>CM060916.1:886484117-891484117 GCA_030737875.1 Allium sativum | reverse complement strand
TCAACCGATTCCAGCACCTCGGTCACAGGGAAGAAAAAACAAAGGCGCATTCTAACTGATGCTGAAAAGGAGGCGAAGGATGTTCAGAAGGCTGGTAAAAAATCTAAGTCCACTCCGAAGTCTAAATGATGAAGTGCTTTGTTTTACTTTAGCATTTAACTGGCCCGCAATTGTTGCAGCGAGCGCGGCCCTCGCATCTTCTTTTTTGCTTGTATTCGGATGCTAGATCTTTGCATCTGAAGCCATCCGAACTCATCGTCATCATTGTTTCTCTCTCCTCCTCTCGTGCCCCAGCCCATGCACTAGCTCCTAGCCGAATACATTGAAGCATGTACGAAGATATGAAAAAAAAAGCAAGGCCTGAAAAGTGTGACGCAAACCGTTGGACATTAATATTTGGTTGTCGGGTTCATGCAGGCTTATGCTGGGTTCTGCATATGAATGTTATACTGCCAACAACCACCTTGGTCACCGATGCTTCTTTTTTATGTGTTGCAGCTTTGTGTCTGTGTATGTGCGCATGTGTCATAGCGCGTACGTACATGTATGTTCGAGATTTGCATTGAGCAGAAACTCATTGTCAAGGTGAGTGTTTACGCACTCACACTTACCTAACGTTTTCATGCAAGTTAATATATTAAATTGTCATGTATGTATGTGTTATTTGGTTTTAATCGACATATGAATTATTTGTTTGCAAATAATTTGATTGTGCACATGTTGACATGATATACACACAACATATATGGCCACATGTATATGAGTTAAAATTTAGCATATATTGTTACACACTTCTAACTGATATTTGGTTATTTTATGTATGATATAAATGACCACAATGATCATTGTCAATTACCTATTTATATCGCACACGTTAGACATACTTAGTTATGACAGTAGAAGTGTTGAAATGATAAATACCTACATTTAAATTCTAAACATTACACTTGACCTAGGTAGAGATTTAACTTATAAACACCATAGGTCAAAATAGAATTATTTAAAAATTGAAATTGGTTTGAAATTTAATAATGAATGACTTTGATTTTAATTTGAAATTATTTAAAAACATATTTTATTGATCAATTCAATTTGTTCATCAAATGATATTGTAAGAATTATATGATAATTTATCGATGAATGATTTTGAATCGATTTATTAATTAAAACTCAATTCTTGAAATTTGAATATATAGTCAATTGAATTCGAGAATTTGAACATGTTGAATGTGGATTAATGATGTTGAATGCAACTTGATTTCATTAACTTGGATTTCCAAATTTACAAGATTTTATTGAGTTTGATTCTAATTTGGAATTTAATTTGAAATTAATCGAATTTTTATTTAAATTGATTTTGAGATTGAAATTTATTGTAATTTAGACAGAAACTTTAAAAAGGGAAATTCTAATTTAATTTGAATTTAATATTTAATCTTAATTTAAATCCATTCTTTTGGAATACATGGTATAGTTGAAATAAATGGAATTTTGTCGAGTGAAATTGAAGTTTAATCGAATTCTATGTTAGAATGGATCATTAAGATGGAAACTAGTATATAGAAACTCGAAAAATTTATGAATTTCAATTCAACTCAAAATGTGGAATGTCTCAAATGTACAAATTGATTTGGTAAAGTGAGTTGATAACTTAAACTTTAATTAAAATCTTAAAGGTGGAAGAAAGAATTAAATTGGATTGTTTCAAATGCTAAAACCAAGATTTGGGATTTAAACCAGTTTGACGAAATGTGACAAAATTTGGGTCTAAGTTTTGAAACCAATATAATGGAATTGGATTTGAAATTTAAGTTGAAATCAGTTTAGTGAAATATGTTTGAAATGTTGAGAAAAATACTTGATGAGTTAAATTGACGTTGGTTTTTGAGTTGATTAATTTGATTTTAATTTTACTTTAAACGGTAAATTAAAATGATAGAAATTTTGTAACACCCCGCATTTTCGGTGAATATTAAAATAATAAATTAAAGAATAATTAATTTGAAAAATAAGAAATAGGTGAAATGGGTTGCGCCACTGCGTTCATCTCGGAATTCTTCTTGAGATAGAGTCCGAGTTTGCGTAAATCGGACTTCGTATGAAGAAGATATCTTTAAATTAAATATTGCAGCAAAACCTGAAAAAAGAAGAATGAGAAAAGAATAATGTTTAGCATTGTTCTAAGGTTTGTAAGAAAAAGACTTAGTAACTCGTTTGGTTAGAACATGTGACTTTCATACAGGAGGTACAGAGTTCGATCCTTGCCAGTGCCATATTTTTGTTTTAGGGGAATGGCTAAAAAGTGGCTTAGTGTGAACGCAGTTCAAAAAGTGGTTTAGTGTGAAAATGGTTAATTGGGAAGACAGATAAAAAGAAATATATCTATATATGACGTGTACGCATCATGTGGCGCACGTGGCGCATTTTTTGTTGGTCAAGGATTGTCTTTTTTGCATGGCCTTCTCTAATTGGCTTTGTGACAAATTCTGAGGTGTTAAGGCCTATGTGTCATGTTATGATTGGTTGAGTGACACATTGATTTAGTTGGATGGCTCTGATTGCTCCTAGAATGATCTAACGACTCACATAAGATTAAACTTCTATAAAAGCAACCCTAATCCTCAAACCCTAAATCACAATAATTCATTCCAAGGAGCCACTATGCTGTCAATGAACATTCTAGCCTAGCCACCATTTCTTCTTCAATTAGAAAACAAGTTAAAGCTTCGAATCAAAACTAACTTAGAGAATTGATAGTCTTCTTCAAGGGATTGCTTTTCAAATTCAAAAAACAGATCTCAGAAAACAAGACTTTCTTTTCTTTGTAAATCCTGTTATTATTTAGATATGAACAATTAAAAGTTGTGATTTGTAATAAAATGAAAACTAGAGTAATTCCTAATTGTAAGATAATGACGATGCTGATTTATGCCTATTCTTGTAACGATTCTATCGTATATGCTTGTGAGATTATTGTAGTTATTATGTTGATGTTAAACCAATCGTATATTATGTAAATTTGATGACTTTGTTTCATGTTATGTAACATGCAAGTTGTTTAGATCTACATTTAGATCTATGTTTATTGAATCATGCAAGTTGTTTAGATCTACATTTAGATCTATGTTTATTGAATCATTCAAGTTATTAGGCTAAGACATGTATTATGTCTAGATTTACATTTAGATCTATGTTTATTGAATCATGCAAGTTGTTTCGATCTACATTTAGATCTATGTTTATTGAATCATGCAAGTTGTTTAGATCTACATTTAGATCTATGTTTATTTAATCATGCAAGTTGTTAGGCTAAGACATGTATTATGCTTAGATCTACATTTAGATCTATGTTTATTGAATCATGCAAGTTGTTTAGATCTACATTTAGATCTATGTTTACTGAATCATGCAAGTTGTTTAGATCTACAATTAGATCTATATTTATTGAATCATGCAAGTTGTTAGGCTAAGACATGTATTATGCTTAGATCTACATTTAGATCTATGTTTATTGAACCATGCAAGTTGTTAGGCTAAGACATGTATTATGTTTAGATTCACATTTAGATCTATGAAAATTGGATCCAAGATTAAAGTTCACACTCACATGCCTTGTTAAACTTGTGTAAAACCATATGCTTAAGATTCATGTTTGTTGGATCCAAAATAAAAGTTCGTATTTACATGCCTTGTTAAACTTGTGTAAATCCATATGTTTAAGATTCATGATTATTGGATCCAAATTAAAAGTTCACATTCACATGTCAAGTTGAACTTGTGTAATTCTATATGCTTAAGGTTTATTTTTAGTTGGACCCAAATTGCAAATTTACATTCACATGCCTAGTTGAACTTTTGAAATTTTATGTGCTTAAGATTTATATTTATTTGGATCCAAATTGCAAGATTACATTTACAAGCCTAGTTGGATTTGGGTAATTTCATATGCTTAGACCCATGTTAATTGGATCCAAAAATGCAAGTTCATTATTTTATGCCACATTTTCATGACACATGTTTAGTTAGATCCTTACTATTTTATGTTGTGTGAATGGTGCATGCTCCCATCTTTTCCCCTTTTTGTATATAATTTGGGCTAAGTTACGAGCCTAACATCCTATGTGAATTTTGCGAACGTATGACGGGGGTAACGTTGGGAAAACCTTAGAAATTATTATTATTAGCATAATTTGGCCCATAAATAAATGGATGGTTAGTGCCATAAAATTGGTATAATTTATATACCAAAAATTGAAAAAATGATTTAGAGGGTAAATGGGGCATGACATGAATGGCAATAATTGTAGATAATTTACATATAAATTTGAAAGATAAATATGTAAATTAAGAAAAAGACGAATATGCCTAACCCGAGGTTAGATTGAATTGTGGTGTAAAACTGCCTGGAACCGCCCGACACATCCAGTAACCACAACAACACCTATCTAATGTGAGAGGTTAGTGCATCATGCCCAAGGAAAACCCAAGGTTAGATTGAGTTGTGGAGTAAAACTGCCCGGAACCGCCCGACACATCCAGTAACCGCAACAACACATATCTAATGTGAGAGGTTGGTGCATTAATAAATCAATTAATGCTAATGAACAAGATGAATGACTAGGGTTAAGTTAATGAGAAACACTTAACCAATATAACTTGATTTGTGGTAAGGTTAAGTTAAAACAAGAGGACAACACTTAACCAATATAACTTGATTTGTGGTTGGGTTAAGTTAACACAAGAAGGCAACACTTAACCAATGTAACATGACAAGTAGGTGGGTTAAGTTAACTTGAATTGATTGATGACACTTAACCAATACAACATGATGAACACGTAGGGTTGAGTTAACAAAGAACGCTTGACCAATATAACTTGATTGACGAACGGGGTTAAGTTAATAGGAAACCCTTAACCAATTCAACATGATAAGTGAGGAGGGTTAAGTTAATAAGAAACACTTAACCAACATGACAGGATGAATGAGTGGGTTAAGTTAACATGAATGGACAACACTTAACCAATACGACATAATGTACGAGAGGGTTAAGTACATCTCGTGTAGGTGGGTAATATTAGTACATATAGGCCCACAAACTTAACCGTTAAATAAACATGCTTGAATCGACGAGAGGGTTAAGTACATCTCGTGTAGGTGGATAATATTAGTACATATAGGCCCACAAACTTAACCGTTAAATAAACATGCTTGAATCGATGGGAGGATTAAGTACATCTCGTGTAGGTGGGTAATATTAGTACATATAGGCCCACAAACTTAACCGTTAAATAAACATGCTTGAATCGATAAGAGGGTTAAGTACATCTCGTGTAGGTGGGTAATATTAGTACATGTAGGCCCACAAACTTAACCATTAAGTAAACATGCTAGAATCGGTGTGAGGGTTAAGTACATCTCGTGTAGGTGGGTAATATTTGTATATATCGGCCCACAAACTTAACCAATAAGAAACCCTAGTAACGGAGACCCATTTCAGCAGTAACCCACATAGATGTATCATGGTACCCTGAAACTAGGCAGGGTAGGGCACGATTACTGGGCTGATTATAAGTGGTCAAAACAGCGGCAGGAGATACGTCAATGTAGGTTCCGACGATTTACGGGCGTGCACGTACTCCGGAGTGGGAAAAGCAGGCACTGGGTACTAGTAGTTATACACTGTGCATATTGAATCGTGTCGGGTCCCTATAATAAGGATAGATATATTTTATGGGGGGACCAGCACAGGGTATCTACATGCAAGAGAGGGCCGACTGACACAGACACATGGAACATGAATACAAGTAAGGGAGCCGATCGATAGGGTAGTAAGGGTACATCTAACATGTTCATTGCAATTAGGCTGATTGAGGTGGAATCCTCACGATTGATGTACACCTGAAGGCTACCACTATTACGGGGATTGGGATCACGTTATCATATGATCATTTTATATAGATTACAAGTTGGGACACTAGTTAGGTGGTGCAGAGAAGTAAAATGGGTGCGATAGCATATTCAACCTTATTATCTTATTTCTTGGGTAATGTCCTAGATTCAATTTATTCATGTCATAACCCTTTTCTTGTTTACATGCTAAATAGTCACTGGACTTACCAGACTCATGTCTGACCCATTTTCTTTCGTCTTCTTTCCTTCCGTCCCCCCTCCCCCCAGGTCTGTAGGGAGGGAATACTTCAGCTTAGATCAAATCATTTCCAGCCTGAAGAAAGTAGATGTATTGCTTGGAATCTTTTCCTTGGGCTATGGCTTTGGATACTCTCTTATTGGGGATTTATGCTGCCTTACTATTGTTTTAATACTTCTTTATGTTTTAATTCAAGGCAGAAGTCCTATGTATTACTTTTAAGTATGATTGAAACAACTGCTGTAAAAGCTTGACTGAACCACATTGTTTGTAAAATGATTTTTTATTTTCCACTGCTTTATTTGTTTGTCTTGTAATTCATCTGCATCTTTTACCTATAATGCTCCACCAAAGTTAAGGCATCGCCTTTGAGAGTGGCCTTAACGGAGGTGGGGTGTTTCACTTGGTATCAGAGCTGAAGGTTGCCGCATCAGATAAAAGATTTGAAATTTTTTATTTTCAAAACGGTTTTAAAAGAAGCATTTTCAAAAGAAATTTTTTGTTTTAAAGGCATATTCCCCAAAATCCATATGCACTATCTTTTGATCCTCTGTTTGAATCCTTGTTTCCTTCTTTCCTGAGTCTCCGGGGCTCCTGGCTTTTTGGGAGGTACCCACATCGCGGCATGGTTCCATAGGATTGATAAGACTACGATATCTGTCAACGGGCATAGTTTCACCTGGGGCTAATTTTCTTTCGATCTTTGTAGGATTTTCCGTGCGATGGAGGCAGATTTCAAGAGACCTGTCAACAAGTTACACAAGGATGGCAAAGATGAGAATGAGGGAGTTTGGCTAAGGAGCACAACCCAAGGATGAAGAACTCATGGATATGGACTTGGTTCACGAAGAAAGAGGAGTAAGTGGAAGAATCACAGGACAAGAAGGAGGAAAGAATAGTAAAACCTAAGACAAGAGAAAGTATCTTTACTATGGTATAACGAGTCATATAATTAAGGACAAGAAGCAAGAACAAAGAACAAGATTTTCAGGAGGGCAAGTGCCTGCTCTCACCGCCAGCGTACCTGAGAGAGGTAGTAAGGTTTCTGTTGAAAGAGTTTAGTTTCTCCTCTTTGATCATCCTGTTAGTACTCTTTTTGATTTTAGCATTTCACATTCGTTTATATCTGCTTCCATAGTTGAGTCTCTGCACCTTGGTACTTGCATAGTAGAAGATCCCATTATTGTCCCAAATCCAATTTTTGGTTCGGCTCATTTACCTTTGGTTTGTAAGGATTTGAGATGCTTATATTTCCAGGATTCATGGGCTATGGGTTGATTCTAGGCATGGATTGGTTAGCTAGTAATTGTGAAAGGAGGGTAGTTAAATAGACTTTCGACTTGCCTCGGGAATACCCTCGAGGTTTCGTGCGATCCTAAGGGATCAGTTTGTCTTAGCTACCTAGAATCACTTTATTTATCTATCGACGATTTTCGATCCGTTGGAGTAGTCCATGAGTACGCAAGATGTTTTGATTAGGGTAGGGATTTTCCCCCCTAAAACTCGAGATAGACTTCCGCATATATCTAGTTGACAATGCAAAGCCAGTTATGCGATCAACGATAGTTTTGGAGCAAGATTGGCGAGGATAGCCAGAGTCGGTTAAGTGCTCAAATTGTTTGGTTGTTTTGCTAGTATCATCTCACATAAATCGTCCAAATTCGGAGGAGGTATTCCTTGGGTGCTTATCTGATATTGGTTTAGGCCTTTGGGGCTTGTACTTGAGGAATGTCGAGTTCGACTAGGATGGTTTGCGTGAGAAATAGGTGGTTGTGGCAGGCGCCCTAAGTAAGACTGACCTTAAGAGAGGTAAAAGTACATAGAAATCTTTAGCTTTAAACCCTCAGATTTGTGACATGATGGATAAGCAAAGTACAGGAGAGACCTCTAATCATCTTAGTATATACACTTGGTATCATGGCTCACACCTGTTTATCTTGGAAAGATAGTTCGGCTACATTGGATACCCTCTAGCATAGTAAGTGATCGAGGTCCTATCTTTACTAGTGAGTTTTGGAAATGGAGGTCAAGAAGCTTCACAACTGTGAAGTTAAATTAGTTAAGGTACAGTGGAGTGAAGCTCAAGAATACGCGACGTGGGAGACTGAAGACAAGACACGCGCATCATACCCTTTTTCTTGAGGGTATATCCTTGATCTCTTTTTCTAGGAATTCTATGCATGTTCGTTTCTATCTTTTTAGGTATATCCTCTAGGTCATATCTTCAATCCTTAGGTAGAAGCCAATGGATGTAAACATGTGTTTGAAACATGTTATGGTTGGTGGTTGCAAGTGGTTGCTAGTGGTTGCTCATGGATGCATATACACAAATTAGGCACTAGATCGGCTCAGTCACTTTCATATTGCATATGCATGAGTGAATTTTTATATATGAACTGAAACTTGATGTGTTATCATATGGATGTTTCATTTGTATGAATGATTGTGCACTCATGTAGAAGTTATACAGTACGATTAGGAATAATTGCATACATGATGGACTCATGGCACTGACATAATTCGCATTAAGGAGGTCAACTGCATCAGTAGATCGCCTGATTTTGCATTAGATAAGGACATGTACGCACACACTCTGCATATGATCATGAAGGCATTAGAAATCTTTTTAAGGATAATGGATGCCTGTGTTTGATGGTTGAGTAGATGGATGATTGGATGGTAGGATATACATTCTTCTTAACTTGAAGATTTTGGAGACGAAATCCTTTAAGGAGGGGAGAATGTAACACCCCGTATTTTCTGAGAATATTTAAATAACAAATTAAAGAATAATTAATTTGAAAAAGAAGAAATAGGCGAAACGGGTTGCGCCATTGCGTTCATCTCGGAATTCTGCTTGAGATCTAGTCTGAGTTTGCGTAAATCGGACTCCGTATGAAGAAGATATCTTTAAATTAAATATTGCAGCAAAACATGAAAAAAGAAGAATGAGAAAAGAATAATGTTTAGCATTGTTCTAAGATTTGTAAGCAAAAGACTTAGTAGCTCATTTGGTTAGGACATGTTATTTACACACAAGAGGTACAGAGTTCGATCCCCGCCAGCGCCATATTTTTGTTTTAGGGGAATGGCTAAAAAGTGGCTTAGTGTGAACGCAGTTCAAAAAGAGGTTTAGTGTGAAAATGGTTAATTGGAAAGATAGATAAAAAGAAATATATATATATAGAATATATATATATATACATATATATATATATATGACGTGTACGCATCATATGGCGCATGTGACGCATTTTTTGTTGGTCAAGGATTGTCTTTTTCGCGTGGCCTTCTCAGATTGGCTTTGTGACAAATTCTGAGGTGTTAAGGCTTATGTGTCATGCTATGATTGGCTGAGTGACACATTGCTTTAGTTGGATGGCTCTGATTGCTCCTAGAATGATATAACGGCTCACATAAGATTAAACTTCTATAAAAGCAACCCTAATCCTCAAACCCTAAATCACACTAATTCATTCCAAGAAGCCACCATGCTGTTAATGAACGTTCTAGCCTAGCCACCATGTCTTCTTCAATTAGAAAACAAGTTAAAGCTTCAAATCAAAACTAACTTAAAGAATTGATAGTCTTCTTCAAGGGATTGCTTTTCAAATTCAAAAAACAGATCTCAGGAAACAAGACTTTCTTTTCTTTGTAGGTCCTGTTATTATTTAGATATAAACGATTAAAAGTTGTGATTTGTAATAAAATGAAAACTAGAGTAATCCCTAGTTGTAAGATAATCGCGATGCTGATTTATGCCTATTCTTGAAACGATTCTGTCGTATATGGTTGTGAGATTATTGTAGTTATTATGTTGATGTTAAACCAATCGTATATTATGTAAATTTGGTGACTTTTTTTCATGTTATGTAACATGCAAGTTGTTTAGATCTACATTTAGATCTATGTTTATTGAATCATGCAAGTTGTTTAGATCTACGTTTAGATCTATGTTTATTGAATCATGCAAGTTGTTAGGCTAAGACATGTATTATGTTTAGATCTACATTTAGATCTATGTTTATTAAATCATGCAAGTTGTTTAGATCTACATTTAGATCTATGTTTATTTAATCATGCAAGTTGTTTAGATCAACATTTAGATCTATGTTTATTTAATCATGCAAGTGGTTAGGCTAAGACATGTATTATGTTTAGATCTACATTTAGATCTATGTTTATTGAATCATGCAAGTTGTTTAGATCTACATTTAGATCTATGTTTACTGAATCATGCAAGTTGTTTAGATCTACATTTATTGAATCATGCAACTTGTTTAGATCTACATTTAGATCTATGTTTATTGAATCATGCAAGTTGTTAGGCTAAGACATGTATTATGTTTAGATCTACATTTAGATCTATGTTTATTGAATCATGCAAGTTGTTAGGCTAATACATGTATTATGTTTAGATTCACATTTAGATCTATGAAAATTGGATCCAAGATTAAAGTTCACACTTACATGCCTTGTTAAACTTGTGTAAAACCATATGCTTAAGATTCATGTTTGTTGGATCCAAAATAAAAGTTCGTATTTACATGCCGTGCTAAACTTGTGTAAATCCATATGTTTAAGATTCATGATTATTGGATCCAAATTAAAAGTTCACATGTCTAGTTGAACTTGTGTAATTCTATATGCTTAAGGTTTATGTTTAGTTGGACCCAAATTGCAAATTTACATTCACATGCCTAGTTGAACTTTTGAAATTCTATGTGCTTAAGATTTATATTTATTTGGATCCAAATTGCAAGATTACATTTACAAGCCTAGTTGTATTTGGGTAATTTCATATGCTTAGACCCATGTTAATTGAATCCAAAAATGCAAGTTCATTATTTTATGCCACATTTTCATGACACATGTTTAGTTAGATCCTTACTATTTTATGTTGTGTGAATGGTGCATGCTCCCATCTTTTCCCCTTTTTGTATATAAGTTAGGCTAAGTTACGAGCCTAACATCCTATGTGAATTTTGCGAACGTTTGACGCGGGTAACGTTGGGAAAACCTTAGAAATTATTATTATTATTAGCATAATTTGGTCCATAAATAAATGAATGGTTAGTGCCATAAAATTGGTATAATTTATATATCAAAAATTGAAAAAATGATTTAGAGGGTAAATGGGGCATGACTTGAATGGCAATAATTGTGGATAATTTACATATAAATTTGAAAAATAAATATGTAAATTAAGAAAAAGACGAATATGCCTAACCCGAGGTTACATTGAGTTGTGGTGTAAAACTACCTGGAACCGCCCGGCACATCCAGTAACCACAACAACACCTATTTAATGTGAGAGGTTAGTGCATCATGCCCAAGGAAAACCCGAGGTTAGATTGAGTTGTGGTGTAAAACTGCCCGGAACCGCCCGACACATCCAGTAACCGCAATTACACATCTCTAATGTGAGAGGTTGGTGCATTAATAAATCAATTAATACTAATGAACAAGATAGATGACTAGGGTTATGTTAATGAGAAACACTTAACCAATATAACTTGATTTGTGGTAAGCTTAAAACAAGAGGACAACACTTAACCAATATTACCAGATTTGTGGTTGGGTTAAGTTAACACAAGAAGACAACACTTAACCAAAGTAACATGACAAGTAGGTGGGTTAAGTTAACTTGAATTGATTGATGACACTTAACCAATACAACATGATGAACACGTAGGGTTGAGTTAACAAAGAACGCTTGACCAATATAACTTGATGGACGAACGAGGTTAAGTTAATAGGAAACACTTAACCATTCAACATGATCAGTGAGGAGGGTTAAGTTAATAGGAAACACTTAACCAACATGACAGGATGAATGAGTGGGTTAAGTTAACATGAATGGACAACACTTAACCAATACGACATAATGTACGAGAGGGTTAAGTACATCTCGTGTAGGTGGGTAATATTAGTGCATATAGGCCCACAAACTTAACCGTTAAATAAACATGCTTCAATCGACGAGAGGGTTAAGTACATCTCGTGTAGGTGGGTAATATTAGTACATATAGGCCCACAAACTTAACCGTTAAATAAAAATGCTTGAATCGATGAGAGGGTTAAGTACATCTCGTGTAGATGGGTAATATTAGTACATATAGGCCCACAAACTTAACCGTTAAATAAACATGCTTGAATCGATGAGAGGGTTAAATACATCTCGTGTAGGTGGGTAATATTAGTACATATAGGCCCACAAACTTAACGTTAAGTAAACATGCTAGAATCGGTGGGAGGGTTAAGTACATCTCATGTAGATGGGTAATATTTGTATATATAGGCCCACAAACTTAACCAACAAGAAACCCTAGTAACGGAGACCCATTTCAGCAGTAACCCACATAGATGTATCATGGTACCCTGAAACTAGGCAGAATGGAGCACGATTACTGGGCTGATTATAAGCGGTCAAAACAGCGGCATGGGGTACGTCAGTGTAGGTTCCGATGGTTTACGGGCGTGCACGTACTCCGGAGTGGGAAAATGCAAGCACTAGGTACTAGTAGTTATACATTGTGCATCTTGAATCGTGTCGGGTCGCTATCATAAGGATTGATACACCTTATGGTGCGACCAGCACAAGGTATCTACACGCAAGAGAGGGCCGATTGACACAGACACATGGAACATGTATACAAGTAAGGGAGCCGATCGATAAGGTAGTAAGGGTACATCTAACATGTTCATGGCAATTAGGCCGATTGAGGTGGAATCCTCACGATAGATGTACACCTGAAGGCTACCACAATTACGGGGATTAGGATCACGTTATCATAAGATCATTTTATATAGATTACAAGTTGGGACACTAGTTAGGTGGTGTAGAGAAGTAAAATGGGTGCGATAGCATATTCAGCCTTATTATCTTATTTCTAGAGTGATGTCCTAGATTCAGTTTATTCATGTCATAACCCTTTTCGTGTATACATGTTAAATAGTCACTGGACTTACTAGACTCATGTCTGACCCATTTTCTTTCGTCTTCTTTCCTTCCGTCCCCCCCAAGGTCCGCAGGGAGGGAATACTTCAGCTTAGATCGGATCATTTCCAGCCTGAAGAAAGTAGATGTATTGCTTGGAATCCTTTCCTTGGGCTATGGCTTTGGATACTCTCTTATTGGGGATTTATGCCGCCTTACTGTTGTTTTAATACTTCTTTATGTTTTAATTCAAGACATCAGTCCTATGTATTACTTTTAAGTATGATTGAAACAACTGTTGTAAAAGCTTGACTGAACCACACTATTTATAAAATGATTTTTTATTTTCCGCTACTTTATTTGTCTGTCTTATAATTCATCTGCATCTTTTACCTATAATGCTCCACCAAAGTTAAGGCATTGCCTTTGAGAGTGACCTTAACGGAGGTGGGATGTTTCAAATTTTGTTCAAAATTCGAATATAAAATAAAAAATGGTTTAGAGTGGATTTTGAAAGTTGGTATTGGGTTCAAATGGTTTGGAATGAAATAAACTGTTTATTCTTAATATTTATACTTATGTTATTTTCAAAAATCAATATTATTTTGTATTAAAACACTCTATTCAAACTATTTCTTTTTTATTATCTTATTTCATACTATTACATAAATATCTATTTTATCTAGCAGTTAGGGGTGAGCGTTTGGTTGGTTTGGTTTATCCGATGATGAAAATTGTCAAACCAAGCTAAAACTGCTAAAAATGAAAACCAAACCAAACCAACCAAATTAAGATTGGTTGGTTCGGTTGGTTATTCGATTTAACCGAACTAAAAATATTTTAAACTCTATGTTCGCAGTATTAACTGTAATTTGAAATAAATTATAAATATATGATTAAGGTAATATTATTTATGATTCTTATGCTTCTCAAAAGTAATTGTGATACACATGTGATGATTAAAATTAACTTAGATAACTAAATTAACCTAAAATATTTACTATAATATCGATAATTTTGAAAATATAATAAAAGTTCGGTTAATTTGGTTAAACTGACAACCAAACTAAATTTTTTTCCGAACCAAATAAAAACCGATCTAATTTCAAAACCAAATCAAACCGACCAAATTAAATTAATTTGGTTGGTTTATTTGGTTTAACCAGATAATGCTCACCCCTACTAGCAGTCGTCAAAAAGCTTTGGTTATTTCGAAAATGAGGACTAGGTTTTTCCGTCGTTGCTCCACTCTCTGTCATTTTTCATCTCTTTCGCTTAACTCCTCTCATTGATTCCATCTTGCTTAACCTAGTTTTCCCCACGCCCGCCATTTGCTGGAAGGTTACCACCCAATCTTCTCGCTTTACCTCGGATCTAAATCACATCATTTCAATCCTTCCCTCTTGCTTTGGCTTCTATGATTCATCAATGGGTAGATCTATAGAGTTATCCTAGTCCAGATTGATTTTCTTCACGGCAGATTCTTGAATCTTTACCATATGTGATTCTTTACAGCTAATTCGACAAGCTATGCGTCTGGCCATGTATGGGTACGTTTCTGGAATGGTATGTTTCTTGTGTCTACTGCGCTGGTTTTTCCATATCTCGAGTTTTAGGACGGTGTTTGGTGATTCGCTTTTTATCTTTTTTTTTAATGATTGTGTGGTGTTCATGAGTGTCTTAAGTAAGTTACTCTCTGAATGATGGTGCCCTACTATTATCACCTATTACCAAGGTGATAATGTATGCTACATTGG
The DNA here is from genome assembly GCA_030737875.1 of Allium sativum. Taxonomy (NCBI): domain Eukaryota; kingdom Viridiplantae; phylum Streptophyta; class Magnoliopsida; order Asparagales; family Amaryllidaceae; genus Allium; species Allium sativum. The sequence continues at coordinate 891,469,271 of CM060916.1, read as the reverse complement.
TTTTTTTGTTCTTGATGTGTTGTATTTCCTTTTTCTTCCCTGCTCTTGTTGTAGCCATGGCCTATGTATTGAATGTTGGTGATGTTGTTTCAAGGGTATTTGGTTCATGTCAGGCTCTGCCAAAGTTGTAATTCTAGTTTGCATTCAATATCTGGTTTCTGAAGTGCTGCTTTAGTTATTTCTTTGTTGGGTTTATAGTATGCAGTAGTAGCTTGTTCATATAAATTTTAATTTAATTTTTCCAATTTGAATGTAAGGTGTTGATGTATGTTGTCTTTTTGGTTTTGTTCAGTGAGATGTACTAATATATGTGGCGTTGAATTGTTGCTTCGTGATTGCCTTTAGCAACTAGCTTAGTGGTCGCCCACTTTAAAAACCGTCTGAGTGGTTGGTCAACTATAAAAACCGATCATAGTAGTTAGACATCCTATCTAACTCCTATACCATATTGTATTTATTATTTGTTATAATAAAAAGTGTTACGGATAGCTATAAGAACTGGTCAGCCTTGCCCAAAAAATTTATTTTATTTAGCTATTAAATTTAATTTTAACTATTTTATATTTACACAAAATATTTCGATTAGAAAGTTAATTTCCAATCGAAGTCGTTGAGTCCAATCAGGTTCATATATAAGATCTCATTGAATGATGATAATTATAACATGAAGGTCTAAAATCAGAAAATATGATAACGAACTGATTTATGATGTAAAATATGAAATTGAATTTTGAATTAAATATTTATTGATTTGAAAAAGTGATAATGTGAAATTGGGATTTGAACTAAACCATTTTATGACATGAAATATGATGTTTTGATTAAACATAAATTGACCTCGGTGTAAAATGACAATTGACTGTTAAAGAGACCGGGGCTGGATACTGGGATACTCTATATCAATACTGGAACCACTTTAATAACTATATATGTGGATAATGTTTCAAAATGAAGTGGTTTATTTGGCAAAACTTACTGGAATGAAGTAAGCGAATGATGATGGATAGCCTTGACACTGTGTCATAATTAAAATGACTAAAATAGGAGCCTATGTCTGGACAATGAGTTTACCTACTTCCAATAGGCACACCCCTTTTTATTACTTACATGACTTATGATTCATTAATGCACCTTGATTTGATTGGGGGTGTTGGACGCGCTCGACCTTGGATGGGTTACGACCAGCTAAAACGAAAAACTGGTAGAATCCTACCTTGGCATTGTCTCAGGTGCTTTTCCATATTTATCCATAAGGGACCACTACAATTTTGTATTGTATTTATAAGGGACCCTCTTATAGCTACCAGTTTATGGTAGTGTTACGGTATCTGCATAGACTACAATACATATATCAATGTGTTAAGGGTGATTAATAAAAAGCTTTACCGCTATTTTAATAACTTTTTATTTTATTGATAAATATAATTTATTATAGTGTATATTATTATATGTAAATAGTTTAAAGAACCCTTAGGAGATGGAAAAAAATGTAAGATCTCTTAAGTTATAATGCACTTTGATTTATTGATTTACATGAGGATGTTAGTTCTGATCTGAGTGTTTTGTTTTTGCATATTGCACCGGTCATCTTTGAGTACTAAAGTTGTGGATTGCTTTTCTAAAGACCAAGACATAGTTGGAGTTATTCTAGTTATATCATTATTTCAGTTTAGTAATGTAGTTGCTAACTTATTTCATTTCCAATTGTGTTTATTTAAAGAAAAGAGAATGTAAATTTATAAATTACTTATGTATTTAATTATTTTGATGCGAGATTATGAGTTTTTTGTTTTTGTTATGATTTTTGTGATTGATTTTATTTACCCTAATAATTATCTATCATTTTGAGCAAAATTTCATTGTTTAAAGTGGTGGGTCGTTACAACCATCTTATTTATATTATCTCTCCTCTTTATCCTCTCTCTTATTCTAAAGAAATTATTCTCCATACTCTATCAAAATTCAATCGAGATCAAATCTATTTAGCTCTGATTTGATTCTCCAATATTCTCTCATTAATCTCTCAAGAATAAAGTGCAATACGGAGTTATAGGAGTAACTGTAATCAAAGATTAAAAGATTTGACTCTGTAACTCTTTGAAATCAAAAATCACTATTTATAAGGTTGTGATTGTGGCCTGTAAATCAGTAGGGTGCGACTGAGCCCAAAAATCAATTCGGTGTACTTACTAGCATTGGAAACCTAAGTGACTCTACCCAGAGATTGAAAAATTTTAGGGTGTATCTCGTAGCCTTGAATCCTGGATTATGTTTGCATTTACTAGTTGAAAAGGAATTTGCATTGTACCTATGTAGGATTGGATATAGGGTATCTTCAAACCATTATAAAAATCCTAATGTGTTCTTTTCTCTTACTTTTATGTCATCTTGATTCTGTAGTTGTTAATTACATCAATTTCAGTATAATTCTGTTAAAAGTTCAAAAGGATTCATAAAATCAAGATAAAAACATTTTGTAGTGACCCGGACCTCCCCAATCTCCGAAGAGAAAAGAAAGAACGAATTACTGTGAGGACAAGACCAATCAGAACACAAACAGAAGAACATTTCATTGTTTATTACAACAATTCCATCAGAGTACAAGAATATACAGAGTATGAATAAGTATACATTCGACAAACATCAGAGATTTAAATTACATTTAAATACATAGCAGCGAAAAAACAATACAAAACACAACTGAAGGCGATATACAGATACAGAGCTTTCTTAATATCATTCCAGTTGTAAACCAGGATCCTGTGAATATAAATCTGCAAAACCAAAACTACTAGCTACCCGTGTGGAAAATAGTGGCACCCAGAGTTTAGGTTAAAACAATAAACTCTAGGTCAGTCATGTGACTGGTGTGAGAACTAAAAACAATTATTAATCTTTATTTTTAAAGTTAGGTAAATCAAGGGACCACGCCGTATGACACGGAACGGGTTTCCTCCCAAGAATGCCAGTGCATAAAACAAACAGTGCAATGCTAAATAAAGAAAAATGAAGCTATTATAAGACCCAGGTCCCATCACACAATGCAACGCAAGCCGGAGGATAGGGTTTTACCTTATAATAGCCAAAGAATGCTTGATACGCTAAATTTCATCTTTTATTATTACTATAAGTGAAGAAAACAACTTCAGTCATAAGTATCAATCATAGACGGCATAAGTACCCCATACCACTATGTCGCCAATACTAGGCTCTACAAATAAAACCACAAAGGTCGTATTGGAAATTGGATTTCTGTCATGAGTCGAGGCAAAGGGTAAGCTCCTCTCCGTTCGAGACACTCTAGCAAATGTCTCAGGACCACACACAGCGATCCTAGGAATCGGTTGGGTTGGTCCTCTCTTACTTTTGAGGATTAGCAATTCCTGAACACACGTTTCCCGGTCCTATCAGACCTATATCCGAGGCGCCTCGCATCCAACAACCACACAGGTAAAAAGTATATAAATGTCAGGGCTGGTAGGTTACTGACATCACCCATAGCTAGAAAGAAACGTCGTGTTTTCCCAACGGTCCTTATCCCGTTTTTGACTCATACCGAGGTGTGAGGCTCGCGAATTAACGCTATACACAAAGCTATGCCACATAGGTCGTGCTTTGATCATCAACCATAAGACTTTGCTTTTCAACAGAAGCCTTAATCATTTGCCACTTAGGCATGCCACATAGGCAATTCATGTCATGCGATAGATATCCATCAATATATAACCTCTGAGCTCGTACGTCTCAGAGAAGGGCGTTAAGCAAGAGAATAAATTCTCCGCCGCTAAACAGATATATATTTAATAGAAATCAATCACACAGAATAAAATCCAATGTCAGACACACAATCCATTTACAAGTTCGTTCTGGGTCTGAAAGAAACCGGAGGAACCTTATTCCTCGCATATCCATCGATCTCCAAGTACGTTTGGACGATCACCAACTGATTCCCTCCTCTTGGGCGTACAGCCCAATCAAGATCATCAGTAATCATCCAAACGATGTGAAGACCTCCGGTCTTCAACCACCGTCTTCATCTTCGACTTATCGTCAAATCGGTTATTCAGAATGGGTATAAACCGGGACTTTCCGAATAACTCGCGTATATAATAAACAAGTGCTACACAAACACAACATACGCCTCATTCCAATTCAGTATATTCTTTTATTCAAATTTTCACATTCTTAGGGAAAGGTTCCCATTAATCTTATCAAAGATAAATTCTTCTAAATTTATTCTTTAGTCTTCCTTTGGATATCATTTCAAACCATGTTAAGGTTTTCCAAACTAGTTGGGATTAGCGAACCACACCGAAGTAATTATTTATTTTATTTCCCAATCCCACCTATTCATCTCATGGAGCAAAAATGGTAATACTCCATTTCTAACACTACGGTGTTATCGATAAATATTAATTACCATTTCACGTTCAAATCTAATTAAAGATTTAACTATCGCTTGAAGCAAAACTGGTGATGCTCCATTCTCGATCACTTTAATCTAATTAAAGATTCATTAAAACTCCACTTAGTTTTAATCTTCCCAAAAATCAATATCCTGTCTTTAACTGGGTTAAAGAACCAATGTCATCTAAAATACGGTTCACGATAAACCCAAAATCACATTCCATTGTTAATCGGGTTAAAGAACAGGTGTTATTCAAAACACCGCTCACGATAAACCCCAAAAACCAATTTAAATTCAATTCCAATTAAATACTAATTAACTGGACAATTTCACTAAATCTTAATTAAAAGATTTATTCTTTTCTAAACTGGGTTCAAGAACAGTGTTATTTAAGACACCATTCACGACGAACCCAAAATCTCATTTGATATTAAATACAAGGCTCTGAATAGAAAATATATCGGCTTATATTCAATATCAAATTCTGAAACCAACAAATATCATATTGGAAATAATGATATAAATATATCCTTCAAATTTCCACCACCATATCTATATAATCACGAAATCCAACATCGAAATATTCCGAAGATAATTTCGATTCAAATCCATTCCAATTCGTATATTGGAAATTCTGATTATTTTCAAAACCATTTCAAATTTAGTTCAAAACTAGTTCATTTCGATAAAAATATATTTTTATCTTTTTAAAATATGGGATTTTTCATCCCAGTTCTTTCCAATTCATATATTATGATTTTACACAAATTATTAATATTTTTAATAATTTTATCAAGGCCCGTACAGTCGGTTTTCAATAACGGCCACCGAACTGCACTTACAACGACCTTTTCCAAATTTGATTTGGACATAATTCCAAATCCAACCGTTAGATTTCAAATCTCTTATATTCATTGGAAAGCTCTTTTCGATACGAACCCAACGGTTCAATTCGAAGTCAATGGCCGAAATTCGCGAACTGCCGCGGCGTGGCGCGTTCTATTCAGGCCATTTAATATATATAATATATATATTATACATACTTCGTCGATTTCAATTCTAAACGTATTTTATAAATCGTTTAAGTTCGTTTTCAAAACAATTTCAACTTTCTATTCAATTTTAAATCAAAATTGAATATTCCATACCATTAATATATAAATGATAATATTTTCAAAACGTTATATTTTGAAATCACTTCCTTTTCTATATTCATTATAAAAATGAATATAATCGATATAAATATCGTTCACATCAAAATGGCGCAAATCTAATCAACATGGCTTTATATATTTTAATAACTTCGTTATTCTATTCAACAAATGAATATTTTCTTCAACACATGAATATATATTTCTTTCAACACATGAATATTCTATTAATTCTTACTTACAATAAAAATATGAATTTTATTATATAAATATTTTATTCAACACATGAATAGTTTCAACACATGAATATCGCCAACACATGAGTATTTATTCTATTCAACACATGAATCTTTATTCTCCTGTTCTGAATATTATTTTAAAATATTCTTTACTTTTCCAACTTGGAATGAGGCCCAATCAATTACCATATAATGTTATTTATATGGATTCCATACAACACATGTATATAATAGCAACGATAAATAATCAACCATCATTCAGAGTGCACCGCACAACTGCATAAGCATTAAATATAACTAATTGACGCTTACACAATCTGTCAATCAAACGATCGACATACTACTAAATAATTGAGATTAGTGTACGTCGAATATCATCCCAACACCCGTGTGGGGTTTCAAATCAACAAACACAGATTTTTATTTGTGCAGTTGGGCGACGTGTAAAATTTATCGTCCCAATCAATATCATTCAAATGGGTGTACATAAACAAATCATTCGATTTGTAAATGAATATTTATTTATTCACATCAATGTTAAATTTATATTTTTAACTATAAATAATTTATTTCAACACATGAATATTTATTTTCATTCATTCCACATCACAATCAATTTTCACCATACAACAAAATCAAACAAGTCGTCCATGGTCTGTGGACAACGGGTGTCGGGTGCTGCTAAGCACCGTCTGCATCCTAGTATATATTTTAACTAGAAAATAAATTAAAGTGAGAAGTTCTCACTCATAAGCTAAATCAAACGCCACGACTCTTCATATGTAGAAATCTTTGCCGTGCTCGCCTTTTGTCACTTTCGTCGTCCGTGTTTGCTACGTATATAAAAATCACATTTTTATATTCTTTATTATATAAAAATCATATTTTTATTATCTTTATAATATAAAAATTATATTTTTATTATCTCTATAATATAAAAATCATATTTTCATACTATATAAAAATCGAACTTTTTTCGCTTCTTCATATATATAAAAATCGTTTCTTTATCTCGCCATTCTCTATATAAAAATCAAATTTTTATATATAAAGATCGTATTTTTATATCTCTACCACATATGTAAAAATCACTCCTTTACACCGCTACTTTTATGATAAAAATTATATTTTTACTTCACTATATATATAAAAATTATATTTTTATACTCTTACTAATATAAAAATCATATTTTTATACTCTTCTACGTAAAGATTATATTTTTAAAAATCGAATTTCCTATGTAAAGAGAAGATTATATTTTTAATTCGCCAACTTCATAATAAAAATATCATTTTTATTTTCTCCCTTCATGTATAAAAATCAGATCTTCATGCAAATAAAAATCACATTTTTATCTAGCTTTCATAAATATAAAAATCGTTTCTTTAAATAAATAAAAATCATTTCTCTAAACAAATAAATAAAATCAAATCTTTTATAAAGTAAAACTGAATTAAAATAAAAACAAGGTATTTTAAAAATAGAAAAGAAAGGAATACTCACTGTGTTTGGTTCTTCTGTCGAGGGGGGGGGCATAGACGGTCGTGGGTGGTCGGAGGGATGCGCGGATGGCCGGTGTTGGCCGATGACGGTGGCAGAGGGTCCCAGGGAGGAGGTGGTGGCAGATTTAAATCGGGTTTGGGGGTCTAGGGCTTGCGGAAATCGAAGGAGAAAGGGGCGGAGGGGCAAGGGTAGGGGTGCGGTGGCCCACCTGGGCGGCGGCGGCGCTGATCGAAACGGAGGGGCGGGAGGGGGCGCGATGGCTTCCTTCGTGTTTTGCTTTTTTTCCTTCTTATCTGATCGTGAAAAATAGAGGAGAGGGGGGGGGGGGGGGTTAATGTAAAGAGGAGTTTATATTTTATTTATTTATTTTAATTTAATTTTCAAAAGGTTGACTTTTAATTCCGAACATCAAACGAGACCCAACGACTGTCGCCCCTAGCTAATTACCCCCATTTCGAACACAATGGGATATGTATCATAGGCTAATTTGATCATTACGATCAGTTTTAGTTTAAATTAAATTATAAATCAATGTATATTGAATTTGAACGCACATTTCAATTTACCGGGGCCACATACTAACTCTAAAAATTCCCAAAAAAATATTTCTAGCTTCGTATTGCCGATACGGTCCTAACAAAACTAATTTCGTCGAATTCTTAGATTGTCTGAATAATAGCCATTTTCTAGTCGATTTAATTCAACTAAAACTGGTCAAATGCTTTTTTTTTGCCACACTCACATATTGATTCAGAAAATTATGAATCTTGGAATCTAGCAATAACTTGACATCTCGGATCCAACAAAAGTGGTTTCGTCGAAAACCGAGTTCGTTTGCAAAATTTCCATTTTTAAGGGCCAGAATTCCATAGCGACTATTCTGAATTTCCAACTGGGTATAACTTTTTATTCCCGCTATGAAATTTCAAATTTTCAGATTCGTTGGAAAGATATTTTCAAATAGATTCAAATATTTTTGGTTTCTCTAAAATCTGGTTTATTTTGAATCCTGTACATTCATTTGAAATCTGAAATCGAAATTTCGAACTACCGCGCCATCTTCAATTCCTTTTATAATTAAAAATAATTATTTATATTCTAACATCAATTCAAATAAATATATACATTCTAATTCTATTCAAAATAAATTTCTCGTCGTTCTTATTTAAAATAAATCATTTTAAATATTCAAAAATTCATCAAAATTACCAAAATAAAAATTTTAAATTGGCTCAGAATTTCTGGGTTGTTACACATTTATCTACTTTTTAGTGTTAACATTAGCTGTAATATCAATATTTCGCATTTGCATAGGTCCTCTTGTCTTCAGGAGTGCCACTCCAGTAGAATTTGGTAATTTAGCAGTAGCTTGCACCATGGTTTGCATAGAAATAATCTAATTTGTAACTCTAGTATTTACTCCAGCACCTGCACTAGTCTAAGATTTTTAAAATTTAAACCTTAGCCATCATCAGATATGGACATATATCAAGGTCTTAAACAGCGGTCATTCAAGGGTTCGAATTTGCCCCAAAATCAAGAATTCGAAAGGGAGATGTGATCCTATTTCAGCTAAGTTTTCATTCAGTTCCACAGCCGTTACTATCTGCCCATGAGATTAATTCCTTCATCTCCTGGAAAAAACAGATTTTTGTTTTGTTTTTCTAAGGTCATCGTTTGAAAATGGAGGACTAAACTAGAGCTTTGTGAGTTACCTCCATCTTTTGATTCTGGTTTTCAACAACTACATACAACTCTCTCCTTTCAATCGCATTCAGATGAGAGGAACCTCTAGGTTTATGTAACGAACCAAGATTTTTAACGTTTAAAATATGAAATTTATTTGGATTTAAAAATTAAGAATTTGATATTTGTTTATAATTGTGAATTCTCGTCTATATAGATGGATTTTTGAGTTGATTTTTAAGTGTAAATTTAAATTTTAATATTGAATTTTTAGTTGACTTGTTAAATTCAACGGAAGTAGAAGTATTTTAATCTTTTTAGTATTTTATTGAGAAAGCTATAAATTTAATTTAAATTATAACTTGAACTTTATTTTAATTTATGTAGATTTAATTTATTGTATACATGTTTAAAGTTGTGTTTTGGAATTAAACTTATATTAAGAAAATTATTTATAATTTTAGATTTAGTCTATTTAAACTTTGTTCTGAATTAGTTTATATATGTGTAAATTTAGAAATTGAATATTTAATCTAATTGTGTTAAATATTTGTAAACTTTGATTCTATTTTTATTTGACAAGTTATAAACTAATTCATTTTATTTGTTTTGAATTTTGAATTTTGAATTTGATTTAACATGGGAATTTATTTTATTTTATTTAGTTTGAATTTTGGTTTTTAAAATTTACTTAAGTTGTATTTGAAAATATTAAATAGATTAGTATGGTTGTATGTACACTAGCATTGTTGCATCGTATAATGGTATTTATCTTGAAAAATATTTGGTTAATATATTTTGTCACTTGTTCTTTTACCATGAGTTTCTACATGTGTTGGGTTTGTTCGGATTTTTACACCACGTGTCTGTCCCCTTGCATTGGTTTACCCCGTCCCTTATTTGTGCTTCTACCATGCCTCCTTGATTTGTTACAGCTGAAATAATTTGTTCTTCCTCAAAAATCAGATCCCCAAATCAGCAAATGGCGTTCCTAATCCAAAAATAATTGTTCCACTAGCAAGATAAATGTCTATCAACCTTCTTTGCTCCTTCCCCAAATTCTCTTCGTAACCTTTCCTCAACCGATTTGGTGGCCACCTCGAAATCGTGAAGCCCGAATCCCACCCATCGGAACGCCATGACTTGCATGAGCTGCTACTGTCACCGCTGTTGTACCCCACCACACCTAGATCCCGCTCCATCCATCGTCGCATACAACCTCTTTGTCGCCTCGAAGCCCGTTCTACCTCGAACCATATTTTCAACTCAATACTTGATTTTGGGGTTGCTACTTTCCCAATCGAGGGCCACCGCCAACACCGCAAGACAGGTCTTTATCCATTCAACACCACGCCCTCGTCTCCGCTTCGGCTTCACGCAAAGCCACTGTCTTTCTCACCAACGACTTTGGAAACCATGCCGCCGCATATCCAATCCAGAAGCCACCATCGAACACCCAAAAGTCTCCGACTCTCGAAGCTCTCTCTCCGCCGTCCACCGTAGAAACAATAGTAGTCTAACTTATGATTTAAATTTGTTGTCAAGTTTGTAAGTTTCGTTCTCACTAGAATATAACTAGGTATATGTGTTACTGCTTCATGTTGGTTGTCTTTGTTCGCTATCTTGTTTTGGATTTGGTCATTGCCTTACTGACCATATTCCAATGCTTGAACTGAAACTGTATATATATGGTTTTCACTACATGTTAGTTATTGTTCTGACATTGAATGTTTCAAATTAATAGCCTGCTACCTTGACTATATTCTAAGACTGCATGGTTTCATTTGTGGGATTCAGGAAAATAATTATTGCTTCTTGAGCAATTTTCGCTGATGATTGATATGAGATTTTGATTAGAGGGTATAATGTATTTTCCTTGCTTGTTTGATTTAGGAGTAGAAGTTTCATTATGGTTTTTCTATAAATTATCTCTCGAGTTTACCATTTTAACTCATTCAATAGTCTTTATTGCCAGTTTTCTCATATGACTGTGGAAATATTCTTTATTTGATCAAATTATTTGACCATATTTTCATCAAATAGGTTGATTTATAACAACAAATTTGTGCATCATCTAGTGACAACTAAGTTAAGATTGATAAGAACGTAACAAGAAGATGTGCAATGTTATTTAAATCTGTTTACTATTTTTCATATTCAAGTAGCCTTGTTGTTTGCATGTGATACAACCAGTATGACATAGAATGGTTGCTGTTTGGAAATTTTGCCTACGATAACATGAACTGGTAGGTTTTGAAATTTTTGTAATTCGTAATTAGAATAAGTTGCCTTGGAATCCCACAAAACCTTGTATTTGAACACCTATCGGCTCCATACCTTACTGCAAGTCATATGCTTACATTCTTTGCTAAACTTGGTCACAGTTTGTTCTACTCACGCATGCATAAATATATATAGACAACTTTATATATGATTGGCCAAACCTCCTTACCTTTCTTACTTCAATATTAACAGCTGATGTGTCATCTTTGGGTTACATGCATGTTAGTTAGTCTTACTAGTATGCTTCTTAGGCATGCATGGAATTTAATATGCATGTTAAATTACCTTGTTACTTATTACTTCCACCTAGACTACTATTTGACACATGCAAGTACCTTGATCTTTAGTAGTAAATGTGTCTCGACATTTCACGAATTTTTATTAAATAAATTATTGGTATTAAGCTAATTATATTTGTGTGTTTGTCGAAGTTTGCTAACTTGAAATAAATTTAATCCTGACTGGGGTGTTTTATGTTTTTGCATGGAATGCTCCGGTCGGGTCCTAAGTGTTCCAGATCTAAAGATATGCGGTTCGCTAAGCTGGAGAGGAACATGAAGACGCAGAACGCACGCGCACTCAAAAAAACTGTAAAACTTTATTTTTAAATTTCATGTATATATTTATTTTTCTTCCACTGTATAATTTATTTTTAAACCTCTGATACTTGTATAAAATTTATTCCACTGTTATTTATTGTGTTATGTGATTCTGTATGATAATTCCTATCTAAAACTTGTATACTAAATAACGAGCCATCGTTTTGAATGTTCTAAGTTGGTTTAAACACCGACTGTAAGCGGTCAAAGAGGCAGGTCGCTACAGTTGGTATCAGAACTTTGGTTTGACAAAGCTTAGCTTATCGGGTTTAAAAACTCATTAGAGATAGCGTAATGATACCCTAGAATGAGTAGAATTATCACTATAATTACTCTAGAGAGAGCGGATTTCAAAAAAAAAAGTATTTTGAAAATATAAAATTATTTTGAAAATTAAATAAATCAATTTGAAAAGCGGAATTATTTTTGAAATATAATTTCAATAAGGAGTTTTAAGTATTTTATTGATGTCGAGATTGGACTATCGAGTATGGACGAATTTTGAATATACGTTTGATCACCGTATGTAAAACCCTGTATTTTCTGTAAACCTTAAAGTAACGAATTAAAGAATACTAAATTTTAAATGTGAGAATTAAGGGAAACAGGTTAAGCCATTGTGTTCGTCTCGGAATTCTGGTTGAGATAGAGTCCGAGTTTGCGTGAATTGGACTTCGTATGAAGAAGTTATGGACTTCGGAAGTTTCAAAAATTCAAAATTCAAATTTAAACACAGAAGAGGGCAGGGCGGGAAAATTCCCGCCCCAGGCCAGGTCGACCAGGGGGTCGACCCTAGTGTCGACCTACCCTCCCCCCCCCCCGGGAAGATCTGAAAGATGACGCTGTTTTGACCTATTGCTGAGTCATTAGGGCTGAAGTGTTATTCTATCTTGACTGGATGGTCTTGATTGATTCTAGGTTAATCGGACGGCTCTTAATCAATTAAAATTCTATATAAGCAACCTAAATCTTAACCTAAAATCATACTAATTCATACCAAGAGCCGCCATGTCGTCAATGGAGAACATAGAGTAGCTGCCGTCTCTTTCAACTCAAGAACAAGATTAAAGCAAGAATCAAAAATCAAATCTAAATCTAAATAACGATTAGTCTACATCAAAGGCGAGCAATTCAGTTTCAGAATACAGATTCCAGAAAGATAAGACTATTCTTTTGTTTGTGAGTATAATATCTTTCACAAAATAATTAATTAATTAATTATGATAAGTTATAATTGGAATTATGAGAATATGATTTTGAATCATGTGATGTTGAATTATATGCAAGTTTGTGATGTTGGATTACATGTTCTTATACGAATTATATGCAAGTTTGTGATGTTGGATTACATGTTCTTATATGAATTATATGCAAGTTTGTGATGTTGGATTACATGTTCTTATATGAATTATATGCAAGTTTGTGATGTTGGATTACATGTTCTTATATATGCAAGTTTGTGATGTTGGACTATATATTCTTATATGAATTATATGCAAGTTTGAGATGTTAAAACATATATGAATCTTATGCAAGTTTGGGATATTAAGACATATGTGAATGTTATGCAAGATGGGATGTAAAAACATATGTGAATCATGTAGATACATATACCAGTTTATATGCAAACATGTTACATTAATCTTTATGTTTAGATCCATATGCAAGTTCACATCTTTATGTTTAGTTCCAAATGCAAGTTCACACCTTTATGTTTAGATCTATATTTAGATCTATGGCAGTACATAGTTATGCAAATTGCCTATGCTAGTTTTGTATGAGAATCATATGCTAGTTTGTTCATATGCAAGTTATAGGAAAACCATACACATATATGCAAGTTATTAGCTATGTAAACTTATGTCATGATTCTTAGATCTATTTTATGAGTTATGCAAGTTGTGACGTTGTTTTTCCTTTTATAAGTTAGACTATTGCAAGTCTAACATATGTCATATTAAAATGTACGAACAGCGTGGGGACGATGGGAAAATATTAAAAATGCATAATCGTGAATTGGCATAAATGGCCTTAAAAGGGCATATTATTAATTTGAGACATTAATAGGTATAATTTGTATACCTGTAATTTATAGACATAATTTAGGTGACAATTATGGACATAAATGAATTTGGTATTTATTGAAAAATTTGAATAGGGATATTAATCCAACTTGGGGTTAAATAAAGATATGTAATAATTAACCGCCTAAGACACGAGGTTAGACTCGTTTGTGGTGTAAGACTGCCCGGACCCACCCAGCAAATCCAGCAACCACAAACGGTAGTCTAATGTGAGAGGTCAAAGGCATGAACTAAATGCGTAACAATTTTAAAGACACTAGGTTAGGCTCGTTTGCGGTATAAGACTGCCCGGACCCGCCCGGCAAATCCAGCAACCGTAAATGTCAGTCTAATGTGGGAGGTCTTTACAAGGTTACGGTTATAATGAATTAAGTAACACTTGACCAGATAAACATGTGGTGGGACATGGGGGTTAAGTGGGTGGCTTGTGAAATACGATTAGAAACACTTAACCAAGTTGAAACATGTAAGAAGACATGAATAAGAATGGGGTTAAGTGGGAAACCTTAGTGGGGACTAAGCTTAGGTGGAAAGTTTGTGTCAGGCTTGGGGGCCCGTTTCAAACCAGTAACCCATTAAGTATCTTTATGAGCTCAACCCAAGTCGAGGACGGGACACGCTTATTGAGTTTGATTGTAAGAGGTCAAAATGGGTTAGCAGTGGCAACGCAAGTCCAACGGGGTCATGTGCGTGCGTGGGCCCAGGCTAGTAGGTAAGATGTTGTTGCATCGTGTAGATATAAGCCGTGCATCTTTAGTGGTATCGGGTTGCCACTTTGGGGAGCGATACACCCCACTGTGGTACCAACACGGGTATCTACGACTTAGGGAGCCGATCGCATGGGGGTAGTGGGTACAACTAGTGGAGATAGGGGCAGGCGGTACCTATGAAGGTAATTAGGGGTACACGAAACTACCATTATCATTGTTATGTCCTGTAAGCGGGAACAACTTTTAGGGTGACTAGTAATGGTGCGGTGAAATTAACATTGGTGCAGTGTAGTAATTATCCTATAGTGATTAGGAACGAGATTAACGCCAGAATATTCCTCCTGTTTGCTTTGTCTTGCACACTTGTTTCACAATCATACCTTGTTTTACCAGTTTATGCCTTATCCTAGTTACTTTAATAATTATATTGTTAAAGTTATTATACTCGCCATACTTTATGTCTGACCCCCTTGTTTTCGCCTCTTTTCTTCCTTCCCCCCTCCCCCCAGGTTCTCAGGATGGGACTAGTACTAGTGAAGCTTGATCTTGGATCTCTTTCTCTCTCTTTTGGAAGTGCTTAGATTGCTGAAAGTAAAGTTCAGCTCATCTCTTTTATGGCCACTTGTGTTTGGGTTATGCTTTTTATTTTATGTACTCAGAAAACAATTTGTCAAGATGGTTACTAAGTGTATTTGGTTTTTCTGTTGGTTTATGATGTTGCTGTAATCAAACTATTTCTCCGCTACAATAAATGTTGTTTTGAAAATTTTCAAGTACCAATATATGTATCTGTCTTGTTATATTCTGTTCTACTCACCAATAATACTCCATGAAAGTTAATGCATTCCCTTTGAGAGTGACATTAATGGACGTGGAGTGTTACACGTGGTATCAGAGCTGAAGGTTAACAGAACATATAAGAGATTTTGAAAACTGTTTTTTCAAAAGCATTTTATAAAGAAAAACTTTCAGAAGTATGTTTTAAGGTGAGTATTTTCAAGAGAAAAGTTTGTTTTTTAAAACATAACCCCCAAGAGCCATATATCTTTCTTTCGAATTCTCCGTTTTGAATCTCTTCATTTTTCTTTTCAGCATGTCTGGGGAACCTGAGATACCGAGGGCATACCGATACCAGACTGGTTTAGAAGGTATCTGGAGGCTAGGGCCAATGTCGCAGGCCCAACAAATGTTCCTCCTCCCCCAGCTGCAGTTGCTTCTCCTCCTCCCCTGCCTCGTGTTGATACTTTTTCAAAGATATGCAAAGATTTTAGGGCGATGGGCGGGAAACCTTTTCACGGATCAGAGATTTTTGTTGAAGCCCGAAATTGGCTTAAGGAGGTGAAAGATCTATTTGGTATTTTCGAGGTAGAAGATGGGAGGAAGTTCCAATTGGCTGCTTGGTTAATGAAGGACAAAGCCTCGTTTTGGTGGGAGGTCATGAATGGAGCGCGTCCAGTGGAGACATGGGTGGATTTCAAGCATAGGTTCGAGATGAAATTTCTCTCACGAGCAGAAAAGAACTTATATATGGAAAGATTCTTAGCGTTGAATCAAGGAAATTTGTCAGTAAAGGAGTACGTCAACAAGTTCAATCAGTTGGCGAGATTTGGCTTAGACTTGGTGAACACACCAGAGAAGAAGGCTTTAAGGTTCGTTAAAGGTTTGAATGAGCCGCTACATGGGTTGGCTATGACCCATATCCCGATGGGGGATACCTTTGAGAAACTAGTTGACATGGCACTTATGCATGAAGAGGAGAAAGGCGCTAATATTAATAAGGCACCAGAGAAGAAAGAGGATCAAAAGAAGTCACAGCAGCAACCTAAGAAAGGTGGTAAGGACAACAATAGCAAAGGAAAGAAAATGTACTTTAATTGTTGAACACCAGTCCATCTGAGCAAGGACTGTATGAAGAAGAAGACTGGTTGTTTCCACTATGGAGAGGCAGGACATCTAATTAAAGACTGCCCGAGGAAACAGGGACAAGGGCAAAGAACTGGGTCTACTTTTGGAGGACAGATTCAGGCTCTCATGGCACCAGGGCAGACAAGAAGGCAGGTTCACGCTCTCATGGCACTAGGACAGGAAAGAGGTAGAAACATTTCTATTGAAAGTTTGGTTTTTCTGTTTGATCATCTTGTTCGTACTTTATTTGATTCTGGTGCTTCACACTCGTTTGTGTCTGCTTCGTTAGTTGAAACACTGCACCTAAATACTAGTCTAGTTACGGATCCCATAGTAGTCTCAATCCTATTGGTGGTTCGGCTCATCTTTCAATGATTTGTCGGGATTTGAGAGTGTCTATTTTAAGCGTTGAATTTGAATGCAACACCTTCGCTCTTGGCTTCACGGGCTATGGATTGATTCTAGGCATGGATTGGTTATCCAGTAATGGTGACGTCCTCGATTGTGAAAAGAGAGTGGTTAGACTTATGACTCGCCTTGGCAACACTCTCAAAATCTCTTGTAACCCCATACATTCTGTTATGCTTAGTTACCTAGAATCCCTTGATGCGTCTGTTGAAAACTTGCAGTCTGTTAGAGTAGTCCGTGAATACTCAGATGTATTTGAAGAGGTGAAGGACTTACCTCCAAAGCGGGAGATAGACTTTCGCATATACCTTGTTGATAATGCAAAACCCGTAGCTCTACCCGTTAGACACATGGCTCCTAGGGAGAGAAAAGAGCTCAGTAAGCAAGTCAAAGAGCTGCTCGAAAAGGGGTTTATAAGGCAGAGTATTTCTGAATGGGGTGCTCCAGTAGTATTCACAACAAAAGCCGATGGTTCACTTCGCCTATGCGTTGATTATAGGGAGCTAAACAAGCTGACCAAGAAGAATAGGCACCCACTTCCTAGAATAGATGACTTGTTTGATCAGCTTGTAGGTGCGTGTGTTTTCTCCCAACTAGATTTGGCTACCGGGTTCCATCAGCTAAGAGTGGCTAAAGACAGCATTGATAAAACCACGTTTTGAACCCCGGATGGTTTCTTCTAATGGCTTGTCATGCCTTTCGGCCTGACAAACACACCCGCTTACTTCGTTGACTTAATGAGTAGGGTGTTTAGAGAATTCCTTAATAAGTTTGTGGTGGTCTTCGTAGAAGACATTTTGATCTTCTCGAAGAATGAAGAAGAGCATGCTTTGCATTTAAGGGAAGTCATGGATACTCTTCGAGTGCATCAGCTGAAGGCCAAATTCTCCAAATGCCATTTCTGGAGAGAAGAGGTGAGATTTCTTGGACATGTATTGTCCAAAGAGGGGTTAGTTGTGGACCCCGCAAAAGTAGTTGCGGTGCAAGATTGGAAGGTTCCACGGAATGCAACCGAAGTCCGAAGCTTTCTTGGGCTAGCACGCTTTTAATAAAAGTTCATTAAAGACTTTGTAAAAATCTCAGCCCCACTCACGAGATTAACAAAGAAGAACCTAACTTTCGCTTAGGATTTGAATTGCGATATTACTTTCCAACGTCTGAAAAGGGCTCTAACAACAGCCCCAGTTCTGACATTACCGGATGGAAGCAAGATGTTTCACTACACCATAACAGCAATTTTGCAACTCCTTATTGCGGAAAATTCGCAACGGCTTTCAACCGTTGCGAAATAACAACGGCTAAAGTCCGTTCCATAATCGACAAGTATGGCCAAGAACCGTTCTAAAATTTAGAACGGTTTTAATCCGCTCTAAAATTAAATACATCCTTGGGTACGCTCCCTTCCACAAAGCAGTACGCTCTTTTTCTTTCCCATTCACACAGAAAAAAAGGAAAGAAAAAAAATGCTTGCCCTAGATCAAGAAATCTCGAGCTCCTGATCATCGCCTAATCGAAGACGCTTGCCTCTCCTAGTCATCTCATGCTCGACCATAATCAGCCAACGACCATCAATAGGTAATCAATTCAAATTGATCGGAGATGTTTAGGTTTTCTGTTATTTTGTTATTCAGGCTATAATCGATTCAAATTGCCCTAGATCTATAGATTATTTTGCTTGATTTCCGTTAGATAAATTTTACAGATTTCTGCTACACTTTACGGTTTGTGATTTTTACTGCGAACGGTATCTATGTACGCGATTCTACAACCAATTGATTGTAGTTGTTTTTACATTTGTTGAGCATACGCTAATACGATTCAGGTGAGACATCCCAAAATGTAGGTAGGTTTCTTTGGATTGGAAAAATCAACGCAGTCAATACGAATTATAAAAGACACGAGGAGAAAGCTATAAAAATTTCTAGTACCAATAAATCTTTTTCGCTTTTAATCAGGTATTGAATATGAAGTCTTTTCATAATTGTCTTATCTTTGTCTGGAATTACAGAAATGAAGTCCACTTATGTTCTCTACGAATTTCACATCCATATGGATTTCTTTTTTGTTGAGCCTGTGCTATTTGTAAAGTTAGCTCCATTTTAGAAATCCTTAGTTGAGCTTGGTGTTGTTTTGTTTACTTCTGTTTCTGTATGAAATTTCACTAGTTTTTAAGGTATACACCATATCCATTCTTTGAAGAAGAAAAAGGAAAATGATTAATCAGACAAGCATGTTATTTCACTTTCTAGACGATACAGTACTTGCAAAATTGCCTCCTTATATTCTAGTTAAAATTTGTTATTGTAGTGGCTCATTTATTATTTGAATTTACTGTTCCCTTAATTTTACTGGTAGGATTATGCTTAATACAAGCTTGTTGTTTTATGTTTGATTATATTCAAACAATACGTGAATGATTCCTCATGATGCCACCTTCAATTAAGTTAGGCTAAATGGCTTATGTTGTTAGATTGGTTTCTTTAAATTCACACAATTGCTGATTTTATTTGCAGAAAAGAACAAAGACAACCAGTGACAAGAATTCAGCTCCTGCTGACTCTCCACTTGAAGGAACAAAACAGATGCTTAAGAAAAAGGTGAATGTTTTCGAAAAAAGAAAAAAAAATCATATAGCAACATGCAAAGTCTTTGTGAAAGAGCTGATAATTTTTTTAAATTGTTTGATTTTTATATTATATTCAATTAATATTATTTTTTCTATTGCAAACTTTTGGTTCTAGAATCAACTATGAAGCGTTGGAGAGTCTGTATACCGTAAGTTTCTTACTAACACTCCATCTTTTAGAATGTGTGCGTTTATGTTTGGTTTTTGATGCAAAATATCAGCACAAATTACTTTACACAGTGGAAGATGGTTAACATAAGTGCTAGAGTTCGCTGCTTTCATATTCTTCTAATTATGGTCGTGTTAACAAAGTTCACAAAATGAATGTTAAAACTCAACAACACGTAAATAACACAGTAATAAATAAATAATAGTTGCTTGCGCAATACGTAACTGTTTAAATGAGAACATGTATACATTACGTTACAAAGAAAAAAGGCAAGAACAATACTATAGTAAAAATAAAAATTCTGCAAATGGATTCTATGAAAGTCTTACAAATAGGTTATATGAAGTAAAATAATAATTATTATCCATTGTTAATAGTGAAAGATATAATAGTGTAGAGACTATGTCAAATCCGTTGGATTCATCTTTTTGTTTACTTAATCAAATCATAATAGTTTTACTGTTTAAGTGAATAAAAAGATACAATAAAAACTGGTGAGAACAAGTGAAAAATTATGAAATTCAAAGCATATATGAATAAATTCTATTATGAGGTGGAACAAAACAATAATTAAACATCCTTTAAACCAATACCAATGATAGTTTTGACTATCCTCTTCAACAAAATTGTAGACATTCTCCAATGTAATGTCACTTATAAGTTATTATATCTCCCAATTTTTAATATTTCCATTTTTCTGTATATATCACAGTCTGAGTTATTATATCTCTCCATTCTCTATTCCCTAACAACTATGGTAGTTCATTCCTTGTGTAAACTACTTTAGTGCAGGCACCACGCTAACAAAAAGAATGTGCTATAAATTACAAATATCAACAGCAAACCAGTTTTCCCAATCTTTGTACTTAATTAGCTTCAGCAAACCAATTTTCCCAATCTTTATACTTAATTAGCTTTACCCTCTTTCAAAAAGCCTGATGGTGGTATGTAACTTCTTGAAGAATTATTTTCTATTTCAACTTTAATTTCAAAATCCTATGCTGTTGTTTTTCACAAATATAGCCACGAAGTGGATTAGCATAGAAACTTTCTTCCAGCTTATGAAACTCCCCAGGCTCCCTATAATATGGACCTCCAATTTTGTCTTTGTGTAGTTTCTTTACCTTTGAACTGAATTTTTTCCATGATATATTCCCTTGATCCAATTCATCGACAAGTCTTACAAAATTTAACCTGGGGTATAACATATTGAAATGAACTTGAAAAGTAAAAAAAAGGGATCAACAATGTCTTTTAGCACAGATATCACTTGGTTGTATATTAAAGATATAATCCTTATGTTTTTAATTGTGACAAAGTTCAAATTCATTGGATAATTTGTTGTTCTTATTAATAGAATCTAGAGGGTATGTTCCAAATCCATAACACGAAATGAACTCAATTATGTTACCCTCCTTCAAACAAAGGTTAAATTTGCTACTGCACATAAGACGGGAAAAGTTCAGGTAGTGTTCGATTTGAAAATGAGTTTTGTCTTTACTTTGAAAGCTTGAAAGAGCACGAAGAGATGGAAATGTTCAATTCAGAAAATGGTTTTGACATATAAGATTGAATATATATATATATATATATATATATATATATATATTTTGCTTATCTACCGCCTTTTAGGAAATATCAACAACCTTCTTCCCTCTTATCAGCACTCCCTTTGTTGGAATTATTATGGTTCTCTACATCCTCTCCACCTCCATGTCATTTGACATGCATATTGAAAAATGCCACACACAAAATCATTTTCTAGCCAAACAGTGCCTTAATCTTGTAGATCAAATGAATATTTAATATACCATGTAGGTACAGAGTTTGACAGCACTATTACTGTTTACAGAAATTTGCAGCGGACATTATTAATGGAAAATACAATTTTAAGGCTAAAAAATTATTAACCTGCCTTTTTATTATTAAAAAAACTGAGGACTAAGATGTCGTCTTCCTTAATTACATTTGCTAATAGATCCTTTTACAATCCATTAAGCTAAATCTGAAGCATAAAAAGTTGATCAAATCAGTACTTTTTCACGAAGAAGCTGATTGACTTTTAGAGGAAGAAACTATAAATATCAGCTAAGACAGCACTAACACCCAACGCTTACAGTTTCAAAATAATTTAACCTTCTTTCTAATGTTGCTGAAAATTAATAAATATAAAATAAATAAAGAAATTACCTTTTTTTTTGTAAAACTAAGAATTGATTTAGCGTTGGATATTTACAGATTTTTTTCTATGAATGGGTTTGGATTTTGGAAGAGGTAAGACAATGCAAGGCAAAGATAGAATTAATTTTGTGCAGTGATTGATATGTAATTTTTTGTTTATAATATTTATTTTATTTGAGTATATTATGCAAATTCTGGTCTATGAATAGAATTTATTATCAATATGGTAATGTAATGTCGGGGAACAACGAATGGATAGACATTCAGTTTTAATATTTCCATTTTTCAACTTTTAAAAAATAATGTAGTTGTAGTGTGGCTCAAAAGGATAGGATATATTACCCCACTCATTACATTACCATGTTGATATATACAAACTATGATTGATGACGTATACTGCATACAAAAATACAATTATGGTATGAAGTAATATTTTGATGCATGCAGCCTAAATCAGTTTCGGATATATGATGATCATTGAATCAACTATGTGGATGCTAAACTTTGATGGTCCTGAAGTGAAGGGTGGAAAAAAGGACGGGTATATTAAATTGCTGTTTTTTTCATAAATGTTTAATTACTTCCCTCGCATCTCTATAATATAGAATTCTTTACTTCATCGTGTTTATGAAAAGTACAAATCATTCCTTTTATAAATAAAGCTGTTTAACTGCTACATATAAGAAATGACTAATATATTGTGGTAATTTAATTTTACCAATACATTTTTTCAACTTTCCTATCTAAATAGATTCCATACAATAAATGCATACCTTAAGCTCTCTGTTTTTTCCCTAACTATTGGGTTTTTGATTGAAAAATATATGCAGAATAATTAGTACTTCAGCAGAAGACGTTTGGTGATGACTGATTTCGCCTATATATTTAAAAGGTAACCTCATTAATACTGCACTAATTGTGTGAGTGGAAATGAAACAAAGCAATGATACAATTATTTTTTATTATACATACACATATTGTTTATAATTTCAACGTGTTTATGTGTTTCCTTTAGATGGATTGTTTACTATTACTTACATTTGAATCTCAAAATTGCTCATGCATCTTTCACTAGGAATGCATGATCAAAGTTACTTTTTCCCTGCAGTCACTCTGATAATCAAATTTGGAAGCATGATATGTTCACATTCATGTTGCATCCATTGTCACCATCAATCACTAGGAAGCTTTTTTTGTAATCTATACCTTTTCTATTTACCCATTGGTAACCATTTAGTTTACCTTTGTTCTTAATGACCGTTTTTATTATTCTTTCCACTTATGCTTCCTCAAACTGTATATTGGCTAAATCTTAATTTTAACGGTCTGGGAGGGTCATATAACTTATTTTGTATATGCTTCTTACCATCTTACATTTGCATGAATACTATTATTAAAGTTGAAT
The DNA here is from genome assembly GCA_030737875.1 of Allium sativum. Classification (NCBI taxonomy): domain Eukaryota; kingdom Viridiplantae; phylum Streptophyta; class Magnoliopsida; order Asparagales; family Amaryllidaceae; genus Allium; species Allium sativum. Next base: position 891,445,913 of record CM060916.1, on the reverse strand, counting down.
ATATATAACTAAGTTTTAGCTTTAAATTTGGACTCACGATAAATTGTTTAATGGTATGGGATGTGTCCAAGGTAATATTTCTAATAATATATTTGATATTGAGTTTGTGGTTTGAGATCTGCACCATTTTCTACTGCTTGAAATTTTATACTGGAGTCATTTATGCCTATTATTTAACTTGGTGATGAGTACAATAAGAAACCAAGCTAGTTGATTTTCTCATTCAAAATTCTACCTTACTACGAACCATTAATTATCATATGGGCTCATTGGGTTTTGGGGAGGAAGCAGTGCAGTCTCTTCCAGGAAACATTGGATCGCAGGTTAAAAGAAAAAAAATTAATGATTGATACAATTATCTCACTATTGCACGTATTTGTTAACTCTCCCTCCTGTCTCTCTCTCTTCTCCTCCTCTTTTTATTTGCACTAAGTTCCATGTACATTTTCCAAATTTCTCAAATATTCCAGGCCAAGTATAAATCATATTATTATCTTTACATCACGCGCAATCAATGAAAATTTGAATACAATAATGTTTTGAAACACTGTATTTAATTCAAGATACTAGGGAATACTGATATAGACGCATTTCAGGAGCTTTCATGACTCACAGCTATCATAAAAACAGCATGCTGCAGAAGCATTCTAATATATATAAGTATTCTCTTTACAGGACGTAAATGATGTGCTTGAAGCTTTAGACCATGTTACTGAAAAGGGACTTGTTAATCCATCCAAAGTATATGTAACAGAAGGGTCACATGGGGGATTCTTAACTGCTCATTTGATTTGCCAGGTCGGTGATGTAATTAGTATTGTTATTATTTTGAAACAGTATATTATTTCATTTCGCGTTATCCTGTCATTTATGCCTATCCTATAGGATTTTTGTTTGAATAAAAAAGGTAAAAGGAAGTTTAGCAAACAATCATATTACGTGAAATGACAGCCTATGCATATATGTTACGTAATATGAAAAGAAAAAAATGGAATAAAATGTTCTTAAGTGAACTGTCCACACCCTATAAGCTTATGTCTCTACAAGGAGATACCCATGCTCAGAATTCACACTACTTAGCTCTTTAGGTTTAAGACACATACACCATCCATCGGTATTTGTAAGTGAAATTTGATATGCAAATTACATTATTGAAATTATTGGGTTGAAATTTTCATTGTCGGAGTTCTTGGACAAAGGACACGTAGAGTTCGCTAATAATCAAACATCTTGGGGAGTTAATGAACCCTCTGCCTATGGATTTACTCTTATTCAAGAGGAAATTAATGAACCCTCTACCGATATTTATAACTGGAAGAATACTACTGTGGTTTTAAAATGAACAGTTAACCATTTTTTAATATCTAACACATCTTCTGTTATATTCACTCCCTACCAATCTAATCCATTTTCGATCATCGTAACTTTTAAACAATTGTTGAATGATACGGCTTCTCCAAAAAAAAGTTGCTTTTTAAGACTTTGGAACAATTGTTAAATGTCGTGATTCCTCCCAATTAAATTTTTACCTCTTAAATGTTGATGTTGGATCTCCCTATCGATTACATGAAATATTTTGTTCAGCCACTTTGTTGAACCTTCAATTTACCCATGTTCTGATACTTCTCAAACACATAAAGAGTTATGGGAAGTTGTGGTAAGTTCATGTTCCATCCCCTCGCCATATGTTGATTCTTGTGTACACTTACCAATGGCATTTATCCTCCCTATTGCATTGAAACAATGGCTTAGATATATTATTTTCTTTACTGCCTTCATCTATATTATGTTTCAGTTTTAAAGTTTGTTTTCAATTTCATTACCTGCATGTTGAGTTGTTCAATAATTGTTAGGATTTAATGTTAAACTCGGTAATGTTTATAGCCTACTACCCCTACCTTATTTGTTTTAATGACTAGCAAACCAAATTTTGTATTAGTTATTTTAGATATGATAGGATTAAGAACGATTGTGTAACTGAAATTGGACATTGGTTAAGCTCATATGTGCTTGGCTATGCTTAAAGTTGATTTTTTTTTACAACCGACTGCACTGCCTTTGTTGCTTTAATGATTTGCAAACAAATTTTTGTATATGTTGTTTCAGATATGGATTGTATGCAAATGGTTCAAAGAAACAATGTTTTTGATTTCAATTGTAGTTTGTATTTATTTAATCTAATTTTTGTAAGTTGAAAGTATACACGACAAGAGATTATTAATCGTGGTCCGTGAACAACAAATTTTATACTTGACCACAAACATTTGAACAGCTGTCCATTTCTGCTTTGTAACTTCTACACACAGAAGGTCTATCGCTGGATAAGGTCTGTCGCTGAACAAACTTGAAAATAAATTGATGTTTTATGTTGATGAAATTCGAATAAAGAAACAAGAAGCTAATAATGTACCCAGCTTTACATTGTCTCACCAGGATGACATTAAATGTGGCTATTATAGTGGATAAAGTGATACTGACATACATTGAAAACCTCCTTTTCCTTTTTCCATGTAGTGTGCGTGTAACACAAATTTATTTTTTTCTAATTTCTATTTTTTTCTGCATAGATTAATTGGACCTAGACGTGACACAGAAAGTTATAGGCCTTGGATGGGTGATTCGTTGATGCATCTCAACATGGTTTTTATACGTAATAATTCTTTTGGTACAAGCTTCTGGCTTTGCTTTTGTAGGCACAATGTATGACTAATAACTCTACATTCCAATTTCGTACTCGTAATTTATTCTGAAATTGTTTTCCTCTATACTTTAGGAAGAAAAGGCTTAGCTAACTGATATCGATAGACCAACCACTCCTTATATGCTTAAATTTGTATGTTCTTATTTGAAATCACATTGCTGAATTATACATGTATGTAGAACTTTTCCATTAAAACTAATAAAGAGGGTTACAAGGTGCATTGGGAAGAGGGAAATGCGTTGATTTTTCAGTTTGTTATATATGCTGTAGTGGTATTATTATTTCTATTTTTGGGCTTTATATTAGTTTCAGTTTGTGATTATGTTTAAGTTTATTTTAGTTATTTGGTGCAGATTTTACGTTTAACCATTGAGTGGGTGCCTCATTGAGGTATTACTATTCTTATCGTGTAGATTTTATGCAGGGAGGTGATGATAGCGCCGCCATAGACAAACTAGCTCAAGAAGTAAGCAATAGTAATGTATGATTTATGAACAATTAATATTGTAATATTATTGTGGTGAAGTTGAAATATCTTTAATATTATTTTAGCTATTGTTATTGAACTTTAGAATGCACGGTAATATTATTTTTGTTGCTACAAATTATAGAAGTTTTAAGTTTGTAATGTATTGTTGAACTTTAAAAGTTTATTAAATTTGGTCTTTATGTTGAATTTATTGGAAATTTTCAGTTTATCGATATTTCGTTGTGGTATTATGTCAAATTTGTAATGAATAGGAAGTATCGAAGAAGAGGGAAAAAGAATTTTTTTTTTTTTTTTTTTTTTTGAAATTATATCAATTAGCAACGGCTAAAAGCCGTTGCTAAATACAAAACAACAACGACATTTAACCGTTGCAAAAGTAAAAATTGCAACGGACAAAGGCCGTTGCAAAATACAAAATTTGCAACGGCTCAAAGCCGTTGCAAAAATTTTGCTACTCCAGAAATAGCAATGGCTTATAGCCGTTGCAAAATCAATTCGCAGCGGCTTAAAGCCGTATGCTGTTTAGCCGCTGCGAAACAACATTTTTGGTGTAGTGTTTACCGTATACACAGATACATGTGGTACGGGATTAGGCGCTTTCTTGATGCAAGAGGGGAAGGTAGTAGCTTATGGAGGTAGACAATTGAAAGTACATGAGAAAAACTACCCGACCCACGATCTAGAGTTGGCTGCCATTGTCTTTGCGCTTAAGTCTTAGCGCCATCAACTCCTAGGTGAGAAGTTTGAAATATAAACTGACCATAAATCGTTGAAGTACCTTTTCTCGTAGAAAGATCTTAACTTAAGACAGCAAAGGTGGATGGAATTTCTGGCCTCTTATGATTTTGAGATTTCCTATGCCCCAGGAAAGGGCAACATGGTAGCAGATGCCATGAGTAGGAAGAAGCCGACCTTGAGTCCTCTCTTTGTAGAAAGACAAAGCTTGGAGTATATAGCAAACTTTAATTTTAGACCCTCCTCTGAAATTGTGCCTGGTCTGTTAGCATCACTAGAGGTGCGGCCTACTCTTTTGGACTCAATAGGAACCGCGCAACGAGAAGACCCTCGGCTAGTTGATGAGATGGATAAGATAGTTAGGGGTGAGACTTCTAGTCACCTCAATAGATACTCCATCGATGATAGGGGTTGGTTGAGACGGGATGGAAGGCTGTGCGTCCCACAAAAAGGGATTTAGTGAAGACGGTTCTCAAAGAGGCGCACCATTCTAAACTGACCATACACCCAGGCGGAGACAAGATGTATAAATATATAATAAAAAAAGGGTTTTCTTTTGGAGTGGCATGAAGAGTGATGTAGCTGAGTTCGTCGCTAAGTGTTTGGTATGCCAGCAAGTCAAAGAGGAGCAGAAGAAGCCTGGTGGTCTGCTTCATCCTCTAGAGGTCCTACAGTGGAAGTGGGATAGCATTTCGATGGACTTTGTTGATGGGTTGCCTAGTTCAAGAAAGGGCAATACCAGTATTTGGGTAACAGTGGACAGGCTCACTAAAAGCGCCCACTTTATACCTGTTAAAAGTAGAAGGACTGCCTCGTCCCTAGCATCCATTTATCTTAAAGAAATAGTTCGACTCCATGGGATACCCTCCAGCATATTGAGTGATCGAGATCTTATCTTTACGAGCGAGTTTCGGAAGAGTTTGCAAGAGGCAGTAGGCACACAATTATGCTTAAGCACGGCCTATCACCCCCAAACCGATGGTCAGACAGAAAGGGAGAACAGAGTATTAGAAGACCTCTTGAGATTGTGCATTCTTGACTTTGGAGGGACATGGGAGGATCATCTTCCTTTGGTGGAATTCACTTACAACAATAGCTATCAAGCCACCATAGGCATGGCGCCCTTCGAAGCTTTATATGGAAGACCATGTCGATCGCCAACGTGTTGGTGGGAGTCAACAGATAAACTCGTACTTGGGCCGGACATGATTAGAGAAACCTCGGAAAAGGTGGACTTGATAAGAAGGTGGACAAAGGCTGCACAAGATAGACAGAAGTCCTACACAGACAAAAGAAGGACCGACCTTGAGTTTAAGGTTGGAGATAGGGTGTTCCTTAAAGTATCTCCTTTGAGGAATGTCATTCGCTTTGAGTCTGTAGGAAAGCTAGCACCGAGATTTGTAGGTCCATTTCCTATCATTGAAAGGATTGGGACGATGGCTTACAGAGTAGAGCTACCCGAGAGACTGGCTAGAGTTCATAATGTTTTCAATGTTTCTCAACTACGAAAGTGCTTACATGAATCTACGGAAGTGATGGAGCCGAATATGCTACAGGAAGTAGAAGTGGAACGAGAAGCGACTGTGAGAAGAGTTCCAACTCGTATCTTGGGTACGGAAGTCAAAAAGCTACGCAACCGTGAAGTCAAGCTTGTTAAATTTCAATGGAGTGATGCTGAGGAAGACGCGACTTGGGAAACTGAGAGGAAAATACGCCCAGCCTACCCTTTTCTCTTTGAGGGTACCTCCTTGATCTCTTTTTCCATAAGTTTATTCATGCTTAAATCTATCTTTCAAGTATATCTCCTCAGTCCTATTCTTTATCCTTAGGTAGAAACCGATGGATGTAAACATGTGTTTGAAACATGTTATGATTGATGGTTGCGAGTGGTTGCAAGTGGTTGCTAGTGGTTGCTCGTGGATGCATGTACACACACTTTAGGCACTAGATTGGCTCAATCACTTTCATATTGCATATAAATATGTGTGCATATTTAAATTTAATGGATGTATAACGGTTGTGTTATCATATGGATGCTGCATTTAGATGAATGGTTGTGCACGCATGTAGAAATAATATGTATCATTAGGAATCTTTTGCATACATAATGGACGCATGGCACAATCATGATTCGCATTAAAGAGGTCAACTGAATCAGTAGACCGCCTGATTTTGCATTAGATAAGGACATGTATACACACTATGCATATAAACATGAAAGCATTAGAAGTTTCTTAAGGACAATGGATGCCTGTGTTTGATGGTTGAGTAGATGGATGATTGGATGGTAGGATACACATTCTTCTTGACTTGAAGATTTCATGGACGAAATCCTTTAAGGAGGGGAGAATGTAACACCCCGTATTTTCTGTAAACCTTAAAGTAACAAATTAAAGAATACTAAATTTTAAATGTGAGAATTAAGGGAAACGGGTTATGCCATTGCGTTCGTCTCAGAATTCTGGTTGAGATAGAGTCCGAGTTTGCGTAAATTGGACTTCGTATGAAGAAGTTATGGCCTTTGGAAGTTTCAAAAATTCAAAATTCAAAATTAAATATAGAAGAGCGCAGGGCAGGAAATTCCCGCCCCAGGCCAGGTCGACCAAGGGGTCGACCCTAGTGTCGACCTACCCTACAGGTCAACCTGGGGGTCGACCTAGGGGTCGACCTGGGGGTCGACCTACCCCCCCCGGACAGATCTGAAAGATGACGCTGTTTTGACCTATTGCTGACTCATTAGGGCTGAGGTGTTATTCTATCTTGACTGGATAGTCTTAATTGATTCTAGGTTAATCGGACGGCTCTTAATCAATTAAAATTCTATATAAGCAACCTAAATCTTAACCTAAAATCATAATAATTCATACCAAGAGCCACCATGCCGTCAATGGAGAACCTAGAGTAGCCGCCGTCTCTTTCAACTCAAGAACAAGATTAAAGCAAGAATCAAATCTAAATCTAAATAACGATTAGTCTACATCAAAGGCGAGCAATTCAGTTTCAGAATACAGATTCCAAAAAGACAAGACTATTCTTTTGTTTGTGAGTATAATATCTTTCACAAATTAATTAATTAATTTAATTATGATAAGTTATAATTGGGATTATGAGAATATGATTTTAAGTCATGTGATGTTGAATTATATGCAAGTTTGTGACGTTGGATTACATGTTCTTATACGAATTATATGCAAGTTTGTGACGTTGGATTACATGTTCTTATACGAATTATATGCAAGTTTGTGATGTTGGATTACATGTTCTTATATGAATTATATGCAAGTTTGTGATGTTGGATTACATGTTCTTATATATGCAAGTTTGTGATGTTGGACTATATATTCTTATATGAATTATATGCAAGTTTGGGATGTTAAAACATATATGAATCTTATGCAAGTTTGGGATATTAAGACATATGTGAATGTTATGCAAGATGGGATGTAAAAACATATGTGAATCATGTAGATACATATACCAGTTTATATGCAAACATGTGACATTAATCTTTATGTTTAGATCCATATGCAAGTTCACATCTTTATGTTTAGATCCAAATGCAAGTTCACACCTTTATGTTTAGATCTATATTTAGATCCATGTCAGTACATAGTTATGCAAATTGCCTATGCTAGTTTTGTATGAGAATCATATGCTAGTTTGTTCATATGCAAGTTATAGGAAAACTATACACATATATGCAAGTTATTGGCTATGTAAACTTATGTCATTATTCTTAGATCTATTTTATGTGTTATGCAAGTTGTGATGTTGTTTTTCCTTTTATAAGTTAGACTATTGCAAGTCTAACATATGTCATATTAAAACGTACGAATAGCGTGGGGACGATGGGAAAATATTAAAAATGCATAATCGTGAATTGGCATAAATGGCCTTAAAAAGGGCATATTATTAATTTGAGACATTAATAGGTATAATTCGTATACCTGTAATTTATAGACATAATTTAGGTGAAAATTATGGACATAAATGAATTTGGTATTTATTGACAAAATTGAATAGGGATATTAATCCAACTTGGGGTTAAATAAAGATATGTAATAATTAACCGCCTAAGACACGAGGTTAGACTCGTTTGTGGTGTAAGACTGCCCGGAACCGCCCGAAAAATCCAGCAACCACAAACGGTAGTCTAATGTGAGAGGTCAAAGGCAGGAACTAATTGCATAACAATTGTAAAGACACGAGGTTAGGCTCGTTTGTGGTATAAGACTGCCCGGACCCGCCCGGCAAATCCAACAACCGCAAATGTCAGTCTAATGTGGGAGGTCTTTACAAGGTTACGGTTATAATGAATTAAGTAACACTTGACCAGATAAACATGTGGTGGGACATAGGGGTTAAGTAGGTGCCTTGGGTGGCTTGTGAAATACGATTAGAAACATTTAACCAAGTTGAAACATGTAAGAAGACATGAATAAGAATGGGGTTAAGTGGGAAACCTTAGTGGGGACCAAACTTAGGTGGAATGCTTGTGTTAGGCTTGGGGGCCCGTTCCAAACCAGTAACCCATTAAGTATCTTTATGACCTCGACCCAAGTCGAGGACGGGACACGCTTACTGAGTTTGATTGTAAGAGGTCAAAACGGGTTAGCGGTGTCAATGCAAGTCCAACGGGGTCATGTGCGTGTGTGGGCTCGGGCTGGTAGGTAAGACGTTGTTGCATCGTGTAGATATAAGCCATGCATCTTTTGTGGTATCGGGTTGCCACTTTGGGGAGTGATACACCCCACTGTGGGACTAGCACGTGTATCTACAAGTTAGGGAGCCGATCGCATGGGGGTAGTGGGTACAACTAGTGGAGATAGGGGCAGGCGGCACCTATGAAGGTAACTAGGGGTACACGAAACTACCATTATCATTGTTATGTCCTGTAAGCGGGGTCAACTTTTAGGGTGACTAGTAATGGTGCGGTGTAATTAACATTGGTGCAGTGTAGTAATTATCCTATAGCGATTAGGAACAAGATTAACGTCAGAATATTCCTCCTGTTTGCTTTGTCATGCCCACATGTTTCACAATCATACCTTGTTTTACCAGTTTATGCCTTATCCTAGTTACTTTAATAATTATATTGTTAAAGTTATTATACTCGCCAGACTTTATGTCTGACCCCTTGTTTTCGCCTCTTTTCTTCCTTTCCCCCAGGTTCTCAGGGTGGGACTAGTACTAGTGGAGCTTGGTCTTTGATCTCTTTCTCTCTCTTTTGGAAGTGCTTGGATTGCTGAAAGTAAAGTTCAGCTCATCTCTTTTATGGCCACTTGTGTTTGGGTTATGCTTTTTATTTTATGTACTCAGAAAACAATTTGTCAAGATGGTTACTAAGTGTACTTGGTTTTTCTGTTGGTTTATGATGTTGCTGTAATCAAACTATTTCTCCGCTGCAATAAATGTTGTTTTGAAAAATTTCAAGTACCAATATATGTATATGTCTTGTTATATTCTGTTCTACTCACCAATAATACTCCATGAAAGTTAATGCATTCCCTTTGAGAGTGACATTAATGGACGTGGAGTGTTATAGCGTATATACAAAGTCCAACATATACTAGATAGATATAGAATTACACTCTAGTCGCCCAGGGATGATTCTGATGATTGATGCATCGTCATCAGATATTTATTTTTGAGTTTCGAAAGTGGGATGGTTGTATGGTTTCGATCTAATCATCGAGAAATACTTGAAATCGTATAGATAAGTGTTTGAAAACGTTTTGATAAATTTTAATAAAATATTTTGACAAAATAAATATGAATTGGAATAGATAAGCGAAATTTAAATAAGAGACATATTTGTTGCTTGTAATGTGCAAATTGAATTGCAAACGAATTAAGATGAAATTGGGAAGAATATGAATAAAATTTGAACAAGCAATGAATGTGTTAAAAAGATAAAACTTTCCCTTCGCTCGTTGATATGTTTTGCTTTCCTTTGACCTGTCGTTATCTTTTGCTATCTATTCAATTATTGTGCTCAAATCTTGAAACTATCAAACCTTGTTCCTGAACCCTCCTTTTGTCTTGCTTCGATAAATTTCTGGACAAGTCAAATTTTGAAAAAATATTGAAATTGAGAATTTGGTTTCCAAAATTTCAAATCGATTTCTATTAATTAGAATTTATATTTGCAAAAAAATTGTTGAGATATGTATATTCTAGATCCAAGTAGCGAATCAAAGCGTGAAAATATTCTTGAAATGATTTGTTTCAAGAGATGTTTTCTCGACTATTCGAATGATGTAACCTTTTCAAATGAGTATTTGATTCTGAAATATTTTTGACTATATGAATATTTATATATATTTGGAATGATTGGGAAGAAGAAATATAGTCCGAAATTGATTCTCAGGTATGAGTTGAATAATAAAATCCTATTGTATTAGGATAATATAATATGTATCTCGAATAAATATCTAGAATAAAACGAACGAATTTAAATTTCCAATGAATTGTCTAGAAGTTCGATGTTTCGACTTTTTGAATAAATTTGATTATTACAAGTGAAATTTAACATTTTGAGTTATATCTTTGTAAGCTTAAAGGAATTTAATATGAATGTGAATTTGAATAATTGGTTCAATTTGGAATATAATTGAAATTGAGATTTAAGTTTCGAACTTAACTGAAATTGAAAATGCATATAGAAACTCAAGTAGTGAGTTAATTTGAACCTTGGGCCCGACTAGAAATGTAAGTGAATTGAATCGGAAGTTAAATTGAGTTTAATATCGGATAGGAACCAAAAATAATTAAGATTTTGAATTTTGGATGATTGATTCGGATTGGATTACTTTTTAAAGTAGTATTCATTATAAAACTATTTTATTTGAAATTATGGTATTGGATCTATTTATTTTATTTAAATTATTTTGTTATAAGCCTAGTTATCTTTGTTTTCGACCAAAATTTTCAAACATTATTTTTCCAAAACCTATTTATTAATTTCAAACCATTTGCAAGACTTATATAATCATTTAACCCATTTTCCAAAGCTATTTATTCATTTAAATCTATTGTACATCAAGTTAGTTATTTTACAAAGCATATCTATTTATTTCAAACCCATATTCAAAATCTATTTATTTATTTAAGTTAATTTTTCATTTATGCTATTATTTTTCCAAAATTATTTTATGAAACTTAGATATTTTGATAAAAGTATATATCCAATTCAAAAAACTTAAGATCCAAGATGATTGAATGTAAAACTCAATTGAATATTAATAATTGAGATGTGAAAATCCAAGTTATATGTGGATTTAAAATTTGAAATGATATTGAATACTCGAATAGTTTTGAAACCAATTTAATTTGATCTTGAAATGGAAATGTAACGACCCGTATTTTGTTTGATTAATTTTAAATATTGTTTTAAATATTGAATTAATAATATAAAAGAATTTTTATATTTAATTATCGATTTATAATTGATATACGATTTATTTTGAATACATATAATCATTGTAATACGAAAAATAATTCAAATCGAAGTCAAAAAAACTGAATTAAAACAATTCAGATGATCAATACTAATTGTGTTTGAATATGGACGATAATAAAAATAATTTATTACCAGCGAATTGATTAGTTCTGAATTTAAATTATATTATATATTAATTTAATACGGTATATACGTTGAAAATTAAATATAAGAATATATTCTGTTCAGTTCAGAACAACGTTATAATATTGAAATGTCGGTACATTTAAAATAGCGGTTAGTGAATTAAAGTAATAGACCCCGAGATATTTGATTGTGGATAGGTTCGAAATCAAATCAGTATCTATTTAAAAAGAAACAAAACCTCTTTAAATCAAATCACCGTTAAATCAAAATCAAATCGCATTTAATAATGATGTACTTTACACTGACATACTTCCTTCGCCCCTAAGTATTCACTGCTTATAAAATCGCAACTCCTTCCCTTGTATTTTCTCCTTCATTTATAAAGGAGACAGATCCGTTCAGAGAAAAGAAATAGAATGTCGCTACTCCTTTTCTTACAAATCAAATAGAAAACAAAAATAGCCACCATCTAAATACTTAAAAATCAAATTAATCCACACCTCATTCTTTCCCCAAATCGAATGCGATAGTTCAATGTTTAAATCCATTTCAGTTCGAAGTTTTCAATCGCGATAGAAACTAGGGGGAGGACAAATCCATGCCGCGATCCATTTAACAGTCGCGAGTTAGTACTCGAGTTTTACTCGATTTAGGCAACGAAGGAGGGATCTTGGAATCACGGAGAGGGCGGTTCGACTGTTGCGAGGGCTAACCAAAGTTTGAACATTGTTCGATGGAATTGACAGCAAGTTCGACGCATGATTTGGGAAGTCGAAACATAGGTGGTTGCGATGGTCACTACGGTGGAAAGGCTGACATCGCGCTATGTAAAGTTGGGGATGCGATTGGGGTTCGTACTAGCTGAAGTACGTTCTGGAGGGCGAACTAATATCAATTAGTTATTTTACGATGTTAGAAATGAATCACAGTAGGAAATGAAGGAAGGGTTTCTTTTCGTTGGCAGTGATTGGTGCGATGTTTTGGGGTTCGAGTTTCAACTCGATGAGGCAGTGAGGGTGCGAGGAGGGTATGAGCAACAGAGAAGTTTGAATGTGGGCAGATGATAGCCATGACTGTTAATCGACATGGAGCTGGGCTTTTGGAAGATGGCCGTGAGTTTTGTTTACTGGTTCGGTATTTACACAAAAAGAAGAAGTTGGAGTGAGGTTTAAATGGCCTGGGAGGGAGTTGAGGTTGATGTATGACCACAAGAAGAAGAGGAAAATGCTATCGTCAAGTTTTAGCAGGTCACATCAGTATTGGGTTAAGGAGAAAAGGGGTTTACAAGGATTAAGGTATTGTTTTAAGAATTCTAAAATACATAGAATAAAATTCTATCATTTTAGTTAGTTAATTTAAATCTATAATAGTGTGATAAATAGATTAAATCAAATAATCGTAGGTACCCCTAGATGACTCGAGTAAATTTGTAACTAAGATGATATGGAGTTTTAAATGGATATTCGACAAGCAAAAAACCACGGTGAGTAAATCTCACTCATATTTTTATTCTTGAATTATTTTACTCGTTAAAATAATTGTTTCATGGTTGTTTGATTGCATTAAAATATTGTTGTGGCTATTATAAATATATTAGTTATTTGGGATTGGTGTTTGTGGTTATTATATATATATATTGATGGTTGGATTCCCGCAACACCATTAGCGGATGCCCGCAGTATAATTAGCGGACGACCTTATATGCCCCACGCTATGATAGTGGTTGACCTTTTATACCGCGATATCCAGCCACGAAGCAGGATGGGTATTATTTATGTTGATTAACTTTTGTGGATGCAGGAAAACAGGTTGGAGGGATCCAACTGGATTCCTCAAAAATATTATTATTTGTTTGTTTTCACATATATTATCATATATGATATGTTGATTGATAATTGAGTGGTTTGATTGTTTAATTATCACTGGGGCCTTAATGTTGATCTATAAAAATATTGTAAAAGAGATTTTGAGATTTTAAATGGGAAATTCTACTTTTCTAATAATAAAATTTGAAATTCGAATGGATTAAAAATATTGACTTGTTTCGAATAAATAAAACAAGTACTGAAATTTATATACAATGTTTATAAATTAAAATATACAGGAAATTGAAGTGATGAATTTATAAATTGTATTTGTAAATAAAATGGAATGATTTTCATTGGAAAATCAGGGGATTGAAATGAATTTATAGACGGTGTTTATAAATGAAGTGGAAAAATTATCTTTTGATAATTTGAGTATTTAAATTGAAATGTGAATTTAAAAATAGAAATGGGGAATCGTTTAAAGAAATAAACGATGGAATTTATTCTGATGTTCAGAATATAAATTGAACTAAAACAAATCCGTAAGGATTTATGATTTGAATTCGATTAATTCGAATTTATTTAAATAGAAGTTATATTGAATATGAAAATAAATTGGGTGTTATATATATAAGTTATTATAAACAGAAATTTCCAAAATAAGATTTTTGTTTAAAATAGATTTCGAAATGGAACTTGTTTTAAATATATAAAACATGATATTTGTAAACATTGTTTATAAATAGAATGAATTAATTATCAAGAGATAATTTAAAATATTAAATTCAGGTGTGAATTTGAAAATAGAATTTGAAATCATTTCAAAAAGGAGAACGAAGGGTTTTATTTCGGAATTCGAAATATAAAAGAAATTGGATTTTCAAATAGATAATTGAAAGGGAAGCTTGTTCTATTTTGTGAAACGAGAAAATTTATTTATAAACAATGTTTATAAATATAGTGAAATAAATTATCATTTGATAATGTAGCAGTTTAAATTCAAATATGAATTTTAAAATGAATTGAAAAGTGTTTTGAAATAGAACGATTGATTTTATTTCGAAATATAAGTTGAATTTGCACTAGAAAAATCCAACGAGTTTATAATTGGAATTCGATTATATCAAATTTCATAAAATAATTTATTTCTAAATAAATTAGAATTAGATATAGAAATTTAAGTTATAAATAAATTTATAACTGAGTTATGAAGTAATCGACGGATAGGGATAATCGAGAATATTAAGTTTGGTTTGGTAAATAGGCTGAATATATATTAAAATATATTAGAATGGAGTTGGAATTTATATATAAACGAAGTTTAAAACGTTTATATGTTAAATATAATTAAAACGAACTCGCCGCAGCGTGGTAGTTCGTAAATTGGCATTTCGAACTTCAATTGAGTATATAAGACTCAATTTAAGTCGGAATTCTTTGAAACAAGAAATGTCAGGATCGATTTGATAGTAGTTTCCTAATGAAAGAGAAAAATCTTGATTTCGTCTGATAGATTTTGAGTTATATCAAAATCAAATTTTCAGAAAAGCAGCGCCAAAATCGTTTAAAACCCATAATGGTTTATAAATAAATATAAATAGTTTTAAGCAAATAAAATCTGAATTTCCATTTGAAAAATATGGACTTGAGTTATAAAATAAATATGAACTCGAGTGGAGTAAATGGATTGATTTTTGAAACAAAATCAGTTATTTATTTTTGAATAGAATTAACTAAGTAGAAGAATAATTTGTTAATCGAATTTTAGATCGAGATATTTATTTTGATAAGTAAATGAGACTTGTGAATTTCTTATTCGAAATCGAATATGGAACCATAAATGAAAATGGGATTCGATTGATTTATAAGCAAACTAAAAAACATACGAACATGATATGTTCAAATAACAAGTGGAATAGGCTAAGAAGCTAATAAAAGGATAAATGGGCAAAACTGAATTCAAACGATTGGATTGAGTTGACTTGAATTGAAAACAGGTGAAGATAGATTAGACAGGTATGGAATGAAGCATATGAAGTATATGAAGATTTTAATTTATGTGCCCGACAAAAAGGTACATGTTTAAATTCCATATGAGGTTTTATGCGCCGAATCGGCAAGCCACTTGGCTTTTTGATTTTCTTTTTGAATGGAAAGTGCCTAGAGAGGCGAGTTGAGGTTTGAACTATTTGCTGGTACAAAGGAGGTTATAGCGAAATTTTCTGGAAATTTAAGGAGTTAGAATATTTTAAGAAGATTTGATAATTATGAATCGATATATCGATATATATAGAATTCGATAAGAAAACGAAATTAAAATAGAATGTTATAAACAAAAGGGAAATCTATAAACAAATCCGATAAAAAGTAGAAAGAGAAACATATACTTTTTTATAAATGAATAATTGGTTTTTATGGTGTTGATTATTCGGGAATAATGGTCTTGTCTGTTTTGAAGTTAAGGATGTTTTCAGTCAAGGTCTGAGAGGTAATTTTACCCCAACTCAATTGATTTCATTTTTAACCGATAAATAACAAGATCCAGTCTCGAAGATCAATGGTTGAATAAAAGATAGTTGAATGAAATATTTTGGGTGGTTTGTAACGATGTTTTGCACAACATTCGTTTTAACCCAAATGAGTGGAATTTTGGAAATATAATAATATATATTTCCTGAGAGTAGAATTAAATGAGTCGAGCAAGAGATAAGTAATTGGAATGTTTCCAATTATAATTAGAATGTATTTTCTAAGTAGAGAAAATAAAGGAGTTGATATATGGGAATGTTTTCCAAATAGCGTAAGAGGCCAAGAAGAATATTGAAAATATTGTGTTAACAAATATTGATCTGGAAATGGAGAAATGATTTAATTAATGAAATATTAATTAAGGGGCCCAGTGATTGTTTGATGTTTTGAATGGATGTTTTTTTTTCTTCGATAGTTAAATAACCGACTATCGAAATGTTTGCCAATATCATTGTTAATATGGAGAGACCGGTTGGATTATTATCCGTGAACCACTCCGTATTGACAGTAGCGTTGCGAATCAGATTATATGAAGATAATCAAAGACGGAGTAAAGTACAAGGACTTTTTCTATTAATAGAAATTGTGCCTTCGGTTTCGTTCAGTCCCAGAACGAACGTATATGGACGAATGTCTGACAAAGTATTTCCAATGATCGCATATGTTGTTCTGTACAAATATATATGGTGGCGGAGGATTTATTCTCTTAGCATAATATCCAGAATATAATTGTGCAAATCAATTAGTGATTAAAGGATCTGACAATGTGGCATTCAAAGTGATTGTGCTAAAAATGAATGATAAGAAACTGTAGCCTCAGGCCTCAACAACCGGGAAATGACAAAAATCGGGCAGGCAGCATGGCTATGTGGGTCGCTCCCATTAGGATGTATAATAACCTATCTAGATAAATTACTTTTACTTCTTTAATCTATCGATGTTGTCCCATTCGGGAAACGGTTGCTGATCCCAACCGTTGGTGATATACATTCGATACACTCAAGCGAAATGGTGGTCGGTCATGTGTGGGCCGGGTTACAAGACGTTCTTGTTGAAACCAGTGTATTCCTCTCTAGAGATACACTATCGGAAGGTGGTTCCGTACCTTGTCATAGTCGGAATCCAATCTCCAATAACCGCCCTGCGGTTTTTGATTTTATATTATATATGGAGTGTGAGATGCAAGCGTTCCGCTAGATTGTTATTTATCTGATTTAGACACTATTATAATATCACCGGATTTTCGTATCAAAGTGTTTTGGGTTATAGTAAGGTAAAAATTGTCCGTGTTTATGTGTGGGTTGGTCTTACTATTATCCTTTCTTTCGAAAGGATTTTAAAAGTTAAACAATCGGTTGGAGTTTACTCACACCAGTCCCATGACTGACCCAGAGTTTATTTTGTTTTTGTTTTCCCTAAACTCTTGGGTACCTAAATTTGTACGGGCAGCCAAGTAGTCGAGATTTTTCAGATTCACTTGGAAGAGATGGAAGCAGGAGGCTTCACCAATTAGCTATAGACTATCATATTTCTGGTGTGTACTATGTTGTATCTGGAAACAGGTGTTTATAACTGTTCCAGGAATAACTGTTGTGCTCTGATAATGGTATGTATATACAGTTACTGATTTGTATTTCAAAAGTTATGTTATTTAATATATGTTATTCGTTCCGCTGTGAGTTTGTGATCTTTGTTTTCTTCTATTCTAATTTTCTTTCTTTCTATTTCTCATCCTCTAACTTCTTTCTAATAATGATTCGTATTTCTGTGCAATTTGGGTTGGACGTGTGATGTATGTAGTCAACTCAGATAGTACGGATGTGCGGGCCGTTACAGTTGGTATCAGAGCTTAGGTTGAGCGAATACCTAGGCTTTGGTGGGATGTGCTCATTAGAAATAGGGTCAGCAGTACCCTAGAATGAGTTGAGTATATATAAATATGAGAGCGCGTATTTGTTAATTGATATAAAAACTGTTTTATGTTGTGTTGACTTGTCTGTTGAGTGGTTTATAAATTCTGATCGAAGTCGATAGGAATTTCTAAACACTTGAACAGAGAAATTTGACATAATGTTGTATTTAAGTGGGTAAATGAAACAATTTTACCCAAAATTCTGTTTTTGATATAGAAAGAATAATTTTTGAAAGTTATTGGATGTGTTAGTTGATAACACTATAATCAAATGAGATTATAAATTTGAAATGGTTAATTATAACCAAATAGAATTTGTATAAGAATAAAATATACAAAATGAGATGAACTGGAATTGAATTCAAACCAGAATTTGGAATTTAAGAAGCCCGGGAAGTTGGAAAATATTTTCGAAGTATATTAGAATAATATAACTCTGTTTTAAAAGTATTTTTGAATCAAAATCATTTTTTTGAATGGATTTTGAAAGCGATAAAGCACTGAACTCACTTCAGTCGCTGGAAAGTAATTCTGATGATGACTGCAGCATCATCAATGTTCGTTTTCGAGTTTCTAAGTGATGGATTGCTACCTTAGAAAAACTTTGAAGGAAATTTGTTTGAAAGAAAACAAGCTGGTTTGAAAATTCAAATGTTTTAAATTTGAAATGGTTATAAATATATGTATATATTTATGTGATTTCAAAAGAATTTGAAATGAAAACCCGGGGATTTGAATTCTAAATTTAAATTTAACTTAAGCAATTTAAATGGATCGAAATGAATAAATTGATCAAAATCAATTTGAATGGAATATGAATTGATTGTAAATCATTCAGATTAATTGAATGTGGGCATATATGGTGTGCAATGTGAATGGAAACCAAAAGTTTTGGTGAAATTAAAATTTGTTGAAGTAAGAAATGTTGAGTTTCAACATAAGTGAATTTTGAAAGTTAATGGGTTTGTACCATTATTCCTACCTTAGTAATTTCGGGGACGAAATTCTTTTAAGGGGGGGGAAGAATGTAACGACCCGTATTTTGGTCGATTAATTTTAAATATTTAATATTGTTTTAAATATTGAATTAATAATATAAAAGAATTTTTATATTGAATTATCGATTTATAATCGATATACGATTTATTTTGAATACATATAATCATTGTAATACGAAAATTAATTCAAATCGAAGTCAAAAAAACTAAATTAAAACAATTCAGATGATCAATACTAATTGTGTTCGAATATGGACGATAATAAAAATAATTTATTACCAGCGAGTTGATTAGTTCTGAATTTAAATTATATTATATATTAATTTAATACGGTATATACATTGAAAATTAAATATAAGAATATATTCTGTTCAGTTCAGAACAACGTTATAATATTGAAATGTCGGTACATTTAAAATTGTGGTTAGTGAATTAAAGTAATAGACCCCGAGATATTTGATTGTGGATAGGTTTGAAATCAAATCAGTATCTATTTAAAAAGAAACAAAACCTCTTTAAATCAAATCACCGTTAAATCAAAATCAAATCGCATTTAATAATGATGTACTTTACACAGACATACCTCCTTCACCCCTAAGTATTCACTGCTTATAAAACCACAACTCCTTCCCTTGTATTTTCTCCTTCATTTACAGAGGAGACAAATCCGTTCAGAGAAAAAAAATAGAATGCCGCTACTCCTTTTCTTGCAAATCAAATAGAAAACAAAAATAGCCACCATCTAAATACTTAAAAATCAAATTAATCCACACCTCATTCTTTCCCCAAATCGAACGCGATAGTTCAATGTTTAAATCCATTTCAGTTCGAAGTTTTCAATCGCGATAGAAACTAGGGGGAGGACAAATCCATGCCGCGATCCATTTAACAATCGCGAGTTAGTACTCGAGTTTTACTCAATTTAGACAACAAAGGAGGGATCTTGGCATCAAGGAGAGGGCGGTTCGACTGTTGCGAGGGCTAACCAGAGTTTGAAAGTTGATTGATGGAATTAACAGCAAGTTCGACGCATGATTTGGGAAGTCGAAACATAGGTGGTTGTGACGGTCACTGCGGTGGAAAGGCTGACATCGCGCTATGTAAAGTTGGGGATGCGATTGGGGTTCGTACTAGCTGAAGTACGTTCTGGAGTGCGAACTAATATCAATTAGTGATTTTGCGATGTCAGAAATGAATCACAGTAGGAAATGAAGGAAGGGTTTCTTTTCGTTGGCAGTGATTGGTGCGATGTTTTGGGGTTCGAGTTTCAACTTGATGAGGCAGTGAGGGTGCGATGAGGGTATGAGCAACAGAGAAGTTTGAATGTAGGCAGATGATAGCCATGACGGTTAATCGACATGGAGCTGGGCTTTTGGAAGATGGCCATGAGTTTGGTTTACTGGTTCAGTATTTAAACAAAAAGAAGAAGTTGCAGTGAGGTTTCAATGGCCTGGGAGGGAGCTGAGGTTGATGTATGACCACAGGAAGAAGAGGAAAATACTATCATCAAGTTTTAGCAGGTCACATCAGTATTGGGTTAAGGAGAAAAGGGGTTTACAAGGATTAAGGTATTGTTTTAAGAATTCTAAAATACATAGAATAAACTTCTATTCATTTTAGTTAGTTAATTTAAGTCTATAATAGTGTGATAAATAGATTAAATCAAATAATCGTAGGTACCCTTAGATGACTCGAGTAAATTCGTAGCTAAGATGATATGGAGTTTTAAATGGATATTCGACAAGCAAAAAACCACGGTGAGTAAATCTCACTCATATTTTTATTCTTGAATTATTTTATTCGTTAAAATAATTGTTTCATGGTTGTTTGGTTACATTAAAATATTGTTGTGGCTATTATAAATGTATTAGTTACTTGGGATTGGTGTTTGTGGTTATTATATATATATATTGATGGTTGGATTCCCGCAGCACCATTAGCGGATGCCCGCAGTATCATTAGCGGATGACCCTATACGCCCCACGCTATGATAGTGGATGACCTTCTATACCGCGATATCAAGCCATGAAGCAGGATGGGTATTATTTATGTTGACCAACGTTTGTGGATGCAGGAAAACAGGTTGGAGGGATCCA
Organism: Allium sativum; assembly: GCA_030737875.1. Classification (NCBI taxonomy): domain Eukaryota; kingdom Viridiplantae; phylum Streptophyta; class Magnoliopsida; order Asparagales; family Amaryllidaceae; genus Allium; species Allium sativum. The sequence goes on along the minus strand of CM060916.1, from coordinate 891,425,056 downwards.
ACTGGATTCCTCAAAAATATTATTATTTGTTTGTTTTCACATATATTATCATATATGATATGTTGATTGATAATTGGGTGGTTTGATTGTTTAATTATCACTGGGGCCTGAATGTTGATCTATAAAAATATTATAAAAGAGATTTTGAGATTTTAAACGGGAAATTCTATTTTTCTAAAAATAGAATTTGAAATTCGAATGGATTAGAAATATTGACTTGTTTCGAATAAATAAAACAAGTACTGAAATTTATAAACGATGTTTATAAATTAAAATATACAGGAAATTGAAGTGATGAATTTATAAATGGTATTTATAAATAAAATGGAATGATTTTCATTGGAAAATCAGGGGATTGAAATGAATTTATAAACGGTGTTTATAAATGAAGTGAAAAAATTATTTTTTGATAATTTGAATATTTAAATTCAAATATGAATTTAAAAATAGAAATGGGGAAATCGTTTAAAGAAATAAACGATGGAATTTATTTTGATGTTCAGAATATAAATTGAATAAAAATAAATCCGTAAGGATTTATGATTTGAATTCGATTAATTCGAATTTATTTAAATAGAAGTTAAATTGAATATGAAAATAAATTGGGTGTTATATACATAAGTTATTATAAATAGAAATTTCCAAAATAAGATTTTTGTTTAAAATAGATTTCGAAATGGAACTTGTTTTAAATATGTAAAACAAGAAATTTATAAACAGTGTTTATAAATAGAATGAATTAATTATCAAGAGATAATTTAAAATATTAAATTCAGGTGTGAATTTGAAAATAGAATTTGAAATCATTTCGAAAAGGAGAATGATGGGTTTTATTTCGGAATTCGAAATATAAAAGAAATTGGATTTTCAAATAGATAATTGAAAGTGAAGCTTGTTCAATTTTGTGAAATGAGAAAATTTATTTATAAACAATGTTTATAAATATAGTGAAATAAATTACCATTTGATAATGTGGCAGTTTAAATTCAAATATGAGTTTAAAAATGAATAGAAAAGTGTTTTGAAATAGAACGATTGATTTTATTTCAAAATATAAGTTGAATTTGCATTAGAAAAATCCAACGAGTTTATAATTGGTATTCGATTATATCAAATTTCATAAAATAATTTATTTCTAAATAAATTAGAATTAGATATAGAAATTTAAGTTATAAATAAATTTATAACTGAGTTTTGAAGTAATCGACGGATAGGGATAATCAAGAATATTAAGTTGGGTTTGGTAAATAGGCTGAATATATATTAAAATATATTAGAATGGAGTTGGAATTTATATATAAACGAAGTTTAAAAGGTTTATATATTAAATATAATTAAAACGAACTCGCTGCAGCATGGTAGTTCGTAAATTGGCGTTTTGAACTTCAATTGAGTATATAAGACTCAATTTAAGTCGGAATTCTTTGAAACAAGAAATGTCAGGACTGATTTGATAGTAGTTTCCTAATGAAAGAGAAAAATCTGGATTTCGTCTGATAGATTTTTAGTTATATCAAAATCAAATTTTCAGAAAAGCAGCGCCAAAATCGTTTAAAACCCGTAATGGTTTATAAATAAATATAAGGATTTTTAAGCAAATAAAATCCGAATTTCCATTTGAAAAATATGGACTTGAGTTATAAAATAAATATGAACTCGAGTGGAGTAAATGGATTGATTTTTGAAACAAAATCTGTTATTTATTTTTGAATAGAATTAACTAAGTAGAAGAATAATTTGTTAATCGAATTTTAGATCGAGATATTTCTTTTGATAAGTAAATGAGACTTGTGAATTTCCTATTCGAAATTGAATATGGAACCTGAAATGAAAATGGGATTCAATTGATTTATAAGCAAACTAAAATACATACGAACATGATATGTTCAAATAACAAGTGGAATAGGCTAAGAAGCTAATAAAAGGATAAATGGGCGAAAATGAATTCAACCGATTGGATTGAGTTGACTTGAATTGAAAACAGGTGAACATAGATTAGATAGGTATGGAATGAAGCATATGAAGTATATGAAGATTTTAATTTATATGCCCGACAAAAAGGTACATGTTTAAATTCCATATGAGGTTTTATGTGCCGAATCGGCAAGCCACTTGGCTTTATGATTTTCTTTTTGAATGGAAAGGGCCTAGAGAGGCGAGTTGAGGTTTGAACTATTTGCCGGTACAATGGAGGTTATGGCGAAATTTTCCGGAAATTTAAGGAGTTAGAATATTTTAAGGAGATTTGATAATTATGAATCGATATATCGATATATATAGAATTCGATAAGAAAACGAAATTAAAATAGAATGTTATAAACAAAAAGGAAATCTATAACCAAATCTGATAAAAATTAGAAAGAGAAACGTATACGTGTTTTATAAATGAATAATTGGTTTTATGGTGTTGATTACTCGGGAATAATGGTCTTGTCTGTTTTGAAGTTAAGGATGTTTTCAGTCAAGGTCTGAGAGGCAATTTTACCCAACTCGTTTTATTTCCTTTTTAACCGATAAATAGCAAGATCCAGTCTCGAAGATCAATGGTTGAATAAAAGATAGTTGAATGAAATATTTTGGGTTGTTTGTAACGATGTTTTACAAAACATTCGTTTTAACCCAAATAAGTGGAATTTTGGAAATATAATAATATATATTTCCTGAGAGTAGAATTAAATGAGTCGTACAAGAGATAAATAATTGGAATGTTTCCAATTATAATTAGAATGTATTTTCTAAGTATAGAAAATAAAGGAGTCGATATATGGGAATGTTTTCCAAATAGCGTAAGAGGCCAAGAAGAATATTGAAAATATTGTGTTAACAAATATTGATCAGGAAATGGAGAAATGATTTAATTAATGAAATACAAATTAAGGGGCCTAGTGATTGTTTGATGTTTTGAATGGATGTTTGTTTTTCTTCGATAGTTAAATAACCGACTATCGAAATGTTTGCCAATATCGTTGTCAATATGGAGAGACCGGTTGGATTATTATCCGTGAACCACTCCGTTTTGACAGTAGCGTTGCGAATCAGATTATATGAAGATAATCAAAGACAGAGTAAAGTGCAAGGATTTTTTTCTATTAATAGAAATTGTGCCTTCGGTTTCGTTCAGTCCCAGAACGAACGTATATGGACGAATGTCTGACAGAGTGTTTCCAATGATCGCATATGTTGTTCTGTACAAATATATATGGTGGCGGAGGATTTATTCTCTTAGCATAATATCCAGAATATAATTGTGCAAATCAATTAGTGATTAACGGATCTGACAATGTGGCATTCAAAGTGATTGTGCTATCAATGAATGATAAGAAATCGTAGCCTCAGTCCTCAGCAATCGGGAAATGACAAAAATCGGGCAGGCGGCATAGCTATATGGGTCGCTCCCATTAGGATGTATAATCACCTATCTAGAGAAATTCCTTTTACTTCTTTAATCTATCGATGTTGTCCCATTCGGGAAACGGTTGCTGATCCCAATCGTTGGTGATATACATTCGATACACTCAAGCGAAATGAGTGGTCGGTCATGTGTGGGCCGGGTTGCAAGACGTTCTTGTTGAACCCAGTGTATTCCTCTCTAGAGATACACTATCGGAAGATGGTTCCATACCTTGTCATAGTCAGAATCCAATCTCCAATAAGCGCCCTGCAGTTTTTGATTTTATATTATATATGGAGCATGAGATGCAAGCGTTCCGCTAGATTGTTATTTATCTGATTTAGACACTATTATAATATCACCGGATTTTCGTATCAAAGTGTTTTGGGTTATAGTTAGGTAAAAACCGTCCATGTTTATGTGTGGGATGGTCTTACTATTATCCTTTCTTTCGAAAGGATTTTAAAAGTTAAACAATTGGTTGGAGTTTACTCACACCAGTCCCATGACTGACCCAGAGTTTATTTTGTTTTTGTTTTCCCTAAACTCTTGGGTACCCCAATTTGTATGGGCAGTCAAGTAGTCGGGATTTTTCAGATTCACTTGGAAGAGATGGAAGCAGGAGGCTTCACCAGTTAGCTATAGACTATCATATTTCCGGTGTGTACTATGTTGTATCTGGAAACAGGTGTTTATAACTGTTCCAGGAATAACTGTTGTGCTCTGATAATGGTATGTATATACAGTTACTGATTTGTATTTCAAAAGTTATGTTATTTAATATATGTTATTCGTTCCGATGTGAGTTTGTGATCTTCGTTTTCTTCTATTCTAATATTTCTTTATTTCTATTTTTCATCCTCTAACTTCTTTCTAATAATGATTCGTATTTCTGTGCAATTTGGGACGTACGTGTGATGTATGTAGTCAACTCAGATAGTACGGATGTGCGGGCCGTTACAGGAAATTTAGAAGATATCAATTATATGAATAATTTGATATGAAATTTGAAATTTACATATGAATTGTCTAAGTATGAGGTTCAAAAACTATCGATTTGGGAGGTAATTGATTTGAATTTAATCTTATATAATGGAATTTATATAAGAATGATATGTTCGAAAACTTGATTCGGAAAAGGAAAAATCTTTACATAAATCAATGTGTACATATATGCGATATACGCGAAAATGAGATGAAGAACTATATGTATATAGTTTATTATATTTTTAAAATCAAAGATCTGAGGAAGTACCTTCAAATGCATGCCTACTAGGTAGGTAACGTTTGAGACTTCGGGTCCATTGAAAACCACAGCTGTGTTGGAGTTCCAATGTTTGGAAACTCCATCGAAATCGGTGCCCGTGCGATGGGAACATGTATTATATATTATGATTGATTTTCTACCGTAATTCGAGAGGCGCAATGCCTACAATTACAAACGATTCACTGGGATAGTGGCGCAACCGCCGCGTAACTGCGATCTAGACGCCATAGCGAAATTTGATGGGGCGTAATGCCTTCATTACGAGCAATTATGCTAGGATAGTAGCATAATCATCGCGTAACTGCGATCTATAGCAAAAAACCATGGCGAAATTCGGGGGGGGGGGGTGTGATACCTACAGGCACAAGCGATTCTACTGTATAGTAGCGTAACCGTCGCGTGTCTGCGATCCGTGGAGGAAGTGAAGTACTTTCCATATTATTTTTTTAAAAGGAATTTTTTTATTATTATTTTCACTAGAAGTTGAAACAAGTATATATTTAGTACTTAGAGATTTTTAGTCACGCGTCAGTACCACGTATGCCTAAATTTCTATAAGAACAAAAATAAACTTGTTAAACTTCGAGTTATCAAATATTTTCATATTTCAAATAACAAATCAATAAAGTGAAATTAAAATTTATAACCCAACCAAATAAACTAAGAAAGAGGGTTTTAAAGGTTTTACAAGTTCACAGCTTTGAAATATAATAAAATACCTTTTTCTAAATTTCCAATATGAAAATTTTGTGCTTAAATTTAAGTTGTGTAAATTAGTTTTATAACAGTTTTATAACCAAAAGAACATAACAAAAAAAACTAGGCTATGTATATGATGGTAAGTGAATTTAATAAGAATGAATCGACATGTAAATGATTTGTATGATAGTATATTGATTATAAGTGAATTTAATATGATGACAAGTATATGGAATTATAATGTTAGAATTGGTAATGTGTATGAAATTGGAATGAATAATGATAATGTAGATGTTTAAAAACAAGATGAAATGAGTTGTATTTAAATGGGAACATTTTCTTTGTAAATGAATCTTGTTTCATGTATACCGCAGTTTACATATCGTGCTTGCTTTTGCTTTATATATTAAGTTTTGTTATATATACATGATTCTCATTATTTGTTAAGTGTTTTAGTAAGAAGCCATGGCGTGCACTTCGCATGAAAGCTCGCTTGTGCGCTAAATATTGAAAAATTAAGAAAACATGCTTATCAACGCTAATATAAGGTACACATCTCAAATATAATACTGTATTTGGGTTTCTGTGTTGTTTTTCCCTGATTAGGGATGCCTCATCGTATAGATGAGATGTATATTTTGTTTTTTGTTTTTTTGCGTACGGGAAAATTTTCCCGGTAGAACCGTGCAGGGGAGGTGCTGCCGAACTTTTTTGTAAATTCGAGCGTTAGAAAGTTCAGGTCCTAAAATTCCATAATTTATTTTTGTTCTAATGAGTTGTTATAAGGAATAATTTGAATAAAATTGAAATAGAACGAATGTTTGAAAATAATTTTGTCCCTTCGCTTGTTGACGCATTTAATTTTTCTCTTGACCTGCCGTCCCCTTTCGCTTATCATTCGATCTACTTCTGCCTGATTTTTTTTTTACTGTTCATCTTTATTCCTGAACACTTCGCCTTGCTTTGTTAAATCTATGGGCAACCTGGATTTTGAAAAGAAATGTAGATGAGTTGAGATCCTGATATTTTGAGATGTTTAGAAACGATACTACTATTTGGAACTATTTGTAAATTTATTATTGTTGCGAAATGATTTATAACTTCGGGATATGAAGAGAAATGATTTGTTACTGAGATTTGAGAAACTCGTGACAGAAGAAAGTTATATACTTCGTGCTCTGTACTCGGTGTCCAAGTTTGGATGTTAGCCGGGAGATACATTGCGTTATATCAATATATGCGTAGGTCGTACCTAGTGGCCTTGTCACTAGGAGAAACCTCTCGACTTGAGACATAAATGTTTTATGTTGTTTATCGTGAAATTTTTGAAATGATTTTGGTTTTTAAATCCCCAAGTAAGTATGATTCGATATGAAAAAGAAACATAGTATTTCGAATGGTTTGAAAACAAAATCGGGATTTAAGTCGAAGAAATGATACCATGCTTTGATTTTTTTAAATTTAAATTCTATTGTTCATTTTAATTTAACTTGGTATTGATAAATACTTTATTTTGTACATATATATATATATATATGTATTATGGTTTAACGATCTCTCCTTTTCGAGGACAAAAAGCCTTAAGGGGGGAGATTGTAACGAACCAAGATTTTTTACGTTTAAAATATGAAATATATTTGGATTTAATAATTAAGAATTTGATATTTGTTTATAATTGTAAATTTTCGTCTATATACATGGATTTTTAAGTTGATTTTATAAGTGTAAATTTAAGTTTTAATATTGAATTTTTAGTTGACTTGTTAAATTCAACGGTAGTAGAAGTGTTTTATTTATTTTTTAAATATTTTATTTGAGAAAGCTATAAATTTAATTTTAATTATAACTTGAATTTTATTTTAATTTATGTAGATTTAATTTATTTTATACGTGTTTAAAGTTGTGTTTTTGAATTAAACTTATGTTGAGAAAATTATTTATAATTTAGATTTAGTCTATTTTAAACTTGGTTTTGAACTAGTTTATATATGTGTAAATTTAGAAATTGAATATTTAATCTAGTTGTGTTAAATATTTGTAAACTTTGATTCTATTTTTATTTGATAAGTTATAAACTAATTCATTTTATTTGTTTTGAATTTTGAATTGGATTTTACTTGAGAATTTATTTTATTTAATTTTAATTTTTGCTTTTAAAATTTACTTCAGTTGTATTTGAAAATATTAAATAGATTAGTATAATCGTATATACACTAGTATTGTTGTATCGTATAATGGTATTTACCTTGAGAAATATTTGGTTATTATATTTTGCCACTTGTTCTTGTATCATGAGTTTCTACAAGTGTTGGGTTTGTTCTGATTTTTACACCATGCGTCTGTCCCCTTGCATTGGTTTACCCCGTCCATTATTTGTGCTTCTACCGTGCCTCCTTGATTTGTTCCAACCGAAGTAATTCGTTCTTCCTTAAAAATCAGATCCCAAAATCAACAAATGGCATTCCCAATCCAAAAATAATGGTTCCGATAGCAAATTAAATGTCTGTCAACTTTTTTTGCTCCTTCCCCAAATTCTCTTTGTAACCTTTACTCAGCCAGTTTTAAGGCCACCTCGAGATCATGCAGCCCGAATCCCACCCACCGGAATGACATGACCTGCATGAGCAGCTACTGTCGCCACCGTTGAGCCCCACCAGACTTGGAGCCCGCTCTGTCCACCATTGCAGACAGCCTCTTTGTCGCCTCGAAGCCCGTTCGAACCATGTTTTCAGCTCAATACTTGATTTTGGTGTTGTTGCTTTCCCAATCGAGTGTCGCCGCCATCATGGCAAGACTTGTCTTTATACGTTCAATACCACGTCCTTGTCTCCGCCTCGGCTGCATGGCAAAGCCACTGTCCTTCCCACCAATGACTTTGGATACCACGCCGCAGCAGATCCAATCCAGAAGCCACCATGGAACACCCAAAAGTCTCCGGCTCGCGAAGCTCTCTCTCCGCCGTCCACCGTCAAAACAATAGTAGTCTAACTTACGATTTAAATTTGTTGTCAAGTTTGTAAATTTCTTTCTCACTAGAATATAACTAGGTATGTGTGTTACTGCTTCATGTTGGTTGTCTTTGATCGCCGTCCTATTTTGGATTTGGCCATTGCCTTACTGACCATATTCTGATGCTTGAACCGAAACTGTATATATACGTTTTTCACCACATGTTAGTTATTGTTCTGACATTGAATGTTTCAAAATAATAGCCTACTACCTTCCACCTGCTCACAGCCGCAGCCACCCCAACTGTGACGGCCTGGAATTTCGCTCGATCTGAATCAGTCGTTAAACCGATCTAGAACGTTCGAAACCCCTGAACGTTGAGAACAGGACAAATCAGAACACAAACAGAAGAACATTTCATTGCTATTACAACAATTCCATCAGATACAAGAATATACAGAGTATAAAAGAATAAATTACATTCGATAAATATCAGAGATTACAGTAAATTACATAGCAGCGGAAAATAATACAAAGCACAACTGAAGGTGATATACGGATACAGAGCTTTCCGGATATCATTCCAGCTGTAAACCAGGATCCTGTGAATATAAATCTGCAAAACCGAAACTACTAGCTGCCCGTGCGGAAAATAGGGGCACCCAGAGTTTAGGTTAAAACAATAAACTCCAGGTCAGTCATGTGACTGGTGTGAGAACTAAAATAGTTATTTAAAACTTTATTTTAAAAGAAAGTAATTCAAGGGACCACGCCGTATAACACGGAACGGGTTTCCTCCCAAGAATACCAGTGCATATCAATAAACAACGCAATGCTTTTTCGAAAAATGAAGCTATTATAAAACCCAGGTCCTATCATACAATGCAACGCAAGCCGGGGGATAGGGTTTTCCCTTATAATAGCCAAACATGCTTGGTACGTTTAAAACAAATCATTTGATACTATAATAAGTGTATAGTGTCAAAACAATTCAATTATAAATATAAATCATAGGCGGCATAGCTACCATCTACTATGTCGCCATACTAGTTCTACAATTAAAGCCGAATTACTCGTATTGGAAATTGGATTCCGTCATGAGTCGAGGCAAGGGGCAAGATCCTCTCCGCGTTCGAGACACTCTAGCAAATGCCTCAGGATTACGCACACTGGGTAACCCCTGGATGCGGCTGGGCCGGTCCTCACTTACGTTAGAGGATTAATTATGCCTGAACACACGTTTCCCGGTCCTTACAGACCTATAATCGAGGCGCCTCATTCCAACAACCACAAAGGTGAAAAGTATATATATGTCAGGGCTGGTAAGTCACTGACACCACCAAAGCTAGAAAGAAACGTCGTGCTCTCCCAGCGGTCCGTATCCCGTTTTTAACTCATACCGAGGTGTGAGGCTCGCGAATTCACGCTATACACAAAGCTGCCACGTAGGCTGTGCTTTGATCATCAATCACAAGACTTTGCTTTTCAACAGAAGCCTTGATCATTGCATCTTAGCGTGCCACACAGGCAATTCATGCCATGCGACTGATGTCCATCGATATACAACCTCTGAGCTCGTACGTCTCAGAGAAGGGCGTTAAGCAAAAGAATGAATTCTCCGCCGCCAAACAGACGTATATTTAACAGAAATCAATCAACACAGAATAAAATCTAGTGTCAGACACACAATCCATTTACAAGTTCGTTCTGGGTTTGAACGAAACCGGAGGCACTTTCCTCGCATATCCATCGATCTCCAAGTACGTCTGGACGACCACCAACTATTTCCATCCTCTTGGGTGTACAGCCCAATCAGGATCGTCAGTAATTATCCAAACGATGTGAAGACTTCCGGTCTTCAACCACCGTCTTCATCTTCGACCTATCGTCGAATCGGTTATTCAGAATGGGTGTAAACCCGGACTTTCCGAACAACCCGCGTATATTAAAAACAAATGTTACACAAACACAACATACGCCTCATTCCAATTCATTAGTCACTAACCGCAAATTAGCAAGAGAACAATTTCCCAAACATTAACCCCGAAGGCCGAAACCAACATCAGATCAATACCCAGGAAACCATCCTTCTTAGCCAACCTATAGCTAGTTTCTAAATTCCACATTCTTAGGGAAAGGTTCCCATTAATTTTATCCAAGATAAATTCTTTAAAATTTATCCTGTAATCTTCCTTTGGATGTCGTTTAAAACCAAATTATGGTTTTTCCAACTAGTCGAGATTAGCGAACCGTAACGAAGTAGTTATTTATTTTATTTCCCAATCCCAACCTATTCATCCCATGAAGCAAAACTGGTAATACTCCATATCTAACACCGTGGTGTTATCGGTAAAACTAATTACCATTTCACGTTCAAATCTAATTAAAGATTTAACTATCGCTTTGGAGCAAAACTGGTGATACTCCATTCTCGCTCATTTTCTAAATTTGGTAATTTAGATTATCAATTCGAATTTCAATCTATTTGCAGATTCATTAAAACTCCTTTTACTGGGTTAAAGAACTAGGTGTTATTTAAAACACAGTTCACGACAAACCCAAATCATATTCTATTTGTTATCGGGTTAAAGAACTAATGTTATTTAAAACATGGTTCACGATAAACCCATCTCAAATTTAATCAAATATATTAGAAATTCGATTATTTAAAACCCCTTTTTAAATCTAATTAATTTATTTAAAAAAAATTGGGTTTTAAATTTAGTTCAAAACTAGTTCATTTCGATAAAAATCTATTTTTATCTTTTCAAATATGGAGTTTTTCACCCCAATTTACCCAAATCATTTCTTATGATTTTACACTAATTATTACTATTTTTAATAATTTTATCAAGGCCCGTACAGTCGATTTCCAACAATGGCCATCGAACTGCACTTACAGCGACCTTTTTCGAATTTGATTTGGACGTATCTCCAAATCCAACCGTTAGATTTTGAATTTCTAATATTCGTTAGAAAGCTCTTTTCGATATGAACCCAACGGTTCCGGTTTTAGGAGAATCCGACGGTCGGATCTCCCGTAATGTCCGTTTGAAATAAATGGTCGAAATTTACGAACTGCCGCGGCGCGGCGCGTTCTATTCAGGCCATTATATTATATATATAATATATATAATATATATTTCGTCGATTTCTATTTAAAACGAATTATATAAATAGTTTTGAATTCGTTTCAAAAACATTTTCAACTTCCATTTCATTTCAAATCAAAATTGAATTCTCTTTTATAAATTCGTTTTAAAATTCATCTCTATTCAATTCAAATTTCAATTCAATTTGAATTCATTTCACTTCATTTTGAAGTCAATTCGAATTCGTTTTCAATTCAATTCAGTTCAATTCAAATTGGTTTTCTATTCGATTCAAATTCATTTTCTATTCAAATTAAATTCGTTTCGTTTTCTATTTGAATTCAATTCATTATATATTCAATTGAAATCAAATTGGTTTTCTATTTCATTCAATTCGAAATCGTTATATATTCAATTCATTTCGAAATCGTTTTATATTCAATTCATTTCGAAATCGTTATATATTCAATTCATTTCGAAATCGTTTTATATTCAATTCATTTCGAAATCGTTTTATATTCAATTCATTTCGAAATCGTTATATATTCAATTCATTTCGAAATCGTTATATATTCAATTCATTTCGAAATCGTTTTATATTCAATTCATTTCGAAATCGTTATATATTCAATTCATTTCGAAATCGTTATATATTCAATTCATTTCGAAATCGTTATATATTCAATTCATTTCGAAATCGTTTTATATATTCAATTCATTTCGAAATCGTTATATATTCAATTCATTTCGAAATCGTTTTATATTCAATTCATTTCGAAATCGTTATATATTCAATTCATTTCGAAATCGTTATATATTCAATTCATTTCGAAATCGTTATATATTCAATTCATTTCGAAATCGTTTTATATATTCAATTCATTTCGAAATCGTTTTATATTCAATTCATTTCGAAATCGTTTTATATTCAATTCATTTCGAAATCGTTATATATTCAATTCATTTCGAAATCGTTTTATATTCAATTCATTTCGAAATCGTTATATATTCAATTCATTTCGAAATCGTTTTATATTCAATTCATTTCGAAATCGTTATATATTCAATTCATTTCGAAATCGTTTTATATTCAATTCATTTCGAAATCGTTTTATATTCAATTCATTTCGAAATCGTTATATATTCAATTCATTTCGAAATCGTTTTATATTCAATTCATTTCGAAATCGTTATATATTCAATTCATTTCGAAATCGTTATATATTCAATTCATTTCGAAATCGTTATATATTCAATTCATTTCGAAATCGTTATATATTCAATTCATTTCGAAATCGTTATATATTCAATTCATTTCGAAATCGTTTTATATTCAATTCATTTCGAAATCGTTTTATATTCAATTCATTTCGAAATCGTTATATATATCGTTCGCGTCAAAATGGCGCATCACTATTCAACACGGCTTTATATATTCTATTTCAAATATTCCATTCAACAAATGAATATTTATTTTTGTCAACACACGACTAATCTCAACGAATGAGTACTGTCCACGTGCGACTATTTTTGCTATTTAATATATTTTATAAAAATTAGGGTATCTATCGTTTGATATTGAATCAGACTTCAACCGTAATTTAGTGAGAGAACAATTTCCTGAATATTAACCCCGAAGGCTGAAACCAACATCAGATTAATATCCAGGAGGCCACTCATCTCATCTATTTTCCAGTTGATTTCTAATTCTATATATGATAAAGAAGTAAATTCTATTATAAAAATATTTCGTTCAACACATGACTAATATCAACGGATGAGTATAGTCAACACATGAACCTTTATTATATATTGATAAAGATATAAATTTTATTATAAAAATATTTCGTTCAACACATGACTAATATCAACGGATGAGTATAGTCAACACATGAACCTTTATTATATATTATACTTTATTTTTCAAATTGGAATGAGGCCCAATCAATTACCATATAATATTAATTATATGGATTTTCATACATCACATGTATACAATAGCATTGAAAAATAATCAACCATCAACCAAAGTGCACTACACTGTATAAGCATCAAATATAGATATCTAACGCTTATAACAGCCTGTCAATCAATCGATCGACATATTTTATCAATCAGGATGAGTGAACTCATATTTCATCCCAACACCCGTGTGGGGTTTCAAACAATCAAACACAGATTTTATTCGTGCAGCTGGGCGATGTGTAAAATTTATCGACCCAATCAATGTCATTCAAATAGGTGTACATAAACAAACCGTCCGGTTTGTAAATGAATATTTTATTTATTCGCATTCACGTTAAAAATTATATTTTTAACGATAAAACAATTTATCTTAACATATGAATATCTATTCAGTTCATTTATTCAATAAATGATTATTTTTATTTTCCTAACATATTTTAGAAAATTTCGGCGGCATAACGGCACGATACTAGAAACGGGACGAGGCCTAGCCTTATCCCCGGTCTAGTGAAGGCCCACGCCATTTACACATCAATCAAATCCACCAAACAATTCAAATTCCAATCAATTAGACTAACCAATTACACAACCAAACAATTTAACAAACAAGCCATCCATGGTCTGTGGATGACGGGTGTCGGGTGCTACTAAACACCGTCTACATCCTAGTATATATATATAACTAGAAAAATAGAAATTTTGAGTGAGAAGTTCTCACCGAAAGCTATCCAATCATCTTGACTCTTCTTCTCGCCTTTTTATCATCTTCTTGTGCCCGTAGTCACTACATATGTAAAAAAATCGAATTTTTACTTCTATTCAATATTTAAAAATCGAATTTTTATACCGCTACTATATAGATAAAAATTATAATTTCACATCGATGTTCATATAGTAAAGATTATATTTTTATCACGCTATTCTTCATATAAAGATTTCGCCTTTATAAAAATAAAGTTTTCGCCTTTATAAAAACAAAGTTTTCGCCTTTATAAAAACAAAGTTTTCGCCTTTATAAAAATAAAGTTTTCGCCTTTATAAAAAATAAAGTTTTCGCCTTTATAAAAAATAAAGTTTTCTCCTTTATAAAAAATAAAGTTTTCGCCTTTATAAAAATAAAGTTTTCGCCTTTATAAAAAAAAAAAAATCATCACTTGATTTCAACGTATATAAAATAAAAATCAGATTTTTATTTTGCTACATATACAAAGATTATATTTTCAATATTCCTATGATGTAAAAATTATATTTTTATTACTTTTATATAGTAAAGGTTATATTTTTAATACTTTAAAAATATAAAAATCATATTTTTACCTCTTCTACTTAATAAATATTCCGCCTTTTCTATTTTAAAGTTTAAACCCCTTTTTTCTATTTCAAACCTTTAAAATAAAAATCAATTTTAAAATTCCTTTTAAATCAGTTTTTAAATCTTAAAAAATCAGTTTTAAATTACTTTTAAAATCAGTTTTCAAATTTAAAATCGAAATTAGTTTTAAACTTTAAAATAAAAACAGTATTTAAACTTTTTTTCCAGTTTATATAAATCAAAAAAATAAAAAGAAAAAAAAAAGGACTTACAGGGGGGTTTGGGCGTTCGCTGTGGTTGGATGTTTCGAACGGGAGAGAGAAGGAAGGCGGGCGAGTAGAGGAGCGAGAGGGGGGGGTTGATCGGAGGCCGGCGGTGGGTCGTGGTGGCTGGGTTTTCGCGGGTCTGGGGATAACAGGTGCGAAGGAGAGAGGTAGAGGGGGAGGATCGAAGGGGGAAGGGGAGGTGGAGGCGCACGGTGGCTGGGCGCAGCGGCAGGGCGCCTTAGGCGGCGACGGCGAGCTCCTGGGGGAGGCGGAAATCGAATTTCCCTTTAAAACCCTAATGTTGACTTTTCGTTTCAACTCAGATTTGAACACGCCGACTGTCGTCCATAGCATTTCACCCCCATTCCGAACACAATGGGATATGTTTCGTAGTTTGATTTGATCGTTTGAATCAGTTTCCGTTGAATTTACATTTAAATCACTATATTGAATTTAAACGCGCATTTCAAATTACCGGGGTCACATACTAACTCTAAAAATTCTCGAAAAATATTTTCTAGCTTCGTATTGACGATACGGTCCTAACAAAACTAGTTTCGTCGAATTCTGAGACCGTTAGAAAAATGGCCAATTTCCAGTCGATTAAAATCAACTAAAATGGTCAAAACACGTTTTCCTTTGCCACGCTCACATATTGATTCGAAAAATTATGAAATTTGAAACCTAGCAATAACTTGACACTACGGATCCAACAAAACTGGTTTCGTCGAAATCCGAGGTCATTTGCAAAATGTCCATTTTTAAGGGCCTGAATTCCATAGCGACTATTCAGAATTTTCAACTGGACATATCTTTTGATTCCCGCTATGAAATCTTAATTTTTCTGATTCGTTGGAAAGATATTATCAATTAGATCCTATTATTTTTGGTTTCACTAAAATCCGGATTGTTTTGCACCCGGTACATTCAATTGAAGTTTGAAATCGAATTATCGAACTACCGCGCCATTTTCAATTCTATTTATAATTATATATAAATATTTATATTCTAACGACGACGCGTATAATATATACGTCGAATTATATTCAAAATAAATTTTCTCGTCGATTTTATTTAAAATAATTCATTTTAAATATTCAAAATTCGCTAAAATTGCCAAAATAAAAATTTTAAACTGGCCCCGATTTTCCGGGTTATTACAGTATTCTAAGGCTTCCATGTTTTCATTTGAGGGATTCGGAAAAATAATTACTGCTTCTTGAGCAATTTTCAATGATGATTGATATGAGATTTTGATATGAGGGTATGATGTATTTTCCTTGCTATTTGATTTAAGAGTAAAAGTTTCATTATGCTTTTTCCGTAAATTATCTCTCGGGTTTACCATTTCAACTCATTCAATAGTCTCTGTGGCCAGTTTTCTCATATGATTGTGGAAATATTTTTTATTTGATCATATTATTTGACCATATTCTCATCAAAGGGCTTGATTTATAACAACAAATTTGTGCATCATCTAGTGACAACTAAGTTAAGATTGATAAGAATGTAACAAGAAGACATGCAATGTTATTTAAATATGTTTACTGTTTTTCATATTCAAGTAGCCTTGCTGTTTATGTGTGATACAACCGGTGTGACATAGAATGGTTGCTGCTTGGAAATTTTGCCTATGGTAACATGAACTGGTAGGCTTTGAAATTTCTGTAATCGGTAAGTAGGATAAGTTACCTTGGAAGCCCACAAAACCTTGTATTTGAACTCCTATCGGCTCCATACCTTACTACAAGTCATATGCTTACATGCTTTGCTAAACTCGGTCACAATTTGTTCTAACTTACACATGCATAAATATATATAGACAACTTTATATATGATTTGCCAAATTTCCTTACCTTGCTTTCTTCAATAATATTGACGGTTGTTGTGTCATCTTTGGGTTACATGAATGTCACTTAGGCTTGCTATTATGCTTCTTAGGCATGCATGGAATTTAATATGCATGCTAAATTACCATGCCACTTGTCACTTGTTACTTCTACCTGGACTACTATTTGACACATGCAAGTACCTTGATCTGTAGCAGTAAATGTGTCTCGACAGTTCACAGATTTTTATTAAATAAATTGTTGGAATTAAACTATTATATTTGTGTGTCTGTCGAAGTTTTCTAACTAGAAATAAGTTTAATCCTGACTCGGATGTTTTATATTTTTGCATGGAACGCTCGGGTTAGGTCCTAAGTGTTCCAGATCTAAAGATATGCGGTTTGCTAAGCTGGAGAGGAACATGAAGACGCAGGACGCACGCGCGATCGACAAAACTGTAAAACTTTTATTTTTAAATTTCATGTATATATTTATTTTTCTTCCGCTGTATAAAATGTTTTGTAAACCTATGATCCTTGTATAAAATTTATTCCGCTATTATTTATTATGTTCTGTGATTCTGTATGATAATTCCTATTTAAAACCTGTAAGCTAAATAACAAGCTGTCGTTTTGAACGTTCTGAGTTGGTTTAAATACTGACTTGGAGCGGTTAAAAAGGAAGGTCTTTACAGTTGATTAGTGATCTCCATATTAGAAACGCTTTAGTTTCCTTATCCACCACAGTTGTAGACAATCTTGCAACATATTTTGAAGACTGCATTTTTAGAGGCATCTTTCTTTCTTCAAACAAGATCTTCTCTCTAACCTACAATCAATTACCAATTCTTCTAAAAATCAAGCTGTAAATCTAACTTCTAGGCCAATTAAATCAAAAGAAGATAACTATATGTGTGCCGTTTGTTCGAGCTCTCAATGAAAGCACCAAATGTTAAATGAAAAAATGAAATCAACACCAAGTAAGGACGAAAGCACCAGTCTTACATGTAATTTAGATAGATGCAATCATAGATCTAGTACAAACTGAAGACAAAATAAATAAATAAATAAACAGAGAAGAAAAAAAGAGAATATTTTTATAGTGGATTCGCTACTAATCAAGCCTATGTCCACTTTGAATATTAGTTATTTGCTTACTTCCTATTGCAATATGTTTAATCACAACTGATTCGATTAGAAAGAGTCATAAATACAAAGGTTGGCTTTAGAGTTTCAACAACCTCTTTGATGACTGTTGTATAGGAGAAGAAGGTTAAAGAATGAATTCTATAGTGTGTACGCATTGAGTTTTCAGATCTAGTTTATATTGGTGATCCCATATTTATAGGAGTCTGGTAGAGAATTGAACCAAATATTTAGCATTTGAGAGCTTGCATTGTTGGCCTAGAGTCATGCTAAAAAATTAGAGTCTGCCCGAGGTAAACCTATGACTCGGTACTAAGTTATTCCTATGAATTGGTACCAAGTCATAGACATAGGTTTATTGTAGATGCTTTTTGTTGCAATGAGTTACTTAGTCCACTATAATTTCGTTCGCGTGATTTTACAGCTTGTTGACTTATTTTGACAGTATTCCATGCTCGATTCAGATTGAACTGCAACTTGAATTGGACAAGTCATCATATACTTGACCTAATCAACTTCATTCCTACCAAACATAGTGAATGGGATTAGAAGACAAAACGAATCATGATGCATGAGGTTTGGATAACTCATACTAACCCAATATGACTCGGTATCGAGTCATGGTGACGACTCGGTGGCAACTCGTATACTTAGTGAATTTTTGAGTCATTTTTATTGTAGTTCTTTACTTCTTTTTTTAAGTGTTTTGGTAAAGTTTTGAGTACATCTGGCTTAATCTCCCTCTTTTAACCCCATTATTCTCTTGTATGGGGTAAAAATAGGTTATAATACTTAATAATGACTTATAAATAATTAATTCCAAATTATTTAATAATTAATATATAAATGAAAACAGATTAATTAATAAATATTAATTAGTCCGAAATTAATTAAACCATAGTTAATTAATAATTAATTACATTTACTTAACAGATAATTAACTGATCAAGCTAATACTTATATTAAGTTTTGAAAATATTTTCCAAATGTATACTTAGGTATAAAGATATTTAATTTTCAAAAAATAATCTTTTTAATAGGTGCATCCATATATACTTTCGCTATGGATACTATAATTTACTATCGATTTATACTTAGGTATAAAGATATTTAATTTTCAAAAAAATCTTTTAATAAAGTGCGTCCATAGCGACTATCGCTATAGATACTATAATTTATAGTTAGCTTTCTAAGTTAACATCTCAAACTTAAACTCTTGAAAACTTTACCAATGCTCCCCTCTTCATTGTAGCGACACATGAAGCAAGTCACCCTTTATATCCAACATTTCACTCACTTAAGTGTACTAAGATGTCATGTTAAAGTGACTTTTTGTAACAGCCCGCATTTTACGTATCGAAAGATCGTAAAATATTTTAATTTTATTCCCGAAGGGTTGGATCATTCTCATCTTTTAATATGTTGCTTATGGGGATGTGAGACATGTCCATAATTTTTACTGATTTTGTTTTTGACCATTTTTCCCATGTCAGTCTTGTACAGGGAATAACTTTTGATTCAGGTCGAATCAGAGGGTGAGACCTACAACACTAGAAAGGGATTGATGATTGCCTTTCCGTAGAGTGGTTACATTAAAGATTCGGCTTAGTTGTTTGGGAGGAATCGTTGTTTTAAGGTTTTTCAGTTGGTTGTTCAGGATTTTGTGCCACACTGGGCTGATTTGAGAAGGCCCAACTAGTGAGCTGGTGGAAATTATAAATAGAGGGTGAGAAGTATGGGAAATAGTTTACTTCCCCATTCTCTCATTAGGTGGCCTTGAGCTCATTCTTCCTCTAACACCTTTCCACCATTAAAAATCAAAATCCAAAAGGGGAAATCATAGATCTACACCATTGGAGACTAGATCTACATCAATTGAAGCAAGGATTCATCGGATCAAGGGATTTGCTGTGAGGTGCTTGCTGTCCGGATTCTTATTTCATCAATTTTAGCTTGTTTTGGTAAATCGGTGAGTGATTTACATCTCTCGCGTGGATGCAATGAAGTATATGAATGTTTGATCATGTTTTTCATCATATTTAAGTGTTTTATCATAGATCTATACCACTATAAGACTGATTGTCGCTAGTCTATGAATCAGAAAAGCACGACATTTAAATTAAATTCTGCAAGCGTACAGGTGTGTAGCATACAGGTCGAACACAGGGAGGTGTAATTAAAATCAAATTATTTATTTAATCTCTTAGGCGAGTTAGACGATTTTCGAGGTTGGTTTTTGAAAACAATAAAAATTGAAACTGCGATCCGATTCAGAACAAATCTAATTGAACCGACGATCAAATCATAACTATCAATTGGAAATTAAAATGCAAAACAGAAATAAAATGCAGAAAGTAAAATTGCAGGAAAAGGAGAACAATAAAAAGTAAATTAGGATTGTCGTTGAAACTAATCAAACGACTAATCACTAACAAAAAATGTAAAATACAAATTATTTTTTTTAAATAAAAGGATACAACGGTTTTTATAATGGACCGGCCACTTCAGCCTTAAAAGGATTACAACACTGAAGCCAGGCTACAACACAACTCCACGCAGGGGGCAATATCACCTCCACACAGAGAGTCATACCAAACACCAAAAGATCTAAGACTACCTGACACAAAAACCACTAAGCCAACAGCAAAACTGCCTTAATCAAGCAATTACACAAAACGGGCCGCCAAACCCCAAAACGATTCATTACCGCATCACAGAGGTGAGATAGCGCACACCTAAAGGAAGGCGTGAACTTGCTGGAATAACAAATCGGAGGAGCTAAGCACCAGAGGGGATTGATAGCTTAAGCTCAAGAGCTGCATTTAGTCGCTTGACAATATCGAGATAGATAGATCTAGTGACGCACAGAGCCACAACAAATCAGCAGCAAAGAAATAGTTCCAATAGAAGATCTGCCTCCAAAACCGTGCTGTGAAGAAGAACATCAGCACCCCAAATACACAGCCTTAACAATCAAGGCCACCAAACAAAAGCACGCAAGTCGTTCCCTAAAGCATGCCACTACACAAACGGTCACATCACAACCGAGCCACTGACACAGGGATGGAGCTTAAACATGAAAAAGCAAGACAACAACTGCAACGCAGTTTACAAAGGGTGCACAAACCCACACTAACTCAGCAGCAAATAAATAGTTCCAGAAGATATTCTGCCTCCAATACCGTGCTGTGAAGAAACCAGCACCCCAAATACACAGTCTAAACAAACAAGGCCACAAACAAAAGCAACAGCAGTAACAACAACATTGAGACTAACCGGCGACCCCCAACACCCTGACGCCAACCAAAAAGACACACAACAATCCACAAAAGCTACCAAGCTCACAGAATAGACAACATAAAGCAGCCAGCAAGACAAACTCCAAGAGAACAAAGAAAACCCATCACCACAAGAAGATCTAACTCAGTCATCCTAAAGACTGTTTAAGCCGAGGCCGAATACACGATAGACCACAGTAAACACAGCAGAAAGTACTCAGCAGGAAAGACTCGGCTTACCAAGAAAGGGATAAGAAATACGGGTCAGCTCGAGGAGGCAGGCATAACAGATAAGAACTGGCGAAGTCGCGATGTGGATCAGACCCGAACGAGTCCACAAAACACACTTCACGATGGAGATGGGGTTGCCAGCAAAAGATATGGATTCCGCAATTAAGATCGGAGGCGGGGACTGGAGCAAGGAAGCAAAGGGATGTTGGAGGGGTTGTGAAACTAAGCTGGGGTCAGAGGAAGCCTTTTAGATCTGAAATTAAAATTAGGGTTTGGGAGATCTCACTTACAACGAAAGCAGGCAAAAGCAGAAGGAAGAGAGAGATCGGGTCAGAGACGAAGAGGAAGAAGGTGGATTAAAGGAGAAGAATAGCGAAAATAAACGAAGGAAAGAGAAAAGGGAAGAAAAAATTGCCTGTCGCCATTAACGAGATCTCACGCACCTTTTTCGATATACTGTGATGGGGCGATGAACCTTTAATGTAAAATACAATTGGTGCTCTTCCAAAACTAATTGTGAAGACAACACCGATTGCTAAGAAAGAAAAGTGCAGAAATAGTAAAAAAGAAGAACTTTTATTAATGGAGAAGAGAATACAGAATAGGGTAGGATGGTGGCTACAATGACATTACAAGGGTATTTATAGGATAGATAGCCAAACCCTAACCCTAACCCTAATACAATGATAGATGGGCCTTAGGGAATTCACAAAAGAGTTTACAATGAGAGTTTCAAATGGGCCTTAGATAAATAAAGCAAATTTGGGCCTTTTCTCTTTTCCTCTTGCTTCCTTGACATTCTTCATTGATTTGTGATGTGCAAAGCCTTTTTATCAATCCTTTTCTTGTCCAACAGCAACTAGATGTGGGATCTTCATCTACAATTCTTCAAAATGTAAATATATAGCAATCTGATCTCCATTTCTCTACTTTTCTGGTTGCATGCGGGCTGGGTTGGAATATCTGTAAAAGTAACAAAACAATACCCAAGTAATATTTATTTATATACAAAAGATAAGATATAAGAGCATAAAATAAATACATTTCTATGTCAATCAAATACCCCCACACTTATCTTTTACTCGTCCTCGAGTAAAACAAGAAATGAAAACCCAAACTAGATAGGTCACACTTTCGTAGGAAACACGATTGCATTGAGCGTATGCAACAAGCCGTTAAACCTCTAGGTGTCCCTAGTAGGACGAGTGGTGTCTCGTGAGGGTTTTCAGCGGATACTACCCACAAAATCCAAATGCAGTATGCTATGATTCTAATGAAACTACATGAATGCAATGGACATATGCAAATAAAAACAAAAAAATGAAAACACGACTTATTTCAGGAAAGTGGTACAACAAAATAAATTAACAAGTTCTAGTCAGTTGATTTTATTTTAGATACCTCAACTTGTCAATATAAATCAAGTTTTCAAATGTTAAATTCCAGTTTAGCCAGTTAGTTCGGTCGATAACATAGTGCAGCCATGAAATAAATTCTTAGTTTGCTTGGCACAGTTTGTAAAGTGGTATTATTATTTTCTCATGTATGGCTCGTCAAATCAATAAGGTCAAGAAGTGTTTGGGCATCATCGCTTATTCTTTATTCTATAAAATTTTAAAATTTATGATTAAGTACATACACCTAACTTAGAAGACCAAGGTTTACCACCCATGCATTGCCTCGCGGACTAACGGAGAGTGGGTAAAGAGCTTGGTGGATTGTGCAGGCCGACTTTGACTTTGTCAACAACGTGTCGGTAATCCTTAGGTGTCCAATCTCATAAAATGAGACCAAGATATTCCAACGCTGACTTTGTCAACAACATGTCGGATAGAGCTTGGCGGGTTTGCACACCAACGCTTGATATACAAGCAATGTTGGATACCCTTGGATTATTATTATTATTGTTGAAAATATAAGCACAAAAGAGAGTTACGCGAATTCAACTTAACACAACTTAGTTTTAAAGATTCAAAAAGCCAACATAAGTCTTTTCAGTCCTCCACTTATTTAAACAAAGTCTACAATATAGAATAGATTTCATGGCCATCACCTAAGAATCTCCCTATGTACCGGTTACACTATTATCCCTCAAAATTAAACTTTTCATTATATTTCAAATTCGAACTTAGCTGAGAGAGAAAAATACTATCAACTGGCTAAAAATTGTATACTTATTTTGTTGTATCAATTGAAAATGAGTCGTGTTTCAAAATCAAAAAAAAATTTGGCATGTTAGTACAGTCTAAAATGCATGATGGTCCTATTTAAATGGCTGAAAATGAAAAGAAAGAAAAATGGAAAATGAATGAAATGCAGACTCCCCCCCCCCACACTAGAACTAAACAGTGTCCACACTGTGAACGTTTCCTAAATTTGAAAGATCGTACCCAAAGGTGAATGAGATGCAAAATTATTTGAAGAATGAAATGGAGTTTAGCCACTATATGTGAATGAAAATCATATGTACAATGATATATGTGTTTGCGATACATGCGACGCAAAGAATTCCACCAACTTTTCCCCCCACACTTGGTTCTTGCCCTATGAGTCCCATTCCCACTATGTCTAGGCATATTTTCTAATAAGCGCAGGTTTTTGAAAACCATCTCATGTTTAAACCTAGATTTATAGTTTTGGAGATAAATATCCAGGGTCGTCCTAACATGAAGTTTTTCAACAAAGCTAACATTCCAAAAATAGTTCATGTGTTCAACAAATTTATCAGTGTAATTTTTCAAAAATTTGTGATCGTATACAAATTCAGTGAAATTTGAATTCTGAGTGTTTTTCAAGACTATGTAATCACAATTCTCAGTTGATGATGCGTTTCTGACACTGACCATTTCATGTTCGTTTGAAATTTTCTCAAAGTTAAAATTTTCAAAGATGGATTGGTGACTTGATTCTATTTCAGAATCTTGGTCATTCGAAGAAGAAAGTGTCGGCAAGGTAAGTGAAGGCGGTACAGGTATAGAGTATGGGATGTTGGGATTGCCAACATTAAAAGAATGGATATCGACGGGGTTTCCGACCTCATAAGAAGAGATGTTGGGGTTGCCAACATTCGAAGAAGATGGAGGTTTGGAAGGTTCAGAAAAATCGGTCTTTGTTGTCATTGGAAGAGCGTCAAGATTTTGATTTGAGGTTCGGATTGAAGAGTTATCGGGAGTGCCGAAATTAATTTCAAATGTTTTTTCGAACCTAGTGGTGCTAACCGGGTTGACCGAATTATCGCTTTCATCCTAATATAGTCCAAAAAAATCATGTTCATTAAAATCCTTTTCCAAATTTGAATTGAAAAATTCAACATTTTCATTTTGTTCAATTTCAAGAATTTCAAGTTTCTCGCAGTCTGAAAGAGGAAGGTCAAAATCTAAGCTTAAATCTTCTTCTTGAAAAGAATCGAAGTCCAAATCACTTGCTGAATTGTGAACAACTTCATCAAGATGATTATTCTCAATTTCCAAAGTCGTTATTTGAAAATTTTCAATGTCAGTAGAAATTGGATTATTTTCCGATTCATCGCATGTTTGAATTTGATTTTGTTGCTCTTGTTGTTCTTTATAAGACGCCATTAAACAAAGAAGTTCATCCATCTTTTTATTTAGCCTTTCCGCCCTCTCATCAAAATTACATTCTTCAGAGTCGTTGATTTGAGAGCTCTCGCTTTGGATTTCTTGATTTTCAAAATAGTTTGAATTTTCAGAAAATTGAAATTGAGATTGGAAATCATTTTGATTTTGAAAATTAGGTTCGTAACCAAAATTGCTGAAATTCGAAGGAAAACTGCAATTTTGGTCATATTCAAGATGTGGATATGGGTTGTAGTTTTGAAAATTTTGATCGATTTGAAAATCATTTCCAAAATTATTTTCGAATTGGTTTCCAACCCCATATTGATGTGGATCAAAGCCATATTGACATTCAAAGCTATTTTCATGTGGATGTGGCCCATAATCGAAATTATTGAAATTTGAGTTGAAATTGCATCGATCATATCCATGGTTTTGAAAATGTTGGTCAGTTGGAAAATTGTGAAAATTGTTGTCATTGGGGTCACGAAATTTTGGAAAATCTTGTTTCATGAGTTGCAATTCATACTCATACTCTTCAAGAGGACGTCTACTCCGATTATTATCCCACATATCTCTCAGTGATTTTTTTGAATCAGACATTTAAATGAAATCAAGGAAAGGCAGAATTTGTTCTCACTTCAAAATAGTATAAAATACTCAGTTGCGCTCTATTAATTAACTGACTCAATTGGAAGGGGGAAGAGGGTCTTATGGCCGTTCACGTATAGTAAATACTAAGGGATACGACCAATGTTTTACGGGTAGTATGCAACCTCTTTTGCTAATAGTTCAATAAATTGAACTACTATATATCCGCGACCCAATTATATGAGACAGTCAACTTCACAAAGCACCACTTTCCAATTATATTATTTCAAAAATCAAACCATGTTTTATAATTGAATTTTGACGAGAATGATGACTTATGGATTCGTTCCTCACCAAATTTATTCAGAAATTGCAACAACACAACAGTCACAGAGTAATCACAGAACAAAACAGTCACAGAACAGAAAATTAAAATATTGTACAAGCAAGCCGCTGCCCCTGCAGAAAATTTTACAAGCAATTTCTATATTTTTTTCTTTGCAGCAGAGCACCTGTAGAGTTAGAAAATTTTACAGTGGGGTATGGCGGTCTGTCCAGAGAATTTGACTAGTGTTCACGCTTCAAACTCCAGTGTTTGCAATTTGTTTGTCCTCGGAATTCCTTATTCACTTTGCTTGAAATCTTTTCTTGCTTTTGATTTTGTTTTTTTTTTCGTTGAAAGCAAATAAAAAGAAGAATGAAAATGAAAAAGAGAGAAAAAAAAACTCAACTAAACTAAAAAAATGAAAAACTAAACAAAACTCAACTAAGCTAAAAAAAATATCAAAAGATCTCAGTTTTAAAAAAGAACAAAAACAAAGGCTAGGCTGGCTCAAATTTTTTTTTTTTTGGCTCATCACTAAATTAAAAACAACAGGGAATCACCCAAAAGAAATCAAAGCTTGTACCCCTCTTTCCCAGATATGTAAGACCGCCTTACCTCAGTTCAGACAACCATACCCCAATCAACAAATAGAATAAAAATTACCACGCCCTCCAAACAAGGAAACCCGGTCAAATAAAAAAAATTCTTCTTTTTTTTAAGATTCTATCTGGGGATATGTGGGATTTAGATCTTGAATCGCTGTGAACTGCAGAGGGTAGTCGAGCACTGTGAATCGGATTGATTTGATTTTGTTTTAAAGTGTTCGAAGTTTGTTCGCGTTTTTGAATTTGACTGGGTTCGAATTGGCTTGAATTTGATGGCTGTGGTGATTGCGTTGCGAACGGGGGTGGACTTCGGGTCTTTGTCGGGGGAGAAGGTGGTTGGGAACTGTGAATGAGGTTAAGATGATTTGGAATTTGCAGTGGGGAGGCGGCGTTTGTGAGATGGTCAAAGGGGTAGAGGTGTTGACGTGAAAGGGATGGTGTAGAATTGACAGAGGATGGTTGGTGTTGGATTGGGGTTGCTTTGTGGTAGTTGTGTATACGGGCTGAAAGGTCTAGTTATGTCCGTCTACGGTGGACTTAGTATGGACAGAATTTGCTGTGATGGGTTTGGTGGTGGAAGTGCGGATGTAGGATTTTGGACTTGCGTGAGGGCACTGAGGGGTGGTTAGGCTATGAGGAGTGATTTGGTGATGTTGATGATTTTGTAGCGTGGGGCGGAGCGTGATAGCGGAGAGGATGAACGGGAGTTGGTTGATAGTGATGATCTGTTTTGCACGAACTGTAGTGAAGGTTGCGGTGGAGTTTGGTATTAGGGGAAAATTGCTGTAGCGAAGTTTGTATAGATGGAGTGAATTTTTGATGGGCGATTTGGAGCTGTTGAATAAGTCAACGCAGATTTTATTGATGGTTTGGGGGGTGGACGGTGATGGTGTGTGGACGGTGAAAGTGTAGGCTACGGTTGATTTTGATGTGGAAATTTGGCAAGAACGTGATATTGGGTTAACTGTGTGGATGGGGTGATGCCGTGTGAAATTGAGGGGACGGCCAGAGAAGAGAATAGGGAAAGAACTAAAGCAGTAGAGAAAAAAAATTGTAAAAGTTTTTTTTTCTTTTTTTGATTGAAACTTGGAAAAGAAGAAAGAGATTGTAGAACGGAAAGTTGTACAAAGAAAGAAAGAAATAAATGGAAGAAGGGGAAACAAAATCGAGGAAATTGGCAGTATTTTTTTTTTATTTGGTAGATTACGGTATCATACCAGATCTAACCAATTAAGATTTTTTATTATTATTATATTTACAAGACAACAGAAGAAAAAAAATAAAAACTAACACGAATCAGAAATTAAATAAATAATAAAATTTAATCGTTACCACCCCGGCAACGGCGCCAAAAACTTGATCGTCGCTAATCTATGAATCAGAAAAGCGCGACATTTAAATTAAATTCTGCAAGCATACAGGTGTGTAGCATACAGGTCGAACACAGGGAGGTAAATTAAAATCAAATTATTTATCTAATCTCTTGGGCGAGTTAGACGAAGCTGGAGGTTGATTTTGCAAAATAAAATAAAAATTGAAACTACAAATAAAAGATGCAATTAAATTCACTTCAGATTCGAATCTAATCGGATCTGTAATAAATTCAATGATTAAAGATAAAATAGAACAATGGAAATAAAGTTGCAGAACAGAATTAAACGAACAGAAAATAAGAATTAGGATTACCGCTAAATCTAATCAGACGGTCAATCGCTTATGAAAATAAGTGAAAAAAATACAATTAATGCTCTACCGAATCTAATCGTGTAGACAACACTAATTGCTAAGAAAATAGAAAAATGCTAGAAAATAAAAGAACAGAACTTTTATTAATGCAAGAGAAGATAGAAAATGGGATACTTGTTACAATGGGTATACATGTGCTTTTATAGGTGAAATTGGCCAAACGCTAATCAAATTTGTATGAATATATGGGCCTCTTTTCCAAGAATTATTATCATATCACATGCCTTTCTTGACCAAGCTTTGTTTGGAAATGATATTTTAAGAATATCTGAGCATATCATGGTGAATATCTTCCATATCATTCAAATCTTCCATATGGCTAATTGATTGACAAAGATCTTCCAATGACATCTTTTGAGATCTTTTCTACCAATCCTCTTCTAATGTGACCAATATGAACACATCTAGTCTCCAATGAAAGCTCCTATGCAAGTAAATGACATTTATTCTTCACTTTTAAGGATGAATGAGGTCTGGTCAACATATCTATAAAAACAACAAGAAAATACCCAGCGTAACATTTATTTATATACAAAAAAAGATAAAATATAGGTGCATAAATTAACATATTTCTATGCTGATCAGTGCTTGAGGGATGTTAAACTCGATTAGGATTGTCTACGTGTGTAACAACCCGAATTTTTACAACATGTTAAATCAAGAATCAAGACAGGATTAAACTTTAAATTCTGAATCAAGTGAAATGGGCTATGCCATTGCGTTCGTCTCGGAAAAATACGCGAAATAGAGTCCGAGTTTTCGAGAATCGGAGTCCGTATGACCCGTAAAAGGCCCAAAGAAGATTTCTAGAAATTTGAACTTTGGAAATAGCCTTGGGAAATCAGATCTGGGGCTAGGCGGGGAGTTTCCCGCCTAGGCCATGTCGACAGGGCTGTCGACAGGCCTGTCGACTTGGGCCCAGACCAAGTCGACAGCCCTGTCGACTTGCCTGTCGACAGGGGGTGGCCGGGGCAATTTGCCTGGCGCACCTGTTTGTCTCACCTGGTCTTGTTCTTGGGCTGGTTCTGGAAGCTTCCGAGATCTGATGGTCCTGATCTATCCTAGGGTTAATCTAAGGGCCTAAAACTATCCTAATCTCTATAAAAAGACCCTAAACCTAACCTAAATCCCTAAAAATCAAACCTAGCAACTAAGTGCTGCCAAAATCAATCTTGATCATGGCCTCCATCTCCAATCCCTAGAGCCTATGCATTCAAATCGGGTTCAAATCAAAAGATGCAAGCTTGCTACACCAAATAGAGGCCAAATCAACATTGCTATACGAGTTTCATGACGATTCTTCAACAAAGGAGGCACCTTTCTTAGCCAAGATGATTCATGCTTCTTTCCCTAGGCCTAACTATGTAAGTTCTAGCTACTTTTAGATGGAAACGGTAGTTTTGATAATGACATGGGATAAAATGAGGCTAAACATGATTATGCGAACCTATATGAACCTTACCATGCCTCTTGTGTTCATATTTATGATCTTAGGCCATGTGAGTGACTTAATCATGCCTCTCATGCTATGCATAACCTAGTTTAACTTGCAAGTTTGGATCTTTATGCATGAAATGCTAGCATGAACCTTTAGGAACCACTTTACTTGTGAAACATTGGCTAAGGCAAGATTTTGGGGCTTATGCATGTTTATGAACCCAAACCCCTTATGTTATCATGCAAGTTTGTGGCCAAATCCTTTATGAGATTATGCATGCTTGTGGCCAATCCCCTCTTTTAAGTTGTGCATGTTTATGGCCAAACCCTCTTTGATAATATGCATGTTTGTGGCCAAATTCCCTTGTGACATTTTGTGTGTTTGTGGCCAAAACCCCTTTTTATGCCACTATGCATGATCGAGGCCAATTTGTAGTCATAGTATTCCTACTATGTTGACTCGTCTATACTTACGTTGGGAACACGTTTTGGGGTTAGGTTAGACGAGCATGAATATACATGAAAAACTTAACTTGAAGTTTCATAAAAATATGATGTGAAACATGATTTGGGTTAAATGGGTATAACATGACAACATGTGACATTAAATATAACATGGAAGTTGACATGTAAGTATGCATAAAAACATAAGCTTGGGAATTTACCTATTAAGTTAGGTCTACCCATTGGGAATTTACCTATTAAGTTGGGTCTACCCAATTGCTTGAAAACTTGACTATGAACATGACACTAGACTAAACATGAAAGTGGCCAACTCGAGGTTGGGTTGAGTTTGCAACGTAAAACTACCCGGAACCGACCGGCCTAACTAGTAGTTGCAAACAATAGGACTCAATGTGAGAAGTTGGTCATGTTGTGCTTGAACCCGAGGTTAGACCAAGTTGTGGTGTAAATCTACCCGGACCCGCCCGGCTTAACTAGTAACCACAACAAAGTCTAATGTGAGAGGTTGGGGTGCATTAAATAATTAATGCCACATAATAGGGTTAAGTTAATTTGAGTAATGAGGCTTAACCAAATATGACATGGACAAAATGGGTTAAGTAATTTGATTAGGCTAATGATACTTAACAGAACATGATAAGCTTGGGTAGGGTAAGTAACTTGATTTGCCTAATGACACTTGACCATTTTTATACGAATGGTGGACGGGATTAAGTTAACCAACACTTAATCAATCCAACACGATAACGTGATAAGGTTAAGTAAATTTTCTTAATGACACTTAACCGTATAATACAGTTAATGGATGGGGTTAAGAGTAGACTTAACTAATCTAAACATGGTAATCGGATGGGGTTAAGTTAGCCTAGACTTAATTAATCCAACTTGGTAATTTAATGGGGTTAGTTAAAGACTTAACTAATTTAACACGATGATTTGATGAGGTTAAGTAACCTATACTTAACCAATCTAACTCGTTAATTTGATGAGGTTAAGTTAACCTATACTTAACCAATCTAACGTGAAAACATGATAAGGCTAAGTCACGAATCGTTTGAATGCGCTTGACCGATATGACTCGGTAATTTGACAAGGTCAAGTTAATTTATATAATTAACCAATCTAAAATGATAATTAGACGAGGTTAAGTTATGGATTGCTTAATATACTTAGCCAACTTGACACATGGTTTGTAGGGTTAAGTCTTGGACTTGGATACTTAGCCAATTTTGACATGGTTTGTAGACGGGCTAAGTTATGAACTTAAGTGACACTTAACCCATTAGATAAACCCTAATTCGGAGGATTAGGTAAATAACCATAGTTAACAAGGATCATGGAAATAAGGCTAAGTGGTAAACCTTAGTTAAGGGAAACTAAGTAATAATTCTTAGTCAAGGAAATTTGGACCATTTCTTAGATGGATTAGTAACCTGATACGTTAGGTCAACGTTTAAGTATGCGTGTAGGAGCAGGCTATCTGATTTAGATAAAGGCTCCAACGAACGGGGTAACGAAGCAGCGGCTTCGGGGAACGTGAGGATATTCTTGGGATCCCTCTGTGAGCTGCCAAGTCATTATACTAGGCTCACGAGAGGTTGAGGTCTGCGGTAGAAGAACCAAGAATATGCCTTGGTTGCTATGCGAGCGACCTAAAGACTGGGGTGGATAGCAGTGAGCCGACGAATACATAAGGTGCCCGAGATAGCAAGTTCGTCGATCATCTACCATCTTGAGTCAAGCGTGTACGTGCGGAAAGGCAGGGAACACCCAACAGACCATAATTGCTATCTAATTATGGGTGAGGTAGGCCGTAGGATGTGGGCTGGCCGGAGTGTAGTTCTAATGCAAGATTTTCTCTTGTGTTGCCTTTCACTAGTTGAGGGAGGGGTCTCGTGGGACCATAGCCACGTGTAGAAAAGCAGACCTTAGTATCTGCATCGGCAGATAAATCTAAAGCTCCCGACCGAGTCCTGTATTTCTTGCTTTGCCCTGTGACAGGACTCGGATGGCACGATGTGATACATGTGCATACAGTTATAGAAAAATGATTCACGATGAATGCGTGGGAAAAAGGGCGCGGTTGAGGGTTAGCGTAATCCCTAGTGGCCTAGGTGGCTTAACCCAAACCGAAATACGAAAGCATGCGATAGGTAAGCGTAATCCCTAGTGGTGCTAGGTGGCGTAAGTCCTAGTAGTTCAAACAATGATTCATAGGGAAGAGCCTAGCTAGAACAAGGGTGACAGTCCAAACGATTTCAAGGATAATACGACATGAGGAAGCCCGTACGAGGTACGGCAAAGGACTGGACTTATATACATGGAAAGAAACATATGATTTGAGTAACCTATATATGCGATATATTAGGTTGACATGGACCATTACACGACTTTGAGTAAGGGACATTCATGGTTAACACATAACAAGGCTGGGATACTAGTATGGAGGGTGCAGAGCAAATATACATGTTAGAACCAGGAAGAATATACGGAATAGATACCGTGGGATGTTAGACGGGGTAGATACCTTGGGATAGTATACTTGATAGAAGTCTGACGATATGATACCTTGATTTATCATGACACCGTAGTTTATCATGATACTTTAGTTCAGTAGTTTATCCTGTTATTTTGATTTAGCTTATCTATCTTGTTATCATGCTCATGTTCATCTCAGTTTCTCATGTCAGTTAACTTTACTAGTTTCTATACTAATAGTAGATAGGGCTTACTCAGTCTTTTTGACTGACCCGTTTGTTTCGCCTCTTTTCTTCCGTTTCCCCCCCCCCCAGGTTACAGGGAGGAAACAATGCTGTTTAGTTCGGACTTCTTCTGATTGAAGGTCATCATGGATGGATTGGACTCCTCTTGGCTATGGCTACTTTACTGTTTTTACTTGGGGAATAATTTATTAAAAAGTCTTTATGCTTCTTTACTATTGCAAGACAGGTTTTGATGTACTCTGATGTAAAAGGCTTTAGACCTTATGTATTCATGTTATGAAAGATTGATTTTACTTCCGCTATTTTATGTGTTCTGTCTTGTGATATTTCTGTGCATGTTTACCAATAATGCCCCTCTAAAGCTAGTGCATTCCCTTGCGAGTGACCCTAGCGGAGGCGGGGTGTTACATTTGGTATCAGAGCAGAAGGTTACCAGACTGGGCAAAAGTTTTTAAAACCTTCTGAAAACTATTTGAAAAACCGTTTACAAAGAAGCATTTTTCAAGAAAAGTTTGTTTTAAAAAGGCTATTCCCCAAAAGCCATTAGCACCATCCTTTGATTCCTTGATTAAATCTCGTTTCCTTTCTTTTCTCCATCCGTGGTCACAGTAGTTCTCACTGTGACCAATCTTTGTCTAGCCACGTAGGTGTTTCCCGTACGATGGAGGTGGTTCTCGAGAGACCCATTGCCGTGTTACAAGAAAGGATAATAAGAGTAAGGATAAAGGATACCAGCTTAAGGATAAGCAACTGTTGTTAGGGCTTAGTCCATCAAGGAGGACAAGGACAAGATCAGCGGAGAGGGAAATAGTGCGCTCCCATCTCTAGGGTGCCTAAAAGAAATGGTGTCGTTTCTGGTAAAGGTTTAGTCGTTCTTTTCTATCATCCCGTCCAGACTTTGCCTTGATCATCGTATCATTTAAGTCTGCTTGGACAGTTGAGTCTCTGCACCTTAGTACTAGCATAGAAGAGGATCCCATTTTTGTCCCAAATCTTGTTAGAGGATCGGTCCATTTATTCATGACTCGTTTGGATTCGAGAGTGCCCATGTTTTTGGAAGCTATGGATGGATTCTAGGGGTAAAGTGGTTATCCAGTAAGGGATACCATTCTCGGTTTTAGAAAGAGGGTGGTTGGATTCTTGACTTGCCTTGGTGATACCCTCGAAGTCTCGTGTAACCCTTTTTGGGTTCTGTCATGGTTAGTTACCTAGAATCCCGGGATGCATTTGTTGGTAATCCGTTCAAATAGGATTCGCCGCTAAGGCGGATGGTTCGTTTCGATTATGCATGAGTTATGGGAATCACCCTAGTAAGAACTCTTGGCAACATGGATTGGCATCGGAAAACGAGATCCAGAATTCACTGGTGAATTTTGGAGAGCTTGCATGAGTACGCAGATATGTTTGAGCCAAGCATACTAGGGAAAGAATAAGTGAAACGAGAGGCGGCAGTGAAATGAGTTCCACTCACACCTTGGAAACAGGAATCAAGAAGCTACGAAATCGCGAAGTTAAAGGACGGTCAAGGCACAATGGAATTGAGCTCAAGGAAATACGACTTTGATGGCCAAAGACTAGATACGCGCATGATATCTCTTTTTGGGAGTATATCCTTGATCCCTGTTTTCTGTAGAGCTTACTTGTAGGCTATCTTTTGTGGACATCCTCTTGGTCCTATTTTCTGTTACAAACCCCATAAGGAGTTTGTCTTGTTTATCTTCTCGACCCTGTTTCAGGGAATCCTAGGTAGAACCCTATGGATGTAAACATGTATTTGAAACATGTTATGATTGATATGGTTGCAAATGGTTGCAAGTGATTGCTCGTGGATGCGCGAATACATATTAGATACTAGCTCGACTCGGTCACATTTCATATTGCATATGCACGAGTATTTATACTTGTTTATGGATGGAATCGAATGTGTTATCATGCGGTTGTTGCATATGAATGAATGATTGTGCACGCATATAGTATATATATGACTAGGACTATTTGCATACATGTTGGATTCATGGCACTATACATATTTTGCATTAGAAAGATTATTCAGGCCTGATCATTAGCATTAGCTAAGGAACATGTACACACACGTTTTGCATATATTCATATAGCATTAGAAATCATCTAAGGACAATGATTGCTTGTGGATGATGTTTTGAGTAGATGGATGGTAGGATATGTTCTTCCTAACTTGGAGATTTCGGGGACGAAATCCTAAAAGGTGGGGAGAATGTAACAACCCGAATTTTTACAACACGTTAAATCAAGAATCAAGACAGGATTAAACTTTAAATTCTGAATCAAGTGAAACGGGCTATGCCATTGCGTTCGTCTCGGAAAAATACGCGAAATAGAGTCCGAGTTTTCGAGAATCGGAGTCCGTATGACCCGTAAAAGGCCCAAAGAAGATTTCTGGAAATTTGAACTTCGGAAATAGCCTTGGGAAATCAGATCTGGGGCTAGGCGGGGAGTTTCCCGCCTAGGCCATGTCGACAGGGCTGTCGACAGGCCTGTCGACTTGGGCCCAGACCAAGTCGATAGCCCTGTCGACTTGCCTGTCGACAGGGGGTGGCCGGGGCAATTTGCCTGGCGCACCTGTTTGTCTCACCTGGTCTTGTTCTTGGGCTGGTTCTGGAAGCTTCCGAGATCTGATGGTCCTGATCTATCCTAGGGTTAATCTAAGGGCCTAAAACTATCCTAATCTCTATAAAAAGACCCTAAACCTAACCTAAATCCCTAAAAATCAAACCTAGCAACTAAGTGCTGCCAAAATCAATCTTGATCATGGCCTCCATCTCCAATCCCTAGAGCCTATGCATTCAAATCGGGTTCAAATCAAAAGATGCAAGCTTGCTACACCAAATAGAGGCCAAATCAACATTGCTATACGAGTTTCATGACGATTCTTCAACAAAGGAGGCACCTTTCTTAGCCAAGATGATTCATGCTTCTTTCCCTAGGCCTAACTATGTAAGTTCTAGCTACTTTTAGATGGAAACGGTAGTTTTGATAATGACATGGGATAAAATGAGGCTAAACATGATTATGCGAACCTATATGAACCTTACCATGCCTCTTGTGTTCATATTTATGATCTTAGGCCATGTGAGTGACTTAATCATGCCTCTCATGCTATGCATAACCTAGTTTAACTTGCAAGTTTGGATCTTTATGCATGAAATGCTAGCATGAACCTTTAGGAACCACTTTACTTGTGAAACATTGGCTAAGGCAAGATTTTGGGGCTTATGCATGTTTATGAACCCAAACCCCTTATGTTATCATGCAAGTTTGTGGCCAAATCCTTTATGAGATTATGCATGCTTGTGGCCAATCCCCTCTTTTAAGTTGTGCATGTTTATGGCCAAACCCTCTTTGATAATATGCATGTTTGTGGCCAAATTCCCTTGTGACATTTTGTGTGTTTGTGGCCAAAACCCCTTTTTATGACACTATGCATGATCGAGGCCAATTTGTAGTCATAGTATTCCTACTATGTTGACTCGTCTGTACTTACGTTGGGAACACGTTTTGGGGTTAGGTTAGACGAGCATGAATATACATGAAAAACTTAACTTGAAGTTTCATAAAAATATGATGTGAAACATGATTTGGGTTAAATGGGTATAACATGACAACATGTGACATTAAATATAACATGGAAGTTGACATGTAAGTATGCATAAAAACATAAGCTTGGGAATTTACCTATTAAGTTAGGTCTACCCATTGGGAATTTACCTATTAAGTTAGGTCTACCCAATTGCTTGAAAACTTGACTATGAACATGACACTAGACTAAACATGAAAGTGGCCAACTCGAGGTTGGGTTGAGTTTGCAACGTAAAACTACCCGGAACAGACCGGCCTAACTAGTAGTTGCAAACAATAGGACTCAATGTGAGAAGTTGGTCATGTTATGCTTGAACTCGAGGTTAGACCAAGTTGTGGTGTAAATCTACCCGGACCCGCCCGGCTTAACTAGTAACCACAACAAAGTCTAATGTGAGAGGTTGGGGTGCATTAAATAATTAATGCCACATAATAGGGTTAAGTTAATTTGAGTAATGAGGCTTAACCAAATATGACATGGACAAAATGGGTTAAGTAATTTGATTAGGCTAATGATACTTAACAGAACATGATAAGCTTGGGTAGGGTAAGTAACTTGATTTGCCTAATGACACTTGACCATTTTTATACGAATGGTGGACGGGATTAAGTTAACCAACACTTAATCAATCCAACACGATAACGTGATAAGGTTAAGTAAATTTTCTTAATGACACTTAACCGTATAATACAGTTAATGGATGGGGTTAAGAGTAGACTTAACTAATCTAAACATGGTAATCGGATGGGGTTAAGTTAGCCTAGACTTAATTAATCCAACTTGGTAATTTAATGGGGTTAAGTTAAACACTTAACTAATTTAACACGATGATTTGATGAGCTTAAGTAACCTATACTTAACCAATCTAACTCGTTAATTTGATGAGGTTAAGTTAACCTATACTTAACCAATCTAACGTGAAAACATGATAAGGCTAAGTCACGAATCGTTTGAATGCGCTTGACCGATATGACTCGGTAATTTGACAAGGTCAAGTTAATTTATATAATTAACCAATCTAAAATGATAATTAGACGAGGTTAAGTTATGGATTGCTTAATAAACTTAGCCAACTTGACACATGGTTTGTAGGGTTAAGTCTTGGACTTGGATACTTAGCCAATTTTGACATGGTTTGTAGACGGGCTAAGTTATGAACTTAAGTGACACTTAACCCATTAGATAAACCCTAATTCGGAGGATTAGGTAAATAACCATAGTTAACAAGGATCATGGAAATAAGGCTAAGTGGTAAACCTTAGTTAAGGGAAACTAAGTAATAATTCTTAGTCAAGGAAATTTGGACCATTTCTTAGATGGATTAGTAACCCGATACGTTAGGTCAACGTTTAAGTATGCGTGTAGGAGCAGGCTATCTGATTTAGATAAAGGCTCCAACGAACGGGGTAACGAAGCAGCGGCTTCGGGGAACGTGAGGATATTCTTGGGATCCCTCTGTGAGCTGCCAGGTCATTATACTAGGCTCACGAGAGGTTGAGGTCTGCGGTAGAAGAACCAAGAATATGCCTTGGTTGCTATGCGAGCGACCTAAAGACTGGGGTGGATAGCAGTGAGCCGACGAATACATAAGGTGCCCGAGATAGCAAGTTCGTCGATCATCTACCATCTTGAGTCAAGCGTGTACGTGCGGAAAGGCAGGGAACACCCAACAGACCATAATTGCTATCTAATTATGGGTGAGGTAGGCCGTAGGATGTGGGCTGGCCGGAGTGTAGTTCTCATGCAAGATTTTCTCTTGTGTTGCCTTTCACTAGTTGAGGGAGGGGTCTCGTGGGACCATAGCCACGTGTAGAAAAGCAGACCTTAGTATCTGCATCGGCAGATAAATCTAAAGCTCCCGACCGAGTCCTGTATTTCTTGCTTTGCCCTGTGACAGGACTCGGATGGCACGATGTGATACATGTGCATACAGTTATAGAAAAATGATTCACGATGAATGCGTGGGAAAAAGGGCGCGGTTGAGGGTTAGCGTAATCCCTAGTGGCCTAGGTGGCTTAACCCAAACCGAAATACGAAAGCATGCGATAGGTAAGCGTAATCCCTAGTGGTGCTAGGTGGCGTAAGTCCTAATAGTTCAAACGATGATTCATAGGGAAGAGCCTAGCTAGAACAAGGGTGACAGTCCAAACGATTTCAAGGATAATACGACATGAGGAAGCCCGTACGAGGTACGGCAAAGGACTGGACTTATATACATGGAAAGAAACATATGATTTGAGTAACCTATATATGCGATATATTAGGTTGACATGGACCATTACACGACTTTGAGTAAGGGACATTCATGGTTAACACATAACAAGGCTGGGATACTAGTACGGAGGGTGCAGAGCAAATATACATATTAGAACCAGGAAGATTATACGGAATAGATACCGTGGGATGTTAGACGGGGTAGATACCTTGGGATAGTATACTTGATAGAAGTCTGACGATATGATACCTTGATTTATCATGACACCGTAGTTTATCATGATACTTTAGTTCAGTAGTTTATCCTGTTATTTTGATTTAGCTTATCTATCTTGTTATCATGCTCATGTTCATCTCAGTTTCTCATGTCAGTTAACTTTACTAGTTTCTATACTAATAGTAGATAGGGCTTACTCAGTCTTTTTGACTGACCCGTTTGTTTCGCCTCTTTTCTTCCGTTTCCCCCCCCCCCCCCCCAGGTTACAGGGAGGAAACAATGCTGTTTAGTTCGGACTTCTTCTGATTGAAGGTCATCATGGATGGCTTGGACTCCTCTTGGCTATGGCTACTTTACTGTTTTTACTTGGGGAATAATTTATTAAAAAGTCTTTATGCTTCTTTACTATTGCAAGACAGGTTTTGATGTACTCTGATGTAAAAGGCTTTAGACCTTATGTATTCATGTTATGAAAGATTGATTTTACTTCCGCTATTTTATGTGTTCTGTCTTGTGATATTTCTGTGCATGTTTACCAATAATGCCCCTCTAAAGCTAGTGCATTCCCTTGCGAGTGACCCTAGCGGAGGCGGGGTGTTACAACGTGAGACCTATGTAATCTG
This sequence comes from Allium sativum, assembly GCA_030737875.1. Taxonomy (NCBI): domain Eukaryota; kingdom Viridiplantae; phylum Streptophyta; class Magnoliopsida; order Asparagales; family Amaryllidaceae; genus Allium; species Allium sativum. Next base: position 891,385,495 of record CM060916.1, on the reverse strand, counting down.
GATGCTATGAATGTTATTGATGGTTGTTCTGATTGCCATGGATGAATTGTTGTTACCTTGGATGTTATGGATTGTAAAGACCATCACTGTCGGATGTGGGGGAGATAAGTGTGAGTTTTTCTCTGGTATTGGGTAGTGGTTAGTAAATCTACCTATTCTCGTATACTTTATTGATGAAGTTTGTTAGCTATTTTATCGCTCACTAAGACTGCTTTCTGACTCAAGGTTTTATGTTTCCCTCTTATTACCTTGGATTGTTCATCCGGTTGTGGATGGGCAGACTAAGTAGTAGGTTATAGGCTATTAGTGAGGACGATGCTGCTGTGCGGAGGCGAGCAGGAGGCTGGCGTACCAGTTTTATTACTATCTAGTATTTCTATTTCCGCTATTTGAGTAATCTATGAGGGTTATAGTGAGGCCTTATGTACAAACGTTGGTATTTGTTGGATAATCTTCAAGATGTTGTAAAAGGTTGAAAAGTTTGCTATAAGATGCTTCATTACCACTACCTGTTGTATATATTCTATTATACTTTATCCTGGCGCTGTGAGTTCTACGACAGGTTTCAATGTTGTTACCAAACTACGATGATCGTCTATAGTAGCCTGGTACGTCTTTTAGCGCATTATTCCTCTTGTATAGTGCAGGGGCTATGGGTGGTCGTCACTCTTTTCCACTTATTTTTTTATTTTGGAAAACGACATATTTATTTATAATTGTTTAAGTAAACAAATCTATAGCTTTTAACATCCTTAGTCATGTGTACATTGTTTATACATAAATGTATATGTATAATAAGGTATTCATAACATTCCAAATAATTTTCTAGTGATGAAAAAAATGAATTTTTAAAAATGATTTCCAGTCACATTTTCTATTTTGCTTTGAATTAACTATTTTTTTAATACTAAATTTAGTTATTTTTCCATTAACTAAAACAGAGTTATTTGACCATTCAAAAAAATTAACTAAATGTTTAAATTAAATTTAAATATTCATAGTTCAAAGCGATAAAACTCCATATCACTACAAGGTGAGCCAGGTGGGATAATTTACCGAAAATCCATTTTATTTTACAAAATTATATTTCAACCATAGCCCTCTATCTCTGTAACTTAAAAAATGCAAAGTCTACAGTATGCTTCTATAAGAAAAATCTCCTTTGCATGACAGTAATAATTTCAACCCTTAGTTATTCAGTTTTCAAATTTTGGGTTTTTCCCTTTTATTATTCGATAAACAGTTTAGTTATCAAGTTTTAGTTGCTAAACGAAATTTTATCGAACTTTACAGTTAGATTCTAAAGGTATTGATTCGAAATCCAAAGGCATCAAAATAAGTACTCTACACAAATGAAATGTCACTCCTATGCTTAAGAAAAACTTCATTCTCCCATCTATAATATAAAAGAACCATGCACTATTTTCCCTTTTAGTTATCAGTCCTTTTAATTAGCTTATCACAACATAATTCATCAATTTTCCGCAAGTGTCACACTAGGTTTAAATAATAAGTTTTATATAAGCATCCTTTTGATAACATTTTCTTAGAGAAATTTTATATATAATACCGTATTATTTATTTATTGGAGTACTAAATTTTGTATGAAGAAGAAACAAAGAAAGAAGAAATTAAAAGAATTTCCCATATATTGGGAAATTTCACATTACACTTGTATAAGTGTTAACTCGTCTTTTTCCAAGGTCATTGCACCTTGGACTTGAACATATGGATTGTTCAATCATCGAGGCAGATGGCTTGGAAAGATGATCAGATTGTTTGAACAACAGGATATGCTCGGATGGAGCACTAGAAATGAATAAAACTTGAAAATGTGGAAGGAAAGTTTTGGGCTCGATGTAAGGCATAAGAATCGGATCGGCCAAAGCGTCACCATAAGTTGGATTGGCTTATCTCATCTAGATTGGATCGGTATGGAATAAAATGCATGAGATCGATACATGAAAACATGAAAGCAAGTTTGGCATGTCACCAACATGGATTCAAATCAATCAATTGGCCAAGGATCCAAATCGATACAGATCTAGATCCCTGTAGATCGATACCAATTTGAAAGGATCGATCCGACCCGAAAGTTAGCAACGTAGATACCCCACATTCTCGATTGTCTCCACTCGCCTCCATGCCAATTTGGAACCATCCGCATCTATAAATAGAGACCCAAGACACTCGTTTTGGGGAATCTTTTGGGCTCTAGAATGTTGAGACTCTACTGGATCCAATGCTCAACTCTTCTATGCTTTTCTTACAAAATTACAACTATATTTGTAATCCTATAGAAAAAAGAATCAAATACACTAGGTGGATGTAGGCTAGATATCAAAACCGTTATAATTTGCTTTGTCCTTTACTTTTCATGCAATTTTCGTATTTTGGATTTTGTGACTTTTGCAAGATGATTTGGATTCGATGTTTGCGACCAATATCGATGCTAGTATTTTGGCGTGCTAGGTAAGGAAACCTCAATTGGAACTTGGAAACTTAGGAAATAAGTTGGAACTGGCTAGGAAGAGAAGAGACACTTCTCACGCTGATAGGAATAAAGAAGGCTAGGATGCCTCTTCTGATGGAAATCTCTCTGCCTACTTGACAAGCGAGGACATGAATGATGCAGTGAATCAGCTTCAAACCCGGCTAGAGCATCAAGAAGACATGCTTAGAAATAAGAGGAGTTGATGATGTATTTCCTCAACCAATTTGAACAAGCAAGATTCAGGAGGTAGGCTCAGGATGTTGGAATCAGACCCAATAGAGATACAACTATGGTTCGTAACTTGGGTGTAAACCCCAAACAATTACCTTGGACCGATACCGATTCAGATTTCTAAATCGGCGTCAATTCAGATTGTTCACCAAGTACACCACCAAGTAGCGTAGAAAAACTTTTGGCTACAAGGAAGCATGTTGACCTAGCTCGAATTTAGAAGTAAGAAATGAAGCTCGTTCTTAAGATGGAATCATAAACCGGTAGGGGACAGTTATTTCCCCTGAAAACCAGTTCGGTACCAATCCAAACTTAGCTGCTGGATAAAGGAACTCTATCTTGAAAAATCTCGGTACTTGAACTGTAGGTGCTAGAAGATGTTGCTAGGCAGTGGAAACAAGATAAATGAGATTTTTCTACAAGATGTTCGAGGAAAATTTTCCAATCAAGATCTTGACAAGGTGCATCAAAGTACATTTACTCCAAATATCAAAAATTGTACAAACCCATTGGACTTCAAACTTTCGGTGTTTGCAGTTTGACGGAAGGAAGGATCTGACCGTTCATCTTATATGATATGTGAGGCATATGAAAGGTTGGGGAATCGGAGGAAGAATAACTAAATGCTTCCTATTCTTTCTTTCAGACATAATTACTCTATGGTTCAGACAGCTAGAGAAAGGGTTGATCAGTAGCCAGACAGGACTAGTTAAAAATTTGTAGGGGCAGTTTTGGGTCCATATCACGTGACCAAACAACATGATGACATTGAAAACAGTGAGGCAGAGGACTGAAGAAACTCTACATGCTTTTCTGGAGAGTTTCAATGCAACAGTCGCCGCGGTGGATCGATGGGATTCATCAATGGTTCTTACGGCGACTATTCCTGGAGTCTTCGCTAATACTGACTTTAAGATGTCACTGGAACATGGGATCCCCCAAGGAATATCGGGGAATTCTAACATGAAGCCGATAGATTTCTAAGGCAGGAGGATGCAAGCGCAAACCTTGAGGTTAATTTTATTAAGGAAGCAGGACCTTCCGATTGTGGAATGGACAAGGAAGCACACACTTAAGGATAATTAGGGTCAAAGTGAAAGAATCAAGAGAGGGCCTAAATACGAATTGTATACAAGGATGAATGTGAGTATAGAAAGCATATTCATGGATACTAGAGACCGCTTTCGGCGAGAAAGCCGATAGGAAGAGAGCGCACACAGAGAGAACATGATTTCGGGAAATTATGTTTATTTTATGAAATTATGGGACATGATACATAGAATGCAAACACTTGTGCGAGGTCATCGAAGAGCAGGTGAGGAAGGAACAACTGCAACATTATGTCTTGAATAGGGTAGCAACCACGGAACAGGAGCATTGGTTGGTCGCACGAGACAGAAGCAGGCTTGATCTCGTGGAGTAATCATTATCAATTTATGATTTGGCTTGGACTTCAGACGATAAAATGTCTAAGTTTTTTACCTATTACGAGATTCTTCAGGATCCCTAGGCATGCTCTTAGACGACGTTGAACCGTCATATTTGCTTTTAATATGTCTGTAAAGCATAGCTAAACCTCTCACCCTTGTACGGAACACGGAAAGACTCCCAAGCAAGCTATGAGACGGTGATGAACCATCAGCTTCTTTCAATATAATAGCACTTATGTTTTTGTACTTGAATGAAAAATGCTTGGCGAGTATGCTTGCTTCTCGACAGACATTAAACTAACAATTGGATTTCAAACTTTAGCAATTTACTACTATCATTGTATGTGGTTAATGCACGACAAGAGATAGGCAATTCTGCCAAGAACTTGGCAAGGTCGCCTACTCATAATTGTCAAATGAGACTAATGCTTGGCAAGGGTTGAGCGGCTCCGGACGTGAGTCCATTCAATCAGGTTCATTGAGTATGGTTGATGCTCGGCATGAGCCCGGTGCGGTTATCGATCATCAAATGCGAATGATGTTTGATAAGGGTTGAGCGGCTCTAGACGCGGGTTCGTTCAATCAGGATTGTCGAGTATGGTTGGTGCTCGGCGAGAACCCATTGCAGTTATAGATTGTTATGTACGACTGGTGCTTTGCAAGGGTTGATCAACTCCAAATGTGGGTCTGTTCAATCAAGATCGTCGAGTATGATTAATGATCGATAAGAGTCTGGCACGGTTATGGATCATTAGGTAAGGCTGATGCTTGATAAGAACATGATGAGGTTATCGACCGTCGAGTATGGCTGATGCTCGGCAAGATTCCGATGTGGTTATGGATTATCAAGTATGCCTGATGCTTAACAAGAACTTGACACGGCTATGGATCGTCCAGTATAGTTGATGCTCGGAAGAAGCTTGACACGACTATGGAACGCCAAGCACGGCAAGTGCTTGGCAAGAACCCAATGAGGTTACAGATTGTAAGGTCTGAATTACACTTCGCAAGACAGAGTTTAGATCGTTAAGTATGGATGATGCTTAGCACGTGGAAATATGGATCATCAAGTGTGGATTGTGCTTGGTATGGGAAAATTACAGCCGTCGGGTGTAGACTACACCTGATGAGAGCCTAAATAGGCTGATATTACCAAGCATAGATCATGCTTGTCATGAAAAAGGCAAGGACAGTTGGGTGTGTCTGAGGCACAACATTGGATGCCAAGGATTGTTCGGTATGGATTATGCTCAATAAGAGTCAGAAGAGGCTCTGAATGCAAGCTTAAAATAGCTGCGAACTTAGAACGCACAGTCGATTCAGCGAGATTGTAAGTTTAGTAATCGGCTTGGAACAACCACGAAACTCTCGACCGATCCGAAGGGATAATGGACCTCAATATCGGGTTAACGGAAATTCAAAACGCATCTTCTACAGCAAGATATGTTTTGGAAGACAAGTGTTAATTCGTCGTTTGACAAAACCATTGCACTTTAGACTTGGATGCACAAATTGCTCAATCATCAAGGCAAATGACCCAAATGGATGATTTGATTGCTCGGGAATCGAGTATGAACGACAAGACCAGGCTGCAAATAGCCAGATACGCTCGGATGGAGCACTGGAAATGAATAAAATTTGGAAATGTGAAAGGCAAGTTTCCGGATCAGCATAGGGCATAAGCCATGAATTGGGTTAGCCAAAGTATCACTACAAGTCGGATCAACTTATCTCGTCTCGACCGGATCGGTATGGGACAGAATACATAAGATCTATATATGGAAATTTGGAAGCAAGTTGGACAGGCACCAACACGGATTCGAATTTGTCAATTGGCCAAGTATTCCAGATCGGTACTGATTTGGATGGACAAGTCCAACCTGAAAGTTAGCAATGAGGGAATCCCACATTCTCCACTACCTCCACTTGCCTCTATGCCAATCCGAAACCACCTACATCTATAAATGGAGACCCAGAGCATTCATTTTGGAGGATCTATTGGGCTTTGGAGCAACAACTCTTCAATTTTTTTTTTCTTGCAAAAATCACAAATGTATTTGTAATACTGCAGTATAAACAATCAGTTACACTAAGTGGACGTAAGCTCGTCAAACCACTATGATCTTGATATGTCCTTCGCTTTTCATGTAAGTTTCATGTGATTAGATTTGGAGTCGGTGTGAGCGACCAATTTTGAAGCTAACAATAAGCATAGCCTAAAGAAAAGATTAAAGTCTTTGTGCATTCGAATGTTTTATGCATTACTTTAGACATTCTAATGTTTTATATAATACTTTGAGGATTCACAATGTTTCTGTGTAGCTCCAAGGAGATGTGCCTTGATACATGCGCACATCGCCGTCCTCCAGACAGCCACACCACGTTAGGGTCTGAATTTAGGTTAAAAATAACATATATTTGAACAATAAAGAAATCCATCTATAACAACACTAGAATTTTGTTTTGCTAATAAAAAAACACTTTTGACCGTCAAGCCGTTGAGAGATGCATGAACAATTGCAACTTTTGATTCAAACTCAAAATTCAATTGTCACAATCGCATTTTTTTATGCATATAATTGGATCGGTCTTTCACAGCTGAATCCGCCAAAAAGTGTAATTAATTCTAACATTTCTCCCTTGGCACAACAATAAATTTATCAGGTTGAAGCATATCAATAGACAATTAAAACAAACAAATAGCATAAACGTTAAACATTCATCCTACACAGTTTGATGCCCAATCATACAGTAATTTGCATTAAAGAGAAAACAAGTGAACTTGGATAATGAAGTTTACGCAAAAACAACATAATTTTGATGAAACAAACGATAAAACTAAAAGACACATAATAACAAATGCATTCCTTTCGACTTCAGAACACAGCTCAAAAGATGAACTCGTCATCGAAGGCAGACGAACCAGGCAAGTTCATCTCCCAGTTTTCATAATAGGCCGACAAGAGGGGCGAATACATTGGTCTGGACAAATCAGTCGCACCGTTAGTTGAACTGCCGTTACCGCTGGTGGCTCCTCGATCACCGTAATGTATTTGCTGCACAGCATCAGGCATGTTCTCACTTCTATCGGCAGCAGGAACCTGTGCCGAGCTCTGCATGTAATTCTGAAGGAGACTGCTACCCGATGTTCGACGTCTTCGACGCCTGTTGATCCTAGTCCACTGCCTTCTGTTTGTGTGCCACCGATTTTTCACGGAGTTCTCGGTTCGACCAGGGAGGCGTTCAGCAATCATCGACCATTTGTTTCCCAACTCTGCATGAGCTTCTATTAAAACTCGGTCCTCCTCTTCGCTCCAAGGGCCCTTCTGCGAGTGTTTAGATCAATTATAAGACGAATTCTATAAATTAATTGTATATTGGAGTTCCAAATAAATAGTTCAAATTTTCATTATGTACCACAATTTTTTTTGACTGGAATGGCAAATGCAATAGGGAAGAGCAAAGGACAATTATTCAAAAAGAAATCAAACCTTGATTCCTGGCCTCAGATGGCCGTACCATCTCTCTCTGCATTGCTTCCTGGTTCGAAAGCTGAATTCTTCAGCAATGCAAGGCCATACCTCTCCATGAAGGCTCACCAGATCGGTTAACTTCCTATACAAGCATACAAATAAGTGAGTGCCTATGATTGATGAAGTATACGTTTAAAGTTAAATAGAAATAAATAGATAACCAAGCAATAACAGAAGGAAAAAAAATGAATCAGAACCCTAGAGCAAATATTACGAGCATAAGGGGGATTTGGAATCAGGGGCAGATCTAATCATCAAGTCTAGGGAGATCAAAACTTAAGGACGGAACATTTCTTACTGATCTTCTTCGGTTGTCCATGGCCGTCTCAACACATTTTTCTGACTGGCTTCGTATGAACTACTTCCACTACCGTTAATGCTGGAGTCAAACAATGTGCTATCATGCTCCTTGACCATATTCGAGAAATCATTACAAATCAAGCTATTGCTCTGATCGGATGTAAGAGAACAATCAGAAGGATTGTGCCCCGAAATAGTATGAACACAAGAATCATAGTCCATGGTGAGGTTATGAGAACCATCTGGATGAACAACAGGTATCGGCGGGAACGAGCCACGCATTACACAACTGTTGAAGCATCCTTGAGAATTCATTATGAAAATGAAGAATAAAGCTGGAGAAGAGTGGAGGGGGTTTTGTGTAGATGAAACATTCTGCGTGTGTGAATATATAATGTCTCTTATAAAATTTTAGCCGTAGATTTAGACTGATCAGATGACTTGAAAAAATGGTGCAGTGAATGGTTTCTTGAGCATTCCGCCCAACCCAGAGTAACAACTCATCATCCACGGGTTATTAATAACATTCTGTTTTTAGATGAACTTGCTTCAACGGTTTATAATTTCTAAGTTAGTACCGTAAAGATTAGCAAAATGTAATGTCAAAGATACAAAACAAATATTGTTCAGGAACTTTCGTAGTAATCATCCGATGCATATTAATAACATGCCATCTCCGGATGAATTTAAGTCAGTAAATTTAAAGCTACTAGATAATTATTATATGTTTACCAAAATATAAAGGTGAACTAAAAATTCAAAAGATATCATGAAATAGATACCGTTCAAAATGTTTTGCATTAACCATCCCTGCTTATTTAAGGCCAAAACTTTCTTTTATGAATCTTGTACCTAAACAAAAATTTATGATATGTGATTTATATATATTTTATGATTTAATGGAAAAAAAATTCAACCATTTTTTTAATACATACATGCATACAAATATATTTAAAGAGAGAGCCAAGCTCTACAGCACCCCAAAAGCACCCTTATCTTAGCCACATTTTTATATTTAAATAATGGTTTCGGGGGTAGAGAGAGTGAGAAAAAGAGAGAGAATGAGTGAGCGGCGAGAGAAACAAAACTTGTAGTAGAAATCACATAGAATTATGGGTTGTATATTTTTATGATTTATTAGAAGAATTGATTTCCGAAGCAGTTTTAAATGTAAAATACACACACATACATACATATGTATAGAGACACGTGCGAACACGCACTTTTAAATGTAAAATATCATGGAAGAATTGTAGGGGGTTTAGTCCTGATTGTAGAAATGTTAAAATGTAGTTATTGAAGTCAAAAATAAAACAGGTTAAATGCAATATTTGATAAATTTACTGAGATGCTAATAATATATTAAATATTTTAATATGGTTTATGTAAGTCATTTATGTTATGTTACTGGTACATCCGTATATTTGACACAAAAACTAACTTAATGACCTTTGTTGATGTGAATATGGTATGCATATTAAAATCGCCTTCGATGAACTGATGGATATTTATTGAATTTATTTAAATAAATTAAATTCAAGATTGTCCAACTAATTTGAATATATTGACTCAATTGCACAATGTTAGTGATATTGAAGAGTGCTTTGTAAATTAATGTAGACTTCAAAATGTATGTAGATTTCAAAATGGTAATATAATTACGTTATGTGACTGATGTATTTAAATAGTTGAATGAATTTCTCTCCCTTCCTATTAATATGAATATGCTTCATATTAATTTATTTTTCGGGCAAATCAATGAATAATAGTTTTACGATTATGTAATTAAATATAATATATGAATTTAAATACAAAATTAGAAAGGTGCCGAGGAAAGTTTTGTAAACGCCTATAGATAATTTAAAATATAAGTATTCAGAGTAAGAAAACATAACTTGTAATGCACTTAATGATAAAATTATTGAAACAAATGAATTGTAAATTGAATTTGCTATTATTGTTTATGTACAGTTATGTACTTTTACCTTAGAAAAAATAAATTTACATTTTTTTTGTTAATACGAACGTAGCGTACATATTGAAATTTTCAAACAACAACAAAGCCATATATCCCAAACAAGTTGGGGTTGGCTAGATATGGAACCCAAACATATTGAAATTTTCATAATTTCGCAAATTAGTATATGAATTAATGAATATTGATTAATTGGATTTATCCAATTAGTTTAAACTGAAGATTTCATAACCAACATATATATATATATATATATATATTAAAATGTGAAATATAAAGAGAAAAGATAAGTGGATTCTGTAATAATTGTTTTAATTTAAAATGTAGTATCTTTAGTTAAAAAAATAATTTTATAATGCAATGTATGATAAATACCTTGAAATAAATTAAATACAAATTAATTTTGTTATTATCTTATTATGCAACTTATGAAAAACAGATTGAGAGAATACTTCGATAAACTTTTTAACGAAGAAAGTGATAACTCTGCAAGTGAGTTGGAAGAATTTTTCAATGACACGAGTAGATATTAAGTTCGGAGAATTCAAGAGTCTAAGATAAAAGAGGCGTTGAAACCGAAGAAAACAGACAAGTTGGTATGGCCTGATGACATCCCCATTGAGGTGTGGAGATACCTTGAAGATGTAGGGATATCCTGGCTAACTAAGTTGTTCAATAATATTTTCAAATTTAACAAAATATCAGATGAGTAAAGGACAAACATCTTAGTTCCAATTTTTAAGAAGAAAGGAGATACTCAAAGTTGCACAAATTATAGAGGAATTAACCTTATAAGTCACACAATGAAACTTTGGGAGAGAGTGTTCTAACATCGATTGAGAAGGTTGACAAGTGTTTCAAAAAAACAATTTGGTTTCATGCCTGAAAGGTCAACAACAAAGGTAGTTTTCTTGGTAAAGACAATTTATGAAGAGATTTGTGAGAAAAATTAAAAACTACACTTGGTATTTATCAATTTGGAGAAAGCTTATGATGGAGTACCGAGAAAGATTATGTGGTGGACTCTAGGAAAAAAGAGGGTCAACAAAGTACATTAACTTTACCAATGATACATACGATGATGTTGTAATTAGAGGTAGATCATGCCATGATGAACCCAATAACTTTCCCATTAACATATGATTACATCAAGGGTCGACTTTAAACTTCTATATTTTTGTCTTAGCAATGGATGAGGCCACAAAGGGTATACAAGGTAAGATTGTTTGGTGTATGCTTTTTGTTAAAAATGTTGTGATGATTGACGAGAGTAAGATAGAGCTTAAACCTTGTAACACACTTACATTAACACTAGTAGCCGAAGCTATCACTATCAGACTGAAGAACAACACACGGTAGCACCCAAACCCCAGCTCAACGTACACTTACAATCACTAGAGAAACTCACTTTGCGCAACCAGCACACGACTGACTTCCAACCACAACTGACTTCAACACTGTGCAGTTAATGCCCCGATATTAACCCGTTATATAGTGTAGCGGATTTCTACTGCTACGCTATTTCCAAATAGCCTTTCCGCTATAATCCCCGCTATATTTCGATATTTCCGATATATCCCATTATTTCAGCTATATTCCGCTATTTTCACTATATCTTCTATAAAAGAAATGAATTTAAAAATGACATTTATACATTATAAAATTTGTAAAATTAGTTTTTAAATATAATTTTTTAACATATATATTTTAGAATATAAAACACTATTATATTCTATTAAATTTAATCACTCTAAATAAAAGTTTACATTAATCTACATATATTTGCTTATGCCTTTTTTAAAAAATTAAGAATATACTAATTATAATTAAGTTGAATGTTAATTTTTCATTTATTTATTATTTATATATTCATAAAAACAATAAATATGAGTATTACATGCTATTTTAGACTCATCCGCGATATCACGCTAATTCCTCGCTTTATCTCTACTACAACTTTTTGCACCTCCGCTGCATTGGATCCGCTGAACGCTTTAATTGCACAGCTTCAACACTCGCCTCCACCATTCACTAACTAGACATCCAAGAACTAGCAACTTGGAGTTCAACGAATTTTCATGCTGAAGAAAACAACAGCACTTACCATCAAGATATACCTATCCAAACCCAAAAGCCACCACCAAATCGATAAAAGAAGCACTTTCGAAACGCATAATCCACTACAGCTTCCTCCACCCAGCAAACAATAGAACGCAAGTCGAAAAACTCACAGGGACCACTAACTCTAACAAAAGCAACTAAAGGGAAAGAGCCAATCTAACCACTAAGATCTACAATACTGAAAATGGAAAACTCACCCAACACGTCGCCATGGAGATCGAAATCCTAGGATATGCTTTCAGTGGTCCAGATCAAGTGCAGCGAAGAGAGCAGGTTCGCGAGAAGACTATTATCTTTGTCGGATTTGTCGAAGAAGTGTATGATCTCACCGTGCACTGGATCTAAGAAGGGAAAAGAAGATGCTTAGATTGCGACGAAGCGAATGGCTGAAATAAAAACCATATACGAAGGTAATAGGGTTTGGAAAAAGAGGGGAAGATTCACCACAATAGCGAAAGCTAACTAAAGGACGGAGCGAAGGAGAGGAATTAGAGCTAAGAAGATGGGTGGAATCGGCGATGAGAAGAGAGAAGCGATGTCGTAGAAAACGGGGCGATTTAGTTACTCGCCATTGGAGGGAATAACCGAACTTTTTTTTTTGGTACTAGCTCAATTTTTGAGACTTGTGGTATCTTTACACCACCGAAAAAAATAATCTTATCAATGTTATTGATGTGAATAGGTGTATATATTGAAATTTTCATATTTTCAAACTCCACTTCATTGTTTTGTTGATTTCAACCGCCAGGTAAACTAGGGTTGAAAACAATAAAAATTTCCACTACGTCATTATGTTCTACTCAATTTTAGAAAGAAGACATGATCAAAGCATGAATCCAGAAGAAATAAGCATCGGATTGGTTTTTTTTTTCTCTCTTGATTTTCTCTTGATTTATCTTGATTTTCTTTTATTTTTTCTCGATTTCTCTATGCCTTCAATGAGACGAGTTTACTTGTCGATTCGCCTTGCTTTAGGTCGAAACCGGTCCGACATGATCGAAATATCAAGGTTCCACTGAGACCTTATACCATGATGTAAATGTGACATAAGTATTCCGTTCTCTTCTACTACACAAGGTATAATGTGCACATTACGCATATAACCATGAACCAGTTGTAATAATCATGATACTACCATATCCTAATGGAAATGGTTTTCTTATTATTTTTATTAAAGAGCATGCTCTGTTTTACATTGATTATTAAAGTAATAATCGTGTTAGGATCATGTATAATGCAATAATATCATGCATATGTCTAGTCCTAACATGTTTTGATCTATTATGCCGTAAAGAAAAATAACCAACAGTACAGGAAAAATCATTTGTTTTATTAAAATTTAGTTTAAACGTATTATCACAAATGTACCACCCTACAAACATGTCGCCTCTTATAAGCACATACGTATCCAAATCAACGACTTATTAGAAATTAGACTTATTTAACATACTGCCAAACATAAGGTTCTTTCGAATTTTAGATACAAAATACAGTTTCAAAGCCAGGGCTTTTCTGCACATGAACTCCAAAGGTTTTTTGAGCTTCAAGTCCATAAAATAGATTATCAAAGTTGGAACATTTTCGAACATGATTCCAACTGTATTGCCTCCTTCACCACTGCTTTGGCTGAATTTCCCGCCTCCGTCGGTTCAAGATTCTTGAATTGTTGGTATCGCATACATACTTAGTAGCACCAGAGTCAATCCATCAAGAGTACCCTTTTTGGATCATGCTGATTCAAAGATTATGATCATGAAATTATCCACCGATGATATTTTTATTTTATTTTTGAACGACGAACCTGTTTTAAAGTGACCTGAGTTTCCGCAAATGAAATAGTCATTCACCTTGTTGGCCTTCTTTGTTATGGAAGTTATTGTCTTTTCTCAAATTTTATCTTTTGATTAAAAGAGCTTTCCCAGGCTTTATCAACCACTTTTTCTCCATCGTGAAACATCGAATGCATTTATGTTTCAGTTTTCGTTCTGACATGATTGTTTTTCAATCTGTAAACATGTACAATATTATCCAGACTCATTCCATTCTACATGTAAAAAATATTTTCATGTGACCTTTCCAAAGAAGGAAGATTGCCTATTATGACCGGAACTCTGATTTTCTTATCCATGTTTGTATAAAGCTGATTGAAGTAGTTTAAGAGTATTCCACATTCCCTCTTCTTCTCCCTCTCTCTTGAAACAAAACCCAACCTTTTAGTTGAAAATTTCCAACAGTTGGTGGATATCCAGTGCCAAAGGCTCCCGTACTCAAGCGCGAGAGGACTTCCCAGGTCAGTCTCCCGTCCTGATACTATTCTCACGGCTTTCCGAGCTCTGGGGGTGGATGATTAGTATACATACAAATATATAATGGTAAACTAAGAAATGAGAAGGCATCATAATTGTTTTGGATTACTCTTTACCATAAAAAGTAATTTATCATTCAATTTATGAACATAAAACTTCCAAAATCTAAAAGCGTTCCGCGCGGGGGGGTGTACAGAATTTGTAAAATTTAAAAATGTTCTATTAGGGAAAAGGGGCTGTCACATTTAAAAAAACTAATAATTTTAAGCTAAAAATGTTGTTTCTTACCAAGACATAACTATAACGAAATGTAATTGATTATTAACAATTATAACTGGTGGGTTTTATCGATGTTTAATTAGAAACATATCTATGGAAGTTTTGGCTGATTTTGTGAATTATCTTGATCGAACTTCTGTCCCTTCAACGAATACTACTACCTATTAAATAAAATTGTTTTTTTTTTTTCAGCATGTCCAATAAATTAATAATTACTGATGACCAAGTAATTAAATTTCCTCAAGTAATATCATAGTATCACAAAAAATGTCATTATTATAAATCATTAATACTTCTGCACAAAAAATATACAAAGTTGAATAGCATTAATAAATTTTGCACATTTCAAATTGTATAAACATGAAAAATTAACAACAATCTGGAATGTGTTCCTTTAATTGAAGGACGAATATTATTGTTTTATAGATTGAGTAGGTTGTAGTAGATAGTTATATTTACTGTCGTAAAACAAAATTCTATGCCACTGAGTAAAAGCCACATTTAGGCGCTAGGCCAGACTTATGCCTAGCGATTCATCTAGGCCCGCATAGACAAGGTTTATTCTCTCATCTAAGAATCTATAACACATATTTCGGCACTAGTTGACATTATTTAAGATTCAATGTCATTTGTCAACATCAGTGTGCTACGCGGTCTTCCTACCTGGCTAGTCCTAAACACATCCAAAATCTTATATTTTCAGTTTATACCAATTGATACTAAAATACATGAGTTATAAAGATGCTTAGCCCCGATTAGTTCTCAAGTAATCATTGCCTAAACAATTGATTCATAGTCTATAAATTATATTGTTATGCGATGATATGGCTTTAGTTAATAATTCAAAAAAATTAATTAAAATACTAAAAATATTTAGAATTGAACATATATGATATTTTTCCAAAGATAAATGCAATGTAGAAAAAATATATTATTATGGCCATTTCTGTTTTCCAATTCTCTTACTATTTTGGTTTTAGTCAAATTTAATGGCAGTCTAACTCTCTGTTGCAACAGAATAGGTAGAATTAACTCTTTTATATTGCATGAATAAACTTATAATTTCCTTTGGCGTGGCATGAGTAAGGTAAGATTTTTTTTTGCTGTTTGATTACTGCTAATACCTCAAAATAAGTACCTATCATTTAAATCTGGGGCATGCAAATGCACATTAATCTCGCCATAACGTTACTCAAACATGCAAAGAATGACAATGGGAATAAACGAATAAATACAAATTTTAAATGAAAATGCTATAATGAATTTATGTTAAAAATTGTGTTTATTGTATTAAATATGTCAAATTAGTTATAAGAAAATTGTACACTTGAATATGTATGTTCTTTAATAACTGTTGGAAATGATAACTATTCGATCGCATTATAAATAAATATACAGATAGTAATCGAATAAATAACATACAACACTATACTATGTTAGCAGACTTTTAATTTAGACCTTTTTTTTAATTATTTCTAATAGTTGTTTAGCATAAATTTTCGTTTATCAATTTTATAAAGATAGATGATAAAACACGGCTAGGATCCACTCACGCTCCCTTTGAGCTCAAAGCACACCACAAACGCCTATTACTCTACTTCTGTTGAACATTAATAAACGATGACAAAAAGTAGATCTTTATTTATTTTCATAGTTCTTATTATATTAACATGGCTTTTCATAGATATTTTACGACAATATACATATATTGCAATTCGTAGAATTGAATAAATATTATCTCAACCATTTTAAATCTATGGTATTAGCTCCTTGAAAAACATCTAATTCTAATACGTATCTAATTAAATTACATAACGTATCTAGTGTTTAATTTTTTTGTTATTTCTAGACGTATTACAAATGCATCTTTCAAAAGAGCATTAAATGTAAAGCTCAAAATGCATAAAAATTTTATCCACATAAATAATATAACATTTGCAAAACATGGTTCAGATTGGGTTGTCGGTCATACTTATATCATTAGATTAATATTTTTACATGTTAGATTTTTTTTTTTTTCAAGGAAATGCTGACCAATATTTATTATGGACACAGTCCCAAAGTTAATATTCTATCAAAGTATGATCCATCTTTTGTTTGAAGGATCAACCATTAAGAATGTGTTAACATCAATTTGATATTCGACATGGGTAACTCATAAAATCCATGAATTTACTTATACATACTAAGCGTATGACATGTACGATGTGCGTACATGTAATATAAACATACACACACACATACATTGTAAAAATTAAAGGGTATTTGCTAAACTTTGATGACAATTGAAATGATGAACGCCAATGAATCTTATAGAAATCATTCATGCATAGTAAAAATTCGGCAAGGAGACAAATATTGGTAACCTATTCCACTGTGATAGCAACAGCAGACAGCTGTGATATTTTGTTGAAGGATGGTGGATGGATTCTTTGTTGATGTTTAGGTAATGTTTTAAAATATCCAAAATTTCAAGCTACAAATACATAAATGATTTATCTTAGCTACAACATTTTTGTTACACAACAATTGTCATCAGACGATTGATGTTGCCCTAATACGGATGCAAAGAAAGCTAGATTAGGTAGTCGCATTTGAAATAGCGAGCAAAGATTTGATGGGCATACAATTTTTATATTTATTAGTTTTAAGTGCAAAATCTTGCTAGTTAGAGAAAATATAATTTTAAACTTGAATCCATGTATGCATCAATTTGATATTTTGGAACTAATTTTTTTAAAAGTTTGAAAGCTCTGATTTTTGTTTGTAATAAATTATACGGTTTTTGTTTCTTTAGCCTTTTTTGATAACTAAAATAGCAATAAGAAGCTTTTGCTTCCTATAAGCGAAGCCAGGGAAAATTATATTGCTAAGGTCTTCTCTATTGCTATTTTTTTCTTCTTGCAAATGTAACCATATTTGGAAAACTAATAAGGTGGACGGTGGTGCTTATAAATATATCACGGGTCAAGATATGTTTATGTCTTCACTCTAAGGCTTCAAACATTAATTAGAAGTTTACGACGACTAAAGAAAGTCTTGATAAAATGCAAATTGGTAACAAGGGTAGCAAAAATATAATACCAAAAGAAAAAGAAAAACTCAAAGTTTAGTATTTGGATTTGAATCTATGTATACAAAAACAACTTGATGAAACTAGTTTATATTAAAGGGTATTGCTATCAAATACCCTACTATAAATTTCAAAATACATTTGCACCATTTTCAAGAAATATATTTCACAAAACACTTAGAAACTATTTTCAAGTAAATTTGAATTCTAATTATTTGCACTTTTTTAACTAAAAATGCGAATTTATACCAAAAAGGTAGACTTTTATCATATTAGTTCCAATTGAGTGCAGAATTAATTTTAAAAAAAAAATTTATTACAGAGGGTTGATTTGAAATTTTGTTTCTAAGTAGGTATGGTCGCATTTTAAGTTCCAAAATGATGATATCTCATAATTTCCACTTTATTAAGATCACATTGATATTTCTAGATTTGGTTGTGTCTGCTGTCGCCCTGAGAGATCGAGAGGTTTATTCACATTGCCTACCTTGTCCATGCAATTCACCATGAGAGGAAACGATACACAGAAATATGTGGGAAAATCATGTGGTCGACACCCTTATCATTCAAAGATAGGTAGGAATGATGATGATGAAGTAAAACAACAAGTGCATCATATTGGTGCAAGCATGTTGAATAGTAGTCTATTGCAACAGTAAGATATGACATTACATAGCTTTACACATCCTTTTTTCCTGAAAAGTAAAAGAGAAAACAGAACGAGCAATTTGGATATGTGGGTAGAACTGTTATTGAGGGAGTATTAAAACTAAATTACATCCTTGTTTTAGTCTCTATGCTTAGTGTTTCTATGCCTCCTCTGAAGAAGGGGAGGTTGCTATTTATAAAGCTTGCAATCATTTGGAAATCATGGCAAGTGTAATAAACAGTTTAAGACTTATGGAGATGAGATTCATAAGGATTATGAACTAGCATGAACACAGTCCGTCTTGTGATGTAGACACCATAGTGGCAATCAATTGTGTCAATCAAACTGAAATTAAAACATAAATCTAATCCAAACACTAATAAATACCAAATGAAAAGGGATCTCACTGGACTGTCTTACCATATATTCTTGTGGTGTGGTGCTAAACAATAGCAATGCCTTCATCGGCCTGTTATAATGACTTTCTTATCATCTAATCTTTAGTTTTTGAAGTTGATGTCCAGTTAGAATGTAGGAAGAACTCTCCACTCTAGGGTTTGTGCAATATTTTTAGACATGAGGGGATTATGGAACTCACACTTCAGTGCTAAACAATAGCAATCTCTTTTGTCACTTCCTCACACCCTACCCATCATCACTTTACATTATCTCATCACACCTTTCTCCACCAACTATGATCTATATTCTCCAAACACGTCATCTTTTACTCCATCCTGCTCACCGAAATAATTACCATTAGAGGAGAGCAAACTTACTAATTTCAGTTGGAAAATAAATAGCAAATATTATTACAATATAAAGATTTGGCGACTCCTCGCTCCTCACCATCAATTTTATTTTGTTTGCTTAGTTTAAAAATCCATCATTTTGCTCAGTTACCCTTGATAAATAATTTATATATTAAAGAAAACTGGAAAACATTCATATTGAAGGCACATCATGGTTGTTTTGTGTGCTGCACCAAAATCTAAACAAGAAAAATATAGATTTGAACAAAATAGCTAAAAATGTACTTTGTTCTTAATTTTCTTTTAAAAATCAAGTATTAAGGGACGTCCTCGGTCCTCGGACGTGCAAGTTAAGGAATGTGACCTTAACATTTTTATGCAAATTACTAAAAAAACAGAAAAATTCAACTCACTCCCCCCATTGATCTAGAGCAAAGGCCTTCGGTCTTCCAGATCGGGGACGTGGTGAATCTTTGGGGTTCTCTGGTTATTGTAAGGCTTCAGCCCGCTCGACTGCGTGCTCTTCTCACCGTCACCAGCGAGCGACTCCTCGCGCTCACTGTACCATTCGCACACGCTCTATAGCGGCGTCAGAGCAGATCGTTAGATCTACTCGACATACGTTTTATCTTATATAGGGCTGCACACAACCCATATCCAACCCGACCCAACCCACATAAACCCAACCCAACCCATCCTTGTTCGGGTCGGATATGGGTTACAATTTGTAACCCATACTATATGCAGGTCGGGTTTGACATTTTGTTCAACCCAATCTCATTTTAACCCAACCTAAACCTATTTTAAAAAAACTAATTTAATATCCATCCAATTAAAATTAAAATAGTATAATCCTAGAATAATGTTTAAGTATTCTATAATAAATGTACAAAAAAAATATTTCATGTCAATCCAAACTAGATAGAATTTGATAAATATATTTTAAAAAGCATTTTAATGTATTTTAAAATGAAACACTTGCTCAACTATGTAGTAAATTAATTTCATATGATATGTTTTACAATGAAATTTTAATTATATATCTTGTAATGAATCGGTTATTTTAAATGCATTATGCTAGCTAAAATCTGATATATTATGCTGAATATTTTGATATAATTTTTAGAAAAAATCCCTCATATCCTCATTTTTTATAGTATTCAAGTGACCCAACCCAACCTTACTTAACCCGACCCAACCCATACTACAACCCAACCCATATCCAACCTCATATAGGGTCGGGTACGGGTTGAGCTACCTTAAACCCATACCTACGCGGGTCGGATAAAGTATTTGGTCTAACCCGACCCAACCCATACTTTGTGCAGCCCTACTAAGTGGCGTGGTTGTTGTTCTTCTTCTCTGTTGGTTTATGGTCTCTATTTTCTGGGTTTCGGTATTCTTCTGTTTTTTTCTTGATGGCGAACTTCGTCTTCTGAAACGTCCGTGGTATAGGTACGCGTCAGTGGCTAGACTCAGACGCATAGTTAAGAAGCACTCTATCTGCTTGGTGGCGCGTCTAGAACCTTTAGTGGGCCCAGAGGCGATCACCAAGTTGGTTTTATCTCTTGGCTTTGACGGTGCCTTAGCCAATGTTTCTGACAAGATTTAGATTCTTTGGTCCAAAGCCGTTGTTGTTCACCCTATTTTCGATGCTGAACAGCTACTCTCGATAGTCTGTTCTTTTCCCTCTTTCTCCTCCTCCTTTCTGTTCTCCGCGGTTTACGCTAAGTGCGATAGGAGTGAGCGTCTGACCCTTCGGTCCGACATCATCACTCTCTCCGACTTGGATTTTTCGACGACGGTTGTGGGAGGCTACTTTAATGTAGTTGCCTCACAGGCTGAGAAACCGGGTGGTAATGCCGTTAACCATGTGGCAGTGGCGGATTTCAATGACTTCATCGCCAGCTCTGGTCTCTCTGAAGTTTCTTTCGTCGGCTCGGCTTTTACTTGGTTTAATAACCAGGACGGGCCAAACCAAATTCTGTCTAGACTTGACAGAGTTTTTGGATCGAAAGGTTGATTCACCCTTCCATTCACATTCTCTGTCTCTCATTTACATTGCACGTTCTCGGATCATGCTCCGAAGATTTTGCGATGTACTCCCTTCTCCCTCTCTGGTCCTTGTTCCTTCCAGTTCCACTGTATGTGGTGTTCTCACCACACTTTCCACGAAACGATGGCAGATTCCTGGAACTCCCCTGCTCTTGGTTCTTCTTGCGTGGTATTTTCTCGTAAGCTGAAGCGTCTTAAGGCTTGCTTTAAAGTGTGGAACGTTCTGGTTTTCAAAAATATCTTCGACCTAGTATTGACGACCGAAGAAATTCTTGTTTTTGCTGAGTCGTCTTTTGACGAGGATTCTTCTTCTGCTAATAAGGAGGCGCGGACGCTTGCCTAACTGGCATTCTCATCGGAGCTTCGTATTGAACATGACTATCTTCGCCAAAAGGCGAGGATCAAGTGGATTGTTGAAGGCGATACGAACTCCAAAATTTTCCATTCCTTCATCTGTAAGAAGAAGAATCTTCTTACGGTTCATCAGATTCAGCGTCTTGACCTTTCTTTGGCTTCCACGCCTAGTGAAGTCAAAAATACTATCCTCTCTCATTTCCAAGTCTTTCTTCGCATTCAATCGGTGTCGGTCTCCGACTAAACCCTCCTCGCTTTCATTCCTCGGTTGGACCTTCCGACGGAGACCTCGAACCTTGCCACTCCTCCTTCCTCAGAGGAAATTCGTGCTTTTGTTTTTTCTCTTAGTAAGGACAGTGCGAAGGGGCCAGACAATTTCAATGGGGTCATTTATCGGAGTGTCTGGCCGATTATCCAGGCAGACTTTTATCTCGTCATTCAGTTCTTTTTTCTTGGTGGAGATCTACCAATGGGGTGGACTTCCACCAGTTTGATTCTTATTCCCAAGTGTGATAATCATAGTACTTGCTCGGATTTTCGCCCGATCAGCTTGTGTAACTTCTCTAACAAGATTATATCGAAGGTCCTGGCTTCTTGACTAGCACCGTTCTTGAGCGTATCATTTCTTCTTCTTAGGCTGGATTTGTAAAATGACGTTTGATTATTGATAACATCCTTTTACCCCAGGTTCTGGTTTCTCAGATCAATAATAAGTCAAACGTTCTAATGTGGTCGTTAAGCTTGATACGGCAAAAGCTTACGATCATATGTTTTGGTTCTTCGTCATCAAGGTACGGAGGGCATTCGGTTTTCAGGAATCCCTCATTGATATTATCTGGCGTTTGATCTCTAACTGTTGGTTTTTCGTTCTCATCAATGAATCAGCCAACGGTTTCTTCAAGACGGGCAGAGGTCTGCGTCAGGGAGACCCACTTTCCCCTTCTCTTTTTGTGATCGATGTCGAGGCATTCGTTCGTGGTATTCATTCACTGATGACAGCTGGGCAAATCCATACATTTGGCATCCTTAGAGGTTGCCCTATTATTTCTTCCTTATCCTTCACTGATGACATTATCATTTTCACGAATGGTAGTCGTCGTTCGATCCATCGGCTTGTTAGCCTCATTCGGCGGTACGAGTAGCTCGGGGCAACTAGTTACTTCGACAGGAGTTGCTTTGTCCCCGCAAAAGATTTGTTCGTGATCAGATCTTCCTGAATTCAGACCTTCACTGGATTCAGGGTTGTCTCTCTTCTTTTACCTTATCTCAGTATTGTCCTATACCGAGGTAGGAAACTTAACGCCATTTTCGATCCCCTAACTAACAAAGTCAAAGGGAAGGTCATTCGGTGGAATGCAGCCCTTCTCTCTCAAGAAGGTAGAGTAGTTCTTATAAAGTTGGTGTTAGACTTTATGGAATCATGTCTTTGCTGTCATGGCTCCCACCTGCTCCTTCCGCTTTTATCGTTCTTTGGCGTCATCCTTTTTCTGGGGTACCAAGGATAACGCGCTACGACATCATTGGATATCGTGGAGCACCATTTGTCATCCTAAGGCCGAGGGAGGCTTGGGACTCTGTAACCCTAAGGACGTTTGCACAGTCTTTGCTTGCAAGTTATGAGCGAAATTTGGAGCGAATGATTCTCTTTGGGCAACGTACCACCATGCTAAGTACCAGAGGCTTTCAGGTGCGAATTTCACTAGTTCCCCGTCCTACATTAGTGAGACGTGGAAACGGATGCAATTCGTCAAGGCTTTATCGGATTCACATGGAGGTGGAACCAATTGGGACGGTAGTCCCTTCTCGCTTAAGGCAGCTTGGAACTCGGCAATGTCTCCGGCCCCTCGCTTTTTCCTGTTCTCCTTCACTTGGGATGTTCGGATTCTCCCGAAGGTCTCTTTGTTCATGTGGAGATCCCTACATGATGGGTTACCACTAGACAACAATCTGCAGAGAATCAGGATTCCTACGGTTTCCCGTTGCAGGTGTTGCAGCGCTGGTTGTTTGGAATCCGTGACTCATTTGTTCTTCTTTGGCTCTTGTGCCAATTCAGTCTGGAATTACTTCGGCAACTTGGTAGGTTGCTGATGTATTGCGTCCACGCTGTCGGATTTACTGAGAATCCGGTGGACTGGCATCTCAGGTAAATCAATCCGCTCCATCTTGTTTCGTCTGTTCCCTTACCTTATTTACTGGCATATCTGGTGCTCGCGGAATAAAACAATATTCGACGAAATGCCTATGGATCCTCCTACCATCACATGTAGAGTTAGAAATGATGTTTTTCTAGCTTTCCTGGAAAGACCTTTTAAAGGAGTTATCAATTCTCGCTCGAGGAGAAATTATAGTGGGCCTTGAATTCCTCCCTTTACACTAAAATTTGTCCTTATGAATAAAATTTAGCCCATTGTCCTTATGTAACAATTTTTTATTCATTTTGTCCTTGAGGCTAAAAACCTTTTTTTCAAATGGAACGAAAAATATTTAAAAGCTCACGATGAAAAACGAATGTACATTCATTATGAATTTTCAAGCGACCTCGGATAAGAGATGAAAGTTGATTAGAAAGTGAGATTGGTTAAAAGGTAGTGGTTGTTTTTAAGAAAGGTTTGATTCATAGTTATTAATGGCACACGGCGCAAAAAGGCGCAACATCAGTCTGGAGCCTTGATGCAAGGCGCGGCAAATGAGGCGCGCCTTTTTGATTTACTGTGCATTTTTTTTTATTTAACATATAACAACAAATTTAAAAGTTCAATTTTTTTTGCTAAAACATATGCAATCGAAGTTTTTACTATTTTGCAAAAAGAACCATCATCATATTTGACATTATTAGCATAGAATTTGAAGTATAATAGTTTTCAAAATCCAAAATAATAATACATATTACTAATAAACTAGAATTCTGAATCTGATTCAACAATTATATTTTCCAAATTAACATCTGTATCATCGCATTCATAAGGACAATTAGATTATATCAAGTCTTTTTATTGTTATGATGTGGTTATATTTAGCAACACAAAGGACAATTGGTGAGGAACAATAGCATATCGATTGGTAATATTGTTTCCCTGATGCAATTGATAACAATTTGATATAAGAATATTACATAAAATAAAATATATTTTCAATATCGGTATATTTGTTTCTCTTCAAGGCAAAAAAACTGTAGAAAAGTCATGCATCAGAACCCACAAAATAAATAAAAACCAAATACAAAACGTTAGCAAACGCAATAATATGATCAACAATAATATAGAAAAACATTCCATCAAAACCCACAAAATTAATAAAAACCAAATATAAAATGTTAGCAAACGCAATAATATGATCAACAATAATATTATGTGAAATGCAAAAAATGAAAAAATAAACAAAAAACAAGCAAAAAACAAAAAATAAAACAAAAGGCGTGCCATTTTGCGTCGTGCGCCTTTTTTGCGCTGCGCGCCTTTTGCCGCGTCTTCTCATATGCGCCGCACCGCAAGAAGAAATGGCGCAAATGTCGCGCCGCGCGCCATGGCGCGTGCCGTTCATAACTATGGTTTGATTAGAGGTTGAATAGTTAAGTGCATATTATTACACATTTTACACAATTAGTTTGATATTAAAATACATTATTTAGTGATTTGTATTTAGTGTTCAATATTGTACCATTTAGAGACACCGAATGTTCAGACATGAATTCACATTTCGCCCAGTTTATTACTGTTAAATCTGATGTACTATTGCCAATCTTTTTCGCTATAAATTTCAATTTCCAAACATTGCTCTCCAAGTATTATATGTTAAAATGTTGATGTAAGAGATACATATGATGTAATTTTCTTACGTTTGAATGTAATTTTTGCTTACTATTGAATTTGTAGTGGAAACAAGGTCTTTGAATGCTCTTTTAAAGGAATTCAGAAGGTGTACGACATAGTTTTTTTTTTTCGATAGCTCACGGTAAGCAATAAGGAGTTAATGTATTGTTAGACAATAAAAGTTGGACCAAGTTTAATGATAGGTTTGCGTAAGTGACAATAGCACAAATGGATATTTGAAAAGGTTAACTCAAAAAACAACAAAAATTTGAATGAGTAACTAATAACAAAAAAGTTAGAAATATTACATTTTCAAATATTCAAGCCTTCAAAAAAAAAGCATTAACTCTATCTCATACAAAACAAAAATCTTCATCCAAAAGAATTACAACAACTATGTATAGGAGGAGACAAAATCAAAGGTAGTAAATGAAAAAACATTATCAAGGCACAAAAATAGTAAAATTAATGCTAATATAGACAAAACATTGGAATAAATTATTTACTGACCTTCCAACTTTCTACCATGTTACAAATAAATATTATTTATTGACCTATCAACTTTGACATTGTTATCTGCAAATGGCATGCACGTCAGGGTGTAGGAATTATACCACTTACTTGAAGTGAATGTACAGTTATTACTTTGAAGGCTTCACTTATAATTTTGTGGCTTGTAGTATTCCCAGGATCTCCAGTGAAGTCAATTGGTTCTTCACTCATGCATGGAAAATGGTTCTGCTGCAGAAAAATTGAAAAATGTCAATTATATTCTGAATGAATTTTTTATGAACGTAAATTTTATATTATATACTAAACAATATTTTATGAACGCAAATGTTATATCAAACAGAGTGCTTGACGAAAACCTAATATTACAGCTTAACTCCTAAACCATTGTATAAGCTACATAGATTATAATTAAGAATGTAAACCTATCTGTTCTACTTTTATTTATTATAATTAATGAAATACAAAAGTCTGTCCATAATGAATGAATCAATATAGAGTTTGCATATGACATATTACTCTTAGTGTAAACTAATTTGAAGGGCAGACAGTTGACACATGCTGCATGCAAACCTTAGAGCCATATTATTCAGAATAATTATATATGTAAACTAAATACTGTAAAGCAATTTAAGGTTATTTGGAAGACTAATGCTCCTCCTAAAGCCGAATTTCTTATGTGGCTTATTATTCATAAGAAACTAAATACTGTAGAGCAATTAAGAAAGAAAAAAAAAATTGATTCTAAATGTTGTTTCTGTGATATATTTGACGAAAGTGTTGATCATTTATTTTTCTCTTATACTAATTCTTTCTATATTCTAAAAATGATTCTAAGAATTTTTTTTCTTAACTGTTCCAATATTTTTAGTTGGAATAGTTTAAGATTTGATTTTAAACTTAAATATAGATATCCTCTAGATACATTTGTAACTATTATTAGTTGGTCTATTTGGTCTGATAGAAATCAGAGAATGTTTCATTCTAGCTCTGTTGCTATAGATAAATTAGTTATTAAGATCATAATTTTTAGTCTGGATTGGATGTCTAACCCTCAGTGTAAGTTAATTAGGGATCCTAACTTTGAAAGTTTTTTAGTTAAAGTTAGAAATAATTTGAGTTTGCTTATTAGGATTAGTAAGTATTTTAGCTCAAATAGAATTTGCACTTGTTATTGATATCTGATTTTATTGAGTATTATAGTTAGTTTTTTGCTATGCTATGGTGTTTCTTTTATTCACTTTTATAACCACATATATATATGGAGATATATATATATAGGGGCGGCTATTGGAACATAAAATTAAACACAGAACCAAAGACACAAAATTTGGACCGTAGGATTTGTTTGTCTTTACGTAGAAGGTGAAATTCAGGGAAAATCTAGTGGTTGAGATTGGTTGTGTCTAAATAGGGGTGTAAACGGGTCGGACCGGACCGGACGGAGGTGTGTCCAAGCTCTGTCCTATAAGCATTCAGATGGACACAGACCGGAGATCATATAGCCTCGGACCGAGCCGTACAACGGACTGTCCTGTCCGATATAGCCTTGGATAATAGAAAAACATCGAACATTTTAGATCGGACTGAACGCTAGTGTGTCCAAGCTCTGTCCTACAAGAGAATCGGACGGACACGGACCGGACACCTTATAGCTTCGGACCAAGCCGAACAACGAACTGTCATGTCCGATATACAACACTATGTCTAAATTTGTGTCACCGTTTTGTGTCTAAATAGACTTTCCATAAATATATATATATATATATCCATATTTATATTACATATATGTATATTACATACATATGTGTGTTGTTAGCTTACTTTTGTGTAGTCTTTTTCAGGCTACAAATAGTTGATTTTTGCTGTTGAGCTTATTGGAGAGCAGTTTTGGAGAGTCCTATCTTTCATTGTGATGTTCTGTTCACATGTATTTTTTGTTGAATTTTTTTGGGAGTGTATTGTATTGTGTAGGAGTGGATGTACTTCAATATCCTGTGGTGGCCTTGCTGGAACTCGATTTTGAAATATGATGGGCGGTGGTTTATCCGGAGCTCATCTATCTATCTTTCCTACACATATGGTTATAATCCGAGTTGGTTATGTACGTTAGGTTACCTGCCAGACATGTTGGCAACTATTATGGACTATGAGTTTCTTTATATATACATATATGTGTGTGTGTGTGTATATATATATGTGTGTGTGCTTGTGTCTGTGTGTGCGCACACGCGCGCGCTCTCTCTCTCTCTCTCCTTTTTAGAAGATCACACTTTTTTGGTTTCAAAAAAAAATTATATATGTAAACTAAGTTCGTTCTACTTCTAACCTTTCCTCTTTACATTAAAACAAAGTACCATATTCTCTTTGATGCAAAAACATTCTAGCGATTGAGTTACTCTTCACTTTTAAATGTATACAGTCAGAACGATTCTTAAAGTCTGCAATCCTAATTAAATGATGTAGCCACCAAAAATGTATTGTTACAAAATAAATGTTTTTATTATTCAAAGTAAACAATTAAATGGCAGCAACATCTATACTTAATGCATTTGTTATACAGAGGTAACAACAAATGTTTCCTTATATTCAACCAAGTAAAATACAATTGAAATATGGTAGTTTACTATAATGGTACAATAATCAAATATAAAAGCTTGAAGTTCGCTAGCTTTGCAAAAGCAATAAATTGAGGCAAACAACAATAAAGCACAATTAAAGCTTTTTTTCAATATGAATATATGGTAATATAACCATGTTTATTCACCGAAAACATTGAAAGGTAAAACTTTCAAGTCATCGAAACAGAAGAATTTTTTTTTAAAGATGTAGCATACAAAACAGCTTTATGTAAATCTTAATTCATGAGTACAGACATGAATTCCTTGTTGTATGAGTAGACTGCTCATAATATATCAGTTTAGCATAGCATAATAATAAATAACTTAAATCATTTTATTAGAAAAGGTATGGTCTATGTTTGGCTTGGAAAATTGTACAACGCAAACAAGCATTATACCATTTTCTAAAATTCTAGACTCAGCTAATTAATGATTGTGATACTGTACATCAGTACGTTTAAAATAGATTTCATATATGATTATTTGTCCTGTAATGATAAGCTACACAGTTATCATGGTTTATTGTCCAAAAAAGCATCAATGTTAACATACATGCACACACACACACACACACACACACATATATATATATATATATATATATATATATATATATATATATATAAAATTAGGATTATTATGGCATCCAAAGTTACTATGGACATTTGGATTATAAATTTACCACAACCATGTAATCAACATATAGACAGATAAGAAACAGTGTTTGTCAACATGTCCAAAGTCAAAATGTGAAACACATCCTACAGAAATGTCAAATTTATAAACCATTTTTATCTACCATTTACTTACAAATGATTCTTCACATATCCCTGACTTGCGTCCTCGTTCTTCGATAACGATTAAGGTACTCCTCGTACGAACAGTGTCCGCACTTGGCTTAAAAAATTGCATAACATTAAAAAGTGTAACATCATTTTCTAGTCTTCTGCACTCTGCTAATTGATGATCCTGAAAGAGAATTGGTTTACAATTAGTTGACCTGTAGCGATAACTAATGTTGGTATATTGTCCAAAAAAGCATATATGCATTAATAATTATTATAACATCCAACGTTATCAAGGACCATTGCATTATAAATTTACCACAACCATGTAACCTGCGTATACGCTGATAAAAAACCTATATTTATTACATGTCCAAAAAGCACCCCCCCCCCCCCCCCAAAAAAAAAAATAACTGAAAAATATTATATGTAAATATCGAATTTATAGACCATTTACCTACAAATAACTCTTAACATGTACCCATCTTGCATCCTCAATGTTCAATGCTAATTAAGATGTTACTCCTAAATAAGCATTAAAACCCATATTCAATATTTAAAAAGTACATATTCAAAGAAACTGATCGTAATTACAAAGATTAAAATGTTTGTTAGAGCATCTCCAACAAAGGGCAATATTCATGTTACGGGGCGTAATACGGGTTGTTTTTGCACCCAACAGTTATCCTCTCGTGTAATATTCAGCGGAATGTTACAGCTTCGATTCAGAATCCGGAATGGGTCCGGCGAGTTGATTTTATCAGCTCGCCATGTGGCGAGTTGATTTTATCAGCTCGCGCTGATAAAATCAGCTCGCAACATGGCGAGCTGATAAAATCAGCTCGCCATCTCCCTCCCCAATTCCCCAACGGCTATCTCAATCCAATGGCTTCCAACGGCCATTTCCGCCTCGATTTTGATTACCAACGGCCATAAAACGGTGAAAACTTTTCTAACGGCCATATTTTCAGTTATAAAAGCATTCCATCGCATTCTTTCTTCATCACAACATATTCATATCTTCTTTCTACATCTCTCTACTCCACACCAAGTCTTGCTATATAATGTCTTCCCCATTCGGAGAATTTTCGCATCCGACGATAGATGGAACTCAGTTCTCACAAGGCAACACGAACAATATATTTGAAACTCCATCGAGCAGGCAAGGAACCACTCTGTGGACTGACGAAGAAGACATTTCTCTATGCAACATATATTGTCATTTCACACAAGATTCTGCAACGGGGAACGACCAAACAGGCGCTGCGTTTTGGAAAAAAGTGGAAAAATCCTTCGTTGAGAGGCATCCGGGATGCCAAAGGACGTTATCGGCGATCCAGGGACGTTTTGGGAAAATAAGCCGCCAAACCCAATATTATGAGTCACAAGTGTACAAACTAAAGATAGCGAATCCAAGCGGCATGGGAGGAGAACATAATCTGGTATGTATGTATTTGTACGTACTTTATTTATGGGTGTTAGCATTTTAATTGATACATTTTATTTTGGTAAGTAGAAACGACTAGCGAATGAGGAGTTCAAGAAGTTTTTTCCTAGAGAAAATGGAACGAAAAGGGCACACTATTACCAGTTTATGCATTGTTATGATCTGCTTACTAGTCAACCAAAGTGGAACTCAGAACTTGCCAAGAGTCTCCGCGATGTTCAAAGTGCTAGCAAGGCCAAGAAAAAAAGTTCAAAATCGGGTTATTCTTCTAGTCCTAGCGGCTCAGGTGGCAATATTTCTCAATGTGTAGGGGAAAACCTACTTGATGAGTTCAATGCTACGAATGACGAAGATTTTAGACCTGAGGGATGCAAAGCGGCGAAAAGAAGGGGCAAAACAACGGTTGAGCTTGAATCAAAAGTGAACGCCCGACACGAAGAACACAGTCGTAGAGCGGAAAAAAGGCTTGTAGAAGCTAGGGATAGAACAGAAGTTTTGAAAAGGATTGCTGATCTGGAAGAGAAGAAACTTCAAATTCTTTCGGAGGACTTAGCGTATAAGAAAGAGCACGATGCGTATAAGAAACAGCAAGATGCGTATAAGAAAGAACAAGAAGAGAACGCTATCATGGACAAAGATCTGGATGGAATGTCTGATTTGGAAAAGGAATTTTGGATGGGGATGAAACGTCGTATTATAACGTCAAGGTTTCCACAGTTGATGTAGTAACGTATTAGTAGTTGCTCGTATTAGTAGATGCTCGTATTAGTAGATGCTCGTATTAGTAGTTGCTCGTATTATGTTGTTGTATTAACGTTGTATTTCCTTCTGTAGCAACCGCTTTTTTTATAATGAAATGTTTGCTTTATATATTTTGTTATTGCGTAAACAATTATAAGAAATTCATCCTTTTTACAAAGGATTATCTAATAAACGAAAGATACAACACAAAGTAAACGAAAGATCATCGGGTTAGCCAACTACAACGTAGTTCAAACGCCTCATGACCAACAAAATCAGTGCCGTAATCTACAAGGTAACGAGAATCATAAGTTGCCCTATTCGTTTTAAATACGTTTTCATCTTCAACTACCTGTATAATCATCTGGTATCGTTCACAATTTTTAACGAACCGCCGATGAGCCATAAGAATTTCGGCAGACGTTCGTGTAGTAGTGCATGAACGGTGGTTGTTATGTAATCTTGTTATCATGGACCAAAATTCTTCATGGGTAAGTCCTCCTCCATTTTTCTTCAGTTGCAAATCTCTTTTATCACATTCGATATAGGATTTCACGAGTATAAGTAAGTCTGTAGAAGAGAATTCGGTTGTAGCAGCACTGGAGCTTGCTTTACTTGGATTGCGTCGAGGTTGGTTAACCCTTTGCCTAGCTGTGTGTTTTCTTGGTTGTGTTTCGGATTTACTAACTTCATCTACTTGTATATTTGGAACGAATCCACGCACTTTCTCCTCCTGGTTGTTCCGTTCAAACTCATCAAACATTTTTTCTATAAGTTCATCACTAATCTCCCCATCGGCCATTAAAGCTACACGGAATAAAAAAAAAGTTAGTCCGATTTAAAAAAGTACTTGAACCAGTAGAAAAAATAATAAGTGGTTTCTCACCTTACTGCCTTGGTTGATTTAGAAAGCACAAATAATGGTCATGGTTGAGAGACGGGGAATGAAATGTTTAAATAAGTGTAGGTGAATATTGATAAAGCACTGTCATCATTACTCGAGCTGTAACATCGAGACTCTGCCCAACAACAGTGTCTGTTCACATCAAGACAGTAAGAAAAAGAGATTCCCTACAGTATTACGTCAGGCGAAACAGTGACCGGTACCATCATGATTTTTGTTATTGATTTGTACACTCCTTGCCTATATATCTCAATGCAATTTACTCACATAATACCTCACTCAAACAACTTCGTTCTCATTCTACTACTTACTCACTCGAAAATGCCTTCTTGGCCATCCGAAACTGACTCTGATGAACAAGCGTACGAACAGATGAGACTTCAAGCGCTCGAAGACGAATTCGAGTTTCTAATCCAAATTACACCCCATGATGAACCATCACATGAACAGGGGAACCTCCAACATCTACAACAAGTTCAAGTGCCACATGTTCAACTAGCAAACGAACAGACTCTCGCTCAACCACAACAACAAGTAGGGTTCTACCGAGTACCACCACATGAACATGAAGGTGAATCTTATCCTGTACTTTGCTACTGCGGTCATGTGGTCGAAGTTATAGTTCGTGCAGAAGGCGACAATATAGGTCGGCGCATGCAGCAATGTCGATTCTATCCAAATGGATGCAGCTACACGGAATGGATTGACGAGCCGTTGTGCCCACGGGGAATAGTATATGCAAACCAACTCGAACGAGAGATTATGCGTCTCGAAAATCTTGTTCAAGAGTTGCGACTGAACGCAATGCGACTCCCTTGAAATTGAATGTGTACTTTTAATGTTTGCGATGATGTAGTAGGCATGTACTATTATTCGGTGTTGTATCTGTAACGGTCGGTTGTATCTGTAACGGTCGGTTGTATCTGTAAGGTTATTGTTATGCGAAAACCCCCTAGTTGAATCATTGTAATCTTTCCTATATAAAAATTTCACGTTCTATATATTTAAAATATAATCTTTCGTATATAATCTTCTAAACTATAATCTTTCGTATATAATCTACTAATAAAAATTAATAAGTAGATAAAAATAAGAACTAAATATTTAATCAAATGAACACACATTCCACACAACCCCCCCCCACACAAACTTCCCGAGCCATAGATGGGCTCGGCAGATCGCGAGTTGATTTTATCAGCTCGCGAGCTCGCGAGCTGATAAAATCAGCTCGCAGGCTGCGAGCTGATAAAATCAGCTCGCGCCTGTTGGGAGATATCAAAGATATCTCCCGTAATGTTACGGGCCGTAACGTTACGGCCCGTAACACTGTTGGAGATGCTCTTATTATTACCATCCAAGAGCCTACCTACCTGAACAAATTGAGAGTTTGGTAAGTCTACATAGCCAGTATCAGAATATGTTCAATGAGAAATCTTGCTATGTAAAATACTCAAAAATGATATATGATCATTTGTCCTTTGATTGCATTCATCCCTCTTTAGAAATCCATATAATTTGTTGGATTCAAAATTATATTACTGTACAGCAGAACCTATGCTTATTTTATTTTTATTACAACCTTGCCTATAAATTAACTTAAAATATTGTGTTCGCAAATTCCATAGAAGAGATGGAACATGTTAGATGAATGTCATGAGTATAATGAATTAAAAAATAAAGAGTAGTATTAAAACTATAATCTCAAAATTTTGCTTGACCCGACATTAACAAAAATAATAAACCATTGTTTTCAGATCTTATGAGCAGCAGTATCAAATCATGAACAGAGTCTAGATGCTATCCAACTTGTAAAATCTTAGAGCTAAAAAATTTATGCAATAACGTGGAATCATCTTGAATATTAGAAAAACCACCCATTTTTTATGTCTTATGTTGTTATACATTATAATGGTGAATTGCAAAAGTTCATGAATTGCTAGAACTTTTTAATATGATTCAAGTTCCATTTATGAAAGATGTAAGGCTTGAAATGAAAAGGAAAGAGGTCCCAACTTTATTACATATTCAAGTAAATTTATCTGCATACGAATACAATGTTCCAAAGTAGAAAGAAAATAACATGAAACCCATACTTGATATATGACCTTATGTTTTGGAATAGATAACCTACATTTCACGTTCAACATCAGAACCAACATACTGAAAATCTCTTGAATTACTGTCATCTTGCTCATAATACTCGCTGTGAATAATAAATTTAATTTCGTAAATTATTCCGTGGATGTAATCTATTATGAATACCATTTCTCACTAAAAAAACACGCATTGTAGTTTACATTAAGAAATCGAAGCATGATTTAGTGGAAAAAGGATGAATCATAACTGAAAAATAAACAAAAAGGTTACTTTTTGTGGACATTAAAAAAAGGATACTTTAATCATTGCTTTTCAATTAAAATATGGCGTTGAAAATTCAAATAAAAAAAGGAGAAAAGAGTAATACCTTAGCTCATTCTCGCAAAGCAATCATTTTCAAACTAAGTAGAGTATCATGGCCATTAAAATCGCATACCGACTTACCACTGACTAGAATTATCTACTGCTTCGATTTTTGTTCTTCAACCTAATTTGTTTTTCTCTTTTAGGATTTTGATAAAGAAATGGGAAACGTGTCGTTGAACCGAATTAGTGGGGGCGGAGATAGAAAGACAAATATACCCTTACAATAAAAAAAAAATTGATTCTTTGAAGGATACCTTTGACAACTTAAACAATACTTCACCTCCTGATACTTTTGTGTTGTATAATAGTATTACCGTACAACGGTGGGAAAAACCGACCGTTAGTATTCAATATGAAATAAAAATTATTTGTTAAAACATATTTCAAATTAGATTTTTATTTTTAAAATTATAGGGTAATCTATTAATCTATTAATCTATTAAATAATAGTAAAGCAGAATAATTTTAAGCTTTCTCCTTAATTCTCGAATTTTTCTCTGTTCTCCTTAATTTTCGAAGTATACTCTATTCTCCTTGATTCTCTCCATTTCATATGTTTTATTTTAAATTTCTAATCTATAGATATTATCACCGACTTAAACTTCAACAACGCAAAAGCTGCCAGGCGATTTTGTGAACTGAACAACTCACGTTATTTGCTTCATTCTCCTCCTTCCTTCTGCCAACTTAATCTTGAAGTAAAAATATTGCTTTCGATCATTGCCTACAAAATAGCCTAATTTGGATGAAGGTCGACAGCTGCCTCCACCGCAACTGCGCCTCTGCTTTCCTGACCTCTCTGCATCTTCCGCTCATCCATGAGCCCTAATTTTGTTCAAACATCCTACAGGGTCTCGCTCAGGAATCCATTGTCGCCTATTTTTCCCCTTCCCTTCGATTTCTTTTTTATTATAGGTAATCTTGCAATTTGATACTGTAAAATTCAGTCTCCCACTCAATTAGATTATACGGTTATCTTTATTTGTTGCAGCTGTTTCCACCCAGCATTTAACCGGCTGTTAGGGCTGGCAATTTTGATTTTCGATCTGGTGATTTCTATCCCCTTTTTTATATCTTACCCTATAATGATCTTACATGTCTTCCTACTGTATTACAACTTCATAATCCTAATCTCTATTGCGGCATGTCTTTTGGTTTGCTATTCGATTTGTTATTTTTTGAATATCAAAGACACAAACGTGTGTGGATGTTATTGCTGAACTGTATATCACACATTACATGGTTCAGATGTTTTAGAAAAATAGTTATATGATCTATATGAATTTTTACCGTATGTTGACTGTATAATCATTAGACTGGTGAGTCATAATAGGAGATCCATTAGGTAGCTAATACATGTGTTTTTATATTTTTTGCCTGTATTCTTTAAGTCTGCTTTGCATGATGCTAACAAGCTTCAGCATACAATGCATTCACCAAGGTTTTATTTTAAAACAAATATGTTAATCCTCCGTGGTAGTGATTTACAGTGGAATTGACAATAAAATATGTTCACTTTTCTCAAGTATGTTTTGAACTGCATTTTGAGTTCAATCCATTATTTGCTTTTTTTTGTTTCAGTTTTGTGGGACAGAAATACATAAACTAACATTATTTCTCAGTACATTTGAGATATTCCCTTTTCCTTCATTTTTTTTTTCATTTGCTGAATTGAACCATATTCACTTACATATGCAAGGTAAAAGGAATTCTAAAGGGCATTTCACATTCTCTAAATTCAAATTTTCCTTTTAGAAAACTTATGTTTGTTTTACCTTCAAGTTATCTAGCAACTATTGCTTTTCATTTTTGTTCCTCTACTACCAACGTGAACGTACATAAATGAACCACTTTAGATTGCTATTGCGCAAGTGGCTTAAGATATCATGAACATAGCTTAAAATATTTTATCTTTGTCTACTATTTTGCCTTCAAATTTTGAAATATTTAGTTATTTGGCTTTTGTTGTTAACTTGGTTGCAGTTTAGTCCTATGTTTCTATCAAAATCATTTACTTTCCAGATCCGGTGCTTATGAGTTCTCTCTTCATGAGCTTTGGTGGATAAAAGTAATGATTCCTGATCCAATGCAAGTTGTTGCTGCTCATCTACCTCTTCCCCTATTTACAATCATTGGAAACATTATCAAGTGAGATTATTATTATGAGGTACTTGCGATTTCATGTTACTAAATGTATCCATGCACTGATGGTTCTGTTATATGGTTAAAATATGGACAAAGTAGAATCTTTATGTTTATTATTACATCTTCGATTAATGGAAATTTTACCATCCTTTCTTTGTGTGTTTATAAGAAATATTTTATACTCTAATATACTTAATATGAAAGCAAATAGTTGAAATTAATATATGGAATCAAAGTAATAATTCATGGTGCTACAATTAAGGAAGGATAAAATCAATGTAGAGGAAACATATCGGATCAAATAGATAACCCAAGATAACACGGACCATTAATATAGGAGAAATAATCATAATATAGGAAATTATTTTTTCATATCTACAATACTATTGTAGTTCTATCAAAGGATAACAACTTTTAATCGTGAGAAAAGGGAAATGAAAAACACTAAATAATACTATTGTAGTTCTCCTCTATGGTCTAAAACACACTGGATGAATTCTAAATAGAAATTAACTTAAACACTAACTTAATGCCAAACAAAGTACTAAAAAGGAACTAAACAGTGGCAAATTTGTAATCTTTGAGAAGATATTCCTCAATTTACCTGAAACATGATGAACGAACAGTGAATGGAAATTTTGGTTAAGTTATATGATGCAAAAATAAAATAGAGAATGACTATATTACAACAAATTAGAGTAATATTTTAAAGTACATAAATTGTTTTAATTTTATCGTATCGATTACTTTCTGGATCAAGTGATTGATTGGCCATGCTCATAAAAATACCCATTGTGCATAATTATATACTAATGATATGGATGAACTCTTTGCTTGCTTATCTTTGTAATGGAAGTGGTGTTAATCTATTTTTCTCTCTATTCTCCTCTAAATTTAGTTGGACCAATCTTTGTTAAATCTCAGATCCATTAAGGAAGCCCAGGAGTTCTCTCTTCGGTCTTAGGTGGATAATAGTAATGGCTCCCAATCCAAGGAAAATTGTTGTCGCTTATCCACCTCTTCTTATATTTGCAATCCTTGGAAACATGTTCAAGCGAAATTATTATTATGAGGTACTTTGTGATTTCATGTTATCAAATGTATTCATGCTGTAATGGTTTCATTATACGGTTAAAATATCGACAAAGTAGAGTCTTTATGTTTTGTTATTACATCTTTAATTAATGAAAACTTTACTAAGCATAATTTTATCTTTGGTTTAATTGCAGTTCATGTTTACATTGCTCGAAAAACATGGTCAGTATGGATTCTTCTCTCTCATAACCTTTGGTCAGTATGGATTTTTCTCTCATACCCTTTGTTACTGTCAGTTTTGTTGATAATTTTCCATTTTATTGGGTTTCACATTTATTTTTGGTACTTGACTGCTATTTAATTTATAAAACATTTTATTGTTGTATTCACTTCTGCATTTAACAAAATATAACCATAAGACCATATTTCATTTGTTGGATCTATTCACTTGCACTTCAGTTGAAAAGTTTCCAGTGTTAGTATTAATGAGAGTTAAATAGAATGTTTTATGTGATTATTCGATATAGTTTCAGGAGAGGCACCCTATCGGAAATCCAGTCAAAATCAATTAAAATATAAGTGTTGTTACTACCTAAAATTAAAACCTGGTAGTGACTTATAGGACGGGTGATTTTAATTTGATTTCTTTCCCTTCATACACATGTTTTGCATTTTTTTCTACAATGCATTTGAGTTTTTCTTACTTTAGCTAGCTATACAGTTGGTTTGTTTGGGCATTATAAGAGAATATATTAATGGCTATGTAACTGATACAGGGATACTTTTTAAAATTACAAGTTTTGTCTGAAACGGTAGTTTAGGCTTCCAAATTTTTATGAGATTTTATTGTCCCATGGCCAAAATGTTTTATGGGTGGACTAAACAAATCCTAAGATAAATTGAAGTTTCATATCCTAGAATATGGTTATTGAAAGGATTTAGTTATAACTAACATTTAAGATTTCTTTAAAGCTGTCAAGCGATGACAATTATCCAAAATGACGGAAAGCTTCTTTATTTGTTAGAATTTGCTCTACCGAAAACTTATTATGAACACGTAGGTTCTCAACATGCTATCTATTGAATGCATCTCATTTAAGTTTGCTGTAGAAAAAGGCAATATGCTAATCTCCTTTGAGTTTCTCTTTCAGTTTCCTTTTGTTTTTTGCAAGAATATAAGTTAATATATTAACTTATTATATTTTGATAAATGGCATGTTTTATGTTTATATATGCCAAAATTTGATGTGGCAAATATGCATATTATGCAAACTTAATGATGTTAATCACCATAAGTTAACCAAAAAAATTTGTTACTTTGTGCGTAAAATATACATATTTCATATGAATACACACACATAACTGTTACCATTTTATTTATTTACAAAATTATATTGTTCAGAATTAAGAAAGAATTTGTGGCTATTTTAATGTAATTAATTCTCATTTACTGTCTCCAATTTTTCTATAACAGATTTTTTTGATTAACGATCATTTAATTGATGGTTATGTAACACCCCGTATTTTGGGTTAATACTAAAATTAACTAATTACAGGATAAATAATCTCAGATGTGGGAATTAGGGGAAACGGGCTGCGTTATTGCATTCGTCTCGGAAAAATACGCAAAATAGAGTCCGAGTTTTCGAAAATCGGAGTCTGTATGGCCAGTTATGGCCCGATGAAGTTTGCAGAAAATTCAAAACTAAAAACAGATTTAAGAATTTAAAATTCAGATTTTAAATTGGGACAAGTGGGGTCAGGCGGGAAAAATCCCGCCCTGACCATGTCGACAGGGCTGTCGACAGGCCTGTCGACAGGGGTGTCGACTTGCCTGTCGACAGGGGCGTGGCGTCCAGTGAACCTGGGTGCACCAGGTTGGGCTTTAGGCTGGCTTGGAGGGCTGGTTCTAGAGATTTCCGAAATCTAAGGGTCCTAATCTAATCTAGGGTTAATCTAAGGGCCTAAAACACTCACCTAATCTATAAATACACCCTAAACCCCCCCTAATCCTTACCAAAAATAGAGATGATGGCCTCATGCCGCCAAATTAAATCTTAGAGGGAGCCTCCACTAATTCATGAAGGAAGTTGCAAGCTAATCAATCTCTAATCATTATCTTCTTCATATTTAGCAACTAATTCCACTTCATAAGTTTGCTAATATTGGGTTTGGTGAGTTTCTATCACTTTAACATCAATTGTTAAAGTAAGTAGATTGGGTGCAATTAGACTTATGGTCTTGAATGCGGATTATAGAGTTTGAATCATTTATAATGATATGCTACTCTATGTCTTCTTATGTTTATGCATATGTAATAAGTGGTTTTATGCATGTTTAATAAGTTGGATTATGCATGTTTAACAAGTGGGTTTATGCATATTTAATAAGTGGGTTTATGCATGTTTAAACAAGTGAGTTATGCAAGTTCATATGCAAGTTATGTGTGTAATGCTATGTGTATGATGTTATGGAAGTTCATATGCAAGTTATGTATATGCTTAAATGCAAGTTTAACATGATATGCAAGTTATGCATGCTTATGCAAGTATGTGAATGCTCATGCAAGTATGTGAATGCTCATGCAAGTTATGTGTATGCTTAAATGCAAGTTTAACATGATATGCAAGTTATGCATGCTTATGCAAGTATGTGAATGCTTATGCTAGTTATGTATATGCTTAAATGCAAGTTTAACATGTTATGCAAGTTATGAGAATGCTTATATGCAAGTTCAACATGTTATGCAAAATATGTGTATGATGATATGCATGTTTGGGTAAATGGTAGTTGGGTTAATATATGCTCATATATGCAAGTTGACATCCTCTTAACCCATGACAAGGATATGTGCTAAAGATTTGAGTAAACCCATGATATTTGCGATGGATCTTTCCTTTATTATGTCATGGAAAGAGAACGATTTACGTGGGTAACGATGGGGTGAATAAATATG
The DNA here is from genome assembly GCA_030737875.1 of Allium sativum. NCBI lineage: Eukaryota > Viridiplantae > Streptophyta > Magnoliopsida > Asparagales > Amaryllidaceae > Allium > Allium sativum. The sequence goes on along the minus strand of CM060916.1, from coordinate 891,344,530 downwards.
TTAATAAAAGTGTGATTGGGTATGATTAAGCATACCATAAAAATAAATTAACATAAGTGGGAATTTACCTATTGAGTTAGGTCTACCCCATGGGAATTTACCTATTGAGTTAGGTCTACCCATGTTATGAAAAATGTGTAATTAATTAGGGATAATTAATTATGGGGGTGATTAATTAGGTGTAATTAATCGACTAAGACACGAGGTTGGACCCTTTTGTAGCGTAAGACTGCCCGGAACCGACCGGCAAATCCAGCGGCTACAAATGATTGGCCCAATGTGAGAGGTCTTAGGCATAAATTAAATACGTGACAAGTGTAAAGACACGAGGTTAGACCCTGTTATGGCGTAAGGCTGCCCGGAACCGACCGGCAAATCCAGCTGCCATAAAAGACGGTCTAATGTGAGAGGTCTTTACAAGGGTTACGTTCTTAATTAATTAAGAAACACTTAACCAGATAAATATGTAGTGGGGCATGAGGGGTTAAGTGGGTGCCTTGGGTGGCATGTGGAAATCTAGTGTGTTGCCTTGGGTGGCAATAGAAAATACGATTAGAATACTTAACCAAGTGGAAACATGTAATTAAACATGATTAAAGGGTTAAGTGGGATACACTAGATAAGTGACAAGCTTAGGTGGGTAGCTTGTGGGGGCCCATTTCAACCAGTAACCCATATGTATCTTATTGGGCTCGACCCATGTCGAGGACGGGACACGCGTACTGGGCTTGACTATAAGAGGCCAAAACGGGGTAGCGGTGGCAACGCAAGTCCAACGGGTTTCATATGCGTGTGTGGACCCGGGCTGGTAGGTAAGACGTTGTTGCATCGTGTAGATATAAGCCGTGCACCGCTTGTTGTATCGGGTTGCCACTTTGGGGAGTGATACACCCCACTGTGGGGCCGGCACGGGTATCTACGGTAGGGAGCCGATCGCTTGGGAGTAGTGGGTACACCTAGTGGAGATAGGGGCAGACGGCACATATGTAGTCAGCTAGGGGTACAAGAACTACTGGGAAAGTTTTCTAAGTCCTTGGGAGGGATCAACCTTTAAGTAGGGATGACTGGTGTGGTGCAGTGTAGTAATTACCCTTGGGTGGGTAGATGCGTCTTTGCGGTTATCTTAGTTTATCCTAGGTCTACCACACTGCTTGGTATAGCCATTCATCCCCAGACATTACCGTATGTCAAACTTATATCTTCTCTGGTTACTTTAATGATTGTATTGTTAAAGTTATAGGACTCACTCAGACTTATGTCTGACCCCGTTGTTTTTATCTTTTTCCCAACCCTCAGGTCCTACGGTGGATCCTAGCAGTAGTGGAGTTTGATCGGATTGCTGTTCCAGTCTTTAGGAGCTTGGGTAGATGTAAAACTCCAGTTATCCAGTTATCTTTTCTTTTGTCATGGCTATTGTTGAGAGTGGGATTATGTATTTGATGGATATTGTACTTGACTTTAATTGTGGTTTTATGATGTAACCAGACATGTTTTACTTCCGCTGTTATGAGATGATGTTTTAAAATTTCAAGTACTATTTATATCTGTCTTGTTGTAATTTTTCTGTTCTATATTCACTAAAATACTCCACCGATGCCATGGCATTCCCTTAGTGAGTGACCGTAGCGGGTGTGGGGTGTTACACGTGGTATCAGAGCAAAGGTTACCGGAACAGATAAAATTTTTGGAAAACTATTTTTCTAAAAACATTTTTGGAAGAGATATTTTCAAAAACATGTCTTTAAAGAGAAAAGTTTTTGAAAGAAAAGCATAATCCCCAATAGCCATATCTATATCCTTCGAATTCTCCATTTTGAATCTTTCCTTTTTCGTTTCAGCATGGCTGAGGATCTTAACTTTCCGGAGGGTGTGACGGTACCAGTATGGTATAGGAGATTGATGGAGGCTAGGGCCACCACTGCGGGTCCGGCAAATGTTCCTCCACCAACCGTAGCACCCGATCTTCCTCCTCCCCCTCCTCCTCGCACGGATACTTTTGCTAAGACTTGCAAGGAGTTTAAAGCTATGGGAGGGAAACCTTTTCAAGGATCTAAAACTTTTGTGGAGGCTAGAGATTGGCTTAAGGAGGTGGAAGAGTTGATAGATATCTTTGAGATGGAAGAAGGAAAGAAAGTCAAGTTAGCCGCTTGGTTAATGAAGGGAGAGGCCTCATTCTGGTGGGAGGTCACTAATGGAGAACGCCCTGTTGACTCTTGGGCGGATTTTAGGCAAAGATTTGTGGCAAAGTTTCTCTCAAGGGCGGAGGAAAACTTGTATATGGAAAGATTCTTGACTTTAAAGCAAGGAAATCTCTCAGTAAAGGAGTACGTTAACAAGTTTAATCAATTGGCAAGGTTTGGCCTAGACATGGTGAATACACCGGAGAAGAAGGCTTTGAGGTTCGTGAAAGGCTTGAATGAACCGATGCATGGGTTAGCTATGACTCATATCCCTATGGGGGCCACCTTCGAGAAGCTAGTTGACATGGCACTCATGCATGAAGAAGGGAAGGGTCCCAATGCTAGTCAAGCGCCCGAGAAGAAGGGAGATCAAAAGAGACCTCAGCAACAACAGCAAAGCAAAGGTGGGAAAGGCAACGGTGGCAAGGGAAAAAAGAAGAAGTGTTTCAATTGTGGGACACCTGGTCACCTGAGCAAGGATTGTCGCAAAAAGAAGAAGACTGGCTGCTTCCACTGTGGCGAAGCAGGGCATCTAGTGAAAGACTGTCCCAAGAAGGGGCAAAGGACGGGGTCTACCTCAGGAGGACAGGTGCAAGCTCTTATGGCACCGAGTCAGGCTAGGGGGCAAGTACAGGCTCTTGCAGTTCCACCGATTCAGGAGAGAGGTAGAACTATTTCCGTGGAAAGTCTGGTTTTTCTATTTGATCATCCTGTCCGTACATTGTTTGATTCAGGCGCATCGCATTCTTTTATCTCATCATCATTAGTTGAGTCACTGCACTTAGACACCAGTCTGGTAGATGATCCCTTGGTTGTTTCAAACCCAATTGGGGGCTCCACTTATTTGTCCATGATATGTTTGGGTTTGAAGATTTCTATACTTAGCATTGAGTTTAGATGTGATGCTTTTGTGTTGGGCTTCACGGGCTATGGGTTGATTTTGGGCATGGACTGGTTATCCAGTAATGGTGCCGTTCTTGATTGCGAAAGGAGAGTTGTTAGGCTCATGACCCGCTTGGGTAACACTCTCGAGATTTCTTGTAATCCCAGGGATTCTGTTATGCTAAGTTATCTTGAATCGCTTGACGCTTCGGTCGAGAGTTTGCAATCTGTTAGAGAGGTCCGGGAATATCCGGATGTGTTTGAGGAGGTGAAGGGCTTACCTCCGAAGCGGGAGATTGACTTCCGAATATATCTGGTGGATAATGCTAAACCGGTATCTTTACCAGTGCGCCACATGGCTCCTCGTGAGAGGAGGGAACTCCATAAGCAAGTAGGCGAGTTGCTTGAAAAGGGGTTCATAAGACGAAGTATATCGGAGTGGGGTGCTCCAGTAGTTTTTGCTACAAAGGCGGATGGGTCTCTCAGACTTTGTGTAGACTATAGGGAACTCAACAAGCTCACAAAGAAGAATAGACACCCATTGCCGAGGATTGATGATCTTTTCGATCAGTTGGTTGGCGCTTCAGTATTTTCTCAATTGGACTTAGCCACGGGGTTTCATCAATTGAGGGTGGCTGAGGATAGCATAGACAAGACTGCCTTTAGGACTCCGGATGGTTTCTATGAGTGGCTGGTGATGCCATTTGGGTTGACGAACGCCCCTGCATACTTTGTTGATTTGATGAGTAGGGTGTTCAGGGAGTTCCTTAATAAATTCGTGGTGGTCTTTGTGGATGATACTTAGTATTTTCTAAGAGTGAAGAAGAGCATGCCTTACATCTTGGGGAGGTATTGAAGACTCTTCGAGCGCATAGCCTTAAGGCTAAATTCTCTAAATGTCACTTCTGGAGGAGGGAAGTGCGGTTCTTGGGGCACGTGGTCTCCAAGGAGGGGATAGCTGTGGATCCCGCGAAGGTAGTATCAGTCCAAGATTGGAAGGTTCCCAGAAATGCTACCGAAGTAAGAAGTTTCTTGGGCTTGGCGGGTTATTATAGGAAGTTTATTAAAGACTTCGCGAAAATATCAGCCCCATTAACCCGCTTAACGAAGAAGAATCTTGTTTTCACATGGGACGTAGATTGTGATGATGCGTTCCGACGGTTAAAGAGAGCTTTAACCACTGCTCCAGTTTTAGTGTTGTCAGATGGGAGCAAGCCATTTTTTGTCTATACCGATGCTTGTGGGACAGGACTTGGCGCAGTCTTAATGCAAGAGGGAAGGGTAATAGCCTATGGTGGAAGGCAGTTAAGGCCACATGAGAAAAATTACCCTACCTATGATTTAGAGTTGGCTGCTATTGTTTTTGCGCTTAAGATCTGGCGCCATTATCTTCTTGGTGAGAGATTCGAGTTGTTCACTGACCATAAATCATTGAAGTACTTGTTTTCTCAGAAGGATTTGAATTTGAGACAGCAAAGGTGGATGGAGTTCTTAGCATCATATGATTTCGAGATAGCGTATACCCCTGGCAAGGGTAACGTGGTGGCAGACGCCTTGAGTAGAAAGAGGTTGTCATTGAGTCCATTGTTCGTGGAACGACGAAGCTTGGAATTTATCTCGATGTTTGATTTCAGACCTTCCATTGATTATATACCCGGTTTGCTAGCATCCTTAGAGGTCCGACCTACTCTTCTGGGGCGGATTGGGGAAGCCCAGAGGGACGACCCACAGTTGGTTGAGTTGATAGAGAAGCTCATAAGGGGGGAGTCGTCCAGCCATTTGAGTAGGTACACCCTAGACGATAGGGGGTGCTTGCGTAGAGACGGTAGACTTTGTGTACCGCAAGATGAAGGGTTGAGGAAGGTTATTCTTGATGATGTACACCGTTCTAGGATGACCATTCATCCCGGTGGGGACAAGATGTACCAAGATATGAAGAGGGTTTTCTTCTGGGTCGGTATGAAGAAAGATGTGGCCGAATATGTAGCTCGATGCTTGGTATGTCAACAGGTGAAAGCGGAGCAAAAGAAACCTGGTGGGTTGCTACACCCGTTGGAAGTTCCGCAATGGAAGTGGGATAGCGTCTCGATGGATTTTATTGACGGGTTACCCAGATCGAGAAAGGGTAATACAGGAATTTGGGTGGTGGTAAACAGACTTACTAAGAGCGCCCATTTCATACCTGTGAAGAGCAAGAGGATTACTCCATGGCTAGCTTCAGTATACCTTCGAGAGATAGTTCGATTGCATGGGGTACCCTCTAGCATAGTGAGTGATCGAGACCCTATCTTCACTAGCGAGTTCTGGAGAAGTTTGCAGGAAGCAGTGGGAACTCAATTGTGTCTGAGCACCGCATACCATCCTCAGACGGACGGCCAGACTGAGAGGGTGAATCGTGTCCTAGAAGACCTTTTGAGGCTGTGTATCTTAGATTTTGGAGGTTCATGGGAAGAGCATCTTCCATTGGTGGAGTTCGCATATAATAACAGCTTTCAGTCCAGTATTGGTATGGTTCCTTTCGAAGCTCTCTATGGAAGGCCTTGTCGATCACCTACATGTTGGTGGGAATCTACGGATAAGATCTTGCTTGGGCCTGATATGCTTAGGGAGACTTCTGAGAAGATTGACTTGATTCGAAGGAGGATGAAAGCAGCGCAGGATAGGCAGAAATCTTATGCGGACAAGAGAAAGACGGACCTTGAGTTTGAAGTTGGGGACATGGTCTTTGTCAAGGTGTCTCCGTTACGAAATGTGGTTCGCTTTGGATCTGTTGGGAAGTTAGCACCAAGGTTCGTAGGGCCGTTTCCTATTAAGGAAAGGATTGGACGGATGGCATATAGAGTGGAGTTGCCCGACAGACTTAGTGGTGTACATGATGTATTCCACGTATCTCATTTGAGGAAATGCTTACATGAGACCGCAGAGGTGGTAGAGCCGAGCTTGCTTAAAGAAGTGGAAGTAGAGCGTGATGCGACTATTCGACGAGCTCCTACCCGCATCCTTGGGTCAGAGACTAGGAAATTGAGGAATCGAGAGGTTCATCTAGTCAAAATGCAATGGGGGAGAAGACGAAGGCAACGCAACTTGGGAAACGGAAGTGAAGATGCGTTCATTGTACCCGTTCCTTTTTGAGGGTAAGTCTTTTAGCTTCTCCTTTATCGTTTGTCTAGTACTTATCTTATCTTTAGTATGTCCTCTCATTAGTACCTTTGACCTTTAGATAGGGTAAACTTATGGTTGAAACATGTGTTTGAGACATGTTATGTTTGGTGGATGCATGTGGATGCAAGTGGTTGCTCGTGGATGCATATACACACACTCTAGGCACTAGATCGGCTCAATCACTTCATATTGCATATTGCATAAAATTGTGTGTAGGAAGCTATATTTATGGATGTCTAATGATTGTGTTATCATATGGATGATGCATTTTGGTGAATGATTGTGCACTCATGCAGATATTGTATGTGTCGATAGGGTTCTTTCGCATACATAATGGATGCATGGCACTATCATGGTTTGCATATGTTCATACATTAGATAGGGAACATATACACACACTCTTTGCATATGCTCATACATCATTAGAAATTGTTCTAAGGACAATGGATGCCCGTGTTTGATGGATTGAGTAGATGGTTGTTTGGATGGTAGGATATTCATTCTCCTTAGCTTAGAGATTTCGGGGACGAAATCCTTTAAGGAGGGGAGAATGTAACACCCCGTATTTTGGGTTAATACTAAAATTAACTAATTACAGGATAAATAATCTCAGATGTGGGAATTAGGGGAAACGGGCTGCGTTATTGCATTCATCTCGGAAAAATACGCAAAATAGAGTCCGAGTTTTCGAAAATCGGAGTCCGTATGGCCCAGTTATGGCCCGATGAAGTTTGCAGAAAATTCAAAACTAAAAACATATTTAAGAATTTAAAATTCAGATTTTAAATTGGGACAAGTGGGGTCAGGCGGGAAAAATCCCGCCCTGACCATGTCGACAGAGCTGTCGACAGGCCTGTCGACAGGGGTGTCGACTTGCCTGTCGACAGGGGCGTGGCGTCCAGTGAACCTGGGTGCACCAGGTTGGGCTTTAGGCTGGCTTGGAGGGCTGGTTCTAGAGATTTCCGAAATCTAAGGGTCCTAATCTAATCTAGGGTTAATCTAAGGGCCTAAAACACTCACCTAATCTATAAATACACCCTAAACCCCCCCTAATCCTTACCAAAAATAGAGATGATGGCCTCATGCCGCCAAATTAAATCTTAGAGGGAGCCTCCACTAATTCATGAAGGAAGTTGCAAGCTAATCAATCTCTAATCATTATCTTCTTCATATTTAGCAACTAATTCCACTTCATAAGTTTGCTAATATTGGGTTTGGTGAGTTTCTATCACTTTAACATCAATTGTTAAAGTAAGTAGATTGGGTGTAATGAGACTTATGGTCTTAAATGCGGATTATAGAGTTTGAATCATTTATAATGATATGCTACTCTAAGTCTTCTTATGTTTATGCATATGTAATAAGTGGTTTTATGCATGTTTAATAAGTTGGATTATGCATGTTTAACAAGTGGGTTTATGCATATTTAATAAGTGGGTTTATGCATGTTTAAACAAGTGAGTTATGCAAGTTCATATGCAAGTTATGTGTGTAATGCTATGTGTATGATGTTATGGAAGTTCATATGCAAGTTATGTATATGCTTAAATGCAAGTTTAACATGATATGCAAGTTATGCATGCTTATGCAAGTATGTGAATGCTCATGCAAGTATGTGAATGCTCATGCAAGTATGTGAATGCTTATGCAAGTTATGTGTATGCTTAAATGCAAGTTTAACATGATATGCAAGTTATGCATGCTTATGCAAGTATGTGAATGCTTATGCTAGTTATGTATATGCTTAAATGCAAGTTTAACATGTTATGCAAGTTATGAGAATGCTTATATGCAAGTTCAACATGTTATGCAAAATATGTGTATGATGATATGCATGTTTGGGTAAATGGTAGTTGGGTTAATATATGCTCATATATGCAAGTTGACATCCTCTTAACCCATGACAAGGATATGTGCTAAAGATTTGAGTAAACCCATGATATTTGCGATGGATCTTTCCTTTATTATGTCATGGAAAGAGAACGATTTACGTGGGTAACGATGGGGTGAATAAATATGTTAATAAAAGTGTGATTGGGTATGATTAAGCATACCATAAAAATAAATTAACATAAGTGGGAATTTACCTATTGAGTTAGGTCTACCCCATGGGAATTTACCTATTGAGTTAGGTCTACCCATGTTATGAAAAATGTGTAATTAATTAGGGATAATTAATTATGGGGGTGATTAATTAGGTGTAATTAATCGACTAAGACACGAGGTTGGACCCTTTTGTAGCGTAAGACTGCCCGGAACCGACCGGCAAATCCAGCGGCTACAAATGATTGGCCCAATGTGAGAGGTCTTAGGCATAAATTAAATACATGACAAGTGTAAAGACACGAGGTTAGACCCTGTTATGGCGTAAGGCTGCCCGGAACCGACCAGCAAATCCAGCTGTCATAAAAGACGGTCTAATGTGAGAGGTCTTTACAAGGGTTACGTTCTTAAATAATTAAGAAACACTTAACCAGATAAACATGTAGTGGGGCATGAGGGGTTAAGTGGGTGCCTCGGGTGGCATGTGGAAATCTAGTGTGTTGCCTTGGGTGGCAATAGAAAATACGATTAGAATACTTAACCAAGTGGAAACATGTAATTAAACATGATTAAAGGGTTAAGTGGGATACACTAGATAAGTGACAAGCTTAGGTGGGTAGCTTGTGGGGGCCCATTTCAACCAGTAACCCATATGTATCTTATTGGGCTCGACCCATGTCGAGGACGGGACACGCGTACTGGGCTTGACTATAAGAGGCCAAAACGGGGTAGCGGTGGCAACGCAAGTCCAACGGGTTTCATATGCGTGTGTGGACCCGGGCTGGTAGGTAAGACGTTGTTGCATCGTGTAGATATAAGCCGTGCACCGCTTGTTGTATCGGGTTGCCACTTTGGGGAGTGATACACCCCACTGTGGGGCCGGCACGGGTATCTACGGTAGGGAGCCGATCGCTTGGGAGTAGTGGGTACACCTAGTGGAGATAGGGGCAGACGGCACCTATGTAGTCAGCTAGGGGTACAAGAACTACTGGGAAAGTTTTCTAAGTCCTTGGGAGGGATCAACCTTTAAGTAGGGATGACTGGTGTGGTGCAGTGTAGTAATTACCCTTGGGTGGGTAGATGCGTCTTTGCGGTTATCTTAGTTTATCCTAGGTCTACCACACTGCTTGGTATAGCCATTCATCCCCAGACATTACCGTATGTCAAACTTATATCTTCTCTGGTTACTTTAATGATTGTATTGTTAAAGTTATAGGACTCACTCAGACTTATGTCTGACCCCGTTGTTTTTATCTTTTTCCCAACCCTCAGGTCCTACGGTGGATCCTAGCAGTAGTGGAGTTTGATCGGATTGCTGTTCCAGTCTTTAGGAGCTTGGGTAGATGTAAAGCTCCAGTTATCCAGTTATCTTTTCTTTTGTCATGGCTATTGTTGAGAGTGGGATTATGTATTTGATGGATATTGTACTTGACTTTAATTGTGGTTTTATGATGTAACCAGACATGTTTTACTTCCGCTGTTATGAGATGATGTTTTAAAATTTCAAGTACTATTTATATCTGTCTTGTTGTAATTTTTCTGTTCTATATTCACTAAAATACTCCACCGATGCCATGGCATTCCCTTAGTGAGTGACCGTAGCGGGTGTGGGGTGTTACAGGTTATTTGGAAAATTGTACGATATTAACTTGGCTATTACTGATTGTATTTCTTCTACTACTACATAATAATACTTTGCTTCCCAGGTTAAAAGCAAAGCAGTGGAGTTGCTAATTCTATGATAGCTGCACCAGGTCCAAATAAAGACTCATTATCGGCTGGAATTATTTTGTTTCACATATTTTGTTTAATTGTGTTGGGTTTCAGTTTAAATTTTTACTTATTGTTAAAGATATTAGTAACATTAGTGCATTGAAATGTGTCCTCTTAAGTGAACCATGTAGCATCGTTAATTATTAGGAATGAGTGTTTTACTCAAAATTAATATTCCTCAACTGACCAATTGAAAATAGTACATTTTGGTGTACATTTCCATTAGTCATTAAATATTAGTGTACTAAATTAGGCCATTTTTAATAGTTTTTTTTTCTCAGTTGGCTGTGACATGTTTGGTATACTGATATGCACTTCATGATGTTTTTAACCTGTTTTATTGGTCCTACAATGTCACATTCACGACAAAGTCCAACATTCAATTTCTTCTTTCCAATTGCTCTATGCATGAGGAAAGTTGTGAAATCTATATTGTAGGATCTTTTATGGGATTTGGTCATAAAAACAGTATTTTTTAACTAAAATCTAATAATAAAAGTCAACAAGCAAATATGTAGACGAAATTATTTTTTCCACTTTATACGGTTTAGGATTTCTAATTTCTAAATTACTTTAAAGTCAAGGATTTCTTATGAGGATACCTTTGTAGGATAGTTTGTTCTTCAATTATAAGACTTAAGTGAAATTTGTTGTTAGGTGAATATTTTTTGTTTTTAAATCATTTTTTTGTAGTTTTCTTTCATGATTTCGAGGAAGATGATGTGTTGAATTAAATTTCGAAGTTTTATAAATTTTAATGTTTTTACTGATGTTTTTTTGATGATTTTCAAAAGACAAAAACCTAATTTATAAAGTTTTTAAACGTAGGGTTTTTTTGTACTTTGAAACTTAAATTGGACCTGAGCTAAACTGTTCCTATAATTAAACTAATTTCAAATTTAACATGTTTAAAAAAATAGGTTAAATAATATTTGTTTATTCATCTAAAATAATTAAAATATGTGAGTTTTTGTATGAATATTTGCTCATAGCAACGAAAACATTAAAAATTATTGTTTTAATGTAGAGAAATATAAGTCTCATAACACACGTCATATATAAACAACAACAATTTATATTATATTTATTTTGTCGGATTCATCATATATTGTATAATAAAATTTCAATTTTAACACTAAAATTTTAAATACTATATCTTATAATATTATCGTGTGCAACGCACGGGTTACACACTAGTTTAAGAGGAAATGAAAGTAACACACAAGAACAAATATGGCAATAACTATTGCCACAAACACAATGATTTTCACTGCCGAAACTCATAATGATGTTATATATATATATATACACACACACACACTTTAGTCATCATGTTTTCAAACCACAATATACAGATCGTTCTTGAAGCAAATCTTAAAACACAACGGTATAAACATTTATAGAATATTTCAATCCCCCAAGAAAAAAGAGGGGAAAATACAATAATATGTGTACAAAGGAATATTTGTTTGTAACACACAATATATATCAACACATTGACATTGATATCATGATACAGAACATTCACTCAAAATGCGAAGTGCATGGACATGGAAAAGGCAGTGTAGCCCCTTGTCTAATGGGTAAGTTTGAAATACATAATTAATAGAACTGCCAACACTAGATCCCACGACCCAATTGTTTCTCTCCATCCTCCTTGACATTGACGTCAATATATTTCTGCTCTTACCAATATAATCATACACTCCATGAAGCTGCAATTCCAAACATTGAATATAAACAATACGTTACATTAGCCAGGTCAGATAAAAGAGATGTTGTAGCATAAGTTGAAAATGTACAGTGTTATTTGCATGCAAGAGAGACTGGCGTTGTTGATGCAAGTCTTGAAGAATTGGAACATCTAGCTCTTCCGTTTCCAGCATCGTTCTTCTGCTCTCTTTGATCCTGTCAGTAGACTGGTTCAGTCTATCGGTAGATTGGTTCAGTCTATCAGTAGACTACAACTACACTTAGGCATACTTATTGGCAAGGCCTTCAATGTTTCCACCATCACCAATTGTTATGTAAACCGGAGCTGACTGATCTTTAACTGGTTTACATTCACCATTCACTATGTTGTATGCAATATTTGATATGCGTTCCTGCAATACGAATCATATGAATATACAAATTAGTTGATACCGTACAGTGTTTTAGTCTTGCATGTGCGGGGTACATTTGTATTTTCGTATGAAACAGAAATTACACTGCCTTACATATACAGTACTTTTTTTATGTTTAAATGTAAAATGAGTGATTGGTAACATAGGTCTTCTATTTTTTTTATTTTATTTTTTAATTTCACAAAATCTTCATTAAGAAAACATCAATTCCGTAATAAAAACATTGAACAAAGTATTCTCTTTATGAAATATCATAGCAAAAAGTGCACTACTTGCAGACCACACGCACATAAAAGTGATACATCGGCTTAAATGAGCAATGAAGTATACCGATGCTTAGAAATTCACAAACTGCAACGCAAACTATCGGAAAAAAGCCTGGGCATCGATCTTCTAGGAACTTTTCCTTCTACCTTCAACCTTTTATAAGCTTCTCTTATGTGACAAGGTCTTATCGATCCACTCGTCTTCCTTTCAGCCATAACAATTCTAGCTGTCTCTACCAAATCCCCAACAAACATTTTGGCTATGCTAGAGATCACAATTGTCACGGGTGTGGAAATTTGTTGTGCCCCAATGAGCCAACCAACAGCCTTTTCATATTAGCCTTTTGAAAGCCTGATCTTATGAATGACTCGTATTGATCCATCTGCTCATTTATAAATCGAGATAATACAGCTTGCATCTTTAAAAAGTTAGGGTCGGGGGAAGTAGAGAACCGGCGAAATTTCCCAGCTCGGCCTCAGCCATAGTATAATCTTCCTCGTCATCATCGTCACCGCAAGCTTGCGTTGGAGGATCGATGCCGATTGTTTGATTCCTATCACCGTCTTCTTCCTCTTGGACAGCGGTGGAACTGGGAGATTCGGGCGGCGAACATTGGAGAATGTATGCGGCTTCGTAAGGATCCTTCATTTTTGTAGCTTTTCCGAGGTATTAGGGAATTGGGAGGGAAATATACATGGACGTCCAACTCTTGGCTGGGTCGGTTTTGTCGTGTGAATCAACGTGAGTCATGTAAGGATAATTAGCACAGAGGCACCTGATTGGTAACATAGTTCCATTATTATGTAATACCAGAACATTAGATAATGATTAATGAATCAAACACAAGTTAATCTTACACCGCGTTCGTAGGCATGAACATGGCCAGAAAAGACTACCAACTTTATATTGGACAAACCATTGTTCAAACATAACTCTCATGGTTTCCCCTTAAATATAATGATAATTGTAGCTGTTGTACCATAGTGAATGCACAAGAACAAATAACCATGGTGTCTCACTTCTATTTACTTTTGGCAGCTCATATTGACATGTGTATTTAACTGAAATAATGAAAATAGTTATCGATCAAATGTGACAGTTGTTCAGTATAAAAAAATGATTTTTCAATGTGAACATCCACATCCCTTAAGTACATCAGCATGTACTAACTCCTACAACTCAATCTAAGAACTTCTTCCAAGGATTTAGCAGCAAAACATATATGATTGATTAGGAAGGGAAATTATATTTCAGATGTTTTAGTACCATATGTTTTATATGATGACAAGACAATAATGTGGGCAGAAGCTCGCTTGATAGAATACCAGAATGGGGCAGTACTACCAGCAGCTTTATAGGGGATATGATATCTATGCCTAAATGGCTTCATTGGCACAGTCTCTCCCTGGAAAATTAAAAAAGAAACGATATAAATTATTATCCAAATCATATGCATTTCCTAACCCATATTATTTAGTTGTTTTAATAAGTACTCGATCTCAAAGACGCATTTTTAATCCAAAATTGGGGGGGGGGGGAAGGTATGCAACATACAATTTTAGGAGCAAAGTCAAGCTCATGATTTCCGACAGTCCAAATACAAGGTTGGTAAGTAACACTTCTCTCTACAAATCTAGCCCAAGTGTCCCCACCACATATTATCATTATTAGGGTACTTATCCGTATACGAAAGATCACCAACAAAAAGCACAGCTTGACCATTAGCTGGGCTCATCTCATAATGTGTTAGCGTGGCATTTGAGTCATATGTTTGCCCAAGGTCCCCTGCCATAATGTATCAATATATTATTGCCTAAATTTAACCTTCAGAATAAAGTGTGCTTGTTTTATGACAATGAGTTCTTAAAACTGCAATCCTAAATGACGTAGTAGAGGATGACAACAGAAACATCTCCATGGCTGATGTATTGCATATAATCTTATTGTGTTCAGGTCCAGATTATTTCGACATTAAATCGTGTAGTACATAAATCTTTGCAATGCATTGTAATTGAGATGTATGATAGATTAAAATGAATGTACAGACGGTACACTTCTACAAGTAGTTATAATATTAGTTTATGCCTTTATTTTAGAAGTTTTGATAATATGGAAACTGAAGTCCAAAAGAGTGTCAAGAAGAAATAATGATAAGACATTAATTTGTCACCTTGCTCAGTTACTGGGCATCATGCATCACCTGGTTTGAAAGATAACATAACTCACTCGAATTACTTACATTATATATTTTAGATGGTTTCAAAGTCGGTCATGAAAGTTTATATTGATAGTAATAACTGTTAGGTTTTTAAAGTCCCATACGGTTCCGAGGTAAATGAGAACAAATTAATAAAACTGCTACTGTCCAGTATCTCAGATAGGAATATAATAAGCTTTTTTATGAGTTTGATTTCCACCCAGAAGATGAATAGTAACATAAGCCATTTGTTGTACATTAACAAGAATATCTACATTTTTAAATTGGCTGTTGAATCAGTGAAGTATCATACTTAGCTATGTTACCTGTTGTTTCATTCTGCCTGCTTAGTCCGCCGACCGAACGATCTACTTGCAAGCATTTAAGGCCATCTCCAACGAACCCTATTTCAGGTTTCAGTTTTGCAGTATGCTAAAATGCATCTCCAGTAGTTTTTTTCCTAGGAAGTCAAATCTAAAATCTTGAAGCATGAATAAATAATATATATGGCCTCATTAATACGAGTTTCATTGAGATAATTCTCAGAAATGCATAATAGGTAGGATTCAGAAACTATAAAAGTAAACATTACACAATCCAATGAAGAAAGAACAAGCGCTTCAAGGAGACTATAAATATATAATCATCAAATCAGTTGCCTGATGTTCCATCTTCACATCGGCATTTTCATGCATTTTCATTGCTAAAGCAATCAAGTTAATTAATATACCGTAGTTTATCAACGAAACCAACCATATATGAATGTCATAACAAAAAAAAATATTTAATACCAGGTGGAGGAAAAAAAATCTTATTCAAGGCCAAGCTTCTTGTTGAAGTTGGCTTGGTTTCGTTAGTGCAATCTAGAAGACTACCTTTGTTCAAACTAAAAGAATCGAATACAATAGTTTTAGATGTAGACATTTTCGTTACTTGTTCAGGATTTTATGTGCAAATAAAATAATGAGTTTTAACAGATCGGACTTAGACAAATTACCATCTTTGGTAAATGATCTGTAAGTAGCTTATAAGGTTTCAGATCAAAGCAAAGGCTCTTTCAGTTTAACTGATTTGGAAAAGTATAACCTGGTATAAAACAAATTAAAATCAATCAACAACCCATTATATTACTCTTTACTATTTAGACATCCTTTATGCTATTCTGTAAATTCTTGTTTCCAAAATCAGTTATCCATTTTTCCATAACAAAATAGAAAGGTAAAATTAAACCAAAAACGTAAATTTTGTCTAAAGACATGCCAAAATAAAATAGCCTAATCATCAAAACAAAAACAAAAAATGAAACTTTTATTTTGAGCTCAAATTACGATATAATATATCATCTTAAAATTAAAAAAAATGCTAAATTAAGAAGCTGCACGGTGACAGTTGACAAGTAAAACTGATTATGATATTTGTTATAGATAGTAATACACTATACGGCTATTTTCGTTACAAACATTTTGATTTGTTTTTTAAAAAAGAAATTATTATATGCGAACATCCGAAGAACGATTCCTTCGCATGGAAAGGACCTGCAAAATCTTATGTGCGAGATTACCAAACAATGATAAGCATTACTTAAAAAATACAGTAGAAAACAGAAAATATAGAAGAAAATAAAAACAAATAAAAGGCATATGATCCTAAAAAAATGGCTTGCCGCTTTTAAGTTATGATTCTTTGCACATACAATAAAATCGACTCACCCAGGAAAATAAATGTGGCCAGAGTTGGTAAATTAGGGTTTTAATGCCCAATTTGCAACGGTGACAACGTTCGGCGAAGATGACTATGGCTGATACTGTCGAAGTGGAGGTGTCAGGTAGCGTTCGTTCATCGATTGAGGATCCAGAAGTGTCGGATGACAGTCAACTACAAGGAATTTGAGATTGGCAATGCTAATTTGGGAATTTATGTCGTAAGTTTGTAAGGGAATGGAAAGAGGAACTCGGAGACTTCTGGGAGAGGACCACGAAAGAGGAATTAAAAAGAGAAATTTTTTTTGGGAAATTTACTGAGAGACAAACACGGAAACGCGGAAGAGGAAGAAAATAGAAATGCGATAGAACACGGAGGCATGTTTTTTGGCTTCAGAGAAATCCATTTTGGCCACTGACAGTAAGCAAACCTCCCTAATGGTCGGTTTGACAAGAAGATGACGGGCAACTCAAAATATTTTTAAGTTCAAGTAGAATCGGTCAAAATTTAATAAGAATCACTCCTTAATAGTGCAAAGAATACAGAGAAGTGCAAAATCCACGATAAAAAGCATTGGGGATTACCTTACAAAAACTGGCACCAACATGCACTTACCATGTCATCCTGGTTGTTTAAACCAAAAAGCAAATTGCAAGCAAATTTCACGCTATCAAATACACGATTATTATAAGAAAATAATTCACGAATTTTTATTGAACATGTATGTTAATCTTAGCAATGAATTTCAAGTATCTTGAGTATCTCTCTTTTTTTTTGTACTTTAAAATATGATAATTTTTTCCATTACTAATCGTGATCAGAGCTGAATGATTTTGAAATACGGTTTATTAATTATAAAATCAAGTTGCATATTGAATTTCTTGTATGTGTTTATGCTCTTATTAAAGATTAAACAACAAAATTAATGAATTGGTCGTTAGTCAAATTAATTTTTCTTGAAAGTAGACAGTGGAGACAGGTTTGCATACCTGTTTCTGGTAGAAAAGGAAATAGTTTTGTGTAACGGTTTGTTTTCTTTTACAAATTTTAAGACAGCTGCCGCAGTTGAAATGCAGTTTTATCCAAGTAGACACAATGGTAAATGCATGTTTAAAACATGTTTAGATGTACATTTCCTTTTATTGAATTTTTTATGTGGATTTTCACTTAAAGAATTTATTTGTACAGAGTAATAAGTTTTATAGATGACACTCTTAAAAATATTAGTTTTAAGGATAATTTACAGAAAAATAAATAACTGAATTTATCATTTTCAATTATATAGAAATAATGATAAATAAATTTAACATCTTCCTTCACAAAACAAATTTTTTTTCCTGCTAATTTTCCTTAAAGCTTATTATTCAGAAGTATTGTCTTTAAAACTAATTATCCTAAAAATGATGCCCTCTAATCTGATTTTCATTTTTTTGGCAACAACCTGAAAGTTTTAATAGATTTTTAAAGCAAAGATTTGATTGGAACTTAAATTATATTTAAAATTCAGTTTATTCTAAAGTATAAGAATTAAATGAACTTGATTTTGTGTATAAATAAAAATATGTACCATTTGAATAAGGAAATTAAACAATTGTCAAATCAGAATTTAATTATTGAAATAACTCAATTGGTGCTAACTGAATTTAGATAAATTTATAAAACTTAAATTTAAATTAAATATTTGAATTACTGGGAATTTTAACTTTACCAAATCAATTAAAATATATAATTTTCTGGAAAAGTCGGTTCTTGTCAAAATTGGTTAAAATTTGAATTCAAGCTAAATTTGAAATTAAATTATTTTTAATGAATCTACATAGAATTCTGAGTGTCTAGCATTTTTTGTTCTTAAATTTTATTTTGTTTGTTCGGAATTCGCGTTTTTAGCTGTAAGAACGTGCAAACGGACGACATTTGTCATTTGTATATTTGTCTATAATTAATCTGTATATCATCTGTATCCTCCTTTGAATTCTCCCTGGTATTTATGCCAGTATAGAATGGTTGATTCTATTCGAACACCAACAATATCTAAACATACACCATAAAATAAAATAACCTACCATACACCAAAAATTACTTTATATACACCGTCTTTTTTACAATACTAGCCTTATTTTTTTTCTTTTTCTTCCCTCTCTAAAACTTTAAAGTTATTATAGAAAATAAGAAATCTATAGCACTAAATAAAATTTAAATTCGGTAAGATGGGTTTTAATTTTTTGAATTTACGATAACCAATTTATTATGCCACAAAAAATTCTTAATTTCAGTAAAAGAGACCCTACTTTTAAATTAAATGAATCTAAATTTAAACACTTGTTAAAGTTCTCGTAATTCAAATTTTAGGTTTCATGTGTAAAAATATATTATGTTCTTCAAATTGTTTTACATATACTTAATCGAATATCGTTAGTTATAATGTTTTAGTTTGATGGGTTATACTTAAAAAATAAAAAATGTAATAAAGAAGAAGGGTAATTTAGTAATATATATATTTTTAGCAAAATTGTGGTGTACATAAGGTAATTTTCGGTGTATGAATAGAATTTACCGTATAGTATTTGAATGAGTGTATTGACGTAGGGATACGTTTATTAAATTATCATTTAATTTTGCAACTCCCCTCTCGTATACATAGAAATAATGTACTTTCTCTTCCTGTTTCATTCTTCTTTCTCAAAAGGCTAATTCTATTCATACACCTATAATTTCTTAACACACACCATAAAATTAATTAAAATAGCATACACCAAAAATTTCTTTTCATACACCATGCCTTTAACGAAATTACCCTTTTATATTTTCATCACCTTTTCTCTTTAACCTTAAAACTAAATTATATAAAACTGGGAATTCATTGCAATATATTTACCTAAAATAAAAGAAAACTTTAATTTTTAACACTAGTATTTTAAATTATTTGATTTTTTTTATTTTTAAATGACTTTTAATTTTAGATGATGGAAAATTGAACTTGTATTTTTAAATATTAGAATATTAAACTAGTTAAATTTTGGTGTTAAATTTATGCATGATTAGATTTGAATGAATGATTGAAGAATTTAGTACTCTGTATAACATTAATTTTAGTATTTAGTTTTTAATTTAAATTTTTATATTTAATTAAAGTGAAAACTATTAAAATTGATTGTATATAAACGTTGCTTGTAACGATATGAATATATTTTAATCCTCAAAAGAAATATAAATTTAATTTAACCAGTGGTATAAATTGATTTATAATTTATTAATTTTAGAAGAGAAATTATATTGAGTATACATAATGCAAACAAGGGAAAATTGTATATATTTTCATTTTTTAATATTGATTTTTTTAATAAGGTCATTTTGGTCTGAAATTTTATTTAAAATCTCATGGTGTAAGTAAAGCAATTTACGGTGTTTGAATAGAATTTGCCTTCTCAAAAACTTTCTCATCTCCTTTTCTCCTCTTTCTAGATCCAAATATGAAATTCAAAAAAAAATCTCAAAAGAAATTATGGAAAAAAAAAATGAAGAACACATAGCATAGCAAAGAGGAAATTGCAATTTCTAGTCTCTTTCCCCGCTTGGATTACACAAGTAATTATCCACTCAGCAAATAAATAAATAAACCCATACCCTCCCTCATCTACCCTCGCTCATCACCAACCAATATGCTGCTTCACTGCCCCATCATCCTCACCTCTACCTGACTTATCTCCAGCATCGTGTCCTTGCTTCCAAAAGTAATACCTTGACTATGTTATTACAACATGTAATAGTCCATGATTGGGAACACAACCATACCTCGTAGGAATTTTAAACCAAGTACATACCTATCACACGTAAAATACGTCTTATAACTATGGCTTTTTAAATGGGGATTGTTATCGACACTCAAAATATTATTAAGGGGGGGTCAATTTTTTAAAAAGAAAGAATTTGTTAAGGGGAGTACCAATGTAGAGAGCACCCCCCCTTAACAAATAAAGTTTATTTTACTAAATTATCCTTCTTTGCAATAATCACTTTTTTAGTTGTCGGTATATTGGTCGAACTGCATCAGATTTTATACCAAATTATCAATAATTTCATTTGTCGATATGCATCAGATTAGATGAAAATATATCATTCATAGGAAATCGATATACATATATCAAACAATTTATTTATACATTATCCAACCGCCAAATTTGTCGATACACCCTATTTTCTCCACTTCGATGACCCAACAACGAATACAAATTTCAAAAACGATGAACAATATCGAACAAAAATATATAATATGGCAGACCTACGTCGTTCATACCGTTATGCAGTAATTAACCTATTTTGGCAATGACAAAACGAAAAATAAACGACCATCTCCACCAAATAAAATTTGACACTACAACGTTTCGATCTCGAGACTGACAAAATAAAAATCTTAACCTCCATCGTTTCCGGCATTATACAATCGATTTCACATACCTTATCAACAACTTCTCCACAATCTTAGCATCTTAGGAAAAGCGTTTCACATTCATCTTTTATACCATTATTCTCCTCAATCAACCGATTTTTTGGTTTGAAAATAATTTAAAGATTGTTTTTTTTTTGTTTGAGATTAATTGGGATTTGAAATGGTAAGGGTAAAAAGGGAACGTAAAAAATTAAGTACGTGACCCCCTTAACATTTTTATTATGATTGGAGTGTTTTTAAAATTTGACCTTCCCTTAACAATAATTGGAGTGTCAATAACAACACCCTTTTAAATTCAGATACCAATCTATTTTTATACCAAAAGGACGCTTTAATCATGTAAATAAAGTCTCCGTCAAAAAATGATACTAGAATGCGTTCAAAACTGATACTAGTTAATTTGACAAAAATATATCATTTTCACATAAACAAAATCTCACTATCAAAACTGATACCAGTTAGCTTGAAAAACTGATACCACATTTGTTTAAACATAATCATAGTACCAAAACTGATACCATTATGCTTCAAAAACTGATACCAGAGATTGTATATTACAACATTGAATATATAAATGATACCAATACAATCAATAATTGATATCTACAAATCAAGCAACATAAAACACACACAACACATACATAAACACACACACACACACACACACACACACACACATATATATATATATATATATATAAAGCATCAACTAAAACATGATAGTAAACCAAAAATTCAATGAATACTCACAACTAATCTCAAATTTATTATATTTCCAAATCTGAATGCATAAAGTGAAGGAAAACACTATAAAGTCTATAATACAATTGTAAGAAAATATCAATTCTTCGAAGCTTGGCAGTTGTGCTTGTTGTGGCCATACTGCTTACACACACCACACTGATTTTGTTTATTCTGGAAAAATGCAAATCCGCCTTTTCGTTTGGTAGAAGGTCTACCAGCACCACGTTTGTCTTTAGGAGGCTTAATGACATCTTCATTGCAAGGATCGGCAATGGGCTTATCATAGTTCGGAATAGGATTCACAGGATTAGCATAAGAAGATCGATAAGCGTCTATGATGAAATAGTGTTCAACAAAATTGTATACCAGAAATTTAGATCTAGTAATGTACTTGATAGCATGAGCACAAGGAAATCCGGTAAGTTTCCATTGACTGCAAGTACAACTCCGATTTTGAAGATCAACATGATGAGAAAATGGAGACTTGACTTCAAATATGAATTCCGAAGATTTATAAACAACCCAACCAAACCGTTCATCAATCAACCCTTTTAACCTGTAACGACCCGCCATTTTGCCCGATTCTCGCCGGTAATTAAACCGACTCAAATCGTTCATAAAGACGAATTGTTATGGGTACTTACATACATTGGACAAAACAACAGAACTTTTCATTGAATAATTCAATATTACATCAGAGTTACATGAATATCAGAGTTACACCTAAATATACACAGCGGAAGAAATAAAACTCTCAGCGGAAGAACATCATCTGATACAACGGAAGCTCCAACTCTAGCGTGAACTCTAACTCCGGAAGCACTCTGAATCTTCTCCACAATCCATAACTGCAAACTAAACACTAGCTGCCCGTGTGGAAATTAGTGGGCACCCAAAGTTTAGGAAGGAACAATAAACTCCAGGTCAGTCGAGGGACTGGTGTGAGAACTCAAAACAGTTATCATTTAAGTTTCATTTTAAAGTTGGGTAATTCAACGGACCACGCCGCTAATGCGGAACGGGTTTTACTCCATATGAATTCCCGTGCATAGAAATACGCAATGACTTTTGAAAAATGAAGCTATCATAAGCTCGTCCCACATCACACAATGAAAGCGCACACCAGATGGGCGAGTTTTGTCTTATGATAACCAAACATGATTTCGTACGTGAAAATTTTCATATAGTGTGGAAAAACAAGTTCACAAATAAATGTAATAATCCTAGACGGCATGAGTGTCCCATACCACTATGTCGCCTTATATAAATAAAATCAAAATCGCATGGCTCGTATTGGGATTAGGATTTCCAACTTGATGATTCCTGGCACGAAAGATCAATCAAGGATACAAAACGAAGTGCCTCAACGGCTTTTTCGACCATACGCGGACACCGAATACACATCGTCGGGGCAGATCAACGGTTTTCGACCAGACGCGGCCCCCCGAACATACCCCATCCCCAGTTCACAAGTGGTTTCCCACTGCTGCAGCACTCATCATCAAATCATATATGTATACAGACCAAACCGCCAGTTTCTCATCATCCGGTGTGTGAGGTTTGTCGATGTCACGTCATACATAAAGCTACGCTTCGATAAGCCATGCTTTGATCATCCTTAGCTCATATCATACTTGGGTATGCCACATTGTCAATATCTCCACATATCACTGATTCGAATTAATACATATTCTCTAAGAACGTAACTTAGAGACGGAGATATTCAATTGCCACAAATCTGATATATATATATTCAGACGAATCAGTGCTACGTGGTCAATTACAATGTCAGACACACCATCCATACAAGTTCGTTCTGGGTCTGAACGAAACACAATCCGAAAATTTCCAAATATACTCAAATCTCCTGCCACCCTCGTATCGGGTGTACGGCCCGATCCGAGATGTCAGCAATCGATCCAAATAATCTGGATTTTTCCGGTCTTCATTTATCGATTCCAAATCTTGAATTGCTTCATAACGTCGTAATATTACTTGGAATGGTTTTCGGACCTATATCCGATCCCGGACTTCCCAAGTAACCAACGTATTTTAAAACAATAGCTACAAATCACACGGGTTTCTCAATTCAAAACTCCTTCCCAAATATTGTTGTTTATTTTGAATTACGGTTGGATTCAATTCCCGGAACCCGTTACCCTTTAATCCTTTCTCAAATTCAACATTTGTTTTCCCAAATTCCATAACAACTTAATCAATCCGTTGTCACTTGAGTAACCAAATCTTTATTTGGATTTTTTTGGATTTCCATTTAACACTTATATTTCACATATTAGTTCATATAGAATCAATCGACTTATACTCGATATTGATTCACAGACTCAGGCAACACGATCAGAATCAGGATATGGATATGTTAGTATTTCTGATCGTATTTATCTGCTATTGTAAATCCATATCGACTATCTGAAGATAAATTCCATCAAAACACCTTCCCATTTAAAACAACCTTGTTTTACATAACCATCCCTTTTCGTACAGGTTTGGTTTAAAGAACTTCCCATTCCAGTTGTTTTCAAATAAAAGGTACGCCAATGTTATGAGTGTTACGAAAGGTATTGAAAAAAATGGTTACTCAATTTAGTGAATCCAAACCAAATTTAATTTTACACATTTAACAAAGATCACCTTCAAATATATTTCACAAAATTTAATGGATTTCATAAATCCATTTATTCGATTTCGGTTATGGTCGATGACTGCACGTAGCGACCTTTTCAGATTTTTATTTCGAACATAGCTCAAATTTATACGACGGAAGTTGAAAATTCCCCTTTCCACAAAACCCATTATTAAAAGAAATCCTTCATTTTCCCGTTTACGTCAATTTGCTTCCATATGTTCGAGCTATTATTATTTGAAATCCGGAACCGATATTATTGAACTGTCACTTAACGACGAGTTTGATTTCGTTATAATATAAATTGTTCAATCCAATTCCAAAACAAATTTTTTCCATAACTTAGTTAAAAATCAAATCCCGTATTATCAATTATTATATAATAATGAAACCCATTTGTTTGTATAAAACAACGTTTAATCCATATTTCAAATCTTTTCAAATCTAAGTTTCAAACACAATTCAAGCTCATTAGCGTTTGGGATTTGTTTCAAACATATTTTATGCGGATATTGTTACTTAAATTTGATTTCAAATAGTTTACAAACTAATTCACAACTTTATTTAAGAAATAAAATTTATTTATGGAAGGAGAATGTGAATCGATTACCGTATAATTACACAGCTACGGTGTATGGTGAATCAGAACAAATCCAATTACATAACCAAACAATAAACACAAATTCATCCATCACAACCACAACAATCAAAATAATCAGTTAACTATGCGCAGAGCGTTACTGTCAATAACGCTCAGTGTAAATTGCGGTGTTTTAACTGTATAAACATTCATCGAACAACCAATGACAATCATCCATAACAGTTCATGATCGTTAGCCAATTATAATTAAAACTAATTATAATTAAACATAATAACTAATTTAAATAAATTTTAAATTAGAATTCTCACCAGACAGCTCTCCCATAATTAATAGCCTACCCAAACTGTGCTGCATGCCTCTCTCTCTCTACGTATTTCCTCTCCACGTCATTCCTTCTCTTGCGCCTCCTCTCTTCGTTTTTTTTTTTTTTTTTGTACAGAAAGGGTTGGGCGCAAAATAGGTTCATACTAGAACTGGTGCGGCAATCTCGCATGCGCATGCAAGAGAATGGACATGCATGCAAGACTTCTTCTTTTGTACAACTAGGCTTCTAACAACACTTATATGCATGCATGCGCATGCAAGATATGCTCTACACAAGTTAGCAGCAGACTCCATCGTATTGGATTTTATTTTCTCTCTCTAAAACCAAGCTTCTAATATCAAAAGGATTTCGCATGCATGCAAAATGGTGGAAGCAGGTGCATGTAAAGGCGAAGGCAAGTGGACTGATGGAAGCTTCTGTGGAGCGGATGGCCAATGATGGTGCTGACCTTGAAGCAGACTGGAGTCATTTGGAAAGAAATGGATGAAGTTTGGTACACGCGGTGAGAAGATGAGAGGGTAATTACGGTGGAGGGCTTTATGCATGCAGACCTCACGGTTTCACCGTTCTTCATTTTATTCCTTTATATATATATATATATATAATGGCAGAAGTTGCTTTTGGGAAGGAAGAGGAGGCAAATGGAGTGGAGAGCTTAACGGGCGGATGGGTTTTATAAAAGAGAAGCCAAATTCTTACAGCAACGTGTAAACATTTGGTTTACACTTGTCCCCCCTCACTTACACATGCTTGCCACGTTTTTTTTTTCTTTTTTTTTCTTTTTTTTTCGCGGATGGCGGAACTTGTTTAGCAGTGAAGAAGGAGGTTTACAGAACTACAGATAAGCTTTGAAACGGTGGACAAAGGAGAAAATGGAAGATGGAATGGACAGCACGTGTAAACCAAGTGGACAAGTGTCTCTCTTATAGCTTTATTTGCTTACACGTTGGTGTACACTTGCCATAACACATCCATCCACACTTCAAGTCCAAATGTAGTGTATTTATTTTGTTCACTTTCAATTTTTTTATTTTTAGAGTTATTTACCGCGAGTTGTACCGGAGCAAGACCATCATCGTAAACAACAACACGCTCTGATTTGAAAACAGCAATAAAACCGGTCTGATTGATCAATTTTGTAAAGCGTCTAAAGGACCACGTTTATACCCAAAATACGTTGAAAAATTATCTGCTTATTTTTCAAAATAAAAATTACAGAAAAATTCTAAAAATTATTTTAAAACAGCGCGTGCAGAAATCGGATGAATATTTTTAACTGATATTTAATTATAATTTATTTTCAAGTCAAACAACTATTAAAAATTAAAAATCCATATAAAATCCATATCGAATTGTTTTTAAAATCTTTATATATTAAATATTTCTTAAAATAAATCTTTCAATAAAAAAAAATTCATATTATAAAACATTTATATATATATTAATACAAAATTTTATTACCTATAAATATAAAAACCATTATAATAAAAATTACAAAAATCATTTCTATACACAATCTTTAAAATAAGTCTTATACAAAATAAAATTATTTATTTAAACTAATAAAAAGGGAATTTCAAATATTAAATCCTATTAATTCCAAAATATGTATTCAGAAAATCTCAAAATGTGTTACGAAATTCATATTTAAATTTAGAAAATTCTGGTTCGTTACATTCTTCCCCCCTTAAGACTTTTCGTCCTCGAAAAGGAAGATAGTAAATTTTAAAACTTCTATATAAACTATAAATCAACTTTTCTATAAGCTTTGGAATAGGTCTCAAAACAGCCAGATTTAAAATAGTGGGACACGCATATCATAGTCAGTCCAACATATCATATCATATCGATCTCTCAAGTTAGCATACAAAACGTATCTAACCTTTCCTGAGCACATACTACGCATTTTGGGCAGTCAAAATGCAGTCATCAAAGGTGTACCTCAAAACCATACTAACCCAAAACAACTTAATGCATCTGGTACTTAAGATAACATATAAACACTATATATACAAGGTCCAGACTCATCGCAACTAAACCTCTGTTGTATCTGACCCATCATCGGATGGATCGGTTAAACCAATTTCCTTGGGTTCCTCATTAGCTAACGGCTCTTCATCGTCTACCATAAAGCCATCGTCATCTATTCCCATGATAAATTTATCGTGCTCATTACCCATAAATCCATCTTCACCAGCCTTGTCCAAGAGCTGGTCCATATCCTCCATTTTCTCATCAAACTCATCATCTCCCATTTCTGGAAGTAGGTCATCCTCGAATGTAGGTTATTCAAAATCACCCTCATCGGCTACAACCTTATTATCGTCTACCCCGACATCATCACCATGTTGGGGTTTCTCCACTCTTTTCTATAACATCGTCAAATCCATCATTTCCCGCTTCTGGGAGTGGGTCGTCCTCAGCTATAACTGCTAGTTATCCCATTTCATGCATCAACATTTCTAAACCGCTCAACAAATACAGGGTCTATAGGCCACTTAATGTCCTCTGGTGCGACCTGCGCTAGTTCGACACCTCCTAACAACTGCTGATCCCTCTGGTCTAGGATCTGCGACCACAACACTCTAACGTATCATTATTAATCTTTGGGGAAATATAAAATCCAAAGTAGGTTGCTGCCTTATCCCATATCATCAAGTTAATAATCACGGGTCCTAGCACATACTCATACATTCTTACAGGGTCGTCCTACTGCAGGGTTGGGCCTTATTCCTAACACATCAAGATAAAAGATCAGAACTACTATCCATGTTACTGCTGGGCACTTGGCCTGGTCCTGAATCAGGTTGGAATTTTGATGGAATCTCAATTATCCTATGGTTACCCTAGTTACAGGAAATGATTGAATTCTCGATTACCGCTACCCTTAGGCCGGACTAAGCAAGCTATTATCGTACACTTAGCCGTTTACTTCCTTAGAGTTAAAAGTTTAAGCTCATGGGTCGTCCAAACCTACTCATCATTAACTTAACCAAAACGATTCACATTAAGTGCTTATACCCAAAATTTCTCCTTTTAAGGTTCTTAAAATTTGCAAAGGGGTTTACCAAAATCAACAAATGGTCAAGGGTCCAAATTGGGTCATCCTAATTCCTACCAAACCAACAGAAATCATTACTTTACGCAAAGGAATTAGTGAAATTTACTTAAGTTTCAGTGTAATCCCATATTTTCTTAACCACTATTATTGTAAGAATTTATACTCAAGTTATTCATCCAATTTCTAGATTCATAAATATTCCCTACTCATCTTGGTTCATTTGTGAATTACATTTATATTCTTCATTTAAGAAAATATAACCTATATTTCATTCCTATTTCAAGTTACTATATCGGCCCTGTCTTTAATTCATCAACAATTTCAAACACTTATGAAAATGGTTTCAAGTATTCTCGATGTTTAAATCGGAATCATATGGTCATCCCATTTTCGAAACTCGAGAATAATCACTGACGATGTCCGGATCATCAACAGAATTATCCTCCAGCGACTAGAATGGAATCCTATATCTATCTAGTACATATAAGATTTCTTATACACGTTGATCAGACGTATATTAAAAATCCTTACATACTCGATAGTCCAATCATGACGTCGAATAAAACACTCGAAATCCTTATTTCAAATTATATTTCAAATAATCATCGTTTCAAAATGATTTACTTGTTCAAAAATACCTTATATAGGTTTCAAAAATATACGTTCTCTCGTCATAATATTCCGAGATCTCATTCTAGGGTATTTTCTAACCCTATCTCTAATGAGATATTGTAACTCTGAGGAGTCATATTCTTTTGTCCAAATATGTACGTACCCAATAGCTTTGTATAACCAAAGCTCTGATACCAACTGTAACGACCCGCCTTTTTGCCCGATTCTCGCCGGTAATTAAACCGACTCAAATCGTTCATAAAGACGAATTGTTATGGGTACTTACATATATTGGACAAAACAACAGAACTTTTCATTGAATAATTCAATATTACATCAGAGTTACATGAATATCAGAGTTACACCTAAATATACACAGCGGAAGAAATAAAACTCTCAGCGGAAGAACATCATCTGATACAACGGAAGCTCCAACTCTAGCGTGAACTCTAACTCCGGAAGCACTCTGAATCTTCTCCACAATCCATAACTGCAAACTAAACACTAGCTGCCCGTGTGGAAATTAGTGGGCACCCAGAGTTTAGGAAGGAACAATAAACTCCAGGTCAGTCGTGGGACTGGTGCGAGAACTCAAAACAGTTATCATTTAAGTTTCATTTTAAAGTTGGGTAATTCAACGGACCACGCCGCTAATGCGGAACGGGTTTTACTCCATATGAATTCCCGTGCATAGAAATACGCAATGACTTTTGAAAAATGAAGCTATCATAAGCTCGTCCCACATCACACAATGCAAGCGCACACCAGATGGGCGAGTTTTGTCTTATGATAACCAAACATGATTTCGTACGTGAAAATTTTCATATAGTGTGGAAAAACAAGTTCACAAATAAATGTATTAATCCAAGACGGCATGAGTGTCCCATACCACTATGTCGCCCTATATAAATAAAATCAAAATCGCATGGCTCGTATTGGGATTTGGATTTCCAACTTGATGATTCCTGGCACGAAAGATCAATCAAGGATACAAAACGAAGTGCCTCAACGGCTTTTTCGACCATACGCGGACACCGAATACACATCGTCGGGGCAGATCAACGGTTTTCGACCAGACGCGGCCCCCCGAACATACCCCATCCCCAGTTCACAAGTGGTTTCCCACTGCTGCAGCACTCATCATCAAATCATATATATATACAGACCAAACCGCCAGTTTCTCATCATCCGGTGTGTGAGGTTTGTCGATGTCACGTCATACACAAAGCTACGCTTCGATAAGCCATGCTTTGATCATCCTTAGCTCATATCATACTTGGGTATGCCACATTGTCAATATCTCCACATATCACTGATTCGAATTAATACATATTCTCTAAGAACGTAACTTAGAGACGGAGATATTCAATTGCCACAAATCTGATATATATATATATATTCAGACGAATCAGTGCTACGTGGTCAATTACAATGTCAGACACACCATCCATACAAGTTCGTTCTGGGTCTGAACGAAACACAATCCGAAAATTTCCAAATATACTCAAATCTCCTGCCACCCTCGTATCGGGTGTACGGCCCGATCCAAGATGTCAGCAATCGATCCAAATAATCTGGATTTTTCCGGTCTTCATTTATCGATTCCAAATCTTGAATTGCTTCATAACGTCGTAATATTACTTGGAATGGTTTCCGGACCTATATCCGATCCCGGACTTCCCAAGTAACCAACGTATTTTAAACCAATAGCTACAAATCACACGGGTTTCTCAATTCAAAACTCCTTCCCAAATATTGTTGTTTATTTTGAATTACGGTTGGATTCAATTCCCGGAACCCGTTACCCTTTAATCCTTTCTCAAATTCAACATTTGTTTTCCCAAATTCCATAACAACTTAATCAATCCGTTGTCACTTGAGTAACCAAATCTTTATTTGGATTTTTTTGGATTTCCATTTAACACTTATATTTCACATATTAGTTCATATAGAATCAATCGACTTATACTCGATATTGATTCACAGACTCAGGCAACACGATCAGAATCAGGATATGGATATGTTAGTATTTCTGATCGTATTTATCTGTTATTGTAAATCCATATCGACTATCTGAAGATAAATTCCATCAAAACACCTTCCCATTTAAAACAACCTTGTTTTACATAACCATCCCTTTTCGTACAGGTTTGGTTTAAAGAACTTCCCATTCCAGTTGTTTTCAAATAAAAGGTACGCCAATGTTATAAGTGTTACGAAAGGTATTGAAAAAAATGGTTACTCAATTTAGTGAATCCAAACCAAATTTAATTTTACACATTTAACAAAGATCACCTTCAAATATATTTCACCAAAATTTAATGGATTTCATAAATCCATTTATTCGATTTCGGTTATGGTCGATGACTGCACGTAGCGACCTTTTCAGATTTTTATTTCGAACATAGCTCAAATTTATACGACGAAAGTTGAAAATTCCCCTTTTCACAAAACCCATTATTAAAAGAAATCCTTCATTTTCCCGTTTACGTCAATTTGCTTCCATATGTTCGAGCTATTATTATTTGAAATCCGGAACCGATATTATTGAACTGTCACTTAACGACGAGTTTGATTTCGTTATAATATAAATTGTTCAATCGAATTCCAAAACAAATTTTTTCCATAACTTAGTTAAAAATCAAATCCCGTATTATCAATTATTATATAATAATGAAACCCATTTGTTTGTATAAAACAACGTTTAATCCATATTTCAAATCTTTTCAAATCTAAGTTTCAAACACAATTCAAGCTCATTAGCGTTCGGGATTTGTTTCAAACATATTTTATGCGGATATTGTTACTTAAATTTGATTTCAAATAGTTTACAAACTAATTCACAACTTTATTTAAGAAATAAAATTTATTTATGGAAGGAGAATGTGAATCGATTACCGTATAATTACACAGCTACGGTGTATGGTGAATCAGAACAAATCCAATTACATAACCAAACAATAAACACAAATTCATCCATCACAACCACAACAATCAAAATAATCAGTTAACTGTGCGCATAGCGTTACTGTCAATAACGCTCAGTGTAAATTGCGGTGTTTTAACTGTATAAACATTCATCGAACAACCAATGACAATCATCCATAACAGTTCATGATCGTTAGCCAATTATAATTAAAACTAATTATAATTAAACATAATAACTAATTTAAATAAATTTTAAATTAGAATTCTCACCAGACAGCTCTCCCATAATTAATAGCCTACCCAAACTGTGCTGCATGCCTCTCTCTCTACGTATTTCCTCTCCACGTCATTCCTTCTCTTGCGCCTCCTCTCTTCGTTTTCTTTCTTTTTTCTTTTTTCTTTTTTTTTGTACAGAAAGGGTTGGGCGCAAAATAGGTTCATACTAGAACTGGTGCGGCAATCTCGCATGCGCATGCAAGAGAATGGACATGCATGCAAGACTTCTTCTTTTGTACAACTAGGCTTCTAACAACACTTATATGCATGCATGCGCATGCAAGATATGCTCTACACAAGTTAGCAGCAGACTCCATCGTATTGGATTTTATTTTCTCTCTCTAAAACCAAGCTTCTAATATCAAAAGGATTTCGCATGCATGCAAAATGGTGGAAGCAGGTGCATGTAAAGGCGAAGGCAAGTGGACTGATGGAAGCTTCTGTGGAGCGGATGGCCAATGATGGTGCTGACCTTGAAGCGGACTGGAGTCATTTGGAAAGAAATGGATGAAGTTTGGTACACGCGGTGAGAAGATGAGAGGGTAATTACGGTGGAGGGCTTTATGCATGCAGACCTCACGGTTTCACCGTTCTTCATTTTATTCTTTATATATATATATATATATATATATATAATGGCAGAAGTTGCTTTTGGGAAGGAAGAGGAGGCAAATGGAGTGGAGAGCTTAACGGGCGGATGGGTTTTATAAAAGAGAAGCCAAATTCTTACAGCAACGTGTAAACATTTGGTTTACACTTGTCCCCCCTCACTTACACATGCTTGCCACGTTTTTTTTTCTTTTTTTTTTCGCGGATGGCGGAACTTGTTTAGCAGTGAAGAAGGAGGTTTACAGAACTACAGATAAGCTTTGAAACGGTGGACAAAGGAGAAAATGGAAGATGGAATGGACAGCATGTGTAAACCAAGTGGACAAGTGTCTCTCTTATAGCTTTATTTGCTTACACGTTGGTGTACACTTGCCATAACACATCCATCCACACTTCAAGTCCAAATGTAGTGTATTTATTTTGTTCACTTTCAATTTTTTGATTTTTAGAGTTATTTACCGCGAGTTGTACCGGAGCAAGACCATCATCGTAAACAACTCTGATTTGAAAACAACAATAAAACCGGTCTGATTGATCAATTTTGTAAAGCGTCTAAAGGACCACGTTTATACCCAAAATACGTTGAAAAATTATCTGCTTATTTTTCAAAATAAAAATTACAGAAAAATTCTAAAAATTATTTTAAAACAGCGCATGCAGAAATCGGATGAATATTTTTAACTGATATTTAATTATAATTTATTTTCAAGTCAAACAACTATAAAAAATTAAAAATCCATATCTAATTGTTTTTAAAATCTTTATATATTAAATATTTCTTAAAATAAATCTTTCAATAAAAAAAATTCATATTATAAAACATTTATATATATATTAATACAAAATTTTATTACCTATAAATATAAAAACCATTATAATAAAAATTACAAAAATCATTTCTATACACAATCTTTAAAATAAGTCTTATACAAAATAAAATTATTTATTTAAACTAATAAAAAGGGAATTTCGAATATTAAATCCTATTAATTCCAAAATATGTATTCAGAAAATCTCAAAATGTGTTACGAAATTCATATTTAAATTTAGAAAATTCTGGTTCGTTACACCTATGCTCCATAGATGGACAAAGAATGGTAGTCCACAAATGACACTCCTCTCTCCTTTTGGCCAATTTGTTCCATAATTTTAATCCTAATTCCATCTAAGCATGATGTTATTAGCAATGCTCTTTCCTCTATAACCCAGTTATTAAAACTTTCAGCTACATTTGAACAATACTCTCCATATCGTTTGCCCTTAAAAAACAAATCAGCTCACCTATCAAATGGTTTATCCTTAAAAAAGTTCACAGATGCAGTACCTCCAACATCCACAAATTTAGAATGTGCAGCTTCAAATTCATTTAAATTTGAAGCTCTAGAACACAACTTAAACAACTCAACAATTGAAGCATTTGTATTCTTTGACTTAACAGTTGAAAGCAAGTTTTGTTCCATCTGAAAATAACAAAAACTATGAAATGCATTAAGGAAAACTTCGCAAATACCCAAAACTAACCATTGATGACGATCTGATATAAAAACCAAATCACGTGTTTCTTCAAACATTTTCTTTAAGTGACATAAAAACCATCTCCAATTATCCACATTTTCAATGGAGGCTACACCCATAGCTAAAGGGAAAAAGCCTGCAAATTAAATAATAGTTAAATAGACAATCAAAATAAAACATAAAACACCAATACATGTAAACAATAACTAATACCAGTAGGTACTTAAAACTGATATCAGAAAACTGGAAATAATAATGAATCAAAAAATTAGAAAAACTGATACTACCAGATACATAAAACTTATACCTGAAAACTGGAGAATTAATTTTTAACAAGATATCATAAAAACTGATACTATCAGGCTATGAAAACTGATACCAGGAAACTAGAAAAATAAATATTAACTAAAATTTAAAAAACTGATACTACCAGGCACATAAAACAGATACCTGAAAACTGGAAAATTAATTTTTTACAAGACATCATAAAAACTGAAACTATCAGGCTATGAAAAGTGATACCAAAAAACTGGAAAAATAAATATTAACTAAAACTTAAAGGAACCGATACTACCAGTGTAACGACCGAGAAATTTCAGAACCAATTTAATATCTATTTCTCTTAAGAAATAGTAGTTTCTTAAGGAAGTGGTAGTTATCGAACTCATAATTCGACAAAAACAGTTTCATTAGATCCGGAATGATGAAATTAGGTCGCCTACCAAGTTTCGTCAAAAAAGAGCAACCGCTGGATATGTTAAATTTGCAAAAGATTCAAAATTTAAACTAAAAACGAACGATTTTAAGGATATCTTGAGAACGAAATATCGCTATATCGTAAGATCACCTCCGTTGGATCCGGAATAGTGAATTTTAGTACTCAGTGAAGTTTCGCGCAAAACGACATCTGTATGTGGAAAAGAAAAAAATAAAAGGCTAAAATTTGAACTAAAATTTGATGATAATTGGAATTTGATTATCCTAACAACAAAACTGGAACCTGAGACCTATCCAGAAAAATTTAGAATATTAGCTATGTATGAAGTCTGGGAAAATCCTATAATGGACATAGAAAGTTATTAAGAAAACAAAACTAAAATAAATTATTTGAAAATCCAAACGAACTCCGATTTTGGATTTGAACACATAGGATTGTACTATGTTAGAAACCGGACGATACAGTGAAAGAATTTCTGAAAACCGTTATCATTTGATACTCCGACACGAGGTCGGAAGGTGCTTGAGAAAGCACACTTTACTATTTGAATGGATAAGGATGAATTAAAACCATTCAATTTCCATCCGAACATATAGGATTGTAGTACGTCAGAAAACGGACGATATGGTGAAAGAATTTCTGAAAACCGTTATCATTTGATACTCCGATTCGAGGCTGAAAAGTATGTGAGAAAACACACTTTACTATTCAAAAGGATAAGGATGAATTGTGGCCACTCATTTTTCATACTTATCTACAATAACACGTGTCCTCCATCCATGAAATTAAGCTTCCTTATAAATACCCCCCGCCCTCGTCTTCTTTACTATATCATTTCCTTTCTTCCCTTGAAAATCTCCTTTTTCCTCCCTTCTCCATGAATTTCTCACGTTTTTCCTCCTTAAATAAATTAAAAAAAAAGATTCTTCAAGAAAATAAATAAGAAAGAAAGGAGAAAAGCTAGGAGAAGGATCTATACATCGTAGGCGAAAATCTGGAAGCTTTTAGGTGCGAAAAACTAAACTTTTAAAGGGTTTTTGTTGCTTTATTGTATGATTGCATATACAGTGTTCATTGAAATGTTTCTTAGAGTTTTGGTAGTGAATACATGGATGATTTGATGGTATATGATTGCTAAATATCCCTAAATAGGTTCATGTAGGAAAAAATGGCAATTTATTTGGTGTTTGGGGTGAAAACTTTTATGTTAGGTTCAAAAAGTTGCACCTTTATGGAATATCATAAACATACATGCCATGATTTAATTTTGGTAATATGTTTAGGTTAGAAAATGATGATAAACTCCTAAAGGTTCATTCTTTATGGATTAATTCACGTAAAGATGTGATTTTGGTTATGAATTCACCATTATATAAAGGAAACCATGACCTTTTATTTAAATTCATGAAGTTGAACCTCATGTGATAAATACTTGGGTTGATATCTAGGGTAATGAACGTCAGAAACTTATAACATGGTTTTGAGCACCATGACATGCTTATGTTGAGTTGTTAATCTCTAGCTAATGAATATTATACATATTTGGAAGTTGTTGGATGAGGTTGATTTGATTTAGATGTTTTTGATTGATCAATGGTTATGAATACCATTTGGTTGTTAATTAACAAAGTGGAACCCAATTTTGACACCGACATCTGATCTTAAATAACTAACGAGTTTAGTAACAACTCATTAGACTCATGTCATCTTGTTTATGTTTATTGGATGTTTGTAAACACCCAAATTCTCGGGTTATATGGGAGTTGAATGTGACTCATTCCAAAAATTGGATTTTAAATGTTTATTTTAATAATAAAATAATCAGGAAAAATGAAAGTATTTTGGATAATGGTTTAAATAATAAACACCTATCTTAGTTGAATATGCGGAAACCACGAGTAAGTCTATCCCGATTGTGAGATCCGGAAAGATAAATGTGGTGTTTAACAAGGTAAGGGATGCTGCAACCAGTGCGCTGTACTAACCTGGCCAACGTTTATTGATCTGGGCGAGGATCGGAATGGATCGAAAGGAAAGACCGGATGTTCATTTAACAATTTATTAAACGTTAAATGTAAGGAAGATATTCATTTTTGTATAATGAATCCGAAATAAAGATAAGTGAACACTTGAGTTTTCCAATTAGTTAAATCAATTTGGAATCAAATGGAAACCGTTTTGATTAACGATTGAGATAAATCTCCATAGATGAAGACTCAGACTATTTGAGGAATTTGAAAGGCGCTTGCCAATATTCCGCTTATAGTGTTGGTTGGATACAGAGATTAATATCAATTGTAAGCAGATATGATTTCCGTGAAGATTCCATTTTAAATGGAAGATGATTTTAGGTTTATCGTGAATCGTGTTTTAAGTGACATTGGTTCTTTAACCCATTTAAAGAAGTAATTAATTTCCTAAGATTGAATAATCATTAAGTAGTGATCTTTGAGATTGAAACTAAGTGGAGTTTTAGTGAATCTTTAATTAGATTTAAATGGAATGAGGTTCATGAAATCTTGTATACCTATTGATTTTAAAGATGCGCTAGTTATTTGGAAAGACCAGGTTTTACCCATTCCGAATAATTATACGACGTGATGCTGATGTCAAGATATCGAAGACAGTGGCGGAAGACCCAAATTTCTTCACATTGGATGGATGGCATGTTGATGCCTTGGGCGGACACCTAGGTTAAAGTAGCGGCCAATTTGACCGTGCTTGAAGCGATTTGGTTTGCAAGGACTTACACTCCCAGGCGGGGACGTGGAATCAAGTGCCTTCGGCTTCAATCCTAATCCCGGATTGGACTAGTTGATGGATTTTGTGTCTGACACTGTATTTTATAAATTACAGGCTGGCATTTACTAAACATACTTCTGTTTGGTAGCGGAGAATTTATTCTCTTTCTTAACACCCTTCTTTGAGACGTACGAGCCCAAAGGTTGTATGTTGGTAAATTGCAGTTTGTGTTTTAAAGGATGATAGCGTGGCATGATAAGTGAGAACGATCAAGGCTGTGGTTGAAGACCAAAGCATGGCTTAAATGCGTAGCTTTGTGTATGGCGTGACTTCGTAAGCCTCACAACTCGGAATGAGCTGAAATAGGACTATAGACCGCAGGGGTAGGGACTTAACGTTCCATCTAGCAAAAGGTAACGACATAGTATGGAGCCCAGGCATTTACTTATGTGGTTTGTTGGATGAGGCGCCTCGGAATAGGTCAATATACCTAGATGATAGTCTACATACAAACCGATGGACGTTATGTTCATGCTGTTTACTTTAATCCACGAAGTAGGGTCGACCGACCCTACCGCTCTAAAGGAGCCAGACGGGATCCTGGAACCTAACTGGAGGTTCCGAATCGGATTGGGAAGATCCTTAGCCTAGGCCCATTGATAGAAAACCAACTTCCAATACGGAACCCTTTACGATTTTCGACCTATGTAGCCAACATAGTGGGATGGGGGCACTATGCGAGCTAAGATTCGTAAGTTTATTTTCGAAAGTATTTTTCACACCCAAGTCATTATAATAATATCAAATGTTTTTGTTTTGAATTATACCAAGCATGTTTTGCGATTATAAGGCAAACCCCTATCCTCTAGTTTGTGCTTGCAAGGTGTGATGGGACTTGGGGCTTATAATCATTCATTTTTCTAAAAGTCATGTTTTCAAGATCTGGTTCATGGTTGCTATGTTTAGTTATGGTTGCTATGGATATGCACGTATCCTTGGGAGAAAACCAGTTCCGCAACATGCGGCGTGGTCTCGAGATACCTTATTCAAAATAAGGCTAAGTATAAGATTAGTCGGTAAAGTTTTCTTACGCCGGTCCCATGACTGATCCGATGTTGTTTTTCCCTTGCAACCTCGGATGCCCACCCTTTCCACACAGGTAGGTTGATTAGCATGTTATCTCGTTATTTTTTTGGGTTAGCTGCTAGTGCTTTTGGCTTGGAGTTAGAGCTGGATTTGGATTGCTCTGGATCTATTCTAGAAGAATCTGGTAGTTGGTCCTACCCCTATCCTTTATCCTTAATCCTTATCAGCCATGTACATTACGTTTTTAATTCTACTGTGTTGTGGTGTAATATATGGATCCTTGGGATATGTAACTCTGATGTAATATATATTATGTTTTTCTTTTGATGTTGTTATTATTATGCATTATGTTCTGAAAGCGACTCTCGCCCTTGAGTGGGTGCGAGTCGTTACAACCAGGCTCTTAAAACTGATATATAAAAACAATAAATAATAGGACTTAACATAAGCTGATACTACAAGTCACCTAACACTAATATGTAAGAATTAAAAAAAAAATTGAACATAAAAAACAAAACAAAAAAATATACCTTGATTACCATTCTTTGCAGTAGCTCCATCAGTACCCCCGGTCGTCCCTTTAAGTGAGTAGCGTCTAAAAAAATCATGGCTTGACGATACTCAAACCCATATATACAAGCAGAAAGGGCAATAAACACTCTCTCAAATTGGTTAGTACTGGCATTAACCTCTAAGGCAACGTAACTACCTGGGTTATGATTTTTTAGTGCCTCCAAATACCATCTCAAGTCATCGTAAGACATAGAATCATTACCATACAATTTAGTCAAAGCAAGTTTTCTTGCAGAATAAGCAAACGGATAATTCAATTCAATATTATATTCTCTATGAAAATCAGCTACGATCTCCTTACGCTTCTTGCTTGGATGATCACGAATTTCATCTATAATCAACGATT
The DNA here is from genome assembly GCA_030737875.1 of Allium sativum. Taxonomy (NCBI): domain Eukaryota; kingdom Viridiplantae; phylum Streptophyta; class Magnoliopsida; order Asparagales; family Amaryllidaceae; genus Allium; species Allium sativum. The sequence continues at coordinate 891,304,974 of CM060916.1, read as the reverse complement.
TAATAAACGAGCTAGAAATATGTGGATTGCTCAAATTTTTAAGTCCACCATCATAGGAATGCTCACTAACTAAATTTCATATGAAAAAACTATTAAGTTGTTCGGAATCAAAAGTAGCATGAACTTTAAACTGACATCCAGTAGAAGACGAAGAAGAGCAAACAACTGTTATCCTAGAAGAACTATTCTTTAAAAAAATTAGTTCATATCCTATCTTAATTTGATATGCCATCAATAATTCCCTAAACTCAATAGCACCCACAAAACAGAACCTTTAAAATCGGGAATGGAAAGATTAGATCCTCTCTTCATTATGTCTTTTAAGTAACTTTTTTCATGTATAACAATACTAGAACACAAAGATGCAGTAGACGAAACTTCAGATGTAGTTGAAAGAGAACGGTTATCAATATTTTAGAGCTGATAATCCTTCCGCTTAATAGTGAAAGAAAAGAAAGCACTCTTTTTATCAAGCAAATAGCTAATTCGGTTGAATCAGGAGTAAGTTGAGACGAATGATGGCATAATTAATTCTTTAAATCATATTATGAACAATCTACGTCCAACCGAGTACTAAAGATAGTATTGTTGAACAAAAACAAAACCAAAAGACTATTATCACAACTGCAAAAAAAAACATATAAAAAATGCAATCAGCAAATTATTACATAACTCATACACACAACAAAACATGTAGCCAGAACAAGTTACTATATTAATTAATTAAAATTGATACCACTATTGATTCAAAACTGATATTGTATTGTTGTACACTTAACAATAGAGAACAAAGTGATACCACCAATGAAATAAAACTGATATTGTATTCTTGTACACTTAACAACAGAGAACAAACTGATAACACCAATGACATAAAAGTGATACCCATATCTATACATAATATTTATGAACATACCACCAATACCACCTTGCTTGAAGAGAATTCAATATAGAGTTACTCCAACTTATACTAATTGATAGAATAAAACTGATACCAAATCCATTAAGCACATAGCATAACACATTACAATAATGTAATCTAAAGGACCAAATAAAAATGAAAACAACCTAAAAAGGAGGACAGTTTGATGCATCTATGAACACAATCTAAAGGAGGAAAAAATTACTCAGTATAAAACATATAACCTGCTGCTGCTGCAAATCGAATCCATTATTCAACTAATTCAAATGAATAGGAGAAAATCTGAAGAGAATCGATCACATTAAAAAAATTAAATAAAATGAAGAAGATCGCGCAAAGGAAATTCTGAACAAGGAAAGAAAAAAATAATCGCACAAAGGAAGATCGAAACTGAGAAATAATGTTCAACCTAAATTTGATTTCACACGATTCGGACTTTCTGCGCAATCAAAATCCACGATGGAGAAGATGAAGATGAAATGCGCACAGAATTAAATTTCTGCACAATGGAAAAAGCGAAATTAGGGTAGCGATAATCTTTATGAACGAGATACTTGAGCGCGCGAGATGATGACAGAACTACTTATATATTGTCCTAGAAAAAAAATTTAGATGGGCTGTCCTTGTGGATAAAAAGACCAATATTTTTGTCCTTCGCACTATTTTCCTATATTTGCATTGTATATAAGAAGATGATGGCCAACTCAAATATTTCTTAGTTCAAGTAGAATCGGTCAAAATTTAATAAGAATCACTCCTTAATAGTGAAAAGGATATAGAGAAGTGCAAAATCCACCATAAAAAGCATTAGGGGTTACCTTACAAAAACTGGCGCCAGCATGCACCTACCATGTCATCCGGATTTTTTAAACCAAAGAACAAATTGCACGCAAATTTCACGCTATCAGATACACAATTATTATAAGAAAATAATTCACTATTTTTTTACTGAACATGTATTTTAATCTTAGCAATGAATTTCAAGTATCCTGAGTATCTCATTTTTTTTTGTACTTTAAAATATGATCATTTTTTCCATTACTAAACATGATCAGAGCCAAATGATTTTGAAATACTGTTTATTAATTATAAAATCGAGTTGCATGTTGAATTTCTTGTATACATTTATGCTCTTATTAAAGATTAAACAACAAAATTAATGAACTGAGTCAAATTAATTTTTCTTGAAAGTTGAAGGTAGAGACGGGTTTGCATACCTGTTTCTAGTAAAAAAAGGAAATAGTTTTGTGTAATGGTTTGTTTTCTTTTAAAATTTTTAAGCCATCTGTCACAGTTGAAATCCAGCTTTATCCAAGTAGACACAATGGTAAATGCATGTTTAAAACATGTTTTGATGTACATTTCCTTTTATTGAATTTTTTATGTGGATTTTCACTAATTTATTTATTTTCCTGCTAATTTTCCCTAAAACTTATTATTCCGATGTATTGTCCTTAAAATTGATTATCCTAAAAAAGATGCCCTCTAATCTAATTTTCATTTTTTTTGTAACAACCTCAAATTTTTAATAGATTTTTAAAGCAAAGATTTGATTGGAATTTAAATTCTATTTGAAATTCAATTTATTTTAAATTATAAGAATTAAATGAATTTGATTTTGTGTATAAATAAAAATATGTAGCATTTGAATAAGGAAATTAAACAATTGTCAAATCAGAATTTAATTATTGAAAAAACTCAATTGGTGTTAATTGAATATAGTTGAATTTATAAAACTTTAATTTTAATTACATATTTGAATTATTGGGAATTTTAACTTACCAAATCAATTAAAATATATATTTTCTGGAAAAGTCAGTTCTTGTCAAAATTGGTTATAATTTGAATTCAAAATAAATTTGAAATTATATTATTTTTAATGAATCTACACAGAATTCTGACTGTCTAGCATTTTTTCTTTTATAAAATTTGATTTTGTTTGTTGTCACGTTTTTAACTGTAAGAACGTGCAAAACGGACGACATTTGTCATCTGTACATTTGTCCGTGATTAATTTGTATATCATTTATATCCTCCTATGAATTCTCACTGGTATTTATGCCAGTATAGAATATGAATGAGTGTATTGACGTAGGGACACGTTTATTAAATTATCATTTAATATTTCGCAACTCCCTTGCTCGTATACATAGAAATAATGTACTTTCTCTTCCTATTTCATTCTTCTTTCTCAAAAACCTTTTCATCTCCTTTTCTCCTCTTTCTAGATCCAAATATGAAATTCAAAAAAAAATCGTAGAAGAAATTATGGAAAAAAAATATGAAGCACATAGCATAGCAAAAAAGGAAATTTCAATTTCTAGTCTCTTTCCCCGCTTGGATTACACAATTAATCATCCACTCAGCAAATAAATAAATAAACCCATATCCTCCCTCATCTACCCTCGTTCATCACCAACCAATGTGTTGCTTCACTGCCCTATCATCCGCACCTCCACCTGACCTATCTCCAGCATCGTGTCCTTGCCCTCAAACTGCCACACCCTGACTGCCTCGCACAAAATCCCTTCCACGTGAAACCCTTGATTCAGTGAAAAAAAACCTAGTCTCCCTACTATGGTTCCCCTTTATCCATCTCCACTATGTCGTACTAGGGCCGTGCTCCACCCCTTGGCCACCACCATACCTTCACCTGCCCAGCTTGTGCCATGGTCATAGCCCCAAACTTTGAGACCGTACCCAGAAAACATAGTAGACCCATAGCATCCCCCTTGCTAACCCGTTGGTCTCCAACCTGCACGTAGCCTAGGTGCCTCCCCAGATCTGACACCGACCACCTCCGTCAAATCAGTCTTGAACCCCAAGGCTACTATGTTTTTATAGGTGAATGTGGTATTGAGTCTTACTATGGATGTTACTCTTTGCGTGAGAATTTAAAAGTTTTGTAGATGAAGTGGTAATGCATGTGAATGGTGAACGTGGTTTTGGTGTTCGACTTTGGTAGTCGCTAGTTGGAGATATTTTTATGTGTGGAATATTTTATATGAATATATATATATATATATATATATATTGCAACAAGTAAATATACATATAATAAGGGTATTGATTTGGAATCGTGGTCAGAGCTTGAGTTCATTATCTCGATTTCTTGTAGAGAGAATTCTGATTTGAGTTAATGTTTGATTCGTTGATTTGATCATGCATGCTCATATCATGTTAGCTTCTGTATCCGTGTTCGTATCAATTTGCATCATCTTCTATTTTATTTGCCATGCAAGGTGAAAACCTTCACTCATGATTACCATTTTCATTTAGTGAATTGATACCTCTTGGATCAACATATGAAATGTTAGGATTGCTCTAGAAATCTTGATTTGTTTGTTATAAATTTGTGCACGTGTGAACACAAACTTTTGACATATATGACACACGCACTTTTGACATACATGATACGAATTATTTATAAGTGATATTTTATTGTTGTGATATATTATGATGCATGTGTGTTATCAATAGTATTATATTTATTTGTTCTTACAATGTAATTTCCATATATATTTGTAAAATCACTATGGGTTGAAAAGATATATACCTGAATCACTTTATATATTTAGTAATTGAAACTAAATTTATTGGGATGCGAGTTGAAATGAAATATTCCTGGAAATTTAATTTAAACGGATTTAAATGATATATATTCGTATTACTTGGCCTAGGTAGAAAAATATATTTGAACACCATTAGTCTATTTTGAAAAGTATTTTCTGAATTTGTAAATATAATATGATTTAATTAAAGTATTTTAGATATCTAAATTTAGAATTTTATTTAAACTTATATTTTGATCAGTTAATAAAGGTTTAAATTTATATTTTTAAAATAAAATTTTATGTTTTAAAATTTTGTTGTATAAGTTAATACATGTTTAAAAATATAAATTGAAGCTTTTAAATTAAAGTATTATTTAGATTTAAAATTTAAACAGTGTAAGAAAATTATAAGTAAATTAATGAATTTTTTTATATAGTATAAATATTATTTAAAATTTTAAAACTATATTTGTGTATATATATTTATTTATGAATTATAACATATAAAGGTTTTAAAAGTAAGTTTGAAATTTATGATAACTTATTTATTTAATGACTCAAAGAAAAAGCTTCACATATACGTTCATGGGGACTAGGTCAAACCGTCGTTTCCCTCAATTTCTCTACCTCATAATCTGTTGTCCACTTTCCATCTTCGCCGCAGCCTCAATCTTGCTCTCTCCTCCACTCTACCTAGCTTTTCTCAGTACTGTATCTCGCGTTTTGCTTATGATACTCACTATCCCCCTTGTTTTTCATATTTGTTTTCTCCTATCGTTCTCCTCTTTTCAATCCGCCTATCATTCACCTGTCACGCTGTGTCACATTAGTCTCCTTCTCTTTTTATTAATTTTTACAGTGTCGATACTATTTTCAAGCCTCAATTCATCGTTTTACACTATTCTCTGTCCACCGTTTTAGCGAGTTGTGCTTCCCTCACTTGTTGTTGGAACTGGTTAAGGTATGAGCTTTGCTCGACACGCTATGGGATTTTGATTTTTGGTTTGCGTTGAGTTTTTGAGGTGTCTTCGATTGTGGTTGTTGGTGTGACATTGGTTATACTGCTTTCTGTTTTGAGACTGATGAAGTGTCGTAATTCTTGGTGTGTCACTTGTGTACTTGTGTCTGGTTGTTGTTTTATCTGGAGTTATTGCAATCAGGATTACGGTATACTTTTGGGGGATTCCCGAGGTTGGCTTGTAGGTTAGATAGGTTTCCATGGTGTTGTCTCTCCTCGCCTTTACCTCCACGACGATGGCTTACTGCTACGGTGGTTTGATGCTACTCTAGTGGTGTTATGTTGCTTCCGTGCACCTACCTTTTCTTATTGCATCAAGCTATGGATGTATGTTCGATTATATTGTAATAGGTTCTCTATGTTACGGGCTGGTGAGTATAATGCTATGGTCTGCTCTTTGTCATCATGTGCTAGCAGAGCATAATGTCAATTTTTTTATAGGTTGGAATATGTTGTGTATGTTATCTACTCCTTGATTTGTTTGTATATGTCTTGTATAATGTAATCTTATATGCCTTTGGTGACGTGTTTGGGTAATTTTCTCTCTACATGGAGAATGGGGTGGTCGGTCCACCTTAATAACTGATTAGTAAATAGCCATTCAGTCAACCTCCTATATCTACATGTATTTATTATTTGTTATAATAAAAAATGTTACGAACCACTATAAAAACCGGTCAGTCTTGCCAAAAAAATTAAAATGCAAGTTATCAAGTTAAGAAAAACTAATTTTAAGATGCGAAGTTAAAATAATGAATGGGTTTTCATGAATTAGTTATGATTATGAAACTCAATAAATTAATTTGATAATAATTTTTAAGTAAATGTTTTGAATCTAAATATAGTTGAAGTTAAAATATTCATAATCGATTAAATTAAAAACTTAGATTTAAATTAATATGAACTTTATAAGATGTGATTTAAAGGTAATTTGGATCTTAAGAATAAAATTGGATAACCCAACTTGAAAACTGTTTTGAAATGAATTGGACTTAAGAATATATTGTTTAAAGTTAAATTGATTTTACTTAACGTTGGAAATCTAAATTGATAATAAGTTGAACTTTGGAAATGTGGATGAATGGTTTGGATTCGACTATTTTAAAATAATTAGGATTTTATTATTCTATAGTAAACTAACTTTAATTATATTTTTTAAAGTTAACTATTATTTTATAATTATTTTAATGCAACTATTTTATGTTTAACTTATTAAGTGTAACTCTTATGCTCAAGAATAACTTCATTCTCCTATCTATAATACAAAAGAACCATGCACGATTATCCCTTTTAATTATTAGACCTTTTAATTAGCTTATCACAAAGTAATTCATTAATTTTCCGCAAGTGTCATGCTAAGTTTAACCAACAAGTTTTCTACAAGCGTCCTTTTGATAACATTTTGTTGAAGAAATATATATATATATATAATTCTGTATTATTTATTTATTTTTTGGAGTAGTAGATTTTGTATGAAGAAGAAACAAAGAAAGAAGAAATTAAAAGAATTTCCCATATATTGGGAAATTCCATGTTATACTTGTATAAGTGTTAGGCCGTCTTTTTCCAAGGTCGTTGCACTTTGGACTTGAACATATGGATTATTTAATCATCAAGGCAGATGGCCTGGAAAGATGATTGGATTGCTTGAGAATCGAGTAGGGCGACAACATAAGGCCACGAATGTAACGACCCGTATTTTTCTAGCTGGTTATTTGAATTATTTTAATTAATTAAAATATTGTTTGAATTTAAATTATTGAATTTAACCATATTATTTGAATAAGTTATTATATATATAAATAATATAATAATATTTTATTTTCAAAATATTGGAAAATGTTGAATTTACAACATAGTGTGAACGGGCGTTTAAATGGTGAAATATTTGTTTATTTTGAATTATAATAACGATTTCGTTTATTTAACGACGTTATAGCGTTTAAATTTATAATTTAATTATAAATCGAGCTACAGCGGTGCGGTAGTTCGCAATATTGGATTTTAAACTTTAAATGGCCGTACAGGATTAAAAATATAAGTCGGATTTTCTCGAAATAAGAAACGTCGGAATCTATTTGATGATATTTTTCTAATGGAAGAGAAAAATCGAGTTTTCATAGCATAGATTTTGTTTTATGTCGAAACAAAATTTAAAATAGTCGCTATGGAATTCCTTTATATATTATAGCGATTTATTTTATTAAAATAAAAGTTTTTTATTTTATTTTATTCTATATCGAATTGGCTTGAAACTCAACCCGAGTTATTTTATTTTGGTTCTATATGAAATTTTGATCGTGTATGGCCAATTTTAATATTATTATATTGAGGTATTTTAAAATTGGTTTATTTTAATGTGAATTGGACCTTTAATAGGGGACTTGATTCAAACGACCTCTGTTTTCGACGAAACAAATTTTATTGAGACCGTAATAGCTAATTATTGCCAGCTTTCAAGTTGCGCGTCAAACGAAGTTATTCTGTGAGCGCAGCAAAATAAAATGTAAATAAAACGACCATTTGGGCGTGAACGAGCGTCGTTTGAGCAAACGGACTCGGAATTCGACGAAACAAGTTTCATTAGGACCGTAACGCCAAATTACAATATGCCGTCCATTTCCGTTTTGAACGGAGTTTGTATGTGAGCACGGTAATCAATAAACGACGTTCTAAATTGCGATAGACATGAAATAAAAATCGTCAGTCATTGTCGGTCGTCACATCATATTAAAATAACATTTTCCCACTTGTATATATACCCCCAAACCAGAATTCCCAACCCAAACCCATTCTTCATATTCAGTTTTTGCAGAAAAGCCCTCAATCACAATTTAATTTATATCTTACGATCTGGAGAGAATTAACATAGGCGATCTGAAGCAAATATGTAGATCTGGGTCATACCTACCTGCTGTAAAAAAATTGGGGTGATCGGGGCATTGTGGTGGCCGGAAACTGACGAGAACCAGAGAAGGTCAGTTTCACTATTTTGATGATTTTGGGAGATTGGATCGATTATAATTGCTCAGACCTTGGGGAAATTGAAGAGGGGAGTTCCAGTTTTCGTTTGGCACTGGTCTGGGGTCGTCTGGTGGTCGGAGGTGGTCGCGGTGAGGAGTTGAACTGAGGTAAGCATTTTTGGGTGTTTTTCGAAAGCAGGAATTGGGTTTGGCAATTTTCTGCCGGCTCTGGTCACTATCTGGTGGAGATGTCCGATTGTCAGTGTAGTGGGTGAGCCGGTCTGAACGGCGGTGGCTGGAGCATCTCAGGTGGAGCGAGGCGGTGGCAATTCGGGTTTAAACAATTTTCGTTCGGAGGAGTTATCTGGGCGGAGGAGAGGACCTGGAGGCACGGGTTTCTGAGGGATGAGGCGGCTCTGTCAGGCGGAGGCAGGGACTGAGTTGCGGTTGTCTGAAATGGCCATACGTGGCGTCAGCGAGGCTTCGAAATGGGGGAAGCATGACAGTGTTGGTTGGAAGGGGGGTCTGTTCAAGGGATAACGGGTTTGAGGAAAAACAATCAAAGAAAACGCGTTGTTAAGGATGGGATTAACCGCTAATCACTGCTGATGTGGACCCAGTTAAATTAGGTAATTAGTTTTAAAGATTAATTAATTTATAATTAGTAAGTTAATTAATCAATTTAAATATATAAACTTTAAACAGCTGTAACTTATTCATACGATGTCGTATTTATGTGAAACAGGATCCGTTGGGATCGCAGAGACGAGATCTAGACGATGGCCCTGACTTAGAATCGATTGGACGCAGTTGAACTTTCAGCTAATTTTAAACGCTTTTTTAAAATTAAATGGAACAAGCACGTCAACCGTATAAAATGGTGAGTCAATTCTCACACTTTTCTGGACTGTTATGATGTGATAAATCCATATAAAAAATACAAATTGGTTGATTGGCTGCTTTGGTTGCTAATGGTTGATTTAGTGGTTGCTGTTAATTATATGATCGTCATTTATTTATTTATTTATTTTAAATTATATACTTTCATGAAATGTTATAATAGTCTGTGATGCAGGGAAGAACAGGTTGGAGGGATCCGACCGGATTCCTCAGAATATTTTATATGTTGTTTATTTTTATATCGTTTACACATGAACTGTTTGAAACCCCAAATTGACATTTAAACCTGTTTAGATAGTGATGGTTGAATGGACGTTAATTATTGTTGTGATTTTAATCAATCGACAGTATTGATTAAGTGGTTGCCAGTGAGGGCCTAAAATGTACTGTTTTAAGACGTCGTTCTGCTATTAGGCGAATTGACGTAGTTTATGGTTATAAATTTATTTTATAACTAGATTAAAGTTTTCGAGTTTATTTTATTTAAATGAGAAAAGGATTATAAATATATTTATGTGTTAGAAGCATGTTTTAATTAAAATTATTAAATATTTATAATAAGGGTTTTTATGTCGTTAATGAGATTTGTGAACTAAGTAAAAAAAAAACTTAACCTACGAGTTAGTGGAATGGGATAATTGTTTTATAAACAATTAAGTGATGTTTTAAAAATTAATTAAGTTATTTAATTAATTTGAGGGGAAAATGGAAATGGAAACCAGTTAACTGATATGTATGGTTGGCGAAAAATTAACCGTTCTAATTGGAAATGGACAATTAGATCAATTTGATCTAAATTAATCAAATCAATAAGTTTGATTGAATGTTCGTTAAAATTTAACAAATAGTGTTAAATGTTAGATAATCTTCGATTAACTATATTTTATAGTAATTATCGAATTGTTTAATGTTAAATAAAGTTATTTATTATTTAATAAGCTTTTAAAATGACAATTATTCTATTTTGTAGTTAATATCAAAATTGACTATTTTTATATAGTTAATGTTAAAGTTAATTATTATTTTAATTAATAATAATTCAAGTGAATACTTTTAATTGAAATTCAATTAAAAAGTGGTCAGGTGGTGATAAGATTTGATTAGGTATAGTACATGTTTTATAAAAGGATCTTGTTGTAAATTCTAGAATTTTATAAACGTAAGTTATAAAAGACTCTCGAGCTAAGTTAATATTAAAAACAAGCTTTGAACATAACTAAAGCAATGCCTTTTAATTGGAATGAAATGGAGAAGTGATTAAGTGGCGATAGGGCTGATCAAAACCTAATAAGAGTTTGTACCAGGATTAAAATCTGAGTTTACAAACGAAGTTTGTAAAAGGGGTTTATAAGCTAAAATGCGACATTGCGACAAAGTTTATTTAGTAGAAATGAGGGTGACTATAATAGGAAGATTAAATGGATTCAAGCAAAGGAATATTGGTTAGTTTAATGGCGTAAGGGGAGAGATTATAAGGAATTACAAATATATGATATGGTTTATAAAAATCATATTGGAATTGAATAGTAAATAAGATTTGGGAAGTTACTCGACGAAGTAAAAAGAATCAACTTGTGAAGTGGATATTAAAATAAAAGGAAAAGGTTTATAAAACCATAATAGATGGAAATGGAAATGGAATAAGACGTGTGTAAGTGGCAAACTTCTATTATCTTAAGATAAGAGTGTCATCGGTCAAGGTCTGAGAGGTAATTATAATACCCCAACTTGAATGGCTTCGTTATTATCGAGAGATAATATTAGTTGTATAGTAGGGAAGTGATTATCGAGTTAGTTATGATTAATAAATTAATCATTTATTTAAATAACCTTTTAAACAAATTAACTATGCTGGTTCCGTTAATCGGAAAGTTAACTACTTTTATTGAATAACAAGTAAAGCGAGTGTTTGATAATTGGAATTTCTTTATTTAAACGAAATAAAGGATTATGGGAATAATTTGAAATTTAATTCAAATTATATAAACAAAGTGGTAAAAAGGGTTTTACCAAGGCGATGACTTTAAAGATAGCGATCACTTGAGAGTTGGGTAAATTGAAATGTTTTAATTGAAATAAGGGGGATTTGGTAGTTAAACCTATGTCGTTTGTTTAAATAGAAATATAATGATATTTCCAACAATAAAGGAAATGGAAGGGGGATTTATAAACTATTGTGAAAATTTCAAATATAAGAAAGCATGGAAGTGTTTTTGAGAATGCAAATGATGTACCAAGATAAAAGGGTTAATAAAAAGAAGATTTATGAATATGATAATATTTCCTGACAAAGGAAATAAAAAGGAGAGTTGGTAAATACGTTATGCCTAGGAAAGTAGTGGTTAATAAAACTTGAAAAGATTTGTTAAGATAAAAATTTATAGATCGATTTTAAGAATCGATAAAATGGTTAAATGATATATGTTAATATAAAGACCTAAGCTGCCAACGTGCTTAACAGTATTTTTATGATTTGATAGTTAAATAACCGACTATCAAATGGATATTGTTTTTGGATCTTTTTGGCATGTTGTTTCGAAGAGACCGGGATGGGAACTAGACCCAAAATCACTTCGAATCAATTGTGCGAACCCGACTAACTTGAAGGAGAAAAAGACGGCGTAAATTGAAGACCGTAGATATTTATAAAACGGAAGAACTACTTAAATCTCTGACTCATGACCAGAGATATACTGTGGTTCTGTCGTGGTTAAAATTTGCGGATTTGCAAGGACTTCTCGCTACTGATCTATAGGGTGATTCCTAGGGTGCAGTAGGAGGGTACCTTCAGTTCATCCTATTCCTGGGTGACTTGTATGGATGAATGTCCGATAGAGTATTTCCAACGAAATCACGTATGTTGACTTCTTCAAACGTACAAAGTTGGTGGCATAGAAGGGAAACTTCTTTAGCCTAACAACTAGAGTATTTTTGTGGGAATCAATTAGTGATTCTGGAGGATCTGACCATGCAACATTCAAAGTGAATGGAGATATATTGTACTAAAGGACAAGCGTTACCTCTAGCCTCATCAACCAGGAAATGGCATAAAATCGGGTAGGCAGCATGGCTATGTGGGTCACACCCATTAAAAGGGTATATAATTACCTGATCTGGAGAAATCAAATGCCTTCTGTTGTCCCTTTTTATTTATTTATGAATATATGATATCGGTTCGGTTGGCTGGCCCCCAACCGTGGTAATGATATATTCGGTACTCTCAAGAGAAATGAGGGACCGATCATGTGTGAGACGGGTTGCAAGACGTTCTTGTTGAACCCCAATGTATTCGTCTCCGGAGGTACATTGTCGGAAGGTGATCCCATACCTTGCCACAGTTGGAACCCATTCTCCAATACGAGCCTGCGGTTTTGATTTGTATACTATATATGTGGAACGTGAGATGTAAGCGTTCTACTAGATTGATATTTATTTATGGTTTGATAGACATTATAATAATATCAGAAAAGATATTGATTTCAAAGATGGTTTGGGTTATAGTAAGGTAAAAACCGTCCGTGTTTATGTGTGGACTGGTCTTACTATTATCCTTTGATTTCAAAAGGATTTTTCAAAGTTAAACAAGTTGCTTGTTCTGTGAATTTATCATTGAAAGTATTCCAGACTGACCTGGGTGAATTTTGCTTTGCTTCAAATGTGCTCGGGTCAGACCGAGTATATTTACAGGTTAGTTTTCGCTAGAGTTCAGGAGCTAGAAGCAGGAGGCTTCACTGTTAGTTATATAAAGTGTATTTCCACTGTGACAAATATATATTGTTCTTTGATGATTGGTATGTATATACAGTTTCTTTGTTTAAAGAGATTAAATATATTATATTTATTCGTTCCGCTGTGAGATTCTGATGTGTTCTTCTTTTTCTTCTATTCTAATATTTCTTTCTTTCTTTCCTCATCCTCTAATTTCTTTCTAATAACTATCCAATGTTTTCAATGATTGAATAGTCGACATGGTGATTTTATGTCGATTTTTGGGGTCGAAAATCCTCGGGTCGTTACAACGAACAACAGGATATGCTCGGATGGAGCACTAGAAATGAATAAAACTTGAAAATGTGGAAGGGAAGTTTTTGGCTCGATGTAAGGCATATGAATAGGTTGGCCAAAGCCTCATTACATGTTGGATTGACTTATCTCATCCAGATTGAACTGGTATGGGATAAAATACATGAGATCGATACATGGAAACATGGAAGCAAGTTTGGCCTGGCATTGACATGGATTCAGATCAGTCAATTGGCCAAGGATCCGGATCGATACAAATCTAGATCCCTCTAGATCGATACCAGTCTAAATGGATCGATCGGACCCAAAAGTTAGCAAAGTAGGTACCTTACATTCTCTGTTATCTCCACTCGCCTCCATGCCAATCTGGAATCATCTACATCTATAAATAGGGACCCAAGACACTTGTTTGGGGAATCTTTTAAGCTCTAGAATGTTGAGACTCTGCCAGATCCGAAGCTCAACCCTTCTCTACTTTTCTTACAAAATTACAACGGTATTTGTGTCTTATAGTATAAATAATCGAATATACTAAGTGGATGTAGGCTAAATCGTAGAACCATTATAGTTTTGCTAAGTCTTTTACTTTTCATGCAATTTCTGCGTTTTGGATTTTGTGATTTCTGTAAGATGATTTGGATTGGATGTTTCCTACCAATTTTGATGCTAACATTTTGGCGTGCTGGGTAAGGGAACCTCAATTGGAACTTGGAAACTTAGGAAATAAGTTGGCAATGGCTAGGAAGAGAAGAGACGCTTCTCATGCTGATAAGAATGAAGAAGGCTAGGACGCCTCTTCTGATGGAAATCTCTCTGCCTACTTGACAAGCAAGGTCATGGATGATGCAGTGAATCGGCTTCAGACCTGGCTAGAGCATCAAGAAGACATGCATAGAAGATAAGAGGAGTTGATGACGTATTTCCTCAACCAATTTGGACAAGCAAGATTCAGGAGGTTAAGCTTCGGATGTTGGAATCAAACCCAATAGAGATACTACTATGGTTCGTAACTTGGGTGTAACCCTAAACAATTACCTTGGATCGGTACTGATTCATATTTCTAAATCGGTATCGATTTATATTTCTAAATCTCCATCGATTCAGATCATTCAGCAAGTGCACCCCCAAGTGGCATTGAAGAACTTCTGGCTATGAGGATGCATGTTGATCTAGCTCAGAATTTAGAAGCAAGAAATGAAGCTCGTTCTTAAGATGGAAGCATAAACCGACAGGGGACAATTATTGCCCTTTAAAACTAGTACGGTACCAATCCAAATTTAGCTGCAGGAGAAAGGAACTCTAGCTTGGAAAAGCTCGGTACTCGAACTCCGTGTGCTGGAAGATGTTGTTGGGCAGTGGCAACAAGATAACTAAGATTACTCGATAAGATACTTGAGGAAATTTTTCCAATCAAGATCTTGACAAGATGCATCAAAATACATTAACTCTACATATCAAAAACTGTAAAAACCCATCGGACTTCAAACTTTCGGTGTTGGCAGCTTTGACGGAAGGAAGGATCCGGCTGTTCATCTTATATAATATATGAGGCATATGAAAGGCTAGGGAATTGGATGAAGAATAACCAAGTGCTTCCTATTTTTTCTTTCAGACATAATCGCTTTATGGTTTAGACAACTAGAGAAATGGTTGATTAGTAGCTGGATAGGACTAGTTGAAAAGTTTGTGGGGGCAGTTCCTGGTCCATATCACGTGACCAAAAAACGTGATGACATCTAAAACAGTGAGTCAGAGGACTGAAGAAACCCTACGTGCTTTTTTGGAGAGTTTCAATGCAGCAGTCGCCGAGGTGGATCGATGGGATCGAATAATGGTTCATACGACAACTGTTTCTGGAGTCTTGGATAATACCAAATTTAAGATGTCACTGGAACATAAGATCCCCTAAGGAATATTAGGGAATTCTAACATGAAGCCGGTAGATTTCTAAGGCAGGAGGATGCAAGCGCAAACCTCGAGTCCCTGAGATTAATGTTGTTAAGAAAGGAGGACCTTCTGATTGTGGAATGGACAAGGAAAGCACACACTTGAGGATGATTAGGGTTGAAGAGAAATAATCAAGAGAGGGCCTAAATATGAATCGTATACAAGGCTGAATGCGAGTGTAGAAAGAATATTCATTGATAGGAGAGACTGCTTTCGGTGAGAAAGCCGATAAGAAGAGAGTGCACACGGTGAGAACATGATTCCGGGAAATTCTGTTTATTTCATGAAATTACGGGACATGATACACATAATGCAAAAACCTGTGGGATGTCATCTAGGAGCATGTGAGGAAGGAACAACTGCAGCATTATGTCTTGGATAGGGCAGCAACCACAGAACATGAGCATCTGTTGGTCGCATGAGACAGGAGCAAGCCTGATCTCGTGGAGAAATCATCATCAATTTATGATTTGGCTTGGACTTCAGACAATAAAATGTCTAAGTCTTTTACCTATTACGAGATCCGGCAGGATCTCTAAGCATGCTCTTAGACGACGGTGAATCGCCATATTTTCTTTTGCTTTTAATAAGTCTGTAAAGCATAGCTAATCCTCTCACTATTGTACGGAACACGGCAAGACTCCCATGCAAGCTATGAGATGGTTATGAACCATCAGCTTCTTTCAATATAATAGCACTTATGCTTTTGTGCTTGAATGAAAAATGCTTGGCGAGTATGCTTGCTGCTAGACGGACATGAAACTAACAATTGGATTTCAAACTTTAACAGTTTACTTTTATCGTTGTATGTGGTCGAGGCATGACAACCAATACGCAATTTTGCCAAGAATTTGGCAAGGTCGCTTACTCATAATTGTTAAATACGACTGATGCTTGGAAAGGGTTGAGTGGCTCCAGACGTGGGTCCATTCAATCAGGTTCATTGAGTATGGTTGATGTTCGATATGAATCCAGTGCGATTATCGAACAGCAAATACAGATGATGTTTGATGAGGGTTGAGCGACTCTAGACGCGGGTTCGTTCAATCAGGATTGTTGAGTATGGTTGATGTTCGGCAAGAACCCATTGCGGTTATAGATTGTTACATACGACTGCTGGTTTGCAAGGGTTGATCAGCTCTGAATGTGGGTTTGTTTAATCAAGATCGTCGAGTATGATCGATGATCGACAAGAGTCTAGCATGGTTATGGATCATCAGGTATGGTTGATGCTTGATAAGAACATGACGAGGTTATGTACTGTCGAGTATGGCTGACGCTCGGCAAGATTCCGATGTGGTTATGGATTATCAAGTATGTCGAATGCTTGACAAAAACTTGACACGGCTATGAATCGTCCAATATGGTTGATGCTCGGTAGAAACTTGACGCGGCTATGGATAGCTAAGCATGACAAGTGTTGGATAAGAGCCCAATGAGGTTACAGATTGTAAGGTGTGGATTACACTTCCCACGACAGAGTTTAGATCTGTAACGACCCAGGGATTTTCAGCCCCGAAAATCGACATAAATACAATTTTGTATCCCATGTCGACCTTCCAAACACCGATAACACTGGATAGTTATTAGAAAGAAATTAGAGGGTGAGATAAGAAAGAAACATTAGAATAGAAGAAGAAGAATTAACACAACACATAATCAGAGTCTCACATCGCAGCGGAACAAAATATTATACAGAAATAAATCTTTATTGAGAGCTTTAAAAATACTTGCAATCATTAGAGTACATCACACATCTGTAGAGTTATAATAACTTGTCCTCATATACAACACACAGCGGAATAGTAGCTATATAATATCATACGTCTGAACACCTCCAGCTCGTCTCTGGACTTCGTAGCATCCGATACCCTGGACTTGTACACCCCGGTCTAACCCGAGCATTTGCAAAACACCGGGTCAGTCTGGTGAACCAGAGTGAGAAATTCGCACAGTATTAAGGGGAAATCATCCAACTTGATTTTAAAGTTCAAAAATTTTCGAAAGAAAAGGATAATCGTAAGACCATATCCACACATAAATACGGACAGTTTTTACCTTACGATAACCCAAAACATGTTTGAAATCAATATTTTTCTGATATTATAATAGTGTATAAATACAAGTAGATGTCAATCTAGTGGAACGCTTGCATCTCACGCTCCACATATATAGCATACAATCAAAACCGCGGGCGCTTATTGGAGATTGGATTTCGACTATGACAAGGTATGGAACCACCTGCCGATAGTGTATATCTAGAGGCGAATACACTGAGTTCAACAAGAACGTATTGCAACCCGGCCCACACATGACCGACCACTTATTTCGCTTGAGTGTATTGAATGTATATCACCAACGGTTGGGTTCATACCTGTAACGAACAGAGATTTTCGGCAACTGTAATGGCCCGAAAATTCATATTATCTGAGCTGACTAGTACAGTATACATCCAACTCAAATAATACAGAAATACGAGTCACTAGGGTTAAAGAAAATAGAAAAGATAGAAGATGAACAGAAATAAAAAAACAGAACCTCACAGCGGAACGAATAAAATATATTATATAACATAACTTTGACATATAAATTTGTTTTGTATATACATACTATATCAGAGTACAACATAACATTTAATACAATGGAAATAACTCTAAATAACTAACAGTGAAGCCTCCTGCTTTAAGCTCCTCCAAGTGTATCTGTAAAGCCTGAAACACTTGACTGCCCGTACAAATTTGGGCACCCAAGAGTTTAGGAAAAAAAATAAACTCTGGGTCAGTTGTGTGCTGTACTCTGATGTTGTAAGTATTTTTAAAAGCTCTCAATAAAGATTTATTTATGTATTATATTTTGTTCCGCTGCGATGTGAGACTCTGATAATGTGTTGTGTTGGTTCTTCTTCTTCTTCTATTCTAATATTTCTTTCTTTCTTATCTTATCTCACCCTCTAATTTCTTTCTAATAAAGTTCCTGTGTTTTCAGTGTTTGGAAGGTCGGCATGAGTTACGGTAAAGGTATTTATGTCGATTTCCGGAGCCGAAAATCTTTGTTCGTTACAAAACCACCGTTTCCCGAAAGGGACAACATCGAAATAGATTAAAGAAGGAAAAAGAATTTCTCTAGATAGGTGATTATACACCCTAATGGGAGCGACCCACATAGCCATGCTGCCTGCCCGATTTTTGTCATTTCCCGGTTGATGAGGCTTGAGGTTAGAATTATCTTTTAGAACATTTGGTCATCATTTAATTTAAATGCCACATTATCAGATCCGTCAAGTCACTAATTGAAGTCCACAAATATACTCTGGGTATAGAAGAAGTGCCCCTCTTTGCCACCACTCGGTATATTTGTAAAAATCAATGTATATGGTTTCAGGAAATACTCTGTCAGCCATTCGTCCATACAAGTCATCCAGGAACTGGATGAACCGAAGGTACTCTCCTACTGCATCCAATATAGGAATCACCCCATGGATCAGTAGCGAGAAGTCCTTGCAACCCATAGATTCCAACTACGATAGAACCATAGTACATCTTTGGCTGCAAACCGAAGATTATTAGCAGTTCTTCTGTTTATGAAATTCTACAGTCTTCAATGCTCCATCTCGATCATCTTCTGATATCTTCATGTATTTGTTGGTCAGAACGGTTTTCGAATATGAGTTCGATCCCGGTCTTTCCTTACCAACAATCGTATTGGATAGATTTGATAATCGGTTATTTAACTATCAAAATAAATAGTGATTCAATCATGAACATCCAATGAGTTACTAGTTCAGTATTCAGCATCACTTGGCCTTTTAATTAAAACAAATATAAATTTAAAACTCTTAAATATTTCGATATTATAAATATAGTTTCAGCTTCTTATTTATCATAAGGTTATTCTTTAAACAATTTCATTTTTATTACTTAGGAAAATCCTAAATCATATCCAGTTCACTATTTTCACTTTCAAACATTAGTCACATTATTATCTAATATTAGGAAATCAATTCAATTTAACACTGGTAAAACAACGTTTCGAAATATTCTTTTATTCATTACTTACAAACAATAGTCCGTGCTTATTCTTATAGAATAGAAATCAACTTTATGTTTCCTTTCTAACTCGAAAATATCGTTATAACTTCACGCAACCTCTTTTTATTTCCCTTTTCACTTTGGAACTCTCGTTATATATATATTCCCAATTTTCACTAAACGTTGCACTATTTTTTCTTCAACGGAAATAATAAATTATCACTAACCCCTTTTACCATTACAGCTAATATCATCCTCGGATAATCCTGGTGTCGTTCAAGTTGGGGTATTTTAATTACCTCTCAGACCTTGATCTACAACGTTCTTATCTTCAGATTGATAAGAGGTGTAACCCAATAATACATTCCAATATCCACACAAATTCCATTTAACTATTTTATTCAAATACGGTTTCATAAAACATTCTTACTTTTTGAAAATCTCTTTCTGGGATATAACCATTATTGGTTAATTCCATAATTAAGTAATTTCTTATAAAACACCTCCTTTTAACCTCTACCTCTTAAAACCAATTCATTTTATGATTCGGATTTGATTACAAAATCCTACGACCAATTTCTTTTACCAAATTCACTTTCACAATCCCTTTACAAACCCATTCAACAATTCCCGCTTTAGAAATCTTATTTTAATCCCCCTTTTTACTTAATTCCATTATTAAGTAACTTTAATGTAAAATTAACGCTTTTACACTTTAAATCTCATTTATATAATCCTGGTTTATTATAAACCCTTTTATCTTAATTTCCTTTGACTTAATTCAAATAATTAAGTAACATTTATTTCAAGCTATTGTATTCGCTTGAAATTTCTTTTTAACTTCGTTATAAAAATTCGGGTTTTAAATATAAAACCCGTTCATAAGCTTCTTTCACCATTCCACTCCATTTCGCTTCAACTTTGATTACTCTTGAAATGAATTTCAAAATAAATCTTCTAAATTATTATTAATCAGGATAATAATAATAATTTACTTCGATCATAGACTACTTCAGTAGTTAATTTCTTTATTAATAAATAGTAAATCCCCTTTTTAAAACTTATTAAAATTAAACAATATTCATTGAACTATTTTATTAGATTAATTCAAAATAAACTAATTTTATAATCAATTCCAAATAAAACATTCGACTTAGTTACTCAAAACACAGTTATCTCCTTAACCGATTCAAATTCGTTTTCCCTTTAAATTAAAAATATAATTAATTTAAACAATTTCATTTAATTGTTTCTTAACAATAACAATTATCAAATTAAATGTTAAATTAATTTCTCTTCACTTGTTTATAAATCTGATTGACATCAGAATTTACTTTATAAAATCAATTATAAATTAATTCAATAAATAATAAATATTTATTTCCTTTTAATAAACTTTTATTTAAAATAATATATATCAAAATCTATTTTCAGTTATAAAATAAATTTTATAACTTTAGTTCTATCGATCTACCAGACGGTAAATCAATATAAAACAAAACAATTTCTTCTTAGGTCATTTACTGTCGATTACGCAACCAATATTGGCCATTAGTTAAAACAAAACACAGGTTGAATTCTCAGTCAATGATCACTAACTAAATCAATCACCCAATCATGACAGCTCATATATGATAAAATGAAAATAAACAATATATTTGAGGAATCCTTTGGATCTCTCCAACCTGTTCTTCCCTGTATCCAAAACGGTTAGCTCAGACCAGATCGTTTGGTTCCATTTAACTGATAATTTCTATAACAACAAATAACGATAGTTTAACATCAGCCAATTAACAATACAATTCAAACAATTAATCAAGTTTATAAATAAACGTGACCAATGGGGTAAGTTACCTTCATTGGGTCCACTCGTTAAAATAACGATTTGGTATTTCACTTAAATTAAATAACGGTTTAATTTCATCGCTTAAATCAACAAATAAATATATAACTAGCAAACAGTCAACCATCAGCAATCAGAGCACACAAAATGAAAATTCAATTTATATAAAATATAAATGAGAAGAATTGAATGAGTTTAACTCACCTGATCTTATTTGTCACTTGAGTGGTTCAATTCTAGTTAAATTAAACTAGTGTTTAATTTAACTAAAGATTCATGCTGCTTCCAGTTCTATCCACAATTGTTCCAGAATGTCATGCTCAACAGTTCGGTCCCTACGCTGCTTGTTTCATCCAATTCTGATAGCACAGATAAGAGTTATATATGTTTTAGTCCATGACTTTTTAATTTTATAATTTATCTTTCTAAATTACACAATTAGTTCTGCTAATTACTTCTTCTTTAATCACCGCAACAGGCCAACTCCTATCTGCTTCATTTGTTTTATGCTCGCACACACCCATTTACTGTTGTACCACATTCCTGCATTGGTTATAACATTTAAAATTATACAATTTTTTTATTAACAATTAAATTCCAAATTATAATTTAATTATTAATTACGTTCCAATTAATTTGAATAAGCAGAATCAGGCCCGATCCCTTTTTCCCTTTCTTCATTTCTGCTCTTTGTTCATGAATACACTAAGGGCTTGTTCTTTCCTCCAAAACGGACAGTTTTCCCAACGGACCAAAATCGGTCCGTTGGGGTCCGACGCGTCGGATTTAATTTAATTAATTAATATATTAGTTTAATTAAACCGGTTTATTTAGACTAATTATTTAATTTAATTAATTAATTTAAGGTTTTATAAACTTTAAAAATGGATAACTTGTGCATATGAGATCCGTTTGAGACGCGGTTTTTTGCGTTGCGATCGTATCGAAAGGCTTTACGTAATGGACTTGGTTTGAACTAAATTGGAGCAACTTATAATTTTTTGATTTTTTGTTTTATTTATTTATTTGTGTAAATTATTGATATATATTATTTATTAAAAACAAATGATTAGTTAATTAACCATTAATTAATTAAATTACAAAATAAAAACAAAATGGTCCGCTTAAATACTCCGCTTAACGCGCCAAACACATTCTCCGCTAACTACAATTCTCCGTTTGAATTCTCGGCTCATTCCTTTCACTATTTTGCTACCGCTCCCACTCCATTGTTTCTTCATTCTGCAGACCCAACATTCCTGCGTCAATTATGTATTAGAATTTGGAGTTTTACTATTTAAAAAGAGTGATGATAAAAGCACCCGGCTTCCTTCTTTCAGCACCCAGCTTCTTTGTTGCTGTATTAACAGCCGAATGGTGGCCGGAAGAATATAGCCGGGTGCTTTTAGCACTTGTCTTTAAAAATATTTCCTTAATTAATGTTTAAAATAAACTAATTACGTTTTAATATAAGATGGCCGATCCGCACTTTCTCCTTTGTTCCTCAGAAACATCTGCTCGTTCCTCCTTTATTAGTTCGGATCAAAGAATTTCCATGCTGTTGCGTTCTGATTTATGGCTCAGCACCTTCATTCCTGATCCAATACGCTTGGAATAAAAAGGAAGGGACGATTTAGGCTTTGAATTGAAACATCCCAACTCGTTCATTGTTTTTCTTCGATGTTGGATATAAACAACTGGGCCCACCCGTTCTTCTCTATTCCCTTTCTCACAAAATTCCAGTTCCTGTTGTTCCCTTCTGCTTCCAGAAACCACAATCAACACTTCACCTTGTTGTCCCTTCAACTATGCCCTTCGTTCGTTCGGTTATAAGGACCTATTTCTCCTTAAAACATGAATCAAGGCCAATACTTATTCCGTCGTACTTGGTCTCCGCGATACTCCAGTATCCACGAACGCGTCCGCCCCAATTTAAAACCGCCGCTACCACCTTCGCGTGATCGGAGGTTGATCTACCTCAACCGGAACGCGCGCCGAGGCCATGCCTCCCTACGATCCAAGCCTCATCACTTCGGTTCCACGCTTTGCCTGGAAAAAGGACCACAAACTTCGCAGCTTTCAACACTGGTTTCGGCGAGCCTGTCGCATATCATATGATCATAACCGGTCATTAGGCAGAGCTCGAGTTGCTGAAGAGAAACGTAGTTGAATGTTTTGGTTGGAAATCAATGGATTTGGTGAAACTAGAAGAGGGAGATGGGGGTTTTCTGTACGTTAATCGTAATGGAGGCGGTCAGAAGAATTCGTTGACCACTGGAGAGAGTGTTGACGCGAGAAGGGTTTATAAGAGGGGTATATATAATGAAGTGGGATGAACAAAAATAATAAAATATTATATAGAAAACTTAACGATGAATTAACGTTTTAAACCACCACAAACGACTTCTGTTTTACAATAAAAATGCTAATACTAGCATAGAAAAATATTCCGGACCCAAAGGGTCAGGTTTCATCGAATTTCGACATCGTTTGTGAAAAGTCCTTTATAATTACCGATGAAAAATCAAGCGTTTAAAATTCCTATAATTACAGAAAAATCCAATAAATTTGAAGCCTTGACATTTTACTAGACCTCTTCCTTAGGAATCCAATGAAACTTGTTTCGTTCAAATCGGAGTTAATTTAGCCGGTCGTTTATTCGTTTAAAGTTACCCCTGTCTGAATTGACCAAAATAATATAATTTATTAAGGCGTTTATTGTTGCCACGATCAAACGGTAAGTCTGATTCACATGAAAATTGAAATTTCTACAATAATTAATTAATATGAATCCAACGGCACTAATTTCGTCGCATTCCGAGACTGTTTCCTGGTACGCTATTTTTATGTGCACCACAATGCTATTTTGGACACCAAATTACCCGGTCTCCAAAAATAACAAACTATATACCTATCCTGACTCTAATCGTCGATACGAACTCAATGGAACTGGTTTCGTGGCTTGATTCGATCATCTGCTCAATTTATATGCAAATGCTCCTCTATTAAATTGAATAAATTTAATTGCGCGCTAAAGAAAATAAACGGACGTTTACGGCTGCCGTGGCCACATACGACATCGGTTTGCCATGCAATTATATTTTCCTACAATAATTTAACGACACGGTTCCAATGAAACTGATTTCATCAAAAACGGACTCCGTTTGCAAAGTGACTATTTTAAATGCCTATAATTTAACAACGATTTCCATAGCGACTATTTTAAATTTTGATTTGGCCATAACTAACAATCTATAACATGAAATCTAGATTTTTCTCTTTCATATGAAAATTATCATCAATACGGTTCCAATGTTTCTTGTTTCGCAGAAATATGATTAATATCGGATCCTGTATATTTAATTGAAGTTCGAAACTCCATATTGCGAACTACTGCGCCATTTCGAGCTCAATTTATAATTATACAAATATATAACGTTCAAACTCCGTTTTAATAACGAATTAAATTTTAAAATCCATAAATATTTCAAATATAATATTTAAAATAATAAATTAAATTAAATATTTGACTGCCAAAAATACGGGTCGTTACAAGATCTTTAAGTATGGATGATGCTTGACACATGGAAACATAGATCATCAAATGCAGAATGTGCTTGGTATGGGAAACTACAACCGTCGGGTGTAGACCTGACAAGAGCCCAAATAGGCTGATATTACCAAGCATAGATCATGCTTGTCATGAAAAAGGCAAGGATAGTTGGGTGTGCCTGACGCATAACATTGGATGACAAGGATTGTTTGGTATAGCTTATGCTCGATAAGAGCCAGGAGAGGCTCCGAATACAAGCTCAAAATAGCTGCGAACTTAGAGAACACAGTTGATTCGGCAAGATTGTAAGTTTAATTATCGGCTTGGAACAACCACGAAACTCTCGACAGATTCAAGGAGATAATGAACCTCAATATCGGGTTAACGGAAATTTAGAAAGCATCTTCTACAGCAAGATATGTTTTGGGAGACAAGTGTCAATTCGCCTTTTAACAAAACCATTACACTATAGACTAGGACACATAAATTGTTCAATCATCAAGGCTGCCAAAGAGATGATTGGATTGCTCGACAATCGAGTATGAATGACAACACCAGACTGCAAATAGCCATATATGCTCGGATGGAGCACTGGAAATGAATAAAATTATGAAGTGTGAAAGGCAAGCTTCCGGATTGTAACATCCTACCTCCGCCAGGGTGACTCTTGCAAGCACTCTGACTTTGGAGGGGCGTTTGAATCAGGTAAACATGCATAATGATATATCAAGGCAGAACAAGAACATATGTATATATGTAAACAGAGTAAATAACATAGATAAAACAGCGGAAGATTTTCAAACCATTCCAAAACAAGTCGGGTACAACATAATGTTAACTTTCCAAATAAACAAGTCTAGATAAAACAACATCAACTGACAAACTGAAATACATAAGTGTTATCCCCAAGATACGTGAGAACCATAGCTAGCTTCATGTCGAAAACGTACATGAGCTGAAATCCCACAAGCAAGCAATCCAAAATCCAAGCTAGGCTCTAGTATTTCCTCCCTGAGAACCTGGGGGGGGGGAACGGAAGAAAAAGAGGCGAAAGAAAACAGGTCAGTCAAAAAGACTGAGTAAGCCCTACTACAATCAATGTAAACTGATAAAGTTAACTGGCATGAGCAGCAGGGATGAACATAAGAATAACAACATACTAGCATGATGATTAACTAACAAGGTAGATAAAGGTGTCATCGCATAATCAGGATTAAGGTTTTGCACCACAGGTGTACTAGCAAACTAACATGACTTGAATAAACAAGTATTGATCCCTTGGCCCAAGCTTTGGCCCAATAACATGAAGTGACCCTCATACGAGGTCCAATAACATGAAGTGACCCTAACACGAGGTCCAACCCAAACGGTCTAGTCGATCGGCTCCCTAAGCCTAACTCGTCACGTGTTGGTGTTAATACGACCCAAACATGATTGTAGTCGAACTGTGCCGGGTCCACCCTTCGGGTGTATCAAGCCCTAGGGTGTCAACCCCTAGACACCATGAACATGAGTGCACAGTCCCGATCTACTGGTACCCGTGCATGTTTTCTCCGGCTACGGACTATGTGCACGACCAGAGTCCGCCCGGAACTACACCGGCGTACCACCCTGCCGTCGTTTATTGGTCGCTTATCTCCAGCCCAGTAATCGTGCCCCCACCCTAGCCTAGTCCCTAGGGTCATGATGATACAAACTAGGGATTACTGCTGGAGAGGACCCCCCCATTGCTAGGATTTTTCTAGTGGGTTAAGTACGGTTTAACCCCTTTTCTAATCATGGATTAACTTGGTTAAGTGTAACGATGAGTTCACGACTTAACCCCGATTAATCTACCAAGTCCAAATTGGTTAAGTATTAAATGGACCATGACTTAACCCTAATCATGAGGCATTAATTAATTAATGCGCCTTAACCTCTCACATTAGACTTTGTTGCGGTTACTAGTTAAGCCGGTCGATTCCGGGTAGCTTTACACCACAACTTGGTCTAACCTCGGGTCCAAGGTACCACATGACCAACTTCTCACATTGGGTCCTATTGTTTGTAGCAACTAGTTAAGCCGGTCGGTTCCGGGTAGGTTTACACTACAAACTTAACCCAACCTCGAGTTGGCCACACTTATATTTTTTAAGTGTCATGTCCATCGTGTTTCCAAAACACATTACAAGTTTTCAAGCAATTAGGTAGACCTAACTTAATAGGTAAATTCCCAACGGGTAGACCTAACTTAATAGGTAAATTCCCAAGCTTATGTTTTTATGTCTTTTAAGTTTACCCAACCCCAAACGCAATCCCATCGCTTACATATCGCAATAGCGCATAAAGGATAGAAAGAGGGAACTTGGCATAATCATGACATAAAAGTGTTGAAGCCACAAGTTCAACATGGTGGCATATGAAAGGTACATATGTTCATATACTTGCATTAGGCCTCAAAAGCATGCATAAAACCAAACTTAGCATATTGGTGATACATGGTGATAAATGACATGTAAAAATGGCCATAAGTTCGCATTTAGCCTCACATGCAAGTTATCATAAGGGATATGATAACTTACATGTTGCCAAAATGCAACCTTTAGCATAAAGCTTGAAGCTTTATATTCATAAGCCCAAGATAAGCTTGCATAACATGATAACATGAGCCAAATGATCAACCCAAACTTGCATAACATAACTTGCATATCATATGGCAACTTGCATATCAAACTTGCATAACATAACTTGCATATCATATGACAACTTGCATATCAAACTTGCATAACATAACTTGCATATCATATGACAACTTGCATATCAAACTTGCATAACATAACTTGCATATCATATGACAACTTGCATATCAAACTTGTATAACATAACTTGCATATCATATGAAAACTTGCATATCAAACTTGCATAACATAACTTGCATATCATAGGACAACTTGCATATCAAACTTGCATAACATAACTTGATGAACTTGCATATCACATCATAGTAAACTTGCATAACACATCATAGTAAACTTGCATATCATACATTTAACTTTAGAGTTTAAGTATGAGAGTAGAATAGGGCTTACAATGCTTATGCGAACTCAAATGAGTATAGCAAATATAAGAAAGCCCTTATGCAACCAAATAAACCCAAAATGCAAGCAAAACCCTTGAGCCAAAATGATCAAAACTCTTTCTTTATGATGCAAATATAGAAATTTGACTTGAATGCAAGCTAATGATGATCATACAAGTTTGAAAACACTTGTATGCATGGAAAATCTCATAAAAATTAGTTTAGGAATTTTATGAAGAGAGTGGAGGCCATGAGAGGATTGATTTTGCCATAGTTTAGTTGCTAGAATGAATAATGATGATTTAGGGTAGGTTAGGGTCTTATTTATAGATTAGGCAAGTGTTTTAGGCCATAGGATTAAACCCTAGTTCCAATCTCAGCCCTCAAAACCGAATCTGGCCCCCAAGCTCAACACAAACCCAAAATGGTGCACCAGGCTAAACAGCCCGGCTGAGCCAAGTCGACAGCCAAGTCGACAGGGCTGTCGACTTGGTCCAACCAAGTCGACTCCCAAGTCGACAGGGCTGTCGACTTGGGTGTTCTGGCGGGAATTTTCCAGCCTGGCCCAATAACCCCAATTTCCCAAATTCAAGTTTGAATTTGAAATCTGTTTTTACTTTGAATTTTTCTGAAAACTTCGTTGGGCCTTAATCGGGTCATACGGACTCCGATTTTCGAAAACTCGGACTCTATTTCGCATATTTTTCCGAGACGAACGCAATGGCATAGCCCGATTCCCTTGATTCAGATTTTAGAATTAAATTCTGCCTCGATTTACGTTATAACAGGTTATTGAAAATAGGGTTGTTACATTTTCCCTCGTTAAAGGATTTCGTCCCCGAAATCTTCAAGTTAGGAAGAACGTATCCTACCATCCAATCATCCATCTACTCAAAACATCACCCACGAGCAATCATTGTCCTTACAAGATTCTAAATGTTGTATGAACATATGCAAAGGTGTGTGTATATGTACTTATCTAATGCAAATATCATCAATGCAAATTATGTTAGTGAAATGAATCCATATGTATGCAATTGTATAACATCTATATGTGTGCACATAACATACATCCATATGCAACATCCATGTGATAACACAAAAATTTTCATCCATGAATAAGCGTAAACACTCATGCATATGCAATATGAGGAGTGTGTGAGCCGATCTAGTGCCTAACGTGTATAATGCATCCACGAGTAACCACTTGCAAACACTTGCAACCACTTGCAACCATCAAGCATAACATGTTTCAAACACATGTTTCATCCAAAGGGTTTCTACCTAAGGTTCTCATGACAAGATTAACACGATAAACTAGATAAACATGGATAGCAAAGAGAAAGATATGCTAACAAAGAAAAGAGATGGAGAGTGTACCCTAAAAAAGGAATGGATAAAGCCCACGCATCTTCTCCTCGGTTTCCCAAGTTGCGTCTTCTTCGGCTTCACCCCATTGAACCTTCACCAACTTGACCTCTCGATTCCTTAGCTTCTTGGTCTCCGTCCCCAAGATACGAATCGGAGCTCTCCTCAAGGTAGCCTCTTTCTCCACTTCCACATCTTTCAGAACACTTGGCTCAACAACCTCTGCTGATTCATGTAAACACTTCCGGAGATGCGAGACATGAAAAACATCGTGCACTCCGGCAAGCTTCTCGGGCAACTTCACTCTATAAGCCATTTGCCCGATCCTCTCTATAATAGGGAATGGCCCAACAAACCCCGGTGCTAACTTCCCAACGGATCCAAATCGGACCACATTCCGCAAAGGAGAAACCTTCACGAAAACCATATCCCCAACATCAAACTCCAAATCAGTTCTTCGCTTATCAGCATAGGATTTCTGTCGGTCTTGGGCCGCTTTCATCCGTCTCCGAATCAACTCAATCTTCTCGGATGTATCTCTGATCATATCAGACCCAAGTATAAGCTTATTTGTAGTCTCCCACCAACATGTAGGGGACTTGCACGGCCTCCCATATAAAGCTTCAAATGGTGCCATCCCTATGCTTGCCTGATAACTGTTATTATATGAAAACTCAACAAGAGGAAGATGGTCTTCCCAAGTACCACCAAAATCCAGAATACAAAGCCTCAACAGATCCTCGAGTACCCTATTCACCCTTTCGGTTTGACCGTCCGTCTGTGGGTGATAAGCAGTACTTAGATTCAACCTCGTGCCCATGGCTTCTTGCAAGCTATTCCAGAACTGACTTGTAAAGATTGGGTCACGGTCACTGACTATACTAGAAGGGACTCCATGTAGTCTCACAATCTCACGAAGATATACGGACGCTAGCCAAGATGCGGTCCTCTTGCTCTTCACCGGAATGAAATGAGCACTCTTCGTAAGTCTATCCACAATAACCCAAATGCTCGTATTCCCTTTCCTTGACCTTGGTAGCCCATCGATAAAATCCATGGAGATACTCTCCCACTTCCATAGTGGAACGTCTAGAGGATGCAATAGCCCACCGGGCTTCTTTAACTCGGCCTTAACTTGCTGGCAAATGATACATCTAGAGACAAACTCTGTCACATCCTTCTTCATCCCAGGCCAAAAGAAAATACGCTTCATATCTTTATACATCTTATCTCTGCCCGGATGTATAGTCAACTTAGAGCGATGCGCTTCCTCCAGAATTTTTCTTACTAAATCTTCTACCATTGGAACACATAACCTTCCGTCTCTCCTCAGCCAACCCTTGTCATCAATAGAATATCGAGCGAGATGACTAGACGCCTCTCCTCGAATCAGCTTATCCATAATCTCAGCTATCTGAGGGTCTTCTCTCTGCGAAGCCCCAACTTGATCAAGAAGGGTAGGTCTGAGTTCCAGAGATGCTAAAGAACCGGTCATCGATTCAACCGCCAAAGAGAAATCAAAGGTTGCCACATACTCTAAATTCTTCATCTCAACGAATAGAGGACTCAGAGTCAACCTTCTTCTACTCAATGCATCTGCTACCACATTCCCCTTGCCAGGGGTGTAAGCTATATCAAAATCGTAGGACGCCAAAAATTCCATCCATCTTTGTTGCCTCAGATTCAGATCCTTATGAGAAAAGTGATACTTCAATGACTTGTGATCGGTATAAAGCTCAAATCTTTCTCCCAGAAGATAATGGCGCCAAGCCTTGAGTGCATATACTATTGCTGCCAACTCTAAGTCATGAGTGGGATAATTCTTCTCATGCACTTTGAGTTGTCTACCACCAAAGCATATCACCCTTCCTTCTTGCATCAGAACAGCTCCTAACCCCGTGCCACATGCATCGGTGTATACTGTAAATAACTTCCCTCCATCGGGCAAAGCTAGAACAGGTGCTGATGTGAGAGCTCTCTTGAGCTTCTGAAAAGCAAGCTCGCATTCTATGCTCCAAGCAAAAACTAAATTCTTCTTCGTTAATTTAGTAAGAGGAGCGGAAATCTTCGCGAAGTCCTTGATGAACTTCCGGTAAAATCCTGCAAGACCTAGAAAACTTCTCACTCCGGTTGCATTCCTTGGAGTCTTCCAATCCTGAACTGCAACCACCTTAGCGGGATCCACCGCTAAGCCTTGCTTAGACACTATATGCCCAAGGAATCTAACTTCCCTTCTCCAAAAGTGACACTTGGAGAACTTGGCCTTTAACTGATGCGCTCTAAGCGTATCCATCACCTCCACGAGATGCCTTGCGTGCTCTTCCTCATCCTTAGAGAAGATCAGAATATCATCTACGAAGACCACGACAAACTTGTTCAAGAACTCCCTGAACACCCTACTCATCAAGTCCACGAAATATGCGGGTGCATTAGTCAAGCCGAATGGCATGACAAGCCATTCGAAGAATCCATCTGGAGTCCTGAACGCAGTCTTGTCTATACTATCCTCAGCTACCCTGAGCTGATGGAATCCAGTAGCAAGATCAAGCTGAGAGAAAACAGAAGCACCGACAAGCTGGTCAAAGAGATCATCAATCCTCGGTAACGGGTATCTGTTCTTCTTAGTCAGCTTATTCAACTCTCGATAGTCAACACAAAGTCGGAGAGAACCATCTGCCTTGGTAGCAAATACCACAGGCGCTCCCCATTCAGATATACTTCGTCTAATGAAGTTCTTCTCAAGCAACTCCTTCACTTGCTTACTTAGCTCCCGCCTTTCACGCGGAGCCATGTGCCGAACGGGCAAAGAAACCGGCTTTGCATTATCCACCAGATAAATGCGGAAATCAATCTCTCGCTTAGGGGCAACCCCCTAACCTCATCGAAAACATCCGGATACTCTCGAACCACTCTCACAGACTGAAGAGTTTCCATTGATGGGTCGCGTGATTCAAGATAGCACAACATGACGGGACCTCTCGGATCACAAGAAATCTCTAGGGTGTTCACGAGGCGAGTCACGAGCCTCACAACCCTATGCTCACAATCAAGAATGGCTCCATATCTGGACAACCAATCCATGCCCAATATCAATCCGTATCCCCTGAAACCAAGAACATAAGCACTACACAAGAACTCTACACTCAGTATAGAGATCCTCAAATCCCCACATATCATAGACAAATTGTAACAACCCGAAAATCTGGGCCAGTTTAAAATTTTTATTTTGGCCATTTTAGCGAATTTTGATTATTTAAAATGAATTATTTTAAATAAAAATGACGAGAAATTTATTTTGAATATAATTCGAACGTATATATTATACGCGTCGTCGTTAGAATATAAATATTTATATATAATTATAAATAGAATTGAAAATGGCGCGGTAGTTCGATAATTCGATTTCAAACTTCAATTGAATGTACCGGGTGCAAAACAATCCGGATTTTAGTGAAACCAAAAATAATGGAATCTAATAGTGGATATCTTTCCAACGAATTCGAATAATCAAATTTTCATAGCGGGGATCAAAAGATATGTCCAGTTGAAAATTCTGAATAGTCGCTATGGAATTCAGGCCCTTAAAAATGGACATTTTGCAAATGACCTCGGATTTCGACGAAACCAGTTTTGTTGGGTCCGCAGTGTCAAATTATTGTTAGATTCCAAATTTCATAATTTTTCGAATCAGTATGTGAGCGTGGTAAAGGAAAACGTGTTTTGACCATTTCAGTTGATTTTAATCGATTGGAAATTGGCCATTTTTCAAACGGTCTCAGAATTCTACGAAACTAGTTTTGTTAGGACCGTATCGTCAATACGAAGCTAGAAAATATTTTCTGGAATTTTTAGAGTTAGTATGTGGCCCCGGTAATCTGAAATGTACGTTTAAAATTCAATATATAGTGGTTTAAATGTAAATTTAACGAAAACTGATTCAAACAGTCGAATCAGCTTGCGATACATATCCCATTGTGTTCGGAATGGGGGTAATTAGCTAGGGGCGACAGTCGGTGGGCTAGATTTCGAGTTAAAACGGAAAGTCAACTTTAAATTGAATTAAATAATTAAATTAAAATATATATATATATATATAAAATATAACCCTCCCCCTTAAAAACCCGCTGGCCCCCTTTTTATTCTCAAATCGATTTCAAATTAAAAAAAAAAAAAAAAAAAAAAAAGGGAGAAGAGGCGACGAAGGCGGGGAGGAGCCGCCGCCCTCCCCAAGGGCCACCGCGCCTCGTCAACGACCCCCCCCCCTCTCTTCCACCTCGACCGCGACGCAAGAAGACCCCCCCCCTCGCCAGAAACAATCGCGAAGGACCCCCCCCAGTCGAAGCCTGGAACCCTGCCGCGACACCCCCTGACGCCTAACGCCGCGCCCAAGTCGGATTCCGACCCCCCTTTCCTTGCCGTCACAGTTGGTATCAGAGCTTTGGTTTACAAAGCTCAGAGAACAAGGCACATTAGAACCGTACGAAAGAGTTCATCAGATATTGGATTTAGTAATATCCAACGAGAATGACTCGTTAGAGATGGGATCAGTAGTATCCTAGAACGAGTGTGAAGAGTATATTTTTCAAATGAAAACAAATCTTGTTTTGAAAATTTAAATCAATTATTCGTATTTGATTATCTATTTATATTGAGTTGGACAGTCCAGTATATATAGATTTTGCGTATACGTCTGATCCGCGTATATTCAAAGTTTTAATATATTGGATAGATATAGAATCACTCTCTAGTCGCCCGGACCTGATTCTGATGATTGACGCGTCATCATTAGTAATTAGTTTCGTGTTTCGAAGGTGTGATTTTCTATATATTTCCATTAGACTGGTGTGAGAACCCAAAATTAGATAGGGCTTATTGTTGTGAATTGGCATCAAAAACATGATTTTTGCATATGTATCAAAATTATGAATTTGAAACTCTAATTCACTAATTGATTGATGTTTGTGTTGTTTGGCTATTTGTTTGCTAATTTTGAACCATTATGCCTAATTGAATCAAACATTGAATTGTATTGAAATTTGGTCGCATTTGCTTGCATATATGTACTTACCTTGAACAGGTCATAGCAAGGAGGCTAGAGCCAGAGAATAAAATTTGTTTGCCCGACAAATAGGTACATGTTTACTACATGATTTACTGTTTTGTTTGGGTGATGATGATTTTGTGAGCCTATTGGCTAGCCGCTTGGCTTTTTCTTTTTCTTTTTGAGATCTGAAGGACCGGGGAAGCTATTTGAAATTCCCCGATGCTCCCGGTGCAGGGGAGGTTATGGCGAAATTTTTCAAAAATTTAGGGTGTTGGCCAAATTTTTGAAATTTTGAAAATTCTCAGAAACTGAAAGGTTAGAGAATGGAAGCCGAATCGAGCGTGGAGCTGATTGATCAAACCACTTTCGGCTTTGTTCCTTTTCGGGGACGAAAAGTTTTAAGTGGGGAAGATTGTAACAACCCGAAAATCTGGGCCAGTTTAAAATTTTTATTTTGGCCATTTTAGCGAATTTTGATTATTTAAAATGAATTATTTTAAATAAAAATGACGAGAAATTTATTTTGAATATAATTCGAACGTATATATTATACGCGTCGTCGTTAGAATATAAATATTTATATATAATTATAAATAGAATTGAAAATGGCGCGGTAGTTCGATAATTCGATTTCAAACTTCAATTGAATGTACCGGGTGCAAAACAATCCGGATTTTAGTGAAACCAAAAATAATGGAATCTAATAGTGGATATCTTTCCAACGAATCCGAATAATCAAATTTTCATAGCGGGGATCAAAAGATATGTCCAGTTGAAAATTCTGAATAGTCGCTATGGAATTCAGGCCCTTAAAAATGGACATTTTGCAAATGACCTCGGATTTCGACGAAACCAGTTTTGTTGGGTCCGCAGTGTCAAATTATTGTTAGATTCCAAATTTCATAATTTTTCGAATCAGTATGTGAGCGTGGTAAAGGAAAACGTGTTTTGACCATTTCAGTTGATTTTAATCGATTGGAAATTGGCCATTTTTCAAACGGTCTCAGAATTCTACGAAACTAGTTTTGTTAGGACCGTATCGTCAATACGAAGCTAGAAAATATTTTCTGGAATTTTTAGAGTTAGTATGTGGCCCCGGTAATCTGAAATGTACGTTTAAAATTCAATATATAGTGGTTTAAATGTAAATTTAACGAAAACTGATTCAAACAGTCGAATCAGCTTGCGATACATATCCCATTGTGTTCGGAATGGGGGTAATTAGCTAGGGGCGACAGTCGGTGGGCTAGATTTCGAGTTAAAACGGAAAGTCAACTTTAAATTGAATTAAATAATTAAATTAAAATATATATATATATATATATAAAATATAACCCTCCCCCTTAAAAACCCGCTGGCCCCCTTTTTATTCTCAAATCGATTTCAAATTAAAAAAAAAAAAAAAAAAAAAAGGGAGAAGAGGCGACGAAGGCGGGGAGGAGCCGCCGCCCTCCCCAAGGGCCACCGCGCCTCGTCAACGACCCCCCCCTCTCTTCCACCTCGACCGCGACGCAAGAAGACCCCCCCCCCCTCGCCAGAAACAATCGCGAAGGACCCCCCCCCCCCAGTCGAAGCCTGGAACCCTGCCGCGACACCCCCTGACGCCTAACGCCGCGCCCAAGTCGGATTCCGACCCCCCTTTCCTTGCCGTCACACAAATGGGCGGAACCCCCAATAGGATTTGAGACACAGACGGGATCATCTACCAAGCTAGTACTAAGGTGCAAACTATCAACAAGATCAGATGAGATAAAGCTATGCGATGCACCAGAATCAAACAAGGTACGAACTGGAAAATCAGAAATATATACAAGGCTCTCAACAGAAATACTACCTCGATCGGGAACTGAAGTGGTACTGAGAGCATGAACTTGCCTTCCTGAAGGTCCAGCACGCTGAGTCTGACCCTGGCCTTGCCCTTGCCTCTTCGGGCAATCCTTACTGAAATGTCCAGTCTTACCGCAGAAAAAGCATTCACCATTCTTCCTTTTCCTCTTCTTACAATCCTTAATAAGATGCCCAACTGAACCGCAATAATGGCACTTCTCCTTGTTGTTCTTGCCCTTGTTGTTGTTCCCCTTGTTGCCTTGACACTTGTTCTTGTTCTGATTGCCTTGACTGCTTTGTCCACTTGGATTACCCTGATTTCCTTTTCCCTGGGAATCAGTCTTCTTGGCTTGAGTATCATTTTTCTTGACATCTCCCTGAAGTAACGCCATATCAACCAAGCTCTCAAACGTGGCCCCATGGGGAATATGTGACATAGCCAATCCCTG
This sequence comes from Allium sativum, assembly GCA_030737875.1. Lineage (NCBI taxonomy): Eukaryota > Viridiplantae > Streptophyta > Magnoliopsida > Asparagales > Amaryllidaceae > Allium > Allium sativum. The sequence continues at coordinate 891,268,477 of CM060916.1, read as the reverse complement.
CAACGGCTCATTCAATCCTCTAGCAAAACGAAGAGCCTTCTTCTGAGGAGTATTCACCATATCCAAGCCAAAACGAGCTAACTGATTGAACTTGTTCACATATTCTTTGACAGACATATCTCCTTGCTTCAAAGTTATGAACCTCTCCATTTTTTGATTCTCCTCAGCAGAAGATAGAAACTTAAGCATGAACCTTGCCCTGAAATCGGCCCAAGTCTCAACAGGCCTAGTACCATTGGTGACTTCCCACCAATAAGCGGCTTCATCCTTCATAAGCCAAACCGCCAACAAGGTCTTCCTCTGATCGTCTAACCCAAAGATAGCAAATAAATCCTCGGTCTCTTTCAACCAATTTCTGGCCTCTACAAAAGTCTCAGTGCCTTGAAAGTTCTTGCCACCCATTGCTTTGAAATCTTTGCAAGTCTTTGCGAAGTCAGCTTGAGGATGCTGAGGGGGAGGAGGAAGAGGAACCTCAGCGACAGGAGGAGGGGGAACATTAGCGACAGGAGGAGGAGGAATATTAACTACTGGAGGAGGAGGAGGAACATCTGCGGGGCCGGCTTCGGTCGCCCTAGCCTCCAAAAGTCTCCTATACCAAACAGGTACGTGTACTCCCTCCGGAATAGCAAAGTTATCGGCCATACTGAAAAAGAAAAAGACAGATTCAGAATGGAGAAAAACGAAGGGATTTTGCTAATGGCTTTTTGGGGAATAGCCTTTAAAATAAACTAGACTTTTCTTTGGAAAATACTTTATACTTGATTTTGAAAATAGTTTTCCAAAAGTTTTCTAAAAAAACCTTTTTGTTCCTTCTCGTAAACCATATGCTCTGATACCAAATGTAACACCCCACCTCCGCCAGGGTGACTCTTGCAAGCACTCTGACTTTGGAGGGGCGTTTGAATCAGGTAAACATGCATAATGATCTATCAAGGCAGAACAAGAACATATGTATATATGTAAACAGAGTAAATAACATAGATAAAACAGCGGAAGATTTTCAAACCATTCCAAAACAAGTCGAGTACAACATAATGTTAACTTTCCAAATAAACAAGTCTAGATAAAACAACATCAACTGACAAACTGAAATACATAAGTGCTATCCCCAAGATACGTGAGAACCATAGCTAGCTTCATGTCGAAAACGTACATGAGCTGAAATCCCACAAGCAAGCAATCCAAAATCCAAGCTAGGCTCTAGTATTCCCTCCCTGAGAACCTGGGGGGGGGGAACGGAAGAAAAAGAGGCGAAAGAAAACAGGTCAGTCAAAAAGACTGAGTAAGCCCTACTACAATCAATGTAAACTGATAAAGTTAACTGGCATGAGCAGCAGGGATGAACATAAGAATAACAACATACTAGCATGATGATTAACTAACAAGGTAGATAAAGGTGTCATCGCATAATCAGGATTAAGGTTTTGCACCACAGGTGTACTAGCAAACTAACATGACTTGAATAAACAAGTATTGATCCCTTGGCCCAAGCTTTGGCCCAATAACATGAAGTGACCCTCATACGAGGTCCAATAACATGAAGTGACCCTAACACGAGGTCCAACCCAAACGGTCTAGTCGATCGGCTCCCTAAGCCTAACTCGTCACGTGTTGGTGTCAATACGACCCAAACATGATTGTAGTCGAACTGTGCCGGGTCCACCCTTCGGGTGTATCAAGACCTAGGGTGTCAACCCCTGGACACCATGAACATGAGTGCACAGTCCCGATCTACTGGTACCCGTGCATGTTTTCTACGGCTACGGACTATGTGCACGACCAGAGTCCGCCCGGAACTACACCGGCGTACCACCCTGCCGTCGTTTATTGGTCGCTTACCTCCAGCCCAGTAATCGTGCCCCCACCCTAGCCTAGTCCCTAGGGTCATGATGATACAAACTAGGGATTACTGCTGGAGTGGACCCCCCATTGCTAGGATTTTTCTAGTGGGTTAAGTACGGTTTAACCCCTTTTCTAATCATGGATTAACTTGGTTAAGTGTAACGATGAGTTCACGACTTAACCCCGATTAATCTACCAAGCCCAAATTGGTTAAGTATTAAATGGACCATGACTTAACCCTAATCATGAGACATTAATTAATTAATGCGCCTTAACCTCTCACATTAGACTTTGTTGCGGTTACTAGTTAAGCCGGTCGGTTCCGGGTAGCTTTACACCACAACTTGGTCTAACCTCGGGTCCAAGGTACCACATGACCAACTTCTCACATTGGGTCCTATTGTTTGTAGCAACTAGTTAAGCCGGTCGGTTCCGGGTAGGTTTACACTACAAACTTAACCCAACCTCGAGTTGGCCACACTTATATTTTCTAAGTGTCATGTCCATCGTGTTTCCAAAACACATTACAAGTTTTCAAACAATTGGGTAGACCTAACTTAATAGGTAAATTCCCAATGGGTAGACCTAACTTAATAGGTAAATTCCCAAGCTTATGTTTTTATGTCTTTTAAGTTTACCCAACTCCAAACGCAATCTCATCGCTTACATATCGCAATAGCGCATAAAGGATAGAAAGAGGGAACTTGGCATAATCATGACATAAAAGTGTTGAAGCCACAAGTTCAACATGATGGCATATGAAAGGTACATATGTTCATATACTTGCATTAGGCCTCAAAAGCATGCATAAAACCAAACTTAGCATATTGGTGATACACGGTGATAAATGACATGTAAAAATGGCCATAAGTTCGCATTTAGCCTCACATGCAAGTTATCATAAGGGATATGATAACTTACATGTTGCCAAAATGCAACCTTTAGCATAAAGCTTGAAGCTTTATGTTCATAAGCCCAAGATAAGCTTGCATAACATGATAACATGAGCCAAATGATCAACCCAAACTTGCATAACATAACTTGCATATCATATGGTAACTTGCATATCAAACTTGCATAACATAACTTGCATATCATATGACAACTTGCATATCAAACTTGCATAACATAACTTGCATATCATATGACAACTTGCATATCAAACTTGCATAACATAACTTGCATATCATATGACAACTTGCATATCAAACTTGCATATCATATGACAACTTGCATATCAAACTTGCATAACATAACTTGCATATCATAGGACAACTTGCATAACATAACTTGATGAACTTGCATATCACATCATAGTAAACTTGCATAACACATCATAGTAAACTTGCATATCATACATTTAACTTTAGAGTTTAAGTATGAGAGTAGAATAGGGCTTACAATGCTTATGCGGACTCAAATGAGTATAGCAAATATAAGAAAGCCCTTATGCAACCAAATAAACCCAAAATGCAAGCAAAACCCTTGAGCCAAAATGATCAAAACTCTTTCTTTATGATGCAAATATAGAAATTTGACTTGAATGCAAGCTAATGATGATCATACAAGTTTGAAAACACTTGTATGCATGGAAAATCTCATAAAAATTAGTTTAGGAATTTTATGAAGAGAGTAGAGGCCATGAGAGGATTGATTTTGCCATAGTTTAGTTGCTAGAATGAATAATGATGATTTAGGGTAGGTTAGGGTCTTATTTATAGATTAGGCAAGTGTTTTAGGCCATAGGATTAAACCCTAGTTCCAATCTCAGCCCTCAAAACCGAATCTGGCCCCCAAGCTCAACACAAACCCAAAATGGTGCACCAGGCTAAACAGCCCGGCTGAGCCAAGTCGACAGCCAAGTCGACAGGGCTGTCGACTTGGTCCAACCAAGTCGACTCCCAAGTCGACAGGGCTGTCGACTTGGGTGTTCTGGCGGAAATTTTCCCGCCTGGCCCAATAACCCCAATTTCCCAAATTCAAGTTTGAATTTGAAATCTGTTTTTACTTTGAATTTTTCTGAAAACTTCGTTGGGCCTTAATCGGGTCATACGGACTCCGATTTTCGAAAACTTGGACTCTATTTCGCGTATTTTTCCGAGACGAACGCAATGGCATAGCCCGTTTCCCTTGATTCAGATTTTTGAATTAAATTCTGCCTCGATTTACGTTATAATAGGTTATTGAAAATACGGGTTGTTACACGGATCGACATAGGGAATATGCCATGAATTGGGTTAAGCAAAGCATCACCACAAGTCGGATCAACTTATCGTCTCGACCGGATTGATATGGTGGACAAAATACATAAGATCGATATATGGAAACTTGAAAGCAAGCTTGGACAGGCACCAACAAGAATTCGGATTTGTCAATTGGCCAAGTATTTCAGATCGGTACCAATTTGGATGCACCTATCCAACCAAAAAGTTAGAAATGTGGGAATCCCGCGTTCTCCACTACCTCCACTCGCCTCTACGCCGATCATGAACCACCTACATCTATAAATGGAGACCGAGAGCATTCATTTTGGAGGATCTATTGGACTCTCGAGCAATCTTTTTCTTGTAATAATCACAGATGTATTTGTAATTCCAGTATAAACAATTAGTTACACCAAGTAGACGTAAGCTAGATCGTGGAACCACTATGATCTTGCCATGTCTTTAGCTTTTCATGTAATTTTAATTTGATTTGGATTGGGTGTTAGCGACCAATTCTGAAGCTAGCAACAAGCATAGCCTTAAGAAAGAAACATTAAAGTGCATTCGAATGTTTTATGCAGTACTTTAGACATTCTAATGTTTTATATAATACTTTGAGGATTCAAATGTTTTTTTATGTAGCTCCAAGGAAATTACTCATGTGCCTCGATATGCATCGCCGTCCTCCTGACAGCCACACCACGTTTGGGTCTTGAATTTAGGTTAAAAATAACGTATCTTTGAACAATGGAGAAACCCATATGTAACAACACTGGAATTTTGCTTTGCAAGTAAAAAACACTTTTGACCGTCAAGCCGTTGACAGATGCATGAACAATCGCATTTTTTTATGCATATAATTGGATTTGTCTTTCACAGCTGAATCCGCCAAAAAGTGTAATTAATTCTAACATTTCTCCCTTGGCACAACAATAAATTTATCAGGTTGAAGCATATCAATAGACAATTAAAACAAACAAATAGCATAAACGTTAAACATTCATCCTACACAGTTTGATGCCCAATCATACAGTAATTTGCATTAAAGAGAAAACAAGTGAACTCGGATAATGAAGTTTACGCAAAGCAACATAATTTTGATGAAACAAACGATAAAACTAAAAGACACATAATAACAAATGCATTCCTTTCGACTTCAGAACACAGCTCAAAAGATGAACTCGTCATCGAAGGCAGACGAACCAGGCAAGTTCATCTCCCAGTTTTCATAATAGGCCGACAAGAGGGGCGAATACATTAGTCTGGACAAATCAGTCACACCGTTAGTTGAACTGCCGTTACCGCTGGTGGCTCCTCGATCACCGTAATGTATTTGCTGCACAGCATCAGGCATGTTCTCACTTCTATCGGCAGCAGGAACCTGTGCCGAGCTCTGCATGTAATTCTGAAGGAGACTGCTACCCGATGTTCGACGTCTTCGACGCCTGTTGATCCTAGTCCACTGCCTTCTGTTTGTGTGCCACCGATTTTTCACGGAGTTCTCGGTTCGACCAGGGAGGCGTTCAGCAATCATCGACCATTTGTTTCCCAACTCTGCATGAGCTTCTATTAAAACTCGGTCCTCCTCTTCGCTCCAAGGGCCCTTCTGCGAGTGTTTAGATCAATTTTAAGACGAATTCTATAAATTGATTGTATATTGGAGTTCCAAATAAATAGTTCAATTTTTTATTATGTACCACTTTTTTTTTTTTTTTGGACTGAAATGGCAAATGCAATAGGGAAGAGCAAAGGACGATTATTCAAAAAGAAATCAAACCTTGATTCCTGGCCTCAGATGGCCGTACCATCTCTCTCTGCATTGCTTCCTGGTTCGAAAGCTGAATTCTTCAGCAATGCAAGGCCATACCTCTCCATGAAGGCTCACCAGATCGGTTAACTTCCTATACAAGCATACAAATAAGTGAGTGCCTATGATTGATGAAGTATACGTTTAAAGTTAAATAGAAATAAATAGATAACCAAGCAATAACAGAAGGAAAAAAAATGAATCAGAACCCTAGAGCAAATATCACGAGCATAAGGGGGATTTGGAATCAGGGCAGATCTAATCATCAAGTCTAGGGAAATCAAAACTTAAGGACAGAACATTTCTTACTGATCTTCTTCGGTTGTCCATGGCCGTCTCAACACATTTTTCTGACTGGCTTCGTATGAACTACTTCCACTACCGTTAATACTGGAGTCAAACAATGTGCTATCATGCTCCTTGACCACATTCAAGAAATCACTAAAAATCAAGCTATTGCTCTGATCGGATGTAAGAGAACAATTAGAAGGATTGTGCCCTGAAATAGTATGATTACAAGAATCATAGTCCATAGTGAGGTTATGAGAACCACTTGGATGAACAACAGGTACCGGTGGGAACGAGCCACGCATTACACAACTGTTGAAGCATCCTTGAGAATTCATTATGAAAATGAAGAATAAAGCTGAAGAAGAGTTGAGGGGGTTTTGTGTAGATGAAACATTCTGCGTGTGTGAATATATAATGTCTCTTATAAAATTATAGCCGTAGATTTAGACTGATCGGATGACTTGAAAAAATGGTGCAGTGAATGGTTTCTTGAGCATTCCGCCCAACCCAGAGTAACAACTCATCATCCACAGGTTATTAATAACATTCCGTTTTTAGATGAACTTGCTTCAACGGTTTATAATTTCTAAGTTAGTACCGTAAAGATTAGCAAAATGTAATGTAAAAGATATAAAACAAATATTGTTCAGGAACTTTCGTAGTAATCATCCGATGCATATTAATAACATGTCATCTCCGGATGAATTTAAGTCAGTAAATTTAAAGCTACTAGATAATCATTATATGTTTACCAAAATATAAAGGTGAACTAAAGATTCAAAAGATATCATGAAATAGATACCGTTCATAATGTTTTGCATTAACCATCCCTGCTTATTTAAGGCCAAAACTTTCTTTTATGAATCTTGTACCCAAACAAAAATTTATGATATGTGATTTATATATATTTTATGATTTAATCGAAAAAAAATTCAACCATTTTTTTAATACATACATGCATACAAATATATTTAAAGAGAGAGCCAAGCTATACAGCACCCCAAAAGCACCCTTATCTTAGCCACATTTTTATATTTAAATAATGGTTTCGGGGGTAGAGAGAGTGAGAAAAAGAGAAAGAATGAGTGAGTGGAGAGAGAAACAAAACTTATAGTTGAAATCACAGAGAATTATGGGTTGTTGCACTGTTTGGAGTGCAATGGAACACTCTTTACATACATGTGTATGTGTGTGCATGTGTGTGTGTATATTAAAATTGTCGTATATTTTTATGATTTAATAGAAGAATTGATTTCCAAAGCAGTTAATATATATATATATATATATATATATACACACACACACACACACACATATTATATACACACACATACATATATATAGAGACACGTGCGAACACACACTTTTAAATGTAAAATATCATGGAAGAATTGTAGGGGGTTTCGTGCTGATTGTAGAAATGTTAAAATGTAGTTATTGAAGTCAAAAATAAAAAAGGTTAAATGCAATATTTGATAAATTTACTGAGATACGCTAATAATATATTAAATATTTTAATATGGTTTATGTAAGTCATTTATGTTACGTTACTTGTACATCTGTATATTTGAAACAAAAACTAACTTAATGACCTTTGTTGATGAGAATATGGTATGCATATTAAAATCGCCTTTGATGAACGGATGGATATTTATTGAATTTATTTAAATTAATTACAAGATTGTCCAACTAATTTGAATATATTGACTTAATTGCACAATGTTAGTGATATTGAAGAGTGCTTTGTAAATTAATGTAGACTTCAAAATGTATGTAGATTTCAAAATGGTAATATAATTACGTTATGTGACTGATGTATTTAAATAGTTGAATGAATTTCTCACCCTTTCTATTAATATGAATATTCTTCATATTAATTTATTTTTCGGGCAAATCAATGAATAATAGTTTTACGATTATGTATTTAAATATAATATATGAATTTAAATACAAAATTAGAAAGGTGTCGAGGAAGGTTTTGTAAACGCCTACAGATAATTTAAAATATAAGTATTCAGAGTAAGAAAACATAACTTGTAATGCACTTAATGATAAAATTATTGAAACAAATGAATTGTAATTTGAATTTGCTATTATTGTTTATGTACAGTTATGTACTTTTACCTTAGAAAAAATAAATTTACATTTTTTTGTTAATACGAACATAGCGTACATATTGAAATTTTCATACAACAACAAAGCCATATATCCCAAACAAGTTGGGGTTGGCTAGATATGGAACCCAAACATATTGAAATTTTCATAATTTCGCAAATTAGTATATGAATTAATGAATATTGATTAATTGGATTTATCCAATTAGTTTAAACTGAAGATTTCATAACCTATATATATATATATATATATATATATATATATTAAAATGTAAAATATAAAGAGAAAAGATAAGTGGATTTTGTAATAATTGTTTTAATTTAAAATGTAGTATCTTTAGTTAAAAAAATAATTTTATAATGCAATGTAAGATAAATACCTTGAAATAATTTAAATACAAGTTAATTTTGTTATTATTTTATTATGCAATTTACGAAAAATAGATTGAGAGAATACTTCGATAAACTTTTTAACGAAGAAAGTGATAACTCTGCAAGTGAGTTGGAAGAATTTTTCGATGACACGAGTAGATATTAAGTTCGGAGAATTCAAGAGTCTAAGATAAAGGAGGCGTTGAAACCGATGAAAACAGACAAATTGGTATGGCCTGATGACATCCCCATTGAAGTGTGGAGATACCTTGAAGATGTAGGGATATCCTGGCTAACTAAGTTGTGGAATAATATTTTCAAAATTAACAAAATATAAGATGAGTAAAAGACAAACATCTTAGTTCCAATCTTTCAGAAGAAAGGAGATACTCCAAGTTGCACAAATTATAGAGGAATTAACCTTATAAGTCATACAAAGAAACTTTGGAAGAGAGAGTTCTAACATCGATTGAGAAGGTTGACAAGTGTTTCAAAAAACCAATTTGGTTTCATGCCTGAACGGTCAACAACAAAGGTAGTTTTCTTGGTAAAGACAACTTATGAAGAGATTTGAGAGAAAAATTAAAAACTACACTTGGTATTTATCAATTTGGAGAAAGCTTATGATGGAGTACCGAGAAAGATTATGTGGTGGACTCTGGGAAAAAAGAGGGTCAACAAAGTACATTACCTTTACAATGATACATACGATGATGTTGTGATTAGAGGTAGATCATGCGATGATGAACCCAATGACTTTCCCATTAACATATGATTACATCAAGGGTCGACTTTAAACTTATATATTTTTGTCTTAGCAATGGATGAGGCCACAAAGGGTATACAATGTAAGATTGTTTGGTGTATGCTTTTTGTTAAAAACGTTGTGATGATTGACGAGAGTAAGATAGAGCTTAAACCTTGTCATAAATATATGATTTAAAAAAAAAAAAAAAACTCTTTCGTTAATACAAAAATGCTATAAATATATATTTATAGTTTTATATTTTTCTAGATGAATAAACGAATAACAGTTCGCTAAGCTTATTCAAATAGTTTCAAGTTTACGTAGTTAAATTTATTATATGAATGCAAATGTTAATTATTATAAGGGAAGAGAGGGTGTTTGCCGACGATTATAGAAAAATTTAAATGTAGGTAATTAAAGCACCAAAACACCATTTAGTAATGCACTACATGATAAACTAATTGGGATTAAATGTAAATTGAACATGCTGTATTGTTTACGTATACACGTTAAGTTATGAGACTTATGTATCTTTTTTTTTTCCGATGCCAACCGGCTTTTAAAGTAATCCATAACATTTTTTTCATTACAACAAATAATGGATACAAGAAGATACAGAAGATAGGCAGAATACATATCTGCTACATACAACTTTCTAGACCAAGCGTATAGATATGCATACCACAGAAACACCATGTAGTATGAGGATCAAATACAATACATAAGATCTAAAAAGCAGAAAATAAAACCAATGTGCACACTAGCACATACAAAGCTGCAAAAGCAGTCCAAAGTTACAAGATACAAAGACAGACTGAACTAATAGTCCCAATGTAACACACTTACATTAACACTAATACCCGAAGCTATCACTATCAGACTGAAGAACAACACACAGTAGCACCCAAACCCCAGCCCAACGTACACTTACAATCACTAGAGAAACTCACTTTGCGCAACCAGCACACGACCGACTTCCAACCACATCTGACTTCAACACTGTGCAGTTAATGCCCCGATAGTACCCCGCTATATCGTGTAGCGAATTTCTACTGCTAAGCTATTTCCAAATAGCATTACTGTTAATAATCCCCGCTATATTTCGATATTTCCGATATATCCCATTATTTCAGCTATATTCCGCTATTTTCGCTATATCTTCTATAAAAGAAATGAATTTAAAAATGACATTTATACATTATGAAATTTGTAAAATTAGTTTTTAAATATAATTTTTTAACATGTATATTTTAGAATATAAAATACTATTATATTCTATTAAATTTAATCAAGCTAAATAAAAGTTTACATTAATCTACATACATTTGCTTACGCCTTTTAAAAAAAATTAAGAATATACTAATTATAATTAAGTTGAACGTTAATTTTCCATTTATTTATCATTCATATATTAATAAAAACAATAAATATGAGTATTACATGCTATTTTAGACTCATCCGCTATACCGTTATTTCCTCGCTTTATCTCTACTACAATTTTTTGCACCTCCGCTGCATTGGATCCGCTGAGCGCTTTAACTGCACAACTTCAACACTCGCCTCCACCATTCACTAACTAGACATCCAAGAACTAGCAACTTGGAGTTCAACGAATTTTCATGCTGAAGAAAACAGCAGCACTTACCATCAAGATATACCTATCCAAACCCAAAAGCCACCACCAGCTTGACAAAAGAAGCACTTATGAAATGCACAATCCACTACAGCTTCCTCCACCCAGCAAACAATACAACGCAAGTCGAAAAACTCACAGGGACCACTAACTCCAACAAAAGCAACAAAAGGGAAAGAGCCAATCTAACCACTAATATCTACAATACTGAAAATGGAAAACTCACCCAACATGTCGCCATGGAGATCGAAATCCTAGGATATGCTTTCGGTGGTCTAGATCAAGTGCAGCGAAGAGAGCAGGGTAGCGAGAAGACTATTATCTTTGTTGGATTTGTCGAAGAAGTGTATGATCCCACCGTGCGCTGGATCTAAGAAGGGGAAAGAAGATGCTCAGACTGCGACGAAGCAAAAGGCTGAAATAAAAACCATATATATGAAGGTAATAGGGTTTGGAAAAAGAGAGGAAGATTCACTACAATAACGAAAGTTAACTAAAGGACGGAGCGAAGAAGAGGAATTAGAGCTAAGAAGAAGATGGGTGGAATCGACGATGAGAAGAGAGAAGCGATGTCGTAGAAAACGGGCCGATTTAGTTACTCGCCATTGGAGGGAATGACCGAACTTTTTTTGGTACTAGCTCAATTTTTGAGACTTGTGGTATCTTTACACCACCGAAAAAAATATTCCTATCAACGTTATTGATATGAATAGGTGTATACATTGAAATTTTCATATTTTCAAACTCCCCTTCATTGTTTTGTTGATTTCAACCGCCATGTAAACTAGGGTTGAAAACAATAAAAATTTCCACTACGTCATTATGTTCTACTCAATTTCAGAAAGAAGACATGATCAAAGCATGAAACCAGAAGAAATAAGCATCGGATTGGTTTTTTTCTCTCTTGATTTATCTTGATTTCCTTTTATTTTCTCTTGATTTCTCTATGCCTTCGATGAGACGAGTTTACTTGTCGATTCGCCTTGCTTTAGGCCGAAACCGGTCCAACATGATCGAAATATCAAGGTTCCACTAAGACCTTATACCATGATGTAAATGTGACATAAGTATTCCGTTCTCTTCTACTACACAAGGTATAATGTGCACATTACGCATATAACCATGAACCAGTTGTAATAATCATGATACTACCATATCCTAATGGAAATGGTTTTCTTATTATTATTTATTAAAGAGCATGCTCTGTTTTACATTGATTATTAAAGTATAATCGTGTTAGGATCATGTATAATGCAATAGTATCATGCATATGTCTAGTCCTAACATGTTTTGATCTATTATGCCGTAAGGAAAAATAACCAACAGTACAGGCAAAATCATTTGTTTTATTAAAATTTAGTTTAAACGTATTATCACAAATGTACCACCCTACAAACATGTCGCCTCCCATAAGCACATACGTATCCAAATCAACGACTTATTAGAAATTAGACTTATTTAACATACTGCCAAACATAAGGTTTTTTTTGAATTTTAGATACAAAATACAGTTTCAAAGCCAGGGCTTTTCTGCACATGAACTCCAAAGGTTTTTTGAGCTTCAGGTCCATAAAATAGATTTATCAAAGTTGGAACATTTTCGAACATGAATTCCAAGTGTATTGTCTCCTTCACCGCTGCTTTGGCTGAATTTCCCGCCTCCGTCGGTTCAAGATTCTTGAATTGTTGGTATTGCATACATACTTAGTAGCACCAGAGTCAATCCATCAAGAGTACCCTTTTTGGATCATGCTGATTCAAAGATTATGGTCATGAAATTATCCTCCGATTATATTTTTATTTTATTTTTGAACGACGAACCCGTTTTAAAGTGACCTGAGTTTCCGCAAATGAAATAGTCATTCACCTTGTTGGCTTTTCTCAAATTTTATCTTTTGATTAAAAGAGCTTTCCAAGGCTTTATCAACCACTTTTTCCCCATCGTAAAACATGGAATGCATTTATGTTTCAGATTTCGTTCTGACCTGATTGTTTTTCAGTCTGTAAACATGTACAATATTATCCAGACTCATTCCATTCTACATGTGAAAAAAAAAATCATGTGACCTTTCCAAAGAAGGAAGATTGTCTATTATGACCGGAACTCTGATTTTCTTATCCATGTTTGTATAAAGCTGATTGAAGTAGTTTAAGAGTATTCCACATTCCCTCTTCTTCTCCTTCTCACTTGAAACAAAACTCAACCTTTTAGTTGAAAATTTCCAACAGTTATACATACAAAAATATAATGGTAAACTAAGAAATGAGAAGGCATCATAATTGTTTTGGATTACTCTTTACCATAAAAAGTAATTTATCATTCAATTTATGAACATAAAACTTCCAAAATCTAAAAGCGTTCCGTGCGGGGTTAGTGTACAGAATTTGTAAAATTAAAAAATGTTCTATTACGGAAAGGGGCTGTCAGCCTGTCACATTTAAAAAACTAATAATTTTAAGCTAAAAATGTTCTTTCTTACCAAGACATAACTATAACGAAATGTAATTGATTATTAACAATTATAACAGGCGGGTTTTATCGATGTTTAATTAGAAACATATCTATGGAAGTTTTGGCTGATTTTGTGAATTATCTTAATCGAACTTCTGTCCCTTCAACGAATACTACTACCTATTAAATAAAATTGGTTTTTTTTTCAGCATGTCCAATAAATTAATAATTACTGATGACCAAGTAATTAAATTTCCTCAAGTAATATCATAGTATCACAAAAAATGTCATTATTATAAATCATTAATACTTCTGCACAAAAAATATACAAAGTTGAATAGCATTAATAAATTTTGCACATTTCAAATTGTATAAACATGAAAAATTAACAACAATCTGGAATGTGTTCCTTCAATTGAAGGACGAATATTATTGTTGTTTTTTCGATTGAGTAGGTTGTAGTAGATAGTTATATTTACTGTCGTAAAACAAAATTCTATGCCACTGACTAAAAGCCGCATCTAGGCGCTAGGCCAGACTTATGCCTAGCGATTCATCTAGGCCCGCATAGACAAGGTTTATTCTCTCATCTAAGAATCTATAACACGTATTTCGACAGTAGTTGACATTATTTAAAATTCAATGTCATTTGTCAACATCAGTGTGTTACGCGGTCTTCCTACTTGGCTAGTCCTAAACACATCCAAAATCTTAGGTAGCGTTTGGTTTATTTTGTGTTTTGCATTTTTAGTTTTCGGCGTTAATTATGAAAGTTGTGAAGATTTGAAGTGTAGTGGTGGTGATGGATCAAAGGGAAAAAGAGTGACGGAGGGGACCGCGGGAATGGTGGATAGACGGATTTGTTATTGTCATTCCCTTGTTTCTTAAAATATGAAAAATAATAAAAAGTTGTTTTCTGTTTTGTGTGTTAACTCCGTTTTGTAAAATGGTCATTTTTCACGATATATGTGCATTGTCGGTATTTTTGTATGTGTGAAAACTCAAAATTGAAAAATCTAAACCAAACGCTACCTTATATTTTCAGTTTATACCAATTGATACTAAAATACATGAGTTATAAAGATGCTTAGCCCCGATTAATTCTCAAGTAATCATTGCCTAAACAATTAATTCATAGTCTATAAATTATATTGTTATGCGATGACAGAGGTATGGCTTTAGTTAATAATTCAAAAAGATTAATTAAAATACTAAAAATATTTAGAATTGACCATATATGATATTTTTCCAAAGATAATGCAATGTAGAAAAAAATATTATTATGGCCATTTCTGTTCTCCAATTCTCTTATTATTTTGGTCTTAGTCAAATTTAATGGCAGTCTAACTCTCTGTTGCAACAGAATAGGTAGAATTAACTCTTTTATATTGCATGAATAAACTTATATTTTCCTTCGGCGTGGCATGAGTAAGGTAAGATTTTTTTTTTTTTTTTTTGGCTGTTTGATTACTACTAATACCTCAAAATAAGTACCTATCATTTAAATCTAGGGCATGCAAATGCACATTAATCTCGCCATAACGTTACTCAAACATGCAAAGAATGACAATGGGAATAAACGAATAAATACAAATTTTAAATGAAAATGCTATAATGAATTTATGTTAAAAATTGTGTTTATTGTATTAAATATGTCAAATTAGTTATAAGAAAATTGTACACTTGAATATGTATGTTCTTTAATAACCGTTGAAAATGATAACTATTCGATCGCATTATAAATAAATATACAGATAGTAATCGAATAAATAACATACAACACTATACTATGTTAGCAGACTTTTAATTTAGACCTTTTTTAATTATTTATAATAGTTGTTTAGCATAAATTTTCGTTTATCAATTTTATAAAGATAGATGATAAAACACGGCTAGGATCCATTCACGCTCCCTTTGAGCTCAAAGCACACCACAAATGCCTATTACTCTACTTCTGTTGAACATTAATAAACGATGACAAAAAGTAGATCTTTATTTATTTTCATAGTTCTTATTATCTTAACATGGCTTTTCATAGATATTTTA
Organism: Allium sativum; assembly: GCA_030737875.1. NCBI lineage: Eukaryota > Viridiplantae > Streptophyta > Magnoliopsida > Asparagales > Amaryllidaceae > Allium > Allium sativum. Next base: position 891,252,968 of record CM060916.1, on the reverse strand, counting down.
CGACAATATACATATATTGCAATTCGTAGAATTGAATAAATATTATCTCAACCATTTTAAATCTATGGTATTAGCTCCTTGAAAAACATCTAATTCTAATAAGTATCTAATTAAATTACATAATGTATCTAGTATTTAAATTTTTTGTTATTTCTAGACGTATTACAGATGCATCTTTCAAAAGAGCATTAAATGTAAAGCTCAAAATGCATAAAAATTTTATCCACATAAATAATATAACATTTGCAAAACATGGTTCAGATTGGGTTGTCGGTCATACTTATATCATTAGATTAATATTTTTACATGTTAGATTTTTTTTTTTTTTTTTTAAAGGAAATGCTGACCAATATTTATTATGGACACAGTCCCAAAGTTAATATTCTATCAAAGTATGATCCATCTTTTGTTTGAAGGATCAACCATTAAGAATGTGTTAACATCAATTTGATAATCGACATGGGGAACTCATAAAATCCATGAATTTACTTATACATACTAAGCGTATGACATGTATGAAGTGCGTACATGTAATATAAACATACACACACATACATTGTAAAAATTAAAGGGTATTTGCTAAACTTTGATGACAATTGAAATGACGAACGCCAATGAATCTTATAGAAATCATTCATGCATAGTAAAAATTCGGCAAGGAGACAAATATTGGTAACCTATTCCACTATGATAGCAACAGCAGACAGCTGTGATATTTTGTTGAAGGATGGTGGATTCTTTGTTGATGTTTAGGTAATGTTTTAAAATATCCAAAATTTCAAGCTACAAATACATAGATGATTTATCTTAGCTACAACATTTTTGTTACACAACAATTGTCATCAGACGATTGATGTTGCCCTAATACGGATGCAAAGAAAGCTAGATTAGGTAGTCGCATTTGAAATAGCCAGCAAAGATTTGATGGGCATACAATTTTTATATTTATTAGTTTTAAGTGCAAAATCTTGCTAGTTAGAGAAAATATAATTTTAAACTTGAATCCATGTATGCATCAATTTGATATTTTAGAATTATTTTTTTTAAAAGTTTGAAAGCTCTGGTTTTTGTTTGTAATAAATTATACGGTTTTTGTTTCTTTTAGCCTTTTTTGATAACTAAAATAGCAATAAGAAGCTTTTGCTTCCTATAAGGGAAGCCAGGGAAAATTATATTGCTAAGGTCTTCTCTATTGCTATTTTTTTCTTCTTGCAAATGTAACCATATTTGGAAAACTAGTAAGGTGGACGGTGGTGCTTATAAATATATCACGGGTCAAGGTATGTTTATGTCTTCACTCTAAGGCTTCAAACATTAATTAGAAGTTTACGACAACTAAAGAAAGTCTTGATGAAATGCAAATTGGTAACAAGAGTAGCAAAAATATAATACCAAAAGAAAAAGAAAAACTCAGAGTTTAGTATTTGGATTTGAATCTATGTAAACAAAAAAAAAAAACTTGATGAAACTAGTTTTTATTAAAGGGTATTGCTATCAAATACCCTACTATAAATTTCAGAATACATTTGCACCATTTTCAAGAAATATATTTCACAAAACACTTTGAAACTATTTTCAAGTAAATTTGAATTATAATTATTTGCACTTTTTTAACTAAAAATGCGAATTTATACCAAAAAGGTAGATTTTGCTCATATTAGTTCCAACTGAGTGCAGAATTAATTTTTAAAAAAAATTATTACAGAGGGTTGATTTGAAATTATGTTTCTAAGTAGGTATGGTCGCATTTTAAGTTCCAAAATGATGATATCTCCTAATTTCCACTTTATTAAGATCACATTGATATTTTTAGATTTGGTTGTGTCTGTTGTCGCCCTGAGAGATCGCGAGGTTTATACACATTGCCTACCTTGTCCATGCAATTCACCATGAGAGGAAACGATACACAGAAATATGTGGGAAAATCATGTGGTCGACACCCTTATCATTCAAAGATAGGTAGGAATGATGATGATGAAGTAAAACAACAAGTGCATCATATTGGTGCAAGCATGTTGAATAGTCGTCTATTGCAACAGTAAGATATGACATTACATAGCTTTACACATCCTTTTTTTCCTGAAAAGTAAAAGAGAAAACAGAACGGGCAATTTGGATATGTGGGTAGAACTGTTATTGAGGAAGTATTAAAACTAACTTCCATCCTTGTTTTAGTCTCTATGCTTAGTGTTTCTATGCCTCCTCTGAAGAAGGGGAGGTTACTATTTATAAAGCTTGCAATCATTTGGAAATCATGGTAAGTGTAATAAACAGTTTAAGACTTACGGAAATGAGATTCATAAGGATTATGAACTAGCATGAACACAGTCCGTCTTGTGATGTAGACACCATAGTGGCAATCAATTATGTCAATCAAACCGAAATTAAAACATAAATCTAATCCAAACACTAAATAAATACCAAATGAAAAGGGATCTCACTGGACTGTCTTACCATATATTCTTGTGGTGTGGTGCTAAACAAGAGCAATGCCTTCATCGGCCTGTTATAATGACTTTCTTATCATCTAATCTTTAGTTTTGGAAGTTGATGTCCAGTTAGAATGTAGGAAGAACTCTCCACTCTAGGGTTTGTGCAATATTTTTAGACATAAGGGGATTATGGAACTCACATTTCAGTGCTACGTCTCTGCCTTTGAAATTTATCGCTACCTCAGGTAGCAATCTCTTTTGTCACTTCCTCACACCCTACCCATCATCACTTTATATTATCTCATCACACCTTTCTCCACCAACTATGATCTGTATTCTCCAAACACGCCATCTTTTACTCCACCCTGCTCACTGAAATAATTACCATTAGAGGAGAGCAAACTTACTAATTTCAGTTGCAAAAATAAATAGCAAATATTATTACAACATAAAGATTTGGTGACTCCTCGCTCTTCACCATCAATTTTATTATGTTTGCTTAGTTTAAAAACCCATCATTTTGCTCAGTTACCCTTAATAAATAATTTATATATTAAAGAAAACTGGAAAACATTCATACTGAAGGCACATCATGGTTGTTTTGCGTGCTGCACCAAAATCTAAGAAAGAAAAATATAGATTTGAACAAAATAGCTAAAAATGTACTTTGTTCTTAATTTTCTTTTAAAAATCAAGTATTAAGGCACGTCCTCGGTCCTCGGACGTGCCAGTTAAGGAATGTGACCTTAACACTTTAATGCAAATTACTAAAAAAAACAGAAAAATTCATCTCACTCCCACATCGATCTAGAGCAAAGGCATTTGGTCTTCCAGATCGGGGACGTGGTGAGTCTTCGGGGTTCTCTGGTTATTGTAAGGCTTCAGCCCGCCCGACTGCATGCTCTTCTCGCCGTCACCAGCGAGCGGCTCCTCGCACTCCCTGTACCATTCGCACACGCTTTATAGCGGCGTTAGAGCAGATCGTTAGATCTACTCGACATACGCTTTATCTTATCTAACTGGCGTGGTTGTTGCTGTTCTTCTTCTCTACTGGTTTGTGGTCTCTGTTTTCTGGGTTTCGGTCTTCTTCTGTTTTTTTCTTGATGACAAACTTTGTCTTCTGAAACGTATGTGGTATAGGCAATGACGCGTCAGTGGCTAGACTCAGACGCATAGTTAAGAAGCACTCTATCTGCTTGGCGGCGCTTCTGGAACCTTTAGTGGGCCCAGAGGCGATCACCAAGTTGGTTTTATCTCTTGGCTTTGGTGGTGCCTTAGCCAATGTTTCTGACAAGATTTGGATTCTTTGGTCCAAAGCCGTTGTTGTTCACCCTATTTTCGATGCTGAACAACTACTCTCGATAGCCTGTTCTTTTCCCTCTTTCTCCTCCTCCTTTCTGTTCTCCGCGGTTTACACTAAGTGCGATAGGAGTGAGCGTCTGGCCCTACGGTCCGACATCATCACTCTCTCCGACTTGGGTTTTTCGGCGATGGTTTTGGGAGACGACTTTAATGTAGTTGCCTCACAGGTTGAAAAACGGGGTGGTAACGCCGTTAACCGTGTGACGGTGGCGGACTTCAATGACTTCATCGTCAGCTCTGGTCTCTCTGAAGTTTCTTTCGTCGGCTCGGCTTTTACTTGGTGTAATAACCAGGACGAGCCAAACCGAATTCTGTCTAGGTTTGGTAGAGTTTTTGGATCGGAAGGTTGATTCACCCTTCCATTCACATTCTCTGTCTCTCATTTACATTGTACGTTCTCGGAACATGCCCCGAAGATTCTGCAATGTACTCCCTTCCCCCTCTCTGGTCCTTGTTCCTTCCAGTTTCATTGTATGTGGTGTTCTCACCACACTTTCCACGGAGTGGTGGCAGATTCCTGGAACTTCCCTGCTCTTGGTTCTCCTTGCGTGGTGCTTTTTCGTAAGCTGAAGCATCTTAAGGCTTGCTTTAAAGTGTGGAACGTTCTGGTTTTCAAGAATATCTTCGACCGAGTACTGACGGCTTAAGAAAATCTTGTTCTTGCTGAGTCGTCTTTAGACGAGGATTCTTCTTCTGCTAATAAGGAGGCGCGGGCGCTTGCCTAACTGACCTTCTCGTCAGAGCTTCATATTGAACATGACTCTCTTTGCCAAAAGGTGAGGATCAAGTGGATTGTTGAAGGTGATACGAACTCCAAAATTTTCAATTCCTTCATCCGTAAGAAGAATAGTCTTCTTACGGTTCATCAGATTCAACGTCTTGACCTTTCTTTGACTTCCACGCCTAGTGAAGTCAAAGATACTATCCTCTCTCATATCCAAGCCTTTCTTCGCATTCAATCGGTGTCAGTCTCCGACTAAACGCTCCTCGCTTTCACTCTTCGGTTGGACCTTCCGACGGAGACCTCGAACCTTGTCACTCCGTCCTCAGAGGAAATTCGTGCTTTTGTCTTTTCTCTTATTAAGGACAGTGCGAGGGGCCAGACGGTTTCAATTGGGTCATTTATCGGATGTCTGACCGATTATCCAGGCAGACTTCTGTCTCGCCATTCAGTTCTTTTTCCTTGGTGGAGATCTACCAATGGAGTGGACTTCCACCAGTTTGGTTCTTATTCCCAAGTGTGATAATTCTAGTACTTGCTCGGATTTTCGTCCGATCAGCTTGTGTAACTTCTCTAACAAGATTATATCAAAGGTCCTGGCTTCTTGACTAGCACCGTTCTTGAGCGTATCATTTCTTCTTCTCAAGATGGATTTGTAAAATGATGTTTGATTACTGATAACATCCTTTTACTCTAGGAGCTGGTTTCTCAGATCAATAAAAAGTCAAGGGTTCTAATGTGGTCGTTAAGCTTGATACGGCAAAAGCTTACGATCATATGTTTTGGTTCTTCGTCATCAAGGTGTTAAGGGCATTCGGTCTTCAGGAATCCCTCTTTGATATTATCTGGTGTTTGATCTCTAACTGTTGGTTTTTCATTCTCATCAACGGATCAGCCAACGGTTTCTTCAAGATGGGCAGGAGTCTGCGTCAGGGAAACCCACTTTCCCCTTCTCTTTTTGTGATCAATGCCGAGACTTTCGTTCGTGGTATTCATTCACTGATGATAGCTGGGCAAATCCATAAATTTGGCATCCCTAGAGGTTGCCCTATTATTTTTTCTTTATCCTTCGCTGATGACATCATCATTTTCACGAATGGTGGTCGTCGTTCGATCCGCCAGCTTGTTAGCCTTATTCAGCGGTACGAGAGTAGCTCGGGGCAACTAGTTACTCCGACAAGAGTTGCTTTGTCCCCGCAAAAGATTTGTTCGCGATCAGATCTTCCTGAATTCAGACCTTCACTGGATTCAGGGTTGTCTCTCTTCTTTTACCTTATCTCAGTATTGTCTTATATCGAGGTAGGAAAATTAACGCCATTTTCGATCCCCTAACTGACAAAGTCAGAGGGAAGGTCATTCGATGGAATGCAGTCCTTCTCTTTCAAGAAGGTAGAGTAGTTCTTATAAAGTCGGTGTTAGACTTTATGGGATCGCATGTCTTTGCTGTCATGACTCCCATCTGCTCCTTCCGCTCTTATCGTTCTTTGGCGTCGTTCTTTTTCTGGGGTACTAAGGATAACGCGCTACGACATCATTGGATATCGTGGAGCACCATTTGTCGTCCCAAGGCCGAGGGAGGCTTGGGACTCCGTAACCCTAAGGATGTTTGCACGGCCTTTGCTTGCAAGTTATGGGCGAGATTTGGAGCGAATGATTCACTTTGGGTGATGCACCACCATGCTAAGTACCAGAGGCTTTCAGGTGCGAATTTCACTGTTTCCCGTCCTACGTTAGTGAGACGTGGAAACGGATGCAATCCGTCAAGGCTTTATCGGATTCACATGGGGGTGGAACCAATTGGGACGGTAGTCCCTTTTTGCTCAAGGCAACTTGGAACTCGGCAATGTCTCCGGCCCTTCGCCTTTTCCTGTTCTCCTTCATCTGGGATGTTCGGATTCTCCCGAAGGTCTCTTTGTTCATGTGGAGATCCCTACATGATGGGTTGCCACTAGACAACAATCTATAGAGAATCAGGATTCCTACGGATTCCCGTTGCAGGTGTTGCAGCTCTGGTTGTTTGAAATCCGTGACTCATTTGTTCTTCTTTGGCTCTTGTGCCAATTCGGTCTGGAATTACTTCGACAACTTGGTAGGTTGCCGAGATATTGCGTCCACGCTGTCGGGTTTACTGAGAATCCGGTGGACTGGCATCTCAGGTAAATCAATCCGCTCCATCTTGTTTCTTCTGTTCCCTTGCCTTATTTACTGACATATCTGGTGCTCACGGAATAAAACAATATTCGACGAAATGCCTATGAATCCTCCTACCATCACCCGTAGAGTTAGGAATGATGCTTTCCTAGCTTTCCGGGGAAGACCTTTCAAGGGAGTTATCAATTCTCGCTCGAGGAGATTAGTAGTTAACTTTGGTATTTCTGAGGTACAATCTATTCCTAGGGCAGGAATCGGTTGATTCCTTTGACGGCAGGGTCTTACATGCTGACTACACTTTTTACACTTCCCTCCCCCTTTAAGATCTTATGTTGTTTGCTAGTGCTGCAGGTCCTGGTAATTTATGTATTCGGATCTCGAGTGGCCTGAGGGTTCATTATGGCAGAATGAGCTATCTACCGGATGGATACGGTCAAGCTATTGAAATGGAGCATTCAGGGAATTAGGAGGTCTTTCCAGCCTGTGACTGCTGGCTTCCTTGCGAGACACATCTGTTGTCCGTCTGTTATGGGGTCTTCGAGTTTCCAGCGATGCCTTTGCCTATGGCGTCTGTCTGCAGCGGATTCGTCTACATCGCCTATTGTCTTGTGATCCTCTGGGCTTTGTGCCAATTTTTTACTGTTGTTGTTTCTCTGTAGAATGTTCTGTATTTTTTGTTTGTGTGTGCACGGTTTCTGCAATTTGAAGCTACTATTTTTGTGAGCCGTTAGAGAATGACTAGATTCTCCATTTTGTTATATTATATCTTCCTTTCCATAAAAAAATCACTCAAGCTCAAAGATTTCAAAATAACATACCAGTAGGATTTCTGCATAATATAATTTATTGAAGAAGATCATGATAACTGATTATGAGTTATAGTGACCACTTTAACAAAAATTAGATTTTTATAACAGGAAAATAATGTGAAAGAGAAAATGAAAAAATATAAGGACAAGGGGCTAAAATTTTATCTATAAGGACAAATTTTGGTGTAAAGAAGGAATTATAGTAGGCCTTGAATTCCTCCCTTTACATTAAAATTTGTCCATATGAATAAAATTTTAGCCCTTGTCCTTATGTAACAATTTTTTGTTCATTTTGTCCTTGAGGCTAAAAACCCCTTTTTCTGAATGGAACGAAAAATATTTAAAAGCTCACGATGAAAAACGAATGTACATTCATTATGAATTTTCAAGCGACCTCGGATAAGAGATTAAGGTTGATTAGAGAGTGAGATTGGTTAAAGGTAGTGGATTAAGCCGTTTTTAAGAATAGTTTGATTAGAGGTTGAATAGTTAAGTGCATATTATTACGCATTTTACACAATTTGTTTGATATTAAATTACATTATTTAGTGATTTGTATTTAGTGTTCAATATTGTACCATTTAGAGACACTGAATGTTCAGACATGAATTCACATTTCGCCCAGTTTATTACTGTTAAATTTGATGTACTATTGCCAATCTTTTTCGCTATAAATTTCATTTTCCAAACATTGCGCTCCAAGTATTATATGTTAAAAATGTTGATGTAGGAGATACATATGATGTAATTTTCTTACGTTTGAATGTAATTTTTGCTTATTATTGAATTTGTAGTGGAAATAAGGTCTTTGAATGCTCTTTTACAGGAATTCAGAAGGTGTACGGCATAGTTGATAGCTCACGATAAGCGATAAAGAGTTAATGTATTGTTAGACAATAAAAGTTGGACCAAGTTTAATTATGATAGGTTTGCGTAAGTGAATAGCACAAATGGATATTTGAAAAGGTTAACTCAAAAACCAACAAAAATTTGAATGAGTAACTAATAACAAAAAAGTTAGAAATATTACATTTTCAAATATTCAAGCCTTCAAAAAAAAAGCATTAACTCTATCTCATACAAAACAAAAATCTTCATCCAAAAGAATTACAACAAATATGTATAGGAGGAGACAAAATCAAAGGTAGTAAATGAAAAAACATTATCAAGGCACAAAAATAGTGAAATTAATGCTAATATAGACAAAACATTGGAATAAATTATTTACTGACCTTCCAACTTTCTACCATGTCACAAATAAATATTATTCATTGACCTATCAACTTTGACATTGTTATCTGCAAATGGCATGCACATCAGGGTGTAGGAATTATACCACTTACTTGAAGTGAATGTACAGTTACTACTTTGAAGGCTTCACTTATAATTTTGTGGCTTGTAGTATTCCCAGGATCTCCAGTGAAGTCAATTGGTTCTTCACTCATGCATGGAAAATGGTTCTGCTGCAGAAAATTTGAAAAATGTCAATTATATTCTGAATGAATTTTTTATGAACGTAAATTTTATATTATATACTGAACAATATTTTATGAACGTGAATGTTATATCAAACAGAGTGCTTGACGAAAACCTAATATTACAGCTAACTCCTAAACCATTGTATAAGCTACATAGATTATAATTAAGAATGTAAACCTATCTGTTCTACTTTTATTTATTATACTTAATGAAATCCAAAAGTCTGTCCATAATGAATGAATCAATAGAGTTTGCATGACATATTACTATTAGTGTAAACTAACTTGAAGTGCAGACAGTTGACACATGCTGCATGCAAACCTTAGAGCCATATTATTCAGAATAAATATACATGTAAATTAAATACTGTAGAGCAATTTAAGGTTATTTGGAAGACTAATGCTCCTCCTAAAGCCGAATTTCATATGTGGCTTACTATTCATAAGAAAATAAATACTGTAGAGCAATTAAGAAAGAAAAAAAATATTTTTGATTCTAAATGTTGTTTCTGTGATATATTTGACGAAAGTGTTGATCATTTATTTTTCTCTTGTACTAATTCTTTCTATATTCTAAAAATGGTTCTAAGAATTTGTTCTTACCTGTTCCAATATTTTTAGTTGGAATAGTTTTAGATTTGATTTTAAACTTAAATATAGATATGTTCTAGATACGTTAGTAACTATTATTAGTTGGTTTATTTGGTTTGATAGAAATCAAAGTTTCATTCCAGCTCTGTTGCTATAGATAAATTAGTTATTAAGATCATAATTTTTAGTCTGGATTGGATGTCTAACCCTCGGTATAAGTTAATTAGGGATCCTAACTTTGAAAGTTTTTTAGTTAAAGTTGGAAATAATTTGAGTTTGTTTATTAGGATTAGCAAGTATTTTATCTCAAATAGAATTTGAATTTGTTATTGATATCTGATTTTATTGAGTATTATAGTTAGTTTCTTGCTACGCTATGGTATTTTTTTTATTCACTTTTATAATCACATATATATATATATACATTGTTATCACGTCGACGACTAGTCGTCGACTAGTCGTCGACAAGTCGACACGTCGCTCTCTGAGATTCGACGATGATCGACTTGTTGATTTCGACGGTAACCCTAATTGGCCCAGACATTGAATTCAAAAATCGTACGTTTTGAAACGTGATTCGAATCGAATCGCAGCTCCATCGATTCAAGATCCAGATTGAATCGCAATCCCCAAAAATCGAACCAAATTTCAGATCGCGATTCAGGGATCTTCGTATTTCCTTCCTCATCGCAACGTACAGAGACACAAAAAGAAAAAAAAGAAAAAAAGAAGAAGAAGAAGAAGAAGAAAGACCTGCGCTGTTGTTCAACTGCGAAAGGTAAGCACTCTATATTTTTTTATTTGCTTATCATCTTCCTTCTTCTCTTCACTGTTCTTTTTTTTTTTTTTTAATACTGCTACCATGTGAATTCGATTTTGAGAAATAAGGGGGACATGCTGTCCAATTTTCAGAAATTGCTACAGTAATTTTTATGGATGTTTATCGGTGATTTTAACCAGTGTGCTTACCCACCTGCATATTAGCTGAGGCTATATTATCAGTGTATAACCATGATTAATATGTGTGGACTTGTTATACTTCATTTGGATAAATTGGATTCACTTCCAGTATATCAGTGTATAACCATGATTAATATGTCCAGACTTATTATACTTCGTTTGGATTCACTTCCATTATAGAAGCCTGCATAGTTAAATACCAGTATATATATCAAAGTCTTGGATGCTTCTAGTTAATAAATATGCACACAGCACATGTATCAAGCTAGATCATATAATCATATCAATTCATTTTTAGTTTGTAGTAATGTACAGTGGGCATGTTATACTTCATTTGGTTTTCCATTGCTGTTTACTATAAACAGTGGGCATATCCCATATACACCTAGTTTTAGATTTTTTGTTAGCACACAACATACAAAAGAAAGATTATGAGCAATTATTTATTACATCATTAAGTACATAAATTCAAGAAATGGACTCTTGCGCACAATCTTCTAACCTCAATAGTGACCTACAAATGGAAAAAAAAAACATTATGTTAGCACACTATCATTAAAAAAAAAAACATACATACAATATATATAATTATAGTAAAAATCGACGATTCACGATTCAAACAGCAATGGAAAGTAAATATATTATAGCTTCTTACTATTAATAATTATATGTTAGTATATATACTTTTATTCAAATTTAACTGATTTGTTTTTAATTACATATACAGCAGTTGAAATGGAAAGTAACACTGAAAATACTTGAGTATTATTATGATCTATTATGGATATTTTGGGTATTATTATGTTGTGACTATGATCTATTATGGATATATGTTGAATTTGAACCTATTATTATATTATCTTTGTTGAATTTGAACTTATTATAAATTTATAAGTATATCTAATTATATTATATATTTAAGTCTAATAAATATATGTATATAAAAGACTTGTCGACTAGTCACGACTAGTCAGACGACTTGTCGACTAGTCTTCTAGACGGTAGTGGCTCGACTTGGCGTCGTGATAACCTTGTATATATATATATATATATATATATATATATATATGTGGATATATATAGGCACGACTATTGGGACACAAAATTAAACACAGAACCAAAGACACAAAATTTGGACTGTAGGATTTGTTTGTCTTTATGTGGAAGGTGGAATTCAGGGGAAATCTTGTGGTTGAGATTGGTTGTGTCTAAATTTGTGTCACCGTTTTGTGTCTAAATAGACTTTCCATATATATATATACATATAAATATAAATATTATATATTACATACATATATGTGTGTTGTTAACTTACTTTTGTGTAGTCTTTGTCAGGCTACAAATAGTTGATTTTTGCTGTTGAGCTTATTGGAGAGCAGTTCTGGAGAGTCCTATCTTTCATTGTGATGTTCTGTTCACATGAATTTTTTGTCGAATTTTTTTCGGAGTGTCTATTGTATTGTGTAGGAGTAGATGTACTTCAATATCGGGTGGTGGCCTTGCCGGAACTCAATTTTGAAGTATGATGGGCGGTGGTTTATCCGGAGCTCATCTATCTATCTTTCCTATACATATGGTTATAATCCTAATCGGTTATGTACGTTAGGTTACCTGCCAGGCATGTTGGCAACTATTATGGACTATGAGTTTCTTTATATATACATATATATGTGTGTGTGTATATATATATGTGTGTGTGTGTGCTTGTGTCTGTGTGTGCGCACACGCGCGCGCGCTCTCTCTCTCTCTCTTCTTTTTAGAAGATCACACTTTTTTGGTTTCAAAAAAAAAAAATTATATATGCAAACTAAGTTCGTTCTACTTCTATCCTTTCCTCTTTATATTAAAACAAAGTACCATATTCTCTTTGATGCAAAAACATTCTAGCGATTGAGTTACTCTTCACTTTTTAATGTATACAGTCAGAACAATTCTTGAAGTCTACAATCCTAATTAAATGATGCAGCCACCAAAAATGTATTGTTACAAAATAAATGTTTTTATTATTCAAAGTAAACAATTAAATGGCAGCCACATCTATACTTAATGCATTTGTTATACAGAGGTAACAACAAATGTTTCCTTATATTCAACCAAGTAAATACAATTGAAATACAGTAGTTTACTATAATGGTACAATAATCAAATATAAAAGCTTGAAGTTCGCTAGCTTTGCAAAAGCAATAAATTGAGGCAAACAACAATAAAGCACAATTAAAGCTTTTTTTCAATATGAATATATGGTAATATAACCATGTTTATTCACTGAAAACATTGGAAGGTAAAACTTTCAAGTCATCGAAACAGAAGAAAAAAAATTTAAAGATGTAGCATACAAAACAGCTTTATGCAAATCTTAATTCATGAGTACAGACATGAATTTCTTGTTGTATGAGTAGACTGCTCATAATATATCAGTTTAGCATAGCATAATAATAAATAGCTTAAATCATTTTATTAGAAAAAATATGGTCTATGTTTGGCTTGGAAAACGGTACAACACAAACAAGCATTATACCATTTTCTAAAATTCTAGACTCAGCTAATTAATGATTGTGATACTGTACATCAGTTTGTTTAAAATAGATTTCATATATGATCATTTGTCCTGTAATGATAAGCTACACAGTTATCATGGTTTATTGTCCAAAAAAGCATCAATGTTATACATACATACATGCATACACACACACACATGTATATATATATATATATATATATATATATGTGTGTGTGTGTGTGTGTGTGTGTGTGTGTGTATATAGGATTATTATGGCATCCAAAGTTACTATGGACATTTGGATTATAAATTTACCACAACCATGTAATCAACATATAGACAGATAAGAAACAGTGTTTGTCAACATGTCCAAAGTCAAAATGTGAAACACATCCTACAGAAATGTCAAATTTGTAAACCATTTTTATCTACCATTTACTTACAAATGACTCTTCACATATTCCTGACTTGCGTCGTCGTTCTTCGATAACGATTAAGGTACTCCTCGTACGAACAGTGTCCGCACTTGGCTTAAAAAATTGCATAACATTAAAAAGTGTAACATCATTTTCTAGTCTTCTGCACTCTGTTAATTAATGATCCTGAAAGAGAATTTGTTTACAATTAGTTGACCTGTAGCGATAAATAATGTTGGTATATCGTCCAAAAAAGCATATATGCATTAATAATTATTATAACATCCAATGTTATCAAGGACTATTGCATTATAAATTTACCACAACCATGTAACCTGCGTATACGCTGATAAGAAAAACTATATTTATTACATGTCCAAAAAGCCCAAAAAAGAAAAAGAAAAATATCATATGTAAATATCAAATTTATAGACCATTTACCTACAAATAACGGTTAACATGTACCCATCTTGCATCCTCAATGTTCAATGCTAATTAAGATGTTACTCCTAAACAAGCATTAAAAACCATATTCAATATTTAAGAACTACATGTTCAAAGAAACTGATCGTAATTACGAAGATTAAAATGTTTGTTATTATTACCATCCAAGAGCCTACCTACCTGAACAAATTGAGAGTTTGGTAAGTCTACATAGCCAGTATCAGAATATGTTCAATGAGAAATCTTGCTATGTAAAATACTCAAAAATGATATATGATCATTTGTCCTTTGATTGCATTCATCCCTCTTTAGAAATCTATATACCTTGTTGGATTCAAAATTATATTACTGTACAGCAGAACCTATGTTTATTTTATTTTTATTACAACCTTGCCTATAAATTAACTTAAAATATTGTGGTCACAAATTCCATAGAAGAGATGGAACATGTTAGATGAATGTCATGAGTATAATGAATTAAAAAAATAAAGAGTAGTATTAAAACTATAATCTCAAAATTTTGCTAGACCCGACATTAACAAAAATAATAAATCATTGTTTTCAGATCTTATGAGCAGCAGTATCAAATCATGAACAAAGTCTAGATGCTATCCAACTTGTAAAATCTTAGAGCTAAAAAATTTATGCAATAACGTGGAATCATCTTGAATATTAGAAAAACCACCCATTTTTTATGTCTTATGTTGTTATACATTATAACGGTGAATTACAAAAGTTCATGAATTGCTAGAACTTTTTAATATGATTCAAGTTCCATTTATGAAAGATGTAAGGCTTGAAATGAAAAGGAAAGAGGTCCCGCCTTTATTACATATTCGAGTTAATTTATCTGCATACGAATACAATGTTCCAAAGTAGATGAAACCCAGACTTGATATATGACCTTATGTTTTGGAATAGATAACCTACATTTCACGTTCAACATCAGAACAAACATACTGAAAATCTCTTGAATTACTGTCCTCTTGCTCATAATACTCACTGTGAATAATAAATTTAATTTCGTAAATTATTCCGTGGATGTAATCTATTATGAATACCATTTCTCACTAAAAAAAACACGCATTGTAGTTTACAGTAAGAAATCGAAGCATGATTTAGTGGAAAAAGGATGAATCATAACTGAAAAATAAACAAAAAGGTTACTTTTTGTGGACATTAAAAAAAGGATACTTTAATCATTGCTTTTCAATTAAAATATGGCGTTGAAAATTCAAATAAAAAAAGGAGAAAAGAGGAGTAATACCTTAGCTCATTCTCGCAAAGCAATCATTTTCAAACTAAGTAGAGTATCATGGCCATTAAAATCGCATATCGACTTACCACTGACTGGAATTATCTACTGCTTCGATTTTTGTTCTTCAACCTAATTTGTTTTTCCCTTTTAGGATTTTGAGAAAGAAATGGGAACCTGGTAAGAGAACGTGTCGTTGGACCGAATTAGTGGGGGGCGGAGATAGAACGACAAATAATCTGAAGGATACTTTTGACTAGAGTGAGCCAAAAACCGAAATAAAACCGAAACCGAACCAAAATCGATAAAACCAAACAAAAAAAAATCGAAATCGAAAAAAACCGAAACCGAAACCGAAAATCAATAAACCGAACCGTACTAATATTTCGGTTCCGGTTTTAGGTCCGAACCGAACCGAACTATAAAATGTTGCACATTGTCTCTTGCTGCATGTTGTTTCGTATTATATAGTATATACACATTGGTCACTGCTTCACTCATTTGATTTAGCTGAATACATGATTAGGGGTAGACTAATATAAAATGTTCATTCCTTGTTTTTGTTAGATTCTTGGATGTTTTGAATTGAATATGAAAGTTGAGGTACCAGTAGACTATTTTCTATAATTCCTAGTTGTTATTGGTAATCTGTAGCGTTGTTCACTGGAGTGCTACTGATCATTTACTTTTTTGTTTCTTGTCTTCGGCTTAGAGCTAACTAACTTAGCTTTGTACTACTTTGGATGACTTATAATCGATTATTCTATACTCCGTACCATGTGTCTCAACCCACTCGGTGTTGAAACAATTTATTTTAATTTCTTTCTGTTTAAGTTTATAATATTTTTTGTTTAAATCGGTTTTAAAACCGAAACCGAACCGATATAAATCGAAACTGAGGTTTTGAAACCGAAACCGATGCTTCGGTTTCGGTTATCGATTTTTAAAACCGAGGTCTTTCGATTCCGGTTTCCATTTTACCCTAAAACCGAACCGAACCGAGGTTTGCTTACCCCTACTTTTGACAACTTAAAAAAGGCTAATTCTATTTATACACCTATAATTTCTTAACATACACCGTAAAATAAAATAAAATAGCATACACCAAAAATTTCTTTCCATACACCGGTGTCTTTCAGAAATTACCCTTTTATATTCTCATCACCATTCCTCTATTTGACCTTAAAACTAAATTACATAAAATTGGGAATTCATTGCAATATATTTACATAAAACTAAAAAAAGAACTTTTATTTCAACAATAGTTTCTTAAATTATTTGATTGTTTTATTTTTAAATCACTTTTAATTTTAGATGATAGAAATTTGAACTTATTTTTTAAACTATTAGAAAGTTAAACTAGTTAAATTTTGATGTTAAATTTAAACATGATTAGATTTGAATGAAAGATTGAAGAATTTAGTACTCTGTGTAACATTAATTTTAGTAGTTAGTTTTAAATTTTAATTTTTATATTTAATTAAAGTGAAAACTATTAAAATTGACTATATATAAATGTTGCTTGTAATGACATAAATATATTTTAATCCTCAAAAGAAATATAAAATTAATTTAACCAGTGATATAAATTAGTTTATAATATACTAACTTTACAAGAGATATTATATTGAGTATACATAATGCAAACAATGGAGAATTGTATACATTTTCATTCTTTAATATTGATTCTTTTTTAATAAGGTCGTTTTGATCTGAAAATTTATTTAAAATCCCATGGTGTAGGTAAAAACAATTTGTGGTGTTTGAATAGAATTTGCCCTTAAAAAATGCTTCACCTCCTAATATTTTTGCATTGTATACAAGAAGATGACGGGAAACTCAAAATATTTTTGAGTTCAAGTAGAATCGGTCAAAATTTAATCAGAGTCACTCCTTAATAGTGCAAAGAATATAGAGAAGTACAAAATCCACGATAAAAAGCATTGGGGATTACCTTACAAAAACTGGCGCCAACATGCACTTACCATGTCATCCGGTTTTTTTAAACCAAAGGACAAATTGCAAGCAAATTTCACGCTATCAAATACACAATTATTATAAAAAAGCAATTCACAAATTTTTATTGAACATGTACGTTAATCTTAGCAATAAATTTCAAGTATCCTGAGTATCTCATTTTTTTGTACTTTAAAATATGATCATTTTTTCCATTACTAATCGTGATCAGAGCTGAATGATTTTGAAATACGGTTTATTAATTATAAAATCGAGTTGCATGTTGAATTTCTTGTATGTGTTTATGCTCTTATTAAAGATTAAACAACAAAATTAATGAACTGGGCGTCAGTCAAATTAATTTTTCTTGAAAGTAGACGGTGGAGATAGGTTTGCATACCTGTTTCTGGTAAAAAGGAAATAGTTTTGTGTAACGGTTTGTTTTCTTTTACAAATTGTAAGACAGCTGCCACAGTTGAAATGCAGCTTCATCCAAGTAGACACAATAGTAAATGCATGTTTAAAACATGTTTTGATGTACATTTCCTTTTATTGAATTTTTTATGTGGATTTTCACTTAAAGAATTTATTTGTTCAGAGTAATAAGTTTTATAGATGACACTCTTAAAAAATTAATTTTAACGATAATTTACAGGAAAATAAATAAATGAATTTATCATTTTCAGTTATATAGAAATAATGATAAATGAATTTAACATTTTCCTTCACAAAACAATTTATTTTTTTTCCTATGAATTTTCCTTAAAGCTTATTATTCAGAAGTATTGTCCTTAAAACTAATTATCCTAAAAAAGATGCCCTCTAATCTAATTTTCATTTTTTGGTAATAACCTGAAATTTTTAGTAGATTTTTAAAGCAAAGATTTGATTGGAATTTAAGTTATATTTAAAACTCAATTTATTCTAAATTATAAGAATTAAATGAACTTGATTTTATGTATAAATAAAAATATGTACCATTTGAATAAGGAAATTAAACAATTGTCAAATCAGAATTTAATTATGAAACAACTCAATTGGTGTTAACTGAATTTAGATAAATTTATAAAACTTAAATTTTAATTGCATATTTGAATTACTAGGAATTTTAACTTTACCAAATCAATTAAAATATATAATTTTCTGGAAAAGTCAGTTCTTGTCAAAATTGGTTAAAATTTTGAATTCAAACTAAATTTGAAATTATATTACTTTTAATGAATCTACAGAATTCTAAGTGTCTAGCATTTTTTGTTCTGTAAAAATTGATTTGTTTGTTCGGATT
This sequence comes from Allium sativum, assembly GCA_030737875.1. NCBI lineage: Eukaryota > Viridiplantae > Streptophyta > Magnoliopsida > Asparagales > Amaryllidaceae > Allium > Allium sativum. The sequence goes on along the minus strand of CM060916.1, from coordinate 891,234,608 downwards.
TGCGTTTTTAGCTATAAGAACGTGCAAACAGACGACATTTGTCATTTGTATATTTGTTTATAATTAATCTATATATCATCTGTGTCCTCCTTTGAATTCTCCCTGGTATTTATGCCAGTATAGAATTTGAATGAGTGTATTGACGTAGAAACATGTTTATTAAATTATCATTTAATTTTGCAACTCCCTTGCTCGTATACATAGAAATAAGTACTTTCTCTTCCTGTTTCATTCTTCTTTTTTGAAAACTTTCTCATCTCCTCTTTCTAGATCCAAATATGAAATTCAAAAAAAAAATCTCAATAGAAATTATGAAGAAAAAAAAGAACACAGCATAGCAAAGAGGAAATTGCAATTTCTAGTCTCTTTCCCCGCTTGGATTACACAAGTAATTATCCATTCAGCAAATAAATAAATAAACACATACCCTCCCTCATCTACCCTCGCTCATCACCAACCAATGTGCAGCTTCACTGCCCCATCATCCTCACCTCCACCTGACCTATCTCCAGCATCGTGTCCTTGCTTCCAAAAGTAATACCTTGACTATGTTGTTAACATGTAATAGCCCATGATTGGGAACACAACCATACCTCGTAGGAATTCTTAAACCAAGTACATACCTATCACACATAAAATTCGTCTTATAAAAAACCCTAATCAAGTAACTATGCCTTTTTAAATTCAGATACCAATCTATTTTTATACCAAAAGGACATCTTAATCATGTAAATAAAGTCGCCGTCAAATAGAATGCATTCAAAACTGATACTAGTTAATCTGACAAAAATATATCATATTCACATAAACAAAATCTCACTATCAAAACTGATACCAGTTAGCTTGAAAAACTGATACCACATTTGTTTAAACATAATCATAGTACTAAAAATGATACCATCATGCTTCAAAAACTGATACCAAAAATTTTATATTATAACATTGAATATATAAATGATACCAATACAATCAATAATTGATATCTACAAATCAAGCAACATAAAACACACACAACACATACATATACGTATACGTATACATACATACATATATATATATATATAAGCATCAACTAAAACATGATAGTAAACCAAAAATTCAATGAATACTCACAACTAATCTCAAATTTATTATATTTCCAAATCTGAATGCATAAAGTGAAGGAAAACAATATAAAATCTGTAATACAATTGTAAGACAATTCTTCGAAGCTTGGCAGTTGTGCTTGTTGCGACCATATTGCTTACACACACCACACTGATTTTGTTTATTCTGGAAAAATGCAAATCCGCCTTTTCGTTTGGTAGAAGGTCTACCAGCACCACATTTGTCTTTAGGAGGCTTAATGACATCTTCACTGCAAGGATCAACAATGGGCTTATCATAGTTCGGAATTGGATTCACTGGATTAACATAAGAAGATCGATAAGCGTCTATAATGAAATAGTGTTCAACAAAATCGTATACCAGAAATTTAGATCTAGTAATGCACTTGAAAGCATGAGCACAATGAAATCCGGTAACTTTCCATTGATTGCAAGTACAACTCCGATTTTGAAGATCAACATGATGAGAAAATGAAGACTTGACTTCAAATATGAATTCCGAAGATTTATAAACAACCCAACCAAGCCCTTCATCAATCAATCCTTTTAACCTATGCTCCATAGATGGACAAAGAATGGTAGTCCACAAATGATACTCCTCTCTCCTTTTGGCCATTTGTTCCATAATTTTAATCCTAATTCCATCTAAGCATGAAGTAATTGGCAATGCTCTTTCATCTATAATTCAACTATTAAAACTTTCGGCTACATTTGAACAATACTCTCCATATCGTTTACCCTTAAAAAACAAATCAGTCCACTTATCAAACGGTTTATCCTTTAAAAAGTTCATAGATGCAGTACCTCCAACATCCATAAATTTAGAATGTGCAGCTTCAAATTCATTTAAATTTGAAGCTATAGAACACAACTTAAACAACTCAACATTCAAAACATTTGTATTCTTTGACATAACAGTTGAAAGCAAGTTTTGTTCCATTTGAAAATAACAAAAACTATGAAATGCATTAAGGAAAACTTCACGAATACCCAAAACTAACCCTTGATGATGATCTGATATAAAAACCAAATCACGTGTTTCTTCAAGCATTTTCTTCAAGTGACATAAAAACCATCTCCAATTATCCGCATTTTCAATGGAGGCTACACCCATAGCTAAAGGGAAAAAGCCTGCAAATTAAATAACAGTTAAATAGACAATCAAAATAAAACACTAATACATGTAAACAATAACTAATACCACTAGGTACCTAAAACTGATATCAGAAAACTGGAAATAATAATGAATCAAAAACTAGAAAAACTAATACTACCAGAAATACCTGAAAATTGGAGAATTAATTTTTAACAAGACATCATAAAAACTGATACTATCAGGCTATGAAAACTGATACCAGGAAACTGGAAAAATAAATATTAACTAAAATTTAAAAAAACTGATACTACCAAGCACATAAAACTGATACCTGAAAACTGGAAAATTATTTTTTAACAAGACATCATAAAAACTGATACTATCAGGCTATGAAAAGTGATAGTAAGAAACTACCAAAATAAATATTAACTAAAACTTAAAGAAACTGATACTTCCAGTGTAACGATCCAGAAATTTCAAAACCAATTTAATATTTATTTCTCTTAAGAAATATTTGTTTCTTAAGGAAGTGGTAGTTATCAAACCCAGAATTCGGCAAAATCAGTTTCATTAGATCCGGAATGATGAAATTAGGTAGCCTACTAAGTTTTGATAAAAAGAGCAACCGTTACATATGTTAAATTTGCAAGAGATTCAAAATTTGAACTAAAAACAAATGATTTTGAGGATATCTTTAGAGCGAAATATCGCTAGATCGTGAGACCACCTCCGTTGGATCCGGAATAGTGAATTTTAGTACTTAGGGAAGTTTCGCGCAAAACGACATCCGTATGTGGAAAAAAAAAAAGGCCAAAATTTGAACTAAAATTTGGCGATAATTGAAATTTGATTATCCTAACGACAAAACCGGAACTTGAGACCTATCCATAAAAATTTAGAACATAGAATATTAGCTATGCATAAAGTCTGGGAAAACCCTATAACGGATATAGAAAGTTATTAAGAAAACAAAATTAAAATAAATTATTCGAAAATCAAACGAACTCTGATTTTGGATTTGAACACATAGGATTGAAGTACGTTAGAAACCGGACGATACGGTGAAAGAATTTCTGAAAACCGTTATCATTTGATACTCCGACGCGAGGCCGGAAAGTGCTTGAGAAAGCACATTTTACTATTTGAATGGATAAGGATGAATTATATCCATTTATTTTCCATTTGATTTTGGATCTGAACATATAGGGTTGAAGTACGTCAGAAACCGAACGATATGGTGAAAGAATTTCTGAAAACCGTTATCGTTTGATACTCCGATTCGAGGTTGGAAAGTGTGTGAGAAAACACACTTTACTATTCAAAAGGATAAGGATAAATAGTGGCCACTCATTTTTCATACTTATCTACAATAACACGTGTCCTCCATTCATGAAATTAAGCTTCCTTATAAATACCCTCCGCCCTTATCTTCTTTACCATATCATTTCCTTTCTTCCCTTGAAAATCTCCTTCTTCCTTCCCTCTCCATGAATTTCTCACGTTTTTCCTCCCTAAATAAACAAATAAAAAGATTTTTCAAGAAAATAAAGAAGAAAGAAAGGAGAAAATCTAGGAGAAGGATCTATACATCCTAGGCGAAAATTTGGAAGCTTTTAGGTGAGAAAAACTAAACTTTTAAAGGGTTTTTGTTGCTTTATTGTAAGATTGCATATAAATTGTTTGTTGAAATGTTTCTTAGAGTTTTGGTAGTGAATTCATGGATGATTTGATGGTATATGATTGCTAAATATCCCTAAATAGGTTCATGTAGGAAAAAATGGCAATTTGTTTGGAGTTTGGAGTGAAAACCTTTATGTTAGGTTCACAAAGTTGCACCTTTATGGAATATCATAAACATACATGCCTTGATTTAATTTTGGTAATATGTTTGGGTTAGAAAATGATGATAAACCCCTAAAGGTTCATTCTTTATGGATTAATTCACATAAAGATGTGTTTTTGGTTATGAATTCACCATTATATAAAGGAAACCATGACCTTTTATTTGAATTCATGAAGTTGAACCTCATGTGATAAATACTTGGGTTGATATATAGGGTAATGAACATCAAAAACTTATAACATGGTTTTGAGCACCATGACATGCTTATGTTGAGTTGTTAATCTCTAGCTAATGAATATTATTCATGTTTGGAAGTTGTTGGATGAAGTTGATTTGATTTAGATGTTTTTTAATGATCAATGGTTATGAATACCATTTGGTTGTTAATTAACAAAGTGGAACCCAATTTTGACACTGATATCTGATCTTAAATAACTAACGAGTTTAGTTACAACTCGTTAGACTCATGTCATCTTATTTATGTTTATTGGATGTTTGTAAACACCCAAATTCTCGGGTTATACGGGAGTTGAATGTGTCTCATTACAGAAATTGGATTTTAAATGACTATTTTAGTAATAAAATAATCAGGAAAAATGAAAGTACTTTGGATAACGGTTTAAATAATAAACACCTATTTTAGTTGGATATGCGGAAACCACGAGTAAGTTTGTCCCGATTGTGAGATCCGGAAAGATAAATGGGGTGTTTAACAAGGTAAGGGATGTTGCAACTAGTGCGCTGAACTTACCTAGCCAATGTTTATTTATATGGGCGAGGATCGGAATAGATCGAAAGGAAAGTCCATATGTTCATTTAACAATTTATTAAACGTTAAATGTAAGGAAGATATTCATTTTTGTATAATGAGTATGAAATAAAGATAAGTGAACACTGGAGTTTTCCAATTAGTTAAATCAATTTGGAATCAAATGGAAACCGTTTTGGTTAACAGTTGAGATAAATCTCCATAGATGAAGACTATTTGAGGAATTTGAAAGGCACTAGCCAATATTCTGCTTATAGTATTGGTTGGATACGGAGATTAATATCAATTGTAAGTAGATATGATTTCCGTGAATATTCCATTTTAAATGGAAGATGATTTTAGGTTTATCGTGAACCGTGTTTTAAGTGACATTGGTTCTTTAACTCAGTTAAAGAAGTAATTAATTTCCTAAGATTGAATAATCATTAAGTAGTGATTTTTGAGATCGAAACTAAATGGAGTTTTAGTGAATCTTTAATTAGATTGAAATGGAATGAGGTTCATGAAATCTTGTATACCTATTGATTTTAAACATGAGCTAGTTATTTGGAAAGACCAGGTTTTACCCATTCTGAATAATCATACGACGTGATGTTGATGTCAAGATATCGAAGACGATGGTGGAAGATCCAGATTTCTTCACATCGGATGGATGGCCTGTTGATGCCTTAGGCGGCCACCTAGGTTAAAGTAGCGGCCAATCTGACCGTACTTGAAGCGATTTGGTTTGCAAGGACTTGCACTCCCAGGCGGGGACGTGGAATCAAGTGCCTTCGGTTTCAATCCTAATCTGGGATTGGACTTGTTGATGGATTTTGTGTCTGACACTGTATTTTATAAAATACAGACTAACATTTTCTAAACATACTTCTGTTTGGTGGCAGAGAATTTATTCTCTTGCTTAACACCCTTCTTTGAGACGTACGAGCCCAAAGGTTGTATGTTGGTAAATTGCAGTTTGTGTTTTAAAGGATGATAGTGTGGCATGATAAGTGGGAACGATCAAGGCTGTGGTTGAAAACCAAAGCATGGCTTAATTGAGTAGCTTTGTATATGACGAGCTTCGCGAGCCTCACAACCTGAAATGAGCTAAAACAGGATTATAGACCGCAGGGGAAGGGATTTAACGTTCCATCTAGCAAAAGGTAACGCCATGGTATGGAGCCCAAGCATTTACTTATGTGGTTTGTTGGATGAGGCGCCTCGGAATAGGTCAATATACCTAGATGATAATCGCGAGCCATCCGTCTGTCTTTTTACCCATTCCCATAATATACATACAGACTGAGGGACGTTATGTTCAGGCTGTTTACTTTAGTCCACGAAGTAGGGTGGACCGACCCTGCCGCTCTAAAGGAGCCAGACGGGATCCTGGAACCTAGTTGGAGGTTCCGAATCGGACTGGGAAGATCCTTATCCCAGGCTCATTGATGGAAATCCAACTTCCAATATGAAACCCTTTACGATTTCCACCTATGTAGCCAAAATAGTGGGATGGGGCACTATGTGAGCTAAAATTCATAAGTTTATTTTCGAAAGGATTTTTCACACCCAAGTCTTTATCCTTAATCTTTATCAGCCATGTACATTACGTTTTTTATTTTGCTGTGTTATGATGTAATATATGGGTCCTTGGGATATGTAACTCTGATGTAATATATATTATGTTTTTCTTTTGATGTTGTTATTATTATGCGTTATGTTCTGAATGCGACTCTCGCCCTTGAGTGGGTGCGGGTCGTTACAGTTGGTATCAGAGCTGAGGTATAACCTTAGTTCTGGGACATAACGTATAATTACTCATCCGAGATAGAATCTGTAGTATTCCAGGATGAGTAACTCATTAGAGATAGGATTAGTAATATCCTAGAATGAGAGTAGCATTCCTTTGATAATCACCTTTCTACACGTTTCAGCTTTTATTTGTTCATTCCTGCTTCTTATAATATTACATATGTAGCCTAATTATTTTCCTTACTATGCAAAAATAGTAGGAAAATGAGTGATAGAAGAGTTGGAAGGCCTGTAAGAGGGAGGGAAAGGGGTAATGATTCTGCCCAAGATCAGAACCCAATCGGGAATCAAGCAACAGCATCAATAAATCCACCATAGCCCGAGCAAGATCTAGATGTTATCGCTAAGAAGTATAAATTTTTTGGAGGGAAGCCATTTACTGGGAAAGAGAGCTTACTTGAAGCCCAGGCATGGCTTACAGATTGCAATAAGATATTCAGAGGCTTGAATCTATGTGATGAAAGGAAGCACTATTTAGCTTCATGGTTGTTGAAGGAAGAAGCATCGGTATGCTGGGATACCTTGACCATGAACGAGAATGAAGAAAACTTCTCTTGGGAGCGGTTTCAGAGGGTGATTGAGGATAGGTTCATACCTACTGAAGGAATCACCCGACTTTACCAAGAATTCTCTAATTTACAGCAGGGTGAGAAGTCCATAGAAGAGTACTTGAACATATTTAATGAACTTTCTCGATATTCCCTCGAGTTGGTTCAAAATCCAAAAAGAAAGAATGAAAGATTTATTCTACGTTTACATCCATGGTATCGAAACCGAATGATGAGTCACATTATGCTCCCATTCGTTGAGATGGTGGACTTTGCATATAGATATGAATACAATGATCAACTAAGTGTTGCTGCAAGCAAGGGTCAATTAAAGAAGGATTTAGGTCAGAAGAGAAATCGGGTTGAGGAAAAGTCTGAAATTAGTGGTGAAGCTAAGAAGAAGAAGAAGGGAGCTTGTTTTAACTGTGGGAAGTTTGGACATCATAAACAGGAGTGTAAGGCTCTGAAGAAAACTGAGCAAGGTCAGGAAGGTAGTAAGAATGAAAGCAAGCCAAAGACTGAAAAATTGAAGAATGACAAGTGTTACAATTGTGGTCAGCAGGACATTATTCAACACAGTGTACACAACTCCTAAGAATCAAAAGATGGATGGGCCTGGGAATTACTATCACTGCCATCAGCCAGGCCATCTGGCTAAAGATTGTCCACGAAGAGGAAGGCTGCAGTAGCTAATGTGTACAACTTGGAGGCAACTCCAGTCTTTGTGCCGAAAAAGCAGGGCGGTGATGTTCTTGAAGGTACGCTTAATATTAAGAACATTCTAGTAAAAGTTTTATTTGACACTGGAGCTTCTCGTAGTTTCTTATCAAACCAAATAATGGAAAGGTTAAAGTTAAAACATAAAACCATTGAAAATCCAGTTTGCGTTAGAAATCCAATAGGGGGTTCAGTTAATCTTTCTATGCTTTATAAAGTACACATCTCATATTCTCGCTATCAGTTTTCCCTAATAATGGTTGTTTTGGATTTTTTGAAGTTCGACGTCATTCTCGGGTTAGGTTGGTTGACTAAATACGAAGCGTCTCTTGATTGTAAGAAAAGGATAACTAGAGTGAAAACTAAACTCAGAAACTTCATAGAAATACCATGCGAAGGCCAACTCAAAATAGGGATGAGTTTTGGTATTCTCTGGATGTTTCCTTCACTCCTATTGAGGACATTCCAGTAGTCAATAAGTATGTTGATGTGTTTGGAGAAGTAGTTAAACTTCCTCCACGAAGGGAAATAGATTTTCAAATTGAATTGGTTCCGAACGCAAAGCTAGTAGTGCACCCTGTTCGTAGGATGGCACTAGAGGAAAGAAAGGAGTTGGAAAATCAAACTAAGCAGTTGTTATGGAAGGGTTTGAGTAGGCCTAGTTTTTCACAATGGGGAGCAGCAGTAGTTTTTGTTCCAATGTCTGGTGGTACACTCAGGTTATGTATGGATTATTGTGATCTGAACAAACAAACTCTGAAGAATAAATATCATCTCCCCCGTATCGATGATCTACTTGATAAGTTGAATAGGGATCAGGTGTTCTCCAAGATGGATCTAGCTACGGGATTCCATCAGTTAAGAGTTACAGAAGAATGCATCCCTCTTACGGCATTCAAAGGGCCAAATATGTTTTATGAATGTCTAGTTATGCCCTTCGGACTATGCAACGCTCCAGCATATTTTGTGTAATTGATGAATAGAGTCTTCCGGAGGTAAATAATAAGTTTGTGTTAATTTTTATTGATGACATCCTTATTTACTCTAAGTCATAGGAAGAACATCTGAAGCATTTGGAAGCCGTTCTGGAGATTCTAAGAAAGAACGAGTTAAAGGACAAATTTGCCAAGTGCCATTTTTGGAGAAGTGAAGTGACGTTTCTTGGGCATATGGTGACGAAAGAAGGAATTTCGGTAGATCCAAGCGAAATCTCGGCGATTCAAGAATGGAAGCAGCCCAAGACACGGATGGAGGTTAGAAGCTTTCTCGGATTGGCTGGTTACTATCAGAAATTTGCCAAAGATTTCTCAAAGATAGCTAGCCCTCTGACAAAGCTAACCAAGAAGGATACCAAATTCATTTAGACTCCCAAATGTGAAGAGTCATTTGAAGGGTTAAAGAAGAGATTGACCTCTGCTCCAGTATTAAAAATTATTGACGGTAATCAAGATCTGGTTGTTTATACTGATGCTTCAAGAGATGGCCTGGGAGCAGTATTGATGCAAAGAGGGAAAGTGGTAGCCTATGCAAGCAGGCAACTGAAACCGCACGAGAAGAATTATGCAACTCATGATCTTGAGTTATTAGCGGTTGTGTTTGCGCTGAAGATTTGGAGGCATTACCTTCTAGGCGAAAGGTTCGAGCTTTATTCAGATCACAAGTCGTTGGAGTATTTATTCACCCAAAAGGATCTAAACTTAAGACAACAGAGGTGGCTGGAGTTTTTAGCAGCCTATGACCTAGATATTCTATATACTCCAGGTAAAGCCGATGTGGTGGCGGATGCCCTTAACAGGAAGCATACCATAGTTGCTAATCTGATTATCACTCCCTCTCTAATTCAGAAGATTTCTGACCAGTAAAAGGATGACGAGTTTATTCAAAAGATGTGCAGGAGAATCAAAGAGTGTGAAATTATGGACTTTGAAGTAGATGAAAACGAAGTTATGAGACTGAAAGGATAGATTTGTATTCCAAACAATCCAGAGCTTAAAAGAGAAGTTGTGGATGAATGCCATAAGTTAAAGATAAGCATCCATCCTGGGTTCCGCAAGATGTACAAAGATCTTAAACGAACGTTCTGGTGGAAGGCTATGAAAAGGGATATTTCCATATATGTTAGCAGGTGCCAAACTTGCCAACAGGTAAAAAGCGATCAGCTGAAGGTGGCAGGATTATTACAGCCCTTGGAAATTCCTGAATGGAAATGGGATCAGGTTTCTCGTAAGGGAAATGAGGCTATATGGTGATAGTAGATCGATTGACCAAGTGTGTGCATTTTATTCTGGTCAGAGAAAACCGGACAGCGGACAGCTTGGCTCAATTGTATGTTAAGGAAATAATCAGATTTCATGGTGTGCCTAGCAGCATTGTAAGCGACAAGGATCCAATTTTTACAAGTAAATTCTGGGAGGCGTTTCAAACCGCGCTCGGAACAAAGCTAAATCTCAGTACAACATACCATCCCCAGACGGATGGGCAGACAGAAAGGGTGAATAGGATTCTTGAAGATTTGCTTCGAGCATGTATTCTGGACTTTGGAGGCTCTTGGGAAGATAACCTGCATCTAGTTGAGTTATCTTATAATAGTTATTAGGCTAGTATCGATATGCCCCAATATAAGGCATTGTATGGTAGACCATGTAGATCTCCTGCATGTTGGATTGAATCTAGGGATCGACAAGTTCTGGGTCCAGATATGATCAAGGAAGCATCAGATAAAGTAGATTTTATAAAGAAGAAGATGAAAGCGGCCCAGAGCAGACAAAAGAGTTATGCAGGCTCAAAGAAAAGACCCCTGAAGTTTGAAATTGGTGATATGGCTTATTTGAAGGTATCCCCACTCAGAGGAGTTCTTCGGTTTGGGAAGACAGGGAAGCTATCACCAAGATATAATGGCCTATTTCCAGTGGTGGCATGAGTTGGTCTTGTGGCTTATAAACTCGAGCTACCTGAATGGTCGTCAGAGGGATTCACAATGTATTCCATGTGCCTCAACTTCGGAAAGCTATAAGGGATGGAGATAAAGGTTTAATTATTGAAGAGGCAGCGCAAAAAGATTTGGAAGTTGCACCAAATCTATCTATTCGAAGAGAGCCACATGCTATTATTGGCAAATAAGTCCGCGAATTGAGGAACAAAAAAAATCAACCTTGTCAAGGTTAGATGGAGTGAAGTTCCTAGAGATTGCACTTGGGAAACGGAGGATAGTTTCAGAAAGGCTTATCCCTAGTGTAGAGTGGAAATCCCTGGGTAATTCATGAGTAAGCTAATTTATCCCTTTCTTTATTCTATTCAGCTTTTACTTACATCTAAATTTCGGGGACGAAATTTCTTAAGGGGGGTGAATGTAACGACCCAGAAATTTCAGAACCAATTTAATATCTATTTCTCTTAAGAAATAGTAGTTTCTTAAGGAAGTGGTAGTTATCGAACTCAGCAACGAAATCAGTTTCATTAGATTCGGAATGATGAAATTAGGTAGCCTACCAAGTTTCGTCAAAAAGGGCAACCGTTAGACATGTTAAATTTGCAAAAGATTCAAAATTTAAACTAAAAATGAATGATTTTGAGGATATCCTGAGAACGAAATATCGCTAGATCATGAGACCACCTCCGTTCGATTCGGAATAGTGAATTTTAGTACTCAGAGAATTTTCACGCAAAACGGCATCCCTATGTGAAAAAAAGGCCAAAATTTGACGAAAATTGAAATTTGATTATCCTAACGACAAAACTGGAACTTGAGACCTATCCAGAAAAATTTAGAACCTAGAATATTAACTATGTACGAAGTCTGGGAAAATCCTATAACGGATATAGAAAGTTATTAAGAAAACAAAATTAAAATAAATTATTCGAAAATCCAAACGAACTCCGATTTTCAATTTGAACACATAGGAAGTACGTCAGAAACCGGACGATACGGTGAAAGAATTTCTGAAAACTGTTATCATTTAATACTCCGACACGAGGCCGGAAGGTGCTTGAGAAAGCACTCTTTACTATTTGAATGGATAAGGATGAATTATATCCATTCATTTTACATCTGATTTTGGATCTGAACATATAGGATTAAAGTACGTTAGAAACCGGACGATATGGTGAAAGAATTTTTGAAAACCATTATCGTTTGATACTCCGATTCGAGGCTGGAAAGTGCATGAGAAAACACACTTTACTATTCAAAAGGATAAGGATGAATTGTGGCCACTCATTTTTCATACTTATCTACAATAACACGTGTCTTCCATCCAAGAAATTAAGCTTCCTTATAAATACCCTCCACCCTTATCTTCTTTACCATATCATTTCCTTTCTTCCCTTGAAAATCTCCTTCTTCCTCCCCTCTCCATGAATTTCTCACGTTTTTCCTCCTTAAATAAATAAGTAAAAAAGTTTTTTTCAATAAAATAAAGAAGAAAGAAAGGAGAAAAGTTAGGAGAAGGATCTATACATCTTAGGCAAAAATCTGGAAGCATTTAGGTCAGAAAAACTAATCTTTTAAAGGGTTTTTGTTGTTTTATTATATGATTGCATATAAAGTGTTTGTTGAAATGTTTCTTAGATTTTGGTAGTGAATTCATGGATGATTTGATGGTATATGATTGTGGTAAATATCGTTAAATAGGTTCATGTAGGAAAAAATGGTAATTTGTTTGGAGTTTGGAGTGAAAACCTTTATGTTAGGTTCACCAAGTTGCACCTTTCTGGAATGTCATAAAGATACATGCCTTGATTTAATTTTGGTAATATGTTTGGGTTAGAAAATGATGATAAACTCCTAAAGTTTCATTGTTTATGGATTAATTCACATAAAGATGTGATTTTGGTTATGAATTCACCATTATATAAAGGAAACCATGACCTTTTATTTAAATTCATGAAGTTGAACCTCATGTGATAAACACTTGGGTTGATATCTAGGGTAATGAACATCAGAAACTTATAACATGGTTTTGAGCACCACGACATGCTTATGTTGAGTTGTTAATCTCTAGCTAATGAATATTATTCATGTTTTGAAGTTATTGGATGAGGTTGATTTGATTTAGATGTTTTTGTACATCAATGGTTATGAATACCATTTGGTTGTTAATTAAAAAAGTGGAACCCAATTTTGACACCGACATCTGTTCTTAAATAACTAACGAGTTTAGTTACAACTCGTTAGACTCATGTCATCTTGTCTATGTTTACTGGATGTTTGTAAACACCCAAATTCCCGGGTTATACGGGAGTTAAATGTGTCTCATTCCAGAAATTGGATTTTAATGATTATTTTAATAATAAAATAATCAGGAAAAATGAAAGTATTTTGGATAATGGTTTAAATAATAAACACCTATTTTAGTTGGATATGCGGAAACCATGAGTAAGTCTGTCCCGATTGTGAGATCCGAAAAGATAACCGGGTGTTTAACAAGGTAAGGGATGCTGCAACCAGTGCGTTAAACTTACTTGGCCAACGTTTATTGATCTGGGCGAGGATCAAAATGGATCGAAAGGAAAGCCCGGTATTAAACGTTAAATGTAAGGAAGATATTCATTTTTGTATAATGAATCCGAAATAAAGATAAGTAAACACTGGAGTTTTCCAATTAGTTAAATCAATTTGGAATCAAATGGATACCGTTTTGGCTAATGGTTGAGATAAATCTCCATAGATGAAGACTTAGACTATTTGAGGAATTTGAAAGGCGCTAACCATTATTCCGCTTATAGTATTGGTTGGATATGGAGATTAATACCAATTGTAAGCAGATACGATTTTCATGAAGATTCCATTTTAAATGGAAGATGATTTTAGGTGTATCATGAACCGTATTTTAAGTGACATTGGTTCTTTAACCCAGTTAAAGAAGTAATTAATTTCCTAAGATTGAATAATCATTAAGTAGTGATTTTTGAGATTGAAACTAAGTGGAGTTTTATTTGATCTTTAATTTGATTGAAATGGAATGAGGTTCATGAAATTTTGTATACCTATTGATTTTAAAGATGCGCTAGTTATTTGGAAAGACTAGGTTTTACCCATTCCGAATAATTATACAACGTGATGCTGATGTCAAGATATCGAAGACGATGGTGGAAGACCCAGATTTCTTCACATTGGTTGGATGGCCTGTTGATTAACATAGAAATTTGTTTATTTTATGCTCTTATATTTTATCTTTTGTATATAAATAAATATTATCTTTGGTATTTTTGGCATATTTTCATAGGTTATCAATACATGCCTCATTTATTTCAATTAAAGGCCAATTTCAAAGAAAAAGCTACTTCACTATATCAATCACATTTAATTGCCATGCAAAGAGAAAGGGAAGGCTTTGATTACAAATCTCTAATTAAGCATATGCTTATCTTCCCGCTGACCGTGCCATACATTAAAAGGAATGCATTGATTACAAATTTTCAAATCAAGCACAATGAAAGGAATATTCCTTTATCTTTGGAAAGAATTTACATTCTTTCTTGGCCTAATTATTCTCATAGAAAGGGGACTACAATCCTATAAATACACCTTGTATCCATTGTAAAGATATCGATTATTCTGTACTTCTTTTCTCCATTAATAAAAGTTCTTTTGTTTCATTTTTTCTGTATTCTTTTATTTTCATGGCAATTTGTGTTGTCTAGTCAATTAGATTTGATAGAACACAATTGTCATTGCAACTATTCTCATTAGTGATTGACAGTTTGATTAGATTCAACGGTAATCCTAATTTAACATTTCTGTTAGTTTATTTCCGTTCTGCAAATTAATTTCCAGAACTCTGTTTTATTTTTAATAATTGAATTGATAATAGATTCAATTATATTCAAATCTATAGTTAATTCAATTGCAGTGTTACTTGTTTTTATTGAAAATTACAAATTTAGTTATCGGTTCAATTAGATTTGTTCTGAACTAAATTGTAATTTCAATTTTATTCCATCTCCAAGATTTGTCTAACTCACCCACGAAAATATATAAATAATTTGATTTAATTTACCTCCCTGTGTTTGACCTGCATACTACACGATCTGTGCGCTTGCAGTTATTTTAAAATCCGCGCTTTTCTAATTCAATAGAAAGCGACGATCAAGTTTTTGGCGCCGTTGCCGGGGAGGTAACAGTTAAATTTTATTATTTATTTAATTTCTGATTCGTGTTAGTTTTTATTTTATTTCCTTTTGTTATCTTGTATATATATTAAAAAAAATCTTGATTAGTTGGATTGGTATTAATTGTTGACACTATAATCTTCTAAGTAAGAGAAAAGAAAAAAAAACTTACCGAATTTCCTTGATTTTATCTTCTCTTGTTTTTTCATTTATTTCTTCCCCCTTTTCATTTTTTATCCTTTTATATTTCTTTTTCCTTCTCTACTTTCAAAACATTTTTTTTTTAAATTTTTTTTCCTGTTTTCTTAGCTTCTTTCTATTTTTGTTCTCTCTTTTCTTGCTTTCCCTATTTCGATCTCCTTTCATTTTCTTTCAATTACCTGCCAGTTTCATGATTTCTTTTCTGTTTCATTACATAGTCTCTCTTCCTCTATAAGTCTTAAAAAAAACTTCCAATTTTTCTTTAATTTCTTTCCATCCATTCCTTCCTTTTACTTATTTCCAATTTTTCAATCTTTAAAACAATAAAAAAATAGCATTTCTCTTTTAAGATCTTTCTCTTCTCTGCCTTGTAATTAATTCTCTGCTTTGTCATTTATTTCTTCCCACTTTTGCAATTTCCTTTATTTCTTTCAATTTTTTTTCTTCTTCCCCTTTGCATTTACAACTTGCTTGTTTTTCCGATTCCTTCCTTTCTTTATTTTCTTCCATCTGTTTACATTTGCTTTAATTATAAGAAAAAAAACAATTTTCTACCTTTGACATTTTATTCTCTCTTTCTTTTATTTCTTTCCCTTTTTACTTAATCAATTCTGTAAAAATTTCTTTCTTCTCTTATAGGTCTTACCAAACAAAACAAAACAAAAAAATACAAATTTCTCTCTTTCCGTTTTTTTCTTTCTTCCTTCTATATTCTCATCTGCCATTTACTAAAACCACATCACCCTTCATCTCGGATCACCACTTTCAGACCATTACCCACATCAACCATTCTACCACAGTACCATATCCATACTCCAATATCACAGCAGATATCCAGATCGCAATAGCCTTATCCCATTAGTACCCAATTCGTAAACCAAAACCACAGATCCAACTGTTCACACAATCAAACCCACACCGTTATCCGCCAGCCTCACATCCGCGTCCGCCCTCCACCGAGACGCTCAGAACCACATCCTCTGAGATACCAACCACCGAACAATTTCCTCGTCACTCAACCTTCCAGCTTTTCATCTGTCACAACAAAAAATCCAGAAATCAGAATTGCAAGCCAATCTTGCGTGAATTGTTTCCAGAAAATAAAAAAAGGGGGCGTAGAGACTTTTTGTTCAGTCCATTGCAATTTTAATTTGGGTGCAATTTTTGAGGAATTAACAGAGTGTTGGGTATTGTGAAAAGAAAAGAAGGAGCGTGCATTTAAAGAAGAAAATTGGAGCGTCATTTATCTATTGACTAATTTTTGTGAGTTTACCGGTATAATTTTTTGTGTGCGTTGTTTTATTTTATTTTTTGTTTAATTGGGGAAAGAAATTCATTCATATTTTGGGGAAGGGGCGAGATTTAGGTTTGAGCGGTATATTTGGATGCTGGTTGCTTTTATTTGAGTGCTTCTATATTTTTGGGTTTTTTTAATTTGGGAAGCAATCTGTTTCTTCATTTCCTTAATTGATCGCCCTACTTTTGACTGCGTGGATTTTTAACTTAGTTGAGTGCATGTAAATTCTTGGCGTGTGACAAGCTTGTTTTTTTCTTTTCTTTTGTTTTTTCTTTGTCTTTTCCTTTATGAATCTATTTTTTTTTCTTTTTTTGAGTTTTTTATTTCTGGTTTGTTGAGTCTAGCTGAGATACTTTGCTTGTTTTTTTTTTCCTGTCTTGTTTGTTTGTCAGTTTAGTTTTTTTTTTTTAAAAAAGAAAAAACTGATTTTGAACTTTTTTTCTTTCCTAATTCTTTTGTTTGCTCTCTCTCTCTCTTTCCTTTTCAAAAAAAGGGTTCAAAGACTAGAGCAAAGAAAAAAATTCAAAAAAAAAAAAATCAATCAAGGAATTCAAAGGTGAACAAATTGCAGATACTTGAATTTTAATCGCTATAGCTACTCAATTGCTCTCGACGGACTGCCATACACCACTGTAATATTTTCTGAACTCTACAGGTGCTTTGCTGCATAGAAAAATATATAGAAATTGCTTGTAAAAATTTTCTGCAAGGGCAGCGACTTGCGTGTACAACTTTTTAATTTCTGTTAATTGTTATTGTCTGATTGTTGTAGCTGGCTGAAATTTTCATAACTATTGTCATCATTCTCATCGTTTTTCAACAGTAAAACTTGATTTTCAAAGTATTTAACTACCAGAGTGTATTTTATGAAATTGATTGTCTCAAGGGTTTGATCGCGGATATATATAAGTTCAATTTATTGATCTTCTAGAAAAAGAAGTTGCATACTACCTGTAAAACATTGGTCGTATCCCTTTGTATTTATACTATACGTGAACGGCCATAAGACCCTCTTCCCCCTTCAAATCGAGATTATCAACGAATAAGATATACTTGAGTACGTTATTTATTTTGAATAAAAGCTACTTGTGTCAAATTTAAATTTAGATTGTCCATATTTGATAACGATGAATGAGAAAAGTCTTAGCCACCATAATTCTTCTAGGGATTTTGAGATTGATAAAATTGACATGATTCAGACCACAGTTGATGAAACCTTTATTGACACTTCTGAAGCCTTGAAAATGTGTATTAACCATTTCAACTCTAATTTCGATGAGTTCGAATATATTTCTGAACTAAATGAACTCCTTGACTCAAAACCCTCGTCACCCGAATCTAACAAAGGAATGTTGACCAATGTTAGCACACAAGAATTTCCTAAGTTAGACCTCAAACCCCTGTCACAAGACCTTGAGTATGCTTGCTTGGACTCTACAGAAAATTTTCCATGATGTTGGTCTCCGATCTTACCAAGAACCAAGAAGAAAAACCTTTGAAAATTTTATGGGATAATCTGCATCTGAATTGTATAAATCATTGGCATGAAACAATTTTCATAGGGAAGATTTCCATTTCAGAATCCACTGACATGCTTGTTACACCTCATAAATCAAATAAGAAATCATTGTGCATCATTTTTGATAGAGGCAAGTATAAGGGGAAAAGGAAATTGCATTTTTCACATAACACTCATCGTCATCCTAGATTTCATTTTGCATATGATTGGCATTCATATATAGTTATTAAACTTCATTTTATGTTACAAATAATTCTGGAACTCATTCACCTTTGGGTACGATCTTTCAAATTTAGGAAACGTTCATAGTGTGGACACTGTTTAGTTCTAGTGTGCGGGGGAGTCTGCATTTCATTCATTTTTCATTTTTCTTTATTTTTCTTTCTTTTCATTTTCAGCCATTTAAATAGGACCATCATGCATTTTAGATCATAGTAACATGCCCTTTTTTTTTTCTTTTTTGAAAATACGATTCGTTTTAGATTTGATACAATAAAATAAGTTAAGGATTGTTAATCAGTTGATAGTATTTTTTTCTCTCAACTAAGATCGAATTAGAAATATAATGAAAAGTTGAATTTTGAGGGACAATAGTGTAACTGGTACATAGGGAGATTCTTAGGTGATGGCCATGAAATCTATTCTATATTGTAGTCTTTATTTAAATAAGTGGAGGACTTAAAATACTTATTTTGGCTCTTTGAATCTTTTAAACTAAGTTGTGTTAAGCTGAATTCGCGGAACTCTCTTTTGTGCTCATATTTTCAATAATAATAATAATAGCAATCCAAGGGTATCCAACATTGCTTGTATATCTAGCGTTGGTGTGCAAACCTGCCAAACTCTATCCGACATGTTGTTGACAAAGTCAGCATCGGAATATCTTGGTCTCATTTTATGAGATTGGATACCTAAGGATTACCGACATGTCGTTGACAAAGTCAACGTCGGTCTGCACAATCCGCCAAGCTCTGTCCTAACTCTCTGTCAGTCCGTAAGGCAGTGTATGGGTGGTATATCTTGGTCTTTTAAGTTAGCTGTATGTAATTAATCATAAATTTTAACTTTTATAGAGATAGAGAATAAGCGATGATGCCCAAACACTTCTTGACCTTATTGATTTGACTAGCCATACATGAGGAAATAATAATACCACTTTGCAAACTGTGCCAAGCAAACTAAGAATCTATTTCATGGCTGCACTATGTTATCGACCGAACTGACTTGCCGAACTGGAATTTAACATTTGAAAACTTGATTTATATTGAAAATTTGGGACAAGTCGAGGTATCTAAAATAATATCAACTGACTAGAAATTGTTAACTTAATTTGTTGTACCACTTTCCTGAAACAAGTCGTGTTTTCAATTTTTGTTTTCAATTGCATAAGTCATCTGCATTCATGTAGTTGCATTAGAACCATAACATGCTGCATTTGGATTTTATGGGTAGTATCCGCTGAAAACTCTCACGAGACACCACTCGTTCTACTAGGAACACCTAGAGGTTTAACGGCTTATTGCATACGCTCAATGCAATCGTGTTTCCTACGAAAGTGTGACCTATCTAGTTTAGTTTTTCATTTTTGTTTACTCGAGGACGAGTAAAAGATAAGTGTAGGGGTATTTGATTAACATAGAAATGTGTTTATTTCATGCTCTTATATTTTATCTTTTGTAAATAAATAAATATTACTTTTGGTTATTTTGGTATATTTTCACAGGTTATCAATACATGCCTCATTTATTTCAATTAAAGGCCAATTTCAAAGAAAAAACTACTTCACTATATCAATCACATTTAATTGCCATGCAAAGAGAAAGGGAAGGCTTTGATTACAAATCATATGCTTATCTTCCCGTTGATCGTGCCATACAACAAAAGGAATGCATTGATTACAAATTTTCAAATCAAGCACAACGAAAGGAATATTCCTTTATCTTTGGAAAGAATTTACATTCATTCTTGGCCTAATTATTCTCATAGAAAGAGGACTACAATCCTATAAATACACCTTGTATCCATTGTAAAGATATCGATTATTCTGTACTTCTTTTCTCCATTAATAAAAGTTCTTTTTTTCATTTTTTCTGTATTCTTTTATTTTCATGGCAATTTGTGTTGTCTAGTCAATTAGATTTGCTAGAACACAATTGTCATTGCAACTATTCTCATTAGTGATTGACCGTTTGATTAGATTCAACGGTAATCCTAATTTAACATTTCTGTTAGTTTATTTCCGTTCTGCAAATTAATTTCCAGCACTCTGTTTTATTTTTAATAATTGAATTGATAATAGATTCGATTATATTCAAATCTATAGTTAATTCAATTGCAGTGTTACTTGTTTTTATTGAAAATTACAATTTTAGTTATCGGTTCAATTAGATTTGTTCTGAACTAAATTGTAATTTCAATTTTATTCCATCTCCAAGATTTGTCTAACTCGCCCACGAAATTATATAAATAATTTGATTTAATTTACCACCCTGTGTTCGACCTGCATACTACACGATCTGTCCACTTGCAGTTATTTTAAAATTCGCGCTTTTCTAATTCAATAGAAAGCGACGATCACCTGTTGATGCCTTGGGCGGCCGCCCAGGTTAAAGTAGCGGCCAATCTTACCATACTTGAAGCGATTTGGAATGCAAGGACTTGCACTCCCAGGCAGGGACGTGGAATCAAGTGCCTTCGGTTTCAATCCCAATCCCGGATTGGACTT
The DNA here is from genome assembly GCA_030737875.1 of Allium sativum. NCBI lineage: Eukaryota > Viridiplantae > Streptophyta > Magnoliopsida > Asparagales > Amaryllidaceae > Allium > Allium sativum. The sequence continues at coordinate 891,213,883 of CM060916.1, read as the reverse complement.
GTTGATGGATTTTATGTCTGACACTGTATTTTATAAAATACAGACTGACATTTACTAAACATACTTCTGTTTGGTGGCGGAGAATTTATTCTCTTTCTTAGCACCCTTTTTTGAGACGTACGAGCCCAAAGGTTGTATATTAGTAAATTGCAGTTTGTGTTTTAAAGGATGATAGTGTGGCATGATAAGTGGGAACGATCAAGGCTATGGTAGAAGACCAAAGCATGGCTTAAATGCATAGCTTTATGTATGACCTGACTTCGCGAGCCTCACAACTCGGAATGAGCTAAAATAGGATTATAGACCACAGGGGTAGGGATTTAACGTTCCATCTAGCAAAAGGTAATGCCACGGTATGGAGACCAGGCATTTACTTATGTGGTTTGTTGGATGAGGCACCTCGGAATAGGTCAATATACCTATATGATAGTCTACATACAGACCGAGGGATGTTATGTTCGGGTTGTTTACTTTAATCCACGAAGTAGGGTGGACCAACCCTGCCACTCTAAAGGAGCCAGACGGGATCCTAGAACCTAGCTGGAGGTTCCGAATCAGATTGGGAAGATCCTTAGCCCAGGCCCATTGATGGAAATCCAACTTCCAATACGAAACCCTTTAAGATTTTCGATTGTATATCTATGTAGCCAACATATTGGGATGGAGCACTATGCGAGCTAAGATTCATAAGTTTATTTTCGAAAGGATTTTTCACACCCAAGTCATTATAATAATATCAAATGTTTTTGTTTTGAACTATACCAAGCATGTTTTGCGATTATAAGGCAAACCCCTATCCTCTGGTGTGCGCTTGCATTGTGTGATGGGACTTGGGGCTTATAATCGTTCATTTTTTTAAAAGTCATGTTTTCAAGATATGGTTCATGCTTGCTATGTTTAGTTATGGTTGCTATGGATATGCATGTATCCTTGGGAGAAAACCCATTCCGCAACATGCGGCGTGGTCTCGAGATACCTTATTCAAAATAAGGCTTAGTATAAGATTAGTTAATAAAGCTTTCTCACACTAGTCCCGTGACTGACCCGATGTTGTTTTTCCCTTGCAACCTCGGGTGTCCACCCTTTCCACATGGGCAGGTTGATTAGCAGGTTATCTAGTTATCTTTTTGGGTTAGCTGCTAGTGCTTTTGGCTTGGAGTTAGAGCTGGATTTGGATTGCTCTGGATCCACTCTAGAAGACTCTGGTAGTTGGGCCTACCCCTATTCTTTATCCTTAATCTTTATCAGCCATGTACATTACGTTTTTAATTCTGCTGTGCTGTGATGTAATATATGGATCCTTGGGATATGTAACTCTGATGTAATATATATTATGTTTTTCTTTTGATGTTGTTATTATTATGCGTTATGTTCAGAAAGCGACTCTCGCCCTTGAGTGGGTGCGGGTCGTTACAACCAGGCTCTTAAAACTGATATATAAAAACAATAAATAATAAGACTTAACATAAGCTGATATTACAAGTCACCTAACACCAATATGTAAGAATTAAAAAAAGACTTGAACATAAAAAACAAAAAAAATATACCTTGATTACCATTCTTTGCAGTAGCTCCCATCAATACGCCCGGTCGTTGTAACACCCCACGTCCATTAATGTCACTCACAAAGGGAATGCATTAATTTCCATGGAGCATTTTAAGTGAATATAGAACAGAAAATCACAACAAGACAGATATAAAGCAGTACTTGGAAATTTAAAACTTTATTTCATTGCAGCGGAAAACACATATGTTTGATTACATCATCAAAACCATAAACCAAAGTCAAGTACATCATATCCATCTTGATAAAACAAAGTACATAAACTGAAAGACATAATCCCCAACATCAAAATAGCCATAAACAAAGAGAAGCTGAACTTTACTTCAGCAATCCAAGCAATCTTCTAAAAGCAGTCCAAAATCAAGCTCCACTGGTGCTAGTTCCAACATGAGCACCTGGGGGAGGGGGGGAGGAAAGAGATGGAAAAAGGGGGGTCAGACATAAAGTCTGGCGAGTGCGATAATTCTAACAATATAATTAACAAAGTAACTAGGCTAAGGCATAAGTTGGAAAATAAGGAAATGATCATGAACCATTGAGTATGACAGAGTAAACAAGGAAACAAGATGAACAACGATATCGTTAAAGCGCACCTAACCCACTAAGATAAATTTACTAAACTACACCAACACTATAGGATAATTGCTATACTACATCGCCACTAGTATACTGCACCACCACTAGTCACCCTAAGGTTGATCCCGCCTACAGACTTAATAATGATATAGGTAGTTTCGTGCACCCCTAGCTGCCTTCATAGGTGTCGTCTGCCCCTATCTCCACTAGGTGTACCCACTACCCCCAAGCGATCGGGTCCCTAACTCGTAGATACCCGTGTTGACCCCACAGTGGGGTGTATCACTCCCCAGAGTGGCAACCCGATACCACCAAGAATGCACGGCTTATACCTACACGATGCAACAATGTCTTACCTACCAGCCAGGGTCCACACACGCATATAAACCCGTTGGACTTGCGTTGCCACCGCTAACCCGGTTTGGCCTCTTACAGTCAAGCCCAATATGCGTGTCCCGTCCTCGACTTGGGTCGAGCCTACAAAGATACGTATGGGTTATTGGTTGAAATGGGCCCCCATTACTTGACACAAGCTATCCACCTAAGCTTGGTCCCCTCTAGTACATCCCACTTAACCCACTTCTTATTCATGTTTCAATTACATGTTTCAATTTTGGTTAAGTGTTTCTAATCGTATTTCCAAATGCCACCCAAGGCACCCACTAGATTCCACATGCCACCCAAGGCACCCACTTAACCCCATCATGTCCCAATACATGCTTATCTGGTTAAGTGTTTCTTAATTCATTAAGACCGTAACCTCATAAAGACCTCTCACATTAGACTTACATTTGTGGTAGCTGGATTGCCGGGCGGGTCCGGGCAGTCTTACACAACAAAAGAGCCTAACCTCGTGTCTTTACAACTGTTACGTATTTAGTTTGTGCCTAAGACCTCTCACATTAGACTGGCATTTGTGGCAGCTGGATTTGCCGGGCGGGTCCGGGCAGTCTTACACCACAAAAGAGCCTAACCTCGTGTCTTAGACGATTAATTACTCCTAATTAATCATTCCCCAAATTTTAATTACTTTCCCTATTCAAATTATCAATCAATTCCAAATTTAACGATGTCCATAATTGACTCAATTATTTATGGTATGTAAAATCATACCAATTTTCACCATAATTATATTTTATGCCTTTTAAGGCATTTATGCCAATTAAATATTTTTAATATTATCCCTTTTTTCCCCACGTAGTACGTTTGTTCGTTTAACGTAAAAATATACGTTAGACTCGAATAGTCTAACTTATAAAATAAAAGAAAACATCACAATTTATACACATAATTAAAACATAAATCTAACATAGGGGTGAACTTGCATATGTGAATGATGTTCTACATCTAAAACTTGCATAGGCCAAAATTACAACTTGCATAAATAACATATGTCATGGATCCAAATCTAAAGGTGTGAAATTGATGAGATGATGGCCACAAACTTACATAAACATCATATGTCATGGATCCAAATCTAAAGGTGTGAACTTGATGAAATAATGGCCACAAACTTGCATAAATAACATATGTCATAGATCTATATTTGCATAGGTAATAGTCCTAAACTTGCATAACATGATTCATATCCCACTCATAAACTTACATAGGTGATTTATACATCGCAACAATGGTGTAGACTAGTATCTAACATGTAAAGTATCATGTAGAATTTAGCATATGTCATAGCCTAACTTTTAATTAAATTCTCACATAAACTACGTGCCATAGCCATGTAAGGTCACATATAATTCTACCCAAACTTGTATATGGTTCATGTTTGAATCAACATCTAAACTTTCCTACATATGATTTATCATATGAATCAACTAACATATTAAACATGATGATTGGATTGTATATGATTACAACATGGATGATAGCAACATAACTTTACATCATGAATGATAGCATCACAACATAACATCATAGAAATTTCAATCACAATCCTACAACATAATTACAACATGAAATCAATACTTTATATCACATCCATACAATCCGCATTATATCTTAATCCAATTAAATTACTAATTATTTTGTTAAAGCTATCGAACTCACAACTCAAAAGCAGTCTTGAGTTCTGAATTCTGATTTCTGGAGTTGAATTAGCGCTCCTTTGATGAAGATTCGCTGTTAGAGTTGAAAAGGATTGAATTTGATTTGCTTTCTTCCTCTCTAATGGGCGGCGGCTATTCTGAGTTGCAAGGTGACGGCATGGAGGCCATGAATCCAATTTTGTTTTGATTTTAGGGTTTGAGTCTATAGGTGTTTTTATAGAGTTTAGGATTAGTTTAAGCCGTCCGATCAACCCAGAATTAATCCCAGCCAATCAGAGCAGTTCAGAAACCCTAATGAGTCAGCATCTAGTCACAAACAGGTCATCATTCAAATCTGGCCGGGGGGGGGGGGGGGGGGGCAGGTCGACCCCTAGGTCGACTCTATGGTCGACCTGGTTAGGGTAGGTCGACCCTATGGTCGACCTGACCCTGGCGGGAATTTTCCCGCCTAGCCAGTCTGACTCCGAAATTTGAATTTTCTGAAATCTGTTTTGAATTTTCTGAAACTTCCGATCGCCATAACTTCTTCATACGAAGTCCAATTCACGTAAACTCGGACTCTATCTCAACCAGAATTCCGAGACGAACACAATGGCGCAACCCGTTTCCCTTAATTCTCTCATCTGAGATTAGTTATTCTTTAATTTGTGAATATTAGTGTTAACAAAAATACGGGGTGTTACATTCTCCCCTCCTTAAAGGATTTCACCCCCGAAATCTTCAAGTTAAGGAGAATGCATATCCTAACATCCAAACAACCATCTACTCAACCATCAAACACAGGCATCCATTGTCCTTATAAATTCCTAATACTGTATGAACGTATGCAAGAAGTGTGTGTATATGTTCCTTATTTAATGCAAAATCAGGCGGTCTACTGATTCAGTTGACCTCCTTAATGCAAACCATGATAGTGCCATGCGTCCATTATGTATGCGAAGAACCTTATCGATACATATTATTTCTACATGTGTGCACAACCATTCACCAAAATGCAACATCCATATGATGGTACAACCATTATACATCCATTTCTTAAATATGTACACACATTTATATGAAATATGCAATATGAAGTGACTGAGCCGATCTAGTGCCTAAAGTGTGTGTATATGCATCCACGAGCAACCACTAGCAAACACTTGCATCCATCATACATAACATGTCTCAAACACATGTTTCAACCATAGGACTGTCCTATCTAAAGGTCAAAGATACTAACGAGAGGACATACTAAAGATAAGATAAGTACGAGATAAGCGATAAAGGAGAAATTAAAAGACATACCCTCGAAAAGAAAAGGGTATAATGAACGCATCTTCGCTTCCGTCTCGCAAGTAGCGTTGCTCTCATCATCTCCCAATTGCACTTTGACTAGTTTGACCTCTCGATTCCTCAACTTCTTAATCTCCGACCCAAGAATGCGCGTAGGAGTTCGTCAAATCGTTGCATCACGCTCGATCTCCACCTCTCTAAGCAAGCTCGGCTCTACCACTTCCGCGGTCTCGTGCAAGCACTTCCTCAAATGTGATACATGGAATACGTCGTGTACACCACTAAGTCTCTCGGGAAACTCCACTCTATACGCCATCTGCCCAATCCTTTCCTTAATAGGAAATGGTCCTACGAACCTTGGTGCTAACTTCCCAACGGACCCAAAGCGAACGACGTTCCGTAATGGAGACACCTTGACAAAGACCATGTCCCCAACATCAAACTCAAGATCTGACCTCCTCTTGTCCGCATAAGATTTCTGTCTATCTTGCGCCGTCTTCATCCTCCTTCGAATCAAATCGATCTTCTCCGAAGTCTCTCTAATCATATCGGGTCCTAGCAAGATCTTATCCGTAGATTCCCACCAACGTGTAGGCGAACGAAACGGCAGTCCATAAAGAGCTTCGAACGGTGCCATGCCAATGCTAGACTGAAAGCTATTATTATATGCGAACTCTACCAACGGAAGATGTTCCTCCCATGTACCTCCGAAATCTAAGACACATAATCTCAATAGGTCCTCTAGAATACGATTCACCCTCTCGGTCTGGCTGTCCGTCTGAGGATGATATGCGGTGCTCAAACATAACTGAGTCCCTACCGCCTATTGCAAGCTCTTCCAAAACTCGCTAGTGAAGATGGGATCACGGTCGCTCACTATGCTAGAAGGAACACCGTGCAAACGAACTATTTCTCGAATGTATACGGAGGCTAACCATGGAGCAGTCCTCTTACTCTTCACGGGAATGAAATAGGCGCTCTTAGTAAGTCTGTCTACCACGACCCAAATCCCCGTATTACCCTTCCTCGATCTTGGTAATCCGTCAATAAATTCCATCGAGACACTTTGCCACTTCCATTGTGGGACCTCCAATGGGTGAAGCAATCCATCGGGCTTCTTTTGCTCTACTTTTACTTGTTGGCACACCAAGCATCTAGCGACATACTCAGCCACATCTTTCTTCATGCCAGCCCAAAAGTAAACTCGTCTCATGTCCATGTACATCTTGTCCCCGCCGGGATGAATGGTCATCTTCGAACGATAGGCATCATCAAGAATGGTCTTCCTCAGATTCTCGTCCCGTGGTACACAAAGTCTACCGTCCCTACGCAACCAACCCTTATCATCTAGGGTATACCTACAGAGATGGCTCGATGACTCCCCTCCTTTGAGCTTTTCTACTAACTCAACCAACTGTGGGTCGTCTCGCTGTGCCTCGCCAATCCGTCCCAAAAGCGTAGGTCTGACCTCTAAGGATGCTAGCAAACCAGGTACGAAGTCAATGGAAGGTGTAAAGTCAAACGTAGAGATGAACTCTAAACTTCGACGCTCAACAAACAACGGACTCAAGGATAATCTTTTTCTACTTAAGGCATCTGCCACAACGTTACCCTTGCCAGGGGTATATGCTATCTCGAAGTCGTAGGATGCTAAGAACTCCATCCACCTTTGCTGCCTTAAGTTCAAGTCCTTCTGAGAGAATAAGTATTTTAGTGATTTGTGGTCAGTGAACAATTCGAATTTCTCGCCAAGAAGATAATGACGCCAAGTCTTAAGCGCGAAAACAATAGCGGCCAACTCTAGGTCATGTGTAGGGTAATTTCTTTCATGCACTCTCAACTGCCTTCCACCATAGGTTATTACCCTTCCCTCTTGCATTAAGACTGCGCCTAGTCCTGTTCCACAAGCGTCGGTATAAACGGTAAATGGCTTACTTCCATCTGGCAACACTAAGACTGGGGTTGTGGTCAAAGCTCTCTTTAAACGTTGGAACGCATCATCACAATCTACGTCCCACATGAAAACTAAGTTCTTTTTCGTCAAGCGTGTTATTGGAGCTGATATTTTTGCGAAGTCTTTGATGAACTTCCTATAGTAGCCAGCCAACCCTAAGAAACTCCTCACCTCGGTCGCATTTTTAGGAACCTTCCAATCTTGGATGGCCACTACCTTCGCGGGATCCACGGCTATCCCATCTTTGGAAACCACGTGCCCTAAGAATCGCACTACCTTTCTCCAAAAGTGACATTTAGAAAATTTAGCTTTAAGGCTATGCGCTCGAAGAGTCTCCAATACTTCCCTAAGATGTAGGGCATGCTCTTCTTCACTTTTAGAAAAGATCAAGATGTCATCTACAAAGACTACCACGAATTTATTAAGGTACTCCCTAAACACCCTACTCATCAAATCAACAAAGTATGCGGGGGCGTTTGTCAAACCGAAGGGCATCACCAGCCACTCGAAGAAACCGTCTGGAGTCCTAAAGGCAGTCTTGTCTACGCTATCCTCAGCCACTCTCAACTGATGGGAACCAGTGGCTAAGTCCAACTGCGAAAACACCGAGGCGCCAACTAACTGATCGAAGAGATCGTCAATCCTCGGCAGTGGGTGTCTATTCTTCTTAGTAAGCTTATTAAGTTCTCTATAGTCCACACAAAGTCTAAGGGACCCATCTGCCTTCGTGGCAAATACTACTGGAGCACCCCACTCCGATATACTTCGTCTGATGAACCCCGTCTCAAGCAATTCTTTCACTTGCTTATTGAGTTCTCTTCTCTCTCTTGGAGCCATGTGGCGCACTGGAAATGCAACTGGCTTTGCATTATCTACTAGATATATTCGAAAGTCTATCTCATGTTTTGGGGGTAAACCCCTCACCTCATCGAAGACATTAGCATATTCACGGACTATGGGAACAGAATGTAAATCATCATCGGATGCGTCAAGGGACTCTAGGTAGCTAAGCATTACTGGACCTCTAGGGTAACAAGAAATATCAAGGGTCTTTCCAGAACGAGTCAACAATCTAACTACCCTTCTTTCACAATCTTGGATGGCCCCATATCTAGTTAGCCAATCCATACCTAGAATTAAACCGTAGCCCATGAAGCCAAGAACAAAAGCGTTGCACTCAAACTCAACGCCCAAGATAAACACTCTCAAATCCTGACAAATCATAGAAAGATGAGCCGAACCACCAATAGGATTTGAGACTACTAAGGGATCAGTAACTAGACTAGTATCAAGGTGCAGTGTTTCAACTAATGATGTAGAAATAAACGAATGCGATGCGCCAGAATCGAATAAAGTACGGACAGGATGGTCAAATAGAAAAACTAAACTTTCAACGGAAATTGTTCTACCTCGTTCTTGCAGCGGTGGGACCACGAGAGCCTGAACTTGTCCCCTTGCCTGCCCGGGTGCCATAAGAGCTTGTACCTGTCCTCCCGAGATAGACCCTGCCCTCTGCCCTTTCTTTGGACAGTCCTTAATAAGATGTCCCGCTTCGCCATAGTGGAAACAACCAGTCTTCTTTTTCTTCCTACAATCTTTGCTTAGATGGCCGGGGGTCCCACAATTAAAGCATTTCTTCTTTCCCCTTAGCATTGTTGCCTTTGCCACCTTTTTGTTCTGTTGTTGCTGTTGCGGCTTCTTTTGATCCCCTTACTTCTCGGGTGCCTTATTAGCATTGGTGCCCTTCTCCTCTTCATGCATGAGTGCCATGTCAACTAGCCTCTCAAAGGTGGCCCCCATGGGAATGTGGGTCATAGCTAACCCATGAAGCGGCACGTTTAAGCCCTTAACAAATCTTAGAGCCTTCTTTTCTGGAGTATTCACCAAGTCTAAGCCAAACCTTGCCAATTGGTTGAATTTGTTAACGTACTCTTTCACCGATAGATTCCCTTTCTTCAGTGACAAAAATCTTTCCATGTATAGATTCTCTTCAGCCCGTGAGAGAAACTTCGCCTCAAACCTCTACCTAAAATCTAGCCATGTACCGACTGGACGTCCCCCATTAGTGACCTCCCACCAAAACGAGGCCTCATCCTTCATTAGCCAGGCAGCCAACTGGACCTTTCTTTCATCATCCACTTCAAAGATTCTAAACAATTCTTCTACCTCCTTTAGCCAGTTACGAGCTTCAACAAATGTCTCCGTCCCGTGAAAAGGTTTTCCACCCATTGCTCTAAAGTCCTTACATATCTTTGCGAAATTATCGACACAAGGAGGAGGAGGATTGGCTGGACCTGCGATGGCGGCCCTAGCCTCGAGATATTGACGAAACCAACTGGGTACATGAACACCCTCTGGTATCTCAGATGCTTCAGGAAAGCTGAAATGAAAAAGGAAAGATTCAATACAAAAAGAATGAAGGAAAGATATATGGCTCTTGGGGTTATGCTTTCTAAAATATACTTTTCTCTCGAAAATACTTTCCTTAAATCATACTTTTGAAAGTACTTCTTTATAAAAATTGTTTTGAAAAATAGTTTTTCAAAAAAAAAAATCATATCTATTCTGGTAACCTTCAGCTCTGATACCACGTGCAACACCCCACGTTCATTAATGTCACTCACAAAGGGAATGCATTAATTTCCATGGAGCATTTTAAGTTAATATAGAACAGAAAATCACAACAAGACAGATATAAAGCAGTACTTGGAAATTTAAAACTTTATTTCATTGCAGCGGAAAACACATATGTTTGATTACATCATAAAAACCATAAACCAAAGTCAAGTACATCATATCCATCTTGTTAAAACAAAGTACATAAACTGAAAGACATAATCCCCAACATCAAAATAGCCATAAATAAAGAGAAGCTGAACTTTACTTCAGCGATCCAAGCAATCTTCTAAAAGCAGTCCAAAATCAAGCTCCACTGGTGCTAGTTCCAACCTGAGCACCTGGTGGGATGGGGGGGGGGGGGAAGGAAAGAGATGGAAAATGGGGGGTCAGACATAAAGTCTAGCGAGTGCGATAATTCTAACAATATAATTAACAAAGTAACTAGGCTAAGGCATAAGTTGGAAAATAAGGAAATGATCATGAACCACTGAGTATGACGGAGTAAACAAGGAAACAAGATGAACAACGATATCGTTAAAGCGCACCTAACCCACTAATATAAATTTACTAAACTACACCAACAATATAGGATAATTGCTATACTGCACCGCCACTAGTATACTGCACCACCACTAGTCACCCTAAGGTTGATCCCGCCTACAGACTTAATAATGATATTGGTAGTTTTGTGCACCCCTAGCTGCCTTCATAGGTGTCGTCTGCCCCTATCTCCACTAGGTGTACCCTCTACCCCCAAGCGATCGGGTCCCTAACTCGTAGATACCTGTGCTGGCCCCATAGTGGGGTGTATCACTCCCCAAAGTGGCAACCAGATACCACCAAGAATGCACGGCTTATACCTACACGATGCAACAACGTCTTACCTACCAGTCCGGGTCCACACACACATATGAACCCGTTGGACTTGCGTTGCCACCACTAACCCGGTTTGGCCTCTTACAGTCAAGCACAGTATGCGTGTCCCGTCCTCGACTTGGGTCGAGCCCACAAAGATACGTATGGGTTACTGGCTGAAACGGGCCCCCATTACTTGACACAAGCTATCCACCTAAGCTTGGTCCCCTCTAGTACATCCCACTTAACCCACTTCTTATTCATGTTTCAATTTTGGTTAAGTGTTTCTAATCGTATTTCCAAATGCCACCCAAGGAACCCACTAGATTCCACATGCCACCCAAGGCACCCACGTAACCCCCTCATGTCCCAATACATGCTTATCTGGTTAAGTGTTTCTTAACTCATTAAGACCGTAACCTCATAAAGACCTCTCACATTAGACTTACATTTGTGGCAGCTGGATTTGTCGGGCGGGTCCGGGCAGTCTTACACCACAAAAGAGCCTAACCTCGTGTCTTTACAACTGTTACGTATTTAGTTTGTGCCTAAGACCTCTCACATTAAACTGGCATTTGTGGCAGCTGGATTTGCCGGGCGGGTCCGGGCAGTCTTACACCACAAAAGAGCCTAACCTCGTGTCTTAGACGATTAATTACTCCTAATTAATCATTCCCTAAATTTTAATTACTTTCCCTATTCAAATTATCAATCAATTCCAAATCTAACGATGTCCATAATTGACTCAATTATTTATGGTATGTAAAATCATACCAATTTTCACCACAATTATATTTTATGCCTTTTAAGGCATTTATGCCAATTAAATATTTTTAATATTATCCCTTTTTTCCCTATGTAGTACGTTTGTTCGTTTAACGTAAAAATATACGTTAGACTCGAATAGTCTAACTTATAAAAGAAAAGAAAACATCACAATTTATACACATAATTAAAACATAAATCTAACATAGGGGTGAACTTGCATATGTGAATGATGTTCTACATCTAAAACTTGCATAGGCCAAAATTACAACTTGCATAAATAACATATGTCATGGATCCAAATCTAAAGGTGTGAACTTAATGAGATGATGGCCTCAAACTTACATAAACATCATATGTCATGGATCCAAATCTAAAGGTGTGAACTTGATGAAATAATGGCCACAAACTTGCATAAATAACATATGTCATAGATCTATATTTGCATAGGTAATAATCCTAAACTTGCATAACATGATTCATATCCCACTCATAAACTTACATAGGTGATTTATACATCGCAACAATGGTGTAGACTAGTATCTAACATGCAAAGTATCATGTAGAATTTAGCATATGTCATAGCCTAACTTTCAATTAAATTCTCACATAAACTAGGTGCCATAGCCATGTAAGGTCACATATAATTCTACCCAAACTTGTATATGGTTCATGTTTGAATCAACATCTAAACTTTCCTACATATGATTTATCATATGAATCAACTAACATATTAAACATGATGATTGGATTGTAAATAAGATTACAACATGGATGATAGCAACATAACTTTACATCATAAATGATAGCATCACAACATAACATCATAGAAATTTCAATCACAATCCTACAACATAATTACAACATGAAATCAATACTTCATATCACATCCATACAATTCGCATTATATCTTAATCCAATTAAATTACTAATTATTTTGTTAAAACTATCGAACTCACAACTCAAAAGCAGTCTTGAGTTATGAATTCTGATTTCTGGAGTTGAATTAGCGCTCCTTTGATGAAGATTCGCTGTTAGAGTTGAAAAGGATTGAATTTGATTTGCTTTCTTCCTCTCTAATGGGCGGCGGTTATTCTGAGTTGCAAGGTGACGGCATGGAGGCCATGAATCCAATTTTGTTTTGATTTTAGGGTTTGAGTCTATAGGTGTTTTTATAGAGTTTAGGATTAGTTTAAGCCGTCCGATCAACCCAGAATTAATCCCAGCCAATCAGAGCAGTTCAGAAACCCTAATGAGTCAGCATCTAGTCACAAACAGGTCATCATTCAAATCTGGCCCGGGGGGGGGGGGCAGGTCGACACTATGGTCGACCTGGTTAGGGCAGGTCGACCCTATGGTCGACCTGGCCCTGGCGGGAATTTTCCCGCCTAGCCTGTCTGACTCCGAAATTTGAATTTTCTGAAATCTGTTTTGAATTTTCTGAAACTTCCGATCGCCATAACTTCTTCATACGAAATCCAATTCACGCAAACTCGGACTCTATCTCAACCAGAATTCCGAGACAAACACAATGACGCAACCCGTTTCCCTTAATTCTCTCATCTGAGATTAGTTATTCTTTAATTTGTGAATATTAGTGTTAACAAAAATACGGGGTGTTACAGTCGTCCCTTTAAGTGAGTAGCGTCTAAAAAAATCAAGGCTCGGCGATACTCAAACCCACGTATACAAGCAGAAAGGACAATAAACACTCTCTCAAACCGGTTAGTAATGGTATTAACCTCTAAGGCAACATAACTACGTGGGTTATGATTTTGTAGTGCCTCCAAATACCATCTTAAGTCATCTTAAGACATAGGATCGTTACCATACAATTTAGTCAAAGCAAGTTTTTTTGCAGAATAAGCAAAAGGATAATTCAATTCAATATTATATTTTCTATGAAAATCAGCTATGATCTCCTTACGCTTCTTGCTTTGATGATCACGAATTTCATCTATAATCAATGATTTAATAAACGAGCTAGAAATATGCGTGTTGCTCAAATTTTTAAGTCCACCATCACAAGAATGCTCACTAACTAAATTTCGTATGAAAAACCTATTAAGTTGTTCGGAATCAGAAGTAGCATGAACTTTAAACTGACATCCAGTAGAAGACGAAGAATAGCAAACAACTATTATCCTAGAAGAACTATTGTTTAAAAAAATTAGTTCATATCCTGTCTTTATTTGATATGCCATTAATAATTCCCTAAACTCAATAGCACCCCTAAAACAGAACCCTTTAAAATTAGAAATGGAAAGATTAGATCCTCTCTTCATCATGTCCTTTAAGTAATTTTTTTCATGTACAACAATACTAGAACACAAAAATGCAGTAGACGAAACTTCAGATGTGGTTGAAAGAGAACAGTTATCGATATTTTAGAGCTGACAATCCTTCCGCTTAATAGTGAAAGAAAAGAAAGCACTCTTTTTATGTAGTTCAAAGCAAACTATACTTTGAAGATCGGAATCAATATCAACATATATTATTTTTTTTCTCAAGCAAATAACTAATTCAGTTGAATCAGTCGTAAGTTGAGACCAATGATGGCATAATTAATTCTTCAAATCATATAATGAACAATCTACGGCCAACCGAGTATTGAATATAATATTGTTGAACAAAAACAAAACCAAAAGACTATTATCACCACTACAAAAAAATCATATAAAAAATGCAATCAACAAATTATTACATAACACTACACCGTAATGGGAATTTCGCAACCCCTTAATGCGGCAGCTTTGCAACGGCTTTTAGCCGTTGCTAGTTTGCAACGGCTTTAGGCCATTGCAAATCTCTTTAAACAATTGATCCCCATCGTCTCTTCTTTTGCAACGGCTTTAGGCCGTTCTAATTGGAAACTGTACTTCCTTATCTCCGGTCAAACCAGTACGCTCCGTTTTCCCAAATCAGTACGCTCCCTTTCCTCAAAACAGTCCGAAATAAAAAAAGAAACGAAAGCAAAACCCTATCGATCCCAAATCGAAAGCTTATTTCCAGAGCGATTCCAAATTGAAGACCGCGATTTCAGTCGAAGACCCTAATCTCGATTGACTCAAGGTATGGAACTGTTCTTCGTGTCAATCATTTTTCGTTGATCCGTTTTATTTTCTAACAATCTCGATTGACTTAAGATTGCGATTTGTTTTCTACCAATCTGAAGGGGAATCTGAAGATCCGTTGATTTTTCTCCAAAAGATTACGCCCATTGCTTCTATATTTTGTAAGACCTGTTGATTTATTAAGTTTTATTTCATCTTTTGCTTTTTGTCATGTTCTAACCACAAATTTGAGTAAAAGCTGCATATTTAAAATTATACAATTTGTTGATTTTCTTTTTCTTTTTCATTCCCAAATATACCTTTTTTTGGTTCGGGTTGAAAGCACCACTGTTAGCTAATAATCAGTTTGGCCATCCTTAGTTCAATGTGCATTTTGGATAGTCTAACTAGTGCTAAAATGCATCAGTATTGTTATTATATTGTATTGATGTAATGACCCGCATTTTCAGAGGTATTATAATTAATTTATTTAACTATATAAATAGTGATTTAGGGAATAAAATCGTCATTAATTAAATTAAATAATAGAATAATATATTTAATTCAGAAATAATCAAAAATATTGGAAATCACAATATTCTGTGAACTGGGCCATCCCTAAGATTTTATTCATCTTATAGTTGAATTATATTGACGAATATATTCAATCGACGTCAGTTTGAACGTAGAATTATAATATAATTAAAACAGAGCTTGAAATGGCGCGGTAGTTCGCTATTTGGCAATTCGAACTTCAACTGAATGTACAGGATTCGTTTTAAGCCGGATTTCAATGAAACAAGAAACGTGTGGAGCTGATGAAGGATATTTTTCTAGTGGAAGAGAAAAATCGAATTTCGTCATGTAGATTTTGAGTTACGTCCAAATCAAATTTCAGAAAAGTCGCTGTGGAATTCCTTTATAATTTATAAAGGAATTATTTATATTTTTTTAAAAGGGATTTCAATATAAATTGAATATCGGGTTGACCCAGATTGGAAATATCAAGTTATAAATCCCAGTAGAGCTGTATGGTATTCCACTGTGAATATAGACGTTAATATTTAATTTTAAATATTTAATGTAATTTTATTTAAATATATTTATATATTTAAATAGGCTATTTAGAGCTTTAAAAATAGCCACTTTTGCAAACGAAGTCGGAATTCGACGAAACTAATTTTGTTGGATCCGCAATGTCAAATAGTTGTTAGATTCCAAGTTTGGTGATTTTTTGAGTCACTGTGTAACCGTACGGATTTTTAGAGTGAAAAACATTCAGTATTTTGATGGTTAAAAATACGCTGTGTGAGCATACGAAGTCGAAATTCGACGAAACCAGTTTCGTTTGGACCGTAATGTCAGACAGTAACTGCATGTCCAGTTTCGTGATTTGTGGGTATCGGGTGTGATCACAAGGATTTTTAAAGGACAAAAACGGATAAAGAAAGGGGAAAATAAATATCTAAAATCTCTATAAATACCCCTAACACCATCTCTAAACCTAAATTTCATTTCCTCAGATCCGCCGCCACAAATTCATTACACAGAAAAAACATCATAAGCTAAAGAAAATCAAAAGAAAAACAAATAAAATCCTATAATTCGAAGGACCAATATATGTGGTATCTTCATCGTGTTCTCTTGGATTTGGCAGTGGTCTCTTGGGGTTCGACGATCTGCTTTGCGCTGGAAATTTGTTTCAGCGGTTCTAGGGTTTAAGATCTAAGGTAATTGGAGGAGCTTTAAAATCAGGTTGAGTTCGAATTCGGAAATAGGAGGTGAAATCGCATCTGTATGAGGAGGTTGAAGGATCTCGGTGATTTCTTTGGTTCGATGGTCACTGTGCGAAAACTGGGAAGGGTGCGATGGCGGAAATTGATCTGTGCATCGAACTGTGCTTCGAAGGCACCGTGTTGTGGAGATTTAAAAGGAGATGAAATGGGAGTGGTAGTTTGACTCACGGTGGAGTTTTGTTTGGATGTAAATAATGGAAATGGTAAAGCGTTTTTGGGTTTGCCAGTTTACTGAAGGGAGAACGAGCTGGGTACATGCATCTGGACTTCAAGAGGAGGTTACGGTTGCGCTACTAGGAAGAAGATGTTTTGCGGTTGGGTTTCCCTTTTTGTTGGGCGTAGGTTTTCAATGTTTGGTTTAGACCAACTCTAAACCGGAGAGGCCATATAAAACAAAACAAAAAGGAGCAATGGAAGCAACGACATGGTATGGTGTCACAGGGAGCAGCGACTGTCTTTGTTTGAGGAAGAAAGGTCACGGTGAAAATGGGTGTTGGTGATATTTCGGTTGGGCCAAGATTTATGGGTAAAGCCCATCATTTTATTTAATTAAGTTTAAATAAATAAAATAAATAAATAGTGTATTAACTTTACATTTTCGTATCTTGCTCATGCTGTATCGGAATTCAACGAAACAAGATCCGACATGATCGTATGGATGAGAGCTATCCAATGAGACTGACTGGAAGTGGATTGGAGCTCGTCTGAATTTATGGCGAAATAAATTATTTGATTCAAATCAAATAACAGTTTATCGTTCTTTAACGATGAACTGCCAATGTGAGTAAAACTCACCAACTCTGAACAGTTCTGTTTTTACAACGTATTCCTAGAACTGTTAAAAATTATCTGTTTGATTGTGTGTTGATTGTTTGATTGAACTGCTAGTCAGTTATTAGAAATTATATATATATATATATATATGTATCTGTATAAATATATATATATAAAAACCGTTAAATATTCATATGTTGATTCTACTATCAGAATATTTCATATCAAAGTGAAATCGATGTTAATCGTATTGTCTAACATCTGTGATGCAGGGAAACAGGTCGGAGGAATCCAACTGGATTCCTCAACATTTATTTTACTGTGATTTATATATTGTGATATATAATCTGACATTGATTTTGTGTGGTTGGACGATATTTATCGTTGTTGTTTGGTATTTTAAATACCATAAGAAATACCAGAATGTAGAAAAGGAGATTTTCAAAAGTGTATTTTGAAAATAATTTATTTATATAAAATCAATGGATTTTATATTATAAAAGAAAAAGGGATTTTGAATAAAAGCAATTTATTTGTTAATCAAATATATAAGGAGTTTAATTGTTAATCAAATATAAAGGAGTTTATTTGTTAATCAAATATGAAGGAGTTTAATTGTGGATCAAATATAAAGGAGATAGATTTGAAATCAAATATAAAGGAAATATATTGGGAAGCAAATATAAAGGAATTATTTATATAGGGAATAAATAAAGAGTTAAAAGGATTTATTTATTTGCTGAATAAATAAAAGTATAAAAGGAGATATTTATTTGCTGAATAAATAAAAGTATAAAAGGAGATATTTATTTGCTGAATAAATAGAAAAGATAAAAGGAGATATTTATTTGATAAATAAATAGGATTAAATAAATGGAATATTTATTTGATAAAGAAATAGAATTAAACCAAAAGGATATTTAGAAGATGAATACAAAATGGAAATCTGTTTTTAACAGATAAATAGAAAGGATTAATTTATAAATAATAGTTTATAAATTAAATAAATATTTATCATTTGAAATATATAAGTCTGAACTTATATAGAGGAGAGATATTGGTTTCAACACCGATAGTTTAAATAGAATATGTACCCAACACTTGTATAAGTGAAGTAACATTATTAAAGAGGACATTTATAAAGTGAAGAACCGTTACTAAAAGTAAATCTTTATAAATGAATAAACGTTATCAAATCGGAGTTATTCGAATAGGAGAAATCAGTTAGAGTTAACCAGTAGAGTTAATCAGTTAGGGTTGACCAGGCAGAATTAATCAGTTGGAGTTAATCGATTTGAGTTAAGATTTTCGAGTTGATAATCGAGTTAAGTTATCGAATACCACTTATTCGAAGTAGAAGTTATCAAATATAGTTATTTGAGATAGAGTTAGTCAAACAGAGTTATTCAGGATAAGTTGCCATCTCGTACGACTGCTAGCGTAATTCGCAGGGTTGTAAATAGACTACGGCGGTCGGATGTTTCCTGAGGGAGTCAGCCGTAACCATTGTGATCGCTGCGATCTAGAGTCAAGCGAATGGAGTTAAATCGAATATTAGTTATTCGATAGGAGTTAATCAACTTGAGTTAGATTACCGAGATAAGTTAATCGAGTTAAGTTCTTGAGTTAGATTATCGAGATAAGTTAATCGAGTTAAGTTCTTGAGTTAGACTATCGAGATAAGTGAGTCGAGTTAAGTTCGTCGAGTTAAATTAATCGATGTTAGTTTCATCGAAAGGAGTTAATCGATGTTAGTTTCATCGAAAGGAGTTAATCGATGTTAATTTCATCGAAAGGAGTATCGATGTTAGTTTCATCGAAGGGAGTTATCGATTATAGTTTAATCGAAAGGAGTTATCAATTAGTTAAATCGAAAGGAGTTGTCAAATTTAGTTATTCGAAAAGGAGTTATCGATTTGTTAAATCGAATGGGAAGATTATCGAATATCGTTTATTCGAGAGGAGATTATCGAATATAGTTATTCGAAGGAGTTATTGATTATTAGTTAATCGAAGTGAGTTATAGAATATTAGTTAAATCAAATGAGTTGATCGAATATAGTTTATTCGATGGAGTTAATCGATTAGAGTTAAATCAAATGAGTTGATCGAATATAGTTTATTCGAATAGAGAAAAAGGAGTTAATCGAATATAGTTTATTCGAATAGAGTTAGAGGAGTTATCGAATATAGTTTATTCGACAGGAGTTAAGTGAATAGTTAGGTTAAACTAAGTAAATTAGTTAGGTTAAACTAAGTGAATTAGTTAAGTTGATCAAAGTGAATTGGTTAGATTAATCAAAGTGAATTAGTTAAGTTGATTAAAGTGAATTGGTTAGATTAATCAAAGTGAATTAGTTAAGTTAAACTAAGTGAATTAGTTAAGTGAATTGGTTAAGTTAACCAAAGTGAATTAGTCGAGTTAATCAAAGTGATTAGTTCAGTTAATCGAGATAAGTAAATCAAGTTAGGTTAATCGAGTTGAATTAGTCAGTCGAGTTAATAAATTGAGTTAGTCAAACCAAGTAGAACCAGTTAGAGTTAATAAATTAAGGTTGACCAGTTAGAGTTGATCGGTTAGAACTAACCAGTTAGAGTTAATCAATCAGAGTTAATCAAATAGAGTTAAGTAAAAATTAGAACTGACTAGAGATTAGTAAATTGAATGGTTTTCTAAGTGTCTATCTGATGTTGGTTTCGGCCTTCGGGATTTATACTTAGGGAATTATTCTCATACTAGTTCACAGTCAGGGACTGATAGTTGGGGAAGAGTAGTGATTTGTAAATAAGCAAATGGAAAACGTTTTCCAGTGTTAATAACATATATTTTCTAAACATAGAAAATAAGGCAATGTGAATATATATATATATATATAGATATATGTTGATGATTACCGATAAAATTTCCATCTGGAAATAATATCGTTGTTTGCACACTTGTTTTTCTTTGATGGTTAAATCACAGACTATCAAAGTTTTGACCATTTTAACGTTGTTAATATGGAGAGACCGGTTGGATTATTATCCAAAGAACCACTCTGTATTGGCATAAGCGTTGCGAATCATATATGCCAAAGATAATTGAAGACGGAGTAAAATGCAAGGGCTGTTGTATAAGTCTTAGATAACAGTGACTAAGATGGATATACTGAATAGTGCCTTCGGTTTGTCCAGTCCCAGGACAACTTTTATGGACGAAGGTCTGACAGAGTATATCCAATGGATCGCGTAAGTTGATCTGTTCAAACGTATTCACGTTTGGTGGCGGAGGAATTCGTTTCTCTAAGCTGTATACCCGTGTTACTTTTGGATAAATCAATTTGTGATTTGGCGGGTATGACGATGTGACATTCTAAGTGAATGAGGATGACTTGTGTTGATGAATGTCTGACAGAGTATTTCCAGAAAGGTTACGTACATTGTTTTCTTCAACTTTACCAAGAGTGGAAGCGGAGAAGGAAACTTATTTAGCTAACACGTAACGTACTATTGTAGACGCCAATTAGTGATTTTCGATGGATCTGACAATGTGGCATTCGAAGTGAATCTGATGTAATGATAAAGAGTAGCTTCTAGCCTCATCAACTGGTAAATGACAGAAATCGGGCAGGCAGCATGGCTAAGTCGGTCGCACCGAAGTAGGGTGTATAATCACCTATCTAGAGAATATTCATTTGTTTCTTAAATTTATCAATGATGTCCCATATATATATGGGAACGGTTGCTGATCCCAACCGTTGGTGATATACATTCGATACACTCAAGCAAAATGAGTGGTCGGCCATGTGTGGCTGAGTTACAAGATGTTCTTGTTGAACTCCAGTGTATCGTTCCTAGAGTACACTGATCAGAAGGTGGTTCCATACCTTGTCACAGTTGGAAATCCATTATCCAATATGTTCTTGCGATTTTGATTGTATACTATATATGTAGAACGTGAGATGAAAGCGTTTATGCTAGTTGATATCTATTTGTACATAGACATTATTATAATATCAAGAGGTTTTTGATATAAAGATATTTTGGATTCTCATAAGGGAAAAACCCATTCCGTTCTGCGGCGTGGTCTTATGAGATATCGTTTACTTGTTCATATACCTGTTTAAACTGTTTTACTCACACCAGTGCCATGACTGACCCGGAGTTTACTTTGTTGTTTTCCCTAAACTCTTGGGTGTCCAATTTTGTACGGGCAGTCAAGTAGTCAGGATTTAACAGATATACTTGGAGAGCTTGGAGCAGGAGGCTTCAAGATCATATAGCTATAGTTATTTCCGCTGTGTTGTAAGTGCTGTACTCTGATAAGTGCTATTGTATACATAACTGTTATATTTCAAAGTTATGTTATCTATTATATGTTATTCGTTCCGCTGTGAGGTTCGTGTTACTCTGATGTTGTGTTCTTCTTCTTCTTCTATTCTAAGTTTTTATCTTATCTATCCTCACCCTCTAATTTCTTTCATTAATTACTAGGATTTTTCGATGTTTTGGTTATCGACATCGAGCTTATGTCGATAACCAAAGTCGCTAAAAATCTGGGTCGTTACAGTTGGTATCAGAGCTTAAGTTAAGAATTACCTTGGCTCTGTGGCGTGACTCGGTAGAGATAGGGTTAGTAATACCCTAGATTGAGTTGAGTGTATATATACGAGTGCGTATTTGTATTTGATATAAAAATGGTTTTATATTGTGGAGATTCATTGGCTGAGTTGTTTATGAGTTCTGGTCGATCAGTTTGATCCACTGTATCGGTAGGAGTAAATAAATACTTGAATACGATGGACCGACACAGTATGGATACGTGATATATTATCATATATAGGTTGTGATTATAATCGTGTAAGATTATAACATGTGAAATGGTTATATATAACCAATCAGAATTCATATAAGTGAAATACGTGAAATCAGATGAGTTAAATCTGAAATTTAAATCAGAATTGGAATTAAAATCCCAGGAATTGGAAAGAAGTTTGTAAATGAATCTGGATTAAGTATAAGAGAATTTTAAAATCCTGGGAGATTTTTAATTGGTTTAAAAGCATTGTGAATGGTATTTGAAATATATTTCAAAGTGGAAATGTTTGAGAAATGGTTTTGAAAGCTGATATAGTATTGAACTCACTTCTGTAGCTGGAAAATAAACTCTGATGATGACTGCAGCATCATCAGTGTTCATCTTCGAGTGGTAAGTGACAGATTACTACCAAAGATATTGTTTTTAAATTGTTTAGAAAAGCAAGTTGTTTGAAATCCAAAAAGGAATAATTGGTTTTAGTAAAGAAAAACTGTTTAAAAACTCCCGGGACAGATTATTTGTATAAAAACAAGTTAGAGAAATTTGTGAAAGCAAATTTGAAATTGAATATAAAGTCAGTCCAGTGGTAATTGAATTGGATTGGTAGGTTAGGAGTTTGGAATTGAGGATGGAACTCGAATTGGAAATGTTATTGTGGTTTGGATATAAGCGAATAATTGGTTGAGATGACATTGGTATATGTGGATTGATGACAGGTGAAGTGATAAAGTTGATATACCCGACAAAAAGGTACAAGTTTATATTTGATATAAGCATGAGATTTATGAGCCGAATTGGCAAGCCGCTTGGCTGTTTGATTTCTTTGGGGTTGAGAAAGGCCTAGAGAGGCGAGTTGGAGTTTTGCCGATAGGGCTGTACAAAGGAGGTTATGGCGAAATTTTCCGAAAATTTAAAGTGTTAGAAAATTTTTAGAATTTTTGAAAATTTTAGGTAGTCGGAAGGAATAAATATTTTAGTCGATATTAATTGGTTCAGTTGAAATCAGAAATAAGGGGTAAAAAAATCTTAGGAATTCAAATAGATAGGGTCGTCCTCTAACTTAGCAATTTCGAGGACGAAATTATTTTAAGTGGGGAAGAATGTAATGACCCGCATTTTCAGAGGTATTATAATTAATTTATTTAATTATATAAATAGTGATTTAGGGAATAAAATCGTCGTTAATTAAATTATAGTGAATATTTAATTAAATTAAATAATAGAATAATATATTTAATTCAGAAATAATCAAAAATATTGGAAATCACACTATTCTGTGAATTGGGCCATCCTTAAGATTTTATTCAGCTTAGAGTTGAATTATATTGACGAATATATTCAATCGACGTCAGTTTGAACGTAGAATTATAATATAATTAAAACAGAGCTTGAAATGGCGCGGTAGTTCGCTATTTGGCGATTCGAACTTCAACTGAATGTACAGGATTCGTTTTAAGCCGGATTTCTGCGAAACAAGAAACGCGTGGAGCTGGTGAAGGATATTTTTCTAGTGGAAAAGAAAAATCGGGATTTCGTCGTGTAGATTTTGAGTTACGTCCAAATCAAATTTCAGAAAAGTCGCTGTGGAATTCTTTTATAATTTATAAAGGAATTATTTATATTTTTTTAAAAGGGATTTCAATATAAATCGAATGTCGGGTTGACCCAGATTGGAAATATCAAGTTATAAATCCCAGTAGAGCTGTATGGTATTCCACTGTGAATATAGACGTTAATATTTAATTTTAAATATTTAATGTAATTTTATTTAAATATATTTATATATTTAAATAGCCTATTTAGAGCTTTAAAAATAGCCACTTTTGCAAACGAAGTCGGAATTCGACGAAACTAATTTTGTTGGATCCGCAATATCAAATAGTTGTTAGATTCCAAGTTTGGTGATTTTTAGAATCACTGTGTGGCCGTACGGATTTTTAGAGTGAAAAACATTCAGTATTTTGATGGTTAAAAATACACTGTGTGAGCATACGAAGTCGAAATTCGACGAAACCAGTTTCGTTTGGACCGTAATGTCAGACAGTAACTGCATGTCCAGTTTCGTGATTTGTGGGTATCGGGTGTGATCACACGGATTTTTAAAGGACAAAAATGGATAAAGAAAGGGGAAAATAAATATCTAAAATCTCTATAAATACCCCTAACACCATCTCTAAACCTAAATTTCATTTCCTCAGATCCGCCACCACAAATTCATTACACAGCAAAAACATCATAAGCTAAAGAAAATCAAAAGAAAAACAAATAAAATCCTATAATTCGAAGGACCAATATATGTGGTATCCTCATCGTGTTCTCTTGGATTTGGCAGTGGTCTCTTGGGGTTCGACGATCTGCTTTGCGCTGGAAATTTGTTTCAGCGGTTCTAGGGTTTAAGATCTAAGGTAATTGGAGGAGCTTTAAAATCAGGTTGAGTTCGAATTCGGAAATAAGAGGTGAAATCGCATCTGTATGAGGAGGTTGAAGGCTCTCGGTGATTTCTTTGGTTCGATGGTCACTGTGCGAAAACTGGGAAGGGTGCGATGGCAGAAATTGATCTGTGCATCGAACTGTGCTTCGAAGGTACCGGGTTATGGAGATTTAAAAGGAGATGGAATGGGAGTGGTAGTTTGACTCACGGTGGAGTTTTGTTTGGATGTAAATAATGGAAATGGTAAAGCGTTTTTGGGTTTGCCAGTTTACTGAAGGGAGAACGAGCTGGGTACATGCATCTGGACTTTAAGAGGAGGTTACGGTTGCGCTACAGGGAAGAAGATGTTTTGCGGTTGGGTTTCCCTTTTTGTTGGGCGTGGGTTTTCAATGTTTGGTTTAGACCAACTCTAAACCGGAGAGGCCATTTAAAACAAAACAAAAAGGAGCAATGGAAGCAACGACATGATATGGTGTCACAGGGAGCAGCGACTGTCTTTGTTTGAGGAAGAAAGGTCACGGTGAAAATGGGTGTTGGTGATATTTCGGTTGGGCCAAGATTTATGGGTAAAGCCCATCATTTTATTTAATTAAGTTTAAATAAATAAAATAAATAAATAGTGTATTAACTTTACATTTTCGTATCTTGCTCATGCTGTATCGGAATTCAACGAAACAAGATCCGACATGATCGTATGGACGAGAGTTATCCAATGAGACTGACTGGAAGTGGATTGGAGCTCGTCTGAATTTATGGCGAAATAAATTGTTTGATTCAAATCAAATAACAGTTTATCGTTCTTTAATGATGAACTGCCAATGTGAGTAAAACTCACCAACTCTGAACAGTTCTCTTTTTACAACGTATTCTTAGAACTGTTAAAAATTGTCTGTTTGATTGAGTGTTGATTGTTTGATTGAACTGCTAGTCAGTTATTAGAAATTATATATATATATATATATGTATATATGTATATATATATATATAAACCGTTAAATATTCATATGTTGATTCTGCTACCAGAATATTTCATATCAAAGTGAAATCGATGTTAATCGTATTGTCTAACATCTGTGATGCAGGGAAACAGGTCGGAGGAATCCAACTGGATTCCTCAACATTTATTTTACTGTGATTTATATATTGTGATATATAATCTGACATTGATTTTGTGTGGTTGGACGATATTTATCATTGTTGTTTGGTATTTTAAATACCATAAGAAATACCAGAATGTAGAAAAGGAGATTTTCAAAAGTATATTTTGAAAATAATTTATTTATATAAAATCAATGGATTTTATATTATAAAAGAAAAAGGGATTTTGAATAAAAGAAGTTTATTTGTTAATCAAATATAGAAGGAGTTTAATTGTTAATCAAATATAAAGGAGTTTATTTGTTAATCAAATATGAAGGAGTTTAATTGTGGATCAAATATAAAGGAGATAGATTTGAAATCAAATATAAAGGAAATATATTGGGAAGCAAATATAAAGGAATTATTTATATAGGGAATAAATAAAGAGTTATAAGGATTTATTTATTTGCTGAATAAATAAAAGTATAAAAGGAGATATTTATTTGCTGAATAAATAAAAGCATAAAAGGAGATATTTATTTGCTGAATAAATAGAAAAGATAAAAGGAGATATTTATTTGATAAATAAATAGGATTAAATAAATGGAATATTTATTTGATAAAGAAATAGAATTAAACCAAAAGGATATTTAGAAGATGAATACAAAATGGAAATATGTTTTTAACAGATAAATAGAAAGGATTAATTTATAAATAATAGTTTATAAATTAAATAAATATTTATCATTTGATAAATGAAATATATAAGTCTGAACTTATATAGAGGAGAGATATTGGTTTCAACACCGATAGTTTAAATAGAATATGTACCCAACACTTGTATAAGTGAAGTAACATTATTAAAGAGGACATTTATAAAGTGAAGAACCGTTACTAAAAGTAAATCTTTATAAATGAATAAACGTTATCAAATAGGAGTTATTTGAATAGGAGAAATCAGTTAGAGTTAACCAGTAGAGTTAATCAGTTTGGGTTGACCAGGCAGAATTAATCAGTTGGAGTTAATCGATTTGAGTTAAGATTTTCGAGTTGATAATCGAGTTAAGTTATCGAATACCACTTATTCGAAGTAGAAGTTATCAAATATAGTTATTTGAGATAGAGTTAGTCAAACAGAGTTATTCAGGATAAGTTGCCATCTCGTACGACTGCTAGTGTAATTCGTAGGGCTGTAAATAGCCTACGGCGGTCGGATGTTTCCTGAGAGAGTCAGGCGTAACCATTGTGATCGCTGCGATCTAGAGTCAAGCGAATGGAGTTAAATCGAATATTAGTTATTCGATAGGAGTTAATCAACTTGAGTTAGATTATCTAGATAAGTTAATCGAGTTAAGTTCTTGAGTTAGATTATCGAGATAAGTTAATCGAGTTAAGTTCTTGAGTTAGACTATCGAGATAAGTGAGCCGAGTTAAGTTCGTCGAGTTAAATTAATCGATGTTAATTTCATCGAAAGGAGTTAATCGATGTTAGTTTCATCGAAAGGAGTTAATCGATGTTAATTTCATCGAAAGGAGTATCGATGTTAGTTTCATCGAAGGGAGTTATCGATTATAGTTTAATCGAAAGGAGTTATCGATTAGTTAAATCGAAAGGAGTTGTCAAATTTAGTTATTCGAAAAGGAGTTATCGATTTGTTAAATCGAAAGGGAAGATTATCGAATATCGTTTATTCGAGAGGAGATTATCGAATATAGTTATTCGAAGGAGTTATCGATTATTAGTTAATCGAAGTGAGTTATAGAATATTAGTTATATCAAATGAGTTGATCGAATATAGTTTATTCGATGGAGTTAATCGATTAGAGTTAAATCAAATGAGTTGATCGAATATAGTTTATTCGAATAGAGAAAAAGGAGTTAATCGAATATAGTTTATTCGAATAGAGTTAGAGGAGTTATCGAATATTGTTAATTTGACAGGAGTTAAGTGAATAGTTAGGTTAAACTAAGTAAATTAGTTAGGTTAAAATAAGTGAATTAGTTAAGTTGATCAAAGTGAATTGGTTAGATTAATCAAAGTGAATTAGTTAAGTTGATTAAAGTGAATTGGTTAGATTAATTAAAGTGAATTAGTTAAGTTAAACTAAGTGAATTAGTTAAGTGAATTGGTTAAGTTAACCAAAGTGAATTAGTCGAGTTAATCAAAGTGATTAGTTCAGTTAATCGAGATAAGTAAATCAAGTTAGGTTAATCGAGTTGAATTAGTCAGTCGAGTTAACAGGCACAAATTCGCTAATTATCACTAATTATCCCTTAATCCCCCAAATTCCGGGATTTGCAAAATTAGTCGAAATCAACCCAAATTCCTATCAGAGGCATAAAATGATGTTTTAGAATTTTGGGAATTTTTCTAGATTTTTCTGAACCATAATTTCGCTAATCTTCGCTAATTACCATAATTAGCCGTAATTAGTGAAAAACAATGCAAATCACTCACCTTAGCCACAAACAAACTTTAGATCTGAAATAATCTCTGATTTGGATCCAATCCCTATGTGTTCCAGCAGCTCTCTTGCTAATTTGGTGAAGATCTTCTTTGATTTGATGTAGATTAGGCCAAAACTTGATTAGAAAGTGATTAGAAGGTGATTTGGGTGTTGGAGGCCATTGCTAGAGCTTGAAAGAGGTAAGTGGCGGCTGGAAAAATGAGTCTAAAACCGAAATCCTAACCCTAGCAGCCCTTAAATACCCCAAATATCGAAATCTCCCATTGGGCCTAGTTGCTAATCACCTTGTTAAGCCCGATTAGTTGTTTTTCACCTTCTAAACCTTGTTTCAGCCATATCTCCCAAACGGTAAGTCCGTTTGGCTAATGTAACCACTCTACGGAAAGAGAAACCATCATTCAAATCCAATGGAAGTGGTTTCAGGTCAAAATTCCTTTCCAGTCAAAAGTTATGGCCAAAACAGTACCAACTAGGGGCAAAACGGTCATTTAAAAATCGACAAAAATCATGAACATGGGAAATGACTCTAATGGTTGTTTCTCAAAGTTACATGACCATTCGACTTAATATGTGAAAGAAATAAATATTCTACGATCCCATGATGCGTAGAATACGGGTCGTTACACTCTCCCCCCTTAAGAAATTTCGCCCCCGAAATTCCCTAACCAAAACACACAAAGGGTTCCGCATGTCTATCAACCATAAAACAACAATCAACATGCAAAACAAGTCTATTCTAGCATGCGGTTTACTAACGAGGGAAGAAACTATCACTACCAAAACCTTACTAGGCAAAGAGTTCTGGATACTTCTTCCTTATATCCTCCTCTGTTTCCCAAGTACAGTCTCTTTCATTCTCACCCCACTGGACTTTGACTAGTTTCACCGCCTTCCTTCGAAGCTGCTTCGTATCGTTCCCAACAATACGCATAGACTTGCGGTTCCCAACCGCCTCGAGTTCAACTTCGATGTTATCCAACTGATCAGGTGAAATAGTCACACTAGGGTCGTGCACAAATGTCCTTAACTGGGAAACATGAAATACGTTGTGAACTCCCGCCATCTTGTCAGGTAGCTCTACATCATACGCCAAATTCCCTACTTGCTCGAGGACTGGGAATGGGCCAACAAATCTTGGTGCTAACTTACCTCTCCAACCAATCCGAATCACATTCTCAATGGAGAGATCCTGACGAACACCAAGTCGTTAACGAAGAATTCCAAATCCCTTCGTCTCTTATCGAGATAAGCCTTCTGCCTATCTTTATCCCTTCCCAATAGTATATCTTCTCTATGTCTCAATACATCTTGTTACCACTGGGACGTATAGTCAATTTCGGGTGATGATATTCTCTAAGCACTTCATCTCTCAGTCCATCTACGTTGGGTACAACTAGTCCCTTACTCTTTCGAAGCCACCCTTCTCGATCAAATCCTTACTTGATCATTCTCTTTCCATCGATACCCATCTCTACCCTAGAGATGGTTTCCAATAGATTAGGATCGTCCTTCTAACTAGAAACAATCCACTCAACCAAAATCGATCTAATCGTCAAGCTTACTAGCGTTTCTGAATCCAATTCAGTCTTGGGGTCTGAAATCATATCCTGTAACATACTCTAGTTGCTTCCATCATAGAAACAAAATCCCTAAACTGGCATGTCTCCTACTCAATGCAACTAGTACTGCACCCAAATCCTTTATTATGATCACTCTGCCCCATGGAGTCATGGCGACTCCACTGCACTGATCCATAGTCACTAGTCCTTTGCTATGTCCACTCTGCCCCATGAAGTCATAACAACTCCACTGCACTGGCTCATAGCCTTACTAATCCTTTACTATGTCCACTTTGCCCCTCGAGTCATGACGACTCTACTGCACTGGCTCATAGTCCTACTACAATCACTTTGTTCCCCATCGCTGGAACCCTACAGGTGATAGTCTACTCAAGAGAAGAAAGATAGGAACAAACATAGCAACCATAACATCCATCAAACAAATCCTATCTATCACCTGCTAAAGTCATAAACACATCGACACCTACATGATTGGTCTAACCAATCCTAATATGTCGATTCCAGTCTGTCTGGTCCAACCAACATCACTAACTAATGGAAGCCCAGCCCCCATACATACACCGATGCCTACTTGACTGGTCCAACCAATCCCAGGCTAATGGAAGCCCCGCCTCCCTTCGGACTACCGTACGTCCAACATACGTTTATCCTCCAAGGATAATTAAACTAATGGAAGCCCAGCCTCCAATCGGACTACCGTACGTCCAACGTACGTTTATCCTCCAAGGATAACTAGATCACGTCCAACGGATCCAAGGTAACGGGCGTCCCCAGATACCCCTGCTTTTAGTCCTCCTAAAATACTTGAGTCCAACCTAAGTCTATCCATTATCTTGCTGCCCTCTCGAGTCCAACTCGAGCTGAATCCAATTCCTTGCAGCCTTCTCGAGTCCAACTCGAGTCAATCTATAACTCAGACACAGTCTTGAGTACCAACAAACTCTAGTCCAACGTGAGTCGTCTCCCTATTCGTTGCATCTCCAAGATCAACGAACACCTATTTCTTTTACGAGTTCAAGTCCAACTTGAATCGCTCTAATCTTCGTTGTATCATCCATGATCAACGAACACATCCTATTCCTTCAAAGTTCTACTATCCAATAGAGAACATCAACATAGGGTCCTAAACAATCCATTACTTTGCATCTTTCTCGAGTCCCACTCGAGCAATCTCATAACCCTATCGAGTCTAACTCTGGGCAGTTTATACCATTGAACAGTCTTATCATGTTCCGTTTGCCCATCACTCCTCGAGTAAACCAAGATATCATCCAATGAAAAATCACAACAACTATTTACCCCTCACGCAACCCATCCTAGTCGAAATCGACATTCCCCAAGCACAAGCCCCAAAGGCCTAAACCAATATCAGACAAGCACCCAAGGAACATCTCCTCCGAGTTCGGACAATCCACATGAGGTGATACTAGCAAAACAATCTAGCACTGGAGTACTCATTTGCCTCCCAAAGACAACTAGAACTTATTGCAACGATAACCTCTTAGCTTCCTTAACTCCAGTTACTATCGCCATCACTAGGTAGGTACCTAATACCACCCTATTCCTTTGGAGTAGATCGACTCCCCAA
This sequence comes from Allium sativum, assembly GCA_030737875.1. Classification (NCBI taxonomy): domain Eukaryota; kingdom Viridiplantae; phylum Streptophyta; class Magnoliopsida; order Asparagales; family Amaryllidaceae; genus Allium; species Allium sativum. The sequence continues at coordinate 891,182,646 of CM060916.1, read as the reverse complement.
AATAATGCTAAACCCAGTAAAGCCCAAAACAAAGCAATCACAAGGAAACATACATCCATGACTCGATAAGACCACATTAACAAATCATGCCAAAACTAGTCGAACCACCAATCAGGTTCGTCACTACTAAAGGTCTATCGACTAACTCAGGTTTGTCAAACAAAACCCGATCAAAACATCTTAAATAGAAAGCATACCTCGAATAACGACACCTTTTTCCTTCTGCGCCGCAGTTGGGGCATTTGACGAAGAAGGAACAGCGTTGATAGCATACGCTTTCACAATCTGCTTCTCCCTAGGAGGTTGTGGGCAATCATCCTTGTGATGTCCCACCTGGCCGTAGTTAAAGCACTTCCTTTCCCCAGGCTTTTCTCGACAATCTCTGGCGTAATGGCCCTTCTGGCCACAACTAAAACATTCGCCAACTTTCTTATTTTTCTTACTCTGACCATCCTTGGTCGAGTTCTGCTTCCTCTTGTTCTGGGAATTCTTCTTGCCTTCACCGCCTGCTTGCGGCTTTGGCTCCTCTGCAGATGCCGTAGCAACCTCAGTCTTTGACTTAGGGAAAAGGCTCTCTGACCTTAATGCCTTTCCTACAATAGATTCGAACGTCTGATTGATATGGTTTATAAGTCTTTCCCCCAAGTACCCATCCAAGCCAGTTATGAACTTCTCGTTCTTCTTTTCGACTGTATCGATAAGGGACCATCCATATTTCGATAGAGTGTCAAATTCAGCGATATACTCCGAGACTGCTCTACCATTCTGCTTAAGCTCCAAGAACTTCCTGAACAGTTCCGATTTATGAGCAGCTGGAATAAACTTATCACAAAAGCGAGTCTTAAACTGATTCCAACTAACTTGATCTTCTGGAGTAGCTGTTCTAATGGCATTCCACCAATTCATCGCTCGCCCTTGCAGCTGACGAGACGCTAGCCTTCTTTTCATCGCATCCTCAAGACCCAAGTCGTTGAAGATACGATCACAACTATCCAACCAATCTTGAACATCTGTGGCCGACTCCGTTCCGTGGAACGGCTTCCCACCAAGGTTAGTGTAATCTTTGCACAACTTGGCGAAATCGACCCTAGGCGCCTGCACTACTGGACCACCACCATTTCCGGGATTGGGAACTGCTCCCTGAAAATCTCTAAGCATGTCTCTCATGAGGTTAGTAAACATTGCCCTCATGTCAGCGGCATTCCCTTGGTTGGTCCCTCTACCAGCACCCCTCGTGTCTCGGCTCATCGTCAATCTGAAAAAGGGAAATGATTAACGACCCCATAGTGGTGCTAGTGCAGTGCGACTTCATTCTCATACTACTAATAGTATATATATATAGCTTTTGAAAACCAAAGTAATCACAAATACGCGCTCTCATATACGTACTATCTCTCCCTAGTGTCTTTCCCTAGGTTAACTACGCAACCTAGAGCTCTGATACCAAGTGTGACGGCCCGCCCCGCACCAACCGACACTTACTCCAAAGGTGCGCTGTACACATGTCCAGTTAGCACGGGACGGTCGTCAGAAGAAAAAGGGAAGAAGGAAATGAACATACAAAGAACCTGTAGAATGTCTCACAGCGCATAGAATAAAATATAATAATAACATACTTGACATAAAACAGGTGAGACAGTGCATAAGCTGAAACAACTAACATAGCAACGGAAAATATAAGTATAGCTTATGATCCAAAGTTAAACATTATTACAACTTTTCAAACTGTCTCAAAGCAAAAGCAAGATAAAGGAGGTACACTACTAATGCCCAAGTAGCGACCACCAACGACACAGGGAGAATATCTATATATCACACGTGGAAGCCTCCTGCTCGCCTCCGAATAAGCTACTCGCGCATCACCGGCTAACCATAACCTGTCTCTAGTCTGCTCGTGTGAGCACCCAGAGTAATAAGAGGAGACATAAAACTCTGGGTCAGACATAAAGCCTGGTATGAGAGATAAGCAACAAAACATAACAATAACAGGTATAATCCAATCATACCTGAACCTGCAACCAAAGAGTTAGCACTACATACTGTACAACACTCTAAGGTGCCCTTTCAAATGGTGTAAAGATAACGGGGGTGGGGGTGTGCATGTCATAGTGATGTCAAACAATCAAGCATAGCAATCATCCTCACATCCCTCACTCAGTGCGTAAAGCATACGATATCCACTACTTTGGTCACCTAATACTTTGGGCCATGACGGAATCCAATCCCGTATAACTATCACTACAAGCCCACCATCCATCTCTCAGTGATGAACCAAAGTTATGAATACCGACAACCCCTTTGCACACGTCCCGCAGCAAAGCCCAATCATGAAGTGAACTCATTGGTTCCCAATTGGGTCCGGGATCATGAGCTCTAACTTCCATTTGGACTAACTTTGCATCTCGGGTTTTAGTCATCATCCTCCGGATCGGTCTTCATTCAGTTCATAGCCTCCTGGTTCGGTTCGCAGTCACCATACTGGTTTGGGTCGAGTTCCTCCATTCGGATCGGGTCGCGCCATCAACTCGTGGTCCTCCAGCGCCATCGGATCGGTTCGAGTACCCTTCAACGGATCGGGTCGGGGTCTATAAGTCTATCGCCACGGATCGGTTCGTGACAAGCTCCTTCGGTTCGGGTCGTGCTTCCTTCTGGCGATCGGAGCTGCTAGCGGATCGTGAAGGTGGATCGTGGTGGAGGGCTCGGATCGGATCACATCGTTGGATCGTGGTCTTCAAGCATCAGCGGATCGGGTCGCGCCATCGGTTCAGATCGCCTTTGCTTCCACCGACCCGGTCCGGTTCGGGCTGATTTCCTGCAATTCTTCCAGCGAGCAGTTTACGCCATTCGACGGCGTTTTCGACCATTCTAACTATTCTAAACAATCACAAGTCATACCAAACAGTCATAACAACATATATTATCGACCACAAGCATCAAAACAACGACTTGATAGGATAAAATGGATCAAACATACCCGAAACCCCATATTTTCCCCTAAGCATGTTTGGGTGAAACCTATGATATGATTAGCAAAACTTAACCAAATTATCCCAAATTCACATCAGAGGTCTAAAACAATATTTCAGAATTTATGAATATTTTTCCAGATTTTTAACAGGCACAAATTCGCTAATTATCACTAATTACCCCTTAATCCCCCAAATTCCGGGATTTGCAAAATTAGTCGAAATCAACCCAAATTCCTATCAGAGGCATAAAATGATGTTTTAGAATTTTGGGAATTTTTCTAGATTTTTCTGAGGCATAATTTCGCTAATCTTCGCTAATTACCATAATTAGCCGTAATTAGTGAAAAATAATGCAAATCACTCACCTTAGCCACAAACAAACTTTAGATCTGAAATAATCTCTGATTTGGATCCAATCCCTATGTGTTCCAGCAGCTCTCTTGCTAATTTGGTGAAGATCTTCTTTGATTTGATGTAGATTAGGCCAAAACTTGATTAGAAAGTGATTAGAAGGTGATTTGGGTGTTGGAGGCCATTGCTAGAGCTTGAAAGAGGTAAGTGGCGGCTAGAAAAATGAGTCTAAAACCGAAATCCTAACCCTAGCAGCCCTTAAATACCCCAAATCCCGAAATCTCCCATTGGACCTAGTTGCTAATCACCCGGTTAAGCCCGATTAGCTGTTTTTCACCTTCTAAACCTTGTTTCAGCCATATCTCCCAAACGGTAAGTCCGTTTGGCTAATGTAACCACTCTACGGAAAGAGAAATCATCATTCGAATCCAATGGAAGTGGTTTCAGGTCAAAATTCCTTTCCAGTCAAAAGTTATGGCCAAAACAGTACCAACTAGGGGCAAAACGGTCATTTAAAAATCGACAAAAATCATGAACATGGGAAATGACTCTAATGGTTGTTTTCCAAAGTTACATGACCATTCGAATTAATATGTGAAAGAAATAAATATTCTACGATTCCATGATGCGTAGAATACGGGTCGTTACAAATACATTTAATTATTACATTATAAAGCAATTGATTTTGGTTACGCGCTTTGATTTTGATGCGTTGATCGGTCATAAATTCAAAACTTGCATATCATGATTCGAACATATACTGATTAGTGGTATGATGATACTATCTCAAACTTGTAGTACTAAAATGTAGTGCCATGTAATTACAAAGCGATTTTTAAATAAATAAAACGTTAAATAATATATGCTTACATTTGGGCTGTGCAAATTCGTCTCCTGAACTTGCAACCAAGGTCCTGAGATGTGTTAAAATGAATTCTCAGATTGGATCAACAGCTGGGAAACACTGAAGCATGTGATAGCCTTTTAAGTTATGGGTCCTAAACTATATTACCCTTATTATAAAAAGCCTTTATTAACAGGTTTTGGATACCAAATGAGACTAGTGAACTTACTGTAAAGATAATGCTTCTTTATAGCTGACTTCTACAATCAATCAGATTGCGATACTATACTAGCTAATGATCCATATTTTTATGATTAAAAATTGATGATGATTAAAAAGTTGGTTGCGGGATGTAATTATTTTAAGTGCTTTGGTCATGTGAAAAATGCCTATCATTTCACAAAAAAAAAGGCTCCTAAGTCAACCTAGAACAATAACATGTAGGTGGATCAAAATGTTAATTTCATGCAGAATAATTCATCTAACAGGCAGAATTAAAAAATTCAAAATCAACCTAGTGCTAATAAATCAGGTTACGCTATGCAGTCCCAACTTAAACATACCATGAGTTCTCAAGCAAATGAACTTAACGATAATTTTATTGACAATAAGCTACAAGATATCATGAATGTTTCCTTTTTAATGTTCTCGTCGTATTCCTGGATCATTGTATGATTTTGTTTCATGATTTATTGCAGGCTATTGCAAATCCGGAAAAAGAAATAACACATCGTGAAGTATGGGAGAAAACTCATACAAAAAAGGATGGAAGCATATCAGATTCCACTTCTCCATACTTTGTAAGTTAGCCAAATAATTGCTTATTTGAATTATTCACTATTTCAATTTATATATTTAAGCTTCATGATTAGGATAAAATTGCGAAGGCAAAGGAAGCAATCAAAGACGGTGAGGAAGAGGAGTTGCCGCTAGATGAAGACATTCTTTCACAAGTTTTTGGAAATGATAAAAGAGGCCGGACTCGTAGTATTGGAACCAAGATATCAAGGACCCAAGTTAAGGCCTCCAATATTGCACGCAAACAAATTAAAACTGCTCAAAACATGGAAGATCAGATGACTAATGTAGAGGGTGCATTGTTGTCTTTAGTGGACTTGATTAAGGGAAAATATGAGAAGAAAATACCAGACAATGCTCCGAATGAAGGAGGAAGTAATGCATGTCACGATGCTTCAAATGAAAGACAGCCAGACAAAGACATTGGCAATCCACATAATTCTTCCGATTCGGTAAGTTTGAAGTGTGAAATCTTAAACTTTAATCTGGAGGTCATTGCGACAGGTACAGTATGCAGAGGTTAGATGGGTTCAATTATTCATGGAAAAGTCGTACCACCAACGTATTGGTTGTGGACAACATACTGCTGCCAGATGAAAGCACAACCAAGCAAAACCATCCTCTTGCTATGACCTTTGAAGAAGTTGGAGTTGGCGGTTTTGTGTGCCATCCGAAGAATCTTATTCGATACCTGTAGACACCGGTTCATATCTTTTGTGTGGTGATCATTTAGTAACTATTTTTATTTTGTGTGATCATTTAATATCCACAATATGTCATGATGTAGATCAATAATAAGGTAGAAAAAAAATGGACCAGCAAATTTAGAATAAACATTAATAGTGGTACTGAATGTGTTTATATTGATGCATTTCTGATGCTACCTAGACACATAGCAAAACACAATCCTCTTTCAGCTTTAAACCGAACTTCGCTATAGTATCTGAATTTTGTCGTAGACGATGCTATTACTTCCATTGTGCTTTGTTAATGTATACTATTTCAACGTGCATTACAACAAGTTTCGCTTGAGGATAATTGTTGTAATTTTAAGGGCCTTATATATAACCACATTAAGAAAATGAAGTAAATTCAAAAAAATAAAATGAGAATAGTTTGACAAATATATAAGCGATGTACAAATGCAAATCATATCCATACATCATCTACTGCGATCAATGACTGATTTACTAAAATCGCATCTAGATTAAGCAAATCAAGTTACCATTATCAAAAAATGACATGATACTCGCCTGAAGCCTGAATGTTAGTGTGTTGTTAGTTTTGTGGACTCTGTCAATCTACATATTTATAATACAAGCCAATTACCAAACATCCAACCTAACAAAGGTGTTTTCTTAAATATAGTTATATTGTTGGAATTGCTCAAATGGGATTACAACTTATAACCGGCTTCCATGAACATGAATTCAGAAATAATCATGTCTTAAGTGAGATAGTATGTTATTGCTACAATGTAAGTTTTTTACACTGATGTCCTCTACTCAATCATGTGAACTCTGAACAACCGATGGAAATATCATACCTTTCCAACGAAACAATAGTGACATCAACTGATATCGTCTTTTTTTGTGTATGAAGCATTGGTCACTCATTGGTTCATAAACTAATGAATTATGGTCCCCCGGTACACCCGACCCCCTCCCCCTCCTAACAGCAAAAAGAGAAAAGAAATAGCGAAGCAATTTCATAAAACATTGATTCTTCTATAAATTGGCCTTTGCCTTTGCCTTAGCATTATATACTAGATGGTTTAATTAAGGATGAACTAAAGTTAAGTGAAGGGTAAACTAAATTTAGAATCAGTACTTTGAATAAATTGAAACCTTGAATAAAATAAGCATTTCAAAGGAAATTTGAATGAGTTATATCTTTATGAATTTATAAACATTAGGTTAAAGGAAATCGGATTGAATTATATACATTTGTTAACTTATAAATCTTATATTAAGAAATTTATACAAATAGACTTGAAAACTGATAATTTGAAATAATAATTTATTTGAATTTATAAGGATTGTGAAAATAAAATATTCTTTAGATAAGTTGTAATTATAATTATTTTAATTTTTAATTTTTATTCTAAGCTTATATTTAATCTAATAAAATAAATAATGTAAGTGAACTTAAATAAGATTTGTGTGAACATACAACTCAAGTCTTAACAAATGGTTGTAAAAATTAAGCCAAGTAATTTGAAAATTTCCATTTTATAAATTACTTGTGTTAAAAATAATTGAAGTACAGATTTACTCTCTAATAGGTCGTTATGCGAGTGAGTTTGGATTTAAAATTTAAATGGACAAATTTAAATATCTTAAATGCTTTGGCCTAGTGTATATCTAATAATACAGATATGGTTTTAATTCATAAGATTTTAGATTAACATTGATGAATAATATCTCAATGAAATGTGGCGGCATGGCACAAATTGTATGCAAAGCAGCAGTTTGCTTCTGAAAAGATCTGGACATGCAAACATTACTTTAATACAAATATGTAAACATTAAAAAATTACCGTATTGATTGCTGCTGGAATGTGATCATAATTGCTGTTAAAGGTGGGGGATAAGAAAAAAACTCTCTCTTTATATTTAGTTGGAATATATAGGTATGCTATGCATGAACGAATCTTGTTTGGCATGTGCTTCTGAGTTCAGAACTATAGTATACTTTTTTGGAGTCCTTTCTTATTAATTAGAAGTTTATCAGGAAAGGCCTATAAAAAAATTTGGTGCGCCATTTGCTCAGATTGATTACAGTTGACGCAGCAAGGGGCCAGTTGCTGTTATCAGCAAGGGTAGAAAGCACCATTTGCTCAGATTGATTTTCCTAATGATATTTATTGATGAATTTTCTGATGCTTAAAAAATGAACTAATATGGTCAAGATAATATTGAAAGGAATGCAAAAAAAAGTGCAATTTACTTAGATTGTCACACTAATTGAGTGTGCAATTTACTTAGATTGCAGTTCCTGTCATTACTGAGATATTAATCATTTTATTATATTGTGATTTCAGGTTTCATTTCTGTCATTACTGGTTACATTACAGTTCTTGTCATTACTGAGATATTATGAATATTTTATATCCATACTGTAGTTCCTGTCAGGTTACATTGCAGTTCGATTTCTGAAGCTCATACTTTCATTTTGCAGTTTTTTGAGCTTAAGTTGTGCTCTTAATTTGTGTTGTTTTAGGATATGTTGCCTGGATTTCTTACTTAATGCAGCTGCTTTTCTTGGCAAGTTAAGAGTATGAAGGGAGATGCGGTCTACTTTTCTTAGGCAGCGCTTATGGCTTATAGTATGATATTTTAATTATGACGAATATTTGAAACTGTCAATTATGGTTTATGCTTGTAGCATTAGTACTTTATGATGGTATGTGTGTAGTATTAGTACTTTATGATGGTATGGGTGGTGTAATATTGTTTTGGTGAACTCAAAATATAAGATCGAAATAGTATTTTGGTATTTATACTTCATGAAGCAACATATGTATTGAAATTATCATAATATTATGAACAGTTGTGGTATTTATATCAAATATTAATAGATTTTTGCTGAATATGAAATGCAGGGAAAGAAATAAAAAAAATGGAAATTTTTTAACACAGAAACGGCCCAAAACCGTTGCTACATTAAATTGGCAACGGCCGTTAGCCATTGCTAAACAAAAATTATTGGTTGTATTACAACATGTAGCAACGGACAGAAGCTGTTTCTAAATATGATTCTGCAATGGCTCATAACCGTTGCAAAATCTAATTTCGCAACGGCTCTAAGTCGTTGCTAAAAACATACTTAGCAACGGCTTTGAGCCGTTGCTAAATGTTTGCAACCCAGGTCGTTGCAACGACTTAAAGCCATTGCTAAATTAGTTTGCAACGGCTTAAAACCGTTGCAAATTGATGAATTTGGTGTAGTGTAACTCATACACACAAGAAAACATGTAGCCAGAATAAGTTACTATGTTAATTAATTAAAACCAATACCAATTTTGATTCAAAACTAATATTGTATTGTTGTACACTTAACAACAGAGAACAAACTGATACCATCAATGACATAAAACTGATACTGTATTGCTGTACACTTAACAACAGAGAACAAAGTGATACCACCAATGAAATAAAACTGATATTGTATTGTTGTACACTTAACAACAGAGAACAAACTGATACCACCAATGACATAAAACTGATACCACCAATATCACCTTGCTTGAAGAGAATGCAATATAGAGTTACTCCAACTTATACTATTTGACAAAATAAAACTGATACCAAATCCATTAAGAACATAGCATAACACATTACAATAATGTAATCTAAAGGACCAAACAAAAATGAAAACAACCTAAAAATGAGGACAGTTTGATACATCTATGAACACAGTCTAAAGGAGAAAAAAATACTCAGTATAAAACATATAACCTGCTACTGCTGCAAATCGAATCCATTAATCAACCAATTCAAATGAATTAGAGAAAATCAAAATAGAATCGATCACATAAAAAAAAGATCGCATAAAGGAAATTCAGAACAAGGAAAGCAAAAAATAATCGTGCAAAGTAAGATCGAACCTGAGAAATAATGTTCAACCTAAATTCGATTTCACACGGTTCGAACTTTCTGAGCAATCAAAATCCACGAAGGAGAAGACGAAGATGAAATGCGCATATAATTAATTTTCCGCATGATGGAAAAAACGAAATTAGGGTAGCAATAATCTTTATGAACGTGATACTTGAGCGCGCGAGATGATGTCAGAACTACTTATATATTGTCCTGGAAAAAAATTTAGATGAGCTGTCATTGTGGATTAAAAGCCCAATATTTTTATCCTTCACAGTATTTTCCTATGTTTGCATTGTATATAAGAAGATGACGGGAAACTCAAAATATTTTTGAATTCAGGTAGAATCAGCCAAAATTTAATAAGAATCACTCCTTAATAGTGCAAGGGATATAGAGAAGTGCAAAATCCACCATAAAAAGTATTAGGGATTACCTTATAAAAACTGGCGCCGGCATGCACCTACCATGTCATCCGAATTTTTTAAACCAAAGGACAAATTGCATGCAAATTTCACGCTATCAGATATGCAATTATTATAAGAAAATAATTCACTATTTTTTGTAGTGAACATGTATTTTAATCTTAGCAATGAATTTCAAGTATCTTAAGTATCTCATTTTTTTTGTACTTTAAAATATGATCATTTTTTCCATTACTAAGCGTGATCAGAGCTGAATGATTTTGAAATACGGTTTATTAATTATAAAATCGAGTTGCATGTTGAATTTCTTGTATGCGTTTATGCTCTTATTAAAGATTAAACAACAAAATTAATGAACTGAGTCAAATTAATTTTTCTTGAAAGTAGAAGGTAAAGACGGGTTTGCATACCTGTTTCTAGTAAAAAATAAGGAAATAGTTTTGTGTAACGGTTTGTTTTCTTTTACAAATTTTAAGCCATCTGTCATAGTTGAAATCCAGCTTTATCCAAGTAGGCACAATGGTAAATTAATGTTTAAAACATGTTTTGGTGTACATTTCCTTTTATTGAATTTCTTATATGGATTTTCACTTAACGAATTTATTTGTTCAGAGTAATAAGTTTTATAGATGACACTCCTAAAAAAAAGTAGTTTTAAGGATAATTTACAGGAAAATAAATAAATGAATTTATCATTTTTAGTTATATAGAAATAAAAATGAATTTAACATTTTCCTTTATAATTTAGAAAGATAAAGTAATTTATTTATTTTCCTGCAAATTTTCCTTAAAACTTATTATTCAGAAGTATTGTCCTTAAAACTGATTATCCTTAAAAAGATGCCCTCTAATCTAATTTTCACTTTTTTGTAACAAGCTGAAATTTTTAACAGATTTTTAAAGCAAATATTTGATTGGAATTTAAATTATATTTAAAATTCAATTTATTCTAAATTATAGAAATTAAATGAATTTGATTTTGTGTATAAATAAAAATATGTAGCATTTGAATAAGGAAATTAAACAATTGTCAAATCTGAATTTAATTATTGAAATAACTCAATTGGTGTTAATTGAATTTAGATGAATATATAAAACTTTAATTTTAATTACATATTTGAATTACTGGGAATTTTAACTTACCAAATCAATTAAAATATATAATTTTCTAGAAAAGTCAGTTCTTGTCAAAATTGGTTATAATTTGAATTCAAACTAAAATTTGAAATTCTACACAGAATTCTGAGTGTCTAGCATTTTTTGTTTTATAAAATTTGATTTTGCTTGTTGTCGCGTTTTTAACTGTAAGAACGTGCTAAACGAACGACATTTGTCATTTGTATATTTATCCGTGGTTAATTTGTATATCATCTATATCCTCCTATGAATTCTCACTGGTATTTGCGCCAGTATAGAATTTGAATGAGTGTACTGACGTAGGGACACGTTTATTAAATTATTGTAACGACCCACATTTTTAACCGTTCAAATCGACAATAAGCCACACATGTCGACCCAAACAAATCGCAAATGCAGGTAGTTATTGGGAAAAAGAAAAAAAGAAGAAGAGAAAAACAATAACAGAATCTCACAGCGGAAGGACAACATATAATAAACAAATAGCAGTTGAAATGTATACTGTGGTTATAACATTCAAGGATTATCAGAGTTACATATACATACGAATGTACATAATAAGCAGCGGAAATAAATGCAGTGGTTAAACCATACTCATAATAGATATATAAGCCAAACTTCGTCTTCGTCTTCCAAGGCAAGAGAATCTTAACTAACTGCAACATCTGCTGACCCGAGCGTATTGCATAAAAAAAGAAAACACAACAAACACTCGGATCAGCACTAAATCATCTCATATTAGTCAAATCAAAATACGAAATAACATCAGTATCATGGGTGCAGTAACTCAAGAGATGTTACGGGATTTTCCCATCTCCCAAGGTTCCGTTAAACTAATACATAGATAGTATAGTACGCTATTATGATAGTGTCTATCCAGTAAAGTATAAATACCGAAAATAGCGTAAGCGGGATTACATTTTTACCCTTACACCGTTTATAATACCGTAGTCTATACAGTACCGTAAACCCACCGTAAACGATGGCATCAGAAGGCACTCCATAGGTACGATACAAATCAAAATCGTATGGGGCTCGACAAGGATAATATGACAAGGCACTCGAGGCAATGGCCAGGGTAGGATTCTACCAATTGCACTCCCGGACCGGTGGTAACGCATAGCAGCCACTACCGCCCACCTCGGAACACACTCCCATAATTCATAAATGGACCCAAATCATCATCATCATAGTCATAGAAATAGTATCGAAGAAGTGTGTCCGATCAAAGGTGCTACCTCAGTTAGTCACGGTATAGCTCCTGTTTTAGTCATTTCAATTCTGACCCAAAGGTCAAGACTATTTCATCCTCGATCATCTTCTTTGATTAAATAATCGACTCCAAGTCATCATATCTCGTTCTGGATACGTCAAAACGTTCACAGTTGTCAAAGTGGTATCGACACTGACAGAGAGTATGCCTTATGTCGACTCCGGTCTCTTTAACAACCAACGTTTACATTTTTTTCACATCGGTTGGTTCTTTTATATTTGATAAAGGTTCGCTTTCATATTAAATTATCATATTCTGTTTCGAACCCAATTTATATTCAAACGAATAAAATTTTCATATCGACATATCATAATCATACCCAAACCGTTTATATTCTAACACTAGAATATATTTCATATCATTATATTATAAACATATAATATTTCAAAAACGACTTATATTCAAATAGAATAAAATTTATCTCAAAGATTTCAAATTATCACGGATTCTTATCTCAACTCCATTTGAACCAGCGGTTCAAACTCAAGCATTTCCATTCGGAAGGAATTTAAAATTTCAAAATACTTGTAAACTAAATGTTTATATAATAATAATAATTATATTTAATATAAATAAATATATAGATATATAATAAATAATAATTAAAATAAATCAGTAATTTAAATATTATATATATACTTAAAAATAAGGTTTACTAGAAAATTTTGAAAAATGAATTATAAGGAAAAATTATTTAAAATACAATAGTTATAAGTAAAGGTAAATAATAAATTTTAAAGCAATAATAATTATTTGGAATCAAACGCATAAATATATTTAAAATAAATTTCTCTAATCAAAATCTTTCCTTCCTTCCAAATTTCAAATACTTGAATCTATTCTCCGATCTCAACGGAGTTCATTTAATTTCATATCTCGTTCAACCCCATCCAAACAACTATTTGACTTCAAGAGTTAAAACATATATTCAAACTGAGTTAAAACAACTCAGATACCCTCGATTTCCAAATTTCCCAAAATTTAGATTCCATAAGAATTTATTTCCTTCTAATCCAACTCTTAATTTGAAAAGATTTTAAATCATATTCAAATCCCAATTTAAATATTTTCATTTTGTTTTGGAAAATTCCTTTAACCCTTTTTAATCAACATCCCAGTTCAGAATCTTTGAAGAATTGAATTATCGAGTATCGGTACATTCTTTTAAAGGGAAAATTCTTTCAAATAAAATTTCAAATATTTAAAATCATTTAACCAACCGATGTCTTTATATAATTACCTACCCCATGGACAAGTGAATTTAAATTTAATTTCTCGATATTTTAGGGATGGATCTATCATTTCAATCCAAATCAGGGTCACAGAGATTTATCATTTCACTCCGTGTTCTTAATTTATTTTATCGATAAATCCCGGGTTCATTAGATGCCCGTAACATCAAGGGTAAATGGGATTTATCGCTAAAATCAACAGGAAATAAAATATACTGGAATAAAGAGCAATAGCAACATCAATATAAATTCAGTAATAAATTTCAACCAACATCCATCGCGACCATTTCATTCAACTGATCAGCATTAACTGTTTCAGGGTTTGGCAAGGGTTCGAAATTTCAACTAGAATTTAAATTAAATTAAATAACTAATTAGTGACTAAATTTGAATATTAACACACTTGCATGTCAAATTTAACAACACATCAACAATCCAACACAACCATGCAACCAAACTTACTTCATAATTTAATTAAATAAATATGGGAATAAATTCAGTATTGCATGAGCGAAGAATCACTCACCTTTGGGTCCTTAGTGGATCGGTCGTCCAACCATAGCCTAAAATTTCACAGTCTCTAAACGCAGCCAGGTTAGTGCCAAAATGTCTGCAATTCCGCCACGATCCCAACGCAACAAACCGCGTCCAAATCCGAGTTAATACGAAAGAGTTATCAGTGTTTTATCGTTGGAATTTCAAATATTTAAAAATTAATCAAATAACTTCTCACCTTATCAAACTTCGACACGTCAGCAGGGGCCCTCCGCCTTTCTTCCCTCTCCAACTTTCATTTCCGTGCATGAACAGTTAACACGAAACCCAAATGCTGCGCCACTTTGACCAACAAATACTCCCATCTCCGACAACGTTCGAAGCTACGACCACCCTCAAACATTTCGCCTGGCTGAGACGAACCCGCCAGCCTAGTCTGGTCCTCTCCGGTGGACCGTGGACCTCCTCCGACGAGCCAAACCGAAGCCCCTTTTCGAACCCTAATCCATGAAGTTCGACCTCCTCGTCTACTTTCCGACTATGCCACCACCTCCGTTGAACTCGCGTCGTCATCTTCTTCAAAACCCAGATCCCCAATTCCCTTATTGACGCCTAGATCAAAAAGCCCCAAATCTTGACTTTAGGGTACGAAAATCAGGGGTTTGACCGTCAATTTCTGATCAAACCCGTTACTGCATGTCATATCTGAGACCACCGGCGAGTTCGTATCGTCGAGATCTTCGAATAGATATATAATTTGCTAGGATTTGCGCAAATTTTATTTGGAGGTGAAATTGTGATTTTAGATCTAGGGTTTAATTTTTTTTCAGCCATGGAAATGAAATTTTGATGGAAGAGAAAATGAACGTAGTGTTGAAAATAGCTAATGAGAAGTAAAGGGATTTTTATTTAATTTATAAGAGGACCAAATCTGATAAACACCCAATTATCCTGTTTCACAGATTCATTTCGCGTTTTCCCCCGTACGGTCCAACAATAAGTCGGATTGTAACACAAACTGGAGTCCTGCTATAATTCATCGTTCCGGATCCAATGGCGCCAGTTTCGTCGAATTCCGAGACAGTCGCCGAAACAGTTAAATTCCACAGTTAATTTATTAATAAAAATATTTAAAAATTCAATTAACTGTTTTAATTCAATTTAATTATTCACTAAATTCAAATTTAAATCAAATTATGACTTAAATAATTCTATAAATAAATTTCACACATTTTAAATCTAAATTTGATTATTTAAATCTCTGATTTGAATTTCAGTTACTATTTCTCAACTTAGAATTCCCCATTTACAATTAAATTTGAATTTCCATTTTTAAACTAAATAACTCAAATCATTTAAATAAATAAAATATGAATTTCCAAATTGCAACAATTCTAAGTATAAACTAAATTTTAAAATCTATTTATAATCCATTCAAATACTCATCATCATTATAATTGACAAAATTTGATTTTTATCCAATATTATTCTATTTTATTTATTTAAAAATTGAAAATTAAATATTCAGAAAATATGGGATGTTACAATTATCATTTAATATCTCGCAACTCCCTTGCTTGTATACATAGAAATAATGTACTTTCTCTTCCTATTTCACTCTTCTTTCTCAAAAACCTTCTCATCTCCTTTTCTCCTCTTTCTAGATCCAAATATGAAATTCAAAAAAAAAATCTTAGAAGAAATTGTGGAAAAAAATATATATGAAGCACATAGCATAGCAAAGAGGAAATTTCAATTTCTAGTCTCTTTCCTCGCTTGGATTACACAAGTAATTATCCACTCAGCAAAAAAAATAAAAATAAATCCATACCTCCCTCATCTACCCTCGTTCATCACCAACCAATGTGTTGCTTCACTGCCCCCATCATCTGCACCTCCACCTGACATATCTCCAGCATCATGTCCTTGCCCTCAAACCACCACTCCCTGGCCGCCTCGCCCAAAATCCCTTCCGCGTGAAACCCTAAATTCAGTAAAACAAAAAAACCTAGTCTCCCTACTGTGGTTCCCCTTTATCCATCTCCACTGCATCGTACTAGGGCCGTGCTCCACCCCTTAGCCACCACTATACCTTCACCGGCTCATCTTGTGCCATGGTCTCAGCCCCAAACTTTAAGACCGTACCTAGAAAAAATAGTAGACCCATAGCATCCCCCTTGCTAACCCGTTGGTCTCCAACCTGCATGTAGCCTAGGCGCCTCCTCAGATCTGACACCAACCACCTCCGTCGAATTAGTATTGAACCCCAAGCCTACTGTGTTTGTAAGGGTGAATGTGGTATTGAGTGTTACTATGGGTGTTACTCTTTTCGTAAGAATTAAAAGTTTTGTAGATGAAGTGGTAATGCATGTGAATGGTTAATGTGGGGTTTGGTGTTCGACTTTGGTAGTCGCTGGTTGGAGATATTTTTATGTGTGGAATATTTTATATGAATATACATATATATATATATTGCAACATGTATATATATATATAATAAGGGTATAGATTTGGAATCGTGGTCAGAGCTTGAGTTCATTATCTTGATTTCTCATAGAGAGAATTCTGATATGAGTTAATGCTTGATTCGTTGATTCGATCATGCATTCTCATATCTTGTTAGCTTCTGTATCCGTGTTCGTATCAACTTGCATCATCTTCTATTTTATTTGCCATGCAAGGTGAAAACCTTCAGTCATGATTACCATTTTCATTTAGTGAATTGATACCTCTTGAAGCAACACATGAAATGTTAGGATTGCTCTCGAAAACTTGATTTGTTTGTTATAAATTTGTGCACGTGTGAACACAAACTTTTGACATATATGACACACACACTTTTGACCTATATGATACGAATTATTTATAAGTGATATTTTATTGTTGTGATATATTATGATGCATGTGTGATATCAATAGTATAATATTTATTTGTTCTTACAATGTAATTTCCATATATATATATTTGTAAAATCACTATGGGTTGAAAAGATATATACCCGAACCACTTTATAGATTTAGCAATTGAAACTTAATTTATTGGGATGCGAGTTGAAATGAAATATACCTGGAAAATTAAATTAAACGGGTTTAAATAATATATATTCGTATAACTTGGCCTAGGTAGAAAAATATATTAGAACACCGTTGGTCTATTTTGAAAAGTATTTTCTGAATTTATAAATATAATATGATTTAATTAAATTATTTTAGATATCTAAATTTAGAATTTTATTTAAACTTATATTTTGATCATTTAATAAAGCTTTAAATTTACATTTTTAAAATAAAATTTTATGTTTTAAAATTTTATTGTACAAGTTAATACATGTTTAAAAATATAAATTTAAGCTTTTAAATTAAAGTATTATTTAGATTTAAATTTTAAACAGTGTAAGAAAATTATAAGTAAATTAACGAATCTTTTAATATAGTATAAATATTGTTTAAAATTTTAAAACTATATTTATGTATATATATTTATTTATGAATTTCAGTATATAAAGGTTTTAAAAGTAAGTTTGAAATTAATGATAACTTGTTTATTTAATGACTCAAAGAAAAAGCTTCACATATGCATTCAGGGGGAGTAGGTCAAACCGCCATCTCCCTCAATTTCTCTACCTCATAATCCGTTGTCCACTTTCCCTCTTCGTCGCAGTCTCAATCTTGCCTCTCCTCCACTCTACCTAGCTTTTCTCAGTACTGCATCTCGCGTTTTGCTTATGATACTCACTATCTCCCTCGTTTTCCAGATCTGTGTTCTCCTATCGTTCTCCTCTTTTCAATCCGCCTATCATTCACCTGTCATGCTGTGTCCCATTAGTCTCCTTCTCTTTTTATCAATTTGTACAGTGTCGATACTATTTTCAAGCCTCAATTCGTCGTTTTACACTATTCTCTGTCCACCGTTTTAGCGAGTTGTGCTTCCTTCACTTGTTGTTGGAACTGGCTAAGGTATAAGCTTTGCTCGACACGCTATGGGATTTTGATTTTTGTTTTGTGTTGAGTTTTTGAGGTGTCTTCGATTGTGGTTGTTGGTGTGACGTTAGTTATACTGCTTTCTGTTTTGAGACTGATGAAGTGTCGTAATTCTTGGTGTGTCACTTGTGTACTTGTGTTTGGTTGTTGTTTTATCTGGAGTTATTGCAATAAGGATTACGGTATACTTTTTGGGGATTCCCGAGGTTGGCTAGTAGGTTAGCTAGATTTCCATGGTGTTGTCTCTCCTTATCTCCACCTCCACGACGATGGCTTACTACTGCGATGGTTTGGTGCTACTCTAGTGGTGTTATGCTGCTTCCATGCACCTACCTTTTCTTATTGCATCAATCTATGGACTTATGTTCGATTATATTGTAATAGGTTCTCTATGTTACTGGCTGGTGAGTACAATGCTATGGTATGCTCTTTGTCATCATGTGCTAGCAGAGCATAATGTCAAGTTTCTTATAGTTAGGAATTTGTTGTGTATGTAATATGCTCCTTGATTTGTTTGTATATGTCTTGTACAATGTAATCTTATATGCATTTGGCGACGTGTTTGGGTAAGTCGCTCTCTGCATGGAGAATGGGGTGGTCGGTCCACCTTAAAAACTGATTAGTAGATAGCCATTCAGTCAACCTCCTATAGTTACATGTATTTATTATTTGTTATAATTAAAATGTTACGGACTACTATAAAAACTGGTCAGTCTTGCCAAAAAAATTAAAATGCAATTTATCAAGTTAAGAAAAACTAATTTTAAGATGCGAAGTTAAAATAATGAATGGGTTTTCATGAATTAGTTATGATTGTGAAACTCAATAAATTAACTTGATAATAATTTTTAAGTAAATGTTTTGAATCTAAATATAATTGAAATTAAAATATTCATAATCGATTAAATTAAAAACTTAGATTTAAATTAATATGAACTTTATAAGATGTGATTTAATGGTAACTTGAATCTTAAGAATAAAATTGGATAACCCAACTTGAAAACCATTTTGAAATGAATTGGACTTAAGAATATATTGTTTAAAGTTAAGTTGATTTTACTTAATGTTGGAAATCTAAATTGATAATAAGTTGAACTTTGGAAATGTGGATGAGTGGCTTGGATTCGACTATTTTAAAATAATTAGGATTTTATTATTCTATTGTAAACTAATTTTAATTATATATTTTAAAGTTAACTATTATTTTATAATTATTTTAATGCAACTATTTTATGTTTAACTTATTTATTATACTTTATATAACTATCTTAATTTTATTTTTTTATTTTATCTTAAATTTAACTATTAATTATTTTCAAATTATTTTATATAAATATAATGATTTTTAAATATAACAATTTTATATTATATTAACTATTTTAAATAAAAGTTGTTTGCAGTCTAAACTAATGAATCCAAGATGTTAATATTAAGATTTTTGAAATAATGACAGTTGATATATAGAAATGTGAAATCACAATGTGACTTTGTTATTAAACTGTTTTGTAAATATGAAATCTGAAAATTTGCACTTAATTAAATAATGAATTGATTTGAAATATGATTTATGACATTAAAACATTTGAATGTAATTATTTGAATATAGATATGTATTGTTATTATTTGATTTACGATATTTTATTATTATTTTGAATATAAATGACCACGGTGCGGAATAAGTGTTTAGTTGTTAAAGAGATCAGAGTTGGTATTAACATACTCTCTATCAATATCGATATCATTTTAACAATTGTGCAGGTGGTGGAGAATCCAAAATGAAGTAGATTGGTTTGGCAAATGCTACTGGAATGAAGTAAAAGAGGAGCTACTGGAATGCAGGTGGTGCGAAATAAGTGTTTAATTGCTTTGACCTTCGGGTCGTAATTAAAACGACTAAAAGAGGAGCTATACCGTGATTAATTGAGGTAGCACCTCTTATTGGACACACACTTCTTCGATACCATCTCTATTGCTTGTGATTGATTTAGGGCCGCTTTGATTTTGGGAGTGTTGTTCGAGGTGGGTGGTAGTTGTGGCTATGTGGTACCGCTGGTTCGAGCATGGAAACTAGTAGAATCCTACCCTGGGTATTGCTTCGTGTACCTTATTATATTATCCCGATTGAGCCCTTTTAGTAGAATCCTAACCTGGGTATTGCTTCATGTATCATCTCTATTTGGGAGGATGTCGTTTACATTTTGAAAGATTCTTGGGACGTGTGGCTAAACTACCCTTTTATATTTTGCTTTCAAATTAACTGTTTTTTATACTAAATTTAGCCATTTTTCCATCATTAATTATTAACTAAAAGAGAGTTATTTGACCATTAAAAAACATTAACTGAATGTTTAAATTAGATTTAAATATTCACAGTTCGAAGCGATAAAACTCCAGATCTTACAAGGTGAGCCAGGTGGGATAATTTACCGAAAATCCATTGTATTTTATAAAATTATATTTCAACCATAGCCCTCTCTCTCTCACGTTAACTTAAAAAATGGAAAGTCTATAGTATGTTTTTATAGGAAAAATCTCAGTTGCATGACGGTAATAATTTCAAGCCTTAGTTATTCAGTTTTCAAAATTTGGGGCTTTCCCTTTTATTATTTGATTAACAGATTAGTTCTTAAGTTTTAGTTGCTAAGCGTAAATTTTATCGAACTTTATGGTTAGATCCTAAAGGTATTGATTTTAAATCCTAAATCATCAAAATAAGTACTCTACATAAATTAAGTGTAACTCTTATGCTCAAGAATAACTTCATTCTCCTATCTATAATATAAAAGAACCATGCACGATTATCCCTTTTAATTATTAGACATTTTAATTAGCTTATCACAACATAATTCATTAATTTTCCGCAAGTGTCATGCTAAGTTTAACCAACAAGTTTTCTACAAGCATCGTTTGATTACATTTTGTTGAAGAAATATATATAATTCCGTATTATTTATTTATTTTTTAAAGTAGTAGATTTTGTATGAAGAAGAAACAAAGAAAGAAGAAATTAAAAGAATTTCCCATATATTGGGAAATTCCATGTTATACTTGTAAAAGTGTTAGGCCATCTTCTTCCAAGGTCGTTGCACTTTGAACTTGAACATATGGATTGTTTAAATCATCAAGGCAGATGGCCTGGAAAGATGATTGGATTGCTTGAGAATCGAGTAGGGCGACAACATAAGGCCACGAACAACAGGATATGCTCGGATGGAGCACTAGAAATGAATAAAATTTGAAAATGTGGAAGGCAAGTTTTTGGCTCGATGCAAGGCATATGAATAGGTTGGCCAAAGCGTCACTACATGTTGGATTGACTTATCTCATCAAGATTGAACTGGTATGGGATAAAATACATGAGATCGATACATGGAAACATGGAAGCAAGTTTGGCCTGGCATTGACATGGATTCAGATCAGTTAGTTGGCCAAGGATCCGGATCGATACAAATCTTGATCCCTCTAGATCGATACCAATCTAAATGGATCGATCGGACCCAAAAGTTAGCAACGTAGGTATCCTACATTCTCTGTTATCTCCGCTCGCCTCCATGCCAATCTGGAACCATCTACATCTATAAATAGGGACCCAAGACACTCTTTTTGGGGAATCTTTTGAGCTCTAGAATGCTGAGACTCTGCCGGATCCAAAGCTCAACCCTTCTCTACTTTTCTTACAAGATTACAACTGTATTTGTAGTCCTATAGTATAAACAATCGAATACACTAAGTGGATGTAGGCTAGATAGCAAAACCATTATAATTTTGCTAAGTCCTTTACTTTTCATGTAATTTCTGTGTTTTGGATTTTGTGATTTCCGTAAGATGATTTGGATTGGATGTTTCCAACCAATTTCGATGCTAACATTTTGGCGTGCTAGGTAAGGGAACCTCAATTGGAACTTGGAAACTTAGGAAATAAGTTGGCAATGGCTAAGAAGAGAAGAGATGCTTCTCATGCTGATAAGAATGAAGAAGGCTAGGACGCCTCTTCTGATGGAAATCTCTCTGCCTGCTTGAAAAGCAAGGACATGGATGATGCAGTTAATCAACTTCAGACCCGGATAGAGCATCAAGAAGACATGCTTAGAAGATAAGAGGAGTTGATGACGTATTTTCTCAACCAATTTGGACAAGCAAAATTCAGGAGGTTAAGCTTAGGATGTTGGAATCATACCCAATAGAGATATTACTATGGTTCGTAACTTGGGTGTAAACCCCAAACAATTACCTTGGATTGGTACTGATTCATATTTCTAAATCTGTTATCGAATCAGATTTCTAAATCGCCATCGATTCAGATCGTTTAGCAAGTGCACCCCCAAGTGGCGTTGAAGAACTTCTGGCTATAAGGATGCATGTTGATCTAGTTCAGAATTTAGAAGCAAGAAATGAAGCTCGTTCTTAAGATGGAAGCATAAACCGACAGGGGACAGTTATTGCCCTTTAAAACTAGTACAGTACCAATCCAAATTTAGCTGCAGGAGAAATGAACTCTAGCTTGGAAAATCTCGGTACTCGAACTCCGTGTGCTGGAAGATGTTGTTGGGCAATGGCAACAAGATAACTAAGATTATTTGATAAGATACTCGAGGAAAATTTTCCAATCAAGATCTTGACAAGATGCATCAAAGTACATTAACTCTACATATCAAAAACTGTACAAACCCATCGGACTTCAAACTTTCGGTGTTGGCAGCTTTGACGGAAGGAAGGATCCGACCGTTCATCTAATACAATATATGAGGCATACGAAAGGTTGGGGAATTGGATGAAGAATAACAAAGTGCTTCCTATTCTTTCTTTCGGACATAATCACTCTATGGTTTAGACAACTAGAGAAATGGTTGATCAATAGCTGGATAGGACTAGTTGAAAAGTTTGTGGGGGCAGTTCCTGGTCCATATCATGTGACCAAAAAACGTGATAACATCTAAAACAGCGAGGCAGAGGACTGAAGAAACTATACGTGCTTTTTTGGAGAGTTTCAATGCAGCAGTCGCCGAGGTGGATCGATGGGATCGAATAATGGTTCATACGACAATTGTTTCTAGAGTCTTGGCCAATATCAACTTTAAGATGTCATTGGAACGCACGATCACCTAAGGAATATTAGGGAATTCTAACATGAAGCCGATAGATTTCTAAGGCAAGAGGATGCAAGCGCAAACCTCGAGTCCTTGAGATTAATGTTGCTAAGGAAGGAGGACCTTCCGATTGTGGAATGGACAAGGAAAGCACACACTTGAGGATGATTAGGGTCGAAGAAAAATAATCAGGAGAGGGCCTAAATATGAATTGTACACAAGGCTGAATGCGAGTACAGAAAGCATATTCATGGATACGAGAGACCGCTTTCAGCGAGAAAGCCGATAAGAAGAGAGTGCACACAGGGAAAACATGATTCCGGGAAATTCTGTTTATTTCATGAAATTACGGGACATGATACACATAATGCAAAAACCCGTGGGATGTCATCGAGGAGCATGTGAGGAACGAACAACTGCAGCATTATGTCTTGAATAGGGCAGCAACCATGGAACATGAGCATCGGTTGGTCGCATGAAACAGGAGCAGGCCTGGTCTCGTGGAGAAATCATCATCAATTTATGATTTGGCTTGGACTTCAGACAATAAAATGTCTAAGTCTTTTACCTATTACGAGATCCAGCAGGATCTCTAGGCGTGCTCTTAGACGACGGTGAACCGCCATATTTTCTTTTGCTTTTAATAAGTCTGTAAAGCATAGCTAATCCTCTCACTCTTGTACGGAACATGGCAAGACTCCCATGCAAACTATGAGACGGTTATGAACCATCAGCTTCTTTCAATATAATAGCACTTATGTTTTTGTACTTGAATGAGAAATGCTTGGCGAGTATGCTTGTTGCTCGACGGACATGAAACTAACAACTGGATTTCAAACTTTAACAGTTTACTTTTATCGTTGTATGTGGTTGAGGCACGACAACCAATAGGCTATTTTGCCAAGAACTTGGCAAGGTCGCTTACTCATAATTGTCAAATACGACTGATGCTTGGCAAGGGTTGAGCGGCTCCAGACGTGGGTCCATTCAATCAGGTTCATTGAGTATGGTTGATGTTCGACATGAACCCAGTGCGATTATCGAACATCAAATACGGATGATGTTTGATAAGGATTGAGCGGCTCTAGACGCGGGTTTGTTACATCAAGATTGTCGAGTATGGTTGATGTTCGACAAGAACCCATTGCGGTTATAGATTGCTACGTACGACTGCTGGTTTGCAAGGGTCGATCAGCTCTGAATGTGGGTTTGTATAATCAAGATCGTCGAGTATGATTGATGATCGACAAGAGTCTAGCATGGTTATGGATCATCAAGTATGGTTGATGCTTGATAAGAACATGACGAGGTTATGTACTGTCGAGTATGGCTGATGCTCGGTGTGACGGCCCGCCCCGCACCAACCGACATTTCCTCCAAAGGTGCACTGTACACATGTCCAGTTAGCACGGAACGGCCGTCAGAAGAAAAGAAAGAAAACGAAGAATCAACAAAGAACCTGTAGAATGTCTCACAACGCATGGAACAAAATATAATAACAACATACTTGACATAAAACAGGTGAGACAGTGCATAAGCTGAAAACAAACTATCAAAGCAGCGGAAAATCCAAATACAGCTTATGATCCAAAGCCAACATTATTACAACTTTTAAAACAGTCTCAGAAAGCTAAACAAGAAAGGTGCACTACTAATGCCCAAAGTAGTGACCATCAACGACACAGGGAGAATATCTATATATATCATACGTGAAAGCCTCCTGCTCACCTCCGAATCAACTACTCGCGCATCACCAACTAACATGTCTCTAGTCTGCTCGTGAGAGCACCCAGAGTAATAAGAAGAGACATAAAACTCTAGGTCAGACAAAAAGTCTGGTATGAGCGATAAGCAGCTAAACAGAACAATAACAGGTATACTAAACCATACCTGAACCTGGACCTGCAACCAAAGAGTTAGCACTACATACTGTGCAATACTCTAAGGTGCCACTAACATAGGGTGTACAAGCATACATGGGTGGGGGTGTGCATGTCATAGTGATGGCAAACAAATCAAACATAGCAACCATCCTCACATCTCTCACTCAGTGCGTAAAGCATACGATATTCACCACTTCGATCACCTCAATACTTTGCTATGATCACCTTGCCCCATGAAGTCATAAATGGCTTCACTGCAATGATACATAGCCACTAATCCTTCGTTATGTCCACTTTGCCCCATGGAGTTGTTCACCCCATCTGCGCTGGCTCATAGCCTTACTAATCCTATACTATGTCCACTTTGCCCCATGGAGTTGTACACCCCATCTACGCTGGCTCATAGTCCTACTAATCCTTTACTATGTCCACTTTGCCCCTCGAGTCATGATGACTCTACTGCACTGGCTCGTAGTCTTACTAGGATCACTTTGCCCCTCGAGTCATAGTGACTCTACTGCACTGATAACATAGTCCTGTCGTTCATGTTGAATCGAAGTTATGAACGTCGACAACTCCTTAGCACACGTCCCGCAGCAAAGCCCAATCATGAAGTGAACTCATTGGTTCCCAACTGGATCCTGAGCTCTAACTTCCAACTTGGACTACCTTTGCATCTCGGGTTTTTGGTCAATACTGGATCGGTTCGGGTTCCTCCTTGCCATCGGTTCGGTTCGGTCATAGATATGCATCTCGGTTCGGTTCAGGTTCCTTTTGCTCCATTGGTTCGCTTCATCGGTTCGGTTCGGGTCCCCTGCGTCGCACCGGTCCGGCTCGGGTTCCCTGTCACGGTCCGGTCCGTCCTCTCTCTCTTAGCTCCTGGCTTGGCCTTCTGGTCCGATCCGATCCCCTTCCCTATTCCCTTCCGTTCTGATCCCCCTTTCTTCCCTACAGTTCGATATGGTTCCCCCTTCCTTAAGACGATCCGATCCCAGCTTAACCATAGTGGCCTTCCTTTTTGCCATACTTTCTCTTGTGCTAAGCTACGGTTCGGTTCAGTGATCCTTTGCCCGGTCCGAGCCCATCCATCCGATCCGATCCGAAAACCTGCACCGTTTTCCTATAACTTTTCCAACGAGTGTTTTACGCCATTCGACGGCGTTTTCGACCATTCTAAGTATTCTAATCAATCACAAAGTATACCACAAAGTCATAGCAACAAGTAGAAGTGACCTTAAACACCAAAACATCAATATGATAGGTTAAAATGGATCAAACATAGCCAAAACCCCATATTTTCGCTTAAACATGTTTAAGCATAACTAATGATAGGATTAGCAAAACTTAACCAAATTAACCCAAGTTCATATCAGAGGTCTAAAACAACATTTAAGAATTTATAAGTATTTTTCCAGATTTTTATCATGTCTAAATTCGCTAATTAACACTAATTACCCTTAATTAACCATAATTAGTGAGGAACTACGCAAATCACTCACCTTAGCCACAAATAAAACTTAGATCTGAAACAAATCTCTGTTTGGGCGCGAATAATAATGCAAAACAGCAGCTCTAATCTTGATTTGGTGAAGATCTCCCTTGATTTGATGTTGCTAATCCCAATCTTCAAGTTGCAAGTGATTTGGAGGTGATTTAGAGGTTGGAGGCCATTTTTAGGGTTTCTAAGAGGTAAGTGGAGGCTAGAAAACTGAAATGGAATGAAACCCTAACCCTTTCAGCCTCCCCATAACCCTAATCCCGAAATGGGTTATGGGCCCATTCACTAATCACCCTATTTGGCTCGGTTAAGCAGTTTTTCACCTTCCAAACCTTATTTCAGCCATTTCTCCCAAACGGTAAGTCCGTTTTCCACATGTGACCACTCTACGGAAAGGTAAACCATCATCCGAAGCCAATGGAAGTGGTTTCAGGTCAAAACTCCTTTCCAATCAAAAGTTATGGCCGAAACAAGATCAGCTAGGGGCAAAACGGTCATTTAAAAATCGGCAAAAATCATGAACATTGGAAATGACCCCAATAGTTGTTTCCCAACTCTACATGAACATACGACTTAGTATGAGAAAGAAAGAAATATTATACGATCCTCCGATGCGTAGAATGCGGGTTGTTACACTCGGCAAGATTCCGATGTGGTTATGGATTATCAAGTATGTCTAATGTTTGACAAGAACTTGACACGGCTATGAATCGTCCAATATGGTTGATGCTCGGTAGAAACTTGACGCGGTTATGGATCGCCAAGCATGGCAAGTGCGGAATGTGCTTGGTATGGGAAACTACAACTGTTAGGTGTAGATTACTCCTGACAAGTTCCCGAATAGGCTAATATTACCAAGCATAGATCACGCTTGTCATGAAAAAGGAAAGGACAGCTGGGTGTGCCTGACGCATAACATTGGATGATAAGGATTGTTCGATATGGCGTATGCTCGATAAGAGACAGGAGAGGCTCCGAATACAAGCTCAGAATAACTGCGAACTTAGATAACACAGTCGATTCAGCAAGATTGTAAGTTTAATTATCGGCTTGGAACAACCACGAAACTCTCGACAGATTCGAAGAGATAATGAACCTCAATATCGGGTTAACGGAAATTCTAAAAGCATCTTCTACAGCAAGATATGCTTTGAGAAACAAGTGTTAATTCGCCTTTTAACAAAACCATTGCACTTCAGACTAGGACACATAAATTGCTTGATCATCAAGGCTGCCAAAGAGATGATTGGACTGCTCGACAATCGAGTATGAATGACAACACCAGGCTGCAAATAGCTAGATATGCTTGGATGGAGCACTGGAAATGAATAAAATTAGGAAGTGTGAAAGGCAAGTTTCTGGATCGGCATAGGGTGCCATGAATTGGGTTAGGCAAAGCATCACCACAAGTCGGATCAACTTATCGTCTCGACCGGATTGGTATGGAACAAAATACACAAGATCGATATATGGAAACTTGAAAGCAAATATGGACAGGCACCAACAAGAATTCGAATTGGTCAATTGGCCAAGTATTTCAGATCGATACCAATTTGGATGCACCGATCCAACCAGAAAGTTAGCAATGAGGGAATCCCACGTTCTCCACTACCTCCACTCGCCTTTACGCCGATCAGGAACCACCTACATCTATAAATGGGGACCCAAAGCATTCATTTTGGAGGATCTATTGGACTCTCGAGCAACAACTCTTCAATCTTCTTTTTCTTGTAATAATCACATATGTATTTGTAATTCCAGTATAAACAATCAGTTACACTAAGTAGACGTAAGCTAGATCATCGAACCACTATATCTTGCCATGTCTTTCGCTTTTCATGCAATTTTCATGTTTTGGACTCTGATTTGATTTGGATTGGGTGTTAGCGACCAATTTTGAAGCTAGCAACAAGCATAGCCTTAAGAAAGAAACATTAAAGTGCATTCGAATGTTTTGTGCAGTACTTCAAACATTCTAATGTTTTATATAATACTTTGAGGATTCAAATGTTTTTTTTATGTAGCTCCAAGGAAATTGCTCATGTGCCTTGATACATGCGCATGCATCGCCGTCCTCCTGACAGCCACACCACGTTTGGGTCTTGAATTTAGGTTAAAAATAACATATCTTTTAACAATGGAGACACCCATATGTAACAACACTGGAATTTTGTTTTGCAAGTAAAAAACACTTTTGACCGTCAAGCCGTTGAGAGATGCATGAACAATTGCAACTTTTGATTCATACTCAAAATTCAGTTGTCACAATCGCATTTTTTTTATGCATATAATTGGATTTGTCTTTCACAGCTGAATCCGCCAAAAAGTGTAATTAATTCTAACATTTCTCCCTTGGCACAACAATAAATTTATCAGGTTGAAGCATATCAATAGACAATTAAAACAAACAAATAGCATAAACGTTAAACATTCATCCTACACAGTTTGATGCCCAATCATACAGTAATTTGCATTAAAGAGAAAACAAGTGAACTCGGATAATGAAGTTTACGCAAAAACAACATAATTTTGACGAAACAAACGATAAAACTAAAAGACACATAATAACAAATGCATTCCTTTCGACTTCAGAACACAGCTCAAAAGATAAACTCGTCATCGAAGGCAGACGAACCAGGCAAGTTCATCTCCCAGTTTTCATAATAGGCCGACAATAGGGGCGAATACATTGGTCTGGACAAATCAGTCGCACCGTTAGTTGAACTGCCGTTACCGCTGGTGGCTCCTCGATCACCGTAATGTATTTGCTGCACAGCATCAGGCATGTTCTCACTTCTATCGGCAGCAGGAACCTGTGCCGAGCTCTGCATATAATTCTGAAGGAGACTGCTACCCGATGTTCGACGTCTTCGACGCCTGTTGATCCTAGTCCACTGTCTTCTGTTTGTGTGCCACCGATTTTTCACGGAGTTCTCGGTTCGACCAGGGAGGCGTTCAGCAATCATCGACCATTTGTTTCCCAACTCTGCATGAGCTTCTATTAAAACTCGGTCCTCCTCTTCGCTCCAAGGGCCCTTCTGCGAGTGTTTAGATCAATTTTAAGACGAAATCTATAAATTAATTGTATATTGGAGTTCCAAATAAATAGTTCAAATTTTCATTATGTACCACAATTTTTTTTGACTGAAATGGCAAATGCAATAGGGAAGAGCTAAGGACGATTATTCAAAAAGAAATCAAACCTTGATTCCTGGCCTCAGATGGCCGTACCATCTCTCTCTGCATTGCTTCCTGGTTCGAAAGCTGAACTCTTCAGCAATGCAAGGCCATACCTCTCCATGAAGGCTCACCAGATCGGTTAACTTCCTATACAAGCATACAAATAAGTGATTGCCTATGATTGATGAAGTATACGTTTAAAGTTAAATAGAAATAAATAGATAACCAAGCAATAACAGAAGGAAAAAAAAATGAATCAGAACCCTAGAGCAAATATTACAAGCATAAGGGGGATTTGGAATCAGGGGCAGATCTAATCATCAATTCTAGGGAGATCAAAACTTAAGGACGGAACATTTCTTACTGATCTTCTTCGGTTGTCCATGGCCGTCTCAACACATTTATCTGACTGGCTTCGTATGAACTACTTCCACTACCGTTAATACTGGAGTCAAACAATGTGCTATCATGCTCCTTGACCACATTCGAGAAATCATTACAAATCAAGCTATTGCCCTGATCGGATGTAAGAGAACAATCAGAAGGATTGTGCCCTGAAATAGTATGATTACAAGAATCATAGTCCATGGTGAGGTTATGAGAACCATCTGGATGAACAACAGGTACCGGTGGGAACGAGCCACGCATTACACAACTGTTGAAGCATCCTTG
Source organism: Allium sativum (assembly GCA_030737875.1). Taxonomy (NCBI): domain Eukaryota; kingdom Viridiplantae; phylum Streptophyta; class Magnoliopsida; order Asparagales; family Amaryllidaceae; genus Allium; species Allium sativum. The sequence goes on along the minus strand of CM060916.1, from coordinate 891,152,220 downwards.
AGAATTCATTATGAAAATGAAGAATAAAGCTGGAGAAGAGTGGAGGGGGTTTTGTGTAGATGAAACATTCTGCGTGTGTGAATATATAATGTCTCTTATAAAATTATAGCCGTAGATTTAGACTGATCGGATGACTTGAAAAAATGGTGCAGTGAATGGTTTCTTGAGCATTCCGCCCAACCCAGAGTAACAACTCACCATCCACAGGTTATTAATAACATTCCGTTTTTAGATGAACTTGCTTCAACGGTTTATAATTTCTAAGTTAGTACCGTAAAGATTAGCAAAATGTAATGTAAAAGATACAAAACAAATATTGTTCAGGAACTTTCGTAGTAATCATCCGATGCATATTACTAACATGCCATCTCCGGATGAATTTAAGTCAGTAAATTTAAAGCTACTAGATAATCATTATATGTTTACCAAAATATAAAGGTGAACTAAAAATTCAAAAGTTATCATGAAATAGATACTGTTCATAATGTTTCGCATTAACCATCCCTGCTTATTTAAGGCCAAAACTTTCTTTCATGAATCTTGTACCTAAACAAAAATTTATGATATGTGATTTATATATATTTTATGATTTAATGGAAAAAAAAAATCAACCATTTTTTTAATACATACATGCATACAAATATATTTAAAGAGAGAGCCAAGCTCTACAGCCAGGGCCGGCAGGAAGCCTTGGGTTGCCCTAGGCAAGGAAGCGGGAAGAAATTTTTTCAATAACAGGTTGCCTAGGCAAGAACGCAGGGACTGAAAAAAAAATGTCAGTAACAGCAGGCGGGGAAGCATGGAGGGGAAAAGAAACAGCAATAACAACAGCACAAAGGGGGAAAAAATGTAAGGGCAACACAAGGAATCAAACCAAAGACCTCGAGGGCAATTTCACTAGGTTAGCAGCTCATTCCAGTTGAGCTACAGATGCTTTTTGAAAGAAAACATAGTTACAATTTTAAAATATTAAACCAGTCGATCACCACCACTACCACCACTCCGCCCCTGCCGTTGCCCCTTGGAGGTGGGTTTCCCTATTCGACGGCCTATCCCGCCTAGCCTTAAAACATGGCCTGTCTACAGCACCCCAAAAACACCCTTATCTTAGCCACATTTTTATATTTAAATAATGGTTTCGGGGGTAGAGAGAGTGAGAAAAAGAGAGAGAATGAGTGAGTGGAGAGAGAAACAAAACTTGTAGTTGAAATCACAGAGAATTATGGGTTGTTGCACTGTTTGTAGTGCAATGGAACACTCTTTGCATACATGTGTATGTGTGTGCATGTGTATATATATATATATATATATATATATATATATATATATATAAGTGCGTGTGTATATATATATATAAATTGTCGTATATTTTTATGAGTTATTAGAAGAATTGATTTCCGAAGCAGTTTTAAATGTAAAATACACACACATACATACATATGTATAGAGACACGTGCGAACACGCACTTTTAAATGTAAAATATCATAGAAGAATCGTAGGGTGTTTAGTGCAAATTGTAGAAATGTTAAAACGTAGTTATTGAAGTCAAAAATGAAAAAGGTTAAATGCAATATTTGATAAATTTACTGAGATACGCTAATAATATATTAAATATTTTAATATGGTTTATGTAAGTCATTTACGTTATGTTACTTGTACATCCGTATATTTGACACAAAAACTAACTTAATGACCTTTGTTGATGTGAATATGGTATGCATATTAAAATCGCCTTCGATGAACTGATGGATATTTATTGAATTTATTTAAATAAATTAAATTCAAGATTGTCCAACTAATTTGAATATATTGACTTAATTGCACAATGTTAATGATATTGAAGAGTGCTTTGTAAATTAATGTAGACATCAAAATGTATGTAGATTTCAAAATGGTAATATAATTACGTTATGTGACTGATGTATTTAAATAGTTGAATGAATTTCTCTCCCTTTCTATTAATGTGAATATGCTTCATATTAATTTATTTTTCGGGCAAATCAATGAATAATAGTTTTACGATTATGTAATTAAATATAATATATGAATTTAAATATAAAATTAGAAAGGTGTCGAGGAAGGTTTTGTAAACGCCTATAGATAATTTAAAATATAAGTATTCAGAGTAAGAAAACATAACTTGTAATGCACTTCATGATAAAATTATTGAAACAAATGAATTGTAAATTGAATTTGCTATTATTGTTTATGTACAGTTATGTACTTTTACCTTAGAAAAATTAAATTTACATTTTTTTGTTAATACGAACATAGCGTACATATTGAAATTTTCATACAACAACAACAAAGCCATATATCCCAAACAAGTTGGGGTTGGCTATGGAACCCAAACACATTGAAATTTTCATAGTTTCGCAAATTAGTATATGAATTAATGAATATTGATTAATTGGATTTATCCAATTAGTTTAAACTGAAGATTTCATAACCTATATATATATATATATATAAATGTAAAATATAAAGAGAAAGGATTTTGTAATAATTGTTTTAATTTAAAATGTAGTATCTTTAGTTAAAAAAATAATTTTATAATGCAATATATGATAAATACCTTGAAATAAATTAAATACAAATTAATTTTGTTATTATTTTATTATGCAACTTATGAAAAATAGATTGAGAATACTTCGAAAAACTTTTTAACGAAGAAAGTGATAACTCTGCAAGTGAGTTGGAAGAATTTTTCGATGACACGAGTAGATACTAAGTTCGGAGAATTCAAGAGTCTAAGATAAAGGAGGCGTTGAAACCGATGAAAACAGACAAGTTGGTATGGCCTGATGACATCCCCATTGAGGTGTGGAGATACCTTGAAGATGTAGGGATATCCTGGCTAACTAAGTTGTTCAATAATATTTTCAAATTTAACAAAATATCAGATGAGTAAAGGACAAACATCTTAGTTCCAATCTTTAAGAAGAAAGGAGATACTCAAAGTTGCACAAATTAGAGGAATTAACCTTATAAGTCATACAATGAAACTTTGGGAGAGAGTGTTCTAACATCGATTGAGAAGGTTGACAAGTGTTTTTAAAAAAAAAAATTGGTTTCATGCCTGAAAGGTCAACAACAAAGGTAGTTTTCTTGGTAAAGACAATTTATGAAGAGATTTGAGAGAAAAATTAAAAACTACACTTGGTATTTATCAATTTGAAGAAAACTTATGATGGAATACCGAGAAAGATTATGTGGTGGACTCTGGGAAAAAAGAGGGTCAACAAAGTACATTAACTTTACCAATGATACATACGATGATGTTGTGATTAGAGGAAGATCATGCCATGATGAACCCAATAATTTTCCCATTAACATATGATTACATCAAGGGTCGACTTTAAACTTCTATATTTTTGTCTTAGCAATGGATGAGGCCACAAAGGGTATACAAGGTAAGATTGTTTGGTGTATGCTTTTTGTTAAAAATGTTGTGATGATTGACGAGAGTAAGATAGAGCTTAAACCTTGTCATAAATATATGATTTTTTAAAAAGCTCTTTTGTTAATACAAAAATGCTATAAATATATATTTATAGTTTTATTTTTTTTCTAGATGAATAAACGAATAACAGTTAGCTAAACTTATTCAAATAGTTTCAAGTTTACGTAGTTAAATTTATTATATGAATGTAAATGTTTTATTATTATAAGGGAAGAGAGGGTGTTTGCCGACGGTTATAGAAAAATTTAAATGTAGGTAATTAAAGTACCAAAACACCATTTAGTAATGTACTGCATGATAAATTAATTGGGATTAAATGTAAATTGAACATGCTATATTGTTTACGTATATACGTTAAGTTATGAGACTTATGTATCTTTTTTTTTCAGTGCCAACTGACTTTTAAAGTGATCCATAACACTTTTTTCATTACAACAAATAATGGATACAAAAAGATACAGAAGATAGGCATAATACATATCTGCTACATACAACTTTCTAGACCTAGCGTATAGATATGCATACCACAGAAACACCATGCAGTGTGAGGATCAAATACAATACATAAGATCTAGAAAGCATAAAATAAAACCAATGTGCACACTAGCACATACAAAGCTGCAAAAGCAGTCCTAAGTTACAAGATACAAAGACAGGCTGAACTAATAGTCCCAATGTAACACACTTACATTAACACTAGTAGCCGAAGCTATCACTATCAGACTGAAGAACAACACACAGTAGCACCCAAACCCCAGCCCAACGTACACTTACAATCGCTAGAGAAACTCACTTTGCGCAACCAGCACACGATTGACTTCCAACCACAACTGACTTCAAAACTCTGCAGTTAATGCCTCGATATTACCCTGCCATATAGTGTAGCGGATTTCTACTGCTACGCTATTTCCAAATAGCATTTCCGCTATAATCCCCGCTATATTTCGATATTTCCGATATATCCCATTATTTCAGCTATATTCCGCTATTTTCGCTATATCTTTTATAGAAGAGATGAATTTAAAAATGACATTTATACATTATAAAATTAGTTTTTAAATATAATTTTTGAATATATATATTTTAGAATATAAAATACTATTATATTCTATTAAATTTAATCAAGCTAAATAAAAGTTTACATTAATCTACATATATTTGCTTATGCCTTTTAAAAATAAATAAGAATATACTAATTATTTAGACTGCTTATGGGACGTCCTCCGTCCTAAACTCATGCCACTGGTTGGGCCTGTCAACCAGACTATTATATCTATATATTATGCTAATCGGCTGTGTAGCCCCGTGCTGTACAACCGTCTTCCTAAAAAAAAAAAAGAATATACTAATTATAATTAAGTTGAATGTTAATTTTCCATTTATATATTCATAAAAACAATAAATATGAGTATTACATGATATTTTAGACTCATCCGCTATTTCCTTGATTTATCTCTACTACAACTTTTTGCACCTCCGCTGCATTGGATCTGCTGAGCGCTTTAATTGCACAGCTTCAACACTCGCCTCCACCATTCACTAACTAGACATCCAAGAACTAGCAACTTGGAGTTCAACGAATTTTCATGCTGAAGAAAACAGCAGCACTTACCATCAAGATATACCTATCCAAACCCAAAAGCCACCACCATATCGACAAAAGCACTTTCGAAATGCATAATCCACTACAGCTTCCTCCACCCAGCAAACAATAGAACGCAAGTCGAAAATCTCACAGGGACCACTAACTCTAACAAAAGCAACAAAAGGGAAAGAGCCAATCTAACCACTAAGATCTACAATAATGAAAATGGAAAACTCACCCAACATGTCGCCACGGAGATCGAAATCCTAGGATATGCTTTCAGTGATCCAGATCAAGTGCAGCGAAGAGAGCAGGGTCACGAGAAGACTATTATCTTTGTCGGATTTGTCGAAGAAGTGTATGATCCCACCGTGCGCTGGATCTAAGAAGGGAAAAGAAGATGCTTAGACTGCGACGAAGCGAAAGGCTGAAATAAAAACCATATACGAAGGTAATAGGGTTTGGAAAAAGAGGGGAAGATTCACCACAATAACGAAAGCTAACTAAAGGACGGAGCGAAGGAGAGGAATTAGAGCCAAGAAGAAGATGGGTGGAATCGGCGATGAGAAGAGAGAAGCGATGTCGTAGAAAACGGGGCGATTTAGTTACTCGCCATTGGAGGGAATGACCGAACTTTTTTTGGTACTAGCTCAATTTTTGAGACTTTTGGTATCTTTACACCACCGAAAAAAATAATCCTATCAATGTTATTGATATGAATAGGTGTATATATTGAAATTTTCATATTTTCAAACTCCCCTTCATTGTTTTGTTGATTTCAACCGCCAGGTAAACTAGGGTTGAAAACAATAAAAATTTCCACTACGTCATTATGTTCTACTCAATTTCAGAAAGAAGACATGATCAAAGCATGAATCCAGAAGAAATAAGCATCGGATTGGTTTTTTTCTCTCTTGATTTTCTCTTGATTTATCTTGATTTTCTTTTATTTTCTCTCGATTTCTCTATGCCTTCGATGAGACGAGTTTACTTGTCGATTCGCCTTGCTTTAGGTCGAAACCGGTCCGACATGATCGAAATATCAAGGTTCCACTGAGACCTTATACCATGATGTAAATGTGACATAAGTATTCCGTTCTCTTCTACTAGACAAGGCATAATGTGCACATTACGCATATAACCATGAACCAGTTGTAATAATCATGATACTACCATATCCTAATGGAAATGGTTTTCTTATTATTTTTATTAAAGAGCATGCTCTGTTTTACATTGATTATTAAAGTAATAATCGTGTTAGGATCATGTATAATGCAATAATATCATGCATATGTCTAGTCCTAACATGTTTTGATCTATTATGCCGTAAAGAAAAATAACCAACAGTACAGGCAAAATCATTTGTTTTATTAAAATTTAGTTTAAACGTATTATCACAAATGTACCACCCTACAAACATGTCGCCTCTCATAAGCACATACGTATCCAAATCAAGACTTATTAGAAATTAGACTTATTTAACATACTGTCAAACATAAGGTTCTTTCGAATTTTAGATACAAAATACAGTTTCAAAGCCAGGGCTTTTCTGCACATGAACTCCAAAGGTTTTTTGAGCTTCGGGTCCATAAAATAGATTATCAAAGTTGGAACATTTTCGAACATGATTCCAACTGCATTGCCTCCTTCACCACTGCTTTGGCTGAATTTCCCGCCTCCGTCGGTTCAAGATTCATCAATTGTTGGTATTGCATACATACTTAGTAGCACCAGAGTCAATCCATCAAGAGTACCCTTTTTGGATCATGCTGATTCAAAGATTATGGTCATGAAATTATCCTCCGATGATATTTTTATTTTATTTTTGAACGACTAACCCGTTTTAAAGTGACCTGAGTTTCCGCAAATGAAATAGTCATTCACCTTGTTGGCTTTTCTCAAATTTTATCTTTTGATTAAAAGAGCTTTCCAAGGCTTTATCAACCACTTTTTCCCCATCGTGAAACATCGAATGCATTTATGTTTCAGTTTTCGTTCTGACCTGATTGTTTTCAATCTGTAAACATGTACAATATTATCCAGACTCATTCCATTCTACATGTAAAAAAAAAAATCATGTGACCTTTCCAAAGAAGGAAGATTGTCTATTATGACCGGAACTCTGATTTTCTTATCCATGTTTGTATAAAGCTGATTGAAGTAGTTTAAGAGTATTCCACATTCCCTCTTCTTCTCCCTCTCTCTTGAAACAAAACTCAACCTTTTAGTTGAAAATTTCCAACAGTTATACATACAAAAATATAATGGTAAACTAAGAAATGAGAAGGCATCATAATTGTTTTGGATTACTCTTTACCATAAAAAGTAATTTATCATTCAATTAATGAACATAAAACTTCCAAAATCTAAAAGCGTTCCGCGCGTGGGGAGCGTACAGAATTTGTAAAATTTAAAAATGTTCTATTAGGGAAAGGGGTTGTCACTTTTAAAAAACTAATAATTTTAAGCTAAAAATGTTCTTTCTTACCAAGACATAACTATAACGAAATGTAATTGATTATTAACAATTATAACAGGTGGGTTTTATCGATGTTTAATTAGAAACATATCTATGGAAGTTTTGGCTGATTTTGTGAATTATCTTGATCGAACTTCTGTCCCTTCAACGAATACTACTACCTACTAAATAAAATTGATTTTTTTTCTTTCAGCATGTCCAATAAATTAATAATTATTGATGACCAAGTAATTAAATTTCCTCAAGTAATATCATAGTATCACAAAAAAATGTCATTATTATAAATCATTAATACTTCTGCACAAAAAATATACAAAGTTGAATATCATTAATAAATTTTGCACATTTCAAATTGTATAAACATGAAAAATTAACAACAATCTGGAATGTGTTCCTTCAATTGAAGGACGAATATTATTGTTGTTTTTTAGATTGAGTAGGTTGTAGTAGATAGTTATATTTACTGTCGTAAAACAAAATTCTATGCCACTGACTAAAAGCCACATTTAGCGCTAGGCCAGACTTATGCCTAGCGATTCATCTAGGCCCGCATAGACAAGGTTTATTCTCTCATCTAAGAATCTATAACACATATTTCGACACTAGTTGACATTATTTAAGATTCAATGTCATTTGTCAACATCAGTGTGCTACGCGGTCTTCCTACCTGGCTAGTCCTAAACACATCCAAAATCTTATATTTTCAGTTTATACCAATTGATACTAAAATACATGAGTTATAAAGATGCTTAGCCCCGATTAATTCTCAAGTAATCATTGCCTAAACAATTAATTCATAGTCTATAAATTATATTGTTATGCGATGATATGGCTTTAGTTAATCATTCAAAAAAATTAATTAAAATTCTAAAAATATTTAGAATTGACCATATATGATATTTTCCCAAAGATAATACAATGTAGAAAAAAAAAATTATGGCCATTTCTGTTTTCCAATTCTCGTACTATTTTGGTTTTAGTCAAATTTAATGGCAATCTAACTCTCTGTTGCAACAGAATAGGTAGAATTAACTCTTTTATATTGCATGAGTAAGGTAAGTTTTTTTTTTTTTTTTTTTTTTTTTTTTTTTTTTTTGCTGTTTGATTACTACTAATACCTCAAAATAGGTACCTATCATTTAAATCTAGGGCATGCGAATGCACATTAATCTCGCCATAACGTTACTTAAACATGCAAAGAAAGACAATGGGAATAAACGAATAAATACAAATTTTAAATGAAAATGCTATAATGAATTTATGTTAAAAAATGTTTTTATTGTGTTAAATATGTCAAATTAGTTATAAGAAAATTGTACACTTGAATATGTATGTTCTTTAATAACTGTTGGAAATGTTAACTTTTCGATCGCATTATAAATAAATATACAGATAGTAATCGAATAAATAACATACAACACTATACTATGTTAGCAGACTTTTAATTTAGACCTTTCTCAATTATTTCTAATAGTTGTTTAGCATAAATTTTCGTTTATCAATTTTATAAAGATAGATGATAAAACACGGCTAGGATCCATTCACTCTCCCTTTGAGCTCAAAGCACACCACAAATGCCTATTACTCTACTTCTGTTGAGCATTAATAAATGATGACAAAAAGTAGATCTTTATTTATTTTCATAGTTCTTATTATCTTAACATGACTTTTTCATAGATATTTTACAACCATATACATATATTGCAATTCGTAGAATTGAATAAATATTATCTCAACCATTTTAAATCTATGGTATTAGCTCCTTGAAAAACATCTAATTCTAATACGTATCTAATTAAATTACATAACGTATCTAGTATTAATTTTTTTTTTGTTATTTCTAGACGTATTACAAATGCATTTTTCAAAAGAGCATTAAATGTAAAGCTCAAAATGCATAAAAATTTTATCCACATAAATAATATAACATTTGCAAACATGGTTCAGATTGGGTTGTCGGTCATACTTATATCATTAGATTAATATTTTTACATGTTAGGTTTTTTTTTTTAAGGAAATGCTGACCAATATTTATTATGGACACAGTCCCAAAGTTAATATTCTATCAAAAGTATGATCCATCTTTTGCTTAAAGGATCAACCATTAAGAATGTGTTAACATCAAATTATAACTCTGTTTGGTTTATGTTTTGTGAATTAGATTCACATGGCGAATAAAAATAGATAAAAATATATTAGATGGGACTTTTTTTTTAAAAACTGTTCAACGATCAATATTAGTCGTGTTCTGATTATTAGCAAATATTAAATCAAGAGTGAGTGCTAACCTTATTAATCTGCTTGCATTTTGCAGTATTATTCATATCATGGACAAAAGTAAGACATGGGGAACTCATAAAATCCATGAATTTACTTATACATACTAAGCGTATGACATGTATGATGTGCGTACATGTAATATAAACATACACACACATACATTGTAAAAATTAAAGGGTATTTGCTAAACTTTGATGACAATTGAAATGACGAACGCCAATGAATCTTATAGAAATCATTCATGCATAGTAAAAATTCGGCAAGGAGACAAATATTGGTAACCTATTCCACTATGATAGCAACAGCAGACAGCTGTGATATTTTGTTGAAGGATGGTGGATTCTTTGTTGATGTTTAGGTAATGTTTTAAAATATCCAAAATTTCAAGCTACAAATACATAAATGATTTATCTTAGCTACAACATTTTTGTTACACAACAATTGTCATCAGACGATTGATGTTGCCCTAACATGGATGCAAAGAAAGCTAGATTAGGTAGTCGCATTTGAAATAGCGAGCAAAGATTTGATGGGCATACAATTTTTATATTTATTAGTTTTAAGTGCAAAATTTTGCTAGTTAGAGAAAATATAATTTTAAACTTGAATCCATGTATGCATCAATTTGATATTTTAGAATTAATTTTTTTAAAAGTTTGAAAGCTCTGATTTTTGTTTGCAGTAAATTATACGGTTTTTGTTTCTTTTAGCCTTTTTTGATAACTAAAATAGCAATAAGAAGCTTTTGCTTCCTATAAGGGAAGCCAGGGAAAATTATACTGCTAAGGTCTTCTCTATTGCTATTTTTTTCTTCTTGCAAATGTAACCATATTTGGAAAACTAATAAGGTGGACGGTGGTGCTTATAAATATATCACGGGTCAAGATATGTTTATGTCTTCACTCTAAGGCTTCAAATATTAATTAGAAGTTTACGACACTAAAGAAAGTCTTGATGAAATGCAAATTGGTAACAAGAGTAGCAAAAATATAATACCAAAAGAAAAAAAAAACTCAGAGTTTAGTATTTGGATTTGAATCTATGTATACAAAAACAACTTGATGAAACTAGTTTTTATTAAAGGGTATTGCTATCAAATACCCTGCTATAAATTTCAAAATACGTTTGCACCATTTTCAAAAAATATATTCCACAAAACACTTTGAAACTATTTTCAAGTAAATTTGAATTATAATTATTTGCACTTTTTTTAACTAAAAATGCGAATTTATACCAAAAAGGTAGATTTTGCTCATATTAGTTCCAATTGAGTGCAGAATTAATTTAAAAAATAATTATTACAGAGGGTTGATTTGAAATTATGTTTCTAAGTAGGTATGGTCGCATTTTAAGTTCCAAAATGATGATATCTCCTAATTTCCACTTTATTAAGATCACATTGATATTTCTAGATTTGGTTGGTGTCTGCTGTCACCCCGAGAGATCAAGAGGTTTATTCACATTGCCTACCTTGTCCATGCAACTCATCATGAGAGGAAACGATACACAGAAATATGTGGGAAAATCATGTGGTCGACACCCTTATCATTCAAAGATAGGTAGGAATGATGATGATGAAGTAAAACAACAAGTGGATCATATTGGTGCAAGCATATTGAATAGTCGTCTATTACAACAATAAGATATTACATTACATAGCTTTACACATCCTTTTTTTTTCCTGAAAAGTAAAAGAGAAAACAGAACGGGCAATTCGGATATGTGGGTAGAACTGTTATTGAGGGAGTATTAAAACTAAATTCCATCGTTGTTTTAGTCTCTATGCTTAGTGTTTCTATGCCTCCTCTGAAGAAGGGGAGGTTGCTATTTATAAAGCTTGCAATCATTTGGAAATCATGGTAAGTGTAATAAACAGTTTAAGACTTACGGAGATGAGATTCATAAGGATTATGAACTAGCATGAACACAGTCCGTCTTGTGATGTAGACACCATAGTGGCAATCAATTATGTCAATCAAACTGAAATTAAAACATAAATCTAATCCAAATACTAAATAAATACCAAATGAAAAGGGATCTCACTGGACTGTCTTACCATATATTCTTGTGGTGTGGTGCTAAACAAGAGCAATGCCTTCATCGGCCTGTTATAATGACTTTCTTATCATCTAATCTTTAGTTTTGGAAGTTGATGTCCAGTTAGAATGTAGGAAGAACTCTCCACTCTAGGGTTTGTGCAATATTTTTAGACATGAGGGGATTATGGAACTCACACTTCAGTGCTACGTCTCTGCCTTTGAAATTTATCGCTACCTCAGGTAGCAATCTCTTTTGTCACTTCCTCACACCCTGCCCATCATCACTTTATATTATCTCATGATTCTCATCACACCTTTCTCCACCAACTATGATCTGTATTCTTCAAACACGTCATCTTTTACTCCATCCTGCTCACCGAAATAATTACCATTAGAGGAGAGCAAACTTACTAATTTCAGTTGGAAAAATAAATAGCAAATATTATTACAATATAAAGATTTGGCGACTCCTCGCTCCTCACCATCAATTTTATTTTGTTTGCTTAGTTTAAAAACCCATCATTTTGCTCAGCTACCCTTGATAAATAATTTATATATTAAAGAAAACTGGAAAACATTCATATTGAAGGCACATCATGGTTGTTTTGTGTGCTGCACCAAAATCTAAAAAAGAAAAATATAGATTTGAACAAAATAGCTAAAAATGTACTTTGTTCTTAATTTTCTTTTAAAAATCAAGTAATAAGGCACGTCCTCGGTCCTCGGACGTGCAAGTTAAGGAATGTGACCTTAGCATTTTTATGCAAATTACTAAAAAAAAAAGGAAAAATTCATCTCACTCCCCCCATTGATCTAGAGCAAAGGCGTTTGGTCTTCCAGATCGGGGACGTGGTGAGTCTTTGGGGTTCTCTGGTTATTGTAAGGCTTCAGCCCGCTCGACTGTGTGCTCTTCTCACCGCCACCAGCGAGCGACTCCTCGCATTCACTGTACCATTCGCACACGCTCTATAGCGGCGTCAGAGCAGATCGTTAGATCTACTCGACATACGCTTTATCTTATCTAAGTGGCGTGGTTGTTGTTGTTCTTCTTCTCTGTTGGTTTGTGATCTCTATTTTCTGGGTTTCGGTCTTCTTCTGTTTTTTTCTTGATGGTGAACTTCGTCTTCTGAAACGTCTGTGGTATAGGCACGCGTCAGTGGCTAGACTCAGACGCATAGTTAAGAAGCACTCTATCTGCTTGGTGGCGCTTCTGGAACCTTTAGTGGGCCCAAAGGCGATCACCAAGCTGGTTTTATCTCTTGGCTTTGACGGTGCCTTAGCCAATGTTTCTGACAAGATTTGAATTCTTTGGTCCAAAGCCGTGGTTGTTCACCCTATTTTCGATGTTGAACAGCTACTCTCGATAGCCTGTTCTTTTCCCTCTTTCTCCTCCTCCTTTCTGTTCTCCGCGGTTTACGCTAAGTGCGATAGGAGTGAGCGTCTGACCCTTCGGTCCGACATCATCACTCTCTCCGACTTGGGTTTTTCGGCGACGGTTGTGGGAGGCAACTTTAATGTAGTTGCCTCACAGGTTGAGAAACGGGGTGCTAATGCCATTAACCGTGTGGCGGTGGCGGATTTCAATGACTTCATCGTCAGCTCTGGTCTCTCTGAAGTTTCTTTCGTCGGCTTGGCTTTTGCTTGGTTTAATAACCAGGACGGGCCAAACCGAATTCTGTCCAGGTTTGACAGAGTTTTTGGATCGAAAGGTTGATTCACCCTTCCATTCACATTCTCTGTCTCTCATTTACATTGCACGTTCTCGGATCATGCTCCGAAGATTCTGCGATGTACTCCCTTCTCCCTCTCTGGTCCTTGTTCCTTCCAGTTCCACTGTATGCGGTGTTCTCACCATACTTTCCACGGAGTGGTGGCAGATTCCTGGAACTCCCCTGCTCTTCGTTCTTCTTGCGTGGTGTTTTCTCGTAAGCTGAAGCGTTTTAAGGCTTGCTTTAAAGTGTGGAACTTTCTGGTTTTCAAGAATATCTTCGATCGAGTACTGATGGCCGAATAAATTCTTGTTCTTGCTGAGTCGTCTTTTGACGAGGATTCTTCTTCTGCTAATAAGGAGGCACGGACGCTTGCCTAACTGGCATTCTCGTCGGAGCTTCGTATTGAACATGACTATCTTCGCCAAAAGGCGAGGATCAAGTGGATTGTTGAAGGCGATACGAACTCCAAAATTTTCCATTCTTTCATCCGTAAGAAGAATAGTCTTCTTACGGTTCATCAGATTCAGCGCCTTGACCTTTCTTTGGCTTCCACGCCTAGTGAAGTCAAAGATACTATCCTCTCTCACTTCCAAGCCTTTCTTCACATTCAGTCGGTGTCGGTCTTCGACTAAACCCTCCTCGCTTTCATTCCTCGGTTGGACCTTCCGACGGAGACCTCGAACCTTGCCACTCCTCCTTCCTCAGAGGAAATTCGTGCTTTTGTTTTTTCTCTTAGTAAGGACAGTGCGAGGAGGCCAGACGGTTTCAATGGGGTCATTTATCGGAGTGTCTGGCCGATTATCCAGGCAGACTTCTGTCTCTCCATTCAGTTCTTTTTCCTTGGTGGAGATCTACCAATGGGGTGGACTTCCACCAGTTTGGTTCTTATTCCCAAGTGCGATAATCCTAGTACTTGCTCGGATTTTCACACGATCAGCTTGTGTAACTTCTCTAACAAGATTATATCGAAGGTCCTGGCTTCTTGACTAGCACCGTTCTTGAGCGTATCATTTCTTCTTCTCAGGCTGGATTTGTAAAATGACGTTTTACTGATAACATCCTTTTACCCTAGCAGCTGGTTTCTCAGATCAATAAAAAGTCAAGGGTTGTGGTCGTTAAGCTTGATACGGCAAAAGCTTACGTTCATATGTTTTGGTTCTTCGTCATCAAGGTACGGAGGGCATTCGGTTTTCAGGAATCCCTTATTGATATTATCTGGCGTTTGATCTCTAACTGTTGGTTTTTCATTCTCATCAATGAATCAACCAACGGTTTCTTCAAGACGGGCAGGGGTCTGCGTAAGGGAGATCCACTTTCCCCTTCTCTTTTTGTGATCGATGCCGAGGCTTTCGTTCGTGGTATTCATTCACTGATGATAGCTGGGCAAATCCATACATTTGGCATCCCTAGAGGTTGCCCTATTATTTCTTCCTTATCCTTCACTGATGACATTATCATTTTCACGAATGGTGGTCGTCGTCCGATCCGTCGGCTTGTTAGCCTTATTCGGCGGTATGAGAGTAGCTCGGGGCAACTAGTTACTTCGACAGGAGTTGCTTTGTCGCCGCAAAAGATTTGTTCGTGATCAGATCTTCCTGAATTCAGACCTTCACTGGATTCAGGGTTGTCTCTCTTCTTTTACCTTATCTCAGTATTGTCTTATACCGAGGTAGGAAACTTAACGTCATTTTCGATCCCCTAACTGACAAAGTCAGAAGGAAGGTCATTCCGTGGAATGCAGCCCTTTTCTCTCAAGAAGGTAGAGTAGTTCTTATAAAGTTGGTGTTAGACTTTATGGGATCGCATGTCTTTGCTGTCATGACTCCCACCTGCTCCTTCCGCTCTTATCGTTCTTTCGCGTCATCCTTTTTCTGGGGTACCAAGGATAACGCGCTACGACATCATTGGATATCGTGGAGCACCATTTGTCGTCCGAAGGCCGAGGGAGGCTTGGGACTCCGTAAACCTAAGGACGTTTGCAGAGTCTTTGCTTGCAAGTTATGAGCGAGATTTGGAGTGAATGATTCTCTTTGAGCGACGTTCCACCATGCTAAGTACCAGAGGCTTTCAGGTGTGAATTTCACTGGTTTCCCGTCCTACATTAGTGAGACGTGGAAACGGATGCAATTCGTCAAGGCTTTATCAGATTCACATGGGGGTGGAACCAATTGGGACGGTAGTCCCTTCTCGCTCAAGGCAGTTTGGAACTCGGCAATGTCTCCGGCCCCTCGCCTTTTCATGTTCTCCTTCATTTGGGATGTTCAGATTCTCCCGAAGGTCTCTTTGTTCATGTGGAGATCCCTACATGATGGGTTACCACTAGACAACAATCTGCAGAGAATCAGGATTCCTACGGTTTCCCGTTGCAGGTGTTGCAGCTCTGGTTGTTTGGAATCCGTGGCTCATTTGTTCTTCTTTGGCTCTTGTGTCAATTCAGTTTGGAATTACTTCGGCAACTTGGTAGGTTGCCGAGGTATTGCGTCCGCGCTGTCGGATTTATTGAGAATCCGGTGGACTGACATCTCAGGTAAATCAATCCGCTCCATCTTGTTTCGTCTGTTCCCTTACCTTATTTACTGGCATATCTGGTGCTCGCGGAATAAAACAATATTTGATGAAACGCCTATGGATCCTCCAACCATCACCCGTAGAGTTAGGAATGATGTTTTTCTAGCTTTTCGGGGAAGACCCTTCAAGGGAGTTATCAATTCTCGCTCGAGGAGATTAGTAGGTACATTTGGTATTTCTAAGGTACAGTCTACTCTTAGGGCAGGAATCAGTTGATTCCTTTGACGGCAGGGTCTTACAAGCTGACTAAACTTTTTACACTTCCCTCCCCCCTTTAAGATCTTATGTTGTTTGTTTGTGCTGCAGGTCCTGTTATTTTAGGTATTCGGATCTCGGCTTCATTATGGCAGAATGAGCTCTCTACCGGATGGATATGGTCAAGCGGTTGAAATGGAGCATTCAGGGAGTTAGGAGGTCTTTCCAGCCTGTGACTGCTGGCTTCCTTGGGAGACACATCTGTTGTCCGTCCGTTATGGTGTCTTCTAGTTTTCAGCGACACCTTTGTCTATGGCGTCTGTCTGCAGCGGATTCGTCTACATCACATATTGTCTTGTGATCCTCTGGGCTTTGAGCCAATTTTTTTTACTATTGTTGTTTCTCTGTAGAGATTGTTCTGTATTTTTTGTTTGTGTGTGTGTACGGTTTCTGCAATTTGCAGCTACTATTTTTGTGAGCCGTTGGAGAATGACTAGATTCTCCATTTTGTTATATTATATCTTCCTTTCAATAAAAAAAAAATCACTCCCATTTGTAATGCCTGGAAGCTCAAAGATTTCAAAATAACATACCAGTAGGATTTTTGCATAATATAATTTCTTGAAGAAGATAATGATAATTGATTATGAATTATAGTGACAATTTAACAAAAATTAGATTTTTATGGCAGGAAAATAGTGTGAAAGAGAAAATGAACAAAAAATTATTTTACAAGGATAAAGGGCTAAAATTTTATCCATAAGGACAAATTTTAGTGTAAAGGGGAAATTATAGTGGGCCTTGAATTCCTCCCTTTACACTAAAATTTATCCTTATGAATAAAATTTAGCCTTTTGTCCTTATGTAACAATTTTTTGTTCATTTTGTCTTTGAGGCAAAAAACCTTTTTCCAAAATGGAACGAAAAATATTTAAAAGCTCACGATGAAAAACGAATGTACATTCATTATGAATTTTCAAGCGACCTCGGATAAGAGATGAAAGTTGATTAGAAAGTGAGATTGGTTAAAGGTAGTGGATTAAGCCGTTTTTAAGAACAGTTTGATTCATAGTTATTAATGGCACACGGCGCAAAAAGGCGCAACATCGGTCTGGAGCCTTGACGCAAGGCGCGGCAAATGGCGCGCGCCTTTTTGATTTACTGTGCATTTTTTTTATTTAACGTATAACAACAAATTTAAAAGTTCAATTTTTTTTGCTAAAACATATGCAATCGAAGTTTTTACTATTTTGCAAAAAGAAACATCATCATATTTAACATTATTAGCATAGAATTTGAAGTATAATAGTTTTCAAAATCCAAAATAATAATACATATTACTAATAAACTAGAATTCCGATTCAACAATTATATTTTCCAAATCAACATCTGTATCATCGGATTCATAAGGACAATTAGATTATATCAAGTCTTTTTATTATTATGATGTGGTTATATTTAGCAACACAAAGGACAATTGGTGAAGAACAATAGCATACCGATTGTTAATATTGTTTCCCTGATGCAATTGATAACAATTTGATATAAGAATATTACATAAAATAAAATATATTTTCAATATCGATATATTTGTTTCTCTTCAAGGCAAAAGAACTGTAGAAAAGTCATCCATCAGAATCCAAAAAATAAATAAAAACCAAATACAAAACGTTAGCAAACGCAATAATATGATCAACAATAATGTAGAAAAGCATTCCATCAGAACCCAAAAAATTAATAAAAACCAAATATAAAATGTTAGCAAACGCAATAATATGATCAACAATAATATTTAAACAAAAAATAAAACAAAAGGCGCGCCATTTTGCGTCGTGCGCCTTTTGCCACGCCTTCTCATATGCGTCGCGCCGCAAGAAGAAATGGCGCAAATGCCGCGCCGTGCACCATGGCGCGCGCCGTAGCGCGCCCGTTCATAACTATGGTTTGATTAGAGGTTGAATAGTTAAGTGCATATTATTACACATTTTACACAATTAGTTTGATATTAAATTACATTATTTAGTGATTTGTTTTTAGTGTTCAATATTGTACCATTTAGAGACACTGAATGTTCAGACATGAATTCACATTTCGCCCAGTTTATTACTGTTAAATCTAATGTACTATTGCCAATCTTTTTCGCTATAAATTTCAATTTCCAAACATTGCTCTCCAAGTATTATATGTTAAAATGTTGATGTAAGAGATACATATGATGTAATTTTCTTACGTTTGAATGTAATTTTTGCTTACTATTGAATTTGTAGTGGAAACAAAGTCTTTGAATGCTCTTTTAAAGGAATTCAGAAGGTGTACGACATAGTTTTTTTTTTCGATAGCTCACGATAAGCAATAAGGAGTTAATGTATTGTTAGACAATAAAAGTTGGACCAAGTTTAATTAAGATAGGTTTGCGTAAGTGACAATAGCACAAACGGATATTAGAAAAGGTTAACTCAAAAACCAACAAAAATTTGAATGAGTAACTAATAACAAAAAAGTTAGAAATATTACATTTTCAAATATTCAAGCCTTCAAAAAAAAAAGCATTAACTCTATCTCATACAAAACATCCAAAAGAATTACAACTATGTATAGGAGGAGACAAAATCAAAGGTAGTAAATGAAAAAACATTATCAAGGCACAAAAATAGTAAAATTAATGCTAATATAGACAAAACATTGGAATAAATTATTTACTGACCTTCCAACTTTCTACCATGTTACAAATAAATATTATTTATTGACCTATCAACTTTGACATTGTTATCTGCAAATGGCATGCACGTCAGGGTGTAGGAATTATACCACTTACTTGAAGTGAATGTACAGTTATTACTTTGAAGGCTTCACTTATAATTTTGTGGCTTGTAGTATTCCCAGGATCTCCAGTGAAGTCAATTGGTTCTTCACTCATGCATGGAAAATGGTTCTGCTGCAGAAAATTTGAAAAATGTCAATTATATTCTGAATGAATTTTTTATGAACGTAAATTTTATATTATATACTAAACAATATTTTATGAACGCAAATGTTATATCAAACAGAGTGCTTGACGAAAACCTAATATTACAGCTTAACTCCTAAACCATTGTATAAGCTACATAGATTACAAATAAATATTATTTATTGACCTATCAACTTTGACATTGTTATCTGCAAATGGCATGCACGTCAGGGTGTAGGAATTATACCACTTACTTGAAGTGAATGTACAGTTATTACTTTGAAGGCTTCACTTATAATTTTGTGGCTTGTAGTATTCCCAGGATCTCCAGTGAAGTCAATTGGTTCTTCAGTCATGCATGGAAAATGGTTCTGCTGCAGAAAATTTGAAAAATGTCAATCATATTCTGAATGAATTTTTTATGAACGTAAATTTTATATTATATACTAAACAATATTTTATGAACGCAAATGTTATATCAAACAGAGTGCTTGACGAAAACCTAATATTACAGCTTAACTCCTAAACCATTGTATAAGCTACATAGATTATAATTAAGAATGTAAACCTATCTGTTCTACTTTTATTTATTATAATTAATGAAATACAAAAGTCTGTCCATAATGAATGAATCAATATAGAGTTTGCATATGACATATTACTCTTAGTGTAAACTAACTTGAAGTGCATACAGTTGACACATGCTGCATGCAAACCTTAGAGCCATATTACTCAGAATAATTATATATGTAAACTAAATTCTGTAAAGCAATTTAAGGTTATTTGGAAGACTAATGCTCCTTCTAAAGCCGAATTTCATATGTGGCTTATTATTCATAAGAAACTAAATACTGTAGAGCAATTAAGAAAGAAAAACAAATATTTTTGATTCTAAATGTTGTTTCTGTGATATATTTGACAAAAGTGTTGATCATTTATTTTTCTCTTGTACTAATTCTTTCTATATTCTAAAAATGGTTCTAAGAATTTTTGTTCTTAACTGTTCCAATATTTTTAGTTGGAATAGTTTTAGATTTGATTTTAAACTTAAATATAGATATGTTCTAGATATGTTAGTAACTATTACTAGTTGGTTTATTTGGTCTGATAGAAATCAGAGAATGTTTCATTCTAGCTCTGTTGCTATAGATAAATTAGTTACTAAGATCATAATTTTTAGTATGGACTGGATGTCTAACTCTCAGTATAAGTTAATTAGGGATCCTAACTTTGAAAGTTTTTTAGTTAAAGTTAGAAATAATTTGAGTTTGCTTATTAGGATTAGTAAGTATTTTAGCTCAAATAGAATTTGCACTTGTTATTGATATCTGATTTTATTGAGTATTATAGTTAGTTTCTTACTATGCTATGGTGTTTCTTTTATTCACTTTTATAATCACACACACACACATACATATATATATATATATGGATATATATAGGGGCGGCTATTGGAACACAAAATTAAACACGGAACCAAAGACACAAAATTTGGACCATATGATTTGTTTGTCTTTATGTAGAAGGTGAAATTCAGGGAAAATCTAGTGGTTGAGATTAGTTGTGTCTAAATAGGGGTGTAAACGGGTCGGACCGGACCGGACGGAGGTGTGTCCAAGCTTTGTCCTATAAGCATTCAGACGGACACAGACCGGACATCATATAGCCTTGGACCGAGCCGTACAACGGACTGTCCTGTCCGATATAGCCTTGGATAATAGAAAAACATCGAACATTTTAGATATGAATGAACACTAATGTATCCAAGCTCTGTCCGACAAGAGAATCGGACGGACACGGACCAGACACCTTATAGCTTTCGACCGAGCCGGACAACGGACTGTCATGCCCGATATACAGCCCTACGTCTAAATTTGTGTCGCCGTTTTGTGTATAAACAGACTTTCCATATATATATATATATATATATTACATATATGTATATTACATACATATGTGTGTTGTTAGCTTACTTTTGTGTAGTCTTTTTCAGACTACAAATAGTTAATTTTTGCTGTTGATCTTATTGGAGAGCAGTTTAGGAGAGTCCTATCTTTCATTGTGATGTTTTGTTCACATGTATTTTTTGTTGAATTTTTTTTGGGAGTGTATTGTATTGTGTAGGAGTAGATGTACTTTGTAATAACCCGGAAATCTAAGCCAATTTAAAAAATTTATTTTGGCAATTTTAGTGAATTTTGAATATTTAGATTGAATTATTTTAAATAATAACGACGAGAAAATTATTTTGAATAGAATTAGAACGTGTATATTTATATAGATCGTCGTTAGAATATAAATATTTATTTTCAATTATAAAAGGAATTGAAAATGGCGCGGTAGTTCGAAAGTTCGATTTCAAAGTTCAAATGAATGTACAGGATGCAAAATAAACCGGATTTTGGCGAAACCGAAAATATTGGAATCTAATTGGGAATATCTTTCCAACGAATCCGAAAAATTGAAATTTCATAGCGGAGATCAAAAGTTATGTCCAGTTGAAAATTCAGAATAGTCGCTATGAAATTCTGGCCTTTAAAAATGGACATTTTGTAAACGACCTCGGTTTTCGACGAAACCACTTTTGTTGGATCCGCGATGTCAAATTATTGCTAGGTTTCAAAATTCGTAATTTTCTGAATCAATATGTGAGCGTGGCAAAGGAAAACACGTTTGACCAGTTTCAGTTGATTTTAATCGACTGGAAAATGACCATTTTTCAAACGGTCTCAGAATTCGATGAAATTAGTTTTGTTAGGACCGTATCGTTAATACGAAGCTAGAAAATATTTTTCCGAAATTTTTAGGGTCCGTATGTGACCCCAGTAAATTGAAATGCGCGTTCAAATTCAATATATAGAGTTATATTTTGATTTTGACGAAAACTGGTCGAAACAGTCGAATCAGCCAACAAAACATATCCCATTGTGTTCGGAATGAGGGTAATTAGCTAGGGACGACAGTCATTGGGCTCGATTTGAGATCCGGATTAAAAGTCAACTATATGGAATATAACAATAATTAAATATATTTATTTACATATAGCCCCTCTCCTATTTCCCTCCTCTCTCTCCTCAGTTACCATCGTTCATAAAAAAAAATCGTTGAACCCTAACCCGCCTCCAGGCGCCACTGTGCCATCGTCGCCCCCCCCACCAGTCGCTCCGCCTCCACCATCCTCCCCACTCGTCGCCCCTCTCCTCTCTCCCTCCTTTCTCTAGCCCTAAACCGCATTCCAGTACACCGCAGGCACCCCCAGGCCCCGCGCCGTGCTTCAGACCGACGCTCCGACCTCCTGCCACCGCCGGCAACACCCACCGCCGCCTGAGCCAGCCTCCGACCACCCCCGACGCGTAGAGCAGTGAGTTCCTTTATTTTATTTAGTTTATTTCAGTTTTTAATGTAATAAAAAAATAGGATTTTTGCATTAGATAAATATATGATTTATAAACATATGTTTAAAATTGAGATCTTTATTTATATAAAATCCGAGATTTTAATTTATATAAAGTTGCAAATTTTATTTATATGAATGAAGAGGAAATATTGGATCTTTTATGTGTATGAAGCGTAGTAAAAAAAATCGGATCTTTATGTATGAATAGCAAGAATAAAAATATGATCTTAGATAATAAAAATATGATCTTTATATGATGTAGATAATAAAAATATGATTTTTATATGATGTAGATAATAAAAATATGATTTTTATATAATGTAGATAATAAAAATATGATCTTTATATGATGTAGATAATAAAAATATGATTTTTATTAATATAGCGGTATAAAAATAGAATTTTTATCTATATAGTAGCAGTATAAAAATGTGATTTTTATCCATATAGCGTAGTTATAAAAATGTGATTTTTATATACATAGCAACAATATAAAAATGCGATTTTTATATATGTAGTGGCTACGGACATCGAAAGTGACCAAAGGCGAGTACAACAAGGTTTTCTACATAAGAAGAGTCGCGGTGTTTGGTTTAGCTAATCGGTGAGAACTCCTCGCCTTTAATTTATTTCTAGTTTGAAATATATACTAGGATGCAGACGGTGTTTAGTAACACCCGACGTCCACAGACCATGGATGACTTGTTTGTTTGATTGCTGTGTTGTGAAATTTGATTGTGTGAGGTGGAATGAAATAAAATATTTTATAGTGGAAAATAACTTATAGTTAAAAATATGATTTTTGACGTGTATAAAAAATAAATATCTATAAACAAATCGGACGATTTGTTTATATACACTGATTTGACTGATATTGATTGGGACGATAAATTTTACACATCGCTCAACTGCACAAATAAAAATTTGTTGATTTGAAACCCCACACGGGTATTGGGATGATATTTGACGTACATTAATCTCGATTGTTTAGTTGTATGTCAATCGATAGGTTGACAGACTGTGTAAGCATTAATTATTTATATTTAATGCTTATGCAGTTGTGTGGTGCACTATGGATGATGGTTGATTATTTATCGTTGCTATTATATACATGTGTTGTAGAAAATCCATATAATTAACATTATATGATAATTGATTGGACCTCATTCCAATTTAGAAAATAAATTCATGTGTTGAATTGAAAATTATTCATGTGTTGAATAGAATAAACATTCATGTGTTGAATAAAAGTCGTGTTGATTAAACTGACGTCATTTAGACGTGAACGATATTTATATCGATTTTATTCATTTTATAATGAATATAGAAAAGAAAGTGATTTCAAAAATTTAACGTTTTGAAAATATTATCATTTGTATATCGATGATGTGGAATATTCAATTTCGACTAGAAATTGAATATGAAGTTGAAATCGTTTTGAAAACGAATTTAAAACGATTTATAAAATACGTTTTAAAAGGAAACCGACGAAATATATATATTATATATATAATGGCCTGAATAGAACGCGCCGCGTTGCGGCAGTTCGCGAATTTCGACCATTGACTTCGAGTGGACGATACGGGAGATCCGACCGTTGAATTCTCCTAAAACCGGAACCGTTGGGTTCGTATCGAAAAGAGCTTTCTAACGAATATTAGAGATTTGAAATCTAACGGTTGAATTTGGAATTATGTCCAAATCAAATTTGGAAAAGGTCGTTGTAAGTGCAGTTCGATGGCCGTTAATGGAAATCGATTCTACGGACCTTGATAAAATTATCAAAAATAGTAATAATTTGTGTAAAATCATAAAAAATGATTTGTGAAGAATTAGGATGAAAAGCTCCAAATTTGAAAAGATAAAAGTAGATTTTTATCGAAATGAACTAGTTTTGAACTAGAATAATAATTTATTTTTAGATAAATTGGATTTGAAATGGTTTTAAAAGTAACCAGAATTTCCAATAATTGAGTTGGAATGAATTTGAATCGAAATTATCGTTGGAATATTTCGATGTTGGATTTCGTGATTATACAAATATGGTTATGGAAATTTAAAAGATATATTTATATCGTTATTTCCAATACGATATTTGTTGGTCGTAGAATTTGATATTGAATATAAGCCAATATATTTTCTATTCAGAGCCTTGTATATAATATCAAATGTGATTTGGGTTTGTCGTGAATGGTGTCTTCATTAACACTGTTCTTAAACCTAGTGAGAAAAAGATTAAATCTTTTTATTTAGATTTAATGAAGTATACCAATTAAATGGTATTTAATTGGAATTGAATTGAATTGATTTTTGGATTTTTCGTGAACCGTATTTTAGATGACATTGGTTCTTTAACTCAGTTAAAGACAGAATATTGATTTCTGTGAAGATTAAAACTAAGTGGGGTTTTAATGAATCCTTAATTAGATTGAAATGGTCGAGAATGGAGTATCACCAGTTTTGCTCCAGGCGATAGTTAAATCTTTAATTAGATTTGAACGTGAAATGGTAATTGAATTTACCGATAACACCGTGGTGTTAGATATGAAGTATGACCAATTTTACTTCATGTGATGAATAGGTTGGGATTGGGAAATAAAATAAATGATTACTTCGGTGTAATTCGCTAATCCCGACTAGTTTGAATTGATATTCAAAAGAAGATTAAAGAATAAATTTAAAGAATTTATCTTTGATAAAATTAATGAGAACTTTTCCCAAAGTATAAGAATATTTGAATAAAAGAATATTCTGAATTGGAATGAGACGTATGTTGTGTTTGTGTAACACTTGTTTATTATATACGCGAGTTATTTAGGAAGACCGGGTTTATCCCATTCTGAATAGCTGATTCGACGTGGTGTCGAGGATGAAGACGGTGGTGGAAGACCAGAGGTCTTCACGTCGTTTGGGTGGTTACTGATGATCTTGATTGAGCCGTACACCCAAGAGGAGGGAATCAGTTAGTGATCGTCCAGACGTACTTGGAAATCGATGGATATGCGGGGTACTAGGTACCTTCGGTTTCGTTCAGACCCAGAACGGACTTGTAAATGAACTGTGTGTCTGACATTGGATTTTATTCTGTGTGATTGATTTCTATTAAATATACATCTGTTTGGCGGCGGAGAATTTATTCTCTTACTTAACGCCCTTCTCTGAGATGTACGAGCTCAGAGGTTATATATTGGATATTAAACGCATGGAGTGAATTGTCTGTGTGGCATGCCTAAGTGGCAATATGATCAAGGCTTCTGTTGAAAAGCAAAGTCTTGTGGTTGATGATCAAAGCACGGCCTATGTGGCATAGCTTTGTGTAGCGTTGATTCGCGAGCCTCACACCTCGGTTGTGAACCAGAAACGGGAGAGGACATCAGGGAGGGCATGCGTTTCCTTCTAGCTAGAAGTGGCATCAGTGGTTTTACACACCCTGACGAGTTTGACTTATGTGGCTGTTGTTGTTGCGAGGCGCCTCGGATATATCGGTGACTGTGTGGAGCCGATGGAGTCATTTGGCTCATTTATGCCCCAAAGGGTGGGGAAACGCAGTGTTCAGGCATTTTAATCCACATCGGTGGACCGGCCCTGACGATCCAAGGGCTCACCTGTGTCTGGGTCCTGAGGCTCGGGCTAGACAGTCTCGAATCGGTGAGGACTATCTTTTGCCTCGGTTCACAGAGGGAAATTCAACTTCCAATACGTGACTTTGCGGTTTTGAATGTATAACCTATATATGGCGACATAGTGGTGTGAGGCACTTATGCCGTCTATGATTGATACTTATGATTTGAAATTGTTTTGACACTATACACTTATAGTAATAATAAAACATGAAATTTCACGTACCAAGCATTCTTGGCTATTATAAGGTAAAAACTCTATCCTCCTGTTTGCGTTGCATTGTGTGATGGGACCTGAGTCTTATAATAGCTTCATTGTTCTTTATTTAGCATTGCGCTGTTGTTTTATGCACTGGTGTTCTTGGGAGGAAACTCGTTCCGTGTTATACGGCGTGGTCCCTTGATTTACCTAACTTTAAAATAAAGATTAATAACTGTTTTAGTTCTCACACCAGTCACATGACTAACCTGGAGTTTATTGTTTTAACCCAAACTCTGGGTGCCCTTATTTTGACACGGACAGCTAGTAGTTTTGGTTTTGCAGATTTATATTCACAGGATCCTGATTTACAGCTGGAATGATATCCGGAAAGCTCTGTATCCGTATATCTCCTTCAGTTGTGCTTTGTATTATTTTCCGCTGCTATGTAATGTATTGTAATCTCTGATATTTTGTGATGTATAATATTTATTCATACTCAGTATATTCTTGTATTCTGAAGGAATAGTTGTAATAAACAATGAAATGTTCTTCTGTTTGCGTTCCGATTGGTCTTGTCCTCAAAACAATCAGGGGTTTCGTACGGTCTTGGTCAGTTTAGCGATCGATTCGGATCGAGCGAAATTCTCGATCGTCACATACTTCAATATCCGGCGGTGACCTTGCCGGAACTCGATTTTGAAATATGATGGGTGGTGGTTTATCCGGAGCTCATCTATCTATCTTTCCTATACATATGGTTATAATCCGAGTTGGTTATGTACATTAGGTTACCTGCCAGGCATGTTGGCAGCTATTA
Organism: Allium sativum; assembly: GCA_030737875.1. Classification (NCBI taxonomy): domain Eukaryota; kingdom Viridiplantae; phylum Streptophyta; class Magnoliopsida; order Asparagales; family Amaryllidaceae; genus Allium; species Allium sativum. The sequence continues at coordinate 891,124,915 of CM060916.1, read as the reverse complement.
TGGACTATGAGTTTCTTTATATATACATATATGTGTGTGTATATATATATGTGTGTGTATGTGTCTGTGTGTGCGCACACGCGCGCACTCTCTCTCTCTTCTTTTTAGTAGATCACACCTTTTTGGGTTCAAAAAAAAATTTATATATGTAAACTAAGTTCATTCTACTTCTAACCTTTCCTCTTTATATTAAAACAAAGTACCATATTCTCTTTGATGCAAAAACATTCTAGCGATTGAGTTACTCTTCATTTTTAATGTATACAGTCAGAACGATTCTTAAAGTCTACAATCCTAATTAAATGATGTAGCCACCAAAAATGTATTGTTACAAAATAAATGTTTTTATTATTCAAAGTAAACAATTAAATGGCAGCCACATCTATACTTAATGCATTTGTTATACAGAGGTAACAACAAATGTTTCCTTATATTCAACTAAGTAAATACAATTGAAATACGGTAGTTTACTATAATGGTACAATAATCAAATATAAAAGCTTGAAGTTCGCTAGCTTTGCAAAAGCAATAAATTGAGGCAAACAACAATAAAGCACAATTAAAGCTTTTTTTCAATATGAATATATGGTAATATAACCACGTTTATTCACTGAAAAAATTGAAAGGTAAAACTTTCAAGTCATCGAAACAGAAGAATTTTTTTAAAAGATGTAGCATACAAAACAGCTTTATGTAAATCTTAATTCATGAGTACAGACATGAATTCCTTGTTGTATGAGGAGACTGCTCATAATATATCAGTTTAGCATAGCATAATAATAAATAACTTAAATCATTTTATTAGAAAAAATATGGTCTATGTTTGGCTTGGAAAATTGTACAACGCAAACAAGCATTATACCATTTTCTAAAATTCTAGACTCAGCTAATTAATGATTGTGATACTGTACATCAGTATGTTTAAAATAGATTTCATATATGATTATTTGTCCTGTAATGATAAGCTACACAGTTATCATGGTTTATTGTCCAAAAAAGCATCAATGTTAACATATATGCATATATATACACACACACACACACACACACACACACACATATACATACATACATATATATATATACATATATATATATAATTAGGATTATTATGGCATCCAAAGTTACTATGGACATTTGGATTATAAATTTACCACAACCATGTAATCAACATATAGACAGATAAGAAACAGTGTTTGTCAACATGTCCAAAGTCAAAATGTGAAACACATCCTACAGAAATGTCAAATTTATAAACCATTTTTATCTACCATTTACTTACAAATGATTCTTCACATATCCCTGACTTGCGTCCTCGTTCTTCGATAACGAGTAAGGTACTCCTCGTACGAACAGTGTCCGCACTTGGCTTAAAAAATTGCATAACATTAAAAAGTGTAACATCATTTTCTAGTCTTCTGCACTCTGTTAATTAATGATCCTGAAAGAGAATTTGTTTACAATTAGTTGACCTGTAGCGATAAATAATGTTGGTATATTGTCCAAAAAAGCATATATGCATTAATAATTATTATAACATCCAACGTTATCAAGAACCATTGCATTATAAATTTACCACAACCATGTAACCTGCGTATACGCTGATAAAAAAAAACCTATATTTATTACATGTCCAAAAAGCCCCCCCAAAAAAAAAATGAAAAATATCATATGTAAATATCGAATTTATAGACCATTTACCTACAAATAACTCTTAACATGTACCCATCTTGCATCCTCAATGTTCAATGCTAATTAAGATGTTACTCCTAAATAAGCATTAAAAACCAAATTCGATATTTAAAAACTACATATTCAAAGAAACTGATCGTAATTACGAAGATTAAAATGTTTGTTATTATTACCATCCAAGAGCCTACCTACCTGAACAAATTGAGAGTTTGGTAAGTCTAGAGTTTGGTAAGTCTACATAGCCAGTATCAGAATATGTTCAATGAGAAATCTTGCTATGTAAAATACTCAAAAATGATATATGATCATTTGTCCTTTGATTGCATTCATCCCTCTTTAGAAATCCATATAATTTGTTGGATTCAAAATTATATTACTGTACAGCAGAACCTATGTTTATTTTATTTTTATTACAACCTTGCCTATAAATTAACTTAAAATATTGTGTTCACAAATTCCATAGAAGAGATGGAACATGTATGTTAGATGAATGTCATGAGTGTAATGAATTAAAAAATAAAGAGTAGTATTAAAACTATAATCTCAAAATTTTGCTTGACCCGACATTAACAAAAATAATAAACCATTGTTTTCAGATCTTATGAGCAGCAGTATCAAATCATGAACAGAGTCTAGATGCTATCCAACTTGTAAAATCTTAGAGCTAAAAAATTTATGCAATAACGTGGAATCATCTTGAATATTAGAAAAACCACCCATTTTTTATGTCTTATGTTGTTATACATTATAATGGTGAATTGCAAAAGTTCATGAATTGCTAGAACTTGTTAATATGATTCAAGTTCCATTTATGAAAGATGTAAGGCTTGAAATGAAAAGGAAAGAGGTCCCAACTTTATTACATATTCAAGTAAATTTATCTGCATACGAATACAATGTTCCAAAGTAGAAAGAAAATAATATGAAACCCAGACTTGATATATGACCTCATGTTTTGGAATAGATAACCTACATTTCACGTTCAACATCAGAACCAACATACTGAATATCTCTTGAATTACTGTCATCTTGCTCATAATACTCACTATGAATAATAAATTTAATTTCGTAAATTATTCCGTGGATGTAATCTATTATGAATACCATTTCTCACTAAAAAAAAAACACGCATTGTAGTTTACATTAAGAAATCGAAGCATGATTTAGTGGAAAAAGGATGAATCATAACTGAAAAATAAACAAAAAGGTTACTTTTTGTGGACATTAAAAAAAGGATATTTTAATCATTGCTTTTCAATTAAAATATGGCGTTGAAAATTCAAATAAAAAAGGAGAAAAGAGGAGTAATACCTTAGCTCATTCTCGGAAAACAATCATTTTCAAACTAAGTAGAGTATCATGGCCATCAAAATCGCATATCGACTTACCACTGACTGGAATTATATACTGCTTCGATTTCTGTTCTTCAACCTAATTTGTTTTTCTCTTTTAGGATTTTGAGAAAGAAATGGGAACCTGGTAAGAGAACGTGTCGTTGAACCGAATTAGCGGATGCGGAGATAGAAAGACAAATATACCCTTACAATAAAAAATTTGATTCTTTGAAGGATACTTTTGGCAACTTAAAAAATGCTTCACCTCCTAATATTTTTGTATTGTATACAAGAAGATGACAAGCAACTCAAAATATTTTTAAGTTCAAGCAGAATCGGTCAAAATTTAATAAGAATCACTCTTTAATAGTGCAAAGAATATAGAGAAGTGCAAAATCCACGATAAAAAACATTGGGGATTACCTTACAAAAACTGGCACCAACATGCATTTACCATGTCATCCTGGTTTTTTAAACCAAAGGACAAATTTCACGCTTTCAGATACATGATTATTATAAGAAAATAATTCACGAATTTTTATTGAATATGTATGTTAATCTTAGCAGTGAATTTCAAGTATCTTGAGTATCTCATTTTTTTTGTACTTTAAAATATGATCATTTTTTCCATTACTAATCATGATCAGAGCTGAATGATTTTGAAATACGGTTTATTAATTATAAAATCGAGTTGCATGTTGAATTTCTTTTATGCGTTTATGCTCTTATCAAAGATTAAACAACAAAATTAAAGAACTGGGCGTCGGTCAAATTAATTTTTCTTGAAATAGATGGTGTGTAACGACCCGCATTCTACGCATCAGGGGATCGTAGAATATTTATTTCTTTCTCATGCGAAGTCGTATAGCCATGTAACTTTGGGAGACGACTATTGGGGTCATTTCTCATGTTCATGATTTTTGCCAATTTTTAAATGACCGTTTTGCCCCTAGCTGATCTTGGTTTGGCCATAACTTTTGATTGGTAAGGAGTTTTGACCTGAAACCACTTCCATTAGATCTGGATGATGGTTTACATTTCCGTAGAGTGGTCATATGTGAAAAACGAACTTACCGTTTGGGAGATATGGCTGAAATAAGGTTTAGAAGGTGAAAAACAGCTTAACCGGGCCTAATTAGGGTGATTAGCAAGAGGGCCCATAACCCATTTCGGGATTAGGATTATGGGGAGGCTGAAATGAGTTAGGTTTTCATTCCATTTCAGTTTTCTAGCCGCCATTTACCTCTTAGAAACCCTAACAATGGCCTCCACCTTCTAATTTCATCTCAAATCGCTCTCTAATCAAGGATTAAGTTTAGCAACATCAAATCAAAGCGGATTGGCACAAAAATCGAGGTAGAGCTGCCGGAGTGTATTGGAATCCGAACCATTTTATCCAAAAGTTTCAGATATGAGTTTATTTGTGGCTAAGGTGAGTGATTAGCATTGTTTTTACACTTATTAAAGTTAATTAGGGTGATTAGTGTTAATTGACGAAATTATACATGTTAAAAATCTGGAAAAAATGTTTAGAAATTCTTAAATATTATTTTAGACCTCTGTTGAAAGTTTGGGTTAATTTGGTTAAGTTTTGTTAATCCTACCATTAGTTGTGCTTAAACATGATTAAGGGGAAAATATGGGTTTGGGTAGGTTTGATCCATCTTTAACTTATTGAAATTGTTGTTTTGGTGTTTGTGTTGATTATACATGTTGCTATGACTGTTTGGAATGTTTTGTGATTGCCTAGAACAGTTAGAATGGTTGAAAACGCCGTCGTGTGGCGTAAAACAGTCGCTGGAAGCTGCAGGAAATTATGCAGGGGACCGGATCGGATCGGTGGGGGAGGATCGGGTCGGGTCGTGTAGCACACCCACGAGCCGCCTCAAGTACACGAACCGAACCGCCTGCATGAGGTCATCAAACACCATCACGAACCAAACCGACCTGCTTGCATTGGAAGAACACGACCCGATGCCCTAGAGAGGAGTCACAATCCGAACCGACCAGGACCATGGAGCTTATGATCTGAATCGTTGGAGGAAGGATATCACGAATCGAACTGCTTACACCACGAGTTGGTGTATTGGCCACGAACCGACCCGATAGGGGTGACCACGATCCGAACCGACCTGGAGAGTGTCCCACGAACCAGACTGGAAGTTGCCACGAGCCTGAGCCAGGGTGTGCCACGAGCCGAACCGAAGAGATACCCGAACCGACCCGAGGTGGATAATCACAAACTGAACCAGTGAGCAACTCACGAATCGTCCCTCCGAGGCGAAGCATGTATCACGACCAAACCGAGGACGAGGAGAAGACTAGAACCCGAGATGCAAAGGTAGTCCAAGTGGGAAGTTATGACTCAGGATCCAGATGGGAACCAACGAGTTAACTTCATGATTGGGCTTTGCTGCGGGACGTGTGCTAAGGAGTTGTCGACATCCATAGCTTTGATTCACCACTGAGGGACGATTGTTAGGCTACGGACAGTGCCGTGGGGGTAGTTATTACTCCATGGGGCAGAGTGATCATAGTATGGCTATGAGCCAGTGCAATGGAGTCGTTATGACTTCATAGGGCAGAGTGGACATAGCAAGGACTAGTGGCTATGGATCAGTGCAATGGTGTCGCCATGACTCCATAGGGCAGAGTGATCATAGCAAGGATTTGGGTGATCAAAGCGGTGGATATCGTATGCTTTACGCACTGAGTAAGAGATGTGAGGATGGTTGTTATGCTTGATTGTTTGCCATCATTATGACATGCACAACCCCACCCCGTATCTTTACACCATATGTTAGTGTCACCTTAGAATACTGTACATCTTGTTGTACTAACTCTTTGGTTGCAGGTCTAGGTTCAAGTATGGTTTAGTATACCTGTTATTGTTCTGTTTTGCTGCTTATCGCTCATACCAGAATTTTATGTCTCTTCTTATTACTCTGGGTGCTCTTAAACGGGCAGACTAGAGACAGGTTAGCTGGTTATGCACGAGTAGATAATCCAGAGACGAGCAGGAGGCTTCCACGTATGATATATATGTAGATATTCTCCCTGTGTCACTGCTGGTCACTACTTTGGGCATTAGTAGTGTACCTTCCTTATTTTGCTTTAGAGACGGTTTTTAAAAGTTGTAATAACGATGATGTGGAACATAAGCTGTATTTGGATTTTCCGCTGCTATCATGGTTTAGTTTTTCAGCTTATGCACTGTCTCGCCTGTTTTACGTCAAGTATGTTATTATTATATTTTATTCCATGCGCTATGAGACATTCTACAGGTTCCTTGCTAGTTCAAATTCCCTTCTTTCCTTTCTTTGACGACCGTCCCGTGCTGGTTGGACATTGGCACAACGCACTTTCATTGGAAATATCGGCTAGTGCGGGGCGGGCCGTCACACGGTGGAGACAGGTTTGCATACCTGTTTCTGGTAAAAAAGGAAGTAGTTTTGTGTAACGGTTTGTTTTCTTTTACAAATTTTAAAACAGCTGCCACAGTTGAAATGCAGCTTTATCCAAGTAGACACAATGGTAAATGCATGTTTAAAACATGTTTTGATGTACATTTCCTTTTATTGAATTTTTTATGTGGATTTTCACTTAAAGAATTTATTTGTTCAGAGTAATAAGTTTTACAGATGACACTCTTAAAAATATTAGTTTTAAGGATAATTTACAGGAAAATAAATAAATGAATTTATCATTTTCAGTTATATAGAAATAATGATAAATGAATTTAACATTTACCTTTATAAAGCAATTTTTTTCCTGCAAATTTTCCTTAAAGCTTATTATTCAGAAGTATTGTCCTTAAAACTAATTATCCTAAAAAAGATGCCCACTAATCTAATTTTCATTTTTTTTAACAACCTGAAATTTTTAATAGATTTTTAAAGCAAAGATTTGATTGGAATTAAATTATATTTAAAATTCAATTTATTCTAAATTATAAGAATTAAATGAACTTGATTTTGTGTATAAATAAAAATATGTACCATTTGAATAGGGAAATTAAACAATTGTCAAATCAGAATTTAGTTATTGAAATAACTCAATTGGTGTTAATTGAATTTAAATAAATTTATAAAACTTAAATTTTAATTACATATTTGAATTAAAACTTAAATTTTAATTACATATTTGAATTACTGAGAATTTTAACTTTACCAAATCAATTAAAATATATAATTTTCTTGAAAAGTCAGTTCTTGTCAAAATTGGTTAAAATTTGAATTCAAACTAAATTTGAAATTATATTATTTTTAATGAATCTACACAGAATTCTCAGTGTCTAGCATTTTTTGTTCTGTAAACTTTGATTTTGTTTGTTCAGAATTCGCGTTTTTAGCTGTAAGAACGTGCAAGTGCAAACGGACGACTTTTGTCATTTGTATATTTGTTCATAATTAATGTGTATATCATTTATATCCTCCTTTGAATTCTCACTTATATTTATGCCAGTATAGAATTTGAATGAGTGTATTGATGTCGGGACACGTTTATTAAATTATCATTTAATATTTCGCAACTCCCTTGCTCGTATACATAGAAATAACGTACTTTCTCTTCCTGTGTCATTCTTCTTTCTCAAAAAAGTTCTCATCTCCTTTTCTCCTCTTTCTAGATCCAAATATGAAATTCAAAAAGAAAACCTCAAAAGAAATTATGGAAAAAAAATATGAAGCACATAGCATATCAAAGAGGAAATTGCAATTTCTAGTCTCTTTCTCCGCTTGGATTACACAAGTAATTATCCACTCAGCAAATCAATAAATAAACCCATACCTTCCCTCACCTACCCTCGTTCATTACCAACCAATGTGCTGCTTCACTACCCCATCATCCGCACCTCCACCTGACCTATCTCCAACATCGTGACCTTGCCCTCAAACCGCCATTCCTGACCGCCTCGCACAAAATCCCTTCCACGTGAAACCCTAGATTCAGTAAAATAAAAAACTAGTTTCCCTACCGTGGTTCCCCTTTATCCATCTCCACTGCGCGCCATACTAGGGTCGCGCTCCACCGCTTGGCCACCACCATACCTTCACCTGCCCACCTTGTGCCATGGTCGTAGCCCAAAACTTTGAGACTGTACCCAGAAAAAATAGTAGACCCGTAGCATCCCCCTTGCTAACCTGTTGGTCTCCAACCTGCACGTAGCTTAGGCTCCTCCCCAGATCTGACACCGACCACCTCCGTTGAATCAGCCTTGAACCCCAAGCCTACCGTGTTTGTATGGGAGAATGTGGTATTGAGTGTTACTGTGTATGTTACTCTACGCATGAGAATTTAAAAGTTTTGTATATGAAGTGGTAATGCATGTGAATGGTGAATGTGAGGTTTGGTGTTCGAGTTAGTAGTCGCTGGTTGGAGATATTTTTATGTGTGGAATATTTTATATGAATATATATATATATATATATATATATATATATTGTAACATGTAAATGTATATATACACACACACACATGTAATAAGAGTATTGATTTGGAATCGTGGTCAAAGCTTGAGTTAATTGTCTCGATTTCTCGTAGAGAGAATTCTGATTTGAGTTAATGTTTGATTCGTTGATTCGATCATGCTTGCTCATATCGTGTTAGCTTCTGTATCCATGTTCGTATCAACTTGCATCATCTTCTATTTTATTTGCCATGCAAGGTGAAAACCTTCATTCATGATTACCATTTTCATTTAGTGAACTGATACCTCTTGAAGAAACATATGAAATGTTAGGATTTCTCTAGAAAACTTGATTTTTTTGTTATAAATTTGTGCACGTGTGAACACAAACTTTTGACATATATGACACACGCACTTTTGACATATATGATACGAATTATTTATAAATGATATTTTATTGTTGTGATATATTATAATGCATGTGTGATATCAATAGTATTATATTTATTTGTTCTTACAATGTAAGTTCCAAAATCACTATGGGTTGAAATGATATATACCCAAACCACTTTATAGATTTAGGAATTGAAACTAAATTTATTGGGATGCGAGTTGAAATGATATATACCTAGAAATTTAAATTAAACAGATTTAAATGATATATATTCGTATTACTTGGCCTAGGTAGAAAAATATATTAGAACACCGTTGGTCTATTTTGAAAAGTATTTTCTGAATTTATAAATATAGTATGATTTAATTAAAGTATTTTAGATATATATATTTTGAAATTTATTTAAACTTATATTTTGATCATTTAATAAAGGTTTAAATTTATATTTTTAAATTAAAATTTTATGTTCTAAAATTTTAATGTATAAGTTAATATATGTTTTAAAATATAAATTTAAGAGTTTAAACTAAAATATTATTTAGATTTAAATTTTAAATAATGAAAGAAAATTATAAGTAAATTAATGAATCTTTAAATTTAGTATAAATATTGTGTAAAATTTTAAAACTATATTTGTATACATATTTATTTATAAATTTTAACATATAAAGGTTTTAAACGGAAGTTTGAAATTTATGATAACTTATTTGTTTAATGACTCAAAAAAAAGCTTCACATATGTGTTCATGGGGACTAGGTCAAACTGCCGTCTCCCTCAATTTCTCCATCTCATAATCCGCTGTCCACTTTCCCTCTTCGTCGTACTCTTATTCTCGCTCTCTCCCACACTCTACCTAGCTTTTCTCAGTACTGCATCTTGCATTTTGCTTATGATACTCGCTATCCCCCTCATTTTTCAGATTTGTTTTCTCCTATCGTTCTCCTCTTTTCAATCTGCCTATCATTCACCTGTCACGCTGTGTCTGTAGTGAACCGAACTTCCCGGCCGGCCTAAACCGAATAAGAAGGGGAACTGCTTTGAGAACACGACTCATCAGAACACAAATATGAGAATATTTCATTGCTATTACACAATTTAAATCAGAGTACAAGATATCAGAGTTCAAATAAATAATGTACAATGGAAAATATCAAAGATTTAAATTACAAAACAGCAGAAATATATATACATAAATATAATGTGCACTGGAATACATCAACTACCACAAATGAAAGAAATACAAGGATACAAAGCATTCTGAATATAGCTCCAGCCGTAATCCAGGGTACTATGAAAAGAAATATCTACGAAACCAAAACTACTAGCTGCCCTTGTGGAAAATACAGGCACCCATATTTTAGGTAGAAACAATAAACTCTGAGTCAATCATGGGACTGGAGTCAGAACTAAAACAGTTATTAACTTTATTTTTATGTTGGGTAAATCAAGGGACCACGCCGTATGAGACAGAATGGGTTTACTCCCAAGAACACCATAAAACAAACAACACAATGCTAAAAAGGAAAAATGCAGCCATAATAAGACTCAGGTCCCATCACACAATGCAACACAGACTAGAGGATAGAGTTTTACCTTATAGTGGCCAAATATGCTTGATACACGAAATTTATCTTTTATTATTATTAGTGCATAGTGAAGAAATCAACTTCAAATATAAATGTATCAATCATAGATGGCACAAGTGCCATTATATTATGTTGCCATATAGGTTTACAACTAAAATCGTAAAATCTCTTGTTGAAAATTGGGTTTCCATCTATGAACTGAGGCAAGGGATCTTCCTCACAGATTTTGAGACACTCTAGCAAATGTCTCAGGATCACGCCTCTGGACAACCCTTGGATCTTCACGGCTGGTCAACCGTCACTGATTAGTTATACCATAAACAATACGTTAGCCGGCTCTATCAAACCTCTCACAAGGTCAGTATGTCGACCAAATCAAGAACCTTTTAGTCGACCCAGATCAAATCCGAGGTACCTCGCTTTCCATCAATAATATCCAACATCCACATAAGTAAAATGTCTGGGCTCCATACGATCACATTGCTCGTAGCTAGAAACTAACGTTTATCCATTTCCCTGCGGTCTTTATCCAGTTTTTGGTTCACACCGGGGTGTGAGGTTCGCGAATTAACGCTACACAAAGCTGCGCTACTTAAAGCTGTGCTTTGATCATCAACCACAAAGCCCTGCTTTTCAACAAAAGCCTTGATCCATGCAACTCAGCATGCCACATTGTCAATCCATACCATACCATTGATTTCCACCAATATATAACCTCTAAGCTCGTACGTCTTAGAGAAGGGTGTTAAGCAAGATAATAAATTCTCCGCCGCCAAACAGATATATATTTAGCAGACATCAACAGATACAACGTGAAGTACATTGTCAGACATACATTCATTTGGAAGTCCATTCTGGGCCTGAACAAAACTGGAGCCACCTTATTCCTCGTTCCATATGTCCAATACAGGAGAGATGCCCTCGCATATCTGGTTGATCTCCAAGTATGTATGGACGATCACCACTTATTACCTTGTCTTGGGTGTACACCCAAAGTTGAGACATCAGCAATTACCCCAACGATGTGAAGATCTCCGGTCTTCAACCACCATCTTCGTATCTTTGACTTTTAGTCGTCGTAACAGTTATTCAGAATGGGCTAAACCCGGTCTTTCCGAATAACTAACGTATCTTTATAATCATATGATAAATACAAAAAATAACACACATCTCATTCCATTGTAGAATATTCTTTATTCAAGTATTCACATCTTTAGGGAAAGGTTCCCATTAATTTTATCAAAGATAAATTCTTTTAAACTTATTGTTTAATGTTCCTTTGGAAATCATTTCAAAAGACTTTATTATATCTTCTCATAACTTAAACCAAATTAGGGTTTATAGAACTAGTCGGGATTAATTGAACCTTACCGGAGTAATCTTTTATTTAATTATTTCCAATCCCAACCTATTCATCCCATTGAGTAAAACTGGTGGTACTCCATATTTTACACCATTGTGTTATTGGTAAATTTAATTATCGTTTATCATTCAAATCTAATTAAAGATTTAACTAGAGCATGGAGTAAAACTTCGGGGGAGGGGCGAGGGGAAGAGGGGGGTAAGGGGTACTCCATCTCGAACATTTCTTAAATTCGATAAATTTAATTACCTTATTCACATCTCAATTTACTTAAAGATTCATTAAAACTCTAGTTCAAATTTAATCTTCAAAAATCATTATTTAATGATTATTTAACCTTTGGAAATTAAAATTGTCTTTAACTGGGTTACAGAACAAATGTCATGTAAAAACACTACTCATGGTAAACCCAAAATAATTTTCAATTAATATGGAATCTACACGGAAATACGAATAATTTATAATCGATATAAATTTCCGTATCAGACTAATATTATAAGTGGAATAACGACAAAGCCTTTTAAATTCCATAAATAGTGAACGCCTTCCTTCACAGAAGCTCATCTCGATTGTTATTAGTCAAATTCCATTCAATTCCAATTTAATTAAACAAACTAGAAAACTTCTCTAAATCTTATTTAAAAGATTTATTCCTTTCACATATGGGTTCAAGAACAATATTATTTAAGATACCATTCACAACGAACTCAAAATCCAATTTTATATTAAATATAAGATCTTTAATGGAAATCATGTCGACTTATATTCATTACCAAATTCTGAAATTAACACGTATCGTTTTGGAATAATGATATCCATATCTTCCATATTCCAACAACAATATCCGTATAATTACGGAATCCAATATCAAAATATCCGAAGATAGTTTCCATTCAAATCCATTCCAATTTATTAATTGGAAAACTTTGGTTATATTAAAACCATTCACGAATCCATTTTATTAATTTGAAAATATGGGATTATTACTCTAGTTGTTAACTAGTTCATTTCGATAAAAATATCTTTTATCTTTTCAAAACTTGGAATATTTCATCGAAAATCTTTCCAAATCATTTATTATGATTTTATGTAATTTATTCATATTTTTAATAATTTTATTAAGGCCTTTACAGTCGGTTTCCAATATCGACCCCCGAACTGCATCCATAGCGACCTTTTCTAAAACTGATTTGGACATATCTTAATATCTAGCTATTAAATTTCAAATCTCTTATTATTACTCAAAAGCTCTTTTAGATACAAACCCAACGGTTCCAGTTTTAGGAGAGTTCGGCGGTCGGATCTCCCGTTACATCCATTCAATGTCAATGGTCGAAATTCGCGAACGGTTGCTGCGCAAAACATTCTATTCAGGCCATTTAAATATATTTAATATATTTCTTCAAATTCCAATTAAAACGTATTTTATAAGACATTTATAAATTTGTTTTTAAAAAGATTTCACTTATATTTCAATTTTAAATCAAAATTGAATATTCCATATCATTATAATATTAAAAAGATAATATTTTCAAAATATCAAGTTTTGAAATAAAATCTTTTCGATTTTCATCTTAAAATGAATAAAATCAGTAGAAAATTCCTTTCGAGTTAAAATGCCGTATATTTACGTAACTCAGTTTCATATTCATTTTAGTTATGAATATTTCAATATTTCCGTATCCATCCAAAATCAGACATCAAAATCATATTTTGAATCTTCATTGAATATTATTCTTAATATTCGTTATTTCTGAATTGGAACCAGACTTAATCAATTACCATATAATTTTATTTATATGGATTCCATACATCAGATGTATTCAAAAATTATGATAAACAACTATTAAACATTCAATTCACATCCAGAGTGCAATTTACAACTGTATAAGAATTAAATAATTAAATAACGCTTATAACAGTCTATCAAACAATCGGTTGACATACAATTAAATCCTAATTATCGTCCCCAGACCCGTATGGGGTTTTCAACCATCAAACAAACATTATTATTTGTATACTTGGGTGATGTGTAAAATTATCGTCCTAATACCCGCGTGGGGTTTACATTATAATCCATGTGAACTTATCTATTATTTGGGAGACGGGTGAGTAAATTTTCATCCCAAAATAATTTATAATCTAAGTGTTTATTTTTAAATCACATTCACATTTTGATGATAATAACAATAAAACTGTAAGCAACCATCAACCACCAAACAAATATTGCAATCACAGGCAATCGATATAAATTCAGTAATAAAAACAAATAACTGTACAAAATTTCTGAGTGAGAGAGTTCTCACTTTGGTTTCCACTCCGTCGGTCATTAATTGAGATTTTAGTACTGTTTTGGTTTAAATCTGCCTCAAATTCTAACTTGATCCATTCTTGTTCTGGTCAGTTCCATGTTGTAGCCCTCCTCTTCATGATTCCAACACCTCTGATTTCCTTCAATTCTGACTTCGTTTGAAAAAGATATGGTCGTTTTAAAAAAAATTCTAAATTAAATAGAATTATTAGTTTAATAAATAACATAATTAAACCTAAATCCTTTTCTTAATCCCTTTTCTTCCTCGTTGATATTCCCAGGCTTCCACGCAAAAGCTTCAACCTAGGGTTGACTACCGCACGCAATACGAGACGACGGGCTTCGATAGGATATTGCCAGTTTGAAGCCGCCACTCCCTCCTCCCCACGCGCCCATCGTTGACGAACTCGCCGGCCTCTAGTGGCCTGAAAACAGCCATGAACATGGCGCCATTGAGGCCTTCCTCCCAACTCGCGAAATTTCAAATGATTATACCCGTTTAAGTGATAAAGCTCGTCGATCAGAACGACTTATATTTTGCAAGTTTGTTAAATTATTTTGTGGATTCGGAGTTTTTAATGATCAAAGTTTCGGTGATTCCCAGCCATTAAAATTAACTGGCGGTGCATTTCTGAGGTTACGGTTTAGGGGAGAGATAAAAGGGTTATTTATATATATTTATATTATTATTAAATTCTATTGTTTCACAAATTCGAAGTTTATTACTCTGAACTCCAAACGAATCACAATAACTATCGCCCCTAGCCAAATACCCTCATTTCAGACACAATGGAATATGCTTCTTAAGCTAATTCAACTGCTTGGATTAGTTTTTGTCAAAATTGAAATATAAATTAATATAATGTTCAATATTGAATTTCAACATACATTTTAATTTACCGAACCCACATACTGACTCCAAAAATTATAAAATTTGAAATCTAGCTATATTCCAACGATACGGTCCTAACAAAATTAATTTCGTCGAATTTGGAGACTGTTTGAAAAATGGCTTTTTTATTAGCTTATTAAATTCAAATTGAAATTGAAAACGCGTTTAAATTTACCACGCTCGCATGTTAATTCCAATTGACTTGAAATTTTAAACCTGACACTAATTTGACGCTCTGGATCCAACAAAATTAGTTTCGTTGAAAACGGAGGTCGTTTGCAGAATGGCTATTTTTAAGGGCTTAAATAATATTAAAATATATATAAATTCCATAGCAACTATTTTGAATTTTAAACTGAGCTAACTTACAATTTATAAAATGAAATCTAAAATTTTCACATTCATTAGAAAGATATAACTAAATAGATTCTAATGTTTCTTGTTTCATCAAATTCTGACTTAAATTGAATTCTGTATATTCACTTGAAATTTAAAATCGAATTTTCAAACTACCACGCCATTTCAAGCTCGTTTTATAATTAAAATAAATTTATATGTTCTAACTTCACTTTAAATTAATTTTTCGTCATTAATTCTTAATATAAATCGATTAAAATATTTAATTTCCATGAAAATCAATTAAAAATAAATTTTAAATTGGTTCTGAAAATACGGGTTGTTACAACCTCCCCCACTTAGAACTTTTTCGTCCCCGAAAAAGAATCAGAGCTGAAAGTTGTTTAACTAACCAACTCAACTTTCATTCTGGCTTCAGTTCTTCAACTTTCCAGTTTCTAAGAACTTCTAAATTTCTATGATATTTAGCTAACATCCTAAATTTCTGAAAAATTTCGCCATAATCTCCTTTGTACGAGTTGATCTAGAAAATTTTATTGGGCTGTTTAGGCACCCTATAAATCAAAATATCGCATACAAAACAATTGTGCACACCCATTATGATTTATATACCCTGCTTCCCCCTCATATCCAAGCACGGTAACTAAAAAAAAAAGACGTGACGTGTGTGTATTTTTGTCATCTCTAGACCTGTGTAGAATTTGTTATTAAATCATGCGATTTACTGTTATAGGTTACTAAGTCAATAATCAGTCCTCATTTCAACCTAAAACAGTCCTCTCCATATAAGCATCTCGCTCGTATGGTAATCCAAACCTCGTCATATAAGCGCCAAATGCTTACATGGAATATGATATGCTATGCTGTCTTCAGTAGTATGTTATGCGGTGCAGTTCCATAATTTTTTTGTTACTATCCTATGGCGTATGTCTTAATTTCACAAAGAACAACCATCACAGAGCTTCCAAATCACTCACATTAGTTAATAATAAATAAAATTGCGCAACTAACTCATTAAGGTGCACTTGTTTGTCGGGCACACAATTTAATTCTCTACTCAATAGTAAATCCATAACTTGCTCAATATATATATATATATATATATATATATATATATATCCATGTACATAAATCCAACTCGAACTAATTTTCAATTCGGTTCAATATTAAATTCGATTTGGCTAAATTTTACCCTTTCATTTTCACACTGGTTTTTTTATTCCAATATTTTAATTAGTCAAACTAATTATCATCCATCACAACCAACATTCAATTAGTTAATTAGCTTTTCAAACATATAACTTTAGTATACTCAAAAATCATATTTTCAATGCCAATCACAAATATTAAACTCTAATTAAGTTTTGATTCTCACACCTGTCAATTAAAAATATATAGATATTTCACTTTCGAAACTCGAAAATAAATACTGATGATGAGGCCTCAATCATCAGAATCATCCCCGGGCGACTAGAGTGTGATTCTATATCTACCCAGTATATTTGAGACTTCAAATACATGTGGATCAGACGTATATTCAAAATCTTATTATACATGATAGTCCAGAAATCAATATAAAATACTCAAATACGTACAATAAGATATAATTTTCAAAACTAAATTCATTTCTATAAATTATACTCTTCAAACTCATTCTAGGGTATTACTAACCCTATATCTAAGGAGTTATTCTCATAGGAAGTTACTAATCCTATCTTTGATGAATTCTTTTGTTTGGTTCTAATGTGTCTTATCCTCGAGCTTTGTAAACCAAACCTCTGATACCACCTGTAGCGACCCCAACTTCTCGGACGGCCTAAACCGAACAAGAAGGGGGACTGCTTTGAGAACCCGACTCTTCAGAACACAAACATGAGAAGATTTCATTGCTAATACAACAATTTACATCAGAGTATAAGATATCAGAGTTCGAATAAGTAATATACAATGGAAAATATCAGAGATTTAAATTACAAAACAGCGGATATATATATATATATACATAAATATAATGTGCACCGGAATACATCAACTACCACAACTAAAAGAAATACATGGATACAAAGCATTCCGAATATTGCTCCAGCAGTAATCCTGGATCCTATGAAAAGAAATATCTGTGAAACCAAAACTACTAGTTGCCCGTATGGAAAATATGGGCACTCATATTTTAGGTAGAAACAATAAACTCTGAGTTAGTCATGGGACTGGTGTCAGAACTAAAACCGTTATTAACTTTATTTTTATGTTGGGTTAATCAAGGGACCATGCCGTATAACACGGAACGAGTTTTCTCCCAAGAATACCATAAAACAAATAATGCAATGCTAAAAAGGAAAAATGCAGCCATTATAAGACTTAGGTCCCATCACATAATGCAACACAAACCATATGTTAGAGTTTTACCTTATAATGGCCAAATATGCTTGATACGCAAAATTTATCTTTTATTATTATTAGTGAATAATAATAAAACAACTTCAAATATAAATGTATCAATCATATGCGACATAGGTACCATTATATTACGTCGCCATATAGGTTTACAACTAAAACTGTAAAATCGCGTATTGGAAATTGGGTTTCCATCTATGAAACGAGACAAGGGATCTTCCTCACCGATTTTGAGACACTCTAGCAAATGCCTCAGGATTACGCCTCTTAGCAACCCTTGGATCTTCAGGGACGGTCAGCCGTCGTTGATTAGTTATACCATAACAATACGTTAGCCGGTTCCATCGAACCTCTCACAAGGTCAGTATGTCGACCAAATCAAGGACCTTTTAGTCGGCCCAGAACAAATATGAGGTACCTCGCCTTCCATCAAATAATATCCAACATCCACATAAGTAAAATGTCTGGGCTCCATGCCATGACATCACTCATAGCTAGAAGCTAACGTATGTTCATTTCCCTGCAGCATCTATCCCGTTTTTGGTTCACACCAGGGTGTGAGGTTCGCAAATTAATGCTACACAAAGCCGCGCTACTTAAAGCTGTGCTTTGATCATCAACCAAAAAGCCCTGCTTTTCAACAAAAGCCTTGATCCATGCAATTTGGCAAGCCACATTGTATATCCATACCATACTATTGATTTCCACCAATATATAACCTCTAAGCTCATACGTCTTAGAGAAAGGTGCTAAGAAAGAGAATAAATTCTCTGCCACCACACAGATATATATTTAGTAGAGATCAATGAATACAGCGCGAAATACAATGTCATACATGCATCCATTTGCAAGTCCGTTCTGGGTCTGAACGAAATCGGAGGCACCTTATTCCTCGTCCCATATATCCAATACAGGAGAGAGGCCCTTGCATATCCGGTCGATCTCCAAGTACGTCTGGACGATCACCACTTATTACCTCGTCTTGGGTGCACACCCCAAGTCGAGACATCAGCAATCGTCCCTACGATGTGAAGATCTCCGGTGTTCAACCATCGTCTTCGTATCTTTGACTTTTAGTCGTCATAACAGTTATTCAGAATAGGTTAAACCCGGTCTTTCCGAATAACTAGCATATCTTTATAATCATGTGATAAATGCACAAAGATAGCACACATGTGACACCCACATCCGTTAATGTCACTCACTAAGGAATGCATTAAGTTTCGTGAAGCGTTATAGGTAAACAGAAATAGAAATATTACAAGGCAGATATAAAAGCAATAGAGGAATTCAAAATTTTATTTCAAACATAAATCATAACATCGTGGTCCAAAATACCATAAGTCTAAAACTACATAAAATCATTACAATAAAACTTCTATCTTGTACCATCAGAGTACGGAAAATACATAAAAAGCATAATTCCCCAAAAGAGACAAAACCATAGTAGTTAAAGATAGAAACTGAGCAATCGAGTCCTGACTAAGCCTGAGAATTCCCACCGTGCGAACCTTGGGGGGGGGGGGGGGGAGAAACGGAAGAAAGAAGAGGAAACGAAAAGGGTCAGACATAATGTCTGGCGAGTCCAATTACTTTTAGCAAGTAAATAAGTAAAAGTATCATGACAGTCATATAAGATGGACAAGAAAGATAACATCGAGTATAATGAGGTAAACATGATAGAGTATACTGCGCTTCTAGAGATTTCTCTGCACCAATACTAATATAACAGATATGTAACAGGATTACATTCTCCCTAATTGCTTAACAGAAACTGATCATCCCAACAAAATACAATGGTATCTTTAGGTGTACTCTAATAACGGGTTTTAACCCAAATGAAATTAGCCGGTACCTAATCAAAAATAGCGGGTGTTAGCGCAGACAGAAACACAGGTACCCTACAGAAATAGACAGGACCAAATGTACCCTATTTACTACCCCCTCAATCGATCGACTCCCTATTCCGTAAATACCCTGTGTCAGCCCCACAGCAGGGTGTATTACTTCCTAAAGTGGCAACCTACAGAAGGACACATACCTATTTACTAGTGCTACAACGACTTATCTTCCCAGATGCAGGCCGTACTCATGCACGCACATGAGTCCGTTGGAACGTGCCAGTACACACCTCCTCTCAGATGAACTTCTTATAATCAGTTCAGTAAGCGTTACCAGAATGGGTTACTGACTAATATGGGTCTCACATAACAGATGATACATGCCAACCCTTAAAGATCTTGTGTCCCCAACTAACTAGGATTTTGATAGGTAATGCCTAACAGATTTAACATATTCACATAACCCTCTACAGATTTACGGGTTAAACTTTACAAGTTAATGGGTCAATATAACCCCAACATATTCAATAGGTTAAGTTTTCTAAATTAACAGGTTTGTATAACCCTTGCAGATTTAACAGGTTTACTCAACCCCACAGATTTAACAGGTTTACTTAACCCTACATATTTAACAGGCTTACTTTACCCCACATGCTTAATAGGTTTACTTAACCCCACAGATTCAACAGGCTCGTACAATCCTTATGGATTCAACTAGGTTAAGTTTTCATCTTTATTACCATATTCAATTATAGTTAAAATGTGCTAGACCTCCCACATTAGGGCTACAACTTGTGGACGCTGGATATGCCGGTCAGTTCCAGGTAGACTTCTTCCACAAGTCGGGCTTAACCTCGTGTCATAACAAGTCTCGTATTTGTGCACTTAGACATCTCACATTAGATTCACTACTTGCGGTCGCTAGATATGCCGGTCGGTTTCGGGCAGACTTCCAACGCAAGTGCAATCTAACCTCGTGTCATAAGTGCCATTACAGTTTCTAATTACTGTAATCCTAGGCATTTCAATTATTAATTAATTATACCTATGTCTTTATAGGTTTCCATGCCTCTTTTTCCCCAATTATGTTCATAATTAATTGTATGCCCAAATTCACGCTTATAAACATTAAGTTATGCCAAACTTTTTATTTACAAATTATGCCCAATTTATACCTTTTTTCCTCGTTCCCATTTTAACGTATTCACATAATTTAACGTCATGCCTAGGCTAGAAAGTAGCCAGGCTAAAATAAAAGGGACAGGGTGACAGAAATGATTATTCTAACAAGATTGACATAAACATGTGGTGGCATAATTATATAATGACATAATGATAAGATGGACATATATGAACGAATCTAGTGAACATGTGATATTAGAATCGATCTTAACATAATAGGGATGTCATAACTGGCATGATAAGATCTAAATAATAATTTAGATGTCAAACTAATAATAGATCCTATTTAACCTCAATATGATAGGAACAAGGTAATCTAAACAGTGAAACCAAGGTAGACTTGTCATGACAATTAGGTGAAAGTTTAGATCTAAATCTAAAACATGTCCAACTAATGACAGATCCAAAATAACCACAACATGATAAGTACCAAATGATCTAGAAAGTGAATTAGATCGATAATCAAAACTAGATCTGGCATAAATAAGGTTAAGCTCCAAAATAACCACAACATGGTAGGTGCAAAATGATCTAAAAAGAATAAGATCCATAATCAAAAGTAGGTTTGACATGATAACGGTTACGATCCAAATCAACTATAACATAATAGGTACAAAATGATCTAAATAGAATTAGATCTATAATCAAAAGTAGATCTAACATGATAACTGTTAAGATCCAAATCATAGTTAATTCAGATTTCATAGATTCACAAATTACAATAGATCTGATATGATTCAATCCTAAGCATATACCCAAATTACAGTCATATCATGTCTTTCTTTTAATTATTCAATTCTAAAGGTAACTTGAACTCACAATGATCGGATCTAGAATAATAGGAGGAGAAAAGTGAAGTTTGGATCTCAGATCTACACTTGAAACACTTGAATCTCTAAACTTGATTAATTTGATTGTAGAAGAATGTGACGACCCGATTTCCCGTTCTCACGGAAACAAGGTTATCTTTTGGAATATAACACAGAAACAGATAATAGCAGAACAGAATTAAATAAATACACCAGATATGAACAACAAAATATACTGGATAAAAGTGATCATCAGAGTTACACAGTATACAGGATCTTACTTAGTACAAATACAGTTCAGCTATACATAAATGTCTACAGCGGAAATAAACAAAATATGTACAATAGGAGCTGAACAGCATAAAAAGAATAAATGATAGAATCCATCTTCAGCTCCAGCTATCCAGAAAGAACCAGCTAAACCTGAATACAAGGCTGCCCGTGTGGAAAAAAGGGGCACCCGAGTTTGAGAGTGAAACAAACTACGAGTCAGTCATGGGACTGGTATGAGAAATCTACTCAACACATATATAATATGGCAAATCACAGGACCACGCCACTTTCGTGGAACGGGTTTACTCCATTGGATTGCCAGTGCTTTAAAACAAATCTTTCTTTTAAACATCGCTATGCTTCTTATAAAAATGAAGCCATTATAAGACTCAGTTCCCATCACACAATGCAACGCAAACCGGAGGATAGAGTTTTACCTTATAATGGCCAAAATATGATTGATACGGATAAAACAAAAGCATTTGGTATTATGACTAGTGTTCATATGTTTCAAAACAATTTCAATCATAACTATCAATCATAGACGGCATGGGTACCATATATCATGTCGCCATATATATATATACAATCAAAACCGCACGATGTCGTATTTGGAAATTGGATTTCCGTCGTGAACCAAGGCAAAAGATAGTCCTTACCGACTTCGTGACTCTCTAGCCCGAGCCACAGGGTCAGAGCGCATCGACCCTTTAGATCGTCAGGGCCGGTCCACCGATGTGGATTAAAATGCCTGAACAATACGTTTCCCCGCCCTTTGGGGCGTAAACGAGCCAACGAATGACTCCTTCGGACCCGGATCGTCCGATCAAACCGAGGCGCCTCGCAACAGCAACAACCACATAGGTGAAAAGTATATAAATGTCAGGGCTGGTAGGTCACTGACACCACCCTAGCTAGAAAGAAACGCATGCCCTCCCTGAGGTCCTTCTCCAGTTTTAGGTTCATACCGCGGTGTGAGGCTCGCGAATTCACGTTATACACAAAGCCACGCCACACAGGCGGTGCTTTGATCATCACCACAAGACTTTGCTTTTCAACAGAAGTCCTGTTCACTGCATCTTAGCATGCCACACAGGCAATTCATGCCATGCGACTGATGTCCATCGATATACAACCTCTGAGCTCGTGCGTCTCAGAGAAGGGCGTTAAGCAAAAGAATAAATTCTCCGCCGCCAAACAGATGTATATTTAACAGAAAACAATCAACACAGAATAAACTCCGATGTCAGACACACAGTCCATTTACAAGTCCGTTCTGGGTCTGAACGAAACCGGAGGCACTAAATACCTCGCAAACCCTTTGATCAACACGTACGTCTGAACGATCACCACTCATTATCCATATTTCGGGATGCCTCCCAATCAGGACCTCGGTTACCATCCAAACGAGGTGAAGATCTCCGGTCTTCGACCACCGTCTTCATCTTCGAATTTCAATCGTTGGTCGATTATTCGAAATGAGAATTAACTCGGCCTTTCCAAATAATTCACGTATATTTAGAATTTTAAATCGATTTATTTCAATGGTTAAATTATTTGACAACATCACGTTTGTTCTTTAATGTAATTTTCACACCAAACACATTCAACCATCAAATATCACATAAATCAAGCAAATTCAGTTTATTTCCATTCCATATCGCTTACGATATTTTATAACGATTTATCGCTATTTTTATTTATTTTAAAATAGCTATTCTATTCAAAACGACGCTTCGGGCCATAAGGCGGCCGTGGCGCTGTTTTTCTTCAGATTTGATTTACACATATCTGAAAATCTAACCGTTGGATCTTCACAAAATTTACATCATTAGAAAGGTCTTTTCAAAACGAATCCAACGGTTCCAGTTTCGGGAAAATCCGACGGTCGGATCTCCCGGTACAATCGTTTGAAATTTCGATTTCAAAATACGAACTGCAGCGTCGTTATTCGATTAAATATAATTCTATTTATATTTATATATAAATAAAATCGATTCTGGCGCTGTTTTTCTTCAAATTTGAATTAAACATTCCGGACAATCCAACCGTTGGATTTTTACAAGGTTGGTGCCGTTGGAAAGATTATTCCAAGGCGAACCCGACGGTTGAGATTTCGGGAAAATCCGATGGTCGGATTTCCCGTACTAGTCGTTTGAAATCACGGTTTCAAAATACGAACTGCACGGCTTCGTTTCGTTTTAATTTTATTTATATTTATATAGTTATATAAATATAGTTCATTCAAGGATTTCTATATCGTTTTCACTTCAAAAAATTTTCTAACACCTTAAATTTTGGAAAAATTTCGCCATAACCTCCCCTGCACCGGGAGCGTCGGGAAATCGCAAATAGCGTCCCGGTCCTTCTAATCTCAAAAAGAAAAAGAAAAAGCCAAGCGGCTAGCCAACAGGCTCAAAATCATCACCCAAACAAATCAGTAAATGTGTACCTATTTGTCGGGCACAAAATTTTATTCCTCTTCTCTAGCCCCTTTACTATAACCTGTTCAATGAATATGCATGTATATATATATATATACAGTTCATATCATTTTTCATTTTCTATTCAACTTCATATTTGATTTCTATTTGGTTTAAAAACACCATTCATTCTAATGCTACATAAATAGGTGCAAATCATTTCATTAGCTAATTAATGAATATTTCAACTCATATATGCTTATTTTGAACAAGTGGCTATTTTTAACACTTCTCATTTCAACGATTTTATGCATACAATAAAAATATGATTTTTATTGTAAAACAGTTCATTTCAAAACACTACTTTTCTATATAGTTCATATAGTCGATAAAAGGTGATTTTTATTATCAAACAATTTATTTCAAAATGTGAATACCATTCAACACATGAATTTCTAATCAACGAATGAATATCAATTCAACACATGAATGTTTTCTATAGTTTAAGCATATGAAAATAATTCAAACACAAGAATATTATTCAAAATTTCGGCAGCATAACGGCAGGGTAGTTACACCGGCACCGTCCCTAGTACGGCTCCTCGCTCTACCTTAAAACCTCGCGGTTTTTGACAATGGGAAACATGCATCTAGTTCGCACGCAGGCGGCATGTATATATTTATTTCATTTCCACAAACTAATCCTATATGGTTTCAACCAAATATTTCACAACCACAAATGGGTATTTTTCAACCACAATCAACCAATATCTATCACAAACAATCCCAAACAACCATTCGTCATCAACCAATTATCACAACAATTTCAATCAATAAATATCGTCCATGGTTTGTGGACGAGGGGCGTATATATATATATATATAAATATATAGCAATTCACTTTCATATTCACACACATATATTTATATTTTTAAATCAGAAATCTCACCAATAGCTATCCAACTTCGAGACTCTTCTTAATAGAAATCTTCGCCTATTTGTCGCTTTCACCCGTATTCTCTGCATATGTAAAAATAGAATTTTTACTATGCTATTCAATATATAAAAATATGATTTTTTACTTTTGCTTTCAACATATAAAAATATGATTTTTACTTTTGCTTTCAACATATAAAAATATGATTTTTACTTTTGCTTTCAACATATAAAAATATGATTTTTTACTTTTGCTTTCAACATATAAAAATATGATTTTTACTTTTGCAAGTTCAAATCTTTTTCTACTAAAAGATTAAACCTTTTTCCTATTTTAAAGTTCAAAATAAAATCAGTTTTTCTCTTTTATAAAAATGCAGTTTTTATCTTTATAAAAAAATGCAGTTTTAGTTTCTTCTTAAAAAAAACAGTTTTAAAATTCTTTTAAAAATCCTGTTTTAATCCTTTTACAAAAACAGTTTTTATTTTTCTTAAAAATTCAATTTTTATTTTTCTTAAAACAAATCAGTTTTAGTTTTTATTTTTAAAACAATTTCAGTTTTTAATTTTAAACGAATTAAAATAAAAATAAATTACAATAAAATACTTACAGTGCTTCGAAGAAAAAGGGGGGGAATGAAGATGTCGTCGGCGGCACTTCTGGGGGGGGGGTCTTCGCAGACGTCGAGACGGGGGGCTTCGTCGGAGCTAGCGCGATTTGGGGGGGGGAAGCTTCGTCGTCTTCGATCGATGTAGGGGGGAGCGGCTTGGGTCTGGTAGCGTCGCGATCTGGGAAGGAGGTGGAGGCGGACGGAGGAGGGCGGCGTTCGCTCTAGGGGGGGCGGCTGCTCGATACTTAGGGTTTTTTTTTCTTTTTCTGTTTAGAATTAAAACGAACGGGGGGGGGGGGGGGGGCAAGCAGAAGATAAGAGGGAGGGAGGGAATAAAAATATATATATATATATATATATATATTTTATTATTTATTTATTCAAAAAGTTGACTTTCACATACGACCTCGAAACGAGGCCCACCGCCTGTCGCCCATAGCGTTTTACCCCCATTCCGAACACAATGGGATATGTATCGCAAACTGATTTGATCGTTACAGCCAGTTTCCTTTTGAATTTTCTTTTAAATCATTATATTGAATTTTAAACGCACATTTCAAATTACCGGGGTCACATACTAACTAGAAAAATTCCAGAAAAATATTTTCTAGCTTCGTATTGACGATACGGTCCTAACAAAACTAGTTTCGTCGAATTCTGAGACCATTTGAAAAAATGGCCAATTTCCAGTCGATTAAAATCAACAGAAACTGGTCAAACGCGTTTTCTTTTGCCACGCTCACATATTGATTCGAAAAATTATGAAATTTGAAACCTAGCAATAACTTAACACTGCGGATCTAACAAAAGTGGTTTCGTCGAAATCCGAGGTCATTTGCAAAATTTCCATTTTTAAGGGCCTGAATTCTATAGCGACTATTCAGAATTTTCAACTGGACATATCTTTTGATTCCCGCTATCAAATTTCGATTGGTCGGATTCGTTAGAAAGATATCATCAATTAGATCCTATATTTTTGGTTTCACTAAAATCCGGATTGTTTTGCATCCGGTATATTCAATTTAAGTTTGAAATCGAATTATCGAACTACCGCGCCATTTTCAATTCTATATATAATTATAATTAATTATATTGGTTTTCAAATGTCGATTTCAACTCAGTTTTCATCGCCGTTATTTAAAATATTTATTTTAAATATTTAAAATCCATTATTTTAGCCAATTTAAAAATTTTAAATTGGTTCAGATTTTCTGGGTCGTTACAATCTCCCCCACTTAAAACTTTTCGTCCCCGAAAAGGAATAAAGTCGAAAGTGGTTTGATAAATCTACGATCACAAAATACAACAACCAATCCAATTGTTTTTAACCTTTAAAAATATACTAATCAAATCCTATACCCCTTTAAAATCATTTAGAGTATAGAATAAATAGTGCACATCCATGAAAAGAAAATAACAATAGTGTAGAGAATTGAATGGTAATGCAAAGTAGGTTAAATGTACCTTGCACCAGAGTCAATCAGAGATATCTACTCGACATCTAGGATAAGCTTTCTGAATGCTCTCCTCAGTTTCCCAAGTACAATCTCGCGGATCTCCACTCCATTGCACTTTGACTAAGCGAACCTTCTTGTTTCTCAGCTCTTTGGTTTCTTTGCCGATGATCTTCAGCGGCTCACGCCTCACAGCTAATTCTAGAGTAATTTCAATATCCTGCTGAGCTGCTTCTTCTACGATCAAGTCTGGATCATGAACGTGCTTTCGAAGTTGAGATATATGAAATACATCATGAACTCCAGGCAACCAGTCAGGCAGTTTGATCCTATAAGCGAGAGTTCCAATCCGTTCCAGAATAGGAAACGGACCAATGAATTTGGGTGCTAACTTTCCAGTTTTACCGAACCGGATAACTCCTCTCATCGGCGATACTTTCAAATATACATAGTCGCCAACTTCAAAGGATATATCTCTTCTTCTTTTATCGGCGTAGCTCTTTTGTCGGCTTTGAGCGGCGAGTAATCTCTTCCTAATAAAACCGACTTTGTCGGCAGCTTCTCGAATCATATCGGGACCCAACACAAGTCTATTTCCAGGCTCGACCCAACAAGCAGGAGATCGGCAAGGTCTACCATACAATGCTTCGAATGGCGACATTGTCAGACTCGCCTGGTAGCTGTTGTTATAAGAGAATTCAGCCAAATGCAGATGGTCTTCCCATGATCCACCGAAATCTATAACACAAGCCCGCAATAGGTCTTCTAAAATGCGATTCACCCTCTCAGTCTGACCGTCTGTCTGAGGATGATAAGCGGTGCTCAAGTTTAACTTCGTTCCTAGCTCGACTTGAAATGCTTCCCTGTAACACCCCGCCTCCGCTAGGGTCACTCGCAAAGGAATGCACTAGCTTTAGAGGGGCATTATTGGTAAACATGCACAGAAATATCACAAGACAGAACATATAAAATAGCGGAAGTAAAATCGAACTTTCTTAAATTCAATAATTAAGGTCTAAAGCCTTTTAAATCAGAGTACATCAAAACCTGTCTTGCAATAGTAAAGAAGCATAAAGACTTTTTAATAAATTATTCCCCAAGTAAAACAGTAAAGTAGCCATAGCCAAGAGAAGTCCAAGCCATCCATGATGACCTTCAAGCAGAAGAAGTCCGAACTAAACAGCATTGTTTCCTCCCTGAAACCTGGGGGGGAAACGAAAGAAAAGAGGCGAAACAAAAAGGGTCAGTCAAAAAGACTGAGTAAGTCCTATCTACTTCCAGTATAAAAACAGGTAAAGGTAACATGACATGCATAAACTGAAAGTAAACATAAGGATAACTACAAGATAAATAAACCAGGGTAGCCGGTTGAACTACTGTGGCAAGGTAAACTAAGGTATCATGATAAAGTACGATGTCATGATAAGTCAAGGTATCACATCGTCAGGTTTCTATCAAGTATACTATCCAAGGTTATCTACCCTGTCTAACATCCCACGGTATCCACTATGTATATTTTTTTTTTCCTGGTTCCAACATGTATATTTGCTCTGCACCTCTCGTACTAGTATCCCAACCCGCGTCATGTGTTAATCATGAATGTCCCTTGCCCAATGTCATGTAATGGTCCATGTCAACCTAATATATCGCATATATAGGTTACTCAAATCATATGTTGCTTTCCATGTATATAAGTTCAGTCCTTTGCCGTACCTCGTACGGGCTTCCTCATGTCGTATTTATCCTTGAAATCGTTTGGACTGTCACCCTTGTTCTAGCTAGGCTCTCCATATGAATCATCGTTTGAACTACTAGGACTTACGCCACCTAGCACCACTAGGGATTACGCTTACCTATTGCACGCTTTCGTATTTCGGTTTGGGTTAAACCACCTAGGCCACTAGGGATTACGCTAACCCTCAACCGCGCCCTTTTTCCCACGCATTCATCGTGAATCGTTTTTCTATAACTGTATGCACATGTATCACATCGTGCCATCCGAGTCCTGTCACAGGGCAAAACAAGAAATACAGGACTCGGTCGGGAGCTTTAGATTTATCTGCCGATGCAGATACTAAGGTCTGCTTTTCTACACGTGGCTATGGTCCCACGAGACCCCTCCCTCAACTAGTGAAAGGCAACACAAGAGAAAATCTTGCATGAGAATTACACTCCGGCCAGCCCACATCCTACGGCCTACCTCACCCATGATTAGATAGCAATCATGGTCTGTTGGGTGTTCCCTGCCTTTCCGTACGTACACGCTTGACTCAAGATGGTAGATGAACGACGAACTTGCTATCTCGGGCACCTTATGTATTCGTTGGCTCACTGCTATCCACCCCAGTCTTTAGGTCGCTCGCATAGCAACCAAGGCATATTCTTGGTTCTTCTACCGCAGACCTCAACCTCTCGTGAGCCTAGTATAATGACCTGGCAGCTCACAGAGGGATCCCAAGAATATCCTCACGTCCCCCGAAGCCGCTGCTTCGTTACCCAGTTCGCTGGAGCCTTTATCTAAATCAGATAGCCTGCTCCTACACGCATACTTAAACGTTGACCTAACGTATCGGGTTACTAATCTACCTAAGAAATGGTCCAAATTTCCTTGACTAAGAATTATTACTTAGTTTCCCTTAACTAAGGTTTACCACTTAGCCTTATTTCCATAATCCTTGTTAACTATGGTTATTTACCTAATCCTCCGAATTAGGGTTTATCTAATGGGTTAAGTGTCACTTAAGTTCATAACTTAGCTCGTCTACAAACCATGTCAAAATTGGCTAAGTATCCAAGTCCAAGACTTAACCCTACAAACCAAATGGCAGGTTGGCTAAGTATATTAAGCAATCCATAACTTAACCTCGTCTAATTATTATTTCAGATTGGTTAATTATATAAATTAACTTGACCTTGTCTAATTACTGAGTCATATCGGTCAAGCGCATTCAAACGATTCGTGACTTAGCCTTATCATGTTTTCACGTTAGATTGGTTAAGTATAGGTTAACTTAACCTCATCAAATTAACGAGTTAGATTGGTTAAGTATAGGTCACTTAACCTCATCGAATCATCGTGTTAAATTAGTTAAGTGTTTAACTTAACCCCATTAAATTACCAAGTTGAATTAATTAAGTCCAGGCTAACTTAACCCCATCCGATTACCATGTTTAGATTAGTTAAGTCTAATCTTAACCCCATCCATTAACTGCATTATACGGTTGAGTGTCATTAAGAAGATTTACTTAACCTTATCACGTTCTCGTGTTGGATTGATTAAGTGTTGGTTAACTTAATCCCGTCCATTAGTCGTATAAAAATGGTTAAGTGTCATTAGGCAAATCGAGTTACTTAACCTACCCAAGCTTATCATGTTTTGTTAAGTATCATTAGCCTAATCAAATTACTTAACCCGTTTGTCCATGTCATATTTGGTTAAGCCTCATTAATCAAATTAACTTAACCCTATTATGTGGCATTAATTATTTAATGCACCCCAACCTCTCACATTAGACTTTGTTGTGGTTACTAGTTAAGCCGGGCGGGTCCGGGTAGATTTACACCACAACTTGGTCTAACCTCGGGTTCAAGCACAACATGACCAACTTCTCACATTGAGTCCTATTGTTTGCAACTACTAGTTAGGCCGGTCGATTCCGGGTAGTTTTACGTTGCAAACTCAACCCAACCTCGAGTTGGCCACTTTCATGTTTAGTCTAGTGTCATGTTCATAGTCAAGTTTTCAAGCAATTGGGTAGACCTAACTTAATAGGTAAATTCCCAATGGGTAGACCTAACTTAATAGGTAAATTCCCAAGCTTATGTTTTTATGCATACTTACATGTCAACTTCCATGTTACATTTCAAGTTATGTTTTCAAGTATAAACACATGTCATAATCAAGTTAGATTTCACGACATGTTCATATTATCTAACTACCCAAAATCGTATTTTCCCAACGCAAGCAAAGCGAGTCAACATAGTAAGGATACTATGTCACATATTGGTCTCCAAAACATGCATGATGCCAAAAAGGGCTTGGCTTCCACATGCACAACCTTGGCCAAAAATATGCATAGTGTCATAAGGTGATTTTGGCCACAAACATGCATAGTATAAAAGGGGATAACTTGCATATTATCATAAGGGATTTCGGGTTCATATACTTGCATAGCCTCAAAGTCACATTCATGCACATGTTTCACGAGTCAAAGTGGTTTCAAGTGTGCATGCTTACATACCACAAGCAAAGGTCCAATCTTGCATGACAAACTAAGTCCAATGCAACATGCATAGCATGGTTTAATCGCTACAACATCACCCAAAGTCATATATTCATGTTAAAGAGGCAAACTAGGTTCCCATAGGCTAACATACTCATGTTACTTTGCATTTTATCCCATGTCACATCAAAATCATCGTTTAAATCTACAAGTAGCTAGAACTTACATAGGCAAGGCTTAGGAAAGGGATCATGCATCATCATGACGAAGAAAGGTGGCTCCTTTGATGAAGAACCATCATGAAACTCGCATAGAAATGTTGATTTGGCCTTGATTTGGTGTAGCAAGCTTGCATCTTTTGATTTGAACCCGATTTGAATGCATAGGCTCTAGGGATTTGAGATGGAGGCCATGATCAAAATTGATTTTGGCAGCACTTAGTTGCTAGGTTTGATTTTTAGGGATTTAGGTTAGGTTTAGGGTCTTTTTATAGAGATTAGGATAGTTTTAGGCCCTTAGATCAACCCTAGGATAGATCAGAACCATCAGATCTCGGAATTCTCTAGAACCAGGCCACAAGACCAGACCAAGACCCAAAATGGTGCACCAGGCAAAATTGCCCGGCCACCCCCTGTCGACAGGCAAGTCGACAGGGCTGTCGACTTGGTCTGGGCCCAAGTCGACAGGCCTGTCGACAGCCCTGTCGACATGGCCTAGGCGGGAAACTCCCCGCCTAGCCCCAGATTTGATTTCTAAAACTGTTTCCGAAATTCAAATTTTCAGAAATCTTCTTTGGGCCTTTATCGGGTCATACGGACTCCGATTCTCGAAAACTCGGACTCTATTTCGCGTATTTTTCCGAGACGAACGCAATGGCATAGCCCGTTTTACTTGATTCAGAATTTAAAATTAAATTCTGCCTTGATTCTCGTTTTAACATGTTATCAAAATACGGGTTGTTACATTCTCCCCACCTTTTAGGATTTCGTCCCCGAAATCTCCAAGTTAGGAAGAACATATCCTACCATCCATCATCCATCTACTCAAAACATCATCCACAAGCAACCATTGTCCTTAGATGATTTCTAATGCTGTATGAATATATGCAAAACGTGTGTGTACATGTTCCTTAGCTAATGCTAATGATCAGGCCTGGATAATCTTCCTAATGCAAAAATATGTATAGTGCCATGAATCCAACATGTATGCAAATAGTCCTAGTCATATATATACAATATATGCGTGCACAAACATTCATCCATATGCAACGTCCACATGGTAACACATTCAATTTCATCCATAAACAAGTATAAATACTCGTGTATATGCAACATGAAATGTGATCGCGTCAATCTAGTATCTAACGTGTATTCGCGCATCCACGAGCAACCACTTGCAATCATTTGCAACCATATCAACCATAACATGTTTCAAATACATGTTTACATCCATAGGGTTCTACCTAAGATTCGCTAAAATAAGATCGAGAAGATAAACAAAACAAACTCCTTACGGGGTTTGTAACAGAAACAGGACCGAGAGGATACCCATAAAAGATAGCCTACAAGCAAGCTCAACAGAAAACAGGGGTCGAGGATATATTCCCAAAAGAGATATCATGCACGCATTTAGTCTTCAGTCTCTTGCGTCGCATTACCTTGAGCTTAGTTCCATCGTGCCTTGACCGCCCCTTTTTACTTCACGATTTCGCAGCTTCTTATTTCCTGTTTCCATAACATGAGTTGGAACTCATTTCCTCGTCGCCTCTCGTTCCACCTGTACTTATTCTCCTTCTGGAATACTTGGCGCAAACAGGACTGCGTACTCATTATTCCATGCGAGCCCTCAAAACTTACTAGTGAATCCTGGACCTTGTACCATAAGGTATTCCACGTAGAAAAACTTTCCCTTGCAAGTAAACAGGTTACCATGCGCACTTACTAGGGTAATTCCCATAACCCATACATAAGCGAAGTAAACCATCCATTTTATTAGCGAACACCACTCGATCGGGTTTCTAATTTCCAACAAAGGCATCTAGGAATTCCAAGTAACTAATCATGACAGAACCCAAAAGGTTACGCGATACTTCAAGGGTATTACCAAAGCAAGCCAAGGGTCTAACTACCCTCCTTCTAAAACCGAGAGTGGCATCCCTTACTGTATACCCACTTCATCCCTAGAATCCATCCACAACTTATAAACATAAGCATTATTTCCAAGCTCAACACTTGATATAGACATTCTCAAATCCAAACAAGCCATGAGTAAATGGACCGATCTTCCAATAGGACTTGAGACAAAAGCGGGATCCTCTACTACGCTAGTACTAAGGTGCAGAGACTCAACTATCGAAGCAGACTTAAATGATACGATGATCAAACCAAAGTCCTAACGGGATGATAGAGAAGAAAAGCTAAACCTTTAACAAGATCGTTACCCCCCTTCCGAGGTACCCTAGAAATAGGAGCATACTACTGCCCTCCTGATGATCTTGTCCTTGTCCCATGATACTTAACTATCCGCCCCGTTTCACCATGCCAAAGGTACTCCCTCGTCATGGGTTTCATTGTTCATCTTTCCCTCTCATTCTGGGTTGAGCCATACCAACAAGTTGCTCATCCTTGGGCTCGTATCCTTTATCCTTGTTCTTACTATCCTTTCATGCATAACTCTGCAACGGTCTCTCGAGAACCACCCCCATCGTACGGGAAACACTTACGCAGCTAGAAAGACTAGTCGCAGTCAAAACCACTGTGACTACAGATGGAGGAAAGAAAGGAAAAGAGATTCAATCAAGGAAACAAGGATAATGCTAATGGCCTTTGGGGAATAGCCTTTTTCTTTTTAAAAGAGAATTTTCTTGAAAAATGCTTCTTTGTAAACGGTTTTTCAAATAATTTTCAGAAGGTCTTTAAAAACTTTTGCCCAGTCTAGTAACCTTCTGCTCTGATACCAAATGTAACACCCCGCCTCCGCTAGGGTCACTCGCAAAGGAATGCACTAGCTTTAGAGGGGCATTATTGGTAAACATGCACAGAAATATCACAAGACAGAACATATAAAATAGCGGAAGTAAAATCGAACTTTCTTAAATTCAATAATTAAGGTCTAAAGCCTTTTAAATCAGAGTACATCAAAACCTGTCTTGCAATAGTAAAGAAGCATAAAGACTTTTTAATAAATTATTCCCCAAGTAAAACAGTAAAGTAGCCATAGCCAAGAGAAGTCCAAGCCATCCATGATGACCTTCAAGCAGAAGAAGTCCGAACTAAACAGCATTGTTTCCTCCCTGAAACCTGGGGGGGAAACGAAAGAAAAGAGGCGAAACAAAAAGGGTCAGTCAAAAAGACTGAGTAAGTCCTATCTACTTCCAGTATAAAAACAGGTAAAGGTAACATGACATGCATAAACTGAAAGTAAACATAAGGATAACTACAAGATAAATAAACCAGGGTAGCCGGTTGAACTACTGTGGCAAGGTAAACTAAGGTATCATGATAAAGTACGATGTCATGATAAGTCAAGGTATCACATCGTCAGGTTTCTATCAAGTATACTATCCAAGGTTATCTACCCTGTCTAACATCCCACGGTATCCACTATGTATATATTTTTTTTTCCTGGTTCCAACATGTATATTTGCTCTGCACCTCTCGTACTAGTATCCCAACCCGCGTCATGTGTTAATCATGAATGTCCCTTGCCCAATGTCATGTAATGGTCCATGTCAACATAATATATCGCATATATAGGTTACTCAAATCATATGTTGCTTTCCATGTATATAAGTTCAGTCCTTTGCCGTACCTCGTACGGGCTTCCTCATGTCGTATTTATCCTTGAAATCGTTTGGACTGTCACCCTTGTTCTAGCTAGGCTCTCCATATGAATCATCGTTTGAACTACTAGGACTTACGCCACCTAGCACCACTAGGGATTACGCTTACCTATTGCACGCTTTCGTATTTCGGTTTGGGTTAAACCACCTAGGCCACTAGGGATTACGCTAACCCTCAACCGCGCCCTTTTTCCCACGCATTCATCGTGAATCGTTTTTCTATAACTGTATGCACATGTATCACATCGTGCCATCCGAGTCCTGTCACAGGGCAAAACAAGAAATACAGGACTCGGTCGGGAGCTTTAGATTTATCTGCCGATGCAGATACTAAGGTCTGCTTTTCTACACGTGGCTATGGTCCCACGAGACCCCTCCCTCAACTAGTGAAAGGCAACACAAGAGAAAATCTTGCATGAGAATTACACTCCGGCCAGCCCACATCCTACGGCCTACCTCACCCATGATTAGATAGCAATCATGGTCTGTTGGGTGTTCCCTGCCTTTCCGTACGTACACGCTTGACTCAAGATGGTAGATGAACGACGAACTTGCTATCTCGGGCACCTTATGTATTCGTTGGCTCACTGCTATCCACCCCAGTCTTTAGGTCGCTCGCATAGCAACCAAGGCATATTCTTGGTTCTTCTACCGCAGACCTCAACCTCTCGTGAGCCTAGTATAATGACCTGGCAGCTCACAGAGGGATCCCAAGAATATCCTCACGTCCCCCGAAGCCGCTGCTTCGTTACCCAGTTCGCTGGAGCCTTTATCTAAATCAGATAGCCTGCTCCTACACGCATACTTAAACGTTGACCTAACGTATCGGGTTACTAATCTACCTAAGAAATGGTCCAAATTTCCTTGACTAAGAATTATTACTTAGTTTCCCTTAACTAAGGTTTACCACTTAGCCTTATTTCCATAATCCTTGTTAACTATGGTTATTTACCTAATCCTCCGAATTAGGGTTTATCTAATGGGTTAAGTGTCACTTAAGTTCATAACTTAGCTCGTCTACAAACCATGTCAAAATTGGCTAAGTATCCAAGTCCAAGACTTAACCCTACAAACCAAATGGCAGGTTGGCTAAGTATATTAAGCAATCCATAACTTAACCTCGTCTAATTATTATTTCAGATTGGTTAATTATATAAATTAACTTGACCTTGTCTAATTACTGAGTCATATCGGTCAAGCGCATTCAAACGATTCGTGACTTAGCCTTATCATGTTTTCACGTTAGATTGGTTAAGTATAGGTTAACTTAACCTCATCAAATTAACGAGTTAGATTGGTTAAGTATAGGTCACTTAACCTCATCGAATCATCGTGTTAAATTAGTTAAGTGTTTAACTTAACCCCATTAAATTACCAAGTTGAATTAATTAAGTCCAGGCTAACTTAACCCCATCCGATTACCATGTTTAGATTAGTTAAGTCTAATCTTAACCCCATCCATTAACTGCATTATACGGTTGAGTGTCATTAAGAAGATTTACTTAACCTTATCACGTTCTCGTGTTGGATTGATTAAGTGTTGGTTAACTTAATCCCGTCCATTAGTCGTATAAAAATGGTTAAGTGTCATTAGGCAAATCGAGTTACTTAACCTACCCAAGCTTATCATGTTTTGTTAAGTATCATTAGCCTAATCAAATTACTTAACCCGTTTGTCCATGTCATATTTGGTTAAGCCTCATTAATCAAATTAACTTAACCCTATTATGTGGCATTAATTATTTAATGCACCCCAACCTCTCACATTAGACTTTGTTGTGGTTACTAGTTAAGCCGGGCGGGTCCGGGTAGATTTACACCACAACTTGGTCTAACCTCGGGTTCAAGCACAACATGACCAACTTCTCACATTGAGTCCTATTGTTTGCAACTACTAGTTAGGCCGGTCGGTTCCGGGTAGTTTTACGTTGCAAACTCAACCCAACCTCGAGTTGGCCACTTTCATGTTTAGTCTAGTGTCATGTTCATAGTCAAGTTTTCAAGCAATTGGGTAGACCTAACTTAATAGGTAAATTCCCAATGGGTAGACCTAACTTAATAGGTAAATTCCCAAGCTTATGTTTTTATGCATACTTACATGTCAACTTCCATGTTACATTTCAAGTTATGTTTTCAAGTATAAACACATGTCATAATCAAGTTAGATTTCACGACATGTTCATATTATCTAACTACCCAAAATCGTATTTTCCCAACGCAAGCAAAGCGAGTCAACATAGTAAGGATACTATGTCACATATTGGTCTCCAAAACATGCATGATGCCAAAAAGGGCTTGGCTTCCACATGCACAACCTTGGCCAAAAATATGCATAGTGTCATAAGGTGATTTTGGCCACAAACATGCATAGTATAAAAGGGGATAACTTGCATATTATCATAAGGGATTTCGGGTTCATATACTTGCATAGCCTCAAAGTCACATTCATGCACATGTTTCACGAGTCAAAGTGGTTTCAAGTGTGCATGCTTACATACCACAAGCAAAGGTCCAATCTTGCATGACAAACTAAGTCCAATGCAACATGCATAGCATGGTTTAATCGCTACAACATCACCCAAAGTCATATATTCATGTTAAAGAGGCAAACTAGGTTCCCATAGGCTAACATACTCATGTTACTTTGCATTTTATCCCATGTCACATCAAAATCATCGTTTAAATCTACAAGTAGCTAGAACTTACATAGGCAAGGCTTAGGAAAGGGATCATGCATCATCATGACGAAGAAAGGTGGCTCCTTTGATGAAGAACCATCATGAAACTCGCATAGAAATGTTGATTTGGCCTTGATTTGGTGTAGCAAGCTTGCATCTTTTGATTTGAACCCGATTTGAATGCATAGGCTCTAGGGATTTGAGATGGAGGCCATGATCAAAATTGATTTTGGCAGCACTTAGTTGCTAGGTTTGATTTTTAGGGATTTAGGTTAGGTTTAGGGTCTTTTTATAGAGATTAGGATAGTTTTAGGCCCTTAGATCAACCCTAGGATAGATCAGAACCATCAGATCTCGGAATTCTCTAGAACCAGGCCACAAGACCAGACCAAGACCCAAAATGGTGCACCAGGCAAAATTGCCCGGCCACCCCCTGTCGACAGGCAAGTCGACAGGGCTGTCGACTTGGTCTGGGCCCAAGTCGACAGGCCTGTCGACAGCCCTGTCGACATGGCCTAGGCGGGAAACTCCCCGCCTAGCCCCAGATTTGATTTCTAAAACTGTTTCCGAAATTCAAATTTTCAGAAATCTTCTTTGGGCCTTTATCGGGTCATACGGACTCCGATTCTCGAAAACTCGGACTCTATTTCGCGTATTTTTCTGAGACGAACGCAATGGCATAGCCCGTTTTACTTGATTCAGAATTTAAAATTAAATTCTGCCTTGATTCTCGTTTTAACATGTTATCAAAATACGGGTTGTTACATTCCCAGAATTTGCTAGTGAATATTGTATCTCTATCACTGACTATACTGAGTGGCACTCCATGTAGTCTAACTATTTCCCTGAAGTATATCTGCGCCAGACTCTGAGCAGTTCTATTTGATTTGACAGGTATGAAATGGGCGGTCTTCGTGAAACGATCTACGATCACCCAAATACTGTCATTCCCTTTTCTGGTTCTGGGCAGACCATCAATGAAATCCATAGAAATATGTTCCCACTTCCAGCCAGGAACTTCTAGCGGTTGTAATAATCCAGCCAATTTCTGTTGGTCGCTTTTGACTAGCTGGCAGGTGGGGCATCGGCTTACATATAAAGAAATGTCCCTTTTCATCGACTTCCACCAGAAAGTGCGTTTGATGTCATTATACATTTTGCTTACTCCTGGATGGATACTGAGTTTTGACTTGTGGCATTCATCCAGTACTTCCTTTCGAAGTTCAGGAATGTTAGGGACACAGATTCGACCTTTGAGCCTTAAAATCCCATCATTGTCTACTTGAAAACTCGAGGGTTCGCCTTGTTGAATTATCCCCCTGATCTTCTGAATGAAGTGATCATCCTCCTGAAGAGCAGATATCTTATCTAGCAATGAAGTCGTGATAATAAAACT
Organism: Allium sativum; assembly: GCA_030737875.1. Classification (NCBI taxonomy): domain Eukaryota; kingdom Viridiplantae; phylum Streptophyta; class Magnoliopsida; order Asparagales; family Amaryllidaceae; genus Allium; species Allium sativum. The sequence goes on along the minus strand of CM060916.1, from coordinate 891,085,515 downwards.
GGCGATCATTACATTCTTTCTGCTTAATGCATCAGCCACGACATTGGCTTTTCCTGGAGTATATATAATTTCAAAGTCATATGCTGCAAGAAACTCCAGCCAACGTTGCTGTCTCAGATTCAAGTCCTTCTGAGTGAACAGATACTTTAACGACTGGTGATCTGTAAACAGTTCAAATCTCTCGCCCAGAAGATAGTGTCTCCAGATTTTCAAAGAGAATATGATAGCCAATAACTCAAGATCATGAGTTACATAGTTTTTCTCGTGCGGTTTCAGTTAACGGCTAGCATAGGCAATTACTTGGCCTCTTTGCATTAACACTGCGCCGAGGCCTTCTCTAGAAGCATCAGTCCATACTTTTAAATCTTGGTTGCCATCGATGATGGTTAACACTGGAGCGGTCGTTAATCTTAACTTTAGCTCTTCGAAAGCCTCATCACTTTCTTGAGTCCATTTGAACTTAGAATGCTTCTTTGTAAGCTTCGTTAAGTGGCCAGATATCTTAGAAAAGTCTTTAACGAACTTCCGATAATAGCTAGCCAATCCGAGAAAACTGCGGACTTCAGTGGGAGTACTGGGCTGTTTCCAATTCTGAATAGCTGTGATTTTGCTTGGATCCACAGCGATTCCATCTTTCGATACGACATGGCCCAGAAATTTCACTTCATCTTGCCAGAATATACATTTAGAAAACTTGGCTTTTAATACATTCCGTCTGAGAATTTCTAACACTTGTTCCAGATGCTTTTCATGTTCGGCCTTTGATTTAGAGAAGATTAGAATATCATCAATAAAAACCAGAACAAATTTATTCAATACTCCTCTGAATACTCTGTTCATTAGATCGACGAAATAAGCTGGAGCGTTACATAAGCCGAACGGCATTACTAACCACTCGTAGAATAAGTCGGGGCCTCTGAACGCTGTCATTGGAACACACTCTTCGGCAATTCGAAGTTGATGGAAACCTGTAGCTAGGTCCATTCTTGAAAATACTTGTGCTCCATTTAATCGATCCAACAAATCATCAATCCGCGGCAATGGATACTTGTTCTTTATTGTCTGTTTGTTCAGATCACGATAATCCACACATAGACGTAGAGTACCGTCTGATTTTGGGACAAATACCACTGCTGCACCCCAATCAGAGAAACTAGGCCTGATCAGACCCTTCCATACTAGCTGTCTTGTTTGATTGTCTAATTCCTCCTTCTCTTTCAAGGACATTCTTCTAATAGCGTGAACTACCGGCCTTGCATTGGGAATTAAAGCAATCTTGAAATCTATTTCTCTCTGCGGAGGTAAGCAAACAACTTCTTCGAACACGTCCGCATAGTTCTTGACGACAGGAATATCTTTAATGAGGTCGGGAATATTCTCTGTGACTTCAGGGACATTTTCAATTTGGGCTGGAGAAACATCCAAAGCTGCCCAGAAGTCTTTTCTATTAGCATTCTGACCTTCACAGGGAATGGTTATATAATCACCTGATTTAATCTTCGCCTTTACGACTCTGTCGGCGCATTTAACTTCAGCTTCATATTTGGTCAACCAGTCTAACCCCAAGATAAGATCAAACTCTTTAAAATTCATGACGGCTGCGATGGTAGGAAACCGATAACGAGAAAAGGAAACCGGCACTCCGCAAACCCAACTGAGATCAATCGAACCCCCAACCGGATTCTGGACAGTCATTGGTTCCTCGAGCTTTTTCAAATTCAAATCCAGTTTCTTAGCTGCATCTTTGGCAATGAAACTTCGCGACGCGCCTGTGTCAAACAGTACTTTGACTGGAATGTTTTTGACAGTAAGCGTGCCTTCTAAAACATCGGGCCTATCTTGATTAGCTGAGGGCTCTGAAGTTTCTGCTACTTCATTTACTTGAACCATTTCAAGCTTGTTTAACTGCGGGCAATCCTTTGTAAGATGACCAGCCTCGTGGCACTGTTTGCATTCTCTATTCTCTTGGAACTTCCCGTCAGTTCTGAACCTTTTCTTCTTTTGCTTCCGATTTGCTCTATATCCCTCTTTTCTTTCTTTCTTTAAAGATCGGCAACTTATCGACAAATGTCCTTTCTTATTGCAGTTAGAGCAAATAGCTGTTGTTACTGGTTCTTTCCCAGATTCAGCTCTTTCCCTCTTGGCACTGGGCTTCTTACTGACCTCTAACGTTGTTATGGCCTCGGGATGGTCGGCTTCTGACTCTGTTTTATCACTAGAACAGACTTCTTCTTCGTCGCGCAACATTCCTTTCTTGTGGAGGTCTTCATACTGATAAGCCATGTAAATCATTTCAGAGAAAGGAAGCTTCACATGCCCCAATACTTTATTCTGGTATTTCCTTTGAAGCCCATGAATAAATCTCATATTTTTCCCCTTCGGATTTTGAATTAGATGAGGGACAAAATGAGAAAGTTCATTGAATTTCTTATGATATTCGGGGATGGTCATATCACCTTGTATTAGATAAGAAAATTCATCACATAATCTCTCGGTTGCTTCGGGAGGAGTAAATCTCTCTAGGAAAATCACTTTGAATCTGTCCCAGGTGATATCACCTTCTGGATTATCTTTGATGATTGTTTCCCACCAGATTAAAGCTTCTTCTTTGAGCGCCCAAGATGCTACTAACCGTTTCTGGTCATCTCTCAGCTGGATATGCTCAAAGATTCTTTCGACAGAACTCAACCAAGCTTGAGTTTGAATAATAGATTCATTGCCCGAGAATTGCGCTCCGTTCAGATTTCGATATTTCTTTAATAGAGCCTCAAGATCGGGTTCGGTATTCCTGTTTCTGGCACTCATTTTTCTAGTACTTCTGCAATTAGCAGATCAAGTGTCAGGTCACAGAAAAGATAGTTTAAAATATAGAAACATATACTTCAAGTGTAAATGTGTCTATCGAGGAGTAATTTCATTCTGCTTTGCTCATACTAGGATATTACTAATCCTATCTGTAGAGTTACCCGTCCTAGAACACTACTGGTTCTATTTCTGACGAGTTCGTTCAAATGTTATATTCCAGAACTAAGCTTAACCAAAGCTCTGATACCACGTTGTGACGACCCGATTTCCCGTTCTCACGGAAACAAGGTTATCTTTTGGAATATAACACAGAAACAGATAATAGCAGAACAGAATTAAATAAATACACCAGATATGAACAACAAAATATACTGGATAAAAGTGATCATCAGAGTTACACAGTATACAGGATCTTACTTAGTACAAATACAGTTCAGCTATACATAAATGTCTACAGCGGAAATAAACAAAATATGTACAATAGGAGCTGAACAGCATAAAAAGAATAAATGATAGAATCCATCTTCAGCTCCAGCTATCCAGAAAGAACCAGCTAAACCTGAATACAAGGCTGCCCGTGTGGAAAAAAGGGGCACCCGAGTTTGAGAGTGAAACAAACTACGAGTCAGTCATGGGACTGGTATGAGAAATCTACTCAACACATATATAATATGGCAAATCACAGGACCACGCCACTTTCGTGGAACGGGTTTACTCCATTGGATTGCCAGTGCTTTAAAACAAATCTTTCTTTTAAACATCGCTATGCTTCTTATAAAAATGAAGCCATTATAAGACTCAGTTCCCATCACACAATGCAACGCAAACCGGAGGATAGAGTTTTACCTTATAATGGCCAAAATATGATTGATACGGATAAAACAAAAGCATTTGGTATTATGACTAGTGTTCATATGTTTCAAAACAATTTCAATCATAACTATCAATCATAGACGGCATGGGTACCATATATCATGTCGCCATATATATATACAATCAAAACCGCACGATGTCGTATTTGGAAATTGGATTTCCGTCGTGAACCAAGGCAAAAGATAGTCCTTACCGACTTCGTGACTCTCTAGCCCGAGCCACAGGGTCAGAGCGCATCGACCCTTTAGATCGTCAGGGCCGGTCCACCGATGTGGATTAAAATGCCTGAACAATACGTTTCCCCGCCCTTTGGGGCGTAAACGAGCCAACGAATGACTCCTTCGGACCCGGATCGTCCGATCAAACCGAGGCGCCTCGCAACAGCAACAACCACATAGGTGAAAAGTATATAAATGTCAGGGCTGGTAGGTCACTGACACCACCCTAGCTAGAAAGAAACGCATGCCCTCCCTGAGGTCCTTCTCCAGTTTTAGGTTCATACCACAGTGTGAGGCTCGCGAATTCACGTTATACACAAAGCCACGCCACACAGGCGGTGCTTTGATCATCACCACAAGACTTTGCTTTTCAACAGAAGTCCTGTTCACTGCATCTTAGCATGCCACACAGGCAATTCATGCCATGCGACTGATGTCCATCGATATACAACCTCTGAGCTCGTGCGTCTCAGAGAAGGGCGTTAAGCAAAAGAATAAATTCTCCGCCGCCAAACAGATGTATATTTAACAGAAAACAATCAACACAGAATAAACTCCGATGTCAGACACACAGTCCATTTACAAGTCCGTTCTGGGTCTGAACGAAACTGGAGGCACTAAATACCTCGCAAACCCTTTGATCAACACGTACGTCTGAACGATCACCACTCATTATCCATATTTCGGGATGCCTCCCAATCAGGACCTCGGTTACCATCCAAACGAGGTGAAGATCTCCGGTCTTCGACCACCGTCTTCATCTTCGAATTTCAATCGTTGGTCGATTATTCGAAATAAGAATTAACTCGGCCTTTCCAAATAATTCACGTATATTTAGAATTTTAAATCGATTTATTTCAATGGTTAAATTATTTGACAACATCACGTTTGTTCTTTAATGTAATTTTCACACCAAACACATTCAACCATCAAATATCACATAAATCAAGCAAATTCAGTTTATTTCCATTCCATATCGCTTACGATATTTTATAACGATTTATCGCTATTTTTATTTATTTTAAAATAGCTATTCTATTCAAAACGACGCTTCGGGCCATAAGGCGGCCGTGGCGCTGTTTTTCTTCAGATTTGATTTACACATATCTGAAAATCTAACCGTTGGATCTTCACAAAATTTACATCATTAGAAAGGTCTTTTCAAAACGAATCCAACGGTTCCAGTTTCGGGAAAATCCGACGGTCGGATCTCCTGGTACAATCGTTTGAAATTTCGATTTCAAAATACGAACTGCAGCGTCGTTATTCGATTAAATATAATTCTATTTATATTTATATATAAATAAAATCGATTCTGGCGCTGTTTTTCTTCAAATTTGAATTAAACATTCCGGACAATCCAACCGTTGGATTTTTACAAGGTTGGTGCCGTTGGAAAGATTATTCCAAGGCGAACCCGACGGTTGAGATTTCGGGAAAATCCGATGGTCGGATTTCCCGTACTAGTCGTTTGAAATCACGGTTTCAAAATACGAACTGCACGGCTTCGTTTCGTTTTAATTTTATTTATATTTATATAGTTATATAAATATAGTTCATTCAAGGATTTCTATATCGTTTTCACTTCAAAAAATTTTCTAACACCTTAAATTTTGGAAAAATTTCGCCATAACCTCCCCTGCACCGGGAGCGTCGGGAAATCGCAAATAGCGTCCCGGTCCTTCTAATCTCAAAAAGAAAAAGAAAAAGCCAAGCGGCTAGCCAACAGGCTCAAAATCATCACCCAAACAAATCAGTAAATGTGTACCTATTTGTCGGGCACAAAATTTTATTCCTCTTCTCTAGCCCCTTTACTATAACCTGTTCAATGAATATGCATGTATATATATATACAGTTCATATCATTTTTCATTTTCTATTCAACTTCATATTTGATTTCTATTTGGTTTAAAAACACCATTCATTCTAATGCTACATAAATAGGTGCAAATCATTTCATTAGCTAATTAACGAATATTTCAACTCATATATGCTTATTTTGAACAAGTGGCTATTTTTAACACTTCTCATTTCAACGATTTTATGCATACAATAAAAATATGATTTTTATTGTAAAACAGTTCATTTCAAAACACTACTTTTCTATATAGTTCATATAGTCGATAAAAGGTGATTTTTATTATCAAACAATTTATTTCAAAATGTGAATACCATTCAACACATGAATTTCTAATCAACGAATGAATATCAATTCAACACATGAATGTTTTCTATAGTTTAAGCATATGAAAATAATTCAAACACAAGAATATTATTCAAAATTTCGGCAGCATAACGGCAGGGTAGTTACACCGGCACCGTCCCTAGTACGGCTCCTCGCTCTACCTTAAAACCTCGCGGTTTTTGACAATGGGAAACATGCATCTAGTTCGCACGCAGGCGGCATGTATATATTTATTTCATTTCCACAAACTAATCCTATATGGTTTCAACCAAATATTTCACAACCACAAATGGGTATTTTTCAACCACAATCAACCAATATCTATCACAAACAATCCCAAACAACCATTCGTCATCAACCAATTATCACAACAATTTCAATCAATAAATATCGTCCATGGTTTGTGGACGAGGGGCGTATATATATATATATAAATATATAGCAATTCACTTTCATATTCACACACATATATTTATATTTTTAAATCAGAAATCTCACCAATAGCTATCCAACTTCGAGACTCTTCTTAATAGAAATCTTCGCCTATTTGTCGCTTTCACCCGTATTCTCTGCATATGTAAAAATAGAATTTTTACTATGCTATTCAATATATAAAAATATGATTTTTTACTTTTGCTTTCAACATATAAAAATATGATTTTTACTTTTGCTTTCAACATATAAAAATATGATTTTTACTTTTGCTTTCAACATATAAAAATATGATTTTTACTTTTGCTTTCAACATATAAAAATATGATTTTTACTTTTGCAAGTTCAAATCTTTTTCTACTAAAAGATTAAACCTTTTTCCTATTTTAAAGTTCAAAATAAAATCAGTTTTTCTCTTTTATAAAAATGCAGTTTTTATCTTTATAAAAAAATGCAGTTTTAGTTTCTTCTTAAAAAAAACAGTTTTAAAATTCTTTTAAAAATCCTGTTTTAATCCTTTTACAAAAACAGTTTTTATTTTTCTTAAAAATTCAATTTTTATTTTTCTTAAAACAAATCAGTTTTAGTTTTTATTTTTAAAACAATTTCAGTTTTTAATTTTAAACGAATTAAAATAAAAATAAATTACAATAAAATACTTACAGTGCTTCGAAGAAAAAGGGGGGGAATGAAGATGTCGTCGGCGGCACTTCTGGGGGGGGGGGGGGTCTTCGCAGACGTCGAGACGGGGGGCTTCGTCGGAGCTAGCGCGATTTGGGGGGGGGGAAGCTTCGTCGTCTTCGATCGATGTAGGGGGGGAGCGGCTTGGGTCTGGTAGCGTCGCGATCTGGGAAGGAGGTGGAGGCGGACGGAGGAGGGCGACGTTCGCTCTAGGGGGGGCGGCTGCTCGATACTTAGGGTTTTTTTTTTCTTTTTCTGTTTAGAATTAAAACGAACGGGGGGGGGGCAAGCAGAAGATAAGAGGGAGGGAGGGAATAAAAAAAAATATATATATATATATATTTTTTATTATTTATTTATTCAAAAAGTTGACTTTCACATACGACCTCGAAACGAGGCCCACCGCCTGTCGCCCATAGCGTTTTACCCCCATTCCGAACACAATGGGATATGTATCGCAAACTGATTTGATCGTTACAGCCAGTTTCCTTTTGAATTTTCTTTTAAATCATTATATTGAATTTTAAACGCACATTTCAAATTACCGGGGTCACATACTAACTAGAAAAATTCCAGAAAAATATTTTCTAGCTTCGTATTGACGATACGGTCCTAACAAAACTAGTTTCGTCGAATTCTGAGACCATTTGAAAAAATGGCCAATTTCCAGTCGATTAAAATCAACAGAAACTGGTCAAACGCGTTTTCTTTTTCCACGCTCACATATTGATTCGAAAAATTATGAAATTTGAAACCTAGCAATAACTTAACACTGCGGATCTAACAAAAGTGGTTTCGTCGAAATCCGAGGTCATTTGCAAAATTTCCATTTTTAAGGGCCTGAATTCTATAGCGACTATTCAGAATTTTCAACTGGACATATCTTTTGATTCCCGCTATCAAATTTCGATTGGTCGGATTCGTTAGAAAGATATCATCAATTAGATCCTATATTTTTGGTTTCACTAAAATCCGGATTGTTTTGCACCCGGTATATTCAATTTAAGTTTGAAATCGAATTATCGAACTACCGCGCCATTTTCAATTCTATATATAATTATAATTAATTATATTGGTTTTCAAATGTCGATTTCAACTCAGTTTTCATCGCCGTTATTTAAAATATTTATTTTAAATATTTAAAATCCATTATTTTAGCCAATTTAAAAATTTTAAATTGGTTCAGATTTTCTGGGTCGTTACAATCTCCCCCACTTAAAACTTTTCGTCCCCGAAAAGGAATAAAGTCGAAAGTGGTTTGATAAATCTACGATCACAAAATACAACAACCAATCCAATTGTTTTTAACCTTTAAAAATATACTAATCAAATCCTATACCCCTTTAAAATCATTTAGAGTATAGAATAAATAGTGCACATCCATGAAAAGAAAATAACAATAGTGTAGAGAATTGAATGGTAATGCAAAGTAGGTTAAATGTACCTTGCACCAGAGTCAATCAGAGATATCTACTCGGCATCTAGGATAAGCTTTCTGAATGCTCTCCTCAGTTTCCCAAGTACAATCTCGCGGATCTCCACTCCATTGCACTTTGACTAAGCGAACCTTCTTGTTTCTCAGCTCTTTGGTTTCTTTGCCGATGATCTTCAGCGGCTCACGCCTCACAGCTAATTCTGGAGTAATTTCAATATCCTGCTGAGCTGCTTCTTCTACGATCAAGTCTGGATCATGAACGTGCTTTCGAAGTTGAGATATATGAAATACATCATGAACTCCAGGCAACCAGTCAGGCAGTTTGATCCTATAAGCGAGAGTTCCAATCCGTTCCAGAATAGGAAACGGACCAATGAATTTGGGTGCTAACTTTCCAGTTTTACCGAACCGGATAACTCCTCTCATCGGCGATACTTTCAAATATACATAGTCGCCAACTTCAAAGGATATATCTCTTCTTCTTTTATCGGCGTAGCTCTTTTGTCGGCTTTGAGCGGCGAGTAATCTCTTCCTAATAAAATCGACTTTGTCGGCAGCTTCTCGAATCATATCGGGACCCAACACAAGTCTATTTCCAGGCTCGACCCAACAAGCAGGAGATCGGCAAGGTCTACCATACAATGCTTCGAATGGCGACATTGTCAGACTCGCCTGGTAGCTGTTGTTATAAGAGAATTCAGCCAAATGCAGATGGTCTTCCCATGATCCACCGAAATCTATAACACAAGCCCGCAATAGGTCTTCTAAAATGCGATTCACCCTCTCAGTCTGACCGTCTGTCTGAGGATGATAAGCGGTGCTCAAGTTTAACTTCGTTCCTAGCTCGACTTGAAATGCTTCCCTGTAACACCCCGCCTCCGCTAGGGTCACTCGCAAAGGAATGCACTAGCTTTAAAGGGGCATTATTGGTAAACATGCACAGAAATATCACAAGACAGAACATATAAAATAGCGGAAGTAAAATCGAACTTTCTTAAATTCAATAATTAAGGTCTAAAGCCTTTTAAATCAGAGTACATCAAAACCTGTCTTGCAATAGTAAAGAAGCATAAAGACTTTTTAATAAATTATTCCCCAAGTAAAACAGTAAAGTAGCCATAGCCAAGAGAAGTCCAAGCCATCCATGATGACCTTCAAGCAGAAGAACTCCGAACTAAACAGCATTGTTTCCTCCCTGAAACCTGGGGGGGAAACGAAAGAAAAGAGGCGAAACAAAAAGGGTCAGTCAAAAAGACTGAGTAAGTCCTATCTACTTCCAGTATAAAAACAGGTAAAGGTAACATGACATGCATAAACTGAAAGTAAACATAAGGATAACTACAAGATAAATAAACCAGGGTAGCCGGTTGAACTACTGTGGCAAGGTAAACTAAGGTATCATGATAAAGTACGATGTCATGATAAGTCAAGGTATCACATCGTCAGGTTTCTATCAAGTATACTATCCAAGGTTATCTACCCTGTCTAACATCCCACGGTATCCACTATGTATATATTTTTTTTTCCTGGTTCCAACATGTATATTTGCTCTGCACCTCTCGTACTAGTATCCCAACCCGCGTCATGTGTTAATCATGAATGTCCCTTGCCCAATGTCATGTAATGGTCCATGTCAACCTAATATATCGCATATATAGGTTACTCAAATCATATGTTGCTTTCCATGTATATAAGTTCAGTCCTTTGCCGTACCTCGTACGGGCTTCCTCATGTCGTATTTATCCTTGAAATCGTTTGGACTGTCACCCTTGTTCTAGCTAGGCTCTCCATATGAATCATCGTTTGAACTACTAGGACTTACGCCACCTAGCACCACTAGGGATTACGCTTACCTATTGCATGCTTTCGTATTTCGGTTTGGGTTAAACCACCTAGGCCACTAGGGATTACGCTAACCCTCAACCGCGCCCTTTTTTCCCACGCATTCATCGTGAATCGTTTTTCTATAACTGTATGCACATGTATCACATCGTGCCATCCGAGTCCTGTCACAGGGCGAAACAAGAAATACAGGACTCGGTCGGGAGCTTTAGATTTATCTGCCGATGCAGATACTAAGGTCTGCTTTTCTACACGTGGCTATGGTCCCACGAGACCCCTCCCTCAACTAGTGAAAGGCAACACAAGAGAAAATCTTGCATGAGAACTACACTCCGGCCAGCCCACATCCTACGGCCTACCTCACCCATGATTAGATAGCAATCATGGTCTGTTGGGTGTTCCCTGCCTTTCCGTACGTACACGCTTGACTCAAGATGGTAGATGAACGACGAACTTGCTATCTCGGGCACCTTATGTATTCGTCGGCTCACTGCTATCCACCCCAGTCTTTAGGTCGCTCGCATAGCAACCAAGGCATATTCTTGGTTCTTCTACCGCAGACCTCAACCTCTCGTGAGCCTAGTATAATGACCTGGCAGCTCACAGAGGGATCCCAAGAATATCCTCACGTCCCCCGAAGCCGCTGCTTCGTTACCCAGTTCGCTGGAGCCTTTATCTAAATCAGATAGCCTGCTCCTACACGCATACTTAAACGTTGACCTAACGTATCGGGTTACTAATCTACCTAAGAAATGGTCCAAATTTCCTTGACTAAGAATTATTACTTAGTTTCCCTTAACTAAGGTTTACCACTTAGCCTTATTTCCATAATCCTTGTTAACTATGGTTATTTACCTAATCCTCCGAATTAGGGTTTATCTAATGGGTTAAGTGTCACTTAAGTTCATAACTTAGCTCATCTACAAACCATGTCAAAATTGGCTAAGTATCCAAGTCCAAGACTTAACCCTACAAACCAAATGGCAGGTTGGCTAAGTATATTAAGCAATCCATAACTTAACCTCGTCTAATTATTATTTCAGATTGGTTAATTATATAAATTAACTTGACCTTGTCTAATTACTGAGTCATATCGGTCAAGCGCATTCAAACGATTCGTGACTTAGCCTTATCATGTTTTCACGTTAGATTGGTTAAGTATAGGTTAACTTAACCTCATCAAATTAACGAGTTAGATTGGTTAAGTATAGGTCAATTAACCTCATCAAATCATCGTGTTAAATTAGTTAAGTGTTTAACTTAACCCCATTAAATTACCAAGTTGAATTAATTAAGTCCAGGCTAACTTAACCCCATCCGATTACCATGTTTAGATTAGTTAAGTCTAATCTTAACCCCATCCATTAACTGCATTATACGGTTGAGTGTCATTAAGAAGATTTACTTAACCTTATCACGTTCTCGTGTTGGATTGATTAAGTGTTGGTTAACTTAATCCCGTCCATTAGTCGTATAAAAATGGTTAAGTGTCATTAGGCAAATCGAGTTACTTAACCTACCCAAGCTTATCATGTTTTGTTAAGTATCATTAGCCTAATCAAATTACTTAACCCGTTTGTCCATGTCATATTTGGTTAAGCCTCATTAATCAAATTAACTTAACCCTATTATGTGGCATTAATTATTTAATGCACCCCAACCTCTCACATTAGACTTTGTTGTGGTTACTAGTTAAGCCGGGCGGGTCCGGGTAGATTTACACCACAACTTGGTCTAACCTCGGGTTCAAGCACAACATGACCAACTTCTCACATTGAGTCCTATTGTTTGCAACTACTAGTTAGGCCGGTCGGTTCCGGGTAGTTTTACGTTGCAAACTCAACCCAACCTCGAGTTGGCCACTTTCATGTTTAGTCTAGTGTCATGTTCATAGTCAAGTTTTCAAGCAATTGGGTAGACCTAACTTAATAGGTAAATTCCCAATGGGTAGACCTAACTTAATAGGTAAATTCCCAAGCTTATGTTTTTATGCATACTTACATGTCAACTTCCATGTTACATTTCAAGTTATGTTTTCAAGTATAAACACATGTCATAATCAAGTTAGATTTCACGACATGTTCATATTATCTAACTACCCAAAATCGTATTTTCCCAACGCAAGCAAAGCGAGTCAACATAGTAAGGATACTATGTCACATATTGGTCTCCAAAACATGCATGATGCCAAAAAGGGCTTGGCTTCCACATGCACAACCTTGGCCAAAAATATGCATAGTGTCATAAGGTGATTTTGGCCACAAACATGCATAGTATAAAAGGGGATAACTTGCATATTATCATAAGGGATTTCGGGTTCATATACTTGCATAGCCTCAAAGTCACATTCATGCACATGTTTCACGAGTCAAAGTGGTTTCAAGTGTGCATGCTTACATACCACAAGCAAAGGTCCAATCTTGCATGACAAACTAAGTCCAATGCAACATGCATAGCATGGTTTAATCGCTACAACATCACCCAAAGTCATATATTCATGTTAAAGAGGCAAACTAGGTTCCCATAGGCTAACATACTCATGTTACTTTGCATTTTATCCCATGTCACATCAAAATCATCGTTTAAATCTACAAGTAGCTAGAACTTACATAGGCAAGGCTTAGGAAAGGGATCATGCATCATCATGACGAAGAAAGGTGGCTCCTTTGATGAAGAACCATCATGAAACTCGCATAGAAATGTTGATTTGGCCTTGATTTGGTGTAGCAAGCTTGCATCTTTTGATTTGAACCCGATTTGAATGCATAGGCTCTAGGGATTTGAGATGGAGGCCATGATCAAAATTGATTTTGGCAGCACTTAGTTGCTAGGTTTGATTTTTAGGGATTTAGGTTAGGTTTAGGGTCTTTTTATAGAGATTAGGATAGTTTTAGGCCCTTAGATCAACCCTAGGATAGATCAGAACCATCAGATCTCGGAATTCTCTAGAACCAGGCCACAAGACCAGACCAAGACCCAAAATGGTGCACCAGGCAAAATTGCCCGGCCACCCCCTGTCGACAGGCAAGTCGACAGGGCTGTCGACTTGGTCTGGGCCCAAGTCGACAGGCCTGTCGACAGCCCTGTCGACATGGCCTAGGCGGGAAACTCCCCGCCTAGCCCCAGATTTGATTTCTAAAACTGTTTCCGAAATTCAAATTTTCAGAAATCTTCTTTGGGCCTTTATCGGGTCATACGGACTCCGATTCTCGAAAACTCGGACTCTATTTCGCGTATTTTTCCGAGACGAACGCAATGGCATAGCCCGTTTTACTTGATTCAGAATTTAAAATTAAATTCTGCCTTGATTCTCGTTTTAACATGTTATCAAAATACGGGTTGTTACATTCTCCCCACCTTTTAGGATTTCGTCCCCGAAATCTCCAAGTTAGGAAGAACATATCCTACCATCCATCATCCATCTACTCAAAACATCATCCATAAGCAACCATTGTCCTTAGATGATTTCTAATGCTGTATGAATATATGCAAAACGTGTGTGTACATGTTCCTTAGCTAATGCTAATGATCAGGCCTGGATAATCTTCCTAATGCAAAAATATGTATAGTGCCATGAATCCAACATGTATGCAAATAGTCCTAGTCATATATATACAATATATGCGTGCACAAACATTCATCCATATGCAACGTCCACATGGTAACACATTCAATTTCATCCATAAACAAGTATAAATACTCGTGTATATGCAACATGAAATGTGATCGCGTCAATCTAGTATCTAACGTGTATTCGCGCATCCACGAGCAACCACTTGCAATCATTTGCAACCATATCAACCATAACATGTTTCAAATACATGTTTACATCCATAGGGTTCTACCTAAGATTCGCTAAAATAAGATCGAGAAGATAAACAAAACAAACTCCTTACGGGGTTTGTAACAGAAACAGGACCGGGAGGATACCCATAAAAGATAGCCTACAAGCAAGCTCAACAGAAAACAGGGGTCGAGGATATATTCCCAAAAGAGATATCATGCACGCATTTAGTCTTCAGTCTCTTGCGTCGCATTACCTTGAGCTTAGTTCCATCGTGCCTTGACCGCCCCTTTTTACTTCACGATTTCGCAGCTTCTTATTTCCTGTTTCCATAACATGAGTTGGAACTCATTTCCTCGTCGCCTCTCGTTCCACCTGTACTTATTCTCCTTCTGGAATACTTGGCGCAAACAGGACTGCGTACTCATTATTCCATGCGAGCCCTCAAAACTTACTAGTGAATCCTGGACCTTGTACCATAAGGTATTCCACGTAGAAAAACTTTCCCTTGCAAGTAAACAGGTTACCATGCGCACTTACTAGGGTAATTCCCATAACCCATACATAAGCGAAGTAAACCATCCATTTTATTAGCGAACACCACTCGATCGGGTTTCTAATTTCCAACAAAGGCATCTAGGAATTCCAAGTAACTAATCATGACAGAACCCAAAAGGTTACGCGATACTTCAAGGGTATTACCAAAGCAAGCCAAGGGTCTAACTACCCTCCTTCTAAAACCGAGAGTGGCATCCCTTACTGGATACCCACTTCATCCCTAGAATCCATCCACAACTTATAAACATAAGCATTATTTCCAAGCTCAACACTTGATATAGACATTCTCAAATCCAAACAAGCCATGAGTAAATGGACCGATCTTCCAATAGGACTTGAGACAAAAGCGGGATCCTCTACTACGCTAGTACTAAGGTGCAGAGACTCAACTATCGAAGCAGACTTAAATGATACGATGATCAAACCAAAGTCCTAACGGGATGATAGAGAAGAAAAGCTAAACCTTTAACAAGATCGTTACCCCCCTTCCGAGGTACCCTAGAAATAGGAGCATACTACTGCCCTCCTGATGATCTTGTCCTTGTCCCATGATACTTAACTATCCGCCCCGTTTCACCATGCCAAAGGTACTCCCTCGTCATGGGTTTCATTGTTCATCTTTCCCTCTCATTCTGGGTTGAGCCATACCAACAAGTTGCTCATCCTTGGGCTCGTATCCTTTATCCTTGTTCTTACTATCCTTTCATGCATAACTCTGCAACGGTCTCTCGAGAACCACCCCCATCGTACGGGAAACACTTACGCAGCTAGAAAGACTAGTCGCAGTCAAAACCACTGTGACTACAGATGGAGGAAAGAAAGGAAAAGAGATTCAATCAAGGAAACAAGGATAATGCTAATGGCCTTTGGGGAATAGCCTTTTTCTTTTTAAAAGAGAATTTTCTTGAAAAATGCTTCTTTGTAAACGGTTTTTCAAATAATTTTCAGAAGGTCTTTAAAAACTTTTGCCCAGTCTAGTAACCTTCTGCTCTGATACCAAATGTAACACCCCGCCTCCGCTAGGGTCACTCGCAAAGGAATGCACTAGCTTTAGAGGGGCATTATTGGTAAACATGCACAGAAATATCACAAGACAGAACATATAAAATAGCGGAAGTAAAATCGAACTTTCTTAAATTCAATAATTAAGGTCTAAAGCCTTTTAAATCAGAGTACATCAAAACCTGTCTTGCAATAGTAAAGAAGCATAAAGACTTTTTAATAAATTATTCCCCAAGTAAAACAGTAAAGTAGCCATAGCCAAGAGAAGTCCAAGCCATCCATGATGACCTTCAAGCAGAAGAAGTCCGAACTAAACAGCATTGTTTCCTCCCTGAAACCTGGGGGGGAAACGAAAGAAAAGAGGCGAAACAAAAAGGGTCAGTCAAAAAGACTGAGTAAGTCCTATCTACTTCCAGTATAAAAACAGGTAAAGGTAACATGACATGCATAAACTGAAAGTAAACATAAGGATAACTACAAGATAAATAAACCAGGGTAGCCGGTTGAACTACTGTGGCAAGGTAAACTAAGGTATCATGATAAAGTACGATGTCATGATAAGTCAAGGTATCACATCGTCAGGTTTCTATCAAGTATACTATCCAAGGTTATCTACCCTGTCTAACATCCCACGGTATCCACTATGTATATATTTTTTTTTCCTGGTTCCAACATGTATATTTGCTCTGCACCTCTCGTACTAGTATCCCAACCCGCGTCATGTGTTAATCATGAATGTCCCTTGCCCAATGTCATGTAATGGTCCATGTCAACCTAATATATCGCATATATAGGTTACTCAAATCATATGTTGCTTTCCATGTATATAAGTTCAGTCCTTTGCCGTACCTCGTACGGGCTTCCTCATGTCGTATTTATCCTTGAAATCGTTTGGACTGTCACCCTTGTTCTAGCTAGGCTCTCCATATGAATCATCGTTTGAACTACTAGGACTTACGCCACCTAGCACCACTAGGGATTACGCTTACCTATTGCACGCTTTCGTATTTCGGTTTGGGTTAAACCACCTAGGCCACTAGGGATTACGCTAACCCTCAACCGCGCCCTTTTTCCCACGCATTCATCGTGAATCGTTTTTCTATAACTGTATGCACATGTATCACATCGTGCCATCCGAGTCCTGTCACAGGGCAAAACAAGAAATACAGGACTCGGTCGGGAGCTTTAGATTTATCTGCCGATGCAGATACTAAGGTCTGCTTTTCTACACGTGGCTATGGTCACACGAGACCCCTCCCTCAACTAGTGAAAGGCAACACAAGAGAAAAATCTTGCATGAGAATTACACTCCGGCCAGCCCACATCCTACGGCCTACCTCACCCATGATTAGATAGCAATCATGGTCTGTTGGGTGTTCCCTGCCTTTCCGTACGTACACGCTTGACTCAAGATGGTAGATGAACGACGAACTTGCTATCTCGGGCACCTTATGTATTCGTCGGCTCACTGCTATCCACCCCAGTCTTTAGGTCGCTCGCATAGCAACCAAGGCATATTCTTGGTTCTTCTACCGCAGACCTCAACCTCTCGTGAGCCTAGTATAATGACCTGGCAGCTCACAGAGGGATCCCAAGAATATCCTCACGTCCCCCGAAGCCGCTGCTTCGTTACCCAGTTCGCTGGAGCCTTTATCTAAATCAGATAGCCTGCTCCTACACGCATACTTAAACGTTGACCTAACGTATCGGGTTACTAATCTACCTAAGAAATGGTCCAAATTTCCTTGACTAAGAATTATTACTTAGTTTCCCTTAACTAAGGTTTACCACTTAGCCTTATTTCCATAATCCTTGTTAACTATGGTTATTTACCTAATCCTCCGAATTAGGGTTTATCTAATGGGTTAAGTGTCACTTAAGTTCATAACTTAGCTCGTCTACAAACCATGTCAAAATTGGCTAAGTATCCAAGTCCAAGACTTAACCCTACAAACCAAATGGCAGGTTGGCTAAGTATATTAAGCAATCCATAACTTAACCTCGTCTAATTATTATTTCAGATTGGTTAATTATATAAATTAACTTGACCTTGTCTAATTACTGAGTCATATCGGTCAAGCGCATTCAAACGATTCGTGACTTAGCCTTATCATGTTTTCACGTTAGATTGGTTAAGTATAGGTTAACTTAACCTCATCAAATTAACGAGTTAGATTGGTTAAGTATAGGTCACTTAACCTCATCGAATCATCGTGTTAAATTAGTTAAGTGTTTAACTTAACCCCATTAAATTACCAAGTTGAATTAATTAAGTCCAGGCTAACTTAACCCCATCCGATTACCATGTTTAGATTAGTTAAGTCTAATCTTAACCCCATCCATTAACTGCATTATACGGTTGAGTGTCATTAAGAAGATTTACTTAACCTTATCACGTTCTCGTGTTGGATTGATTAAGTGTTGGTTAACTTAATCCCG
Organism: Allium sativum; assembly: GCA_030737875.1. Lineage (NCBI taxonomy): Eukaryota > Viridiplantae > Streptophyta > Magnoliopsida > Asparagales > Amaryllidaceae > Allium > Allium sativum. The sequence continues at coordinate 891,067,261 of CM060916.1, read as the reverse complement.
TCCATTAGTCGTATAAAAATGGTTAAGTGTCATTAGGCAAATCGAGTTACTTAACCTACCCAAGCTTATCATGTTTTGTTAAGTATCATTAGCCTAATCAAATTACTTAACCCGTTTGTCCATGTCATATTTGGTTAAGCCTCATTAATCAAATTAACTTAACCCTATTATGTGGCATTAATTATTTAATGCACCCCAACCTCTCACATTAGACTTTGTTGTGGTTACTAGTTAAGCCGGGCGGGTCCGGGTAGATTTACACCACAACTTGGTCTAACCTCGGGTTCAAGCACAACATGACCAACTTCTCACATTGAGTCCTATTGTTTGCAACTACTAGTTAGGCCGGTCGGTTCCGGGTAGTTTTACGTTGCAAACTCAACCCAACCTCGAGTTGGCCACTTTCATGTTTAGTCTAGTGTCATGTTCATAGTCAAGTTTTCAAGCAATTGGGTAGACCTAACTTAATAGGTAAATTCCCAATGGGTAGACCTAACTTAATAGGTAAATTCCCAAGCTTATGTTTTTATGCATACTTACATGTCAACTTCCATGTTACATTTCAAGTTATGTTTTCAAGTATAAACACATGTCATAATCAAGTTAGATTTCACGACATGTTCATATTATCTAACTACCCAAAATCGTATTTTCCCAACGCAAGCAAAGCGAGTCAACATAGTAAGGATACTATGTCACATATTGGTCTCCAAAACATGCATGATGCCAAAAAGGGCTTGGCTTCCACATGCACAACCTTGGCCAAAAATATGCATAGTGTCATAAGGTGATTTTGGCCACAAACATGCATAGTATAAAAGGGGATAACTTGCATATTATCATAAGGGATTTCGGGTTCATATACTTGCATAGCCTCAAAGTCACATTCATGCACATGTTTCACGAGTCAAAGTGGTTTCAAGTGTGCATGCTTACATACCACAAGCAAAGGTCCAATCTTGCATGACAAACTAAGTCCAATGCAACATGCATAGCATGGTTTAATCGCTACAACATCACCCAAAGTCATATATTCATGTTAAAGAGGCAAACTAGGTTCCCATAGGCTAACATACTCATGTTACTTTGCATTTTATCCCATGTCACATCAAAATCATCGTTTAAATCTACAAGTAGCTAGAACTTACATAGGCAAGGCTTAGGAAAGGGATCATGCATCATCATGACGAAGAAAGGTGGCTCCTTTGATGAAGAACCATCATGAAACTCGCATAGAAATGTTGATTTGGCCTTGATTTGGTGTAGCAAGCTTGCATCTTTTGATTTGAACCCGATTTGAATGCATAGGCTCTAGGGATTTGAGATGGAGGCCATGATCAAAATTGATTTTGGCAGCACTTAGTTGCTAGGTTTGATTTTTAGGGATTTAGGTTAGGTTTAGGGTCTTTTTATAGAGATTAGGATAGTTTTAGGCCCTTAGATCAACCCTAGGATAGATCAGAACCATCAGATCTCGGAATTCTCTAGAACCAGGCCACAAGACCAGACCAAGACCCAAAATGGTGCACCAGGCAAAATTGCCCGGCCACCCCCTGTCGACAGGCAAGTCGACAGGGCTGTCGACTTGGTCTGGGCCCAAGTCGACAGGCCTGTCGACAGCCCTGTCGACATGGCCTAGGCGGGAAACTCCCCGCCTAGCCCCAGATTTGATTTCTAAAACTGTTTCCGAAATTCAAATTTTCAGAAATCTTCTTTGGGCCTTTATCGGGTCATACGGACTCCGATTCTCGAAAACTCGGACTCTATTTCGCGTATTTTTCCGAGACGAACGCAATGGCATAGCCCGTTTTACTTGATTCAGAATTTAAAATTAAATTCTGCCTTGATTCTCGTTTTAACATGTTATCAAAATACGGGTTGTTACATTCCCAGAATTTGCTAGTGAATATTGTATCTCTATCACTGACTATACTGAGTGGCACTCCATGTAGTCTAACTATTTCCCTGAAGTATATCTGCGCCAGACTCTGAGCAGTTCTATTTGATTTGACAGGTATGAAATGGGCGGTCTTCGTGAAACGATCTACGATCACCCAAATACTGTCATTCCCTTTTCTGGTTCTGGGCAGACCATCAATGAAATCCATAGAAATATGTTCCCACTTCCAGCCAGGAACTTCTAGCGGTTGTAATAATCCAGCCAATTTCTGTTGGTCGCTTTTGACTAGCTGGCAGGTGGGGCATCGGCTTACATATAAAGAAATGTCCCTTTTCATCGACTTCCACCAGAAAGTGCGTTTGATGTCATTATACATTTTGCTTACTCCTGGATGGATACTGAGTTTTGACTTGTGGCATTCATCCAGTACTTCCTTTCGAAGTTCAGGAATGTTAGGGACACAGATTCGACCTTTGAGCCTTAAAATCCCATCATTGTCTACTTGAAAACTCGAGGGTTCGCCTTGTTGAATTATCCCCCTGATCTTCTGAATGAAGTGATCATCCTCCTGAAGAGCAGATATCTTATCTAGCAATGAAGTCGTGATAATAAAACTGGCGATCATTACATTCTTTCTGCTTAATGCATCAGCCACGACATTGGCTTTTCCTGGAGTATATATAATTTCAAAGTCATATGCTGCAAGAAACTGCAGCCAACGTTGCTGTCTCAGATTCAAGTCCTTCTGAGTGAACAGATACTTTAACGACTGGTGATCTGTAAACAGTTCAAATCTCTCGCCCAGAAGATAGTGTCTCCAGATTTTCAAAGAGAATATGATAGCCAATAACTCAAGATCATGAGTTACATAGTTTTTCTCGTGCGGTTTCAGTTGACGGCTAGCATAGGCAATTACTTGGCCTCTTTGCATTAACACTGCGCCGAGGCCTTCTCTAGAAGCATCAGTCCATACTTTTAAATCTTGGTTGCCATCGATGATGGTTAACACTGGAGCGGTCGTTAATCTTAACTTTAGCTCTTCGAAAGCCTCATCACTTTCTTGAGTCCATTTGAACTTAGAATGCTTCTTTGTAAGCTTCGTTAAGTGGCCAGATATCTTAGAAAAGTCTTTAACGAACTTCCGATAATAGCTAGCCAATCCGAGAAAACTGCGGACTTCAGTGGGAGTACTGGGCTGTTTCCAATTCTGAATAGCTGTGATTTTGCTTGGATCCACAGCGATTCCATCTTTCGATACGACATGGCCCATAAATTTCACTTCATCTTGCCAGAATATACATTTGGAAAACTTGGCTTTTAATACATTCCGTCTGAGAATTTCTAACACTTGTTCCAGATGCTTTTCATGTTCGGCCTTTGATTTAGAGAAGATTAGAATATCATCAATAAAAACCAGAACAAATTTATTCAATACTCCTCTGAATACTCTGTTCATTAGATCGACGAAATAAGCTGGAGCGTTACATAAGCCGAACGGCATTACTAACCACTCGTAGAATAAGTCGGGGCCTCTGAACGCTGTCATTGGAACACACTCTTCGGCAATTCGAAGTTGATGGAAACCTGTAGCTAGGTCCATTCTTGAAAATACTTGTGCTCCATTTAATCGATCCAACAAATCATCAATCCGCGGCAATGGATACTTGTTCTTTATTGTCTGTTTGTTCAGATCACGATAATCCACACATAGACGTAGAGTACCGTCTGATTTTGGGACAAATACCACTGCTGCACCCCAATCAGAGAAACTAGGCCTGATCAGACCCTTCCATACTAGCTGTCTTGTTTGATTGTCTAATTCCTCCTTCTCTTTCAAGGACATTCTTCTAATAGCGTGAACTACCGGCCTTGCATTGGGAATTAAAGCAATCTTGAAATCTATTTCTCTCTGCGGAGGTAAGCGAACAACTTCTTCGAACACGTCCGCATAGTTCTTGACGACAGGAATATCTTTAATGAGGTCGGGAATATTCTCTGTGACTTCAGGGACATTTTCAATTTGGGCTGGAGAAACATCCAAAGCTGCCCAGAAGTCTTTTCTATTAGCATTCTGACCTTCACAGGGAATGGTTATATAATCACCTGATTTAATCTTCGCCTTTACGACTCTGTCGGCGCATTTAACTTCAGCTTCATATTTGGTCAACCAGTCTAACCCCAAGATAAGATCAAACTCTTTAAAATTCATGACGGCTGCGATGGTAGGAAACCGATAACGAGAAAAGGAAACCGGCACTCCGCAAACCCAACTGAGATCAATCGAACCCCCAACCGGATTCTGGACAGTCATTGGTTCCTCGAGCTTTTTCAAATTCAAATCCAGTTTCTTAGCTGCATCTTTGGCAATGAAACTTCGCGACGCGCCTATGTCAAACAGTACTTTGACTGGAATGTTTTTGACAGTAAGCGTGCCTTCTAAAACATCGGGCCTATCTTGATTAGCTGAGGGCTCTGAAGTTTCTGCTACTTCATTTACTTGAACCATTTCAAGCTTGTTTAACTGCGGGCAATCCTTTGCAAGATGACCAGCCTCGTGGCACTGTTTGCATTCTCTATTCTCTTGGAACTTCCCGTCAGTTCTGAACCTTTTCTTCTTTTGCTTCCGATTTGCTCTATATCCCTCTTTTCTTTCTTTCTTTAAAGATCGGCAACTTATCGACAAATGTCCTTTCTTATTGCAGTTAGAGCAAATAGCTGTTGTTACTGGTTCTTTCCCAGATTCAGCTCTTTCCCTCTTGGCACTGGGCTTCTTACTGACCTCTAACGTTGTTATGGCCTCGGGATGGTCGGCTTCTGACTCTGTTTTATCACTAGAACAGACTTCTTCTTCGTCGCGCAACATTCCTTTCTTGTGGAGGTCTTCATACTGATAAGCCATGTAAATCATTTCAGAGAAAGGAAGCTTCACATGCCCCAATACTTTATTCTGGTATTTCCTTTGAAGCCCATGAATAAATCTCATATTTTTCCCCTTCGGATTTTGAATTAGATGAGGGACAAAATGAGAAAGTTCATTGAATTTCTTATGATATTCGGGGATGGTCATATCACCTTGTATTAGATAAGAAAATTCATCACATAATCTCTCGGTTGCTTCGGGAGGAGTAAATCTCTCTAGGAAAATCACTTTGAATCTGTCCCAGGTGATATCACCTTCTGGATTATCTTTGATGATTGTTTCCCACCAGATTAAAGCTTCTTCTTTGAGCGCCCAAGATGCTACTAACCGTTTCTGGTCATCTCTCAGCTGGATATGCTCAAAGATTCTTTCGACAGAACTCAACCAAGCTTGAGTTTGAATAATAGATTCATTGCCCGAGAATTGCGCTCCGTTCAGATTTCGATATTTCTTTAATAGAGCCTCAAGATCGGGTTCGGTATTCCTGTTTCTGGCACTCATTTTTCTAGTACTTCTGCAATTAGCAGATCAAGTGTCAGGTCACAGAAAAGATAGTTTAAAATATAGAAACATATACTTCAAGTGTAAATGTGTCTATCGAGGAGTAATTTCATTCTGCTTTGCTCATACTAGGATATTACTAATCCTATCTGTAGAGTTACCCGTCCTAGAACACTACTGGTTCTATTTCTGACGAGTTCGTTCAAATGTTATATTCCAGAACTAAGCTTAACCAAAGCTCTGATACCACGTTGTGACGACCCGATTTCCCGTTCTCACGGAAACAAGGTTATCTTTTGGAATATAACACAGAAACAGATAATAGCAGAACAGAATTAAATAAATACACCAGATATGAACAACAAAATATACTGGATAAAAGTGATCATCAGAGTTACACAGTATACAGGATCTTACTTAGTACAAATACAGTTCAGCTATACATAAATGTCTACAGCGGAAATAAACAAAATATGTACAATAGGAGCTGAACAGCATAAAAAGAATAAATGATAGAATCCATCTTCAGCTCCAGCTATCCAGAAAGAACCAGCTAAACCTGAATACAAGGTTGCCCGTGTGGAAAAAAGGGGCACCCGAGTTTGAGAGTGAAACAAACTACGAGTCAGTCATGGGACTGGTATGAGAAATCTACTCAACACATATATAATATGGCAAATCACAGGACCACGCCACTTTCGTGGAACGGGTTTACTCCATTGGATTGCCAGTGCTTTAAAACAAATCTTTCTTTTAAACATCGCTATGCTTCTTATAAAAATGAAGCCATTATAAGACTCAGTTCCCATCACACAATGCAACGCAAACCGGAGGATAGAGTTTTACCTTATAATGGCCAAAATATGATTGATACGGATAAAACAAAAGCATTTGGTATTATGACTAGTGTTCATATGTTTCAAAACAATTTCAATCATAACTATCAATCATAGACGGCATGGGTACCATATATCATGTCGCCATATATATATATACAATCAAAACCGCACGATGTCGTATTTGGAAATTGGATTTCCGTCGTGAACCAAGGCAAAAGATAGTCCTTACCGACTTCGTGACTCTCTAGCCCGAGCCACAGGGTCAGAGCGCATCGACCCTTTAGATCGTCAGGGCCGGTCCACCGATGTGGATTAAAATGCCTGAACAATACGTTTCCCCGCCCTTTGGGGCGTAAACGAGCCAACGAATGACTCCTTCGGACCCGGATCGTCCGATCAAACCGAGGCGCCTCGCAACAGCAACAACCACATAGGTGAAAAGTATATAAATGTCAGGGCTGGTAGGTCACTGACACCACCCTAGCTAGAAAGAAACGCATGCCCTCCCTGAGGTCCTTCTCCAGTTTTAGGTTCATACCGGGGTGTGAGGCTCGCGAATTCACGTTATACACAAAGCCACGCCACACAGGCGGTGCTTTGATCATCACCACAAGACTTTGCTTTTCAACAGAAGTCCTGTTCACTGCATCTTAGCATGCCACACAGGCAATTCATGCCATGCGACTGATGTCCATCGATATACAACCTCTGAGCTCGTGCGTCTCAGAGAAGGGCGTTAAGCAAAAGAATAAATTCTCCGCCGCCAAACAGATGTATATTTAACAGAAAACAATCAACACAGAATAAACTCCGATGTCAGACACACAGTCCATTTACAAGTCCGTTCTGGGTCTGAACAAAACCGGAGGCACTAAATACCTCGCAAACCCTTTGATCAACACGTACGTCTGAACGATCACCACTCATTATCCATATTTCGGGATGCCTCCCAATCAGGACCTCGGTTACCATCCAAACGAGGTGAAGATCTCCGGTCTTCGACCACCGTCTTCATCTTCGAATTTCAATCGTTGGTCGATTATTCGAAATGAGAATTAACTCGGCCTTTCCAAATAATTCACGTATATTTAGAATTTTAAATCGATTTATTTCAATGGTTAAATTATTTGACAACATCACGTTTGTTCTTTAATGTAATTTTCACACCAAACACATTCAACCATCAAATATCACATAAATCAAGCAAATTCAGTTTATTTCCATTCCATATCGCTTACGATATTTTATAACGATTTATCGCTATTTTTATTTATTTTAAAATAGCTATTCTATTCAAAACGACGCTTCGGGCCATAAGGCGGCCGTGGCGCTGTTTTTCTTCAGATTTGATTTACACATATCTGAAAATCTAACCGTTGGATCTTCACAAAATTTACATCATTAGAAAGGTCTTTTCAAAACGAATCCAACGGTTCCAGTTTCGGGAAAATCCGACGGTCGGATCTCCCGGTACAATCGTTTGAAATTTCGATTTCAAAATACGAACTGCAGCGTCGTTATTCGATTAAATATAATTCTATTTATATTTATATATAAATAAAATCGATTCTGGTGCTGTTTTTCTTCAAATTTGAATTAAACATTCCGGACAATCCAACCGTTGGATTTTTACAAGGTTGGTGCCGTTGGAAAGATTATTCCAAGGCGAACCCGACGGTTGAGATTTCGGGAAAATCCGATGGTCGGATTTCCCGTACTAGTCGTTTGAAATCACGGTTTCAAAATACGAACTGCACGGCTTCGTTTCGTTTTAATTTTATTTATATTTATATAGTTATATAAATATAGTTCATTCAAGGATTTCTATATCGTTTTCACTTAAAAAAATTTCTAACACCTTAAATTTTGGAAAAATTTCGCCATAACCTCCCCTGCACCGGGAGCGTCGGGAAATCGCAAATAGCGTCCCGGTCCTTCTAATCTCAAAAAGAAAAAGAAAAAGCCAAGCGGCTAGCCAACAGGCTCAAAATCATCACCCAAACAAATCAGTAAATGTGTACCTATTTGTCGGGCACAAAATTTTATTCCTCTTCTCTAGCCCCTTTGCTATAACCTGTTCAATGAATATGCATGTATATATATATACAGTTCATATCATTTTTCATTTTCTATTCAACTTCATATTTGATTTCTATTTGGTTTAAAAACACCATTCATTCTAATGCTACATAAATAGGTGCAAATCATTTCATTAGCTAATTAATGAATATTTCAACTCATATATGCTTATTTTGAACAAGTGGCTATTTTTAACACTTCTCATTTCAACGATTTTATGCATACAATAAAAATATGATTTTTATTGTAAAACAGTTCATTTCAAAACACTACTTTTCTATATAGTTCATATAGTCGATAAAAGGTGATTTTTATTATCAAACAATTTATTTCAAAATGTGAATACCATTCAACACATGAATTTCTAATCAACGAATGAATATCAATTCAACACATGAATGTTTTCTATAGTTTAAGCATATGAAAATAATTCAAACACAAGAATATTATTCAAAATTTCGGCAGCATAACGGCAGGGTAGTTACACCGGCACCGTCCCTAGTACGGCTCCTCGCTCTACCTTAAAACCTCGCGGTTTTTGACAATGGGAAACATGCATCTAGTTCGCACGCAGGCGGCATGTATATATTTATTTCATTTCCACAAACTAATCCTATGTGGTTTCAACCAAATATTTCACAACCACAAATGGGTATTTTTCAACCACAATCAACCAATATCTATCACAAACAATCCCAAACAACCATTCGTCATCAACCAATTATCACAACAATTTCAATCAATAAATATCGTCCATGGTTTGTGGACGAGGGGCGTATATATATATATATATATATATATATATAAATATATAGCAATTCACTTTCATATTCACACACATATATTTATATTTTTAAATCAGAAATCTCACCAATAGCTATCCAACTTCGAGACTCTTCTTAATAGAAATCTTCGCCTATTTGTCGCTTTCACCCGTATTCTCTGCATATGTAAAAATAGAATTTTTACTATGCTATTCAATATATAAAAATATGATTTTTACTTTTGCTTTCAACATATAAAAATATGATTTTTACTTTTGCTTTCAACATATAAAAATATGATTTTTACTTTTGCTTTCAACATATAAAAATATGATTTTTACTTTTGCTTTCAACATATAAAAATATGATTTTTACTTTTGCTTTCAACATATAAAAATATGATTTTTACTTTTGCAAGTTCAAATCTTTTTCTACTAAAAGATTAAACCTTTTTCCTATTTTAAAGTTCAAAATAAAATCAGTTTTTCTCTTTTATAAAAATGCAGTTTTTATCTTTATAAAAAAATGCAGTTTTAGTTTCTTCTTAAAAAAACAGTTTTAAAATTCTTTTAAAAATCCTGTTTTAATCCTTTTACAAAAACAGTTTTTATTTTTCTTAAAAATTCAATTTTTATTTTTCTTAAAACAAATCAGTTTTAGTTTTTATTTTTAAAACAATTTCAGTTTTTAATTTTAAACGAATTAAAATAAAAATAAATTACAATAAAATACTTACAGTGCTTCGAAGAAAAAGGGGGGGGGAATGAAGATGTCGTCGGCGGCACTTCTGGGGGGGGGGGGGGGTCTTCGCAGACGTCGAGACGGGGGGCTTCGTCGGAGCTAGCGCGATTTGGGGGGGGGGAAGCTTCGTCGTCTTCGATCGATGTAGGGGGGGGAGCGGCTTGGGTCTGGTAGCGTCGCGATCTGGGAAGGAGGTGGAGGCGGACGGAGGAGGGCGGCGTTCGCTCTAGGGGGGGGCGGCTGCTCGATACTTAGGGTTTTTTTCTTTTCTTTTTCTGTTTAGAATTAAAACGAACGGGGGGGGGGGGGCAAGCAGAAGATAAGAGGGAGGGAATAAAAATATATATATATATATTTTTTTTATTATTTATTTATTCAAAAAGTTGACTTTCACATACGACCTCGAAACGAGGCCCACCGCCTGTCGCCCATAGCGTTTTACCCCCATTCCGAACACAATGGGATATGTATCGCAAACTGATTTGATCGTTACAGCCAGTTTCCTTTTGAATTTTCTTTTAAATCATTATATTGAATTTTAAACGCACATTTCAAATTACCGGGGTCACATACTAACTAGAAAAATTCCAGAAAAATATTTTCTAGCTTCGTATTGACGATACGGTCCTAACAAAACTAGTTTCGTCGAATTCTGAGACCGTTTGAAAAAATGGCCAATTTCCAGTCGATTAAAATCAACAGAAACTGGTCAAACGCGTTTTCTTTTGCCACGCTCACATATTGATTCGAAAAATTATGAAATTTGAAACCTAGCAATAACTTGACACTGCGGATCTAACAAAAGTGGTTTCGTCGAAATCCGAGGTCATTTGCAAAATTTCCATTTTTAAGGGCCTGAATTCTATAGCGACTATTCAGAATTTTCAACTGGACATATCTTTTGATTCCCGCTATCAAATTTCGATTGGTCGGATTCGTTAGAAAGATATCATCAATTAGATCCTATATTTTTGGTTTCACTAAAATCCGGATTGTTTTGCACCCGGTATATTCAATTTAAGTTTGAAATCGAATTATCGAACTACCGCGCCATTTTCAATTCTATATATAATTATAATTAATTATATTGGTTTTCAAATGTCGATTTCAACTCAGTTTTCATCGCCATTATTTAAAATATTTATTTTAAATATTTAAAATCCATTATTTTAGCCAATTTAAAATTTTTAAATTAGTTCAGATTTTCTGGGTCGTTACAAAGAATAAAGAGATTTGACTCAGTCAGGCACCGACAACATCTAAGCGTCCATCATTTTCAGTGTAGAAAACAAGAGAAATGGAGCCATATATATAGATGTCAGCCTCCAGAATTTGACCTGCCACGTCAGCCCTAGGGGGTCGGCCTATGGGTCGACACCCACTTGAAGAGGTCCGGATGCCCAAAAACTAACATGGGCGCACTTTACAGGTGCGCCAGTATAAAAATACCTTGGCTCACTTGTCAAGTGCGCCAGTTGTTCCTGCTTTCATCGTCAAACTTTTACCGTTCATAACTTCTTCGTACGTTATCCGTTTTATGCAAACCAGGTGTTTTTCTTAACCAGAATTTCAAGACGGACGCAATGACGTAGTCTGTTTCCGTTAATTCTGAATAATAAATTAATTATTTTTTATTTATCCTCTTTAGTGTTAAAATACAAGGTGTTACATTCTCCCCTACTTCAAAGGATTTCGTCCTCGAAATCTCCAAGTTAAGAAGAATGTATCCTACCATCCATCATCCATCTACTCATCCACCAATCACAGGCATCCATTGTCCTTAAAATTTTCTAATGCTTATATGAACATATGCAAAGGTGTGCCTATATGTCCCAACACTAATGCAGAAGATCAGGCGGTCCACCGATTCAGTTGACCTCTTTAATGCAATGTATGTTTGTGTCATGAGTCCAACATGTATGCAACAATCCTAGTATAACATGTAAGCTCTATATAGGTGCACAATCATCTATCCAAATGCAACATCAATATGATGATACATTCAATTTTATCCATTAAAAGAAGAAAAATGCTCACATATACATATGCAGTATGAGAGTGATTGAGCCGATCTAGTGCTTAATGTGTGTGTATATGCATCCACGAGAAACCACTAGCAAACACTTGCATCCACTTGCAGCCATCAAATATAACATGTTTCAAACACAAGTTTACAATCTTGGGACTCCTACATAAAGGTCGAAGATTCGATCGATAGGATATACTTAAACGATAGAAGCAAGCACGAGTAAAAGTTTTTGGAAGAGAGGTTAAGAACATTCCCTTGAAAAGAAAAGGGTACGAAGCGCAAAATCTTGTCTTCGATCTCCCAAGTTGCATCCTCTTGGTTACGTAGCTTCTTAACTTCTGATCCAAGAATATGGAAAGGAACTCGTCTAGTTTTCGCCTCCCATTCTACCTCAACTACCTCTGCTATATCGTGCAGACACTTCCGTAAATAAGAAATGTGGATAAACATCATGAATATCCACACATAAGCGAAGAGAGTTGTACGCCTTCATTGAAAAGACAACCAAGGCACCCTATTCTGATATGCTTCGCCTAACCAACACCTTTTCAAGTGGCTCCCCTACTTGTTTGCTGAGCTCCCTCCTTTCCCTTGGAGCCATATGGCGCACAGGTAATGCAACTGGCTTTGCATTGTCCACCAAGTATATACAAAAGTCGATCACGCACCTCGGAGGTAAGCCCCGAACCCCCTTAAAACATCTAAATACTCACGAACTACTGGTACAGATTGCAGATCATCAATAGTTGCATCATGAGATTCTAGGAAACTAAGCATGATGGACCCCTTTAGGGTCACAAGAAATCTCGAGGGTCTTCTTATGGCAAGTCAGAAATTTAACGACCCTCCACTAACAATCTAGAATGGAACCATATATGGCTAGCCAATCCATCCCTAGAATCAGACAGTATCATATAAAACCAAGTACATATGCGTCGTATTCAAATTCAATGCCTAACGCAGATATTTTCAAACCCCGACAAATCATAGGCAGATGAGCCGAACCCTCAATAGGGTTTGAGACGACAACGGGATCCAAAACCATACCAGTACTAAGGTGTAGAGACTTAATCACAAAATCATATATAAAAGAATGCGAAGCACCTAAATTAAAAAGTTCTAACAAGATGATTGGAAAGAGAAAATCAAACCTTCAACAGAAACTTTTGAACCTCTATCTGGTACACCAGCCACGAGAGCATGCTCCTTCCCTCTAGAAGATCCTGCCCTTTTGTCCTGCCTTTGCTTCTTCAGGCACTCCCTAGTATATTGTCTGATTTCACCACAGTTGAAGTAAGCATTCTTCCTTTTTCTGTAGTCTTTGACCAAATGACCCACTTTCCTGCAACCATGGCATTTCTTATTGCCCTGAGCCTTGTCGTGCTTTCCGCCCCCTAATTGTTGTTCTTTCTTGGGCCACACTTTCTTGTTTTGTTTTTCCTCAACCTTAACTTCCTTCTTTTCAGCTTTATCTTACTCGTGCATTAAGGCCATATCAACGAGCCTCTCAAAAGTTGCTCCCATTGGAATATGGGACATAGCTAACCCATGAAGGGGTTCATTTAGTCCTTTAACAAACCGCAAGGCCTTCTTATGTGGAGTGTCTACTAGTTCCAAACCAAATCTAGCTAGCTGGTTGAATTTGTTCACATATTCTTTAACAGTCATGTCTCCTTGTTTGAGCGCCAAGAACCTCTTAATTTGCATGCTTCTCTCAGCTTGAGAAAGAAACTTCATTTCAAACATCTATCTAAAGTCATCCCAAGTTTCCACCGGATGCCCTGCTTGGGTTACTTTCCACCAAAACGAAGCTTCATCCTTCAATAGCCAGGCGGCTAGCTGAATCTTCCTACGGTCGTCCACATCGAAGATTCCAAACAAGTCCTCTATCTCCTTGAGCCAATTCCTTGCCTCTACGAACGTCTCGGTTCCATGGAATGGCCTTCCTCCTATAGGACAAAAATCTTTGCAGATTTTAGAGAATTTATCTGCTTGCGGAGAGGGAGGAGGAACGACATGTGCAGCTGGGGGAGGAACGTCAACTTGACCACCGACAAGCGCCGTAGCCTATAGATACCTGCGGTACCAGCCTGGTATCGGAACACCCTCAGGAATATTGGGTTCCCCAGACATGCTAAAAAGAAAAGGAAAAAGGGATTCAAACAGAGAATCAAAAGGTATTACATGTGGCTTTAGGGAATATGTTTATCAAAATAGACTTTTCTTTTGAAAATGCTTTCTTTTAAAATCTTTTTGAAAATAATTTTCAAAATCTTTTATCCAATCTGGTAACCTTCAGCTCTGATACCAAGTGTGACACCCCACTTCTGTTAATGTCACTCATTAAGGGAATGCATTAAGTTTCGTGAAGCGTTATAGGTAAACAGAAACATAAATATTACAAGATAGATATAAAAGCAATAGCGGAATTTAAAATTTTATTTCAAACATAAATCATAACATCGTGGTCCAGAATACCATAAGTCTGAAACTACATAAAACCCATTCCAATAATATAAAACTTCTATCTTGTACCATCAAAGTACAGAAAATACATAAAAAGCATAATTTCCCAAAAGAGACAAAACCATATAGTTAAAATAGAAACTGAGCAGTACTTCAAAAGCTGCTTGAAGCAAGATGATAACCGAGTCCTGACTAAGCCCGAGAATTCCCACCCTATGAACCTGGGGGGGAGGGGGGATGAAATGGAAGAAAGAAGAGGAAACAAAAAGTTTCAACATAAAGTCTGGCGAGTCCAGTTACTTTTAGCAAGTAAATAAGTAAAAATATCATGACAGGCATATAAGATGGACAAGAAAGATAACATCAAGTATGACGAGGTAAACATGATAGAGTATATTGCACTTCTAGAGATTTCTCTGCACCAATACTAGTATAACAGATATGTAACAGGATTACATACTCCCTAATTGCTTAACAGAAATAGGATGATCCCAACAGAAATACAATGGTAGTTTTAGGTGTACTCTAGTAACAGATTTTAACCCAAACAGAATTAGCCGATACCTAATAAAAAATAACGGGTGTTAGCCCAAACAGAAACACAGGTACCCCACAGAAATAGATAGGACCAGATGTACCCTATTTACTACCCCCAATCGATCAGTCCCCTATTCCGTAAATACTCCATGTTAGACCCACAGTAGGGTGTTTTACTTCCTAAAGTGGCAACCTACAGAAGGACACAAACCTATTTACTAATGCTACAATGGCTTATTTTCCCAGATGCAGGTCGTACTCATGCACGCACATGAGTCCATTGGAACGCGCCAGTACACACCTCCTCTCAGATGAACCTCTTATAATAAGTTTAGTAAGCGTACCCTGACCCCTACCTAGTGCGGGGTACCCCTTCAATACCAGAATGGGTTATTGACTAATATGGGTCCCCCACAATAGGTGACACAAGCCAATCCTTACAAATCTTGTGTCCCCAACTAACTAGGATTTTGACAGGTTATGCCTAACATATTTAACATATTCACATCACCCCCTACAAATTTACGGGTTAAACTTTACAAGTTAATGGGTCAATATTACCCCAACATATTCATCAGGTTAAGTTTTCTAAATTAACAGGTTCGTATAACCCTTACAGATTTAATAGGTTTACTTAACCCCACAGATTCAACAGGCTTACTTAACCCCACATACTTAATGGGTTTACTTAACCCCACAAATTCAACAGGCTCATACAATCCTTATAGATTCAACTAGGTTAAGTTTTTATCTTTATTACCATATTCAATTATAGTTAAAATGTGCTAGACCTCCCACATTAGGCCTACAACTTGTGGATGCTGGATATGTCGGTCGGTTCCGGGCAGACTTCTTCCACAAGTCGGGCTTAACCTCGTGTCATAACATGTCTCGTATTTGTGCACTTAGACGTCTCACATTAGATTCACCACTTGCGGTCGCTAGATATGCCGGTCGGTTCCAGGAAGACTTCCACCGCAAGTGCAATCTAACCATGTGTCATAAGTGCCATTACAATTTCTAATTACTGTAATCCTAGGCATTTCAATTATTAATTAATTATACCTATTTCTTTATAGGTGTTCATGCCTCTTTTTCCCCAATTATGTTCATAATTAATTATATGCCTAAATTCATGTTTATAAACATTAAGTTATGCCAAACTTTCCATTTACAAATTATGCCCAATTTATACCATTTTCCCCTCGTTCCCATTTTAACGTATTCGCATAATTTAACTTCATGCCTAGGCTAGAAAGTAGCCAGGCTAAAATAAAAGGGTCAGGGTGACAGAAATGTTTATTCTAACAAGATTAACATAAACATGTGGTGGCATAATCATATAACGACATAATGATAAGATGGACATATATGAACGGATCTGGTGAACATGTGATATTAGAATCAATCTTAACATAATAGGGATGTCATAACTGGCATGATAAGATCTAAATAATGATTTAGATGTCAAACTAATAGTAGATCCTATTTAACCGCAATATGGTAGGAACAAGGTAATTTAAACAGTGAAACCAAGGTAGACTTGTCATGATAATTAGGTGAAAGTTTAGATCTAAATCTAAAACATGCCCAACTAATGAAAAATCCAAAATAACCACAAAATGATAGGTAACAAATGATCTAAAAAGTGAATTAGATCTATAATCAAAACTAGATCTGACATAAATAAGGTTAAGATCCAAAATAACCATAACATGATAGGTACAAAATGATCTAAAAAGAATAAGATCCATAATCAAAAGTAGATTCGACATGATAACGATTAAGATCCAAATCAACTACAACATGATAGGTACAAAATGATCTAAATAGAATTAGATCTATAATCAAAAGTAGATCTAACATGATAATGGTTAAGATCCAAATCAACTGCAACATGATAGGTACAAAATGATCTAAATAGAATTAGATCTATAATCAAAAGTAGATCTAAAATGATAACGGTTATGATCCAAATCATAGTTAATTCAGATTTCATAGATTCACAAATTACAATAGATCTGATATGATTCAATCCTAAGCATATACCCAAATTACAGTCATATCATGTCTTTCTTTTAATTATTCAATTCTAAAGGTAACTTGAACTCACAATGATCGGATCTAGAATAATAGGAGGAGAAAAGTGAAGTTTGGATCTCAGATCTACACTTGAAACACTTGAATCTCTAAACTTGAGCAATTTGATTGTAGAAGAAGAAAGAGATTTGATTTAGTTCAGGCACCGACAACATCTAAGCCTCCATCATTTTCAGTGTAGAAAACAAGAGAAATGGAGCTATATATATAGCTGCCAGCCTCCAGAATTCGACCTGTCACGTCAACCCTAAGGGGATCGGTCCATGGGTCGACACCCACTTGAAGAGGTGCAGATGCCCAAACACTAACATGGGTGCACTTTACAGGTGCGCCAGTGTAAAAATAACTTGGCGCACTTGTCAAGTGCGCCAGTTGTTCCTGCTTTGATCTTCAAACTTCTACCGTTCATAACTTCTTCATACGATATCCGTTTTACGCGAACCAGGTGTCTATCTTGACCAAAATTTCGAGACGGACGCAATGACGTAGCCCGTTTCCCTTAATTCTAAATATTAAATTAATTATTTTTTATTGTTCTTTTTAGTGTTAAAATACGGGGTGTTACATTCTCCCCTACTTCAAAGGATTTCGTCCCCGAAATCTCCAAGTTAAGAAGAATGTATCCTACCATCCATCATCCATCTACTCATCCACCTATCATAGGCATCCATTGTCCTTAAAATTTTCTAATGCTTATATGAACATATGCAAAGGTGTGTGTTTATGTCCCAACACTAATGTGAAAGATCAGGCGGTCCACTGATTCAGTTGACCTCCTTAATGCAATGTATGTCAGTGTCATGAGTCCAACATGTATGCAACAATCCTAGTATAACATGTAAGCTCTATATAGGTGCACAATCATCCATGAGAGCATGCACCTACCCTCTATCTGGTACACCAGCCACAAGAGCATGCACCTTCCCTCTAGAAGATCCGGCCCTTTGGTCCTGCCCTTGCTTCTTCGGGCACTCTGTAGTATAGTGTCCGATTTCACCACAATTGAAGCAAGCATTCTTCCTTTTTCTGCTGTCTTTGACCAAATGACCCACGTTCCCGCAACCATGGCATTTCTTTTTGCCTTGATCCTTGTCGTGCTTTCCGCCCCTTGTTGTTGTTCTTTCTTGGGACGCACTTTCTTGTTTTGTGTTTCCTCAACCTTAACTTCCTTCTTTTCAGCTTTATCTTCCTCATGCATTAAGGCCATATCAACGAGCCTCTTAAAAGTTTCTCCCATTAGAATATGGGTCATAACTAACCCATGAAGGGGTTCATTTAGTCCTTTAACAAACCGCAAGCCCTTCTTATGCGGAGTGTCTACTAAATCCAAACCGAATCTAGCTAGCTGGTTGAATTTGTTCACATATTCTTTAACAGCCACGTCTCCTTGTTTGAGCGCCAAGAACCTCTCCATTTGCATGCTTTTCTCAGCTTGAGAAAGAAACTTCATTTCAAACCTTTGCCTAAAGTCATCCCAAGTTTCCACCGGACGCTCCGCTTGGGTTACTTTCCACCAGAATGAAGCTTCATCCTTCAATAGCCAGGCTGCTAGCTGAATCTTCCTATGATCGTCCACATCGAAGATTCCAACCAAGTCCTCTATCTCCTTGAGCCAATTCCTTGCCTCTACGAACGTCTCAGTTCCATGGAATGACCTTCCTCCCACAACACGAAAATCTTTGCATATCTTAGAGAAGTTATCTGATCGCGGAGGGGGAGGAGGAACGATGGGTGTAGCTGGGGGAGGAACGTCAGCTTGACCACCGGCAGGCGCCGTAGCCTCTAGATACCTACAGAACCAGCCTGGTATCGTAACACCCTCGGAAATATTGGGTTCCCTAGACATGCTGAAAAGAAAAGGAAAAAGGGATTCAAATAGTGAATCGAAAGGTATTATATATGGCTTTGGGAAAAATCCATTCCAATTTATTAATTGGAAAACTTTGGTTATATTAAAACCATTCACGATTCTATTTTATTAATATGAAAACATGGGATTACTACTCTAGTTGTTATCTAGTTCATTTCGATAAAAATATCTTTTATCTTTTCAAAACTTGGAATATTTCATCCAAAATCTTTACAAATTATTTATTATGATTTTACATAATTTGTTCATATTATTAATAATTTTATTGAGGCCCTTACAGTCGGTTTCCAATATCGGCCACCGAACTACATCCATAGCGACCTTTCCCAAAACTGATTTGGACATATCTTAAAATCTATCTGTTAGATTTCAAATCTCTTATTATCGTTCAAAATCTATTTTCGATATGAACCCAACAGTTCTGATTTTAGGAGAATCTAATGGTTGGATCTCCCGTTACGTCCATTCAAAGTTAATGATCGAAATTTGCGAACGGTTGCTGCGCGAAACGTTCTTTTCATGCCATTTAAATATATATAATATATTTCTTCGATTTCCAATTAAACGTATTTTATAAAACATTAATAAATTTGTTTTTAAAACGATTTCACTTCTATTTCAATTTTAAATCAAAATTGAATATTCCGTATCATTATAATATTAAAATGATAATATTTTAAAAATATCAGATTTTAAAATCAAATCTTTTAGATATTCACTATAAATTGAATAAAATCAATAGAAAATTCCGTTTGAGTTAAAGCGACATATATTTACTTAACTCGGCTTCATATTCATTTCAGTTATGAATATTTCAATATTTCTGTGTCCATCCAAAATCAGACATCAAAATCATAGGTTGAATCTTTACTGAATATCATTTTTAAAATATTTGTTATTTCCGAATTGGAATCAAACTCAATCAATTACCATATAATTTTATTTATATGGAATCCATACATTGCATGTATTCAAAAATAGTGATAAACAACTATTAGACATTCAATTCACATCCAGAGTGCAATTTACAACTGTATAAGCATTAAATAATTAAATAACACTTATAACAGTCTGTTAATCAATCGGTTGACATACAATTAAATCTAAGGGAGATGTGAATTAATTATCGTCCCAGACCCGTGTGGGGTTTTCAACCATCAAACAAACATTATTATTTGTATACTTGGGCGATGTGTAAAATTATCGTCCCAATACCCATTGGGATTTACATCACAATCCATGTGAACTTATTTATTATTTGGGATACAGGTGAGCAAATTTTCATCCCAAAATAATTTATAATCTAATATTTATTTTTATCATCACATATATTCACAGTCTGATGATAATAACAATAAAACTGTAAACAACCATCAACCACCAAATAAATATTGCAATCACAGGCAATCAATATAAATTCAGTTATAAAAATAAATAACTGTACAATTTTTTGAGTGAGAGTTCTCACATTGGTTTCCACTCCGTCAGTCTTTAATTGACAATTTTAGTACTGTGTGGGTTTAAATTTGCCTAAAATTCTAAGTTGCTCCGTTTTCATTCTGGTCAATTCCATGTTGTAGCCCTCTTTTTAACGATTCCAATGCCTCTGATTTTGTTTAATTCTGACTTCGTTTGAAAAAGATACGGTCGTTTAAACATTTTATAAGTAAAAAAGAATTGTTAGTTTAATAAATAATATAATTAAACCTAAATCCTTTTCTTAAACCCTTTTCTTCCTCGTTGATATTCCCAAGCTTCCACGCAAAAGCTTCAACCTAGGGTTGACTTCCGCACGCAATACGAGACGTCGGGCTTCGATCGGATATTTCCACTTTGAAGTCGCCACTCCCTCCTCCCCACGCGCCCATCGTTGACGAACTCGCCGACCTCTAATGGCCTAAAAACAGCCATAAACGTGGCACCATTGAGGCCGGTTTTCTCCCAACTCACGAAATTTCAAATGATCATACCCGTTTAAGTGATAAAGCTCGTTGATCTGAACGGCTTTTGTTTTGCAAGTTTGTTAAATTGTTTTGTGGATTTGGAGTTTTTAATGATCAAAGTTTCAGTGATTCCCAGCCATTAAAAATAACTGGCGGCGTATTTCTGTGGGTTAGGGTTTAGGGGAGAGATAAAAGCGTTATCTATATATATTTATATTATTATTAAATTCTGTTGTTTCACAAATTCGAATTTTATTACTCTGAACTCCAAATGAATCCCAACGACTGCCGCTCCTAGCCAATACCCTCATTTCGGACATAATGCAACATGTTTCGTAAGCCAATTCGGCTGTTTCAATTAGTTTTTGTCAAAATTAAAATATAAATTAATATAACGTTCAATATTGAATTCCAATGTACATTTTAATTTACCGTGGCCACACACTGACATCAAAATTATGAAATTTGAAATCTAGCTATATTTCGACGATATGGTCCTAACAAAATTAATTTCGTCGAATTTGGAGACCGTTTGAAAAATGGTCTTTTTATTAGCTTATTAAATTCAAACTGAAATTGAAAATACGTTTAAATTTACAGGCTCACATATTAATTCCAATTGACTTGAAATTTTAAACTTGACAATAATTTGACGCTCAGATCCAACAAAATTAGTTTCGTAAAAAACGAAGGTCATTTGCAAAATGGCTATTTTTAAGGGCTTAAATAATATATATATATATATATATATATATATATATATATATAAATTCCATAGTGACTATTTTGAATTTTAAACTGAGCATAACTTAAAATTTATAAAACGAAATTTCAAATTTTCACATTTATTAAAAAGATATAACTAAATAGATTCTAACGTTTCTTGTTTCATCAAATTCTGACTTATATTGAATTCTGTATATTCACTTGAAATTTAAAATTGAATTTTCAAACTACCACACCATTTTAGGCTCGTTTTATAATTAAAATAAATTTATACATTCTAACTTCATTTTAAATTAATTTTTCATCGTTAATTCTCAAAATAAATCGATTAAAATATTTAATTTCCATGAAAATCAATTAAAAAAAATTAAATTGGTTCTGAAAATACGGGTTGTTACAGTGTCCCATTAGTATCCTTCTCTTTTTTATCAATTTTGTTCGGTGTCGATACTATTTTCAATCCCCGATTCGTCATTTACACTATTCTATGTCCATCGTTTTAGCGAGTTGTGCTTCCCTCTCTTGTTGCTGGAACTGGCTAAGGAATGAGCTTTGCTCAACAAGCTATGGGATTTTGATTTTTGTTTTGCGTTGAGTTTTTGAGGTGTCTTCTATTTTGGTTGTCGGTGTTGTAAGGTTTTTTGGTTCAATATCTCATCGTATAAGTGAAATTGCAACCCAAAATAACAGGAAGCATTCCATAAATTTGTAAATCGAAAAGGGAGAAATCATACCAGTTTGGGATTTGCGATGATCCAGGAATTCGAAGATGAATCTATGTTGAAATCGAATCCAATAGCACGACAAGACGCCTTTCCTCCATAAGTATCCACGAGAACGGTGCTTTCTTCAATCGAATTGAAGAAGTAGGGGGAAGGCGTTACTAGCCGCCGCCACGTATTTTAGTGTTTTGGAATTATTCTTTTTCGGGGTCTAAAATGAACGAATAAAATTGGATGACATAATTCATCTATATATAATGGGTCAACGGTTTACATTTTAAAAAGCATAAAATATAAATCTCTTTTAAAATTAAACGTTAACCAAAAAATAAGGGTTCGACCCGAATACTAATTCCAATGTTAAATAAAATATTAACAAATTGATATTTTATTTAACCTGAAAATATTTCCTCATTCACAACGTTCTATTGTGTGACCTTATAGGTTATCATAACGTTGGAAATGATTTTAATTCATATTTAACATCATAAGCAGTGACTGGCATCTAGTAATATGTCGCTGCTACCCAAGTTATGATAAGATCAATGATTTGATACAACCTGTTATGTGACCAGTGTCTCAATGTAATACAATCCTTTTAATCAATATATCCAGGATTAAACTGAAGGCGTGGATTATATCATCCTCTTTATAATCTAATCCGTTTTTCTTGATCGATGATGAGTAGACTGTTTAAAACAAATCAATATTTGAGCACGACCATGCATTTTACTGTCTCACTCAATTAAGAGGCTCATGGATATCACCACAAATATTTTGTAGGGTTAAATTCCATCTAGATCATTCATAATTTTCATTCGATTCGAGATGTATCCAATAATCACCGTTATCACTACTCTGTTACGAATAACTTTAGATGATATCAAAACACAAATATCCTCGAATAAAATTATAATGATTTCAGGTCTGAGGACCATTACATCACTGTTACTATGAGAATAACTTATGATACTATTAATTATATTCCATGTAGTTATCTCACGGTGGGTCAGCCCAATACGCTATTCTCCAATACATATTTATATCTTGACTTTAATGTCACGTATATTAATGATTAACGAGATGTGATCATCAATATACTAGTCTAAGTGCTTTATTGTTGTCCTATATAAACAATAAAACTCAACTAGGGACATTTAAGAATTATAATACTTATCATATTATATAATCTCAAATTCAAGTCTTACTTGAATTATATAATTCTGTATTATATTTCTAAGGGCTTCTATCATATTAATATTTATATTACGTAATAAATATAATATAATATAATATTAATTTATTCCAAATAAAATAATAACAATAACATTGTTATCAATCTCATCAAATTGATTGCCTCTAGGGCATAAACTCTAACAATCTCCCACTTGCACTAGAGTCAATCATTCACGTATCGTATAATATGAAACTGTGTGACTAATAAACTTCTGCCGTGACAGAGTTTAATTCAGTAGGTCTGCAACATTACAACTTTTGCAACCTTGTAGATATGTTTATTTCCTCTGCGAAAAAATTCACATGGGAATTATATTTCTTAAATATATGTTTGGATCGGTAATGAGTTTAACGTTTTAGGTCTGAGCAATAACAACAATGTTATCGCAATGTATATCAATGGATCAACAATGAATTAAGTTCAATCATGAACTTCTTAATCCAAACATTTTTCTTTCTTAGAATCAGTATTTATTTCTTGTTTTAAAACTAACATGATTTACAATAATTAATGTGTTATCAAATAACATTAGAATTATTATCTCACTCCACTCAATTTCTTGTCTATACAAGATTCAATGACATTTTGTGGTTTCAAGACATTTCGACTTATATTTCATTTCTATCGATATCTTAGAGACTGATTCTCCTTTATAAAGGATACCAATTTGAGCAGTAAACATTTTACTCTCAGAGAATTTATAGAAATAATATCCATTTATATCTTGTGGATATTACACAAAATAGTTATCTTAGTTGGGTCCGATCTTATCAGAGGAAGGATGTTTAATAAATGCCTTGCATCCAAATTGCATATTAGATACACTAGGACATTTCCTAGTTCATATCTTATATGGCGTCTTGAAGACCATTTTAGTAGGATTAAATGCATTTTTTTTAAATTTAATTTACTGGAAGATCTATATGACTTATCATTAATCGTACTATATCTTATAAGGTGTGATTTCTCCTTTTAGATACACTATTCCAATATGGTGTTCTACATGGAGTGAATTGTGAAACAATTTCAAACTCGTCTGGATAGTCATTTAATAGTTGGCTTAAATATTCTCTTTTGATCTTTTCGAAAAGTATTTATTTTCTATTAAAATTGGTTTCTAACTTCATTTTGAATTCTTTGAACTTTTCGAAGGATTCTGATATGTGTTTCATAAGATACAAATATCTGTGTCTACTGATATCATCAGTAAATATAATGAAATAATAAAACATGCCTCTAGTTTATGTATTCATTTCTCCATATACATCATTATGTACGAGGCCCAATACCTGTCACTCATTCACTGTGTCAAGTGAAAGGTGATTCAATTATTTTTCCTAATAAACAAGATTTGTATTCTTCATATAATTCAAAATCAAATTATCTTAAAATTCCATCATGATGGAGTTTTGATATACTTTCTTGTTTACTGGGCTAAATGGTAATACTAAAGGTATAATGGATTTAAATCACTAAATTTAATCCACTCATTATTAATGTCAAGTACATTATAGTTAAGGATTTACAAATATCATTAACTATTTGTGAAATTCCATACGATATGTCATTTAAATAAAATGAATAACAATTATTCTTTTATTACAAATGAAATTCAAATTTGTCTGAACAAGATTTTTCATAACATTTATTTAAAGTGCAATTTCATAATAACAATTATTTTATTTATTTAATTAAGCCAGTATATACAACAAGAATCAACTTGCTATGGATAATCTAGAAACATTTTCTTCATTTCCAA
This sequence comes from Allium sativum, assembly GCA_030737875.1. Lineage (NCBI taxonomy): Eukaryota > Viridiplantae > Streptophyta > Magnoliopsida > Asparagales > Amaryllidaceae > Allium > Allium sativum. The sequence goes on along the minus strand of CM060916.1, from coordinate 891,042,128 downwards.
TCGTAAGTCCACTTGTCTTTTTATCAAATTTCTACTTATTTTGCAATTTCCGTAAATTCACATGCATCTATGTGATTCATATCTAGTATCTAATACTAGAGATGTATAAGTAGGTTTTATAACATTTATATCTTAATTAGTTGAAGTCATACTTTAACTTATTTTAGATCCTCTCTTTATATCTAAAACAATTACGTTTAATTTGTTTGAGGACAATCCTCAAATCTCAATGTTAGTCAAGAAATTCGATTTAATTCAATTTATCCTTCTTAAGGACTAATTTAAATAATCAGAGTTAATTATTATTTAATATCTACAGTAGATAATAAATAATAACTGATTCTGTAAAATTTATTTAAAATAAATACAAAATTTTGACAATCAAAATTTATATTTATATTAATGTATAATTTAAACTAAAATATGCTCCCACTCAGATTAACATCCCTCAGTTTATATAAATATATCAGTATATATATATATATATATATATATATATATATATATATATAATGGCGTTACAAGACCCATATCTAGTCATGCCTTGACCTAGCTTTGGCTAAACCCAAAATACAACCTTTTAGGTAGACATCTAATGTCAATTATATCGTCTATATAACTCTTGGATCACATGTTGAACATTTTGTTCAGTATTATTCATTTGCTCAAAATATAGAATAGTTCTTACTATTGTCTCTAAGGCCATAATCCTATTATGCAGCCTAGTTAAGTCAGACCCAATAATAGGTTGGAGCACCACATTTACTCCATCGCATATAACCAAAATAAAAGGTGCACAACGCTTTGGCGTTAGTTACATCCAGTGACCTTGGACAGTGATGAGTATATTATTGGAAGATGTCACCATGACTTAATATAACAAAAAATTTGCTTTCGAGAGAATTTATAATTTGTAGTGGCAAACAATATTAGTTTTATTTACATATATCAAAATATATGTATTTTATATTGTTAATTTTATATCATATATTCATACTGTAACAACCCGTAAAATGCGAGCCAGTTTGAAATTTTTATTTCGGCAATTTCAGCGAATTTTGATTATTTAAAATGAATTATTTTAAATAATATCGACGTGAAATTCATTTTGAATAGAATTAGAACGTATATATTATACGCGTCGTCGTTAGAATATAAATATTTATATATAATTATAAATAGAATTGAAAATGGCGCGGTAGTTCGATAATTCGATTTCAAACTTCAATTGAATGTACCGGGAGCAAAACAATCCAGATTTTAGTGAAACCAAAAATAATGGAATCTAATTGATAATATCTTTCTAACGAATCCGACCAATCGAAATTTGATAGCGGGAATCAAAAGATATGTCCAGTTGTAAATTCTGAATAGTCGCTATGGAATTCAGGCCCTTAAAAATGGACATTTTGCAAATGACCTCGGATTTCGACGAAACCACTTTTGTTGGGTCCGCAGTGTAAAGTTATTGCTAGATTTCAAATTTCATAATTTTTCGAATCAATATGTGAGCGTGGTAAAGGTAAACGTGTTTTGACCATTTCAGTTGATTTTAATCGACTGGAAATTGGCCATTTTTCAAACGGTCTCAGAATTCGACGAAACTAGTTTTGTTAGGACCGTATCGTCGATACGAAGCTAGAAAATATTTTTCTGGAATTTTTCTAGTCAGTATGTGGCCCCGGTAATTTGAAAAGTACGTTTAAAATTCAATATAGTGATTTAAATGAAAATTCAAAAGGAAACCGATTGTAACGATCAAACCAGCTTGCGATACATATCCCATTGTGTTCGGAATGGGGGTTAAACGCTATGGACGACAGGCGGTGGACCTCGTTTCGAGGTCATATGTAAAAGTCAACCCTAATGCAAATTTAAATAATTAAATAATAATAAAAAAAAAAAGAATCCCCCTTTTCTTCTGCCTTGGCCCCCCCCCCCCCCGATCATTTATCAGAAACAAATAAAAAAAAAAAAAAGGAGAAAACCCTAACCTAAATCGCCGCCGCCCCCTGACCTGGAAGCCCACCACCAGACCGCCGACGCTCGAGCCGCCGACCAACCTCCTCCTCCCACCAGACATCGCGACCTCCTCCCTCCAGGCGACGCAACTCGCGACGCGAATCAAAGCAACACCCCGAAGCCTCGCCGACACCACCGACCACCAACCCTGCCGCCGACTCCTCCCATTCGAAATCTCGGTGAGCTATTTCATTTTTATTTTGATTTTTATTTTCGAATTTATAAGCTAATTTCTGATTTTTTTTGTTTGTTTTAAGTTTTAAAAAAACTGTTTTTAAAAGAAAGTAAAACTAAATTTTAAAATTGAAAACTGTTTGTTTTAAAAGGGAAATAAAAACAGAATTTTTAAAGTAAATAAAAACAGAATTTTTAAAAAAGATTTTAAAACAGAAATTCTTAAAAAGGTTTTAAAAACTGCATGTTTTTAAAAGAAGTTAAAACAGAAATTTTTAAAAAGAAGTTAAAACAGAAATTTATAAAAGAGTTTTAAAAACTGTTTTGAAGAATTATTTAAAAACTGCATTTTTTTTTTTAAGAAAATAAAAACTGCATTTTTAAATAAGGTAAAAACTGCATTTTTAAATAAGGTAAAAACTGCATTTTTAAAAGAAGAAAAACTGCATTTTGAAAAAGGCAAAACTGCATTTTTATGAAAGAATAAATGTGATTTATAAAAATATAAAAACTGGTTTTCTTGAAAGGTTGAAAACTGATTTCTTTCAAAAGGTAAAAATCATATTTTTATATGTGAAAGCAAAAATAAAAAAAATCATATTTTTATATGTGAGAGCAAAAATAAAAATCATATTTTTATATGTTGAAAGCAAAAGGAAAAATCATATTTTTATATATTGAATAACGAAGTAAAAATTCGATTTTTACATATGTAGAGAATACGGGTGAAAGCGACAAAAGGCGAAGATTTCTATTAAGGAAGAATCGTGTAGTTGGATAGCTATTGGTGAGGATTTCTCACTCTTCAATTTCTTTTTAAAATTTTATATATATGTGTTGAAAGTGGAAGTGAATTGCTATATATAAATATATATATATATATATATATATATACGCCCCTCGTCCACAAACCATGGACGATATTTATTGGTTGAAATTGTTGTGAAAATTGATTGATAGCGAAGTGAAATAACATATATATGAAAAGTGAAATTTATATATATAGCGAAGTGAAATAACATATATATGAAGAGTGAAATTTATATATATAGCGAAGTGAAATAACATATATATGAAGAGTGAAATTTATATATATATAGCGAAGTGAATATCGAATATATTGAAAGTGAAAATATCGAATATATCGAAAGTGAAAATATTGAATATATTGAAAGTGAAAATATTGAATATATTGAAAGTGAAAATATTATATATATTAGAAGTGTATGAAATATATATATTGAAAGTGAAAATATCGAATATATCGAAAGTGAAAATATTGAATATATTGAAAGTGAAAATATCGAATATATTGAAAATGAATATATCGTATATATTGAAAATGAATATATCGTATGTATTGAAAATGGAAATATCGTATATAGTGAAAGGTGAATATATATATATATATATATATGAATTGAAAACGATGTATATGAAATATATATATGAATTGAAAACGATGTATATGAAATATTCGAAATGAAAACGATGCATATGAAATATTCGAACTGAATTGAATAGAAAACGAATTCGAATTGAATTGAATAGAAAACGAATTCGAATTGAATTGAATAGAAAACGAATTCGAATTGAAATGAATAGAAAATGAATTCGAATTGAATTGAATAGAAAACGAATTCGAATTGAAATGAATAGAAAATGAATTCGAATTGAATTGAATAGAAAACGAATTCGAATTGAATTGAATAGAAAATGAATTCGAATTGAATTGAATAGAAAACGAATTCGAATTGAATTGAATAGAAAACGAATTCGAACTGAATTGAATAGAAAACGAATTCGAATTGAATTGAATAGAAAACGAATTCGAATTGAAATGAATAGAAAATGAATTCGAATTGAATTGAATAGAAAACGAATTCGAATTGAATTGAATAGAAAATGAATTCGAATTGAATTGAATAGAAAACGAATTCGAATTGAATTGAATAGAAAATGAATTCGAATTGAATTGAATAGAAAACGAATTCGAATTGAATTGAATAGAAAACGAATTCGAATTGAATTGAATAGAAAACGAATTCGAATTGAATTGAATAGAAAACGAATTCGAATTGAATTGAATAGAAAACGAATTCGAATTGAATTGAATAGAAAACGAATTCGAATTGAATTGAATAGAAAACGAATTCGAATTGAATTGAATAGAAAACGAATTCGAATTGAATTGAATAGAAAACGAATTCGAATTGAATTGAATAGAAAACGAATTCGAATTGAATTGAATAGAAAACGAATTCGAATTGAATTGAATAGAAAACGAATTCGAATTGAATTGAATAGAAAACGAATTCGAATTGAATTGAATAGAAAACGAATTCGAATTGAATTGAATAGAAAACGAATTCGAATTGAATTGAATAGAAAACGAATTCGAATTGAATTGAATAGAAAACGAATTCGAATTGAATTGAATAGAAAACGAATTCGAATTGAATTGAATAGAAAACGAATTCGAATTGAATTGAATAGAAAACGAATTCGAATTGAATTGAATAGAAAACGAATTCGAAATGAATTGAATTGAAACCGAATTCGAATTGAATTGAAATTTGAATTGAATAGAAATGAATTTTAAAACGAATCTATAAAGAAGAATTCAATTGTGATTTGAATTGAAAAGGAAGTTGAAAATGTTTTTGAAACGAATTCAAAACTATTTATATAATTCGTTTTAAATAGAAATCGACGAAATATATATTATATATATTATATATATAATATAATGGCCTGAATAGAACGCGCCGCGCCGCGGCAGTTCGCGAATTTCGACCATTTATTTCAAACGGACATTACGGGAGATCCGACCGTCGGATTCTCCTAAAACCGGAACCGTTGGGTTCATATCGAAAAGAGCTTTCTAACGAATATTAGAAATTTGAAATCTAACGGTTGGATTTGGAATTATGTCCAAATCAAATTCGAAAAAGGTCGCTGTAAGTGCAGTTCGATGGCCATTGATGGAAATCGACTGTACGGGCCTTGATAAAATTATTAAAAATAGTAATAATTTGTGTAAAATCATAAGAAATGATTTAGAAAGAATTGGGATGAAAAACTCCATATTTGAAAAGATAAAAATAGGTTTTTATCGAAATGAACTAGTTTTGAACTAGAATTATAATTCTATTTATTTTTGAATAAATAAATTGAATTCGAAAAGGGTTTTGAAAATAACCAAAATTTCCAATGATTGCATTGGAGTGGATTTGAATCGAAATTGTCTTCGGAATATTTCGATGTTGGAATTCGTGATTATACAGGTGTTGTTATGGAAATTTGAAAGATATATATTTATATCGTTATTTCCAATACGACATTTGTTAGTCGTAGAATTCGATATTGAATATAAGCCGATATATTTTCTATTCAGAGCCTTGTATTGAATATCGAATGTGATTTGGGTTTGTCGTGAATGGTGTCTTCACTAACACTGTTCTTGAACCCAGTTGAGAAAAAATTAAATCTTTTTATTTAGATTTAATGAAGTGTGCCAATTAAACGATATTTAATTGGAATTGAATTGGTATTGATTTTTGGGTTTATCGTGAGCAGTGTTTTAAATAACACTTGTTCTTTAACCCGATAATTAATGGAATGTGATTTGGGTTTGTCGTGAATGGTGTCTTCACTAACACTGTTCTTGAACCCAATTGAGAAATGATTAAATCTTTTTATTTAGATTTAATGAAGTGCACCAATTAAATAATATTTAATTGGAATTGAATCGATATTGATTTTTGGGTTTGTCGTGAACAGTGTTTTAAACAACACTCGTTCTTTAACCTGATAATTAATGAATGTGATTTTGGGTTTATCGTGAACTGTGTTTTTAAATGACACGGATTCTTTAACCCAGTCGAAGATTAAAACTAAGTGGAGTTTTAATGAATCTTTAATTAGATTGAAAAGATCGAGAATGGAGTATCACCAGTTTTGCTCCAGGCGATAGTTAAATCTTTAATTAGATTTGAACGTGAAATTTAGAAACTAACTGTCGGTTGGCCAAGCAGAATGGTTTTCTGGATATTGATCTGATGTTGGTTTCGGCCTTCGGGGTTAATATTTGGGGAATTATTCTCTTGATTAATTTACGGCTAGTGACTAATGAATTGGAATGAGGCGTATGTTAAATTTGATTGATTGATGGTTTGGATTGTGCTCGACCAGTTTATGAGCAGAATATGCTTTTACATTTAGCATTGGGTTGGGTTGAAAATATCTGTGTGCTAACGCCTTGTGAAAGACTTCACGATTTGACGATAAGGTGTTTAGCGATGTTGTGTTCATTTCAAATTTAACGAATGATTGTGAAATGATATTTTTCTTAAGTGAAAAGAAATGTATTCCCGATTTTGGACAGGGAATGTTTTATAAAAATGTTTTATAAAACAGAAAGGATTTCGAGGCCCAAAACCCGATGATTTCTAAAGTGATTTAGAAATGTATTATATGATACATTGTGATTATTATGTTGTGAAATGATTTTCCCTACTTCGGGATATGAAATGATTTAGTATGTGACTAAAGATTCGGGTAACCCTGAGACTAAAAGTATGGGTGAGAGGGCGGTGTATGCTCTCCTGAGTGGGAGGTGCATCGTCGGTGTAGCCTACTCCTATGTGGGGTAGGTGCACATATATATATCGAGTTGCGAGGTGCGTACCCTTTGCCTTGTCGATGGGGAGCACGATATTTGGTTGCATACTTGTTTGTATGCATTGTTATGTTTTGGAATTCATATTTCCAAATGATTTGATTTGAGATCCCGAAGTGAAATCTACTTTGATATAGAAAGTTAGATATGTATTTCAAATGATTTGAAATAAGAAATCGGGAATAAAATCCAAAGGAATAATTTCTGTAAATTGAATTGGATTTGGAAAATCTAAGTGTGGTGATTAATCTAAATGGGTAGATTGGGATATTGCATGTTGATTGATGCATAGTAGATCCATATATCTATATTGATTGTTGTTTATACACTGGCTTTCATGGGGGTAAAACCCGTTCCGCGAAAGTGGCGTGGTCCCGTGATTTGCCTTATTTTTGAACAAAGTTAACAACTGTTTTTGAGTTCTCACACCAGTCCCATGACTGACCTGTAGTTTGCTTTTCCCTTGCGAACTCGGGTGCCCCTATTTTCCACACGGGCAGTCGAGTAGTTTTATTTTGCAGATGTTTTGAGCAGGATTCTGGATTGAAGCTTTAAGCTGTGTCCAGACATTTACAGTCTTCCGCTGTGTAGTTTATATTTCCGCTGTGTAGTTTATATTTCCGCTGTGCACTGTTTTACATTTATGTAAATTTATCTTCCGCTGTGTATTATATTTCGATATACTCTGATATTCTGTACTCTGATGTAACATTATTATGATGTTTATTGAAGTCTTCTGTTATTTGTTCTGATGTGTTGTATACCCAAAGTTAGCGTATGCGGGATTCGAACGGTCTTGGTCGGTTTAACGATCGATTAGGTCCGGGCGAAATCCGTGTCGTTACAACGTGGTATCAGAGCTTTGGTTAAACTCAAATCTTTGGGGTACAACTCGTTAGAACTGAACAAAAGACTCATCAGAGGTAGGATTAGTAATGTCCTATAAAAGAATCCTCATTAGAGATAGAATCAGTAGCATTCTAGGATGAGTGACTCATTAGAGATGGGGTTAGAAATGCCCTAGAATGAGTCGAGAGTTATTTGTTTATAAATAACGTATCTGTGATTATATATATAATCTGATTTTAGAAAATATGATTTTAAATATATAAAATTATATATTTGAAAATATAATCCATTAATTGATTGATGTTTGTGTTGTTTGTTTAATTGTTTGATAATTTTGAACCATAATGCCTAATGGTATCAAATATTGACTTGTATTGAAATTTGGTCGCATTTGCTTGCATATACATGTATATCATTGAACAGGTCATAGCAAGGAGGCTAGAGCCAGAGAATAAAATTTGTTTGCCCGACAAATAGGTACATGTTTACTACATAATTTCCTGTTTTGTTTGGGTGATGATGATTTTGTGAGCCTATTGGCTAGCCGCTTGGCTTTTTCTTTTTCTTTTTGAGATCTGAAGGACCGGGGAAGCTATTTGAAATTCCCCGATGCTCCCGGTGCAGGGGAGGTTATGGCGAAATTTTTCGAAAATTTAGGGTGTTAGCCAAATTTTTGAAATTTAGAAAATTCTCAGAAACTAAAGAGTTGGAGAATGGAAGCCAGATCGAACGTAGAGTTGAATAATCAAACCACTTTCGACTTTGTTCCTTTTCGGGGACGAAAAGTTTTAAGTGGGGGAGATTGTAACAACCCGTAAAATGCGAGCCAGTTTGAAATTTTTATTTCGGCAATTTCAGCGAATTTTGATTATTTAAAATGAATTATTTTAAATAATATCGACGTGAAATTCATTTTGAATAGAATTAGAACGTATATATTATACGCGTCGTCGTTAGAATATAAATATTTATATATAATTATAAATAGAATTGAAAATGGCGCGGTAGTTCGATAATTCGATTTCAAACTTCAATTGAATGTACCGGGAGCAAAACAATCCAGATTTTAGTGAAACCAAAAATAATGGAATCTAATTGATAATATCTTTCTAACGAATCCGACCAATCGAAATTTGATAGCGGGAATCAAAAGATATGTCCAGTTGTAAATTCTGAATAGTCGCTATGGAATTCAGGCCCTTAAAAATGGACATTTTGCAAATGACCTCGGATTTCGACGAAACCACTTTTGTTGGGTCCGCAGTGTAAAGTTATTGCTAGATTTCAAATTTCATAATTTTTCGAATCAATATGTGAGCGTGGTAAAGGTAAACGTGTTTTGACCATTTCAGTTGATTTTAATCGACTGGAAATTGGCCATTTTTCAAACGGTCTCAGAATTCGACGAAACTAGTTTTGTTAGGACCGTATCGTCGATACGAAGCTAGAAAATATTTTTCTGGAATTTTTCTAGTCAGTATGTGGCCCCGGTAATTTGAAAAGTACGTTTAAAATTCAATATAGTGATTTAAATGAAAATTCAAAAGGAAACCGATTGTAACGATCAAACCAGCTTGCGATACATATCCCATTGTGTTCGGAATGGGGGTTAAACGCTATGGACGACAGGCGGTGGACCTCGTTTCGAGGTCATATGTAAAAGTCAACCCTAATGCAAATTTAAATAATTAAATAATAATAAAAAAAAAAAGAATCCCCCTTTTCTTCTGCCTTGGCCCCCCCCCCCCCCCGATCATTTATCAGAAACAAATAAAAAAAAAAAAAAGGAGAAAACCCTAACCTAAATCGCCGCCGCCCCCTGACCTGGAAGCCCACCACCAGACCGCCGACGCTCGAGCCGCCGACCAACCTCCTCCTCCCACCAGACATCGCGACCTCCTCCCTCCAGGCGACGCAACTCGCGACGCGAATCAAAGCAACACCCCGAAGCCTCGCCGACACCACCGACCACCAACCCTGCCGCCGACTCCTCCCATTCGAAATCTCGGTGAGCTATTTCATTTTTATTTTGATTTTTATTTTCGAATTTATAAGCTAATTTCTGATTTTTTTTGTTTGTTTTAAGTTTTAAAAAAACTGTTTTTAAAAGAAAGTAAAACTAAATTTTAAAATTGAAAACTGTTTGTTTTAAAAGGGAAATAAAAACAGAATTTTTAAAGTAAATAAAAACAGAATTTTTAAAAAAGATTTTAAAACAGAAATTCTTAAAAAGGTTTTAAAAACTGCATGTTTTTAAAAGAAGTTAAAACAGAAATTTTTAAAAAGAAGTTAAAACAGAAATTTATAAAAGAGTTTTAAAAACTGTTTTGAAGAATTATTTAAAAACTGCATTTTTTTTTTTAAGAAAATAAAAACTGCATTTTTAAATAAGGTAAAAACTGCATTTTTAAATAAGGTAAAAACTGCATTTTTAAAAGAAGAAAAACTGCATTTTGAAAAAGGCAAAACTGCATTTTTATGAAAGAATAAATGTGATTTATAAAAATATAAAAACTGGTTTTCTTGAAAGGTTGAAAACTGATTTCTTTCAAAAGGTAAAAATCATATTTTTATATGTGAAAGCAAAAATAAAAAAAATCATATTTTTATATGTGAGAGCAAAAATAAAAATCATATTTTTATATGTTGAAAGCAAAAGGAAAAATCATATTTTTATATATTGAATAACGAAGTAAAAATTCGATTTTTACATATGTAGAGAATACGGGTGAAAGCGACAAAAGGCGAAGATTTCTATTAAGGAAGAATCGTGTAGTTGGATAGCTATTGGTGAGGATTTCTCACTCTTCAATTTCTTTTTAAAATTTTATATATATGTGTTGAAAGTGGAAGTGAATTGCTATATATAAATATATATATATATATATATATATATACGCCCCTCGTCCACAAACCATGGACGATATTTATTGGTTGAAATTGTTGTGAAAATTGATTGATAGCGAAGTGAAATAACATATATATGAAAAGTGAAATTTATATATATAGCGAAGTGAAATAACATATATATGAAGAGTGAAATTTATATATATAGCGAAGTGAAATAACATATATATGAAGAGTGAAATTTATATATATATAGCGAAGTGAATATCGAATATATTGAAAGTGAAAATATCGAATATATCGAAAGTGAAAATATTGAATATATTGAAAGTGAAAATATTGAATATATTGAAAGTGAAAATATTATATATATTAGAAGTGTATGAAATATATATATTGAAAGTGAAAATATCGAATATATCGAAAGTGAAAATATTGAATATATTGAAAGTGAAAATATCGAATATATTGAAAATGAATATATCGTATATATTGAAAATGAATATATCGTATGTATTGAAAATGGAAATATCGTATATAGTGAAAGGTGAATATATATATATATATATATATGAATTGAAAACGATGTATATGAAATATATATATGAATTGAAAACGATGTATATGAAATATTCGAAATGAAAACGATGCATATGAAATATTCGAACTGAATTGAATAGAAAACGAATTCGAATTGAATTGAATAGAAAACGAATTCGAATTGAATTGAATAGAAAACGAATTCGAATTGAAATGAATAGAAAATGAATTCGAATTGAATTGAATAGAAAACGAATTCGAATTGAAATGAATAGAAAATGAATTCGAATTGAATTGAATAGAAAACGAATTCGAATTGAATTGAATAGAAAATGAATTCGAATTGAATTGAATAGAAAACGAATTCGAATTGAATTGAATAGAAAACGAATTCGAACTGAATTGAATAGAAAACGAATTCGAATTGAATTGAATAGAAAACGAATTCGAATTGAAATGAATAGAAAATGAATTCGAATTGAATTGAATAGAAAACGAATTCGAATTGAATTGAATAGAAAATGAATTCGAATTGAATTGAATAGAAAACGAATTCGAATTGAATTGAATAGAAAATGAATTCGAATTGAATTGAATAGAAAACGAATTCGAATTGAATTGAATAGAAAACGAATTCGAATTGAATTGAATAGAAAACGAATTCGAATTGAATTGAATAGAAAACGAATTCGAATTGAATTGAATAGAAAACGAATTCGAATTGAATTGAATAGAAAACGAATTCGAATTGAATTGAATAGAAAACGAATTCGAATTGAATTGAATAGAAAACGAATTCGAATTGAATTGAATAGAAAACGAATTCGAATTGAATTGAATAGAAAACGAATTCGAATTGAATTGAATAGAAAACGAATTCGAATTGAATTGAATAGAAAACGAATTCGAATTGAATTGAATAGAAAACGAATTCGAATTGAATTGAATAGAAAACGAATTCGAATTGAATTGAATAGAAAACGAATTCGAATTGAATTGAATAGAAAACGAATTCGAATTGAATTGAATAGAAAACGAATTCGAATTGAATTGAATAGAAAACGAATTCGAATTGAATTGAATAGAAAACGAATTCGAATTGAATTGAATAGAAAACGAATTCGAATTGAATTGAATAGAAAACGAATTCGAAATGAATTGAATTGAAACCGAATTCGAATTGAATTGAAATTTGAATTGAATAGAAATGAATTTTAAAACGAATCTATAAAGAAGAATTCAATTGTGATTTGAATTGAAAAGGAAGTTGAAAATGTTTTTGAAACGAATTCAAAACTATTTATATAATTCGTTTTAAATAGAAATCGACGAAATATATATTATATATATTATATATATAATATAATGGCCTGAATAGAACGCGCCGCGCCGCGGCAGTTCGCGAATTTCGACCATTTATTTCAAACGGACATTACGGGAGATCCGACCGTCGGATTCTCCTAAAACCGGAACCGTTGGGTTCATATCGAAAAGAGCTTTCTAACGAATATTAGAAATTTGAAATCTAACGGTTGGATTTGGAATTATGTCCAAATCAAATTCGAAAAAGGTCGCTGTAAGTGCAGTTCGATGGCCATTGATGGAAATCGACTGTACGGGCCTTGATAAAATTATTAAAAATAGTAATAATTTGTGTAAAATCATAAGAAATGATTTAGAAAGAATTGGGATGAAAAACTCCATATTTGAAAAGATAAAAATAGGTTTTTATCGAAATGAACTAGTTTTGAACTAGAATTATAATTCTATTTATTTTTGAATAAATAAATTGAATTCGAAAAGGGTTTTGAAAATAACCAAAATTTCCAATGATTGCATTGGAGTGGATTTGAATCGAAATTGTCTTCGGAATATTTCGATGTTGGAATTCGTGATTATACAGGTGTTGTTATGGAAATTTGAAAGATATATATTTATATCGTTATTTCCAATACGACATTTGTTAGTCGTAGAATTCGATATTGAATATAAGCCGATATATTTTCTATTCAGAGCCTTGTATTGAATATCGAATGTGATTTGGGTTTGTCGTGAATGGTGTCTTCACTAACACTGTTCTTGAACCCAGTTGAGAAAAAATTAAATCTTTTTATTTAGATTTAATGAAGTGTGCCAATTAAACGATATTTAATTGGAATTGAATTGGTATTGATTTTTGGGTTTATCGTGAGCAGTGTTTTAAATAACACTTGTTCTTTAACCCGATAATTAATGGAATGTGATTTGGGTTTGTCGTGAATGGTGTCTTCACTAACACTGTTCTTGAACCCAATTGAGAAATGATTAAATCTTTTTATTTAGATTTAATGAAGTGCACCAATTAAATAATATTTAATTGGAATTGAATCGATATTGATTTTTGGGTTTGTCGTGAACAGTGTTTTAAACAACACTCGTTCTTTAACCTGATAATTAATGAATGTGATTTTGGGTTTATCGTGAACTGTGTTTTTAAATGACACGGATTCTTTAACCCAGTCGAAGATTAAAACTAAGTGGAGTTTTAATGAATCTTTAATTAGATTGAAAAGATCGAGAATGGAGTATCACCAGTTTTGCTCCAGGCGATAGTTAAATCTTTAATTAGATTTGAACGTGAAATTTAGAAACTAACTGTCGGTTGGCCAAGCAGAATGGTTTTCTGGATATTGATCTGATGTTGGTTTCGGCCTTCGGGGTTAATATTTGGGGAATTATTCTCTTGATTAATTTACGGCTAGTGACTAATGAATTGGAATGAGGCGTATGTTAAATTTGATTGATTGATGGTTTGGATTGTGCTCGACCAGTTTATGAGCAGAATATGCTTTTACATTTAGCATTGGGTTGGGTTGAAAATATCTGTGTGCTAACGCCTTGTGAAAGACTTCACGATTTGACGATAAGGTGTTTAGCGATGTTGTGTTCATTTCAAATTTAACGAATGATTGTGAAATGATATTTTTCTTAAGTGAAAAGAAATGTATTCCCGATTTTGGACAGGGAATGTTTTATAAAAATGTTTTATAAAACAGAAAGGATTTCGAGGCCCAAAACCCGATGATTTCTAAAGTGATTTAGAAATGTATTATATGATACATTGTGATTATTATGTTGTGAAATGATTTTCCCTACTTCGGGATATGAAATGATTTAGTATGTGACTAAAGATTCGGGTAACCCTGAGACTAAAAGTATGGGTGAGAGGGCGGTGTATGCTCTCCTGAGTGGGAGGTGCATCGTCGGTGTAGCCTACTCCTATGTGGGGTAGGTGCACATATATATATCGAGTTGCGAGGTGCGTACCCTTTGCCTTGTCGATGGGGAGCACGATATTTGGTTGCATACTTGTTTGTATGCATTGTTATGTTTTGGAATTCATATTTCCAAATGATTTGATTTGAGATCCCGAAGTGAAATCTACTTTGATATAGAAAGTTAGATATGTATTTCAAATGATTTGAAATAAGAAATCGGGAATAAAATCCAAAGGAATAATTTCTGTAAATTGAATTGGATTTGGAAAATCTAAGTGTGGTGATTAATCTAAATGGGTAGATTGGGATATTGCATGTTGATTGATGCATAGTAGATCCATATATCTATATTGATTGTTGTTTATACACTGGCTTTCATGGGGGTAAAACCCGTTCCGCGAAAGTGGCGTGGTCCCGTGATTTGCCTTATTTTTGAACAAAGTTAACAACTGTTTTTGAGTTCTCACACCAGTCCCATGACTGACCTGTAGTTTGCTTTTCCCTTGCGAACTCGGGTGCCCCTATTTTCCACACGGGCAGTCGAGTAGTTTTATTTTGCAGATGTTTTGAGCAGGATTCTGGATTGAAGCTTTAAGCTGTGTCCAGACATTTACAGTCTTCCGCTGTGTAGTTTATATTTCCGCTGTGTAGTTTATATTTCCGCTGTGCACTGTTTTACATTTATGTAAATTTATCTTCCGCTGTGTATTATATTTCGATATACTCTGATATTCTGTACTCTGATGTAACATTATTATGATGTTTATTGAAGTCTTCTGTTATTTGTTCTGATGTGTTGTATACCCAAAGTTAGCGTATGCGGGATTCGAACGGTCTTGGTCGGTTTAACGATCGATTAGGTCCGGGCGAAATCCGTGTCGTTACACATACTTAAGAGGATACAATACCTTTGGATATGTGGTATTTCAAGTACCATTCATAATAAGGAGTCAAAACATTTTTGAATCACTTCAAAAAAACTCGCCTTTGTACTGTATAAAATATGAATCCGCAAATTGATAACATGTTACCCTTACATCAAGTAGCATCTAGTTGGCCGGTTAAAGTCCAATTAACTTAACAGACTCATTTTGTATCAGATAAACAACTGCTTGTATTATGCCTACCAGATTATTATAATATATACACACACACATAACTATATATACGACTGGTATAAATATGTTTAATCAGATATGTATATATTACATAAGTTTCAACAGACAAAAGCATCCTCCAAACACTCAATTTATTTAATCCTTTGTAAAACAGGACTGTTAATAAAATAAAACAAAATGAAGGGTCAGACCCTTTCATATCGCAGGTATCAACAGACAATCCATCAATTCCCACTGTTAACATACAAATTTACACATACTAGTAGATACTACACATATATATAACTTGTTATACATATAACATAGCTTATTCAATACATAGCAGTCCATTGTTCTTTGCATACATTAAATAAAAAAATATACAATGAACCAAAATTATGACCACAGATTCTAATATACATTTTTCATCATTCAGTTAGAACAAGTCGGACTTGTCTTTTTCTTTATGACAACATTGCTGTCTGCTTTAGAATCCTTATTCCTGCAAATCAAATTTGCATCAAAAATGCATTAACCTGAGCACATTAGAATCACCTATTTATTACAAGACAATCTTGATTTAATAGGTAGCTTATTCCAATGTATGTTCAGAATTTCGGTTCACCAATACTAAATCATGCATTAGCAGGTCATAGCCTTTTATGAATTTCTTCCCATCATATGGTACATGAAAGTTATACATTATACTCCCAGTTTCAAAATAGTTTATGTTACTTTACACAAATGTGCATTATATACATATACATACATACATATATATATATATATATATATATATATATTACTTCATACAAATGTGCATTGTGTAACATTTACACAAATCACACTGCAATTCGCAACTATGAATTATTATGCATATATATAACTGTATAGATAAAAGGATATTGATATACATACATTTACGTATATCCCTCAGCTTACATTCAAAAATGTAATTCATATAGTTAGCATATACCCGTTTATTGTATACTAACAATAAATGAGCGACTATGGCGAGGTTATGGTATAAAGCTCCATTGATCATGTAGGATGACAAGGGAAAAATAAACTAATATGCATACTTGTGAAATGTACAACTTTAGCTGTGCACTTTGTGTTAAACAAATATATGCATATGTTTAAGTTGTGAAAACAAGAAGTAACAACAGAAGTAATTTGCCATGAAGTAAGTTTAAACTACAAACTGCTATGAGTTTAAACAAAAGGAACCAAAATAATATTAATACTATGTTAACTCATTAACCTGTTTCATTTCCTGTCTAACAGGAATATTTATATTATTCAGTTACAATTGTAAATATGATTAAGTAGAACAGTAATGACCAATAATAAGACACCCAAAATATAACATCTAAAACAAGTCATAATTGTTCCAGTTAAATCAAGTTTGCATCTAAGAATACTTAATCTTAAGTGTCTATTATAATAGAGGTTTCTGATTCTAAAGTCAAAACTATTACATAATATTAACTGTTCTGGTTACAATTTAACATTGACTTACATATGTATATATACACATGCAGTTGGCAAATCATACTTGGTACTGCATATATAATTATATACCTATCATTTTAAAGTCTAAAATCAAAATGAAACTACCAATGTAATTGAAACAGAGTAATAGTTAATAACTTGTGTATGGTTTTTAATCATTGGGACAATCCCAATGTATAAAACTATGGTCTGTTTTTGTATCTAATACCCTGTTGAAACCATGATGATGAGTGTGCATGTAACATGATATATATCTTTACTTTATTCTATATATATATATATACAAATACCATTGCAAATCAATTTTCAGTGGTATTCATGAAACAAGCAAAATATTAAAATTTGTTCATGAACATATCAAACATATGTATTTCACTTTATGGACAAATTTTATATCAAAATTCAATATATATATATATATATATTATAAAGATTAAATCAGTTCACTATAGCGTATAAAATATGTAAATCAAATTCACATTTATCATATATCAATATATATGATCTATCTACCTAATTTGATCTATGTATATATACATTGAATATTTAAGATATACATAGCTATACAATATATGTATATATCATATATATATATATATATATATATATGTATAATTAAATATCTTTATAAACATAGGATTATACATCAATATGTGAAATAGATTTGACTAAGTTTAATGGACTATATCTAATAGTATTACAAATAATTAACCAATATCAAATCTGGAGTAAAAACCAGAAAAAAAATCTTAAACATTCAAAACAGAAGCATGTCTGTAAAAAAAAATTGTACTGAGTTATGATACAAACTATTTTATATTAACGTCATCAATATGAAAATAACAATTGATCAGCATCAATTCCATACAAGAATTATACTTGTGTATATTTAACAAGATTTCTAAAATCTGTCACAATCACTATATTAATCTGTACTGTTACAAATTAGTATTAAAATCTTACAAAATGTAACTAACTTTAAGATGTTTAGTTTATCAACATAAACTATAGAAAAAGGAATTGATCCATATAGGCTCTGTTTCCAAAACAAGATCCGAATATAATTTGGATATCTATAAAATTAACAAATTTAACCAACATTTATATTTAATCCCGTATTCCAATTTGATAAGGAAAAAAAATTGTATCCACAATTCAAATAGAAATAGGGATACCGTTTTGATTGCATTTTCAACAACAATTGTTGCAAAACAAATTCATAATTTCTAATAATGCAGTAATAGAATGTTTTAAGAAATTAGTATCTACCCAAAAAAAATGACTTTCATTCTTATCAATCAAAACTAGATTTTGACTTTTCGACATGATTCCAGGAATATCAAACTTGGTAATCACAATTTGAAATTTAGTTAAATCCAGATTTAACCAACACTGAAACCATGTTTTCAATAATTTTGATTAATGATTCTTAAAACTGGCAATTCCATATATATTTTAATATTTAGAATCAAAAGTATCATAAGATAACAAAATTAGTTTAGACCTAGAAACATTACAGATCTTATATGATGAAACAATTTCATCTAAAATTGTATCTCCAACATAGATCGAGTTTCAATTTGAAATTATCCAACAAAACCCCAAATTTAACTTAACCTACAAATTTATGAGAATATCCTGGCTCTTATACCATTGTAAGGATTTTTGATTCAATATCTCATCGTATAAGTGAAATTGCAACCCAAAATAACAGGAATCATTCTATAAATCTGTAAATCGAAAAAGGAGAAATCATACTAACTTGAGATTTGTGATGATCCAGGAATTTGAAGGTGAATCTGTGTTGAAATCGAATCCAATAGCACGACAAGACGCCTTGCCTCCATAAGTATCCATGAGAACGGTGCTTTCTTCAATCGAATTGAAGAAGTAGGGGGAAGGCGTTACTAGCCGTCGCCATGTATTTTAGGGTTTTCGAATTATTCTTTTTCGGGGTCTAAAATGAACGAATAAAATTGGATGACACAATTCATCTATATATAATGGGTCAACAGTTTACATTTTAAAAGGGATAAAATATAAATCTCTTTTAAAATTAAACATTAACAAAAAATTAAGGGTTCGATCCGAATACTAATTCCAACGTTAAATAAAATAGTAACAAATTGATGTTTTATTTAACCCAAAAAAATTTCCTCCTTCACAACGTTCTATTGTGTGACCTTATAGGTTATCATAACGTTGGCAATGATTTTAAATCATATTTAACATCATAAGCAGTGATTGGCATCTAGTAATACGTCGCCGCTACCCAAGTTATGATAAGATTAATGAATCGATACAACCTATTCCATGACCAGTGTCTCAATGTAATATAATGCTTTTAACCAATATATCTAGGATTAAACTGAAGGCATGGGTCGTATCATCATCTTTATAATCTAATCCGTTTTTCATGATCGATGAGTAGACTGTTTAAAACAAATTAATATTTGAGCACGACCATGCATTTTACAATCTCACTCAATCAAGAGGCCCATGGATATCACCACAAATATTTTGTAAGGTTAAATTCCATCTAGATCATTCATAATTTCATTCGATTCGAGATGTATCCAATAATCATCGTTATCATTACTCTGTTACGAATAACTTTAGATGATATCAAAACACAAATATCCTCGAATAAAATTATAATGATTTCAGGTCTGAGGACCATTACATCACTGTTACTATGAGATTAACTTATGATACTGTTAATTATATTCCATGTAGTTATCTCACGGTGGGTCAGCCCAATACGCTATTCTCCAATACGTATTTATATCTTGACTTTAATATCATGTATATTAATGATCAATGAGATGTGATCATCTGTTAATCAATATACTAGTCTCAATGCTTTATTGTTGTCCTATATAAACATTAAAACTCGACTAGGGACATTTAAGAATTATAATACTTATCATATTATATAATCTCAAATTCAAGTCTTACTTGATTTATATAATTCTTTATTATATTTCTAAGGACTTCTATTACATCAATATTTATATTACGCAGTAAATATAATATAATAGAATATTATTTTATTCCAAATAAAATAATAACAACAACATTGTTATCAATCTCATCAAATGGATTGCCTCTAAGGCATAAACTCTAACAGGTGTGACGTTGGTTATACTGCTTTCTGTTTTGAGACTGATGAAGTGTGGTAATTCTTGGTGTGTCACTTGTGTACTTGTGTCTGGTTGTTGTTTTATCTAGAGTTATTGCAATTTGGATTACAATATACTTTTTGGGGATTTCCGGGTTGGCTAGTAGGTTAGCTAGGTTGCCATGGTGTTGTCTCTCCTCGCCTCCACCTCCATGATGATGGCTTACTCCTGCGGTGGTTTGGTGCTACCTTAGTGGTGTTATGCTGCTTCCGTGCACCTACCTTTTCTTATTGCATCAAGCTATGGAATTATGTTCGATTATATTGTAATAAGTTCTCCATGTTACTGGATGGTGAGTACAATGCTATGGTCTTCTCTTTGTCATCATGTGTAAGCAGAGCATAATGTCAAGTTTTTATAGTTTGGAATTTGCTATGTATGTAACCTGCTCCTTGATTTGTTCGTGTAACATCCCAGACTTTTGGCCATTTGATATCGAATATTTAAATTTATTTTAAATATTGATTTGGAATAATAAATGGATTTTTATTTTATTTATTTATTTAATAATCAATATTCGATTTAATATCGAATATATTAAGTTATTAACAAACAGCTGAGTTCACAGTTAAAACTGAATCAAAACAATTCAGTCGATTAATATAAACTCTATTTGAATTAGAACGATAATAATTATTTATTATCGATGAATCTAATTGTTTGGAATCGATTTATATTTGAATCAACTGAATTTAACTTAAAATAGTCAGTTTAAATTGTTATCTTTTCCATATGATCGAATTACACTCTACAATCTATTCCAATGTGTTCAGAATACAGGGATAATCCCAGAAATGTCGGTTCTTATGTTCAAATAAGGGTTCTGTAATGACCCGCATTCTACACATCGAATGATCGTAGAATATTTTTTCTATCACATACGAAGTCGTATGGTCATGTAACTTTGGAAGACGACTATAGGGGTCATTTCCCATGTTCATGATTTTTGCTGATTTTTAAATGACCGTTTTGCCCCTAGTTGATCTTGTTTTGGCCATAACTATTGATTGGTAAGGAGTTTTGACCTAAAACCACTTCCATTAGATCCGAATGATGGTTTACCTTTCTGTAGAGTGGTTACATTAGCGAAACGGACTTAACGTTTGGGAGATATGGCTGAATTAAGGTTTAGAGGGTGAAAAACAGCTTAATTGGGCTTAACCGGGAGATTAGCAGCTAGGCCCATTGGGGGATTAGGGGATTTGGGGTATTTAAGGGCTGTTAGAGCTAGGGATTTCGGTTTTTACTCATTTTCCAACCGCCACATGCATCATAGAAACCCTAACAATGGCCTCCAACATCTAGAATCATCTCTAATCACCGTTTAATCAAGGATTAAGCTTAGCAACATCAAATCAAGGAGAAATAGCACCATTTCAGAGTTAGAGCTTCTGTTAGACGCTGGAGATCGCCCCAAATCAGCGGGGTTTCAATTTTAAAAGTTTCATTTGCGGCTAAGGTGAGTGATTAGCCTTGTTTTTACACTAACTATGGTTAGTTAAGGGTAATTAGTGTTAATTAGTGAATTTAAACATGATTAAATTCTGGAAAAATATTTATAAATTTCAAAATATTGTTTTAGGCCTCTGTTAGACATTTGGGTTGATTTGGTTAAGTTTTGCTAATCCTAACATTAGATTTAATTAAACATGATTAAGGGGAAAATATGGGTTTCGGGTATGTTTGATCCATTTTAACATATCAAAATTTTGTTTTGGTGTTTGTAGTCAATTCTACATGTTGTTATGACTGTATGGTATGCTTTGCGATTGCTTAGAACAGTTAGAATGGTCGAAAACGCCGTCGTGTGGCGTAAAACAGTCGCTAGAAAGTTACAGGAATTTGTGCAGAACCGGATCGGATCGCCCCCTCTCCGAACCAACTCCACTCGTGAAGCATGTGTCACGAACTGAAACCATCTCCGACCAGCTTGCATGAAGTGTGTCACGAGTCACTTGCATCTGACCTGGAGAAAGAGCCCGAACCGATGCCATCCTCGAACCCGCTCGTGAAGTGTCTTCTCCGAACTGACCTGCTCGCATCTAGGACTCCGAACCTCTGGGTGGCCACGAACCGAACCGATGAAGACTCGACCATGAGCAAATGGAGGGCCCCGATCCAAAGAGACTCACGACCCGACTCGGAGGACCTTCCACGAACCGATCCGACTTAGAGAAGATGGCACGACTCGAACAAGAGTGATTATCACGATCCGAACCAGAGGGGTGACTGCGAACCGAACCAAGGTGCCTGGACTAGAGGCGTGAGCCATGAATCGAACTGGGAGTGCAACCAGAAGTGAAGATAAGTGGACAATCGAACCGATCCAGATAAGACCAAAACCCGAGATGCAAAGGAAGTCCAAATGGGAAGTTTGTACTCAGGATCCAGTTGGGAACCAACGATTTAACTTCATGGTTGGACTTTGCTGCGGGACGTGTGCTAAGGAGTTATCGACGTCCATAACTTTGATTCAGCACCGAAAGACGAATGTTAGGCTACGTATCAGTGCAGTGGGGTAGTTATTACTCTATGGGGCAGAGTGATCGTAGTATGGATATGAGCCAGTGCAGTGGAGTCGTCATGACTTCATGGGGCAGAGTGGACATAGCAAGGATTAGTGGCTATGGATCAGTGCAGTGGAGTCACCATGACTCCATGGGGCAGAGTGATCATAGCAAGGATATGGGTGATCAAAGCGGTGGATATCGTATGCTTTACGCACTGAGTGAGAGATGTGAGGATGGTTGCTATGCTTGATTGTTTGACATCACTATGACATGCACACCCCCACCCCCGTATCCTTTACACTATATGTAAGTGGCACCTTAGAGTATTGTACGGTATGTTGTGCTAACTCTTTGGTTGCAGGTCCAGGTTCAGGTACGGTTTAGTATACCTGTTATTGTTCTGTTTTGCTGCTTATCGCTCATACCAGACTTTTGTCAGACCCAGAGTTTTATGTCTCTTCTTATTACTATGGGTGTTGTTAAATGGGCAGACTGGAAACAGGTTAGCTGGTTGTGCACGAGTAGCTGTCCGGAGACAAGCAGGAGGCTTACACGTTCTATTCTCTATATATGTTCTCCCTATGTTGTTGATGGTCACTGCTTTGGGCATTATGAGTGTACCTTTCCTTTCTTTTGCTTTAGAGATAGTATTTTGAAGTTGTAATAATGGTTATGGATCATAAGCTGTATTTTGGATTTCCGTTGCTATGATGATTATGGTTTAGTTTTCAGCTTATGCACTGTCTCGCCAGTTTTATGTCAAGTATGTTGTTATTATATTTTATTCCATGCGCTGTGAGACATTCTACAGGTTCCTTGTTAGTTCAAATTCCTTTCTTTTCATTTCTTTGGCGACCGTCCTATGCTAGTCGGACATTGGCACAACGCACTTTCATTGGAAATGTCGGCTGGTGCGGGGTGGGCCGTCACATTTGGTATCAGAGCTCTAGGTTGTGTAGTTAACCTAGGGAAGACACCAGAGAGAGATAGTATGTAATGACCCACATTTTCAACGATGTAATAATTAATTTATTTAATTATTTATATAGTGATTTAGGGGATTTAATGGTCGTTAATTAAATTAGATGGAATATTTAATTTAATTAAAAAAAATATTTAATTTCTGAAATAATCAGAAATAGTGAATTAGCAATATAAGATGAACTGGGCAATTCAAATTATTTAATTCAGCTTAGAATTTAATTATAATAACTATATATTTAAATAACGACAGTTTGAACGTATAATTATATTATAATTATAATCGAGCTCGAAATGGTGCTGCAGTTCGCGATTTGGCGATTCGAACTTTAAACGAATATACAGAAGCCGTTTTAAATCGAATTTCTGTGAAACAAGAAATGTTCGAATCTGTTGAACGATATTTTTATAATGGAAGAGAAAAATTGGGATTTCATCATATAGATTTTGAGTTATGTTCAAATCAAATATTCAGAAAGTCGCTATAGAATTGTTTATCGACCGTAACGGGTTATTCGATATAACTAGATACCGGTTTTCAAATTTAGACGACGTTCTTTTGAGGCGTAGTGATAATTTAATTTTTAGAATTTTATTGTAATTTTTAATTAATTAAATAAGCAACTTTTTTTTTGGAGTATTTTTCACCCTGTAATCACCATTTTGGGGTTTCACAATACAAGTTAACCTACCGATATTATTATGTTTTTAGGATCGTGGCACAATGCTTGTTATAATGGTACTTTTATTTTTGTCGATAGCATGTTCGTTCGTGAGTAAAGCCGTACGTACATAACAAGTGCTATGACTATTTAAAACATAAACAAAACAAAGAAATACAACTGATCAAAAGATGTCCACGATCCCTTTTCTTCAACCGCCCCTTCTCCTTATATCTCAACGACGTGGAACCAAAATCCTCAACACAACCATTCGTGGCCTTCAAACAAAGTCCACGTAACCTTTTTTACAGCCACCACTTCCTGTTTGTTCTCCTTACTTAAAAGCCGTCCGCCTCTCTCCTTTGAAACTTTCAGCAAAAAAAAAAATTGAACCACTACACCAAGAGAAAGCCAACACGTTTTGGTAATACTCCTGGTGTATAAATCTTTAATCCATATATGTTTTACACCCTGAAATGATGATTTGTTCATGATCGAATCTGCTGCAGTAAATATAGGGTAAGGAATTGGTAAAACCATGAAGTAAAACGTTGGTGTGTTGGTGTCATAAGGGTTGTATGGATGTGTACTGTACTGGAGAGAGTTTGGTTGCTCGAAACCGTGAGGAGAAGATAAGGTATAAGTGTGTCTTTCTTAACAGGAAGGAGGAGCAATTTTCTTTTGTTTATGGAGTCGGGTATTTGACGTGAAGAGGAAGAGTCTTCGGGGAGGGATTTTGAGTGAGTTACACACACTGGAATGAAGAGGTTGTTTGGGTAAATGAAGTATACGGGCGTATGAGGGTGGAGAAGGGGTACAGGAGGACTGACGTATGGGAAGTTGGCTGATTAAAACGTGAGAAGGGAGAGAGAGCAAGGGTGCGTTGAGTTTTGAATTCCTTTAAGTAGAAGAGGAGTTTTTGTGCCTGCTGAGTTCACACGTGTGCTGTCGAGACCGAAGTCGGCTTGTACAGGCAGCGTCGAATAGCCTTTGACAGTGACGTGGTGAAGGGGGTCGCGATGTGGAGTTGGTAGCGCAGTCACTAACATTGGGACTGTAAGTTTATAACGTGGAAGGGTGTAGTGTCGGGATCCATGGAGCAAAGACGGTGCAGTAGCGCTCAAAGTGCGGAAATGCATGGCAAAGAAGAGAAGGAGCAGCGAGTTATTTCCACCTGTACAAGAAGCAATACTGCTCAGTGCTCACGCTGGTTCAAATGGACGTTGGACTGAAATAACATTGTTTTACAAACCGTCGGTCACGTTGGAATCGTATGAACGGACACTGCACAATGGAACTGAGTGGGAGTGAATTGAAGCTCGTTACAATTTATTGCAAAATAAATTGTCTGTCTGAATCAACAGACGCAAATCGTTATTGAACGGTTAACGCGAAAAGTGAGTAAAACTCACCAACTCTGAACAGCTCTATTTTTATAACGTATATTTAGAACTGATAAATGATGACTGATTGCTATGTGTTAACTGTTTGGTTGAATTGTTTGTGTATTGGTTGAAATCATAGATAATGATATATATATATAAATCGTAAATCAAATATTGATTCTGTTTAACAGAATATTTTATATTCTGTTAACATCTGTGATGCAGGGAAACAGGTTGGAGGGGTCCAACTGGACTCCTCAATATTTATAATACTGTTCTGTTCATGTATTGTAATATATGATGTGATATATAATCTGTTATGGATTATGTGTGTTAGAATGATGTTGATCATTGTTATTCGATATTTTTAATATCATAAGAAACCCTGGGATGTAAAAGGGAATATTTCAACGTATATTAGAATAAAGGAATTTTATAAAATCAACCGATTTTATAAAAGGAAAAAATTTGAAAATATTTATTTAGAAAATAAATAGGAGATTATAAAGGGGAATATTTATTTAGAAAACAAATAGGAGATTATAAAGGAGAATATTTATTTAGAAAATAAATAGGATAAAGGAATATTTGTTTAGGAAATGAATAGAGTTAATCGATTAGAGTAAATCAAATAGAGTAAATCGATTAGAGTAAAACATACATAGTTATTCGGGATAAGTTACCATTTAGCACGACTGCTAGTGTAATTTGTAGGGCTGTAGATAGCCTACGGCGGTCGGATGTTTCCTGAGGGAATCAGGCGTAACCATTGTGATCGCTGCGATCTAGAGTCAAGTGAATGGAGTTAAATCGAATATAGTTATTCGAAATAATGTTAAAACATATATTAGTTATTTGAATTAGAGTAAATCAATTAGAGTTAATTGAATAGAGTTAAAGAAATAGAGTTAAACAAGATTAGAAACTGACTAGAGATTAGTTAAGTTGAATAGTTTTCTGAGTATCGATCTGATGTTGGTTTCGGCCTTCGGGGTTTATACTTAGAGAATTGTTCTCTTACTAGTTTACAGTCAGGGACTGATAGTTGTGGAATGATAGTGATATGTAAATAAACAATGGAAATGTTTTCCAGTGTTAATAACATATATTTTCTAAACATAGAAAATAAAGAAATGAGAATATATATATATGGTTGATGATTGATTGATATAATTTCCATTTGGAAATAATATCGTTGTTTGCACACGTGTTTTTATTTGATAGTTAACTCATCGACTATCGAAGTTTTTGACCATTTTAACGTTGTTAATATGGAGAGACCGATTGGATTATTGTCCGAAGAACCTCTCTATATTGGCATAAGCGTTGCGAATCATATATGACAAAGATTTATTGAAAACGGAGTAAAGTGCAAGGGCTGTTGTATAAATCTTAGATAACAGTGCCTAAGATGGATATACTGAATAGTGCCTTCGGTATGTTCAGTCCTAGGACAATTTGTATGGACGAAGGTCTGACAGAGTATATCTGATAGATTGCGTAAGTTGTTCTCTTCAAACGTATTCACGTTTGGTGGCGGAGGAATTCGTTTCTCTTAGCTTTATACCCGTGATATTTTTGGATAAGTCAATTTGTGATTTGGCGGGTATGACGATGTGACATTCTAAGTGAACGAGGATGTGACATGTAAAAGATAAGCGTAGCTTCTAGCCTCACATCCGGTAAATGACAGAAATCGAGCAGGCAGCATGGCTATGTAGGTCGCACCTATTAGGGTGTATAATCACCTGATCTAGAGTTTCATTTAATTCTAAAAATCTATTGTTGATGCTGTCCCATTCGGGAAACGGTTGCTGATCCCAACCGTTGGTGATATACATTCGATACACTCAAGCGAAATGAGTGGTCGGTCATGTGTGGCCGGGTTGCAAGATGTTCTTGTTGAACCCAGTGTATTCCTCTCTAGAGGTACACTAGCGAAAGATGGTTCCATACCTTGTCATAGTTGGAAATCCATTACCCAATACGTGCTTGCGGTTTTGATTGTATATATATATATATATGTAGAACGTGATATGAAAGCGTTTCTGCTAGATGATTATTATATTGTGGTTGATAGACATTATTATAATATCAAAAGGTTTTGATATAAAGATATTTTGGATTCTCATAAGGGAAAAACCCGTTCCGTTATACGGCGTGGTCTTATGAGATACCGTTTACTTGTTCAAACAGTTTTACTCATACCAGTCCCATGACTGACCCGGAGTTTATTTTATTTTGTTTTCCCTAAACTCTTGGGTGCCCAATTTTGTACGGGCAGTCAAGTAGTCGGGATTTACAGATACTTGAAGAGCTGGAGCAGGAGGCTTCAGGATCATATAGCTATAGTTTATTTTCGCTGTGTTGTAAGTGTTGTACTTTGATAATGATGTATATTCAAGTACATATGTATATTCAAGTACATATGTATATTTCAAGTTATGTTATATATATTATATGTTATTCGTTCCGCTGTGAGGTTCGTGTTACTCTGATGTTGTGTTCTTCTTCTTCTGTTCTAAGTTTCTATCTTATCTATTCTCACCCTATAATTTCTTTCATTAACCATCCGGTATTTTCGACTCTTGATGTTCGATATGTGTTGTATATCGGATAATCAAAGTCGCCAAAAAACCGGGTCGTTACAGTTGGTATCAGAGCTGAAGGTTAAGTGAATTACCTTGGCTCTGTGGCGTGACTCAGTAGAGATGGGGTTAGTAATACCCTAGGTTGAGTTGAGTGTACATATACGAGTGAACGTATTTGTTATTGATATAAAAGAATTGTTTTATATTATGGAGATTTATTGGTTGAGTTGTTTATGGATTCTGGTCGATCAGTTTGATCCACTGTATCGGTAGGAGTTGATAAACACTTGAATACGTTGGGTCGACATGATATGTTTTGAAAAAAAAGGTAAATGAAATAATTTTACCCAAATTATATTTTGATATAAAGGATTTATATTGTTTGTTATTATAATCGAGTAAGAATATAAAAAGTGAAATGGTTACGTATATAACCAAATAATATTCGTGTAAGTGTTACAAAATGAATTAAATCTGAATTTGAATCAGAATTGAAATTAAAACCCTGGAAATTTGGGAAAGAGTTTGTAAATAGACTTGGATTAAATATATGTAAATTTTAAGATCCTAGGAGATTTTAAATTGTATTCCAAGCATTTGTGAATGATATTTTGAACTGATTTCAAAATAAAAGTGTTTAGAAATGGTTTTGAAAGTAATATAGTATTGAACTCACTTCGATGGCTGGGAAATAAACCTGATGATGAATCGCGACATCATCAGTGTCATTTTCGAGTTGCAAGTGACAAATTACTACCAAGGATTTTATTTTTGAATTGATTTGGGAAAAGCAAGTTGTTTTGAATCCTAAAAAGGAAAGTTGGTTGTCGATATGGTAAACTGTTTAAAATTCCTAGGGAATGGTGTTTGGATTAAAACCAAATTGAACTAGAATTTGTAAAATCAAATTGAAATTGAAATTGAATTGAAACCCGTAAGTGGGAATTGAATGGAAATAAGAAAATCAAGAATGGAACTCTGGTTTGAAATGAAATTCGACTTAGGTATAAGTGAATAGTTGGATTTGTGGATAAAAATAGCTGGGAGTTTGATTGGAAATTGGTTAAGATGACATTGGTATATGTTGAATGGATAACAGGTGAAAGTGATAAAGTTGATATGCCCGACCAAAAGGTACAAGTTTATATTTGATGTAAGCATGAGATTTATGAGCCGATTTGGCAAGCTGCTTGGCTGTTTGATTTTCTTTTGGGTTGGAGATGGCCCAGAGAGGCGAGTTGTAGTGGTATCGATTGACCAGTACAAAGGAGGTGCTGGCGAAATTTTTTGAAAAGTTAAGGTGTTAGAAAATTTTCAGGATTTTTGAAATTTTTCGTTGGTGAGAATAAATTAATAATTTAATTGAAATTAAATTGGTTCAGTTGAAACTGAAGTTAAGAAGTGAACAAATAAGTTCTAACCAGTTAATAAGGTTTGATCTCTACCTTAGCAATTTCGAGGACGAAATTATTTTAAGTGGGGAAGAATGTAATGACCCGCATTTTCAGCGATATAATAATTAATTTATTTAATTATTTATATAGTGATTTAGGGGATTTAATGTTCGTTAATTAAATTAGATGGAATATTTAATTTAATTAAATAATATATTTAATATCTGAAATAATCAGAAATAGTGAATTAACCATATAAGGTGAACTGGGCAATTCAAATTATTTAATTCAGCTTAGAATTTAATTAGAATAACGATATATTTAAATAACAACAGTTTGAACGTATAATTATATTATAATTATAATCGAGCTCGAAATGGTGTTGCAGTTCGCGATTTGGCGATTCGAACTTTAAACGAATATACAGAAGCCGTTTTAAATCGAATTTCTGTGAAACAAGAAACGTTCGAATCTGTTGAACGATATTTTTCTAATGGAAGAGAAAAATTGGGATTTCGTCGTATAGATTTTGAGTTATGTTCAAATCAAATATTCAGAAAGTCGTTATAGAATCGTTTATCGACCGTAACGGGTTATTCGATATAACTAGATACTGGTTTTGAAATTTAGACGAGGTTCTTTCGAGGTGTAGTGATAATTTAATTTTTAGAATTTTATTGTAATTTTTAATTAATTAAATAAGCAATTTTTTATTGGAGTATTTTGCACCCTGTAATCACCATTTTGGGGTTTCACAATACAAGTTAACCTACCGATATTATTATATTTTTAGGATCGTGGCACGATGCTTGTTATAATGGTACTTTTATTTTTGTCGATAGCGTGTTTGTTCGTGAGTAAAGCCGTACGTACATAACAAGTGCTACGACCATTTAAAACATAAACAAAACAAATAAATACAAGTGATCAAAAGATGTCCACGGTCCCTTTTCTTCAACCGCCCCTTCTCCTTATATCTCAACGACGTGGAACCAAAATCCTCAACACAACCATTCATGGCCTTCAAACAAAGTCCACGTAACCTTCTTTACAGCCACCACTTCCTATTTGTTCTCCTCACTTAAAAGCCGACCGCCTCTCTCCTTTGAAACTTTCAGCAAAAACAAATTGAACCACTACACCAAGAGAAAGCCAACACGTTTTGGTAATACTCCTGGTGTATAAATCTTTAATCCATATATGTTTTACACCCTGAAATGATGATTTGTTCATGATCGAAACTGCTGCAGTAAATATAGGGTAAGGAATTGGTAAACCCATGAAGTAAAACGTTGGTGTGTTGGTGTCATAGGGGTTGTATGGACGTGTACTGTACTGGAGAGAGTTTGGTTGCTTGAAACCGTGAGGAGAAGATAAGGTATAAGTGTGTCTTTCTTAACAGGAAGGAGGAGCAATTTTCTTTTGTTTATGGAGTCGGGTATTTGACGTGAAGAGGAAGAGTCTTCGGGGAGGGATTTTGAGTGATTTACACACACTGGAATGAAGAGGTTGTTTGGGTAAATGAAGTATACGGGCGTATGAGGGTGGAGAAGGGGTACAGGAGGACTGACGTATGGGAAGTTGGCTGATTAAAACGTGAGAAGGGAGAGAGAGCAAGGGTGCGTTGAGTTTTGAATTCCTTTAAGTAGAAGGGGAGTTTTCGTGCCTGCTGAGTTCACACGTGTGCTATCGAGACCGAAGTCGGCTTGTACAGGCAGCGTCGAATAGCCTTTGACAGTGACGTGGTGAAGGGGGTCGCGATGTGGAGTTGGTAGCGCAGTCACTAACATTGGGACTGTAAGTTTATAACGTGGAAGGGTGTAGTGTCGGGATCCATGGAGCAAAGACGGTGCAGTAGCGCTCAAAGTGCGGAAATGCATGGCAAAGAAGAGAAGGAGCAGCGAGTTATTTCCACCTGTACAAGAAGCAATACTGCTCAGTGCTCACGCTGGTTCAAATGGACGTTGGACTGAAATAACATTGTTTTACAAACCGTCGGTCACGTTGGAATCGTATGAACGGACACTGCACAATGGAACTGAGTGGGAGTGAATTGAAGCTCGTTACAATTTATTGCAAAATAAATTGTCTGTCTGAATCAACAGACGCAAATCGTTATTTAACGGTTAACGCGAAAAGTGAGTAAAACCCACCAACTCTGAACAGCTCTATTTTTATAACGTATATTTAGAACTGATAAATGATGACTGATTGCTATGTGTTAACTGTTTGGTCGAATTGTTTGTGTATTGATTGAAATCATAGATAACAATATATATATATATATATCGTAAATCAAATATTGATTCTGTTTAACAGAATATTTTATATTCATGTTAACATCTGTGATGCAGGGAAACAGGTTGGAGGGGTCCAACTGGACTCCTCAATATTTATAATATTGTTCTGTTCATGTATTGTAATATATGATGTGATATATAATCTGTTATGGATTATGTGTGTTAGAATGATGTTGATCATTGTTATTCGATATTTTTAATATCATGAGAAACCCTGGGATGTAAAAGGGAATATTTCAACGTATATTAGAATAAAGGAATTTTATAAAATCAACAAATTTTATAAAAGGAAATAATTTGAAAATATTTATTTAGAAAATAAATAGGAGATTATAAAGGGGAATATTTATTTAGAAAATAAATAGGAGATTATAAAGGAGAATATTTATTTAGAAAATAAATAGGATAAAGGAATATTTGTTTAGGAAATGAATAGAGTTAATCGATTAGAGTAAATCAAATAGAGTAAATCGATTAGAGTAAAACATACATAGTTATTCAGGATAAGTTACCATTTAGCACGACTGCTAGCGTAATTTGCAGGGCTGCAGATAGCCTACGGTGGTCAGATGTTTCCTGAGGGAATCAGGCATAACCATTGTGATCGCTGCGATCTAGAGTCGAGGCGAATGGAGTTAAATCGAATATAGTTATTCGAAATAATGTTAAAACAGATATTAGTTATTCGAATTAGAGTAAATCAATTAGAGTTAATCAAGTAGAGTTAATCGAATAGAGTTAAAGAAATAGAGTTAAATAAGATTAGAAACTGACTAGAGATTAGTTAAGTTGAATAGTTATCTGAGTATCGATCTGATGTTGGTTTCGGCCTTCGGGGTTTATACTTAGAGAATTGTTCTCTTACTAGTTTACAGTCAGGGACTGATAGTTGTGGAATGATAGTGATATGTAAATAAACAATGGAAATGTTTTCTAGTGTTAATAACATATATTTTCTAAACATAGAAAATAAAGAAATGAGAATTTATATATATATATATATATATATGGTTGATGATTGATCGATATTATTTCCATTTGGAAATAATATCGTTGTTTGCACACGTGTTTTTCTTTGATAGTTAACTCATTGACTATCGAAGTTTTTGACCATTTTAACGTTGTTAATATGGAAAGACCGATTGGATTATTATCCGAAGAACCATTCTGTATTGGCATAAGCATTGCGAATCATATATACCAAAGATTTATTGAAGACGGAGTAAAGTGCAAGGGCTGTTGTATGAATCTTAGATAACAGTGCCTAAGATGGATATACTGAATAGTGCCTTCGGTTTGTTCAGTCCCAGGACAACTTATATGGATGAAGGTCTGACATTGTATATCTGATAGAATGGTTGAAAACGCCGTCGTTGTGGCATAAAATAGTTGTCGGAAAGTTACAGGAATTTGTGCAGAACTGGATCGGATCGCCCCCTCTCCGAACCAACTCCACTCGTAAAGCATGTGTCACGAACTGAAACCATCTCCGACCCACTCGCATAAAGTGTGTCACGAGTCGCTTGCATCTGACCTGGAGAAGGAGCCCGAACCGATGCCATCCCCGAACCCGCTCGTGAAGTGTCTTCTCCGAACTGACCTGCTCGCGTCTAGGACTCCGAACCTCTGGGTGGCCACGAACCGAACGATGAAGATTTTGACCATGAGCAAATGGAGGGTCCCAATCCAAAGAGACTCATGATCCGACTCGGAGGACCTTCCACGAATCGATCCGACTTAGAGAAGATGGCACGACTCGAACAAGAGTGATTAACACGATCCGAACCAGAGGGGTGACTGCGAACAGAACCAAGGTGCCTGGACTAGAGGCGTGAGCCATGAACCGAACTGGCAGTGCAACCTAAAGTGAAGAGAAGTGGACAATCGAACCGATCCGGAGAAGACCAAAACCCGAGATGCAAAGGTAGTCCAAATGGGAAGTTTGTACTCAGGATCCAGTTGGGAACCAACGAGTTAACTTCATGGTTGGACTTTGCTGCGGGACGTGTGCTAAGGAGTTATCGACGTCCATAACTTTGATTCAGCACTGAAAGACGAATGTTAGGCTACGTATCAGTGCAGTGGGGTAGTTATTACTCCATGGGGCAGAGTGATCGTAGTATGGCTATGAGCCAGTGCATTGGAGTCGTCATGACTTCATGGGGCAGAGTGGACATAGTAAGGATTAGTGGCTATGGATCAGTGCAGTGGAGTCGCCATGACTCCATGGGGCAGAGTGATCATAGCAAGGATATGGGTGATCAAAGCTGTGGATATCGTATGCTTTACGCACTGAGTGAGAGATGTGAAGATGGTTGCTATGCTTGATTGTTTGACATCACTATGACATGCACACCCCAACCCCCGTATCCTTTACACCATATGTTAGTGGCACCTTAGAGTATTGTACGGTATGTTATGCTAACTCTTTGGTTGCAGGTCCAGGTTCAGGTATGGTTTAGTATACCTATTATTGTTATGTTTTGTTGCTTATCGCTCATACCAGACTTTTGTCTGACCCAGAGTTTTATGTCTCTTCTTATTACTCTGGGTGCTCTTAAACAGGGAGACTAAAGACAGGTTAGCTGGTTGTGCACGAGTAGCTGTCCGGAGATGAGCAGGAGGCTTACACGTACTATTCTCTATATATGTTCTCTCTATGTTGTTGATGGTCACTGCTTTGGGCATTAGTAGTGTACCTTTCCTTTCTTTTGCTTTAGAGACAGTATTTTGAAGTTGTAATAACGGTTATGGATCATGAGCTGTATTTTGGATTTCCACTTGCTATGATGATTATGGTTTAGTTTTCAGCTTATGCACTGTCTCGCCAGTTTTATGTCAAGTATGTTGTTATTATATTTTATTCCATGCGCTGTGAGACATTCTACAGGTTCCTTGTTAGTTCAAATTCCTTTCTTTTCATTTCTTTAGCGACCGTCCTGTGCTAGTCGGACATTGGCACAGTGCACTTTCATTGGAAATGTCGGCTAGTGCGGGGTGGGCCGTCACATTTGGTATCAGAGCTCTAGGTTGCGTAGTTTACCTAGGGAAGACACCAGGGAGAGATAGTACGTATATGAGAGCGCATGTTTGTTATATTTTGGTTTTCAAAAGCTATATATATATACACACTATTAGTATATTTAAGGATGAAGTCGCATTGCACCGGCACCACTGAAGAGATGGTTAATCGTTTTTTCCTTACAGATTGAACGATGAGTCGATATACAAGGGGTACTGGTAGAGGAGCTAATAATGGGAATGCTCCTGATATGAGGACGATGTTCACTGACTTCATGAGAGAGATGCTTAGAAATGTGCAAGGAGCAGTTCCCAATGCTGCAAATGGTGGTGGTGCAGCGGTGCAGGCGCCTAAAGCCGATTTCACCAAGCTTTGCAAGGATTACACTAGTCTTGGTGGGAAGCCGTTCCACGGAACAGAATCGGCTACAGAAGTTCAGGATTGGCTTGATAGCTGCGAGCGCATCTTCTAAGATTTAGGTATTGAGGATGCGATGAAGAGAAAGTTAGCATCCCATCAGCTGCAGGGACGGGCAATGAATTGGTGGAATGCCATTAAGGCAGCTACCCCTGAGGATCAAGTTACTTGGGATCAGTTCAAGACCCGCTTTAGCGATAAGTTCATTCCAGCTGCCCAGAAGTCAGAATTGTTTATGAAATTTCTGGAGCTTAAGCAGAATGGTTGGGCAGTCTCGGAGTATATTGCTGAGTTCGATACTTTATCGAAGTATGGATTGTATCTATTGACACCTCCAAGAAGAGGAATGAGAAGTTCATAACAGGCTTAGATCAGTACTTGGGGGAAAGGCTTATAAACCATATCGATGAGACGTTTGAATCAATTGTGGGGAAAGCTCTGAGATCAGAGAGTCTATACCCTAAGTCGAAGACTGAGGTTGCATCTGCAGAAGAGCCAAAGCCGCAAGCAAGCGGTGGAGGCAAGAATAATTCTCAGAATAAAAGGAGGCAGTCAGAACCAAGCTAAGGATGGTCAGAAAAAGAGCAAGAAAGATTTTGAGTGCTTTAGCTATGGCAAGAAGGGCCATTATGCTAAAGAATGTCGAGGGAATCCAACGGACAGGAAGTGCTTCAACTGTGGCCAAGTGGGACGTCACAAGGATAAATGTCCGCAACCCCCTAAAAAGAAGCAGATTGTGAAAGCTTATGCTCTTAATGTTGGTCCTTCTTCGTCGAATGCCCCAACTGCGGCGGAGAAAGGAAAGAATGTCGTCATTCAAGGTGTTCTTTCTGTTTATGATGTTCCTATTCGAGTATTGTTTGATATCGGAGCTTACCGTTCCTTCATATCTAGTGACCTGGTAGATAGGTTGGGATTGGAACCCGAGATAGTCGATAGACCTTTAGTGGTGACGAACCCGATTGGTGGTTCAACTAGCCTTAGCATGATTTGTCGTAATGTGGTCTTATCGAGTCATGGATGCATGTTTGTTTGTAATTGCTTTGTTTTGGGCTTTACTAGGTTTGGCATTATTTTGGGAGTCAATTGGCACCAAAGATACGGGATGGTGTTAGACTGTGAGGGATTTTTGGTGACAGTTAGAGCGGATGATGGGCGGAGGGTAGTGTTTGGTGGTCTACCTAGTGATGGGGTAATGGCTTGTTTTCTAAATTCCCTCGACATCCCGCATGATGAGTTGTCAGATGTGCCCGTGGCTGGCCAGTATCCAGACGTCTTCGAGGAAGTGACCGGACTTCCACCACACCGAGAGATTGAGTTCCGTATTGATTTAGTGAAAGATGTCAGACCTATAGTGATGCCACTTCGTCGTATGGCACCAAGGGAGCACCGAGAGCTCGGGGTGCAAATAAGCGATCTGTTGAAGAAGGGATTTATCAGAAGAAGCGTTTCTGAGTGGGGAGCACCAGTTGTGTTTTCTACCAAGGCAGATGGTTCCCTACGATTGTGTGTGGACTACCGCAAGTTGAATAAGGTAACGAGGAAGAATAACTATCCTCTTCCGCGGATAGATGATTTGTTTGATCAGTTGAGTGGCGCGAGAGTGTTCTCCCAGTTGGATCTCGCGATGGGTTTTCATCAGCTTAGAGTGGAAGCTGAGAGTATAGCTAAAACGACATTTCGGACGCCGTCTGGATTTTATGAGTGGTTGGTCATGCCATTCGGGTTGACCAAAGCACCAACATATTTTGTGGATCTTATGAATATGGTATTCAGAGATCAGTTGAATAAGTTTGTTCTTGTGTTCGTAGACGATATCTTGGTTTATTCGAGGACAGAGGAAGAACACAAGGAACACTTGAGGATAGTGGTGGAGGTATTGAGAAAACACCAATTGAAAGCAAAGTTTTCTAAGTGTCACTTCTGGAGGAGGGAAGTGAGATTCTTGGGCAATGTTGTTTCAGAGAATGTTATTGCCGTGGACCCTGCGAAGGTGGCTACGGTACAGGATTGGTCTACGCCCAAGAATGTAACATACGTAAGAAGTTTCCTGGAATTGGCTGGATATTATCGTAAGTTTATCCAAAACTTCTCCAAGATAGCAGCATCGTTGACTCAGTTGACCAAGAAAAATCAATCTTTCATCTGGGACGAAAAGTTCGAGA
This sequence comes from Allium sativum, assembly GCA_030737875.1. Taxonomy (NCBI): domain Eukaryota; kingdom Viridiplantae; phylum Streptophyta; class Magnoliopsida; order Asparagales; family Amaryllidaceae; genus Allium; species Allium sativum. Next base: position 891,004,537 of record CM060916.1, on the reverse strand, counting down.
ATGCATTCAAGAGTCTAAATGAAAAGTTGACATGTGCACCAGTGTTAGTCATTCCTAAAGGGAATGAAGAGATGACAGTATACAAAGATGTCTGTGGTACCGGACTAGGTGCTGTATTGATGCAAGGAGGTAGGGTTGTAGCCTATGCTAGTCGGCAAATGAAACCGCATGAGAAAAGATACCCTACCCACGATTTGGAATTGGCAGCGATCGTGTTCGCATTGAAGATGTGGAGACATTACCTCTTCGGAGAAAGATTCGAGTTGTTTACCGATCTTAAATCGTTAAAGTATCTTTTCTCTCAGAAGGACCTAAATCTCCGACAGCAAAGATGGTTGGAATTCTTGGCTTCCTATGATTTCGATATCCATATACACCAGGAAAGGGAAATGTGGTAACTGATGCATTGAGTAGAAGACATGCCAGTTTAGGGGGTATGTTTCTAGAATGGAAGCAACTGGAGTACATCGCTGGGTATGATTTCAGACCAAAGTGCAAATTGGATCCAGAAATGTTAGCAAGTTTAATGATCAGACCCACTTTGATTGAGCGAATTGGTTCCAGTCAGAGGGACGATCCTAACCTATTGGAAATCATCTCAAAGTTAGAGATGGGAATCGACGAAGAGATAAACAAGTATGGGCTTGATAGAGATGGATGGCTTAGAAAGAATGGAAGACTAGTTGTGCCCAATGTCAAGGGATTGAAGGATGAAGTGCTTAGAGAATGTCATCACTCAAAACTGACTATACATCCCGGTGGTAACAAAATGTATCGAGACATGAAGCAGACCTACTACTGGGAAGGGATGAAAAGAGACATTGGGAAGTTTATATCCAAATGCATGAACTGCCAGCTAGTTAAAGCTGAGCAAAAGAAGCCTAGTGGCTTGTTACAACCATTAGAAATCCCATAATGGAAATGGGAACAAGTCTCAATGGATTTCATTGATGGGTTACTAAGAACTAGATCGGGCCATGATAGCATATGGGTGATTGTGGACCGATTGACTAAGAGTGCAAGGTTTATACCCGTCAAGTCGAACAGGACGGCAGCTAAGTTAGCGGAACTGTATATAAAATGGGTAGTGAGATTTCATGGAATACCCAAAGCATTGTGAGTGACCGAGACCCATTGTTTACTATTGGGTTTTAGAAGAGCCTACAAGAGGCTATAGGGTCAGAAGTACATCTCAGTACCGCGTATCGTCCTCAAACCGACGGTCAGACAGAGAGGGTGAATCGAGTATTAGAAGACCTCTTAAGAGCTTGTATATTGAATTTTGGTGGATCATGGGATGACCATTTACATCTAGCGGAGTTCGCATATAATAATAGTTATCAATCCAGTATTGGTATGGCTCCATTTGAAGCTTTGTACGGAAGACCGTGCAACTCACCGTCATGTTGGTTAGAAACCGGTGAGAAGTTTGTGCTTGGACCAGATGTGATAAGAGAAACCTCAGACAAGATTAAGATCATCCGACAACGAATGAAGGCTGTCCAAGATAGGCAGAAGAGTTATGCTGATAAGAGGAAAAGAGATTTAAAATTCTCCATTGGTGACTTGATTTTTGTCAAGATTTCTCGATTAAGGAGCGTGATACGATTTGGTAGGAGAGGCAAGTTAACACCAAGATTTGTTGGTCCATTGCCAGTTCTCGAGCAAGTTGGGAATTTGGCATATAAAGTTGAGTTACCAGACAAGATGGCAGGATTTCACAACGTATTTCATGTTTCCCAGTTAAGGAAGTTTGTGCACGACCCTAGTGTGACTATTTCACCGGATCAGTTGGACGATATCGAGGTTGAACCCGAGGCGGTTGGGAACCGCAGGCCTACGCGTATTGTTGGGAACGATACGAAGCAGCTTCGGAGGAAGGCAGTGAAACTAGTCAAAGTTCAGTGGGGTGATGATGAGGAAGACTGTACTTGGGAAACAGAGGAGAACATAAGGAGGAAGTATCCAAAACTCTTTGCCTGGTAAGGTTTTTATATCGATATAGTACTCCCTTGTAAGTATACCGCATGTTAGGATAGGCTTGCTTTATTGTTTTGTTAATGATTGGTAGGCATGTGGGATCCTTTGTATGTTTTGGGTTAAGGAATTTCGGGGACGAAATTTCTTGGGGGGAGGGGGGGGGGGAGGGGGGAAAATGTAACGACTCGCATTCCACGCATCGAAGGATCATAGAATATTTATTTCTCTCACATACGAAGTCGTATGGTCATGTAACTTTGGAAGACGACTATTAGGGTCATTTTCCATGTTCATGATTTTTGCCGATTTTTAAATGACCGTTTTGCCCCTAGTTGATCTTATTTTCGCCATAACCTTTGATTGGTAAGGAGTTTTGACCTAGAACCACTTCCATTAGATCCGGATGATGGTTTACCTTTCCGTAGAGTGGTCACATTAGCCAAACGGGCTTAACGTCTGGGAGATACGGCTGAATTAAGGTTTTGAGGGTGTAAAATAGCTTAATTGGGTTTAACGGGCGATTAGTAGCTTGGCCCATTGGGGGATTTCGGGATTTGGGGTATTCAAGGGCTGTTGGTTAGGGATTTCGGTTTTTACTCATTTTCCAGCTGCCACATACATCATAGAAACCCTAACAAAGGACTCCAACATCTAGAATCATCTCTAATCACCGTTTAATCAAAGATTAACCTTAGCAACATCAAATCAAGGAGAAATAGCACCATTATAGAGTTAGAGCTGCTGTTAGATGCTGGAGATCGCCCCAAATCAGCGGGGTTTCATTTTTAAAAGTTTCATTTGTAACTAAGGTGAGTGATTAGCCTTGTTTTTACACTAATTATGGTTAATTAAGGGTAATCAGTGTTAATTAGCGAATTTAAACATGATTAAATTCTGGAAAAGTATTTAAAAATTTCGAAATATTGGTTTAGGCCTCTGTTAGAGATTTGGGTTGATTTGGTTAATTTTTGCTAATCTTAACATTAGATTTACTTAAACATGATTAAGGGGAAATATGAGTTTCGGGTATGTCTGATCCATTTTAACATATCAAAATTTTGTTTTGGTGTTTGTGGTCAATTCTACATGTTGCTATGACTGTATAGTATACTTTGTGATTGCTTAGAACAGTTAGAATGGTTGAAAACGCCATCGTGTGGCGTAAAACAGTCGCTGGAAAGTTACAAGAATTTGTGCAGAACCGGATCGGATCGCCCCCTCTCTGAACCAACTCCACTCGTGAAGCATGTGTCACGAACTAAAACCATCTCCGACCCGTTCGCACGAAATGTGTCACGAGTCGCTTGCATCTGACCTGGAGAAGGAGCCCGAACCGATGCCATCCCCGAACCCGCTCGTGAAGTCTCTTCTCCGAACCGACCTGCTCGCGTCTAGGACTCCAAACCTCTGGGTGGCCACGAACCGAACCGATGAAGACTTGACCATGAGCAAATGGAGGTCCTCGATCCAAAGAGACTCACGACCCGACTCGGAGGACCTTCCACGAACCGATCCGACTTAAAGAAGATGGCACGACTCGAACAAGAGTGATTATCACGATCCGAACGAGAGGGGTGACTACGAACCGAACCAAGGTGCCTGGACTAGAGGCGTGAGCCATGAATCGAACTGGGAGTGCAACCTGAAGTGAAGAAAAGTGGACAATCGAACCGATCCGGAGAAGACCAAAACCCGAGATGCAAAGGTAGTCCAAATGGGAAGTTTGTACTCAGGATCCAGTTGGGAACCAACGAGTTAACTTCATGGTTGGACTTTGCTGCGGGACGTGTGCTAAGGAGTTATCGACGTCCATAACTTTGATTCACCACCAAAAGATGAATGTTAGGCTACGTATCAGTGCAGTGGAGTAGTTATTACTCCATGGGGCAGAGTGATCGTAGTATGGCTATGAGCCAGTGCAGTGGAGTCGTCATGACTTCATGGGGCAGAGTGGACATAGCAAGGATTAGTGGCTATGGATCAGTGCAGTGGAGTCGCCATGACTCCATGGGGCAGAGTGATCATAGCAAGGATATGGGTGATCAAAGCGGTGGATATCGTATGCTTTACGCACTGAGTGAGAGATGTGAGGATGGTTGCTATGCTTGATTGTTCGACATCACTATGACATGCACACCCCCAACCCCGTATCCTTTACACCATATGTTAATGGAACCTTAGAGTATTGTACGGTATGTTGTGCTAACTCTTTGGTTGCAGGTCCAGGTTCAGGTATGGTTTAGTATACCTGTTATTGTTCTGTTTTGCTGCTTATCGCTCATACCGGACTTTTGTCTGACCCAGAGTTTTATATTTCTTCTTATTACTCTGGGTGCTCTTAAACAGACAGATTAGAGACAGGTTAGCTGGTTGTGCATGAGTAGCTGTCTGGAGACGAGCAGGAGGCTTACACGTACTATTCTCTATATATATTCTTCTGTGTTGTTGATGGTCACTGCTTTGGGCATTAGTAGTGTACCTTTCCTTTCTTTTGCTTTAGAGACAGTATTTTGAAGTTGTAATAATGGTTATGGATCATAAGCTGTATTTTGGATTTCCGCTGCTATGATGATTATGGTTTAGTTTTCAGCTTATGCACTGTCTCGCCATTTTTATGTCAAGTATGTTGTTATTATATTTTATTCCAGGCACTGTGAAACATTCTACAGGTTCCTTGTTAATTCAAATTCCTTTCTTTTCCTTTCTTTCGCAACCGTCCTATGCTAGTCGGACATTGGCACAGCGCACTTTCATTGGAAATGGCGGCTGGTGCGGGGTGGGCCGTCACAGGTTCGGAACTGAAAGACATGATTTTAATGGTTTTGTACCATATGTTTCCCGTTTTCTCTATATATTCAACTTCTCACCTTCGTTCACTTCCATTATTCAAGCCATTTCCCCTTTTCTTGAGTAAATGAAATCCCACCGACTCGTATTAAAAAAAAGAATTTGAAATCAGAAATCAATCTGCGATATTCTCCTGGTACTCGTCGACGCTGCGGAGTAAATCGAAGGGGTGCGATGATGGTTTGATTGGGGAAAATTGTTGAGTGGTTTTTGACTTAGGGGAGGGAATCACCGTCTCAGATTCAAGTCGTGATCGATTTCTGGGAAGGGTCGGCATCGAGAAAGCGTGACTAGGGCTCATCGCGAATCATGAGAGGAGAGGACGAAGTATTAAAGATAATGGAGTTTGGATTGGTGATTTTGGGCAGCGGCCGAGCGCAGTGTTGGTTATTCTGGAGATACGACAGTCTATGTATGGGAGGGTGGTGCGATACTGGAGTGACTGGAGGTGTGTTGACTGTGTAAAGGTTGCGAAGAGGGCAGACAGTGGGAAGGTTGGTTCATATTTTCATGAACTGGAGGAGGCCGCACTTTTGTTTAAGGAAGAAGGAGTTGTGTAGTGTTGCAGGGTATCGAAGTCACTGTAACCAATATTGTGGAAGTTGGAGTTTACACTAGTCATGGTTTTAGGCAACTGAAATGTTTAATGTTGATCTCGACAGTTGGGTGTTGGGAAGTTGACAACAGGTGTGCGAGGAAGTCAAACAATGTTTTTGGGAGATTGGTATGTACAGGCAATAAATATAATGGTTTGAAGAAGGAAGTTTATCCAGACAATGAGAAGCTGATCGGTTTCGAGACTATGGAAAAATGTTGTTGCAGCAATTGTCGGGGTGTACGAGTCTGGAAGTAATGTTTGGGAGAAAATAGGTAGTAAGGTATAAGTTATTTCGATATTTAATATACATAGAAAATTTATTTAATTATTTAAGTAGTTTATTGAAATAAATAATAATTTATCATTAAATAAAAATAAGTAATCATAGGTGATAGATTCATCGGAGTTGATTCAAGCAGATGCTTAGCCGAGAAGATAAGGCATTTAACAGGATATGCAGCAAATAAATAGGTGAGTAAATCTTACTTAGAAATTATATTTAAATTTATTTTTATCGTTAAAAATAAATTGTTGGCTGTTTGGATGCATGCATGAGTTACTGAATTATTGTGGTTATAAATATACATATATTAGTTATTTAGGCTTGGTGGTTGTGGTTATTATATATATATTGGAGTGGATATTTCCCGTAGTACCATTAGTGGATGCCCACAGTATCATTAGCAGATGACCCTATCGCCCCACGATATATGAGTGGATGACCTTCTATACTGCGATATCCTGCCCTGAAGCAGGATTGGTATTATTTATGTTGTTTGACATCTGTGGATGTAGGAAACATGTTGGAGGGATCCAACTGGATCCCTCAAAATTTATAGTTGTTTGTTCCATGTATATTTTCATATATGATCTGTTTGAAAACCTGTGATTGATAATTGGGTGTTATGGATGTTAGAATATCGCTAGCCCTAGATGTTAATATTTAAAAATATTATAAAGGGATTTTTAGATTTAAAAAGAAAAACTTATTTTTTGGAATAAAAATGTAATTTCGAATAAGTTAGAAAATATTATCTTGTTTTAATAATAAAAACAAGTAACTGAAATTATAAATGATATTTAAATCGAAAGGAAAATTATCATTTGATAATATTAATTTTTAAATTCAAGTCTGAATTTAAAAGGGAAAATTTATTTTTCGAAAAGGGGAATTGGATTTCAAATCAAAAACTTGTTTTAGTATTTATAACAAGAAATGAAATTATAAATGATATTTATAAACAAATAAAAATAACTATTATTAAACTAATTGAAATTTAAATCCAAGTATGAGTTTAAAAGGAGGAATTAAAAATGTTTCAAAAAGGGAACATTAGATTTTATTCTGAAACCCGTAATACATATATTGAATTAGTATAAATCCAAGGGATTAAAAGTATTATTCGATTTTGTCGAACTTTATAAAATAATTTAGTTCCAAAGAAATTGGAAATTAATATAGAGAATCGAATTGAAAATGAATTATAACTAAGTTATAAATTTTGAACGAAGTAATAGACGATGTTGGATACTCTAAAATTTAAAGCTAGATTTATAAAATTAGTTAAATTTATATTAATATAGAAATGGAATGAAAGGCGATATTTAAATTGAGTTTTTATATTACAAACTTTTATCTATCTCAAAATAAGAACGTTGTCGGTCAAGGTCTGAGAGGTAAATAAAATACCCCAACTTGAACGGCTTCACTATTATCAAGGGATGGTATTAGCTTGTAATGGTAAAGGATGTTAAATAAATTGATTTTTTCCATAAAGGAAATTTATTCTTGAATTTGAGTATGTCGAATTTTATAAATAATTTAATTCTAGGTGGATTGGTTTTAAATATATAATACGATATTTGTATAAATTCATAACCCAGTTATGTAAAATAAATTAACAAGTTGAACAATCAGGATTGTTAAGTCAATGCTTGAATTATTTTAAAATATTGAATTCGGAGTTGGAATTGATTTATAGACGAAGTTTTTAAAGGTTTATAATTAAATTTAATTAAAACGAACTCACCGCATCACGGTAGTTCATAAATTGGCGATTCGAACTTCAATTGAGTATACAGAACTCAATATCAGTCGGAATTCGATGAAACAAGAAACGCCCAGACCGATTAAATGATAGTTTTCAAATGGAAGAGAAAAATCTTGATTTCATTGTATAGATTTTAAGTTATATCAAAATAAAATTTTAGAAATGTCGCTATAAAATTGTTTATAAACCATAATGATTTATTTAATAAATAAAAAGGGTTTTAGGTGAATAAAATCTGAATTCTTATTTGAATAATCCAGATTTGAGTTTTCAAATATATATGCACTCAAGCAAGTTGAGTGAAGTGATTTTTGAAATAAAATCAGATTTGGATTATGAAATGATATTAACTGATTAGTAAAAGAAATTAGTTAATGGAGAGTGAATGGAACTTAACATGGGTTAAGCAAATTGGGTTCATAAAAATAGAATTTGAAATCAAATTTGAAACTCGAGTTATAAATGAAGTTTTATTTGTTTACAACTGGATTAAAATATGTTTGAACATTATTGTTTCAAACGAACATTACTGTTTCAAACTATAAGTGAATAAAGCGATTGAACTAATTTAAGAATCAATTAGTGGAATTGAATGTGATAAAATCCAAATAGTTGCACGAATTGAAATAAAGTGAAAATGCAGTGTTTGTATATTAGACAGGCATGGGATGAAGTAAAAGAAAATATTCTGAGTGTCCGATAGGCTTGGCTTTTTGATTTTCTTTTGAATGGAAAGGGCCTAGAGAGGCGAGTTGGGGTTTGAACTATTGACCGGTACAAAGGAGGTGCTGGCAAATTTTTTTGGAAATTTAAGGAGTTAGAATATTTTTAATAAATTTGGATAACTAGAAATCAATATATCAAATTCGATAAGGAATTTGAAAAGTAGTTTAATTAATATTAGAAAGGGCCAGTGATAGTTTGGTGGATGTTTGTTTTCCTTTGATAGTTAAATCACTGGCTATCAAAGATTTTTGACCATTGTTGTCAATACGGAGAGACCAGCTGGATTTAATATCTGAAAACCACTCCGTATAGGCACATGCACTGCGAATTAGATTATGTTGAAGAAATTGGAGATGGAGTGAAATGCAAGAGCTGTTCTGTTTGTCCAGACCCAGGACAGCTTGTATGGACAAATGTTTGACAGAGTTTGCCTAAAAAATCACATAAGATAAAACGACCCAAACTTCCCCGTAAAGGAAAGCCCGGATTGAGTTGAGAACATGACAAATCACGACACAAACAGAAGAACACTTCATTGCTTATTACAACAATTTACATCAGAGTACAAGAATATACAGAGTATGAACAAATAATATACATTTGATAAATATCAGAGATTTACAAATTACAATCCAGCGGAAAATAATACAAAACACAACTGAAAGGGATACACGGATACAGAGCTTTCTGAATATTATTCCAGTGGTAAACCAGGACCCCGTGAATATAAATCTGCAAAACCAAAACTACTAGCTGCCCGTGTGAGAAATAGGGGCACCCAGAGTTTAGGTTAAAACAATAAACTCTAGGTCAGTCATGTAACTGGTGTGAGAACTAAAAACAGTTATTTAAAAAATTTACTTTAAAATCAGATATATCAAGGGACCACGCCGTATAACACGAAACGGGTTTCCTCCCAAGATTACCGGTGCACATAACAAAACATCGCAATGCTTTTTGGAAAAATGAAGCTATTATAAGACTCAAGTCCCATCACACAATGCAATGCAAGCCAGAGGATAGGGTTTTTGTAATGACCCGGGTTTTTGACGATCTTGGTTATTCGATATACAACACATATCGAACATCCAAGGATCGAAAATACCGGTCATTTATGAAAGAAGATAGAGGGTGAGGAAAGATAAGATAGAAACTTAGAATAGAAGAAGAAGAAGAAGAACACAACATCAGAGTAACACAAACCTCACAGCGGAACGAATAACATATAATATATATAACATAACTTGAAATATACGTCTGTACTTGAATATACATCATTATCAATGTACAACACAACGGAAATAAACTATAGCTATATGATCCTGAAGCCTCCTGCTCCATCTCTTCAAGTATCTATAAATCCCGACTACTAGACTGCCCGTACAAAATTGGGCAACCAAGAGTTTAGGGAAAACAAAACAAAATAAACTCCGGGTCAGTCATGGGACTGGTATGAGTAAAACAGTTTAAAACAGTTTGAACAAGTAAACGATATCTCATAAGACCATGCCGTATAACGAAACGGGTTTTTCCCTTATGAGAATCTAAAATATCTTTATATCAAAAACCTTTTTGATATTATAATAATGTCTATCAACCACAATATAATAATCATCTAGCAGAAACACTTTCATCTCACGTTCTACATATATAGTATACAATCAAAACCGCAAGCACGTATTGGGTAATGGATTTCCAACTATGACAAGGTATGGAACCACCTTTCGCTAGTGTACCTCTAGAAAGGAATACACTGGGTTCAACAAGAACATCTTGCAACCCGGCCACACATGACCGACCACTCATTTCGCTTGAGTGTATCGAATGTATATCGCCAACGGTTGGGATCAGCAACCGTTTCCCGAATGGGACAGTATCGACAATAGATTTTTAGAAATAAATGAAACTATAGATCAGGTGATTATACACCCTACTTCGGAGCGACCGACTTACCATGCTGCCTGCCCGATTTCTGTCATTTACCGGTTGATGAGGCTTGAGGTTATGCTTCATCTTCATATTAGATTCACTTCGAATGTCACATCGTCAAATCCATCAAATCACCGATTGACATCTACAACCGTACATTACGTGTCAGCTAAAAGAAGTTTCCTTCTCCGCTTCCACTCTTGGTACGGTTGAAGAAATCAATGTACGTGACCTTAATGGAAATACTCTGTCAGACATTCATCCATACCAGTCATCCAGGAACAGGATGAACCGAAGGCACTATTCAGTATATCCATTTTAGGCACTGTTATCTAAGATTTATACAACAACCCTTGCACTTTACTCCATATTCAATTTTTCTTTGGCATATACGATTCGCAACGCTTATGCCAATACAGAGTGGTTCTTTGGATAATAATCCAACCGGTCTCTCCATATTAACAACGTTAAAATGGTCAAAAACTTCGATAGTCTGTGATTTAACTATCGAACAAAAACACGTGTGCAACCAACGATATTATTTTCAAATGGAAATTCTATCAATCAATCATCAATCATATACATATATATATATATATATCTATATATATATATATATCCTTATTTTCTATGTTTAGAAAATATACGTTATTAACACTAGAAAACATTTCCATAGCTTATTTACATATCAGTATCATTTCACAACTATCAGTCCTTGACTATAAACTAGTAGGAGAACAATTCTCTAAGTATAAACCCCGAAGGCCGAAACCAACATCAGATCGATACTTAGGAAACCATTCAACTTATAAATCTCTAGTCAGTTTCTAATTTTGTTTAACTCTATTTGATTAAACTATATTCGAATAACTCCCCTTTAGCTCTATTTATTTAACAAATAAATATCTCCTTTTAATTCTACTTATTCTAACAAATAAATATTTCCTTTTAAAATATCCTATTTATTTCCTAAATCAATAACCTTTATAATCCTATTTATTTCCTCTAAATAAATATCTCCTTTATTAAAATCCTTTGATTATATAAATTCCTTCTTTTATAAAATCCTTCGATTTTATAAATCTATTTCCTTTATAAAACCCTTTTCCTTTTCTATATAAAATCCATCGATTTTATATAAATAATTCATTTTCAAAATACACTTTGAAAATCCCCTTTCCCACATCTAGTATTTCTTATGGTATTTAACATACCATATAACAATGATAAATATCATCCAAACACACATAATCAACAACAGATTATATATCACATCATATATCACAATATATGAATCACAGTAAAATAAATGTTGAGGAATCCAGTTGGATTCCTCCAACCTGTTTCCCGGCATCACAGATGTTAAACAATATAGATAACATCACTTTCAGTTCCATATGATATATTCTGTTAAACAGAATCAATATAGAAATTCAACTAACTGACTAGCAGTTCAATCAAACAGTCAACACACAGTCAATCAACCAATATTTAATAGTTCTAAAAATATAACATGAAAATATAAACTGTTCAAAGTTAGTGAGATTTACTCACAGTTGCGCGTTAATCGTTGAATAACGGTTTGCGTTATTTGACTCATTCGGACAATTTATTTTGCCATAAATCGTAACAAGCTCCGATTTGCTCCCTGTCAGTTCCATTGTGGAGCTCTCGTATATACGATCCCAACGGATCTTGTTTCGCTGAGTTTCGATAACGTACGAAATAGTTATTGCTTTACGAAGTTCATATACTTTTAAATAAAATTAACTAAAATTAAACTACACTTAATTGGGCCTCACCCCATTTTGAAACTTGCATCTCCCTTTTCCCCAATTAATACGCCTGGGCCTCTTATCTCAAAATCGGCCTAATGTTAACACCATAAACCCACGACCCCACGTTTTTAGCTGTAAATCATCTTCCCCACAAGCCACCTACACGAATTACTATAGTTCATCACTCCACCATTTATGTGGGTACCGCAACCAATACTCCCTCCCTTCCATCGCTTCGCCTGCTCAACCCCTTGGACAACCCCAGACCACCTTCGAACACCGCCATCCATCACACTATCCTCCCCGTTGAATCAACTTGCAGCGGCTCTTCCCTCTGTATTTCCGATCCGCATCTCATCTCAGTAGTGAACCCGCAACTGCTAAAACCCGAGCTTTCCCTCATATTCGAAATTTACTTCTCCAAATCAAAATTCGGTATCTTCCTCGTTGAAAACGCTGAATAGATCTACCCCTTCCACCCACCGTGAGTCACCACTGACCCGTCTAACCCCTCCTCGTCTTCCTCGATCGGAGAAGACTCCACGCCGACACGCTTCAGCCGCCAGTGAAACGCCATAAACAGAACACAACCGAACCCTGAGCTGCTGTTTCGGTTGGTTCGAGTCTTCCATCAAGTACACGAGGCCGAAACGAGGCTGAAGAGTTTTTCAATGGCAGTTCGAATATGCTGTTTTCGTATTCTCGAAGAATGAATTTGATTTAAATTTTTGGATGGCACATGAAAACTTCAGTTCTGAAATTCTTTTCTGAGGAATGGTTTGCGTTACTTATACATGGAGGAAGCTTAACCATTTAGGCATAGGTGGGTAGGTACTGTATTAATGGATGACAATTCACTTCGTATATATATACTTGGTTGTTTAGAAACCATACATATATATTATAGTGCTTAATATCTAAGGAAAAAGACATGCATAGGACACGGCATGCTTGGGAACATGGACTTGGTTACGTGGAGAGAAAAATCTCAGACCAAATATTTAGTTTTACTATATATTGAAAAATCTAAAACATTCCTTTAAGAAAGTTTAGCAGGGTAGTTATCTATCCCTTTTGAACCGCTATTGATAACCCAAGTGTATACCAGTGATGGAGTCCGTTACACATACCACAAGTTATTCCCTATCGAGTGATGGGTCTCAAGCTGAACAGATCAAAACAATTTAAGTTATCCAACATTTATGATTCCGTTCATGTATGAATCGCTATGGACAAAAATAAAAATACCATTGAGATGAGCAATGTGTCACGGTCCCGAAAATATAATAATATCGACAGGTTAACTCATATTGTGACAACCCCAAAATATTGATATAGGGTGCAAAATACTCCAAATAAAAAGTTTCTTATTTAATTAATTAAAAATTACCATAAAATTCTAAAAATTAAATTATCGTTATGTCTCAAAAGCACCTTGTCTAAATTCAAAGCTAATCTCTAGTTATATCGAATAAACAATTACGGTCGATAAACGATTCTATAGCGACTATTTTAAAATTTGATTTGGACATATCTCAAAATCTACGCGACGAAATCCTGATTTTTCTCTTCCACTAGAAAGATATACTCCACTAGCTCCACACGTTTCTTGTTTCACAGAAATCCGGCTTAAAACGAATCATGTACATTCAGTTGAAGTTCGAATCGCCAATTTACGAACTGCAGCGCCATTTCAAGCTCGATTTTAATTATAATATAATTATACATTCAAACTGTCGTTCAAATAATATATTCGTTATTCTAATTCAATTCTAAACTGAATTAAATATCACAGATGATCCAGTTCACACCATATCGCCATTTCAGCCAATTCTGATTATTTCAGAATTAAATATATTATTTAATTTATTATTTTAATTAAATATTCACCATTATTTAATTCCACGACCATTTAATTCACTATATCACTATTTATATAATTAAATAAATTAATTATAATACCTCTGCCAATGCGGGTCATTATAATCTTCGCCACTTAAAATAATTTCGTCCTCGAAATTGCTAAAAGGTAGAGGACGACCCTATCGACTGGTTAGAACATATTTGTTCACTTCTTAACTTCAGTTTCAACTGAACCAATTTAATTTCAATTAAATTATTAATTAATTCTTATCAGCGAAAATTTTCAAAAATCCTGAAAATTTTCTAACACCTTAACTTTTTGAAAAAAATTCGCCAGCACCTCCTTTGTACTGGTCAATAGGTCAAACTCCAACTCGCCTCTCTAGGCCATCTCCAACCCAAAAGAAAATCAAACAGCCAAGAAGCTAGCCGATACGGCGCATAAAATCTCATATATGAATTAAATACATATCTTTTTGTCGAGCATTCTATTTATATACCTTCATACCTTATCCATACATATCTCATGTATATTTATACCTGCCCAATCTATTTTAACTATACCTTATCGTTTTAACTCAATTCGTTAATTAATTTGTTAATTAACTCTTTAGTCTATTTCACTTTTATATTTGAACATGACATGTTCAAATATATTTTAACTTGCTTATTAACTAATTTGAATACAAATTTTAAATTTTAGTTCTATATTCGATTTCAAATATCCATTTACAAATCCAATTCACCTTTCAAAGTTCAACTTCAAATTCAAAACTCGATTAACTAATTCCTCTTCGACTTAGTTAATTCTATTCAATTTCTATTCAAATTTTGTTTTACTTCTATTATTCAAATCTATATATCAAATTCTATTCAAATTCTATATTATAAATCCCATTTGAATTTCTATATTCAAATTCTATATATTCAAATTCTATATTATAAATCCCATTTTGAAATTCAACACAACTTTCTTTCCCAAAACAAATTCAAAACAGTATCTCTGGTAGTAATTCATCACTTACAACTCGAAAATGAATACTGATGATGCAGCTGTCATCATCAGAATCTATTTTCCAGCGATCGAAGTGAGTTCAATACTATAAAACCATTTCTAAACATTTCCACTTTGAAATTCATTTCAAAATATAATTCACACTGCTTGTAAAACAATTTAAAATCTCCCAGGATCTTAAATTTTCCTTATTTTTAATCCAAATCCATTTACAAACACTTATCCAATTTCTAGGGTTTTAATTCAATTTCTGGTTTAAATTCAGATTTAACTCATCTGATTTCACGTATTTTACTTATATGAATTCTGATTGGTTATTTACATAACCATTTAATTTATAATCTTACTCGATTATAATAACAACCAATATATCCACTATATTATAATTTTGATATATATATCTTCTCTATATCAAGATATACCTTGGGTAAACTTATTTTAATTTACCCTTTTTCAAAACATATCGTGCCGACCCATCGTATTCGAGTGTTCTCAAAATCCCTACCGATACAGTGGATCAAACTGATAGACCAGAACTCATGAACGACTCATCCAATAAATCTCCACAATATAAAATCATTTTATATTGAATAACAAATACGTTCACTCGTATATATACACTCAAACTCAATCTAGGGTATTACTAACCCCATCTCTACCGAGTCACGCCATAGAGCCAAGGTAATTCACTTAACTTAAGCTCTGATACCAACTGTAATGACCCGGGTTTTTGGCGATCTTGGTTATCCGATATACAACACATATCGAACATCCAAGGATCGAAAATACCGGTCATTTATGAAAGAAGATAGAGGGTGAGGAAAGATAAGATAGAAACTTAGAATAAAAGAAGAAGATGAACACAACATCAGAGTAACACGAACCTCACAGCGGAATGAATAACATATAATATATATAACATAACTTGAAATATACATCTGTACTTGAATATACATCATTATAAAAGTACAACACTTACAACACAGCAGAAGTAAACTATAGCGATGTGATCCTGAAGCCTCCAGCTCTTCAAGTATCTGTAAATCCCGACTACTTGACTGCCCGTACAAAATTGGGCACCCAAGAGTTTAGGGAAAACAAAACAAAATAAACTCCGGGTCAGTCATGGGACTGGTATGAGTACAACAGTTTAAAACAGTTTGAACAAGTAAACGATATCTCATAAGACCACGCCGTATAACGGAACGGGTTTTTCCCTTATGAGAATCCAAAATATCTTTATATCAAAAACCTTTTTGATATTATAATAATGTCTATCAACCACAATATAATAATCATCTAGCAGAAACGCTTTCATCTCACGTTCTACATATATAGTATACAATCAAAACCGCAACACGTATTGGGTAATGGATTTCCAACTATGACAAGGTATGGAACCACCTTTCGCTAGTGTACGTCTAGAAAGGAATACACTGGGTTCAACAAGAACATCTTGCAACCCGGCCACACATGACCGACCACTCATTTCGCTTGAGTGTATCGAATGTATATCACCAACGGTTGGGATCAGCATCCGTTTCCCGAATGGGACAGTATCGACAATAGATTTTTAGAAATAAATGAAACTCTAGATCAGGTGATTATACACCCTACTTCGGAGCGACCGACTTAGCCATGCTGCCTGCCCGATTTCTGTCATTTACCGGTTGATGAGGCTTGAGGTTAAGCTTTATCATCATATCAGATTCACTTCGAATATCACATCGTCAAATCCATCAAATCACCGATTGACGTCTACAACCATACATTACGTGTCAGCTTAAAGAAGTTTCCTTCTCCGCTTCCACTCTTGGTACGGTTGAAGAAATCAATGTACGTGACCTTTCTGGAAATACTCTGTCAGACATTCATCCATACCAGTCATCCAGGAACAGGATGAACCGAAGGCACTATTCAGTATATCCATCTTAGGCACTGTTATCTAAGATTTATACAACAGCCCTTGCACTTTACTCCATCTTCAATTTTTCTTTGGCATATACGATTCGCAACGCTTATGCCAATACAGAGTGGTTCTTTGGATAATAATCCAACATGTCTCTCCATATTAACAACGTTAAAATGGTCAAAAACTTCAATAGTCTGTGATTTAACTATCGAAGAAAAACACGTATGCAACTAACGATATTATTTCCAAATGGAAATTCTATCAATCAATCATCAATCATATATATATATATATCCTTATTCTCTATGTTTAGAAAATATACGTTATTAACACTGGAAAACAATTCCATAGCTTATTTACATATCACTATCATTTCACAACTACCAGTCCTTGACTATAAACTAGTAGGAGAACAATTCTCTAAGTATAAACCCCGAAGGCCGAAACCAACATCAGATCGATACTTAGGAAACCATTCAACTTATAAATCTCTAGTCAGTTTCTAATTTTGTTTAACTCTATATTTTTTTAACTCTATTTGATTAAACTATATTCGAATAACCCCCCTTTAGCTCTATTTATTTAACAAATAAATATCTCCTTTTAATTCTACTTATTCTAACAAATAAATATTTCCTTTTAAAATATCCTATTTATTTCCTAAATCAATAACCTTCATAATCCTATTTATTTCCTCTAAATAAATATCTCCTTTATTAAAATCCTTTGATTATATAAATTCCTTCTTTTATAAAATCCTTCGATTTTTTAAATCTATTTCCTTTATAAAAACCTTTTCCGTTTCTATATAAAATCCATCGATTTTATATAAATGATTCATTTTCAAAATACACTTTGAAAATCCCCTTTCCCACATCTAGCATTTCTTATGGTATTTAACATACCATATAACAACGATAAATATCATCCAAACACACATAATCAACAACAGATTATATATCACATCATATATCACAATATGAATCACAGTAAAATAAATGTTGAGGAATCCAGTTGGATTCCTCCAACCTGTTTCCCTGCATCACAGATGTTAAACAATATAGATAACATCACTTTCAGTTCCATATGATATATTCTGTTAAACAGATTCAATATATAAATTCAACTAACTGACTAGCAGCTCAATCAAACAGTCAACACACAGTCAACACACAGTCAATCAGTCAATATTTAACAGTTCTAAAAATACAACATGAAATTATAAACTGTTCAGAGTTAGTGAGATTTACTCACAGTTGCGCGTTAACCATTGAATAACGGTTTGCGTTATTTGACTCATTCAGACAATTTATTTTGCCATAAATCGTAACAAGCTCCGATTCGCTCCCCGTCAGTTCCATTGTGGAGCTCTCGTCCATACGATCCCAACGGATCTTGTTTTGCTGAGTTTCGATAAAGTATGAAATGGTTATTGCTTTACGAAGTTCATATACTTTTAAATAAAATTAACTAAAATTAAACTACACTTAATTGGGCCTCTCCCCATTTTGAAACTTGCATCTCCCTTTTGCCCAATTAATACGCCTGGGCCTCTTATCTCAAAATCGGCCCAATGTTAACACCATAAACCCACGACCCCACGTGTTTAGCTGAAAATCATCTTCCCCACAAGCCACCTACACGAATTACTATAGTTCATCACTCCACCATTTATGTGGGTACCGCAACCAATACTCCCTCCCTTCCATCGCTTCGCCTGCTCAACCCCTTGGACAACCCCTGACCACCTTTGAACACCGCCATCCATCACACCATCCTCCCCGTTGAATCAACTTGCAGCGGCTCTTCCCTCTGTATTTCAGATCCGCATCTCATCTCAGTAGTGAACCTGCAACCTCTAAAACCCAAGCTTTCCCTCATATTCGAAATTTACTTCTCCAAATCAAAATTCGGTATCTTCCTCGTTGAAAACGCTGAACAGATCTACCCCTTCCACCCACCGCGAGTCATCACTGACCCGTCTAACCCCTCCTCGTCTTCCTCGATCGAAGCAGACTCCACGCCGACATGCTTCAGCCGCCAGGAAACGCCATAAACAGTACACAACCGAACCCTGAGCTGTTGTTTCAGTTGGTTCGAGTCTTCCATCTAGTACACGAGGCCGAAACGAGGCTGAAGAGTTTTTCAGCGGCAGTTCGAATATGCTGCTTTCGTATTCTCGAAGAATGAATTTGATTTAAATTTTTGGATGCCATATGAAAACTTCAGTTCTGAAATTCTTTTCTGAGGAATGGTTTGCATTACTTATACATGGAGGAAGCTTAACCATTTAGGCATAGGTGGGTAGGAACTGTATTAATGGATGACAATTACTTCGTATATGTATACTTGGTTGTTTAGAAACCATACATATATATTATAGTGCTTAATATCTAAGGAAAAAGACATGCATAGGACATGGCATGCTTGGGAACATGGACTTGGTTACGTGGAGAGAAAAATCTCAGACCATTTATTTAGTTTTACTATATATTGAAAAATCTAAAACATTCCTTTAAGAAAGTTTAGCGGGGTAGTTATCTATCCCTTTTGAACCGCTATTGATAGCCCAAGTGTATACCAGTGATGGAGTCCGTTACACATACCACAAGTTATTCCCTATCGAGTGATGGGTCTCAAGCTGAACAGATCAAAACAATTTAAGTTGTCCAACATTTATGATTCCGTTCATGTATGAATCGCTATGGACAAAAATAAAAATACCATTGAGATGAGCAATGTGTCACGGTCCCGAAAATATAATAATATCGGCAGGTTAACTCATATTGTGACACCCCCAAAATATTGATATAGGGTGTAAAATACTCCAAATAAAAAGTTTCTTATTTAATTAATTGAAAATTACCATAAAATTCTAAAAATTAAATTATCGTTATGTCTCAAAAGCACCTTGTCTAAATTCAAAGCTAATCTCTAGTTATATCGAATAAACAGTTACGGTCGATAAACGATTCTATAGCGACTATTTTAAAATTTGATTTGGACATATCTCAAAATCTACGCGACGAAATCCTGATTTTTCTCTTCCACTAGAAAGATATACTCCACTAGCTCCACACGTTTCTTGTTTCACAGAAATCCGGCTTAAAACGAATCCTGTACATTCAGTTGAAGTTCGAATCGCCAATTTACGAACTACAGCGCCATTTCAAGCTCGATTTTAATTATAATATAATTATACATTCAAACTGTCGTTCAAATAATATATTCGTTATTCTAATTCAATTCTAAACTGAATTAAATATCACAGATGATCCAGTTCACACCATATCGCCATTTCAGCCAATTCTGATTATTTCAGAATTAAATATATTATTTAATTTATTATTTTAATTAAATATTCACCATTATTTAATTCCACGACCATTTAATTCACTATATCACTATTTATATAATTAAATAAATTAATTATAATACCTCTGCCAATGCGGGTCATTACAATCTTCGCCACTTAAAATAATTTCGTCCTCGAAATTGCTAAACGGTAGAGGACGACCCTATCGACTGGTTAGAACATATTTGTTCACTTCTTAACTTCAGTTTCAACTGAACCAATTTAATTTCAATTAAATTATTAATTAATTCTTATCAACGAAAATTTTCAAAAATCCTGAAAATTTTCTAACACCTTAACTTTTTGAAAAAAATTCGCCAGTACCTCCTTTGAACTGGTCAATAGGTCAAACTCCAACTCGCCTCTCTAGGCCATCTCCAACCCAAAAGAAAATCAAACAGCCAAGCGGCTTGCCGATACGGCGCATAAAATCTCATATATGAATTAAATACATATCTTTTCGTCGAGCATTCTATTTATATACCTTCATACCTTATCCATACCTATCTCATGTATATTTATACCTGCCCAATCTATTTTAACTATACCTGATCGTTTTAACTCAATTCGTTAATTAATTTGTTAATTAACTCTTTAGTCAATTTCACTTTTATATTTGAACATGACATGTTCAAATATATTTTAACTTGCTTATTAACTAATTTGAATCCAAATTTTAAATTTTAGTTCTATATTCGATTTCAAATATCCATTTACAAATCCAATTCACCTTTCAAAGTTCAACTTCAAATTCAAAACTCGAATAACCAATTCCTCTTCGACTTAGTGAATTCTATTCAATTTCTATTCAAATTTTGTTTAACTTCTATTATTCAAATCTATATATCAAATTCTATTCAAATTCTATATTATAAATCCCATTTGAATTTCTATATTCAAATTCTATATATTCAAATTCTATGTTATAAATCCCATTTTGAAATTCAACACAACTTGTCTTTCCCAAAACAAATTCAAAACAGTATCTCTGGTAGTAATTCGTCACTTACAACTCGAAAATGAATACTGATGATGCAACTGTCATCATCAGAATCTATTTTCCTGCGATCGAAGTGAGTTCAATACTAT
The DNA here is from genome assembly GCA_030737875.1 of Allium sativum. Taxonomy (NCBI): domain Eukaryota; kingdom Viridiplantae; phylum Streptophyta; class Magnoliopsida; order Asparagales; family Amaryllidaceae; genus Allium; species Allium sativum. Next base: position 890,983,394 of record CM060916.1, on the reverse strand, counting down.
AAAACCTTTTCTAAACATTTCCACTTTGAAATTCATTTCAAAATATAATTCACACTGCTTGTAAAACAATTTAAAATCTTCCAGGATCTTAAATTTTCCTTATTTTTAATCCAAATCCATTTACAAACACTTATCCAATTTCCCGGGTTTTAATTCAATTTCTTGTTTAAATTCAGATTTAACTCATCTGATTTCACGTATTTTACTTATATGAATTCTGATTGGTTATTTACATAACCATTTAATTTATAATCTTACTCGATTATAATAACAACCAATATATCCACTATATTATAATTTTGATATATATATTTTCTCTATATCAAGATATACCTTGGGTAAACTTATTTTAATTTAACCTCTTTTCAAAACATATCGTGCCGACCCATCGTATTCGAGTGTTCACAAAATCCCTACCGATACAGTGGATCAAACTGATCGACCAGAACTCATGAACGACTCATCCAATAAATATCCACAATATAAAATCATTTTATATTGAATAACAAATACGTTCACTCGTATATATACACTCAAAATCAGTCTAGGGTATTACTAACCCCATCTCTACAGAGTCACGCCACAGAGCCAAGGTAATTCACTTAACTTAAGCTCTGATACCAACTGTAATGACCTGGGTTTTTGGCGATCTTGGTTATCCGATATACAACACATATCGAACATCCAAGGATCGAAAATACCGGTCATTTATGAAAGAAGATAGAGGGTGAGGAAAGATAAGATAGAAACTTAGAATAAAAGAAGAAGAACACAACATCAGAGTAACACGAACCTCACAGCGGAACGAATAACATATAATATATATAACGTAACTTGAAATATACATCTATACTTGAATATCCATCATTATCAAAGTACAACACTTACAACACAGCGGAAATAAACTATAGTTATATGATCCTGAAGCCTCCAGCTCCAGCTCTTCAAGTATTTGTAAATCCCGACTACTTGACTTCCCGTACAAAATTGGGCACCCAATAGTTTAGGGAAAACAAAACAAAATAAACTCCAGGTCAGTCATGGGACTGGTATGAGTAAAACAGTTTAAAACAGTTTGAACAAGTAAACGATATCTCATAAGACCACGCCGTATAACGGAACGGGTTTTTCCCTTATGAGAATCCAAAATATCTTTATATCAAAAACCTTTTTGATATTATAATAATGTCTATCAACCACAATATAATAATCATCTAGCAGAAACGCTTTCATCTCACGTTCTACATATATAGTATACAATCAAAACCGCAAGCACGTATTGGGTAATGGATTTCCAACTATGACAAGGTATGGAACCACCTTTCGCTAGTGTACCTCTAGAAAGGAATACACTGGGTTCAACAAGAACATCTTGCAACCCGGCCACACATGACCGACCACTCATTTCGCTTGAGTGTATCGAATGTATATCACCAACGGTTGGGATCAGCAACCGTTTCCCGAATGGGACAGTATCGACAATAGATTTTTAGAAATAAATGAAACTCTAGATCAGGTGATTATACACCATACTTCGGAGCGACCGACTTAGCCATGTTGCCTGCCCGATTTCTGTCATTTACCGGTTGATGAGGCTTGAGGTTATGCTTCATCATCATATCAGATTCACTTCGAATGTCACATCGTCAAATCCATCAAATCACCGATTGACGTCTAAAACCATACATTACGTGTCAGCTAAAAGAAGTTTCCTTCTCCGCTTCCACTCTTGGTACGGTTGAAGAAATCAATGTACGTGACCTTTCTGGAAATACTCTGTTAGACATTCATCCATACCAGTCATCCAGGAACAGGATGAACCGAAGGCACTATTCAGTATATCCATCTTAGGCACTGTTATCTAAGATTTATACAACAGCCCTTGTACTTTACTCTGTCTTCAATTTTTCTTTGGCATATATGATTCGCAATGCTTATGCCAATACAGAGTGGTTCTTTGGATAATAATCCAACCGGTCTCACCATATTAACAACGTTAAAATGGTCAAAAACTTCGATAGTCTGTGATTTAACTATCGAAGAAAAACACGTGTGCAACCAACGATATTATTTCCAAATGGAAATTCTATCAATCAGTCATTAATCATATATATATCTATCTATATATATATCCTTATTTTCTATGTTTAGAAAATATACGTTATTAACACTGGAAAACATTTCCATAGCTTATTTACATATCACTATCATTTCACAACTATCAGTCCTTGACTGTAAACTAGTAGGAGAACAATTCTCTAAGTATAAACCCCGAAGGCCGAAACCAACATCAGATCGATACTTAGGAAACCATTCAACTTATAAATCTCTAGTCAGTTTCTAATTTTGTTTAACTCTATATTTTTTTTAACTCTATTTGATTAAACTATATTCGAATAACTCCCATTTAGCTCTATTTATTTAACAAATAAATATCTCCTTTTAATTTTACTTATTCTAACAAATAAATATTTCCTTTTAAAATATCCTATTTATTTCCTAAATCAATAACCTTTATAATCCTATTTATTTCCTCTAAATAAATATCTCCTTTATTAAAATCCTTTGATTATATAAATTCCTTCTTTTATAAAATCCTTCGATTTTATAAATCTATTTCCTTTATAAAACCCTTTTCCTTTTCTATATAAAATCCATCAATTTTATATAAATAATTCATTTTCAAAATACACTTTGAAAATCCCCTTTCCCACATCTAGTATTTCTTATGGTATTTAACATACCATATAACAACGATAAATATCGTCCAAACACACATAATCAACAACAGATTATATATCACATCATATATCACAATATATGAATCACAGTAAAATAAATGTTGAGGAATCCAGTTGGATTCCTCCAACCTGTTTCCCTGCATCACAGATGTTAAACAATATAGATAACATCACTTTCAGTTCCATATGATATATTCTGTTAAACAGAATCAATATAGAAATTCAACTAACTGACTAGCAGTTCAATCAAACAGTCAACACACAATCAATCAGCCAATATTTAACAGTTCTAAAAATAAAACATGAAATTATAAACTATTCAGAGTTAGTGAGATTTACTCACAGTTGCGCGTTAACCGTTGAATAACGGTTTTCGTTATTTGACTCATTCAGACAATTTATTTTGCCATAAATCGTAACAAGCTCCGATTCGCTCCCCGTCAGTTCCATTGTGGAGCTCTCATCCATACGATCCCAACGGATCTTGTTTCGCTGAGTTTCGATAACGTATGAAATAGTTATTGCTTTACGAAGTTCATATACTTTTAAATAAAATTAACTAAAATTAAACTACACTTAATTGGGCCTCACCCCATTTTGAAACTTGCATCTCCCTTTTGCCCAATTAATACGCCTGGGCCTCTTATCTCAAAATCGGCCCAATGTTAACACCATAAACCCACGACCCCACGTTTTTAGTTGTAAATCATCTTCCCCACAAGCCACCTACAAGAATTACAATAGTTCATCACTCCACCATTTATGTGGGTACCGCAACCAATACTCCCTCCCTTCCATCGCTTCGGACCACCTTCGAACACCGCCATCCATCACACCATCCTCCCCATTGAATCAACTTGCAGCGGCTCTTCCCTCTGTATTTCCGATTCGCATCTCATCTCAGTAGTGAACCCGCAACCTCTAAAACCCAAGCTTTCCCTCATATTCGAAATTTACTTCTCCAAATCAAAATTCGGTATCTTCCTCGTTGAAAACGCTGAACAGATCTACCCCTTCCACCCACCGTGAGTCATCACTGACCCGTCTAACCCCTCCTCGTCTTCCTCGATCGGAGCAGACTCCACGCCGACATGCTTCAGCCGCCAGTGAAACGCCATAAACAGTACACATCCGAACCCCGAGCTGCTGTTTCGGTTGGTTCGAGTCTTCCATCAAGTACACGAGGCCGAAACGAGGCTGAAGAGTTTTTCAATGGCAGTTCGAATATGCTGTTTTTGTATTCTCGAAGAATGAATTTGATTTAAATTTTTGGATGCCATATGAAAACTTCAGTTCTGAAATTCTTTTCTGAGGAATGGTTTGCGTTACTTATACATGGAGGAAGCTTAACCATTTAGGCATAGCTGGGTAGGTACTGTATTAATGGATGACAATTACTTCGTATATTATACTTAATTGTTTAGAAACCATACATATATATTATAGTGCTTAATATCTAAGGAAAAAGACATGCATAGGACACGACATGCTTGGGAACATGGACTTGGTTACGTGGAGAGAAAAATCTCAGACCATATATTTAGTTTTACTATATATTGAAAAATCTAAAACATTCCTTTAAGAAAGTTTAGCAGGGTAGTTATCTATCCCTTTTGAACCACTATTGATAGCCCAAGTGTATACCAGTGATGGAGTCCGTTACACATACCACAAGTTATTCCCTATCGAGTGATGGGTCTCAAGTTGAACAGATCAAAACAATTTAAGTTATCCAACATTTATGATTCCGTTCATGTATGAATCGCTATGGACAAAAATAAAAATACCATTGAGATGAGCAATGTGTCACGGTCCCGAAAATAGGTAGGTTAACTCATATTGTGACACCCCCAAAATATTGATATAGGGTGCAAAATACTCCAAATAAAAAGTTGCTTATTTAATTAATTAAAAATTACCATAAAATTCTAAAAATTAAATTATCGTTATGTCTCAAAAGCACCTTGTCTAAATTCAAAGCTAATCTCTAGTTATATCGAATAAACAGTTACGGTCGATAAACGATTCTATAGCGACTATTTTAAAATTTGATTTGGACATATCTCAAAATCTACACGACAAAATCCTGATTTTTCTCTTCCACTAGAAAGATATACTCCACCAGCTCCACACGTTTCTTGTTTCACAGAAATCCGACTTAAAACGAATCATGTACGTTCAGTTGAAGTTCGAATCGCCAATTTACGAACTACAGCGCCATTTCAAACTCGATTTTAATTATAATATAATTATAAGTTCAAACTGTCGTTCAAATAATATATTCGTTATTCTAATTCAATTCTAAACTGAATTAAATATCACAGATGATCCAGTTCACACCATATCGCCATTTCATCCAATTCTGATTATTTCAGAATTAAATGTATTATTTAATTTATTATTTTAATTAAATATTCACCATTATTTAATTCCACGACCATTTAATTCACTATATCACTATTTATATAATTAAATAAATTGATTATAATACCTCTGCCAATGCGGATCATTACAGTTTTCCCTTATATTAGCCAAACATGCTTGGTACGTTTAAAACAAATCATTTGATTCTATTATACGTGCATAGTGTATAAAACAACTTCAAACGTAAATGTATCAATCCTAGACGGCGTGGGTACCATATATCATGTCGCCAATATTAGGATCCACAATCAAAACCGAAATGTCACATATTGGAAGTTGGATTTCCATCTGTGAACCAAGGCAAGGGATCGCCCTTACCGCTTCGAGACGCTCTAGCCTGTGTCTCAGGATCAAAACGCATCGACCCTTGGAGCGACAGGGCCGGTCCACTCGATGTGGATTAAAATGTCTGAACACTACGTTTCCTCGCCCTACGGGACGTCAATCTAGTCTGTATATAGACCATACCATCCATCGGCCCCGCGGTGCCGATATATCCGAGGCGCCTCGCTATCCATCATCCATATAAGTAAACCATCTAGGTGTATAAAACCCAGACACCACTCCTAGATAGAAGGAAACGCATATCCTCCCTGAGGTCCTCTCCCGTTTCCGGTTCACACCGAGGTGTGAGGCTTGCAAATTAACGTTGTACACAAAGCTATGCTATATTAAAGTTGTGCTCTGATCATCAACCACAAGACTCTGCTTTTCAACAGAAGCCTTGTTCATTTGCATCTCAGCATGCCACACAGGCAATTCACGCTATGCAACCGATGTCTATCAATCACACAGAATGAAATCCGATGCCAGACACACATCCACTTACAAGTTCATTCTGGGTCTGAACAAAACCAGAGGCACCATATTCCTCGTCCTATATGTCCAATACAGGAAAGAAGTCCTCAGATATCTGGTCGATCTCCAAGTACATCTGGACGATCACCACTTATTACCTCGTCTTGGGTGTACAGCCCAATCAAGCCATCAGTAATCATCCAAACGATGTGAAGACCTCCAGTCTTCAACCACCGTCTTCACCGTCGACTAATCGTCGTATCAATTATTCAGAATAGGATAAACCCGGTCTTTCTGAATAACTTACGTATTTTATAAACAAGTGTTACACAACATACGCCTCATTCTAATTCTGAATATTCTTTTATTTAAATATTCATATCCTTTGGGATAGGTTCCCATTAATTTTATCAAAGATAAATTCTTTTTAATTTATTCTTTAATCCACCTTTGGATATCAATCCAAACCAAATTATGGTTTATCCAAACTAGTCGGAATTAGCGATCCTTACCGAAGTAATCATTTGTTTAATTTCCCAATCCCAACATATTCATCACATGGAGTGAAACTGGTAATACTCCATATCTAAAACCATGGTGTCATCGGTAAAATTAATTACCATTTCACGTTCAAATCTAATTAAAGATTCAACTATCGCTTTGAGCAAAACTAGTGACACTCCATTCTCGATCATTTCTTGAATTTGATAATTTTAGTTATCGGATTCACATTTCAATCTAATTAAAGGTTCAATTAAACTCTACTTCAGTTTTAATTTCCAAAAATCATTAGTTAATGATTTTCTTCAAAGTGAAGAAATTAACTTTATCTTTAACTGGATTAAAGAACTAATGTCATTTAAAACACAGCTCACGGTAAATCCAAAATCTTATTCCATTAACAATGAAATTTTCATGGAAAGCAGATCGATATATATAATCAATATAAACTTCCATATCCAACCGATAATATAAATGGAATAACGGAAAAGCCTTTTAAATTTCATATATATTAACAGTCTTCCTCCACAGAAACTCACTTCGATTATTATCAAATTGGATTCCATTCCATTCCAATATATTAAATTGGAAAACTTTACTTTGGAAAATCTCTACTAAATCTTTAATAAAAAGATTTATAAGTTCCAAATCTCATTTCACTGTAAATCGGGCTAAAGAACGAATGTCGTTAAAAACACAGTTCACAATAAACCCAATTCACATTCCAAATTTAATTAAATGTTAATTAATTGGTAATTCTTCTCTACATCTTAATTAAAAGATTTATTCTTTTCACACGGGGTTTAAGAACAGTGTTACTGAAGACCCCATCCCATCAGTCTCTAACCGTAAATTAGTAAGAGAACAATTCCCTAAGCATTAATCCCGAAGGCTGAAACCAACATCAGATTTATACACAGGGAACCATTCAACTTAGCTAATCTCCAGTTAGTTTCTAATTTCCTTAACTCCATTGGGTTGAAGAATAGTATTATTAAAGATACCATTCACGACAAACCCAAAATCTCATTCAATGGGGTTAAAGAACAAGTGTTATTTAAAACACCGTTCACGATAAACCCAAAAACCAATTTCAATTTAAATGTTAATTAATTGGTAAACTTCATTAAATCTTAATAAAAAGATTTATATCTTTTCTCAACTGGATTTAAGAACAGTGTTAATGAAGACATCGTTCACGACAAACACAAAATCCAATTTGATATTAAATACAAGCTTCTGAATAGAAAATATATCGACTTATATTCAACATCAAATTCTGATACCGACAAATATCGTATTGGGAATAACGATATATATATCTTCCAAATTCCTCCACAATATCTGTATAATCACGGAATCCAATATCGAAATATTCCAAAGATAATTTCGATTCAAATCCATTCCAATTCATATATTGGAAATTCCGATTATTTTTAAAACCATTTCAAATCCAATTTATTTATTTAAAAATAATTGGATTATAATTCTAGTTAATAACTAGTTCATTTCGATAACATATATTTTTATCTTTTCAAATATGGAATTTTTCATCCTAATTATTTCCAAATCATTTATTATGATTTTACACAAATTATTAATATCTTTAATAATTTTATCAAGGCCCGTACAGTCGATTTCCATAAACGGTCATCAAACTGCACTTACAGCGACCTTTTCCAAATTTGATTTGGACATAATTCCAAATCCAACCGTTAGATTTCTAATTTCTTGTATTCGTTAGAAAGCTCTTTTCGATACGAACCCAATGGTTCTGGTTTTAGGAGAATCCGACGATCGGATCTCCCGTAATGTCCATTCGAAGTCAATGGTCGAAATTCGCGAACTACCGCGGCGCGACGCGTTCTATTCAGGCCATTATATTATACATATTATATATATAATATATATTTCATAGATTTCCATTTTAAAATGTATTTTATAAATCATTTATAAATTCGTTTTAAAATGATTTCAACTTCATATTCAATTTTAAATCAAAATTGAATATTCCATATCATTAATATGTAAATGATAATATTTTCAAAGCATTAGATTTTGAAAATTCCTTTTTGATATTCATTATGAAAATGAATAAAATTGATATAAATATCGTTCACGTAAAAATGGCGTTAATCTAATCAACACGGCTTCATATATTTCAATATTTTCGTGTCCATCCCAAATCGGACATCAAAATCATATTTTGATCCATTACTAAATATTATTTTAAAATATTAGTTATTTTAAAATATTCGTTATTTCTGAATTGGAATCAGACACAGTCAATTACCATATTATGTGATTTATATGGATTTCATACAACACATGTACGTAATAGCAATGATAAACAATTAACCATCGTCCAGAGTGCACTACACAACTGCATAAGCATTAAATATAAATAATTCACGCTTACACAGTCTGTCAAACAAACGATCGACATACCCCTAAACAATTGAGATTAGTGTACATCAAATATCATCCCAACACCTGTGTGGGGTTTCAATCAACAAACACAGATTTTATTTGTGTAATTGGGCGATGTGTAAAATTTATCATCCCAATCCATATCAGTCAAATGGGTGTACATAAACAAATCATCCGATTTGTAAATGAATATTTATTTTATTTCAACACATGAATATTTTATTTTATTTTATTCAACACATGAATATTTTTATTTTCCATTCCACATCACAAACCAAATTCACACAAACAAATCAATCCAAACACACAACCAAACAAGTCGTCCATGGCCTGTGGACGACGGGGAGCAGTTCATATATTCAGTTATAAAATAAATAACTGTACAAATAATTCAGTGAGAGAGTTCTCACCTTTGGGATCCACTCCGTCATTCTTTAGCGGATGATGGTTTGGATTTTTTTTCTGCTTACATTATAAAGATCACATTTTAAAAACGATGTTTATATTATAAAAATCACAATTTTATATTCGTACCATTCGTATAAAAATCATATTCTTATACCGCTAATTCATATATAAAAATCCAATTTTTATATCGTTATTCATATAATAAAATTATATTTTTATCGCACCATTCAAATAAATAAAAATCACATTTTTGTTCTCTAATTCAAATAATAAAAATCATATTTTTATCTCTTCGCTGTATATATAAAAATCGGATTTTTAATTCGCTACATATATAAAAATATTATTTTTATGTTCTCTATTACATAAAAATCTTATCTTTATATTTCTAAAAATATAATCTTTTCCTTTTTACAAATCACATCTTTTTATCGCTACTCAAACAAAATAAAAATAAATTTTTTATTACTTCTCAAATAAAATAAAAATCAAAATTTTATTTTCCTAAAAATAATTCCATAATATGACTACTTCATTCATGACATTCATATAATAAAAGTCATATTTTTATCCACTAAAAATCGTATTTTTAATTCACTATTATACATATAGAAATCAAATCATTTTAATGTATAAAAATCAAATCTTTTTAATGTATAAAAATCAAATCTTTTTATTCAAGAAAAATCAAACCTTTTTAATGTATAAAAATCAAAACCTTTTCTTTGTATTATATATAAAAATACTAAAAAGAAATTTAAATAAATAATAAAAAACTCACGGGTGGCAAGAAGAGGGAGATAAGGGCGAGGTGGAGGAGCATGGAGGATGTGGGTGGCAGTTGGTGGCCTGCGGCAGCCCTAGGCAGTGGCGGCGGCTTCTTCTGGTGGTCGGCGGGTTTGGGGGTGTTTGGCTTGAAATCGAAGGGGGATGGGGGAAGAGAAGCAGAGGAGGGAGATCTTGCCTGACCGGCGGTGGCTGAGGGAAGGGCCGCGAGGGTGGCGCGGTGGCCGGAGGAGCGTCGATCGTCGGGTTTTTTTTCTTTTATTTCAATTTTTGTCTGAACGAGGAAAGAAAGAGTATGGTTGACTTTCATATATATAATAATATATATTTAATTTATTTCTAAAAAGTTACTTTTTTCATTCAATCTCCAAATCGAGCCCAGCGACTATCGTCCCTAGCTAAATACCCCCATTCCAAACACAATGGGATATGTTTCGTAAGCCAATTCGACCATTTCGATCAGTTTCCTTTAAAATTACAACATAAATCAATATATATTTAATTTAAACGTACATTTCAATTTATTGGTGCCACATACGGACTCCAAAAATTCTCGAAAAATAAATCTAGCTATGTTTTAACAATACAATCCTAACAAAACTAATTTCGTCAAATTTGGAGACCGTTTGAAAAAACGGTCATTTTTCAGTCGATTAAATTCAAACTGAAATTGCCAAACACGTTTAAATCCTCCATGCTCACATATTAATTCCAAAAATTATGAAAATTGGAATCCAGCAATAATTTAACATTCTGGATCAAACCAAAATGGTTTCGTTGAAAATGGAGATCGTTTGCAAAATTGCTATTTTTAAGGGCTATATTTCCATAGCGACTATTCTGAATTTTCAACTGGGCATAACTTTTTATTCCCGCTATGAAATTTGAATTTTTTAGATTCGTTGGAAAGATATTTTCAAACAGATTCAAATATTTTTGGTTTCGCTAAAATCCGGTTTATTTTGAATCCTGTACATTCATTTGAAATTTGAAATCGAATTTTCAAACTACCATGCCATTTTCAATTCCTTTTATAATTAAAATAAATATTTATATTATAACTTCGATTTAAATAAATTTATACCTTCTAATTCTATTCAAAATAAATTTCTCGTCATTATTATTTAAAATAAATCATTTTAAATATTAAAAATCCATTAAAATTGCCAAATAAAAAATTTTAATTCGTTCTGATTTTTCGGGTTGTTACATAAGACGAACTTTTCAAGGGATTACGTCTGGTGGTGGAGGAATTCGTTTCTCCTAGCTTTTGTACCCATAATATTTTGGAAAGATCAACTAGTGATTTGACGGGTTTGATGATGTGACATCCAAAGTGTGGTGACCAGATGTTCTAAAAAGGTATACGTAGCCTCAAGCCTCACAACCGGGAAATGACAAAAATTGGGCAGGCAGCATGGCTAGGTGGGTCATACCCAAGCAGGGTATATTTGTCACCGATCTAGAGAAAAATTCAATTATTTGTTCTTCTTTCGATTTTGTATCTTACGGATTACGGTTGGACGGCCGACAACTGTGGGTGACAATATATTCGCTACACTCAAGCTAAGTTAGTGGACGGTCATGTGTGGCCGGGTTGTAAGGTGTTCTTGCTAGACCACAGTGTATCCCCTCTAGAGTACACTGATCGGGAGGTGGTCCCATACCTTGTCATAGTTGGAATCCAATCTCTAATAAGCGCCTTGTGGTTTTTGATTTTATACTATATATGTGGAGCGTGAGATGCAAGCGTTCTGCTATTTGGTTATTTATTTGATTAGACATTATTATATTATCACGGGATTTTGATATCAAAATATTTTGGGTTATAGTAAGGTAAAAACCATCCATGCTTATGTGTGGGCTGGTCCTACTATTATCCTTTCTTTCAAAAATATTTCCAAGTTAAAAAACAATATGGCTGGAGTTTACTCACACCAGTCTCATGACTAACCCAGAGTTTATTTTGTTTGTTTTAGCCTAAACCTTGGGTGCCCAAATTTGTACGGGCAGTCAAGTGTTTCAGGCTTTTACAGATACACTTGGAGGAGCTTGAAGCAGGAGGCTTAACCGTTAGTTATTTAGAGTTATTTCCACTGTATATGTGTTGTACTCTGATATGGTATGTATATACAATACAAATTTGTATTTCAAAGTTATGATATATGATATTATATTTTTTTCTATTCCGCTGTGAGATTCCGATGTTTCTTTTAGTTCTCCTTCTGTCTATTTCTATTTCTTTAACCTTAGTGACTCGTATTTCTATGCAATTTGGGTTGGACGTGTGTTTTTTTAGTCAACTCAAATAATATGGATTTGCGGACCGTTACAGTTGGTATCAGAGCTTAAGTTGAGCAAACACCTAGGCTTTGGTGGGGGTTTACTCATTAGAGATAGGGTCAATAGTACCCTAGAATGAGTTGAGTGTATATATATGAGAGAGAGCGTATTTGTAAGTTGATATAATTTTTTTTTATGTTGTGTTGGCTTGTCTGTTGAGTGGTTTATGAATTTTGATCGAATCGTGGGACGCCACAACGTCGATAGGAGTTTCTAAACACTTGAACAAAGGAATTGACATAATATTATTTTAAACTGGGTAAATGAAATAATTTTACCCAAAATTATATTTTGATATTAAAGTGAATAAATTTCTATAATTATTTATTTATGGATGAGTTGGTTGCTATTAATTGAAATTATAAAATTTGAATGGTTATATATATAAAATTTGTATATGAATAATGTACACAAATGAGATGAAATTAAATTGAACTCAAACCAGAATTTGGAATTTAAACCACGGAAGGTTGGGAAATAAATTTTCAAAGTATATTAAACTAATTTACCCTTATTTTGGATATTTTTTTGAATAAAAATCATTTTGAATAGATTATGAAAATGATAAAGCACAGAATTCACTTCGGGCACTGGAAAATAATTCTGATGATGAAGCGCGCCATCCTTGGTATTCATTTTCGAGTTTCTAAGTGATGGATTGCTACCATAATGAGGTTTTCAATGAAAGTTTATTTTAGAAAGCAAGTTGCTTTGGAAAATTCAAATGTTTTGAATTTGAGATGGAAATAAATATATGTATATGTATTTATATGATTTCAACAAATTTGAAATAAAAACCCAGGAATTTCAATTCTGGAATCTAAATTTTGACTTAAGCAAGTTAAGTGGATTGAAAATAAAAAAGGGGGAAAATTGGTTTGAATCAATTTAAACGGATTTGAATGCATATGAATGAATAGAATATGATATACTAAGTTATAACAAAGTGGGTTTTTGAAAAGTTAATGGGTCTATAACATTTCTTCTGCCTTAGTAATTTCGGGGATGAAATTCTTTAAAGGGGAAAGGAATGTAAAGTCCCAGATTTTTAGCCATTTGATTTTAAATATTTGAATTTACTTTAAATATTGATCTGGAATAATAAATGGATTTTTATTTAATATATTTATTTAATAATCAATATTCGATTTAATATCGAATATATCGAGTTATTAACAAACAGTTGAATTCACAGTTAAAACTGAATCAAAACAATTCAGTCGATTAATATAAATTTTATTTGAATTAGAACGATAATAATTATTTATTATATATGAATCTAATTGTTTAGAATCGATTTATATTTTAATCAACTGAATTTAATTTTAAATAGTCAGTTTAAATTGTTATCTTTTCCATATGATCGAATTACGCTCCGAAATCTGTTCCAGTGTGTTTAGACTACAAGGATAATCCTAGAAATGTCGGTTCTTATGTTCAAATAAGGGTTCGGAACCGAAGGATATAATTTAAACAGATCAAATAAAATCAATAAATATAAAATTAAAATAATAAAAAAAATGTATAGGAGCCAACCGATCCACATTTAAATCGCAGACATATTATCTCCTCGAGTCGAATAAAATGCTCACCGGCTTCATAACTGTAACGACCAGCATTTTTGCCCAGTTCTTGCCGGTAATTAAACCGAGTCAAACTGTTCACAAAGACAGATTGTTATAGGTACTAACATATTTGCACAAAAATAACAAAACTTTTTATTTCATTACAAAATATTACATCAGAGTTACTAGGAATACATCAGAGTACATTGATTTCACCGCGGAAGAAAACTAAAATCAACGGAAGAATGCGAATGCTCCATAACACAAAAGCTCCAGCTAAAACCAGAATTCAGCTCTAACCAACCTCCAAGGCTAAATCTGCAAACTAAACTACTAAGCTGCCCGTGCAAAATTATCGGCACCCAGAGTTTAGGTGTGGGAACAATAAACTCTAGGCCAGTCGTGGGACTGGTGTGCGAACTCAAAACAGTTATTATTAGGTTCCTTTTAAAGTTAGGAATTCCACCGGACCACGCCGCTAAAGCGGAACGGGTTTACTCCATGTGAATTCCAGTGCATCGAATTTCGTTATGATTTTGGAAACATGAAGCTATCATAAGCTCGTCCCATATCAAACAATGTAAGCGCACACCAGATGGGCGAGGTTTATCTTATGATTACCAAAAAATGCTTTTATACGTGACAATCCTCTTTTAATACTATAATATAGTGTGGAGAACAATTTCACAAATAAATGTATTAATCCTAGACGGCATAATACCCATAATATTATGTCGCTATATATATACAATCAAAATCGTATGGCTCGTATTGGAGATTGGGTTGCCAACTTGATGAGTCCTGGCATGAAAGATCAACCAGGGATACAAAGCGAAGTGCCTCACGGCTGTTTCGTTCATCACAGACACCAACTACAAATCGCAGGGCAGATCAATGGTTTTCGACCAGACACGGTCCCCCGAACATACCCAATTTCCCCAAGTTCATAAGTGGTTTCCCACTACTGCAGCTTCATCATCAATTCATATATAAGTATAAAACCTAACCGCCAGTTTCTCATTAATCCGGGGTGTGAGGTTTGTCGATGTCACGTCATACACAAAGCTATGCTTCGATAAGCCATGCTTTGATCATCATTTAGCCCGTTTCATTACTCGGGTATGCCACATTGATAATTCACGACATATCACTGATTTCAATCAATGCATACCCTCTAAGTTCATATGACTTAGAGATGAGGATAATATATTGCCACAAATCCGATATATATTAACGGAAATCAGTTCTACGTGGTAAATTTCAATGTCAGACACACCATCCATACAAGTTCGTTCTGGGTCTGAACGGAACAACAACCCAGAATTATTCAAATATGTTCAGGTCTCATGCCACTCATAACCTCATATCGGGTGGCCTACCCAACCGAGACATCAGCAATCGATCTAAACAATTCAAATATTCCCGGTCTTCATTCATCGTTTACCAAGTCTTGAATTGCTTCATAACGTCGTATGATTACTTGGAATGGTTTTTGAACATATATTCGATTTCGGTCTTTCCAATTAATAAGCGTACTTTAAAACAGAAGCTATGGTTTACATAGGCTTTTCAATTCAAATCTCCTTCCAAATAATTATCAATTCATTTACGACTTAAGATTTGAATTACTACAATTTCATACATCTCGTTATCATCTTAACTCTTCTTTGACATCAAAGAATACATCTTCGCTTCAATTCCTTACTTTTAGTTACCTCGAATCAAAGATTTGACTTAATCCCCAATTACGATATGAATTTCCACAACTCAATCTCATTGGGTTTCAAGAATGATATTATTGAAGATACGATTCATGACAAAATCCAAATCAATCGATTTTGAATCATAAGTTACACATAAATTGTATCCACTTATATTCGACATAAATTCTCATAATCAACGAATACTATATGTGGAATAACGATATAATAATATCTTCCAAATTCCTCAGTTAGTATACGTTTACATCATGAAATTTTATACCAAATATCAAAGATTATTTCTATCTAACTTATTTCAATCAGGTTGAGAAACCCATATCTTAATTAAAAGATTTATTCAACTCTTTGACATTAGATCTGGATAGAAATACCATCAACTTATCTTCAATATTAATTCCCGTATCCAAATCATATTATAAGCGGAATAACGGTGAATTTACCTTTTAAATTCCTCAAATAATAAGAGTTATCATCTACCGAATTAATATCAAACATCCGAAGATTTTTCTCCAACCATATCCAATTATTTAAAATTGGAAAACCCATTTCAGTCCATATAAAATATTTTCGATACTTTAATAACGTTCGAAACTATTTTATAAATCATTATTATAGTCAAATAATAGTTCACGCTTATAAATTTCAAAACCAATATCAACATTTAGAAATGTTACCAAAAGTACCGCTATTGAAAATAGCCATTTGAAAAATTTAAATCGATATTCATAAATTGTCGTACCGTAGCGCATTCTATTCACTCCGTATAACGATCTAAATATAAATCGTTCAAATCTTTCACAAATGGATTTATATTTTCATTTCAATTCCAAAACATTGCTATCTCAAAAACCACTATTCAAATCTTCATATCTAATTAAATTGAATACTTAATAAATATATTTCCCAAAACTCATTACATATAACTGTTAAAATCATGTTAAATACGTGATTCAAATCTTATTCCAAAAGCGTCTCATGTTATACGAATATCGTTTATTCAATTTAACAGTTCAATCTAAATTTCCAATTATGATTAAATACATTTCTCCTAATTTGTCCCATCATTTCAAAATTTAAAGGATAATCGTTATAAACAATAAGATCAACTGTTTATACAAAATAAATGTTTGAATATATAACTCAAATCAAATTTCAAAATAAATTTCAATTCAAAGGTTAATAACTTATAAATAGTTGAAAATATTTTCTAAACAGTCTTCATTTTTACGAATATCAATTGTGATTATCTAAATTTCCAAACAGTTTTGATATCAAAATTCAAAACTTAATTTATAATATTATTTAATAATTAAATAATAAAATCATACATACGAAGGAGATTTTAAATTGATCACCCATATTTCCCACAACCACGGTGTGTGTTGTAATATCATGCAATTATAATCATCGAAATAAATCAATCATATGATCAAATGGACATGAATTCATTCTTTATAATCACAAGCAATAAACAAACATTTCTATTGTGCAAAAGCTTTATGGTTAATAACACTTATCAGTGTTCAGTGTATTATCTAATTACATGAACAACCATTCAGATATCAACATTCATCACACAATTATCATTAACTAATTATAATTAATCTCAGCTAATCATAATTAACTAATTTAAACAAATATTTAAATTAGAAGTTCTCACCATACTAGCTCCAACATCTCCATTATCAGGACGAACAAGCCAACGAACACTACCACTTCTCCTCGTACTTCTTTCAATCTACTCTTATTAGCAGCTGGTAATTTTCTGCTGATTACATATATATATAATTCAATTAATAATGATCTTCGTTATATTTGTATACAACGACTTTTATTTATTTATTTTTTATATAAATTTATACTTAACAAAAATTGTCAAAATTATACATCATCGTGTTCTATTTTCCGATATGGTTCGAATGGACCCAACGGCAAGTAAATCAGGTTTAAAATGAGTGAGTTAGAGTTGTTTAAAGTTTTAACTAATATAAATTAAAACAAAATAAAGCATACCCGTTCAATCCGGCCCAAAGCCTATTCGTTTAGACCCGACCAAAGCATCGGCCCACACCCCCTTCTTCTTCTTCCACGCTCCTCCCTTCTTGGTATTTACTGGAACCCATTCACATGTGCACCGTGTGCACATATACCACCCAAAACCCCCACCAATCATTAATCCGAGACCGTCGGCGACTTCCTCTTCTCCTCCTCATTCGCCTGCACCACAATTCCACCATCACGGCTCCCCACATCAAAAAGCGCACATTCAAAGCCGTGACCTGGAACAAACAGAACTCGCGCAACCGTATAATGTCACACCCTCCATTTAGATACCGTTCTCCATCAAAATTCATCACATTGAAGCTCATTCCGTTCTCATCGCAACGCCATGCTCCACTTCCTCTATCGTTGCTCAATTCTCCAATGAATCCAAAACCTAGTTTTCAACATTTCCAATCATCGACACGAAATCGATTCGAATTTGCACCAAAAATACTACGTTCTCTGCCGATCGCAACGGCGCAGATGGCGTCCAGCGATTTGAAGCGGATTGAGAGATATTATTTTTCAAAGCTCGCATCATATATTTCAGTTTTTCTAATTTTCTGAGATGTCTCCTTCATCAATCAATGAAATTTCGATCTGCTGATTCCTAAAAATCTGGAATGATGATCTGAACAACTTCTGCGCAAATCATATTAGCTAAAACTCAACGAATTGAGAGATTTGGATTTTTAAATGAAGAAAGATGTAAATTTTCATGTACAAGAAAATTAAAAACAAAGAGCAAGAAGAGAATGACGTGAGGAGATTCATCGCAAGTGGTTAATGGATGAAGTGTGCAGGAACATGGAGCTATGGTCCTCTTTATATAGGGATGATTCAAGGGTATATTAGGGATTTTGATAAGGGACACTTGCCTTCTTTATGAAGCTAATCTTATGCATACATTGCACATATAAGTCTACTTGGCATCATACCATGAATAACTCCATGCATCATGACACCTAAGTGAACAACTCTTCATGATTCTTATCTTAAGGAAATTTTAAACTTAGTTTACCTTAGCCACACATTTTCCATACATATAGATGTAGCCAAACTTTGTCATACTTATAAATGTACCCACCATATAACTTAAAGTTTATCAAATATTCATAACGTATTAATACCTCAGAAATATTTATCTATACTATTCATTAAATATATTTATATATATAATTTACCAAATTAGTCTAAAATAAATGCTTAATAATTCTTATAAAATTTTATAGACATCATTATAAATTATATTACTTATTGATATTCAAAAATTAAAAATTATTCTTGTGAAATCTTTAAAAATAAATTATTCTTTACCAAATTCATGTTTTACAAATCAATATTATCAAAAATCAGACAATATCATTACTTAAACATAAATCTCAAATATAATTTTTAAAATAAGTTTTCTTATACAAAATCATATCTAATAAAACAAAATACTTATACAAAGTTAAAATTCATATTCTAACCTAATAAAAATCAATTTATATTAAGAAAAATACAAAATTATATAATAAAAATCCAAATCAAACTTAGTTAAAATTCTGGGATGTTACATTCACCCCCCTTTAGAACTTTTCGTCCTCGAAAAGGAAGTCGAGTAAATTTAAATTCCTTTACAAATGTTAAATTCGAATTTCTCTCTCTACATATCAGAAATGTAATGGTCAGAACCAAGGCTCATATCATTCTCAGGATACTCTGTCTGATTCTCGTTAAAGGTACAATCTAAGGAAACTTATATAATCTCGTGATTACTGGGGTCGTCACTAGTCATGATTAAAATCAAATTATCTGAGTTAGACCTAGAGCTGCTACCACTACCACAAAGGAGAAACTAGAATAGATACTATATAGTACTTAGAGGTCTACGACCCTATGAAAATTTTAAAGTTTGGAAATTATCTTTCTAACTTACTCTTACGGAACCCATGATTTTCTTATCAATTATAAGACTAAGTGCTTAAATTAGAAATTCAAATCTAAATTCTCAAATATATTTTTCCCTAATCATTCCATTATCTTGCAAAATAACATCTTGGCTAAATTCAGTACTAGAAATTCTATTGCTCTTAATACATATTCAAGTTCATTTTAAAAGGTAACTCAAAATACTGGTTTCAAATCTAAATTAATTCACTTGTCCATGGCTTTACTAGAGCAGGGAAAAAGGAAGAATTCAGAAATAAAGTTGGACAGTTAAATTTCAAGCACGACAATTCAGGGTGATATTCAAAAGATGACAATGGGTCGAGTAAACCTGGCGACATTGGAAGAGATAGAATTATATTTCCGAAATACTCATTCTATTTCAAATTTTTATTCCAATCGTTTCCAGTAAAATCTCATATTAACCCATTTATGAGTTAAACTTATACTCATTTAATATTCATATTTTAGTTGTCATATTCACCCAATCGAATAACACTTTTTCTAAATCCACTTTAAAATTCAAAATATATATAATCTCTTTTTCATTCTTGTTTAAATATCAAATCTTGTTTAGAAAGTTTTTCTTACTCAACTAGCCGGAAAATCTCTTAAAACAGTTTTATTTAAAATACCATCACGCTTCCTCTGCGCACTCTGATTATGTGTAAACATGTTCAAGCTAGGGTTATTTTCAAATATTAATCTTAACATTTTCAGAACTCACTTCTTTAATATTTCAAAGATCCAAATTTTTCCTACTTCGATGTTTGTTATGATTTAAATTACTTTTTAAACTCATTCCTAACTTAAGTCAAAATCATCTCTTTAAACAAATTCTTAACTTAAGTCTAAACCATCTTCAGATTCCTTAAGGGGTGGAATTGATATAATTTCTTAATGAATTTTCACTATTACGTGTTCTTTTTAATTCTTAAGTATAGTTTACTTCTACAATATCCCTTTTTGTTATTATCAAAATAGTTGGTTTTGCATCTATAACATATTGTCCTTACATTATATTCCTTTTAATATTTCCAACATATCGAATTGGTTCAAGTATTCCTCGACGTCTTAATTGAAACCATATAGTCATCCCACTTTCGAAACTCGAAAATAACTACTGATGGTGCCATGGTCATTAGTAAAATCATCCTCGAGCGACTAGAGTGTGACCCTACATCTACCTAGTATATATTGTGCTTCGCATATACGTTGATCAGACGTATATTCAAAACCCTTACATACTCGATAGTCCAATCATGATGTCGAATAAAAAAATTCAAAAATTTCTTACTAAAGCTATCTTTCAAAATGACTTCGTTCTTTAAAATACTTTACTTTGTTTCAAAATAATCTATTTTCAGAGTATGCTCTCTCGATCATCATATTCCGGAATCTCATTCTAGGGCATTTCTAACCTTATCTCTAATGAGATAATATAAGTTTGATGAGTCCTGTCTTTTGTTCAAATATGTCATACTGCATAGCTTTATATAACCAAAGCTCTGATACCAACTGTAATGACCTGCCTTTTTGCCCAGTCCTTGCTGGTAATTAAACCGACTCAAACTGTTCACAAAGACAGATTGTTATAGATACTAACATATTTGCACAAAAATAACAGAACTTTTTATTTCATTACAAAATATTACGTCAGAGTTACCAGGAATACATCAGAGTACATTGAATTCACAGCGGAAGAAAACTAAAATCAGCGGAAGAATGCGAATGCTCCAAAACATAAATGCTCCAGCTAAAACCAGAATTCAGCTCTAACCAACCTCCAAGGCTAAATCTGCAAACCAAACTACTAGGCTGCCCGTGCAAAATTATGGGCACCTAGAGTTTAGGTGTGGGAACAATAAACTCTAGGTCAGTCGTGGGACTGGTGTGAGAACTCAAAATAGTTATTATTAGGTTCCTTTTAAAGTTAAGAATTTCACCGGACCACGCCGCTAACGCGGAATGGGTTTACTCCATTTGAATTCCAGTGCATCGAAATTCGTTATGACTTTGGAAACATGAAGCTATCATAAGCTCATCCCATATCACACAATGCAAGCGCACACCAGATGGGCGAGGTTTAGCTTATGATAACCAAAAATGCTTTTATACGTGACAATCCTCTTTTAATACTATAATATAGTATGGAAAACAATTTCGCAAATATATGTATTAATCCTAGACGGCATAATACCTATAATATTATGTTGCTATATATATATAATCAAAATCGTATGGGTCGTACTGGAGATTGGGTTGCCAACTTGATGATTCCTGGCACGAAAGATCAATCAGGGATACAAAGCGAAGTGCCTCACAGCTGTTTCGTCCATCACAGACACCAACTACAAATCGCAGGGCAGAGCAACGGTTTTCGACAAGAGACAGCCCCCCAAACATACCCAATTTCCCCAAGTTCATAAGTGGTTTCCCACTGCCGCAGCTTCATCATCAATTCATATATAAGTATAAAACCTAACCGCTAGTTTCTCATCAATCCGAGGTGTGAGGTTTGTCGATGTCACGTCATACACAAAGCTATGCTTCGATAAGCCATGCTTTGATCATCACTAGCCCGTTTCATTACTCGGGTATGCCATATTGACAATTCATGACATATCACTGATGTCAATCAATGCATACCCTCTAAGTTCATATGACTTAGAGATGAGGATAATATATAGCCACAAATCCGATATATATTAACGGAAATCTGTGCTATATGGTAAATTTCAATGTCAGTCACATCATCCATACAAGTCCGTTCTGGGTCTGAATGGAACAACAACCTAGAATTATTCAAATATGTTCAGGTCACATGCCACTCATAACCTCGTATCGGGTGGCCTACCCAACCGAGACATCAGCAATAGATCTAAACAATTCAAATATTCCCGGTCTTCATTCGTCGTTTACCAAGTCTTGAGTTGCTTCATAACATCGTATTATTACTTGGAATGGTTTTTGAACATATATTCGATCCCGGTCTTTCCAATTAATAAGCGTACTTTAAAACAGTAGCTATGGTTTACACAGGCTTTTCAATTCAAATCTCCTTCCAAATAATTATCAATTCATTTATGACTCAAGATTTGAATTACTACAATTTCATACATCTCGTTATCATCTTAACTCTTCTCTGACATCAAAGATTATACCTTCGCTTCAATTCCTTACTTTTAATTCCCTCGAATCAAAGATTTGACTTAATCCCCAATTACGATATGAATTTCCACAACTCAATCTCATTGAGTTTCAAGAATGATATTATTGAAGATACGATTCACGACAAAACCAAAATCAATCGATTTTGAATCATACGTTACACAGAAATTGTATCCACTTATATTCGATATAAATTCTCATAATCAACGAATACTATAAGTGGAATAATGATATAATAATATCTTCCAAATTTCTCAGATAGTATACGTTCACATCATGAAATTTTATACCAAATATTAAAGATTATTTCTATCTAACTTATTTCAATCAGGTTGAGAAACCCATATCTTATTTAAAAGATTTATTCAACTCTTTGACATTAGATCCGGATAGAAATACCATCAACTTATCTTCAATATTAATTTCCATATCCAACTCATATTATAAGCGGAATAACGGTGAATTTACCTTTTAAATTCCTCAAATAATAAGAGTTATCATCTACCAAATTAATATCAAACATCCGAAGATTTTTCTCCAACCATATCCAATTATTTAAAATTGGAAAACCCATTTCAGTTCCATATAAAATATTTCCAATACTTTAATAACCTTCGAAACTATTTTATAAATCATTCTTATAGTCAAATAATAGTTCACGCTTATAAATTTCAAAACCAATAATAACATTTAGAAATGTTACCAAAAGTACCGCTATTAAAAATAGCCATTTGAAAATTTTAAACCGATATTCATAAATTGTCATATCGTAACGCATTCTATTCACTCCATATAATGATCTAAATATAAATTGTTCAAATCTTTCACAAATGGATTTATATTTTCAATTCAATTCCAAAACATTGCTATCTCAAAAATCACTATTCAAATCTTCATATTTAATTAAATTGAATACTTAATAAATATATTTCCCAAAACTCTATAACTGTTAAAATCATGTTAAATACATGATTCAAATCTTATTCCAAAACTGTCTCATGTTATACGAATATCGTTTATTCAATTTAACAGTTCAAACTAAATTTCCAATTATGATTAAATACATTTCTCCCAATTTGTTCAATCATTTCAAAAATTTAAAGGATAATCGTTTTAAATAATAAGTTCAACTGCTTATACAAAATAAATGTTTGAATATATAACTCAAATCAAATTTCAAAATAATTTTCAATTCAAAGGTTAATAACTTATAAATAGTTGAAAATATTTTATAAACAGTCTTTATTTTTACGAATATCAATTGTAATTATCTAAATTTCCAAACAGTTTTGATATCAAAATTCAAAACTTAATTTATAATATTATTTAATAATTAAATAATTGTAATGGCCCGCAAATCCGTACTATCCGAGTTGACTAATAACACCACACGTCCAACCCAAATTGCATAGAAATACGAATCATTATTAGGAAGAAGTTAGAGGATGAGAAACATAAAGAAAGAAATATTAGAATAGAAGAAAACAAAGAAGACAAATCTCACAGCGGAACGAATAAAATACATTATATAACATAATTTTTGAAATACAAATTAGTAACTTTATATACATACCATCGTCAGAGCACAACAGCTATTCCTGGAAAAGTTATAAACACCTGTTTCAGATACCACATAGTACACAACAGAATATATGAATCAATAGCTAACTGGTGAAGCCTCCTGCTTCAAACTCCTCCAAGTGAATCTGTAAAATCCCGACTACTTGACAGCCCGTACAAATTTGGGCACCCAAGAGTTTAAGGAAAACAAACTCTGGGTCAGTCATGGGACTGGTGTGAGTAAACTCCAACCATTTGTTTAACTTTCAAAATCCATTTGAAAAAAAAATCATAGGACCAATCCACACATAAACACGGACGGTTTTTACCTTACGATAACCCAAAATATTTTTGATATAAAATCCAGTGATATTATAATAATGTCTACATCAAATAAATAGAATCTAGAGGAATGCTTGCATCTCACGTTCCATATATAATATAAAATCAAAAACCGCATGGTGCTTATTGGAGATTGGATTTCCAACATGACAAGGTATGGAACCACCTGCCGATAGTGTATCTCTAGAGAGGAATACACTGGGTTCAACAAGAACATCTTGCAATCTGGCCCACACATGACCGACCACTCATTTCGCTTGAGTGTATCGAATGTATATCACCAACGGTTGGGATCAGCAACCATTTCCCGAAAAGGGACAACATCGATAGATTAAAGAAGTAAAAGGAATTTCTCTAGATAGGTGATTATACACCCTAATGGGAGTGACCCACTTAGCCATGCTACTTGCCCGATTTTTGCCATTTCCCAGTTGTTGAGGCCTGAGGCTACGATTACTTGCCATTCATTTATAACACAATCACTTTGAATGCCACATTGTCAGATCCGTTAATCATTAATTGATTTGCACAAATATATTCTGGATATTATGCTAAGGGAATAAATCCGTTGCCACCATGTATATTTATACAGACCAACATATTCCATCATTGGAAATACTCTATCAGGAATTCGTACGTATACGTTCGTTCTGGGTTTGAACGAAACCGAAGGCACAATTTCTATTAATAGAAAAAGCCCTTGCACTTTACTCCGCCTTCGATTATCTTCATATAATCTGATTTGCAACGCTACTGCCAATACGGAGTGGTTCTTAGATAATAATCCAACCAGTCTTTCCATATTGACAATGATATTGGCAAATACTTCGATAGTCGGTTATTTAACTATCGAAGAAAAATAAAAAAACATTCCATTCATCCATAACATCAATCAATCTCTGGGCCTGTTAATTAATATTTCATTCATTTAAAACACTTCTCCATTTCTCTATCAATATTTGTTAACCAAATATTTTCAATA
This sequence comes from Allium sativum, assembly GCA_030737875.1. Lineage (NCBI taxonomy): Eukaryota > Viridiplantae > Streptophyta > Magnoliopsida > Asparagales > Amaryllidaceae > Allium > Allium sativum. The sequence goes on along the minus strand of CM060916.1, from coordinate 890,957,647 downwards.
ATCATCTTGGCTTCTTAAGATATTTGGAAAACATTCCCATATCTCACCTTCTTTTATTCTTTATACATAGAAAATATTTCCTATTTATAATTGGAGAACATTTCAATTACTTATCTCTTGCTCGACTCATTTAATTCTATTCTCAGGAAATATATATTATTATATTTCCAAACTTCCACTTATTTAGGTTAAAACGAATGTTGTGTAAAACATCGTTACAAACAACCCAAAATATTTCATTCAACTACCTTTTATTTAACTATTGATCTTCGAGACTAGATCTTGTTATTTATCGGTTAAAAATGAAATCAATCAAGTTGAGGTATAATTACCTCTCAGACCTTGATTGAAACATCCTTAACTTCAAAACAGACAAGACCATTATTCCCGAATAATCAACACCATAAAAACCAATTATTCATTTTTAAAACATGTATACGCTTCTCTTTCTATTTTTAACAAATCTAATTTATAGATTTCCTTTTTGTTTATAATATTTTATTTTTTTAAATTCATTTACTTATCGAATTGTATATATATCGACACATTGATTTCTAACTATCAATTTTTCTTAAAAATATTCTAACTCCTTAAATTTCTGGAAAATTTCGCCATAACCTCCTTTGTATAGGGAGCATCGGGAAAATCCCCAAACCGCCACACAGGCCTCTCTAATCAAAAAGAAAAAGCCAAGCGGCTTGCCGATACGGTGCATAAAACCTCATATGGAATTTAAACGTGTACCTTTTTGTCAGACACTTCAATTATAATCTTCATTCACTTCATTCCATACCTGTCTCATACATGTCCATACATTTCTAATTCATTTCAACTTAATATCCTCGTTTTTACTCAACTCGTTAATTAACTTGCTAGTTTACTCCTTTTCCTGTTTTACTTTTATATGTGAACATAACATGTTCAAATAAAATTCTAACTCACTTATAAACTCTTTGGATTCGATTTTTAATTTAAGTTTCATATTCGAATTCGAATATGAATCCACAAATCCAATTCACTTTTCAAGGTTCAACTTCAATTCAAAATTTCCCTTAACAAGTTGCTAATTAACCGTTTTGTCTATTTCACCCTTTTTATTTGAATATAACTTGTTCAAATATATGTTAACTTGTTTGTACACTAATCAAATTCCATTCTTAACCTAAGTTTCATATTCGATTTCGAATATAAATTTACTAACCCAATTCTCTTATCCAAAGTGAAGTTCGATCCAAAATCCCATTAACTGATTATTCTTCAATTAGTTAACTCTATTCAAAAAAATACAAAATATAATTTTTGTCCCAAAATCATTTCATTTACACAAATTGAGCTCGTATTTATTTTACAACTCAAATCTGGATTTTTCAAATGGAAATTCGGATTTTTATTCGCTCAAAAATCCCTATATTTATTTAAATAAACTCTTATGGTTTTTGAACGATTTTGGCGCTGCACTTTTAGAAATTTTATTTTGACATATCTCAAATTCTATTCGACGAAATCCGGATTTTTCTCTTCTATTAGAAAACTGTTATCTAACTGGTCCTGACGGTTCTTGTTTCAAAGAATTCTGACTTAATTTGACTTCTTCACGCTCAATTGAAGTTCGAATCGCCAATTTACGAACTGCAGCGCTGCGGCGAGTTCGTTTTAATTATATTTATATATATAAACTTTTAAACTTCGTTTAAAATAAATTTAACTCCATCCAGATATAATTTTAATATATATCAAATCCATTTCAACATAATATTTCCGATCTTCTAAAATTGTCGATTTTCCCTAACTCGGAAATAAATTTATTTATACTTCGATCTTCTATATTCAAATTCCATTTCAATTCTACTTAAATTTCCTATATTCAAATTCCCATTCCAACTCTATTTCCAATTCTCTATATTCAAACTCCATTTGAATTTCTATATTCAAATTCTATATTTGAAATTTTCCTTTATTCGAATTCCATTTCACTTTCTATATTCAAATTCTATATTTGAATTTCCTTTATTTTTTCTATATTCAAATTCTATATTTGAATTCCATTTGAATTTCTATATTCAAACTCCATTTGAATTTCTATATTCATTCTTAAACAAGTCTCGATTTCGATTTCTTTTGAAATCGATATTTTTACTCTTGGAAAATAGATTTCCTCTTTCAATTTCACACTTGTATTTTTATTTCTGAATTATCCAATGATAAATCTTTTCACTTCCTTTATAAACTTTATTTATAAAAGAACTACTTGTTTTTATTCTTTTAAAACAAGTTAATATTTTTATTCTATTCAAATTTCAAATTTTATTTTAGAAAAATAGAATTTCCCCTTTTAACTCTGGAAATTTCTTTTTCCGATATTTTTAAAATATCAACATTTAAGCTCAGTGATATTTAAACACCACACAACCAATTATTTATTTTAGGTTTTCAAACACATCATATACGATAGTATATGTGCAAACAAATAAACAAACAGATAATATATTTTTGAGGAATCCAGTTGGATTCCTCCGACCTGTTTTTCCTGCATCCACAGACATTAGTCAACATAAATAATACCCATCCTGCTTCGAGGCAGGATATCGCGATATAGAAGGTCATCCACTATCATAGTGTGGGGCGTATAGGGTAATCATCCGCTAATGGTACTGCATGCATCCACTAATGATACTGCGGGAAATCCAACCAACAATATATATATAATAGCAACCACCAAGCCTAAATAACTAATATATTTAAGATGCACGAAAATATTGAATGCAACCAAACAAGCAACAAACAATTATTTTTAACTAATAAAAATAATTTTAAATAAAAGGTGAGTGATATTTACTCACCCGATTTTAATTGTAACCCCTTCCAGTTTTTAAATTTAAATTGAACCACTTCTAGCTCGAATGCTCGTAGATGGACCAGCCCGTCTTATTTTCAAACTTTTTGATCCTTGAATAAATTAAATATACACTGTTTAATTCAACGATATTTTTTTTATTCAACTTAAATGATAAAAATAAAAATCTAACATTTCCTAAATTTCGTACTCAATTTGTTAGTTTACAATTTAAATTCGATACTATCTAACTATATATGGTTATATCAATTTCTTAAATCGGTTAGTAATTACATAAATCATTTTCCAAACAAATTTTAAATTAAAATAAAAATATACCTTACTCACATATATAATCCTTCCTCCATTGTAGTCGCTAATCAAGGCCGAGACCATTTCCAGATAACTCAACTTCACGACCTCCTCTCTCCTAACTGCCTCAACATCACCCGAACTACACCATCCCCAAAAATGCCAGACCCTCAACACAGCTTCCAATCACCTCGTCACTAAACCAATTCGAACCACCATCACTAGAGATGCGTTTCCCTTTCTCAGATACCATCGCAATCCTCAAAATCGAACATCGTCTTCTCTATACAGTGTCGCCTTCATCTTCACATACGCAGTCCCTAAAAATGCCATCGTGACAAAAACTGTAAAAGCCTAATCCAACATGACTTCCAAGTTCGAACCCCAAACACACATCGACCTTCCAGAAACTCGTATTACCCCTTCCTCCAAAAATCACTACGCCTCGCTCACCCCATCGAAGTCAAAATCCCTTATGCAAACTCCGTACAACCTACGATAGAACCTACTGGCCGAACCATACACACGAGCACCCCTAACGCGACGATGATCTTCAGGAATTTGGGCGATTTCGATCGCGATTTATATCTCCACCCCTTTTTCTATTGAACAGGAAATTGATTTTTGAGTTGAGAAGGAAAAATAACATGCTTATTTCAAATGAATTTAAGGCCTTCAAGTTAAATTTTCTGATTTTGAAAAGAGAGGAGTTCGGCCATTTTTATTGTGTTGAAGTCTCCGATTTTTGCTGAAGAAAATAGCAGAGGATGTCGTGTTTATAAAGAAGTGGAGAGGGAACCAGAAGTACACAACAAATCTTTGTATTTATTTTAAAAAGATTTTCTAATTAGTTTGATTTGATTTTGATTCAATATAAAGAGATCTTTTATTCTTTTTAAATAGATATCGATTTGATTTTCGATTCGATTTCGATCTTATCCATTATAAATATCTCGGGGTTCACAGTTAAAAATCGTGAACCGCTATTTTAGCGTACCGACCATCGTTCCATTGTTATAGCATTATTCTGAAATCAACAGAATATTTTTTGAAATTTATTTCGAATGTGTATATATAAAATAACCATATTAAATCGATATAATATACTTTAAATTCAAAAACAAATAAATTCTCTGATAATAAAATATTTTTATCATAATTTATATTCAAATACAATTAATACTGATCATCTGAATTGTTTTGATTTAGTTTCTAACTTTGAATTGAATTATTTTAGATTCTCGTAATACGATGATTATATATAATCAAAATAAATCGTATTTCGATTATTAAATAGATAACTCAATATAAAATATGTTTATATTATCAACTCCATATTTAAAACGATATTAAATATTTTAAAATTAATTGTTCAAAAATCCGGGTCGTTACATTCTTCCCCCTTAAAAGAATTTCGTCCCCGAAATTACTAAGGTAGGAAAATTGCTACTAACACGTTACTTTTCAAACTCCATTTATGTTAAAACTCAACATTTCTTACTTCAACAAATTTTAGTTTCACCAAAACTTTTGGTTTCCATTCACATTGCGCACCATATATGCTCACATTCAATTAATCTGAATGATTTTCAATTAATTCATATTCCATTCAAATTGATTTTGATCAATTTAACTTGCTTAAGTTAAATTTGAATTTTAGAATTCAAATTCCCGGTTTCATTTCAAAACAATATTGAAATCCCATAAATATATACACATATATTCATCACTATCTCAAATTCAAAACATTCGAATTTCAAACCACTTGTTTTCTTTCAAACAAATTCCATCAAAAACTTTTCTAAGGTAGTCATTCGTCACTTAGAACTCGAAAATGAACACTAATGATGCTGCAGTCATCATCAGAATCATTTTCCAGCCACTGAAGTGAGTTCGGTGCTTTATCAAAAAATCAATCAAAAATGATTTTCATTCAAAAATCCCTCCAAAACAAAGATATATTATTTTAATATACTTCGAAAATATTTTCAAACTTCCCAGGATTTAAATTCCAAATTCTGGTTTGAAATCAAATTTTAATTCATTCCATTTGTATATATCATTCATATACAAGTTGTATTTGGTTTTAGATAACCACTCCAATTTTATAATCCCATTTGATTATAATGATATCCATCAACACATCCATATAATATAATAATTTTAGAAAATTATTCTTTCTATATCAAAATAGAATTTTTGGGTAAAATTATTTCATTTATCCACTTTAAAACAATATTGTGTGTAATTTTTCTGTTAAGTGTTTATAAATTCCTATCAACTTCGTGGCGTCCCACGATTCGATCAGAATTCATAAACCTCTCAACAGACTAGCCAACACAATATAAAACAATTTTTTATATTAATTAACAAATATGCTCTCTCGTAAATATACACTCAACTAATTCTAGGGTACTGCTGACCCTATCTCTAATGAGCACATCCCACCAAAGCCTAGGTATTCTCTCAACCTAAGCTTTGATACCAACTGTAACGGCCCGCAAATCCGTACTATCTGAGTTGACTAATAATATGAAACATCCAACCCAAATTGCACAAAAATACGAATCATTATTAGGAAGAAGTTAGAGGATGAGAAACATAAAGAAAGAAATATTAGAATAGAAGAAAACAAAGAAGACAAATCTCACAACGGAACGAATAAAATACATTATATAACATAATTTTTGAAATACAAATTAGTAACTTTATATACATACCATCATCAGAGCACAACAGCTATTCCTGGAACAGTTATAAACACCTGTTTCAGATACCACATAGTACACAACAGAATATATGAGTCTATAGCTAACTGGTGAAGCCTCCTGCTTCAAACTCCTCCAAGTGAATCTGTAAAATCCCGACTATTTGACTGCCCGAACAAATTTGGGCACCCAAGAGTTTAGGGAAAACAAAACAAAATAAACTCTGGGTCAGTCATGGGACTGGTGTGAGTAAACTCGAACCATTTGTTTAACTTTCAAAATCCCTTTGAAAAATAATAATCATAGGACCAATCCACACATAAACACGGATGGTTTTTACTTTACGATAACCCAAAATATTTTTGACATCAAATCCAGTGATATTATAATAATGTCTACATTAAATAAATAGAATCTAGTGGAACGCTTGCATCTCACGTTCCATATATAATATAAAATCAAAAACCGCATGGCGCTTATTGGAGATTGGATTTCCAACACAACAAGGTATGGAACCACCTGCCGATAGTGTATCTCTAGAGAGGAATACACTGGGTTCAACAAGAACATCTTGCAACCCGGCCCACACATGACCGACCACTCATTTCGCTTGAGTGTATCGAATGTATATCACCAACGGTTGGGATCAGCAACCATTTCCCGAAAAGGGACAGCATCGATAGATTAAAGAAGTAAAAGGAATTTCTCTAGATAGGTGATTATACACCCTAATGGGAGCGACCCACTTAGCCATGCTGCTTGCCATATTTTTGCCATTTCCCGGTTGTTGAGGCCTGAGGCTACGATTACTTGCCATTCATTTATAACACAATCACTTTGAATGCCACATTGTCAGATCTGTTAATCATTAATTGATTTGCATAAATATATTCTGGATATTATGCTAAGGGAATAAATCCGTTGCCACCTTGTATATTTATACCAACATATTCGATCATTGGAAATACTCTGTCAGGCATTCGTCCATATACATTCGATCTGGGTTTGAACGAAACCGAAGGCACAATTTCTATTAATAGAAAAAGCCCTTGCACTTTACTCCGTCTTCGATTATCTTCATATAATCTGATTCGCAACGCTACTACCAATACGGAGTGGTTCTCGGATAATAATCCAACTGGTCACTCCATATTGACAACGATATTGGCAAATACTTCGATAGTTGGTTATTTAACTATTGAAGCAAAATAAACGAACATTCCATTCATCCATAACATCAATCAATCACTGGGCCGGTTAATTAATATTTCATTCATTTAAAACACTTCTCCATTTCTCTATCAATATTTGTTAACCAAATATTTTCAATAATCTTCTTGGCTTCTTAAGCCATTTGGAAAACATTCCCATATCTCACCTTCTTTTATTCTTTATACTTAGAAAATATTTCCTATTTATAATTGGAGAACATTTCAATTACTTATCTCTTGCTCGACTCATTTAATTCTACTCTCAGGAAATATATATTATTATATTTCCAAACTTCCACTTATTTAGGTTAAAACGAATGTTGTGTAAAACATCGTTACAAACAACCCAAAATATTTCATTCAACTACCTTTTATTTAACTATTGATCTTCGAGACTGGATCTTGCTATTTATCGATTAAAAATGAAATCAATCGAGTTGGGGTATAATTACCTCTCAGACCTTGACTGAAACATCCTTAACTTCAAAACAGACAAGACCATTACTCCCGAATAATCAACACCATAAAAACCAATTATTCATTTTTAAAACATTTATACGCTTCTCTTTCTATTTTTAACAAATCTAATTTATAGATTTCCTTTTTGTTTATAATATTCTATTTTTTAAAATTCATTTACTTATCGAATTCTATATATATATTGATACATTGATTTCTAACTATCAAATTTTCTTAAAAATATTCTAACTCCTTTCCGGAACATTTCTCCATAACCTCCTTTCGACCGGGAGCATCGGGAAAATCCCTAAACCGCCACACCAGGCCTCTACAATCAAAAAGAAAAAGAAAAAGCCAAGCGGCTTGCCGATACGGCGCATAAAACCTCATATGGAATTTAAACGTGTACCTTTTTGTCGGGCCTTCGATTATAATCTTCATACACTTCATTCCATACCTGTCTCATGCATGTCCATACATTTCAAATTCATTTCAACTTAATACCCTCGTTTTTATTCAACTCATTAATTAACTTGCTAGTTTACTCCTTTTCCTGTTTTACTTTTATATGTGAACATAACATGTTCAAATAAAATTCTAACTCACTTATAAACTCTTTGGATTCAATTTTTAATTTAAGTTTCATATTCAATTTCGAATATGAATCCACAAATCCAATTAACTTTTCAAGGTTCAACTTCAATTCAAAATTTCCCTTAACTAGTTGCTAATTAACCATTTTGTCTATTTCACCCTTTTTATTTGAATATAACTTGTTCAAATATATGTTAACTTGTTTGTACACTAATCAAATTCCATTCTCAACCTAAGTTTCATATTCGATTTTGAATATAAATTTACTAACCTAATTCTCTTATCCAAAATCAAGTTCGATCCAAAATCCCATTAACTGATTATTCTTCAATTAGTTAACTCTATTCAAAAAAATACAAAATATGATTTTTGTCCCAAAATCATTTCATTTACACAGCTTGAGCTCGTATTTATTTTACACCTCAAATCTGGATTTTTCAAATGGAAATTCGAATTTTTATTCCCTCAAAAATCCCTATATTTATTTAAATAAACTCTTATGGTTTTAAACGATTTTGGCGCTGCACTTTTAAAAATTTTATTTTGACATATCTCAAAATCTATTCGACGAAATCCAGATTTTTCTCTTCTATTATAAAATTGTTATCTAACTGGTCCTGACGGTTCTTGTTTCAAAGAATTCCGACTTAATTTGACTTCTACATGCTCAATTGAAGTTCGAATCGCCAATTTACGAACTGCAGCGCTGCGATGAGTTCGTTTTAATTATATTTATATATATAAACTTTTAAACTTCGTTTAAAATAAATTCAACTCCATCCAGATATATTTTTAATATATATCAAATCCATTTCAATATAATATTTTCGATCTTCTAAAATTGTCGATTTTCCCTAACTCGGAAATAAATTTATTTATACTTCGATCTTCTATATTCAAATTCCATTTCAATTCTACTTAAATTTCCTATATTCAAATTCCCATTCCAACTCTATTTCAAATTCTCTATATTCAAACTCCATTTGAATTTCTATATTCAAATTCTATATTTGAAATTTTCCTTTATTCAAATTCCATTTCACTTTCTATATTCAAATTCTATATTTGAATTTCCTTTATATTTTCTATATTCAAATTCTATATTTGAATTCCATTTGAATTTCTATATTCAAACTCCATTTGAATTTCTATATTCATTCTTAAACAAGTCTCGATTTCGATTTCTTTTGAAATCGATATTTCTACTCTTGGAAAATAGATTTCTATTTTCAATTTCACACTTGTATTTTTATTTCTGAATTATCCAATGATAATTCTTTTCACTTCCTTTATAAACTTCGTTTATAAAAGAACTACTTGTTTTTATTCTTTTAAAACAAGTTAATATTTTTATTCTATTCAAATTCTATTTTAGAAAAATAGAATTTCCCCTTTTAATCTGGAAATTTCTTTTTTTGATATTTTTAAAATATCAACATTTAAGCCCAGTGATATTTAAACACCACAAAACCAATTATTTATTTCAGGTTTTCTAACACATCATATAAGACAGTATATGTGCAAACAAATAAACAAACAAATAATATATTTTTGAGGAATCCAGTTGGATTCCTCCAACCTGTTTTTCCTGCATCCACAGACGTTAGTCAACATAAATAATACCCATCCTGCTTTGAGGCAGGATATCGCGGTATAGAAGGTCATCCACTATCATAGCGTGGGGCGTATAGGGTAATCATCCGCTAATGGTACTGCGGGCATCCGCTGATGATACTGAGGGAAATCCAACCACCAATATATATATATATATATATATATATATATAATAGCAACCACCAAGCCTAAATAACTAATATATTTAAGATGCACGAAAATATTGAATGCAACCAAACAAGCAACAAACAGTTATTTTTAACTGATAAAAATAATTTTAAATAAAAGGTGAGTGAGATTTACTCACCTGATTTTAATTGTAACCCCTTCCAGTTTTTAAATTTAAACTGAACCACTTCTAGCTCGAATGCTCGTAGATGGACCAGACCGTCTTATTTTCAAACTTTTTGATCCTTGAATAAATTAAATATACACTGTTTAAATCAACGATATATATTTTTATTCAACTTAAATGATAAAAATAAAAATCTAACATTTCCTAAATTTCGTACTCAATTTGTTAGTTTACAATTTAAATTCGATACTATCTAAATATATATGGTTATATCAATTTCTTAAATCGGTTAGTAATTACATAAATCATTTTCCAAACAAATTTTAAATAAAAATAAAAATATACCTTACTCACATATATAATCCTTCCTTCATGGTAGTCGCTAATCAAGGCCGAGACCATTTCCAGATAACTCAACTTCACGACCTCCTCTCTCCTAACTGCCTCAACATCACCCGAACTACAACATCCCCAAAAGTGCCAGACCCTCAACACAGCTTCCAGTCACCTCGTCACTAAACCAATTCGAACCACCATCACTAGAGATGTGTTTCCCTTTCTCAGATACCACCGCAATCCTCAAAATCAAACACCGTCTTCTCCATACAGTGTCGCCTTCATCTTCACGTTCACAGTCCCCAAAAATGCCATCGCGAAAAAAACTGTAAAAGCCTAATCCAACGTGACTTCCAAGTTCGAACCCCAAACACACATCGACCTTACAGAAACCCGTTTTACCCCTTCCTCCAAAAATCACTACGCCTCGCTCACCCTATCGAAGTCAAAATCCTTTATGCAAACTCCGTACAACCTAAGATAGAACCTACTGGCCGAACCATACACGCGAGCACCCCTAATGCGATGATGATCTTCAGGAATTTGGGCGATTTTGATCGCGATTTATATCTCCGCCCCTTTTTCTATTGAACCGGAAATTGATTTTTGAGTTGAGAAGGAAAAAGAACATGCTTATTTCAAATGAATTTAAGGCGTTCAATTTAAATTTTCTGATTTTGAAAAGAGAGGAGTTCGGCCATTTTTATTGTGTTGAAGTCTCCGATTTTTCCTGAAGAAAATAGCAGAGGATGTCGTGTTTATAAAGGAGTGGAGAAGGAACCAGAAGTACACAACAAATCTTTATATTTATTTTAAAAATATTTTCTAATTAATTTGATTTGATTTTGATTCGATATAAAGAGATCTTTTATTCTTTTTAAACAGATATCGATTTGATTTTCGATTCGATTTCGATCTTATCCATTATAAATATCTCGGGGTTCACAGTTAAAATCGTGAACCGCTATTTTAGCATACCGACCGTCGTTCCAATGTTATAGCTTTATACTGAACTCAACAGAATATTTTCTGAAACTTATTTCGAATGTGTATATATAAAATAACCATATTAAATCGATATAATATACTTTAAATTCAAAAAAAATTCTCTGATAATAAAATATTTTTATCATAATTTATATTCAAATACAATTAATACTGATCATCTGAATTGTTTTGATTTAGTTTCTAACTTTGAATTGAATTATTTTAGATTCTCATATTACGATGATTATATATAATCAAAATAAATCGTATTTCGATTATTAAATAGATAACTCAATATAAAATATGTTTATATTATCAACTCCATATTTAAAACGATATTAAATATTTTAAAATTAATTGTTCAAAAATCCGGGTTGTTACAATAATAAAATCATACATAGGAAGGAGATTTTAAATTGATCACCCATATTTCCCACAACCACGGTATATGTTGTAATATCACGCAATCATAATCGCCGAAATAAATCAATCATATGATCAAATGGACATGAATTCATTCTTTGTAATCACAACCAATAAACAAACATTTCTATTGTGCACAAGCGTTACAGTCAATAACACTTATCAGTGTTCAGTATATTATCTAATTACATGAACAACCATTTAGACATCAATATTCATCACACAATTATCATTAACTAATTATAATTAATCTCAGCTAATCATAATTAACTAATTTAAACAAATATTTAAATTAGAAGTTCTCACCATACTAGCTCCAACATCTCCATTACCAGGACGGACAAGCCAACACTACCACTACTCCTCGTACTACTTTCAATCCACTCTTATCTGCAGCTGGTAATTTTCTGCTGATTTTATATATATATATATATATAATTCAATTAATAACGATCTTTGTTATATTTATATACAACGACTTTCATTTATTTTTATTTTTTTATATAAATTTATACTTAACAAAAATTGTCAAAATTATACATCATCGTGTTCTATTTTCCGATATGGTTCTAACGGACCCAACGTTAAGTAAATCGAGTGAGTTAAAGTTGTTTAAAGTTTTAACTAATATAAATTAAAACAAAATAAAGCATACCCATTCAATCCGGCCCAAAGCCCATTCATTTAGACCCGACCAAAGCATCGGCGCGCACCCCCTTCTTCTTCTTCCACGCTCCTCCCTTCTTGGTATTTACTGGAACCCATTCACATGTGCACCGTGTGCACATGTACCACCCAAAACCCCCATCGATCATCAATCCGGGACCGTCGACGACTTCCTCTTCTCCTCCTAATTCATCTGCACCACTATTCCACCATCACGACTCCCCACATCAAAAAGCGCACATCCAAAGTCGTGACCTGGAATAAATAGAACTCACGTAACCGTTTAATGTCGCACCCTCCGTTTAGATACCGTTCTCCATCAAAATTCATCACATAGAAGCTCATTCCATTCTCATCGCAACGCCATGCTCCACTTCCTCTATCGTTGCTCGATTCTCTAATGAATCCAAAACCTAGTTTTCAACATTTTCAATCATCGACACGAAATCGATCCGAATTCGCACCAAAAATACTACGTTCTCTGTCGATCGCAACGGCGTAGAAAGCGTCCAGCGATTTAAAGCAGATTGAGAAATATTATTTTTCGAAGCTCGCATCATATATTTCAGTTTTTCTAATTTTCTGAGGTATCTCCTTCGTCAATCAATGAAATTTCAATCTGCTGATTCCTAAAAATCTGAAATGATGATCTAAACAACTTCCGCGCAGATCATATTAGCTAAAATTCAACGGATTGAGAGATTTGGATTTTTAAATAAAGAAAGATGTAAATTTTCATGTATAGGAAATTTAAAAACAAAGAGCAAGAAGAGAATGACGTGAGGAGATTCATCGCAAGTGGTTAATGGATGAAGTGTGCAGGAACACGGAGCTATGGTCCTCTTTATATAGGGATGATTCAAGGGTATATTAGGGATTCTGATAAGGGACACTTGCCTTCTTTATGAAGCTATTCTCATGCATACATTACACATATAAGGCTACTTGGCATCATACCATGAATAACTTCATGCATCATGACACCTAAGTGAACAACTCACCATGATTCTTATCTTAAGGAGATTTTAAAATTAGTTTATCTTAGCCACACATTTGCCATACTTATAGATGTATCCAAACTTTGTCATACTTATAAATGTACCCACCATATAATTTAAAGTTTATCAAATATTCATAACGTATTAATACCTCAAAAATATTTATCTATACTATTCATCAAATATATTTATATATATAATTTACCAAAATAGTATACAATAAATGCTTAATAATCCTTATAAAATTTTATAGACATCGTTATAAATTATCTTACTTATTAATATTCAAAAATTAAAAATTATTCTTGTGAAATCTTTAAAAATAAATTATCCTTTACCAAATTCATGTTTTACAAATCAATATTATCAAAAAATATCATTACTTAAACATAAATCTCAAATATAATTTTTAAAATAAGTTTTCTTATACAAAATCATATTTAATAAAAAAATACTTATACAAAATTAAAATTCATATTCTAACCTTATAAAAATCATTTTATATTCAGAAAAATCCAAATCAAACTTAGTTAAAATTCCAGGATGTTACAATAACGAAGGAAGACATGATTTTAATGGTTTTGTGCCTTATGTTTACCCATTTTCTCTATATATTTAACTTCTCGCCTTCGCTCACTTCCATTATTCAAGCCATTTCCCCTTTTCTCCAGTAAATGAAAACCCACTGACTCGTATTAAAAAAAAGAATTTGAAATCAGAAATCAATCCACGATATTCTCTTAGGACTCATTGATGCTGTGGAGTAAATCGAAGGGGTGCGATGATGGTTTGATTGGGGAAAATTATTGAGTGGTTTTCGACTTAGGGGAGGGAATCGCCATCTCATATTCAAGTCACGATCGATTTCTGGGAAGGGTCGGCATCGAGAAAGCGCGACTAGGGTTCATCGCGAATCATGAGAGGAGAGGCCGAAGTATTAAAGATAACGGAGTTCGAATTGGTGATTTTGGCCAGAGGCCGAGTGCAGTGTTGGTTGTTCTGGAGATACAACAGTCTATGTGTGGGGAGAGTGGTGCGATACTTCAGTGACTGGAGGTGTGATGACTGCGTAAAGGTTGCAAAGGGGGAAGACAGTGGGAAGGTTGGTTCATATTTTCGTGAACCGGAGGAGGCTGCACTTTTATTCAAGGAAGAAGGAGTTGTGTAGTGTTGCGGGGTATCAAAGGCACTGTAACCAATATTGTGGAAGTTGGGGTTCACACTAGTCATGGTTTTAGGCAACTGAAATGTTTAATGTTGATCTCAATAGTTGGGCGTTGGGAAGTTGAAAATAGGTGTGTGAGAAAGTCAAACTATGTTTTTGGGAAATTGGTATGTATATGCAATAAATATAATGGTTTGAAGAAGGAAGTTTATCCTGACAATGAGGAGCTGATTGGTTTCGATACTATGGAAAAATGTTGTTGCAGCAATGGTCGGGGTGTACGGGTCTGGAAGTAATGTTTGGGAGAGAGTAAGCAGTACTGTATAACTTATTTCGATATTTAATATACATAGAAAATTTATTTAATTATTTAAGTAGTTAATTTAAATAAATAATAATTTATCGTTAAATAAAAATAAATAATCATAGGTGATAGATTCATCTGAGTCGATTTAAGCAAATGCATAGCCGAGACGATAAGACATTTAATCGGATATGCGCCAAATAAATAGGTGAGTAAATCTCACTTAGAAATTATATTTAAATTTATTTTTATCGTTAAAAATAAATTGTTGGCTGTTTGGATGAATGCATGAGTTACTGAATTATTGTGGTTATAAATATACATATATTAGTTATTTAGGCTTGGTGGTTGTGGTTATTTTATATATATATATATATATATATATATATATATATTGGAGTGGATATTTCCCGCAATACCATTAGCGGATGCCCGCAGTATCATTAGCGGATGACCCTATCGCACCACGATATATGAGCGGATGACCTTCTATACCGCGATATCCTACCCTGAAGCAGGATCGGTATTATTTATGTTGTCTGACATCTGTGGATGCAGGAAACAGGTTGGAGGGATCCAACTGGATCCCTCAAAATTTATAATTGTCTGTTCCATGTATATTATCATATATGATCTGTTTGAAAACCTGTGATTGATAATTGGGTGTTTATGGATGTTAGAATATCGTTGGCCCTAGATATTAATATTTAAAATATTATAAAAGGGATTTTTAGATTTAAAAAGGATAACCTATTTTTTTGAATAGAAATTGAATTTCGAATGAGTTAGAAATTATTATCTTGTTTTAATAATAAAAACAAGTTATTGAAATTATAAACGATATTTAAAAATGGAAAGGAAAATTAACATTTGATAATATTAATTTTTAAATTCAAATCTGAATTTAAAAGGGAAAAATTATTTTTCTAAGAGGGGAATTGTATTTCAAGTGGAATTTGAAATCGAAAACTTGTTTTAGTTTTTAAAACAAGAAATGAAATTATAAACGATATTTATAAATATAACTAGTAATGTCCCACATTTATACCGATTTTTATTTGAAAATTTAAATTAGTTTAAATATTGATTGATAATATAAATGAAATTATATATTGATTAAAAACGAATTTGAACGTATAAATAAATATATTAAATATAAACGAGCTCAAAATGGCGCGGTACTTCGTAATATTTAGTTTTGAACTTCAAGTGAGTGTACAGGATTCATTATCGAAATTCGCTGAAACAAGAAATATTTGAATCTATTGGACTTTAATTTTCTAATGGAGGAGAAAAATCAGAATTTTGTGTTTTATATTGAGAATTATGACCAAATCAAATTTTCAGAAAATCGCTGTGAAATCATTTAAAAACCATTACAATTTATATAATAAAATAAATCAATTTGTAATAAATTGAATATTGGTTTAATTTATATCAGGTTTAAAATTTAAATTTGTATATTCTAGAATTTTTATGAATTCAATTTGTGTATATTTAGATGATAATAATAATTTTGTTATGTTTGAAACGATTTATATTAAATCGAATTTATGGTTAAATCATTAGTTTAATTTAATGTCTTCTGTATATGGTCAAATTAGACTGTGGAAACCATTCCAGTGTATTCAGAATGATGGTAGAATCTTGGAAATGTCATTCGTTGCATTCAAATAGGGTTTCGATAGCGCAAGATATTTTAATTTAAGGTACGAATTTATTTCCAATTAAATTTATTAAAAAAATAAATAGAATAAATTAAAATAAAATAAATTGAAAAATAGGGGACGACCTATATCGCAGAAACACATTCTACTCTTCCGTCTTCTCTTTTCATTTCCAGTACAAATTATTTCATGCTAAAATTTTCTTCCTTCTCCCCGAAGGCTCACAATTAGACACACAGAAAAGCTACTACCTTAATGTCAATTGCTAAAGCTATCTGTACGCTTAGAAATGATAGGGTTCTTATCCTCCTCGTTGTTCACCTATAAATAAACATCCGTGTTCATTGTTTCCATCTGAAATCAATTCAGTTTTTTTTCCTCCGCTTTCATTTTTTTCCCATTCGAAGACAAAGTCAAGCTTCTCCATTCTTCTCTTTTTCCCCAATCAGATTGAAAACAAATCCACCCCTTTGAAGCCATTCGAAACAATTGATTTCGTTTCCCTTTTCCTCAAAATATACCAACCCACCAGTATTATAAAAATATATTATTTCAATCCAAATCACGAATTGATGGAAGGCCACGAAGTAGCTTGAAGCTTGAACGTACTCGTAGTAATCGGAAAAAGGGGGGTCTCGCGATCTGGCATCATAATCGAAGACTGCCATTTTTCCTGAAGCGCTAAATCTCGAAGATGATCAGGAGGAGCTCGCGATCGATATGTGCGGTGATTAGGGTGTTCAAATGAACGGTCGTGGGTTAAGATGAGATTTCAAAAGGATGTGATGTCCAAAAGGGTCAAATGGGCAAAACGATGAACCAGATGAAGTGTGGTGGGGGTAAAATGAAATGACCCGAAAATCGCCCTTGTGGAAAATCGCCGGATTCGCTTACTTTGGGCTACAACACATCATAACAATAACAACAGACTTTTATAAACATCATAATAATGTTACATCAGAGTACAGAATATCAGAGTACATCGAATAAAATTACAGCGGAAGATAAATTACAATATTAAATACAATAAACAGCGGAAGACTTCTATGCTCTGGACACATCTTTAGGCTTCGATCCAGAATCCTGCTCAAGAGATAAATATCTGCAAAAAGCTACTCGACTGCCCATGTGGAAAAAGGGCGTCCGAGTTTGCAAAGTGAAACAAACTACGAGTCAGTCATGGGATTGGTGTGAGAATTCTTAACTAATATAACTAATAGTAATAAGGCAAATCCAAGGACCACGCCGCTAACGCGGAACGGGTTTTATTCCAATGGATTGCCAGTGCATAAATTAAGGTAAATCGTTAAACAACGCAATGCTTTTTAGAAAAATGAAACCATCATAAGGCTCAAGTCCCATCACACAATGCAACACAAACCAGAGGATAGAGTTTTACCTTATAATGGTCAAAAATGCTTGATACGATAAAAACGAATTTGATATTATTATTAGTGTATATATGTTTCAAAAACATTTCAAAGTAAATGTATCAATCCTAGGAAGCATAGCTACCATATACTATGCCTCCATACTAGTAATACAATCAAAACCGTATGAGATCGTATTGGAAATTGGGTTTCCATCATGAGTCAAGGCTAGGGAGGAGCTCCTTACCGATTCGAGACACTCTAGCTAATGTCTCAGGATCCCCCGCAGTGAACCCTTGGAAAGCTGCAGGGCCGGTCCACACATACAGCTTTGTGGATTAGTTATTCCTGAACACACGTTTCCCGATCCTATAGGACCTATCATCCGAGGCGCCTCATTCCATCATCCACATAAGCAAAATGTCGGGCCATGTAAAATCCAAACACCACTTATAGCTAGAAAGAAACGTGCTGCTCTCCCTACGTTCCCTTCTCCCGTTTTAGACTTCAATCGGGGTGTGAGGCTCGCGAAGCTACGTTATACACAAAGCTACGCCTAAACAGGCCGTGCTTTGATCATCAATCACAAGGCCTGCTTTTCAACAAAAGCCTTGATCATTTGCATCTTAGCATGCCACATTGTCAATCCATACCATACCATTGATTCCAACCAATATGTAACCTCTAAGCTCGTACGTCTTAGAGAAGGCTGTTAAACACCAAACAGATATATATTAAGCAGAGATCAACGAATACCATATAAAGGAATACAACGTCAGACATATAATCCATTTTCAAGTCCGTTCTGGGTCTGAACGAAACCGGAGATACCCTCATCCCGTATGTCCAGTACGAGAAGGAGGTACCCGCATATCCGTGCAATCAACATATACGCCCGGACGGCCATCCCTGACTCCCCTTCAAGGTAGCTACTCCAATCATGGGCCTCAGTAGCAACACATCCATTCGATATGAAGATCGTCGGTCTTGCACCATCTTCAATTTCTTCGACTGTTAGTCGCCGTATTCATTATTCAGAATGGGTTAAACCCGGTCTTTCCGAATAACACGCGTGATTTAAAATTAGGTGTTATATATAAAACACATCAACGCCGCATTCCAATTCAGAATATCCTTTTAATAAAGTATTCACATTATTAGGGAAAGGTTCCCATTAATTTTAGCAAAGATAAATCTTTCAACTTATTCTTTATTCTTCCTTTATTCACCTTCAATCTAATTAAAGATTTATTTAAACTTTATTAAGTTTAGTCTTCTAAAATAATTGTTAAATGACTAATCACTTTTCTGGAATTAATCTTATCTTTAATCCGGGTTTAAGAACTGATGTTATTTAAAACATAGTTCACGAGAGACCTCATTTCATGTTTCGTTAATTCGCAATTTAATATATAATATCAGGCATCTCTCCTTTCAGAAAATTCCATTTAATCTTAATTAAAAGATTAATTAATAACAAATCAAAATTTCACTATTTATTTGAGTTTCAAGAACTAATGCCCTTCAAAACATTGTTCACAAACAACCCATAATAAATTTCCTTTTTATTTCAATTATATTTAATAATTGGAAATCTCATTTAAATCTTAATAAAAAGATTTTTCTTTACTCAAATGGATTTAAGAATAATGTTATTTAAGACACTATTCACGACAAACCCAAAATCTAACTTGATATTAAATATAAAGCTTTGAATGGGAATTATATCGATTATATTCAATATCAAATTCTAAAACCAACGGATATCATATCAGAAATAACGATATTAAATATCTTCCAAATTCCCAGAATAATATCCGTATAATCACTGAATTGATATTGAAATAATCCGTAGATAATTTCCATTCAAATCCAATTCAATATACTCATTGGGAATTCTTAGTTGTATCAAAAACCATTTTAAATCCTTTTATTTATTTATAAAATAAATAAATAGATCACTTATTTTGATAAAAATATCTTTTATATTTATAAACTTGGAGATTTTCATCAAAACCCTTTTTGAATCATTTATTATGAATTCACATTAATTTTTTCTATTTTTCGTATTTTAAAACGTTTATAAATTTGTTTCCAAGACAATTCCAACTATAATCTAAAAATTGATTATTCTATATGTTATCCCTTTATAATGATATTATTTCCCAAAGTATTAATTTCTCTTTTAATATTCATTATAAAATGGATAAAATAAATCAGTAAACTCGTTCGGGTTTTTCTTTAAAAATGGCATTGCTATTTTTAAAACGGATTAAATAGCCCAACTCATTTTCTTATCCATTTGTATTTTATAATGGGCTAGACCTCTCACATTAAGCCTACGACTTGTGGATGCTGGATGTGTCGGTCGGTTCCGGGCAGACTTATTCTACAAGTTGGGCTTAACCTCGTGTCATGGCCCGTTTCGTATTTGTGCACTTGGACCTCTCACATTAGGTTCAACATTAGTGGCTGCTGGATATGCCGGTCGGGTCCGGGCAGACTTCCACCACAAATGTAATCTAACCTCGTGTCTAAGCACAATTATAAATTATAATTATAATTAATTTTTCCAAAACGTATTATTTGAAATTATCCTTTCCATTAAAGAATCTAAATTTTAAGATATTCTTTATTTCTAAATATCTTGATTTCAAGTATCTTAATATAAATTATAACTTTCTATATTATTATGATTTTATAATAACAACATTTTCAAGATGTTCAATTTTGAAACCATATCTTTTTTACTTTAACGTATTGACACCAAAGATGTAATCTTTTTAATTGCATCCTTTTATTGTAACTTTTAGACAATAAAGACGTAATCTTTCTAAATCAACGTCAATTAATTCCATTAATTGAATATAAAAAACTTAATTGAATATAAAATAAAAACATTTCTTTAATTCAAAATTGATAACGTTTTGAAAACAAATCTTCTTAATTTAACATATTGACAATTAAAAAGGTAATCTTTTTAAATTCCAATTTTTTTTCTCTTTTTATTGTAACCTCTTAACAACAAAAATATAGTCTTTTTAATTCCAAACGTTAAAACCATCGTTCAATTCCATTAATTGAATATTAAATGAAAATATTCCTTTTTGATTCAAAATTGGAATGAGACCACACCATTACCATATAATTTTAATTACATGGATTTCTAAACATCGTATTAATTCCATGATAATGATAAAATACTACATAACAGCCAAAGTGCACATTACGACTAAACACAAGGATGACGTGTATTCAAATATCAACCCAAGACCGGTGTGGGGTTTCAACCAACACAAATTCAAATAATATACGTATTGTTATTTGTGCACTTGGGCGACGTGTAAAATTAATCATCCCAATCAACATAAACAAGTCAGACAACTTGTAGATGGCCGTGTAGTCATGTTTTGAACATCATAGTATAATAACATATTTCTAACATGATACATGTTCTAAATTTCAAATACAACATCCAAATCAACATTTATCCAACATACAACATAGATAATTAATTTATATTTAATGATAAAAAGAATAAATAACTGTTCAAAATTTGAGTGAGATAAAGTTCTCACCTTTGTCGGGCTTAAATTACGGTTCGGGCCCAATTTTGGCCCAAAATTTAACTTGCTCCAAAATTGACGAAATTGGTGTCATCGCGAAGCTCTCGACGCGCTGATCGCGGCAAATCCTGGTTCGTGCGATTTCGAATTCGTATCAAAAAGTTATGATTTTCTGAAGTTCGAAAGAATTAAATAATTAATTTAATTATGGAAAATACCCAAAAATTTAGCTTCCTCCAAATTGGACGAATTTAGTGTCCACGCGAAGGTCTCATCGCCATGATCGCAGCGGATCTGAAATCATCAAATTTCGAGTTCGTATGAGAGAGTTATACAATTTTGAAGTTTGAATACATTAATTAAATAATTAAAATAGTACCCAGCCGGTCAACCAGCCCCTTACGAACTTTGACCGAGTTTTCCCGTTGACTTAGACCTCTGATTGACCTGAAACCACCGCCATCCTCTTCGTCTTCGAGAGGCGCATCCACGCTCCAAGCCGCCGCCGCCATTGATGCTCCGATCGCCGGAATTTCGCCAGAAAGCTAAATTCGCCTCGCGTGCCCCACAGGCCACACCTCTTATCCAAATGACCTGGAAATTTCTGAGCGCCTTCTACTTGTGTAGACGAAGAACTTTCATGTTCGGCCCTTCGCCTGATTCTTCCCGGATTGGCCGGAAATTGATCATCTATGTTCTGAGCTCGCCGGAATTTTCTGTTTTGCTCCAATTCAGTTTTTCTCGATTTCCGTGCCCTTCCATCAACTTTCAGACAAAACTTTCTGCAGCAAAGTTGTAGATCATTGTCTCCTCTACAATTTCTTCCATTGCGCCATTCTCCAATTCTTCACGGTTTGGCCAGAAAACACCAAAACCCGAAACTGACTTTTTGCAATCAAACTCAGATCCCGGCGAATTTGTGCGACGATAGGTCTTGAATTTTTCGTGGTAGATAGAGCATAAGAAGATGAACAAAACCCAGAAAGGGTTTGGTCTAATTTTATTCTGATTTGGAGTTATAAATTATTTAGTTTTAGGGTCTTTTGTGCAAAGAATATTTTTAGAGTGGAGGCCATGGAATATGAAGAAAATGAAGATGGAGGAGGTTATGTTATGTTTAGGGTTCAGCTAATGGTTGTTAAAAGATAATATATAGGTAGGTTATAAACTCAATTAGGCCCAATTACCCTTATGTACATATATTAATACATTTTTTGTTCGCTTTTCGTAGTTTAAAAATTCGTGTTAACACCTACGAATTACATTGTAATTGAAAATTGAAACATAAATATTTCTTAACATTACGGATTTAAAGAAACTGGTTTCGTCATTTTCCGAGTCTGTATGAATTAATAATGAATTTTTAAAGTCTAAAAATTGACCGTTTTCACTAAAAAAATCAATTATGATTACATATTAATTCTAAAAATTACCTAAAAATCATTTTTAGCTTTGTTTTGATGATACGAACCCAACAAAATTAATTTCGTTGAATTTGAAGACCGTTTGCAAAACTCCACTTTTCAAGGCGTATATATTTTATATTAAAAATATATTTTTATATGAATAATTTCCGAAACTCAAAATATATCGATGCTTATACTTTTTCAATGCAGAAACATCATTTTGAACCAAATGGAAGTGGTTTCTTGCCCAAATTCATTAGTATGTGAATAGTAGCTTTTTGGACCATATATATAATATATCTATAGCGTTTTTCCTGAAATTTAAACTGGCAATAACTTTTGATCCCCGCTATAAAATTTCGATTTTTCGGATTCGTTGGAAAGATATTTTAAAAAGGATTCTAATATTTTTGGTTTCACTAAAATCCGTTAAATTTTGCATCCTGTACGGTCAGTCAAAGTTCAAGTTTGACTTTTCAAACTACCGCGCTATTCCTAACTTCTATTATAATTAGAATTAAATTATTCGTCCTAACTTCGATTTAAGTAAATTTTTAATCATTATTATTATTTTACATATCTAAACCCATTAAAACTAGTTAAAATAGATTCTTAGATTTACCCCAAAATTCAGGGTTGTTACAGTCTCCTCCACTTAAAAACTTTTCGTCCTCGAAAAGGAACGAAGCTAAAGTTGTTTAATTATCCTATCTTAAACAATTTTATTCGTTGATTAACTTTGAAAATATTTAACTTTATATATTCAAAAATCATATTTTCAAAGATCGAATTATATATAATCAAAAATATGTTAATTATAAACTGGGCACTCTCAACTCATTCTAGGGCATTACTAATCCCATCTCTAATGAGTTTTCTCATTCTAGGATACCGCAGATTCTATCTCTAATGAGTATTCTTATTGGATATTACTAATCCAATCTCTGATGAGTCTTTTGTTCAGCTTTAACGAGTTGTATCCCAAAGATTTGAGCTAACTAGAGCTCTAATACCAAATGAAACGACCCAAAAATCGCCCTTGCGGGAAATCGCCGGATACGTTTACTTTGGGCTACAACACATCAGAACAATAACAACATACTTTTATAAACATCATAATAATGTTACATCGGAGTACAGAATATCAGAGTACATCGAATAAAATTACAGCGGAAGATAAATTAAAATATTAAATACAATTAACAGCGGAAGACTTCTATGCTCTGGACACAGCTTTAGGCTTCGATCCAGAATCCTGCTCAAGAGATAAATATCTGCAAAAAGCTACTCGACTGCCAGTGTGGAAAAGAGGGCACCCGAGTTTGCAAAGTGAAACAAACTACGAGTCAGTCATGGGACTGGTGTGAGAATTCTTAACTAATATAACTAATAGTAATAAGGCAAATCCAAGGACCACGCCGCTAACGCGGAACGAGTTTTAATCCAATGGATTGTCGGTGCATAAATTAAGGTAAATCGTTAAACAACGCAATGCTTTTTAGAAAAATGAAACCATCATAAGACTCAAGTCCCATCACACAATGCAACGCAAACCAGAGGATAGTGTTTTACCTAATAATGGTAAAAAATGCTTGATACGATAAAAACGAATTTGATATTATTATTAGTGTATATATGTTTCAAAAACATTTCAAAGTAAATGTATCAATCCTAGGAAGCATAGCTACCATATACTATGCCTCCATACTAGTAATACAATCAAAACCGTATGAGATCGTATTGGAAATTGGGTTTCCATCATGAGTCAAGGCTAGGGAGGAGCTCCTTACCGATTCGAGACACTCTAGTTATTGTCTCAGGATCCCCCGCAGTGAACCCTTGGAAAGCTGCAGGGCCGGTCCACACATACAGCTTTGTGGATTAGTTATTCCTGAACACACGTTTCCCGATCCTATAGGACCTATCATCTGAGGTGCCTCATTCCATCATCCACATAAGTAAAATATCAAGTCGTGTAAAACCCAAACACCACTTCTAGCTAGAAAGAAACGTGCTGCTCTCCCTGCGTTCCCTTCTCCCATTTTAGACTCCAATCGGGGTGTGAGGCTCGCGAAGCTACGTTATACACAAAGCTACGCCTAAACAGGTCGTGCTTTGATCATCAACCACAAGGCCTGCTTTTCAACAAAAGCCTTGATCATTTGCATCTTAGCATGCCACATTGTCAATTCATACCATACCATTGATTCCTACCAATATATTACCTCGAAGCTCGTACGTCTTAGAGAAGGGTGTTAAACACCAAACATATATATATTAAGCAGAGATCAACGAATACCGTATAAAGGAATACAACGTCAGACATACAATCCATTTTCAAGTCCGTTCTGGGTCTGAACGAAACCGGAGATACCCTCGTCCTGTATGTCCAGTACGAGAAGGAGGTACCCGCATATCCGTGCAATCAACATATACGTCCGGACGGCCACCCCTGACTCCCCTTCAAGGTAGCTACTCCAATCATCGGCCTCAGTAGCAACACATCCATTCGATATGAATATCGTCGGTCTTGCACCATCTTCAATTTCTTCGACTGTTAGTCGCCGTATTCATTATTCAGAATAGGTTAAACCCGGTCTTTCCGAATAACACGCGTGATTTAAAATTAGGTGTTATATATAAAACACATCAACGCCTCATTCCAATTCAGAATATCTTTTTAATAAAGTATTTACATTATTAGGGAAATGTTCCCATTAATTTTATCAAAGATAAATCTTTCAACTTATTCTTTATTCTTCCTTTATTCACCTTCAATCTAATTAAAGATTTATTTAAACTTTATTAAGTTTAGTCTTCTAAAATCATTGTTAAATGACTAATCACTTTTCTGGAATTAATCTTATCTTTAATTCGGGTTTAAGAACTGATGTTATTTAAAACATAGTTCACGAGAGACCCCATTTCATGTTTCGTTAATTCCCAATTTAATATATAATATCAGATATCTCTCCTTTTAGAAAATTCCATTTAATCTTAATTAAAAGATTACTTAATAACAAATCAAAATTTCACTATTTATTTGAGTTTCAAGAACTAATGCCCTTCAAAACATTGTTCACAAACAACCCATAATAAATTTCCTTTTTATTTCAATTATATTTAATAATTGGAATTCTCATTTAAATTTTAATAAAAAGATTTTTCTTTACTCAAATGGATTTAAGAATAATGTTATTTAAGACACTATTCACGACAAACCCAAAATCTAACTTGATATTAAATATAAAGCTTTGAATGGGAATTATATCGATTATATTCAATATCAAATTCTAAAACCAACGGATATCATATCAGAAATAATGATATTAAATATCTTCCAAATTCCTAGAAAAATATCCGTATAATCACAGAATTGATATTGAAATAATCCGTAGATTATTTCCATTCAAATCCAATTCAATATACTCATTGGGAATTCTTAGTTGTATCAAAAACCATTTTAAATCCTTTTATTTATTTATAAAATAAATAAATAGATCACTTATTTTGATAAAAATATCTTTTATATTTATAAACTTGGAGATTTTCATCAAAACCCTTTTTGAATCATTTATTATGACTTCACATAATTTTTTTCTATTTTTCTTATTTAAAAACGTTTATAAATTCGTTTCCAAGACGATTCCAACTTTTATTCCAACTATAATCTAAAAATTGATTATTCTATATATTATCCCTTTATGATGATATTATTTTCCAAAGTATTAATTTCTCTTTTAATATTCATTATAAAATGGATAAAATAAATCGGTAAACTCGTTCGGGTTTTTCTTTAAAAATGGCATTGCTATTTTTAAAACGGATTAAATAGCCCAACTCATTTTCTTATCCATTTATATTTTATAATGGGCTAGACCTCTCACATTAAGCCTACGAGTTGTGGATGCTGGATGTGCCGGTCGGTTCCGGGCAGTCTTATTCCACAAGTTGGGCTTTACCTCGTGTCATGGCCCGTTTCGTATTTGTGCACTTGGACCTCTCACATTAGGTTCAACATTAGTGGCTGCTGGATATGTCGGTCGGGTCCGGGCGGACTTCCACCACAAATGTAACCTAACCTCGTGTCCAAGCACAATTATAATTAATTTTTCCATAATGTATTATTTGAAATTATCCTTTTCATTAAAGAATCTCAATTTTAAGATATTCTTTATTTCTAAATATCTTGATTTCAAGTATCTTAATATAAATTATAACTTTCTATATTATTATGATTTTATAATAACAACCTTTTCAAGATGTTCAATTTTGAAACCATATCTTTTTTACTTTAACGTATTGACACCAAAGATGTAATCTTTTTAATTGCATCCTTTTATTGTAACTTTTAGACAATAAAGACGTAATCTTTCTAAATCAACGTCAATTAATTCTATTAATTGAATATAAAAAACTTAATTGAATATAAAATAAAAACATTCCTTTAATTCAAAATTGATAACGTTTTGAAAACAAATCTTCTTAATTTAACATATTGACAATTAAAAAGATAATCTTTTTAAATTCCATTTTTTTCTCTTTTTATTGTAATCTCTTAACAACAAAAATATAGTCTTTTTAATTCCAAAACGTTAAAACCATCGTTCAATTCCATTAATTGAATATTGAATGAAAATATTCCTTTTTGAATCAAAATTGGAATGAGACCACACCATTACCATATAATTTTAATTACATGGATTTCAAAACATTGTATTAATTCCATGATAATGATAAAATACTACATAACAACCAAAGTGCACATTACGACTAAACACAAGGATGACGTGTATTCAAATATCAACCGAAGACCCGTGTGGGGTTTCAACCAACACAAATTCAAATAATATACGTATTGTTATTTGTGCACTTGGGCGACGTGTAAAATTAATCGTCCCAGTCAACATAAACAAGTCAGGCAACTTGTAAATGGCCGTGTAGTCATGTTTTGAACATCATAGTAAAATAACATATTTCTAACATGATACATGTTCTAAATTTCAAATACAGCATCCAAATCAACATTTATCCAACATACAACATAGATAATTAATTTATATTTAATGATAAAAAGAATAAATAACTGTTCAAAATTTGAGTGAGATAAAGTTCTCGCCTTTGTCGGGCTTAAATGACGGTTCGGGCCCAATTTTGACCCAAAATTTAACTTGCTCCAAAATTGACGAAATTAGTGTCATCGCGAAGCTCTCGACGCGCTGATCGCGGCAAATTCTGTTTCGTCCGATTTTGAATTCGTATCAAAAAGTTATGATTTTCTGAAGTTCGAACGAATTAAATAATTAATTTAATTATGGAAAATACCCAAAAATTCAGCTTCCTCCAAATTGGACGAATTTAGTGTCCACGCGAAGGTCTCATCGCCACGATCGCAGCGGATCTGAAATCATCAAATTTCGAGTTCGTATGATAGAGTTATACAATTTTGAAGTTTGAATACATTAATTAAATAATTAAAATATTACCCAGCCGGTCAACCAGCCCCTTCCGAACTTTGACCGAGTTTTCCCGTTGACTCAGACCTCCGATTGACCTGAAACCACCGCCATCCTCTTCGTCTTCGAGAGGCGCATCCACGCTCCAAGTCACCGCCACAGTTGATGCTCCGATCGCCGGAATTTCGCCAGAAAGCGAAATTCGCCTCGCTGGCCCCACAGGCCACACCTCTTATCCAAATGACCTGAAAATTTCTGAGCACCTTCTCCTTGTGTAGACGAAGAACTTTCGTGTTCGGCCCTTCGCCTGATTCTTCCCGGATTGGCCGGAAATTGGCCATCTATGTTCTGAGCTCGTTGGAATTTTCTATTTTGCTCCAATTCAGTTTTTCTCGATTTCCGTGCCCTTCCATCAACTTTCAGACAAAACTTTCTGCAGTAAAGTTGTAGATCTTTGTCTCCTCTACAATTTCTTCCACTGCGCCATCCTCCAATTCTTCATGGCTTGGCCAGAAAACACCAAAATCCGAAACTGACTTTTTGCAATCAAACTCAGATCCCGGCGAATCCATGCGACGATAGGTCTTGAATTTTTCGTGGTAGATAGAGGATAAGAAGATGAACAAAACTCAGAAAGGGTTTGGTCTAATTTTATTCTGATTTGGAGTTATAAATTGTTTAGTTTTAGGGTCTTTTGTGCAAAAAATATTTTTAGAGTGGAGGCCATGGAATATGAAGAAAATGAAGATGGAGGAGGTTATGTTATGTTTAGGGTTCAGCTAATGGTTGTTAAAAGATAATATATAGGTAGGTTATAAACTCAATCAGGCCCAATTACCCTTATGTACATATATTTATACATTTTTTTGTCCGCTTTTCGTAGTTTAAAAATTCGTGTTAACACCTACGAATTCCATTGTAATTGAAAATTGAAACATAAATATTCCCTGATATTACGGATTTAAAGAAACTAGTTTTGTCATTTTCCGAGCCCATATGAATTAATAATGAATTTTTAAAGTCTGAAAATTGACCGTTTTCACTAAAAAAAATCAATTATAATTACATATTAATTCTAAAAATTACCGAAAAATCATTTTTAGCTTTGTTTTGACGATACGAACCGAACAAAATTAATTTCGTTGAATTTGAAGACCGTTTGCAAAACTCCACTTTTCAAGGCGTATATATTTTATATTAAAAATATATTTTTATATGAATAATTTTCGAAACTCAAAATATATCGATGCTTATACTTTTTCAATGCAGAAACATCATTTTGAACCAAATGGAAGTGGTTTCTTGCCCAAATTCATTAGTATGTGAAAAGTAGCTTTTTGGACCATATATATAATATATCTATAGCGTTTTTCCTGAAATTTAAACTGGGCATAACTTTTGATTCCCGCTATAAAATTTCGATTTTTCGGATTTGTTGGAAAGATATTTTAAAAAGGATTCTAATATTTTTGGTTTCACTAAAATCCGTTAAATTTTGCATCCTGTACGGTCAGTCAAAGTTCAAGTTTGACTTTTCAAACTACCGCGCTATTCCTAACTTCTATTATAATTAGAATTAAATTATTCGTCCTAACTTCGATTTAAGTAAATTTTTAATCATTATTATTATTTTACATATCAAAACCCATTAAAACTAGTTAAAATAGATTTTTAGATTTACCCCAAAATTCAGGGTTGTTACATTAAATGGGTATGCTAGGATTCGAGGTGGATGGACAGATGAACTAATTTGGTGTGATGGACTGATAGATGAATTGGATATTGCGGTGTCAAATGTTGAGCTAAGTGAACTAGGTAACGAAAATTGCTGATGAAAAGTGAGGTGGTAAGGGGAGATTTGCAGTTCGTATTTTTTTGGAAAGGAGTTCAAGTAACTCACGAGAAATGGGTGGAGTTGGTGAAAGAACTAAGGTGCTGTGGATAGTGGGTAGTTTAAAATGTGTATAATGGTGTGGAGTTGAATGTTTAATGGCAGGAGTGAGGACTGTTAAATGGTAGTTAGGCGGAGAGATGTTGTTTGGACAGTAGCATTGATGGAGGAGAACATGACAGTGGTTCGAATGGATAGGCTTGAGGAAGTACAACAGTGCTGAGATCTTTTGGGTAGGGGAACAACATCAAGCAGTATGGTATGGCACTAAGAAAGAGGTAGTAGATAATCGGCAAAGTTTTCATTGAAATGTTGAAACTAATGAGCCAGTATTGGCAAAGTTTTCATTGAAATGTTGAAACTAATGAGCCAGTATTGGGGTTGATTTTTCAATGGAACATAATCAGACATTTTTAATAAGCTTCGTTGATTGATCGGATAATTCGCAAAACAAAAAGGTATACGTTTTATTTATTTAAATTTCGTAGAATAATTAATTTAGTTATATTCGTTAGTTGTTAAATCAAAATTTAAATAAATAATTAATCGATGAATACACATAAGATAATTTATTTCAATAGTTAATTTAGATTAATAAATTGTTTGACCGATTAGTAAAATTTAAAATAATCATAGGTGAAAAATAAATTCATGTGGACAATTCAAGTAGCTGCGGTGCTGAGGCGATATGGAATTTTAAACGGATATTCGCCAGAGTAAACCGAGGTGAGTTAAACTCACTCAGTAATTATTGGGAACTATTTTCAATAGTTCAAAATTTTATTTATTGCTTGTTGGCTGCTAAATAGACTGATATAAAGTAATAATATTATATAATAATAATATTGGTGATCGGATAATTCCCGTAGTATCATTAGCGGATGCCCACAATACCATCAGCGGATGATTTCCCTATGCGCCCCACAATGTACAATGAATGACCTTCTATACCACGATATCCTACCTCGGAGCAGGATGGGTTTTATTATTGTTGACTAACATCTGTGAATGCAGGAAAACAGGTTGGAGGAATCTAGATGGATTCCTCACATTTAAATTATTTGTATATCATGTATATGCTGTTATATGATGTGGTTATAACCTATGACGGTTTACAGTGTACTTGGATGTGTTAGAACACTAATTGTTGATTGTGGATATTTTAAGTATCCTAAATAATAATATATTGATTTCAAAATAAGAATTGAAATATAATAAGAAATTTTAAAAGGAAATATTTTATTCCAAACAGAAATGGTTATTTAGAATTCAAACTAAATAGAATTTAATATTAAATATTTGTCTAAACCAAATATTTTGAAAGGCGATTTTATAAGCGATATCATAAGAAGTAGGATTATTACTATTATTTAAGAAATTAGGAAAAATGTAAATTGTGTGTGAATTTGGGAAAGAATAGAAACGAATGTAAAATTGATGTTTAATAGATTGAAATTTTCCAGTTACAAGGAAAATATAAAAGAGGTTATATAACACAACAATTATAATAACCTGAAACTCGAAGTTTCAAGTATAAAATCGAATTTGACTAAATGAGTAAAGTATGGATTTGTGTTGAGAAATATTATTCACGGGAGGGGTTAATAGACGTTAAAGCAAATAAGTTGAAAATATAAATTCGTTAGGAAGAGGTTTAAATTTATAAATTCTAATTGAATTTAACTAGTAAAGACATTATAAGTTTTATTAGAGAATTTATATAAGATTTTGGAAAATTAATATTAATAGTAAGGAATTTACAAACAATATTTATATACATACATTTTGGATATGGAATGCGGTTTTATAGAAATGAAGCTGAATTAAGTTGTAACTAAAATATAAAAGTATGTAAAGGAAATTTTATTTTCAAATGGAATATTTATTTAGTAACTAAATAATAAATATTATTGGGCAACAAGGATTTATTTTAACAAATAAGATAAGTGGTTGATTTTGTAAGTGATGATTATGAAGATAAAAGGGAAATTGGGTTTGAAATCGGTATTGTTAATGGATTTGAATTTTTCGAAGTTCAATGGGAATTATAAATCAGATTATATGAAATAACTCTATAATTAGAAGTTATAATGGGATTGAAAACTTGAAATCTGATTTATGAAAACAAGTCTAGTATGGATTTGTATTGATATATTATTCATTATTAAAGGTGAATAAAAGAGAATAAAGTAGTCGTGGAAAATAGAAATTTATAGGGTTTTTGAAATATTAAATTCTAATTGAATTTAGGTAAAATTAATTTGAGTAATATAATATAGATTATATTAAAGAATTTTACATATGGTTTATAAATAGCAAATATTATTAGAATTTGCAAATGATAGGTAAATACGAATATTGTAGAATATAAATTATAAATAGAATGGAATGAAGTTTTAAACATGCATAAATGTTTATAAAAAAAATTATTTATGCAATAAAGACTTGATATAGGGCTTGGTTTATGAAGATTAAAATGAAATGGAATTGGGTAATGAAAGTATATCTCTATAAGAAAATCTTATTTCAATTTAGAAATAAATATTTAGCAAATGTTTTGCAAATCAAATCCGTAAAGGAATATTGTATAAAGGTTATAGTAATATTTTGTAAATATTATTTTTAAGTTAAATATTTGAATGGTCATGAATCCAGGATGAACATCTCATATAAAAATGGTAATTAATATTGGAAATTCTCATTTAAAAATTAAGAAATAAAGTTAAGGGAAATTAGGAACTGATTGGAGGTTGGTGTGTTGAATGGTTGTCTGAGTGTTGACCTAACCTTCAGGGTTGATACTTAGGGGATTATTCTCTTACCAATTTACAATTAGAAAATAATGACTGAGATGAGAAATACATGCTTAATGGGATTGTAAAACGAAAGGGGCTTTTGAATATTATTATATATATAAATATAAAAAGAAAAATGAGTATTCCAATTATTGGAAAGAAAGAGAAGTTTTAAATTAACGAATGATTAATCAAAAAGAGACTAAAGCAAAGGATGAATATTAAATCAGTAAATTCAAATTTCTTTTATGGATGAATGGTTGTTTTATTTGATAGTTAAATAACCGACTATCAAATCTGGCCTAATACGATTGTTGGTACAGAAAGACCGGGATCGAATTTATTCGAAAACCATTCCGAACCAACTAATACGTAAACGTGGAAGATACCGATTGAAGATGGAGCAGTGAAGACCGTAGATCTTCACAAGTGAAAGGACTACTTGTTGAATTCTCTAGAGTCATGCCCAGAGATATTTTGATGGTGATCCTGTCGTGGTTGAAATCGACGGATTGAAAGGACTTCTCGCTACCGATCGATAGGGTGATTCCTAGTATGCGGTAAGAGAGTGCCTTCGGTTTGTCCGGTCCCAGGACAACTTGTATGGACAAATATCTGACAGAGTATTTCTGAAGGACCACATACGTTGATTTCCTCAAAAGTATTTCGGTTGATGGCAGAGAAGGGCACTAATCTTAGCTTGAACACTAGAATATTTTTGTGGACGTCAATTAGTGATATCTGGTGGATCTGACGATGTGGCATTCAAAGTGAATGGTGAAAATAAATAAATAAATGAATATGACCTTAAGCCTCACAACCGGGAAATGACAAAAATCGGGCAGGAAGCATGGTTGTGTAGGACGCTCCCATTAGGGTGTATAATCACCTATCTAGAGAAATTCCGTTTCATTCTTTAATCTATTTCGATGCTGCCCCTTTCTGGAAACGGTTGCTGATCCCAACCGTTGGTGATATACATTCGCTACTTCAAGCGAAATGAGTGGGCGGTCATGTGTGGGCCGGGTTGCAAGATGTTCTTATTGAACCCAGTGTATTCCCCTCTAGAGATACACTATCGGCAGGTGGTTCCATACCTTGTCATAGTCGGAACCCAATCTCCAATAAGCGCCCGCGGTTTTGATTGTATATTCTATGTGTAGAGTGTGAGATGCAAGCATTCTGCTAGATTGATATTTATTTGTATTTAGACACTATTATAGTATCAGATAAAATATTGATTCCAAAAATGTTTTGTGTTATCGTAAGGTAAAAACCATCCATGTTTATATGTAGATTGGTCTTACGATTACCTTTTTCTTTCGAAATGATTTTTAACTTTAAAATCAAGATGGATGGCACCAATAATTTAGTGAGTTTTTTCTCACGCTGGTTCACCAGACTGACCTGTGGCGTTTGTAATGCTCGGGTCAGACCCTGTTGGGTCAGACAGAGTTGTACAGTTTCAGGGTAAGATGATACATATTCCAGGAGACGAACTAGAGGAGACCAGACGTATGATGTATATAGTGTTCCGCTGTGTGTTATAAATGAGGATAGACTGTTATAATTGTGCAGATGAATTGAATGACAATTGTACTCTGATAACTGTAAGTATTATTTCAAGTTTTCAATATAGAATTATTTATTTATTATGTTTTATTTCGCTGCGATGTGAGACTCTGGTATGATGCTTAGTTCTTTTTCTTCTTCTATTCTAATATTTCTTTCTTTCTTATATCACCCTCTAACTTATTTCTTTAACATTCTGGATTTTCGGAACTCGAGTTTATACACGGGATGTATTTGTGTCAAAAATTCGAGCATCGAATTTTCTGGTTCGTTACAGTGGTACCAGAGCAATGGTTTAGGAATAACCTTGGCTCTGTGGTGTAACTCAGTAGAGATAGGGTTAGTAACACCCTATATTGAGTTGAGTGTATATATGAGAGCGTGTTTGTAGATTTCATATACAAATGTTTTGTATTGTGTTGGTTGATTGGTTCAAGTGTTGAAAAGTATTGAACTGGGAATTAATACAATATTGTTTTATAAAACGGGTACATGAAATAATTTTGCCCAAATTATATTTTTATATAAAAAAATATTTTATCAAATTACTGTTGATATTTGATTGCTTGATTTGAATATAGTTCAAATGGTATTATGGAATTGAACTGGTTTAATATAACCAGAAGATGAAATGATTTTTGAAATAAAAAACAAAACTTGGGTATAAATTGGAACCTAGAAACAAATTCCAATATAAATGAATTGTATGGAGTAAAACTTGATTGAAAGGTAAGTTAAACAAATATGTATTGAAATTAAAACCCTATTGAACTAAAAAGGAAATTGAATCAATATGGAATAATAAAATTCTTGAATTCAAGTTGAAATATAAATAAATTGAATGTTGATAACCTAAATAGCACTTGATGCATACAGTTTGAATGTATCGAGTGAAATAAGAATTGAGTTGCAGTAAATCCAAGTTGAGTTGGAATAACTGAGTATGACTTGACATATTATTCAATTGAATCGGGCTATGAATTTAAGTCTTGAAATAAAGTGAATGTGCGTCTATAGTGAATATAAACATGGATTATATAAACGTGAGTTGAATGAAATAAATCAAATTAAGTTGATTGAGATTGAAATTTGAACTCAAATTTATATGGACTCGTAAATTGAAAATAAAACTTGGAACTCAAGAATAAATTTAAACGAACTTGATAATTGAAAATAAGACCTAGAACTCAGGCTATAATTGAAACTCGACTTGTTGTAAGCAAATGTACACTTATTTGAACATGTTGGTTTCAAACTATCACAAGGAAAGCAAGAGAACCAATTAATGGATAAATTGGCAAACTAAAAGTAAAATGTTGAATTGATTATAATCGAACAGGAATGGAGATGTATATGATTGTACAGGTTTATTGGATAGAAGCAAGTGTGGAGAATAAATATGAGATGCCCGACAAAAAGGTACATGTTTAATTCAATATAGGATTTTATGAGCCTATTTGGCAAGCCGCTTGGGTTTTTAATTTTCTTTTTGATTGGAGAAGGCCCAGAGAGGCATTTTGTAGTTGTACCGATCAGCCCGTACAAAGTAGGTGCTGGCGAAATTTTTCGGAAATTTAGGGAGTTAGAAAAATTTCAGCAGTTTTGAAATTTTTTGTTAACAAAAACTTAATCGAAGTTAAGGAGTAATGAGTGAAATTGGAAACTAGTGAGTTGGTTGAGTAGTAACGATGTTGAAATGAGTGTTGAGTTACATGAGTGGATTGGGAAGAGTGAATAAGGTATAGCTACATTTCCTACTAAACAATTTCGGGGACGAAATTCTTTTAAGGGGGAAGGATTGTAATGTCCCGCATTTTTACCGGTTTTAACTCGAATATTTAAATTAGTTTAAATATTGATTGGTAATATAAATGAAATTTTATATTAATTAACAATGAATTTGAATGTATAAATAAACATATTAAATATAAACGAGCTCGAAATGGCGCGGTATTTAGTTTTGAAATTCAATTGAGTGTACAAGATTCATTATAAATCGAAATTCACTGAAATAAGAAATATTTGAATCTGTTGGACTATAATTTTCTAATGGAGGAGAAAAATTAGAATTTTGTTTTTTATATTGAGAATTATGGCCAAATCAAATTTTTAGAAAATCGCTGTGAAATCATTTATAAACCATTACGATTTATTTAATAAAATAAATCGATTTTTAATAAACTGAATATTGGTTTAATTTATATCGTGTTTAAAATTTAAATTAGTATATTCTAGAACTTTTATGAATTCAGTTTGTGTATATTTAGATGGTAATAATAATTTTGTTATGTTTGAAACGATTTATATTAAATCGAATTTATGGCTAAATCATTAATTTAATATCTTCTGTATATGGTCAAATTAGACTGTGGAAACTATTCCAATGTGTTTAGAATGATGGTAAAACCCAGGAAATGTCGTTCGTTGCATTCAAATAGGGGTTCGATAGCGCAGGATATTTTAATTTATGGTACCGGTTAAATATATAAAAAAATAAATAGAATAAATTAAAATAAATTGAAAAATAGGGGACGACCTATATCGTAGAAACACATGCTACTCTTCCATCTTCTCTTTTCATTTCAAGTACAAATTTATTTCGTGCTCGTTCTTTCACATCAAATTTTCTTCCTTCTCCCCAAAGGCTCACAATCAAATACACAGAAAAGCTACTACCCTAATGTCAACAGCTAAAGCTATCTATACGTTTAGAAATGACAGGGTTCTTATCCTCCTCGCCGTTCACCTATAAATAAATATCCGCATTCATTATTTCCATCTCAAAGCAATTCAGTTTTTTTTCCTCTGCTTTCATTTTTTTCCCATTCGAAGACAAAGTCAAGCTTCTCCATTCGTCTCCGTTTCCCTAATCAGATTGAAAACAAATCCACCCCTTTGAAGCCATTCGAAACAATTGATTTCATTTCCCTTTTCCTAAAAGTATACCAACCCACCAGTATTATAAAAATATATTATTTCAATCCAAATCGCGAATCGATGGAAGGCCACGAAGATACTTGAAGCTTGAACGAACTCGAAGTAATCGGAAAACGGGGGGACTCGTGATCTGGCATCATAATCGAAGACTGCCATTTTTCTTGAAGCGCTAAAACTCGAAGATGATCAGAAGGTTCACGCGATCGGTATGTGCGATGATGAGGGCATTCAAATGAATGGTCGTGGGTTAAGATGAGATTTCAAATGGATGCGATGTCCAAAGGGGTCAAATGGGCAAAACGATGAAATGGATGAAGTGCGGTGGGATAAAATGGGTATGCTAGTATTCGATGGATGGACAGATGAACTAATTTGTTGTGATGGACTGATAAATGAATTGGATATTGCAGTGTCAAACGTTCACCTGAGTGAACTGGGTAACGAAAATTGCTGATGAAAAAGTGAGGTGGTTAGGGGAGATTTGTAGTTCGATTTTTTGGAAAGGAGTTCAAGTTACTCATGAGAAATGGGTGGAGTTGGTGAAAGATATAAGGTGCTGTGGATGGTGGGTAGTTCAAAATGTGTATAATGGTGTGGATTTGAATGTTTAATGGCAGGAGTGAGGACTGTTAAATGGTAGTTAGGCGGAGAGATGTTGTTTGGACAGTAGCATTGATAGAGGAGAACATGACAATGGTTCGAATGGATATGCTTGAGGAAATACAGCAGTATTGAGATCTTTTGGGTAGGGGACCAACATCGAGCAATAGGGTATGGTACTAAGAAGGAGGTAGTAAATTATCGACAAAGTGTTCATTGAAATGTTGAAACTAATAAGCCAGTATTGGGGTTGATTTTTCAATGGAGCATAATCATATAATTTTAGTAAGCTTCGTTGATTGGTCGGATAATTCGCAAAACAAAAAGGTATACGTTTTATTTATTTAAATTTCGTAGAATAATTAATTTAGTTATATTCGTTAGTTGTTAAATCAAAATTTAATCAAATAATTAATCGATGGATACACGTAGGATAATTTATTTCAATAGTTAATTTAGATTAATAAATTGTTTGACCGATTAGTAAAATTTAAAATAATCATAGGTGAAAAATAAATTCATGTGAACAATTCAAGTAGATGCGGTGCTAAGGCGATATGGAATTTTAAACGGATATTCGCCAGAGGAAACCGAGGTGAGTTAAACTCACTCAGTAATTATTGACAACTATTTTTAATTGTTCAAAATTTTATTTATTGTATGCTGGCTGCTAAATTGACTGATGTAAAGTAATATTGTTGTATAATAATAATATTGGTGATTGGATAATTTCCGTAGTACCATTAGCAGATGCCCGCAGTACCATTAGCGGATGATTTCCCTATGCGCCCCACAATATATATTGTGAATGACCTTCTATACCACGATATCCTGCCTCGAAGCAGGATGGGTATTATTATTGTTGATAAACATCTGTGAATGCAGGAATACAGATTGGAGGAATCCAGCTGGATTCCTCACATTTAAATTATTTGTATATCATGTATATGCTGTTAAATGATGTGGTTATAACGTGTGATAGTTTACAGTGTACTTGGATGCGTTAGAACACTGATTGTTGATTGTAGATATTTTGAATGTAACAACCCAGAAAATCATAACCAATTAAAAAATTTATTTTAAGGAAATTTTGTTAAAAAATGCGTCAGAATTTAAAATTTTCATTATTAAATTATTAGAAAAAAGAAGAAAAGTTTATAAATAAAATTATGATGTTATGTACGAATGATTTCAAATTTATTTCTATTAAACAATTATATGTCAGTAGATAAATAGTGATTTATTACAATAGAAATTAGTATCAAATTGTATGTATATTTGTAATAATTAACTTCAAACAATTGATAATAAATGGAATAGTAGACTTGTAAGTGATAGCAATTTTTATTGTGATTTGAGTTAAAATAGCAATAATGATTGATTAGATTATTAGCATATTGTATTATGTTTGAGATTTCTATAGTATAATTCATGGAAAGAGTATCAATTAGCTTTTGTAAGTTTTTCCCTTCTTAAAGGAATGAAGGAATTTGAATTGAAAAGCAATGCATACAAACAAAAAGAAATATATCTATAAAAGTACATGTTTTACACTGCTTGTTTCAAATAAAAGAAAATCATACATTCCTTGTAAATGAACGAAATTAACATGCTTTGTTTACATTAAATTTATGAAAATCAATTAGAAAATCTTCCAAAGAAACACATCTTCAGCAAATTAGATATAAAATTCTACTAAATAAATCATGTAATTAAGAATACATAAATAAACACATAAAAATTGTGTAATTGAAAAGAGCGAAATTTGAATAAGTTAATAAAAGGGTTAAATTTAACAATCTGGTTGATTAAGAAAAAAGAAATAAATTAGAAAGAATTTACTTAGTTAATTTAGTTAATTAAAATTTGTAAGTGCATAATTCACTTTTAAGAAATAAAGTAATACTAAGACTTAATAAACAGGTCGTAGGGAATTGATTGGTCGATTGAGCCTATTAATTTATAGGGTCAAATAATTAATAGGAAATGGAGAATTGTAAGTGTAAATCAAAGATCAATAAAGGAGAATGGAATTCTTAAAATGTTACAACTTATTAATGCAAACAATGTGTATAATTAAAAGATAGATTTGAATTTGAAATTTTTAATCAATAAGGACAAATGGATTTATGGGAACAAATGTAAATGAATTAATTACTAATTGCAAATCAATGACCTATTACTAAATGCCATAATATATGCTTATTAGTAATGGTAGATAAATGTGTCGTTGTATGTAACATACAATGTATGGATAAACGGTTTTATTTGAAATAAAAGAATTAATTAATTAAATAAAATTATAAATATTTATATAAAGGGCCATTTGTAACCTAACCCTAATTCTAAATGATACGCAGCAGCCACTTCAAAATTCAATGGCCCCATCGCTCCAATCTTCTTCTTCTTTCTCCCAATTCATTCAATAATTCCAAGCAATTCCAACGGTAAAAATGTAGCCAACAACGAGATGGACAAACTCAACGGTTATAATTGAGAATCGTATTGTGTGGATGAAGAATTTGTGGCGCAAAGTAGCTTATGGGTTCAACGGGTTTTCACATTTTAGAAGAGAAGACGATGGAATTAAAAAAAACAGTGGCCTTAATTCTAATTGGGAAATGTAATTGATGTTTTAATTATATTTCATTGCTTAAATATTGTAATTAAATGTGTAAACAACTATAACTTATACAATTTCAGAATCGAGAAATTTCAGTTACGTTGGAATCAAAAAAACGAGATCTACGCGATGGAACTGATTAGGGATGAAACCGAGCACTTTGAATATTCAAACAAAAAGCAAAGTGAAAATTTTGATTTAATAATTAAATTAAATTTTAATTATTTGCTCGCTTTTAAAATCACTGTATGTATGTTATTGATTAGGATCTGCGATGTTTGTAAATTAGAATTTATTTATTGTTGTTTGTGGTATATTCTGATTTGTTATATCTACGATGAAATCTCATGTTTGTTGAATTTCTAGTTTGCATTAGAATTCAAATCTGAAATTATCTTTCATTTCAAATCTACGGATGTTAATTAAATTTTTTATTCATAAATATGAAATCATTCTTCTATCATCCGGTTCTACATTCTGTCATCCAAATCTATGTCCTTCTTCATAGATTCATGTGTAGATTTGGTTTAAATAAAATTTTCAACTTTTATTTTTAAATCCATTAAAATTGATGTGATTTATTCATAAAAATATAGTTTTTATTGAATACATAAACTTGGGATTTAGAGTTAGAATAAGGATTCCATCTTTATTTTAATACATGAAACATATAATTATTGTAGATTAAAGATTTCATCTTTGTTTGATTTATGAACATGAAGTTTGATCAACGATAAAAAATTACAATTTTTATTGTTTCATGGACATGAGTTTTATCAGAATTGGGATTCGTAATAAAGATCACATTTTCATGATTCACATGAAACATGGATTTTTAACAAAATTTGGATTTGCAATGAAAATAAATTTTCATTGTTTGCAATAAAAAAAAATTCTTTTTTATTGGTTACATAAAACATAGTTTTGCTTCGAATTGTTAGAACTAAAAAGAACACATTTTTAGTGTCGAATTATTTCAACTAAAAAGCATACATTTTTAGTGTCGAATTATTTCAACAAAAAAGATCATCTTTTTAGTGTTTAATTGTTTCAAATGAAAGGAACATAGTTTTAAAAGTTATAATCATATGTTGTGAATAAAATATGATATTTAGTTATAATCATATTTTGTAAATAAAACATGACATTTAGTTAGAATCATACTTTGTAAATAAAACATGACATTTAGTTAGAATCATAGGTTGTAAATAGAAATGTCATTTTTGTTAAAAATGCTATATCAGAAATAATGATCACATTCTGTTATAAAATGTTACATTAGAATAAAATTGACATTCTAGTTAAAAATGTTAGCATTATAAAATACCATTTTTATGTCGAGTTAGAATTGTCATATAAAAATACCATTTTTATGTTGAATTAGAATTGTTGTATAAAAAGATCATTTTTGTTAGGAAATGTTCATTTAGATTAAAGGTAACATTTTTGTGTGGAAATGTTTATTTAAATTAAAGAAAACATTTTTATTAGAAAGATTTATTTAGATTAAACATGTCATTTTAGTAGAAATGTTTATTTAGATCAAACATGTCATTTTTATTAGAACTGTTTACATTAGAAATAAAATAACATTTCTGTTATAAAATGCTACATAGAAATAAAACAACATTTTTGCTTTAAAATTTTGCATTAGAAATAAATAGCATTTTTTTTTATAAAATGTTAAGTTTGAAAAAATATCATTTTTTTTATAGAATGTTACATTAGTATAAAAACATTATTTTGTTAGCAAATGTTACATTATAATAAAAACATCATTTTATTGGTATATGTTATGTTAAAACAAAACATGTCATTTTGTTAGTATTTGATGTGTTAAATAAAACATGTCATTTTATTAGCATATTGTTTACTAAATAAAACATGTCATTCTATTAGTATATGTTAAAACAAAACATGTCATTTATTTAGGATCATGTTTTGTAAAATAAAAATATCATTTATGTTCATTTTGAATTGTCAGAAATGAAGTATCATTTATGTTCATTTAGAAGTTCATTTATGTTCATTTAGGAATGCCATTTATGTTCATTTAGAATTGTTAGAAAATG
Organism: Allium sativum; assembly: GCA_030737875.1. Lineage (NCBI taxonomy): Eukaryota > Viridiplantae > Streptophyta > Magnoliopsida > Asparagales > Amaryllidaceae > Allium > Allium sativum. Next base: position 890,914,787 of record CM060916.1, on the reverse strand, counting down.
AAGTTCATTTATGTTCATTTAGAAATGTCATTTATATACATTTAGAATTCTCAAAGATAAGATTTACATTTTTATATGTCATGAATACATTATTTTTTGTATACATATTAAAATTTATATTTTTATATGTCATTTAGATTTGAACATATTTGTCAAATAAATTTGTCATTTAGATTTAAACATATTTTGTAAATAAATTGGTCATTTAATTAGAAATGTCATTTTATTAGAAACTTGATCGTAAGTTAAAATATGATTTGTGCTAGATTAAAACATTATCATTATAATGTTATTATGGTAGTGAAATTAAATTATAAATATTTATTTATAATTTATACAAATGAAAATTTGTTAAATGGAAAGTAATTCAAATTGAATTAGAATTGGTTAAATTTATTAATAAATGATTTATTTATATAAATTGATGTTGTTTGAAAACCCCACACAGGTGTTGGGATGATATTTGACCTACATTAATCCCAATATTTGGTTATATGTCAATCGATGGATTGACAGTCTGTGATGGGCGTTATTTATTTATTTTAATGCTCACACAGTTATAAATTTCTCTCTGGATGTGAATGGATTGTTTAATGATTATTTATCATTACTATTATATACATATGCAATGTATAAAATCCATATAACTGAAAATATATGGTAATTGATTGAGTCGCATTCCGATTCAGAATGTCTTTTAAATAAATAATATTTGAAAATAAAGAACATTTTTATATAAAGAATAGTTTAACAATAATGAATATTTTTCAGTGAAATAATTACAATTAAAAAACTATAATTGCACTTTTGACACGAGGTTAGGTTGCATTTGTTGTGGAAGTCTGCCCAGACCTGACCGGCATATCCAGCAGCCGCTAATGTTGAACATAATGTGAGAGGTCTAAGTGCGCAAATACGAAGTGGGCTATGACACGAGGTTAATCCCAACTTGTGGGATAAGTCTGTCCGGACCCGACCGGCATGTCCAACATCCGCAAGTTGTAGGCCTAATGTGGGAGGTTTAGCCCATTATAAACCATAAATGGACATGGTAATGAATTGGACTATTTAGCCCATTATAAGTCTAAACGCCATTTTAACCCGAACGGGTTTATCGATCATTTTTATTCATTTTATAATGAATCAAATAAAAAGTAGTAACTTCCAAAATCTAATATTTTGAAAACATTATTTTAATAAAGAAATAGAATAAATCTTTAATCTAGATTTAATGGAGTTTTCCAATTAATTAATATTTATTTGGAATTAAGTAAATTGGATTTTTGGGTTTGTCATGAATGGTGTCTTCAATAACACCATTCTTAAACCCAGTTGTGAAAAGAATAAATCTTTAATTAAGACTATTAGAGTTTCCAATTATATTTAGTAATTAGAATAAAATGAAATGTGAATTGGGTTTATTGTGAGCTGTGTTTTAAGCGACATCTGTTCTTTAACCCAATTGACAATGGAAATATAATTTGGAATTTATAAATCTTTTATTTAGATTTAATGAAAATTTTCCAAAGTAACGTTTTCCAATTTAATATATTGAATTGGAATTGAATGGAATTCGATTTAATAATAATCGAGATAATCTTCTGTAAAAGAAGACCGATACTGTATATAGAATTTAAGAGGCTTTGTCGTTATTCCATTTATATTATTGGTCTGATATAGAAATTTATATCGATCATATATTGATTTGATTTCGGTGAAAATTTCATATTTAAAAGAAGACGATTTTGGGTTTACCGTGAACTGTGTTTTAAATGACATTAGTTCTTTAACCCAGTTAAAGATAAGATTAATTTCTTAAAATTTAAATAATAATTTTAGATATTCAAAACCAAATTGGAGTTTAATAAATCTTTAAAAGAAAGATTTAAGAATAAATTTAAAGGATTTATCTTTGTTAGAATAATGTGAATATGTTATTTAAAGAATATTCTGAATTGGAATGAGGCATTGGATGTGTTTTTATTACACTTGATTTTTTATTATAAAGTACGCAAGTTATTCAGAAAGACCGGGTTTAACCCATTCTGAATAATTACTACGACGATTAAGAGTCGAAGATGAAGATGGTGGTTGAAGATCGACGATCTTCACATCGAATGGATGACTACTGATGCCCTAGACTGATTTGCTCCCAAGAAAGGGTTAAAAGTGATAGTTTTTCCGAACGTACTTGTTGACTGTCCGGATATGCAAGCACCTCACTTCCGTATTGGACATACGGGACGAGGAAAAAGGTGTCTCCGGTTTCGTTCAGACCCAGAACGGGCTTGTAAATGGATGTGTGTCTGACATTGTATTTCATTCCATGTAAATTAAATTGATTTCTATTTAATATATATCTGTGGTGGCGGAGAATTTATTCTCTTGCTTAACACCCTTCTCTGAGACGTACAAGTTTAAAGGTTATATATTGGTAGTTATCGATCGCATGGCGTGGATTGTCAATGTGGCATGCCAAGATGCAAATGATCAAGGCTTTTGTTGAAAAGCAGGGCCTTGTGGCTGATGAACAAAGCATAGCCTATTTCAGCATAGCTTTGTATATAGCATGACCTCGCGAGCCTCACACCCCGGTAAGAGTCAGAAACGGAGCAAGGCAACGCAGGTAGTGCACACGTTTCTTTCTAGCTTGAAGTGGTGTCAGCGACTTACCAACCCTGACATTTTACTTATGTGGATGATGGAATTTTCAAGGCCTCGGATTTATCAGTCACCAATGGTCGTATTATAGGTTCAATCAGACCGGGAAGCGTGTGTTCAGGCATAACTAATTGTAACAACCCGAAAATCTGGGCCAGTTTAAAATTTTTATTTTGGCAATTTTAGCGAATTTTGAATATTTAAAATAGATTATTTTAAATAATATCGACGAGAAATTTATTTTGAATATAATTCGAACGAATATATTATATACGTCATCGTTAGAATATAAATATTTATTTTAAATTATAAAAGGAATTGAAAATGGCGCGGTAGTTCGATAATTCGATTTCAAACTTCAATTGAATGTACCTGGTGCAGAACAATCCGGATTTTAGTGAAACCAAAAATAATGGGATCTAATTGATGATATCTTTCCAGCGAATCCGAAAAATCAAAATTTCATAGCGGGAATCAAAAGATATGTCCAGTTGAAAATTCTGAATAGTCGCTATGGAATTCGGGCCCTTAAAATGGGAATTTTGCAAATGACCTCGGATTTCGACGAAACCACTTTTGTTGGATCCGCAGTGTCAAATTATTGTTAGGCTTCAAATTTCATAATTTTTCGAATCAATATGTGAGCGTGGCAAAGGAAAACGCGTTTGACCAGTTTCAGTTGATTTTAATCGACTGGAAAATGGCCATTTTTCTAACGGTCTCAGAATTCGACGAAACTAGTTTTGTTAGGACCGTATCGTCAATACGAAGCTAGAAAATAATTTTTCTGGAATTTTTTGGGTTCGTATGTGACCCCGGTAAATTGAAATGTGCGTTCAAATTCAATATATAGAATTATATGTTGATTTTGACGAAAACTGGTTGTAACGGCCGAATTGGCTTACGTAACATATCCCATTATGTTCAGAATGGGGGTAATTAGTTAGGGGCGACAGTCGTTGGGTTTCGTTTTGAATTCAAATACGAAGTCAACTTTTTAGTGAATTAAATGGAAAATAAAATATATATATATATATATATATATTTCGTTTAAACCCTTTTCCCCCAATCAAGTTTCCCAAATAAGAAAAACAAATCGAAAAAAGGGAAATAAAAATGGCGATGAGCAGCAGACGTCATCGCGCCCCCTTGCCATCGCCATCGACGTCCCAGCTCTCCCGTCCCCTCCACCATTTTCTGCTTCGATCGAAGAAGGCTGGGAGCATCACACCACCAAAACTGCGAGCGCCAATCGACCCCGTAGCCCCCATCGCGACCCAGCGCCACTGCCAGAACCTTCCACCGCGAGGCGTTTCCCTCCTCCTCCCCGATGGTTTCAGGCGAAGTACGGTGTCGAGCTACAGGGGGGTCAATGCTAAGTCAACGGTGGGTTTTGGTTGCAGTGGGAAGATGAAGACGAGTTCTGTTTGTGGGGTTCAGATGATTTACAGTAAGTTTTTATATTTTAATTTAATTTGTTTATTTTATATAGGATTAGCTTATTAAAAATAGGGTTTTAGTTTATAAAAATAATATTTTTATATATAGGGGAAGCTAAGATGTTTATATGAATAAAAAGAATAGATTTTTATTTAATGAAATCAGTTTTAAGTAAAATAAAAATTAGTTCTCGAGTAGAACATCATGGGTAAGATCTGAAATTGTTAACATAGAAAAGTTATAATCTTTATAATAAGAAAGTTATAATCTTTATATTGGAAAAGTTATAATCTTTATATAGGAAAATATGATTTTCCTTTATGTATAGAAAATATAAATTGGATTTTTATATATTCGAATAGCGAAGAAAAATTGGATTTTTATATATTCGAATAGCGAAGAAAAATTGGATTTTTATATATTCGAATAGCGAAGAAAAACTGAATTTTTATATATATGAAGTAGCGGTAAAAATTCGATTTTTATATAGGAAGTAGCACTGTTAAAAATATAATTTTTAACATATAATTCGTGAAACAGACAGCGTTGGAAGCACGACGAATATCTTCTACCTATGAAGTGCCGTGAAGTTGGATAGCTATCTGTGAGAATTTCTCACCTTTCAATTTCTTTTTCTAGTTATATATATATATATATACTAGGATGCAGACGGTGCTTAGTAGCACCCGACACAATCGTCCACAGACCATGGACTTGTTTGTTTGATTGCAAAAATTAGTTAGATTATTTGATTGGATTGAATTGTTTGGTGAAATGAAATTGATTTGATTGATGTGTGAATGGCGTGGGCCTTCACTAGACCGGGGATAAGGCTAGGCCTCGTCCCGTTTCTAGTATCGTGCCGTTATGCCGCCGAAATTTTCTAAAATATGTTAGAAAAATAAAAATATCATTTTATTGAATAAATGAACTGAATAGAACATTCATAGGTTAAATAAAATATTTTATCGTTAAAAATATAGTTTTAACGTGGAAGTGAATAAAATAAAATATTCATTTACAAACCGGACGGTTTGTTTATGTACACCTATTTGAAGGACATTGATTGGGACGATAAATTTTACACATCGTCCAACAGCACAACTAATATCTGTGTTTGATTGTTTGAAACCCCACACGGGTGTTGGGATGAAATTTGAAGTTCACTCATCCTGGTTGATTAAATATGTCGATCGATTGATTGACAGGCTGTTATAAGCGTTGAATATCTATATTTGATGCTTATGCAGTGTAGTGCACTTTGGTTGATGGTTGATTATTTTCAATACTATTATATGCGTGTGTGATGTATGAAAATCCATATAATTAACATTATATGGTGATTGATTGGGCCTCATTCCAATTTAGAAAATAAAGAATATTATAAAATAAAGGTTCATGTGTTGACTGTACTCATCCGTTGAGATTAGTCATGTGTTGAATGAAATATTTTAATAATAAATTTTATATCTTTATCACTATAAAATAAAGGTTCATGTGTTGACTGTACTCATCCGTTGAGATTAGTCATGTGTTGAACGAAATAATTTAACAAAAATAGTCACACGTGGACAGTACTCATTCGTTGAGATTAGTCGTGTGTTGACAAAAATAAATATTCATTTGTTGAATTGAATAAAGGAATATATGAAGCCGTGTTGATTAGATTGACGCCATTTTGACGTGAACGATATTTATATCGATTTTATTCGATTTCGAAATGAATTGAACTGAAAACGATTTCGAAATGAATTGAATTGAAAACGATTTCGAAATGAATTGAAAACGAATTCAAATTGAATTGAAAGCGAATTGAAATGAATTCAAATTGAATTGAAATGAATTCAAATTGAATTGAAATGAATTCAAATTGAATTGAAATTTCAATTGAATAGAAATGAATTTTAAAACGAATTTATAAAGAAGAATTCAATTTTGATTTGAATTGAAATGGAAGTTGGAATTGCTTTTGAAACGAATTTTAAAACTATTTATATAATTCGTTTTAAATAGAAATCGACGAAATATATATTATATATATTATATATATAATATAATGGCCTGAATAGAACGCGCCGCACCGCGGCAGTTCGCGAATTTCGACCATTGACTTCGAATGGACATTACGGGAGATCCGACCGTCGGATTCTCCTGAAACCGGAACCGTTGGGTTCGTATCGAAAAGAGCTTTCTAACGAATATTAGAAATTTGAAATCTAACGGTTGGATTTGGAATTATGTCCAAATCAAATTTGAAAAAGGTTGCTGTAAGTGCAGTTCGATGGCCGTTGATGGAAATCGACTGTACGGGCCTTGATAAAATTATTAAAAATAGTAATAATTTGTGTAAAATCATAAGAAATGATTTGAGAAGAATTGGGATGAAAAACTCCATATTTGAAAAGATAAAAATAGATTTTTATCGAAGTAAACTAGTTTTGAACTAGAATTATAATTCTATTTTTTTTTAAATAAATAAATTGAATTTAAAAAGGGTTTTAAAAATAACCAGAATTTCCAATAATTATATTGGAATGGATTTGAATCGAAATTGTCTTTGGATTATTTCGATGTTGGATTTCGTGATGATACATATATTGTTATGGGAATTTGAAAGATATATATATATCGTTATTTCCAATACGATATTTGTTAGTCGTAGAATTTGATATTGAATATAAGCCGGTATATTTTCTATTCAGAGCCTTGTGTTTAATATCAAATGTGATTTGGGTTTGTCGTGAATGGTGTCTTCATTAACACTGTTCTTGAACCCAGTTGATAAAAGATTAAATCTTTTTATTTTGATTTAATGAAGTGTACCAATTAAATGATATTTAATTGGAATTGAATTCGAATTGATTTTTGGGTTTATCGTGAGCAGTGTTTTAAATAACACTTGTTCTTTAACCCAATAATTAATGGAATGTGATCTTGGGGTTTATCGTGAACCGTGTTTTAAATAACACTGATTCTTTAACCCAGTTAACGATTAAAACTAAGTGAAGTTTTAATGAATCTTTAATTAGATTGAAATAATCGAAATGGAGTATCACCAGTTTTGCTCCAGACGTTAGTTAAATCTTTAATTAGATTTGAACATGGAATGGTAATTGAATTTACCGATAACACCGTGGTGTTAGATATGAAGTACTACCTGTTTTACTTCATGGGATGAATAGGTTGGGATTGGAAATTAAAACAAATGACTACTTCGGTAAGGTTCGTTAATCCCGACTAGTTGAATCAAAATTCAAAAGTAGATTAAAGAATAAATTTTAATGATTTATCTTTGATAAAATTAATGGGAACCTTTCCCTATGAATGTAAAATTTAGAAACTAACTGTTGGTTAGCCAAGCAGAACGGTTTTCTGGATATTGATCTGATGTTGGTTTCGGCCTTCGGGGTTAATATTTGGGGAATTATTCTCTTGATTAATTTACGGTTAGTGACTAATGAATTGGAATGAGGCGTATGTTGTGTTTGTGTAACACTTATTTAAAATATATGCGAGTTATTCAGAAAGACCGGGTTTATCCCATTCTGAATAACTGATACGACGATAAGTCGAAGATGAAGACGATGGTCGAAGACCGGAAGTCTTCACGTCGTTTGGGTGATTACTGATGATCTTGATTGGGCTGTACACCCAAGAAGATGGAAACAGTTGGTGATCGTCCAGACGTACTTGGAGATCGATGGATATGCGGGATACTAGGTGCCTCCGGTTTCGTTCAGACCCAGAACGGACTTGTAAATGGACTGTGTGTCTGAGATTGGATTTTAGTCCGTGTGATTGATCTCTATTAAATATATATCGGTTTGGCGGCGGAGAATTTATTCTCTTGCTTAACGCCCTTCTCTGAGACGTACGAGCTCAGAGGTTATATATTGATGGATATCAAACGCATGGAGTGAATTGTCTGTGTGGCATGCCTAAGTGGCAGTTGATCGAGGCTTCTGTTGAAAAGCAAAGTCTTGTGGTGATGATCAAAGCACGGCCTTTGTGGCGTAGCTTTGTGTAACGTTTACTTCGCGAGTTTCGCACCCCGGTTGTGAACCAAAAACGGGAGGAAGGACCTCAGGGAGGACATGCGTTTCTTTCTAGCTAGGGTGGTGTCAGTGACCTACCAGCCCTGACATTTATATACTTTTCACCTGTGTGGTTGTTGCTGTTGCGAGGCGCCTCGGTTAGATCGGACGATCCGGGTCCGATGGAGTCATTCGTTGGCTCGTTTGCGCCCCAAAGGGCGGGGAAACGTATTGTTCAGGAATTTTAATCCACATCGGTGGACCGGCCCTGTCGCTCCTAGGGTCACTCGAGCTCTGATCCTGAGACATGGTAGGCTAGATTGTCTCGAATCGGTTGAGGACTATCTTTTACCTCGGTTCATAGATGGAAACCCAATTTCCAAATACGTGACTTTGCGATTTAGATTGTATAACCTATATATGGCGACATAGTGGTATGGGGCATTCATGCCGCCTATGATTGATACTTATGATTTGAAGTTGTTTTATACACTATGCACTTATAATAGTATCAAATGATTTCTTTTAAACGTATCAAGCATTCTTGGCTATTATAAGGTAAAAACCCTATCCCCCGGCTTGCGTTGCATTGTGTGATAGGACCTGGGTCTTATAATAGCTTCATTTTTCTTTATTTAGCATTGCGCTGTTTGTTTTATGCACTGGTATTCTTGGGAGGAAACCCGTTCCGTGTTATACGGCGTGGTCCCTCGATTTACCTAACTTTTAAAATAAAGAATAATAACTGTTTTAGTTCTCACACCAGTCACATGACTGACCTGGAGTTTATTGTTTTAACCTAAACTCTGGGTGCCCCTATTTTGACACGGGCAGCTAGTAGTTTTGGTTTTGCAGATTTATATTCACAGGATCCTGGTTTACAGCTGGAAAGATATCCGGAAAGCTTTGTATCCGTATATCTCTTCTAGTTGTGTATTGTATTATTTTCCGCTGCGATGTATTTAAATGTAATTTAAATCTCTGATATTTCTGTGTAATGTATATTCATTTATACTCTGTATATTCTTGTAGTCTGATGCATTGTTGTAATATACAATGAAATGTTCTTCTGTCTGCGTTCTATTTTGTCCTGTTCTCAAACGATAGGGCGTTTCGAACGGTCTGGGTCGGTTTAGCGACTGGTTCGGACCGAGCGAAATTCCTTCTCGTCACACTAATCCACTAACGTTATTTGTGGACCGGCCTGTAGTATCCAAGGGTTTCCCGTAGGTGTGATCCTGAGACATTGCTAGAGTGTCTCGAATCGGTAAGGAGATCGTTCTTAGCCTTGACTCTTGATGGAAATCCAACTTCCAATACGACATCATGCGGTTTTGATTGTAGAACTAGTATGGCGACATAGTAGGATGGGGTACTATGCTGTCTATGATTGATACATTATGATTGAAATGTTTTTGAAACATATATACACTAATAATAATATCAAATCTATTTTTATCGTATCAAGCATTTTTAACCATTATAAGGTAAAACTCTATCCTCCAGTTTGCGTTGCATTGTGTGATGGGACTTGAGTCTTATAATGGTTTCATTTTTCTAAAAAGCATTACATTGTTTAACAATTTATTTTAATTTATGCACTGGTAATCCAATGGAGTAAACCCGTTTCGCGTTAGCGGCGTGGTCCTGTAATTAGCCTTATTACTTGTTAAGTTAAGTAAAGATTTCTCACACCGGTCCCATGACTGACCCGTAGTTTGTTTCACTTTGCAAACTCGGGTGCCCTCTTTTCCACACGGGCAGTCGAGTAGCTTATTTTGCAGATATATTGAGCAGGATTCTGGATCGAAGCTTAGAGCTGTGTCCAGGGAATTAATAGTCTTCCGCTGTGTTAATCTAATTGTTCCGCTGTAGTGTATTACATTTATTTTAATTTAATCTTCCGCTGTATTATTATATTCGATGTACTCTGATATATTCTGTACTCTGATGTAATAAAAGTCTTCTATTATTTGTTCTGATGTGTTGTATTCCCAGAGTTAATGTATCCGGGTTTTGAACGGTCTTAGTCGATTTTGTGATCGATTAGGGCCAGGCAAAATCTGAATCGTTACAGTTGGTATCGGAGCTCTGGTTAGCTCAAATCTTTGGGGTACAACTCATTAGAACTGAACTAAAGACTCATCAGAGGTAGGATTAGTAATATCCTATAAAAGAATAATCGTTAGAGATAGGATCAGTAGTATCCTAGAATGAGAAACTCGTTAGAGATGGGGTTAGAAATGCCCTAGAATGCGTTCAGAGTGACAAGTCTATAATTAACGTATTGTGATTATATATATAATCTGATCTTAGAAAATATGATTTTTGAATATATAAAAGATATATATATTTTTGAAGTTAATCAACTATTTAATGGATGGTGGTGTCGTGTGATTATTAGTTCAACTAATAAAATTATTGAAACAAAAAAAAGTTGAATTGGTTAATTAAACAACTTTCAGCTCCGTTCCTTTTCAAGGACGAAAAGATTTTAAGTGGGGGAGATTATAACAACCCGGAAAATCAGAACCAATTTAAAATTTTATTTTAAGGAAATTTTGTTAACAAATGCGTCAGAATTTAAAATTTTCATTATTAAATTAAAAAAAGTTTATAAATAAAATTATGATGTTATGTATGAATGATTTCAAATTTATTTCTATTAAACAATTATTTGTCAGTAGATAAATAGTGATTTTTTACAATTGAAATTAGTATCAAATTGTATGTATATTTGTAATAATTAATTTCAAACAATTGATAATAAATGGAATAGTAGACTTGTAAGTGATAGCAATTTTTATTGTAATTTGAGTTAAAATAGCAATAATGATTGATTAGATTATTAGCATATTGTATTATGTTTGAGATTTCTATGGTATAATTCATGGAAAGAGTATTAGTTAGCTTTTGTAAGTTTTTCTCTTCTTAAAGGAATGAAGGAATTTGAATTGAAAAGTAATGCATACAAACAAAAAGAAATAAATGTGTAAAAGTACATGTTTTACACTGCTTGTTTCAAATAAAAAAAAAATCATACATTCCTTGTAATTGAAAGAAGTCAACATGTTTTGTTTACATTTAATTTATGAAAATCAATTAGAAAATCTTCCAAAGAAACACGTCTTCAGCAAATTAGATATAAAACTCTACTATAATAAATCGTGTAACTAAGAATACATAAATAAACGCATAAAAATTGTGTAATTGAAAAGAGCGAAATTTGAATAAGTTAATAAAAGGGTTAAATTTAACAATTTAGTTGATTAAGAAAAAGAAATAAATTAGGAAAGAATTTGCTTAGTTAATTTAGTTAATTAAAATTTAATTTAGTTAATTAAAATTTGTAAGTGCATAATTCACTTTTAAGAAATAAAGTAATACTAAGACTTAATAAACATGTCATAGGGAATTGACTGGTCGATTGAGCCTATTAATTTATAGGGTCAAATAATTAATAGGAAATGGAGAATTGTAATTGTAAATCAAAGATCAATAAAGGAGAATGGAATTCTTAAAATGTTACAACTTATTAATGCAAACAATGTGTATAATTAAAAGATAGATTTGAATTTGAAATTTTTAATCAATAAGGACAAATGGATTTATGGGACTGAATGTAAATGAATTAATTACTACCTGCAAATTAGTGACCTATTACTAAATGCCATAATATATGCTCATTTGTTATGGTAGATCAATGTGTCATTATATGTAAAATACAACGTATGTATAAACGGTTTTATTTGAAATAAAAGAATTAATTAATTAAATAAAATTATAAATATTTATATAAAGGGCCATTTGTAACCTAACCCTAATTCTAAATGATACGCAGTCGCCACTTCATAAATCAGTGACCCTATCGCTCTAATCTTCTTCTTCTTCTTTCTCCCAATTCATTCAATAATTCCAAGCAATTCCAATGGCAAAAATGTAGCCAACAACGAGATGGACAAACTCAACGGTTATGATTGAGAATCGTGTTGTGTGGATGAAGAATTTGTGGCGCAAAGGAGCTTATGGGTTCAACGGGTTTTCACATTTCAGAAGAGAAGACGATGGATTTCATAAAAAACAGCGGCCTTAATTCTAATTGGGAAATGTAATTGAAGTTCTAATTATATTTTATTGTTTAAATATTGTAATTAAATGTGTAAACAATTACAACTTGTTCATACAATTCCGGAATCGAGAAATTTCAGTTGCGTTGGAATCAGAAAAACGAGATCTACGCGATGGAACTGACTAGAGATGAAACCGAGCACTTTGAAAATTCAGACAAAAAGCAAAGTGAGAATTCCGATTTAATAATTAAATTAAATTTTAATTATTTTCTAGCTTTTAAAATCACTGTATGTATGTTATTGATTAGGATCTGCGATGTTTGTAAATTAGAATTTATTTATTGTTGTTCGTGGTATATTCTGATTTGTTAGATCTACGATGAAATCTCATGTTTGTTGAATTTCTAGTTTGCGTTAGAACTCAGATCTGAAATTATCTTTTATTTCAAATCTATGGATGTTAATTAAAATTTTTATTCATAAATATGAAATCATTCTTTTATCATCCGGATCTACTTTCTATCATCCAAATCTATGTCCTTCTTCATAGATTCATGTGTATATTTGGTTTAAATAAAAATTTCAACTTTTATTTTTTAATTCCACTAATATTGATGTGATTTATTCATAAAAATATAGTTTTTATTGAATACATAAACTTGGGATTTAGAGTTAGAATACGGATTCCATCTTTATTTTAATACATGAAACTTAAAGATTTCATCTTTGTTTGATTTATGAACATGAAATTTGATCAGCGATAAAAAATTACAATTTTTATTGTTTTCATGGACATGAGTTTTATCAGAATTGGGATTCGTAATAAAGATCACATTTTCATGATTCACACGAAACACGGATTTTTATCAAAATTTGGATTTGCAATGAAAATAAATTTTCATTGTTTGCAATAAAAAAAATCATTTTTATTGGTTACATAAAACATAGTTTTGCTTCGACTTGTTTCAACTAAAAAGAACACATTTTTAGTGTCGAATTATTTCAACTAAAAAGCACACATTTTTAGTGTCGAATTGTTTCAACTAAAAAATCATCTTTTTGGTGTTTAATTGTTTCAAATGAAAGGAACATAGTTTTAAAAGTTATAATCATATGTTGTGAATAAAATATGATATTTAGTTATAATCGTATTTTGTAAATAAAACATGACATTTAGTTAGAATCATACTTTGCAAATAAAACATGACATTTAGTTAGAATCAAAGGTTGTAAATAGAAATGTCATTTTTGTTAAAAATGCTATATCAGAAATATTGATCACATTTTGTTATAAAATGTTACATTAGAATAAAATTGACATTCTAGTTAAAAATGTTAGCATTATAAAATACCTTTTTTATGTCGAGTTAGAATTGTCATATAAAAATACCATTTTCATATTGAATTAGAATTGTTGTATAAAAAGATCATTTTTGTTAGGAAATGTCCATTTAGATTAAAGGTAACATTTTTGTGAGGAAATGTTTATTTAAATTAAAGATAACATTTTTATTAGAAAGATTTATTTAGATTAAACATGTCATTTTAGTAGAAATGTTTATTTAGATCAAACATGTCATTTTTATTAGAATTGTTTACATTAGAAATAAAATAACATTTCTGTTATAAAATGCTACATAGAAATAAAACAACATTTTTTCTTTAAAATGTTGCATTAGAAATAAATAACATTTTTGTTATAAAATGTTAAGTTTGACAAAAATATCATTTTTGTTATAGAATGTTACATTAGTATAAAAACATTATTTTGTTAGCAAATGTTACATTAGAATAAAAACATTATTTTATTGGTATATGTTATGTTAAAATAAAACATGTCATTTTGTTAGTATTTGATGTGTTAAATAAAACATGTCATTTTATTAGCATATTGTTTGTTAAATAACATGTAATTCTATTAGAATATGTTAAAACAAAGCATGTCATTTATTTAGGATCATGTTTTGTAAAATAAAAATATCATTTATGTTCAGCTCGAATTGTCAGAAATGAAGTATCATTTATGTTCATTTAGAAGTTCATTTACGTTCATTTAGGAATGTCATTTATGTTCATTTAGAATTGTCATAAAATAAAGTTCATTTATGTTCATTTAGAAATGTCATTTATATTCATTTAGAATTGTCAAAGATAAGATTTCCATTTTTATATGTCATGAATACATTAGTTTTGTATAAATATTAAAATTTACATTTTTATATGTCATTTAGATTTGAACATATTTGTCAAATAAATTTGTCATTTAGATTTAATCATATTTTGTAAATAAATAGGTCATTTAATTAGAATTGTCATTTAATTAGAAATGTCATTTTATTAGAAAATTGATCGTAAGTTAAAATATGATTTGTGCTAGAATAAAACAATATCATTATGATGTTATTATGGTAGTGAAATTCAATTATAAATATTTATTTATAATTTAAACAAATGAAAATTTGTTAAATGGAAAGTAATTCAAATTGAATTAGAATTGGTTAAATTTATTAACCAATGATTTATTTATATAAATTGTTGTTGTTTGAAAACCCCACATGGGTGTTGGGATGATATTTGACCAACACCAATCCCAATATTTAGTTATATGTCAACGATGGATTGATAGTCTATGATGAGCATTATTTATTTATTTTAATGCTCACACAGTTATAAATTTCACTCTGGATGTGAATGGATTGTTTAATGATTATTTATCATTACTATTATATACATATGCAATGTATAAAATCCATATAACCAAAAATATAAGGTAATTGACTGAGTCGCATTCCGATTCAGAATATCTTTTAAATAAGTAATATTTGAAAATAAAGAACATTTTCATATAAAGAATAGTTTAAAAATAATGAATATTTTTCAGTGAAATAATTACAATTAAAAAATTATAATTGCACTTTTGACACGAGGTTAGGTTGCATTTGTGGTGGAAGTCTGCCCGGACCCGACCGACATATCCAGCAGCCACTAATGTTGAACCTAATGTGAGAGGTCTAAGTGCTCAAATACGAAGTGGGCTATGACACGAGGTTAAGCCCAACTTGTGGGATAAGTCTGCCCGGACCCGACCGGCATGTCCAGCATCTGCAAGTTGTAGGCCTAATGTGTGAGGTCTAGCCCATTATAAACCATAAATGGACATGGTAATGAATTGTACTATTTAGCCCATTATAAGTCGAAACGCTATTTTAACCCGAATGGGTTTTTCAATCATTTTTATTCATTTTATAATGAATCGAATAAAAAGTAGTAATTTCCAAAATCTAATATTTTGAAAACATTATTTTAATTAAGAAATAGAATAAATCTTTAATCAAGATTTAATGGAGTTTTCCAATTAATTAATATTTAATTGGAATTAAATAAATTGGATTTTTGGGTTTTTCGTGAATGGTGTCTTCAATAACACCGTTCTTAAACCCAGTTGGGAAAAGAATAAATCTTTAATTGAGATTATTAGAGTTTCCAATTATATTTAGTAATTAGAATAAAATGAAATGTGAATTGGGTTTATTATGAGCTGTGTTTTAAGCGACATCTGTTCTTTAACCCAATTGACAATGGAAATGTAATTTGGAATTTATAAATCTTTTATTTAGATTTAATGGAAATTTTCCAAAGTAAAGTTATCCAATTTAATATATTGAATTGGAATTTAATGGAATTCGATTTAATAATAATCGAGATAATTTTCTGTAAAAGAAGACCGATACTATATATAGAATTTAAGAGGCTTTGCCGTTATTCCATTTATATTATTGGTCTGATATAGAAATTTATATCGATCATATATTGATTTAATTTCAGTGAAAATTCCATATTTAATGGAAGACGATTTTGGGTTTACTGTGAACTATGTTTTAAATGACATTAGTTCTTTAACCTAGTTAAAGATAAGATTAATTTCTTAAAATTTAAATAATGATTTTAGATATTCAAAACCAAATCGAAGTTTAATAAGTCTTTAAAAGAAAGATTTAAGAATAAATTTAAAGGATTTATCTTTTTAGAATAATGTGAATATTTTATTTAAAGAATATTCTGAATTGGAATGAGGCATTGGATGTGTTTTTATAACACTTGATTTTTTATTATAAAATACGCAAGTTATTCGGAAAGACCAGGTTTAACCCATTTCGAATAATTACTACGACGATTAAGAGTCGAAGATGAAGACGGTGGTTGAGGACCGGCGATCTTCACATCGAATGGATGACTACTGATGCCCTGGACTGATTTGCTCCCATGAAAGGGTTAAAAGTGGTAGTTTGTCCGGACGTACTTGTTGATTGTCCGGATATGCGAGCACCTCACTTTCGTATTGGACATACTGGACGGGGAATAAGGTGTCTCCGGTTTCTTCAGACCCAGAACGGACTTGTAAATGGATGTGTGTCTTACATTAAATTTCATTCCATGTAAATTAAATTGATTTCTATTTAATATATACCTGTGGTGGCGGAGAATTTATTCTCTTGCTTAACACCCTTCTCTGAGACGTACGAGCTCAAAGGTTATATATTGGTCGTTATCGATCGCATGGCGTGGATTGTTAATGTGGCACGCCAAGATGCAAAAGATCAAGGCTTTTGTTGAAAAGCAGAGCCTTGTGGTTGATGATCAAAGCATAGCCTATTTCAGCATAGCTTTGTGTATAGCGTGACCTCGCGAGCCTCACACCCAGGTAAGAGTCAGAAATTGAGCAAGGGAACGCAGGGAGTGCACACGTTTCTTTCTAGCTAGAAGTGGTGCCAGCGACTTACCAACCCTGACATTTTGCTTATGTGGATGATGGAATTTTCGAGGCCTCGGATTTATCGGTAGCCAATGGCCGTATTATAGGTTTAATAGGACCGGGAAGCGCGTGTTCAGGCATAACTAATCCACTAGCGTTATTTGTGGACCGGCCTTGCAGTATCCAAGGGTTTCCCGTAGGTGTGATCTTGAGACATTGCTAGAGTGTCTTGAATCGATAAGGAGATCGTTCCTAGCCTTGACTCTTGATGGAAATCCAACTTCCAATACGACATCATACGGTTTTGATTGTAGAACT
This sequence comes from Allium sativum, assembly GCA_030737875.1. Classification (NCBI taxonomy): domain Eukaryota; kingdom Viridiplantae; phylum Streptophyta; class Magnoliopsida; order Asparagales; family Amaryllidaceae; genus Allium; species Allium sativum. Next base: position 890,897,511 of record CM060916.1, on the reverse strand, counting down.
AGTATGGCGACATAGTAGGATGGGGTACTATGCCGTCAATTATTGATACATTATAATTGAAATGTTTTTAAAACATATATACACTAATAATAATATCAAATCCGTTTTATCGTATCAAGCATTTTTAACCATTATAAGATAAAACTCTATCCTCCGGTTTGCGTTGCATTGTGTGATGGGACTTGAGTCTTATAATGGTTTCATTTTCCTAACAAGCATTGCGTTGTTTAACGATTTACTTTAATTTATGCACTGGCAATCCAATAGAGTAAACCCGTTCCACGTTAGCGGTGTGGTCCTATGATTAGCCTTATTACTAGTTAAGCTAAGTAAAGATTTTTCACACCAGTCCCATGACTGACCCCTAGTTTATTTCACTTTGCAAACTCGGGTGCCCTCTTTTCCACACGGGCAGTCGAGTAGCTTATTTTACAGATATATTGAGCAGGATTCTAGATCGAAGCTTAGAGTTGTGTCCAGAGCATTAATAGTCTTCCACTGTGTTAATCTAATTGTTCCGCTGCAGTGTTTTGCATTTATTGTAATTTAATCTTCCGATGTATTATAATATTCAATGTACTCTGATATATTCTGTACTCTGATGTAATAAAAGTCTTCTGTTATTTTTTTTGATGTGTTGTATTCCCAGAGTTAACGCATCCGGGTTTTGAACGGTCTTAGTCGATTTTGCGATCGATTAGGGCCGGGCAAAATTCGAATCGTTACATTAAATATCCTAAATAATAATATATTGATTTCAAAATAAGAATTGCAATTTATTAAGAAATTTTAAAAGGAAATATTTATTTCCAAACAGAAATGGTTATTTAGAATTCAAATTAAATAGAATTTAATATTAAATATTTGTTTAAACCAAATATTTTGAAAGGCGATTTTATAACCGATATCATAGGAAATAGGATTATTATTATTATTTTAAAAATTGGGAAAAATGTAAATCGTGTTTGAATTTGGGAAAGGATAGAAACTAATGTAAAATTGATGTTTAATATATTGAAATTTTCCAGTTACAAGGAAAATATAAAAGAGCTTATATAACTCAACAATTATAAGTTAGAAATAAATTGAAACTCAAAGTTTCAAGTATAAAATCGAATTTGACTAAATGAGTCAGGTATGGATTTGTGTTGAGAAATATTATTCACGAGTGGGGTGAATGGATGTTAAAGCTAATCAACTGAAAATATAAATTCGTTAGGAAGAGGTTTTAAATTTATAAATTCTAATTGAATTTAACTAGTAAAGACAATATAAGTTTTATTAAATAATTTATGTAAGATTTTGGAAAATAAATAATAATAGTATGGTATTTACAAACAATATTTGTATACATACATTTTGGATGTGGAATGCGGTTTTATAGAAATGAAGCTGAATTAAGTTGTAACTAAAATATAAAAGTATGTAAGGGAAATTTTATTTTCAAATGGAATATTTATTTAGTAACTAAATAATAAATATTATTGGGCAACAAGGATTTATTTTAACAAATAAGATGAGTGGTTGATTTTGTAAGTGATGATTATGAAGATAAAAGGGAAATTGGGTTTGAAATCGATATTGTTAATGGATTTGAATTTTTTGAAGTTCAGTGGGAATTATAAATTGGATTATATGAAATAACTCTATAATTAGAAGTTATAATGGGATTGAAAACTTGAAATCTGATTTATGAAATCAAGTCTAGTATTGATTTGTATTGAAATTATTATTCACGATTAAATGTGAATAAAAGTGAATAAATTAGTAGTGGAAAATAGAAATTTATAAAGGGTTCTTGAAATATTAATTTCTAATTGAATTTAGGTAGAATTAATTTGAATAATATAATGTAGATTATATTAAAGAATTTTACATATGGTTTATAAATAGCAAATATTATTATAATTTGCAAATGATAGGTAAATACGAATATTGTAGAATATAAGTTATAAACAGAATGGAATGAAGTTTTAAACATACATAAATGTTTATAAAAAAAATTTATTTATGGAAAAAAGACTTGATATAGGACTTGGTTTATGAAGATTAAAATGAAATGGAATTGGGTAATGAAAGTATATCTTTATAAGAAAATCCTGTTACAATTTAGAAATAAATATTTAGCAAATGTTTTGCAAATCAAATCCGTAAAGGAATATTCTATAAAGGTTGTAGTAATATTTTGTAAATATTATTTTTAAGTTAAATATTTGAATAGTCATGAATCTGAGATTAACGTCTCATATAAAAATGGTAATTAATATTAGAAATTCTCGTTTAAAAATTAAGAAAAAAAGTTTAGGGAAATTAGGAACTGATTGGAGGTTGGTGAGTTGAATGGTTGTCTGAGTGTTGACCTAACCTTCGGGGTTGATACTTAGGGAATTATTTTCTTACTAATTTACAATTAGAGAATAATGATCGAGATGAGAAATACATGCTTAATGGGATTGTAAAACGAAAGGGGCTTTTGAATATTCTTATATATGTAAATATAAGAAGAAAAATGAATATTCCAATTATTGGAACGAAAGAGGAGTTTTAAATTAACGAATGATTAATCAAAAAGAGACTAAAGCAAATGATGAATATAAATCAGTAAATTCAAATTTCTTTTATGGATGAATGGTTGTTTTATTTGATAGTTAAATAACCGACTATCAAATCTGGCCTAATACGATTGTTGGTACGGAAAGACCGGGATCGAATTTATTCGAAAACCATTCTGAACCAACTAATACGTAAACGTGGAAGATACCGATTGAAGATAGAGCAGTGAAGACCGTAGATCTTCACAAGAGAAAGGACTACTTGTCGAATTCTCTGGAGTCGCGCCCAGAGATATTTTGATGGTGATCCTGTCGTGGTTGAAATCGACGGATTGCAAGGACTTGTCACTACCGATCGATAGGGTGATTCCTAGGATGTGGTAGGAGAGTGCTTTCGGTTTGTCCAGTCCCAGGACAACTTGTATGGACGAATGTCTGACAGAGTATTTCCAAAGGACCACGTACATTGATTTCCTCAAACGTATTTCGGTTAATGGCAGAGAAGGGCACTTCTCTTAGCTTGAATACTAGAATATTTTTATGGACGTCAATTAGTGATATCTGACAGATCTGTCGATGTGGCATTCAAAGTGAATGGTGACCCAATGTTCTAAAATACTAATAATAAATAAATAAATATGATCTCAAGCCTCACAACCGAGAAATGACAAAAATCGGCAAGGCAGCATGGCTATGTGGGTCGCTCCCAATAGGGTGTATAATCACCTATCTAGAGAAATTCCGTTTCATTCTTTAATATCTTTCGATGATGTCCCTTTCGGGAAACAGTTGTTGATCCCAACCGTTGCTGATATACATTCGCTACACTCAAGCGAAATGAGTGGGCGGTCTTGTGTGGGCCGGGTTGCAAGACGTTCTTGTTGAACCCAATGTATTCCCCTCTAGAGATACACTATCAGCAGGTGGTTTCATACCTTGTCATAGTCGGAACCCAATCTCCAATAAGTGCCCGCGATTTTGATTGTATACTCTATATGTAGAGCGTGAGATGCAATCGTTCTGCTAGATTGATATTTATTTGTATTTAGACACTATTATAATATCAGATAAGATATTGATTCCAAAAATGTTTTGGGTTATCGTAAGGTAAAAACCATCCGTGTTCTCTTTTCATTTCAAGTACGAATTTATTTCATGCTCGTTCTTTCATATCAAATTTTCTTCCTTCTCCCCGAAGGCTCACAATCAGATACACAGAAAAGCTACTACCCTAATGTCAACTGCTAGTACGTTTAGAAATGACGGGGTTCTTATCCTCCTCGTCGTTCACCTATAAATAAACATCCGCGTTCATTGTTTCCATCTCAAAGCAATTCAGTTTTTTTTCATCTGCTTTCATTTTTTCCCATTCGAAGACCAAGTCAAGCTTCTCCATTCGTCTCTTTTTCCCTAATCAGATTGAAAACAAAACCACCCCTTTGAAGCCATTCGAAACAATTGATTTTGTTTCCCTTTTCCTTAAAACATACCAACCCACCAGTACTATAAAAATATATCATTTCAATCCAAACCGCGAATCGATGGAAGGCCACAAAGCTGCTTGAAGCTCGAACGAACTCGAAGTAATCGTAAAAAGGGGGGACTTGCGATCTGGCATCATAATCGAAGACTGCCATTTTTCCTAAAGCGCTAAAACTCGAAGATGATCCAGAGGTGATCGCGATTGGTATGTGCGGTGATGAGGGCATTCAAATGAATGGTCGTGGGTTAAGATGAGATTTCAAAAGGATACGATGTCCAAAGGGGTCAAATGGGCAAAATGATGAATTGGATGAAGTGCGGTGGGATAAAAATGGGTATGCTAGGAATTGATGGATCGACATATGAACTAATTTGGTGTGATGGACTGATAAACGAAATGGATATTGCGGTGTCAAATGTTGACCTGAGTGATCTGGGTAACGAAAATTGCTAATGACAAAGTGAGGTGGTTAGGGGAGTTTTGCAGTTCGTTTTTTTGGGAAGGATTTCAAGTTACTCACGAGAAATGGGTGGAATTGGTGAAAAAACTAAGGTGCCATGGATAATGGGTAATTCGAAATGTGCATAATGGTGTGGAGTTGAATGTTCAATGGCAGGAGTGTGGACTGTTAAATGGTAGTTAGGTGGAGAGATGTTGTTTGGATAGTAGCATTGATGGAGGAGAACATGCCAATGGTTCGAATGGATGGGCTTGAGGAAGTACAGCAGTGTTGAAATCTTTTGGGTAGGGGAACAACATCAAGCAGTAGGGTATGGTACTAAGAAAGAGGTAGTAGATTATCGGCAAAGTGTTCATTGAAATGTTGAAACTAATGAGCCAGTATTGGAGTTGATTTTTCAATGGAGCATAATTAGAAATTTTTAATAAGCTTCGTTGATTGGTCGCATAATTCGCAAAACAAAAAGGTATACGTTTTATTTATTTAAATTTCGTAGAATAATTAATTTAGTTATATTCGTTAGTTGTTAAATCAAAATTTAAATAAATAATTAATTGATGAATACACGTAGGATAATTTATTTCAATAGTTAATTTAGATTAATAAATTGTTTGACCGATTAGTGAAATTTAAAATAATCATAGGTGAAAAATAAATTCATGTGGACAATTCAAGTAGATGCGGTGCTGAGGCGATATGGAATTATAAACGGATATTCGCCAGAGGAAACCGAGGTGAGTTAAACTTACTCAGTAATTATTGGGAACTATTTTTAATAGTTCAAAATTTTATTTATTGCTTGCTGGCTGCTAAATTGACAGATATAAAGTAATAATATTATATAATAATAATATTGGTGATCGGCTAATTCCCGCAGTACCATTAGCGGATGCCCGCAGTACCATTAGCGGATGATTTCCCTATGCGCCTCACAATGTACAGTGAATGACCTTCTGTACCGCGATATCCTACCTCGAAGCAGGATGGGTATTATTGTTGACTAACATTTGCGAATGCAGGAAAACAGGTTGGAGGAATCCAACTAGATTCCTCACATTTAAATTATTTGTTTATCATGTATATGCTGTTATATGATGTGGTTATAACCTGTGACAGTTTACAGTGTACTTGGATGCGTTAGAACACTGATTGTTGATTGTGGATATTTTAAATATCCTAAATAATAATATATTAATTTCAAAATAGGAATTGAAATATAATAAGAAATTTTAAAAGGAAATATTTATTTCCAAACAGAAATGGTTATTTTGAATTCAAATTAAATAGAATTTAATATTAAATATTTGTTTAAACCAAATATTTTGAAAGGAGATTTTATAAGCGATATCATAAGAAGTAGGATTATTATTATTATTTGAGAAATTGGGGAAAATGTAAATAGTGTGTGAATTTGGGAAAGAATAGAAACGAATGTAAAATTGTTGTTTAATAGATTGGAATTTTCCAGTTATAAGGAAAACATAAAAGAGGTTATATAACACAACAATTATAAGTTTTAAATAGATTGAAACTCGAAGTTTCAAGTATAAAATTGAATTTGACTAAATGAGTCAAGTATGGATTTGTGTTGAGAAATATTATTCACGGGTGGGGTGAATAGACGTTAAAGTAAGTAAGTTAAAAAATATAAATTCGTTAGGAAGAGGTTTTAAATTTATAAATTCTAATTGAATTTAACTAGTAAAGACAATATAGGTTTTATTAAAAAAATTATATAAGATTTTGGAAAATAAATATTAATAGTAAGGAATTTACAAACAATATTTATATACATACATTTTGGATATGGAATGCAGTTTTATAAAAATGAAGCTGAATTAAGTTGTAACTAAAATATAACAGTATGTATAGAAAATTTTATTTTCAAATGGAATATTTATTTAGTAACTAAATAATAAATATTATTAGGCAACAAGGATTTATTTTAAAAAATAAGATGGGTGGTTGATTTTGTAAGTGATGATTATGAAGATAAAAGGGAAATTTGGTTTGAAATCAGTATTGTTAATGGATTTGAATTTTTGAAGTTCAATGGGAATTATAATTTGGATTATATGAAACAACTCTGTAATTAGAAGTTATAATGGGATTGAAAACTTGAAATCTGATTTATGAAATCAAGTCTAGTATGGATTTGTATTGAAATTATTATTCATGATTAAAGGTGAATAAAAGAGAACAAAGTAGTAGTGGAAAATAGAAATTTATAAAGGTTTTTTGAAATATTAAATTCTAATTGAATTTAGGTAGAATTGATTTGAATAATATAATATAGATTATATTAAACAATTTTACATATGGTTTATAAATAGCAAATATTATTAGAATTTGCAAATGATAGGTAAATACGAATATTGTAGAATATAAGTTATAAATCGAATGGAATGAAGTTTTAAACATACATAAATGTTTATAAAAAATTATTTATGGAATAAAGACTTGATATAGGACTTGGTTTATGAAGATTAAAATGAAATGGAATTGGGTAATGAAAGTATATCTCTATAAGAAAATCCTGTTTCAATTTAGAAATAAATATTTAGCAAATGTTTTGCAAATCAAATCCGTAAAGGAATATTGTATAAAGGTTGTAGTAATATTTTGTAAATATTATTTTTAAGTTAAATATTTGAATGGTCATGAATCTGAGATTAACATTTCATATAAAAATGGTAATTAATATTGGAAATTCTCGTTTAAAAATTAAGAAATAAAGTTAAAGGAAATTAGGGATTGATAGGAGGTTGGTGAGTTGAATGGTTGTCTGAGTGTTGACCTGACCTTCGGGGTTGATACTTAGGGGATTGTTCTCTTACTAATTTACAGTTAGAGAATAATGACCGAGATGAGAAATACGTGCTTAATGGAGTTGTAAAATGAAAGGGGCTTTTGAATATTCTTATATATAAAAATATTAGAAGAAAATTGAGTATTCCAATTATTGGAAAGAAAGAGGAGTTTTGTAACAACCCAAAAAGTTCCAATCCTGATTACCGATACTAATACATATCATGTATCACGTATCGACTAATCAAACATCTGAAATTAACAGATCGTTAATAGAAAGAAGTTAGAGGATGAGAAATAGAAAGAAAGAAAGTTAGAATAGAAGAAAAAGAAGAATTGAACACAACAAAATCAGAGTATAACGAATCTCGCAGCGGAACTAAATAAAATATATTATGTAACAACTTGAAATATAAAACTATATTTACTTACATACATCATCAGAGTACAACTCATACATAACACAATGGAAATAAACTCGATATATCTAATGTTGAAGACCCCGCTCCAATCTCCTTCAAATGAATCTGAAAAATCCTGAAACCACTTGCCTGCCCGTACAAATTTGGGCACCCAAGAGTTTAGGGAAAACACAGAAAAATAAACTCTGGGTCAGTCATGGGACTGGTGTGAGTAAACGATTTTAACCAGCTTGGTTTTAAAGTTCGAAAATCTTTTCGAAATAAAGGATTATCGTAAGACCAAATCCACACATAAATATGGATGTTTTTTACCTTACGATAACCCAAAACATTTTTGAAATCATATATATCGTCTGATATAATGATAGTGTCTAATTACAAATAAATATCAATCTAGCGAAACGCTTGCATCTCACACTCCACATATATGGTATACAATCAAAACCGCGGGCGCTTATTGGAGATTGGATTCCGACTATGACAAGGTATGGAACCACCTGCCGATAGTGTATCTCTAGAGAGGAATACACTGGGTTCAACAAGAACGTCTTGCAACCCGACGCACACATGACCGACCACTCATTTCGCTTGAGTGTATCGAATGTATATCACCAACGGTTGGGATCAGCAACCGTTTCCCGAAAAGAGACAACATCGATAGATTAAAGAAGCAAATGGAATTTCACTAGATAGGTGATTATACACCCTAATGGGAGCAACCTACATAGCCATGCTTCCTGCCCGATTTTTGTCATTTCCTGGTTGTTGAGGCTTGAGGTTAGAATTTATCTTTAGAACATCTGGCCAACATTTTCTTTAAGTGCCACATTGTCAAATCCATCGAAATCACTAATTGATGTCCACAAAAATACTCTAGGTTTTAGCTAAGAGAAGTGCCCTTCTCCGCCGCCAACTATGGTACGTTTGAAGAAATCAACGTACGTGACTCCTTTGGGAATACTCTATCAGACATCCGTCCATACAAGTCATCCAGGAACATGATGAACTGAAGGCACTCTCCTACCGCACCCAATATAGGAATCACCCCATGGATCAGTAGCGAATAGTCCTTGCAAAATTCGAAGATTTCAATATCGAAAGAATTGCAAGTTATAATAACTGTGGCGACCGCCAGAGAATTTTGACAAGTAGATCTTTCGGTCATGGAGATCCATGATCTTCAACTTCATTTATATATGTATCCTGCAAGACTGTTTTACGTAAGGCTAGTTCGAAGAGGTTTTGGGTCCAGTTCCCATCCCGGTCTCTTCGAACCTACACGTGGGGAATATTTCTTTGATAGTCGGTATTTTAACTATCAAATTTAACAGTGTATATAAATAAAACAGTTTATACAATTTAGTTTATAATCAATATAATATGGCATGTTTATTCACATTAATTAACTTGTACAAGTTTCAATTCAAATGGTAGAATAGTAATTAACATCAGATAATTAAAATAAAACATGTCAACATCTTTGTTTCAACAAATCTACTTTTTTTTCACTTCATAGCATAACAGATGATTAACAACAAGCATTCATTTCAGCAATAACAATCAACGAGGATTCGACGTTTAGATTCCAAACTAATAACAGTTCGGAATATGAGATTGAGTAACAACCAATTTCACACCATTTTTGTTCCAAATTCCTTGGAAATAAATACATTGATTTTATTTAAATGTTTATTCTGTTACAAATATTTGAATGTCGGAGATCAGAACTTAAGTTTAGACGATGTCATACACCTGGTAATTATGGAATAATTCAATACTTTCCAATTCTTCCCTCTTGTTTGTTTATTTATTTAGGGTTTACTTCTATTTTAAAATCAAATTTATTAAATTTGATTAATTTAAATATTCAAATCTGCTTAACCTATTACGGTTAAATTTCCATGCACATATATTAATTAAACTCATTGTTCCTTGTAAACTATTCAAGTGAATTTCCTTTCTTTAATCGTATATATAAAATGGTTAAACTTACATTTTTAAGTAACCATTATTTAATTTTATTTTAAACTGAGGCCCAAGTCCAACAATTTGCAACAACAATTTTCCCATACATTGTTTGCTCCTTCCTATTTTATTTATATATGTATATATATATAAATGTTTTCATTTTAACTTAATGGATTCAAACAACATTTTTGCTTTATTTATTTCTAACTCTAAATCCCAAATTTGGCCCAGCCGCTAAAAGAAACCCGCAGCCTAATTCCTTTCCTCTTTTAGATATAAAAGCTTCTACCTTCTTTTCAAAACATTATATTTTAATTATTTTCTTCTTTAGGCCTGAAGGCCTAATAACCTGAACATCCTAAACGCAACTCATATGCTCAAGTATTTTGATTCCTCTTATCTCTTTTACTTCTTTCTCCCCATGCTGTTACCTTCCTTCTTGCCATTCTTTCTAGTACACTGTTTAATGTGATTGTGCACGTGCACAATCACTTCCGCTACCGTCCTGACCTCCTGATCATCACCGCCAGTCACGTCCCCTCACCGGAACTCCTTGCCACTACTAGCACCGACCAACATTCACTGTAGAAAAATGAGGCAGTTATGCCCGAGCTCCCCAAAAGACAACCCCCTGTTAAATGCTTCTCGTCACCAATACAGCCCACCGATCATCACCATATTTTGACTCGAGCTTGCCCATGACTCCACCTTCGATTTCCCCTCGGTATGCAACCCTCTACTGTGCTGTTGACGATGCAGTTCGTCATTATTTGGATCCCACCCGAAACCGTAGCTAAACCCTATTTTGAGCCAATTCTCACCAATTACTCCATTAAAAACTTAAGTTATGTTTTTAAAATAAACTTAATACATCATTAATCGACTTCCACTTTAAACCATATCCTAATTCTCACTAGAAATCTGCTTATTGATTTTTGAAGTACTGGGCATGAATACATGCCTATTTCAACCCATACAGATCTATTTCCGAAATTTGCTTCAGTGATTTCACACCTATAATTAGTCTGTATAAATGATGTTATATAGCTAACAACCACCATTAACTCCTATATTAAGCCTAATACATATACGACTGTAAACCAGATTGACAGAAGTATACTTAGAGTTTATTTTCCTTACCTTATTTCTGTGTTCATTATGTTCTTATCAGGTCTTAAGTCCTCGAGTCATATTCTGTCCATTACATATATTCTCCCTTAAACATCATTGATGTTTAACTTCAATGCTATAAGGACATATCGACACACAAGCAATTTAAATACACTGAAATTGATTTTGAAGCAACAAATATTTTAAGGTGTTTTCTTACTTAAAACTGTTACTGCATTGATTTTCTCTACTCTGTTCTAACCCATTTCTTTCCAGAATCTAACCATTTAACAATATAATGTTTGTATTAAGGTGATGAATGCAGGTACACCCATATAGTTTGAATTTGATTAACAATAAAGAGAATTTTGGTTGTTTAATCACCTGGTTTTGTCATTACTGTCTTTGAAATTGTCTCACAGGTTTTAAATAAAAACTCATGTCAGAACCACATTATTTATATATATTAATCCTTCAGCTATCATCGACATTTAAATGAATTATGACGAATGCATATCAACATGCATATAGTTTCGAATTCATTAAGGATTAAGATAAGAAGTGGAGTGATTAAGTGCTTATATACCATACATAAGTTCACTGTCTTTCTCCTACTGTTCATGCTTACTCCCTTTTTATTTTTCATTAACTATTATTGTTCACAGTCCACTTTTTGTTAAGAACTCCATCGCCCACCAAAAATCTGTTGCCTTCGCCATTAGCTTGTTCATCTTGCTTTGGACCATTACTCTCGGTTACCGCTTCAGTCCCAAATACTCGAACGGAGTGGAATAAATTTTGTTAAATGAGAAGGAGGAAGTGAGAAGGATAAGGTAGCGCGAGGCAAAAGAGAGGAGAATAGAGGGCGGGGCATACTGGCAAATGGTGATGGAGCATGATGATGCATGCTTAAACCGCGAGAAGTCTATACAAGTGTATACGTTGGAATCTATTCTAAGGGACTGTATACATTTGCCTACATATGCAAATGATTGGCTTGAGGCAATCTTGTATTAAACAAATTTTTAACAATATTAATTCAATGGTAATTTAATTACCACTGTAGCGTCCCATGCTTCAAATTACCATGACTTAAACTTTATTATGTACTCAGTAACAAATTTATGAAGTCATATGCATGGATATAATACATATATAATCTATAGAATAGCTTTTGGAGATGGAAGATAAGTGTCTTCTTACATATATGTATTGCTGTTACTTTATAAAATGTGTTCCCAACCTACCCTATTCTAACAGTTTTCAGCCTTAACAATATAAATGTTAAATCAATTTTGATGAACACATATTAGCACACATAGTTTAAATCCACCTAAATTAAAGACAACAAGGAAAAAAAATTAGTCACAAACTAGTTCACTGCTTATTTCCAGGTTCATATTCCATATTTCATTCATCCAATGCTTAGTTCTAAGTTTTCATGAATCTAAATTGATTTAAAATAATACACACAGTACGACAGTATGTATATTTGCAAAATCATCAATGAACAAAGGGGGAAGTTTACTCACTATATTATTGTCTACTGCTTTTCATTCACTGTCATTTGTTTACTTTCTCATTCTCAAGTTTTTTTTTAACTCTCAAGCAAAAACGACTGGAGCACCCCACTCCGAAATACTTCTTCTTATGAACCCCTTCTCAAGCAGTTCTTTCACTTGCTTACTGAGTTCTCTTCTCTCCCTCGGAGCCATGTGGCGCACTGGTAATGCAACTGGCTTTGCATTATCTACTAAGTATATTCGAAGTCTATCTCACGCCTCGGGGGTAAACCTCGAACTTCATCGAAGACGTCACTATATTCACGGACCACACGAACAGATTTCAAATCATCATTGGATGCATCTAGGGATTCTAGGTAGCTAAGCATTACCGGACCTCTAGGGTCACAAGAAATATCAAGGGTCTTTCCACAACGAGTCAACAATCTAACTACCCTTCTTTCACAGTCTAGGATGGCCCCATATCTAGTTAGCCAATCCATACCTAGAATCAAGCCATAACCCATGAAGCCAAGAACAAAGGCGTTGCATTCAAACCCAACACCAAAGATAGACATTCTCAAATCCCGACAAATTATAGAGAGATGAGCCGAACCACCAATAGGATTTGAGACTACTATGGGATCCGAAACTAGACTAGTATTTAGGTGCAGTGTTTCAACTAGCGAAGCAGACACAAATGAGTGAGAAGCGCCAGAGTCAAACAAAGTACGAACAGGATGATCAAACAGAAAAACTAAACTTTCAACAAAAATGTTTCTAACTCGTTCTTGTAGCGGTGGGACCGCGAGAGCCTGGACCTGCTCCCTTGCCTACCCTGGTGCCATGAGAGCCTGAAGCTGCCCTCCAGAAGTTCTTTGCCCTTGCCCTTGTTTCCTTGGGCAATCCTTAACTAGATGACCTGCCTCTCCACAGTGGAAACAACCAGTCTTCTTCTTTTTCCTACAGTCTTTACTCAGATGGCCTGGTGTCCCACAATTAAAGCACTTCTTCTTTCCTTTGCCATTATTGTTCTTCCCGCCTTTCTTGTTTTGCTGTTGTGGTTTCATTTGATCTCCTTTCTTCTCAGGTGCCTTATTAGCATTGGCGCCTTTCTCCTCTTCATGCATAAGCGCCATGTCAACTAGTCTCTCAAAGGTGGCCCCCCTAGAAATGTGGGTCATAGCTAACCCATGTAGCGGCTCGTTCATACCCTTAACAAATCTCAGGGCCTTCTTTTCGAGTGCATTCACCAAGTCCAAGCCAAATCTCGCTAATTGATTGAACTTGTTAACGTATTCTTTCACTGATAGATTCCCTTGCTTCAACGCCAAAAATCTTTCCATATATAAATTTTCTTCAGCCCGTGAGAGAAACTTTGCCTCAAACCTACGCCTGAAATCCGGCCTTGTATCAACCGGACGCTCTCCATTAGTAACCTCCCACCGAAACGAGGCCTCATCCTTCATTAACCAGACAGCTAACTGGACCTTTCTTCCATTTTCTACCTCAAAGATTCCAAACATTTCTTCCACCTTCTTTAGCCAATTTCGAGCTTCAACAAACGTCTCCGACCCGTGAAAAGGTTTCCCACCCATTGCCCGAAATTCCTTGCATATCTTTGCGAAAGTGTCAACACGGGGAGGAGGAGGAGGAGGGGGAGGAGGAGGAGCATTTGCTGGGCCTGCGACATTAGCCCTAGCTTCTAGATTTGGCCCTAGCAACTTCCAAATAGGTGGAAACAAGGGGGTCAGACATAAAGTCTGGCGAGTGCAATAACTTTAACAATATAATCATTAAGTAACTAGGATAAGGCATAAGCTGGAAAATAAGGAGATAATTGTGAACAAATGGGTATGACAGAGCAAACAAAGGAAATAAGATGAACAAAGATGACGTTAAAGGCGCCCCTAATCACTATAGGATAATTACTATACTGCACCACCACTAGTCACCCTAAAGGTTGATCCCGCCTACAGAACTTAATAATGATAATGGTAGTTTCGTGTACCCCTAGCTCCCTTCATAGGTGTCGTCTGCCGCTATCTCCACTAGGTGTACCCACTACCTCCTTTCGATCGGCTCCCTAACTCGTATATACCCGTGCTGGCCCCACATTGGGGTGTATCACTCCCCAAAGTGGCAACCCGATACCACCAAAAATGCACGGCTTATATCTACACGATGCAACAACGTCTTACCTACCAGCCCGGGCCCACACACGCATATGAACCCGTTGGACTTGCATTGCCCTTGCTAACCCGTTTTGACCTCTTACAATCAAATCCAGTACGCGTGTCCCGTCCTCGACTTGGGTCGAGCCCACAAAGATACTTAATGGGTTACTGGTTTGAAAAGGGCCCTCATGCATGACACCAGCTTTCCGCCTATGCTTAGTCCCCTCTAAGGTTTTCCCACTTAACCCTATTCTTATTCATGTCTTCTTATATGTTTCAATCTTGGTTAAGTGCATATAATCATATTTCAAATGCCACCCAAGGCACCCACTTAATTCCACATGCCACCCAAGGCACCCACTTAACCCCCCATGTCCCGCCACATGTTTATCTGGTTAATTGTTTCTTAATTCATTAACACCGTAACCTTGTAAAGACCTCCAACATTCGACTGGCATTTGTGGCAGTTGGATTTGCCGGGCGGGTCCGGGAAGTCTTACACCCCAAACGAGCCTAACCTCGTGTCTTTACAACTATTATGCATTTAATTCATGCCTTTGACCTCTCACATTAGACTGGCATTTGTGGCAGCTGGATTTGTCGGGCGGGTCCGGGCAGTCTTACACCACAAAAGAGTCTAACCTCGTGTCTTAGGCGGTTTATTATTACATATCTTCATTTAACCCCAAATTGGATTATTATCCCTATTCAAATTTGTAAATAAATTCCAAATTCATTTATGTCCATAATTGTCTCAATTATGTCCATAAATACCAATTTTGCCAATTAATATCTTAAATTTATTATATGCCTTTTTCAGGACATTTATGCCAATTCTTAGTAGGTGTATATTCAATATTACCCCCATCGTCCCCACGTTGTTCGTTCGTTTATCATGACACACATATATATATATATATATTAGACTATAAATTAGTCTAATACATAAAAGGGAAGAAACATCAAAAATTTGCCTAACACCCAAAATAGATCTAACTTGCAAATAAGAATTACAACATAACTTGCATAAACTTTGTATAGTCATGAATCTAAACATAAACCTAAAAGGTGTGAACTTGCATGTATATGATATAGTTTTTCACTTAAAACTTGCATAGGCCATAATCACAAACTTGCATAAAACTATACATGTCATAGATCTAAACATAGGGGTGTAAACTTGCATATATGTGGTATAGTTTTTCACCTAAAACTTGCATAGGCCATAATCACAAACTTGCATAAAACGATGTATGTCATAGATCTAAATCTAAAGGGTGAACTTGCATATATGTGAATCCAATTTCTACCTAAACTTGCATATAATCACTTTATTTGATTCAAATGTAAACTAGTGTACAATTCACATAGAAACTAGCATATAATCTACACCCAAACTTGCAAATAAAATGATGTCAAACGTGAATCAAGTTGAACATAGATGATTTGGCATATGAAAAGGGATCCACAACAAAACTATCATGATAAACATCTAGCATATATTCACAAAAGATTACATTTTTCCAATGATTCACTAACATAGCCATATAACCCAATTTATATCTCAACCTAATTAACTTGTTAATTATCTTATTAAAGAAATTGAACTCACAACTCAAAGAAGGTCTTAAGTTATGAAATCTGAGTTCTGAAATTGATTTAGCTCGCCTCTGAAGTAGAAAATTCGTTGTAGTTGTTGTTATAATCTTGAATTGGATTGAGTTGATTAGCTTTACTTTCTCTCTAATTGGTGGCGGCTACTCTAGGTTGCAAGGTGATAGCATGACGGTGATGGTTCTAATTTTAATTAGGTTTTAGGGTTTGAGTCTACATGTGTTTATATAGAGTTTAGGATTAATTTAGGCCATCTGATCAACCTAGAAGTAACCACAACCATTCAGTCCAGATCAGAACTGTCCAGAAACCCTAATGACTCAGCAACCAGTCACAAAATCGTCATCACTCAAATCTGCCCGGGGGGGGGGGGGGGCAGGTCGATCCCCAGGTCGACCTGTAGGGGGGAGGTCGACACTAGGATCGACCCCCTGGTCGACCTGGGTCCTGGGCGGGAATTTTCCCGCCCAGCCCGCTTCTGGCTTCTAATTTGAAATTTGAATTTATTTTGAGCTGTTTGAATTTATTAAATTTTCTAGAAACTTCCGATAGCCATAACTTCTTTATACAAAGTCCAATTTACGCAAACTCGGACTCTATCTCAACCAGAATTCCGAGACGAACACAATGGCGTAACCCGTTTCCCTTGATTCTCACATTTAAAATTAAGTATTCTTTAATTTGTTAGTTTATGTTAACATAAAACACGGGGTGTTACAATGACCTCAAGCCTCATAACCGATAAATGACAAAAATCAGGCAGGCAGCATGGCTATGCGGGTCGCTCCTAATAGGGTGCATAATAACCTATCTAGAGAAATTTTGTTTCATTCTTTATTCTATTTTGATGCTGTCTGTTTCGGGAAACGGTTGCGAATCCCAACCGTTAGTGATATACATGCTCTACACTCAAGCGAAATGAGTGGACGGTCATGTGTAGGCCGGGTTGCAAGACTTTCTTGTTGAACCCAGTGTATTCCCCTCTAGAGATACACTATCGGCTGGTGGTTCCATACCTTGTCATAGTCGGAACCCAGTCTCCAATAATCGCCCGCGGTTTTGATTGTATACTCTATATGTAGAGCGTGAGATGCAAGCGTTCTGCTAGATTGATATTTATTTGTATTTAGACATTATTATAATATTAGATAAGGTATCGATTGCAAAAATGTTTTGGGTTATCGTAAGGCAAAAACTGTCCGTGTTTATGTGTGGATTGGTCTTACGATCACCTTTTCTTTCGAAATGATTTTTAACTTTAAAATCAAGATGGATGCTACCAATAATTTAGTGATTTTTTTCTCATGCTGGTTCACCAAACTGACCTGTGGCATTTGTAATGCTCGGGTCAAACCCAGTTGGGTCAGACCGAGTTGTACAGGTTTAGGGTAAGACGATCGTATTCCAGGAGACGAGCTGGAGGAGATCAGACATATGATGTATATAGTATTCCGCTGTGTTGTAAATGAGGACAGACTGTTATAACTATCCAGATGAATTGAGTGACAATTGTGCTCTGGTAACTGTAAGTATTATTTCAAGTATTCAATATAGAGTTATTTCTATATTATATTTTATTTCGTTGTGATGTGAGACTTTGGTATGATGTTTAGTTCTTCTTCTTCTTCTTCTATTCTAATATTTCTTTCTTTCTTATCTCACCCTCTAACTTCTTTCTTTAACATTCTGGATTTTCGAAACTCGAGTTTGGACATGGGATGTGTTTATATCAAAAATTTGAGCATTGAATTTTATGGTTCGTTACATAACTATTATTAGATAAACTGAAATTTTAATCCAAGTATGATTTTAAAAGGAGGAATTAAAAAATCGTTCCAAAAAGGGAACGTTGGATTTTATTCTGAAACCCAGAATATATATATATATATATATATATATTAAATTAGTATAAATCCAAGGGATTAAAAGTATAATTCGATTTTGTCGAATTTTATAAAATAATTTAGTTCCAAAGAAATTGGAAATTAATATAGAGAATCAAGTTGAAAATGAATTTATAATCAAGTTGTAAATTTTGAATGAAGTAATAAACGATGTTGGATACTCTTAAATTTAAAGCTCGATTTATAAAATTAGTTAAATTTATATCAATATAGAAATGGAATGAAAGATGAGATTTAAATTGAGTTTTTATATTATAAGATTTTATCTATCTCAAGATAAGAACGTTGTCGGTCAAGGTCTAAGAGGTAAATAAAATACCCCAACTTGAGTGGGTCCGCTATTATCAAGGGATGGTATTAGCTTGTAATCGTAAAGGATGTTAAATAAATTGATTTTTTTCATAAAGGAAATTCATTCTGGAATTCGATTATATCAAATTTTATAAATAATTTAATTCTAGGTGGATTGGGATTAAATATATAATTCGAGTTTTGTATAAGTTCATAACCCAGTTATGGATGTGGAATAAAATAAATTGACAAGTTGAACAATCAGGATTGTTAAGTCAAGACTTGAATTATTTTAAAATATTGAAATTGGAGTTAGAATTGATTTATAAACGAAGTTTTTAAACGTTTACAATTAAATTAAATTAAAACGAACACACCGCAGCGCGGTAGTTCGTAAATTAGCGATTCAAACTTCAATTGAGTATACATAACTCAATATAAGTCGGAATTCGATGAAACAAGAAACGCTCGGACCGATTAAATGATAGTTTTCAAATGGAAGATAAAAATCTTGATTTCCTCGTATGGATTTTGAGTTATATCAAAATCAAATTTTAGAAAAGTTGTTGTCAAATTGTTTATAAACCATAACGATTTATTTAATAAATAAAAAGGGTTTTAAGCGAATAAAATCTGAATTCTTATTTGAAAAAACTAGATTTGAGTTTTCAAATATATATGAACTCAAGCAAGTTGAATGAAGTGATTTTTGAAATAAAATCAGATTTGGATTATGAAATGATATTAACTGATTAGTAAAAGAAATTAGTTAATGGAGAGTGAATGGAACTTAACGTGGGTTAAGCAAATTGGGTTTGTAAAAAAAGAATTTGAAATCAAATTTGAAACTCGAGTTATAAATGAAATTCGATTTGTTTACAAGTGGATTAAAATATGTTTGAACATTACTGTTTCAAACTATAAGTGAATAAAATGATTGAACTAATTAAAGAATCAGTTAGTGGAATTGAATGCGATAAAATCCAAATAGTTGCACAAATTTAATAAAGTGAAAATGCAGGTGTTTATTAGACATGCATGGGATGAAGTGAATGAAGAATATTTTGAGTGCCCAACAAAAAGGTACATGTTTCAATTCTATACAAGGTTTTATGAGCCTATTGGGAAAGCCACTTGGATTTTTGATTTTCTTTTTGAATGGAAAGGGCCTAGAGAGGCGAGTTGGGGTTTGAACTATTGACCGGTACAATAGAGGTACTGGCAAAAATTTTCGGAAATTTAATGAGTTAGAATACTTTTAAGAAATTTGGATAACTAGAAATCAATATATAAAATTTGATAAGGAATTTGAAAAGTAGTTTAATTAATGTTAGAAAGGGCCAGTGATTGTTTGATGGATGTTTGTTTTCCTTTGATAGTTAAATCATCGACTATCAAAGATTTTTTTTATCATCGTTGGCAATACGGAGAGACTGGTTGGATTTAATACCCTAAAACCACTCCGTATAGGCATAGGCGTTGTGAATTAGATTATGCTGAAGAAATTGGAGGCGGAGTGAAATGCAAGGGCTGTTCTGTTTGTCCAGACCCAGGACAACTTGTATGGATGAATGTCTGACAGAGCTTGCCTAACAGATCACATAAGACGATCTTTTCAAGGTATTACGTCTGGTGACGGAATTCGTTTCTCTTAGCTTTTGTACCCGTAATATTTTAGGAAGTTCAACTAGTGATTTGACGGGTTTGACGATGTGACATTCAAAGTGTGGTGACCAGATGTTCTAAAAAGGTATACGTAGCCTCAAGCCTTACAACCGGGAAATGACCAAAATCAGGCAGGTAACATGGCTAGGTGTGTTATACCCAAGCAGGGTATATTTGTCACCGATCTAGAGAAAAATTCTATTATTTGTTCTTCTTTTGATTCTGTATCTTACGGATTATGGTTGGACGGCCGACAACCGTGGGTGACAATATATTCGCTACACTCAAGCAAAATGAGTGGGCGGTCATGTGTGGCCGGGTTGTAAGATGTTCTTTGTGAACCCCAGTGTTTCCCCTCTAGAGTACACTGATCGGGAGGTGGTCCCATACCTTGTCATAGTTGAAATCCAATCTCCAATAAGTGCCTTGCGGTTTTTGATTTTATACTATATATGTGGAGCATAAGATGCAAGCGTTCTGCTATTTGGTTATTTATTTGATTAAACATTATTATTATATCACCGAATTTTGATATCAAAATGTTTTGGGTTATAATAAGGTAAAAATCGTCCATGTTTATGTGTGGGTTGGTCTTACTATTATCCTTTCTTTTAGAAATATTTTCAAGTTAAACAATATGGTTGGAGTTTACTCACACCAGTCCCGTGACTGACCCATAGTTTATTTTGTTTGTTTTAACCTAAACTCTTGGGTGCCCAAATTTGTACGGGCAGTCAAGTGTTTAAGGCTTTTACAGATACACTTGGAGGAGCTTAAAGCAGGAGGCTTCACCATTAGTTATTTTGAGTTATTTCCGCTGTATATGTGTTGTACTCTAATATGGTATGTATATACAATACATATTCGTATTTCAAAGTTATGATATATTTATTATTTGTCATAATATAAAAGTGTTACGGACCACTTTAAAAACCGGTCAGTCTTGCTAAAAAAATTATAATGCAATTTATCAAGTTAAGATAAACTACTTTTAAGATGCGAAGTTATAATAATAAATGGGTTTTCATGAATTAGTTATGATTATGAAACTCAATAAATTAATTTGATAATAATTTATTACGTAAATGTTTCTAATCTAAATATAGTTGAAGTTAAAATATTCATAATCGATTAAATTAAAAACTTAGATTTAAATTATTATTAACTTTATAAGATGTGATTTAAAGGTAACTTGAGTCTTAAGAATAAAATTGGATAACCCAACTTGAAAACTGTTTTGAAATGAACTGGACTTAAGAATATATTGTTTAAAGTTAAATTGATTTTATTTAATGTTAGAAATTTAAATTGATAATAAGTTGAACTTTGGAAATGTGGATGAGTGGTTTGGATTGGACTATTTTAAATTAATTGGGATTTTTATTAATCTATAGTAAATTAATTTTAATTATATTTTTTAAAGTTAACTATTATTTTATAACTATTTTAATGCTGCTATTTTATGTTTAACTTATTTATTATACTTTATATAACTATCTTAATTTTATTATTTTATTTTATCTTAAATTTAACTATCATATTTTTCATAATTAATTTCAAATTATTTTATACAAATATAATGATTTTTTAAATATAACTATTTTATATTATATTAACTATTTTAAATAAAATTTATTTGCAGTCTGAACGATTGAATCCAAGATGTTAATATAAAGATTTTTGAAATAATGACAATTAAGATATAGAAATGTGAATTCACAATGTGACTTTGTTATTGAACTGTTTTGTAAATGTGAAATCTGAAAATTTGCACTTAATTAAATAATGAATTGATTTGAAATATGATTTATGACATTAAAACATTTGAATGTAATTATTTGAATATAGATATGTATTATTATTATTTGATTTATGATATTTTATTATGATTTTGAACATAAATGACCACGTTGCGAAGTAAGTGTTTAGTTGTTAAAGAGATCAGAGTCGGTATTAACATACTCTCTATCAATATCGATATCACTTTAACAACTATGCAGGTGGTGGAAAATCCAGAAGGAAGTAGTTTGGTTTGGCAAATGCTGCTGCATTGAAGTAAGAGAATTACGATGAAAGCTTTGACCTACGAATCATAATTAAAATGACTAAAAGAGGAGCTATACCATGTGTAACACCCCGCCTCCGCTAGGGTCACTCGCAAAGGAATGCACTAGCTTTAGAGGGGCATTATTGGTAACCATGCACAGAAATATCACAAGACAGAACATATATAAATAGCGGAAGTAAAATCAAACTTTCATAACATGAATAAATAAGGTCTAAAGCCTTTTACATCAGAGTACGTCAAAACCTGTCTTGCAATAATAAAGAAGCATAAAAACCTTTTCATAAATTATTCCCCAAGTAAAACAGTAAAGTAGCCATAGCCAAGAGAAGTCCAAGCTATCCATGATGACCTTCAGGCAGAGAAGAAGAAGTCCGAACTAAACAGCATTGTTTCCTCCCTGTAACCTGAGGGGGGGGGGGGGGAAACAGAAGAAAAGAGGCGAAACAAAACGGGTCAGTCAAAAAGACTGAGTAAGTCCTATCTACTTCCAGTATAAAAACTAGTAAAGCTAACTGTCATGAGAAACTGAGATGAACATAAGCATGACAACAAGATAGATAAGCTAAATCAAAATAACAGGATGAACTATTGAACTTAGATAAACTAAGGTATCGCGATAAACTACGGTATCATGATAAATCAAAGTATCCCATCGTCAGATTTCTATCAAGTATACTATCCCAAGGTATCTACCCCGTCTAACATCCCACGGCATCTGTTTCGTATATTCTTCCTGGTTCTAACATGTATATTTGCTCTGCACCTCTCGTACTAGTATCCCAACCCGCGTCATGTGTTAACCATGAATGTCCCTTGCCCAATGTCATGTAATGGTCCATGTCAACCTAATATATTGCATATATAGGTTACTCAAATCATATGTTTCTTTCCATGTATATAAGTTCAGTCCTTTGCCGTACCTCGTACGGGCTTCCTCATGTCGTATTATCCTTGAAATCGTTTGGACTGTCACCCTTGTTCTAGCTAGGCTCTTCCATATGAATCATCGTTTGAACTACTAGGACTTACGCCACCTAGCACCACTAGGGATTACGCTTACTTATTGCACGCTTTCGTATTTCGGTTTGGGTTAAACCACCTAGGCCACTAGGGATTACGCTAACCCTCAACCGCGCCCTTTTTCCCACGCATTCATCGTGAATCGTTTTTCTATAACTGTATGCACATGTATCACATCGTGCCATCCGAGTCCTGTCACAGGGAAAAACAAGAAATACAGGACTCGGTCGGGAGCTTTAGATTTATCTGCCGATGCAGATACTAAGGTCTGCTTTTCTACACGTGGCTATGGTCCCACGAGACCCCTCCCTCAACTAGTGAAAGGCAACACAAGAGAAAATCTTGCATGAGAACTACACTCCGGCCAGCCCACATCCTACGGCCTACCTCACCCATAATTAGATAGCAATTATGGTCTGTTGGGTGTTCCCTGCCTTTCCGTACGTACACGCTTGACTCAAGATGGTAGATGATCGACGAACTTGCTATCTCGGGCACCTTATGTATTCGTCGACTCACTGCTATCCAACCCAGTCTTTAGGTCGCTCGCATAGCAACCAAGGCATATTCTTGGTTCTTCTACCGCAGACCTCAACCTCTCGTGAGCCTAGTATATTGACCTGGCAGCTCACAGAGGGATCCCAAGAATATCCTCACGTTCCCCGAAGCCGCTGCTTCGTTACCCAGTTCGTTGGAGCCTTTATCTAAATCAGATAGCCTGCTCCTACACGCATACTTAAACGTTGACCTAACGTATCGGGTTACTAATCTATCTAAGAAATGGTCCAAATTTCCTTGACTAAGAATTATTACTTAGTTTCCCTTAACTAAGGCTTACCACTTAGCCTTATTTCCATAATCCTTGTTAACTATGGTTATTTACCTAATCCTCCGAATTAGGGTTTATCTAATGGGTTAAGTGTCACTTAAGTTCATAACTTAGCCCGTCTACAAACCATGTCAAAATTGGCTAAGTATCCAAGTCCAAGACTTAACCCTACAAACCATGTGTCAAGTTGGCTAAGTATATTAAGCAATCCATAACTTAACCTCGTCTAATTATCATTTTAGATTGGTTAATTATATAAATTAACTTGACCTTGTCAAATTACCGAGTTAAATCGGTCAAGCGTATTCAAGTGATTCGTGACTTAGCCTTATCATGTTTTCACGTTAGATTGGTTAAGTATAGGTCACTTAACCACATCAAACTAACGAGTTGGATTAGTTAAGTGTAAATTAACTTAACCCCGTCCAATTACCATGTTTAGATTAGTTAGGTCTGAGTTGACTTAACCCCATCCATTAACTGTATTAAACGGTTAAGTGTTACTAAGAAAATTTACTTAACCTTATCAAGTTATCGTGTTGGATTGATTAAGTGTTGGTTAACTTAATCCCGTCCCCTCGTCGTATAAAAATGGTCAAGTGTCGTTAGGCAAATCAAGTTACTTAACCTACCCAACCCTGTCATGTTTTGTTAAGTATCATTAGCCTAATCAAATTACTTAACCCATTTGTCCATGTCATATTTGGTTAAGCCTCATTAATCAAATTAACTTAACCCTATTATGTGGCATTAATTATTTAATGCACCCCAACCTCTCACATTAGACTTTGTTGTGGTTACTAGTTAAGCCGGGCGGGTCCGGGTAGATTTACACCACAACTTGGTCTAACTCGGGTTCAAGCACAACATGACCAACTTCTCACATTGAGTCCTATTGTTTGCAACTACTAGTTAGGCCGGTCGGTTCCGGGTAGTTTTACGTTGCAAACTCAACCCAACCTCGAGTTGGCCACTTTCATGTTTAGTCTAGTGTCATGTTCATAGTCAAGTTTTCAAGCAATTGGGTAGACCTAACTTAATAGGTAAATTCCCAATGGGTAGACCTAACTTAATAGGTAAATTCCCAAGCTTATGTTTTTATGCATACTTACATGTCAACTTCCATGTTACATTTCAAGTTATGTTTTCAAGTATAAACACATGTCATATTTAACGTTACATGTTGTCATGTTTATACCCATTTACCCAAATCATATTCATGTCATTATGTTTCCCCATAATGTGACCCCAACGCTTTTTAAACTCGCATATACGTTTGCAACAACGTGATGGATTAAAAGAAGAGACTTGGCAAAGGCATGACAAAAATGGATATTAAGCCACAAGTTAATCATGGTGGCAAATGAGGCACACATGTGTTCATTAACTTGCATGTTACATTCCTACACCTCAAAAACATGCATAAACCCAAACTTGGCACATAAACGAATCATGGTGACAAAAGACAAGGAATGATGACTAGTAACTCGCATATATCATCATATAAGGGTTATGACTTCATATGCAAGTTGACATAATGATTATGAAGGTTTTCATGTTGCATAGTGCAACATTTCAACATAAAGGTTGTGGCTTTTAGCTCATAAAATCAAGACAATGACTTCATAAACTTGCATAACATGATAGCATGCATCATTCTCAATGATCAAACCCAAACTTTCAACATGAACTTTTAACTTCATAGTTAATACCTAAGAGTAGGGAAAGGCTTACCTTGCTATGAAGGCCTAAATCGATTAAACCAAAGCTTATGATGAAGCCTATGCATGCCATCACCTAAAAACCCAAAGATGGATGCACCAAATCACTAAAAACACCATCTTTATGAACAAAGATCATAGCTTATGCCTTGAAATCAACTTGAGAAGCTCTCATACTAACATAGGGACTCTCTAACACTCTCATGATCATGAAACCTCTCATAGAAATGAAGTAGAGGCTAGGATAGTTGAGTGGAGGCCATGAGAGTAGAAATTTGGCCATAGTTTAGTTACATGAGTGAATAATGAGGGTTTAGGGGGGTTTAGGGTCTTATTTATAGATTAGGCAAGTGTTTTAGGCCATAGGATTAAACCTAGATTCAATCCAAGCCATCAAAGCATGTCTTGGGGAAGAAGTCAAGTGTAGGAACCATCTAGGGCCTTTAGATTAAAGATGAACCATGAGAACCATCCAAATGCAAAATCTGCATTTGAGCGAATCGGCCCACGGGTTGACAGCCAAACACCCTGGATTAACCCCTAGTCGACCCAGCGGGCTCGGGTCGACCTCAAAAATCGGCCGGTTCGGTTATTCCCCTCTCCCAATTCGCTGTTTTGAACATTTTTGCATATTTATTTATTAAAATTTCAATTATATATATATATATATATATATCAATATATATATATTTCTTTGCGCAACCCATTTCACTTAATTAAGTATACTTTAATTTGGGAATTTTTCGTGAAACTTCGCGAGGCCATATCTTGGTCATACGGACTCCGATTTTCGAAAACTCGGACTCTATTTCGCGTATTTTTCCGAGACGAACGCAATGACATAGCCCGTTTCCCTTAATTCAGATTTTACAGTTTAATTCTGCCTCCATTTATGTTATAACAAGTTATTGAAAATACGGGTTGTTACATTCTCCCCACCATTTAGGATTTCGTCCCCGAAATCTCCAAGTTAGGAAGAACATATCCTACCATCCATCATCCATCTACTCAAAACATCATCCACAAGCAATCATTGTCCTTAGATGATTTCTAATGCTATATGAATATATGCAAAACGTGTGTGTACATGTTCCTTAGCTAATGCTAATATCAGGCCTGAATAATCTTTCTAATGCAAAATATGTATAGTGCCATGAATCCAACATGTATGCAAATAGTCCTAGTCATATAGATACTATATGCGTGCACAATCATTCATTCATATGCAACAACCGCATGATAACACATTCGATTTCATCCATAAACAAGTATAAATACTCGTGCATATGCAATATGAAATGTGACCGAGTCGAGCTAGTATCTAATATGTATTCGCGCATCCACGAGCAACCACTTGCAACCATTTGCAACCATATCAATCATAACATGTTTCAAATACATGTTTACATCCATAGGGTTCTACCTAGGATTCCCTGAAACAGGGTCGAGAAGATAAACAAAACAAACTCCGTACGGGGTTTGTAACAGAGACAGGACCGAGAGGATATCCATAAAAGATAGCCTACAAGCAAGCTCAACAGAAAAAACAGGGATCGAGGATATATTACCAAAAGAGATATCATGCACGTATTTAGTCTTCAGTCTCCTGAGTCGCATTACCTTGAGCTTAGTTCCATCGTGCCTTGACCGCCCCTTTTACTTCACGATTTCGCAGCTTCTTATTTCATGTTTCCATAACATGAGTTGGAACTCATTTCCTCGTCGCCTCTCGTTCCACTTGCACTTATTCTCCTTCTAGAACACTTGGCGCAAACAGGACTGCGTACACATTATTCCATGCGAGCCCTCAAAATTCACTAGTGAATCCTGGACCTTGTACCATAGGGTATTCCACGTAGAAAAACTTTCTCTTGAAAGTAAACAAGTTACCGTGCGCACTTACTAGGGTAATTCCCATAACCCATACATAATCGAAATAAACCATCCGTCTTATCGGCGAACACCACTCGATCGGGCTTCAAATTTCCAATAAAGGTACCAAGGGATTCTAGGTAACTAATCATGACCGAACCCAAAAGGTTCCACGAGACTTCGAGGGTATTACCAAGGCTAGTCAAGAGTCTAACTACCCTCCTATCAAAACCGAGAGTGGCACCCCTTACTGGATAACCACTTCATCCCTAGAATCCATCCATAACCGAGGCATGTCATTCTCAAATCCAAAACAAGTCATGAATAAATGGATCGATTCTCCACAGGACTTGAGACAAAAATGGGATTCTCTATTACGCTAGTACTTAAGGTGCAGAGACTCAACTATCGAAGCGGACTTAAAAGATGCGGTGATCAAAACAAAGTCCCGACAGGATGATAGAGAAGAAAAGCTAAACCTTTAACAAGATCGTTACCCTCCTTCTGAGGTACCCTAGAAATGAGAGCATACTATTGCCCTCCGAATGATCTTGTCCCTGTTCCATGATACTTAACTATCCGTCCCGTTTCACCATGCCAAAGGTACTCTCTCGTCATGGGTTTCATTGTTCATCTTTCTCCCTCCTTTTAGGACTCAGCCATACCAACATGTTGCTTATCCCTGAGCTCGTATCCTTTATCCTTGTTCTTACTATCCTTTCATGCATAACTCTGCAACGGTCTCTCGAGAACCACCTCCATCGTACGGGGAACACTTACGCAGCTAGAAAGACTAGTCGCAGTCAAAACCACTGTGACTACAGATGGAGGAAAGAAAGGAAAAGAGATTCAATCAAGGAAACAAGGATAATGCTAATGGCCTTTGGGGAATAGCCTTTTTCTTTTTAAAAGAAAATTTTCTTGAAAAATGCTTCTTTGTAAACGGTTTTTCAAATAATTTTCAGAAGGTCTTTAAAAACTTTTGCCCAGTCTAGTAACCTTCTGCTCTGATACCAAATGTAACACCCCGCCTCCGCTAGGGTCACTCGCAAAGGAATGCACTAGCTTTAGAGGGGCATTATTGGTAACCATGCACAGAAATATCACAAGACAGAACATATATAAATAGCGGAAGTAAAATCAAACTTTCATAACATGAATAAATAAGGTCTAAAGCCTTTTACATCAGAGTACATCAAAACCTGTCTTGCAATAATAAAGAAGCATAAAAACCTTTTCATAAATTATTCCCCAAGTAAAACAGTAAAGTAGCCATAGCCAAGAGAAGTCCAAGCTATCCATGATGACCTTCAGGCAGAGAAGAAGAAGTCCGAACTAAACAGCATTGTTTCCTCCCTGTAACCTGAGGGGGGGAAACAGAAGAAAAGAGGCGAAACAAAACGGGTCAGTCAAAAAGACTGAGTAAGTCCTATCTACTTCCAGTATAAAAACTAGTAAAGCTAACTGTCATGAGAAACTGAGATGAACATAAGCATGACAACAAGATAGATAAGCTAAATCAAAATAACAGGATGAACTATTGAACTTAGATAAACTAAGGTATCGCGATAAACTACGGTATCATGATAAATCAAAGTATCCCATCGTCAGATTTCTATCAAGTATACTATCCCAAGGTATCTACCCCGTCTAACATCCCACGGCATCTGTTTCGTATATTCTTCCTGGTTCTAACATGTATATTTGCTCTGCACCTCTCGTACTAGTATCCCAACCCGCGTCATGTGTTAACCATGAATGTCCCTTGCCCAATGTCATGTAATGGTCCATGTCAACCTAATATATTGCATATATAGGTTACTCAAATCATATGTTTCTTTCCATGTATATAAGTTCAGTCCTTTGCCGTACCTCGTACGGGCTTCCTCATGTCGTATTATCCTTGAAATCGTTTGGACTGTCACCCTTGTTCTAGCTAGGCTCTTCCATATGAATCATCATTTGAACTACTAGGACTTACGCCACCTAGCACCACTAGGGATTACGCTTACTTATTGCACGCTTTCGTATTTCGGTTTGGGTTAAACCACCTAGGCCACTAGGGATTACGCTAACCCTCAACCGCGCCCTTTTTCCCACGCATTCATCGTGAATCGTTTTTCTATAACTGTATGCACATGTATCACATCGTGCCATCCGAGTCCTGTCACAGGGCAAAACAAGAAATACAGGACTCGGTCGGGAGCTTTAGATTTATCTGCCGATGCAGATACTAAGGTCTGCTTTTCTACACGTGGCTATGGTCCCACGAGACCCCTCCCTCAACTAGTGAAAGGCAACACAAGAGAAAATCTTGCATGAGAACTACACTCCGGCCAGCCCACATCCTACGGCCTACCTCACCCATAATTAGATAGCAATTATGGTCTGTTGGGTGTTCCCTGCCTTTCCGTACGTACACGCTTGACTCAAGATGGTAGATGATCGACGAACTTGCTATCTCGGGCACCTTATGTATTCGTCGACTCACTGCTATCCAACCCAGTCTTTAGGTCGCTCGCATAGCAACCAAGGCATATTCTTGGTTCTTCTACCGCAGACCTCAACCTCTCGTGAGCCTAGTATATTGACCTGGCAGCTCACAGAGGGATCCCAAGAATATCCTCACGTTCCCCGAAGCCGCTGCTTCGTTACCCAGTTCGTTGGAGCCTTTATCTAAATCAGATAGCCTGCTCCTACACGCATACTTAAACGTTGACCTAACGTATCGGGTTACTAATCTATCTAAGAAATGGTCCAAATTTCCTTGACTAAGAATTATTACTTAGTTTCCCTTAACTAAGGCTTACCACTTAGCCTTATTTCCATAATCCTTGTTAACTATGGTTATTTACCTAATCCTCCGAATTAGGGTTTATCTAATGGGTTAAGTGTCACTTAAGTTCATAACTTAGCCCGTCTACAAACCATGTCAAAATTGGCTAAGTATCCAAGTCCAAGACTTAACCCTACAAACCATGTGTCAAGTTGGCTAAGTATATTAAGCAATCCATAACTTAACCTCGTCTAATTATCATTTTAGATTGGTTAATTATATAAATTAACTTGACCTTGTCAAATTACCGAGTTAAATCGGTCAAGCGTATTCAAGTGATTCGTGACTTAGCCTTATCATGTTTTCACGTTAGATTGGTTAAGTATAGGTCACTTAACCACATCAAACTAACGAGTTGGATTAGTTAAGTGTAAATTAACTTAACCCCGTCCAATTACCATGTTTAGATTAGTTAGGTCTGAGTTGACTTAACCCCATCCATTAACTGTATTAAACGGTTAAGTGTTACTAAGAAAATTTACTTAACCTTATCAAGTTATCGTGTTGGATTGATTAAGTGTTGGTTAACTTAATCCCGTCCCCTCGTCGTATAAAAATGGTCAAGTGTCGTTAGGCAAATCAAGTTACTTAACCTACCCAACCCTGTCATGTTTTGTTAAGTATCATTAGCCTAATCAAATTACTTAACCCATTTGTCCATGTCATATTTGGTTACGCCTCATTAATCAAATTAACTTAACCCTATTATGTGGCATTAATTATTTAATGCACCCCAACCTCTCACATTAGACTTTGTTGTGGTTACTAGTTAAGCCGGGCGGGTCCGGGTAGATTTACACCACAACTTGGTCTAACCTCGGGTTCAAGCACAACATGACCAACTTCTCACATTGAGTCTTATTGTTTGCAACTACTAGTTAGGCCGGTCGGTTCCGGGTAGTTTTACGTTGCAAACTCAACCCAACCTCGAGTTGGCCACTTTCATGTTTAGTCTAGTGTCATGTTCATAGTCAAGTTTTCAAGCAATTGGGTAGACCTAACTTAATAGGTAAATTCCCAATGGGTAGACCTAACTTAATAGGTAAATTCCCAAGCTTATGTTTTTATGCATACTTACATGTCAACTTCCATGTTACATTTCAAGTTATGTTTTCAAGTATAAACACATGTCATATTTAACGTTACATGTTGTCATGTTTATACCCATTTACCCAAATCATATTCATGTCATTATGTTTCCCCATAATGTGACCCCAACGCTTTTTAAACTCGCATATACGTTTGCAACAACGTGATGGATTAAAAGAAGAGACTTGGCAAAGGCATGACAAAAATGGATATTAAGCCACAAGTTAATCATGGTGGCAAATGAGGCACACATGTGTTCATTAACTTGCATGTTACATTCCTACACCTCAAAAACATGCATAAACCCAAACTTGGCACATAAACGAATCATGGTGACAAAAGACAAGGAATGATGACTAGTAACTCGCATATATCATCATATAAGGGTTATGACTTCATATGCAAGTTGACATAATGATTATGAAGGTTTTCATGTTGCATAGTGCAACATTTCAACATAAAGGTTGTGGCTTTTAGCTCATAAGATCAAGACAATGACTTCATAAACTTGCATAACATGATAGCATGCATCATTCTCAATGATCAAACCCAAACTTTCAACATGAACTTTTAACTTCATAGTTAATACCTAAGAGTAGGGAAAGGCTTACCTTGCTATGAAGGCCTAAATCGATTAAACCAAAGCTTATGATGAAGCCTATGCATGCCATCACCTAAAAACCCAAAGATGGATGCACCAAATCACTAAAAACACCATCTTTATGAACAAAGATCATAGCTTTTGCCTTGAAATCAACTTGAGAAGCTCTCATACTAACATAGGGACTCTCTAACACTCTCATGATCATGAAACCTCTCATAGAAATGAAGTGGAGGCTAGGATAGTTGAGTGGAGGCCATGAGAGTAGAAATTTGGCCATAGTTTAGTTACATGAGTGAATAATGAGGGTTTAGGGGGGTTTAGGGTCTTATTTATAGATTAGGCAAGTGTTTTAGGCCATAGGATTAAACCTAGATTCAATCCAAGCCATCAAAGCATGTCTTGGGGAAGAAGTCAAGTGTAGGAACCATCTAGGGCCTTTAGATTAAAGATGAACCATGAGAACCATCCAAATGCAAAATCTGCATTTGAGCGAATCGGCCCACGGGTTGACAGCCAAACACCCTGGATTAACCCCTAGTCGACCCAGCGGGCTCGGGTCGACCTCAAAAATCGGCCGGTTCGGTTATTCCCCTCTCCCAATTCGCTGTTTTGAACATTTTTGCATATTTATTTATTAAAATTTCAATTATATATATATATATATATCAATATATATATATTTCTTTGCGCAACCCATTTCACTTAATTAAGTATACTTTAATTTGGGAATTTTTCGTGAAACTTCGCGAGGCCATATCTTGGTCATACGGACTCCGATTTTCGAAAACTCGGACTCTATTTCGCGTATTTTTCCGAGACGAACGCAATGACATAGCCCGTTTCCCTTAATTCAGATTTTACAGTTTAATTCTGCCTCCATTTATGTTATAACAAGTTATTGAAAATACGGGTTGTTACACCATGATTAATTGAGGTAGCACCTCTTATCGAACACACACTTCTCTGATACCATTTCTATAGCTTTGTGATTGATTTAGGGCCAATGTGATTTTGGGAGTGTTGCTTGAGGTGGGTGGTAGTTGTGGCTATGTGATACCACCGATCCGGGAATGGAAACTAGTAGAATCCTACCCTTGGTTTTGCTTCATGTACCTTATCATATTATCCTGATTGAGCCCCCTACGTTTTTGATTTAACACTATCGTATCATGGTGCATCCCTATCCAATGACATACTGGTGTGTTATATTCAAACTGTACGACAGCAGTATAGACGGTGGAAGGGTAATAATGGTAATCCCGCTTACGCTATTTTAAATAGTATATTAACCATAGATACTATAATAGCATATTGTATTATATAATATCTAGTTTGATGGATCCATAAAGGATGAAAATTTCAAACATTCTATAAGTTACTTGTGCATTTCATTTGAGCAATTTACTCGAGTTTACTATTTAGAATGTTAATCCTGACTCGAGTGTTTGATATTTGACTTTATGCTCGGGTCAGACCGAGGGGTTCAACTTTAGTGATTCATCTTTTAGAAGTTGGAGATCTACTAGAGATTCAGTTTTTTATCTATCTCCTATTTGCTATCATAGTGGTTCTGTTATTCTATTTCCACAATTTCTTAAGTATTAAGCATTTATGTATGATGTATTAATTTATTACTATAACATTGTGTATTTTGATTTTGAGATCAGTAGTTTGATGAACTACTAAGTTATTTATTCAGCTGTGAGTTATTTTATTATTTTGTGTCTTTGATCTATCTATGTTCTGTTATTTAATTTTATTAAACCCCATAGTTACAACTTTCTGCTATTTTGAACGATTTGAGTTAGTTTTATTGCTAACTTAAAACGCTAGAAAAGGTAGGTCATTATAGTTGGCATTAGAGCTTTGGTTGATAAAAACTTTCTCTTATGGTGTTTAAAACTCATTAGAGATAGGGTAACGATATCCTAGAACGAGTAAAATCAGCCTTAGCACCTTTCTTGAGAGAGCGTATTTTGAAAAGTATAATATTTTAACAATGGATTTAATAAACTTCAAACCATCATGTTTCAGGATCTATCTTACAATCTTATTTGTATGCATTCACTTAGTGTATTTTCTCAAGTTTTTAACATATCATACCTTTCAAAATGCTTATTTCACCAATAAATAATCTAAGGGGTTATTACCTTAGTTATTAACACATAGACATTTTCACATTAATTCTTAATGCAAGTTATGCTTTAAAATTCTTTCATCATTAATTCAGTTATTTCAAAGATTAGTCTAAAACACGAGCTAGAACAGAACCATCGAAAGAACCTAACCAACGAAAATTTATGATGATGGATACCTAATCAACATAAATAAGAGAATATTAAGGACTTCGAAATCTATCCATTAAAAATTTCCTAGGATGGATTTTAGAAAAAAAGATCGAGATTTAACTAAGGAATCCTAATTGAAGAGAATTTTAACTAAGGAAAAGATACAAAAAAAAACAACCCCGAGAAAATGTCAAATTTTTAAAACAAACTTTATATCAAAAACCTTTTTAAAATCACTTTTAAAATATCTATACTTTTCAAAATACGCTCTCTCAAGAAATGTTCTTAGACAGATTTTACTCATTCTAGGGTATTGCAACCCTATCTCTAATGAGTTTTAGACCCCATAAGCTAAGGTTTTTATCAACTTAAAGATCTTATACCAACTTTATCGACCTTCCTTATTGAATTGGTTTTATTACTGACTTAAAACACATGAAAAGGCGGGTCGTTATAGTTGGTATCCGAGCTTTGGTTGATAAAATCTTAGCTTGTGGGATTTAAAACTCATTAGAGATAGCATAGCGATACCCTAGAAAGAGTAAAATCACTCTCAGAACCTTTCTTGAGAGAGCGTATTTTGAAAGTATAAATATTTAAAAAATGATTCTAAAAAAATAATTTGATATAAATTTTATTTTAAAATTTGACATTTTCTAGGGGTTGTTTTTCTTTTGCATCATTTCCTTAATTAATTTTTTCTTCAATTAGGATTCCCTTAGTTAAATCTCAATTTTTGCTCTAAAATCCATCTAGGAAATTTACGATTGATAGCTTTTGAAGTCCTTAGTATTCTCTAATTTATGTTGATTAGGGTCTCTATCATTGTAGATTTCCATTGGTTAGGTTCTTTCGATGATTCAGTTCTAGCTCGTGTTTTAGACTTATCTTTGAGCTAACTGAATTAATGATGAAAGAATTTTTAAGAATAACTTATATTAATAATTTGTGTGAAAATGTGAATGTGTTAATAACCAAGGTAACAATCACTTAGGTTATTTATTGGTGAGATAAGCATTTTGTAAGGTATTATATGTTAAAAACTCGAGAAAATATGCTAAGTAAATCTAAAATTATAAGATAAAACCTAAAACATGATGTTTTGAAATTTATTAACTCCATTTTATGTCTAATAAGTATGAAATATTAAATTTGTTCTACGTAAGATAATAATAATAAAAGTAATTGTAGTACTAATTTGATTACAAAGAAGGATAACTTAACTTTGATAGATGAATATTTCAAAATGTTGTAAAGAAATAAATGTTTTGAAACTTAATGACATTATGTTATGTATATATATACAAATGGAAATTATAAGGTGATGATTGTGAAGAAATAATTTTAATGAATTCACAAATTTTATAAAATGGCTTTGGAAATAATATTAAAATTCCATATTATGTATAATAGTAAGCAAGATATTTTGAAATTGAGAAAGTAAGCCAAATAGGCATGAGATATAGATTTGATATTGGATGAATATAATTAGAGTACTAATTTGATTATAAATGTTTGTTTTATGTAGATTTGAAAGTTATAAAAGAACAATAATTTGAAAATTTTATATAATGCAAACTCATGAGGTTAATTAAGCTTTATAAGACATGATAGTGATTAGTGTTTACTTAAATTTCATATTTTAAGCATAAAATAACTTTAAACATGGGAAAAGTTTGAAACAGATATTAACTAAAATTCAAAACATTAATAAGACAAGGATAGTAGATGATAATGGTGGTATGAACAAAATTTTATAAGACTAGATTCAATATGAACTTATAGTTTATGTTTTGATAAGAATATTTATATGAATCTCATGTATTGAGATTTAATCGAATATGAACTTAGTTAATATGTTTATTTACAGGTAGAAACTTAGTAATATATTCTTGAAATTAGAAGTTACTAAAAAATTGGAATTTTTCAAGTCCAGACAACATTCAAGAATGAGTTTTCAAAATCTCCATGGAAAACAGAGTAGTGTTTGGTTTATCTTGTGTTTTGAGTTTTAAGTTTTCAATGTTAATGTGACGACCCCAAATCTCGTACTAACGGTGACAAGGGTAATCTTTGGAATATAACACATAAATAGATAATAGCAGAACAGAAATAAATAATTACACCAGATAATGAACAAATAATCATTGGATAAACAATAATCATCAGAGTTACACAGTATACAGGATCATACTTAGTACAAATACAGTTCAGCTATACATAAATGTCTACAGCGGAAAACAAAACATAATGTACAATAGGAGCTGAACAGCATAAAAAGAGATAAATGATAGAATCCATCTTTAGCTCCAGCTATCCAGAAAGAGCCTGCTAAAAACCTGAACACAAGGCTGCCCGTGTAGAAAAAGGGGCACCCGAGTTTGCAAGTGAAACAAACTACGAGTCAGTCATGAGACTGGTATGAGAAATCTACTTAACACATTTTATACTTTGGCTAATCACAGGACCACGCCACTTTCGCAGAACGGGTTTACTCCATTGGATTGCCAGTGCTTTAAAACAATTAAATCTTTTAAACATCGCAATGCTTTTTATTAAAAATGAAGCCGATATAAGACTCAAGTCCCATCACACAATGCAACGCAAACCGGAGGATAGAGTTTTACCTTATATCGACCAAAATATGCTTGATACGAGCAAAACAAATCATTTGATAATTAGACTCCAACTGTAAAATAGTAAGAGAACGATTCCACAGGTATTAACCCTGAAGGCCGAAACCAACATCAGACCAATACCCAGGAAACCATCCATCTTATCTCGTTTACCGTTAGTTTCTAATTTCATACACAATCATAAATATCAATCATAGACGACATGGGTATCATATATCATGTCGCCATATATATATACAATCAAAACTGCACCAACACATATTTGGAAATTGGATTTCCGTCCTGAACCAAGGCAAAAGATAGTCCTTACCGACTTCGCGACTCTCTAGCCCGAGCCACAGGAACAGCCGCCACTACCCCTTGGATCGTCAGGGCCGGTCCACCGATGTGGATTAAAATTCCTGAACATTGCGTTTCCTCGCCCTTTGGGGCGTAAATGAGCCAACGAATGACTCCATCGGTCCCGGATTGACCGATATAACCGAGGCGCCTCGCAACAGCAACAACCACATAGGTGAAAATAATATAAATGTCAGCCAGTTTAAGAACTGACACCACCTCTAGCTAGGAAGAAACGCATGCCCTCCCTGAGGTCCTCTCCCGTTTCTGGTTCATACCGGGGTGTGAGGCTCATGAATTCACGTTATACACAAAGCTACGCCACAAAGGCGGTGCTTTGATCATCAACCACAAGACTTTGCTTTTCAACAGAAGCCCTGATCACTGCATCTTAGCACGCCACACAGGCAATTCACACCATGTAACTGATGGTTATCAATCACACAGAATGAATTCCAATGTCAGACACACAGTCCATTTGCAAGTCCATTCCGGGTCTGAACGAAACCGGAGGCACTATATACCTCGCAAACCCATCGATTTCCACGTACGTCTGGA
Organism: Allium sativum; assembly: GCA_030737875.1. NCBI lineage: Eukaryota > Viridiplantae > Streptophyta > Magnoliopsida > Asparagales > Amaryllidaceae > Allium > Allium sativum. The sequence goes on along the minus strand of CM060916.1, from coordinate 890,859,695 downwards.
CGATCACCACTCATTATCCATATTTCGGGATGCCTCCCAATCAGGACATCAGTTACCATCCAAACGAGGTGAAGATCTCCGGTCTTCAACCACCGTCTTCATCTTCGATTTCTTATCGTCGATTCAGTTATTCAGAATGGGATAAACCCGGTCTTTCTGAGCAACTCGCATATATAATAAACATGTGCTACACAAACACTACATATGCATCATTTCAATTCGTTAGTCACTGACCGTCAATCAGTAAGAGAACGATTTCCCAAATATTAACCCCGAAGGCCGAAACCAACATCAGATCAAAATCCAGGAAACCATTCGATTTAGCTAACCTTCAGTTAATTTCTAAATTTCACATCCATATCGTTTATAATATTTTATAACGATTTATCGCTATTTTTATTTATTTTAAAATAGCCAATTTATTCAAACGACGCTTCGGGCCATAACGCGACCGTGGCGCTGTTTTTCTTCAGATTTGATTTACCCATATCTGAAAATCAAACCGTTGGATCTTTACAAAATTTACATCATTAGGAAGATCTTTTCAAAACGAATCCAACGGTTCCAGTTTCGGGAAAATCCGATGGTCGGATCTCCCACACTAATCGTTTGAAATCACGGTTTCAATACACGAAATGCAGCTTTGTTATTCGATTTAATATAATTATATTTATATATATATATAAATATAATCGATTCTGGCGCTGTTTTTCTTCAGATTTGAATTAAACATTCCATATAATCCAACCGTTGGATTTTTACAAAGTTGGTGCCGTTGGAAAGATATTTCCAAAGCGAACCCAACGGTTGCGGTTTCGGGAAAATCCAATGGTCGGATCTCCCGCACTAATCGTTTGAAATCACGGTTTCAAAATACGAACTGCAGCTTCGTTATTCGATATATTTCAATTCTATTTATATATATATATCGATTCTTCGATTTCAAAGCTATATTCTTTTCATACATTTGATTAAAATGATATTTTTATCCAACATACATTTATTTCAACACTTCACTATTTTCAACAACTCATGTGTACAGTAGAAAGGTGATTTTTATTGTAAAACAATTCATTTCAAAACGCGATTATTTTATATAGTTCATATAGGTAATAAAAATATGATTTTTATTATAAAACAATTTATTTCAAAACAAGAGTATTTTATATAGTTCATATTGATGATAAAAATAGGATTTTTATTATAAAACAATTTCTTTCAAAATATGAATACCACTCAACACATGAATTTCAATTCAACGAATGAATTTCGATTCAACACATGAAGGTTATCTATAGTTTATATATATATATAGATAAAAAGGTGATTTTTATATTTAAAACACGAATACCATTCAACACATGAATTCTATTCAACGAATGAATTTTAATTCAACACATGAAGGTTTTCTATAGTTTTTATATATATAGATAAAAAGGTGATTTTTATATTTAAAACACGAATACCATTCAACACATGAATTTCTGTTCAACTAATGAACTTCAATTCAACACATGAAAATAATTCTAGCACATGAATATTATTCAAAATTTCGGCAGCATAACGACAGGGTAGTTAAAACTGGGGCCGTCCCTAGTACGGCTTCTCGCTCTACCTTAAAGCCTCGCAGCTTTTGACAATGGGGAATCATGCATCTAGTTCACATGCAGGCGGCATGTATATATTTTTCATTTCCACAAACTAATCCTATGTGGTTTCAACCAAATAATTCTCAACCACAAATGGGTATTTTTCAACCACAAATCAATCAATTTCAACCACAAACAATTATAATCAACCATTCGCTATCAACCAATTTTCACACCAATCACAATCAATAAATATCGTCCATGGTTTGTGGACGAGGGGCATATATATATATATATATTATATAAGCATTTCACTTCTATTTCAACACATATATAATTTTTACAACGCATATATAACTTATACATCGAACGTACAACTTATACAACGCTTATACATGAGGTGTACAACGCTTATATAACTCATACATCGATTATATAATTTATACATCGTCGTTTTCCATATCGTTTATAAATTAGAAATATCACATTGGGTTCCACTCCACCAAAAATAGCAGAAGGCCCAGAAAAATATGCGGTCTCTTCTAGAATGTAGAAGACGTCCTCACGGTCCCGGCGTCTCTTGTTTCACTGAATTTTGTCAACATACGAAAAAGATATCATTTTAATTTGATTAAACAAGTTTGCAATGCTTTTTAGTGTAGAAATCAGTTTAAATTATATAAACCGATACCTTTCAGAACTCGTTCGAAACTAGATGATCTTCGATTTGCTTCCCATCCGTGAAGTTGTAGCTCGATCGGACCATACAGCGTTGAAGGGGGAGGAGAGGCGTTTCCACGCAGGGGTGTGGGGTGGAGTTCGACGGTCGGGATAGGGCAGGGCGGCGACTTCAACGGTGGAAGTCCAGCGAGGTGGATCTCGAGCTAGGAGCGACGAGGGGTGATGAGGTCGGTTCGGATTTGAAGAGGAGGAAGAGGCCTTTGAAAAGTTGTAAAGAGGCCTAGGGTTTTGGTGAAGGGAGGCGCCGGAATTTGGACAGGAAGTGGAGAGCGGTTTTCCGCCGTTAAACGAGAGCGGGTCGGGTTTTTTTGAGCAGAGACGATGAAGTGAGGAGAGAGATTTGATTGGCTAATTATATTTATTTTTAATTCTTTATTTTCAAAAATAGGGTTTTCATAAACGAACTCCTTTTCAAACCCAACGACTGTCGTCCCTAGTGTTTTACCCCCATTCCGAACACAATGGGATATGTTTCGAAGGCCCAATCGACTGTTTCAGTCAGTTTTCCTTCAAATTAAAATATAAAACATTCAATATTTGATTTGAACATACATTTCAATTTGCCAGGGCCACATATTGATTCTAAAAATTCCCGAAAAATAAATCTGGCTATGTTTTGACGATACGGTCCCAACAAAACTAGTTTCGTCGAATTCTGAGACTGTTTGAAAAATGGCCCATTTCTGGTCGATCCAATTTAATAGAAATCGACCAAACACATTTTCTTTTGCCACGCTCACATACTAGCTTCAAAAATTATGAAATTTGAAACCTAGCAATAACTTCACATCCCGGATCCAACAAAAGTGGTTTCATCGAATTCCGAGCTCGTTTGCAAAATGGCCAATTTCACGGGCTATATAAATTCCATAACGACCTTTCTGAAAATTCATTTGGCCATAACTTTTGCTTCCTACTATGAAACTTTGATTTTTCAGATTCGTTAGAAAGATACTCACTAATAGATTTAAATATTTTTGGTTTCACTCAAATCCGTTTTGTTTTGCACCCGGTACAGTCAGTCAAAGTTTGAATTGAAAATTTGAAACTGCCGCGCCATTTCAGGCCTTGTTTATAATTCAAAGTGATTATTTTTATTTTCAACTTCGACTCAAACTTACTTTTCATCATAATTATTTAAATTATTTATTTTAAATATTTAAAATCCACTAAAATAGCCAATTAAATTTTTTTAAATTGGTTCAGATTTTCCGGGTCGTTACAGTTAATTTCAAAAGATGCAAAGATTTGAAGGATAGCGAAGATGGTGGACGAAAAGCGGAGGGGATGACGGAAGGGATGAAGAGACGGTGAAGAGATGAATTTGTCATTGTTCTTCCGTTGTTTCTTATAATACGTAAATAATAAAAAGTTGTTTTTGATTTTGTTTGTTAACTTCGTTTTGTAAAATGACCGTTTTCACGATATGTGTGTGTTGTTTTGTACTTTTGTATGTATCAGAAACCAAAACTAAAAATTTGAAACCAAACACACCCTAGAGTTTTCTACTTTTCCGCCACCTTCTCCTACGGCTCTATATCTTCTTCTTCGATCACATCTCTGCAGTCTCCTTCCAATCCCTTCCCTACCCTAGCTTTCTCTGTAGTGGTTTTAAAATATCTACCTCCAGATCTAGATCTCAATTCAAATTAGCATATTACAATAGTTCGATCTCCAAATAACGTAGTACCCTATGCCTTTTGCTCCGCCTTTCCCCTATTCACCACCATTCTCGGCCACCTCCCGGAGAGTTCCTCTTTGAAACTTCTTCCCTGTTTTTCGCATCCCATGTTCTTTGCCATTCACGACTTCTCCGACAAACATAACTCAAACAACCTTGTATAAGCTGCTTAAGTATCCCCCAAAGCTAGATCCCTTCTTTTTGTGCCTGGCTTAGGGATCTCTGAATCACTGGGCCTCTTCCTCTTGTGCCTGTACTTGGATCTTCAACGTCAAGCATTTGGATGGTATTCTTCTTCTTTAAGACTGGCTTGGATTATCACATTGAGCTGAATAAGCCTATATTTTGTTTTCTGTGTTTATACTTTGCTTCGTGTTTGTTGGTTGTGTTAACAGTGGATGCTTGTAAGATGGTTGTTTTCTGGTTGGAGTGGGTATCATCTTGGTGTAGCGTGTGTTTAAATAGAATGGTAAGCAGCGTGGAGGGGTTGTTGTAGAGTCTCTGGTGTAGGTTATATTTGGATCACTTTCTCAATGGTGTATGATTTATGGTAGCTGATTTAGTTAAGATGTGACTTGTATTTATTCCACACTGTGTAGAGATCAAAAGTTATTTCTATTTGAAAATAGAACCGCTGGCAGCCTATAATATTGAGTCTTGCTTTGTATTTTCACTAGGACTGATTGCAGCCTGATAGTGCAATTGCAATGTGTAAGAGCATCTCCAGCAGGATTCAGAGATGGAATATTACAATTCGTAATATTCAGGGGCAATATCACGGATTTTCCCAACAAAAAGGTGCCAATTTTATCGGCGTGGGAACAGAAGAAGAAAAATCTGCGCCACGCGCCGAGTTTTTGAGCGCACGCTCAAAACTTACGCTTATTTCTGTAACGTGTCGATAAAATTGGCGCTTCGGACTAATTCAGAATTCAGCTTCAACCCCGTAATATTTTCCTGAATATTACAGATCTGAACATCTGTTGGGTAGCTTTTGCCCTTAATTCCTAATTCAGATGATGAATTCTCCGTCTGTTGGAGATGCTCTAACATTGTGTATTGTATTGTTTCAGCTTCTAGCTATCTGTAACTCATCTCACCCTGCATGGTGATAGATAACAGTTTAGGATGTTGTTAGGTTTAAACATGTCTGTAGCAGATAGGCGATCAGCCTATCTCCTGTTATATTTTATACTCATTATTTGTTTTAATGAAAAGGTGTTATGGACCACTTTAAAAACCGGCTTGCGTTGCCAAAAAGAAATTTGGAATTTAAGTGTAAGATTTAAGATGATTTAATATATGAATTAGAACTGATAACTTAAGTGAAATATTAATAAAAGTTAAGGAAACATAAAGGATATATTATTGAGAAATTTTATATCATCTCTCTTGTAATTATAAGTTAGCAATATCTGAATATATGATATGAGTTAAATATTTAATAAATAAATAAGTGGGAGAGATAGGTAAAATTTTCCTATTCGAAATTTCTGTAATAAATAAATGGTTTGAAATATATTTATATTTGGAATTTTTAATAAAAATTTTATTTTAAAAGGAAAGCTTTGAGTATTTACTTGACTATAAAATTGCTTTATTCAGTATTTTGTGATTTAGGTATATGTTTGATCAACGTATGTGTTAAATCCTAAAAGTACTATATAGATATAGAATCAAACTTTAGTCACTTGAAAATGATCTCGATGTTGATTGCGACAACATCGATATTTATTTTCAAGTTTCGAAAGTTGTATGTATGTATGTATGTGTGTGTGTGTTTGTGTAATGCCAACTGCGACGTCGAGTGGATACTTAAAACCATTTTCAAATGTTTGAAAATCTCAAAATTTCATTTGAATATATTTCAATATATTAATCTAAGTAAGTTAGCAAATATGTGTAACTTAATTTTGTATATATAATATAACTTTATTTTATTTCCCTACAACGTTCCTTTTCGAGGACAGAAATGTTTTAGTCGGGGAGTTGTAATAATCTGAAATTTTCAATAGGCTTTTAAAGCAATGACTTAGTTGGAATTAGAAAAAATTAATTTAAAATTCAATTTATTCTGAATTATAAGAAATAAATGAATTTGATTTTGTGCGTAATAAAAAATATATACCATTTAAACAAGGAAATTAAAAAATTGTCAAACCAGAATTTAATTGTTGAAATAACTCAACTGGTGTTAATTGAATTTAAGTAAATCAATAAAAATCTAATTTTAATAACTGGGCATTTTAATTTACCAAATCGATAAAATATTTTATTTTTCCAAAAAAGTCAGTTCTTGTCAAAATTGGTTAAAATTTGAATTCGAATTAAAAATTTAAAGTTTCAAAATTCGTTTTTTTACTAAATCTACACTAAATTCTGAGCATCTAGCATTTTTTGTTTCATAAAAGTTCAATTTTCTTTGTTTGGATTCACGTTTTTAACTGTAAATACATGCAAAACGAATGATGTTTTTTATGTCTATGTTTGTCCGTAATTAATCTGTATCCCATGTACATCTCCCTTTGAATTCTCACTTGTATTTATACCAATATAGAATTTGAATGGGTGTATTGAATTCATAGGGACACGTTTATTAAATTGTCACTTAATTTTTGGTAACTCCCTTTCTTATGTAGATAAAAATGGCGTACTCTCTCTTCATGTTTAATAAAAATGACATACTCTCTCTCTTCATGTTTCATTCTTCTTTCTCATAAACTTTCTCCTTTCCATCTCTTCACTTTCTAGATCCAAATATGAAATTAAAAAAAACTCTAAAAACAAATTGCAGTGAAAAAATATATGAAACACATAGCATAGCAAAGATGAAATTGTATTTTTTAGTCCCCTTCCTCACTTGGATCACAGAAGTAACCATACTCTAAGCAAATAAAAAACCATACCCTCCCCCGTCTACCACTGTTCATCACCATCCCTTGTGAATCCTTCACCGCCCCATTTTTCGCATCTCCGCCTAACCTATCTCCAGTGTGCGCCCTTGCCCTCAATTGCCTCGCACAAATTCCCTTCTTCCTGAAACTCTAGATTCAATAAAATGGAACCCATTTCTCCCATTGTGTTTCCCCTCCATCCATCTCCACTACATCGTATAAGATTCATGCTCCACCGCTTGGCCACCACCGTACCTTCACATTCCCAACCCATGCTATGGTCGTAGCCCTAAGCTTTCAGACTGTACCCAAAAAATTAATTACTCCTAACCTCCTTTTTGCCAACCCCTTGTTCTTCGACCTACGTGCAACCTAGGTGCCTCCCAGACCTTACACCGACCACCTCTGTCAAACCAACCATGAACCCCCGAGCTTGCTGTGTTTCCTTGGGTGAATGGGATGTTGAGTGTTGCTTTATGTGTTAGTGTGCGTGTGTGAGAGAGAATTAAAAAGTGTTGTAGGTGAAGTGATAATGCTTGTGAATGGTGAGTGTGAGGTTTAGTGTTCAAGCTTAGTTGCATGGAATATTTTGTATACATACTTATATATATATATCCATGCAAGTATATATACATATATTTATATAATAATAAAAGCGTTGATTTGGAATTGTGTAGAGCTTGAGTTGACTGTCTCGATTTATCATGGAGAAAATTTTGATTTGAGTTAATGTTAGATTTGTTTATTCGATTGTGCTTGCTCATGACATGTCAGCTTCTGTATCCCTGTTCGTATCAGCCTGTGACATATTCCTTTTTATTTGTCACGCAAGGTGAGAACCCTCATTACGATTAACATTTTCATTTAGTGAATTAACACCTTTTAAAATGACATATGAAATGTTACAATTGCTCTAGAAAACCTGATTTATCTGTTATAAATTTATGCATATATAGCATACAATTACAACATATATGACACACAAACTTTTGACATATATGACACGAATTATTTGCAAAAGATATTTGATTGTTGTTATATATATGATGCATGTGTGATGTATCTATAGTATTATGTTAATTTGTTCTCACAATGTAAGTTGCCTATAGATTTGTAAAATCACTATGGGTTGAAATGATATATACCTGAGCTACTATATAGATTTAGGAACTGAAACTGAATTATTAAGATGCGAGATGAAATGATATATACCCGGAAGTTTAAATTAAACGCAATGAAATAATGTATATTCGTATCACTTGGCCTAGGTAGAAAACTATATACGGACACCGTTATCTATTTCGAAAAGTATTATTTGAATTTATAAATATATTCTAATTTTATAAAAGTATTTTAGAAATCTAAATTTAAAATTTTATTTTGATAATTTTAAAAAAGCTTTAGATTTATGTTTAATTATGTTTTAAAATTTTATTGTATAAGTTAATATATGTTTTGAAATATAAATTTTAAGTTTTAATTTAAAACATTATTTAGTTTTAAATTTTAACTAATGTACAAAAATAAGTAAATTAATGAATCTTTTAATATATTATAAATATTATTTGAAATTTTAAATAAATAAATGAATAAATTTATAAAATATAAATATATAAAGGCTTTGAAGGGAAATTCAAAATTTATGATAACTTGATTTGTTTAATGACGTAATTAAAATGAAATTTATCGAGCTAAGATAAACTGATTTTAAGATGCGAAGCTAAAAAAATGAATGGATTTTTACGAATAATTATATTTATGAAACTTAATAAATTGACAAATTGAATAGGTTTAAGGTCAAAAACAAGTTAAAAAGCTTCAGCATTCGATTGGAAATGGCGACAAGCCTTTTCTCATTTCCGTCCCTTTTTTCTTTTTCTTCCTCCTTTATCTTTGAAACCATCTCTGTTCAACTCTAAATCTTCTCCGTTAACAAAGCTCGCTTTCATTATGCCTGGTCCCATGCACAAACACTCCACTCAAACCCCTTTTCCAATTTCTCGCATCCGCTTCTTACTTCCACTTTTGCATTAAATACGGTTTTGATGATCCACGAGATTGGTATCTTGCGCGGTGACCCAGATTAACATCAAATCCATTTAGACCATCCTAAATCTCTACCTCCACTCACACGAGAATGTATGCGGCTGCCGAGGGATAGGTATGATCTACTTTTGGATTTTTGTTGGAATTTCTGTGTTTACTATGAGTTGTTGAGTCTCGTGGTATGCATATTCATTACTTTGGGGTTTGGAATTTTGTTTTGGTGTACGTTGGGTCTGAATTTGTCTGGTTCGTGTGGAGTTTTAGGAGTTGGTTAGTTTGTTGTTTCTCGTACGTCCACCACCACCATGCTCAACAATATTTGTGTAGCATATCTCTGGTTTTTGCTGATTTGGTGGTGGCGTTTCCCCCTTTTTGTCCTTCCTTCTCCTTCTCGTGAATTTAACAGAAGCAAGTGTTATGTTTGTGATAGCCATGGCTTTGATGTGGCTACTTTCTATTTAGTAGTAAGCTCGACCTCTAGGTGTGTCAACTCTATTCATTATTTACGTTACTTTTTTGTTTAATTTACCATGATCTTCTCCTCTATTTCTATGGATTACTTACTGCTAAAGTGTTATGTCACTTTTGTTCAAGTCAAATACGCAATGCGATCTTAGTTGATGAATTGGATAAGTAATTGTCCATGTATGTTCTTTGCTTCGAGTATAGATTGTCCTCGTCGATTTTTTTTGGTGGGGCCTTGACTCTCTGTAGTGAAGATTTTTTTCCTTTCAGCAGTGATGTTCCCTAGGGTTCTCTGATTTGTGCGTACCTATTGGGACAATATAGCTAGGCTATGAAGTGACTTAAGCTTGTTCGGTTGTACTGGCTTGTCGTATTTGGAAATATGGGATGTTCTTGTAGCGACCAAGTGAATTATGTATAGGCTATCACCTCTTTGGTATTTGCCTTCTCTCTATGTAATTTGTTTGCCTTGGAATTTTTTAATGACTCCGTACATGGAGATCATTGTGTGAGTTTACTCCCTGCGTGGAGTTTGAAAGTTTTGTAGTCTATATTATTTTGTCTAGCTCCAACACTATAAGGTTTTATGATTGTAGTGGACGGTCCACTTTAAAAACCATTTGTAGTAGGTTGACACTCCACCAACCTCTTGAATCCCTTTGTAATAATTATTTATTATAATAATAAGTGTTACAGAACACTATAAAAGCCGGTCAGTCTTACCCCAAAAAAACTTAATAATTTATTAGGTAAATGGTATGAATCTAAATATAGTTGAAGTTAAATATTCATAATCGATTAAATTGAAAACTTAAATTTGAATTGATATGAACGTTATAATAATAAAATCAAATAACCTAACTTATTTTAAATTATTGGTATTTGAATTATCTTATATTAAACTAATTTTAATTACGCTATTTAAAGTTAACAATTATTTGATAATTATTTTATACTTAACTTACTTATTATACTTTCTATAACCATTTTAATTTTATTATTTTATCTTAAATTTAACTATTATATATTCTATAATTATTTTCAAATTATTTTATATAAATATAACGATTTTAAGTATAATTTTATATTATATTAACTATTTTAAATAAAAGTTGTTTATAGTTCGAGCTATTGAATCTAAAATGTTAATATAAAGATTTTTGAAATAATGACAACTTAGGTAAAAAAAATGTGAAATCAAAATGTAACTTTTATATTAAACCGTTTTGTAAATATGAAATCTGAAAATTTGCACTTAACCAAATAACGAATTGATTTGAAATATGATTTATGACATTAGAACATTTGAATGTAATTATTTGAATATAGATTTGTATTGTTATTATTTAATTTATGATATCTTATTATGATTTTAGATATAAACAACCATGGTGTGAAATAAGCGTTTAGTTGTTAAAGAGAGCGGAGTCGGTATCAACAGACTCTTTATCAATATCGACACCACTTTAACAACTGCGCATGTGGTGGATAATCTAGAATGAAGTAGGTTGGTTTGGCGAATGCTACTGGAATGTAAAAAGAGAATGATGATGGATAGCCTTAACCTTCAAGTCATAATTAAAATGACTTAAAAAAGAGGTATACCGTGATTGATTGAGGTAGCACCTCTTATCAAACACATTTCTTCAACACAATATTGCTTTATGATTGATTTGGGAACCCGTTGATCATGGGAGTGTTGTACGAGGTGGGCGATAGTTGCAGCTATGTGATACCACCGGTCCGGGCATGCATACTAGTAGAATCCTACCCTAGATATTTCCTGGTGTACCTTGTAATATTATCCTGATTGTGCCCCCTACATTTTTACTTAATGTTGTCGTATCATGGCATCCCTATCCACTGACGTACTAGTATATTACAAATTGTGCGACAATAATATAAACATTGTAAGGGTAATAATGGTAATCTCGTAAGACATCCGACACCCTTAACGTAACCCATATGAGGATGCGCTAAGGTATAAAGTAATAACACAGAGACCAAAACTCGCAAGATAGGAATATAAAGAACAATGAAAATATTAGAACATTTTATAAAGCAAGTCAAATCACAGCGCTTATTACATTTTAAAGATACTAAATAGTCATCAACATAAAACCAAATACACAGTCTCGTGGAAAGCCATAATATCATAGTACACAAGTAAAAGCATCCCATTTAATGTCAACACAACAATCAAAAAATGAGAAGTGAACTAATACATGAGTCTGAATCCAAGATGAATCGAAAAATCAAGAATCACAACTGAGACCCTCCACCCTGCGAACCTGGGGGAAGGAAGAGAGAAGCAGAAAACAAACTAGGTCAGATGTATGTATCGAGAGTTCTAGTAATTTATAGCATGGGCATGAGTTAAGAAAGCATTATACAAATGAACAGTTCTAAATACATAAGATGTAAAGGTATAAAAGTATTAAACAAAGTTAAGAAAGAATAAAGATTGGCTTCTCATTCATATCCAAGATTACTACGCCAACTTACTAAAGATATAATAATTAGGCTTTACATAATTTCTAGCCGTTGATCGACACAATGTGATAACCTATGCTAGCTATGGAACTCAGGGTTATCAATCCTGCACCCATCAACTAAAAGGATAGCCATGAATCATAGGCGTTACAACGGCTTATTTTCCCCAATCGACACGATGCACGCTCATCGTCCCATCGGAACGCGTTTGTACCCACCTCGTTTGGACGTCTTACTATCTAGTGCAGTAAAGCATGCCCTTGCCTCTACCTAGTGTGAGACATCCATAGATGATAAAGGGATATTGCCTGATATGAGTCCCCAACCAAATATGCAACTGACACAAGTCACCCCAGACTTGGGCCCCATTTAATTTTCTATTAGGCCACTTAGTTTTCCCAGTCAGCCCCTATGCTGCCGAAACAGACCTAAACTACGAGCCACTTATTTCTCTAATCAGCCCCATGCTCCCGAAACAAACTCCGACTATAATTTATTATTTTATTAGGCCTCTTATTTTTCCCAATCAGCCCCACGCTGTCGGAACAAACCAAAACTAAGAGCCACTTATTTTCCCCAATCGAGCAATGCAGCTGAAACAAACTCCACTATTTTAGCTTATTAATTTTATCTTTTATTTAACTTAACACAATTTAAGATTATTAATAAGCTCAATATAACCTCATGTTATATTCGTAGGTTGTATTAAATACTCCTGAAAAGTCGATGTGTACAACTTAAGCAGAATTTATATGGATATAGAGGAAATGTAGATGATATACAAACTAGCTAACATACAATAGTTACGCAGGTAAAAAGTTAAGCTATAAAAATATATCAAAAGTAAATGCAATAAGAAACGATACCAGGAATTTTATACTGGTTCAAACTTCTCATCCTACGTCCAGTCCCAAAGCTCCTCTTCGGAATTCACTACCACGCCCTCTCTTAACCCGGAGGAATAGGTCAGTACACCCGAGCCCCAACAAGGATGCCTCTTGCCTAAGTAACTATACAGGACTTCAACAATTACAAGTGTTTTGACTTCTGCTTTGTGATCTTAAATCAACATGGATAGTCAACAGTTTAAGTATACCCTTCCTATAATCTTATCCTCGAGTATATGATTTGAATGCGAAGATTTGAGGAAGAAAATTGCTTGTTGAATCAAGTGATATTAAATCAATTCAAGGATTCAACAAGTATTTGAATTTGGGAAAGCTTTTGTATTGTAAGAGTGGAAATGCAATTCAGAAATTAGTTAAGAGATAGAATGATTCGGTGATTTGGAAACCATAAATGAAGTGTACATATAATGATAGAAAGGTAGCAATTCTTTATGAAGAGTTTCTGTAAAAAGTTATGTCCATTTCCCTTGATCATTGAAGAGAAATCTCTTCCTGAAAGAAGGTGACTCTTCATAAAAAAGGTTTCTGGGTCGAATCAGTCGACTGGTTAAAAATCATCAGTTGACTGGTTAAATTTATACTATAAATCATTTGGATAAAAGCTTTTCAAAACAAGCCGTTATATACAAAAATTCTCTGACCAGTCGACTGGTCATTTATCTACCAGTCGACTGGTAGAGCTGTTTGTATATATTTCTGGCTTTTTAAAGCCTTATAAATATATATATTCTTTGTTTTATATATTCGTGTTATACTTGAGGATAGATTTTAACATAATTCTAGCACGACTTATCGTGTGTGTGTGTGTGTGTGTGTATATATATAAGTAATCTTATCTCTATGACATGAATTCCATTACAATTTCCTTTGTTGGCATTAATCAAAATAAGAATATATCAACAATTCCTAATTAATGTTTATCTTTTTATACAACCCAACCTTACATTACTTAGCGCCAACTAATTTAATCATATTCCAGTTTATGTGTTTGCATGTTCTCCAATTACAAATTAAGTTTTATCCCCATATTAAAGTCTGATACTGGTTATGATATTTTGTCGGTTTTAACATGTCCAATTATCCCTTTTCATTTAGTTCCAATATTATTCCAATTTTAATGCAAAGTAATGATAAAGGCATAGGCTCTCTTTAGGGCTAGGCTCATTGCTAAAAGAAAAAGGAAATGGTCTAAGCTACTCGCAAGGCCTAGACTCAAAAATAAAAAAAATAAAAAAATTAGGGCATAGGCCGAACTGAAAATAAAACCACAAGAGAGAAAGAAATAGGAGAAGGAGAATTACTTATAAACAATAAATAACTAGAAAGAAATAGGCATATAACATGAAAACTCAATTCTTCACATTCATTAGAAAAATATTACTCAACAAATCCTAATGCTTCTTGTTTTACAGGAATCCGACTTATATCGAATTCTGTATAGTCAATTAAAGTTCAAAACTAAATTTCTTGAACTACCGCGACATTACGGGTTCGTTTTAATTAAATTTTAAATTTATATATTAAAACTTCATTTTTAATTTAAATTTCAGGTCGTTAATTCTTAAAATCGACGGTAAATCCTTGCAAAATTTATTAAAAATAAATTTTAAATTGGTTCCAAAATTCAGGGTTGTTACAATCTTCCCTAGTTAAAAAAATTTCGTCCTCGAAAAGGAACAAAGCAGTAGGTTGTTTACTTAATCAACTCAACCTTCATTCTATCTCAAGTTCTTTAACTTTTCAGTTTCTAAAAACTTTCCAATTTTTCAAAATTTGGCTAACACGTTAAAGTTTTGAAAATTTTCACCATAACCTTCTTTGTATGGGTTGATCGATGCAACTAAAACTAGCCTCTATAGGCTCTCATCAACCAAAAAGAAAATCGAAAAGCCAAGCGGCTTGCCAATTGGCTCATAAAATCACCAAACCCAATAATACAATAAATATTTACCTTTTTGTCGGGCATGCAATTTTATTCCTCTCTTAAGCTTCATACTACAGCTTGTTAAACATATATACACATCCAGTTCGAACTAATTTTCAATTCAGTTCTACATTATTTTTGATTTGGCTTAATTTGCCTTTCATTCTTATATTGGTTTTATCATTCAACATTTTTATTAGTTAAACCAATAATCACATGTCACACCCAACAATCAATTGATCAATTAATTTTTTCAAATATATAACTTTAAATACTCAGAAATATATTTTCGAGGCCAAAGCACAAACACTAAAATCTAACTAACTTCATGGTTGTCACACTAGTCAATTGGATTCATATAGACATCCCAATTTCGAAACTCAAAAGAAAACCACTGATGCTGCGTAGTCATCAATAGAATCATCCTCGGGTGACTAGAGTGTGATTCTATTCTATCCCGTATATTTGAGACTTCGAATACATGTTAGTTATGCGTATATTCAAAATCTTCTTATACTCGATATTCCAAATTCACTATTAAATAAAATACTCAAATACTTATTTTAAGATATAATTTTCAAAACTAAATTCGTTTTTATAAATAATACTCTTAAATCTCATTTTAGGGCATTACTAACCCTATCTCTAACGAGTCATTCCTATAGGATATTACTAATCCTATCTCTGATGAATTCTCTCGTCTGGTTCTAATGTGTCTTATTCTTGAGCTTTGTAAACCAAAGCTCTGATACACCTCTAACATCTCGAAATCCCCCACCCTTCGAATCGACCATAAGCTACACATGTTAGATCCAAAATGAAAGAAAAGATGGATTTCTTTGATAACACAATGCATCATAACATAGAACAAGAGAACATTTCATTGCTATTACAACAATTTACATTAGAGTACAAGAATATCAGAGTGTAGATCATAATACAAAGCAAAAAAATATCATAGATCAATAAATTATAATACAACGGAAATTTAAATACATAAATATAATCAATGTTAGACTACGAAATAATACAGAGCACAACTCCCTCCATAATTCAAGACCTTATTGAATAAATATCTGCAAAACAAAAACTAATAGCAACCCATGTGGAAAATATGGGCACCTAGAGTTTAGATGGAAAACAATAAACTCTGAGTTAGTCATGGGACTAGTGTGAGAACTTAAAAACAATTAATAAAACTTGACTTTGAAATATATTAAATCAAGGGACCACACCATATGTCACAGAATAGGTTTACTCCATGTGAATACCATAGCTTGAAACAAACAACGAACAACACAATGCTTTTTGAAGAATGAAGCTATTATAAGACTCAGGTCTCATCACAAAATGCAACTCAATCCGAAGGATAGAATCTTACCTTATAATAGATAAACATGCTTGATACGCTAAATTAAAATCACTTGATATTATTATTAGTGTCTAAGTGATTAAAACAACTTCAAATGTAAATGTACCAGATCCTGGACGGTATAATACCCCATCCTATTATATCGCCGTAGTATATAACTAAAACCATAAAATCGCGTATAAATAATTGGATTTCCATTATGAGCCAAGGAAAGGGATCCCTCCTTCCAAGTTCATTCCATCTCTAGCGGGATGCTCATGACCACGCGCATGTGACCTATGGATCAGGAGGGTCAGTCAGCCATAATGCTGATTGGATAATTTCTTGGTCCATACATTTCCCGGTCCTATCGGACCTCTTGGTCAGTACGTCGACCGTCTTGGCCATGTGCGACCACATCTAAGGCGCCTCTCTTACCCACATCGACATAAGTAAAGTGGTTGGGCTCTATACAATGACGTCACTTCTAATTAGAAAGAAACACATAGCCTCCCTGCGGTCCCTCATCCCTTTTTGACTCAAACTAGGGTGTGAAGCACATGAATTAATCCTAAACACAAAGATAAGCTATGTAGGCTATGCTTTGATCATCATCCACAAAGCTTTGGTTTTCAACAAAAGCATTGATCCATGCATCTCAGCATGCGACATTGTCAATCCACACCATACCATTGATTTCCACCAATATATAACTCTAAGCTCATACGTCTCAGAGAAGGGTGTTAAGCTAAGAGAATAAATTCTCTGCCACCAAACAGATATATATTAAGCGTAGATCACTGAATACAACACAAAATACAATGTTAGACATACAATCCATTTGCAAGTCTGTTCTAGTTTGAACGAAACTGGAGGCACTTTATTCCTCTTTCCATATGTCTAATACAAGAGAGATGCACTCACATATCCGGTCGATCTCCAAGTATGTCTAGATGACCACCACTAATTACCTCGGCTTGGATGTACATCTCAATCGAGACATCAGAAAACATCCCAACGATGTGAAGGTCTCCAGTCTTCAACCACCATCTTCATATCTTTGACTTTTAATCATCATAACAATTATTTAGAATGGGTTAAAACCAATCTTTCTGAATAACTCGCGCATCTTATAGTTAAATGATATATAAACACATCATACGCCTCATTCCAATCAAGAATTTTCTTTTATTCCAATATTCTTTATACTGGGAATTATTCCTATAAATCTAACCAAAGATTTACTTTATTTAAACTTCTTGTTTAAATCTTTCCTTTGAAAACATTACAAAAGATTTTATAATATCTTTTCACGATCTTAAAACAAATTAAGGTTTGTACACCTTTTCGGGATTAACGAGCCTTACCGAAGTAATCATTCATTTTATTATTCCACTCCCAACCTATTCATCCCATGGAGAAAAACTGGTAGTACTCTATATCTAACACCCATCGTGTTATAGTAAATTTAATTACCGCTTTCATATTTCAATCTAATTAAAGATTCATTAAAAATCTACTTAGTTTTAATCATGAAAAATCATTCTTCAATGATTATTTAACTTTATAAAATTAATCTTGTCTTTAACTGGGTTAAAGAATAAATGTTATTTAAAACATCATTCACGATAAATCCAAAATCAATCTTCCATTTAATCCCAATTTAATTCAGTAAATTGGAAAACTCCACTAAATCTTACTTAAAAGATTTATTACATAAATTTAATCTAAACTGGGTTTAAGAACAATGTTGTTAAAGACATCATTCAACAAACCCAAAATCCAATTCGATATTAAATACCAGACTTTGAATAGAAATCGTATAATCACGGAATCCAATACTGAACTATCTGAAGATAATTTCCATTCAAATCCTTTCCATTCACATGTTGGAAAACTTCTGGTTATATTAAAACCATTCACAATCCAATACGTTAAATAAAACCATTGGATCACTATACTTTTAGAAAAGTTCGTACACAAACGGTGGTTGAAATGATCGACGGTCCGATGTCGGGGTTGTATCGATGAATCCTAAAAGATGATCAATTTACTACGCTTTGTAATTGTATTTTCACGCTAATAATATCGATTCCGAGTATAAGGCCCTGGTTGTCGGAATGAAACTCGCCAAGAAATTGGGAGTGGTTGCGTCAGATATCTTTTGTGACTCTCGGATAGTCGTTTGCCAGGTTCGAAAGGAGTTTCAAACAAAGGGACCATGACTTGAAACTTAGCTAGAGAAGATCGAGGAGCTATTGGATGGCCTCGAACACTACACCATCTCCCATATTCCTCAAATAGAAAACTAGAAGGCGGAAAAGACAGCCAAGTTGGCAAGCTCCGATAACCCAAAAGAGATGGAGATGGTCCCAATCGAAATGTTAGAGACTCCGAGCATTGATCAGATGGAATTTGATCCTGTGATGGAGACCGAACCAGAGAGAGTCGTGGATGACCCCCATAAAGAACATCCTATAGCATGGAACACTTCTGGCAAGGAAAAATGAAAAATGAACCATCGTTCATAAAGCTTCGAAATACGTCATGTAGAGCGATGTTCTTGACCGACGGGGATTTTCGGTCCCTTTACTCTGGTGTATAGCACATGACAACGTTAGGCATGTATTGAGGGAAGTACATGAAGGAGATTGCGTAGATCACATTGGAGGACAAACATTGGCAAAGATGATACTGCAATAGACTACTTCTGGCCTACCATAAATCGAGACACAACTGATTACTCACCACGCTGCGATAAGTGCCAAAAATTTATGAAGATTCGTAGAGCACGTCCCAGCCAACTCACCTCGATGGTGAATCTGTATCCGTTCCCTGTATGGGGGCTTGATATCATTGGAAGCCTTCCAATTGCCAAAGACGGAGCAAAGTATGCAATCGTGGTTTTGGATTACTTTACAAAGTGGGCAGAAGCAGAACAATTGACCACAATAACCACAAAGCGGGTGATTAATTTCATTGTCATAAATATCATTTGCCGATTCGGGATCCCCAAAGTTATCATAACCGACAACATAACTCAATTCGACGGTGCAGACTTTATAGATTTCTGCCAAATATATCACATTGAGAAAAGATACACCACTGTAGCACATCCACATTCGAATGGACAAGTAGAAGCAGTGAACAAGATTATCAATTCCATTCTGAAGAAGTGATTGGAATGGGCAAAAGCCATGTGGGTTGATGAATTACTCTTGGCCCTATGGGCCTATAGAATGACCTACAAGACACCCACTAGACACACTCCTTTCTCTCTATCATTCGGATCGGAAGCCGTAATCCCAATGGAGTTAGAAGTCCCCTCTCACAGGATGACATACCATTGACGAACAAATCTCTTCTTCTTGAGTCCTTAGACATGATTGACGAGAAGAGAGATGAAGCGGACTTGCATTCCTCGAGGCACAGACATCAGGTTACTTGATACTACAAAAAAAAGGTACGACCCAGAACCTTTGAGTTTGGCAACCTGGTACTGAAGTGCGTCTTCCCGGCCCCCGTCTTCATTGGCCCGAAGTGATCAGGACCATACGTCATGCAGCGGAGGCTTGGTAGTAGGGCCTTTAGGCTAAGGACCGTTGATGGCGATCATCTTCCGAGAGCATGGATGCTGAGCATATACGACACTACTTGACTTGAGCTTGCATTTGTTCTTTTGTTTTTCAGACTATGTAAAAGAGCACTACTTGCTCCAGACAATCTAATTAATATAAAAAATATATTATAACATGAACATAGGATAAGATTTGGCCAAACCACTAAAAAATGCCATGTGTCGTTTATCATTTCTGCATTTATTTTTCTCTGTGCCCAGTAATATGTTTGAAAACCATTCCTGCTCTATGATTGTTTTGATATTTGATTTGATGTTGTGATGTGACTAGCTGGTGTCAACCTATGCATTTGAATAAGCGGACTCGCGTCGACGACCGACTAAATTTAGGTTGGCTGAATCGAGCTTGATATCGACATCTGATGTGGTGGCTTCCACTTTGTGAACCAAAGTGAGGATTCGACGCCCAAACATCCCTCTAACTCTATCCAACGAATCGATTGGATGAGTAAGATTTGAATATCATAAATGGCAACCGCTGCCTTTGAATCACATATTAAAAGGTAATGCCTTAGCAAGCGTGACTCGAGGAGTGCGGACCAAAATCGAGTTTGAGAATGACACTGGAGTCGGCAGAATCCCGCCCTAGGAATTAGAGCCTAGAAGGGATGCCGAGGCAAATGACATCACTGTTCGCCTGATTAACTATAACTCTCTCGATTCAAGCATGAGTATAAAAGCAAGCATGATTGGTGCACCATGACTAGAGATTGCTTTAACTCAAATTCTAACCTAGACTTACGACAAGAGAGCATAAAAGCACTGGGACCAAGTGCTGAAAGAAATTGGCTCCTACCCTACAGCATGATTGGGGTTAAGATTGCAAGCTGATCCTGAAGTACCCACTGACACTTGGGGCAGTAGAATGTCGCTAATAATCAATCCCAAACAAGCCCTGGCTAGCCAGTCTTTTCAAGATTGATTTGGGGCACACACATACACATCACACCCTTTTTAATCATTTTTGATCGTAGGATTTTTTTTTTTGCAAAGCCAACAGGGTTGAATGGACCCCTACCATTTTTTGATATACTAAGACAATAACATAGAAACAGAGACAAAAACAAAAAAATGAAAGAGATACAAAGAAAGCACAGTATATCAACACTAACAAAGACTAAACAAAATACTTAATTACAAAAACTGCAAGTAGCAGTAGAAGTTAGCTTCCATAAATACCGGTATTGTATGTAAATTTCAAGTATTTCATCCCTTCTCTCAGGTCATGCCATAGGAGTTGCTTCAGCTGAGCAATGCTCATTACATGCATGCACATTTATTTGTGCCCATATACGATGCACAAACTTCTTGAGGACATAAGTATATAATCTTGCTATCCTGCTTCGTCCTCTAACCTTGGCTCTGATTTCTGCCCATTCGAGCAGGCTGGCGCATTGAATATTTGAATAGCTTATCTGCACAAGCACATCATCCCATAGGTTTTGTACAATACTGCATTCAAAGAATAAATGGCCTGTAGTTTCTTCATTGGTTTTATAGTAGCGACAAAGTTGATCGACCTCCATGCCCCGGTTACCCAGTTTGTCTTTTGTCAGAATGGCTTTGTGAACAATTTTCCAGAGAGTCAAGTTCTCTTTTGTCATGTTGTCTCTCCTCCACAGGAAAATTAGTGGCACCAAATAGAGAATAGTAAATATTTTTTATAGTAAACTTAGCACCTTTCAATTTCCAGTGTGTAGTCGCATTTGCATCACCAGCTATCCATCTGATTCTGATATTAACCCATATGTTATCAACATGTTGATTTGACGAGGCAGGTAACCTCAGTTGATTTCCTTTTACATAACTCGCAACATTGCCATTGAGACTAATACCGGATTGTATCATATCAAAATATGACAGAGAGTTCGAAACGATAACCCCAAATCACACCATGGGTCCTTCCAGAAACTAATGTTATGGTATGCTTTTTTCCCATATTTAAATAAGGCAAGGAAGACATGCCTCAGCTTGATTAAGCTATGCCATGTCCAGCTCAAGACATTGTTAACATCAGTTGACCTATAAGTTACATTTTTACGCACATATCTATACTACCACTCAACCTACCGGCTATATATTATATTCAAAATATCACTAACATGCTTCTCGAAGGCCACTAATTGTTCCACACATAGATATTTATAATACCTAGCCCTCCTTGTTGATAGGATACTCAAGAAGAGAGAAAAAGGTACGGGCTGGATATTTCATGTGCATGTTACCCTTCCAAAGAAACCTCACAAAAGCTATTCTCAGCATAATTAGCAGTGTTTTTGGCAACATGAATGTGAAAGCCCAGTATATATGCATAGAAATTATGATAGATTTGATTAAGGTAACCCTTCATACTTGTAAAACCATACTGGTTGATCAAAAATCAAGCCTCCCAGTAATTCTAGCGTATAATGGAGCACACTCACGTGTTGTTATTCTGGAAGTTGCCAACGGCAACCCAATGTATGACATTGCAAAATCATTGTGTTTAAGACCCATTTGAGCTTGAATTAGAGAGATCTGATCAATATTTATACCAACTGCGAGAAATTCAAACTTCTCCAAATTAATTCTCAAACCAGTCATATTGTCGAACATATCAAGAGTGGTCATTATGTCCGATAGGGTATTACTTTCTGGTTTGCAGAAGATAATTAAGTCATCTACAAACATCAGAGAAGTAATAATAGGCTCTCTACATTTTGGATGCAATTTAAACTGACCACTTTTAACAATTTCATTCATCATGTTGGTAAGCAATTCCATTGCAATAGTAAAAAGATAGACAGAAATCGGGTCCCTTTGTCTAATGCCCTGCTTACTCTCAAAGAAGCCAGCCGATGAACCGTTGACATTAATTGAGAAATGAGAAGAGCACATATAGGAATAAATCCAGGAATTAAAAATGGGCAGAAATTTCAAGTAGCACATAATTCTGATTATCGATGTCCACTGTATTGTGTCAAAAGCTTTACGTAAGTCAACTTTTAACATTATCCTAAGAGAAACATTTTCCATTTTGTACCCCACTAGCAATTCATGTGTAAGTAAAACATTGCCGAGAATGTTTCTACCAAGAAGGAAAGCAACCTGGTTGTTTGATATGATTGAGGGCAGAACGAGTTTCAATCTAGTTTCCAATATTTTGGTGATGCATTTATAAATTGTATTGCAACAGGATATAGGTCTAAATGCATTCATGCTACATGCATGGGTGACTTTAGGTATTAAGGAAATAAGAGTATTATTAACTGAGTCAAACATTTTACTCTTTTGAAAAACTATTTTATAGTGTTAATTACTACCAAACTAACCACATTCCAACACCTTTGAAAGAAAAAATCATTAAACCCATCGGGACCCCAACATGAGTTAATATTAAGGGAAAACATTGTAGTTTTAATCTCACTATCAGTAATAGGAGAACAAATAATTTCCCGCTGCTGAGAATTAAGTTGTGGGAGTATCATAGGTTTAATTTCATCAATTCTCGGCTCAAAATTGTCTATGTTACCAAACAACCGAGTGAAGTAATTAATAAAAGCATACTGAACATCAGTTTGAGTTTGAAAATTAGTACTAGAGAAATCAGTGACCGAGAGAATTTTTTCTCTATTATGTTTGGCTTTACGCATAACATGGAAGTAAGAGGTGTTTCTGTCACCATCTTCTACCCATCTGATTCTTGCTTTTTGTTTGTTCATATGTGATTCAATTTATAGAGACTCTCTAAGATTGTTGGCATATTGATTTTTCAAACCAGCAAGGTTAGGGTCAGAGGGATTAAAATTCATCTGGATTTGGACGTTCTGAAGCATACGTTTCCATTTCATAGATTGTTTGCTACCATTCCCATACTTACTGTTTATGACACCCCACGTCCGTTAATGTCACTCACTAAGGGAATGCGTTAAGTTTCGTGAAGTGTTATGGGTAACCAGAACAGAAACATTACAAGGCAGATATAAAACAACAGCGGAATTAAGAACTTTTATTTATCATAAAGCATGGTTACACCATATGTCTGAAAATACATAAACTCTGTTCATCATTAAAACTTCTGCCTTGTACTTTAAATATCATAGTACATTAATAAATAAAGCATAATCCCCAAATCATAAGCCATAGTAGCAAAGATGGAAGCTTGAGAAATACATCTAGAAGCTCCAAGCAAGACGATAGCAGAATCCTAGCTGTTATCGTAGGTGTCGCCTGCTCCTACCTCCACTAGTTGTACCAACTACCCTCCCCATTCTAATTACGACATTTATTTGTAATATGGTCGTTTCTTGTACTCTAGCTGCTGTCATAGGTGCCGCCTACCCCTATCTCCACTAGTTGTACCCACTACCCTCCCCATTCTAATTACAACATGTATTCATAATATGGTAGTTTCTTGTACTCCTAGCTGCTGTCATAGGTGCTGCATGCTCCTATCTCCACTGGTTGTACCTACTATCCTCCCCATTCGATCGGATCCCTAACTCATAGATACCCGTGTTCATCCCACATTAGGGTGTATCACTCCCTAAAGTAGCAACCCGAAAAATGCACGGCTTATACCTACACAATGCAACAACGTCTTACCTACCAGCCTGGACCTATGCACGCACATGACTCCGTTGGACTTGCATTGCCACTGCTCTTTACTCTTTCGACCTCTTACAATCAAACCCAGTAAGTGTGTCCCGTCCTCTCATAGATACTCAAAATGGGTTACTGGTTGAAAAGGGTCCCACACATTATGATACAAGGTCTCCCCTTTGTCTTGTATCCCCACTAGGCTTTCTAGTTACTATTTATACCCTAAAGAATGATCTTTAATTACATAGCCCTATTCCAGTTATGCTTACCATAAAAGGGTGATCTTTAATTACATAGCTCTAACAGGTTAAGTTTGTGGGCATATATATACAAATATTACCTACCAACCCAAGATGTACTTAACCCTCCCACTGATTCAAGCATGTTTATTTAATGGTTAAGTTTGCGGGCCTATATATACTAATATTACCCACCAACCAAGATTTACTTAATCCACCCCCTTTGCTTAATCAAGTTTACTTAACCTCAACTTAAGTCTAAGTTCACACAGTCCCTATGGATTAGATTTGATTAAGTAGTCCAATTCATTACCATGTCCATTTATGGTTGATAATGGGCTAGACCTCCCACATTAGGCCTACAACATGTGGATGCTAGATATGCCGGTCGGTTCCAGGCAGTCTTATTCCACGGTTGGGTCTAACCTCGTGTCTTTGCCCGATTCGTATTTATGTACTTAGACCACCCACATTAGGTTCAACATTAGTGGCTGCTGGATATGCCGGTAGGATTAAATAAATGTAACATGTCAAGTTTACAATAGATCTAGATTTACCATAATAAGGAGATTCATATAAACAACTAGATCCAACTGTCCAATTAAATAAATGTAACATGTCAAGTTTACAATAGATCTTGATTTACCACAATAAGGAGATTCATATAAACAACTCGATCCAACTGTCTAATTAAATAAATGTAACATGTCAAGTTTACAATAGATCTAGATTTAACATTAGGTGTCCAATTACCTAGATCTAGCATAGTAAGGGTGACATAGCAACATGTTTAGATCAAAAGGTAGATTAACATAAAGGTCTAGATCCAAATAACGTCACAATTATCCAAATTAATAGATCTACTTCCATCATAACATGGTTACAAGTAAAGATCCATATAAACATCATAATCGAATCACCACAATTATATTAGATCTAAGAAATTAGATATGTCATGACATAAGATAGAATTTCATATTAACCCAAAATCATACTTTACAACATATCCAATTCATTGTCTGTCAAAACATACTTATATTTATCTAAACCTAAAAGTAATCTAGAAACTCACAGCGTTAGGTTTAGAGATTTGAGAAAGAACGGATCTAGAATTTTGAATTTGATTTGCTAAGACGTTGTTGTAGAAATTCTGATCCTCTAATTTGACTTGATGGAGAAGAAAGGCTTGTTTTAATTTAGATTAGAGCAGCATGGAGGCGCCATGGATGAAAATAATGAGATTAGGGTTAGGTTAGTTGTTTATTTATAGGTATATTAGTTGAATTAGGACCTTTAGATTAGATCAGAAGCCATAGGAATCGTCCACGTCATCCGACCAATAGAAAATAGCCATATTGCCAAAAAAATAATCTTTAACTAATAAAAATGCACCATGTGTGTAACATTATGCACAGCAGCAGGGGTGTTGACACCCACATGTCACACACACACACACACACACATATATATATATATATATATTTCTTTTTAACCATCTTTCCAATTAATCCTCCAATTAACCCTTTTCACGCTAAACCGCTTTTTAATTGAACTGCGTTCACACTAAGCCACTTTTTTTTCCTTTTCCCCTAAAACAAAAATATGACACAGGCAGGGATCGAACTCTGTACCTCCTGTATGCAAGTCACATGTTCTAACCAAATGAGCTACTAAGTCTTTTGCTTACAAACCTTAGAACAATGTTAAAAATTATTCTTTTCTCATTTCTCTTTTTCATATTTTGTTGCAATATTTGATTTAAAGATATCTTTTTCATCCTAAATCGGTTTTCTGCAAACCATAGGTCTAAACTGACTAGAAAATCACCACAAACGCAATGATGCTAATTTCGTGACCAAATTCCTGAAGCTCTTCAAATTTTCCTTTTTATCTCTATTTAATTGTTCGCATGCATTTCTTCGCATTTCATGTATTGCATTTAATTTATTTTATTAATTTTTTTCCTTCATTTCACTGCATGAACTTATTATATGCAATTTCATTGTCATTATTTAATTTTTCTCTTAAATATATCTATGTATATAATATATATACATATTTCCACATTTTTAATTTTATTAAAAATGCGGGGTGTTACATTCTCCCCTACTTAAAGGATTTCGTCCCTGAAATCTCTGAGTTAAGAAGAATGTATCCTACCATCCATCATCCATCTACTTATCCATCATCCACAAGCATCCATTGTCCTCAAAAGATTTCTAGTGCTCCTATGAATATATGTAGAGGTGTGTGTATATGTCCCAATACTAATGCGAAGATCAGGCGGTCTACTAATTCAGTTAACCTCCTTATTGCAATGTATGTTAGTGCCATGAATCCAAGATGTATGCAAATAATCCTATTATAACATGTAAGTTCTATATGTGTGCACACTCATTCATCCAAATGCAACATCCACATGATGATATATCCATTTTCATCCATGAGGAAAAAGAAAAATGCACACACATCCATATGCGGATGAGAGTGATTGAGCCGATCTAGTGCCTAATGTGTGTATATGAATCCACAGGCAACCACTAGCAAACACTTTCACCCACTTGCATCCATCAAACATAACATGTCTCAAACACATGTTTACATCCATGAGTTCCCTACCTAAAGGCTCGATCGATAGGAGGTATTCAAACGATATATACAAGTATTAATTCGAAGCTTGGAAAAAGAAGTTAAGAACATATTCTCGAAAAGGAAAGGGTATGAAGCACGAATCTTGTCTTCAGCCTCCCAAGTAGCATCCTCGCAGTCCTCTCCCTATTGCACTTTTACTAGCTTCACTTCTTTGTTGCATAATTTCTTAACCTCCGATCCAAGTATGCAAGTCGGAACTCGTCCAATCGTTGCTTCCTTCTCTACTTTCACTTCCTCTCGCAAGTTTGGCTCCAATATCTAGAACTCTATACCTTTTATCGCCTCTTCTCAAGTAGCTCCCCTACTTGCTTACGAAGTTCCCTCTTTTCTTTTAGGAGTCACAGGTCGCACATGAAATGCAACTGGTTTTGCATTGTCTACCAAGTTTGTGCGGAAACCAATCTCGTGCCTCGAGGTTAACCCCGAACCTCATCAAAAACATAAGGATACTCAAAACTATTGGTACAGGTCGCAAATCATCGATAGATACATCAAGAGGTTCTAGGAAACTAATCCATGCCTAGAATCAAACTATACCTCATGGAACAAGATGTGTGTTGCACTCAAACTCGACGCCTAACACAGATATTCTCAAACACCGACAAATCATGGATAAATGAGCCGAACCACAAATGGGGTTTGATACAACAACGGGATCCACTACCATACTAGTAATTAAGTGCATAGATTCAACTACAGAACTAGATATGAACGAATGCGAATGCGCCAGAATTGAAAAGAGTTCTAACCGGTTGATTGGAAAGAGAAATCAAAACCTTCCATGGAAACTTTCTTACCTCTATCTGGTGCACTAGCCACGAGAGCATTCACTTGCCCTCTATAGGTTCCTGTCCTTTGACATTACCCTTGCTTCCTTGGGCACTCCCCATAATAGTGTCCAGCCTCTCCACAAACGAAGCAAGCATTCTTCCTTTTCCTGCAGTCCTTGGACAAGTGACCATCTCGCCCACAACTATGGCACTTCCCCTTATCCTAAGCCTTGTCTTTTTTTCTGCCCTTCTTCTGTTATTGTTGCTGTCCTTTCGTGGGTCATACCTTTTTCTCATCCTTGGGCTGTGCTCCTTAGCCCTAACTTCCTTATACTCCTTTTTACCCACGTTTGTGTAAAAACCTAATAAGTCTTCTGAAAGTTGCCTCCATCGCACGGAAATCCTTACGAAGCTCGAGAAAATTAACCGCAGGTGAAACCACTGCAACTACGGATGGAGGTTAGGCACTTCATTGCCCTTCGATATGTGCTAAACATGTATACGGCATCATGCCGGAATGGGGACACCTTTCGAGAAGAATCGGTTCCCCAAACAAAAAGGGAAAAAGGAATCAAGCAGAGAATCGAGAGATATTATATATGGATTTGGGGAATATGTTTTTCAAAACAGGCTTTTCTTTTTAAAATCCTTTCTTTTAAAACCTTTTTGAAAATAATTTTCAAAAACTTTATCCAATCTGATACCTTCAGCTCTGATACCAAGTGTGACACCCCATGTCCGTTAATGTCACTCACTAAGGGAATGCATTAAGTTTCGTGAACTGTTATGGGTAACTAGAACAGAAACATTACAAGACAGATATAAAACAGCAGCCAAATTAAAAGCTTTTATTTATCATAAAGCATGGTTACACCATATGTCTGAAAATACATAAACTCTGTTCATCATTAAAACTTCTGTCATGTACTTTAAATATCAGAGTACATTAATAAATAAAGTATAATCTCCAAATCATAAGCCATAGTAGCAAAGATGGAAGCTTGAGAAATACATCTAGAAGCTCCAAGAAAGACGATAGCAGAATACTGACTAAACATGAGAATTCTCTCCCTTGAGAACCTGGGGGGCGGCGGGACGGAAGAAACAAGGAGAAACAAAAAAGGGACAGACATAAAGTCTGGCAAGTCTAGTTACTTTTAGCTAGTAAATAAATAAAAGTAACATGATAGGCATATAAAGTGGATAAGGGAAACCATATAATGACTGGTGTGACAAGGCAGATAGGTTAAGGTGTAAATGCTTCTAATGATTACTCTGCACTATTACTAGTTCCAAACTAAAAGTTGATCCCTCTTACAAATCATAATAATAATTATAACAATGGTAGTTTCATGTACTCCTAGCTGTTATCGTAGGGGCGCCTACTCCTACCTCCACTAGTTGTACCCACTACCTTCCCCATTCTAATTACAATATTTATTCATAATATGGTCGTTTCTTGTACTCCTAGCTGCTGTCATAGGTGCCGCCTACTCCTACCTCCACTAGTTGTACCCACTACCCTCCCCATTCTAATTACAACATTTATTCATAATATGGTAGTTTCTTGTACTCCTAGCTACTGTCATAGGTACCGCCTGCTCCTATCTCCACTAGTTGTACCCACTACCCTCCCCATTCGATCGTCTCCTTAACTCGTACATATCTGTGCTGGTCCCATAGTAAGGTGTATCACTCCCTAAGTGGCAACCCGAAAAATGCACGGCTTATACCTACACAATGCAACAACGTCTTACCTACCAGCCCGGACCCACGTACGCATATGATTCCGTTGGACTTGCGTTGTCACCACTCTTTACTCTTTTGACCTCTTACAATCAAACCTAGTAAGCATGTCCTGTCCACTCATAGATACTCAAAATGGGTTACTGGTTGAAAAGGGTCCCACACAATATGATACAAGCACTCCCCTTTGTCTTGTATCCCCATTAGGCTTTCTACTGACTATGTATACCCTAAAGGGTGATCTTTAATTACATAGCCCTATACCAGTTATGCTTACCCTAAAAGGGTGATCTTTAATTACATAACTCTAATAGGTTAAGTTTGTGGACTTATATATATACAAATATTACCCACCAACCTAAGATGTACTTAACCCTCTCACTGATTCAAGCATGTTCATTTAATGGTTAAGTTTGTGGGCCTATATATACTAATATTACCCACCTACCCAAGATTTACTTAACCCACCCCTTTGCTTAATCAAGTTTACTTAACCTCAACTTAAGTCTGAGTTCACACAATCCCCATGGATTAGATTTGGTTAAGTAGTCCAATTCATTACCATGTCCATTTATGGTTGATAATGGGCTAGAACTCCCACATTAGGCCTACAACATGTGGATGCTGGATATGCCGGTCGGTTCCGGGCAGTCTTATTCCATAGTTGGGTCAAACCTCGTGTCTTAGCCCGATTCGTATTTACGTATATAGACTTCCCACATTAGGTTCAACATTAGTGGTTGCTGGATATGCCGATCGGATGAGCAGACTTCCACCACTAACGTAACCTAACCTCGTGTCATAAGTACCAATTATGGCTCCTAATTGTAATCACTAAGTATTCATTTTTATTCAAATCTACCTATGTCATTATAGGTAATTATTCTATGTTTTCACCATTTGAATTACGTGTCTGTCTCATATAAAGGTTGCATAAATTATGCCAATTATAAACCCCTTTTCCCCGTTTCCTCACTAACGCATACGCACGTATTTTTGGCAGTATCTAGACTACAATGTAGCCTAGCCATAACAATGAAACGGGAATATGATAAAGGTGATAATTTCAACACATATTGACATAACATATTGGCATGATAACAAAGTGAAAGGACATGTAATTATCATAATGGTGTGGATATATAAAACTGGTAACTTGTGGCAATTTCTAAAATATAAAATCAATCATAATGAGATCTAAATGTCTCCTAATTGGATCTAACATAATTAGGGTGACATAAAGATGGATTCACATGTAAAGTTCACAACAGATCTAGATTGATCACAATAAGGAGGTTAATATAAACAACTAGATCCAATTGTCCAATTAAATAAATGTAACATGTCAAGTTTACAATAGATCTAGATTTACCACAATAAGGAGATTCATATAAACAACTAGATCCAACTGTCCAATTAAATAAATGTAACATGTCAAGTTTACAATAGATCTAGATTTAACATTAGGTGTCCAATTACCTAGATCTAGCATAGTAAGGGTGACATAGCAACATGTTTAGATCAAAAGGTAGATTAACATAAAGGTCTAGATCCAAATAACGTCACAATTATCCAAATTAATAGATCTACTTCCATCATAGCATGGTTACAAGTCAAGATCCATATAAACATCATAATCGAATCACCACAATTATATTAGATCTAAGAAATTAGATCTGTCAGGACATAAGATAGAATTTCATATTAACACAAAATCATACTTTACAACATATCCAATTCATTATCTGTCAAAGCATACTTTTATTTATCTAAACCTAAAAGTATTCTAGAAACACACAGCTTTAGGTTTAGAGATTTGAGAAATAACGAATCAAGAATTCTGAATTTGATTTGCTAAGAAGTTGCTGTAGAAATTCTGATCTTCTAATTTGACTTGATGGAGAAGAAAGGCTTGTTTTAATTTAGATTAGAGCAGCATCGAGGCGCCATGGATGAAAACAATGAGATTAGGGTTAGGTTAGGTGTTTATTTATAGGTGTATTAAGTGAATTAGGACCTTTAGATTAGATTAGGAGCCATAGGAATCATCCACGTCATCCGACCAATAGAAAATAGTCATGTTTCGAAAAAAACAATCTTTAACCAATAAAAATGCGCCATGTGTGCAATATACATATATATATATATATATACAGTTTCCTTTTTAACCATCTTTCAAATTAATCCTCCAATTAACCCTTTTCACACTAAACCGCTTTTTAATTGAATTGCGTTCACACTAAGCCACTTTTTTGGCCATTCCCCTAAAACAAAAATATGGCATTGGTGGGGATCGAACTCTGTACCTCTTGTATGCAAGTCACATATTTCAACCAAATGAGCTACTAAGTCTTTTGCTTACAAACCTTAGAACAATGCTAAATATTATTCTTTTCTCATTCCTCTTTTTCATGTTTTGTTGCAATATATAATTTAAAGATATCTTTTTCATCCTAAATCGGTTTTCTGCAAACCATAGGTCTAAATTGACTAGAAAGCCACCACAAACGCAATGATGCTAATTTCATGACCAAATTCCGGAATCTCTTCAAATTTTCCTTTTTATTTCTATTTAATTATTCGCATGCATTTCTTCGCATTTCATGTATTGCATTTAATTTCTTTTATTAATCTTTTTCCTTCATTTCACTGCATGAACTTATTATATGCAATTTTATTGTCATTATTTATTTATTTTGTTAATTATATCTATGTGTATAATATATATACATATTTCCACATTTTTAATTTCAGTAAAAATGCGGGGTGTTACACTGTTAGCCCAAAGCCTTGAGCACATTCTTTAAATTCTTTAGCTTCTTGTGTAAAATGAACATGGGGTTTCAAATGGTAGGACAACTCCATGTAGTTAGCATACTATTATGGAACCGGGGATCATCAACATAAGAGTTAAAGAATTTAAAACTAGTTTTTCTTTGATTATGTACTTCATCCAAATGAAGGATTTGCGGTAAGTGATCAGATAACAAGGGTGAGGGTAGTTCATTAAACAAAGAAGGCCAAGCATTCAAAGACGCAACATTACAAAAAGGCATGATCAATATTTGTAAATGTTCTAACCCCTTCCATCTTGCTATTATTCCATGTAAATTGAAACCCATATGAGTTAATTTCTAGGAGAACAGAGTCGTGTACAAAAGAACTTGAGAAGCACCAACCCTATCTGTAAGTCTAAGCAGTGTGTTAAAATCACCGCACACAATCCAAGGGTGCGTGTGCTATCTTTGAGCTGGGAGGTCATTAAAAAGTATATTTCTTGCATTTGCAGAATTCTAAGCATATACAAAATGTAAGGTAATAAGAAGTATTCGTCAGTATATGCAAATTGTGGCAATAAATAAATTAACTAGTTGCATTGAGTTTAAAGAGTTTATTAATCACAGGGGTCAAATAGTATTAAAATTCTACTTTAACTAGCCTCATTTAAATTATGTATGAAATGCCAGTTAGAATTAATGTACCTAGCAGCTCTCAATGTAAGTGGCTCATTAAGCTTAGTTTCTAACATTGCCAGCAGACTCATGTTATATTTCTTTATAATCAATTTGCATTGGTCAAGCTTTTGTTCTTTATGCTCCCCTCTAATATTCCAAACGCATAGGTTTTGCCGCATTGGGAGACTCCATTGATAAGTTGCTACCGCTTGCCATAGATTTTGTAAAGATCTTAGATTGTTCCGATGTTAAGGATTTGTTCTTGTTGCTGCTATGATGGTTTTTCTTGCTCTAATTATGGTCATGAAGATGCGATTCTGATGGTTCTTTATGACTAGGTGGGGGTTATAGTCTTGTACATGAATTAGCTTTACACATCTCAAGTGGAGGATCATTATGTGTGACATTTGCTTCGTATTCAACATTGTCTTTTCCTTGATTTTCTTGCTATTCATCCTGCTGAATTATAGTTCTTAATTGATATAGAGCCACTTCCCCATTTGATTTCATGCCAGCAAAAAATGGCAAGGCAATACTTAGTATTGGATCCATATCTGGTTGTTCAATCTCATCAATTTCTTTTTCATGTACAACTTGCTCTTTATCAATAGTTATGATTCTGCTTTAATTTTGAACTTCACTTTCTTTACTCAGGGCATTAGTTTCCACCTTTCCAAAATCTTCTTGACCGACTGTTACATTTGTTTCATTAACCACATCTGCATCTTTGTTTGCTTGTTCATTACTAACAGGAGAATTAAGTTCTGCGGAATCTTTCAAATTGTCAAGATTTTCATTTGCTTTCACATGTAAGCTGGCAAAAATATTTGATTAGGCCAAACTGTCCACAGAGGCACTTTGTACACTTTTATCAGCATTACGCTTGTGCATATCGGCTTGTGCATGTCTACTCACCATCTCCCCTTCTTCAGTTATTTCCTCCACATTAACGTTAATCACCTTTTTCCTTTTTTGCCATTGCTTTTTCTTTGCAGTTGCCATGTAGCCACCAAAGGTTGTCTTAGTTCTTGGATGTTTGAATGTGACTGATTTTTTCTTTCTTTCAACTCTCTACCATGGGTGATTTTTAGGTGCTTACAAATTTCTTTGCCTTGTGCTTTCATTCCTAGTTTCTTTTCTGACTTCTTGACATTGTGGCCTAACTACAACTTTCTCTCTAGCATTATTAGTGTACGTATTTTTTTTATTTTGTTGCATGTAAACATTATTCACCCTAGGCATGCTAGCTTTCATACCACCTACTACACCATTTCGAGCTTTCAATTGCGGACTTTCTCCACATTCATCCAAGCAAAGTCCAAACACTTTACACTTCCTACACACTAGAGGTTTCCAAAGATAAGTGACTATAACTCTTTGAGTTCCTCCATCAGGGGTCTTAACTAAAAAGTCATCTACAAGTTCACTCTCTGGTTTCACTTCAATTAAGCATTTTGCGTAATATAGTCGTCCAATCTTCTCGGTCATCTCGTCGAGGCAAAGGAGCTTGCCAAGCCTATATGCAAGCCAAGTGATTCCAATGTGGGACCAATAAAACAGTGGAATATTCTAAAACTGCACCCACACTAGAACTGACTTAACAAATCCGCATACATGCCTAACCTGTGGATCGTATGGTTTAATGATAAAAAGTTTATTCCGCATGATGATGGGATCTCCCATTAATATTTTATGTCTATCTTAATCATTGGAAAACTAAAAGAGCGAGAATATACTATCAGATTCACTGTCATTGAGCCTTTGAGATTCCAAAGAGAGTTCACTTTCTGCATTACAATAGTGTATAACAGTGAGGTATCCAAAAAGAAGCCCACAAGAGAATCTTTCCAAACATTGGTGCCTCCTTGGATAATTTCATTTATGTATTCCATGGCATTATCAGAGAAGCTAGGGTACAACACAACGGGGCTGTAGGACCCTGCATTCAAGATTATCACTTAAATAAAGAAGCCATCCGAGGTTGTTTATCAAGAGGCGAACTTGTTCGTGGAAATGACATAGAGGATGAAGCTTTAGGTTGGGTTGGCAGATGTGGATCTGGAGGAGCAGAAGGAGGTGGAGGGTGTTAGGGATTGCGGAATGCAGATCTTAAGGAAAAAAACACTAGAGGTGGGAGGAGGGTTGAATAGAGTTTATGAGGAATTTATGAAAATCTTAAACTAAAATGATCTACTATATGAATCA
Organism: Allium sativum; assembly: GCA_030737875.1. Taxonomy (NCBI): domain Eukaryota; kingdom Viridiplantae; phylum Streptophyta; class Magnoliopsida; order Asparagales; family Amaryllidaceae; genus Allium; species Allium sativum. Next base: position 890,824,318 of record CM060916.1, on the reverse strand, counting down.
CACACACCAGAGATGATCACAAACACATAATCAAACACAAAGACATATAAATATAAAATGCATAAAAGGAAAGTATACAGTAGATTTTATACTGGTTTGGATTAATCCTACATCCAGTCCCATGCAATGCTGGATTGCACAGAGTTTTATTATTATTATCAATATCTAAGTACAACCTCCTGATTTCACGGCTACAAGGTTAACACCGCTCCAAACATCCTTGATTTAACGGCTAAAAGGTTAACACCACTCTCTTTCCATGATTTCAGGGCTACAAGAAACAAACCCTTTCCCACACAATTCCCAAATGATTACAACAGTCCTATAACTCTTCAATAGCACTTCAATTCAAAGAGCATTTGATAGAGATTGAGAAGAGATGAAGTTTTATATAGTTTGAGTAGAAATCGGCAAAGTATAATGGTAGAAATCAAGAAAATGATGTATTTTAATGGTGGTATGAAAAGGGATAAAAATGGAGAAGAAGAATTATGAAAAAAAATCGAAATCAACCCCTATTTATAATGTCTCGATGGTTGCAATGTTTCAGAAATGTTATAAATAGTGAAAAGATGCTTCCTTTGAAAATTGATATTATGACAGTTGTATGTCAACATAACCATTTATGTATGTAGACATGTGTATAACATTTTGATTTTTAAAACTATTTTTCAAGTGTTTAAACATATATATTATTCTGAAATTCTTAAATCAAAAATTATTAATATAAATAAGTATTCTAAAGTGTAAAATCATATGGAAACATAATAATATATTAGATAAACATATTTATAAAGCTATAAGATTTAAAACTATAAAACTATTATATAACTATATATTATAAACTTATATATATTAAAACTTTATAAATATATATGTTTGAAATCATAAGTAAGATAATAGTTTGAAACCGTTTTGAAATTAGGATTTGAATTTTGAAAATCAGAATTTGAACCTGGAGTGTTGTTCAGACTCTTACATATATAATAGAATTTATTACTATATTTTTTTGAACTCTTGAAATCTCGATATCTTGATAACTTGATCTCATGATTCATGAATCTTTTCTGAATCTTGAATATCTTGAAACTCGAAAACTGTACAATCCTCAGTATTTAAGTCCTGTATACAAACCTTTCATATATCTGTATATTTATTCTAGATAGAAATGTTAGTATTATATTTTACAATCAATTAATAATGATAATTAAAATAAGGTTATTGTCATGCATCAAAACTCCATTCTTCAACAATCTCCCCTTTTTTGATGATGATAACCTTGGTTTATAAAATATTTATACTTGATATACCTGTATATCTGATTCCTTGATTACTCCCCCGTTCACTATGGATTCCTTCTAACTCCCGCTTCAACTATGCTTATCTTAACTATATCCTATTTTATAATTTCTCCACTTCATCATTATCAAAAAGTATTATATACAAGACTATACTATATTATACCTATAGTATACTATACTAGATTAAACTAAACTATGCTCCCCCTAAATCTATGCTATAAATGACCTTAATGATTATATAATACTCCTTAATTGAATAACCTTATATTTCCTTCTAAATCGATGATTCTAAACTTAAAATATTATAACTCCCCATAAAATTATGACTATATTAGTCTAATAAACTAAATAAAAGGATAATAAACTAAGCAATCCAATCAATATTTATAATCAATCCAAACAAGAAAATAAATTCAAATAAGCAAATCAATTCAAACAAGTAAGTCAGTCCAAACAAGCAATTCAAACAATAAACCTAAACAAGCAATTCAAACAATTAAATCAAAAATATGCCAATAAACACTTCTTGAAACTTCAACTAATCTTGGAAACTACCAAGCTTCCCCTTAATCTAATACTAGAAAAACTATATCTAATAAAATGTGAAAAAATTGAGTATGATTATATTATTTAATACCTACATATGTATAATCTATACACACAAGCACATCAAATCCAACCATGTCAATCAAGTCAAACAAATCAATCAAGCAAAACAAGTCAAGCAAGTTAATCTAGTCAAAGTAAATATGTTATGTATTAATAATCCTATATATTTCTCAGACAACAACTCCCTATACAGTATATTTGCTATGTATGGAGTTAAAAGTTAACATGTAATGCGCTGTGTGTAGTATGTTGGTTATACAGCAATAAGAAATGTATGTCATAATATGAAATGTTATACTGAATGAAATGCAACTTGTGATGTGAATGATATTAATTTGAGATGCACTGTAATTTATATTAATGAAGTATGATATGAAATAAGATGTGTAATGATAATATGTAGAATGATTTGGTGATGATATCTATTTTGGTAAAAGATATTCAAAGTACTGTGCATATACATATATAAATTATTTCAATCAAACAAAGGTAATATATATAAATATCTAGACTTAGGTTAACGATACTAATGAAAAAGATTGAAAGGATTGTATGGATAAGAATTTAATGGTTATTAAAAATTTATTCATGATAGGTATTAAATTATTCAGAATAATTTTATGTGATATATAAAGTTAAATAATCTTAATAAGGTGCTTCTTTAAAAATATTATAGTAAACATTGAAGATCCTATTAAAGAAAATATATAATTTTATAATATGAAATAAATTATAAACATATATTCATAATTGTATATAAAAACTGATCTTAGAAGGAATTAAAATTTAATTTATTATTAATCTTTTGATACAAATCAATTTTAAATTTAAACTTTAGAAATCAAAACATATTAATTGCTAAAGAATTATTTATATGTTAAAACTATAAAAGAAATCAATACTTATAATAAAATTATTCTTGACGAAATATGATAATAGAAAGTAAGCTATAAAGCTATAACTTCTTATATTTTAACTATAATTTTAAGACATAAAAAATTATATACGTATATATATATATACACACTTTTATACTAAAATATTAAGTTAAATATACAATTTTTATAAATATTAATAAAATAAGAAATCAAAATTAGCATTAAGTTATAGATAGTATTTGTGATAATGTAACCCAAATTTGTTATGAAATTATATGCGAAAAAATATATAAGTTAAACTACATATAAAAGATATATAAATTTATATTTTACAATAATATCAAATGTTTGAAAAAATTAAATTATTTCAATCATATTAATCTATGTACTATATATATATACTTTTAATATATTTTTGAAATAAAATAAACATAAGTAGATGATCAAAATTGATAACTAGAGTTTGAACTGACATTTTCATATTTGAAAAGATGTCCTTTCAAAATCAAATCATAGAGTAGTGAAATTTTAAAATAAGAAGAGATTTTAATTAAATTGTGTATTGATATGTATACAATGGTGTATTGACATATTAACCAAAATATCTAGAATTTATAAAAAAAAATTCTGTACCTAACTATGTGCATAGATGTAACAACCCGGATTTTCAGAACCAATTTAAATTTTTTATTTTAGCTATTTTAATGAATTTTGGATATTTAAAATGATTTATTTTAAATAATAACAACTAAAAATTTATTTGAATTGAAGTTAGAACGTATAAATTTTATTTATATTATATAACGAGCATGGAATGGCGCGGCAGTTTGAAAATTCGATTTCAAATTTCAAATGAATGTACATGATTAAAAAAAATCGGATTTCAATAAAACCGAAAATATTTGAATCTGTTTAATCATATCTTTCTAATGGATGTGAAAAATCCAGATTTCATAATGAGAATTGAAAGTTATGTCCAGTTTAAAATTTAGAATAGTCACTATGGAATTTATATATATTTTAAAAAATATAAGCCCTTAAAATAACCATTTGGCAAACGACCTCCGTTTTCAACGAAAACACTTTTGTTTGATCCGAAATGTCAAATTATTGCTAGATTCCAATTTTCATAATTTTTGGAATTAATATGTGAGCGTGGTGAATTTAAACGAGTTTGACAATTTCAGTTTGAATTTAATCGACTGGAAATTGACTATTTTTCTAACGGTCTCCAAATTCGATGAAAATAGTTTTGTTAGGACCAAATCATCAAAACATAGCTAGTTCTATTTTTCGGGAATTTTCGGAGTCATTATGTGGCCCCGGTAAATTAAAATGTACATTTAAATTCAACATATATTAATTTATATTTTAATTTAAACGGAAACTGGTCGAAACAATCGAATTGGCTTACGGGACATATCCAATTGTGTCCGGAATGGGGGTACTTTGCTGGGTGCGATAGTCGTTGGGTTTGATTTGGGGATTGAATGAAAAAAATTACTCTCTGAAATAAAATAAAAATAAATTACATGGTAATTGATTGGGTCTGATTCCAATTCAAAAAGGAACAAATATTCTAAAATAAGGAAATATTTTAAAATAACGAATATTTAAAAATAATATTCAGTAAAGGATTAAAATAAGATTTTGATGCCCGATTTGGGATAGACACGAAAATATTGAAATGTGTGACGCCGTATTGATTAGTTATGCGCCATTTTAACGCGAACGATATTTATATCTATTTTATTCATTTTTATAATGAATATCGAAAAGGAAATGATTTCTAAATCTGATATTTTGAAAATATTATCATTTAAATATTATAATGATAAGGATTATTCAATTTTGATTTAAAATTGAAATGAAAGTGGGAATCGTTTTAAATGCAAATCAACGATATATATATACATATATATATATATATATAATGGCCTGAATAGAACGCGCTGATCCGTGACCGTTTGCGAATTTCGACCATTGACTTCGAATTGACATTACGGGAGATCCGACCGTCGGATTCTCCTAAAACCGGAACCGTTGGGTTCGTATCTTAAAGAGCTTTCCATAATCTAAGAGATTTGAAATCTAACGGTTGGATTTGGAATTATGTCCAAATCAAAATTGGAAAAGGTCGTTGTAAGTGCAATTCGCTGATCGTTTATGAAAATCGACTGAAAGGGCCTTAATAAATTTATTAAAAGTACTAACAATTTGTGTAAAATCATAGTAAATTATTTGGAAAGAATTTGGATAAAAAACTCCATATTTGTAGAGCAAAAAATATATTTTTATCAAAATGAACTAGTTATTAACTAGATTTGAAATCCAATAATTTTTAAATAAAATAAATTGGATTTGTGAATGGTTTTAATATAACCAGAAATTTTGAACGAACAAATTGGAGTGGAAATGATCTTCGGAATATTTCGATATTAGATTCCGTGATTATACGAATATTGTTATGCAGATTTGGAAGATATATTTTTATCGTTATTTCCCATACGATATTTGTTGGTTTTAGAATTTGATATTGAATATAAGCCGATATAATTTCTATTCAGAGCCTTGTATTTAATATCAAATGGGATTTTGGGTTTGTCGTGAATGGTGTCTTCAGTAACACCGTTCTTAAACCCAGTTGATAAAAGAATAAATATTTTAATTAAGATTTAGAGAAGTTTACCAATTATTTAATATTTAATTGGAATTGAAGTAAGAATTGGAATTTTGGGTTTATCGTGAACGGTGTTTTAAATAACACTTGTTCTTTAACCCGATTAATAGTGGAGTTAAGATTTAGAATTTGTAAATTTTTATTTTAAGATTTAACGGGAATTTTCCAAAGTAAAGTTTTCCAATTTAATATATTAAATTGGAATTGAATGGAATTCAATTTGGTAATAATCAAAGTGAGCTTCTGTGGAGGAAGACTGTTAATATATATATGATAATTAAAAGGCTTTGTTATTATTCCATTTATATTATTAGTTCGATATGGAAATTGATATCGATTATATATTAATCTGTTTTTTCATGAAGATTCCATAATTAATGGAATGTGATTTTGGGTTTATTATGAACCGTATTTTAAATGACATTGGTTCTTTAACCCAGTTAAAGACAAGATTTCATGTCTAACATTGTATTTCGAACTGTATTGTTGATCCTTGCTAAATATATATCTATTTGGTGGTGGAGAATTTATTCTCTTACTTAACACCCTTCTCTGAGACGTACGAGATTAGAGGTTATATATATCGGCAGAAATAAATGGTATAGTGTAGATTGTCGATGCAGCATGTTTGATTTCCCAAAGTTAAATAATCATTAATATTGATTTTTAGGAAGATTAAAACTAAGTGGAGTTTTAGTGAATCTTTAATTAGATTAAAATGTGAATGTGATAATTTAAATTATCAAATTTGGGAAATGATCGAGAATGGAGTATCACCGATTTTACATTAGACGATAGTTAAATCTTTAATTAGATTTGAACGTGAAATGGTGATTTAAAATTACCGATAACACCATGGTGTTAGATATGGAGTATTACCAGTTTTGCTCCATGGGATAAATAGGTTGGGATTGGGAAATAAAACAACTGATTACATCGGTAAAGTGCGCTAAACCCGCATAGTTTGGATAAACCTTAATTTGGTTTGAATTCAGATCCAAAGGAAGATTAAAGTATAAATTTAAAATAATTTATATTTAATAAAATTAATGGGAACCTTTCCCAAAGGATATGAATATTTGAATAAAAGAATATTCAGAATTGGAATAAGGCGTATGTTTTGTTTTATAGCCCTTGATTATAAGATACGTGGATTATTCAGAAAGGCCGGATTTATACCCATTATGAATAATTGATTAGACGATAAGTCGACGATGAAGACGGTAGTTGAAGATCCAAGTTCCTCACATCGTTTGGATGATTACTGATGTCTTGATTGGGCTGTATACCCAAGACAAGGTAATAACTGGTGATCGCCCAGACATACTTGGAGATCGACCGGATATGCGAGGACGTCTCTCCTATATTGGACATATGGGATGAGGAATAAGGTGCCTTCGGTTTCGTTCAGACCTAGAACGGACTATTAAATGGATGTGTGTCTGACATTGGATTTTATTCTATGTTGATTGAACTCTATTAAATATATATCTGTTTGGTGGTGGAAAATTTATTCTCTTGCTTAACACCTTTCTCTAAGACGTACGAGGTTAAAGGTTATATATCAATAGACATCAGTCGCATGGCGTGAATTACCTGTGTCGAATGCGGAGATGCAAATGATCAAGGCTTCTGTTGAAAAGCAGAGTCTTGTGGTTGATGTTCAAAGCACGACTTTAAATAGCATAGCTGTGTGTATAGCGTTAATTCGCGATCCTCACACCTCGGTATGAGTCAAAAAACGGGATCGTGAATGCAAGGAGTGCACGACGTTTCCTTCTAGCTATGGGTGGTATCATGGTATGGAGCCTAGACATTTATATTATTTTTTACCTATATGGATGATGGATAGCGAGGCACCTCGGATATATCGATTACTACGGAGCCGATGGATAGGTCCTATATGACCGGGAAACGTGTGTTCAGGTATAATTAATCCGCTAAGTGTGGACCGGCCCTGAAGATCCAAGGGTTTGCCAGCGTCCGAACCCTGAGGCATTTGCTAGAGTGTCTCAAAGCCAGCGAGGATGATCCCTTGCCTTAACTCATGATGGAAATCCAATTTCCAATACGTGACATTACGATTTTGATTGTAGAGCCTGGTATGGTGACATGATATATGGTACCCATGTCGTCTATGATTGATACATTTATATTTGAAGTTGTTTTAACACTATGCACTTATAATAGTACCAAATGATTTGTTTTAAACGTATCAAGCATATTTGGCTATTATATGGTAAAACTCTATCCTCCGGCTTGCGTTGCATTGTGTGATGGGACCTGAGTCTTATAATAGCTTCATCTTTCGAAAAGCATTGTGTTGTTTATAACTGTTTATGCACTGGTATTCTTGGGAGAAAACCCGTTCCGTGTTATGCGGTGTGGTCCCCTGATTTACTTTATTTCTAAAGTAAAGTTTTAAATAACTGTTTTAGTTCTCACACCAATTACATGACTGACTTGGAGTTTATTGTTTTAACCTAAACTCTGGGTGCCCCTATTTTCCACACGGGCAGTTGGTAGTTGGGTTTTTGAAGATATTTCTTTATACATGATCCTGGATTTACAGCTGGAGCTATATTCGGAAAGCTCTTTATCCGAGTATTTATTTCAGTTGTGTTATGTACTATTTTTCCGCTACTTTGTAATTTGAATCTCTGATATTTTTCTGATGTATATTATTTATTAATACTCTGTTATATTCTTGTACTCTGATGTAATTATTGTAACAGCAATGAAATGTTCTGTCGTTTGCATTTTGATTTGTCGTGTTCTCAACTCAATCCGGGCTTTCTCGTAAGGGCGAGTTTGGGTCTTTCCAATAGATGTATATTCCTAAATTCAACAATAATTATGGAATAATTGTAAAGAGTTCCTATTTTTGCAATCCTTCTTTTTGTTGTTCTTCCGTTGTCATGAACCACACATTTACATCTTCCAGAATTTGATGATTAGATTTGCTCTATTGTGACAGGCACGTTCTTTTGATCAGCATAATATATTCATTTGCTGAATTTAAAGACCGTATGACAAAGATAATGATGATTTAATAGTTCAACCAACTTAGCGCCAGAAAATTTGAATTGAATTTGAATTTGAATGAATGAACACTTCAACTACTATATATAGGCCCAAAAATCATGTCTCTTCATAAAAGTTTCTCTTCTTCTTCTTCCCGTTTTTCCACTTACAATCAATCTTCTAGAATTTGAATGATATTATGGTGCAGTATGCCAAAACAGTGAGAGGAAAACAATAATTTTCTGTTTTGAATAAACAATTTCAACCTGCCATATCTTGCTCAATTTTGATCGGAATTTGATGATCAACCCATCAAAAAGACCGTAAGAACAAGGACTACAATCCGGAAAAGTAGTTGGGATGAAATAATACAAATATCTGGGCGAAATATGAGGAATACCAAGGATAGTTTTGGTTTTTTTTTTCTTTATGCATCAAAACTTCATTGGATCATAACTTGGCCATTTCTGGATGGATTCGCATGAAACCAGAAGCATTGCAGAGAGTTTGAAGAGAAGTACGATATTGAATCACATTGAAGAAGAAAAAAAAATAGTTTTTGTAGATCACCAATATCTTCTTTTTCTTCTTAATTTAATAAACGAACAACTTGGTGCCCTTTAACCAATAGTCATCAGATATAACTTCTTTCCCTGCAAAACAACACAACTTTTTAAGGAATCTCAAAATAACTAATTGTAATTTGAAATAATAACATCATGATTATTTTGTGATATATCCATTTAAACTTTTCAATAAATCGTATCATGATAACTTGGTTTTTCAATAAATTAAATGTAGACTCATCTAATACTGATGCAATGCATGAATTTAAGCTAGTGTTATAAATCATTTCAAAATTTGCCATTAAATATTTCAAAAATTCAGATGATTAAAATTTGAAAACCTACGCTCTGATACCAATTGTTAGGGATTTCGGAATGCGGATCTTAAGGCAAAACAAACACTGGAGGGGAGAGGTGTGTGAATAGTGTTTATGAGGAATTTATGAAAATCTTTAACTAAAATGATATACTATATGAATCACACACACCGAAGATGATCACAACACAAAATCAAAAACAAACACAGAAACAGATAAATATAAAATGCAGAAAAGGAAAGAACACACCGGAATTTATATTGGTTCGGATTACTCCTATGTCCAGTCCCACGCAACGCTGGATTGCGTAGAGTTTTATTATTATCAATATCTAAGTACAACCCCTTGATTTCACGGCTACAATGTTAACACCGCTCCAAACACCCTTGATTTCATGGCTACAAGGTTAACACAACTCCCTTTCCTTGATTTCAATGCTACAAGGAACACACCATTTCCCAAACAATTCCCAAATGATTACAACAGCCCTATTACTCTTCAATAGCACTTCAATTCAGAGAGTATTTGATAGAGATTGAGAAGAGATGAAGTTTTATATAATTTGAGTAGAAATCAGCAAAGTAGAAGTGTAGAAATTAGGAAAATGATGTATTTTAATTGTGGTATGAAAAGTGGTGAAGATGGAGAAGAAGAATTATGAAAAAAAATTGAAATCAACCCCTATTTATAATGTCTCAATGGTTGCAACGTTTCAGAAACGTTACAAATAGTGAAAAGTCACTCCCTTTGAAAATTGAAATGATGACAATTGTATGTCGATATAGCAATTATGTGTGTCGACGTATGTATAAAATTTTGTTTTTTAAAAATATTTTTCGAGTCTTTAAACATATATATATTATTCTGGAAATTCTTGAATCAAAACTTATTAATATAAATGAATATTCTAAAGTGTAAAATCATATGAAAGTATAATAATATATTATATAAACATATTTATAAAGTTATAGGAATTAAAACTATAAAATTATTATATAACTATATATTATATCTTATATATATTAAAACTTTATAAACATATATATTTGAAATTATAAGTAAGATAATAGTTTGAAATCATTTTGAAATTAGGATTTGAATTTTGAAAATCAGAATTTGAAATTTGAAAATTAGAATTTAACCTGGAATGCTATTCAGAGTCTTACATATAAATTAGACTCTATTACTATATTTTTCTTGAACTCTTTAAACCTTGATATCTTGATAACTCATGAGTCCTTAATCTTCTCTGAAACCTGAACCTCTTAAAACTCTAAAATTGTACAGTATTCAGTATCTAAGTCTTGTATACAAACCCTGCGTATTTGTGTATATATAAGTTCTAGATAGAAATGTTAGTATTATATTTTATACTCAATTAATAATGATAATTGAAATAAGGTCGTTGTCATCAAAATCAATTCTCTAACAGAGGAGGGGGATCCATGAAGGGAGGGAGGTCAGCGATGGCTATTTGGTTTGAGGAGGGCAAAGGCGGAAAAGAAGTTGAGGTAACAGTCGCCATTGTTACCATTGGAAGAGAAAGAATATGTGCTAGTTATGACATGAATTTTGGTTTGAATGTATTGTTTATAACTTAGTTTACTAATGTTTTGACTACAATTATATTTGACTGAAAAATATAACAAACTTGCAAACATATAACATTGCAGGAATACTACTTATTTACAGCATGCTGATTTACACAAGATAACTAGACAAAATTGCTAGGGCCGCACTCGTAACAACCACAACAGGCCAGTGGAAAACAAAAAAGAAACCAAAACAATGCTTCACTTAGGCTTGGGAGGAAGCTTGGACTCCTTGGCATCCTTAAGCCTTTTCTTCTCCTCCTTTTCAGCATCAGTAAGGATGCGGTTCTTCCTCTTTTATTTCTCAGATGAGGGATCTTGTATGTTAGTAGTGGAGTTTCTGTAAGCTATCTCTACGGTTATCGACCTAGGAAGCATGATAGTCATTTTGGTACCAGGAGGAGGAACCATTTGGAGAGGATCGACCGAGATGGATTCTTCTATATTTTCAGCCTTGGCCTTTAAGAGTTGCCCAGTCCTTGCTTTCATATGTGTAAGGGTCAGATCCTTGGTCTCATCAGATGCTCATGTGATTACAACATCTATTTCCCATTCACCTTCTTTTCCATCCAGATCCCTCAGAGCGTCAATCATCTCCCCTTCTTTGGACGCCTCAGCACTGGAAAGCACTATAGCCTTGTCAGCATCTTCTTCTTGCTTTTCTCAATCCTCATCGGCGGGCTTTGTACCTAAAGAAGGAAGAGCAATAGTTATTAGCTCTGGGAAAAAACAAGCCTTACAACTAGAAGCTTCGTAATACGACGTCATGCTAGAATAGCCTTGACAAGTTGTGGGGAAAAGGTGGAGATACCTTTAGTTGACTTATCCCCGGGAGTAGAAGGAATTTCTACTTCAATGATTGGAGAAAGGAGAGCAGTCTTGGGAATCTCTGGACGTTTGAAATCATATCCCTCTGTCGTTGCAGCTCCGGGGGAAGTAGAGGAAGAGCTGGAATCACCCTCAATAGTATTCTTTCCCTTGGCTTGACGTTTAGCAGCCTCCATAGCTTCCTAAACCAATCACCTTCCCTCCGCCAATCGCTCTGGCTCCTCCCCTCTCAAGTACGTCTTCATTAACTCCTCCTTGTCAATGGTTTCAAATTTCAACTGCCGCCTCTCATCATCAACAACCCATATATCGACCAATGTGGTGGGATAGTCTCATATCCATGATATGTCTTGGGTCCGAAGCACTTGAGCGAAAAAGGATATCATAAGTTGCCCATAGTCATCTATCTATCCTTGAGCTTCAACAAGCTATGCCTTAGAAGCGTGGACTAGGGATAGTAATGGGGCGGGTCTAGGGTCCAAACCCGCTTGACCCGCCCCTAATTTGACCGATTTAGACCCGCCCCATAGGGTCTTCGGGGCGGGTAGACCCATGACCCGCGACCCTCTTTTGAAGCTCCGGGTCTGGGGCATGGCTAACCCACCCCAACCCGACCCGCATGATTGAAACATCATTAAAACACTTTATAATTATAATGATTATTTATTAATCTTCTTAGGTATACATGGTTATAACTTGAATATTATATTCTTTCAATCAACAAACTATAAAATTTTATTATTATTAAGTTGCATCAATTATAATCATATGAAAACAAATGCATACATTTTGCACTATTATCTTAAAACTCAGTTTATTATATTCTCTTATCATTGTAAACAATTTATAATATGTATATAATTTATGATATAGTGATAAAAAATATAAGAATATAAATTTGTGTACATTGGAACATAATATCACCGGGTCATGGGGCGGGTCGGGTCTACCCTGACCCGTACGGGTTTCGGGTGCGGGGCGAAATTCCAGACCCGCACCGGGTCTACGGGGCGGGTCTGGGGCAAGGTTTAAAAAGTCTGGGTCGGGTCTGGGGCACAAGAAACCCGCCCCAACCCACCCCATTGCCATTCCTAGCGTGGACAGATTCAAGTGCAGGGTTGACATTCCCTTCAGTTGATACGACCCTCTCCTCAACCTCCGCTAACCTGGCCTTCAAACTGGCAATCTCTTGATTGAGATCCGTTTTCTCTTGCTAAAGGCGAGTTTAGGATATTTTTAGCTTAACATTCTCGTATGTGACATCCTCAATTTGTTGCTTAAGGGCTACACGTTCCCGGCTATGAGATTCGAGTTCGCTATGAAAGCGTGTTTGTAGCTCACTATACAACTTCTTATAGCTTTCAGCGTCATGCTGCGTAAGGACAAGTTTGGCTTGAGCATCTTCGAGCTCTTTCTCTGTGACCTCTCTAGAGGATACGTCGTATTCGGCCATTTTCTTTAGGTGATCCACGTCCATCAACAGATCCTTCATTATTTTTTAAATCTTTCGGGCGAAATTGCATGTTTCTTGAAATTGACGATCTACAAAGTTTGTTTGACCTTTGACGCCCTCTGACTAATCTGAAGGTACCGGTTCAAGGTTTGGAACGAAGTGCATATTCCCGAAGTGATAATCTGGGAATTTCCCTTTTAAAACTTCTATCCTTGCCTTAGTATCGGAATCAAGCACCATAGGACTTGTCGTGGTAATGTCAATAGACTTGCGCTTAGCCGGAACAACGGTCGCTCTGCCTTTATCTTTCCCCTTGTCCATAACCTTGGTCTTATCTTTGGAATCAGAATAATTCTTCATTGGCTTGTCTTGATAATGTGAATCCTTTAGGAGAATTGGAACTTTGGGAGGTTGTTTGTCTCCTCCGCGATAGCTCTGCTGACTCTTGTACTTACCGGAGTTCGACTTAGAGGGATAACGGAAGCACGAAAAGTGGAGATGATGTGATTCGTAATGCCTCATATTTTCTCTCCCGCGACTATCCCTGTAATTATGTTCAACATCAGAGCCGTACCTAGGGAGACTCTCACAGACATTCCTGAGACTATAACCGTGACGATGCATCTTTCCTGCAGGACAAGATAAACCGATATTAGAGCCAAGAAGTAGCATAACACATGACAACCGTGACGTGCATTATTAGTGTGGTGTGTGTCCTAATAGATCCTTCCGATGGACCAGAGCCCGAAGTTAGGATTGTGGATGTCGTCTTCCCATCTTTCACAGGGGTGACTTCCTCTTCAAATGTAGGAAAGGAAGAGTCAGAACCAATATCTTGGGAAGTGTATATGTCATCGGGCAACGGATGTTTAGCTAAATCTCCAAATATGGAATCATTTAGTTAGGAATCATGAAAAAGGGACTTGGTTGGAGACGATGTCTTCAAAGAAGGCAGCATTTCATGATTAATGTATCATTAGGAGAATCACCTTGGGGATTGTCCTAGATCATCCTCAGGCGACCTTCCCAAGAGCTCCTCGGTAGGAATGTTAATTGGAGAAGGAATTAGGGTGATCTCAATGTTTTCTTTCTAAGGAGTCTTCTCTTTTTCTCCTGGTTGTGGTTCTTGACCTGAACCCATGAGACCTTTGCTCTTTGAACCTTCTCCCATCTCCATTACAGTCGTAGCTTGCCCCTCGACAAGGGTCACACCGCCAATCTCCACGGGAACATGAGGAACTTAAACTGGGGACTCGTATATGTAAGCACGACCTCCATGAACTGTACTCCTCCCATATCAAGTAGATGGTGTCGATGAAGACGATCATCTATTAAGATTTTTCTAATCGTTAAGAAGTCTGGATTACCATTTAGCAAACGAGTTAGACGACCCTAGTGTATTTGGCCTTGTTATTTTCTTGGATTTGGAATTGAAAAGAAAAAAGAAAAATCAATGAGTTCATAAATGTAGTTGGAGTGGGAAAGCTGAGATTCGAGCACTTACTAGCTTGCACCCATCTTCTAGCACGCCCGGCCTGGTGTTGAATATAAAACCATTCAGGCCGTACGTCACCTACATTACTAAACCCGTCACCAATAATCTTTCTCTTTGGAACGAATTCAAAGTAAAAAAAGGAAGGAGTCTATTTTGTACGATGTTTGAAATGTTAGAAGAAATTTACGACCTAAAAAGTAGCTCCACACCAAAGACTTCCATATATGCTATGTAAAGCGTGTATAGAAAAATATATGTTGTTAGTTGGAGTTTCATGGAGGCAATCCACATTCATCTTATAAAATTGATGATGAAGGGTGGAAATGGAGGAATGGCTCCGACTGTGCACATCAACTGACTAATTGCCATGTACCCTTTCAAAGGATTGTGGGATCTGTCTATAACGTTAGTTGCCACTCTAACCTCTTTCCAAGATATTCTGTGTCTCAAACATATTTGCCTAAGTCTGGCTTCGTCGATTGTCAAAACTCATGAGTCATCAGGTACATTTAGAATGATTGCACCATCAAATTTGTCAGGGGAACGGTTATTTCCTACTCCTTCTTCTTCGTCCATTGATATTTCTCCCCCAGATGACTCCAAATTTTCATGGAGCCCAACTTCGAATTCTAATCCCGTACTGTTCCATTTTGAATCTGATGGAAGAACATCGGGATTGGGATTACTTGACGATTCTGGAGCTTTACTTTTATCCGACTCAGAGAATCTTATTGGGTATCTTCTAGATACGTTGGTTGTACTATCCAAGAAACATCAAGAATTAGAGTACAATTGCCCATGCCCCCTCTCAGTGTGTGTTTGCTAGTGTGTGCAGTGCATATATGGAATAACATAAGTAAAGCAGGAAAAGCATGCTGATATTCGGTGTGCATCGAAATCTTAAAGAAGTTCACGTCTCAAATCTCGAAATCGTCAGGTAAGTTTGCTATACATTTTTGAAGCCTGTACTTAATAGAGGATCTATCCTAATTGTCCGTTAATTCATAAGTTATGATTGGCTTCAGTCAAGTCATATCATTTATATATGGTGGATCAAAGTTTTCATAGTCCTCCTATTCACAAGATTTGATAATGCATCGAAGTATGCAAAGTTTGTATTAATTGCATAAGAAGCAAGTCCAACATCCACTAATCAAAAGGTGTGTTTCGAAATAGTGCCTCAGGTCAAAATAGTGACTCGGGTCGAAATTGTGTTCCGTGTCGGATGACGATTCAGGTCGAACTGGCTTCGGTTAGAATCAACTCGACCCGACCCAGTCCTCCTGATAAGATGGTTGACCCTCCAATCAATTGACTCAACAACCCATCCGACCCGTATCGCTTTCCCTTCTACTTTATAACTTCAGTCTTCCTCGTGTTCTCTTTTGCTCCTCCCCTTTGCCAAAGCTCTAAAATCTCATCATCTATGACCTCGCACGAATCAGAGTGGAGGAACCATCTACTGTCGTCTTCGACATCACCAAAGGGCGGTAGCGTCGATGTCATTACCAACAATGACTCCAACAATACTGGTGGAGGCGACGCCATCAGACTTCAAGATATCGACGCCTTGAGGGTGAATAGAGGAACTGGGCGAGTTTATGATTCAAATCCATTCAAAAATATAAATTAAGGCAAAATATTTGATGATTAACAACTACCTTTGTTCGATTTTGAGAATTGGTTAGAATTCGAGATAAGCAAAGAACTAGGGTTTCTGAAATTGATCGGTTTAATTAAGAAGAGGGTAAAGTAAAAGATGAAGTAAGGAGGGTCAGTTTATATGTTAAACAAAAAGGTCGTTTGTATTCAACTGAAGTGATGGGCCAATTTGATCCTCCGAAGGAATAGCATCAGCAATTCAAAACTGCTAGGCTGGATGGAACAACAATCAGAGTAATTTCGACCTGACCCGCTTCATAACTATCGATCCGACACAAGGGAAATGGAGAAAACGTGAGGAATTGAACGAAATTGTTGGGAATCGTGTTTACCCATGAAGGAAAATTGACAAAGAAGCATGGACTAATAAGATTATTCTGACCTTTTGACTCGACAAAAATTAAGAGAGTCACCTGTAAAATCTGCCCAAACTCCAGTTGAGAGATCTTGAATGGCTAGACGCGACATGGACAAACATGGATATGATCTCCTATTTATACATGCAATACGCAGGAACCAAGAGAAACAACTTTACAAAGGGTCATGACTCCGCCGATGGACATCTGTTGACTATCGCTAATCAAGAGTAGATAGATTGACAATTTCAAATCACATCTCATCTTCGATAAGACATACTTTGAGGGGGGAAAATGCTGATCTACTTTGTGACTAGGCCACACAAAGTCCATACATTCATGATCGAGTATACTAAGAGGTAAAATGCATAACCATTCATTAGCAAAGATGTCGGGTCGAATAAAAATAAGAGGCTTCGGGTCAGACAGGAAACACGTACTTCAACTTTTGTAGAATGGAGAGACTGGGTTGAATCTTTACGGGTCGATTGAACTCGACCCGACCCACATACACACTAAAAAGCTTGGCATTTAGGCATCACGGGCTCGGGTCGAATAAGCACTCCCCGACCCGCTGAAACAATAACACCGCGTCAAGTATAGACCTAGTCTCATGCCTATGAAATCGGATCGAGTTCCACATGTCTATACATGATCTGGAGACATTTTATCCACTCACACACGTTTAGCTCCAAACTTCGTTGGTAGTTCGCCACGTATACATTCGACCCGAGCCCAAAAACAGCCTATATGTACTTAAGAACACGACATTTAAATGGATCTTTTGGGTACATTAACAAATTGAATACTCAGCCTCCATCACCATTTCAACTCGTGGACCATATATTTCGAATATATTCTCATAAACATTGAGAGAGAATTGATTGAATTGGAGTGATTGATTGGTTGTATTTGTTGTGCTTGTAATTCTCTATCGAATCAAAGAGTTATAAAGTGGACATAGGTCCGTTAACGCCGTACCACTATACGTTTTGTGTGTTCGCTTTCTTTTTTCTGTTTTCAGTTTATATTTCCTCATTATTCTCTATAAAATCTGATCTATTGGGTGTTAGTGCCATTTTTTGGACTAACAGTACATAAATAAAATAAAATAGGAACAGAATGGAAAGAAAATAAAAAAATTTGAATAAAAACAACAATACTTGTATTACAATAAAAGTCAAATGAATAGGCATGCTAAGTTCAAGTACGGAAGTAAAAAGAGCAACATATCAGTCTAAATATTTTAATTAGGAATAATTAGATAAATAAGTATATGTTAGCAAAATAGGTTGTAACAAATAGATTAGGTTAGCAAATCAAAGCGTGATCATGGAATATATATAATTAGTTAGATTTTATACAACAAAAATATGCGAGTTTGAAAAGAAAGAAGCAAATATTGCATAGCACACGTAAAATAAATTTGCAACAAAATCATAATCTAGCAAATTTTGTTCAAAAGTGTTAGGATAAGATAAGATCTCTATTGTAAAGATAGCTAGGCTGGAAAATTGAGTGACTTGTATTTAATTAGAAAATATAGAAGGTAAGCCTGCAAGTTTTAGCCTGGACATAACATTGAATTTGAAAGCTAGTACACAAATGAAAAGAAAGCCTAGACGTTCTAGATATAAGCATTAAGTAGATAAGAAAGAAAATACAAAAACACAGGTGCAAGTCAACTCTTAGCATTTGGTTGAAATGAAAGGAAGCAAATCCAAAACCCTGTGAACATGTGCAAGTACCTACAAGAATACTATACTTGGCGGAATGGGAATCAAAGCAAAAATTAATCGAAATTGCTGTAAGATGAAAGTGAAGTATACACAGCCTATAATATAAAATAATAGGCCAGCTAAAACCTTAGACAATAAAAGAATGTGCAATTCCTGTTAATGAACAACAAAGATTTTAAAGGCTAGCAAATCATAAGTTTCCAATATCCAACCATAGGCAGGTCATTCCTATAAACTTGGCTGTAATGCAAGGAAATTACATATTACAGTAGCTAAAACCACAGCAAATTAATGAAGTGTACTAAATCAACAAAATCCCTGCTAAAAACCATGTTACTTTTAGTGCACCTAAGCCAAGTTCGAACCAGTATCCCTTGTGACAAACTCAACTATATATGCAAGAGAAAATTCACTAACCAAAAACAAAAATTCAAATCAGGAGCAAAGACGAACGAGAACATGGCTTCCAAATGTGAGTAAACACAATTTTTTTCCTTTGTTTCATACATTTAAATTATATTGATTCAAAACCTTTAATTTATCTATATACATCTGGAGTTATTCTATTATATGCAACTCAAAACTATGATGATTGTTTGAATTATAATCACTGAAACATTTAAAAAAAATGCCTAATGTTCTAAAATCTGTGAAGTATACATATCCCTCTAAACTTCAAAAATCAATAACTCAAATTCTAACTTGTTTTACAATTTGATTTCAACATGGAAATTGTTCGTTTATGTCTCTAGTATATTTTAAAATTGGTTTCAGCTCAAATAACAACACATATCTCCAGAAATGTCAACATTATAGCAACGTGGAATATAAACTTGAAAATTTTAACATCACCGTTCAACAATTCAAGCAGATGGATGTGTTTGTATTGGTAAACTATGATTTTTGATAGTTGTATCATGATTTTTAATGGTGTGAGCGAAGAGAATTTTTGAGTTGATCAAAAAGTGGATTTTTGCCAAATTCAAGTGGTGGATATGGTCATGGTCCATGGTGTTAGCACTAGAGAGGTGCAGGGGTTCAGGAAACCTTGGAAAAATACTAAAAGAATTTTTAATATGTTATTGTGAGAAGGGGAATTCAAATTAGGTAATTTGGATCATGTTTTTAGGGTCATTCAGCACCAAACTGCAATGTCGCCAGGGGAAAGTGGATGATTGCACCGGGGGAAAAGGTGGGGTAGTTCGTGGCTAGGCTTTGGTCGAAGTTACGTTGTGACTGGAGGTGTGTGGTGGCATCACGAGGCGTTTCAATGGAGGGTATTTGAACTGGAGTTGCGGGTTAAAGCACTGGTTTTTGCTTTAAGGAGTTTGAGTGAGTCTTGGTGGTGGAGGTGGGTTCAAGCATGAAAATGAAGTTTATTGCAATGGAGATGGTGGCAAGATGGCCACTGCAGTAGCCTTGCATGTGAACAGTGCACACAGGTGCACCAAAGCCTTGAATGGTGTAGAAAAGGAAATAAGGAAACAAGAAAAGAGAAAAGAACAAAAGGGTGTGGAGAAGAAAGGAGATTGGACCGGGTCGATCTCTGATTTGCTATAGCCAAGCCACGTTTATACCCTTTCGTTTTTGGTTACCTGGCAAAGGGATGTGTTGCCAAAACTCACTTTTTTTTGTTTGTGGCCATTTCATTTTCGCTTGCCTGGTATAATAGGGTGTATGCACAGTGTGCACACAATGCACAAATAATAGAGATGAAAAACAAACAGGAGATGAGAGAAGACGAAAAATGGAATAAGGTGTTGTGATGGTTTCATATTTTGATGCATCGATTAGATAGTGCTCAACACATATTTGTGTAAGTACATTAGTCACGCAATTCATGGAAGCCAAGAAAGGGAGAGACCTATGACAACAAACTGCTTACGGTTTCAAATTGATATAACAAAATTATGAACAAATTAAGGTAAAGTTGAAGCAAAAGAATATAAGAATCGCCATTCTAATATTTTAGAATGAAATTGAGATAATATGCAATATGACAAATCAATTTTATTAATTAATATCTCTTAAGCTACATAGGCCATACTGAATAGGATAAGTTCATAACAGGCAACACGTAACAACCATATTAAATAACTCTAGCTTCGTGCTACATCTTCATAGCTTATTGTTTTATTCGATGGGGATAATTCTGGAAATGGAAAAATAAATAATTTTTGCAGATATATTTTGGATAAAAAAAGGTGGCAGTTACATTTCCGACATGACTTAGATTGTTCGACTTTGATTCTTCTCCATTCAGTAACTAAAATAAAAGTGCAAGGTTATGATTAAGAATCTTGCTTGAGACGGATAGCGCATACATAAAAGAAAGCAAAAGCAAAAACGTAACATGCTGAAAGAATTGAAGGATATACACATATGATACACACACTGCTTCTCGAAGAAGAGATTGACCTGGAAATTTGTTGCATGTAATATATGGGTTGAATTGGGCTGGGCCAGAAGAAGAGAATTTAATAAGTAAAAAGAAAACGAAACAATGAAGACTAAAACAAGTTTACAAATTAAGCGAAGAAGTTTTAGTGGAAGTAAGGAGAAAGGGATTCACAGTAATAGTATAGTGGAAATGATAACATGAATCCGAAAGAAGATTCGCGCATGGGTTTGGTTTTGTTGGGCTTTGTTAGGACTGGAAAGGGGAGAAGGAGAACCCATGTTTAGTTCCCTTTTGGTTTTAGCGCACCTGGAAAAATAATGTGTACAAGTAAAAGTTCATGGACTTATGCCTATACTGGTAGCAAAGAATCAGGGAGTTGGATATAGAAAACGGGAAATTGGGTTATGGGGTTGTTGCATGAAGTAGGCCGAGTTGGGCCTAGTAAAAAAAAATTGTTTGTTTTTTAAACTTTAAGTTTCTTTCAAAATTTAAAACCCCTTTTATATAGAAAAGGAAAGTAGGAGATTCTGTAGGGAACAACGATTGGGTCATGGAGTATTTGTGCTTGGGTTTAGGCCGTATTGGGTTTGTTAAGTTATTTTTAACTTAATCAATTTTTAATTAAATTGTCTATTTAGTGTGTGTGTGTGTATGTGTGTGTATATATATAGAAGAAGGGATGGAAAAATTATTGTATCATCTCATAATTGCGGAATGGACATCAACTAGAAATCGTTGCATGAAGTTTTAAGTTCGAATTTCTGTTATATATATATATACACACACACACAATATATATGGCCTATTGAAAACAAAATAAAAGTTTTAACATAATAAAACAAGTATTATCGAAAGAATTCAGATAAATATAAAATAAATTTAGTTTGTTTATCCAAAGACAAATAATTGCAAACCATAATTAGCTTGAACTTGAATGTATAAGATTGTTATTGATTCATCATGTTGTGATGGATGAATGTTGATTGAATCAACTGTTACATTATGAAGCAATCAATAAAAAATTAAGTAGTTAAAATAAATCGTTATCGTTTTTTATTTAAACTTAATCGTCTTGTATTGGTTACTGTTCTAGAATCAAAAAGTTTGATTTACTAAAGTAATTTAATTTCGGTAGATAGGTCATTAGATTTGAAATGAATTTCCTTATAAAATAATTATATTCTGATTTTTTTAAATACGACTTCGATATTAACGTTCATAGTTTCAAAGAGATCGGGAACTGGACCCTAAACCACTTCGAACCGACTTTTCGTTCAAAACCAACTTGCAGGGATGCTTATACGATTTAAGAATTCGAGACCGTAGATCTTCATAAAATGGAATAATTACTTATAATATCTGATTTGCTCCCAGAAATAAACTATGTTTTTGTCTTAGTTGAAATCTACGGATTACAAGGACTACTCGCTACCAATTCTTAAGGTGATTTCCATATAGGATGTGGTAGGAGAGTGCCTTCGGTTCATCTGTTCATGGATGACTTGTATGGACGAATGTCTGACAGAGTATTTCCTAAAAATCACGCACCTTGATTTTTACAAGTATACCAAGTCTGGTGGTAGAGAAGACACCTTCTTCTAGCTTAACGCCTAAAGTATATTTCAGGACGTCAACTAGTGATTTGATGGATCCGACGATGTGACATTCAAAGTTAATGTGATGTTCTCTAAAAGGTAATTGTAACCTCAAGCCTCATCAACTGGGAAATTAAAAAAATCCGGCAGGCCGCATGACTATGTGGGTCATTCCCATTAGAGTGTATTATCACCGTCTAGAGAAAATTCATTTATTACTTCTGTTAGTTTTGTACCTTACGGGAAAAAGTTTGGGTCGCTATCAACCATGGTTATAATATATTCAATACACTCAAATTGAATAAGTGGTCGGTCATGTGTGGCCGGGTTGCAAATTATGTGATGTATTGTATTTTATCCAATTCCACTGATAGATTCAGATGTTTATTTTATTTCTATCCTCCATCTCTTTCTTTTTCTTTAATAATGACTCTACTTTCGAAGTGATTGAAAGTCGGTACGTTATAGTTGGTATCGGAGCTTAGGTTGTTGAATACCTAGGCTTTGGTTTAGTATTAAGAGATAATATTTCTAATTTTATACTATATATATATCCTTAATGTTGAGTTAGCTTAAGTAAATTACTAGAGTTATTCTTTTAATCAAGTTTTAAGAACCACCCTAAATTATCAAGAAGATAAGAATGAGCTGTCAGCCTCAACTAATGTAAAAGGAAAAGTAGTCCTGAAAGGTGGCTTACTTTAAAATTGAGATTATCTTCGTGTCTTATTTGATATTGGTTATTTGCATTATTTCATTTCTTTAGAATCAGTAGTAAAATTTCATCATACCAAAAAATTTCACAAGATTCTATTTGCTTATCCAACTATATAGGGGGGACGACCCAATTAAAGATAATTTATGTAAACATAGCCATCTTCTATCTTTCTCATTTCTTCCTCTTCTATTTTTTTCCAACTGTATATGACATTCTATTTTATTCAATGACTCACCCAATATTTGTGGCGCTTATTTTGACTCAATATTGGAGATACATCCTTTTGACTCGATATTAGAAATACCTTCCTTTGACTTTTAAGTCTTAGTAGACTGACCAAATATTGGAAGCACCATAGGTTAAACTATTAATGGAGACACTATAGAATGACCTAGAGCCATTAGCCCTAGATTTGGATCATATTATACATGTTATTTGGGAGTCTGAAAAAGTTATTGGTTATGTGGAGATACCCGCAGATTTTGATTTCCATAATCTTTTTTTCTGATGATTCATCCATCTAATCCATTGACTGAGATTATTTACATTTCTGATGACGAGGATGACTCTTAAGATTCAACATAGTTTGAATTCATAACTTGAATTAATGGATTTACTATATGTGATATAGATATAGATTTATATATATAACTTGAGCTATTCGAGTGCGGATATATGATTATGTATGATATAGATATAATGACTTTTTGATACAATCACTCTATCTGTTATTCTCTAATTTAGAGGACGAAATTCTTTTAAGGGGGTAATGTACGACCTAGTTTTTAGTTAGTCTATTACATGAATAATAATTTATATCTCTATAATTTAATTTAATTTAAAATAATATTTATTTCAGTAACAAGGATTAAATTATGAAATAGGAAAATATTTAAATTCCAAAGAGTTAATCCAACATATGTTATTAAAATCCATATAAATGAATGTATAAGAAGAATTAAATTGCTCTTAAATAACTTTTCTGGTAATAATGTATATTGTAGAATTTTATTAATTTTTAGGATAACATTTTCAAATTTAAAATTTTAAATAAAAAATCAAAATATAAAGTGGCAAGCGAATTCTAATATTTATTGGAAATATATATATATATATATAGTATATACACACATTTTGAAGATGGGTAAAATTTTATTAAGGCTATTTCAGCCCAAATTGATAAGCTTATACACGGCCTTACAAAGCATGACTTCCCAAAAAAAAAAAAAAAAAAAAAAAAACAAGCCCATCCGCCTATTCTCAAAGTCTCTGGGCATAAAATACAAACTCCCCTTTCCACTGCCACATTCCCCAAAAAGTTGCTTCTTCAGGAAAAAGGCGAAAATTAGAAATTAGCTCATGGCGGCAGGTAGTTATTTCCCTTAAATCGGTTTTCTACCCCTGGATCCTTACTATCCTCTTCTCGCAACTCCTCAGTTGCTACTTACAGGTTATCAGTAAGTCTCCTCTTCTTGTACTGAAGAAGTAACGACGATTACGTACAATTTGGCTTCGTGGTCTTCTAGGTTCCTTCCGACGTTCAGGTAAGTAATAATGGTGTTTAAAATGTAGTCTGTGTTGTTTATGTTTAGCTTCCTTAGGAAATTGCTCCACAGCTGCTTTGAAAAATCACACTCAAAAAATAAGTGCTGATACTTTCCAGTTTCTTTGTTACATAATTCACATATGTTATTGTCCACAACACCCCGTGTATTGAGTCTGTCTTTCGTAGGTAGTTGATTTAACATGCCTTTGTAGGTGGTAGCTGCCATTTTAGGGCAATTAGCCCTATCCCATATAAATTTGTGTCATTCTTTAACCTGATGCTTCTTTCAGTGACTTCCTACACAGATCTAGTAGAAAATGCATTTGCATGCTTCGACGCCCAAATGTCTTCGTCTCTGTTGTAAAGAAGACGCATGTATTCAATTTTTGCATTGTATTCATCACTGCAAGGCAAATTACTACAGTTCCACCCATTTTCATTAATAATATCTTCCACTTTCTTATTCGGGCAACCATAAGACGAATATGTATCCTGTAACGACCCACATTCTACACATCAAAGGGTCGTAGAATATTTATTTCTTTCACATACGAAGTCGTATGGTCATGTAACTTTGGCAGACGACTATTGGGGTCATTTCCCATGTTCATGATTTTTGCCGATTTTTAAATGACCGTTTTGCCCCTAACTGATCTTGTTTTGGCCATAACTTTTGATTGGTAAGGAGTTTTGACATTAAACCATGTCCATTAGATCCAAATGATGGTTTACCGTTCCGTAGAGTGGTCACATTATCCAAACGGACTCACCGTTTGGGAGATATGGCTGAAACAAGGTTTAAAAGGAGAAAAATAGCTTAACCGGGCCTAATTAGGGTGATCAGCTAGAGGGCCCATAACCCATTTCGGGATTAGGGTTATGGGAGGGCTGAGATGAGTTAGTAAATTAGTTTTTATTTCATTTCTTAGCCGCCACTTACAACCTTTGAAACCTAGCAATGGCCTCCACTTGCTAAAACACCCCAAATCACCTTCTAATCGCTAATTAAGCCAAATCTACATCAAATCAAAGCAGATTAGCACAAAAATCGAGGTAGAGCTGCTGGAGTGTATTGGAATCCTAACCATTTTGTCCAAAAGTTTCAGATCTGAGTTTATTTGTGGCTAAGGTGAGTGATTAGCATTGTTTTTACACTAATTACAGTTAATTAGGGTGATTAGTGCTAATTAACGAAATTATACATGTTAAAAGTCTGGAAAAATGTTTAGAAATTCTTAAATATTATTTTAGGCTTTTGTTAGAAAATTTGGTTAATTCAGACATGTTTTGCTAATCATATCATTAGTTATGCTTAAACATGATTAAGGGGAAAACATGGTTTGGGTACGTTTGATCCGTTTTGACATATCAAATTGTTGTTTTGCGGTTTGTGGACGATTATACATGTTGTTATGACTGTATGGTATGCTTTGTGATTGATTAGAAAAGATAGAATGGTCGAAAACGCCGTTGTGTGGCGTAAAATGGCCGCTGGAAAAGTTGCAGGAATTGAGCAGAGATCGGATTGGATCGGACCCCCTGACTCACTCGTGGAATATGTATCACGAACCGCATTTGAAGGCTCCGAACCGATCTGCTTGTGGGACACCCGAACCATTCATGTCTGAAGCTCTTCAACCCGATTTGCTCGCACTTGGAGACCACGACCCGGAGCTATCACGAACCACCTCCTCCTTTCCAATGTACCACGAGCTGATGCCTGGAGGAACCACGAACCAATGGAAGGATCCGACCTGGACCGGGTACTATCTCAAACCCCGAGTCTGTACCATGAGCCCGACCCGAACCGATGGGGTCATCCCGACCCGACCCATATGGAGCAACCCGATCTGAAGCAGGTGATCACGAACTGAACCAGGATGGCCGAACCGAACCGATGATGACTGAAGGACTGAACCGATCCAGAGGAGACCAAAACCCGAGATGCAAAGGTAGCCCAAATGAGAGGTTATAACTCAAGATCCAGATGGGAACCAACGAGTTAACTTCATGATTGGGCTTTGCTGCGGGATGTGTGCTAAGGAGTTGTCGACGTCCATAGCTTTGATTCACCACCGAGAGACGATTGTTAGGCTACGGATCAGTGCAGTGGGGTAGTTATTTCTTCATGGGGCAAAGTGATCGTAGTATGGCTATGAGCCAGTGCAGTGGAGTCATCATGACTTCATGGGGCATAGTGGACATAGCCAGGACTGGTGGCTGTGGATTAGTGCAATGGAGTTGCCATGACTCCATGGGGTAGAGTGATCATAGCAAGGATTTGGATGATCAAAGCGGTGGATATCGTATGCTTTATGCACTGAGTCAGAGATGTGAGGATGGTTGCTATGTTTGATTGTTTGCCATCATTATGACATTCACTCCCCCACCCCCGTATCTTTACACCATATGTTAGTGTCACCTTAGAGTATTGTACATCTTGTTGTGCTAACTCTTTGGTTGCAGGTCCAGGTTCAGGTATGGTTTGATATACCTGTTATTGTTTTGTTTTGCTGCTTATCGCTCATACCAGACTTTTGTCTGACCCAGAGTTTTATGTCTCTTCTTATTACTTTGGGTGCTCTTAAACGGGCAGACTAGAGACAGGTTAGCTGGTTATGCACAAGTAGCTGATCCGAATACAAGCAGGAAGCTTCCACGTAAGATATATATATATATATATATATATATATATATTCTCCCTGTGTCGCTGATGGTCACTACTTTAGGCATTAGTAATGTACTCTTCCTTTACTTTACTTTGCTTTAGAGACAGCTTGAAAGGTTTTAATAATGATGATGTGAAACATAAGTTGTATTTGAATTTTTCCGCTGCTATTGTGGTTTAGTTTTCAGCTTATGCACTATCTCGCCTGTTTTATGTCAAGTATGTTATTATTATATTTTATTCCATGCGCTGTGAGACATTCTACAGGTTCCTTGCTAGTTCAAATTCCCTTCTTCCGTTTCTTTGGCAACCGTCCCGTGCTGGTTGGACGTCGGCACAACGCACTTTCGTTGGAAATGTTGGCTAGTGCAGGCGGTCCGTCACATTTGGTACAGAGCTATAGGTTGCGTAGTTAACCTAGGGAAAGACACCAGGGAGAGGTAGTACGTATATGAGAGCGTATATTTGTTATATTTTGGTTTTCGAAAGTTTATATGTATATATACTATTAGTATATTTATGGATGAAGTCGCATTGCACTGGCACCACTGAAGAGATTGTTAATCGTTTTCTCCTTACAGACTGAACGATGAGCCGATATACTAGGGGTACTAGTAGAGGAGCTAATAATGAGCAGTTCCCAATGTTGCAAATGGTGGTAGTGCAGCGGTGCAGGCGCCTAGAGCCGATTACGCCAAGCTTTGCAAGGATTACAGTAGTCTTGGTGGGAAGCCGTTGCACGGAATGGAATCGGCTACAGAAGTTCAGCATTGGTTGGATAGCTGTGAGCGTATCTTCGAAGACTTGGGTATCGAGGATGCGACGAAGAGAAAGCTAGCATCCCGTCAGCTGCAGGGACGGGCGATGAATTGGTGGAATGCTATTAAGGCAGCTACCCCAGAGGATCAAGTTACATGGGATCAGTTTAAGGCCCGATTCAGTGATAAGTTTATCCCAGCTGCTCAGAAATCAAAATTGTTTAGGAAGTTCTTGCAACTTAAGCAGAATGGTAGAGCAGTCTCGAAGTATATTTCTGAGTTCGATACTTTATCGAAGTATGGATTATCTCTTATTGACACTCCCGAGAAGAAGAATAAGAAGTTCATAACAGGCTTAGATCGGTACTTGGGGGAAAGGCCTATTAACCACAACGATGAGACGTTTGAACTGATTATGGGAAAAGCTTTGAGATCAGAGAGTCTATACCCTAAGTCGAAGACTGAGGTTGCATCTGCAGAAGAGCCAAAGCCACAAGCAAGTGGTGGAGGCAAGAATGGTTCTCAGAATAAGAGAAAGCAGAATTAGACCAAGGATGGCCAGAAGAAGAAGAATTAGAAAGATGTTGAGTGCTTTAGCTATGGCAAGAAGGGCCATTATGCTAAAGAATGTCGAGCAAAGCCAGCGGACAGGAAGTGCTTCAACTGTGGCCAAGTGGGACGTCACAAGGATATGTGTCTGCAACCCCCTAAAGAGGAGAAGATTGTGAAAGCATATGCTCTTAATGTTGTTCCTTCTTCGTCGAATGCCCCAACCGCGGCGGAGAAAGGAAAGAATGTCGTCATTCAAGGTATGCTTTCTGTTTATGATGTTCCTATTCGAGTATTGTTTGATATCGAAGCTTCCCGTTCCTTCATATCTAGTAACCTGGTAGATAGGTTGGGATTGGAACTCGAGATAGTCGATAGACCTTTAGCAGTGACGAACCCGATTGGTGGTTCAACTAGCCTTAGCATGATTTGTCGTAATGTGGTCTTATCAAGTCATGGATGCATGTTTGTGATTGCTTTGTTTTGGGCTTTACTAGGTTTGGCATTATTTTGGGAGTCGATTGGCTCCAAAGGTATGGGGTGGTGGTAGACTACGAGGGCTTTTTGGTGACAGTTAAAGAAGATGATGGGCAGAGGGTGGTGTTTGGTGGTCTACCTAGTGATGGGGTAATGGCTAGTTTTCTAAATTCCCTCCAAATCCCGCATGATGAGCTATCAGATGTGCCCGTGGCTGGCCAGTATCCGGACGTCTTCGAGGAATCCACCACACCAAGAGATTGAGTTCCGTATTGATTTAGTGAAAGATGCCAGACCTATCGTGATGCCACGTCGTCGTATGGCACCAAGAGAGCAGCGAGAGTTTGGGGTTCAAGTAAGTGATCTATTGAAGAATGGATTTATCAGAAGAAGTGTTTCTGAGTGGGGAGCACCAGTTGTGTTTGTTACCAAGGCAGATGGTTCCCTTCGATTTTGTGTGGACTACCGCGAGTTGAATAAGGTGACGAGGGAGAATAAGTATCCTCTACCGCGGATAGATGATTTGTTTGATCAATTGAGTGGCGCGAGAGTGTTCTCCCAGTTGGATCTCGCGACAGGTTTCCATCAGCTTAGGGTGGAAGCTGAGAGTATAGCTAAGACGGCCTTTCGGACGCCATCTGGATTCTATGAGTGGTTGGCCATACCATTCGGGTTGACCAATGCACCAGCATATTTTGTGGATCTTATGAATAGGGTATTCAGGGATTAACTGAATAAGTTTGTTCTTGTGTTCGTGGATGATATCTTAGTTTATTCGAGGACAGAGGAAGAACACAAGGAACATTTGAGGATAGTGATGGAGGTGTTGAGAAAACGCCAATTGAAAGAAAAAGTTCTCTAAGTGTCACTCCTAGAGGAGGGAAGTGAGATTCTTGGGCCATGTTGTTTCAGAGAATGGTATTGCCGTGGACCCTGCAAAGGCCGCTACGGTACAAGATTGGTCTACGCCCAAGAATGTAACAGACGTAAGAAGTTTCTTGGGGTTGGCTGGATATTATCGTAAGTTTATCCAAGACTTCTCCAAGATAGTGGCACTGTTGACTCAGTTGACCAAGAAAAATCAAGCTTTCGTCTGGGACAAAAAGTGCAAGAATGCATTCAAGAGTCTAAAGGAAAAGTTGACATGTGCACCAGTGTTAGTCATTCCTAAAGGGAATGAAGAGATGACGGTATACACAAATGCCTGTGGTACCGGACTAGGTGTTGTATTGATGTAAGGAGGTAGGGTTGTAGCTTATGCTAGTCGGCAACTGAAACCGCATGAGAAAAGATATCCCACCCATGATTTGGAATTGGCAGCGATCGTGTTCGCATTGAAAATGTGGAGACATTATCTCTTGGGAGAAAGATTCGAGTTGTTTACTGATCATAAATCGTTAAAGTATCTTTTCTCTTAGAAGGATCTAAATCTCCGATAGCAAAGATGGTTAGAATTCTTGGCTTCCTACGATTTCGATATCGCATATACACCAGGAAAGGGCAATGCGGTAGCTGATGCATTGAGTAGAAGACATGCCAGTTTAGGGGCTATGTTTTTAGAATGGAAGCAACTAGAGTACATCGCTGGGTATGATTTCAGACCAAAGTGCGAATTGGATCCAGAAGTATTAGCAAGTTTGACAGTCAGACCCACTTTGATTGAGCAGATTGGTTCCAGTCAGAGGGACGATCCTAACCTATTGGAAATCATCTCAAAGTTAGAGATGGGAATCGACGAAGAGATGAACAAGTATGGGCTTGATCGAGATGAATGGCTTATAAAGAATGGTAGACTAGTTGTGCTCAATGTTGATGGATTGAGAGATGAAGTGCTTAGAGAATGTCATCACTCAAAATTGACTATACATCCCGGTGGTAACAAAATGTATCGAGACATGAAGCAGACCTACTACTGGGATGGGATGAAAAGAGACGTTGGGAAGTTTATATCCAAATGCATGAACTGTCAGTTGGTTAAAGCTGTGCAAAAGAAACCTAGTGGTTTGTTGCAACCATTAGAAGTTCCAGAATGGAAATGGGTACAAGTCTCAATGGATTTCATTGATGGGTTACCAAGAACGTTGGGAAGTTTATATCCAAATGCATGAACTGCCAGTTGGTTAAAGCTGTGCAAAAGAAACCTAGTGGTTTGTTGCAACCATTAGAAGTTCCAGAATGGAAATGGGTACAAGTCTCAATGGATTTCATTGATGGGTTACCAAGAACTAGATCGGGCCATGATGGCATTTGGGTGATTGTGGACCGATTGACTAAGAGTGCAAGGTTTATACCCGTCAAGTCGAATAGAACA
Organism: Allium sativum; assembly: GCA_030737875.1. Taxonomy (NCBI): domain Eukaryota; kingdom Viridiplantae; phylum Streptophyta; class Magnoliopsida; order Asparagales; family Amaryllidaceae; genus Allium; species Allium sativum. The sequence continues at coordinate 890,792,795 of CM060916.1, read as the reverse complement.
GCAGCTAAGTTAGCAGAATTGTATATGAAGTGGGTAGTGAGATTTCATAGAGTACCAAAAAGCATTGTGAGTGACCGAGACCCGTTGTTTACTAGTGGGTTTTGGAAGAGCTTACAAGAGGCTCTAGGGTCAGAATTATATCTCAGAACCGCGTACCATCTTCAAACCGACGGTCAGACAGAGAGGGTGAATCGAGTATTAGAGGATCTCTTGAGAGCTTGCATATTGGATTTTGGTGGATCATGGGATGGCCTTTGCATCTAGTAGAGTTTGCATATAATAATAGTTATCAATCCAGTATTGGTATGGCTCCATATGAAGCTTTGTACGGAAGACCGTGCAACTCATCGTCATGCTGGTTAGAAACCGGTGAGAAATTTGTGCTTGGGCCAGATGTGATAAGAGAAACCTCATATAAGATCAAAGTTATCCGACAACGAATGAAGGCTGCCCAAGATAGGCAGAAGAGTTATGTTGATAAGAGGAGAAGAGATTTAAAATTCTCCACTGGCGACTTGGTTTTTGTCAAGATTTCTCCATTAAAGAGCATGATACGATTTGGTAGGAGAGGCAAGTTAACACCAAGATTTGTTGGTCCATTCCCAATCCTCGAGCAAGTTGGGAATTTGGCATATAAAATTGAATTACCAGAGAAGATGGCAGGAGTTCATAACTTATTTCATGTTTCCCAGTTAAGGAAATTCGTGCACGATCCTGATATGACTACTTCACCTGATCAGTTGGATGATATAGAAGTAGAACCCGAGGCGGTTGGGAACCGCAAGCCGATTCGTATTCTCGAGCACAATACGAAGAAACTTCGAAGGAAAGCGGTGAATCTAGTCAAGGTTCAGTGGGGCGAGGATGAGAATAACTGTACTTGGGAGACAGAGGAGAGCATTAAGAAGACGTATCCAGAAATCTTTGCCTGGTAAGATTTTAATTGCGACTAAGTTTTCCGCATGCTAGGATAGACTTGTTTGTTTGTTTTTGTATGTTTGATTGTTGTGAATGGTTGGTAGGCATGTGGGATCCTTCGCTTGTTTCTTAGTTAAGGAATTTCGGGGGCGGAATTTCTTAAGTGGGGGGGGGGGGGAGAATGTAACGACCCGCATTCTACGCATCGAAGGATCGTATAATATTTATTTCTTTCATATACGAAGTCGTATGGTCATGTAACTTTGGGAGATGACTATTGGAGTCATTTCCCATGTTCATGATTTTTTCCGATTTTTAAATGACCATTTTACCCCTAGTTGATCTTGTTTTGGCCATAACTTTTGACTGGTAAGGAGTTTTGACTTGAAACCACTTCCATTAGATCCAGATGATGGTTTACCTTTCCGTAGAGTGGTCACATTAGCCCAACGAACTCACCGTTTGGGAGATATGGCTGAAACAAGGTTTAGAAGGTATAAAACAGCTTAATCGGGCCTAATTAGGGTGATTAGCAAGAGGGCCCATAACCCGTTTCGGGATTAGGGTTATGGGAGGGCTGGAGTTAGTAAATCAGTTTTTATTTCATTTCTTAGCCGCCACTTACAACCTTTGAACCGTAGCAATGGCCTCCACTTGCTAAAACACCCCAAATCACCTTCTAATCGCTAAATAAGCCAAATCTACATCAAATCAAAGCAGATTAGCACAAAAATCGAGGTAGAGCTGCTGGAGTGTATTGGAATCCGAACCATTTTGTCCAAAAGTTTCAGATCTGAGTTTATTTGTGGTTAAGATGAGTGATTAGCATTATTTTTACACTAATTACAGTTAATTATGGTGATTAATGCTAATTAACGAAATTATACATGTTAAAAATACGGAAAAATGTTTAGAAATTCTTAAATATTATTTTAGGCCTCTGTTAGAAAATTTGGCTAATTCGGACATGTTTTGCTAATCATATCATTAGTTATGCTTAAACATGATTAAAAGGAAAACATGGGTTTATGGTATGTTTGATCCGTTTTGACATATCAAATTGTTGTTTTGCGGTTTGTGGATGATTATACATGTTTCTATGACTGTATGGTATGCTTTGTGATTGATTAGAAAAGATAGAATGGTCGAAAACGCTGTCGTGTGGCGTAAAATAGCCGTTGGAAAAGTTGCAGGAATTGAGAAGAGATCGGATCGGATCGGACCCCCCTGACTCACTCGTGGAATATGTATCACAAACCGCATTTGAAGGCTCCAAACCGATCTGCTTGTGGGACACCCGAACCATTCATGTCTGAAGCTCTTCAATCCGATCTGCTCGCACTTGGAGACCACGACCCGAAGCTATCACGAACCACCTCCTCCGATCCGATGCACCACGAGCTGATGCCTGGAGGAACCACGAACCAATGGAAGGACATGACCCAGACCGGGGTACTATCTCCAACCACGAACCTGTACCACGAGCCTGACCCGAACCGATGGGGTCATCCCGACCCGACCCATATGGAGCAACCCGATCCGAAGCAGGTGATCACGAACTGAACCAAGATGGCTGAATCGAACCGATCATGACTGAAGGACCGAACCGATCCAGAGGAGACCAAAACCCGAGATGCAAAGGTAGCCCAAATGAGAGGTTGTAACTCAGGATCCATATGGGAACCAATGAGTTAACTTCATGATTGGGCTTTGCTGTGGGACATGTAATAAGGAGTTGTCGACGTCCATAGCTTTGATTCACCACCGAGAGACGATTGTTAGGCTACGGATTAGTGCAGTGGGGTAGTTATTGCTTCATGGGGCAAAGTGATCGTAGTATGGCTATGAGCCAGTGCAGTGGAGTCGTCATGGGGTAGAGTGGACATAGCAAGGATTGGTGGTTGTGGATCAGTGCAATGAAGTCGCCATGACTCCATGGGGCAGAGTGATCATAGCAAGGATTTGGGTGATCAAAGCGGTGGATATCGTATGCTTTACGCACTGAGTGAGAGATGTGAGGATGCTTGCTATGCTTGATTGTTTTCCATCATTATGACATGCACACCTCCACCCCCGTATCTTTACACCATATGTTAGTGTCATCTTAGAGTATTGTACATCTTGTTGTGCAAACTCTTTGGTTGCAGGTCCAGGTTCAGGTATGGTTTAGTATACCTGTTATTGTCCTGTTTTGCTTCTTATCGCTCATACCAGACTTTTGTCTAATCCAGAGTTTTATGTCTCTTCTTATTACTCTGGGTGCTCTTAAATGGGCAGACTAGAGACAGGTTAGCTGGTTATGCACGAGTAGCTGATCCGGAGACGAGCAGGAGGCTCCCACGTAAGATATATATATATGTATATGTATATATATAGTCTCCATGTGTCGCTGATCGTCACTACTTTGAGCATTAGTAGAGTACTCTTCCTTTACTTTGCTTTAGAGATAGCTTGAAAGGTTGTAATAATGATGATGTGAAACATAAGCTGTATTTGAATTTTTCCGCTGCTATTGTGGTTTAGTTTTCAGCTTATGCACTCTCTCACCTGTTTTATGTCAAGTATGTTATTATTATATTTTATTCCATGCGCTGTGAGGCATTCTATAGGTTCCTTGCTAGTTCAAATTTCCTTCTTTCCTTTCTTTGGCGACCGTCCCATGCTAGTTGGACATCAGCACAGCGCACTTTCGTTGGAAATGTCAGCTGGTGCGGGGTGGCCGTCACATATCCCATCCAACTATTTCAACCAGTGATTTTCCTTCTATCCAGGGGTCTTTCCACAAAGCTGTTGATTTCCCGTTTGCAACTTCTTTAGTACAGTTTGTGGCTAATTTGTATGTGATCTTCAAAATTGCTTTCAAGTGGAGGATGAGTAGTTATCTATGGGCATCTGCCAGAAGTTGCCCTTCGTATATTGTTTCCTCATCTATTTGGCCCATATACCAGTTGAGTTAATAATTTTCCAGCCTTGCTTAATAGTGAAAGCTTTCCTCATTTCTCTAATATTGCGTAACCAACCCCTTCTTCCTCCTTGGGTTTGCATAAGTCTGTATATTTGATGTTATGGAGAATACCTTTCCATATGAACTCTGTACATGCTCTCTCAATTTTGTCTATCGATGCATCTGGCAACTGAAAAGTCTGAAGCCGGAAATTAACTTTGGCTTGTATGACTATATGAACTAATTTTATTCTTCCAGCAAAAGAATTAGATATAAATATATATGCAATGAAAAGAAAATCAAACAAAATTTAATATAAACAACAAACTTGGATTACAATAAAAGTGAAACCAATAGGCATGCTATGTACACGTATGGAAGTAAAACAACCAACATATTTGTCTAAATATTTCAGTTACAAATACTTAGATAAATAACTATACGTTAGCAAAATAGGTTATGGAAAATAGAATAGGTTAGAAAATCAAAGCATGGTCAGGGAATATATAATTAGTTAGATTTTATATAACAAAAGTATGCAAGTTTTAAAAGAAAGAAGCAAATATTGCATAGTACACATAAAAGAAATTTGCAACAGAATCATAATCTAGCAAATCCCAATAAAAAGTGTTAGGATAAGATAAGTTCTCTATGTTAAAGATAACAAGGCTGGAAACTTAAGTGACATGTATTTAATTAGAAAATAAAGAAGATAGGCCTGCAAGTTTTAGCTTGGACATAGCATTGAATTTGAAAGATAGCTCATAAATGAAAAGAAAGCATAGACATTTTAGATATAAGCATTAAGTAGATAAGAAAGAAAATACTAGAACACATGTGCAAGCCATCCCTTAGCATTTACTTGAAATGAAAGGAAGCAAATCCAAAATCATGTGCACATGTGCAAGTGCCTACAAGAATATTAAGCTTAACCGAAAGGGAATAAAAGCCAATATCAAGCATGTGAAACTATTGTAAGATAAAAGTGAAGTATATACAGCCTAGAATATAAAATATTAGGTCATCTAAAACCTTAGACAGTAAAAGCATGTGCAATTCCTGTTAATGCACAATTGAGATTTTAATGGTCAGCAAATCATAAATTTCCAATATCCAATCATAGGCAGGTAAATACGTGTGCTCGTTCCTGTAGAACTCAGCTTTAATGCAAGGAAATTGCATATTACAGTAACTAAAATCTTAGCAAATTAATGAGGTGTACTAACTAAAAAATATCTCTGCTAAAAAGTTAAAACCATGTTACTTTATGATGCACCAAAGCCTAGCTGGTGACAAAATCATCTATATATATAAGAGAAATTCACTAACCAGAAACAAAAATTAAAAAAAGCAGCAAAGAAGAAAGAGAACAAGACTTCCAAATGTGAGTAAACATAGTTTTTTTTCCCTTAATTTCATACACTTAAAATTATATTGATTCAAAACCTTTTATATATCTGTATACATCTGGAGTTATGCTATTATATGCAACTCAAAACTATGATGATTGTCTGAGTTATAATCGCTAAAACAGTTTGAAGAAAAATGCCTGGTGTTCTAAAATATTTGAAGTATGCTTATCCCTCTTAGCTTCAAAAATCAACAACTCAAATTCTAACTTGTTTTACAATTTGATTTCAACATGGAAATTGTTTGTTTATGTCTCTAATATATTTTCAAAGCTCAAATAACAACGTATATCTCCAGAAATTTATAAATTATAGTAAAAAGGAATATATACTTGAAAATTCGAACATCACGGTTCAACGATTCAAGCATATGGTGTTAGGGAATGCGAAATGGATCTTAAGGCAAAACTAACACTAGAGGGGGTTTGAATAGTGGTTTCGAGGAATTTAAGAAAATCTAAAAACACTACAGAGATAATCACAGACACAGAATCAAATACATAAATAGATACAAGCAAAAATAAAATGCAGAAAAGGAAAGAACACATCGGATTTTATACTGGTTTGGATTGTTCCTACGTCCAATCCACGCAACACTGGACTGCACAGAGTTTTATTACTAGATCAAAATCCAAGTACAATCCCCTTGATTTCACGACTACAAGGTTAACATTGTTTCCACCACCCATGATTTCCCGGCTACAAGGTTAACACCATTTCCTTTCCTTGATTTCACGGCTACAAGGAGCACACCATTTCCCAAACAACCCCAAATGATTACAAAAACCCTATAACTCTTCAATAGCACTTCAATTCAGAGAGTAATGAGTAGAGAGTGAGAAGAGAAGAAGTTTTATGTATATAGAATAGAAATCGGCAGAGTATAAGTGTAGAAATCATAAAAATATGAAATAGTAATGGAGGAATTAAAAGGGATGAAGATGAAGAAGAAGAATGAATAAAAAATTCTAAATCAACCCCTATTTATAAGATTTGAAACATTGCAATGCTTTTGGAACGTTACAAATGGTGAAAAGATGCTTCCTTTCAAAATTGAAAATATGACAGTTGTATGTCGACATAGGGTATTATGTACGTCGACATATATGGTTTGAAAATTTAAATATTTGAATATTTTCAGGTATTTTACTATATATAATTCTGGAAATTCTTGAATTAAAACATAGTGATATAAATAAGTATTATAAAGTAGAAAATCATATGAAATCATAAATATAAACTATATAAACATATTTATAAAATTATAAAGTTTAAAACTATATAAATATAAAAGTATATAACTATATAAATATATATAAACTTATAAACTTTGAAACTTATGATTAAAATCAAAGGTAAGACAGAAAACTAATTAAATTTTGAATTAGAATTTTGAAAAATAAATTTTGAAATTTGAAAATCAAAATTAGAAAAACAGAATTTGAATTTGAACCTGGAGAGCTATTCAAAGTTTTACATATAAACTAGACTCTATTACAATATTTATCTTGAACTTAGTCTTCAGTATTAATTCTTGTATACATCACCTTCATATAGGTATGTGTATATATATATATATATATTCTAGATAGAGATGTTAGTATATATATTTTATAATCAATTAATATTGAAATAAGGTTGTTGTCATCAAACTCCATTCCCCAACAAACTCCCCCTTTTGATGATGACAACCTTAGTTTATAAAATATTTGTACCTATTCATACCTGTTGATGCTAATCCTTCTAATACTCCCCATGTCACTATGAATCATATATATTATACTTATACTAAGTCTATATTTTATAATTTCTCCCCCTTTAGCATTATCAAAAATAAATTCTAAAAACAATCCCCCTAAATCCTATATTTTTCTATATTGATTTATTATTTTATACCAAAGCACTAAGATATATACATATATATATATATATATTTGTAACATGTGATTAAAATACTTAATGTATATGACTCCCCCTAAATTTGTGCCTATATAGCAAATTAATGAAATGCTTATGAACGATAAAGCAAGCATTGAACTAAACATTGATTTTCAATACATGTAGTATATCGAATAAACGAAAAGACAAAAAGACACCTAAATTCTATTTGTTCTTTACGATAGGAGACTTGTGGGTTAGACAATTGGGGTAATGAAGACAAAAATCCCCATTTCGTTCAATTATATTTCCATGTTGATTGAACAAGACTTCACCAACGCATACAACTTGATCATCCTCGTCTGTGACTTCTAGTTGTGCCTCTTCTGGTTCCTCTTCTTCCATCATTTCTTCCTCCTCCTCCTCTTCTTCCTCTACTTCTTCAATTGCTTGATCATCATCTTCGATGATGATTGGATTTGCTTGATTATCCATTATAAACTTATGAAGATTTCGCATCATCTTTCCTTGTTTACTTTGCTCTTGACTTATCCGAATTTGAAGTATTTGAATCTCAGCAAGCATTTGAATAGCATACTCCATTTTCTCTTCCAATTTGATTACACGAGGGAGGGTAGAACGTTGGAATGGACCTTCTGATGGTCTAGCGGATGATTCGGGGTTCATTTGGTTATTATAATTAGTCGAGGCCATGATTTATTTTGGTTTTGAGTTCTTACCGCAGTGAAATAAGAGAATGAAGACGAAAATTCGAAGTGGAGAGTTTAAATGGTTATTGTAACTAAGTTTTGGTGGGAATTAATTTTAAAAATCTGGCATTTATATGTCGGCATAGGCTTCGACATACATGCGGTGTTAATTTTATTTTTCTTATTTTTAATATTTTTCTCATATATATTAATATATTTAATTATTCTAATTCACTTAATGAACAAATACCTAATTCTCTTCTAAATTTAGTAAATGTTGCTTCATTTAATGGTTTTTGTTAATATATCTGCTATTTGTTTATCTTTTTCTATAAATTCGAGCGAAATTTTCTATTTACTTATGTCATCTCTTAGAAAATGATGTCGTATATAAATATGTTTAGTTCTTGAGTGATGAGTTGGATTTTTAGATACATTTATAGCACTCGTATTATCGCAGTATATTGGTGATTTATTTATCATTAATCCAAAATCATTTAAAATTTGTTTCATATATATTACTTGTGAACAAGCCAAAGCAATAAAGATATATTCTGCTTCAGTTGTTGACAAAGATACGGTATTTTGCTTTTTACTAAACCATGAGACTAGTGAATGTCCTAATAAATGACATGTTGCACCTGTACTTTTACGATCGGATTTACATCCTGCATAATCAGCATCACAATAAGAAATTAAATCAAATGAATCATCCTTAGGAAAAAATAATCCAAAGTCTGATGTATGTTTTACATATCTTAGAATGCGTTTTACGGCTTTTAAATGTGTTTCCTTAGGTTGCGATTGATATCTTGCATAGAGACCTACACTTTGCATTATATCGGGTCCACTAGCGGTTATATATAATAATGATCCTATTATTCCTCTATATAATTTTTGATCAACATCTTTTGACGTATCATCTTTACTTAAGGCTATATTAGTTGTCATTGGTGTTGGTCTCCCATTAGTTATTGTTAAATTATATTTATTAATTAAATCTCTAGCATATTTTTCTTGATTAATATATATTCCATTATTTAATTGACGAATTTGTAAGCCTAAGAAGAATGTTAGCTCTCCCGTATGATTCATCTCAAATTCTCGGGTCATAATATCTAAAAATTCTTTATTCATCTTTTTATTTGTCGATCCAGAAAGTGTATCGTTAGCATATATTTGCACTAATTGTATATCCTTATTATTCCTTTTAATAAACAAGGTGTTATCTAGTTTTCCTGTTTCAAAATTGGACTGTAATAAGTAATTTCTTAATCTATCATACCAAGCCCTAGGAGCATGTTTTAATTCATAAAATGCTTCCTTTAACGCATATACGTGATTTGGTAATTATTCGTCTTCAAAAAGAGGTGGTTGCTCTACATATACATCTTCTTTAATAGTTTCATTTAAAAAATCACTTTTAACATCCATTTGATATAATTTGAAATTATTATGGTTTGCAAAGGCTAGTAATATCCTAATTGCTTCTAATCTAGATATGGGGGTAAATGTTTCATCGTAATTTATTCCTTCTTCTTGAGTATAACCTTGCGCTACTAATCGTGCCCTATTTCTTACAACCTCAACGTGTTCATTCATTTTATTTTTATAAACCGATTTAGTTCCAATTATAGTTTTATCCTCTGGTTTAGGAACAAGTTCCCATACATCATTCCCAGTAATCTGATTCAGTTCTTCTTGCATGGAAAGAATCCATGAATCATCGGAAGATGCTTCATTTGGATTCTTAGGTTCAATAATTGAAATAAATGTAGAATTACTCATATTATTTAATTGATTACGAGTCCTAATGATGATTCAATATCTCCTAAGATATATTCTACAGGGTGATCTGTTAGTAATCTAATTCTTTTATTTGGTTGACTATCTTCATTATTTGTTCATTAACTTCATTTTCACATTCATCTTCATTGTGTTGTGTTGTATATTTGTAATTTTCATCAAAGGGTACATTTAATGTTTCTTCTATAATATTGGTTCTTGAATTAAAAACTCTATACTTCTATCTGAATATCCAATAAATATTCCTTTATCGGATTTCGAGTCAAATTTATCTAAATTTTCTTTAGCATTAAGTATAAAACATTTACTTCTAGATATTTTAAAATATGGCACTTTTGGTTTCTTATTATACTAAAGTTCATATGGTGTTTTATGAGTTAAGCGTCTAATTGAAATTCTATTTAAAATATAACAAGCTATTGCAACTGTCTCAGCCCAAAAATTTCTTGATAAATTACTACCAGATAACATACTTCCCGCATTCTCTTTTATCGTCCTATTTTTACGTTCAACTACTACGTTTTGTTGAGGGATTATAGGGACAGAAAATTTATAGGTTATTCCCCTTTTATTACAAATTTTTTCAAAATTTTCGTTTTCGACTTCTCCTCCGTGATCGCTACGTACTGTTTTAATTTTTAGAGATATTAAGTTTTGAATTCTTTTAGCAAAAGTTTTAATTGATCAAAAGCATCACTTTTATTTTTAAGAAACAAAGCCCAAGTAAATCTGGAAAAGTCGTCGACTATTATGTAAACATATTTATTGTGATTTATTGATTGGGTTTAAGATGGACCAAATAAATCCATGTGAATTAACTTTAATGGTTTCAAGGTTGTAGTTTCCTCTTTTTATTTAAATGAACTTTTTAATTTTCCGAATTGAAAAGCGTCGCATAAACTATTTACTTTAAACTTCATTTTGGGTAATCCCCTAATTGAATCTAATTTAGAAATCCTAGAGATGTGTATGAAATCTATATGACCGAATCTCTTATGCCATATCCTAGGTCACTTATATTAGCCATAAGACACAGATTATCATTGAAGATTTTCATACTTAATATATAGATATTTTTCTTTCGATCTTCTTCGAATATTACTTTTGAATTCCTATCTTCTATAAAACATTTATATTTCTCAAATTTTATTCTATAGCCCTTATCAAAAAGTTAACTTATACTTAGTAAATTATGTTTTAGATTACTAACTAATAAACCATCAGAAATAGTAAGAGTTTTAGAGTTACCGACATTGCCGATGCCAACAATATATCCTTTAGAGTTATCTCCAAAGTTCATCATTCCACCATTGTCATAGACTAAATTATTTAGTATTTCTGGATTTCCCGTCATATGTCTCGAACAACCACTATCCAGTATCCATTTGTCCTTTTTGATCTCCACCGTTTGTTTACTAGGATTTGAATTCTCAACAGCCATGTAACACACCATTTTGGAATTTGAATTTTCAACAGCCACTTCACCCATATTTTTAACCTTTGAAATTTCAATAGCCATATAACACATCTTTTCCTGTATTGGACAATATTTCAGTAGATCACTTGAATTTTCAACATAATTGAATGCAGACTCTTTCAACATTAATGTAATGCATGAATTGACACTAGTGTTAACAATCATTTCAAAATTTTCCAATTAATATTTTCAAAAATCAGATTATGAACTTTTGAAAGACCTTGTTCTACCAATTATTAGGGAATGCGGAATGGATCTTAAGGCAAACTAACACTAGAGGGGGGGGTGAATAGTGTTTTCAAGGAATTTAAGAAAAACTAAAACTTATATGATCTATTATATGAATCACACACCACAGAGATAATCATAGGCACAAAATCAAACAAAACACATAAATAAACAAAAATAAAATGCAGAAAAAGAAAGAACACACCAGACTTTTACTTGTTCGGATTGCTCTTACATCCAGTCCCATGCAACGCTGGACTACGCAGAGTTTTATTAATATATCAAAATCTAAGTACAATCCCCTTGATTTCATGGCTACAAGGTTAACACCGTTTCCACCACCTTTGATTTCTCGGCTACAAGGTTAACACCATTTCCTTTTCTTGATTTCACAGATACGATGAACATATCATTTCCCAAACAACCCTAAATGATTACAACATCTCTATAACTCTTCAATAGCACTTCAATTCATAGAGTAATGAGTAGAGAGTGAGAAGAGAAGAAGTTTTTTTTATTTAGAATAGAAATCGGCATAGTATAAGTGTAGAAATCATAAAAATATGAAATAATAATGGGGGAATGAAAAGGAATGAAGATGGAAAAGAAGAATGAATAAAAAATTCGAAATCAACCCCTATTTATAAGATTTGAAAGGTTGCAACACTTCTGGAACATTACAAATGGTGAAAAGACACTTCCTTTCAAAACTGAAAATATGACAGTTGTATGTCGACATAGGGTATTATGTATGTCGACATATATGGTTTGAAAATTTGAATTTTTGAATATTTTCAAGTGTTTTACTATATATGTAATTTTGGAAATTCTTGAATTATAACATAGTGATATAAATAATTATTATAAAGTAGAAAATCATATGAAATCATAAATATAAACTGTATAAACATATTTTTCAAATTATAAAGTTTAAAACTATAAAAATATAAAAGTATATAACTATATAAATATATACAAACTTATAAACTCTGAAACTTAAGTTTAAAATCAAAGGTAAGATAGAAAAGCTAATTAAAGTAGATTTTGAAATTTGAAAAACAGAATTTGAATTTGAATCTGGAGTGTTATTTAGAGTCTTATATATAAACTAGACTTTATTACTTTATTTATCTTGAACTCTTGATTACTCATGAGTCTTGAATCTTCTCTGAATTCTGAATCTCTAGAATCTCTAAAACTGTACAGTCTTTAGTATTAATTCTTGTATACAGCTCCAGCATATATGTATGTAGATATATATATATAGATGTTAGTGTATATTTTATAGCCGATTAATGTTGAAATAAGGTTGTTGTCATTAAAACTTCATTCTTTAACGTACGGATGTGTTTGTATCGATAAACTATGATTTTTAATAGTTTTATCATGATTTTTAATGGTTTCAAGGAAGAGAATTTTTGAGTTGACCAAATAAATGGATTTTTGCCGAATTCCGGTGGTGGAGGTAGTCGTGGTCCATAGGGGTGCAGGGGTTCGGGAAACCTTGGAAAAATAATAAAAGAATTTTTAATATGTTATGGTGAGAAGAAAAGTTTGAATTAGGTAATTTTGATCAGTTTTCTAGTGTCAGCCAGTGCCAAACTACAACATCGCCAAGGGAAAGTAGATGATCGCACCAGGGGGAAAGGAGGGGTAGTTTGTGGCTAAGCTTTGGTCGAAGTTCAGTGGTGACCGAAGGTGTGCGGTGGCTTCACGAAGCATTTCAATGGAGGGTGTTTGAACCGGAGTTGCGGGTTAAAGCACTAGTTTTTTCTTTAGGGAGTTTGAGTGAGTCTTGGTGGTGAAGGTGTGTTCAGGTAATTAAATCAACTCTAAGCTTTTCACTAAGACAGTTTGTTATCGTTTATCAAGTTTAAAATAGAATAAACAAACAAAATCAGAACACAAAATAGATAACAAAATATCTCACAAAAGGAATTTTATTAACTAATAAGAGTTTATACGATATTTTAATATATAGCAGAAGATTTTATACATATGATTTTAAATATACAACTTTACAGATTTGAGAACCCCAAACCGAGCACATCTTCCCTACTCTCTAACTTCGATAGGTGTAGTCTTTAAATCTGCAACACTCGGGTCTAACCCCGATTTTTTCATGCAAAAACATAAACACTTGTGTCAGGATTAATTTATTTCAAGTAAGCCAACTTACATAAAACTCAGAAATATAATAGCTAATCCTAACCTCAAATATATGTCATGTGCACAATACCAGATATGTACTGTTTGTTCTATATGAATTTTTATTTCAGGGACAAGCGGTCACGGAAGCCTGCATGTAAACACATGTATACGTACATGTGTGTACTTTCCAGCATCCCAGATACGAACACATATGCAAGGTAAAGCATAAAAACCAAGGAAGCAAATACATGCATGCGCTGGCATTAACAACCAAAAATTTATCAAATACAAAGGCACAACAGGAGAAATCGACTCAATAGCAAACATGCACAAGACTAATGACAGGTGAGTAAGGGCCAATATAATGAGTATCAAGATGGCTTAGCATATGCATGGTTCAAGGTCAGACCCATCAATAAAACTCTGGCATAATGAAAATGTATTACATTCAAAATGGTGCTGAAAAGATGACACAGGCAACATAACAATGATGACCAACAACTTAAGTCAAGAAAGCGTGCAAGGATACATGGTTAAAGGGATTGAAAAGTAACATTCTATTGCTCCTAATATATATATATATATATATATATATATATATATATATATGTGTGTGTGTGGGGGGGGGGGGGTTTAACAAAGCAGGGTCACTCCTTTTTTCCTAGGTTGACAAACAAATAATTATGTGTTTTCAGTTCACAAACAAGGCAGGGTGTAACAATATTATTAACGAGTTGCATTAGATTTCACTAGCCCGAACTTGTTTCAGGTTCATGAAACCGGATAAGGTGCACTAGAGACACTTGTTCATTACTAAGGTTAGTTTTTCAATGCTATAAGGAGGTGCAACAATAATTTTCAACAACAGGATGTCCATTTCCTCTTTTTTTTCAGCAAGTCACGTAAAAATATCAAAGAAAATTTAAAACATAGAAAGTTATACAAATTGAAGGTATGCAACTAAAGAATATAAGAATGCAAGATACACGAATTTATGCAGTCCAGTGAATACAAAATGTAAATGAGCAGAAGCATAAACAAATCTGTGCAGCGGGGAAGAACTGCATGTACAAATATATATATATATATATATATATATATATATACATACATACATACATACATATATATATGTGTATGTGTGTGTGTGTGAGTGTGTGTGTGTGTCTAGTCTGCATGCAAAAATCTAAGCAGATTTAAAACATAGTAGGAAAATGCTGGTTAAACTCCTCTTACATATTCACTGATTAACTACTGACATGTTGGTCCATATTCCAGATTGGAAAACATATATTCAACTTTTTAACTTGGCAAATATATGTGTTCATCCTTGTTCCAATCATGGAAAAACTTAATATTTAGTTACTATATATCGAAGATCTGTGCCACATCGTATATCAAAGAAATATGGGTTCCCGCTTAAACAAGGCGTGAATTTATATTTTCAGGTTTCAAACAATGCGAGAAAAATGTGTCTCAACTTCCCAAAACAAGTCAAGTTATCAAATTAAACATGGCTTGGTAAATGCAAAGGTGCACTCACACTTATACTTAAATTTCAGGTTCAAAAAGGATATGAGTGCCAACATATATATCATGTTTCAACTAAACATGCTATATGAGCCCATGTGTACACGGTCAAAATAGATAGTGCACAAACAAAATGGACAGCCACTAATTATTATCATAAAATAAAAATCCAACAACTTTCTGTTCAGAAAGTAATAGTGTAGCAATTCAAGTTAAACCACATATCAACAAGTGCAACGACGGGTGAAGGGCCAACAACTGATTATCAAGTATTGTGATTTGTTCAATCTTGCTACTCATAAGTGTACATATACTATTACTTGTAGTATTTTGGTTTTGGCTTAATACTGTTGTTGTACTTGTGGTGTGTTTCCCTAACTTTGTTACTCATAAGTGTACATATACTATTTACACAATGTGGCCAGCAACATATTAACAATTTATTACTTCATAAGTGTACATATACTATTAAATTATACTATGTACATACAATATAGCTTCTCAAATAAAATTCTTAAATTAATTTGAACCAAATTCAAATCTATTTTTTTTATAAATTCTCATTCTAAATCTCCAAATCTTACATTTACGAATATTCAAACAACAATATATTTCAAATAGTTTTAAAATATTAAAAATGTTAAATTTAACTAAGCCAATTAGATTCGCGATTGAAATTAAACTTATATCTACGAAATTAATTCAAACCAAGTTAAAATAGATTAGTTTTTAAAATTTTAAACAAAATTCAAAGATAATTTTTTATTATTAACGTTAAATCCTTAATTAAATTCCTACTTTAAATGTCAAAATTTCAGGGTTGTTACAATATCCCCCTTAAAACTTTTCATTTTCGAAAAGGTGAGATCATTAAAATTATACTTTTGTAAACAAATACTTTTGTTTGGGAAATCCAAAATAAAAATTATTTCCCAATATTTTAAACATGCTGTGATAAAATCATATCAACTTCCTTTAGATTATATTATTTCATGATTTCCAAATAATTTCTTACCTCATAAGATATAATCTTTCAAAAGTCTGAATCAATATCTTAGAAATCATCTACGGTTCCTAAAGTCAAACATTCTTTCCATTTCGAAATATATATTATTTCAAAAATCCTTCACACAACTAATATTGGATTTTCATTCATTCCTGCTTTTGATATTAATTTTGCCTTGGAAAGGTTACATTACTTAACTAGTTAGTAAAAATTTCATTACATCCTGAAAATATCATCATGCTTTTGCCATGCTACTATGAACGTATTTCAAACTAGTAATTCCTTCCAAAATGTTTTTCCAAACATTAGAAATTGATCTGAAACAAATTCTCAAGTAAATGTTTCCATCCAAAATCCATTTCCAAATTCTTTAAGTAAGGTTCAATTCGGTTGCTAAAATATCCCCTTCAAGCTTTTGGCAACATAATTTGGTTTGTGCCCATCACTTACAAACCATATTCAAGCAATTCTAAATTCGTTTAATCAATTTAACATCTTCACATACTCATTGAAGAGTTTAAACATCGAGAATAAAGTCTTCTTTGGTGTAAGACTCATTAGGCAACAAATTATATATTCAAAATTCAAAAATTCCCAAAATCTGAATTCTTCAATAAAAGTTTGATTTGTCAAAATATGAAATTCATGTGGAATTTATGTATCTATTTCATTTCAAAATTGTGGACTTGAAAAAAAAATTAAAATCCTCTTTCTTAGTTTATTCGTTGAAGTTACTCAAGTTTTAATTTCAGATTATTGATTTGTTACTTAAAATTCAAAAATACTTGATAACTCGAAGTTTGACAAGTTATTGTCGTTCTTGTAGATGTTAAACATACGCTAGCCAGGCGAATGGCTAAAATCTCCAAGTACTTAAATATACTTATTTCAACTTTGAGTAAAAATACTTTAAAAATCCTTGAAAACGATAGATAAGGTAAGTACCCATCCAATGTCGATCACTGAACCATTCATCAATCGCAAAGACACAATGGTTACATTTGGGTCCCCAGAAAACATCCGTACCCATAGGAGATCGCTTCCATATGAATTTCGTTATGAACAAATCAACAGAAGACATCTAACATACCCGAGATCACTACGGAGTGTAATCTCTAAGATAACTCTATCATCAAGTCGAAGGGAAAAGGTGTTGCGACCATAAGTGACTCAACAATCACTATCATTTGCTATCACAAACCAATTGCAAGGCTCAACATTTTACTTTTAGTAACTCTAATGATTACTTCTCTTTCACTTGTAGACATGCCATGTAGACTGCAAATACATAATTGTTTCTCCTAGAACCCCCAGGAAATATCTGTACCTGTAAGCCTTCTCAGCTTTGCGGATTTCTCTATCAACCCTAGATCGCAGCAGGGACAATGGTTACGCTCAGTTCCCCTTGGAAACATCCATCGCCATAGACCTTTGCAGTCCTACGAATTTCGCTACACAGTCGAATTCAAACGACTCTAGATCACAGCGAACACAATGGTCATGCCTGGTTCCCCGAGGAAACATCTATATAGATCTTCACAGCTCTGTGAATTTCTCTACGCAATCAATTCTCAAAGGAGACTCATGAGCTTTATGTCCGAGCAGCCAACCATCACTTGCAGCACCTATCAAATAAGCTCATCATTTCAAAGGAAAAGGAAAGCACTTACCCTATCTTAGTTTGAAAAAATATGATACTATATACATATAGTACTTCATTTCATATTCCTCATATATCACACTTATGCCAATTTACATAATTTTTCTTTTAAAATCATGTTGTCAAGCATATCATTCTTATATAAATTCCATTATATAAGATTTCATTTCAAATCAATTACCTTCCAATTCAATAGTTTTCGAATAAATCACCTTACTTATATAAATCTTCTATATATAAGGTTCGAAAAATTTATATCGAATTCCATTATCAATTCAACCTCATTTTTACATCGATTCAGATATTAGACGTTATTTTAAATTTAAACTCATAATTGTAAGTCAATTAATCAGTTCTCACACTTAATAGTTCTCACACTTTATTTGGACTACTTGTCACATTGCTAACCCATAACACAGAACTGATGTCTATCAATGCATAACCTCTGAGCTCGTACGTCTCAGAGAAGGGTGTTAAGCTAAGATAATAAATCCTCCGCCACTAACAAATGGATTTTAATAAAGATCAATTGCTATGTCATAAATCACAATGTTAGACATACAATCCAAACCAAAATCTGAAATTCTAAACTCGACTTACATTTTTAATGTCGAAATTAAACTCAGTTTTGTAAAATTTTAAGTTGAATCAATTGTTCAAGTGAAGGTATAACTCGAGTTCCCAATGCAAATTCTCAAATTAACTTAATCTGAAGTTTGAATTATTCATTTGCTCCATAACATTTATTTTACATCAACTTCCAACTTTCCAATATTAAGCTTATCGCTCCAATCGATTCTTGACAATTTTTTCATTCATCATTTCAATCATTAGTAATTTATCATGCTAATAACCTTAAATTTTAATTTAAACACCATTTAACTTTCATATAGTTCAATTTTTTCCAACCTTCACATGATCATTAAGTTACTTAATTATACACAGTCTTGATATATTTAAAATATGTATAGGAGATTTATGGTTACAAAAGCTAGTATTACAAAATGAAGTTAATTTGATTAGCATCCAGAATCGTAGATAACTACTGGCTTCTTGATTGGAACTCCATCCTTGCATAATGATTCCACATTATTCACCATCTTGAAATCTCCACAAAAGGATTAGTGCATTCTTTATTGACATGACCCCATCTATTGTAATTCTTACAATAATACGAGATAATGCCATCATAATTAACACACTTCACAGTTTCCGCCCTAGCGGAACACAACATTGCTTGTTTTCCTCGTTGCCTCAGTTATATGCCCAACTCACTTACAACGACAGTAGGTAATTTGTTTGTCAGACGTCATAGCAATGGCGGGCTTCTTCTTTTTCATCTTAAGACAAAGACTAGGGAAATGCCCCTTCTCTTTACATTTAAAACAGAAAATCTTGGACCGATAAGTTTTGCCTTCTTTCTTCTTTCCCATATCTCTCTCTGTACATAGCTGTGTAGTGTCCATTTTCCAAACATCTATAACAAATGACATTATCAAAGGGGATAGTTCTTGTTTTTCCCTAATTCTCTTCTCGTATTCCGCAATTAATTCCTCCTTTCTTTTTCGCTCTGTCGCTGTTCATTCTCGGCGTGTTGCCTTCTGTGCTTTAGTTCTTGCTATTTCAAATTAACAAGACGGTTTACCCAAATTTCCTATCACGTTGGGAGTTTACTTTAATTTGGAAAATTTTGGACTTAATAATCCTTTGATTTCCATTAAACCTTCTTTTATAAACTCATTTAGAAGATTTCCAAAACACTTGCTTAAAATAACCAATTTGCTAATTCACTTACATATTCTTCCTTCATTTGATAGCCAACTATTATGATCCAAATTCATACTTCTTAAAATTTTCAATGAATTATCTTACTATTCCATTTCTTTTACACTAGGCATTTCCGAAATTCCTAGTCTCAATTCAATTAATGAATAACTAATTTTTATTAATTCACTTAACTTATCGAAAAGAGCTATTGAAGGAACGAATTTGAAGAGTAGGGACTCGAAAAGAAGTTTTTTTAAACTTCCAAAATACTTCACATTTTCAAAAATATTTTATCTTTCAAAATTTGCTCACTCTAGAGAAATTTCTAGTGTTAGTTCCATTCTTTTAGTGTATTGCTATCCTATCTCTAATGAGTTTTTAAACCCGATAAGTTAAGCTTTGTTAAACTAAAGCTCTGATACCAAATGTAATGACCCCCCCTTTTTGACCGCTTCAAGTCGGTAATTAAACCAACTCAAAGTGTTCACAAGGACGGATTGCTATCACTTATCAAGTTTGAAACGAAATAAACACATAGAATCACAACAAAAAATAGCTAACACAGTATCTCACAAACGGAATTTTATTAACAAATAAGAGTGTATACAATATTTTAATAGACATCGGAAGATTTTATATATAAGATTTTAAATATACAACTTTACAGATTTGACGAACCCCAAAGCGAGCGCGTCTTTCCCACTTTATAACTTTGATCACTATAGTCTTTAAATTTGCAACACTCGGGTTTGACCTGAGCATTTCATGCAAAAACATAAAGCACTCAAGTCGGGATTAACTTATTTCGAGTAAGACAACTTCAATAAAACATAGAAATATAGCAGTTAATCGTAACCTCAAATATATGTCATGTGCACAATACTAGATATGTAGTGTGTATTCTATATCATTTTTTATTTCAAGGACAAGCGGTCACGGAAGCCTGCGCATATACACATGTACATGTGTATATTGCCCCAACATCCCATAAACGAATACATATGCAAGGTGAAACATAAAAATTAAGGCAGCAAATACATGCATGCGCTGACATTAACAACCAAGAATTTGTCAAAATACAAAGGCGCAAAAGTGGAAATCAACTCAATAGCAAACATGCACAAGACAGTGAATGACAAGTGAGTAGGGGCCAAGATAATGAGTATCAAGATAGCTTAACGTATGCATGGTTCAAGGTCAAACCCACCAACAAAAATCAGGCATAATGGAAATGTCTTACATTCAAAATGGTGCTAAAAAGATGACATAGGCAACATAACAATGATGACCAACAACTTATGTCGAGAAAGCTTGCAAGGATCAGGGCTAAAGGGACAGTGAAGTAACATTCTATTGGTCTTAACATATGTATATGGGTTCAACAAAGCAGGTCACTATTTTTCCCCAAGTTGACAAAAAATGTGGAAAAACACACATAAATATGTGTTTCCAGTTCACAAACAAGGCAGTGTGTAAAAATATTATTATCGAGTTGGATTTGAGTTCGCTGGCCCGGACATGTTTCAGGTTCATGAAACCAGATAAGGTGCATTAGAGACACTTGTGCATTGTTGGGGTTAGATTTTCAATGTTGTAAGGAGGTGCAACAATAATTTTCAACAACGTGATGTCCTTTTCCCTCTTTTTTTTTCAACAAATCATGTAAAAATATCAAAGCAGTTTTGAAACATAGCAGGTTATACAAATTGCAGGTATGCAACTAAAGAATATAAGAAAGCAAGCTACACGAATTTATGTAGGCCAACGAATACAAAATCTAAATGAATGAATGCGTGAACAAATGTGTGCAGCGGAGCAGAAACACATGTGTGTGTGTGTGTGTATATATATATATGTGTGTGTGTCGAGTCTGCATGCAAAAATCTAAGCAGTTTTAAAACATAGTAGGAAAATACTGGTTAAACCCCTTTTCACGTTCAATGATTAACAACCGACATGTTGGTCCATGCTCTAGATTGGCAAACATATATTTGATATTTTAACTTAGCAAAATATATGCTCGTCCTTGTATCATGGAAAATCTTAATATATGGTTACTATACGTCGAAGATCTATGCCATAGCGTATATCAAAGAAATATGGGTTCCCGCTTAAATAAGGCATGAATTTATATTTTTAGGTTTTAAACAATGCGAGAAAAATGCATCTCAACTTCCCAAAAGAAGTCAGGTTATCAAATTAGACATGGCTTGGTAAATGCATAAGTGCACTCACACTAAGACTTAAATTTCGGATTAAAAATGGGTATGAGTACCAACATATATTGTTAGGGAACGTAGAATGCATATCTTAAGGCAAAACTAAAAGTAGAGGGGGTGAATAGTGTTTCAAAGGAATTTACAGAAACCTAAAACTTAAATGATCTACTATATGAATCACACACAACAGAGAAGATCAAACACACAGAATCAAACATAAACACGAAAACAGATAAATATAAAATGCAAAAAAAGGAAAGAACACACCAGATTTTATACTGGTTTGGATTACTCCTACGTCCAGTCCCATATAACGCTGGATTGCACATAGTTTTATTACTATCAATATTCAAGTACAATCCCCTTGATTTCACGATTAAAAGGTTAACACTGCTCCAAACACCCTTGATTTCGCGGCTACAAGTTTACCACTGCTCCCTTTCCTTGATTTCAGGGTTACAGGTACACGCCTTTTCCCAAACACTTCCCAATTGATTACAACAACCGTATAACTCTTCAAATAGCACTTCAATTCAGAGAGTAATGGATAAAGAGTGAGAAAAGAAGAAGTTTTATATAATTAGAGTAGAAATCGACAAAATAGGAGTGTAAAAATCAATAAAATATGAAATATTAATGGCAGGGTGAAGAGGGGTGAAGATGGAGAAGAAGATATGTTAAGAAATTTGAAATCAACCCCTATTTATAAGATTTGAAAGGTTGCAACACTTCTAGAATGTTACAAATAGTGAAAAGACACTTCCTTTGAAAATTGACAGTTATATGTCGACATAGACATATATGTATGTCGATATAAGCATGTACAAAATATTTCTAAAATAATTTTTCAAGTGTTTAATTGTATATACTATTCTGGAAATTCTTGAATTAAAACTTAGTGATATAAATGATTATTTTAAGGTATAAAACCATATGAAATCATAGTAATGTATTATATAAATTTTTTTATAAATTTATAAAGTTTAATACTCTATAAATATAAAACTATAAAAGTATATAAGTATAAAACTATATAAACTTATATAATCTTAAATTTAAAACTTATATTTGAAATCGTAAGTAAGATAGAAAAACAATTTGAAATTAGAATTTGAATTTTGAAAATAAGAATTTGAAATTTGAAAATTTGAATTTGAACCTGGAGTGCTATTTAGAGTCTTACCTATAAACTAGACTCTATTACTATATTTGTCTTGAACTCTTGATAACTTGGTTACTCATGAGTCTTGAATCTCCTCTAAATTCTGAATCTATTGAAACTCTAAACTTGTACAGTCTTCAGTATTTAAGTCATGTATACAAATCCTACATAAATCTATCTATTACTTAAACATAAAAGCACAATGTTGCCATTACTTACGTGGAATAACTGCTGCTTTGCATTTCAAAACTCTAAATTCTCGTGCCTTCAATTTTATTTTATTTCATTTATTTTCCACATAAAAAGCGGTAGCACGTTCTCCGCTCCGCACTTTACTGAAAACTGAATCCCTTCAGACTACTTCGGGGGCGTTCTTTTGGTCCAAACGGACCGTTTGGCCAACTGACGCCTCCGACGCGTCGGAGGCGTCCGTTGGCAAACGGTCCTATTTGGACCGTTGAGCCGTTGGCTCCTTGCCTTCATAACCCCCCCTTTCCTTCTTTCTCCTCACTTCTCCTACCTTCTTCCTCCTTCTTCTTCTTTCAGCTTAGGATCAGGTACTCTTTTTTTTTATGCTTTTTTATGTTCATTTCTTTCCTTTTTCCAGTCTAATGGCACATTCGTCTGCTTCTGCTTTGGGCTCTTCCAACGCCCCAAATGCTTTATGGCCAGTGGATCACACAGAGGCTTTTATAGATATTTGCCTCAACAATATTGGTCTTCGAGGAACCAACAGATTCCTCAGTGCGGTGCAGGCTGAGTTCAATGAGATGTTTGAAGACGAGTTGACACAGATACAAATAAAAAACAAATGGGATAATATGAAGAGGGTATGGACTTCATGGAATGCACTTTTACAGATTCCTGGCGGTTTTTGGGATGCTTCGCAGGACCGCTTGGACGGATTAGACAACTGGTGGCATGGGCCTGCACGCCTGTACCAGAAGTTTAGGAGACAGCCACCTCTAAAGTTTCGTGAGTAGGACCAGCTTTTTAGGGGCTGCATTGGCACAGGAACTTGCAGTTATGAGATCCCCCCTGCTCCAGAGGCCGCCTCAGATAGTCCACCGCCGGTTCAGTCTGCATGGAGGCAGTCGACGCGCGCCACATCTAGAAGGGAAGCTCTGTCCGAACCCGTTCCTCCCGAACCGACCTTCATACAGACAGAGCGTTTCGCCGCGGCAGTGGAGAAATGCTATGCCCATCTCTCGCCCATCAGTTATGTAAGCCGATGGGAGATCGTTGAGATTTTTCGTCGCGACAGGTCTATTTTAGAGGTGGTTGAGACCTTGTCTGATTTGGAGTTGATGGGGTACATGAGTTATCATCTTTCTAGATTCCGCAGACAGTAGTAGTTTGTAGTGAACTGGTTTGAAATAGGTAGTTGCTCGCATGTGTCTATTATTATGTAGTGAACTGGTTTGAAATATTATTATGTACTGAAATGTTATTTATGGTTAAATGTGTTATTTTGCATTAATCATATTGTTAAGTTTTAATCATTTAATTAAATTACTAAATAAAAAAATACTCCGTTTAAATGCTCCGCTTAAATTCTCCGCTTAATGCGTAAAACACATTCTCTGCTAACTACAATTCTCCGCTAACATTCTCCGCTCAAAATCTCCGCTTCCGCTTGCAAAGAACACACCCTTCCTCTTTCAACATTTGGAAACTTCTGCTCTCCCATGGATAGAGAAAATTACACCATCCTGCAAATTGTTCGTTCTTGATTTTGATTTTGACTTCTCTATATCTGAAACACAATTTTGTCTTCATATTTCTCTGTAGACCATCAAAATTCATTCACTTTCAATTCATTTACTAATCTCCCAATTAAAAAAATCTAGCGGCTCATAGTTCTTTTTTCTACCTGCCAATGAGATTATCATCATATAAGTTTTATAAGGCGTGGCGTTAAATTGGGAGGGATTGTTATGCTCAATGTGTTGGCTTTGCGATTTGGGTTTTTGAGTACTCAAAGCTTGGAGCAGCGGTTGTCGAAGTGGTTGACAACGTCGGGTTTCTGACCTACAGGATGGAAAACAGTGGTTGACACCGTCGACGTGGTTCACTGTCCAGTTTCTTCTTTTCCTGCAAAGCATAAGGAAGCTGTTCCACTGCACTTATGGACGATTACAGATCTCTCAACCAAAAATTAACAGGTTCGTCTTATTCTTTTTTTCCATTTTACTACTCCATCTCTACCTTGATGACCTGCTTGTAAGGCTCGGGATCTTCAGATCCAAGAAACCATGATGCCCTAGATTCAAATGCGTCTCTGCATTCAAAATTAAATCTATTCAAAACCTGCACCGATTACAGGATGACAAAACCCCTATGCTTTACGCGTTCCAGTTAGGTTCTAAAGGCTTTGATTTCTCTTGCTTTCGATTGAATTGTCGCTTTGTTTGAATTTTTAGTTCCATGCATTTGAAATGAAATTGTTAAATAATCGACACAATCCATGCTACGGTCATTTCAACTGCTTTCCACGATAATTAAAAAAGCTGCTTCCATTGTTTTCCTAATATCATCTCCTTCTATTCTTTACTTTTTTTTTAAAATTTTGATTTATGTACTAATTTTTATATATATGATATGAAGTTGCCTATGCATATTCTTCTGCGTGAAAAGTAGTTATTTCACATTTCTTGCAACTAGGCAACTTACCTTACTACTTTATGATAACATGAAGCAAGGCGGCAAATACCAGTTTGAGCAGATATATTTATTCAAGGTGAAAAGAATAATATAGAAAATTATGTTTTCTAGCATGATTATGCCATGACTTTGTCAGTGTCAACACTATATGGAACGGTTACCAGGTAATATTTGTTTTGCTATTATCCTGTGAGTAACTGCAAAGAATTACATAAGATGAATAGCTCCTAATCTATGTGTTAAATTGTACAACTATGGGTTTTAGATGTGAAACATTTGGTTGGACAAAGCCTAAACAAGGTTGGCAAATGACGTTACCATGAACCTTTTTGTGCTTAACATTACTTCTATCAAATACTTGCTAAATGGCCAACTTAGGATCTTCTTATCTTCAAGATAAGTTCTTTTAGGTCACAGACAACAGGCTATACCTTTACAATGAATATCTGAGAAAAATTGTATAATTTATAGGATGAGCTTTACGATAACTTAAATTAAATAGTAAGATAATCTTATGAAATATCCTACAGTGACCCCATAACAAATTCTGTTTGTGTTAGAAATCAAAGAATGAATGAAATTTACTTTAGTTCCACATTACCAAAAACAAGTATGTCCATTCCTCATTCCCTATATTGGCCCTTAGGGTCAGGTAATTTTGTGCGAGGGGGAGGACCTACATCGTGAGAACCAAACACACGCGCGCCGCCCGCCCGTCCCGTACCGGGCCGGGTCGGGTTTGGGCTTGGGCGAAATCTTATTTTTGCTACGGAAAAACTTAAACCAGTTTTGTTGGTTTTTTTGAACAGATGCGGCAACGGAATTGGGAGACTCAAAATAAAGTCTTAAGATGTTTAAATTTTTATATAAAACAGAATGCAACAGCAGCACGCGTTATACAAAAAACGACACTGTTAAATTTCAAGTAGATAAGAACTACAAATGTGAGACATGTGTAGAAGCAAAAATGGTCAAAATTCCGTTTCATACAGTTGATAGAAGCACCGATCCACTAGGTTTGGTACATACCGATTTATGTGATTTCAAATCAATACCTACACGAGGTGGGAAAAAATACTTTATCACATTTATCGACGATTATACACGGCATTGCTATGTATATCTTTTGAATAGTAAAGACGAAGCAATAACATCATTTATAAAGTACAAAGCTGAGGTAGAAAACCAGTTAAATAAAAAGATCAAGATATTGAGATCTGATCGAGGTGGAGAATGTGAATCACCATTCGAACAATTCTGTGCAGAAAATGGTATAATTCATCAAACAACTGCTCCATACTCACCTCAACAAAATGGTGTTGCGGAAAGGAAAAACAGAACGTTAAAAGATATGATTAATGCCTTGCTACTAACTTCTGGTTTACTAACGAACTTGTGGGGGAAAGCCCTAAATATTTCTAATCACATATTAAATAAAGTTCCTCACAATAAGACAGGATCAATTCCATATGAGTTATGGAAAGGACATAAACCAAGTTTTAAATACCTCAAAGTGTGGGGGTGCTTGGAATTCCAAAGACATTTGGTCCGGAGTTTTTAACATATATGTTAGAACACGAACCTCAAACGTACAAGGAAGCAATGTCATCATCTGAATCTGCATGTTGGAAAGAAGCAATCCAAAGTGAGATTGATTCAATTCTAAGTAATAAAACTTGGGAAATTGTTGATATTCCACCTGGAATAAAACCAATTGGCTGCAAATGGATTTTCAAGAAGAAAATAAAAGCAGATGGCTCTATCGAAAAATATAAAGCCAGATTAGTAGCCAAAGGATATCGTCAAAAAGGAGTAGACTTCTTTGATACGTATTCACCAATAACACGAATAACCTCAATAAGAATGCTAATAGCAATTGCATCTATTTATAATCTAGAAATTCATCAAATGGATGTAAAAACAGCATTCTTAAATGGCGATCTTAATGAGGAGATCTACATGGAGCAACCAGAAGGTTTCATTTCAAAAGGAAATGAAAACAAAGTATGTAAATTAGTAAAGTCATTATATGGACTAAAACAAGCTCCAAAACAATGGCACACAAAATTTGATAGTGTCATGATGAGAAATGGTTTTCGTATAAATGAATGCGATAAGTGTGTTTATTATAAACAAGTTGGACAATCATATGTTATGATTTGTCTTTATGTAGACGATATGCTAATCTTTGGTCCGAATACCCAAGTAATAGAGACCATAAAGAAAATGTTAATCAACAATTTAGATATGAAAGACTTAGGAGTTGCAGATGTTATTTTGGGAATCAAAATAATAAGAACACCTAATGGAATTGAATTGTCTCAATCACACTATATAGACAAAGTGATTAATAAATTTAAAAATCTTGGAATTAAAGAGGTAAGAACACCTTTTAATCCATCTGAAGTACTGCATAAAAACACTAATGAGAGTGTAATGCAACTGGAATACTCTCGTGTAATAGGATGTCTCATGTATCTCATGAATTGCACAAGACCAGACATAGCTTATGCAGTAAGTCGATTAAGTAGATATACAAGCAATCCAAGTAAGGAACATTGGAAAGCACTAATGAGAGTGCTTGGATATTTAAAAAATACCACAAGTTACTCCTTACACTATGAAAAATATCCTGCAGTCTTAGAAGGATATAGTGATGCAAACTGGATTGCTGATTCAGAAGAATCAAAATCAACAAGTGGTTATGTATTCACCCTAGCAGGGGCAGCAGTGTCATGGAAATCTACTAAACAGACATGCATAGCTCGATCCGCTATGGAGTCAGAGTTTATCGCTTTAGACAAAGCAGACGAAGAAGCAGAATGGCTTCGCCACTTTTTAGAAGATATTCCATTTTGTCCTAAACCTGTACCAGCCATATGCATACATTGCGATAACCAAGCAGCGCTAAGTAGAGCGCATAACTTTGTATATAATGGGAAGTCACGTCACATTCGTCGATGCCATAACACAGTTAGGCAGTTACTCTCGAATGGAACTATTTCCATTGATTATGTGAGAACAAATGATAACCTAGCAGATTCATTTACTAAAGGTTTATCAAAAGAAAAAATTAACTGTGCATCGAGGGGAATGAGTTTAAAAGCCTAAAACCAACAAGAGTTACCTTATATGGAAACCTATCCTAGCGACTGGAGATCCCACGGACTAGGATCAATAGGCAAACCAGTTATGATTAACTCAAGACGTAATGCATTTGTTTGGACATAGTCCTATTCCATTCCTATGGTGCACAACATAAATGCATGTCTACAGAAGAATTAACAGGTTAAAACTATGTTTTTTAATGATGACCATATCTTGTAAATAACAAGTGGGGTATATGTAGGATACTCTTAATGGTTGCGATCACCTATGTTAGTGTGAGTTGGGTCGGCTCTATGAGAATATTCAAGACTTTTATTCTCTATAACACTCGCAGAACCAGAAAGTGTTCAGGACCAAAATGAACACAACCAAGAGATTGGATGATAAGGGAATCAGTTCTTCGTAAAACTTATTGTTTAGATATACAATAAAGGCTGACAGTTCAAGATGAAATAATTCACCGATTAACCGAGTATATCCGATAAGTTTTAACTAGGGAAAGTTCAAAGTGAAATATCTACTTATCCACGATAAAGCATTATTCCATTCGTAGTCTGAGATATTACACTTTGTGTGGGGGAAAAAGTATATTATGATTCATGTGGGGGATTGTTAGAAATCAAAGAATGAATGAAATTTACTTTAGTCCCACATTGCCAAAAACAAGATAAGATTTGTGTATATATGTCCATTCCTCATTCCCTATATTGGCCCTTAGGGTCAGGTAATTTTGTGCGAGGGGGAGGACCTACATCGTGAGAACCAAACACACACGCACGCACGCGCCGCCCGCCCGTCCCGTACCGGGCCGGGTCGGGTTTGGGCTTAGGCTTGGATGAAATCTTATTTTTGCTATGGAAAAACTTAACCAATTTTGTTGGGCTTTTTGAACGGATGCGGCAACGGAATTGGGTGCGACCCAACAGAAGTCGAACGGGTTTACGACCTGCTAATGGATGAAGAGGAACGGGTGCGACCTGTTATAATACAAACAGATGCGACTGTTGGAATACGTTTGAATTCAAACAGACGCGACTGTTTAAATGGTAACTGTTGAGAGATATAAATCAGTGACGAATTCTGGCCAAATTCAAAACAGATTAAACTTCCTCTTCCTCTTTCTCTTCCTATACTCGACCTTACAAAGACCTTGCTGCCAATTCTCAGACTGACAAAATCATCACAACTCGAGCAGATCCTCTGTTTTATCATGGGAGACTCAAAATAAAGTCTTAAGTAAATCGGTACGCCGAGACTCAGACTCTATTTTCTCAGATTTCAAGTTATATTCGTATACATTTTGTTGTATACATACTGTTTCATACAGTGTTGTTGTTGTTTGCCTAAATCAACTTGTGTGCGAGTTGAAATATAACACTTCACAGTGTTGTTTTTTGTGCGTTTTGTATAACGCATGCTGCTGTTGCATTCTGTTTTATATAAAAAGTTAAACAGTTTGTATATCCAGCCACCAGTTATTTAATTTTTAAATTTCTAAATATTGATAGCTTATACAAACACAAATCCCATATCTGTAACATTTTCGAACTAGAAAACTATATATATATATATATATAAACTTACATATAATTATTATGTTTGTAAAAGATTTAACTAGGTGATATCGATACAAATATATTATGCACTAATTATTTGAGTATATCAATAGTAAAAATGTCTATATTTTAAACCGTCATGTTTATATTTTCCTATTGATTTAGAGAAATAAAAAAGGCATCCTTGAAAAACTTTTAGCTTGAAACAATTCCTAAGAATGTAATTAAATATTTTGAACTTAATGGCATTTTTCTAAAAACCTACATTAGACTGCTATAATGACCTGGAAGGAAATGCATTGTAAAATCCATGGAAAGAATGTGACTGAAGGCATATTTAAATGGCATTCCTCATTCAATATGTGATATATATAAAATATGATATTAGCTATTAAGATGAATATTGTCGAACATAATATCTTCAACATGGTATGTGTACTAAAAAAAGCATGGTCGTTATGCCTTATTTTTCAATGATACGTACATTTTGGTTAAGCTAATTTGGATAATAATGATTTGACTCAGTAAATTTCTATTATCATCCAACTAGCTTATTTGCAGGCATGCTAGAATAAATACAAATTATATAAAGTTTGATTGTTGTTTACTCATCATATCTGTCAATATGATTATGCATTGTCTACACACAACTTATTCCCTCTTTCAGTTATCGTTTCTTGAGAAACACTACACACATATATTTTGTTATTTTCGAAAGAAAAATAAAAGCAACTTCTTATAATTAGTTGCTGTGTAGAGCGTTTGAGTTTATTCTTTGGTGCAGCTAGAGGGTTTTGTGAGTGATCTGTGTTAGTATCCTTACTGAGAAAAAAAAACAGAGTTTGTTTCTCTGTAAAACAGAAGAGAAGGGAAATAATATAATTGTTAACTTTCTTTTTATTTAGTTCATGCCATCTTGATAGTACAAACAGCAGCTAGAATTATTTATATAGCTTTCATGCATTACTAAAGTCATACTCAATCGTCACATAGAAATTAATGAAAACAAAAGGACAGCCACCTTTCCACATATGGTTTTTCACTGTTTAAAGAACATAACTCTTCACAGTATGCATGCAAAGTTGGTTTAGTATTCCAACAATGCCTCCCATAAACCAAATTTGCTCTTAATTCCCAGTGCAGCAGCATTGCTTGTGAACTCATATCCTCCAACAGGCTTTGTGAATATATTGTCAAGTTGTTCACTACTTCTGCAATATTCGAGGTTAACTTCTCCACTGTTAACCAGCTCCCTCAGAAAATGAAATCTAATGCGAATATGCTTTGTCCTCCCATGTAAAACTGGATTTTTTGAAGCAGAAATGGTTGAAGTATTATCGCAGAAGAGTGTTGTTGGGTTTTCTTGCTTGAACATGATGCTTTCTAAAACATTCTTCAACCATATGAGCTGACATGCAGCTGAAGAGGCAGCAATGTACTCCGCTTTGGTGGTTGAAAGTGCCACGACTTGTTGCTTCTTCGAACTCCATGAGACTGCTCCACCGCCAATATTAAAAACATACCCTAAAGTGCTTCGAGAATCATCAATACATCCACCCAAATCACTATCCGTATACCCGATCAGTTTGACAGGAACATTTGCCGGATAAAAAATTCCATAATCAATTGTTCCTTTAATATATCTTAAAATTCTTTTTGCTGCCACCCAATGTTCCGAGCATGGCTTCTCCATGAATCTACTTATTTGACTCACAGCAAACATAATATCAGGCCTGGTTGCTGTTAAATACATCAAGGCTCCAACCAAGCTTCGAAACATGGTTGGATTGATAACTTTTCCTCCCTTTTCTTTGCTCAGTTTTTGCCCTGTAATGCAAGGAGTATGCACAGGATTAGTTTGGTCCATTTTGTATCTTTTGAGGATCTCCCTTGCATAGCTCTCTTGGGATATAAAATTTCCATATAACCCTTGATTCACTTCTATTCCCAAGAAATGATGCAACTCTCCTAGATCAGTCATTTCAAATTCTTTCATCATTGAAAGCTTAAATTCTTGCAGCATCTCCAAATTATTTCCAGTAAAGACAAGATCATCAACATAAAGACTCACTATAATAAAACATCCATTAGAACTTGAATTTATGTATAAAGTGTGTTCATACGGACACCTTATAAAGCCATGTTTCACAAAATAATCATTAATCCTTCCATACCAAGCCCGTGGAGATTGCTTTAACCCATACAAAGCTTTCTTGAGCTTGTAAACTTTGCTTTCTTCATTTTTCTTAACAAATCCGGGTGGTTGATCGACATAAACTTCTTCTTGGAGAGAACCATTCAAAAAGGCAGATTTGACATCCATTTGAAATAGCTTCCAACCGTTTTGTGCTGCAAGAGAAATAATGAGGCGGATTGTATCAAGTCTAGAGACAGGAGCAAATACCTCACTATAGTCTTCATTTTCTTTTTGCTTGTATCCTTTTGCCACCAATCTTGCTTTGTGTTTGTTGATGGAGCCATCTGGATTTGTTTTGGTTTTGAATACCCATTTTACACCAATTGAAGTCTTGTGTGGTGGTAGGTCAATAAGTTCCCATGTGTCATTTTTCTCGATTGCATTGATTTCTTCCTTCATAGCATGGATCCATTCGTCCTCCTTTATTGCTTCTTCAAATGCTATAGGGCTTTCACCTGCAAAGAAAGCAAAAAACACTTGATTTTCTTCTGTAATTTCTTTTGTTGTCTCATAAAGTTCTTGTAGGCTTTTTGTCTTTTTCCTTCGTGGAGATGGTGAGTCATGAGTTGACATTTCAGTTTGTTCAATGTCTTCATTTTGTTGGAAAGCATCATCAGCATTTTCTCCATCTACTACATCATCATCTACAATATTATCACCTTCTGGTATTTTTAGAACCTGCCATTTTAATGAACTTGCAACTTCTGAGAAATTATAAGCAGCCTTTTCATCAAAGTTTACATCCCTGCTGATTACAATCTTATTTGTCTTTGGATTGTATAATTTATATGCCTTACTTCTTTCGCTATATCCAACAAAGATGCATTTTTCAGATTTGTCGTCAAGCTTGCTCCTCAAAGCTCCTGGAATGTATGAAAAAGCAATGCAACCAAAGGTCCTAAGATGACGAACACTTGGTTTTCTTCCGTACCAAGCTTCATGTGGTGTAGAGTTGTTTAAGCTTTTCGTAGGAGACCTGTTGATTAGGTAGATGGCACATGAGACAGCTTCCGCCCAGAACTCGGCTGGTATATTCTTCTTCTTCATTAAGCATCTCGCCATTTCCATAACAGTCCTATTTTTTCTTTCGGCTATGCCATTTTGTTGCGGAGAATAGCGCGCTGTCAACTCATGCCTGATTCCATGATCACGACAATATTCTTCAAACAAATTTGATAAATACTCTCCTCCTCGATCACTTCTCAAATTTTTGATTTTATAATTTGAAAAGTTTTCTACACTTGACTTGAAATCTTTAAAACATTGAATAGTCTCTGATTTTTCTTTAACAAAATAAACCCATGTTTTCTTTGTATAATCATCAATAAAGAGAAGAAAATATCGATTACCTCCAAGAGATGGAACTTGAATAGGCCCGCATAAGTCTGTATGGACAAGTTCCAAAGGAGAGTGAGACATCCATTTTGATTTTGTCGGAAAAGAGTTTCTTTGTTGCTTTCCGAATTGACATTCATCACAAACTTCGCTTGATATCTGAATGTTGGGCAGGCCTTCAACAATTTTATTTTTTGACATCATCTTCAAACTTGTAAAGTTGAGATGGCCAAATCTATCATGCCATATTTTGCAGGTTTCCTCGTTATATGTAAGGAAACAAGAACCATCTGAAACATCAAGTTTAAGAGGGTAAAGGTTGCTTGAGGCCATGGTAATCTTTGCAATCAGCTGACTATTTTTCTTCATAATGCATAATTTGTTGCTGAAATGAATGATAAAGCCCTTCTTCATTAAATGTCCAACGCTGAGCAAATTACTTTTCAGCCCAGGCACATAATAAACATTAGACATCCTCTCAACTTGTTCTCGTTTTGTCTTGAAACTGATTTCTCCCATGCCATGAATTTTATAAGATTTAGCATCACCAATTGTTACCTGTCCATGATTAGCTTCAACTAGTTTTGAAAATAATTGTTTGTTTCCAGTCATGTGTCTGCTTGCTCCGCTGTCTAAATACCAAATGTTATCAACATCTCCATCAGTAGCAATTAATAAAGTCTCTTGTGAGTCTTCAAAGTTTTGCTTATGCACATGACTAACTTCTTTGTTTTTCTTAAGTTCTGGATTTTTAA
The DNA here is from genome assembly GCA_030737875.1 of Allium sativum. Classification (NCBI taxonomy): domain Eukaryota; kingdom Viridiplantae; phylum Streptophyta; class Magnoliopsida; order Asparagales; family Amaryllidaceae; genus Allium; species Allium sativum. The sequence continues at coordinate 890,758,315 of CM060916.1, read as the reverse complement.
TCCAACATTCATTGATTTTATGTCCTGGTTTATGACAGTGAAAACATTTAACATAGCCTCTTTTACCTTCTTGTGAATTGAAATCATGACCTCTTCCATGTTGAGATCCATAGAAATTTCCCTTCCTTTCTTCTTTCTTCGGCGCTACTGCATCTTTTCCTCGTCCATGAGAACCACCTCTCCATTCTACTCCTCTTCCTCGTCCACGGCCTCTTTCATATTGTGAGTTGTAACTATTGCCTCCAGCATTTGTAACATGAGATTTTAGTGCTTGATCATTAGTAGAAGAAGTGACTTGTGGGCTTCTTTGATTAATTCGAAATTCATGAGCCTCCAAGCTCCCTTGTAGACTTTCTACCGACAAGGATGACATGTCTTTTGATTCTTCGATCGCAACAACAATATGGTCGAATTTGCTTGATAAGCTTCGAAGGATCTTCTCTATAATTTTTTGAGTTGGTACTACTTCACCATTAGAAGCCATCTTATTTGTAAGAGAATTTACTCTTGTGAAATACTCTGAAATCTTTTCATCATCTTTCATCTCTACTTTCTCAAATTCTGCCCTTAAAGCTTGCAAACGAACCTTCTTCACTTGATCTTGGCCTGAGTATGTAGTTTCAAGTATTTCCCATGCTTCCTTAGAATTTTTTGCTTTGCTTATCCTTTCATAAACTTGAATTTCTATGGCTTGAAAAATTTGGAAGAGAGCCTTCTTATCTTTTTGCTTTTCCTTTTTTAAAGTGTTTCTCTGAGCCTCTGATAACTGAGCTCCAGGTGCTTGTTGTTCTACACCAGTTTCGACAGCATCCCATAGATCTTGAGACTCAAGACATAGCTTCATTAAGCAGCTCTAGTAATCATAGTTTTCACCATTGAATTTGGGTACAAGAGGAATAGGATTGGTAGTAGAAGTTGCCATTGGAACCTGACAATATGCTCTGATACCAGTTTGAGAAAAAAAAAACAGAGTTTGTTTCTCTGTAAAACAGAAGTGAAGGGAAATAATATAATTGTTAACTTTCTTTTTATTTAGTTCATGCCATCTTGATAGTACAAACAGCAGCTAGAATTATTTATATAGCTTTCATGCATTACTAAAGTCATACTCAATCGTCACATAGAAATTAATGAAAACAAAAGGACAGCCACCTTTCCACATATGATTTTTCACTGTTCAAAGAACATAACTCTTCACAGTATGCATGCAAAGTTGGTTTAGTATTCCAACACTTACAACTTTCTTGCCAAAAGTGATAGCAAATATATCTACCGCTATCCAAAAATACTACTGTAATTATTTTGGTTATTTTTGTGTCCGTTTATTTGAACAGTAAGATGTTGAATGGCATGGATCGACAAATGTTTGAAATACTTCTCTTTTCCTGTCGAATCTACCTACTATCTCATTCTTAACCCTTTTAACTATGTCTTCTTGCTACACTCATATTATTATTCCTTTGTCTCCTTATCAGCTAGATGTTGACACTTCATGTTTCACAATGGTGAGTTATGTATGGTTGTATATGTGTGCACAGGCATCCATGCACTTTAGCTTCGAAGTTGAACAAGAAACAGAGCTTATTGTATACGGTACGACATTGACATATACCTCTTAATAGTCTTACATTCTTTCATTCGCTTCATGGTAACTTCATAGTTCGTAAACTCACACATTTATTCACTAATCGGATCTTCATGAAGTAACTATGTGGAGAAACTCGGGGTTCATATTGTGAGAACCACAAGCTATATTGGTAGACAAAAAAATATCTGGTAAAATAATAATGCAATAGGATACAATGATGCCAGCTGCTAATTTATTTTGGAGGTCATAGTATAAATGATTCTTTAGTCCAAAAAATTTACCGCTGCATTTTTCATCAAAAATAGTCATTGTACCATCTCCCCTTTACCACCTTGGTTAGACATCCGAGACTTAAGTTCATATAAGAAACATAATGTATTTATATGACATAAAAATAGTTTGTTATGGTTATATATTTAACTGCTATAGTAGATGATAAATTTTGGTGTAGATGTTAAATTTATCGAGTTACTCATGCTTTCTTTTCCCGACTATAAAATTGACATTCTTTGCCAATACCCTAATAACTAGCATGGTTACAACCAGTATGGCTCAACCCTTAAATCATCAGAGATGAATGGTTCAGCAGTTATAGGTTGGGTTTGTAATCTTCTTTTTTGATATCTGTTGGACGAATTATTCAGATGATCTGCAAATTGCATCCACAATTGTTCGTTACTGCATTTGATGCTAAACATATGACTACAGTTATATGAATGTATGTGCACTTACTAAAGGACTAACTTACAGTTGAAATTCCTAAATTAAAAAACCAAAAAGCGAGAAATCATGTCGGAAAACCCACACTCGCTTTATCATTTTAAGTACACTTCTATTTATCTTTTTTGTATTTAGACTGTGTAACATGTTTGTATGTAGTTAACTAACAGATACTGTAACACCCCGAATTTTAGTTAATACTAAAATTCACTAATTTCAGGATAAATAATCTCAAACGTGGGAATTGGGGGTAACGGGCTGCGTTATTGCGTTCGTCTCGGAAAAATACGCGAAATAGAGTCCGAGTTTTCGAAAATCGGAGTCCGTATGGCCCGGTTATGGCCCAAAGAAGTTTGCAGAAAATTTAAAACTAAAACAGATTTGAAAATTCAAATATTCAGATTTGGAATGGGCCAGGCGGGGTCAGGCGGGAAGCTTCCCGCCCAACCCATGTCGACAGGGCTGTCGACAGGCCTGTCGACAGGGGTGTCGACATGCCTGTCGACTTGCCTGTCGACAGGGTGGCACCGTTTAGTGAACCTGGGTGCACCAGGTTGCACCAGGTTGGGTTTCAGGCTGGCTAGAAGGGCTGGTTCTAGAGATTTCCTAAATCTAAGGGTCCTAATCTAATCTAGGGTTAATCTAAGGGCCTAAAACACTCACCTAATCCTATAAATAAGACCCTAACCCTACCCTAATTCATTCATAATTAAATCTAGTAACTAAACTATGGCAAATTGAAACTTGAGAGAGCCACCATCAAAAATTAGAGAAGGGATAGCATTCCAAATCCACTTCTAGCCTCTTAATCTCCTTCATTAGTTTGCTAATTTTGTTTTGGTGAGCTTCTATCCCCTTAATAATCAATTGTTAAATTGATTAAGATAGGATATGATGATGTATGGTTATGTTTGTGGATCAATGTGTTTATGCAAGCTTAATATTGTATATGTCATGTGTTTTGCAAGTTATATGCTCTATGTCATGCAAGTTTAGTGTATGTGTTCATGACATTTTTATGCAAGTTTAATGTTATATCTTTATGCAAGTTTGGTGCTATGTTTCATGATGATTATGATGCAAAACACTAAGTTGGACATTGATCTATTATGTAACATGTTATGCATGCATATGAAGTTATGCGAATAAATATGCAAGTTATGTGTATGTTCAAATGTAAGATTAACATGTTATGCATGCATATGCAGTTATGTGAATAATGATGCAAGTTATGTGTATGTTTAAATGCAAGATTAACATGTTATGCATGCATATGAAGTTATGTGAATGATTATGCAAGTTAGGTGTATGCTCAAATGCAAGATTACCATGTTATGCATGCTTATGAGGTCATGTGAATAATTATGCAAGTTATGTAGATGCTTAAGAGCAAGTTGGGGTAATATGTGTTCATATATGCAAGTTGACATCCTCTTAACCCATGACAAAGTTATATGTTAAACCCATGATATGTGTGATGGATCTTCCCCTTTTATTATGTCATGAAATGAGAATGATTTACGTGGGGAACGATGGGGTGGGTAAATATGTTAATAAATGAATGATTGGGTATGATTAAGCCTACCATAAAAATAAATTACCATAAGTGGGAATTTACCTATTGAGTTAGGTCTACCCCATGGGAATTTACCTATTGAGTTAGGTCTACCCATGTTATGGTAAACTTGATATTAATTAGGGATAATTAATATGGGGGGTGATTAATTAGGTGTAATTAATCGACTAAGACACGAGGTTGGACTCATTTGTAGTGTAAAACTGCCCGGACCCGACCGGCTTAACCAGTTGCTACAAATGTCAGCCCAATGTGAGAGGTCTTAGCCATAAATTAAATACGTGATTAAGGTAAAGACACGAGGTTAGACTCTGTTATGACGTAAGACTGCCCGGGTTCTACCGGCTTAACCAGGCGGTCATAACAGCCAGTCTAATGTGGGAGGTCTTTATGGGAGATCACGGCCTTAATTAATTAAGAAACACTTAACCATGGTAGCATGTAGTGGGACATGAGGGGTTAAGTGGGTGCCTTGGGTGGCATGAGGAAATTTTGTGGTTGCCTTGGGTGGCATGTGGAATCTAGTGGGTTGCCTTGGGTGGCAATAGAAAATACGATTAGAATACTTAACCAAGTGGAAACATGTAATTAAACATGATTAAAGGGTTAAGTGGGATACACTAGATATATGACAAGCTTAAGTGGGTAGCTTGTGGGGGCCCATTTCAACCAATATCCCAAACGTATCTTTGTGGGCTCGACCCATGTCGAGTGACGGGACACGCATATTGGGCTTGATTATAAGAGGCCAAAACGGGTTAGCGGTGGCAACGCAAGTCCAACGGGTTTCATATGCGTGTGTGGGCCCGGGCTGGTAGATAAGTCGTTGTTGCATCGTGTAGATATAAAGCCGTGCACCGTTGATAGTATTGGGTAGCCACTTTAGGGGAGTGATACACCCCACTGTGGGACCAGCACGGGTATCTACGGTAGGGAGCCGATCGATGGGAGTAGTGGGTACACCTAATAAAGATAGGGGCAGACGGCACCTATGTAGGGGTACACGAAACTACTGGGTAAGAATTACTGAGTACACCTAGTGGAGATAGGGGCAGATGGCACCTATGTAGTGGGCTAGGAGTACATGAAATTATTGGGAAAATTTTCTAAGTCCTTGGAAGGGATCAACCTTTAAGTAGGAATGACTGGTGTGGTGCAGTTAGTAATTATCCTTGGGTGGGTAGATGCGTCCTGACGGTTATCTTAGTTCATCCTATGTTGTTGGCTACTTAGTGTAGTCATTATCCCCAAAGGTACCGTACCGAGTTCATGTCATACCCTAATTACTTTAATAATTGTATTGTTAAGGTTATAGGGCTCACTCAGACTTATGTCTGACCCCGTTGTTTTTATCTTTTTTCCCAACCCTCAGGTCCTACGGTGGATCCTAGCAGTAGTAGAGCTTGATCGGATTGCTGTTCCAGCCTTTGGGAGCTTGGGTAGATGTAAAGCTCCAGTTATCCAGTTATCTTTTCTTTTGTCATGGCTATTGTATGAGAGAATGGGATTATGTACTTCTTTATTTTGACAGATATTGTACTTGACTTTTATCATGGCTTTATGGTGTAACCAGACATGTTTATTTCCGCTGTTATGAGATGATGTTTTAAATTTCAAGTATTATTTATATCTGTCTTGGTGTAATTTTTCTGTTCTATAGTCACTAAAATACTCCACCGATGCTATGGCATTCCCTTAGTGAGTGACCATAGCGGGTGTGGGGTGTTACACGTGGTATCAGAGCAAAGGTTACCGGAACAGATAAAATTTTTAGAAAACTATTTTTCTAAAAACATTTTTGGAAGAAATATTTTCAAAAACATGTCTTTAAAGAGAAAAGTTTTTGAAAGAAAAACATAATCCCAATAGCCATATCTTTGTCTTTCGAATTCTCCGTTTTGAATCTTTCCTTTTTCGTTTCAGCATGGCTGAGGATCTTAACTTTCCGGAGGGTGTGACGGTACCAGTATGGTATAGGAGATTGATGGAGGCTAGGGCCACCACTGCGGGTCCAGCAAATGCCCCTCCACCAACCGTAGCACCCGATCTTCCTCCTCCCCCTCCTCCTCGCACGGATACTTTTGCTAAGACTTGTAAGGAGTTTAAAGCTATGGGAGGGAAACCTTTTCAAGGATCTGAAACTTTTGTGGAGGCTAGAGATTGGCTTAAGGAGGTGGAAGAGTTGATAGATATCTTTGAGATGGAAGAAGGAAAGAAAGTCAAGTTGGCTGCTTGGTTAATGAAGGGAGAGGCCTCATTCTGGTGGGAGGTCACTAATGGAGAACGCCCTGTTGACTCTTGGGCGGATTTCAGGCAAAGATTTGTGGCAAAATTTCTCTCAAGGGCGGAGGAGAACTTGTATATGGAGAGATTCTTGACTCTAAAGCAAGGAAATCTTTCGGTGAAGGAATATGTTAACAAGTTTAATCAATTGGCAAGGTTTGGCCTAGATATGGTGAATACACCGGAGAAGAAGGCTTTGCAGTTCGTGAAAGGTTTGAATGAACCGATACATGGGTTGGCTATGACTCATATCCCCATGGGGGCCACCTTTGAGAAGCTAGTTGACATGGCACTCATGTATGAAGAAGGGAAGAGTCCCAATGCTAGTCAGGCACCCGAGAAGAAGGGAGATCAAAAGAGACCTCAACAACAGCAAAGCAAAGGTGGGAAAGGCAACGGTGGCAAGGGCAAGAAGAAGAAGTGTTTCAATTGTGGGACACCTGGTCACCTAAGCAAGGATTGTCGCAAGAAGAAGAAGACTGGCTGCTTCCACTGTGGCGAAGCAGGGCATCTTGTGAAAGACTGTCCCAAGAAGGGGCAAAGGACGGGATCTACCTCGGGAGGACAGGTGCAAGCTCTTATGGCACCGAGTCAGGCTAGGGGGCAAGTACAGGCTCTCGCGGTTCCACCGATTCAGGAGAGAGGTAGAACTATTTCCGTGGAAAGTCTGGTTTTTCTATTTGATCATCCTGTCCGTACATTGTTTGATTCAGGCGCATCGCATTCGTTTATTTCATCATTATTAGTTGAGTCACTGCACTTAGACACCAGTCTGGTTGATGATCCCTTGGTTGTTTCAAACCCAATTGGGGGCTCCACTTATTTATCCATGATATGTTTGGGTTTGAAGATTTCTATACTTAGCATTGAGTTTAGATGTGATGCTTTTGTGTTGGGCTTCACGGGCTATGGGTTGATTTTGGGCATGGACTGGTTATCCAGTAATGGTGCCGTTCTTGATTGCGAAAGGAGGGTTGTTAGGCTCATGACCCGCTTGGGTAACACTCTCGAGATTTCTTGTAATCCCATGGACTCTGTTATGCTAAGTTATCTTGAATCGCTTGACGCTTCGGTCGAGAGTTTGCAATCTGTTAGAGTGGTCCGGGAATATCCGGATGTGTTTGAGGAGGTGAGGGGCTTACCTCCGAAGCGGGAGATTGACTTCCGAATATATTTGGTGGATAATGCTAAACCGGTATCTTTACCAGTGCGCCACATGGCTCCTCGTGAGAGGAGGGAGCTCCATAAGCAAGTAGGGGAGTTGCTTGAGAAGGGGTTCATAAGACGGAGCATATCGGAGTGGGGTGCTCCAGTAGTATTTGCTACGAAGGCAGATGGGTCCCTCAGGCTTTGTGTAGACTATAGAGAACTCAACAAGCTCACAAAGAAGAATAGACACCCATTGCCGAGAATAGATGATCTTTTCGATCAGTTGGTTGGCGCTTCAGTATTTTCTCAGTTGGACTTGGCCACGGGGTTTCATCAGTTGAGGGTGGCTGAGGATAGCATAGACAAGACTGCCTTTAGAACTCCGGATGGTTTCTATGAATGGTTGGTGATGCCATTTGGGTTGACGAACGCCCCTGCATATTTCGATGATTTGATGAGTAGGGTGTTCAGGGAGTTCCTTAATAAATTCGTGGTGGTCTTTGTGGATGATATCTTAGTATTTTCTAAGAGTGAAGAAGAGCATGCCCTACATCTTGGGGAAGTATTGAAGACTCTTCGAGCACATAGCCTTAAGGCTAAATTCTCTAAATGTCACTTCTGGAGGAAGGAAGTGCGGTTCTTGGGGCACGTGGTCTCCAAGGAAGGGATAGCTGTGGATCCCGCGAAGGTAGTATCAGTCCAAGATTGGAAGGTTCCTAGAAATGCTACCGAAGTAAGAAGTTTCTTGGGGTTGGCGGGTTATTATAGGAAGTTTATTAAAGACTTCGCGAAGATATCAGCCCCATTAACCCGCTTAACGAAGAAGAATCTTGTTTTTGCATGGGACGTAGATTGTGATGATGCGTTCCGACGGTTAAAGAGAGCTTTAACCACGGCTCCAGTTTTAGTGTTGCCAGATGGGAGCAAGCCATTTGTTGTCTATACCGATGCCTGTGGGACAGGACTTGGTGCAGTCTTAATGCAAGAGGGAAGGGTAATAGCCTATGGTGGAAGGCAGTTAAGGCCACATGAGAAAAATTACCCTACCCATGATCTAGAGTTGGCCGCTATTGTTTTTGCGCTTAAGATCTGGCGCCATTATCTTCTTGGTGAGAGATTCGAGTTGTTCACTGACCATAAATCCTTGAAGTACTTGTTCTCTCAGAAGGATCTAAACTTAAGACAGCAAAGGTGGATGGAGTTCTTAGCATCCTATGATTTCGAGATAGCGTATACCCCTGGCAAGGGTAACGTGGTGGCAGATGCCTTGAGCAGGAAGAGGTTGTCCTTGAGTCCATTGTTCGTGGAACAACGAAGCTTGGAGTTTATCTCGATGTTTGATTTCAGACCTTCCATTGATTATGTACCCGGTTTGCTAGCTTCCTTGGAAGTTAGGCCTACTCTTTTGGGGCGGATTGGGGAAGCCCAGAAGGACGACCCACAGTTGGTTGAGTTGATAGAGAAGCTCATAAGGGGGGAGTCGTCCAGCCATTTGAGTAGGTACACCCTAGACGATAGGGGGTGCTTGCGTAGAGACGGTAGACTTTGTGTACCGCAAGATGAAGGGTTGAGGAAGGTTATTCTTGATGATGCACACCGTTCTAGGATGACCATTCATCCCGGTGGGGACAAGATGTACCAAGATATGAAGAGGGTTTTCTTCTGGGCCGGTATGAAGAAAGATGTGGCCGAATATGTAGCTCGATGCTTGGTGTGCCAGCAAGTGAAGGCGGAGCAAAGGAAACCAGGTGGGTTGCTTCACCCATTGGAGGTTCCGCAATGGAAGTGGGATAGCGTCTCGATGGACTTTATTGACGGGTTACCCAGATCGAGGAAGGGTAATACAGGAATTTGGGTGGTGGTAGATAGACTTACTAAGAGCGCCCATTTCATACCTGTGAAGAGTAAGAGGACCGCTCCATGGTTAGCTTCAGTATATCTTCGAGAGATAGTTCGATTGCATGGGGTACCCTCTAGCATAGTGAGTGATCGAGATACTATCTTCACTAGTGAGTTCTGGAGAAGTTTGCAAGAAGCAGTGGGGACTCAATTGTGTCTGAGCACCGCATATCATCCTCAGACGGACGGCCAGACTGAGAGGGTGAATCGTGTTCTAGAAGACCTTTTGAGGCTTTGTATCTTAGATTTTGGAGGTACATGGGAAGAGCATCTTCCATTGGTGGAGTTCGCATATAATAACAGCTTTCAGTCCAGTATTGGTATGGCTCCTTTCGAAGCTCTCTATGGAAGGCCTTGTCGATCTCCTACATGTTGGTGGGAGTCTACGGATAAGATCTTGCTTGGGCCTGATATGGTTAGGGAGACTTCTGAGAAGATTGACTTGATTCGGAGAAGGATGAAAGCAGCGCAGGATTGGCAAAAATCTTATGCGGACAAGAGAAGGACGGATCTTGAGTTTGAGGTTGGGGATATGGTTTTTGTTAAGGTATCTCCATTGAGAAATGTTGTTCGCTTCGGATCCGTTGGGAAGTTAGCACCGAGGTTTGTTGGACCGTTTCCTATCAAGGAAAGGATTGGACGAATGGCATATAGGGTGGAGTTGCCCGACAGACTTACTGGGGTTCATGATGTATTCCATGTATCACATCTGAGGAAGTGCTTACATGAGACGGCAGAGGTGGTAGAGCCGAGCTTGCTTAGAGATGTAGAGGTAGAGCGTGATGCGACTATTAGACGAGCTCCTACTCGCATCCTTGGGTCAGAGACTAGGAAGTTGAGAAGCAGAGAGGTTCAACTAGTCAAGGTGCAATGGGGAGAAGATGAGAGCAACGCAACTTGGGAGACGGAAGCGAAGATGCGTTCATTGTACCCATTTCTTTTTGAGGGTATGTCTTTACTTTCTCCTTCATCGCTTGTCTAGTACTTATCTTATCTTTGGTATGTCCTCTCGTTAGTACCTTTGACCTTTAGATAGGGTAAACCTATGGATGAAACATGTGTTTGAGACATGTTATGGTTGATGGATGCAAGTGGATGCAAGTGTTTGCTAGTGGTTGCTCGTGGATGCATATACACACACTCTAGGCACTAGATCGGCTCAGTCACTTCATATGGCATATTGCATAAAATTGTGTGTAGGAAAATATATTTATGGATGTATAATGGTTGTGTTATCACATGGATGATGCATTTTGGTGAATGATTGTGCACTCATGTAGATATTGTATGTGTCGATAGGGTTTTCTCGCATACATAATGGATGCATGACACTATCATGGTTTGCATATATTCATACATTAGATAGGGAACATATACACACACTCTTTGCATATGCTCATACATCATTAGAAACTGTCTAAGGACAATGGATGCCCGTGGTTGATGATTTGAGTAGATGGTTGTTTGGATGGTAGGATATGCATTCTCCTTAGCTTAGAGATTTCGGGGACGAAATCCTTTAAGGAGGGGAGAATGTAACACCCCGAATTTTAGTTAATACTAAAATTCACTAATTTCAGGATAAATAATCTCAAACGTGGGAATTGGGGGTAACGGGCTGCGTTATTGCGTTCGTCTCGGAAAAATACGCGAAATAGAGTCCGAGTTTTCGAAAATCGGAGTCCGTATGGCCCGTTTATGGCCCAAAGAAGTTTGCAGAAAATTTAAAACTAAAACAGATTTGAAAATTCAAATATTCAGATTTGGAATGGGCCAGGCGGGGTCAGGCGGGAAGCTTCCCGCCCAACCCATGTCGACAGGGCTGTCGACAGGCCTGTCGACAGGGGTGTCGACATGCCTGTCGACTTGCCTGTCGACAGGGTGGCACCGTTTAGTGAACCTGGGTGCACCAGGTTGCACCAGGTTGGGTTTCAGGCTGGCTAGAAGGGCTGGTTCTAGAGATTTCCTAAATCTAAGGGTCCTAATCTAATCTAGGGTTAATCTAAGGGCCTAAAACACTCACCTAATCCTATAAATAAGACCCTAACCCTACCCTAATTCATTCATAATTAAATCTAGTAACTAAACTATGGCAAATTGAAACTTGAGAGAGCCACCATCAAAAATTAGAGAAGGGATAGCATTCCAAATCCACTTCTAGCCTCTTAATCTCCTTCATTAGTTTGCTAATTTTGTTTTGGTGAGCTTCTATCCCCTTAATAATCAATTGTTAAATTGATTAAGATAGGATATGATGATGTATGGTTATGTTTGTGGATCAATGTGTTTATGCAAGCTTAATATTGTATATGTCATGTGTTTTGCAAGTTATATGCTCTATGTCATGCAAGTTTAGTGTATGTGTTCATGACATTTTTATGCAAGTTTAATGTTATATCTTTATGCAAGTTTGGTGCTATGTTTCATGATGATTATGATGCAAAACACTAAGTTGGACATTGATCTATTATGTAACATGTTATGCATGCATATGAAGTTATGCGAATAAATATGCAAGTTATGTGTATGTTCAAATGTAAGATTAACATGTTATGCATGCATATGAAGTTATGTGAATAATGATGCAAGTTATGTGTATGTTTAAATGCAAGATTAACATGTTATGCATGCATATGAAGTTATGTGAATGATTATGCAAGTTAGGTGTATGCTCAAATGCAAGATTACCATGTTATGCATGCTTATGAGGTCATGTGAATAATTATGCAAGTTATGTAGATGCTTAAGAGCAAGTTGGGGTAATATGTGTTCATATATGCAAGTTGACATCCTCTTAACCCATGACAAAGTTATATGTTAAACCCATGATATGTGTGATGGATCTTCCCCTTTTATTATGTCATGAAATGAGAATGATTTACGTGGGGAACGATGGGGTGGGTAAATATGTTAATAAATGAATGATTGGGTATGATTAAGCCTACCATAAAAATAAATTACCATAAGTGGGAATTTACCTATTGAGTTAGGTCTACCCCATGGGAATTTACCTATTGAGTTAGGTCTACCCATGTTATGGTAAACTTGATATTAATTAGGGATAATTAATATGGGGGGTGATTAATTAGGTGTAATTAATCGACTAAGACACGAGGTTGGACTCATTTGTAGTGTAAAACTGCCCGGACCCGACCGGCTTAACCAGTTGCTACAAATGTCAGCCCAATGTGAGAGGTCTTAGCCATAAATTAAATACGTGATTAAGGTAAAGACACGAGGTTAGACTCTGTTATGACGTAAGACTGCCCGGGTTCTACCGGCTTAACCAGGCGGTCATAACAGCCAGTCTAATGTGGGAGGTCTTTATGGGAGATCACGGCCTTAATTAATTAAGAAACACTTAACCATGGTAGCATGTAGTGGGACATGAGGGGTTAAGTGGGTGCCTTGGGTGGCATGAGGAAATTTTGTGGTTGCCTTGGGTGGCATGTGGAATCTAGTGGGTTGCCTTGGGTGGCAATAGAAAATACGATTAGAATACTTAACCAAGTGGAAACATGTAATTAAACATGATTAAAGGGTTAAGTGGGATACACTAGATATATGACAAGCTTAAGTGGGTAGCTTGTGGGGGCCCATTTCAACCAATATCCCAAACGTATCTTTGTGGGCTCGACCCATGTCGAGTGACGGGACACGCATATTGGGCTTGATTATAAGAGGCCAAAACGGGTTAGCGGTGGCAACGCAAGTCCAACGGGTTTCATATGCGTGTGTGGGCCCGGGCTGGTAGATAAGTCGTTGTTGCATCGTGTAGATATAAAGCCGTGCACCGTTGATAGTATTGGGTAGCCACTTTAGGGGAGTGATACACCCCACTGTGGGACCAGCACGGGTATCTACGGTAGGGAGCCGATCGATGGGAGTAGTGGGTACATCTAATAAAGATAGGGGCAGACGGCACCTATGTAGGGGTACACGAAACTACTGGGTAAGAATTACTGAGTACACCTAGTGGAGATAGGGGCAGACGGCACCTATGTAGTGGGCTAGGAGTACATGAAATTATTGGGAAAATTTTCTAAGTCCTTGGAAGGGATCAACCTTTAAGTAGGAATGACTGGTGTGGTGCAGTTAGTAATTATCCTTGGGTGGGTAGATGCGTCCTGACGGTTATCTTAGTTCATCCTATGTTGTTGGCTACTTAGTGTAGTCATTATCCCCAAAGGTACCGTACCGAGTTCATGTCATACCCTAATTACTTTAATAATTGTATTGTTAAGGTTATAGGGCTCACTCAGACTTATGTCTGACCCCGTTGTTTTTATCTTTTTTCCCAACCCTCAGGTCCTACGGTGGATCCTAGCGGTAGTAGAGCTTGATCGGATTGCTGTTCCAGCCTTTGGGAGCTTGGGTAGATGTAAAGCTCCAGTTATCCAGTTATCTTTTCTTTTGTCATGGCTATTGTATGAGAGAATGGGATTATGTACTTCTTTATTTTGACAGATATTGTACTTGACTTTTATCATGGCTTTATGGTGTAACCAGACATGTTTATTTCCGCTGTTATGAGATGATGTTTTAAATTTCAAGTATTATTTATATCTATCTTGGTGTAATTTTTCTGTTCTATAGTCACTAAAATACTCCACCGATGCTATGGCATTCCCTTAGTGAGTGACCATAGCGGGTGTGGGGTGTTACAGATACTGTTGCTTAATTCGGAAATTTTAGGATTCTAGACAGTCATATGTAAATGCATATTTATGCTTCAGCATTTTTTTTCCCTTTCCTTCACAGTCGAAGGCCTTAGGAGTTCCAAAGTTCACTTCGATATACATACCTATTTCCTTTTAATTTCTACTTCCATTAATTTCCCTATTTCACATGAAAACAAAAGGCTGAATATATCCATCCATCCTAAAATCCCGTACTTCTTCACCTTATTTAATTTAGAATCTTTAGATTATGGTTGACATAATGTTTCCTGTGAAATTCTGTGAAATAGACAGGATAATCATACCTTTTTCATATTATAATTATCAATGCGGATCAACCATAGCTATTTCTTGAAAATTATTATGTTTTTCTTCTATATTAGCCTTTATGAAAAAATAGTATACGGAACAACCTGAGTTGGGAAAATGAATTATCATCATATTTGTATCATTTTGTATTAGTTTTACACAAACTTTTTTATATCATTTGAACCTAAACCAAATATTTTATTATATGATGATAAGCATAATAAAAATATGCTACTACTTGCGCGCAAAAGGCACTGCATGTATATAAAATTATCTTCTCATTTGCAAAAAAGAGTACCTAATTCAATAATTTTTAACTTAGTACTCTCGATGGTTTGATGTTGATTATTAAGGCTGTGTTCTAGGTTACTCATAGCAATCTTCAACCTTGAATGATGAAGGGATATGCGAAGTGAAAAGATAAAATGTAGCAAGTACATGCATATTTAATGCAAGGGATGTAAATGGAATTGAAGATTTAACTGATGTCCAAGAAGATGTGTATTGTTTAGTATTTATATGTTTTTACTCCAAATGTCACCTGGTAATATGAATATTCCTTTTACCTTATTACAGGAGATTAATCTATTAAATTTTCCATATATATATATATATATATATATATATATATATATATATATGAGAGAGAGAGAGAGACATACATGGAAAGTCTATTTAGACAGAAAATAATGATACAAATTTAAACATACAAAATCTCCGTCATTAGATCTTCTTTTGAGTTCCACTTTCCGTATAAAGACGAACAAATTTAATTGTTCGCAGTTTACTCGTTAACATTATTATTGCCAGCAAAAAGTTTTCTCATTGGGTCTATTTTGTTTATGACTTATATTTATGGTACTTGAACTGACTATGAATCTCTTGGATTATGCTACCATTTTGGATTATGCTACCATTTAGCACTTAATAGATGTCAAATGTCTGGCTGTTGTAAAAATTTAATATGTAAAACTGACTATACGTATGATTAGCAAGGTGAATTTTGCATCTTTTTTTTGATTTTTTTACGAACTATGATTCTGGCAGCTATCAAAACATCTTTAAGTATCCCATTCATCGAAGTTCAGTATCCGATCAAATGACAAAAGAAAATAATTCAGAGATGGTGTGTAGGTCTGGAAATGCAGGACAGTGTTGCTGCCTTTTATAACGCAGGCACATTTTTCTATGATGGATACCGATTTGGACTTGATGCAATGCTGAACTTATTTTCGTTTTCTCTATTTCGCTTTTTTATTTGTATTACACTTATTTATAAATTGGCTGAACTGACGAGCAAGA
Organism: Allium sativum; assembly: GCA_030737875.1. Taxonomy (NCBI): domain Eukaryota; kingdom Viridiplantae; phylum Streptophyta; class Magnoliopsida; order Asparagales; family Amaryllidaceae; genus Allium; species Allium sativum. The sequence goes on along the minus strand of CM060916.1, from coordinate 890,742,810 downwards.
AGAAATTTTTTTGTAGCTGGCAGCATCTTTTTTTGAATAGAATGGGATGCTAACAAGATAATTCTCCCCTGCCCGTATTCAAATCATTATTCGTGCTACTTGCACTCAAAATGTTCTAGGTGAGAAAGGAATGAGGAATAGAAAACTAAATTCAGCTGTTCAGAACTGTGTTAACTTCTCTGAAATAGTGTTGAACTATACATAGAGAAGATCAATAATAGGCTGTATAACTGCACAGGTTGTCTCTCTGCTGCACACTTCTTGAAGGACTTGCTGTCTGCAGGCCTATAATGGTGTACAAGGCTTGTTACGGAAAGTGGTTCTAATGGAAAACTCAACTTGCCAAGTCCATGGAGTTCAAAGATGGATGCATTATTTCATTTAGAAAGGCTGTCAAAAATTACAATGATTCAACAGTAAGGCACATTCTCAAGAGACATGTTAGCTTCTTTTTGCAATTTACTTCCAAGGCATGTAATAATGAAACAAGCTCCTGCCACTTTTTGAACATGCTCAAAACATTAGTTCACTTTTATCCATCTTTATCTCATATTTCTGCTGAAGTTAGCCACTAGATTTAAGCCAAACAAAACAACAGGGGAGTCTTTGTTATTTTATAGTTTACAGTAATATATGTTTACATAATTTTTGTTGTATATAAAATTTAACATTTGATCATTTAACTTGCCATTGATGTAATGAGTTATTTTGGTGTTGAGGGAATACTTGAAATAAAAGCGAAGATAATGTTTGAACATCTTTCTCCATATTCCAGTGTTTATTTTACGTTACCTTTTCTTAGACCCTATTTGATGTTTTTGTCACTTAGCTAAGTTTGCATCAGACCTTCTGCTTGCGTTGCAACTCTAGTTTTTTCAGATTGTTCGAAGATTTCCATTCTATACTCAGTGAGATAACTGGTTTTCTGACAATTACCTTACATGAAAATTAATCATGTTTATGCTAACAAGTCACAAGTTACAATTTAAACAAGGAAAGAAAAAAAAATCTCTACTCTATCACAAACAAAAATTAAAGCAATTTATGACATTTATCTAAATTACCATACATAGATTAAAAAATAAGTCTTAAAAATTAACTTTCGGTTCATTATTTTTGGTAAATTTGTGAATTTTGTTAAGAGCATCTCCAGCAGCTGTGGGGATTGGGGACGGTAAATTGGATTTAGAAATGGTGAGAATCTCCGTTCTTCCAGCAGTGAACGGGGATCTACGTAATTTTTTTTATTTTTCATTATAGGCTATAAACGGGGATCATTTCCCCGTTTATAGCAGCAGATTTTTGTAACAACCCGAAAATCTGGGCCAGTTTAAAAATTTTATTTTGGCAATTTTGGCGAATTTTGATTATTTAAAATAGATTATTTTAAATAATATCGACGGAAAATTTATTTTGAATATAATTCGAACGTATATATTATATACGTCGTCGTTAGAATATAAATATTTATATATAATTATAAATAGAATTGAAAATGGCGCGGTAGTTCGATAATTCGATTTCAAACTTCAATTGAATGTACCGGGTGCAAACCAATCCGGATTTTAGTGAAACCAAAAATAATGGAATCTAATAGTGAATATCTTTCCTACGAATCCGAAAAATCAGAATTTCATAGCGGGAATCAAAAGATATGTCCAGTTGAAAATTCTGAATAGTCGCTATGGAATTCAGGCCCTTAAAAATGGACATTTTGCAAACGACCTCGGATTTCGACGAAACCAGTTTTGTTAGGTCCGTGATGTCGAATTATTGCTAGATTCCAAATTTCATAATTTTTCGAATCAATATGTGAGCGTGGCAAAGGAAAACGCGTTCGACCAGTTTCAGTTGATTTTAATCGACTGGAAATTGACCATTTTTCCAACGGTCTCAGAATTCGACGAAACTAGTTTTGTTAGGACCGTATCGTCAATACGAAGCTAGAAAATTTTTTTTAGGAATTTTTAGAGTTAGTATGTGGCCCCAATAAATTGTAATGTGAGTTTGAATTTAAAATATAATGATTTATATTCAAAAATTTAGCGGTAACTGATCGTACCAGCCGAAATGGGTTACAAAATATATCCCATTGTGTCCGGAATGGGGGTAATTAGCTAGGGGCGGCAGTCGTTGGATTTGGATTGGAGTTCGTGATGATAAACAAAAATCTAGAATTAAATATTAATATAGATAAGGTATTTTCTAAACCCTAGTCAAACCCAAATAACACTCTCTCACGGTCAAACACAGTTAGCCGCCTCCAGACCAGAAACCAACGGCGGAAATGTTTAAAAATTTAACCCCTAAATCGAACGCGATTCCTTCAATGATTTCAGATATTCATTAAACAAAAATTGAAGAGCGTTCGACGATCTTTAATTCCATATGAAGTTCATCGATTCTCGTGAGGTACTGAGTTCGGATTCTAGCTCCAAACAGGCTAGCGTCGATCGGGTTTTTAGAGGCATGGGGGGGGGTCGAGCTCACCGGCGATCGTGGAGGTGAGTGGTTAGGTCGATGGCTTTGATGGGGTGCAATCCGATAGGGGTCCGAAGTTGGGAAGTGGGTGCACGGTGGAAGCCCTAGATCGAAGTTTTTGGGTTCCTCCCGTATTTGCCGTGGAAGATGACGACGAGAAGGGTAATACCCTTATTTAATTTAATTAGTTATGCTTAGAAATTATTTAAATAAATATATGACAATGTTTAAAAAAATTTAAACAACAAATGCTTTAAAAATTTAAATAGCAAATGTTTTAGACATATAAAAATATGATTTTATATATTATAGAAATATAAAAATAGGATGTTTATAAATATATAAAATATTGTTTTTAATTATATATAATACATAAAAATAAAATCAGTTGGCTTAGAAAAATAAAATCAGTTTGTTTTATAAAATATAAATTAGCAATATTTATAAAATGTATATGAACATGTTTTTATGAAATACATTTGGAAATTGTTTTTATAAAATATATAGAGCGTTGTTTTTAAAAGTAAAAATAGCCTATGTTTTGAAATGGAAATAACAGTTAAAAAAAAATATATATATATATATATATAGGTTTTTTAAAAAAAAATATATATAGCTTTGTTTTTTTTTAAATGTATGTAACTTTGTTTTTGAGAAATAAATATACCCGTTGTTTTCAAAATAAATATAACATTGTTTTAAAGATAAAAATATTCCATTGGTTTGAAAATATAAAATACTTTGATTTGAAAATATAAGAACAAAAAACGAGGATAAAGGTAAGAATTTTAAAATAAGAAAGATTAGATTTTTATATATTGAATAGCATAGTAACAATTCGTTTTTGAAATATATAAATATGATTTTTAAATTGAAAGTGGATAAATAAAAATGTGATTTTTATTTTAAAGACATCAAAATATAAAAATGTGTGACTTCTACATATGTAGTGGCTACGGGCAACGAAGACGACGAAGATGCGATAGCAATGAAGATTTCTATCAATGAAGAGCCGTGAAGCTAGGATAGCTATATGTGAGAATTTCTCACCTTTCAATTTCTTTTTCTAGTTATATATATATACTAGGATGCAGACGGTGCTTAGTAGCACCCGACACAATCGTCCACAGACCATGGACTTGTTTGTTTGGATGTGTTGTTAGTTAGATTGTTTGGGTTGATTTGAATTGTTTGGTGAAATAAAATTGATTTGATTGATGTGTGAATGGCGTGGGCCTTCACTAGACCGGGGATAAGGCTAGGCCTCGTCCCGTTTCTAGTATCGTGCCGTTATGCCGCCGAAATTTTCTAAAATAAGTTAGAAAAATAAAATATCATTTTATTTAAAGAATGAACTGGATAGAAATTCATATGTTGAAATAAAATGTTTTATCGTTAAAAATATAATTTTTAACGTAAATGCGAATGAATAAAATATTCATTTACAAACCAGACGGTTTGTTTATGTACACTGATTTGACGGACATTGATTGGGTCGATAAATTTTACACATCGCCCAACTGCACAAATAAAATATTTGTTTGATTGTTTGAAACCCTACACGGGTGTTAGGATGAAATATGCAGTTCACTCATCCTGATTGATTAAATATGTCGATCGATTGATTGACAGGCTGTTGTAAGCGTTAGATATCTATATTTGATGCTTATACAGTGTAGTGCACTTTGGTTGATGGTTGATTATTTTTCAATGCTATGATATACATGTGTTGTATGAAAATCCATATAATTAACTTTATATGGTAATTTATTGGGCCTCATTCCAATTTGAAAAATAAAGAATATTATAAAATAAAAGTTCATGTGTTGACAGTACTCATCCATTGAGGTTGGTCATGTGTTGAACGAAATATTTTAGTAATAAAATTTACATCTTTATCGATATAAAATAAAAGTTCATGTGTTGACAGTACTCATCCATTGAGATTGGTCATGTGTTGAACGAAATATTTTAGTAATAAAATTTACATCTTTATCAATATAAAATAAAAGTTCATGTGTTGACAGTACTCATTCATTGAGATTGGTCATGTGTTGAACGAAATATTTTGATAATAACAACTATTTTGAAAAAGAAATATTTGAAATAGAATATTTGAAAATAGAAATTTATAAAGCCGTGTTGATTAGATTGACGCCATTTTGACGTGAACGATATTTATATCGATTTGAAAACGATTTCGAAATGAATTGAATTGAAAATGATTTCGAAATGAATTGAATTGAAAACGATTTCGAAATGAATTGAATTGAAAACGATTTCGAAATGAATTGAATTGAAAACGATTTCGAAATGAATTGAATTGAAAACGATTTCGAAATGAATTGAATATATAACGATTTCGAAATGAATTGAATATATAACGATTTCGAAATGAATTGAATATATAACGATTTCGAAATGAAATGAATTGAAAACGATTTCGAAATGAATTGAAAACGAATTCAAATTGAATTGAAAGCGAATTGAAATGAATTCAAATTGAATTGAAATTTGAATTGAATAGAAATGAATTTTAAAACGAATTTATAAAGAAGAATTCAATTTTGATTTGAATTGAAATGGAAGTTGAAGTTGCTTTTCAAACGAATTTAAAACTATTTATATAATTCGTTTTAAATAGAAATCGACGAAATATATATTATATATATTATATATATAATATAATGGCCTGAATAGAACGCGCCGCGCCGCGGCAGTTCGTGAATTTCGACCATTTATTTCAAACGGACATTACGGGAGATCTGACCGTCGGATTCTCCTAAAACTGGAACCGTTGGGTTCATATCGAAAAGAGCTTTCTAACGAATATTAGAAATTTGAAATCTAACGGTTGGATTTGGAATTATGTCCAAATCAAATTCGAAAAAGGTCGCTGTAAGTGCAGTTCGATGGCCATTGATGGAAATCGACTGTACGGGCCTTGATAAAATTATTAAAAATAGTAATAATTTGTGTAAAATCATAAGAAATGATTTAGAAAGAATTGGGATGACAAACTCCCTATTTGAAAAGTTAAAAATAGATTTTTATCGAAATGAACTAGTTTTGAACTAGAATTAAAATTCTATTTATTTTTAAATAAATAAATTGAATTAGAAAAGGGTTTTAAAAATAACCAGAATATCCAATGATTGCATTGGAGTGGATTTGAATCGAAATTGTCTTCGGAATATTTCGATGTTGGAATTCGGGATTATACAGGTGTTGTTATGGAAATTTGAAAGATATATTTGTATCGTTATTTCCAATACGACATTTGTAAATCGTAGAATTTGATATTGAATATAAGCCGATATATTTTCTATTCAGAGCCTTATATTGAATATCAAATGTGATTTGGGGTTTGTCGTGAATGGTGTCTTCACTAACACTGTTCTTGAACCCAGTTGAGAAATGATTAAATCTTTTTATTTAGATTTAATGAAGTGTGCCAATTAAATAATATTTAATTGGAATTGAATTGATATTGATTTTTGGGTTTATCGTGAACAGTGTTTTAAATAACACTCGTTCTTTAACCCGAGCATTAATGAAATGTGATTTTGGGTTTATCGTGAACCGTGTTTTAAAAGACACTGATTCTTTAACCCAGTCACAGATTAAAACTAAGTGGAGTTTTAATGAATCTTTAATTAGATTGAAATGATCGAAAATGGAGTATCACCAGTTTTGCTCCAGGCGATAGTTAAATCTTTAATTAGATTTGAACGTGAAATGGTAATTGAATTTACCGATAACACTGTGGTGTTAGATATGAAGTATAACCAGTTTTACTTCATGGGATGAATAGGTTGGGATGGGGAAATTAAAATAAATGATTACTTCGGTAAGGTTCGCTAATCCCGACTAGTTCGAATTGATATTCAAAAATAGATTAAAGAATAAATTCAAGAATTTATCTTTGATAAAATTAATGGGAACCTTTCCCTATGAATGTGAAATTTAGAAACTAATTGTCGGTTAGCCAAGCAGAATGGTTTTCTGGATATTGATCTGATGTTGGTTTCGGCCTTCGGGGTTAATATTTGGGAAATTATTCTCTTGATTAATTTACTGTTAGTGACTGATGAATTGGAATGAGGCGTATGTTGTGTTTGTGTAACACTTATTTAAAATATACGCGAGTTATTCGGAAAGATCGGGTTTATCCCATTCTGAATAACTGATACGACGATAAGTCGAAGATGAAGACGATGGTCGAAGACCGGAGGTCTTCACGTCGTTTGGGTGATAACTGATGATCTTGATTGGGCTGTACACCCAAGAAGATGGAAACAGTTGGTGATCGTCCAGACGTACTTGGAGATCGATGGATATGCGGGGTACTAGGTGCCTCCGGTTTCGTTCAGACCCAGAACGGACTTGTAAATGGACTGTGTGTCTGACATTGGATTTTAGTCCGTGTGATTGATCTCTATTAAATATATATCTGTTTGGCGGCGGAGAATTTATTCTCTTGCTTAACGCCCTTCTCTGAGACGTACGAGCTCAGGGGTTATATATTGATGGATATCAATCGCATGGAGTGAATTGCCTGTGTGGCATGCTTAAGTGGCAAATGATCAAGGCTTCTGTTGAAAAGCAAAGTCTTGTGGTTGATGATCGAAGCAAGGCCTTTGTGGCGTAGCTTTGTGTAACGTTTACTTCGCGAGTTTCACACCCGGTATGAACCAAAAACGGGAGACGGACCTCAGGGGGGACATGCGTTTTCTTTCTAGCTAGGAGTGGCGTCAGTGCTTGAACTGGCTGACGAGTTTGACTCATGTGGATGTTACTTATTATTACTTGCTGAAAAGCGAGGCGCCTCGTAATATCGGTTTCGGCCGATGCTTCTGGTCGGCTGACGGGCCAGGCTTACGCCCCAAAGGGCGGAGAAACGTATTGTTCAGGCATTATAATCCACATCGGTGGACCGGCCCTGACGATCCAAGGGGCAGTTGCGGCTGTTCCTAGACATGGGCTAGATTGTCTAAAATCGGTAGAGGATCTTGCCCCTAGCCTCGGTTCATACCATAAATGATAACCCAACTTCCAATACGACATTTGCGGTTTTGATTGTAAACTTATATGGCGACATAGTGTTATGGGCCATTCATGCCGCCTAGGATTGATACTTATGATTTGAAGTTGTTTTATACACTATGCACTTATAATAGTATCAAATGATCTGTTTTAAACGTATCAAGCATTCTTTGGCTGTTATAAGGGAAAACCCTATCCCCCGGCTTGCGTTGCATTGTGTGATAGGACCTGGGTCTTATAACAGCTTCATTTTTCTTTATTTAGCATGGCGCTGTTGTTTTATGCACTGGTATTCTTGGGAGGAAACCCGTTCCGTGTTATACGGCGTGGTCCCTTGATTTATCTAACTTTAAAAATAAAGATTAACTGTTTTAGTTCTCACACCAGTCACATGACTGACCTGGAGTTTATTGTTTTAACCTAAACTCTGGGTGCCCCTATTTTGACACGGGAGCTAGTAGTTTTGGTCTTGCAGATTTATATTCACAGGATCCTGGTTTTCAGCTGGAACGATATCCGGAAAGCTTTGTATCCGTATATCTCTTCTAGTTGTGTATTGTATTATTTTTCCGCTGCGATGTATTTCAATGTAATTTAAATCTCTGAAATTTCTGTGTAATATTCATTTTTACTCTGTATATTCTTGTATTCTGATGCGTTGTTGTAATATACAGTGAAATGTTCTTCTGTATGCATTCTGTTGTGTCTTGTTCTCAAACGATAGGGTGTTTCGAACGGCCTGAATCGGTTTAGCGACTGGTTCGGACCGAGCGAAATTCCTTGCCGTCACAGTTGGTATCAGAGCTTTGGTTTACAAAGCTCAGAGAACAAGGCACATTAGAACTATACGAAAGAATTCATCAGATATTGGATTAGTAATATCCAATGAGAATGACTCGTTAGAGATAGGATCAGTAGTATCCTAGAACGAGTGTGAAGAGTATATTTTTAAAATAAAACAAATTTTTGTTTTGAAAATTTAAATCAATTATTCGTATTTGATTATTTATTTATATTGATGTGGACAATCCAGTATATATAGATTTTGCGTATACGTCTGATCCGCGTGTATTTGAAATTTTAATATACTGGATAGATATAGAATCACACTCTAGTCGCCCGGAGATAATTTTGGTAATGCGGCCGCATTATCAATATTTATATTCGTGTTTCGAAGGTGTGATACCTATATATTTCCATTAGACTGGTGTGAGAACCAAAACTAATATAGCTAGAACACATTGTTGTGAATTGGCATCCAAAAACAAGATTTTCAGTATATGATCAAAACTATCAATTTGAAACGTTAATCCACTAATTGATTAATGATTGTGTTGTTTGTTTATTGGTTTGCTACTTTTGAACCATTATGCCTAATCGAACCAAATATTGAACTATATTGAAAATTGGTCGCATTTGCTTGCATATACATATACTTATATTGAGCAGGTCATAGTAAGGAGGCTAGAGCCAGAGAATAAAATTTGCTTGCCCGACATATAGGTACATGTTTACTACATAATTTACTGTTTCGTTTGGGTGATGATGATTTTATGAGCCTCTTGGCTAGCCGCTTGGCTTTTTCTTTTTCTTTTTGAGATCTGAAGGACCGGGGAAGCTATTTGAAATTCCCCGATGCTCCCGGTGCAGGGGAGGTTATGGCGAAATTTTTCAAAAATTTAGGGTGTTAGCCAAATTTTTGAAATTTTGAAAATTTTCAGAAACTGAAGAGTTGGAGAATGGAAGCCAGATCGAACGTAGAGCTGAATAATCAAACCACTTTCGACTTTGTTCCTTTTCGGGGACGAAAAGTTTTAAGTGGGGGAGATTGTAACAACCCGAAAATCTGGGCCAGTTTAAAAATTTTATTTTGGCAATTTTGGCGAATTTTGATTATTTAAAATAGATTATTTTAAATAATATCGACGGAAAATTTATTTTGAATATAATTCGAACGTATATATTATATACGTCGTCGTTAGAATATAAATATTTATATATAATTATAAATAGAATTGAAAATGGCGCGGTAGTTCGATAATTCGATTTCAAACTTCAATTGAATGTACCGGGTGCAAACCAATCCGGATTTTAGTGAAACCAAAAATAATGGAATCTAATAGTGAATATCTTTCCAACAAATCCGAAAAATCAGAATTTCATAGCGGGAATCAAAAGATATGTCCAGTTGAAAATTCTGAATAGTCGCTATGGAATTCAGGCCCTTAAAAATGGACATTTTGCAAACGACCTCGGATTTCGACGAAACCAGTTTTGTTAGGTCCGTAATGTCGAATTATTGCTAGATTCTAAATTTCATAATTTTTCGAATCAATATGTGAGCGTGGCAAAGGAAAACGCGTTCGACCAGTTTCAGTTGATTTTAATCGACTGGAAATTGACCATTTTTCCAACGGTCTCAGAATTCGACGAAACTAGTTTTGTTAGGACCATATCGTCAATACGAAGCTAGAAAATTGTTTTTAGGAATTTTTAGAGTTAGTATGTGGCCCCAATAAATTGTAATGTGAGTTTGAATTTAAAATATAATGATTTATATTCAAAAATTTAGCGGTAACTGATCGTACCAGCCGAAATGGGTTACAAAATATATCCCATTGTGTCCGGAATGGGGGTAATTAGCTAGGGGCGGCAGTCGTTGGATTTGGATTGGAGTTCGTGATGATAAACAAAAATCTAGAATTAAATATTAATATAGATAAGGTATTTTCTAAACCCTAGTCAAACCCAAATAACACTCTCTCACGGTCAAACACAGTTAACCGCCTCCAGACCAGAAACCAATGGCGGAAATGTTTAAAAATTTAACCCCTAAATCGAACGCGATTCCTTCAATGATTTCAGATATTCATTAAACAAAAATTGAAGAGCGTTCGACGATCTTTAATTCCATATGAAGTTCATCGATTCTCGTGAGGTACTGAGTTCGGATTCTAGCTCCAAACAGGCTAGCGTCGATCGGGTTTTTAGAGGCATTGGGGGGGTCGAGCTCACCGGCGATCGTGGAGGTGAGTGGTTAGGTCGATGGCTTTGATGGGGTGCAATCCGATAGGGGTCCGACGTTGGGAAGTGGGTGCACGGTGGAAGCCCTAGATCGAAGTTTTTGGGTTCCTCCCGTATTTGCCGTGGAAGATGACGACGAGAAGGGTAATACCCTTATTTAATTTAATTAGTTATGCTTAGAAATTATTTAAATAAATATATGACAATGTTTAAAAAAATTTAAAGAACAAATGCTTTAAAAATTTAAATAGCAAATGTTTTAGACATATAAAAATATGACTTTATATATTATAGAAATATAAAAATAGGATGTTTATAAATATATAAAATATTGTTTTTAATTATATATAATACATAAAAATAAAATCAGTTGGCTTAGAAAAATAAAATCAGTTTGTTTTATAAAATATAAATTAGCAATATTTATAAAATGTATATGAACATGTTTTTATGAAATACATTTGGAAATTGTTTTTATAAAATATATAGAGCATTGTTTTTAAAAGTAAAAATAGCCTATGTTTTGAAATGGAAATAACAGTTAAAAAATATATATATATATAGGTTTTTTTTTAAAAATATATATAGCTTTGTTTTTTTTTAAATGTATGTAACTTTGTTTTTGAGAAATAAATATACCCGTTGTTTTCAAAATAAATATAACATTGTTTTAAAGATAAAAATATTCCATTGGTTTGAAAATATAAAATACTTTGATTTGAAAATATAAGAACAAAAAACGAGGATAAAGGTAAGAATTTTAAAATAAGAAAGATTAGATTTTTATATATTGAATAGCATAGTAACAATTCGATTTTGAAATATATAAATATGATTTTTAAATTGAAAGTGGACAAATAAAAATGTGATTTTTATTTTAAAGACATCAAAATATAAAAATGTGTGACTTCTACATATGTAGTGGCTACGGGCAACGAAGACGACGAAGATGCGATAGCAATGAAGATTTCTATCAATGAATAGCCGTGAAGCTAGGATAGCTATATGTGAGAATTTCTCACCTTTCAATTTCTTTTTCTAGTTATATATATATACTAGGATGCAGACGGTGCTTAGTAGCACCCGACACAATCGTCCACAGACCATGGACTTGTTTGTTTGGATGTGTTGTTAGTTAGATTGTTTGGGTTGATTTGAATTGTTTGGTGAAATGAAATTGATTTGATTGATGTGTGAATGGTGTGGGCCTTCACTAGACCGGGGATAAGGCTAGGCCTCGTCCCGTTTCTAGTATCGTGCCGTTATGCCGCCGAAATTTTCTAAAATAAGTTAGAAAAATAAAATATCATTTTATTTAAAGAATGAACTGGATAGAAATTCATATGTTGAAATAAAATGTTTTATCGTTAAAAATATAATTTTTAACGTGAATGCGAATGAATAAAATATTCATTTACAAACCAGACGGTTTGTTTATGTACACTGATTTGACGGACATTGATTGGGTCGATAAATTTTACACATCGCCCAACTGCACAAATAAAATATTTGTTTGATTGTTTGAAACCCTACACGGGTGTTAGGATGAAATATGCAGTTCACTCATCCTGATTGATTAAATATGTCGATCGATTGATTGACAGGCTGTTGTAAGCGTTAGATATCTATATTTGATGCTTATACAGTGTAGTGCACTTTGGTTGATGGTTGATTATTTTTCAATGCTATGATATACATGTGTTGTATGAAAATCCATATAATTAACTTTATATGGTAATTTATTGGGCCTCATTCCAATTTGAAAAATAAAGAATATTATAAAATAAAAGTTCATGTGTTGACAGTACTCATCCATTGAGGTTGGTCATGTGTTGAACGAAATATTTTAGTAATAAAATTTACATCTTTATCGATATAAAATAAAAGTTCATGTGTTGACAGTACTCATCCATTGAGATTGGTCATGTGTTGAACGAAATATTTTAGTAATAAAATTTACATCTTTATCAATATAAAATAAAAGTTCATGTGTTGACAGTACTCATTCATTGAGATTGGTCATGTGTTGAACGAAATATTTTGATAATAACAACTATTTTGAAAAAGAAATATTTGAAATAGAATATTTGAAAATAGAAATTTATAAAGCCGTGTTGATTAGATTGACGCCATTTTGACGTGAACGATATTTATATCGATTTGAAAACGATTTCGAAATGAATTGAATTGAAAACGATTTCGAAATGAATTGAATTGAAAACGATTTCGAAATGAATTGAATTGAAAATGATTTCGAAATGAATTGAATTGAAAACGATTTCGAAATGAATTGAATTGAAAACGATTTCGAATTGAATTGAATATATAACGATTTCGAAATGAATTGAATATATAACGATTTCGAAATGAATTGAATATATAACGATTTCGAAATGAAATGAATTGAAAACGATTTCGAAATGAATTGAAAACGAATTCAAATTGAATTGAAAGCGAATTGAAATGAATTCAAATTGAATTGAAATTTGAATTGAATAGAAATGAATTTTAAAACGAATTTATAAAGAAGAATTCAATTTTGATTTGAATTGAAATGGAAGTTGAAGTTGCTTTTGAAACTAATTTAAAACTATTTATATAATTCGTTTTAAATATAAATCGACGAAATATATATTATATATATAATATAATGGCCTGAATAGAACGCGCCGCGCCGCGGCAGTTCGTGAATTTCGACCATTTATTTCAAACGGACATTACGGGAGATCCGACCGTCGGATTCTCCTAAAACCGGAACCGTTGGGTTCGTATCGAAAAGAGCTTTCTAACGAATATTAGAAATTTGAAATCTAACGGTTGGATTAGGAATTATGTCCAAATCAAATTCGAAAAAGGTCGCTGTAAGTGCAGTTCGATGGCCATTGATGGAAATCGACTGTACGGGCCTTGATAAAATTATTAAAAATAGTAATAATTTGTGTAAAATCATAAGAAATGATTTAGAAAGAATTGGGATGACAAACTCCCTATTTGAAAAGTTAAAAATAGATTTTTATCGAAATGAACTAGTTTTGAACTAGAATTAAAATTCTATTTATTTTTAAATAAATAAATTGAATTAGAAAAGGGTTTTAAAAATAACCAGAATATCCAATGATTGCATTGGAGTGGATTTGAATCGAAATTGTCTTCGGAATATTTCGATGTTGGAATTCGGGATTATACAGGTGTTGTTATGGAAATTTGAAAGATATATTTGTATCGTTATTTCCAATACGACATTTGTAAATCGTAGAATTTGATATTGAATATAAGCCGATATATTTTCTATTCAGAGCCTTATATTGAATATCAAATGTGATTTGGGGTTTGTCGTGAATGGTGTCTTCACTAACACTGTTCTTGAACCCAGTCGAGAAATGATTAAATCTTTTTATTTAGATTTAATGAAGTGTGCCAATTAAATAATATTTAATTGGAATTGAATTGATATTGATTTTTGGGTTTATCGTGAACAGTGTTTTAAATAACACTCGTTCTTTAACCCGAGCATTAATGAAATGTGATTTTGGGTTTATCGTGAACCGTGTTTTAAAAGACACTGATTCTTTAACCCAGTCACAGATTAAAACTAAGTGGAGTTTTAATGAATCTTTAATTAGATTGAAATGATCGAAAATGGAGTATCACCAGTTTTGCTCCAGGCGATAGTTAAATCTTTAATTAGATTTGAACGTGAAATGGTAATTGAATTTACCGATAACACTGTGGTGTTAGATATGAAGTATAACCAGTTTTACTTCATGGGATGAATAGGTTGGGATGGGGAAATTAAAATAAATGATTACTTCGGTAAGGTTCGCTAATCCCGACTAGTTCGAATTGATATTCAAAAATAGATTAAAGAATAAATTCAAGAATTTATCTTTGATAAAATTAATGGGAACCTTTCCCTATGAATGTGAAATTTAGAAACTAATTGTCGGTTAGCCAAGCAGAATGGTTTTCTGGATATTGATCTGATGTTGGTTTCGGCCTTCGGGGTTAATATTTGGGAAATTATTCTCTTGATTAATTTACTGTTAGTGACTGATGAATTGGAATGAGGCGTATGTTGTGTTTGTGTAACACTTATTTAAAATATACGCGAGTTATTCGGAAAGACCGGGTTTATCCCATTCTGAATAACTGATACGACGATAAGTCGAAGATGAAGACGATGGTCGAAGACCGGAGGTCTTCACATCGTTTGGGTGATAACTGATGATCTTGATTGGGCTGTACACCCAAGAAGATGGAAACAGTTGGTGATCGTCCAGACGTACTTGGAGATCGATGGATATGCAGGGTACTAGGTGCCTCCGGTTTCGTTCAGACCCAGAACGGACTTGTAAATGGACTGTGTGTCTGACATTGGATTTTAGTCCGTGTGATTGATCTCTATTAAATATATATCTGTTTGGCGGTGGAGAATTTATTCTCTTGCTTAACGCCCTTCTCTGAGACGTACGAGCTCAGGGGTTATATATTGATGGATATCAATCGCATGGAGTGAATTGCCTGTGTGGCATGCTTAAGTGGCAAATGATCAAGGCTTCTGTTGAAAAGCAAAGTCTTGTGGTTGATGATCGAAGCAAGGCCTTTGTGGCGTAGCTTTGTGTAACGTTTACTTCGCGAGTTTCACACCCGGTATGAACCAAAAACGGGAGACGGACCTCAGGGGGGACATGCGTTTTCTTTCTAGCTAGGAGTGGCGTCAGTGCTTGAACTGGCTGACGAGTTTGACTCATGTGGATGTTACTTATTATTACTTGCTGAAAAGCGAGGTGCCTCGTGATATCGGTTTCGGCCGATGCTTCTGGTCGGCTGACGGGCCAGGCTTACGCCCCAAAGGGCGGAGAAACGTATTGTTCAGGCATTATAATCCACATCGGTGGACCGGCCTTGACGATCCAAGGGGCAGTTGCGGCTGTTCCTAGACATGGGCTAGATTGTCTAAAATCGGTAGAGGATCTTGCCCCTAGCCTCGGTTCATACAATAAATGATAACCCAACTTCCAATACGACATTTGCGGTTTTGATTGTAAACTTATATGGCGACATAGTGTTATGGGCCATTCATGCCGCCTAGGATTGATACTTATGATTTGAAGTTGTTTTATACACTATGCACTTATAATAGTATCAAATGATCTGTTTTAAACGTATCAAGCATTCTTTGGCAGTTATAAGGGAAAACCCTATCCCCCGGCTTGCGTTGCATTGTGTGATAGGACCTGGGTCTTATAACAGCTTCATTTTTCTTTATTTAGCATGGCGCTGTTGTTTTATGCACTGGTATTCTTGGGAGGAAACCCGTTCCGTGTTATACGGCGTGGTCCCATGATTTATCTAACTTTAAAAATAAAGATTAACTGTTTTAGTTCTCACACCAGTCACATGACTGACCTGGAGTTTATTGTTTTAACCTAAACTCTGGGTGCCCCTATTTTGACACGGGCAGCTAGTAGTTTTGGTCTTGCAGATTTATATTCACAGGATCCTGGTTTTCAGCTGGAACGATATCCGGAAAGCTTTGTATCCGTATATCTCTTCTAGTTGTGTATTGTATTATTTTTCCGCTGCGATGTATTTCAATGTAATTTAAATCTCTGAAATTTCTGTGTAATATTCATTTTTACTCTGTATATTCTTGTATTCTGATGCGTTGTTGTAATATACAGTGAAATGTTCTTCTGTATGCATTCTGTTGTGTCTTGTTCTCAAACGATAGGGTGTTTCGAACGGCCTGAATCGGTTTAGCGACTGGTTCGGACCGAGCGAAATTCCTTGCCGTCACAATTTTTTTTAAGTAAAGGCTATAAACGGGGTTCAAAACCCCGTTTAGAACATAAATAGGGTTCTGAACCCCGTTTTTAATTGCCGCTCAAAAAATAGAATGGGGATTTGCCCTGTTTCGATTGCCTCCCCATGCTCAAACTCCCACTGCTGGAGAGCTAAAGAAATGGGGCAAATCCCCATTTCAGCCATCTCCAGCCATTGCTGGAGATGCTCTAAGGGAGCATTGTAGATTTGCTTCTTTAATCATCTGCAAATTTCAGAACGTTAATACTGTATGAAAAATCTACACTGCAGACTAAAAACATAAACTTATTATAAATTGTTATTCATCATTTTATTTCTCCTCTATTATAGTTAAATTATCATATCTCATTAAAAAAATTAGTCAAAAAGATGAAAAGTTTGATTTTTAGAGAGGACATTTTTTAATGTAAAAGAGAAATTCAGGGGACCTGCTGTCATTTCCTCTTTTACACTAAAAGGTGACCTTGTGATTAAATTCCAAACTTTCCATTTTTTGACTAAATTTTTGGACCTAAGTTTGTCTTTCAGCCTATTTTCCACTCAAGATTAATATCTATATTGTCAAAATGAGTACTTATATATTATTTTCGATATAAAGGGAGCTTACTTCAAAATTCTTCGTTTATCTCATTTGTTCCCCCAAATCGAACCTCTTTGCATTATTACCTTTTTACTTACTTATTTTCATTTCCAAGCACCCATTAATACTCTTAACTTGTGCCTATACGTACAATGAATACACTAACAAGTTTTTATGTTCTACCATTGTAGTAAAATATTCGCACAAACGGTTATACAAATATTAACAACTTAGGTCAAATAAACTTTTATTGTTATCCATATATTTTTTCCAGTGTTTACGTTTGCAACTTTTTTTAAGTTTATTATGAAAGAGTTTCATATATCATTATCCTACAAATATTGATAGCCAAATAAATGAAATTGAATACATATATGACTATAGTTCACATTTCCATAATTAGTGCATTAAAAGGTGCATACTTCCCTATTGTGCATTTGAATGTTCAAAAATTGGCATGATACATTTTGGAACTTAATAGAAAGGGATAAAATATCGGTATTCAAATTCATATACGCATAGATAAAAAATTGAGTTTTTTATGGTGGAAATTCATTAGCTAAACTCTAGCACCATGCAGTTTTATGTCTTTAAACGTGTTGCAGTTCTCTAGGAAGAGAGTGTTATGGGAAGTTGATATCTATGGAGAATAACAATTCTCAAGATATTATACAACAACCGATTTTATTTATTTATTATTATTTGTTAAATAAAATGAGATGATGCAAGGTTTCCAACAAAAACGGGAAGAAATGCTAATTTTTTGTTTGTTGCATTTATCAACATATTAATATATAGTTGAATGCTTTCCATGCTTTGGCTACATAATAAAATTAACTTAGTTTCCCTTGCATTTCAATAAATAATCCAGTAATATAAAATCATTCAACATTATATATACATCAAAGTCCGCAAGTTGATTGATTCCTCCCATCCCAGTTGTAAACAATTCACCTTTCCGCCTTGACTGCCGATCAGATCTAACATGGTATCAGGTTTTTTCCCCACTAGCACTATTTTGTTCCCTTTTCTTCCTGTTGGAAGCTGTATCTTTTCACTGACGACTTCATTATTATACATTCATCCCTACATTGGTGCAAATTCAAGTTGTAGAATATCTTTGAAAGTTTGATGTCCTTCATTTCTTTCAGTTCTCTTTTTCCCTCTTCATAATTCAATTCTTCCTTGCAAACTTCATACGACAAAAACGTCAGTACCTTCATCCCAATGTAAGGAATTCAAATAAAATTATTGAATGCTAACTCAAGTTTTATTATCTTATTACGGATGAACATTTGTCGGAACTGCAAACTTCTTCATAATATAATGGTTTGTCATGTGCAGTACTCTGCCCTGTCTACTTAGTCTCTACTTCTGTTGCTACTCAACAATTTTTTTTTAACTATTGTATTAGATGATTAGTTAGCAACTTCAACGGTCCTAAATTTGATTTACTTTTGAATTATAGAGTGGATTTCATGTTTTGTTATTGTTGGATCTACTGATCTTTTGCCACTGAATGTGCAGATTTCTCCCTTGCTCGGTCGCAATATGATTCATGCAGATTTATCTACCACATTGGCCCAAATTTAACTCTGGGTATTATTCTAGCTACATTTTATTTTGGCTATTATGACGTGCATTTGATGGGGCAAGATGGGAATTATAAACTTTCATAGGGCATCTCTTCGAAAGACACTCTATGCACTAGAAAGATATCACTATGATTATCATTGGCATCTTATTCCTTTCCTTCTTTCTCAACTACATGTTATTTGCCTGCACTTCTTCCTAATCTTTTAATTTCTTATGGAATATAATTCATTCCAACATCTTCATCTCCTGCTATTTGCATCTGATTTAACTACTCACATGATTTACATACTGACGGAGTAGTACTAAATAAATTATTGCTTCTCAGATAGCTAAACCTGCAGGAGTATGTTTATTTCCTTTTTGCAATTAATATTACACAGAAGGAGAAACCTCAAATAGGTATACCTTAATTATGTTATTACTTTATGTAATACAAAGCTAGAAGATTGGAATCATGTAAGCAAGACAACCGAGATCTAGGTATCATCCGTTGCTATTTCTAAACTTTTAACATTTTGAATTGCACGAACATAACATTTAAAACTCATACCATTTTGCTAACTTCTATGTCACATCAAATTTGGCTATGTTTATGCTACTAGCTTTATTGCAATGATCTATATCAGTTCTAAATACTCAGAGTCTGCCTTCTTTTAAGTTTTTAAAATTCATTACTTTGCATAATCTTTTAGTTTATTTTCTAAAGAACGGATGAGAAGATTGGTCAATTGTAACTTCAATCAACTCATTTTACTAGCAAAGTTGTGTTTGCACTATAAGTGCTGCAAACCTTTTTTTAAGTTTCTTAAATTTATTATTATAACTATTGCAATTCCAGTAACTTTTATAATTAAATTTTATTATTCTAGTTTAATACCGTCCATCAACTTTACATACACTCCTTT
Organism: Allium sativum; assembly: GCA_030737875.1. Lineage (NCBI taxonomy): Eukaryota > Viridiplantae > Streptophyta > Magnoliopsida > Asparagales > Amaryllidaceae > Allium > Allium sativum. The sequence goes on along the minus strand of CM060916.1, from coordinate 890,723,352 downwards.
TTCCTAATTTCTCAAATAAGTTTTGCCTTCTTTGTATGTATCATCATTTTTACCCCATTTTCTTGTTTGAAAATTTGTGTTGCTCTGATACCACTTTGTTAGAATTTTAGAGGAGAAAGATGAATTGTAAAAAGAGAAATAGTTTAGTTTTTTAGGAGAAGGAAAAACTTGTAGTGATTGATATAACTTGATCACATAATTTGTTTCATACTTGCTTGATTGATACAAATGAGTGATTACATCCTAATTTATATAAAAGAGAATCTCTAGACTTTTCTTTTTCTAGACTTTTCTTCATTTTACATATTTGTTTAGTCTAGATTCTTCTCTAATCTTATTTTGATAACTCTAATATTTATTACCATTTATTTTGTGCTTCCCTAAATACAAGAATAAAATTTGTCACATAATCAATGTTTCCTTAAAAACCAAGTTTATTTCCAACATTCCCCCGTAAACTTGGTTTTTGCAAATTGATGCAAGATTTTGATTCTTTGTATTTTACGTGCTTTGGTAGGACTAAAGAAATTATCCAAATTTTCTTTTTTCGTTTCTTCCTCTTTCCCAATATAAAGATCTTCGATGCAATTTCTTCAATGGTGCTCCATTCATTTTGTCCTCCTCCATTCGCACAAGACATTCCAGAAAGTGTGTGTTCAAGCTTCCATCTTGTTCCGGTGTCATAAACTTTGAATGAGCCATATATTGTGTCTTTGAATTCTTTCAAAAAATCACTTCTACAATCTTTGACCAATTCGATTTCTTTATTTGTTTTCCAAATCTCTTCAAAATTTTGTTTGTGCTTCAAATTTTCACCAAGCTCTTCAATTTCTCCTTGTTTCATCTGCTCTTCATTTTCGGTACCTTTCCATTCATACTTTTTGTCATTGGCGTCATCTTCATATACTTTATTTCCTTTCATATTTAATTCTTTGGCGCTCTCTTTCTTCACTTCATTTGTTTTGGTATGCTCTTCAACTTGTTCATCTTTGACTTTCTCTTTGATTTCTTCTTCGATTACTAGTGACGTCTTACTTTTAATTTCTTTAATCATGATTTCAGCACTCTCTTGTCCATCTTTGAAGTCTTCTTCATGGTTTGCTTCCCTATTGATAGCCTTAGCCTTTTCTTCTCTTTTGTTCTCCGCTAGTGCCACATCAACATGGTCAGCAGTATTCTCCACTACAGCTTTTTGCTTCTGCGCCTCCATTTTCCTCTCCTTCTTCTCCTTCTCTGTCTCATCCATCATCTCTTCTTCCATAGGCTCTGGCATAGTCTCTTCTTTCTTCTTCTCTTGCTCCTTCTCGTTCACACTTTCGCTATCCTTCTTTTCATCTTTCTCATCAATCAACTTATCTTCATTCATTATCTTTGCATCATCTTTTCCATACACCTTTTTCAAGAGATTCCATGAATCTTTTGTACACCTTCCTCTAAAAATGAGATTCGAAGCTTTCTCATCGACGTTCTCAGCAATCACAGAAAGGGCACGATAATCACTCCGTTTTAATTTCGCAAAGGCTTTCTTGTCCATTTGCGACATGGTTTTGACGTCTTTACGCCATTTGTAGCCATTTTCAACAATTTCCCACAGACCTTTGGAGATTAGCTTCGCTTTTTTCCTACTGCTCCATTCCTCGTAATTCTCTTTTGTGAGAACAAACGACGAAAGAAATAGAAATGCCATAATTTCAACCTGGCTATGATACCACTTTGTTTGAAAATTGGTGTTGCTCTGATACCACTTTGTTAAAAATTTATGTGCAGGAAGAGAAAGAAATTAGAAGAAAGTAGAATATTTTTTAAGGGAAGAAAAAAAACTTTTATTGCTTGATTCTTTTTTCTTGCTTGATTATTGATTGGTACAACATATGAGAGAGTATCTATATATAACATGACTGTAACACCCCGTGAATTCTATAACGTTAAGCTTCACGAATTAAAGTATAATTAATTATAAATGATGAAATCAAGGGAAATGGATTACGCCATTGCATTCGTCTCAAAATTCTGCTTGAGATAGAGTTCAAGTTTGCGTAAAACGGATATCGTATGAAGAAGTTATGGACGAACGAAGTTGGGCAGAAAAACCGGAAAACGGGTCAGAATGCACTGGCGCACTTGTGAAGTGCGCCAGAACAAAGTTGAACTGGCGCACTTGGGAAGTGCGCCAGTACAATTTTGGCCTGGCGCACCTTCCAAGTGCGCCCAGGTCAGAAAGACCTGCTGGTCAGGTCCTGGCTGGCCTGGTCAGGGTCTGGTCGAATTCTGATGCTTGGCTGAGTCACTAGGGCTTACATGTCTCTTTCTTATTGGCCTCTCTTGAGACGGATGGTCTGGATTCACCCTAGCTTCATCGATGGCTCAAAACAATTTAAAATTCTATAAATACAACTCAAGTCTAACCCTAAATTCACACAAATAATAGAATACAAAAGCCGTCATGCTGCTGGAGAGGAACTAGCAATGACTGCCAATTAGAAAGCCTAGAGACAAGCCAACAAGCCTAAGAGACGAATCAAATTAGAAGAAGATTAAAGCTTAATCAAATCATTCAACGCAACTTTGCTACCCAAAGGAGAGCATCTCCAAATCAGAATAACAGAAATCAGAAAACAAGAATTCATCACACGTTGTAAGTATAGTGACCTTTCAAAATATGAATAAAAACTGTGATGTGATTCGATGTAAATGAAAATAGAATCATGTTGTTATAATCTTTGTGTATTGTGATGGTTCTATCATGACTTGTGTATTGATGTTTGTGGCATAAATTAATTGATGCAAGCCTATTGAACAAGGGTATATGAAAAACAATGGCACTTGCAAGCTTGTGGCAAAAACTAGAAATTTATCCCTTTTTGTATATGTCAATGGCATGGACTATGTATATTTCCTTAGTCTAAATTAGAATTTGTGTAAACATGTTATAGACCTTTTATGCCTACATGACCCAAAACCTATGATATCATCCTTATGTTTATTGGCAAGTATAATTAGATCTATGTTTGCAAGTATAATTGGATCTATGTTTCATAAACTATGTAAGTTCATGTTTATTTGCAAAATATAATTGGTTCTATGACAAACATCGTTTGGGTTTCATAAACTATGCAAGTTCATGTTGAAATAGGCAATATGATTAGATGTAAAAATTGTACATTTTGATGAATATATAGCATGCTAGTTTTGTGGTCGATATTATGCCAAGTTAACATGTTTAAACACAAGTTTGTATTTGCCTAAACTATGCCATTTCATATGTCACCTACTTAGTCCTACTTTGATTTGAATGCAAGTTCACATGACCCATGTTATATGAATCGCCAAATTGCAAGTTCATGCGCTACACACCTTTATGTATTACATGTTCTTGATTTCCCCTTTTCCTCACGTTTATAAAGTTGGGCTGAATTGTGACAAGCCCAACACATGTTATAACGTTGCGAACAAACGGAGGTAATAACGTTGGGTGTAAAATATGAAAATATATGTTGGCATGTTTGGCACATGCCAACGATTATGACACATAAGCGGTATGAATTGAAATACCCAAAAATAAAAGATATGACATTTACATATAGTTGAGAAGTAATAAAATATGTAAATTTAGAAAACACGACATGCTTAACCCGAGGTTGGATTGAGTTGTGATGTAAACCTGCCCGGACCCAACCGGCTGTCCAGTAGTCACAACAATACCTATCCAATGTGGGTGGTTAAGCATTGAGCCCAACAAGGACCCGAGGTTAGACTGAGCTATGGTGTAAACCTGCCCGGAACCGACCGGCACATCCAGTAACAGTAGCAATACCTGTCTAATGTGAGTGGTCTGGTGCTCCTAAGAGGCTAAGGACAGATGGTAGGGTTAAGTCAACTATATCACATAACCAAATTCAACGTGTAACAAGAATTGATGGGTGGGGTTAGGTAAATACATATACATAACCACTTAACATGTTTGACTAGAAAATCCTGGTAACGAGCGACCCGTTTCAGCAGTAACCCAAAGTTAGGTATCAACGGTACCTTGAAACTAGGCAGGGTAGGGCACGATTACTGGGCTGATTGTAAGCGGTCAAACGACGGCGGTGGGTGCACAGTGCAGGTCTAACGGGGTGCGGGCGTGCACACACTCCGGAGCAGACAACCAGGGCACTGGGGACACCAGTAGTATAACCTATGTCTTCTAGTTTTGTGTCGGGGCCGCCACCATGGGTCTTGATACACCCCATGGTGGGACCAGCATAGGTATCTACAATTCTTGGGGGCCGTATGACACATGTTAATGCGAGTAGGAGCCGATCTTTAATAAGAATGGGGATCACTTCACCCTCACCATGGGGTGCCAGTTAGAATGAATTCAAATAGGTGCAGAGATATATTATGGGTGTGATAGTACATTCGACACTTCCTTAGCCTGTGACACTTTCCTATTTTTAGTTTATATCCATCATACCCTTTTCTTATTCACATATTGAAGAGTTACTAGATTTACTCAGGCTTTATGTCTGACCCTATTTTCTTTTCGTCTTCTTTTCTTTCGTTTCCCCCCCCCTCAGGTCCATAGGGAGGAAACAGCTCAACTCAGTCAGGCTCTTTACAAGCACCAAGAACGTAGATGTATGATTTGGATCTTCCTTGCTCGGATAATGGCTTTGGATATCACTATGGGGATTTTTGTCACTTTATTTATGTTTTCATGCTTCTTTAATAATCAAGGCAGTTATGAGGTTGTAATGTTGGAAGTAATTTGAGACAATTTTGGAAATCTTTGTTTGATACACGTATTGATGAAATAAAAGTTTGTTTGGTTTCCACTGTTTAAAATATGTGTATTTATATCTGTCTTGAGTTCATCTGTGGCTTTTACTTATAAACCTCCACCAAAGTTAAGACATTCCCTTTGTGAGTGACCTTAATGGAGGTGGGGTGTTTCACTTGGTATCAGAGCATAGGTTTACCAGACAAGATAAAAGTTTTTGAAAATTGTTTTCAAAAAGAAAGTTTAAAGAAGCATTTTTTTTAGAACAAAGTGTTATATTTATAAAAAGACAAAATCCCCCAAAGCCATGTGCCCTATCTATCCTTCTCTATCCTTCGTTTTGAATCTTTCCTTTCTGTTTTAGCATGTCTGGAGACCTTAACCTTCCGGAAGGAGTGCCGATTCCCGGCTGGTTTAGGAGGTACTTAGAAGCAAGGGCCAATGGCGCGGGCCCAACAGACATCCCTCCTCCAGTGGTCGCGGTTCCTCCTCCTCCTCCGCCTCCTCTTGGAAATGCCTTCACGAAAACATGTAGAGACTTCAAGGCTATGAGTGGAAAAGACTTTTATGGGACATAATCTTTTGTTGAAGCAAGAAACTGGTTAAAGGAGACTGAGGATTTGTTTGTCATCTTTGGAGTGGATGACAGGCAAAATATACAACTTGCGGTGTGGTTACTTAAGGATGAAGCTTCCTATTGGTGGGAAGTTACTAATGCTCAGAGGGCGGTGGAAACATGGGAAGACTTCAGGACAAGGTTTGAGATGAAATTCCTCTCCCAAACCGAAAGAAGCCTGCAAATGGAAAAGTTTCTAACTCTGAAACAGGGAAGCATGACGATCAGGGAATATGTTAATCAGTTTAATCAGATGGCCAGATTTGGGCTAGACTTAGTAAACACCCAACACAAGAAGGCACTCAGCTTCGTCAAGGGTTTGAATGAGCCTCTACACAGCCTTGCCATGACCCATGTATCCACGGGTGCGAGTTATGAAAGCTTGGTGGACATGGTGTTGCTACACGAGGAAGACCACGGCAAGAAAGAAACTAAGGGTGAAGAGAAGAAAGAAGGTCTACAAGCAAAGAAAACAGACTTCAAGAAAGGAGGGAAGAACAATAAGCCCCGTGAGAAGAGAAGGTACAATTTCTGTGGCATTGTGGGCCATATATCAAAAGACTGCCGGAAAAGGAAGGCGAAGATGGGTGGTTGCTTCCATTGTGGAGAAACTGGACACCAAGCTAAGGACTGCCCAAAGAAGAAAGGGCAGGGACAGAAAGCCGTATCCACTTCAGGGGGTCAGGTTCATGCGCTAGTGGCACCTCAGCAGGAACGAGGTAGTAATATTTCTGTAGAAAGTGTAGTCTATCTTTATGATCATCCAGTTCGTACACTTTTTGACTCTGGCGCATCACACTCTTTTATTTCATCTGCCTTAGTAGAATCTCTACATATAGACACTAGTATGGTAGAAAATCCCTTACTAGTTTCAAATCCAATTGGGGGCTCCGCTTACTTGTCAATGGTTTGTTTGGGTTTGAAAATCTCTATTCTCAGCGTTGAGTTTAGTTGTAATGCCTTTGTTTTGGGCTTTTCGGGATATGGTTTGATCTTAGGCATGGACTAGATATCCAGTAATAGTGCCATTCTTGACTGTGAGAAAAGAGTAGTTAGACTCTTGACTCAACTTAGTAACACTCTAGAAATTTCTTGTAATCCCTTGAATGCTGTTATGCTTAGTTATCTAGAGTCGCTTGATGCTTCTGATGAGAATTTGCAATCAGTTAGTGTAACACCCCGTGTATTCTATAACCGTGAAATTCACAAATTAAAGTATAATTAATTTCAAATCAAAGAATTAAGGGAAACGGGATACGCCATTGCGTTCGTCTCGGAAAAAACGCGAAATAGAGTCCGAGTTTTCGAAAAACGGAGTCCGTATGAAGAAGATATGGCCTCCGAAAGTTTCTGAATTAAGTTTAAAATTCGAACCTAAGAAAAACAGCTCAGAAAAACAATTCAAAATTCAAAATCAGGCCCAATTGGCTAGGGCGGAAAAATTCCCGCCTAAGGCACCCAGGTCGACTGGGCTGTCGACCTGGGCTAGCCATGTCGACAGGGCTGTCGACAGGGCTGTCGACCTGGTCCAGAGCCAGGTCGAACCCAGCCCATCCTGGCTGGCCTAGTCCAGGTTTGGTCGATTTTCAGAAGCCTGCTTTGTCACTAGGGCTAGGTGGCAGCTCCTGATTGGTCTCTCTTTCGAATGAATGGCTACGATCAATCCAAGCAACATCGATGGTCCTAATCAGTTCATAAACTCTATAAAAATGACCCTAGACTCTACCTAATCTATTCATTCAAAAATAAGAACGAGGCCATCATGCTGCTGAGGAACGACTAGGAGTAGCCACCAATTTGAGAGACGATTAGGAGGCAAATTCTAAAGCATAAAGCAACTTAAACAAATCAAATCAACGCCTACGTCAAGAGAGTCGCATCTCCAAATTCCTGAATTAGAGAATTCATCACACGATTGTAAGTAGAGTATTATTCCGGTATGAACAAATAACTGTGTTTGGTTTGTACACTTGATTTGGGGTGATAGTAATTCATATTTGTGCGTTGTTATGATTCTAATCGATTGGAATATTGTGATGTAACGATTGGATATGAAAGTATGTAATTCATTATAAAAACTACATGTTTGCGGTAGTTTTATGCAAGTATACAATTGGATATTCGCAAAGTATGTTATTCATTATAAAAACTACATGTTTGCGGTAGTTTTATGCAAGTATACGATTGGATATTCGCAAAGTATGTAATTCATGTTGAAGCTACATGTTTGTAGTTGTTTAATTTAGATTCATGCAAGTATGTGGTTTTGCTACTATGCCAACATAATGTATATTTTTGTACAAAAATCACTTTTTGCGTAATTGGATTAAATTTGGGGTTCATATGAAAGTATGTTGGGAATGGCATCATGATTTATGTATAGAACCATACTAGAAACAAAAGTAAGCCTCTTTGTGAACCTATGTTAATTTTATAAATATGACTAGGCCATGTTTGTTATTATGCCTAATTGAAAAACATGTTAGGCCTATATTGTTAACAAGAACTATATGATAATACCATGATTTCATGTTTAGGAGTATTTAGCCATGATTACATGAATAAGTATATTTGTGCCGTGGTTATGTGAATAGATTAAAAATCATGATTAAGTTAGAATAATTCTAGTTGAACTACACTTTTGTATTAGTAACAAAAGTAAGCACCTTTGTAAACATGTAGTAATTTTATAAACATGATTTGCTTATGTTTGACATTATGCCTAAGTAAAAATATAGGTTTATGTTGTAGTTAAGACTATGTGGCAATAATGATATCTAATTTAGTTAGATTCTTAACTTAACTACAAGTTTACATGGTTTGATTCATGTCACTTATGCTTTATGACCAAAGTATATGTTACTACGATGCAAGTACACTTGTTTCTATTTTGTAGTTCCAACGTTATGTTGCAAGTTCATACGTTCACATTCCCCTTTTTGTGTATACAATCACGTTTTAAGCCTCCCCTTTTTCACGTGGCTAAGTTGGGCTTAAAAGGCTAAGCCCAACGTATATTATAATAAACGGACGTATTAAACGGGGGAAAAAGCGTTGGGCCAAATTAATTAATAAATGAAAATATAAAGTAGAGGGGCCCAAATTCAAGTATGGGTTGGGCCCATGATTGGTGTAAACCTTTACACCATTTGCTTAAATTGATTTTAATAATGGGCCGCAAATATTTACATATAAGAAAATAAAGAAGAGAGACAAATATGTAAATGTAGACAATACGATGTGTTTAACCCGAGGTTGGATTGAGTTGTGATGTAAACCTGCCCGGAACCGCCCGGCTGTCCAGTAGTCCCTATCCAATGTGGGTGGTTAAACATGGAGCCCAATAAGGACCCGAGGTTAGACTGAGTTGTGGCGTAAGACTGCCCGGACCCAACCGGCAACAGGCAGCCACAACAATACCTGTCTAATGTGAGAGGTCAAGGCTTTAATAAGACAATTAAGGCTGAGTCATGATTGTTAGGATTAAGTGAACTAAAGACTTAATCAAAATAGAACATGCTAAACTAAACAGACTGATTGGGGGTTAGGTTTATAAAACACTTAACCAACTTAGCATGTTGGCTAGAAATAGAAAACCTAGTAGCGGGGGACCCTTTTCAGCAGTAACCCTATAACGTGTATCATGATACCCTGAAACTAGGCAGGGTGGGGCACGATTACTGGGCTGACTGTAAGAGGTCAAATCGACGGCGGGGGTGCAGCAGTGTAGGTTCTAACGGGGTGTGGGCGTGCACTCACTCCGGCGCAGAAAAATAAGGCACTGGGCACCAGTAGCATACCTGTGCATTCTAAGGTTGTGTCGGGCCGCCACCATGGGACTTGATACACCCCATGGTGGGACCAGCATAGGTAACTACAACATCGGGGGCCGTAAGACACATGTAACTATGCGAGTAGGAGCCGATCATCATAAGATGGATCACTTATGGGGTGCCATTTGGGAACTAGTTTATATGGGTTCAGAGATTGATATGGGGTACGATAGTATATTCGACCCTAGACAACTTAACTAAGTTTATGGTGCTTTCCCCATTTCTAGTTTATACTTATCATACCCAGTTCTTTATTCATAGACTGAATAGTCCTAGACTTACTCAGGCTTTATGTCTGACTCTACTTTTCTTTCGTCTTCCTTTCTTCCGTTTCCCCCCCAGGTCCACAGGGAGGGAATACCGCAGCTTGACCAGCCTTCATACCCAGCTTGAGGAGATAGAATGTATTGCTTGGATCTTTTCGTTTTGGACTATGGCTTTGGACAGCAACTTTGGGACTTTTGCAGTTTACTTATGTTTTCTTTATGCTTCTTTAAATAATGTAATCAAGACAGTTATGAACATGTTATGTTTTTGGAATTATTGTAAGACAATTATGGTATGTTGTTGTAACACATACTTTTATATGAAATAAAGTTTGTTGTTTTTCCGCTGTTCAAAAATATGTGTTCTTATATCTGTCTTGTATATCTGTGACTTATAATTATAAACCTCCACCAAAAATTAGGGCATTCCCTTTAAGAGTGACTCTAACGGAGGTGGGGTGTTTCACTTGGTATTAGAGCATAGGTTTACCTGATAAGATAAAAAGTTTTGAAAAATTTATTTTCAAAAAGGAAATTTAAAGAAGCATTTTTAAAAGATAAAATATTATTTTGTTTTAAAAGGCAAAGTCCCTCTAAAGCCATAAGTACTATCTCTTATCCTTCGTTTTGAATCTATCCTTTTTGTTTCAGCATGTCCGAAGAACTCAACTTGCCAGAGGGTGTACCAATACCTGGTTGGTTTAGACGGTTCTTAGAAGCAAGGGCCACTCAGTCAGGTCCTACCGTTCCTCCTCCCCCAGCTGCAGGAAATCACCCAGCTGCAGCGGCACCTCTTCCTCCACCTCCTCCACGGGGAAACACGTTTGCTAAGATATGTAAAGATTTTAAAGCTATGGGAGGAAAGGACTTCCATGGAACTGAGTCCTTCGTGGCAGCTAGAAATTGGCTGAAAGAAACTGAGGACCTATTCATCATCTTTGAGGTAGAAGATAGACATAAAGTACAACTGGCAGTATGGCTACTAAAGGGCGAGGCTTCCTACTGGTGGGAAGTCACTAATGCAGAAAGACCAGTGGAGACATGGGAGGACTTTAGGGCAAGGTTTGAGGCTAAATTTCTCTCAGATGCGGAAAGGAGCTTGCAGTTGGAAAAATTCTTATTTCTTAAGCAAGGGAACAAGACAGTCAGGGAGTATGTTAATCAGTTCGATGAGCTGGCTAGGTTTGGGCTGGACCTAGTCAACACCCCGCACAAGAAGGCTCTCCGTTTCGTCAAAGGGTTGAATGAGCCGTTACACAGTTTGGCCATGACCCATATACCCATGGGAGCCACGTATGAAAGACTGGTGCAAATGGCATTGCTGAACGAGGAGGATAAGGGCAAGAAGGAGACAAAGGCAGAAAGCTCTCAAGGGAAGAAAGAGGGTTTACAGCCTAAGAAGACAGACTTTAAGAAGGGCGGGAAAGGCAACAAAGAGAAGAGGAAGTGTAATTTCTGTGGCAAAGTGGGGCACTTAGTATAGGACTGCCGGAAAAAGAAGGCCAAGGAGAATGGTGGGTGCTTTTCTTGCGGTGAGACAGGCCACAGGGCTAAGGACTGCCCAAAGAAACGAGGATAGGGGCAGGGGGCTGGATCCACCTCTAGGGCACAGGTTCATGTGCTAGAAGCGCCACCTCTGCAACAACGAGGTATAAATACTTCTGTAGAAAGTGTAGTTTATCTTTATGATCACCCCGTTCGCACTTTATTTGATTCTGGCGCATCACACTCCTTTATCTCGTCTGCTTTAGTAGAATCTCTGCACCTAAAAACTAGTATGGTAGAGGACCCCTTAATTGTTTCAAACCCAATTGGGGGACCAGCTCATTTGTCTATGATCTGTTTGGGATTGAAAATTTCTATTCTAAGCGTAGAATTTCAATGTAGTGCCTTTGTTTTGGGCTTTTCGGGTTATGGTTTGATTTTGGGCATGGATTGGCTTTCCAGTAATGAGGTCATCCTTGATTGTGAGAAGTGGGTTGTCAGGCTTCTAACCCAGCTCGGTAATACTTTGGAAATTTCTTGTAATCCCTCGTATGCGGTTATGCTTAGTTATCTTGAATCGCTAGATGCCTCCATTGAAAATTTGCAATCAGTTAAAGTGGTCCGGGAATATCCGGATGTCTTTGAAGAGGTGAAGGGCTTGCCTCCGAAGCGGGAAATAGACTTCCGCATATACCTTGTAGATAATGCAAAGCCCGTTGCGTTGCCCGTTAGACACATGGCTCCACGGGAAAGGAAAGAGCTCAGTAAACAGATTAAAGAGCTTCTAGAAAAGGGGTTCATTAGGAGGAGCATTTCAGAATGGGGCGCTCCAGTAGTGTTCGCTACAAAGGAGGATGGTTCACTCCGTCTATGTGTTGACTATAGGGAGCTCAACAAGCTAACGAAAAAGAATAGGCATCCTCTCCCCAGAATTGACGATTTGTTCGATCAGCTTGTAGGAGCGTCTGTTTTCTCCCAACTCGATTTAGCGACCGGTTTTCATCAGCTAAGGGTGGCTAAAGATAGCATCGATAAAACGGCATTCAGTACCCCAGACGGCTTCTTTGAATGGCTTGTCATGCCTTTCGGCTTGACAAATGCACCTGCTTACTTCGTGGACCTGATGAGTAGGGTATTCAGAGATTTCCTCAACAAGTTCGTAGTGGTCTTCGTAGATGATATCCTTATCTTCTCAAAGAGTGAAGAGGAACATGCTCGGCACTTAAGGGCAATCATGGAAACTCTGCGAGTCCATCAACTAAAAGCCAAATTCTCCAAATGCCACTTTTGGAGAGAAGAGGTGAGGTTCCTTAGGCACATAGTATCCAAGCAAGGGTTAGCAGTGGACCCCGCTAAGGTAGTGGCGGTACAGGATTGGAAGACACCAAGGAATGCAACTGAGGTCCGAAATTTTCTAGGACTAGTAGGTTTCTATCGAAAGTTCATAAGGGATTTTGCGAAAATCTCGGCTCCGCTCACGAAATTGACCAAGAAGAATCTAGTGTTCAATTGGGACTTGGATTGCGAGTTTGCTTTCCAGCGACTGAAAAGGGCTCTTACAACAGCCCCAGTTTTGAAGTTGCCAGATGGAAGCAAGATGTTCACTGTTTATACAGATGCATGTGGGACAGGGCTAGGCGTCGTCTTAATGCAAGAAGGAAGGGTAGTAGCTTATGGCGGGAGGCAGTTGAAAGTGCACGAAAAGAACTATCCGACCCACGATCTTGAATTAGCTGCCATCGTCTTTGCACTCAAGTCTTGGCGACACTATCTCCTACGTGAGAAGTTCGAACTTTACACTGACCATAAATCGTTGAAATATCTTTTCTCGCAGAAAGATCTTAACTTGAGGCAACAGAGATGGATGGAGTTTCTTGCCTCGTATGATTTCGAGATCTCCTACACTCCGGGCAAAGGCAACGTAGTGGCAGACGCGTTGAGCCGAAAGAAATTGACCCTAAGCCCGCTGTTTGTTGAAAGACAAAGCCTAGAGTTTATAGCCAGCTTCGACTTTAGGCCTTCCTCCGATTTTGTACCAGGCTTGCTAGCATCTCTCGAAGTGCGCCCGACTTTAGTGGACTCAATAGGGACAGCACAACGCGAAGACCCTCAGCTCGTGGAAACAATTGATAGGCTAATTAGGGGTGAGACTTCAAGCCACCTCAACAGATACTCCATCGACGATAAGGGTTGGCTAAGGCGAGACGGAAGACTATGCGTCCCACAGATAAGGGATTTAGTAAAGAGGGTTCTCGAGGAAGCACATCACTCCAAGATGACGATACACCCAGGCGGAGACAAAATGTATAAGGACATAAAAAGAACTTTCTTCTGGAACGACATGAAGAAGGACGTGGCAGAATTCATTTCTAAGTGTATGGTGTGCCAACAGGTTAAGGCGGAACAGAAAAGGCCTGGCGGATTGGTACATCCTCTAGAGATCCCACAGTGGAAGTGGGATAGCATCTCAATGGACTTCATCGATGGGCTGCCTAGGTCTAGGAGAGGCAACACTAGCATTTGGGTAATAGTGGATAGGCTTACTAAAAGCGCCCACTTTTTACCTGTCAAAAGTAAAAGAACTGCCCCATCCCTAGCATCACTTTACCTCAAGGAAATCGTTCGACTCCATGGAATACCATCCAGCATTGTTAGTGACCGAGACCCTATCTTTACCAGTGAGTTTTGGCGGAGTCTGCAAGAAGCAGTAGGAACGCAATTATGCTTGAGCACAGCCTATCATCCCCAAACCGACGGCCAAACAGAAAGAGTGAACAGAGTTTTGGAGGACCTTTTAAGACTGTGCGTCCTTGACTTCGGAGGGACATGGGAAGACCACCTTCCTTTGGTGGAATTTGCCTACAACAACAGCTATCAAGCAACCATCGGAATGGCGCCCTTCGAAGCTCTATATGGAAGACCGTGCCGATCGCCCACTTGTTGGTGGGAGTCTACTGATAAGCTCATACTTGGACCAGACATGATCCGAGAGACTTCAGAGAAAGTAGACTTAATACGAAGAAGGATGAAGACGGCCCAAGACAGACAAAAGACCTACGCCGACAAGAGGAGAACCGACCTTGAATTTGAGGTTGGGGACAGAGTTTTTCTTAAGGTATCTCCGCTAAGGAACGTTGTTCGTTTTGGAACCACAGGAAAGCTAGCACCAAGGTTCGTAGGGCCATTCCCTATCATCGAGAAAATTGGGAAAATGGCCTATAGATTAGAGCTACCCGAAAAGCTGGCTGGAGTTCACAACGTTTTTCATGTGTCACATCTCCGAAAATGTCTACATGAGTCTGCTGAAGTGGTAGAGCCAAATATCCTAGAAGAAGCCGAAGTGGAACGCGAAGCAACCATAAGAAAAGTTCCAACCCGCATATTAGGAATGGAAGTGAAGAAGCTACGCAACCGCGAAGTCAAGCTCGTCAAAGTTCAGTGGAGCGACGCCGAGGGAGACGCGACTTGGGAAACTGAAGCTAGAATACACACTGCCTACCCTTTTCTTTTCGAGGGTACATCCTTGATCTTTCTTTTTCCTTAAGTTGCGCTTTTATCTATCTTTTTAGGTATAATTCCTCGGCCTTATCTTTTAGGTAGAAACCTTTTGATGAAACATGTAATTGAAACATGTTATGGATGATGGTTGCAAGTGGTTGCAAGTGATTGCTAGTGGTTGCTCGTGGTTGCATATACACACACAATCTAGGTTTTAGATCGGCTCAGTCACTTCATATTGCATATGCATATATGTTTGCATTCGTATATGGTTAAACTTTAATGTGTTGATATATGGATGTTGCATTTGTATGAATGATTATGCACTCATGTAGAATCATGAATAGGAAAATTTGCATACATAATGGATTCATGGCACTTACATAATTTGCATTAAGGAGGTCAACTGAATCAGTAGACCGCCTGATTTTGCATTAGATAAGTACATGTACACACGCACACTTCGCATATGATCATGAAGCATTAGAAGTCTTTTAAGGACAATGGATGCTCGTGTTTGATGGATGAGTAGATGGATGATTGGATGTTAGGATATACATTCCTCCTAACTTGAAGATTTCGGGGACGAAATCCTTTTAAGTGGGGGAGAATGTAACACCCCGTGTATTCTATAACCGTGAAATTCACAAATTAAAGTATAATTAATTTCAAATCAAAGAATTAAAGGAAATGGGATACGCCATTGCGTTCGTCTCGGAAAAATACGCGAAATAGAGTCCGAGTTTTCGAAAAACGGAGTCCGTATGAAGAAGATATGGCCTCCGAAAGTTTCTGAATTAAGTTTAAAATTCGAACCTAAGAAAAACAGCTCAGAAAAACAATTCAAAATTCAAAATCGGGCCCAATTGGCCAGGGCAGGAAAATTCCCGCCTAAGGCACCCAGGTCGTCTGGGCTGTCGACCTGGGCTAGCCATGTCGACAGGGCTGTCGACAGGGCTGTCGACAGGGCTGTCGACCTGGTCCAGAGCCAGGTCGAACCCAGCCCACCCTGGCTGGCCTAGTCTAGGTTTGGTCGATTTTCAGAAGCCTGCTTTGTCACTAGGGCTAGGTGGCAGCTCCTGATTGGTCTCTCTTTCGAATGAATGGCTACGATCAATCCAAGCAACATCGATGGTCCTAATCAGTTCATAAACTCTATAAAAATGACCCTAGACTCTACCTAATCTATTCAATCAAAAATAAGAACGAGGCCATCATGCTGCTGAGGAACGACTAGGAGTAGCCACCAATTTGAGAGACGATTAGGAGGCAAATTCTAAAGCATAAAGCAACTTAAACAAATCAAATCAACGCCTACGTCAAGGGAGTCGCATCTCCAAATTCCTGAATTGGAGAATTCATCACACGATTGTAAGTAGAGTATTATTCCGGTATGAACAAATAACTGTGTTTGGTTTGTACACTTGATTTGGGGTGATAGTAATTCATATTTGTGCGTTGTTATGATTCTAATCGATTGGAATATTGTGATGTAACGATTGGATATGAAAGTATGTAATTCATTATAAAAACTACATGTTTGCGGTAGTTTTATGCAAGTATACTCGCAAAGTATGTTATTCATTATAAAAACTACATGTTTGCGGTAGTTTTATGCAAGTATACGATTGGATATTCGCAAAGTATGTAATTCATGTTGAAGCTACATGTTTGTAGTTGTTTAATTTAGATTCATGCAAGTATGTGGTTTTGCTACTATGCCAACATAATGTATATTTTTGTACAAAAATCACTTTTTGCGTAATTGGATTAAATTTGGGGTTCATATGAAAGTATGTTGGGAATGGCATCATGATTTATGTATAGAACCATACTAGAAACAAAAGTAAGCCTCTTTGTGAACCTATGTTAATTTTATAAATATGACTAGGCCATGTTTGTTATTATGCCTAATTGAAAAACATGTTAGGCCTATATTGTTAACAAGAACTATATGATAATACCATGATTTCATGTTTAGGAGTATTTAGCCATGATTACATGAATAAGTATATTTGTGCCGTGGTTATGTGAATAGATTAAAAATCATGATTAAGTTAGAATAATTCTAGTTGAACTACACTTTTGTATTAGTAACAAAAGTAAGCACCTTTGTAAACATGTAGTAATTTTATAAACATGATTTGCTTATGTTTGACATTATGCCTAAGTAAAAATATAGGTTTATGTTGTAGTTAAGACTATGTGGCAATAATGATATCTAATTTAGTTAGATTCTTAACTTAACTACAAGTTTACATGGTTTGATTCATGTCACTTATGCTTTATGACCAAAGTATATGTTACTACGATGCAAGTACACTTGTTTCTATTTTGTAGTTCCAACGTTATGTTGCAAGTTCATGCGTTCACATTCCCCTTTTTGTGTATACAATCACGTTTTAAGCCTCCCCTTTTTCACGTGGCTAAGTTGGGCTTAAAAGGCTAAGCCCAACGTATATTATAATAAATGGACGTATTAAACGGGGGAAAAAGCGTTGGGCCAAATTAATTAATAAATGAAAATATAAAGTAGAGGGGCCCAAATTCAAGTATGGGTTGGGCCCATGATTGGTGTAAACCTTTACACCATTTGCTTAAATTGATTTTAATAATGGGCCGCAAATATTTACATATAAGAAAATAAAGAAGAGAGACAAAATATGTAAATGTAGACAATACGATGTGTTTAACCCGAGGTTGGATTGAGTTGTGATGTAAACCTGCCCGGAACCACCCGGCTGTCCAGTAGTCACAACAATACCTATCCAATGTGGGTGATTAAACATGGAGCCCAATAAGGACCCGAGGTTAGACTGAGTTGTGGCGTAAGACTGCCCGGACCCAACCGACAACAGGCAGCCACAACAATACCTGTCTAATGTGAGAGGTCAAGGCTTTAATAAGACAATTAAGGCTGAGTCAGGATTGTTAGGATTAAGTGAACTAAAGACTTAATCAAAATAGAACATGCTAAACTAAACAGACTGATTGGGGGTTAGGTTTATAAAACACTTAACCAACTTAGCATGTTGGCTAGAAATAGAAAACCTAGTAGCGGGGGACCCTTTTCAGCAGTAACCCTATAAGGTGTATCATGATACCCTGAAACTAGGCAGGGTGGGGCACGATTACTGGGCTGACTGTAAGAGGTCAAATCGACGGCGGGGGTGCAGCAGTGTAGGTTCTAACGGTGTGTGGGCGTGCACTCACTCCGGCGCAAAAAAATAAGGCACTGGGCACCAGTAGCATACCTGTGCATTCTAAGGTTGTGTCGGGCCACCACCATGGGACTTGATACACCCCATGGTGGGACCAACATAGGTAACTACAACATCGGGGGCCGTAAGACACATGTAACTATGCGAGTAGGAGCCGATCATCATAAGATGGATCACTTCACCCTGATTATGGGGTGCCATTTGGGAACTAGTTTATATGGGTTCAGAGATTGATATGGGGTACGATAGTATATTCGACCCTAGACAACTTAACTAAGTTTATGGTGCTTTCCCCATTTCTAGTTTATACTTATCATACCCAGTTCTTTATTCATAGACTGAATAGTCCTAGACTTACTCAGGCTTTATGTCTGACTCTACTTTTCTTTCGTCTTCTTTTCTTCCGTTTCCCCCCCAGGTCCACAGGGAGGGAATACCGCAGTTTGACCAGCCTTCATACCCAGCTTGAGGAGAAAGAATGTATTGCTTGGATCTTTTCGTTTTGGACTATGGCTTTGGACAGCAACTTTGGGACTTTTGCAGTTTACTTATGTTTTCTTTATGCTTCTTTAAATAATGTAATCAAGACAGTTATGAACATGTTATGTTTTTGGAAGTATTGTAAGACAATTATGGTATGTTGTTGTAACACATACTTTTATATGAAATAAAGTTTGTTGTTTTTCCCCTGTTCAAAAATATGTGTTCTTATATCTGTCTTGTATATCTGTGACTTATACTTATAAACCTCCACCAAAAATTAGGGCATTCCCTTTGAGAGTGACTCTAACGGAGGTGGGGTGTTTCAGTTAGAGTAGTCCGGGAATATCCGGATGTCTTTGAGGAAGTAAAAGGCTTACCTCCGAGGCGGGAAATAGACTTCCGCATATATCTTGTGGATAACGCAAAGCCTGTAGCTTTACCTGTCAGACACATGGCTCCAAGGGAGAGAAAGGAGCTCAGTAAGCAGGTTAAAGAACTTCTCGAAAAGGGGTTCATTAGACGGAGCATTTTGGAATGGGGTGCTCCAGTGGTGTTCACAACCAAAGCAGACGGTTCGCTTCGCCTTTGCGTCGACTATAGGGAGTTAAACAAATTGACCAAGAAAAATAGGCACCCTCTTCCCCGAATCGACGATTTGTTTGATCAGCTTGTAGGTGCGACGGTCTTCTCCCAACTTGATCTGGCAATTGGGTTCCATCAGCTAAGAGTAGCTGAAGACAGCATTGATAAGACAACATTCAGAACCCCAGACGGTTTCTTCGAGTGGCTTTTCATGCCTTTCGGCTTGACAAACACACCCGCTTATTTCATAGACCTAATGAGTAGGGTGTTCAGAGAATTCCTCAACAAATTTGTGGTTGTCTTCGTAGATGATATCTTAATCTTCTCAAAGAGTGAGGAAGAACATGCTCAGCATCAGAAAGAAATCATGGATACTCTCCATGCACATCAACTAAAAGCCAAATTCTCCAAGTGTCACTTCTGGAGAAAAGAAGTATGGTTTCTTGAGCATATAGTGTCCAAAGAAGGGTTGGTTGTGGACCCCGCGAAAGTGGTGGCAGTGCAAGATTGGAAGACACCAAGAAATGCAACCGAAGTTCGAAGCTTTCTTAGGCTAGCCGGGTTTTACCGAAAGTTTATTAGGGATTTTGCGAAAATCTCAGCCCCACTCACGAGGCTAACAAAGAAGAATCTGGCGTTCACTTGGGATTTGGACTGCGAATTTGCTTTCCAACGATTAAAAAGGGCTCTTACAACAGCCCCAGTTCTAACTCTGCCTGACGGAAACAAAATGTTCACAGTATACACAGATGCATGTGGAACGGGACTAGGCGCTGTTCTAATGCAAGAAGGAAGGGTAGTAGCTTATGGCGGAAGACAATTGAAAGTTCATGAAAAGAACTACCCAACCCACGATCTTGAGTTGGCCGCCATCGTCTTTGCACTTAAGTCTTGGCGCCATTATCTCCTAGGTGAGAAGTTTGAATTATACACTGACTATAAATCGTTGAAATATCTCTTCTCCCAGAAGGATCTTTACTTAAGGCAGCAAAGATGGATGGAGTTTCTTGCCTCGTATGATTTTGAAATTTCCTATACTCCCGGAAAAGGCAACGTGGTAGCAGACGCGTTGAGCCGAAAGAAACTGACCCTAAGCTCTCTCTTTGTGGAAAGGCAAAACTTGGAGTATATAGCCAGTTTTAACTTTAGGCCCTCCTCGGGTTTTGTACCGGGTTTGTTAGCATCTCTCGAAGTAGGCCCTACTCTCTTAGACTCAATAGGGGCTGCCCAACGTGAAGACCCTCAGCTTGTTGATGTGATTGATAAACTTATTAGGGGTGAGACTTCTAGTCACCTCAGTAGATACTCCATCGATGATAAGGGTTGGCTGAGATTAGATGGAAGATTATGCGTCCCACAAGCAAGGGAGTTGACAAAGAAGGTTCTTGAGGAAGCGCATCATTCCAAGATGACTATACACCCTGGCGGTAATAAGATGTACAAGGATATAAAAAGGACTTTCTTTTGGAGCGGCATGAAGCAAGATGTGGCAGATTTCGTTTCTAAGTGCATGACCTGCCAACGGGTCAAGGCGGAACAAAAGAAGCCTGGAGGACTACTCCACCCTCTAGAGGTCCCACAGTGGAAGTGGGATAGCATTTCAGTGGACTTCATTGATGGACTGCCTAGGTCGAGAAGAGGCAACACTAGCATTTGGGTAATAGTGGATAGGATTACTAAAAGCGCCCACTTTATACCTATCAAGAGTAGGAGGACTGCCGCATCTCTAGCATCTCTTTATCTCAAGGAAATAGTTCGACTCCATGGGATACCCTCCAGCATTGTCAGTGACCGAGACCCTATCTTCACGAGTGAGTTTTGGCGGAGTCTGCAAGAAGCTGTAGGCACACAGCTATGTTTGAGTACCGCCTATCACCCCCAAACAGATGGCCAGACAAAAAGAGTGAATAGAGTTTAGAGGATATTTTAGGACTTTGCGTTCTTGACTTTGGAGGGACGTGGGAGGATCACCTTCCTTTAGTGGAATTTTCCTACAACAACAGCTACCAAGCTACCATCGACATGACACCCTTCGAAGCCTTGTATGGAAGACCGTGCAAATCACCAACTTGTTGGTGGGAGTCTACAGATAAGCTTATACTTGGGCCAGACATGATTCAAGAAACTTCAGAGAAAGTGGACTTGATACGTAGGAGAATGAAGACAGCCCAAGACAGACAGAAATCCTACGCCGAAAAGAGAAGGACCGACCTTGAGTTTGATGTTGGGGACAGGGTTTTCCTTAAGGTATCCCCTTTAAGGAACGTCGTTCGCTTTGGATCCGCAGGAAAGCTAGCACCAAGATTTGTAGGACCGTTCCCTATCATCGAGAAGATTGGGAAAATGGCTTATAGAGTAGATCTGCTGAAAGATTGGCCGGAATTCATAACGTCTTTCATGTTTCTCATCTCCGGAAATGTCTACATGAATCAGCGGAAGTGGTGGAGCCAAGCATTCTAGAAGAAGCCAAAGTGGAACGTGAAGCAACTGTAAGGAGAGTTCCAACTCGAATCGTAGGAACTGAAATCAAGAAGCTACGCAACCGCGAAGTGAAGCTCGTTAAGGTTCAGTGGAGCGACGCCGAGGAAGACGCGACTTGGGAAACTGAGGATAGAATACGCGCTGCCTACCCTTTTCTTTTTGAGGGTACATCTTTGACCTCTCTTTTTCTTAAGTTGTGCTTGTATCTATCTTTTTAGGTATATCTCCTCGATATTATCCTTTATCCTTAGGTAGAAACCCCTTTGGATGTAAACATGTATTTGAAACATGTTATGGTTAATGGCTGCAAGTGGTTGCTAGTGGTTGCTCGTGGATGCATATACACTCACAATCTAGGTCTTAGATCGGCTCAATCACTTCATACTGCATATGCATATATGTATTCTTATTTGTTTATGGTTGAAAACTTGATATGTTGTCATATGGTCGTCGCATTTGTATGAATAGTTGTGCACTCATGTAGAACTATGGGTAGGAATTTTTTTTTTTTTTTGCATACATAATGGATTCATGACACTTACATGATTCGCATTAAGGAGGTCAATTGAATCAGTAGACCGCCTGATTTCTGCATTAGATAAGGACATGTACACACACTATGCATATGATCATAAAGCATTAGAAGCCTTTTAAGGACAGTGGATGCCTGTGTTTGTTGGTTGAGTAGATGGACTGTTGGATGGTAGGATATACATTCTTCCTAACTTGAAGATTTCGGGGATGAAATCCTTTTAAGTGGGGGAGAATGTAACACCCCGTGAATTCTGTAACATTAAGCTTCACGAATTAAAGTATAATTAATTATAAATGATGAAATTAAGGGAAATGGGCTACGCCATTGCGTTCGTCTCGAAATTCTGCTTGAGATAGAGTTCAAGTTTGCGTAAAACAGATATCGTATGAAGAAGTTATGGACGAACGAAGTTGGGCAGAAAAACCGGAAAACGGGTCAGAATGCAGTAGCGCACTTGTGAAGTGCGCCAGAACAAAGTTGAACTGGCGCACTTGGGAAGTGCGCCAGTACAATTTTGGCCTGGCGCACCTGCCAAGTGCGCCCAGGTCAGAAAGACCTGCTGGTCAGGTCCTGGCTGGCCTGGTCAGGGTCTGGTCGAATTCTGATGCTTGGCTGAGTCACTAGGGCTTACATGTCTCTTTCTTATTGGCCTCTCTTGAGACGGATGGTCTGGATTCACCCTAGCTTCATCGACGGCTCAAAACAATTTAAAATTCTATAAATACAACTCAAGTCTAACCCTAAATTCACACAAATAATAGAATACAAAAGCCGTCATGCTGCTGGAGAGGAACTAGGAATGGCCGCCAATTAGAAAGCCTAGAGACAAGCCAACAAGCCTAAGAGACGAATCAAATTAGAAGAAGATTAAAGCTTAATCAAATCATTCAACGCAACTTGCTACCCAAAGGAGAGCATCTCCAAATCAGAATAACAGAAATCAGAAAACAAGAATTCATCACACGTTGTAAGTATAGTGACCTTTCAAAATATGAATAAAAACTGTGATGTGATTTGATGTAAATGAAAATAGAATCGTGTTGGTATAATCTTTGTGTATTGTGATGGTTCTATCATGACATGTGTATTGATGTTTGTGGCATAAATTAATTGATGCAAGCCTATTGAACAAGGGTATATGAAAAACAATGGCACTTGCAAGCTTGTGGCAAAAACTAGAAATTTATCCCTTTTTGTATATGTCGATGGCATGGACTATGTATACTTCCTTAGTCTAAATTAGAATTTGTGTAAACATGTTATAGACCTTTTATGCCTACATGACCCAAAACCTATGATATCATCCTTATGTTTATTGGCAAGTATAATTAGATCTATGTTTGCAAGTATAATTGGATCTATGTTTCATAAACTATGTAAGTTCATGTTTATTTGCAAAATATAATTGGTTCTATGACAAACATCGTTTGGGTTTCATAAACTATGCAAGTTCATGTTGAAATAGGCTATATGATTAGATGTAAAAATTGTACATTTTGATGAATATATAGCATGCTAGTTTTGTGGTCGATATTATGCCAAGTTAACATGTTTAAACACAAGTTTGTATTTGCCTAAACCATGTCATTTCATATGTCACCTACTTGGTCCTACTTTGATTTGAATGCAAGTTCACATGACCCATGTTATATGAATCGCCAAATTGCAAGTTCATGCGCCACACACCTTTATGTATTACATGTTCTTGATTTCCCCTTTTCCTCACGTTTATAAAGTTGGGCTGAATTGTGACAAGCCCAACACATGTTATAACGTTGCGATCAAACGGGGGTAATAACGTTGGGTGTAAAATATGAAAATATATGTGGCATGTTTGGCACATGCCAACGATTATGACACATAAGCGGTATGAATTGAAATACCCAAAAATAAAAGATATGACATTTACATATATTTGAGAAGTAATAAAATATGTAAATTTAGAAAACACGACATGCTTAACCCGAGGTTGGATTGAGTTGTGATGTAAACCTGCCCGGACCCGCCCGGCTGTCCAGTAGTCACAACAATACCTATCCAATGTGGGTGGTTAAGCATTGAGCCCAATAAGGACCCGAGGTTAGACTGAGCTACGGTGTAAACCTGCCCGGAACCGACCGGCACATCCAGTAACCGTAGCAATACCTGTCTAATGTGAGTGGTCTGGTGCTCCTAAGAGGCTAAGGACAGATGGTAGGGTTAAGTCAACTATAACACTTAACCAAATTCAACGTGTTAACAAGAATTGATGGGTGGGGTTAGGTAAATACAGATACTTAACCACTTAACATGTTTGACTAGAAAATCCTGGTAACGAGCGACCCGTTTCAGCAGTAACCCAAAGTTAGGTATCAACGGTACCCTGAAACTAGGCAGGGTGGGGCACGATTACTGGGCTGATTGTAAGCGGTCAAACGACGGTGGTGGGTGCACAGTGCATGTCTAACGGGGTGCGGGCGTGCACACACTCCGGAGCAGACAACCAGGGCACTGAGGACACCAGTAGTATAACCTATGTCTTCTAGTTTTGTGTCGGGGCCGCCACCATGGGTCTTGATACACCCCATGGTGGGACCAGCATAGGTATCTACAATTCTTGGGGGCCGTATGACACATGTTACCGCGAGTAGGAGCCGATCTTTAATAAGAATGGGGATCACTTCACCCTCACCATGGGGTGCCAGTTAGAATGAATTCAAATAGGTGTAGAGATATAGTATGGGTGTGATAGTACATTCGACACTTCCTTAGCCTGTGACACTTTCCTATTTTTAGTTTATATCCATCATACCCTTTTCTTATTCACATATTGAAGAGTTACTAGATTTACTCAGGCTTTATGTCTGACCCTATTTTCTTTTCGTCTTCTTTTCTTTCGTCCCCCCCCAGGTCCACATGGAGGAAACAGCTCAACTCAGTCAGGCTCTTTACAAGCACCAAGAACGTAGATGTATGATTTGGATCTTCCTTGCTCGGATAATGGCTTTGGATATCACTATGGGGATTTTTGTCACTTTATTTATGTTTTCATGCTTCTTTAATAATCAAGGCAGTTATAAGGTTGTAATGTTGGAAGTAATTTGAGACAATTATGGAAATCTTTGTTTGATACACGTATTGATGAAATAAAAGTTTGTTTGGTTTCCGCTGTTTAAAATATGTGTATTTATATCTGTCTTGAGTTCATATGTGGCTTTTACTTATAAACCTATACCAAAGTTAAGGCATTCCCTTTGTGAGTGACCTTAATGGAGGTGGGGTGTTTCAATGACAGTGTTCTACACTCTTCTCTCTCTAGATAATTCTATTGCATATTTTGATTGACCAAAATTTATTATCATTTGTTTGATTTGACCTTTCCTAAAACAAGGATAGAATTTATTACATAATTGGCATTTACTTATAGAACCAAATTTATTTGTTTCCATTTATTTTCAAGAAGCTTTGCAAAAGAAGAGTTGGAGAGATGCTATGGACGAAGAAATTAAGGCGATCAAGAAAAATGACACATGGGAGCTAGCTTCACTTCCAAAAGGACACAAGGCGATTGGTGTCAAGTGGGTGTACAAGGTAAAGAAAAAGCCAAAGGAGAAGTTGAGAGATACAAAGCAAGATTGGTAGCAAAAGGCTATATTCAAAGAGTTGGCATTGACTATGAAGAGGTATTTGCTCCAGTTGCTCGATTAGAAACTGTAAGATTGATAATTTCTTTAGCAGCTCAAAACAATTGGAAGATACATAAAATGGATGTGAAGTCTGCCTTCCTAAATGGAGTCCTTGAAGAAGAAGTTTATATCGAGCAGCCACAAGGCTACGAAGTCAAGGGAGAAGAAGACAAAGTTTTGAAGCTAAAGAATGCACTTTATGGGTTGAAACAAGCTCCAAGAGCTTGGAATGCTCGAATTGATAAGTATTTGAAAGAGAGAAACTTCATTAAATGTCCATATGAGCATGCACTCTATATTAAAATCCAAAATGGTGATACATTGATTGTATGTTTGTATGTAGATGAATTGATTTTCACAGGTAGCAATGCAAGCATGTTTAAAGAGTTTAAGAAAGAGATGATGAAGGAGTTTGGGATGACTGATATTGGGCTCATGTCTTATTATCTTGGCATTGAAATAAAACAAGAAGATGAAGGCATTCTAATCACTCAAGAAGGCTATGCTAAGGAAATATTGAGAAAGTTCAAGATGGAAGACTCTAATCCAGTTTGCACGCCAATTGAATGTGGAATCAAATTATCAAGACACGAAGAAGGAGAAAAGGTAGACTCTACACTTTTCAAGAGCTTGGTTGGCAGCTTAAGATATTTAACGTGCACAAGGCCCGACATTCTATATGCGGTTGGAGTTATAAGTCGATACATGGAGAATGCAACTACAACACATTTGAAAGCAGCAAAGAGGATTCTTCGCTATGTTAAAGGGACAAAAAACTTTGGTTTGTACTACTCTATTTCTGATAATTATGATCTTGTTGGATATAGTAATAGCGATTGGAGTGGAGATATAGATGACCGGAAAATCACAAGTGGTTTTGTGTTCTACATGGGATACACAGCTTTCACATGGATATCGAAAAAACAACCAATTGTCGCGCTCTCTACATGCGAAGCGGAGTATGTAGCGGCTACTTCATGTGTTTGCCATGCAATTTGGCTAAGGAACTTGCTAAAAGAATTAGATTTGCAACAAACGGAGCCAACCAAGATTTTCGTGGATAAAAAATCAGCAATTGCTTTGGCCAAAAATTCAGTTTTTCATGATCGAAGCAAGCATATTGACACATGCTATCACTACATTAGAGAGTGCATCACTAGAAAGGAAGTGCAGCTAGAGTACGTGAAGTCCAATGATCAAATTGCTGATATTTTCACCAAGCCGCTCAAGCATGAAGATTTTATCAGGTTGAGAAATTTGCTTGGAGTAATAAAACCAAGTTTACGGGGGGATGTTGAAAAGTAAACTTGGTTTTAAATGGAAACAAATAAATTTGGTTCTATAAGTAAATGCCAGTTATGTAATAAATTCTATCCTTGTTTTAGGAAAGGCCAAAATCAAATAAATGATAATAAATTTTGGTCTATCAAAATATGCAATAGAATTATCTAGAGAGAGAAGAGTGTAGAACATTGTCATGTTATATATAGATACTCTCTCATATGTTGTACCAATCAATAATCAAGAAAGAAAAAAGAATCAAGCAATAAAAGTTTTTTTTTCTTCCCTTAAAAAATATTCTACTTTCTTCTAATTTGTTTCTCTTCCTCCACATAAATTTTTAACATTTCTTTCATGTGTTTATATACCTTTGATCTTTACATTTAAATAAATGAGCGAAGATTAAGATTTAAGTCCATGTAAAATTGTACTGTTAATTTAATTCAAATTTTCTTTTAAGTTCAACATGTGCATGAGTTTATAATTGTATAAGACCACGAAAGTTAACCTAAGCCATAGTATGGTCATATATGATTTAAAAAAATTATGTTACGCGTACAAAAGTAAAAATAAATAAATAAAAGATTAGTATAATCTTTTTAATTCATTCATAATTAAGGTCAGTCCTATCTGAGCTATCTTAGAGGTCTGAATGCGTGATCTTCTAATGTTAACATAAAGGCTGGATGTTTCTACAGTTATAATAGGATGCATGCTAAATAGTTTTACTTTATAGTGAATGTGGTCATGTCAAGCAGTTTGTGCATTGATGTTGTATACTACTGAATTTGCAATGCCCCATAACATGCATATAAGAGTATCACTAAGAGATTTACACAATTCGAGGAGAAAGATGATGTTGTCGTCTTTAAAGAATGAATTGCCAAGTTCTTACCTTTCTTCCCTTTAACAATCTTTGGAAAATTAGTAAATTTGCATTTTCAATTTTAGAAAAGGTTGTGATTAGCAATGATTTTTTTTCTTCAGATTATGGTTCATGGATGATGCATAGATCCCAATTAAACGGCTTCATACAAGAGCGTCAAAATTGGTAATCAATGAGATTTTTCATATGATTTTTTGATTTATATAATCTGTGATAAGATAATTTATATCGTACATTTGTTTTCATGTGCTCTTATGTTCTAATGAAAAGTGATAGGAGGAATGTTAGAATAAACGGAGATAACTTGCTGCAAAACGTGATACTGTATTGAATGAACAAACAAACTAAAATACATCAGACTGCATAACTGACCCCACTAACATCATGCCTAATTAATTGTCTAACAAACTGACTTGCATTTGACCACTACTCCATATTTAGGAGCCACTAACAAGCCCACTAAAATAGCTAAGAAACTTAACAGCTAATACTGAACTTATCAAATAACAATGATAATGATCCAACAATATCCTCCCCTAAACTCAACTGGATCAAATTGAGTTTAGTAAATATAATGATTACTGCCTTCAGCCACTTTTGTTGTAAGCATTGTCACCCCATTTTCCGACACCTAGCTTAGCTCTCAGTTTTTCAAATGTCTCAAGCTTCACTGCCTTGGTCATGATATCAGCAATCTGAATGTCAGTACTACAATGCTCCAGCTTAATAACATCTTCATTAACAAGATCCCTGAGGAAGTGGAACCTCACATCTATATGCTTGCTCCTGCCATGAAGAACTGAATTTCTGGTTAGCTTGATGGTAGAAACATTGTCACAGTAAATAGTTGTGGCTCCTTGTACATTCTCCAGCCAGCCCATTTGTTCAAGTATCCTTCTCAGCCAAATGCAGTGAGTTGCACAAGATGCCGCTGCCACAAACTCGGCCTCAGTTGTGGACAGAGTGACCACATGCTGCTTCTTAGAAGACCATGTGACAGCACTCCCAGCTAAGAAGAAGACATACCCACTAGTGCTGCGTTTGTCATTTATGTCTCCTGCATAATCACTGTCAGTGTAGCCAATCAGATTTCCAATCTTCATACCTCTTTTGTACCATATTCCATACTCCATGGTGCCCTTCAGGTACCTTAATACCCGCTTTGCAGCTTGTAGATGCATCTTTGTTGGTTTAGCCATGTATCTGCTAAGTAAACCAACAACATACATCTGGTCTTGTAGTTGTCAAGCACAACAGGCTGCCAATGAGTTGCTTGTACTGAGTTCCATCTACCAGAATGCTATCACCTTCCAATGTGAGCTTATCTCCTGGAACAATTGGATTCTTCACAAAGTTGCTTTCTAGAAGACCAAATGTCATAAGGAATTCCCTAGTGTATTTCTTTTGACAGACAAACACACCACTTTCACCTTGACTTACTTCCACTCCTAGAAAATACCACATTTTCCCCAGATCAGTTATTTCAAACACAACTTGCATATTCTCATTGAATTCAGATATTAGGGTTTCACTGCTGCTGACATACATCAGATCATCCACATAAAGACTTACAAGCAACATATTAGAATTCTTCTTCAATATTAACAAGGTGTGTTTATATGGACACCTCTGAAATCCCGCATCAACAAAGTACTTCTCAATCTTGCTATACCATGCTCTCGGTGCTTGTTTTAAGCCATATAAAGCCTTTTTCAACCTATACACTTTGTTCTCCTCCCCTGACCTGACAAATCCTTGCGGCTGTGTCACATAAACCTCCTCTGTAAGCTCACCATGAAGAAAAGCACTCTTCACATCCATGTGATAGACATGCCAACCAAAGTGTGCTGCAAGTGCTAACATGGATCTGATGGTGTCCCACCTTGCAATTGGTGCAAACACCTCATTGTAGTCCATTCCATGTTGTTGGGCATATCCTTTTGCCACCAACCTCGCTTTGTACTTGTCAACTTGACCATGCTCATTAAGCTTGGTTTTATACACCCACTTGACTCCAATTGGATTGAATCCCGAAGGCAAAGAAGTCAGCTCCTAGGTGTCATTCTTTTGAATGGCTTCCATTTCTGTCTTCATTGCCATTCTCCACTTTTCTGACTGCACAGCCTCTTCAAAGGAAACGGGATCTTCAACATCGATTTGCAGAGCATAATGATCACTTCGGATATGCACAATGTTTCCCATTTCATAATCATCTTGCCAACTTGGTCTGACTCTTACTCTGGAGCTCACAATTGGAGACACGACATGCTCTTGATGCACTTGTGATAGAGGAGAGGCATCTACATCAGTATTTGCATTAAATGGATCAGTTGAAGGTATTTCAATTTCTGTACTCTCTTCGCTGTCTTCCTCTGAGTCAACAACTTCTTCATCAAAGTCATCCCAAGAGAGCTCATCATTCTCACTTGTTGAAGCCTCAGATTCCCATGCCCACCCTTTAGATTCATCAAATGTGACATCTCTGCTCACAAGCACTTTCTTGGTGATTGGGTTATAGACACGATATGCCTTCGATTCACTACTTACGCCAAGAAATATACACTTGATACTCCTGTCATCTAGCTTTTTTCTCTGTTGTTCAGGCACATGAACATAGCACAAACATCCGAATACTCTTAAATGCTCAACAGAAGGAGAAATGCCACTCCAAAGCTCCTGTGGTGTTTTCTCTTTGTTGATAGAGGTGGGACTTCTGTTCAAAACATAGGCTGACCAAGTAGCAGCCTCGCACCAGAACTTGTTAGGAACCTTGGTGTCTGCCAATACACATCTCACCATGTTCAAGAGTGTTCTATTCTTCCTCTCAGCAACTCCATTTTGTTGTGGAGTTAGAGCTGCTGTGAGTTGCCTCCTTATGCCAACATCGTCACAAAATTGCTTGAATTCTATAGATAGGAATTCTCCTCCCCTATCAGTCCCGAGGCTTACAAGTACAGCACCTGATTCATTCTCAACCAGAGACTTAAAACTTTTGAATACTCCAAAAGCTTCAGATTTAGCAGCTAAAAAAAAGACCCATAACTTCCTACTGTAGTCATCAATCAAAGTAAAGATATACCTCTTGTTGCTTGGTGAAGAGGGAGTGATCGGCCCACATAAGTCTGCATGAACAAGCTGCAACTTGGAGGTTGCTTGCCATGATCTTTTCTTAGGAAAAGGGTTTCTGTGCTGTTTTCCAATTTGACAAACAGTGCATACTTCTTCATCGTCTGTCCTCATCGGCGGCAAGCCTTTGACCATGCCGAGCTTCTCAAGTTTCCTCAATCCTTGATGATTCAGATGCCCAAACCTTCTGTGCCACAACACTTGATCTTCCTTGTTGTTTCTAGTTATGCTCAAGCATTGAACTTCTTGACTGTCATGTGGAGTATGAGGGGTGGCATGGAGCACAAACATTCTGTTTGTCTTCATCTGGCTGCTGAAGAGAAAACCTCTTTCTTCATGAAAAATCTTACACATTCCATCCTTAATGAGAAAAGTCAAACCTCTCTCCTGCATCTATCCTATGCTCAGCAGATTATTGGTTAGGCCTGGCACACAGAAGACTCCTTGGATTATCATGGATGTTTGATCTATCTTCACACGAACACTGCCCATCCCTTCAACTTTCAGCTTCATATCATTCCCAAGCTTGACTGTGCAACAGAACGAGCTATCAAGGCTGATGAACCATTGCTTGTCCCCACTCATATGATTACTGCAACCTGAGTCTAGGAACCACCAAGTGTCATCTTTCACCATAGATTCATGAACTGCCATCATTCCATGGAGGTTATCTTTAACATTTGCATCATCACAAGCTTTTAAAAACATCTCCTCATGTTCTTTTTCTTCAATTTGATCAACGCAAGCCATTAAAAGCATCTCCTCCTCATGCCCTGCATAGTGAGCTTGAGTTGTCCGTTCTGGACATTCATTCTTGAAGTGTCCGAGCTTGTGGCAGTGGTAGCACTCCACTGTCTCCTTAGACCAAGATCTACCTCTGCCCGTTCCTCTTCCTGAAGAGGAACCACGCCCTCTTCCTCGTCCTCTATGAGTATCAAATCCCACCTTTAGAACTTGATCTTCACCACCCGACTTTTTGATGAACTTTTGTTCATGAACAAGGAGAGAACTTTGCAGTTGGTCTACGGACAGAGTGTCAATGTCCTTGGATTCTTCAATCGAGCATACTATATAGTTGAATCTTTCAGTCAGCGTACGCAAGATCTTCTCAACTATCTTAACATCACTAACCAGTTCCCCACAGTTGCGCATAACATTGGAGACCACCATAACTCTGCCAAAATAGTCATTGACTGCTTCTCCTTCCTTCATCTCCAGCACTTCAAATTCTTTTCGAAGTGCTTGCAATTGGGTCGCTTGACCCTCGCACTTCCCTGAAACTTATTTTTCATGGAATCCCACAATTCCTTAGCGGTTGCCTTCTGAGAGATCGTCTTCAAGATCGTCTTGTCAATACTACTAAAAAAGTAGTTCTTTGCCTTAAAGTCCTTCAATTTCATCTCTGCCAGAGCCTTCTCCTGATTAGCCGTCAGTCTGTCTTCTGCTGCAGGTTCCTTGAACCCGTCATTCACCACCGTCCAATACTCCTTGGATCGTAGCAGGTTTTCCATAAGAAGACTCCAATGATCATAGTCTCCGTCAAACCTAGGGATACAAGCTTTGCCAAAGATTGATTCTTCCATTTCAAACTCACTGTATTTCACACTCGATCAGATGTTTTGCAATGGCTCTGATACCACAATGTTAGAATAAACGGAGATAACTTGCTGCAAAACGTGATACTGTATTGAATGAACAAACAAACTTAAATACATCAGACTGCATAACTGACCCCACTAACATCATGCCTAATTAACTGTCTAACAAACTGACTTGCATTTGACCACTACTCCATATTTAGGAGCCACTAACAAGCCCACTAAAATAGCTAAGAAACTTAACAAGGAAAACACATATATCCAAACAGAATTCCTCCTCTTAACCAGTATCAACCAAGGACGTCAACTATTTATGGTACAATAACCAATTTTGCTACTTTCTTATCATTTCTTCCTTCGATTCACAAATTAGCTTATCATAAAGATTCAATAGTTTCCATCTAATTATGAACATGGATTTACAATTTTAAACAACGACCTTGAAATTCAACCTCACGTCAGGTTATTGCTATATAAGGTATACTTACGTTAATTTGCTTTTATTTTATCTTATTTTGTGACATCTTAACTGATCATTTAACCACATGTTTTGTCTGCTGAACATCGTTTCCCACCTTTGCAGGTACTGCGTGCATCGTCTTCCAACCCTCTGCCTCCCGTCATTCGTACGTGGTACTCCTCTTTTCCATTGTACCCAATTTTTTTGTAATATATATAACTGTCGTTTTTTAACTATGCTTTCCATTTACATTCAATGTCACTGTATTCCGTCGGTCCCTTTTTAACACCAATGTCATATGGTAACGGGATGTAGATTCAATTATTAAATCTGTTTTTAAGGATTAAATTAGAGATTCAATTGTCAAATCTGAAATTTGGTGCTTAGATGTTGATAACTACTTAGGGGTAATTCTCATACTACCATTTGAACGTTTAGTTTATTCCTAATTTAGGATTGAATTAGATATTTAATTGATGAATCTAAAATTTGGTGGATTGATGCGGATAACGACTTGGGGTGATTCTCATACTGCTCATTTGAAGGTTCAGTTTTGTTCCTAAATTAATATGTTTCAACAAGTTATTTTGCATTTTTTATTCTACAACAAAAATATTTGGGATTCTTTAATAGAAAAAGAAAAGACCGAGGATTGTACTTTATAATGACAATGATACCTAGTTAAATTTTCAATCTCTTGCTATATATTTACCAGATGAATTGACTTTTTTGTTTAATGCAGTGAGGGTTTTTACAGATAGAAACATGACAATCTCTATGTTCATTCACTTTACGGGGACACATTAATGACATTTGTTCTAAACGCAGATATTTTATCCCTTTACATAACATGCATTGAACTTCTTATATAATATTTTCAGAAATGCTCTTCTATTTGCAAATAACAGACTTCTTTTGGTGTTGTTCAAATTCTCTTCATAAATGGATTGGATTTGTATCTGAATGACTACTAAATACTTGCTTTTGTCCTATTCCAGTCTACAGGGGAAAAACCACCCAATTTGGATTGCGTACACCATCAAATGACCATTTATGGAAAGTAATTTTTGTCTTTCCATATGAGGCAATTGTTTATCTAATAAGAGAGCACACATCTTGAATCATTCTATGTTCACGGTCTTAGAAAATGAACTATTTTTTATGTGTCAAGTTTACTTTATTAATATTTCTACTTCTGTGGAGTTCTGTTGACTTGCTACACTATGAAATACTACTCTTTGCATTGATAGGAATAATTATAGATTACTATCCAAGGCTTTCTCAGTGGTATGAGTCGAAATTAGCTCATTATTGCATGGTGGTTGCCACTCAACCATGACTGCCTATTTTTACTTCCATTACATATAGAACATTAAATTATAGTATATCATTAATTTTGGTACCATATAGTTTAGAAATAGAAGGTGGTTGGTTTTTACTACGCATTCCTGCACTCTTCTTTTTTTAATTAAAAATCAAATTTCGGAAAGCATATAACGTCGAAACTGCCTTCCTTCCAAAAATCTCCACTAATTTTTTCACTGTTCGAAAATAACAACTTCCATACTCTTTGTCTCCCAATGCAAACTTTTATCCATCGTATTTTTTGACCGAAATGCATCAACAATTTCAAATCGACCAACATTCTCCACGATGACCGCTACTTTATGTCGGTCGAACGACTGTGACTTTTGCCTAATATTTGTCCTGCCATCACAAACTGTTAACTGGTATGTTCGAAGCGAAGGTGCTTTCATTTTTACTCCTCTTTGCGATGGTATGGGTTGTCTTTTCATAATTTACTGATTATTGTCCATCTCAACTGTTATTATGCTAACATAGGATTCCATGTATGCGGTTATTGCTGTGTAATTTCAGTGAGTTTAATACCACTATGCTTTGTTGTAAAGAAGTTAGTTCTGCCATATATTTTTAGTTCACAACCATGCTTTGACCACTGGGACATTGTTCCTTTCTTACCATCATTGTTTTCGTACCGAATATTATCTTTAAGTACGCATGTGAACGGGTTACATTTTTTTCTTCTTCCAACCGGTTGTACATATGCAACATGTTTACGGCCCATAATACTAAAACTACACTGTTCAATCAACGACTATACTCAGCACTTACATATGTCGATGATGCTGATATACGTTGATTTTGTTACTTTTGGAATTTGAAATCTTGATTACCCCATTGTAAATTAAAAATTATGGTTCAGTTCAATGGGGGTCACGGTTGGTTTCTATTCAACATGCTGCTGCTGCTACATGTTTAGATCATTACTATTGCTAAAATCAATTTTGATTTTTGTATTTTTACATCGACCAATAATAC
This sequence comes from Allium sativum, assembly GCA_030737875.1. Taxonomy (NCBI): domain Eukaryota; kingdom Viridiplantae; phylum Streptophyta; class Magnoliopsida; order Asparagales; family Amaryllidaceae; genus Allium; species Allium sativum. The sequence continues at coordinate 890,688,231 of CM060916.1, read as the reverse complement.
TACTTTTATTATTATTTAATTTTGATTATTATAAAAGCAAGAAGGAGATTAAAAAAATAGAAATCAGCATTGTTAAAGGTCAAGATAAAGCTCAAAGTTTGTTGCCTTAGAGAGTTGTAGTAAAACTAGCAGTTACATTCTAATTGAAAACAAATTGGAAAGCTACTGAAATTAAACCAAAAGTTAAAGAAACAAAGCCAGAAAAAGAAGTAAGGAAATTATTTGGCTGGCTTTCCAAGCACGAGACCATTTATATTAGAAATTTCTTGCAGGTTCTGGAGTTTTTACCATTGGTTGCAACAGTGAAAGGACTGAAACCGAGCTTAGAAAAGGACCTGCTCCTAAAAATAGAAATTTATGCAAATTTTAAGGGACTGGTAAGATTAGTTACAAGCATGTCTGTTGTTCATCAGAGAGGGTTCTACAAAAGCGTTGAAGGGCCAAGGGATGAATGAATACCATTTACAATAATTTCTTTCATCCAGTTAGGTATATGTCCTCTCATTATCGTCATTAGTCTCTTTGTATGATCAAATTATGCTAATTTATTATGTCTCAGCTCGGTGGGGATCAGGGTCGTGTTAAGTTGTTTTTTAAGGCAATAAACGGTGCAACACATTACAAGCCTCCTTTCATACATTGCAGGATTACAGGCATCGTTACTTAGGTACATAATTCATACATTGCAGGATTGCAGGATTACAAGCCTCCATTCTCCAAGTCTGGTCGACCGTACCCAACGTGAAGATATTGAAGCCAAACTGAAGAGCATCGCCTTCACCACGTCTCAAAGGGACAAGCAGGAGTAGGCTGTATTGAATTAGAAAATTGTCAGGAGACACCAGGATGAATCCCAGGTACGAGCAACGAGTTCCGACCGACATACATGGTTCGATCTGGGGCGCCGCGGCCGGCACGAGAGGGCGGACGGCGGGTTTCCTAGTGCGGCGGCGATTGGAGAAAAACAGGGCATCGGGTTTTGACTATTACGGTTTTTTTTTCTTTTCCTTTTTTTTTATTTTAAATGTCTGTTGACTTGAGGGAGAGATAAAGAGGGAGGGGGGAAGGGATATATAATTATATTATTATTTTATTTTAATTTCTAAAAAGGTTACTTTTTAATTTAGACCCCAAATCGAACCCATCGACTGTCACCCCTAGCTAATTACCCTCATTCCGAACACAATGGTATATGTATCGTAAGCCAGTTTGGTTGTTTCAATCGGTTTTCGTCAAAATCAAAATATAAATCTATATATTGAATTTGAACACACAATTCAATTTACCGGGGCCACATACGGACTCTAAAAATTCCCGAAAAATATTTTTTAGTTTTGTATTGACGATACGGTTCTAAAAAAACTAATTTTGTCAAATTTGGAGACCGTTTGAAAAATTAGTTTTGTTATTATTTAAAATAATCATTTTAAATATTTTTCATTAGAACAGATAACATATCATATAATCATTTTAAAATAATTTCTCGTCAAATTAGTTTTGTTATTATTTAAAATAATCATTTTAAATATTCAAAATTCATTAAAATTGCCAAAATAAAATTTTTAAATTGGTTTGGATTTTCCGGGTTGTTACAATGAAGTTTTGAAGAGCTTGAATTTGAAGTCAAATGAAGTAACTACGGTTACTTAAGTTTTACACGTTGTTACTGCTACTGCATGTTGAGTTTTAAAGTGTTGCCAATATCAATATTGAAATTGATGTTTTACATAAGTGTACTGTAATTTGTTTATATAAGTTTTTCCATTATATAGATATAAAAGCGTCATGTGTGTAAAATTTCCTACTTTGTCGATGCTCCGCTCTCTCTCTCTCACACACACACACACATCTAGACGCGACCCAAGGGGAGGCGACCGAGACATTCGCCTAGGGAAGAGCTGTTGGAGGTGGCTTAGGGTGTAGCTCGCTCTCTCTCTCTCTCTCTCTCTCTATATATATATATATATATATATATGGCATTGTCAATGACGAAAACTTATCAACTCGACTACAACTCACCACTATCAATCAACCTTTCAGTTTATGTGTGTTTCGTATATTACCGCAAGATATCCACATAAATCGCATATATCTTTAATACTTCACTATACTATGTATAATTACAAGTAAAAAAATGTTGTAACAACAACTGCAATTTGTAATTTCTCTAAAACATGTATCGTTTGTAAAGAACCTTTTTTATTTATTTCTATGTTGTGTTAGAATGATGTAATCTACTTATCTTGCATTGTAAGTTGCCCAACGTTGCATGTTTCTTTGACTGCATTCTACTATCCTATAAAATCAAAGATGATTTTAAGATGAACTCAAAATATGATATGTTATCTGTGCTTTAGCCGAAGTGCCCTGGTCCTTTTCTCTGTTTTACCTTTTTCTTCCTCTTTTCAAGAATAAATTTTGTGTGTGAATCCAAGGGTCCTGCGAGTATACATGACTGAGATATACCATACATGATTGTGATATACTGTAAAAATAAATTATGAATCAAAATTGAAACATGATATTAATCACTTTCACGGTGAGATGGTGAGCTTTGTGATCACATTCAGCAATTTAAACTACACACACACACACACACACATATATATATATATATATAGAGAGAGAGAGAGAAAGGAGGGTTATATAGCACCCCTTTTGCACCCGAATGAGGCCCAAACATTTATTATTTGATAAGTTAGCGGGGGGAGAGAGAGTTAGTGGGAGGAGAGAGAAACGAGAATGTGTGGTGGAAACCAGGGAGGCTAAAGAAGTGCTGCACTATTTAGGGTGCTCTTGAACGCTCCTCATATATATATATATATATATATATATATATATATTAGAGAATTAGACAAAATGGTGTATTATGTACCAATTCTTTGAAGATATACACATACGTATATGTAGTTGAATTGCACTATAAAAAATCAATAAATAATTTAAACCAATTAAATGATCAACACCTTTCTGCTATTTCTACAACAAAAACACATTTAAAATATTATGCAGAACAAAAAATATTAACGTTACCCATAAATATATATATACACACACACACGTAGGACAGAAACATGAACCATTGTGAGTTCAAATGTAATCTTTGACATACTTTTGCCTTATCCACTAACAGGAATTTAAATATCTCAAAACACTAGCACTTAACTCTGATACCTTAAAATCCCTCAGTTTGCTACGTAAGGAACTTTACGTCGTAACAAATCCAAAAGAAAAGTTTTTGTCATCATAAAACCTACAGTTCTTACATGGTCGTATTTTAATCTAACTTAACTCTATTTAATTTGTATCTTATGCTATACGATTGTTCAAACTACAACCATTCTTTTGGTGTAGCATCATTCGTACCCTACAACATCATACTCTTACCTAGACAACTCATACTACATCAACTGAACTTTCTTTTACTTCTTACCCGTACATTACCGTTACCTAAGTGCTTTTGATCCTTCCGCGTGGCCATCGCATGGACATTTCCTAATCCAGCCGTGTGTGTAGCACAGGTTCCAACCTAGTATGTATATATATTCTAGATAGAGATGTTAGCATATATTTTATAATCCATTAATAATGATAATTGAAATAAGGTTATTGTCATCAAAACTCCATTCTCCAACATATATATCAGGTTTCAACTAAACATGCTATATGCTCCCATGTGTACATGGTCAATATAGATAGTGCACAAACCAAAATGGACAGCCACTAAATATTAGCATGAAATAAGAATCCAACAACTTTTTGTTCAAAAAGTAATAGTGTGGCAATTCAAGTCAGACCACATAATAACAAGGGCAACAACAAGTGAAGGGCCAACAACCGATTATCAAGTACCACAACATGTTTAATCTTGCAACTTGAGATCCACTACTCCTTACATATATATATATATATATATGCATACATGGTTATGTATATATATACATAAATAATTTGAGTGTGTAACTCTATAGCAACAAAGTTAGGGCAACAGACCATAAGTACAACAACAGTACTAAGCCATAAGCAAAATGCAATATGGAAACAAGAAACACAAGTGACAGGAAGAAGACAACATGCATGCATAGTAGACAATGCAAAAAAATATTCAAACAAGTGATCAGTGGTGAGAGGATAATTCCAGGCACAAGTGCACCAAGGGATATGGTAGCGGGAATCAGTAGAAAGTGAAGTGCACAACAAAGTGGGTAAGTTAGATATAACAATCATATACCAACGCATGATATATACTTAAGTACCGACTTATGCTAAAATTTGTATATACATACACAAGATGTATATATATGCACACATATCACCCCCTACATATTTACATAGCCGAGTTCAACATCCAACAGTCGTGGACAGAATCACACAGCAACCAAAAATACCAAGAAAAATCACTATATTCACATGTAATCAAAGTCGAAATGCTTAAAAATGAGAAAATCATGTGTTTAAAGCTCACCTTTAACAGCATTGTTTCCAGTTCAAAATGAAGGCCAAGTAGATGTTGGACGATCATCATAAACCGTGGCTACTCTGATAAAAAAGGCGAGCGATGGCATTGGTGGACAGTGCTTGGGGTATTTCCCCCTTTTTGCCCTTGTGTAAGCTTCAATTTAACATAAATTGGAAGTAAGGAGGAACAGGTGGCGCTGGTGACTTGCAATTTAGTAGTAGATGGTAGTGATGTAGGTGGTGGAAGATTTCAGGAAAAATGGTGGAGGCCATTTCAATGTTTCTTTCACGAATGATTTGGGAAGAAGGGTTTCGGGTGGAATGTGAAAATGACAGATGGGTTCCGATTGAAATAAAAGTGGGGAAGGACATGTGTGGATTAATTCAGAAAGATGATTACACATGGTATAGTGTTGTTTTGAAAGTTGAACAAGTGTAAAGATTTTTTCTATTTATTAAACAACTTATTACTTCATAAGTGTACATATACTATTAAATTATACTATGTACGTCAATATAGCTTCTCTAATACAAGTCTTAAATTAATTTGAACCAAATTCAAATCAAAATAAAATTAATTATAAATTCTTAGGATAAATATCCAAATCTTATATTTACAAATACTCAAACAACAATAAATATAAATAGTTTTAATATATTAAAATTATTAAATTTAACAAAGTCATTTAGATTCACAATTGAAATTAAACTCGTATTTACGAAATTAATTCAAACCAAGTTAAACTAGATTAGTTTTTAAAATTTTAAACAAATTTCAAATATTTTTTTTTTATTATTGACATTAAATCCACAATTAAATCGTTAAACATCAAATTTCAGGGTCATTATAGTTCAAGCATGGAAACGAAGTTTATGGCGATGGAGATAGTGGCAAGATGGCCATTGCAGTAGCCATGCATGTGCATGGTGCACAAAGGTGTACCAAAGCCTGGAATGGTGTAGAGCTAGAAACAAGGAAAGGAGAAAGGGGAAAAGAGAAAAGGACAAAAGGGAGGGTAGAAGAAAGGAGATCGAACGAGGTCGATCTCTGATTTTTGTAGCCAACCCACATTTATTCCTTTTGGTTTTTGGTCACCTGGAAAAGGAATGTGTTGCCAAACCTCACAGTGTTTGGTTTGTGGCCATAAGGTTTTAGCTTTCCTGGTATAATAGGTATGGCATAGGTACTGGAGATGGAAAACAAACAGGAGATGAGAGTAGAAGGAAGCTAGAACAAGCTGTTGTGATGCGTTCATATTTTGATGCATGGATCAGATAGCGCTCAGCACATATTTGTGTAAGTACATCAGTCATGCAAGTCTTGGGAGCCAAGAAAGGGAGAGACCAATGACAAAGAATCGCATATGGTTTCGAACTGATGTAACAAAATTATGAGTAATTAAGGTAAAGTTAAAGCAAAAGAATATATGACTTGCCGTTTTAATCTTTTGGAATGGAATTGAGATTATATGCAATATAACAAATCAGTTTTATTAATTAATATCTCTCAAGCTACATAAGCCATACTGAATAGGGTAAGTTCATAACAGGAAACACATAACAACCATATTAAATAACTCTAACTCCATGCTACAGCTTCATAGCTTATTGTTTTATTCGGACGGAAATAATTCTGGAAATGGACAAATAAATAATTTTTGCAAATATATTTTAGAGAAAAAAGGGCGGCAGTTACGTTTCTGATACGACTTTGAATCTTCTCCATTAAGTAGCTAAAATAAAAGAGCAAGGTTATGATTAAGAATCCCGCTTGAGATGGATAGCGTATACATAAAAGAAAGAAAAAGCGTAACATCATGAAAGATTTGAAGGATATACACATATGATACTCACACCTCTTCTCGAAGAAGAAACTAGCTTGGAAATTTGTTACATGTAATATATGGGTTGAGTTGAGCTGGGTTAGAAGAAGAGAATAAAAATTTAAAAGAAAAAAAAACATTGAAGACTAAACCCAATTTACAAATTAAGCGAAGAAGCTTAACTAGAAGTAAGGGAAGAAGGGGATTCACAGTAATAGTACACTGGAAGCGATAAAATGAATCAGAAAGAAGATTCGCGCATGGGTTTGGTTTTATTGGGATTTTTTGGGCCTGGAAAGGGGAGGAGAGGAACCCATGTTTGGTGCCCTTTTGGTTTTAGTTCAGCTGGCAAAAGAATGTGTACAAGTAAAGGCTTATGGACTCACGCCTACACTGGTAATAAAGAATTAGAGAATTGGATGTAGAAAGTAGTAAATTGGGTTATGGGGTTGTGACGTGTAGTGGGCTGAGTTGGGCCTAGTTAAAAAAACAATTTTTTAAACTTTAAGTTTCTTTGAAAATTTAAAACCAATTTTATATAGAAAAGGAAAGTAGAAGATTCACATAAGGAGACTGCAGGAAACAAAGAATTGGGTCGTGGAGTATTTGTGCTTGTGTTTGGACCGTATTGGGTTTAAGTTATTTTTAACTTAATCAAATTTTAAATAAATTGTCTATTTAAAAAAATATATAAATATAGAAGAAGGGATGGAAAATTTATTATATGATCTCATAATTGCAGAATGGACATCAACTAGATACCATCGCGTGAAGTTTTAAGTTCGAATCTCCATTATATATAACTACACATGGTCAGTTGAAAAGAAAATAAAGGTTTAAACAAAATAAAACAAGCATTATCGAAAGAATTTAGATAAATATAAAATAAAGTTAGTTTGTTTATCCAAAGCCAACTGCAAACCATAATTAGCTTGAACTTGAATGTATAAGATCACTGTTGATGGATCATGTTATGATGGATGAATGTTGGTTGAATCATCTGTTACGTTATGAAGCGATCAATAAAAAATTAAATAATCAAAATAAATCCTTGGCATGCTTCATTTAAACTTAATCATCTTGTACCAGTTACTGTTCTAGAATCGAAAAGTTTGATTTATTAAAGTAATTTAATTTCGGTAGACAGGTCATTAGATTTGAAATGAATTTCCTTATAAAATAATTGTATCCTAATTTCTTTAAATACAACTTAGATATTATTGTTCATCATTTCAAAGAAACCAGGAACTGGATCCAAAATCACTTCGAACCGACTTTACGTTCAAAACCAACTTGTAGGGATGCTTATACAATTTAAGAATTCAAGATTGTAGATCTTCATAAAATGAAATAATTACTTATAATCTCTTATTTGCTCCCAGACATAAACTGTGATTTTGTCTTAGTTGAGATCTACGGATTGGAAGGGCTACTCGCTACCGATTCTTGAGGTGATTCCCGTACAGGATGCGGTAGGAGAGTGCCTTCGGTTCATTCTTGTAACAGCCCACATTTTACGTGTCGGAAGATCGTAAAATATTTTTATTGTATTCCCTGATTGGCGGAGTTTTGGTCGAAATTGGAGTTGCATTGGAGTGGTACAGGTTTTGGGTCGCGCGTAGGGGAGGTTGGTCGTGCACCATGGTGGATTTCTTGGGAAACAAGTCAGAAATGAAGGACCTGTCATGGATTTGTGACGGAATGGATCAGTCATGGATTTGTGACGGATGTGAGATAGATCACGCATGGAAGGATCGTGCATAGATGACTCGCGCATGGTCCAGATCTGCGATGGATCAGTGACAGAATGGATCGGCCAGTGATGGATCTGTAATGGATTTGTGACGGATTGGTTAGTGACGGATTTGTAAGGGGTCGGTCGATCATTAAGGGGTCGGTCAATGATGGATTTGTGATGGGTCGATCGATTATGAAGAGGTCGGTCAGTGATGGATTTGTGATGGGTCGGTCATTGACGGATTTGTGACGGATCTGTAATGGCTTGCGCCTGGGTAGATCGCCCATGGATGGATCGCGCATGAATGGATCAACTTAGATCTGTGATGGATCTGTGACGGAATGGATCGGCTTAGGTCAGTGACGGATCAGTGATGGATCTATGGCGGATTGATGCAGAATTGAACCAGGGGATATGATAGCATTTCAGCAACGCTTCTAAACGTTGTAGTGAATGGCTTAAGTTTTGCGGCCTATTTCCTTAGCTTGTGTGTATGAATGCTATGGATTGTTAGGACCTTATGATTGATGATTACTTTGGTCCGAGAGTGATTATTACTTCGAGCCGAATTCAGTGGGAATATCGAAGTGATGTGGTATGACCGTTGTCAAGTGTTGTACAACGAGGGTGATTACAACTCAAAAGTGTCCTGAGTTGGTGAACAGTCATGATTGATAACGACTGGAGATGCGAAGTCCGAGGAATTATCGTTATCACAGGATCTAGCCGGCTTAGAGTAAGGGTTACGCGATTTCATTGTATGGTCGAGTACCCTGGGTTTCGTTATATGGCCCAAACACATTTCGTCGTATGGTGTGTAGGGTTTGGCTAGAACCGGGGTTTTGTTGTATGGCTCTTGACAGTTGATAGCAAGTTGTTTAGCCAGTCATGCGACAAACGGTGGTTTCAAAGCAAGGTTGGTGGTGATAGCCAGAGTCAGTCATGGATGTTTGGGTGCATGTTGTAACTATGTTTAAGTTGATATTGTTATATGTGAATAGCTGTTCCGATTACCATGGCTGAGTTGTTATTCCTATGGATGTATGGATTGTAAAAGCTATCACTATCATGTAGTGGGGAAGGCAGGTGTAAGTTCTTCTCTGGAGTTGGGTAAATTAGTTTGTTTATTTACCCATTCTCATATACTTTATTGATGAAGTTTGTTAGCTGTTTTATCGCTCACTAAGACTATTGTCTGACTCAAGGTTTTATGTCTCCTCTTATTACCTTGAGTTGTTCATCTGATTTTGGATGGGCAGACTAAGTAGCAAGTGACAGGTGATGCTTTAGTGAGGACGATGATGCTGATCGGTGGCGAGCAAGAGGCTCACGTACCAGTTTTGCTACTATCTAGTATTTCTTTCCGCTATTTGCTATTTCTATGAGTGTTGTAGTGAGGCAAATTGTACAAACACTACTGTTGCTATTCACATGTATGGGAAATACTTTCTAGTTGTTATGAAAGTTTAGCAATTTTTTCAACTTCACTATCACTACATGTTGTATATATTCTATTATATTTTATCCTTGCGTTGTGAGTTTACGACAGGTTCTGCTTATATACCTTACCTTGATGATCGTCCATAACTGCTTGACACATCTTTCAACGCATTATTTCTCTATAGTGCGGGGGTTGTAGGCGGTCGTCACATTTGGTATCACAACTCTGGTCAACGATTTTGACCAAAGTTTGAGGACGTAATCACGTATGAGAGACGTATTTGTAGATCTCAGTTGGATGCTTACTATGTATATTAGCATATATTGTAGTAGTAGTTGTTTTCCTTTAGCAGTTTTCTTGAAAGTGGCCAATCATTCTAATTTGCAGATATAGAATGAGTAGACGTTACACGAGACATTCTGCTAGAGAAGAAGCTATGCCTGAAGGGGGTAATGGCGGGACACATGACTACCCGTCAATGTTTGAAGCTATGATGGAAACATGCCTTCGAAGGAACCCTCTGTTGGATCTAGATTAACCCTAGAGGGGGTGAATAGGGTTTATCACAGTTTTATACTGAATAAAAAACTGACAGGTTATTAAAATAATAAACAGATCACAGAATGCAACAAAAATAAAAGTGCAGAAAATAAATCACACACAGATATACCCAGCATCGGTAGAACCCTGCCTACTGCTACATTCCTAAGGTTTCTACTAGGTAAATGAAAAGATCCTGCATACAAGACCATGTACACTTGCGAACCCCACGCTCCTATTCTAATCCTATGCTCAAAACCCTAGACTGGTATATATCCACTAGACCAGATTTTCCCCTAGTTTTACAGACACTAGTAAACTGTTAGTTAACCCCTAACTGAATAACCTAGAATTTTACAGACTCTAGAAAACTGTTTCGACGGTTTACAGATCAAATTAAAAAACCACACAAAAGAAATTAAAACAAAATGAAACCCTAGGAGATTAATAATGAAGGGTCATCCCCTTTTATATTTCAACTTGGCCCAGCCCACTTCAATTGGTTCACCAGTGTTTATTTCTCCGATCACTTTTGATTCTCCAAAAGAAATAGCGGCTGCTCCTAGGGTTTTTGAAATCATCCCCAAATCAAATCGATGAAGTGATAAAATCCTCTGGACATTGATCTCTGAAGGCTCGAGTACGTTGTTGCTCATGTTCTTCGATTGATTTGGCCTGGAACATAGATGATCGAAAACACAGTTTGAATTGTGAGTTTTCTAATTTAAATTTATTCTTCAAATTGTGATGCTTGAGGTTTTTAATCTATATACGCCAGTGATGATACGGTGTTTTTATAGGATTAGAAAAAACCTATACATATCTCTGATTTCATGTATGTGGCTTGCTCTGATTTTGCGAGTTTCCCCTTTTGATTTGCCTTGAATGAAATGGATTCCTTGGCTTTGATTTTGTTGCGTGACTGTTTAAAATTGAATCGGTCTAAAAAAAATGGAACCAAAAAGTAAATGAAATTGTGGTCCTTTGAAATTTCCCTTATGTAATTGTTGACTTGCTTGAATTAGTTGCCATGATTCCTTGATAAATCAGGATTGTTCTCTGAACAAATTTTAAATCTAGTAACTTTAAAAGACAGTAATTGATTTTCTTGCATGTCCAAACTTGTTTGACACTTGAATGGATTTATGCCAAAACTGCTTGATAAATTTCTTTCCATTTAACTTGAAGATAATCCTGATTAACTTATGGTAACATTTTGAAGAATTCTTGCCCAAAAAAATGTTCTTTGATTGATTTTCTTGCTTTGGCAACATTGGTTTCCCATTTTTGGAAACAAAGAATTTTGTTCCCCTGATTGATACTTGATTTAAACAAATCCTGGTCGAATTCTTTTTCATTTCCGAACATGAAAAATTGATGATTTCCTTTCTTGACACTTGAGTAAAATGCCATGAATCCATTGTTTAACAATGGAAATATATTCACTAATTGAGCTGAACATGAAATTGAATCAATCACTATTATTGACTTCCTTACTGCTGCAATTCTTGCATGACATACTTTGACCTTTCCTTTGTAGTTGAACATTAAACTGTCCATGCATGTGAAACTATGGTCAAAATCGATCTGGACTTGCCAAAATAATTTGTCCAATACTAGAACTAAATTAAGTCTTAATTCTGGAATGATAAAAAATGCACATAGAAATATTCCTGTTTCTCCTTAACTGTTGCCATGAATGTACCAGAGAATATCTGGAATTCATTTAATCATGTGATTGCGAGTTTACCCAATATTGAACAGTTGCAACAAAAACAACTCGCATTCCCCTGCACTAGTAGTTTACACATGTTATTCTTGAGCCATTGTTTTGTCTAACACACCATTCTCTTTCAGTTGACATCCACTGATATTTGTTGGCATGTGCAAGTCAAACTTTGTATGCTCTTCACATTGACTTGTGTTCACTGTCATAAACTTGATTATATACTCATGGCACTTTGTAACCATGGATATACATGAACCATGAATACTCCGTTTTCTCTTATTCACCATGCTAATATGTTCCTGAGTTGTGTTGACCGTTATTATTTTCAGTTGCACCACTTTGGCATTGTGTTGAACTTCTTGTTTTCACAGATACATCTTGCTGCACGTGAATATATGTGTTGTCTTGAGTTTGAGGACTTTATCACCATGCCATGAGCATGTGTTCGTCCTTGGTGAAATAAAATGTCCACTTTGAAATCTGAGCATTTGCATACATGTTGTGTCACCTTGCACTTTGGCCCATGAATTTATGTCATTCCATTTGCCGTGTCTTCATGCTACATTGATTTTGCTTTATTTCACCATATAGAAAACTGCCATGTACTCATCCATGTATTTTTGTAATCATGTACATTTGAGCCATGCTATATTGTTTCATATTGCTCGACCACATCATCACTCTTTGCTGGCTTGAATCATATTTTGTTGGCTTTTTTGCTCCAATGATTATGTGCTCAACTTTATGTTAACTGAGTTGTTCTTAAGCATGACCGACCATATACACCTGTACATTTATATATGTGTATATATACACAACAGTGTATGTATACATATATCGTGCACGTGTGATTTTTTTTAATCAGCAGTGCTGCACTGTGTTGTGGCTGTTCAGAATCAGCTAATTTTGACATTGGTTCTGATCAACAAACCAGTGTGGCATGTTGAGGCTGATCAGTGGGTACTAGATGGATATATATATATATATATACAAATCAGATCGAGTCAGAAAAATGATGAGATACACACCGAAATTCTGAGGTAAATAAATTTTTAAAAATAAAAATTATATTCGCTAGAATTTAGAATATTTCTATTTGTTCCAGATACTGTGTGTGTTTCTATTTGTGACAGGTATGAAGACTGGACTGACTGAAGAATGATGTGAAGACAAAAGATGAAAGACAGAAGACAATGAAAATAATAGTGTGTGTAACAGTGAAAGTGTCTGTATTTGAGTCTCTGATTGTTTAAATGAAAATGTATGTAAACTGACTGAGTGTGAGGAATTGTATATGAAAATAAAAGTGAATTGAAATGTATACATGTTCAAATAGTGGAGTATAAAAATTTTGTACTGTTTGAAATTGAAATAAAACTTTCTATTTATGTCGTGTAGTATATGAAATAGTACAATTACAAACACATATGTAGTAATATATAGTTGGTTGTTATCATCAAACAAAATCATATAATTGTGTATACAACACTGTTATATACAACAATCTCCCCCTTTTGATGATGACAAACAAATATAAGATTTTGAGCATAAATGTGTTTGTAAAAATGAAATATATATTACTCCCCCTATTTGAATGCTTCCCCTACAAGTGTGCATGAGTGAAAGAATTGAACATTAATAAATTTTCAAAATTAAAAATATTTATAAAATATTCGCTCATAAATCAAAATCTTAACCCATTCTTCCCCTTTTGTTATCATCAAAAGGATTCAGAATTTAAAATATAGATGAACAGTGACTACAATATCAGCTTAAAAGGAAGAACAATCATCATAAATCTCAATCAGCCGAACAAATCATAATAAACTAAGAACTAGTGGCATAGTTCACATTATAGAAAATGACGGATTTACGATGAATTTTATAAAAATGGGGAGAGTTATAAAAATACGAATTTCAATTATTTTCAAAAGAATTTTTAGAAAAATGAAATTCAAAAATAGTAATAGTGATGGATTTGGACTATAATTATAAATTCAAGTTAAGTGACAAAATCGAATAGTCACAAATCCCAGTAGCTATCAATCAACAAATCATAATACATCATAAAATATCAACACATTTCACAAGTTAGATAATGGATTGATAGCTGGTTTTTACATACCAAGGAGAATTTCATAAAAATTTATTTTTTTTATATTTTTTTTATTTAAGAGCGCACTGACCATGCATAACCGGAGCTCGGATTTTTAAATGAGATCAGTCGCAACTTAAATTATAAGTTGTCTCATAACCATGCATGACCAAAGCTTGGATTTTTAAATGAGATCAGAGACACACTTATGTATTATAATTATTATTTCCAGCTTTAAAAGGAAAAACTCCTCGGTATATAAAACCAATATGGATGATAGAAATGTGATAGGTACAGAAATAGACTGTGAAATAAATTTCTAAATTATTTATATTATGAAATATGACCACCTGTACCAAGATCATTGAAAATTTTCAATCATCACTAATTCTGAATAACAATATAGTCCCATATCTGTCCTAAATAATTTCACTGTCTATTCAAAAAAAAAATATAAAAAATTAAACTCTCCACATTAATTTAAAAAAAAACATGATGGATGGCATAATGTTGATAGGTAAAGGAGATGGTCGTGAAATAATTGCCAATTCAAAGATATTATAATAATTATTCAACCATCATGAAAATCTAAATAAAATCTTCTCTTGATGTGAAATATATTACAGTCACAATTCATCAAAATTTCAAATTCTAATAATAATTTTGATGAATTATAAATATAGTTCGATTTGGATATTGATTTCAATTTATGAATGAATAAAAAACAAATAATTTTAAAATTTAAAATCAATTACAAGAGGAATATGCAGATCTATACAAGACAAGAGGGATTAAAAAATATATATACAGAAAAATATTCAGCACTTCTAAACTGATACCACTTGATGTCTCTAATAATGAGGATTATAACATGACACTGGAGACAAACAAGGATAATTCAGACAACAGAATTTTAACCACAAAGGCCAAGTAGACAAGATAACAGATTATGCACATGTATCAGAGCAGCAAACAGATGATTGCAAAACAAACATTTTTAAAACAGTATCATAGTAGCACAGAAAATAGTTTCAAATCATACTTGTCAAGATGACGATCACATAAGATGATTCATGATCCAAGATTAAAAATATCATTTATTTGAAATCATTTGAGGAATATGAAAAACTCTAGACTCAATGAATCACTCACACCATATTATTAATTTCATATTCAAGATATGTGTGAGATTCAATAAATCAATAATTTCAAATGATTTTGAACAAACAGATATTCAAATCAAATAATCATGAAATTACAATGAGATTTAAGACCAGATATTCAAAGAATTTTCAAAAATATCTCTGACAAGTATAAGAGAAATTTCAGATCATTTACATCAAATTTGAGAGGTATTCATGATCCAGAAAATTAAAAATAATTTATTTGAAATCACTTCAATCAATGTCAAGTTCGAGATATAATGAATCATTCACACAAGATGATAATTTCAGGATTAAGAGGTGTGTGATATTCAAAATATCAAGAATTTCAGATGATTTCAAACAAACAAATTTCAACCATAATAATCATGAATAAAGGTGAAATTTAAGATGTATCACTGTGATTCAAGCCAATCTGAAAATCAGTGAAATTATCACGAATGATAAGAAGCAATGTACTGTAATGAGTATAATATTTTAAGCGTTTCCAAAATGAATTGGAAGAAACTCAAAATAGCATAAGTGTGTGAAATTTCATTAATTATTCAGATCTTCAAAAGTTTAGAATTCAAAATGACAGTTTTCAAGATATGATATTAATGCATCAACACTGTTATGAATTTAGAAAACAGAAAAATAAATTTCAAAAAACAATTATAGATATTTACAAGATTACATTCAAGATTTGGAAATAATTAAAACATCATAGTTCTATTCAACTAAAGCGAATTTCCAGAAAATATGAATTCTACAATTGGAAGTTTAAGAAGCACAGAATAAGAAATAAAGATATAGCAGTGACAAATCAAAACAAAACAAAGACAAAAAGAGAAGAGGTAGAAGAAGAAATAAACAAAAAAATTATTTACAAAGATGAGTTTAGAGGTTATACCAACTGTGAATGATACAGAAGTACAAACCAGCTTGATTTCAAATTTCTTTTTGCACAGCAGTTCCTCGGCCTCCACCGGTACCTAACAGTTTATAGAATCGAGTGGTCTAACAAAATGAGTAAAACCACTCACAATTGTATTCAGATGTTTTGATACCCAGACTTGTTTGTACAATAAACCATTAGAATTAACTTTTGTACCCTTAGGAACCCAAATCTGTATGAATTTAACAAAACACGTTTTATTTCCTTTTGGGATCCAAGAATGTACAAATGGATTGTTATAAAACAAATTCTCATCTCGATTGTGATTTGAAAAACCTTTGAAATTTTCAGAGTTTAAATTTTCAAACCAAACGTTTCCAAAGTGATTTGAGGGATTTTTAAAATTATTTGTTCTTCTCTTTTCAAACTCATCAATTTTTTCAAAACCGATTCCACTTTTATTTCCTGATGAAAACTGATTTTTCAACAACATATTTAAAGATTTTTCACTATTAGAAAATTTAGTCAATGTTGTTTCAAGTCATTGAATTTCAGTTCTAAGATCACCATTTTCTTTCATTGAATCTGAACAACATTTTTTAGTGATCTTACATCTTTCAAAATCAGATTTCAAAGCCAAATTTTCATCTTTAAGAAATTTAATCTTGGCTTGGGACGCCGAGATTTCAAATTCAAATCGTTTTTGTTTTTCAGACTGAAAATTCTTAGATTTTTCAATCTCATTTTCAAGTTCTTATAAAATCAAATTTGTTTTCAACAAGTTCTCCTTTTCAGCAATTTCAAATTTGGAATTTATATCTGTTTTAAAATTTTCAAATTCCTTTTGCAGAAGGTTATTCAAATTTGATAACTCAGTTTTATTCTCATTTAAGATCAGAATTTCATTTTCGAACTTTTGAATATTTTTATTGAGATGAACAAGATTGATTTTCAATTTCAATCAATTTTTGCAAACTGAATTTGAAGAATTTTTGACATATTCAAGTTGTGATTCCAAATCACCAATTTTGCTGGTCAACTCAAAATTCTTAGATTTCAGAGACTTATTTTTCAGTTGGAGTTTATCAACGGATTTTGTTAAATCAAGACACATGTAAACCAGATCTTCATATGAGAAATTTTCTATTTCAGCATTTGTTGATTCTCCATCATCTGATCCATCTGAAGTTTCATCTACATGACTTATTAAGCATAGATCTGAATTTGAGTTGATATTTTGTGGTTTTGAGCTACAGTTGTCAGATCTTCCAAACTTCGTGTTGAGAGTATCCCATATTTCCTGTGTAGATAAACAATGACAAATAAGATTAAACTGTTCAGTACTAAGATAATCAAATATAATTTTCATAGAACGAGCATTGAAAGTAATATCTACACTATCAAACCCATTGATAACTACATCCCAACATTTATTATTAACAGATTTTAAATAAAATTCCATTCTGGATTTCCAGTTTAAAAAATCAGTTCCATCGAAAATAATTGGAGATGAACTGGACTGACTCTCTATCGGCTGACAACTAGGATTCATGATTCTAGGGTTAATGAAACTACTAGGCTCTGATACCACTTGTTGGATCTAGATTAACCCTAGAGGGGGGTGAATAGGATTTATCACAGTTTTATACTGAATAAAAAACTGATAGGTTATTAAAATAATAAACAGATCACAGAATGCAGCAAAAATAAAAGTGCAGAAAATAAATCACACACAGATATACCCAGCTTCGGCAAAACCCTCCCTACTGTTGCTTTCCTAAGGTTTCTACTAGGAAAAAAACAGATCCCGCATGCAAGACCATATACACTCGCGAACCCCACGCTTCTATTCTAATCTTACGCTCAAAACCCTAAACTAGTCTATATCCACTAGACTAGATTTTCCCTTAGTTTTACAGACACTAGTAAACTGTCAATTAACCCCTAACTGAATCACCTAGAATTTTACAGACTCTAGAAAACTGTTTTGACGGTTTATAGATCAAATTAAAAAACAACACAAAAGAAATTAAAACAAAATGAAACTCTAGGAGATTAATAATAAAGGGTCATCCACTTTTACATTTCAACTTGGCCCAGCCCACTTCAATTGGTTCACCAGTGTTTTATTTCTCCTATCACTTTTGATTCCCCAAAAGAAATGGCGGCTACTCGTAGGGTTTTTGAAATCGTCCCCAAATCAAATCGATGAAGTGATAAAATCCTCTTGATGTTGATCTTTGAAGGCTCGAGTACGTTGTTGCTCCTGTTCTTCAATTGATTTTGGCCTGGAACACAAATGATCGAAAACACAGTTATAATTGTGAGTTTTCTAATTTAAATCTATTCTTCAAATTGTGATGCTTGAGGTTTTCAATCTATATACACCAGTGATGATACGGTATTTTTATAGGATTAGAAAAAACATATATATATATATATATCTCTGATTTCATGTATGTGGCTTGCTCTGATTTTGCGAGTTTCCCCTTTTGATTTTCCTTGAATGAAATGGATTCCTTGGCTTTGATTTTGTTGCGTGACTATTGAAACTTGAATCGGTTTAAAAAAAACTGGAACCAAAAAGTAAATGAAATTGTGGTCCTTTGAAATTTCCCTTGTGTAATTGTTGACTTACTTGAATTAGTTGCCGTGATTCCTTGATAAATCAGGATTGTTCTCTAAACCAATTTTAAATCTGGTAACTTTAAAAGACAGTAATTGATTTTCTTGCATGTCCAAACTTGTTTTACACTTGAATGGATTTATGCCGAAATTGCTTGATAAATTTCTTGCCATTTAACTTGAAGATAATCCTGATTAATTTGTGGAAACATTCTGAAGAACTCTTGCCAAAAAAATGTTATTTGATTGATTTTCTTGCTTTGGCAACATAGGTTTCCTATATCTGGAAACAAAGAATTTTGTTCCCTTGATTGATACTTGATTTAAAAAAAATCCTGGTCGAATTCTTTTTCATTTCTAAACATGGAAAATTGATGATTTCCTTTCTTGACACTTGAGTAAAATGCCATGAATCCTTTGTTTAACATCGGAAATATATTCACTGATTGAGCTGAACATGAAATTGCATCAATCATTATTATTGACTTCCATACTGTTGCAATTCTTGCATGACATACTTTGACCTTTCCTTTATAGTTGAACATTAAAATGTCCATGCATGTGAAACTATGGTCAAAATCGATCCGGACTTGCCAAAATAATTTGTCCAATACTAGAACTAAATTAAGTCTTAATTCTGGAATGATAAAAAATGCACATAGAAATATTCATGTTTCTCCTTAACTGTTGCCATGAATGTACCAGAGAATTTTTGGAATTCATTTAATCATGTGATTGCGAATTTGCCCAATATTGAACAGTTGCCAAAAAACAACTTGCATTCCCCTGAACCAGTAGTTTACACATGTTTTTCTTGTGCCATTGTTTTGTCTAACACACCATTCACTTTCAGTTGACATTCACTGATATTTGTTGGCATGTGCAAGTCAAACTTTGTATGCTCTTCACATTGACTTGTGTTCACTTTAATAAACTTGATTATATACTCATGGCACTTTGTAACCATGGATATACATGAACCATGAATAGTCCGTTTTATCTTATTCACCATGCTAGTATGTCCCTGAGTTGTGTTGACCATTATTGGTTTGAGTTGCACCACTACGGCATTGCGTTGAGCTTCTTGTTTTCACAAATACACTTTGCTGCACTTGAATATATGTGCTGTCTTGAGTTTGAGGACTTTATCACCATGCCATGAGCATGTGCTCGGCCTTGTTGAAATAAAATGTCCACTTTGAAATCTAAGCATTTGCATACATGCTGTGTCACCTTTCACTTTGGCCCATGAATTTATGTTATTCCATTTGCCATGTCTTCATGCTGCATTGATTTTGCTTTGTTTCACCATATAGAAAACTGCCATGTACTCATCCATATATTTCTGCAATCATGTACATTTGAGCCATGTTGTATTGTTTCATATTGCTCAACCACATCGTCACTCTTTGCTGGCTTGAATCATGCTTTGTTGACTTTGTTACTCCAATGATTATACTGCTCTACTTTATGTTAACTAAGTTGATCTTAAGCATGACCGACCATATACACCTATACATTTATATATGTGTATATGTACACAACAATGTATGTATACATATATCGTGCACGTGTGATTTTTTTTTAATCAGCAGACTGCTGCACTGTGTTGTGGCTGTTCAGAATCAGCTAGTTTTGATGCTGGTTCTGATCAGCAAACCAGTGTGGCATGTTGAGGCTGATCAGTGGGTGCTACATGGATATATATATATGTATACACACACAAATCATATCGAGTCAGAAAAATGACGAGATACTCACCGAAATTCTAAGGCAAATAAATTTTTAAAAATTAAAATTATATTCGCTAGAATTTAGAATATTTCTATTTGTTTCATATACTGCGTGTGTTTCTGTTTGTGACAGGTATGAAGACTGGACTGATGAAGAATGCTATGAAGACAAAAGATGAAAGATAGAAGACAATGAAAATAATAGTGTGTGTAACAGTTAAGGTGTCTGTATTTGAGTCTCTGAATGTATAAATGAAAATGTATGTAAACTGACTAATTGAGTATGAGGAATTGTGTATGAAAATAAAAGTGAATTGAAATGTACACATGTTCAAATAGTGGAGTATAAAAATTTTGTACTGTTTGAAATTGAAATAAAATATTCTATTTATGTTGTGTAGTACATGAAATAGTACAATTACAAACACATATGTAATAATATATATTTGGTTGTTATCATCAAACAAAAATCATATAATTGTGTATACAACACTGTTATATACAACACCCTCCAGCGGCAGCTACGGTTGAGGTTGGAGTTCCAGTTCCTACGGTTGTAGAATTTTCTAAGCTATGCAAAGACTTTACCACGTTGGGAGGGAAACAGTTCAAGGGCACTGAACCAGTAAAGGAAGTCCAGAGGTGGCTGGATATATGTGTTCAGATATTCAAGGACTTGGGCATTAACGATGCCACAAAGAGGAAACATGCATCAAGACAATTGGTGGGCAGAGCAATGGACTGGTGGAACTCTGTCACACTGGAGACCCCTGAAGAAGATATTTCATGGGAATTGTTCTAGGCTAAGTTTGAAGCAAAGTTTATCTCCACCGTGCAAAATTCTATTCTGTTTAAGAGATTCGTGGAGCTTAAACAGAATGGTCGTCCAGTTCTTGACTATATTTCTAACTTCGAGGCTTTATCGAAGTACGCTCGTCATATGTGGATACTCCTTATCAAAAGAACGAGAAGTTTTTTTTTGGGATTGGATGAATATCTTGGGGATTAGCTTGTGGATCACCTCAACAATAGCTTTGAGAATATCGTCGAGAAGGCTTTGAGGCATGAAAGTCTGTTCCCTAAGAAGATGTCTGTTGTTGCACCTAAGGAAGGGCACAAGCCACAACAGGGTGGTAGCAATAAGAAAAGGAAGCAAAACAACAGAAGGGACAGGATCGTCATAAGAAGCAGAAAAGTGAAGCGACATGCTATAACTACTGGCAGAAGGGCCATTAGTCCAAAGATTATAAGAATCCTAAAGCTGAGAAGAAGTGCTTCAAGTGTGGGAAGCTAGGACATGAGAAGAAAGATTGCCCAGAATCAGCTCAAGGAAAGCAAGTGGTTAAGGCTTATGCTTTTGGGGCAGTGCCATCTTCTTCAAAGGCTCCTACTGCTGAGGATAAAGGAAAGGGTGTCGTGGTGCATGGTACTCTTTCTATTCATGGTGTTTCAGTTGAGTCTTGTTTGATACTGGAGCATCACATTCATTCATTTGCAATGAGCTTGTGTGTCGCTTGGGTTTGGAACCCTAGATTTGTGATAGACCATTGATCGTGACTAATCCAGTTGGGGGTTCGTCCAATTTGTGCGTGTTGTACCATGGTTTAGTGTTGTCGAGTCATGGTTTCTCTTTTGTGTGTGATTGCTTTGTTCTTAATTTCGCTGGGTTTGGGATCATCTTGGGCATGGATTGGCTCAAGAGGTATGCGACAAGGGTGAATTGCGAGAAGCTAGAGGTGAGAGTCGGGGATGTGGAAGGGCGAAAGGTGTTGATAAAGTGTAAGCGTGAAGAGGGTGTCTTTGTTAGCTATCTATATTCGCTTGTGATTCCACAAGAAGACTTGTCATCTGTGTTGATCGCTAATGGGTATGTGGATGTCTTTGACGAGGTCAAAGGGTTGCCATCGCATTGTGAGATTGAGTTTAGGATTGATTTAGTAGAGGGCGCTAGACCAATTATTATGCCTCTTTGGTGGATGGCACCTAAGGAACAGCGAGAGTTGGAGGTGCAAGTTCGAGACCTTCTTAGGAAGGGATTCATTCAGAGAAGTGTTTCCAAATGGGGTGCACCGGTCTTGTTTGCAACCAAGGCAGATGGCTCGTTAAGGTTGTGTGTCGATTATCGTGAGCTGAACAAGGTGACTAATAAGAACAAGCATCCGTTGCCAAGGATTGATGACTATTTCGATCAGCTTCACGAAGCCAAAGTGTTTTCTCAGATGGATTTGGCAATGGGATTTCACCAGTTGAGGGTGGCTAAGGATAGTGTGCCAAATACTGCTTTTAGGATGCCATCTGGTTTCCTCGAGTGGTTGGTGATGCCATTCGGGTTGACTAATGCGCCATCGTATTTCGTGGATCTTATGAATAGAGTGTTCAGAGATCAATTGTACAAGTTTGTGCTTGTGTTCATAAATGATATTCTAGTTTACTCCAGAATGAGGAAGAACACAAGACGCACTTGAGAGTTGTGTTAGAGATCTTGCGAAAGCATCATCTGAAGGCCAAGTTCTCAAAGTGTCACTTCTGGAAGGATGAAGTGAGGTTCTTAGGTCATGTTGTTTCTCGAAAGGGGATAGCGATTGACCCTGCTAAAGTAGAAGCAATCCAGGACTGGGATAGACCTAAGAATGCGATGGATGTTCGGAGTTTCCTTGGGTTGGCAGAATATTACCAACGGTTTATCAAGGATTTCTCCAAGATAGTTGCACCGTTGACAGGATTAACAAAGAAGAACCAAGTGTTCACATGGGATGCGACGTGTGAATGAGCGTTTGAAATCCTTAAGGAGAGATTGACGAGTGCACCTTTGGTAACAATTCCAAGTGGGAATGAAGAGATGATGGTTTATACCGATGCAAATGGTACTGGGCTTGGAGCAGTACTGATGCAGAAGGATAAAGTTGTGGCTTACGCGAGCCGACAGCTAAAGCCGCATGAGAAGAATTATCCAACTCATGATTTGGAGTTGGCAGTGATTGTGTTTGCTCTGAAGATGTGGAGACATTACCTATTGGGAGTTCGGTTGGAGTTGTTTACGGACCACAATTCATTGAAGTATCTTTTCTCCCAAAAGGATTTGAATCTTAGGCAAGAACAATGGTTAGAGTTTCTGGCAGCATATGATTTTAGGATAGCCTATACCCCTGGCAAAGGCAACGCAGTTGCAGATGCATTGAGTCGAAGGCACACTAATTTGGAGGCGATTTTTTCACAATGGAAGAGCCTCGAGTTTTTGGCAAGGTTTGATTTCAGGCCGAGGTATGAGTTAGAATCTGAAATGTTGGCAAGCATATCGATAAGACCTACTCTCATTGAAAGGATTGGCGAGAGCCAAAAGTGAGATGCAAAGCTTGTCTAGTTTATCCAGCGACTAGGACTAGAAGATAAAGAGTTCGAAGTCGATCAAGAAGGTTGGCTTCGAAAACGAGGGCGATTAGTTGTTCCAGATATCGATGGATTGAGAGATGAGGTTCTAAGAGAATGTCATCACTCGAAATTGACAATTCATCTCGGTGGTAATAAGATGTATCAGGACATGAAGCGAATTTACTACTGGGAGGGGATGAAGAGAGATATTGGAAAGTTCATTTCCCAGTGTATGAACTGTCAGTTGGTGAAAAATGAATAGAAGAAGCTGAGTGGTTTGCTTCAGCCATTAGAAGTTCCTACATGGAAGTGGGAGCAAGTATCGATGGATTTTATCGATTGAATACCTAGGACGAGGGCAGGAAATGAAGGGATTTGGGTCATCGTGGATCGCTTGACCAAAAGTGCAAGATTCATTCCTGTCAAGTCGACGAGGACAGCGTCGAAATTGGCTGAACTTTATGTGAAATGGATAGTTAGATTCCATGGTATCCCAAAGAGTATAGTGAGTGATCGAGATCCGTTCTTCACTAGCGATTTCGGAAAAGTTTGCAAGAAGCTTTGGGAACCGAGTTGTGCTTGAGTACGGCATATCATCCCCAAACTGATGGTCAGACCGAGCAAGTCAATCGAGTTTTGGAAGATCTCCTAAGAGCTTATGTGTTGGATTTTGGGGGATCATGGGAGGGCCATCTACATCTAGTTGAGTTTGCATATAATAATAGCTACCAGTCGAGTATTGGGATGGCACCATACGAGGCATTGTATGGGAGGTCGTGCAATTCTCTAGCTTGTTGGTTAGAAACTGGAGATAAGCTGATACTTGGGCCTGAGATGATTAGAGAGACCTCAGATTGTATCAAGATCATTCAGCAACGGATGAAAGCAGCCCAGGATCGTCAGAAGAGTTATGCTGATTAACATTGAAAAGATTTGGAATTCGACGTAGGCGATATGGTTTTTGTGGAGATTTCGTCGTTAAAGCATGTGGTGCGATTCGGAAATAAAAGGAAGCTAGCTCCAAGGTTTGTTGGACCATTTCCGATAGTCGAACGAATAGGAAAGCTCGCGTATAGATTGGAGTTGCCCGAGAAGATGTTGAGTGTGCATAATGTTTTCCATGTTTTGTTTCTACAGAAGTTCGTACACGACTCGAATGTGGTGGTATCTCCAGAGCAGTATGAAGACTTGGAGGTAGAGACTGTAGCGGTGAAACCTCGTAAGCCACTTCATGTTGTGGGGAATGACACGAAACAGCTTATGAGGAGGACGGTTAAGCTGGTCAAGATACAATGGAATGAAGATGGTGACTATTGTACGTGGGAGACGGAAGAGAGCATGAGAATGTCTCATCCAGAATTCTTTTTTGGTAGTACCCTTTGATATCGTATCGTCGTTATATCATTGTATCTTGTTGATTCTTTGATAGAATTCCGTGTGCTAGGATAAGGCTATGTATGCATGGCTTGATGGTTGCTAGTTTGAATGATAGAATTAGCTTCTCATAGATGATAGGCATGCAGAATTGTTGTGATTGCTTGTGTTTTCTTGGAATTTTGGGGGTGAAATTCTTAAGACGGGAGGGGGGAAGGAATGTAACAGCCCGCATTTTACATGTTGGAAGATCGTAAAATATTTTTATTTTATTCCCTGAGGGCTGGATCATTCTCTTCTTTTAACATGTTGCCTATGGGGATGTGAGAAATGTCCATAATTTTTTATCGATTTTGTTTGTGACCATTTTGCCCCTATCAGTCTTGTAAAAGGCATAACTTTTGACTCAGGTCGAATCAGAAGGTGAGACCTGTGCCATTGGAAAGGAATTGATGATTGCCTTTCCGTAAAGTGGTTACATTAAAGATTTGGCTCAGCGGTTTGGGAGGAATCGCTGTTTTAAGGTTTTTCAGTTGGTTGTCCAGGTTTTGGGAGCCTAATGGGCTGATTTCGGAGAGGCCCATTAGTGGGTTGATGGAAACTAGGGCATAATTTCTTTGAATATATTCTTGAATTTATTCGAGACTTGAGTAAAACTCAGAGCAGCAATAACGGAAGCGGCAGAAATCAGTGGATGCATGATGATAGGTTCCTCGCACCAAAAAAAATGGTTTCTTTTTGGCTTGCACAACCAAATTTTTTTCCTGTAGGTCTACAAGAAGATGATAAATTATGAAATTAAAATAGGGGGAAAGGGATATGAGAAATGTTTTTAGTTTTCCATTCTCTCATTGGAGGCCTTGTGCTCCTCCTTCCTCTAACACCTTTCCACCATTAAAAATCATCATCCAAATGAGGAAATCATAGATCTACATCATTGGAGGCTAGATCTACATCAATTGAGGCAAGGATTCATTGAATCAAAGTGTTTGGTGCAAGGCGCTTGCTGTCCGAATTCTTCTTTCATCAATTTTAGTATGTTTTGGAGAATTGGTGAGTGATTTACATCTCTCACATGGATTCGATAAAGTATGTGAGTGCTTGATCATGTTTTTCATCCATTTCAAGTGTTTTACCATAGATCTCATTTAATAAGTTTGAATCTGTGATTCTATGTTATTTCTACGCTATTCCATATGGTTATGCAAGTTATATCCATATCCATAGTTTTGTTCATATTTGCATTTATGTTGATTTTGGTAAGTTTCACATAATCATTGATGAAATTGCCAAATTGGTGATGTTATTGGTTTCATAACATGTTTGTGGTTGTATTTAGTGAATTGGTTGAGTTAGTTTTGTCGATTGTATCGATTGGCGGAGTTTTGGTCGAAATTGAAGTTACATCGGATTGGTGTAGGTTTCGGGTCGCGCGTAGGAGAGGTCGGTCGTGCACCATGGTAGATTTCTTGGGAAACAAGTCAGAAGTGCAGGATCGGTCATGGATTTGTGATCAGTGACAGAATGCATCAGTTATGGATTTGTGACGGATCTGGGAAGGATCACACATGGATGGATCGTGCATAGATGACTCGCACATGGTCCAGATCCGCGATGGATCAGTGACGGAACGGATCGGTCAGTGAAAGATCTATAACGGGTTTGTGGAAGGTCGGTCAGTGACGGATTTGTAAAGGGTCGGTCGATCATGAGGAGGTAGGTCAGTGACGGATTTGTGATGGGTCTATCGATCATGAAAAGGTCAGTCAGTGACGGATTCGTGATGGGTCGGTCAATGACGAATTTTTGATAGATCTGTGATGGCTCGCGCATGGGTAGATCGCCCATGGATGGATTGCGCATGAATGGATCAACTTAGATCTGTGATGGATCTGTGATAGAATGGATCGGCTTAGGTCAGTGATGGATCAGTGACGGATGGATGAGTGACGGATCAATGATGGATCGGTGACGAATTGATGCAGAATTGAACCAGGGGATATGATAGCATTTCAGCAGCGATTCTAAACGCTGTAGTGAATGGCTTAAGTGTTGCGGCCTATTTCCTTAGCTTGTGTGTACGAATGCTATGGATTGTTAGGACCTTATGATTGATGATTACTTTGGTCCGAGAGTGATTATTACTTCGAGACGAATTCAGTGGGAATGTCGAAGTGATGTGGTGTGATCTTTGCCAAGTGTTGTACAACGAGGGTGATTACAACTCAAAAGTGTCCTGAGTTGGTGAACAGTCGTGATTGATAACGACTAGAGATGTGAAGGCCAAGGAATTATCGTTATCGCAGGATCTAGCCGGCTCAGAGTTAGGGTTACGCGTTTTCTTTATATGGTCAAGTACCCTGGGTTTCGTTTTATGGCCTAAACACATTTCGTCATATTGTAACAACCCGCTTTTATTAGGGATATTGAATTGGGAATCAACCAATTGTTTTGGTAATTTAGAGGAAAAATAAAAATAATAATGAATGAATAAATAGATAAAAGCAAAGCATATATTTTTGGGATGAGAGGAAAATACATGTTTTATGAATTATTGGGCGTATGTAGTTGATGTAAAACGTTGCACGTTTTGTTGTAACAATGATAAAGTTTATTGTTTTTGATTAAATAACAATTTTAAAAGGAAAAAAAATATTTTTTTTATGATTACATAACGAAGTTTTGCCTTTATGTATGAGAAATTTAAATAACACAACATTTTTATGTGTGTGTTATCTTTCAAGTGTGCATTTGAAAAAAAAAGAGAAGTTCACACAATGTTGAAAATGTGTGCAATGTAAGGTAAAAATAATTTTATGTCCATTTTTCACAAAAAGAAAACAAAAAGAAAATATTATAAAAGGAAAAAAATGTAAATAAAATAAAAATAAAAATATGTATGTATGCTTTTTTGAGGAAATCTCTAGAAACTAAATTTAAAAGGAGGAAAACCAAAAATATCTCATAATAAGACAAACTTTAATCATTTTGTTTCTTTAGGGAACAGAGTGAAATAATAAAATAAGGGGGGGGGGCTTGGTGGAAGAATCTAGAGAAGGGGCTAAACATAAAAATTCCTTCTCATTAATCTCCCGTTCCCATTCCTTATTCAGTACGTAGTACGTATTTCTCCATCTCAGAAAGAGCAAACCAGAAATACAACGCAGGAAAGAAAAAGAGAAAAGAAAAATCAAATCTTTCCATCTCAATCAAAATAAAGATTAGAAATTTGCAGTCAAAGGTTGAAGTAAGATTCCCAATTCTTCAAATAAGTATCCCTAAATTTAATCCTATTTCATCTTCTTCCTTGCCTTTCTATGAATTGTTATTTAGGGGTTTATGATTTTTGTTTGAATTGGAAAGGAAGAGGATTGCAATCAAAAGCAAGCTGTTACAGGGCTTCAAAATTGCATTTTGGTGTTTGAGGTGAGTGAAGTTTTCACCTTTTTCCTATTTAAATCATGAATTGTGTATGCATGATGGGTTAAAGGTGAAATTTTGATTGCAAATTAGCTCCTTCCCCTATTTATGATTTATTCTTAGTATGTTTGGGGCAATTAAATTAGATTTGCGGTAGTATTGCAAAATTGAAGACATTATACCTTAAAAATGGTAGGATGCTTATAACTTTTACTGCATGCAAGATATTTGTTTCATTGCCTCATAGTTGTTGCATGCATGTAATTTTACACATGCAAGGTGCTTTTTTAATTGCTTTAAAGAAAAGTAAATTGATAATTCTTGAAAGGCAAATCTTTACGCCTTTTTGCTAATTTTCTGTTTTTTTTTTAAAGAAGAATTTTTTTTATTTATTTTAAATTATCTTTGTTTATAACAAGATTTCCTTTAAAACAATTATATGTTTGTTGTCTTTAAAAATTTTGAAAGCAGAATCTTTCATGAACTAAATAGTCGATTTTTTTTGTTAATTTTAATTAAATTTAACATGTTAAACAGTGCCTATGTTTCGTTATAATACATAAGTTTTATGGGGTACTTGTGTGTTAGAGCGAAACGGAAGAGTAACAATCTATGTACATGTATTGTTAACCTTTTTGCAAAGTATACTGGGTTTTATAAAACTTACTTTACGAATATTAACATGGTTGGTTTTATAGTGTTTTAATGTTATAAACACTACAAATTTTTAAGGCATGATTTTACAAAATAATGTTTTAAAATTACTTTTGATTTTGGGATTGGGATAGATTGGACTTTGTTGTACCAATGGGCCAAAACTATATCTTGGTCGACCTGATTCAGGTTCGCTACCTGAATCATGGTAGTTTTAATTTCCGCCTATCTACCACTAAAGGTCAAACGGTCTGCTACATTGGGCAATTTTGTTGTTTTGATCGGGATTCCCGATCGGCGGGTCACAGACTACATCAGATGGAGGCGTCGGTGTGCCACGTGTAGCGCCGTGAACGGGTAGCATATGGCCTTCGCCTTAGAACGTCTTGGTTATCCTGGGTTGATCGCCAGGTGTCGTTATGGCGTTATGAGTAGGTTACGGTGCTGATGTCTCCGCGCGCGCTAGAGCTCTACCACTGTGATTTTACAATACTTGTGTCTGTTTATTTGGTATCTGTTATGAGTCATATTATATTTATCCCGTAGTTCCCATAATTCTTTATTACCCTCTAATTTATTTGAATAAGGTTGGCATATTACCCAAGTTAATTTGGAAACCCAGCATTATATTATCATATTGTTTTATATATGATAATTGTTTTGGTATTGTATTGCTTTACATACAATACCTGCGCCTTTTAATCTTACTCTTTTATATTATCATATTGCTTTACATATGATAATTGTTTGGTATTGTATTGCTTTACAT
Source organism: Allium sativum (assembly GCA_030737875.1). Classification (NCBI taxonomy): domain Eukaryota; kingdom Viridiplantae; phylum Streptophyta; class Magnoliopsida; order Asparagales; family Amaryllidaceae; genus Allium; species Allium sativum. The sequence goes on along the minus strand of CM060916.1, from coordinate 890,658,423 downwards.
ACAATATCTGTGCCTTTTAATCTTACTTTTTATATTATCATATTGCTTTACATATGATAATTGCTTGGTATTGTATTGCTTTACATACAATACCTGTGACCTTTAATCTTATTTGTTTTATATATTATCATATTGCTTTACATATGAATATTGTTTTGGTATTGTATTGCTTTACATACAATACCGATGCCTGAGATTATGGCACATTGATGCGATGACTATGCTAAATTGTTCATATATTGTAACATCCATATGCCTCATGTTGACTTATACATGTGGCACCTTTACTTCTTTGTTAAATTATTTATTGTCCATAGATACTTACTTCACTCACACTAGACATAGTCTGAACCGTGTGATTTTTTTTGTTTAAACAATTCTCGGGTCCGGCTGAGGATTGTTGGCAGGTTAGGTTTGCGTGTACTGCAGCGTCACTTTTATCCTTTTCCACGTTTTGGAATTTTGGACTGTGCAGCTTCAGACTATCAGTAGTGTGTAGTATTATGGTATGTACACTATTATGTATTTTGGGAAGTGATATTATGTATGATGGACTATGTATTTGGACATCTCTATTATGATATGTATTATGTATTCTGCTGCGCTTGATGCTATTATATTTTGTACTATGTAACTTGGGAAATTTTCTTGTACCATTGTTTTCAACTTATACTGAGCACAAATGGTAAGTTGATTTTTTTAAAAAATTCTTGTGCCAGTGTTCATTCAAGGGAATGAGTACAACATTTAGCCCTATCGAGTCCCATTCACCGTGCTTTCCGACAGTAATACTTAGTGTTGCTCTTGGTTGGCATGGGTCTAGGGGTCGGGCGTTACATTGTCGGTATCAGAGCCCAGGTTTGACATAGTACAAAATATAATTAGAACAGGGATTAGCACAAGACAGTAGAAACATTATACATGTCTGTTATTTTACAGTATCACTACCATCATATAATAATAGTTGTACATACCTGAACCGAAACCCCAATCTTTTAGCGTTCTAGCATGAGTATTGTTTTAATTCCATCTTAATGATATATCTCGCTATATGCAGAGTAGTAAGAAAGATGGTTAGAAGACCTCCCTGTTTGACGATGGAGCAGTGGTTGGAGTTGATGCAGAACATGCCTCAAGCCGCACCCGCTCCTAATGATGCTCCTAGAGTTGATTTCGCTCGTATGTGTAAGGACTTTACGAGCCTTGGAGGGAAGCCTTTCCTTGGGAAAGAAGGTGTTGTTGAAGTTCAGGCCTGGCTTAAGACCTGTGAGCGTGTTTTTGGGCATATGGGTGTGACTGACCGTCAAAAGGTCGAGATTGCTTCTAGCTTCCTTCAAGGCAATGCCGCTGATTGGTTTGACATTATGAATGCTGAGAGGGGAGAGGAAGAGCTTACATGGGAAAGATTTAGGGAACGATTTGAGTTGAGGTTCGTTCCAGAGGCAGAGAGGCCATCCTTACTCGTAGATTTATTGAGCTTAAGCAGAGGGATATGTCAGTTCAGGAGTACGTCAATACCTTCAATTCCCTCTCTAAGTATGGTGCAGACTTGATCAACACCCAGTTCAAAAAGAATTAGAAATTTGTAGATGGTCTTCGTAGGAAGCTGAGAGAACAGCTTTTGACTCAACTTCGTTCTACTTTTGATGAGATTGTTGATCTGGCTTTGAGGTACGAGGACCTGTATCGTGAAAGAGATGATGATGCACCTAAGAGGAAAGCTCCATTTTTCCCTAAGAAGTAGCAGAATTATCAAAAGAAGCAAAAGAAGGCTCAAGCTTCAGGCTCACAAAAGCAAGCTAAAGTTGGAGTAGAATGCTATAAGTGTGGATCAAAGGGGCATTTTTCTAATGTCTGTCCTCAAAGGGAGTGCTATGAGTGTCACCAGATTGGTCATCTATGAAACGAGTATCCGCAACTCACAAAGAAAAAGCAAGCAGCTAGGATCCATGTCATGGAGGGAGATCCGGGTCCAAGCCAAAGGAAAGGAAAGCAAGTAATGGAAGGTACAATCCCATTTGAAGATACTTTCATTTGCATACTTTTTGACACCGGTGCATCACACTCCTTTATATCTAAAGATTTAGTTGATAGATATGCTTTGGATGTAGTTTATCTTGTCACATCTCTAAGGGTTGCGAATCCTATTGGTGGGTCCACAACGCTTGGAATGTTGTGCAAGAACCTTGAGCTATTCTTAGGAGGACTTACTTTCTCATGTGACTTGCATGTATTTGAGTGTCTTGGCTTTGATATTATTTTGGGGATGGATTGGTTGGAACGATATGAAGCTCATCTTTCTTGCTTAGACAGAGTTGTTACTTTGAAACACCCCTCTTTCAAAGGGATTGTCAATATAACACTTGATATGCAAGGCCCTAATGCTCATGGTTCACTCTATTCCATTGAGTCATGAGAAGATGGGGAGATAGCTAGAGTTCCTGTTGTCAGGGATTTTGGTGATGTGTTTGAGCCTGTTACCGGCTTGCTGCCTAAGAGGGCAGTGGAGTTTCGCATAGATCTTATCCCTGGAGCCCAACCAGTCAATAGACCTCCTAATCGTATGCTTCTTGTAGAGATGGAGGAGATTCAGAAGCAGTTGACTGAGCTGGAAGGGAAGCAGTTCATCCGATCGAGTAGCTCTCCTTAGGGAGCTGCTGCAGTCTTTGTAAAGAAGGCTGACGGCTCTCTCCGCTTGTGCATTGATTATAGAAAGCTTAATGAGCTGACAGTAAAGAATAAGTATCCACTCCCTCGTATTGATGATCTTTTTGATCAGTTAAGTGGAGCAAAAGTCTTTTCCTAGATCGACTTAGCCACTGGATTCTATCAGTTTGCGAGTAGCGGAAGACAACATCCCTCTCACTCCCTTTCGCACTCGATATGGCTCTTATGAATGGTTGGTAATGCCGTTTGGTCTTACGAATGCTCCTGCATACTTTGTAGACCTGATGAATAGAGTGTTCATAAGCTATCTTGATAGATTCGTCTTGGTCTTCATTGATGATATATTAGTACATTCCAAGTCTGAGCAAGAGCATGAAGGTCATTTGAGAATTGTTTTGGAGACTTTGAGGGAACGTAAGTTGAAAGCAAAGTTTTCCAAGTGCCACTTTTGGCAGAAGGAGGTAAAGTTCTTGGGCCATATTATATCCGAAGTCGGTCTAGCTGTGGATCCTTCTAAGATATAAGCAATTCAGAATTGGAAAAGGCCTGAGACTGTTACAGAGATTCGAAGCTTCCTCGGTCTAGCAGGGTATTATTGTTGCTTTGTTAAGGATTTTTCGAAGATTGTCAATCCTTTGACAAGGCTGACGAAGAAGGGTGTAAAGTTTGAGTGGACAGAAAAGTGTGAAGAAGCTTTCTCTAAGTTGAAGGAGATGCTTACTAATGCACCAGTTTTGGTGATTCCAGAAGGTAATCAAGATCTTGTGGTGTATACTGATGCTTGTGGGTCTAGATTGGGTGTTGTGCTTATGCAGAAGGGAAGAGTCGTGGCTTATGCATCTAGACAATTAAGACCCAATGAGGTTAGATATGTTGTTCATGATTTAGAGCTGGCAGCTGTAGTTTTTGCTTTGAAGCTATGGCGACATTATCTTATGGGTGAGAGGTTTGTCCTTTATACTGACCATAAATCTTTGATACTCAAAAAGAGCTGAATATGCACCAGCAAAGATGGTTGGAGTTTTTGGCAGCATATGATTTCGATATTCAGTATACACCTGGGAAAGGTAATCGTGTAGCGGACGCTCTCGGCCTTAAGCATCAAACAGTTGTAACAATGATGATTGCTGAATGGCGAGACTTGGAGGTGTTGGCTTCTAGTGGAATTTATTGTAATATGCCCACTCATAGCTCTGGAAGGATGTTGGCCAATATGGTTATGAGACCGAGTCTAATGGATAGGATTTCTCATGCTCAGACGGAAGATCCTACTGCTTTAGAGCGTAATTGACTGAAGAATGGAGATGATGCTGATGATTTGAAAGGATTTGAGTTGGATGCTCAGGGTTGTTTAAGGAAGAAGGGCAGGATCTTTGTACCTAATGTTGCAGGTCTTAGGCATGAGGTGATGAGTGATTGCCATTGTTCGCGATATACCATTCACCCTGGTGGTAGTAAGATGTATATGGACATTTAACGTCTATATTACTGGGCAGGAATGAAGCATGATATAGGCGAGTATGTGAAGAATTGTATTACCTGCCAATTGGTGAAGTGCGAACACCAAAAGCCTAGCGGTCTTCTTCAGCCATTGGAGATTCCGCTATGGAAATGAGATCAGGTATAAGTGAATTAAGATTCTAAATTGTTCATTTGTACTTAGATCCTTCGGCGTAATGCTGTAAATATAAATGCTTTGTTTAGGTATCCGTGGACTTCATTGATGGATTGCCAAGATCAAAGCAAGGTCATGATAGAATATGGGTAGTAGTGGATTATTTGACTAAATCTGCCCATTTTATCCCAGTCAAGTCGAAAAGAACCGCTCCTTATTTGGCAAAGCTATATGTGAGGGAAGTTGTTCATCTCCATGGTGTACCTAGTGCTATAGTTTGTGATAGGTATCCACCATTTACTAGTGGATTCTGGAGGAGCTTGCAGTCTTCTTTGGGGACGAAGTTGAATATCAGCTCAGCATACATCCTCAGTCCGATGGGCAAACTGAGCGGGTTAACAAGATATTGGAGGATTTGTTGCGTTCTTGTATCCTTGATTTTGGCAGGTCTTGGGAGGACCACCTATACTTGGTCGAGTTTGCATATAACAATAGCTTTCAGTCCAGTATAGGCATGGCTCCTTTTGAAGCATTGTATGGAAGACCCTGTAGATCTCCTTCGTGTTGGCTTGAGACTAGGGATAGGTTGGTGCTTGGTTCCGACACTGTGCGTGAAGCTTCTGAGAAGGTGGACCTAATTAGAAGAAGGATGAAAGAGGCACAGGATAGACAAAAGTCCTATGCAGATCGCCGAAGAAAAGACTTGGAGTTCAGTGTTGGAGATCATGTATTCGTGAAGGTTGCTCCTTTAAAAGGAGTAATGAGGTTTAGTAAGACGGGTAAGCTTGCTCCGAGATTTATTGGCCCTTATCCTATTGTGGAGCGAATTAGAAAACTTGCCTATAGAGTTGCCTTACCCGAACACTTAACGAGTGTTTACAACGTCTTTCATGTGTCTCACTTGAGGAAGTGTTTAAGGGACTCCGAAGAGGTCATAGAGCCGAAGCAGTTGCAGCAGATTGAGATCGCTCCTAACATGACTTTTACTCAAGAGCCTATTTGTATTGTTGCCTCTGAGACGAAGAAGCTTCGTAGTAAAGTGGTTCCTTTGGTCAAGGTGCAGTGGTCAAGTAATCCAAAAGACTGCACTTGGGAAACGCAAGAGTCGATGCAGAGGCATTATCCCAAATTGTTTGGCGCTTGAGTAAGGTATGTCCTATTATTTTGAGTTGAATCTATAATTTTGTTACAGATGTATCCCTTATGTAGAAATTGCGAGGATGCAATTTTTGTAAGGGGGGAAGTCTGTAACAACCTGCTTTTATTAGGGATATTGAATAGGGAATCAACTAATTGTTTTGGTAATTTAGAGGAAAAATAAATATAATAATGAATAAATAAATAGATAAAAGCAAAAATATATTTTTGGGATGAGAGGAAAATACATGTTTTATGAATTATTGGGCGTACGTAGTTGATGTAAAATGTTGCACGTTTTGTTGTAACAATGATAAAGTTTATTGTTTTTGATTAAATAACATTTTTAAAAGAAAAAAAAAGATTTTTTAATGATTACATAACGAAGTTTTGCCTTTATGTATGAGAAATTTAAATAACACAACTTTTTTATGTGTCTATTAGTTTTCAAGTGTGCATTTGAAAAAAAAGAAGAAGAAGAGAAGTTCACATAATGTTGAAAATGTGTGCAATGTAAGGTAAAAAAGAATTTTATGTCCATTTTTCATAAAAAGAAAAGATTATAAAAGGAAAAAAATGTAAACAAAATAAAAATAAAAATATGTATGTATGCATTTTGAGGAAATCTCTAGAAACTAAATTTAAAAGGAGGAAAACCAAAAATATCTCATAATAAGACAAACTTTAATCATTTTGTTTCTTTAGGGAAAAGAGTGAAATAATAAAATAAAGGGAGGGGGGACTTGGTGGAAGAATCTAGAGAAGGGGATAAACATAAAAATTCCTTCTCATTAATCTCCCGTTCCCATTCCTCATTCAGTACGTAGTACGTATTTCTCCATCTCAGAAAGAGCAAACCAGAAATACAACGCAGGAAAGAAAAAGAGAAAAGAGAAATCAAATATTTCCACCTCAATCAAAATAAAGACTAGAAATTTGCAATCAAACGTTGAAGTAAGATTCCCAATTCTTCAAGTAAGTATCCCTAAATCTAATCCTATTTCATCTTCTTCCTTGCCTTTCTATGAATTGTTATTTAGGGGTTTTTGATTTTTGTTTGAATTGGAAAGGAAGAGGATTGCAATCAAAAGCAAGCTGTTACAGGGTTTCAAAATTGCATTTTGGTGTTTGAGGTGAGTGAAGTTTTCACCTTTTTCCTCTTTAAATCATGAATTGTGTATGCGTGATGGGTTAAAGGTGAAATTTTGATTGCAAATTAGCTCCTTCCCCTATTTATGATTTATTCTTGGTATGTTTGGGGCAATTAAATTAGATTTGCGGTAGTATTGCAAAATTGAAGACATTATACCTTAAAATTGGTAGGATGCTTATAACTTTTACTACATGCAAGATATTTGTTTCATTGCCTCATAGTTGTTGTATGCATGTGATTTTATCGCATGCAAGGTGCTTGTTTAATTGCTTTAAAGAAAAGCAAATTGATTATTCTTGTAAGGCAAATCTTTATGCCTTTTTGCTAATTTTCTGTTTAAAAAAAATAAGAAGAAAAAAAATTATTTATTTTAAATTATCTTTGTTTATAACAAGATTTCATTTAAAACAATTATATGTTTGTTCTCTTTAAAAATTTTGAAAGCAGAATCTTTCATGAACTAAATAGTCGAATAATTTTGTTATTTTAATTAAATTTAACATGTTAAACAATGCCTATGTTTCGTTATAATACATAAGTATTATGGGGTACTTGTGTGTTAGAGCGAAACGGAAGAGTAACAATCTATGGACATGTATTGTTAACTTTTTTGCAAAGTATACTGGGTTTTATAAAACTTACTTTTATGAGTATTGCCATGATTGGTTTTATAGTGTTTTGATGTTATAAACACTATAAATTTTTAAGGCATGATTTTACAAAATAATGTTTTAAAAATACTTTTGATTTTGGGATTGGGATAGATTGGACTCTGTTGTACCAATGGGTCAAAACTCCATCTTGGTCGACCTGATTCAGGTTCGCTACTTGAATCATGGTGGTTTTAATTTCCTCCCATCTACCACCAAAGGTCAAACGGTCTGCTACATTGGGCAATTTTGTTGTTTTGATCGGGATTCCCAATCGACGGGTCACAGACTACATCAGATGGAGGCGTGGGTGTGCCATGTGTAGTGTCGTGAACGGGTCGGATACGGCCTTCGCCTTTGACCGTCTTGGTTATCCTGGGTTGATCGCCGGGTGTCGTTATGGCGTTATGAGTAGGTTACGGTGCTGATGTCTCCACGCGCGCTTGAGCTCTACCACTGTGATTTTACAACACTAGCGTCTGTTTATTTGGTATCTGTCGTGAGTCATATTATATTTATCCCGTAGTTCCCATAATTCTTTATTACCCTCTTATTTATTTGAATAATGTTGGCATATTACCCAAGTTAATTTGGAAACCCAGTATTATATTATCATATTGTTTTATATATGATAATTGTTTTGGTATTGTATTGCTTTACATACAATACATGCGCCTTTTAATCTTACTCTTTTATATTATCATATTGCTTTACATATGATAATTGTTTGGTATTGTATTGCTTTACATACAATATCTGTGCCTTTTAATCTTACTTTTTATAATATCATATTGCTTTACATTTGATAATTGCTTGGTATTGTATTGCTTTACATACGATACCTGTGACCTTTAGTCTTATTTTTTATATATATTATCATATTGCTTTACATATGATAATTGTTTTGGTATTGTATTGCTTTACATACAATACCGATGCCTGAGATTATGGCACATTAATACGATGACTACGCTAAATTGTTCATATATTGTAACATTCATACGCCTCAAGTTGACTTATACATGTGGCACCTTTACTTCTTTGTTAAATTATTTAATGTCCATAGATACTTACTTCACTCACACTAGACATAGTCTGACCCGTGTGATTTGTTTTGTTAAAAAAATCCTCGGGTCAGGCTGAGGATTGTTGGCAGGTTAGGTTTGCGTGGACTGCAGCGTCACTTTTATCCTTTTCCACGTTTTGGGGTTTTGGACTGTGCAACTTCAGACTATCAGTAGTGTGTAGTATTATGGTATGTACACTATTATGTATTTTGGGAAGTGATATTATGTATGATGGACTATGTATTTGGACATTTCTATTATGATATGTATTCTGCTGTTGTTATTGTGCTGCGCTTGATGCTATTATATTTTGTACTATGTAACTTGGGAAATTTTCTTGTACCATTGCTTTGAACTTATACTGAGCACGAATGGTAAGTTGAATCTTTTTAAAAATTCTCGTGCCAGTGTTCGTTCAAGGGAATGAGTACAACATTTAGCCCTATCAAGTCCCATTCTCCGTGCTTTCCGACAGTAATACTTAGTGTTGCTCTTGGTTGGCATGGGTCTATGGGCCGGGCGTTACACGTATGGTGTGGGGGGTTTGGCTAGAACCGGGGTTTCGTTGTATGGCCGTTGATAGTTGATGGCAAGTTTTTTAGCCAGTCATGCGATAAACAGTGGTTTCAAAGCAAGGTTGGTGGTGATAGTCAGAGTCAGTCATGCATGTTTGGGTGCATGTTGTAACTATGTTTGAGTTGATATTGCTATGTGTGAATAGCTGTTCTGATTACCATGGCTGACTTGTTATTCCTATGGATGTATGAATCATAAAGGCTATCACTATCATGTAGTGGGGAAGGCAGGTGTAAGTTCTTCTTTGGAGTTGGGTAAATTAGTTTGTTTATTTACCCATTCTCATATACTTTATTGATGAAGTTTGTTAACTATTTTATCACTCACTAAGACTATTGTCTGACTCAAGGTTTTATGTCTCCACTTTTTACCTTGGGCTGTTCATCCGATTGTGGATGGGCAGACTGAGTAGCCGGTGACAGACGATGCTTTAGTGAGGACGATGATGCTAATCGATGGCGAGCAGGAGGCTCACGTACCAGTTTTACTATTATCTAGTATTTTTTTTCGCTGTTTTCTATTTCTATGAGTGTTGTAGTGAGGCAAATTGTACAAACACTACTGTTGCATCAACGTGTATGGGAAATACTTTCTAGCTGTTATGAAAGTCTAGTATTTTTTTCTGCTTCACTATCACTACCTGTTGTATATATTCTATTATATTTTATCCTTACTGTGTGAGTTTATGACAGGTTCTGCTTATATACCTTACCTTGATGATCGTCCATAGCTGTCTGACACACCTTTCAGCGCATTATTTCTCTTGTATAGTGCGGGGGCTATGGGCGGTCGTCGCAATTCTGTTCCTGGATGACTTTTATGGACGAATATCTGGTAGAGTATTTCCTAAAAATCACATACATTGATTTTTACAAATATACCAAGTTTGGTGGCGGAGAAGACACCTTCTTTTAGCTTAACACCCGATTATACTTGTGGACGTCAATTAGTGATTTAATGGATCTGACTATGCGACATTCAAAGTTAATGTGATGTTCCCTAAAAGGTAATCGTAATCTCAACCCTCATCAATGGGGAAATGAAAGAAATCAGGCAGGCATCAGGGCTATGTGGGTCATTCCCATTAGGGTGGATTATCACCATCTAGAGAAAATTCATTTGTTTCTTCCGTCACTTCTGTATCTTATGAGAAATGGTTTGGGTCGCTACCAATCATGGTGATAATATATTTGGTACACTCAAGTTGAATGAGTGGTCAGTCGTGTGTGACAGGGTTGCAACATGTTCTTGTTGACCCCTAGTGTATTGCTTTCTAGAGTACACTGATCGGGAGGTGGTTCCATACCTTGTCATGTTGGAAATCTGAATTCCAATACGAGCTGTACGGTTTTAGGTGTAAACCAACTATTATGGAATGTGAAATGTAAGCTTTCCGGCTATATTCTTATTTATTTGTGATTTGATAAACATTATTATAATGTTAGTGGATTTAATATAAAAATGTGATTTGGCTATCATAAGGTAAAAACACTTGTCATGTTTATTTGTGGTCGTGTCTTACGAGAATTCCATTATTTTAAGTGTTTCTTAAACTTAAACAAGTTGTTTATATACGAGAGAGTTATATGAAACACTCTTGATTTCTCAAAATAAAATTGTTTACTCACACCAGGCTTATGTCTGACCCGTAGTTTTTTTTTGTTTTTCATAAACTCTTGGGTACTCATAGTAATTATTATGGGTAGTCAAGTGATCCAGGTACTCAATCACTATCTCTTAGAGGAGTTTAAGCAGGAGGGCCCTATATTAGCTATCATACTACTATATCTATGAGATTCCTATGTTATCTCCTGGTTTGTATGATAGACAGGTCATGATGACTCTATGTGTGTAATATCTGCATGTCGGTAACTACTGATGTATAATTAATAATATTTATTTATGCATTATGTGAAGTATTGTATTTTATCCAACTATGATGTGAGATTATGATGTTTGTTTAATTTCTGTCTTCCATCTCTTTCTTTTTCTTTAATAATGACTCGACTTTCGAAGTGATCAAAAGCCGGTTCATTACAATAATTGTATGATTAATATTCTTTGAAATTTTGCCTATTTTAAAAATCCAGAGGCAACAATGATTCATAGGGTGATTCCTATATGGGATGCAGTAGGAGAGTGCCTTCGGTTCATCCTGTTCCTGGATGACTTGTATGGACGGATGTCTGACAGAGTATTTCCAAATGGATCATGTACGTTGATTTCTTCAAACGTGCTATAGTTGTTGGCGGAGAATTGCCGTTCGCTCAGCTTCCGGCTAGAGTATTTTTGTGGACGTCAATTAGTGATACCTGACGGATCTGACGATGTGGCATTCAAAGTGAATGGTGATCAGATGTTTTCAAAAGTAAACTCTGACCTCAAGCCTCATCAACCTGAAAATGACAAAAATCGGGCAGGCAGCATGGCTATGTGGGTCGCTCCAATTAGGGTGTATAATCACCTATCTAGATAAATTCCATATTTGCTTCTTTAATCTATGTTTCGATGCTGTCCCTTTTCGGGAGACGGTTGCTGATCCCAACCGTCGGTGATATACATTCAATACACTCAAGCGAAATGAGTGGTCGGTCATGTGTGGGCCGGGTTGCAAGACGTTCTTGTTGAACCCAGTGTATTCGTCTCTAGAGATACACTATCGGTAAGTGGTCCCATACCTTGTCATAGTTGGAATCCAATCTCCAATAAGCGCCCGCGGTTTTGTTTTGTATACTATATATGTGGAGCGTGAGATGCAAGCGTTCCACTAGATTGCTACTTACTTGTATTTAGACATTATCATAATATCAAATAAGGTATTGTTTCCAAAAATGTTTTCAGTTATCGTAAGGTAAAAACCGTCCGTGTTTATGTGTGGATTTGGTCTTACGATTACCTTTTTCTTTTGAAAAGATTTTGAACTTTAAAAATCATGATTGGATGATTTACCCTTAATACTGTGCGAGTTTATCTCACTCTGGTTCACCAGACTGACCCGGTATTTTGTAAATGCTCAGTTTAGCCTGGGGTGTACAGGTTCAGGTTATCGAATGCTGTGAAGTCCAGAGAGGAGCTGGAAATGTTCAGACGTATGATATTATATAGCTACTATTCCGCTGTGTGTTGTGTAATAACCCGAAAATCTGAGCCAGTTTAAAAATTTTATTTTGGCGATTTTAGCGAATTTTGAACATTTAAAATGAATTATTTTAAATAATATCGACGAGAAATTTATTTTGAATATAATTCGAACGTATATATTATATACGTCGTTGTTAGAATATAAATAATTATATATAATTATAAATAGAATTGAAAATGCCGCGGTAGTTCGATAATTCGATTTCAAACTTCAATTGAACGTACCGGGTGCAAAACAATCCGGATTTTAGTGAAACAAAAAGCATTAGGATCTAATTGATCATATCTTTCCAACGAATCCGAAAAATCAAAATTTCATAGCGGGAATCAAAAGATATGTCCAGTTGAAAATTCTGAATAGTCGCTATGGAATTCAGGCCCTTAAAAATGGGAATTTTGCAAACGACCTCGGATTTCGACGAAACCACTTTTGTTGGGTCCGTGATGTCAAATTATTGCTAGATTTCAAATTTCATAATTTTTCGAATCAATATGTGAGCGTGGCAAAGGAAAACGCGTTTGACCAGTTTCAGTTGATTTTAATCGACTGGAAAATGGCCATTTTTCTAACGGTCTCAGAATTCGACGAAACTAGTTTTGTTAGGACTGTATCGTCAATACGAAGCTAGAAAATATTTTTCTGGAATTTTTCAAGTTAGTATGTGACCCCGGTAAATTGAAATGCGCGTTCAAATTCAATATATAGAGTTATATGTAGATTTTGACGGAAACTGATTCAAACGATCGAATCAGCTTACGATACATATCCCATTGTGTTCGGAATGGGGGTGAAACGCTATGGACGACAGGAGGTGGGCCTCGTTTCGAGATCGTATGTAAAAGTCAACTTTTTGAAAAAAATAAAATAAATTAAAAATTAATACCCTCCCCTCTCCTTAACTACCCAGGCCCCCGATTTCATTTTACAGAAAAAAAAAGAGAAAACCTAAATATAAAATCGCGTCGCCCGCCCACCCATCGACATCGCCACCGCCGCCTCGCATCAATGTCGCCCCACCCCAGCCGCAGCTACCTCCGACAATCCCTTCGATCCCCCTCCCTTCGATCGATCACCAGCGGCGCCCACAAAAGCCCTGACGTCGCCCGAAAGCCCCTGCCGCCTTGCAGCGCCTCGCAGCACTCCCTCCGACGATCTTGAGCCACCCTCCGACGCTGGCGCACAGAAGACACCCCCCTCCCCCGTTCGATTTTCCTCCACCGCTGCCGCCTGCTACGGCTGCCGCCGCCCCCTGAGACGCGAGCCACCAACCTCCGACCCCCATTCCTCCTCTTCGATTTAAAAACCGTGAGTTTTCCTACTTTATTTTCTAACCTGATTTTATTTTTATTTATATAACTTAGATCAGTTTTAGATTTAGATAAAGAATTTTGAAATGAAAATATGGTTTAAAAGATTAAATTTTTAAAAAGCAAAAGATTAGATTTTTTATAGTTGAAAGGGCGATATTTTTATATTATAGAAAGGCTAAAAATATAATTTTTATATAGCATAGATAATAAAAATTCGATCTTTATTATGTGGGAGATGTAAAAATATGATTTTTATATTTTTAAAGAATTAAAAGTATGATTTTTATATTTTTAAAGTATTAAAAATATAATCTTTACTATATAGAAGTGGTAGAAATATGATTTTTGTCTATGTAGAGAATTAAAAATATCATCTATATATGTGTAGGAAAATAAAAATGTGATTTTTATGATGATATTTTTGAAAAGGCGAAATCTATATTTTTATAAAGGCGAAATCTATATTTTTGAAATGGAATTTTTATCTATATGACATCGTAGTAAAAATTTGATTTTTATATATTGAATAGTATAATAAAAATTCGATTTTTATATATTGAATAGTATAATAAAAATTCGATTTTTATATATTGAATAGCATAGTAAAAATTCGATTTTTATATATTGAATAGCAAAGTAAAAATCCGATTTTTACATATGTAGTGACTACGGGCAACGAAGGTGATAAAAAGGTGTGAAAGATGAGGATTTCTATAAATGAAGAGTCAAGATGATTGGGTAGCTATTGGTGAGAATTTCTCACCTTTCAATTTCTTTTCTAGATATATATATACTAGGATGCAGACGGTGTTTAGTAGCATCCGACACAATCGTCCACAGACCATGGACTTGTTTGTTTGATTGCAAAAATTAGTTAGATTATTTGATTGAAATTGAATTGTTTGGTGAAATGAATGGATTTGATTGATGTGTGAATGGCGTGGGCCTTCACTAGACCGGGGATAAGGCTAGGCCTCGTCCCGTTTCTAGTATCGTGCCGTTATGCCGCCGAAATTTTCCAAAATATGTTAAAAAAATAAAAATATCATTTTTATTGCGTAAATGAACTGAATAAAAATTCATGTGTTAAAATAAAATGTTTTATCGTTATAAATATAATTTTTAATGTGAATGTGAATAAATAAATATCTATAAACAAATCGGCCGATTTGTTTATATACACTGATTTGACTGATATTGATTGGGTCGATAAATTTTACACATCGCCCAACTACACAACTAAAATCTGTGTTTGATTGTTTGAAACCCCACACGGGTGTTGGGATGAAATTTGAAGTTCACTCATCCTGATTGATTAAATATGTCGATCGATTGATTGACAGACTGTTATAAGCGTTAGATATCTATATTTGATGCTTATACAGTGTAGTGCACTTTGGTTAATGGTTGATTATTTATCGTTACTATTATATACATGTGTTGTATGAAATCCATATAATTGACTTTATATGGTAATTGATTGGGCCTCATTCCAATTTAGAAGATAAAGAATATTATAAAGTAAAGGTTTATGTGTTGACTGTACACATTCGTGAGATTAGTCATGTGTTGAACGAAATATTTTAACAATAAAATTTATATCTTTATCACTATAAAATAAAGGTTCATGTGTTGACTGTACTCATCCGTTGAGATTAGTCATGTGTTGAACGAAATAATTTAACAAAAATAGTCACACGTGGACAGTACTCATTCGTTGAGATTAGTCGTGTGTTGACAAAAATAAATACTCATTTGTTGAATAGAATATTTGAAAAAGAAATATTTGAAATAGAATATTTGAAAATAGAAATATATGGAGCCGTATTGATTAGATTGACGCCATTTTGACGTGAACAATATTTATATCGATTTTATTCATTTTAAAATGAATATTGAAAAGTGAAATCGCATATTTAAAAACGAATTGAATTCGAATTGAATATAAAACGAATTTGATTTCAATCGAATATATAATGAATTTGATTCAAATAGAAAACGGAAATGAATGGAATATAAAATGATTTCGAAATGGATGGAATATAAAACGATTTCGAAATGAATTGAATATAAAATGATTTCGAATTAAATTGAATAGAAAACAAATTGAATTCAAATGGAATAGAAAACGAATTTGATTTAAGTCGAATAGAAAATCAATTTGAATTGAATCGAATAGAAAACCAATTTGAATTGAATAGAATAGAAAACCAATTTGAATTGAATCGAATAGAAAACGATTTTGAAATTGAATTGAATTGAAAACGAATTCAAATTGAATTGAAAGCGAATTGAAATGAATTCAAATTGAATTGAAATTTGAATTGAATAGAAATGAATTTTAAAACGAATTAATAAAGAAGAATTCAATTTTGCTTTGGATTGAAATGGAAGTTGAAATCATTTTTGAAACGAATTTAAAACTATTTATAAAATTCGTTTTAAATAGTAATCGACGAAATATATATTATATACATAATATAATGGCCTGAATAGAACGCGCCGCGCCGAGGCAGTTCGTGAATTTCGACCATTTATTTCAAACGGACATTACGGGAGATCCGACCGTCGGATTCTCCTAAAACCGGAACCGTTGGGTTCGTATCGAAAAGAGCTTTCTAACGAACATTAGAAATTTGAAATCAAACGGTCGGATTTGGAGGTCCAAATCAAATTCAGAAAAGGTCGCTATAAGTGCAGTTCGATGGCCGTTGATGGAAATCGACTGTACGGGCCTTGATAAAATTATTAAAAATATCAATAATTTGTGTAAAATCATAAGAAATGATTTGAGAAAAATTGGGGTGAGAAACTCCATATTTGAAAAGATAAAAATGGATTTTTATCGAAATGACCTAGTTTTGAACTAAATTTAAAACCCAATTATTTTTAAATAAATAAATTAGATTTAAAAAGGGTTTTTAAATAATCGGAATTTCTAACATATAACGATTGGATTTGAAATGGGTTTATCGTGAACGGTGTTTTAAATAACACTAGTTCTTTAACCCGATAACAAATAGAATGTGATTTGGGTTTGTCGTGAACTGTGTTTTAAATAACACCTAGTTCTTTAACCCAGTAAAAGGAGTTTTAACGAATCTGCAATTAGGTTGAAATGTGAATCTATAATCTAAGTTATCAAATTTAGAAAATGAGCAAGAATGGAGTATTACCAGTTTTTCTCCAAAGCGATAGTTAAATCTTTAATTAGATTTGAACGTGAAATGGTAATTAATTTTACCGACAACACTGTGGTGTTAGATATGGAGTATTACCAGTTTTGCTTCATGGGATGAATAGGTTGGGATTGGGAAATAAAATAAATAATTACTTCGTTGTGGTTCGCTAATCTCGACTAGTTTAGAAAACCATAACTTGGTTTGAAATGTCATCCAAAGGAAGATTAAAGGTTAAATTTCAAAGAATTTATCTTGGATAAAATTAATGGGAACCTTTCCCTAAGAATGTGATTTGGTGAATAAAAGAATATTCTGAATTGGAATGAGGCGTATGTTGAGTTTGTGTAACATTTGTTTTTAATATACGCGGGTTGTTCGGAAAGTCCGGGTTTATACCCATTCTGAATAATCGATTCGACGATAAGTCGAAGATGAAGACGGTGGTCGAAGACCGGAAGTCTTCACATCGTTTGGATAATTACTGACGATCCTGATTGGGCAGTACACCCAAGAGGATGGAAATAGTTGGTGGTCGTCCAGACGTACTTGGAGACGGATGGATATGCGAGGAAAGTGCCTCCGGTTTCGTTCAGACCCAGAACGAACTTGTAAATGGATTGTGTGTCTGACATTGGATTTTATTCTGTGTTGATTGATTTCTGTTTAATATATATCTGTTTGGCGGCGGAGAATTTATTCTCTTGCTTAACGCCCTTCTCTGAGACGTACGAGCTTGGAGGTTATATATCGATAGATATCAATCGCATGGCATGAACTGCCAGTGTGGCATGCTGAGTTGCATAGATCAAGGCTTCTGTTGAAAAGCAAAGTCTTGTGGTTGATGATCAAAGCACGGCCTTTGTGGCGTAGCTTTGTGTATAACGTGAATTCGCGAGCCTCACACCTCGGTATGAGTCAAAAACGGGATACGGACTGTAGGGAGAGCACGACATTTCTTTCTAGCTTTGGTGGTGTCAGTGACTTACCAGCCCTGACATTTATATACTTTTCACCTTTGTGGTTGTTGGAATGCGAGGCGCCTCGATTATAGGTCTGTAAGGACCGGGAAACGTGTGTTCATGCATAACTAATCCTCTAACGTAAGTGAGGACCGGCCCTGAAGCATCCAGGGGTTGCCCAGAGTGCGTAACCCTGAGGCATTTGCTAGAGTGTCTCGAACGCGGAGAGGAGCTTGCCCCTTGCCTCGACTCATGAAGGAAATCCAATTTCCAATACGTGTATTGCGGTTTTAATTGTAGAACTAGTATGGCGACATGATATATGGTACCCATGCCGTCTATGATTTATATTTATGATTGAAATTGTTTTGACACTATACACTTATTATAGTATCAATTGATTTGTTTTAAACGTACCAAGCATGTTTGGCTATTATAAGGGAAAACCCTATCCTCCGGCTTGCGTTGCATTGTGTGATGGGACCTGTGTCTTATAATAGCTTCATTTTTCGAAAAAGCATTGCGTTGTTTATTCTAGGCACCAGTATTCTTGGGAGAAAACCCGTTCCGTGCTATCCGGCGTGGTCCCTTGAATTACTTTCTTTTAAAATAAAGTTTTAATAACTGTTTTAGTTCTCACACCAGTCACATGACTGACCTGGAGTTTATTGTTTTAACCTAAACTCTGGGTGCCCCTATTTTCCGCACGGGCAACTAGTAGTTTCGGTTTTGCAGATTTATATTCACAGGATCCTGGTTTACAGCTGGAATGATATCCGGAAAGCTCTGTATCCGTATATCACCTTCAGTTGTGCTTTGTATTATTTTCCGCTGCTATGTAATTTATTGTAATCTCTGATATTTATTGAATGTAATTTATTCTTTATACTCTGTATATTCTTGTATCTGATGGAATTGTTGTAATAACAATGAAATGTTCTCCCGTCTGCGTTCATTTGTGTGTTGTTCTCAAAGTATCCGCTCTTTCCTTCACGGGGAAGTTACGGGTTCTTACATGTTGTATATGGGAACAGGTTATTATAACTGTCCCATGGTGTGATGTACTCTGATAATTGTAAGTTTTTTTAAAGGCTCTCAATAAAGATTTATTTCTGTATTATATTTTGTTACGCTGCGATGTGAGACTCTGTGTTGTGAAGTTTCTTCTTCTTCTTCTTATATTGTAACATTTCTTTCTTTCTTATCTCACCCTCTAATTTCTTTCTAATAACTATTCAGTGTTTTCGGTGCTTGGAGGGTCGGCATGAGTTACGGTAAAGGTATTTATGTCGATTTCCAAGACCGAAAATCCCTGGGTCGTTACAAAAGATTCCCAATTACTAGGAATTGTAACTATGGTCGCATAGACAAGAACATAAATAAAGCATAAGCAGTAAATCACACTAGAGATTTATAGTGGTTCGGCCTCAATGAGGGCCTACGTCCACTTTGAAGAGTCGTTGGAATATTATTAATCACTTGGAAGAAATTACAAGGTTGAGACTATCTCATGACATCTCATTACATTCATGTTCCATGATATATGATGTCATAATTATCATATATTGAATAATAAGGAAAAAGACGATTTTGTCCTTCTTCTTCAAGCGTTATGGAGGTCTCAAAGCTCAATAATCCCACCCCTTTGAAGTGTGAGGCCATGGGGTATTTATAGGAAGTGGTTAGGTAGGGGTTTGGTAGGAGTAGGTAGAAATGGGGACCATCTCCCAGAAATTCGCACCTCTTGTTTTCGGGCCTCGGAAATTCGCACCTGGGGTGAGGTGCGAAATTTGGCACCTGGCAGGTGCGAAATTTCGCACCGCCAAGTATGAAATTTCGCACCTGGTAGGTGCGAAATTTCGCACCCGGCTGGGTGCGAAGTGGATTTCGGCTAGAGGCATTGTCGAGGCTGGTTGGTTCTTTTGAGACGTCGAAGCTCCTCAACATGAAATGAAGGAATCCACCGTTTTGCTGGTCAGAAGTGAAGGAATTTGAGCTTCCGGCATGGAGAAAATCAGATGAATCGGGCGGTGCCCACAGTTTCGACCAAACCGGCTAGGTCGATCGCTGCCGGGATTGTGGGGCCCCGGACCCCCACCGGCGCTGCACCCGGACCGGCTTGACGGCTCGCCTTCGGCTCAGATGCGGACGGATACTGATGGGGGTTGCGTCCGAGGGATGCGATGTCCTGCTAGTGGCCAGACTCGAGTCTTCTGATACTGGCCCCCCAGAAGATATTGGCGACACCTCCGAGTTGTAATATCACGCGATATGTTGAATCGAGCGTGTCTTGAGTACTTTTGGTGACCGGACCAAAAGGCCGGTTAACAATCCGTATATAAACTAAGCTTGTACTATTTTAATAGTATACAAAATATGTTGTATTAATATTTGTTTTCAGACTTGGCAAATTTGATTTGTTAAGAAAATTTACTCAAACAGATTTTTTTTTCTAAACTTTTGTTGACTTAATAAGATTATTCACAATTGTAATAATAAACAAATGTGCTATTGAACAAAAGGAACAAATTTGTTTTATGATCTCATGATTGAATATGAGATTCATTGTTGACTTCCTTTTGGTTTTGCAAGTTTGTGATATTGATCATAAACATATGATGATCTTCAGGTCAATGTATATATATTATGATATATGCAGAATAGTCTATTTTGAAATATAACAAGTATTAGAAATCAATATAAACTGTACATTGTTATGTATTTACATTGTAGTGAATAGTATGAGTTCAATTTACCACAAATGTATTCGAACAATTTTGTTTTGGTTTTATGATCAGTACATATAATAAAACCTAATAAACAAAGCTATTGAGAAGTTATTAAGTTTTTTTTTTAATTTGATTCATGAATTAAGGATACCGACTTGGCTTTCATACTATTTGCGCATAAATAGTATAAGAATCTGGTATTTTAAAACTATTACAAACTGGATTCATTGGTAGTTAAAATCTGATTTTAACTAAAATCTCAGATAGCTATTATCTTATCTGTTTATCATAGAATCCCAGTGATAAATCAAAAACCAGCTTTGATTGATCAAGAAAGGCAAGGCAATCTTATTTTAATTTTGAGATACTGATTTCAAAAGCATGTTATTGCCTGATGAATCTGAAAAATGTTTATTAATTGTTGCCTCTATATGTTATATATATATATATATATATATATATATATATATATATAGTGTGTGAGTTTGTGTGTGTGTGTATATATATATATTAGATCATTTACTTTGAATTTTGTCTATCTCAGAAATCGATTCAAAATAAATATTGCGTCTATATACATATCTGTTTAACTCATTTTAATTATTTAATTGAGTGTACATTGGTAAATGTCATCTGCGAATATGATTTGCAGCTTTATATTGTCAATTTATATACACGAATACCATGGCACGTGCGATGCATGTGCGCAGGAGGTATTGGTGTAGTGAACAATGGTTATAAGTTTTGTTTTCATGCGAACACAGTAATGTATATGAAATGTTTCATTTTCTGTGTGCATATACGTACATATCAACTATTTATTAATACATGAAATTAGAGCAAGTTAGGTTAGGCCAAAGAAATTGGGATATTAGCCTTCTATTATGTTTAAAAAAAACGTTTTGGTTTTAAAAATCATACCCTAAATGATACCCATTTCGCTATGAATGCTTAAATCTTGTCAAAATACAAAACTATTTGATGACACTTTATAAATTTTGATTTATTATTTATGGTAATGTTGTATTGAATTTTTAGCAATTTAATTAGAATAATTAATTTTCTCCTTTATTTAGTAGAATAACAATGAAAATAATATTTGAGAATTAAGAATAACTGTAGTAACTGTTTTGTGTCCTCCTTGTTCTGTGCTTGAGACCGCATTGATAATATGGTGATAGCGGGTTTTCTAACGTTAAAAGCAATTTTACTCTAGTAAGAGCACTCCCAGCAATGAACGGCAATATGAGTGGTAAAATGCAAGAAAAAACGTCGATCCCCCCCATCGTTCCAGCAGTGGGTGGGGGGACGCTGTAATTCTTTTTTATTTATTATTAAAATCCTTAAACAGTTTTCTGAAAACCGTTTAAGGCTTAAATTTAATACCAAAAAAAAAAAAAAAAAAAAAAAAAAAAAAAAAATTAATTCAAGAGGGGATTTGCATTTATAAACGGCGACGCTCCTCATTTGCCTCCGCTCCTTCCACTGCTGCAGTGCGAGCGACATCCAATCTCCCCTATTTCACCTTGTTTGGCAACTGCTGGGAGTGCCCTAACAAAGCAGGAATATGATGTGACTTTATATTTTGGTTTGGCTCAGTGGAAATTGCAACTGCACATTATTGGTAATAAAGTAAAAAAAGCACGTGAGAATGAATTGGCTAATGGCAGATTTGATAGAAGAATGGGTACATAGCGTGTAATAATTTATGTTAAAGACTTGTCAGCCTACTATTTGGCAACTTCGTAGCAATGACACCTGGGATCGTGGTAGGGTAATCATGGTGTGGACATGTAGATATTTGTACTGTACATTGTTACAGGCATATTACTAAACGTTATAATATATAAAGCATATATGAGCTTAATAGGAGGGAGTTGGTCATTCAGCCTTCCTGTGATGATCAGATTTAACGTGAATTCTATGTCTCAGTTACGCGCTTAATTGTTAACCACAGCATATTTTTTAATTACTCGGCAGAGTTAAGAAAACAACAGTTTTCTTGTACAAATAAAATAGAAGAAAATATGAGTATAAGCGTGCATATAATCATAAAACATAAAAGTATTTTTTCTCCGATTTTAAAGTGCAGGCTAAGAGTTGAAATCAATAGCACCAGTGCCTGTCCGGAACATTTTGCTGCCCTGGTTTTGGAAAAATTAGCAGGTGCTAAAGAAAAACTGAACAAATATGTTGCCCTCCAAATTTGAACACGTCTCCATATGCATTTGCGCTAAAACTTACCAACTCTCTATGCGAATCAACTGAAATATATTCTCACATACAATTTCTTTCAACCTGCTGCCCCAAACCACCACCTACTGTCTCCTTCGGCATCGGTTGCCCTAGTCGACGGGCTCTCCCGACTCTCCTCCGGGCCGGGCCTGAATAGCACCACAACTAATATTTGATATCTGCCTTTTTATGGATAAAAGAGGTACATATGGTTTTGCCAATTATTGATAATCCTTGGTACTTCTAGCATTAGGCCTTTGACTGATCATCCTGAAATTTAACATGTGTACATGAATTTTAACACGAAGTTCGAAAATTTTGATGATAAATTTTGACATGAAGTTTGTAGCAGTCGAACTGAATGACCAAAGTCTATCACCATTTCCTTTCCACTGCATTTATTTGCTGACTTACCGTGACTCCGTGAGCTCTGCAAACGACCACAAAGAAAGTGAGAATACTATAACATACATGCCCATATTCGTTGTCAATATCAAAACCTAAAATTAGAATTCTACATGTAGAAAAATCAAAAAAGATAAATGTCTACATTTAACAGATAAGACATAAAAAAAAAAAGAACATGGAGTTACATATAACAGACTTGTTATTTTGTTTATCAAAGAGATGGTTAACAAAGCACATGGCATATTGATACTGTTAACCAGAAAATTAAAGAGGTAGAACTCACCAGTGCATACATGATTCCTACAGGCATCATTCCAAAAAATCAGGAAAGATCTGATTCCCATGATCTTGAAGTAAAAACAGGAATACCCCAGTAGCTCTGTGTTTTCCTTAGCATCCAGCTTAGGAAAGATCTAGATTTACAATGAAATAAACATCCCTTTTGGTAGAGCATATGTACGACAAAGCAATTTTGAATGCCATTTGGTTGTTTATGTAAGAAGAGGCATGCCTGTACAACGTTTTATGTCTACAGTCTGCATGGTATACAATTATACTGCAGCAAATTCTTGTGCGCAAACAAACCATACATTGTCACCACATTTTTAAATTTGCAGGTATTTATACGAAACCTGAAGCCATCATTTCTCATCAGAAAAGGTGAGAATAACACACATTATTATTATCAATCAATCCTTTCTTAGGATGCACATGTGACTAATATAAATGAAAAAACATAAAAACAAAGTCAAATCTTATATCATTAAATCCAACATTATAATCTGTTTTAAGTGACATGTCCAAGCTCAAGGATACATGAATTTAAGCTTCATATTACCTCACCAAACTATATCAATTTCATCCAACTAAAAGTCGATGAATATTAGAAGCGACGCTACTGGATGGGTTTTGCATGGTGATTGCGTAGATTGACAAAAATCAAACATAATAAAATGGATGGAAGAAGACTAAGAAGGATTAACCACCGATTCTAATGATTTAAAAATAATGAAAATAAATGTGTATAAAGCATTTAAAAAATAATTAAATAACTAATGAAAGTAATTTATAACTATTACATCAATATCTTGATAAAAATATTAAAATTAGCGTTTTTGAAAGTTTGAAACTTAGAAAACTTGCATCATCTATGTTTTGAACTAATCAATCGGTGCATGAGTAATCAATCAGTATATTTTCAACAGAGGGAAATAATCTGCATGTACCGTACAGAGAGAAAATAGCACTTGCAAAACACAATGTTTGCTAACTATCATTTTAATGAAAAGCAGATACTTGCACTTGCAAATTAAGGCACACAGTTTTGCTGATACTCACTGAGAGTCATCGGATTTTCACAATTTACTCTCCGATCAATACCAATAGGCAGTGATCAATCTAAGAGCTATAGAATAATCATTAACCTTAACAAAGAGATATTAAAAGAATACAGATAATTGCTTACCATTTGTATGAAATTAGTAAAGCTACAAGAGTCGCTATTTACTCCTCCTTTTGTAACAAACTGGGTTTCCAGTTTAAATACTGTTTAAGATAGAGCTGTAAAATTTGTACAAATGTCCAACGTCCGTTCGTGTCCATGACCGAAATACGTTTTTCCGAGTTCGTCCGATTCTCATTTAGGATACGAGTTAGGACAACAAAATTTGTACGAGAAAAAAATCATGTCTGGTCCGTGTTCGTTCAAATTCGTCCGAATTCCTAGGAATTCGGTATATAGTTGAGAGAAAATCTAATAAAAAGTATAAAATGTGATATAAAAAGCCATGTCCGACCGTGTCCGTTCGTGACCGAAAAGCATATGCCCGAGTCCGACCGATCTTATTTTGGACATAAACTAGTACAGCAGAATTTGTCCGAGAAAAAAATTCGTCCGATCCGAATTTTTTTAGAACAGAAACTGAACGCGCTTTCGTCCGGTCCGGTCCGACCGATTTACACCCCTAGTTTAAGACATAATAGATAATTAAACATTGTCTAAGATAGAATAGATAATAAAAACACTTTTAATTATACATACGAGTGATAATGTGATGAGGTAATGGGAAAGGATAAAGATGAAAAAAGAAAGTTACATACAGTATAAAATGTATATTATTTAGAGTTATTTTTGGAAGTCCATAAAACGCTTAATACACATTTTATCAAACACATATCGTGCAATATCAACATGAAACGGTAATAAGAGATGAACATACTATGGGAAACTAACCTCGGAAAAATGGATGATAAGCTGAAGAACAAACAATCTTTCCTTGATTACCGAAAGGACATCTGGAGAAAAAATGCATCAGTTTTTTTACCACGTGATATATCGAGTAAAAGAAAAGAGAACTAATCAGTGGAAACAATCAACTATGGAAACTCAATTAATTTCAAACAATCCAACAAGTAAACAGAGTAAATTAACATACAACTATATTTCAATACAGATGTGAGTGCGGGAACTTACTGAAATCCTAGCAAAATCTTTCACTAATTTCAGCCTTTGAAAATTATTCGCCTCCTCCATCCTTTGTAGTTGTGTTTACATCAAAAGATAGGTGGGTTAGGGAAAAAGTTGGAAATCAAATTCTAATTTGGGAAGAGAGATGAAAATGGAGTATATTTTGGTTTAGGGTGCAATAAATACAGATAATTATAGAACATAAAACACATAATACTGATGCACGTTTGGATTTTGGACTTTCTTCGTCGGATTTTGTTGGTGAGTTGATGAGGCCATGATGCGAGGTGAGAAGGAAAATTGAGACGCAAACTGAAATGCGGAGAGAAAATGAACGTGTTGTGCTAGGGAGCCCGAACCAAAAAAAGCCCGGACTAGCCCGAAATATGCCCTTTCATTGAATTCAGGGGGGTATTTTTGTAAATCATCCCCCCTCAGCATTAATTGCTGACTTAAGTGGCAAATGTAAACTTGCCGCTTAAGCCGCAATTTCACCCGAAACAAAAGTTTCGGGCTCCCCAGCATTTCTGGTTACCGAATAGGCTGTGAACGTGATGAAGAAATGGGCATAAGGCGCGGGACTGGACAAAATCAACCCTTATTTTTGCTATTTTGTATTATTGAAAGTAAGGTTATTTTAAGCAATTGGAAAAAGGCTTCAAAAGGGGAAGTATTTGCTTTATTGGAATTGCTGTTTCAACCAGTGGGATACCCGGTGAATAACACCGAAAGTATAGATAGGCAGTGGTCCCCTCCTATTTTTCCGTCTAAATTGTTGCCTCCATCTACTAATCTCCACCGTCTATTTTCATTCCACGTCACCCGTGATTATTAACTCTCGATCGTTCTAGCATGACTCTTATCATATAAGATGATTTAAGTATATATATTTGTTTCGAAAGTATATCAAATATATGATATAAACAAAATACTTAGAAATGGGTTCTAATGTAAAAAACATGGTTACTGATATAGATGCAATTGTTCTATATATTGAAAACATGGTAATGACTTTTGACATTAGTACCTGAATAAAAGAAAGCATGCAACACTGATTGTTATTTGCTTATTAACAATATATTTACTTCAACATATATATATATATATATATATATATATATATATATATATATGTGTGTGTGTGTGTGTGTGTGTGTGTGTGTGTGTGTATGTATATATATGTGTGTATATATATATATATGTATGTATGTATATATACGAGTGGAAACCCGTGCGATGCACGGAAGCATAAACTTTCGAGTGTTGTCGTTTGCATTTATGAATAAGCGGTGAGAACATATCATATAATAACAAAATATATAATGTAAGTGATATATGTATGTGTTAGGATTCTACTATAGAAACTAAATTTTATAGCAAGAAGTAAATGATGCATGTATAGCGAGTAGTTACAGTTTGCATGTAGTTTAAACAGTATCGAATTTTATGTATCTCTATTGGGTTGATGAAAAGATATATGTACGAAATGATGAATTAAACAACCATATATGTGTTAATCTGCATTGGTTGAACACAATAATGATAGAAATATGAGTATGGTCAACTGTCTCAACATAAAATCTATGTTGCATAGGCACTCATCCCAAATAATTAGACTTGTTTTTCGTCGAAGTTCTGCTACCATAGAATGTTTTATGAATACATCTATTTCATTATTGTTATTTTTCAAACTTGTTAAATTATGGATTTCAATTAATTCTTTTTTTGTTAACATCCTTTCAATATGAACACATGTAAACATTTAATATTCATTAATATTACAATGATTGGTGATAATTTTATAGGATGCTATTTGCACAAAATTTACTTCTGTACATTTGGTCCATCAAGATTTAAGTAGTATGTAATGTAAATTTAGTGTGTTGCTCTTTTATAATATTTAACTGGATTTTCTTGCTTTAAATGACAATTGTCTATTGAATCAAAAATTGTAATACGATTTACTGTTCTACTAAAAAAACGCATTAACCAAAAATGAATTTGAAGTTGATTTGCAGGTAGTCAGTTACCCATGAGATTGAAATTGTTTCATACTGACTTAATGCTAAATTAACAAAGCTTTTTATAGAAAACAATCCATAATTATGCCTAATTTTCACATTAGTTTCTTAAATGTGAATGCAATTACTAGACTATTGATCATTTAAAACTGCAAGAAATAGCAAATATCATATGGAAATAAAATAAAGTTAAGGAGATTTAACGTCATCAGGGAATGATGTGGTTAAGGAAATATAATACAGTATTAGTAACATATAATTTAGCTGCATTTGGCTATAACAAAAGACAGTATTCTTTTATATAAATAATTGAAAAAGATGTAAAAGTTACCTTCGATGGTACTCTTGTCAAAAAATTAATATATTCATGAATAACATGATTTCATAATCATTTTCAAAATGCTAACTAATGTACATTTTTATGAACTGAAACTCTAAAAATATATTGATTATTGCAAGGCTAAAAGGCAATGGTATGTTACCATAGAACAATGATATGTTAAGGAAACATGGTGAAATTAAGGGAAGCCAATCTTAAGGAATAATTTATTTAAGGAAATCTAACGCAAGGATATGTGATATAATATTCAAGATATAGTATACTATAATTTGCATTATGACAGTAGGAAGATGCAAGATTTTGAGTACATGGAAGAATAATCAACTATTAATGCTATAAACCTTTTGTGCAGAAAATTACTATAGTTTGGCGTTACCTGATTAAAGATAGAAAAATTGAGTAATATAGCTAAAATGATGCCGACAAATCACTATGGTAGCTGAATCAATTAAAAAATTCAATGGATACAGAGGAAATATGCTAAATTTTCCGTTGTCAGCTAGATTTGTTGAAACTTCAATAGTTATCTATCCTACACAACAAAAAAAGCATAAAAACAATGTTTATGTGTATATTAGTTGTCTATTGCGTTTCTTACTTAAGCAATTGGAAAATATGCACGTTTCTTTATATCCTTCACTAAACATCAACTAAGCAAATTAATTTGGAAAACATTAACTTGAGGCAAGGAAAATGTGATAAAAGGATATCAAACTTTACTTTTTTTAACTCAAAGATGATTTGTATAATGAAGGATCAGCAATGACAACTGTTAAAGGTCTATGTGACCAAATTCAATTGTATATATTTGTTTCAATCACTAAATTCTAATATGGTCCATAAGATTCAAATCAAAATCAATTAAGAAAACTCACTGGTTATACAGAAAAGATGACAAATTTGTCATGATAAACTAATTTTCTTAAAACTTTGTCTATACTACACCATAAAAAGGTCATAAAATAAAAATTGAAACCCAACCCATATGATACACACAACAAGCTTTCAGAATTAATCAAAACATTAGAACGATAAAGAGAGTTTTACTCATATTAGAATGGTGAAGAGAATTGATCACTAAATTACAACTTATTTGTCGCCGGACATTGAGACATAAACAATGATAAAGATAATTTTACTCGTTCAATATCTGTTACATTTGGGCAGTCTCACTATTTCAATATCTAATTTGTTTATTCAATTTTTGCGTTTTAAGAAAGTCTAGTCCAGTTGAAGTGTAGAATAATAAGATGCTTATCATGTATTAAAAAAATGAGCTATGACAAAATATTTAAAATTACATGATATGAAGTATGTATTATTATGAATATTATAGTTGTTTGGTTATAGTTGTTATGGATAACACTATTGTGTCAACTAATATACGAATTTGTTTATTGGTACCCACATTTCTTCATAAATGGAATTTTGAACATTACGCATTTTTATAGAATAGTTTAAAAAGATTTTGAATGGAAATGTGACGTGAAAAGGCATATTTATGTTGTAAATAAGCTGTAATATAACTATAGAATTAATAATTTAATTGCAGTTAATATGTATTTTACCATGAATGTTTACATGATACATTTCTTTTAGTGTATATGCTGCAAGCAGAAGTGTACATATTGAAATCATGCATATCTGATGTTTAATATTTAATTTTTCATGTTTTTTCTGAACGTAAGGGTAGTTCAATATTAATAAGCGATGGGTTCACATAGTTTCTTTTTTTTATACCTTATAATAACGGATGCACTGTATAAATATAGAATTAACATTATGCCTTATTTGTTAACATTTTAGTCAAAAAGAAAAAAATGGTTAGATGAGAGCTGATTTTAGTGGGTCAAAAAGCCATGTCATATTATAATTTATAGTATTATAGTTTTACCGAATCATGCAATTATTTTACGTTAAAGTCAAATACAAATTACTGGCCATAATTTGTCACCATAAATATGAGTGTCCATGAGATTGCTTAATATAAAAATAGTGCGTAAGCAAATATGTCAACCAATATTTAATTTATTTCCTGGTATCCAAATCTATTCCCATAGTCAAACAATTAAAGAACGTGAAAGTGGGAGAGCAAAGTTACTGATAGCGTGATAACTAAATATAAGGCAAATGCGAATGAGGTGGAAATCAAAATAATAGGGGATGTGTTTAAATTAGGACGGTGGATTTGTTTTTGTGGGATTAAATCTGAACCACTCTTTGTCTTGTTGTTTGTCCAAAGGGGGAATTTTATTATATATATATATATATGTATATATATATATATATATGTTTAGACTTTATACATTATATAATATTGTGATTCATAAAGTGTTATATATATGTATAAAAAAATACTGTATGTTACAAGGATTCGATTCTGACACGAAATGGTTTCACAATAAACGAAATCTGTTTTTTTTATTAAAATCTGAACTGGAATATGATAAATAGTCGATTGTGAAATGAATTTTGTCTTTGTGTGATCGACTCAGAATTAATATATGATATTAATTCGATCATATGTATTTACAATTCCTATTATTACTTGCTATAATATGTGATAAAAGTCATCTGTATATAATCTGTCTAAACACAATGATGATTGTATATTACAAATTTGATTTGTAGAATTTAATTTTGAAGTTAATATTATGATATATATAGATATATTCAGGTTGATTTCTAATTAACTATGTAATATATATATATATATATATATATATATATTAATCACTATGCTATATTGAATCACAGGAACTCGATTTAGATTGCATACAGTATACATGTCAGTAGGTGTTTGGATTTATACATTTATTTAATTCCAAAAATTTTGTAATCACCCAATTTGAAGTAATTTTATTTTGAACAATTTTATTTATCGATTGAAAGATCCTAGTTACTGAACTATGGGTCTGAGATTATAAATAATCTTGTTTCATTAAGCTTATGACAGAGTGATTCACCAAAACACATAAGTTATATATTTTCTGCTAGTATGTGTCTTAGTTGCAAAAGCCTATGTTTATATTTATGAACTGGGGATCTTAAGTGTTGCAATTAGAATAATCTATTATATAATTTAATAATGACAGTTATATGTTATTATTGGTGAAATATGGTATTAATATGTGATATTAAAAGGTGCTGCAAGTGTGTGTGTGTGTATATATATATATATTTGTTTTTATATATATTTGCCAGTTAAAAATATTTGTTTTTTAAATGTGGGTAAATTAAAATTTTAAAACTGGATAGATGTTGTGATAGTACCTGGGTAGGTGATATGATAAAGTATGGATAGTTTAACCAGTCACCAGATCTGGTTACAACATATGTATTACCTTAACAGGTTTAAGCATCTAATTACTATCAAAATATATGCATTTTATTTTATTATCTGTTTTGTGTGTGTGTGTATATGTGTATATATATATATATATATATATATATATATGAGAATATATGTATTCGTAAAATTTCCATAAGCACGTTAGTGAACAACACTTATCTGGGTTGTATATAATGATATATAGGTTAGTCCAGAAGCTTACCGAGTGGATGTTAGTGAACATGCCAAAATATTTACATGGTATGTATTGATATACTATGTTCTGGATACATGGTGGATGTTCCCTTGTGGTGATATCAGATACCAGCAGTTAGCAATTTACCTCTAATATATGATACTGAAATGTAATCTCATTTTAAATACACTACTGTATAAAATATGACTAAGATATATGCATATATATGTGATGAATGCTGCAGTACAGTCTATATATGTAATATTGCAAAGAATTATAAGAAGTTTAGTTTTGAATTGCCTTTTCTGTACAGTTGTATATAGATAACTAACATGTTGTCGATCATCTATTTGATCATTTACCAAATGAGTGTTGTCAATTTTAAATTTTCTATGTTATGTATATAAATTGATGTACTTCATTAAACATACATGCGTAAATGTTACATGAGACATTGTAACTATGTATAAATCTGATTGAGTAATTGGCACCTGTACTGTTATGAAAGTCAATTCTAAAAGGCCGTCATAATTCATGGTGTAATAACCCGAAAATCCGAGCTAATTTAAAATTTTTATTTTGGCAATTTTAGCGAATTTTGAATATTTAAAATGAATTATTTTAAATAATCACGACGAGAAATTTATTTTGAATAGAATTTGAACGTATATTTTTATTTGAATCGTCCTTAGAATATAAATATTTTATTTTAATATAGAAGGAATTGAAAATGGCACGGTAGTTCGATAATTCGATTTCAAATTTCAAATGAATGTACAGGATTCAAAATAAACCAGATTTTAGCGAAACCAAAAATACTGGAATCTAATTGAAAATATCTTTCTAATGAATCCGAAAAATCGAAATTTCATAGCGGGAATTAAAAGTTATGCCCAGTTGAAAATTCAGAATAGTCGTTATGGAATTTTGGGCCCTTAAAAATGGAAATTTTGCAAAACGACCTCGGTTTTCGACGAAACCATTTTTGTTGGGCCGTGATGTCAAGTTATTGCTAGGTTTCAAAATTCATAATTCATAATTTTTTGAATCAATATGTGAGCGTGGCGAAGTAAAACGTGTTTTGGCAGTTTCAGTCAATTTCGATCGACCAGAAAATGGTCGTTTTTCAAACAGTCTCAGAATTCGACGAAACTAGTTTTTTTAGGACCGTATTGTCAATACGAAGCTAGAAATAATTTTTCTGGAATTTTTAGAGTTAGTATGTGGCCCCGGTAAATTGAAAAGCACGTTTAAAATTCAATATATGGATTTATATTTTAATTTCAAGGAAAACTGACTGTAATAGCCGAACTGGCTCATGAAACATATCCCATTGCATTCGAAATGGGGGTATTTGGCTAGGGGCGACAGTCGTTGGGTTTGATTTGGAGTAAAGGATGCAAGATCGCTATTTTTGGAATTTAAGTAATAATAAATCAAATATATTTTTCTATAAGGAGGGAGCCCAAATTAAAACCCTAGCGGATCCATCGTTTATTTCCGCGCCGCCAGGAGCAATCAACGGAGAAATTCTTCAAATTTTTATCCCTAAATTGCGATCGATCCACACAATGAACTGAAGAATTAGTTGAACCGAAATTGTTTAGATTTCTTCAATCTTTCCATCTGTTCCACTTTGATCAATTATCGTGGGGTTTCCTGTGAAATTTTCCTCCTCAAAGCCTCGTCGCATCGAGATGATTCCAGGCGCCAACGTCTGTTCGAGTTCACCGAGGAGGGGGTCTTCGTGAAGCCCACGCGACGCCGCATCAGATGGGAGTGTCGGATTCTGGTCCAGCGCGAATGAGGAGGTGGCGCAGTGGAAGTTGCGGATCGAGGGATGGGAATGATGAACGGGGTATTTCCATAATAACAACATTTTAACCGAGAGCTCCTTTCTATCTTTAGTTTGTTTATAAATTACTTAGGATTAAAATCTGATTTTCTTTTATATATTATAGTAAAGTAAAATATGAATATATATATATATATACACACACATTGTTTTAAAATTCTAAAATTTTAAATAAAATACATTGATAAAAAAGGGTAGTTTTAAAAATATAAAAAGAATTTGTTTGGAAGAATATGAATACCTTAGTTTGAAAGAAAAAAAATACCACTGTTTGAAAAATAAATAGCATGGTTTCTTTTCAGTTTTAAAAGAGATGACATATAAAAATAAGCATTGATTTTAAATTTAAATATGCTTTTAAAATATATATATATATATATATACATCGTTTTGAAAATATATACATACATCGTTTAGAAAAAATATATATACATCGTTTTGAAAATATATACATAATCTTTTTGAAAGTATATATATACATCGTTTAGAAAATATATATACATCGTTTTTTAAAATTATATTTGCACACATTGTTTTTAAAATAAAATAGCTATAGTAAAAATATGATTTTTATATATGTATAATTATAAAAATATAATTTTTATATAGAAAGAAGCGTTGTAAAAATATATGATTTTTATATATGAAGTGCCATTATAAAAATGTGATTTTTAAAATAAACATCACATTAAAAATGCAATTTTTACTATGAACAGCGGGTTGGAATTTTGGGCAAATTCAAACCGTTCAGAAAGAAAGACTGACGGAGTGGAACCCCAAGGTGAGAACTCCTCACTTTTATTTCTATTTCTAGTTTGAAATATATACTAGGATGTAGACGGTGCTTAGCAGCACCTGACACACGTCGTTCACAGACCATGGATGACTTGTTTGTTTGATTTCTGTGTAGTGAAATTTGATAGTGTGATGTGGAATGAAATAATAATATATATATTCATGTGTTGAAATAAAATATATATTCATGTGTTGAAGTAAAATAAATATTCATTTACAAATCGAACGATTTGTTTATGTACACCCATTTAAAGGATATTGATTGGGACGATAAATTTTACACATTGCCCAACTGCACAAATAAAAATCTGTGTTTGTTGATTTGAAACCCCACACGGGTATTGGGATGATATTTGACGTACACTAATCCCGATTGTTTAGTTGTATGTCAATCGATGGGTTGACAGACTATGTAAGCGTTAATTGTTTATATTTAATGCTTATGCAGTTGTGTGGTGCACTCTGGATGATGGTTGATTATTTATCGTTGCTATTATATACAAGTGTTGTAGAAAATCCATATAATTAACATTATATGGTAATTGATTGGGCCTCATTCCAATTTGGAAAATAAGGAATATTATAAAAGAAAATTCATGTGTTGAATAGAAAGAAAATTCATGTGTTGAATAGAAAGAAAATTCATGTGTTGAATAGAAAATAAATTCATGTGTTGAATAAAATAAAAATTCATGTGTTGAATAAATCAATTCATGTGTTGAATAAAATAAATTCATGTGTTGAATAAAATAAATATTCATGTGTTGAATAAAATATATATTCATGTGTTGAAGAAAATATTCATTTGTTGAATAGAATTATGAAGTTATTGAAATATATAAAGCCGTGCTGGTCAGATATGCGTCATTTTGACGCGAACGATATTTATATCGATTATATTCGTTTTTATAATGATTATAGAAAAGGAAGTGATTTCAAAATATAACATTTTGAAAATATTATCATTTGTATATCGGTGATGTGGAATATTCAATTTTGATTCGAAATTAAATATGAAGTTGAAATCATTTCGAAAACGAATTTAAAATGATTTATAAAATACGTTTTAAAAAGGAAATCGATGACATATATATATATATATTATATATATTAAATGGCCTGAATAGAACGCGCCGCGCAGCGGCAGTTCGCGAATTTCGACCATTGAATTCGAATGGATATTACGGGAGATCCGACCATCGGATTCTCCTAAAATCGGAACCGTTGCGTTCGTATCGAAAAGAGTTTTCTAATGAATATTAGAGATTTGAAATCTAACGTTCGGATTTGGAATTATGTCCAAATCCAATTTGGAAAAGGTCGTTGTAAGTGCAGTTCGATGGTCATTGATGGAAATCAACTGTACGAGCCTTGATAAAATTATTAAAAATAGTAATAATTTGTGTAAAATCATAAGAAATGATTTGGAAAGAATTGGGATGAAAATGTCCATATTTGAAAAGATAAAAATATATTTTTATCGAAATGAACTAGTTTTTAACTAGAATTAAAATCCATTTATTTTTAAAATAAATAAATTGGATTTGAAAAGGTTTTAAAAGTAACCAGGATTTCCAATAATTGAATTGGAATGGATTTGAATCGAAATTGTCTTTGGAATATTTCGATGTTGGATTTCGTGATTATATAGATATTGTGATGGAAATTTGAAAGATATATTTATATCGCTATTTCCAAAACGATATTTATTGGTCGTAGAATTTGATATTAAATATAAGGCGATATATTTTCTATTCAGAACCTTGTATTTAATATCAAATGGGATTTGGGTTTGTTGTGAATGGTGTCTTCATTAACACTGTTCTTAAACCCAGTTGAGAAAAAGATTAAATCTTTTTATTTAGATTTAAGGAAGTATACCAATTAAATAATATCTAATTGGAATTGAATTGGAATTGATTTTTGGGTTTATCGTGAACGGTGTTTGAAATGACATTGGTTCTTTAACCCAGTTAAAGACAGGATATGATTTCTCAAGTTAAACAATCATTCATATTGATTTTTGGGAAGATTAAGACCAAGTGGAGTTTTAATGAATCTTTAATTAGATTGAAATGATCGAGAATGGAGTATCACCAGTTTTTCTCCAGGCGATAGTTAAATCTTTAATTAGATTTGAACGTGAAATGGTAATTGTATTTACCGATAACACCATGGTGTTAGATATGAAGTATTACCAGTTTTACTTCATGGGATGAATAGGTTGGGATTAGGAAATAAAATAAATGATTACTTCGGTGTGGTTCCCGACTAGTTTGAATTGATATTCAAAAGAAGATTAAAGAATAAATTTAAAGAATTTATCTTTGATAAAATTAACGGGAACCTTTCCCAAAGTATAAGAATATTTGAATAAAAGAATATTCTGAATTGGAATGAGGCGTATGTAGTGTTTGTGTAACACTTGTTTATTATGTACGCGAGTTATTCAGAAAGACCGGGTTTATCCCATTCTGAATAACTGATTCGACGTGGTGTCGAGGATGAAGACGGTAGTCGAAGACCAGAGGTCTTCACACCGTTTGCGTGATTGCTGATGATCTTGATTGGGTTGTACTCCCAAGAGAAGGGAATCAGTTGGTGATCGTCCAGACGTACTTGGAGATCGATGGATATGCGAGGTACAAGGTGCCTCTGGTTTCGTTCAGACCCAGAACGAACTTGTAAATGGACTGTGTGTCTGACATTGGATTTTATTCTGTGTGATTGATTTCTATTAAATATATATCTGTTTGGCGGCGGAGAATTTATTCCCTTGCTTAACGCCCTTCATTGAGACGTACGAGCTCAGGGGTTATATATTGATGGATATCAATCGCATGGAGTGAATTGCCTGTGTGGCATGCCTAAGTGGCAATTGATCAAGGCTTCTGTTGAAAAGCAAAGCCTTGTGGTTGATGATCAAAGCACCACCTGTATGGCATAGCTTTGTGTAACGTTGATTCGCTAGCCTCACACCCCGGTTGTGACCCAGAAACGGGAGAGGACATCAGGGAGGGCATGCGTTTCCTTCTAGCTAGGGTGGTGTCAGTGACCTACCAGCCCTGACATTTATATTATTTTCACCTGTGTGGTTGTTGCTGTTGCGAGGCGCCTTAGATATATCGGTGACTGTGTGGAGCCGATGGAGTTATTTGGCTCATTGACGCCCCAAAAGGCGGGGAAACGCAGTGTTCAGGCATTTTAATCCACATCGGTGGACCGGCCCTGACGATCCAAGGGTCACTCGATCTCTGATCCTGAGACATGGACTAGAGCGTCTCGAATTCGGTGAGGACTATCTTTTGCCTCGGTTCACAGATGGAAATCCAACTTCCGATACGTGACTTTGCGGTTTTGATTGTATACCTATGTATGGCAACATAGTGGTATGGGGCACTTATGCCGTCTATGATTGATACTTATGATTGAAATTGTTTTGACACTATACACTTATAGTAATAATAAAACATGAAATTTCACGTACCAGGCATTCTTGGCTATTATAAGGTAAAAACCTATCCTCCGGCTTGCGTTGCATTGTGTGATGGGACCTGGGTCTTATAATAGCTTCATTTTTCTTTATTTAGCATTGTGCTGTTGTTTTATGCACTGGTATTCTTGGGAGGAAACCCGTTCCGTGTTATACGGCATGGTCCCTTGGTTTACCTAACTTTAAAATAAAGATTAATAACTGTTTTAGTTCTCACACCAGTCACATGACTGACCTGGAGTTTATTGTTTTAACCTAAACTCTGGGTGCCCTTATTTTGACACGAGCAGCTAGTAGTTTTGGTTTTGCAGATTTATATTCATAGGATCTTGATTTACAACTGGAATTATACTCGGAAAGCCCTGTATCCGCGTATTCCTTTCAGTTGTGTTTTTGTATTGTTTTTCCGCTGCTATGTAATGTAATTTAAATCTCTGATATTTTTCTGATGTATAATATTTATTTATACTCTGTATATTCTTGTATTCTGATGATATTGTTGTAATTAACAATGAAATGTTCTTCTGTTTGTGTTCCGATGTGGCTTGTCCTCAAAGTATCCACACTTTCCTTACTGGAGAAGTTACGGGTCTTGACAGTTTGGTATCAGAGCTTTGGTTTACAGAGCTCGTAGAACAAGACACGTTAGAACCATACGAAAGAATTCATCAGAGATTGGATTAGTAATATCCAACGGGAATGACTCGTTAGAGATAGGATCAGTAGTATCCTAGAACAAGTGTGAAGAGTGATATTTTGAAAATAAAAATGAAAACAAATTTTGTTTTGAAAAATTAAAATCAACTATTTGTATTCGATTATTTATTTTATATTGAATTTGGACAGTCCAGTATATAGAGATTTTCATATATGTCTGATCCACGTGTATTGAAGTCTCAAATATACTGGATAGATATAGAATCACGTTCTAGTCGCCCGGACATGATTCTGGTGATGCCCGGGCATCATCAGTAATTATGTTCGTGTTTCGAAAGTGGGATTTCTATATATTTCCAATTGACTGGTGTGAGAACCAAAATTAGTTAGGGTCTATTGTTGTGTTTTGGCATCAAAAATGTGATTTTTGACTATGTATCAAAATTATGAATTTGAAAAGATAATCAACTAATTGATTGCTGGTTTTGTTGTTTGATTACTGTTTGATTAATTAAATGTTGAACCATTTAGCCAAATTGAACCAAATAGTGGATGTATTGAAAATTAGTCGCATTTGCATGCATATACATGTAGTTACATTGAACAGGTCATAGCAAGTAGGCTAGAGAAGAGGAATACAAATGTTTGCCCGACAAATAGGTACATGTTTATTGTATTTCTTGGGTTTTTGATGATTTTATGAGCCGATTGGCTAGCCGCTTAGATGTTTCTTTTTCTTTTTGGATTGGTGAGGGTCATGGGAGGCTATTTGAAATATCCCGAAGCTCCCGGTGCAGGGGAGGTTATGGCGAATTTTTTTGAAAATTTAGGGAGTTAGCCAAATTTTTGAAAAGTTCTTAGAAATTGAAAAGTTGAAGAACTTAAGCCATAATGAAAATAATGAAAGTTGAGTTGGTTTGTAAAACAACTTTCGGCTTCGTTCCTTTTCGGGGACGAAAAGTTTTAAGTGGGGGAGATTGTAATAACCCAGAAATCCGAGCCAATTTAAAATTTTTATTTTGGCAATTTTATCGAATTTTGAATATTTAAAATGAATTATTTTAAATAATTACAACGAGAAATTTATTTTGAATAGAATTTGAACGTATATTTTTATTTGAATCGTCGTTAGAATATAAATATTTTATTTTAATATAAAAGGAATTGAAAATGGCACGGTAGTTCGAAAATTCGATTTCAAATTTCAAATGAATGTACAGGATTCAAAATAAACCAGATTTTAGTGAAACCAAAAATATTGGAATCTAATTGAAAATATCTTTCCAACGAATTCGAAAAATCGAAATTTCATAGCGGGAATCAAAAGTAATGCTCAGTTGAAAATTCAGAATAGTCATTATGGAATTTTGGGCCCTTAAAAATGGAAATTTTGCAAACGACCTCGGTTTTCGATGAAACCACTTTTGTTGGATCCATGATGTCAAGTTATTGCTAGGTTTCAAAATTCATAATTATCTGAATCAATATGTGAGCGTGGCGAAGTAAAACGTGTTTTGGCAGTTTCAGTCAATTTCGATCGACCAGAAAATGGCCGTTTTTCAAACGGCCTCAGAATTCGATGAAACTAGTTTTGTTAGGACCGTATCGTCAATACGAAGCTATAAATGATTTTTTTGGAATTTTTAGAGTTAGTATGTGGCCCCGGTAAATTGAAATGTACATTTAAAATTCAATATATGGATTTATATTTTAATTTCAAGGAAAACTGACTGTAATAGCCAAACTGGCTGACGAAACATATCCCATTGCGTTCGGAATGGGGGTATTTGGCTAGGGCGACAGTCGTTGCGTTTGATTTGGAGTAAGGATGCAAGATCGCTATTTTTGGAATTTAAATAATAATAAAAAAAGAAATTCTATAAGGAGGGGGCCCAAATTAAAACCCTAGCGGATCCATCGTTTATTTCCGCGCCGCCAGGAGTTATCAACGGCGAAATTCTTCAAATTTTTGTCGCCAAATTGCGATCGATCCATACAATGAATTGAAGAATTAATTGAACCGAAATTGTTTAGATTTCTTCAATCTTTCCATCTGTTCCACTTTGATCAATTATCGTGGGGTTTCCTGTGAGATTTTCCTCCTCAAAGCCTCGTCGCATCGAGATGATTCCAGGCGCCAGCGTCGGTTCGAGTTCACCGAGGAGGGGGTCTTCGTGAATCCCTCGCAACGCCGCATCAGATGGGAGTGTTGGATTCTGGTCCAGCGCTAAGGAGGAGGTGGCGCAGTGGAAGTTGCGGATCGAGGGATGGGAATGATGAACGGGGTATTTCCAGAATAACAACATTTTAACCGAGAGCTCCTTTCTATCTTTAGTTTGTTTATAAATTACTTAGGATTAAAATCTGATTTTCTTTTGTATATTATAGTAAAGTAAAATATGAATATATATATATATACACATTGTTTTAAAATTCTAAAATTTTAAATAAAATACATTGATAAAAAAGGGTAGTTTTAAAAATATGAAAAGAATTTGTTTGGAAGAATAAGAATACCTTTGTTTGAAAGAATAAAAAATAACTTTGTTTGAAAAATAAATAGCATGGTTTCTTTTCAGTTTTAAAAGAGATGACATATAAAAATAAGCATTGATTTTAAATTTAAATATGCTTTTTAAATATATATATATATACATCGTTTTGAAAATATAAACATACATCGTTCAGAAAATATATATATATATACATCGTTCGGAAAATATATACATACATCGTTTTGAAAGTATATATAT
Organism: Allium sativum; assembly: GCA_030737875.1. Classification (NCBI taxonomy): domain Eukaryota; kingdom Viridiplantae; phylum Streptophyta; class Magnoliopsida; order Asparagales; family Amaryllidaceae; genus Allium; species Allium sativum. The sequence continues at coordinate 890,617,685 of CM060916.1, read as the reverse complement.
ACATCGTTTAGAAAATATATATACAACGTTTTTTAAAAATATATATGTACGCATTGTTTTTAAAATAAAATAGCTATAGTAAAAATATGATTTTTATATATGTATAATTATAAAAATATAATTTTTATATAGAAAGAAGCGTTGTAAAAATATATGATTTTTATATATGAAGTGCCATTATAAAAATGTGATTTTTAAAATAAACATCATATTAAAAATGCGATTTTTACTATGAACAGCGGGTTGGAATTTTGGGCAAATTCAAACCGTTCAGAAAGAAAGACTGACGGAGTGGAACCCCAAGGTGAGAACTCCTCACTTTTATTTCTATTTCTAGTTTGAAATATATACTAGGATGCAGACGGTGCTTAGCAGCACCTGACACACGTCGTCCACAGACCATGGATGACTTGTTTGTTTGATTTCTGTGTAGTGAAATTTGATAGTGTGATGTGGAATGAAATAATAATATATATATTCATGTGTTGAAATAAAATATATATTCATGTGTTGAAGTAAAATAAATATTCATTTACAAATCGAACGATTTGTTTATGTACACCCATTTAAAGGATATTGATTGGGACGATAAATTTTACACATCGCCCAACTGCACAAATAAAAATCTGTGTTTGTTGATTTGAAACCCCACACGGGTATTGGGGTGATATTTGACGTACACTAATCCCGATTGTTTAGTTGTATGTCAATCGATGGGTTGATAGACTATGTAAGCGTTAATTGTTTATATTTAATGTTTATGCAGTTGTGTGGTGCACTCTGGATAATGGTTAATTATTTATCGTTGCTATTATATACAAGTGTTGTAGAAAATCCATATAATTAACATTATATGGTAATTGATTGGGCCTCATTCCAATTTGGAAAATAAGGAATATTATAAAAGAAAATTCATGTGTTGAATAGAAAGAAAATTCATGTGTTGAATAGAAAGAAAATTCATGTGTTGAATAGAAAGAAAATTCATGTGTTGAATAGAAAATAAATTCATGTGTTGAATAAAATAAATTCATGTGTTGAATAGAATAAAAATTCATGTGTTGAATAAATAAATTCATGTGTTGAATAAAATAAATTCATGTGTTGAATAAAATAAATATTCATGTGTTGAATAAAATATATATTCATATGTTGAAGAAAATATTCATTTGTTGAATAGAATAACGAAGTTATTGAAATATATAAAGTCGTGTTGGTTAGATATGCGCCATTTTGACGCAAATGTTATTTATATCGATTATATTCGTTTTTGTAATGATTAAAGAAAAGGAAGTGATTTCAAAATATAACGTTATGAAAATATTATCATTTGTATATCGATGATGTGGAATATTCAATTTTGATTCGAAATTAAATATGAAGTTGAAATCGTTTCGAAAACGAATTTGAAACGATTTATAAAATACGTTTTTAAAAAGGAAATCGACGAAATATATATAATATATATATTATATATAATATATATATTATATATATTAAATGGTCTGAATAGAACGCGCCGCGCAGCGGCAATTCGCGAATTTCGACCATTGACTTCGAATGGATATTACGGGAGATCCGACCGTCGGATTCTCCTAAAATCGGAATCTTTGCGTTCATATCGAAAAGAGATTTCTAATGAATATTATAGATTTGAAATCTAACGGTTGGATTTGGAATTATGTCCAAATCAAATTTGGAAAAGGTCATTGTAAGTGCAGTTCGATGGCCGTTGATGGAAATCGACTGTACGGGCCTTGATAAAATTATTAAAAATAGTAATAATTTGTGTAAAATCATAAGAAATGATTTGGTAAGGATTGGGATGAAAATCTCCATATTTGAGAAGATAAAAATAATTTTTTATCGAAATGAACTAGTTTTGAACTAGAATTAAAATCCATTTATTTTTAAAATAAATAAATTGGATTTGAAAAGGTTTTAAAAGTAACCAGAATTTCCAATAATTGAATTGGAATGGATTTGAATCAAAATTGTCTTTGGAATATTTCGATGTTGGATTTCGTGATTATACAGATATTGTGATGGAAATTTGAAAGATATTTTTATATCACTATTTCTAATACGATATTTGTTGGTCGTAGAATTTGATATTGAATATAAGCCGATATAATTTCTATTCAGAACCTTGTATTTAACATCAAAAGGGATTTGGGTTTGTTGTGAACGATGTCTTCATTAACACTATTCTTAAACCCAGTTGAGAAAAAGATTAAATCTTTTTATTTAGATTTAAGGAAGTATACCAGTTAAATAATATTTAATTGGAATTGATTTTTAGGTTTATCGTGAACGGTGTTTTAAATGACATTGGTTCTTTAACCCAGTTAAAGACAGGATATGATTTCCCAAGTTAAACAATCATTAATATTGATTTTTGGAAAGATTAAAACCAAGTGGAGTTTTAATGAATCTTTAATTAGATTGAAATGATCGAGAATGGAGTATCACCAGTTTTGCTCCAGGCGATAGTTAAATCTTTAATTAGATTTGAACGTGAAATGGTAATTGAATTTATCGATAACACCGTGGTGTTAGATATGAAGTATGACCAGTTTTACTTCATGGGATGAATAGGTTGGGATTAGGAAATAAAATAAATGATTACTTCGGTGTGGTTCGCTAATCCCGACTAGTTTGAATTGATATTCAAAAGAAGATTAAAGAATAAATTAAAAGAATTTATCTTTGATAAAATTAACGGGAACCTTTCCCAAAGTATAAGAATATTTGAATAAAAGAATATTCTAAATTGGAATGAGGCGTATGTTTTGTTTGTGTAACACTTGTTTATTATATACTCGGGTTATTCCGAAAGACCGGGTTTATCCCATTCTGAATAACTGGTTCGACATGGTGTCGAGGATGAAGACGGTGGTCGAAGATCGGAGGTCTTCACATCGTTTGGGTGATTGATGATGATCTTGATTGGGCTATACACCCGAGAGGAGGGAATCAGTTGGTGATCGTCCAGACGTACTTGGATATCGATGGATATGCGAGGTACAAGGTGCCTCCGGTTTCGTTCAGACTTAGAACGAACTTGTAAATGGACTGTGTCTCTGACATTGGATTTTATTCTGTGTGATTTATTTCTATTAAAAATATATCTGTTTGGCGGCGGAGAATTTATTCTCTCGCTTAACGCTCTTCTCTGAGACGTACGAGCTCAGGGGTTATATATTGATGGATATCAATCGCATGGAGTGAATTGCCTGTGTGGCATGCCTAAGTGGCAATTGATCAAGGCTTCTGTTGAAAAGCAAAGTCTTGTGGTTGATGATCAAAGCACCGCCTGTGTGGCATAGCTTCGTGTAACGTTGATTTGCGAGCCTCACACCCCGGTTGTGTACCAGAAACGGGAGAGGACATCAGGGAGGGCATGCGTTTCCTTCTAGCTAGGGTGGTGTCAGTGACCTACCAGCCCTGACATTTATATTATTTTCACCTATGTGGTTGTTGCTGTTGCGAGGCGCCTCGGATATATCGGTGACTGTGTGGAGCCGATGGAGTCATTTGGCTCATTGACGCCCCAAAGGGCGGGGAAACGCAGTGTTCAGGCATTTTAATCCACGTCGGTGGACCGACCCTGACGATCCAAGGGTCACTCGAGCTCTGATCCTGAGACACGGGCTAGAGCGTCTCGAATTCGGTGAGGACTATTTTTTTCCTCGGTTCATAGATGGAAATCCAACTTCCGATACATGACTTTGTGGTTTTGATTGTATACCTATATATGGCGACATAGTGGTATGGGGCACTTATGCCGTCTATGATTGATATCTATGATTGAAATTGTTTTGACACTATACACTTATAGTAATAATAAAACATGAAATTTCACGTACCAAGCATTCTTGGCTATTATAAGGTAAAAACCTTATCCTCCGGCTTGCGTTGCATTGTGTGATGGGACCTGGGTCTTATAATAGCTTCATTGTTCTTTATTTAGCATTGCGTTGTTGTTTTATGCACTGGTATTCTTGGAAGGAAACCCGTTCCGTGTTATACATCATGGTCCCCTGATTTACCTAACTTTAAAATAAAGATTAATAACTGTTTTAGTTCTCACACCAGTCACATTACTGACCTGGAGTTTATTGTTTTAACCTAAACTCTGGGTGCCCTTATTTTGACACGGGTAACTAGTAGTTTTGGTTTTGCAGATTTATATTCATAGGATCCTGATTTATAGATGGAATTATACTCGGAAAGCTCTGTATCCGCGTATTCCTTTCAGTTGTGTTTTTGTATTGTTTTTCTGCTGCTATGTAATGTAATTTAAATCTCTGATATTTTTCTGATATATAATATTTGTTTATACTCTGTATATTCTTGTATTCTGATGAAATTGTTGTAATTAACAATGAAATGTTCTTCTGTTTGTGTTCCGATGTGGCTTGTCCTCAAAGTATCTGCGCTTTCCTTACCAGGGAAGTTACGGGTCTTGACACATGGGCTCTCTTTGGGCTATTTTAATATTAGGTGTAGGACCACACAATAAATAATGTGCTGCAAAACGTTTACAAACGTTGGACTAAAGTTTCGTTTTGAAATGTTCAAAATTGATGTAGTACACACGTAGTTTCTTTTACTTAAACTATTTAATGTAAAATTGCCCAAAAATTTAATATCACTTTTATTAAGATTATATGGAATTAAAATTATTGGTTTAAAATAATTGTATTTTAAAATGTTTAAATAACTTTAATATTGTTCACCACTACGAATTATAAATTTCCTTTAAAGAAAATTTTGTTATATTAAGTCATGGTGAAGTCTTCCAATAATACACTCATCAATGTCCAATCTCATTGGACATAGGTAATTCCAATGCATTGTGCATTCTTTTATTTTGGTTATATGTGACGGAGTAAAAGTGATACTTGAATTGTATTGTTGGGTCTGACTTAACTAAGCTGCTTAATAAGATTATGGCTCAGAGACAACAACAACATGAATTATTCTATATTTTTAGCAAATGAATAATACTGAACAAAAATGTTCATCATGCAATCCAAGAATTATAAATAAGATATAATTGACATAAGATGTCTACCTAAAAGGTTGTGTTTTGGGGATTAGCCAAAGCTATGTCAAGGCATGATTAGATATGGATCTTGGAACACCATTATATATATATATATATATATATATATATATATATATAGGGATGTTAATTTGAGTGGGAGCGTATTTTAGTTTAAAATATATACATTTATGTTAATATAATTTTGATTGTCAAAATTTTGTATTAAATATCTATTAAAGAATCGGTTATTATTTATTATCTACTATAGATATTAAATTTTAAATAACTCCAGTATCAAATTTCTTGAGAAGGATAAATTGAATTTTTTGAGAAGGATAAATTGAATTAAATCAAATATCTTGAGAAGGATAAATTAAATTAAATCAAATCAAATTTCTCAAATAAATTTATTTAATTCAATTTATCCTCAAATTTCTTGAGAAGGATGAACTGAACTAAATCTAGTTTCTTAACTAACATTGAAATTTGAGGATTGTCCTCGAACAAATTAAACGTAATTGTTTAACAAATATAGAGGATCTAAACTGAAAGTTGAAGTATACTTCAACCGAATAAAATATAAATGTTATAACAATCTACTTATACAACTCTAATATTAGATACTAGATACGAATCACATAAATGCATGTAAATTAATAGTAATTGCAAAATAAGTGGAAATCTGATAAAAGGACAAGTGGACATATGAATGGAAATGAAGCAAGTGTTGCTGGATTATCCATAGGAACTTGATTCTTGTTCTATATACTGGCTTAATTAAATAAATAAAATAATTGTTATTATGAAACTCTATTTAAAATAAATGTTATTATAAATCTTGTTCAGACAAGTTTAAATTTCATTCGTAATAAAAGAACAATAGTTATTCATTTTATTTAAATGAAATATCTTATGGAATTTCACACATAGTTAATGATGTTAACTAATCCTTGACTATGACATGCTTGACATAAATACTGACCGAATTAAATTTAATGATTTAATCCAATGCACCTTTAGCATTGTCAGTTAGCCCGTAGCCCATATAAACAAGAAAAGCATACCAAAATTCCATAATGATTGAATTTTGATGTCATTTGATTTTGAGTCATATGAAGAATGCAGATCTTGTTTATAAGGCAAAATAACTTAATCACCTTTCACTTGACACAGTGAATGGATAAGCAAGTATTAGGTCTCATGCATAATGATGTATGTGGAGAAATGAATACATAAGTTAGAGGCAAGTTTTTCTACCTCATAACATTTACTGATGATATCAGTGGATATGGATATGTGTATCTTATGAAACACATATCAGGATCCTTTGAAAAGTTCAAAGAACTCAAAGTGAAGTTGAAAACCAATTTTAGCAGAAAATAAATACTTTTAGAATAGACTGAAAGAGTAATTATGCCAATAAGTTAATAACTATCTATATGAGTTTGAAATTGTTTCACAACTCACTCCATCTAGAACATCATTTTGGAATGGTTGTCTGAACGGAGAAATCACACCTTATAAGATACAGTTGATAAGTCATATAAATCTTCCAATAAATTAAATTTGGAACAATTGCATTTAATCCTACTAGAATGAGTTTAAAGACGCCATATATGATACGTACTAGGAAATGTACTAGTGTGTCTAATGCAAAGATTTGTGATGCAAGGACGCTTAAAAAGCGTCCTTCCTCTTATAAGATCAGATCCAAATCAGATAACTATTTTGTGTAATATCCACATGAAACAAATGGATACTATTTCTATAAATTCTCAGAGAATAAAATGTTTATTCCTCGAATTGATATCCTTTATAAACGAGAGCCAGTCTCTAAGACACCGTTGAAATAGAATTCGAAATGTCTCGAAAACCACAAAATATTATTGAATCTTGTATAGACAAGAAATTGAGTGGGAGTGACAAAATAATTCTAATGTTATTTGATAACACATTAATTATTGTAAATGATGTTAGTTTTAAAACAAGAGATAAATACTGATTCTAGGAAAGAAAATGTTTGGATTAAGAAGTTCATAATTGAACTTAATTCATTGTTGATCCAATGATTTACATTGAGATAACAATGTGGCTATTGCTCAAGCCTAAAACCTTTAACTCACTATCGGTCCAAACATATATTCAAGAAATATAACTCTTATGTGAAGTTGTTCACACACGAAATAAACATATCTGCAAAGTTGCAAAAGTTGTAATGTTGCAGACCTACTGAATTAAACTATGTCGCAAGTTTAATAGTCACACTAGTTTCATGAGTATACGATACATGAATGATTGACTCTATTGCAAGTGGGATGTGTTTATGCCCTAGAAGCAATCCATTTGATGTCATTAATAACATTGTTGATGTTATTTTATTTGGAATAAAATATTCTATTATGTTATATATTTACTGCATAATATAAATATTAACATAATAGAAGTCCTTAGAATAGCAATACGGATTTATATAGTTCAAGTAAGTGACTTGAACTTGAGATTATATAATATGTTAAGTATTGTAATTCTTAAATGTCCCTAGTCAAGTTTTATTGTATACAAAGGACAACAATAAAACATTGAGAGTATGTTGATTGACTAATAATCATATCTAATTGATCATTAATATATATGATAATAATGTCAAAACATAAATATGTATTGGAGAATATCGTATTGGGCTGACCCAACGTGAGAAAAACTACATGGAATATAATTAACAGTATCATAAGTTATTCTCTTAGTGGTAGTGATGTAATGGTCCTCAAATCTGAAATCATTATAATTTTATTCGAGGATATTTGTGTTTTGATATCATCTAAAGTTACTCGCAACAAAGTAATGATAACAGTGATTATTGGATACATCTCGAATTGAATAAAAATTATGAATGATCTAGATAGGATTTAACCCTACAATTTATATTTATAGTGATATCTATGGGCCCCTTGATTGAGTGAGATTGTGAAATACATGGCCGTACTCAAATATTGATTTGTTTTAAAGAGTCTACTCATCGATCAAGATAAACAAATTAAATCATAAAGAGCATGATACGATTCGCAAAGTGTTTGTGGACATCTATGGAGGTCGCTGCATTGGGGGATCAGATTCGAATCGACTAATACCTTAGTCGATTACGTGAAAGGAGAAAGCTTTAGCAAGGTATAATTCTCGATTTATAGATTATCATGTATATCCAGTTTTAATTTGGTTGAAATTTATTTTATTAGACATGAATTCGAACCAAATTTTCTTTCAACGCATACCGCATTGGCCAGTCCTGAGAAATCCTAGCATTAAGGCTGATGATGTGCACTTAAATGTTTACATGTTTACTCACATATTTAATCCTTTTTTAGATAAATAAATGAATATATTAGGGTATTTTCCATGATTAACCAACATTTTTTTCAAATCATTTCTCATTTAAGGTGGTAAAACGATCATTTGTGCATGAGCTAGTTTTTGATAAAATTTGCTTGTCATTTTAATTGTTTCTTTGTCAGGAATTAAGGAAAAAAATTGAAGAGGCTTTCATGAAATGCACAAGAAGACATGAAGAATATACATACACAGAGAGGAGATAAAAGCTTGAAGATGGAATTAATTCATACACGATTTAGTGTAGGACCCACCTACCCACCTTACCCACTTCTCCTTAGTGCTACAATTAGTGGTTAATGTATTGGCTAATGGAGACTAAAAAGCTTCATGCACTAATGAATCATTAGTGACTAAGGACAACACGAAAGCTTTATGAAGAGGGCATTTTGGGTAGTTCCCTAAAATGAGGATTAGGGTTTAGTCACGTATAAATACCCCTTATGTTGCATGTATCTTTTTTCATCTTTGATCAAAATATATGCAAGTGTAAGTTGAGGTGAATAATAAAAATGGGTTCCTAGCCTTCTCTTTTATGTCATATTTTTATTTGCATGATTTTTTTATGTTTATGTCTATTCATATGCTTTCTTTCTTATGTTAGTAGATTAGATTTCCTTTCAAGCAAGTAGCGTAGTTTCGTTTTTATGCAATTAGTTTACTTGTTAATCTATTTTCTTCCATTTCTTTTGTCTCTACTTTTGTTGTTTTCTATGTTGAAATCTATTTTTGTTGAAATTATAACACAAATGAGGAGCTAAATCCGTACAATTTAGGAGTGATGAAGCTTCCTCTTATTAATGTAGATTCAACATAATTTTGTAATGAATGATCTCTTTTGTATTTAATGAAAATAGATGTTTTGTGAATTTGTGGTTCATGTTGGATTTAACAACCTCTTTTGTTCATTTTTATAACATAGAGGCTATGTTTATCACATGCATGACAAATTGTCTCTTCATCTAAATATGGCTATGGCTAGGAAATGAAGTTTAAATTGAACTATGTTGCTAACTAATAGTAAATTGATCACCCCTAAATAAGATTTTTATTTCATTTCAATGTCATGTTTCATAAAGGTGAAGAAGTAGTGATTAGAGGTGTATTATAGCTTGACGACTTACTTTGTTGTTAATTAACAACATAAATAGGCCATGCTTATGATAATTACATTACTAATCTTACTTGGAGTAAAAGGTGATCATCGTTTTATTTTGTGTTGATCTATGTTATGAAGGAAAAAAGTGAAGTTACCTCAAATTGGTTTTAATTTCATAGTTTTTGATCTCAATTTTAGTTGCTAGTTTTCAAGTTTTTAATTAATAAAACCTCATGTTGGTTTAATTTGATTGAGAAAAATTAAAATCATATCTTTCTCTGTGGATCGATCTGTATTCTTTACGTACAAACAAGTGTATGTCGTGTGTTTATGGTTTATTTCTAAATTCATATGATGGTGTTCTAAACTGATAGAATTTCTGTCATCAAACAATTTTTTGGCGTCGTTGTCGGAGAAAGAGTTTTAATTTTAATTTTACTTTTCATATTAATTTTCTTGTTTGTTGTTCTTCTTAAAAAAATTGGTTAATGTGAAATTGTTGTCTTCATTAATCCATCTTTTGTTTGTTTTATCATGTTGGCTTTTGTTCATTTCTTATTGCATTTTGTGTTTGCTAAATTGTTTGAGATTGTGATCGTTTGTATTTTGTGTTTTGTTTAAAAAAGATTCTACATTTTGAACCCAGAAACTTCGTTCTGTTTACAACTAGAATTTCTCTCACTGTTACTGCATGTGGTTTTATTCTATATTTCATTTGTTTGTTGTTGTGTCTTATAACTATTTTGTGCACTTTGTTTTTAAAGTTTTGTTAAGTTTCAAGTCATTTGTTTCATTTGAATTTTACTATTGTTGCATTTAAAAGAAAAAAAATATATAGCATTTAATTCAGCTCACATTGTTGCATTTCCATCTTCATTTGCATTGCATTGTGAATTCTTCTCCATTAAAAATGTTCAAACATTTTGTGCACTTGCATTTCATTGTGCACTGACTTTCAGTTTCAAACCATGCCTTCCAAGTTTCACAAAAAAATTTCCATTTTCTTTTCTGTTTGTAGTTGATACATTCATAAAGAAAAAACAATCCCAATATAAAAACTCCATAAACAATCCTACAAACTATACATCACCCTAGCATCTCCTTCATGACCTTGTAACTCCATCCTTCCTCTTCACTGCCTTACTACTACATTCACTTCCTTTCCTCAAGCACTCCCTTCCCTCCAAGAACATCATCACAGTCACTTATTCTCCAAGTCTGAAATCCACTAACTTCTGCATACAAGCTGACGTCACGTGCAACAACCCACCCCAGCCACCATCTACCAATACAATTGTACAAACCAATCCCCCATCTGGATCCAACCCTCCTTTCAAACACAAAATCCAAAACCAAACATCCATGCAAAAACATTCAACTCCATACTATAACCTCCTCACCTCCTTCAACAACATACATCAGCCTTGTGAACCAGACTTCACCACCATAACGAAAACACGCCAAGTCCACCATCATGCACATCAAGAACTTTTGTCATCAACCTAAGCAATACCCCAAACTTCCCTCCTTCAGTTCAATCCCCTGAACCATGCCATCAGGCTGCTACACCTTCACATAATCTTCTAATCCGTCATCTCCTAACTCCACTTTCATCAATAGTCACTCACTAGTTTACCAATCCCCTTCATCAGCAAGTACCATCAAACCTCGCTATCAACACAACACCACCAAAACTCCACCCTACAACAACAAACCATGATAACTGAACCACCATCTCACCCTCTCACTGACCTGAAAGCTAGCAATCATCCATCTCAAACCCTCCTTGTTTCTCAACCTCAACAGCAACCCGTAATCACGAACACCCTCTTCCGGCCACCTTCGCTCCATCTCCTTCATCCAACCACTTCACCAAACTCGACTCAGCATCCCAAATAGCTTAAAAAAATTTGCCAAATCACCTTCAACTCAACATTTAACTCCATCTCATAAACAACCCATACTATCCTTCCACCGACTATTAACCTAAACCAGCTTCCATCTCTGTTGCTAACCTCATATTGCACAACCACTACCATGCCTCAAATCATCCACAATAATTCAACCGCAACCACCAACTTACACCACCAATCTAAAACAATCCCTTCCCCCTTCAAACTCACTATAAACCAACCACTATGATATTCAAGATACATCACCATAACGCAACTTGCATCCTCCTACAACAATTTCTCTCATGTTCAACTACAAAACCTCCTTTCACGGTCAATGACCCTTCCTTCTACAACTCACCCAATTCGACAACCCCGTAGTTCGAACCCAACAAACAAACTCCCATTGAAAATTCCATCACCAACAATTCGGGCCCACATCACCGATAGCTACAACCCCTCCAACTACCCAGTCCTGAAATCCACCACCACAACCTCCCAAACCACCACAAACCTCTTTTGCCTCACCGACCAATAATCAAACTGATCGAAAATTTTCACACATGTAGAACCCAAAATCAAAATAAAGATTTATTTTTTTTCCTTTCTTTTCTGAGGAAATTTGATTTTCTATGTGTAAGTTATAATTTAAATCGATGGATTATGAGAGCATCTCCATCCCTTTACAATGTAATTCTATATGTCATCAAAGGTTAGACAATGTAGAACTAATTTGTTAAACAATCTATTACCTATTACAATCGAAAATTGTTTTAGTTGCTCCAATGCAAACATGTTAAAATGTGAAATATTGTGTATGTGTCACAAAACAATTAGTGATTAACCATTAACATTGTAAAATACAATGTTTAAAACTAGACATTTCATTTCATAATGTCTAACAAAAAAATTGCCACATAATGTTACACATGTCATTAACATTAGCATTGGATATTATAAAATGAATAAAATTGTTAATTATCAACTGGCTTGCCTGTCATGTGGGGAAATCAATATGTTTTGACGCTAGCACTGAAAAGTTGCAAAGATTTATATATGCTAAAGCCTTAATAGAGATTTCTTCTGAGTCTGAACTACCAGATAAAATAGTAGTAGATGGCTTAGGTAAGGACTGCCCATCAGTTAGGCTAACCTATGATTGGAGACCCAATATATGTACTACTTGTAGGGTTTTTGACCATACAACTAATAATTGTGAGTTCAATCCTAAGGCAGATATGGATTGTGGAGACCATGTACAAGATTTCGAAGATAATCTTCATGACAGTTTTCATGAGCAAGCTGGACAGTATAATAGGAAGAACACTGCTTTTGCAAGTAAGGGTAATTGGACTTTAGTTAACACAAAGGCTAAAAAGTTTTGGAGGAAGAAGGGTGTTACTATTCATAAGACTAACACTAATACTGGAGCTGATGCGCCTAATATTAATGCAAATCCACTTGATGCGCTTGCAAATGAAAAAGATGAAAATGGAGGTACTGAGGTGGTTAATGATGATGTAACTATTAACACTAATGTGAATGTTAATACTCAAGAGGCTGAACATACAAGAGGAAGCTACTCTAGTGCTGATACTAGTTTAGAAGCACAAGTTAACAACATTCATGAAGCTGGAAATCAGAATATAGAGCAAATCAATATGGTTGAAGAGATGGAGGATCTGTTAGGTAATTTATTTGATGAAAATTCTGCTAATATTGACAATTCTATAAAAGGAAATCCAGGTATGTGCAACACTATTGCTTCATGTAGTCCAATGAGTATCACTGGTAATTTAGCCATATCTTCAAAATCCTCTACTATTGCCACAACACCCTTAGATTCTACACCTTATAAATCTTCCCCATATGAAAACTTGAAACCACCTTCAAAGATTCAACTACCTCCTCCTAATGTAACTGGCTCTGGATTAACTTTTTAGTAGTTAACACTGCTATGCTTTCATCAGTAGTGCCCACTAGCTTTCTGCCATTTTCCAAATCCAAGAACAATAAACCAATGGGAAAATTTTGGGCAGATGATGACTTGAATGAAGGAAATGATTTTATGCCTGATGATATAATGCCTTTTAGCAATAAACTGAAATCTTCAAAAAGGCATACGCGGAAAAATCCTTTGTATGATCCTTCTCTAGCATGAAATATTGTTGTAGTACTTCTTTGATCTGAAGGATGCAAGGTTTTTTAGATGCTAGATTCAGTTATTCTTTATCTTCTGTTGATAAGGGTAGTCAAGGCAAGAGTATTGGTGATGTTCTGGAATTGATGAGTGTCAATGTTATCCACATTTTTGATACTTGATCTCTTGGCGTGCAAGGAGCTGCAACAGTAAATCTTTTTTCTTTTTTCTTTGTTGTTATTTTTTCGAGTTATTTTTTATTTTAGATTGTGAGGTTGAATTCATGCGATTTTAGTGTTATTGAGAGAGTTGTTTACATTGTTATAACATACTATGTGCTCATGCAAATCTACATTGTAAATATCAATTGATGAGTAAAATTTTACGTTTAACTTTCAAAAATTATTAGTTATCTATGTGTAATTTGGTTTAACATATACATTAGATATGCTCTAAAGCTTTTGCATGTGTATTTTTGTGAAGTAGTGTCTTGTGGGCTTGAACAAGAAGATCTGTTCGCATACGCTCTATTTTTTTCTCGTTTTGTTCCTTAAAAAAGTACGGTTTTTACCTCCAAATTAGTTTTCCTTTTGTTTAGGTCAAAAAAAAAAAATTAATGTTTAAACATTTGATCTTGTTTTTGTTTAAGTGTATGAATTTTGCTTTGAGTTTTGTTTTAATAAAAAAAACCATTTTCATCTTTTTACTTTTCAGGTTGTGAATGTAGATGAAAAAAGTAATTGCTCGCTAGGAATTGCTTTGTTGTGCTTTGCTCAAAACTGCTTAGTTTCTTGCTAATAAAAATACTGCATAATATTTTTTTGCTAATAATTTGCACGTTCAAGTATCGTGTTGTAACACCTTTTATTTAATCGCATTGTTAGTTGCTTGCATTTGCACTTACAATTCAAAAAAATCATTCGTAGTTGCATTGTTAATACACATTTAATTTCTGTTTTTCATTCATCTCATCTTATTTTTTTCGTTCGGGCACACCGAAATTCACAAAAGGTGGGGAGTTCATTACCCTTCCTTAGCCTAGAAAGTTTCATTTCATCATAGAATTTGAATAATAACAACGGTTATACGTTGGACTTAAGGGAGTCGCAGGCTCATCTAGGGCTTAATTATATTTTGATAGTTGGATTATTTTGAACGAATCATTTCTTAGTGTTTAGACTACAGTAGAGAAATAACCGTTTATAAATATTATGATGATTCGTAAATATTATATTGGTTGTTCTTCTAAAGTTACTTAAAATTTCGGCTGCATTCCTAAGATGATTCCTAGTGCACCGATAACTCATATACATTAACAGGTTGAGAAATCTTTTGTTTTAATTAATCAAACGTGTCGCTATATAATTTTGGGTTAGTAGCCACTAAGGACATAAAGTTTATAGTTAAGCCTTGCATTCGTTTAGTTGTATTAGGTTCATGCATATTTTTTTTTTACAAAAATCAAAAATAAAAAAAAGTTCATCTTCATTGGTAAAACAAATCCTTTTCCTCTTATCCAAAAATCCAAAAAAATAAAAAAACAATTAAAAAAAACAAAAACCCAAAGAAAAAAAGAATTTCATTTAAACATCTTTTTTAGGAAAATTTTAACTTCCTTTTCTTTTGGGTAAAAAAGGTTTATCAGCTTTTCTTCTTTTCAAGAAAATTAAAAAAAGATTTTCATTTGCAAAATTCTAACTTTCCTTCCCCTTTAAAAGGAAAAAAACAAAACTCCTTTTGTAAAAAAAATCTTTTCTTTAAAAAAAACAACAAAACTAAAAAAAATTAAATAAAATAAAAAGAATTTCAAAACAATTCTCGTTTTATAAAAAAAATTCGCTTCTATTCTCTTCTCTACTTTGTTCTTTCTATCATCCCTTGTTCTTCTCGCTAGTGCATGAGTATTTGGACTCACAACACTTCTACGAATCATTGGACTCGTGACCCTTCCACTAATCATTTAGTTCGAACAAACGTTCCTTCAACCATGGCCGATGAAAATCCCCCTCGAAATCTTATGGATAAAATCTTCCCCAATCGAGTTTCTATTTCTTTTTGCATCATATTGCCCGTCCCAGTGGGTAATCAGTTTGAAATTCATTCTAATCACATAAATACTCTTCCAAAATTCGATAATTTTGAACGTGATGACCCATACATTTTCTTAACAAATTTTGAATAAGTTTGTGTACCCATGAAATCTCAACAATTAAGTGACGATGTAATCAAACTTAGGTTAATTCCTTTTACAATTATCGATTAAGCCGAAAAATGGTTGTATATCTGGCCTTCAAATTCGATTGGAACATGGAAAGAACTTATGAAAGCTTTTCTAAAGAAATTTTATCCCTTGGAAAAAGCATCCAAAATTTGAAATGAAATAGTAAATTTTCATCAATTTAGGGTTGAATCTTTTGCAAAATATTTCGAGAGATTTGAAAAACTTTTAATAAAATGTCCACACCACAAATTTGAAAATGACTCATTGCTAAATTTTGTACGATGGACTTGAAAACAAATCTCGAACCTTGCTCGAATCGATATGCCAAGGAAACCTTTTAGCCTAAAACCATGATGTCGCTTGGCTATTTATCAAAACCTTGGTCAAAAAATCATCTCAATGGGAATGATCTAACGAGTAATTAATATATTTCCGATCTAATGCTCATTCAATAAGATCTTATTTAACCTTAGAAGAAAAAATCTGTGCAATTATAACAAATTTGATAATGTTCTTTCAAAAAGTCAAATGAAACAAGCTTCTTAGGTCGCATGATACAAATGTAACGATCCTAATCATATTGCGGACCAAATGTAACACCCCATATTTTATAAAAATAATAAATGAAAGTATTGATAATTTATAGTTTTAGAATTTAGCCTCGAAACATATATCATTGTGTTCGTGGTAATTTTCTGATTCAGCTTGATATATGATTTGTCCCAAACGGAGTCTGTATGGGAAAGTTATTAACATGTGAAGTTTTAAGAAGTTGTATGCATATGTATGCGTACAATTTCGAAATTATATATGGGTTATAAAAGAAAAATAATTATTTATATGGGTTATATTAAGAAATAAATTAAATGTTAAAATTAACGTAATCAAAATATTAATCGGCAGAAACATGTCATTGACCCAGGAGCTGGGTCAACATAGGGGTCGACCCACTCAGGACAGATCTGTATTGCTAGGTGACTTGTTTGTCTGATTTATACGATTTGGATTTTATACTAGTGAATCCGATGGACCAGATTTCCTTTACACTTATAAATATACTAGTATGGCCTAGCTCTCAACTCATATTTTCTTAGATGACACCAAGGCTCAACCATTCTGTTTCCTCTCCATATCTTTCAGAATTAGAAAAAAAAAATAGATTTAGGATATTTTGATTCAAGATTTGAATATAAAGAATGTAAAACAACATAGGTGTTCAAATTTATAATCAACGTGAGGTAAGTCTTATGAATATGATTTATTTAGGTTTCTTTCTTTCCCTCTTCTTTTAGTATTAGATTTGTAAATCCATGATTGTTTTAATACTAGATTCAATTAGGAAGACCACATAATCACAGATCTGAATAAGATTCAAGGATTGGAAAGCTGTCAGGTGAGTGGATTCAGAATTACCTTTTGGATAATGGTATATTTAACGTTTACGTTCCCCGTTATTCTTAACATGTTAAATAACTATAATTTGTGGTATTGTGATATAATGTATTCCCTAGTATGTTAAGAATATGTTGTTATACAAACCCATTCTATTAAACTTTTGTTTGGATTAAGAATTACCGTAAGAATGAAATTATGGAATTTATAATAAACGTGAATCTGGTACTGTGAATGTTGTTTAAGAACAATCTGAATATATTATAAACCAAATTACAGTGAAACTGGGAATAATGGAAAAATAATAGATATGCCTAATTTGAATGGAAATTTACAGTGATTTGGAAATGTTAAATGACTTCTAACTCAGGAAAAAGAAACGGGATATTAGTAGTAGATTGAATTAGATGGATTTGGGAAAAATTGATACATTTCCATAACAGTAAAATTACAAAGAAAGTAGTTGCAAGAAAATATAATAAAAAGGGAAGATTAGTAGTGGACTGAGTTAGATGTATGTCCACGATGCAAATAAAAGAAATAGCTTGCAACAACGGATCTTGATTTATGTGCATTATGGAAATGGATCTATATATCTTCCCACTGATCAATCTAATTAGGTGTGTGAAATATTTTGCTGAAATAATGAGAATATACAAGACGGTTATTAGATGCATGTTACAGCTGTAAAAGTTTGGTTAAAGTTTGGAAACCAAGAGGAAATGTGATGAACAGGGAATGTAACTTATTACAATTAATTATATGAATGAGAAGATAATATAATAGGTAGGCTTGTCCTAGGGACAAGCGGAATTATAACATGGGTTATAATAAATGAAAAAGAACTTATTAATAAACCATAGTTAAGAGAACTAAGTTAATAAGTAAGCAAGAACAACAGGTTGTGATGACAATGTAAGATGAGATTATGATTAAATAAGAAAGGATAAAGAAGACTTATAAAATGAAATAAATTGTACTTAATTATATATTAAGTAGACATGTCATAAGAAAACATGAGGATAGGGAAAGGATATACTTAATTACACATTAAGTAAAACAGGTTATTGAACTTGTAAACATGTAATTGGAAGTAAATGACAGTAAATAAGGGTTGTAGATTACTTTCGATAATTACCATTAAGAAATAACATGTTATGTCATTGGGCATATTAATAAACTTAAAACATGATTAAGCTAAACTTGTCTAATTAATAGCCAATCTTAAAAGGGGTTCATTCTAATAAGATATAAGAGGCTCAGAGGAAACCTAGTAACTTGAATAAAGGTGAATACGAGGATAACCAAGTTGTAACACCCCGCCTCCGCCAGGGTGGCTCTTGCAAGCACTCTGACTTTGGAGGGGCGTTTGAATTAGGTAAACATGCATAATGATATATCAAGGCAGAACAAGAACATATGTATATATGTAAACAGAGTAAATAAGATAAGTAAAACAGCGGAAGATTTCAAACTATTTCAAAATAAGACTGGTACAACATAATGTCAACTTTCCAAATACACAAGTCTAGAAAGAAACAACATCACTGAAAAACTGAAATACATAAGTACTATCCCCAAAATAAGTGATAACCATAGCTAGCTTCATGTCAAGACCGTACATGAGCTAAAATCCCACAAGAAAGCGATCAGAAATCCAAGCTAAGCTCCAACGTTCCCACCCTGAGAACCTAGGGGGGGGAACGGAAGAAAAGAGGCGAAAGAAAAACAGGTCAGTCAAAAAGACTGAGTAAGCCCTACTACAATCAATGTAAACTGATAAAGTTAACTGGCATGAGAAGCAGGGATGATCATAAGGATAACAACATACTAGCATGATGATTAACTAACAAGGTAGATAAAGGTGTCATCGCATAATCAGGTTTAAGGTTTTGCACCACAGGTGTACTAGCAAACTAACATGACTTGAATAAACAAGTATTGATCCCTTGGCCCAAGATTTGGCCCAATAACATGAAGTGACCCTAATACGAGGTCCAATAATATGAAGTGACCCTAATACGAGGTCCAACAATATGAAGTGACCCTAATACGAGGTCCAATAACATGAAGTGACCCTAATACGAGGTCCAATAATATGAAGTGACCCTAATACGAGGTCCAATAACATGAAGTGACCCTAATACGAGGTCCAATAGCATGAAGTGACCCTAATACGAGGTCCAACCAAACGGTCTAGTCGATCGGCTCCCTATAAGCCTAACTCGTCACGTGTTGGTGTCAATACGGCCCAACCATAATTGTAGTCAGACTGTGCCGGGTCTCCCGTCGGGTGTATCAAGCCCTAGGGTGTCAACCCCTGGACACCATAAACATAAGTGCACAGTCTAGATCTACTGGTACCCGTGCATGTTTTCCCCGGCTCCGGACTACGTGCACGACCATAGTCCGTCAGGAACTACACCGGCGTACCACTCTGCCGTCGTTTTTGGTCACTTACCTCAAGTCCAGTAATCGTGCCCCCACCCTAGCCTAGTCCCTAGGGTCGTAATGATACAAACTTGGGATTACTGCTGGAGTGGACCCCCATTGCTAGGATTTTCTAGTGGGTTAAGTACGGTTTAACCCTCTTGCTAATCATGGATTAACTTGGTTAAGTGTAACGATGAGTTCACGACTTAACCCTGATTAATCTACCAAGACCAAATTGGTTAAGTATTAAGTGGACCATGACTTAACCCTAATCATGAGGCATTAATTAATTTAATGTGTCTTAACCTCTCACATTAGACCTTGTTGTGGTTACTAGTTAAGTCGGGCGGGTCCGGGTAGCTTTACACCACAACTTGGTCTAACCTCGGGTTCAAGGTACAACATGGCCAACTTCTCACATTAGGTCCTATTGTTTGTAGCAACTAGTTAAGCCGGTCGGTTCCAGGTAGGTTTACGCTACAAACTCAACCCAACCTCGAGTTGGTCACACTTATATTTTCTAAGTGTCATGTCCATTATGTTTCCAAAACATATTACAAGTTTTCAAGCAATTGGGTAGACCTAACTTAATAGGTAAATTCCCAATGGGTAGACCTAACTTAATAGGTAAATTCCCAATCTTATGTTTTTATGTCTTTTAAGTTTACCCAACCCCAAACGCAATCCCATCGCTTACATATCGCAATAGCGCATAAAGGATAGAAAGAGGGAACTTGGCATAATCATGACATAAAGGTGTTGAAGCCACAAGTTTAACATGGTGGCATATGAAATGTACATATGTTCATACACTTGCATATTACATTTTTAGGCCTCAAAAGCATGCATAAAACCAAACTTAGCATATTGGTGATACATGGTGATAAATGACATGTAGAAATGGTCATAAGTTCGCATTTAGCCTCACATGCAAGTTATCATAAGGGATATGATAACTTACATGTTGCCAAAATGCAATCTTTAGCATAAAGCTTGAAGCTTTAAGCTCATAAATCCAAGATAAGCTTGCATAACATGATAACATGAGCAAAATGATCAATCCAAACTTGCATAACATAACTTGCATATCATATGGCAAACTTGCATATCATAACATAGCAAACTTGCATAACATAACATGATAAACTTGCTTATCATAACATAGCAAACTTGCATAACATGATAAACTTGCATATCATATCATAATGATCAAACACAACTTGCATCATTCATTAACTTTAGAGTTTAAATATGAAAGTAGAAAAGGGCTTACAATGCTTATGAAGACACAAAAATATGACAAAGCCCTTATGAAATCAAATAGACCCAAAATGCAAGCTCTAATAGAAAAACCCTTGAGCCAAAATGATCAAAACCCTTGCTTTATAATGTAAATATGGAAACTTGACTTGAATGCAAGCTAATGATGCTCATACAAGCTTGAAAACACTTGTATGCATGGAAAATCTCTTATAGAAATATCTTAGAAATTTTATGAAGAGAGTGGAGGCCATGAGAGGAATAATTTTGCCATAGTTTAGTTACTTGAATGAATAATGATGATTTAGGGTTAGGTTAGGGGCTTATTTATAGAGATTAGGACTAGTTCTAGCCTTAGGATTAAACCCTAGTTCCAATCTCAGCCCTTAAAACCGAATCTGGCCCCAAAACCTAACCAAAACCCCAAAATGGTGCACCAGGCAAAACTGCCCGGCCGGACCAAGTCGACAGCCAAGTCGACAGGGCTGTCGACTTGGGTCCAACCAAGTCGACTCCCAAGTCGACAGGGCTGTCGACTTGGGTACTCTGGCGGAAATTTTCCCGCCTGTGCCCAACTGCCCTAATTTCCAAATTCAAACTTGAAATCTGTTTTTTACTTTGAAATTTTCTGAAAACTTCGTTGGGCCTTAATCGGGTCATACGGACTCCAATTTTCGAAAACTCGGACTCTATTTCGCGTATTTTTCCGAGACGAACGCAATGGCATAGCCCGTTTCCCTTGATTCAGATTTATAAAGTAAATTCTGCCTCGATTTATGTTATAACAGGTTATTGAAAATACGGGTTGTTACACAAGTTAAGTTGCAATCTGATAAGATAAAGCAAGCGCGAGGGTAAAAGATTAGACATAAAGTATAACAACACGTTTTCGTGATGGGCTTGGGACAGTTCGCATGTACAAAGGTGAAGAACTCAATGGGGTAGATCATCGAGGTGTCTTGAGGCATGGGAGGAGCACGTCTATCTGATTATTCCGCTTTGTTATTATACTGGTTATTCTTCTTGCTTTCTCTGAAGGACTGGAGGGAAGCACGTGGCTTCCGAGGGACGTGGTAGGGTACTCTAGTGGTCCTCTTTGCGGTGCATGCTCAGGCTATACTCGTAGAGGTTGGTTCTGCGCGGCACCACCCTGTGAGTATACCTTGACTGCAACGATAGTTTGGCAACCAGAAAGCTATATCGGATGATGTTGGGTGGTTCGACAATCGGCCTCAGGGGAGGTTGGTCAGGACCAAACTAAGAATAGTAATCATCGGGTACTTGTCACCGATAGTCGGTGGGATGCGGAAAGACTAGAGCTAACCCAAAAGACCATCAGTTTTTCACTATCAAGACGTTAGTTGAGGTACACGCAAAATTGGATGATTAGATGGCTTGCCTGGGGAACGTCACTTAGCTCTTGATGTAGTCTTTCACCAGTCGAGGGAGAGGCTTGGGTTGGGCCATAGCCACCGTGAAACTGTAGACATTACTTGGATATCTGTATGGTAGGCTCTTAAAGGCGGGCCTATACAGATATGGAAAAGCTCTCGGCTGAGTTCCGTGCATTAGATGCAGCCCTATTACGGGACTTGGGACGCAGTAGAAAGTACGTATGTGTGAGGGTCTAAATACACGCACCGGGTGGTGTGCCGTAGACGGTAGGGCATTACTCTGTGTTGATACATGGTTCTTTTGGATACGACAATTTGTACCCTTGTGTGGCATAGCGATGGTGGTTCTGTGCGGTAACATGGTGTAGTAAAATGAATTTCCATATGTCGTTCTGCGTATGATGAGAGTTGAATATGCTTCTGTGGCATGACAGTGGAAACCGTACGAGAAGGGTACTATGGGATATACCTTGAGATGTTGGGTATAGCTACATATATACTATATTAGGTTTAATCCACTGGGGAGTAGAAAGGTACTACATGAGTGTAAAGACTTGTGTGCTATTAACCCAAATAACCTAATAAATAAGGAAAACATAATTTAAAGGTATATGTAAGGTTATTTCATAATGTAAAATTTGTCCAGTCACCAAAACTTGTGTTCTGACTTCCTCCTCATAACATATTCGTAGGTTAGGTTTACGGCAAAGATTTGGTAGCCTTTGGACACTTGTTAGACAGTGTATTATTACTTCGGTAAGGCTATATTTGATTACATAATATTTTATCCCTTCCGCTGTGAGATGTTTTATCGAGCTCTGATATATTTATTATCTCTGACTTTTCTACAGGATACCAGACAAGCCAACTTGAGCTTCGATAGATTGGGATGTTTGAAGAAAATTAGGTCTGTCGAAAATCGGGTTGTCACATCTGGTATCAGAGCTTAGGTTTAGGAATCCTATATAGATAGTGAGTGAATGTATTTATATTTTAAAAAATATATAAATTTATTATATATATGCACCTAGATCCATGAAAGACCCATTAAATATGAAGAGCGGCATATGGAAAGAATCAGGATACCAGTTATGTACACTATGGAAACAGTTATGGAAATTTGAGACCCTTTTGGTGGTTTGGGTGGAAAGTGTACAATGTTCTTTGTAATGGAGAAGGATGGATCCCATATGTTAGTATCTGAAATGTTAGTATTTCAGATTAGTGGGTTTGGCAGTTGAACCATGTAAAATGGAAAATAATAG
Source organism: Allium sativum (assembly GCA_030737875.1). Taxonomy (NCBI): domain Eukaryota; kingdom Viridiplantae; phylum Streptophyta; class Magnoliopsida; order Asparagales; family Amaryllidaceae; genus Allium; species Allium sativum. The sequence continues at coordinate 890,594,152 of CM060916.1, read as the reverse complement.
AAAGGAAATGGATTAGGAATATATATATATATATATATGACTTTGGGAAAATATTTAGAGAGGTTTAAATGAGTTAGAGAACCCATATTGAGTCTATCCCCGTTGTTAACTTTTAAGAACTTGGAATTCTAAAAGCTTTTGGATGGTAGTTTACGGTGTTGTCCTTAAAAGGTTACAATTTTAAGATATGCACTACCTAAATTGTGTAGAAACAAATTTTGATATAAAAAGAGGTGTTTTTGATGTTCGAAAAAAATACATAAGTAACATATTTGAAAAGTACATATTGAGCTTTGAAATAAAATGGAGTAAATTTTGGAAATGGTGATTTCTTATGAAATTTTTATCTTTAGCCGTTTCAGAAAAATGTCTACATTATAGCGAACATATAACTTAATAGTTTTAAAGCTATAAAGTATGAAAGAATTAAATAACAAACATAGAAAAGATTGCATTTTGTCAAAAAACTAAAATTTTCGGTAAGGAAAAATTTGAAGATCTCCATTCCTTTGACGTAAATTTTTGGCAATTATTTTGACATAAACTTTGGTGGGTAGACAAAAGAAGTTGAAAAAATTAGAATAAAGTAGATATTTGGGAAAAGTTTTGAAATTAACACCTTGTTATGAGTAATTGAACTGACATTGTAAACATGAATGGTTGTGAAACTGATGAGAAATAGTTGTCTTTGCCTACTCCAACTTTATGATTTGCAAAGAAGGAGAAAAAGAAGTTTTGTGTTTTCTTTATGAGATGTCATATTTTTATGGTTTGGCAAAAATAGGTTTTTATGGTGAAAAATAAAGTTTTGAATCTTTTAAGTTTTGAAAGGAAAAGTGATAAAGTCAAACGATGTTTTTAAATCATGGAGTAGGTAAGGATTAACACCTACGAAAGACGAGGGAATATTTAAAGGCACATAGTAGATAGCAAGAATTGTTTTTTGAATAATGGTAAATTACCGTAAATTGCGTAAGCACCATAGAGTCTAGGTTGGTGCTTGGAAAAGATAGATAGTGCAAAGCAAGGACTAGTTGTGACATGTAGATGGTAAAGGGCAAGCGAGTTGTTTAGATTCTGTGGTTTGGACTTTTCTTTGTCGGTGGGAACATGGTCCTAGGATTCTTAGCCCTTGGTAGTAGTGTGTAATGTGTTTGTTTTCCCTAATTTAGTTTGGAAAGAATTTGAAGGCTTGTTTAAAAGATTAAGCTTAGATTAGTGAATTAAGTTAAATAAGCTAAAGAGAAAGAGTAATGACATAACTAAAAGAAAACAAATAATGATGAGAACTGCAAAAATAAAGCAACAAATATAACAATTGAGAAAAATAGAAAATTTCGAAAAAATGGATTTTTCCAAAGTAATTTGGAAAAGAAATTTTATAACAAGAAAAATGTTAACCTGGTTTAAAAACCATCGACCCAAATATAATGAAACATACTGCTCAAAAGGGTGAAGGTTGTTCACGTCAATGGATCGTGCTCGACCTGAACTCATAAGTCGCCTACGGTCCATTATATTGAATGAAATAGCTCTTAAGATCAGCTCATGTAGCCTATGTCGATCCAACAACACAAGTCATAGAACGGGTGTAAAAACTATGGATCAGGTGTGTGCATGGATCAATTGTACATGGATCGGGTGTGTGCATGGATAGGTCATGTCCCATGTTAGGTCGGTAGTCATGAATCGGGTCGAGATTAGTTCAGGCCAAACATGGATCGAATCGAACAGCGTTCACATGTTAGGAGGATTCAAAGTTCAGGTCACAGAAGACATGGATCATTCCCAATTCACTGCTCCCAGATCAGTTCGAAGTAAATAATATATCGGATAGAGAAGCAAAAAGCCCGGGTAGTAAAAATGGGTCGGTTAAATCTGTTTAAAGCTTGCTTGATCATCAGTTCAGGTCGTTTCCCAATATCACAGCCTGACCCATGAGAACAGATCGCATACAATCCATGCAAAAAAGGAGCACGTACTTGAAAGAGTTGTAGAAGGAATGCAAGGGTCGTAGAGTATTGTTTACGTATTGACTTTAAGTCACGACCCATGCAAATAATATTATACAGACTTTCTGCTTCTGGGCGTGAAGACAGAGCCTTCATGGATCAAATTGGATCGCAAGTCACAACCGGTTGCTTTAAGACATGGAGCGTGAGCCTTATAGACCGGAAGTCATCCATATATGGATCGCTGGCATCATAGTACAAGCACTCCAACCTCCACCTATAAATACCAAACCACTTCCTACATTAAAGGGGTTAGATTTTCTCCAGATAAAGCTCTTCCATTGTTGATCTCAAGCATCATACTACTCCAGAGACTACCAAACTACTTCACCGGACTTGATTATCGAGATCATCTCTGATAATCATCCACATTCATGGATTTGAATGTGCTTCTATTGTGGAGTTAGTAAATCTTTGAGAATCATTGTAACTGAAGAACAACATTGTAATTTTATATGAAGAAATCAATAAAGTGCATATTCAAAGAGGATGTAGGCATAATCCGTGGATGAACCACTATAAACTTTGCTTTATGCTTTACTTTTATGCTAATTACTTCTTTTACCTTTGTTTTTTGCAACCGAAAGGTGTTTTCACACCTCTCTGGGTGTTAGCTCATTTTTGATGTTAACATTTTGGCACCAACCGTGCAGCTCGAACCTACAACCAAAAGGTTAAGAGCCTTGATTTGGAAGCTTTGAAGTCTGTTCTTTCACTATAGATTCACAAGGTCTAAAAGGGAGTTTCACTGAAAGGATTCCTCTAAAGACTAGAAGGTTATCTGACATTATGGCGCTTTCGAAGAAGAACAGTAAATCTTAAAGACTTTCTAGGAATTCTGTTAATGATGCCACAATCTCTCCTTTAACTAATAATCCGATCGTTGCTCAAATTCCTGGAGGTGGTGTATGTAACGACCCGAATTTTACGTATCGGAGGATCGTAAAATATATTTTTATTTCCCGAAGGATCGAATCATTCTCATGTTCTGATATGTTGTTCATGGATGTGTGAGACATGTCAATGATTTTTACCATTTTTTTGTGATCGTTTTGCCTTTATTGCTTTTGTTTAGGGAATAACTTTTGAATGAATAGAATCAGGAGTTGGAATCGATTTCATTTGATCAGAAATATTGTTTTCAATTCCGTAGAGTGGTCACATTAAAGATTTGATTGGAGTTTGTGATTCTCCCTACTCCATCAAATACCTCTCTTCTTCATTTAATTCATAGATCTACATTAGAAGATTGAAGATCGACATCGAAGAAAGGTAGATCGCATCAAAGTAATTGATCAAAGGCCGTTCTTCGCTGTCCAGATTAGAGATTCATATTTTGAAGCTATTTTGGGGATTTGGTGAGTGATAAGCATCTCTCACACAGATTCAATAAAGTATATCGGTCGTTTGATCTTATTTTCATTATTTCAAGTCATTTTCACCTAGATATAATGGAGGTAAGTATATATTTAATTTAAATCACCATAGGATCTAATATAGTAAGACTATAATGGTTAATTCAGATGTTAATGTTGAAATCATATATTTATGCAAGTTTATATCCATATATTGATTATTTTATTGCTATATTATGATTTTGTGAATTCTATATGATTGTATGATGATTATTATTAATGTGCGAATGTGTTGATGATCATTGGTTTATTTTGCTGTTGATTGGTTGTTGGAGTTGGTCGAGTTGTATTGAATTTGGTAAAGGATCGGTTGGGGTTGGAGATGGATCGCACGGCTTCTTGCACATTGATGGATCGATGGTGCACAATGCACATTGATGGATCGGTGATGCGCAATGCACAATAATGGATCGGTGATGCGCAATGCACATTGATGGGTCTGTGGTGCGCAATGCAAATTGATGGATCAGTGGTGCACAATGCACATTGATGGATCGGTGCATCGCAATGCACATTGATGGATCGGTGATGCGCAATGCACATTAATGGATCGGTGATGCGCAATGCACATTGATTGATCGGTGGTGCGTAATTCGCATTGATAGATCAAGGAAACAATCCATAGTGGGTCGGTTGTAAATGAGATGCATGGCTTAAGATGGATCGTGAGCGATCCATGGATGTTCATGACCGATCCATCACATGAATGACCAAATAATTTTGGTTTTTGTTTAGACATTGGACATAGCTTTGAGGTGGATTCAAGATGGAATGTTCGAAGCAAAGTGAAGTGTTCGTTGATCGACGAAATGCAACGAATGTGAAGACAACTCAACGATTTTTGAGTTTATGGATAATGGTTACTCGAGAAGGCGCTTGAGCTTTTGGATAGTCGCCGATGACGATGACTAGAGATATTGAATGTCGAGGGATATCACTAGTCGGAGATTCTAGCGGACTTAAAACATTGGTATAATAGGGACTCCTAAAAGCCTAGATGATTAGTCGAGTACCCTGGGTATCGATGAAAGGCCTAGACACGTATCAATGAAAGTCGTATAGAGTTTTGTTAGAACCAAGGTCACCATTATCCCTTGACGGATGACAAGGTGGACCAGTCATACGATTAAGGATGATTTTGAGGCAAGATAGGTGGTGATAGCCAAAGTCTTGGATGTTGATTGTTATGCTTGTATCGTCTTGTGTAGATTGTTCGACGTTGAAAGAGACATCTCTTGGGTGCTTGTCCGATGTTGGTTTAGGCCTTCGGGGCTTGTGCTTGGGGGATGTTTACCTTGATTAGGATGGCCTACGTTGGATAACTAGTTGCTATGTCTGTTACTGTTGTTTCCTTCTAGTTATTTATAAAGGCTATCACTGTCAGATGTGGAGGAGACGGGTTTGGGATTCTTCTCTATTGATGTTGGTAGATTAGACGATTAATTTACCTATTTCTCATATGCTTTATTGATGATGTTAGATAGTTGTTTTATTGCTCATTCAGACTATTGTCTGACTCAAAGTTTTATGTTCCCACTTATTACCTTGGGTTGTTCATCTATTGATGTTTTGGATGGGCAGACTAGGTAGCAGGTGACATGATTAAATCTTAACGAGGGTGATGCTGTAGAGCGACGACGAGTAGGAGGATCATGTATTATTTTCTTATTATCCATATCTAATTATTTCTGCTGTTTTGTCTGATTTATGTTGCTCTGAGAGAACTTGTAGTGAGAATGATTGTATAGATTCTAATGATGTAATTCAGTATGATGTATGGATATTTTCTTTCACGATGATATGAAAGTTTAGATTATGTTCATTGATGATTCACTATTAATGCATGTTATATGTTCTATTATATTTTATCCCTGCGTTGTGAGTTATACGATAGGTTTTTCTTGTGTTATTCTACCCTGATGATCATCCATAGCTGCCTGACATATCTACCAGCGCATTATTCATGTTGTTATGTGCAGGAGTTATGGGCAGTCATCACATTTGGTATCAGTTAATCGATTCTAGCCAAAGTTCGAAGACGTAATGACATATGAGAGACATATTTGTATTTTCTAATGGATGTATACTATATTTTAGTGTATAGTATAGTAGCGCTTGAACTCCATTGCAGGTTTTCTCATGTGTGGACTAATCATTATATTTTTCATATTTAGAATGAGTCGTCGATTGTCGAGACATACCGCTATAGAGGTGACTGTTCCTAGAGGGGGAGGTAAAGGTAAACTAGATTACCTAGCAATGTTCGAGGCTATGATAGCAGCAATCATGAGAAGGGTACCCGCTCTAGGAGCTGTCGCGGTAGATGTTGGTGTTCAAGTGTTGGTACCAAGGGTGGCTAATTTCGCAAAGCTGTGTAAGGACTTCACTGCTCTTGGTGGGAAGTCATTCAAAGGAACATAGCCGACACTCCAGATTCAAGGGTGGCTTGGTACTTGCATTCTGATTTTTGGAGACTTCAGTACTGAGGATGCGACTAAAGGAAGCTTGCATCAAGACAGCTATAGGGAAGAGCTATGGATTGGTGGAACTCTGTCACTTTGGAGACTCCAGAAGATGAGGTCACTTATGTTCAATTCCGAGTTAAGTTTGAGACAATGTTCATCTCTAATGCCCAGAAGTTAGATCTATTCAAGAAGTTTGTGGAGCTAAAGCAGAATGGTCGACCAGTGTTAGAGTATGTTTCTTATTTTGAAGCTTTGTTCAAGTATGCTCGTGTGACGACTTCCCACATTCCCTGCATAAAACAAGAGGAATTATGCGCTTAAAGGTGTGCTAGGCAGATATGGACGATCATCAGAGTAGGTAAACACAATCGATACTTGTCGTATTACTCACAGGGAAAGGATAAATATAGTATAAAATATACAATAGGTAATAGTAGTGAAGCATCACATAACAAACTTTCGAAACTTTCACAACATCCTGAAATATTATCCAAACATTATAGGAAATATCAAAGTTTGTACATAAGGCCTCACTACAACACTCATAGAGCAACTCAAACAGCGGAAACATAAATACTAGGTAGTAGTAAAAGTAATACGCCAGCCTCCTGCTCGCCTTCGCATAGCAGCATCGTCTTCACTAATCACCTGTCACTGCTACCTAGTCTGCCCATCCACAACTGGATGAACAACCCAAGGTAATAAGAGGAAACATAAAACCTTGAGTCAGGCAATAGTCTTAGTGAGCGATAAAACAGCTAACAAACTTCAACAATAAAGTATATGAGAATGGATAGATAAACATACTAATCTACCCACAACACCAGAGAAGAACTCAACCCTAACTTCCCCACATCGGACAGTGATAGTCTTTACAATAAACAATTCAATCATTCATCCATGGAAACTAGAACACCCATTCAATCATGGTAAAGCACTCATGACATCCAGATTATATATATCTCATGTAAAACATCCTAATCGAATTTAACATCCCTCAAGCACAAGCCCTAGAGGCCAAAATCAATATCATGCAAGCACCCAAGGAACATCTCCTTTGACGTTGGACAATCTACATGAGATGGTACAAACAGAGCATCAAAACAATCAAACATCCATGACTGACTCTGGCTATCACCGCCAATCCTGCTTTGAAACCATCGTTAATCGTATGACAGCCAACCTTGCTACATGTCAAGGGATAATGGTAACCCCAGTCCTATCATAAAATCCATACGCCTTTCAACGATACGTATGTATGTCCAACCTTGACAACTAGGCCTTTCAAAGATACCTAGGGTACTCGACCTACAACCGGTGTTTTGGGTTCCTCCATCATACCCCTGCTTTGAGCCTGCTAGAACTTATGACAACGATAATCTCTCGACCTTTACATCACTAGTCATCCAACCCAATGACTTTTCATAGCTCAAGCAATCTTCTCAAGCAACCATTATTCACCAACTCACGACCTTTGAGTTGCTACCTCATTCGCTGTTCTCCACCGATCAATTAACACATTTCAACACTTCGGACCTTCCTTCTTGAATTTACTTCGAAGTCACACTATCACTGAGCCAAATTACATCAATGCGCTGTGGCTAGGGTTCGGGGGGAGGAGGGTGGTTGCCCCCGAAAAATATTTTTTTCAAACCTTTTTGTTTAAAAACTGAGTCACCCCCAAAAATATAATTTTTCAGAAAATGACCCTATGCGACCGACCCCTGGCCTAATCGACCCTGTCCTGGACCGACCCCACCCATGCTCGACCAAATAATTCGTGTACGACCCAAAATCCATGCTTGACCGACCCACTCAGGTGCGACCGACCCAAACACTACTCGAGCCAACCCTGCTCCAAAGCATGACCCATACTCAACCAACCCAACAATCCACCTATAGGCTCGCTCGACCAACCCAACAATCCACCTGTAGGTTTGCTCGATCAACCCAACGATCCACCTGTAGGGTTGCTCGACCGACCAGGGCCATGTGCGACTGACCCTTCTATTTCTGCTTCGATCAAACTGCTCCAGACCAATGCTTGCTCGAGCCAAGTTTTTGCGCGACTGAACCTCCTTGTTTGTTAGTCCCACTTACTGACTTGTTTCCCAAGAAATCCACACCTTTGGTGTGACTGACCCCCTACGTGCGACCCAAAACCTGCAACCTCCAAAACAACTCCAATTTCGACCAAAACTTCGCCAATCGATACAATCGACGAAACCAACTCATCTGGTTCATGCAAGACAACCACAAGCATGTTATGAAACTAATAACATCACCAATTTGGAAATTTCATCAATAATTACTTGAAATTCACCAAAATCACCGTAAACGCAAATATGAACAAAACTATAGATCTAACTTGCATAATCATATGAAATGACATAAGAAATAACGGTTTAATCTTGCTAAAATCATATCCTATAGTGATTCATATGAAAATGGACTTATAATGGTGTAGATCTATGATAAAACACATGAATATGATGAAAAACATGATCAAACACTCATATTCTTCATTGTGTTTATGTGAGAGATGTAAATCACTCACCAATTCTCCCAAAAAAGCAAAAATCAATGCAATAAGATTCCAGACAACAAGCAATTGAATCTGAACTTCTCGATTGGATGAATTCACCCTTCAATTGATGTAGATCTAGTCTCCAATGGTGTTGATCTTCGATTTGCTTCCTTATATTTTGATTTTTAATGTGGAAAGGTGTTAGAGGAAGGAGGAACATAGGCCACCTAAAGAGAGAATAGAGAAACAAAAACATTTCTCATACCTCCCACCCCCTATTTATACCCTTCCACTAGCCCACAATGGGCCTTCCCAAATCAGCCCATTGTGACTCTCCAAAATATAAACAACCAACTGAAAAACCTTAAAACAACGATTTCTCCCAAACCGCTGAGCCAAATCTTTAATGTAACTACTCTACGGAAAGGCAATCATCAATTCTTTTTCAATGGCATGGGTCCCACCCTATGATTCAACCTAAGTCAAAAGTTATGCCCTGTACAAGACTAATAGGGGAAAAATGGTCACAAACAAAATTGGTAAAAACTATGGACATGTCTCACATCCCCATAAGCAACATATAAAAATATGAGAATGATCCAACCGTTAGGGAATAAAATAAAAATATTTTACAATATTTCGATATGTAAAATGTGGGCTGTTACATTCTTCCTCCCTTAAGAATTTCGCCCCCCAAATTCCAAGCAAACACAAGCAATCACAATAACTCCACATGCCTATCATCCTTTAGAAGGCAATTCTATCACCGGAACTAGTAACCATCAAGCAATGCATCCATAACCTTATCTAGCACGTGGAATTCTATCAAACAACAATAAGATATAACGATGATACAATATCATAGGGTCCTACAGATGAAGAGTTCTGGGTGAGTTGCTCTCATGCTCTCTTCCGTCTCCCATGTACAATCTCGCCATCTTCACTCCATTGTACCTTGAGTAGCTTAACCACCTTCCTTCTAAGTTGTTTCGTGTCATTCCCCACAACACGAAGTGGCTTATGAGATTTCATAATCGCAGTTTCTACTTCTAGGTCTTCATACTACTTTGGAGATACCACCACATTCGAATCATGCACAAACTTCCATAGGAACAAAACATGGAAAACATTATGCACACTCGACATCTTCTCGGGTAACTCCAATCTATATGCGAGCTTTCCAATTCGCTCGACTATTGGAAATGGTCCAACGAACTAGAAGACAACTTACCATTACTTTCGAATTTAACCATATGCTTCAATGGTGAAACCTTCACGAAGACCAAGTCGCCAACGTCGAATTCCAAATCTTTTTGACGCTTATCAGCATAACTCTTCTGACAATCTTGGGCCGCCTTCATCCGTTGTCGAATGATCTCGATACAATCTGAGGTCTCTCTAATCATCTCAGGCCCAAGTATCAACTTACCTCCAGTTTCTAACCAACATGCCGGAGAAATACATGGCCTCCCATACAACGCCTCGTATGGCGCATTCCCAATCCTACACTGGTAGCTGTTACTATATGCAAACTCAACTAGATGTAGATGGTCTTCCTACGATCCCCCAAGATCCAACACACAAGCTCTTAGGAGATCTTCCAAAATCCGATTAACCCTCTTGGTTTGACCATTAGTTTGGGGATGATAAGCCGTACTCAAGCACAACTTGATTCCCAAAGCCTATGGCAAACTCTTCCAAAATCCACTTGCAAATAATCGATCTCGGTCACTCACTATGCTCTTTGGGATACCATGGAATCGATCTATCCATTTCACATAAAGTTCAGCCAACTTCGATGCCGTCCTAGTTTGTTCGATAGGAATGAACTTTGCACTTTTGGTCAAGCGATCCACGATGACCCAAATTCCTTTGTTTCCCGCCATGTTTCTAGGTAGTCCATCAATAAAATCCATCTATACTTGCTCCCACTTCCATGTAGGAACTTCCAATGGATGAAGCAAACAACTCGTCTTCTTTTGTTTATCTTTCATCAACTGACTGTTCATACACTTGGAAATGAAATTTCCAATATCCCGCTTCATCCCCTCCCAGTAGTAGACTCGCTTCATGTCCTGATACATCTTATTGCCACCGGGGTGAATCGTCAACTTCCAGTGATGACATTCTCTCATAACCTCATTTCTCAATCTATCGATATTAGGAACAACTAATCGCCCTTGCTTTTGAAGCCAACCATCTCGATCGACCTCGAACTCTTTATCTTCAGGTTCTAGTCTCGGGATAAACTCGACAAGATTTGTATCTTGCTTTTGACTCTCGCGAACCCTTTCGATGAGAGTAGGTCTTATCGATAAGCTTGCCAACATTTCAGGTTCCAATTCATATCTTGGCCTGAAATCAAACCCTGCCAAGTACTCAAGGCTCCTCCATTCTAAAAACGTCGCTCCCAAACTTGCATGTCTTCGACTCAACGCATCTGCAACTATGTTACCTTTTCCAGGAGTATATGTTATACCAAAATCATACGACGCCAGAAACTCTAACCATCGTTGCTGCCAAAGATTCGAATCCTTTTGGGAGAAAAGATACTTCAACGACTTGTGATCATTAAATAACTCGAATCGAACTCCCAATAGGTAATGTCTCCATATCTTCAGAGAAAACACAATCATTGCCAACTCCAAATCATGGGTTGGATAATTCCTTTCATGCGGCTTTAGCTGTCGACTTGCATAGGCCACAACCTTATCCTTCTGCATCAGCACTGCTCCAAATCCAGTAGCACATGTGTCGGTGTATACCACCATCTCTTCATTCCCATTTGGAATGGTAAACACAGGAGAACTCATTAGTTTCTCCTTCAGAATTCCAAATGCTTGCTCACACTTTTCATCCCATGAATAGTTGATTCTTCTTTGTCAATCCTGTCAATGGTGCAGCTATGTTAAAGAAATCCTTGGTAAACTGTTGGTAATAACCAGCCAACCCAAGGAAACTTCTCACATCCTTCGCATTGTTAGGTCTATCCCAGTCCTGAATTGCTGCTGCTTTAGTAGGTTCAACTGCTATCCCATTTCCAAAAACTACATGGCCTAAGAACCTTACTTCACTCTTCCATAAGTGACACTTCAAAAACTTAGCTCTCAGCTAATGCTTTCGCAATATTTCCAACACAACCCTCAAGTTCGTCTTATGTTCTTCTTCGTTCCGAAAGTAAACCAGAATATCATCCACGAACACAAGTACGAAATTGTTCAACTGATCTCTAAAAACTCTATTCATAAGTTCCACAAAATACGCTGGCGCGTTAGTCAACCCGAATGGCATCACCAACCACTCGAAGAAACCGGATAGTATCCTAAAAGCAGTCTTTGGTACACTATCCTTTGCTACCCTCAAATGGTGAAATCCTGTTGCCAAATCCATCCGAGAAAACACGTTGGCATCGTGAAGCTGATCGAACAAGTCATTTATCCTAGGCAACATATACTTGTTCTTTTTGGTCACCTTGTTCAGTTCACGATAGTCCACACACAATCTCAACAAGCCATCTACCTTGGTTGAAAACACAACTGGTGCTCCCCACTTGGAAAAACTTCCCTGAATGAATGCCTTCACTAGAAGGTCACGAACTTGCACCTCCAACTCTCGCTGTTCCTTAGGCGCCATCCGCCTAAAAGGCATAACGATTGGTCTAGCTTCCTCGACCAAATCGATCCTAAACTCGATTTCATGATGCGGCGACGACCCTTTGACCTCGTCAAATACATCCTCATACTCATTAGTGATCAACAAAGATGACAAGTCTTCTTGTGGAATCCCAAGCGAATATAGATAGCTCATGTAGACACCCTCTTTGTGCTTACATCTAATCAACACCTTTCACCCTTCCCCATCCCTGACTCTCACCTCTAGCTTCTCGCAATTCACTCTTGCTGCATACCTCTTGAGCCAATCCATGCCCAAGACGATCCCAAACCCAGCAAAGTTAAGAACAAAGCAATCACACACAAAAGAGAAACCATGACTCGATAATACTAGACCACGACAAATCATGCAAAGATTGGACGAACCCCTAACTGGATTAGTCAGGATCAATGATCTATCACAAATCTCGTGTTCCAAACCCAAGCGACACAAAAGCTCATTGCAAATGAAAGAACACGATGCTCCAGTATCGAACAAAACTCAAACTGAAACACCTTGGATAGAAAGAGTACCTTGCACAACAACACCCTTTCCCTTCTCCTCTGCAGTAGGAGCTCTTGAAGAAGTTGGCACGACTTCCAAAGCATATGCCTTCACAACCTGCACTACAACAAAAACACCATATTACAGCTTTAATTTTACAATGGTGCGAAAAGCACAGTTGTAATAAATTCTTTTTTACAACTGTGCAAAACGCACTATTGTAATAAATGTTTTTTACAACTGTGAAAAAATCATTGTTGTAATAAACATATGTATCACAACTTTTCTATTTTGTCTGTTGTAATAACTAATATATATTAATTAATTTCTGATAATTAATAGTTAAACTAGAAAGTTGTTTAAACTTATTTTTAGTAACTCTTTTTTATTTCTTGTATTAGAGACCTATTAAATATTAATAACAACTTATATTTAATAATTAATAATATTAACATTTAAGAATAATTCATATTCAATAATAAATTTACAAATTAATACCAATTACTATTAATTACTATTGGATTAGATAAAAACCGCTTAATTGATGATTGATAAATAATAGTTACTTTTTAAAAATTACTATTAAATATTTAATAGTATATAATCAATAACGTTTACATAATAATTAACTTTTTATAGTTGGAATTCAATTATAAATTTAAATTTGATATAAATTTTTTACTTATAAATTCTCAAGAAATCCATAATTATAACCAAGTAATAATACTTGATTATTAATCAAAAATATTAATAACCAATAAATACTATTAATCAATAATTGCTATTTAACTTATAATATTTAAATTTCAATGATGTGAACATCTCTAAATAAAATAAAAGTTTAATAAATAGTTACTACACAATATTTAATTGATAATATTAAATAACTTTCAAAATAATAGTTAAATGATGGGATCAACAAGACACTTTCCTTTGTATTAGTAATTTTTGTCTACATATATCTCCAACACAGCACTGAAGTTATCATTCTAAACAATTTTCAAAGCAACTGGACAAAATCTCAAAAGTTTCCCACCATACGAAAGTTTTGGCTCAAACGCAAAATCAAAATTGCCTCCGTAAACTTCCAACCGCTTCCAGCACTTATTTTTATATCAAACCCTTCAACGTCGTTCACAATTTCCAATCCCATACCCTTTTGTTTTCCTCTGAAATCCATTCCCCTAAATCGAATTGGGCTCCTCCTAAATCCGGCGCCTCCTTCATCCAACGCTTCATCGATCCTCGCCCACCAACCGACGCCAGAGCCACCTGAAGCCGCCGCCGGTCAGCAAAGCCTCTACCACTGACGGTCAGCAAAGCCTCTGCCACCGCCTTGAAATCGCAACCCTTCCTCATACTTTCATCAATTGTCAACCAAAACTCCCTGTTCCTAAATTCAGAGATGCCCTCGCCCTTGTCGCTTTCCTCAAATTGGAATTTCTATCGCAAGTTTCGAAGCTGCACTCAACAGCAACAACAGTGAATAAGATCCTCACCGAACCCACCAGCGTCGAAGCTTGCCCATCGCAAATAGAAGCAACCATTTCTGCCTCAGACCGTCGCAGCGTGGTGTGAGTATTTAGCTTACGATTAATCTGAGTATTAAGTAAATTTAACTTCTTAGGAATCCCACTTTTCCGCTAATCTGATTTGTGATTCTTAGACCTAAAAACTTGGCCTTGATTTGCGTAAATTGTTGCCTTCTATTGTTTGTGATTTTGGGTTTCCATTTTATTCTTTGATACCGAATGCTTGGCCTTGATCGATGATGTCGTTGTTGCCAAAAATCGTGCTTGAGTTCATTCAAGCTGTCCTGGCCTTTGACTTGTTGTCTTCCAAAAAAATAATAATAATAATAATAAAATCCTTCCATGTTTAAGTTTTAATTTACCGACATAATAGTTCATATTGGTCTTAAGTTATTGGTCGTTTGCATGGTTATGTGGTATCATGTTCACTTTACTATGCCGATCATTTTGTGTAAATGTTTGCCTGCCTGTAAAGCTTGGCGTACTAGTTTTGTTTGCCATGTTTATAGCGGTACAGTTTTTTTACATATGTTGATTGCCAAGTTGAACTAAATCATATGGGCATTGTTATGTTGCTACATATGTATATTTACACTGTCCATTTGTTTGCAAAGGCATATGTACACAAACACATTTATTTTGAAACAATACTAAACCCAAAATGGGTACTTGTTTAATCTGTTAACATGAATTTGCTTTGTAGTGACATTCACTTCTTTATAATTTTGTCCTTACCTCAATTTAAAACATCAGTAAAGCTATATTGAAGTTTATAATGATTTCTTTTTTACACCAGATCTTCTAATTGCTAGGAAGGTGTCCCTTAGGAGATTTCTCAACAGACGCCGTGACAGGTTAAATTTCATAAAATTCAACCATGGCTAACATCTACTAACATCACTAATATATTGTTGCTGCCTTTGATTAATGATATATCTTATAGTATTTTAGTTGTTGTATATTGTATTTTCATTGATAAAGTTGCATTGGTTGTCTTAGTCATGTTTTTTATTTTAGGGCCTGGAGATGTTACAATTTGTGCCTTAGCACAGTATGCAATGCTATGTGGGGTGCCATGATTGGATATATTACTGTTGCCTCAACAAGCATGATGTGGGTATTTCTCCAGATTTGCTCCCTATGGAGTGTGAAAATGTATTACTGGAACATAAGGACATTATGGATGATGGTGTAAAGATTCAGGTAACTTGTACATAACAGTTGTAGTAGATTATGGATGATGGCGTACTCCCTTAGGATATGCAATTTTTTATAGATAACTTGTGCTTGTACTAAGTTGCTTTGTAACGGTCAAGTATGTAATAATGTACGAAATGTTGTCTAAAACTTATTGTTTGTAATACTGAATATTGGAGTATTTTAATAAATTAGTTTGCAAATAACTATAATATTGGATTTGCTTATTGAGTATTGCTATATTTATTGTATTGTTCTTTTCAGTTGCAAATGATGTTTATTTTTTTTAAATTCAAATGTCAATCACAATGGTGATAACAGTTGTATTAGATTTTATTACAACGGTGCATAGCTGTTGTAATAAAGTTTATTAAAACGGTGGAAAAAAGTTGTAAAATATACATATTACAACGTTGTTGCAACAGTGCAAAAAAAGTTGTAAAAGATATTAGTCTATTACAACTTCTTAATACACGACGGTTTTCCCATCATTGTAAAATGTATATTACAACAGTGTTCCACCATTGTAATAGGATCATTTTGTTGTAGTGGCTGCTTTCTCTTAGCTGATTCTGGACAGTCTTTCTTCTCATGCCCAGTCTTCCCATACTTGAAGCATTTCTTCTCAGCTTTGGGATTCTTACACTCACTAGCAAAATGGCCTTTCTGTTGGCAGTTAAAGCAAATCACCTCACTCTTAGGCTTTTTTTGGCCATCTTTTCCCTTCTATTGTTGCTGCTTCCTCTTCTTATTACTACCACTCAGCTGTGGTTTCTGAACTTCTTTGGTTGCAGCGACAACATTTGCTTCCTTAGGAAACAAGCTCTCATAGTGAATAGCTTTATCCACAATCTTCTTGAATGAATCGTCAAGATAATCCTCCAACGGCCTACCAATATAGGTATCCAGACCTATAACAGACTTCTCGTTCTTCTGATAAGGTGTATCAATGTATGAACGAGCGTATTTAGACAAGGCCTCGAAATCAGAAACATAATCAAGCACAGAACGACCATTCTATTTCAGCTCCACGAACTTCTTGAATAAAGCTGACTTCTGATTAGTGGAGATAAACTTTGCTTTAAACTTAGACTGGAATTTCTCCCATGAAATTTCTTCCTCTGGAGTCTCAAGCGTGACTGAATTCCACCATTCCATGGCCCTGCCTTCCATCTGCCTTGATGCAAGCTTTCTCTTGGTTGCATCATCCAAACTCAAGTCTCCAAAGATACGAACACAAGAATCCATCCACCTCTGAACCTCTTTAGCTGGTTCAGATCCTTTGAATGTATTTCCTCCAAGAGATGTTAAATCTTTGCATAGCTTCACAAAATCCACAACCCTAGGAAACTGAACTCCTACGTCTATCGTAGCTGCCACTTGAGCGGGCACTCTTCGCATGAATGCCTCCATCATGGCTTTAAACATGGTAGGGTAGTCGGGTTCACCGCCATTTCCCCCTCCAGTATTAGCTCCCCTAGCAACGTGTCTTGTTGTTCTTCTACTCATTCTAAATCTGCAATTTAGAATAATTAGCCTTTTTCAAAAAAAAAAAAAAAAAACAGCTAAAGGAAAACAACCGCTGCAACTATATATGCTAAAATATATAGTAAGCGTCCAATTGAAATGTACAAGTACGTCTCTCATACATAAATACATCTCATAACTTTGGCTAAAATCATTAACCAGAGCTATGATACCAAATGCGATGACAGCCCATAACCCTTGCACTAAACAAGAGGAATAATACGCTAAAACATGTGCCTGGCAGCTATGGACAATCATCAGAGTAGGTAAACACAATTGATACCTATCGTAGAACTCACAACGCAAGGATAAAATATAGTAGAAAATATACAACAGGTAATAGTAGTGAAGCATCGCATAACAAACTTTCGAAACTTTCACAACATCCTGAAAGCTTATCCAAACATCATAGGAAATATCAAAGTTTGTACATAAGGCCTCACTACAATACTCATAGAGAAACTCAAACAGCGGAAACAAAAATACTAGATAGTAGTAAAATTAATACGCCAGCCTATCGCTCGCCTTTGCATAACAGCATCGTCCTCACCAATCACTTGTCACCTGCTACCTAGTCTGCCCACCCACAACTGGATGAATAGCCCAAGGTAATAAGAGGAAACATAAAATCTTGAGTCAGACAACAGTCTTAGTGAGCGATAAAATAAATAACAAACTTCAACAATAAAGTATATGAGAATGGATAGACAAACATATTAATCTATCCAAAACACCAGAGAAGAACTCAACCCTATCTTCCCCACATCGGACAGTGATAGCCCTCACAATAAACAATTCAACCATTCATCCATGGAAACTAGATCACCCATTCAAACATGGTAAAGCACTCATGACATCCAGATTATATATATCTCATGTAAACAATCCTAATCTAATTCAACGTCCCTCAAGCAAAATCCTCAGAGGTCTAAACCAATATCAAACAAGCACCTAAGGAACATCTCCTTCGACATTGGACAATCTACATGAGACGATACAAACAGAGCATCAAAACAATCAAACATCCATGGCTGACTCTGGCTATCACCGCCAATCCTGCTTTGAATCCATCGTTAATCGTATGATGGCCAACCTTGCCACATGTCAAGGGCTAATGGTAACCCTAGTCCTAGCATAAACTCCATATGCCTTTCAACGATACGTATGCATGTCCAACCTTGACAACTAGGCCTTTCAACGATACCCAAGGTACTTGACCATCAACTGGTCTTTTGGGTGCCCCCATCATACCCTTGCTTTGAGCCTACTAGAACTTACGACAATGATAATCTCTCGGCCTTCACATCTCTAGTCATCTAACCCGATGACTTTTCATAGCTCAAGCAACCGTTATTCACCAACTCATGACCTTTAAGTTGCCACCTCATTCGCTGTTCTCCACCGATCAATGAACACACTTCGAACCTTCCTACTTGAATTTACTTTGAAGTCACACCATCACTAAGTGAAATTACATCACTACGTCTAGGGTTGGGGGGGGGGGGGTTGCCCTAGAAAAATGTTTTTTCAGACCTTTTTGTTCAAATCTGAGTCGTACCAGAAAATATAATTTTTCAGAAAATGATCCTGTGCGACCGACCCCTGGCTTGACCGACCTTGTCTTGGACCGACCCCACCGATGCTCGACCAAACACTTCGTATTCGATGCAACATCCATGCTCGACCGACCTACTCGGGTGGACCGACCCAAACACTGCTCGAGCCAACCCTGCTCCAAAACTTGACCCATACTCGACCGACTCAACACTCCCCTTGTGGTCTTACTCGATCGACCTAACAATCCACCTGTAGGTTCGCTCGATCGACCCAACAATCCACCTGTAGGCTCGCTTGACCGACCAGGGCCATGTGTGACTGACCCTTCTATTTATGCTTAGACCGAACTTCTCCAGACTAATGCTTGCTCTAGCCAAGTTTCTGCGCGACCGACCCTCCTGGCTCATTCGTCCCACTTACCGACTTATTTCCAAAGAAATCGGCACCTTTGGTGCAACTGACCCCCATACGTGTGACCCAAAACCTGCAACCTCCAAAATAACTCCAATTTCGACCAAAATTTCGCCAATCGATACAATCGACGAAACCAACTCATCCGATTCATTTAAGACAATCACAAGCATGTTATGAAACCAATAACATCACCAATTTGGAAATTTCATCAATAATTACGTAAAATTCACCAAAATCACCGTAAATGCAAATATGAACAAAACTATAGATCTAACTTGCATAATCATGTGAAATGACATAAGAATTATTGGTTTAATCTTGTTAAAATCGTACTCTATGGTGATTCATATGAACATGGACTTATAATAATATAGATCTATGATAAAACACATGAATATGATGAAAAACATGATCAAACACTCATGTACTTCATTGTATTTATGTGAGAGTTATAAATCACTCAATGATTCTCCCAAACAAGCAAAATTCAATGCAATAAGTTTCTGAACCGCAAGCAATTAAATCTGAACTTCTCGATTTGATGAATTCACCCTTCAATTGATGTAGATCTAGTCTCCAATGGTGTAGATCTTCGATTTGCTTCCTTAAATTTTGATTTTTAATGGTGGAAAGGTGTTAGAGGAAGGAGGAACATAGGACACCTAATGAGAGGATAGAGAAACTAAAACATTTCTCATACCTCCCACCCCTATTTATACCCTTCCACTAGCCCACTAATGGGCCTTCCCAAATCAGCCTATTGTGGCTCTCCAAAATCTGAACAGCCAATTGAAAAATGTTAAAACAACGATTTCTCCCAAAACGCTGAGCCAAATCTTTAATGTAACCACTCTACGGAAAGGCAATCAAAAATTCCTTTCCAATGGCATAGGCCTCACCCTTTTATTCAACCTGAGTCAAAAGTTATTCCCTATACAAGACTGATAGGGGAAAAATGGCCACAAACAAAATTGGTAATTTTTTTGTAAATGTCTCATATCCCCATAAGCAACATATAAAAATATGAGAATGATCCAACCCTCACGGAATAAAATAAAAATATTTTACGAACTTTCGATACGTAAAATGCAAGCTGTTATAGCTCGTTCGTATATTGACTCTTTTTATCAGAAGAACGATAAGTTCATCATGGGCTTGGATAGTTATCTTGGGAATCAGTTGGTTGATCAATTAGATGACCCTTACGAGAAGATCGTCGAGAAAGCTTTGAAGCATGAAGTTTATTTCCTAAAGAAGAAGTTGTTGTTGCATCCAAAGAGCAACCGAGACCATAACAGGGTTGTAATAACGAGAAGAGGAAGCAATAACAGCAGAAAGGAAAAGATGGACAGAAGAAATTGAAAAGAGAGGTGATTTGCTTCAATTGCCAACTGAAAGGCCATTTTTCCAAGGATTGCAAGAATTTGAAAGCTGAGAAGAAATGATACGACTATGGTAAACCTGGGCACAAAAATAAAGATTATCCAAAACCGCCGAAGGGTAAGCAGATAGTGATGGCATATCCTTCGGAATTCATGCCATCTTCTTCAAGAGCTCCTACGACAGAGGAGAAAGGGAAGAGTGTTGTTGTTCAAGGTACTCTTTCTGTTGGAGGTATTTCAGTTCAAGCGTTGTTTGATACTGGAGCATCACATTCTTTCATTTGCAATGAGCTTGTGTGTCGCTTGGGTTTGGAACCGGAGATTTGTGATAGACCATTGGTTATGACTAAGCCAGTTGGGGGTTCGTCTAGTTTTGTATGCTTTGTCATGGTCTGGTATTATCGAGTCATTGTTGTGCTTTTGTGTGTGATTGCTTTGTTTTGAACTTAGCTGGGTTTGTGATGGTATGGACTAGCTCAAGAGGTATGCGACTAAAGTGGATTGCGAGAAGCTCAAGGAAACAGTCGGGAATGTGGAAGGGTTAAACAGTTGTGATTCGATGTAAGCCAAAAGACGGTGTCTTCGTACGCTATTTGTACTTTCTTGTGTTCCACGGGAAGACTTGTCATCTGTGCCAATTGCTAGTGAATGTTATGTTGTCTTTGAAGAGGTCAATGGGTTGCCACTGCATCGCCAGATTGAGCTCAGGATCGGTTTGGTCGAAGGTGCTAGGCCTATCGTTATGGCCCTTAGGCAAATGGCGCCTAGAGAACATTGAGAGTTAGAGGTGCAGGTTTGTGACCTTTTGGAAAAAAGATTCATTCAGAGAAGTGTGTCCGAATGGGGTGCAACAGTTGTGTTTGCAACCAAGGCCGATGGATCTTTGAGATAGTATGTGGATTATCGTGACCTGAACAAGGTGACCAAGAAGAAAAAGTATCTGCTGCTAAGGATAGATGACTTGTTTGATCAGCTTCACGAAGACAAGAAATGGATTTGGCAATGAGATTTCATCAGTTAACAGTGCAATGGATAGTGTGCCGATGACAAATTTTAGGACACCATCTGGTTTATTTGAGTGGCCAGTGATTCCATTTGGATTGACCAACGCACCAGTATATTTTTTGGATCTTATGAATAGGGTTTTCGGAGGTCATTTGAACTAGTTTGGGCTTGTGTTCGTGGATGATATCGTGGTCTACTCTCGGAGTGAAATAGAGCACAAGATGCACTTGCGAGTTGTTTGGAAATCTTGCAAAAGCATCAGCTAAGGGCTAAGTTTTCATAGTATCACTTCTGAAAGAGCGAAGTGAGGTTCTTAGGCCATGTTGTTTCTGGAAATGGAATATCGGTGGAGATCGCTAAGGTAGCAGCAATACAGGATTGGGAAAAACCTAAGAATGCAATGGACACTAGGAATTTCCTTGGGTTGGCTGGATATTACTGCCGGTTTATCAAGGATTTCTCTAAGATAGATGCACCATTAACAGGATTGACGAAGAAGAATCAGGTGTTCACATAGGATGCCAAGTGTGAGCAAGCCTTTGGAATCCTGAAAGAGAGACTGATGAGTGATCCTATTTTACTATTCCGAGCGGGAATGAGGAAATGATGGTATACACTGATGCATATGGTACTGGACTTGGAGCAGTGTTGATGCAGAAGGATAGAATTGTGGCCTATGTAATTCGACAACTAAAGCCGCACGAAAGGAATTATCCGACTCATGATTTGGAGTTAGCAGCGATTGTGTTTTCTCTGAAGATGTGGAGACATTACCTGTTGAGTTCGGTTCGAGTTGTTTACGGATCATAAGTCGATGAAGTATCTCTTCTCCCAAAAGAATTTGAATCTTCGACAGCAACAAGGATTAGAGTTTTTGGCATCTTATGATTTCGGTATAGCCTATACTCCTGGTAAAGGTAACGTAGTGGCGGATGCATTAATCGAAGAAATGTAGTTTTATGAGCAATGTTTTCGAAATGGATGCACCTCGAGTACTTCACATGATTTGATTTTAGGCCTACGTGTCAATATGCCATAGATGGCCTACTGCAACACCAGAGAAGTGACGCAAAAAGTGCCAAAAAAATGTTGCTACAGGCAAAAATTGATCTGTAGTGACATTTTCTCGGTGTTGCATTTTTCCGCGTTGCCATAGAGTCAAAGGAAACATCTTTACTATCCAATGGCAACATTTTCCTGATGTCCCCACAAATACTAATTTTACTTAAAATTGGGCCACACATTATCTGTAGTACCACTTTTACCATCCAATGGCAACACTTTTACATTCAAAAAATGTTTCTATAGAAATTTATTTAATAACAGGATTAAATATTTATTTAATAGAATACTACTGCACATAAATTGAATTCAAATAGTGTTTTATTAAATATAATATTTTATTTCAACAACTCAAATAGTACAAATTTCCGAATTCAACTATTTACAACTCGATGATTTACTACAACACTTATTATTCACATATACATATATTCCTCACTACATCACTAACATCACTCAGTTCACTCATTAAATATGCATTTTCAATTTATACAGACATAGACACTAACAAATATATGTCGACCCGAAGGCGAGCCTAGTACCGAGCCAAAGGAGAGCTGTCAGTGGATTCGGGCGCAGCGCCAGCTGGGGTTCGTGGCACCGCAGTCTCGATGGGGATCGACACACCTTCTTTGAAACGATATTGTTTTGTTTCAAACTTCCTATTCTGTAGAAACCATCAACACACCTGCCAATTATAGAAACATACACAATAAACTGGAACAAAAATTAATTTAAATTCGAGCAAATATTAATTTATTTTAAATTTTATTTGCCTCAGATTTCTGGTGTGCTTCTCATCGTCTTTCTACTTGGCTAGATACTTTAATATTTGAATGCACATAGGTTGAATGTGTGTACAAACATCAAAATACTACAAGAAGTGGAATATACAGTTCATATATATATATATATAATATGCATATACATATATTAAATATATGTATATATATTTTTACATATTATATATATAAGTATGCACAAGAATGGTGTAGCAAGGGTTCAAGACCAGGCAGCTCAATGGCCAAGACAGAGCCTATACAAGTGCAGAATCAAGGTGACATGCTGAACAAGCATGGACCGTGGCATCACACAGTTAAGTGCAGCATATACAAGTGCACAGTAGCTCAATGAACTCACAAGGATATACAAGTCAGCAACATATATAGGTGCACAACAGCATATACATGTCAACAAACAATACAAACACAAGGATAAGTATCAAACCAAAGTGGAAAATCTCGTAAGAAATATATCATCCTTGGCTATATCATATAGGAATACTTACGCTTCAAACCAAAGTTTCAAATCACATAAAAAAATTATTGGAACACTCCCAGAGTTTATGTTTGAATCTGCAAATATATTGGTTTGCCCAAATTTCATCTTCCATTAATCAACATATAAACTTTCATCTTCCATCAATCATTGATAAATCAAAATTTCCATATTTGGCATGAGGGGACCAATTCAAATTCGAGTCATTCATCACGAAATTTAATTCCACAATGTTTGAATGTTTCAAACTCGACAAAATCGAAGCAATAAATCACAACCAAGTCTAATGTTGAAATCAGAGATTATTTAGCAATTCGAAACCCTATAACTTCACATGAATTCATCACATGCAAAAATGGGATTAAAATCGAATAACCAAACAATAATAAAAGTAAAAAAAAAGGAAAAAATCACCTACTAATTTCATAGATCGATTTCATCCCAACAAGACCAGGATCGAAGATTATCGGGGCACCAATAGCATTCGAGAAAGACAAGAGGAGCAGTTGTAATTCAAAGCAATCAAAGGATCATCTCAAATTAAAGAAGCTAAAGTTGCAATTTGTTTAAGAGGCAAATCCCTAATTTTCGATTTTCCATTAAAATGGAAGACGACTATATTTTTTCTCTAATGAAAATAGCGTGAATTTTATTCCAGCGGGAAAATTAAAATTTAAGGCAATGGATCTGAGGTGGTGAAGGAAAATCAAATTGATGCGGATTAGTAATGTAGACCATTGGATCGTATCCGCATGGATTGATAATTTTATTCACCCAGTTACTACAACACAATGTTGATATCTATGCTAACACCTTGAAGCATGTTTTGCAATAGATAAAAATCAGCATAGCTATCATTATATTTTAGCCAGCAACACCTTGTATTTTCATTGCAGTAGGCCATCTATGGTGTAGCATGTGAGTTAGAGCCTGAAATGTTGGTAAGCTTAACGATAAGACCTACTCTCATCGAAAGGATTAGAGAAAGCCAAAAGCGTGATGGAAAGCTTGTTGACATCATCCAGAAGTTGGAACTAGAAGATAAGGAATTCGAACTTGATCGAGATGGTTGGATTCGTAAGAAAGGACGACTGGTTGTTCTTGATATCGATGGATTAAGAGATGAGGTTCTTAGGGAATTTCATTACTTGAAGTTGACTCCTCCTCCTAGTGGTAATAAGATTTATCAGGACATGAAGCGAGCTTATTACTGGGAAGATATGAAGCGGGATGTTGGAAAGTTTTTTTTCAAATGAGTGAATTGTTAGTTGGTAAAGGCTGAACTGAAGAAGCCGAGTGTATTACTTCAGCCATTGAAGTTCCGACGTGGAAATGGGAGCAAATATCAATGGATTTTATCGATGTACTACCTAGAACCAAGTCCATAAATGTAACAACCTGAAAATCTGGGCCAGTTTAAAATTTTTATTTTGGCAATTTTAGCGAATTTTGAATATTTAAAATAGATTATTTTAAATAAAAACGACGAGAAATTTATTTTGAATAAAATTAAATCGTATATAGTTATATAGATGGACGATAGAATATAAATATTTATTTATATTTATAAAAGGAATTGAAAATGGCGCGGTAGTTTGATAATTCGATTTCAAACTTCAGTCGAATGTACCGGGTGCAAAACAATCTGGATTTTAGTGAAACCAAAAATAATGGAATCTAATTGATAATATCTTTCCAACGAATCTGACAAATCGAAATTTGATAGCGGGAATCAAAAGATATGTCCAGTTGAAAATTCTGAATAGTCGCTATGGAATTCAGGCCCTTAAAAATGGACATTTTGCAAACGACCTCGGATTTCGACGAAACCAATTTTGTTGGATCCGGGATGTCAAGTTATTGCTAGGTTTCAAATTTCATAATTTTTGAAGCTAGTATGTGAGCGTGGCAAAAGAAAATGTGTTTTGGTCTATTATAGTTAAATTGGATCGGCCAAAAATGGGCCTTTTTGCAAACGGTCTCAGAATTCGACGAAACTAGTTTTGTTGGGACCGTATCATCAAAACATAGCTAGATTTATTTTTCTGGAATTTTTAGAGTCAGTATGTGGCCCCGGTAATTTAAAATGTGCGTTTAAATTGAATATATAAAGATTTATATTTTAAATTCAACGGAAACCTATCATAACAGCCGAATTGGGTTATGAAACATATCCCATTGTGTTCGGAATGAGGGTAAAACGCTAGGGACGATAGTCGTTGGGTTGGATTTCGAGTTCGCCCAAGAAAACCCCAATTTTTGAATTAATATAGCATCGGCCAATAAGATTTTTTATTTCATAAATTAAAAATATAAAAAAAAATCGAAAAACCCCCCGACACTCCAGATCGAACGACGGAAACTTCTTCCTCCCTTCTCTCCTCGATTCCTCTTAATCAACTCAAAATAAGACCTCCATTCTGTTGGGAATTTTGTAGAGTTTGTCGAGACCTTCCAATCCATACCAAGTTTGATTTTTTTCATTGAGTATATCGCTCGAATCAAAGCCACGAAGTTCGTCGTTTGCAACTGCCGCCGCTGCTTCATCTGGACGTCGAATTGAAGGTGGTTGCCGGCGCCGGGAAGCTGGTTCGAAGCCCTACGCTGTGGTAAAGGTCGATCGTGATATCGTGCATCGATTCGCGAGAAAATCGAAAACCTAGTTTCGAAGAAAAAACTGGTATACGGCTTGTTTATTTTTCAATTGAAAATAACACTTTTAAGTGTTGCAAACCTTTGAAAAATCATATCTTTTTGCTATGTTAACGAAATTCGATGAAACAGGAAATATCGTGACCGTGTGGACGCCTTCTACATTTTAGAAGAGACCGCGTATTTTTCTGAGCCTTCTGCTATTTTTGGTGGAGTGGAACCCAAAGTGAGATTTCTAATTTAAAAATTATATATGTGTTGAAATAAAAGTGAATTGCTATATATATATATATATAAATATATATATATATACGCCCCTCGTCCACAAACCATGGACGATATTTATTGATTGTGATTGGTGTGAAAATTGATTGATAGCGAATGATTGTTTGGGATTGTTTTGTGGTTGATATTGATTGATTGTGGTTGAAAATCCCCATTTGTGGTTGAGAAATATTTGGTTGAAACCACATAGGATTAGTTTGTGGAAATGAAATAAATATATGCATGCCGCCTGCGTGCGAACTAGATGCATGATCCCCATTGTCAAAAACCGCGAGGTTTTAAGGTAGAGCGAGGAGCCGTACTAGGGACGGTCCCGGTTTTAACTACCCTGCCGTTATGCTGCCGAAATTTTGAATAATATTTGAGTGTTTGAATTATTTTAATCTGCTTAAACTATATTTATTCATTGAATAGAAAACCTTCATGTGTTGAATTGATATTCATTCGTTGATTAGAAATTCATGTGTTGAATGGTATTCGCGTTTTAAATATAAAAATCACATTTTTATCTATATATAGAAACTATAGAAAACCTTCATGTGTTGAATTGATATTCATTCGTTGATTAGAAATTCATGTGTTGAATGGTATTCGCGTTTTAAATATAAAAATCACATTTTTATCTATATATAGAAACTATAGAAAACCTTCCTGTGTTGAATCGATATTCATTCGTTGATTTGAAATTCATGTGTTGAATGGTATTCATATTTTGAAATAAATTGTTTGATAATAAAAATCACCTTTTATCGACTATATGAACTGTGTAAAATAATCTCGTTTTAAAAGAAATTGTTTTATAAGAAAAATCCTATTTTTATCACCAATATGAAATATATAAAATAATAGTGTTTTGAAATGAGTTGTTTTACAATAAAAATCACATTTTTATTATATGCGTGAATCGTTGAAATGTGAAGTGTTAAAAATAGCCACTTGTTCAAATAAATATATATGATTTGAAATATTCATTAATTAGCTAATGATATGATTTGTACCTATGTATGTAACACTAGAATGAATGGTGTTTTTAAACCAAATAGAAATCAAATATGAAGTTGAATAGAAAAGGATAAATGATAAGAACTATATATATGTACATGCATATTCATTGAACAGGTTATAGCAAAGGGGCTAGAGAAGAGGAATAAAATTTTGTGCCCGACAAATAGGTACACATTTACTGTTTTGTTTGGGTGATGATTTTATGAGCCTGTTGGCTAGTCGCTTGGCTTTTTCTTTTTCTTTTTGAGATTAGAAGGACCGGGGAAGCTATTTGAGATTTCCCGATGCTCCCGGTGCAGGGGAGGTTATGGCGAACTTTTCCAAAATTTTAAGGCGTTAGTGAAATATTTGAAGTGAAAACGATATTGAAATCATTGAATGAACTATATTTATATAAATATATAAATATAAATAAAATTAAAACGAAACGTAGTCGTGCAGTTCGCATTTTGAAACCATGATTTCAAACAACTAGTGCGGGAAATCCGACCATTGGATTTTCCCGAAACCTCAACCGTCGGGTTCGCCTTGGAAATATCTTCCCAACGGCACCAACTTTGTAAAAATCCAATGGTTGGATTGTCTGGAATGTTTAATTCAAATCTGAAGAAAAACAGCGCCAGAAGCGATTATATTTTTATATATATAAATATAATTATATATTTAATCGAATAACGACGCTGCAGTTCGTATTTTGAAATCGAAACTTCAAACGATTGTACCGGGAGATCCGACCGTCGGATTTTCCCGAAACTGAAACCGTTGGATTCGTTTTGAAAAGACCTCTCTAATGAAGTAAATTTTGTGAAGATCCAATGGTTAGATTTTCAAATATGTGTAAATCAAATCTGAAGAAAAACAGCGCCACGGCCGTGCTATGGCCCGAAGCGTCGTTTTTGAATAAATAGGCTATTTTAAAATAAATAAAAATAGCGATAAATCGTTATAAAATATTATAAATGTTATGGAATGGAAATAAACTGAATTTGCTTGATTTAGGTGGTATTTGATGGTTGAATGTGTTTGGTGTGAAAATTACATTAAAGAACAAAATTGGTGTTGTTGAATGATTTAACCATTGGAATAAATTGATTTGAAATTCTAAATATACGTGAATTATTTGAAAAGGCCGAGTTAATTCTTATTTCAAATAATTGACTGACGATTGAAAGTCGAAGATGAAGACGTTGGTCGAAGACCGGAGATCTTCACCTCGTTTGGATGGTAACCGAGGTCCTGATTGGGAGGCATCCCGAAATATGGATAATGAGTGGTGATCGTTCAGACGTACGTGGTGATCGATGGGTTTGCGAGGTATTTAGTGCCTCCGGTTTCGTTCAGACCCAGAACGGACTTGTAAATGGACTGTGTGTCTGACATTGGATTTTATTCTGTGTTGATTGATCTCTATTAAATATACATCTGTTTGGCGGCGGAGAATTTATTCTTTTGCTTAACGCCCTTCTCTGAGACGCACGAGCTCAGAGGTTGTGTATCGATGGAAATCAGTCGCATGGCATGAATTGCCTATGTGGCATGCTAAGATGCAGTGATCAGGGCTTCTGTTGAAAAGAAAAGTCTTGTGGTGATGATCAAAGCACCGCCTGTGTGGCGTAGTTTTGTGTATAACGGGAAATCGCGAACCTCACACCCCGGTATGAACCAGAAACGGGAGAAGGACCTCAGGGAGGGCATGCGTTTCTTTCTAGCTAGGGTGGTGTCAGTGACCTACCAGCCCTGACATTTATATACTTTTCACCTATGTGGTTGTTGCTATTGCGAGGCGCCTCGGTTTGAACGGACGATCCGGATCCGATGGAGTCATTCGTTGGGTCGTTTACGCCCCAAAGGGCGGAGAAACGTAGTGTTCAGGCATAATAATCCACATCGGTGGACCGGCCCTGACGATCCAAGGGCCCACCTGAGTCTGGGCCTGAGACATGGGCTAGATTGTCTCGAATTCGGTAAGGACTATCTTTTGCCTTGGTTCATGACGGAATTCCAATTTCCAAATACGTGACTGTGCTGTTTTGATTGTATACCTATATATGTGGCGACATAGTGGTATGGGGCATTAATGCCGTCTATGATTGATAGTTATGATTTGAAATTGTTTTCAAAACATATAGACACTAGCAATAATATCAAATGCCTTTGTTTTATTCGTATCAAGCATACTTTGACCGTTATAAGGTAAAAACTCTATCCTCCGGTTTGCGTTGCATTGTGTGATGGGAACTGAGTCTTATAACGGCTTCATTTTTATAAAAAGCATAGCGATGTTTAAAAGAAAGATTGGTTTTAAAGCACTGGCAATCCAATGGAGTAAGCCCGTTCCACGAAAGTGTCGTGGTCCTGTGATTTGCCATATTATATATGTGTTGAGTAGATTTCTCATACCAGTCCCATGACAGACTCGTAGTTTGTTTCACTTTCAAACTCTGGTGCCCCTTTTTCTACACGGGCAGCCTTGTATTCAGGTTTAGCTGGAGCTGAAGATGGATTCTATCATTTACCTCTTTTTATGCTGTTCAGCTCCTATTGTACATGCTATGTTTGTTTTCCGCTGTAGACATTTATGTATAGCTGAACTGTATTTGTACTAAGTAAGATCCTGTATACTGTGTAACTCTGATGATTACTTTTATCCAGTATATTTTATTGTTCATTATCTGGTGTATTTATTTAATTTTGTTCTGCTATTATCTGTTTCTGTGTTATATTCCAAAGATAACCCTTTTTTCTGTTAGAACGGGATTTCGCGTCGTCTCACCGTGGTATTAGACCCTAGGTTAAGCTTAGTTCTGGAATATAACATTTGAACGAACTCGTCAGAAATAGAACCAGTAGTGTTCTAGGATGGGTAACTCTATACAGATAGGATCAGTAATATCCTAGTATGAGTAAAGCAGGATGAAATTACACCTCGATAGACACATTTACATTCAAGTATTTGTCTTTATATTTTCAGATATCTTTTCCGTTGACCTGACACTTTGTCTGCTAATTGCAGACGTACTAGAAAATGAGTGACAGGAACAGAAGAAATAATCGTATGGCTCGACCAGCTAATGAGCCGGTTGTGCTCCCGCCGCCAGAATCCGATATAGAAGTTCTATTCAAGAGATTTCGAAATCTGGGTGGATCGCCATTCTTAGGCAAGGAGTCCATTATGGAAACACAAGCTTGGATTCATTCTGCAGAGAAAATATTTGAGGGTTTAAAGCTGAGAGACGATCAGAAAAGATTACTGGCGACTTGGGCACTCAAAGAAGAAGCTTTGTTTTGGTGGGATTCAGTTATTAAAGATAATCCAGAAGGTGATATCACCTGGGACAGATTCAAAGTGATTTTCTTAGAAAGATTTACTCCTCCCGAAGCAACCGAGCGATTATGTGATGAATTTTCTTATTTGATACAGGGTGATATGACCATCCCAGAATATCATAAGAAATTCAACGAACTTTCTCACTTTGCTCCTCATCTGATTCAAGATCCAAAGAGGAAAAGTCTGAGATTTATTCATGGCCTGCAAAGGAGATATCAGAATAGTGTAATGCGGAATGTGAAGCTCCCCTTTTCTGAAATGATTTACATGGCTTATCAGTATGAAGATCTCCATAAGAAAGGAATGTTGCGCGACGAAGAAGAAGTCTGTTCTAATGACAAAACAGAGTCAGAAACTGATCGTCCCAAGGCCATAACAACGTTAGAGGTTAGTAAGAAACCCAATGCTAAGAGAAAATGGGCTAAATCTGAGAAGGAACCAGTAACGACTGCCATATGCAATAACTGCCATAAGCAGGGGCATTTGCAAGGAAAATGCAAATCTTTAAAGAAGCGAAAGAAGGAAGTATCTAAATCTAATAAAAGGGTTCATGAGGGCAGAGGATGCCATAAGTGCCACCAGCCGGGTCATATTGCGAAGAATTGCTGGCTGTTAAAAAAGACCAATGTGGTTCAAATAAATGAAATAGCAGAAGCTTCTGAGCCATCGGCTATTCAGGAAAGGCCAGATGTTTTAGAAGGCACGCTAACTGTCAAAGATATCCCAGTTAAAGTACTGTTTGACACTGGCGCGTCACGCAGCTTCATTGCCAAGGATGCAGCTAAGAAACTGGATTTGAATTTGATAAAGCTCAAGGAACCAATGACTGTCCAGAATCCGGTTGGGGGTTCCATAGATCTCAGTTGGATTTGTGGAGTGCCGGTTTCCTTTTCTCGATATCGGTTTCCTATCACCGCAGCCGTCATGAATTTTAAAGAGTTTGATCTTATTTTGGGGTTAGACTGGTTGACCAAATATGAAGCTGAAGTTAAATGCACCGACAGAGTGGTAAAGGCGAAGATTAAATCAGGTGATTATATAACCATTCCCTGTGAAGGTCAGAATTCTAATAGAAAAGACTTCTGGGCAGCTTTGAATGTTTCTCCAGCTCAAATAGAAAATGTCCCTGAAGTCACAGAGAATATTCCCGACTTAGTGAAAGATATTCCTGTCGTCAAGAACTATGCGGATGTGTTCGAGGAAGTTGTTCGTTTACCTCCCCAGAGAGAGATAGATTTCAAATTTGCTTTAATTCCGAATGCAAGGCCGGTAGTTCACGCTATTCGAAGAATGTCCTTGAAAGAGAAAGAGGAATTAGACAATCAAACACGATAGCTCGTATGGAAAGGTCTGATCAGGCCTAGTTTCTCTGATTGGGGTGCAACCGTGGTATTTGTCCCAAAATCTGATGGTACTCTACGTCTATGTGTGGATTATCGTGATCTGAATAAGCAGACAATAAAGAGCAAGTATCCATTGCCGCAGATTGATGATTTGTTGGATCGATTAAATGGAGCACAAGTATTCTCACGAATGGACCTAGCTACCGGCTTCCATCAACTTCGAATCGCCGAAGAGTGTGTTCCAATGATAGCATTTAGAGGCCCCGACTTATTCTACGAGTGGTTAGTAATGCCGTTCGGCTTATGTAACGCTCCTGCTTACTTCGTCGATCTAATGAACAGGGTATTCAGAGGAGTATTGAATAAATTTGTTCTGTTTTTCATTGACGATATTCTAATCTTCTCTAAATCAAAGGCCGAACATGAAAAGCATCTGGAACAGGTCCTAGAAATCCTCAGAAGGAATGTATTGAAAGCCAAGTTTTCCAAATGTATATTCTGGCAAGATGAAGTAAAATTTCTGGGCCATGTTGTATCGAAAGAAGGAATCGCTGTGGATCCAAGTAAAATCACAGCCATTCAAAATTGGAAATAGCCCAGTACCCCCACTGAAGTCCGCAGTTTTCTCGGATTGGCTAGCTATTATCGAAAGTTCGTTAAAGACTTTTCGAAGATATCTGGTCACTTAACGAAGCTTACAAAGAAGCATTCTAAGTTCAAATGGACTCCAGAAAGTGAGGAAGCTTTCGAAGAGCTAAAGTTAAGACTAACGACTGCTCCAGTGTTAACCATCATCGATGGCAACCAGGATCTGAAAGTCTGGACTGATGCTTCTAGAGAAGGCCTTGGCGCAGTGTTAATGCAAAGGGGTCAAGTGATTGCTTATGCTAGCCGTCAACTGAAGCCGCACGAGAAAAACTATGTAACTCATGATCTTGAGTTATTGGCTATCATATTCTCTTTGAAAATATGGAGACACTATCTTCTGGGCGAGAGATTTGAACTGTTTACAGATCACCAGTCGTTAAAGTATCTGTTCACTCAGAAGGACTTGAATTTAAGGCAGCAACGTTGGCTGGAGTTTCTTGCAGCATATGACTTTGAAATTATATATACTCCAGGAAAAGCCAATGTCGTGGCCGATGCGTTAAGCCAAAAGAATGTAATGATCGCCAGCTTTATTATCACGACATCCTTGATTGACAAAATATCTATTCTTCAGAAGGAGGATAATTTTATTAAGGATATGATCAAAAGGATTCAGAAAGGCGAACCCTTGTGTTTTCAAATAGATAACGACGAGACCTTGAGGTTAAAAGGAAGGATTTGTGTTCCTGACATTCCTGAGCTAAAAAGGGAAGTGTTAGACGAGTGTCACAAGTCCAAGCTGAGTATCCATCCTGGCGTGGCCAAAATGTATAACGATCTCAAAAGAACATTCTGGTGGAAGGCTATGAAGAGAGACGTTTCAATATACGTTAGCCGATGCCCTACTTGCCAGCTAGTCAAGAGTGACCAACAGAAATTGGCTGGATTGTTACAACCACTAGAAGTTCCAGGTTGGAAGTGGGAGCATATTTTTATGGATTTCATTGATGGTCTGCCCAGGACCAGAAAAGGAAATGACAGTATTTGGGTGATCGTAGATCGCTTCACGAAGGCCGCCCATTTCATACCAGTCAGATCAAATAGAACCGCTCAGAGTCTGGCACAGATTTACTTCAGGGAGATAGTTAGACTACATGGAGTGCCGCTCAGTATAGTTAGTGATAGAGATACAATATTCACTAGCAAATTCTGGGAAGCATTTCAAGTCGAGCTAGGAACGAAGTTGAACTTGAGCACCACTTATCATCCTCAGACAGACGGTCAGACTGAGAGGGTAAATCGTATTTTAGAAGATCTATTGCGGGCTTTTGTTCTAGATTTCGGTGGATCATGGGAAGACCATCTGCATTTGGCTGAATTCTCTTATAACAACGGCTACCAGGCGAGTCTGACAATGTCGCCATTCGAAGCATTGTATGGTAGACCGTGCCGATCTCCTGCTTGTTGGGTCGAGCCTGGAAATAGACTTGTGTTAGGGCCTGATATGATTCGAGAAGCTGCCGACAAAGTCGATTTTATTAAGAAGCGATTACTTGCCGCTCAAAGCCGACAAAAGAGCTATGCCGATAGAAGAAGAAGAGATATATCCTTTGAAGTTGGCGATTATGTATATTTGAAAGTATCGCCGATGAGAGGAGTTATCCGGTTCGGTAAAACTGGAAAGTTGGCACCCAAATTCATTGGTCCGTTTCCTATTCTGGAACGGATTGGAACTCTCGCTTATAGGGTCAAACTGCCTAATTGGTTGCCTGGAGTTCATGATGTATTTCACATATCCCAACTTCGAAAGCACGTTCATGATCCAGACTTGATCGTGGAAGAAGCAGCTCAGCATGACATTGAAATTACTCCAGAATTGGCTGTGAGAAGAGAGCCGCTAAAGATTATCGGCAAAGAAACCAAAGAGCTGAGGAACAAGAAAGTTCACTTAGTCAAAGTGCAATGGAGTGGAGACCCACGAGATTGTACTTGGGAAACAGAGGAGAGCATTCAGAAAGCTTATCCTAGATGCCGAGTAGATATCTCTGATTGACTCAGGTGCAAGGTGCATTTACCCTACTTTGCATTACCATATAATTCTCTATTCTATTGCTATTTTCTTCCCATGAATGTGCACTATTTATTCTATACTCTGAATGATTTTTAAAGGAATATAGGATTTGATTAGTATATTTTTGAAGGTTAAAAACAAATTGATTTTTGTATTGTGGGATTGTAGATTTATCAAACCACTTTCGACTTTGTTCCTTTTCGGGGACGAAAAGTTTTAAGTGGGGGAGATTGTAACAACTCGAAAATCAGGGCCAGTTTAAAATTTTTATTTTGGCAATTTTAGCGAATTTTGAATATTTAAAATAGACTATTTTAAATAAAAACGACGAGAAATTTATTTTGAATAAAATTAAATCGTATATAGTTGTATAGATGGACGATAGAATATACATATTTATTTATATTTATAAAAGGAATTGAAAATGGCGTGGTAGTTCGATAATTCGATTTCAAACTTCAGTTGAATGTACCGGGTGCAAAACAATCCGGATTTTAGTGAAACCCAAAATAATGGAATCTAATTGATAATATCTTTCCAACGAATCTGACAAATCGAAATTTGATAGCGGGAATCAAAAGATATGTCCAGTTGAAAATTCTGAATAGCCGCTATGGAATTCAGGCCCTTAAAAATGGACATTTTGCAAACGACCTCGGATTTCGACGAAACCACTTTTGTTGGATCCTGGATGTCAAGTTATTTCTAGGTTTCAAATTTCATAATTTTTGAAGCTAGTATGTGAGCGTGGCAAAAGAAAATGTGTTTTGGTCAATTACAGTTAAATTGGATCGGCCAAAAATGGGCCTTTTCGCAAACGGTCTCAGAATTCGACGAAACTAGTTTTGTTGGGACCGTATAGTCAAAACATAGCTAGATTTATTTTTCTGGAATTTTTAGAGTCAGTATATGGCCCCGGTAATTTAAAATGTGCGTTTAAATTGAATATATAAAGATTTATATTTTAAATTCAACGGAAACCTATCGTAACAGTCGAATTGGGTTACGAAACATATCCCATTGTGTTCGGAATGAGGGTAAAACGCTAGGGACGACAGTCGTTGGGTTGGATTTCGAGTTCGTCCAAGAAAACCCCAATTTTTGAATTTAATATAGCATCGGCCAATAGGATTTTTTATTTCATAAATTAAAAATATAACAAAAAATCGAAAAACCCCCCCGACACTCCAGATCGAACGACGGAAACTTCTTCCTCCCTTCTCTCCTCGATTCCTCTCAATCAGCTCAAAATTAGACCTCCATTCTGTTGGGAATTTTGTAGAGTTTGTCGAGACCTTCCAATCCATACCAAGTTTGATTTTTTTCATTGAGTATATCGCTCGAATCAAAGCCACGAAGTTCGCCGTTTGCAACTGCCGCCGCTGCTTCATCTAGACGTCGAACTGAAGGTAGTTGCCAGCGCCGGGAAGCTGGTTCGAAGC
Source organism: Allium sativum (assembly GCA_030737875.1). NCBI lineage: Eukaryota > Viridiplantae > Streptophyta > Magnoliopsida > Asparagales > Amaryllidaceae > Allium > Allium sativum. The sequence goes on along the minus strand of CM060916.1, from coordinate 890,557,910 downwards.
CCTACGCTGTGGTAAAGGTCGATCGTGATATCGTGCATCGATTCGCGAGAAAATCGAAAACCTAGTTTCGAAGAAAAAACTGGTATACGGCTTGTTTATTTTTCAATTGAAAATAACACTTTTAAGTGTTGCAAACCTTTGAAAAATCATATCTTTTTGCTATGTTAACGAAATTCGATGAAACAGGAAGCATCGTGACCGTGTGGACGCCTTCTACATTTTAGAAGAGACCGCGTATTTTTCTGAGCCTTCTGCTATTTTTGGTGGAGTGGAACCCAATGTGAGATTTCTAATTTAAAAATTATATATGTGTTGAAATAAAAGTGAATTGCCATTTATAAATATATATATATATATATATATATACGCCCCTCGTCCACAAACCATGGACGATATTTATTGATTGTGATTGGTGTGAAAATTGGTTGATAGCGAATGATTGTTTGGGATTGTTTTGTGGTTGATATTGATTGATTGTGGTTGAAAATCCCCATTTGTAGTTGAGAAATATTTGGTTGAAACCACATAGGATTAGTTTGTTGAAATGAAATAAATATATACATGCCGCCTGCGTGCGAACTAGATGCTTGATCCCCATTATCAAAAACCGCGAGGTTTTAAGGTAGAGCGAGGAGCCGTACAAGGGACGGTCCCGGTTTTAACTACCCTGCCGTTATGCTGCCGAAATTTTTAATAATATTCGAGTGTTTGAATTATTTTCATCTGCTTAAACTATATTTATTCATTGAACAGAAAACCTTCATGTGTTGAATTGATATTCATTCGTTGATTAGAAATTCATGTGTTGAATGGTATTCGCGTTTTAAATATAAAAATCACATTTTTATCTATATATAGAAACTATAGAAAACCTTCATGTGTTGAATTGATATTCATTCGTTGATTAGAAATTCATGTGTTGAATGGTATTCGCGTTTTAAATATAAAAATCACATTTTTATCTATATATAGAAACTATAGAAAACCTTCATGTGTTGAATCGATATTCATTCGTTGATTTGAAATTCATGTGTTGAATGGTATTCATATTTTGAAATAAATTGTTTGATAATAAAAATCACCTTTTATCGACTATATGAACAGTGTAAAATAATCTCGTTTTAAAAGAAATTGTTTTATAAGAAAAATCCTATTTTTATCACCAATATGAAATATATAAAATAATAGTGTTTTGAAATGAGTTGTTTTACAATAAAAATCACATTTTTATTATATGCGTGAATCGTTGAAATGTGAAGTATCAAAAATAGCCACTTGTTCAAATAAATATATATGAGTTGAAATATTCATTAATTAGCTAATGATATGATTTGTACCAATGTATGTAACATTAGAATGAATGGTGTTTTTAAACCAAATAGAAATCAAATATGAAGTTGAATAGAAAAGGATAAATGATAAGAACTATATATATGTACATGCATATTCATTGAACAGGTTATAGCAAAGGGGCTAGAGAAGAGGAATAAAATTTTGTGCCCGACAAATAGGTACACATTTACTGTTTTGTTTGGGTGATGATTTTATGAGCCTGTTGGTTAGCCGCTTGGCTTTTTGTTTTTCTTTTTGAGATTAGAAGGACTGGGGAAGCTATTTGAGATTTCCCGATGCTCCCGGTGCAGGGGAGGTTATGGCGAAATTTTCCAAAATTTTAAGGCGTTAGTGAAATATTTGAAGTGAAAACGATATTGAAATCATTGAATGAACTATATTTATATAAATATAAATAAAATTAAAACGAAACGTAGTCGTGCAGTTCGCATTTTGAAACCATGATTTCAAACAACTAGTGCGGGAAATCCGACCATTGGATTTTCCCTAAACCTCAACCGTCGGGTTCGCCTTGGAAATATCTTCCCAACGGCACCAACTTTGTAAAAATCCAACGGTAGGATTGTCTGGAATGTTTAATTCGAATCTGAAGAAAAACAGCGCCAAAAGCGATTATATTTATATGTATAAAAATATAATTATATATTTAATCGAATAACGACGCTGCAGTTCGTATTTTGAAATCGAAACTTCAAACGATTGTACCGGGAGATCCGACCGTCGGATTTTCCCGAAACTGAAACCGTTGGATTCGTTTTGAAAAGACCTCTCTAATGAAGTAAATTTTGTGAAGATCCAACGGTTTGATTTTCAAATATGTGTAAATCAAATCTGAAGAAAAACAGCGCCACGGCCGTGCTATGGCCCGAAGCGTCGTTTTTGAATAAATAGGCTATTTTAAAATAAATAAAAATAGCGATAAATCGTTATAAAATATTGTAAACGTTATGGAATGGAAATAAACTGAATTTGCTTGATTTAGGTGGTATTTGATGGTTGAATGTGTTTGGTGTGAAAATTACATTAAAGAACAAAATTGGTGTTGTTGAATGATTTAACCATTGGAATAAATTGATTTGAAATTCTAAATATACGTGAATTATTTGAAAAGGCCGAGTTAATTCTCATTTCAAATAATTGACCGACGATTGAAAGTCGAAGATGAAGACAGTGGTCGAAGACCGGAGATCTTCACCTCGTTTGGATGGTAACCGAGGTCCTGATTGGGAGGCATCCCGAAATATGGATAATGAGTGGTGATCGTTCATACATACGTGGTGATCGATGGGTTTGCGAGGTATTTAGTGCCTCCGGTTTCGTTCAGACCCAGAACGGACTTGTAAATGGACTGTGTGTCTGACATTGGATTTTATTCTGTGTTGATTGATCTCTATTAAATATACATCTGTTTGGCGGCGGAGAATTTATTCTTTTGCTTAACGCCCTTCTCTGAGACGCACGAGCTCAGAGGTTGTGTATCGATGGACATCAGTCGCATGGCATGAATTGCCTATGTGGCATACTAAGATGCAGTGATCAGGGCTTCTGTTGAAAAGAAAAGTCTTGTGGTGATGATCAAAGCACCGCCTGTGTGGCGTAGCTTTGTGTATAACGTGAAATCGCGAACCTCACACCCCGGTATGAACCAGAAACGGGAGAAGGACCTCAGGGAGGGCATGCGTTTCTTTCTAGCTAGGGTGGTGTCAGTGACCTAACAGCCCTGACATTTATATACTTTTCACCTATGTGGTTGTTGCTATTGCGAGGCGCCTCGGTTTGAACGGACGATCCGGGTCCGATGGAGTCATTCGTTGGCTCGTTTACGCCCCAAAGGGCGGAGAAACGTAGTGTTCAGGCATAATAATCCACATCGGTGGACCGGCCCTGACGATCCAAGGGCCCACCTGAGTCTGGGCCTGAGACATGGGCTAGATTGTCTCGAATTCGGTAAGGACTATCTTTTGCCTTGGTTCATGACGGAATTCCAATTTCCAAATACGTGACTGTGCTGTTTTGATTGTATACCTATATATGTGGCGACATAGTGGTATGGGGCATTAATGCCGTCTATGATTGATAGTTATGATTTGAAATTGTTTTCAAAACATATAGACACTAGCAATAATATCAAATGCCTTTGTTTTATTCGTATCAAGCATACTTTGACCGTTATAAGGTAAAAACTCTATCCTCCGGTTTGCGTTGCATTGTGTGATGGGAACTGAGTCTTATAACGGCTTCATTTTTATAAAAAGCATAGCGATGTTTAAAAGAAAGATTGGTTTTAAAGCACTGGCAATCCAATGGAGTAAACCCGTTCCACGAAAGTGGCGTGGTCCTGTGATTTGCCATATTATATATGTGTTGAGTAGATTTCTCATACCAGTCCCATGACTGACTCGTAGTTTGTTTCACTTTCAAACTCGGGTGCCCCTTTTTCTACACGGACAGCCTTGTATTCAGGTTTAGCTGGTTCTTTCTGGATAGCTGGAGCTGAAGATGGATTCTATCATTTACCTCTTTTTATGCTATTCAGCTCCTATTGTACATGCTATGTTTGTTTTCCGCTGTAGACATTTATGTATAGCTGAACTGTATTTGTACTAAGTAAGATCCTGTATATTGTGTAACTCTGATGATTACTTTTATCCAGTATATTTTATTGTTCATTATCTGGTGTATTTATTTAATTTTGTTCTGCTATTATCTATTTCTGCGTTATATTCCAAAGATAACCCTTGTTTCCGTTAGAACGGGATCTTGGGTCGTCTCAAGAAATGAAGAGATTTGGGTCATAGTGGATCACTTGACCAAAAGCTCAAGGTTTATTCCTGTTAGATCGACTAGGACAACATTGAAGTTGGCTGAGCTTTACATTAATTGGATAGTTTGATTCTATGGTATCCCGAAGAGCATAGTGAATGATTGTGATCCATTATTTTCTAGTGGATTTTGGAAGAGTTTTCAAGAGACTTCGGGAACCGAGTTGTGTTTGAGTACTACTTAACATCCCTAGACTGATGGTCAAACCTAAAGAGTTTATCGATTATTGGAAGATCTCCTTAGAGGTTGTGTACTGGATTTTGGGGGATCATGGGAAGACCATCTTCATTTAGTTGAGTTTGTCTATAATAACATATAACTATCGAGCATTAGGATGACACCATACGAGGCGTTGTATGGTAGACTGTGTATTTCTCCGACATGTTGGTTAGAGAATGGAGATAAGTTGTTACTTGAGCCTGAGATGATAAGAGAAACATCAGATTGTATTTAGATCGCTCGGCAATGAGTGAAGGCTGACCAAGATTGTCAGAAGAGCTCCCTCGATATGACCCATTAGTGGAATGTTGGTTAGGGAATGACACGAAACAGCTTAGGAAGGTGGTTAAGTCAGTCAAGGTGCAATGGAGTGAGGATGACGACGACGATTGAACGTGGGAAACGAAATAGAATATGAAGACAATCCATCCTGAACTCTTCATTGGTATGACCCATTAGTATCGTGTCATCCTTACACCATTGTAGATTGTAATATTCGTTAGAATTCCGTGTTCTAGGCTAAGGCTATTGATGCATGGCTTGATGGATGCTAGTTTGGATAGTAAAATTGGATGATTATGGATGTTAGGCATGTAGAATGGCTTTGGTTGCTTGTGTTTGCTTGAAATTTCAGGGGCGAAATTCCTAAGAGCGAAGAAATGCAGCGAACCCCATTTTACGTATTGGCGGATCATAAAATATTTTTATTTATTTCCACAAGGGTCCAATCATCCTCATGTTTTGATATGTTGTTCATTAGGGTGTGAGACATGCCATGATTTTTGCCAATTTTGCTTGTCACCATTTTGCCCCTTTTCCTTTTGTTTAGGGCATGAATTTTGAATGAGTTTGAATCAGGAGCTGTAATTAATTATATTGGATTGGAAATATTGTTTCAATTCTATAGAGTGGTCACTTATAGATTTTGTTCATCGGTTTGAAAGGAATCACTATTTTACGGCTATACATTTTCTGGACAGACTAATTAATCATTAGTGAGTCGATTAGTTAGTCTCATTAAGGTTAGGGGTCGTTGGATATAGATAGAAAGGTAGAGGCCAGGATAATTGTTTAGTTTCTTCATTTCTCTAATTGGGTACTCTATCAAATATCTCTCCTCTTCATTTAATTCATAAATCTACATTAGATGATTGAAGATCAACATCGAAGAAAGGTAGATCGCATTAAATAATTGATTCAAAGGTCGTTCCTCATTGTTCTTCCCTATCCAGATTAGAGATTCATCGTTTTCAAGCTATTTTGTGGTTTTGGTGAGTGATAAGCATCTCTCATACAGATTCAATCAAGTACATAGATTGTTCGATCTTATTTTCATCATTTCAAGTCATTTTCACCTTGATCTAATGAAGGTAAGTGTATATTTAATTCGAGTTACCATAGAATATAATCCAGTAATACTATAACGGTTAATTCATATGTTAATGTTGAAATCATATATTTATGCAAGTTTAGATCCATATATTGATTTGTTTATTGTTATATTATGATTTTGTGAATTCTATATGATTGCATGATGATGATTATTAATGTGCGAATGTTTGTATGATCATTTCTTGATTATGCTATTGATTGGTTGTTGGAGTTGGTCAAGTTGTGTTGAATTTGGTGATGGATCTATTTGGATTGGAGATGGATCGCATGGTTTCTTGCACATTGATGAATCGGTGATGCGCAATGCACATTAATGGATCGGTGATGCGCAATGCACAATAATGGATCGTTGATGCGCAATGCACATTGATGGATTGGTGCTGCGCAATGCACATTGATGGATCGGTGGTTCACAATACACGTTGATGGATTGGTGGTGCGCAACACACATTGATGGATCGGTGTTGCACAACGCACATGGTGGATCTGTGTTGTGCAATGCACACTGATGGATCGGTGATGCGTAATGCACGTTGATGGGTCTGTAGTGCGCAATGCACATTGATGGATCGGTGATGTGCAATGCACATTGATGGGTCAGTGATTCACAATGCACATTGATGGGTCAGTGATTCGCAATGCACATTGATGGGTCGGTGATGTGCAATGCACGTTGATGGGTCGGTGGTGCACAATCCATGTTGATGGATCGGTGGTGCACAATGCATATTGATGGATCAGTGGTGTGCAATGCACGTTGATGGATTGATGGTGCGCGATGCACATTGATGGATCGGTGACGCACAATGCACATTGGTGGATCCGTGATGCGCAATGCACATTAATGGATCCGTGATGTGCAAGGCACATTGATGGACTAGTGATGCACAACGCACATTGATGGATCAGTGACGTGCAATGCACGTTGATGGATCGTTTATGGAGTGGGGAAACGATCCATAGTGGGTCAGTTGTTAATGAGATGCATGGCTTAGGATGGATTGTGAGCGATCCATGGATGTTCATGAGCGATCCATCGCATAAATGACCAAATAACGTTGGTTTTTGGTTACAAAGTGGATGTAGCTTCGAGGTGGATTCAAGGTGGAATGTTCGAAGCAAATTGAAGTGTTCGTTGATCGACAAAATGCAATGAATGTGAATACGACTCAAGGATGTTTGACTTCGTGGGTAATGGTTGCTTGAGAAGGCGCTTGAGCTTTTGTGTAATCATCGATAAATGGAAATATTGAAGGCCGAGGGGTTATCTTTAGTCGGAGGTTCTAGCGGACTCAAAGCAGGGGTATAATAGGGATGCCTAAAAGACTAGATGATTAGTGGAGTTTCTTGGGTATCGATGAAAGGCTTAGATACATATCGATAATAGGCGTATGGATTTTTTCTAGAACCAGGGTTACCGTTTACCCTTTAAAGAAATAAAGGTGGGCCAGTCATATGATTAACGTTGCTTTCGAGGCATGATAAGAGGTGATAGCCAGAGTCTTGAATGTTGATTGTTTTGCTTGTATCGTCTTGTGTAGATCGTTCAACGTCGAAATAGACATCTCTTGGGTACTTGTCTTATGTTGGTTTAGGCCTTTCAGGCTAGTGATTGGGGGATGTTAATCTCGATTAGGATGGTCTACGTTAGATAACTAGTTGGGATGTCTGTTACTGTTGTTTTTTCTGGTTGTTTTAAAGGCTATCACTGTTATATGTGGAGGAGAAGGTTTTAGGTTTCTTCTCTGTTGATGTTAGTAGATTAGATGATTGATCTACCTATTTCTTATATACTTTATTAATGATGTTAGATAGTTGTTTTATCACTCATTAAGACTATTGTCTGACTCAAGGTTTTATGTTCCCTCTTATTACCCTTGGTTGTTCATCCATTGATGTTGTAGATGGGCAGACTAGGTAGTAGGTGACATGATTGGATCTTGATGAGGACGATGTTGTAGACCGACGACGACTAAGAAGCTTACGCATTATTTTCATATCTAGTTGTTTCCACTGCCATGTTTGACATATGCTGCTCTGCGAGAACTTGTAGTGAGGATGATTGTACAGATTCTAATGATGTAATCTAGTATGGTGTATGGATATTTTTTCCACGATGATCTGAAAGTTTAGATTATGTTCAATGATGCTTCACTATTAAAGCCTGTTGTATATGTTCTGTTTTATTTTATCCCTGTGCTATGAGTTATACGACAGGTTCTGCTTGTGTTATTCTACCTTGATAATCGTCCATAGTTGCCTGACACGTCTTTCATAGAACTATTTCTCTTATTAAGTGTAGGAGTTATGGGCGGTCGTCACAGTGTATCTCGAGGAGAATTTGAAGCTGTTGTAGGCGATTCGAACCAGTAGATGCAAACTACAAATAAGATTTTGGTGGATAAGTTGGATGGTCTCCTCGTTGCTCAAACTAATCCTATAAATCGAAGAGTTAAGATTGATTTAGAAGAAAATGAACATTCCTCTTCTTCAGATCGATGTAGGAGGAATCTCAAACGTAGATAAGGATGGAACTTGGGTGAAGAAGAGAATCGTAGTTTCCATGTCTAAGAGGTGGATGAGTCAAATAAAATGTCAGTTTCAAGTGGCAGGAATTGCATCGATGTTGAAGACTCCAAGGTGAATGTTGATGTACTTAAATAATCCCCGTTAAGAGAAAATCATTGCAGTAAACATGCTTCTCAAAAAATTGAAAGTCCCAACGGAGGGGCACCTCCCCAAGCTAGAGGTATAGGACCCTAGTTCGCTAACCGTTATAGCTTTCCTTGACAAGCATCCGACAAAAGGACTGGCGTCCGCCCCGTGGAACAATGCAATGACAAGGAGTATATTTCAGGAATGATCAAGCAAATTATGATAGAAAGTTTGGTTAGGCAGAATGATGAAAGTGATTGGGACTTTTCTCCGAGCAAGACTCCTTTCACTGAAGGGCTTTAGTATGTTGTATTTCCGAAGAAGTTTGTCCCTCCAACCATGCCCGCATATAATGGAACTAGTGATCCCAATCTATTTTTATTCAAAATATGAATGTCATATGAATGGTGCAACGGTGACATATGAGCTCAAGTGTCTTTACTTCCCTATCAATCTAGAAGGAGTAGCCTCGTTGTGGTTCACTATGCCTGTAACACCCCATATTTTCTATGAACATAAAAGTAACAAATCAGAGAATAATTAAATTGTAAAAAAATAATTAATGGAAACGGGTTGCGCCATTGCGTTCGTCTCGAAATTCTTCTCGGAATTGAGTCCAAGTTTGCGTAAATCGGACTTCGTATGAAGAAGATATGGCCTTCAGAAGTTTCAGTAAAAATCAGCCCGGAATTCAAAAAATTCAGATTCGAAATTCAAAAACGGACACCCGGGCTGGGCGGGAAAATTCCTGCCTAGGGCCCAGGTCGACACTAGGGTCGACCTGGGGGTCGACCTCCCCCTTTCCCAGATCTGTAGACAGATCCATTTTTCTGGACCTGGATGCCTTTCTGACCGGATTCGTGAGCTCTAACCTATTTAAACACCCCAAATCCCGGCTTTCTCTCCACACAATTTCATTTCTGCCTATACTCTGCCTCTATTCTAAATAAAAATGGCATCGCTACTCTGCTAGAATCAAAACTAGAACTTGTGCATCTTCTTCCAAACTGAATAGGATTAAAAAGAACAACTAGTCTACATCAAAGGAGCGATATTCAGTGTCAGAACATAGATTCCAGAATACAAGAATCGTTCCCTATTTGTGAGTACAGTTATTTTCAGATATAAACTTTTATTATGATCTTGGCATGGTTATAAATCTGAATCTGAGGTTATGAATATTCTTATCTATCAGATCTCTTTTTCTGTGACTATTCTGTATCTCCTTTTTCTTTCTATTCTATAGCCAGGCTACTACAAGCCTGCGCCAAATCTCATAAGAGATTAATGCATGAATGCTAATTTTGGGACAAATAATGAATATTGCATAATTGGACATGACTAATCTGTGACTGGTTTGAGAAAAGAACATTGGTTGTAAATTAATATCTAGAATCATTGCATACTATGTATAATAGACTGTGATTTGGAAGAAGAATTATTATATGATAGCATATGACTTGGGATTTGGAACATAATGCATATTATAATGCAAGATCTGATTTTGAGGACTTAATACGTGATTAAAATTTAAGATCTAGATTTTGGGGCATATTTTATATCACGATCTATGACTTGAAAAAGAGAAAAAAAAATATGTGACTTAGGCAAAAAGATCTATATTAAATAGGTTAACTATTAATGTGAATGTGCCTAAATATGGATTTTAGGATATTTGGCGTCATAGGCTATAATTTAGTATAATTCATATTGTTTGGGACTTTTTAGAGAATATTTTGTACTGTGCAAAGTTTAATTAAAATTTGGGGCATATGTTGTATTATGAATTATGACCATGATTTAGGCATGTAAATTTAGGCAAGATATGTAAACAGAACTTTAAGAAATATTTAATCCGTTAAATCTGTTGAATCACCTAATCTGCTATTCTGTTATCTGCTTAATCTGTTGAATTGTCTAATCTGCTCTTATCTGCTTAATCTGTTGAATTGCCTAATCTGCTAAATCACCTAATATGCTAAAATTGTTACCTACTAAATCTGTTGAATTGCTTAATTTGTTGAAAAGCTGAATAATTATAAATTGGAGGCTCGATCTAAAATTGAGTAAAAACATGTTCATAGAACTTTGGATAATCTGCCGTAACTTGTAAAGAAGTTAAATCTGCTAAATAGACATAATTAGTCTGATATTTTCTGTAAAGTGGCTATGACACGAGGTTAGACTCCATTTGCGGTAGAAGCCTGCCCGGAACCAACTCTCTTAACCAGCAACCGCAAACTGTCAGTCTAATGTGAGAGGTCGTAGGCATAGCTAAAATATGCTTAGACACGAGGTTAGGTCTGGCTTGTGGCAGAAGTCTGCCCGGAACCGCCCGGCATATCCAACGGCCACAAGCTACCGACTTAATGTGATAGGTCTGTGCATTAATAATTAATTAATGCAAATCTAAGATAAATATGATACCTAAAACGTGTTGGGTGGATAGAGTTAAACAATTGGTCTGACGAATCTAATAAACCCGTTTCGTAAATCTGTAGGCCCAATACAAAGTTAGGTGAAACAATCCGTAAGACTGTTAATCTGTATATCTGATCCATTAGTCTGAGAACTTGTTAATCTGTATATCTGATACGTTAGTCCGAAAACTTGTTAACTTGATTGTCTAATCTGTGAACTAGTAACCCGAACTCAGTCAGAAACCTGTAAACAAGTTAATCTGAAATTTGTTAGTACAGGGACACAAGGTTAGGAGGGGAAATACTTGTGTCATTTGTTGTTTGGGACCCATATTAGTCAATAACCCTTTCTGGTATCAAAACTTTGACCCCACGCTATGTAGGAGTCCGGGCACGCTTACTGAACTAATTATAAGTGGTTCATTCTGATAATGGCGAGGGGTGTTGATGGTGCGTTCCAACCGGGTCATGTGCGTGCATGGATCCAATCTTCTATGAGGATGTAAGACACCGTGACATCTATAAATAGGTATGTGCCAATAGGTTGCCACTTTAGGGAGTGATACACCCTATTGTGGGGCCGACACAGGGTATTTATGTATTAGGGAGCTGATCGCTTGGGGGTAGGACTTAGGGTGCACCTAGTATTGTCTGTTTCTGTTGGTACCGTCTGTTTCTGTTGGGTAGCAACACCTGTCTGTTTCTGCATGGTACCGTCTGTTGGGGTGGTAAAGGCCCATTACTAGTGTACACCTAATTCTAACATTCTATTTCCATAAGGATTATTCTGTTTCCATCTCTGATTTCGTTTCCGATTCTGTTTCCATACCTTATGTCTGTTGGGGTGGTAAGGGCCCATTAGTTCGGTGGTAAAGGCCCATTATTAGTATTCTGCTTCTGTACCTTCTGTCTGTTCGGGTGGAAAGGCCCACTAATAGCGTTCTGTTTCTGTAGAGATTATTCTGTTTTTGTTTTAGTTTAGACATTAGAGTAACACCTAATCCTGTTATACTAGTATTGGTGCAGAGAAGTGAGGACTAAGTAAAAAGCTTAGCTTAGTCTATATCATTCGGTTAACCTGCTATTCCTGTTACGGTTATCTCTCATCTAGTTTTATTTACCTATCATGACACTATTATCTGTTTATATGCTGAAAGTCACTGGACTCACCAGACTTATGTCTAACCTAGTTTGTTTCACCTCTTTTCTTTCCGTTCTCCCCCTCCCCAGGTTTTTAGGGTGGAGACATAGGAGCTTGATTCAGATTCTCTCTGCTTGAAGTATTTGAAATATTTCTTGGCTTTGGCTCTATCTTTCCATGGCAGTTTATATTAGGGATTATGATTTTAAAAACTATGCATTCTGAAGGCTTTTGTACAAGACCGATATTTTGTACTTGAATTCTGATATCATGATTTGGAAAGATGTAACCAAACTTATTAATGTTTCTATTGTAATAAATTTATAAATTTTTCAAGTACTATTTTATTTGTCTTGTAAATTTCTGTTCTGTCTACTAAAACGCTCCATCAAAGTTAAATCATTCCCTTTGTGAGTGACCTTAACGGAGGTGGGGTGTTACACTTGGTATCAGAGCTGAAGGTTACCAGATTTGATAAAAAGTTTTGATTTTTTTTTCAAAAAGGTTTTAAAAAGGAAGTATTTTCATAAGTAGAGTTTATTTTGAAAAACATAATCCCCAAAGCCATATGCCTATCTTTCTATCCTTTATTTTGAATCTTTCCTTTTCTTCTGTTTCAGCATGTCTGTGGATCTTAACCTTCCGGAGGGCATACCGATATTTGGCTGGTTCAGGAGGTACCTAGAAGCTAGGGCTAATGATGCGGGCCCAACAAACGTCCCTCCTCCCCCAACTGCAGCGGTTCTTCCTCCTCCTCCGCGCGTGAATACTTTCCCAAAGATATGTAGAGACTTTCGAGCCATGGGCGGGAAGAACTTTAATGGAACTGAATCCTTCGTGGAAGCAAGGAACTGGCTCAAAGAAACTGAGGATTTGTTTGTTATCTTCGAGGTGGACGATAGGTAGAAGATACAGTTGGCGGTATGGTTGCTTAAGGACGAAGCTTCTTTTTGGTGGGAGGTTACAAATGGAGAGCGTCCGGTAGAGAGATGGATGGATTTCAGGCATAGGTTCAAGATGAAATTTCTCTCACGAGCAGAAGAGAGTCTATACGTAAAGAGGTTCTTAGCATTGAAGTAGGGGAATTTATCAGTGAGAGAGTACGTCAACAAGTTTAATCAATTGGCGAGATTCGGCTTAGATTTGGTAAATACACCGCATAAGAAGGCACTAAGGTTTGCTAAATGTTTGAACGAGCCGCTACACGGATTGGCAATGTCCCACATTCCTATGGGGGCTACCTTCGAGAAATTAGTTGACATGGCATTGATGCATGAAGAGGAAACCAAGAATGAGAAGAAAGAAGAAAAGCTTGAAGGACCATAGAACAAGAAAGCGGGGCCCGAAAAGGAAACACAAAAGAAGAATGAGAGGTCTGAAGATAAGAAGGAGAAGAAGTGCTTTACTTGTGGAAGCTCGACCCATTTGAACAAGGATTGCAGAAAGAGGAAGGGCACTTGCTTCAACTGTGGAGAAATGGGGCACTTCACTAGGGACTGCCCAAAGAAATGAGGACAAGGTTCGGGGGCAGGACCAACTTCTGAACGACATGCGAATACCCTCGAGGCTCGTAGATAGGATAGAAATAGGAAAACTTTCTATAGAAGGTTTAATTTCCTTATCTGATTGTGGAGCTAAAACTCTTTCTGATTTTGCCATTTTGATTCTGTAATTGAAACTCTGCACTTTAATACTAGTCTTGTTTCTGATTCCGCTATAGTCTCCAACCCCATAAGGGTTACGACTCATCTGTTTGTGATAAGTTGGGGATTGATGGTATCTATGTTGGGCATTAAGTTGACTATGACGCGCATATTTTGGGTTTTTACCATGTTTAGTTTCCCAAGAATCATTTGGTAATCTGATCTGTACCAGTAGTATGTAAGTATTTGAATATTTCTGAAAAGGATAGGGGTTTTTACTCAAAAAGTGAAGTAGATTTCCAGTTGGACATTTGTTTAAGGAGAGTGATTCTCTGAGTGTCAATCTGATGTTGATTTCGGTCTTCGGGGTTGATACTTAGGGGGTTGTTCTCTTAAATCGATGTCTAATAGGAACAAAGCTTTTGTTTTAATTATATTTGCTTCTGTCACTCAATTGTATCATATCGATCGAATCTTCGACCTTTAAGTAGAAACTAATGGGTGTAAACATGTGTTTGAGACATGTTATGTTTGATGGTTGCAAGTGGATGCAAGTGGTTTCTCGTGGATGCATATACACACACTAGGCACTAGATCGGCTCAAAAACACTCTCATACTGCATATGGATGTGTGTGCATTTTTCAATTTTGTGGATGAAAAATGGTTGACTCAGCACATGGATGTTGCATATGAATGAATGGTTGTGCACTAATATAGAAATGATATGTATAAAATAGGAAAATTGCATACATGTTGGACTCATGGCACTGACATAATTCGCATTAAGGAGGTCAACTGAGTCAGTGGACTGCCTGATCTTTGCATTTGATAAGGAACATATACACACATTTTTGCATATGTTCATACAACATTAGAAGTTTTCTAAGGACAATGGATGCTTTTGGATGATGGTTGAGTAGATGGGTGATTGGATGGTAGGACATATTCTTCCTAACTTGAAGATTTCGGGGAGGAAATCCTTTAAGGAGAGGAGAATGTAACACCCCGTATTTTCTGTAAACATAAGAGTAACAAATCAGAGAATAATTAAATTGTGACAAAATAATTAAGGGAAACGGGTTGCGCTATTGTGTTCGTCTCAAAATTCTGCTCGGAATAGCCAAGTTTGCGAAAATCGGACTCCGTATGAAGAAGATATGGCCTCCAGAAGTTTCAGTAAAAATCAGCCCGGAATTCAAAAATTCAGATTCGAAATTCAAAAACAGACACCCAGGCAGGGCGGGAAAATTCCCGCCCAGGGCCCAGGTCAACACTAGGGTCGACCTGGGGGTCAACCTAGGTAAACAGGTCGACACTAGGATCGACCTCCCCCCTTTCCCAGATCTGTAGATATATCCATTTTTCTTCACCTGGACGCCTTTCTGACCAGATTCATGAGCTCTAACCTATTTAAACATCCCCAAACCTAGCTTTCTCTCCACACAATTTCATTTTTGCCTATACTCTGCATCTATTCTAAATAAAAAAATAAAAATGACATCGCTACTCTGCTAGAATCAAAACTAGAACTAGTGCATCTTCTTCCAAACTGAATAGGATTATAAAGAACAACTAGTCTACATCAAAGGAGCGCTATTCAGTGTCAAAACACAGATTTCAGAATACAAGAATCGTTCCCTTTTTGTGAGTACAGTTATTTTCAGATATAAACTTTTATTATGATCTTGGCATGTTTATAAATCTGAATCTGAGGTTATGCATATTCTTATCTGTCAGATCTATTTTTCTCTTACTATTCTGTATCTCCTTTTTCTTTCTGTTCTATAGCCAGGCTACTACGAGCCTGCGCCAAATCTCATAAGAGATTAATGCATGAACGCTAATTTTGGGACAAATAATGCACATTGCATAATTGGACATGACTAATCTGTGACTGGTTTGAGAGAAGAACATAGAATGTAAATTAATATCTAGAATCAGTGCATACTATGTATAATAGACTGTGATTTGGAAGAAGAATTATTATATGATAGCATATAACTTGGGATTTGGAACATAATGCATATTATAATGCAAGATCTGATTTTGAGGACTTAATACGTGATTAAAATTTAAGATTTAGATTTTGGGGCATATTTTATATCACGATCTATGACTTGAAAAAGAGAAAAAAAAGATATATGTGACTTAGGCGTAAAGATCTATATTAAATAGGTTAACTATTAATGTGAATGCGCCTAAATATGGATTTTAGGATATTTGGCATCACAGGCTATAATTTAGTATAATTCATATTGTATGGGACTTTTTAGAGAATATTCTGTATTGTGCAAAGTTTAATTAAAATTTAGGGCATATGTCGTATTATGAATCATGACCGTGATTTAGGCATGTAAATTTAGGCAAGATATTTAAAATAGAACTTTAAGAAATATTTAATCTGTTAAATCGCCTAATCTGCTAATCTGTTATCTGCTTAATCTGTTGAATTGTCTAATCTGCTGTTATCTGCTTAATCTGTTGAATTGCCTAATCTGTTAAATCTGCTGAATCGCCTAATCTACTAAAATTATTACCTGCTAAATCTGTTAAATTGCTTAATCTGTTGAAAAGCTGAATAATTATAAATTGAAGGATCGATCTAAAATTGAGTAAAAACATGTTAATAGAACTTTGGATAATCTATCGTAACTTGTAAAGAAGTTAAATCTGCTAAATAGACATAAATAGTTTGATATTTTCTGTAAAGTGGCTATGACACGAGGTTAGACTCCGTTTGCGGTACAAGCCTGCCCGGAACCAGCCGACCGCAAACTGTCAGTCTAATGTGAGAGGTCGTAGGCCTAACTAAAATACGCTTAGACATGAGGTTAGGTCTGGCTTGTGGCAGAAGTCTGCCCGGAACCGCCCGGCATATCCAGCGGCCACAAGCTACCGACCTAATGTGAGAGGTCTGTGCATTAATAATTAATTAACGCAAATCTAAGATAAATATGATACCTAAAACGTGTTGGGTAGATAGGGTTAAACAATTGGTCTGATGAATCTAATAAACCCGTTTCATAAATCTGTAGGCCCAATACAAAGTTAGGTAAAACAATCCATAAGCCTGTTAATCTATATATCTGATCCGTTAGTCTGAGAACTTGTTAATCTGTATATCTGATCCGTTAGTCCGAAAACTTGTTAACTTGATTGTCTGATCTGTGAACTAATAACCTGAACTCTGTCTGAAACCTGTAATCAAGTTAATCTGAAATCTGTTAGTTTGGGGACATAAGGTTAGGAGGGAAAATACTTGTGTCATCCGTTGTTTGGGACCCATATTAGTCAGTAACCCTTTCTGGTATCAAAACTTCGACCCCACGCTATGTAGGGGTCCGGGAACGCTTACTGAACTAATTATAAGCGGTTCATTCTGATAATGGTGAGGGGTGTTGATGGTGCGTTCCAACCGGGTCATGTGCGTGCATGGATCCAGTCTTCTCTGAGGATGTAAGACACCATGACATCTGTAAATAGGTCTGTGCCAATAGGTTGCCACTTTAGGGAGTGATACACCCTACTATGGGGCTGACACAGGATATTTATGTATTAGGGAGCCGATCGCTTGGGGGTAGGACTTAGGGTACACCAAGTTCTGTCTGTTTCTGTTGGTACCGTCTATTTCTGTTGGGTGGAAACACCTGTCTGTTTCTGCGTGGTACCGTCTCTTGGGGTGGTAAAGGCCCATTACTAGTGCACATCTAATTCTAACACTCTGTTTCCGTAAGATTATTCTGTTTCCGTCTCTGATTCCGTTTCCGTACCTTCTGTCTGTTAGGGTGGTAAAGGCCCATTAGTTGGGTGGTTAAGGCCCATTATTAGTATTCTGCTTCTGTACCTTCTTTCTGTTCGGGTGGTAAAGGACCACTAATAGCATTCTGTTTTTGTAGAGATTATTCTATTTCTGTTTCAGTTTAGACATTAGAGTAACACCTAATCCTGTTGTACTAGTATTAGTGCAGAGAAGTGAGGACTAAGTAAAAAGCTTAGCTTAGTCTATATCATTCTGTTAACCTGTTATTCCTGTTACGGTTATCTCTCATCCAGTTTTATTTACATGTCATGATACTATTATCTGTTTATGTTGAAAGTCATTGGACTCACCAGACTTATGTCTGACCTAGTTTGTTTCGCCTCTTTTCTCCCCCCCCCCTAGGTTTTTAGGGTGGAGACATAGGAGCTTGTTCCAGATTCTCTCTGCTTGAAGTATTTGAAGTATTTCTTGGCTTTGGCTCTATCTTTCCATGGCAGTTTATATTAGGGATTATGATTTTAAAAACTATGCATTCTGAAGGCTTTTGTACAAGACCAATATTTTGCACTTGAATTCTGGTATTGTGATTTGGAAAGATGTAACCAAACATATTTCTGTTTCTGTTGTAATAAAGTTATAAATTTTGCAAGTACTATTTTATCTGTCTTGTAAATTTCTGTTCTGTCTACTAAAATGCTCCATCAAAGTTAAGGCATTCCCTCTGTGAGTGACCTTAACGGAGGTAGGGTGTTGCAATGCCACCACTGAAATCCATAGATCAATTCTTCGACTTGTCAAGGAAGTTTAGGGAGTAATGTATATTGTATACTTCAAAGGACAAGGATATTATTTTGCTGTCAGGACTGGTTCAGAACCCAGGACAGTCAGTGAAAGCCTTTCTTAATCGTTTTTCAATACTACTTTGACAGGAGTTGGTAATCCGACGCCTAGGATGATACTAACAGCATTTGTTCGTGCTATGTATAAAAGCAATGAGTAGGGAAAGTGGGTAAAGATGAAAGAACCAAACATACTTGAAAAATTCTCTAGAGGGCTGAAGTGTTCATTAGGTTGGAAGAAGTCCCTTCTACCACCGTTGAAGATAGGAGACAAGGTAGTGAATTTTGGAAGATTCAGCCGCTTTCACAACCAGCCGGGTCATAGTATAATAAATGTCAACATTTAAAGAGCTTGATTAAGAAATTGATTAGGCATAATATGTTGCAACAGTATGTCAGAAAACTACAAGTTGCAGATCCTTCTCCAGCTTCTTAGGGGCAAAGGGTACCTACTATTAAACCATGCCTGAGTGAGAGAGCTCCAACACGTGTAATGCAAACTAGTGATCAATACCATATCTGGACGTCCTCATCCAACGGATAAAAGTTGGGGGAGGTAGAGAGATATGAGAATGCTCTGAAGTACACTATAAGAGAAGAAAGATGCTTGATGCTTAATAGTACCATTCCGTAAAGCAGCAGAAAACTTCTCATAACGAGATAGTGTTCGGAGAGAAAGATGCAGAAGGCATGGTAGCTCAAACCCTGGACCCGATGGTAGTTACGGTTAGAATAGGTCCAACAACAGTCAAAATAGTGATAGTTGATTGTGGTGCTTCTACCAATGTCCTTTTCCGAAAGACATTCAATCTCAAGAACCTTCCAATGACTGTTGTTTAAGCTTGTCAAATGAAAATCCAAGGGTTCACGGGTGAGCTAAAAGAGACGATTGGAATGATTGACTTGCTTGTGGAATCAGGAGAAGGAAAGAGGAAAGTTGTTTTGAAATAAACTTTTGTGCTGGTGGATGAGGTTTCAGCTTATAATGCATTCCTGGGAAGGCCTGCTTTAGCTGATTTAAAAATAGCACTAGCACCATGGTGATTAACGATGAAGTTCCCCCCAAAGAAAGGTATTGGTTTGGTAAAAGGATATCATAATACTACTAGGTAATGTTAAATCACTGAATTGAGGGAGAGTAAGAAGAATGATAAGGGGAAGAATGTTGAGAGCCCTCTCCATATTCGTGAACCCGTTCTACAACAACTAAAGCATGGTCCCTGCACTGGTGAGCATAGTAGAGCTAAAAAAGAAATGAATACTCAAAAAGTAGTGTAGGGGATAATCGAGCAGTGCCCACGGAGATCACAATACCTATCGTATGTCATCTAAATGTTCCTAGTCGAGTCTTAAATATTCGGTCTCAATTGATCCAAAATTTGCAAAAGGAATTGGTTTCTTTTCTAAAGGCTAATTTGGACGTGTTCGCCTGGAGTCATGCCGACATGTGTGGCACATCCCCAGAATTGACAGTTCATGCTTTGAATGTAGACCCCCGTGTCATTCCTGTAAAGCATAAAAAACCTAAGACCTCTCCTGGGGCACCCGATATATCAATAAAATCGATTCGCTCGATATGTTGATGAAGCTAGGCTCAGCCAAAAACCTCTCCAAGGGCACCTGATAAATCGATAAAATCGATTCGCTCGATATATCGATGAAGTTGGGCTCAGCCAAAGACCTCTATGGGGGAACGTGATAAGTCAATAAAATCGATCCGCTCAGTACATCGATGAAGTTGGGCTAAGCTAATTAGTTCTCTGGGGACACTAGATAAGTCGATAAAATCGATTCGCTCGATACGCCGATGAAGTTGGGCTAAGCCAAAGACCTCTACGGGGGCACCCGATAAGTCGATAAAATTGATTCTCTTGATACGTCGATGAGGTTAGGCTAACCCAAAGACCTCCCCGGGGCCACTCGATAAGTCGATAAAATTGATTTGCTCGATACGTCGATGAAGTTGGGCTCAGCAAAATACCTTCTAGGGCACCCAAATCGATTCACTCAGTACATCGATGATGTAGGGCTAAGCCAAAGACCTCTCCGGGGGCACTCGATAAGTCGATAAAATCGATTCGCTCGATACGTCGATGAGGTTAGACTAAGCCAAAAACCTCTCTAGGGACACCGGATAAGTCGATAAAATCAATTCGCTTGATACATCGATAAAGTTGAGCTCAGCCAAAGGCCTTTCCAGGGGTACCCGATAAATCGATTCGCTCGATACATCGATGAAGTTAGGCTAAGCCAAATACCTCTCATGGGGAACCCAATAAGTCGATAAAATCGATTCGCTTGATATGTCGATGAAGTAGGGATAATCCAAATACCTCTCCCGGGGGCACCCGATAAGTCGATAAATTCGATTTGCTCGATACGTTGATGAAGTTGGGATAAGTCAAAGAGCTCTCCGGGGGCACCCGATAAGTCGATAAAATCAATTCGCTCGATATGTCAATGAAGTTAAGCTAAGCCTAAGACCTCTCCGAGGGCACCCGATAAGTCGATAAAATGATACATCGATGAAATTGGGGTAAGACAAAGACCTCTCTGGGAGCACCCGATAAGTCAATAAAATAGATTCGCTCGATACGTCGATGAAGTTCAGCTAAGCCAAAGACCTTTCCGGGGGCACAAAAATATAATACCTCCCCAAGAGAGAGCGCAATAGCTAAAGACCTCTCCAAAAGAAGGCACTTGATCAACTAATAAAGTCGGATTTCTTAATGCATAGGCAAGCTCAGAAGCTCTAAACATGCTGGCGAAAACAAAAAGATTTCGCCGACAAAGTTGAAACTTATAATGCTTAAATCAAATCAAAGAATCTAGGCAAATTGATCACATTTGGCTTTTGTAGTTCGTGATGACCTACGGTATGGGGGCAACACAACCACATTGGGATGGAACAATGCTTAGAAAACATACCACAAGCTCATCATGATGTTGCAATAAAAAATGAGACTTGCACTTGACAAAGAAGTGAATATATCGAAAATACATGGAAGTATGCAACAAACAAAGGACTTTGCCTTAAAACGATTGGCAAAAAGATCTCGCCTTCAAAAGTAGGGCATCCAAAATTTGATAAAATCAACACGCTCGATACGTCGATGAAACTCATTGCACCAGTAAAATGCAACCGTGGAAATCCAACAAGTTGACATTGACTGGTTGCGAGCCAAAAAAAGGAGGAGGGGTGGATACATTGGTCAAGTCAGATTAAAAGCGACCTCATACGAGAAAGAATTCCTTCATTGATCAAACCTAGAGTCTCTTAACGCAAAGGCTTCCTCATCTCCAATCCCAAGAAAACCCCTCACAAGTAGTGATGATCATCCATTTTCAATTTGGGCGGCGACGACCCTTCAAAATATTTAAAGCTCCAACAATAAATAACTTCTAAGAACCCAATGGCATTCTGCTTCAAAAAGAAAATAAACCTAAGGATAAGAAATACTCAAAAGGTGACTATGTGAACATGGCATAGCTCGAATCCAATAGAGCAATAACATTCCTCAAGGAATTAAAGTTGATAGCCATCAATGGTAAGAGCACGAGATATAAAAAGAAGATCGGTGATATCGAGCAATAGTCATGTGCTAGGGGCAAGCTGTCATGAAGTTGCGATCCAAATTTTATACAACCCACAGCCCGGGATAATACATAGTATGTGAGTAGCACACCCAAAATGGTATTAAACACCATTGGAGGAGATAACATACCACGAGGCTAAAATATGCAAAAGGCATCCCAACATAAGCAAGAACGTCATAATACAATAAAAGAAACCCCCAGAGTACAGAGAAAGTCGGTACGTGCTAAGATAGAAAAAACGCAAAAAGCGATTCATTTCAGTATAACATTTAGTTGTAGGGCTTGGCACCCAAGCTCATAATTTTTAGAATGGTTATTGCAAAAGAAAAATGCGACATGCCATCTTAGTGCACCATATTAAGCGTCGCACATAAGCCACTCAATTTCCCAAAAAATCTTGCGGTCATCGCCACATAAGAAGGTCAATGAAAAATATCGGTTATGATAACTAGGGCATCGCCTATAATAATATGAGTCAGACTAGACCCAGAAAGATAGATAAAACTGTTAGGTACGCACATTTCATAAGTGCTGAATGTAGCACAAGAAACATCCAAAAAGAAGATTCTTAGAACTCATAGTCAAAGTCTAGACTGGCGAATCTCAAGTGTCGTCGGCAAGCAAACAAAAATGTTTTACCAGCATGGACTGTATCTAGCAAGTCATAAATACTTATATGAAATAGCTACACATTGATAATACATTTGAGTTTGTGAAAGCTTCTCTTAATCTATTTCCTCTTATTGGACTAACCCGTTTTCGTCTTAGGAAATCAACAATGAATTCATGGCCAAGTAGGTACAAAATCTCTTCATTAAAGGTTCCTTGGGTGAGCATACATGCGAAGAGGGACTTTCTAATATCGAGCTCGGACATTTGGTCATCCTGATTGGGTCTAAAATAAAATATATATCCTAGAGAGACGGATTGATGTGAATTAGTAGCATCTCAAATTTCTGAAGTGCGAAGGTTGATGACCAAAATGCATCGACAGTCTAACATCCATTAGCTAAAAATCAAAAAGTCAAAATCCGTGTGCAATTTCAAGCTCAAATTTTCGAGTCCAACAAATATCATATTGCACCAAACATTGAAGCTAACTCAAAGTCCAAAAGGCACCAACAAACTACTGCAAAAAGGCCGAAAAACGGATGATCAGCAAATTCCTCTTTCCCTAACAATATTGCATCAGATTCGGGAATGCCAAACTGAAGGCATGCTTGATTAAAAGTACATCGATTAGTACAGAAGGCACTCTCTGGTGGATTGTCAAGTGGACAGGGAGCAGGGAAAGACTGATTTGTTTTCGACCTAGAAGCTACAATCTAGCCTCATAAAGTTGAATTGAAGTTCCTTTTTGAGAAGAAGTGGTTTCATCTCCAAGATGATAACAAGTTGTCTGTCTGGTATCCATTCTACACAAGGAATTTTGTTTTTAAACAACTTACATATTTTTTTGTTTTAGGAAAGTTAGCAATGAGAAGCAAGTTCAATTTGTTCAGTTTTTTTTTTCAAATTAGGCCAACTACAATAGCTCCAACAATCTATCGATCATTTGTGAACTAAAAGCCAAAGGTCATGCATAGAGTTGGGATAACAATCCACGATCGAAGAAAGTTAAACAACCGAAGACTCTTAGACCCGACCTGTCACTTGACCAAGGCTCACGATCCATCGTTTGACCAAAGCGTACTACCACAAAAGTCGTGTCCCTATTTTGTCACACTAAATCCTAAATCATCAAACCCCAAATTTAAAACATGATACATCAAAACAGGCGAGTAACAAAGGATTTACATATCATTATAAACGCCCAAAACAGTCGGTATGCTAGAATCAAATTCCACATGGCTTCGAAAGAAAATTAGCACCTACAATAGTTGGTGATGGTCAGAAGTAATCCACATCAAAAAGGGTGAAGGTTATAAGACCAATGACATAACATGTTAGTTTTTAAGTTGTAATTAACAAAAGTAATATACAACTCCTATTTATTTCCATTTCATTTACTGGCCAATTACATGTTTACACGTTCAATAACTTGTTTTACTTAATGTATAATTAAGTATATCCTTTTCGTATCCTCTTGTTTTCTTATGACATATTTACTTAATTATAATTAGGTACAACTTATTTCATTTTATAAGTCTTCTTTATCCTTTATTATTTAATCATAATCTCGTTTTGCACTGTCATCACAACCTGTTGTTGTATACTTATTAACTTAGTTCTCTTAACTAAGGTTTATTAATAAGTTCTCTTTTCATTTATTATAACTCATGTTATAATTCTTCTTGTTCCTAGAACAAGCATACCTATTATATTACCTTCTTATTCACATAATTAATTATAATAGGTTACATTCCCCATCATCACATTTCCTTTTGGTTTCAAAACTTTAACCAAACTTTTACTGTTGTAACATGCATTTAATTACCGCCATGTATATTCTCATTATTTCAGGAAAATATTTCACACAGCTTGTTAGAATATTAGTGGGAAGATATAAAGACCCATTTCTATAACACACATAAATCAAGATCAGTAGTTGCATGCTATTTCTTTTATTTGCATCGTAGACATAAATATATCATTTTATTTGATTAATGTGAAATACGATAAAAGAATCCCTATTTCACACTATCCCTTTTTCTTTTATTTTCTTGTGTCTACATTCTTTGTAATTTTACGATTATAGAAATGTATCAATTTTTCCCAAGTCAGTCTAACTCAGTCCACTACTAATCTTCCCTTTTTATTTTCTGAGTTAGAAGTTATTTATCGTTTCCAAATCACTGTTAATTTTCCACTCAAATTAGGCATATCTATTCGTTTTCCATTATTCCCAATTTCACTGTAATTTTTTTTACAATATATCTAATTTTTCCTTAAACAACATTTTCAATAACAGATTCATGTTTATTGTAAATTCTATAACTTCAATGTTATGGTAATTCTTAATCTAAAAAAAGATTAACAGAATGGGTTTGTACAGCATCATATTCTTAACATACAAGGAAATAAATTATATCACAATAACACAAATTACAGTTAATTAACATGTTAAGAATAACGGGGAACGTAAACGGTAAATATATCATTATCCAAAAGGTATAATTCTAAATCTACTCACTTGACAGCATTCCAATCCTTGAATCTGATTCAGATATGTGATTTTGTGGTCTTCCTTACTGAATCTAATATTAAAACAAACACGGATTTACGAATCTGATACTAAAGGAAGAGGGAAAGAAAGGAAACCGTAAATAAATCAGATTCACACGACTTACCTCCCGTTGATCAAAAATCCGAACACCTATGTTGTAGATTTACATACTTTAACTTCAAATCTTGAATCAGAATATCCTAAATCTAATTTTTTTTCTAGTTCTGAAAAATTTGGAGAGGAAAGAAAATGGCAGGGCCTTGGCGTCGTCTAAAAAAATATGAGTTGAGAGCTAGGTCGTACTGGTCTACTTATAGGTGTACAGTAAATCCTGGTCCATCAGATTCACTAGTATAAAATTTGAACTGTATAAATTAGAAAAACACGTCATCCAGCAAAACAGATCTGGCCCAAGTGGGTCGACCCGTGTGAAGCCTTGGTCGACCCAACTTCTGGGTCAATGACGTGTTTCTGCTGATTTAATATTTTGATTAACGTTAATTTTAATGTTTAATTTATTTCTAAATATAAACCATCTGAATAATTATTTTCTAGTTATAACCCATATATAATTTCAAATTTCAAATTTGTATGTGTATATATACATACAACTTTTAAAAACTTCACTCGTTAATAACTTTCCCATACGGACTCCGTTTGGGATAAGTCATCTATCAAACTAAATCAGAAAATTGCCATGAACGAAATGGTATATTTTTCGAGGCTAAATTCTGAAACTATAAATTATCAATATTTTTGTTTATTATTTATATAAAATATGTGGTGTTACGTTCTCCCACCCTTAGGAAATTTGGTCCCCCAAATTTGACAAGGGTAAAACAAAGTAATTCCTCATATAATTTACAACCTTCATGTGTACATCCAATTTTTCAACCATTTGTGCACTTGTTCAGAGTGTAATACAACATAATAATACATGAACACCATGAATGTCTAAGCGGTACCTCCTATATGAATGCCAATCTTTCTTGAATTTTTTTTGGAAAACATGATGCATACATCCTAAATATACTAGCAATTTCAATATGAATGCAAAAAATTTAAAATCAAAATACATACGCTCTTACAAAGCAAGAGCATATTTCATCCAATTTCTTCCCCCTAAACCTTACCAACCAACTTTAAATTTGCGAATCACAGAAAAGTCTAATTTTCTAAATTTAATTTCTTATGTTACAAAAAGGCAGAGAACGGAAAATTTTCACATCTTTCGTTTTTCCCTTTACGTACCATTTCTATCTGTACTTGGATTTTATGCAACAATTATATAAAGATGTCCTATCTCCCTATCCAAGCACAGTTTACATAAGAATTTCTTTTTGTTAACACCAAAAATGAGCTAAACCCCAAAGAGGTGTGAAAACACCTTTTGATCGTAGAAAAACAAAGGTAAAAGCAGTAAATAAAAAAAGTAAAGGAAAAAGTAGAGTTTATAGTGGTTCATCCGCGAATTAGGCCTACTTTCACTTTGAATATGTACTTTATTGATTTCTCCATATCAAATTACAATATTTATCTTCAATTACAATGATTTACTAACTCCATAGTAGAATCACACTCAAATTCCACGAATATCGATGATTATCGGAATTGATTTCGATAATCAAGTCCGGTGAAGAAGTTTGGTAGTCTTTGGAGTAGTATGATGCTTGAGATCTACAACAGAAGAGCTTTGGCTGGAGAAAATTTAACCCCTTTTATGTGGGAAGTGGTCTGGTATTTATAGGTAGAGGCAGCAGTGCTTGTACTATGATGCCAATGATCCATATATGGATGACATGCGGTCCATGAGGATCACGCTTCATGTCTTGAAGCAACCGGTTGTGACTTATGATCCAAGTTGATCCATGATGGCTCTTTCTTCATGTCCTAAAGCATAAAGTCTATATATTATTATTTGCATGGGTCGTGAGTTAAAGTCAATACGTAAACAACACTCTACGATCCATGTATTCCTTCTACAACTCTTTCAAGTATGTGCTCCTCCTTAGCATGGATCGTATGCGATCCATGCTCATGGGTCAGGTCATGATGTCGAGCAACAACCCGAACTGATGGTCAAGCAAGCTTCAAATGGATTTAGTCGACCCATCCTCTCAACGGGCCTGATCCATTCTTTTTGCTTCTCTATCCGATCTATTGTTTGCTTCGACCCATTGTTTACTTCGACATGATGTGAGAGCAATGAATTGGGAACGATCCATTTCTTCTGCGACCATAATTTTGAATCCGCTTAACGTGTGAATGTTGTTCGA
Source organism: Allium sativum (assembly GCA_030737875.1). Lineage (NCBI taxonomy): Eukaryota > Viridiplantae > Streptophyta > Magnoliopsida > Asparagales > Amaryllidaceae > Allium > Allium sativum. The sequence goes on along the minus strand of CM060916.1, from coordinate 890,530,625 downwards.
TCCGATCCATGTTTCGCCTAAACCAAACTCGACCCAATTCATGACTGTCGACCTAACATGAGACACCACCGATCCATGCATACAACTGATCCATTCACACACCTGATCCATAGTTTGTACGGCCCATTCTATGACTGGTCTAATAACACATTTGCGTGATGCGCTTGGGCCAGTCCGCATGTACGAATGTTAAGAACCAACGGGGAAGATCATCGAGATGTCTTGAGACATGGGAGTAGCACGTCCATCTGATTATTCTTCTTAGTTATTCTGTTAGTTTTTCTTCTTGCTTTCTCCACGGGACTGGAGGGACGCACGCGGCTTCCAAGGGACATGGTAAGGTACATCGTGGTGGTCCTCTGTTGCGGTGCATGTTCAGGCTGTACTCGCATAGGTTGGGTCTGCGTGGTACCACTAGGTAAGTATACCTTGACTACAATGATAGTTTGGCAGTCAGAAGGTTATGGAGGATGGCGTTGGGTGATTCAATTTTTAACCTTGGGAGAGGTTGATCAGGACCAAATTAAGAATAGTAATCATTGGGTACCTATCATCGGTAGTCAGTGGGATGCAAAAAGACTATAACTAAACCAAGAGACCATTGATCTTTCACTAACGAGACGTTGGTTGAGGGGCATGCCATATTGGATGATTAGATTGCTTGCTACGGGCACGTCACTTAGCTCTTGACGTAATCTTTCAATAGTTGAGGAGGGGCCAAGTTTAGGCCATAGCCACCATGAAAATGTAGACCACACTTGGATATCTACATTGAAGGCCCTTAAAAGTGGGCCTATACAGGTATGGAAAAGCTCCCGATTGAGTTCCACGCACTGGATGCAGCCCTATTACGAGAGTATGGGTACAATAAACAATACGTACGTGTGAGGGTCTAGGTACACGCACCGGGTAGTGTGCCATAGACCAGAGGGCAATACTCTGTGTTGAGACTTAGTTCAAGCAAGGAGTTTGGATACGACGATCTGTACTCTTGCATGGAATAGCGATGGTTGCTCTGTGCAGTAACATGACGTAGTAAAATGAATTTTCGTATGTCATTCGACATATAATGAGAGTTTAATATGCTTCCGTGGCTTGACGGTGGAGATCATACGAGGAGGTACTATGGGATGTAGCTTGAGATGTTGGGTATGGCTACATATATATTATATTAGGTTTACTCTACTGGGGAATAGATGGATACGACATGAGTATAGAGCCTTGTGTTCTTGTAACCCAAATAACCTTATAAATACAGAAAACATAATTGAACGACATATGTAGGGTTATTTCAAAATGAATAATCTGTCCAGTCACCAGAACTTTATGTTCTAACCCCCTCCTCACAACATACTCATAGGTTAGGTTTGTGGCAGAGATTTGGTAGCCATTGGACATTTGTTAGACCATGTATTATTACTTCGATAAGGCTATATTTGATTACATTATATTTTTCCACTCTGCTGTGAGAAGTTTTATCGAGCTTTGATATATTTATTATCTCTGCCTTTTCTACAGGATACTAGACAAGACAACTTGAGCTTCGATAGATCGGAATTTTTAAAGAAAATTTGGTATGTCAAAATTCGGGTTGTTCCACTAATGCTCACATTTGTTAGAACAACTCGAGGATATTGATAAAGTTAGCAATGACTCATTCTCTCCAATGTACAATCTTGGTTGGAGAAATCATCCTAACTTTTCTTGAATCCAAAATAGCTCAAATTCGAATTTGGTTCGGCCCCCTTTTCAACCGTTTTCGAATAATCCTTCGAATCCTCCTTTTCAACAAAATCAATTTCAAAATTTTGCGCCACCTTCTTAGAACTAAGGGAAACAATTGTTCGTTCCCTAAGACAAAAAATGAATGACCTCTCTTGAAAAAAGTTTGCAAATTCTTACTAGGGCGACCACTCAAAATCTCCAATCGAACAATAATTTACAAAACCTTCTAACCTCATATACGCAAATTGCGAGTCAACCAATCACAAAACTCAATTTTCAAATGAGCCAATTAGCCACGTCAATGAGTAAACCGGAAAGAGGGTCATTCCCGAGTCTGCCAGTTCCAAATCCCCGAAATAAAAATCCAAACCGAGCTCATGTTGTTTAGGATAACAATCTAACTCACAACTTTTATATTTGTTAACAAAATCGATAATCAAGTTGACAATCCAAATAATGTACCAGATTTTCCTCTCAACTCTTCTAAAACCGCGGATGATCATGATCCAAAAGATGAGTCCAACCCTGATCCAAATTCTAAGTCTAATTATTTTCTAACTCAAGTAGACAGAATTATTGAGTTTCGTATTTCATTTCCACATCGTCTTTGACCAAAGATACACTCGGGCCAAACGAAAAAAATGTTAGACATTTTTAAGCAAGTGAAATTTAACATCTCGTTTCATGACATCATTCAACAAGTCCCAACCTATGCTATATTTCTCAAAGACTTGTGTACTGAAAAACGACACACTCGCATACCTAAGAAAGTCTTCTTAGTCACCAGACTTAACGAAGTCTTGACTCAATCGATTCCCGTAAAATACAAAGATCCTAGATGTTCGACGATCTCATGTACAATAGGAAATAAAACAATAAATAATTGCTGAGCTAATTTGTATGCAAGTGCAAATTTGATTCCATTTTCAGTTTGCTAATAATTTGGCTTCGGTGAACTTAAACCAACAAAAGGAATTCTCCAATATATTGATCGTTCAAATAGGAGATAGGTGGGAGAAATTGTAACAACCTGCATTTTTAACTTAAGCTAATAAAATAAGAATAACCTTATTAAATATTCAGAATTAAGTAAAATGGACTGCGCCATTGCGTCTGTCTCGAAATTCTGGTCAAGATAGGCACCTGATTGCGTAAATCGGACACCATATGAAGAAGTTATTAAGGTTTGAAGTTTGTACACGCATAGGAAGAATACATACATACATACGTATGTGTGTGTGTATATATATATATGTATATATATATTAGATTCAAAACTTAAAAAATAGGTCCAGAAATTCGAAATTCGGTTCAAAATTCGAAATTTGGGAAGGTAGCAGATTTCCCGCCTAGGGTTGTCTACCCCCTAAAGGGGGGTCGACCCCGGCGTCGACCCCATTAAGGGAGGAGGGTCGACCCCCCTGCGATAGATTTGGGAAGATTCGTTTCCTACACCTGGACGGATTTCTAACTGGATTCGTTGGCTCTAGCTATAAACAAGCCCCCATTTCTCTTGTTTCTCCATACCAAAATCAACGGAGAACTGGATGCTGCCTCTGCCAAGACTGAATCATGAAAAGAGAAGTCGATTTGTACGACTTTAAGGATCTATATGGATATAGCGGAAATATATGTGATCTGCTAGCTAAACAATATGTAATAATTAAGCAAATAAAATCTAAGTTACGGAGATATATCACAAGCAAAGTAAATGCGAAAAGTAAAGTAAAATAGACACCAGGAGTTTTTATACTGGTTCGGACTTCCCGTCCTACGTCCAGTCCCGGAGCTCCTCTTCGGAATTCACTAACAATGCCCTCTCTTAACCCGGAGGAATAGGTCAGTACACTCGAGCCCCAACAAGGATGACTCTCCCCTAAGCAATTACACAGGTCTTCAACAATTACAAGTGTTTGACTTTTGATTTGTGTTCTTGAATCGACATGGATAGCCAATATTTTAAGTACAACCTTCCCATAATTTGATCCTCGAGTATATGCTTTGAATGCGAAGTTTTAAGGAAGAATATTGCTTGTTGAATCAAATAATATTAAATTGATTCATGAATTCAACAAGTATTTGATTTGGAGAGCTTTTATTTGCAAAGAATGTAAATTGAGAGAATAGAATGATGATCAGAAAAATCAATAAAATTCGGATAGATTAGGTGATTGTAAAACATGATTAAACTTTTTTATATAATGGTATAAGAGTAGCAATCCTTCATGAATAGTTTCCATAAAAAGTTATGTCCATTTCCTTTGATTAATGAAGAGGAATCTTTTCATGAAGGATGGTTACTCTTCACAAAATAGTTTCTGGGTCGAATCATTCGACTGGTTAAAAATCATCAGTTGACTGGTAGAGTTAAATCATGTAAATAATTTTTATCAAAAGCTAGCTTTTATATATAGAAACAACTTGACTAGTCGACTGATCCATTTCCTACCAGTCGACTGGTAGGCCAGTTTCTGCACATATCTGGCTTTTTAAGGTTTTTAATCATATATATACATACATACATATATACATATATATATATATATATATATATATATATAACTTGATTAGCACATTCGTGTATACTTGATGATAGATTTTAACATAATTCTAACACGACTCAATGTACACACACACACACACACATATATATATATATATGTATATAACCTTATCTTTATGATTCGATTCCCATAATAGCTCCATTCATTGGCATCGATCAAAGTCTCATTATTCAACATTCTCCCCCTTTTTGATTGATGACAACGCTCTTGATTTTCTCCCCCTAAATGTATAGCTCCCCCTGAATTTCTGCATAAATTTGTTAGTTCATAATTTTATAACCTTACCATTTGATTCCTATATTCACAAATGTTAGCACAATTTTCCAATCGTATGGAAAATATAAGAGTATAATAGCATGGAAACATAAAAATGGTATATAACATAGATAGCATAAGAGATATTTCTCCCCCTTTTTCATTAATTAAAAAGATAGCAGAACATTATAAGCACATGATAACCGAAGAACTTTTTAGAGATTTCTGAATGATACAATTCCTAGTTCTCGTCGGAGTTTAATTAAAGAATTCTCTAAAAGGGGTTTAGTAAAGGTATCTGCAATTTGATTTTCTGAGCTCACAAATTCTAAATTAATTGTTTGTTTTTCAATATTATCTCTCAAGAAATGATGTCTGATATCAATTTGTTTATTTCTGGAATGGTTTACCGAATTCTTAGATAAATTTATTGCGCTTGTATTGTCACAATAGATTATGGAATTTGACAAATTTACATTGAATTCTTTTAGTGTTTGCTGCATATATGATATCTGAGCACAAGCTAGTGCAACATATATGTATTCAGCTTCGCATATTGATAATGAAACACAATTTTGCTTCTTGCTAAACCAAGATATAAGTGATTTACTAATAAAGTGACATGTTCCACTTGTACTCTTACGATCCGTTCATGATCCTCCAAAATCAGCATCGCTATATGAAACTAATTCAAAGTAACAGTCTTTTGAATAGAAGAGTCCAAGGTCTTTGGTACTACTTAAATATCGTAATATTCGTTTAACTGCTCTTCAATGAGACTCTTTTGGATTAGCTTGAAATCGGGTACATAAGCTAACACTCATCATAATATCCGGTCCACGTGCTGCCAAATACAAAAGTGAACCTATCATGCTTCGATATGACTTTTGATCGATACTTTCACCATTTTCATCTTTGTCTAAATGTGTCGATGTACTCATTGGTGTATGTTTACTTGACGTGTTTTCCATTCCAAAACGTTTTATTAAATTAATACAATATTTTTCTTGATTAATAAAAATCCAATCAGATAATTGCTTAATTTGCAAATCCAGAAAGTAAGATAGTTTCCCCATATGTGACAATTTAAATTCATTGGTCATTATTTTTGAATTTTTTTGACATAACTGATCATTTGTTGATCCAAAAATAATGTCATCTACATATATTTGAACTATTAGAATATCTTTATGGTATTTATTGATAAAAAGTGTTTGATCAACCTTTCCAATTTGAAATCCTGAATCTAACAAGTAAGTTTTGAAACGTTCGTACGATGCAAGAGGTGCTTGTTTCAGAACATATAGTGCCTTTTTCAGTTTATAAACATGATCAGGATATTTTTCATGAGCGAACAATGGAGGTTGTTCAACGTATTTTATTGTAGCCACTTAAGAAAGCGCTTTTAACATCCATTTGATATAATTTAAAGTTATGATGACAAGCATATGCTAATAATATTCAAATTGCTTCTGGTCGTGCAACTGGAGCAAAGGTTTCTTCATAATCTGTGCCTTCTTCTTGATTGTAACCTTGTGCAACAAATCTAGCTTTATTTCCAGTGATATTTCCCAATTTATCTGCTTTATTTTTGTAAACCCATTTTGTTCCAATAACAGTTTGATCACTTGGTCTTGGAACCAATTCCCAGACTTCATTACATTCAAACTGGTTTAATTCTTCTTGTATGGCAATTATCCAATTTTCATCGGTAGATACTTCTTTAGGATTTTTGGGTTCGATATTTGACAAGAAGGCTACATTAGTTACTAAATTAAGTTGACTTCTTGTTCTAACGTTTGAAGTTATTTCTCTAATAATATTTTGCGTTAGATGATCTCGTAATATTCGTAGTGGAGATCTGACTTCATTAACTTGAATATTTTGATTATTAATATTATCTTGAGTTTCTGTAGTATTATTCTCTATGTTGTTATGAACAATGTTTTCATCTTCTCCATATATTATTAAATCATCATCATAAGAAGAGTTATTTATTGTAATATCTGTTTTTAAAGAATTTTGAATAAACTTTTTGACAAACGAAACATGAAGTGATTCTTCTATATTACTGGTTCTTTTATTGAAAATACGATAAGCCTTGCTTCGTTCAGAATATCTTAAGAATATTCCTTCATCAGATTTTGAATCAAATTTTCCCAGTTGATCTTTTGTATTAAAAATAAAACATTTTGATCAAAAAACCTTTAGAAAAGATATATTTGGTTTCCTACCAGTAAAAAGCTCGTATGGAGTATTTTTAGTAAGTGGTCGAATGGAAACACGATTCAAAACATAACAAGCTGTTGCAACTGCTTCAGCCCAAAAATGTTTTGGTAATGTACTTCCATTTAATAATGTTCTCTCACATTCTTGTAAAGTTCTATTTTTACTTTCTATAATTCCATTTTGTTGTGGAGTTCTAGGAAATGAAAAACTCCTTTCTTTTGACTAAGTAAATCAAATTTCTCATTTTCAAATTCTCCTCCATGATCACTTCGCATGTTCTTTATTTTTAAATTAGTTAAATTTTGAATTTGTTTGACAAAATTCTTAAAAATATCAAAAGTATCGCTTTTATTCTTTAAAAACACAGTCCAACCGTAACTTGAAAAATCATCAACAATTACAAACACATATCTGCTAAGATTTATGGACTAAACTTGAGTTGGTCCGAATAAATCTAGTGTAGTAATTCAAGTGGTTGTAAGGTTGATAAAACCTTTTTGGATTTAAAAAAAGATTTTTTTAATTTTCTGAGTTGACAAGCATCGCATAAATTTTCAATTTTGAATTTTATTTTGGGTAATCCTCTTACAAGATCATTTTTAGATAATTTGTTTGTTGTTTTAAAGTTAATATGGCAGAATCGTTTGTGCCATAACCAAGGATCATTATCTTTGGCTAATAAACACATGCTCGGATTATTATTAATTGCCATATTTAAAATGTAAATATTTTTGTCTCAATTTCCTTCAAAAATAAGATTTTGATTTGAATCAAATATAGTACATTTATTTTTAGAAAATGTTATTTTAAAACCCTTATCACACAACTGACTTATATTCAATAAATTGTGTTTTAAATTCTTAAATAATAAAACATCCGAAATAAGAGGTGAATTAGATATACCGTAATTGCTCACATCGCCTTTGCCGAGAATATATCCTTTGGGATTATCTCCAAATGTGACAATACCTCCTTTTGAGTAAGTGATATTTGATAGCATTTCTTTGTCTCCTGTTATATGTTTTGAGCAACCACTGGCTAGTATCCATTTTCCTCTGTTTTTATCAAGTGGGACCTGCAGAAAAAAAAAATCAAAAAATTCATTGGTACCCACTTTTTCCGTTAGTGTCCTAAAGGTTAAGTCTTAGGAAGCCAAACCCAAGAGGGTTTAGGTTCCTTTTTGGAAAAATAATTACTATTATAATGGACAGAATCTAAAATCTTTTTAATAAGCTTATTCCTAATAAGAATATTATTTGTCTTTGGAATCCATATACAAATATTATCCGAATAATTCTTCTTAGTAGAAGTATTTAATTTACTAAAAGAATTTTTCGGTTTAATATTAGAAATTTTTGAATTGGATTTCCTTTTTGAATTTATTTTATTATCATATCCAAGTCCTTTTTTATTTAAAACCGATAGAGAATTTTCTAAAATCTTAGATAAATTCTCTCTACCCTTGTTAAAATTATTTACATTTTTAGAAATATTTTCTAACTTAGTTTTTAAACTAGAGTTTTCTAACTCTATAATTTTACTTTTATTATTTAAATCACGATTTTCAGAAACCAACAAATCATTTTTATTCTTTTGAATTTCTAATCTTGACATAACAAAGAAATTTTTGAATTTGCATTTGAAAGAGAATCTTGTAATTTTCTAATTTCTTATTCTAAGATTTCTTTTTCATCTTCCAAAAGGTCTCTCTCAAATTCGACTTTGTTTTTATCTTCGTTAGCTTGTTTAAATTTTCTTTTAAATATTTTCCTAGATTCTAAGATTTCATTATTAATTTCTACTAATTCATCAAAAGTAAAATCACTTACATCGTTGTCCTTAGCCATGAAGCACAAGTTTGCTTGCTCACTATCACTGTCGCTATCACTTTTATAAGATGAATCCGAGTTGTCCCAAGTGACTGAAAAAGCTCGTTTCTTTGATTTTTCATTTTTGCGATTTCACTTTAGCTCTGGACAATTCTTTTGATAGTGTCCGGTCTTGTGACAGTTGAAGCATTCTAATAGAGCTGGATCACGTACTTTTGATGAATTCTTCTTTTTATTTTTGCTTTGACTCTTTCTGTATTTTAGAAATTTTCTAAAATTCTTAGCAACAAATGATATATCTTCTTCATCTAAATCAGAATCTTTTTTCTGCATGGAAAGCTAAAATTTTCTTATCTTATACCTGTGCTTTCTTTGCCTGCAAATTCACTTCATAAGACATTAGATTACCGATCAATTCTTCCGGTTTCATGGAAGAGAGATCATTAGCCTCTTCGATCACTAATACTTTTCTTTCCCATTCATCAGTTAAAGAATTCAAGATTTTTGAAACTATGTCACAGTCGGAATATTTTTCTCCTAGTCCTAATAAAGAATGATAAATATTTAGAAAACGTGAATACATATCATTTATGGATTCATTTTTATTCATCTTAAAATTTTGAAACTGATTGTTAAGCATAGATATTTTACTTTGTTTAACTTTGTTAGTGCCTTCATCAGTAATCTTAAATGTTCTCCAGATTTCATATGTAGTGTTGCACATACAAATCCGATTGAACTCATTTCTATCTAGAGCACAATGTAGCATATTCATAGCCTTAGCATTTGCAGTAGCTTCATTTTTCTCAATATTTGATCATTCAATATATGCAGTACTAGGTGATGTACACTCTTTTTGAGTAATATTCCATGCATCATATCTATTAGCTTGCATGTATATTCTCATTCGAGTAGCCCAGTAACTATAGTTCATGCCATTAAAGAAAGGTGGTCTAGCAGTTGATTGGCCTTTAGAATATCCGGTGTTATTTCTAGTGTTAGTATTACTATCCATAATGTCTGTGTATCAAATAATGGTTTTGCGGTTATATAATGGCCTTGCTCCAATACCAATTGAAAAGAGAAGTCGATTTGTATGACTTTAAGGATCTATATGGATATAGCGGAAATATATGTGATCTGCTAGCTAAACAATATGTAATAATTAAGAAAATAAAATCTAAGTTACAAAGATATATCACAAGCAAAGTAAATGCGAAAAGTAAAGTAAAATAGACACCAGAAGTTTTTATACTGGTTCGGACTTCCCGTCCTACGTCCAGTCCCGGAGCTCCTCTTCAAAATTCACTAACAACGCCCTCTCTTAACCAGGAGGAATAGGTCAGTACACTCGAGCCGCAACAAGGATGCCTCTTCCCTAGGCAATTACACAGGTCTTCAACAATTACAAGTGTTTGACTTTTGATTTGTGTTCTTGAATCAACACGGATAACCAATATTTTAAGTACAACCTTCCCATAATTTGATCCTCGAATATATGCTTTGAATGCAAAGTTTTAAGGAATCAAATAATATTAAATTGATTCATGAATTCAACAAGTATTTGATTTGGAGAGCTTTTATTTGCAAAGAATGTAAATTGAGAGAATAGAATGATGATCAGAAAAATCACTAAAATTCGGATAGATTAGGTGATTGTAAAACATGATTAAACTTTTTTATATAACGGTATAAGAGTGGCGATCCTTCATGAATAGTTTCCATAAAAAGTTATGTCTGTTTCCTTTGATGAATGAAGAGGAATCTCTTCATAAAGGATGGTGACTCTTCATAAAACAGTTTCTGGGTCGAATCAGTCGACTGGTTAAAAATCATCAGTTGACTGGTAGAATTAAATCGTATAAATAATTTTTATCAAAAACTAGTCGTTATATGCAGAAACAACTTGACCAGTCGATGGGTCCATTTCCTACCAGTCGATTAGTCAGCCAATTTTTGCACATATCTTGCTTTTTAAGGTTTTTAATCATATATATATATACATAAAACTTAATTAGCGCATTTGTGTATACTTGATGATAGATTTTAACATAATTCTAACACGACTCAATGTACATATATATATAACCTTATCTTTATGATTTGGTTCCCATAGTAGCTTCATTCGTTGGCACCAATCAAAATCTCATTATTCAACAAATCAAACTGTTTCTTCTTCAATAATCAACTAGAGCCAATTAGTTAGAGTTTAGAGATCTGCAAGCCTTCTTCTTCTATCACAGCGAATCTACGTTAATTTCATATTTCTTATCGTAGTGAGGTAATTCCTAGATCTGGTCTAATTTCCATTCTCATCTCTTTTTCTTTCCTTTCTTTCTTTTAGTAAAAATTATAATTCAAGGCTATTAGGATCTAAATCCAATTAGGGGAAGGCTATGAAATGTTAGATCTAGACCAGATGCAGGATTTGGAAAGTATACGAGGTGAGTGGGTTTAAACTATAGCCTTTAGACAATAATATGTTATCATTTAGCATTCCCCTTTTTATAAATTGTGAAAATTTTAGTTTAATTATAAATTACTATTATAACAAGTTGAGATGTTAATATGAATAGATCAGGAAATTCATATGCTTATTTGGCTAAAGTGTTGAATGTTTTACATGTTGAAAAACATACTTGCTAGGATATGAATGCGAATACTATGGCTATAATTCTATGATTCACTTGTGGCATATTGTTGATAAATGACATGTTAACCTGTTAGACTTGGACAATTACCTGATTAAATGTTTATATGTCAAAACAGAATTAAACACCTGTTAAAAAGGACATGCGATAAAATATAGGAATTATTTGGCGACATGTAGATTAGATTACAGTAAACATATGAAAATGACAATATGCCTAAAATTTACATGAAATAGGAATAATGGTTAAAGAACGAACATGCCTAGATTCACAGTAATTTGACACTATAACGCTCTTAGGTACGAGGTTAGATTTGTACTTGTGATAGAAGTCTGCCTGGAGCTGCCCGGCATATCCAGCATTCACAAGTGGTAAATCTAATGTTAGGGGTCTAAGTGCATAATTAAATCATGTAACGGTGCTAAGACACGAGGTCAAGTCAACTTGTGGTAGAAGTTTGCCCGGACCCGCCCGGCAAATCCAGTGTCTACAAGTGTAGGCTTAGTGTGAGAGGTATAGTGCATATATATATATATATATATATATATATATATAACAAGATATGAATAAATGACAATGATGGTAATTAAATGTCTAACTCAGAAAATAAGAAAGGAAGAGATATAATGGACTGAGTTAGTGTGATGCGAAGGAAAAGTGATGTATTTCCCTAAATGACCTAGTTCTGAGAACGTTGTTACAAGTAAGCCACCGTAAATAAAGAAAAGTAAAGAAATTACTTGCCAGCATGGATTTAGATGGGAATACGTTATGAAAATAAATCATTGATTCCTTCTATACATCAAACTGCTAAGGTGCATGAAGTGTTTACCTTAATTAAAATAAGGAACATATATTACAATGAATGAAGAATACTGGAATACTACAGTAAATGATTTGGTATAAAGGGGGAATGATAATAAACTATTATAAATAAATAATATTAATGAAAATGTTGTATAATAAGTAGATTGTCCTAGGGACAAGTAAAGATTATAACTTAGGTTATAATAAACTAGTAAGGAGATGGGATAACTGGTGAAATGAGGTAAGGGACAAATAATTGTAATTAACTAATTTGTAAATGGGAAAAAAATGGAAACCAGTTGAGAAAAAGGGGGAGAATATATGAAATATAATAAGCTGTACTTAGTTATAAATTAAATAATCTGTAAACTTAGAAGTTTGAAACCCGCTGATAAGAATAACATATTTAGATTTGTCTTAGGGACAAGAGGAAATTATAACGTAAGTTATAATTAATGGGTAGAGAAACTTATTAATAGACCTTAGTTAAGAGAACTAAGTTAATAAGTAAACAACGATAAGTTGTAGTAACGGTGTAAACTGGAATTATGATTAAACGGGAAAAAATGAGGAAAACTTAGGAAATAAGTTAAATTTAATCATAAATAATGACTAACATATTAAAGAAGAAAACATGTGAATTGAGATATAATATTAAGTATAACATGTTATTGTAACGATGAACTCAAACAAAGGGATTATGGATTATAGACATTGGACCACAATCTAGGGAATAACATGTTGTGGGCTTATTAATTAACTTAAATGGGTTAAGTTATATAACTGAATTAATAAGCAAGAGGAACTTGGTAACTTGATTAAGAATTCAATATGAATGGGAATAACCAAGTTAAATGGAAACTAATGTTTAGACATAGGGTCTAACAACATATTAAAGTGAGGCGCTTTGATCAGTCCGCACGTTTGAGGGTGAATAACCCAACGGGTTAGATCATCGTGGTGTTATAAGGCACGAGGGGAGCGCACATTCATCTGATTGTTCTGACAGCTCCAAAGGACTATAAGGGAAAGCACAGGGCTTCCTAAGGTACGTAAGGTGCTCTTAGTATCCCTCTGTGCGGTGGCATAAGTTTTAGGCTATGTTTACAGAGGTTGGGTCTACGCGTAACTACTAGGTGGGTGGGCCTTGACTGCAGAAGTAGCTATGCAGTCAGAATGTTGTGACACGGTGAAACCAGGGTGATTCGGCGGTTGCCTCAACGGGGAGGCGAAGGGTCACGACCAATAAGGATAGTAGATCGTCAAATACCCGTCATCGGCAGCCAGCGGGATGCGGAAAAACTAGAGCTAAAACCAATAGACCAGTCACCTTTCACTATCGGGGTACGGTGGTTGAGGGAAGACGCCAAATGGATGTTTAGATTGTTTTTCTTAGGGGCAGTCGTTTAGCTCTTGCAGTCTTTACTAGTTGAGGGAGAGGCCGAGGTAGGGCCATAGCCACCGTGGAAACAGACCCTAGGTTTATCTATATATAGAGGCTCTTAAGGACGGGCCTGTACAGATATGGAAAAACTCCCGACCGAGTTTTGTATTTCTTGTATCGCCCTGCCATAGGACTTGGTGCATATTAGAGGACGTGCGGTTATGGCATCGAGCTACAATTAAAGACACATATGTGGGATAGTCTAGATACATGCATGTCGGCTCTGGGTAGTGTATCATAGACTTGAGGGAATTACTCTAGTATGGAATCTGATACGATCGAAGGGGGTAGTCCACACGCTTACGTAGCATAGTAATTATAGATATATGCGGAGCATAGCATTGTTATATGGAGATTTGTACGTGACTACCACGTAGGATGAGGGACTGCGTATATTTCGATGGTGTTACGGTGGAGACCGTGCGAGTTGGGGTACCATGGAGTGTACCTTAGTATTGGGGGTAGCTACATATATACTGTATTAGGTTAATCTACTGGGAAGTAAATAGGTACGACGTGTGTGTAAGCCTTGAGTGCTGTTAACCCAAGAAACCTAATAAATAAGAAAATATGATTGAATGATACATGTAGTGTTATCCAAAGTGCATAATTTAAATCCAGTCACCAAAACTTGTGTTCTGACACCTTCCTCATAACATGCTCGTATGTTAGATTTGTGGCAGAGACATGATAGATTTGGATACTGGTTAGGCAGTATTATTAATACGGTAAGGCTATATTTTGACTAGATTATATTTTATCCGTTCCCCTGTGAGATATTTTCTGAGCTCTAACATGTTTTATGTCTCTGTCTTTTCTGCAGGATACAAGAGCAAACCAATCCGAGTTTCGATAAATTGGAATTTAAAAAAAAAATCAGTTTGTCGGAATTCGGGTTGTTACAGAAATCGAGGACGTCCTCATCAAAGTCGATCAATTCATATTTCTGTCGATTTCATCGTTTTAGAGACTCAACCCGTAAATAATCCAATAATTCAGATTCTACTAATTTTAGGTTGATGCTTTAATAAACTATCGCAACGGTTCAATGAAAAATCTCTTTTGAAAACATGAATTTAGATCATAATGTTTTCAATCTCGAAAATCAATCGAATGAACCACGCAGCCAAACGTTGGAAGTAAGTGCCATTCACGAAAATTTTGAAGTCGATTGACCTTATTGATGAACGTGAGGCTGAGTAGGAAAAATTGTTCCAAGACGTTCCTAACGAAATTGAATACACGCTTCCATTTGAATTGCTTTCAATTAAGTTCGAATCTCAACCAAATTATTTGATCGAGAAACCATCAAAGTTAATCTTAAACCCCTTCCCAATCACCTCAACTATGTATACTTAGGTGATAACAAAATTTGTCCGCTCATAATTTCTTCAACTTTAACTCGTGATCAAGAAACTTCTCCTATTTTGACTCTTTCTAAAAACAAATACACGATTGGTTGATCAGTTTCTAATATTAAGGGAATTAGCCTTATAATCGTTCAACATCGTATTCACTAAATCGACGAAGCCAAACCCACCCACTAGGCGTAGCCCAGGCTTAACCCTAAGATGAAAGAAGTTGTTCATGAAGAAATTATTTAACTCCTTAAAAATGGTATCATTTACCCCATTTTCGATAGCTTATTGGTTAGCCCCATTCACGTCATTCCTAAAAAGTCTGAACTTACCTATGTTGAAAATGAACAAAATGACCGAATTCCTACTCGTACTCAAACTGGCTGGCATGTTTGCATCGATTATCGAAAATGGAATATTGCAACACACAAAGATCACTTTCCTCTTTTATTCGTCGATCAAATGCTCGGACGTTTAGCTAGTCACGAATTATATTTCTTTCTTGATGGTAATTCTCGCTATAACCAATTCCAATCGCTTCTGGAGATCTAGGGAAAACAACTTTATTGTGTCCATTCGATACCTTTGCTTATCAACGTATTTCATTTGGATTGTGTAACACTCCCGCGACTTTCCAGTGATGTATGCTAGGCATTTTTTCCAACATGATCGATCGCTTTCAAGAAGTTATTACGGTTGATTTTTCAATCTTTGGCGATTCCTTTCCTCTTGCTTACATCATCTCGTGCTTGCCTTAAATCAATGAAAACAAAGACATTTAACATTGAATTGGGAAAAATTCCACTTTATGATCAAATAAGGCATTGTCCTTGGACACCTAATTTCAAATAATGGCATTGAGGTAGATAAAGCAAAAATAGACGTTATTGCAAAACTACCATTCCAAAATGCATTAAGGACATTCGTTCATTTCTTGGGCATGTTGGCTTTTACCGACGCTTTATGAAAGATTTTAGCAAAATCTCTCATCCTTTGATTACTCTTCTGGGAAAGGACGTCCCATTCGGCTTTAACTCTGATTGTGTTGCTCCTTTTGAACAGCTTAAAAAAGAACTAATTTCAGCCCCGATAATATGCTTGCCTAATTGGGAACTTCCTATTGAAATAATGTGTGATACATCGAACTTTGTCGTTGGTGCTGTCTTAGACAATGCATCAACAAAATCCTTCACGTAATTTACTATGCGATAACCTTAAACGACACTCAACTCATTTATACAACCAATGAAAAAGAACTTTCAGCCATCGTCTTTGCGCTCGAGTTGTTTCAATCAAACTTGATTGCTTCCCATGTCACAGTCTACACTAACCATTTTTCTCTTCGACATCTTTTTGATAAAAAGGACGCTAACTCACGCTTAATTCGATGAGTCCTTTTACTTCAAGAATTCGATCTTACAATCAAAGACAAAAAAGGATCCGATAACATCATAGCGATCACTTGTCTCATCTTCTGAACACACCATCTTCTATGCCAATCAATGAAAACTTCCCGACGAACAAATTCTTTTTGTTTCTATCGATCCTTGGTTCACCGAAATAGTAAACTATCTAATCACTAAGGAAACTCCTTCTTTCCGGTCCAAATAAGATAAATACAGATTTTTCCCAAGTAAATTACTTTTATTAGGACAATCCATACTTTTTTAATTATGGTCTGGACCAAATCATTAGTTGATGCATTCATAACAGCAAAATTAGGAGTATTCTTTCGTTCTGCCATGATCATGCGTGTAGTGGACATTTCGGTCCAAGGAAAATCGCTGAAAAAGTGCTTCAATGTGGTTTTTATTAGCTAACACTTTTTAAAGACTCGTTCAACTTCTATAAAACTTGCAAACAATGCCAAATTCTTGGAAATATTTCTCAATAAAATATGATGCCTTTAAATCCCATCCTTATAACTAAAATATTTGATGTCTGGGGTATTGACTTCATGGGACTATTCCCAAGCTGTTTTGAAAACTTGTATGTTCTTCTTGCCGTCGACTACGTTTTGAAATGGGTCAAATTCGTTCCATGTAAAACCAATGATCGTAGACGTATTGTGAAATTTATCAAAAAAACATCTTCTCAAGGTTCGACACACCTCGCACAATAATAAGCGATAATGGAATGCTTTTCTATAATAGATCTTTTGAATCCATAATGAAAAAAATACTCGATAACCCATAAGTTATCCACCCCTTATCATCCATAAACTTATGTTCTAGATGAAGTTTGAAATCGTCAAATAAAACAGAGTTTGGAGAAAACTGTAAATAAAACTTGAAAAGATTGGTCACAAAAATTAAGTGATGCACTTTGGGCTTACCGTGCTTCTTCTAAAACTAATCTTAGAATGTCCCCTTTCCGATTGGTTTATGGTAAAGCCTATCGTTTACTCGTTGAACTTGAACATAAAGCATTTTGGGCAATAAAGAACTTAAACTTAAATCTTGAATAAGCTAGCGAAAATTAAAAAAATCAACTTAACGAGTTAGAAGAAATTTGGAATGACATGCATGAAAACGTGAAAATTTGCAAGGAAAAAACAAAAGTTTTTCATGATAAGTCAATCCTAAGAAAAGCGTTTTTCCAACCAAAAGTTCTGTTGTATGACTCATGACTTCATTTATTCCTTGGGAAGTTAAAGTGGAGATGGGCAAGACCTTACGTTGTTCAAACTGTTTTTCCACACGGTGCATCGAAATAGAAACCGTAGGAATGGATCCATTTTCAAAGTCAACGGTCAACGTCTTAAACCATTCTTGGAATTTCCCAATGACCAAGAGGGGGAGCTAATTATTCTTCATGAGCCTTTCTATGTCGAGTAAGAAATTTTAACTCTACTTTATAAGCATGTAAATATTTTTCTTCTATTCACTCATCACATCACGCATTTACTGTGGGGATAGAGTTAAAATCAAGTGTGGGGGGAGTCTCATTTTCATTTTTGCATACTTTAAGTTTGCATTTCTCTCTCTCTTTTTTTTTTAAAAAATTTGAAATTTAAAAAATAAATCATTTTTAATTCACTTTTAAATATGCACAATGGAGTAAGCGTATGGTTTTGGTCGCTATTTTTATTTTTATTTTTGGAAAATTACTTCTTTTAATGGAAAACGAAAGAAAGTTCGAATTATGAGTAAATTTAGTGTAACAAGTATATAGGAAGATTCGTAGATGATGATTATGAGGTGTTTTCTAAATTGTAAACTTCGATTAAAAGAGTGGTAGATTTAGAGCACTTGAGATAATATTTTAGATATTTTTAGTTAAGTTGTGCTAAGATATTCTCGATTAACTCTCTCTCTTTTAAAATAAGATAGAGAAAAAGAAAAAAAATCGTATATTCATTATCATTTAAAAGTCTTTATGGTTAAGCATGGATGATACTTATATAAGAGAAGAATAAAAGTCTAAGTATTCTTCTAATCTCATTTAAAATTTCTTATGGTTATGCATGGTTAGAAAATACTGACTTGTATATTTAATATTAATATTAATAATTTGTTTTTTGTAAATAACAAAAAGAGAGAGTAAGCACTTGAATCCAAGCACTATATTCACTTATTTGTCCTAACTTGTTAATCAAAAGGAAATAAAAATGTCATTTTGAAATCGTTGATAATCTATTATAGAATTCATTTCATAATTGCACTATGTTTCTAACAAAAACAGCTAGCCAAGATAGAGGAGATTGTAACGGTAATATTACTTGTGTTTAAAGTTTTGATTATTAATGGACAGAAATTTCATAGTGACGATCCAAACTTGTATCTAACTCACTTATGTCAAATTAGAAAGTAAATTCCCTATTTGTAAATATTCTTTCAAAAACTTGCATTCATCTTGTAAATAAACTTGCATTTAGGAAATTTTCAAAACATATTCGAATTTTGTGGCTAGTATCCGCTAAAAACCCTCATGAGACAATGCTCGTCCTACTAGGGACATGAAAACGTTTGATGACTTGTTGCATATGCTCAATGCATTCATGCTGTCTAAGAAAGTGGATATATCTTAGTGCTTTTCTTTTATTCGAGGACGAATAAAAAGATAAGCGCGGGGGTATTTGATGCGTACGTAAATGTGCACATTTTTACTCACATATTTAATATTATTTTAGAGAAATAAATTAAAATATTAGGGTATTTTACATGATTAAACCAATATTTAATTGTTTTAAAATCATTTCACATTTAAGGGGGTAAAACAGTCATTCGTCCAAGAGTTAATTTTTGATAAAATTTGCTTATGCATTTTAATTATTTTTGAGTTATGAATTAAGGAAAAAAATTGAAGAAGCTTTCATGAAATGCACAAGAAGACATGAAGGATATACATGCACAAAGTGGAGATAAAAGAATGAAGACTAAATTAATTCACACATAGCTTAGTGGAGGGCCCCATCTACCCACCTAACCCACTTCTCCTTAATGCTATAATTAGAGGCTAATGTATTGGTTAATGGAGGCAAAAAAGATTCATGTATTTTTAATGAATAATTAGTGGCTAAAGACAACATGGAAGCTTCACGAAGAGGGCATTTTGGGTAGTTCCCAACTAAGAGGATTCAGGTTTAGTCATGTATAAATACTCCTTATGTTGCATGTATCTTTTTTCATCTTATATCAAAATATATGCAAGTGCAAGTTGAGGTGAATAATAAAAATGGCTTCCTAGCCTTCTCTTTTCTGTCGTCTTTTTATTTACATGTTTCTTTTATGTTCATGTCTATTCATATGCTTTCTTTCTTTTGTTCGTAGATTAGATTTCGTTTCAAGTAAGTAGTGTAGTTTCATTTTTATGCAATTAGTTCTGTTGTTAATCTATTTTCAGCCATTTATTTTTTCTCTACTTTTGTTGTTTTCTATGTTGAAATCTATTTATGTTGAAATGATAACTTAAATAAGGAGCTAAATCCCTACAATTTAGGGGTAATGAAGCTTGCTTTTTGTAATGTAGATTCAACATAATTTTATAATGAATGATCTCTTTTGTGTTTAATAAAAATATATGCTTTATGCATTTGTGCTTCATGTTGGATTTAATAGCTTCTTGTTCATTTCATAACATAGCGACTATGTTTATCACATGCATGAAAAATTGCCTCTTCATCTTAAATATGATTATGGTAAGGAATTGAAGTTTAAACTATAATTTGATGATCTATGTTACTAATTAATAGTAAATAGATCACACTTAAATTATATTTTTATTTCATTTCAATGTCATGTTTCATAAAAGTAAAGAAGTAGTGATTAGAGATGTATTATAGCTTGATGGCTTACTTTGTGTTACCTAATAACACAAATAGGCCGTGCTTTTGATAATTACATCACTAATCCTACTTAGAGAAAAAATAGATCATCGTTTTATTTTGTGTTGATCTATGTTAAGAAGGAGGAAACTGAAATTACCTCTAAATTGATTCTAATCTCATAGTTTTTAATCTCAACTTTAGTAGTTAGTTTTAAAGTTTTTAATTAATCAAATCTCAAGTTGATTTAATTTGATTGAGCAAAATTAAATTTATTTCTTTTTCCGTGGATCGATCCTTATTTTCCACATACTACAAGTGCACGTCGTGCGCTTGTGGTTTGTTTTTAAATTTGTTCGATGGTTTTCTATGCCAATATAATTTCCATCGTCGAACAGCTGATCAATGAAACTACAAAATAATTTGTAACACTTCAACAAGTGTAGAACCAATGGGGAGATGTTGATCATCCACAATAGCGAGACGATGCAGTTTGGATGTCACTCCATTGATACGGAAGAGCTTTGTATTAGTTCTAGAAATGAAGGAAGCTGTACCAAATATTAAAGAAAATGCATTCCAATAATTATGAGAGGGAACATCTCCAAGTTGCAACTCAACACTATAAGTTGTTGCATCCGTGGATAAAGAGATGAAGAAACTTTACCACTAACATCGAACAGAAATAATGGTTGCTTTTATTGCCATAAATTTTCATTTAGCAGCAGCTGAGCAAGATGAAAGTTGTTGGAATATGAGGGGTATTTCCAGAGGAACGCGTTCATGTGTGGATCAAGCGAAGCTTGTATGGTTGTTGAATTAGATAAGATAGGCTTAGCTATGTAAACAGGTAGTGCACGTTTTGGCATATCAGTGTGCATCAACGCCTGACAATGCACAGTAATTAGTTGTCTTACTATACGTATTTGGTGAGCCTATATGCATGATAGGCTCGATTGAGTTCTAGGCAATGAGGATAAATGCCTGGGAGGAATAAGTAAAATGAATTGTCGAATGCGATGCTTCCAAGCATAGGGCAACACTTGTGGAAAAATGAACATTTCCGTATGTATTGGTTACTGACTGATTCGGAGTAGCGCTGCTTTGGGATAGAAGATGCTCAATGTTAGGCTTGATAATTATAGATGAAGCCTAAGAATGAGGAGACGTTTGTGTTGGGAACTAGGGTGTCTGCCACATAGATTTAATGGATTTTAAGGCTATTCAGATAGCGGAGGGGTGAAGTGTATTTATGAATTTAACACTATATCTATTCAAATTGAAAACTAATTGACATAAATAATAAAATAAAATAAAATAAAGTAAATAACAGCAGGATTTTTATATAGGGATTTTCACTTAAAGGGCTTATTTTTTCAGGGTAATAAGTTTTTAGGACAACACTTCTGAAAAATTAGTTTTAAGGACAATTCTGCATGAAAAAAATAAAAGCGGTTATCCCTTTACATTATACAGATATAAAGATAACCGCTTTTATCTTTTTCCTATACAACTTTAAAAGATAACCGCTTTTATCTTTTTCATGCAGAATTGTCCTTAGAACTTATTATTAAGAAGTGCTTTCCTTAAAACTTAATGTCCTACAAATAGAAGCCCTTTAACCTAATTTCCACTTTTTATAATGGTTCGGATTAACCAATCCTACATCCAGTCCTTCACTCCACTGTGCATAATTTCATTATAATCGCTTGCTTTCCACGGGTGGCAAGAATGCCTTTACTATATTGATTTCACGGGCCACAAGATATACCTTCTCCTTATCAACGACAACAAACAATAGAAAGTAGTCGTATCTTTAGTACAGATTTTTGCAGATTTGGTACAATGATCCTATAGATCACCAATGGCAATATATCTTTGAATTCTTTTTGTGAGATAGGATGAAATCAAGGAGAGAATGATGTGAATTCAAGTACAAGTCTCTGATATTTTGTGGCTTACAAACCAATGAAGATTTGGAGTGAAAGAGAGTGGATTTGCAAGGATAATTTGATAGTACTCAATGGATTTAAAGTGCAAATACATGGAAAAGGAAAAGGAGAAAAATGAGAAAAGTTGATGTTAAAATTCGTTTCTAGAAGCCTTCAAATAGTAGGATAAGAGATGTGTCTTTTGGTAAAGGGATAGAGGAAAATTTAAAATTCAGTAATTTGAAAAATAGTATATTTGTCGACACTATTATACGTATGTCGACATATGTGTGTTAGCAACACTAACAAGTGTGTCAAAATTTTAGGATTTCAAATTACCTTATATTATGGATTTTGGTGATTCGGTTGAGGTCAATGGTTTATTGTCTTTAAGTATAATTTCCGTAGGATCTTTAACAAGATATTCTAAGGATCAACCAACTCCTAGTCACTTCAAACAACTCTGTCTTCAACATTCTTCTCTAATAGGCTTTGGTCTTCAATTGTTCTGATTATCCTTCCTCGATTGCTCTGATTAACCTTCTTCATTAATTCTTCTTTGTATTCTTGTTTATCTCTATAAATGTCTTTATAATATATCCGATATAATTACACAACTCAAAGTTATGTTAGTAGTAATGTTTATATGGTTGTTGTCATCAAAATCAATACCAAATTTATTTACAATCTCTCCCTTTCTGGTGATGACCACCTTATAAATATTTAAGAGATAAAAATATAATACTTTTTATACTTAACTCCCCCTAACTCAGTGCACTCCCCCTATCAATTTGTCCAGTATTTTTATACCTTTCCTCCCCCTTTGTCATCAATAGAAAAGGCAAACAAAACTGTTTAATTTACTACTAGACAATATGCAGAGTATGTATATTTCTATAAATAAAACACAATAGGGGAAACCAAATAAAAACTTGAAATAAATTTTATTAAATAAATAGATGAGGTTTAGGGTTTCCGACTTTGCTGATGCAAATTAACAAATCCTTATCGTATTTATCCAAGGTTCAATAGATTTCTTGTCATATGCTTTGTGCATCTATTATTTGGTACCTGAAAAATTATAAAATATGCACGATGGTGCCCTTTTTAATCTAGGGTCCATGAGGTTATGTTTTGGGCTGCCAAACGCATGAAGAGTTTGAATGCCCTTTCAAACTATAATTATTCAATAAATAAACTTCATTAAAATATTTTTATTTTTCAGTATTATCCAACCTTTTTGGAACCCATAAGTTAATGAACCTATATGAAGGATTTATTTTTAATTTCCTAGGTTTAGGTTTGAACTTGGTAGCCTTAACAAACTTAGTACATTAAGTACTATTTTTCTTTGATTTAGCCTCAGGGGTATATCCGTGTCCATGTTTATTCCTAGTATCTTTAGATGTAGACAATAATTTTTCTAAATTATCCTTCCCTTTGTTAAATTTATCAATATTAGTTTTCATTTTATCAAAATCCTTACTACGGTTAAGAATAATACTGTCTAGAGATGATATTTTGTCATTAACATCAGTGATCTATGACTTCATTGAATGATTTATTGATTTTAAGGACACGTTTTCACTTTTCAATTTTTCAAAACTTCCAAATGTTAAATCCTTTTCATTTTTATGACCATTAAATCTTTCAATTTCATCTTCTAGGCATTGTTTTTCTTTACTTCACTTTTCGTTAAATATTTTTAATCTATTTATTTGTTCCAAACTATTGTTATACTTTTTTGTAACGACCCGCATTTTACGTATCAGAGGATCATAGAATATTTTTATTTAATTCCCTGAGGGTTGAATTATTCTCAGGTTTTGATATGGTTGTTATGGGGAAGTGAGACATGCCCATAATTTTTACCAATTTAATTTATGACAATTTTTCCCCTATCAGTTTTGTATAGGGAATAATTTTTGGCTGGGATCGAATTAGGTGTTGAGATCGATTTCATTGGAAAGGAATTGATGTTTCCAATTCTGTAGAGTAGTTACACTAAAGATTTGGTTCAGCAGTTTGGGATGAATTGTTGTTTTATTGTTTCACAATTTATGTACAGGTTTGGCTAGTCATTAATGGGTTGAATTGGCATGGCCCATTAGTGGGCTAGTTGGGGGCTATAAATAGGGGGATATAGGCATGGAGAATAGTTTACTTTCTTCATTCTTTCATTTGGTTGAGCTCATGATCCTCCTTGCTCAATCAAATGCATCTTTCCGCCATTAAAATTCTAGTTCTACGCTAGAAGATTGAAGATGTACATCAAAAGAAGCGAGATCTACATCAAGTGAAAGAAGATCTCATCAAATTGAGAGGTTTGAGGAGTGTTCTTCACTATCCGAATTGGGAATTTAGTGATTTCAAATTATTTTGAAGAATTGGTGAGTGATAAGCATCTCTCACATAGAATTCATTCAAGTATATGGGTTGTTTGATCTTCTTTTCATCATTTCTAGTCATTTTCACTTAGATCCACATCATGGTAAGTATATTTTTATTCGAATCACCATAGGATCTAATCTAACAACTTAAACCAGTAATTATTATGTTAATTCATATGTATATGCAAGTTTTGATCCACAAATTTGTTTATTCATTTATTTATCACGATTTGGTGAGTTTTATATGGTTGTATGATGAACAATTGTCGTTTAAGTGTTGTTGGTGATTTCATAAAATGTTGATCGTTGTATTGGATGGTTTAAGTAAATTGTTTACATCGATGGTGTTGTTTGGTGGTAGATTGGTCGAGATTGGAGATAGATTGGTCATATCTGGAGTCAGGTCGTTTTTGACCTAGAGAGTTAGGTCTGGTCGTTTTTGACCGAGAAAGTTAAGTCAGGTCGCTTTTGACCCAGAGAGCCAGGTCATGTCGTTTTTGACCCAGAAAGTCGGGTCAGGTCATTCTTGGCTTGATGAGTCGGGTCAATTATGACCTGATGAGTCCGATCAATTGTGACCTAATGAGTCGGGTCAATAATGACCTGATGAGTTGGGTCAATAGTGACCTGATGAGTCGGGTCAATTGTTACCTGATGAGTCGGGTCAATTGTGACCTGATGATTTGGGCCGAAACGCTATGAATCGAATATTGACCAAATGACTTATGTTTTCGGCTCGATGGTGGTTGTGGCTTCAGAGTGTACTGAAGGAGGAATCTTTGAAGTGTTGTGAAGTGTCGTTGATCGTCGTAATTGTAATAACCCGGAAAATGTGAACCAATTTAAATTTTTTAAATTTGGTTATTACCAAAGAATTTGAATAATTGAAATAGCATATTTCAATAAAATAAAGAATTGGGGCTAGTATTGCAGTTTGAAATTTTGAATACAAACCTTGTCTGACTGTACCGGGTGGAAAATATAACGGATTTTAGCGAAACTGAAAATATTTAAATCTGTCTATGAATACCTTTCTAACGAATCTGAAAAATCAAAGTTTCATAACGGGAATCAAAAGTTATGGACGAATGAATTTTCAGAAAGGTCGCTATATAGCATATATAGCCCCTGAAAATTGATATTTTGCATACGACCTCGGAATTCGACGAAACCACATTTGTTGGGTCCGGGATGTCAAACTATTGCTAGGTTTCAAATTTCATAATTTTAGAAGCTAGTATGTGAGCGGGGCAAAAGAAAATGTGATTGGTCAATTTCTATTAAAATGAGTCGACCTAAAAATGGCCGTTTTTCAAACGAGCTCAGAATTCGACGAAACTGGTTTTGTTAGGACCGTATCATCAAAACAAAGCTAGATTTATTTTTCTGGAATTTTTCGATTCAGTTTGTGGCCCTGGCAAATTGAAATGTACGTTCAAATTAAATATTGAATGTTTTATATTTTAATTTGAAAAATAACTGACTGTAACAGTTGAATTGGCCAACGAAACATATCCCATTGTGTCCGAAATGGGGGTATTTAGCTGGGGGCGACAGTCGTTTGGTTTGATTTCGAGTTCGTTTGTAAAAACACTATTTAGAATTTCCTATAAAGTCTCGACCAATAGGATTTTTTCTTTAAAAAAAAATATTAGAATCCCTAGCCACCCCAGGCAATATCGACGATCCACATTGCTCGAAATTTCCCCTCGATTTTCCCACCGCCACAGGCGAAGCTAGGCTGCGCCACCACCCCAGTTCGACGGCCCTTCATCCCCTCTTCACATCCGACCAAACCCCACCCTCCACCATTGCCTGGACCACCCCCACGAAGTCGACGCCTTTCCGATGCCGCCCAGCCTTCCTCCGACCACCGAACTGGACCCACTCCAAGGCATGCGCGTCTCTCCAAGCCCGAGGGCGTGGCACTACCTGATCGAAGCAACGATCTACGGATTTCACGAATTTTGCAAACCTAGTTCTGAATCAAAAATAAAGGTACGACCTTTATTATTCTAAAATGAAAATAACACTATAAAGCGTTGCAAAACTTTGAAAAATAATATCTTTTTCGTTCGTTAACGAAATTCGATGAAACAGGAGACACCGTGATCGCAAGGAGGCTCTCTACCATTTAGAAGAAGCCGCGGATTTTTCTGATCTTCCTAGGATTTTTAGCACTGCAAAAACCAATGTGAGGAATCTAAGCTAAATTGTGTGAATGGAATCGCATTGTATAAATTATATAAGCGAAGTGTAAATTATATACGCATGGTATACCTCATGTACATGTGTTGTATAAGTTATATTAGCGATGTATAAATTATACAAGCGTTGTATGAAACATATATGCTTTGAATTGTGATGAAATGCAAGTGAATTATATAATATATATATATATATACATACATATATATGTATATATATATAATCCCCTCGTCCACAGACCATGGACGATATTTATTGCTTGTGATTGACGTGATATTATATGGTATGACGAATGGTTGGAAATAATTGTTTGTGGTTGATATTGTGGTTGAAAAATACCTTTGTGGTTGAAAAATACCCTCTTGTGGTTGAAACAAATTGGAATAGGATTGTGGAATTGAAAATAAAACATGCCGCCTGCGTGTGAATTAGATGCATGATCCCCATTGTCAAAAACCGCCAGGTTTTAAGGTAGAGCGAGGAGCCGTACTAGGGACGGTCCCGGTTTTAACTACCCTGCCGTTATGCTGCCGAAATTTTCTGAAATATACATGTGTTAGAAAAAATTTCATTTGTTGAAGTAAATTACATATATTGAAACCAATTTTCATGTGTTGAATTGCAATTCATTCGTTGAGTTGAAATTCATATGTTGAATATTATTTGAATTTAAACAAATAGCTTCAGCGATAAAAATCACATTTTTATATATATACAAACTATAGCGAATATTCATGTGTTGAGTTGCAATTCATTCGTTGAGTTGAAATTCAAGTGTTGAATATTATTTGAATTTAAACAAATAGCTTTAGCTATAAAAATCACATTTTTTATATATACAAACTATAGAGAATATTCATGTGTTGAGTTGCAATTCATTCGTTGAGTTGAAATTCGTGTGTTGAATATTATTTGAATTTAAACAAATAGCTTTAGCGATAAAAATCACATTTTTATATATACAAACTATAGAGAATATTCATGTGTTGAATTGAAATTCGTTCGTCGAGTTGAAATTCATGTGTTGAATGTTATCGTATGTTAAGTAAAATGAATCGACAATAAAAACTACATTTATATTGTGAATATGAAGAGTTAAAAACATTCACGTGTTGAATAAATATTTTTGATGATAAAAATATTTCTTTTATCATGTATACGCTTTGATAAAAATACACACGTGTTGAGATAAATAATAGTTTGCTAGAAATATTATTATTGGCTTTGTTCTGCATATACATACATGTGTTGAACAGGAAAAATGGATTAGCTGTAGAGTAAAGAAATTATTTGCGTGCCCGACAAATAGGCAAGCTTTGATGAGTTGGCTGCGCAATTTTATTTTTATATCAACTCCTGTGAATGTCATTGGATGCGGAGTGCTGTTTATTCTGTGCGAAATAACAAACATCACCATAGGATAGTAACAATTAATTTTGAACTACACTACATGGCATACTTCTTGACGATAGGCATACTTCATCATATTCCACATAAGCAATTGGAGCTTGTGTGACGAGCTGGAAGATTTACCGTACGAGCGAGAGGCTTGTATGGCGATGATTTTATACTACAGGTTGAACTGATGACTAATATGGACTATATAAAATATAATGATAAATTGCCAGATTAATAAAAACCCCACACGGGTCTGGAGTTGACAATAATCACGTCTCTCTAGTTATTAGATACGACACATGGACTATTTATTTCCACACGGAAACGGGGTGACGAGAATTTATTCTATTGAGTGATTATCTATACACGCTCCCCCGTAAACACTAGAATATATCACTATAAATATGTGGATGCTTTTTAGGATTTATTGGTTACCTAATACGGCCCAATAAATTTCTAAACCCCTCCCCGTACAAAGGAGGTTATGGCGAAATTTTTCGAAATATTAAGGCGTTAGTGAAATATTTGAAGTGAAAACGAAGTTGAAAATATAGAATGAACTATAGTTGGAATTATAGAATGAACTATATTTATATATATAAATATATTTAAAAGGAATCGAAGCCGTGCAGTTCGTGTTTCGAAATCGTAATTTGAAACGATTAGTACGAGAAATCCGACCATCGGATTTTCCCGAAACCGCAACCGCTGGGTTCTCCTTGGAAATATCTTTCCAACGGCACCAACCTTGTAAAAAATCCAATGGTTGGATTGTATGGAATGTTTAATTCAAATCTGAAGAAAAACAGTGCCAAAATCGTTTATATTTATATATAAATATAATAAAATTAAATCGAATAACGACGCTGCAGTTCGAATTTTGAAACTGTAACTTCAAACGACTAGTGTGGAAGATCCGACCGTCGGATTTTCACGAAACTGGAACCATTGGGTTCGCTTTGGGAATATCTTCCCACTGTTATAGACTTTGCGGAAATCCAACGGTTAGATTTTTCGATATGTGTAAAATAAATTAGGGGAAAAACAGCGCCAGTGCCACGGCATGACCTGAAACGTCGTTTAATTAAATATGGCCATTTTTAAATAAATAAAAATGGCGAAAAATCATTATAAAATATTATAAGCAACATAGATTGGAAATAAACCAATTTAGCTTGATTTGTTTGATATTTGATGGTTGTATGTGTTTGACACGACAATAACACTAAAGAACTGAAATATGTATGTCAAATAATATAACCATAGAAAGAATTGATTTGAATTCTAATTACGTGGATTATTTGAAAAGGCCGAGCTAACCCTCATTTCAAATAATTGATAGAGCGATCCGAATTGGGAAATGCAAAGACGATTCAAGATCGACGATCTTCGTATTGGTTGGATGGGCGTTGCTGAGGTTCCTGACCGGAGTAGCTACCGTGAAGGGAAGGAAGTAGTAGCTGTCTGAACGTATGTGTCGATTGGACGGATATGCGAGGAATTTGACGCCTCCGGTTTCGTTTAGACCCAGAACGGACTTGTAAATGGACTGTGTGTCTGACATTGGATTTTGTTCTATACAGATTGATCTCTGTTAAATATATATCTGTTTGGCGGCGGAGAATTTATTGTTTTGCTTAATGCCCTTCTGTGAGACGTACGAGCTCAGAGGTTATATATCGATAGAAATCAATCGTATGGAGTGGATTGCCTATGTGGCATGCCAAGATGCTGTGATCAAGGCTTCTGTTGCAAAGCAAAGTCTTGTGGATGATGATCAAAGCACAGTCTACGTGGCCTAGCTTTGTGTATAGCATGGATTCGCGAGCCTCACACCTCGGTATGAGTTAAAAAGAGGATATGGACCGCTGGGAGAGCACGACGTTTCTTTCTAGCTATGGTGGTGTCAGCGACTTACCAGCCCTGACATTTATATCTAATTTTCACCTATGTGGTTGTTGGAATGTGAGGCGCCTCGATTATAGGTCTGTAAGGACCGGTAAACGTGTGTTCAGGAATAACTAATCCTCAAACGTAAGAGA
The DNA here is from genome assembly GCA_030737875.1 of Allium sativum. NCBI lineage: Eukaryota > Viridiplantae > Streptophyta > Magnoliopsida > Asparagales > Amaryllidaceae > Allium > Allium sativum. The sequence continues at coordinate 890,500,528 of CM060916.1, read as the reverse complement.
GGACCGGCCCAGCCGATCCAGGGTTACCCAGAGTGTGTAGTCCTGAGACGTTTGCTAGAATGTCTCGAAGCGGAGAGGAGCTTGCCCCTTGTCTCGACTCATGACAGAAATCCAATTTCCAATACGAAATAACGGACTCGATTGTAGAACTAGTATGGCGACATAGTATATGGTAGCTATGCCGCCTATGATTGATATTTATGATGCTATTCATTTTTGAAACATATATGCACTAGTAGTAATATCAAATGATTTTGCTTCACACGTACCAAGCATATTTGGCCATTACAAGGTAAAACTCTATCCTCCGGCTTGCGTTGCATTGTATGATGGGACTTGAGTCTTATAATAGCTTCATTCTTTATAAAAGCATTGCGTTGTTTTAAAAGAATTTACTTTGTTTTAAATGCACTAGCAATCACTGGAGTAAACCCGTACCGCGAAAGTGGAGTGGTCCTATGATTTGCTTATTACTGTTGTTTAAATTGTTAAATAGATTCCTCATACCAGTCCCCATGACTGACTCGTTGTTTGTTTCACTTTGCAAACGCGGGTGCCCTTATTTTCACACGGGCAGCCTAGTTCGCAGGTGACAGGTTGTTTTTGGCTCTGCACTGTTACATAGAGTGCATTTTGGCTCATGGCGAGGCTGACTTCATAGAGACGACTTTGACATTTTCCGCCATTATTGTACTTATATTATGATTCCGCCACTGGCGCTGCAGACTGCTTTACTTTCAGTACTTCTTATTGTATGTATATGTACCGCCTTCGGCGATGTAGACTAATACCCTTATTATGTCTCACTGCATGTATGTATTCCGCCTCTGGCAATGATGACTGATCACTTCCCTTTTATTTACTAAGTTATATACTACGCTGTGCTATTCTGATGTTGTTACATGTTGTGATTCCGCTGTCATATCCATGTAAGTTATTCTATTTATTGTTTCTGCTATTATCTGTTCTCTGCTATGATGATTGATGTGTTATATTCCAATGATTATCCTTAATACCGCCCCTCAGATTTTGGGATCGTCACAGTTGGTATCAGAGCTTTGGTTAAACTTAGTTCCGGGATCTGACATATTAAACACCTCGCCAGAATAGAATCAGTAGTGTTCTAAGGCGAGTAGCTCATTAGAGATAGGATTAGCAATGTCCTAGAATGAGCTAAGAGGATTAGCAAAACAATTTTATCAATACATCATTACCTTTCCTTATGTTCCCCTTCTTTATCATATATGAAAATTATCAAATCTGTGAGCTTGACTCTTTTCTTGCTTATACAGTACTCTTTCTGATGGCTACACGAGTAGTAGCAGCTAGAGGAGGCCGTGGAGGCCAAGCAGGAGTAGCAGGAGGACGGGGGAATATCCCCGTAGTTGAGGGAGGCCCTATTGTTCAGCCACCAGCACCCGAGGACTTCGAGCTAGGCAGAGTAGCGAAGAGGTATAGGAACCTGGGGGGAAAACCCTTTTCTGGCCCGGGTACAGTGACAAAGGCTATTGCTTGGTTGAAGGCCTGTGAAAAGACCTTTGAAGGCATGGGTTTGGGAACCAACAACAAAGAACGACTAGGTATTTGGCTCTTACAGGAAGAAGCAGAGCTGTGGTGGGATGCTATCACCTCAGAAGATGCAGCAGGTACTGTCAGGACCTGGGAGCAATTCAAAACCATGTTCAATGAGAAGTATGTACCTGAACAGGTCTTAGAGAGGATGCGAGAGCAGTTTGCTAATCTCCAACAAGGAGATCTCTCTATCCAAGATTACCTCAATAAATTCACCCAGTTGTCGCGCTATGCTCCAGAGCTTGTTATGACTAACAAAGCTAAGAATAAGAGATTTATATTTGGGCTAAAGCGCAAGTACCATGACAGAGCCATGAGTAACATCAAACTCTCCTTCGCAGAAATGGTAGAAATGGCTTGCAATTATGAAGATATGGATGAAAGGCATGCCAGCCTAGACCGCGCAAAAAGCCAAGCTGGAAATAAGCGCAAAGCTTCAGCAGATCAGCCAGAGTCTAGCATTACAGCGGCCGCTACTCAGAAACCTGGAAAGATACCGAAAGGGAATTGCTACAACTGCGGGAAGCCAGGACATTTTTCTAATGTGTGCAAATCCCCAAGGAAGCCAAAGGCAAATCCAGACTCAGCCGAATGCTACAACTACCATAAGAAAGGGCACTATAGCAGGAATTTTCCTCTGAAGCAGAATGCACAAGTGGCTCATGTGTATGACGGGGAGACCCCGCCAGCTATCACGGATGGATCAGGTAAACCCGACGTCTTGGGAGGTACCCTTACCATTAAAAATTTTCATGTTTCTGTACTTTTAGATACTGGTGAATCACGTAGTTTCATTTCTGGTAACACTGTTCACAAATTAAAATTGAAACGAAGAAAGCTTAAAGAACCAATTAAAGTTCAAAACCCGATAGGAGGTTCTGTTAGTCTCAGTACATATTGTAAAGTACCTATTTCCTTTTCTCGATACTGGTTTCCTTTTAAAGTGATTGTCATGGACCTTTCCGAATTTGATATTATACTGGGGCTGGACTGGTTGACACAATATAAGGCCGAAGTTAGATGCGCCGAGAGAATCGTGAAAGTTAAAACAAAATTTGGGCATATCACTATACCATGTCACGGTTCAGAAATTAATAGAACAGAATTTTGGTCTTCTTTAGAAGTTACTCCCCCTTCATTAGAAAAGATACCGGTCGTTAAAAATTATGCGGATGTGGTTGAAGAAGTAGAAAACTTATCGCCGCAAAGAGAAATTGAATTTAGAATAGATCTAATTCCTAACGCCCGACCAGTAGTACACCCAATTAGAAGAATGGCCCCGAAAGAAAAAGAAGAGTTAGGTAGTCAAACCCAAGAATTGCTTTGGAAAGTTCTGATCAAACCGAGCTTTTCAGCTTGGGGAGCAGCAGTAGTATTTGTCCCGAAATCAGACGGTACTCTAAGACTTCGTGTTGATTACCGAGATCTCAATAAGTAGACACTGAAGAACAAATATCCCTTGCCCCGAATAGACGATCTGTTAGATCAATTAAATGGAGCAACAGTATTCTCCAGAATGGACCTAGCTACAGGTTTCCACCAATTACGTATAGCAGAAGACTGTGTTCCTTTGACAGCCTTCAGGGGTCCCGATTTATTCTACGAATGGTTAGTAATGCCATTCGGCTTGTGTAACGCTCCGACATACTTCGTCGATCTTATGAACAGAGTGTTCCGTGGTGTATTGAATAAATTTGTGCTTGTCTTCATCGATGACATTTTAATCTACTCCAAGTCGGAAGGCGAGCATGCAAAACATTTAGAACAAGTGTTGAAAATTCTAAGGAGAAATGTCTTAAAAGCAAAATTTTCTAAATGTGTCTTCTGGCAGGATGAAGTTAAGTTCCTAGGCCATGTTGTATCAAAAGAAGGGATTGCTGTAGATCCAAGCAAAATTACAGCGATTCAAAACTGGAAACAACCTACTACCCCCACAGAAGTTCGAAGTTTCCTGGGATTGGCTAGTTACTATCGAAAATTCGTTTAGGATTTTTCAAAGATACCTGGTGTATTGACAAAGCTTACAAAGAAGCATGAGAAATTCAAATGGACTCCCGAATGTGAAGAAGCTTTCCAGGAGCTGAAACTGAAGTTGACAACTGCTCCAGTATTGACAATTATAGAAGGCAACCAAGACTTGACTGTATGGACAGACGCTTCTATTAGAGGACTAGGCGCAGTACTAATGCAAAAAGGCCAAGTGGTCGCTTATGTCAGCCGTCAGCTGAAGCCGCATGAAAGAAACTATGCAACTCATGATCTTGAGTTATTAGCTATCGTGTTTGCTTTAAGAATCTGGAGGCATTATTTATTGGGCGAGAAGTTCGAACTATTTACCGATCATCAATCCTTGAAATATCTATTCACTCAGAAGGATCTGAACTTGAGACAATAGCGTTGGTTAGAATTCCTTGCAGCATATGATTTTGAAATTCTATACACTCCAGGGAAAACCAATGTTGTAGCAGATGCGCTCAGCAGAAAGAATGAAATCATCGCCAGTTTTGTCATCACGTCTTCATTAATTGACAGGATCTCGACCCTTCAGAAAGACGATGAATTTATTCAAAGAGTCAGACAGAGAGTCAAGGGAGGTGAATCCATAAGTTTCCGACTCGATGACAAAGGAGTTCTTAGATTAAAGGGCAGAATTTGCATCCCAAATCTTCCTGAGCTCAGAAGAGAAATACTTGATAAATGCCACAAGTCCAAACTAAGTATCCATCCCGGTGTGAGCAAGATGTATAACGATATCAAACGCACATTCTGGTGGAGGTCAATGAAAAGAGATATTTCATTATATGTTAGTAGATGCCCCACTTGTCACCTAGTTAAGAGCGATCAGCAGAAATTGGCTGGACTATTACAACCATTAGAAATTCCAGGATGGAAGTGGGAGCAAATTTCGATGGACTTCATTGATGGCTTGCCTTGAACTAGGAAAGGAAACGACAGTATATGGGTAATCGTAGATCGCTTCACGAAGACTGCTCATTTCATACCTGTCCGATCCAACAGAATGGCTCAAAGTTTAGCACAGATTTACTTCAAAGAAATAGTTAAACTACATGGAGTGCCGCTCAATATAGTCAGTGATAGAGACCCCCTGTTTACTAGCAAATTCTGGGAAGCATTCCAGATAGAATTGGGATCCAAATTGAATTTAAGCACCGCTTATCACCCACAGACAGATGGCCAAACTGAGCGGGTGAATAGAATTCTAGAAGATTTACTGCGGGCTTGCGTTATTGATTTTGGAGGCTCATGGGAAGATCACTTACATTTAGCCGAATTCTCTTATAACAATTGCTATCAAGCAAGTTTGGGAATGTCCCCATTTGAAGCATTATACGGTAGACCGTGCAGATCTCCCGCATGTTGTGTAATGACCCGCATTGGCAGGGGTATTTTGATTAGTTTATTTAATTATATCAATGGCGATATAGTGAATTAAATGGTCGTGGAATAAAATAATGGTGAATATTTAATTCAAATAATAAATTAAATAATATATTTAATTCTGAAATAATCAGAATTGGCTGAAATGGCGATATGGTGTGAACTGGATCAGCCGTGATGTTTAATTCAGTTTAGAATTTGAATTAGAATAACGAATATATTCAATCGTCGACAATTGAACGTATAGTTTATAATATAATTATAAACAAGCTCGAAATGGCGCTGCAGTTCGTAAATTGGCGATTCGAACTTCAATTGAATGTACATGATTCGTTTTAAGCCGGATTTCTGTGAAACAAGAAATGTGTGGAGCTGATGGAATATATCTTTCTAGTGGAAGAGAAGAATCGGGATTTCGTCGTGTAGATTTGGAGATAGGTCCAAATCAAATTTTAGAATAGTCGCTATAGAATCGTTTATCGACCATAATGGTTTATTCGATATAACTAGTTATCAGATTCGAATTTGAACAAGGTTCTGTTGGGAAGTAGTGATAATTTAATTTTTAGAATTTTATGGTAATTTTTAATTAATTTAATAAGCGACTTTTTATTTGAAGTATTTCGCACCCTGAAATCAACATTTTGAAGTTTCAAAATATGAGTCCATCTACCGGTATTATTATATTTTTGGGATCGTGACACCGAGCTCATCTCAATGGTATATTTATCTCAGTCCGCAAATGCTCGTATGTGGAGATAATTTCATTTAATGAAGTATGTTAAAAGTTTAAAACTTAAGGCAAAACATCCTAATCTATATTCTGACCAAAACCAAGGACACGATTCATTGTTTTCAACCACAAAAGCCTCTAAACTCTCCTATATAACAAATTCATATTCCATTCTCCCATAAACCTAATCTCTGTTAAACGAAAGAAGCCGCCACCCAGTATAAACGAACGCATGAAAACCTCGGATCTTCTGCTCATTCAAACTCTAAATCCTTTCACCAAAATTCAATGGCTAGGAACCCTCCTGTTCCCTCCCCGTTTTCCGCACTATCCACGTCACACAAGGAATGGAGTTGCATGAACTTTACTGGTGGTATGGAGGTGGACTTGTGGTGTTTTCGTGAACCATGAGGACTGTGAATGCGGATGTGAAGAGAAGCACTGGCGTGAGGGGATATGTGTGGTGCGTGTGAAGAGAAGGGGAGTGATTGAGGTGGCAATTAGGTTGGAAGGAAAATGACGTGAGTGTTTGGAAATATTCGTTTCGGTCACGTAAGGAGGGGTGGTGTCTTACTTGTGGAAGAAAGGAGAATGACGTTGAGTGCGAAGGGAGGTTTGCAGCAAGGATAGTGGCGGTAAGTAACGGTTTTTGAGGAACCAGTTCAGCGATGGAATGTTAATACGTAGAGCACTTGGCGGAGAAGAGGACACGTGGTAGGGGAGGGAGTTTATACGGAAGTGACAGTTGAAAATATATTCGAAAGAGGGATGGCGTGAGGAGAACTGAATGAATCGGTTATATAAAACGTGAAGGAGCGGATGGGTTAGTGTTGATCAGGACGGAAATAAAGGAGTTGAAAATGACATGCGGTTTCGTTCAGGAGCAGGAGAATAACGAGGAAGAAGGAAGGGTTGGAGCGGGTCTTCTTTTCTTAAGTGGATGGGCTTTTCGTTTGGGTAAGGCCCAACTTTTAAAAAAGGGGGTTTAATTTGAAAGTTTATATTCAATTTAAATATGTATCAACTTCGTAATGGAATATCTCGGTCATATGAAATCAGAATCACGAACCGTCAGTCACATTGGGATCGTATGGACGAACACTACACCATAGAACTGACTGGAAGTCCATCGGAGCTCGTTACAAATTATGGCGAAATAAATTGTCCGACTGAGTCGAATAACGCAAACCGTTATTCAACGGTTAACGCGCCAATGTGAGTAAATCTCACTAACTCTGAACAGTTTATAATTTCATGTTATATTTTTAGAACTGTTAGATATTGGCTGATTGACTGTATGTTGACTGTTTGATTGAACTGCTAGTCAGTTAGTTAAATTTTCTATATTGATTCTGTTTAACAGAATATATCATATAGAACTGAAAGTGATGTTATCTATATTGTTTAACATCTGTGATGCAGGGAGACAGGTTGGAGGAATCCGACTGGATTCCTCAACATTTATTTTACTGTTTTCATATATTGTGATATATGACGTATTATATAATCTGTTATGGATTATGTGTGTTGGAATGATGTTGATCATTTTTATTCGATATTTTAAATATCACAAAAGACCCTGGGATGTAAAAAGAAGTATTTCAATGTATATTGAAATAAAGGAATTTTATAAAATCACAGGATTTTATAAAAAGGAATTTTTTTTAAAACGAACACGGTTTTATAAAAGGGATATTTATTTAGAAAATAAATAGAAATAGAAAAGGAATATTTATTTAGAAAATAAATAGAAGTTATAAATAGGAAATATTTGTAACGGTAAGTAAACGTTATAAATAGGAAATATTTGTAACGGTAAATAGAAGTTATAAATAGGAAATATTTGTAACGGTAAATATAAGTTATAAATAGGATATATTTGTAACGGTAAATAGAAGTTATAAATAGGATATATTTGTAACGGTAAATAGAAGTTATAAATAGGAAATATTTGTAACGGTAAGTAAACGTTATAAAAAGGAAATAGTTGTAACGGAAAACGTAGTTTAGTAAAAGGAACTAATCGATGTTAGTTTAATCGATTAGTGTTAAAGTCAAAGGAACTAATCGATGTTAGTTTAATCGATTAGTGTTAAAGTCAAAGGAGTTAATCGATGTTAGTTTAATCGATTAGTGTTAAAGTAAAAGGAACTAATCGATGTTAGTTTAATCAATTAGTGTTAAAGTCAAAGGAGTTAATCGAATATAGTTTATTCGAAGAAAGTCAAAAGGAGTTAATCGAATATAGTTTATTCGAAGAAAGTCAAAGGAACTAATCAATGTTAGTTTAATCGATTAGTGTTAAAGTCAAAGGAACTAATCGATGTTAGTTTAATCGATTAGTGTTAAAGTCAAAGGAGTTAATCGATGTTAGTTTAATCGATTAGTGTTAAAGTAAAAGGAACTAATCGATGTTAGTTTAATCGATTAGTGTTAAAGTCAAAGGAGTTAATCGAATATAGTTTATTCGAATAAAGTCAAAAGGAGTTAATCGAATATAGTTTATTCGAAGAAAGTCAAAGGAGTTAATCGATGTTAGTTTAATCGATTAGAGTTAAAGCAAAGGAGCTAATCGATGTTAGTTTAATCGATTAGAGTTAAAGCAAAGGAGTTAATCGAATATAGTTATTCGAATAGAAAGTAAAAGGAATTATCGAATATAGTTTATTCGAAAAGAGTAAGTGAAATGAGTAAATAAATAGCGTTAGTCAAATAGCGTTAGTCCAATAGAGTTAATTGATAGGGGTTAGTCAAAGGAGTTAAGTAAAAAGAGTCAATCGAATATAGTTATTCGAAGGAGGGTTAAGTAAGGAAGTTAGTAAATGGAATACAAAGTGAACTTTGCCATTTCAAACTTAGAAATGTTGTTCAGTTAAGGTCTGAGAGGTAGTTCTACCCCAACTTAATTGACTTCGTTTTAACTAAGGGATAGTTAATGTTCGGCAGTAAAAGGAAATGGTTTGAGTTGGCATCGCGATGGTTTGTTTAAACATCTGTCTAAGTCCAGTGGAGAAGCTTTGGAAATGTTTTCCAAATAAGAAAACAGAAATGTTTTCCAATAAAGAAACAAAGAAATGGAAATGTTTTCCATTGTTAATAACGTATATTTTCCCAATTTAGAAAATAAGGAATATTGAACGTAGGGAAAACATGAGATAAGTAAATTAATGAACTTAAGAGATGAATGTTGAATGATGTTTTGATCGATATAATTTCCATTTGGGAATAATATCATTGTTTGCACACCTATTTTTATTCGATAGTTAAATCACAGACTATCGAAGTTTTGACCATTTTAACGTTGTTAATATGGAGAGACCGGTTGGATTATTATCCGAAGAACCACTCTATATTGGCATAACCGTTGCGAATCATATATGCCAAAGGAAATTGAAGACGGAGTTATGCAAGGGCTATCCTGTTTACAGAATAGTGCCTTCGGTTCATCCTGTTCCTGGATGACTTGTATGGACGGATGTTTGACAGAGTAATTCCAGACGATCACGTATATTGATTTCTCCAACCGTGCCAAGAGTGGAAGCGGAGAAGGAAACTTCTTTTAGCTAACACGTAATGTATGGTTGAGGACGTCAATCGGTGATTTGATGGATTTAACGATGTGGCATTCAAAGTGAATCTGGTATGATGATAAAGCGTAGCTTCTAGCCTCATCATCCGGTAAATGACAGAAATCGGGCAGGCAGCATGGATAAGTCGGTCGCACCGAAGTAGGGTGTATAATCACCTGATCTAGAGTTTCATTTACTTCTAAAAATCTATTGTTGATGCTGTCCCATTCGGGAAACGGTTGCTGATCCCAACTGTTGGTGATATACATTCGATACTGTAACACCCCGAATTTTCTATTAACACTAAAGTTGCTAAAATATTAATAAGTGTGTAAGAGAGGGGATGTATTTAATATGAATATAAAAATATTAATAAGTGTGTAAGAGAGGGGATGTATCTAATATGAATATAAAAATATTAATAAGTGTGTAAGAGAGGGGATGTATCTAATATGAATATAAAAATATTAATAAGTGTGTAAGAGAGGGGATGTATCTAATATGAATATAAAAATATTAATAAGTGTGTAAGAGAGGGGATGTATCTAATATGTATATAAAAACAATAATAAGTGTGTAAAAGGGGGGATGTATCTAATGTGTACATTGTAGAATATATATATATATATATGGGCAGTTAATGCAAACATGAATAGAAGTTTATTAATTTGCTGAGTGTTTGCTGAGTCACTTCTGACTCATTGCTGAGTCAACAAGATAAACCCCATCTTGTCTGAACGGCTGCGGTTATTTCTAGGTTAAATCTAATGGCCTAAATGCATTCTAAAATCTATAAATAAGTGGGTAGACCCAAAACCTAAATCACTTGTAAAATTAGAGAAGCTACCTTCATGCTGCTGCCATGGAGTTCAGCGTAGCCGTCACAAACTAAGAAGAGGAAGCCTAATCTACTACAACTTAATTCTACTCAACAAAACAAATCAAACCAAAGAACTCTCTCTCTAATTCTCTTCTTTTGTTGGTGAGTATGATGATTCTCACAAGACTATTACAAACTAATTTGACTCAGTTATGAATGGATCACAAGAAAGTGATGTGATTTGTAATTGTAAATTCTATATATTGTGGATCTCTTATTATGTTATTATATTGTCGTATGATGTAAATTATATATGCTATGTCATGCTATGTTGTAAATTCTCTTATGCTATGTCGTGCTATGTTGAGAATCATGTCAAGCTATGTTATACTATCATACTATGCCATGTTATAAATCATGCTATATTATGTTGAAAAATCATGATGTTGTTGGATCATGCTTAAAGTTATGTTTTTTTTTTCTTAATTTAAATGGATCTTGTTTATGGGAATTTGCCTATTAGGTTAGGTGTACCCATAAACTTGAAACTATAATTAAATAAAACTTGATTATGGGAATTTGCCTATTGAGTTAGGTGTACCCATATAAAACCATGTTGTTAAAAAATTAGATGATGTTGATTCACACATGTTCATATGTAAGTTTATGAAAATTGATTGAGATCATATTAGGTGAATTTTGAACAAGTTGACACCTTTAGATCCATGACATGTATAATCTATGCAAGTTGGACATATGCAAGTTTCACCCCTTATTATGATTCATTTGGTCACATATACATGTTGTTATTATGATAATCTCTTTTATGCTATGAGTTAGGCTATTCGAGTCTAACATATATTTTGCGAATAAACGTTCAAACGTGGGGTAGGGGTAATATTAGGAATTAATAAATTGGGTGCAATTTTGTAAGATGTTGCATACCATGAATGAATGTCGATAATTGAGTCAATTATGGACAATGTTAAAAATTGGAAGTAATTAATAATTCAAGTAGGGAATTATTAAAATTGGGGGAAAGTGGATTATTATTAATAATCAATGCTTAGGACACGAGGTTGGACCCGTTTGTGATGTAAACCTGCCCGGACCCGCCCGGCAAATCCAGTAGTCACAAATGTCGGCCCAATGTGAGAGGTCCTAGGCCCAAACTAAAGCATAACAGTTGTAAAGACACGAGGTTAGACTCTTTTATGGTGTAAGACTGCCCGGACCCGCCCGGCAAATCCAGCTGCCATAAATGCCAGTCTAATGTGAGAGGTCTTTATGAGGTTATGGCCTTAATGAACTAAGAAATACTTAACCAGATAATCATGTAAGGTGGGACATGGGGGTTAAGTAGGTGCCTTGGGTGGCATGAGGAATCTGGTGGTTGCCTTTAGAGGCATTTGAAATACGATTAGACTTAACCAAACACACATGTAAATGAACATGACTAAGTGGGTTAAGTGGGATGGACTAATGGGGACAAGCTTAGGTGGAATGCTTGTGGTAAATAGTGGGGGCCCATTTCAACCAGTATCCCAAAACGTATCTTTGTGGGCTCGACCCAAGTCGAGGACGGGACACGCATACTGGGTTTGACTATAAGAGGCCAAAACAGGGAGCAGTGGCAACGCAAGTCCAACGGGTTTCATATGCGTGTGTGGACCTGGGCTGGTAGGTAAGACGTTGTTGCATCGTGTAGGTATAAGCCGTGCATGTCCGTTGTATCAGGTTGCCACTTTAAGGGAGTGATACACCCCACTGTGGGGCCAGCACGGGTATCTACGAGTTAGGAACCGATCGAATAATGGGAAGTAGGGTACACCTAGTGGAGATAGGGGCAGGCGGCACCTATGTAGTCAGCTAGGGGTACGTCAAGCCATTGGGAAAGTTTCTAAGTGAAGCTAAGTGGGATGAATCTTTAGGGTGACTGGTGTGGTGCAGTATACTGTTTATCCTTTAGTATTTAGGAGCGCCTATAACGTTGCCTTTAGCGATTGTCTATGTCCTTAATCTGCTCTTCATAGACATTTTCTTGTTTTCCAGCTTATGCCTTAGTCCAGTTATTTTGGTAATAGTATTGTAGAATTATCATATTCACCAGACTTTATGTCTGACCCCCTCTTTTCCATCCTTTTTCTCCCTTCAGGTCCGCAGGTTGGGCCAAGTTCTAGTGGAGTCTAGTTGGATCGCTTATCTTCTGGAAAGCTTGGACTGCTGAAGTAAAGTCTAGCTTGTTATCTTTCTTTTTAATGGCTATTCATGTAATGGGATTATGTACTTGTTTTATCAAGATAGATATTGTACTTGACGTTGAATATGGTGTTATGATGTAATCAAACATGTTTTGACTTCTGCTACAATGAAATAAAGTTTTTGAATTTCCAAGTACTATTTTATATCTGTCTTGTTGTAATTTTACTGTTCTATATTCACTTAAAACCTCCACGGAAGTTAATGCATTCCCTTTGTGAGTGACATTAATGGACGTGGGGTGTTACACGTGGTATCAGAGCATAAGGTTACCAGAACAGATAAAAAAAATTTTTAGAAAAATATTTTTTTTTTCTAAAGTATTTTTGGAAGAAGTGCTCTCAAAAAAAAAACATGTTATTTAAAGAGAGTTTATATGAAAAACATAATCCCAAATAGCCACATCCTTATCTTTATCTTTCGAATTCTCCATTTTGAATCTTTCCTTTTTCGTTTCAGCATGGCTGAAGATCTTAATCTCCCAGAAGGTGTGACGATTCCAGGGTGGTTTAGGAGATACTTGGAGGCTAGGGCCACCACTGCAGGCCCAGCGGATACTCCTCCACCCCTAGTTGCACCCATTCCTCCTCCTCCTCCTCCTCCTCATGTTGACACTTTTGCAAAGACGTGCAAGGAGTTCAAGGCTATGGGAGGAAAAACTTTTCAAGGGACTGAGACGTTTGTGGAGGGCAGAGATTGGCTTAAGGAGACTGAGGAATTGTTGGATATCTTTGAAGTGGAAGATGGGAGGAAAGTCCGTTTAGCTGCTTGGTTAATGAAGGGAGAGGCCTCGTTTTGGTGGGAGGTCACTAACGGGGAACGTCTAGTTGATTCATGGGCGGATTTCAGACGAAGGTTTGAGGCAAAGTTTCTTTCAAGGGCAGAGGAGAACTTAAATATGGAAAAATTCCTGGCACTAAAGCAAGGGAGCTCATCAGTAAAGGAATATGTCAATAAATTTAATCAGTTAGCAAGGTTTGGCTTGGAGTTGGTGAACACACCAGAGAAGCAAGCTTTGAGGTTCGTTAAAGGCTTGAATGCACCGTTGCAAGGGTTGGCTATGACCCACATCCCTATGGGAGCCACCTTTGAAAAGCTAGTAGAAATGGCACTTATGCATGAGGATAAGGCAGTTGAAAAGAAAGGGGATCAGAAGAAACCCCAACAGCAAAATAAGAAGGGTGGTAAAAACAATAATGGCAAAGGGAAGAAGAAATGCTTCAATTGTGGGACGCCTGGCCATCTCAGCAAAGATTGTAGAAAGAAAAAGAAGACTGGTTGTTTTCATTGTGGAGATGCGGGACATTTAGTGAAGGACTGTCCAAAGAAGGGGCAGAGGGCAGGGTCTACCTCGGGAGGACAGGTGCAGGCTCTTATGGCACCAGGGCAGGCAATGGGGCAAGTTCAGGCTATTGCGGCCCCACCGCTGCAAGAAAGAGGTAGAACAATTTCTGTTGAAAGCTTAGTTTTTCTGTTTGATCATCCTGTCCGTACCTTATTCGATTCTGGCGCATCTCATTCGTTTATCTCTGCATCATTAGTTGAATCACTGCACTTGAACACCAGTTTAGTAGAGGATCCCTTGGTCGTTTCAAATCCAATTGGGGGTTCGGCTCATTTGACCATGATATGTTTGGATTTGAAAATCTCTATACTTAGCGTTGAATTTAGATGTGATGCTTATGTATTAGGCTTCACGGGCTATGGGCTAATTTTAGGAATGGATTGGTTGTCTAGAAATAGGGCCATTCTTGATTGTGAAAGGAGAGTAGTTAGGCTTGTGACTCGCCTTGGTAATGCTCTCGACATCTTTTGTAATCCCATAAATTCCGTTATGCTAAGTTATCTTGAATCGCTTGATGCGTCTGTAGAGAACCTGCGATCGGTAGAAGTGGTCCGGGAATATCCGGATGTGTTTGAGGAGGTGAAGGGCTTACCTCCAAAGCGGGAGATAGACTTTCGAATTTATCTTGTGGATAATGCTAAACCCGTATCTTTGCCAGTGCGCCACATGGCTCCTCGTGAAAGGAGGGAACTTAATAAGCAAGTAAAGGAGTTGCTTGAGAAGGGGTTCATAAGACGTAGTATATCGGAGTGGGGTGCTCCAGTAGTTTTTGCCACAAAGGCGGATGGGTCTCTTAGACTTTGTATGGACTATAGAGAACTAAACAAGCTTACTAAAAAGAACCGACACCCACTGCCGAGGATTGACGATCTCTTTGATCAGTTAGTTGGCGCCTCAGTGTTTTCGCAGTTGGACTTAGCCACTGGCTTTCATCAACTGAGAGTGGCTGAGGATAGTATAGATAAGACTGCTTTTAGGACTCCTGACGGATTCTATGAATGGCTAGTGATGCCCTTTGGTTTGACAAATGCCCCTGCATATTTTGTTGATTTGATGAGTAGGGTGTTTAGGGAATACCTTAACAAATTCGTGGTAGTCTTTGTGGATGACATCTTAGTCTTTTCTAAGAATAAAGAAGAGCACTCCCTACATCTTAGGGAAGTGTTGGAAACCCTTCGAGCGCATAACCTTAAGGCAAAATTTTCTAAGTGTCACTTCTGGAGGAAGGAAGTACGGTTCTTAGGGCACATGGTTTCCAAAGAAGGGATAGCAGTGGATCCCGCAAAGGTGGTGGCCATCCAAGATTGGAAGGTCCCTAAAAATGCAACCGAAGTAAGAAGTTTCTTGGGGTTGGCTGGCTATTATAGGAAGTTTATCAAAGACTTCGCAAAAATATCAGCTCCATTAACACGGTTAACGAAGAAGAACCTGGTTTTTACTTGGGACAAAGATTGCGATGATGCGTTCCAACGTTTAAAGAGAGCCTTAACTTCAGCCCCAGTCTTAGTGCTGCCAGACGGGAATAAACCGTTTACCATCTATACTGATGCTTGTGGGACGGGACTTGGCGCGGTCCTCATGCAAGAGGGAAGAGTAATAGCCTATGGTGGAAGGCAGTTGAGGGTTCATGAAAAGAATTACCCCACGCATGACTTAGAGCTAGCCGCAATTGTTTTCGCGTTTAAGTCTTGGCGTCACTATCTTCTTGGTGAGAAATTCGAACTGTTCACTGACCACAAATCATTAAAATACTTATTCTCTCAGAAGGATTTGAATTTAAGGCAGCAACGGTGGATGGAATTCTTAGCCTCCTACGATTTTGAAATAGCATATACCCCGGGCAAGGGTAACGTGGTGGCAGACGCCTTAAGTAGGAAAAGGTTGTCCTTGAGTCCGTTGTTTGTTGAACGACAAAGCTTAGAATTCATCTCTATGTTTGACTTTAGACCCTCCGTTGACTTAGTACCCGGTCTGTTAGCATCCTTGGAGGATAGACCTACACTTCTAGGACGGGTTGGTGAGGCACAGCGAGACGACCCACAGTTGGTTGAGATAGTAGAAAAGCTTAAAGGGGGGAGTCGTCAAGCCATCTTCGTAGGTATACCCTAGACGATAAGGGTTGGTTACGAAGGGATAATAGACTTTGTGTACCACAAGACGAAGACTTAAGGAAGGCCATTCTTGATGATGCTCATCGCTCAAAAATGACCATTCATCCCGGCGGGGATAAGATGTACAATGATATGAAGCGGGTTTTCTTTTGGGCCGGTATGAAAAAGGATGTGGCCGAGTACGTCGCTAGATGCTTGGTGTGCCAACGAGTTAAAGCAGAACAAAAGAAACCCGGTGGGTTGCTTCACCCATTAGAAGTTCCACTATGGAAATGGGAAAGCATCTCAATGGATTTTGTGGATGGATTACCAAGATCAAGGAAGGGTAACACGGGGATTTGGGTTATAGTAGATAGACTTACTAAAAGCGCCCATTTTATTCCCGTGAAAAGTAAGAGGACTGCTCCGTGGTTGGCTTCTGTATACATTAAGGAGATAGTTCGTTTGCACGGTATTCCTTCTAGTATAGTAAGCGACCGTGACCCCATCTTTACTAGCGAATTTTGGAAGAGTTTACAAGAGGTGGTAGGGACTCAGCTATGTTTGAGCACCGCATATCATCCTCAGACAGACGGCCAGACCGAGAGGGTGAATCGCATTCTAGAGGATCTTTTAAGGCTTTGTATCCTAGACTTTGGGGGTACATGGGAAGAGCACCTTCCGTTAGTAGAATTCGCATATAATAATAGCTTTCAGTCTAGTATTGGCATGGCACCTTTCGAAGCTCTTTATGGAAGGCCTTGCCGTTCGCCTACATGTTGGTGGGAATCTACCGATAAAATCCTACTTGGGCCCGATATGGTTAGGGAAACCTCGGAGAAGATTGAGTTGATTCGAAGGAGGATGAAAGCAACACAAGATAGGCAAAAATCGTATGCTGATAAGAGGAGGACAGATCTTGAGTTTGACATTGGGGCCATGGTTTTTATCAAAGTATCTCCGTTACAGAATGTTGTTCGCTTTGGGTCCGTGGGGAAATTAGCACCAAGGTTTGTAGGGCTGTTTCCTGTAAAAAACAGGATTGGGAAGATGGCATATAGGGTGGAGTTGCCTGAGAAACTTAGTGGAGTACACGACGTATTCCATGTATCACATTTGAGGAAGTGTTTGCACAAGACCGCGGAGGTGGTAGAGCCGAGCTTGCTTAAAGAGGTGGAAATAGAGCGTGATGCAACAATTAGACGAGCTCCTACATGCATTCTTGGGTCAGAGATCAAAAAGTTGAGGAATCGAGAGGTCAGACTGGTTAAAGTGCAATGGGGAGATGATGAGAGCAACGCAACTTGGGAGACAGAAGAGAAGATGCGTTCGTTGTACCCTTTTCTTTTTGAGGGTATGTCTTTTAATTTCTCCTTTATCGCTTAGCTTATCTTATCTTATCTTTAGTATGTCCTCTCATTAGTATCTTTGACCTTTAGTTAGGATAATCCTATGGTTGAAACATGTGTTTGAGACAGGTTATGTATGATGGATGCAAAATGGATGCAAGTGTTTGCTAGTGGTTGCTCGTGGATGCATATATACACACACTTTAGGCACTAGATCGGCTCAGTCACTTCATATTGCATATTGCATATATATGGATGTATTTAGTATAATGGATGTATAATGGTTGTACCATCATATGGATGCTACATTCGGTTGAATGGGTGTGCACGCATATAGAAGTAGTATGTAAGCAATTAGGATCTTTTGCATACATAATGGATTCGTGACACTTACATAATTTGCATTAAGGAGGTCAACTGAATCAGTAGACCGCCTGATTTCGCATTAGGTAAGGACATGTACACACACTTGCATATGATCATAAAGCATTAGAAGTCTTTTAAGGACAATGGATGCCTGTGTATGATGGATGAGTAGATGGACGTTTGGATGGTAGGATATACATTCTTCCAGACTTGAAGATTTCTGGGACGAAATCCTAAAAGGAGGGGAGAATGTAACACCCCAAATTTTCTATTAACACTAAAGTTGCTAAAATATTAATAAGTGTGTAAGAGAGGGGATGTATCTAATATGAATATAAAAATATTAATAAGTGTGTAAGAGAGGGGATGTATCTAATATGAATATAAAAATATTAATAAGTGTGTAAGAGAGGGGATGTATCTAATATGAATATAAAAATATTAATAAGTGTGTAAGAGAGGGGATGTATCTAATATGTATATAAAAACAATAATAAGTGTGTAAAAGGGTGGATGTATCTAATGTGTACATTGTAGAATATATATATATATATATATATATATATGGGCAGTTAATGCAAACATGAATAGAAGTTTATTAATTTGCTGAGTGTTTGCTGAGTCACTTCTGACTCATTGCTGAGTCAACAAGATAAACCCCATCTTGTCTGAACGGCTGCGGTTATTTCTAGGTTAAATCTAATGGCCTAAATGCATTCTAAAATCTATAAATAAGTGGGTAGACCCAAAACCTAAATCACTTGTAAAATTAGAGAAGCTACCGTCATGTTGCTGCCATGGAGTTCAGCGTAGCCGTCACAAACTAAGAAGAGGAAGCCTAATCTACTACAACTTAATTCTACTCAACAAAACAAATCAAACCAAAGAACTCTCTCTCTAATTCTCTTCTTTTGTTGGTGAGTATGATGATTCTCACAAGACTATTACAAACTAATTTGACTCAGTTATGAATGGATCACAAGAAAGTGATGTGATTTGTAATTGTAAATTCTATATATTGTGGATCTCTTATTATGTTATTATATTGTCGTATGATGTAAATTATATATGCTATGTCATGCTATGTTGTAAATTCTCTTATGCTATGTCGTGCTATGTTGAGAATCATGTCAAGCTATGTTATACTATCATACTATGCCATGTTATAAATCATGCTATATTATGTTGAAAAATCATGATGTTGTTGGACCATGCTTAAAGTTATGTTTTTTTTCTTAATTTAAATGGATCTTGTTTATGGGAATTTGCCTATTAGGTTAGGTGTACCCATAAACTTGAAACTATAATTAAATAAAACTTGATTATGGGAATTTGCCTATTGAGTTAGGTGTACCCATATAAAACCATGTTGTTAAAAAATTAGATGATGTTGATTCACACATGTTCATATGTAAGTTTATGAAAATTGATTGAGATCATATTAGGTGAATTTTGAACAAGTTGACACCTTTAGATCCATGACATGTATAATCTATGCAAGTTGGACATATGCAAGTTTCACCCCTTATTATGATTCATTTGGTCACATATACATGTTGTTATTATGATAATCTCTTTTATGCTATGAGTTAGGCTATTCGAGTCTAACATATATTTTGCGAATAAACGTTCAAACGTAGGGTAGGGGTAATATTAGGAATTAATAAATTGGGTGCAATTTTGTAAGATGTTGCATCCCATGAATGAATGTCCATAATTGAGTCAATTATGGACATTGTTAAAAATTGGAAGTAATTAATAATTCAAGTAGGGAATTATTAAAATTGGGGGAAAGTGGATTATTATTAATAATCAATGCTTAGGACACGAGGTTGGACCCGTTTGTGATGTAAACCTGCCCGGACCCGCCCGGCAAATCCAGTAGTCACAAATGTCGGCCCAATGTGAGAGGTCCTAGGCCCAAACTAAAGCATAACAGTTGTAAAGGCACGAGGTTAGACTCTTTTATGGTGTAAGACTGCCCGGACCCGCCCAGCAAATCCAGCTGCCATAAATGCCAGTCTAATGTGAGAGGTCTTTATGAGGTTATGGCCTTAATGAACTAAGAAATACTTAACCAGATAATCATGTAAGGTGGGACATGGGGGTTAAGTAGGTGCCTTGGGTGGCATGAGGAATCTGGTGGTTGCCTTTAGAGGCATTTGAAATACGATTAGACTTAACCAAACACACATGTAAATGAACATGACTAAGTGGGTTAAGTGGGATGGACTAATGGGGACAAGCTTAGGTGGAATGCTTGTGGTAAATAGTGGGGGCCCATTTCAACCAGTATCCCAAAACGTATCTTTGTGGGCTCGACCCAAGTCGAGGACGGGACACGCATACTGGGTTTGACTATAAGAGGCCAAAACAGGGAGCGGTGGCAACGCAAGTCCAACGGGTTTCATATGCGTGTGCGGACCCGGGCTGGTAGGTAAGACGTTGTTGCATCGTGTAGGTATAAGCCGTGCATGTCCGTTGTATCAGGTTGCCACTTTAGGGGAGTGATACACCCCACTGTGGGGCCAGCACGGGTATCTACGAGTTAGGGAGCCGATCGAATAATGGGAAGTAGGGTACACCTAGTGGAGATAGGGGCAGGCGGCATCTATGTAGTCAGCTAGGGGTACGTAAAGCCATTGGGAAAGTTTCTAAGTGAAGCTAAGTGGGATGAATCTTTAGGGTGACTGGTGTGGTGCAGTATAGTGTTTATCCTTTAGTATTTAGGAGCGCCTATAACGTTGCCTTTAGCGATTGTCTATGTCCTTAATCTGCTCTTCATAGACATTTTCTTGTTTTCCAGCTTATGCCTTAGTCCAGTTATTTTGGTAATAGTATTGTAGAATTATCATATTCACCAGACTTTATGTCTGACCCCCTCTTTTCCATCCTTTTTCTCCCTTCAGGTCCGCAGGTTGGGCCAAGTTCTAGTGGAGTCTAGTTGGATCGCTTATCTTCTGGAAAGCTTGGACTGTTGAAGTAAAGTCCAGCTTGTTATCTTTCTTTTTAATGGCTATTCATGTAATGGGATTATGTACTTGTTTTATCAAGATAGATATTGTACTTGACATTGAATATGGTGTTATGATGTAATCAAACATGTTTTGACTTCTGCTACAATGAAATAAAGTTTTTGAATTTCCAAGTACTATTTTATATCTGTCTTGTTGTAATTTTACTGTTCTATATTCACTTAAAACCTCCACGGAAGTTAATGCATTCCCTTTGTGAGTGACATTAATGGACGTGGGGTGTTACAGATACACTCAAGCGAAATGAGTGGTCGGTCATGTGTGGCCGGGTTGCAAGATGTTCTTGTTGAACCCAGTGTATTCCTCTCTAGAGGTACACGAGCGAAAGGTGGTTCCATACCTTGTCATAGTTGGAAATCCATTACCCAATACGTGCTTGCAGTTTTGAGTTGTATACTATATATGTAGAACGTGAGATGAAAGCGTTTCTGCTAGATGATTATATATATACTGTGGTTGATAGACATTATTATAATATCAAAAGGTTTTTGATATAAAGATATTTTGGATTCTCATAAGGGAAAAACCCGTTCCGTTATGCGGCGTGGTCTTATGAGATATCGTTTACTTGTTCGAACTGTTTTTAAACTGTTTTACTCATACCAGTCCCATGATGTGGCGAGCAGGAATTTCGCTCGGTCCGAACCAGCCGCTAAACCGACCCAGACCGTTCGAAACGCCCTATCGTTTGAGAACACGACAAAATAGAACGCATGCAGAAGAACATTTCATTGCTTATTACAACAATGCATCAGATTACAAGAATATACAGAGTATAAATGAATATTACACAGAAATATCAGAGATTTAAATTACATTTAAATACAATGCAGCGGAAAATAATACAATACACAACTAGAAGGAGATATACAGATACAAAGCTTTCCGGATATCGTTCCAGCTGTAAACCAGGATCCTGTGAATATAAATCTGCAAAACCAAAACTACTAGCTGCCCGTGTCGAAAATAAGGGCACCCAGAGTTTAGGTTTAAAACAATAAACTCCAGGTCAGTCATGTGACTGGTGTGAGAACTAAAACAGTTATTATTCTTTATTTTAAAGTTAGGTAAATCAAGGGACCACGCCGTATAACACGGAACGGGTTTCCTCCCAAGAATACCAGTGCATAAAACTAACAGCGCAATGCTAAATAAAGAAAAATGAAGCTGTTATAAGACCCAGGTCCCATCACACAATGCAACGCAGCCGAGGATAGGGTTTTCCCTTATAACAGCCAAAGAATGCTTGATACGTTTTAAAACAAATCATTTGATACTATTGTCAGTGCATAGTGTATAAAACAACTTCAAATCATAAGTATCAATCATAGGCGGCATGAGCGTCCCATGCCACTATGTCGCCATGTATAGGTTTACAAATAAAACCGCAAAGTTACGTATTTGGAAATTGGATTTCCATCTATGAACCGAGGCAAAAGATAGTCCTCAACCGATTCGAGACTGCCTAGCCCGAGTCTCAGGATCAGAGCTCGAGTGACCCTTGGATCGTCAGGGCCGGTCCACCGATGTGGATTAAAATGCCTGAACACTGCGTTTCCCCGCCCTTTGGGGCGTAAATGAGCCAACGAATGACTCCATCGGACCCGGATCGTCCGATCAAACCGAGGCGCCTCGCAACAGCAACAACCACATAAGTCAAACTCGTCAGGGCGTGTAAAACCACTGATGCCACTTCTAGCTAGGAGGAAACGCAGGCCCTCCCTGAGGTCCGTCTCCCGTTTTTGGTTCATACCGGGTGTGAAACTCGCGAAGTCAACATTACACAAAGCTACGCCACAAAGGCCGTGCTTTGATCATCACCCCAAGACTTTGCTTTTCAACAGAAGCCTCGATCAACTGCCGCTTAGGCATGCCACACAGGCAATTCACTCCATGCGTTTGATATCCATCAATATATAACCCCTGAGCTCGTACGTCTCAGAGAAGGGCGTTAAGCAAGAGAATAAATTCTCCGCCGCCAAACAGATATATATTTAATAGAAATCAATCACACAGACTAAAATCCAATGTCAGACACACAGTCCATTTACAAGTCCGTTCTGGGGCTGAACGAAACCGGAGGCACCTAGTACCCCGCATATCCATCGATCTCCAAGTACGTCTGGACGATCACCAACTGTTTCCATCTTCTTGGGTGTACAGCCCAATCAAGATCATCAGTAATTATCCAAACGACGTGAAGACCTCCGGTCTTCGACCATCGTCTTCATCTTCGACTTATCGTCGTATCAGTTATTCAGAATGGGATAAACCCGGTCTTTCCGAATAACTTGCGTATATTTTAAATAAGTGTTACACAAACACAACATACGCCTCATTCCAATTCATCAGTCACTAACCGTAAATTAATCAAGAGAATAATTCCCCAAATATTAACCCCGAAGGCCGAAACCAACATCAGATCAATATCCAGAAAACCATTCTGCTTAGCTAACCGACAGTTAGTTTCTAATATTCACATTCATAGGGAAAGGTTCCCATTAATTTTATCCAAGATAAATTCCTTGAATTTATTCTTCAATCTTCTTTTTGAATTTAAATTCAAACTAGTCGGGATTAGCGAACCTTACCGAAGTAATCATTTGTTTTAATTTCCCAATCCCAACCTATTCATCCCATGAAGTAAAACTGGTTATACTTCATATCTAACACCCCGGTGTTATCGGTAAATTCAATTACCATTTCACGTTCAAATCTAATTAAAGATTTAACTATCGCCTGGAGCAAAACTGGTGATACTCCATTCTTGATCTTTTCAATCTAATTAAAGATTCATTAAAACTTCACTTAGTTTTAATCTTTAAATGGGTTAAAGAATCAGTGTCATTTAAAACACAGTTCACGATAAACCCAAAATCACATTCCATTAATTATCGGGCTAAAGAACAAGTGTTATTTAAAACACTGTTCACGATAAACCCAAAAATCAATACCAATTCAATTCCAATTAAATATCGTTTAATTGGTACACTTCATTAAATCTAAATAAAAAGATTTAATTTTTTTTCTCAACTGGGTTCAAGAACAGTGTTAGTGAAGACACCATTCACGACAAACCCAAATCACATTTGATATTCAATACAAGGCTCTGAACAGAAAATATATCGGCTTATATTCAATATCAAATTCTACGACTAACAAATGTCGTATTGGAAATAACGATATAAATATATATCTTTCAAATTTCCATAACAACATCTGTATAATCACGAATTCCAACATCGAAATATCCCGAAGACAACTTCGATTCGAATCCACTCCAATGCAATCATTGGAAATTTTGGTTATTTTTAAAACCCTTTTCAAATTCAATTTATTTATTTAAAAATAAATAGAATTATAATTCTAGTTCAAAACTAGTTCAGTTCGATAAAAATCTATTTTTATCTTTTCAAATATGGAGTTTTTCATCCCGAATCTTCACAAATCATTTCTTATGATTTTACACAAATTATCACTATTTTTAATAATTTTATCAAGGCCCGTACAGTCGATTTCCATTAACCGCCATCGAACTGCACTTACAGCGACCTTTTTCAAATTTGATTTGGACATAATTCCAAATCCAACCGTTAGATTTCAAATTTCTATTATTCGTTAGAAAGCTCTTTTCGATACGAACCCAACGGTTCCGGTTTTAGGAGAATCCGACGGTCGGATCTCCCGCAATGTCCGTTTGAAATAAATGGTCGAAATTCACGAACTGCCGCGGCGCGGCGCGTTCTATTCAGGCCATTATATTATATATATAATATATATAATATATACTTCGTCGATTTCTATTTAAAACGAATTATATAAATAGTTTTAAAATCGTTTCAAAAGCAATTTCAACTTCCATTTCAATTCAAATCAAAATTGAATTCTTCTTTATAAGTTCGTTTTAACATTCATTTCTATTCAATTCAAATTTCAATTCAATTTGAATTCATTTCAATTCACTTTCAATTCAATTTGAATTCGTTTTCAATTCAATTCATTTCGAAATCGTTTTCAATTCAATTCATTTCGAAATCGTTTTCAATTCAATTTATTTCGAAATCGTTTTCAATTCAATTCATTTCGAAATCGTTTTCAATTCAATTCATTTCGAAATCGTTTTCAATTCAATTCATTTCGAAATCGTTTTCAATTCAATTCATTTCAAAATGAATAAATTCGATATAAATATCGTTTACGTCAAAATGGCGTCAATCTAATCAACACGGCTTCATAAATTTCTATTTTCAAATATTATATTTCAAATATTTCTTTTTCAAAATAGTTGTTATTATCAAAATATTTCGTTCAACACATGACCAATATCAATGGATGAGTACTGTCAACACATGAACCTTTATTTTATATTGATAAAGATGTAAATTTTATTACTAAAATATTTCGTTCAACACATGACCAATCTCAATGGATGAGTACTGTCAACACATGAACCTTTATTTTATAATATTCTTTATTTTCTAAATTGGAATGAGGCCCAATCAATTACCATATAAAGTTAATTATATGGATTTTTATACATTACACACATATAATAGCATTGCAAAATAATCAACCATCAACCAAAGTGCACTACACTGTATAAGCATCAAATATAGATATCTAACGCTTATAACAGCCTGTCAATCAATCGATCGACATATTTAATCTATTAGGATGAGTGAACTTAAAATTTCATCCTAACACCCGTGTGGGGTTTCAAACAATCAAACACATATTTTATTTGTGCAGTTGGGCGATGTGTAAAATTTATCGACCCAGTCAAAGTCCTCCAAATAGGTGTACATAAACAAACCGTCCGGTTTGTAAATGAATATTTATTTATTCACATTCACGTTAAAAATTATATTTTTAACGACAAAACATTTTATTCCAACATATGAATTTCTATTCAGTTCATTCTTTAGATAAAATGATATTTTTATTTATCTAACTTATTTTAGAAAATTTCGGTGGCATAACGGTACGATACTAGAAACGGGACGAGGCCTAGCCTTATCCCCGGTCTAGTGAAGGCCCACGCCATTCACACATCAATCAAATCAATTTATTTCACCAAACAATTCAAATCATCTAATCAACTACACAACCAAACAATTTAACAAACAAGTCATCCATGGTCTGTGGATGACGGGTGTCGGGTGCTACTAAACACCGTCTGCATCCTAGTATATATATAAATAGAAAAAAAAATTTAAATTGAAAGGTGAGAAGTTCTCACCTTGGGGTTCCACTCCGCCCTATTATTTCTGAACGGTTCGGACATCGTTTTATTTTCAGTCTGATCCACCGCCATCTGTTTCACGCAGTTAATTATTAAAAATCACATTTTTATTTCACCGCTACATGGATAAAAATCACATTTTTATTACTACTTCATTATAAAAACCCAATGCTAAATTTAATTTTAAAACAATGTACATTTTTATATTCCTAAACAAAATATATTTTTCTAAACAAGGTATATATATATATTTCTTAGCAAAGTTTATATTTTTCTTTAACAAGTTTATATATTTTTTTCTTTAACAAGTTTATATATTTATTTAACAAATTTATATATTTATTTAACAAATTTATATATTTCAAAATCAATGCTATATATAAATTTAAAAACCAATTCTAATTTTATTTTCAAAAGAGTTCTAATTTTATTTTAAACCTCCTAGCTTTATTTTTTAAAAACCATATGTTCACTTTAAAAATCATGTCTTCAAGGACATAAAAATCGAGTCTTTAAGTAAGTAAAAATCAGTTTTTAAGTGAGTAAAAATCAGTTTTTGAACCAAAGCAAAATCAGTTTTTAATTCAATGTTTATTTACATATAAAACACAATTTAAAATGAACATCATAAAACTCACAGCATTTTCGGTCGAATGGGAGCTCATCGTCGGAGTGGGAGGCCGCTGGCGAACTAATGGAGGTCGGCCTGGTTGCGGTGGACCCTCAGGTGGCTGAGGCGGCGGCGTCCTAGGGTTTCAGGGAGGCGCGATTGCGGTTCTTCGATGGGAGAAGGGCTTCGCGCGAGTGAAGCAGCAGAGGGGGGGGGCGGAGGTTGAACGGAGGAGGCGGCGCGCGAGGGGGGGGGGGCGGCGCTGGCCTCGAACGGCCCCTTCGATTGTCTTCCTTTTGTTTTTTTTTGTTTTCCTTCCGAAATCGAAATGAGAAACTGGGGGGGGGGGGCAGAGCGGGTTAACGGGGAGGGGGGGGGGGAAGAAAAGTTTTTTTTTATTTAATATTTTATTATTTAATTCCACAAAAAGCAACCTTTATTTTCGACCTCAAAACGAGGCTCCCCGCCTGTCGCCCATAGCGTTTTACCCCCATTCCGAACACAATGGGATATGTATCGCAAGCTGATTTGATCGTTTGAATCAGTTTCCGTTTAATTTACATTTAAATCACTATATTGAATTTTAAACGTACATTTCAGATTACCGGGGTCGCATACTAACCCTAAAAATTCTCGAAAAATATTTTCTAGCTTCGTATTGACGATACGGTCCTAACAAAACTAGTTTCGTCGAATTCTGAGACCGTTTGAAAAATGGCCAATTTCCAGTCGATTAAAATCAACTAAAACTGGTCAAACGCGTTTTCCTTTGCCACGCTCACATATTGATTCGAAAAATTATGAAATTTGGAATCTAGCAATAACTTTACATCACGGATCCAACAAAATTGGTTTCGCCGAAATCCGAGGTCGTTTGCAAAATTTCCATTTTTAAGGGCCTGAATTCCATAGCGACTATTCAGAATTTTCAACTGGACATATCTTTTGATTCACGCTATGAAATTTCGATTCTTCAGATTCGTTGGAAAGATATTATCAATTAGATCCTAATACTTTTGGTTTCACTAAAATCCGGATTGTTTTGCACCCGGTACATTCAATTGAAGTTTGAAATCGAATTATCGAACTACCGCGCCATTTTCAATTCTATTTATAATTCTATTTATAATTCTATATAAATTTTTATATTCTAACGACGACGTATATAATATATACGTTCTAATTCTATTCAAAATAAATTCCTCGACAATATTATTTAAAATAATCTATTTTAAATATTCAAAATTCGCTAAAATTGCCAAAATAAAAATTTTAAACTGGCCCAGATTTTCGGGTTGTTACACACGACTGACCTGGAGTTTACTTTGTTGTTTTCCCTAAACTCTTGGGTGCCTAAATTTGTATGGGCAGTCAAGTAGTCGGGATTTACAGATACACTTGAAGAGCTGGAGCAGGAGGCTTCAGGATCATATAGCTATAGTTATTTCCGCTGTGTTGTAAGTGCTGTACTTTGATAATGATATGTATATTCAAGTACAGATTTGTATTTCAAAGTTATGTTATGAAATATATTTATTCGTTCCGCTGTGAGATTCGTGTTACTCTGGCGTTGTGTTCTTCTTCTTCTTCTTATATTCTAAGTTTCTATCTTATCTTTCCTCACCCTCTAATTTCTTTCACTAATTACCAGGATTTTTCGATGTTTTGGTTATCGACATCGTGCTTATGTCGATAACCAAAGTCGCTCAAAATCCGGGTCGTTACAGTTGGTATCAGAGCTTAAGTTAAGAATTACTTGGCTCTGTGGCGTGACTCGGTAGAGATAGGGTTAGTAATACCCTAGATTGAGTTTGAGTGTATATATACGAGTGCGTATTTGTTATTGATATAAAAATCTGTTTTATATTGTGGAGATTCATTGGTTGAGTTGTTTATGAGTTATGGTCGATCAGTTTGATCCACTGTATCGGTAGGAGTTACTAAACACTCGAATACGATGGGTCGGCACAATATGTTTTGAAAAGAGGGTAAATGAAAATAGTTTACCCAACGTATATTTTGATATATAGTGGATATATTGGTTGTTATTATAATCAAGTAAGATTATAAGCAAAATGGTTATGTAAATAATCAATCCGAATTCATATAAGTGAAATACGTGAAATCAGATGAGTTAAATCTGAAATTTAAACCAGAATTGAAGTTAAGACTTTGGAGAATTGGATAAGTGTTTGTAAATGGATTTGGATTAAAAGTAAGGAAAATTTAAGATCCTGGGAGATTTTAAATTGTTTTACAAGCAGTGTGAATTATATTTTTGAAATGAATTTCAAAGTGGAAATGTTTAAAAATGGTTTTATAGTATTGAACTCACTTCGATCGCTGGAAAATAGATTCTGATGATGACAGCTGCATCATCAGTATTCATTTTCGAGTTGTAAGTGACGAATTACTACCAAAGATACTGTTTTGAAATTGTTTTGGAAAAGACAAGTTGTGTTGAATTTCAAAATGGGATTTGAATATATAGAATTTGAATTTTGAAATAGATTTGAAATATTAACTTGTTTTAAGAGAAATAAAACAAGAAGTTCCTTTATAAACGAAGTTTATAAATAGTTCTTTTATAAACGAAGTTTATAAAATGAAGTGAAAAGAATTATCATTCGATAATTCAGAAATAAAAATACAAGTGTGAAGTTGAAAGGGAAATCTATTTCCAAAGGTAGAAATATCGATTTCAAAAGGAATTGAAACCGAGACTTATTTAAAGGAATTTGAATAAAGGAAGTTCAAAAATAGAAATTGAATATAGAAATTCAAAGGGAGTTTGAATATATGAAATTCAATGGAAGTGATATAGAATTTGAATATGGAAATTCAAATGAAATTCAAATATAGAATTTGAATATAGAAAATATAAAGAGATTCAAATATAGGATTTGAATATCGAAAGTGAGATGAAATTTGAATGTAGAGGATTCAAATAGAATTGAATTTGAAATTTGAATATAGAAGATTCAAAGGGAATTGAAATGAAATAAAGAGAATTCAAATAGAAATTGAATATAAAAATTCAAATGGAGTTTGAAAATAGATTTGAATAATGAAATTCAAATATGGAATTTGAATAAGTGAATTGGAAATGAAATTCAAATATAGAATTTGAATAAGAGAATTGAAATGGAATTTGAATATAGGGAATTCAAATAAAATTGAAATGGAATTCAATTTGTTGATAAACAAGTTAAACCTATATTTGAACATGTATATTCAAATAAAAAGGTGAAATGGGCAAACCAGTAATTTGAAAATCACTTAACGAACTAAGTTAAAATGATTGGATTAAGTTGAAATGAATTAGAAATGTATGGATATACATGAGACAGGTGGATAAGGTATGAAGTGAAATAGATAGAATGCTCGACGAAAAGGTATGTATTTAATTCATATATGAGATTTTATGAGCCGAATCGGCTAGCCGCTTGGCTTTTTCTTTTTCTTTTGGATTGGTGAGGGCCATGGGAGGCTATTTGAAATATCCCGATGCTCCTAGTACAAAGGAGGTTATGGCGAATTTTACCGGGAATTTAAGGAGATAGAATTTTTTTAAGATAATTTGATAGTTAGAAATCAATGTATCGATATATATAGAAGTCGATAAGGAAACGAACTTAGGAATAGAATAGTAAAATAAAAAAAAGGGAAGACTAGAATAAAATCTAGTAAAAACGGAAAGTGAAATTGTGTACGTGTTTAAAAGTGAATAAGTAGTTGCATGGTATTGATTATTCAAGTAAGTAGTCATATCTGTTTTGACGTTATAAATGTTATTCAGTCAAGGTCTGAGAGGTAGTTATACCCCCAACTTGATTGATTTCATTATTAACCAATAAACAGTAAGATTTCAGGCTCGAAGATCAATGTTGAATAGGAGTTAGCTGAATATAGTATTTGGGTTGTCGTAACGATGTTTTACACAACATCCGTTTTAACCCAAATAAGTGTAAACTTGGAAATAGAAAAATAAAGAATATTTCCTAAGTATAGAAATAAACAAGATCAGAAAAGAGGTAAGTAATTGGAATATTTTCCAATTATAAATAGCATATATTTTCTAAAGTTGAGAAAATAAAGGAAGGCGATATTCGGAAATGTTTTCTAAATAACATAAAAGGCCAATATGGTTGTTGAAAATATTTGGTTAACAAATATTGAGAGAGAAATAGAGAAGTGATTTAACTAATGGAATATTGATTATGGGCTCAGTTGAATTTCAAAAAAAAAAAAAAAATTGATTTTTGAAAAGAGTAAACTGTTTGAAAACTCCCTGGGAAAGACTGTTTGAATTAAAAACAAATTTAACAAAAATTTGTGAAAGCAAAATTGAATTTAAGTCGAGCCAGTAAAGTGGTAACTGAGTTTGAATTAAAATGATATCAAGACGAATTGGATTGTGAGATTCAAATATGAAGTGTAGTGTGATAATCAAGATAAGAGTTGGGAATCGAGGAGAGACTCGAGTTTGAAATGATGTTTGGCTCGGATATAAGCGAATGGTTGTGTTGTGGATAAATGCAGATTGGAATTTGATTGGGATAACAATGATATATGCTGAGTTGATAGCATATGGAAGTGATAGAGTTGATATGCCCGACGAAAAGGTACAAGTTTATATTCGATATAAGCATGAGATTTATGAGCCGAATTGGCAAGCCGCTTGGCTGTTTGACTTTCTTTTGGGTTGGAGATGGCCCAGAGAGGCGAGTTGGAGTTGTACCGATTGACCAGTACAAAGGAGGTGCTGGCGAAAATTTTCGAAGAGTTAAGGCGTTAGAAAATTTTCAGGATTTTTGAAAATATACGTTGATAAGAACTAATTAATAATTTAATTGAAATTAAATTTGGTTCAGTTGAAACTGAAGTTAAGAAGTGAACAAATATGTTCTAACCAGTCGCTAGGGTCGTCCTCTACCTTTTAGCAATTTCGAGGACGAAATTATTTTAAGTGGGGAAGATTGTAATGACCCGCATTGGCAGGGGTATTTTGATTAGTTTATTTAATTATATCAATGACGATATAGTGAATTAAATGGTCGTGGAATAAAATAATGGTGAATATTTAATTCAAATAATAAATTAAATAATATATTTAATTCTGAAATAATCAGAATTGGCTGAAATGGCGATATGGTGTGAACTGGATCAGCTGTGATGTTTAATTCAGTTTAGAATTTGAATTAGAATAACGAATATATTCAATCGTCGACAATTGAACGTATAGTTTATAATATAATTATAAACGAGCTCGAAATGGCGCTGCAGTTCGTAAATTGGCGATTCGAACTTCAATTGAATGTACATGATTCGTTTTAAGCCGAATTTCTGTGAAACAAGAAATGTGTGGAGCTGATGGAATATATCTTTCTAGTGGAAGAGAAGAATCGGGATTTCGTCGTGTAGATTTGGAGATATGTCCAAATCAAATTTTAGAATAGTCGCTATAGAATCGTTTATCGACCATAATGGTTTATTCGATATAATTAGTTATCAGATTCGAATTTGAACAAGGTTCTGTTGGGAAGTAGTGATAATTTAATTTTTAGAATTTTATGGTAATTTTTAATTAATTTAATAAGCGACTTTTTATTTGAAGTATTTCGCACCCTGAAATCAACATTTTGAAGTTTCAAAATATGAGTCCATCTACCGGTATTATTATATTTTTGGGATCGTGACACCGAGCTCATCTCAACGGTATATTTATCTCAGTCCGCAATGCTCGTATGTGGAGATAATTTCATTTAACGAAGTATGTTAAAAGTTTAAAACTTAAGGCAAAACATCCTAATCTATATTCTGACCAAAACCAAGGACACGATTCATTGTTTTCAACCACAAAAGCCTCTAAACTCTCCTATATAACAAATTCATATTCCATTCTCCCATAAACCTAATCTCTGTTAAATGAAAGAAGCCGCCACCCAGTATAAACGAACGCATGAAAACCTCGGATCTTCTGCTCAATCAAACTCCAAATCCTTTCACCAAAATTCAACGGCTAGGAACCCTCCTGTTCCCTCCCCGTTTTCCGCACTATCCACGTCACACAAGGAATGGAGTTGCGTGAACTTTACTGGTGGTATGGAGGTGGACTTGTGGTGTTTTCGTGAACCATGAGGACTGTGAATGCGGATGTGAAGAGAAGCACTGGCGTGAGGGGATATGTGTGGTGCGTGTGAAGAGAAGGGGAGTGATTGAGGTGGCAATCAGGTTGGAAGGAAAATGACGTGAGTGTTTGGAAATATTCGTTTCGGTCACGTAAGGAGGGGTGGTGTCTTACTTGTGGAAGAAAGGAGAATGACGTTGAGTGCGAAGGGAGGTTTGCATCAAGGATAGTGGCGGTAAGTAACGGTTTTTGAGGAACCAGTTCAGCGATGGAATGTTAATACGTAGAGCACTTGGCGGAGAAGAGGACACGTGGTAGGGGAGGGAGTGTATACGGAAGTGACAGTTGAAAATATATTCGAAAGAGGGATGGCGTGAGGAGAACTGAATGAATCGGTTATATAAAACGTGAAGGAGCGGATGGGTTAGTGTTGATCAGGACGGAAATAAAGGAGTTGAAAATGACATGCGGTTTCGTTCAGGAGCAGGAGAATAACGAGGAAGAAGGAAGGGTTGGAGCGGGTCTTCTTTTCTTAAGTGGATGGGCTTTTCGTTTGGGTAAGGCCCAACTTTTAAAAAAGGGGGTTTAATTTGAAAGTTTATATTCAATTTAAATATGTATCAACTTCGTAATGGAATATCTCGGTCATATGACATCAGAATCACGAGCCGTCAGTCACATTGGGATCGTATGGACGGACACTACACCATAGAACTGACTGGAAGTCCATCGGAGCTTGTTACAAATTATGGCGAAATAAATTGTCCGACTGAGTCGAATAACGCAAACCGTTATTCAACGGTTAACGCGCCAATGTGAGTAAATCTCACTAACTCTGAACAGTTTATAATTTCATGTTATATTTTTAGAACTGTTAGATATTGGCTGATTGACTGTATGTTGACTGTTTGATTGAACTGCTAGTCAGTTAGTTAAATTTTCTACATTGATTCTGTTTAACAGAATATATCATATAGAACTGAAAGTGATGTTATCTATATTGTTTAATATCTGTGATGCAGGGAGACAGGTTGGAGGAATCCGACTGGATTCCTCAACATTTATTTTACTGTTTTCATATATTGTGATATATGACGTATTATATAATCTGTTATGGATTATGTGTGTTGGAATGATGTTGATCATTTTTATTCGATATTTTAAATGTCACAAAAGACCCTGGGATGTAAAAAGAAGTATTTCAATGTATATTGAAATAAAGGAATTTTATAAAATCACAGGATTTTATAAAAAGGAATTTTTTTTAAAACGAACACGGTTTTATAAAAGGGATATTTATTTAGAAAATAAATAGAAATAGAAAAGGAATATTTATTTAGAAAATAAATAGAAGTTATAAATAGGAAATATTTGTAACGGTAAGTAAACGTTATAAATAGGAAATATTTGTAACGGTAAATAGAAGTTATAAATAGGAAATATTTATAACGGTAAATAGAAGTTATAAATAGGATATATTTGTAACGGTAAATAGAAGTTATAAATAGGATATATTTGTAACGGTAAATAGAAGTTATAAATAGGAAATATTTGTAACGGTAAGTAAACGTTATAAAAAGGAAATAGTTGTAACGGAAAACGTAGTTTAGTAAAAGGAACTAATCGATGTTAGTTTAATCGATTAGTGTTAAAGTCAAAGGAACTAATCGATGTTAGTTTAATCGATTAGTGTTAAAGTCAAAGGAGTTAATCGATGTTAATTTATTCGAAGAAAGTCAAAAGGAGTTAATTGAATATAGTTTATTCGAAGAAAGTCAAAGGAACTAATCAATGTTAGTTTAATCGATTAGTGTTAAAGTCAAAGGAACTAATCGATGTTAGTTTAATCGATTAGTGTTAAAGTCAAAGGAGTTAATCGATGTTAGTTTAATCGATTAGTGTTAAAGTAAAAGGAACTAATCGATGTTAGTTTAATCGATTAGTGTTAAAGTCAAAGGAGTTAATCGAATATAGTTTATTCGAAGAAAGTCAAAAGGAGTTAATCGAATATAGTTTATTCGAAGAAAGTCAAAGGAGTTAATCGATGTTAGTTTAATCGATTAGAGTTAAAGCAAAGGAGCTAATCGATGTTAGTTTAATCGATTAGAGTTAAAGCAAAGGAGTTAATCGAATATAGTTATTCGAATAGAAAGTAAAAGGAATTATCGAATATAGTTTATTCGAAAAGAGTAAGTGAAATGAGTAAATAAATAGCGTTAGTCAAATAGTGTTAGTCCAATAGAGTTAATTGATAGGGGTTAGTCAAAGGAGTTAAGTAAAAAGAGTCAATCGAATATAGTTATTCGAAGGAGGGTTAAGTAAGGAAGTTAGTAAATGGAATACAAAGTGAACTTTGCCATTTCAAAGTTAGAAATGTTGTTCAGTTAAGGTCTGAGAGGTAGTTCTACCCCAACTTAATTGACTTCGTTTTAACTAAGGGATAGTTAATGTTCGGCAGTAAAAGGAAATGGTTTGAGTTGGCATCGCGATGGTTTGTTTAAACATCTGTCTAAGTCCAGTGGAGAAGCTTTGGAAATGTTTTCCAAATAAGAAAACAGAAATGTTTTCTAATAAAGAAACAAAGAAATGGAAATGTTTTCCATTGTTAATAACGTATATTTTCCCAATTTAGAAAATAAGGAATATTGAACGTAGGGAAAACATGAGATAAGTAAATTAATGAACTTAAGAGATGAATGTTGAATGATGTTTTGATCGATATAATTTCCATTTGGGAATAATATCATTGTTTGCACACCTATTTTTATTCGATAGTTAAGTCACAGACTATCGAAGTTTTGACCATTTTAACGTTGTTAATATGGAGAGACCGGTTGGATTATTATCCGAAGAACCACTCTGTATTGGCATAACCGTTGCGAATCATATATGCCAAAGGAAATTGAAGACGGAGTTATGCAAGGGCTATCCTGTTTACAGAATAGTGCCTTCGGTTCATCCTGTTCCTGGATGACTTGTATGGACGGACGTTTGACAGAGTAATTCCAGACGATCACGTATATTGATTTCTCCAACCGTGCCAAGAGTGGAAGCGGAGAAGGAAACTTCTTTTAGCTAACACGTAATGTATGGTTGAGGACGTCAATCGGTGATTTGATGGATTTAACGATGTGGCATTCAAAGTGAATCTGGTATGATGATAAAGCGTAGCTTCTAGCCTCATCATCCGGTAAATGACAGAAATCGGGCAGGCAGCATGGCTAAGTCGGTCGCACCGAAGTAGGGTGTATAATCACCTGATCTAGAGTTTCATTTACTTCTAAAAATCTATTGTTGATGCTGTCCCATTCGGGAAATGGTTGCTGATCCCAACTGTTGGTGATATACATTCGATACACTCAAGCGAAATGAGTGGTCGGTCATGTGTGGCCGGGTTGCAAGATGTTCTTGTTGAACCCAGTGTATTCCTCTCTAGAGGTACACGAGCGAAAGGTGGTTCCATACCTTGTCATAGTTGGAAATCCATTACCCAATACATGCTTGCGGTTTTGAGTTGTATACTATATATGTAGAACGTGAGATGAAAGCGTTTCTGCTAGATGATTATATATATACTGTGGTTGATAGACATTATTATAATATCAAAAGGTTTTTGATATAAAGGTATTTTGGATTCTCATAAGGGAAAAACCCGTTCCGTTATGCGGCGTGGTCTTATGAGATATCGTTTACTTGTTCGAACTGTTTTTAAACTGTTTTACTCATACCAGTCCCATGACTGACCTGGAGTTTACTTTGTTGTTTTCCCTAAACTCTTGGGTGCCTAAATTTGTATGGGCAGTCAAGTAGTCGGGATTTACAGATACACTTGAAGAGCTGGAGCAGGAGGCTTCAGGATCATATAGCTATAGTTATTTCCGCTGTGTTGTAAGTGCTGTACTTTGATAATGATATGTATATTCAAGTACAGATTTGTATTTCAAAGTTATGTTATGAATTATATTTATTCGTTCCGCTGTGAGATTCGTGTTACTCTGGCGTTGTGTTCTTCTTCTTCTTATATTCTAAGTTTCTATCTTATCTTTCCTCACCCTCTAATTTCTTTCACTAATTACCAGGATTTTTCGATGTTTTGGTTATCGACATCGTGCTTATGTCGATAACCAAAGTCGCTCAAAATCCGGGCCGTTACATGTTGGGTAGAACCTGGCAACAGACTTGTGTTAGGGCCCGATATGATTCGAGAAGCATCAGATAAAGTCGACTTTATTAAGAAGCGATTGAAAACCGCACAGAGCCGACAGAAAATTTATGCTGATGCGAGAAGAAGAGATTTATCATTTGCCATTGGCGATTATGTTTATTTAAGAGTTTCTCCAATGCAGTGAGTAATCAGATTTGGCAAGACTGGGAAGTTGGCACCGAGATTTATTGGTCCCTTTCCTATACTTGAACGGATTGGAACTCTTGCATATAGGGTTTCATTACCTGATTGGTTGCCCAGAGTACATGATGTGTTCCACGTGTCTCAACTCAGAAAACATGTTCATGATCCAGATCTTGTTGTGGAAGAAGCAGCGCAACAGGATATAGACATAACTCCAGAATTAGCGCTCAGAAGAGAGCCATTAAAAATTGTTGGCAAAGAAATTAGAGAGCTAAGGAGAAAAAAGATTCATTTAGTCAACGTGCAGTGGAGTAGTGATCCTAGAGACTGTACTTGGGAGACTGAGGAAAGCATTAAACAAGCCTACCCCAAATGCAGAGTGGACATCTCTGACTAACTCCGGTGCAAGGTACCTTTACAATAGTTTGCATTTACATTTTGTTTCCTACTTTGCTGTTATTTCCTTTTCGAGGACGAAAAGTTTTAAGTGGGGGAGATTGTAATAACCCGGAAAATGTGAACCAATTTAAAATTTTTAAATTTGGTTATTACCAAAGAATTTGAATAATTGAAATAGCATATTTCAATAAAATAAAGAATTGGGGCTAGTATTGCAGTTTGAAATTTTGAATACAAACCTTGTCTGACTGTACCGGGTGGAAAATATAACGGATTTTAGCGAAACTGAAAATATTTAAATCTGTCTATGAATACCTTTCTAACGAATCTAAAAAATCAAAGTTTCATAACAGGAATCAAAAGTTATGGTCGAATGAATTTTCAGAAAGGTCGCTATATAGCATATATAGCCCCTGAAAATTGATATTTTGCATACGACCTCGGAATTTGACGAAACCACTTTTGTTGGGTCCGGGATGTCAAACTATTTCTAGGTTTCAAATTTCATAATTTTTGAAGCTAGTATGTGAGCGGGGCAAAAGAAAATGTGATTGGTCAATTTCTGTTAAAATGGGTCGACCTAAAAATGGCCATTTTTCAAACGAACTCAGAATTCGACGAAACTGGTTTTGTTAGGACCGTATCATCAAAACAAAGCTAGATTTATTTTTCTGGAATTTTTCGATTCAGTTTGTGGCCCTGGCAAATTGAAAAATAACTGACTGTACGTTCAAATTAAATATTGAATGTTTTATATTTTAATTTGAAAAATAACTGACTGTAACAGTCTAATTGGCCAACGAAACGTATCCCATTGTGTCCGGAATGGGGGTATTTAGCTAGGGGCGACAGTCGTTGAGTTTGATTTCGAGTTCATTTGTAAAAACACTATTTAGAATTTCCTATAAAGTCTCGACCAATAGGATTTTTTCTTTAAAAAATAAAAATAAAAATCTCAGAAACCCTAGCCGCCCCAGGCGATATCGACGATCCACATTGCTCGAAACTTCCCCTCGATTTTCTCGCAACCACAGGCGAAGCTAGGCCGCGCCACCACCCCAGTTCGACTGCCCTTCGTCCCCTCTTCACATCTGACTAAACCCCACCCTCCACCATCGCCTGGACCACCCCCACGAAGTCGACGCCTTTCCGATGCCGCCCAGCCTTCCTCCGACCACCGAACTGGCCCCACTCCTAGGCGCAGGCGCGTCTCTCCAAGCCCGAGGGCGTGGCACTACCTGATCGAAGCAACGATCTACGGATTTCACGAATTTTGCAAACCTAGTTCTGAATCAAAAATAAAGGTACGACCTTTATTGTTCTAAAATGAAAATAACACTATAAAGCATTGCAAAACTTTGAAAAATAATATCTTTTTCGTTCGTTAACGAAATTCGATGAAACAGGAGACACCGTGACCGCAAGGAGGCTCTCTACCATCTAGAAGAAGCCGCGGATTTTTCTGATCTTCCTAGGATTTTTAGCACTGCAAAAACCCATGTGAGGAATCTAAACTAAATTGTGTGAATGGAATCGCATTGTATAAATTATATAAGCGAAGTGTAAATTATATACGCACTGTATACCTCATGTACATGTGTTGTATAATTTATATTAGCGATGTATAAATTATACAAGCGTTATATGAAACATATATGCTTTGAATTGTGATGAAATGCAAGTGAATTATATAATATATATATATATATATATATATACTCCCCTCGTCCACAGACCATAGACGATATTTATTGCTTGTGATTGACGTGATATTATATGGTATGACGAATGGTTGGAAATAATTGTTTGTGGTTGATATTGTGGTTGAAAAATACCTTTGTGGTTGAAAAATACCCTCTTGTGGTTGAAACAAATTAGAATAGGATTGTGGAATTGAAAATAAAACATGCCACCTGCGTGCGAACTAGATGCATGATCCCCATTGTCCAAAATCGTGAGGTTTTAAGGTAGAGCGAGGAGACGTACTAGGGATGGTCCCGGTTTTAACTACCCTGCCGTTATGCTGCCGAAATTTTCTGAAATATACATGTGTTAGAAAAAATTTCATTCGTTGAAATAAATTACATATATTGAAACCAATATTCATGTGTTGAGTTGCAATTCATTCGTTGAGTTGAAATTCATGTGTTGAATATTATTTGAATTTAAACAAATAGCTTTAGCGATAAAAATCACATTTTTATATGTATACAAACTATAGCGAATATTCATGTGTTGAGTTGCAATTCATTCGTTGAGTTGAAATTCATGTGTTGAATATTATTTGAATTTAAACAAATAGATTTAGCGATAAAAATCACATTTTTTATATATACAAACTATAGAGAATATTCATGTGTTGAGTTGCAATTCATTCGTTGAGTTGAAATTCATGTGTTGAATATTATTTGAATTTAAACAAATAGCTTTAGCGATAAAAACCACATTTTTATATATACAAACTATAGAGAATATTCATGTATTGAATTGAAATTCGTTCGTCGAGTTGAAATTCATGTGTTGAATGTTATCGTATGTTAAAATAAAATGAATCGACAATAAAAACTACATTTTTTTTTGTTAATATGAAGTGTTAAAAACATTCACGTGTTGAATAAATATTTTTGATGATAAAAATATTTCTTTTATCATGTATACGCTTTGATAAAAATACACTCGTGTTGAGATAAATAATAGTTTGCTAGAAATATTTTTATTGGCTTTGTTCTGCATATACATACATGTGTTGAACAGGAAAATTGGATTAGCTGTAGAGTAAAGAAATTATCTACATGCCCGACAAATAGGTAAGCCTTGATGAGTTGGCTGCGCAATTTTATTTTTATATCAACTCCTGTGAATGCCATTGGATGCGGAGTGCTGGTTATTCTGTGTGAAGTAATAAACATCGCCATATGATAGTAACAATTAATTTTGAATACACTACATGGCATACTTCTTGACGATAGGCATACTTCATCATATTCCACATAAGCAATTGGAGCTTGTGTGACGAGGTGGAAGATTTACCATACGAGCGAGAGGCTTGTATGGCGATGATTTTATACTACAGGTTGAACTGATGACTGATATGGACTATATAAAATATAATGATAAATTGCCAGATTAATAAAAACCCCACACGGGTCTGGAGTTGACAATAATCACGTCTCTCTAGTTATTAGATACGGCACATGGACTATTTATTTCCACACGTAAACGGGGTGACGAGAATTTATTCTTTGGAGTGATTATCTATACACGCTCCCCCGTAAACACCAGAATATATCACTATAAATATGTGGATGCTTTTTAGGATTTATTGAGTACCTAATACGGCCCAATAAATTTCCAAACCCCTCCCCTTACAAAGGAGGTTATGGCGAAATTTTTCAAAATATTAAGGCGTTAGTGAAATATTTGAAGTGAAAACAAAGTTGAAAATATAGAATGAACTATAGTTGGAATTATAGAATGAACTATATTTATATATATATAAAAAAAAATATTTAAAAGGAATCGAAGCCGTGCAGTTCGTGTTTCGGAATCGTAATTTGAAATGATTAGTACGAGAAATCCAACCATCGGATTTTCCCGAAATCGCAACCGCTGGGTTCGCCTTGGAAATATCTTTCCAACGGCACCAACCTTGTAAAAATCCAACGGTTGGATTGTCCGTAATGTTTAATTCAAATCTAAAGAAAAACAGCGCCAGAATCGTTTATATTTATATATAAATATAAATATAATAAAATTAAATCGAATAACGACGCTGTAGTTCGAATTTTGAAACCGTAACTTCGAACGACTAGTGTGGAAGATCCGACCGTCGGATTTTCACGAAACTGGAACCGTTGGGTTCGCTTTGGGAATATCTTCCCACTGATATAGACTTTGTGGAAATCCAACGGTTAGATTTTTCGATATGTGTAAAACAAATTAGGGGAAAAACAGTGCCACAGCACGACCTGAAACGTCGTTTAATTAAATATGGCCATTTTTAAATAAATAAAAATGGCGAAAAATCATTATAAAATATTATAAGCAACATAGATTGGAAATAAACCAATTTGGCTTGATTTGTTTGATATTTGATGGTTGTATGTGTTTGACACGAAAATAACACTAAAGAACTGAAATATGGTTGTCGAATAATATAACCATAGAAAGAATTGATTTGAATTCTAATTACGTGGATTATTTGAAAAGGCCGAGCTAACCCTCATTTCAAATAATTGATCGAGCGATCCGAATTGGGAAATGCAAAGACGATTCAAGACCGACGATCTTCGTATCGGTTGGATGGGCGCTGCTGAGGTTCCTGACCGGAGTAGCTACCGTGAAGGGATGGAAGTAGTAGCCGTTTGAACGTATGTGTTGATTGGACTGATATGCGAGGAATTTGATGCCTCCGGTTTCGTTCAGACCCAGAACGGACTTGTAAATGGACTGTGTGTCTGACATTGGATTTCGTTCTATACAGATTGATCTCTGTTAAATATATATCTGTTTGGCGGCGGAGAATTTATTATTTTGCTTAACGCCCTTCTCTGAGACGTATGAGCTCAGAGGTTATATATCGATAGAAATCAATCGTATGGAGTGGATTGCCTATGTGGCATGCCAAGATGCTGTGATCAAGGCTTCTGTTGCAAAGCAAAGTCTTGTGGATGATGATCAAAGCACGGTCTACGTGGCCTGGCTTTGTGTATATCGTGGATTCGCGAGCCTCACACCTCGGTATGAGTTAAAAATGGGATACGGACCGCTGGGAGAGCACGACATTTCTTTCTAGCTATGGTGGTGTCAGTGACTTACCAGCCCTGACATTTATATCTATTTTTCACCTATGTGGTTGTTGGAATGCGAGGCGCCTTGATTATAGGTCTGTAAGGACCGGGAAACGTGTGTTCAGGAATAACTAATCCTCAAACGTAAGAGAGGACCAGCCCAGCCGATCCAGGGTTACCCAGAGTGTGTAGTCCTGAGACGTTTGCTAGAAAGTCTCGAAGCGGAGAGGAGCTTGCCCCTTGCCTCGACTCATGACGAAAATCCAATTTCCAATACGAAATAACGGACTCGATTGTATAACTAGTATGGCGACATAGTATATGGTAGCTATGCCGCCTATGATTGATATTTAGATTGCTATTCATTTTTGAAACATATATGCACTAGTAATAATATCAAATGATTTTGCTTCACACATACCAAGCATATTTGGCCATTATAAGGTAAAACTCTATCCTCCGGCTTGCGTTGCATTGTATGATGGGACTTGAGTCTTATAATAGTTTCATTCTTTTTAAAAGCATTGCGTTGTTTTAAAAGAATTTACTTTGTTTTAAATGCACTAGCAATCACTGGAGTAAACCCGTTCTGCGAAAGTGGAGTGGTCCTATGATTTGCTTATTACTGTTGTTTAAACTGTTAAATAGATTCCTCATACCAGTCCCCATGACTGACTCGTTGTTTGTTTCACTTTACAAACGCGGGTGCCCTTATTTTCACATGGGCAGCCTAGTTCACAGGTGACAGGTTGTTTTTGTCTCTGCACTGTTACATAGAGTGCATTTTGGCTCATGGCGAGGCTGACTTCAAAGAGACGACTTTGACATTTTCCACCATTATTGTACTTATATTATGATTCCGCCACTGGCGATGCAGACTGCTTTACTTTCAGTACTTCTTATTGTATGTATATGTACCGCCTTTGGCGATGTAGACTGATACCCTTATTATGTCTCACTACATGTATGTATTCCACCTCTGGCGTGATGACTGATCACTTCCCTTTTATTTACTAAGTTATATCCTACGATGTGCTATTCTGATGTTGTTACATGTTGTGATTCCGCTGTCATATCCATATAAATTATTCTATTTATTGTTTCTTCTATTATCTGTTCTCTTCTATGATGATTGATGTGTTATATTCCAATGATTATCCTTAATACCGCCCCTCGGATTTTGGGATCGTCATAGTAATGGAACGAAGTGAAGACGCCTCAAGGTTGTGAGTTCATGGATAATAATGCTTGAGAAGTTGCTTGAGCTTATGAACAGTCATTAGGTTGATGGCTAGAGATACTGAAGGCTGAGGGATTATCGTTGTTGTAGGTTCCAGCGGACTTAAAGCAGGGGTATAATGGGGATGCCCAAAAGACTAGGAGTGGTTGGTTGAGTAATCTAGGCAACACGACTGGTCTAGATATGAGAACGATGGCATATGGAGTTTTGCAAGAACCGGGGTTTACCATTAGCCCTTGACGGAAGGCAAGGTGTTGACCAGTCATACGATTAATGATGGTTTCAAAGCAAGATTGGTGGTGATAGCCAGAGTCATGGATGATGATTGTTTTGCGTGTATCATCTTGTGTAGATTATTCGACGTCGAAGGAGATATCTCTTGGGTGATTGTCTGATGTTGGTTTAGGCCTTTGGGGCTTGTGCTTGAGGAGATGTCGATATCAATTAGGATGGTTATGCATGATAACTAATGCCATGAATGTACTGTTTGCTTCTATTTGATTGTTGTAAAGGCTATCACTGTCGGATGTAGGGAAGACGGGTTGGGTTCTTCTCTGATGCGATGGTAGTTAGTTAATTAATCTGCCTATTCTCATATACTTTATTGATGATGTTAGATAGTGTTTATCGCTCATTAAGACTATTGTCTAAATCAAGGT
Source organism: Allium sativum (assembly GCA_030737875.1). Taxonomy (NCBI): domain Eukaryota; kingdom Viridiplantae; phylum Streptophyta; class Magnoliopsida; order Asparagales; family Amaryllidaceae; genus Allium; species Allium sativum. The sequence goes on along the minus strand of CM060916.1, from coordinate 890,456,573 downwards.
TTTATGTTTCCTCTTATTACCTTGGGTTGTTCATCTGATTTTGGATGGGCAGATTGAGTAGTAGGTGACATGTGACAGATCTTGATGAGGAGATGCTGCTGCGCGACGACGAGCAAGAGGCTTTCATATTAGTTTTCTACTATCTACTATTTGCTGTTTTCCGCTGTTTGATGTATTCTCAGAGATACTTTAGTGAGGCATATTGTACATACTCTTAATGTGTAATCCAATGTTGTATGGATATACTTTCGAGTTGATATGAAAGTTTTAAGCTTTTGCTCAATTCTTCTTCAATATTACTGCCTATTGTATATGTTCAACTATATTTTATCCTTGCGCTGTGAGTTATGCAACAGGTTCTGGGTATATTATTCTACCTTGATGACCTCCCATAGCTACCTAACACATCTTTCAGCACAATATTCCTCTTGATAAGTATAGGAGTTATGGGTGGTCGTCACATTTTTCCAAAGTATTTCATATCCCGGATGCATACCATTAAAAACATTAGTAATCTCTTTATCAAAATCCATACATGGTCATCCATTGTCATAAAGCATATTTGGCAGTTTCTGAACCATTATCACTTGATTTTGACGTTAAAAAATGGGAATCTTGATAATCGACCCCCAAAATGCGTAATTCACACACAAATCACAGAATATTCTCACATTCTCAATCATAAGATGCAAGAAAATAAAACAAACGCGAGGAACACAAAACAATTTTATAGTGGTTTGGCCAAATCTAAGCCTACGCCCAGTTATAATCTTTGTTTATACTATCGATTATAGGTTATAGTAGTTTGATTGGTTAGAAAGCAGAGAAAGAGTGGTTTATACACAAAATCTTTGTGTTTTTGATGATGTATTCAGCCTCCCTTGTTGCAGTACCCATTCATGGAAAGTAGAAAGCCAAAATAGTCCTATCTTCGAACTTTGAACTGATAATTTATATATGAGCTCCAGGTCGACCAACCACGTGGCAGCCGTCCTGGGACGGGTCAGCCACATGTCAGGTGATCCAGAGAATCCGGAGAAGGCAGCCAGGCCTAGTCTTTATGTGAGACAGAGTCTTTCTCATAACACATAGCACACATGTCATTCGATCCTAATCTTAAGGATATGGAGTAGGTCAGAGTTGACCGAGTTTGCAACTTTTGAATGTCTCCAGGCTTTGAGTCGGTGTGGGTCGACTTGATATGACCGACCCGGGAAGCTTCGAACGGAAACATTGGTGAAGGAATCGAACAACCATGACGACTCAGTTCAGGCCGAAACGGGGTATTTCGACCCGAAAGTGGATTTTAGTTTTAAGGATTGGAAGGTCAAATTTAGGTCGAACCGACCTAGGTCGACTCGAGTAGTGGGTCAAACCGAAGTTTGACAATGTGATATCGTATCCAAGTAAATTGATTTAACAAAAGACTATGCCCACGTCTTGAACAACTCTTTTGACAATAATCCGAGTTGTGACGACCTTGTTAAAAAGGCGCGCCAACACTTTGCCTCCTTGAACATATCTTTCTTGACAAAAGAAGGTACGTTCTAGATAATCTGCTATCCATAGAAATCCAAGAGAACTAATTAAAATAAGTCAAATGAGCCACAATCATGCCTGATCTTATTAAGCAATAATAGAAGTTCAGAAGCCCCATACCATTTTAGAATGTATTAATAGAAGACCAGAAATCCATGATCCCGCCGCACCATATTATAATAAAACCAGAAAACTAGAATACCGAGAAATCCAATGACCGCTTTGGATCATATTATAGAAGATATCTAAGAAAACCATGGCCTTGCTAGGCCTATCCATGCACTAATATAATCCACTCCTGTAAAGAGTCCAAATAAACAGTTGTGTCAAATCCCGATAGTTATTGTTTAGCCTTTTCAAGCGTAAACCATGATTTTATATCCCAGTGAGTATAATCCATACTAGACATATGACAAAATTGCTTAGTCAAAACCTAACAAAATAACTCAACCCTTCGGGTATAAACCATCCCCGGAAATCCAAACTTGAGCATCAGTCATACTCAAGTTATGATTGAACTCATTTTTCATATACTGACAAGTTAATTCGTCCACACGGGTATAAACCATACTGGGAGTTTTAGACCGAGTATAAACCATACTTTAGAATCCAAATGGAGTACAAACCGTACTCATATCATGAAAGATTTATGATTGTCATAACCTGGAAATATAATCCATCTCTAGGTATAATCTATACCAAAAGTTTAGAGACGAGTATAGTCCATACTTAGATTTGTGATCGAGCAATCTTGTCACTTTATGACAAAGTATTTAAGTTTACCAAACGTAATCCATGCTTAAAAACCATTTAATAGGAACCATAATTATTACATAACCAAAACAAAGCCTGATTGATTTATTATTGAACCCAGAACATGTCTAAGACAAAATCCTAATCTCGTACGTGTGTAGTTCAACTTAACCACTTATTTATCGAATGGTTTTATTTTTGACAACAAAGTATGTTTGAGGATTAAATCCTAATTTTTGTGCACATTTGAGTCGACATAGTAATCTGGAAATCAAATACAAGCAAACACATATCTTTTTCTTAAGAAAGTGAAAATCCATGATGATCTAATCCATATCAGCTAATGATCATCCTGCGGGTTCTCGATCCTGGATAACTCTCATTTCAAGGTGTACAGGGAGGTGGCATTATCGATATAGGTGCTGATAATTGCTTTACATATTTGGGTAGCTCTGCATGTCTTATCTTCTTTTTAACAAGTCACGCAAGTGCTTGTAGTCGTTGGTGGCGTGACCTACCTTATCATGAAATGTAACCCAGAATTGCCTATCCTTTTGAGTTGTCTCCTCCTGGGAGGCTTAGGGAAAGGAAGAGTTCCTTGCACATCGAGATATATATCAAGTAATAAAGAATTGAGCTTGGTATACTTATCCTACTTGGGTTCTCTCTGGAACCGCACATTCCTTTCATTCTTCTATGGGGCATTTCCCTTGCCTTTGTTCTTTCCAGATTTGGATGGTCCCCCATCCTCTGCTAAGTAAACATTGGGGTCATCCACCTCGATATTAATAACCTCTTTCCGTAAGAACCGATCGCTTCAAAGAAGAATTCATTAAGGTCTCCGGGTGGATCTCATTGTAAGGAGACTTTGAAACCCACCTTATCCAAAATGCTGGAGACGGCTGCCATGAGTACTATGGAAGGGTCTGATCGGCTCACTGATGCCGCTGCCATATCAAACTTTCCAAATATGAGCGTAGGGTCTCACCAGACCTTTGTTTGATGGAGATGAGGGTCATGACATTCTTAGGCCAAAATATATGGACCTTGAATTTCTCTACAAAGAAAGAAACCAATGCGTTCCTGTTGCTGATTGATTCGGACTCCAGCTATCGAAACCACATAACAATGATGTTGGTTGGGAATAGGGGAAAGCACTTAGCCATGACATTATTTGATGTCGATAGCACTTCCATGTAGTTCATATAACGTATTAGACGGAGTGTGGGATCAGTCCTTCCATTGTATTGCTCCAAAGATGGAAGCTTGAAGTCAGGCGGGTTATGGGAGTTTCCGATATCCCGTTTGAAAGGGATGTGATTGACGTTATCCATGTCGCCTTGAGATGTACTGCCCCTAGAAAATCACCAATCAAATTAGCAATCTGGTGCTCATCTCCATGAATTTGCTATCAATTGCGCAATACAGTGTTGGAGGCTTTAGCGTGAATCTCAGACGATGGAGGAAGCATGTCTTGCGTATTACGGTGCACCTCGTATGTTCCCTGAACACTCGGGTTGGTATGAAAGTCGACCCCCTACTTGGGTTGTTATGACCGAACCGAACCGGGATAGCGTTACCAATTCTCATCCCTGTGCTGCACCTTGCCAGGGCTACATTATCTTGATTTGTATTAGCTTTTTCCTTTGTAGTACTAGGATTTGATGTGGTATTGCCTTGCTCGAGGAGTGCAGGATGATTGCCCTTAATTATGCTCGGATCGACATGAACAGTAGGCCAAACCGGGGGTTGCATAAACCCTGTCTGTGGTAAGATATCGGGTCGAACTGGAGCTTGGGTCGACCCGAGTTGTCGTGCTACTGTTGCTCCAGCGGTGTTGGGTTGCCTGGTCTTCCATCCAAACCTATCCATCATATCCTATTTCTTGTGAAGAAATTCATCATGATGCTCCATCCTCGTTCTCAATTCCTGGAGAAAGCTTTCCATTTCTTCCTTCGTTAAGTATCGTAATAGGTCTCCATAAGAGGAATCTGGCTTGCCTCATTGCCCATGGCCTATTCTTGGGAACATGCCCCATCCTTCTTCCACTTCACAATTTTTGAACTGAAAAACGAGCTATTTGTAGCCTTCCGGGCTAGAAATTGATGAAAGTATGTGTGCCCCCTTCCTAGTGCACCAAAGTGTTGATCTCATAAAGTTGGACTCTTGACATTCAACCCCCAAAGTGCGTAATCCAAACAAAAATCACAAAATATTCTCACAATCTCAATCACAGGATGCAAGAAAGTAAAAAAAAACACAGGGACCATGCAACAATTTTATAGTGTTCCAGCCAAATCTAGTCCTACGTCCACTTATAATCTCTATTTGTACTGTCGATTATAGGTTACAGTTGTCTGATTGGTTAGATAGTAGAGAAAGATGTGGTTTATGCACAAAATCCTTTTGTTTTTGGTGATGAATTCAGCCTCGCTTATTGCAATATCCTTGCGTGGAAAGTAGAGAGCCAAAAAATCTTTTCTTCATCCTTTGAACTGAGTATCTATAGATGAGCTCTAGGTCGGGTCGACCTGCCATGTGGCATCCATCCCTGGTCGGGTTGACCACGTGTTAGGTGATTCAGAGAATCAGCAGTAGGCGGCTAGGCCTATTATTCATGTGAGACACCATCTTCCTCATAATGGCTAGTACACGTGTCATTCGATCTAGATGTTAAGGAGATGGATTAGGTCAGAGTTGACATAGTTTGCAGCTTTTGAATGTCTCTGGGCTTTGAGTCGGTGTGGGTCGGCTCGGTTTGATCGACCCAAGAAGCTTCGACTCGAAACATTTGTGGAGGAATCAAAGAGCCATGTCGACCCTAGTCAGGCCGACCTAGGGTATTTCGACCTAGAAGTGGACTCTTGTTTTAAGGCCTGGAAGTACAAACTTAGGTCGATCCGACCTGGGTCGATCAAAGATATGGATCAAACCGAAACTTGATAATGTGATGTTGTATCCAAGTAAATTGATTTAACAAAATATTATACCCACATTTTGAACACCACTTCTGAGAGAAATCCGAGTTGTGATGGGCTTGGTAAAAAGGCGCGTCAACACTTAATGATGTATCTAAATTATCCCATGTTGCATTGATTGCATGTTTCCTCTCCTTATTGAAAGTAATTGAAAAGTACTTTGGTTTCTTCAAGTTGGGAATGTCTCTTTTCAAATGAACGGGTTTATCATATTTGAAACATTTAACAACATTTCCATTTCTAGAGTTATTGTTGATAGTTTTTTGAAGTTTCTTCATTATCTAATACTTCAAGAATTTCTTGATCTTATTGGCAATAAACTCGATATCATAATCAATAGCAGCATCATCTGCTTAATCATTATCGATCATTGCATTAAGTGCCAACAATTTCTTCTCATTTCCCTAATTCTCCTTTTTAACCAGCAACATTACTTCATAGGACATTAGATTACCAGTTTATTCTTCTATTGCCATAATATTAATATCATTGGCTTCTTTGCTTACCAGAGTCTTTGGATCCCATTTACTAGATAGTGAATTCAAGATCTTTCTGACTTGGTCTTCTTCTGTAATTTTCTTTTCTAATGATATTAAGGTATGTACTATGTCTTGAAATCTAGAATACAGATAAGAAAGAGTTGAAACTGGTGAGTTAGCATATATATCTTCTTATGTTTTACTTTACCGGTGCCTTGATGTGTGACTGGCAATGTTTTTCAAATTTCATATGCATAATTACGAATAGACGCTCTATTAAATTCATTTCTATCTAAATAGAAAATTAAAATGTTTATGTCCTTAGCATTATTAATTGCTTGTGTCTTCTGGTCTAGTGTTCAGTTTGAGGCTCTATATATTCTATGTGGTTAATGTTCCAAATATCTAAACCATTAGATTGCAAATAAAATTTCATCATGAAAGCCCAATAAGCATATATACTTCCATCAAATAGAGAAGGTCTAGTGGTAGATTCCCCTCTATCAAATTGATTAATTTTGGAAAAACCAGTGCTCTGATATCAATTGTTAGGAACTGGTGTGTCTACAACACGGATTAAATGGACCTTAAGTCTATTTGGACACTAGAGGGGTGAAGCGTATTTATGAATTTAACACTATATGTATTCAAATTGAAAACTGAATGAAATAAGTAATAAAATAAAATGTAGTAAAGTAAATAACACCATGAATTTTATACTGGTTTGGACTAACCAATCCTACATCCAGTATTGCATTCCATCATGTAGAATTTCACTATAATCGCTTGCTTTCCACGGGTGGCAAGAACACCTTTACAATCTTGATTTCATAGGACATAATATACACCTTCTCCTTATCAACCACAACAAACAATGGCAAGTTGTCGTATCTTCAATACATATTCTTGCAGATTTGGTACAATGATGCTACAGACCTCCAATGGCAATATATCTTTGAAATCTTTTGGTGAAATAGAATGAAATCAAATAGAATGATGTGAATTCAAGTAAAACTATTTGATATTACATGGCTTGCAAATATATGAAGAATTGGAGTGGACTTGCAAGGATAATTGGACAATATTCAATGGATTTAAAGTGCAAATGTATGGAGAAGAAGGAATGGGAGAAAATGAGAAAAGTTGATGTTAAAATTCATTTCCAAAAGCCTTTAACTTGTAGTTAAAGAGATGTGCCTTTTGGTGAAGGGATGGAGGCAATTTTAAAATTTGAAAATCTAAAAACAGTATATATGTCGACATACTATTACACATATGTCGACATATGTGTGTCAGCAACACTAATGAGTGTTGCAAAATTTCTGCATTTCAAATTACCTTATATTTGTTGATTTTGTTTATTCGGTTGAGGTCAATGGTTGATTGTCTTTGAGTATAATTGTCATGAGATCTTTAACAAGATATTCTAAGGTTTAACCAACTCCTTATCACTTCAAACACATATGTCCTTCAACATTCTTTTCTAATAGGCTTTAGTCTTCAATTGTGCTAATTATTCTTCCTCTATTGCTTGATTAGTCTTCTTCTATAATTTTTCTTTTGCATTCTAGATTATCACTATAAATGTCTTTCATAATACATATGATATAATTGCACAACTAAAAGATATGTTAGTAGTAATGTTTATATGGTTCTCATCATCAAATCAATATCTAAGGTATTAACAGTTTGTCGGGGAACTCATACCCAATCTTTGGCTTTGACGCTCGCATTTTGTTTGTATTTCACCATTCCAAATTGAACCATGTTAGCGACGTTAGAAATTTGAATATTACTAAATACAAGAGGGACATGCAAATCAATAACCTCTTTACAGCTAATGGAGGTTGCATTAGAATTTTTTGGGAGATTCACCTAAAAATTAAGGTTAACAGTGACTTCTTTACAATTTAGGAGTTGAATATGTCCTAGTTTCCTACACTTCGGACAATATATAAGAAGTTTTGTGTTTAATATATTACCAAAATCACATCCATTTTGTCCAACAAATATTTTTGGCTGTTGAGGATGGTGCAAATCTAAATCTGCACACATGCGAGCGAGACTGGGCTGATTACGGTTAATAGTAGCTTCATCCTCTATAAGTGGCTAGCCATTTTGTTCATAAAGAGCTTCCAAACTTCTTTATTTTAATGGTGAACTGATAAATAAGAGAACAAAACTAAAATTAGGAACAACGGGCTACCAAAAGAGAGGATAAAAGCCAATGTACCATTTAAAAACTTTCATTTAAGCATTAATCATCGTTAGATGCTCCCAGAGCCAAAGATAGCGGTATTCCTCCTCATTAAACGGTTGAATAAGAATAAGATGATCGTCTATTACACTAATTTCATCTTTAGCGATTAACGAGAATTTAGTGAATACCTTGCAAATTTGATCGGTTGGTGGACACGCAACAACGGAACGGCCTACAAGCAAATGTTGCAAAGGGGAAGTGAACCTGGAAATTTGATATGATTAGAAAATTACCATTTATTTCCCCATAAAATATTTTAGGCTTGGTAGCTTTTGCTTAGCCGACGACAATAGCAGAAATGCTCTTTTGCACTCACCGCTAGGATCACAAGTCAACAACCGAGAGAACGGCGAAGAGGGATCATTATAGGAAAGAGGAAAGGAGGAAAGACGGGGTCCAATGTGGTGTCCATTGCCAGCACCATATTCTTTCAACCAAAATACTTGTTATAGGGTTCTTCCTAGTTCAATAGGAACTTGATTGGATCTCATAGCTAGGTAGAGCGGCGTCGGTTGCTGTGTAGAGTTGGGTAAAGAAGAGCCGAGTGAAGTCTGAATTAGGGACCTGACAAGTGGAAAGAGGAAGACTAAGAGGTTGACGTGGCAAATAAAGTACAAGGATGGGCGGATTGTTGGGGAAGGACATGCAAAGTTAGGGTTAGCTATAGGATGTGGATTAGAGTGATATGAGGAATGAAGGCCGGAGGCATGACAGTTGAGGCAAGGAGAGAGGAGCAATCACTAGATCAAAGAAGTACAAAAAAATGGTAAACTATGTAGAAAGTCAAAATAAGCATGCCTTAAGAATGTAAAAAGCTTTTATGAATGGAAATCTATACTTGTGATCAACGGTATGAGCAAATGTAATCAGCATTATAAGCTAATGTTACGTAAAGCGGATACAAGCCAGCGTTTGATGAACCATTATAAAAATTATGTCTACTTTTCTACTTTCTTACTATTCCCATGATTGTTTCATAATTTATTTCTTGCTATTTCTTGGACATTGTTTTATGATTGCAATATTTAGGGTGTTTGGCTCGATTGACTAAAACCCAATCTAAATTTTTTGGCATGGTAGGTAGGGGTAATCTATAAATTGGATTTGAATTTTCTTAATGATTTAGATAGGGTAGAAAGAAAAGAAAAAAAATCACTTATTAAAGAAAACTAAAAACGGTGTGTGTCAAGAAGCTTCCTCCAAAAAATCCTTTCTTGTATTTAATAATAGAGGATATAAACCAAGTAGTGACTAGTTACATGATGGGGTGGTTAAGCAAGACGATATGCTTTGATGACAGGAAGAAATTATGAATAACTTCCTCTAACGAATTGGACTAACTAGTGGAAATGGAAATTGAAATCAGGTGATGGAAAAATATCAGGGATGCAATTGATTGGACCTCAACAACCAGGACCTATACCAAGAAGGAAATCAAGTTTTGTGTCGATTCTTCCTTGGGGATCAAACCCGATCCCTCTTTGGTCCGGGCACGTTCCCAACGCAACCTCGAACGACTTACCTTCAATCTGGATCTTGAATTTCTATAAATGGAGTTGTATCAGATGAAGTTAGCAACATGAATCGACCAAAGGAAAATTCCCCATAGGGAGGCATGTTCTCGTGTCAATCTGATGCAGGCACGACTAGGATGGTAACAGATGAGGATGTTCAAATATATAACTAGACTACTAAATGGCGATCATTTTTGGATGATAATGATGGTTTTTCTAATGTTATCGATAATGAAACATAGACTAACGAGTGGGGATGCTAATCATGTCACCTTGATATACAAAACTCTAGGAATTTGCCAGACTTCAAACTTTATATGTTGGAGGCTTAAGATGTGTGGATGGATCTGATCACCATCTTAATGAAATATATGTGACACATAGTAGTCCGAGGGGCATGTAACAATGTGATGGCTAAATGCTTCCCACTCTTCCTTTCTGACATAGCTACCACGTAGTTTAGGCAATTTGATACTAAATTATCGAAAGCTGGGATGATTTGATTGAAAGATTCATGGGTAAATTCTAATTTCATATTGCATAACTTAAGAATGAGATGATATTAACTATTATCAAGAAGAATTTTGATGTAACTCTAGGGAAATTTCTCAAAATATTTTGTTACTACAAAATCACAACACCGAAACAGGCTGACTGTAAAGGGGTAACAGATCACTACAACCAAAAAGGAGTCTTCCGTCAACAAAAGCCCGACATAAGAAAAAGCCGACAACATAAGTAAATAGTCCGGGAGATATGCAACCAACACCATTGTGGGAAGACAGAGATCAAAATCTGTAAGAAGAAGGCATACTGGCAGGGTAAGCCCAACACAAAGGAAAAAATAACAGAAGGACTCCCTGAATCGGAAGCCCACAAGGAAAAGAATCATGAACCATACAAACTGGGACCTGGAAGGGCGAGAGAGGCTATCGGAATTAACTCTCTTTTTACAGATATATCAACAAGTAATAACATCAAAAGTACAAGGGGATCATCCGAGAGCCATTTGCCGAGACCTCCAGTAGATGATTATCGAAAGGATGCTATAGTAATTAACTAATGAAGCACCTAAAGCAACCCTCCGGAAGGTCAAGACACATGTTGGGAACACACCAAAAGGCATGTTGAAACCCAAAGGAAGGATAAGCTATCCACACTAATTTTCTTAGTGTCGATACCAACAGGGGTAACGGACCCGGCGGCCTTTCACTTGAATCACAAAGGAAAGCTTCACAGATTGTTGGTATCATAACTGGAAGCCCACATCCAGAAGCCACAAACTTCTGAAAGCCATCCTCATCAACAAACTCGGGACCCATAAAGTACATGAACAAGCAATCAAGAAAAGAGTTCCTCAATTCAGAACCCTCCTCCGGGAGCAAGAACTGACACATCTAAAAGCTGCAGACCAAACCTTTAGAACCTAAAGAAAAGGAGGTTGAGAGCTAGTACTTACGAAACCAAAGGGAAAACAGCCGGTTGGGGGTATTGTTGGCCCAATAACAAAAAGGGCCCTAACATGTTTATAAATAAGACCCCAGGGGTCTCATTTCCAGAACAATTTTCTCATTCTCATTCTTGTACTCTTTTCTCTAGAGTAAGCCCTAATTCCTAAATCAAATTGGGGATTTCGGTTATAATCTCTTGTGTATTATAAATCAAAGATCAATAAAGAGTGAATTAATACTTAGTCTTTTCTTTATGAGTTTCTCATGTAATTTCTTGGTTATTTCCTTTGTGACACCTTGTGCAGTTCCTACATTCCACTAACCCCAATGTGAACCCATTCCGCAAAGTTAGTGTGGAACCCCTTCCTACAAATCGTTTATCCCTTATCGAGGGTTGTGCTTAGGAATCCCTTATCCCAAGATAATTGTTGGTTCTTGAGTCGCTAAAGCATGATGCTCACCCCATCGAGGGAAGAGTAACTAATCTTTCGGGCTCAAAACCATGATATCTAGAAAACAGTGAACTAACTCAAACTAGTGAAAGCTAAGTAAGCCTATTTCTCCCTTATGTCCACATTCGTAGATCTATCTTCGATGTTGACGAAAAATATCATTAACATTTTGGCGTGAGAAGGAGTGGCCTGGATGTCTGACCTTGTGGTTAACCTTCCCTCATATCTAACTGAGCTGTTTCATCTGAGGTTGGATTAGGCTTTGAAGAAGCAAGACCATGGGCAAGAGGCCCCAAGAAGAGTCTTCTGGAACTCAAATGGATATGTCAGGCACTACTGACCCTAGAGTGATGGAAGAACAAAGGTTAAGAATGGAAGCCCTACGAGTAATTAAGAGGAAAAGGGAAGTAGAGCAATATGATTCTAGTTATTGGAATAGTAGTCCTTCCTACATGAGACAAAACCTAACCTTTCCTCTAAACGACTCTACATCAACGGATTATAACATCTTCTCTCCTACAAGGAAGGCTCTCCGCAAACAAATCAAAGGAATGGTGTTCGATGAAGAAATAATAGACGACTTTAACCACTTCACATCCCAATGGTATAAAAGGATAGATCTCCAATCCCGGCCTATCTTGGAAAAAGAAAACAAGTGTATGAACAGAGCAATAAGATTCAGGGGCAGAAGAGCTAAGTCTCCGCAACAAGAAAGGAAGTGTACACTAAGGCTGTAACACCCCGTAATTTTCAATATTAAGGTTCACAAATTAAATAATAATTAATCTCAGATGTGAGAAATAAGGGAATCGGGTTGTGCCATTGTGTTCATCTCGGAATTTTGGTTGAGATAGAGTCCGAGTTTGCATGAATTGGACTTCGTATGAAGAAGTTATGGCCATCGGAAGTTTCACTAAAATTCAAAACAGATTTCAAAAATTCAAATTTCAAACTCAGATGGGCTAGGTGGGAAAATTCCCGCCAGGGGCCTGGTCGACCAGGGGGTCGACCTGGGGGTCGACCTGCCCACACAGGTCGACCTAAGGGTCGACCTACCCCCCCTGGGCAGATTTGTTTGATGACGATTTTTTGACTCTTTGCTGAGTCATTAGGGATGACTTATCACCCTATCTTGAATGAATGGCTATGGTTCATTCTATGTTGATCGGATGGCCTAAATTAATCCTAAACTCTATAAAAACACATGTAGACTCAAACCCTAAAATCAAATAAAAATCAGAATCATGGCCTCCATGCTGTCACCTTGCAACCTAGAATAGCCGCCACCAATTAGAGAGGAAAAAAAGCTAATCTATTCAATTCTAATCTAAACCGCAACAAATTGTCTTCTTCAAAGGAAAGCTAAATCAATTTCAGAACTCAGATTTCAGAACTCAAGACCTTCTTTGAGTTGTGAGTTCGATTTCTTTAATGAGATAATTAACAATTTAATTTGGTTGAGTTGTGATTTGGGATTATATGGTTATGTTGTGAATCATTGACCGTTATGTTATTATCTATGTTGTAAATCTGTTATGCTACTATCCATGTTGTTATTATCTATGTTGTAAAGCTGTGGTGTTATTTTGTAAATCTATGTTAATTATTGGCTTATGTACAATCAATTCATATGCTAGTTTGGTTATGTTTGTGGAACTAATTCATATGTTAAGTTATATGTAAAGTTTAACTTGATAATTCTATATACCAAGTTAGAATGTTAATTGAGGCATGGATCATATGCAAGTTAATGAAAATTATATAAAACTTTACATGTTTCATGACATCTATTTTATGTGTAAATTGGATCTAAAGTTAGGCTATAACATGTGTGAGTTATATGCTAGTATACAACGTTCTATATGCTAGTTTACATGTAGAACTTATTTTACATGTTTAGATGCAAGTTTACACCATAGTTTATGTTGCATAAATCACATATGCAAGTATGTATATATGTTTGGAGTATGAATCATGTAATGTAAGTTTTTGACTATGGCCTATGTAGGTTTACACCTTATGATCAGATCTTTGACATACATGGTTTATGCAAGTTTTTGACTATTACCTAAACAAGTTTACACCTTTAGATCTAGATCTATGACGAATGTAGTTTTATGCAAGTTTGTGACTTTGGCCTATGCAGGTTTTAGATGAAGAACCTCATTCACACATGCAAGTTCACCCCTTATGTTTAGATCTAGTTTTATTTCTATGTATGTTGTGATGCTTTCTCTTTATTTCATAAGTTAGACTATTCGAGTCTAACGTATATTTCACGTTAAACAAACGAGCGTACAACGTGGGGCGAAGGGATAATATTAAGAGATTTTAATATTGAGAATTGGCATAAATGCCTTAAATGGCATAAAATAAATTTGTGATGGTAATTGGCATAATTTTACATACCATAAATAGATGGACATAATTGAGTCAATTATGGTCATAGTTAAATTTGGAATTGATTGATAATTTGAATAGTGAAATTAATTCAAATTAAGGGATAATTAATTATGTGTAATTAATCGCCTAAGACATGAGGTTAGGCTCTTTTGTGGTGTAAGACTGCCCGGACCTGCCCGACAAATCCAGCTGCCACAAATGCCATTCTAATGTGGGAGGTCTTAGGCATAAATTAAATGCGTAACAGTTGTAAAGACACGAGATTAGGCTCGTTTGTGGTGTAAGACTACCGGACCCGCCCGGCAAATCCGGCTGCCACAAATGCCAGTCTAATGTGGGAGATCTTTACAAAGTTACGGTGTCAATGAATTAAGAAACACTTAACCAGATAAACATGTGGTGGGACATGGGGGTTAAGTGGGTGCCTTGTGAAATACGATTAGAAACACTTAACCAAAAATTTAAACATGTAAGTGGACATGAATAAGAAGAGGGTTAAGTGGGATGTACTAGAGGGGACCAAGCTTAGGAGGATAGTTTGTGTTAAGTAATGGGGGCCCGTTTCAACCAGTAACCCATAAGTATCTTTGTGGGCTCGACCCAAGTCGAGGACGGGACACGCATACTGGGCTTGACTGTAAGAGGCCAAAACGGGTTAGCGGTGGCAACGCAAGCCCAACAGGATCATATGCGTGTGTGGGCCCGGGCTGGTAGGTAAGACGTTGTTGCATCGTGTAGGTATAAGTCGTGCATTGTTGGTGGTACCGGGTTGCCACTTTGGGGAGTGATACACCCCACTGTGGGGCCAACACGGGTATCTACGAGTTAGGGAGCCGATCGCATGGGGGTAGTGGGTACACCTATAGGAGATAGGGGCAGGCAACACCTATGGAGGTAGCTAGGGGTACACGAAACTACCATTAGCAGTATTAAGTTCTGTAGGCGGGATCAACCTTTAGGGTGACCAGCGGTGGTGCAGTGTAGTAATTATCTTATAGCGACTAGGTGCGCCTTTAACGTTATCTTTGTTCATCTTATTTCCATTAGTTTGCTCTACCATACCCAATTGTTCACATTCATTTCCTTATTTTCCAACTCATGCCTTAGCCTAGTTATTTTGATAATTATATTGTTAAAGTTATCACACTCGCCAGACTTTATGTCTGACCCCCTTTGTTTCCACCTCTTTTCTTCCTTCCCTCCCCCTCAGGTGCTCAGGGTGGAACTAGCACTAGTGGAGCTTGATTTGGACAGCTGTATCTCTTGCTTTTAGAAGTTGCTTGGATCGCTGAAGTAAAAGTTTAGCCTACCTTATTTATGACTATTTTATGTTGGGGTTATGTCTTTCAATTTATGTACTCTGATTTGGTCAAGATGGATATTATGTACTTTGACTTTGGTTTTTGATGATGTAATCAAATTTATGTGTTTACTGCTGCAATGAATAAAATTTTAAATTTCTATGTACTGTTTATATATGTCTTGTTGTTAAGTTTCTGTTCTATACAACTTAAAACGCTCCATAGAAGTTAATGCATTCCCTTTGTGAGTGACATTAATGGACTTGGGGTGTTACAAAGGCTACCTAAAGGATACTACCGTACCACCTCAATGGAAAATATCTATTTCCTAGCCAGACATGAGCTTAATCATTGGCCATCCATGAAAAAGAAGCCCAAATACAAAAGGAAATTGGGAGAGCCCTATTGTCACTATCACATGATGAATGGACATGAAACTAACTATTGTAGAATTCTCGAAGGGGTGATCATTAATTTCATCAATCAGGACCAACTACGGGAATTTGTGAAAGGACCAAACTAAGTCCAATAAAGATCATTATGAAACTGATTGCTTGCGTGGCTCGGGGTAGAGAAACCCTCTCATGAATCAAGGTAACCAAAGATGGGTCAATCCGCAAAGGGATAAAAATCCTTCTCATGGCCTAGTTGTCCAGGGCAAGGCACTCCCCGGAGGGGGGTGTTGTGTAAGACATTCTCCGCACCCAAACCGGAAAGGGCCAGGTTAAATCATTAAAAGCGTAAGCCTCTAACCCACATCGGAAACAGTCATGATAGAGCATCTAATTAGCACGCCCTGCCTCTACTCACAGAAGAGTACACCATGCCTCTACTATGAACTAAGCACGTCCTACCTCTGCTTATGTTCCTTGTTACCCGCAGAAGGGAGCGCAAACCCCTATCTTCGCCTACGATGGTCAGGATAGGGCACCCCTTGGATGGGGTGGACTGTAAGCCTCTATCACTACCTATGATGGCCAGGGTAGAGCTTCAAGAGAGTAAGCCTTAATTCTACGTCCACGATGGCCCGGTTTAAGCATCTAAGACCTTATCATCATCTACAATGGTCCAGATAAGGAGCATCTTGGAGGGAGGTCGGGTATTTCCTTGGGCCCGACTTGTGGACAAGCTAGCTAAGTGCACTAGATGCACAGGCCCAGAGAGTGGCCAACAAAGCACGTACAACCTCTGCTTTGATAACCAAAAGCCCAAAGAGTGGCTCAAGAAGCACATACAACCTCTGCTTCATAGATCAAACCCAAAGGGGGTAACATAACATCAATACTGGAAGTGGAATTCTGGTCTTCAATTTTTAAATGCCTAAATAAGGGTTTGTTCGGGGCTTCTGTAAACACCAAAAGTGGAATTCTAATCTTCGATCTATTAAACCACCCGAATCTGGGTTAGTTCGGGATTTCTATAAAATACCCGAATTTGGGTTGGTTCAGGTCTTAATCAACATTGGAAAGGGATTTCTAGACCTATCTTAAAATGACCAATTTTGAGTCGGTTAGAAAGCTTAACTGCAATCAAAAAGAGATGAATGATCTTCTTAACAACCTAAATCTGGTCAGGAACCCGACTCCCTTTACTACCAGAAGCAGATTTATAATATTGCGCATCAACTAAGGAAAGTAATCAAAATCCTACCACAATCAACGGGTGATTTTTGGAAACCCATTCTTAATACCCTAATCTGGGCCGTGAAGCTCTAATCCTTGGGAAGGCGATATACGATCAACCTAGCGGCTGAAGCCCAATTACCCAAAAAGATTTCCAACTAAGGGCAGAAACCTTTTGTATCATTCAGGGAAGATTCCTTAACCCATACATTTGACAAATTCATTATTCGTTATGCCAAATATATATGCAACGCATATCGGCACAAACACTAGAATACATACTCGGGCAGAAGCTCAAGCGTGTGTCCTAAATTCTCTTCAATAAAGCCCCAAGATAGGATTTTCCTTTTTTCGGAGAAGGGGGATCCGTTGGAAACATTTATCATGTTAGAAAACTTATACTAGCGCATGAATTATTCATAAACTCATTTGATTATTTGATACTATTAGTATCATGATGCCATAAATATCAATAAGAGCAAGTTATACTCCATGAACATCTTTTTAACTCAATCTTTAATAAAGCACATGCCCAACGCTATGATGAAATTATGAGAAGTGAACTTTACCATCATAGGCCATGAACACCTGGTAAGTAAACCTGTATAAGTCATAATTCCGTTCATGAGCACTATCACTATTGACCATTACATATGAAATATAGTACAACAAGTACACCAATTCCGCATAATTGTTTACAAAAGGATTTTAAAATAAGAACATCTCCAGAAAAAAGGTATTCTTAATTCTGATACTGAAACTTATATATGCATGATTTAGTTCTCAAATACACTATTGCAGGTGCTTAGTGGGGACTTCGGAATGAAAAATGGCCTCCCTCACTTTATCCAAGGTATCGGCTGGGAGGTCAAGTGAGGACTCAGATGAACTTTGAAATCCTTCAGGTGTATAAACCAGAGGACACTCATGATAATCCCACTCACTGGAAGGAGGAATGTCGTAACCCCAAATCAACTTCCGTCGATATGTGCGAGTTTCTCTTAAAAGCCGATCCTTTTCACCACCTAGAAAGTCAAGACGAATATGAGGATATTGAGTATAAACCTTCTCAAGGTCCCTCAAGAAGCAATACCGCACCAATGAAGAAGACTTAATAAGAAGAGACTTCTCCTGGTATTCTCTTTACAACTTAACATAGTCCCCTAAGAAGTATCTATAAAGCAAGCTTGAAGTAAAAGACAAGCTCTGAAGGAAATATCACAAAAATTAGAAGAAAGAACAATTCGTTACATATTTAACTAAACTAGTATATTTATTACAGACAACCCTCTTGCTCATACAAGACAGTTCTTTTAAAAGTCTTGGATACAAATCGATACTTATTAAACTTAAGTTTATCCAAAGGTAATTCCCTAGGGATAGAGGTAACTCGATGAAGGTTCCAGCATTTACCCGGGTGAAGGTCCACACCACGCTCATCTAGGCGCCTTCTGTGCAGACGTCTAAGCAAGCCCCCACTGTAATCACCTAAAAAGGAAAATACCACCATTTTATATCTACTGTAAGTTCGATACAAAAAGTCTACTAATATGTCCCTATTTTCGATTATCACCCAGAACAAAGTCATAAGCCCAGCATTTTCTTTTAGAAGCCTCTCGCATCGTAATCTAGCGGTTCTTAACCTAGGGCGGCTTCCTTTTCTTTAAAAAGAATTAGTTTGGCAGCACCCCTATCAAGGAGATGGTGTTTGTTGGACAAGATGTTATATTCATTTATTTGCTTGTTCAGCTCCTTGGTAAGATGAATCACTTCTGACTGGGCCTTTTTAAGAGCGGAATTCCTAGAACCTAATTTCCTCTGCTTCGCCTAAGCGATAAAGGGCAAGACATCAATTGTTGACGAAAAGTAAAAGAAGAATGCATCATAGAAACTATAGTACCTTGGAAGCAGGAGCAGGGGCTCGAGAGATGCCGGTTAAAGAAATGCCCTCGAAGCCTGAGTCTTCCCCATCTTCCGCACTCCAGAAGGAGTGGGGGATTCAACTGAAATAGGATCACCTTTGGCTGTTTTAACACTCTCGTTGCATGCCTCATCTCGATCGTCGAGGATCGAGAAGGAACAACCAATGCCAGCAAGGCCACCACTATACTCTCCCCCGTCCCTAGCAAAGTTCATAAGCGGGGGGTTGTCACCTTTAGCACTAACAATCTTTGGTAACTCAATAAGAGCTCTCCTGTTATCAACATACGGTTCCTCAAAGGAGATATCTTCAATAAACAAAATTTCGTCTACATTAGTCTCCTCTCTTGCGGGAACTTCTTGTTTTCTCCTCACATAGGATATCTTGGACATAAATATTTTTACTAAAGATGGATCAAGAGAAGAAAAGTTTAATTCTGAACATCTACCCGTATTGTCTGCATAAAGAAGGAAGGCAACTTTGAAAGAATTGACCATAATTTCGTCTAAGGTGGTTTAGAGAAAATAGTAAATCCTCTGTTTAATATCATTCACCACTCTGGCGTAGTTGGCTAATAAGGTATCCTTCCTGCCAAGCTCAGCCTTGAGAGAGTCATTTTCTTTTTCAAAGAAAGAATGTTTCCTTTGTAAAGAAGAACAACGAAAGTCAAGCGATGAAGCATTTTCTTCGTCCTTTTCCAAAGCTTCCTTCAAAGCCCTGACATCCTCAGCCATAGCTAAGCGGGATTCCTTTTCCACGAGATTTGAGATCTTTGCTTCTGCTAAAATCGATTCCAACTCACTCCGCTCGCAACCAAGCTTCTTTAGAAAGATTAAGAGCATCATTTTACCTTCTTAAAGACGTGTTTTCCTCTTTAAACCGCCACAACTCCAAAGAAGGCTCAAAGGAATTATCTTGTGTCAAAAACCACAGCTTAATGACCTATAAAGAGCACAACTGGCCTACATGAGACAATCAAAAGAAAGGCAGGTGAACATGATAGGTAAAGATTCATACCAGCAGAAGCTGTTCGACTAGAGATTGACCACCACAGGGGAAGTCAGGTGGAAGATCAGCATTAAAAAAGTAGATGAGGAAATAATCTGCCCGATCAGTTCATTATAGCTATCACTAGCAGGAGGATTGATAGAGGTGGGAGGGGCAATGTCCTCAAAAGACGAAGAAACAATCCCATTGTGCAATGCATTTCATTAAAAAAACTCGGTAGACCCGACAAGTTGTGTTTTCAAACAAAGGGCCTTCTTTGGAGAAGTAACCTCTGGGGTGACAGAAACAACATTGGAGCAAAGAGACGAACCAGCTGAATCATTGACTTTTTTGAAGAAGGATCTTCTGGAATATTTTCCATAAGCTTCCCTTTTACATTCTCCCTAGACCTTAATAATGTATCCTTAAGAGAAGAGCCTCCAGCCTTTGGAACCAAGGAAATAGAGCTGGTCTTTCCGGACTTGGTACAAATGGCTCCTACCATGCAACAAAAGAAAACTAAGTGAAATATCAATTAAGACTCTACGTTGAAAATACAGCATAAAGGGCATACAGGGTGTATCAAGAAATAAAGGAGCATTGGGAGAGAAAGAGGCGTTCCTTCCCAGTGATAATGAAAAGGTCCCTTTACTAAACAAAACCAAGGGTGATTTCCCAATAATAGATTGAATGGCCGGTAATAGGTAGTGCCTCCGAAGGGTAGAAGAAGTAAGTAGTCAGGACCTATTAACGTATTGACCAGAAGCAAATCCAAGGGGATCAATGACCTCCTTATCTGCAAAACTTGGCAGTTTGGGTGTGGAATCTACAAAAGCACATATGAAAGGTTAAAAAAAGAGAAAAAGAGGAAATGTTCTTTCGGGCATACTCGGAGTATTGAAGCTGCCGGAAATACCAGGAGGGCGGCGAACAAAGAAAAGTTGGGTTTCACAGTATTTAAATCTCTATGTTCTCTCGGATAAAAATATCTTTGTGGGGTTTGCACGGAAGATCCGAGGGTTCGTGTCACTAAGCTTGGAAGGACAAACAAAGTAATCAAGCATAGAAGGGCTTAAAGAACCATTACCCGATTCCAAGGATAAAAATTCTAGGTCTAGCAAATAGATATAGGTATTGGGAGAAAGTTGGATGGGAGCAATTCCCAAATATTGTAGATACCATTGGAGGAAGATGGGAAAGGGGATGAAACCCCCATGCCAAATGTGGATCGCAGAATAAGAAAAGTAGCCCTCTGGAGGAGACGAGATAACATCCGTTCCATGAGGACGAATGGCTTCAACATCGAAAATCCCAAAATCCCGAAGAATAACATTGACCTGTCCTTAAGATGAAATAAGGAATGCTTCTCGACAGCACTAACCGTCCTAGAAGCGGAAGGTTCATTCGGATCAGGACAATTCCTATCAAGTTTAAAGACAATATGCTTCTTTCCCATAGTGCCAGGTGTAACTTGCTTTATTTTATGCAACAAGGTAAGAGCGATACCCGAGAGAGTAGAAACCTTATTGTTCTAAAAACACTTCAATTATGGTAAAAGACTATACTTCCGACGCCGTCACTAGAATGAAGTCAAAGCAAAAAACGCTAATTAAGACCTGCCAAATAAGTCTGGAGTCAGTTGCCGAGAACTGATGATTAGAAGACTAAGATCAGTTCACGACAAACGAAGCCGGTAGTCACCAAAGCTCGTAATTAGCTAATCACATTTTTTATTTCAAAAAATAATAATATGAATGACTTACCAAGAGACTTATTTTAACATTTCCGATGATTTCCCAAGATAAAATTTTCAGGAAATTATGAAGAGGAAGCAGAGCTAATAACGCGAGACAAGGAGGGTGTGTGTGTATATATATTTATATACATATGTATATATATATATATACGAGAAAGAGAAAGTGATTATCCTATTCACAAAATTTGACTTGGAAAGTTGGAACTACCCCTTCACAAGGGGGGAAATGTTACTACCAAAATAACAACACCGAAACAGGCAGGCGGTGAAGGGGTAATAGATCACCACAAGAAGAAAGGAGTCTTCCATCATCAAAAACCCGACACAAGAAAAAGCCGGCAACGTAATTAAATATTCCAAGAGATATGCAATCGACACCATCGTGGGAAGACAGAGCTCAAAATCTGTACGGAGAAGGCGTACCGGCAGGGTTAGACCAGCACAATGGGAAAACAAACAAAAGGACTCCCGGAACAGGAAGCCCACAAGGCGAAGAATCAAGAACCTTACAAACTGGGACCCGGAAGGGCGAGAGCGGCTATCGATATTAACTCGCTTAATATCAATACATCAAGAAGCAATAGCATAAAAAGTACAAGGGAATCATCCGGGAGCCATTTGCCGAGACCTCCGATAGATGATTATCGGAAGGATGCTTTAGTAATTAACTAATGAAGAACCTAAAGCAACCCTCCGGAAGGTCAAGACACATGTTGGAAACCTACCGAAAGGCATGTCAAAACCCAATGGAAGGATAAGCTATCCACACTAATTTTCTTAGTGTCGATACCTATAGGGGTAACAGACCCGGCGATCTTTCACTTGAATCATAAAGGAAAGCTCCGCAGATTGCTGGTATCAAAACCGGAAGCCCACATCCAGAAGCCACAAACTTCTGAAAGCCATCCTCGTCGACAAACTCGAGACCCATAAAAGTACATGAACAAGAAATCAAGAAAAGAGTTCCTCAAGATAGAACCCTCCTCCTGGGAGCAAGAACCGACACATCTAAAAGCTGCAGACGAAACCATTAGAACCTAAAGAAAAGGAGGCTGAGAGCTAGTACTTTCGAAACCAAAGGGAAAAGCGGCCGACTGGGGGTACTGTTGGCCCAATAGAAAAAGGGCCCTGACTTGTTTATAAATAAGAGCCCATGGGTCTCATTTTCAGGACAATTTTCTCATTCTCATTCTTGTACTCTTTTCTCTAGAGTAAGCCCTAATTCCTAAATCAAATTAGGGATTTCTGTTATAATCACTTGTGTATTCTAAATCAAAGATCAATAAAGAGTGAATCAATACTTAGTATTTTATTTACGAGTTTCTCATGTAATTTCTTGGTTGTTGCCCTTATGACACCTTGTGCACTTCCTACATACCAACGAGTTCTAACCCAAGTTTGAACCCCTTTGGCAAAGTCAGTGCAGAACCCCTTCCTAAAAATCGTTTGGCCCTTATCGAGGGTTGTGCTTAGGAATCCCTTATCCCAAGACAACTGTTGGTTCTTGAGTTGTCAAAGTGTGATGTTCTCCCCATCGAGGGAATTGTAATTAATCTTTAAAGCTCAAAACCTTGATCTCTAGGAAACAGTGAACTAAACCAAACTCGTGAAAGCTAAATAAAACTATTTTCCCCTTAGGCCCACTTCCATAGACCTAACTCCGGTGTTGATGAAAAATATCGTTAACAGATTTAATGTAGTATCACTATAGTGGATCGGCTAGATCCATCTATGGTATTGATGACAGCTGTATCACGAGTTTTATATAATTTTGAATTAAAAACATCTTTGGAAAGGGAACCCTATAGAATCTTAGTGATTTCTACCACTAAGTCGTAGGCTTCTAAAATTAGAGGATGCGATGGTAGATGGCTAGGCTTACAAAAGCAATGCTATTAAAATCGAAGAACCGTCGGGTTTTGGAATGGAAAAAGGAAAGTGCCAAATTAAGAGAAATTATGGAAAAGGAAGTAGAATGAAAAAAGCGCCAAAATATGACTTATATGCAGAGATGAACGTGAGTTAGGAGCAACTACATATAGACATCAAAAACAACCTTTTTGCGATAAGGCCAATTGGAAGGGAGCCTATTATGCAAGAGATAGCATCTGCAAAATTCAATTTGTTTCATAAAACTCGTGGACATGAAACAAATGAGTTCAAACAATTTTAGAGTATAATTGTGGAGTAAGTGGGGAAAGGACAACTTCAACAACATGTCATAAAAAGTGTCATGGCCATGGAACATGAACAGCCGTCAGTCATACGGGAAAGGAGGGAGTCGGGAAGTGGCATTATCATCAACTGATAATTGGAACCAGAGAATAAAAATGGCTAAGTCTCTAAACCATGTGTTGAACCCGATATGAACATATCCATGTTATTAGAGAGCGGTAAACCGTCAACATTACTTTTTTTTTAATCAACCTGTAATAAATTTCTAGGCCACATAATTTGGAAAAGCGAGATCCATAGAAAAGCTTTAAGATGGTGATGAACCTTTAGTGTTCTTGTAATGAAACTTATGTTCACTCACATTAATAAAATTATTTGGCGAGTATAGATGGTGCTCGTCAGGTATGAAATTTATAATCCAATCTTAAATTTAAACAAGTTGATGGATCGTCTTGTATGGTTGATGCATGTGAAGGGTTATATAAGTTCGCTAAGAATTTGGCAAGGCTTCCTACTCAGGATCGTTAAGTATGATTGATGCTTGGCAAGTGTTGATTGGGTACAAACATAAATCCCATCAATCATGATCATCAAGTATGGCTAGTGCTCGGCAAAAGGCTAGAGAGTCTATAGATCATCAAGAATAATTGATGCTTGACAATGGTTGAGTTTGTTCTAACACATTTGTTTAGTCAGGATTATCGAATGTGGTTGAACATAGTTGTTAAAAAAATTGGACTGTCGAGCGCGACAACACTCGGTATGACCTGGGTCATTGGTGAGAATGGTGCTTAACATGAGAAGGTATTGATAACTGACTATAGAGTATGCTCGGTAAGACTCCGGAGAAACCTAGGATCCAACCGTAGTAGTAGTGGGTCTTGACATGGGCTTCAAGAGAATGCTAATACTAACTCAAACTGCTAAATATGTAAATCCAAGCGAAATCCTGGACTTCACTAATGGCTCAAAACGATCACGAACCTAAAATTTGGCTAAGTCCGAGATTTGAATGAATCTGAAGCAAAGAGACATAACTATAACTTTAGCTAACTCAGGGATTGTAACAACTAGAAAATCTAAATGATCTTAAATAAAGATACTATTTGAATTTATGTTAGATTTGAAATTTGAATCTAAAATAATGGATTTGAGATGGTGAGTATCGTGTTTGACCAAATTTGTCAAAATATCAAGAAAATTGAAAAATCGATTGTAACATTCCACTTTTGGGTTCAGTTCAACACGGTAATTAAACCGACTTAAACCATTCTCAAAGATAGGCTATTTGGGGTACTTACACATTGGAACAAATAGAATAAATTTTCATTATAATTACGACAAATTTACATCAGAGTACAGATAACTAATACACAGCGAAAAAATTACAATGCCTAGCGGAAGACTAAAATGCCATTAACTCTATCCAAGCTCATAAATGCAATGCTCCAAGAATAACTGTAAAACCTTTACTACTAGCTGCTCGTGTGGAAAATATAGGCACTCAGAGTTTACGGAAAGAATAATAAACTCCAAATCAGTCATGGGACTAATGTGAGAACTAAAACAGCTTTTAAAATCATTTTAACATAAGGTAACTCATAGGACCACGCCGCATAACACCAAACGAGTTTCCTCTCATGAATACCAGTGCATAAAAATCGCAATGCTTTTTGGAAAATGAAACTACCATAAGACCTCGCGCCACACACACAATTCAAACGCACATTTGGATGGGGTTTCCTTTATAATAGCCAAAAATAAGCTTGATACATGAAAAATCCTCTTATATTATTATTTATGTACAGTGTGAAAATCACTTTCACAAATAAATGTATCAGTCTTAGCTAGCATTGATACCATAATTTTATACCAACCTCCAACATGTTTTACGTAGGATCTACAATAGAAAACTTTACGAGCACGTAGTTGATAATCCATATGGTGGACAATTTGGGTTTTCAAACAAATGACCAAGGCTAAGGAACTTCCTTACCGCATGGGTACACCACTAGAAACGTCCTGAGAAGTAGACCCTTCTATACCAACACAAGGTCGTCGGTGCTATCCAAGCCATGCTGCACGAGTATGCCATTTCCCGGTCCATACCTACCTTTTCTACGGGATCAAGAATTTCCAACAAACCACAATAGTAAAATGGCAGGGCTCCATATCATAACACTACCTAATCAAAGACACATAGCAAACACCTTGGCTCCATACCATTGTGTTGCTTCAAAATTTTAAATGGAAATGGTCATCCCTTAAGGGTCACGAACCCTATAACTATATTGCATCTTTCCCTGTTTCGGTCATTTCTGGGACGTGAGGCTTGCCGAAGTCTCATTACACAAAGCTACGCTTCAATAAGTCATGCTTTGATCATCGATAGATCATCCCCACACTACAAATTAACAACATATAATCAATGTCTATTAATATATAACCCTCTGAGTGCAATAGTCTCAGAGGAGGATGATAAGCTAAGGGAATAAATTCTCAGCCACCATCTGATATAAAAGCAATGGAACCTAATTTATTATGCCATAACTTACAATGTCAGACATACATCCATTTACATGTTCGTTCTAGGATTGAATGAAACCAAAGGCACTTTATTCCACAACCCCACCTGGGTGCGAAAACCTTTGCAATCTGAATCACTTCAAGTACGACCAGATCGCTTGTCACAATATAACCTCATAATGGGGGATCAGCCCTATGAGACATCAGCAAGCATTCCATCCAATGTAAAGATCTACGTTTTTCAGTTTCAATCATCGCCATTCTTCTTTTCTCTTATCACATCATATAGTTATTCAAAATGGTTGGAACCCAGTCTTTTTGAATAACTAGCGTATGTTTAAAATGTGTGGAGAATGTTTAGGGATATCATAAGTTTCATTCTATTATGGATTATTCTTTGATTTCAATCAAAACTTAACACAAAGTTTATTACCAAAATCAAAATCTCATTCCCATCCACTTATTGGAACACAGAGGAAGACACCATTCCTACTTTATTGGTCTAGGCCAATTTCTACCTACTATAAAATGTGACTAGCTCCTTACCCCTAATCTATATCTACATTTATTTTGGTAAGTTCTAATTACCTTCATTAATCACCTTTAATTTCATTCGTTCAAATCTTTACTCAAAGATTTATTAAAAATCTAACATAGTTTTAATCTTCAAAATCATTCTTTCCTTTAAATGGGTCAAAAACAATGTTATTAAAGACACTGTTCACAACAAACCCAAAATCATACTTCCATTTGTAATGGAATCTTCACGGAAATCATATCAGCTCACCATCGATATAAATTCTTGTATCCAACAAATAATGTAAACGGAATAACGACAAAACCCTTTAAATTCCTCAAATAATATTTGTCTTCATCTACAGATACTCATACCAATCATAACCAACTCGATTCCCATCAATTCCAATTTAATTTGGTAATTGGAAAACTTATCTTTAGAAAATATCATCAAATCTTACTTTAAAGACTTATCATTACTTTTTATTCCAAATCAACTTTTATCATAGTTGGGTGAAAGAATAACGTTATTTAATACGTCATTCACAACAAGCCAAAATTCAGTTGATATCAAATTAAGATTTAAATAGGAAATATATCACCTTTTATTTGATACCGAATATCCGAATATAAATATCTTCCAAATTCCTCAAATAGTGCAAGTCTAAATAATGGAATTCCATACCGAATATCCGAAGATTTATTTCTATCCAAATCCAATTAATTAAAATTGGAAATTCTTTTCCTTAATCAAAAGATTTATCAAAAAAATACCTTTAAACAATATTTAGATTTGATAAACCCAATAACTTAGGCTTCCCAGGTTAAGGAAGATGTTATCAAAGATATCATCCACAACAAACCCAAAACCAATTTCCAAAAATAGCTAGTTTCCACAAAATAACTTTATATCGTTCAAAATCTTGATATATTAAATCATTTTTAATCAATTATTATGGTTTATCTTTTTTTTTCCTCATTTTTACTAATTTTTATGTAACCATTTTAGGAGAACCCAGTTTTGACCCCTAAACCACCAAATCGGGATTTTTAGGAAAATTGATTTGGATTTATCTTAAAAACATAACTGTTGGATCTTACTACTTTCTTTTGCATTTTAAAACTCTTTTCATTTTGAACCCAATGTTTTTTGTTTTTGGAAAATCCGATGGTCGGATCTTCTAGTATGTCATTTTAAAGTCAATATCGAAATTCGCGAACTACCATTGTGCGACTAGTCCTATTCAGACCAAATTTCGATTTGTATTTAAAATCGAATCGGATTGCTTCCAAAATAGCTTATTAATTATATAAAACATATATAATTAATTTTGGTAACTATATTTTAAAATTTTCACATAAAAATCAAATATTCCATTATTGAATCATTATAGTATCATTTAAATCATTAAAATAACAAAATTGTTCAAAATTAATTATTTGAAAACCCAAAATTTCCTGAAGTCCATTATAAAAATAAATATGTTAAAGATAATTTCCTTAACACCGAAAGTAGGTTTAAGGATGTGGACGTAGGGTATGCGAAGGGATTATTTAAATCCTACAGCATGAGTTAGTTTACCATTTCCTAGGGATAAAAGTTCCCTAAGCACAAAACAGGTTAGAAAGCTAAATGACTTGTAGAAGGGTATCTTGGTAATTCGGAAACATAGAAGGATGCAATAAGAAGCATTAAAATAAACAATATAATATGCGGAAATAACAAGAACACAACAATTTATAGTGGTTCAATTTGGATTGTACCTATGTCCACTTTAAGGGCTTTGATGATTTTATTCATAGAGGAGATTACACAAGAAATCCCAAAATTGATTTACATATTAGGGTTCGCTCTCTTATAAATTAAAGCAAGACTGAGAATGAGAAAAGTCCCCCTCAAATGAGACCCTGGGTCTTTATTATAGACAAATTGGGCCCCCTTTGCCATCAACTCAACAGAAGCCTCTTTTGGTTGCAGAAAAGGGGGTTTTGGCCTTTTTGCACTCTTCGGCTCTGGTCATTATAATTTTGGCCACCTACCTGATATTTGCTATTGATTCTCTCCACTTTTCAAGGCTTCGGTATCAGGATTTCAGTAAATTTCTGGTGTAAGTTTTAGTCTTCCAGCAACATGCTTTTGGTACTTTACTTGTTGATTTATGAAGTTGCCTTTTAGCGATCATCAATCTTTGGTCTCAATAGCTGGTTTCTGGAAAGGTCCTCTTTGGTTTCGG
This sequence comes from Allium sativum, assembly GCA_030737875.1. NCBI lineage: Eukaryota > Viridiplantae > Streptophyta > Magnoliopsida > Asparagales > Amaryllidaceae > Allium > Allium sativum. The sequence continues at coordinate 890,427,706 of CM060916.1, read as the reverse complement.
TTTCTTAGGCCTTTGATGCCTTCATCTCCTTTTGTATCGGCTTAATGCCGATATCCCTTTTACCTCCCTTGGTTTGGCTTGGGGCCTTTTGTTACTCCTTTTGATTCGGGTTATAGTCTTTTGTCTTCTTTTCCATATGCTTCCGGCTTCAGGTGGTTTCCTTCCGGAATTGAGCCTACATTAGCTTTCTTTCGGGTCGACACTACCCTACCGATACCTTTCCTTCTCATGGATTCCAGGCTTCCTCCTTTTATGATTGTATTGGTTGCTCGTCATGTTGATTGCCTCTTTTATGATTTTGGATTTAGCTTGGTGTTGGGTCCAGATCATTCTTCCATTGCTATTGGCGGTTTGATACTCCTTCATCGATAGCCTGTTTCGATGTTGAGTCTTGTTTGTAACGGTTGCAAGCTGAATCCCTTTCTTGTCGGTTTTAGCTCTCGGCCCTTGCTTTTGGTAACGCCCTAGCCTTGTTTAAGGCCCTTTTCTCCATGGCTTAGGTTTTACTGCCTGAAACCCTTTTCTCTTCCTGTTCTAGACCTTTTGCTTCTTTGTGATTGGTCAGTGCGAATTTTGGTGTCAACAGTTAGCCCCCTAGTATAAAGAAGCCTTTGTTCTTTGGGGCAAAGTCTTGTGACTCCTATATCATCTATTATGCAACTCAAGGAATACTAGGGATACTTCATTATTTACTTTAGTATAATCCAGAATAATAATATAAGAAATGATGTTAAGTCTACCCAGTCAGCAACACTTGAGTTTAGACTTCAAATTGTGAAGCCTTATAAGTTTAATTATATGATATGAAAACTTGATGATTATCTCACGTAAACTTTTATAACATGGTTTTAAGGGTTTTTGAGATATTCCTCTTTTATAGAGATACAAATTTCATGATCTCAATAAAAGTAGCTAGCATCTATAGTCTTCTTTTGAAAATGTGATGTGGTAATTCGAGTTCCATACTTGTATGCTTATAATATAGAATTTGGAATATGCCTATAGAGATAAGAGGAGGAATAGAAAACCATATCTGAATGTTTTGGAAACTAAACTAGAGATTCAATTCTAGGAATTATAGGGATTCCGAAGAATCTACTTTAGTCTGCATGTTAACCTTCTTTGCCTTCTTCTACATAAAACATAGCTACTAATACTTCCTACATTAGTCTCTTGTATAATATTCAATGTTTTGTTCACATTGTGTTCAATATCATTTTTGACCTAGTTTGCATAACAAATAATATAATGTGACGACCCCAAACCCCGTACTGACGGTGGCGAGGGTTATCTTTGGAATATAACACAGAAACAGATAATAGCAGAACAGAATTAAATAAATACACCAGATAATGAACAATAGAATATACTGGATAAAAGTAATCATCAGAGTTACACAGTATACAGGATCATACTTAGTACAAATACAGTTCAGCTATACATAAATGTCTACAGCGGAAAACAAACAAAATGTACAATAGGAGCTGAACAGCATAAAAAGAGATAAATGATAGAATCCATCTTCAGCTCCAGCTATCCAGAAAGAACCAGCTAAACCTGAATACAAGGCTGCCCGTGTAGAAAAAGGGGCACCCGAGTTTGAAAGTGAAACAAATGACGAGTCAGTAATGTCACTGGTATGAGAAATCCACTCAACACATATATAATTGGCAAATCACAGGACCACGCCACTTTCGTGGAACGGGTTTACTCCATTGGATTGCCAGTGCTTTAAAACAAATCTTTCTTTTAAACATCGCTATGATTTTTATAAAAATGCAGCCATTATAAGACTCAGTTCCCATCACACAATGCAACGCAAACCGGAGGATAGAGTTTTACCTTATAACGGCCAAAATATGCTTGATACGAATAAAACAAAGGCAATTTATATTATTGCTAGTGTTTATATGTTTTGAAAACAATTTCAAATCATAACTACCAATCATAGACGGCATGGGTACCATATATCATGTCGCCATATATATATCAAAACCGCACGATGTCGTATTTGGAAATTGGATTTCCGTCATGAACCAAGGCAAAAGATAGTCCTTACCAAATTCATGACTCTCTAGCCCGAGCCACAGGATCAGAGCTCGAGTGACCCTAGGAGCGACAGGGCCGGTCCATCGATGTGGATTAAAATTCCTGAACAATACGTTTCCCCGCCCTTTGGGGCGTAAACGAGCCAACGAATGACTCCATCAGACCCGGATCATCCGATCAAACCGAGGCGCCTCACAACAGCAACAACCACACAGGTGAAAAGTATATAAATGTCAGGGCTGGTAGGTCACTGACACCACCCTAGCTAGAAAGAAACGCATGTCCTCCCTGAGGTCCTTCCTCCCGTTTCTGGTTCATACCGGGGTGTGAGGCTCGCGAATTCACGTTATACACAGCTACGCCACACAGGCGGTGCTTTGATCATCACCACAAGACTTTGCTTTTCAACAGAAGCCCTGATCACTGCATCTTAGCATGCCACACAGGCAATTCATGCCATGCGACTGATGTCCATCGATATACAACCTCTGAGCTCGTGCGTCTCAGAGAAGGGCGTTAAGCAAAAGAATAAATCCTCCGCCGCCAAACAGATGTATATTTAACAGAGATCAATCAACACAGAATAAAATCCAATGTCAGACACACAGTCCATTTACAAGTCCATTCTGGGTCTGAACGAATCCGGAGGCACTAAATACCTCGCAAACCCATCGATCACCACGTACGTCTGGACGATCACCACTCATTATCCATATTTCGGGATGCCTCCCAATCAGGACCTCGGTTACCATCCAAACGAGGTGAAGATCTCCAGTCTTCGACCATCGTCTTCATCTTCGACTTTCAATCGTCGGTCAATAATTTGAAATGAGAATTAACTCGGCCTTCTCAAATAATTCACGTATATTTAGAATTTCGAATCAATTTATTTAAATGGTTAAATTATTCGACAACACCAATTGTGTTCTTTAATGTAATTTTCACACCAAACACATTCAACCATCAAATACCACATAAATCAAGCAAATTCAGCTTATTTCTATCCCATATCGTGTAGGATATTTTATAACGATTTATCGCTATTTTTATTTATTTTAAAATAGCCTATTTATTTAAAAACGACGCTTCAGGCCATAACGCGGCCGTGGCGCTGTTTTTCTTCAGATTTGATTTACACATATCTGAAAATCTAACCGTTGGATCTTCATAAAATTTACATCATTAGAAAGGTCTTTTCAAAACGAATCCAACGGTTCCAGTTTCGGGAAAATCCGACGGTCGGATCTCCCGGTACGATCGTTTGAAGTTTTGATTTCAAAATACGAACTACAGCGTCGTTATTCGATTAAATATAATTATATTTATATATATATAAACATAATCGTTCCTGGCACTGTTTTCCTTCAGATTTGATTTAAACATTCCAGACAATCCAACCGTTGGATTTTTACAAGGTTGGTGCCATTGGGAAGATATTTCCAAGGCGAACCCGACGGTGGAGGTTTCGGGAAAATCCAATAGTCGGATTTCCCGCACTAGTTGTTTGAAATCATGGTTTCATAATGCGAACTGCACGACTACGTTTCGTTTTTAATTTTATTTATATTTATATATTTATATAAATATAGTTCATTCAATGATTTCAATATCGTTTTCACTTCAAATATTTCACTAACGCCTTAAAATTTTGGAAAATTTCGCCATAACCTCCCCTGCACCGGGAGCATCGGGAAATCTCAAATAGCTTCCCCGGTCCTTCTAATCTCAAAAAGAAAAAGAAAAAGCCAAGCGGCTAGCCAATAGGCTCATAAAATCATCACCCAAACAAAACAGTAAATGTGTACCTATTTGTCGGGCACAAAATTTTATTCCTCTTCTCTAGCCCCTTTGCTATAACCTGTTCAATGAATATGCATGTACATATATATAGTTCTTATCATTTATCATTTTCTATTCAACTTCATATTTGATTTCTATTTGGTTTAAAAACACCATTCATTCTAACGTTGCATGTATAGGCAAAAATCATATCATTAGCTAATTAATGAATATTTCAACTCATATATATTTATTTGAACAAGTGACTATTTTTAACACTTCACATTTCAACGATTCATGCATATAATAAAAATGTGATTTTTATTGTAAAACAACTCATTTCAAAACACTATTATTTTATATATTTCATATTGGTGATAAAAATAGGATTTTTCTTATAAAACAATTTCTTTCAAAACGAGATTATTTTACACAGTTCATATAGTCGATAAAAGGTGATTTTTATTATCAAACAATTTATTTCAAAATATGAATACCATTCAACACATGAATTTCAAATCAACGAATGAATATCGATTCAACACATGAAGGTTTTCTATAGTTTCTATATATAGATAAAAATGTGATTTTTATATTTAAAACGCGAATACCATTCAACACATGAATTTCTAATCAACGAATGAATATCGATTCAACACATGAAGGTTTTCTATTCAATGAATAAATATAGTTTTAGCAAATGAAAATAATTCAAACACATGAATATTATTCAAAATTTCGGCAGCATAACGGCAGGGTAGTTAAAACCGGGACCGTCCCTAGTACGGCTCCTCGCTCTACCTTAAAACCTCGCGGTTTTTGACAATAAGGATCATGCATCTAGTTCGCACGCACGCGGCATGTATATATTTATTTCATTTCCACAAACTAATCCTATGTGGTTTCAACTAAATATTTCTCAACCACAAACGGGTATTTTTCATCCTCAATCAACCACAAACAATCCCAAACAATCAATCGCTATCAATCAATTTTCACACCAATCACAATCAATAAATATCGTCCATGGTTTGTGGACGAGGGGCGTATATATATATATATATTTATATATAGCAATTCACTTTTATTTCAACACATATATAAATTTTACAACGCATATATAACTTATACATCGAACATACAACTTATACAACGCTTATACATGAGGTGTACAACGTTTATATAACTCATACATTGACTATATAATTTATACATCGTCGTTTTCCATATTGTTTTTTTTTAATTAGAAATCTCACATTGGGTTCCACTCCACCAAAAATAGCAGAAGGCTCAGAAAAATATGCGGTCTCTTCTAAAATGTAGAAGGCGTCCACACGGTCACGATGTTTCCTGTTTCATCGAATTTCGTTAACATAGCAAAAAGATATGAATTTTCAAAGGTTTGCAACACTTAAAAGTGTTATTTTCAATTGAAAAATAAACAAGCCGTATACCAGTTTTTTTCTTCGAAACTAGGTTTTCGATTTTCTCGCGAATCGATGCACGATATCACGATCGACCTTTACCACAGCGTAGGGCTTCGAACCAGCTTCCCGGTGCCGGCAACCACCTTCAGTTCGACGTCCAGATGAAGCAACGGCGGCAGTTGCAAACGGTGAACTTCGTGGCTTTGATTCGAGTGATATACTCAATGGAAAAAATCAAACTTGGTATGGATTGGAAGGTCTCGACAAACTCTACAAAATTCCAAACAGAATGGTGGTCTAATTTTGAGCTGATTGAGAGGAATCGAGGAGAGAAGGGAGGAAGTAGTTTCCGTCGTTCGATCTGGAGTGTCGGGGGGGGGGGGGGGGGCGGTTTCGATTTTTTTTATATTTTTAATTTATGAAATAAAAAATCCTATTGGCCGATGCTATATTAAATTCAAAAATTAGGGTTTTCTTGGACGAACTCGAAATCCAACCCAACGACTGTCGTCTCTAGCGTTTTACCCTCATTCCGAACACAATAGGATATGTTTCGTAACCCAATTCGGCTGTTACGATAGGTTTCCGTTGAATTTAAAATATAAATCTTTATATATTCAATTTAAACGCACATTTTAAATTACCGGGGCCACATACTGACTCTAAAAATTCCAGAAAAATAAATCTAGCTGTGTTTTGACGATACGGTCCCAATAAAACTAGTTTCGTTGAATTCTGAGACCGTTTGCAAAAAGGCCCATTTTTGGTCGATCCAATTTAACTGTAATTGACCAAAACACATTTTTTTTTGCCATGCTCACATACTAGCTTCAAGAATTATGAAATTTGAAACCTAGCAATAACTTTACATCCCGGATCCAACAAAAGTGGTTTCGTCGAATTCCGAGGTCATATGCAAAATGGCCATTTTCACGGGCTATATAAATTCCATAGCGACCGTTCTGAAAATTCATTCGGCCATAACTTTTGCTTTCCGCTATGAAAATTCGATTTTTCAGATTCGTTATAAAGGTATTCACTAACAGATTTAAATATTTTTGGTTTCACTAAAATCCGGATTGTTTTGCACCCGGTACAGTCCGACAAAGTTTGAATTCAATTTTTGAAACTGCAGCCCCTTTTCAGGCCTTGTTTATAATTATAATTAATTATATTCGTTTTCAATTGTCGATTCAACTCACTTTTCATTGCCATTATTTAAAATATTTATTTTAAATATTTATAATCCATTATTTTAGCCAATTTAAAATTTTTAAATTGGTTCAGATTTTCTGGGTCGTTACATATAAAGATAGCATAAAGATTTAATTCTCGTGTTATTTATGAATGGTTTTAAGGAAAGATAATCAGCTTGTCGGATGTGGACGATAACCTGTACAATCCATGTGAGACACTACTTGAATCATAACTTAATAACATATGCACTTGGAATGAAGTGGTATGATTATTGGTACTTGAATAACACTTATGCATAACGTGAGTTTAGAGAACCTCCCTGTATAAGGTGTTAAGAATGTGTGGCTTTTGTCGCAAAGCTTCGAAATAGAGTGTTTAAGACACCAATTTGAATGCTAATTAAGGAATTCTCTTTTAGAAACAAGACGATGGGCCTGACCCCTACTTGAGCATGATAATAAGAGCCCAGAAACCCTATTTTTGAAACCTATAAGTCAAAAATTTCATACCCATATTCAAGCATTACGACAGGACATTAAGAATTTATATCTGTTGACCATAGGGATTTCAAGACAAAACTCCAAATGCAGTTATTTAGCAGAAGACCAGAAATCCGCTTCTGGCGATTAATAGAAGCCTCGAACCTAACCCAGATTTGGGTATTTGAATAAAAGATCAGAAATCCACTTTTGGTATTTGATGGAAGTCCCGAACTAAAACCCAGATTTGGGTATTTGGGATAGAAGAACAGAAATCCACTTCTAGTATTTCATGGAAGTCCCAAACCACAATAAAAGTCCAGAAATCTACTTCTGGTATTTCATGGAAGTCCCGAATCGAAACCTAGATTCGGGTATTTATGGTAGAAGAAAAGAAATCCACTTCTAGTATTTTATGGAAGTACCGAACTGAAACTTAGATTCAGGTATTTTTGATAGAAGACTAGAAATCCACTTCTGTTATTTTAAGGGTTCCCCAACAAAACCCAGATTCGGGTATTAAGAGGATTGCCCCTTTAACTTTGCTAGCCATCATCCAGGTTTTGTTTTGATTTAATGGGCTGCTTCCTTGATCTTCTGTTTTTAAGATGCTTCCCAGATCTTTTATTAGATTTGATGAGTCGCTACTCTGGGCTTTGATCGGCCAGGTCAGCCTTGTTCTTTAAGCAGAGGTTGTGCATGCTTTATGCGCTCCCTTCAAGCTTCTGTTTCCTTCTGCGGGGTGAAATTTGAGCAGTGGATGTATGTGCCCTGAGTGCTCCATTTGAGCTTTTGTTCCCTTCTACGGGATCAGATGTGAGCAAAGGATGTACGTGCACCAAATACTCCCTTCGAGGTTTTGTTCCCTTCTACGAGATAAGGTGTTAGGAATGTACTCCTTTTCGGAGTACAGGTTGAATGTACTCATAAAGAGCATTGGCTAGAACATACACATAAAGAGAATTGGTTGAATGTACTCATAAAAAGCATTGGTTAGAACGTACTCATAAAGAGCATTGGTTAGTTGAGCATACAGATTGTGTAGCGAGGAGCACACAGATTGCATCGTATCGAGCATACAACTTGTGTAGTGAAAAGCACATAGCTCGCGACGTAATGAGAATACAACTCGTGTAGTGTAAAATCATAAAATACTTGGGGGCTGAACCGTAGTTTCGCAGATGGTCAAACAGCTTATGACCATCAAAGATGATGTGGAAAGTGTATCTACATAAAACCTAGTAGACAAGCAAAATTAACCAAATGTTGCGTAACTGCTTAGCTTGAGAAATTATAAATGAAATACAAAACTTATCGTTGGGCACAAAACCAAAGTTATTGAGCCATACTCACAACATCAAAATGTGTTTTAGAAAAATACTTCGATGTTATGGCATCCCTGGTTTAGAATAGGGTCATAACATATTTTACAAGAAAAACAACATAATCGTTCACACCATCATCCATGACAGTTGGTGGAAAATATCCCATCCACCCTAGGCTTATAGAGCTAGCTATTCTAAATACCATTCTTAGTTTCTTATTGCTAGAAGGGTGAGGATTGGATACAAAGTTTGTCTAGACTAGAACCTTATACTAATCTTAATCATTGCAGAAGCCTCAAATAGGCACACAGCTCCTAATAAGGTCATCTAAATACAAACCACAATGCACTCACAAGCAAACACAAGATATTTGTAAAACTTGGTGATTGATAAAGCTCCAATTACTCGATTCAAAAGAAGTGTCACTCAATGCTTACTCAGCACCTAGCTACCTTTCTGAAATGTGAGGCAAGAAAGTGTTACATGTCCTGAAGTATGGCAAATGCAACAAGCACGTGGCTTAGGAGACTTACAAGAGTAATGGTCCTTTGATCTATAATTGTAACAATTTCTATGAGTAGAGTTAAAAGCTTAGATTCGGAGGGTTCCTCCTTATCTCCGAGCCCAGGAGCTTTGCCACAAGAGTTTGCAAACCTTGATTCGGGACGTATAGGCATGGAAGTGGTCCCAACTATTAGGGAATTTGTCTTGAGGGAAAGTGATTGTTGTGTTATTCCCATTTTACCTTCGAAGAACTCTTCTAGGTGTCCTTCTTGGATGAGCCTCTGTATTATTCCTTCCAACACCTTGCATTTGTTGCTTTGTGTCCATTCATCTTATGGTATTCATAATACTCCCCTCCCTTGAATGGTTTTGGACAATTCTTGGATATGAGAGGCACTTAGAAGTCGACTCTCTCCTTCATCACGGCATATACATGTGTGATAGGTTTGCTCAGGGTTATAGTATTGGTACTGGGTCTTTCTTTCTCTAGCCTTTCCGGATCTTTACGAAACCCTGGTTTCATGCCTTGAAGTTACTGATCAAAGTGGGGTTCCCCATCTTCTTGATTATGACATTGCTTCTTTCATGATTGATATAATTCCTCTATGTGAATGAACTTGCTTTCTTACTGGTAAAATTCTGGCAGGTCTTTCCATCCATGTATGTAGAGCTCCTTCCAAAAAGGTGTATTCTCAGTCAGCCCCGAATGGTCGGTGACAAGCTTATCACGGTTGCTCATATCCTCTGGTCTCGAAGCTTCGGCATTAAATCATCTCAGATAATCAGTAAAAGATTCCTCGTACCTGTGTTTTATGCTTATAACAGCAAGATGGTCCACAACTGAATTCTTATACCAACAAAATTGTGCAGAGAAGTCATAAGAGAATTGTTCCTAAGAATGTATGTCTTTCCCTTGATATCGGCGATACCATTTAGCAGCTGCTTCTCATAGTGTTAGCGGAAACATTCATCATCACACAGTTTGAGAAGTATTATGGAAGTCCATATAACTGTCAAAACCAACAAGGTGTTCTTCAGCTTCTGTAGTCCCATCATATATGAAGCATGGTGCCTTTATATTAGATGGAGCTCCAATCATTCTTTCCTTCCTATCTTCTATGAAACAAGTTTTTTCTCTCCTCTAAACAGGTAGCTTCTCTTGACATATTATTATCCCTTCGTAGAGCTGGACTGCTTTGTAGAGTTGATAAGGGTTTAGTATGGCTATCAAACACTTGAGGTGCCATTACTCTTGATTCTGCTTCATAAGGTGCTATCCTTGAAGACCTTCTGGCCAAATCTTCTTCAATAGATCTTTTAGTATTATCAATTTGTGTTGCCAAGAGTAATACTTAAACTTCGTTACTCGCTTTTCTTGTTAAGGGCGAGGATTCCTTGATCTCTGGTTTTGCTGGATTAGTAATTCCATTGCACCTTATGGGAACATTCATGTATGATGTATTACTATTTTAATGGCTTTTTCAGTAAAGGGTTCCATTCTTTTATCATTACTAAGATGCCTATCTGAAGCTCCTTTCCCTGTGCTTTCAAATAGAATTATAATAGTCTTCTCTATCGGGTCTCTAAGGTAGGTTGCTAGGTTTCCACAGTTTTCGGAACCGGATCCTCGTAATTTAACCATAATTGGCCCAGTCCTGCTCGCCTGTCATGTCTCTAAAGTAGGTTTCTAGATTTCAAATAGATTTGTAATAGTCTTCTCTGTTGTGTCTCTAAACTATCCTTTACCTTTATGGCCTTGGCTTTCTTCGTATTTTAACGTTTGATGAAAGAGGTCTTCCTGAAGTTTCTTGTGATTGAGCTTTCATTTCAAGTAACTGTTGCTTTAGGACCATGATCCTTTAGGCACTTTCGTCTTCGGAACCCAAGCTTAGAGGTTGTGTTAGAATTGGGGGTTTGCTGGTTACTATATCACTTGGTTTGAAGGGTGGGGGCATATTTCTTTCTGCATCAGTTGTCTCTCTTGATGTTTGATCATCTTTTTGTGAACCAGAACTGGTTTGCAAATTGGATAGGGATCTAGCTTTGTTACCGAACTTGGAAGATGCTTTCGCCTTTAATTCCGTTTGATAGGATTCCATTTCAAAAGTTTTTTGGGTTGAATTTTCTTCAATAGATCTCCTAGTAGCACAGACCTGTAAAGTCAAATATAAGGCTTCCAATTCATCATCTTTTCCTCTTGCTAACATTGATTGCTTCTCAGCTCCTAGGTTTGTAGAGTTGGAACTTTATAACATGCTGGTTTCTATAACAGAGGATGCATTGGAACCTTGCTCCCAATTTTCCTGTGGTCTAGCAATTTTAAGGGATTCATAGGATATCTTGTTATGATGGAATACAAGGTAAGGATGGTATGGGGAATAAGGAGGAAGATATGAGAGGAAAGGCAGGAGGTTTAAGGTTAAACAGCTCTTTTAAGGTTTAAGGCTAAAATTACTTGCCAAGACCATTTCTCCTTGGTTTTACTTCTTCAACACTTAGTCCACACCAGGGTGAAACAAAAAGTGATGTGGCTGTTAACCACAAGGTCGGAGGTTCATGACCTCCTTTAGCGCTAAAATGTTAACGATATTTTAGTTAACACCAAAAGTAGGTTTAAGGATGTGGATGTAGGGTACACGAAGTATTATTTAGTTCCTACCATCCTGAGATAGTTTACCTTTCCTTTGGATAAAAGTTCCTTACACACAAAACAGGTTAGAAGGCTAAATAACATATAGAAAGGTATCCTGGTAATTTGGAAACATAAAAAGATGCAATACAAAGCATTGCAATAAACAATATACTAGGCGGAAATAACATGAACACAACAATTTATAGTGGTTCAATTCGGATTGAAACTACGTCCACTTTAAGTGCTTTGATGATTTTATTCATGAAGGAGGTTACACAAGAAATCCCCAATTTGATTTACAAATTAGGGTTAGCTCTCTTAGGAACGAGAGCAAGATTGGGGAATGAGAAAAGTCCCCCTCAAATGAGACCCCGGAGGTCTTATTTATAGACAAATGGCGCCCTCTTTTGCTATCAACTCAATAGAAGCCTCTTTCAGTTGCAGGAAAGAGCGTTTCAGCTGTTTTGCACTCTTCGGCCCTGGTTACTATGGTTTCGGCCGCACTCCTGATTGTTGCTACTGATTCACTCCTCCTTTAGGGGCTCTGGTCTCGGGCTTTTGGTAAATTTCTGGGGTAGGTTTCGGTCTTTCACAACGTGCTTTTGGTACTTGTTGATTTATGAAGTTGCCTTTTAGTTATCATCAATCTTTGGTCTCAATAGCTAGTTTCTGAAAGGATCATCTTCGATTTGAGTTTCTTGTTACTTTGATGCGTTCATTTCCTTTTGTATCAGCATTAAGCAAGTTAATGCTGATAGCCCATTCGCCTCCCTTGGTTTGGCTTGGTACCTTTTGTTACTACTTTGGTTTTGGGTTATAGGCTTTCGTCTTCTTTTTCATCTGCTTCCGGCTTCAGGTGGTTTTCCTTCTGGAATTGAGCCTACATTAGCTTTCTTTTGGGTTGGCACTACCCTATTGGTATCTTTCCTTCTCATGGATTCCAGGCCTCCTCCTTTTATGATTGTATTGGTTGTTTGTGATGTCGATTGCCTCTTTTATGCTTTCAGCTTTAGCTTGGTGTTTGGTCCATTCTCTCGGATAATTCTTCCATTGCTAACGGCGGTTCGATTCTCCTTTGTCGACAGCCTATTCTGATGTTGAGTCTTGGTTGTAACAGTTGCAAGATGAATCCCTTTGTTGTTGGTATTAGCTCTCGGCCCTTGTTTTTGGTAATTATCTAGCCTTATTCAAGGCTCTTTTCTCCATGGCTTAGGTTTAACTTCCCATAACCCTTTGCTCTTCCTGTTCTAGACCTTTTGCTTCTTTGTATTTGGTCAATGCAAATTTTGGTGCTAACAAAACAAGATAGTTTAGAAAATAAGATCTTTTTAAAACATTTTCTAGACACCCAAACCAAACTTCACTTTTTAAAGTTACTACTCATTTTCAATTTAAAATTTAAAACATGCCTTTATTACTTGAAATTCAAATAATATTCTTATTCTTGCGAAAATTATTAATAATCACTTAAACTATCATTCCAAATTTAATTTTAAATTCAAATCATTTTTAAATTCAAATAATTTTCAAATATGATTTCAAATTAAACCTTTTTTGAATTCAAATAATTTTCAATTTTGAATTAACCATATCGTTCACCGGACTAATTAGAGATGGCTAAGTAGAGCAGGAAACTATGTTTTCTGAACCCAAGCCTAGACATTATCCTCTCTGTCATCCGAGTGCATTTCAGTATTTTTCAAAAGAAACTTTATCAATATATCCATACTTATATGTCATTTGCTAAGTGTTACTAAAATTAAGACTTCATTTTAAATTGTTATCATTTAACATAAGTGTTAATAAACTTAACAATTAAAGTCAACAACCAAATAGCATATCCAATGACCAATTTACTACTCATCATAGCATTCAATAACATCATACAACATCCAAGAACAAAATAGGGTGTCGTTTACAAAAGGATTCATACCATATTCACCTAAGGATTACATTTTTATCATTTAAAATTAGTTTTCCACATTTTTAACACATAAGGCAACATCGTAATACTTTAAAATAAGCATTTACATAGTTAACACCTAAAGGCAACATCTTAAACACTTCTACACTATGTGTTTACACTTTTCATACTTAATTACAACCAAAACAACTCAAAATCAAACCATTCATCATCACATCAAACCTAATCATACATATAAACAGATATATAAACTTTAACACATAAAGGTGTAATATTTCTCACTACTATATTGATAACTATATATGTTTAGTATTAGCGCATATCAATAGCGGTTCTCATCGAGGGATCCACTCTTTCGTTATTCAAAGCTACAGGTCTTATCCGGCAGCCTTCCAGGGTCCCGAATGATTGTCCACTCAAGATTTCAACTCAACTTCATTCTGCATACTTACTCGACAAAAGATTAAAAAGGAAGCATCTTTTTGGATTTTAAATATTAAAAATTGGACTTTTATGAGGTGTAGGGATTGCTACTTCAAAGAAAGAAGTATATAGGTGGTTTTAAAGTGGTAAGGTGGGATTTTTGGCCATTATAGGGCTCAACCTAGGGGTTATAGGCCATGACCTTGGGGAGAAAGGAGAAGAGAGCTTAGGTATAGGGTATATGGAGGTGGGAGAGGAGAAATAAGGTGTTTTGGAAGTGTTTCAAGTGGAGAGGAGGGGGTGTATGGTTTGGCTGAACTAAATGGAGGAGGAGGCCATTTTTGTTCTTTTGGAGCTTGTAAAAAAGGTGAAAAAGTGAATGAAAAGGAATGAGAAGGAGTTGGTTTAGTGAAGTGGAGAATGAGGAGATGTAGATAGCTCGAAAGCAAGATTAAAGGAGGGGAAGACAACACAAAAGAAGGGGGAGTGGTGTGCATATGGGCTTGTCCCTTTTCTTAAACATGAAGACATGAGGTGTAAAGGAAAGGTTTACTCCTCGAAAGCAAATCTCATGGACTTTTTTCCATTCCTTAAGCATGAAGCAGTAATGTGTCAAATAATGAAGGTATGAGGGGAAGAAAATGACACCTCAAAAGCTGTAGCACATGGTTATGTATTGGTTTATTAGCTTAGGAATTTGTTTGATTAGTTTAACTTAGTTTAAGTACTAAATTTATTTGCTAACATTACTAATTAGAACACTTAGATAAATACTACAACAAATTCCAATATCGACAAATATTTTGAAGCTTGATATTTTGTCAATTAAATATTTATAACAAATTCAAATGTTATATTTTCAAATTTAAACCATATGTATATTTAAAAATCCATGTAATCCTATGTAAATTCTAATTTTTAAATTATCAAAATTATAGGTCGTTACAATCTCCTTACTTAAAAAGATTTTGTCCTCGAAATCGAAAACGAAACCGAACGCCATTTATTTAACCAACAAAGACTTTGTTAGTTAGTTATAACAATGGCATTGTTGTTTTCCCTATTTTTCCCTATCCAAATATTTCATCTTCAACCTAAGCATATTTGAATACATTGTACTTGCCTAGAAACAAGTCGATTTTTATTTGGAATTCAAGTTCCATATTCACAACTTAACCAATTCTTTACTTCTTTCTTAAGTATACTTTTAACAAGTTTGAACTATGTTAACGATATTTTTTGTCAACACCGAAATTAGGCATAAGGATGTGGATCTAGGGAAATTAAAGGGATTATTTAGTTCCTACAAGCTTGAGTTAGTTCACCATTTCCTAGATATCAAGGTTTTGAGCTTGAAGATTAGTTACTCCTCTATTAAGGGGATAGTATCACGCTTACAGGACTCAAAGATCAATAGTTACCTTGGGATAAAAGTTCCTTAAGCACAACGCAAGTCATCCTTTATGCTTGGTATCAGCCACATTAGTGGCTTTCAGTGCCGACCTTTCAATTTTTACCTTCTTTTCCCTTCTAAGAAATATTATTTGTTTTGTCTTGATTTCAGAATGGAGGTTTTGATCTCTATCAATTAGTAATTCAGGTGTTGCTTTTGTGTAGCATATTGATACCAAGCCAATTGGTATAGACAATATCGAGAGCTGCTTTCGGTCTTGGCAATAAGCTTTGGTTTTAGTAGCAAGTCTTCAAAGTATTATTGTTATGCTTCTGTTCCTTATGACTTTGTCATCTTTATCTATGTCGGTATCGACACTAAGAAAATTAGTGTGGATAACCCTTCTTATCTTCTTTGGGTTTACTTCAACATTTTAGGATCTAGTGTCGGCTTTTCGACAATAAGGTTTCGAGATCTCTTCTGTCGACTTTTGAGTTACCTCCTCATACCAGTATCGACACTAAGAAAATTAGTATCGATAGCCTATTACTTTATCGTTGCTTGGATTCATACTTTACTTTCTTGGTTCTGGGATTCAGATCATATACTTTCTTTTCAACTCACCACTTCACTCCAAGTTTTCTTATAAATAGGCCATGGCTTCCATACTTTTAGGGACCGATTTTTATGACCTCGAAGGGCCGCCTAATTGCATTCACTCATTTCTCAAGTGATTCTAGCATCTTCTACCATTCCAAGGTTAAGATCGAACATTGAGTCCATCATGAAATTCGTCAAAAATGATCAAGCATTATAGAGATTGAAGATTCTTCACCGTGTCTCCTTACATTTAGCAAGATCTATTTGGTTCTTCGCTGATTTGTATTGAATTAAGTGAAGGCTTTGAATCACGAAGCATATGAATGTATTTTTGAGTGATTCTGGACTTGTAATTCTCAAATCGCAAATGGAAATCATTGCTTAAGTGGATGTAGATCTTTCCTAAGATCAAATCACTATAAAATTTGTGTCTCTTTTACTTTTAATTATGATTGTGGCCTCTTTCTTACCGATTGGTGAAGTGTAATTTCACACCTTTAGTGTTTGAACCATTCTTGATTCAAACATTTGGCGCCCACCGTGGGGCTCGAACCCATGACCACAATGTTAAGAGCCTTGCATTGAAGTTATAAACCATCTCCTTCTCCGAAATCGTGGTGAAATCTAAAAAGACCATAAGTAAAGATGTCGGAAATGCCGATAATATTGCTAATGATGAAATACTGCTTGCTAATCGTTTTGATGTTGATGAAAACTCGGTAAATGGAGCCGGTGTGACTAAAAATGAGTTGAATGTCGCTATTGCCAATATGAATCAAAAAATGGATGCTTTTACTAAATCTATGATGGAGAAACTTGAAGCCATCCTTAATGCTCAACCAAATCCAGCCCCTCAGAAGGTCCATATTGATTTCGAAGAGAATGATAAATCGCCCGCTTTCGATCATAACCGCAACGACAACGTGGAAGACGATTATGATTGGATAAGTGACAAGGACGAAACTATTGTCAATGAATTAAAATATAAAGCGAAGAATCATTCCAAAGCGAACGCTCAAAAGTCTACAATCTCGTCATGGGGGCATTTCCTCGTCAAGAAGGCAAAGTACCTAACCTCTCTAATCAAGACTGTTTTCCTAGACGAACATTTGGTAAGGAACTCGCTGAGCGCCATAACACTAAAGAATACATCTCGGATATAGTAGAGAAAATCATGAAGAAATATCAAGTAGGCAATGGCGATGAAAGAGAATGGGACTTCTCTCCCGATAGGACGCCATTCACCGAAAGAATCCTTGAAGCAGAGTGTCCAAAGAAGTTCAATCCTCCAACTTGCCTCCGTACAACTCCTTGTTGATCTGAAATACTTCCTATTCAAATATGAATGGCATATGAGTGCAGCTAAGGCTACTGACGAGATGAGATGCACATACTTTCCTTTCTACTTAGAAGGTGTTGCATCATTATGGTTCACGAAGTTGCCACCCAAATCCGTCGACTGGTTCTCTAACTTAACCAAAAAGTTCAAGGAGCAGTTTCGCTTGTATGCTTCCAAAGCCAAGGATGCTATAATGCTCTCGGCAATGAAGCAGAAGCCAGGGGAAACTGTTAAAGCCTTTCTTAGTCGCTTCAACGTTGCCTTGTCTGAAGTGAGGAACCCAGAGCCACGTATAATTCTCATGGCCTTACTTGACGCTATAGACAAAGAAAGAGAATTCGAAAAATGGATAAAGATGAAGAAACCGAATACACTTGCAAAGTTCTATAAGAAAGCAGAGGAGTACATGAAAATGGACGATAATCCTATGCCTCTTCAGATCATTGGTGGTAACCAACTCCTGGAAGCTCCTAAATGTGCTATTATTCAGTCCAATCAAAAGAACACCTAAGGGCAGAAGCGCGTAAATGACAAGAACAATAAAAGTCAAATAAGAAGTTCCGTCTTCTTGATTCATCAGAGCTAACTCCTCTGAATGACACTCCTGAGAACATCTACCTTGCCACAAAGGGCGCAGAAGACTACCCGAAGCTTCGGCCAATAAAAATGAATGACTATATGACCAGATTCGGAAAGTTCTACTGGTTCCATAATCAACCACGCCACAATACCAATGAATGTAGGCATATGAAATCATTGATTGAAGAGCTGATTAGGAAAAACCGCTTACAACAATATGTGAAGAGTTCCCAAGATACAAATCTTTCTGCAACTCCCCAGGGGCAAGAAGCATAAAATGACCAATCCGGTCCAAGCAATGTAGCTTCTGCTCAAACTAACCCAAGAGTGATAATCAACTGATAACCATTGACGATGATCTAATATCTGCGGCTCATAATAAGCGATCACTATCCCCTTTATCTTACTTCTTTCATTGCTTTACTCTTTGCTACGTTCTACTTTCTTGTAAAAAGTCTGTAATGATCTACATGCATTGAACTGAACAATAGCTTTATGGATGAAATCCTATTTGCCTGTGTAAATCTCTTATTTGCACAATGTTCAAAAATTGCTAAAGACGATTTTCTCATTGCAGACTGTCCTATAGGCGTTTGTTTTCTCAAATCTCGACCAAGTGCGACATTCCTAATAACATCAATTCAAATGTCAAGGTGCCATAGCCATCATCAATATACATTGTGCAAGGATGGAAAGCGCTACTTTGAAAAAATAGAAAAAGAAAAGTTCCGACGAGTCAAACGACGAGGAGAGAAACGAACAGTCACAAATCTGAAATCCCAAAGGTTCGTTGGAATTCGTTATGCGAAATGAAGCACTAAAGTTCACTATAAGTGAAATGAAGCGTGGGAGTTCGTGGTGTCAAGCGATGCAACCCACCAAAGGTGCGCTAGAATTCGTTGCATGAAAAGAAGCGCTGGAGTTCACTATAAGTGAAACGAAGCGTGGGAGTTCATGGCGCGAAGCGACGCAACCCACCAAAGGTTCGCTAGAATTCGTTGCGTGAAACAAAGCGCTGGAGTTCACTATAAGTGAAACAAAGCGTGGAAGTTTGTGGCGCGAAGCAATGCAACCCACCAAAGGTTCGCTGGAATTTGTTGCACGAAACGAAACGCTGGAGTTCAGTATAAGTGAAACGAAGTATGGGAGTTCGAGGCACGAAGTGATGCAACCCACCAAAGATTCGTTGGAATTTGTTGTGCGAAATGAAGCGCTGGAGTTCATTATAAGTGAAACGAAGCATGGGAGTTCGTGGCGTGAAGTGATGCAACCCACCAAAGATTCGCTGGAATTCGTTGCACGAAACGTAGCGTTGGAGTTCACTATAAGTGAAATGAAGCGTGGGAGTTCGTGGCACGAAGCGATGCAACCCACCAAAGGTTCGCTGGAATTCACTGCGCGAAACGAAGCACTGGAGTTCACTATATGTAAAACGAAGCGTGGGAGTTCGTGGCGCGAAGCGACGCAACCCACCAAAGGTTCACTGGAATTCGTTGCACGAAACGAAGCAATGGAGTTCACTATAAGTGAAACGAAGCGTGGGAGTTCGTGGTGCGAAGCAACGCAAACCACCAAAGGTTCACTGGAATTCGTTGCGCGAAATGAAGCGCTGGAGTTTACTATAAGTGAAACGAAGCGTGAGAGTTCGTGGCACGAAGCGACACAAACCACCAAAGGTTCGCTGGAATTCATTGTGCAAAACGAAGCGTTGGAGTTCACTATAAGTGAAACAAAGTATGGGAGTTCGTGGCGCAAAGCGATGCAAACCACCAAAGGTTCGCTGGAATTTGTTGCACGAAACAAAGCGTTGGAGTTCACTATAAGTGAAATGAAGCGTGAGATTCGTGGCGCGAAGCGATGCAACCAACCAAGCATTCGCTGGAATTCGTTGCGCGAAACGAAGCGCTGGAGTTCAATATAAGTGAAACGAAGTGTGGGATTTCGTGGCGCAAAGCGACGAAATCCACCAAAGATTCACTGGAATTCGTTCCGCGAAATGAAGCGGTGGAGGTCACTATAAGTGAAATGAAGCATGGGAGTTCGTGGCGCGAAGCAACGCAACCCACCAAAGGTTCGCTGGAATTCATTGCGTGAAACGAGGTGTTGGAGTTCACTATAAGTGCAATGAAGCGCGGGAGTTTGTGGCATGAAGCGACGCAACCCACCAAAGGTTCGCTGGTATTCGTTGTGCGAAACGAAGCGATGGAGTTCACTATAATTGAAAACGAAGCATAGGAGTTCGTGGCGCGAAGCGACGCAACCCACCAAAGGTTCGTTTGAATCCGTTGGGTGAAATAAAGCGATGGAGTTCACTATAAGTGAAACGAAGCATGGGAGTTTGTGGCGTGAAGCGACGCAACCCACAAAGGTTCTGTGGAATTCGTTGCGTGAAACGAAGCGCTGGATCACTATAAGTGAAACGAAGCATGGGAGTTCGTGGCGCGAAGCGATGTAACCCACCTAAGATTCGATGGAATTCGTTGCGCGAAACGAAGCGCTGGAGTTCACTATAAGTGAAACGAAGCGTGGGAGTTCGTAGCGCGAAGCAATGTAGCCTCATCTAAACGTCACTGGAATTCGCACTACGAAACGATATGACAACCAAAAATCCTTTCCGTGAAAGAGCAACTTTTCATAGAAGAAATCAGCAGTGCTTGAATATAACGATCTCCCCTAAACACGGGGCATCCGATGGAATCTTTGATGCCAGAGTTGATCAACAAAGCAGAAAAGCACTGAGTTTTTTTAATCAAAGACCCCCTAAGGGGCGCCCAGTCAATTAACAGTGCCATTCATGAGCGACCAGATTACATTAAACCTTGAGATTCCAAAAGACCTTTCGGGAGTGTATGTTCAAATCCGACCTCTGAAGGGCTCGAAGTTTCCAACATGAAAACGAAACAGGTGTGAAATGCATAACAAGAAAGTACGACAAAGCAAAAATAAAAGCTTAAAGTACAGCAAGAAGAACGCATTTCCATCACAACATCACAAGTGCAACACAAAAGTCCAGACAAAGAGTAGCATAAAGTATAAGCGAGGGCCGACACTTGCATATACAACTGGTCTAGAGCATAAGTGCATAAAAGGAAATAACAAAGGTCAAACAAGAGAGTTTCTTCTTACCATCACTAGGTCACTTCCCAACATGAGCAAGAGGAAGGAGGAGTTCCGGTCAGTTCCATCTTGTTCCCAAGTTTTGCAGATTCTGCAATGATCTTATCCTGGGACTTAAGAGCCTGAATAAGCGCAACTTTGTCCCTCTCCAAAGTAGTGATGCGTTCAATGTTCTCCCTATTTAGACTTTGGAGATCACCAGCAAAGGTGTTCCAGGCACCCAGTTTGCGCGCAATATACCTTCCAATATCTTTAAAATGATTTTGCATCCAGTCCCTAGTAGCTTCGAGTTGTGCCAGTTAGTGATTTTTTAGAGTGTCCAAATCCTCAGGGACTGATCGTTTGTCAGATGGGTATATAACCAGGTCAAAGTGCAACCCCTCCAAACACCAACCCTTGAATCGCTCAGCAAGTTCAGATCTACACTGCTCAGGAGCATAGAAAGGCTTGTCTATGATTGTTTGAAGGTCGGCTAGGGTCGGGGCAACAAAGGAAGTAGCCAAAGAAGGTTGGCCGGAAGTTGTCTGAGTATCAGACACAAGGAGCTTGTCCAATCTATGGCGTTTCCGAGAACTTCCCTCGCTCAAGATCTCCCCAATCCTTGTAGACATTCTACGCAAAGATCAAAGAGGATCATTGGATCAAAGAGTACAATCTCTTACCAAATAATGAAACCGTGATCGTTCCCAAGCAACTCAGTCATAAGCAAACATATTCGAACATGTTTGAGCCTAATTTGGGTCGATCATGCTCGAACCTCAGCTAGTCAAGCATGACTGACCCCTTAGGGTCGAATACGTCTGAACCCAAGAAAGGTCGAGCGTGTTCGGACCCTAGCTGGTTGAACATGACCAACTCCATAGGGTCGAACATGTTCAAATCTGAATAAGGTCAGACATTCTTAAACCAAACTGGGTCGAACTGGACGAGTTAAGTGGGGATCAAACATGGTACATCAGTTCGAACTAGGCTTGGGATGATGCAACGTGAATAAATCGTTGCTAAAGTTTGGTTCCAAAATTGCCTACACTACGAGTACAAATAAAAATACACTGCGCAAGCATTCAATCAAACACTTAGTGTGCATTAAGTTCATATCTAAGCTTGATAAATTTTAGATGATTTAACTTCACGAATACATCCAATTATGCATTCTCAGTCCGAATTCAGTCAAGTTCATTCAATTCTCGTCAACATTAACCCATAAAACCCTAATTCATATTCAAATCATGCTTCAAACACTTCATTTCATAGTCCTATATCTCAACAGACCGAAAACAAAGTAAAAGAGAAAAGGAAAGTCACTTTCAAGAAGTATGAAAGCTCGAATTTAAGAGGAATAGCTGTTTTGGAGCGTTTCGAAGTTGGCTTGGTTTCGTTGCAAGATCAAGCAAGTGAACTTCACTGTTCGGCTACACAAGATTCGATTTGGATTTGGAAAAGAGAGGAATTGAAATGCTGAAGAGTTTTAAAGGATAAGAGCAGCTGCTATTAATTGACCTTCTCTAGAAAAGAAAATAAAGAATGAAAATGAGAGGTAAAAGTAATATAAAGAACCGAAAGACAAAAATCCATGTTCGACCAGGTGGTTTGGTTGACCCAAAAGGTGTGTTCGACCCTGAACATGCTCGATCCAAATTGGTTAATAGACGTGTCCGAACCAGGTGGCGTGTTCGATCCAAATGGCATACTCGACACGGAAGGCATGACCGACTCAAATGGCTTGTTCGATTTTCATTACTTGTTTGATCCAATATGTCTGCTAACTGAACTATGTTCGACCATTCCAGGATGATTCAAATTCAATATATTAATATGTGCCTTCATTAATCGTTTCAAAGCTTATAAATTTTGACAAAATCAGAAAAAATTACAAACTTTGAGGGGCAAATGTTTATCAATAAAGGATCAAGCACATATTAGTAGGTTAAGTATAAGGGTCAATCGACATTAGAAAAGTGAGTGGGCATCATTCAAATGGTGTATGGGTCGAACAAGCACAGGGTCGAACATTATGAAGGGTCGAACACTATATAGGGCGAACATGCACGGGGATCGAACATCCCCAGGGTAGAACCTTTTCTGATTCAATCGAACATGGCACTTCAAGTAGGTTCGAGCAAGCCACTCGAACGAACAACACGAGGATCAAACATTGTCCAAGGGTCGAGCAGGCACAGGACTCGAGCACCATTCTGGCTCGAACAACATCCATGGGTCAGCCACATATATGATTCCAGGGTCTGTCGAACATGTCCTCTCCTGGTCGGTCAAATGTTTAGTCAAGTATACAGCTGTCAACAGCTGGCAGTGGCATTTTCGTAATTACTTGTATGTTTGACCCACAACCTGCATATACACATTTCAACTCACCACTTCACTCCAAGTTTTCCTTTAAACAGGCCATGGCTTCCATATTTTTAAGGACCAATTTCTATGACCCTAAAGTGCTGCCGAATTGCATTCACTCCTTTCTCAAGAGATTCTAGCATCTTTTACCATTCCACGGTTAAGATCGAACATTGAGTCCATCATGAAATCCATTAAAAATGATCAAGAATTTTACAGGTTGAAGATTCTTCACCGTTTCTCCTTACATTTAGCAAGATCTATTTGGTTTTTTGCTGATTTGTATTGAATTAAGTGAAGGCTTTGAATCATGAAGCATGTGAATGTATTTTTGAGTGATTCTGGACTTGTAATTCTTAAATCGCTAATGGAAATCATTGCCTAAGTGGACGTAGATCTTTCCTAAGATCGAACCACTATAAAATTTGTTTCTCTTTTACTTTTAATTGTGATTGTGGCCTCTTTCTTACCGATTGGTGAAGTGTAATTTCACACTGGTGTTTGAACCATTCTTGATTCAAACAATAAGTGTGTTAATGAGCAGGATTAATTTTCGTAACCCTTGTAACTTAAAACTTATTTAGATGAATTCGGAAAAATCTATGTACTCGATCTTTTCGAATGATGGAAAGTTTGAGTTGCTATTATTATTCCTTTTGAAAGCAGAACTCATAAGTGATGGTATGTGTTAGATCCAAAAATGGCTCTAACACCTAAACTAGGAACAATTTCTGATGAAATAAAATTAAAATGAAGAAAATGCACAATTTATAGTGGTTCGGCGTTAAATAGCCTACGTCCACTTTCTACTTTTTGTATTGATGAGTTGAATATAGATACAACAATGATTCTTCCTCATTTTCACTCATATCATACATTGATTCACTCAATTCTCTCTGAAATGTACTTTATAAGATGATTGCAATATGAAAATGGTGATGGAATTCGGTTCTCAAAGGGGTTTCAACTCTGAAAATGCTAAAGTTCCTTTGAAATGTGCCTTGGGGTGTATTTATAGGTGAAGAATGCTCATGACATGGCTTCGGTTAGGATCCACGTGGCACCCATCCCGTTACTGTCGGGTTCGGATGGGATATGATAGCAACAACGCATCAGGTTAGTGGTGAACATGGGGAGAACGTGGGTATAACCGCTCCGAGTCTTAAGGGAACGTGGGTAAAGCTTCTGCAATTTCAGGCGCCTTGGATCGGATCGGAAATATTCCCATTGGGGATCGGATCAGATTTGACTGAACCGATCCAGTTCGACCTGTCTCCCCTTCTTCTTCACTTGGTGCCTTGTGTCTTGACCAAATGGACTCCGATCCGACCCGATTCTTTGAGTGAGTTATCTTTATTCTTTGATCTTTTATCTTTGTGTATCCTAGTTCACAAAGTAGGTTAACATTTTGCGCTCTCAAAGGATGCTTCTATTGAAGATGGAGCGTGCTTTGACATTATTTGCCTACCGGTCTCTTAATTTGAACCGTTGAATAGTTGCTTTCATTCGCGTGTAGGGATGCGATGCTTCATAAAGTTGTGTCTCTTGTTGCTTATATATACATCATTGAACGCATGAATCATCTTCTTTACTTTAAACAACTCTATGAATTCTTCTTGATGTCCAGTGACTCCTCTAGGTAAGTTTTTTTGTTTATTTTTCTTTTAGTTCATTTCATACATCGAGTTAACTCTGGTAACTAAATTTGGGTTCAGATCCGGTCCGAACAGTTTCTTTTACACCCCACTACCACTGAACGAATGGGCTAAATACCTATATGGGCCAACACTCCGGTCCGATCGGAATGAAATGTTAGGAATACTAAGAGCCACCTCAAACCCATATATAAATCCGCCACACCTCCATCTCTCTTCTCTTCCTTTCATTCTTGTCGTCGTCTAAGTTTTGCACAGAAAACCATAACTCTCAAAAACTCCAGAATCCTCACTTTAATCTTAAAATCGAACACATATGTAGGCTCATAACTTCGATTAACCTCGTTATGGATGATTTAAATTAGGATTTGTGGATAATTTGAGCTATTTGGGAGTGGTGTTCGGTTGACCTTGACGTCATGGCCTCCTCCTCCCCCCCCCATCGTTGTTGATGGCCTCACCGCCATCTCGAAGCAGTAACGGAGGGGATTAGGATCTAATGTTGAACGTGTCAGCACATAAGTGCTTGGCTTTGACTTGGGTTTTTGGCATGAGTCTGGGTTCGGTGTTGGTTAAGGGAGAGAGAGAGGGGAAGAAGAAGAAGAAGAGAGGAAGGTATGGGATTGATCTGAGTGAAGAGGCATAAGAGTGAAGGAGTGAGAGGGGTTCATCTGACAGGGGCAGGTCGGAGTGAAAGAAGTAGACAAGGGAAAGCGTAGGCACTCGAACTGATCCGAACTTCTTAGAGAACCCATTTCGAACCGAACCGATTTTTCCTGTAAGGCATTAACTTCTGCTTTGAACCAAACATGATGTTGCCCTCAGCCCGAACCCTTTTCTTCATGAGGTGTCTGATCCGGTCCTAGCATATGC
Organism: Allium sativum; assembly: GCA_030737875.1. Classification (NCBI taxonomy): domain Eukaryota; kingdom Viridiplantae; phylum Streptophyta; class Magnoliopsida; order Asparagales; family Amaryllidaceae; genus Allium; species Allium sativum. The sequence continues at coordinate 890,402,062 of CM060916.1, read as the reverse complement.
ACCCGAACCGAATTGAAACTCAATGCACAAGAAATATCCTACTTGCCCGATCAGTGTCTGCCGTGACCCATAACTTAATGAACAGTTAGGGTAGTGCCTTGTGAACATGAGCAAACATTTAAAACTATTATAAACATTACTGCTTCGCCAAACTTCTGCATTATGCTCTTACATATTTACTTTGCATCTCTTGCACACACTGTACACACCTTAGTTTACACATATGCACGAGGGTATACGGGCTATTTTACTCTAAATTATACTATTGCTTCTTCAATAGTTTAGCAACCATGGCAGAAAGACATTCATTTAGATTAGCAGAAAAGGGAGAAGTCACATAAACATCCAAGAAACTCACTCTTGATGACATATCCTCTTCCTCAGACGCTAAATGGGATGATGAGGGTCCAGATTATGAAATGGAAGGGCACAATAGTGAAGTATCTTCCGGGGGTGATGTCTCTCTTGGTGAGGAAGAGTAAAGAGAGATAGGAGATGATCATGCTTCCGACGATTTTGAAACTGCCACCATACTGAAATTACTCAAAGATTCTGTTAAGTCGACGATCGATGATGATAGACTCACCCGAATATATTTAAAGCATGGGATATTAAGAAGAGATACCCAGTTGCCTTCGAAAACAGATCACCCGCACAATCCACCGGAAGGATTCATGGCTATTACCCGATTAATGTGTCTAGTTGGAGCAATACCTCCGTTTCCGCCTTTTGTCGTTGATTTTCTGAGACAGACGTGGATTGCCCCCAAGCAGTTACATCCCAACTCTTATGCTTATTTATACACCTTGTATATAGCATACAAAGAGATTTTAGGTATAGAGCCTACCTTTGATGATGTCCACTTCTTTTATAATTTCAAGCATCAGACTCAAGAGACTCCCTCCTTCTCATACTTTGAATCAGTTCTAAAAAGGAAAAATCATCACTGTTCCATATAGCAGCAAGGCTGGTGACTCAAAACCCAAATGGTTTTACATCAGACAGCAACAGGGGTGCACCAGCAGATGGGCCAAATCAAGTAAAGCATCGAGTTTCTAAATTCCAACTCTAAATGTTTAGTCAACACATTAACTTGCTTTCATTTTCACTCGCAGTTGATAACTCAAAGAAAATATTGGGTCAATTATACTTTGATCGTTTGCACCAGCTGTTCAATGGTGATCAAAAGTGCTTAACCTTCGATGATGTTCTTAAGGATGAGTATCTCCATCATCACGGGTTACTATCTATTACCCGTAGTATAGGTCATGGGATAGGTCCATATGTGTATATACCTCCGGTCGACATTATTACTAAGACGGGTGAGGGCTTGAAAGGTCCGACAATACCCCTTAGGACTCCTCTCACTCCGTCCTCAACTCAGGACGATGAATTAGCCAACATAGATGAGAAGTACAGAAAAGGGTATACCATTCTTGATGACGCCATTTCTACTGAAAAGTAACATCCCCTAAAGAGCTGCCACTAGATGCTCCTCAAGGAGATGCTCCTACTACCGACGATTCTACATTTAAGGGTTTAGGAAATCTTCCCCTAGCCGAAACTATTTGTACTTCAGAGGACTTCAGAACGAATCCTTTAACCTTCACCTTCAGAAGAGACTACTCCCGTGAAGACCAAAGGGCCTACTTACGCTAGTCTGGCTTCAGGCTTGGGTTTGTTGGGGGGAACGTCACTTAGGATGCACATAACACATTAGCATCGCACGTCACAACACTTATATCTTATGTGAATGTCGATTCTAAACTCCACTTATATTATTATGCAGGTACAATGTCATGCCCTTACTATGATGTCAGGAAAATTCGCCGTAGCATGTCCAGACCTCCTTCTGACACCGAGCATGATCGCCATGAGAACCGGGGCAGAAATGACAGAAGGCATCATGATTCCCATCGACCTCACACTTCACGCTCTCGTTCTCCTGTTCGGTCAGATCCAGACAGATACAAGAGCCGCCAAAGTCGTCGTGAGAGAGACACATCACAGTCCAAAGACCGAATTCTTCCCCAAGATAGATATCCTCGAGAAAAAAGTCAACTGAAGCACATTGATTTGCGAGACAAGCACAAAGTCTCTGAGAAGCAACCTGAAAAAGGTGATCCAGCCATCGTCCCCGCCAAGAGGAAACGTTTTGAGCTATCTTATTCCAAATCCCCACCACTGGACTCTGATCCCAAAACGAAACTGGCTTATCTGAAGGAGTAGTTCCCAGATCACTACTTTGAGCATTTAACTTTCCTACCCGCACTTGAGCCTATTTCTTCAAAGTGGGCAAATGATGCTTGGGCAAAGATCGACGCAGTAGAGAAACAATACTCGGAGATGTACAAGTATCCATGCAATCTCTCCAGAATCATTCGAGCCCTAATTGCAAACGTCGATGCAATGAAAAAAGTTGCAGACTCCGATGAGAAGGTTTTGAAAAATCTGGAGAAGGACTTAGAAGACACACAGGCTCAACTTGTCATTGCTCAACGAGATGCCAACAACTTCAAAAAGAAATTTGAAGAATTATAAAGCGTTATCATGACCTACTAGAATCTCACAGTCAAGAGCGTTTAGATCTGAAGAAACAAGACGAAGATGCTAAGTCGGAAAGTGTCAAGGTGCAACTAGCTTACAGTACTCTTGAGCAAGAAAAGGCCGAGTTAGCGAAGAAGAATGCCGAGTTGGAGAAAAGAAATGCTGACTTGGAGGCCAAGTTAATGGAGGCCGAGACTAGAGCTGCTTTAGCCGAGGGGAACACGGATAACGCTATCAAGTCCGCTGAGGAGGCCCACACACAGCTGTCTGAGGCTAAGAAGGAATTGGATGGATTTGGCGAACTGATGATAGAATTCTTTGCTCATATAATACGTCGCCAAAACATCTCTTGGATCGAGGACTATCCGACCACCCTATTTCACATGTGGAATCAAATCATTGAGTGAGAAAAGGACGAACTTAAAGTAGACTCTGTTGATGAAGACAAGCTCATGGAGAAGTATCTTAAAGATGATGAACAGGCACGCCTGGCCGAGGGGCGTCGCCTTGTTGCTGCTGCCATGGAAGAGAAGAAACGCCAGGCCAAAGGAAAGAATATCCTTGAAGGTGGTTCCTCTTCTATTACCATCGAAGTTACCGGAGTAGAGGGATATGATCCCAAGAATCCGGGAATTCCTAAAGCGCCTCTTTTATCTCCTATACCTGAATCAGCATCAGGGACGTTAGCGACCCCAATTGAGAAATCATCAGAAGGTATTTCCACTTTTTCACCCCAAGTTGCCAAGGCAGTCTCCACCTTTCGTCACATCATTGGGCAATCGATCGAAGATTCCTTGTTTTCTCCTAAGTTGATTACTGTTGCTTCTCATTCTTTAGGTGTTGAATCAACCGAGAAGGCTGACGAGCAACGGGGAACCGTTATTGGGGAAAAATCCATCGAAGAGACTCAGAAAGGACAGGATAAGGCTACCATCGTTGAGTACGGATGGGGAGCTAAAGGTAAAAAGGAGGAGGCTATCAACAAGATTCCCATACCACTAAACGCCGACACTTCTCATGATGATGAAATGATAGACGCTTTGAAAGATGACGATGGTAATGATGGGCATAAAGAAGATCCCAATGTTACTATAATTGGGGATTCGAAGAATGCTAATGACGTGACTTTTCCTGAACTGAAGGCCAAACAAGACAAGCGCATGCAGCTGAAAGTCGAGGAGATAGACCCTGAAAGCCTTAAGCCCCTTGCAGTGATGGATGCTGGATCGAGGTTAGTTGTTAAGCTTTCAACTGGGTCAATTACAGAGGAGCTTGCTAAAAAAGCTTCTCTCGATCCCAGCGCTTCGACTCCTGGGAAGAAATCTATTGACTCTGGTACCTCGATTATAGAGTAGAAGAAACAAAAGCGTCTCATGTCCGATGTTGAAAAAAGTTAAAAAAGCTCTTAAGGCTGCCAAGAAGTCGAAGTCTACTCCAAAGTCCAAGTGACAATGCATTATGTTTTTTGTTTTGAATATTCCATTGATCCGCTATTGTAGTAGCGAGTGCGGCCCTTGCACCTTTTACTTTCCTTTCCTGTACAAGCTCACGTATTTGTGAATAAAGAAGTTTATTTCCCACAATATCAAATACTTGTGAATTTATTATTTAAGTAAGAATGTAGATAAACATGTCATATCGCAGTTATACAATAAGTTATACAATAAAGTCAATATCAGGGGAACATGTACATATGTATGCCCCCAATCAATTTTGAATAGACTGACTAACTGAGGTTTATTCGAGATTGATTAGACTTAACATTCAGTTGCCACCGGCTCTATGGCGGAGCTAAATTTCTTTGTCGTTGATGCTTATCTTTCTAGCATCATTATACTCCCCTGTTTCATAGCCAGGTTAGAGTTTTATCAATGAGGTCTCTTATCGGGGTGCACCTTCATGCCTCAAGGGACGTCGTCTTCCCGTCCTTTATACTCTCTCTCAATTGGTGAGAATTAGAGTTAGGAATGTCGTCTTCCCATTCCTTCTATCCTATGATGCAAATGGTCATTTCGCTTGCTCCTGCATATGAATTGTTCTTAATTTTAATTTTTTTAAACTTAATTCGATATTTAGCATTTTATAATCAAGACAAAGCAGTCACAAAATATAAGAATAGTGCAGGAAAGATAAATGACACACGATGTTTTTATAGTGGTTCAGCTAAGTCGTAGCCTACATCCACTTCATAATCCTTTGTTCATATAAACAGACTTTTTAAGGCAAGTCGTTCCTTTTTACATAGTTTACAAAAACGAAATGGAAGACATTTCATATTTAGCTCAGATATCGTCGCAAGTGCTTGGCATTCCAAGCTCTGGGAATCTCTTCACCGTCCACGGTCGTTAGCTTGAATGCTCTGTATCAAGCTTCCGTTAGATGGTGTATGGCCCTTCCCATTTTGGACCCAATTGGGTTGAAGGTGGGAAGACTCGTTGCAATACTAAGTCTCCTGGTTCGATGGTTTTGAAGCGAACTTTCCGGTCATAATAACGTGCTACTTGATGTCGATGTCTTGAGGCACGCAAGTCTGCTTCGTATCTTATTTCTTCAACCATATCAAGAGGCTCTAGGAGGAGTGTTCTATTCATCATTGGGTCATAGTATGCTACTCGATGAGAAGGGACTTCTAATTCCATCGGGATCACTGCTTCTGACCCGAAGGAGAGTGAAAAAGGGGTATGGCCAGTAGTCGTCTTAAAGGTTGTCCTGTAGGCCCACAAAGCTAGTGGAAACTCATCTACCCACTTGGCTTTGGCCCACTCCAATCACTTCTTAAGAATAGTTTTAATGACCTTGTTTATTGGTTCAACCTGGCCGTTTGACTGCGGCCTGCGGGTGAGCTACAGCGGTGTATCGTTTATCAATCTTGTATTTCTGGCAGAAGTTTCTAAATTCACTACTGTCAAATTGGGTTCCACTATCAGTTATGATAGTTTTCGGTATCCCAAATCGACAGATAATGTTTCTGACCACAAAACTAATCACCTTCCTTGCTGTGATCGTGGTTAAAGGTTCAGCTTCCACCCATTTCGTGAAATAGTCCACGACGACGATCGCGTACTTTGTTCCCCCCTTTGGCAATAGGTGACACTCTAATAATATCAATTCCCCACATGGAAAACGACTATGGGCTTACCATTGACTTAAGCTGAGCTGGAGGTGCTCTGGGAATTTGGGCGAATCTTTGACATTTGTCGTAGCGTCGTGAATAATCAGCTGTGTCTTTATTCACGGTAGGCCAAAAATATCCATACCGCAACACTTTCTTTGCTAGGGTTTGGCCCCGGTGTGGTCCCCACACTCACCTTCGTGTACTTCTCACAGTACACATTTGATGTCGTAATGTGCGATACACCATAGTAGGGGCATTGAAAACCCTTGGTGATAAAGGACGTCGTCCTGTAAAACGTATCTAGCAGCCTTACGTGTTACAGCTCGCCTTTCGCTTTTCTTCAATGGGAGGGTTCCATTCTTGAGGAAGTTCTTGATCGCTGTCATCCATGATTCTCTCTCTGGATCAACTTCTAAGGCTAGTTCTACCTCCATCAGGTCGAAACTCGGTGATTCCAAAATCTCTATTGGAACCATTTCAGTTTCTTCGGTGTTGTCAGAACTTGCTAGTTTTGCAAACCGGTCTGCCTTTTGATTTTCAATTCTTGGAATGTGTGTTATGCTATAACGCTCCAAATTACCCAGTAACTCCTTTACTTTTTTGAGATAAGTAACGAGCCGAGGTCCTTTAGTAACAAACTCCTCCCGTACCCGGCATACAACTAATTTGGAGTCACAGCATATATCCGGTGTCTTCACTCCTAGTTCTTTGGCGAGTTTCAGCCCGGCAATCTGGGCTTCATACTCGAAATCGTTATTGGTAGCAGCAAATTCTAATCACAAGGCATAGTAAATAGATCGTCCTTCAAGAGTGATCAAAACAACTCCGATGCTGGACCTTCGATCATTCTTGGCTCCGTCCGTATATAACTTCCATGGGCTAAGCTCTAATTCTTGTTCTAAAGTAACCACCTTGTCACCCACCGTTTCCTCTTCGGGAACTGTGAATTCAGCTATGAAGTCGGCCAATGCCTGCCCCCTTATTGATCTCCGTGGCCAAAAATTCAAATCGAATTGACTCAACTCTATGTTCCATTTAAGTAACCGCCCCGATGCTTTGGGTTTTTGCAACACTTGCCTTAAAGGTTGATCGGTGTATACAACTATCGGGTGAGCCTGAAAGTAATGACGAAGTCTGCGGGAAGCAATCAGGAGGCTGTAAGCAAGTTTTTCTATTTTTAGGTAATTGCGTTCGGCAGCGGCTAGCTTCTTGCTTACATAGTATATCGGCCTCTGGACTTTATCTTTTTCACGTACCAACACTGTACTAACGGCATGAGATGATACCGCTAGATAGACAAACAAATCCTCATGTTCCACGGATTTTGGCAATATTGGAGGCTTCTCTAATAAGTCTAATAGATTCTGGAAAGCTTCCACACAATCAGGAGTCCACTCAAAATTTCGTTTCCCTTGCTTTATCAGATCGAAGAAAGGTACGCACTTATCTGTGGCTTTGGAGATAAACCTGCTCAATGCAGCAACTTTTCCGACCAGGCTTTGAACATCCTTAATCTTTAGTGGTTCTTCAATATTCCTTATTGCTGCTATTTGACTAGGATTTATCTCAATCCCTCGAGAACTCACGATAAACCCAAGGAATTTCCCAAGTGCGACCCCAAACGAGCATTTTAGGGGGTTTAACTTCATCCCATACCTTCGAAGAATGTCGAACATTTCGGCTAAGTCCTTTGTATGGTCGGAAGATTGTCTAGACTTCATAAGCATGTCGTCCACATAAACATCCATGGTTTTTCCGATTTGATTATAGAACATGCGGTTGACCAAACGCTGATACGTGGCTCCTGGATTCTTTAATCCAAATGACATTACCACATAACAATATAACCCCAAGTCTGTGATGAAACTTGTGTGCTCCTGATCCGGTATGTGCATGGGAATTAGATTGTACCCCGAATAGGCATCTATAAAGGATAAAGCTCGTGTCCGGCCGTCGAGTCTACCAGTTGATCAATCCTGGGAAGAGGAAACCTATCCTTCGGACAAGCCTTGTTCAAGTCAGAGAAGTCAATACATGTACACCACTTCCCGTTAGATTTTTTGACCAAGACAGGATTTGATATCCAGTCGGGATATTTTGAATCCTTAATGAATCCATTATCCTTCAATTTCTCTACCTCTTCTTTCAAAGCTGTTGATCGCTCTGGGCCTAACATCCGTCTCTTCTGCTTGACCGGCAGGTGCTTTGGATTGATGCTTAAAGAGTGGATCATAATAGCAGGCAAAATCCAACACATGTCAGCATGAGTCCAGGCAAACACATCTAAATTTTCCCTTAATAAATCAGCCAACTCTTTCACTTGAATTGGATCTAGCTGCGATCGGATCTTTAGTACTTTTGTCAAATCTGCCTCATCAATAGATATATCTATTGTTGTCTTGTTGGGAGTCGCCTTTCTATCCTCGGGTTCTCTATCCTCTCTGGGATCTATATCCTTGAGCACATCCAATAGCGACTCTCTTAGGGTTGGACCCCTTAATTGCTATGTTGAGTTTTTCTTTGAAGGGGGTGAATCGTCCTTAGATTCTATATTCAACCCCTTCATTAGCATCTCCAACTACATCATGTAACAAGCTCGTCCCTTAGCTTGATCACCCCTCATTACCCCTATTCCTGCATCTGTCGAGAATTTAAGCAGTAAGCACCCAAGTGTGATACATGCCCTAAACTTGGCGAGGGTCGGTCGGACTAGGAAAGCATTGTAGGGTGACTCAACATCCAAAACAATAAATGGCATGATTTTCACTCTTTGACGATCTCCTTGTCCTAACGTCACTGGTAATTTTACGAAGCCCATCAGAGCCGTTGACGCCCCATTGAAGCCCCGTATCCATCCTTCGCAGGGCTATAGATCTTTTGCTTCGATCTCATTTGTTCAAAAGCTTTCTTGAAGAGGATATTGATGAGCTTCCATTGTCCACCAACACCTTATGGACTAAGGCGGGGCCGATGGCCGTGGTAATTACCAGTGGGTCTTCAGTTGGTGATTGAATTCCGGTATCATCTCTACTACGGAATATGACGTCATCTGACATTGTCTTTTGTTGTTTTACTAGAGTAATGTCTTCAAGGTTACTGCATTATCCTACCTCAAAGTGCTTGGCGGCGTTAACGTGTTGATCCATCGCTTTGAAACTATGGCTAGCTAGATGGGGTCCGCCTATAATGGTATTGATAACGATCCCCTTACCTTTCTGCTGGGCTGTGGGTTTAGAAGTAAGCTGGTTTTGGTTCGGGGCTTTCCCTCCTTGCCCCCTGTCCCGTGGGGCAACCTTGTACTCGTCTAACTTCCCTTCCCACAGCAATTTTTCAACTACATCTCTCAAATGACGGCATTCGTTGGTGGAATGACCGTGGGTTCCATGGAACAAACAAAACTTTCCCGTGGCGATCTCTTTTTCAGTGGAGTCTCTGGGTGGCGGGTTGTTATATTGAAATATGTTGTATGTGTCCAAATAAATGTTTTCCAAGGTATCATTCAATGGCGAATAATTCTCAAAAGTTTGGAATCGAGGTCATTTGCTGGAATTGTTCCATCAGTTCCTACACCTCTTATTGTCGTTTCCATTCTTGTTGTTATTACCTCCGTTCTGGTTGCCAACGTTCACTTCAACCTTCCCCGAACTGTCACCAGATTGCTTCACAACAACATTACTTTGGACACCTTCCCTCGAGGCCCCTTCGGAATTTGTCTTCCTATTTGCATGAGCTTCTTCGAATATTAGCCTTTTCGTAGAACAATTCCCTAGTGGGGGGCGGTTTCCCGGATAGATAATCCCCGAATTCTGTGTTCGGGTTAACTCCTTCTATTAAGGCCATCAGAATAGTGGGTTCATGAGGGTCACTAACTTCGGTAACAACTAGGTTAAAGCGGTCCAAATATGATTTCAGAGATTCACCCAAAGCCTCTTTAATCCATGACAACTCTATGAAGCTTTTTGATTTTCGGGTGTGAGGTCGAAACTGGTTCACAAAGCACTCACTTAATTCTGTGAAATTTGATACTGACCGTGGAGGGAGTCGGGTGAACCACATTAACGCCATGCCTTCTAGTTAAATCGGAAAGGCCTTGCATTTTATAATGTTTGGAGCTGCTGCGGCATTCATGAACCACGCATACCTCATCAGATGCTATCTTGGGTCCGTTCTCCCTGAATATCGATTCATCTATGGCAAGTTGAATCGTCGAGGGAACTGGAAGTCCAATATATCATCTGTGAAGGGGGTATGACTTTGCTCAATACCCTAGTCCTCATTAGTGTATCGTTGGATTTTGGACACGATCTGACACACCATTGCCCACACATCAACATTTGTTAATGTTTGCACAGGTTCTCTAGGTCTGATATTCGGATTGACCCTGGGTTCCTGATTAGGGGATAACCTCCTGTTTCTAGCGGCGGGTGCTCTTCACTGCTCCTTATGCTCTTGGTCGATCTCAGGAGGAAGGGGTTGGAGAAGTTGTTGTTGCGTAGGATTAGCAATATTAGGATCCCTAGGTAGAACGTGGGATCCACGCATGGGAAGTAACATAGGCTCTTGCAGGCTCGGGTCATCAGGTCGTAACACACGAGCAACATCTTCACGGGATCCTAAAGATCCAAAGGTCAACTGATCAATATTTTGAGGTTGCTCAAGCGGCCTTCTCTCACAAGGACGTCCTTTATTTGAAGAAGATGAATAGTTTGCAGTAAGGCAGCGTGTTAGGGAAGGTGTCTTTTGCCTTCGGAGTTCATTGAGTTCCCTACTCATGGCGATCATGTTCTCTTGCATGCGAAGACTGTCACGTTTATGGGCTTCCAATGCATTTCTAGTACTCTCCAGCATGTCAAGAAAATGCGAAAAATCCCGGTGCATGATGGGTGCGGATGGAGCAGGTTAATCACTAGTTATCATGGCCGGCATTAGAGCATTAGTGGGTGCTCGAGTAGAAGTACCAGCTTTGCCCCCGCGACCTCGTCAACACAATGGCTTGTTGATCTTCTTTAGCATCGTTCCCTCTAGCGCCTTCCACTTCTTTTCCTTTTCCTTTCCCTTTAGCCATAATGTCCAATCTTTCAATAATTAATCAGAAAATGCTTGAAAGTGTCGGAAATATAGCATTAACTTCTTTGAACTTGAAGGTCCAAACAGTAGAACGATAATCCCAAAAAGCGAATAATTCAAAGAATTCTCAGTGAAAGCACCAAAATGTTAGATCCAAAAATGGCTCTAACACCCAAACTAGGAACAGTTTCTGATGAAATGAAATTAAAAATGAAGAAAACGCACAATTTATAGTGGCTCGACGTTAAATAGCCTACGTCCACTTTCTACTTTTTGTATTGATGAGTTGAATGTAGATACAACAATGATTCTTACTCACTTTCACTCATATCATACATTGATTCACTCAATTCTCTCTGAAATGTACTTTATAAGATGATTGCATTATGAAAATGGTGATGGAATTCAGTTCTCAAAGGGATTTCAACTCTGAAAATGCCAAAAGATCCTTTGAAATGTGCCTTAGGGGTGTATTTATAGGTGATAATTGCTCATGACACAACTTCGGTTTGGATCCACGTGGCGCCCATCCCATTACTATCGGGTTCAGATGGGATATGATAGCGACAGTGCATCAGGTTAGTGGTGGACATGGGTATAACCGCTCCGAGTCTTAAGGGAACGTGGGCAAAGCTTCTGCAATTTCAGGCGCCTGGGATCGGATTGGAAATACTCCCATTGGGGATCGGAAATACTCCCATTTGACTGAACCGATCATGTTCGACTTGTCTCCCCTTCTTCTTCACTTGGTGCCTTGTGTTTTGACCAAATGGACTCCGATCCGACCCGATTCTTTGAGTGAGTGATCTTCATTCTTTGATCTTTTATCTTTTGTAGCCTAGTTCACAAAGTAGGCTAACAATATGTTTGGTTTATAAAATAGGGATTTCAAGACCAAGACTCCTCCTCTCCTATCGAGGAAGAAACACCATGAGCTATAGATCAAAAAGATACTTATAAAGTCCCTTTTGCTAATACTCCAGATAAGACTGTTTTACTTCAGAAGTTGGCTACGAAGCATTTGAATGAACGAGTGAACAACCTGGAGGGTCAGCTAAAAGAAAAGAACAAAACTATCCTTGAGGTAAAGAGAGAAATAAAAACCAACCCCTCTATTGATTTTGATGAAGAAGTAGTTGAATTATATTTACAAATTACTGATTTAGAGATTGAGCATGACAATGCGCTAGTGAGCTCTGAAACTTGGGAACCAACTTTTGGGTGTACATGCCGATATTGCTGCATCTAAGCTTCCACAAGCCACGACTAGCCCCGAGGCTTTGAGGGCCGAAATGCATTATCATATGGGGACCCCTCCACTTGGGTTAGAAGATTCAATTGTCAGCAGGTGGTGTCAAAAGGTTAATACCGACATAATTTTTTTAATGGTAGAGAATATAATGAGCATATACTTCAGTGTGTTGACTACTATGTTTCTAAAATTAAGTAACTACGAAAGGAAAGAAATGCTTATCAAAAAAATGATTTTGATTGGAGAAAGGGAATAAGACTTTTAAAGCCATGGGTAAGGCTTATAACAGGGCTCTAAAGCTCCAGATTAAACCCCTAGACTGCCCCGATAAGACCAGGGAAAAGAGGAAAAATATCAATGAGCTTTTGTGCATCGCGCTTCGACATGCCATTATTTGTAACACCCCACGTCCGTTAATGTCACTCATATAGGGAATGCATTAAGTCTCGTGGAGCGTTATAAGAAAACAGAACAGAATATTACAAGACAGATACTTAAATAGTACTTGAAAATTTTATAACTTTATTGCAGCGGAAACAGAAATAAGTTTGGTTACATCTTCAAACCCATCATACCAAAACCAAGTACATAATATTAGTCTTGTACAAAAGCCATCAGAGTATATAATTTTTAAAACCATAATCCCCAATCCAAAATGTCATATGAAAGAGGAACAAATCTAAGCATTTCTTTCAGCACTTCAAGCAGGAAAGTCCGAATCAAGCTTCAATGCTCCCACATTAAGAACCTGGGGGAGGGGGAAGAAAAGGAAAGAGGCAAAACAAAAAGGGTCAAACATAAAGTCGGGCAAGTCCAGTGACTTTAACAATATAATTAGTAAAGCAACATGATAAGAACATAAACTGAATATAAGAGATGACTGTTACATAAGCAGATATGACAAGGTAACAAGATGAACAAGATGTAACGTTGAATGCGCTTCTAACTTCTATAAGATATTCTCTGCACCGCACCAATACTAGTTTCATACCAAAAGATGATCCCTCTTATCTAACTAGAATGATGATAGTTTCGTGTACTTCTAGCTGCCATCATAGGTAATCATTGTGCACCTATCACCACCAGATATATCCACTATCCTCCTTGTTCGGTTATGTACCCCTAGCTGCTATCATAGGTAACCATTATGCACCTATCACCACTAGATGTACCCTCTCTATTCAATTATGTACCTCTAGCTGCTATCATAGGCAACCAATATGCACTTATCACCACTAGATGTACTCTCCCTATTCAATTATGTACCTCTAGCTGCTATCATAGGTAACCAATATGCACCTCTCACCACTAGATGTACCCAATACCCTTCGCATTCGATCGGCTCCCTAACCCCATAGATACCTGTGTTGGTCCCATAATAGGGTGTATCACTCCCTAAGGTGGCAACCCCGGTACTACTGAAATGCACAGCTTATACCTACACGATGCAATAATGTTTTACCTACCAGCCCGGACCCATGCACGCACATGACTCTGTTGGACTTGCACTGCCATCGCTAACTCTTTATTGACCTCTTACAATCAACGCCAGTAAGCGTGTCCCTGTCCTTGACCTAGTTCGAGCTCATATAGATACTGAAATGGGTTACTGGTTGAAAAGGGTCCACACACTTGACACAAGCCTCCCTCCTAAGCATGGTCCCCAATAGGAATTCCCACTTAACCCCTTTTTATCCCCATGTCTTATCACATGTCTAATCTTGGTTAAGTGCTTTTATTATGTTTCACATGCTACCCATGTCACCCACTTAACCCTTTATTATTCCCATGTCTTACCACACGTCTTGTTTGGTTAAGTGTTTTTAATTATGTTTCACATGCTACCGATGTCACGCACTTAACCTTTTATTATTCCCATGTCTTACAACATGTCTTATCTTGGTTAAGTGTTTATTAATTCATTGTAACCGTAATCTTGCAAGACCTCCCACATTAGATTGTCGTTTACGGTTGTTGGATATGCCAGTCGGTTCTGGGCAGGCTTATACCGCAATTCGAATCTAACCTCATGTCTTAGGCGTTCATTATAACTTTCTTGATTCAAGTCCCAATTTCAAATCTTGGATTATAGTGATTTCCAGTTACCCATAAATTCCAATCCAATTTATGCTTATAATTCTAATCCAATTTATACCTATAATCCCATGTATACAAGTTATACCAAATTATATCCAAATCAATTTGTGTTCATTTTTATTAACAATTTATGCAAGTCTCATGTATACAAGTTATATTTAATTATGCCCAACCCAATTTATGCCAAATCCCATGTATACAAGTTATACTCAATTATGCTCAACAATTTATGCCAAATCTCATGTGTACAAGTTATAATTGATTATGCCCAAACCAATTTCCATATTCATCAACAATTTATGCCAAATTTCATTTTATTGCATATTTCCTAAACTTTTTCCCAATCGTTCCAACGTTATTCGTACGTAAATCTCAACGCAATATGTTAGGCTCAAAGTTAGCCTAATCTCATAAAGAAAAAGGAAAAGAAGAAGCGAAGAGAATGAAAACTGGCACAAACATATAAATGAGCATGTGAAATGAATAACGACAAAGTAGATCAGATAGGCATATGATAATAGCAATTGGGTATGAATCTAAAGGATAACAAATTTCAAAACTTGATATGATTCATCTTATTTACAGGCACATACATCAGATCCAATTTACAATCCTATCACAATTACTTTTTAATTCAGTTATATGTAAAAGTAACATAGACTCACAATGACAGTATTCTTATAAGAGAATTAATCGTTGTGGTAGAAATTCTGATCTTGAATAATCTTTTAATTTGATTATTGAAGAAGAACTATCTCTAAATCTCTACTTTGATTTGGTGGGAGAAGAAAGGCTAGGTTAATTTAGATTAGAGCAACATAGAGGTGCCATGAATTAGTGTAATGGAATTAGGGTTAGGATTAGGTGTTTATTTATAGGTGTATAGGGTGAACTAAGACCTTTAGATTATATTAGGATCCATCAGAACCATTCAAAACATAAAAACACATCATGTGGAAGCTGTCCAGAAATTTCCGTCTGGATCTAAAAAGCGGTCGATGTCGACACCTCCCCATAGAGGTCGACACCCCCCTCCTCGGGGGGTCGACACCCCCCTCCTCGGGGGGTTGACACCCTTGGGCGGGATTTTTCCCGCTCTTTTTTTTTCTGGGTTTTGAAATTTGAATTATTTAATTTAATTATTTATTTTAATTCTTCTTATCTTTTAAATCTTCCGAGCCTCACAACTTTTTCATACGGTGTCCAATTTTAGCAAACTCGGACTCTATCCCAAGCAGAATTCCGAGACGAACGCAATGGCATAACCCATTTTACTTAATTCTTTTTTTAAAAATTAAGTGTTCTTAAGTTTGTTAATTTTAATGTTTTAAATTTATGAGGTGTTACATTCTCCCCTACTTAAAGGATTTCATCCCCGAAATCTCCAAGTTAAGAAGAATGTATATCCATCCTACCATCCAACATCCATCTACTCATCCATAATCCACAAGCATCCATTGTCCTTAAAAGATTTCTAATGCTATATGAACATATGCAAAAGTGTGTGTATACGTCCCTTATCTAATGTAAAGATCAGGCGGTCTACTGATTCAGTTGACCTCCTTAATGTCAGTTATGTTAGTGCCATGAGTCCAACATGTATGCAATTATTCCTAATGCACTTTAGAACTTCTATATGAGTGCACAATCATTCACTCAAATGCGGCATCCATATAATAACACATTCAATATGCATCCATTAACTTAAATATGCATACTCATTCATATGCAATATGAAAGTGATTGAGCCGATCTAGTGCCTAATGTGTGTGTAAATGCATCCACAAGCAACCACTAGCAAACACTTACATCCACTTGCATCCACCAAACATAACATGTCTCAAACACGTATTTACAACCATAGGATTTTCTACCTAAAGATCGAAGATATAATCGAAAGGACACACTAAACGATAGAACAAGTATAAACAAAGTGGTAGAAAAAGGAGAAGTTAAGAACATACCCTCAAAAAGGAAAGGGTACGACGCACATATCTTGTCTTCCGTTTCCCAAGTCGCGTCTCCTTGACCATCTCCCCATTGGACTTTAACCAACTTGACCTCTCGGTTTCGTAATTTTTGACCTCCAATCCAAGGATGCATGTAGGAACTCGTCTAACCATGGTATCTCTCTCCACTTCCATTTCTCTAAGCATTCTCGGCTCTACTACTTCCGCAGTATCATTTAAACACTTCCTCGAATGCGACACATGAAATACGTCATTAACACCACTAAGCTTCTCAGACAACTTCACTCTGTAGGCCATTTGTCCAATTCCTTCTGTAATGGGGATGGCCCTACGAATCTTGGTGCCAATTTCCCTACAGATCCAAAATGAACTACATTCCTCAATGGTGATACTTTAATAAAAACCATGTCTCCAACCTCGAACTCAAGATCAGTTCATCTCTTGTTAGCGTATGACTTTTGCCGGTCTTGTGCCGTCTTCATGCATCTTTGAATCAATTCTATCTTCTCCAAAGTTTCTCTAATCATCTCGGGCCCAAGCAAAATCTGATCCGTAGATTCCCACAAACAAGTTGCTGATCGGCAAGGTCGTCCATATAGAGCTTCAAAAGGAGCCATGCCAATACTAGTCTGATAGTTGTTATTGTAAGCGAACTCTACTAATGGAAGATATTCCTCCCATGTCCCTCCAAAGTCCAAGATGCATAACCTCAAAAGATCTTCTAGAATCTGATTCACTCTTTCTGTTTGGCTGTCCGTTTGAGGGTGATAAGCGGTGCTCAAACACAATTTCATTCCTACCGCCTCTTCCAAGCTCTTCCAAAACTCACTAGTGAAAATGGGATCTCGATTGCTTACGATACTAGAAGGTATGTCGTGTAGACGAACTATCTCAGAGATAAATAGATGCTAACCATGTCGCTGTTCTTTTACTCTTTATGGGAACGAAATGGGCGCTCTTGGTAAGTCTATCTACCCAAATCCCCGTATTACCCTTCCTTGACCTTGGCAACTCGTCGACGAAATAAATGTAAACACTTTCCCATTTCCACCATGGAACCTCTAAAGGGTGAAGCAAACTACCAGCCTTCTTTTGCTCAGGCTTGACTTGCTGGCACACTAAGCATGTAGAAATGAACTCTGCCACATCCTTCTTCATTCTAGCCCAAAAGAAAACTACTTACTTCTGTTGCGTTCTTTGGGATCTTCCAATCTTGGATTGCCACTACCTTCGCGGGATCCACTGCTATCCCTTCATTAGAGACCACGTGCCCTAAGAATCTTACTTCCTTCCTCCAAGAATGGCATTTGGAGAACATAGCCTTGAGTTGATGTGCTCGAAGGGTCTCTAAGACTTCCCTAAGATATAAGGCATCCACAAGGACTACCATAAACTTGTTTAGAAACTCCCTACTCATCAAATCTACAAAATATGCAGGTGCATTCGTCAAACCAAAAGGCATGACGAGCCACTCAAAGAAACTGCCGGGAGTCCTAAAAGCAGTCTTATCTATACTATCGTCAGCAACACTCAACTGATGAAAACCTGCAGCTAAGTCCAACTGCGATAAAACTAAAGCACCAACCAACTAATCGAACAAATCACCTATTCTTGGAAATGGGTGCCTATCCTTCTTCGTGAGCATATTCAGCTCCCTATAGTTCACGCACAATCTAAGCGAACCATCAGCCTTTTGTAGCGAAAGCAACCGGAGCACCCCATTTCGAAATACTTCTTCTTATGAACCCCTTTCTCAAGCAGCTCCCCTACTTGTTTACTGAGTTCCTTACTCTCTCTCGGAGCTATGTGGCGCATTGGCAATGAAACTGGCTTTGCATTATCTACTAAGTATATTTGGAAGTCTATCTCATGCCTCGGGGGTAAACACCGAACCTCATCGAAGACGTCATCACACTCACGGACCACTCGAACAAATTGCAAATCATCGATGGATGCATAAAATGATTCTAGGTAGCTAAACATCACCGAACCCCTAGGGTCATAAGAGATATCAAGGATCCTTCCACAATGAGTCAACAATCTAACTACCCTTCTTTCACAGTCTAGGGTGGCACTATATCTGGCTAGCCAATACATCCCTAGAATCAAACCATAGCCAATGAAACCAAGAACATAGGCATTGCATTCAAATTTAACGCCCAAGATAGACACTCTCAAATCCCGACAAATCAGAGATAAATGAGCAGAACCACCAATAGGATTTGAGAATACAATGGGATCCATAACCAAAATAGTATCTAGGTGTAGTGTTTCAACTAACGAAGCAGATATAAACGAATGCGAAGCGCCATAATCAAACAAAGTTCGAACAGGATGGTCAAAAAGAAAAATCAAACTTTCGACAGAAATATTTCCTCCTCTCTCATGTCCTGGTGCCATAAGAGCATGAACCTGCCCTCCATAAGTAGATCCTTTCCTCTATCTATGCCCTTGTCCTTGCCTCCTTGAGCAGTCTTTAATCAGATGTCCTGCCTCACCGCAATGAAAACAACCATGCTTCTTCTTCTTCCTACAATCCTTAATTACATGGCCCGTTATACCACATTAAAGACACTTACTCTTGTCACGGGGTTTATTATTCTTTCCACCCTTCTTAGGTTCTACTTTCTTGTTCTGTGATTCTTCCACTTTCACAACTTTCTTTTCACCTTTACCTTCTTCGTGGATTGAAGCCATATCAACAAGTTTCTCATCCTTGGGTTGTGCTCCTTAGCCTAAACTCCCTCCTTCTCATTTTTACCATCCTTTTGTAACATGTTAACAAGTCTCTCGAAAGCTGCCTCTATTGTATGGAAAACCCTACAAAGCTTGAAAGAAAATTAGCCGTAGGTGAAACTACTACGGCTATAGATGGAAGTTAGGAACTTCTTTGCTCTTCGACAAGCGCCATAGTCTCATCATGCCTACGGAACCATGCCGCGATGAGGTCACCTCCCAGAAAGCCAGGAGCCTCGGAGACTCAGAAAAGAAGGAAATAAGGATTCAAATAGAAAAAATCAAAAGATAGTGCATATGGCTTTGGGGAATATGTCTTTCAAAACTTTTCTTTTGGAAATACTTCTTTTAAAACCGTTTTGAAAACAACTTTCAAAATATTTTATCTGATCCGGTAACCTTCAGCTCTGATACCGTGTAACACCCCACGTCCGTTAGTGTCACTCACAAAGGGAATGCATTAAGTTTTGTGGAGTATTATAAGTAAACAGAACATAATATTACAAGACAGATACATAAAATAGTACTTGAAAATATTATAACTTTATTACAGCGGAAACAGAAATAAGTTTAGTTACATCTTCAAGCCCATCGCACCAAAACCAAGTACATAATATCAGTCTTGTACAAAAGCCATCAGAGTATATAATTTTTAAACCATAATCCCCAATCCAAAATGCCATATGAAATAGGAACAAAGCTAAGAGTTACTTTCAGCACTTCAAGCAGGAAAGTCCGAATCAAGCTTCAACGCTCATACATTAAGAACCTGGGGGGGGGAGGAAAGAAAAGAGGCGAAACAAAAAGGGTCAGACATAAAGTCTGGCGAGTCCAGTGACTTTAACAATAAAATTAGTAAAGCAACATGATAAGAACATAAACTAGATATAAGAGATGACCGTTACATAAGCAGATATGACAAGGTAACAAGAGGAACAAGATGTAACTTTGACTGCGCTTCTAACTTCTATAAGATATTCTCTACATTGCACCAATACTATTTTCATACTAAAAGATGATCCCTCTTATCTAACTAGAATGATGATAGTTTTGTGTACTTCTAGCTGCCATCATAGGTAATCAACGTGCACCTATCACCACTAGGTGTATCCACTATTCTCCTTTTTCGATTATGTACCCCTAGATGCTATCATAGGTAACCAATATGCACCTATCACCACTAGATGTACCCTCCCTATTCAATTATGTACCTCTAGCTTCTATCATAGGCAACCAATATGCACTTATCACCAATAGATATACTCTCCCTATTCAATTATGTACCTCTAGCTGCTATCATAGGTAACCAATATGCACTATCACCACTAGATGTACCCACTACCCTTCTCATTTGATTGGCTCCCTAACCTCGTAGATACCTGTGCTGGTCCCACAATAGGGTGTATCACTCCCTAGGGTGGCAACCTCGATACTACTAAAATGCACAGCTTAAACCTACACGATGTAACATTGTCTAACCTACCAGCCTGGACCCACGCACGCACATGACTTCATTGGACTTGTACTGCCATCGCTAACTCTTCATTGACCTCTTACAATCAGCCCTAGTAAGCGTGTCCCTGTCCTCGACCTAGTTCGAGCTCATATAGATACTGAAATGGGTTACTGGTTGAAAAGGGTCCATACACTTGACACAAGCCTCCCTCCTAAGCTTGGTCCCCACTAGGAATTCCCACTTAACCCCTTTTTGTCCCCATATCTTATAACATGTCTCATCCTGGTTAAGTGCTTTTATTATGTTTCACATGCTACCTATGTCACTCACTTAACCCTTTATTATTCCCATGTCTTACCACATGTCTTATCTTGGTTAAGTGTTTTTAATTATGTTTCACATGCTACCCATGTCACCCACTTAACCCTTTATTATTCCGATGTCTTAACACATGTCTTATCTTGGTTGAGTGTTTATGAATTCATTATAATTGTAATCTTGCAAGACCTCCCACATTAGATTACCGTTTGCGGTTGCTGGATATGCTGGGCGGTTCCGGGCAGGCTTATACCGCAATCCAAATCTTGTTGTATATAACGGTGTTGTATACACAATTATACGGTTTTTGTTTGATGATAACAACCAAATATATATTAATATAATAAATGTGTTTGTTATTGTACTGTTATATAACGTCACAGACAGAAATATAATATTTAGATTTAAATAGAATACCACTGTACAGAATTTCATACATTCACACAGTATTTTATTTGAATATAATATTATATTTCAACATTCAAATAGTATAGATTATACGACTCACTATTTGTACACATCCACAGAATATTATACTACTTGTGTAAATAAACTGAATATAATAGAGAAGTTTGTTTGACAACAATAAAATAATTTTTTATTTCAAACAAATTTGTTTAATACAAACATCAGTACAATTCTGTTGTTACACAGCTCCTCACTATAACACTCTGTCTATACATCTTACATATATACAATCACTCAGTTTACATTTCAATTAACAGACACATTGACAATGATACACTGACACGTCTTCATATTGTCTTCATCTTCAATCTTCTGTCTTCATAGCGTCCTTCAGTCAGTCCAGTCTTCATACCTGTAATATACAGAAACACACATACAGTATTTGGAACAGAAATAATTTCATATTCTAGAAGATATAATTTTTATTTAAAAAAAATTATTTTGCCTCAGTTTTCTGGTGTGCTTCTCATCATTTTTCTGACTCGATCTAATTTTCATCTATGTCTAGACAGCTTGTGATATCCACAGTGATACACTGTAAATACCACAAAGCAGTCAGTGTATATACAAAATATTTCTGTGTAGGGACAGAGAAATCTTTTCTATTGGCTGCATATACACACGTGTATATATGTATACACGTGTGCACTGCCTCGCCAATATAGCGAGCAACTGAGGAGCAGCCACATGGACCAACTCGACTCAGTGCATTCATGAAAAACAACTCAATGTAAAAGTCAAACCAGCAAGTCCATGAGTCGAGCAACAAAGTCAACACATCTCAAAGTACAAAGCAAAGTGGTCAAGGCAACTCAACGTGTGTGGTCGAGCACAAATACACATAGCCCAAGGGTCGAGCCATAGTCAAATAAAGTCAAGGCACAGGAAAGATCAAACTCAATGGCCAACATGAAACAAATACATGGTTCAATGGTACAAGCACAAATAACAAGCAAGTCTGCATGGGCCAAGTCTGCTAAGAAACTCAAATGGTTCAGCAGGAAATATTAAAGTTGAAAAGTCAAGGGACAACATGCATGGATATCTCCATATACACAAGTCATTTCTTTTGGGTGCATGGATGAGTAGTACAAATACAAGTGGCACAAGTGTGCCTAAGGGTCAAGGCATGATTTCAGATGATGCATTTCAGAAGTATACACAAGTTCATGGTTCAGCAAACAATTTAACTTCAGATTTTATATTCAAACAAGGCTAGTAAAGTAGCATGGTCAAGTATGAAGCCTAAAGTATTCAAGCATGTGCATGGATGAAATCAACATGCATGTACACACTAGAAATGGGTCAAGACAGATTGGCAAAATGGAACTCATTTCAGCATGACCAAAACAGAAATGACAAGTGTAAACAAAAGCAACCCAATCAAGTTCAACAAAGCTTCATTCAACATGTGTACAATATAATCTATTCATAACAACAAGCCAATGGTCGAGACTGTCTTGGAAATGATGCAGCATTGCAATGAGTTCATATCAGTTTTCAAGTTGAAGTGTACACAAGCATACATGATCAAAACAGGAAGCCGGTTTTCAAGCAACAGTAAGTGTTCAAGTCAATACAGTGTTATACAAGCATGCACAAGGAAGAAGCAATTTCAGTGAGGAACTCAAAATGACAAGTGCATAGATTCAAATATACATATAACACAACTTCTCAACTCAAAACAGTGGTGAATGCAACAATGGTCGAGACAACATGCGCATGAATCAATTCAGACAGCAAATGAGAGAGGTGTACATGTGCAGATAGATTCATAGGCTAGTGTGAACAAGTGCAAGTCATGAACAACTCAGCATGTATATGTATACACAAACAATTCACAAAGGAGGATAAACAATGGTGAACAATACTGTGAGTGCATAATTTCAGGGTCACAAAGGATCAATGTTTCCAGCAACAATTATTTCCAGTTTCCTCAAATATGAATCATGGTATCTTTTTATGGCAAGTGTTTTAATGATTTCAGAATTTATTTCCAACGTTCAACAATCAAAGAAGGGCCAAGAAAATCAATTAAATGACTTCCCAAAATCACAGTGTGCTAAGAACAAGTAGATTTTCACATATATGGTTATGCGTTAAAGCAGATATATGGCAAGTTTTTTACTATTTTCGGTTGAAATCAATCGGGAAATTTAATCAAAAGCAACTGTTTTAACAGGACAAGTTTTTTTGTTTATTTCTAGAAAATCGAATTAAACCTTTCCAATTTTGAATCATTCAGGGATTTCATTCGAAGCAATAAATAAAATTGGTTTCAAAAGGGTTTCTAGAAATGAATTACATGGGTCGATTTAATTTCAGATTTCAAGGAAATTTAAATTGAGCAAGTAATCAAAATTCGCAAGGGATAGCATACCAATGATATTCCAGACTCTTTGAAGACAAAAATGGAAAGCAGCCGAAATCAGATTGAGCCATTCAGTGAAATCAGAGAAATTAAAGGATTCTATAATCCTATTTTAACACCCTATCATCATAGGTAATCGAAATTGAAAACAAAAGCCAAATTTTCAAAGAGCATAAATCAATTCATGTCAAATTAAACTCACAGTTTTCGATCGAGAGAAATCCCAAACCAATAGACAAAGCAGAAAGCGTTCGAGCATCAAAGAACTTCATTTAATCAAGCATTGAATCGATTTGGGATGATTTATTTTAGAAAACCCTAACTTTTTCAATCGCAGCCACCATAATTTTTCCAGGGCAAAGAGGGATCGGGCAATAGCATAAATGGTGGAACTCATTTGAAAAGTGTTGGCCAAGTGTTCAAATGAAAAGGGGATGACCCTTTAGTTATATCCTAGGGTTTTTCTTTTTTATTTCATCTTTTTTTTAATTTGTTTTGTTTATCTGTAAAACAAATAATCAGTTCTAGAGTGTAACGACCCAGAAAATCTGAACCAATTTAAAATTTTTAAATTGGCTAAAATAGTGGATTTTAAATATTTAAAATAAATATTTTAAATAATAGCTATGAAAAGTGAGTTTGAATCGACGTTTGAAAACGAATATAATTTATTCTAATTATAAACAAGGCCTGAAAAGGCGCTGCAGTTTCAAAAATTAAATTCAAACTTTGTCGGACTATACCGGGTGCAAAACAACACGGATTTGAGAGAAACCAAAAATATTTAAATCTGTTAGTGGATATCTTTCTAACGAATCTGAAAAATCGAAGTTTCATAGCGGAAAGCAAAAGTTATGGCCAAATGAATTTTCAGAAAGGTCGCTATGGAATTTATATAGCCCGTGAAATTGTCCATTTTGCACACGACCTCGGAATTCGACGAAACCACTTTTGTTGGATCCGGGATGTGATGTTATTGCTAGGTTTCAAATTTCATAATTTTTGAAGCTGGTATGTGAGCGTGGCAAAGGAAAACATGTTTTGATCAATTACAGTTAAATTGGATCGACCAGAAATGGGCCTTTTTGCAAACGGTCTCAGAATTCGATGAAACTAGTTTTGTTGGGACTGTATCATCAAAAAATAGCCAAATTTATTTTTCTGGAATTTTTCGAATCAGTTTGTAGCCCAGGCAAATTGAAATGTACGTTCAAATTGAATATTGAATATTATATATTTTAATTTGAATGGAAACTGACTGAAATAGTCGAATGAGCCTACGAAACATATCCCATTATGTTCGGAATGGGGGTAAAACGCTAGGGACGACAGTCGTTGTGTTTAGATTGGTGGTCGTGTCAGAAAACCCCTTTAAAACCCATCGGCCAATCATAATTTTTATATGTAAAAAAAATCCTTTTTTTGTCTCTCCCCGATCGAAGGCGGAAACCTATTCGCCAGTTCCCGAGCATTTTCCGGTCGCCACACACCTCGTTGACCCCCGATCCTTTGGAACTTTTTGAATATCTCCCTTCTACCTTCAAATCCTTACCACCCTCGACCTCCACCGTGCGCTGTGCCTCGAGAATCGAACCCAAGAAGATCCGAACTTCCCATCGTCGATACCCCCTCCTCGCCCGATCGAGTTCAACGAAACCCCCGGCGCCGCGAAGCCCTTTCCACCCTCTTCGACGTCATGCAACCTGATCGGGACGAAGTGCTACGGATTTCACGAATTTTCAAAACCTAGTTTTGAACAGAAATAGAAAGGTACGGGTTTTATTTTCTGAAATAATTTTAACACCTTTAAACCGTTGCAAACCTTGTAAAAATCATATCTTTTTCGTTTCTACACGAAATTCAGTGAAACAAGAGATAGTGGACTTGTGTGGACGTCTTCTACATTCTAGAAGAGACCGCATATTTTTCTGAGCCTTCTGCTATTTTTGGTGGAGTGGAACCCAATGTGAGATTTCTAATTTATA
This sequence comes from Allium sativum, assembly GCA_030737875.1. NCBI lineage: Eukaryota > Viridiplantae > Streptophyta > Magnoliopsida > Asparagales > Amaryllidaceae > Allium > Allium sativum. The sequence continues at coordinate 890,376,680 of CM060916.1, read as the reverse complement.
AACGATATGGAAAACGACGATGTATAAATTATATAGTCGATGTATGAGTTATATAAGCGTTGTACACCTCTTGTATAAGCGTTGTATAAGTTGTACGTTCGATATATAAGTTGTATATGCGTTGTAAAAATTATATATATGTTAAAATAGAAGTGAATTTCTATATAAATATATATATATATATGTATACGCCCCTCGTCCACAAACCATGGACGATATTTATTGGTTGTGATTGGTGTGAAAATTGATTGATAGCGAATGGTTGATTGGAATTGTTTGTGGTTGATATTGATTGATTGTGGTTGAAAAATACCCGTTTGTGGTTGAGAAATATTTGGTTGAAATCACATAGGATTAGTTTGTGGAAATGAAATAAATATACATGCCGCCTGCGTGCGAACTAGATGCATGAATCCCCATTGTCAAAAGCTGCGAGGCTTTAAGGTAGAGCGAGGAGCCGTACTAGGGACGACCCCGGTTTTAACTACCCTGCCGTTATGCTGCCGAAATTTTGAATAGTATTCATGTGTTTGAATTATTTGCATTTGTTGAAACTATATTTATTCGTTGAATAGAAAACCGTCATGTGTTGAATCGAAATTCATTCGTTGAATTGAAATTCATGTGTTGAATGGTATTCGTGTTTTAAATATAAACATCACCTTTTTATCGATTTATATAAACTATAGAAAACCTTCATGTGTTGAATCGATATTCATTCGTTGAATTGAAATTCATGTGTTGAATGGTATTCATATTTTGAAAGAAATTGTTTTATAATAAAAATCCCATTTTTAACATCAATATGAAATGTATAAAATAATCTTATTTTGAAATAAATTGTTTTATAATAAAAAATCCTATTTTTATCACCTATATTAACTATATAAAATAGTCGTGCTTTGAAATAAATTGTTTTACATTAAAAATCACATTTTTATTATATACATGAATTGTTAAAAATAGTGAAGTGTTGAAATAGAAGACAGTTGGATATAAATATCATTTTTATCCAATGTATGAAAAGAATATAGTTTTGAAATCGAAGAATCGATATACATACAAATAGAATTGAAATATATCGAATAACGACGCTGCAGTTTGTATTTTGAAACCGTGATTTCAAACGATTATACCGAGAGATCCAACCATCGGATTATCCCGAAATCGCAACCGTTGGGTTCGCTTTGGAAATATCTTTCCAATGGCACCAACTTTGTAAAAATCCAACGGTTGGATTGTCTGGAATGTTTAATTCAAATCTGAAGAAAAACAGTGCCAGAATCGATTATATTTATATATATATATAAATATAATTATATTAAATCGAATAACGACGCTGCAGTTCGTATTTCGAAATCGAAACTTCAAACGATTATACCGGGAGATCCGACCGTCGGAATTTCCCGAAACTGGAACTGTTGGATTCGTTTTGAAAAGATCTTTCTAATGATGTAAATTTTGTGAAGATCCAATGGCTAGATTTTCAAATATGTGTAAATCAAATCTGAAGAAAAACAGCGCCACGGCCGCGTTATGGCCCGAAGCGTCGTTTTGAATAAATTGGCTATTTTAAAATAGATAAAATAAGCGATAAATCATTATAAAATATTATAAACGATATGGAGGTGATTTAGAAATTAACTGAAGGTTGGCTAAGTCGAATGGTTTCTTGGGTGTTGATCTGATGTTGGTTTCGGCCTTCGGGGTTAATATTTGGGAAATCGTTCTCTTACTGATTGACGGTTAGTGACTAATGAATTGAAATGTTGCGTGTGTATGTTAGTGTTGCACTTGTTTATTATATACGCGAGTTGTTCAGAAAGACCGGGTTTATCCCATTCTGAATAACTGAATCGACGATAAGAAATCGAAGATGAAGACGGTGGTCGAAGACCGGAGATCTTCACCTCGTTTGGATGGTAACCGAGGTCCTGATTGGGAGGCATCCTGAAATATGGATAATGAGTGGTGATCGTCCAGACGTACTTGGTGATCGATGGGTTTGCGAGGTATATAGTGCCTCCGGTTTCGTTCAAACCCAGAACGGACTTGCAAATGGACAGTGTGTCTGACATTGGAATTTATTCTGTGTGATTGATATCTATCAGCTGCACGGTGTGAATTATCTGTGTGGCATGCTAAGATGCAGTGATCAGGGCTTCTGTTGAAAAGCAAAGTCTTGTGGTTATGATCAAAGCATCGCCTGTGTGGCGTAGCTTTGTGTATAACGTGAATTCGCGAACCTCACACCCGGTATGAACCAGAAACGGGAGGAAGGACCTTAGGGAGGACATGCGTTTGTTTCTAGTTAGAAGTGGCGTCCGTGGTTTTACACGCCCTGACGAGTTTGACTTATGTGGTTGTTGCTGTTGTGAGGCGCCTTGGTTTGATCGGACGATCCGGGTCCGATGGAGTGTTCGTTGGCTCATTTACGCCCCAAAGGGCGGGGAAACGTATTGTTCAGGAATTTTAATCCACATCGGTGGACCGGCCCTGACGATCCTAGGGTCACTCGAGCTCTGATCCTGTGGCTCGGGCTAGAGGGTCGCGAAGTCGGTAAGGACTATCTTTTGCCTTGATTCATGACGGAAATCCAATTTCCAAATACGTGACTGTGCGGTTTTGACTGTATACCTATATTTGGCGACATAGTGGCATGGGACGCTCATGTCATCTATGATTGATAGTTATGATTTGAAATTTCTTTTGAAACATATAAACACTAGTAATAATACCAAATGCTTTTGTTTTATTCGTATCAAGCATATTTTGGCCATTTTAAGGTAAAACTCTATCCTCCGGTTTGCGTTGCATTGTGTGATGGGAACTGAGTCTTATAATGACTTCATTTTTATAAAAAACATTGCGATGTTTAAAAGAATGATTTTTTTAAAGCACTGCCGATCCGATGGAGTAAACCCGTTCCACGAAAGTGGCATGGTCCTGTGATTAGCCATATTTTTAATGTGTTGAGTAGATTTCTCATACCAGTCCCATGACTGACTCGTAGTTTGTTTCACTTTCAAACTCGGGTGCCCCTTTTTCTACACGGGCAGCCTTGTATTCAGGTTTTAGCTGGCTTTCTCTGGATAGCTGGAGCTGAAGATGGATTCTATCATTTATCTCTTTTTATGCAGTTCAGCTCCTAATGTACATATTATGTTTGTTTTCCGCTGTAGACATTTATGTATAGATGAACTGTATTTGTACTAAGTATGATCCTGTATACTGTGTAACTCTGATGATTATCGTTTATCCAGTGTATTATTTGTTCATTATCTGGTGTATTTATTTAATTCTGTTCTGCTATTATATGTTTATGTGTTATATTCCAAGGATTACCCTTGCCGCCGTCAGTACGGGGTTTGGGGTCGTCACATAGAGTCTGTAAAATCTAGGAGGATTCAGTCAAGGTGTTGACTAACAATTGACAGAGTCTGTAAAATCTGGGTTACTGGTTACGGGGTCGTAATCAGAGGAAATTTGATCGAGGGGACATCGGTCGGTCTAGGGTTTTGAGCATAGGGTTAGAATATGAGCGAGCGTCGCGAGTATACATGGTCTTGTATGCGGGATTTGTTCTATCACCTAGTAGAAACTTTTAGGAATGCAGTAGTAGGCAGGATTTTCCCGAAGCTGGGTATCTCTGTGTGTTATTTCCTTTCTGCTTTTTATTTCTGCTGCATTCTATTAACTGTTTATTATTTAATATCCCATTAGATACTTAACTCAGCGAAAAACTGTGATAAACTCTATTCACCCCCTCCCTCTAGGGTTAATCTAGATCCAACAAGTGGTATCAGAGCGGGTTTTTCTTTAACTCTAGAGTCATGGGTAATCCTAGTCATCAGTCAAGTGAGAGTCAGTCCAGTTCATCTCCAACTATTTTCACTGGAACAGATTTTTTAAACTGGAAATCCAAAATGGAATTTTATTTAAAATCTGTTAATATTAAATGTTGGAATGTTGTTATCAATGGGTTTAATAGTGTAGATATTACTTTCAATGCTCGTGCTATGAAAATTATATTTGATTATCTTAGTACTGAACAGTTTAGTCTTCTCTGTCATTGTTTATTTGCACAGGAGATCTGGGATACTCTCAATACGAAGTATGGAAGATTTGACAATCACAGCTCAAAACCCAATAAAGTCAACTTAGATTCAGAGTTCTGCTTAACGGGATTTACAAATCGATGGAGATTCAACAGACGATGAGATAGGAAATTTCTCATATGAAGATTTAGTTTATATGTGCGCTGATCTAGCTAAGTCTGTTGATAAACTCCAATCTAAAAACAAATTCTCGAAATCTAAAAATCTTGAGTTGACTAGCAAAATTAATGATTTGGAATCACAACTAGAATATTTTAAAAACTCTTCAAATTCAAATTGCAAAAATTGTTTGAAATTGGAAACCAATCTTTTTCATCTCAATAAAAACATTCAAAAATTTGAAAAGGAAATTCTGATCTTGAATGAAAACAAGATTGAGTTATCAAGTTTGAACAGTTTTCTACAAAAGGAATTTGAAAATTTCAAGACCGATATAAATTCCAAATTTGAAATTGCTGAAAAGGAAAATTTGTTGAAATCCGATTTGATTTTGAAAGAACTTGAAATCGAGATGGAAAAATCCAAGAAATTTGAGTTTGAAGAAAAAAAAACGATTTGAATCAGAGACTGTTGAGTCCCAAACCAAAATTGGACTGCTTAAAGATGAAATTTTGGTTTTGAAATTTGATGTTGAAAAATGTAAGATCACTAAAAATCGTTGTTCAGATTTGATGAAAGAAAACGGTGATCTAAAAAATAAAATTCAACAAATTAAAATAACTTTGACTAAATTTTCTGATGGAGAAAAATCTTTGAAAATGTTGTTGAAAAAACAATTTTCTGTTGGAAATAAACATGGTATTGGTTTTGGGAACGCAAATGTTTCTGAAAATTTGAATTCATATGATTTGAAAAATCCTCCAAACTGTTTCAGAGAGAATCGATTTTAAAATTTAAACTCTAAAAATTTCAATGGATTTTTGAATCAAAATCATGTGTGAAATCGTTTTATAATAATCCATCTAAACAATCCTGGACCCCAAAAAGAAGTAAAACAAACTTCGTTAAATTCAAGAAGATCTGGGTCCCGAAAGGCACGCTTGTAAATTCTGATGGGCTGCTGTTTAAACAAGTTTGGGTACCAAAAGTCCGACACACAACTGTGAGTGGTTTCACTAATTTTGTTAGACCACTCAATTCCCTAAACACTTACCAGAGGGGGCTGAGGAACTGCTATTCAAAAGAGATTCAAACTGTTCTATGTTTCTGTATCACTCAGTGTTCCTTAGCCATGATTTGTTGAGTTAGAGATTCTGATTTACATTGGACTCTGGTATGATTTCTAAACTCATCCTTGTAAATATTTTTTATTTTTCTTTGTTTATTCCTCCTTCTGTTCCTTTTGTTCCTTCTGTTTATTTTTCTTTTCTTTGAAATTTCTGTTTTAATTTGTCACTGCCATATTTTTCTTTTTCTCTTGGTCTTCCTTAACTTTTAGTTGCAGAACTATTGAATTTCTGGAAAGTTGTTTCATTTGAATGAAAATCTGATGTTTTAACCTTTTCCAGATCTTGAATGTAAAACTGTAAATAGCTGCAATTGTTTTGAAGTTTATTTTCTGATTTCTGAATTCATAACAGTGTTGATGTATTCTTGTCATATCTTGAACACTGTTGTTTCGAATTCTAAATTTTTGAAGATCTGAATAATTAATGAAATTTCACACATCACTGCTGTCTTGAGTTTTCACTAATTCATTTTAGAAAAGCTTAAAATACTATACTCATTGCAGCACACTTCTGTTTATCAGTCGTGATAATTTCATTAATTTTCAGATTGGCTTGGATATTTTGAATTGTATTCAATTAGTGATACATCTTTAAATTCATCATTATTCATGATTATTATGGTTGAAATTAGTTTTATTTGAAATCATCTGAAATTCTTGATATTTTGAATATCACAAACCTCTTAATCCTGAAATTATCATCTTATGTGAATGATTCATTATATCTTAAACTTGACATTGATTCAAGTGATTTCAAATAAATTATTTTTAATTTTCTGAATCATGAATTCCTCTCAAATTTGATGTAAATGATCTGAAATTACTCTTATACTTGTCAGAAATATTTATGAAAATTCCTTGAAGATTTGGTCTTAAATCTCACTATTATTTCATGATGATTTGATTTGAATATCTATTTGTTTAAAATCAATTGAAATTATTGATTTATTGAATCTCACACTTATCTTGAATTTGAAATATAATCTGGTGTGATCGATTCAATAAATCCTGATATTTTGACATTTCTTCAAATGATTTAAAATAAACTGTATTTTTAATCTTGAATCATGAATCATGTTTTTGTGACCTTCAGAAACATCCTCAGACAAGTCTGCTGCGATATTGTTTTTTTTGTGCTGCTCTGATACTGTCTTTGAAAAATGTTTTTCAAATAACTGCCTGTTTTATGACTAATGCTCTGATAGATGAGGATTATTGGGCCTAATTTGTTATCTTGTCTGCTTGGTTTTTAAATTTCTACTATTTTGATATCTTGGTTTGCCTCCAGTATCTTGTTACAAATATTCATTAATAGAGACACCAATTGGTATCAGTTGTACTAAATTTTTGTATATATTTTAATTCCATTTGTGTTGTATAGAACTTTTCAATTTCCTCTTGTAATTGATTTTCAATTTTAAAATTATTTATTGATTATTCATTCAGAAATTGAAATCAATATCCAAATTGAACTGCATTTATAATTCATCAAAATTATTATCAGTTTATGAAATTGTGATGAATTGTGACTGCAGTATATTTCACAACAAAAGGAGACTTTATTTAAAAGATTTATGATGGTTGAACAGTTATTATAATATCTTTGAATTGGCAATTATTTCACGATCATCTCCTTTATCTATCATCTTTCTGCCATCCATGATAATTTTATATTAATATGGAGAGTTAATATGTTTTAAAATCCTTTTGAATAAATAGTGGAAATATTTATGATAGAAATGGGACTATGTTATTATTCAGAATTAGTGATAAATGGAAATTTTTAATGATCCCAGTACAGTTGATCATATATCATGATATTATTAATTTAGAAATTTATTTCACAGTCCATTTCTGTACCTACCGCATTTCTATCATTCATACTGGTTTTATGTACTGAGGAGTTTATCATTTTGAAACTGAAAATAATAAAAAATGTAATATTCTTAAGTATTTCTCTAACCTCATTTAAAAATCCAAGCTCTGGTTATGCATGGTTACGAGATTACTTATATTTAAGCTACAACTGATCTCATTTAAAAATACAAGTTCTGGTTATGCATGGTCAGTGTGCTCTTAGATAAAAAATAAGAGAAAACGAAAAGAAAATTAATTAAATAAATTTTTATATGAAATCCTCCTTGGTGTATAAAAACCTGTCTACCAATCCATCTTTCTAATTTGTGAAATGTGTTAATATTTTATGAAGTATTATGATTTGTTGATTAATAGTTATTGGGATTTGAGATTATACGATTTTGTCATTTGACTTGATTTATTAATTATAGTCAAAATCCATCATTGTTTTTGTGCTTTACTTTTATAAAAATTCTTTTGAAAATAATTGGATTTTTTTTGAAACTCTCTCCATTTTTATAAAATTCATCGTAAATCTATCATTCTCTACAATGTGAAATATGCCACCTGTTCTCAGAATATTATGATTTTTGTTTGACTGATTGAAATTTATGATGACTGTTCTTCCTCTTAAACTGATATTATATTTTAGTCATTTTTCATCTATATTTTAAATTCTGTATCATTTTGATGATAACAAAAGGGGGAGAATGGGTTGAGATTTTGATTTATGAGTGAATATTTTATAAATATTTTTAATTTTGAAAATTCATTATTATTCATTTATTTCACTCATGCACAGTTATATGGGGAGTTTATGTTATAGGGGGAGCTTTCAAATAAGGGGAGTTCAGTTCTTCACTCTCAAACACATTTATTATATTCAAAATCTTCATATTTGTTTGTCATCATCAAAAGGGGGAGATTGTTGTATATAACGGTGTTGTATACACAATTATATGATTTTTGTTTGATGATAACAACCAAATATATACTAATATAATAAATGTGTTTGTTATTGTACTGTTATATAACATCACAGACATGAATATAATATTTATATTTAAATAGAATATGACTGTACAGAATTTCAAACATTCACACATTATTTTATTTAAATATAATATTATATTTCAACATTCAAGCAGTACGAATTATATGACTCCACTATTAGTACACATCCACAGAATGTTATACTACTTGTGTAAATAAACTGAATATAATAGACAAGTTTGTTTGACAATAATAAAATAATTTTTTATTTCAAACAAATTTGTTTAATACAAACATTAGTACAATTATGTTGTTACACAGCTCCTCACTATAACACTCCATCTATACATCTTAAATATATACAATCACTTAATTTACATTTCAATTTACAGACACATTGACAATGATACACTGACACGTCTTCGTATTGTCTTCATCTTCAATCTTCTATCTTCACAGCATCCTTCAGTCAGTCCTGTCTTCATACCTGTCATATACAGAAACACACACACAATATCTGGAACAGAAATAATTTCATATTCTAGAAGATATAATTTTTATTTTAAAATTTTTATTTTGCCTCATTTTTCTGGTGTGTTTCTCATCATTTTTCTGACTCGATCTGATTTTCATCCGACTGTATCTAGACAGCTTGTGATATTCATAGTAATACACTGTAAATACCACAAGCCAGTTAGTGTATATACAAAATATTTCTGTGCAAGGACAGAGAAATCTTTTCTATTGGCTGCATATACACACGTGTATATATATATACACGTGTGCACTGCCTCACCAATATAGTGAGAAACTGAGGAGCAGCCACATGGGCCAACTCGACTCAGTGCATTCATGAAAAATAACTCAATGTAAAAGTCAAACCAGCAAGTCCATGAGTTGAGCAACAAAGTCAGCACATCTCAAAGTACAAAGCAAAGTGGTCGAGGCAGCTCAACGTGTGTGGTCGAGCACAAATACACATAGCCCAAGGGTCGAGCCATAGTCAAATAAAGTCAAGGCACAGGAAAGCTCAAACTCAAAGGCCAACGTGAAACTAAGACATGGTTCAATGGTACAAGCACCAACCACAAGCAAGTCTGCATGGGCCAAGTCTGCTAAGAAACTCAAATGGTTCAGCAGGAAATATTAAAGTTGAAAAGTCAAGGGACAGCATGCATGGATGTCTCCATGTACACAGCAGGTCATTTCTTTTGGGTGCATGGATGGGTGGTACAAATACAAGTGGCACAAGTGTGCCTAAGGGTCAAGGCATGTTTTTAGATGATGCAGTTCAGAAGTGTACACAAGTTCATGGTTCAGCAAACAATTTAACTTCTGATTTTATATTCAAACAAGGCTAGTAAAGTAGCATGGTCAAGTATGAAGCCTAAAGTATTCAAGCATGTACATGGATGAAATCAACATGCATGTACACACTAGAAATGGGTCAAGACAGATTGGCAAAATGGAACTCATTTCAGCATGACCAAAACAGAAATGACAAGTGTAAACAAAAGCAACCCAATCAAGTTCTGCAAAGCTTCATTCAGCATGTGTACAATATAATGTATTCATAACAGCAAGCCAATGGTCGAGACTGTCTTGGAAATGATGCAGCATTGCAATGAGTTCATATCAGTTTTCAAGTTGAAGTGTACACAAGCATACATGATCAAAACAGGAAGGCAGTTTTCAAGCTATAGTAAATGTTCAAGTCAACACAGTGTTATACAAGCATGCACAAGGAAGAAGCAATTTCAGTGAGGAACTCAAAATGACAAGTGCATAGATTCAAATATACATATGAAACAACTTATCAACTCAAAACAGTGGTGAATGCAACAATGGTCGAGACAATATGTGATTGAATTAATTCAGACAGCAAATGAGAGAGGTGTACATGTGCAGATAGATTCAAAGGCTAGTGTGAACAAGTGCAAGTCATGAACAACTCAGCATGTATATGTATACACAAACAATTCACAAAGGAGGATAAACAATGGTGAACAATACTGTGAGTGCACAATTCCAGGGTCACAAAGGATCAATGTTTCCAGCAACAATTATTTCCAGTTTCCTCAAATATGAATCACGATATCTTTTTATGGCAAGTGTTTTAATGATTTCAGAATTTATTTCCAGTGTTCTACAATCAAAGAAGGGCCAAGAAAATCAATTAAATGACTTCCCAAAATCGCAGCGTGCTAAGAACAAGTAGATTTACACATATATGGTTATGCGTTAAATCAGATATATAGCAAGTATTTCACTATTTTCGGCGGAAATCAATTAGGAAATTTAATCAAAAGCAACTGTTTTGGCGAGACAAGTTTTTTTGTTTATTTCCAGAAAACTGAATTAAACCTTTCCAACTTTGAATCATTCAGGGATTTCATTCGATGCAATAAATAAAATTGGTTTCAAAAGGGTTTCTAAAAATGAATTACATGGGTTGATTTAATTTCAGATTTCAAGGAAATTTAAATCGAGCAAGTAATCAAAATTCGCAAGGGACAACATAACAATGATATTCCAGATTCTTTGAAGACAAAAGGGGGAAGTAACCGGAATCAGATTGAGCCATTCAGTGAAATCAGAGAAATTAAAGGATTCTATAATCCTATTTTAACACCCTATCATCATAGGCAATCGAAATCGAAAACACAAGCCAAATTTTCAAAGAGCATAAATCAATTCATGTCAAATTAAACTCACAGTTTTAGATCGAGAGAAATCCCAAACCAATAGACAAAGCAGAAAGCGTTCGAGCATCAGAGAACTCCATTTAATCAAGAATTGAATCGATTTGGGAGGATTCCTTTTAGAAAACCCATACTTTTTCAATCGCAGCTGCCATAATTTTTCCAGAGCAAAGAAGGATCAGGCAGTAACATAAATGGTGGAACTCATTAGAAAAGGGCCAGCCAAGTGTTCAAATGAAAAGGGTATGACCCCTTAGTTATATCCTAGGGTTTTTCTTTTTTCTTTTATCTTTTTTTTTTAATTTGTTTTGTTTATCTGTAAAACAAACAATCAGTTCTAGAGTCTATAAAATCTATGAGGATTCAGTCAAGGAGTTGACTGACAATTGACAGAGTCTGTAAAATCTGGGTTACTGGTTACGGGGTCGTAATCAGGGGAAATCTGATCTAGGGGATATCGGTTAGTCTAGGGTTTTGAGCGTAAGGTTAGAATAGGAGCGAGAGTCGCCAGTGTACATGGTCTTATATGCAGGATCTGTTCTATCACCTAGTAGAAACCTTAGGAATACAGCAGTAGGCAGGATTTTGCCGAAGCTGGGTATCTCTGTGTGTTATTTCCTTTCTGCTTTTTATTTCTGCTGCATTCTGTTAACTGCTTATTTCTTAATATCCCATTAGATATTTAACTCAGCGAAAAACTATGATAAACCCTATTCTCCCCCCCCCTCTAGGATTAATCTAGATCCAACAAATCTAACCTCGTATCTTTGCATTATTATGCATCTAATTTCTGCCTTTGACCTCTCACATTAGATTACCAAATTATGGTTACTGGATATGCCGGGCGGTTCCGGGAAGGCTTATACCGCAGTTTGAATCTAACCTCATGTCTTAGGCGTTCATTATCACTTTCTTGATTCAAGTCCCAATTTCAAATCTTGGATTATAGTGATTTCCAATTACCCATAAATTCCAATCCAATTTATGCTTATAATTCTAATCCAATTTATGCCTATAATCCCATGTATACAAGTTATACCAAATTATACCCAAATCAATTTGCGTTCATTATTATTAACAATTTATGCCAAGTCTCATGTATACAAGTTATAATCAATTATGCCCAACCCAATTTATTCCAAACCTCATGTATATAAGTTATACTCAATTATGCTCAACAATTTATGCCAAATCTCATGTATACAAGTTATACTTGATTATGCCCAAATCAATTTCCATATTCATCAACAATTTATGCCAAATCTCATTTTATTGCATATTTCCCAAACTTTTTCCCAATCGTTCCAACGTTATTCGTACGTAAATCTCAACACAATATGTTAGGCTCGAACTTAGCCTAATCTCATAAAGAAAAAGGAAAAGAAGAAGGGAAGAGAATCAAAACTGGCATAAACATATAAATGAGCATGTGAAATGAATAACGACAAAGTAGATCGGATAGGCATATGATAATAGCAATTGGGTATGAATATAAAGGATAACCAATTACAGAACTTGATATGATTCATCTTATTTACAGGCACATACATCAAATCCAATTTACAGTCCTATCACAATTACTTTTTAATTCACTTATATGTGAAAGTAACATAGACTCACAGTGATATGATTCATAGAAGAGAGAATTAATCATTATGGTAGCAATTCTGACCTTGAATAATCTTCTAATTTGATTATTGAAGAAGAACAATCTCTAAATCTCTACTTTGTTTCTGGTTGGAGAAGAAAGGCTAGATTAATTTAGATTAGAGCAGCATGGAGGCGCCATGAATTAGTGTAATGAAATTAGGGTTGGGTTTAGGTGCTTATTTATAGGTGTATAGGGTGAACTAGGACCTTTAGATTATATTAGGAGCCATCAGAACCATTCAAAATAGAAAAACACATCATCTGGAAGCTGTCCAGAAATTTCTGTCCGGATCTGAAAAGGGGTCGACACCCCCATACCGGTGACGACACCTCCCCCATGGGTGTCGACACCCATATCGACACCCCGCATTGGGGTCAACACCTCTAGGTCCGATTTTTCCCACTCTCTTTTTTTTTCTGGGTTTTGAATTTCAAATTATTTATTTTAATTCTGCTTATCTTTTAAATCTTCCGAGCCTCATAACTTTTTCATAAGGTGTCTGATTTACGCAAACTCGGACTCTTCTGAGACAAACGCAATGGCGCAACCAATTTTACTTAATTCTTCTTTTAAAAATTAAGTGTTCTTAAATTTGTTAATTTTAATGTTTTAAAATTACGGCGTGTTACATTATTCCTTCTTTACTTGATGATAAGGAAGTGTAGAACATTGTATTAAGTAACATTAATGCCTAACTTTTTTGTTTGGTAAATCACAGAAGGTGCCTGGATGTTATAAATGTAAGAATGTAAGACATTTGATGTGACTATGCTTTGTATTCATGGAATGATTTTGTGAATAAACTCGTGAATTATGTAAATATCATCTGATATGTGACCTTTCTGTGCATTTCACACAGTAAATGATAATTTGCATGTAAGGGTATAAGAAATCTCCCTAAGCAAGGTGGAAGACCATGATCTTTGTTTGAAGGCTTTCAGGCATTAGACTTGAGTTAACTCCCAAGTATCGACAGTAGTCCCCTTTTCCAAGGGCAAGAATTAGAACCCTTTGAACCAAATTAGGGTACTTGGTTAGAAGTCCAAAATCTCTTTTTTGGAAACAGAAATAGGTTCGTCGGAACCCATATTAGGGGATTCCATGAAAGTAGAATGGAAATCCATATCTAGCGATAGCAGTTGGAAGCTTCAAAACCCAGACTCGAGTATTAATGATAGGAGACCAGAATTCCGCTTCTGGAAATAATCAGGAGTCCCAAACCATAACCCTTATTTAGGTATTTGATAGAAAACTAGAAATCCACTTCTAGCAATTAGTTAGAAGGCCCGAATCATAACCCAGATTTGGGATTTATGATAAGTCCATAAATCCATATCTAATAATAAATAGAAGTCCTTAACCATAACCCTGATTCAGGTATTTGATTGAAGACCAGAAATCCCCTTTAAGGAATTTATAGTTTTGTTACCCCTTCGGCTTTAGTTTGCAAAGCAGAGGATGTACGTGCATATTATACAATTTCTGGGTTTGTGATTGTCAAAATAGAGTATGTACGTGCTTTGTTGGCCGCTCTTTGGGCGTGTGCGTCTAGTCCACTTGGCTAGCTTATTCTTAAGTAGGGCCCAAGGACTTGCCTGACCGCCCTCTAGGAGGCGTCTTACCCTTGCAATCGTAGGCGATAAAGGTATAGATGCTTTGACCTGGTCATTGTAGGCCCAACAAAAGGCTTATTCTTTTGATGCTCTACCTTGGACAGCATAGGCGTTGATAAAGCCTTACACTCTACCTCCCTCCAAGGGGTGCCTTAACCTGGCCACTGTAGAAGCGGATAAGGGTTTTTGATGCTTTAACCTGACCCTATCTGATTTGGACGCAGATAAAGGCTTACACTCACCCCCTCCAAGGGGTGCCTTACCCAGCCATCGTAGGTGGGAGTAAGGATTTTTGCTGATCCTTCATGGAGGCAGAGGCTTACACTTTCAATGCTTTAACCTGGCCCTTTCTTATTTGGGCGTGGGGAAGGGTTTACACACACCACCACCGTTCGAGGGGTGCCTTGCCCTGGCCTTCTTGGTAGTGACAAGGGTTTTCTACCATCATAGATAGCTTCACCAATTTCAGATGGTTCCAAATTTTGAGGGAGATCGTACCTCCAACCATGTAGACATTCTTACTTCAAAGAATCCATTGTTAGATTTATCTTGATATTCTTACAAATCTTCATAATTGTCCTTAATGGTAGAATTTAATAATCATCCCTTCCAGGGCTTTAAGTGATTGGTTTCATGCTCATTCATAATATGGTAGTGGCAGTAAGGCCCTCCTAATTTTCTTTTGTTCTTCGGTTTCTTCTTGGACGATGGCCAGAATTTAAGCTTGTGCTTGGTTAGGAAGTATATATTTCTGATTGATGTGGTAAGGTTGCATCCTTTAGGCAATCTTGATTCAAGGATTCCCATTTGCTATTCGAACATTACCCTTTTGCTGCTTAGTTATGTAGCTTCATATATTTCTTAGAACCTTCTTTTCAAGGTATCTTGGTATTCAAGCGACACGTTTAGACCATCTGGAGACAAAATGGTGGAAGCCTTTCATCATTTCTTGTTCAAATATAGTTCCACTTGCCTGTGAATGGATGGCTTCTCCAGGATGGGAGAATAAGTTATACCCTATTGCTGTAGAACAACTTAAAGTGAAGGCAGGGGTTGGTCCTATGTAGAAAGGGTTGATGTTCCAATGTTTAGGGTCATATTGCTCTATTTCCTTTTTCCAGTTGATGATTTACAAGGCTTCCATTCCTAACCTTTGTTCTTCCATCACTCTTGGGTTAGTAATACCTGACATAGCCATTCGAGATGTAGAAAATTCTTGTTGGGACCCTTTGCCCATAGTCTTGCATCTTCAAAGCTTAACTTAATCCGCGATGGAACATTACAGTAAGGAATGTGGTACAGTTGTAACAACCCCAAAAATCAGAACCAATTTAAATTTTTTAATTTGGCTATTATAATGAATTTTGAATATTTAAAATAATTTATTTTAAATAATAACGACTAAAAATTTATTTGGATTGAAGTTATAGCGAATATATTTATTTTAATTATAAAACAAGGCCTGAAATGGTGCGGCAGTTTGGAAATTCAACTTCAAACTTTGAATGACTGTACAGGATGCAAAATAAACCGGATTTTAGTGAAACCAAAAATATTTAAATCTATTTAAGAATATCTTTCTAATGAATCTGAAAAATCGAAATTTCATAGCGGGAATCAAAAGTTATGGCCAAATGAATTTTCAGAAAGGTCGCTATGGAATAAATATAGCCCATAAAAATAGACATTTTGCAAACGACCTCCATTTTCGATGAAACCACTTTTGTTGGATTTGGTATTTCAAATTATTACTTGGATTAGAATTCCGTAATTTTTGGAGTTAATATGTGAGCATGGCAAAAGAAAACATGTTTGGTTAATTTCAGTAATTTGGATTTTTGGAATCAGTATGTAGCCCCGACAAATTGAAATGTACGTTAAAATCCATATTTGAATGTTTTATATTTTAATTTGAAGAAAAACTGACTAAAACAGTTGAATGGGCTTACGAAACATATTCCATTATGTTCGGAATGCGGGTATTTAGCTAAGGGCGATAGTCGTCGGGTTTGAATTGGAGTTCGTTTGGAATGAGGGGCAGTTTGGATTTAAGGAAATTAAAAATAAAAATCCTTGGCCAATCATATTCCTTCTCCACTTCATCATTTCAGGAAAACCAACCCGTAAACCCTAATTTCAACTGTGGCTCCACTTCAAACGTTCTCGCCTCGATTCAAGCTAGTTCGCTCCACGAAATCGAGAACTCCAGTTGAGGATTCTGTAGTACACTCCATGATCTTCAAATCCATACTGGTGCCATAATTTTTGGTGGAGTGTTTCGTTCAGATCGTCGCCTGGAAGTTCCCTCGTTCGCGCCGCCGTCGCCACCGTTCATTGCCACCACCGAGTTCGTCCGCAACCCCACCCCTGGCGCGCCTCTCCACCCCTGACAGCGTGGCATAGGCCGATCGCCCTCAAGCTCCACCGTTAGCGTGCAATCTCGTGACCTAGTTTTGAATCATTCTGAAAAGGTACGGCCTGTATTTAATTAAAAGGCATATGACATTTAAAAGCGTTGCAAACTTGATTAATGGAATAAAAATCATATCATTTTGCTATGCTATTGAAATCCAGTGAAACAAGAGACATTAGACTCGTGGCGACGTCTTCTACATTCTAGAAGAGACCGGAGAATTTTTGGAGCTTCCTACAATTTTTGAAGGAGTGGAACCCAATGTGATATTTCTAAGTTCAAACCGGAATGTAATGGCGATGCATAAATTATATGATCGATGTATAAGTTATATAAGCTTTGTACACATCATGTATAAGAGTTGTATAAATTATATGTGCGATGTATAAGTTATATATACGTTGTAAAAGTCATATGTGCATTGAATGGAGTTGAAATGAAATTGAAATATATTTATATGTATGTATGTGTATATATATACACACACACTCCCATCGTCCACAGACCATGGATGATATATATTGGTTGTGATTGTTTTGATTTTGGTTTAATAAATGTGAATGGTTGATAATGGTTGTTTGTGGTTGAAACAAAATTGGAATTATTTGTGGAAAAATTCAATGTGATATGAAAATGATTGAAATGATTAGATCATTAGGATAAGCCCCTTAGGAACGCCGCAAGCCCTAAGGTAGTGCGAGGAGCCGTACTCGGGACGGTGCCGGTTTTAAACCCACTACCGTTATGCTGCCAAAATTTTCTGAAATATTACTGTGTTTGATTTATATTCATGTGTCGAAATATATTCATGTGTTGGAAAATTATTCATATGACGAATGAATTGTTTGAAGGATAAAAATCACATTTTTATCATGTATATGAAGTATATAAAATATTCATGTTTATAATAAATTGTTTTAACAATAAAAATCACATTTTTATTATGTATATGATTCGCTAAAAATATTCATGTTTGAAATAGATTTTTTTGACAATAAAAATCATATTTTTATTATAGATATGAAGTGTTAAAAATATACATGTTTGAAATAAATTGTTTTAACAATAAAAATCAAATTTTATTATAGATATGAAGTGTTAAAAATAGTCATGTGTTGAAATAAATGTTTGTTGGGTAAAAATATTATTTTTACCGCGTATATGAAATGAAAATGGTTTGGACATCGAAGAACGGATTATATTTATATACATATATGAATATAATTAAAATAAAACGAATAACGATGCTGTAGTTCATATTTAGAAATCGTAACTTTAAACAATCGTACCGAGAATCCGACCGTCGGATTTTCCCAAAACTGGAACCATTGGGTCCGCTTTGAAAATATCTTTCCAATGATATAAAATTTGTAAAGATCCAACGGTTAGATTTTCAGATATGTGTAAACCAAATCTGAAGAAAAACAGCGCCATGGTCATGTTACGGCCTGAAGCGTCGTTTTAATAAATGTGCTATTTTTAAATAAATAAAAATAGCGATAAATCATTATTAAATATTGTAAACGATATGGAATGAAAATAAACCGAATTTACTCGGTTTATTGGATATTTGATGGTTGAAAATGTTTGACATGAAAATTATATTAATGAACTGAACTATGGATGTTAAATAATTTAACCATGGAAATGAATTGATTTGAATTCTAAATATACGTGAATTATTTGAAAAGGCCGAGTTAAATATCATTTCAAATAATTGGTCGACGATTGGAAGACGAAGATATGAAGATGGTGCAAGACCGATGATCTTCACATTGAACGGATGACTACTGATGCCTTTGATGGGAGTTGCTTCCCTGATGGGGTCAGTGGTGGTTGTCCGGACGTACTTGTTGATCGTTCGGATGTGCGAGGACCTCTCTCTTGTATTGGACATATGGGACGAGGAATAAGGTGCCTCCAGTTTTGTTCAGACCCAGAACGGACTTGTAAATGGATGTGTGTCTGACGTTATAGGTTGACAACGTGGCATACAGAGATGTTGTGATCAAGGCTTTTGTTGAAAAGCAGAGTCTTGTGGTTAATGATCAAAGCACGGCTATAAATAGCATAGCTTTGTGTATAGCATTTATTCGCGGGCCTTACACCCTGGTATGAACCAGAAACGGGAGATGACTTCAGGGAGGACATGCGTTTCCTTCTAGCTAGGAGTGGTGCTGGGGTTTTACACGCCCGGACGTTTTGCTTATGTGGATGATGGATAGCGAGGCGCCTCGGTTATTTCGGTCTCTTCGGAGACGACGGTTTGGTCGGGATATGACCAGCTTATGCCCCATAGGTCGGGGAAACTCAGTGTTCAGGCATTTTAATCCACTGCGTATGGACCGGCCCTGACGATCCAAGGGCCTACCTGAGTCTGGGCCCTGAGACATGGTAGGCTAGATGGTCTCGAAGCGGTAAGGACGATCCCTTGCCTTGGTTCGTGACGGAAATCCAATTTCCAAATACGACATCGTGCGATTTTGATTGCAGAACTAGTATGGCGACATAGTAGTATGGGGTACTATGTCGTCTATGATTGATACTTATGATTGAAATTGTTTTTGAAACATATAAACACTAGTAATAATATCAAATGCTTTTGTTTTATACGTATCAAGCATATTTTGGCCATTATAAGGTAAAAACTCAATTCTTCGGTTTGCGTTGCATTGTGTGATGGGACCTGAGTCTTATAATGGCTTCATTTTTATAAAAAGCATTGTGATGTTTAAATGATTTACTTGTTTTAACCACTGGCAATCCAATGGAGTAAACCTGTTCCATGTTAGTGGCATGGTCCTGTGATTGGCCTTATTGTAAAATAAGTTAAGTAGATTTCTCATACCAGTCCCGTGACTGACTCATAGTTTGTTTCACTTGCAAAATCGGGTGCCCTATTTTCTACACGGGCAGCCTTGTGTTCAGGTTTTAGCAGGCTCTCTCTGGATAACTATGGAACTGAAGATGGATTCTATCACTTCTTTTATGTTGTTCAGCTTCTGTTATTTATATTATGTTTGATTCCGCTGTAGACATTTTATATAAAGCTGAAACTGTATTTTTGTACTAAGTATGATCCTGTTATACTGTGTAACTCTGATGATTATATTTATCCAGTGTATTCTGTTGTAAATTATCTGGTATAATTATAAATTCTGTTCTACTGTTAGTTGTTTATGTGTTATATTCCAAAGATTACCTTTGCCACCGTGGAATGGGGGTTTGGGGTCGTCACAAAGGTTGTCCAAAGGTTCAAGCTCTCCTTCTAGCACCAAAACGATATCGATATTTTTCGTCAACATCAGGATTAGGCCTAAGGATATGGATCTAGGGAAAGTAAAGGGATTATTTAGTTCCTACAAGCTTGAGTTAGTTCACTTTTTCCTAGGTATCAAATTTTGAGCCTGAAGATTTGTTACTCTTCCCTCAAGGAGTATCACGCTTATGAGACTCAAAGACCAACTGTTACCTTGGGACAAGAGTTACCTAAGCGCAACGCAAGTTAGAAAGCTAAACGGCTTGTAGAAGGGTATTTTGGATAATTTGGCTTATGGATGGTGATTTATCATGGGGGAGCATTAAGAAATTGGCATCATTATAGATAATAGAATTCATCATATTAATGCCAAGTATTGATTCTATCTTTATTGATCAATTTGTAGAGTACATAAAAGTTTCTAAGTAAAATCTCCAAATCGATTTAGAAAATAGGATTTACTATCTAAGAAAAGACTACAAGATTGGAGAATGAGAAACGTCCTACAAAATGAGACCTTAGGGTCTTATTTATAAATAATTCAGTCCCCTTTTCGGTTGCGATCAGCAAAAGCCTAATTATTGGTGATTTCGGCTTTGGCGGCTATCCTTTATCTTGGTATCGGCTGCGTTAGTGGCTTTCGGTGCCAGCCTTTCCATTTTGACCTTCTTTTCCCTTTTGAGCACTATTATTGGTACTTTCTTGCTTTCAGAATGTCGGTTTCGATGTCTATCAACTAGTAATTCAAGTGATTTTTCTATGTAGCATATCGATACCAAGCCGATTGGTATGGTAGCATTTCGAGATGCTTTCGGTCTTGACAATAAGCTTTGGTTTCGATAGCAAGTCTTCAGAGTATTATCCTTATGCTTCTGTTCAGTATGACTTAGTCATCTTCATCTGTTTCAGCATGGGCACTAAGAAAATTAGTGTGGATAACCCTTCTTATATTCTTTTGTTTTACTACAACTTCTTTCGATTTATTGTCGGCTTTGCGACATCAAGGTTTTAGGATCTTTTCTGGTGATTTTTAAGTAGCCGCCTGGTACAGTATTGACATTAAGCAAATTAGTATCAATAGCCTATTGTTTCATCCTTTCTTGGTTTCGTACTTTCCTTTCTTGGTTCTGGGATTCAGATCATATTCTTTGGGTCCTCCTTTTGTAATCCACTTTCGGCATCACATGGTATGCTTTTTTGAGTTGAATCTGTATTGAATGACTTCAGCGTCGGCATTGCCTTGCCGCTATTTCTTTCATATCAAATCCAAGCCCCTGCACCCTTATGTTGGTACTGATAGCACATTGAAAAATTCTTCCACTCTCTGCTTTTGGTATCGGTTGTCCTAATTAACTAGTGTTGGTTGTTTGCTCCCGAAACCTACTCTTGGCGTAAGTAGTGTTCTGAATCCCTTCATCGGTATCTGGTTTCGGTATCGAATTTGGTAGTAACAAATTAATTTTCACATATCACATCCAGCGATCAATTGGTTAATTATATTTTTAAATATATCTTTCATGTTATCAAAACCTATACTTTTTTTTTACTTAAAATACATTTTCAAAACCAAAATCATTCTTTATATGAAAATCAAAACTACGCCTTCTATATATAATATAATATAATATAATATAATATATACTCCCAACTAATTCTAGGGCATTACTAACCTTATCTCTAATGAGTTACTCTTATAGGATGTTACTAATCCTATCTCTGATGAGTCTTTTCCTTTTGTTCCAATTATTTGTACCCCAAAGCTTTGTTAACCAAAGCTCTGATACCAAATTTGTAACATCCCACTTTTGGTTTCGGTTCCACTCTGTAATTAAACCAACTTATATCGTTCTCAAAGATGGAATGTTAGGGGTACCTACACATTGGAACAAAAAAAGAACTTTTCATTATCATTACAACAATTTTATTCCAGAGTACACGAATATATCAGAGTACATATAACTAATACATAGCGGAAAAATTACAATGCTCAGTGGAAGACTGAAATGCCATGAATGCTATCCAAGCCCCGAAATGCAATGCTCCGAGAATAACAGCAAAACCTTAACTACAAGCTGCCCGTGTAGTAAATATGGGCACCCAGAGTTTAGGGAAGGAATAATAAACTCCGGATCAGTCATGAAACTAGTGTTAGAACTAAAACATTTTTTAAAATCAAATTGAAGTAAGGTAATTCATAAGATCATGCTGTATAACATAGAACGGGTTTCCTATCATGAACACCAGTGCATAAAGTTCACAATGCTTTTTGGAAAATGAAACTACCATAAGTTCTCATGCCACACACACAAGGAAAATGAACACTTGGTGAGGTTTCCCTTATAATAGCCAAAAATATGCTTGATACATGAAAAATCCTCTTATATTATTATAGTGCATAGTGTGAAAATCACTTTTGTAAATAAATGTGTCAATCTTAGCCAGCATAGGAAACATAATATTATATTGATCTCCTACGTGTTTTACGTAGGATCTACAATAAAAATACCATATGGGCATGTAGCTGATAATCAACATAGTGGCTAATTTTGGTTTTCCAACAAATGACCAACACTAAGGAAATTCCTTACCAAATGGGTACACCTCTAGAAAGTTTCCTGAGAAGTAAACCTTGCTCTGCCAACATAAGGCCGTCGGTGCTATCCAAGCCATGTCGCACGAGCATTCCATTTCCCGGTTGTCACCGACCTGTTCTACGGGATTTCAAATTTCCAACAAAACCACAATAGTAGAATGCCCTAGCTCCATACTGTAGCACTACCTCATCAAAGCAACATAGCAAACACCTGGGCTCCATGCTATAGTGCTTCTTTAAAAATCTAGAAGGAAATGGTCAATTCGTGAACCCTATAACCTTGATTCATCTTTTCTTGTTTTGGCAATTTTCAGGATGTGAGGCTTGTCGAAGTTGCGTTACACAAATCAACGCTTCAATAATCCATGCTTTGAACATTAATAGCTCATCACTTAGTATGCCACACTGTCAATTCACAACATATAATCAGTGTCCATTAATATATTACTCTCTGAGTTCATAAGTCTCAGAAGAGGGTGTTAAGCTAAGAGAATAAATTCTCTTCACCAACTGATATAACATCAATAGAACCTAATTTATTATGCCGTAACTTACAATGTCAGACATACATCCATTTACACGTTCGTTTTAGGACTGAATGAACCGAAGGCACTTTATTCCATAACCCCACCTGGGTGTGAAATCCCTTGCAATCTGAATCGCTTCAAGTACAACCAGATCACTTGTCATAATATAACCTCATAATGGGGGGGTCAACCCTATGAGACATCAACGAGCAATTTATATGATGTGAAGATCTCTGGTTTTCAATTCAGTCATCTTCATACTCCATTGCTCTTATCACGTCGTATAATTATTCAAAATGGGTTGAAACCCGGTCTTTCTGAATAACTAACATATCTTTAAAATGTGTGGAGATTATATAGGGATATCATAAGTTTCATTCTATTATAGATTATTCTTTGATTTCAATCAAACCTTAACACAAAGGTTATTACCTAAATCAAAGTATGATTCCTATCCACTTAATGGAACATAGAGGAAGACACCATTCCCACTCTACCGGTCTAGGGCAATTTCTACCTACGATAGAATGTGGCTAGCTCCTTACCTCTAATCTGTATCTACATTTATTTTGGTAAGTTCTAATTACCTTCATTAATCCCTTTTTCATTTCATTCATTCAAATCTTTACTCAAAGATTTATTAAAACTCTAACTTAGTTTTAATCTTCAAAATCATTCTTTTCTACCAATGGGTCGAAAACAATGTTATTAAATACATTGGTCACAACAAACCCAAAATCATACTTCCATTTGTAATGGAATCTTCAAAGAATCCATATCAGCTCACCAACAATATAAATTCCCGTATCCAACAAATACTATAACTGGAATAACGGCAAAGCCTGTTAAATTCCTGAAATAGTATTCATCTTCATCTATATGTACTCATACTAATCATAACCAACTCGATTCTCATCCAATTCCAATTCAATTCATTAATTGGAAAACTTATCTTTGGAAAATTTCATCATATCTTACTTTAAATATTTATCATTACTTTTTATTCCAAATCATCTCTTAATCATAGTTGGGTTAAAGAATAATGTTATTTAAGAAATCATTCACGACAAGCCCAAAATTCAATTGATATCAAATATAAGATTTAATCATAAATTATATCACCCTATATTCGATACCAATTCCCAAAATCAACAAGTACTACAAGTGGAATAACGATATAAATATCTTCCAAATTCCTCAAATAGTGTAAGCCTAAACAACGAAATTCCATACCGAATATCCGAAAATTTATTTCTATCCAAATCCAATTAATTAAAATTGGAAAAACTTTTCCTTAATCAAAATATTTATTAAAAACATATCTTTAAAGGTATTTAGATTTGATAAACCCAATAACTTAGACTTTCCGAGTTAAGGATGATGTTTCGAAGACATCCTCCACAGTAAACCCAAAACCAATTTCCAAAAATAGTTAGTTTCCACAAGAAAACTTTATATAATCAAAAACTTGATATGTTAAATACAAATCACTTTAAATAAATTATTATGATTTATCATAATGTTTCTCTATTTTTAATAATTTTTATTTGACCATTTCAGGCAGAACCCAGTTTGGACTCCTAAACTACAAAATCAGGAATTTTAGGAAAATCCGATTTGGATTTATCTTAAAAGCCTAACCGTTGGATCTTACTATTTTCTTTTTCTTTTGAATTTTTTTTTCCTTTTGAACCCAACGTTTTTTGTTTTTGGAAAATCCGATGGTCGATCTCCCGGTAGGTCAATTTGAAGTCAATGGTCGAAATTCGCAAACTCCCGCAGTGCGTCTACTCCTATTCAGACCAAACTTCAGTTTATATTTAAAATCAAATTTAATTGCTTCTAAAATAGCTAATTAATTATATAAAACATATATAATTAATTTTGGAAATTATATTTTAATGATTTCACTTAAAAATCAAATATTCCATATTTAATCATTTAAATGTATAATTAAAATAGTAATATTTTTCAAAACTTATTATTTGAAAACACAAATTTTCCTAAAGTCCATTATAAAAATAAACAAGATAGTTTAGAAAATAAAGTATTGTTAAAACATTCCTAGATACCCAAACCAAACTTCACCTTTTAAAGTTACTATTCATTTTCAATTTAAAATTTGAAACATGCCTTTATTACTTGAAAACTTATTCAAATAAAATTCTTTTTCTTATGAAAACTATGTTGATTCACAAGATTTTTGATTCACGACAATGAAGAAATGAAGATCAAATTGAAGAGTTAGTTCATATATATATATATATATGTGTGTGTGTGTGTGTGTGTGTGTATGTGTGTGTGTGTGTTTAGTTGTGTTAGACATTTGTCAAAGTCTATCCTCAATTTGTATAACATACACAAATGCACATATGAAAAGACACTTTGCGAAAAGACACTTCATCAGTTTACGAAAAGACACTTCAAAAGGACACTTTGCGAAAAGAAACTTCATGAAAAGACACTTCATATTTCCAACGGCCATTTTTACAACAATCATATTTTCCAACGATCATATTTTCCAACGGTCATGTTTCCAACGGTCGTATTTTCCAACTGCCATATTTTCTGAAAGTTCACCATCTTTCATGAAGATATCCATCTTCATTTTTAGTAGAAATGGTTGCTTCTCTTCGTTGAAACTCTTCATGAAAGTTGACTACTCTTCAACCACTATATATACATCACTAACATGACTTACAAATCACTGGATCTTCTTATATTTTCTGATCTTAAACTCTATACTCTCTTGCATTCTAAAAGCTCTCTCAGAAATTCAAATTACTTATTGAATCTTTGAATTTATTTCAAATCTCTTGATTCAATAAGTAATATACTTCCTTCAATCTTCACATACACGTTATATACTTGAGGATAAGATTATAGGAAGGGTGTACTCAACTGTTGGCTATTCAGTGTTATTCAAGAACACAAGCAGAAGTTAAACTCTTGTTATTTGTTGAAGACCTGTGTTGGTGCTCAAGCAGGAAGTCCGGTGTTAGTGCTCAGGCGGGATATCCGTGTTGATGCTCGGGTATATTGTAGACATGTTCCTCCGGGTGAAGAGAGGGTGTTGATAGTGAATTCCAAAAGGAGTCTGGGACTGGACGTAGGATAGGAAGTCTGAACTAGTATAAAATTCCTGGTGTCACTTTACTTACTGCATTTTCTTATTTGTGATATATTATATCAGTTAGTATTTATTTGCATAACTATTGTATTAGACAAGTTAGAATATCATATTTACTTCTGCGTAATCCATATAGAAAGATCCTATCCTTAAGTCATACACGACTTTTCATTTGGTATCAGAGCCTGGTGTTCTGGAGATCGTAATAACATCCTAGAACAAATGGCAGTAAAGAAATCTAGTCAAGGAATTAGAAAGCGGAAGAGCAACAAAGCAAAATCAAGAGAGCAAGGAAGAAAATGTCTCATGGCTAAAGTCAGATCATAATTGGTATGTGTAGATTCATTACATAAAGATCTTCTGTTAGACCATGAAAAATTGTTAAAAGATTTTAAAAGTTTAGGTAAACTTAATGCATTTATTTTAGCCAAGTATAAAGATTGTGAGCAAGAAAAGTCCAAACTAAAAGAGGAAAACAATTTTTTAGTTAAACAAGCCAAATGTTTTGAAAACTCCTTAGAGGAGCTTGTTTTTCAATAAGATTTCCTTCGAAAAAATGAGCAACTAGAATATAAAAACAATGTCCTTTTAAAGGAAATCGATGGTTTACAAAATAAAAATACATCATTAAAAGATTCCTTGAATAATTCTAGTTCTTTAATTTTGTCTCTCAAAAAGGAGAATAAAGCTTTAATTTAAAAGAATCTAGAATTATCTAAATAATGTGAGTTTTTAAAGTTGAATAATAATATTTTGCACAATGAAATTTCTGACTCAAAAGAAAATTTTGAAAAATTACAATTTTCTCTGGATAATTCAGAATCTCAAATTTTTAGTCTCAAAACTGAGAATGGTACTTTAAAAAGGAAGAATTTTGAACTAAATAAGGAAATTGATGATT
This sequence comes from Allium sativum, assembly GCA_030737875.1. NCBI lineage: Eukaryota > Viridiplantae > Streptophyta > Magnoliopsida > Asparagales > Amaryllidaceae > Allium > Allium sativum. Next base: position 890,349,695 of record CM060916.1, on the reverse strand, counting down.
TAAAAAATAAAAAAATTTATTTTGAAAATGTCAATTGCGAATTTGGAATCAAATTTGATAAATGTACAAGTAAGTTCGCGAAATTTAATAAAGGTAAAAATGATTTAAATATGATTTTATCTAGATTTCAACCTTTCCATGACAAAAGTGGTTTAGGATATAATCATAGAAATAGTACTAGATATGCTTTTATGTACATAAAAATATCACTGCTAGTACTAATGCACATCCAAAATCCAATTATTATAGATTTTCGAATACTTCTATGTCTAGAGATATTTATACTAAATCTAGAAGTACAAAAGGAAATACCAATAAAAGTTTTTTAATTATATGGGATCTTGTAAATTGGAAAACAGAGAAAAATATATTGATGATTACTTTAATTCAGTAGTTAACAACGAAAATTTCATTTTTAAAGGTTCCATTAAACCCTCTTGGGTATGGTTACCTTCCATCTAACCCCTGGACCCTAACGAAGGAAGTGGGTACCAAAGTATATATATCATATTTTTTGCAGGTACGCCACCACAAAAAGAAGGTTATTTCGGTATGTCTAAATATTTGTGAAAACCAAAATTCAGTTTATCGAAAAGCACATGATCCAATATCTCGTGAAGGTACTTTAATTATTTATGTTCTCTACTATGCCCGATTACTACTTTATCATGATACTTATTCTTTTTAATCGATGACAAAGGGGAGAGAAATATTGAATATATATATATACACACACACACACTAACGTTTTGTTATAGGAAAGAAAACAGTAAGTATATTATATTATATGCACTAACAAAATGTTGCAGAGAAATTTTTTATTCATGGGAAGATAAATATATGCAAGCATACATTCACGGGGAGAAGAATAAATAATTCTATACAAATGCAAGAGGTTGTCATCAATCAAAAAAGGGGGAGAATGTTGATTCACAAGATTTTTGACTCACGACAATGAAGAAATGAAGATCAAATTGAAGAGTTAGTTCATATATATATATATACATATATATATATGTATGTATGTTTGTTTGTTTGTGTGTGTGTGTGTGTGTGTGTGTTTTCATAAGTGCATTTGTGCACGTTATATAAATTGAGGATATAAATTGTGTGTGTGTGTTTAGTTGTGTTAGATATTTGTTAAAGTCTATCCTTAATTTATATAACGTACACAAATGCACTTATGAAAAGACACTTCGCAAAAAGACACTTTGTGAAAAGACATTTTGTCACTTTGCGAAAAGACACTTCGAAAAGACACTTCGCGAAAAGACACTTCACGAAAAGACACTTCATATTTCCAACGGTCATATTTTACAATGGTCATATTTTCCACCGGTCATATTTCCAATGGTCATATTTCCAACAGTCATATTTTCCAACGGCCATATTTTCTGAAAGGTCACCATCTTTCATGAAGAAATTCCTCTTCATTTTTAATAGAAACGGTTGCTTCTCTTCACTGAAACTCTTCATGAAAGTTGACTACTGTTCAACCACTATAAATACATTACTAACATGATTTACAAATCACTGAATCTTCTTATATTTTCTGATCTTAAACTCTATACTCTCTTGCATTCTAAAAGCTCTCTCAAATATTCAAATTACTTATTGAATCTTTGAATCTATTTCAAATCTCTTGATTCAATAAGTAATATACTTCCTTTAATCTTCACATACACGTTATATACTTGAGGATAAGTTTATAGGAAGGGTGTACTCAACTGTTGGTTGTTCAGTGTTATTCAAGAACACAATCAGAAGTCAAACTCTTGTTATTTTATGAAGTCCTGTGTTGGTTCTCAGGCGGGAAGTCCGGTGTTGGTGCTCAAGCGGGATATCCGTGTTGGTGCTCGAGTGTATTGTATACATGTTCCTTCGGGTGAAGAGAGGGTGTTGATAGTGAATTCCAGAAGGAGTCTGGGACTGGACGTATTACGGGATGTCCGAACCAGTATAAAATTCCTAGTGTCACTTTACTTACTGCATTTTCTTGTTTGTGATATATTATATCAGTTAGTATTTATTTGCATAATTATTGTATTAGATAACTTAGAATATCATATTTACTTCCGCATAATCTATATCGAAAGATCCTATCCTTAAGTCATACACGACTTTTCAAACTATTCGTAATCACTTAAATTATCTTTTCAAATTAAATTTTAAATTCAAAATATTTTTAAATTCAAACCTTTTTTAAATTCAAATAGTTTTCAAATTTGATTTCAAATTAAACCTTTTTTGAATTCAAATAAATTTCAAATTAAATTTTGAATTAACTATCCCATCCGCCAGACAGTTAGGAATAGCCTGGGAAAGCAAGAAACTCTGTTTCGATATTTTTCAAAAGTGACCTCATCAATACATATTCGTATCCATACATATGTGTAATTTGCTTAAGTGTTACTAAAATTAACACTTCATTTTCGAATGGATATCATTTAACATAAGTGTTAATACACTTAACACTTAAATAAACAACCCAATAACAAATTCAGAAACTCATTTACTATTCATCATAGCATCCAATAACATCACACAACATCGAAGAACAACAGAGGGTGTAATTAACATAAAGATTCATACCATATCCGCCTAAAGGTGACATTTTTATCACTTAAAATTAGGTGTCCACGTTGTCAACATGTAACGACCCGCCATTTTGACCGTGCCGAATCAACAAAACATGTCAACTCGAACTGTCCAAAACGACATATTGTTATTAGCTTATGGTGTAAATAGAATAAATCACAAAATCATAGGTCACAGACACAAATACAGATCAATATGATATCTCGCAGTGGAAAAATAAATAATACAATAGTAGTTCATGAAGCTACTAAACAAAATTTTACATCAGAGTTTACATAAACAATACAACGGAAGTCTAATATAATGAATTTTCTAATACATAAATAAATAATAACAGGAAAGACAAGAATAGTTGGACCTAGATCAACTGAATATGTAGATATAGATGAGCTAAACCCAATAATCTTCAAACTCGAAGAGTAAATCTCAAAAGCTTTGATAATTGATCTGACCCAATCAATAAGCAAACAAAAAATAACTCGGATCAGGACTAACATTCTCATGGAAGTAAATCAACTCAAATGAAATGTTCGATGAATTGCAATCAGTAACTTAAAGGATGTTAGGGATCACCATCCTCTAAGGATCCATCAAACTAATACTATATAGTATAACACGCTATATATAATAGTGTTTATCAGTAAAGTAAAGTATCAAAATAGCATAAGCAGGATTACCATTACTACCCTTACACTGTTTATATTTTCCCATAGTACATACAATACTGTAATTCCTCTGTAAATTGGAGGGCTATCAGAGGGCACTTCATATAAAACAGTACAAAACAAATTCGTAGTGGGCTTGTATATGGCATATGACAAGGCATTGAAGGAATACCAGGGTCGATTCACCATTTGTAGATCCGGACTACTGGTAATGCAAAGCAACCACTACCGCCCACCTCGAGACACACTCCTATAATCAAATCGGAGTGTGGCCACCAAACACATCACAAAAGTAATAGAATTGTAACGAATATGCATTTTCCTGGTCCTGATTATCGATACAAATACCATAACGACTAACCAAACACCATAAATTATAGGATCATTTATAGAAAGAAGTTAGAGGATGAGAAATAGAACGAAAGAAAATTAGAATAGAAGAAATAGATATGAGGCAAAACTGAATAACAACACAGAATCTCACATCGCAACGGAATAAAATATAATATATATAACAACTTTTGGAAAACAAAATCTTTGTTGTATGTACATATACATACTAATTTCAGAGTACAATACAACACATCGGAATAACAGTAAATATCTAACGCTGAAGCCTCCTGCTCTAAGCTCCTCCAAGGGTATATCTGTAAGCACCTAAACTACTTGACTGTCAATACAAATTTAGACACCCAAGAGTTTAGGGTAAAACAAAACAAAATAAACTCTTGGTCAGTCATGGGACTAGTGTGAGTAAACTCCAACCACTTGTTTAACTTTTGAAAGTCCTTTTTTTAAAAGAAAAGATAAACATAAAATCAATTCACACATAAACAAGGATGGTTTTTACCTTACGATAACCCAAAACATTATTTGAAATCAATACTTTTCTGATATTATTTTAACACCCTGGATTTTTGAATAATCAAATTAACTAAATTAAAGAATAATTAATCTCAGACTTGAGAATTAAGGGAAACGGGTTGCGCCATTGTGTTCGTCTCAGAATTCTGGTTGAGATAGAGTCCGAGTTTGCGTGAATTGGACTTCGTATGAAGAAGTTATGGCGATCGGAAGTTTCAGAAAATTCAAAACAGATTTCAAATTTCAAAAATTCAGAGTCAAACAGGCTAGGCGGGAAAATTCCCTCCAGAGCCAGGTCGACCATAGTGTCGACCTGGGCGTCGACCTACCCTGACCATGTCGACCATAGTGTCGACCTAGGGGTCGACCTGTGCCCCCCCCCCCGGCGGGCAGATTTGAATGATGACCTGTTTGTGACTAGATGCTGACTCATTAGGGTTTCTGAACTGCTCTGATTGGCTGGGATTAATTCTGGGTTGATCGGACGACTTAAACTAATCCTAAACTCTATAAAAACACCTATAGACCCAAACCCTAAAATCAAAATAAAATTGGATTCACGGCCTCCATGCCGTCACCTAGCAACTCAGCATAGCCGCCACCAATTAGAGAGGAAGAAAGCAAATCAAATTCAATCCTTTTCAACTCTAACAACGAATCTTCATCAAAGGAGCGCTAATTCAACTCCAGAAATCAGAATTCAGAACTCAAGACTGCTTTTGAGTTGTGAGTTCGATAATTTTAACAAGATAATTAATAAATGAATTGGATTGAGTTATAATGCGGATAATTTGGATGTGATATGAATTGTTGATTTCATGTTGTAATTATGTTGTAGAATTATGTTGTTATTTCTATGATATTATGTTATGATGTTATCATCTTCGATGTGAAGTTATGATGATATCACCCATGTTATAATCCTATGATTGGCTTATGTCTAGTTGAATTATCATGTTTCTTATGCTAGTTTGTTATATTGATTCATATGATAAATCATATGTAGGAAAGTTTAGATGTTGATTCAAACATGAACCATATACAAGTTTGGGTAGAATTATATGTGACCTTACATGGCTATGGCACCTAGTTTATGTGAGAATTTAATTGGAAGTTAGACTATGACATATGCTACTTTACATGTCTACACCATTGTTGCGATGTATGAATCACATATGTAAGTTTATGAGTTGGATATGAATCATGTTATGCAAGTTTAGGATTATTACCTATGCAAATATAGAACTATGACATATGTTATTTATGCAAGTTTGTGGCCATTATTTCATCAAGTTCACACATTAGATTTGGATCCATGACATATGATGTTTATGCAAGTTTGTGGCCATTATCTCATCAAGTTCACACCTTTAGATTTGGATCCATGACATATGTTATTTATGCAAGTTGTAATTTTGACCTATGCAAGTTTTAGATGTAGAACATCATTCACATATGCAAGTTCACCCCTATGTTAGATTTGTGATGTCTTCTTTTATTTTATGAGTTAGACTATCCGAGTCTAACGTATATTTTTACGTTGAACGAACAAACGTACTACGTGGGGAAAAAGGGGATAATATTAAAAATATTTAATTGGCATAAATGCCTTAAAAAGGCGTAAAATATAATTGTGGTGAAAATTGGTATGATTTTACATACCATAAATGGATGGACATAATTGAGTCAATTATGGACATCGTTAATTGATTGATAATTTGAATAGAGAAAGTAATTCAAATTTTGGGAATGATTAATTAGGAGTAATTAATCGTCTAAGACACGAGGTTAGGCTCTTTTGTGGTGTAAGACTGCCCGGACCCGCCCGGCAAATCCAGCTGCCACAAATGCCAGTCTAATGTGAGAGGTCTTAGGCACAAACTAAATACGTAACAATTGTAAAGACACGAGGTTAGGCTCTTTTGTGGTGTAAGACTGCCCGGACCCGCCCGGCAAATCCAGCTGCCACAAATGTCAGTCTAATGTGAGAGGTCTTTATGAGGTTATGGTCTTAATGATTTAAGAAACACTTGACCAGATAAGCATGTAGTGGGACATTAGGGGGTTAAGTGGGTGCCTTGGGTGGCATGTGGAATCTAGTGGGTGCCTTGGGTGGCATTTGGAAATACGATTAGAAACACTTAACCAAAATTGAAACATTTAAATTGAAAAATGAATAAGAAGTGGGTTAAGTGGGATGTACTAGTGGGGACCAAGCTTAGGTGGATAGCTTGTGTCAAGTAATGGGGGCCCGTTTCAACCAGTAACCCATACGTATCTTTGTGGGCTCGACCCAAGTCGAGGACGGGACACGCATACTGGGCTTGACTGTAAGAGGCCAAACCGGGTTAGCGGTTGCAACGCAAGTCCAACGTGTTTATATGAGTGTGTGGACCCGAGCTGGTAGGTAAGACGTTGTTGCATCGTGTAGGTATAAGCCGTGCATTCTTGGTGGTATCGGGTTGCCACTTTGGGGAGTGATACACCCCACTGTGGGGCCAGCACGGGTATCTACGAGTTAGGAAGCCGATCGCTTGGGAGTAGTGGGTACACCTAGTGGAGATAGGGGCAGACGACACCTATGAAGGTAGCTAGGGGTGCACGAAACTACCAATATCATTATTAAGTCTGTAGGCGGGATCAACCTTAGGATGACTAGTGGTGGTGCAGTATACTAGTGGCGGTGCAGTATAGAAATTATCCTATAGTGTTGGTGTAGTTTAGTAAATTTATCTTAGTAGGTTAGGTGCGCTTTAACGATATCATTGTTCATCTTGTTTCCTTGTTTACTCTATCATACTCAATGGTTCATGATCATTTCCTTATTTTCCAACTTATGCCTTAGCCTAGTTACTTTGTTATTTGTATTGTTAGAATTATCGCACTCGCCAGACTTTATGTCTGACCCCCCTTTTTCCATCTCTTTCCTCCCTCCCCCCAGGTGCTCAGGTTGGAACTAGCACCAGTGGAGCTTGATTTTGGACTACTTTTAGAAGATTTCTTGGACCGCTGAAGTAAAGTTCAGCTTCTCTTTATTTATGGCTATTTTAATGTTGGGGATTATGTCTTTCAGTTTATGTACTTTGTTTTATCAAGATGGATATGATGTACTTGACTTTGGTTTATGGTTTTGATGATGTAACCAAACATATTTACGTTCTGCTGCAATAAATGTAGTTTTGAATTTTCAAGTACTGCTTTATATCTGTCTTGTTGTGATTTTCTATTCTATATTCACTTAAAATGCTCCATGGAAGTTAATGCATTCCCTTTGAGAGTGACATTAATGGACGTGGGGTGTTACACGTGGTATCAGAGCTGAAGGTTACCAGAACAGATATGAATTTTTGAAAAACTATTTTTCAAAACTATTTTTTATAAAGAAGTACTTTTTAAGGGAAGTATTTTCAAGAGAAAAGTATATTTTAGAAAGCATAACCCCAAGAGCCATATATCTTTCCTTCAGTCCTTTTTGTATTGAATCTTTCCTTTTTCGTTTCAGCATGTCTGAAGCATCTGAGATACCAGAGGTCGTTCATATGCCCGGTTGGTTTCGTCAATATCTTGAGGCTAGGGCCGCCGCCGCAGGTCCAACAAATCCTCCTCCTCGTGTCGATAATTTCGCAAAGATATGTAAGGACTTTAGAGAAATGGGTGGAAAACCTTTTCACGGGACGGAGACATTTGTTGAAGCTCGTAACTGGCTAAAGGAGGTGGAAGAATTGTTTAGAATCTTTCAAGTGGATGATGGGAGGAAAGTCCAGCTAGCTGCGTGGCTAATGAAGGATGAGGCCTCGTTTTGGTGGGAGGTCACTAATGGGGGACGTCCAGTCGATACGTGGCCAGATTTTAGGCAAAGGTTTGAGGCGAAGTTTCTCTCACGGGCTGAAGAGAATCTATACATGGACAGATTTTTGGCGCCGAAGCAAGGGAATCTATCGGTGAAAGAGTATGTCAACAGATTCAACCAATTGGCAAGGTTTGGGTTAGACTTGGTGAACACTCCAGAAAAGAAGGCTCTAAGATTTGTTAAAGGTTTAAACGAGCCGCTTCATGGGTTAGCTATGACCCACATTCCCATGGGGGCTACCTTTGAGAGGTTAGTTGACATGGCACTTATGCATGAAGAAGAGAAGGGCGCCAATGTTAATAAGGCACCCAAGAAGAAAGGGGATCAAAAGAAGCCGCAACAGCAACAACAGAACAAGAAAGGTGGCAAAGGCAACAATGCTAAGGGGAAGAAGAAATGCTTTAATTATGGGACACCCGGACATCTAAGCAAAGATTGTAGGAGGAAAAAGAAGATTGGTTGTTTCCACTATGGCGAAGCGGGACATCTTATTAAGGACTGCCCAAAGAAAGGGAAGAGGGCAGGGTCTACCTCGGGAGGACAGGTGCAAGCTCTTATGGCACCCGGGCAGGCAAGGGGACAAGTTCAGGCTCTCATGGTCCCACCGCTGCAAGAACGAGGTAGAGCAATTTCCGTTGAAAGTTTAGTTTTTCTGCTTGATCATCCTGTCCGTACTTTATTCGATTCTGGCGCATCTTATTCGTTTATTTCTACATCATTAGTTGAAACACTGCACCTTGATACTAGTCTAGTTACTGATTCCTTAGTAGTCTCAAATCCTATTGGTGGTTCGGCTCATCTTTCTATGATTTGTCGGGATTTGAGAGCGTTTATCTTGGGCGTTGAGTTTGAGTGCAACGCTTTTGTTCTTGGCTTCATGGGCTACGGTTTAATTCTAGGTATGGATTGGCTAACTAGATGTGGGGCCATCCTAGATTGTGAAAGAAGGGTAGTTAGATTGTTGACTCGTTCTGGAAAAACCCTTGATATTTCTTATGACCCTAGAGGTCCAGTAATGCTTAGTTACCTAGAATCCCTTGACGCATCCGATGATGATTTACATTCTGTTCCCATAGTCCGTGAATATGCTGATGTCTTCGATGAGGTGAGGGGTTTACCCCCAAAACGTGAGATAGACTTTCGAATATATCTAGTGGACAATGCAAAGCCAGTTGCATTGCCAGTGCGCCACATGGCTCCAAGAGAGAGAAGATAACTCAGTCAGCAAGTGAAAGAATTGCTTGAGAAGGGGTTCATCAGACGTAGTATATCGGAGTGGGGTGCTCCAGTAGTGTTTGCCACGAAGGCAGATGGGTCCCTTAGACTTTGTGTGGACTATAGAGAATTAATAAGCCTACTAAGAAGAATAGACACCCACTTCTGAGGATTGACGATCTTTTCGATCAGTTAGTTGGCGCCTCAGTGTTTTCGCAGTTGGACTTAGCCACCGATTTCCATCAGTTGAGAGTGGCTGAGGATAGCATAGACAAGACTGCCTTTAGAACTCCAGATGGTTTCTTCGAGTGGCTGGTGATGCCCTTGGTTTGAAAAACGCCCCTGCATACTTTGTTGATCTGATGAGTAGGGTGTTTAGGGAGTACATTAATAAATTCGTGGTAGTCTTTGTAGATGACATCTTGATCTTTTCTAAAAGCGAAGAAGAGCATGCCCTACATCTTAGGGAAGTGTTGGAGACTCTTTGAGCGGATAGCCTTAAAGCTAAATTTTCTAAATGTCACTTTTGGAGAAAGGAAGTGCGATTCTTAGGGCACGTGGTTTCCAAAGAAGGGATAGCCGTGGATCCCGCGAAGGTAGTGGCCATCCAACATTGGAAGGTTCCTAAAAATGCTACCAAGGTGAGGAGTTTCTTAGGATCGGCTGGCTTCTATAGGAAGTTCATTAAAGACTTCGCAAAAATATCAGCTCCATTAACACGTTTGATGAAGAAGAACTTAGTTTTCATGTGGGACGTAGATTGTGATGATGTGTTCCAACGTTTAAAGAGAGCTTTGACCACAGCCCTAGTCTTAGTGTTGCCAGATGGAAGTAAGCCATTTACCATTTATACCGACGCTTGTGGGATAGGACTAGGCGCAGTCTTAATGCAAGAGGGAAGGGTAATAGCCTATGGTGGAAGGCAGTTGAGAGTGCATGAAAGAAATTACCCTACACATGACCTAGAGTTAGCCGCTATTGTTTTCGCGCTTAAGTCTTGGCGTCATTATCTTCTTGGCAAGAAATTCAAATTGTTCAGTAACCACAAATCGCTAAAATACTTATTCTCTCAGAAGGACTTGAACTTAAGGCAGCAAAGGTGGACGGAGTTCTTAGCATCCTATGACTTCGAGATAGCGTATACCCCTGGCAAGGGTAACGTCGTGGAAGATGCCTTAAGTAGAAAAAAAATATCCTTAAGTCTGTTGTTTGTTGAGCGGCGAAGTTTAGAGTTCATCTCTATGTTTGACGTTACACCTTCCATTGACTTTGTACCTGGTTTGCTAGCATCCTTAGAGGTTAGACCTACGCTTTTGGGACGGATTGGTGAGGCACAGCAATACGACCCACAGTTGGTTGAGTTAGTAGAAAAGCTCAAAGGAGGGGAGTCATCGAGCCATCTCCGTAGGTATACCCTAGATGATAAGGGTTAGTTGCGTAGGGACGGTAGACTTTGTATACCAAGGGACGAGAATTTGAGGAAGACCATTCTTGTTGATGCCCATCGTTCGAAGATGACTATTCATCCCGGCGGGGACAAGATGTACATGGACATGAGACGAGATTACTTTTGGTCCGGCATGAAGAAAGATGTGGCTGAGTATGTCGCTAGATGCATGGTGTACCAACAAGTAAAAGCGGAGCAAAAGAAGCCCGGTGGATTGCTTCACCCATTGGAGGTCCCACGATGGAAGTGGGAAAGTGTTTCGATGGACTTTGTTGACGGATTACCAAGATCGAGGAAGGGTAATACGGGGATTTGGGTCGTGGTAGACAGACTTACTAAGAGCACCCATTTCATTCCCGTGAAGAGTAAGAGGACTGCTCCATGGTTAGCCTCCGTATACATTCGAGAAATAGTTCGTTTGCACGGTGTTCCTTCTAGCATAGTGAGCGACCGCGATCCTATTTTCACTAGCAAATTTTGGAAGAGCTTGCAAGAGGCAGTAGGGACTCAGTTATGTTTGAGCACCGCATATCATCCTCAGACGGACGGCCAGACCGAGAGGGTGAATCGTATTCTAGAGGACCTATTGAGATTATGTGTCTTAGATTTCGGAGATACATGGGAGGAACATCTTCCATTTGTAGAGTTCGCATATAATAATAGCTTTCAGTCTAGCATTGGCATGACACCGTTCGAAGCTCTTTATGGACGGCCGTGTCGTTCGCCTACATATTGGTGGGAATCTACGAATAAGATCTTGCTTGGACCCAATATGATTAGAGAGACTTCAGAGAAGATAGATTTGATTCGAAGGAGGATGAAGACGGCGCAAGATAGACAGAATTCTTATGCGGACAAGAGGAGGTCAGATCTTGAGTTTGATGTTGGGGACATGGTCTTTGTCAAGGTGTCTCCATTACGGAACGTCGTTCGCTTTGGGTCCGTTGGGAAGTTAGCACCAAGGTTCGTAGGACCGTTTCCTGTTAAGGAAAGGATTGGGCAGATGGCGTATAGAGTGGAGTTGCCCGAGAGACTTAGTGGTGTACACGACGTATTCCATGTATCACATTTGAGGAAGTGCTTGCACGAGACCGCGGAAGTGGTAGAGCCGAGCTTGCTTAGAGAGGTGGAGATTGAGCGTGATGCGACGATTCGACGAGCTCCTACGCGCATTCCTGGGTCGGAGATTAAGAAGTTGAGGAATCAAGAGGTCAAACTAGTCAAAGTGCAATGGGAAGATGATGAGAGCAACGCTACTTGGAAGACGGAAATGAAGATGCGTTCATTATACCCTTTTCTTTTCGAGGGTATGTCTTTTGATTTCTCCTTTATCGCTTACCTCGTACTTATTTTATCTTTAGTATGTCCTCTCGTTAATATCTTTGACCTTTAGATAGGATAGTCCTATGGTTGAAACATGTGTTTGAGACATGTTATATATGATGGATGCAAGTGTTTGCTAGTGGTTGCTCGTGGATGCATATACACACACTTTAGGCACTAGATTGGCTCAGTCACTTCATATCGCATATTGCATATAAATGTGTGTACATATTTAAGTTAATGGTTATATAATGGTTGTACCATCATATGGATGTTGCATTTTGGTGAATGATTGTGCACACATGTAGAAATGATATGTATCGATAAGGTTCTTCGCATACATAATGGACGCATGGCACTATCATGGTTTGCATTAAGGAGGTCAACTGAATCAGTAGACCGCCTGATTTTGCATTAGATAAGGAAAATATACACGCACTTCTTGCATATGTTCATACAGCATTAGAAATTTTATAAGGACAATGGATGCCTGTGTTTGATGGTTGAGTAGATGGTTGTTTGGATGTTAGGATATGCATTCTCCTTAACTCAGAGATTTCGAGGGCGAAATCCTTTAAGGAGGAGAGAATGTAACACCCCAGATTTTTGAATAATCAAATTAACTAAATTAAAGAATAATTAATCTCAGACTTGAGAATTAAGGGAAACGGGTTGCGCCATTGTGTTCGTCTCGGAATTCTGGTTGAGATAGAGTCCGAGTTTGCGTGAATTGGACTTCGTATGAAGAAGTTATGGCGATCGGAAGTTTCAGAAAATTCAAAACAGATTTCAAATTTCAAAAATTCAGAGTCAAACAGGCTAGGCGGGAAAATTCCCTCCAGAGCCAGGTCGACCATAGTGTCGACCTGGGCGTCGACCTACCCTGACCATGTCGACCATAGTGTCGACCTAGGGGTCGACCTGTGCCCCCCCCCCCCGGCGGGCAGATTTGAATGATGACCTGTTTGTGACTAGATGCTGACTCATTAGGGTTTCTGAACTGCTCTGATTGGCTGGGATTAATTCTGGGTTGATCGGACGACTTAAACTAATCCTAAACTCTATAAAAACACCTATAGACCCAAACCCTAAAATCAAAATAAAATTGGATTCACGGCCTCCATGCCGTCACCTAGCAACTCAGCATAGCCGCCACCAATTAGAGAGGAAGAAAGCAAATCAAATTCAATCCTTTTCAACTCTAACAACGAATCTTCATCAAAGGAGTGCTAATTCAACTCCAAAATTCAGAATTCAGAACTCAAGACTTCTTTTGAGTTGTGAGTTCGGTAATTTTAACAAGATAATTAATAAATGAATTGGATTGAGTTATAATGCGGATAATTTGGATGTGATATGAATTGTTGATTTCATGTTGTAATTATGTTGTAGAATTATGTTGTAATTTCTATGATATTATGTTATGATGTTATCATCTACGATGTAAAGTTATGATGCTATCACCCATGTTATAATCCTATGATTGGCTTATGTCTAGTTGAATTATCATGTTTCTTATGCTAGTTTGTTATATTGATTCATATGATAAATCATATGTAGGAAAGTTTAGATGTTGATTCAAACATGAACCATATACAAGTTTGGGTAGAATTATATGTGACCTTACATGGCTATGGCACCTAGTTTATGTGAGAATTTAATCGGAAGTTAGGCTATGACATATGCTACTTTACATGTCTACACCATTGTTGCGATGTATGAATCACATATGTAAGTTTATGAGTTGGATATGAATCATGTTATGCAAGTTTAGGATTATTACCTATGCAAATATAGAACTATGACATATGTTATTTATGCAAGTTTGTGGCCATTATTTCATCAAGTTCACACATTAGATTTGGATCCATGACATATGATATTTATGCAAATTTGTGGCCATTATCTCATCAAGTTCACACCTTTAGATTTGGATCCATGACATATGTTATTTATGCAAGTTGTAATTTTGACCTATGTAAGTTTTAGATGTAGAACATCATTCACATATGCAAGTTCACCCCTATGTTAGATTTGTGATGTCTTCTTTTATTTTATGAGTTAGACTATTTGAGTCTAACGTATATTTTTATATTTTTACGTTGAACGAACAAACGTACTACGTGGGGAAAAAGGGGATAATATTAAAAATATTTAATTTGCATAAATGCCTTAAAAAGGCATAAAATATAATTGTGGTGAAAATTGGTATGATTTTACATACCATAAATGGATGGACATAATTGAGTCAATTATGGACATCATTAACTGATTGATAATTTGAATAGGGAAAGTAATTCAAATTTGGGGAATGATTAATTAGGAGTAATTAATCGTCTAGGACACGAGGTTAGGCTCTTTTGTGGTGTAAGACTGCCCGGACCCGCCCGGCAAATCCAGCTGCCATAAATGCCAGTCTAATGTGAGAGGTCTTAGGCATAAACTAAATACGTAACAATGGTAAAGACACGAGATTAGGCTCTTTTGTGGTGTAAGACTGCCCGGACCCGCCCGGCAAATCCAGCTGCCACAAATGTCAGTCTAATGTGAGAGGTCTTTATGAGGTTACAGCCTTAATGAATTACAAAACACTTAACCAGATAAGCATGTAGTGGGACGTGAGGGGGTTAAGTGGGTGCCTTGGGTGGCATGTGGAATCTAGTGGGTGCCTTGGGTGGCATTTGGAAATACGATTAGAAACACTTAACCAAAATTGAAACATGTAAACTGAAACATGAATAAGAAGTGGGTTAAGTGGGATGTACTAGAGGGGACCAAGCTTAGGTGGATAGCTTGTGTCAAGTAATGAGGGCCTGTTTCAACAGTAACCCATAAGTATCTTTGTGGGCTCGACCCAAGTCGAGGACGGGACACGCATACTGGGATTGACTGTAAGAGGCCAAACCGGGTTAGCGATGGCAACGCAAGTCCAACGGGTTCATATGCGTGTGTGGACCGGGGCTGGTAGGTAAGACGTTGTTGCATCGTGTAGGTATAAGCCGTGCATTCTTGGTGGTATCGGGTTGCCACTTTGGGGAGTGATATACCCCACTGTGGGGCCAGCACGGGTATCTACGAGTTAGGGAGCCGATCGCTTGGGGGTAGTGGGTACACCTAGTGGAGATAGGGGCAGACGACACCTATGAAGTTAGCTAGGGTTGCACGAAACTACCAATATCATTATTAAGTCTGTATGCGGGATCAACCTTAGGATGACTAGTGGTGGTGCAGTATATTAGTGGCGGTGCAGTATAGAAATTATCCTATAGTGTTGGTGTAGTTTAGTAAATTTATCTTAGTGGGTTAGGTGCGCTTTAACGATATCATTGTTCATCTTGTTTCCTTGTTTACTCTGTCATACTCATTGGTTCATGATCATTTCCTTATTTTCCAACTTATGCCTTAGCCTAGTTACTTTGTTAATTGTATTGTTAGAATTATTGCACTCGCCAGACATTATGTCTGACCCCCCTTTTTCCATCTCTTTCCTTCCCCCCCCCCCCCTTAGGTGCTCAGGTTGGAACTAGCACCAGTGGAGCTTGATTTTGGACTGCTTTTAGATGATTTCTTGGACCGCTGAAGTAAAGTTCAGCTTCTCTTTATTTATGGCTATTTTAATGTTAGGGATTATGTCTTTCAGTTTATGTACTTTGTTTTATCAAGATGGATATGATGTACTTGACTTTGGTTTATGGTTTTGATGATGTAACCAAACATATTTACCTTCTGCTGCAATAAATGAAGTTTTAAATTTTCAAGTACTGCTTTATATTTGTCTTGTTGTGATTTTCTGTTCTGTATTCACTTAAAATGCTCCATGGAAGTTAATTCATTCCCTTTGAGAGTGACATTAATGGACGTGGGGTGTTACAATTATAATAGTGTCTAAATCAAATAAATAACAATCTAGCAGAACCGTTGCATCTCAAACTCTACACACATAGTATACAATCAAAACCGGAGTTCTTATTGGAGAATGGATTCCAACTGGAAAGGTTGGGACCACCTTCCGACAGTGTATCTCTAGAGAGGAATACACCGGGTTCAACAAGAACATCTTACAACCCAGGCTAAACATGACCGACCCATCATTTCGCTTGAGAGTACCCAATGTATTGTCACCAATGGTTGGGATTAGCAACCGTTTCCCAAAAGGGAAAACATCTAAAGATTTAAGAAGCAAATGGAATTTCTCTAGATCAGGTGACAATAAACCCTACTTGGGTGCATTCCACTTAGCAATGCGACCTACCCAATTTTATACCATTTCTCGGTTGTGAGGCTTGAGGTTACAATTACTTACCTTTCATTGATAACACAATCACTTTGAATGTCACATTATAAGATCCATTAATCACTAATTGATTTTCACAAATGTATTTTGGATATTATGCTAAGAGAATAAATTCTCCTCCACCAGATGTATATATTTACAGACCAACATATGAGATCATTGGAACTACTCTCTCAGACACTCGTCCATGCACGTTCGTTCTGGGACTGAACGAAATCGAAGGCACAATTTCAATTAATCCATCTTAGGCAATTTCTACCTAGGATTTACAGAAAAGCCCTTGCACTTTACTCCATTTTCGATTATCTTCATACAATCTGATTCGCAACGCTATTACCAATAATGAGTGGTTCTTGGATAATAATCCAACCGGTCTCTCCATATTGACAACGGTGGTCAAAAACTTCGATAGTCGGTTATTTAACTATCAAAGGAAAAACAAACATCCATCCAAAGCATCAAACAATCACTGGGCCCTTAATTAATATTTTATTAATTAAACCACTTCTTCATTTCCTTATCAACATTTTTTAGCCCAATATTCTCAATAATCATTTCGGCCTCTTACGCTATTTGGAAAACATTTCCAGATATCGACTTCTTTTATTTTCTATACTCAGAAAATATATTATATTCATAATTGGAGAACAGTCCAACTACTTCTCCTTTTCACGACTATTCATTTCTATACTTAGGAAATATTCATTATTATATTTTCCAAAATCTCACTTACTTGGGTAAAAACGAGTGTTGTGTAAAACATCGTTACAACAACCCATAATACTGTATTCAACTAAATCTTGCTCAAACATTGATCTTCGAGACTAAATCTTACTATTTACCGGTTAGTAATGAAATCAATCAAATTGGGGTATAAATACCTCTCAAACCTTAACTAAAAACATCCTTAACTTCAAAAATAAAAAGACCACTTACCTCGAATAATCAACACCATAAAAACATTTTATTCATTTTAAACGTGTATATGTTTCTCTTTCTATCTTTACTAGATTTAATTTATGGATTTCCTTTTTGTTAGTAATATTCTATTTTTAAGTTCGTTTCCTTATCGAATTCTATGTATATCGATATATTGATTTCTAATTATCAAAACTTCTTAAAAGTATTCTAACTCGTTAAATTTCTGGAAAATTTCGCCGGCACCTCCTTTGTACCGGTCAATAGGTCAAACTCCAACTCGCCTCTCTACACCCTTTCCATTCAGAAAGAAAATCAAAAAGCCAAGTGGCTTGCCGACTCGGTGCATAAAAACTCATATGGAATTTAAACGTGTACCTTGTTGTCGGGCACTCAAATTTTAATCTTCTTTCTCTTCATTCCATATCTACTTAACATATATACTTCCATTCCCAATTTATTTCAACTCAATCTGGCCATTCTTACCTCAATCTGCTAATTTATCTTTAATCAGCTCTTTGCCCATTTCATTTTTCTTTTAAACAAATCACTTTCAGATACATTTTTAATTTACATAAAAGGCAATCTAATTCCATTTTCAACCAGAGTTTCATATTCAATTTCGAATACGAATTCACAAACCCTATTCACTTATCCAACCCCTAATTTTGATTCAAAACTCGATTAACTAATTATTATGTAAATTAGTTAATTTTATTCAATAATTAGAAATATGATTTTTGTTTTAAAAATCAATCCGTTTACTTCACTTGAGTTCATATTTATTGTATAACTTGAATTTGGATTTTTCTAATGCAAATTTGGATTTTTATTTGCTTAAAATCCATTTATTTATTTAAATAAACCATTATGGTTTAAAAATGGCATGGCGCTGTTTTTCTGAAATTTTGATTTTGACATAACTCAAAATCTATACGACCATATCTAGATTTTTCTCTTCCATTAGAGAACTATTATCAAATCGGTCCTAACGATTCTTGTTTCAAAGAATTCCGGCTTAAATTGAGTTCTATATACTCAATTGAAGTTCAAAACGTCAATTTATGAACTGTCATGCTGCGGCGAGTTCGTTTAAATTATATTTAAATATAAATGTTTAAACTTCATTTATAAATAAATTTCAACTCCATTCTTATATATTTTAATATAAATTCAGCCCATTTACCAAATCCAGCATAATATTCTTGATTTTTCATATCCGTTGTGTAACACCTCACCTCCGTTAAGGTCACTCACAAAGGGAATGCCTTAACTTAGGTGGAGCATTATAGGCAAAAGATGCAGATAAATTACAAGACATGCAAATAAAACAACGGAAAATAAAATCATTTTATTAACAATATGATTCAGTCAAGATTTTACAACAGTTGTCTCAATCATACTTAAAAGTAATACATAGAACCTCTGTCTTGATTTTAAAACTTCCAAATATAAAAAAAGCATAAAAACAACAATGATATTCCCCAATAAAGCATGAACCATCCATAAGTGGAAGAGAGAGTCCAAAGCAATCCATCTACTATCCTCGAGCTTGGAAAAAAAACTGAGCTAAGTGGTACCATTTCTTCCCTGTGAACCTGGGGGGACGGGGGAAGGAAGAAAAGAGGCGAAACAAAACTAGGTCAGACATAAGTCTGGTAAGTCCAGTGACTTTCAGCGTATAAACAGGCAAAAGCAACATGACATGAATAAAATGAATATAAGACAATACCGTGATAACAGGGATAACAAGATAACATAGGACAAGCATAAGGTATGATAAGGCAAGATAAACTGAATGCGCTTCTACTCTTTCTCTGCTTCGCTACTACTTTGTTATTCTGATTTCTATATCTATCTCTGCACCACCTAACTAGTGCCCAAACTAGTAATCTGTATAAAATGATAACGTGATCCTAATCCCCGTAATTGTGGTAGCCTTCAGGTGTACATCTATCGTGAGGATTCCACCTAAATCAGCCTAATTTTCATGAACATGTTAGATGTACCCTTACTACCCTATCGATCGGCTCCCTACTTGTATTAATTTCTCTTGTGTCTGTGTCAATCGGCCCTCTCTTGCATGTAGATACCCTGTGCTGGTCCCACCGTAAGGTGTATCAATCCTTATGATAGCAATCCGACACGATTCAAGATGCATACTGTATAACTATTGGTATTCAGTGCCTGCTTTTTCCCACTTCGGAGTACGTGCATACTCGTAAACCGTCGGAACCTACACCGATGTACCCCCTACTGCTGCTTTGACCACTTACAATCAGCCCAGTAATCGTGCCCCACCCTGCCTAGTTCAGGGTGTCGTGATACATCTATGTGGGTTACTGCTGAAATGGGTCCCCGTTACTAGGGTTTCCTATTGGTTAAGTTTGTGGGCCTATATTTACTAATATTACCCACCAGCCCGATACCCTCCTACTGATTCAAGCATGTTTATTTAACGGTTAAGTTTTGTGGGCCTATATGTGCTAATATTACCCACCAACACGAGATGTACTTAACCCTCCCATCGATTCAAGCATGTTTATTAAACGGTTAAGTTTTCTGGGCCTATATTTACTAATATTACCCACCAGCCCAATATGTACTTAACCCTCCTGCACATTATGTCATATTGGTTAAGTGTTGTCCATTCATGTTAACTTAACCCACCCATTCATCGTGTCTTGTTGGTTAAGTGTTTCTGATTAACTTAACCCCGTTCGTTCATCAAGTTATATTGGTTAAGTGTTTTCTTGTTAACTTAACCCCTCGTGTTCATCATGTTGTATTGGTTAAGTGTCATCAATCAATTCAAGTTAACTTAACCCACCTACTTGTCATGTTGCTTTGGTTAAATGTTGTCTTCTTGTGTCAACTTAACCCTACCACAAATCCAGTTATATTGGTTAAGTATTTCCCTCTTGTTTTAACTTAACCTTACCACAAATCAAGTTATATTGGTTAAGTGTTTCTTAATACTTAACCCTACCATTCATCATGCTATACTGGTTAAGTGTTTCCTATTAACTTAACCCTAGCCATTCATCTTGTTATATTGGTTAAGTATTGTAATAACCCGAAAATCCGCGCCAGTTTAAAAATTTTATTTTGGCAATTTTAGCGAATTTTGATTATTTTAAATGAATTATTTTAAATAATATCAACGAGAAATTTATTTTGAATGGAATTCGAACGTATATATTATATACGTCGTCGTTAGAATATAAATATTTATTATATAATTATAAAAGGAATTGAAAACGGCGCGGTAGTTCGATAATTCGATTTCAAACTTCAACTGAATGTACCGGGTGCAAAACCATCCGGATTTTAGTGAAACCAAAAATAATGGAATCTAATTGTGACTATCTTACCAACGAATCCGAAAAATCAAAATTTCATAGCGGGAATCAAAAGATATGTCCAGTTGAAAATTCTGAATAGTCACTGTGGAATTCAGGCCCTTAAAAATGGAAATTTTGCAAACGACCTCGGATTTCGACGAAACCACTTTTGTTGTGTCCGTGGTGTAAAGTTATTGCTAGATTCCAAATTTCATAATTTTTCGAATCAATATGTGAGCGTGGAAAAGGAAAACGCGTTTGACCAGTTTCATTTGATTTTAATCGACTGGAAAATGGCCATTTTTCCATCGTTCTCAGAATTCGACGAAACTAGTTTTGTTAGGACCGCATCGTCAATACGAAGCTAGAAAATATTTTTCTGGGATTTTTCGAGTTAGTATGCGGCCCCGGTAAATTGAAGTGCGCATTTAAATTCAATATATAGAAGTATATGTTGATTTTGACGGAAACTGGTTGTAACAGCCGAATCAGCTTACGATACATATCCCATTGTGTTCGAAATGGGGGTAATTAGCCATGGATGACAGGCGGTGGGCCTTGTTTAGAGGTCGTATGTAAAAGTCAAGTTTTTGAAACTAAAATAATTAAAAAAAACTCTCTTCCCCTTTATCTCCTTTGCCCCCCCCCCCCCGATTAAATCGAATCAGAACAGAAAAAAAAACTAAAATCGCAACGCACCAGAGCCACCGCTGGCCGACCTCCTCCACCCCCTCAAGCGCCGCCTCCCCCTTCTTCCCCCATCTCCTTCTTCCTCCGTTCTTCTAACAACCGAAACACCCCCCCCCCCCCTCGATTCAGCTCCACCGCCCGTACACCAGAGCCGCCGCCAACGCCCTGGAGCCCGCCGCCGTGGTGACAGACGCCCCTACCTCCGCAGACCAACGCCAGCGCGCCGAAGACCCCTCATCCCTCGATTACAGTAAGTTTGTTTTATATATTTTCTTATTTGTATATATAAAATTCGATTTGTTTGGTGTATATAAAGTTTAACTAATTTAATTTAAATAAAATTGTTTAAAATCTGTTAAAAAATGTATATATATATATAAAAGCTTTGATTTTTGAATAAGGAACTAGCATTTCATTTGGTCTGATTTGTACTTTATAAAATATTTGATTTTTAATTATACCGAGATATGAAGATGAGATGAAAAGATAACGTTTTTAGAAAGGTCAAAGTATGATCTTTTGTATATATAGTGTTTTGAAAATATATTTATATATATAATTTATATATAAGTAAGCATCATTATAGAAAATATGATTTTTCATCGTATATAAGAAATATTATGGACTAAGTAAAAATTTGATTTTTATATATTGAATAGCATAGTAAAAATTCGATTTTTACATATTGAATAGCATAGTAAAAATTCGATTTTTATATATTGAATAGCGAAGTAAAAATTCGATTTTTATATATTGAATAGCGAAGTAAAAATTCGATTTTTATATGTTGAATAGCGAAGTAAAAATTCGATTTTTATATATTGAATAGCGAAGTAAAAATTCGATTTTTACATATGTAGTGAATACGGGCAATGAAATTGAAGAAAGGCAAGAACGGCGAAGATTTCTACATAAGAAGAGTCGTGGCGTTGGATTAGCTATTCTGTGAGAATTTCTCACTCTTTAATTTAATTTTCTAGTTATATATATATATATATACTAGGATGCAGACGGTGTTTAGTAGCACCCGACACCCGTCGTCCACAGACCATGGACGGCTTGTATGCTCGTTTGTTTGATTTTGATGTGTAGTTGATTGTGTGATGTGATATGAAATAAAATATTTATATAGTTAAAAATATTTTACAGTTAAAAAATGAATTTTTAAAATGTATATGAAATGAAATAAAAATAAACAAATCAGACGATTTGTTTATATACACACATTTGACTGATATTGATTGGGACGATAAATTTTACATCTGTGTTTGATTGTTCGAAACCCCACACGGGTATTGGGATGATATTTGACGTACACTAATCCCGATTGTTTAGTTGTATGTTGATCGATTGATTGACAGGCTGTTACAAGCGTTTAATATTTATATTTGATGCTTATACAGTGTAGAATGCACTTTGGATGCTGGTTGATTATTCATCGTTGGTATCGTATACATGTGTTGTAGAAAATCCATATAACTAACATTATATGGTAATTGATTGGGCCTCATTCCAGTTTAGAAGTAGAAACATTTGAAAAAGAAATATTTGAAATAGATTATTTGAAATAGGAATATTCGAAATAGAATATTTGAAAATAGAAATATATGAAGCCGTGTTGATTAGATTGACGCCATTTTGATGTGAACGATATTTATATCGATTTTATTCATTTTTCAATGAATATTGAAATAGATTTGAAATTCGAATTAAATTGAATAGATTTGAAATCGAATAGATTTGAAATTCGAAGTATATTGAAATGAATCGAAATTCAAATTATATTTAATGTGAATTGAAATTCGAATTAAACTGAATTGATTTGAAATTCGAAATACACTGAAATGATTTGAAATTCGAATTAAATTGAATATAATTAAATTCGAATTGAAATCGAAAGGAATTGCATTCGAATTAAATTGAAATTGAATTGAAATAAATTTGAAATCAATTTGAAATGAATTTAAAACGAATTTATTTTGGAATATTCAATTTTGATTTGAAATTGAATATGAAGTTAAAACCGTTTTGAAAATGGATTTAAAAAGATTTATAAAATACGTTTTAAAAGGAAATCGACGAAGTATATATTATATATATTATATATATAATATAATGGCCTGAATAGAACGCGCCGCGCCGTGGCAGTTCGCGAATTTCGACCATTGATTTCAAATGGACATTTCGGGAGATCCGACCGTCAGATTCTCCTAAAACCAGAACGTTGGGTTCGTATCGAAAAGTGCTTTCTAACGAATATTAGAAATTTAAAATCTAATGGTTGGATTTGGAATTATGTCCAAATCAAATTTGGAAAAGGTCGCTATACGTGCAGTTCGATGGCCGTTGATGGAAATCGACTGTACGGGCCTTGATAAAATTATTAAAAATGGCAATAATTTGTGCAAAATCATAAGAAATGATCTAGAAAGAATTGGGATGAAAAACTCCATATTTGAAAAGATAAAAATAGATTTTTATCGAAATGAACTATTTTTTAACTAGAATTATTATTCTATTTATTTTTAAAATAAATAAATTGGATTAGAAATGGTTTTGAAAATAACCAGAATTTCCAATAATTATATTGGAATGGATTTGAATCGAAATTGCCTTTGGATTATTTCGATGTTGGATTTCGTGATGATACAGATATTGTTATGGGAATTTGAAATATATATATATATATCGTTATTTCCAATATGATATTTTTTAGTCGTAGAATTTGATATTGAATATAAGTCGGTATATTTTCTATTCAGAGCCTTGTGTTTAATATCAAATGTGATTTGGGTTTGTCGTGAATGGTGTCTTCATTAACACTGTTCTTGAACCCAGTTGAGAAAAGATTAAATCTTTTTATTTAGATTTAATGAAGTGTACCAATTAAATAATATTTAATTGGGATTGAATTGATATTGATTTTTGGGTTTATCTTGAACAGTGTTTTTAAATAACACTTGTTCTTTAACCCAATAATTAATGGAATGGGATTTTGGGTTTATCGTGAACCGTGTTTCAAATGACATTGATTCTTTAACCCAGTCACAGATTAAAACTAAGTGGAGTTTTAATGAATCTTTAATTAGATTGAAAAGATCAAGAATGGAGTATCACAAGTTTTGCTCCGGCGATAGTTAAATCTTTAATTAGATTTGAATGTGAAATGGTAATTGAATTTACCGATAACACCGTGGTGTTAGATATGAAGTATTACCAGTTTTACTTCATGGGATGAATAGGTTGGGATTGGGAAATTAAAACCAATGATTACTTCGGTAAGGTTCGCTAATTCCGACAAGTTGAATCGAAATTCAAAAGAAGATTAGAGAATAAATTCAAGGAATTTATCTTCGATAAAATTAATGGGAACCTTTCCCAATGAATGTGAAATTTATAAACTAACTGTCGGTTAATTAAGAAGAATGGTTTTCTGGATATTGATCTGATGTTGGTTTCGGCCTTCGGGGTTAATATTTGGGAAATTATTCTCTTGATTAATTTACGGTTAGTGACTGATGAATAGGAATGAGGCGTATGTTGTGTTTGTGTAACACTTATTTAAAATATACGCGAGTTATTCGGAAAGACCGGGTTTATCCCATTCTGAATAACTGATATGACGATAAGTCGAAGATGAAGACGGTGGTTGAAGACCGGAAGTCGTCACATCGTTTGGGTGATTACTGATGATCTTGATTGGGCTGTACACCCAAGATGAGGGAACCAATCGGTGATCGTCCAGATGTGCTTGGAGATCGATGGATATGCGAGGAAAGTGCCTCCGGTTTCGTTCAGACCCAGAACGGACTTGTAAATAGGCTGTGTGTCTGACATTGGATTTCATTCTGTGTGACTGATATCGGTTGCATAGAGTGGTTTGCCTGTCTGGCATGCTAAGATGGAATTGATCGAGGCTTCTATTGAAAAGCAAAGTTTTGTGGTGATGATCATAGCACAGCCTGTGTGGCACAGCTTTGTGTAACGTGAATTCGCGAGCCTCACACCCCGGTTGTGAAACAAAAACGGGAGACGGACCTCAGGGAGGGCATGCGTTTCTTTCTAGCTAGGGTGGTGTCAGTGACCTACCAGCCCAGACATTTATATATTTTTCACCTGTGTGGTTGTTGCTGTTGCGAGGCGCGTCGGTTTGATCGGACGATCCGGGTCCGATGGAGTCAATCGTTGGCTCATTTACGCCCCAAAGGGCGGGGAGACATAGTGTTCAGGCATTTTAATCCACATCGGTGGATCGGCCCTGTCGCTCCAAGGCTTGACTGAGTACTTGCCTGAGGCTCGGGCTAGAGAGTCTCGAATCGGTTGAGGACTATCTTTTGCCTCGGTTCATAGATGGGAATCCAATTTCCAAATACGTGGCATTTGCGGTTTTATTTGTAGAGCCTAGTATGGCGACATAGTGGGATAGGGCGCTTATGCCGTCTATGATTGATACTTATGATTTGAAGTTGTTTTATACACTATGCACTTATTATAGTATCAAATGATTTGTTTTAAACGTATCCAGCATTCTTGGCTATTATAAGGTAAAAACCCTATCCTCCGGCTTGCGTTGCATTATGTGATGGGACCTGGGTCTTATAATAGCTTCATTTTTCTTTATTTAGCATTGCGCTGTCGTTTTATGCACTGGTGTTCTTGGAAGGAAACCCGTTCCGTGTTATACGGCATGGTCCCTTGATTTACCTAACTTTGAAAATAAAGATTAATAACTGTTTTAGTTCTCACACCAGTCCCATGACTGACCTGGAGTTTATTGTTTTAACCTAAACTCTGGGTGCCCCTATTTTGACACAGGCAGCTAGTAGTTTTGGTTTTGCAGATTTTTATTCACAGGGTCCTGGTTTACAGTTGGAACGATATCCGGAAAGCTTTGTATCTGTATATCTCTTCTAGTTGTGTATTGTATTATTTTCCGCTGCGGTGTATTTAAATGTAATTTAAATCTCTGATATTTCTGTGTAATATTTATTCATTTATACTCTGTATATTCTTGTAATCTGATGCATTGTTGTAATATACAATGAAATGTTCTCCCGTCTGCGTTCTATTTTGTCGTGTTCTCAAAACAATCAGGCATTTCGAACGGTCTAGATCGGTTTAGCGACTGATTCGGATCGAGCCAGATTCTCGGTCGTCACACGTGGTATCAGAGCTTTGGTTTACAAAGCTTAGAGAACAAGACACATTAGAACTATAAGAAAGAATTCATCAGATATTGGATTAGTAATATCCAAGTGGAATGACTCGTTAGAGATGGGATCAGTAGTATCCTAGAACGAGTGTGAAGAGTATATTTTTAAAGTAAAAACAATTTTTGTTTTGAAAATTTAAATCAATTATTCGTATTTGATTATTTATTTATATGAATTTGGACAATCCGATATATAAAGATTTTGCATATATGTCTTGCAAACGTGTATTCGAAGTTTTAATATACTGGATAGTTATAGAATCATACTCTAGTTGCCCGGGGATAATTCTGGTGACGGGGCACCATCGCCAGTATTTATTTTCGAGCGACAAAAAGTGAGATTTCTATATATTTCCTATTGACTAGTGTGAGAACCGAAATTAGATAGAGCTTATTTTTGTGATTTGGCATCAAAAATCTGATTTTTGACTATATATCAAAATTATGAATTTGAAAAGCTAATCGGCTAATTGATTGATGGTTGTGTTGTTTGATTATTGTTTGATTAATTAAAAATGTTGAACCTTTAACCAAATTGGTCAAATATTGAATTGTATTGAAATTTGGTCGCATTTTCTTGCATATACATGTACTTACATTGAACAGGTCATAGCAAGGAGGCTAGAGCAGAAGAATAAAATTGTTTGCCCAACAAATAGGTACATGTTTAACATAATTTACTGTTTTGTTTGGGTGATGATGATTTTATGAGACGATTGGCTAGCCGCTTGGCTTTTTCTTTTTCTTTTTGAGATCAGAAGGCCTATATGGCAATTTCGGGATTTTCCCGTGGCTCCCCATGCAGGGGAGGTTATGGCGAAATTTTTCGAAAATTAGGGTGTTAGCCAAATTTTTGAAGAATTTGAGAGTTGATTGATCAAACCACTTTCGACTTTGTTCCTTTTCGGGGACGAAAAGTTTTAAGTGGGGGAGATTGTAATAACCCGAAAATCTAGGCCAGTTTAAAATTTTTATTTTGGCAATTTTAGCGAATTTTGATTATTTTAAATGAATTATTTTAAATAATATTGACGAGAAATTTATTTTGAATGGAATTCGAACGTATATATTATATACGTCGTCGTTAGAATATAAATATTTATTATATAATTATAAAAGGAATTGAAAATGGCGCGGTAGTTCGATAATTCGATTTCAAACTTCAAT
Source organism: Allium sativum (assembly GCA_030737875.1). Taxonomy (NCBI): domain Eukaryota; kingdom Viridiplantae; phylum Streptophyta; class Magnoliopsida; order Asparagales; family Amaryllidaceae; genus Allium; species Allium sativum. Next base: position 890,322,108 of record CM060916.1, on the reverse strand, counting down.
TGAATGTACCGGGTGCAAAACAATCCGGATTATAGTGAAACCAAAAATAATGGAATCTAATTGTGACTATCTTTCCAACGAATCCGAAAAATCAAAATTTCATAGCGGGAATCAAAAGATATGTCCAGTTGAAAATTCTGAATAGTCGCTGTGGAATTCAGGCCCTTAAAAATGGAAATTTTGCAAACGACCTCGGATTTCGACGAAACAACTTTTGTTGGGTCCGTGGTGTAAAGTTATTGCTAGATTCCAAATTTCATAATTTTTCGAATCAATATGTGAGCGTGGCAAAGGAAAACGCGTTTGACCAGTTTCAGTTGATTTTAATCGACTGGAAAATGGCCATTTTTCCAACGGTCTCAGAATTCGACGAAACTAGTTTTGTTAAGACTGCATCGTCAATACGAAGCTAGAAAATATTTTTCTGGGATTTTTCGAGTTAGTATGCGGCCCCGGTAAATTGAAATGCGCGTTTAAATTCAATATATAGAAGTATATGTTGATTTTGATGGAAACAGATTGTAATAGCCGAATCAGCTTACGATACGTATCCCATTGTGTTCAGAATGGGGGTAATTAGCTATGGACGACAGGCGGTGGGCCTCATTTAGAGGTCGTATATAAAAGTCAACTTTTTGAAATTAATATAATTAAAAAAAATCTCTCTTCCCCTTTATCTCCTTTGCCCCCCCCCCCCCCGATTAAATCGAATCAGAACAAAAAAAAACCTAAAACTAAAATCGCGACGCACCAGAGCCACCGCCGCCAGGCCCTTCCACCGCTGGCCGACCTCCTCCACCCCCTCAAGCGCCGCCTCTACCATCTCCTTCTTCCTCCGTTCTTCTAACAACCGAAACACCACCCCCCCCCCCCCGATTCAGCTCCACCGCCCGTACACCAGAGCCGCCGCCACCGCCCTAGAGCCCGCCGCCGTAGTGACAGACGCCCCTACCTCCGCAGACCAACGCCAGCGCGCCGAAGACCCCTCCTCCCTTGATTACAGTAAGTTTTTTTTATATATTTTCTTATTTGTATATATAAAATTCAATTTGTTTGGTGTATATAAAGTTTAACTAATTTAATTTAAATAACATTGTTTAAAATTTGTTAAAAAATGTGTGTATATATATATAAAAGCTTTGATTTTTGAATGAGGAACTAGCATTTCATTTGGTCTGATTTGTACTTTATAAAATATTTGATTTTTAATTATACCGAGATATGAAGATGAGATGAAAAGATAACATTTTTAGAAAGGTCAAAGTATGATCTTTTGTATATATAATGTTTTGAAAATATATTTATATATATAATTTATATATAAGTAAGCATCATTATAGAAAATATGATTTTTCATCGTATATAAAAAATATTATGGACTAAGTAAAAATTCGATTTTTATATATTGAATAGCATAGTAAAAATTCGATTTTTATATATTGAATAGCATAGTAAAAATTCGATTTTTATATATTGAATAGCAAAGTAAAAATTCGATTTTATATATTGAATAGCGAAGTAAAAATTCGACTTTTATATATTGAATAGCGAAGTAAAATTTCGATTTTTATATATTGAATAGCGAAGTAAAAATTCGATTTTTACATATGTAGCGAATACGGGCAATGAAATTGAAGAAAGGCAAGAACGGCGAAGATTTCTACATAAGAAGAGTCGTGGCGTTGGATTAGCTATTCTGTGAGAATTTCTCACTCTTTAATTTAATTTTCTAGTTATATATATACTAGGATGCAAACAGTGTTTAGTAGCACCCGACACCCGTCGTCCACAGACCATGGACGGCTTGTATGCTCGTTTGTTTGATTTTGATGTGTAGTTGATTGTGTGATGTGATATGAAATGAAATAAAATATTTATATAGTTAAAAATATTTTATAGTTAAAAATAGAATTTTTAACATGCATATGAAATGAAATAAAAATAAACAAATCGGACGATTTGTTTATATACACACATTTGACTGATATTGATTGGGACGATAAATTTTACACATCGCCCAACCGCACAAATAAAATCTGTGTTTGATTGTTTGAAACCCCACACGGGTATTGGGATGATATTTGACGTACACTAATCCCGATTGTTTAGTTGTATGTTGATCGATTGATTGACAGGCTGTTATAAGCGTTGAATATTTATATTTGATGCTTGTACAGTGTAGAATGCACTTTGGATGCTGGTTGATTATTCATCGTTGGTATCGTATACATGTGTTGTAGAAAATCCATATAACTAACATTATATGGTAATTGATTGGGCCTCATTCCAGTTTTGAAGTAGAAATATTTGAAAAAGAAATATTTGAAATAGAATATTTGAAATAGGAATATTCGAAATAGAATATTTGAAAATAGAAATATATGAAGCCGTGTTGATTAGATTGACGCCATTTTGATGTGAACGATATTTATATCGATTTTATTCATTTTTCAATGAATATTGAAATAGATTTGAAATTCGAATTAAATTGAATAGATTTGAAATCGAATAGATTTGAAATTCGAAGTATATTGAAATGAATCGAAATTCGAATTATATTAAAAGTGAATTGAAATTCGAATTAAACTGAATTGATTTGAAATTCGAAATACACTGAAATGATTTGAAATTCGAATAGAATTGAAATTCGAATTAAATTGAATATAATTAAATTCGAATTGAAATCGAAAGGAATTGCATTCGAATTAAATTGAAATTGAAATCAATTTGAAATGAATTTAAAACGAATTTATATTGGAATATTCAATTTTGATTTGAAATTGAATATGAAGTTAAAACCGTTTTGAAAATGGATTTAAAACGATTTATAAAATACGTTTTAAAAGGAAATCGACGAAGTACATATTATATATATTATATATATAATATAATGGCCTGAATAGAACACGCTGCGGCAGTTCGCGTATTTCGACCATTGATTTCAAATGGACATTTCGGGAGATCCGACCTTCGGATTCTCCTAAAACCGGAACCGTTGGGTTCGTATCGAAAAGAGCTTTCTAATGAATATTAGAAATTTGAAATCTAATGGTTGGATTTGGAATTATGTCCAAATAAATTTTGGAAAAGGTCGCTATACGTGCAGTTCGATGGCCGTTGATGGAAATCGACTGTACGGGCCTTGAAAAAATTATTAAAAATAGCAATAATTTGTGCAAAATCAAAAGAAATGATTTAGAAAGAATTGGGATGAAAAACTCCATATTTGAAAAGATAAAAATAGATCTTTATCGAAATGAACTAGTTTTGAACTAGAATTATAATTCTATTTATTTTTAAAATAAATAAACTGGATTAGAAATGGTTTTGAAAATAACCAGAATTTCCAATAGTTATATTGGAATGGATTTGAATCGAAATTGTCTTTGGATTATTTCGATGTTGGATTTCGTGATGATACAGATATTGTTATGGGAATTTGAAAGATATATATATATATATATATATATCGTTATTTCCAATACGATATTTGTTAGTCGTAGAATTTGTTATTGAATATAAGCCGATATATTTCTATTCAGAGCCTTGTGTTTAATATCAAATGTGATTTGGGTTTGTCGTGAATGGTGTCTTCATTAACACTGTTCTTGAACCCAGTTGAGAAAAGATTATATCTTTTTATTTAGATTTAATGTAGTGTACCAATTAAATAATAATTAATTGGAATTGAATTGATATTGATTTTTGGGTTTATCGTGAACAGTGTTTTTAAATAACTCTTCTTCTTTAACCCGATAATTAATGGAATGGGATTTTGGGTTTATCGTGAACCGTGTTTCAAATGACACTGAGTCTTTAACCCAGTCACAGATTAAAACTAAGTGGAGTTTTAATGAATCTTTAATTAGAATGAAAAGATCGAGAATGGAGTATCACCAGTTTTGCTCCAGGCGATAGTTAAATCTTTAATTAGATTTGAACGTGAAATGGTAATTGAATTTACCGATAACACCGTGGTGTTAGATATGAAGTATTACCAGTTTTACTTCATGGGATGAATAGGTTGGGATTGGGAAATTAAAACCAATGATTACTTCAGTAAGGTTCGCTAATTCCAACTAGGTAAATCGAAATTCAAAAGAAGATTAGAGAATAAATTCAAGGAATTTATCTTCGATAAAATTAATGGGAACCTTTCCCTATGAATGTGAAATTTAGAAACTAACTGTCGGTTAGTTAAGCAGAATGGTTTTCTGGATATTGATTTGATGTTGGTTTCGGCCTTCGGGGTTAATATTTGGGAAATTATTCTCTTGATTAATTTACGGTTAGTGACTGATGAATAGGAATGAGGCGTATGTTGTGTTTGTGTAACACTTATTTAAAATATACGCGAGTTATTCGGAAAGACCGGGTTTATCCCATTCTGAATAACTGATATGACGATAAGTCGAAGATGAAGACGGTGGTTGAAGACCGGAAGTCTTCACATTGTTTGGGTGATTACTGATGATCTTGATTGGGTTGTACACCCAAGATGAGGGAATCAATCGGTGGTCGTCCAGATGTGCTTGGACATCGATGGATATGCGAGGAAAGTGCCTTCGGTTTCGTTCAGACCCAGAACGGACTTGTAAATGGACTGTGTGTCTGACATTGGATTTCATTCTGTGTGACTGATATCGGTTGCATAGAGTGGTTTGCCTGTCTGGCATGCTAAGATGCAATTGATCGAGGCTTCTGTTGAAAAGCAAAGTCTTGTGGTGATGATCAAAGCACAGCCTGTGTGGCACAACTTTGTGTAACGTGAATTCGCGAGCCTCACACCCCGGTTGTGAACCAAAAACGGGAGACAGACCTCAGGGAGGGCATGCGTTTCTTTCTAGCTAGGGTGGTGTCAGTGACCTACCAGCCTTGACATTTATATACTTTTCACCTGTGTGGTTGTTGCTGTTGCGAGGCGCCTCGGTTTGATCGGACGATCCGGGTCCGATGGAGTCATTCGTTGGCTCATTTACACCCCAAAGGGCGGGGAGACGTAGTATTCAGGCATTTTAATCCACATCGGTGGACCGGCCCTGTCGCTCCAAGGCTTGACTGAGTACTTGCCTGAGGCTCGGGCTTGAGAGTCTCGAATCGGTTGAGGACTATCTTTTGCCTCGGTTCATAGATGGGAATCCAATTTCCAAATACGTGACATTTGTGGTTTTATTTGTAGAGCCTAGTATGGCGACAAAGTGGGATGGGGCGCTTATGCCGTCTATGATTGATACTTATGATTTGAAGTTGTTTTATACATTATGCACTTATTATAGTATCAAATGATTTGTTTTAAAACGTATCCAGCGTTCTTGGCTATTATAAGGTAAAAACCCTATCCTCCGGCTTGCGTTGCATTGTGTGATAGGACCTGGGTCTTATAATAGCTTCATTTTTCTTTATTTAGCATTGCGCTGTCGTTTTATGCACTGGTGTTCTTGGGAGGAAACCCGTTCCGTGTTATACGGCATGGTTCCTTGATTTACCTAACTTTGAAAATAAAGATTAATAACTGTTTTAGTTCTCACACCAGTCCCATGGCTGACCTGGAGTTTATTGTTTTAACCTAAACTCTGTGTGCCCCTATTTTGACACGGGCAGCTAGTAGTTTTGGTTTTGCAGATTTTTATTCACAGGGTCCTGGTTTACAGCTGGAACGATATCCGGAAAGCTTTGTATCCGTATATCTCTTCTAGTTGTGTATTGTATTATTTTCCGCTGCGATGTATTTAAATGTAATTTAAATCTCTGATATTTGTATGTAATATTTATTCATTTATAATCTGTATATCCTTGTAATCTGATGCATTGTTGTAATATACAATGAAATGTTCTCCCGTCTGCGTTCTATTTTGTCGTGTTCTCAAAACAATCAGGCGTTTCGAACAGTCTAGATCGGTTTAGCGACTGATTCGGATCGAGCGAGATTCTCGGTCGTCACACGTGTTCTCATTACTTATCCCTAGTCATTCTTCTTGTCATGTTCATTAGCATTAATTGATTCATTAATGCACCAACCTCTCACATTAAATATGTGTTGTGGCAGTTATTGGATGTCCCGGGAGGTTCCGGGCAGTTTTACACCACAACTAAATCTAACCTCGGGTTTTTCTTGGGCATGATGCACTAACCTCTCACATTGGATATGTGTTGTTGTGGTTACTAGATGTGCCGGGCGGTTCCGGGCAGTTTTACACCACAACTCAATCTAACCTCGGGTTAGGCATGTTCATCTTTTCACTAATTTACATATTTACAGATTATATCTAAATTATTCACAATTGTTGTCAATTTCATATTATGTCACATTTTCCATAAATGTCCAAGTCTAGATTTATACGCTAATTATCCCAACCAGTCATATTCAAATTCTCAAGTTTTGCCCAACAAAGCTAATTGCAAGTTATGGCCCCCAAATTCAAGTTTTGAGTTATCACTCAAATTAGGCTACGTCTAATCTTCCCAAGTTTGTACTAATAGTCACGCACCAATACCCCAATATACATTATTCTTTGGCGTCTCAACCAATGGTTATGCCCAATCTAGATTAATATTCCAATTTACAGTTTGCGCCAAATCTAGATTTAATATTTCAATTTACCCCAAGTTCGCAACAAAGACAATTGTGCCCCAAATCATAAGTTACAAAATTATGTTCCATCATTACTAAATAGATTATTCCCCAATTCCCCCGCATTCCAATCACGCGTATAATAAGTTTCGGTTAAATTTGAGGTTAATCTAGATTCATAAAATAAAGGGGACGAAAGAGGAACATAAACGAGAGTTGGCATAAAAAAGGCATTAAAATGGTAGATCTGTCAAATATAATACTTTGGACCTAAGAGGACTGCAGATCTATTGGAGTTGGGGTATAACAAAAGATAGATCTGATATAAATAACATCATGAACCTAAAAGGATTATATATCAGATGTCCAACAAAGACAGGCATGATTGAATAATAACTTCCTAGGCATGTAAATCATTGATTCAATAGAAAGATAGGAATTAACCTAAAAGATTTGTCTTATCATCAAGTATGGACTTAGATCTATTTCATTACATGCCAAAATCACTATTAGTTGTTTAAATCTGAAAATAACTTGAACTTAAATGTTTACGGTTCAATTTATGGCCCAAATCCCAAGTCATATGTCCAATACTTTATGCTTCAAATCTCAGGTCATATGTCCAATACTTTATGCTTCAAATCTCAGATCATATGTCCAATACTTTATGCTTCAAATCTCAGGTCATATGTCCAATACTTTATGCTTCAAATCTCAAATCTCAGTTACAACTCAATTATGCCCAATTATACACAATTTAATACTTTTCCCAAATTTTAGCGCTGGTCATGTCCAAAGTCATAATTTATGCCCAATTTTATTTCCGACGTATGTTCATCTCTTATGAGATCTGGCTCAGGCTCGCAGTAGCCTGGCTATAAAACAAAAAGGGAAGAAGGAAAGAAGAGACAAAGTACGGACATAATATATCAATGAGATAGATCCAAAGAATATAGAAAGACAGGCATAATCTCAGATCCAGATTTATTCTAATGTCAGAATAACAAATAACTTCTATTTCTGAAAGTAATGTGAACATACAAATTACAGCAGGGTCTTGAATTCTGGGATTTATATTCTGAAACTGAATAGCTCTCCCTTGAAGTAGACTATTTGTTCTTCTAATTTAGATTTGATTTGATTCTTAGAAATAGTTGTTAAAGTCATTCAATTATCCATTGAATCTCTACTAGAATTCTAAACTTGATTCCTACAAAGGACTTGAGCAGCATAACCCCGTCTTAGATTTATTTTGATATGAATTAGGGTAGAGTATAGGCAAAATGAAGTTGTGTGGAGATAAAGAGAGGTTTGGGGGTGTTTAAATAGCTTAGGAGCAACGAATCTGGTCAGAACGGTCATCTAAATGCAGAAAAGCGAATCTGTCCACGGATCTGGAGAAGGGGGGAGGTCGACCCCCAGGTCAACCCCATGGTCGACCTGTTCTACCCAAGTTGACCCCTTGGTCGACCTGGGTCCTGGGTGGGAAATTTCTTGCCTAGCCCGGATGTGTGATTTGAATTTTGAAACTTTAAATTTGAATTCGCGCTGGGTTTTATTTAAACTCCTGAAACTTCTGAAGGTCGTAACTTCTTCATACGCAGTCCGATTACGTAAACTCGGACTCTATCTCAAGCAGAATTTCGAGACGAAGCCAATGACGAAACCCGTTTCCCTTCATTCTTATTTAAAAATTAAGTATATTTTAATTTGTTACTTTAATGTTCACAGAAAATATAGGGTGTTACATACTCCCCTCCTTAAAGGATTTCGTCCCCGAAATCTTCAAGTTAGGAAGAACGTATATCCTAACATCCAACATCCATCTACTCAACCATTCAATCACAGGCATCCATTTTCCTTAAAAGGTTTCTAATGCCATATGAACATATGCAGAGTGTGTGTATATGTCTCTTATCTAATGCAAAATCAGGCGGTCTACTGATTCAGTTGACCTCCTTAATGCGAATCATGAAAGTGTCATGCGTCCAACATGTATGCAAATATCCCTAATCATGTAAATATTATATGTGTGCATATTCACTCATCCATATGCAACATCCATATGATAACACATCAAGTTTCAATCCATATACAAATACATTCATATGCATATGCAATATGAAAGTGACTGAGCCGATCTAGTGCCTATTGTGTGTATATGCATCCACGAGCAACCACTAGCAAAAACTTGCAACCATCAATCATAACATGTCTCAAACACATGTTTTCATCCATTGGCTTCTACCTAAGGATCGAGGTTAGGACCGAGAGGATATACTTAAAAGATAAAGACTAGCATACAAATAAATACTGTAGAAAAAGTGGAACCAAGGATATACCCTAAAAAAGGATATGATGCGCGTATCTAGTCTTCTAAGTCGCATCTTCTTGAGCTTCACTCCATTGTACCTTAACTAATTTAACTTAATGATTGCGAAGCTTCTTGACCTCCATTTCACAAATCCACTAGTAAAGATAGGACCTCGATCGCTTATTATGTTAGAGGGTATCTAATGTTGTCGAACTATCTTTCCAAGATAAACAGATGTTAACCATGATACCAAGTGTATATACTAAGATGATTAAAGGTCTCTCTTCTACTTTTCTTACCCATCATGTCACAAATCTGAGGGTCGATATCTCTCACGCAAACCATCCTAGTCGAACTTGACATTCCTCAAGTACAAGCCCCAAAGGCCTAAACCAATATCAGACAAGCACCCAGGGAATACCTCCTCCGAATTTGGACGATTTATGTGAGATGATACTAGCAAAACAACCAAACAATTGAGCACTTAACCAACTCTGGCTATCCTCGCCAATCTTGCTCCAAAACTATTGTTGATCGCATAACTGGCTTTGCATTGTCATCTAGATATATGTGGGAGTCTACCTCACATTTTAGGGGACAAACCCCTAACCTTAACCAAAAACATTTGCGTACTCATGGACTACTCCAACAAATCGAAAATCGTTGACAAATACATAAAGTGATTCTAGGTAGCTAAGACAAACTGATCCCTTAGGATCACACAAAATTTCGAGGGTATTCCCGAGGCAAGTCGAAAGTTTAGCTGCCCTCCTTTCACGATTACTAGCTAACTAATCCATGCCTAGAAGCAACCCATAGCCCATGAAACCAAAAACATAAGTATCTCAAATCCTTACAAACCAAAGATAAATGAGCCGAATCACAAATTGGAGTTGAGACAATAATGGGATCTTCTAATATACAAAGTTGCAGAAACTCAACTATGGAAGCAGACATAAAAAATGTGAAGCGCTAAAATCAAAAAGAGTACTAACAGGATGATCAAGAAGAAAAAACTAAACTTTTTCAACAGAAACCTTACTACCTCTCTCTCAGGTACGTTGGCGGTGAAAGCATGCATTTGCCCTCCTGAAAATCCTGTCATTTGTTCTTGCCCTTGTCCTTAATTGTATAACCCGTTGTACCATAATAAAGACACTTCCTCTTGTTTTAAGTTTTACTAATCTTTCCATTTTACCTCTTTTGTGAACCAAGTCTATATCCATGAGTTCCTCATCCTTGGGTTGTGTTCCTTAGCAAAACTCCCTCAGTCTCATATTTACTATCCTTGTGTAAGATGTTGACAAGTCTCTCGAAAGCTGCCTCCATCGCACGGAGAATCCTAAAAAGCTCGAAAGAAAATTAGCCGTAGGTGAAACTACTACGGCTATAGATGGAAGTTGGGCACTTATTTGCCCTTTGACAAGTGTTGTAGTCTCGTCGAGCCTACGGAACCATGCTGCAATGAGGGTACCTCCCAGAAAGCTAGGAGCCCCGGAGATTCAAGAAAGAAGGTAACATGGATTAAAACAGAGGATCAAAAGATAGTGCATATGGCTTTGGGGAATATGCCTTTAAAACAAAACTTTTCTTTTGAAAATGCTTCTTTTAAAACCGTTTTGAAAATAATTTTTCAAATCTTTTATCTGATCCGGTAACCTTCAGCTCTGATACCACGTATAACACCACACCTCTGTTAAGGCACTCACAAAGGGAATGCCTTAACTTCAGCGGAGCATTATAGGTAAAAGATGCAGATAAATTACAAGACAGACAAATAAAACAGCGGAAAATAAAGTCATTTTATTAACAATGTGATTCAGTTAAGCTTTTACAACAGTTGTCTCAATCATACTTAAAAGTAATACATAGAACCTCTTTCTTGATTTTAAAACTTCCAAATATAAAAGAAGCATAAAAACAACAATGATATTCCCCAATAAAGCATTAACCAGCCATAGCAGTGGGAGAGAGAGAGTTCAAAGCAATACATCGACTATCTTCGAGCTTGGAAAGAAAACCGAGCTAAGTGGTAACATTTCCTCCCTGTGAACCTTGAGGGGGGGAACGGAAGAAAAGAGGCGAAACAAAACTAGGTCAGACATAAGTCTGGTAAGTCCAGTGACTTTCAGCATATAAACAGGCAAAAGCATCATGACATGAATAAACTGAATATAAGACAATACCATGATAACAGGGATAACAAGATAAGATAGGACAAGCATAAGGTATGATAAGATAAACTAAATGCGCTTCTACTCTTTCTCTGCTTCGCTACTACTTTGTTATTATTATTTCTATATTTGTCTCTACACCACCTAACTAGTGTCCCAACTAGTAATCTGTATAAAATGATAACGTGATCCCAATCCCTGTAATTGTGTTAGCCTTCAGGTGTATGTCTATCGTGAGGATTCCACCTCAATCAGCCAAATTGCCATGAACATGTTAGATGTACCCTTACTACCCTATCGACCGGCTCCCTACTTGTATTAATTTCTCTTGTGTCTGTGTCAATCGGCCCTCTCTTGCATGTAGATACCTTGTGCTGGTCCCACCATAAGGTGTATCAATCCTTATGATAGCGACCCAACACGATTCAAGATGCACACTGTATAACTACTGGTACCTAGTGCCGCTTTTTCCCAATCAGGAGTACGTGCACGCCCGTAAACCGTCGGAACCTACACTGACGTACCCCTGCAACTGCTTTGACCGCTTACAATCAGCCCAGTAATCGTGCCCCACCATGCCTAGTTCAGGGTATCGTGATACATCTATGTGGGTTACTGCTGAAATGGGTCCCCGTTAGTAGGGTTTCCTATTGGTTAAGTTTGTGGGCCTATATTTACTAATATTACCCACCATCCCGATATGTACTTAACCCTCCCACTGATTCAAGCATGTTTATTTAACGGTTAAGTTTTGTGGGCCTATATTTACTAATATTACCCACCTACACGAGATGTACTTAACCCTCCCATCGATTGAAGCATGTTTATTAAACGGTTAAGTTTTGTGGGCCTATATTTACTAATATTACCCATCAACCTGATATGTACTTAACCCTCCCGCCATTATGTCATATTGGTTAAGTGTTGTCCATTCATGTTAACTTAACCCACCCATTCATCGTGTCATGTTGGTTATGTGTTTCTTATTAACTTAACCCCATTCGTTCATGAAGTTATATTGGTTAAGTGTTTTCTTGTTAACTTAACCCCTCATGTTCATCATGTTGTATTGGTCAAGTGTCATCAATCAATTCAAGTTAACTTAACCCACCTACTTGTCATGTTGCTTCGGTTGAGTGTCGACTTCTTGTGTCAACTTAACCCTACCACAAATCCAGTTATGTTGGTTAAGTATTGCCCTCTTGTTTTAACTTAACCTTACCACAAATCAAGTTATATTGGTTAAGTGTTTCTTATTACTTAACCCTACCATTGATCATGCTATACTGGTTAAGTGTTTCCTATTAACTTGACCCTAGCCATTCATCTTGTTATATTGGTTAAGTGTTCTCATTACTTAACCCTAGTCATTCATCTTGTCTTGTTCATTAGCATTAATTGATTTATTAATGCACCAACTTCTCACATTAGATATGTGTTGTTGCGGTTACTGGATGTGCCGGGCAGTTACGGGCAGTTTTACACCACAATTCAATCTAACCTCGGGTTTTTCTTGGGCATGATGCACTAACCTCTCACATTAGATAGGTGTTGTTGTGGTTACTGGATGTGCCAGGCGGTTCCGAGCAGTTTTACACCACAACTCAATCTAACCTCGGGTTAGGCATGTTCATCTTTCACTAATTTACATATTTACACATTATATCTAAATTATTCACAATTGTTGTCAATTTCAGATTATGCCACATTTTCCATAAATGTCCAAGTCTAGATTTATATGCTAATTATCCCAACCAATCATATTCCAATTCTCAAGTTATGCCTAACAAAGCTAATTGCAAGTTATGGCCCCCAAATTCAAGTTTCGAGTTATATTACTCAAATTTTCCCAAGTTTGTACTAATAGTCACGCCCCAATACCCCAATATACATTATTCTTTGGCATCTCAACCAATGGTTATGCCCAATCAAGATTAATATTCCAATTTACAGTTTGCGCCAAATCTAGATTTAATATTTCAATTTACCCCAAGTTCGCAACAAAGACAATTGTGCCCCAAATCATAAGTTACAAAATTATGTTCCATCATTACTAAATAGATTATTCCCCAATTCCCCCGCATTCCAATCACGCGTATAATAAGTTTCGGTCCAGATTTGAGGTTAATCTAGATTCATAAAATAAAGGGGACGAAAGAGGAACATAAACGAGAGTTGGCATAAAAAAGGCATTAAAATGGTAGATCTGTCAAATATAATACTTTGGACCTAAGAGGACTGCAGATCTATTGGAGTTGGGGTATAACAAAGATAGATCTGATATAAATAACATCATGAACCTAAAAGGATTATATATCAGATGTCCAACAAAGACAGGCATGATTGAATAATAACTTCCTAGGCATGTAAATCATTGATTCAATAGAAAGATAGGAATTAACCTAAAAGATTTGTCTTATCATCAAGTATGGACTTAGATCTATTTCATTACATGCCAAAATCACTATTAGTTGTTTAAATCTGAAAATAACTTGAACTTACATGTTTACGGTTCAATTTATGGCCCAAATCCCAAGTTATATGTCCAACATATTTTATGCTTCAAATCTCAGGTCATATGTCCAATACTTTATGCTTCAAATCTCAAGTCATATGTCTAATACTTTATGTTTTGAATGTGTTATGTCCTCAAATCAGTTACAACTCAATTATGTCCAACTATGACCAATTATACACAATATAACACTTTTCCCAAATTTTAGCGCTGGTCATGTCCAAAGTCACAATTTATGCCCAATTTTATTTCCGACGTACGTTCATCTCTTATGAGATCTGGCTCTGGCTCGCAGTAGCCTGGCTATAAAACAAAAAGGGAAGAAGGAAAGAAGAGACAAAGTACGGACATAATATTATCAATGAGATAGATCCAAAGAATATAGAAAGACAGGCATAATCTCAAATCCAGATTTATTCCAATGTCAGAATCACAATTAACTTTTATTCTGAAAGTAACGTGAACTTACAAATTACAGCACGGTCTTGAATTCTGGAATCTGTATTCTGAAACAGAATAGCTCTCCCTTGAAGTAGACTATTTGTTCTTCTAATTTAGATTTGATTTGATTCTTAGAAATAGTTGTTGAAGTCGTTGAATTAGCCTTTGAATCTCTACTAGAATTCTAAACTTGATTTCTACGAAGGACTTGAGCAGTATAACCCCGTCTTAGATTTATTTTGATATGAATTAGGGTAGAGTATAGGCGAATTGAAGATGTGTGGAGAGAATGTGAGGTTTGGTGGTGTTTAAATAGCTTAGGAGCAACGAATCTGGTCAGAACGGGCGTCTAAATGCAGAAAAACGAATCTGTCCACGGATCTGGAAAAGGGGGGAGGTCAACCTCATGGTCGATCTGTTCTACCCAGGTCGACCCCCTATTCGACCTGGGTCCTGGGCTGGAAATTCCCGCCCAGCCCGGATGTGTGATTTGAATTTCAAAACATTAAATCTGAATTCGGGCTGGTTTTTATTTAAACTCCTGAAATTTCTCAAGGTCATAACTTCTTCATACGGAGCCCGATTTACGCAAACCCGGACTCTATCTCAAGCAGAATTTCGTGACGAACGCAATGCCGAAACATGTTTCCCTTAATTCTTCTCTTAAAAATTAAGTATACTTTAATTTGTTACTTTAATGTTCATAGAAAATACGGGGTGTTACACGTTGATTATTTCATAACTCGGTTATAAATTTATTTATAATTAAATCTTCTATACTAAATTCATGTTCCTTTATAAATAAATTATTTATAAAATTCAATGTAATCGAATTTTAAATTATAATTCCATTGGATTTTCCTCAATCCAATTTATATTCCGTATTCCGGAATAAAATTTATCGTTCAATTTCAAATCATTTTCCAATTCACTTTTAAATTCATACTTGAATTTAAATATCTAAATTATCTAATGATCATTTTACTAGATTTATAAACATTGTTTATAAATCCAACTTCCTTGTTTTATATATTAAAACAAGTTTCATTTCCAAATCTGTTTGAAACTCAATTCCTTTAATATTCTGAATTCAGGAATAAAAACCGTTGTTCCCTTTTCAAAATGATACTAAATTCTATTTTTAAATTCATACTTGAATTTAAAATCCCAAATTATCTCATAAAAATTAATTAACTACATTTATAAACATCGTTTATAAATTTAATTGTTCTATATATTAAAACAAGTTCTATACAAATCTATTTAAAACCCGATTCTTTCTCTGGAATATTTTATTATTTTAACTTATATATACATATGGAATCTATTTTCATATTTTATTTCAGTTTCTATCTAATACGATTTAAATATCTTATTTGGGAATAATTTATTTTGTTAATCCGGCATAGTCGAATTCAAACATAAATCCTATGGATTTATTCAATTTAATTTCCATTCAGAACATCGGAACAAATTTCATCATTTTCTATTTAAAATGATTTTTAAATTCTCGCTTTAAATTCACGTTGGAATTTAAATATTCATACTATCACATGATAATTTACTTCCCTTCATTTATAAACACTGTTTATAAATTCACTTCAATTTCCCACATTATTTAATTTATAACATCGTTTATAAATTAACTTCACGCATTATCTATTTAAAAACAACGTTCATAAATTCAATACTTGTTTTTATTATTCAAACAAGTTAATATTTGTTATCCCATTTGAAATTAAAATTCTATTTTTAGAAAAATAGAATTCTCCCTCTTTAAAACTCAAAACCCCATTTTAAGATATTTTTATAATCAACATTTAGAGCTAGTGATATTCAACCAATAAAAAACACACCATTATCAACCATAGGTTTTCTAACACATCATATATGATAATATATATGAAAAAAACAAATAATAATATTTTTTAGGAATCCAATTAGATCCCTCCAACCTGTTTCCGTGCATCCACAAAAGTTAGCCAACATAAATAATACATGTCCTGCTTCGAGGCAGGATATCGTGGTATAAA
Source organism: Allium sativum (assembly GCA_030737875.1). NCBI lineage: Eukaryota > Viridiplantae > Streptophyta > Magnoliopsida > Asparagales > Amaryllidaceae > Allium > Allium sativum. Next base: position 890,306,060 of record CM060916.1, on the reverse strand, counting down.
GGTCATCCACTATCATATTGTGGGGGCACATAGGGTCATCCGCTAATGATACTGCGGGAATCCGCTAATGGTAGTGTGGGAAATGTCCAACCACACACACACACACACACACACACACATATATATATATATATATATAGCCACAAACAACAAGTCTAGATAACTAATAAATATATAGAATAGCCACCAAAATATTTAAACTCATCCAATCAACCAACAAACAATACAAAATATTATAGTAAATAATCCAAAGAGTGAGTTTACTCATTGTGATTTTTATTGGAGAATATCCCGTTTATTTCCATAACACTGACTACGAATCTGCTCAAATAAAATTTATTTATACCTACGATCATTTGATTTTTATTTAACGATTAATTACTATTTATTTAAATTGACTTAACATAATTAAATTAAATATTCTATGAATTATTAAATTATGTAAAATTGATACCTTGCTGCTAACAGCTCCAAAAATATAGCCCTGTATCACTTCGGCAATTCTCCATTATCACTTAACAAAAAAATCTAAACTCCACTCCAATGATGTTGCATTGTCTCAAAATGTCCAAAATACTGACCATAACTCCCCAAATTATAAAATCGCACTTCCCCGATTTACTCAGTTCGAACTCTAGTGAAGTTGCACCAAGAACAGCGTCTTCCTCCACTACACCGCAGTGACCCATCCCATGAAATCGCACAACACAGTCAAAGTGGAAGTCCTCCGCAAAAACTCAAAAGAATACCACGATGACTACCCCTTCTTCTCTCCTGCACGCGAGCGTCTAGCTTGGTTGAGCTCACAATTACCATCGCGATAGACTCTTTTTCCCTATTCCCTTTAAATCGATCGGAAACCTAACTGTCGAAGACGTCGACTCTGGCCTGAGAAAGACGCACCACACCAAACTTAAACACTATAAGATGGAAGAAGATCACGATTTTGGTTTTTAATGGAGTTTAACATTTTCCGTTCGTTTTGATTTGAAGAAAAAAAGTAACGATTTGAAGATAGGATTTTGGCAGAACAAAAATGAAAGGAAAAAAACAAAAGGAAATGTCGCGGTTTTATAAAGACGATACTTCGATGTAAAGTAATTCAGGTTTGCATAAGGTACATAGGTAGGTGAAAGGTTAGGTACATATTTTTAATGTGATTTGACTATACATTAATACGATTTGATTAAAGAGATTTTTATTCTTTTTTAAATAGATGCTGATTTGATTTTGATTCGATTTTGAGCTTATCCACTAAAAATATATTGGGGTTCATCACTTAACATCACGAACTGCTATTTTAACGTAACGACGGAAACTCTAATGCTGCAACACTTTTCTGAACTCAACAGAAAATATTTTGAAACTAAGTTTGAATATATATATATATATATATATAAAGTAACCATATTAAATCAATATAATATAATTTAAATTCAAAAAAAATATCAATAATAAATTATTATTATTATTACCGTATATATTCAAATAGAATTTATACCGGTCATCTGGATTGTTTTGATTCAGTATTTAACTTCGATTTCAATTATATTTCGTATTACGATAATTTAATGTATTCGATATTAAATCGAAATTGATCACTAAATCGATAACATAATATAAAAATTCATGTATTTTATCAACTTAATATTTAAAACGATATTAAATATTTAAAATTAATTATTTGAAAATCCAGGTCGTTACAAGAATGGTATCGAAGAAGTGTGCTCGATAGGAGGTATGACCTCACTTTTTCTTTTTAAGTCACATCAAGCTGACTCAAGGTAGTCAGGGCCTCGTAATTAATATGAAATAGAAAATAGAGTCGTTCGCCAAACCGTCCTACTTCATTCTGGATCTCTACTGCGTACACAGTTTCTAAAGTGGTTTTTGGTGTTGGCGGAGAGTATGACAATAGCTGATCCCGGTCTCTTTAACAAACAATCGTTTACGTTTTCCACATCGTTGTCATTATTTTATAAATCACTTTATAAAATCGATTATACGAATTCTCAGATTCAAATTTGAAATCAAAATTAAATATCCGACTTCATTTATATTTAATTTTGAAAACAACACACTTCAATCACTTTAATCAAATCGATTCGGAAAATCATACCATAAAGATCTAAAAATATAATGTAAACTAATACTATAATAATTAACTTTGATTTTATATAAATTTTCTGAAAATATTTGATAATGATTTTCAAATCCAAAAATCAACTTATATTTAAATTGTATCATAAAGGTTTCAATTTCCATTAAAATCGATACCAAAACATTTAACTTCGATAATATTTTTGTTTGGTTTATACTCACAAAATTTCAAGTTAAAAACAATTCAAATTTTACCTTTATAAGAAATCGTTTCAAGTCGATTCATAAAATCCAACAATTTGGTTCGAGTTCAATATAGACAATTCAAATCAAAACACTATATTTCAAATTAAACAAATCATATAATCTAGTTTCGCCTTTTATAAAAGTTCATTCGAGTTCATTCAAAATCCCAATCACTTAAGTTCAAATTCGGTTTATACAGTTCAAATCATAACCTTCTATTTTTCAATTTATAAAATCAAAACAAATCATATATTTTAATTTCAACGATCGTATCATATTTTAAAACTCAAGTCATATAGTTCAAGTTCATTACTTATAAATTCGATTCAAAACCTAATCTTTCAATTCATACAATTTAAAACCATTCTTATAAATTTGATTTAACAAATTTCTTAATTCAGATCGAACGATTTATAAAATAAATTTCATACATAAAATTAATATATTCCAATTCAAGTTTAGTCACTTTGAAATCAAATTAATTTCATATCAATTATAAATTCAAATAAAAATCAGTTTTTGCAATTAACATTCATTCCTTATAAAAGTTCAATATTCAAACTAATTCAAATTCACATTTAGTTGATTTATAATCGAATTCATTCCTTAAATTTGGAAATTCAAATTCAGAAAACAATTTCATAATTCAACTTCATCTCTTATAAATTTATATCGATTCAAATTCAAATCCGTATCTTATATGAAATCCTTTGTTAAGTCAATATCGTCATATGAATTTAAATCTTTAAACCTCGAATTCAATAGTGAAAACCTTAACATATCCACCTTTTTGGTTATTATTAAAGTTTATAAAATATATTAAAAAAATTAAATTTTGAAAAATAGATATATATATATATAAGAAAATTTAACATTGAATATATATATATATACATTTATAAAAATTATAATATTAATTAGAATATAGATTGTAAACATATATAAGATTAAAATAATATAGAAATAGGTTTAAAAGAATTATTTATTGTAATAAAAGGTTTAAAATACTTATATAATTAAATTACATATTTTAAAATAAATAAAACTGTAATTAAAATTGTAAATAAGTTTTTAAATCTATATTTATTCATAAAAGTCATGTTAAACATGTAATTTACAAAATTTAAGTTTAAAGTCTTTAAAATATAAATATGAAAATATAAAATCTAAAGTTATTATTTTGGAATTAAAATTTTCCAAATCACTTTACTTCGAAACATAAACAACAGTGTCCGTATATAGTTTTCTACCCTATGGTCAAGTGATACAGATATTTATCATTTCAACCCACAATTTATAATTTTATTTTAACCCGCAATACCAAATTCAGTAAAAACTTGTTCAGGTCTATCGTTTCAACCCATAATGATTTTTCCCTAATCTAATGTGCCTTCGGGTATGTATCATTTCAACCCTTAGTGATTTTCCTAAAACAAGAGAAATTAGGAAACATAAATCAACAATCGCATAGCAACAATCACAACATATATATCATCAGTGTGCCTATGTGTCATATGAATATCATGTCATATATGAAATGTGTATATATATAGAATAAAAAAAATTCTACCACCAGTCATATACATTTCACAATAGATCATTCATGCTGAATTTAACATCCATAAAACAATGCAGGTTACGTGTAAGATAAACTCACCTTTCGTGGCACAGAAAATGGAGATTATAAACGGATGGACACGGAATGAATTGACGACTTCCAGGCACGATTCGAAATGGATTCAACTCGATATCACTTAATATATATTTATTATTTTATAAGTGGAGGTTAAGGAATTTCCCAACGAATCCATATGGCTATTGGGTTTTTGGGAAATATTTCCGAACTCAACCCCAGACTCGAAAATAAACTCAACACTAACTAAATTAAATAAAACACAATAATTCTTTACACAAAATATTATATATATATATATATTCAACAAACAATACGGCAAATGAAATATATGTTGAAACCACTTTTGAATCTAAATGTGTGTTATATATGTATATATAATTTTCAAATATATATATATATATATTTCATCATATTTTACAAAATGAGATAAGCATAACAACACTTTCATTCATATATAAATATATTTAAAAACCATAATGTACACAAATTATATTCTCAAAACTTTTAGCAAAATCATATGTGTGTATATATATACTTACAGGCACAAAACACGCACAATATATATATAATACACTCTCATCATACACCAATCACACTCACGCAACCCACAATCAACACAAAACACACCCTCATGGCATCACAGGCAAAGAGGAAAACACGATCGGGTTTGGGAGCAGTCAGGGCAAGGCGCTAGGTGTTTGTAGGGTTTGGCTTCTTGGGTTCGAGTCCACACTGGTCAGAGCATCGAAGGTAGGTCAGGGAAGAAAGGGTTTGTTGGGCTTGGGTTAACATGGAGAGGTGCGAGCTGCTAGTGAAGGTGATCTTCGTTGCAACGAACTGCAGCGTAAACGGGACAGGTAGAGGGTCATCTGAGATTGGAGGGAGACTCAACGACATTGGTGGAGAGGGATGGTTTACCTTTGGCTAGCCTAACTTCGGGGTCGGTCAAAGGTCGGAAAAACGCGGTTTTAGGGAGTCAGTTCTTGTCGGAGAGGGGAGGGGAGGGTCGGTAGTTGGTCGAAACGAGGAGGGAAGATTAGAGGGAGGTATCGATGGGTAAGAAGTAGCATGGGAAAAATTAAAGTAGAAACGGGTAAGCAGAAAAAAATGGAACTGTTGTTTGTTGGTGAAGAAGGAATAGGACGAAGCAGCCATTTGTACACTTTTCTTTTATTTATTTAATTTTTTGTATTTATTTACATACGAATGAATAGTTTTTCATTGGGACCAATGGCAATGCTTGAAATAACACAAAGAATTTCGGTAAAAACATGAACAATTGCTTTGGAATTCATAACCACTACACCATATCAGCGAATTTGGTACACAAGGATGCAGGTATACAATTCGGCTAATGGCCGTATCAAATTCGATAATGCTCAGATCCATATCAAACAACAGTTTGCGATCCACACCACCCCAAGCACCCCAAATCTGACCGTCCATCGCGAATGCTCCAGATCGGTTAATTTGATTTGATTGTTGGTCGTTTCAAATTCATGCCTTTTTTGTGTAAAATTTTTGGTCGAAAAAGAACACCCATCCCTCCAAATTTTTAATCCTTTCAGTTTGGTTCTCTCCCTCCCTTTTTTTATTTCCCTCGTCTAATATTGTATCCCATGCCCTATTTCCATTTCTGAAAATCGCTCCAAAAAAATTATAGAAATCCGATAGTTGTCTGCTCAAATATGCTTCTTTGTCATTGTCTGCAAATCATGTGTCTCTATTGCTGGTAAAAATTTGGTTTCATTCGGTTTCTAGTAATCGATATTTTTTCCGCTATTGTTTTAATTCATGCTCAACATGTTGTAGGCCGGAGAGCTATTTATTGGTTTTTACCTAAGGGTGGTTACAAAGCAAGGTTGAATGTTGAAGAAAGTTAGGTTTTCGCAGTTGGTCATATTAGACCATGTTAGTGCACACGTTATTTGATCTATTTCCTTGTATTAGCTAGTCATGATACTGGATATGTAGAATATGAACCTTGAATTTTGTTTGTTAAACTGCCATACTCATTCTAGTAAATAAAACTAGTTTTAGGTTAAATAGTTAATTCATGTGCTGAACAATACACAAGAATTAGCTAGTTTTATTTACTTTTCATGCACCGACTTAGACAAATGTACTGAAACTAACTTGCTAAGGCCTGAAAATGTATTTAAAGTAGACAAATGTACTGAACCTAGCTAGATAAACTAGGCTCGCTAAGGCCTGAAAATTCCTTTAATGTTTTAACAGAGAAAGATACGGGAATGTGTGAAGGGGGTGGGCCCATTTTTGATCTAGTGATAGATAAAAAAAACCAACTTGCCATTGAAAACAACCAATGATTGATTCAATTTGTAAGTTGTAACAATTTTTGAATTTATAGGCAGGCAACATGCCATTCAGTATAGACAAAAAGTGGATAAGTGAATATAATCAAAGATCTCCATACTATATTAATGGAGTGAACATGTTTATTTGTTTTGTTGAAGAAAACGGTGTTAAGAAAGAAGTGTATTTATGCCCTTGCAATCGGTGCCAAAATATGACGATGTATAAATTAGATGAAATTCATTTTCATTTGCTTAGATGGGGTTTTATCCAATCATATAGCATGTGGTATTTTCGTGGGGAAAAAGGGTGGAGATGGGAAAACATCAACTAAATAGTAATGCCACAAGTATTAACGAGGATGAACATATTGTGATGGAAGATCCAGTCAATGATGCAAATAGATTTCATGATTTTCAACCTGAAAATCCGTTGTTTGATCATGCTAATGTTGGAGAGCAGTGTACAGATGATGGCAATTGGCAGGCCAATGAAAGTAAGAAGTATGCACCACTTTATGAAAGCGCAAAAGAGCCACTGTATCCTTCATGTCCAAAAAGGATAACGAAGCAGTATGCCATTGTGAAACTGAATAGCTTGAAGACCCAATACAGCTTCTCAAATAATGGTGTGACTGCACTACTCGAGCTAGTGAAGGAGTTACTCCCCGAAGGTAACACGCTGCCGACAAAATACCACGACGTGAAGAAGTTCATTAAGCAAGTTTGGATGAATTACAAAACATATGACGCATGCATCAATGATTGCATGTTGTACTGGAAAGATGATGCGAATAGAATTTCTTGTACAAATTGCAATAAACCAAGATATAGGACATCTTTTAACGACTAGAGAAAAGGAACCCAAAGTAGCTCGAAAGACATTAAGATATTTTCCATTAATTTCTAGATTGAAGAGATTGTATACTATACCATGGGTAGCAGATGCAATGACCTGGCATGGTCGTGCCAACTCTGATCCAAATGTAATGCGTTATCCATATGACACTTCTCAATGGAAAGCCGTGGATTCTTTTGACAAAAAATTCGCAGTCGAGCCACGAAATGTGACACTTGGAATAGCAACATATGGTTTCTATCTGAATGCTTCTCTTACTAACCCTTACAGTTGTTGGCCAGTAATTGTCGTACCGTATAATCTTCCTCTGTCTATGTGCATGAAACGGGAGTTTTCAATGTTAACACTGCTGATTTCTGGGCCAAAACAACTGGAGAAGGATATTGATGTTTATTTAGAGCGTTGGTAGACGAGTTAAAGCCTTTATGGGAAGGAGATGTTACATATGATTCATCAAATAAATCCGTGTTTACAATAAGAGCTAGGGTGTTGTGGGCGATCCATGATCACCCTGCTCTTGGGACTTTATCGGGATGTACAACTCATGTACAACTCACGATTACTTTGCATGTCCCATTTGTGGGGAAAACACTTGTTCTTATCATCTTCCTGAAAGTAAGAAGATGTGTTTTATGGGACATCGAATGTATCATCCTAACGGACAAAGGTTTTGATACAACAAGACAAATTTCAACAATAAACAAGAAATTAGTCGTCCTAAAAGGCCATTGAATGGTTTTGAAGTTGAAAAGAGAGTAGCGAATGTTAAAATGAAAATCGATAAACACAAAGAAGAAGTTTGTCAAAAAAGGAAAAAGTCAGCCGTTGAAGAAGGTGACAATGTTTCTGCTTGGTATAGGAGGTCTATCTTTTTTTATTTACCATATTGGAAAGCAAATATGATTCGACATAATATTATTGTTATGCATACGGGGAAGAATGTCGCAGAGCATCTCATCAGTACCATTATGGACCATAAAGAGAAGTCAAAAGATGACATCAATGCACGCAAGGATATGAAAACCATGGCTATAAAACAAAAGTTGTGGGTGATGGTTGATCCCAAAACAAAAAAAAAATACCAAAGGCAACTTTCACCCTGAGCAGAGAAGAAAAGATAAGATTTTGCACCGTATTGAAAATTTTGAAAGTACCTAACAGATTCTCCTCTAACTTCCACAACAACTTGAGCATCAATCCTCTCGAACTAAGAAATATGAAGTCACGTGATTACCACGTCATAATGCAACATCTGCTTCCGGTATTACTTCAACATACAATATAAGGATCTACGAAATGTTATTCATCGTATTAGTCTATTCTTTAACATTTTGTGCTCAAAGGTGATCAATTGGGAGAACCTTATAAAAGAAAAGGTTATGTTGGTGGAAGCAATGTGTATTTTTGAAAAACATTTTCCACATGCACTTTTTAATATAAGTATTGAAACACCCCACCTCCGTTAAGGTCACTCACAAAGGGAATGCATTAACTTTGGTGAAGCATTTTAGGTAAAAGACACAGATAATTTACATGACAGACATATAAGCAGCGGAAAACTAGAATTATTTATTAAATAGCGTGGTTCAGTCAAAACATTACAAGCATTGTCTCAAAATCCAAATTCTAAATTATTACAACAAAACATCTATCTTGATTTAAATTTCCAAGTACATAAAGAAGCGTAGAACAGAAGTAAAGCAGCATAAACCCCCAATAAAAGTGTAACCACATCCATAGCCCAAGAAAAGAGAATCCAAGCAACACATCTACTCTCTTCAAGCTTGAAAAGGTCTGCACTAAGCTGAATATTCCCTCCCTGCGGACCTTGGGGGGGGGGGGGGGACGGAAGAAAAGAAGGCGAAAGAAAATGGGTCAGACATAAGTCTGGTAAGTCCAGTGGTTATTCAACATGTAAACAGGTAAAAGGATCATGACATGAATAAACCGAACATAGGACAATACCATAGAAATAAGATAACACAAGATAAGATAAACTGAATATGCTATCGCACTCATTTCTATTTCCCTGCACCTACTACGTAGGTTTCAACTACCATCATGTGTTCATAACATAGTGACCCCTTTCCCGATCGGCTTCTACTCGCAATCATTTATTACTTGTGTCATTCGACCCCGCTAGATTGTAGATACCTGTGCTGGTCCCACCATAGGGTGTATCAATTCCTATGGTGGGAACCCGACACAAATTCTAGATGCACAATGTATACTACTGATGCCCAGTGTCTGCTTTTCCCACTCCGGAGCACATGCGTGCCCGTACTCCGTCAAGACCTACACTGCCGCACCACCCGCCGCTATTTTGACCGCTTATAATCAGCCCAGTAATCGTGCGCCACCCTGCCTAGTTCAGGGTACCTTGATACATTTATGTGGGTTACTGCTAAGATGGGTCCCTGTTACTAGGGTTTCCAAATAAACATGTTATAATGGTTAAGTGTTCTCAAATTAACCTAACCCCACCCATCTGTTATATTAACATGTTGTATTGGTTAAGCGTTGCCTTAATTAACTTAACCCTACCATTCTTAGCCTGTATGTTTCTTAGCTTTAATTCATTCATTAAAGCACCTATCTCTCACATTAGATCTATATTGTTGCGGTCGCTGGATGTGCCAGGCTGTTCCGGGCAGTCTTACACCGCAACTCAATCTAACCTCGGGTTTTTGGGATTAATGCGCTAACCTCTCACATTAGATCTATATTGTTGCAGTTGCTAGATGAGTCGGGCGGTTCCGGGCAGTCTTACACCGTAGCTCAATCTAACCTCGGGTTAGGCATATTCATCTTTTCATTTATTTACATATTTACAATTTATGTTCATATGTAAATTATCCACAAGTATTGTCAATTCAAGTCATGCCCCATTTACCCTCTAAATTATGTCCATAATTCTAGGTATACAAATTCTACCATTTCATGCTACTAATCATTTACATGATTATGAGCCAATCTATGCCAATAGCATGTAGTTTAATTTATTTATTTCCCAACGTCTCCCCTGTTATCCGTTCGTATAGTTCACACAGAACGTTAGGCTCGCAAATTAGCCTAACTTATAAACAAAAGGGAAAAGAAAGGGATATGTAACATTCGAACAGGCATAAACAATCTAGAACGACGTAAACTTAATTAAGCACATGAACGTGATCTTACATTTAAATTAGATCCAATTGACATGCGAACTAGCATAGATCTAATTGTATAAGCATGAACTTATATATATTTTAGACATGGGTACTAGCTTCGATCTAAACATGTAAGCATGTATGAACATAATTTATCATGTAATATACATATACAACATGGTAGGTTCAATTGTGTCAGTCCAACAATCTCGTAGGCATAGAATGTACAACATGATAAATCAATCACAACAGTCCCATAGGCATGATAGGTTCCTTTTTGTCAATCCAACAGTCTCATAGAAATGTTAGGTTTCGTTATGTCAATCACAATAGTCTCATAGGCATGATAGGTGGCACTACATCAATCACAATAGTCTCATAGGCATAGGCAATTCAGAATTGACAAAAGGATAAGCACTAATAGAATTAGGCATAGTTCTAGATCTAGTTATTACAGTCATGATTTCTTATTAGGTGTTCGCATCTAAACAATAACCGTACTTGTAGAAAAAGGAAGGATCTTGATTTATGGGATCTAATTTCTGAATTTGGAAAGCTATCCTTTGATGTAGACGTTTGATTCTCTAGTTCTTCTAATTGATTGCTAGTTTGAATTTGCTTCTCTAGTTTGGGGTAGATGAATGGAGGCTAGGCCAGTTTGTAGACGAACATCATGACGGCTTCATAGAATGAGTTCTAGGGTTGAGGGTTGGGGTGATTATATAGAAGTCTAGGTTTAATTCTAGCCTTTAGATTAGACTAGGAGAAATCAGAGCCATTAAACCAAAGAGATGTGTCATCCAGCCAATCGTAGCATGACACATATGCCCTAATACCTCAGAAATCGGTCATTGGCCAATCAGAGAGGGCCACATCAGCACAGGGTTGTAAAAATTCGTCACAGGAACTGGATCAAAAAGGGGTCGACTCCCTACGGGGGGGTCGACACCCTGAGCGGGAAATTTCCCGCTCAGCCGATTTTGAATTTTGAACTGTTTTTATTATTATTTATATTTATTTTCTGCTTGAACTTGAAATCTTCTGAACTCCATAACTTCTTCATACGAGTCCGATTCACGCAAACTGGGATTCTATCTCGAGCAGAATTCCAAGAAGAACGCAATGGCGTAACCTGTTTCCCTTAATTCTTCTTCTAAAAATTAAGTGTTCTAAGATTTGTAAATTTTAACATTCACAGAAAATATGGGGTGTTACAAGTATCCATGTTACGGTTCATTTAGCAGGTCAAGCATTGGTTGGTGGCCCTATCAAATATAGAAGGATGTATCCTTTTGAACGGTAAATAACAAATTTTAGTTATGTACATGGTTATCGTGTGCAAGTTATAACTGATCACAATCATAGGTTGATGAAAACATATAGAGGGTATGTGCGCAATAAAAGATACATTGAAGGGTGTATTGCTGAAGGATATATCATATAAGAAGCTAGCCTTTATTGTATGGAATATATCCCAAACAGAGGTTATGGCAACTATAAACATACCTGCGAAGCATTTTTAGACAAGGATGATGAGTTTGCTGGTGAGATACCTTTGGATAATGGTAAAGATATAACGTTAACCCAAGTGCAATTCGAACAAGTGCGTAGATGGGTCCTAAATAAGTATGATGGATTGGATCCATGGAAGAAGTGAGTTCATGAAGTAGGTTTCGAATTTCCATTTTTTAATTCAATTTGTATATTCATTTTGATATGTGTTATCTACGTATAGAAGGTACAACTCCTATATGAAAAGCACTAAATTTCAACCACGAGGCAGAGGTACAACTGTGGAAGTCGTTAAACCTTTTACTATATGGTTACGTAATGAGTATTACATCATCTAAAGTATTTCAAAGGTACAACTATCGAAGTCGTTAAACCTTTTACTATATGGTTACGTAATGAGGTATTACATCATCTAAAGTATTTCAGAGGTACAACTGTCGAAGTCATAAAACCTTTGTGAACATGCTTGATTTTTCTTCTTGTGTTTTATGTAGTTTTTGAATTGCAGTGATGTAGACCCAACTCTTTGGCAGCTAATACATGGGCTGAAGTTCATAGCACTTAGTTATACGAAGTACCAAGTGAATGGGCTTTTATTTTCTACGAAAATGTACGAAGACCATATGGTAACACAGGATAGCCGTGCTTGCATGAGAGAAATTACAAAATTTAGAGCGAGTGGTAAAGATAAAAATTATAAGGAAGCAGAAACAACGTATTACGAAGTCATTCAGCAGATACTTGAGTTGGATTACATTGATTTCAAACAAACAGTTTTTTATTGTGATTGGGTAAAAGTCGAGGATAAGATTAATGGTAGCAAAATAGATCCCGCTTCAAACTTGATCACGGTTAATTTAGGAAAATTAAAGAACAGAGACAACGTGAATGATGAGCCATTTATTCTTGCATCAGAAGCGAGTTAAGTGTTCCACTAAAAAGATTTAAAAAATGACGGCTGGTCTGTGGTTTTGCATACACCAAAACGGTTGACTACAAATGTGGATGACATTGAGTCTCCTACCTTCTATCAATCATCTTTTGAAGACAATGAAAAACTAGAAGATCTAACCAAACTCATGTGTTAACCTATGAACTGTTGAATGCTTTTTTTTACCAGGGAATCATATGTATTTGGAATGTCACGACTTACACTTTCTGATCGTAAGCCTTTCTGCTTTTATTATTTCTTTTAACTATTTCAAAGTGAGTAAGACTTATGAATTGTTGAGTGAAAATGTAATAGAGAACACGATCAGTAACAAATGTGAATAATATTCTTATTCATGGTGTTTGTCATGATTCTTAATGTTGCTTTTATTTCGTAGGAAAATACGTCGCAAGATCCCACATCGTCACATGCATCATGTTCGAAAGATCAATAAGTTGAACAAAACCTACTTGGTATTCCAGTCTCAGAAAACACTCCAAAAATCGCACTATGCTTGGTAAACAAGTGTGATCTTATGTGCCGATATCTTACACAGGTAGGGATAAAGTACCCAAAACATATAAGGACGTCGTTTGGAACCAGTTGGTGGTAAATTTGTGAAAAATAGCATATAAACGTTACAGTTTATTTTTACAGTCTTTGACTCTTAATTTTTGCAGAGAATGTATACACTTGAGCCGCTTTCAAAGGAATTTTTTTCAAAAAGAATGGCCGAGGCTTTTTGGAGACACAAGAAAAACTTGAGAGCAACTTATTATGACACTTTCGACAATGACGAAGAATGGATGAAAAATTGTCCACCTACAATTGCTCAAGATGATTGGAACGAGTTAATAAAGAATGAAGCAATGCCTGAAGCGAGTGGAAGAAGGGAGGCAGGGAAAAAAAAACTAGATCCAGTCTAAGTTATGCCCACCATGCAGGACGTAAAAGTCACGCTAGAGTAGAACACAAATTGGTAAATTATTTGATCATTTTCTTTCAACGATAGTAAAAAAACACAATTAAGGGAGAGAATATACATTAAATGGAATATATTGCAGATCGTTGCAAGTCCATCTGCAAATATCAACCGTCGTCAAGTATAGGAGAAGACACACTGAGAAAAAGATGGTAGCATATCAGATGCCACGCCTGGGTACTTCGTAAGCTTTTACTTGTATTATGGTTATTATGGTTAACATCGAGGAGTCTATTGTTTGGACCTTCATTTCAGACTTTCAAGCTTTCCATAATTGTGATTAATTAGTTTCTCATTGCATTTTCTTCATTACGTGTTTTTATTGTTATGGTGCTATTGTTTGGATTGAATTTATTCAATTAGGAGTAACATACTATAGTTACAAGCTGTTACAAGTAAATGTTGGTGTAAACACATTTAACTTTTATACTAGGATCAAATTTCCAAATTGAAGGAAAAGATCACTGATAGTGATGAAGAAAAATTGCCTTCGATGAAGATATCTTATCACAAGTGTTGGGTAAGGATACAAGGGGTAGGAGCTGCGCTATTGGGAGCATCATACCAAAGATGCATGTTAAGGCTTGTGCCATTGCATAAAAACGATTCAAACATGTTCGTGAAGACAATGATGAGTTGAAAATGAGGGTAGGAAGCTTGGAGGGTATGATGACTGATATGAAGGGTACAATGGGAAATTTGTCTGGAAAAATGGAGGTTCTGATCAACATGGTAGGAACTTTGACTGATCAAGGAATTCACGCACCAATAACTACGTCGGATGGAGGACGCAACAGTACACAAATCAGTGCACCAAAGGGTGTTGCTTCTTCGATCCAGGATATGACCAATGTGGTGAACAATCAACGATGTGAAATTCTCAAATCTGATCTAGACATAATAGCAACATGTATTTTATTAATAAAACTAAGCATATTTTATTGCATATTTTATTGCACTCTAATCTAAAGTGAGTGCTTAAAGTCTAATGGATATGTACTCCAGTTTTCCTATTTTAATAAAATTAAGCATATTTTATTAATATCGTCCTTTGAAATTCTCGACTTTATTGCAACGGGTACGGTCTGTCGAGATCCTACGTCATCCAGATGCCATGGGATATTGTACCACCTACACATGAAGAAGTGGTTTTGGACAGTATACTGCTACCAAATGAGAAAACCTCCAAACTGAATCGTCAATTTGCAGAGACCTTTGATGAAGTCGGAGTGGGTGGGTTTATGTGTCATGTGAAGTCCCAGATTCGATATTTTTAGACGTTGGAGCAGGTATCCATAATTTTACACATTACTCTTGGTTTACTTATGAAATAAGAATTCCATGACACTTGTGTTTCATATTTTTCATGAACTCTCTTTGGTGGCATACATATGCATATGTGAGACACGATATGCACACACGAACACAAAGCCACGATACTAAACTGACTAGACCTTAACTGCCATGATATAATCAACAATACATCGGAGTGTTCACACCGAATATCATGGCTTTTTGTTCCATTTTTGTTACTATGAAAATACTCTGAATATTATTTGTTAATGTTCTACAAATTGATTGATCCACTGATAATTCATGTGTGTACATCAGCGGTTCATGAGAAATTGTTTCGTATTGTTTGCCTTGATCATGGTGCCCTTGACTATTTGCCTATGTATTTGTTACAACACCAAACAAGCGACAACAAACTGTCCTTTGTTGGGCATATGGAAGGTCACAACACCAAACAAGCGACAACACGAAACAATTCAATAGACAACAAATACATGGGCAAATAGGTCAACATGATCAAATACATGTATAACTTGTTATACATGTAATCTAGATCATACCAAAAACATATGATCCCAATTAACTTATGAAATCAACTAAAACATTAAAACATCAATCTCATATGTTATTTAGGATCAAACATAGCCAAATCCATAATTTTCCCCTAATTCCCTAAATTCCGGAATTAGCAACTTAATCCCAATTAACCTAAATTTATATCAGTGACATAAAATAACATTTTAGAATTTTTACATACTTTTCCAGATTTTTATGATGCATAATTTCACTAATTATCACTAATCACCCCTAATTAGCTGTAATTAGTGTAAAAACATGCAAATCACTCACCTTAGCCATAAATAAATTTCAGATTTGAAACTCTAACTAATTTGGCATGGATCCGAATGTATTCCAGCAGCTCCATCTCGATTTCTATGCTAATCTGGCTTAATTTGATGTAGATTTGGCTAATATGTGATTATAATGTGATTAAAGATGAATTTAGAAGGTGGAGGCCATTGCTACGGTTAGAGAAATGTTTGTGGCGGCTGGAAAAATGAAAAAGAATCATTCTCTAACTCCTTTCAGCCCTCCCATAACCCTAATCCCGAAATGGGTTATGAGCCTAGCTGTTAATCATCCTATTAAGCCCGATTAAGTGGTTTTTCATCTTCCACGCCTTAATTTCAGCCATATCTCCCAAACGGTAAGTCCGTTTGATTAACGTGACCATCTATCGAAAGCTAAACCATCATTTGAGTCCAATGGAGGTGGTTTCGGGTCAAAACATCTTATTAATCAAAAGTTATAGGCGAAACAAGATTCTCTAGGGCAAAATGGTCATTTAAAATTCGGTAAAAGTCGTGAATGTGGAAAATGACCCCAATAGGTGTTTCCTAAAGTTACACGACCATACGACTTCGTATGAAAATAAAATAAATATTCTATGATCTTCTAATAAATAGAATGCGGGTCGTTACACAATTAGATTGTGGTGAACCCACCGAGACCACAAAAATTTCTCATTTGAAAATAGCTTATCAAAGTAAGAAGAAATAGTTGCCTTATTCCACAACTCAAGATTAGTTATTCCTAAACCCCCATTTCTCTTATCATTATACAGTTTATGGTATGCAATCAGTATCATTTTCTTAGAAAAAGGGTCTCCATGCCATAGAAATTTATTTAAAGCACTAGTAATCATGTATATAAGCTTAAAAGCTTGGATAAAATGGCTAATCCAATATGTTGTCATTGCAACAACCATTGACCGTAAGTCTACAAGCATGAGACAATTTACAACTAGGCCATTGTTGTAGTCCATGAATAGTCTTCTCAAAAAGAGGCATACACTTATCTTTGGAAATTCTAGAACAAATAAGAGGTAGGCCTAAATAAAACGCATTACAAGGTAATTCCTGAAAACCTGAAACTTTAATAATATCTTTCTTTTGGACAGATTGTAACCCAACTATCAAAATTTGTGACTTATTCACCTTAATTTGAAAGCCAGTCATAGTGTAGAGTTTGTGAAGGGTAGAAAGAATGCATTGGATATTATGAAGAGAAGGCTTTGAGAAAATTACAAGATAGTATGCAAATAGTAAATGCATTGGATATATGCTGATTGATTTTCAAAAATAATGGAAGGAATGACTAGTTATAGACGTTTTTCCAAAATCTTTGAAATCACCATATACACAATATTGCAGCAGGAAATAGGCCGAAATTCAGAAACAGAAGTAGGATTATCAATCTTTGGGACAAGAGCAATAGAAGTTGTTGATAAACTAGATGGTGGTTAATTATGCAAGAAAAAGAATTAAATGGCTTTAATAATGTCGTTACCCATCACAGACCAGCATTGTTGAAAATAGAATGCATTGTACCCATCAGGCCCAGCACAACTAGATGCATCTAAATTAAATACTACAGCCTTGATCTCATTATTAGTTATAACACCTATAATATTATTTGAATATTCCAAAGTATGTGCTGGGAGATTTACATGGTAAAAAGCTGCATATTGATTCGGTAAGGATTTAAAGATGCTAAAATGGATGAGAAATATTGTACAAAAGCATTATTGATACCATCAACATTAGAATGAGTGTCTCCATTCAAATCCTTAATCATAAAGATAGAGTCCCTGGCTTTCTTGATCTTAAGGAAATTATGATAGCACCTTGTGTTTCCATCAGCTTCAACTTCCTTCCTTAAAAATGATTGTTGCCTCAAAGCATTCAGTTCCATATCCAAAGCATACCTCAATTTGCTCTTCAATTCTGATTAATCTCTTTGCAAAATTAAGTCTTAAGGGTTCCGCTAAATAACCTCTTGGATCTTACATAACTCTTCCATGACAGTAGTTGATTGTTTTGATCCTTTTCCAAAATTAATAGAAGACCATGCTTTAAGATGAAATTTCAGAACTTTCAACTTATTTAATAGAGAAAGCAAAGGATTACTCAAAAAGTGTTGTGACCAAACCTACAGTAAAATGTTAGAAAAATCTGCAAACTTAATCCAAAATTTTAAAAGTTTAAATGAGGATTTACCCTTACCAACAAATTCCTCAGTACCCCATTGAAAAAGCAAAGGACTATGATTCGAAATAGATGAAGGAAGAATTTGATAGAAAGATTTGGGCCAGAGATTGAAAAAATGAGAATTAGAAAAAATGTGATCAAGTTTACAAAGAGTAATATTACCTGATCCACTGCAATTAAACTAGGTAAAATTTAAACCAAAACTGCTAGCAGGAATAGGATTTGACATAATGATAGCTAACACAGAGAAAGAATTGTGTACTTGAAACTCATTCTCATCAGTGTCATTTGTTAAAATAACTTGCACATTAGCATTATTAAGCAGATTCTCAGAAGTGCCATTCGCTTGTTCACCACTGGATGATACTTTGGTAGTATCCATTTGATCAACTTTAGTAGCTTGATGTTCATTTTGACCATCAACATCAATAATTTCCACAGGGACATTACTGCCATTCTCTAAAAATTTGTTACTATCATCATTCACCTTGTCTTTATTAGCATCATCAATTTTCCTCCTCCATACCTTCTTCTTTCTAGTCACAAAATTCCAATCCCTTCTATTACCACTCAAATAATCATTACCCCAATTCTACTTAAGGTTCATCTCATCATTAACATTCCCGTCCTCGTGATATTCAGCATTCTGAACTTCCTCATTGAAAACAACCATTGATTTAATCTCACACATAGCAGTTTCATGTCCAAATAATTTGTAATGTGTACAAATACGTGGCCTCTAGTCATAAGATAACCTAACTAAAGGGAAATTATCACTAAAACCAGCTACCTTAATAGATTCAGGTCGGTCAAACTCAGGGGGGATTCCTACAACCGCCGTGGAATATTTTATTCTTTGCATCTTTTCTGTACTCTCATCAAAACAAATAAGTTTGCCTACATGACATGCTAGCCAATTTATATCAACTAAAGTCCACAGGATCAAAGGTACTCAAAGAAAATGGATGCAAACAGGAACTCTTCTTATTTGATCTTGAGAACTACCAATTGAAGGGTTTCAACATGTGATAATGAACATTCTACCTCTAATGAAAATTGGATCTGATTGCAATATTCTATCACGATCTTGATCATTTGAAAATTTAAAGTAAAAATTGATCATGTCTGATTTAATATTGACTTCCCGATTCAACTTCCAATACTTATTAAAGAAATTAACAAAAGCGAGATATTACAATGTATCATCCAAGAAAAAACCAACCAAGTGATTATTCCAGTACACCATACCTTCTTTCTTGACCAGATCTAGCAAAACTTTAGGTACTCCATTTCGTACTATTTCAAACTAAATCCATTTAAAGACACCTGCATTGCGAGGAAGAGCTCGAAAAGAGATGTAAAATCATATTAAAAGCGGGTTGGTTGCCAGAAGAAGGGTTCACATATGCATTAGAGGTGTTCGACGGTTTGACATGAGAGAGATTCTCCAATGCATAAGAAGCTTTGGAGTGATTGATACCTGAAAGATTAAAGTGGACATTAGAAGCATTCGAAGGATTGTTGAAAGTGGAAGTGTTAAAAGATGACGATGAATTGACATTTTATGGTAAAGAAGTCAATGAAGAAGCAGACAAGGGTGGACTAACCAGAGGAGGTGGATCAGGGGGATCAGGAGGGGAAGGTTTAAAGGACGGAATGGATGAAGAGATGAGAGGAGGGAAAGAGGGAGAGTCAAAAGCGAATGAAGAAGAAGAAGTTGTGGATGAGGACGCCATTAGAGTGGTTTCGAGAACCACCCGGAATTTTATTTTATTAAACAAATATTCATCTCATTATATTTGTTATAATATAATTTTCTTTATATCACTCGCTTTATTATACAAATTACTCTCTCTTTAGCAGCTTCCATGTCAACTATAGCTAAAATTATTATTATTTCATTCTCAAATGTTAATATATACAAAAATCAATTTAAAAGGAAGATATTATTTGAAGTACTATGAAATGTTAATATGCAATACACCACCATGTTGATCTTACAATACAATCAAGTAATAATACATATTTTTCCTAACGTCTTTTCAGTTATCATTTTTTGTAGTATGGAAATGTTTATAAATAATTTTTCATTAGAAATATAGTTATTTATAATATGCACATGTTAAATAGTTTTTTCTAAGTACAAAGGATGATTTCAAATAATATAATCATAGAGTAAGCAAAATGAATTAATTATTATTAATTGTAGTCGATCTGAATAATCACGAAAACAAATTTTAATTTAATGTAATGAAAGAATTATCATATTAATTATGTCTAATGTTGATTAATTAAAGAATTAACATAATATTTCAATTCCTTCAGTCAACAGCGTTTTTGTCACATTTTGTTCCGTATTTAAGAGTACAAACTAGGTTGTTACATAAGTTTCACATCGAACTGTGCATTTCTAGGTACTTAAATAAATATGTTTTATATTATTTTGTATACTCAAATACAGAGGTAAATTTGATATCTATTTTATTCGAACAGAAGTATATAATACAATCAAGTTAAAAGGAATATATTATATATGATGTAAATGAATATTCTAATAATAAATCTTCATAATGTATTTGGGGAAAAGGATAAATTTGTGTGCCTAATTTTGTTTTACCTTTGGCAGATATCCTTAAAAAAAATTAGTGGAAAAGTATTTTATAAACTCATTAATATTTTAAATGGATTATGTAGTATTTTCCAACCTAAACTTAAATTTTGCATGGTTTGACTCAACCCGTTTCAGTCAATTTTGGATTTTAGTACTGTTTGGATTGCATAGTATAGATTAAAAGACAATGAAGTGTTTAAAAAAATATGCTTTCTTCGTTATCACCAAAGACTTCATCTTGGAAACAGTGAGATAATAATTTATGGTTCAATGTTTTATGGTTTTTTCCATTTAGAAATGTCTACAAACCGGTAGTAATGAGTCTGAGATACTGTATTTTTATTGTATATGTACAGCTGACTAATATCTATATACATAGAAGATCATTTCAAATGTTAATATCATGCAACATGTAAATGAAACTAACTATTTTTTATTTTTAGTCAGTTCGAATTCATAGTAATTAGAAATTAAACAATAATTCAATTTAATGAGACCATTAATTACATACCAACTTTCTTCGATGTCGATCAATTGAAGAATTAATATGCAATCACTCAATTCCCTTTCAACAATTTCTTTTGTAAACAACATTCAAACCTACAGGGTGGTAGGTAACAAGAAGTGTTCATTATATTTATTACAAATAAATATATTTATAGATGACATTGTTTGACATACTTTCCAGATAATCTATATAATAAAATTCCCCCCTAAGACAAACCCTTAGACAAACAAGGAGACAAAGAGCGGCTGAGATTTAATCCCGCAAAAACAAATCCACGGTCCTAAATTAAACACATCCCATAAACATGTCATTATTTTTGCATGAACATTGAATAGGTTGATTTAAACACATACCATAAACATGTCATTATTCTTGCATTAGCATTGAATAGGTTGATTTAAACACATCTCATAAACACATCCCCTGATATTTTTAATTGCTACCTCATCCAAAATTGCCTTATATTTACTACATTATTTTGGTAATATAATTTAGCATTAGATGTTAAAAATACTACATTATTGTGAGAAAGATATCTGATGGATATCCTTCATCCACGTGTGTCAATCCATAACTAATTTAGATATTTGTAAAGTCTATATAATAAAATTCCCCCCTAAGACAAACCCTTAGACAAACAAGGAGACAAAGAGCGGCTGAGATTTAATCCCGCAAAAACAAATCCACGGTCCTAAATTAAACACATCCCATAAACATGTCATTATTTTTGCATGAACATTGAATAGGTTGATTTAAACACATACCATAAACATGTCATTATTCTTGCATTAGCATTGAATAGGTTGATTTAAACACATCTCATAAACACATCCCCTGATATTTTTAATTGCTACCTCATCCAAAATTGCCTTATATTTACTACATTATTTTGGTAATATAATTTAGCATTAGATGTTAAAAATACTACATTATTGTGAGAAAGATATCTGATGGATATCCTTCATCCACGTGTGTCAATCCATAACTAATTTAGATATTTGTAAAGTCGCTAATTACAGTTGTGTATCAATTAATGTTTAATATATTATATCCTGCTAAAACACCCTTTTTAAATCTATTTACACTATATTTTTGTCAAAAAGGTAGAGAGATACTACCCTATCTCAAAACGCCAGGTAAATCCTTTTATTTCATGCTTACATTGCCCATGCATTTAACTAAAAACTTTTGAAAGAAACTTTTTGCCTAAGCATTATTTAGCATTAAATCATTTCAACAGTCTTAATTATATAGTAAGTTTTAAATGATTATTTTTTTTTGGTTTTAAATGAATTCTCAAAATTTTTAACGAGGCCACAACCTGAATTTACTCACTGCATTTAATAAATCATTAATATAGAATACAAACATGGAAGAAGGTAATCTATACTATAAAAAAGATTAATTATGTTCCAAACTTATATACACTATACATCTCAAATATATAATTACCTCATTCCAAATGCCCAAATTTGCATCTTTTGATGTGGAATGCGGAAATCATGTACATATGTAATGGTAAAGAAATGTTCCGCCGTATTTTTTGGTACTATACTAATTTATTTTTATAGAATTTCCCAACTTAAAATCTTATTGATACATGTCACATTGAAAGTAATTTGATTATGAACCTCTTTTTTGTTACATGAATGTCCATTACTCTTTATACTTTGTTTTTTCCCCTTCTTTACCCATAAAAAAATTAAGTAATTAATAATGGCATGTCATTGATGTTTCTAATGTACGAATTTGTAATAGGTTCATTAACTAATCCACAGCTGTCATGGTCCTTATTAATAATTAATTATGACAAAACGTTCGGTCAACCTCAAAATTCAAGAGGCGCATGTAGAGATTTAGACGGATATTGATCCATATTTTGGATGTTACTCATGATATATTTGTCATGATATTTGGAATTGTATAATAGTATCATATATAAGTAGATTGTTAATTAAAGGCAGTAAATTATATTTAATTTACTTAACATTAAAACTATATGTCAATAACTATTTTAAATTGCATTAATGGTTGGTAATTCAAAACGTTAGCACATATTCTTAATTTTCATTATTTCACAAAATATTGAAATGATATTATATATAAAGGCAGCTTAACTAAGAAAAGGTAACCCAAACATAAGTGCCAAATTGTAAAAGAGATTGACTAATTAACGTAAAATATGCATTGCTGTTTATAAATCATTGTTTGAAAGTTTTCAATTTTTACACATTTCCTATATTTTGTAAATTTGGAAACCATACTATACTTTGTTATCAAAATATACTTTCATTCCATATTCACTGCACATTTTCGAAATTGGTATACTTTATGGTGAATCTGTTAAATTTGATATTTTTTATAATTTCTTTTTTGTTTAAGCAATTAATGGTATCTTTCTAAAGACAAAAATAGTTGGAACATTAACTTACATTATTAACGGCTATTGACTCCATTATTCCATTATTTATATCTTTCCTTATCTCCTCAATTCGCAGGCCCTCCTTGAATCCATTAACGGCTATTGACTCCATTATTCCATTATTTATATCTTTCCTTATCTCCTCAGTTCGCAGGCCCTCCTTGAATCCATTAACGGCTATTGACTCCATTATTCCATTATTTATATCTTTCCTTGAATCCATTAACGGCTATTGACTCCATTATTCCATAATTTCTTTTATTCGTATGCTTTTTTTTCTCCTTGGATTTTATCTTTTCCCTCCTTCCTCCGACATTTTCTTTACATACTAAATGGAAGGATTCAGACGAAATTGCTCCTGAAAACCAGCAGACAACCATGTTTCCTGTTTGGAACGACTCAAATAATGAGGGCATTCGGGCAGCCTTAATATATATTTCTTTCCCTAACTTAGCAGTTTTTTTAACAAGCAGTTCTAATGGCTTTTTTGCTTTTGCAGATTGAATGGGTGAAACGGAACGGATACCGCTGATGTTTGATCTTTACGTTTGTTTTCACAAAATGCTCTCTATTGTATTTTGTTTTATTTATTTTCCTTTTATGTGTTGTACCTTCGGTTTCATGCATTCTATTTTATGCAGTGTGAAGATTCATTGTACATATTTATCTTAATTTTGTATTTCTGTTCAAACTCAATAATATCTATATATTTGTGGACTTTCCCATTTTTTTTTGTCTTTTTCCTACATTTGCCTATGTTGTTTTTTGTCATGATGTACCATTTCTTCTCTTCTCAAACTTTGTAATTGCTCTTGGATAAGATTACAGGAATTATCAGGTATAATTGATATTTAACACGTTGTTGCATTATAGCTATTCATGCAGTAACAATTTGGTTGAAAGCTTCTTGGACTAATGATGCAAAGGCCATTACATAAATTTATGTCGAACTTCCTATGAAATAAGAAATTTAAAGGCTTTTCATTCGTTGTGAATTTCTATTCTGATTGATCCAGCAATGGTGTGCATTAATGATTGGTAATAGGGTTAGCACAACTGTCATAATCAGATTTCATGCACCCATATTTTATGAAGGAATAAATTTGTGATACAGAGCTAGAGTATTCAAACAAACATTATCATTCTGCACCAGCAATTGAAACTGAGTCATTATTTCTTTAGATATTAAATTACAGTAAAACACGACGGAAGATGTTTGTTGTGTACATATTTAGATATTAACGAATGTAGAAGCTAATTATGTAGCATGGTTTTTAATTCAACTGAAATGATGGTTTAATTCATCGACTTGCCCCATCAAATGATCATGAGTTTACGCTTTTGAACAGGTTTCTGTTTTATTGGTTTTGACAAGGATCTTTGACTGACTGAGACTGAATTTAGGTATTATTACAAGGAGTTTGAATATTAGCTTAAGGTTGAAGTATATGGAGCATGAGTTTGTACACACCGCACCGCAGTAAGTATACTGCGGTGCGTGATCCATTGATTTCAGGGCGGTCCATATGGACCCCACTGAAATCAACGGCTGAAACACTACAATACGTACAAACTTCCGCTGGAAGTATCTGTATCTCTCAACAGGAATATACTACAAAATGACCAAAAAAGTCAAGGGTTTGGGTGGAATTCAGTATCTCTGTTGACTTTTTCCTCTTAAATTCAAGCTACAACGTTAGAGAGTTTTTTTTATAACTATTTTGTTCTTTTAATTCCGATCCTAAAAACATTTACCTTCTTAATCAATTATTTGCATGGTGGATTTCTTGATGTTGTACGGTGATTTGATGTGTTGCAAAATAATAACAAAAGTAATAAATGTAATTATGTCCATTGTGCAGTTTTCTCAGATAAAATGATGAGGAGGGCCTTGCATACTGATTGTATAAGCTTCAATCCATAAATATTTCATCTCCATTTTTATTTATTTTCAATTTGATATTATTTGTCTATTTTTTTAGCAGCTTTAAAACCTGTGTTTTCGTGCTTTAATTTGTACTTTATGTTAATGATTCATATTGTTCTTTTATTCCTAAGTGTTGTCGTTTAACCAAAATATGCAATAATGAGATGTTATTGTTCCAAAAGTAATGCAGCTTATAATAAATCCTAGGCACTTATGTTTTGAATGCCCATTGCTGAGATATAAAAGGAAGCTATGTTAGATAGAATTGATGACATAGATATAGATAGCATGATGTGAACCATGGATTCACTAAAGTTTGCATGAAGCTTGAAGTTTTTAGTAGTATTTTTTTAAACAATGAAATATAAACTCTACAGAAGGAGATGGATCTCTAAAATTGATTTATTTAGACTCCCGACCAACATACAATAATGGTTTTTGTATAGGAGCAACTTAAATATGCAAAAATTGGATTATCCACTCCTTAACCTATATCGCAGTCTTTGTTTGCTTAAAACTGCAATGGAAATAGGATGAAAATGCTACACATGCCATAAAATATAATTAAGTTCAATATCTTACACTATATTTGTTAACTTTTAATGCTACATGGTAAAGATGAAATACCCGTTTCCATAAATGAGCAATATTTTGATACGTCGTATTAATTCAAATCTCCTTCAACTTAATGGGCATTATTCAAATGTTATATATCAGTTATATATCATTGTACCTGAGGTTCCTCATAGCTAAAATTATGATAACAAGGTCATTTTTTCTTTCCCTACACATTGAGGAATGATCGCTAATACATGAACTTGGATTTACAGTTTACTCATGTTTTTCTTTCCCTACACATTGAGAAATGATCGATTGAGAACAGTGACAAATATTAATAGTACTTTACCATCTATCCTACTTTTCTAATAAAGGTATGGACTTCCATTTTTGTTAGCAATGTAAGGAAACCAATTATTGACATTGGAAGATTAAGAGGATATGATGCCATTTTGCCAACCAAGATGACATAGTTTTTAAATAATTTTCTTTTATGGAAATGAAGTGAACATTTTATTTAATGCTACCAGCCTACCAGCTGTTAATATTTATTCCATTTTTGGGTAATGTTGTTTTCTATTGTTTAGATGTAACATATAACCTAAACCCGTGCGGCACGGCGTACATACTGTATATATGCATTACACAATATATGCATAAGTTTGTGTTATGCAGTTTGTTTTTAATTATGACACTTTTTCCCTTTCATTTATTATTCTATTGCCAACTTCGTGCATCTTTTATTACTGAACTAAAATAATTCTAACATATTACATTCATCCACTTCCAATTTACATCAAATAACCCACGACAAATAAAATTTAAATATACAATTACTCCACATATACATAACAGTTAACGAACATCAATCGACGCGCAAACGACTTGCATCGATCACGCACGAAGCACGTGCCACGACCAGCGCGAAGAGCGTCAAACGACCACGCGCGTGCAAACTACAACACCCCGTTGTTTATGCCCCCGTGCAAACTACAACACCCCGTACTCTATGCTTCCGTGCAACGCACGGGTTTCCACTCGTATAAGAATAATATTCAGTTATGCTTTAAAAAATTTCGACACACACACGTTTTTGTGTGTGTGTGTATATATATATATATATATATACGTATGTTCGATTTTCGTCTTATAGGTACGACAATTTTATTGGGTTATAAACATCGTATTTTGTTACTATTGGATGTGCAATCATAAATATTACAAGCATTCATACAATCAAAAATATTACAAACTTTTGTACTAAGTTACAATTATGTGATACTTCAATACTTTGTTTTATTGGCTAAGTTTTCTTAAGTCAGTTTGTCTTATACTTATCTCCACAGAAGTGATATTCAATGTATTTTGATCAACAAGTAATCTTCTCATGATGATATATTATATCGCTTTGAATTACTCTGAAATAGGTATTGCTTCAGTTAATCTAATGTTATGAATTTTTCAAATAAAAGAAATTTTATTTGGTTGTTCTATAAGTTGGAACACAATGTCAATAAGTACTAGTACATTTGGCCTTTGCAATAGGGATAATAGAGAGGTACACAGATCAATTTCTAATGATCATGTTATATCCATTATTGATTATGGATGTTTTTGGCCTACTTAAGTAGCATGAAGAATAAAATTAAACTACATAATTTTCATATATTTCAAGAATATTATTAGAAATTAATAATGCTTCGACATATTGAAATATTTTTCTAGGATAGCTTCAAAAGGCATATTGATATAGATTCATAATATTTCATCAAACCAAATTTGATTCACTATTTTCTCTGAGCATGATTTATGTATGCCAGTTATTGAACTATTATCACATTGAATGTGCATGTATTTTAATTTACATTATATATAACATGAAAAAAAGTTGGATTCTCTTAATTTAGTATATATATGTTTAGTAATATAATTGTTACAAACTAAGGAATAATTAGTAG
This sequence comes from Allium sativum, assembly GCA_030737875.1. Lineage (NCBI taxonomy): Eukaryota > Viridiplantae > Streptophyta > Magnoliopsida > Asparagales > Amaryllidaceae > Allium > Allium sativum. Next base: position 890,278,003 of record CM060916.1, on the reverse strand, counting down.
ATGTCATTATTGTTTTTTGTAAAATCGATTGTTTTCAATAAATATTTGCTTTGCTCAAATCTCTTTGTCCTTTTTAGTTATCCCTATATGCCATATAAGTTTTCAACATTTATTTTATCCACTCACTAATTATTGCGGGCCTCATAATTCGTTAGTTCGTTGTAATGAATGACTAAGATTTTCTATGGAATTAAAGGAATTCATAATAAAAGGATGAAGGAATTGAACTCATACTTTGTATGCATAATAAATAAAAAATTTGCTGAGCCTCATGTGTACAGCAAAAGTTCGTACTAATTAAGGTATACAAGTCAAACACTAATTTAATAATCAATCATACATACCTTATGTATAATTCACTTTATACCACACACAATATTAATTGGATATAACTAAATATTTAATGTTTATTATGTGATATTTAATTACAACATAACCTTATATCAAAATATGATTCATACACGGTATAAATCTAACACTCGCTTACCTAAAACCTACTTATAACTAATAAAAACATTCAAATAAACTCAAATCTGATGTGGATCTGATGTCTCGTAATCTGAAATCTTCAAAAAACAGATTTGTTTCTATAGATAAATTGCATTTGTCTTGATTTGAATTAATACAATTTACTTTGATTTTAAATGTTATTTTGGTCTAGTAGTGGATTTCTCTAAGAAAAGGTTAGGGAAATTGAGACGTCAAGTCTCAGATAAATTAGCTGTTTAAAATGACGACAATATTATTCAACAGCTTGGCTAATTTATTGAAGTTATTTGGGTTAAGTTAGTAATTTTTCATAAAATTTGTCATGTTTTATAAAAATTTAATCCCACGTAGAACTTTCTATCCATATTTCAAACATAACAAGTTTGTATTCTATTTCATCTGGACAAATCTTTACAATATAATTGTAATAATTTCAATCCTAAATTATAATTTTCAAATCATTTCTTTTTTCCTTCTATTATTTAATTACTGGATCAACTATTAAGTAACCATTATAATAGCTAAGTGTAAATTTTATGGGACATTACAATAAATGTTCTAAGGGTCTTGGTTCGACACCATATGACATCTGTAACAACCCGTATTTTTGGAACCAATTTAAAATTTATTTTTAATTAATTTTCATAGAAATTAAATATTTTAGATGAATAATTTTGAGAATAAACAACTTAAAATTTATTTTAATCGCAGTTAGAACGTATTAATTTAAATTTAAATTAAAACAAACTTGAAATAGAGCGATAGTTTGAAAATTTGATTTTAAACTTTGAATGAATGTATAAAATTCAATATAAATCAGAATTTGATAAAACAAGAAACACTAGAACATTTTTGAATTATAATTTTCTAACAAATGTAAGAAATTGAGATTTCACTTTATAAATTGTAAGTTATGTCTAAATTAAAATTTAGAATAGTCACCATGTAATATATATATACACACATATATACACACACATTAATAATATATATAGCACTTAAAAATAGTCACATTTTGTATACGGATGAACCTGGGCTCGAAACCACTTCCATTGAGTTCAAAACGTTGTTTGTGAGTTCGAAACGTATAAACATCGATACCTTTAGAGTTGGAGAAATTTGGTCTCTTTCATTGGATGTATGACCAAAATATCACTTTTTGCATATGCATGAATTTGGACTCGAAACCACTTCCACCGAGTTCAAAATGTTATTTACGCACTCGAAAATTATAAACTTCGATATATTTTGAGTATGTGAAAATTGGCGCTTCGGACTTGGATTTGGGTTAACCAACCTAGCCACTTAAAACACCCTCCACCAGCCCTCTTCCATTCATTCACTTCCTACACTTAGCAAAAATATAAAATGAGGTTTAGGAAAGGGGAATCAAAATTCCTAAGCTAGAGTTTTCAATCCGAAGCTCAAATCAAGAGGAAATTAAGCATAGAAACTAGGGTAAGCTTCTCCATCTTGTTTCCTCTCCAATTTTCAGTATTTCCTATGACCTAACCTCTAGGAAATTTAAGCATTCATGTTTAGTGTGAAGGTTAGCAAGCTATATTGGAAGAAAGGTTGCTCAAGCTTGCTATTGATCGATTTCTTGCTTCTAACAAGCAAAGGTGAGTTCTTCATGAGTTAATATCTACGCCACAAGCCTAAAGGCTTGTAAAGGTTCATCTTGATTTGAGTATATGCATATGAATTGGTTAGAAAAGTTTGCACTTTATGGTTCAATATGCTTTAGCTTTTTTATGTTGAAAATTATGATTAGTATTGTCCACACAATCTAATTCATAAGGTACTAGTTGATTTGGCTATATTGTGAAGCTCCGTTGTCGCACCGGCAAGTTCTAAGACTTCACAATTTGCTTATATCGCATTTGACTGCTTTGGTTAGAGAATTTAGTCGTTTTCGAGTTTATAATTGATATCATTACAATCATATGTATATATGGTAGTGCATATGTTCTTGAGCGATTTAGGTGAGCTAAAGAGGCTTCATTTTAGCTTATGAAACATTATAAGTCATCACCGTTGATCTGAGATCGTCCGAGATCCGAGAGGTTTAGGTAATTAAGGAGCTTCTGTGAAGGAAGAGCATTACTATATATGGAATTTAAAAGGCCTTGCTATTATTCCACTTATATTATTAGTCTGATATGGAAATTTATATCGATTATATACTGTTATGATTTTTGTGAAGATTCCATTTTATTGGAAGATGATTTTGGGTTTATCGTGAATTGTGTTTTACATGACATTGTTTCTTTAACCCAAGTGAAGATATGATTTATTTCCTAAATTTAAATAATCATTAAGAAATGATTTTTCAGATTAAACTAAGTGGAGTTTTAATGAATCTTTAATTAGATTGAAATGTGAATGAAGTAATTAAATTTACCGAATTCAAGAAATGTTCGAGATATGGAATACCACTAGTTTTACACCATGCGATAGTTAAATCTTTAATTAGATTTGAAACATGAAACGTTAATTAATTATACCGATAACATAGTGGGTATTCGATATGGAGTACCACCAGTTTTTCTCCATGGGATGAATAAGCTATGATTGGGTTAATAAAATGAATGATTACGTCGGCAAGGCTCGCTAATTCCGACTAGTTAAAAAACCTTAATTTGGTTTAAGTTGAGAAAAGATACTAAAAATCTTTTGAAATGATTTCCAAGAAGATTTGAATAAAAGAATATTCTGAATTGAAATAAGTCGTATGATGTGTTTTTATAAAACTAGATTATAAGACACGTGAGTTATTCGGAAAGACCGGGTTTAACCCATTCTTAATAACTGTTACGACGATTAAAAGTCGACGATAAAGACGGTGGTTGAATATTGGAGATCTTCACATCGTTAGGATGATTACTGATGTCTTGATTGGGATGTACATCCAAGACGAGGTAATAAGTGGTGATCGTCCAGACGTACTTGAAGATCGACCGAATATGCGAGGACCTCTCTCCTGTATTGGATATATGGGGTGAGGAATATGGTGCCTCCGGTTTCGTTCAGACCCAGAACGAACTTGTAAATGGATTATGTATGGCAATGTATTTCATTCTGTATTGATTGATTTCTATAAAATATGTATTTGTTCGGTGGCGGGAAATTTATTCTCTTCCTTAACACCCTTCTATGAGATGTATGAGCTTAGAGGTTATATATTGATAAATATCAGTTGTATGGCATGAATTGAAAACGTGGCATGTTAAAATGCAAATGATCAAGGCTTTTGTTGAAAAGCAGGGCCTTGTGGATGATGATCAAAGCACGACTTTAAGTAGCATAGCTTTGTGTACAACGTTAATTCGTAAGCCTCACACCCTGGTATAAGTCATAAATGAGATATGGGATGCAGGGAGTGCACACGTTTCTTTCTAGCTAGAAGTGGGGTCATAGTATAGAGTCTAGACATTTTTACTTATGTGGTTGATGGATTACGAGGCGCCTCGGATATTGAGCCGACTAAAAGGCTTAATGATATGTCTGATAGGACCGGGAAACGTATTGTTCAGGAATAAACAATCCTCAAAAGTAAGAGCGGACCGACCCTGTAGAATCTAAGGGCTCACCAGCGTCTGTGTCTTGGTTATCCTGCTAGAGATGGCCCGAAACCGGTAAGGAATCGTCCCTTGCCTTGACTCATGATGGAAATCCAATTTCCAATATGTGACTTTTCGGTTTTAATAGTAAAATTATGTATGGCGACATAATATATGGTACCTATGTCGTCTATGATTGTACATTTACATTTGAAGTTGTTTCTGACACTATGCACTTATAGTAATATCAAAATAATTTGTTTTAAAGCGTACCAAGCATGTTTGGCTATTATAAGGTAAAAATCTATAATACGGCTTGCGTTGCATTATGTGATGGGACTACAGTCTTAAATAGCTTCATTTTTCAAAAAAAAGCATTGCATTGTTTATAAATTGTTTTAATTCAGAGTATTTGTGGGAGTGAACCTGTTCTGTGACATACGGCGTGGTCCCGTGATGTACCCTAATTTAAAGTAAAAGTTTGATAACTGTTTTGAGTTCTCACACCAGTCCCATAATAGACCTTGAGTTTATTGTTTCTACCTAAACTCTGGGTGCCCATATTTTTCACACGGGCAGCTAGTAGTTTTGGTTTTGCAGATATTTCTTTTCACAGGATCTTGGATTACAGCTGGTGCTATATTCGGAATGATTTGTATCCATGTATTTCATTCAGTTGTGGTAGTTGATGTTTTCCACTGCATATTATGTTTATGTATTTAAATGTAATTTAAATATCTGATATTGTTTTCCTGATGTGTAATATTTATTCATAGTCTAATTTATTCTTGTAATTTGATGTAAATTGTTGTAATAGCAATGAAATGTTCTCCCATTTCTATTTTCATGCGTCGTGTTCTCATTACAATCTGCGTTCTTCCGTATTTTCGGAGGCCGGGTGAATTTGGGGCATAACAGTTTGGTATCAGAGCTTTGGTTTACAAAGCTCGAGAACAAGACATATTAGAACCGAACGAAAAAATTCATCAAAGACACGATTAGTAATATCCTATAAGAGTAACTCGTTAGAGATACGGTTAGTAATGCCCTAGAATGAGTTTGAAGAGTATTAGTTATGAAAACGAGTTTAGATTTGAAAATTATATCTTATTATAAGATTTAAGTATTTTATTTGAGTTTGGACTATCAAGTATACAAAGATTTTGCATATACACATCATGAACGTATATTTGATGTCTCAATTATACTTGGTAGATAGAATAACACTCTAATCACCTAGAGATGATCATGATAATTACTATAGTATCATCAGTATTTATGTTCGAGTTTCGAAATTAGGATATATTATATATATATATCTAATTTACTGGTGTGAGAACCAAAACTCAGTTAGAATTAATTGGTTGTGACTTACTATTGAAAATATGATTTTGAGTATATATAAAGGATATATGTTTAAAAAGCTAATTAACTAAATGATTGCTAGTTGTGATGGATGATAATTAGTTTGACTAATTAAAATATTGGAATAATAAAACCAATATGAAATGAAAGGGAAAAATTTAGCCAAATTGAATTTAATATTGAACTGAATTGAAAATTAGTTCGAACTCGATGTATATATATGTTAAACAGGTTATTGCATGGAAGTTATGAAGAGGAATAAAATTGTGCGCTCGACCAGTAGGTACATGTTTACTATATTGATTCAGTTTGATGAATTTATGAGCTGCTTGGCTAGCCTCTTGGCTTTTCGGTTTTGTTTTAATATATGAGAGCCTCTAAAGGCCATTTGTAGTTGTACTGATCAACTCATACAAAGGAGGTTATGGCAAAAAAATTCAAAAATTTAAGACGTTAGCCAAATTTTGTGAGATTAAAAAGTTCTTAGAAACTGAAAAATTGAAGAACTGAAGCCAGAATGAAAGTTGAGTTGGTTAGTTAAACAACTTTTAGCTCCGTTCCTGTTCGGGGATGAAAAGATTTTAAGTGGAGGAGATTGTAACAACTCGTACTTTTGGAACCAATTTAAAATATATTTTTAATTGATTTTCATAGAAATTAAATATTTTAGATTAATTATTTTGAGAATAAACAACTTAAAATTTATTTTAATAGAAGTTATAATGTATAAATTTAAAATTTAATTAAAACGAACGTGAAATGGCGTGGTAATTTTAAATTTTGATTTTAAAATTTAAATGAGTGTATAGAATTCAATATAAATCAGAATTTGATAAAATAAGAAACAATGGAATATTTTGAATCATAATTTTCTAACAAACGTAAGAAATTGAGATTTCACTTTATAAAATGTAAGTTATGTCTAAATTAAAATTTAGAATAGTCGCTATGGAATATATATATATATATATGTATTATATATAGCCCTTAAAAATAGTCGAACTTTTTATATAGATGAATTTGGACTCGAAACCACTTCCATTGAGTTCAAAACGCCGTTTGCGAGTTCGAAAACTATAAACATCGATACCTTTAGAGTTGGAGAAATTTGGTCCCTTTCATTGGATGTATGACCAAAATATCACTTTTTGCGTATGGATGAATTTGGACTCGAAACCACTTCCATCGAATTCAAAATGTCGTTTACGCTCTCGAAAACTATAAACTTCGATATAATTCGAGTATATGAAAATTAGGGCTTTGGACTTGGGTTTGGGTTAGCCAACCTAGCCACTTAAAACACCCTCCATCAGCCGTCTCCCATTCATTTACTTTCAACACTTAGCAAAAATAGAAAATGGGGTTTGGGAAAGGGAAACCAAAATTCCTAAGCTAGGGTTTTCAATTTGGAGCTCAAATCAAGAGGAAATCAAGCATAGAAACTAGGGTAAGCTTCTCCATCTTTTCTATCTTGTTTTCTCTCTAATTTTCAGTATTTCCTATGACCTAACTTCTAGGAAATTTGTGCATTCATGTTTAGAGTGAAGGTTAGCAAGCTATATTGGAAGATAGGTTGCTCTAGCTTGCTACTGAATCGATTTCTTGCTTCTAACAAGCAATGGTGAGTTCATCATGAACTCACATCTATGCCACAAGCCTAGAGGCTTGTAAAGTGTAATTTATGTTCATTTTGATTTTTGTATATGCACATGAATTGGTTAGATAAGTATACACTTTCCGGTTCATTATGCTTTAGTTTCATTAAGTTGAAAATTATGATTTGAATTGTCCACACAATCTAATTCATATACTACTAGTTGATTTGGTGATATTTTGAAGCTCTGTTGCCGCACCGACAAGTTCTAAGACTTCACAATTCCCTTATATCGCATTTGATTGCTTTCGTTAGAGAATTTAACCGTTTTGGAGTTTATAATCAAAATCATTGCAATCTTATGTATATATGGTTGTGCATGTGTTCTTGAGCAGTTTCGGTGAGCTAAAGAGGCTTCATTTTAGCTTATGAAACGTTAAAATCCATCATCATTGACCTGTGATCACCCGAGAACCGATTGAACATCATTACCTAGGCAAAATGTTGCATTTGCGTCAGCTCAGACGTATGACTGACGCAAAAAATGTTTGTCAAGCTCTCGGGCGTCTGGCTGACACAACAGACGTTTGTCAAAGCTCTCGAGAACTTGTTTCCTGCAATTTGCATCAGTTCAGATGTCTGAACCGATGCAAGAGACGTCTGTCAAAGCTCTCTAGAAAGAAATAATTATTTGCATTAGTTGAGACATCTGACTCGATGCAACAAACGTTTGTCAAAGGTCTCTGGAAAAAATAATTATTTGCTTCAGCTCAGATATCTGAGCCGAAGCAACAGACATCTGTCGAAGCTCTCTGGAAATAATCAATTGCTTCAGTCAGACGTCTGAACCGAAGCAACAGACGTCTGTCAAAGGGCAAAATAATTTAAAAAAATTAAAACGATCATAACTTTTTCATATATTGTTGGAATTCAGCGAAACTGGATTCGTTGGAACCGTATGGACGAGAGCTTTGCAATGAAACTGATTTGGAGCTCATGGGAATATTTGGAAGAGATAAATGTCCAAGTAAATAATCGAATGTTTATCGTTATTTAACGATTTCAGAACCGATCAAGGTGAGAACTCTCTCACTTAAAATTTTATACAATTATTTATTTTTATAACTGTATACATATGGTTTGCCTGTGATTGCAATATTTGTTTGTTGTTTGATGGATGTTCACAGTCTTAATGTTATCATTATTAAACTATGATATAAATGTTTACAAATAAAACGTTTATACTATAAACGATTGGGATAACAATTTACCCACCCATCTCCCGAATATAAGATAAGTTCACATGGATTGTGATGTAAACCCCACATGGATATTAGAATGATAATTTTACACATTGCCCAATTATGCAAATAATGATCAGTGGATGTTGATTGAAAAACCCACACGGGTCTGGGGATGATAATAGCTTCACACATCTCCCTCGTATTTAGTTGTTTGTCAACCGATTGGTTGAGAGACTGTGTAATGACCCGCATTTCTAGCTGTCGAATAATTAATTAATTTAATTATTTAAATAAGGATTTAGAGATTTAAATTGTGGTTTAATTAAATTATAGTGGTTATTTAATTAAATTAAATAATAGAATAATATATTTAATTCAGGAATAATCAAAAATATTGGAAATCACAATATTCTGTGAACTGGGTCGTCCCTTAGATTTAATTCAGCTTAGAGTTGAATTATATTGACGAATATATTCAGTCGATGTCAGTTTGAACGTAGGATTTTAATATAATTAAAATAGAGCTCGAAATGGCACGGAAGTTCGCTATTTGGCGATTTGAACTTCAACTGAATATACAGGGTTCGTTTTAAGCCGGATTTCTGTGAAACAAGAAACGTGTGGAGCTGGTGGAGTATATCTTTCTAGTGGAAGAGAAAAATCGGGATTTCGTCGTGTAGATTTTGATTTATGTCCAAATCAAATTTTAGAAAAGTCGCTGTGGAATTCCTTTATAATTTATAAAGGAATTATTTATATTTTAAAAAGGAATTTCAATATAAATCTAATATCGGGTTGACCCAGATTTGAAATATCAAGTTAGACATTCATATAGGAATATTCTAGAGAGGTATGTATTCCACTGTGAGTATATACGATAATATAAATTTATTTATATTTAAATATATTTATACATTTAAATGGGTCATTTGGAGCTTTAAAAATAGCCAGTTTTGCAAACGACCTCAGAATTCGACGAAACTAATTTTTGTTGGATCCGCAATATTAAATTATTGCTAGATTTCAGTTTCCGTGATTTTTGAAGTCATTATGTGGCCGTACGGATTTTTAAAGTGAAAAACAGTCAGTATTTCGACAGTTAAAAATACGCTGTGTGAGCATACGGAGTCGGAATTCGACGAAACCAGTTTCGTTGGGACCGTAACGTCGAACTATAGCTGCATGTCCAGTTTTGTGATTTTTAGGTATCGTACGTGATCGTATGGATTTTTAGAAGATAGAAAGATATATAAAAGATGAAAATAAAATATCTAGATACTTTGTTCTTCCTATATATACCCCTTTACTTCCTTATAACCTAATTTCTATCTTCATCAGTCAAAACAATCCGCCTCCATCTATTTTCTTTCCAACGTGAACTTTTCTTCTGTGTAAATTCTTAGAAATTCAAACAAGCTTCTTTGAATTGGTGTACGTTTATATTTGGAATCCAGGAATGATCTTCTTCATTTTGGTGTCCCTTTCGTTTAGTTCGATTAGGATTCCTGGACTGTAAAATATTACATTAGAACCTAGGGTTCCAAATCGCAGAAAATCGAATGCGTTATTCATGAATTCGAAGTGAATTTTGGAATGAGGGGTGAAAATTGAGTTCGTGTACAAAGGTTGAGGGGATTTGATGCTTGCAAGTGTCGCAAGTCTTCAAGAGGCAGCCGAGTACGGTGTTCGAACGGGAATTTAAGGCTTGCATCGATTCTGATGTAGAGGGTATTGGGGGATTGCTATTTCAAGGAGGAAATGATTGGGAGTCTTAACGTTGAAATTCATGAAGGATAGGAGGAGTAAGAGGCGGGGAGAGCGATCGAAATGGGTGAAGAGGAAAGCTCCAGGTAGCGATCGGTTTAGTTGGGGAAGGAGTATTGATTTGGGTGGGCCAAGAAGTTAAGTGGGCTGGTATGAAAGGGGTTAGCCCATTTAAGTTAATCTAAGTTTTTATTTTAAATTCAAAGTATATATGAAGTTTAAAAATTCATAACTCGGTCATACGATATCGGAATTCAGTGAAACAAGTTGCGTTGGGACTGTATGGACGAGAGCTTCACAATGAAGCTGACTGGAAGTGGATTGGGGCTCGTATGAATTTATAGCGAAATAAACTGTTTGATTCAAATCAAACAACAGTTTATCGTTCTTTAACGATGAACTGCAAAAGTGAGTAAAACTCACCAACTCTGAACAGTTTATAATTTCATGTTATATTTTTAGAACTGTTAAATATTGGCTGATTGACTGTGTGTTGACTGTTTGATTGAACTGCTAGTCAGTTAGTTGAATTTCTATATTGATTCTGTTAACAGAATATATCATATGGAACTGAAAGTGATGTTTATTTTATTGTATAACATATGTGGATGCAGGGAGACAGGTTGGAGGAATCCAACTGGATTCCTCAACATTTATTTTACTGTTTTTCATATATTGTAATATATGATGTGATATATAATCTGTTGTCGATTATGTGTGTTTGAACGATATTGGTCATCGTGATTTGATGTGTTAAATACCATAAGAAATACTGGATGTGAGAAATGGGATTTTCAAAGTGTATTTTGAAAATGAATTATTTATATAAAATCGATGGATTTTATATAGAAAAGGAAAAGGGTTTTTATAAAAGAAAATAAATTATAAAATCGAAGGATAAGTTATAATAAAGGAAATATTTATTCATTAGAATAAATAAATAGGACAAAAGGGATTATTTATTTATTTAAGGAATAAATAGAAATAGAATCGAAAAGGAAATATTTGTAGAACATTTACAAATAGATTAAAAGGGATTATTTGATAAGTGAATAAACGCTGTTAAAAGGGAATATTTGATAAGTGAATAAACGCTGTTAAAAGGGATTATTTGATAAGTGAATAAACACTGTTAAAAGGGGATTATTTGATAAATAAATAAACGATGTTAAAAACTGTAAAAAGGGGTTGGATAAGGAATATTTATAAGGAAAGTAAATAGAGTTAAACAAGATTAGAAACTGACTAGAGATTAGTTAAGTTGAATAGTTTTCTGAGTATCGATCTGATGTTGGTTTCGGCCTTCGGGGTTTATACTTGGGAAGTTGTTCTCTTATTAGTTTACAGTTAGAGTCTGGTAGTTGTGGAGTGGTAGTGATTGATGATTGATTGACAGAATTTCCTTCTGGAAATGATATCGTTGTTTGCACACGTATTTTCCTTCGATAGTTAAATCACAGACTATCGAAGTTTTGACCAATTTACGTTGTTAATATGGAGAGACCGGTTGGATTATTATCCAAAGAACCACTCTGTATTGGCATAAGCGTTGTGAATCATATATGCCAAAGAAAATTGAAGACGAAGTAAAGTGCAAGAGCTATTGTATAAGTCTTAGATAACAGTGCCTAAGATGGATATACTAAATAGTACCTTCGGTTCATCCTGTTCCTGGATGACTTGTATGGAGGGATGTTTGACAGAGTATTTCCAGACGATCACGTATATTGATTTCTCCAACCGTACCAAGAGTGGAAGCGGAGAAGGAAACTTCTTTTAGCTAACACATAATTTATTATTGAGGACGTCAATCGGTGATTTGATGGATTTGACGATGTGACATTCGAAGTGAATCGGGTGTGATTATAAAGCGTAGCTTCTAGCCTCATCAACCGGTAAATGATAGAAATCGGGCAGGCAGCATGGCTAAGTCGGTCGCTCCGAAGTAGGGTGTATAATCACCTGATCTAGAGTTTCATTTACTTATAAAAATCTATTGTTGATGCTGTCCCATTCGGGAAACGGTTGCTGATCCCAACCGTTGGTGATATACATTCGATACACTCAAGCGAAATGAGTGGTCGGTCATGTGTGGCCGGGTTGCAAGATGTTCTTGTTGAACCCAGTGTATTCCTTTCTAGAGGTACACTAGCGAAAGGTGGTTCCATACCTTATCATAGTTGGAAATCCATTACCCAATACGTGCTTGCGGTTTTGATTGTATACTATATATGTAGAACGTGAGATGAAAGCGTTTCTGCTAGATGATTATTATATTGTGGTTGATAGACATTATTATAATATCAAAAGGTTTTTGATATAAAGATAAATTTGGATTCTCATAAGGGAAAAACCCGTTCTGTTATACGGCGTGGTCTTATGAGATATCATTTACCTGCTTGAATTGTTTTAAACTGTTTTACTCATACCATTCCCATGACTGACCCGAAGTTTATTTTTTTGTTTTCCCTAAACTCTTGGGTGCCCAATTTTGTACGGGCAGTCAAGTATTCGGGATTTTACAGATACATTTGGAGAGCTTGAAGCAGGAGGCTTCATGATTCTATAGCTATTATTATTTCCGCTGTGTTGTAAGCGTTGTACTCTGCAATGTTATTGTATACATATACTGTTTGTATTTCAAAAGTTATGTTGTATTTTACTCGATCCGCTATGAGATTCGTGTTACTCTGATGATGATGTTCTTCTTCTTCTTCTATTCTAAGTTTCTATCTTATCTATCCTCACCCTCTAATTTCTTTCATTAATTACCGGGATTTTTCGATGTTTGGTTATCGACATCGAGTTTATGTCGATAACCAAAGTCGCCGGATTTTCGGGTCATTACAGACTGTTTTAAGCATTATTTAATTATTTAATGCCTATAGAGTTGCAAATTGCACTCTGGATGTGAATTGAATGTTTAGTTGTTTTTTATCACTATTTTTGAATACATGCGATATATGGAATCCATATAAATAAAATTATATGGTAACTGATTGAGTCTGATTCCAATTCAGAAATAATGAATACTTTAAAATAATATTCAGTGAAGAATCAAAATATGACCTTGATGTATGATTTTGGATGGACACGAAAATATTGAAATACTCCATGTTTGGAAAAATAAAAGATATTTTTATCTGAATGAAATGGTTAACAACTAGAATAAAGAATTGATATGGTTTTAATATAACCAGAATTTTTCCAACATATGAATTGGAAAGGATTTGAATGGAAATAATCTTCGGAATATTTCGATATAAGATTCCAGGATTATACGGATATTGCTGAGGAATTTGGAAGATGTATATACCGTTATTCCCAAAACAATATTTGTTAGTTTCAGAATTTGATATTGAATATAATTTGGTATGATTTCTATTCAGAGCCTTGTATTTAATATCAAATTGGATTTTGGGTTTGTCGTGAATGGTATCTTTAATAATATTGTTCCTAAACCCAGTTGAGAATAGAGTAAATCTTTTCATTAAGATTTAATGAGATTTTCCAAGTAATGAATATAATTGGAATTAAATGAAAGTTGATTTTTGGTTCTTTGTGAATGATGTTTTAAATTACATTAGTTCTTAAACCCAATTAATGGTGAAGTTATGATTTGGAATTTATAATCTTTTAACTAAGATTAATAGAAATTTTCCTAAGTAAAGTCTTCCAATTTAATATATTAAATTGGAATTGAGTGGAACTCGATTCAGTGATAATTAAAAAGAGCTTCTATGAAGGAAGACTGTTGCTATATATGGAATTTAAAAGGCCTTGCTGTTATTCCACTTAGTGTATTAGTCTGATATGGAAATTTATATCGATTATATACTTTTGTGATTTCCGTGAAGGTTCCAATTTAATGGAAGATGATTTTGGGTTTATCGTGAATTGTCTTTTACATGACATTGGTTCTTCAACCCAAGTGAAGACATGATTTGTTTCCTAAATTTGAATATTCATTAAGAAATGATTTTTGAGATTAAAACTAAGTAGAGTTTTAATGAATCTTTAATTAGACTGAAATGTGACTGAAGTAATTAAATTTACGAATTCAGGAAATGATCGAGATATAGAGTACCACCAGTTTTACTCCATGCGATAGTTAAGTCTTTAATTAGATTTGAAACGTGAAATGGTAATTAATTTTATTGATAACACAGTGGGTGTTAGATATGGAGTAGCACCAGTTTTGCTCCATAGCACCAATTTTGCTCCATAGGATGAATAAGGTGGGATTGGGTTAACAAAATGAATGATTTCATCGGCAAGGCTCGCTAATCCCGACTAGTTGAAAAACCTTAATTTGGTTTAAGTTGAGAAAAGATATTAAAAAACTTTTGAATTGATTTCCAGGAAGATTTGAATAAAAAAATATTCTGGACTAGAATGAGGCGTATGATGTGTTTTTATAGCACTTGATTGTAAGACATATGGGTAGTTCGGAAAGACCGGGTTTAACCCATTCTGAATAACTGTTACGACGATTAAAAGTTGACGATAAAGACGGTGGTTGAAGACCGGAGATCTTCACATCATTTGGATGACTACTAATGTCTTGATTGGGCGGTACACCCAAGATGAGGTAATAAGTGGTGATCATCTAGACGTACTTGGAGATCGACCGGATATGCGAGGACCTCTCTCCTGTATTGGACATATGGGACGAGGAATAAGGTGCCTCCGTGAAACGACCCGAACTTCCCCGGTCTCCAAAGAGATGAGAAAGAACAAATTACTGTGAGGACAAGACAAATCAAAACGCAGACGGAAGAACATTTCATTGTTATTACAACAATTCCATCAGATACAAGAATATACAGAGTATAAATGAATAAATTACATTCGATAAATATCAGAGATTACAATAAATTACATAGCAGCGGAAAATAATACAAAACACAACTGAAAGTAATATACGGATACAGAGCTTTCCGAGCATCGTCCCAGCTGTAAATCAGGATCCTGTGAATATAAATCTGCAAAAACAAAACTACTAGCTGCCCATGTCGAAAATAAGGGCACCCAGAGTTTAGGTTAAAACAATAAACTCTAGGTCAGTCATGTGACTGGTGTGAGAACTAAAACAGTTATTTAAAACTTTACTTTAAAAGAGAGTAATTCAAGGGACCGCGCCGTATAACACGGAACGGGTTTCCTCCCAAGAATACTAGTGCATAGAATAAACAGCGCATTGCTTTTTGGAAAAATGAAGCTATTATAAGACCCAGGTCCCTTCACACAATGCAACGCAAGCCGGAGGATAGGGTATTCCCTTATAATAGCCAAACATGCTTGGTACGTTTAAAACAAATCATTTGATACTATAATAAGTGTATAGTGTCAAAACATTTTCAATCATAAATATAAATCATAGACGGCATAGCATCTCATGCTACTATGTCGCCATACTAGTCTCTACAAATAAAGCCGAAATATCTCGTATTGGAAATTGAATTTCCGTCATGAGTCGAGGCAACGGGCAAGCTCCTCTCCGCTTTCGAGACACTCTAGCAAATGCCTCGGGACTACACACTCTGGGTAACCCCTGGATGCTTCAGGGTCGGTCCTCTCTTACGTTTGAGAATTAGTTATTCCTGAACACACGTTTCCCGGTCCTTACAGACCTAAAATCGAGGCGCCTCATCCAACAACCACATAGGTGAAAAGTATATAAATGTCAGGGCTGGTAAGTCACTGACACCAACAAAGCTAGAAAGAAACGTTGTGCTCTCCCTGCAGTCCTTATCCCTTTTTAACTCATACCGAGGTGTGAGGCTCGCGAATCCACGCTATACACAAAGCTACGCCACGAAGGCCGTGCTTTGATCATCAACCACAAGAATTTCCTTTTCAACAGAAGCCTTGATCCATGCAACTCAGCATGCCACACAGGCAATTCATACCATGCGACCGATGTCCATCGATATACATCCTCTGAGCTCGTACGTCTCAGAGAAGGGCGTTAAGCAAGAGAATAAATTCTCCGCCGCCAAAAAGATGTATATTTATTAGAGATCTATCAACACAGAATAAAGTCCAATGTCAGACACACAATCCATTTACAAGTTCGTTCTGGGTCTGAACGAAACCGGAGGCACTTTCCTCGCATATCCATCGATCTCCAAGTACGTCTGGACGACCACCAACTATTTCCATCCTCTTGGGTGTACAACCCAGTCAGGATCATCAGTAATTATCCAAACGATGTGAAGACTTCCGGTCTTCGACCACCGTCATCATCTTCGACTTATCGTCGAATCAGTTATTCAGAATGGGTATAAACCCGGCCTTTCAGAACAACCCGCGTATATTTAAAAACAAATGTTACACAAACACAACATACGCCTCATTCTAATTCATCAGTCACTAACCGTAGATCAGTAAGAGAGCAATTCCCCAAATATTAAACCCGAAGGCCGAAACCAACATCAGATCTATACCCAGTAAACCATTCTTCTTAACTAACCTACAGCTAGTTTCTAAATTTCACATTCTTAGGGAAAAGTTCCCATTAATTTTATCCAAGATAAATTCTTTGAATTTATTCTTTAATCTTTCTTTGGATGTCATTTCAAACCAAATTATGGTTTTCCAAACTAGTCGAGATTAGCGAACCACACCGAAGTAATTATTTATTTTATTTCCCAATCCCAACCTATTCATCCCATGAAGAAAACTGGTAATACTCCATATCTAACACCACGGTGTTATCGGTTGTAACAACCCGTAAAATCTGGGCCAGTTTAAAAATTTTATTTTGGCAATTTTAGCGAATTTTGATTATTTAAAATGAATTATTTTAAATAATATCGACGAGAAAAATGTTTAGAATATAATTTGAACGTATATATTATACGCGTCGTCGTTAGAATATAAATATTTATATATAATTATAAATAGAATTGAAAATGGCGCGGTAGTTCGATAATTCGATTTCAAACTTCAATTGAATGCACCGGGTGCAAAACAATCCGGATTTTAGTGAAACCAAAAACGATGGGATCTAATTGATAATATCTTTCCAACGAATCCGAAAAATCAAAGTTTCATAGCGGGAATCAAAAGATATGTCCAGTTGAAAATTCTGAATAGTCGCTATGGAATTCAGGCCCTTAAAAGTGGACATTTTGCAAATGACCTCGGATTTCGACGAAACCAGTTTTGTTGGGTCCGTGATGTTAAGTTATTGCTAGATTCCAAATTTCATAATTTTTCGAATCGATATGTGAGCGTGGCAAAGGAAAACGCGTTTGACCAGTTTCAGTTGATTTTAATCGACTGGAAATTGGCCATTTTTCTAACGGTCTCAGAATTCGACGAAACTAGTTTTGTTAGGACCGTATCGTCAATACGAAGCTAGAAAATATTTTTCTGGAATTTTTCGAGTTAGTATGTGACCCCGGTAATTTGAAATGTACGTTTAAAATTCAATATAGTGATTTAAATGTAAATTCAATGGAAACTAATCGAAGCGATCGAATCAGCTTGCGATACATATCCCATTGTGTTCGGAATGAGGGTAAAATGCTAAGGACGTCAGGCGGTGGGCCTCGTTTCGAGTTCGTATTCAAAGGTCAACTTTTTTTCGAATTAAATAATTAAAATAAAATTAAAAATAAATAAATAAATTACCTCCCTCCTCCCCTTATTTCCCTCTGGCCCCCCCACGATTTCAAATCATTTTGAAGCAGGGAAAAAAAAAAGAAAAAAAAAGAAAATTAGGACGGAGGAGGAAGGGGGAGGAGCCGCCGCTCCTCCCGCCACCTCGCTCGAGACCCCCCCCCCTTAGCGGCGCCGCGAGCCTACCGACCCCCCCCCTCGCCAGAAACAATCGCGAAGGACCCCCCCCCCCCCAGTCGAAGCCTGTAACCCTGTCGCGCCACCCCCTTTTGCCGCACCACCACCTGAAACTGAGCCGCCCACCTGCTTCATCTCCGACCCTCCACCAAGCGGCGCTGCGGCCGAGGCCACCTCCTCCTCCTGGAAGTTAAAAACCGTGAGTTTCCATTGTGAGTTTTTATTTATATTGTTATTTACTTTTATCTAGTTACAATAATTAGTTTTAAAAGGAAGGAAAAAATTTCATTTTGTTATATGTTTGTAAACTGACTTTTTATAAAATAAAAAGTTTATATTATTTTTATTAGGAGGAAGCTTATATTATAGAAGTAAAAATATAATTTTTATATAATAGTAATATTAAAGACAGGATTTTTCTATAATGGAGATAATAAAAATATAATTTTTATATGATAGAAAGGTTCAAAATGTAATTTTTATTCAAGTAGTAAGTTAGAAATATAGTTTTTATATATGTAAGAATATAAAAATTCGATTTTTATATATTGAACTTCGATAGAAAAATAGGATTTTTATATATTGAACTTCGATAGAAAAATAAGATTTTTATATATTGAACTTCGATAGAAAAATAGGGTTTTTTATATATTGAACTTCGAAATAAAAATATGATTTTTATATATGGAATAGCGAACTAAAAATTCGATTTTTATATAGTGAACTTCGAAATAAAAATTCGATTTTTATATATTGAATAGCAAAGAAAAAATTCGATTTTTATATATTGAATAGCGAAGTAAAAATGCGATTTTTACATATGTAGAGAATGCGGGCAACGAAGGTGACGAAGATGCGATAGCGATGAAGATTTCTATCGATGAAGTGCCAAGGAGCTAGGATAGCTATAAGTGAGAATTTCTCACCTTTCTATTTCTTTTCTAGTTATATATTTATACTAGGATGCAGACGGTGCTTAGTAGCACCCGACACAACCGTCCACAGACCATGGACTTGTTTGTTTGACTGTTTGGTGATTGATTGCGATATTGGTTTGAATGTGGTTTGTGGTGTGAAAAATCGAATCGATAAATTGGTTAGGATTAGACGTGCGCCGTTATAAGGCGTAGGAGTAAGGCTAGGTTAGACCCTTACTCCAAATTTTGTGGTTTGCAAAATGAAATTGATTTGATTGATGAGTGAATGGCGTGGGCCTTCACTAGACCGGGGATAAGGCTAGGCCTCGTCCCGTTTCTAGTATCGTGCCGTTATGCCGCCGAAATTTTCTAAAATATGTTAGAAAAATAAAAATATCATTTTATTTAAAGAATGAACTGAATAGAAATTCATAGGTTGAAATAAAATGTTTTATCGTTAAAAATATAATTTTTAACGTGAAGTGAATAAAATAGAATATTCATTTACAAACCAGACGGTTTGTTTATGTACACCTATTTGAATGACATTGATTGGGACGACAAATTTTACACATCGCCCAACTGCACAAATAAGATATGCGTTTGATTGTTTGAAACCCCACACGGGTGTTGGGATGAAATTTGAAGTTCACTCATCCTGATTGATTAAATATGTCGATTGATTGATTGACAGGCTGTTATAAGCGTTGAATATCTATATTTGATGCTTATACAGTGTAGTGCACTTTGGTTGATGGTTGATTATTTTTCAATGCTATGATATACATGTGTGTATGAAAATCCATATAATTAACGTTATATGGTAATTGATTGGGCCTCATTCCAATTAGAAAATTAAAGAATATTATAAAATAAAAGTTCATGTGTTGACAGTACTCATTCATTGAGATTGGTCATGTGTTGAACAAAATATTTTAGTAATAAAATTTACATCTTTGTAATATAAAATAAAAGTTCATGTGTTGACAGTACTCATCCATTGAGATTGGTCATGTGTTGAACGAAATATTTTGATAATAACAACTATTTTGAAAAAGAAATATTTGAAATAGAATATTTGAAAATAGAAATTTATGAAGCCGTGTTGATTAGATTGACGCCATTTTGACGTGAACGATATTTATATCGATTTTATTCATTTCGAAATGAAATGAATTGAAAACGATTTCGAAAGGAATTGAATATATAACGATTTCGAAATGAATTGAATATATAACGATTTCGAAATGAATTGAATATATAACGATTTCGAAATGAATTGAATATATAACGATTTCGAAATGAATTGAATTGAAAACGATTTCGAAATGAATTGAATTGAAAACGATTTCGAAATGAATTGAATTGAAAACGATTTCGAAATGAATTGAATTGAAAACGATTTCGAAATGAATTGAATTGAAAACGATTTCGAAATGAATTGAATTGAAAACGATTTCGAAATGAATTGAATTGAAAACGATTTCGAAATGAATTGAATTGAAAACGATTTCGAAATGAATTGAAAACGAATTCAAATTGAATTGAAAGCGAATTGAAATGAATTCAAATTGAATTGAAATTTGAATTGAATAGAAATGGATTTTAAAACGAATTTATAAAAAAAGAATTCAATTTTGATTTGAATTGAAATGGAAGTTGAAATTGCTTTTGAAACGAATTTTAAAACTATTTATATAATTCGTTTTGAATAGAAATCGACGAAATATATATTATATATATTATATATATAATATAATGGCCTGAATAGAACGCGCCGCGCCGCGACAGTTCGTGAATTTCGACCATTTATTTCAAACGGACATTACGGGAGATCCGACCGTCGGATTCTCCTAAAACCGGAACCGTTGGGTTCGTATCGAAAAGAGTTTTCTAACGAATATTAGAAATTTGAAATCTAACGGTTGGATTTGGAATTATGTCCAAATCAAATTCGAAAAAGGTCGCTGTAAGTGCAGTTCGATGGCCATTGATGGAAATCGACTGTACGGGCCTTGATAAAATTATTAAAAATAGTAATAATTTGTGTAAAATCATAAGAAATGATTTAGAAAGATTTGGGATGAAAAACTCCATATTTGAAAAGATAAAAATAGATTTTTATCGAGATGAACTAGTTTTGAACTAGAATTAAAATTCTATTTATTTTTAAATAAATAAATTGAATTAAAAAAAAAAGGGTTTTTAAAAATAACCAAAATATCCAATGATTGCATTGGAGTGGATTTGAATCGAAATTGTCTTCGGAATATTTCGATGTTGGAATTCGTGATTATACGGATGTTGTTATGGAAATTTGAAAGATATATATATATATCGTTATTTCCAATGCGATATTTGTGAGTCGTGAAATTTGATATTGAATATAAGCCGGTATATTTTCTATTCAGAGCCTTGTATTTAATATCAAATGTGATTTGGGTTTGTCGTGAATGGTGTCTTCATTAACACTGTTCTTGAACCCAGTGGAAAAAGATTAAATCTTTTTATTTAGATTTAATGAAGTGTACCAATTAAATAATGTTTAATTGGAATTGAATTGATATTGATTTTTGGGTTTATCGTGAACAGTGTTTTAAATAACACTTGTTCTTTAACCCGATAATTAATGTGATTTGGGTTTATCGTGAACCGTGTTTTTAAATGACACTGATTCTTTAACCCAGTCGAAGATTAAAACTAAGTGGAGTTTTAATGAATCTTTAATTAGATTGAAATAATCGAAATGGAGTATCACCAGTTTTGCTCCAGGCGATAGTTAAATCTTTAATTAGATTTGAACGTGAAATGGTAATTGAATTTACCGATAACACTGTGGTGTTAGATATGAAGTATTACCAGTTTTACTTCATGGGGTAAATAGGTTGGGATTGGGAAATTAAAACCAATAATTACTTCGGTAAGGTTCGTTAATCTCGACTAGTTGAATCGAAATCCAAAAGAAGAATAAATTCAAGAAATTTATCTTGGATAAAATTAATGGGAACATTTCCCTATGAATGTGAAATTTAGAAACTAACGGTCGGTTGGCCAAGCAGAATGGTTTTCTGGATATTGATCTGATGTTGGTTTCGGCCTTCGGGGTTAATATTTGGGGAATTATTCTCTTGATTAATTTACGGTTAGTGACTAATGAATTGGAATGAGGCGTATGTTGTGTTTGTGTAACACTTATTTAAAATATACGCGAGTTATTCGGAAAGACCGGGTTTATCCCATTCTGGATAACTGATACGACGATTAGTCGAAGATGAAGACGATGGTCGAAGACCGGAGGTCTTCACGTCGTTTGGGTGATAACTGATGATCTTGATTGGGCTGTACACCCAAGAAGATGGAAACAGTTAGTGATCGTCCAGACGTACTTGGAGATCGATGGATATGCGGGGTACTAGGTGCCTCCGGTTTCGTTCAGACCCAGAACGGACTTGTAAATGGACTGTGTGTCTGACATCGGATTTCATTCTGTGTGACTGATATCGGTTGCATAGGATGGTTTGCCTGTGTGGCATGCTAAGATGCAAATGATCAAGGCTTCTGTTGAAAAGCAAAGTCTTGTAGTTGATGATCAAAGCACGGCCTTTGTGGCGTAGCTTTGTGTAACGTTTACCTCGCGTGTTTCACACCCGGTATGAACCAAAAACGGGAGAGGACGTCAGGGAGGGCATGCGTTTCTTTCTAGCTAGAAGTGGCGTCAGTGGTTTTACACGCCCTGACGAGTTTGACTTATGTGGTTGTTGCTGTTGCGAGGCGCCTCGGTTATATCGGTTTCGGCCGAATGCATTCTGGTCGGCTGACGGACCAGACTTACACCCCATAGGGTGGGGAGACGTAGTGTTCAGGCATAATAATCCACATCGGTGGACCGGCCCTGAGGATCTAAAGGCTTGCCTGCGCGCTTGCCTGTGGCTCGGGCTAGAGAGTCACGAATTCGGTGAGGACGATCCCTGGCCTCGGTTCATAGATGGAAATCCAATTTCCAAATACGTGACATTTGCGGCTTTATTTGTAAACATATATATGGCGACATGATATATGGTACCCATGCCGCCTATGATTGATACTTATGATTTGAAGTTGTTTTATACACTATGCACTTCTAATAGTATCAAATGATTTGTTTTAAACGTATCAAGCATTCTTTGGCTGTTATAAGGGAAAACCCTATCCCCCGGCTTGCGTTGCATTGTGTGATAGGACCTGGGTCTTATAACAGCTTCATTTTTCTTTATTTAGCATTGCGATGTTGTTTTATGCACTGGTATTCTTGGGAGGAAACCCGTTCCGTGTTATACGGCGTGGTCCCTTGATTTACCTAATGATTTGAAATAAAGATTAATAACTGTTTTAGTTCTCACACCAGTCACATGACTGACCTGGAGTTTATTGTTTTAACCTAAACTCTGGGTGCCCCTATTTTGACACGGGCAGCTAGTAGTTTTGGTTTTGCAGATTTATATTCACAGGATCCTGGTTTACAGCTGGAATGATATCCGGAAAGCTTTGTATCCGTATATCTACTTCTAGTTGTGTATTGTATTATTTTCCGCTGCTATGTATTTAAATATAATTTAAATCTCTGATATTTCTGTGTGATATTCATTTATACTCTGTATATTCTTGTAATCTGATGCATTGTTGTAATATACAATGAAATGTTCTTCTGTATGTGTTCTGCTGTGGTTTGTTCTCGAACTATCCGTCGCTTTCCTTTACGGGGAAGTTACGGGTTTTCACAGTTGGTATCAGAGCTTTGGTTTACAAAGCTAGAGAACAAGGCACATTAGAACCATACGAAAGAATTCATCAGATATTGGATTAGTAATATCCAATTAGAATGACTCGTTAGAGATAGGATCAGTAGTATCCTAGAACGAGTGTGAAGAGTATATTTTTCAAATGAAAACAAATTTTGTTTTGAAAATTTAAATCAATTATTCGTATTTGATTATCTATTTATATTGAGTTGGACAGTCCAGTATATAAAGATTTTGCGTATACGTCTGATCCACGTGTATTTGAAATTCTAATATACTGGATAGATATAGAATCACATTCTAGACACCCGGAGATGGTTCTGATGATTGATCGATCATTATCAGAATTTATGTTCGTGTTTTGAAGATGTAATATCTATATATCTCCTATTGACTGGTGTGAGAACCAAAATTAGATAGGGCCTATTGTTGTGAATTGGCATCAAAAACATGATTTTTGTATATATATCAAAGTTATGAATTTAAAATGATAATTCACTAATTGATTGATGTTTGTGTTGTTTGTTTATTTGTTTGCTAATTTTCAGCCATTTAGCCTAATTGAACCAAATATTGAATTGTATTGAAAATTGGTCGCATTTGCTTGCATACATGTATATCTTTTGAACAGGTCATAGCAAGGAGGCTAGAGCCAGAGAATAAAATTTGTTTGCCCGACAAATAGGTACATGTTTACTACATAATTTCCTGTTTTGTTTGGGTGATGATGATTTTGTGAGCCTATTGGCTAGCCGCTTGGCTTTTTCTTTTTCTTTTTGAGATCTGAAGGACCGGGGAAGCTATTTGAAATTCCCCGATGCTCCCATTGCAGGGGAGGTTATGGCGAAATTTTTCGAAAATTTAGGGTGTTAGCCAAATTTTTGAAATTTTGGAAATTCTCAGAAACTAAAGAGTTGGAGAATAGAAGCCAGATTGAGCGTAGAGCTGAATGATCAATCCACTTTCGACTTTGTTCCTTTTCGGGGACGAAAAGTTTTAAGTGGGGGAGATTGTAACAACCCGTAAAATCTGGGCCAGTTTAAAATTTTTATTTTGGCAATTTTAGCGAATTTTGATTATTTAAAATGAATTATTTTAAATAATATCGACGAGAAAAATGTTTAGAATATAATTCGAACGTATATATTATACGCGTCGTCGTTAGAATATAAATATTTATATATAATTATAAATAGAATTGAAAATGGCGCGGTAGTTCGATAATTCGATTTCAAACTTCAATTGAATGCACCGGGTGCAAAACAATCCAGATTTTAGTGAAACCAAAAACGATGGGATCTAATTGATAATATCTTTCCAACGAATCCGAAAAATCAAAGTTTCATAGCGGGAATCAAAAGATATGTCCAGTTGAAAATTCTGAATAGTCGCTATGGAATTCAGGCCCTTAAAAGTGGACATTTTGCAAATGACCTCGGATTTCGACGAAACCAGTTTTGTTGGGTCCGTGATGTTAAGTTATTGCTAGATTCCAAATTTCATAATTTTTCGAATCGATATGTGAGCGTGGCAAAGGAAAACGCGTTTGACCAGTTTCAGTTGATTTTAATCGACTGGAAATTGGCCATTTTTCTAACGGTCTCAGAATTCGACGAAACTAGTTTTGTTAGGACCGTATCGTCAATACGAAGCTAGAAAATATTTTTCTGGAATTTTTCGAGTTAGTATGTGACCCCGGTAATTTGAAATGTACGTTTAAAATTCAATATAGTGATTTAAATGTAAATTCAATGGAAACTAATCGAAGCGATCGAATCAGCTTGCGATACATATCCCATTGTGTTCGGAATGAGGGTAAAATGCTAAGGACGTCAGGCGGTGGGCCTCGTTTCGAGTTCGTATTCAAAGGTCAACTTTTTTTCGAATTAAATAATTAAAATAAAATTAAAAATAAATAAATAAATTACCTCCCTCCTCCCCTTATTTCCCTCTGGCCCCCCCACGATTTCAAATCATTTCGAAGCAGGGAAAAAAAAAAGAAAAAAAAAGAAAATTAGGACGGAGGAGGAAGGGGGAGGAGCCGCCGCTCCTCCCGCCACCTCGCTCGAGACCCCCCCCCTTAGCAGCGCCGCGAGCCTACCGACCCCCCCCCCTCGCCAGAAACAATCGCGAAGGACCCCCCCCCCCCAGTCGAAGCCTGTAACCCTGTCGCGCCACCCCCTTTTGCCGCACCACCACCTGAAACTGAGCCGCCCACCTGCTTCATCTCCGACCCTCCACCAAGCGGCGCTGCGGCCGAGGCCACCTCCTCCTCCTGGAAGTTAAAAACCGTGAGTTTCCATTGTGAGTTTTTATTTATATTGTTATTTACTTTTATCTAGTTACAATAATTAGTTTTAAAAGGAAGGAAAAAATTTCATTTTGTTATATGTTTGTAAACTGACTTTTTATAAAATAAAAAGTTTATATTATTTTTATTAGGAGGAAGCTTATATTATAGAAGTAAAAATATAATTTTTATATAATAGTAATATTAAAGACAGGATTTTTCTATAATGGAGATAATAAAAATATAATTTTTATATGATAGAAAGGTTCAAAATGTAATTTTTATTCAAGTAGTAAGTTAGAAATATAGTTTTTATATATGTAAGAATATAAAAATTCGATTTTTATATATTGAACTTCGATAGAAAAATAGGATTTTTATATATTGAACTTCGATAGAAAAATAAGATTTTTATATATTGAACTTCGATAGAAAAATAGGGTTTTTTATATATTGAACTTCGAAATAAAAATATGATTTTTATATATGGAATAGCGAACTAAAAATTCGATTTTTATATAGTGAACTTCGAAATAAAAATTCGATTTTTATATATTGAATAGCAAAGAAAAAATTCGATTTTTATATATTGAATAGCGAAGTAAAAATGCGATTTTTACATATGTAGAGAATGCGGGCAACGAAGGTGACGAAGATGCGATAGCGATGAAGATTTCTATCGATGAAGTGCCAAGGAGCTAGGATAGCTATAAGTGAGAATTTCTCACCTTTCTATTTCTTTTCTAGTTATATATTTATACTAGGATGCAGACGGTGCTTAGTAGCACCCGACACAACCGTCCACAGACCATGGACTTGTTTGTTTGACTGTTTGGTGATTGATTGCGATATTGGTTTGAATGTGGTTTGTGGTGTGAAAAATCGAATCGATAAATTGGTTAGGATTAGACGTGCGCCGTTATAAGGCGTAGGAGTAAGGCTAGGTTAGACCCTTACTCCAAATTTTGTGGTTTGCAAAATGAAATTGATTTGATTGATGAGTGAATGGCGTGGGCCTTCACTAGACCGGGGATAAGGCTAGGCCTCGTCCCGTTTCTAGTATCGTGCCGTTATGCCGCCGAAATTTTCTAAAATATGTTAGAAAAATAAAAATATCATTTTATTTAAAGAATGAACTGAATAGAAATTCATAGGTTGAAATAAAATGTTTTATCGTTAAAAATATAATTTTTAACGTGAAGTGAATAAAATAGAATATTCATTTACAAACCAGACGGTTTGTTTATGTACACCTATTTGAATGACATTGATTGGGACGACAAATTTTACACATCGCCCAACTGCACAAATAAGATATGCGTTTGATTGTTTGAAACCCCACACGGGTGTTGGGATGAAATTTGAAGTTCACTCATCCTGATTGATTAAATATGTCGATTGATTGATTGACAGGCTGTTATAAGCGTTGAATATCTATATTTGATGCTTATACAGTGTAGTGCACTTTGGTTGATGGTTGATTATTTTTCAATGCTATGATATACATGTGTGTATGAAAATCCATATAATTAACGTTATATGGTAATTGATTGGGCCTCATTCCAATTAGAAAATTAAAGAATATTATAAAATAAAAGTTCATGTGTTGACAGTACTCATTCATTGAGATTGGTCATGTGTTGAACAAAATATTTTAGTAATAAAATTTACATCTTTGTAATATAAAATAAAAGTTCATGTGTTGACAGTACTCATCCATTGAGATTGGTCATGTGTTGAACGAAATATTTTGATAATAACAACTATTTTGAAAAAGAAATATTTGAAATAGAATATTTGAAAATAGAAATTTATGAAGCCGTGTTGATTAGATTGACGCCATTTTGACGTGAACGATATTTATATCGATTTTATTCATTTCGAAATGAAATGAATTGAAAACGATTTCGAAAGGAATTGAATATATAACGATTTCGAAATGAATTGAATATATAACGATTTCGAAATGAATTGAATATATAACGATTTCGAAATGAATTGAATTGAAAACGATTTCGAAATGAATTGAATTGAAAACGATTTCGAAATGAATTGAATTGAAAACGATTTCGAAATGAATTGAATTGAAAACGATTTCGAAATGAATTGAATTGAAAACGATTTCGAAATGAATTGAATTGAAAACGATTTCGAAATGAATTGAATTGAAAACGATTTCGAAATGAATTGAAAACGAATTCAAATTGAATTGAAAGCGAATTGAAATGAATTCAAATTGAATTGAAATTTGAATTGAATAGAAATGGATTTTAAAACGAATTTATAAAAAAAGAATTCAATTTTGATTTGAATTGAAATGGAAGTTGAAATTGCTTTTGAAACGAATTTTAAAACTATTTATATAATTCGTTTTGAACAGAAATCGACGAAATATATATTATATATATTATATATATAATATAATGGCCTGAATAGAACGCGCCGCGCCGCGGCAGTTCGTGAATTTCGACCATTTATTTCAAACGGACATTACGGGAGATCCGACCGTCGGATTCTCCTAAAACCGGAACCGTTGGGTTCGTATCGAAAAGAGCTTTCTAACGAATATTAGAAATTTGAAATCTAACGGTTGGATTTGGAAATATGTCCAAATCAAATTCGAAAAAGGTCGCTGTAAGTGCAGTTCGATGGCCATTGATGGAAATCGACTGTACGGGCCTTGATAAAATTATTAAAAATAGTAATAATTTGTGTAAAATCATAAGAAATGATTTAGAAAGATTTGGGATGAAAAACTCCATATTTGAAAAGATAAAAATAGATTTTTATCGAGATGAACTAGTTTTGAACTAGAATTAAAATTCTATTTATTTTTAAATAAATAAATTGAATTAAAAAAAAAGGGTTTTTAAAAATAACCAAAATATCCAATGATTGCATTGGAGTGGATTTGAATCGAAATTGTCTTCGGAATATTTCGATGTTGGAATTCGTGATTATACGGATGTTGTTATGGAAATTTGAAAGATATATATATATCGTTATTTCCAATGCGATATTTGTGAGTCGTGAAATTTGATATTGAATATAAGCCGGTATATTTTCTATTCAGAGCCTTGTATTTAATATCAAATGTGATTTGGGTTTGTCGTGAATGGTGTCTTCATTAACACTGTTCTTGAACCCAGTGGAAAAAGATTAAATCTTTTTATTTAGATTTAATGAAGTGTACCAATTAAATAATGTTTAATTGGAATTGAATTGATATTGATTTTTGGGTTTATCGTGAACAGTGTTTTAAATAACACTTGTTCTTTAACCCGATAATTAATGTGATTTGGGTTTATCGTGAACCGTGTTTTTAAATGACACTGATTCTTTAACCCAGTCGAAGATTAAAACTAAGTGGAGTTTTAATGAATCTTTAATTAGATTGAAATAATCGAAATGGAGTATCACCAGTTTTGCTCCAGGCGATAGTTAAATCTTTAATTAGATTTGAACGTGAAATGGTAATTGAATTTACCGATAACACTGTGGTGTTAGATATGAAGTATTACCAGTTTTACTTCATGGGGTAAATAGGTTGGGATTGGGAAATTAAAACCAATAATTACTTCGGTAAGGTTCGTTAATCTCGACTAGTTGAATCGAAATCCAAAAGAAGAATAAATTCAAGAAATTTATCTTGGATAAAATTAATGGGAACATTTCCCTATGAATGTGAAATTTAGAAACTAACGGTCGGTTGGCCAAGCAGAATGGTTTTCTGGATATTGATCTGATGTTGGTTTCGGCCTTCGGGGTTAATATTTGGGGAATTATTCTCTTGATTAATTTACGGTTAGTGACTAATGAATTGGAATGAGGCGTATGTTGTGTTTGTGTAACACTTATTTAAAATATACGCGAGTTATTCGGAAAGACCGGGTTTATCCCATTCTGGATAACTGATACGACGATTAGTCGAAGATGAAGACGATGGTCGAAGACCGGAGGTCTTCACGTCGTTTGGGTGATAACTGATGATCTTGATTGGGCTGTACACCCAAGAAGATGGAAACAGTTAGTGATCGTCCAGACGTACTTGGAGATCGATGGATATGCGGGGTACTAGGTGCCTCCGGTTTCGTTCAGACCCAGAACGGACTTGTAAATGGACTGTGTGTCTGACATCGGATTTCATTCTGTGTGACTGATATCGGTTGCATAGGATGGTTTGCCTGTGTGGCATGCTAAGATGCAAATGATCAAGGCTTCTGTTGAAAAGCAAAGTCTTGTAGTTGATGATCAAAGCACGGCCTTTGTGGCGTAGCTTTGTGTAACGTTTACCTCGCGTGTTTCACACCCGGTATGAACCAAAAACGGGAGAGGACGTCAGGGAGGGCATGCGTTTCTTTCTAGCTAGAAGTGGCGTCAGTGGTTTTACACGCCCTGACGAGTTTGACTTATGTGGTTGTTGTTGTTGCGAGGCGCCTCAGTTATATCGGTTTCGGCCGAATGCATTCTGGTCGGCTGACGGACCAGACTTACACCCCATAGGGTGGGGAGACGTAGTGTTCAGGCATAATAATCCACATCGGTGGACCGGCCCTGAGGATCTAAAGGCTTGCCTGCGCGCTTGCCTGTGGCTTGGGCTAGAGAGTCACGAATTCGGTGAGGACGATCCCTGGCCTCGGTTCATAGATGGAAATCCAATTTCCAAATACGTGACATTTGCGGCTTTATTTGTAAACATATATATGGCGACATGATATATGGTACCCATGCCGCCTATGATTGATACTTATGATTTGAAGTTGTTTTATACACTATGCACTTCTAATAGTATCAAATGATTTGTTTTAAACGTATCAAGCATTCTTTGGCTGTTATAAGGGAAAACCCTATCCCCCGGCTTGCGTTGCATTGTGTGATAGGACCTGGGTCTTATAACAGCTTCATTTTTCTTTATTTAGCAATGCGCTGTTGTTTTATGCACTGGTATTCTTGGGAGGAAACCCGTTCCGTGTTATACGGCGTGGTCCCTTGATTTACCTAATGATTTGAAATAAAGATTAATAACTGTTTTAGTTCTCACACCAGTCACATGACTGACCTGGAGTTTATTGTTTTAACCTAAACTCTGGGTGCCCCTATTTTGACACGGGCAGCTAGTAGTTTTGGTTTTGCAGATTTATATTCACAGGATCCTGGTTTACAGCTGGAATGATATCCGGAAAGCTTTGTATCCGTATATCTACTTCTAGTTGTGTATTGTATTATTTTCCGCTGCTATGTATTTAAATATAATTTAAATCTCTGATATTTCTGTGTGATATTCATTTATACTCTGTATATTCTTGTAATCTGATGCATTGTTGTAATATACAATGAAATGTTCTTCTGTATGTGTTCTGTTGTGGTTTGTTCTCGAACTATCCGTCGCTTTCCTTTACGGGGAAGTTACGGGTTTTCACATCGGTAAAATTAATTACCATTTTACGTTCAAATCTAATTAAAGATTTGACTCTCGTTTTGGAGAAAAACTGGTGATACTCCATTCTCGCTCACTTTCTAAAGTTGATAATTTAAATTATCAATTCACATTTCAATCTAATTGAAGATTCATTAAAACTACCTTTTCTGGGTTAAAGAACTAATGTCATTTAAAACACAGTTCACGACAAACCCAAATCACATTCTATTTATTATCGGGTTAAAGAACAAGTGTTATTTAAAACACCCTTCATGATAAACCCACTAATCAATTCTATTTAAAACCCATTTCAAATCCAATTTATTTATTTAAAATAAATGGGTTTTTATTTTAGTTCTAAACTAGTCCATTTCGATAAAATATATTTTTATCTTTTCAAATATGGAGTTTTTTTCATCCTAATTTTTTCCAAATCATTTCTTATGATTATACACAAATTATTACTATTTTTAATAATTTTATCAAGGCCCGTACAGTCGATTTCCATCAACGGCCAACGAACTGCACTTACATCGACTTTTTCCAAATTTTATTTGGACGTATCTCCAAATCCAACCGTTAGATTTCAAATTTCTAATATTCGTTAGAAAGCTCTTTTCGATACGAACCCAACGGTTCTGGTTTTAGGAGAATACGACAGTCGGATCTCCCGTAGTGTCCATTCGAAGTCAATGGTCGAAATTTATGAACTTCCGCGGTGCGGCGCGTTCTATTCAGGCCATTATATTATATATATAATATATATAATATATATTTCGTCGATTTCTATTTAAAACGAATTTCATAAATAGTTTTAAATTCATTCGAAAACATTTCAACTTCCATTTCCAATTCAATTCAAATTTCAATTCATTCCATATTCAATTCAATTCTAATTTGCTTTATATGTATTCGATTTTTATCTCTTTTCAATATTCATTATAAAAACGAATATAATCGATATAAATATCGCTCGCGTCCAAATAGCGCATCTCTAATCAACACGGCTGTATATATTTCAATAATTTCGTTATTCTATTCAACAAATGAATATTTATTCTATTCAATACGTGAATCCATATTTTTGCCAGCACATGACTAATCTCAACGAATGAGTACTGTCCACGTGTGACTATTTTTGTTATTTAATATATTTTATAAAAATTAAGGTATCTATCGTTTGATTTAAAATCAGACTCCAACCGTAAATTAGTAAGAGAACGATTCCCTAAATATTAACCCCGAAGGCCGAAACCAACATCAGATCAATATCCAGGAGACCACTCATCTTAGCTATTTTCCAATTAGTTTCTAGTTTTATATATGATAAAGATTTAAATTTTATCATTAAAACATTTCGTTCAACACATGACTAATCTCAACGGATGAGTACTGTCAACACATGAACATTTATTTTATAATATTAAGATGTAAATTTTATTGTTAAAATATTTCGTTCAACACATAACTAATCTCAATGGATGAGTACTGTCAACACATGAACCTTTATTTTATAATATTCTTTATCTTCTAAATTGGAATGAGGCCCAATCAATTACCATATAAAGTTAATTATATGGATTCCATACAACACATGTATATAATTGCAACGATAAATAATCAACCATCATCAAGAGTGCACTACACTGTATAAGCATCAAATGTAGATATCTAACGCTTATAACAGCTTGTTGATCCATCGATCGACATACAACTAATTATTGGGATTAGTGTATGCCGTGTTTTATCCCAATACCCGTGTGGGGTTTCAAACAATCAAACACAGATTTTTATTCGTGCAATTGGTCGATGTGTAAAATTTATCGTCCCAATCAATGTCAGTCAAATAGGTGTACATAAACAAACCGTTCGGTTTGTAAATGAATATTTATTTATTCACATTCACTATATTCATATTCACGTTAAAAATTATATTTTTAACGATAAAATATTCTATTCGGTTCATTTATTAAATAAAATGATATCTTTATTTTTCTAACTTATTTTAGAAAATTTCGGCGGCATAACGACACGATACTAGAAACGGGACAAGGCCTAGCCTTATCCTCGGTCTATTGATGGCTCACGCCATACACATATCAATCAAATCAATTTCAATTCACCAAACAACCAAATTCAAATCAGATGATCTAACCAACTACACAACCAAACAAACAAGTCCATGGTCTGTGGACGATGGTGTCGGGTGCTACTAAACACCGTCTGCATCCTAGTATATATATACAACTAGAAAAAGAGAATTTAGAGTGAGAAGTTCTCACCAATTAGCTAAACCAAACGCCACGACTCTTCTTATGTAGAAATCTTCGTCGTGCTCGCCTTTTTGCCAATTTCACTGCCCGTAGTCACTACATATATAAAAATCACATTTTTATATTGTTGCTATGTATATAAAAATCACATTTTTATACTACTACTACATAGATAAAATTCTATTTTTACATCGCTACTATATAGATAAAAATTCTCTTTTTATACCGCTGTTCATATAGTAAAGATCAAATCTTTACTATCTATATAATATAAAAATCGTATTTTTATTATCTCTACTATATAAAAATCATATTTTTATTCTTTCTATAATATAAAAATCATATTTTTATTCTACTTCATTCGTCTAAAACCATAGAAGCTTTAAAACGGAGAAAACTCACATTTTTTCTAATGCCCGGATTCGCTGTTTGGGTTCCAGAATTTGCAAACGAGCTTCAATCTTCACACCATCTTATTTTGTAGCTTAAATGCGCCATTCCGGACAACTTTCGCCTAAGAGACTTTTTTCAAAAAATGGTCCAATTCGCCGGAATTCGCAAAAGTACACGATTTTTTCAGCTTTTGAACAGCAGACTTTGCACGCGTTTTTCGAGCAGCTACGAACTCCAAAACACGACTTCCATATAGCCAAATCGAAGAGAATTTCGTGCTCTACAACTTTGATTTAGAGGGACTTTGGCCAGAAAAGCACCGTTTGAGAGATATAAGCCAAAACAGTCCGGGGTGTTGTAACACCCCACCTCCGCTAGGATGACTCACAAAGGGAATGCCCTAGTTTTGGAGAGGTATTATCGAGATAACATCACAGAATTATCACAAGACAGAACATAAATAAATAATTAAGTAAACAGCGGAAGAATTTCTGAGCAAAACAGAACTTCATTTCATTCCAAATTAAACCATGTCTTTTACAAACATTTCAAGTAACCTCATTACAACTGTCTTGTAATAATAGCCAAAGAAGCAGTAATTTAAAAATAGTAAAACAGCTTATTCCCCAAGTGCAGTCAAAAGAAGCAGCCATAGCAAACCGTACATGCTGAGCCAAAGCAAGTGATATCCAAGCTAAGAGCTAGTTATTCCTCCCTGAGAACCTGGGGGGGAACGAAAGAAAAAGAGGCGAAAGGAAATGGGTCAGTCATAAAGACTGAGTAAGTTCTAGTGACTTTCAGTGTAAAAACGGTTAAAACAACCTGTCATGTATGAACTGGAACTAGACTTAAGAATAGTGTCAAGGTGAACAAGATAGACTAAGGTGATCAGGATAAGTCAAGACAAGTCAAGTAAAGCATCACATGTTCGAGATCCGTTGCATCGACTTCACTAGTATACTAAGCCCGTGTCACAAGTTAATCACGAAATAAATCCCACGGCCCAATATCATGAAATGACCCTGAAACGGGGTCTGACCCAAGTACGGGGTCCTACAGAGCGATTATCTAGTCGATCGGCTCCCTACAAGTTCTAGCTCGTCAAGTGTCCATGTCATACGGCTAATCACGAATGTAGTCACCTGTGCTGGGTCCACCTTCGGGTGTATCAGCCCTAGGGTGTCAACCCCTGACACGATTCAAGGTGCACAGATAAATCTACGGATACCCAGTGTCTGCCCCGGATACGTGCACGATCGTAGTCCGCCGAACCTACACTGGCGTACCCCACTGCCGTCGTTCACCTCTTACAATCAGCCCAGTAATCGTGCCCCCACCCGGCCTAGCCCCAGGGTACCTTGATACATCTAGAGGGTTACTGCTGAAAGGGGTCGTGTCTAGGGTTTCGCCTAATAGATTAGGTCATGTAATTCGTGATCTATCCCGCCTAACAGATCAAGTCATGTAATTCGTGACTCAATCCCTTTCTAGTCTAGTCATGTCAAGATGGTTAAGCATGTCATTTCAGTTCACGACTTAACCTGCCTACGTGTCATGTCAAGTTGGCTAAGTGTTGTCGTTTTCAAGTTCATGACTTAGCCCTACAAATCATGTTCAAGTTGGTTAAGTTGTCTTATCATGTTCATGACTTAACCCTAATTGGCATTAATTGATTCGTTAATGCACCGAACCACTCACATTGGATCCTGTTGTTCGTAGCCACTGGATTTGCCGGGCGGTTCCGAGCAGGTTTACGCTACGAACTCAACCCAACCTCGGGTTTCAAGCGCGATGTGACCAACTACCCACATTGGATCCTATTGTTTGTAGCAACTGGATTTGCCGGGCGGTTCCGGGCAGATTTACACTACAAACTCAACCCAACCTCGAGTTGGCCACCTTCTTGTTTTCTAAAGTCATGCCCATGTTCTTATCAGATTTTGCGCTATTTCCATAGCATGTTCATATGTCAATTTCGTGCCCAACTAAGGCATGTTTAAAGTCAAGTTATGGCATGTTCAAGTCAAGTTTTTCGTGCCATATTTCATGTTCTACTTATGCCAAATTTCACAGTTTATTCCTATAATTAATTCAAGTTTTGCCTATTCTACCCAATCGTATCCCCAACGTATATAAACGTACTTCGTTCATAAGCATAAACAATTCAAGAGATAAAGGGGAATAACACCAAACATGTGATAGGCATATGTGACAATTCCAACATTACTTGCATAATAAACAGGCTATAACATATCACATGGTTTCAATGATGATAACTTGGCATGGTAATGGTTCCAACTTAATTTAACATGATGATTTTACATCATAGGCATAATGATCATTGCGGGCATAATTTTATTATAAACATGAAACATTAAAGGCATAGTAATCCTAATAGGCATAGTGGATTCCAATTTAGCATTTTAACATAATAATTCTCATAGACATAATGATTCCAATCTAGCATTATAAACATAACGGTTCTAACTTAGCATTTTTAACATAATGATCCTCAACTAACATAATGATTTCAATTTGGCGTTTTTAACATAATGATTCTCAACTAACATTATAAACATAATGGTTCCAATTTAATATTTTAACATAATGATTCTCAAATAACATTATAGACATAATGATTCCAATTTAGCGTTTTCAACATAATGATTCTCGATTAACATTATAAACATAATGATCCCAATTTAGCGTTTTTAACAATTCTAACATTATAAACATAATAATTCCAACTTTTCATCATAACCTAGTAATACCCAATTTTTCATAATTCATGATGGGTATATTAACATCACAGGCATAATTCCATCAATAGTCATAGCCATGGTTTAATTAGCACCATAGGCATGGTTTAACCAACATAAAGATTTCATAGCGATTCCATGGACATGAATTAGTCCAACTTGCCCAACAATCAAGCCAAAATGATTCATAACAACATCAAAATCATGACAAGTTTAACTTGCAACGTTGCCATAGCAATATCCCCAAATTATAATTCAACGATAAATAATATAAACAATGGATTGGCAATAGTTCATAAATTCGGTTTCAATTCATCGCATGTCCATATTGTTTTAGCGTTTTTGCCTAAAAAGTAACATAGAACTTACAATTATGAAGCAAATAATCCAAATAAAAATCCCAAATTCGTTGTCTAAGGCGTCGTAGTTGTTGTAGCTTCTAGTTGTAGCCTTCAAGAATCATCCTCCTTCTTCTATAATTTTTATTCTTTGTATTTTTAATTTAGAGCTCTAGGTTTAATGGCGGCGGCCTGAGGCTAGAATGAAATAGTATGATGTTAGGCTAGGTCTTAGGTCCTTTTTATAATGTTTGCAAGTTGTTTTAGACCGTTGATGGAGCTTGATTCAACAATAGCCGTTCGTTTGAAGGAGAGGCCAATCCGGTGCCGCTACCTGGCCCTAGTGACAAAGCAGCCCTCTGAAAATCGACCAAAGCTAGACCAGGCCAGCCAGGGTGGACTGGGTTCGACCTGGCTCTGGACCAGGTCGACAGCCCTGTCGACAGGCCTGTCGACAGCCCTGTCGACATGGCTAGCCCAGGTCGACAGCCCAGTCGACCTGGGTGCCTTAGGCGGGAATTTTCCCGCCTTGGCCAATTGGGCCCGATTTTGAATTTTGAATTGCTTTTCTGAGCTGTTTTCTTATGTTCGAATTTTAAACTTAATTCATAAACTTCCGGAGGCCATATCTTCTTCATACGGACTCCGTTTTTCGAAAACTCGGACTCTATTTCGCGTATTTTTCCGAGACGAACACAATGGCGTACCCCGTTTCCCTTAATTCTTTGATTTGAAATTAATTATACTTTAATTTACGAATTTCACTGTTATAAAATTCACGGGGTGTTACATTCTCCCCCACTTAAAAGGATTTCGTCCCCGAAATCTTCAAGTTAGGAGGAATGTATATCCTAACATCCAAACATCCATCTACTCATCCATCAAACACGAGTATCCATTGCCCTTAAAAGACTTCTAATGCTTTATGATCATATGCGAAGTGTGTGTATATGTTCCTTAGCTAATGCTAATGATCAGGCCTGATTGATCTTCTAAATGCAAAATATGTTTAGTGAAATGAATCCAATATGTATGCAAATTTTTCCTACTATAATTCACAATTTCTACATGAGTGCTCAAACATTCAATCATATGCAACAACCAAATGATGGCACAACCAAGTTTCCAAAATAAACACTCATGCATATGCAATATGTAAATGTGCCTGAGCCGATCTAGTGCCTAATGTGTATTCATGCATCCACGAGCAACCACTTGCGACCACTTGCAACCATTTCGCAATCATAACATGTTTCAATTACATGTTTACATCCAAAAAGATTCTAACTATGGTTCTCAAGATAGGATCGAGGAGAGAAATAAGATAAAACAAAGCATCTAGAATAGGTTAACGATGTACCGCCAGAAGGTCCGGTCTGCTTCTCAGGGCAGTCTTTGCTGATGTGTCCAGTCTTCCCACAATGAAAACATTCACCTTGCTTTCTCTTCCTCTTTCTACAATCCTTGGCTATGTGCCCTTCCGTACCACAATAATTGCATTTCCTTTTATCGCGTGAGTTGTTGTTCTTGCCTCCCTTCTCGGAGTCTACCTTCTTATTCTTAGAATCGGTAGGCTTGACCTCTTTCTTCCCTTGAGAGTTTTCTGCCTCTGTCTCCTTCTTGCTCTTATCTTCCTCGTTCAGCAATGCCATCTGCACCAACCTTTCGTACGTAGCTCCCATTGGTATATGGGTCATGGCCAAACTGTGTAATGGCTCATTCAACCCTTTGACAAAGCGGAGAGCCTTTTTGTGCGGGGTGTTGACTAGGTCTAGTCCAAACCTAGCCAGCTCGTCGAACTGATTAACGTACTCTTTGACGGTCATATTTCCTTGCTTAAGAAATAAGAATTTCTCCAATTGCAAACTCCTTTCGGCTTCTGAGAGAAATTTAGCCTCAAACCTTGCCCTAAAGTCCTCCCATGTTTCCACTGGTCTTTCTGCATTAGTGACTTCCCACCGGTAGGAAGCCTCGCCCTTTAGTAGCCACACTGCCAGTTGCACTTTCTGCCTATCTTCTACCTCAAAGATGACGAATAAGTCCTCGGTTTCCTTTAACCAATTCCTAGCTGCCACGAAGGACTCAGTTCCATGAAAGTCCTTTCCTCCCATAGCCTTAAAATCTTTACATATCTTAGCAAAAGTGTTTCCCCGTGGAGGAGGTGGAGGAAGAGGTGCTGCTGCAGCTGGATGATTTCCTGCAGCTGGATGATTTCCTGCAGCTGGGGGAGGGGGAACGGTAGGACCTGGCTGGGTGGCCCTTGCTTCTAAGAATCGTCTAAACCAACCAGGTATTGGTACACCCTCTGGCAAGTTAAGTTCTTCGGACATGCTGAAACAAGAAGGATAGATTCAAAACGAAGGACAAGAGATTCAAACAAGGAAACAAAGGATAGTGCTAATGGCTTTTGAGGAATAGCCTTTAAAAACTTTTTCTTGGAAAATGCTTCTTTGTAAATGGTTTTGAAATTTTTTAAAAGGTTTTCAAAACTTTTGCCCAGTCTTGGTAACCTTCGGCTCTGATACCAAGTGTAACACCCCACCTCCGCTAGGATCACTCACAAAGGGAATGCCCTAGTTTTGGAGAGGTATTATCGAGATAACCTCACAGAATTATCACAAGACAGAACATAAATAAATAATTAAGTAAACAGCGGAAGAATTTCTGAGCAAAACAGAACTTCATTTCATTCCAAATTAAACCATGTCTTTTACAAACATTTCAAGTAACCTCATTACAACTGTCTTGTAATAATAGCCAAAGAAGCAGTAATTTAAAAATAGTAAAACAGCTTATTCCCCAAGTGCAGTCAAAAGAAGCAGCCATAGAAAACCGTACATGCTGAGCCAAAGCAAGTGATATCCAAGCTAAGAGCTAGTTATTCCTCCCTGAGAACCTGGGGGGGGGGAACGAAAGAAAAAGAGGCGAAAGGAAAAGGGTCAGTCATAAAGACTGAGTAAGTTCTAATGACTTTCAGTGTAAAAACGGTTAAAACAACCTGTCATGTATGAACTGGAACTAGACTTAAGAATAGTGTCAAGGTGAACAAGATAGACTAAGGTGATCAGGATAAGTCAAGACAAGTCAAGTAAAGCATCACATGTTCGAGATCCGTTGCATCGACTTCACTAGTATACTAAGCCCGTGTCACAAGTTAATCACAAAATAAATCCCACGACCCAATATCATGAAATGACCCTGAAACGGGGTCTGACCCAAGTACGGGGTCCTACGGAGCGATTATCTAGTCGATCGGCTCCCTACAAGTTCTAGCTCGTCAAGTGTCCGTGTCATACGGCTAATCACGAATGTAGTCACCTGTGCTGGGTCCACCTTCGGGTGTATCAGCCCTAGGGTGTCAACCCCTGACACGATTCAAGGTGCATAGATAAATCTACGGATACCCAGTGTCTGCCCCGGATACGTGCACGATCGTAGTCCGCCGAACCTACATTGGCGTACCCCACTGCCGT
The DNA here is from genome assembly GCA_030737875.1 of Allium sativum. Lineage (NCBI taxonomy): Eukaryota > Viridiplantae > Streptophyta > Magnoliopsida > Asparagales > Amaryllidaceae > Allium > Allium sativum. The sequence continues at coordinate 890,237,538 of CM060916.1, read as the reverse complement.
CGTTCACCTCTTACAATCAGCCCAGTAATCGTGCCCCCACCCGGCCTAGCCCCAGGGTACCTTGATACATCTAGAGGGTTACTGCTGAAAGGGGTCGTGTCTAGGGTTTCGCCTAATAGATTAGGTCATGTAATTCGTGACCTATCCCGCCTAACAGATCAAGTCATGTAATTCGTGACTCAATCCCTTTCTAGTCTAGTCATGTCAAGATGGTTAAGCATGTCATTTCAGTTCACGACTTAACCTGCCTACGTGTCATGTCAAGTTGGCTAAGTGTTGTCGTTTTCAAGTTCATGACTTAGCCCTACAAATCATGTTCAAGTTGGTTAAGTTGTCTTTTCATGTTCAGGACTTAACCCTAATTGGCATTAATTGATTCGTTAATGCACCGAACCACTCACATTGGATCCTGTTGTTCGTAGCCACTGGATTTGCCGGGCGGTTCCGGGCAGGTTTACGCTACGAACTCAACCCAACCTCGGGTTTCAAGCGCGATGTGACCAACTACCCACATTGGATCCTATTGTTTGTAGCAACTGGATTTGCCGGGCGGTTCCGGGCAGATTTACACTACAAACTCAACCCAACCTCGAGTTGGCCACCTTCTTGTTTTCTAAAGTCATGCCCATGTTCTTATCAGATTTTGCGCTATTTCCATAGCATGTTCATATGTCAATTTCGTGCCCAACTAAGGCATGTTTAAAGTCAAGTTATGGCATGTTCAAGTCAAGTTTTTCGTGCCATATTTCATGTTCTACTTATGCCAAATTTCATAGTTTATTCCTATAATTAATTCAAGTTTTGCCTATTCTACCCAATCGTATCCCCAACGTATATAAACGTACTTCGTTCATAAGCATAAACAATTCAAGAGATAAAGGGGAATAACACCAAACATGTGATAGGCATATGTGACAATTCCAACATTACTTGCATAATAAACAGGCTATAACATATCACATGGTTTCAATGATGATAACTTGGCATGGTAATGGTTCCAACTTAATTTAACATGATGATTTTACATCATAGGCATAATGATCATTGCGGGCATAATTTTATTATAAACATGAAACATTAAAGGCATAGTAATCCTAATAGGCATAGTGGATTCCAATTTAGCATTTTAACATAATAATTCTCATAGACATAATGATTCCAATCTAGCATTATAAACATAACGGTTCTAACTTAGCATTTTTAACATAATGATCCTCAACTAACATAATGATTTCAATTTGGCGTTTTTAACATAATGATTCTCAACTAACATTATAAACATAATGGTTCCAATTTAATATTTTAACATAATGATTCTCAAATAACATTATAGACATAATGATTCCAATTTAGCGTTTTCAACATAATGATTCTCGATTAACATTATAAACATAAGGATCCCAATTTAGCGTTTTTAACAATTCTAACATTATAAACATAATAATTCCAACTTTTCATCATAACCTAGTAATACCCAATTTTTCATAATTCATGATGGGTATATTAACATCACAGGCATAATTCCATCAATTGTCATAGCCATGGTTTAATTAGCACCATAGGCATGGTTTAACCAACATAAAGATTTCATAGCGATTCCATGGACATGAATTAGTCCAACTTGCCCAACAATCAAGCCAAAATGGTTCATAACAACATCAAAATCATGACAAGTTTAACTTGCAACATTGCCATAGCAATATCCCCAAATTATAATTCAACGATAAATAATATAAACAATGGATTGGCAATAGTTCATAAATTCGGTTTCAATTCATCGCATGTCCATATTGTTTTAGCGTTTTTGCCTAAAAAGTAACATAGAACTTACAATTATGAAGCAAATAATCCAAATAAAAATCCCAAATTCGTTGTCTAAGGCGTCGTAGTTGTTGTAGCTTCTAGTTGTAGCCTTCAAGAATCATCCTCCTTCTTCTATAATTTTTATTCTTTGTATTTTTAATTTAGAGCTCTAGGTTTAATGGCGGCGGCCTGAGGCTAGAATGAAATAATATGATGTTAGGCTAGGTCTTAGGTCCTTTTTATAATGTTTGCAAGTTGTTTTAGACCGTCGATGGAGCTTGATTCAATAATAGCCGTTCGTTTGAAGGAGAGGCCAATCCGGTGCCGCCACCTAGCCCTAGTGATAAAGCAGCCCTCTGAAAATCGACCAAACCTAGACCAGGCCAGCCAGGGTGGACTGGGTTCGACCTGGCTCTGGACTGGGTTCGACCTGGCTCTGGACCAGGTCGACAGCCCTGTCGACAGCCCTGTCGACATGGCTAGCCCAGGTCGACAGCCCAGTCGACCTGGGTGCCTTAGGCGGGAATTTTCCCGCCTTGGCCAATTGGGCCCGATTTTGAATTTTGAATTGCTTTTCTGAGCTGTTTTCTTATGTTCGAATTTTAAACTTAATTCATAAACTTCCGGAGGCCATATCTTCTTCATACGGACTCCGTTTTTCGAAAACTCGGACTCTATTTCGCGTATTTTTCCGAGACGAACACAATGGCGTACCCCGTTTCCCTTAATTCTTTGATTTGAAATTAATTATACTTTAATTTACGAATTTCACTGTTATAGAATTCACGGGGTGTTACAGGTGTTTTGTGCAAAACGGGAATTTTGGTGAAAATGAGTTTTTGAGCTTAGCGGGGCCCACGGCCGAAGTTGGGTGTGCTGAGGGGGGGCGCGGGCCTGACTGACGTGGGGGAGGGTGCTGGTGGTGGCGGTGGGGCTGGTGATGGCCGTGGTGGTGGTGGTTGGTGATTTGGGGCTTAGGGTTTGCAAATGGAGAGAGGAGAGAGAGGAGGAGGAAGAGGAGGAGGAGGGGAGGAGGAGGAGGGGGTGCGGCGGCCTGAGGTGGTGCGGCGGTGGCGGTGAGAGGAGGGGCAGCGGGTTTGGGGAGGGTGGATGCCATTTTTAAGTTTTTGAAGAGGAAGAGGAAAAGTGAATTTATGAAATAGAAAAGGAGGAAAAGTGATTATATGCTAGTTTCTCGCGTATCGCCTGAACGCTAACGATCTCCAATCGCCGCGAATTTCGGACACGAGATAGTAGACGTGAAGACGAGTCCAACGAAACAAGTTTCGTCGAATTCCGAGTTCGTTTGACCATTCAAAAAAAATCACGAAAATGCTCAGATAAGCTCTAAAAATGCGATTTTGGCGCACCTTTTCTTCTCGCACGCTCACATGCTAACTTCAAAAATCATGCCCTTTTGGATTTAACCATTTTTAGACAATACGAATCCATAAAAAAAAACGAAATCGAATTCTGAGGTCGTATCAATAATGTTCTTTTGTAAAATGACTGCTCGCTTTACCCTGAACTGTTTCAGCTCGCACAGCCACATACTAACTCCGTTCGACGCACCATTTGGAATTCAACAATGATTTATCATTGTGAATCCATAAAAATTTATCTCGTCGAATTCTGAGCTCGTATGCAAAATTTCACTTTTTAAGGGCTATGTATTGTTAACCGAACAACTCCAGCTCATAGTTCGGAGTTCTAAACGGCATTTTGAACTCAATGGAAGTGGTTTCGAGTCCAAATTCATCCGTATGCAAAATTTGACTTTTTGGGCCATGTATAATTTACATAGCGACTATTCTGAATTTTCAACTGGGCATAACTTTTGATTCCCGCTATGAAATTTTGATTTTTCGGATTCGTTGGAAAGATATTCACGAATAGATTCTAATATTTTTGGTTTCACTAAAATCCAGTTTATTTTGAATCATGTACATTCATTTGAAGTTTGAAATCGAATTATCGAACTACCGCGCCATTTTCAATTCTTTTTATAATTATATATAATTATTTATATTCTAACGACGATCTATATAACTATATACGTTCTAATTATATTCAAAATAAATTTCTCGTTGATATTATTTAAAATAATTCATTTTAAATATTCAAAATTCATTAAATTTGCCAAAATAAAAATTTTAAACTAGCTTAGAATTTCCGGTTTATTACAATCTCGCCCACTTAAAAATTTTCGTCCCCGAAAAGGAAAGAAGCCGAAAGTGGTTTGATTAATCAACTCTACGTTCATTCTGGCTTCCATTCTCCAACTTTTCAGTTTCTAAGAATTTCCAAATTCTTCCAAAATTTGGCTAACACCCGGAATTTTTGAAAAATTTCGCCATAACCTCTTTGTACGGGGAGCACGGGAAAATCCCGAAATTTCCATATAGGCCTTCTGATCTCAAAAAGAAAAAGAAAAAGCCAAGCGGCTAGCCAATCGGCTCATAAAATCATCATCACCGAAACAAAAAAGTAAATTATGATAAACATGTACCTATTTGTCGGGCAAACAAATTTTATTTCTCTGCTCTAGCCTCCTTGCTATGACCTGTTCAATGTAAATATATGTATATTCAAGCAAATGCGTCTAATTTTTTTAATATAATTCATTATTTGGTTCAATTAGGCATAATGGTTCAAAATTATCAAACAACTAAACAAACAACACAAACATCAATCAAATAGTGAATTAACGTTTCAAATTCATAATTTTGATATATATACTGAAAATCTTATTTTTGATGCCAATTCACAACAATAAATCTATCTATATAAGTTTTGGTTCTCACACCAGTCTAATGGAAATATATAGATATCACACCTTGGAAACACGAAAATAAATACTGGTGATGGCGCGCCATCATCAGAATCATGTCCGGGCGACTAGAGTGCGGTTCTATATCTAACCGGTATATTAAAACTTCGAATATACGTGCATGACGCGTATATGCAAAATCTTTATATAGCGGATTGTCCAAATTCAAAATAAATAAATATTCAAATACGTAGAATTGATTTAAATTTTCAAAACAAAATTGTTTTCATTTGAAAAATATACTCTTCACACTCGTTCTAGGATACTACTGATCCTATCTCTAACGAGTCATTCTAATTGGATATTACTAATCCAATATCTGATGAATTCTTTCGTATGGTTCTAATGTGTCTTGTTCTCGAGCTCTGTGAACCAAAGCTCTGATACCAAATGAAGCGACCCGAACTTCCCCGGTCTCCGAAGAGATGAGAAAGAACGAATTACTGTGAGGACAAGACAAATCAGAACGCAGACGGAAGAACATTTCATTGTTATTACAACAATTCCATCAGATACAAGAATATACAGAGTATAAATGAATAAATTACATTCGATAAATATCAGAGATTACAATAAATTACATAGCAGCGGAAAATAATACAAAACACAACTGAAAGTAATACACGGATACAGAGCTTTCCGAGCATCGTCCCAGCTGTAAATCAGGATCCTGTGAATATAAATCTGCAAAACCAAAACTACTAGCTGTCTGTGTCGAAAAAAGGGCACCCAGAGTTTAGGTTAAAACAATAAACTCCAGGTCAGTCATGTGACTGGTGTGAGAACTAAAACAGTTATTTAAAACTTTACTTTAAAAGAGAGTAATTCAAGGGACAACGCCGTATAACACGAAACGGGTTTCGTCCCAAGAATACCAGTGCATAGAATAAACAGCGCAATGCTTTCTGGAAAAATGAAGCTATTATAAGACCCAGGACCCATCACACAATGCAACGCAAACCGGAGGATAGGGTTTTCCCTTATAATAGCCAAACATGCTTGGTACGTTTAAAACAAATCATTTGATACTATAATAAGTGTATAATATCAAAACATTTTCAATCATAAATATAAATCATAGACGGCATAGCATCCCATGCTACTATGTCGCCATACTAGGCTCTACAAATAAAGCCGAAATATCTCGTATTGGAAATTGGATTTCCGTCATGAGTCGAGGCAAGGGGCAAGCTCCTCTCCGCTTTCGAGACACTCTAGCAAATGCCTCGGGACTACACACTCTGGGTAACCCTTGGATGCTTCAGGACCGGTCCTCTCTTACGTTTGAGGATTAGATATTCCTGAACACACGTTTCCCGGTCCTTACAGACCTAAAATCGAGGCGCCTCATCCAACAACCACATAGGTGAAAAGTATATAAATGTCAGGGTTGGTAAGTCACCGACACCACCAAAGCTAGAAAGAAACGTCGTGCTCTCCCTGCAGTCCTTATCCCGTTTTTAACTCATACCGAGGTGTATGGCTCGCGAATCCACGCTATACACAAAGCTACGCCACGAAGGCCGTGCTTTGATCATCAACCACAAGACTTTGCTTTTCGACAGAAGTCTTGATCCATGCAACTCAGCATGCCACACAGGCAATTCATGCCATGCGACTGATGTCCATCGATATACAAGCTCTGAGCTCGTACGTCTCAGAGAAGGGCGTTAAGCAAGAGAATAAATTCTCCGTCGCCAAACAGATGTATATTTAATAGAGATCAATCAACACAGAATAAAGTCCAATGTCAGACACACAATCCATTTACAAGTTTGTTCTGGGTCTGAACGAAACTGGAGGCACTTTCCTCGCATATCCATCGATCTCCAAGTACGTCTGGACGACCACCAACTATTTCCATCCTCTTGGGTGTACAGCCCAATCAGGATCATCAATAATTATCCAAACGATGTGAAGACTTCCGGTCTTCGACCACCGTCATCATCTTCGACTTATCGTCGAATCGGTTATTCAGAATGGGTATAAACCCGACCTTTCTGAACAACCTGCGTATATTTAAAAACAAATGTTACACAAACACAACATACGCCTCATTCCAATTCAGCAGTCACTAACCGTAAATTAGTAAGAGAGCAATTCCCCAAATATTAACCCCGAAGGCCGAAACCAACATCAGATCTATATCTAGGAAACCATTCTTCATAACCAACCTACAGCTAGTTTCTAAATTTCACATTCTTAGGGAAAAGTTCCCATTAATTTTATCCAAGATAAATTCTTTGAATTTATTCTTTAATCTTCCTTTGGATGTCACTTCAAACCAAATTATGGTTTTCCAAACTAGTTGAGATTAGCGAACCACACCGAAATAATTATTTATTTTATTTCCCAATCCCAACCTATTCATCCCATGAAGAAAACTGGTAATACTCCATATCTAACACCACGGTGTTATCGGTAAAATTAATTACCATTTCACGTTCAAATCTAATTAAAGATTTGACTATCGTTTTAGAGCAAAACTGGTGATACTCCATTCTCGCTCACTTTCTAAAGTTGATAATTTAGATTATCAATTCACATTTCAATCTAATTGAAGATTCATTAAAACTCCCTTTTCTGGGTTAAAGAACTAATGTCATTTAAAACACAGTTCACGACAAACCCAAATCACATTCTATTTATTATCGGGTTAAAGAACAAGTGTTATTTAAAACACCCTTCACGATAAACCCACTAATCAATTCTATTTAAAACCCATTTCAAATCCTATTTATTTATTTAAAATAAATGGATTTTTATTTTAGTTCTAAACTAGTTCATTTCGATAAAAATCTATTTTTATCTTTTCAAATATGGAGTTTTTTTCATCCTAAATTTTCCCAAATCATTTCTTACGATTTTACACAAATTACTACTATTTTTAATAATTTTATCAAGGCCCGTACAATCGATTTTCATCAATGGCCATCGAACTGCACTTACAGCAACCTTTTCCAAATTTGATTTGGACGTATCTCCAAATCCAACCGTTAGATTTCAAATTTCTAATATACGTTAGAAAGCTCTTTTCGATACGAACCCAATGGTTCTGGTTTTAGGAGAATCCGACGGTCGGATCTCGCGTAGTGTCCATTCGAAGTCAATGGTCGAAATTTATGAACTTTCGCGGCGCGACGCGTTCTATTCAGGCCATTATATTATATATATAATACATATAATATATATTTCGTCGATTTCTATTTAAAACGAATTTTATAAATAGTTTTAAATTCGTTCGAAAACATTTCAACTTCCATTTCCAATTCAATTCAAATTTCAATTCATTCTTTATTCAATTCAATTCTAATTTGCTTTATATATATTCGATTTTTATCTCTTTTCAATATTCATTATAAAAACGAATATAATCGATATAAATATCGCTCGTGTCCAAATAGCGCATCTCTAATCAACACGGCTTTATATATTTCAATAATTCCGTTATTCTATTCAAAAAATGAATATTTATTCTATTCAATACGTGAATCTATATTTTTGCCAGCACATGACTAATCTCAACGAATGAGTACTGTCCACGTGTGACTATTTTTGTTATTTAATATATTTTATAAAAATTAAGGTATATATCGTTTGATTTAAAATCAGACTCCAACCGTAAATTAGTAAGAGAACGATTCCCTAAATATTAACCCCGAAGGCCGAAACCAACATCAGATCAATATCCAGGAGACCACTCATCCTATCAATTTTCCAATTAGTTTCTAGTTTTATATATGATAAAGATGTAAATTTTATTATTAAAATATTTCGTTCAACACATGACTAATCTCAACGGATGAGTATTGTCAACACATAAACCTTTATTTTATAATATTAAGATGAAAATTTTATTGTTAAAATATTTCGTTCAACACATGACTAATCTCAACGGATGAGTACTGTCAACACATGAACCTTTATTTTATAATATTCTTTATCTTCTAAACTGGAATGAGGCCCAATCAATTACCATATAAAGTTAATTATATGGATTCCATACAACACATGTATATAATAGCAACGATAAATAATCAACCATCATCCAAAGTGCACTACACTGTATAAGCATCAAATGTAGATATCTAACACTTATAACAGCCTGTCGATCCATCGATCGACATACAACTAATTATTGAGATTAGTGTATGCCGTGTTTTATCCAAATACCCGTGTGGAGTTTCAAACAATCAAACACAGATTTTTATTCATGCAGTTGGGCGATGTGTAAAATTTATCGTCCCAATCAATGTTAGTCAAATAGGTGTACATAAACAAACCGTCCGGTTTGTAAATGAATATTTATTTATTCACATTCACTATATTCATATTCACGTTAAAAATTATATTTTTAACGATAAAATATTCTATTTGGTTCATTTATTAAATAAAATGATATCTTTATTTTTCTAACTTATTTTAGAAAATTTCGGCAATATAACGGCATGATACTAGAAACGGGACAAGGCCTAGCCTTATCCCCGGTCTAGTGATGGCCCACGCCATACACATATCAATCAAATCAATTTCAATTCACCAAACAACCAAATTCAAATCAAATGATCTAACCAACTACACAACCAAACAAACAAGTCCTTGGTCTGTGGACGATGGTGTCGGGTGCTACTAAACACCGTCTGCATCCTAGTATATATATATAACTAGAAAAAGAGAATTTAGAGTGAGAAGTTCTCACCAATTAGCTAAACCAAACGCCACGACTCTTCTTATGTAGAAATCTTCGTCGTGCTCGCCTTTTTGCCAATTTCACTGCCCGTAGTCACTACATATATAAAAATCACATTTTTATATTGTTGCTATGTATATAAAAATCACATTTTTATACTACTACATAGATAAAATTCTATTTTTATATCGCTACTATATAGATAAAAATTCGATTTTTATACCGTTGTTCATATAGTAAAGATCAAATCTTTACTATCTATATAATATAAAAATCGTATTTTTATTATCTCTACTATATAAAAATCTTATTTTTATTCTTCCTATAATATAAAAATAATATTTTTATTCTACTTCATTCGTCAAAAACCATAGAAGCTTTAAAGCGGAGAAAACTCACATTTTTTCGAACGCCCGGATTCGCTGTTCGGGTTCCAGAATTTGCAAACGAGCTTCAATCTTCACACCATCTTTTGTTCTAACTTAAACGCGCCATTCCGGACAACTTTCTCCTAAGAGAGTGTTTTCCAAAAATGCTCCAATTGGCCGGAATTCGCAAAAGTACACGATTTTTTCAGTTTTTGAACAGCAGACTTCGCATGCGTTTTTCGAGCAGTTCCGTACTCCAAAACACGACTTCCATATAGCCAAATCGAAGAGAATTTCGTGCTCTACAACTTTGATTTAGAGGGACTTTGGTCAGAAACGCATCGTTTGAGAGATATAAGCCAAAACAGTCTGGGGTGTTTTGTGCAAAACGGGAATTTTGGTGAAAATGAGTTTTTGAGCGTATCGGGGCCCACGGCCGGAGTTGGGTGGTGCTGGAGGGGGCGCCGGCCTGACTGACGTGGGGGAGGGTGCTGGTGGCGGCGGTGGGGGTGGTGATGGCCGTGGTGGTGGTGGTTGGTGATTTGGGGCTTAGGGTTTGCAAATGGAGAGAGGAGAGAGAGGAGGAGGAAGAGGAGGAGGAGGGGGTGCGGCGGCCTGAGGTGGTGCGGCGGTGGCGGTGGGAGGAGGGGCAGCGGGTTTGGGAAGGTTGGAGACCATTTTTTAGTTTTTGAAGAGGAAGAGGAAAAGTGAATTTATGAAATAGAAAAGGAGGAAAAGTGATTATATGCTAGTTTCTCGCGTATCGCCTGAACGCTAACGATCTCCAATCGCCGCGGATTTCGGACACGAGATAGTAGACATGAAGACGAGTCCAACGAAACAAGTTTCGTCGAATTCCGAGTTCGTTTGACCATTCAAAAAAAATCACGAAAATGCTCAGATAAGCTCTAAAAATGCGATTTTGGCGCACCTTTTCTTCTCGCACGCTCACATGCTAACTTCAAAAATCATGCCCTTTTGGATTTAACCATTTTTAGACGATACGAATCCAAAAAAAACGAAATCGAATTCTGAGGTCGTATCAATAATGTTCCTTTGTAAAATGACTGCTCGCTTTACCCTGAACTGTTTCAGCTCGCACAACCACATACTAACTCCGTTCGACGCGCCATTTGGAACTCAACAATGATCTGTCATTGTGAATCCATAAAATTTATCTCGTCGAATACAGAGCTCGTATGCAAAATTTCACTTTTTAAGGGCTATGTATTGTTAACCGAACAACTCCAGCCCATGGCCACTATTCCGGATATCGGATTACATCGAAGCTTATACTTTTCGGAGTTCTAAATGGCATTTTGAACTCAATGGAAGTGGTTTCGAGTCCAAATTCATCCGTATGCAAAATTTGACTTTTTGGGCCATGTATAATTTACATAGCGACTATTCTAAATTTTCAACTGGGCATAACTTTTGATTTCCGCTATGAAATTTTGATTTTTCGGATTCATTGGAAAGATATTCACGAATAGATTCTAATATTTTTGGTTTCACTAAAATCCGGTTTATTTTGAATCATGTACATTCATTTGAAGTTTGAAATCGAATTATCGAACTACCGCGCCATTTTCAATTCCTTTTATAATTATATATAATTATTTATATTCTAACGACGATCTATATAACTATATACGTTCTAATTATATTCAAAATAAATTTCTCGTTGATATTATTTAAAATAATTCATTTTAAATATTCAAAATTCATTAAATTTGCCAAAATAAAAATTTTAAACTGGCTTAGAATTTCCGGGTTATTACACTACGGTTTCGTTCAGACCAGAACGAACTTGTAAATGGATTATGTCTCACATTGTATTTTGTTTTGTATTGATTGATTTCTATTAAATATGTATCTGTTTGGTGGCGTAGAATTTATTCTCTTGCTTAACACCCTTCTCGGAGACGTATGAGCTTAGAGGTTATATATTGGTAGATATCAGTTATATGGCATGAATTGACAATGTGGCATGTTAAGATGCAAATAATCAAGGCTTTTGTTAAAAAGTAGGGCCTTGTGGATGATGATCAAAGCATGGCTTTAAGTAGCATGGCTTTAAGTAGCATAACTTTGTGTATAGCGTTAATTCGTGAGCCTCACACTCCGGTATGAGTCAGAAAGGGGATAAGGGATATAGGGAGTGCATACGTTTTTTTTCTAGCTAGAAGTGGTGTCATGGTATAGAGCCCAGATATTTTTACTTATGTGGTTGATGGATTGCTAGGCGCCTCATATATCGAGCCGACTAAAAGGCTTAGTGATAGGTCTGATATGACCGGAAAACGTATTGTTCAGGAATAACCAATCCTCAAAAGTAAGAGAGGACCGACCCTGTAGGAACTAAGGGCTCACCAGCGTTTGAGTCTTGGGCATCCCGCTAGAGATGGCCCGAAATCGGTAAGGAGATCATCTCTTGCCTAGACTCATGATGGAAATCCAATTTCCAATACGTGACTTTTTGGTTTTAGCTGTAAAACTATGTATGGCGACATAATATATGGTACCTATGCCGTTTATGATTGATACATTATATTTTAAGTTGTTTATGACACTATGCACTTATAGTAATATCAAAATGATTTGTTTTAAAGCGTACTAAGCATGTTTGGCTATCATAAGGTAAAACTCTATCCTTCGGCTTGCGTTGCATTGTGTGATGCGTCCTGAGTCTTATAATAGCTTCATTTTTCAAAAAAGCATTGCGTTGTTTATAAATTGTTTTAATTTAGAGTATTCATGGGAGTGAACCCGTTCCATGACATACGGCGTGGTCGCGTGATGTACCCTACTTTAAAGTAAAAGTTTAATAACTGTTTTGAGTTCTCACACCAGTCCCATGACTGACCTGAAGTTTAATGTTTTTACCTAAACTCTGGGTGCCCATATTTTCCACACGGGCAGCTAGTAGTTTTGGTTTTACAGATATTTCTTTTGATAGGATCCTGGAATATAGTTAGAGCTATATTCAGAATGCTTTGTACCCATGTATTTCATTCAGTTGTGGTAGTTGATGTTTTCCACTACATACTATGTTTATGTATTTAAATGTAATTTAGATCTCTGATATTGTTTTTCCGCTGTGTAATATTTATTCATACTCTAATATATTCTTGTACTATGATGTAAACTTTTGTAATATCACTGAAATGTTCTCTCGTTTGTACTCTGATACGTCGTGTTCTCATTACAATCCGCGTTCTTCCGTCTCTTCTTAGGCCGGGCGAATTCGAGGCGTAACAACATTAAAGTGAGTGTTCAACTTAAATGATGTATCACTTTTATTCTTAAATTTAACTTTAACCATACACCATTTTCTGTTTTAATTATCTGTCTTAATTAGCTAATCGCTACATAATTTGATCAATTTTCCACAAGCATTTATTTGATATATTTTCAGTATATGTCTTCCGACAAAATTCCTTTTCTTTCGATACTTTACTGCTCATACAAGTAGTAAGCACTTATTAGATTCTTAACTTCATCTCACTGCAATATTATTATTTGTTTTCCAATGAACATAATTTAAATGACTAAATAAATGTAAAAAAAATTATCAGTTGTTATCTTTTTCTATTAGCTTTTTGAAGACAATTTCTTTATTTTCTTGAAGTATTTGGTTAAATTAAGTATTCTTATCGGAGAATTTCTTTTAAAATTTAATATTGTTTATTTATTTTGAGGAAAATTAACTTTTATTTCTAAAAGAAACCAAAAAAATGATATAAGGGAAGGAAATGATTTCTTTGCATGTTGGAAGATTATACACAATAATAGAATAGCCTTACAAAAGAAATATTGGAACCATTTGCATTCAAATGTTTTAGTATTGAGGAAATAAGTCATGATTCGTTGATACACGTGACACATATTCATCATCTAATCGAACATACGATATTTTAGGTTTATGTTAATGGTATACATTTAAATGTTAGAGACTCATCTATAACAATATTCAAATTTTGTTTTTAAGTAAACAAACGCTTTAACTACCAAGTCTGTTGGCAGATGTCAGAAAAATTGCAACTTTTAATTAAAATTTAAAGTTAACAGTCGTGTTTCATGTCAAACAAATGCATTTTTTGATGCATGTAAATAGGTTTGCCTTTTATATTTGAATTCATTAAAAAGTTATTAAATCCTACTATGCCCCTTGTTAGATAAATGAGAAGGTGAGTATAGCTAAAAACAAATAAACAAAGCAAACCAATTAAGTTTAGTTGGTTCAGTTCAATTTTCTTAGTTAATTGGTTGGTTGTGGTTTTGATTTTATATTTTTTATATTTAATGGTCAGATTTGGCTTTTAGTATTTGAAAATCAAATAATCCTGTTGAACAAAATTAAAAAAATTAAATTAGTTTAAAATAAAAATGTACTTCTAACAATGTTGTTTATTTACAATACATTCATAAAATACTATTTTTTAATTCATATTAATATTTTTACGAGCGAAGTTTGCTTTTTATGACAATGCATAATTAATTAATTGTTTTAACCTTGTATTCCACCAGCAACCAGGAAATCTAATTTACTTTACGATAAACCAACCAAATCAAATCAAATATTACTAGTTGGTTGGTTTGAGTTAAAAAAGTATAGGTTTAGTTTAGTTAGGTTTATCTTTTCTGATATTTATTTTTGGATTTTTTTAGTATGACAAAAATGTTTTTTGTTAAAATGCAAGAATAAAACATTTGAAGGAGTTTAAGGAATATAGGAGGTAGTATTGTAATATGATGTATGGTCTCTCCTACAATTATGTATGCAGTATAGGATTTGGTTAAAAAAAAATTATCACGGTAGCGTTTTTTTTATTTTAATTTTAACATATTTCATCGGCTTCAAACCGAACCGACCATTTCCCCTTAAGCAGATATTTAAAGAAATATTTCACCAAGAATGGTTGCAATTGCTCTACCCGTAGTGGTTCAACTTGATAAAAATGTCAAACGATCTTATAATTTCCTTTTTCAAATATTGATAAAATGGTTAGGCCCAAGCCCAAGTACTAATGGATACAAAAATGCATCCTAGAAATGTACGTAAAACAACTTAAATTAGGATTACAACTCATATGGTGCAACACAAAAATATGTAAGCCCCAAAAATTTTTAAAATGGCAGAAATAGGGAACTTTCTTCTTCCACTGATCTTTGCTAGACTTTCATTTATTCCATCTTGCTATGCTCCCCCACTTCCTAGCAAGACAAACGATCGTTGAGGCAACTTCTTAATCTCAAAAATCAAAATTGAAGTTGTTATCTTCGAAACAATCATTAACTTGGAGATTTCACTTTCCAAATCATCAGATGTGCAAGCGTTAACGAGTATTCGAAGTGAATAATCTGCAGATCTGATGAAATTATTATCTTGTTCTTCAAATTTGTGCATAATAGAGAGATTCCAAGCTTGATAGTTGGAGATGAGTAGATTTGAAGCACTATCAAAGTTAATGTTTCTATAATAAGCTATGGAAGTGCAATCTTTTCTTCCTTTGCTGAACCACTTGGGATGCACTTGTTTGAACTTTGCTAAATCAAGCAATCTTTCAATATGCTTACTTCCCACCCCTCCATTATTCAGATAAGTGTCTAAGACCGATTTGAATTTTGCATAATAATTTTGATACCAGTATTGATTATTATATATTCATCTCTTCTCCGCATCAATTTTAGCTTTGTTATGATCTATGTTGTTTCATTCTTTCCATATATGGCGATAGGTGGTAGACCGTTGAACTTATCGTCACATGAGCTAGATCTCAATCAATAGATTTAGCATTGAAATTATAGTTGATGCATTATATTCCATGTTTTAGCTCTATACAATCACTTGATGTCCAAAGTATCCGAAATGTTTTTCCATATGAAAAGAGTACCTGCACTCAAAAACAGATGATTAGCAGTTTTAGACTCTAATTCAAATAAATGACATAATAAGTTGTCGGTATAACCGTGTTTACACATTCTATCTCTAAATTGCAATCTATTGTTAATAACAAAATAACTACAGATTGCAATTTCTGGGTGATTAACCTTATTCTAATTATGTTCCTAACAATCCATAATAGGATATTTATTTCTTATGAATTTCCAAGTTAGTTTGATGGTAAACTTAACTTTTTTATATGCAATCCATTCCCAATAATATGCATTTGCATCCATATCAATTGAAAATTTGTTAATACCAACTTTTTGTGGGTTAGAAACTGGATGATCATGTGAATTCCATTGGTTATCTTTATTTATCATAGATACTACAACATAAGTATTTCCAAAAACACCCAAATAATTTCAACCTATTATATTTATAGAAGATTCATGCTGAAACCAAGGATCAAACCAAAAGTCGGTATCTTTACCATCCCCAAATTATATCTAACATTAATTCAACTTAATTCCTACAATTTAAAATATGTCTACAAGTATTAGGTTGACTTTTTTTGATAAGGTACTCTAGAAATTATTATTTTTAAGATATTTACTTTTCATCCATTTATGACATAAACCTTTTTCACTTTAAAGTTCCAAAATAACTTTAAATGGCAAGCATAGCTAAGATCTATAACGTTTCTTAATCCTATGCAACTTCATTTTTAGGTCTATAAACTTTATCATAATTGATTTTTATGCTATCCACCTCTTCAAAGATATTTAGCTGATATTTTCTCTAATTTTTTAAGCGTTGCAGCAGGAATGCGATAGATTTGTAGCCATAAATGACAGTTTTAACACGTTCTAGTCTACCAGCAATAGATAATAACTTGTTTGACCATGTTTCCATTCCTTTTTGAACTTTATACACCAGAGTGGAGTAGTCATAATCCTTAATTTGAATGGCGGATAAATGTAGACTAAGGAATTTACTTTGCAATCTGACCTCGGTAAAATGCAAAGTCTCTACTATTTCTTTGTTACACTCGTAGTTTTTAATGGGATATGCTTCGAAATTATTGCTTTGCAAACTGCATACTTTATAGACACTTGAAAATAAGACAAATGATTGAATGATATTAAAAATATCTGCCTTAACAAATAATATCGAATCATCAACATATATCAAATGAGTTATAGGGGTCTAATTTTGTTGATAAAATTAACATCACACTTAATGGTTTCCATTTTGATTAACATATAGAAGTATTCCATAATCGTAGTGAATTAAATAAGCAGATAAAGGACCTCATTAACTAATACCTCTATTACTTTTGCTAAAAACCCTCTGACTTGCATTTAATTAATATTGAAGAAGCTAGGGTATTAATAATTCATATATTAACACACAAAATTTACTTAGAAAGCGCATGTTTATCATCATATGATGTATAAATTTCCTACTAACTTTTTCATAGGCTTTCTGCAAAACTATTTTGAAATAAAATTTATCACCAAATTTACTATTATAATTTCAATCCATCGCATGCGCAAGAAGAGAATTTTCATAAGTCAATTTACTTGGAATTAAGGCACTCGGATTTTCAAATATCAAGAATGGTAGGAAGTCTTTAACTATTTTACCAGTCGTAATGGCATTAATTTTATGGATAAAGTTACAACAAGATATTGGTCTATAATCAGCTACAGTTGAAGGATTTTTGTTTTAAGAAATAAAAGTCTTAAAATTATGATTTAAACTTTATAGAAGACTTCTTTCAATAAATGATTCTTTAACAATCTTTATAAGCTGGATTTTAATGTCCAAATAAATTTTATATAACTTTGCATTAAACCCACCAGAGCTTGGACTTTTATTATCATTGTTTTAAAATCAATATATTTAATTTTCTTTTCTGCTATAGAAGCAAATAAATTTTATTTAGCAGCGAAAATTTATTTTTGTTTTGAATACGCTTTTGGGAAAATTAGTCACTAAATCATCTGAAATGTAAACTTTATCAAAACAATCTATTGCCTTATTAGCAACACTACCATAAACATTAGTAAGAACTCCATTGACATCAAAATCATTGCCTATAATAATAATATGTTTTGTACTATCATTTTGGTTGGGAAAATTTTGGTACAATCATTAGCTTAAGTGAGGCAATCTACTTTTGTGTTTTATTTTAAATTTAAGATATTTGTATATAGTTTCTTTTCTAGATTAATTTGATTAAAAAATAAATCATCAATACTCTCATTATCTTTAAGATTCATATTAATTTTTTCTAGTAAAAATTTACCATATCTCCTTAGATTTTCCAAACAAACTGTATTATGGCTTTTGTCATACTCTTTTTTTTTAAGATTAAACTTAATATTTTATATTGTTGAGTGCCCCTACAAGAGTATCTAAAACTATCACTTAAAATATTCTTATGTTCATTACCAGAGACCCAACATTTTTAGTCTAAAAGAAGCACTCCTTTTAGGTTGACTTTCCTCATCATGGTAAATTTTGATTAATAAAGGAGTATGGCCGCTAGTGTTTTGTCCTTGAGCATTATATAAAAAGTTGGGAATAATAATTGAAGATTCTTTATCAATTTAACTCTACCCGATTTACAATGTATGTTCTTATTAATACCAGACCTCGAAGTAAATCTATTAATAAGTAGTTTATTTAAATCACTCTCAATGACAAATTTACTAACTTTTCCCATTTTTGAATATTGTAGCACTCCTTACTTTAGAGTGGTATTAGAGGTCTCGTGTCGTGGAATTAAGGTATGAAGTGAGAACTTAAATAGCAGAGATTAACCTTATAATAGCCCGAAGTCTTTTGAGGAACAAATTCCTATTCCTATTCCTATACGGAGGCTAAGTCCGAGACAATATTTTGCCGCAAACGGAGGTGCAAGTTGTATTAGTGGTATCAGAGCCAAAACCCAGCCGGAATTGTGGCTCAGACATCGACAATAGAGCCTAGACGGTGGGGAGCCAACGTTGACGTTGGACTCTTAAGGGGGTTGATGTAACACCTCTTACTTTAGAGTGGAATTAGAGGTCCCGCATCGTTGAATTAAGTTATGAAGTAGGATGCTTCTGAGACATTATGAAGTCAATCGTAAGCTGGCTTTGAGCAATCTAATACCAACGAAGAGATGGTGTGGAAGCCGCCATGAAGTTATCGGCTTTGATTTCCTCAGTGATGTCGCCATTACTGAGTGTTTAAGAGTTGAGAGAGTAGAGTAATGTGTCGGCTAGGGTTTGCCAACCCACTTTTTAATTTTGTTGTTTCATATGGGCCTTGGGCCTTATATTTTTTATCCTGTTTCAAAAAAAAAAGTTATGAAGTAGGAACATATAGTAGAGCCTATCCTCCTAATAGCACCGATGCCTTTTGAAGAACAAAACCCTACTCCTACACGGGAGCTAAGTTGGGGGGCAATATCTTGTGTGAATGGAGGTGCGAGCTGTTACAACTATGGAACCTTATTACTTCTAAATTTCTCATTTGGGTGCATAACCTTATTGAAATCATCCAATATGAGATAGGGGATATCATATGAATAACTCAAGTTGTTAGGTGTACTTCATAACTTATTTCTTTCACTCTCAAAATTACTACTATATACACCGTTAATTTGCAAACACACACCCCTAAGATTTTTAAAATTATAGTAAATAGACTATAAACCCTTATTATTGTTATTATTAGTCCAAACATTAAAATCCTAAAGGACTAGTATTCTGCTTTACCACCACAATCATTGTTATTAACAACTTTAACCGTTATTATTTAACTTGCTGCAAAAAAAATAAAATAAAATAAATAAATAAATAAAATCAATATTCTCATCATTCAGTTTATTCGCAATAAAAGCAATTATAGATGGTTTATATAAATTCGTTATAATCTAGATATCAGTTTATTTACCTGGGGAGTAATAAATTCATCTAATATTCCATGTGATGATTGGCATAAAGATACGAAATTAAAGAGAGTTTCTGGTCATCACACCTGATACAGCCATACAGGTGCACTATTACTCTTTTCTTCCATTCGATTCCTTCAGCTGTTTTATGATCCCGGTCTTTATGTTAAGTTTTATATTTCTGCTAAAATGTTTCCTTCTCTTTGCTACTTCATCTAACCCTTTTCTTGATTATGTGATGTTCTGAGATATCATAGTTTTTAGACATGCACGGAAGTTCTGAGTTGATGTCACCCTTGTCCACAACTACTAGTTTCTACAACATAGTCTCTGAACAGAATCTATCTCCATATCCTCAGAGAGATTGCCTCAATCTAATTGTAAATCTTCATTCATATTTATACCATCATCTTTAGCCAAACAAGGATCTGAAATAGGGGGTTTTAGATTCTAAGATACGTATACTATCTGGAACCCTTCATGTGCTATTGTTGATCGATTTAAATGACCAGTTACTTTCAGGAAGATTAACTTTCATGGCTGAGACATGGTCTTCTTGATCGGCGAACTATTTTTGAAGATTTTCTTGGCTAGAATTGATGCCTTCCTGGTTGGTCTGACCATTTTCTTCGAATATTATTTAGATACTTTGTTTTTCAGAAACTAGTTTTTCATTAATACATGTTTCTTGATTTCTTTAAGCAAAGTTCTATTTCTGTAAATTATCCGATTTTGGCACCCATGATTTTTAATATTACACTTTTCTTTTGTGTGTCCAAAACATTTACACACTATACGTTTGGAGGGGATCCATTCATAGATGATCTCTTGCGTAATGTTTTTCCCATTGTACATTGTTAAATAGAATTCTTCAGGAAAGTCATCTTCCATAGCCGCTTTTACTAGAATACGAACATAATTCAAACTTGTTTCTAAAAGCCGTGGCTGCATCCATTTTATGGATTTTTCGTTTATACTGTACATTACGCTAAATGCCTGATTGTCCCACGGTTTGATACATATATTAACACTTGGTAGACTTACCCATATGGACATAAAAGATATCTGCCCAACTTCAGTATGTTAGAGCATTTTCTGGTAATTAATGATGAATTCGCCTTCATAGAAGTATGTACCAAAAAACTGATTCAAGTTTTGTGCTTTCTTGAAACTTTATTAAGAAGAAAATGTTTTCTTTTTAGTACATTTCGGATTTTCACATTTGTTTCCATACTCCATGGATATGTGATGTGAAGTACAAGAAGAATGACTTGGTTCTTTTTTGAACCAATTGAAAGTCGTCATTATCTATGATGGCCTCGGATGGCCTTTTCATATGAGACGTCTGATTAGATCTAGATGGTCTAACTAGTTTTGATGAATTGGAAATTTTAGGAGAATTGAGAAAAAAAAATTGATATTGCACCATGACCCAGAGGAAACCCTAATTGCTACTAACTTCTGTTGAATGGTCTTATAGTTTTATACGATATAAGATCTTGCCAGTCTATTATTCAGTCGGTCATTCACGTTGATATATTGAGTTTGCAAATGGAAGTGTTTTGATCATAGGAGAATGCCTGAAAAACATGAATGAAACCAGCAACCAGACGAGCAAAGAGTGCGTAATCATCGTCTGTTAGAGAATGATGTGCAAAAGCTCATAGAGTTGAACGTTAATTACCATTAAGCTGCTACCCATTCAAATTCACGTAGCACAATGACAAATTTAACAGGTTGTATTATGTCAATAGTCAATTCAAACAAATGATGGCATAAATTAATTATGCTCAACAATTATCTTGCACAATTTGATGCCCAATGATACTATAATTTCAAAAAAAGCCAAAAACAAGTAAACTCGGATTATGAAGTTTATGCAGAAAGAACATGATTTTGCTGAACAAACTACAATGACAAAACTAAAAGACACATGATAATCGATGCATTACTTTAAAATCAAGAACACGGTTCAAAAGATGAAGTGATCACTGAATGCAATCATCTCCGGCAAGTCCATCTTTCACTTTCAATTTTCAGACATCACAAAGGACGAAGACATTGCTCCGGACCAGTTGATTTCCGTGTCAATTGCACCATTGTTTAAATTGCTGCTGCTGCTAGCTCCTTGATCATCATAGCCAATTTGCTGGACAGCATCGGGCCTATTCACACTTTCAGCAGCAGCATGAAACTGTGCTAAGCTATGCATGTACTTCTGAAGTAGACTGCTGCTCGATGGTTGACGACTTCGTTGCCTGTTGTTGTTAGACCACATCCTTTTGTTTGCGTTCCACCGATTTTTTATGGAGTTCTCGCTTCGGCCAGGCAGGTGTTTGGCAATCTTCGACCATTTGTTCCCTAGCTCTGCATGAGCTTCAATTAAAACCATGTCTTCCTCTTCGCTCCAACGGTCCTTCTGCCCGTGTTTAGATCAATTTTAAGACAATTTCTATAATGGAACTGTATACTGGAGATTCAAATAAATAATTCATAATTTTTTTTTTATTTTTTGTACCACTGAATAAATAAATTCTATAATCGAACAGTATACTGAAGTTTATGCTGAGCAGGGAGAAGGGTTTGTCAGCCAAACCTTAATACCCGGCCTCAGATGGTTGTACCATCTTTCTCTGCATTGCTTCCCAGTTCGAAATCTGAACATTGGAGCTATACGAGACCAATTCTCTCCATAAAGGTTCACCAAATAAAATAACTTCCTATACAAGTATACAAATACATAGCTGCTGAAGATAGATGAAGTAAACATTTAAAATTAGATGGTAATAAATGGATAACAAGACATTGAAAGACTTTTTTTTTTTTTTTTTTTTTTTTTTTTTTTTTTTGAATTAGGACAGCAATTGGCGATGACCTAGGCACTATAATGCATTATCTGTGCTTTAAATCCTTCAAAATACATCATATATGCATATCAGTAACTCCCTTAGAACATAAATCAAAACAAGCATAAGGGTATTACGGATGATATGTTTGTTAACATTACTTACAGATCTTCATCCGCTTTCCATGGCCGTCTCAACCCGTTCTTCTGACTGGCTTGATCTGCACTATTGGGGTCAGAAGATGAGTTACCATGCCCCTCGACTACATTTGGGAAGTTACTAAAAGGAAAAGATGATCTACAAAGCTGCATTTCATGACATGCAGGTGAATAAATCTGCGAATAAGCACTATTATGTGCCTGTCCAGTCATAAACTGGTTAATGGCTTCCTCCAAACTTTGCTGGTTAACGTTGGCGAACGATGAATCTGCTTTATTATCAAAGCAAGTAATAGGTATCCCAAGATTATTTCTAGCGTTATTGACATCATTAAGAGAAAACAAGTTAGCGTTATTGCTCTGATTGGATGTAAGAGAATAATCAGAAGGGTTGTTCCCTAAAATAGTATAATCATAAGAATCATAACACATGGTGAGGTTATGAGAACCGTTTGGATGAACAACAGGTTCCAGCGGGAAGGAGCCACCCATTACACAACTGTTTGAAGTATCCTTGAAATTTCTTTATGAAAACTGAAGAAGAACAAAGGTGGAGAAGAGTGAAGGGGTTTTAAGTGAAAATGAAACTTTTAGAGTGGTAAATTTATAATGAAGATCATGAAATGATAGCCGTAGATTTAGTTTAATCGGATGGATTAGAAGATGGTTAACATACAGTTCAGCACTTCAACATTCGGTTTTAGTAGAGTGCATGGTTGCTTGAGCATTCCGCCCAACCTGAGTAACAGCCAAGCATGTACACGTCATTCTTTATTAGCATTCCAATTTTGAGCGGAGGAGTTTGTATTTCATAGCAACAAAGCTGGTTTATCCGAAAATAATTTTATCAAAAATTGAAGTAGCAATCCACACCGTTGAATTGCTTACAGCTCTCTTATCTCAATGAATCCCCTAAAATTCCGCTTGGAAATCCAGAGCAAAACTGAACTGATCGTGGGTTAACAAAAAAGATTTCAGATACTGTAGCAGTTCTCATTTCATAGGAAATCCTTGTATGAATACCAGAATATATTGGGTAAAAAATGTATAGATACCACGAAATAAACGTTGTTCATTATTTTTAAGCAAAGAGATTACAGTTTTTGGGTCGTGGTAAAATGGAAAAAACGAGATATCACGATTGGAAAAAAATCCAGTTTACAATCGTGATATCTCGTTTTTTCCAACTTACCACGACCTAAAAACTGTAATCTCTTTGGCTTAAAAATAACGAACAACGTTTATTTCGTGGTATCTATACGTTTTTTACCCAGTATATTATGGTATTCATACAACGACTCTCTATGAAATGAGAACTGCTACAGTATCTGAAATCTTTTTTGTTAACTTACGATCAATTCAATTTTGCTCCGGATTTCCAGGCGGAATTTTAGGTGATTCATTCAGATATGAGAGCTGTAAGCAATTCAACGGTGTGGATCGCTGCCTCAATTTTTTATAAAATTATTTTTGGATAAATAAATTGTATATATTTAATGCATTCAACATAAAACAATTTGAATGAATATTGAATCATGATTAATTCATTTGAAAAAATTGTCTTTAAGTTATAATACCTATACAATATATTTTTTGTTAATTTAAATTTTTATTTGTATTATCAGTTGATATAGAAGAAGAGCGTTTTGAATTCGTAAAGAAAGTTTGCTAGATTTTTTTTTTTTTTGGAGTATATAGATTTTATTTTCTATTGGTTAATACACAACATTTCTTTCATGATATATTTACATTTGTTAACCAGTATAATTTGGTATTCATACACTGCGACTCACTGTAAACTATAATAATCTCCTTGGACTAAACTCACCTAGAAATGGATTATAAATTTCATGAATTAATTTTAACTGGTTATTTTTTAAATACCCAAAATGCTTATTCATTTTCCATTCCATCCGTTTGCCCACCTCTTATCTCTATTTCTGATTCATGAAACCTAGTTCTTTCTCAAATTCATCCACACTCCTGAACTCAATTCTATAAAATCCTACCATCATTGTTTTTTTTTCTTACATGCGACTGAAGAAGAAATCATCACCAGAAATGTTGCATTCAGGATAGGAAATAGAAAGGGTCACCAGAGATAATTGACACATGATGTCACATTCTTCTTATTTTTGATGTTATACTTCTTTATATTTTATATATTTTATTAAAACGCTTATATTTTGATTGCATTATGTTAATCTGCCTTTTTACAAGGCTGTTACGTTTTGGACTAGGATATCCTGGTATCTCGAAAGCCTAGTACAGATTGTAATACAAAGCTACGAAGAACTAGAATCACCTGAATTTCACTTTTGAATTAGCTAAAACCGAACCCAGAATTTGACTTTATTCGGGATCATTATGAATCTGGAGCATAGAAGAACCTAGAATTTGGTTAAGTTAGGGATCTGTATGAATCTGAAGCACGAAAGAAGAACCAACCATGGCTAAGTCAAAGATCTGTATTAAGCATAAAATCAGAACCCATAATTTGGCTAAGTCCTTAGTCTCTATAAGTTCGAAGCATAGAGAAAAAACCAAAACTTTTAGCAAAGTCAAGGATCAGTATTAATTCTGAGACATAGAATTTCAATTTCCAAAACACACTAAAAACTACGTCAAAAACTCAAAATCTGAAGGTCAACCCGGAGAACCAAACATATATAGATGGAAATAAAGCAAAGGGGGACCATCATATAGATCACACCTTAGAGAGTGCAAACCCTATAAGGGATTGATACCAACCCCACATAAGGGTTTTTACCGACCCCTCTAAATAGAGCGACATAAGCCTTATTTTTTGAGTCGAGTCATCTCTTTTTAATGGGCCTCTCTATGACTTTGTAAGACGATCTGACTTGGACTTCTTAAATGTAACACCCCATATTTTAATACACAATAATTATATTAAGAGGATAATAAAATGAATATTAATTAATTAAACATTCACAATTAGGAAAAACAGACTTTACCATTGCATTCGTTATGAAATTTTGGTTCAGATAGACTCTTAGTTTTCGTAAATCGGATTAAGTATGAAGAAGTTATGAACTAAAGAAGATTGAACTAAAAAGAGTGTATAATATATAAAACTAAACTCTGAAAACAACGGTATGTGGGAGACCCAGCCCCAACCGGGTCAACACAGGTCTAAGACGGGTCGACCCATGTGTTGACCCAGGGGTCGACCCACCTTCATGCAGGGTGGGTTCCAGCTTCTGAATCTGGACTGCTTGATACACAAAATACATACGTTGACTCAGCTTGAGGTGTACGGTTGGATGTATAAACCTAAAATCTAATGGTTTAGAATTATCCTAGCTAATATATAAATACGCTAGCAGCCTCACTATCATCTTACACACAAACATTCTTCAGTCTTCTTCCTCCAAGCTGTTTTAAATAAAAAATAAGATACCAAGGTGCTACTAGAATCTAGATTAGAAGAATAATTCTAATTTTTCTACAACAACAATTTAAAGTGACATTTTCTGGAAACAAATCAAATCACTGTGAGGTCTAGTTATTTTTAGATCTGATAATTAAAAGTATTCTGACCGTAAATAATTTGAATATGAAATCATACAGTATTTATAATTTTATTTGTTATTGTTTTGCTGTCAATTATATATTAGTTTTCAGTTATTGCCTATTACATGTACATCCTTATTATCCCTTTTTCTGTCTTAGTTTTATTCACAGTCTTATGCCTATTTTATTTAGTTTATGTCTTTCTGAATTGGATTTGTATTTTCTCCTTTTCTTTTTCTTTTTTGCTAAGCCTAAGCCATCGAATGCTTAGATTATTTCCGTTAGAATTGCGTAAAGTTGGGATTAATTGGAATAACTTGTAATAACAGTAAAGTAGAGAATTAGGCATATTAAAACATGAAATCCAATGATTGTATAATTGGGATAATATGAAAAACATGTTAATCTTAATAGGTTAAACTTAATTTAATGTTAATAGAACATGTTCGGAGGATCATATGTAACTAAGTAAAACCTATAACTTAATCTATATACATCTGAGCAGGTGCTTGTCTATTTTGGGGAAGCGGTTGCACACATAATAAAATATATAAGAAATGTCATTTACAACTATGCTTATTAATGAACTTAAACCTGTTAAGTTATACCTTTTAATTAATAAGCTAAGATGTCTCACGTCTTGCTGTTTACTTCTAATTTTAGGACTCTTAAAATCCTAGTTTTTTGGGTGCACAATCCTAGGGGACGGCTTGTGTCAATCTTGCTGTGTGGAACCCGTATCAGTCAGTATCTCTGTTGGTATCATGAAGAGGGGCCTCACACTAGGTAAGGGTCAAGGTACACTTTACTGATCTGGATTGTAAGAGATTCAAAGTTGGAAGGTGGGTACGAGCCCGTTTCGGTGGAGTCATGAGCATGCATGAGTCCGATGGGGCAAACTAAGAAGCTGTAACACCTGCGAGTAGGTATGTGTCTTATAAGTTGGTGGGTTAGGGACTGATATCCCCTACCACCGTGGCTGGCACATGATATTTGTGTAGTAAGGAGTCGATCGCATGGGTAGTAATTAGGGTAACACCCAATCCTGATATTCTAGAAGTTGGTGTAGAAACTTGTTCTTGGGATATGAATGAGAAGCGTACATGATCTTTACCTTACTTTGTTATCTCGTTTACTTTGTACTTGTATATTTTACTATGAAGCTGTAACACCTGCGAGTAGGTATGTGTCTTATAAGTTGGTGGGTTAGGGACTGATATCCCCTACCACCGTGGCTGGCACATGATATTTGTGTAGTAAGGAGTCGATCGCATGGGTAGTAATTAGGGTAACACCCAATCCTGATATTCTAGAAGTTGGTGTAGAAACTTGTTCTTGGGATATGAATGAGAAGCGTACATGATCTTTACCTTACTTTGTTATCTCGTTTACTTTGTACTTGTATATTTTACTATAGTATTACATCCAACATTATTTATCTGTCTTGATACTTCCTATCTTACCCTATTGCTGAAAATCACCGGAATTTGCTAGACTTTAAGTCAAACCTTTTTTCCCTTCTCTCTCTTACTTTCCCCCGTCAGGTTCTCAAAGTGGTAGTGGACAGTAGCTGTGACCGTGATTCTATTCATTTTGGACTTGGATTACCTCTCTTTCCACGTATTACTTCAGTTTCTTTTATGTTTATTGTTATGACATGTAAGAGATATTATTTTCTGGTTTATACTTTGACAATTTATAAGACAAATGTTAATGGCTCTGATATTGATGGTATATTTTGGAAAATATTATGTTAAAATTGATTTGAAATTATAGTTTAATGTTTTTCCGTTGCATATTTATATTTCGTCTTGTTAAAATAAGTTTATGTATTATTATTGCGCTTCACAGAACTTAATGCATCCTTATATAGGTGTCATTAAGGGACGTGGGGGTGTCACATTTCGTATTGGAGCCTAAGATTACAAGGTCATATAATTTTTTTTGTAAAGGTTTTCTTCAAAGTAAAGATTTACAAATAAAACCAGTTTTTGGAAAAATATATCCCCTCAAGTCATTTACAATATTCCTTATATCTCTTTCTGAATCCTTGTTTCGTCTCTTTTTCAACATGTCTGGGGCTTCTAATTTCCCTGAGGGCATTACAAATCCGACATGGTTCCGTAGTTACGTAGAGGCTACAACACCTGCCGAAGTGCAAGGCAATGCCCCACCCCCGGCTGTAGCCGCAGTAGCTCGACCTCATGCTATAGTCAACTTTTCTAAGCTTTGTAAGGACTTATGTGCCATGGAAGGCAAGTCATTTCGTGGTACCGAGAGTTTTATGGAGGGCACAATTGACTTAGAGAAATGAAGAATGTGCTTGATTTATTGGAGCTCGCTGGTAGGAGAAAGATTTAGTTGGCTGCTTGGTAACTAAAAGAGGATGCTTAATGATGATGGGAGATGACTCAAGCGGGACATGCGGTAGCCACTTGGGATGAGTTTAGACGCAGATTTGAGATGAAGTTCTTGTCGTATGCAGAGGAAAGAATACAGATGGAGAAGTTTTTGAATTCGAAACAAGGAGATATGTCAGTGAAGGAATATGTCAACATCTTTAACCAAGTAGCAAGATTTGGTTTGGATTTGGTAAACACTCCTCATAAGACGGCTTTAAGGTTCGCAAAAGGGTTGAACCAACTGCCCCCAAGGACTAATATTGACCCATATCCCTATGGGAGCGACTTTCAAGAGACCAGTTGACATGGCTCGCGAAAGAAATGGTGGCCCAAGAAGGGAGCGACAAAGAAGGGAGGAAAACCTAACAAGGCCCAGATCAAGACGGAGGTTAAATGCCATCGTTACGGAAGTTTGGGGCACTTTGTGAGAGACTATAAGAAAACGAAGAACGCATGTTTTAGTTGTGGTCAAGTTTGACATTTGACTAGGCAATGCTCCAACAAGCATGGTTAGAAGGCTGGGTCATCAGGAGGCAAGTGCTTGCGCTTGAGGCTAATGGATCAGAACGTGGTAGGAAAGTCACTGTTGAAGGTTTGATTTCTCTTTTTGACTCTCCTATTAAGACTCTCTTTGATTTCGGTGCTTCTCATTCATTCATATATAATTCCGCAGTAGATAATCTGTACCTAGATACTAGTATTTTTTCTAATCTTGTTGTAGTCTCAAACCCCATAAGAGGTACGACTCGTTTGTCTATGATATGTAGGGGTTTGAGAATTTCTGTTATGGGCGTCAAATTTGAATGCGACGCATACGTTCTTAACTTTATGGGTTATAGACTTATTCTAGGAATGGACTGGCTAGTCATGTATGGTGTCATCCTTGGTTATGAGAGGAGAGTTGTTAGACTTCTAACATGCCATGATAGAACTCTTTACATTTCTTGTGACCCACAAGTGTCAGTTATGCCTAGTTTCCTATAATCTCTTGATGCTTCCGTTGATGATCTTCGATCAGTACTCATGGTTAGTGGTTATCTAGACATGTTTGATGAGGTGAGAGGATTACCTTCGAGGCTTGAAATAGATTTTTGGATTTACTTGGTGGAGATTGCGAAGCCAGTCGCTTTACAAGTGCGCCACATTGATCCTACGGAGAGGAGGTAGCTCAACAAATAAGTAGGTCAGTTATTTGAGAAAGGATTCATTAGACGGA
This sequence comes from Allium sativum, assembly GCA_030737875.1. NCBI lineage: Eukaryota > Viridiplantae > Streptophyta > Magnoliopsida > Asparagales > Amaryllidaceae > Allium > Allium sativum. The sequence goes on along the minus strand of CM060916.1, from coordinate 890,207,852 downwards.
GCATTTCTGAGTGGGGAGCTCCAGTTGTCTTTGCAACCAAGGCAGACGACTCTCTATGTCTGTGCATGGACTATGGAGAGTTGAATAAAGTCACCAAGAAGAATAGATACCCACTTCCGAGGATTGATGACTTGTTTGACCAACTAGTGGGTGCTTAAGTTTTCTCACAGTTGGATCTAGCCATGGGATTTCATCAGTTGAGGGTAGTAGATGATAGTACTACCAAGACAACTTTAGAACTCTAGATGGTTTATTTGAGTGGTTCATCATGCCTTTCGGGCTGACCATTCACCCGCATACTTCATGGATTTAATGAGTTGGGTGTTTATGGAGTATCTAAACAATTTTGTGATGGTTTTGGAGGATGACATTCTGGTTTTCTCGAGGAGCGAGGAAGAGCATGCTAGACTCTTAGAGGAGGTTCTCAACACTCTCAGATCGCATCAGCTTAAGGCAAAATTTACCGAGTGTCATTTTTGGAGAAAGGAAGTAAGGTTCCTAGGGCATGTAATCTCCAAGTATGGAATATTGGTAGATCCCACTAAATTTGTCGCAACTCAAGACTGGAAAGCCCCTAAGAATGTGACAGAAGTTAGGAATTTCCTTGGATTGGCGGGTTATTATAAAAAGTTCATTAAGGACTTTTCTTGGATATCAGCTCTGCTCACACGTCTAATGAAGAAGAACTTAGATTTTTCTTGGATTATTGATTGCGAAGACGCTTTCCATAGTTTAAAGAGGGCTATGACATCATCTCTTGTTCTGACGCTTTCCAATTGTAGCAAGGTGTTTACGGTCTACAACGATGCTTGTGGCACAACTTTATCAATGTGCCAAGTTGATGCAAGAAGTAGGGTACTCTGCTATGGAAGTAGGCAATTGAGAGTTCACGAGAAGAATTACCACACCCACGACTCGGATTTTGCTGCAATATTGTTCGCACTTAATTCTTCGTGACATTATCTACTTGGAGAGAGATTTGAGCTATACACGGATCACAAGTCGCTCAAATATTTGTTCTCGCAGAAAGATCTCAATTTAAGGAAACAATGATGGACGGAATTCCTTGCATCCCACTATTTTGAGATAGCTTACACCCTAGGCAAGGGTAATGTGGTGGCAGACCCGTTGAGTAGGCAAAGGATGACCTTAAGGCCTTTATTCGTAGAGAGGAAGAGCTTGGAGTTTATCTCGATGTTTGATTTTAGGCCATCTATGGATTTTATGCCTAGTTTGTTGGCATCACTAGAGGGGTGCTACCGACTCTTATTGAGTGCATTAGATCCACACAGCAAGACTACCAACAGATGGAAGACATCTTGGATAGAGTTAGTAAAGGAGAGATCTTTAGTCCCTAGCTAGATATTCTATGGGCGAGAAAGGATGGCTAAAACGGTATGGGAGATTGTGTGTTCCCGGAGTGGGGATACACTGAGATTAGTTCATGAGGAGGCTCATCGCTCTTGGATGACTATCTATCCTGGAGGTAATAAGATGTACCGAGATATGAAGCGAGTTTTTCACTGGACTGACATAAAGAAAGATGCGGCAGAGTTTATGGCCCAATGTTTGACTTGTCAACAAGCAAAGGCTGAACAAAGGAAACCTGGTGGATTGCTTCAGCCCTTGGACATGTCACAGTGGAAATGAGAGAGCGTTTCTATGGACTTTATTGATGGACTGCCCAGATCGAGGAAAAGCAACACGAGTATATGGGTGATAGTTGACAGACTTACTAAGAGCACTCATTTTATCCTCGTTAAGAGAAAAAGAACAACATCCTTACTAGCATTGATACACCTTAGACAGATAGACCGACTCTATGGGGTACCTTCCAATATAGTAAGTGACTGTGACGCCATCTTCACGAGTGAGTTTTGAAGGAGCTTGCAAGAGGCACTAGGTACACAGTTATGAATTACCATAGCATACTACCCTTAGACCGATGGACATACTTAGAGGGTTAATTGGGTTCTTGAGGATCTACTGAGAATGTATATATTTGACTTCGGAGGGACTTGGAAGAATCATCTCCTATTGGTTGAGTTTTCCTATAAAAATAGTTATCAGTCAAACATAGGAATGGCGCCTTTAGAAGCACTTTATGGAAGGCCATGCAAATCTGCCATGTTGGTTGGAGTCTACGGACCGACTTCCACTTGGAACAGAGATGGTTAAAGAGATTTCTGAAAAGATAGACCTTATTCGAAGAAGGATGAAAGCAGCTCAAGATAAGCAGAAGTCATATGCCGATAAGAGGAGGACTGACTTGGAATTGGAGGTAGAAGATATGGTCCTCATCAAAGTATCACCTTTGAGGAACATAGTTTGATTTGGCTCGGTAGGGAAATCAACACCAAGGTTCGTAATACCATTTCCCATAGTTAAGAGGATAGGTCAGATGGCCCATAGAGTTAGACACCGGAGAGGCTGGCGGGAGTTCATGACATATTCCAAATTTCCCACTTGAGGAAATGTCTACATGATTCAGAAGAGGCATGTTAGCCAAGTACGCTTGAGGAAAGTTCCTACCCATATTCTTGGATCTAAAGTTGAGAGGTTACGTAATAAAGAGATCAAGTTAGTGAAGGTGCAATTGGGAGAAGATTGAGACGATGCGACATGGGAACCGGAAGACAAGATTCATGCTTATTACCCTTTTCTCTTTGAGAGTACTTTCTTAATCACCTTTCTATGCTTTTGAATTCAAATTTATTTATCCTATCGTTTGAACCATCAATCCTTAGGTAGAAATCTATGTTTGAAAACATGTGTTTGAGACATGTTATGTTTGATGATTGCAAGTGTTTGCCAATGGATGTATATACACACAATAGGCACTAGATCGGCTCAAGCACTTACATATTTCATATGGATGTGTGCGCATTTTAAATTTGCAATGGATGAAAATGGTTGAATCATCACATAGATGTGACATTTTAGTGAATGGTCATGCATGCATATAGAACTTATATGTACTATTAGGATTCTTTTGCATACATATTGAATAAATGACACAGACATATATTGCATTAAGGAAGTCAACTGAATCAGTCGACTGCCTGATTTTCACATTTGTGTAGGGACATATACACAACACTAGCGAATAGGCCTGTGTTTAATAAGTTGATGGGTTAGACACTGATATCCCCTACTGTTGTGGCTGGCACAGGATATTTGCGTAGTAGGAAGCCGATCGCATGGGTAGTAGTTAGGGTAACACATAATCTTGATATTCTAGTAGCTAGTGTAGAAACTTGTTCCTGGGATATGAATGAGAAGCGTACATGATCTTTACATTACCTTATTATCTCGTTTACTTTATAATTATATATTTTACTGTAGTTTCATATTTAGCATTATTAAGTTGCCTTGATACTTTCTATCTTATCTTATTGCTGAAAATCACTAGAACTCGCTAGACTTTATGTCTAACCTATTTTGGTTTCCTTCTCTCTCCTCCTTTCCCCCTCAGGTTCTCAAAGTGGTGGTGGATAGTAGCTGTGACTGTAATTCTATTCAACTTTGACTTGGATTACCACTTTATCCACGTATTACTTCAGTTTCTTTTATGTTTATTTTTATGACATGCAAGGGATATTATTTTGTGGTCTTTTACTCTGATAATTTATGAGACAGATGTTTATGGTTTTGACATCGATGGTTTATTTTGGAAAAATATTATATTGAAATTGATTTGAAATAAAAGTTTAAACTTTTTCCGCTACATATTTATATTTTGTCTTGTTAAAATCAGTCTCTGTATTATTATTGCGCTTCACAGATCTTAATGAATCCTCATATAGGTGGCATTAAGGGACGTACAGTGTCACATTAAGTGTAAGAAGGTCTATAGGGTTTTAGAAAAAGGTATATTCTCTTATCTACTCCATGTGGAAGCTATGCCATATATTGGAGACAAAACACCTCCTTCTCTCAACTTTCATACAACCCACTGTACTTGTAACTTTTTTAATAAAAATGTCAGCCCTAAAAAACCATCAGAGAGATAGAGGTAGAGTGGCACTACATAATAAAGAAAAAGTTAGGAAAACCCCTCCTAATGGTGTCTCATAAGATGAAATGCAATTAAACAATGTGGCCAACACCAAAATGGCCAAAAAAGCAACAATAAGTACAAAAGGAGTCTATGTAACACAAGTATGGGAAAAAAAATAAAGGACCCAACCACAAGGAAACACTAAGGTGAAATAGCAAGGTAGAAGGCCAGTTCAACAGAGAAGAGTAGCGACTTGGAAGGAAAGCCGTCAAGCAAGACAGAGGAGTTGAGAGAAAATGCCATGACTAGAAAACTTGGAAGTTAGAGAAAACGACATTAGTAACTGATGCTAAAAATAAAAATAAAACACTACATAAAAAGTCAATGTAAAAATCATAGAGATGTGGAAAGATTAAACTCAACGATGAATGGATTTAAGAAATGAGTCAAAGGTTTGGTATACAGGAAGGCGAGGAACTTATTTTTAATGTCTTCATGGGGTGACCGACCCCGACTTTATCAAATATTTTATTATCATAACGAAATATGTTATATGCACACCAAATATGCCAACAAATATAGCTGGAATAATGTGAGAAAGAATGGCACTAATGGATTTATTGCGGGAGTTGGACCATGAGAATGCAATGAGCATCCAGGGAAACATTAGAGGAAGGAAATCCCATTAGATTCCCAAAATGTTACCAAATGGAATATGCAGCCTCATTGTTACCGAAAAGTTGAAAGTTGGATTCGTAGTGCTAAGAGGCATAGCAAAAACGTTTACAAGAAAAAGAAATGCAAAATTTAGAAATGTTCACGTCCAGCGGTAGTGCATTATAGATAAGTTTCCATACGAGAATGGTGATTTTAGGAAGGATGTGGTTTTCTTAGATCATGGAACAGAGGAGTCGGAAAGGGGACCGGGACCGGATGACATCCTATGCATTTCTAAGAGACAACGAGCTAATAGACTATTGGAGTGGAGAGCATGAAGAGACACAATTGTAAAGATCTTTAATTTTTTGCATACGCTTCCAAGTTTCACTAGAATATGGCTTCATTAGGAAGAGATGAAATAATTTGGCCTCACTAGGAAAAGATAAATGCCAAATCGAGCCAGAAATTACTAGGCTATGCAGACCTCGGGTGAAAGCCCTGCGACAAAGGGAAATAAGCTAGAAGACAATGGGTCTTCTTGACGGACATCCTTACTGGATTAAAAAGAATATCTAGGGCATCCATTTATGAAGATGGAATACCAACAATTAGATATAACTCTTCATACCATGCCAATGAAAGGTTCGCAGAAGCCTAACTTATGAAGGACCTTAATGAGAAATACTCGGATAATATGTCATAAGCCTCGGCCGTAGCCAATTTGGTGACCATGTTAGCACCATGGACTTTGTGATTAATCTGAGAGATAAGCTCCTGAGTGAGAAGAATGTTATTGGAAATGGAGCATACCTTTGATAAACCCCACTCGGGAGGTGGATATGGTGTTAGTAAGAATGAAGGATAGTCTATTAGCAATGATTCTCGAGACAATCTTATTACAGAAGTTGCATATACTGATCGAACTGAGATTATATGGTTTATTAGGATTATCTGTTTTAGGAAAAAGGACGACTAGTGGTAGCCAACTCTTAGTAAGGGGAGCCTAAAGAAAAAATCACTAATGTGCTAAATGAGATCAGGCCCAATGATGTCCTAGAATGAATGGAAGAAAAAGCTATTGAAACCATCTGAATCTCCAATGATATTTTTATCGAGTTGGAAATCCGAGTCTTTAATCTCATTATAAAATGGGGTTCAACATTGGTGCCATTGACATGATCATGAACGAGGGAAGGAATATGTGAGAGGATGTCCATGTCGGGGGCATCCGCGGAGGGAGATCCAATAACGTCCTTGAAAAACAATGAAACAATGGTATTATCGATACCACACCCATCGGTGGCCTATGAACCATCTAGTTTTTGAATTTTGTGGATAGTGAGATTGTTTCTGTATATTTAACAAGGGACTGGAAGAATTTGGAATTGGAATTCCCATGCATAGTCCATTTCAAATAAGCTTTCTATCTCTAGAAAAGCTCCTCGATTTTGAGGGCATCAATGAAATCATTTTCAGCGTGAACCAAGGATTCTCGATTACACGAAAATGGATCTTCATCATAAATCGCTTCTTTGATCAAAACATTTTTGTTTGCCTATTTGACCCTGGCTAAGATGTTGGAGGAAGCAGATTTGTTCCAGGCACGAACCCACACTATGGTATTATGCAGCTTAGTAGAGAAATCTTGGAGTGGGTTCCCATGGGTCGGGTTGTCCCCGACAACCGAGACAATATCGTGGAATGAATGGTGGTGACCTATATATTTTGAAAACATAAAGATTCAAAACCGAATTTAACCTCAATTTTTATTGGAGAAGCATGGTCAAAATTGTTCAGTTAAGATAATCAATAATCGTCATGAAGGGTTTGGCGAACCAGTTCAGGTCATCGAACACACGATCGAGTCTATTCGAAGATATAGGCGTTTTCCTCCCTATTATTATACCACATATAGGCATATCCCTGAAAGAAGTTTTTGAAGGGTTTGTTGAGGCGATGGAATTTTCAAAGTCGTCGATAGCTTGACTATTAGTATATTATCATCAATTTTCTCATCATGATTAGCAATGTTGTTAAAATCCTCACCGATGACCCGCGATTGGCAGCCCAAATTAGCTAGAAAAGAGATAACATCCTAGAGACCAAGGGTTAGAACATTTGGAATAAATACAGGCGAGAAGTTATGGATCATCCTAAGGAAAGATTTTGATTGAAAAGGACAAACATTGTTTAGAGTCATGAACGATTGTCACCATCCAGTCAAATTTCCATAAAGTTCAAATTTTGCTATTATAATTGGAGATATCAAATAAAAAACCTATTTTATGAACCAGAATAGGTAAGGATGGAGACTCCACCATTAGTTCTTGAATGGAAAGTACTGAGATATTGTGAATTTTAGAAATACACTTTAGTCTATTAACTGTAGGATCATTTCCAATCCCTCTAACATTCCAGAATAAGATATTAATCATTGCAGTTTTGAAATGAGAGAAAATTTGTAAAGTTTGGCAATAACCGCCCATGTTTTAGGTTTAATAGGCATAATTTTCACATTCCTACGAGCGGAACTTGGATGTGAATGAGCGTGTTTAAGTAATATAGAAGGAGAGGATGAAGCCATAGATATCCGGTGAAGGAACCCCAGAATGGATTCAAAACCCAACACAAAAGTAGTATTGTAGTAGTAGAAGCAGGGAATGGTTTACTATTAAATATGTTATATTGGGAGCACATATGAGATTGAGCTTGATGATTGGTGGTAGTTGGCGTATAAACAGAGTTATGACTAAAGGAGATAGGTTCAGTAAGAAGTAAGTTAGTGTGTACCTTTCTATAACCGATCTCACATTTAGACATAGGTGAAGAGCATAGAGCATCAATCATCGGCTGCCCAACTAAGTGATCACAAGGGGCGGATGGACGTAATTGGACCAGAGCAGAAGACTGGTCCTTATCCAACAATAACTCATCCAAGAATAAATCATCCGATCGAGTCCAAGTTGAAGCTCGGGTTGGCCAAATCAATGGATCCAACAATGTAGAAATTTGAGAGGTCCAAAGGCTTGTGCTTTGTGTGTTTGCACGGTCGACCACAACCACACTTAGCAGCGAACCGCATGAAGGATAATATCTAATGAAGTAGGAGACTTACGAGGACTAAGATAACTAGCAAATCCTCGAGGAACGATGGCCTAATACGATGCTTGTGCAGCACAGGAAGTACCGCCAGCAGACACATGTGACGCATAACGCATTGGAAAGTGCTGAGAAATCCAAGCATTGAGGTTGATTAACGGGACCTAGAAAGAATTTAAAAGACTTGCAGTAAGTAGAGAACCAGTAGAAAGATGCTGATCATCCAAACAATGGGATGACACACTTTGGACGTCACCTTATTGAGACGGGATATCATTGTGTCAGTTGTAGAAATGGAGGGAGACATACCAAATATGGAATAAAATGCATTCCAACAATTATGAGAGGGAACATTGCCATGTTGCAACTCAACACTGTGCTGCTGCGTCAACATGACCACCGGCGTTGAACTAAAATAAAGGCTACTTGAGCTAACAAAAATTTCCATTTAACAGCATTTGAGCAAGCCGAAAGTCACTGGAATATAAGAGGTATTACAAGAGGATGGCGTTCATGTGTGGATCATGTGAAGCATGTACGGTTTTTGAATAAAAAATGTTAGGTTTTCCAATGTTAAGAGGTTTTGCATCTTTTGGCATATCAGTGTGCATGTCAACACCTGACAAAGCATAGGAATTAGTTGTCTGACCATAAGTATTTTGTGGGCCTATATGCGCGACGGGGCCGACTAAGTTCTGGACAATGAGGATAGATGCTTAGAAGGAACCAATAACATGAATTGTTGAATTTGATGCTTTCAAGCTTGAGGCAACACTTGTGGAAGAATGAAAAATGCATTACGTATTGGCTACTGACTGATTTTGGGTAGTGTGGCCTTAGGATGGAAGTTGCTCAATGTTAGGCTGGATAATTATTGGTGAAGATGAGAATGATCAGACGTTTGTCCAGGTACTTGTACCCAATGTTTGGCTTTTACGCTTGCATTTTGTTTGTACTGCACAATTCCAAACTGAAACATGTTAGCGACATTAGCAATTTGACTGTTAGAAAGTACAAAAGCGACATGAGAAGTAATGACCATTTTACGGCTACTAGAGGCTGCATTAGAATTTTTAGGAAGATCTGCCTCAAGATTAGTGTTAACAAATACTTTTACAATTTGGAAGTTGATTATGTCATAATTTCTTACACTTCAAGAAACATCTTGGAAGACTTTTGTGTTCAATATATTTCTAAAAGTCATAGCTATTTTGTCTAACAATGATTCTTACTAGTGGAGGATGGAATAAATCTAAATTCACGCACATACGAAAAAGACTGGGTCGATTACTGTTAATATTAGCTTCATCCTCAAGTGCCTGTCCAATTTTTTTACAAAGAGCTTCCAAAGATTCTTCATTATAAAGGTGAGCCAGTAAATAAGGGAATGAAACCCAAATTTGAAAAAACAGACCGCCTAAAAAAGAGGATGAAAGCCAATAGACCATTTGAAATTTTTTGTTTGAGCATTAAGGACCCTTAGATGCTTCCCGAGCCAAAGTTATAGCTAGTCCTCCTCATTAAAAAATTGTATAAGGATATGATGATTGTATACAGAACCAATTATAGCTTGAGCAATCAACGGGCATTTAGTGAATACCTTGCAGATTTGATTAACTTATGGACGTCCAACAGCGAAACGACCTACAAGCGAATGTTGCAATGGGGAAGTGAACATGGAAATTTTATCTAATGAGAAAAGTACCACTAATTCACCCTTGAGAAACATTTTTGATTTGATAATTTTAGCTTGGCCAAAGACAACAATAGAAAAGCTCTTTTGCACAGCCCGCCAGGATCTCAAGTTAGCGACCAAGAGAATGGGCGAAGAGGGAGAATTAGCTTCCAGGCAATGGAAGTTCTAGAAACTTTTCTAGGAGGAGAGGGGAGAGGCAAAAAGTAGAGTTCCGATGTGGTACCAATTGTTGGCACCACCAATTATGCGATGAAAGTATCTTCTACAGGGTTCTGCCAAGTTCAGCAAGAACCTAATGGGATCTCGCAGTTAGGTAGAGTGACAACAGTTGCTGGGTGGATTTGGGGAGAGAAGAACAAGGAAGAGTCATAAGTGGAGATATGAGAAGTGGAGAAAGGGAGATTGAGAGGAGGATGAGGAAAACAAAGGATGTGGACGGGCGGATTGTTGGGAAAGGACAACCAAAGTTAGGGTTAGCTATGGTATTTTGACCAGAGCGAGATGATGAATGGAGGATGAAGTCCACGGGAACGACAGCTAATGCGAGGAGTGAGAAGGTGCAATCAATTGACAAGAAAAGTACAAAAAGGATAAATTCTACAAAATGTTAGAATGAGCAAGCAAATGAGAACATACGAAGATTTTTTGAATGGAAATTTGTACTTATAGTCAACAGTATAAGAAAATGTAATTAACAGTATAAGCATATGTTACATCAAGCGGGTACATACCAGTGTTTGCCGAACCATTATAAAAATTGTGCCTTCTTTACTAGTTTCATAGTATTCCCGTGATCGTTCTATAATTGCTTTCTTGCTATTTCTTCTACATGGTTCTATGATCACAATATGTGGGGTGTTAGATTGACTAAAATCAAATCTAACATTTTTGGCACTCTAGGTCGGGGGCACCTATAAATTAGAATTAGATTTTCTTAATGATTTGGGCATGGCTAAGAAGAAAAGAAACAAAGCTCTCACTACACCATATATGCTGATTGGCTGTGTTTTTAGTCGTATCTAAAGCTGTTGGGCACGGTAAATAGCCGTATCAAAAAGTGGCATCTTAAATTATTAGATACGGCTTTAACCCGTATCTCAATGGATTAACATACGGCTATTTAGCCGTATCTAAAGTGTATGTAGATATGGCTAAAAACCGTATCTTACACACACACACACGCACACACACACGCACACACACACACACACACACACACACACACACACATATATATATATATATATATAAAAGAAGAAACTGCATCACATATTACTTGTAACACAAAGCATATATAACACAGGATACACTAGTTCACAATTGTAACAGTAAACGAAACATTTGTATGAAATATTTCAATACATTACAATATATAATGATACATGCTATTTGACTACATTACAATAAATAAGTACACGCTGTTTCATTACACTAAAGAAGATACATAATGTTACATTACAATAAGTTGTGATAAATACCCGAACCGGGGTCGTGAGCTTGTTGAATCAATGCTTCCATCAAGATGAACATCCACCAAAACATTGCATTCTATCCAAGACATGAAGGAACCCTTCAGGAAGATCAACACACTATTCTATCCAAGGCCTAGTAATAAGTTAGCTTGGATAGCATATAGCATGTACACTACAAAGACCTGTAAAAAAGTGCAAACCGCATAATTTAGGATAGGATATATGTCCGCATTATTATTTTCATTAATAGCTGAATATTGCAAGTCTACAACATTTTTACTTGTTCGGTCGAGACTGAGTATCGATTAAAGACAGTTATTATAGCCTAATTAAAGAGCAATATAGAGGATATGTCCACATTATTATAATTCTCATTATTGTCACTTGGCTGCAATGTAGATATAACATTGCATTAGCAAGTTCTACGAGTGGTCGCCCTTAACCAGCCCTATTCGCCCTTAACCAGCCCTATTCAGAGCTTCAAACATGGACTCATACTCTAGTTTCGACCTCATCTAAAATCGCTTCTGGTTACGACTTTGGGGATAAAAGAATTAATGAATTCCGGCTTGATATGAAAGAGTTATGGACACTCAAAAATGGACTCAGGCCATGTTTGCAGCAACAAAACGTGCACTTGCAAAATCTTGTGGCCGAACTATTCTCGCCGCAAAGGTTATAGATATCAAACGAAGTATTTTTGCACATAAATTTTCATGTATCTATAACATAACACATAAATTTTCATAGAAAAAGCAAGATATTACCTGAAGTTTAGATCAACAAACTCACATCCATGCTTATTTGCTTCATCCAAATAACGGAGGTTGCATCCTGCACACACATGTTATATTAATAGTCAGCTTCTATTTTTGCATGTAAGTTGACTAACAAAAATGATTTGTTGCATGAGCACAAAGCAACTTGGTTCAATGCAGCAAGTCATAAATGGAAAAGCAGTTTTACGCCTTTACTCACATGCAGTGTGACACACATGACACACCAAACAAATTGACTAAATATCAACCTATAAATTCCATTCTGTTTTCATTCATGCATCCATCACCGGTTTTTCTACTCAATCACACAATTTCCCAATATCAATTACCAGATATATGCAGCTCAGTCAACAGAACTAGTATGCTTTAGTTCTCAAATCAAATCATACACATGCACTTCAGATAAGTTATAAGGATCAGTGAACATGGTGCAATAATACACACAAATGAGCAGGGCAGCACAATCAAAAGTGTCTGAATTCAAGGTAGACAAATACAACACAAGTAAATGATAACAAATACACTGTCGGACTATAATACTGGGGATAATACCCAATTTAAACATAATAGCAGCATATTAAACCTAATTCAAACCTAATTCGAATTCAAATTAAACCCAAATTAAACCCAATTCATATTTAAATTTAACGGTGATCTAGTACTCACCTCCAGAGGCGACGAGAAGGATGGACAGCGGTGGACTGAGGCTTCGCCGGTCAGTTGAAGGCATCGCGAGATGATGATAACCCATGGACTGCAGTGGATCGATTATTGACAAAGGAAGTCGGTCGAGTACCAAAACCCTAATTTGGGTATTCGGTGGTCGCCATTACAAAATAAAAAGAGGGATTATTCGACCGAAAGTTTTGATAAGGCAAAAGTCAATCGTGCCTATATACAGGTACGGAGGGGGGGGGGGAGGGGAAGGGGGATTGATACGAATTTCATAAGGTTCAAAGCCGCATCAAATGAACTAATCTGGGACTTCGTTGATGGATGGTCAGACTGAGGGTGTTTGGGGTGGTGCATATCGCAAAACTTAGTTTGATATGGATTTGAGCACTGTTAAATTTGATACGGCTTATATCCCAATTTTACGCCCGCGTCCTGGTGCGCCAAATTGGCTGATATGGTGTAGTGTCTTACCAAAGAAACTGCACATGTGGGGAGTCAAGAAGCTTCCTCTAGAGGAAATCCTTCCTTGTACTTAACAATAGAGGATATAGACCAAGTAGTGGCCAGTTACATTTAGGCTGGTTAGACAAGACGATATGCTTTGATGACACGAAGAAATGATGAATAACTTCCTCTAATGGATTATATAAGCCGATGGAGATAGAAACCAAAATTTAGGCGTTGGAAAAATGCTAGTGATGCAAATGATTGGATCTCAGTAGCCAGGACTATAACACCCTCAAAATATAATACACTATAACCATACTTAAATATTCAGAATTAAGTGAAACCGGCATTGTCGTTTCTTTTGTCTCGGAATTCTGGTTCAGATAGACCCCAAGTTTGCGTAAAACAGACAATGTTTGAAGAAACTATTGGCTCTAGAAATTTGTATACATATAAGAAGCTTATGTATAAATTAAATAAGATTCCAGAATTTCGAACGAAGTAAGTGGGAGGACGAAGCAGGAAATTGTCCTATTAGGGGACGATCCACTCCATCACGGGTCGACCCATACGTCGATCCAAGGTGATTGGGTCGACCCATAGGTTGACCCAAGGGGTAGGTGGGTCGACCTAACCTTGATCCGCGCAGATTCTTCCTGATGAACCTTGACTACTTTGTGACCTTATTCATGCTGACTTAGCATGACTTGTACGGTTCGGCTTTAAAACCTAAAATATAAGGGTTGATGTTGGCTCTATAACTCTATAAGATGGCTTCCTTCATTCACAATTCACACAAATTCTTTATATCTTCTTCTACCTCCATGAAATTATTCTAAAAATTATAAACATATAATGGGGGAATGCTGCAGAGATTGGATCAAGCATAGGTAACATCAAGACTTGCATACATACAACTTGGATTGGATTTGGACTTCATACGGCAGAGTGTTATATAATTATCTTCACCAAGACTCAATGTGCGTTTCCGTTATTAACAGATCTAATTTCTTAGGCCTTGGACATGACAGTTAAATAAAACCGGTTAGGATCTATAGTGTTAGTAAATAAACACACATGTTTCCATTATTAATCAACCATGCCGTTAGAATCAACTATATATGTTTATGCCTGTGACGTTCGATAAATACCAAGTTGTACATATGCATGTGATATGGATAAATAACAAGTTAAATGTATTTATCTTCTTTTTCCCATTTTCTATGTTTTATATTTATTTCCAGCCTTGCCTATATATGCCTATGTGATGTGACTCTATTCTTCTTCCTCTATTTTCCTTTTTTACGCCAAGACTAGGCCATTGGAAGCCTAGGCTATACCTGATTAGAATATACGTACAATTGGGGCAAAAATGAATAATATGAAAGAGGAACTTAGGCATGTTATTTACTTGGACTATAATTTGGGGGAAAAAAGGATAAATGTACATGTTCAGACTTGTTGTAAAATGATAATGCGAAGACACTTGCTGCAAATGGATATTATGCATAAACCTGTAACTTGAGAATATAGTTGATGTATAATATGCATATGAAATGGACATGTTAAATTTGAGTTAAAATGGACAATAAGTAAATGACATGTTAAGGATAAGGTCGTACGCACATAGTGACTTGTAATATTACAACCACGCTTATTAGTAAACCTAAACCTGCTAGGTTAAACACAAATATTAATAAGCAAAGAGGCCCCTCATCTGTTGTTTTATTGGGTTTGGGGACTCTTAAATCCTAGTTATTTGAGGGCACAATTTTAGGGGTTTGGCTTGTGTCAATCTCCTATTTGGAACCCATATTAATCAGTATCCCTATAGGTATCCTATTAATGGGGGACCCGCACTAGGTAGGGGCCAGGGCACGCTTTACTGAACAGGATAGTAAGAGGTTCACATAGAAGGATGTTTGCGGGCGCGTTACGGTAGAGTCATGAGCGTGCATGGATCCGACTAGGGAAGATAAGATGCTATAACACCAGTAAATAGGTCTATGTCATATATTTGCTAGGTTAGAGAGTGATATACCCTACTACCGTGGATGACATAGAGTATTTACATAGTAGGGAGCTGATCGCATGGGTAGTAATTAGGGTACCCCTAATCCGCTGTTATGTAATCACATTAACACCAAATCCCGTTATGTGATTTGGGTATGCCTAATCCTGTTGTTTAATTCTACCATTACTACTACTATTATGTAAGCATGTTGAACTTGTTATACTAGTATTGTTGCAGACATATATATTCAGACATTACCTGCTTAGGATATAAATATGAAATAGTACTTGATCATAAGTTTATTCATGTTATTCTGTCCATCATGCTATTCTTTTAGTTTAGTTAACCTATTAGGACAATGTACCTTTCTCATCTAGTCTTATTTACCTGTCTTGACATTCCTATTTTATGCATATTTGTAAGTCACTGCAACTTGCCAGACTTTATGTATGACCCTTTTTCATTCGCCTTTTTCTTCCTTTCGCCTCGGGTCCTCAAAGTGGCAGCACTCAATAGTAACTAGGATTTCTCTTCAGCTTGGACTTGATTTGGACTCCTTGAGATGTATCATTTTGACTTGCTCTCTACTTTAGTATGGCCTATGGCGAGGGATATGATTTTATGTAGTCTAATATTTTATTTCTTAAGATGTTATGTAAGGTAGATTTGAGACAGTTTACTAGTTGTAACTGGGTTTTGATCTATTTCTGAAAATATGCTCTATTTCTTTTATAATAAAGTTTAAAATTTTCCATTGCTTATTTTATCTGGCTTGGAAATTGTTTTCACCAAAAATGGTTCAAACACCAAAGGTACAATGAATGTACTTCACCAATATGGTTAGAGAAAAGTGGAGCCGCACTCAACAACAATTGAAAGTAAAAATGCAAAGGAAACAAAATGGAGACGAGGTTTTAGTGTGGTTCAACCTTGTGTTAGGCCTACATCCACTGTGAATGGAGTTTGCATTATCATGATGATGATTACAAGACATACCAACACTTTTTATTTATACATTCTCTGGCTCACTCAATATATTCTCAATTTACATACAAATTTCGATTAGATTCACGAGATTAGATGGGGGAATGGCAGGATCAGTGATGAAGAAGGTCAGATATGTGACACAGGAGGAGGATATCTTGGATCTTCCATACTTATCAGATTTTGCTAGACGCCATGGCCAAATGGATGAAGGATTTTCAGATAATGGTGATGATCATGGTTGAAATATTCAAGGAATGGCTAAGGATGGAATGTAGCAGCAAATCATGGCAGCCGGAGGTCCTTTTTCTTGGTGGAGGGTGTGACCTATTTATAGGTGAGCCCTTAAGGAGGTTTATTTTAAATTCATCCGAGTTGCTTGTCCTACTTATTACGAACCTGCCACCACCCGATTGTCGCCAACTGTTAGTGACCGTCCCCAACTGTTTAGAGAAAGTAACTATATAAGAGCGAGCAACTCTGTGAGAGTGAGCTACTTCCCAAGTCGCGAACGGTTTTGAGTGAGTGATCTTATGCAGATGAGTGGGCTAGATGAAGTGGTCGTGTTTGACTGTAGGTGGATGGGCGACCAACACCTTAATTGGAAGAGAACAACCAATTGAAATAGTAACGACAGATTGAGGAGCGAATGACTAGGGTTGTAATCTATAAGTGGACATAGAATGCGTGCTCGATCCTTGGTATCTTTGAACTCTCATCTGACTGATAGGGTTGTTCTTCTCCTCGCTTTGTTCAGTCAAACTTTTTGATATAAGGATGACCAGGGCAACCCTTCCATGATGTGTGGGCCTTTGTGTCGCGCCGTTTCTGGAATGGTTTTGCATGCGCGACTTCTTTGTAAGTTTAAACTCTGTCATGCGACTAACCATGGCTATGTTTGAGCAGACCCCCTGATCGTTCTAACATGTGCAACTTTCCCAACTGTACCTGACCTTTGTAGTCTGTCTGAGTATATTGAGAAGCATCCTGCGTGACCGATCCTAATGACACCCGATCCATAATAATAACGCATAATTAATAAACCAATATGTGTGTGGTTTTTAAGGGATAAATAGAAATTTTCTGTAATGATTACTTATTGCGCTTCACGAAACTTAATGCATTCTCTTAAGAGTGATAGTAACGGACGTATGGTGTTATATTTGATATCAGAGCTGAAGGTTACAAGGTCAAAGAAAAGTTTTCAAAACCGTTTTCGAAATCCAAAGTATTTTCAAGTAAAAATCTGTTCTTGAAAACATATCCCTTTAATTCCTAATCAATATTCTCTCGATCTCTTGTTGAATCCCTTTTCTTTTCTTTTTAGCATGTTTGGGGAACCCAATCTTCCCGAGGGCATTCTGTTACCGACATGGTTCCATAGATATCTTGAGGCTACGGCACTTGCCGGAGGTCAAGGGGATGCTCCTCCCCCAGTTGCATCAGTTGTTCCTCTACCTGCATGAGTAAATAACTTCTCTGATTTATGCAAAGACTTCTACGCTATGGGAGCAAAACCATTCCGTTGTACAGAAAGCTTTATTGAAGCACAGAATTGGCTACAAGAGACGGAAAATTGTTTGGACTTTTTGAGGTCGACGCCCGAAGGGAAATACAATTGTCTACGTGGCAACTTAAGAATGAGGCTTCATACTGGTGGGAAGTAACACAAGCTGGAAAACCGGTGGTGACTTTGGATGACTTCAGGCAAAGGTTCGAGATGAAATTCTTATCTCAGGCAGAGGAGGGACTGCAAATGGAAAGATCGTTGGCTTTAAAACAAGGGGACATGCCGATTAAGGAATTTGTGTATAAGTTCAATCAACAAGGTTTGGACTAGAGTTGGTGAATACGACCCCACAAGAAGGTGCTTAGATTTACGAGAGGGTTGAATGAACCTCTCCAAGGATTTGCTTTGTCTCACATACCAATGGTTTTTTTTTGAAAGGGTAATTGATATGGCGCTTATGCTAGAGGATGGCAAGGAAGAAAAGAAAGAGACTAAGACTAAGGAGACTCAAGCTAAAGGAGAAAAGTAGAAATGGTAGCCCAAGAAAGGAGAGAAACAAAAGAAAGGTAGAGAGCCTGACAAGGCTCAAATCAAAAAGGATGTAAAGTGTCATGGTTGTGGTGTTATGGGTCACTTTGTAAAAGACTACAGAAAGGCAAAAGGAGCTTGCTTTAATTGTGGATAGATGGGACACTTCACTAAGAAATGCCCTAGCAAGCAAGGACAATTGGAATGAACTTCTGAAAAAGTGCATGATTTGGAAGCAAACGAACCCGATCGAGGTAGGAAAGTCACGGTTGTAGGTTTGATTTCCCTTTTTCGCTATCCTGTTAGAACCCTATTTGATTCTGGTGCTTCACACTCATTTATATCTAGTTCTTTAGTAGATAGTCTGCACCTTAATATTAGTATAGTCTCTAAACCTATAGTAGTTTCAAATCCGATAGGAGGATCACCTCATTTATCCATGATGTGTAGGGGTTTGAGAATTTCTGTCTTAGGCATCGAATTTGAATGTGACGCACATGTGCTAGGCTCTATAGTTTGATTCTAGGCATGGATTGGCTAGAAATGTACGGTGTCATCCTTGATTGCTAAAAGAGAGTGGTTAGCCTTCTTTCTTGCCATGGCAGGACTCTTAAAATTTCCTACGACCCACGGGGGTCGGTGATGCTCAGTTTTCTAGGATCACTTGATACTTCTGTTGATGACTTGCAATCTGTATCCATAGTTAGAAACTACCCAGATGTGTTTGAGGAGGTGAAGGGACTACCTTCAAAACGTGTGATAGACTTCTAAATTTACTTGGTAGAGAAAACAAAACCGGTTTCTCTAGTAGTGCGCCACGTGGCTCCTAGGGAAAGGAAGGAGCTAAGCAAGCAAGTAGGGCAGTTATTCGAGAATAGTTTTTGTTGGCTCGCTTTTTGACCAAGCCACCCAGGATCATTCGTAAGAGGAAAACAGGAAACCGCGTTCCCCAAGAATATGAAGGAATGGATCGCACTCCATCGTCTCGCCCACCATTAGATCGCGTAACATCGTCTCGCCCACCATCGGATCGCGTACCATCGTCTCGTCCAATATTGAATCGCGTACCATCGTCTCGCCCCCATCTCATCAGCGAACGACGCATCCAGGCGATCCGATCCAAACTTATATTGTTACCCCGAGCGAACCGATCCGATCCCCTGGTACATGGCGAACCCTCTGACCTGTTCAAGCACGAGCTAGTCTTCAGCGATCCGAATCGCGCGGATCTGGCGACGCGTGTCCCTAACCGTCGCTTGGACCGATTCTCCCCCATCTACACGATCCGATTTTCAAGCAGATCACGACACCTGTCCACAACGGCTAATTTGACTGTTTCTCCAACGGTCGCGATGCGATCCGATGCTCTCGGGATTCGTGCCACGTGTCCACGATCCGCCTGACAAAATCAGCTATAAATAGCCCAGAGCTTGGCATTTTTGGGGATCTTTTCGGCAATATTGGGTACTGAATCCGCCATTGTTGTCAAACTACTGAAATACTGAGAGAAATCATTGTTGTACTAGCTTTTAAAGCATAATCAATAATATATAAAGTGGATGTAGGCTCGTTAACGCCGAACCACTATAAATTCTAAGTGCTATTTTCTTTTTCCTTGTTCTTCATTTGAGATTCTCTACTGTTCATAACAATTTGGGTGTTAGGTCCAAATTTCAATCTAACATTTTTGGTGCTTTCACTGAGAAACTCAGTCCTAAAGTTTCACTATTCGCTTCTTTGAGGATTCCAGCGATTCAGATATCATGGCTGGAAAAAGAGCTAAAGCTTCGCAGACCAACGAAACGATTGAAGAGAGTGTGCATGAACTGGGCAACGAAGAAACTCTGGATCGCGGAGCGCAGGGGGCGAACCGATCCGATGAAGACACCGCGTTTCGAGTCGATGAGAACGAGACGATCCAGGCCGCTGAAGGGGTTGTTACTCGATCTCGAGGTAACGCCTCGCAACCTCTGCGTACCACGACCACGAGTCGATCTCAGGGGGGCGCAGCGAATCGCCCTCCACGAACCGCAGCTATTCGAACTGATGGTCAGACTACAACTCGACCTGGAAAAGAACCTATGACCCACTCCTATCGTCCTGGAACCTCTGCTCGACCCGGTTCGAGCTCTTTGCGCATAAGAGAGAGTGATGATGACCACTATGATCCTGCTGCTCCTGTCACTGAGGGGGATCTCTCTCGCTTCGCCGAAATGTGGGATAGGTTGTTTGATGAGTTGGCTGCCCAAAGGCAGGAAAGTTCCATCCTGCGGCATATTTTGACGGCTATGGATAGAAGACTTGATGAGCTAGCAAGGCAAAGAGCATCACCGGTTCGTCCACTCACCCCAGTATATTCTTCTTCGTCTGAAGAATCGCCGAGACCTCCGCGGCGACCGTATGAGAGAGCCGAAAACATAGAACAGCTTCGGTTCGGAACCCTGCCCTCATAGGAAGAAGAAGAACTAGGTGCGGGGCCCCCAAACCATAATGTGAATGGTCAAGCAACGGCTCTCAGGACTCGAGATGTGAATAGTCCTGTGCATAACAGACCACCTCAGCCCCGTCGCCGCACGCATACTTATGATAACAGGGGGCAGCGAAGCCCTGTCCGAGCCCCGGATTTTGTGGCTGCTTCCCGAAGAGAGATCAGAGAACCTCGTCGGGCCCGAGGCACTGACCCCGAACCTCCTTTGACCAGTGCAAATGTTGCAGCCATGGTCCACCAGATTCTGGCCGACAGCCGCGGACAGCGGAACGAAGATTGGGGGATCGACCGCAGTCATACTCCTTTTACTGATGATATTTTGGATGCGACTTTTCCAAGGCGTTTCAACATGCCACAAATGAACCGATACTCTTGGTCGATGACCGCTGCCGCCGCTTCTGACGCGGTTAAGTGTAAAGCGTTTCCCATATTCTTGGAGGACGTAGCTTTGTTATGGTTTACTCGCCTGCCGGTGAGATCGATTTCTAGCTTCAGGGAGCTGAGCGAGAAGTTCGTAGAACAATTTCGTATCTACGCACAGAAGACAAAAAGCGTGATCGATTTATTCCTTGTCAAACAGCGACCAGGCGAGAGTCTAAAGATGTACCTGGATCGTTTCAATTTGGCCGCTACTGAGGTTAAAGATCCTCATGAACCGACCATTGTCGCAGCACTGATTGACGGAGTAGATAAGGACACTGAATTCGGGAGGTACTTGGCAGGCAAACCGCCCCACACTAGAGAGTTATTCTACGAGAAAACCAACGTACATCTACGCCAGGAAGAGGTATACGCAAACCGAAAGGTTAAAACAACTGATAAGGAGGAAATTCAGAGCAATGTCGCCATCAAACAGACTGGAGACAGCTCGGGGAAAGTTGAAGTTAACGTCGGAAATCAGAATCAGGGTGGTCGCCAGCCAGGTAACAACAATAACAATGGTAACGACAACAACCGGAAGAGGGGCCGAGGGAACGACTCCCAGAGAAGGACTCGTCCCAGGGCCTTTGAAAGTTATACACCCATAAGTAATACTCTGGAAAATATCTTTATGGATGCGTACGAAGTCCTCCAGAATAAGAGGCCACCTCCTAGAGAATCGACAGAGAAAGAGCGTGAGACAGGGAAGTTTTGTCTCTTTCATCAAATCCACGACCATTCGACGAATGAATGTCGTCACCTGAGGGATGTAGTCGAAAGGCTGCTTCGAGAAGGAAAGCCAGATGAATACAGAGTAACGCCTAGGGACAGGGGGCAAGCAGTGCAGGCCCCGAATCAGAATCAAAATCAACTTGCTGCTAGGCCGACTGCTCAGCAAAAAGGAAAGAATATTGTTATCAATACCGTGATCGGAGGACTTTATCTTGCTGGGCACAGTTCCAAAGCATTGGATCAATACGTCAATGCGGCCAAACAACACCTCGAGGTGAGGGAATGTAGCAACCCCGAGGACAGTATCCCGGTGAAGCAGCAGAAGATGATGACCGATGATGTTGTTTTCCGAGAACGAGAAAGCGTCGGAGTCCATGCTCCAACTGAAGATCCACTTGTAATTACGATACCCATTGGGCCAGCCACTGTTCATAAGGTTCTGGTGGACAACGGGAGTTCCGTTAATATTCTTTTCAAAAAGGCCTTTGACCAGATGAATCTTGAAATAAAAGACTTGAAGCCCTGCCAAGGGTGGATCCGTGGATTCAACGGAGCATCCACCGCTCCAATGGGTTATGTAGAGTTGCCAGTTACACTTGGGGAAGGAGAACGCCAGAGAGTGAGAATCCTCCCCTTTGTGGTTTTGGATGTTGAATCGCCATACAATGCCTTTTTGGGCCGACCGGCCCTCGCAAAGTTCAGAGCCTGTATAGCCCCCTGGTGCTTGTTATTGAAATTCCCCACAGAAGCTGGCATTGGTATCGTCAGAGGGGATCAAGTTGCTGCGCGAGCATGTTATGTTGCCTAACTAAAGTTACTTCGCAATGGAGGGGATATCGAAACTAAAGGCACTTCTCCCCCTTCGGGGGCAGAGACCTTATAGCAACCAAAGAGGATAATCGTTGGAGAGTTGCCCAGAGAGATGCCCGAGGATATAGATCCCAGAGAGGATCAAGAACCCGGGGGCAGAATGGCGACTCCCAACGAGGCAACTGTGGATGTACCAATCGATGACAATGACCCGGAGAAGGTCCTTAAGATTGGATCCCAGTTAAGTCCGAATCTTGCTGAAGAATTGACGGATTTATTAAAGAACAATTTGGATGTATTTGCTTGGACCCACGCGGACATGTGTGGGATATCCCCATCAATCATGAGTCATTCCTTGAGCATTAACCCCAAACATCCTCCAGTAAAGAAAAAAAGGCGAATGATGGGCCCAGAGAGGTCCGCTGCCTTGAAAGAAGAGGTTGGAAAGCTAAAGAGTAATGGATTTATCAGAGATTCGACGGCAGGTCACGAGCTTCTCTCATTTATGGAGCTTATTCAGGATACAACCAGATTCCGATGCACGTTCCAGATCAAGAGCACACTAGTTTTATCACTGATCTGGGATTATACTGTTATGTGGTAATGCCCTTTGGTTTGAAGAACGCAGGCGCTACATATCAGCGTCTGGTCAACAGGATGTTTTATAACCAAATTGGGAAAACAATGGAAGTATACGTCGACGATATGTTGGTTAAGTCCAGGCAATCTTCTCAACATACTACTGACTTGGCGGAGATGTTCGGCATTCTTCGAAAGTATGGAATGAAACTCAATCCAACCAAATGTTCGTTCGGGGTTGCTTCTGGAAAATTCTTGGGATTCATTGTCAGTTCCCGCGGTATCGAGATTAATCCAGACCAGATCGCGGCAATCAGAAACATTTAGGAGCCTAGGCAAATTAGGGATGTGCAAAGCCTTGCCGGAAAAGTGGCCGCACTAAGCAGATTTATCTCCAGGGCTACAGAAAAGTGCATCCCATTCTTCGAATTAATAAAGCGAGGAAAACGCCACTTTAAATGGACACCTGACTACGTAGAAGCGTTTCAGAATTTGCTCAGGCACTTGGAGAAACCTCCGATTCTATCTAAACCAATAGATCACGAGGATTTATTCGTGTATTTGGCAGTATCATCCCATGCGATCAGCTCAGCGTTGGTAAGGGAAGAGGATAAGGTCCAAAGACCTGTGTATTATGTAAGCAAAAAATTGACAGCAGTAGAGCGTAATTATCCACGGATAGAAAAGCTGGCGTATAGTTTACTGATTGCCTCTAGAAAACTTCGGCACTACTTTCAGGCACATCCTATCACCATATACACCGATCATCCACTCAAGCAAATTTTACAGAGACCGGAGGCATCTGGAAGGTTACTCAAATGGAATATTGAGTTGAGTCAATTTGACTTGAACTTTCAGCCCAGACCGTCAATTCGGGGGCAAGTGATAGCCGACTTCATAGCAGAGTTCACTGTTCCCGAAGAAGATATAGCAAACGAAGAAGTGGAACCTTCAAAGTTACTTTTCGATCCTAATGCCTAGAGATTGTATACTGATGGCGCTAGGAACGACGAAAGATCCGGCGCTGGAATAGTGCTTGAGACCCCCGAGAAACGATTGATAACCTATGCATTCCGAATGGAGTTTCAGGCCACTAACAACGATTCTGAATATGAAGCTCTGATAGCCGGATTGAAGATTGCAAAGGAACTAGAAGTCACAAAGTTGAACATCTTCTGCGACTCCAAGTTAGTTGTGAATCAAGTCACTGGAAGATTCCAAGCTAAAGGTGCAAGATTGATTCTATACTTAAAGAAAGTGAAAGAACTGCTGAATGATTTTTATCACTACAGCATATCTCATATTCCGCGGTCAGAAAATCAGCAGGCAGACGAGTTGGCAAAAATGGCTAGTTCTAATGATCCCGAAGTGATTGGGCTAGCCCCCGTTGAAGTACTTCGGTCCCCCAGCATAGATCAAATGGAAATCGACCTAGTACTAGAGACGGAACCAGAAAGGGAGTCCTGGATGACCCCTATAAAGAACTTCCTAATGGATGGAACGCTTCCGACCAAGAAAAGCGAGAGGCGTAAGGTGATTCGTAAAGCCGCCCGATACGTTTTGCAAGGCGGAATTCTTTACAGACAAGGGTTTTCAATGCCCCTCCTTCGGTGCATAGCCCACGATGACGTCAAACGTGTGCTGCAAAAAGTCCACGAAGGCGAATGTGGCGACCACACTGGAGGGCAAACTTTGGCAAAAAAGGTATTGCGTCACGGTTATTTCTGGCCTACCATAAACAAGGATGCAGTAAGATATGCACGACGATGTGATGCGTGCCAGAGATTTTCAAAGATACCTAGAGCGCCTCCAAGTCAGTTAAAAACAATGATGAGTCCATGGCCTTTCGCTATGTGGGGAATCGATATCATAGGAAGCCTCCCCATAGCAAGGGGCGGAGCAAAGTTCGCTATTGTGGCCGTAGATTATTTCACTAAGTGGGTCGAGGCTGAACCACTAGCTACAATCACAACTAAACGAGTGATCAACTTCATTGTGAGAAACATCATCTGTCGATTTGGGATTCCAAAGATTGTAATAACAGACAACGGAACTCAGTTCGATAGTGCTGAATTCAGAGACTTCTGCCAAAAATACCACATCGAGAATCGATATACCTCTGTGGCGCACCCACAATCGAACGGACAAGTCGAAGCGGCAAATAAAGTAATTAAGTCCATTCTGAAAAGAAGAATGAAGCGGGCTAGAGCCATGTGGGCTGATGAACTGCCCTTGGCACTATGGGCCTACAGGACAACATATAAATCGGCAACAGGACACACCCCATTCTCTCTTGCTTTTGGAACGGAAGCAGTCATCCCGGTTGAGATAAAGGTACCTTCTCATGGGGTGACTTATTATGATCCAATGACCAATAATGAATTGCTCCTTGAGTCCCTGGATATGATCGAAGAAAAGAGGGATGAAGCAGACCTGCGTGCCTTGAGATGCAAACAGCAGGTCGCCCGATATTACGACAAAAAGGTTCGAGTCCGAACATGGGAACCCAGAGACTTGGTTCTGAAACGTGTCTTCCCACCCCCAACTCATATGGGAGCGAAGTGGGAAGGACCGTACTCCATTTTGAGCAAGCTTGATAATGGAACCTTCAAGCTAGCAACCGTAGATGGACAGGAAATCCCCAGAGTGTGGAATGCCCAACATTTACGGCCATATTTAACATAAGAATTTCAAATCTATTCTTTTGCTTTGTTAAAAAACTATGTACAGGGCATGACTTGCCTAGAATAGTCTGATTCCTTAAAGCAAGAGATTATAAAGTGGACGTAGCTCATGATTCGACCGAACCACTATAAAAATACTGTGTGTCATTTGCCTTTATTGCATCTTTATTTATTTGCCTGTTTATTTTTATGAAAATCAATGTGAATAATGCAGGTACCCGAAGTCCGGTGCCAACCGTTCCTCCCGTAGACTAATCGGAGGAACCCAAAGCTTTGGCAAAGGCTCCAACTGCTTGTCCGACTAGCTTTAATCCACGGAGCATGGGTTAAGGTATACACCTAGGATGGGTTTGATGAGCATGCATGATTGCAGACTGCTTGAAACATAGACTCTAACTCTCCAGAGAGAGAGAGAGTATAAAGGCGTCTCTGATTGAGCGCTGAGAAAGAGCTCCTTTCCCGCTGAAGGATCGGGGAGCGAGTGAATCGCTGAGCTCGAACTTTAACTCTCCAGAGAGAGAGAGAGTATAAAGGCGTCTCCGATTGAGCGCTGAGAAAGAGCTCCTTTCCCGCTGAAGGATCGGGGAGCGAGTGAATCGCTGAGCTCGAACTCTAACTCTCCAGAGAGAGAGAGAGAGAGTATAAAAGCGTCTCCGATTGAGCGCTGAGAAAGAACTTATTCCCTGCTAAAGGAGCAAGGGCTGACTGAACTACTGTTATCCCATGAAATCTCCTATACCCCCGTATTCAGAAATAGGGGGCAACTTGCCGACAGTACTAATCAATCCCTAGTAAACCCCAGTCAGATGCTACGGTAACAACTGATTGGGGGGGCACCAGGCACTCATATGTAAACACTAAACTTTGATACAACAGTGTAACACAGCATGAACATTCTTCTTCCTGTTGATTGACTGATTTATAATTATTAATAGTTGGCTAATGACTAAACATGGAAAGTTTCTCTGAATACAGGTACACAATGATGCAAGGAAAGATAAACCCTTGTTTATATACTGCGAATCAACAAAGTGAAAAACAACCTAGAAACAAAAGTGAGGACCAGTCTCACAATTACACTTCCTGGCCAGTAGAAAACCTAAAGACAAAATATCAACAAACAACAAACATCCTATTTACGCTTTGACCTCTTCTCTTGCTTCTGCCTCTCCAGCCTCTCCTTGTCGGCTTCAGATGGATCCCCTTTCTTCCTCTTCCGCTTGTCTATGAGGGGAACATCCGACTCCTCTGAAGTCTCCTCTTCCACCTCTTTTCTCTTGCTTCTACTGGAGAGGGAAGCCGGGAAGTCGTCGGGGTTTGCGAAGTGAAGCTGCCGGCTGATGGACTTGGGCTGGATTTTCATAATCATCCCAATTTTGGGATCGAATTCTGCGAGAGGGACTACGTCCAAAGCCTCATCTCCCACCTTCTTTGAAGCCAAATCTTTCTCTTGTCTGGCTTTTCGGCTGGCCAGGGGTTCCTCGTCATCATCATCAGCCTTTTTGGCGCCGATAGTGTCTTCTTCGTCATCTACATGGCGCCCATCCATGTCTCTTAAGGCTTCGATGGTTTCAGCATCTTTGGGCGCATCGGTGCTAGGTGCCGGGATGCTTCCTTCTACTGTGGTGACCTCGACCCGCTCTGAAACATCAATACCAGCACCTGGCAGGGCAGCCTCCTTCTCCACTTCTCTCTCTTTTTCAGCACCCTTGTCGACGGGCTTGCCACCTGCATTACGGGAGACACGCATTAATAATTCAATTGGTTGTTCTGCCAGACGACGACAATTCGCAATTGCTCTAGCAAATTGCGGGGAAAAGAGAGAGATACCTTCAGCAGATGCTCCCTCTTGAGTAGCTCCAGATGCTCCAACAACCACGGGAGTTAGGCCCAAAGGTATTAGCGGATCATCAGGATGGTACTCCTCAACTCCGGAGGTTTTAGGCTTCGCGGCGGAACTGGAACCTTCGTCAATTTTGCCTTTACCTTTAGCCAAGGTTCTCTCCTTTTCCATTTCCGCCAGGATTAGGCGACGACCCTCTGCCAGGTCCTCAGGCTCGTTGTCTCTTAGGATGCTCTTCATCAATTCATCCTCATTGATCTCTTCGACCCCCAGTCTATGTTTTTCGCCCTCCACGATGGCGTCCCATAAATTGGCCAAAGTAACATGGTAATCCGGGATCCACGAGATGTTACGAGTCTTAAGAACCTGGCCAAGGAAATCGAAAATCATCTCCTCAAACCCCTCGATTTCTTTCTCTCTTTCGAGGAGCTTGGTGTTAGAAGCAGTGGCCAACTCGAGGGCACTTTCAACGTTCTTTTCGGCTAGGGCTGCCCTCCTTTCCGCATCTGAGACCTGGTCGTTCAAAATCACCTTTTGCTCTTTTGCCAGAGCTAAACTTTCTTTTAAACTCGCTTTTTCCACCTCCCAAGCAGCCTTCTCAGCTTCAAAATGACCTTGTGCTGTTTTCAACTCGATATTGGCCATTTTGAGATCTTCAACCTCCTTTTTTAAAGCCATTTTTTCTTGGCTATTGGAGTCCAGTTCTGAATGAAAGCGCTGCTTGGCATTCTCTAATTCAGTCTTATAATTTTCAACGTCCCTCCGTGCTAAAGCAAGCCGGGACTGAGCATCTTCCAGGTCCTTTTCCAATTTTGTCCTAGCCCTTTCGTTATTTTCAAGTTTTGCTTTAGACCTGTGTGCTTCTACTTCGAGTTTTCGGATGACTTCCGAAAGGTTAACTGCGTGCTTTTTCATCATCTCATATTGCCTGGCTGCGTGCTGGATGTGCCCGATGACTTCATCATCCCAATTTTTAGGGACCGGTTCCAAGGCAGGAACAAAGACCATCCTGTCAAAGAACATACCTGGGAATTGTTCCCGCAGCTTTTCCAGCCTACCTTGGATCTCGGGACCATGGACGTAATCCCGTGATCCGGGGGCAGCTAACTCTGGTTGGCTGGTGGGGACAATATCACTTCTTTCCTTCTCAGTTTATTTAGATGAATCAATGTCCCTATCTTTGGATTCGTGACGCCTTTTGGACGACCGACTGTGGGAAGGTGCACTCTTTGGAGTAGTCAACTCTTTTGGAAGTTTCTTTCCCCCGGTCGGAATTGTCGGATGACTAGAAGGCCTGGTAGAGGTTGATTTGGGTGGAGATCGAGGTTGCAAGGAACTCGGCCTGTGAGGAGGACTGCGAGGGCGCTCAGTATCCGGGCGAAGGCTGGGTGTGCCCTCGCGGAGAGAACGATACGAATAGGATTTCCTGCGGGACATCGTTCCTGCAAAAAAAAAGAGTATGTTAAAACTTTGAATACCCGCGAAGTTAGAGTGCAGGGTCAGACAGTGTGTGTAATGTGTGCATCCCATAAAATTCCCCCTAACAGACCCGGGCCTGAAGACAGGCTCGTCTGACCAGTTTCTCGTCCTCTAGTTGAAGCAATCGCCTCTTCAGAAGCAGGGAAAAATAGCCCCTCTCCAAAGTCTTTCTCCGTGTATACATCATCAGGTAGAGGGATTTTATTCAGCTCGTCAAATAATTGCTCTTCTGTCAAATCGTCGACAGCAGCAGTTTCTATTGGAGCAGAGATAGGAATTTCCTTCGATATGTCACCGTGGGTCTCATCCCCTCTGTATATGTTCAAATCTTCATCATCTTGGATAACCATCGGAGAAGGACTCTTGCGAAACTTAGTTGTTTCAGCCGCTTGCGAAGTTCCCTCTCCTTCCATTGGGGGCACATACTTATAAGGTTTGCCGCCAGTCCCGAGTCCAAATCTTCTGTCTAGAAGACGATGCTTGTGAAGGTTATCATCAGTAATGCATTTTTTGATTCTCAGAAAGTCGGATCTGCTCTGTGAAAGAATGGATAATCGATGGTTATATAACGGACCCTCCGTTTTCGGGAAGATATGATCTGTTAAGACAAAGAAAAAGGGGGGAAAATGTTAATACTTAGACTCCTCAAGCAAGATATTCGATTAGAAGATCGAAGTTTACTTGATTTAAGCCATCTTCGTGAGCATCCGGCCTGTTTCCTTATATAAAACCAATCAGATTTAGGGTCCCCTATATTGCTATAACCATCGTACAGAACTTTCCTGTTCGCCACTGATTCAAAGAAGGAAAAGTTTGGAGTTGCCGAAGAACGGTGCTTGAAAAGAAAGAAGAACACCAGATCTTTGAATTTAAGCTCGGCATGCAGGACCTCCGCATATGCAACATATAGTGAGTATAGAGATGCATAGGCGTTCGGATGAAGCTGCATCGGAGCAATGCCTAGTCGTCTTAAAGTTTCGATGGCAATCGGGGGAAACGGGGGGATAGCTCCTACTAGACACATTGTTCGACTAATCGCCATATACCCTTCCGGTGCTAGGTGGGGTCTATCTTCGCTTCCAGGCGTCAAGACATCGTCCCAAGGAATGCCGTGTCTTAAGCAGATTCTTTTAAGTTTTATCTCGTCAAGCTTGGATGCTAAAGAATCAGAAAATTTATCTATCGCGAGTGCGCCCGGGATCTCGTCAGGAGCTCGCTCATCAGTCTCAGAATCGTTGCTGGATGAAGTACTTTCCGTCGGATCTGATTCTGTGGCTTCGTACTCAGATCCAGAATCTTCACCTCCCGGATTGATTGGAGGAATTTCAGGATTGTACTGTTCAGGAGTCTCGGATTCCGCTTCTGCTACAGATCTTGAAGAAGAGTGATCATTCGACATTGCTGCTAGGACGAGAAAACATGACCAGTGAGATTAACACTACCCGTCCCCCGTGTGTGCAAGTGATAGTGAGTGTACTCGTGTGTGCATTTAAAATAAAGCGTGAAAGTAATCAAGATCATCAAAGCATTAAATCGTCGTATGCCATCAAATTATGAGGTCATTTAGTCCAGAAAGTCCAACGTCAGGGCTCTATCCTAACTGTTCAGAGTTTTATAGTGATAAGGCGTTGATTAAAGTCTGAAATTTCTTCGTATCGTCAGCTATGAGTCGGATCGCGAAGCAGAGGGATCGCCCCTTTCGGATCGCAGGGCGGGGGAATCGCCCCCATCGAATCGCCGGGCAAAGGGATCGCTCCTTCACGAACCGTTGCGACCCCCACGATACGTCCCTTTGCTGCCACCTCGATCTTTCGTCTCGCCACTCGCTTTCGTTTTCTATCCTTGACCACGATCCGAGTCGGCTTTCCTTCTCCTTCTGCCTCCTTCGTTTTTCTCCTCTCCTTCCCATCCTCGAATTCCGAGCTCAACGCCCGATGGCCATGGCAACTTGGTGATTTCTTCAGAAAATTGCGGATTTCCACCGTTTCTTCCTCGAATCAGTCGTACAAATTCAGGAAAGTGCTGCGTTTACAAATGAGAATGTTTTCTATGAAGTTACCTTTCTAAAAATTGAGAGAATGCTCAGATTTTTGAAGGTTTGGAAAATTTGGTTTCGTTCTTCGATAACGCGAGACGATTCGGCAGAGAGAAAGAAGAAGGGGAATGAAGAGGAGGGGGTCGGCTTATATAGGAAAAGAGGGCGACCGTTTGTCTCCCTTTCTTTGTCCTATTCGGTCCACGAAACATCATGCAGGCCACGATTCAAAACTTGTATCGCATAGAAGCCCACGGACCGCCTAAAACGATGGCCCACCAAACTCAAAGCCCGACACGACTCGAAGGAAAGTCCGCCTCGTTTCGCACAAAGGCCTAGATACTCAGCTCGAGACGAGCATGTGACCACTCGGACCGTGGCGCTCCATGGCGATCCGATTCATGCATGCGTTGATTTGAACCAATGCGACTGTTGATTTACGTCCCTTCAAGAAAAGGTATATTAGAATCTTCGAAGCATGTTCCATCATCAATAAAACATACTTCGAGGGGGCAAAATGTTGGCTCGCTTTTTGACCAAGCCACCCAGGATCATTCGTAAGAGGAAAACAGGAAACCGCGTTCCCCAAGAATATGAAGGAATGGATCGCACTCCATCGTCTCGCCCACCATTAGATCGCGTACCATCGTCTCGCCCACCATCGGATCGCGTACCATCATCTCATCCAATATTGAATCTCGTACCATCGTCTCGCCCCCATCTCATCAGCGAACGACGCATCCAGGCGATCCGATCCAAACTTATATTGTTACCCCGAGCGAACCGATCCGCTCCCCTGGTACATGGCGAACCCTCTGACCTGTTCAAGCACGAGCTAGTCTTCAGCGATCCGAATCGCGTGGATCTGGCGACGCGTGTCCCTAACCGTCGCTTGGACCGATTCTCCCCCATCTGCACGATCCGATTTTCAAGCAGATCACGACACCTGTCCACAACGGCTAATTTGACTGTTTCTCCAACGGTCGCGATGCGATCCGATGCTCTTGGGATTCGTGCCACGTGTCCACGATCCGCCTGACAAAATCAGCTATAAATAGCCCAGAGCTTGGCATTTTTGGGGATCTTTTCGGCAATATTGGGTACTGAATCTGCCATTGTTGTCAAACTACTGAAATACTAAGAGAAATCATTGTTGTACTAGCTTTTAAAGCATAATCAATAATATATAAAGTGGACGTAGGCTCGTTAACGCCGAACCACTATAAATTCTGAGTGCTATTTTCTTTTTCCTTGTTCTTCATTTGAGATTCTCTACTGTTCATAACAATTTGGGTGTTAGGTCCAAATTTCGATCTGACAGTTTTATTAGATGAAGCATTTCAGAATGGGGAGCGCCAGTCGTCTTCACTACTATGGAAGATGGCTCAATTCGTTTATTTGGGGATTATAGGGAGCTGAATATGCTAAATAAGAAGAATAGGCACTCGCTACCGAGAATTGACGACCTATTTGATCAACTAGTCGGCACATCATATTTCTCGCAGATGGATCTCGCCACGGGGTTTCATCAGTTAAGAGTGGCAGAGGAAAGCATTGATAAGACAACATTCAGAACTTCAGATGGTATCTTCGAATGGTTGGTTATGCTTTTTGGGTTAACCAATGCACCCGCCTATTTTATGGACTTGATAAATAGGGTTTTTAAGGAGTTTCTAAACAAGTTTCTGGTGGTCTTTTTGGATGAACTTCGAATCTTCTCAAAGAAAGAGGAGGAGCATGCCCAACAATTAGTGGAGGTTCCATGCACCCTCAAGTCGCACCAACTCAAGGCGAAATTTTCTAAGTGTCACTTTTGGAGAAAGGAAGTAAGGTTCCTAGGCATGTGGTATCCAAGAATGGGATAATAGTAGATCCCGCAAAAGTCATTGAAGTTCAAGATTGGAGGGCTCCAAAGAATGCAACGGAAGTGAGAAGTTTCCTAGGGTTGGCGGGTTACTATAGGAAGTTTATCAATAACTTTGTAAGAATATCAGCCCCGCTTACCCGATTGACAAAAAAGAACTTGGCTTTCTCAAGGAGCATTGATTGTGAGGATGCCTTTCAAAGGTTGAAGGGGGCTCTGACAATAGCCCCACTTCTGACTCTCCCAGATGGAAGCAAGATGTTTACGGTTTACAACAATGCATGTGGCACAGGGCTTCGTATCGTTCTGATGCAAGAGGGAAGGGTAGTGTGCTATGGAAGCAGACAGTTGAGGGTTCACAAAAAAAACTACCCAACCCATGATCTAGAGTTAGCTGCTATAGTGTTCGCGTTGAAGTCTTGACGACACTATCTACTTGGAGAAAAAATTGAGCTATATATGGATCACAAGTCGCTCAAGTAATTGTTCTCACAGAAGGATCTCAACCTAAGGTAGCTACATTGGATGAGTTTCCAAGCGTCCTATGACTTCGAGATAACTTATACCCCTGGAGAGGGTAATATAGTGGCAGACGCACTAAGTAGGAAAGGATGAATTTGTCTCCTCTGTTCATAGAAAGGCAGTTCATAGAGTACATATTGACTTTTGATTTTAAACCTTCTATGGATTTAACAGATGTTAGCATCATTCGAGGTGCGACCTACTCTATTAGAGAAATTTGGATCTATGCAACAAAAGGACATGTAGATTTCAGACATATTGGACAAACTCAATAGAGGAGAGACTTCTAGTCACCTTTCTAGATATACCATGGATGATAAGTGTAACAGCCCGCATTTTATGTATCGGAAGATCATAAAATAATTTTATTTTATTCCCTGAGGGTTGGATCATTCTCATCTTTTAGTATGTTGCTTAGGGGGATGTGAGACATGTCCAAAATTTTTACCGATTTTGTTTGTGACCATTTTGCCCCTGTCAGTCTTGTACAACGCATAACTTTTGACTCAGGTCGAATCAGAGGGTGAGACCTGTGCCATTGGAAAGGAATTGATGATTCTCTTTCCATAGAGTGGTTACATTAAGGATTTGGTTCAGCGGTTTGGGAGAAATCGCTGTTTTAAGGTTTTTCAGTTGGCTGTTCAGGTTTTGGAAGGCTAATGGGCTGATTTGGAGAAGGCCCATTAGAGGGTGGGTGGAGACTATAAATAGGGGGTAAGGGGTATGGAGAAAGATTGGCATTTTCCATTCTCTTATGGGGAGGCTTTGATCTCCTTCTTCCTCTAACATCTTTCCACCATTAAAATTCCAAAATCCAAAGAGGGAAATCGAAGATCTACACCATAAGAGGCTAGATCTACATCGTCGCAAGGGCGAATTCATCGGATTGAAGAGTTTGATTTGAAGTGTTCGCTGTCCGGATTGCGTTTTCATTGCTTTTGCTTAGAATTGGATAATTGGTGAGTGATTTACATCTCTCATTCGGATGCATGCAAGTATATGGGTCTTATGTTGTTAATTTCATCATTTCCATGTTATTTTCCTTAGATCTACACCATGCTAAGTTTATTTTACATGTGAATCACTTTCGGATCTGATCTAGATAAATTAATTGGTAAGTTTCATGTTATTTCATGAGTTTATGCAAGTTAGATCTATATTTGTGTTCATATGTTCAATTATCATGTTTTTGGGAAATTTATGTGTTTTGATGGAAATTGTTAGGTTGGTGATATTGTTGGTTGCATAACATGTTTGTGGTTGCGTTTGGATGAATCGGATGAGCCGGTTTCGTCGAATTCGTCGTTTGGCGAAGTTTTGGTCGAAATCGAAGTCGAAATGGAGCTGCGCAGGTTTCTGGTCGGTTTTGGAGCTAGTCGGGTCGGTAGAGGCGGCCTGATGGCTCTGGTCGGTCCAGAAGAGTCTGGACTGAGGTGGTCGGTCACGTTATGGCTTGGGGGAGCAAGTCAGGGAGCTGGTTGGTTGGAATGGAGGCATCGGGGTCGGTTTTTACTGGTCGTTCTGGAGCAATGCTGGGTTTTGACTGGTCGTTCTGGAGCAATGCTGGTCGGTTTTGACTGGGCGTTCTGGAGCAATGCTGGTCGGTTTTGACTGGTCGTTCTGGAGCAATGCTGGTCGGTTTTGACTGGTGGTTCTGGAGCAATTCTGGTCGGTTTTGACTGGGTCTTGGAGCTGGTCGGTTTGATCGGTCCAGAAGGCTGAGGAGGGAGACTGGTCGGCTCAGGAGGGTCCTGGCCGGTCCAGGAGGAGCAAAGGGAGGTCTGGTCGGTACAGGGGGTCTGATCGGTCCAGAAGTACCGGAAGAGGTCTGGTCGGTCCAGAATGGGTCTGGTCGGCATTTCTAGTGGAACTTTCTGATCGGACACTTCTAGTGATGACGTAACTTCGAGGTGGTTCAAGTAGGAAGGCTCGAAGTGGCGAATGTGTTCGTTGATCAAGGTGGGACAACGAATGCGGTGACAATTCAAAGGTCGTGAGTTGGTGGATAATGGTTGCTTGAGAAGTTTGCTTAAGCTAAGAAAAGTCGTCAAGTTTGGATGACTAGAGATGCGGAGGCTGAGAAGTTATCATTGTCGTAAGTTCTAGCAGGCTCAAAGCAGGGGTACGATGGGTATCGTTGAAAGGCCCAAAAGACCAGTTGTAGGTCGAGTACCCTGGGTCTCGGGGAGAGGCCTAGTGTCAAGGTTGGACATTGCCAAGGTTGGGCATATGGAGTTCATGCTAGAACTGGGGTTATCATTAGCCCTTGACATATGGAAAGGTTGGCCGTCATACGATAATGATAGTTTCGAAGCAGGATTGGCGGTGATAGCCAGAGTCGGTTATGGATGATTGTTTGTTCTGTTTGTACTATCTCACATAGATTATCCAAAGTCGAGGGAGATGTTCTTTGAGTGCTTAAGTAATATTGGTTTAGGCCTCTGGCGAGGGTACTTGAGGAATGTTAAACTCGATTAGGGTTGTCTGTGTGAGACTTATATAATCTGGATGTTTTGTGTGTTCTCTATGATTGAATGGGTATTCTGGTTTCTATGGATGAATGGTTGAAATGCTTGGTGTAAAGGCTATCACTGTCCGATGTGGGGAAGATAAGGTTGAGTTCTTCTCTGGTGATGTGGGTAGATAAGTTGTTCATTTACCCATTCTCATATACTTTCTTGTTGAAGTTTGTTAGCTGTATTATCGCTCACTAAGACTATTGTCTGACTCAAGGTTTTATGTCTCCTCTTATTACCTTGGGCTGTTCATCGGGTTGTGGATGGGCAGACTAAGTAGCAGGTTACAGGTAATGGAGCTTAATGATACGAGGAAGCTGAGCGATGATGAGCAGGAGGCTGGCGTACCAGTTTTATTCTATCTAGTATTTCTGTTTCCGCTGTTTGAGTTGCTTGAGAGTTGTAGTGAGGCCTTATGTACAAACTTGGATATCAGTTGGATAATCTTTCTGGATGTTGAAAGAGTTTCAAAAGTTTGCTATATGATACCTCATTACTATCACCTGTTGTATATGTTCTATTATATTTTATCCTTGCGCTGTGAGTTCTACGACAGGTTTCGATGTGTTCACTTACTATGATGATCGTCCATAGCTGCCTGGCACGCCTTTCAGTGCATTATTCCTCTTGTTTAGTGCGGGGGTTATGGGCGGTCGTCACATTTGGTATCAGAGCTCTGGTCAACGATTTTGGCCAAAGTTCGAAGACGTAATTGCGTATGAGGGACGTATTTGTACATTTCAGTTGGATGTTACTATATATATTAGCATATATAGTAGTAGCGTTTGTATTCTTTTAGCAGTTTTCTTGGAAGTGGCTAAGTATTCTAAATTTCAGATTTAGAATGAGTAGATGACCATCAAGGCACGCTGCTAGGAGAGCTAATACTGGAGGGGGAAATGGTGGTGAGCCAGATTACCCGGCCATGGTTGAAGCCATGGCAGAAGCAATTATGCGAAGGGTACCCGCTCCAGTGGCGGCCACGGTAGATGTAGGGGTGCGAGTTCCTAGAATAGATTTTGCAAAGATGTGCAAGGACTTTATATCTCTAGGAGGGAAACCATTCAAGGGAACTGAACCAGCTGAAGAGGTTCAGAGGTGGATGGATTCATGTGTTCGAATCTTTGGGGACTTGGGTATTGAAGATGCAATGAAGAGAAAGCTTGCATCAAGGCAGCTGCAAATCAGGGCCATGGAATGGTGGAAAAAGCTATTCGCCATGAGAGCTTGTTTCCCAAGGAAGAAAATGTTGTCGTTGCAACCAAGGAAGCTCAGAAACCACAGCAGAGTGGTAATAAAAAGAGGAAGCAACAACAACAGAAAGGAAATGATGGCCAAAAGAAACCCAAGAGTGAGGCAGTTTGCTTTAACTGCCAACAGAAGGGACATTATTCGAATGAGTGTAAGATTCCCAAAGCTGAGAAGAAGTGCTTCAAGTGTGGAAAGCCTGGGCATGAGAAGAAAGATTGTCCGGAATCAGCTAAGGGTAAGCAGATTGTTAAGGCATATGCTTTGGATGCTGTGCCATCTTCTTCAAGAGCTCCTACTGCAGAGGAGAAGGGAAAGGGTGTCATAGTGCAAGGTACTTTTTCCGTTAACGGTGTTTCAGTTCGAGTGTTGTTTGATACTGGAGCATCACATTCATTCATCTGCAAAGAGCTTGTGTGTCGCTTGGGTTTGGAACCCGAGATTTGTGATAGACCATTGATCGTGACTAATCCAGTTGGGGGGTTCGTCCAGTTTGTGCATGATTTGCCGTGGTCTAGTATTATCGAGTCATGGTTGCTCTTTTATGTGTGATTGCTTTGTTCTTAACTTCGCTGGGTATGGGATCATCTTGGGCATGGATTGGCTCAAGAAGTATGCGGCAAGGGCGAATTGCGAGAAGCTAGAGGTGAGGGTCGGGGATGTGGAAGGGCGAAATGTGTTGATTAGATGTAAGCGCGAAGACCGGGTCTTCGTGAGTTATCTATATTCGCTTGGGATTCCACAGGAAGACCTATCATCAGTGCTGATCGCTAATGAGTATGTAGATGTCTTTGACGAGGTCAAAGGGTTGCCGCCGCATCGCGAGATCGAGTTAAGGATCGATTTGGTCGAGGGTGCGAGACCAATTGATATGCCACTTAGGCGGATGGCGCCTAAGGAACAACGAGAGTTGGAGCTGCAAGTTAGAGACCTTTTGGGAAAAGGTTTCATTCGGAGGAGTGTTTCCGAGTGGGATGCACCAGTCGTGTTTGCAACTAAAGCAGATGGCTTGTTAAGGTTGTGTGTGGACTATCGTGAGCTGAACAAGGTGACTAAGAAGAACAAGTATCCGTTGCCAAGGATTGATGACTTGTTCGATCAGCTTCACGAAGCCAAAGTGTTTTCTCGGATGGATTTGGCAACGGGATTTCACCAGTTGAGAGTAGCTAAGGATAGTGTTCCAAAGACTGCTTTTAGGACACCGTCCGGATTTTTCGAGTGGTTGGTGATGCCATTCGGGTTGACTAACGCGCCAGCGTATTTTGTGGATCTTATGAATAGAGTGTTCAGAGATCAGTTGAATAAGTTCGTGCTTGTGTTCGTGGATGATATACTGGTTTACTCCAGAAATGTGGAAGAACATAAGACGCATTTGAGAGTTGTGTTAGAGATCTTGCGAAAGCATCAGCTTAAAGCTAAGTTCTCAAAGTGTCACTTCTGGAAGGATGAAGTGAGGTTCTTAGGTCATGTTGTTTCTGGAAAAGGTATAGCGGTTGACCCCGCTAAAGTTGCAGCAATCCAGGACTGGGATAGACCTAAGAATGCAACGGATGTTCGGAGTTTCCTTGGATTGGCTGGTTATTACCGAAGGTTTATCAAGGATTTCTCTAAGATGGCTGCACCATTAACAGGATTGACGAAGAAGAACCAAGTGTTCGCATGGGATGCGAAGTGTGAACAAGCGTTCGAAATCTTGAAGGAGAGATTGACGAGTGCACCTGTGTTGACCATTCCAAGTGGGAATGAAGAGATGGTGGTATATACTGATGCATGTGGTACTGGACTTGGAGCAGTGCTAATGCAGAAGGATAAAGTAGTGGCTTACGCAAGTCGACAGCTAAAGCCACATGAGAGAAACTATCCAACTCATGATTTGGAGTTGGCAGCGATTGTGTTTGCTCTGAAGATGTGGAGACATTACCTGTTGGGAGTACGATTCGAGTTGTTTACGGATCATAAGTCGTTGAAGTATCTTTTCTCCCAAAAGGATTTGAATCTTCGGCAGCAACGATGGTTAGAGTTTCTGGCATCGTATGATTTTGGGATAGCCTATACTCCTGGTAAAGGCAATGCAGTTGCAGATGCATTGAGTCGAAGACACGCAAGTTTGGGAGCGATGTTTTCGGAATGGAAGGGCCTCGAGTATTTGGCAAGGTTCGATTTCAGGCCAAGGTGTGAGTTGGAACCTGAAATATTGGCAAGCTTGTTGATAAGGCCTACTCTTATCGAAAGGATTGGCGAGGGCCAAAAGAAAGATGCGAAGCTTGTCGAGTCCATTCAGAAACTGAAACCAGAGGATAAGGAGTTCGAGGTCGACTGAGAAGGCTGGCTTCGAAAGCAAGGA
Source organism: Allium sativum (assembly GCA_030737875.1). Lineage (NCBI taxonomy): Eukaryota > Viridiplantae > Streptophyta > Magnoliopsida > Asparagales > Amaryllidaceae > Allium > Allium sativum. The sequence continues at coordinate 890,168,424 of CM060916.1, read as the reverse complement.
CGATTAGTTGTTCCTGATGTCGACGGATTGAGGGATGAGGTTCTGAGAGAATGTCATCACTCGAAGCTAACGATTCATCCCGGTGGTAATAAAATGTATCAGGACATGAAGCGAGTCTACTACTGGGAAGGGATGAAAAGAGATATTGGAAAATTCATTTCAAAGTGTATGAACTATCAGTTAGTGAAAGCTGAACAGAAGAAGCCGAGTGGTTTACTTCAGCCATTAGAGGTTCCTACGTGGAAGTGGGAGCAGATATCGATGGATTTTATCGATGGACTACCTAGAACTAGGGCAGGGAATGAAGGGATTTGGGTCATTGTGGATCGTTTGACCAATAGTGCGAGATTTATTCCTGTCAAGACGACTAGGACAACGTCAAAATTGGCTGAGCTTTATGTGAAATGGATAGTTCGATTCCATGGTGTCCCAAAGAGTATAGTAAGTGACCGGGATCCATTGTTCACGAGTGGATTTTGGAAAAATTTGCAAGTAGCTTTGGGAACCGAATTGTGTTTAAGTACGGCATATCATCCCCAAACTGATGGTCAGACCGAGAGAGTCAACCGAGTTTTAGAAGATCTCCTGGGGGCTTGTGTGATAGACTTCAGAGGATCATGGGAAGACCATCTGCATCTGGTTGAGTTTGCGTATAATAATTGCTACCAGTCGAGTATTGGGATGGCACCATACGAGGCGTTGTATGGAAGGCCGTGCAATTCTCCAGCTTGTTGGTTAGAAACTGGAGATAAGTTGGTACTTGGGCCCGAAATGATTAGTGAAACCTCGAGTTGTATCAAAATTGTTCGGAAATGAATGAAAGCGGCCCAAGATCGTCAAAAGAGTTACGCCGATAAGCGTCGTAAGGATTTAGAATTCGACGTAGGTGATATGGTTTTTGTGAATATTTCACCGTTAAAGCATATGGTTCGATTCGGAAGTAAAGGGAAGTTGGCTCCTAGGTTTGTTGGACCATCTCCGATTGTCGAGCGAATAGGAAAGCTCGCATATAGGTTGGAGTTACCCGAGAAGATGTCGAGTATGCATAATGTTTTCCATGTGTCGTTTCTACGGAAGTTTTTGCACGACTCGAATGTGGTGGTATCTCCAGGACAGTATGAAGATTTAGAAGTCGAGACCGCAGTTGCAAAACCTCGTAGGCCACTTCGTGTTGTGGGAAATGATACGAAACAGCTTAGGAGGAAGACGGTTAAGCTAGTCAAGGTACAATGGAGTGAAGATGGCGACGATTGTACATGGTAGACGGAAGAGAGCATGAGGGCGACTCATCCAGAACTCTTCGTCGGTAGGACCCTTTGATATCGTATCTTCGTTGTGTCGTTGTATCTTGTTGTTGTGTGGTAGAATTCCACGTGCTAGGATAAGGCTATGGATGCATGGCTTGATGGTTGCTAGTTTGGATGATAGAAGTGGCTTCACATGGATGATAGGCATGCGGAATTGTTATGGTTGCTTGTGTTTGCTTGGAATTTCGGGGGCGAAATTCTTAAGGGGGGGAGAATGTAACAGCCCGCATTTTATGTATCGGAAGATCATAAAATAATTTTATTTTATTCCCTGAGGGTTGGATCATTCTCATCTTTTAGTATGTTGCTTAGGGGGATGTGAGACATGTCCAAAAATTTTACCGATTTTGTTTGTGACCATTTTGCCCCTGTCAGTCTTGTACAGGGCATAACTTTTGACTCAGGTCGAATCAGAGGGTGAGACCTGTGCCATTGGAAAGGAATTGATGATTCTCTTTCCGTAGAGTGGTTACATTAAGGATTTGGTTCAGCGGTTTGGGAGAAATCGCTGTTTTAAGGTTTTCCAGTTGGCTGTTCATGTTTTGGAAGGCTAATGGGCTGATTTGGAGAAGGCCCATTAGAGGGTGGGTGGAGACTATAAATAGGGGGTAAGGGGTATGGAGAAAGATTGGCATTTTCCATTCTCTTATGGGGAGGCTTTGATCTCCTTCTTCCTCTAACATCTTTCCACCATTAAAATTCCAAAATCCAAGGAGGGAAATCGAAGATCTACACCATAAGAGGCTTGATCTACATCGTCTCAAGGGCGAATTCATCGGATTGAAGAGTTTGATTCGAAGTGTTCGCTGTCCGGGTTGCGTTTTCATTGCTTTTGCTTAGAATTGTATAATTGGTGAGTGATTTACATCTCTCATTCGGATGCATGCAAGTATATGGGTCTTATGTTGTTAATTTCATCATTTCCATGTTATTTTCCTCAGATCTACACCATGCTAAGTTTATTTTACATGTGAATCACTTTAGGATCTGATCTAGATAATTAAATTGGTAAGTTTCATGTTATTTCATGAGTTTATGCAAGTTAGATCTATATTTGTGTTCATATGTTCAATTATCATGTTTTTGGGAAATTTATGTGTTTTGATGGAAATTGTTAGATTGGTGATATTGTTAGTTGCATAACATGTTTGTGGTTGCGTTTGGATGAATCGGATGAGCCGGTTTCGTCGAATTCGTCGTTTGGCGAAGTTTTGGTTGAAATCGAAGTCGAAATGGAGCTGTGCAGGTTTCTGGTCGGTTTTGGAGCTAGTCGGGTCGGTAGAGGCGGTCTGATGGCTCTGGTCGGTCCAGAAGGGTCTGGACTGAGGTGGTCGGTCACGTTATGGCTTGGGGGAGCAAGTCAGGGAGCTGGTTGGTTGAAATGGAGGCATCGGGGTCGGTTTTTACTGGTCGTTCTGGAGCAATGCTGGTCGGTTTTGACTGGTCGTTCTGGAGCAATGCTGGTCGTCGTTCTGGAGCAATGCTGGTCGGTTTTGACTGGTGGTTCTGGAGCAATTCTGGTCGGTTTTGACTGGGTCTTAGAGCTGGTCGGTTTGATCGGTCCAGAAGGCTGAGGAGGGAGACTGGTCGGCTCAGGAGGGTCCTAGTCGGTCCAGGAGGAGCAAAGGGAGGTCTGGTCGGTCCAGGGGGTCTGATCGGTTTAGAAGTACCGGAAGAGGTCTGGTCGGTCCAGAATGGGTCTGGTCGGCATTTCTAGTGGAAATTTCTGATCGGACACTTCTAGTGATGACGTAACTTCGAGGTGTTTCAAGTAGGAAGGCTCGAAGTGGCGAATGTGTTCGTTGATCAAGGTGGACAACGAATGTGGTGACAACTCAAAGGTCGTGAGTTGGTGGATAATGGTTGCTTGAGAAGTTTTCTTAAGCTAAGAAAAGTCGTCAAGTTTGGATGACTAGAGATGCGGAGGCTGAGAAGTTATCATTGTCGTAAGTTCTAGCAGGCTCAAAGCAGGGGTACGATGGGTACCGTTGAAAGGCCCAAAAGACCAGTTGTAGGTCGAGTACCCTGGGTCTCGGGGAGAGGCCTAGTGTCAAGGTTGGACATTGCCAAGGTTGGGCATATGGAGTTCATGCTAGAACTGGGGTTATCATTAGCCCTTGACATATGGCAAGATTGGCCGTCATATGATAATGATGGTTTCGAAGCAGGATTGGCGGTGATAGCCAGAGTCGGTTATGGATGATTGTTTGTTCTGTTTGTACTATCTCACATAGATTATCCAAAGTCGAGGGAGATGTTCTTTGAGTGCTTAAGTGATATTGGTTTAGGCCTCTGGCGAGGGTACTTGAGGAATGTTAAACTCGATTAGGGTTGTCTGTGTGAGACTTATATAATCTGGATGTTATGTGTGTTCTCTATGATTGAATGGGTGTTTTGGTTTCTATCGATGAATGGTTGAAATGCTTGGTGTAAAGGCTATCACTGTCCGATGTGGGGAAGATAAGGTTGAGTTCTTCTCTGGTGATGTGGGTAGATAAGTTGTTCATTTACCCATTCTCACATACTTTCTTGTTGAAGTTTGTTAGTTGTATTATCGCTCACTAAGACTATTGTCTGACTCAAGGTTTTATGTCTCCTCTTATTACCTTGGGCTGTTCATCCGGTTGTGGATGGGCAGACTAAGTAGCAGGTTACAGGTAATGAAGCTTAGTGATACGAGGAAGCTGAGCGATGACGAGCAGGAGGCTGGCGTACCAGTTTTATTCTATCTAGTATTTCTGTTTCCGCTGTTTGAGTTGCTTGAGAGTTGTAGTGAGGCCTTATGTACAAACTTGGATATCAGTTCGATAATCTTTCTGGATGTTGAAAGAGTTTCAAAAGTTTGCTATATGATACCTCATTACTATCACCTGTTGTATATGTTCTATTATATTTTATCCTTGCGCTGTGAGTTCTACGACAGGTTTCGATGTGTTCACTTACTATGATGATCGTCCATAGCAGCCTGGCACGCCTTTCAGCGCATTATTCCTCTTGTTTAGTGCGGGGGTTATGGGCGGTCGTCACAATAAGGGTGGCTAAGACGAGATGGAAGGCTATGTGTCCCTAAGATTTGAGATTTGCTTGAGGCGGTTCTTGAGGAAGCTCATCATTCTCAGATGAACATCTATTCGGGCGACGACAAAATGTATCAAGATATGAAGAGGGTTTTCTTTCGGACTACCATGAAGAAAGATATGGCGGATTTTGTAGCCCGATGCATGACTTACAAAAAACAAAGGCTGAACAAAAGAAACCTAGCGGACTTCTTCAACCCATAGATATCCCGCAATAGAAGTGGGAGAGCGTCTTTATGGATTTCATCGATGAATTTCCTCGATCAGGGAAGGGAAATATAAGCATTTCGATGATAGTGGATATACTTACAAGGAGAGCTCATTTTATTCCTATAAAGAGCAAGAGGATAGTGTCTTGGTTGGTGTCAGTTTATTTCCGAGAGATAGTTCGATTACATGGGGTACCTTCTAGTATAGCGAGAGACCAAGACCTCAACTTCACTAGCGAGTTTTGGAAAATCTTGCAAGAGGTGTTAGGTGCATAGCTACGTTTGAGAACGGAATACACCCTCAGAAAGATGGACATAGTAAGAGGGTGAATAGAGTTCTTCAGGATCTTCTAGGACTGTATATCTTAGACTTTGGAGGAACTTGGGAAGAACATATTCCTTTGGTGGAGTTTGCCTACAACAACAGTTACCAGTCCAACATAGGCATGGCAACCTTCAAAGCATTATATGGACGACCTTGTAGATCGCTGACTTGTTGGTAGGAGTCTACAGATAGACTTCTACTTGGACCTGAGATGACTTGAGGCACTTTCGAGAATATTTATCTTATCTATCGATGATTGAAAGCCATCAAGATAGGAAGAAATCCTATGCCAATAAAAGGTGGACAGGCTTGGAATTTGAAGTAGTAGATATGGTCTTTATTAAAGTGTTATCGCTAAGGAATGTAGCTCGCTTTGGCCCAGTAGGGAAGTCGGCGCCAAGATTTGTATGACCATTCCCTATAGTAGAAAGGATAGGACAGATGGCTAATAGGATTAAGTTACTGAATAGAGTAGCAGGTGTACACGATGTATTTCATGTTTCCCATTTAAGGAAATGTCTTCATGACATGGCAGAATAGTAGTGTTGAGCACACTCGAGGAATTAGAAGTTGAGAATGAAGCATCAGTGCGACGAGTTCCTACACATATCCTTGGATCAGAAATCAGAAGCTACTTAATAAAGAAATCAAATTAGTTAAAGTGCATTGGGTAGGAGCCCGCAATGATGCAACATAGGAACCCGAAGATAGGATTCATGCTTTTTACCATTTCTTTTTGAGAGTACATTCTTGACTTCTTTTCCAAGTTTTATTTTGCATTTGCTTCTATCATTCGAGTTATTTATCCTGTCGTTCGAATCTTTCGACCCTTAAGTAGAATCCAATGGTTGGAAACACGTGTTTGAAACGTGTTATGATTGATGGTGGCAAGTGGATGCAAGTGTTTGTTAGTGATTGCTCGTGGAAGTATATGCACACACCAGACACTCAGTCGGCTAAAATCACTTACATGTTGCATATGGATGTATGTGCATTTTAATTTTTCTATGGATGGAAATGGATGAATCATCATATGTATGTTGCATTTGGATGAATGAGTGTGCACACATATAGACTTTGCATGTTATACTTGGACTATGTACAAACATCTTGGATTCATAGCACAAACATATATTGCATTAAGGAGGTCAACTGAATCAGTCGACCGTTTGATTTTCGCATTAGTGTAAGGATATATACACACAACACTTCACATAAAGTTCATACAAGCATTAGAAATCGCTTAAGGGCAATGGACATCTGTGGATGATGGATGAGTAAATGGTTGTAGATGGATGTTAGGATAGTAACATTCTTCTAGACTTGGAGATTTCAGGGACGAAATCCATTAAGTAGGGGACAATGTAACACCCAAAATTATAATACACTATAACCATACTTAAATATTTAAAATTAAGTGAAACCGGCATTACCTTGCGTTCATATCAGAATTCTAGTTAAGACAAACCCCAAGTTTGTGTAAAACAAACAACGTGTGAAGAAATTATAGGCTCTAGTAGTTTGGGTACATATAAGAGGCTTATGTATAAATATAAATTAAATAAGATTCCTGAATTTGAACGAAGTAAGCGGGAGGATGAAGCAGGAAAATGTCCCGTTAGGAGACGACCCACTCCATTCTGGGTCGACCCACAGGTTAACCCAATTTGGTTGGGTCAACCTAGGGGTATGTAGGTCGACCCAACCCTGATCCAGGTAGATTCTGCCTGATGAACCTGGACTACTTTGTGACTCTATTCATGTTTACTCGGCATGACTTGTACGGTTCAGATTTAAAAACTAAAATCTAAGAGTTGATGTTGGCTATGTAACTCTACAAATAGATGGCTTCCCTCATTCACAATTCACACAAATTCTTCATATCTTCTTCTGCCTCCATGAAATTATTCTGAAAATTATAAACATATAATAGGGGAATACTTTAGAGATTGGATCAAGAAGAGACAACATCAAGACTTGCAAGCATACAACTTGGATTGGATTTGGACTTCCTACAACATAGTTTTATATAATTATCTTCACCAAGACCCACTATGAGTTTCCATTATATATAGATCTGATTTCTTAGGCCTTGAATATGACAGTTAAATAAAACTAGTTAGGATCTACAGTGTAAGTAAAATAAAAATACATGTTTTCATTGTTAATCAACTACGCCGTTAGAATCAATTATATATGTATATGCCTGTGATGTTGGATAAATAAAAGGTTGTACATATGCCTGTGATGTGAAAAAATAATAAGTTAAATGTATCTAACTTCCTTTCCCATTTTCTATGTTTTAATTTATTTTCGGTCTTGCATATATAGGCCTATGTGATGTGATTCTATTCTTCTTCCTTTGTTTTCCTTTTTATTTTTATGACAAGCCTAGGCCTATGGAAACCTCGACCTTTGGAAGCCTAGGCTATACCCGATTAGAGTATACATATAGTTAGCGGAAAAATGAATAATATGAAAGAGGAACTTTGGAATGTTATTTACTTGGACTGTAATTTGGGAAAAAAGGATAAATGTACATGTTTAAACTAGTTGTAAACTGATAACATGAAGATACTTTCTATAAATGGACATTATGCATAAACCTGTAACTTGGGAATATAGTTGATGTATAATATGCATATGAAATGGACATGTTAAATTTGTCTTTAAACAGACATTAAGTAAATGACATGTTAAGGATAGGGTTGTACACACACAGTCACTTGTAATATTACAACCACCCTTATTAATAAACCTAAACCTGCTAGGTTAAACATAGATATTAATAAGTAAAGAGGTCCCTCGTCTGCTGTTGTATCGGGTTTCGGGGACTCTTAAATACTAGTTATTTGGGGGCACAAGCTTAGGGGGTTTGTCTTGTGTCAATATGTTGTTTGGACCCCATTTCAGTAAGTATCCCTGTAGGTATCCTATTAATTGGGGTCCTGCACTAGGAAAGGGCCAGGCCATGCTTTACTGAACTGAATAGTAGGAGGTTCACATAGGGGTTGTGGTTACCGGCACATTCCAGTGAAGTCATGAGCGTGCATGGATACGACTAGGGAAGATAAGATGCTATAACACCAGTAAAGAGGTCTGTGTCATATAGTTGTTGGATCAGAGAGTGATACACCCTACTACCTAGGCTGACACAAAGTATTTACATAGTAGGCCAATCACATGGGTAGCAATTAGCGTACACATATTCTTGCTTTTATGTAATTTGGTTAACACCTAATCCTGTTATGTACTAAGGGTACGCCTAATCCTGCTATTTAATTCTACTGTTTAATTCTGTTGTTGATTCTGCCATTAGCCGTGTTGTTATGTAAGCATGTTGAACTTATTATACTAGTACTGGTGCAGTCATATATGTTCAGACATTAACTATTTAAGATATAAATATGAAGCATTACTAGATCATAAGTTTATTCCTATTATTCTATCCGTCACGCTATTTTGTTTTGTTTAGTTTACCTTTTAGGATACTGTACCTTTCTCATCCAGTCTTATTTACCTGTCTTGGCATTCTTATTTTATGCGTATTTATAAGTCACTGGAACTTGCCAGACTTTATGTCAGACCCTTTTTCTTTCGCCTCTTTCTTCCTTTCCCCCTTAGGTCCTCAGAGTGGCAGCACTCAACAGTAACTAGGATTTCTCTTCATCTTGGAATTGAATTGGACTCCTTGAGATGTATCGTTTTGACTTGCAATCTATTTAAGTATGGCTTGTGGCGAGGGATACGATTTTATGTACTCTGATATTTTGTAAGACAGATTTGAGACAGTTTGCTAGTTGTAACTAGGTTTTGATGTATTTCTGAAACTATGCTTTATTTCTTTTATAGTAAAGTTTAAAATTTTGCACTACTTATTTTATCTAGCTCGGAAATGTTCTGTAATGATTACCTATTACGCTTCACGGAAGTTTATGCCTTCTCTTTTGAGTGACACTAACAGAAGTGGGGTGTCACAAGGACCTATATCCAAGAAGGTAATCGTCGATGTCGATTCTTCCCTAGGGATTGGACCCGGTCCCTCATTGATCGAGGCATGTTCCAAACACAACCACTGAACACTTACCTTCAATCTCATACATTTTGAAATTCTATAAATGGAGTTGGCTCTGATGGAGTTAACAAAATGAATCGATCAGAGGAAAATTTCCCACAGGGAGAACAAATCAAATGCAATCCTCTAAACGTGGGAGTCATGTTCCCGAGTCAATCTGACGCAGGCACGGTTGGGATGGTAAAAGATGTGGATATTCAAACAGACGTTTAGAATACTGATTGAAAATCATATTTGGATGATAATGATGGTTTTGTTGATGTTATCCATCGAACAATGGGAGTTGGACTAATGAGTTGGGTTATTGATCCAAGGAACATCTGATGAAGTGATGGCTAAATGCTTCCCACTCGTCCTTTTTGACATAGCTACCATGTAATTTAGGAAGTTGGATACCAAATTATTGAAAGATGGGATGATTTGATTAAAAGATTCATGGGTCAATTCCAAGTTAATATTGCATAACTTAAGAATGAGACGACATTAACTATTATCAGGAAGAGGTTTGATGTAACTCTACATAAATTTCTCAAAAGATTTAATGTAGTAGTTGCTATAGTGGTTCGACCTGTTCCATCTATAGAGTTGATGACAGCTGTATCAGGAGTTCTAGATAATTTTGACTTAAAAGCTTCTTTGGAAAGGGATCCCCATGGAATCCTAGTGAATTCTAACATGAAGCCATAGGTTTCTAAAATTGGAGGATGCGAGCGTAGATGGAAAGGCCCTCAAAATAAATGCAGTTAAAGTTGGAGAACCTTTGGGTTTTGGAACGGAAAAAGTAAAGTGCAAAGTTGAGGGAAATCATGGCCAAGGAAGTAGAATGAAAAGAGCTCTAAAAATATGACTTATATGCTGGGTTGAATGTGAATAGGGAATGGATATATACAGATATCAAAGATAAACTTTTAGCAAGAAGGCCAATTGGAAGGGAGCCTATTAAAAGAGAGACAACTTCCAAAAAATTCGATTTTTTCCATGAAACCAGTGGGCATGAAAAATATGAGTACAAACAATTGCAGAACATAATTGAGGGGTAAGTATGGAAAGGAAAACTTCAACAACATGTCATAAACTCCGGGAACAACCACAAGTCGCAAAGAAAGGAGTGAGTCTAGCTCGCGTAATGGATCATCAACTAATATTTTGGAACTATAGAATAAAAACGACAAAGTCTCTAAACCATGTGTGGGATCCAATAAGGCCCTAGTCATGTTTTTAGAGGACGATTTATCGTCAACTTTACTTTAGTTTTAATCAACTTGTAATAAATTTCTAAGCCACTTAATCTTTAACGACGAGATCTATAATAAAGATATGAGATGACGACGAACCTTTAGTTTTCTTATAGTGAAATTTATGCTCATTTAATTAATAAAATTATTTGGCGAGTATAATAGATGCTCGTCACGTATGAAATTTGCAATCCAATGTTAAATTTAAACTAATTACCGGATCATTTTTTATGGCTGACACACGACAAGAGGTATATAAGTTTTCTATGAACTTGGCAAGGTTTCCTGACATGACCAGAAACCCCTATCCGGTCTAGACCGAACAAAAATACGAATTGTTTGTGTACACGATGCATTCGGACATAGAACAATAGAATTTTTCATTGTTGTTACAACAATTTACGTTAGAGTACAAGAATATTAGAATGTGTAAAACAATGTAATAACAGAATTACAGATATTAGAGAATAAATTACAATAATGTAGCAGAAATAATATGTATAAATACAACGCACAACGGAAATACATCAAGTAACACAGCTGAAGGAAATACATGGATACAAAGCTTTCCAGAGTATAGCTCCAGCAGTAAATCAGGATGATATTATAAAAATATCTGCAAAACCAAAACTACTGACTACCCATGTGGAAAATATGGGTACTTAGAGTTTAAGCAAAAACAATAAACTCCAGGTCTGTCATGGGACTGGTATGAGAGCTAAAACAGTTATTAAAAACTTACTTTAAAATAGGGTGAATTATGGGATCACACCGTATGTCACGGAATGGGTTCACTCCACATGAATATCAGTACATATAAAGAGACGGTAAACAACGCAATGATATTTGAAAAAAGAAGCTATTATAAGACTCAGGTCCCATCACATAATGCAATGCAAGCCGGAGGATAGAGATCTATCGTATAATAGCCAAACATGCTTGGTATGCTTTAAAACAAATATTTTATTATTATTATAAGTGATAGTGTATAAAACAACTTCAAATATAAGTGCATCAATCATAGATGGCATAGTACCCCATCTTACTATTTTTCCATATAGGTTTACAACTAAAACCGAAAAGTCGCATATTGGAAATTGGATTCCATCTATGAGTCGAGGCAAAGGATTTTCCTCATCGGTTTCGGGCCATCTTTAGCGGGATTCCCAAGATCACACACATTGGCGACCCGTGGAGCAGCAGGGCCGATCCACACCTAAGTTTGTGGATTAGTTATGCCTAAACAATACGTTTCCCTGTGTTATTGGACTTATAACTTAGTCAGTATGTCGAACATCTTGGGCTTGTGCAACCATATATCTGAGGGCCTCGCTATCCATCATCCACAAAAATAAAATGTATGGGCTCCATACCATAACATCACCTCTAGTTAGAAAGAAACGCATGCCCTCCCTACGGTCCTTCATCCAGTTTTTGACTTATACCGTGGTGTAAAGCTCGCAAATTAACGTTATACACAAAGTTACACTATATTAAAGCCATGCTCTGATTATCATCCACAGACTCTGGCTTTTCAACAAAAGCTTTGATCCATGCATCTTAGCATGCCACATTGACAATCCATACCATACCATTGATTTCCACCAATATATAACCTCTAAGCTCATTCATCTCAGAGACGTGTGTTAAGCTAAGGAAATAAGTTCTCCGCCACCAAAAAGATATATATTTAGCAGAGATCACTGAATACAACACAAAGTACAATGTCATACATAAATTCCATTTTCAATTCCATTCTGGGTCTGAATGAAATCGAAGGCACCTTATTCCTCATCCTTCATGTACAATACAGGAGTGAGATCCTTGCATATCCGGTCGATTTCCAAGTACATCTAGACAACCACCACTTATTACCTAGTCTTGGTGTACGACCCAACCGAGATATTGATATACACGTAAATGTGTATATTTTATTCGCTTATTTATCTTATTTTCTTTTTAAAATAATTGATACTGTGTATTTATAGTTGTGTTTTCAGGTTATTTAAGATGAATAGATTGATGCACTTAATTGTTGAAAATCATGAAGAATTGGTGCAACAAGAGTGTTGATTTTTAGAGCTGGATTAAAGCATGAAGATCTGAAGAAATGTTGATCTTCAACCACCTTCTGCCAAATATTTTAAAGGAAAGATGCAATGCCTTTTCATAAAGATCGCTTGTCTCAGATGTTATGGAATTATTATTCATTGAAGTTGATTCCGTTTGATGCCCACAAGCTATTTTTCCATGACATTTGCATGCCTACTCACTTGCGTTCACATTGGTCTAATTGTTATTTGGGCAGAGCCTTTTTGTCCCACATCTTGTAATCGGCCACTTAGTCTTGGTCATGAAAGCAATAAATACAATGTATCTCTTTCACTTAGAATGACATTAAATTTTATTCTATAAACTCTTCTCTTGGAATAAAACTATTCTTCTACTTTTCTCTTTAGTTTTGGTTTTATTTTATTTATGTTTGTTCTTTTCTTCTTCGAATTTTACTATTTAGCTATGTCTAGCGAATCCCCTTTAATTAGGGGGTGATGACGCTTATAGATTAGATTCAATATGAATCACATAGCCAAATAGATTATGACTTCATGTATATAGATCTAGATCTGAACCAAGAGTTGGATCTAATCCTTCATACACTGTGTCGTTTAAGAGCTATGCTCCATCACAGGGTATATTCGTGTTCGATCTAACGCTTACCAAATTTAGAACTAATTTTTAGGGTTTTAGAAATAAAATAGTGAATCTGTCCTGATAGCCTATGGTTGTTTAAGAGCTTGGCTCCTGCATAGGCTATGCTTGTCGTTATTCACATATTTGTTTCTAAAAACCTAATTATCATTGATTCATGTTTGTGACGGAGGCATGAATTAGATCTATATTAATATTTTTGGCAACTGATGATTATTAATCCAGTTTATGTCATTACTCCCTAATCGTTTTCATTTATTATAAAAAAAACTCTTTCATTTTCTTATTTTCTTTTATTTACAAACAATCCAAATTTCGGAATAACTTGATTGGATTTATTAGTATAATAATTCTGGTCCCATAGTTCGACACCCTTTACAACAACCCATGTTGTTTAGGAAAGCTGAACGAATTAAATAACTGTTTACAGTAGTTCAATTTGTTCGCAAACAAATTTTGGCGCTGTTGCCAAGGACCAAAACAATTTTTATTAGTTGATCCTTTGGGTTATATTTTTATTTTCTTATTTTTTCCATTAAAAAACACAAAATATTTTTATTTTATTTCTTGCTTTTGTTTTCTTTCATATATAGAAAAAATTCTTGCTTAGACGATTTGGTATTAAATTGTTGATACTGGAATCTCCAAGATAAGAGAAAAAAAATCTTTTCGTTTTCTCTTTTATTTCTTTCCTCTTTTCAAATTCTTTTCCAAATTTTTTTTTACGATTTGTTTCCCTTTTTCAACCTCCTTACAACTTCTTTCATTTCTTCTTTTACAAGTATCATAAAAAGCAAAAAACAAAACAAAAACAAAACAAAAAAGTTTCTTTCTCTTTTTCTTTATTCCATATTTTCTCTGCCTTAACATTGCCATTTTTCCTTTCAATTTCTTGCCATTTCTTTTTTGATTTCTTTCTTAGTCTTATCTTCAACTATTTTTTTACATAATCTTTCCTACTTCTTTCCAACATTCTTTTACAATTTCTTTCCAAAATAAAAAAAAATCCAAATTCTCTCCTTGATATATATAATTCTTCATGATAGTCAATTTTCTGAACACCACCACGTACGTCTTCTCTTTCATTCCTTGCCCAACTTCATCTTCAACAAACCCGGTACCACATCAGCCACAATACATCAAGGTCTACACCAACTCAAATTCTCATTGCCAAATTTCACACAAATTTCTTCTTACTACAATTCAGATCATCCTTATCGAACAATCCTGTTCGCATCAGTTCTCATAGCACCAATTCTGCTCGCAACCCTGTTTACATCACCTCCACGACTCAAACAATAGCCTGACACTTCCTCAAAATTTCCAACCTCTGTCAATAATCTACCATGCCCATCCTCCTTCACAAATCTCCCCATCACTAGTTCATCCACACTCAACCAGTACCACAACCAACCTTCAACTCCATACTGCTTCCTGCCTCTCCACAATCGAATACAAACTTCATCACAGCACGTCCAAAACCAAAAAACCCATACACCAACAGACCACGTCAACACAACATAGCAAAACCTGCCTCATGCTTTTACCTCATCAACAGACCATGCCACTGCCATTTAACCAAGAATCATCGAATACCAAGAAGTCACAACTCATCAACCAGCGTTTACTCAGCCACAACATCAAGACTTATCTAACCCCACCGTGATACCCTGCATCCTTACCCATCTGCTCGCGCACTCCCAGAAATCGCATACATAGACCAGCTGTCGCGAAAACCAACTTTGAATCCCCTAAATTCCAACATCCCCTTCCGATCATACTCCAAACCACAAACCGCTTCTTCATTCGCAAACCTTCTCCATCAATCATCGCTCATCAGCGCAAACAACCCACCTTACCAAATACCCGAAACCCGTCTTTAGACCAAATCGGACCAACCACCTATTTGGACGGAATCCGAATTCTGAAACCCTATAATCCTAGATCCCTTCAGTAAACTCGAACGTGGGATAAATTGAAAAGTTTGTCTTTGAAATAAACTATTTTTGAAATCGAATCTAGGATTCCCCAAAGCTCATAAGATAGAATATTCGATAAATCGACAATTAGGATTGAAACTCTCTTAGATGTCTAAGGAAGGTTAGAGTCTAGAGCTCAAACAGGTTCTTAAACCTTCAGTTGTGTTCCTACGGTGATTCGTGGCACACTGATAATCCCTGTTCGAACCTGGCCTAGACTTGTATTCATATAATTCGAAGTTGTTAATTTTAACATATTTTTTAAGAGCTTCTTTAGAGCAAAAAGTCTTGCAGCTGATTTTTCGATGAAAAACTCTCTTCTTCTAATACATACATGTTTGCCCCATGTACAACCAAAATTGGAATTATTTTCAAATTTTAAATGATTTTGTTTACAATTCAAATCAGAATGAATTTCAATCTGAAAACTTTTCAAATAATTTCAATGATCAACCCTCAAATTTGGAAACAAATATTGAATCTTTACTTGAAATGCGCACACAAAAAATCATAAAATAAATAAATGGTATAATTCATATTTGTGCAACAATTCGAGTCAAAATTATCAAAGTAATCAAAATTTGAATTCACTTCCAAATTCAAACGATTTTGATTATACAACCCCAGCCAAATCAATTTCGAACTCCAAAATAAGTTTCAAATTCAAAATGGAAATGTGAATAACTTTTCAAATGATTTTGGCAATGGATATAATTTCAATAATGGTGTGATTAACGATTTTTGTTCTCAATAATTTCAAATTGAAAGTTCTCATGTAAATAATTATAAATTTGATTTTGTTAAGCAAATGAATGAAATTTTCGATAACCACACGGATTTGTTATTTGAAACATACTTGAAACTACGTGACCAACAAAATCAAATTTCAATATGTGATGAGTCAAATGATAATCCACCTTTTACTACAGTCGAAAATTTCCAACTAACAACTTTTGAAATTGATGAAAATCTTAACGAAGTTGTTGAAAGCTCTGTGATTGATTTGAATTTAAATTCTCTTGAAAACAAAGACGTCAATCTTCAGTTTGATCTTCCTCTCTCATATTCTGAAATTTTTGAAAATTTAGCAACTTTAGGTTGTCAATCTAACAAAAACGATGAAGGTATTAACAACTGTTTAAGTGAGGACGACTTTGATGAGCGAAAACTTATCAAATTAATTGACGATAATGTTGTTGGGTCTGAAACTGAAAATGAAACATTTGAAAACATTGAAATTTTTGAGGTTGAAAACAAAAAAACTGCTGAGTGTGATCTTAAACACAATGACAATTTTTCCAAAACTGTTGAAACTCCTTGCGACTTGATCGTTTTGACTGAACCTCATTATGATCACTTGTTTTTCAATGATGAATTTCTATAGTATATGAACTCTTTTTGGAATAACACGTTTTTTGAGAAAACATAATTTCGGAATTTATTGAAAATTCATTTGTTTGGTTTTAATTTTAGGTTTACAAATGAATCTTTAGTCAACAAAATATCAAATATCAATGCAAAACTGAACAATATTTCTCAAAACAAGTGTGGGGGTGAGAATTATGCACACGTCTCTCAATTGATACATCATCTGAACAAATCAGACTTTGTTTTTGAAACATTTACTGAACCCAGGCTCGATGACCTCTCTTTAGTTGTTACAGAAATTCAATTCGATTTTAGGATCAATTGTAAGCTCAAAATTTTAAAAGTAGCAAATCAAGCATTTGCAAAAACAAAATTTATTTTTCCAAATATGAAATGTAATATAAAATCCTTTATGATTTGGTTTTCTGAGCTGAAGTTGTGTATCATAATCCTAATGAGGCTGATCCATTGGTCTATATTGGACCAATTCATCTATTCGTTGATTGCGTACTTTCTACATGCATATCTGGTAAGCCGTGCTTTTCTTTCCCTTTCACTAAGATATGTCTGATTGACGACTGTGGGAACACAGTCTATTTTTAAGTATGGGGGGATTTACATTACAACAACAATCAAATTTTATGAACTAGGTGATTCGTTGAACAAGGACTAACTTAAAATTCACAAATAACACCTTTTTTCTTTATTGATAAGTTGAATTGTTGGGTGATGGGAATGAACATTAATTATTCATTGAGTCGTAATGTGTCTTTTTAAGATGCTAGTTTGAGACTAGGCAGATGTCAGTCGTTTTCTGAAGTAAGCGTGTCAACCCTAGTTATACATGTTAGAATGCGCAAGTAAAAAAATCATAATAAAAATCAAATAAAAATGATTTTGCACCTACAATTGTTGGATTTTTGAGTTCGTTTTCATGCATAATATTTTTTCACTCAAAATTTTAAACCTGTAAGTTCTAAATTCTATTTGGCCTACTTAAGGAGAAATGACTCATTGTAGCGTTCTTCTTCGATACCCCACATTATTCAAACCCAACTTTTAGTCAATTTACATCCATGTTTCGACAATTTTTTCTTATATTGGTATACTCAAGAACATTTTTATTTTCAAATTTTGAAAAAAAAGTCACTTTTTATACCAATATCACACTACCCACTCCGTACATGTTTTAAGGTAGGATAACCTTATATCACATCTTATTTTATATGGGTTATCTATCTCATGAAACTTTGCTTATCTTTCCTTTCAGGTTTTTATATAACATTAGTCCATAGTTATGTGTTAAATTAGGGTTATAGAAGTAGAGTAAGTAGGGCACAAAATTTTCCTTTCATGAAGTGTTGGTTATGATTCGCTAGTAGAGGAGGAATCAAATGAAATAATATATGGTATCATTCCATTCCATCTCCACTCACCATTCATCATGCAAAAAAAATATATGCAATAACGAGAAAATCTCCAAGAATAAAATAGTCATTCATCATTCTTGACTATAAAGCATTCATTTCCATTCCATCCACATCCATCATACCGTACTTAGAAGTGAGGATTGTAGTAGAGGATATGAAAGGAAACAAAACGTCCATATGTGCCTTAGTATTACTTTATCTTTTGTAGCTTGAAGTTCAACAAATACACTTGCCCTCTTATCTAAATATTTTTAGAACTTACAAAATTCTCCTTCATCTATGCATAACTCACATCAAATACATTACAGTTACACTAGTGCAAAATTATTCAAAAAAAAAAGAAATAAAAAAAAGGAGAGAATAAATAAATGATTGGGCGCACATTGTCAATGTGTAGAACTTTGATTGACACCACACTCTTAATCTTCAAGGCAATTACAGTGTTATCAAGGAATTACGATTCAACTTGAAATTTTTTATTCATTTTTGCTCCAATAGTGGGATGGACAATTTAGGAATAAATCGTTATTTTTGAAATTGAGTAAATTACTTAGAATTCGAAAGACCTTGAATATATTATTTGATTAATCCGCGTACATAAGACGCTTTGGATTTTGTGGGTAGTATCCGCTAAAAATCCTCATGAGACAACAGTCATCCTACTAGGGTCACCTAGGGGTTTAACAACTTGTTGCGTATGCTAAATGCAATCATGTTTCCTATGAAAATGTGACATATCTTAGTTTAGTTTATTCGAGAACGAATAAAAAGATAAGTGCATGGGTATTTGATATACACGTTAATGTGTATATTTTATTTGCTTATTTATCTTATTTTCTCTTCAAAATAATTGATACTGTGTATTTATAGTTGTGCTTTCAGATTATTTAAGATGAATGGATTGATGCACTTATTTGTTGAAAAGCTTGAAGAATTGGTGGAAGAAGAGTTTTAATTTTTAGAGTTGGATTGAAGCATGAAGACCTGAAGAACTATTGTTTTTCAACCACCTTCTGCCGCATATTTTAAAGTCAAGATTCAATATCTTTTCATAAAGATCGCTTGTCTCAGATGTTATGGAGTTATTATTCGTTGAATTTGATTCCATTTGATGGCCGCAAGCTATTTTTCCATGACATTTGAATGCCCATTCACTTGCGTTTACATTGGTCTAGTTGTTATTTGGGCAGAGCCTTTTTTCCCCATATCTTGTAATCGGCCACTTAGTCTTGGTCATGGCAGTTATAAATACACTGTATCTCTTTCACTTAGAATGACATTAAGTTTTATTCTGTAATTCTTCTCTTGGAATAAAACAATTCTTCTACTTTTCTCTTTAGTTTTTATTTTATTTTATTTACGTTTGTTCTTTTCTTCTTCGCATTTTACTATTTATCTATCTCTAGCTAATCCCCTTTTATTAGGGGGTGATGACGCTTATAGATTAGATTCAATATGAATCACATAGCCAAATAGATTAGGACTTCATGTATATAGATCAAGATCTGAACCAATAGTTAGATCTGAACCTTCATACTCTGTGTTATTTAAGAGCGATGCTCCTTCATAGGGTACATTCGTGTTCGATCTAACGCTTTCAAATTTAGATCTAATTTTTAGGGTTTTAGAAATAAAATAGTGAATCTGTCCTGATAGCCTATGGTTGTTTAAGAGCTTAGCTCCTATATAGGCTATGCTTGTCGTTATTCACATGTTTGTTTCTAAAAACCTAATTATTGTTGATTCATGTTTGTGACAAAAACATGAATCAGATCTATATTAGTATTTTTGGCTATTGATGATTATTAACCCAGTTTATGTCATTACTCCCTAATCGTTTTCATTTATTGTAAAAAACTCTTTCATTTTCTTTATTTTCTGTTATTTACAAATAATCAAAATTTCGGTATAACTTGATTGGATTTATTAGTAAAATAATTTTGGTCCCAGAGATCGACACCATTTACAATAACCCTTGTTGTTTAGGAAAGCCAAATGAGTTAAATAACTGTTTACAATTGTTCAGTTTGTTGGCAAACAGATATCAACAATACTCTAAACGATGTGAAAACCTCCGGTCTTCAACCACCGTCTTCAATCTTCGACTATTAATCTCGAAACAATTATTCAGAATGGATTATACCTGGTCTTTTCGAATAATTCACGCGTCTTTAAATCAAAAAAATAAATAAAGATAACACACATCTCATTCCAATCCACGATATTCTTTTATTCAAATATTCATTATTCTGGGAAAGGTTCCCATTAATTTTATCAAAGACTATCCCATTTAAACTTATTGTTTAAATCTTCTTTTGAAATCATTATAAGAGAATTTATAATATCCTCTCAACTCACAAATCATTACTTAATGATTATTTAGCTTTTGGAAATTAATCCTGTTTTTACTTGGCTTAAGGAACAACTGCTATTCAAAAGCACCGTTTACAATGAACCCAAAAGCCCTCTTTCATTTAATATGGAATATTCACAGAAATATGAATAATTTATAATTGATATAAATTTCTGTATTCGACTAATACTATAAGTGGAATAACGACAAAGCCTTTTAAATTCCATAAATAGTAATTGCCTTCCTTCATAGAAGCTCATCTTGATTATTATAATCGAATTCTATTCAATTCCAAATTTATTAAATAAATGGGAAAACTTCATTAGATTTTATTTAAAAGAATTATTCTTTTCAAAACGGGGTTCAAGAACAATACTACTTAACCATTCACAACAAACCCAAAATCCAATTTCTTACTAAATAAAAGATCTTAACTGAAAGTCGTGTTGATATACATTCAATATTCCCTTTTTATCCAATTCATTATATTAAAACATTGGGGTTCTTTCTTCTTGATTTCGAAACAACTCTTTCTGATGGAAACATTATTTATCTCTTAAAACTTGGAATATTTCATCCAAATCCCTTTCAAATAACTTATTATGATAAATCATCATTTATTCATATTTTTAATAATTTTAGTTGGGCTCTTATAGTCAATTTCCAATGTCAGCCACCGAACTGCATCCATAACGACCTTTTTCAAAACTGATTTGGATATATTTTAAAATCTAATTGTTCAAATTTAAACCTCTTATGTCCATTTTAAAAATCTTTTCGATACCGAACTCAACGGTTCCAATTTTAGGAGAATCTAATGGTCGGATCTCCCGTTACGTCCAATCGGAGTTATGGGTTGACGTTCTCGAACTGTTGCTGCGCGAGGCGTTCTATTCAAGTCCAAATCGATTGATAAATTTTAAATATAATTGATACTCTTCCAAACCATTTTATTAATCATATGAAATATGTATAATTATTTTTGAAAGCCCGTTTCAATCCTTTCTCTTTAAAATCACATATTTCACTGTTCTACCAATTTTAATGAATAAAATATTATTATTTTTCGACTGTCATTAATTTACGTTCAAATTTTCCTTATAGTCATTATAAAAATAAACGAAGAACTTCTGAAAGAAAACTTCTTGTAAAACGTTCGCCACATATCCTAATCGAACTTCACTTTGAAAAATTAACATTCATTTTAAATCAAAACTTCGACTAGCCATAAGTATATTAAAAATACTTCAAAATCATTCACTACAGTTATGAATATTCCTCGATATTTCAATACAAATGCGTCCATCCAAAATTGGACATCGAAATAAAACTTCAGTTTTTCCACTGAATATTATATTATTTAAATATACTTATTTATTCCGAACTGGAATAACATTCAACCAAACTCCATATAAATTCACTTATGTAAATTTTATCCATTCAACGATAGTTGTAAATAACCATCGAACGTCCAAATAAATCCAGAGTGCGCCTATATTCGTATAAGCTTCAATCAAACAACTGATGCTTATTTGGCATGTTAATCGAGCAATTGGCATACAAGTAGATATTTGAGATTTTGTGTAAACCAAATATTATCTCAATACCATTGTGGGGTTTCCAACCAACAAACAATCACTTTAAACTATTATTGATTCATGAATTTAATCATATCAAATTCAGTTCAAAATATTTTTTTAAACTAACCAATTTCGCTTAGAAAAATGGTAATAAATTCATCGTTCAAAATATAAATTGATATTTAATCTAATTTCTCCTACCATCAATATTTTAATATTATTTTAACATGTTAATTCACTCCAATTCACATCCAAAATATAACACAACAAATCATCAGTTCATCCATCGGATTTGCAACCAACTGTGATGTGAGCTACCATATACTGTATAACATTTTGTAATAATTAATTAATTTAAAACTACATTTTTCTCTACTATTTTAAGCACTAACTGTCAAATATTTCAATGTTGCATTAACTACGTAATTCGCCATTTTCTAACTTGCAATTCACTTAAAAATTTTATATTAACTTCTATCATTAAATGGTTAACTAATTGACTATTCAAACTTATTTAAACTACACAAAATACACTAACTAGAGTGAGCAGCTCTCACCCCAGCAATCGAATAACAATGCACTACAATGCCGGACCTTCGCGCGCTTGCTACAGCTTAAAAATCTCTCCTTTTCTACCCATAATAGCTCCAAACTTCTTGGAGAAGCTTGTACTTACCTAAGCAAGTGTTTTAAGCAAGAAACTCACGATTTTTGGCGGATTGGAGCCTCGCAGGGCCCGGAGCTTGGCTGTCCAGAGAAGAAGAGGATTGTTGCGAGGTCCACGGGGTGCCATGTGGCTTGCAGGTTCCACTAGAGAGTAGTGGAAGGTGTGCATACAATTAAAGAAGCAAGCTTTAGCACATTGGAAGAAGGGTTTAAGGCGGAGGAAAGGGGTTGGGGACAAGGCTACTGACGTAGATGAGGGACTGCTGGCATCGGAGCTCCAGCAGTGGAGCCCACTAGTCACGACGGTGGAGGGAAATGAGAGGAGAGGGAGCTTCCATTTTTAATTTTCTAAGCTTCTAAATGTGTTTTGGAAAATGGAAGAACACTTAAGCCTTAACTAAGCTTAATTAGCCACGAAACATGCCATTTAAGGACAAACCAATTAGAGAATGCCTAGTGGAGGGGAGAGGTGCTTGTGTGTATAATTTTGGTTGGGTTGCTACAACTCGTGAATTGATGGTGTATTAATTACAACAAGCAAACTTCGTTCTAGTCTCACGGCCTCAGTTAACTCCAAAAATTATAAAATTTGAAATCTCGCTACATTGTGGAATTACGGTTCCAACGAATCTAATAGCGTCGAATTTGGAGATCGATGAAAAAATGGCCTTATTTCTAGCTAAAATCGAATTTTCAACGTACGTTTGTATGTTTTTCTTCTACATAAGAATTCCGTTGAACTTAAAATTTTAAATCCTTACATATTTCGACATTCTGGATCTAATAAAAGTGTTTTCGTTGGATTCCAAGACTGTCTCCAAAATGGTCCTTTTATACGTGATCGATATAGCTTTGAACTATCGATATTTAAAATTTGAGTTTATAAATTGATTTAAATTTTTACTAATCCTGTTTTATGTCAAATAAAATATTAAAACTAATTTTAAAATTATTGTCAATTTTTTCGAGTCAAAATCAAATCTTGCTTTTTCAAAATTCATTAAAATAGATTAACTTAAAATTTTAAATTGGTTCCAAAAATACAAGTTGTTACAGTCTCCCCTACTTAAAACTTTTTCATACCAGAAAAGGAACGTTGTTGAAAGTCGTTTAACTAACCAACTCAACTTTCATTCTGGCTTAAGTTCTTTAACTTTTCAGTTTCCAAGAACTTTCCAATTTGCCTGAAATTTGGCTAATGCCTTAAATTTCTAGAAAATTTCTCCATAACCTTCTTTATATGAGTTGATATGTACAAAATGGCCTCTACAGGATCTCATAAATAAATAAATATACCCAACCAAATAAATTGGGAGATGTGTCTAAAGTTATCATCCCAACACCCGTTTAGGTTTTATATAAAGTTGACAAACAATTGTGACTTATCTACACCCAAGGGAGATGTGTAAAAATTGTCATCTCTTGACCTTGTAATGTGGATTAATCACGATCCATGTTCCTTATCTACACGCAAAAAAGACGTGTATGTTTTTATCGTATCAAGACCCTATAATGGGATTTGTTATTAAATCCTGCAGTTTTATCGTTACATGTTTACTAAGTCCATATCATATAAACATCAAAAAATTACATGCTATATGATTATGCTGTCCAGTCCACATCAGATAGTCATCAAATAATTACCAGTTATGCAGTTCTTTTTCTCTTTCCTACATCGAATAAGTATCATACTATTACATGCTTATACGGATATGTTATGCCATGCAATGTGGTCCATAATTATTTACTATCCAATGGTGTATGTTTAATTACACACAAGCAACCATCAGAGCACATCCAATTCACTCACAGTAGTATTAATAATTAAATTGCGCAATCAATAATATAAATTAGCACTTGTTTGTCGGACATGTAATTTTATTCCTTTTTCTTAGCACTAAATCAATAACCTGGTCAATATATATATATATACACACACACACACATACACACACACACACATATATATATATACACACACACGTACATATATACTAGATTGGAACCCGTGCTTCGCACACGGAGAGTGTTAGATATTGCTGAATGAAGGCCAAGATGTTGGGATCGAAAGGCTTGTCGTAAGAGATTTGTAGATGTTGGGGGAAGCCAAAGTTGAAACAATACGTACATACATATTAGATTGGAACCTGTCCTACGCACACGGAGAGTGTTAGATATTGCTGAATGAAGGCTAAGATGTTGGGAGCGAAAGGCTTGTCGTAAGAGATTTGTAGATGTTTGGGGAACCGAAGTTGAAACAAATGCAATGCAAGGAGTAGAAACAACTGAATACTTGGAAATTTAAAAGAGGTTGACCGGGTAAAAGGAGGGGATGATTAATGAACTATTTTTGAATTGGATAGGAACGAACAGTTGATATATGGTATGTATAAAATGAGAAGTATTCAAGTCAAAATGTAAGAAGAAGAATTGTTCAGTGATAAGCAAACGTTGGGTTACAGCGGGTTATGGGAGGGACCAGTTATGTGTGTGCAAGTGGTACAATGAAATACTTCGCTTATGTTGGGGTTGAACAGTTGATAAGTAGAAGAAGATGAAAATTGTTACAGGGGAAATACAAACTTATGCATTAGTACTTAATTAATAAGAAAAAGAAAGATGAAATATTGTATCTTGTAAGTACGGATCCGATTACTACATGGTAAATATTATATTCATGTGATGAAGAATAAACAGAAAGTTTTACGTACTTTGGCAATATTATAGCACGTACGTGTGCTTGTATGTATTGGAAATACTAGTATGTATCAGAAATAAGATAGACAGTGTGGTAATAATTGTCAATAGATCTCATTGTCGATACATGTTCTTCATCAATGGTAGTAAATATTAAATTTAATTTTTTGTAATAGAAGAAAAAGCAAAAAGACCATTGTATTAATAAGCTATAAAATACTTTATGTTTAACAGGTAGCCTGGTACATATTGCGGAGCCACCAGTTGCATGCTCATTTTACTGTTTGTTTACTAATATATTAATGAATTTTAAGTTGTGAATAATATAATACGTGGCAATGGAAGGATTCTGTAGAAAAAAAATAAAATTGTTGATAATATAATTCAATGCACATAATCGTAAGGAAATGTAAGGCCACATTATCGAAGTTTTACCATCATATTGTGCACTAATGGTGTTTGAAAAGGCGAACCCATATGAATTTTTAAAGCTGCACGGCCTAAAATGGAAGTCTGTTAGTCGACTAAAACAAAATTTTCATTTCAAAATTTTCAAAAACTTAAAAAATATGCACAACACGTTAAATACTAACAGTTATTACAATAATCCGTAAGAATAAACTTGGATGATCATCATGATTTTAACTTTACAGTCAGCATCAGTAAAGGATCGTGAATGCCTTTTAACATTCCATTTTGATCTTAGTTGAGGAAACAAATTACCATCAACTGACCAAAAATTGTTAACTTACTTCATTGTACTAATCTAAAAAGAGTCATGCATAATGGTCCTATCTAAATGTATGAAAATGAAAAAAAAAATTATTGAAAAATAAAAAGAATGCAATGCAGACTCTCAACCACACTTGGTTAAAGCAGCGTCCACACTGTAAATAAGTTTTCTAAATGTGAAGGATAATACCCAAAGATTAATGACATGCAAAATGATTTGTAAAATGCAGTTTGACAACTATATGTAAATGCAGATCATATGCAAGACGAAATCTATGATGATGGTGAATGTTGTATGATGAATGATGAATAGTAATCGGTAAGAAGAGATGATATTAACATTACATCAGCATCAGTGAAGGATCATGAATGCCTTGTAACATTCCATTTTGACGTACTAAGGAGTTGTTTGCTATTTAAGCATCAAAATATGCGTCCTAAACATGCATCTAAATGACTGCCAATAACACATTGTGTTTTATAGTTGACATGACGGTGATGTCTGAAATTTGTTTCAGTGTTTTATAGTTGCCTATAACAAATTGGACCTTGAATTTGTGGTCCTCTTTTCATCAACGATGGCTTTTTGGCCTCCTATGATCATCGGTGATGCCTCAATTGCACTCTGTACGGAGCTAGCCTCCTCAAAATCCAAAAAACCAAAACAAAACCCTTGCAACTTATAGCTCCTAGCTTGTACTCCATTAGGCAGCTTCTGCCTCTTGAGACCACTATTATCATCAACAGTAGGTCCAACAGGAACGTCCGAGCATTGAAATGATCCATGAGTTACTGCAGGAACAGGCGTTGATTTTGTAGTAGTGGACAAGGCATATTGAGGTGAGGGAGTCATTTCTTGTAGCCATGGATGAGGGTAAGCTAGTATACCTTCGGAAAGTGCACACAAAGGATAATGTGGCAGATATGTTTACGAAATCATTGCCATATGGGAAGTTCGAGCATTGCTCGAACTTAATTCGCTTGTTGAGTTGCTAGGTGCCACGGGGTGGCACGAGGTGGAGAGAGTGATTTTGTTTGATGAATGATGGAAAGGAATAATGGTGAGAGATTGAAAATCCATCTCCAAGGTAAGTACTCGTTCACACCCCCGAGTACATTGTCTTATGGCGAGACATTTGGTTTGAATACTTTCAACACTTCATTGGCGGGTGGGGGCTTTGCCTGAACTCGTTAGTGGAGTGCAATGGGTGGTGGCTTTGCCGGATCTCACTGGGAAAGTATTCATGTTGCTTGGTCGAAGATAGAAGGAAGTGCATGGTGCATTGGAGTTTGGAGTTGAGACGGTTATAGTATCGAGGTGGAGTGTTGTGATATGCGATACTATATGTGTTGGATTGAAGAGGATGATGATAGCATCGAGTGGGAGGAAGCGGAGTGCAAATCACAGCTTGTTGGGGGAGATTGTGTTATGGTGTAGTGAGGTGAAGCTGAGAGCTTCAGCACAGACGTTTGTCGCTCCTTGGACAGACGTTTGTGACTACAGGGAATAATTTCCCGAGGGTATCAACAGACGTCTGACCAAAGGGGGACAGATGTCTGTTTTCAGGAAATGTTTTACTCGAGAGCTCCAACAGACGTCTGTCATATGGTGACAGACATCTGAGCTGAGTGCAGGAGCACAAGGAATTCCCAGGATGGGACAGACGTCTGTCAGCCTAACGACAGACGTCTGAGGCGGCTAATAGGCTATTTCAGGCTGGAAACTTGGCAAGCTGTTTTGTGAAGCTTTAAGGGCAATTTTGGTAATTGGCCTCATTCCTATATAAGTTGTTTTCTGAAGTGAATTAGGAGGGAGCTTGAAGACTTGATTTGGGATCAAGGGTTTAATCTCAAGGGAGAATTAGGGTTTATAACCTAATTCCAATTCTATTCTCCTCAAACTCTTTTCTATATATTGAAATATAGTGATTATTGGATCAATCTTTTGTATTACTTTCATCGTGGTAATAAATTACTCTCTCCAAAGTGGATGTACACTAACAAGATGTTAGTGGAACCACTATAAATTCTTGTGTGATTTATTTTTGCTACTTTGTCATTAGTATCTTGCTTATGATTGAGGTTTGGATTGTTTGTGATTGGTTGATATTGGTTTTATGACTATAGTTATTGCTTTGGTTGTTTTTGCAAGTCTAACAACGATCTAGTCTTCCGCTAGCGCTTTGTGGCTTAGATATCGGATTCGGGTGGTCTTGAATCGGATTAATCACAACGGTTACAACAGGGATGATTAATGAACTATTTTGGAATTGGATAGGAACGAACAGTTGATATATGGTATGTATAAAATGAGAAGTATTCAAGTCAAAACGAAGAAGAAGAATTGTTCAGTGATAAACAAACGTTGGGTTATAGCGGGTTATGGGAGGGGCCAGTTATGTGTGTGCAAGTGGTACAACAAAATACTTCGCTTATGTTGGGGTTGAACAGTAGATAAGTAGAAGAAGATGAAAATTGTTACAGGGGAAATACAAACTTATGCATTAGTACTTAATTAATAAGAAAAAGAAAGATGAAATAT
Source organism: Allium sativum (assembly GCA_030737875.1). Taxonomy (NCBI): domain Eukaryota; kingdom Viridiplantae; phylum Streptophyta; class Magnoliopsida; order Asparagales; family Amaryllidaceae; genus Allium; species Allium sativum. Next base: position 890,140,140 of record CM060916.1, on the reverse strand, counting down.
TGTATCTTGTAAGTACGGATCTGATTACTGCATGGTAAATATTATATGCATGTGATGAAGAATAAACAGAAAGTTTTACGTACTTTGGCAATATTATAGCACGTACGTGTGCTTGTATGTATTGGAAATACTAGTATGTATCAGAAATAAGATAGACAGAGTGGTAATAATTGTCAATAGATCTCATTGTCGATAACATGTTCATCATCAATGGTAGTAAATATTTAATTTAATTTTTTGTAATAGAAGAAAAAGCAAAAAGACCATTGTATTAATAAGCTATAAAATATTTTATGTTTAACAGGTAGCCTGGTACATGTTGCGGAGCCACCAGTTGCATGCTCTATTTTACTGTCTGTTTACTAATATAGTAATGAATTTTAAGTTGTGAATAATATAATACGTGGAAGGATTCTATAGAAAAAAAATAAAATTGTTGATAAAATAATTCAATGCACATAATCGTAAGGAAATGTAAGACCACATTATCGAAGTTTTACCATCATATTGTGCACTAATGATGTTTGAAAAGATGAACCCATATGAATTTTTAAAGCTACACAGCCTAAAATGGAAGTCTGTTAGTCGACTAAAACAAAATTTCCGTTACAAAATTTTCAAAAACTTACAAAATATGCACAACACGTTAAATACTGACAGTAATTACAATAATCCGTAAGAATAATCTTGGATGATCATCATGATTTTAACATTACAGTCAGCATCAGTAAAGGATCGTGAATGCCTTGTAACATTCCATTTTGATCTTAGCTGAGGAAACAAATTACCATTAACTGACCAAAAATTGTAAACTTACTTCATTGTACTAATCTAAAAAGAGTCATGCATGATGGTCCTATCTAAATGTATGAAAATGAAGAAAAAATTTTATAGAAAAATAAAAAGAATGCAATGCAGACTCCTAACCACACTTGGTTAAAGCAGTGTCCACACTGTAAATAAGTTTTCTAAATGTGAAGGATAATACCCAATGATGAATGACATGCAAAATGATTTGTAAAATGCAGTTTGACAACTATATGTAAATGCAGATCATATGCAAGACGAAATCTATGATGATGGTGAATGTTGTATGATGAATGATGAATAATGAATAGAAATCGGTAAGAATAAATTTGGATGATCATCATTAGATGATTTTAACATTACATCAGCATCAGTGAAGGATCGTGAATGCCTTGTAACATTCCATTTTGACGTACTAAGGAGTTGTTGGATATTTAAGCATCAAAATATGCGTCCTAAACATGCATCTAAATGACTGCCAATAACACATTGTGTTTTATAGTTGACATGACGGTGATGTCTGAAATTTGTTTCGGTGTTTTATAGTTGCCTATAACACATTGGATATAACACCCCGTATTTCTGTTAACACTAAAGTTGCTAATACGAAAATAAATGTGTAAAGGGGAGATGTATCTAATGTGCATACAAGAATAATAATAAATGTGTAAAGGGGAGATGTATCTAATGTGCATACAAAAATAATAATAAATGTGTAAAGGGGAGATGTATCTGATGCGTACGTATTTATATGGATTGACAAATAATAGTAAATGTAAATTAAGAAAGAAATGGTGAACATAATTGGCTTCTCTTTACAACGGACGGCTCTGGTTAACCCTAGCTTCATCGACGGCTCAAATTAACTTGCAACTCTATAAAAAGACCCTAGGTCTCAAACTAAAAATTCACAAAAAAAAAAGAATAAGAATTGGAGCCACCATGCTGTCTGCTGAGAACTAGAGGGAGCCTCCACTTGAAAGAGATCAACAACATAGCGAATACAAACTAAAAGATTAAAAAGCAACAACAAATTATAATCAAAGCAACGTCTTTCCAAAGGAAAGCTTTGCAAATTCAGAATTTCAGAACTCATAAAACAAGACCGTCTACGATTGTAAGTTTAGCTACATTTTTAGAATGCGAATTAATATGAATATCATGTGTTGCGATGAAATGATAATAGTACGATACTCGTTATGTTATTAATATACGTTTGTGATTTGATTCTATTATCATGTTGAATTGAGAATTATTAAGTATGATGTTTATTATGTTTTATAATATGAATCTATGCCAGTGACTTGATTCAATTATCATGTTAAATTTGGGATTATTGGATTAGATTATTTGTATAAGCATGGACTTGGATTGTAACATCTTATGAGAATTGTGTGGTTTATTATGCAAGTTTATGTAGTGAAGTTATGCGACCAATTGTCAAATCTATATGTTCATGTTTATGCAAAACTTATGTCATGTTCACACTTATCATATGTTGGGATTAATTTGCAAGTATGTTTAAATCTATGTTACTAATTAACACATGTGTATGTTGATTAGCCTATGTTGCTAACTCACATATACGTATGTTGATTTGCCTATGTTGCAAATTAACATATGTATATGGATTAGTTCATATTGCTAATTCTCATGTATGTTGTTAATATGGCCTATGTTAAAAACACATATATGTTCAGTTAGCCTATAAGTGCAAGTTCATACCTATGACATTATAATGTTTATGTTAGTCTTTTTGCAAGTTTGTACCTATGACATTATAATGTTCATGTTAGTTATTTTGCAAGTTCACCCCTAAAATGTTCATGTTAGTTATTTTGCAAGTACACCCTATTATGTTCATATTGATTATGCCTTCAATACCAAAGTTATACCATTGTCATGTTTATGCTAATTTATGCCAATTTGCATATATTAAATTAGGCTAAGTTTTTAGCCTAATACTTTACCCCAAAAATCATGCGAACGTAAATTAGGCTGAGATGGTTAGCGTAATATTGGACGGGGTAACGTTGGGTTAAAATGATAATTTTAGGAAAACTTGCCATAAATTGGTCATTAATCACATAAGTGATTTATGACATAAAAAGGCAATAATTACCTTAACTAATGAGATTAATTGGAAATGAATGTGACAGTAATTTGAATTTGAATAATTTACATAAATAAAATGTAAATTAGAAAATACGAACGCGCTTAACCCGAGGTTGGATTGAGTTGTGATGTAAACCTGCCCGGACCCGCCCGGTTGTCCAGTTGTCACAACATTAGCTATCCAATGTGAGAGGTTAAGGCATGGGGCCCAATAAAGACCCGAGATTAAACCGAGTTCTGGCGTAAGACTGCCCGGACCCAACCGGCATACAGGCAGCCACAACAATATCTGTCTAATCTGAGAGGTTGGTGCTCTAATAAGGCAATTAGAGCTGAGTTAGGACTGATAGGGTTAAGTTAATTTAATAAATACTTAACCAAATTCAACATGTTAAATAATTTGGATGGGTGGGAGTTAGGTTCATTCAGACACTTAACCACTTAACATGTTTGACTAGAAAACCTAGTAACGGGGACCCGTTTCAGCAGTAACCCAATTAGGTATCATGGTATCCTGAACTAGGCAGTGTAGGGCACGATTACTGGGCTAATTGTAAGCGGTCAAAAGCAACGGCGGTTGGTGCACAGTGTGGGTTCTAACAAAGTGCGGGCGTGCACACACTCTGGAGCAGACAAGTCAGGGCACTTGAGCATCAGTAGTATACCCTATGCATGCTAGAATTGTGTCGGGGCCGCCACCATGGGACTTGATACACCCCATGGTGGGACCAGCATAGGTATCTACCATATAGGGCCGTAGGACACATGTGAATATACGAGTAAGAGCCGATCTTTTAAAGAAAGAGAAAGGGATGACTTCACCCCAATCACGGGGTGCCTGTTAGTATAAGAATTAGTAGGTGCAGAGATAGAGATTTAAAATAGGGTGCGAAGGGATGTTCGTTTTAGGACACCTTATCTAGTTCTAGGATAGTCTATTATCCTAATATCGTCCTGTTCTCACTTTATGCAAGTCATGATCTTTTTATTATTAACATTCTAGGAATATAGCTAGACATACCAAACTTATGTCCGACCCATTTTCCTTTCGTCTTATTTTCTTCCGTCCCCCCCAGGTCCACAGGGAGGAAATACCGCAGCTTAGTCAGTTTTTCATCCAGCTTGAAGAGAGAGAATGTATTGCTTGGATTTCTTTCATTTGGACTATGGCTTTGGATATCATTTATGGGGATTATGCAGCTTTATTTATGTTTCATGCTTCTTTAACTTTTAAAATCAAGACAGTATTATGGTTGTAATAATTGGAAGTTTGTTTTGAGACAAAGTTGGAAATGTTCTGTATGAACACCTATTTATGATAATAAAAGTCTGTTGGTTTTTCCGCTGCTTATTTATATGTGTTTATATCTGTCTTGTGTTTTATCCGTGTCTTTTACTTATAATTCTCCACCAAAATTAAGGCATTCCCTTTGTGAGTGACCTTAACGGAGGTGGGGTGTTTCACTTGGTATCAAAGCATAGGTTTACCAGACCAGATAAAAAGTTTTTGAAACTATATTCAAATTAAAATTTAAAGAAGCATTTTTCAAGAAAAAGAATTGTTTTATAGTTTTAGAAAGGCATAATCCCCCAAAGCCATGTGAATTATCTATCCTTCGTTTTGAATCTTTCCTTTTTCGTTTCAGCATGTCGGGAGAATTTAACCTTCCAGAAGGTGTGACTGTACCTGGTTGGTTTAGAAGGTACTTGGAAGCTAGGGCCAATGAGGCGGGCCCAGCGAATCTTCCTCCCCCAGCTGCAGCAATTCCTCCTCCTCCCCCAGTTACTGAAATTCCCCCCTCCTCCTCCTCCTTCGAGAGGAAATGCTTTTGCCAAGACTTGTAGAGATTTTAAAGTTATGGGTGGGAAAGACTTTCATGGAACCGAGTCCTTCGTAGCAGCCAGGAACTGGCTGAAAGAGACCGAAGATCTTTTCGTTATCTTCGAGGTAGAAGACGGGAAGAAGGTAAGACTGGCAGTGTGGTTGCTCAAAGGAGAGGCTTCCTACTGGTGGGAAGTCACCAATGCAGAAAGACCAGTAGAAACGTGGGAAGATTTCAGATTTAGATTTGAGCTGAAGTTCCTTTCAGAAGCTGAGAGAAGTCTTCAAATGGAGAGGTTCCTTTCCCTTAAGCAAGGAAGTATGACCGTCAAAGAGTACGTCAACCAGTTTGATCAGCTGGCTAGGTTCGGGATGGACCTAGTCAACACCCAACACAAGAAGGCTCTCCGCTTTGTCAAGGGACTGAATGAGCCGCTTCATAGCCTGGCCATGACCCATATACCTATGGGAGCTACATATGAAAGGCTGGTACAGATGGCGTTACTACATGAGGAGGATAAAGGCAAGAAGGAGACAAAGGCGGAAGGGTCTCAGGGAAAGAAAGAAGCTTTACAGCCTAAGAAAACAGGCTTTAAGAAGGGCGGGAAAAACAACAAAGCTCGCGAAACAAGAAAGTGTAATTTCTGTGGTGTGGTTAGACATGTGGTGAAAGACTGCAGGAAGAAGAAGGCAAAGATGAATGGTGGTTTCTTTCATTGTGGAGAAACAAGACACATAGCTAAGGACTGCCCTAAGAGGCGAGGGCAGGCGCAGAAAGCTGCATCCACTTCGGGTGGACAAGTTCATGCACTGGAGGCACCTCCTCTGCAACAACGAGGTAGAAATACTTCTGTAGAAAGTGTAGTTTATCTTTATGATCACCCAGTTCGCACTTTATTTGATTCTGGTGCATCACACTCCTTTATTTCATCTGCTTTAGTAGAATCTCTGCACCTAGAAACTAGTATGGTAGAGGATCCCTTGGTTGTCTCCAATCCAAGTGGAGGCCCAACTTATTTGTCAATGATCTATATGAATTTGAAAATCTCTATTCTAAGTGTAGAATTTAGATGTAGTACCTTTGTTTTGGGCTTCTCGGGGTATGGATTGATTTTGGGCATGGACTGGCTATCAAGTAATGGTGCCATCCTTGATTGTGAGAAAAGAGTGGTTAGACTCTTAATCCAACTCGGTAACACTCTGGAAGTTACTTGTAATCCCTCGAATGTGGTTATGCTTAGTTAACTTGAATCGCTTGACGCTTCTGTTGAGAATTTGCAGTCAGTTAAGGTGGTCCGAGAATATTTGGATGTCTTTGATGAGGTGAAGGGCTTACCTCCGAAACGGGAAATAGACTTCCGCATCTATCTTGTTGACAATGCGAAGCCCGTTGCTTTGCCTGTTAGGCACATGGATCCTAGGGAAAGGAAAGAGCTCAGTAAGCAGATTAAAGAGCTTTTAAAAAAGGGGTTCATTAGGCGAAGCATTTCAGAATGGGGCGCTCCAGTGGTGTTCGCTACAAAGGCGGATGGTTCACTCCGTCTATGTGTTGACTATAGGGAGCTAAACAAGCTGACTAAAAAGAATAGACACCCTCTCCCCAGAATTGACGATTTGTTTGACCAGCTTGTAGGAGCGTCGGTTTTCTCCCAACTTGATTTGGCGACCGGATTTCATCAGCTAAGGGTAGCTGATGATAGCATCGATAAGACAGCTTTCAGAACCCCAGACCGATTCTTTGAGTGGCTTGTCATGCCTTTTGGCTTGACAAACGCACCCACTTACTTCGTGGACCTAATGAGTAGGGTGTTCAGAGATTTCCTCAATAAATTCGTGGTGGTCTTCGTAGACGATATTTTGATCTTCTCAAAAAATGAGGAAGAGCATGCTCAGCACCTAAAGGCAATCATGGAGACTCTTAGAACACCTCAGTTAAAAGCTAAATTCTCCAAGTGCCACTTTTGGAGAGAAGAAGTGAGATTTCTTGGGCATATAGTGTCCAAAGAGGGGTTAGTTGTAGACCCCGCAAAAGTAGTAGCGGTGCAAGATGGGAAGGCACCAAGGAATGCAACCGAGGCCCGAAGCTTCCTCGGGCTTGTAGGCTTTTATCGGAAGTTCATCAGAGATTTTGCAAAAATCTCAGCTCCTCTTACAAGTCTAACAAAGAAGAATCTAGTTTTCTCTTGGGATTTGGATTGCGAGTTTGCTTTCCAACGCTTAAAAAGGGCTCTTACAACAGCCCCAGTTCTGACATTGCCGGATGGAAGCAAAATGTTTACAGTATACACGGATGCATGCAGGACAGGACTAGGCACTGTCCTAATGCAAGAAGGAAGGGTAGTAGCTTATGGCGGAAGACAGTTGAAAGTTCATGAAAGGAACTACCCCACCCACGACCTTGAGTTGGCCGCCATCGTCTTTGCGCTTAAGTCTTGGCTCCACTATCTCCTAGGTGAGAAATTTGACCTGTATACTGACCATAAATCTTTGAAGTATCTCTTCTCGCAGAAGGACCTTAACTTAAGGCAACAAAGGTGGATGGAGTTTCTTGACTCATATGATTTCGAGATTTCCTACACTCCTGGCAAGGGCAACGTAGTCGCAGATGCCTTGAGTAGAAAGAAGCTAACGTTGAGCCCGCTATTTGTTGAAAGGCGAAGCCTAGAGTTTATAGCCAGTTTTGACTTTAGGCCCTCCTCTGATTTTGTACCCGGTCTATTAGCATCGCTAGAAGTGCGGCCCACTCTCTTAGACTCAATAGGGACCGCACAACGAGAAGACCCTCAACTTGTAGAAGTGGTTGATAAGCTCGTTAGGGGTGAGACTTCTAGTCACCTCGATAGATACACCATTGACGACAAAGGGTGGGTAAGACGGGATGGAAGACTATGCGTCCCACAGGCAAAGGAGTTGGTGAAGAAAGTTCTTGAGGAGGCACATCATTCCAAGATGACAATACATCCAGGCGGGGACAAAATGTACAAGGACTTAAAGAGAGTTTTCTTTTGGAGTGGCATGAAGAAGGACGTGGCAGATTTTGTTTCTAAGTGCATGATTTGCCAACAAGTCAAGGCGGAGCAGAAGAAGCCTGGCGGTCTGCTCCATCCTCTAGAGGTCCCACAGTGGAAGTGGGATAGCATTTCAATGGACTTCATTGATGGGCTGCCTAGGTCTAGAAGAGGCAACACTAGCATTTGGGTAATAGTGGATAGGCTTACTAAAAGCGCCCACTTTTTACCTGTCAAGAGTAGAAGGACTGCCTCATCCCAAGCATCTCTTTATCTTAAGGAGATGGTTCGACTCCATGGAATACCTTCCAACATTATTAGCGACAGAGATCCTATCTTCACAAGCGAGTTTTGGCGGAGTCTGCAAGAAGCTGTAGGCACACAATTATGTTTGAGCACGGCCTATCACCCCCAAACCGATGGTTAGACGGAAAGGGTGAACAGGATTTTGGAAGACCTTTTGAGACTTTGCGTCCGTGACTTTGGAGGGACTTGGGAGGACCATCTTCCTTTGGTGGAATTTGCCTACAACAACAGCTACCAAGCCACCATCGGGATGGCGCCCTTCGAAGCTTTATATGGAAGACCGTGCCGATCGCCCACTTGTTGGTGGGAGTCTACTGACAAGCTCATACTTGGACCAGATATGATCCGAGAGACTTCAGAGAAAGTAGATTTAATACGGAGAAGAATGAAGACAGCCCAAGACAGACAAAAATCCTACGCAGACAAGAGAAGGACCGACCTTGAATTTGAGGTTGGGGACAGGGTTTTCCTTAAGGTATCTCCTTTAAGGAACGTCGTTCGCTTTGGATCCACAAGGAAGCTAGCACCAAGATTTGTAGGGTCGTTTCCTATCATCGAGAAGATTGGGAAGATGGCCTACAGGTTAGAGTTACCCGAGAGACTGGCCGGAGTTCACAACGTCTTTCATGTTTCTCACCTCCGGAAGAATCTACATGAGTCAGCGGAAGTGGTAGAGCCAAACATTCTAGAAGAAGCTGAAGTAGAACGCGAAGCAACTGTGAGGAAAGTTCCAACTCGCATCTTAGGAACTGAAGTGAAAAAGCTACGCAACCGCGAAGTCAAACTCGTCAAAGTTCAGTGGAGCGACGCCGAGAAAGACGCGACTTGGGAAACAGAGGATAGAATACGCGCAGCCTACCCTTTTCTTTTTGAGGGTACATTTTTGATCTCTCTTTTTCCTTAAAGTCATGTTAGCATCTATCTTTTTAGGTATATCTCCCCGACCTTACCCTTTTATCCTTAGGTGGAAACCCCTTTGGATGTAAACATGTAATTGAAACATGTTATGGATGATGGTTGCAAGTGGTTGCAAATGTTTGCTAGTAGTTGCTCGTGGATGCATATGCACACACAATCTAGGGTTTTAGATCGGCTCAGTCACTTCATATTGCATATGCATATATGTGTTTATGTTTGTATATGCTTGAAGCTTAATATGTTGTCATATGGATGTCGCATTTGTTTGAATGATTGCGCACTCATGTAGAATTAAGAATAGAAAAAAGTTTGCATACAAAATGGATTCATTACACTTACATAATTTGCATTAAGGAGGTCAACTGAATCAGTAGACCGCCTGATTTTTGCATTAGATAAGGACATGTACACACACGATGCATATGATCATGAAGCATTAGAAGTCTTTTAAGGACAATGGACGCTCGTGTTTGATGATTGAGTAGATGGACATTTGGATGGTAGGATATATGTTCTCCTAGACTTGGAGATTTCGGGGACGAAATCCTTTAAGCAAGGGAGAATGTAACACCCCGTATTTCTGTTAACACTAAAGTTGTTAATACAAAAATAAATGTGTAAAGGGGAGATGTATCTAATGTGCATACAAGAATAATAATAAATGTGTAAAGAGGAGATGTATCTAATGTGCATACAAAAATAATAATAAATGTGTAAAGGGGAGATGTATCTAATGCGTACGTATTTATATGGATTGACAAATAATAGTAAATGTACATTAAGAAAGAAATGGTGAACATAATTGGCTTCTCTTTACAACGGACGGCTTTGGTTAACCCTAGCTTCATCGACGGCTCAAATTAACTTGCAACTCTATAAAAAGACCCTAAGTCTCAAACTAAAAATTCACAAAAAAAAAAAAAGAATAAGAATTGGAGCCACGATGCTGTCTGCTGAGAACTAGAGGGAGCCTCCACTTGAAAGAGACGAACAACATAGCGAATACAAACTAAAAGATTAAAAAGCAACAACAAATTAGAATCAAAGCAACGTGTTCCCAAGGAAAGCTATGCAAATTCATAATTTCAGAACTCAGAAAACAAGACCGTCTACGATTGTAAGTTTAGCTACATTTTTAGAATGCGAATTAATATGAATATCATGTGTTGCGATGAAATGATAATAGTACGATACTCGTTATGTTATTAATATACGTTTGTGATTTGATTCTATTATCATGTTGAATTGAGAATTATTAACTATGATGTTTATTATGTTTTATAATATGAATCTATGCCAGTGACTTGATTCTATTATCATGTTAAATTTGGGATTATTGGATTAGATTATTTGTATAAGCATGGACTTGGATTGTAACATCTTATGAGAATTGTGTGGTTTATTATGCAAGTTTATGTAGTGAAGTTATGCGACCAATTGTCAAATCTATATGTTCATGTTTATGCAAAACTTATGTCATGTTCACACTTATCATATGTTGGGATTAATTTGCAAGTATGTTTAAATCTATGTTACTAATTAACACATGTGTATGTTGATTAGCATATGTTGCTAACTCACATATACGTATGTTGATTTGCCTATGTTGCAAATTAACATATGTATATGGATTAGTTCATATTGCTAATTCTCATGTATGTTGTTAATATGGCCTATGTTAAAAACACATATATGTTGAGTTAGCCTATAAGTGCAAGTTCATACCTATAACATATAATGTTTAGGTTAGTCTTTTTGCAAGTTTGTACCTATGACATTATAATGTTCATGTTAGTTATTTTGCAAGTTCACCCCTAAAATGTTCATGTTAGTTATTTTGCAAGTACACCCTATTATGTTCATATTGATTATGCCATCAATACCAAAGTTATACCCTTGTCATGTTTATGCTAATTTATGCCAATTTGCGTATATTAAATTGGGCTAAGTTTTTAGCCTAATACTTTACACCAAAAATCATGCGAACGTAAATTAAGCTGAGATGGTTAGCCTAATATTGGACGGGGTAACGTTGGGCTAAAATGATAATTTTAGGAAAACTTGCCATAAATTGGTCATTAATCACATAAGTGATTTATGACATAAAAAGGCATTAATTACCTTAATTAATGAGATTAATTGGAAATGAATGCGACAGTAATTTGAATTTGAATAATTTACGTAATTAAAATGTAAATTAGAAAATACGAACGCGCTTAACCCGAGGTTGGATTGAGTTGTGACGTAAACCTGCCCGGACCCGCCCGGCTGTCCAGTTGTCACAACAATAGCTATCCAATGTGAGAGGTTAAGGCATGGGGCCCAATAAAGACCCGAGGTTAAACTGAGTTGTGGCGTAAGACTGCCTGAACCCAACCGGCATACAGGCAGCCACAACAATATCTGTCTAATCTGAGAGGTTGGTGCTCTAATAAGACAATTAGAGCTGAGTTAGGACTGATAGGGTTATGTCAATTTAATAAATACTTAACTAAATTCAACATGTTAAATAATTTGGATGGGTGGGGGTTAGGTTCATTCAGACACTTAACCACTTAACATGTTTGACTAGAAAACCTAGTAACGGGGACCCGTTTCAGCAGTAACCCAATTAGGTATCATGGTACCCTGAACTAGGCAGAGTGGGGCATGATTACTGGGCTGATTGTAAGCGGTCAAAAGCGACGGCGGTTGGTGCACAGTGTGGGTTCTAACAGAGTGCGGGCGTGCACACACTCTGGAGCAGACAAGTCAGGGCACTGGAGCATCAGTAGTATACCCTATGCATGCTAGAATTGTGTCGGGGCCGCCACCATGGGACTTGATACACCCCATGGTGGGACCAGCATAGGTATCTACCATATAGGGCCGTAGGACACATGTGAATATACGAGTAAGAGCCGATGTTTTAAAGAAAGAGAAAGGGATGACTTCACCCCAATCACGGGGTGCCTGTTGGTATAAGAATTAGTAGGTGCAGAGATAGAGATTTAAAATAGGGTGCGAAGGGATGCTCGTTTTAGGACACCTTATCTAGTTCTAGGATAGTCTATTATCCTGATATCGTCCTGTTCTCACTTTATGCAAGTCATGATCTTTTTATTATTAGTATTCTAGGAATATAGCTAGACTTACCAGACTTATGTCTGACCCATTTTCCTTTCTATCTTGTGTTTTATCTGTATCTTTTACTTATAAACCTCCACCAAAATTAAGGCATTCCCTTTGTGAGTGACCTTAATGGAGGTGGGGTGTTTCACTGGACCTTGAATTTGTGGTCCTCTTTTCATCAACGATGGCTTTTTGGCCTCTTATGATCATCGGTGATGCCTCAATTGCACTCTGTACGGAGCTAGCCTCCTCAAAATCCACAAAACTAAAACAAAACCCTTGCATCTTATAGCTCCTAACTTGTACTCCATTAGGCAGCTTCTGCCTCTTGAGACCACTATTATCATCAACAGTAGGTCCAACAGGAACATCTGAGCATTGAACTGATCCATGAGTTACTGCAGGAACAGGCGTTGATTTTGTAGTAGTGGACAAGGCATATTGAGATGAGGGAGTCATTTCTTGTAGCCATGGATGAGGGTAATCTAGTATACCTTCGGAAAGTGCACACAAAGGATAATGCGGCAGATATGTTTACGAAATCATTGCCGTATGGGAAGTTCGAGCATTGCTCTCGAGCTTAATTCGCTTGTTGAGTTGCTAGGTGCCACGGGGTGGCACGGGGTGGAGAGAGTGATTTTGTTTGATGAATGATGGAAATGAATAGTGGTGAGAGATTGAAAATCTATCTCCAAGGTAAGTACTCGTTCACACCCCCGAGTACTTTGTCTTATGGTGAGATGTTTGGTTTGAATACTTTCAACACTTCATTGGCGGGTGCGGGCTTTGCCTGAACTCGTTAGTGGAGTGCAATGGGTGGTGGCTTTGCCGGATCTCATTGGGAAAGTATTCATGTTGCTTGGTCGAAGATAGAAGGAAGTGCATGGTGCATTGGAGTTTGGAGTTGAGACGGTTATAGTATCGAGGTGGAGTGTTGTGATATGTGATACTATATGTGTTGGATTGAAGAGGATGAAGATAACATCGAGTAGGAGGAAGCGGAGTGCAAATCACAGCTTGTTGGGGGAGATTGTGTTATGGTGTAGTGAGGTGAAGCTGAGAGCTTCAGCACAGACGTTTGTCGCTCCTTGGACAGACGTCTGTGACTACAGGGAACAATTTCCCGAGTGTCTCAACAGACGTCTGACCAAAGGGGGACAAGCGTCTGTTGTCAGGAAATGTTTTACCCGAGAGCTCCAACAGACGTCTGTCATATGGTGACAGACATCTGAGCTGAGTGCAGGAGCACAAGGAATTCCCAGGATGGGATAGACGTCTGTCAGCCTAACAACAGACGTCTGAGGCGGCTAATGGGCTATTTCGGACTGGAAACTTGGCAAGCTATTTTGTGAAGCTTTAAGGGCAATTTTGGTAATTGGCCTCATTCCTATATAAGTTGTTTTCTGAAGTGAATTAGGAGGGAGCTTGAAGACTTGATTTGGGATCAAGGGTTTATTCTCAAGGAAGATTTAGGGTTTATAACCTAATTCCAATTCTTCAATTCTATTCTCCTCAAACTCTTTTCTATATATTGAAATATAGTGACTATTGGATCAATCTTTTGTATTCCTTTCATCGTGCGAATAAAATACTCTCTCCAAAGTGGATGTACACTAATAAGATGTAAGTGGAACCACTATAAATTCTTGTGTGATTTATTTTTGCTACTTTGTCATTAGTTTCTTGCTTGTGATTGAGATTTGGATTGTTCGTGATTGGTTGATATTGGTTTTGTGACTATAGTTATTGCTTTGGTTGTTTTTGCAAGTCTAACAACGATCTAGTCTTCCGTTAGCACTTTGTGGTCTAGATATCGGATTCGGTGGTCTTGAATCAGATTAATCACAACGGTTACAACAGGGGATGATTAATGAACTATTTTGGAATTGGATAGGAACGAACAGTTGATATATGGTATGTATAAAATGAGAAGTATTCAAGTCAAAATGTAAGAAGAAGAATTGTTCAGTGATAAACAAACGTTGGGTTATAGCGGGTTATGGGAGGGACCAGTTATGTGTGTGCAAGTGGTACAACGAAATACTTCGCTTATGTTGGGGTTGAACAGTTGATAAGTAGAAGAAGATGAAAATTGTTACAGGGGAAATACAAACTTATGCATTAGTACTTAATTAATAAGAAAAAGAAAGATGAAATATTGTATCTTGTAAGTACGGATCCGATTACTGCATGGTAAATATTATATTCATGTGATGAAGAATAAACAGAAAGTTTTACGTACTTTGGCAATATTATAGCACGTACGTGTGCTTGTATGTATTGGAAATACTAGTATGTATCAGAAATAAGATAGACAGAGTGGTAATAATTGTCAATAGATCTCATTGTCGATAACATGTTCATCATCAATGGTAGTAAATATTAAATTTAATTTTTTGTAATAGAAGAAAAAGCAAAAAGATCATTGTATTAATAAGCTATAAAATACTTTATGTTTAACAGGTAGCCTGGTACATGTTGCGGAGCCACCAGTTGCATGCTCTATTTTACTGTATGTTTACTTATATAGTAATGAATTTTAAGTTGTTAATAATATAATACGTGACAATGGAAGGATTCTGTAGAAAAAAAATACAATTGTTGATAATATAATTCAATGCACATAATCGTAAGGAAATGTAAGGCCACATTATTGAAGTTTTACCATCATATTGTGCACTAATGATGTTTGAAAAGGCGAACCCATATGAATTTTTAAAGCTGTACCGCCTAAAATGGAAGTCTGTTAGTCGACTAAAACAAAATTTTCATTTCAAAATTTTCAAAAACTTACAAAATATGCAAAGCACGTTAAATACTGATAGTTATTACAATAATCCGTAAGAATAAACTTGGATGATCATCATGATTTTAACATTACAATCAGCATCAGTAAATGATAGTGAATGCCTTGTAACATTCCATTTTGATCTTAGCTGAGGAAACAAATTACCATCAACTGACCAAAAATTGTTAACTTACTTCATTGTACCAATCTAAAAAGAGTCATGCATAATGGTCCTATCTAAATGTATGAAAATGAAAAAAAAAATTATAGAAAAATAAAAAGAATACAATGCAGACTCTCAACCACACTTGGTTATAGTTGTCTATAACACATTGGATCTTGAATTTGTTTCAGTGTTTTATAGTTGTCTATAACACATTGGATCTTGAATTTGTGGTCCTCTTTTCATCAAGATTGGCTTTTTGGCCTCCTATGATCATCGGTGATGCCTCAATTGCACTCTGTACGAAGCTAGCCTCCTCAAAATCCACAAAAACCAAAACAAAACCCTTGCATCTTATAGCTCCTAACTTGTACTCCATTAGGCTTAATTGGATCAATTTTTTTGAATTCTTCTTCAAGTTGAGCAGGTGTAGCATTCAAAGGCAGGCTATTCAGGTATATCAAGTGTCCATCAGCTTCTGCCTCTTGAGACCACTATTATCATCAACAGTAGGTCCAACAGGAACATCTGAGCATTGAACTGATCCATGAGTTACTGCAGGAACAGGCGTTGATTTTGTAGTAGTGGAAACTGATATTACCGTTGTGGGTGCTGACGTGGGAAGAACAGGTGGTGGAGCTGATATAAGAGCAGGATTGGCTTTCATCAATTGGATAATTGAAGCATATGATTTCTTTGGTGTCTCTCCCCTGATAGCTGCAGGTACAGGGATTCCTTCAGCAACTACAGCATCAGATACATGTGGACCTTCAAATACTGGTGGGATTTCATTAATAACTTATTCTATTGGAATTTCATCCTCAGTAAGTTCATGGTCTACTTCATTTTGTAGAGGATTATACACCTCTTCTTCATTCTCTTCTTCATCATTCTCCTTTATTGATGAAGGCAAAAGTTGCTCCTGCATTAATTATTTCTTCTTGGGGAAAAGCCGACTCTTGCTTAAGGGAGAGAGCTTCAGCAGTCCAATTTGGTAAATCTAATTTCTCGATTTGTTCAACATTTTCATCCACGTATCTGAACAAATCATTCAGAACATAGAACCCATGCATTATCATGCGGGGCAAGAAAAAAAAGACTAGGTAAAGTCTTTCTTAACTAATTCTTTTCTGGTGAGATATCCGATCACCATAACTATCACACCACCCTCGAGGTATTTCTGGGCATCAACCGTCTAATCTCGGCTTTAAGCTCACTATAATCCATTGCTGGTATCTTCTCATTTATTGCTTTTATGTTTCAAATAGTCTCCATGACTCCATTAGGATCAGGTCGGCTAAGCTGACTGCTTTCTTGATAAAACCAGCACGCAAGCTCAGGCGAGGTATGTAATATGTGATAAAATTGATGGACAAATGCATTTCAACCAATTGAGCTGGAGGCTGAGATCCAGGAGGAGCTGACTGATCTGAGGCCATTGATAGAACCCTGATGGGAGTAGATCGTGGAGAGATTCTTATTTATTCCTTTTTTCTTGAAAAGAACCGAAATAAGTTTTGTTGGTTGTGATTACGAATGAATAAATCACTGAAGCCATTGTTTTGTTGGTTCGATAAATTGTGGTGTAACATCGTGTACTGCCACAGAACAATACAACTGCAACATCTATCGTATCCTTTTTCCAAAATCACATGCATGAATAAATTGCTGAAGCCATTGTTCCCACTAATCCTTAGCTGTATGTAGATATTCATCCAAAAAAGGTAGATTAGAAAAAAATACAGACATATATTCAGTTAAATTTGGACACACATGTCTTGCTTGTTTTTCCTCTTCAAAGAAGTAGGATGACATTTCCATGTTCATAAAATGTTTCTCTCTAATTCATAATATCTTTATGGCAACAAAAAAAATGTATTAGTACAACTGTACTATTATAGCCACTACAAAAAAATCAGGAACCTATCCTTACTTACATGGAATTCGAACATTCCCCCATTCTTCAATTCGGCCTCCAGGGCATTTTGAGTTTTTTCGCTCCCAACGTTGTAGATTTCAACAATTTCAAGACCGTTACAGCCGACTTCTATGTTATCTCATTCCACTTTCATGTGCCTACATTTAAAAAGAAACACAGAGCAACATTAAGTACTGACATCAAGAAGAATCATTAAACTAAAAAACAACAAATATAGAAAGAACATAACATTTACGGTTGAATACAATTAATTGACAGAAATAATAATTTGAACATGTCAACATTTAGTTTCATTGTTTTCTCCGAAATAACTTGCTTGCTTTCCAAGTCATTAGTGACATCATTTGTTAGTCTGAATGCATGCTCCAGACTCGACTTGTCCCATCCTCAAGTAGAAGAAGGCAAAACGTTGTTCGAACACAAGCAAGCAAGTGTTCAGAAAAACATCACTAATTCCCTCCTAAATATCGCCTCTATAGTCGGAAGCATGATCTGAACATGAGCAACATACAACCAAGTTTTTGTTTCATTATATGTTAGACCATCACCATAACTTTGTTAACATTCAATGCAGCCAATCAATTCATGAAAATAGGTCAGAGTCTATTTTTGATACCACAATTGCATATTGCACTATCGTCTGATTTGATCCATTAAAGCTTCTACATTTAGGAACAAAAAATTGTTGCATAATGCATGGAAAAGAAAACAACATCAAATATACCGGAAAACAATGTAGTGCAATCACTTAAGCAATCAACCAATTAATAGGAGTATATCCATTTACCACCACACAACTATTTGTATCCCTTTTTCCAAAGGCTGGAATATAAGTATTCTGAAAAACATGCAGCAAATGATTTTATAAAATATAGCAGATCATGAAATTGTGCAGTTCTAAGAATGAAAATGGAAATTGGTGAATTGATTAAGAAATGAATCAAGGTATATCCCCAGGAGGAAGAGTCTCTTCTTTGTCTTTCTCATCACGATCGTCGTCCCTATGATCACCTTCCTGCCTGACATGCAGCGAGGTGACTCAGAGGGACCCCCCTTCATTAAGGGAGTCAAGATTAGTATGGTAATACTCCTCGCCGACCGCACCTGTATTAAGACAATGAAATATCATTCGATATACATATGAGAAAATAGGGCTGTGACGAACAGTGCTAGTGCTGTGAACATGGAGTTTTCCTCCTAAACCGACCTGAGCTTGAGACACGATAGGTGTCTCCTGTGATTATTGGGTTGGTTGGTATTAAATATTCCCTAGACTTTGTATGAATAAAGTCATCCAGGTTTAAGTTCTGAGAAGGAATGAATGCGTCAGGTATGTACACATTTTTAACTCTTGGAAAGGAAGGTCCGACTCTTCCTCCTGGGGACTGTGAGCGGGAGAAAGATCTACTCCGTCGACATAGTCTTCTAGCTATTGGTCGATAAACTCCCCTTGGTTATTTCCACACGAATCTTTTCTGAAGCATCCGCCTCTGGTTCCTTCGGCGTTGTTAGCAGGTCGGACTCCCAACATAGTCTCTTAAAAGTCGGCTTCTTCATCTTAACTTGATGATGAGTATTCTTTTTCCCTCCGGACGAGGGTTGAACGGACGGCCCCTCGACTGGGGGAACGACCTTGACATCGATCGATATCTTTTGGGAAAGGGGCACATCCAACTTAACGCTGTGAGAAGAAGAACCCTTACTGCTTGAAGGCCCTCACGACCTCTTCTTGTCCAAAAAATGATAATGATGAAGGTTTGCGTCAGTCACGAGTTTCTTGTAGTGCCGATCATCCCTTTTGATAGCCGCTAAGAAATCATAATGAGCTTGGAATTCTCCCCCTTAGGGACTTGTTGGCTCGCCACCTACATGTAAAAGGTCACATGAAAAGCTCTTTAATGATTAATTCAACAGAGAAAAAAGACTTACGGCATTGGAGCCATTGGTGAGCACATCCCGGTCGGTGTTTGAAATAGAACCAATGATTCTTAGTGTCACCCATTTTGCTGGGAATACCCTCGACGATCTTCTGGTTATGGACAACCTCAAAATAAAGAAAATAGAGAGATTGTTGTTTTAAGTGTTTAAAGTTGAAGAATAATACTATGTCGTTGAGTGTGGGGACCCGATCCAGATACTTCATGTACATGACACACGAGGACTATATATTGGTATACGCGATCGGATGAAGTTGCATAGGCGGCAGATTCGTTTGCCTTAGGAAGTCGAGTATGAACGAGGAAAAAGGGGGGATGGTCCCCGCGATGCACACTGGACGAGAAAGCGCCATGTAACCATGCAGTGGATTTTGAGGATGATCCGGTTCTACCAGAGTACGAAAGTCGAGCCGTGGAAGCTTATGCTTCCCACTTAAATTTTCAAATTGTTTCTCACTTAGTGTACCAACCCGGGAGTCAAGAAGATTCCTCAGAATATTAGCATCCAGGAGAGTATCGGGTGTAGTTGTCGTCCCACTTGATGCTCCGATCTCCAGAGCGTAAGGAAAATCGACCGATCGACCATGAGCATTGGCGTTAAATTTGGGTTCGGGGTTGGTCCTGGAAGTAGAAGCCGAGGGACTCTCCTAGTCTATAGCAGTGGACACAACCTTTTTCTTCTTAGCCTCGATTGCGCGAGTAATGCGACGCCCCGACATTATGAGTTATGTTAGAAGAGAGAAAAAGAAAATCATCGGTCAAACTGATGAGATTAAAACACCTCAGCATATACATTTACAAATATGTGCAAGAAAAAGTAACAATTCAAGTTAAAGGCCGTAATCGTGTGCGTATTCAACTGCATGGCCTTCAATCCTAAAGAAGCCGACCGATAACCTTGCTAACCCAAGGCTTGGCAATACTCTCAAGCATGATTAGAACAACAATTCATTCTAGGATGCTAAATTAGCAAACATTGATTTTTAGCCTCATCCTTTATCTTCGTCCACTTTGACCACATCGAGAGCCATTATCCCTGCCTGTTCATACCCGTACTATCATTCCCTCTCCTTTGTTGCCACATGTCCAATGATGCGACAACATTTTGAAATTTGAAAAGCTTTGGAAAGCGGGGCACTTCTACAAAGATAACCCCATTCTCACCACAAATTACCACCATTTGTGCCATCAGCAGAATAAATTACTACCGCCGCACCGCCAAATCACGACGCCGGCAAGTACAATGTCGGCGATTCAAACTGTAAATTATGTGAAGCACAGATTGAGGCGGAAAAGGAAAAATAGGGAGGATTTGCTTATAAAATCTTTGTTTAAAAAGAAATGCGAAGAAGAACATTGGTACCTGCTGAAGAATCAGAGAGAAAGATATTGATTTTTTGGCAAAAGATTTTTTCCGAATTTTTCCAAAGCAACGAAATTGGTTGCGGTAAAAAGTGAAAAGTGAATAAAGATTGTGGGCCAGCCCTTTATAATGAAACGAGGGGGCTCTTCGTCTTCTGTAGATGTGACTACGGAACCAAGCAAGGGGGCGGACATGGCGATTCACTACTGAGATAGGTCTGATCGAATGGATGCATAACCGTAAAGCTTTAATATTTCCCAAATTAATGGTTGGTTCCCAAGACATATGGTCGGCCCTTAGCCCGTATAATTCATAAAGAATCCTTCCAGTTGTTGTAGATGCGTATTTCCAATTTTCATTGTGGTTAGAAATAGTCCAGAATGAAATATTCAAAGCATGCCCTGTTCTTAACACGACATACTTTGAGGGGAAAAGTGTTGACCAGCCTTTTGGCAAGGCCGTTAAGATTCATTGGCACTGAGGGTTCTGGCCCAAATAACGAGAAAGCCTGTGAGATCCTGGCTACGAAACCGATCGGTCCAGGGACGAGTCGACCGACACATAAGCACTGATCCAGGCACAAGGACCCAACGTGTGAGCCAGTTGGGACCCGCAACTTCCGCAACTAGGTCAGATTCATTCCAGTGCTGGGCCAAATATCCCCCTGAAGAATCGGCCTCACTCCTATTTGAACGCAGCTAATCATCCCTTTATGATAGGGTTAGATGCCACCTAGTGCTGCGGATTCGAATCATACCGCCATCCAGGAAACACTACAACAAAACTAGTCTTTAGCGACGCAAAAGGGTGTGTCTTTTACGACGCTTATGCGACGCTTATTTTAATAGAGTCGCATAAGAGTCGTAAAAGACACCCTTTTGCGTCGTTAAAAAACAATTTTGTTGTAGTGAAAAGAACTCATCTTCAGGGTGCCTTGGATCAAATAACACTTGTCGTAGCTAATTCAAATATTTTTTTACCTATAAATAGACCTTCTCGACTCAAAAGAAGGAACTTTTGGAAAAATTCTGATTATATCATCATTGTAACTATTCAACTGTAATATATTATCTGATATAAGAAGAATAATAAAGTGGACGTAGGCTCTTTAACGCCGAACCACTATAAATTTGTGTGTCATCGCTCTTTCCTGCATTTTTCATTTAATTTGTCTTCATTTAATCTCTTCAAATTCATCTCTTGGGTGTTGTGCCAATTTTTTGGTGTCAACAATATATACAATCATACATATATATATTCTAGATAAAGATGTTATTATATATTTTATAATCAATTAATAATGATAATTAAAATAAGGTTGTTGTCATCAAAACACCATTCTCCAACAATCTCCCCCATTTTGATGATGACAGCCTTGATTTATAAAATATTCATACCCTAATACCCATTGATATATGCTTCAAATACTCCGTCTTTCACCATGAATCCTATACGAATCCTACATACTCCCCCTCAAACTACGCCTAACTAATCCTTATTTTATAATTTTTCCCCCTTTGTCATCAACAAAAATAATTTCTAACTATACACCCCCCTAAATCTATGAACCTAATGACTTGCCATATATATATATATATATTTCTATTTATAATTATGATATAAACATATGATTCCCCCAAAATTCATCCCTATATTATTTAAATTCTATCAAGAAAGAGTATAAGCAATTCAAGTATTTTAGTCAATATTTACAAGTGTTTCAATCCAATCATATACATATTTCAAACCCAACCAAATCAAGCAATAGTTTCAAGCAAATTCAAACTAATTCAAAAATAATAATTAATCAGGTCATACTAACCAATTCAAATTTCTCTTGGAACTTCCACCCATCCGTCTCCTCCAAAGCTTAGATCCTTTTGGATGACTTCCCAATCTTCATCTTCTTTGGTAAGTGGTGCTTTAGCGAGATTGTTGTCTTCGTCTCTGAAAAGAGAAGAGATTAACCAATGAATGGCATCAAAGTGCTTCTCTTGATGTTCAACCATCTTTATTTGAATCAATTCGAGATGATGCAAATTACGAAGTATTATAGATATGATACTCTTGAATGAATTGAGTGTTTCTTCAAGATTCTCAATCAAATTATGAATAGGATTTGCCATAATTTGATATTATAGAAAATGAATGATTAGAGAATAAAGAGAAAGTTTAGAATAAGTTTTTGTAGATGGAAGAGGTATTTTTATGGTTTGGAATTCGTTTAAAATGAAGAGACACTAGTTGGTTATTCAAAATTAAAATTTTGAATAAATTTGAATTTCTGGCAGTTATATGTCGACATGTCATTTTGCATATGTCGACATACCCTAGTCAATTATTGGGTATGAGTTTTTATATGATTTTATGTTATATATTATTATATTAATTTATTTAGTTATAATGTGTTTTTACAGTAAATTAAAGATTGATATGACAGAAACAAACATCATTCATTACTACTTGAAAGCAAATACATTCAACTAATACAAGGTACTAAATACGAGATTCGAAAGCAAATACGAAAGATAACATAAAGTAGACAAACTTATATTTCAGTGGATGATGAGCAGGAAGATGATATTTCAAGTTTTCTTCCTATTTTTCCAATGAACTTAGATATTTGAGTAAGAGTCTTCTTGATCTTCTTTTGGTTCTTGGCAAATTTAACTTGGTTTTGAACAAGTGTTTCTTTGGTTATGGTTCTAGTATTTGTGGGGCATTCTACAATTTCTAAAGAGGAATCTTCTTCTTCAGCGACTTCCATTGGATTTTCCTCTTGTTGCATTCAAGCTTGTTTATCCTCAAATGTTTCATGAGCTTAAAAACGATTGGAATTTGCATAAGATTTATATTTGTCGAATTAAACACCTTTCTTGACACAAATTATTCTCCTTTGAGATCCACTCCAAAATACTTAAAAATCTGAGTAAGATAAACTCCATGATAAATGTAACGATCCAGAATTTTTAACCAATTTAAAATTGGAATTTTTATTACTTAATTTGAATTTGATATAAATATATATGGTTAAGAGTATTCAATAATTTTGATCAGTTATATAATAGATTTTACTTGAATTATAAATGAGAATGATTATTAATGTGTTTAGATTTATTGACACTATTTGTCGTTCGATCGAATTTGTCAAACCATAACACGAATTAGTAGCGTTAAAATTAAGTGTTGCCTTTAATTTTCATAACATTTAAAAGAAAGTGCTACCAAAGGTTCTTTTTTCTTCTTAAGACAAGTGTTAAGACATATGTCTTTATGCATGCTCCCTTTCATGCATGATTGCCACTTGCCCCTTTATGTGTCTTTACCTCCTTACTCCTCCTTTCCTATATAAGGAGGCTCTTTCTCCATTTTTTACCATTCCATTTCCTCCTTTCCACCTTCTTCTTAAAGCTTATGGCCATGGTTTCCATGGCATAAGTCTTCCTCTTTTCCTCTACCACCTTGCCAAAGTTCGTCATTCTTCTCCTCCTCTTATAATATAAAGAGAGATTAGTGTATATTATATTATATATATTTTGGTGAAGAAGATGTTGCGCTGAAATACTGTCCGACGGTTCGCTTAGCTAGGCTCGCCTACCGTGAAGATTTGGAAAGCTGTTAGGTGATGACTCTTTAACTACGGTTTATATATTTAATTAGTAGCTAGACTAATTTAAATATAGTGATGAATTATTATTGGTTAATGATGATTAATATTTGTTTAGATGGATGATGGATGCGAAGTTTAGAACACACACTATTAAGCATTAGTGTTATAATGCTTGTGCACAATTATGATTTATTGAATCATGTTGATGATGGTTGCTATAGATGTTTAAATGGTTTTTGATGTTGTTTTGCACACAGTATGACACAACAATTATGGTATCACATTGGTGATCGACAAATCTTCTTCGTAATTAAAAGCAATATCATTATCGAAATCGAAGGTTAATAATTGGAAAAGTCCATATGTATGAATTCATATATATTGTTAAAGTCCTTTAAATGAATAAATAAATACGGGAACATTCTAGGATGACAGAGAGGATAGTGTCTAGGCTTGAGTTTGGAAATAAAGTTTCCTGCTCTCCCTGGCTGTCCTTAACTGATCCGACGAATGGGAAGATTAATTTGAAGTTATTTGAATTTAGAAATGAATTGGAATTTATGAAAGTTGAATTTTAGATCCAAAATAATTTGGAAAGTAAATTTAAATGATTTTAAAAGGGTTATATAAGGATATAATGGTTTTCTAAGATATTTTGAAGTATCATAAAATAATGGTTATTATGATCAAAATAGAGTTTGTCGCATAACGGCAATTTACGTATTTTAGATACAAACTTTAAACGCTTATAACTTTTGCAATCTAAATCGGATTTCCGTAAAGTGAAAAACGTTTGATTTCCATTAACAAGAACTTTCAAATAAATGAAAGCATATTTTAAATTCGAGTTATAGTTTTCAAGTTATGTTTAAAATCATTTTGGAAAAGGTCGCTATAAGAGAAGTTATCTACCATAACCATAAACAGCCATTTTTTAATGTTTCTAAAAATATGGAAAAAAATGTAAAATCATTATAAATTAGGTAAAAAAATGTTTTGAATTGTAAAGTTTAAGTTTTGACTAAGAAAATGATGTTTTGATCGAAGTAATTAAGATAACTATTTTGTAACGCTTTTGTAATGCTTTTGAAAACACTATTGTAACGCTTTCTTCGAAAACAATCTATTTTGAAGTTTTTAACCCGCAAACTATTTTCCAAACTACAAGTAATCATTTTTAAATGATTTGTGGAATGTTTTCAAAGGTTCAAAAGTAATGGATATATTTTATATGGAATTTAAATTGATATTAATATGGGTTTTCAATTTTAAATAATTGGATATGGTTGGAGATAAATCTTTGGATGTTTGATATTAATCCGGTAGATGATGATTCTTACTATTTGAGGAATTTAAAAGGTATTTCATCATTATTCTGCTTATAGTGTGAGTTGCATATCGAGATTAATATTAAGTATAAGTTGATGGTATTTCTATCCAGATCTAATGTCAAAGAGTTGAATAAATCTTTTAATTAAGATACGAGTTTCCTAAGTTGATTGGGATAAGTTGGATAGAAATAATCTTCAGATATTTGATATGAAATTCTGTGGTGTAAATGTATACTATTTGAGGAATTTGGAAGATATTATTATATCGTTATTCCACTTATAGTATTCATTGATTATGAGAATTGATATCGAATATAAGTAGATACAATTTCTGTGTAACTTATGTTCAATATCAATTGATTTGGGTTTTGTCGTGAATCATATCTTCAATAATATCATTCTTGAAACCCAATGATATTAAGTTATGAAAATTCATAACGTAATTTGAGGATTTAATTAGATATTTGATTTAAGGAAATTAAAAGTGAGGAATTGGAAAGAAAGTATAATCTTTTAGTTAAGATTAAAGAATGGAATGTTGGAAAATCAATTTAATTGGAAACAAGGGTTGAAATGTAGGGTAAGGGTTTTCAAAGGAAACTGGATTTTCGATAACGAGTTATCAAACGGAAAATTAATTAAGGCTTTGGGGCTAGATTATCTTGGATTTAAGGGATGTGTTTTAAAGAAGAAGGGTTAAATATGGATTTTGTTAAAGATGATTTGAGAATAGATTTAAAGAAGTTTAATTTAACGAAATCCAAAATGGAAGGAGATTTGGTAGAAAGCCTGTGTGTTCCGTGATTGTGTTTTTAATTGCGCTTATTATTTGGAAAGACCGAGATCGGAATTATGTCTGAAAACCATTCCAAGTAATAATACGACGTTATGGAGCAATTGAAGACATTGGAGACGGCATTGAAGACCAGGACCCTTCGTGTCGTAAGGGCGACTTGCTGAATGTCTCGAATGGCTGGCTCCCATTCGCAGATGAATTTTATATATCAGCTAAGTTGCAAGAAGCCCAAACATATGTGAAGGAATTTCGGATTGTTGTTTCGTTCAGACCTAGAACGAACATGTATGGATTGTGTGTTTGACATTGTAATTGACTGCGTAGCACTGATCTTTATTAATATATATCTGCTTAGTGGCAAGAAATTTATTCTCTTGCTTAACACCCTTCTCTAAGACGTATGAGCTTAGAGGTTATATATTGATAGAAATCAGTGATGCGTAGTGAATGGACAAAGTGGCATACTTAAGTTATGTGATGAGCTATGGATGATCAAAGCATGGCTTATTTAAGCGTAGCTTTGTGTATATCATGACCTCGACGAACCTCACATCTCGGATTAATGGTAAACTGGTGGTCAGATTTTTATGTTCATTTCGTATGTTCGTTGCAACGGGATGTGATGATGAAAGGGTACTGCGAAGTCCCCTGTCTG
Source organism: Allium sativum (assembly GCA_030737875.1). Classification (NCBI taxonomy): domain Eukaryota; kingdom Viridiplantae; phylum Streptophyta; class Magnoliopsida; order Asparagales; family Amaryllidaceae; genus Allium; species Allium sativum. Next base: position 890,113,471 of record CM060916.1, on the reverse strand, counting down.
GGACGCTATTTGTTGGGTACTCTGATTCATGTATGGTGGGTTAGTATAACGGAGTTCGAGTCTGGACGTTATCCGTGAGTACTGGGATGATGCACGCAAGAAAGTTTGTGAGCCCACGAATGATTTTCGTACCAGGAACCATGATGTTCGAAACCCAATCTCCACTACGAGCCCGTACTATTTTGATAGTATAGCCTACTGGTTACCGGCAGGATTGTCAGTATAATGGGATGAGGCATTATGCTGGCTAGGATTAATACATCTATTTGCGAAAAGGTTTTTCACATTATATATAGTAGTAAAAGAGGATTTCACCTATGAAGGCATTTTTGGTTATCATAAGGCAAAACTCGCCCATTTGGTGTGCGCTCGCATTGTGTGATGTGGGACAAGCTTATGATAGCTTCATTTTTTTCAAAAAGTCATTGCGGATTTCTATGCACTGGTATTCACATGGAGTAAACCCGTTCCGCATTAGCGGCGTGGTCCGGTGAATTACCTAACTTTAAAGTAAACCCTAAAGGCAACTATTTTGAGTTCTCACACCAGTCCCATGACTGACCTGGAGTTTATTGTTCCCACACCTAAACTCTGGGTGCCCATAATTTTTACACGGGCAGCCTAGTAGTTTGGTTCGCAGATTTAGCCTTGGAGTTAGTAGGATTCTGGTTTAACTGGAGCTATTATGTTTGGAGCATTCGCATTCTTCCGTAGAGTTTAGTATCTTTTCCGCTGCGTAACCGATGTACTCTGATGTACCTCTTGTAACTCTGATGTAATATTATTTTAATGATAATGGAAAAGTTGTTTTTATTTTGTGCAAATGTGTAAGTGCCCCTAACAATCCGTCTTTATGAACGGTTTAAGTTGGTTTAATTACCGACGAAAACCGAGCAAAAAGCCGGGTCGTTACAATAAAGAGTATTTTTCTTGATGGAAATCTTTTTGTGCTTAAATTCTTTTAAAATCACATTGGCCCAATTAATATCATAAACACAAAAAATAGCAAAAAGGGTTGTTTGGACTTTGAGGTTGTTGAAATTTCCGGAATGAGGTGTAAGAGTATGTTGAAGGAGGAGGTTGAGGATTCTTGCTTTTGGGCGGAAAAACGATTTTTAAAATCCATGTTTTCGTCACTTTCAAAAATGTGATGATAAGTTTCCAAATCCGTTTCATTAGTTTTGAATTCCGGAAAGTCCGAGCTCGTACACTTACAATTTAAGATAGTCCTCAAAATTTCACAATCGAAAACGATTTGAGTGTTTTTTACGCTACTCCATACTTGATACTCGTCTCCTTCGTAAAAGCCACAATTCAAGTTTGCATAAAAAAATTTGACGAGATTCAGGTAACATACTTCATTGTTATCCCGAGCGTCAATCAAACTTAGGACTTCGTTTTAGTGAAAAAGAATACAAAGATCATAAGAAGGAAAATCTTCAAAGATATCGAAGGCTCCCGTATTGACTTTTCCACTTGCAATATAGTCAACATAGGCTTGAATAGCTTCCTTATCATTATAGAGATGACCCTTGAGAGTTTCGGTCAATCCCATAGTTTTTTGTATGTTAGAGGAAGCGATTGGAGATATGTTTTGAAGAGAATAGATATAAAGAAAGTTGTTTGAATTTTGAATGAGAGGTAAAGAGAATAGAATTGAATAGATAAATAAATAGAGATTGAATGGGCATAACTTTTTTGAAATTAAAGACAAATTTTTAGGCCTTGGGAGTTGGTGAAAATATGGAGGGAAGTTTGAAAGTTTAAACTTTTGAAATCCAAAATTTGAATTTCATTTAGTGGCACATAAGTCGACATGTCTATTTAGGTATGCGACATATATGTGTATTTTGAAAAGCCATATTTCTATTTGACTTTGATTTATTGTATTAACGTTTTATATTTCAGATTTATTATTTCCTAAAATAATATTAACCCAAACAATCATAATTTTTTTTTTATTATTTATTACATTATTTATTGTTATTATGAATTTCAAATTTGAATTTTAAAGTTCAAGATTGAATTTTAGAATTTAAATATCAAATTCAAAAGGCAAACAAATAAAACATCCATTCATTCAAATTAACCAAAAATTAAAGATTAATTAAGGCATACCAGGTTTTTAGATCCATTTCTTCAATAGTTTCTGAAATCTGAATTGTTGTGAAACACATATTTGAATTTCCGGTTTCTGGCTCTTCATCACTTGATGATGAATCCGAATCGTCTAAAGTTGCTACATATGCCCTCTTTCCCTTCTTTGAGAAATTAATACTATCTGTTTGTTGATTTGATTTATCTGGATATGGATACATTCTCTTCATATGACACAAATTCTCTTTATTTGACCCGGTTTGTTGCGGTTATGACATCTATCATCATTTCTTCCCGAATTTCCTTGATTGTTTCTCTGAAAATTATTTCTCCTTTTATATCTTAGAAATTTTCTGAAATTCCTTGTCATTAAAGATATTTCTTCATCATCTTAACTGCTTAAATTAGAACCATTTGTTTTTTTTTGAATGCTATAGATTTCTTTTCTATGGGCTTATTTTCTTTTATTTTCTGTAGTTGAACTTCGAACGACATCAAATTTCCAATTAACTCCTCAATCTTCATTTCACTGACATTATTGGCCTCTTCAACCGCTAGTGTTTTCTGATCCCATTCTAGAGTCAATGAAAAAAGTATTTTTCAGACTTGGTCTTCTTCTGGATAAGTTTTTCCCACAACAATTAATGAATGGACAATTTCTTGGAATTTGCAATACATATCGGAGACAGATTCATTCTCATTCATTTTAAACAACTCAAATTGATTGGTTAGCATTGATATCTTTGTATGTTTAACTTTATTGGTTCCTTTATGAGTAACTTGCAATGTTCTCCATATTTCATAAACAGATTTACAAATTGACACTCTATTGAATATATTTCTATCTAATGAACATAATAACATATTCATGGCCTTAGAATTACTTTATCCAGTAGCCTTTTGATCATTTGTCCATTATGCAAAATTAGTAGTGGGTTCAACATATTCAGTCTGTGTGATATTCGAAATTGACCCCTATTTATAGTGTCCCAAAGGGTGCAACGTTTCTGAAATGTTTCAAATAGTAGAAAAAAAATACTTTCTTTGAAAATTGAATTTTTGACAGTTATATGTCGATATGCTCATTTTGGTATGTCGACATATGCATTTTATTTTTACTTTTAAAATCAAATTTCAAATGTTAAAACAAATATATATTTTCTGGAAACTCTTGAATCAACACTAGTGTTTCAAAATGAATTTTCTAAAGTATAAATCATATAAAAACATAATGATATAATATAAACTTATTTATAAAGTTATATGATTTAAAACTATAAATATATATATACACACACACACATATTATAAACATATTATAAAACTTTGAACTATAAATATATTTATTTGAAATCATAATAATTTGAAATCAATTAGAAAAGTAGTTTGAAATAACTCGAAATCAGAATTTGAATTTTGAAAACAAAATTTGAAATGTGAAAAACAGAATTTGAAAATGAAGTGCTATTTAGAGTCTTCCATATAAACTAGACTCAATTACTATATTTTCTTGAGCTCTTTGAAATCTTAATATCTTGATACTCATGAGTCTTGAAACTCTTTGAATCCTGAATCTATTGGAACTTTAAAACTGCACAATTTTCAGTATTAAATCCTGTATACAAACCCTACATATATAAATATATGTATATATATTCTAGATAAAGATGTTAGTATATATTTTATAATCAATTAATAATGATAATCGAAATAAGGTTGTTGTCATCAAAACTCCATTCTCCAACAATTGTCGTATAACTCACAGCGCATGGATAAAATATAATAGAACATATACAATTGGATTTAATAGTGAAGCACAATTGAACAAAATTTTAGTTTTTCATATCACCATGAAAATATCTCCTACAAACAACTGTATCGCACGAAATTTGTACAAAGGACCTCACTACAATTTCACTCAGAGTAACCTATCAACAACATAAGCGGAAACAACAATCATGTGTAGAAGATAGTAATACTTTAGTCTTCTGCTCATCATCACTTAGCAGCATCTTCGTCATAAAGGTCTACTACATGTCCCCTAGTCTTCCCATCAACAACATTAATGAACGTCCCAAGGTAACAAGAGGGAAACATAAAACCTTAAGTCAGACAAAAGTCTTAATGAGTGACAAAAACACTATCAACAACAATAATAAAGCAAATATGTAATACACAGTTCAATCAACTGATCTTCCTAACATATTAATAGAATAGGATTCCCAATCCCACATCTCTTCCATAGCCTACGATGATAGCCTACCGGAGATTTTGAGAAGAAACAAACAATAACATTCATAGCAACCTGTAACACCCTGAATTTTCTATGTATATTAAAATAACGAATTAAAGAATACTTATTTTTTTATAAGAAGAATTAAGGGAAATGGGGTGCTCCATTGCGTTCGTCTCGGAATTCTGCTTGAGATAAAGTACGAGTTTGCATAAAACTGATATAGTATGAAGAAGTTATGGAGGTTAGAAGATTTAAGTTTAGATCAGAATTAAATAAATAATTAATAATCTAAATTCGAATTTCAAACCAGAGGAAAAAAAGGTGGTGGGAAAAATTCCGCTAGAGGGTGTCGACCCCCCGAAGGGGTGTCGACACAGGTGTCGACCCCCCGAAGGGGTGTCGACACAGGTGTCGACCCCCCTGTAGGGGTCGACCCCTGCTGATTGTTCTTGACGGTGACGAATTTCTGAGTCATAAGGCTACGTGGCGACTTCTGATTGGCCTGATGATGCATTATCTTGGACTGGATGGTTTGGACGGATCCTATGTTGATCTAAAGTCTCTTAATAATCCTAGACATCTATATATACACTCATAACCCAACCCTAATTCATAACAATTCCTTATGACGCCTCTATGCTAGTGAACTCTCAATTCTCTTAGCCGCCGCCTCTAAAACCTAGATCATATTAGAAGTTCTTCATCAACAATCAACTTTGAAGATTAATCAACATCAAATTAGGGTTTCTGCAACAATAACGATTCAATTATCTTTTCTTAATCATAGTAAGGTAAGTTCACGTTAATTTTAGATTTGAATACCTGACTGTAATCTTGACATGTAATAAAATTAATCGAAGTCTATGCCTGATTGTAAGATAATCTTTTCAGAATTATCCCTATCCTTCTATTGAATCTATGTCTTTACATGCCGTAAAGGTTATTTTTATTGATAAAATCTTTGTTGTACATCAGGTTTGTGATCCTTTTTGGTTCATGGTGTTATCCTTATGCCAGCGATAATGATTGTATTAGTTTATTCAAGAATCTATCTTTGATGGATCTAAATTTTCTTGTATTAGGTTTGTTGTTACATGCCTATTTTTATGCCTATTCTTATCTTATGCTCCTTTTCTCTCTTCCCCTATTTCCTTTTTCTCTTATGAACCTGGGTTACCTTCGAACCTAGCCTGAAATCGCGAAATACGAATGATTGGAATACTGAGAATATTTGGGCATAACATATTCAGTGAAATTGTTGGGCATAACTTGTAATTGATATTGGGGCATTATTATTATAACTGCAAGTTGGGTTAATTGGCATGTAAATCAAGTTTTGGGCATAAAATATAATTACGTTAATTGGCATGTTAAAATTGGAATTTTGGACATAAATTGCAAGTACACAATTTAATTAAAAATCTAATGGACGCCTAAGACAGGAACCGCCCGGCACATCCAGCAACCGCAACGATAATCTAATGTGGGAGGTCAAAGGTGAAAATTAGATGTGTAATAATGCCTGAACCCGAGGTTGGAAGGAGTTTGCGATATAAGACTGCCCGGAACTGCCCGGCATATCCAGCAATCGCAAACAACAAATCCAATGTGAGAGGTTGGTGCATTAATAAATAACTAATGCTAATCAATATTACATGATGTGTGGTAGGGTTAAGTTAAAACAAGAGGGCAACACTTAACCAATATAACATGATGTGTGGTAGGGTTAAGTTAACAACAAGAAGGCAACACTTAACCAATATAACATGATGTGTGGTAGGGTTAAGTTAACACAAGAGGGCAACACTTAACCAGTATAACATGATGTGTGTAGGTTTAAGTTAAAACAAGAGGGCAACACTTAACCAATATAACATGATGTGTGGTAGGGTTAAGTTAACAACAAGAGGGCAACATCTAACCAATATAACATGATGTGTGGTAGGGTTAAGTTAACACAAGAGGGCAACACTTAACCAATATGACATGATGTGTTTTTAGAGTTAAGTTAACACAAAAGGGCAACACTTAACCAATATAACATGATGTGTGGTAGGGTTAAGTAACACAAGAAGGCAACACTTAACCAATGTAACATGACAAGTGGGTGGGTTAAGTTAACTCAACTGGATTGATGACACTTAACCAATACAACATGATGAATGGGTGGGTTAGATTAACTTGAATTGATTGATGACACTTAACCAATATGAGGGGTATACGAATAAACCCTAGGAAAACCCTAGTAGCGGGACCTTTTTCAGCAGTAACCCACATAGGTATCAACGGTAACCTGAGCTAGGCAGGGTGGGGCACGATTACTGGGCTTATTATAAGCGGTCAAAGTAGCGGCAGGTGTTGCAGCAGTGTAGGTTCCGATGGGATCACGGGCGTGCACATATTCCGAAGTGGAAAATTTAGCCACTAGGCATCAGCATATATAAAGTTGTGCATCTTGATCGTGTCAGGTTGCCACCTTAGGGATTGATACACCCTACGCTGGGACCAGCACAGGTATCTACAATAAGAGGGCGGAGCAACACAAACAAGAACTAGATCGATACGAGTAGGAGCCGATCAGTTATGGTAGTAAGGATACATATAACATCTTCATGGCAATTAGGCTGATTGAGGTTAGATCCTCATACTAGATGTACATCTGAAGGCTACCACAATTGCGGGGTTGGGATCACCTTATTATATAACACATGATACTAGTTGGGACACTAGTAGGGAATACGAATCATTCTATGAAAGGCATTAGTTAGGATGCTAGTTGGGTGGTGTAGAGAAAATAGGAAATCAGAGAAAGAACCGAAGCGCATTCAGTGTATCTTGCCTTGTCATATCGAATGGTGCAGCGTAATCTTGTAATAGTGCAATAACATAAGGTTGGTTGAGTTGGGTAATTCTTTGTGGGTCAATCTGATGTATATTTCAGTCTTTGGGGTTGATACTTAGGGAGTTACTCTTTTAACCAAGCTGTCTCCGTAAATGGTGCGGTGTAGGAAATGTGTTAATAATTAGAAGCGCAATCATCATATCCTGTTCATCTTGTGTACCTTGTCATATCTAACTCTCATCATTTGTTGCCTTGGTATGCTTACTATCATGGTTATGTCTTGTATCCAGTGTATTCTTGTTATGATGCTTTTACCTATTTACATGCTGAAAGTCACTGGACTTACCAGGCTTTATGTCTGACTCTGTTCTGTTTCGCTTTCTTTTCTTCTTTTCCCCCCTAGGTTCACAGGGATGGAATATTACCACTTAGCTCAGTTTTCTTTCCAAGCTCGGAGAAAGTCGATGTATTGCTTTGGACTCTCTTTTCCACTGCTATGGCTGGCTCATTCTTTATTGGGTAATATCATTGTCATTTTATGCTTCTTTATTTTGTTAAACAAGAAAGATGCTTTGTTGTAATGGGTATTGGTGTTGGAAAGCAATCTTTGTACAAGCTTTTTTACCAAGCTGCGGTTTTACCAATGAATTAAAGTTTCATTTATTTTACGCTGTTTAAATTTTGTATGTTTTGTAATTTATCTGTTCTATACACTTATGACGCTCCACTGAAGTTAATGCATTCCCTTTGTGAGTGACCTTAATGGAGGTGGGGTGTTGCACGTGGCATTAGAGCTAAAGGTTATCAGAACAGATAAAAGATTTTTCAAAAGCATATTTTAAAAGGGGTGTTTTCTAAAACATGTTTTAAAGAAGCATTTTTCAAGAGAAAAGTATTGTTTTTAAAGGGCATATTCCCCAAAGCCATATGCACTATCTTTCGATTCTCTATTTGAATCTCTTCTTCCTTTCTTTTCACCTAGTTTTGTAGGCATACGGCACATGTTAAGGGCGAAGTAGTGCCCAACCTCCATCTTTAGCCGCAGTAGTTTCACCTGTGGCTAATCTTCTTTCAAGCTTTGTAGGTTGCCGTGCGATGGAGGTAGTTTCGAGAAACTTGTCAACAAGCTACACAAGGATAGTAAGGATGAGAATAAGGGAGTTTGGGCTAAGGAGCACAATCCCAAGGATAAGAAGCTTGTTGATATGACTTAATCCACGCAGAAGGAGAAAGGTGAAAAGAAAGAGGCCAAAGTGGAAGAATCACAAACAAAGGATTGGAATATAAGAAGGGTGGAGGAAATAATAGATCCCGCGACAAGAGGAAGTGTCTTTTCTATGGTATAGCGTGTCATTTAATTGTAGGAAGAAGAAGACAGGTGGTTGTTTTCAGTATGGTGAAGCAGGGCACCTTCTCAAGGATTGACCGAAGGACAAGGGTAAAGGACATAATCTTCTAGAGGGCAATTTCATGCTCTCACTGCTATTGTACCTAAGGGAGGTAGGAATGTTTATGTTGAAAGTTTAGTTTTTTCTTTTCAATCATCATGTTAGAACTTTGTTTGATTCTGGCGCTTCACATTCTTTTCTATCTGCCTCCATAGTTAAGTCTCTGCACCTTAGTACTAGTAGGGTAGAGGATCCCATTGTTGTCTCAAATCCTGTTGGGGGTTCGGCTCATTTATCTATGATTTGTTTGGATTTGGGAATATCTATACTAAGCGTTGAGTTTAGATGTAATGCTTACATTTTGGGTTTCATGGGCTATGGGTTGATTCTAGGGATGGATTGGTTATCCAGTAATGGTGTCATTCTCGATTGTGAAAGGGGGGTAGTTAGACTTTTGACTCGCCTCGGTAATACCCTCGAAATCTCGTGTAACCCTAAGGGTTCTGTCATGCTTAGTTACCTAGAATCTCTTGATGCATCTGTTGACAATTTGCAAGTCGTTCAAGTAGTTCGTGGGTATCCCGATGTCTTTGATGAAGTGAAGGGCTTACCCCCAAAACGTGAAATAGATTTCCGCATATACTTGGTTGATAATGCCAAACCAGTTGCATTACCCGTATGACACATGGCTCCTAGGGAGAGGAAGGAGCTCAGCAAGCAAGTTAAAGAGTTGCTTGAGAATGGGTTTATTAGGCGAAGTATTTCTGAATGGGGTGCTCTAGTAGTGTTCGCTATTAAGGCGGATGGTTCACTTCTCTTATGCGTGGATTATAGAGAATTAAACAAGCTGACTAAGAAAAATAGGCACCCACTCCCAAGAATAGATATTTTTTTTGACCAACTTGTAGGTGCGTCTGTTTTCTCCCAACTTGATTTGGCTACATGGTTTCATTAGCTAAGAATAACCGATGACAGCATAGACAAGACTGCTTTTAGGACCCTTGACGGTTTCTTTGAGTGGCTCGTCATGCCTTTTGGTTTGACGAATGCACCCGCTTATTTTGTTGACTTGATGAGTAGGGTGTTTAGGGAGTGCCTTAATAAGTTTCTAGTAGTCTTCGTGGAAGATATCTTGATTTTCTCAAAGAACGAGGAAGAACATGCTTTGCATTTAGGAGAAGTCATGGATACACTTCGAGCACATCAACTTAAGGAAAAGTTCTCCAAAATGTCATTTTCGGATAGAAAAAGTAAGGTTTCTATGACATGTGATGTCCAATGAAGGGATAGCAGTAGATCCCGCAAAAGTAGTTGCAGTGCAAAGACTGGTAAGTCCCAAGGAATGCAACAGAGGCAAGAAGCTTTCTTGGACTAGCGGGCTAATATAGGAAGTTTATTAAGGACTTTGCGAAGGTATTAGCCCCACTTACTGGGTTAATGAAGAATAAACTAACCTTTGCTCGGGATATTGATTGTGATGTTGCTTTCCAATGATCGAGGAGGGCTCTTACAACGGCCCCAGTTTTGACTTTTACCTTACGGTAGTAAGAGGTTTACGGTCTACACGGATGTATGCGGCACGGGACTAGGCACCATTTTGATGTAAGAAGGAAGATTAAGGTCGTAGTGGATGCCTTAAGAAGAAAAAGGTTGACTTCAAGTCCTTTTTATGTGAAAAGGAAAAGTTCCAAATACATATCAACCCTTGATTTTAAAACCTTCGGTTAAGTTAGTAGTTGGCATCGCTAGGTGTAAGACCTATGCTTTTGGATCAAATAGGGACCTCACAAAGAAAAGACTCTCAGATAGTTGACACAATGGATAAGTTGAGTAGAGAAGAGACCTCTGATCACCTTAATAAATACACTTGGTAACATGATTAGCATCTGTTTATTTTCAAGAGATAGTTCTTCCACATGGAATACCCTCTAGTGAACTTTTGAAGAAGCCATGAGTACGCAGTTATGTTTGAGCACCGCTTATCATCCTCTGACAAAAAGGGTGAATAGGATTTTGGAAGACCTTTTGAGGAAATGTTAGCATGACACATCAGAAGTTGTAGTGCCGAGTATACTAGAAGAAGAAGAGATGGAACGAGAGGTGACAGTGAAATGAGTTCCAACTCATATTTTGGAAACAGAAATTAAAAAGCTATGCAATCGTGAAGTTAAGACAATTAGAGCACAATGGAGTGAAGATCTAGAAGATGCTACTTAGAAGACTGAAGACTAGATACGCGCATCATACCCTTTTTGAGGGTATATCATTGATCTCTTTTTTCTGTAAAATTTATCTGCATGCTAGTCTTTATCTTTTAAGTATATCCTCTCGGTCCTATCCTCGATCCTTAGGTAGAAGCCAATGGATGTAAACATGTGTTTGAGACATGTTATGTTTGGTGGATGCAAGTGGATGTAAGTGTTTGTTAGTGGTTGCTCGTGGATGCATATACACACACATAAGGCACCAGATCGGCTCCGTTACTTCCATATTGCATATGCATGAGTGAATTTATATATATATGGATTGAAACTTGATGTGATATCATATGGATGATGCATTTGAGTGGATAGTTGTGCACTCATATAGAACTTATAAAGTACCATAGGAATAACTGCATACATGTTGGGCTCATGACACTAACATAATTCGCATTAAGGAGGTCAACTGAATCAGTGGACCGCCTGATCTTTTGCATTAGTATTGGGACATGTACACACACCCTTGCATATGTTCATATAGCATTAGAAATCTTTTAAGGGCATTGGATGCTTATGGATGATGGATGAGTAGATGGATGATGGATGAGTAGATGGATGATGGATGGTAGGACACATTCTTCTTAACTTGGAGATTTCGGGGACGAAATCCTTTAAGGAAGGGAGAATGTAACACCCTGAATTTTCTGTGTATATTAAAATAATGAAGTAAAGAATACTTAATTTTTTATAAGAAGAATTAAGAGAAATATGGTGCGCCATTTGCGTTCGTCTCGGAATTCTTCTTGAGATAGAGTCCGAGTTTGCGTAAAACGGATACAGTATGAAGAAGTTATGAAGGTTATAAGATTTAAGTTTAGATCAGAATTAAATAAATAATTAATAATCAAAATTCGAATTTCAAACCAGAGGGAAAAAGGGGGCGGGAAAAATCCCACTAGAGGGTGTCGACTCCCCAAAGGGTGTCGACCCCCCTATAGGGGTGTCGACCTCCCCTGTAGGGGTCGACCCCTGCTGACAGTTCTGGACAGGGACGAATTTCTGAGTCGTAGGGCTACGCGGCGACTTCTGATTGGCCTGATGACGCATTCTCTTGAACTGGATGGTTTGGATGGATCCTATGTTGACCTAAAGGCTCTTAATAATCCTAGACATCTATATATACACTCATAACCCAACCCTAATTCATAACAATTCCTTATGATGCGTTTATGCTGCTGAACTCTCAATTCTCTTAGCCGCCGCCTCTTAAACCTAGATTATATTAGAAGTTCTTCATCAACAATAAACTTTGAAGATTAATCAACATCAAATCAGGGTTTCTGCAACAACAACGATTCAATTATCTTTTCTTAATCCAAGTAAGGTAAGTTCATGTTATTTTCAGATTTGAATACCTGACTGTAATCTTGACATGTAATAAAATGAATTGAAGTCTATGCCTGATTGTAAGATAATCTTTTCAGATTTATCCCTATCCTTCTATTGAATCCATGTCTTTACATGTCGTGGAAGTTATTTTTTTTTGATAAAATCAGGCCTATCTTTGTTGTACATCAGGTTTATAATCCTTTTGGTTCATGATGTTGTTCTTATGCCTGCGATAATGATTGTATCAGTTTATTCAAGAATCTATCTTTGATGGATCTAAATTTTCTTGTATTAGGTCTATTGTTACATGCCTATTCTTATTCCTATTCTTATCTTATGCTCCTTCTCTCTCTTTCCCTATTTCCTTTTCCTCTTATGAACCTGGGTTACGTTCGAATTTAGGCTGAAATCGCGAAATACGAATGATTGGAATACGGGGAATATTTGGGTATAACCTATTTTAGGTAAATATTGGGCATAATGTATTTGGTGAAATAATTGGGCATAACATATTCGGTGAAATTTTTGGGCATAACTTGTAATTGATATTGGGGCATTATTATTATAACTATAAGTTGGGTTAATAGGCATGTAAATCAAGTTTTGGGCATAAAATATAATTACGTTAATTGGCATGTTAAAACTGGAATTTTGGACATAAATTGCAAGTACACAATTTAATTAAAAATCTAATGGACGCTTGAGACACGAGGTTTGATTTGAGTTGCGGTGTAAGACTGCCCAGAACCGCCCGGCACATCCAGCAACCGCAACGATAATCTAATGTTGGAGGTCAAAGGATAAAAATAGATGTGTAATAATGCTTGAACCCGAGGTTGGAATGAGTTTGCGATATAAGACTTCCCGGAACCGCCCGGAACATCCAACAACCGCAAACAACAAATCCAATGTGAGAGGTTGGTGCATTAATAAATAGCTAATGCTAATCAATATAACATGATGTGTGGTAGGGTTAAGTTAAAACAAGAGGGCAACACTTAACCAATATAACATGATTTGTGGTAGGGTTAATTTAACAACAAGAGGGCAACACTTAACCAATATAACATGATGTGTGGTAGGGTTAAGTTAACACAAGAGGGCAACACTTAACCAATATAATATGGTGTGTGGTAGGGTTAAGTTAAAACAAGAGGGCAACACTTAACCAATATAACATGATGTGTGGTAGGGTTAAGTTAACAACAAGATGGCAACACTTAACCAATATGACATGATATGTGGTAGGATTAAGTTAACACAAGAGCGCAACACTTAACCAATATAACATGATGTGTGGTAGGGTTAAGTTAAAACAAGAGGGCAACACTTAACCAATATAACATGATGTGTGGTAGGGTTAAGTTAACACAAGAGGGAAACACTTAACCAATATAACATGATGTGTGGTAAGGTTAAGTAACCCAAGAAGGCAACACTTAACCAATGTTACATGACAAGTGAGTGGGTTAAGTTAACACGACAGAATTGATGACACTTAACCAATACAACATGATGAATGGGTAGGTTAGGTTAAATTGAATTGATTGATGACACTTAACCAATATGAGGGGTATACAAATAGACCCTAGAAAAACCCTAATAGAAGGACCCTTTTCAGCAGTAACCCACATAGGTATCAACGGTACCCTAAGATATGCAGGGTGGGCATGATTACTGGGCTGATTATAAGCGGTCAAAGTAGCGGCAGGTCGTGCAACAGTGCAGATTCCGACGGGATCACGGGCATGCACGTATTCCGGAGTGGAAAATTTAGCCACTGGCATCAGTAGATATAAAGCTGTGCATCTTGATCATGTCTGGTTTCCACCTTAGGGATTGATACACCCTACGGTGGGACCAACACAGGTATCTATAAGCAGAGGGCCGAGCGACATAAACAAGAACTAGACCGATACGAGTAGGAGCCGATCGGCTAAGGTAGTAAGGATACATCTAACATCTTCATGGCAATTAGGCTGATTGAGGTAAGATCCTCATACTAGATGTACACCTGAAGGCTACCACAATTGCGGGGTTGGGATCACCTTATTATATAACACAGGATACTAGTTGGGACACTAGTAGGGAATACGAATCATTCTATGAAAGACACTTGTTAGGATGCTAGTTGGGTGGTGTAGAGAAAATAGGAAATCAGAGAAAGAACCGAAGCGCATTCAGTGTATCTTGCCTTGTCATATCGAATGGTGTGGCGTAATCTTGTAATAGTGCGATAACATAAGGTTGGTTGAGTTGGGTAATTCTTTGGGGGTCAATCTTATGTTGATTTCGGTCTTCGGGGTTGATACTTAGGGAGTTACTCTTTTAACCTAGGTGTCTTAGTAAACGGTGCGGTGTAGAAATATATTAATAATTAGAAGTGCAATCATCATATCCTGTTCATCTTGTGTACCTTGTCATATCTAACTCTCATCATTTGTTGTCTTGCAATGCTCACTATCATGGTTATGTCTTGTATCCAGTTTATTCATGTCATGATGATTTTACCTATTTACATGCTGAAAGTCATTGGACTTACCAGGCTTGATGTCTGAATTTGTTTTGTTTCGCTTTCTTTTCTTCCGTTCCCCCCTAGTTTCACAGGGAGGGAATATTACCACTTAGCTCAGTTTTCTTTCCAAGCTCGGAGATAGTCAACGTATTGCTTTGGACTCTCTTTTCCACTGCTATGGCTGGCTCAGGCTTTATTGGGGAATCTTTGTCATTTTATGCTTCTTTTTTTGTTAAACAAGACAGATGCTTTGTTGTATTGGGTATTGGTGTTGGAAAACAATCTTTGTACAAGCCGTTTTACCAAGCTGCTATTTTATCAATGAAGTAAAGTTTCATTTATTTTCCACTATTTAAATTTTGTCTATTTTGTAATTTATCTGTTCTATACACTTATGACGCTCCACTGAAGTTAATGCATTCCCTTTGTGAGTGACCTTAATGGAGGTAGGGTGTTACACAAACAATTATCAAGCATAAACCATCCTAATCAAGTTTGATACCCCTCAGGCACAAATCACGAAGGCTGAAACCAACATTAGATAAGCACCAAAAAATATCTCCACAAAGTCGAATAATCCACACAAGACGATACAAGCAAACAACAACATCCATGACCTTGGCTATCACTGTTTGCCTTGCCTTTAATCCATTGTTAATCATATTACTGTTATATCCTGCCATCCGTCAAGGGCTAATGGTAACCCCGACTCTAGCAAAACTCCATACGTTTTCGTGACTTGTATCTAGGCCCATCGTGATTGCCCAGGGTACTCGACTATTCACCTAACCTTTCGGGTGCCCCCATCATACCCCTACTTTGAGTCCACCTGAATCTCCGACTAATGACGATCCTTCAGCTCTAGTCATCCACCTTGACGACTACATACATAAGATCAAGTGCCTTTTGGAACAATCCATTATCTACGAGCACAAACCACCTTTTTGAGTCGTCTTCATAACATCGTTGCATCATCCAACGATTAACGATCACTCGACCCTGCTTCGAACATTCTGTCTGCATCCACATCGAAGCTACGACGTTCGCCGAGTCTCGTCTTCGTCATCTTAGGTCCAATGACTATCAAACTTTGCAAACAGCTTTTCCGAACCATTCACATCGAACCAAAAATCAACTCATTCTGGCCTCTTTACGATGGATCGTTCATGACCCATCTATGGACCGCACCCGATCATTACCTGGATTGCACCCTAAGGGATCGCATCCGATCCACCATGGTTCACCCCCCGACCCGGTTCCCTCGATCCATCCACATATTCATTACTCCACTGAGTCTTGTAGGGTCCATGTGATCCCTGCATTCCATGGTCCATGCGGTCCATGTACTTCACGATCCATGCAATCCACCATTGCACTAACCCGATCCATCACCCCGAGTTCATAGGACCCATCAAACAATGGAGTTTCGGATCCAAACTTCTCGTGCCTCCTCGACTCCTCCTCCGGAGCTCCTCCGTCAAGTTTCATCCAATTTTGATCAACCGATCTTCCGATTTGTTCCAACCAACCAGTCAAAGATTTAATGATGAACATTTATGCGTACACTTTATCCAAAACATCCATTTTCGACCAAACAATCAATAACACCACAATCAATCATCATAGAATCATTAACATGATAATTAGTCTTATACAGTCATACTAAAATCACCAAATCATGAAATAACGATAAACAAATCACTAATTGGATCTACCTTGTATATAATCAATGGTGAACATGTGATTTCAATATAAACATGTAAATTACCATTTTTAATTAACTAATTTAGATCCTATGGTGTGATCCGAATTCAAAATATACTTATATCGATTCGATCTAGGTGAATATAACTTGTATGAATGAATTTAAGATCAAACGAACCCATACTCAATTGAATTCTTGTGAGAGATAATTATCACTCACCAAATCCACAAAACAACTACAAATCAACAATCTCTAATTCCGTACAGCGAAGAATGGCCTTCGAATCAATCTAATTGATGCAATCTACCCTTCATCAATGTTGATCTTCAATCCTAGTTAACATATCTATAAATTGAAATGAAGTGGATGTGTATTTGACTGGGCCAACGAATCACATGCACACAACCAAATGAGAAAGTGAAGAGACTAACCAATTCTCTTTACCCCTACCATACTATTTATAACCAACTTCCCCTGGCGTTAATCGCCTCACTAGTTAGCTCACTAATGACTAATTATTCTGTCCAAAAAAGAAGCAACATTAAAACAGCGATTGCTCCCAAACCGCTCAGCCAAATCCTTAATGTAACCACTCTACAGAGTTCGAAACACCATTTCCGGTCTAATGAAATCGATCGAAACTCATGATTCGATCACATTCAAAAGTTATTCCCTAAACAAAAAAATCAGGGGCAAAATGGTCATAAACAAAATTTAAAAAAATCATGGATATGTCTCACATTCCCATGAACAACATATCAAAAGATGAGAATGATTCGACCCTTGGAGAATTAAATAAAAATATTATATGTTCCATTGACATTTAAAATGCGGGTCTTTACATTTTACCCCCGAAATTCCAAGCAAGCACAAGCAACAAGAACAATTTTGCATGCCTACCAAGCAAGCACAAACAACAAGAACACTTAATGTAATAAAATGGATTACGATGACTTAACTTTGTAAAAATTTTGTTTTATTCCATCATAAGTTCTTCTCTGTTATTTACTATTTTTAGCACTTTTAAAACTTGTATACTTATGGTCCACTCCTTTAACATCCGAAATTAGTTGTAATCGTGTTTGATGATGTTTATAATTGATTTCTGGTTTTTCTTTTAAAATAGTGGATCGTTATAACTTTACAGAAAATAAACTAGAAAATGGTAAACTACAATTATTTACAACTCTATTATTTTAATGACTAAAAAATCTTAGAGATAACTTCCACTCACATGTCATCCTTAGCTGAAACCTACATTCCTCCCAT
This sequence comes from Allium sativum, assembly GCA_030737875.1. Classification (NCBI taxonomy): domain Eukaryota; kingdom Viridiplantae; phylum Streptophyta; class Magnoliopsida; order Asparagales; family Amaryllidaceae; genus Allium; species Allium sativum. Next base: position 890,095,829 of record CM060916.1, on the reverse strand, counting down.
ATACCCCTAAGAAACATACCTCCACACGCCAAAAATGACAATTTGAGAACTTTGCTCTAAGCTTATGCACTCGAAGAGTGTAGAGAACCACCTCTAAATGTATGGTATTATCCCCCTCGCTCCTCTAGGAAACTATAATGTCTTCAACAAACACAATGACAAACTTATTAAGGACATCTCGGAAAACTCTGCTAACTGAGTCCACAAAGTACGTCGAAGCATTGATCAGCCTGAAGGGCATGACCATCACTTAAAGAATCCACCTGGTATCCGAAATGTCATCTTATCCATGCTATCCTATGCTACCCTAATACGATGAAAACCAATGGCCAAATTCACTTAAGAGAATATCATAACTCCTACCATTTAATCAAAAAGATTGTCTATCTGAAGGAGTGGATAGTGGTTCTTCCAATTGAGCTTATTTAACTCCAATTAGTCAACACAACGTATGAGAGAACCATCCTAGTAGTCAACACAAACTCTCTTCTTTCCGTCGGGTCCATGTGTATCACAGACGATGTCACGGGTATGGCATTATCACAAAGATAAATTTGAAAATCAGTCTTGCTATTGGGAGGTAATCCAGTTAGCTCCTCAAAACTTATGGAAAATCTCTAACTACGGGAACTGAACCAATGTTGTTAGAGATACATAAAGAGAATATAGAAAACTCAATATGACTAACCCCTTAGTGTCGCAAGAAATATCAAGGATTCTCCACTATATGTTCCGACCCTAAAACCTCCCTCTCATAGCCTAAGATAACCCCATAAGTGGTCAACAATTCCATACCAAAATCATCCCGTATCTGGAAAATCCCAAAGCAAAAGCGTTGCAGTCAAATTCTACTCCTAGTATCACAATTTTAAAATCCTAGCATAACATGTGTCGATCCTCCGACAGGAATTGAGAACTACATGGTTTGTAACTAGGGATATATCTAAGTGCAAACAATCTTCAGGTGAACTAGAAATGAAGGAGTGTGATACTCTGGAATAAAAAAGAGTGCGGATAGGAAAATCAGAAATGGAAATCAAGCCTTCCACGGTAACCTTCCTAACTCTGTCTGGTTTACTACTAGATAATAAAGCTACATCCTGAATCTGAACCTGAGCTGATAGAGTGCCATCCCTCTAAGCTACAACTTTCCTCTTAGGGAAAGTCCAATTAAAATGCCCTAGCTGGTCCCAGATAAAACGTTTTCCCTTCCTTTTCACAGCCCCAAGTATATAGCCAATCACCCTACAATTATGTTATAAAATTTTAATATATAAGTATTTTCTGAATTTATAATTATATTCTGATTTAATTAAAGTATTTTTGAAATTTAAATTTAGAATTTTATTTAAACTTATGTATTGATAATATAATAAATCTTTAACTTTAGTTTTTTAACATAAGTTTATATGTTATAAAATTTAAATTTATAAGTTAATATATGTTTTGAAATATAAATTTAAGATTTTAAATTATCATATTATTTAGTTTTGAAATTTTAGTAATTTAAATTATTTTATAAGTAAATAAATAAATCTTTTTAACATATTTTAATTATTATTTAAATTTATATATACAAATGTGGATTTTTATAACTTATAAGTATATAAAGGTATTGAAGCAACCGATAACTTAATTTGTTAAATGACATAATTAAAAGGAAATTTATCTAGTTATAAAATGATCTTTAAGATGTGATTTGGAAAATAATGAATGCATTAAATATAAATTTGTTATCATTAAATTTTTTAATATATTGATTAAATAAAAATTTATTAATTAGATGTTTAAATCTAAATTTAATTAAAGCTAAGTATTTAGAGTCAATTAAATTTGAAAGTAGAGAATTAATTGGTATGAAATTATTAAGGTGCGATTTAAATGTAAAATTAAATTTAAAGAATTTTATTTAAGTAGTGAAGCCGAAACCCAACTTGAATATTGTTTGAAACAAAGAATATATTGTTTAATGTTTTGAATTAACTGAATTGAAATTTTGAAAAACTGAATTGATAATTGTTTAACTTTCGAATACTGAATATGTGGTTCGAATTGGATTATTTTAAAATTATTTGAAATTTGCATAATTCTATATTAAACTATTTTATATTATATTATCTGAATTAAACTATTACTTTATAACTATTTATATATCTAACTTAATTTTATACTTTTTACAATAATTGTAATTATAATTTTTTGGTAAGGTCGACTAGATTTTAAAGTGATCTGTTACACTTTTATTATAACAAATAATAAATACATTATTATGTATAGCTACTACGCTCAATTTTTAAGTTTAAGGTGGACAAATAGAATGCATCACACCCATTTGAAGAACCACTGAAGCAAGCTTTCGCCGTAGATATAGCAGAGGAGTACTACCATAGAAATGTGACCAAGTCCACAACTCAATGAGCCATCGAAACAAACCCCGAAGGCAAACCCACCTCAAACACAAAAGCAAGAAAGAGCACAACATACACAAGTCGATGCACCTAAAACGCAATCACCAAACAACAAATCTAGCCTAATCCAGCAAAAAAACCAACCTATACCGCAAATCTCAACCGAAAGCTATACGAACAGAGCATAAACCACCAATTGTTGACCTAAGCTCACACCATGCGATGATAGTGGATAGAAGCCCTATGATGATATTGGAAATCTGGGAAAGGAAAATAAGGAAGTTGCGATATTACTACCAAAAATGTTGAATCAGACGTCAGGGAGTATACGAGAGGGAACATAGCGTGAACCAAGGATGGATCTTGATTTATGAAAAGGGAAATGAATTAGATCTGAAAGAGGGGTTTTTTTGTGGCACGAGCAACCAATACGCCATAAGAGGGAAAGCTATGTCAAGATAGAAGAAGTAAGAGACAATGAAGTGGGATAGAGAAGGGGCGATCAAGAGATTGAAGGCAGAAGGTAAAAAGAAAGAAATGATGATGGCGGTGGTAGAAGACTTAGTCCCCACTAAAACGAAAAAAGCTACTCGTGAAAATCAAGATATTTCTATTGTAATTATATCATTTTATCATAATTTTAACTATAATATATTTATAATCATTTTAAACCTAATTATTTTTGTATAAACATAATATTTTTAAATATAACTATTTTATATTATCTTAACTATATTAAATAAATGTTGTTTCCAATCCGAGCTATTGAGTTCGAAATGTGAATATAAAGATTTTAATGAAATAATGAACATTGGAGATATAGACATGTGAAATCAAATGTAATTTTTTTAATAAACATTTTTAAATATGGAATTTGAATTTACATATTATGCCAACTCTCCTTTAGTGCAGTAGAGAAACCGATCAGTAAAGGTGGTCTTGGTATTTTCAACTTGATTCACTGGAATATGGCTGCTTTTGCTAAACATCTTAACAACTATTTGAGTGATGTGGATAGTATATGGGTTTGATGGTCTAAAATGCATGCGATTCAATTTTTTTTATTTGATCAATGCGTACACCACAAAATGTTAGACGAACATGGAAAAATTTGCTTAAACTTTGACGCTCGTCACTACCTATGCTCAAGTACTCCATCACAACCTTGAAGAGGGTTAGCTTCCGGTATGAACCCTGGTGTGACTATGGTTGTAATTTGAGTGATTTGGTGGCTATATAGTAAATAAATCAAAATGGCATTCATTCTAGTGCAATGGTTGATGATCTTTCACATAGGCATCTTATTCTCCGTTACAGTTCCAACCAGCATATTAGAAAATTATGAGAGCATTTGCAACGATTTGTTATCCTGATATTTCAAAGTTTCGATGTTATATGAAAAGGAGGCAACAAACTATTCAAACTTGTATGATTTATGATGTTTTCTCTATGATTGTGAAAAATGAAAATGCAGATAGCACAAACGAACATGGAGGAGAGAAAATCTTTGTACTTTCTCCAAATGGTAATATCCATGTCGTCTATTGTAGCAACTTCTTCCTCCACGCCTTTCTCCTCTATCCCAAACACCATTGTTGCCACTAATGATCCTCCCTCTATCAGCCCTCCACTTATACCACCTCCCGCACCCCGGACCCTCTAGTATCCACTTCTTCCCTTCGGCCTTTATCTCATTGTCCTTCCACGAATGAACAACAAAGGCGATGGACTTCTCTTTTTCAACACTTGCCACACAATGATGGAAAGTACGAACCCGTTGAAATGCTTCCTACTTTCAACGGTGAAGCTATAGAACACACTGAGGCTATTGTAGAAGCCGGAACTCAAGTAACAAAGGAATCACTTATGGGTTTCTTCTTGGATCAACCGCTTTCTTTTACTGCAGTAGTACAAAAGGTTAACTCGATTTGGAAACTGAAAGGCTCTCTTAGACTCAAATCAGATGGTATTTTATTTCCTTTTCAGTTTTCCAATTCTGAGGACAAGCAAAAGATTTTAATGGGGGACCCGATTATAATAAGGAACAAATTGTTCATAATTAAACCACATGACCCCCTAGTTAGTAATGTATGTGGATCTTTTAAGGAAGTACCAATATGGCTACAATTCCCAAACATCCCTATATTTGCTTGGTCCCATCCTAAGATTAACTGGCTTGCGAGCAGATTAGGAAGGCTTATTTGTTTGAATGAAATGATAGAGAAGTTAGAAAGGTTGCGGTATGCTAAATGCTTAATAGAAATAAAACCAAACAAAGAGATAGTAAATGATTTTTTGGTGACTATGCCTGATGGTGGTGCTCAGAGAATCAGAGTGAACTACTTATGGAAACCATTATTATGTACTAGTTGCAAAGTTTTTGGCCACCGTATGTAGAATTGTGATGATAATTCATGTGTGGCAAAGTGGGGTGGGGGGAAGATGTGAAGAAACTAACCAGTAGTAAAACTCATATCATTGAACAACAGCCAGTGACAAATGCAGACAAGAGAAATATTAAAGAAATGCCCAAGGATCAACAAAAGCGCATTAATGTAGTTTCACATCAGAGGAAAATGACTTCAACTAGAGTTCATCCTTAGCAGAAAGTTGAGCGCAAAAAGAACAAATTAACCTTTAAGAATCCTAGAGGTAAAAGCACTCTGGGTGATTATTTGAACACTGCCAAGAAGACTCAATGGCAAAATAAGAAAAAGTTATTACATGCCTTGAAGAAATTTGTTTAGAAGAAGGGGAGATACTAGTCAAAGAAATGCAGTGTGAAGGCAACATTTCATTTAAAAGTAAAATGGTTGTGGAAGCAAGTATCAGTGAAAGGACTGAAGGAAGTAGGATTGGCAATATGACAATTAGCAACAATTTTATGGCTTGCAATTCTTGAACAAAGAGCAACAAGGTAACACAACTGATCAAGCTAGAAGTAACATAGTTATAAGCAGTGAGGTTGCTTCAGATGTACAGAGAATGGAAAAGATGAGGGCATAGTTACTCAAGAATTAAAAACTAATTTAGGTAACTCTGTATTACCTGAAGTAAATAAAGTCAGTGACCAAGCCAGCCTACAATCTACCATCAGTAGTGAGACTATTATCAGCAAGCAACAAATTGATAGTACTATTGATTTTGATGCTACTGATCAACTTCACCCAATGATGCTAAATGTTTTCCCCCTCACTGGTGGTTTGATATCGAATAATCAACAAGTTGTAGATAACATGAGAGATAATGTATTGGAATCACTTGTGCAAGAACGACCAAACAAAGAAAAACAAATCGAAATTGCAACTATCTCAAACACTTACACGGGAAGAACTGATGAAGTCATGGAAGTGGAACATAATGAGGTGAAAGCTCTATAAGATCATAGCCAACTTGTTGAAGCAAGCAATACATCTAATAACACCAGCAATAACAAAGACAACATTTCACCTAATACCAATTCGTGCAATATTACCCCACCTCAAGGGCACAAATCCTCAACTAAATCCCATCTCTATGAGGCTGGAAAGAAATTCAAACACATGCAAGCGAATGTTGGCTTTAAAATAGGCAAGCTATATTATGTGGAATCACCATTGCCAAGAAATAATCCAATAGAGATATAAGCATCATAGATCAAGACTAGGTCTAAGGCAAACAGCGTTAACAAAAACAAAGTGTTTCCTAATGATGCAAACCATCTATGCCGGGAACATTAGAGGTGCTCATCCGGACCTCAAACTTGACAAAAGTAAGCTTCTTATAAGAAAGTACAACCTCAGTGCTCTATCTATTCTAGAAACTAAATTGAATGAAGCACTTTCGAGGAGAGCAGTTAAGTACATTGATTCTAATTGGTCAATGTTACACAACCTTTCTAATGATAGCTATGGTAGGTTTCTTTTACTCTTTGATTCATCTAAATACAATATTACCATATTTAATGAATCCAGTCAACACTTGCATTGTCACATCTTACACATAGCTACCACTACCACTTTCTACTGCACTTTTGCTTATGCCCATAATTCAGCTGTTGCAAGAGAATCTTTTTTCAACATGTTACCTTCCTTAAAACAACATTATGATCCATGTATAGTATGCAGAGATTTTAATTCTACTCTCAGTCTTGCTGATAGGTTCCGAGGTACTCATGTTACTCTTCATGAATTAAGGCCAATTAACTTAGCCATTAGCAACTCTGATTTAATTGAAATAAAAGATTTTCGAGTTAAATTTACTTAGAACAAAAGTAAACATGAAGGCTCAAGAAAGTTTTCTAAAATTGATCATGCATTTTGCAATGTTAGTGCGCATAACAAGTGGCCATCTTTATTTAATGAACTCTTGTTACCAATTTTATTAACCACTCTCCGTAGTTAATCCATCTTGGCGACTAAATAAATATTAGGAAACCTAGCTTCAAAATTTTAAACTCTTGGATATTTGAACCTGAATATAATGACATTATCAATGCTGTATGGAATACCCCTTGTTATGGTAACCTTATTGTTGATGTCAAAATTTGGTCACAAGTGACGGTTAACCCCCAATCGTGTGTTGAACACACGAATAACAATCACATATTACAGTAAAGTAAGCAAAAATAGTGAACACGCAGAATTTTTATAGTGGTTTGGCAGGAGATGGTGCCTGCGTCTACTTTTTATATATTGATTTGCTTTTGATTACAAGTACAACACATTTTCTTTTTGAAGAAAGTGGAAGAATTAGCTATTTTTGGAGTTAGCCGATGTTAGCCTGCTTTGTGACCAGGCTACCCAAAGCAAAGATCATGTTGACACACCTCTGGGTAAATGCTGTCTCATATGGAATCTCTGGATAACATCGCTCTCCGGCATTGGAAGCATCATCAGAAGACACAAGGCAGTTAGGTAAAAATCACAACATCAGTATAAACTGGCCCGAAACCCCTATCAAATGACCTCATTTGGATCTATTCACCTCGTATACTCGTAGCCCTTTGAATTAGCTTCAGTTTGAGCTTTGGTTTGGCTCAATCGGACTTACGGTTTGAAAGTTACGCCCATTTCCGTGAACGGGTGTAAGCTGGCATATGACCGCGATCTGATCCGCCCTTTCCTACGCGATCCGATCCGCCCTTGCCTACGCGATCCGATCCGACCTTGTCTACGCGTTCCGACCCATGACCGCGATCCGATCCATGACCGCGATCCGACCTAGGACCGCGATCCGACCCATGACCGCGATCCGACCCTACGACCGCGATCCGACCCTATGACCGCGATCCGACCTATGACCGCGATCCGACCTTCGGACCTCTTCAAACGCAGCTTGTTTTGACCTATTCTCAAGGCTACTGGCTCTCCTATTTTTCTGGATCGCCTACCACGTACCCCATCACGAACCAGTCCTCCCATGAGCTTTCCTACAGCTATAAATACACCTTCAGAGGGCATTTTCAAGGGACTTTTTGGCATCTCCTCATCCATGGCTGCCATAGCAAACACTTCTCTATGAATAACCACCATCTTCCTCAATAAATTCAATGGATTCAAAGAGAATTATTCATTGAATTCAAGTCATTGAAAGACAACATTCATTGTAATTGTAATCCATGAGTGAAATGAGAAAATATGAAGTGGACGTAGGCTCGTTAACGCCGAACCACTATAAAAATCTCGTTGTCTTGCTTTTTTTTTTTCTATTTTTCGATTATTTCTTCATATCATATGCTCAAAATACGACAATTTGGGTGTTAGAGCCATTTTTTGATCTATCATTTTGGTGCTTTCACTGAGAACCGAATGCTCAACCTATCGGATTGCTATTCTACTATTTGGATTTGAAAGTTCGAAGAAAACAGTCTGCGTTTCTACCATTTTTGAATATTTCGTTGATTTCAGAAAATCAGAGCTTCATGCCTTCGAAAAAAAGCTAAGGGTTCACAAGCTTCACGACCAAATGAGGATAATAAAGAAAATGCACAGGAGCAGGTTAGAGCAGGTGGCCGGTTCGCGGTTCGCGGATCGCAGGGGGTATCACGAACTGGCTCGCAGTTCGCGGAACGACCTCCACGAACGGAGCCCAAAGAGCCATCACGATCCGATTCGTAGCTCGTGGAACGACCTCCACGAACGGAGCCCAAAGAGCCATCACGATCCGATTCGTAGCTCGCGGAACGACCTCCACGAACGGAGCCCAAAGAGCCATCACGATCCGATTCGTAGTTCGCGGAACGACCTCCACGAACGGAGCCCAAAGAGCCATCACGATCCGATTCGTAGCTCGCAGAACGACCACCACGACCCGGGCCCAGAGTGACCTTCACGACCCGACCTGGTGTAGGATCTGCGACCCGATCCGAAGACGTTGATTAATTGACGATCCGAGCCACGAACCAGACGACAGTAGCGACCCCCGCCGGCGCTGCGCCCGGACCCGCTGACGGCCTCGCCTTCGGCTCGGAGCACGGCTCGCCTTCGGCTCGGAGTACATTTTGACCCACAATTATCGCAAATGCTTATCGACCAAGATTTGGTTGGTATTCTGAGGATTCTTTCTAGAGCCATAACACTTAATACTGATGTTATTCAATGTGAGGAGCTATTGGAAAGATTCGGCACGCTGGCTATGACGGTATACGAGATAATGATTATCTCTTGGCAACCTCCTCTTCCAAAGCTCCAATGGTGTGCATATTTCCCAAATGCAACTGATGATGCTCCTGAGCGAATAGTGATCACCTAGATTACGTGACTTAAACCTGTCCTACAGGCGAAATCCCAGATGACATTGACATAGAGCAATCCGGATACTATTCTGAGGATGACTCAAAAGATCCCAATGACCATGATTCTCAATAATGGGATACCCGATGACAAGTAGGGATCCTAGCACTACAAAGTTACCCTTCGCTTGAATGGCGTGGTGAAAAACGTATGTCCTACGGTTCACCTATTTGCCGTCAACAGCATCGAGATAGATTGATTTCCACGTGTCCAAGGGTTAGATCGATGTACTTTGGTCCCCAGAGTTAGGAACCAATTGAACCTCCGCAGGCCGTGATTGGATATATGGATCATTGCTGGGATGATAACAACTTGACTGCTCACCAGCCACCATATGACATTGGTCAAGAAATGAGAATTTGAGATCAACGAAAATATGAATCAACCATTAGCTCTCCACTTCATACAATAGTTGTGATAGGATATACGAACCTTACTTGAAGCCTCACAAGCTATGCTATCATGTTCAAGCTCATCTGATCAAGATTCAGACAGACCAGCTCCAACAGAATTCAGAGCCTACATTGCACCCTAGAGCCTATTGCTAAATATGCCAACCGAAGATGGAGCGGGAAAGGTCTATGGTGACCAAGTTATTGGAGAAGCCGACTATTCAGCTGGATGGACCATGCTACGCAACAAAGATGGCGTGAAACCCAAAGATGCTTCCCCTCTAGATGAAATGGAGTGTGAAGGAGGTATCAATATTGCGAATAATGGGAGCATCACAAAAGGAATTTCCCAAGGATCTGTCTAAAGATCTAGATCCCAGCAAGGATCATCATTCGGGATGCAGAAGGGTGACATCTAATGAAGCAACTACACGTGTTCCGATTGGTGACATCAACCAGACTAAGGTCTTGAAATCGGATCTCATTTAGACCTCTTCCGAACGAAGGAACTGACATGCTTTCTGCAGGCAAACCTGGATGTGTTCGCTTGGACCTATGCTAATATTCGCAGGATTTTACCATAGTTTATGAGTCATTTGTTGAGAATAAACCTGAAGTGTGTTCTTGCCAAGCAAACAAGACGTATGCTCGATCCAGGGAAAGCATCTACCATGAAAGAGGAAGTCGGAATGTTGAGAGGCAATGGTTTTATATGATGTGCCACACATCCCGCTTGGATATCAAATCCCGTCCTTTTCAAGAACGCTAATGGAAAATGGCGCACACACATTGATTTCTTAGATTTGAACAAAGTTCTCCCAAAAGGAAGCATCCCGTCAATCAGAATTGATCAGCTTGTGGATTCAATGACTAGACATGAATGTATCCCTCTCATGGACGTGTGCGCAGCTTACAACCAAATTCTTATGCATGTGCCTGATCATGAATAAACATGTTTTATCATTGACCTCGAACTGTACAGTTATATGGAATTGGCATTCGGGCCGAAGGATGCCGAGGCAACTTACCAGTGCTTACTGAATTATATGGTCCACAACCAAAGTGCAAGGCCCATGGAAATCCATGTAGGTGATAGTCTTATAGAGTCCGAGCGGTCAACCTACCACGTTTCGAATCTGACAGAGATGTTCAATATCTGGAATGAACCTAAAGGCCTCATAGTTAGCCATGAACAACAAAGAATTAAAGGCGTCTGAAGCTTGGCATGAAAGTTGGCACCACTTGTGTGTAAGGAGGATAAGGTCTGAAAACTAGTCAATAATGTGAGCAAGAAAGTAGTCGTGGTATACTCAAAGATTGAAAAACTCGTCTACAGCTTGCTGATTGCTCTAAGAAAGCTCCCCCATTACTTCCAAGTTCATCCGATGGTATGCACCCTCACTAACTGCTACGACAGGTCCTGCAATGACCTGAGGCATCTGGAAAATTGCTTGATCGGGACATAGAGCTAAACCAGTTTGATCTCAACTCCCTCCTAAAAGAAGTCCATACGAGGGCAAGCATTAACCGACTACATCGCTGAATGTACCACTCCCGAAGAGGATGTGGCAGATGTAGAAGATGCACCTAGAAGATGTAATCAGACGGTGCAAAGAATGATTGACTGTCCGACGCCGGTGTCTTATTAATAACCCCTAAAGGGCGGTCAATTTACTATGCCTTGCGGTTGAAATTCTCCGCTACTAACAACGGCTCCGAAGACGTCACCCTGATTATCAAATTGAAACTCGCTAAGGAGTTGGGAATAGTGGCATTAAGCATATTTTCTGATTTTCACATTGTTGTTCGCCAGGCTCGAAAGGAATTCCAGACGAAGGAACCACCACTCGCAGCTTACCTAGACCGGAAGAATGGTTGTTGGACGAATTGGAACGTTACAACATATCTCATGTCCTGCGAGCAGAAGATCAGAAGGCGGATAATCTGACCAAGTTAGAAGGGTCCGACAATATAGAAAAGATAGAGATGATCCCCATCAAGACACTATGAAATACAACCATTGATCAGATGGAAGTTGACCCAACGTTGGAGACCAAACCCGGGAGAGAGTCATGGATAACCCCATGATGAACTTCCTACAGCACAGAATGCATCTAACAAGGTGAAGTGAAAGGCGTGCAAGGCGACATGGCTTATTTTCCTTGGAAGGTTGCTCCGAGATAGACTTCAATGAGCCTCATTGCTAAATCCGCTGCCCTGAATGATTCGTCGAAATCACTAGTCAACTTCCCGTTAAATGGGAGATGTACATGAGTGAAACTTCTGATGAACGGCATTTTGAAGCTAGAAAGTGAAGATTCACACTTCCACTCCTTTCATCGATTATATGTCAAGCAAACTCATTCCCCGGACGCTGGGGGCAACTAGAGATTTGAGCATGAATCGCTTGAGAATAAATCATCCAATTCAAAGCTGAGACATCAGGAGTTTGCACGGCCAACTGCCTTTTTCTTGCCCGAAGAGTAGCAAATTGAGTATTTAATTCTTGCCCCCAATATGGAATCGAAGGCATATCAGCAAATTGGAGAGATATGATTATCTCACCAGCAGCATTATCCTATTTCTTAGCACCAATGCGACGATGTGCTACCATTAGCGATACAGTCATGACTTCCTGACACTCTATCCTTACCCATAGCATAGGGGGAAAAGAGGCGATTCAAAAAGAGATGCGACCTCATCACTCGCTTATAGTACCTACTTAGCCGCCTTTGCCATCTCAAGACCCTGATCAAGGTCTATTCATTTTTTGGGACTGCCGCCCCCATGATAATTTGAAAAAGGATTCCTCATCAACTAAAAGGCTTTGGCAGCCCTTCATTGGCAGAGATTGGGCGAAGTAAAATGGACCTGCAATGAATATGCAACGCCATTTTTCACTCAGAATGATACTCATTCCTTTAACAGGATTATTCTATAACCATGACTCTTATATTTGCATCCTTTATGAGTTATTGATGTAATTAACTCAGATGAAATAATATGTGGATGGTGTAGGTACCTTGGATCTGGTATCGATCAGACTTTTAAGACCCGCATGCAGAATTATGGAGCACTTCCATAACGGGCCCGACTGAACTGCTCGCTAGCAAAGTCATGCCCCCCGTCTAAAGAAAGTCATATAGCTCAAGGTGGATTTGGAATGATCATCCAATCCTTGGCTTACACGTGGCAGACCGTAAGACAATTATACATAAATCATTGAATCGCAAAGTCGTAGTCCAACTCCAGATGAACGCGATGTGACCTCCTACATGGCTCGATCCTATGCTCGACGCCACCGGATTACATGAATTCAAATAAAGGAGGCAATACTGCCCCTTGATATGCTCACTTTTCAATCATGCAATTTACTTTCATATGATTTCCGAGTTATTGACATGACTAACTCGTGTGATATGAATGACGCAGGTACCCGAAGTTTGGTGCCAACCAATCCTCCCAAAGACTGTTCGGAGGAACGCAGAGCCTTGGCAAACGTTTTCCAACTATTTGTCTATCTGACTTTAATCCTCAGAGCTTGGATTAAAATATAAACCTTGGATGAGTTTGAAGGGCGTGCCTGATTGAAGACCGCTCGATCCATGACTCTAACTCTCATGATTCGAAAGAGAGTATAAAGGACGCGAAGATGACGTCCACCAGGCGCGAAGGTGCACCATGATGGGAACCGCCTCGACAACACTCTAACTCTCCAGAGCAGAAAGAGAGTATAAAAGCGTCTCCGATTGAGCGCTGAGAAAGAGCTCTTACCCCGCTGAAGGATCGGGGAGTGATAGAACTGCTGAGCTTGAACTCTAACCTCGGCGACTGCCAGGAGAGTATAAAAGCGTCCCTGATTGTGCACTGAGAAAGAACTCTTACCCCGCTGAAGGATCGGGGAGCGACAAAACAGCTGAGTTCGAACTCTAACCTTGGTGACCGCCAGGAGAGTATAAAAGCGTCTATGATTAAGCGCTGAGAAAGGTGCTGGAGACTCAGCACCCCCCATAATTTCTGCTCCGCTGAAGGATCGTTGAGCATATCATGAAACAAGCTAGAACTCCTACCCCGCTGAAGGATTGGGGAGCAGATTGAAAGCTGAGTTCGAACTCCAGAGAAAGTATAAAGGCGCTAGAGACTTAGCGCCACAAGTGCTCCTACCCCGCCAGAGTGTCGGGGGACTGACTGAACTCCGAGCCTGGATCCTCCATGTCCGGACATGGGGGCAAAACAGTTAAGGTCCTAATCAATCCTCAACAAAGCCCTGGCCAGGCACTAAGTTAATGATTGATTGGGAGCATACCTATACACACATACTACTTTAGTTCATTTTCATTTATAATTGCGTTGACTACTTATAACGCTTCATGACTTATTTGCCCATTCGCAGGTACAAGACAATGTGAAAGGAACAGAATTTTTATTACTAAACGCAGGTTTACAAAAGATAACTAGTCAAGAACGCGAGGGCCTCACTCGCAGTGATGGCAACGTGCTAATGGAAAAAGAACAAAGGGTCGCGTCCAGAAGGATGATGCAGGCCCCTTGAAGACCAGAAAGCAGATGCAAAGAGAACGTCCATCTGCTGATCCCAACTTACTTCCAGAATGGGAAGCTCAGATAAGGCTGGATATATCCCAGGCAATAATTGAACATGATGCAACCATTTCGTCCCCGACCTTTCCCTTGATGCAAAGAGCAAACGGGAGCATCGAGGCGACTACAATCTGACCCTTTACCGCTTGTTTTCTGTCCTCGGAGCTTGGATGGGAGACTAAGGCTTAGCATGGGCTGAATACCAACAATTCATTTTTGCACTCAACTCCGGTTCTTGATGCGAGAAGTGAACATGAATCTAGAGAAGACGTGAATTCGAAGTGTACTGCTCAACAAAAACCCCTGTGGATAGGGGGCACATGAATCAAGAAGCCCGAGGCCGACCTTCACCTATTTCAGGAATGAACTGGAAGGCCGAGCAACAACCATCAATTCGCTGGAAATGATAAAATTGAAGTTCAGGTAGTGACGAACTTGGCACAGTCAAATATCAACCATCAGCTTGGGTTGAACACAAACCAATCAGCAGGCGCGCAACATGCGGTTTCGATTCCCTACGTCATGGATGGAAACACGGGCAATGGAATAACTACCTGCAACATCCTAGATGAGAATGCAAGAATTGTGACAAACTCAGATCATGCACGACCAGTTTTAACTCCAACTCGAATGAATACTCGAGCGACATTTCATACTCAGCTCTAAGAAAGAACGCAACAATTCGAAAAACAGGAACCCAGTCAGGTCGAATGACTCGAACCATGACCCGGGGGCAATATCAACGTGGAAATAATAAATCAGCAAAGACCCCCTTTTGTAATCTCAGACTCGATGCTGGGGGCACCAGCCAGGATCTTGATAATGTGCATCAATTCTTTGATGGCAACCAGCTCGCTAGTCTGATTCGGCGCCTCTCGAGAGGCGGCACTTCTCGAGATGATATGGATAACAACAATTACAGCCCTCACACGTGGGACGTCAGGATCCCCTGTTATTCCCCCGGACTTTAAATTTTCTCTCTAACGAGAGTTGTTTAGAAGCTTTGATGAATTCAACCCTGAGGTGGACATACTCCTATGATAAGAAGGTGTTAATGTCGAGATAGAAAATCTCAATGCTTTTATGATAAATTATGGAGCATCATCCGACTCCCGAACTGATAAGGACAAAGGAAAAGCCCTGGAAAACAATGACAAGAATGTGCAATTCCAAAGTGAATCTATATCACTTATTGAGACAATGATCTTATTTGTCAAACGCAATTGAACCGAGCATGAGAAAGAGACTCAATAAGACTGTGATAACCATTTCGGACTATGCTAAAGCATAAACGGTGGGGCCCAACTAACTACATAACGATATTTATTCACTCACATTCAATAACCTTACTTGACTCCGCAACTGATCTGATGAGAGTAACCGAAGTCGCTGATGCCCGATGAGGCAATCCTCACTATCTGACTAAAGAGAAGAGATGATATCAAAGCAAATGTGGTTCTACCATTCGCACATACAATTCCGATTTTTGCTAAATTGAGAAACAGTACAGAATGATCTGGGTCGACTAAGATTGTTGAACCTGCAACTCTTACCAGATACAATGACAGGAAGTATAAAATCTTCAAGATTAAATGCCTTATTGACTCAACTCAACCCCCATCAATACTGGGGGCATAAGTACTGACCTCGCTTGTCCTCCGATGGCACTGAGAGCACAAGTGTCGGTTTATAGACTAACTTTGAAGACAATCCTGGCATGAAATGGGATTCAAAACATGTATGTCATGCCTCCGGAGTACAATCTTACTCATCTTTGCCGACCAAGCTAGCTAGCTTGTGGATCAAATGTGAACTTAAAGACTCAAACTACACCGAATGGAAGGTGTGACAAACCTATCTACTACCTTGCGATGGTGACAATCCTATAGGCACTGGTCCACATAATTTTAATAACGTCCCTTACGACTACTTCATATGTGAATATTGGATTAAGAAATGATCCGTAACAGTTGTGGATTCTCTCGACTACGATCCAGAGTGATCATGGCTTTTGAATTCCTTACTGTTACGATTCAATGCGATTTTAAGATCCTGAATCAATATCAAGATATCAGGCTAGTCCAATCTTGAGTACAAATGACAAATTCGTATGTTGATTCTGATGTGCTTTATCCCAACAGTCCAGTTGTTAGCTCAGAGCCCAAAGATTCTTACATCTCCCCATGATTTGGGTGGCTACTCCATTTATTGACTCATATGTAAAAGAAAGTCCAACCCTACCTCGCGCTTGGCTTGCATAGAGTGATGATGTTGTTTGGCGACGACCTATGCGTGTAGGATCACGCTCGGGAGCCGACAATTTAGCATGACTTCTGACGGATGAATTAGATCTTTTGATTTGACAAGGTTTAAACAATTTCTTGATCGTCTCGAATACTCCTCTCATAGAACTTAGCCTGATTAGCTCCAATGGAAGCAATGCAACAATTGGATAAAGCCTTCTCAAGAACAAATGATATTCTAGAAAGATTTAGCTCAACATATTCAAAGCACATCTCATCCTCGATAAGATGTACTTTGGGGGGCAAAATGTTAGCCTGCTTTGTGACCAGGCTACCCAAAGCAAAGATCATGTTGACACACCTCTGGGTAAATGCTGTCTCATATGGAATCTCTGGATAACATCGCTCTCCGGCATTGGAAGCATCATCAGAAGACACAAGGCAGTTAGGTCAAAATCACAACATCAGTATAAACTGGCCCGAAACCCCTATCAAATGACCTCATTTGGATCTATTCACCTCATATACTTGTAGCCCTTTGAATTAGCTTCAGTTTGAGCTTTGGTTTGGCTCAATCAGACTTACAGTTTGAAAGTTACGCCCATTTCCGTGAACGGGTGTAAGCTGGCATATGACCGCGATACGATCCGCCCTTGCCTACGCGATCCGATCCGCCCTTGCCTACGCGATCCGATTCGACCTTGCCTACGCGATCCGACCCATGACCGCGATCCGACCTATGACCGCGATCCGACCTAGGACCGCGATCCGACCCATGACCGCGATCCGACCCTATGACCGCGATCCGACCCTATGACCGCGATCCGACCTATGACCGCGATCCGACCTTCAGACCTGTTCAAACGCAGCTTGTTTTGACCTATTCTCAAGGCTACTGGCTCTCCTATTTTTCTGGATCGCCTGCCACGTACCCCATCACGAACCAGTCCTCCCAGGAGCTTTCCTACAGCTATAAATACACCTTCAGAGGGCATTTTCAAGGGACTTTTTGGCATCTCCTCATCCATGGCTGCCATAGCCAACACTTCTCCATGAATAACCACCATCTTCCTCAATAAATTCAATGGATTCAGAGAGAATTATTCATTGAATTCAAGTGATTGAAAGACAATATTCATTGTAATTGTAATCCATGAGTGAAATGAGAAAATATGAAGTGGACGTAGGCTCGTTAACGCCGAACCACTATAAAAATCTCGTTGTCTTGCTTTTTTTTTCTTCTATTTTTCGATTATTTCTTCATATCATTTGCTCAAAATACGACAATTTGGGTGTTAGAGCCATTTTTTGATCTAACAGCCGAGGATCTTGTATTTGAGAGAGGAAGTTCCTCAGAGAAGTTGATGTGGAGAAAAAAAGAGTAGAAGTCCTTTTCAATTTTGAGCATGGAGGTATTTATAGGTGAAGAGAGGCACCGGGTGAGCTACAACGTGGCTTGCCTCTTTTGCGGAGCCGGACACGTGGAGGTTGATCATTTGACATAGTTGCGGCGGTGGGACCCCGTCGACTGCTGATTAATAGTATCCTCGAAAATTGTGGCTTACATGGCACTTGGGATGAGGTGTATCAAAAGTAGAACTTTGGCTGGAAGTGGTTGACCGCCTTTTATGCTTTGAGAATCGGGATAATGAATGACTTGTTTGGATATTTCCACGTAGATCCAGGGATATCTTGATTGATCCGATCTTTAGGGAAGTTTTTGACTTGGTCGGTCAGGAAGAGTGATTATATTAGGGCATGAGATGCCGCTGCTCGGGGGAAACGGGCTCGGGCTAAGTTTTATTTGGGCTTTCAGAAGCAGGAGCCGATCGCCTGGGTCAGTCGATGCGGTTTCATGAGTCTTTTGACATTGGGCTTCAATCCATTGAATAGAGACATCTTTAGCCAAAAAGTGGGTCAACACTCTGCTCCTCAGGATACATCCTTCTTAGTAAAGGAGGTGTGTGTTCTGAATATTTCATCGGAGTCCAATGTGCAGGCAGCTATGGTTGCGCAGAACCATATTAAGGCCAGAAGTCCGACGGTCCCAATGGTTGTATTAAGACCAGAAAAACGACGATCGGTGTAGATCGTATTAAGGCCAGAAAACCGACAACCGTCGAGGATCATATTAAGGTCGAGAATGCTATGAAAGTAGTTGCCAGATTTGGTCGCAAGGTCCGATACCTGCAAAAATTGTATTGGCCATTCACAGTTTAGAGATGGCTTTGAATTTGATTGGGCGAGTATTAATCATACTCGGCTTAAGGAGTTGGCGAGCAGTAATCACACTTGGCTTAGAGGAGTGGCGCGTATTAACCATACACGACTTACGGAGGTGGCGAGTATTAACCATACTCGGCTTACGAAAATTGCGAGTATTAACCATACTCAACTTATGGAGGTGGCGAGTATTAATCATACTTGGCTTGTGGCAAGTGTTAATCGTGCTCGACTTATATAATCTTATCCACACTCGGCTAACAGAGTCAGACATATGCAGTAATGGTTAGGTGATACTTAAGTGGTTGCCGCACTTCTGTCAAGAACTTGTGAAGTTTTGGTGGGTGGCGAGTGCACCTGACTTAGGAAAGGGGCGAGTATCTTCATACCCGGCTTAGAGAAGTCCGACCATACTTAGCTCGAGAAGTAGGCTTAGATATAGTGGCAGGCTTTGACCGTGTTTTACAGACGGTGGTTTAGAACTGACCATATTCGGGTCGGCGAGCGTCAGCCACGCTTGGCTTAAATCATTCAAACATGGTCCATTTTTGCAAAAGAAATTTTATTGCTGCTAAAGAGTTATTACAAGGAAATGAAAATGAATTCTAGATGGGTGAAAACTGAATCTAGAGCATACCTAGGAGCTATATCCTAACCCCATACGTGTGTACTTCATCACACTCATTTTGTTGAAAGAAACAATAATACATTTGAAAGAAGAAATTTAAACCTTATTAATTGATGATGATGTCGTGATTGCTGGGCTCAGGGTCCTTCCCATTTCTAGGAGTTCGAGGATGACCTAAGGAGCTTGGGTAGAAGATTGTGGCGGCATGGCCAGTGTAGTTTTCTTGACATACTCAGGCAATCCCCCTCCCCCCCCCCCCCGCCTGACCCTATCCTCGATGAGATCGCGCAAGTGCCTGCATTCACTAGTGCTGTGACCAACAATGTTGTGAAACATGTATTGGTTTCCAGAGTCGAGCTCTTTCTGGGTCGGCTCTCATCAAGGAAGTTTTGGGAAAGGCAGAGATCCTCGTACGTCAGGGTACATATCGAGCACGGAGGAATTGATCTCGGTATACTGATCGTACTTGTTCTCTCTCCAGGGTCGTACGTTGCGTTCATTCTTTCCCTAGTGCTTTTCGCTTCCTTTATTCTAGCCATTGGTGTTGGATGGACCTCTATCCTTGGTGGCAAGCACCTCAAGGCTTTCCATCTCAATGCTGGCGTATTCTTGTCGGAGGAATCGCTCAGCCTCAGCATAAAAGTCTTCAATGTCCTTGGGGGGATCCCTAGTTAAAGACATCCGGAATTCTGATCGGTTCTGAACACCTACAATGGCGGCCATAAGCACCATCGACGACTCGAGTCGATTGACTGATGCTACGGCCACGTTGAATCTTTCGAGGAAGGACTGGAGGATTTCACTAGGTCGTTGCTTGATAGAGGTCAGGAACATGACGCTCTTTGGTCGAGAGATGTGAACTCTGAACTGCTCGATGAAGCGGGTGACCAATATGTTCCAGCTGCTGATCGACTCCGTTGTTAGCTATTGAAACCACATGTCGGCTATATATGTGAGGAAGAGTGGGAAGCACTTGGCCATAATGTTGGTCGATATAGGCACATATACCGCATAAGATGTATGCTTGGATCGATTCGACCGTTGTAGGTTTCTATGTCCGAAAACTTAAAGTTTGGAGGATTGAGAGAGTTTCTGATTTCCCTAGTGAATGGGCTATGGTGGATATCATCTATATCCTTTTGAGAAGAAGTCCCCAGGGTGAAGCGTCTGATAATACTTGCAAGCTAGCTTCCATCTTCGAGGAGTTGTTGCCATGAATCCAACTCTGCGTTTGGAAGAATTCCAGTACTAGGGTCTGTCTAAAGCATGCTCAGAAGGGTGGCCCTTGGCTGGGATCGATCTCCGAGAGTTGAGTGAAGGTGAGGGCGAGGGTCCATCATAGTTGTTAGTTCTGGGCAGACTGGCGCTTCTTGAACCCGATGAGAATTAGTCCGAGCCATGCCCTTGTTGGAAGGTCCGGGTTGATCCAGCATAGCATGTGATGTCCAGGGCTCTGTGTATGCCCCGTCCGAAGTGATGTTAGAAGGGTTTATTGTAGTTTTTTCCTCTGCCATGGTGTGAACCGTTATGGTAGAGTGATCTTTGTGGTTCAAAGGGAAGGCTCCACCAGCTCTTCGTTGGATGGGAGGAGGCATAAGATGAGTCTGTGGTAAGATGCCAGCTTGTAATCTGAATGGCACTAATCCTGGCTGAACCAGCGGTTGTTCGGTTGGTCCAGGGAGTTGAGTTGTTCCCTGGAGTGGAGGCAAAATGGTCGAACGACCTAGATCTTGATCGCGGGACTCCTATGAATCTGCAGCTGCAGTTGCGTTAGTCGCTGGAAGCGATACTCCTGGCTATGGTCGGTCGAGAATTGAAGTCGAGTCAGGAGGAAGCAAAGGTATGACCTGATCTGTGGCTTGTATTTGTGCAAACAGAAGATCAGATGTTGCCTCAGCTTCACCCGGTGGAGGAATAAATGTTGAAGCATTAGATCCCTTTTACATCCGAGCGAGGAGTTTATTCATCAACTGTTGTTGTTGTTCGAGGAGTTTACCCTGAAATGTCATCTGGCCTCTGAACTCGGCCATAATCTTGTCCATGTCATCCCGAGTAAGATATCAGGACACGTCTTCATGAGAGGAGGCTTCCTGACATGCTTCTGCAGTGTTTGTTTCGGGTGCATCAGCGCTTGTGGGATGGGAAGATGTTGCATCCTTCTTCCGCTTGTTTGCCGTTGATCAGAAATTGCTGAAGCTCGTGGGGTATGTCAGTGCTTGCCCCCTTACCTGGCACGCCAAAGTGTTGACGTTAAAAGTTAGTCACTAGTGACGGTCAACCCCCAATCGTGTGTTCAACACACGAATAACAATCACAGATTACAGTAAAACAAGCAAAAACAGGGAACACGCAAAATTTTTATAGTGGTTCGGCAAGAGATGGTGCCTACATCCACTTTTTATACATTGATCTGCTATTGATTACAAGTACAACAAGTTTTGTTTTTGAAGAAAGTGGAAGAATTGGCTATTTTTGGAGTTAGCTGAGGATCTTGTATTGGAGAGAGAAAGTTCCTCAGGGAAGTTGATGTGGAGAAAAAAGAGTAGAAATCCTTTTCTATTTTGAGCATGGAAGAATTTATAGGTAAAGGGAGGCGCTGGGTGAGCTGCAACATGGCTTGCCTCTTCTGCGGAGCCCAGACACATGGAGCTTGATCATTTGACATAGTAGCGGCGATGGGACCCGGTTTACTGCTGGTTAATAGTATCTTGAAAAATTGTAGTTTATGTGGCACTCGAGATAGGGTGTATAAAAAGTAGAACTTTGGCCGGAAGTGGTTGACCGCCTTTAATGCCTTGAGAATCAGGCTAATGAATGACTTGTCTGGATATTTCCACGTAGATCCAAGGATATCTTGATCGATCCGATCTTTAGGGAAGTGTTTGACTTGGTCAGTCTGGAAGAGCGATTATATCGGGGCATGAGATGCCACTGCTCGGGGGGAAATGGCTCGGGCCAAGTTTTATTCGGGCTTTCTGAAGCCGATCGCCTTCGTCGGTCAATGCGGTTTCATAAATCTTTTGACATTGGGCTTCGATCCGTTGAACTATGACATCTATTTCCAAAAAGTGGGTCAACACCTTTGTTCTCCCTACATAAAAAACTGAAAGCTCTCAAAGAAGCTCTTAAGACTTGGGCTAAAAATAAATTTGGTAGTGGGAATTTACTTTCAACCATGTGGTTGAATCAATTGACCCAAATCCAGAATCAAATGCTCAATGACCCCACCAACAACTCTCTTGCAAAATTGGAATTTGATCTCTCTCATTCTTAAGCACCTTAATGCACTCCAAACTGAAGCTTACATAAAAAAAGACTAGGATTCGATGGCTTGAAGATGGGATGGGAATTCGGCTTACTTTCATGCAACTTTAAAAGCAAAACAAAAGTAGCAGGACATTCACTTTGTGATTGATTACAATGATCAGTGACACACTAAATTGACTGACATTCAAAATGCATTTGTACATTGTTGACGCCAAAAAGTGGTCATCAACGGCCAAAAGTCAGATTTGAGCATGATATATGAAGAAATATCAGAAAAAGTGAGAAAAAGCAAGATAACAACGTTTTTATAGTGGTTCAGTGTTAATGAGCCTACGTCCACTTTATAATCTCATAATAATATCATAAAGTCGGAGATACAATGAATGAGATTGTCAGGATCTCAATTACATAATCGTTT
Organism: Allium sativum; assembly: GCA_030737875.1. Taxonomy (NCBI): domain Eukaryota; kingdom Viridiplantae; phylum Streptophyta; class Magnoliopsida; order Asparagales; family Amaryllidaceae; genus Allium; species Allium sativum. Next base: position 890,072,878 of record CM060916.1, on the reverse strand, counting down.
TTGAGGAATATAGTAAGCATTTCTGGAGTAGAGTGATTGGTTAGTGCCCAATCCATATGGGTTTCCATTCTCCCATCCAAGCTCTGAGGATCAAAGTTAGGCTGCGAAAAGTCTGACTGTAGTCGTCTCGAGTGCTCCCATTTGTCCCGTGTCAAGGGGAAAAGTCGAAGACAGGCTGCATCACACCCAGTTGCTTTATGGGATAAGATAGCTGATTCATGTCCATCCTTATATGATCCTTTCAGTCCAGAAGTAAGTTGAAACCGGTCAATGGAATGTCAGTCCGCATCCGTTTCATGGTCCCCATGCAGCTTGTCAGGATCAAAACATAAGTCAAATACAGGCGAATAAGTTATGCTATTAGCATATACTTTCAATTATTATGCCCCCAGTTTGGGGGTGATGGCAAAAGACAGGTGGTCGGATCACACCCATTTCAAATTTCGACATGCATGCATATAAAAAAAAGATATGGCTTTGAAAGCTTAAGTGATTGTGCTGTCCAAGTGCTCGAGCTATTGCATTTTCTATTCAGTGTACTTGCAATGTGAAACTTGTCGTTGCACTTGGGCTATAGTCAGTCACATATGGATATGTGCGTCGATTCAAGATATCACTCTCAAGGCCTCCTTTCAATGGTTACCTTAAGTCGGGTGATATATTATTGAACATCCCACTCTCAAGGCCTCCTTTCGGTGGTTTCCTTGAGTCGTTTGGTAATTTTAGCATTAGACATTGACATCTGCCCTTCAAACGCGACCCTTCATTGGTGTATGCAAGTGCGGCCCTCGCATCTATGCTTTTACATGTACATGAACTTGTAATTCAGAATAGAATAATTCGCTTAGTGTTGCAAGCCACTAAGTCAGTCTTTAAGTCATAAGAAATTCTAGCTTGAAATGAAAACATGTCAAGTGCTAAATTATCTAGCATATAATGATTAAATGTTAAAGTGTCAAGTGTCGTAGTTTGGAGTTATAGTGTTTGTGGCCCCCATTTATCTTCGAAACACGGATCGCGTCTGAAACGTGTTTGAAGTTAATTTTGAAGTTTATGTCCGTGCCTCCAACGTAGGCGAGAACCGGGTCAAGTCATCCGGATGTCATGTTCGTAATTCTTTTATACTCATGTCCTCGGTCGGAGAGCGATGTAGATTGTATGGAAGTCGCAACATCGTCCTTTATACTCTCTCCCAAGTCGTGAGAGTTTGAGTTATGGGTTTAGTGGTCTTGAGTCGGGGTGCACCATTCAAACTAACCTAATATGTTCATACTCTCTCTCAAGTCATGAGAGAGTTATGGACGTCGTGGCTCGTCCTTTATACTCTCCCAAAGTCAGTTTGGGTTAGAGTTGTGGACGTTGTTGTTCGTCCTTTATACTCTCCCTTCGTCAATCAGGGTTAGAGTTGTGGATCGAGTGGTCTTAAATCTTGGCGCGCCCATCACACTCGTCCTAGTTTTATAATCATATCCAAGCTCTAAGGATTAGAGTTAGTCGGGCAAACAGTCAGGTCACATTTGCCTTGGCATCGTCCCTTTGCTCCCACATCAAGGGTGAAGGTCGCCATAAGGTATGGTCAGTTCACGTCCCTGTTGAGTTTATACTCCTACTGTCAGAAGCATGGGAAAGAGTTAAAGACGTCATTAGAGAGCGGTCGAGTCATACTCATCCTCGTCGTAACATTTCTCTTTTGCCCCCACGTCGATGGCAAAAGTTATTATGTTGTTCATGTGATCGTGTCTCGGTCATTATTGCGCTCTTCCCGTCGGATCAAGGGTCTGCTGGATTGTTATGTTACACCCGAATACATCTCTGTCTCTCCTCGCAAGTCAAAGGCTAGAGGCTGAAGAGGCCTCATTAGTACGTCCATGTAAAAATAACACATGTCGAACTCTTGTGCGTTAATTTTCTCTTGGGATGCAGAAGTTGCTGCTACTGCTTTCCAAAACATATGCAGAAGTATTGGAACCCATGGATGCTGTAGATGACTGAAACTAGGATTTCGTCTTGGACTTGGTGATCCAAAAGTTGGGCAAAACCCTTAAGATGTTAAAAATTCATTTCTCAGTGAAAGCACCAAACTGTTGAAGCCAAAAAGTGGTCATCAACGGCCAAAAGTCAGATTTGAGCATGATATATGAAGAAATATCAGAAAAAGCGAGAAAAAGCAAGATAATAGCGTTTTTATAGTGGTTCGGCGTTAACGAGCCTAGTCCACTTTATAATCTCATAATAATATCATAAAGTCAGAGATACAATGAATGAGATTGTCAGGATCTCTATTACATAATCGTTTTTGAGGAATATAGCAAGTATTTCATGCTAAAGGTGGTTGGCAGCCATGATTGAGTCATGCGTGGGCTAAAGAGTTAGGGTCTGATCTGAGTCGAAGAAGAAGAAGATCCCCCCTTAGTGTTATTGCTTGGTGTATTTATAAGCAGTAGGCTTCAATAATTGGAGGTGCCATGTGTTGGTTGATCCATGTGAATAGTAGATAATGAAGCTGAGTCTTGATTACGTGGAGAAGTTCCCTCTAATATGTGGCAGCGTAAACGTAGCTAGATCCGAGTTTATAGGCTTTAGAATAAGTAGTTGGACCAAGTAATTAGGCTATTAAATAGATCTCATGACCAAGTCATTGCTGTATTGTAAGCTAATCTCAAAACCATCTAGCCCAGGTCTTTCAAGCTAAAATACTTCTATCCAATAGCCCTCAAGCCAAGAAGCCACGAGCAAAGAGTGTCCGGGCTTGTCCAAGCCCATGCTAGATTCCTAAGCGATCCTATGATGGGTCCATGGGTTGAAGGCCTTTCCAAAAGGCGGGTCAACATACATTACTTTGCTAATCTCTTTGGGAATGAAAATGATTTTAGTCCTCGGCTGGATGAAATCAGCCCTTACATGCTACCTAAACTTAATGATACTCGGTGTGAAATACTCACCGCAACTATTAATGACATTGAGATCAAAGAAGCAATTTATTCACTAAACTCTACTTCATGTGGGGGACCTGATGGGTTCAACACAAAATTCTATCAGCATAGCTAGAGTACTCTTAAATTTGATGTACGCAAAGCTGTGAAATAGTTTTTCTCCAGAGCTAACATGAAGGGATCATTCAATAATACTATTATTGCCCTCATTCCCAAGTCTAAAGATGCTAACAATGTAATACCCTTTAGGCCAATATCATGTTACAACACAATATGCAAATGTATTTCCAAAGTCTTAGCTTGTAGATTGAAAACTGTTTTGCCTTATATTATTTCTTATAACCAATCAGCTTTTCTACCTAAGCGTAATATACTTGATAATGTTTTGTTAGCTCATGAGCTATTAAAAGGTTATAACACTAAGCATACTTCTCCACGTGCAATGGTTAAGCTAGATACGAAGAAGTCAACACTCATTACTCAGAAAACCAACCATTGAAGTGATCATAACAAAGGAAATAACTTGGAATTTGGCATGGAGTCAATATTCTCATTCTTAAATATAACTATAGCCAAATTTGAGATCGATGTAGCTATGCCAAACACCTAAGTTATACACTTATTTTCCTAGCGAATGAAAAATGGAGAATAAAAGTGATAACTCACTAATTGGAAGACTGTTCAATTTAGTATCGCATATTGGATTTCCTTCCAAATTTGGTAAAATTTGCAGAAAATTTCAATAGCATCTCCTTTACACGGCCAGATTCGGAAAAACTACATCATGTGAAATATGGCTCATCCCAACAAAATAAAACAAAAAGCCTAAAGGTAGCAACTCATACCGGGGAATAAAATCACAAAAAATATACCAATGGCAAAAAATCACAATTTTACATTTATTACATACCTATTTTAAAGCAAGCTTGACATTTAGATGTAAAAAAGCGAACTAGCATCCAAAGAAATCAAATATAGCTTAAGTGTACCTAGGTATGCACTCAACAAAGAAGATTAATCACAATAGTTGAAAAACAATAAGAGAAATAAGCATGTTAAATAAATAGAATTTATCTAACATAAGCATATCAAGTCATATATGGACTTTATCTCAAATAAAAAGCTATACGACAATACAAATATCCTGCATGCCTAACATCTATACAAGCATAAATGGTAATGTCAAACATGCATGAAAAAATAGTAGCAATCATCAAAATAACATCCATGCCTACCCTTTCATGAAGGATACTAATCTAACTGACATGATACATCAAGTATTAAATTCAATCCATATATGACTCAATTTCTTGGTTGCCATTTTAAAAATAAAGAACATTAATCTAGCGTATCTCGTCAACGAATTGGGTATGACTCGGCGTTGTCATACTATTCTCAATTCGTATGGCAACCTATCAATGGAAGCCATTGAAATTTTTCCCCATATCCATTTGGGATCTCAAATAGTCATAAAGAACTATTTGATTATTTCCATTTAGCATCATCTGATTTCGCATTCAACATGAAACGGAAGTGCACCCATCCCTTCTAATGATGCCGAGAATAGGCAATACCCCATCCATTCAAAACGAACCACCTCAATCGGTTCCGCTCTACTTCTCATCAAGTTATAGGGTCATAACCAGTAACAAGCACAAGCAACACTCACAAGTGAGACATAATTTCTAAACTAGCATAACTTCAACTCGATACACATAAGGAACTCGCCTTTCCCATATCTCTATATGTGAAACACAAAGTCATAGAAAGCTAGGAATTCAAATTGTTGCTACAAGCAAAGGTCAAAATCTCCTATAGAAAAGAGAAACTCCAGTGATACGATATCACTAAACATCTCTAACTCCTTTTCTAATAAACAGTTCCTTCAAATCACCAAGGCAAGTACTATTTCTATCAACTCAAATCAGAAGTCGAATACTACTTCTCACACGGTTTTCGGTTATCGACTAAAACACTACAACCTTCTATTTGGAAACAAACTGCATTTAAGTTGTCCACAAAACAGAGTGTGTGCTATCAACCCCTCCTTGCAGCTCGGAACGAGAAATCGATATACTCATAGGTCAACCTCAAATTCCATACTATTGAAATTCTCATAGGACTTATAGCGACATCCTACTTGAGAAAACGTGACCCAAGCACATCACTTTTTTCACAGAAAAGTGGAACTTCAACATATGGTGTTTTTTCAACACCTATAATACAATCCATAAAATATGGCAACTTGTCGATTATCCTGAATGGCATAACCATCCACTCAAGAACATGGCAATGTGTAAAACGATGCAATTAGAATACACCAACTAACTACTCATAGTTGAAAAAAACCCTTAGGATACCAATCGAAAGAACATCCATAACCAAATCGATATGGAACTCGACTCAAATATGGTGGCAATCTGGTCACCTTGTCGAATGTGTTCAAAGACTATCAAGTTATAAGCTCAGATGACTATTCGCTACTAGAGAACAATCTGAGCTCATTATCATCCAGTCGCAAGTGAATCATGTATTGAAGATCTAACTCTCAACCCACTATTGCTAAATCGAAGAAGACTCGCTACTTAAGAGTACATTGTCCTAGCCTATTATCGTCACTAACAACCATTCACTATTATTGACGTTCCATATCCTACCAACAGATGGACTACTACACTCAAATGTTAAGTCTAGTTAAGCTCAACAATCAACAACAAGCAAACAAATTGGCAACAAGTAATCATGACTTGATGATATTTAAGTTTTGATGAACTACGTATAATGCCAAGTATAAACTAGTTATGTTGTAACACTCCCCTACCTTGAGTACTGTAATTAATTGTTATGGATGTTGTAATCATCCATAGTACTAATTTCTAGCGACCAAACACGAGATGTTACATACATACATAATCTAACTAAGCCCTCCAAACGGTAAGTCAAAATCAATAATTTACTATCACGATCCCCAATCTCGTTCCGTCCATCAAACCACATTATCATATGAAATGTGAAACCTCATCGTCAAACTAAAACATGTATCAAAATGTCACTGGTGCAAAACATGTATCGAGTGATCACATTGGTCACTTATCATTCATTGAGGGAGCACTCCACAAAACATAAACGACAGTCTATACATACATTTCCTCAATTAGTTCCGACAAAGATGGACAAACTTCTATAAAGGTCATAAGCTCGAACATCGCAAGCTTAGTTGATCAACTTATCCAAACCATCATTTTCTTGTAATTAAATCAATCACCATTTGAATCGAACATCCAGCCCAATCAGAAGCTCCAGACTTTAGGGTGACAATAGAAAGAATGATCGTACTTCGATTACACATCGAATACGGTTACACTCTAAAATGTAGACATATCACTTAAATCAAAAAACTCATCACCGACTTATAAGAAGTTGATACAGATCTCTTTTAAATGAACCATGAACTGGTATCTAGTTAATCGACTTGGGAACCTAAAGCGATAAAGACTCTGGACCAATTTAGGCTCAACCTTGGAGTTTAGTAGAAGTAGACTTCTACTTCCTTCAACATTCAACTCCAAGTTGTCAAAGAAATCCTTGTGAAAACCCAAATTACCCTCACCCCACAACAATCGTTTCTGTTCTGAGGAACAATATGCCACATCGACACATAAGTAACCACCCAATGCGGCATAGTCAACACGCTACACTTGAGCGCTATAACTAATTAGATACATTAGAGTATTCCGGGTAACATCGCTGGAAATATAAAACGTAAATCGAGGCTGGTACTTCTCGATTCCGCTCTGTTCTCAAATCCAAAGGTAAAGTTATTAGCAGTATTTTTCATTCACTGGACCGTTTCAAATAAGTGGCTAGGACGATTAGTTGCTAATGGATAAAAATATTCTTACGACACTCGTGTGCAAAACAATCTATACTATTCATATACTAATATATAAATTTGAAAACCAAAATATATACGAATATGTACTCTCTTGTGTATTTAACTCTAAATTCAACATTTCTTAGGTTATACGACGCTACCTAAGTTCTAATACCAAATGTGGCGACTCGTTATAAACCATCGGTTCTCCTAACCAAAAATTTGTGTTGTTCAAGCACCCAATCAATATACAATGATCGTCAAGAGAAAGGAATAGTAGAGAAAAAGGAAAGAAGAGAGAATATAAAAGAGAAGAGATAGAAGAGAACATGGATAAACCAGACAGAACCCAAACATGATCACAGAACCTATCGAACATCTCACAGCGCATCAGATAACAGATAACAATAACATATCATAAATATAAACCAGACGAGACAGTAATAACGATATAAACCACATAATCAGAATATATAAGCTTACATAGTTACATAGTACCGCAGTGGAGTCTATGCAAGAGAAAAATAAACCCATACTGATAAACTGTATCTAATAAGAATAAATAACACTATCAAAGCTACATAGTGTCATAAGAAGAATAAACACTAAAGATATAAGTATAAATATTCAAAACTTTGTATCTTGCAAATTCACCTACGCAATTCCAAATAATATTTATATGTGTCGCTTGATCTACTCAACAACATCGTCAATGAGCATCCAATGTATTAAGAATGAAATAAAACTTTTGGTCAAACAACAGTCCGGCGTGAGCAATAATAAATATCAAAGTACTCTAAAATTCATAATAATATGTAGGAAATGGAGGGTATGGAGAATCATACCTGTCTTGGTCCTTCATCCACAAAGTTAGCACATAACAATTGATGTATGCTACAATATGATAATCATAAAGTAGAGAAGGTGTAGTAGATGTTTAAGTAATAAATGGTGATAAATAAGTAAAAAACTATAGAATTTATCAACCACCTCACTTTCACTCACTAAGTGAGTAAAGCGCACTGCATCTGGTACTTTGGTCACCCAACTCATCGAGGCACTGGAAGGCCCTGCAACATAGACTCTACCACACTATCACAACGTCCCAATGCATGAACAATAACTGATAACCCTACACACTCCTCACTGCATAGGCTTTAGTGTCCGACCCAATCAGTTCTTACTGCATAGGCTCTGGTCTTATCGATCCTAACCGCATAGGATCCGATCCATCCTTTTTCCACTCTCTCAAAGCTGTACCAAAATCCTGAATACCAGTAACCCCTTCGGACGCGTTCTTCACAGCAGAATCCATCTTTAAAGTGTCTATAAGATTCTTATCCATAGTCAGCATGGCCTTAGAACTATCCCCGATGGTCATCTTATGCGTAGTATATTATACTATGTCTTCCATCTCTCTCTTCGATAGTCACGTCAAAATTATGTGATGCCGTCTTTTCTGCATCTTGGTATCACAGTCATCGAATTACGAATCGCTACATAGAAGCCACCGATTGAAGATTCTCCATGTCAAAATCACTATCGAATGAACAATCATGTCATGTTTCTCAAAATCGCACCATCAACCATGTCAAATTGAACAAAGCGGCCAATAACAATAGTAGTCAATATCGACCACTTCATAGTAATCGATAACGACTACTCAAATCACTTATTTAACTAAAGTTGGTTAAATACGCATCTAGGAAAACATTTAACATTCATCTGGAAGTGCAGCTTGTTTCCAATTCCATCCTTCGTCTTCATATCGGCCATCAAGCTCCTATATCGCTCCCTCTTCATATCCATCGCCAACCTTCAATGCTCCTCCGTCATCAAATCCATAAATGTGCTCTAAAACTACTTTGAAAATTTATCTCATCCATTCAAGTCTATCATCCTTGTGCACTCAATCAATATTCATTGACATATGTAGATAAGCGTCCTAACTCTAACGAATGATATTTTCTAACACTAAATCACCCACGAACAACATTTTAAACTAAACTAAGCAAACTAAGCAAACAATTCAACCAAATAACCAATTATCTTACAAATTCTTAAACTAACATTAAAGTATCCATAATAGTAGTAATAAATCAAATAGAACATATCGTTAAGAGTTAAAGTGAAATTATTGTCCAAATACCATATATCTTATAATATGGTGAAAACAGCGTAGTAGCACGTAAAAAGATAAATAGCGCAAAAATAAATAAAAATGTGATAGTCAGGTTAAAACTTGTTAAATCACTTATTAATTTTTTTATTAATTATTTACTAAGTTCAATTATCTTACTAATTATAATTTATAATTAGAAATCAGTTTAATACATCAGATTCATACTATACGAGCAAATACAGTTCGGTGAGCGCACACCAAATCAGCATAAACGTGCTTCATAATGTAGAGCTTGTCAAAATGAGTCCAATTAGAAAAAAAGACTTCTAATTTCGACCTCGTGCACAAAATTTACAACTTGTATTAGTTTCACGGATTAAATCGATAATATAATTAATTGATCATATAGGTATAAATTACCCTTATATGCTTCTTCTTCCACAAAATTAAAGGTTGTGAATGTCCTACATCACAAAACCCATTAACGCGGATCTTCCCCAAAGCATCATCACTTTAAATCTCAACGAAATCATATACGGATTCCTCCATTGAATCCCTTGTTTGATGCTCAATCTACTTATTTAAGAACTCTAGTCAAGAAGCTCTAAATAAAGAAGCGTTCCAGCACCATCCCCTTGAACTGCCTAGGTCGGGGTCCTCAAAACTTGATCGAGTTGTCCTTTGCACACAGCCTTTTACTATGCCTGGCCACATTGATGTTAAATGGTGATTGCCTCGGCCCCTATCTCCGACCACATCCGTCGTAAAAAATTAAACCCTAGTTTTCCATAGTAACATGATGATTTCGGGTATGGTGATCGCACCTCTTGAAAACAATATGGATGCATGGAGATTTCCTCCTCGATTCCAACGAACCTAGTATCTTGATTTTTAATTATGTAGATTATTTAATTTTGATTTTTGAATCTCCATGGAAGTGGAGGCCTAAATTTACGGAACAGTAAAACATACGTTTGGGGAGGTTAAGGAACAATGGCTTGGCCAATTAGATTTAGGCATATGGATAATAAATAATATTATTTTATTAATTTAATCTCAAATTGACCCAAAAATCCACGTACTCCAATCGAAATTTGCCGCCTATCTTTATCTATGTGAGAAGGCCTTTAGAAAATAATGGAATTTGTTTTAAGTTGATTGCATACAGATGTTAGCTATTAAAACTTGAATTATAAAAATAAGTTTCTCTATAGAAATTGACACGCGTTTTATTTATGCATGACCAAACGGTACATTCGATCGCTATGAAACTTGATGGCATGCAACAACCCATTCCTACGATTTCAAAAATATAAGTTTCCTCGAAATCCGACAACGTGTCTATAGAATGACAATTTACGCGTATTTCAAGATTGTTTTGATCAGTAGTTGGTCAGAACTCGAAATATAGCAATCCATACACTTATTCTTCACGTAAGGAGCAATTCGGAACTAATAAAACTGTTCCCATGTCTTGATTCAGTCGTTTGTGAAAATATTATTTTGGAACTTACAATTGAATAATTAACGATCAATATTTAAATAAAATATTTGATCTTCTAATCGTCTGATTATGGTTTGCTACACAAGGCATTAACATACGAATATTTTTCTATCCAACCTATTGCTAAACAGTAAAAGGTATTTGATCATAAACTGGTCGAGCGCAATCAACAAAATTAGTCAAACAATAATAACCAACGATAAACGATAATTAACATTTATCAATACTAATTAACTAACATATAAATAAATATCTATGTTATTATAATAGTAGAACGGTGTTCAATTTTGCTAACTGGTGTCTCTATAAAATATAATTAGGTGTGTAAACATATTTAAGGCATTTATTTATCCATCAAATAACTAAGTTAATTAAAACTATACCTCATCCGGCTCAAAGGCCCAAACACATATGTTCACTTTCTTATGTTTCCAACTTCTCTAAACCAAATATTTGCATAGCCATTCCTCCACCTCGTGCTTGTTCACATCACTTGTATATTTTCTTTTTTCACTTATCAATGTTGACATACACTCCTCTCTACAAGTCCAAGCACACACATATAGCTCCAACACCATGCACACACGCACAACACCACTAACACCTGCATACACATGAATTCATGCTCTCACACACATTCAAAGTTCCTACATACACATGGAATGCCCCTACATACAGCCATGCATGCTCACGTGCCCCTTGCTACCTCAATCATGTAGACATGCAAAATATTATGCATTTATGTATGCAGAAACGTACACTAATGTTTATACTATCTTACAAAATGCTTATTAGCTACCCTAACTTGAAAATTGAATTAATATTGAGAGGATAAGAAAATGTATGCGTAGATAAAAGAATAATAATAGAAAGATATATTGTGTGTGAATATTGAGCCTAAAGGGTAGTTTGGAAATTGCATAGTTATTCGTGCATTATAGGCTCTATGAGTACTCTTTGAGAATAAGAGAACTATGTTGGCTTAGGCTTGTATCTAATTGGGTACCCAACTAGATAGAGGTATGTAAGCAGCTGTGCAGTTAAACAGCTCAACGGTTCTAAAGCGACGAAGGAAAAAAAAGGTGCGGTAGATATAAAGCGGAGAAATAGCAGGGATATAATGGAGACATAAAAATGTTCATTAGATTTAATAACAAATATTTGAAAATTAATTCGTAATCTTTCTTACAATATATGTGTACAAGAAACTAATATTAATTAATCTTATACAACAAAATCAAGGAATATCATAGTTGTGCATGCTAAACTTGATGAGTGAAATTGATTGTTACCATATATTGTACACTTATATATATATATATATATATCAAATTTAACCCTATATTCCAAATTTACTGATTTTTTTTAAAAAATTACTGATCAACTTAGCTCTATATATTAATACTGCTAAAGTGGATGCTAAAGAGCCTTTATTTAGCGGATGCAGTGGAAAATAGCAGGGCTAAAAGTGGACCTACTATTCGTCAGCACTAAATTGAAATAGTGTAGCGGTTGAAGAGCACTATGGGCTATATCAAGAATATTGCGAGGATTGAACTTCATTGGTAGGCAGTCACAAGTGCTAGTGATGCAGCTTCGAAAATAAAATAACACGTTTCTTTTTATTGTTTGTTATTTATGTTTTTTCAAGGCTTACGGGGTTGAGTGGATCCCTTCCACTTTATTGATGCACCAGAGAAAAAAGAAAATTACAACATACACAAGAGTACGCTGAAACACAGTACATCACACGAAAGAGAGAACAGACAAAGAACACATAGTACACAAAAAAACAAGTCAGTCCCGCAAAGCAAGTAAATTCCGGGATCAAAAGTAAAGCTCAAAAATCTGATGACATCACTGATTTCCATTCTTATTTTCTTATCCAACTGATTGTTATCAAAAGCTTTTCCACAATTAAATATGATCACATTCCTTTCCCTCCACACACATTAACATATTTCTTCAATATGTGATTCAGAATTCTGCCTTTGATTCTCCTCCTACCCGTTTGATTCTTCAAGTTATTCCACTCAATTGCCGAGTTTTTCAAAGGATTCAGCCGACCAATATCATTCATAAGCTTCTTCCAAATGTTATGCAGTGTATCACATTCAAAGAAAATGTGCCCCAAAGTCTCATTTGCATGTCTACAGAAACCACAAACCATGTCAGTTTGAAACCCTCTCCTTTACAGTTTGTCCTTAGTTAGCATTGCACCATGAACCACCTTCCACAACAACAAATTATCTCTAGCAGAGTTGTCCATAGCCCATATCTTTTTACTCCACTTACAATTTTGCATTTCGTCAACACCTACCATACTATTGTAAATGAGTTTTATTTTAAATTCTTTACCCTTTTTCCCCCATGAAGTAACTCCAGCATGGTTATTCTCCACCTTAATATTTCTTGCGCATCTCCAAAGTTGAGAAGTCCTGAGAATGATAGATGCAGGTAGACAAATTCCATCACCAAGAATATGCTCACCAATTGTACCATTTCTGTTTACTGCAGAGTTCATCATCTCAAGATGATTAAACTCCCTACATAAGATCTTTCCTTTCTCCACCAAGGGATCATCCCAGAAAAGCGCACGCGATCCATGCGTTATGTTATATTTACAGAATGGTAGGAAAGCGCTCCTTAGCTTAAAGATGATGCACCACGTCCAGCTGATTCGCTGTGGTTGATTCATAGTCCAGAAATTATTGTTTTTTATGACATTATGCTTAGACCAATAGACCCAAATGCTGTCCTTGTCGTCCAAGAAGTCGTTTGCATGTTTAATCATTACTGCTCTATTCCATTGCATTAAGTTTAGAACTCCGAGTCTAGCAATCAGTTTCTCAATTTTCTTAAAGGCTATAGGCGCTTGATATCTACCTTCATTCTTCCATTTCCAAAGAAATCTCACCATAGCAGATCTAATCATACCAATCAGCTTGCTAGGGAGTATGAACATTCCTGACCAATAAACTTGCATAGAGAAAATTACTAATTTGATTAAAGTAAGCCGCCCCACTTGACTAAGGAGTCTCGTCGTCCAGTTTTCAAGTCTAGCAGTGATTTTTGAATAAAGAGACATACACTGACTTACAGTAATCTTAGCAGTTGTCATTTGAAGGCCGAGATATGAGATGCTTTCATTGTTACTATGCAAGCCAGTTTTGACGTGAATCACATTGGCAAGGTCAGCAGTTATTCTGGATGTGTTCATGTCGGATTTCTCAAGGTTCAATTTGAGGCCTATCATTTGATAAAAGCTCTCCAGTGTCTCAAAAATATAATCTACAGTTTGAATGTTTGGTTTACAAAAGATGATGAGGTCATCGGCAAACATCAGCGTAGAGATCCTCGGTTCTCTACACGTATGGTGCAGTTCGAACAAACCATTATCAATTTTGCGATTGAGCATTTGCATGAGAACCTCCATAATTGTTATGAAGAGCTATGTATAGATGGGGTCGCCTTGATGGATACCTTGCTTGCTTGGGAAAAATCTAGTAGAAGAACCATTAATAGTTATCGAGAAGTGCGCCGTGGAAATGCATGTTTAAATCCAGGCAACAAAGTGTGTTGGGAAATTCATATATCCAAGAATTCTTACTATTGAATCCCATTGAAGAGTATCGAACGCTTTCATGATATCTAACTTAAACATTTCTTTAGGGATTCCATTTATACTAGCATAACCATTCAATAGTTCATGAGACATGAGTACATTATCTAGTATATCTCTTCCCGGAAGAAATGTCACTTGATTATATGAGACAATAGAAGGCAACACTTTCTTGAGTCTCATAGCGATAATTTTGGAAATACATTTATAGATCTTATTACAATAGGAGATTAGCCTGAACTGAGATACTTGAGAAGAATTCTTGGGCTTGGGAATTAGTGCTATGTTTGTCGTATTAAAGGACCAGTACAATTTATTCTTCTTGAAGTAATGCTTCACTGCTGCACATACATCACTTTGTATAAGGCTCCAACAGGAAGTGAAGAAAAATGCATTAAGTCCATCAGGCCCTCCAGCGGAGTTTTTATTAAGCGAGAAAATTGCTTGCTTCACTTCATCAACACTAACATCAAGACACAACAAATTGTAGTTGTTACTTCCAAAATTAACATTGAAAAAAGCTAGCAGTGAAGGGGTACCGGAATAACCAAAAGCTCACAGAAGGCTTAATGGGAAGTTGGACCTAACAATGTAAAGGGAAAGAGCAGGAAGACATAATTCGAAAGACCGTATCAATCGCAACCCCTTTCTCATTCCTCCTAAAGGGAAAGGTCACGAAGCACTAAAGAACAAAGCCAACAAGACTCCTCCACCATAATCAGTCCAATAGAACTAATTCGACAACATCTGCTCAACAAAAGGCTCTGCGTAAAGAACAACCCTGATCCAAAACCAAGGAAATCAGAAGCAATAAACTCGACAAACGATCTTTAATAACAACATGTCCAAATACCGACACACCCAGAGGCGAAAGCACTGAAAACACTACAGCAAAGGAGCACGAGGGTTACCTGGAACCAAATCCCAGAGCGCCTTCCGCATAGACACCGAAAGGATGAAGTCACAAATAATAGGAGTGGCATCGGAGAATCCAGGCTACCACGGAAAACTCAACCAAAAGATCAACCAAGACCCAAGCGGATACACAGGCTATCCGTACTGCTTCACTTAGTACCGAAGCCCGTACCGGTTTCAAACCGGCAGATATCAACATACACCGCGAGGCCTAGTCCCTCCACGTATTCACGATGAAGCCGAAAGCTTACATCCGAAAGCTCTTGTCCGCAAGCCTACATTTACGAGACACTTTCAGTGATTCAAGTATCGTTCAGGGACATGACCGATGCATTGAAAGCGACCAAAGGTCCCGCGCCCGAAGCCAAGAATAAAGCAAACGACAAGGATCCCTACGGGCCCACTGGACCATCGAGGAAGGAGTCCTGAACCACTATAAATAGGACCCCAGATGCCACACTGAAGGGGGACTTTTCCTTACTTTCTATACCCTCAGAAATAACCTAGAAAAATTGTCAGTGGAGAATTCTTTCTCTACGATATCTATGTATTCTCATTAAATGTTTAATAAAGGGAGAACATCTTGATGAAATTGCTCTGTAAGTGTGCACATTTATTTTTCTAATTGTTATCATCGTGATCTATTATCCATTCTGCAGAAGAACTCAGGTTTACACCCATCACACCCTTGAATGACGACCGAATTCCATCGCTGAGCCTAGATCCAATCTTGCAGACCATAGTGAGCCTATGCCTAATAGAATTAACATCCTGATCCGCCTTTAAAATCGAACGGGAAAGAGAAAAAAATCCACCCGATTTTCCCTTAAGATCCACCCCATTGGTCCATTTCCGGTGTTGACGAAAAATTTCGTTAACATTTTGGTGCTAGAAGGTGGGCCTAAACCTCTGAACTTGTGGTCAAGGTCCAAAAATCTACTGTGTTGTTCTGTCCCAGATCGGACTAGCTTTGAAGAAGCAAGGTTATGAGTAAGAGACTCAGACGAAGTTTCTCAGGATTTCGAATGGATAGGTCGAGAACCATTAGCCGTAGGCTGATGGAAGAGAAAGAGTTAAGGACAGGGGCCTTACGAGTAATGAGGGGGAAGAAGAAGATGGAACTACATGCTTGCGAGACAGGGAATAGCAACTCATTCCACATAGAATAAACCATGTCGTTCTCACCCATTAGATCTACATCAGAGGATATCAGCGTTTTCCCCCACTTGAAGGACGATCTCTACGGGCAGGTTAAGGGAATAGAGCTCGAACGCGAAATAATGGACGATTTTAACTGCTTCGCCGATAGATGGATCGAAGAGGTAACAACTCGGTTCCGATCTATTCCAGAAGAAGAGGATGAGAGTATAAGACCCACAACTAAAACAAAGCGTAGAAGGATTAGACCACATCGGCGAAAAGGGAAGCGTATTCCTAACATACCCTAGGAATGTCACCTCACAACTTCTAAGGAGAATGTTTACTTTCTAACCAAACAGTAACTCAACTATTAGACCTCCACGAAGAAAAGACCTAAATACGAAAGGAAGACAGGAGGGCCTTACTGTCATTATCACTTGATGAATGGACACGAGACTAGTCACTGCAGGGCTCTCGGGGAAGCTATTGTCAGATTCGCCAGTCAAGGCCGATTATGAGAATTTATCGAAAAATTGAGGTGAATTTGAAAAGATCCTTAGGAAAATGGTTAATGCATATGTGCCTGTGTACGGGAAGCCCCATTCCCCAGAATTTGAGTAGGAAAATCCAAAAGGGGTCCAATATTCAACGGATTAAATCCCTCGCCATCGCCAAATTGGCCGGGGCGAGGCATCCCCGGGATGATTGTATTGGTCTTTCTCCTTGCCCAAACCAGAGGGGGCAGGGTTAAAGCATTGAAAGCGTAAACCGCCATTTCACACCTGAAATGGTTGTGGTGGTGCATCTAAAAATTAACACGCCCTACCTCTGCTCGTAGAAGAGTACACCCTGCCTCCACTCGAACTAAGCATGTCCTACCTCTGCTCGCAGAAGAGCACATCCTACCTCTGCTTATGTTCCACATTATTCACAGAAGGGTGCATAAACCCCTACCATCGCCTACGATGGTCAGGATAGGGCACCCCGTGGAGGGGAGGGTGGCATATAAGCCTCTATCAGTGCCTACGATGGCCCGTATAGAGGTCAAAAGAGTAAACCTTAGTTCTATGCCTACGATGGCCACGTCTAAGTTTATGAACCCTCATCATCGCCTACGATGGTCAGGATGAGGAGCCTCTTGGAGGGAGGTCGGGTAAGTCTTTGGGCCCTGCTTGTGGATAAGCTAGCCAAGCGCACCGAACGCACAGGCCTAGAGAGTGGCCTACAAAGCACATACATCCTCTGCTTTGACAACGAAAGCCCAAGGGGAGGCTCAAGAAGCACGTACAACCTCTGCTTCCTAAATCAAATCCGAAGGGGATACTCACTCTTTTAATACCGGAAGTGGCTCAGGACCTCTATGCTAATACCCGAATCTGGGTCGATTCAGCACTTAAGTAATACCGGAAGTGGTTCCATTCTGCTACGTTAAATACCTGAATCTGGTTCGATTTGGCGCTTTATTAATACCAGAAGTGGTTCCGTACCTCTATGTTAATACCCAAATCTAGATCGATTCGGCACTTCAGTAATACCGGAAGTAGTTCCGGTCTCCTACGTTAAATACCCGAATCAGGGTTGATTCGGCGCTTCATTAATACCGGAAGTGGTTCTGGACTTCTATGTTAATACCCGAATCTGGGTCGATTCGGCACTTTAGTAATACCGGAAATGGTTCCGGTCTCCTTCAATGAATACCCGATTCTGGGTCAATTCGGCCCTTCATTAATACCGGAAGTGGTTCCGGACTTCTATGTTAATACCTGAATCTGGGTCGATTCGGCACGTCAGTAATACCGGAAGTGGTTCTGGTCTCCTACGTTAAATATCCGAATCTGGGTCGATTCAATGCTTCATTAATACCGAAAGTAGTTCCGGACTTTTATGTCAATGCCCGAATCTGGGTCGATTCGGCACTTCAGTAATACCAGAAGTGGTTCTGGTCTCCTACGTTAAATACCCGAATCTTGGTTGATTCGGTTCTTCATTAATACTGGAAGTGGTTCAGGTCTACTACGTTAAATACCCAAATCTGGGTCAAAATGATACTTCATTAGTACTGGAGGAAGTTTCGGTCTCATACGCTAAATACCCGAATCTGGGTCGATTCGGCACTCTATTAATACCGAAAGAGGTTTCAGTTCTCTATGCTAATAGCCGAATCTGGGTCAATTCGGCGTTCTCTTAATACCGAAAGGGGTTCTGGTCTTTTGTGATAATACCTAAATCTGGATCCATTCAGCTCTTGACCGAAGCTGGAAGGGGTTTCGGTCACTCAATACCCGAATCTCGGTTGAATCGATTTCTCAACGAAGTCCCAAAGTAAGCGAACGATCTCACGTGTCACGACCCGGGGCAATCCCGCAAAAAGAAAAACCTCCACTAGATGTGGAGTCACCAAGGCTGCACCAAGCATAAGAATACAAGTCCTGACTCGAACAGAAAGTGAGTCGCTTGCCCCTCTCAGGAGTTCCAGTGAGGGTTCAAGGTTTGACACCAATAGTGGGCTTACAAACCCCTCACGGGAGTACCTTCAACTTGTATATCCATTAGTTACATTCTTTTTCTAGTATATCAAATCCTTACACAACTCTGAAAAACGATATCGTATCATAGCGCCAAGTCAGAGAGCAAATGAAAAGAAGATCACAAACGATTTCAACAACATCCTATGAGTAACTAACCCCTTTTACTTTGTTCTAAGCGATTTTTTTATTATGATATATTTCAGGGATAATTTTTTCGAGAAGGAGTCCCTTTATAGACGCATAGTAAAGGTCCACCGGAAATCATAATCACTTCCAGTCTAATAAAGCTATAGCAGGCTACCACAACATCGAAAGCAAACTGGCTATACCATATGCATGCTACAACCACATGATCAGCAAAGTGAATGGTGATGCAAGTACAACATGCAAAGTACAGATAAAAGTGCGATAAAACGGAGTGAAAGGCCACGATATGATAAACAAAGGTACCATCCCATACTAGCAAAGTCATAACACAGACCAACACAATGTTAAACGCGAGGACTGACACTCGCTTATAAAACCGATCTAAAGCATAATTCGCCAAAAATGGCAATCATCGGCGGGATAAGAAGACTATAAATTTTTGTTCTTCCTAGGCCTACGAACCGTTCATTTTGCCTGAGTAGAGTAAGATGAAGGTTCACCAACCATGGGCTTTCTGCATTCTGGACCTGCCAACTCAATGTCTCCTTAAGCGAAAAAGGCAACAACACTATCCCGGGATCAGAGAGCTTGGATTAACCTCACCTTGTCTTTTTCTAAGATGGAGATGCGCTCAATATTATCCGTGTGTAACCTTTGGAGGTCATAGGCTAGTGTGTGCCAATCGCTCATTTGCTTCGCGGTATGATCCTTGAGCATGTCCATGTGTTCCACGAACTGATGCATGGCGGTCTCAAATCTAGCAAGCATCTGGGACTTTGCAACGACCATCTCGCTGGAAATTGTTTGGTGGTCAGATGGAGAAATATTAACGTCAGAAGATATTCCCTATAGGTCCCAACCCCTGAATCGCTTGGCAAGCTTAGGATTGCATGGCCTTAGGACATATTGGGGCCTACCAATAATTGTTTGAAGCTCCGCATAGGTAGGACTGACGAAGGGGGAATTTACGGATGTTTGGCCGGTTGATTGAACTTCGTTTATCTGGGCGTCTAAATCAAAAAGCTTCTCCCGCTCACAGCACTTCTGAGATGTGTCCATCCTGTACAAATAAACCAATGGATGATCATGAAATTCGGGGATTTAAAGGTCAGTCAAGATGTGAACAAGCTTGAGCAACCATAGGAATTGAACCAAAAGCGTAAATGATAGCAACAGTGTCAATCCCAAACAAGGCTATGCGACTCAATAACTTGTACTTCTTCGGATACAAAAGCTGGTGCCATACCGTGTGCACATAATCATAAGATTGGAAGTTGTATGGACTGAAAGGCTGTTAAAGGTGTTTCAGCATGCATACCATATGTACAAAATTCAAGATCAGAGAAGAGGGGGATCGACAACAACACAAACTGCGTCCGATGACCATATCGAAAAAGATTCAAGGGAGAATAAAGAAGAACTTATCCCTATTTAAACAAGGGTTTGCAAAAAAAAAAAAGAGTTAAAGTGAGGAGCAAGCAAATAAAAGTGAAAATCACTACGCCAGCTATGAATGGCCGAGTATTCGGAAAATCCTTTTGGGAGACAGCTAAAGAAATTTAGAAAAGCAGCAATCCTAGCAACCACGCCTACTATGCCAAAACCATCCGATATGGCATCTGCAAGCTATGGGATAAAAGCAAGAACGGATCAGATGCAAACGCCTCCTTAGGACAGGAGACCGTGGAACCCGTGGCCTCCCCCGTAGCTGAGCTTCTGTATGACATGATTCTACCAGGTGAGAACGTTTCATAGTAATACGATCGGTACGCGTATCCCTTACATAAATACACATACCACGAGTATTTTTAATGTTACTAAATGTCATCACAACTCGATTAACAGAGGTCTAGTAGGCGGAACCTAAATCAAATCCAGATGAGGGGATGCGGGGAAAGTCACATTCTTTTATACCATAACTAGTGTACGATTGTTCCTAGCGTGAATGTCTTAAAGACCTATGCATAACCTTAGCTAACCGTTGTGTCATTCTAATGCGTAATTAGATCCGCTATTTATAGAAGATGTAAAAATACTCACTGGTAATCAAGCTCGAGTCTTCAAAAAATGAGGAGAATTTGAATATCTTCTTTTGAAAGAATAGTGATCTTGTTTGAAAGTTCGATTTTCAGATGAAATACGGGAATGGTGAAGAAGTAAAAAGTTAGGTTCAAATTCCAAGATCAATCTAGGCCGCACAAATAAAAGCCAATCGACGCTTCCAATTGGAGAAGATCAGGAGACTCTTACATGACATTCCAAAGAAAAGACAAAAGTTTGACTTGAAAAGTCAAAAATACCCCTTCACTAAGGGGGAGGGGGCAAATGTTACTACCAAAATTAACATTGAAAAAAGCTAGCAGTGAAGGGGTACCGGAATAACAGAAATCTCATAGAAGGCTCAATGGGAAGTGGGACCTAACAATGTAAAGGAAAGAGAAGGAAGACATAATTCGAAAGACTACATTAACCGCAACCCCTTTCTCATTCCTCCTAAAGGGAAAGGTCATAAAGGAATAAAGAGCAAAGCCGACAAGGCACCTCCACCATAATCAGTCCGACAGAAATCTTTCGACATCATCTGCTCAACGAAAGTCTCCGCATAAAGGACCACCCTGATCCAAAACCAAGGAAATCAGAAGCAACAAAATCGACAGACGATCTTCAATAACCACCTGTCCAAATACCGACACACCCAAAGGCGAAAGCACTGAAAACACTACACCAAAGGAGCACGATGGTTACCTAGAACCAACTCCCGGAGCGCCTACCGCATAGACACCGAAAGGATGAAGTCACAAATAACAGGAGTGGTGTCGGAAGCAGTCCCTCGAGAATCCAGGCTACCACGGAAAACTCCACCAAAAGGTCAACCGAGACCCAAGCGGATAAACAGGCTACATGTACTGATTCACTTGGTACCGAAACCCGTGGCGGTTTCGAACCGGCAGATATCAACATACATCGCGAGGCCCAGTCCCTCCACGTATTCATGACAAAGCCAAAAGCCTACATCCAAAAGCTCATGTCCGCAAGCCTACATTTACGAGACACTTTCAGTGATTCAAGTATCGTTCAGGGACCGTGACCTGAAAGCGACCAAAGGCCCCGCGACCAAAGCCAAGAATAAAGCGTCCAACAAGGATCCCTGCGGGCCCACTGGCCCATCGACGGAAGGAGTCCGGACCCACTATAAATACGACCCCAGATGCCACATTAAAGGGGGTCTTTTCCTTACTTTTTGTACCCTTAGAAATAACCTAGAAAAATCATCAATGGAGAATTCTTTCTCTATGACATCTATGTATTCTCATTAAAAGATTAATAAAGCAAGAAATTCTTGATGAAATTACTCTGTAAGTGTGCACATTTAATTTTCTAATTGTTATCATTGCGATCAATCATCCATTCTGCAGAAGAACTCAGGTTTACACCCATCACGCCCTTAAATGACGACCGAATTCCATTCCCTGAGCCTAGATCCAATCTAGCATACCACAGTGAGCCTATGCCTAATACCCTTAACATCCTAATACACCATTAAAATCGAATGGGAAAGAGAAACAATCCATCCGATTTTCCCTTAAGGTCCACCCCTATTGGTCCGTTTCAGGTGTTGACGAAAAATATCATTAATAGTAGTCATTACTAGAAATCTTTGGTATGATATATGGGTCTATCATATCAATATTAGGGACGAAGTTCTGTTTATTTCCTAAAAGCTCAGTAAAGTGTATTAAAAATGCTTCTTCAACCTCACCTTGACAGTTAGCAACCTTACTAGAGTTATCCGTGATGCTCATGATGTTCTCCTTGCACTGTTTGTTTTTCAGAAAAGCATGAAAATACGCACTGTTCTTTTCACCTTCAATCTTCCATTTAATCCTTGCCTTTTGTTTGATCATAGATGCTTCAATCTGCAATGCTTCTTGATACTGTTTGGAAACATATGTCTCCATGCTCGCATGCACCTTATTTGAAGGACCATTCATCATGGTAATTTGTATCTCCTGCAAGTATGAGGTTTGTTTGGTTCAATTGCCAAATTTTTGCCTAGCCTAGCCTCTTAATTTGTGCTTTATGTTCCTTAGTTTTGTCTGCAAAATAACCTATGGGTTTCCAAAAGTGGGTCTCTCCCAAACTCCTTTCACAAAATCTAAGAAGTCAGGTTCATCAACCTAAGAAATAAAAAAATTTAAAACTTGTTTTACCTTTCATGGCAAGCTCAGTAAGGTGCAAGAGGATAGGGGAGTGGTAAGATAAGATTGGTGGGGTCAAATGACAATACATGGCAGACCATATGCAGTAAGATTTAGAGTTGGAGAAAGCATGGTCTATTAGAGAGAAAGTTCGAGGGCCTTGCCTTTTCTTGTTATTCCATGAAAATGGCATGCCTGAGCATTTGATAGAGATCAGCTCAGAGGATTATATTGTGTCATTGAGGCATCTAATTTCTGTAAGCGTTAAAGGATTCCCACCAAAGAGTTGTGAACTATCATAACAACAATTAAAATCTCCAAGAATTAACCATGGATTCAAAGATTGCCTTAAGGAGTGAATAGTCTTGAAAAGGGGAAGTCTTGATAACAATGCGTTGGAAGCATAAATGAAGGAAATGTAATAGGATGATTTGTCAATGTGGTTTTGAGCATGGCAATGGGTCAGTTGGTTGGGGTAGTGAACAGGGTTCAATGTAACAAGGACTGGGTTAAATAATACAAGGATTCCTCCGTAGGGTGCTGTTGACACGCTTTTTGGTTGAAGCGGTCACACTTCGAGTATTGGGTTAGCGATGAGCTCAAGCATAAAGAACATTGTCAGGAAACACAATGCGGCTCGCTCGAAGTCGCGTCACAAATAAAAGAAAACCTAAGACTCCTATCAGACGACCTCTTTTGGCCTCGAGAGCGTCAGCGACTTTGTAGTATAACTCTAAGTGAAATCTTCATCCGAGCCGAAGGCAAGCCGTTCTTCGAGCCGAAGGCGAGCCGTCAAGCAGGTCCGGGAGCAGCGTCGGTGGGGGTCCGGGGCCCTATAGTCTCGATGGCGATCGACCTTCACTTCGGACCAGCAAAATAACGGAGTCCATCACTTCGCATTTAGGAACTTCGACTCCCTCGACAGCGCGCTTCCGGTCCCCTCCTCCATCAAATTTGTATCCCCCGGTGGGGTGCGAATTTCACACCCTCCGGGAGGTGCGAAATTCCGCAACCCTCGGGTGGGGTGTGAATTTCGCACCCCTCCGGGAGGTGCAAAATTCCGCGCCACCCGGTAGGGTGCGAATTTGGCACCCCCCGGGAGGTGTGAAATTCTGCACCCCCGGGTGGAGTGCGAATTTCACACCCCTCCGAAGAGGTGTGAAATTCCGCATCCCTTAGTGGGGTGCGAACCGGAAGGGTGAAATTCTGCACCCTCTGGTGGGGTGCGAATTTCCTGATATGGGTTGTTTTATAGGGTGCGAAAATTAGCTTCTGTGGGCCCCGTTGCTTACCTACTCCCACCTAACCTTCCTCATATAAATACCCCAAGCCTTGGCCTTCATTTAGATCTTTCTCCCTTGGAATTTTTGGACCTTGAGCACTCCAAACACTCATTAATGGCTTCCAACACCTCCTCCATGGCCATTGGACATGGCATGGATAGTTGAAAGGAGGTGCATACATATTCCATAGCTTGTTGGACACCAGCAAGCATAGTTATAAGGTATTTAGACCTCTTGGACATTAAAGCTTGTTTTGCTTATAGTTGACCACGTCATCTCATCTCAAGGAAGGAGGATAATTAAAACATGACATGCATGTTTTCCCTCAACACTTGAACATTAGCAAGGATTGTCATGCTACTTTTGAACTTCATGGACATGAACACTAAACTTGGATATTGTTGACCAAGTCAACTCTTCTCAACGAAGAAGAAAAAGGGCAATTTGATCAAAATGTAGAACAAACATATGTTTTGTTATTCCATTATGACACTTTGTACTTAGTTATTGTCCGAACTTGTACAACTTTGTAATCGACAAAAGATATGATGAAAGATGATTATAAAGTGGATGTAGGCATTAGCGCCAAACCACTATAAAAGCTGTGTCTCCCCGCATTTATATTATTTACTATTTATTTGGATAATTGTACACACATACACATTGGGTGTTGGCGTGCGACAATTTTTCCCATCAACATTTTGGCGCGCTAGGAAGGGGGACGTACAGCTTCGACCTCTACATCGGATTAAGTACTTGGATTTGTCTTCGGATCTCGACTGCGGTTTTAGTTTTTGACTTCGACTTCGCTACTCGCCTCTCGACTTGGTAAAACGAAAATGGTTTGATGCTACCTCCGAGGCTCGAACTGCTAGTAGTGAGGAAAATCAAGAACATTTGACTAATGAGGAACTCTCGGACTTGGTTACTCGAGAGGAATTAGTGGAATTGGCTAGAAGATTGATTGCTTGTCTGGATCGGCAATTATAAGTTATGAACACGTTCCTTGCTCAGATTGAGGGTAGATTACATGGTTTTGGAAGGTCCACTGACCTAACAGACGTCAATGGAACAAGTGCCTATGTTCCGCAATTTGTAACTCAGAACATAGGGGCAACCTCGCTAACCCCACAGCAGGACGACGCCGATCCTCGGATCAGTGCCACTTCCTCAACACTCGGGGGCACCCCCATTCCCAATAGAAGCGCAGTCCTACAAGTTTTGGATACTTGAGTTATGGTCTCAAGTAAAGCAAAGCTCCGTAACTGCGCTAATAGGAAACATAGGTTCCCGACCTACTCGGAGCTTACTCACACTCTCGAGGAGATCTACCGAGAGGTTCACCCTATTGTTCCCTTCAAAAAGCCGCCGGCTCGAGAGCCCTGTCAAAAAGAAGGAGATTCTAGCCGACACTTCATATTTCATGACATTTCTAGTCACAATACAAATGAGTGTCATCATCTTAAGAATGATATTGAAGAGCGTGTTAGAAATGGAGAACTGGCAGTTCGAACTCGGGCTGGGATGCCAGGACAGGACAACCCCCAATTGCTATTCAAGATAGGCCCGAGCTCCGCGCTCGGGGCCCCGCTTCAAAATAAACCCCTTATCGGCTCTAGTTTCTTGGATGAAAGTCTCTCTAGTACCTGTATCTTTTGGCTTACGGGTCTGGTCTTCCGACTTAGTGGATGTTTTGGTTCCATGATCTTGGTTCTTCATGATCTTTCGAATATTGGTCTTGGTTTTCCAGTCTTCTGGTCTCGGAACCTCCGGTTTGGTTTCTTGGCTTTCTACCTCTTGGATTTTGGTTTAAGGCCTTCGGCGCTTGGGCTTTGGTTTTTGGCCTCCTTTGGTTTTGGCTTTAAGGACTTTGGATCCTCGAGATGTATCCTTTTAGTTATTAAAGAAAGGTTTACCTTTCTTGGCTTTGGATTTTGAATGACTAAGTTTTCTTACCCGGCCCATGCAACGGGAACAAATAAGTTCCTAGTTATGCTCTTTGTCAATGATAAATCGTTCACCTTCCTTCACGAATGAACTTGAAATCTAAAAACGGCCAAGTCTGCTTACCCATGCACGGGGGCAGGCCAGCTCCCTAGGCATGCTCTTTACGGATGATGAACAGTTGATTTTCTTACGGCTTTACTAAAAATCCCTAACTTTTATAACTTTAATAAAATTACTTTACAAATTGAGGACGCTTACTTGTGAAGTATGAAATCGGTAACGGGATTGCAAACTCTAATAAGCGTCTGGCTATCTTGGCTTCTCGTCCTACTTCGATGAGATCGCCTTGACTCGTGGCAAGCATCGGATCGTGCACATTCCTGCTTGTTTGGATTAGTGGGTCATCTTGTCAATGACCTTGGATTACATCGGGTGGACTTGTCCGTGACACGACAAGAATATCCACTCATGGATTGGTGGCGAGTGTCAGATTATGCACGATCCTGCTCGTTTGGATTAGTGGGTCGCCCTGTCCACGACCTTAGATTACAGCGGGAGGACTTGTTAAGTGGCATGACAAGAATATCCACTCGCAGATTTGTGGCGAGTTTCGGATCTCGTACGATCCTTCTCATTTGGATTAGTGGATCGCCTTGTCAAAGACCTTGGATTACGTCAGGTGAACTTGTACGTGACATGACAAGAATATCCACTCATGGATTGGTGGCGAGTTTCGGATCTCATAAGATCCTGGTCGTTCGGATTAGTGGGTCGCCTTGTCAACGACCTTGGATTACACTGGGCGGACTTGTCAGTGACACAACAAGAATATCCACTCGTGACTATCTTGGCCTCTTGCCTTACCTCAATAAGGTTGCTACAACTCGTGGCGATTCCTGGGTGCTAAACATTAGGACGACAGATCCAACTCTTTTAGTTATTGGGTCGTATTCACCTGACGGTTAATATGGTTTTCTAGCTATGTGGTTATCTTGGTTATCTCTCAAAATGATCTAAAGCGATCGTCGGATTTCACTCCTTAATACGATCCCAAGCGATTATCGGATTTCTCTCCTTAATACGATCCCAAGCGATCGTCGGATTTCTCTCCTTAATACGATCTCAAGCGATCGTGGTCTTCCACTAATATGATCCGAAGCGATCATGGATTTCTGGCCTATCGGCTTTGGTTTTCTGGATAATACGATCCGACATGGTCGTAACTCTTCTGTCTTATAAATGTAGAGACTCGCTCCAGACTTCTTCTAGCCTTGGTTTCTGGATTTCTCTTCTCCTCGCAAAACACACCTTCCTTGGACCAAGAAAGATATGATTTGGGGGGAAAATTTTGACACGCTTTTTGGTTGAAGCGGTCAAACGTCAAGTATTGGGTTAGCGATGAGCTCAAGCATGAAGAACAGTCAGGAAACACAAAGCGGCTCGGTCGAAGTCGCATCACAAATAAAAGAAGAACCAAGATGCCTATCAAACGACCTCTTTTGGTCCCAAGATCGTCAGCTTCAAGGCTTTATAGTATAACTCTTAGTCAAACCGTCGTCCGAGCCGAAGGCGAGCCGTGCTCTGAGTCGAAGGCGAGCCGTCAAGCGGGTCCAGGCGCAGCGCCGGTGGAGGTCCGAGGCCCCATAGTCTCGGCGGTGATCGACCTTCACTTCGGACCAGCAAAATAGTGGATTCCCACAATTCGCATTCGGGAACTTTGACTCCCTCGACAACGCATTTCTGGTCCCCTCCTCCTCAAATTTGTATCCCCCGGTAGGGTGCGAATTTCACACCCCTCCGAGAGGTGCGAAATTCCACACCCCCAAAGGGGTGCGAATTTCGCACTCTTCCGGGAGGTGCGCAATTCCACAACCCCTGGTGGGGAGCGAATTCCGCACCCCATCGGGAGGTGCGAAATTCCGCACCTCCTGGGTGGGGTGCAAATTTCGCACCCCTCCGGGAGGTGCAAAATTCCGCACCCCATGGTGGGATGCGAATTTCGCACCCCTAGCCAGGTGGCGTGAATTTCCTGATATGGGCTGTTTTATAAGGTGCAAAAATTAGCTTCTGTGGGCCCCGCTGCTCACCCACTCCCACCTAACCTTACTTCTATAAATACCCTAAGCCTTGGCCTTCATTTAGATCTTTCTCCATTGAAATTTTTGGACCTTGAGAGCTCAAAACACTCATTAATGGCTTCCAACACTTCCTCCATGGCCATTGGACATGGCATGGATAGTTGAAAGGAGGTGCATACATATTCCATAGCTTGTTGTACACTAGCAAGCATAGTTACAAGGTCTTTAGAACTCTTGGACATTAAATCTTGTTTTGCTTATAGTTGACCGAGTCAACTCATCTCTAGGAAGAAGAAGAAGGATAATTAAAACAAGACATGCATGTTTTCCCTCAACACTTTAACATTAGCAAGGATTGTCATGCTACTTTTGAACTACATGGACATGAACACTAAACTTGGATATTGCTGACCAAGTCAACTCTTCTCAACGAAGAAGAAGAAGGGCAATCTGGTCAAAGTGTAGAACAAACATATATTTTGTTATTCTATTGTGGCACTTTGTACTTAGTTATTGTACGAACTTGTACAACGTTGTAATCGACAAAAGATATGATGAATGATGATTATAAAGTGGACGTAGGCGTTCAACAATAGATTTGATGAATGATGATTATAAAGTGGACGTAGGCGTTAGTGCCGAAGCACTATAAAAGCTATGTCTCCCCGCATTGATATTATTTACTGTTTATTTGGATAATTGTACACACATACACATTGGGTGTTGTCGTGCGGCAATTTTGCTCGTCAACAGGTGCCTCGGCTAAGTTATGAAGGAAACACCAAGAAGGGTCGGTGTATGAAGCTGCTTTAATAGTCAAAGCATGATCCAATTTAGTCTCTAGGATAGCTAGTACACTAAGGTTGTTTTCCTTTATCAAAATTTTGCACTGGTCAAGTTTGGCATCATCGTGGCATCCATGGATGTTCCATGCGCAAATTGTCTTCACCATAAATTAAACAGTGGGGGGGTAGGGTGCCTCGGTGTCTCATATTCCTTAGCATGTACTGGCTTTGTACAGAGGTAGGAGTGGTGAAGCTTTTGTCGTTGGCAGATAAGTCAGGAGTTTCAAGTGAAAATGAGTCATATGGTGGTTTTTTGAAGGCTTTTGGAGGAATAATATCGGAGTAAGCATTATGCTCCTACATTTGCATGGATGATATCGAAGTTAAGCTAGAAGAAGTATCGGGTTGCTGGATGGTAGATGTGACGGTTATATTTGGTTCGAGAGGTTGAGGAGGGGACAAGGGATTAGCTGCATGGAGAGAAACAGGTGCAGTAGTGCAGCTTGCATGCACAACATTGTCTGAATTTGCTTGTTCATTTAAGGCATCCACTATATAACTTCCAAATGTATTAAATACTCTATCATCCTCTGTTTCTTTCATTACCACTTCAACTTGCTCTTTCTCTTTGCCTTTATTAATTTTGTGACTCCTATCTTTATCACTTCCTTGCATGAGAAGTTCCTTATAAAATGCATATACCTGGTCCTCTTCTTCATTTTCGTTAATAATGAGTTACTTCTTACGTTGCATTCAATGCATAAGCATGCTGGCCAACCACTCCTATCTTTTATTGCCTTATTTGATCAACAGTAGGAATTGCGTAGTCATTTAACTCTTGCTTTAACAACCCGGAAAATTAGAACCAATTTAAAATTTTATTTCAAGAAATTTTGTTGGAAAATGTGCCAGAATTTAAAAATTCCATTTTTAAATAATATTAAAGCTATTAAAAATAGTCATTTTAGAAATGACCTCCGTTTTCTACAAAACCACTTTTGTTGGATTCAGAATGTCAAATTATTGCTGGGTTTCAATTTTCATATTTTTCCGAATTAATATGTGAGCGTGGCAAAAGGAAATGTGTTTTGTCAATTTCAGTCAAATTTAATCGGCTAGAAAAGGGCCATTTTTCAAACTATCTCGAAATTCGATAAAATTAATTTTGTTAGGACCGTATCGTCAAAAAAAGCAAGAAATAATTTTTTTCGTAATTTTTAGAGTCCGTTTGTGGCTCCGGTTGGATCCGTATTGTTGGATCCTCCCCACTGGCACGATTTTCGAGAACCGGGCCTGTAAACCTCCGCCGCTCGCGGCCAATCTACTCCTCCACCATCAGTTCGAACTCGATGTGGGTGGGGTCCGCTGGTGTGCCTTTCCAAGCACTATGATGCGGTGCTATTCGATCAGCGTCCGGTGCTCTTGATTTCGTGAAAATCCGAACCCTAGGTTCGAAGAAATTGAAAAACCCATCGGGCTAAGTTCTGATTATAGAAGAAGGTATAAAATTCTAAAGCAAATTAATTAATTTATTATATTTAAAATGTTATCAACTTAAATAAATCATAACTTCACCATACGAATTCAGAATTGGACCATTTCAGAAGCATTGCGATCACGAGACCGAGATCTACATTTCTGGACTGATTAGAACGGATTCAGAGCAGATCAGATTTTGGATGAGAAATTCGATTCTGAATTATTTAGAATTTAAACCCACAGTGAGAATTCTTTATTTTTAATAATTAAAATTTATTAATTTATGATCGTGTTAGAAATCAAATCCGCTGTTAAATTCCACTGGTTATTACGTGATTTGGGTTGATAATGTTGTTATGTTGATATGTGGATTGGATGTATCATTTTTATTGAAATAAAAGGATTAAAACAAAATTATCATTTTTGTTGAAATAAAAAGGTTGAAGCAAAATTATCATGTTTGTTGAAATAAAATGGTTGAAACCAAAAATAACATTTTATTAAATAGATTAGTATTAATCATTTTGTTAAATAGATTTGTACTAAAACAAAAATGTCAACTTGGTTGAATTTTATTATTGCTAACAAAATGAAGTTGTCCCTTTTATTTCATTCTGTTAAAAATAGAATTATTGACAATGTAGAAATGTCACCTTTTATTGCATTTGAATTGACAAAGTAGAATTGTCGCTTTTTATTTCATTAGAATTGACAAAGTAAAAATGTCGCTTTTTATTTCATTAGAATTGACAAAGTAGAAATGTCACTTTTTATTTCATTAGAATTGACAAAATAAAAATGTCATTTTTGCTGCATTAGAATTGACAAATAAAAATGTCATTTATTATCGTATTAGGATTGACATAACTGAAAATGTCTTTTTTGTTGCGTTATAATTGACAAATAAAAATGTCATTTATTATCGTATTAGAATTGACATAACTGAAAATGTCATTTTTGTTGCATTAGAATTGGCAAATAAAAATGTCATTTACTATCGTATTAGAATTGTCATGAATAAAATTGTCACTTTTGTCATACTAGTATCGACAAAACAAAATTATCATCTTTGTTGAAATTTGTTTAACAAAAACGAAATACTCATTTTTGTCAAATTTGTTCAATTGAAACAAAAATCATTTTTGTCAAACAGTGTAGTTGAAAACAAAAATGAACTTTTGTCAAATTAGAATTGTTGAACAAATTATCCATTTTGTAAAATTATGATTATTAGACAAAATATACATTTTGTTAATTAAAAAGGATTAAACAAAAATGTACACTTTTGTTCATTAAACAGAAATATCCATTTTTGTTCATTAAAAAGAATGGAACATTTTTGTTAATTAAAAAGGATTAAACAAAAATGTACACTTTTGTTCATTAAACAGGAATATACATTTTTGTTCATTAAAAAGAATGAAACATTTTTGTTAATTAAAAAGGATTAAACAAAAAAATGTACACTTTTGTTCATTAAAAGAAATATACCTTTATTGTCCATTAAAAAGAATGAAACATTTTTGTCAATTAAAAAGGTTGAAAACAAAAATATTCATTTTTGCCAAATTAGATTGTTGAAACAAAAATATTCATTTTTGTCAAATTAGATTGTTTAAACAAATATATATATATATATATATATATATATATATATATATATTTGTCAAAATAGGTTGTTGACACAAAATAGTCATTTTTTTTATCCAATATTAAAAATGTCATTTTTGGTCACATTTAGAATTGTCATTTTATTCAACATTAAAATGTCATTTTTGTCAAATATTAAAGGTGTCATTTTTGGTCACATCTAAAATTAGTCATTTTTATCAAACATTAAAATGTCATTTTTAAGAAGTATTAAAAATTGTCATTTTGGTCAAATAATAAAAATATCATTTTTATTGTATTACAATTGGCAAAAGTTATCTTTGTTGTATTAGTCTCGACAAACAAAGTCAACATTTATATCTCATGTATACATTAGTTTTGTATACAAATTAAAATTTACATTTTTACATGTCATATTGTACATTGGGAATTATAAACAAATAAAAATATTTCTTTTTATTTGTTAAGGTTAAAAATAGAAATTACATACAAATAAAAATTATCTTTTTATTTGTCATTAGTGATATTGTCATATAAATAAAACACATATTTATTTGACATTATGAACATGTAGATGTGCCATGCCAGTAAAACATTCTTTTATTTGGCATGTTAAACACATTAGTAGAATCGCCGAATGGTTTATATTTATATATAATTATATATATATAAATGTAAGTTAAAATTAAACGAAACGCGCGGGGTAGTTCGTGTTTCGGAATCGTAACTTTAAACGATTATACTGAAAGATCCGACCATCGGATTATCCCAAAACTGGAACTGTTAGGACCGCTTTGGGAAGATCTTTCCAATGATATAAATTTTGTTAAAATCCAATGGTTAGATTTCGAGAAATGTGTAAATCAAATTTTGGTAAAAACAGCGCCAGGGCCGCCCATTGACCCGAAGCGTCATTTAATTAAATTGGACTATTTTTGTATAAATAAAAATAGCGATAAATCGTTATAAAATAATATTAATGATATGGAATGATTTAAATTATACTTATGGGAGAATTATTTGAAAAGACAGAGTTTAATCTCATTTCAAATAATTATACGACGATTTAAATCGAAGGTAGGTGATTGAAGCCCGGCGATCTTCACATCAAATGGACGAGTACTGATGCCCGACACTGGGTCGCTCCTTGGAATGGGTTAAAGTGGTAGTTGTCCGGACGTACTTGTTGATTGTCTGGATAAGCGAGCACCTCTCTTCCGTATTGGACATACGGGACGAGGAATAAGGTGTCTCCGGTTTCATTCAGACCCAGAACAGACTTGTAAATGGATGTGTGTCTGACATTGGATTTCATTCCATGTAAATTAAATTGATTTCTATTTAATATATATCTGTGGTGGCGGAGGATTTATCCTCTTTCTTAACACCCTTCTCTAAGATGCACAAGCTAAAAGGTTATATATTGGTAGTTATTGATCGCATGACGTGAATTGTCAATGTGGCGTGCCAAGATGCAAATGATTGAGGCTTTTGTTGAAAAGCATAGCCTTGTGGTTGATGATCAAAGCACAACTTTAATTTAGTATAGCTTTGTGTATAGCGTTACTTTGTGAGCCTCACACCCCGGTATGAACCAGAAACGGGAGAAGGACCCCAGGGAGGACATGCGTTTCTTTCTAGCTAGAAGTGGTGTTAGGGTTTTTACAAGGCCCAACATTTTTACTTATGTGGATGATGGATTGCGTGGCGCCTCGGATTTGAGTCCCTAGTGGCTCTATTTTACGCCTCATAGAGTGGGGAAATGTATTGTTCTGGCATAACTAATCCACTAACATATTTGTGGACCGGCGCTGGAGATTCCTAGGTGCAGTTGCGGCTGTATCCTAAGACACTGGCTAGAGTGTCTCGAATTCGGTAAGGACTAACTTTTGCCTTGGTTCATGATGGAAATCCAACTTCAATACGACACTGACATAGTAGGATGAGGTACCATGCCGTCTATGATTGATACATTATGATTGAATTGTTTTTGAAATATATATACATATATATATATACACACTACTAATAATATCAAATCCATTTTATACGTATCAAGCATGTTTTAACCATTATAAGGTAAAACTATATACCGCATTGCATTGTGTGATGGGACTTGAGTCTTATAATGGTTTCATTTTTCTAAAAAGCATTGCGTTGTTTAACGATTTACTTTATTTATGCACTGACAATCCAATGGAGTAAACCCGTTTCGCTTAAGCGGCGTGGTGCTGTGATTAGCCTTATTATTAGATAAGTATAGTAGATTTCTCATACCAGTCCCATGACTGACTCGTAGTTTGTTTCACATTGCAAACTCGGGTGCCCTCTTTCCACACGGGCAGCCTTGTATTCAGGTTTAGCAGACTTATTCTGGATAGCTGTGGAGCTGAAGACGGATTCTATCATTTCTATTATGCTGTTCAGATCTCATTTATTATATTATGTTTGATTCCGTTGCAGACATTTTGTATTAAATTGAAAACTGTAATTTATGCTAAGTATGATCCTATTATGCTATATAACTCTGATGATATATTATTTCCAGTGTAATTTGAGATACTTTATCTGGTGTAATGCTACATTTCTGTTCTACTACTACTGTTTATGTGTTATATTCCAATGATTATCCTTGCTTTCGTTCTACGGAAGTTTGGGGTCATCACAGTTGGTATCGGAGCTTTGGTTAACCTTAGATTCGGAGTATAACATATTTAAAACAATTCATCTAGATAGAATCAGCAATATTCTAAGGCGAGTAGCTCATTAGAGATAGGATTAGTAATGTATAGAATGAGCACGGCAGAATTGCACACCATAATATGTCATTACATCATCGTTTTTTTTCATATGTCCTTTACTCTTACCATTGCTTAAAAATTATCATTTCTATTGATCCGACTCTTTCCTTGATGGTACAGAACTGACTGAAAATGTGTGGTAGAAATAGAAGAAGTAATTCTATGGTTCGACAATCTAATGAGCCAGGCATGCTCCCACAACCAGAACCGGATCTAGAAGCTCTAGTAAAGAGGTGTCGAAATCTGGGTGGAGTACCATTCTCAGGAAAAGAATCTATCATTGAAACACAAACATGGATACGTTCTACTGAGAAAATTTTTGAAGGCTTAAAGCTGAGAGATGATCAGAAAAGATTACTGGCATCTTGGGCACTCAAAGGCAAAGCTTTAATCTGGTAGGATTCGTTCATTAAGGAAAATCCAGAAGGTAATATTACCTAGGATAGATTTAAAGAAATTTTCACAGAAAAATTTATTCCTCTCGGAGAAATTGAGCGGCTATATGATGAGTTCTACCATTAGAAACAAGGAGATATGACCATTCTGGAGTACCAGAATAAATTCGAGGAACTTTTCCGCTTTGCCCCAGAACAAATGCAAGATCCTTTGAGGAAAAATCGGAGATTTATCAAAGGACTTCAAAGAAAATACCTAAATAGAGTAACTATACATGTTCACCTCCGTTTTTTCTGAAATGATAGATATGGCTTGTCACTATGAGAATATTGCTAAGCAACATGGTTGGGAAGATAAAGAAGAAGGCAGCTCTAGCAGCAAAAGAAAGTTTGAGACTGATAGTCCTAAGGCAAGTACACAGCCTGAGGTCAGTAAGAAGCTTAAAGCCAATAAGAAAAGGCCAAGATATAAGAAAGAACCATTAACAACTGCCACATGCTCTAATTGCAATAGACAAGGACATTTGGCGATAAATTGCGGACCTTTAAAGAAACAAAAGAATGTTGGATCTAAATCCAGTAAAAAGTTTCAAGAGGACAGTGAATGCAATCTTTGCCATCAGACTGGTCATGTAAAGCAAGATTGCCCGCTTTTGAAAGCAACCAAGGAGGCTCAAGTCAATAAAGTGGCAGACACCCCAGCACCCACAGCTAGTCAACAAAGGCCAGATGTCTTGGAAGGGACTCTTACGGTCAACAATATTCCCATTAAAGTATTGTTTGATATGGGTGTGTCACAAGGCTTTATCTCAAGCAATACAGTCAAGAAGTTGAAGTTAAAACTAAGGAACATTGAGGAATCAGTTAGAGTTCACAATCCGATAGGAGGTTCTCTTATTCTCAATGTGTATTGTGGAGTGCCTATTTCCTTTTTCCGTTACCGGTTCTCTTTTAATTTGATTGTCATGGATTTTTCTGAATTTGACATCATTCTTTGGTTGGGTTGGTTAACCAAATATGAAGCCGAAATTAAATGCAGAGAAAGAGTTGTCAAAATTAAAACGAAGCTTGCCAATATTGTCATACCCTGCATAGGCTCAAATGCTGATAGAAAGGAATTTTGGGCTGCTCTTGAGGTTTCCCCCACTGCTACTGGAGATATTCCCATCGTTAAGAATTATGCAGATGTGTTCGAATAAGTTGATAGCTTACCTCCGCGAAGAGAAATTTACTTCAGGATTGACTTAGCTCCAAATGCAAGCCCAGTGGTGCATCCTATTCGAAGAATGACGCGGAAAAAAAAAAGAGCTGAGCAATCAAACCAAACAGCTTTTGTGGAAAGGTCTAATCAGGCCTATCTTTTCAGAGTGGGGTGCATCAGTGGTGTTTGTCCCAAAATCGGATGGTACTCTCCGATTGTGTGTAGACTACAGAGATATCAATAAGAAAATGCTGATGAACAATTATCCATTGCCGTGTATAGATGATTTGTTGGATCGTTTGAATGGGGCGAAAGTGTTTTCGAGGATGGACCTAGCTACAGGTTTCCATCAGCTGCGGATTACCGAAGAGTGTGTTCCTTTGACAGCCTTAAGAGGTCCAGACATGTTTTATGAGTGGTTAGTAACGCCATTCGGCTTATGCAGTGCTCCTGCCTACTTTGTCGATCTGATGAACAGAGTATTTCGGGATGTCTTAAATAAATTCGTGCTAGTTTTCATCGATGTTATCCTAATCTTCTCGAAATCCACTACTGAGCATGAACAACATCTGAAAGAAATTTTGGAAATCTTGCAAAGGAATGTGTTGAAAGCCAAATTCTCTAAATGTATATTCTGGCAAGAAGAAGTGAAATTCCTTGGCCATGTTGTATCTAAGAAAGGCTTTTCAGTAGAACCAGGCAAGATCTCAGCCATCCTAAATTGGAAGCAGCCTAACACTACTATAGAAGTCAGAAGTTTCCTAGGATTGGATGGCTATTATCAGAAATTCGTTAAAGACTTTTCGAAGCTATCTTGTCCATTGACGAAGCAAACTAAGAAGCATACAAAGTTCATTTGAACATCTGAATGTGAGGCAGCTTTCCAAGAGCTGAAATTGAGGTCGATCACTGCTCATGTGTTGACCATTACTGATGGCAATCAGGATTTGAAAGTCTGGACAGATGCTTCTAGAGAAGGTTATTCTTTTTATCTAAACAAACATGTCAGAGATGACATTTTTAATGACAAATCTCATTTTAACATGTTATCCTTTTTTTCTGTTTAAGGTATTGGTGCAGTGCTAATGCAAAGGGACATAGTAGTTGCATATGCTAGCCGTCAGTTGAAACCGCATGAGAAGAAATACCCCACTCATGATCTTGAGTTGATGGCCATTGTATTTTCTCTAAAGATATGGAGGCACTATATCTTGGGTGAGAAGTTCGAATTGTATACTGATCACAAATCCTTGAAGTATCTGTTCACCCAAAGAGATTTGAATTTGAGGCAACAACATTGGGTTGAATTTCTTGCGGCCTATGACCTGGATATCCTATATACTCCAGGGAAAGCCAATGTTGTACCCGATGCACTCAGCAGGAAGAATACGGCCAGCGCCAAGCTTATGATCGCCAGTCTTATCATTATGCCTACATTGATGGATAAGATCTCCGATTTTCAGAAAGATTATAAATTTATTCATATGATTAGTGAGCGAGTTCGAAAGGGCAAAGCGTCAAGCTTCCAAATAGACAGCAAAGGGACCCTCAGACTGCAAGGGCGAATATGAGTGCCAGATATTCCTGAGCTTAAAAGAGAAGTTATGGATGAATGTCAAAAATCTAAACTCAGCATTCATCCAGGAGCAAGCAAGATGTATCATGATCTTAAGCGCACCATTTGGTGGAAGGTGATGAAGAGAGACATTTCTATATATGTTGCTAGATGTTCCACTTGTCAGCAAGTCAAAAGCGATCAACAGAAGCTAGCAGGATTGTTGAAACCGCTAGAGGTTCCAAGTTGGAAGTAGGACCAAATTTCTATGGACTTTATTGATGGTTTGCCCCGAACCAGAAAAGGCAATGACAATATATGGGTGATTGTTGATCATTTCACAAAAACCGCCCATTTTATTCATGTCCGATCTAATAGAACAGCTGAAAGTCTAGCGCAGCTTTATTTCAGAAACATTGTCAGACTACATGGAGTTCCCAATAGCATTGTTAGTGACCGTGATTTTGATATTTACTAGCAAATTCTGGAAAGCATTCCAAGAAGAACTTGGGACCAGGTTGAATCTGAGTACCACTTATCATCCTCAGACAGATGGCCTGACTGAGAGGGTGAACCGCATATTAGAAGACTTGTTGCGAGCATGCATTTTTGATTTTGGCGGGTCATGGGAGGATCACTTGCACTTTCTTGAGTTCTCTTATAATAACAGTTACCAAGCAAGCTTGCAGATGTCGCCGTTTGAAGCATTATATGGTAGGCCATGCAAATCTCTCGCATGTTGGGTGGAACCAGGCAATTGATTAGTATTGGGTCCTGACATGATTCGTAAAGCATCAGATAAATTTGATTTTATTAAGAAGCGAATACTGACTGCTCAGAGCCGACAGAAGAGCTATGCAGACTCACAAAGAAGGGATTTAGAATTATCTGTTGGTGATTATGTATACTTGAGGGTTTCCCCACTGAGAGGTGTAGTTCTTTTTGGGAAGACTGAGAAGTTGGCACCGAGATTCATTGGTTCATTCCCTATTCTCGAAAGGATCTGAACTCTCGCTTATAGGGTGCAGTTGCCTGACTGGTTGCTAGGGGTGCATGATGTATTCCATGTGTCTCAACTCCGAAAGCATGTACATGATCCATACTTGGTTGTGGAAGAAGCAGCAGAACAAGATTTGGAGTAACTCTTGTGTTGAGGTACATTTACAATATTTTGCATTTTCCGTTTTGTTTCCAACTTTACTCTTGTTTCCTTTTCGGGGACGAAAGGCTTTTAAGTGGGGGAGATTGTAACAACCTGGAAAATCAGAACCAATTTAAAATTTTTATTTTAAGAAATTTTGTTGGAAAATGTGCCAAAATTTAAAATTTCCATTTTTAAATAATATTAAAGCTATTAAAAATAGTCATTTTACAAAACGACCTCCGTTTTCGATGAAACCACTTTTGTTGGATTCGGAATGTCAAATTATTGCTAGGTTTCAATTTTCATAATTTTTCGAATTAATATGTGAGCGTGGCAAAAGAAATGTGTTTTGTCGATTTCAGTCAAATTTAATCGACCTAGAAAAAGGGCGATTTTTCAAACGGTCTCCAAATTTGAAGAAATTAATTTTGTTAGGACCGTATCATCAAAATAAAGCTAGAAATAATTTTTCTGTAATTTTTAGAGTCTGTATGTGGTCCCGGTGAATTTAAATGTACGTTCGAATTAAATAAATAAATAATTTATATTTTAAATTGAAGAAAACAGACTGAAAGCAGTCGATTGGGCTGATGAGACCTATCCCATTGTATCCGGAATGAGGATATTTGGCTGGGAGCGACACTCGTTGGGTTTGAATTGGAGTTTATATGAGCTAAAGGGTATTTTTGGATTTAAAATGAATTAAATAAATAAAATAAAAAGAGAAATATACGTATATATACACGTATTTCGTAACCCTAATCTAATATGCAGGAGCCTCCATTATTTGAATTCCATGGCCACCGAGCTCTTATTCTGATTCCTTAAGCTAATTTAGAAGAGGATCGAGCCCCCTTCAGATCTGTACGGTTGGATCCTCCCCAGTGGCACGATTTTGGAGAACCGGGCCTATAAACCTCCTTCGTTCGCGACCGATTTTCTCCTCCACTATCAGTTTGAACTCGACGTAGGTGGGGTCCACTGGTGCGCCTTTCCAAGCACTTCAACGCGGTGCTGTTCGATCGGCGTCCGATGCTCTTAATTTCGTGAAAATCCGAACCCTAGGTTCGAAGAAATTGAAAAACCCATCGGCCTAAGTTTTGATTATAGAAGAAGGTATAAAATTCTAAAGTAAATTAATTAATTTAATATATTTAAAATGTTATAAACTTAAATAAATCATAACTTCATCATACGAATTCAGAATTGGACGATTTCAGAAGCATTGCAATCGTGAGACCGAGATCTACATTTCTGGACTGATTAGAATGGATTCAGAGAAGATCAGATTTTGGACGAGAAATTCGATTTTGAATTATTCAGAATTAAAACCCACTGTGAAAATTCTTTATTTTTAATAATTAAAATTTATTAATTTATGATCGTGTTAGAAATCAAATCCGCTGTTAAATTCCACTGGTTATTACGTGATTTGATTTGGGTTGATAATGCTGTTATGTTGATATGTGGATTGGATGTATCATTTTTTTTTGAAATAAAAGGATTGAAACAGAAATTATCATTTTTGTTGAAAAAAAAAAGTTAAAGCAAAATTATCATGTTTGTTGAAATAAAATGGTTGAAACCAAAAATAACATTTTGTTAAATAGATTAGTATTAATCATTTTGTTAAATAGATTTGTACTAAAACAAAAATGTCAATTTGGTTGAATTTGATTATTGCTAACAAAATGACGTTGTCCCTTTTATTTCATTCTGTTAAAAATAGAATTATTGACAAAGTAGAAAGGTCACCTTTTACTACATTAGAATTGAGAAAGTAAAAATGTCACTTTTTATTTCATTAGAATTGACAAAGTAGAAATGTCACTTTTTATTTCATTAGAATTGACAAAATAAAAATTTCATTTTTGCTGCATTAGAATTGGCAAATAAAAATGTCATTTATTAATGTATTAGGATTGACATAACTGAAAATGTCATTTTTGTTGAATTAAAATTGTCAAATAAAAATGTCATTTATTATCGTATTAGAATTGACATGAATAAAAATGTCATTTTTATTATATTAGTATTGACAAAACAAAATTATCATCTTTGTTGAAATTTGTTTAATTGAAACGAAATACTCAGTTTTGTCAAATTTGTTTAAATGAAACAAAATATTCATTTTTGTCAAACAATGCAGTTGAAAACAAAAATGAACTTTTGTCAAATTAGAATTGTTGAACAAATTATCCATTTTGTAAAATTATGATTATTAGACAAAATATACATTTTGTTAATTAAAAAGGATTAAACAAAAATGCACACTTTTGTTCATTAAACAGAAATATACATTTTTGTTCATTAAAAAGAATGGAACATTTTTGTTAATTAAAAAGGATTAAACAAAAATGTACACTTATGTTCATTAAACAGAAATATACACTTTTATTCATTAAAAAGAATTAAACATTTGTGATAACCCGTGACTTCCCCGGTAAAGGAAAGCGCGAATTATTGTGAGGACAAGACGAATCAGAACACAAACAGAAGAACTTTCATTGCTTGTTACAACAATTCCATCAGAATACAAGAATATACAGAGTATGAATAAATATTACATATTTGACAAATATCATATATTACAATAAATTACACAGCAGCTGTAACACCCCGAATTTTAGTTAATACTAGAATTCACTAATTATAGGATAAATAATCTCAGATGTGGGAATTGGGGGTAACGGGCTGCGTCATTGCGTTCGTCTCGGAAAAATACGCGAAATAGAGTCCGAGTTTTCGAGAATCGGAGTCCGTACGGCCCGGTTATGGCCCAAAGAAGTTTTCAGAAAATTCAAAGATAAAAACAGATTTAAAAATTTAAAATATTCAGATTTGGAATGGGTCAGGCGGGGTCAGGCGGGAAGCTTCCCGCCCTACCCATGTCGACAGGCCTGTCGACAGGGGTGTCGACTTGCCTGTCGACTTGCCTGTCGACAGGGGCCTGGCGCCCAGTGAACCTGGGTGCACCAGGTTGCACCAAGTTGGGTTTCAGGCTGGCTAGGAGGGCTGGTTCTAGAGATTTCCTAAATCTAAGGGTCCTAATCCAATCTATGGTTAATCTAAGGGCCTAAAATGCAACCTAATCCTATAAATAAGACCCTAACCCTATCCTAATTCATTCATAATTAGGTTTTGTAACTAAACTATGGCAAAATGAAATTTGAGCATGGCCTCCACTAGTTCATGAAGAAGTTGCAAGCAAATCACTCTCTAATCAACCTCTAAGTATCTTAATCTTCTTCATTAGCTTGCTAATTGTGTTTTGGTGAGTTTCTATGGCTTTAATAATCAATTGTTAAATTGATTATGGTAGGATGTGATAAGACATGGCTATGTTTGTGGATAAATGTATTTATGCAAGTTTGTATGATATGTGATTTGCAAGTTTTATGTTAAATGCAAGTTTAAGACCATGTTTTATGATGCAAAACACCATGTTAAACATTTATGCATATGTGACATGTTATGCAAACTATATGTGAGAATATATGCAAGTTATATGTAACATGATATGCAAGTTATGCATGTGATTTTATGCGTGCTAAGTAGTTGGTGTTATGCATATTAAGTATTTGATGTTATGCATACATATGAAGCTATGTGAATGATTATGAAGTTATGTGTATGTTTAAATGCAAGATTAACATGTTATGCATGCATATGAGGTTATGTGAATGATTATGAAGTTATGTGTATGTTTAAATGCAAGATTAACATGTTATGCATGCATATGAGGTTATGTGAATGATTATGAAGTTATGTGTATGTTTAAATGCAAGATTAACATGTTATGCATGCATATGAGGTTATGTGAATGATTATGAAGTTATGTGTATGTTTAAATGCAAGATTAACATGTTATGCATGCATATGAAGTTATGTGAATGATTATGAAGTTATGTGTATGCTTATATGCAAGATCAACATATTATGCAAGTTATGTGTATAATGTTATGTAAGTTATGTGCATGTTGTCATGCGAGTTC
Organism: Allium sativum; assembly: GCA_030737875.1. Lineage (NCBI taxonomy): Eukaryota > Viridiplantae > Streptophyta > Magnoliopsida > Asparagales > Amaryllidaceae > Allium > Allium sativum. The sequence continues at coordinate 890,029,620 of CM060916.1, read as the reverse complement.
ATATGCAAGTTAGGTGTATGAGGTTATGCAAGTTATGTGCATGATGTTATGCAAAGTTATGATGCAAGTTCATATGCAAAGTTATGATGCAAGTTCATATGCAAAGTTATGATGCAAGTTCATATGCAACATGTTATGCAAGTCATGTGTGTGATAATATGCAAGTTTGGGTTAAATGTAGTTGGGTTAATATATGCTCATATATGCAAGTTGACATCCTCTTAATCCATGACAAAGTATATGCTAATATTTGGTTTAACCCATGATATTTGTGATGGATCTTCCCTTTATTATGTCGTGAAATGAGAACGATTTACGTGGGGAACGATGGGGTTAATAAATATGTTAATAAAAGTATGATTGGGTATGATTAAGCATACCATAAAAATAAATTACCATAAGTGGGAATTTACCTATTGAGTTAGGTCTACCCCATGGGAATTTACCTATTGAGTTAGGTCTACCCATGTTATGGAAAACTTGATATTAATTAGGGATAATTAATATGGGGGTGATTAATTAGGTGTAATTAATCGACTAAGACACGAGGTTGGACTCATTTGTAGTGTAAAACTGCCCGGACCCGACCGGCTTAACCAGTTGCTACAAATGTCAGCCCAATGTGAGAGGTCTTAGCCACAAATTAAATACGTGATTATGGTAAAGACACGAGGTTAGACTCTGTTATGACGTAAGACTGCCCGGACTCTACCGGCTTAACCAGGCGGTCATAACAGCCAGTCTAATGTGGGAGGTCTTTATGGGAGATCACGGTCTTAATTAATTAAGAAACACTTAACCATATGAGCATGTAGTGGGACATGAGGGGTTAAGTGGGTGCCTTGGGTGGCAGGTGGTAACTAGTGGGGGTGCCTTGGGTGGCATGAGGAAACTAGTGGGTTGCCTTGGGTGGCAATAGAAAATACGATTAGAATACTTAACCAAAGTGGAACATGTAATTAAGCATAATTAAAGGGTTAAGTAAGTGCCTTGGGTGGCATGTGGGAATCAAGTAAGTGCCTTGGGTGGCATGTGGAAATCTAGTGGGTGCCTTAAGTGGCAGTTGTAATATAATTGGATGACTTAACCAAACCTTAACATATAAGGGGGCATGATTATAAAAAAAAAAAGGGTTAAGTGGGATACACTAGATATTTGACAAGCTTAAGTAGTAGCTTGTGGGGGTCCATTTCAACCAATATCCCAAACGTATCTTTGTGGGCTCGACCCATGTCGAGTGACGGGACACGCATATTGGGCTTGATTATAAGAGGCCAAAACGGGGTAGCGGTGGCAACGCAAGTCCAACGGGTTTCATATGCGTGTGTGGGCCCGGGCTGGTAGATAAGCCGTTGTTGCATCATGTAGATATAAAGCCGTGCACCGTTAGTATTGGGTAGCCACTTTAGGGGAGTGATACACCCCACTGTGGGACCAGCACGGGTATCTACGGTAGGGAGCCGATCGATGGGGAGTAGTGGGTACACCTAGTAAAGATTGGGGCAGACGGCACCTATGTAGGGGTACACGAAACTACTGGGTAAGATTACTAGGTACACCTAGTGAATGTAGGGGCAGACGGCACCTACGTGGTCAGTTATACACCTAGTGGAGGTAGGGGCAGACGGCACCTACGTGGTCAGTTAGAAGTACCAGAAACTACTAGTTATATTTTCTAAGACTTTAGATGGGATCAACCTTTAAGTAGGAATTACTCTTGGTGGGTAGAACTGGTGTGGTGCAGTGTAAATAAGTCTGGGGTGGTATAAGAATTATCCTTGGGTAGATAAATGCGTCTTTTCGGTTATCGTGGCACATCCGGTGTTTAGTTGGCTACTTAGTGTAGTCATTATCCCCAGAGGTACCGTACCTTATTTATGTCATACCCTAATTACTTTAATGGTTGTGTTGTTAGGGTTATAGGACTCACTCAGACTTATGTCTGACCCCGTTGTTTTTATCTTTTTCCCAACCCTCAGGTTATCAGAGTGGGCCTAGCACTAGTGGGCTTGGATCAGACCGCTATATCTATCTTTTGGGCTTGGACCGTAGAAGTAAAGCTCGGATTATCTTTTCTATTATGGCTATTGTCTATGTAGTGGGATTATGTACTTCTATTTTATCGGGATGGATATTATGTACTTGACTCTTGTTATGGTTTTGTGATGTAACCAAACATGTTTTACTTTCCGCTGAAATGAAATGAAATGATGATTTAAATTTTCAAGTATTACTTATATCTGTCTTGTTATAATTTTTCTGTTCTATATTCACTTAAAATACTCCACCAATGTTATGGCATTCCCTTAGTGAGTGACCGTAGCGGGTGTGGGGTGTTACACGTGGTATCAGAGCTTAAGGTTACCAGAACAGATAAAATTTTTAGAAAAACTATTTTCTAAGAATATTTTTGGAAAGGAGTATTTTCAAAAACATGTCTTTTAAGAGAAAAGTTTTTGAAAGAAAAGCATAATCCCCAATAGCCATATCTATATCTTTCGAATTCCCCGTTTTGAATCCCTTCCTCTCTCTCATTAAGAGTTTCCCCTCCGCGTATAGATGATCTTTCTAAGATAGATAAGAGTGGAAAACCACTTCAAGGGACTTAGACGTTAGTCGGATTGGAAGTTGGTTCAAGAGGGAGGAGGACTGGTAGGTATCTATTGGATAGACGAGGGGAGGAAGGCTCAAACAATTGTTTGGTTAATGAAGGATGAAAACTCATTGGTGGAAGGTTACGAGTGGAGAATGGGAAGAAGAAGGCAAGTGGTTATCCTTTTGAGAGGAATAGGACACCTTATTAGGATTGTCCAAAGAAGCAAGGGCAAGGTATGGAATCTTCTGGGGGGGTAGTTGTATTCCCTCACGACTAGGGTACCAGATGGGGATAAGACCGTCTAGATTGGAGGTTGGATTTCTTTATCATCCAATTCGAACTTTATTTGATTCTGACGCATCGAGTTCGTTTATCTCATCATTACTAGTAGAGTCACTGCACTGAGACACCAGTTGGTAGATGATCCCTTAGTTGTTTCAAACCCAGTTGGGCTCCATGATGTGGTTGGGTTTGAAAGTTTCTATACTTAGCGTTGGGTTAAGATGTGATGCTTGCTGGGCTTCACGGGCTATGGGTTAGTTTTGGGCATGGACTGGTTATCCAGTAGGAGTGCCGTTCTTCATTTTGAAGGGAGAGTTGTTAGGCTTATGGGCCGCCTGGGTAACACTCTCGAGATCTCTTGTAACCCCATAGAATCTGTTATGCTAAGGTATCTAGAATCGCTTGACACGTTGGTCTAGAGTCTGCGATCTGTTAGAGTGGTCCGGGAATACCCGGATGTGTGTGAGGAGGTGAAGGGCTTACCTCCGAAGCGGGAGATTGACTTCCGAATATATCTGGTGGATAATGCTAAACCAGTATCTTGGCTAGTGTGCCACATGGCTCCTCATGAGAGGAGGGAACTCCATAAGTAAGTAGGCGATTTGCTTGAGAAGGGGTTCATAAGACGAAGTATATCGGAGGGGGGCGCTCCAGTAGTTTTTGTTATGAAGGCGGATGGGTCCCTCAGACTTGTGTAGGCTAAAGAGAACTAAACAAACTCACAAAGAAGAATGGACACCCATTGCCGAGGATTGATGATCTCTTTGATCAGTTGGCTGGCGCCTCATTATTTTTGTAGTAGGACTCAGCCACGGAAGTTCATCAGTTGAGAGTGGCTGAGGATTGCATAGAAAAGACTACCCTTAGGACTCCGGATGTTTTTTTTTTGGAGTGGCTGGTGATGCCATTCGGTTTGACGAACGCCCCCGCATACTTTGTTGATTTGATGAGAAGGGTGTTCAGGGAGTACCTAAATAAGTTTGTGATGGTCTTTGTGGATGACATCTGGGTCTTTTCTAGGAGCAAAATAAGTTTTCGTATGTGCTCAATGGGGTGAGCAAAGCCAGTTATGGGAAAACGGTGGTTTTGGAGCGAGACTGGGGAGGACATCCAAAATTGGTCAAGGGCTTAATTATTTAGCCATTTTTATTAGTATCATCTCACGTAGGTCGTCTGAATTCGAAGGAGGTATCCCTTGGGTGTTTGTCTGATATTGGTTTAGGCCTTTGGGGCTTGCATTTGGGGGATGCCGAATTCGACTAGGGTGGTCTGCGTGGGAGACAGTTGTGATGATTTTGGATGATATTCTGGTGGAGAAGAGCATGCCCTACATCTTAGGGAAGTGTGGGAGACTCTTCGAGCGCATAGTCTTAGGACAGCAAAAGTGGATGGGATTTTTAGCATCCTATGGGTTTGAGATAGCGTATACCCCTGGCAAGGGTAACATGGTAGCGGACACCTTAAGTAGAAAAAGGTTGTCCTTGAGTTCATTGTTCGTTGAACGACGGAGCTTAGAGTTTATTTCTAAGTTTGACTTTAGACCTTCCGTTGACTTTGTACCCGGTTTGCTAGCCTCCTTGGAGGTTAGACCTACTCTTTTGGGGCGGATTGGAAGAGCACAGAGGGACGATCCACAGTTGGTTGAGTTGGTAGAGAAGCTCATAAGGGGGGAAGTCGTCCAGCCATTTGAGTAGGAACACCCTAGACAATAGGGGGTGTTTGCGTAGAGACGGTAGACTTTGTGTACCGCAAGACGAGGGTTTGAGGAAGGCTATTCGTGATGACGCACACCGTTCTAGGATGACCATTCATCCCGGTGGGGATAAGATGTACCAAGACATGAAGAGGGTTTTCTTCTGAGCCGGTATGAAGAAAGATGTGGCCGAGTATGTCGCTCGATGTTTGGTGTGCCAGCAAGTGAAGGCGGAGCAAAGGAAACCAGGTGGGTTGCTTCACCCATTGAAGGTTCCGAAATGGAAGTGGGATAGCGTCTCGATGGATTTTATTGACGGGTTACCCAGGTCGAGGTAGGGTAATACAGGAATTTGGGTGGCGGTAGATAGACATACTGAGAGCACCCATTTCATACCTGTGAAGAGCAAGAGGACGGCTCCATGGCAAGCTTCAGTATATCTTCGAGAGATGGTTCGATTACATGGGGTACCCTCTAGCATAGTAAGTGATCGAGATCCTATCTTCACTAGCGAGTTCTGGAAGAGTTTGCAAGAGGCGGTAGGGACTCAGTTGTGTTTGAGTACCGCATATCATCCTCAGACGGACGGCCAGACCGAGAGGGTGAATCATGTCCTAGAAGACCTTTTGAGGCTTTGTATCTTAGATTTTGGAAGAACATGGGAAGAGCATCTTCCATTGGTGGAGTTCGCGTATAGTAATAGCTTTCAGTCCAGTATTGGTATGGCACCTTTCGAAGCTCTTTATGAAAGGCCTTGTCGATCACCTACACGTTGGTAGGAATCTACGGATAAGATCTTGCTTGGGCCGATAAGGTTAGAAAGACTTCGGGAAAAGATTGATTTGATTCAAAGAAGGATGAAAGCGACGCAAGATAAACAGAAATCTTATGCGGACAAGAGGAGAACAGAGCTTGAGTTTGATATTAGGACATGCTTTTTATCAAGATATCTCCGTTGCGGAATGTGGTTCACTTTGGATCTGTTGGGAAGTGAGTACCAAGGTTTGTTGGACCGTTTCCTATTAAGGAAAGGATTGGACAGATGTCATATAGAGTGGAGTTGCCCGACAGGCTTAGTGGTGTACATGATATATTCCATGTGTTACATTTGAGGAAGTTCCTACATGAGACCGAAGAGGCGGTAGAGCCGAGCCTGCTTAGAGAAGTGGAAGTAGAGCATGATACGACGATTCGACGAGCTCCTACTTGCATCCTTGGGTCAGAGATTTGGAAGTTGAGAAACAGAGAGGTTCAACTAGTCAAAGTACGAAGGGGAGATGAAGAGAGCGACGCTACCTGGGAGACGGAAGCGAAGATGCGTTTGTGATACCCTTTTCTTTCGGAGGGTATGTCCTTTTGCTTCTCCTTCATCGCATATCTTGTGTTTATCTTATTCTTAGTATGTCCTCTCGATAGTACCTTTGACCTTTAGATAGGGTAAACCTATGGTTGAAACATGTGTTTGAGACATGTTATGGTTGATGGATGCAAGTGGATGCAAGTGTTTGCTAGTGGTTGCTCGTGGATGCATATACACACACTCTAGGCACTAGATCGGCTCAATCACTTCATATTGCATATTGCATAAAATTGTGTGTAGGAAAATATATTTATGGATGTATAATGGTTGTGTTATCACATGGATGATGCATTTTGGTGAATGATTGTGCACTCATGTAGATATTGTATGTGTCGATAGGGTTCTCTCGCATACATAATGGATGCATGGCATTATCATGGTTTGCATATGTTCATACGTTAGATAGGGAACATATACACACACTTTTTGCATATGCTCATACATCATTAGAAATTGTTTTAAGGACAATGGATGCCCGTGGTTGATGATTTGAGTAGATGGTTGTTTGGATGGTAGGATATGCATTCTCCTTAGCTTAGAGATTTCGGGGACGAAATCCTTTAAGGAGGGGAGAATGTAACACCCCGAATTTTAGTTAATACTAGAATTCACTAATTATAGGATAAATAATCTCAGATGTGGGAATTGGGGGTAACGGGCTGCGTCATTGCGTTCGTCTCGGAAAAATACGCGAAATAGAGTCCGAGTTTTCGAGAATCGGAGTCCGTATGGCCCGGTTATGGCCCAAAGAAGTTTTCAGAAAATTCAAAGATAAAAACAGATTTAAAAATTTAAATATTCAGATTTGGAATGGGTCAGGCGGGGTCAGGCGGGAAGCTTCCCGCCCTACCCATGTCGACAGGGCTGTCGACAGGCCTGTCGACAGGGGTGTCGACTTGCCTGTCGACTTGCCTGTCGACAGGGGCCTGGCGCCCAGTGAACCTGGGTGCACCAGGTTGCACCAAGTTGGGTTTCAGGCTGGCTAGGAGGGCTGGTTCTAGAGATTTCCTAAATCTAAGGGTCCTAATCCAATCTAGGGTTAATCTAAGGGCCTAAAATGCAACCTAATCCTATAAATAAGACCCTAACCCTATCCTAATTCATTCATAATTAGGTTTTGTAACTAAACTATGGCAAAATGAAATTTGAGCATGGCCTCCACTAGTTCATGAAGAAGTTGCAAGCAAATCACTCTCTAATCAACCTCTAAGTATCTTAATCTTCTTCATTAGCTTGCTAATTGTGTTTTGGTGAGTTTCTATGGCTTTAATAATCAATTGTTAAATTGATTATGGTAGGATGTGATAAGACATGGCTATGTTTGTGGATAAATGTATTTATGCAAGTTTTTATGATATGTGATTTGCAAGTTTTATGTTAAATGCAAGTTTAAGGCCATGTTTTATGATGCAAAACACCATGTTAAACATTTATGCATATGTGACATGTTATGCAAACTATATGTGAGAATATATGCAAGTTATATGTAACATGATATGCAAGTTATGCATGAGATTTTATGCATGCTAAGTAGTTGGTGTTATGCATATTAAGTATTTGATGTTATGCATACATATGAAGCTATGTGAATGATTATGAAGTTATGTGTATGTTTAAATGCAAGATTAACATGTTATGCATGCATATGAGGTTATGTGAATGATTATGAAGTTATGTGTATGTTTAAATGAAAGATTAACATGTTATGCATGCATATGAGGTTATGTGAATGATTATGAAGTTATGTGTATGTTTAAATGCAAGATTAACATGTTATGCATGCATATGAGGTTATGTGAATGATTATGAAGTTATGTGTATGTTTAAATGCAAGATTAACATGTTATGCATGCATATGAAGTTATGTGAATGATTATGAAGTTATGTGTATGCTTATATGCAAGATCAACATATTATGCAAGTTATGTGTATAATGTTATGTAAGTTATGTGCATGTTGTCATGCGAGTTCATATGCAAGTTAGGTGTATGAGGTTATGCAAGTTATGTGCATGATGTTATGCAAAGTTATGATGCAAGTTCATATGCAAAGTTATGATGCAAGTTCATATGCAACATGTTATGCAAGTCATGTGTGTGATAATATGCAAGTTTGGGTTAAATGTAGTTGGGTTAATATATGCTCATATATGCAAGTTGACATCCTCTTAACCCATGACAAAGTATATGCTAATATTTGGTTTAACCCATGATATTTGTGATGGATCTTCCCTTTATTATGTCGTGAAATGAGAACGATTTACGTGGGGAACGATGGGGTTAATAAATATGTTAATAAAAGTATGATTGGGTATGATTAAGCATACCATAAAAATAAATTACCATAAGTGGGAATTTACCTATTGAGTTAGGTCTACCCCATGGGAATTTACCTATTGAGTTAGGTCTACCCATGTTATGGAAAACTTGATATTAATTAGGGATAATTAATATGGGGGTGATTAATTAGGTGTAATTAATCGACTAAGACACGAGGTTGGACTCATTTGTAGTGTAAAACTGCCCGGACCCGACCGGCTTAACCAGTTGCTACAAATGTCAGCCCAATGTGAGAGGTCTTAGCCACAAATTAAATACGTGATTAAGGTAAAGACACGAGGTTAGACTCTGTTATGACGTAAGACTGCCCGGACTCTACCGGCTTAACCAGGCGGTCATAACAGCCAGTCTAATGTGGGAGGTCTTTATGGGAGATCACGGTCTTAATTAATTAAGAAACACTTAACCATATGAGCATGTAGTGGGACATGAGGGGTTAAGTGGGTGCCTTGGGTGGCAGGTGGTAACTAGTGGGGGTGCCTTGGGTGGCATGAGGAAACTAGTGGGTTGCCTTGGGTGGAAATAGAAAATACGATTAGAATACTTAACCAAAGTGGAACATGTAATTAAGCATGATTAAAGGGTTAAGTAAGTGCCTTGGGTGGCATGTGGGAATCAAGTAAGTGCCTTGGGTGGCATGTGGAAATCTAGTGGGTGCCTTAAGTGGCAGTTGTAATATAATTGGATGACTTAACCAAACCTTAACATATAAGGGGGCATGATTATATAAAAAAAAAAGGGTTAAGTGGGATACACTAGATATTTGACAAGCTTAAGTAGTAGCTTGTGGGGGTCCATTTCAACCAATATCCCAAATGTATCTTTGTGGGCTCGACCCATGTCGAGTGACGGGACACGCATATTGGGCTTGATTATAAGAGGCCAAAACGGGGTAGCGGTGGCAACGCAAGTCCAACGGGTTTCATATGCGTGTGTGGGCCCGGGCTGGTAGATAAGCCGTTGTTGCATCGTGTAGATATAAAGCCGTGCACCGTTAGTATTGGGTAGCCACTTTAGGGGAGTGATACACCCCACTGTGGGACCAGCACGGGTATCTACGGTAGGGAGCCGATCGATGGGGAGTAGTGGGTACACCTAGTAAAGATTGGGGCAGACGGCACCTATGTAGGGGTACACGAAACTACTGGGTAAGATTACTAGGTACACCTAGTGAATGTAGGGGCAGACGGCACCTACGTGGTCAGTTATACACCTAGTGGAGGTAGGGGCAGACGACACCTACGTGGTCAGTTAGAAGTACCAGAAACTACTAGTTATATTTTCTAAGACTTTAGATGGGATCAACCTTTAAGTAGGAATTACTCTTGGTGGGTAGAATTGGTGTGGTGCAGTGTAAATAAGTCTGGGGTGGTATAAGAATTATCCTTGGGTGGATAAATGCGTCTTTTCGGTTATCGTGGCACATCCGGTGTTTAGTTGGCTACTTAGTGTAGTCATTATCCCCAGAGGTACCGTACCTTATTTATGTCATACCCTAATTACTTTAATGGTTGTATTGTTAGGGTTATAGGACTCACTCAGACTTATGTCTGACCCCGTTGTTTTTATCTTTTTCCCAACCCTCAGGTTATCAGAGTGGGCCTAGCACTAGTGGGCTTGGATCAGACCGCTATATCTATCTTTTAGGCTTGGATCGTAGAAGTAAAGCTCGGATTATCTTTTCTATTATGGCTATTGTCTATGTAGTGGGATTATGTACTTCTATTTTATCGGGATGGATATTATGTACTTGACTCTTGTTATGGTTTTGTGATGTAACCAAACATGTTTTACTTTCCGCTGAAATGAAATGAAATGATGATTTAAATTTTCAATTATTACTTATATCTGTCTTGTTATAATTTTTCTGTTCTATATTCACTTAAAATACTCCACCAATGTTATGGCATTCCCTTAGTGAGTGACCGTAGCGGGTGTGGGGTGTTACAGCAGCGGAAAATAATACAAAACACAACTAGAAGTAATACACGGATACGGAGCTTTCCGAGTATCGTTCCAGCTGTAAATCAGGATCCTGTGAATATAAATCTGCAAAACAAAAACTACTAGCTGCCCGCGTCAAAATAAGGGCACCTAGAGTTTAGGTTAAAACAATAAACTCCAGGTCAGTCATGTGACTGGTGTGAGAACTAAAATAGTTATTAATCTTTATTTTAAAGTTAGGTAATTCAAGGGACCATGCCGTATAACATGGAACGGGTTTCCTCCCAAGAACAACAGTGCATAAAACAACAGCGCAATGCTAAATAAAGAAAAATGAAGCTATTGTAAGACCCAGGTCCCATCACACAATGCAACACAAGCCGAAGGATAGGGTTTTACCTTATAATAGCCAAAGAATGCTTGATACGTTTTAAAAACAGATTATTTCAATAATACTATAAGTGTATAGTGTCAAAACAATTTCAATCATAAATATCAATCATAGACGGCATGGGTACGATATATCATGTCGCCAAACTAGGCTCTACAATCAAAACCGCAAAATCACGTATTTGGAAGCTGGATTCTCATCTGTGAACCAAGGCTAGGCGTAATCCTACCGTTTCGAGACAATCTAGCCGACCATGTCTCAGGACTCAGCCGCAACTGTATCTAGGCAACATACAGGGCCAGTCCACCGATGTGGATTAAACTTAAACCCTGAACATGCGTTTCCCCGCCCTTTGGGGCGTAAATGAGCCAAATAACTCCATCAGCTCCACACAGTCACCAATATATCCGAGGCGCCTTGCAACAGCAACAACCACATAAGTCAAACCCGTCAGGGCGTGTAAAACCACTGACGCCACTTCTAGCTAGAAAGAAACGCATGCCCTCCCTGCCGTCCTCTCCCGTTTCTGGTTCACAACCGGGGTGTGAGGATCGCGAATCAACGTTACACAAAGCTATGCCACACAGGCCGTGCTTTGATCATCAACCACAAGACTCTGCTTTTCAACAGAAGCCTTGATCATATTGCCACTTAGGCATGCCACACAGGCAATTCACTCCATGCGTTTGATATCCATCAATATATAACCTCTGAGCTCGTACGTCTCAGAGAAGGGCGTTAAGAAAGAGAATAAATTCTCCTCCGCCAAACAGATATATATTTAATAGAAATCAACCACACAGAATAAAATCCAATGTCAGACACACAGTCCATTTACAAGTTCGTTCTGGGTCTGAACGAAACCGGAGGCACTTTCCTCGCATATCCATCGATCTCCAAGTACGTCTGGACGATCACTAACTGATTCCTTCCTCTTGGGTGTACGGCCCAATCAAGATCATCAGTAATCACCCAAATGACGTGAAGACTTCCAGTCTTCGACCACCGTCTTCATCCTCGACACCACGTCAAATCAGTTATTCAGAATGGGATAAACCCAGTCTTTCTGAATAACTCGCGTATATAACAAACAAGTGTTACACAAACACAACATACACCTCATTCCAATTCATCAGTCACTAACCGTAAATTAACAAGAGAATAATTCCCCAAATATTAACCCGGAAGGCCGAAACCAACATCAGATCAATACAGGAAACCATTATGCTTAGCTAACCTACAGTTAGTTTCTAAATTTCACATTCTTAGGGAAAGGTTCCCATTAATTTTATTAAAGATAAATTCCTCAAATTTATTCTTTAATCTTCTTTTGAATATCAATTCAACTAGTCGGGATTAGCGAACTACAACGAAGTAATCATTTATTTTATTTCCCAATCGCAACTTATTCATCCCATGAAGTAAAACTGGTCATACTTTATATCTAACACCACGGTGTTATCAGTAAATTCAATTACCATTTCATGTTCAAGTCTAATTAAAGATTTAACTATCGCCTGGAGCAAAACTGGTGATACTCTATTCTCGATCATTTCAGTCTAATTAAAGATTCATTAATACTCCACTTGGTTTTAATCTTCCTCTTTAACTGGGTAAAAGAACCAATGTCATTTAAAACACGATTCGCGATAAACCCAAAATCACATTCCATTCTATCAGCCTTTAACCGTAAAATAGCAAGTGAGCAATTCCCTAAGTATTAACCCCGAAGGCCGAAACCAACATCAGATCAATACCCAAGAAACCATTCAACTTAACTAATCTCCAGTTAGTTTCTGATTTTCTTAACTTAGTTGGGTCTAAGAAAAGTATTATTGAAGATACCGTACGCGACAACCCAAAATCACATTTGAAATTAAATACAAGGCTCTGAATAGAGAATATATCGGCTTATATTCAATATCAAATTCTACGACCAACAAATATCGTATTGGAAATAACGATATTAATATATCTTTCAAATTCCCACAACAATATCTGTATCATCACGAAATCCAACATCGAAATATTCCAAAGACAATTTCGATTCAAATCCATTCCAATTCAATTATTGGAAATTCTGGTTTCTTTTAAAACCATTTCAAATCCAATCTATTTATTTAAAAATAAATAAATTATTATTCTAATTCAAAATTAGTTCATTTCGATAAAAATATATTTTTATCTTTTCAAATATGGAGTTTTTCATCCCAATTCTTCACAAATCATTTCTTATGATTTTACACAAATTATTACTATTTTTAATAATTTATCAAGGCCCGTACAATCGATTTCCATCAACGGCCATCGAACTGCACTTACAGCGACCTCTTCCAAATTTGATTTGGACATAATTCCAAACCAACCGTTAGATTTCTAATTTCTAAAATTCATTAGAAAGCTCTTTTCGATACGAACCCAAGGTTCCGGTTTTAGGAGAATCTGATGGTCGGATCTCCCGCAACGTCGATTCGAAGTCAATGGTCGAAATTCGCGAACTACCGCAGCGCAGCGCGTTCTATTCAGGTCATTATATATATATATATATATATATATATATATATATATATATATATATATATAATATTATATATATTTCATCGATTTCCTTTTAAAACGTATTTTATAAATCGTTTTAAATTCGTTTTCAAAACGATTTCAACTTCCTTTTCAAACTCAAATCAAAATTGAATTTTTCAATATAAATTGGTTTTAACTTCATTTCAAATCGATTTCAATTCAATTTCAATTTAATTCGAATTTCGATTTATTTCAATTTAATTCGAATTTCAATTCATTTCAATTTAATTCGAATTTCAATTCATTTCAATTTAATTCGAATTTCGATTCATTTCAATTTAATTCGAATTTCGATTTATTTCAATTTAATTCGAATTTCGATTTATTTCAATTTAATTCGAATTTCGATTTATTTCAATTTAATTCGAATTTCGATTTATTTCAATTTAATTCGAATTTCGAAATCACTTTCAATATTCGTTGAAAAATGAATAAAATCGATATAAATATCGTCCACGTCAAATTGGCGTCAATCTAATCAACACGGCTTTTATTCCATACATGAATATTTATTCTATCCAACACATGAATATATTTTCAATTCAACACATGAATTTATTTTCTATTCAATACATGAATTTATTTTCTATATTGGAATGAGGCCCAATCAATTACCATATAATGTTAATTATATGGATTTTCTACGACACATGCATATAATAGCAACGATAAATAATCAACCATCATCCAGAGTGCACCGCACAACTGCATAAGCGTTAAATATGAATAATTAACGCTTACACAGTCTGTCGACCAATCGATCGACATACAGCTAAATAATTGGGATTAGTGTACGCCAAATATCATCCTAATACCCGTGTGTGGTTTCAAATCAACAAACACATATTTTTATTTGTGCGGTTGGGCGATGTATAAAATTTATTGTCCCAATCAATATCAGTCAAATCAGTGTATATAAACAAATCGTCCGATTTGTTTATAAATATTTATTTTATATACACGTTAAAAATTATATTTTTAACTATAAAATATTTCCCACTATAAAATATTTTATTTCATTCACCATCACACAATCAAATTTCACAACACAGCAATCAAACAAAAAAGCCATCCATGGTCTATGGACGACGGGTGTCGGGTGCTACTAAGCACAATCTGCATCCTAGTATATATTTTAAACTAGAAATTAAAATAAAGGTGAGAAGTTATCACCAATTGCTAAACCAAACGCCACGACTCTTCATATGTAGAAAATTTCGCCGTGCTTGCCCTTTATCACTTTCGTCGTCCGTGTCCACTACATATACAAAAATCACATTTTAATATTGTTGCTATGTATATAAAACTCACATTTTTACACTGCAACTATATAGATAAAAATTCTATTTTTATACCGCTACTATATAGATAAAAATTCTATTTTTATATCGCTTTCTTCTATATAAAAATTATAATTTTCTTTTCTAACTTTCATATAAAGATTATATTTTTCTTTTCTAACTTTTCATATAAAGATTATATTTTAATCACGCTATTCTCTATATAAAATTTATATATTTACATCGCTCTTCTTCCTATATAAAAATTATATTTTTATATTTCCACTTCTTATATAAAGATCGAATTTTTATTTCGCTTCATATATAAAAATCAAATTTTTATCGCTACTATATATATATATAAATAAATTATATTCTTAACCTCGCTAAATTATATTTTTTTTCCAATGCTTTCGTATTTTTTTAAAAATAATTCTATTCTATTTTTATAAAACATTTTTAGAACAATGTTTTATACCTTTAAAACTGATTTTAAACTTTGGAATTATACCTTTAAAAACTGATTTTAAAACCACTGTTAAATTTTATAAATAAAAAAGCTGAAATTTTAAAAATATTGTTATTAAAGAAAAAAAAGAGAAATGCTAACTGTTGTTTCTGCCTGAACCTTCGAACGGGTGCTCACCACCCCTTTATCAGCTTGCGCCGCCACCTGGAGCCGTCGGACGATCATCAGAGGTCATCACTCCAAGCGCCGCTCCACGCCATGCCCCTTGCCTCAGTCCCGATCGCCAACGCTTCCCCAAACTCTCGCATTCGCCCTAAAACCGTGCGCCGCATCAAGGTGGATTCCGACCGCCTTCACCCATTGGAAGCTAAGCGCCGCCACCCATAGACAGCCCTCCCATCCATGAACCATCCCCCAAAAAATCATCACGAGATCTTAAGTGTAGAAGGAGATCGAAGGATTTCAAATTGGGAGCTTGTGGATCGTCGAAATTGATCTGGAGGCGGGTTTTTGAAGTTTGACCAATGAATGAATTTATTAGGGTTTAGGCAAATATATATATATATATATATATTATTTAATTTCAATAAGCAACTTTTTATTTCGACCTCGAAATCGAACCCACCGACTGTCGTCCCTAGCTAATTACCCCCATTTCGAACACAATGGGCTATGTTTCGTAAGCCAATTCAGCCGTTATGATCAGTTTTCGTCAAAATCAACATATAACTCTATATATTGAATTTGAACGCACATTTCAATTTACCGGGGCAACATACTAACTAGAAAAATTCCCCAAAAATATTTTCTAGCTTCGTATTGACGATACGGTCCTAACCAAACTAATTTCATCAAATTCTGAGACCATTTGAAAAATGGTCATTTTCCAGTCGATTAAAATCAACTGAAACTGGTCAAACGCGTTTTCCTTTGCCACGCTCACATATTGATTCAGAAAAATACGAATTTTGAAACTTAGCAATAACTTGACATCACGGATCCAACAAAAGTGGTTTCGTCGAAAACCGAGGTCGTTTGCAAAATTTCCATTTTCAAAGGCCTTTATATATATTAAAGTGAAAATTAGGCTCACATCCCTAAAATGGAACTTAATTCACGCCACATCCAATGAAAGTTTTAATGCATTTCCGGTCCCTATTTTAAGGTGCCGCCCAAAATTTTCATCCCCTTCCGCCTTGTCCCATGCCATGTTACGTGTTTTTCCAATTCTGACCAAAAAAAATATGCGCCACACACTAAAAAAAAAATTCTAAAATATGGAAATAATCCCAGGAGTCCACGCAAATTAAAAAAAAGTTGCATACTTCTGTGCAACTATTGCTTATAGTAGCATACATATATGCGTATATTTATATAGTGTATTTATGCTGAAAATCTGGACCAATATACGCATACATATATGCAACTATTAGCAAATATCTGCATACATTTATGCATACGAAGTTGAACTGAGATTCACGTGCAACGAAAAGTTGCATGCATGAATGCAACTATTCTGTATATATGCATGCATGTGTGCAACTATTTTAAAAGGGGCGACGGCTTGCGGATATGCGCATGTATTTATTCTTTACAAGAGCATAAATGTGTGCAACAATGTCTGAAAACGGCGAATGCTTTAAAAAACAGGCCAAATTTGAATATATGCATAAAAGGATGCATGTAATGCAGTTTAGCTGCATACATGTATACATTTATACAGCAGTTTGGGCGCAACACTGAAATATAAGCATGAATGTATGCAACTATTTACAAATAGGTGCATCTTTTGATGCAAAAACCTGCTGTTTCGCTGATTTTGTGTTATTTTGAGTTTTGACGTGGTTTTTGATTGTTTTTCCACCTGAATTTTTTGGCGTGAAGGTGTTTTATTTAATAATGAATTTTCGTGATTTTTTTATATTTTTTTATATGTTTTTGAAAAATAGGGACCTAATTTACAATAATTTTAGGACCGGATGTGAGCCTAATTTTGAAACTTAATAGGGACCTGTGACAAACGGACCCTATATTAAAATATATATAAATTCCACAACGACTTTTTTGAATTTTAAACTGGACATATCTCACACTCTTTAAAGTGAAATCTCAGTTTCTTAACTTCGTTAAAAAGAAATAATCAAAAAAATTCAAATATTTCTTGTTTCATTCAATTCTGACCTAAAACGAATTCTATATATTCATTTGAAATTCGAAATCGAATTTTCATACTACCGCGCCATTCCAGGCTCGTTATATAATTAAAATAAAATTATTCGTTTTAACTTCGTCGAAAATAAATTTTCCATCATTATTATTTAAAATAATTCATTTTAAATATTCAAAATTCTTCAAAATTGCCAAAATAAAATTTTTTAATTGGCTCGGATTTCCGGGTTACTACAATCTCCCGCACTTAAAACTTTTTGTCCCCGAAAAGGAACGAAGCCGAAAGTTGTTTAACCAATCAACTCAATTTCCATTATTTTCATTACGGCTTAAGTTCTTCAACTTTTCAAATTTTTCAAAAATTTGGCTAACACCCTAAATTTTTGAAAAATTTCGCCATAACCTCCCCTGCACCGGGGACTTCAGGATATTTCAAATAGCCTCCCATGGCCCTTATCAACCCAAAAAGAAAAAGAAACAGCCAAGCGGCTAGCCAATCGGCTCATAAAATCATCCAAACCCAAAGAAATACAATAAACATGTACCTATTTGTCGGGCAAACAATTTTAGGTAGCGTTTGATTGTTAACTGGGCAGTTAATGTTCGCGTCTGCGTCCGACGCGTCCGACGCGTCCACGATGAGTCCCACACTTTTGCCCCTTCAAGCTTAACGGTTGGAATTATAGCCTTAACGTCTGACGCGGCTGACACGTCAGACGCGGCGTCGGACGCCAACAGAAAATATTCAAAATGGCTATATTTTGCCAAGTTATAAATCCAACCTCTTCCCTTCACCAATTCACACCATTTCCTTCAACAATTCAAACCGCAAACTCATTAATTTTTCAATGACAATGGCTGAAGTAAGTTGTCCGAAAACAACATTTCGCCTTCCTCCGAAAGTATGTTCTTCGTTTGCAACTTCAGAGTTTCTTCGTATAGCTGTTGAACATTACCAAGTTGCTGGAAAGAACAAAAAAAGGGATACACAAGAAGATTACAGCTGCTCTGAACGAGTCCTTAGCTACATCACCGACCGAAATACCAGTCTCTACTGAACAAGTGACGGCTAAGTACGACGCTTATAAAAAGAAATGGACTGTATGGCGCAATTTGAATGACAAAACGGGCGCTAGATGGGACCCTAAATACGGAACAGTGAGTGGAAGCGAAAGTTGGTGGGTTGATCGAGTGGCGGTAAAATATTGTTAACTCCTTTTTTGTAAATTTACAAGTTCATTACCGTATTTCATTTACTAATTTACAACTTAAATGTCTATTTAGGAGTACGACCCTATGGTGTTAAAGTACAAGACGTCCCCAATAAAAAATTTGACCGAACTGGAGCAAATTTTCACCAACAGCATTGCAACAGGATCTGGCGCTTACACTCCAGGTTGTACTAGTCAAAACGTGCAACCATAGCCACATTCTCCTCCACCCGAGTTCGTACATCCTACGTTCTTCTTCGATGAAAATCAAGTGCCACTAGAAGACATCCAGACTCAACAATTGAATCCTGAGCCTCCTCACCAACAACGGGGTGCAGGTTCTTCATCTAAACCTCGGTCTGGCAGAAGAGGTAAAACTAAAACTTCTTCGAAGTTGGAAGAAATTGTTGATATTATACACTCCAGGCAAATTACCAAGAAATCTCGTTCTGACTCCGATAGTCCGAATTCACATCCTGATACGTTTGCTAGTAATTCGCCGTCAAACGCAAGCCAAATTTGTACTGAAATTCCAAAGGTTAAGCAAGCAATAGACCGTGCAAGAACATTTGATGGAATTGACATGCCCCACGCAATATCAATTCTCACAAGTAAGGATAATCAAGATACGTTCATGATTCTTCCTGATGACGAAGCAAAAGGCTGGTTGCGTTTTGAAATCGAGGTCCGCAAGCAAGCATTACGATACAGACAGTTTAAGATGAATCCCCCTCCTTATCCAACCCAGTACGCCCCCAGTATCCACCACAGTAGCTTGTTTTCTATATTTAATAATTATGTAATTTGTATTCCGTAATTTGTATTCTGCAATTTGTATTCTACAAATGTATTTTTATTTTAGTAATTTGTATTCTGCGTTCTACTATTCTGTTCAACAATAAACAATCTCCATTCACAAACAATTATAAATAATATATAAAAAACAATAAAATAATAACTCTGCCCCTTCCAAAATGCCCCTTTCGTAAAAAGAACACATTCCCCGTTCCCAATAATTCCCCTTCAAACGCCCCTTCCAAATGCCCCTTCCCGTTCAAAATCAAACGGCCCCTTATTCTTCTGCTCTAGCCTCCTTGCTATGACCTGTTCAATGTAAGTACATGTACATGCATGCATATGCGATAAATTTTCAATACAATTCACCTTTTGATACAATTTGGCTAAATGTTCAACATTTTAATTAATCGAACAAAAATAAAACAACACAACCAGCAATCAATTAGTTGATTATCATTTCAAACACATAATTTTGATATATAGTCAAAAAAAAATCAGATTTTTGATGCCAAATCACAACAATAAGCCCTATCTAGTTTTGGTTCTCACACCAGCCAATTGGAATCATATAGAAATCCCACTTTCGAAACACGAAAATAAATTCTGATGATGACGCATCAATCATCAGAATCATGTCCGAAATACTAGAGTGTGATCCTATATCTATCCAGTATATTAAAATTTCAAATACACGTGGATCAGACGTATACACAAAGTGTTTATATACTGGATTGTCCAAATTCAATATAAAATAAATAATCAAATACGAATAATTGATTTAAATTTTCAAAACAAAATTGTTTTCATTTTTATTTGAAAAATATACTCATAACACTCGTTCTAGGATACTACTGATCTTATCTCTAACGAGTCGTTCCCATTGGATATTACTAATTTAATCTCTGATGAATTCTTTTGTATGGTTCTAATGTGTCTTGTTCTCTGAGCTTTGTAAACCAAAGCTTTGATACCACTGTGATAACCCGTGACTTCCCCAGTAAAGGAAAGCGCGAATTACTATGAGGACAAGACGAATCAGAACGCAAACAGAAGAACCTTTCGTTGCTTGTTACAACAATTCCATCAGAATACAAGAATATACAGAGTATGAATAGATATTACACATTTGACAAATATCAGAGATTACAATAAATTACAAAGCAACATAAAATAATACAAAACACAACTAGAAGTAATACACGGATACAGAGCTTTCCGAGTATCGTTCCAGCTGTAAATCAGGATCCTGTGAATATAAATGTACAAAACCAAAACTACTAGCTGCCCGTGTCAAAATAAGGGCACCCAGAGTTTAGGTTAAAACAATAAACTCCAGGTCAGTCATGTGACTAGTGTGAGAACTAAAACAGTTATTAATCTTTATTTTAAAGTTAGGTAAATCAAGGGACCACGCCGTATAACATGGAACGGGTTTCCTCCCAAGAACACCAGTGCATAAAACAACAACACAATGCTAAATAAAGAAAAATGAAGCTATTATAAGACCCAGGTCCCATCACACAATGCAACACACGGCGGAGGATAGGGTTTTACCTTATAATAGCCAAAGAATGCTTGATACGTTTTAAAAACAGATTATTTCGATATTACTACAAGTGTATAGTGTCAAAACAATTTCAATCATAAATATCAATCATAGACGACATAGGTACCATATGTCATGTCGTCATACTAGGCTCTACAATCAAAACCGCAAAGTCACGTATTTGGAAGCTGGATTCCCATCTGTGAACCAAGGCTAGGCGCAATCCTACCGTTTCGAGCCAATCTAGCCTACCATGTCTCAGGACTCAGCCGCAACTGTACCTAGGCAACATGCAGTGCCAGTCCACCAATGTTGGTTAAACTTAAACCCTGAACATGCGTTTCCCCGCCCTTTGGGGAGTAAATGAGCCAAATGACTCCATCGGCTCCACACGGTCACCGATTTATCCGAGGCGCCTCGCAACAGCCACAACCACATAAGTCAAACTCGTCAGGGCATGTAAAACCATTGACGCCACTTCTAGCTAGAAAGAAACGCATGCCCTCCCTGCCGTCCTCTCCCGTTTCTGGTTCACAACCGGGGTGTGAGGCTCGCGAATCAACGTTACACAAAGCTATGCCATATAGGCCGTGCTTTGATCATCAACCACAAGACTCTGCTTTTCAACAGAAGCCTTGATCATATTGCACTTAGGCATGCCACATAGGCAATTCACTCCATGCGTTTGATATCCATCAATATATAACCTCTGAGCTCGTACGTCTCACAGAAGGGCGTTAAGCTAGAGAATAAATTCTCAACCGCCAAGCAGATATATATTTAATAGAAATCAACCACATAGAATAAAATCCAATGTCAGACACACACAGTCCATTTACAAGTTCGTTCTGGGTCTGAATGAAACTGGAGGCACTTTCCTCGCATATCCATCGATCTCCAAGTACGTCTGGACGACCACTAACTGATTCCCTCCTCTTGGGTGTACGGCCCAATCAAGATCATCAGTAATCACCCAAACGACGTGAATACTTCCGGTCTTCGACCACCGTCTTCATCCTCGACACCACGTCGAATCAGTTATTCAGAATGGGATAAACCTGGTCTTTCTGAATAACTCGCGTATATAATAAACAAGTGTTACACAAACACAACATACGCCTCATTCCAATTCATCAGTCACTAACCGTAAATTAACAAGAGAATAATTCCCTAAATATTAACCCCGAAGGCCGAAATCAACATCAGATCAATACCCAGGAAACCATTCTGCTTAGCTAACCTACAGTTAGTTTCTAAATTTCACATTCTTAGGGAAAGGTTCCCATTAATTATATCTAAGATAAATTCCTCAAATTTATTCATTAATCTTCTTTTGAATATCAATTCAACTAGTCGGGATTAGCGAACTACAACGAAGTAATCGTTTATTTTATTTCCCAATCCCAACTTATTCATCCCATGAAGCAAAACTGGTCATACTTCATATCTAACACCACAGTGTTATCGGTAAATTCAATTACCATTTCACGTTCAAATCTAATTAAAGATTTAACTATCGCCTGGAGCAAAACTGGTGATAGTCCATTCTCGATCTTTTCAATCTAATTAAAGATTAATTAAAACTCCACTTGGTTTTAATCTTCCTGTATTTAACTGGGTTAAAGAACCAATGTCATTTAAAACACGATTCGCGATAAACCCAAAATCACATTCCATTCTTTCATCCTTTAACCGTAAAATAGCAAGTGAGAAATTCCCTAAGTATTAACCCCGAAGGCC
This sequence comes from Allium sativum, assembly GCA_030737875.1. Classification (NCBI taxonomy): domain Eukaryota; kingdom Viridiplantae; phylum Streptophyta; class Magnoliopsida; order Asparagales; family Amaryllidaceae; genus Allium; species Allium sativum. The sequence goes on along the minus strand of CM060916.1, from coordinate 890,007,222 downwards.
GAAACCAACATCAGATCAATACCCAAGAAACCATTCAACTTAACTAATCTCCAGTTAGTTTCTGATTTTCTTACCTCGGTTAGGTCTAAGAACAGTATTATTGAAGATACCGTACGCGACAACCCAAAATCACATTTGAAATTAAATACAAGGCTCTGAATAGAAAATATATCGGCTTATATTCAATATCAAATTCTACGACCAACAAATATCGTATTGGAAATAACGATATTAATATATCTTTCAAATTCCCACAACAATATCTGTATCACCCTGAAATCCAACATCGAAATATTCCAAAGACAATTTCGATTCAAATCCATTCCAATTCAATTATTGGAAATTCTGGTTTCTTTTAAAACCATTTCAAATCCAATCTATTTATTTAAAAATAAATAAATTATTATTCTAATTCAAAATTAGTTCATTTCGATAAAAATCTATTTTTATCTTTTCAAATATGGAGTTTTTCATCCCAATTCTTCACAAATCATTTCTTATGATTTCACACAAATTATTACTATTTTTAATAATTTTATCAAGGCCCGTACAGTCGATTTCCATCAACGGCCATCGAACTGCACTTACAACGACCTTTTCCAAATTTGATGTGGACATAATTCCAAATCCAACTGTTAGACTTCTAATTTATAATATTCGTTAGAAAGCTCTTTTTGATACGAACCCAACGGTTCCGGTTTTAGAAGAATCCGACGGTCGGATCTCCTGCAACGTCAATTCGAAGTCAATGGTCGAAATTCGCGAACTACCGTAGCGTGGCGCGTTCTATTCAGGCCATTATATAATATATATATATATATATATATTATATATTTCATCGATTTCCTTTTAAAATGTATTTTTTAAATCGTTTTAAATTCGTTTTCAAAACGATTTCAACTTCCTTTTCAAACTCAAATCAAAATTGAATTTTTCAATATAAATTCGTTTTAACTTCATTTCAAATCGATTTCAATTCAATTTCAATTTAATTCAAATTTCGCATTATTTCAATATAATTCGAATTTCAATTCATTTCAATTTAGTTCGAATTTCAATTCATTTCAATTTAATTCGAATTTCGATTTATTTCAATTTAATTCGAATTTCAATTCATTTCAATTTAATTCGAATTTCGATTTATTTCAATTTAATCCGAATTTCGAAATCACTTTCAATATTTGTTGAAAAATGAATAAAATCGATATAAATATCGTTCACGTCAAAATGGCGTCAATCTAATCAACACGGCTTTTATTCCACACATGAATATTTATTCTATTCAACACATGAATATATTTTCAATTCAAAACATGAATTTATTTTTTATTCAACACATGAATTTATTTTCTATATTGGAATGAGGCCCAATCAATTACCATATAATGTTAATTATATGGATTTTCTACAACACATGCATATAATAGCAACGATAAATAATCAACCATTATCCAGAGTGCACCACACAACTGCATAAGCATTAAATATAAATAATTAACGCTTACACAGTCCGTCAACCAATCGATTGACATACAGCTAAATAATTGGGATTAGTGTACGCCAAATATCATCCCAATACCCGTATGGGGTTTCAAATCAACAAACACATATTTTTATTTGTGCAGTTGGGCGATGTGTAAAATTTATCGTCCCAATCAATATCAGTCAAATCAGTGTATATAAACAAATCGTCCGATTTGTTTATAAATATTTATTTTATATACACGTTAAAAATTATATTTTTAACTATAAAATATTTCCCACTATAAAATATTTTATTTCATTCACCATCACACAATCAAATTTCAGAACACAGCAATCAAACAAACAAGCCATCCATGGTCTGTGGACGACGGGTGTCGGGTGCTACTAAGCACCGTCTGCATCCTAGTATATATTTCAAACTAGAAATTAAAATAAAGGTGAGGAGTTCTCACCAATTGCTAAACCAAACGCCAAGACTCTTCATATGTAGAAAATTTCGCCGTGCTCGCCCTTTGTCACTTTCGTCGTCCGTGTCCACTACATATATAAAAATCGCATTTTTATATTGTTGCTATATATATAAAACTCACATTTTTACACTGCTACTATATAGATAAAAATTCTACTTTTATACCGCTACTATATAGATAAAAATTCTACTTTTATATCGCTTTCTTCTATATAAAAATTATATTTTTCTTTTCTAACTTTTCATATAAAGATTATATTTTTCTTTTCTAACTTTTCATATAAAGATTATATTTTAATCACGCTATTCTCTATATAAAATTTATATTTTTACGTCACTCTTCTTCCTATATAAAAATTATATTTTTATATTACGACTTCTTATATAAAGATCGAATTTTTATTTTGCTTCATATATAAAATTCAAATTTTTATCGCCACTATATATATATATATTATATTCTTATCCTCGCTAAATTATTATTTTTTTCCAATGCTTTTGTATTTCTTTTTAAATAATGCTATTCTATTTTTATAAAACATTTTTAGAACAATGTTTTTATACCTTTAAAACTGATTTTAAACATTGGAATTATACCTTTAAAAACTGATTTTAAAACCACTGTTAAATTTTATATATAAAAAAGCTGAAATTTTAAAAACATTGTTTTTAAAGAAAAAAAGAGAAATGCTCACTATTGTTTCTGCCTGAACCTTCGAACAGGTGCTCACCACCCCTTCATCAGCTTGCGCCACCACCTGGAGCCGCCGGACGATCATCAGAGGTCATCACTCTAAGCCCTGCTCCACGCCATGCCCCCTGCCTCAGTCCCGACCGCCAACGCTTCACTAAACTCTCGCATTCGCCCTAAAACCGTGCGCCGCCTCAAGGTGGATTCCGACCGCCTTCACCCATCGGAAGCTAAGCGCCGCCACCCATAGACAGCCCTCCCATCCACGAACCATCCCCCCAAAAATCATCACGAGAACTTAAGTGTAGAAGGAGATCGAAGGATTTCAAATTGGGAGCTTGTGGATCGTCGAAATTGGTCTGGAGGTGGGTTTTTGAAGTTTGACCAATGAATGAATTTATTAGGGTTTAGGCAAATATATATATATATATAATTTAATTTCAATAAGAAACTTTTTATTTCGACCTCGAAATCGAACCCACCGACTGTCGTCCCTAGCTAATTACCCCCATTTCGAACACAATGAGCTATGTTTCGTAAGCCAATTCGGCCATTATGATCAGTTTTTGTCAAAATCAACATATAATTTTAAATATTGAATTTAAACGCATATTTCAATTTACCGGAGCCACATACTAACTAGAAAAATTCCCCAAAAATATTTTCTAGTTTAGTATTGACGATACGGTCCTAACAAAACTAATTTCATCGAATTCTGAGACCGTTTGAAAAATGGCCATTTTCCAGTCGATTAAAATCAACTAAAACTGGTCAAACGCGTTTTCCTTTGCCACGCTCACATATTGATTCAGAAAATTACGAATTTTGAAACCTAGCAATAACATGAAATCACGGATCCAACAAAAGTGGTTTCGTCGAAAACCGAGGTCGTTTGCAAAATTTCCATTTTCAAAGGCCTTTATATATATTAATATATATATATTCCACAGCGACTTTTCTGAATTTTAAAACTAGACATATCTCACACTCTATAAAGTGAAATATCAGTTTCATAACTTCGTTAAAAAGATATAATCAAACAAATTCAAATATTTCTTGTTTCGTTAAATTCCGACTTAAAACGAATTCTATATATTCATTTGAAAATCGAAATCGAATTTTCAAACTACCGTGCCATTTCAGGCTCGTTATATAATTAAAATAAAATTATTCATTTTAACTTCGTCGAAAACAAATTTTCAGTCATTATTATTTAAAATAATTCATTTTAAATATTCAAAATTCTTCAAAATTGCCAAAATAAAATTTTTAAATTGGCTCGGATTTCCGGGTTATTACAACATTTTTGTTAATTAAAAAGGATTAAAAAAATGTACACTTTTGTTCATTAAAAGAAATATACCTTTGTTGTTCATTAAAATGAATGAAACATTTTTGTCAATTAAAAAGGTTGAAAACAAAAATACTCATTTTTATCAAATTAGATTGTTGAAACAAAAATATTCGTTTTTGCCAAATTAGATTGTTTAAACAAATATATATATATGTCAAAATAGGTTGTTGACACAAAATAGTCATTTTTTTATCCAATATTAAAAATGTCATTTTTGGTCACATAGAATTGTCATTTTGTTCAACATTAAAATGTCATTTTTATCAAATATTAAAGGTGTCATTTTTGGTCACATCTAAAATTAGTCATTTTTATCAAACATTAAAATGTCATTTTTATCAAGTATTAAAAATTGTCATTTTGGTCAAATAATAAAAATTTCATTTTTATGGTATTATAATTGGCAAAAGTCATCTTTGTTGTATTAGTATCGACAAACAAAGTCAACATTTATATGTCATGTATACATTAATTTTGTATACAAATTAAAATTTACATTTTTACATGTCATATTATACATTGGGAATTATAAACAAATAAAAATATTTCTTTTGATTTGTTAAGGTTAAGAATAGAAATTACATATAAATAAAAATTATCTTTTTATTTGTCATTAGTGATATCGTCATATAAATAAAATACATATTTATTTGACATTATGAACATGTAGATGTGCCATGCCAGTAAAACATTCTTTTATTTGACGTGTTAAACACGTTAGTAGAATCGCCGAATGGTTTGAATTTATATATAATTATATGTATATAAATATAAATATAAATTAAATGAATCGCGCGAAGTAGTTTGCGTTTCGGAATCTTAACTTTAAACGATTATATTGAAAGATCCGGCCGTCGGATTTTCCCAAAACTGGAACAATTAGGACCGCTTTGTGAAGACCTTTCCAATGATATAAATTTTGTTAAAATCCAATGTTTAGATTTCGAGAAATTTGTAAATCAAATTTTGGTAAAAACAGCGCCAGGGCCGCCCGTTGACCCGAAGCGTCGCTTAATTAAATTGGACTATTTTTATATAAATAAAAATAGAGATAAATCGTTATAAAATAATATTAACGATATGGAATGATTTAAATTATACTTATTCAAGAATTATTTGAAAAAACGGAGTTCAATCTCATTTCAAGTAATTATACGATGATTTAAATTGAAGGTATTGAAGACGGTGATTGAAGACCGGCGATCTTCAAATCGAATGGACGACTACTGATGCCCAGCACTGGGTCGCTCCTAGGAATGGGTTAAGGTGGTAGTTGTCCGGACGTACTTGTTGATTGTTCGGATAAGCGAGCACCTCTCTTCCGTATTGGACATACGGGACGAGGAATAAGATGTCTCCGGTATGATCAAAGCACAGCTTTAATTTAGTATAGCTTTGTGTATAGCGTTACTTTGTGAGCCTCACACCCCGGTATGAACCAGAAACGGGAGAAGGACCCTAGGGAGGACATGCATTTCTTTCTAGCTAGAAGTGGTGTTAGGGTTTTTACAAGGCCCGACATTTTTACTCATGTGGATGATGGATTGCGAGGCGCCTCGGATTTGAGTCCCTAGTGGCTCTATTTTATGCCCCATAGGGCAGCGAAACGTATTGTTCAGGCATAACTAATCCACTAACATATTTGTGGACCGGCCCTGGCGATTCCTAGGTGCAATTGCGGCTGTATCCTAAGGCACGGGCTAGAGTGCCTTGAATTCAGTAAGGAATATCTTTTGCCTTGGTTCATGATGGAAATCCAACTTCCAATTCGACACCATGCTGTTTTGATTGTAGAACTAGTATGGCGACATAGTAGGATGGGGTATTATGCCGTCTATGATTGATACATTATAATGGAATTGTTTTTGAAATATATATATATATATACACACTACTGATAATATCAAATCCGTTTTATACGTATCAAGCATATTTTAACCATTATAAGGTAAAACTCTATCCTCCGGTTTGCGTTGCATTATGTGATGGGACTTGAGTCTTATAATGGTTTCATTTTTCTGAAAAGCATTGCGTTGTTTAACGATTTACTTTATTTATGCACTGGCAATTCAATGGAGTAAACCCATTCCGCGTTAGCGGCATGGTCCTGTGATTAGCCTTATTATTTGATAAGTTTAGCGGATTTCTCATACTAGTCCCATGACTGACTCGTAGTTTGTTTCACTTTGCAAACTCGGGTGCCCTCTTTCCACACGGGCATCCTTGTATTTTGGTTTAGCAAACTCATTCAGGATAGCTATGGAGCTGAAGACAGATTCTATCATTTCTATTATGCTATTCAGACCTCATTTTGTATATTATGTTTGATTCCACTGTAGACATTTTGTATTAAATTGAAAATTGTAATTTATGCTAAGTCTGATCCTATTATGCTATATAACTCTGATGATATATTATTTCCAGTGTAATTTGAGATACTTTATCTGGTGTAATGCTATATTTCTATTCTACTATTATTGTTTATGTGTTATATTCCAATGATTATCCTTGCTTTCGTTCTACGAAAGTTTGGGGTCATCACACTTGCACTTCATAGTCATCAATAATAAAGTCATTTTCTTCATTACCGTTTTCCTGATTTCCAGTTTCATCAATTTTTCTTTCTTCAAGAACTTGAAAGCTATTACTCTTGGTACTTCATTAACATCTTTCTTCCCTCTTGCAACCCAGCTTCCTCTCTCTCTATTCCTTTGATTATTGTGACCTGTTTGGATAGCATTTTTGTTCCTCCTGTACGATATTACATTCCAATTCCAGTTGTTCCTATTGTGATTAGCTGGGTATTTGTTTTTCACTTGTTCTATAACATTCTCTCTATTATTTTCAACTCTATTTTATTGAAATCTTTGCACATTTCCTCTATTGACATTATTATCTCTCTTCTCTTCTTCGTCACCGTTTCCATCAAGGTGGCCAAACGAGTTACATTTTCAACATATATCAGGCTTCCATTGATATTCCATGTAAATACTTTGTACTCCACCTTCTACAGTTTCAACTAGGAAGTCATCCTATAGTTCTTGATCAAGTTGAATTTCAATCAAACACTTTGCGTACCGAATCCTTTGTCTGCTTTCCGTTATTTCGTCCAAACATTGGAGTCTACCAATCATACTACTTATCCAATTTTTCTTATGATGTGTTATCTTTCCTGCCTAATATATTATTCTGCATTTGACTTGTTCGTTGAGTTTGCAGGAGTGGATATTGCTGTCTACCTCATTCGAACTATGCAGTTTAAGTTTTCTTGTATAGTAGCACACTTTATAGATTATATAATCTAAGATAGTTTTTATGCAACAACCCAGATTTTGGAACCAATTTAAAATTTTATTTTCAATTGATTTAATGGATTTTTAAGGATTTAAAATGATTTATTTTGATAATTAACGATTTAAAATTTATTTAAATCGAAGTTAGAATGTATAAATTTAATTTAATTAAAACGAACTCGAAATGGCGCGGTAGTTTAGAAATTCGATTTTTTATTTTAATTGAACATACAGAATCTAATATAAATCGAATTTCAGTAAAACAAGAAACGTTGGAATATTTTGAATTGTAATTTTCTAACGATTGCAATAAACTGAGATTTCACTTTATAAATTGAAAATTATGTCCAGTTTAAAATTTAAAATAGTCGCTATGGAATTTATATATATATATATATATTAATATAATATATAGCCCTTAAAAATAGCCATTTTGCAAATGACCTCCGTTTTTGATGAAACCACTTTTGTTAGATTCAGAACGATAAATTATTGTCAGGTTTAAAAATTCATTATTTTAGGAACTAATATGTGAGCGCAGTAAATTTAAACGTATTTTGAATTTCAATTTAAATTTAATCGACTAGAAAAAAGCCATTTTTCAAACAGTCTCCTAATTCGATGAAATTAGTTTTGTTAGGACCGTATCATCAAAACATAGCTAGATTTCAATATTCGTATTTTTTGGAGTCAGTATGTGGCCCCAGTAAATTAAAGTGTATGTTCAAATTCAATATTGATCGTTATATTAATTTATATTTTATTTTTAACAGAAATTGATCGAAACAGTCGAATTGGCTTACGAAACATATTCCATTGTGTCTGGAATGGGGGTATTTGTTTAGGGACGACCGTCGTTGGGTTTGATTTGGAGTTCGGATCGATAAGCAAGTAATTCGCGAATTAAATATTAATATAAAGTTGTATATATAACCCCAACGCCAAAGTCAAACCCTCATTTCTCTCTCCGCGTGGTTAACACACGCAGTTGCTCCACCCTCACGAATGGATAGCAGTACCCAATTTTCTTTCCAAATAATCTTCAAATCCACCAAGAATTATCATAATTTTATAACTGCAAATAAGTTCATCGTGATGAGATCTCCCATTTCAACGATAATGATCGAAATTAGCTTAGTGTGGTGGGTGATTTTGTGGCTCAAATGTTCAGCGTTCGGACGGGTTTTCAAGGTCGATGGGAGGGCCGAGTTCTTCGCCGTCGCTGGCGAAGGGAGGCGACGCCATGGGGCGTCGGTCGTCGGTCAGCGATAGGGGTCCGGTGGCGCGGATTAGTGGGCGGCGGGAGTTCCTTGTTTGGAACGATGGGTTTCCGTAGTCGGCGGAATTTTTGAACGGTGAAGATGGTTTAATAAATTAAGTTATTTAATTTTTAATTAATTATCCTAATTAATGTAATCAATGTATAATTTATCATATGTATTTCATACAAGGTCGGAATTCGGCGATTTCAGTCACGTTGCGATCGTGGAAACGAACTCTACAACATGAAACTGACCAGAACGGAAACGTAGAAAGTTGATTTTTAAGCTAAATTAAATGCTCGTTTAATTTAGTTTAAAAATAAATACTCCATCAAATACTGATGGAGTGGAAACCAAAGTAAGAACTCTATAAATGAACGACCCAGACTTCCCCGATCCCCGAGGAGATAGAGGAGCCCGGATTGCTTTGAGAACACGACGCATCAGACACAAACAATAGAACATTACATTGCTATTATAACAATTTGCATCAGAGTACAAGAATATATCAGAGCTCAAATAATATACAACAGAAAATATCAAAGATTTATATTACAAAACAGCAAAAAAAAATACATAAATATAATGTGTAGCGGAAAATATCAACTACCACAACTGTAAATACACAGATACAAAGCTTTCCGAATATAGCTCCAGTTGTAATCCAGTATCCTGGGAAAAGAAATATCTGCGAAAACCAAAACTATTAGCTGCCCGTGTGGAAAAGATGGGCACCCAGAGTTTAGGTAGAAACAATAAACTCTGAGTCCGTCATAGGATTGGTGTGAGAACAAAAACTGTTATTAACTTTAATTTAAAGTTGGGTAAATCAAGGGAGCACGCCATATAACACGGAACGATTTCACTCCCGAGAATACCATAAAACAAACAGCGCAATGCAAAAAGGAAAAATGAAGCCATTATAAGACTCAAGTCCCATCACATAATGCAACGCAAGCCAGAGGATAGAGTTTTACCTTATAATGGCCAAATATTCTTGGTACACGAAATTTATCTTTTATTATTACTATAAGTGAAGAAATCAACTTGAAATATAAATGTATCAATCATAGACGGCATAATACCCCGTCCTACCATGTCGCCATATAGGTTTACATTTAAAACCGAACGATGTCGTGTTGGCAATTGGATTTCCATCATGAGTCGAGGCAAGGGATGGCCTCCTTTCCGATTCGAATCACCTCTAGCAAGATGAATCAGGATTACACACTCTGGGCAACCGTTAGATCCTCCAATGCCAGTCCACGCTTATTTTAGTTGATTGTTTATTCCTGAACACACATTTCCCGGTCCTATCAGACCTATCTCTGAGCCATTAGAGACTCAATATCTGAGGCGCCTCATTCAATCATCCACATAAGTAAAAATGTATGGGCTCCATACCATGACACCACTTCTAGCTAGAAAGAAACGTCATGCACTCCTTGGGTTCCTTATCCCATGGAGCAAAACTGGTAGTACTCCATATCTAACACCCACTCTGTGTTATCCGTAAAATTAATTACCATTTCACGTTTCAAATCTAATTAAAGATTTAACTATCGCCTGGAGTAAAACTGATGGTATTCCATTGTCGATCATTTCATGAATTTGATAAATTTAATTATCTCATTCACATTCCAATCTAATTAAAGATTCATTAAAACTCCAGCTTGGTTTTAATATAAAAAATCATTACTTTATGATTATTCAACTTTAAGAAATTAATCTTATCTTTTACTAGGTTAAAGAACCAATGTTATTTAAAACACAGTTCACGACAAACCCAAATCAACTTTCATTAATTATGGAATCTTCATGGAAAACTGATCAATATATAATCGATATAAATTTCCGTATCATATTAATAATATAAATGGAATAACGGCAAAGCCTTTTAAATTCCATATAAAGTAACGGTCTTCCTTCACAGAAGCTCATCTCGATTATTACCAAATCGAATTCCATTCAATTCCAATTTAATATATTAAATTGGAAAACTTTACTTTGGAAAATTTCCATTAATCTTAATAAAAAGATTTATGAATTCCAAATCACATCTTTATTATTAATTGGAACAAAGAACAAATGTCATTTAAAAACATCGTTCACAACGAACCTAAAATCATTTTCCATTTAATTTCAATTAATAAATATGATTGAAAACTTCATGAATCTTAATAAAAAGATTTATTCCTTTCTCACCAAGGTTTAAGAACAGTGTTAATAAAGACACCATTCACGACAAACCCAAAATCCAATTTGATATTAAATACAAGGCTTTAAATAGAAATAATATCGGTTATATTCAATATCAAATTCTAAAACCAACAAATATCGTATTGGGAATAACGATATCTATATCTTCCAAATTCGTCAACGATATCCGTATAATCAAGAAATCCAATATCGAAATATTCCAAAGCTTATTTCCATTTAAATCCTTTCCAATTGATATGTTGGAAAATTCTGGTTAGATTAAAACCATTTTCAAGTCCAATTTATTTATTTAAAAACATTAGATTATTATTTTAGTTAATAACTAGTTCATTCAGATAAAAATATCTTTTAACTTTTCAAATATGGAATTCTTCATCCAAAATCTTTCCAAATCATTCACTGCGATTTTACATGATTTTCCCATATTTTTTAATAATTTATTAAGGCCCTTACAGTTGGTTTCTCATATCGACCATCGATTGACATACAACTAAATATTGGGATTAGTGTATGTCAAATATCATCCCAATACCCGTGTGGGGTTTTCAAACAACAAAAGTCTATTTAAACAAATCATTGGTTAATAAGTTTAACCAATTCTAATTCGGTTTGAATTATTTTTCTACTTAACCAATCTTCACTGTTTAAATTATAAATAGATATTTACATCTCATTTCAACAACCACAAATTGTCTATACACATTGTCTAAAATACGAATGTCATATATTCAAACAACGCTTCTTGTGCAAATGAGTCATGAATAGTTCATGTGTTGAACTCAAGCAACGCCACATACAACAGATAAAAATCAACACTGGCAATCTATATATTTTCAGTTATAAAATAAATAACTGCACAAATATTTTCGTGAGAGAGTTCACACTTTGGTTTCCACTCCGTCAGTCTTTAGTGGAAGATTTATTTTTAAACTAAATTAAACGAGTGTTTAATTTAGCTTAAAATCAACTTGCTCCGTTTTCGTTCTGGTCAGTTCCATGTTGTAGAGTTCGTTGCCACGATCGCAACATTACTGAAATCGTCGAATTCCGACCTCGTATGAAATAGATATGATAAATTATACATTGATTACATTAACTAGGATAATTAATTATTAATTAAATAGCTTAATTAATTAAGCCATCTTCACCATTCAAAATTTCCACCGACTAATGAAACCCATCGTTCCAAACAAGGAACCGTCGCCGCACACTAATCTGCGCCATCGGATCCCTATCGCTGACCGATGCCCCATGGCGCCGCCTCCCTTTGCTAACGACGGCGAAGATCTCGACCCTCTCGTTGGCCTTGAAAACCCATCCAAACGCTAGCCATTTGAGCCAAAAAATCACCCACCACACTAAGCTAAATTTGATCATTACCGTTGAAAAGGGAGATCTCATCATGATGAACATATTTGCAGTTATAAAATTACGATAATTCTTGGTGGATTTGAAGATTATTAGGGGAGAAAATCGGATACTGCTATCCGTTCGTGAGGGTGGAGCGGCTACGTGCGTTGACCATACGGAGAGAGAAATGAGGGTTTGACTTTGGGGTTAGGGTTATATATACTACTTTATATTAATATTTAATTCGCGAATTACTTGCTTATCAATCTGAACTCCAAATCAAACCCAATGACTATCGTCCCCAACCACATACCCCCACTTCGGACACAACGGAATATGTTTCATAAACCAATTGGACAAGTTCGATCAGTTTTTGTTAAAATTGAAATATAAATTAATATAATGGTCAATATTGAATTTGAACGTATACTTTAATTTACTGGGACCACATACTGAATCCAAAAATTACGAATATTGAAATCTAGCTATGTTTTGATGATACGGTCCTAACAAAACTAATTTCGTCGATTTTGGAGACTGTTTGAAAAATGGCCTTTTTCTAGTCGATTAAATTTAAACTGAAATTCAGAACACGTCTAAATTTACTGCACTCACATAATAGTTCCAAAAATAATGAATTTTTAAACCTGATAATAACTTGATGCTCCGGATCCAACAAAAGCGGTTTCGTCGAAAACGGAGGTCGTTTGCAAAACGGCTATTTTAAGGGCTATATATTATATTAAAATATATATAAATTCCATAGCGACTATTTTAAATTTTACTGGACATAACTTACAATTTATAAAGTGAAATCATAGTTTCTTGCATTCGTTAGAAAATTACAATTACAAATATTCCAACGTTTCTTGTTTTACGGAAATCTGATTTATATTGAATTATGTATATTCAAATATAATTTAAAATCGAATTTCCAAACTACCGCGCCATTTCGAGTTCGTTTTAATTAAATTAAATTTGTACGTTCTAACTTTGGTTTAAATAAATTTTAAATCGTTAATTCTCAAAATAAATCATTTTAAATCCTTAAAATCCATTAAATCAATAGAAAATAAAATTTTAAATTGGTTCCAAAATCTGGGTTGTTACAATCTCCCCCGCTTAAAACTTTTTTCGTCCTCGAAAAATAACAGAGCTGAAAGTTGTTTTACTAACCAACTTAACTTCATTCTGGCTTGAGTTCTTCAAATTTTCAGTTTTGAAGAACTTCCTAATTTCTCAAAAATTTGGCTAACACCCTAAATTTTCGAAAAATTTCGCCATAAACTCTTCTGTACGGGGAGGGTGTGAAAAAATTATTGGGTCGTATTAGGTACCCAATAAATCAATGAAAAGCATACACAATTTTTGTGACCTATCTATGCCTAAGGAAGATGTATAATAAGGTCGAAATCTCATATCTCGCCTAGTGTTAAAATAAAATAATCTATGTGCCTTAGTTAAAAACAAGAGAGATGTGAATTTTTGTCATCTTCAGACCTGTGTAGGGCTTTTATTAAATCCTGCCCTGAGTACCTTTATATGTATTTAATTAAGTCCATAATCACCCTTCTGTTCAACCTGTAATTTAGTCCTCGCCATACAAGCGTCTCGCTCGTATGGAAATTCAAACCTTGTCATATAAGCGCCAAATGCTTAAATGGAATATGATATGATATGCACTCTTCATGTAGTATGCCATGCGGTGTAGTTCATAATTTATTTGTTGCTATCCTATGGTGTATGTTTTTAATCTCACACAGAACAACCATCACAACGCATCCAAAAACACTAACAGTAGTTTATTTAATTAATAAAATTGCGCAACCAACTCATTAAGGTGCACCTGTTTGTCGGGCATGCAATATATTTCTCTACTCAATAATAAATCCTTAACCTGCTCGGCATATGTGTGTGTGTGTATATATGTTCGAGAATGTGGCAGAAGATAGAATTTGTTTGTTTATGTTACGTGTATTGGGTAGGCTTTGGGCCGACGCATGTAATATTGAAGCCAAGTTATAAGGCTTATCTTATGGGCTGAAAAGCCTTAATAAAAGTTTGCCAATTTTCTATATATATATATATATATATATTGAAAATTGGTAATCTTTATTACTATACCAACCATATACTTCATTTATATGCCTCATCAAAACCTTATGTCCCCCCTAACATAGATGGGTACCACATAAGGGAAAAGAGCACATATAAAATTCATATATTGACAATACAAACACAAACATAAACATACCCAAACATACAACTCAACTCGCCACGCTCAACATAACAGAGCCTCACACAACACAAAACACTTATATGTACAAAAAATTAACCAGTATCACGTAAATCAATACCCCATTTCAACATAATATTTATTTTCCTTTGTACTCTGCTGCAAAAATTTCCATTGTTCTTCACTGTCCATATCACATCTCTCTCAATATGTTTTAATCTAATCTCCTTCGACAATTCTTTAGTGCTAAACAGTCTTCGATTTCTCTCTTGCCACAAATGATAAACAGCGGTGGTAAAGACAGCACAAGCCAAGTCCAAGGTTTGATCTTTGTCTTTAAATACATGCAAAATCTTCTCTGCCTCAAAATATAAAGTGCCAATTATGCTTGTGGATAGTCCAAGTTTTAGAAGCAATAATAACCAGATATAACTTGAATATGCACCCAAAAAACAAGTGGTTAATCGATTCATCCTCTACTTGACAAAGCGCACACACCTTATCATGAGTTAGACCAAACTGGACCAGTCTATCACGAGTAGACAACTTATTCATAACAGCTAAATAAGAAATTATAGATATTCTTTTCACATTTTTTGAATGCCAAATGACTTTAAAACAGGATTTACCTTGTTGTTTCTTCCTAACATGATCCCATGCTTTGTGAAAAGAGAAGTCACCATCCTTCCAAGCATAATTATCACAATTAGCCTGAAGATCAATGATAATATTTTCAACCTCATTTCTGATTTCTCTTGTAGCTGCATGAAGAGACCCATTAATTCTACCATCAATGATTAATGAAGAAACTAAATCATCATGTCTTCCAATGTTATGAAGCCTAGAGAAGCCCAAAATATCCACAAGGCATTTCGAATTAATCCATGGTTCAAACCAAACATTAGTACCATTACCATCAGCAATGACTTTTCTAAACAACTGGTTACCATGAGTTCTCAACCTTAGTATAGACTTCCATGTACAAGATGCATTGTTATCCTTATGCATGCTCCAAAACCATTTGCCATGACAATACTTGTTGTACATCCACTGACTCCATAGAGAAGACCCATCTAAAAACTTCCACAAAAGTTTAATACATGATGCTTTCTTTAAGTCAAACAGAGATTTCATACCAATACCTCCTTCTGATTTAGGGTAACATAACTTTTCCCAACTTACTTTATGTGATGAGCTCCCCCAAAAAAAATCTGAACACATAGAATGCAGTTTTGAAATGATAGCTTCAGGGAGCTGATAGACAAATAACAAATACAATATGGTAGGATTTACAACAGAGAGAATCAGTTCAGCACGGCCAGCATAACTCAGAAATCTGGCATCCCATGATTGAAGCTTGGCTTGAATTTTCTGAAGTAAAGACTGACATTCACCATAATGTATGTAATTTGAAGATAATGGGACTCCCAAATATCTAACAGGTAGGTACTCAACTTGAAATCCCAAAAGTGATGCAATCTCATTTGTGTATTTAGCATGTAGACTGAAATAAATTTTTGACTTCAAAATGCTGACATATAACCCACAAAATCTCTTTAATTTATCAAAGCACTCATTTAAACAAATTGCACAAATAGGCAAGCATTTACCAAAGATCATTAGATCATCAGCATACATCAAGTGAGAGACCACTGGTTGAAATTTGTGAACTGGCAAGAATTTTTCCAAAGCAACAGACTCATTCAGGCAGAAGGAAAAATATTCCATAGCTATAGAGAACAGGTAAGGAGAGAGTGGATCGCCTTGCCTCAACCCACAATTAGATGAAATAAAGCCATGAGGAATACGTTGTATTAGTATTGAAAATGTAGGAGAAGAAATGCACTCATAAATGATATTAATAATATGTACAGGAAACCCCATCTTCAACATAATGTGACAGATCAGTCCCCTATTTATCATATCATATGCTTTATGCAAATCTATTTTTACACAAAATTTACTAACTCCTACTTTTTTGAAATCTCTGAGTAGCTCATGAGCTAATAAAATGTTCTCTCTATATGTCTATTAGGAATGTATGCACTCTGGTTTGCAGAAATGAGATGTGGCATATACCATTTGATTCTATTACACAATATTTTACTAAAAATCTTGTAAAACATGTTACAACAAGATATAGGTCTGTATTGTGAAATAGAGGTGGGCCTCTCAACTTTAGGGATTAAAGTTATAAATGTATGATTACAATTTTTTGGAAGTTTACATGTCTCAAAAATGTCTTGCATGGAAGAATGGAGTTCATACTTAATATATTCCCAATGTAGAGTGAAGAATTTGGAGTTGAGACCATCTGGACCAGGGCTTGAATCAATATGAACAGAATGAACAGCAGCTTTAACTTCATCTATGGAAATTGCTTTTAAAAGTTGCTCTTTTCCATGTTGATTAATTTCTGCAATAGGCTGAAAAGATGGAATGTCAAAAGTATCATCACCATTGAATAGCTGCTCAAAGTAATTAATAGCTTCAGAAGCAATATCCTCTCTCTTATATAATAAAGAACCATTAGAATTAATTAGAGCTCTGAGATTATTAACATGTTTGCATAGGGACATTTTTGAATGAAAGAATTTTGAATTTGTGTCCCCATCTTGGAGCCATGACACTTTGGCTTTTTGTTTGTAGCTCAATGAATTAATCTTCTTTTGACAATATAGAGATTGCTTAGCTTCCAACATACTTTCAAATAACATGATATCCTCTGGATTAGCATCACATGCTTCTTCACATTCCTTGAGCTTAGCTTCAGCTTCTATTAAAAGAGAATTGTCCTTTGGCCTAACTTTGTTCCACTTTTTCAATTCAGATTTGCAAGCATTTAGTTTTTGGATAAATACATAGCTACCAAAACCATCTACATTAATATTGAATCCTCTTTGTATACAGTCTTGATAGCCATCCTTCAAATACCAATCATTTGAGTATCTAAAGGGGAAACCTTTCAAAGACTCATCTACCAAAAGATCTAATAAGAGAGGATTGTGATCACTAGATAAATGTGATAAAGCCAGAGCATGAATTTCACTGAATTTCTGAAGACACTGATGATTAATGAAAATTTTATCAATGTTTGTTGCCATTCCTCTCCTTCGCCAAGTAAAGTTAAATCCAGTAGCCTTAATCTCGATTAATCCAGCTTGCATTAGACAATTGTTTAAGGATCTAATATATTAAAATGGGATGGGTAAACCTCCTCTTTTATCCAAATAAGATGTGGCATTGTTGAAATCTCCAATTAATATCCATTCAGAATTGATAACATTAGATTCTTGAACAATTTATTGCCATAAAATTTGCCTTTCATTAAAACTATTACTTGCATAAATGATAGATACAAAAATAGACAGTCCACCTTGATTCAATGCTTGAACAGTCAAATGCTGATTTGAAGAAGAAACTTCATTAATAGACCATACAGTTGTATTCCATAATAGCATGATTCGACCATAAAAAGGAGTTTGATTCTGAGGCATTAATTCCCAACCACGCGGCAGTAATCTACTAAAAGCTTGCATACTAGTAGGATTCATTTTATTCTCAACTAAACCAACCATAGTTGGTTTATACTATGTCAGAAGAGAAAGTACATCAGACATTCTATCAGATGTATTTAACCCTCTGACATTCCATACTAAAATAGTCATTCTATTGGAGCATTGCTCCTGAGTGGTCTTTTAGGAGGAGCTGTAAATGAAACCTTCTTCTTACCCTTCAAGTTTGTGAGATATTCTGTGTTTTTGTTGATTCCAGCTGACACATCGGTGTACTCTTGAGAAGGAATAGAATTATCCAAATTATCTGCAACTTGATTCAAAAGATCAGGCAATACCTCATTAGGCAATTCTTTGTCAAGAAAATTCAGACCATCTTTATCAAGGTTTCGATTATCATCAATGTCTTCTTCTTCTTGACTATGAACATTTTCCTCTGAATTTTCACTGTTGGAGTAAGAGCTTGTAACATTTGAAGAAGGACCAGCATTAGGATCTTCTGCAGATTGATTAGAATCCCATGCTTGTCTTTTAGATGCCTCATGAACAATAGACCTATGACCAAATTTTTTACATCTATCACATCTGTGAGGGATGTATTCATATTCAACCTCAATAGATTTAGAAATTCCATTAAAAAGTTTAATTGGAATACAATCCATAAGCTTAGACTCAAATTAATTTCAATAAGAATTCTAGCATATCTTGTAATCTTCTTTGAAATAGTATTAGTATCAGCTCTAATCGGATTTCCAATATAGCTAGCAATACTCGAGAACCCAGAATTTGTCCAAAGCTCCATATCTAAATTCAATAGTTTAATCCAGATCTGAACATTTTTAGCACTAAAGTCTTCAAACTTATATCCAGGAAACCATTTATTAATCATTAATAGTCTCCCAAAGAAAGAATAAGTGGAAGTTTTTAACACAGAAAAAACATCAAACACCTCATTGAACTGAACTGTGTTGTTAAAACCTGGAGCGATATGAATCCTAAAAATACCCTTTGGTTTCCATACCTTCACAATATAATCCCTGAGCTTAGCTACTGTGAGTTTAAAATCAACTGGGTGTAAAGCGATCGTGTTTCTCCACGAATCAGTTGAAGATTTGAACGATTCTTCTGAAATAATCACTCCTTTTTCAGATGGTTGAACAAAACATAAAGATCCCAGATCATTAACAGGTAGATCTGGATTAGAGACTATCGGAATATGTTTATTTGAATTTAAGTTTTGCGAAGGAAGAGATTTCCAATCTGGCGGGTCATGATCCGCCATTATTGATGAGAAATTATATTCCATATATATATATATATATATATATATATATATGCATATCTATCTAATATATAAACCCAATTCGAACTAAATTCTCTATTCAGCTCTATATTATATTTGGTTTGGTTTGGTTTTATTTATCATTCATTCTCATATGGGTTTTATCATTCCAATATTTTTATTAATCAAACTAATAATCACGCAACACAATCAGCAATCAATTAATAGATTAGCTTTTCGAATATATATTTTTATATAATCAAAAATCATATTTTTCAGTGTCAAATCATAAACGATAAACTCTAAGTAAGTTTTGGTTCTCACACCAGTCAATTGGAAATATATAGATATCCCACTTTCGGAACTCGAAAAAAAATAGTGGTGATGGTATACTTCATCATCAGAATCATGTCCGGGCAACTAGAGTGTGATTCTATATCTACCTAGTATATTTGAGACTTCATATACATGTGGATCAGGCGTATATTTAAAATCTCCTTATACCCGATAGTCCAAAATCAATTTAAAATAAAATACTCAAATACGTATAATAAGATTTATTTTTTCAAAACTAAATTCGTTTTTAATAAATAACACTCTTCAAACTCATTCTAGGGTATTACTAGCCCTATCTCTAATGAGTCCTTCTTATAGGATGTTACTAATACTATCTTTGATGAATTCTCTTGTTAGGTTCTAATGTGTCTTGTTCTCGAGCTTTGTAAACCAAAGCTCTAATACCAAAATGAAACGATCCAAACTTCCCCGATCCCCGAGGAGATAGAGGAGCCGGGGTTGCTTTGAGAACACGACGCATCAGACATAAACAATAGAATGTTACATTGCTATTAAAATAATTTGCATCAGAGTATAAGAATATATCACTGCACAAATAATATACAATTTTTTTTCCAGAGATTTATATTACAAAACAGCGGAAAATATATACATAAACATAATGTGCAGCGGAAAACATCAACTATCACAATTGAAAGGAATACATGGATACAAAGCTTTCCGAATATAGCTTCAGCTTTAATACAGAATCCTGGGAAAAGAAATATCTGCGAAAACCAAAACTACAAGCTGCCCGTGTGGAAAATATAGGCACCCAGAGTTTAGGTAGAAACAATAAACTCTGAGTCGGTCATGGGACTGGTGTGAGAACTAAAACAGTTACTAACTTTATTTTAAAGTTGGGTAAATCAATGGACCACGCCATATAACATGGAACAGGTTCACTAAGAGAATACCATAAAACAAACAGTGCAATGCTAAAAGGAAAAGTTAACCCATTATAAGACTCAAGTTCCATAACATAATGCAACGCAAGCCGGAGGATAGAGTTTTACCTTATAATGGCCAAATATACTTGGTACGCAAAATTTATCTTTTATTATTACTATAAATGAAGAAATCAACTTCAAATATAAATGTATCAATCACAGACGACATAGTGCCCCATACTACTATGTCTCCATAAAGGTTTACATCTAAAACCGAACGATGTCGTATTGGAAATTGGATTTCAATCATGAGTCAAGGCAAGGGATGGTCTCCTTAACGATTCGAATCACCTCTAGCAAGATGACCCAGGATTACACACTCTGGGCAACCCTTGGATCCTCCAAGGCCGTTCCACACTTACTTTAGTGGATTGGTTATTCCTGAACACACGTTTCCCGGTCCTGTCAGACCTATCTCTGAGCCATTAGAGACTCAATATCCGAGGCGCCTCATTCCAACATTTAGTCAAAAATCATATCCTATACATTTAGAAGAAGGAGTGTAAATCGGTTGGATCGGATCAGATGGAGGTTTGTTCAATTTCTGTCCTAAATAAAATCGGACCAGACATGGATCAAACGAAATTTTTTCTTGTATAAATTTTGTTGTCCTAACTTGTGTCTTGAATGAAATCAATCGGACACAGACACATATTTTTCAGATGTGGACATGAACGAACCTAGGTCGAACATGGCTACTTATACCAAATTTATACTTTTTACTAGATTTTCTTTTGACTATATAACAAATTATTGGAATTCGTACGAATTTAAATGTACACTTACTGGATAAGATTTTTTCCTTACAAATTTTGTTGTTCTAACTCGTGTCCTGAATAAAAATCTGATGGACATATTTCGGTCATAGACATGAACGGATATCGGACATCCATACAAAATTTGCAGCCCTAGCCGAATATTTATCAAATGTTGTGTAGTAAATTGGTAGTTTTCATTAGTAGTTTTATGGCGGATGGATGTTTCGGTGATTTTGACTACTTCAAAAATCTAGATTGTCTTGTCTGGTATCAGAGCTTAGGTTAGGTGCCTAAGTAAAATTTGTCTAGGTTAGCAATTCAATCCTAAAAATTATATAAAAATGAAACCAACTTAGGTTGATAAATAAAAATGGATAGGATAAAGCACCGGACCTACAGTCGGGGATATGCATTGAATTATTTTTGGTAGGAAGCGTTTGGTTTATTTTGAGTTGTGAGTTTTCAACGTTAATTTCAAAAAGTGCAGATATTTGATGAATAACGGAGGTGACGGATCATAAACGGTTGGAATGATGGAGGAGACTGGAGGACGGTGGATGAACGAATTTGTCATCGTTCTTTCTTAAAATACAGAAAATAATAAAATGTAATTTTTGTTTTATGTGTTAACATCGTTTCGTAAAACAATTGTTTTTCACGATATGTGTATGCCATTCATACTTCTGTATCTATGAAAATAGAAAAAAAAAACTACAAACCAAACACATCCTTAGCTTTTGGGATTGTTTGTATTCATAATGTTTTTTCGCTCTTATAATTTCGAGAAACAAATTCTTTTAAGGGGTAAGAATGTAAAAAGCCGCATTTTTGAGTCATCAAATTTGAAATTAATGTAATAAAATAATGATTTAAATTTAGACATGACTTTTTAGGACGTATATTTAATTGATTTATAGAACTTTTACGCAATTTTTAAATTTGGAAAATAATTTTTTCGTTTGATGTGTTTTGCGCCTAATATTATGTTTTTAAAATTTCATGAAATAAACTAATCTGTCTGTTTTATCATCGTTATGTGATTGTGACATATTATTGTGCACGACTGCATTTTTATTTTTGTCATTAGCAGCTCGCACCCGATCAGAAATTTTGATAACATGATATAGAAAGTCTTCAACTTAAAACAAAGCATATATACATGTAGACATACTTTCATTAATTGAACCATATCCTTCCGTCACATGCCTCTTTCTCTCTTATGAAAAATGTGGTGCACAGTTGTTGGCCCCACTACAGAGGAAGTAGTGGGGCAACAGAATTTAAAAAGAAAAAAATACATTGGGCCCCTAAATTCCTGTCAGGGGGCCCGGCGACTGTTATGCACAGTCGCTTGCGCGACTATGCATAGCAGCGCTCTCTCTCTCTTATTGCATTTGCACTCATTAATAGTCATGCCATATTTTAATTAAATGAAAAGCATGTTGGGCTTGTCCTCTTATTTTCTCAGCACTTAATTCTCTACACTATATATACGATACGCAAGGAAGGAGAAATAACAGATGGTTTACATTATTTTCATTACTGGAAAACATGTCTTTATTTCTTCCACTTTCTTCCCCCTCCTCATATTTTCTCCTCTCAAGTAGTTTGTTCACGCATTCAAAGAGAAAGGCACACACAGTGTATCTTTCCATTATTATTCTTTTCTCTAGGCATATATTTTCTTATCCTCTGTATATTAATTCATTTTTCAAGTTATGGCAGCTACAGCTAATGTGCATTTTGTATGACTGCATAAATATCAGTGTATGTTAATGCATACATATATGCAAAATGTTTTGTGTGTCCACATGATTGAGGTAGCGGGGTGTAACAACCCGGAAAATCCGAACCAATTTAAAATTTTTATTTTGGCAATTTTGATGTATTTGGAATATTTAAAATGATTTATTTTAAATAATAACAACGAGAAATTTATTTTTAATAGAATTAGAATGTATATGTTTATTTGAATCATCGCTAGAATATAAATATTTATTTTTATTTACAAAAGGAATTGAAAATTGCGCAGTAGTTCGAAAATTTGATTTCAAATTTCAAATGAATGTACCAGATTCAAAATAAACCAGATTTTGGCAATACTAAAAATATTAGAATCAATTTGAATATATCTTTCCAACGAATCCGGAAAATTGAAATTTCATTGCGATGATAAAAAGTTATGTCCAGTTGAAAATTCAGAATAGCCGCTATGGAATTTTGGCCCATAAAAATATAAATTTTGCAAACGACCTCCGTTTTGGAAAAAAACCACTTTTGTTGGATCTGGGATGTCAAATTATAGCTAGATTCCAAAATTCGTAATTTTCTGAATCAATATGTGAGCGTGGCAAAAGAAAACGTGTTTTGACAGTTTCAGTCAATTTGAATCGACCAAAAAATGGCCATTTTTCAAACGGTCTTCAAATTTGATGAAATTAGTTTTGTTAGGACCTTATCGTCAATACGAAGCTAGAAATAATTTTTCGGGAATTTTTGGGGTCCGTATGTGGCCCCAGTAAATTGAAATGTACGTTTAAAATTGAATATACAGATTTATATTTTGATTTTGACGAAAACGGATAGAAACGGTCGAATTGGCTTACCAGACATATCTCATTGTGTTCGGAATGGGAGTAATTAGTTAGGGATGACAGTTATTGGGTCCCTTTTGGTGTTTGAATAAAAAGTCAACATTTTTGGGAAAATTAAATAAAATTAAATAAATTATAATAGCCCCCCTCTTGATTCTCTCTCCCCGTCAGATTTTATAAAACAAAATATAAAAAAAAAACTAAAAGCTAAATCACTTGTCGCGATCTCCAACCCCGCCACCATGAGCGACGGCGCCGCCCCTCCCCCCTTCAGGCCATCCTCTCCCTCCCTCTCTCCCCCTCTTTCATCAGTAAACCCCTTCCCCTAATCAGCGCCTCCGGCTTCCTAGCCCGCCACCGCAACCGCAGCAGCCCCCCCCCCCTCAACAGCCGGCGTCACCAACTCTGCCACCTAACTCCGACGTGGAAAACCCCCCTCCTGCAAATAAAATAAAGAAAGGTAAATACCATTACATTTTATTTTCTTTTTTGTTTTAATTAACATTGCATCTTCTTTTCTTTTAATATACATATAACATTAAATATTTTTTTCTGGTTTTTTCTAAATAACATCGAAATAAAATTGGAATTTTTATATGAAAAACATGTTTTGATTTTTCATAGAAAGATACGATTTTTATTTGAAAGAAAAATTTGATTTTTATATGTATAGAGAAAAAATATGATTTTTGTAATATAAACATCGTTTTAAAAATATAATTTTTATATAGAGAGTGGCGAAGTAAAAATATGATTTTTTAATGTTTTCATTATAATAAAGATATCATCTTTATATGGAAATCATTAAGATAAAAATTCGATTTTTATTATATATGAATCTAAATAAAAAATTCAATCTTTATATAAGAAGTACAAATATAAAAATATAATTTTTGTATAGAAAGAAGGGTTGTAAAAATATATGAAGTAGAAATAAAAATATGATTTTTATTTATTGGAATGAAGCGATAAAAACATGATTTCTATGTATGAACAACGGGAAAAGATCGCATTGGGATTTTAGGAAAATCTGAACCGTTCAAAAATAAAGAATGGCGGAGTGGATCCCAAAGGTGAGAACTCCTCACTGAAATTTTCCTATACAGTTATTTATTCTATAACTGCATATATGAACTGTTCCCCCGTCGTCCACAGACCATGGACGACTTGTTTGATTGTTTGGTTTGGTTGATTAGATTATTTGGTTGAATTTGGTTGTTTGGGTAAAATTAATTGATTAGAATTGTTATGCATGTATGGCACGAGCCAATATCAGGAGAGGGGTAATGCTAGACATTACCCGATTTTGATATCGCGCCGTTATGCCGCCGAAATTTTCTAAAATATGTTAGAAAAATAAAAATATCATTTTTATTGTGTAAATGGATCAAATAAATATTTTATCATTAAAAATATAATTTTTAACGTGTATATGAATAAAATAAATATTCATTTACAAATCAGACAATTTTTTTATGTACATCCATTTGACTGATATGGATTGGGACGATAAATTTTATACGACGCCCAACTGCATAAATAAAATTCATTATTTGTTGATTGAAACCCCACACGGGTGTTGGGGTGATACATGACTTACTCTAATCCCAACTATTTAATTGTAAGTCAATCGATAGGTTGATAGAGTGTTGTAAGCGTTAAATATTTTTATTTAATGCTTATGCAGTGTAGAATGCACTCTGGATGATGGATGATTATTTATCACTGTTGTTGTATACATGTGTTGTACGAAATCCATATAATAACATTATATGGTAAATGACTGTATCTGATTCCAGTTCATAAATAATGGATATTTTAAAATAACGAATAATTTGAAATAAATAATATTTTAAAACAATATTCAGTAAAAGATCAAAATCTGGTTTTGATGTCCGGTTTGGGATGGACATGAATATATTTAATATATATAGTCGTGTTGATTAGATATGTGTTATTTTGACGCGAACGATATTTATATCGATTTTATTCATTTTTATAATGAATATTGAAAAGGAAATGATTTTGAAATCTAATGTTTTGAAAATATTATCATTTATATATTAATGATATATAATATTCAATTTTGATTTGAAATTGAATATGAAGTTGACATCGTTTTGAAAACGAATTTAAAACGATCTACAAAATACGTTTTAATGGAAATAGACGAAGTATATATAATAAATATATTATATATAATGGCCTAAATAGAACGCGCCGCGGCAGTTCGCGAATTTCACCATTGACTTCGTACGGACATTACGGGAGATCCGACCGTCGGATTCTCCTAAAACCGAATCCGTTAGGTTCGTATCGAAAAGAGATTTCTAACAGATATTAGAGATTTGAAATCTAACAGTTGGATTTGGAATTATGTCCAAATCAAATTTGGAAAAGGCCGTTGTAAGTGCAGTTCGATGGCCGTTTATGGAAATCGACTGTACGGGCCTTGATAAAATTATTAAAAATATCAATAATTAGTGTAAAATCATAAGAAATGATTTGGAAAGAATTGGGATGAAAATTTCGATATTTGAAAAGATAAAAATAGATTTTTATCGAAATGAACTAGTTTTGAACTAGAATTATAATCCAATTTTTTTTTTTTAATAAATAAATTAGATTTGAAAGGGTTTTAAAAATAACCATAATTTCCAATATATAAATTGGAAATGGATTTGAATCGAAATTGTCTTTGGAATATTTCGATGTTGAATTTCGTGGTTATACAGATATTGTTATGGAAATTTGAAAGATATATATATATATATATATATATATATATCGTTATTTCCAATACGATATTTGTTGATTTCAGAATTTGATATTGAATATAAGCCGATATATTTTCTATTCAGAGCCTTGTATTTAATATCAAATTGGATTTTTGGTTGTCGTGAATGGTATCTTTAATAATACCGTTCTTAAACCCAATGGAGTTAAGAAAATTAGAAACTGACTGGAGATTAGTTAAGTTGAATGGTTTCCTGGGTGTTGATCTGATGTTGGTTTCAGCCTTCGGGGTTAACACTTAGGGAATTGTTCTCTTACTAATTTATGGTTAGAGACTGATAGAATGTGAATTGGGTTTGTTGTGAACTATGTTTTAGCGACATTCGTTCTATAACCCGATTTACAGTGAAATGGGATTTGGAATTTATAAATATTTTGTCAAGATTTAAAGGAGATTTCCCAAAGCAAAGTTTTCCAATTTAACATATTAAATTGGAATTGAATGGAATTCGATTTGGTAATAATCGAAGTAAGCCTCCGTAGAGGAAGACGGTTAATATATATGGAATTTAAAAGGCCTTGTCGTTATTCAATTTATATTATCGATTGGACATGGAGGTTTATATCGAGTATATATATATATATATATCGATTTGTTTTCCATGAAGATTCCATTTTTAATGGAATGTGATTTTAGGTTGTCATGAATGGTATCTTTAATAATACTGTTCTTAGACCCATTGGAGTTAAGAAAATCAGAAACTAACTGGAGATTAGTTAAGTTGAATGGTTTCCTGGGTATTGATCTGATGTTGGTTTCGGCCTTCGGGGTTAATATTTAGGAAATTGTTCACTTGCTAATTTACGGTTAAAGGCTAATGGAATGGAATGTAATTTTGAGTTTATAGTGAACCGTGTTTTAAATGACATTGGTTCTTTAACCCAGTTAAAGATAGGATATGAATTCCCAAGTTAAACAATCATTAATATTGATTTTTGGGAAGATTAAAACCAAATGGAGTTTTAATGCATCTTTAATTAGATTGAAATGATATCCAAAGGAAGATTAAAGAATAAATTTAAAGAATTTATCTTTGATAAAATTAATGGGAACCTTTCCCAAAGTATAAGGATATTTGAATAAAGGAATATTCTGGATTGGAATAAGGCGTATGTTGTGTTTTTATAGCACTTGTTTATTATATACGTGAGTTATTCAGAAAGACCGGGTTTATCCCAATCTGAATAACTGATTCGACGATGTATCGAGGATGAAGACGGTGGTTGAAGACTGGAGGTCTTCACATCATTAGGTTGATTACTGATGTCTTGATTGGGCTGTACACCCAAGGCAAGGTAATAAGTGGTGATCATCCAGACGAACTTGGAAATCGACGGATATGCGAGGGCCTCTCCCCTGTATTGGACATATGGGGGAGGAATAAGGTGCCCCCAGTTTTGTTCAGACCTAGAACGAACTTGTAAATGGATGTGTGTCTGACATCGGATTTCATTCCGTGTGATTGATATACATCGGTTGCATAGCGTGAATTGCCTGTGTGGCATGCTGAGATGCAAATGATCAAGGCTTCTTGTAACGACCCGCCTTTTCGACCGCTCCAAGTTGATAATTAAACCAACTTAAACCGCTCGAAACGACAGATTGCTATTTAGCTTACGGGGTTTAAATAGAATCATACATAGAATCACAGAGTACAAATATTTGCAGCGGAATAAATTTTTATACATATCAGAGTTTTACAAATTTTCCATACAGCGGAAGAATAGATTATATACAAGAAATTTAAAAGAATAAAAGTTTTACAGTTTCGCAGTCGGCTTTGCGTGCGCATACGCGTCTTCACGATCCTCTCAAGTTTGCGAGCTGAAATCTTAAATCTGGAACACTCAGTATCTGACCCGAGCGTTCCATGCAAAACATAAAACACTCGAGTCAGGATTAATCTTTGTTCAAGTAAATTAACTTCAATAAAATCTGAAATATAACCGTTAATCTAACTTATGTAAAGTATCTATATTCCAGATATGTTTCACATTTACAGGTTTGAATTGTAGTAAGCTACACAATCATGTTGGTAGTAGCAAACTGCATAAAGGCGCAGCTGGTCAGTCAAAGCCAAAGGCAGTCCAAACTACATAGGAACAACTAATATGTCTAATGCAAGCACTTCAGGTCAAACGACCAAATAACAAACATAGTCCTTTATGGATTTTTGAATCATACTAGTAGTTTGGAACAGATTCCTAAATACTAGATAACAGGTTTAAATTATAAAAATAAAACGCATATATAGCTCAAATTCTAGGTAAATTTTATATCTTATTTTCCTTATAGTTGTTCAACATGCAGTCATATAATCGGTGAGGAATAAATCTAAAGTATCACATGTATTTAGGTCATCATGGCACAGTACATATATAAGGCAAGGAAAGTAATGCAAGTTGTAATTCAAACCAATTCAAGGCTAAAATGCAGTAGGTACGTACATGCAAAATAATTGCAAACAGCAGTAGAAATTCCATAAACAAATTCATGAAGTCAAACAAATTTGTAAATACAAGTGAGTGTGTGTTTTTACTTTTTTCTTCCCTTTCCAGATGTACAGTTTCAATATCAAGGATACCCAAGTAAATACCTCAGAATTTTCAAAAGTGGGTATCTAGTTTGAATTATACAAATTATACATTGTGATTCAACATATGTTACTTATAATATACCATATCATGTTTTACACTTTTACGACATGAACAAACTTATTTTTGACACTGTGTCCCTCTTGCAAGTTGGTGAGTGAAAACTAATACAATATACAGAAATTCACAAGGAAATAACTTCAAAAGCAGCTAATATTACCACAATTTCATCTATGATTTTAACAATAAAGCACAAAGAATGTTCTTGATCAATGGAGAATAAAAGGACATGCATAATGAGATGTCAAATAAGGCCAGGAATTTTGGGTAAACAAGTCACAAAATGTCATATGAATGCAATAGTTAAGCAAGACAATGAACGGTGAAGACATGCATAGCCAAAAATACAGTTTCAATATCAAGGATACCCAAATAATTAAGGCAAAGGCCAGGTGAAGCAACCCAAAACAAGGCGACCCAAGGTCAAGAATTCAATATACCCACAATCAAAATTAACTGTTATATTTAGTTGAGTTTCTAAAGTTAATAACTTGGATCAAAAATCAATCGTGAGAAAATACTCACATTTAACCGACGATGCAGGCGACGGATTTGGTGACAGGCGAAGCCGAGCTAAGATTTTGCTGAGCGACTTCAGTGGCAACGGACGGAGGGGAGGACTGTTGGGTTGCTGCCGCGTGGGAGTGAGCCGGCTTCAGATCTGATGCAGTTGGAGGTGCGGTGGAGTTGGTGCGAGGGCGCGAGACTGATGGTAGATGAAGCGAGCACATGGTTATATAAAAAAACAAATATCGTGAAGGCTGAAGCCGTCCGCAGCTTTCCTCGCTCGCTTCATCTATCATCAGTCCCGCACCCTCGCACCAACTCCATCGCACCTCCAACTGCATTAGATCTGAAGCCGGCTCACTCCCACGCGGCAGCAACCCAACAGTCCTCCCCTCCGTCCATTGCCACTGAAGCCGCTCAGCAAAATCTTAGCTCGGCCTCGCCTGTCACCAAATCCGTCGCCTGCATCGTCGGTTAAATGTGAGTATTTGCTCACGATTGATTTTTGATCCAAGTTATTAACTTTAGAAACTCAACCAAATATAACAGTTAATTTTGATTGTGGGTATATTGAATTCTTGACCTTGGGTCGCCTTGTTTTGGGATGCTTCACCTCGCCTTTGCCTTAACTATTTGGGTATCCTTGATATTGAAACTGTATTTTTGGCTATGCATGTTGTAACAACCCGGAATTTTGGGGCCAATTTAAAATTTTTATTTTAGAAATTTTAATGGATTTAGGATATTTAAAATAATTTATTTTAATGGCTAAAAAAAAAATTTTAATCGAAGTTAAAACAAATAAATTTAATTTAATTATAAAAGGAGTTTGAAATAGCGCTGCATTTTGGGAATTTGAATTTAAGCTTTAACTTAATGTACATAACTTGATAAATGTTTTAACATTAAACCATATGTGCGTCGTATAAAATTGAGACCGACTGATTGATTGTGGCTGTGATGATTTGGTGAATTATATTCATGTTAAATATAATTTGTGTAGAAAATAAAAATCAGATTTTTATCGCATATGAATATAGGTAGAGTAGGAAGCCGAAGAAAATATATATATATATATTTATCAAAAGGATTTGTGTTAAAACTAAAAATCAATTTTGTCAAATTAGAATATTGTTAGCGAGATAAAAATATTCATGTAACATACATTTGTCATTTATATTAGAAATTACAATTGTTACTATCGTTAGAAATTTACTTCGCTATAAAAATGATGTCATATCGTTAGAATGTACATTAGAATTAGATTGTCATCTTTATGATAAATGTTTCACTAGAATTGTCAAAGAAAAAAAATAACGTTTTATATATAGAAATGTTACATTATATAAAAAAAAAGGGACATTCTATATGAAATGTGACATTAGTTAAAAAAGAACATTTTGTGTATAGAAATGATACATTAGTTAAAAAAAGGGGCATTTTATATTAGAAAAATTACGTTAGATGGAAAATAACATTTTTTATTAGGAATGTTAAATTAGATAAAAAGGGTCACTCTTTTTTTTTAGAAATGTTAAACTGGAACAAAAATGTCACTTGGTCAGAAATATTATATTATAATATATAAAGGTTATTCATGTTAGTATTAAAAGTGTCATTTATGTCGTATTATAAATGCCATGCTACAAAAATGACATTTATTAAGAATAACATTTTTGTTATAATATGTCACATTAGAAAGGAAATGAAAGTTTCCTTCTCTAACTATCCCCATTAATTAAGTAATTTAAAGAAAGGAAATGAAACATTTTTCCCTTCCCCTCATAAATTGATTACATTAAACCAAAGAAAATGGAAAGTATCATCCCTAAGTAAATTTAAGAATTAAATAAATTTATTAATACAAAAAAAAGAGAAGATGGACTAATTAACAAAAAAAAAACTTGACTAAATATGAGTCCAATGTTAGATTAGGACTAAGTTGGTAACGTTTGAAATTGAGTTAAGGATTGAATAATGGAAATTAATGGACTACATTAAATTTGATTAATTCCTATAATTAATATTGTCGTGTTAAATATAATTTATGAAACCAAGAAATTTATAATGTACGTAAATGATTCCTATAATTAATATGAGCCTTATTGTAAGCTAGTAACGTTTGGGTTTGAATTAAAGAAGAATACCAAAAAGATTGAATGATTTATTTATATAAAATACATAATATAACATAAATGCTTTCCTTTTAATATTAAATACATTCATGGAATTAATTAATTAATTAAATATCCAGTATGTGAATCGGTGAAACATATGGACCGTTTCTTTCGTGATCTAAGGAAATTAACGCATTTTTTTTTTACCGTGTCCTTTCATGTATCTCTCCTTGCGCCTTTCCCCTTTTATAAAAACCGTTCCCTCCCCTTTCTTTTTATCACTTTCCCCTTTACTTTTTTTTTTCTCTCAGTCAAACGTTTTCCCCAAATCCATCCTCACTGAAAATTAAATCTTGCAAATCAAATGGCGGCCTCCAAAATCTTTGCTCTTCCCTTCCACCATTCGTTGTCACCGCATTCCACCATCGATATGCAACCGCAACAACCACCCGAGCCACCGCAGTCAATTCCCAGCCGCCACCCTCCATTGCCTGTCGAAAGGTTCGGCCTTTGTTCCTGAAGAAGAAAGAAGGGCAGTGTTCTGATCGTAAAAACCAGATCTACGTTGCTGGACTGAAAAAGGACCATTTTGAACTATTTGGAATTTGGACCATAATCTACAACGAATGTGAGAACCCTTCTTTTATATGAATAATTAATTATTTAATTTAATTATGTGGTGATGGAAATGCGTATAATACAGATCTGTATGTGATGAATTTTGTGGATGTTTATTCTGTTTGTTGTGGATGTTTATTCTGTTTGTTGTTGAAACACATATTTGTTTGTATGATTTGTAATGCCTGTGATGCCATGATAGAACAATGTTCTCCTAGACCTTTAAATTTCGATGTAATCTCTGTGAATTTCTCATCATCACTTTATTTTATTTCTCAAATAAGAAATTAACTCTTTATTTTGTTTCTCAAATAGAAATTAACCTTTATTTTGTTTTACAAATAAAATGAGAAATTAAACCTTTATTTTTGTTTTACAAAATAAAAGGTAAAATTGAGTTTTATTCTGGTTCACAAAAGAAAGTTTAAACCTTTATTGTGATTCACCACATAAAATGAAAAGTGGGAGTTTTTATTTTGATTTACAAAATAAAAAAAGAAAGGTGAATTTTTATTTTGATTTATACAATAAGAATTAAATCTTTATTTTGATCTTTGATTTATAAAATAAAGGAAGTTTAGATCTTTTACATTTTATTTAAAAGATAAATAAAGTTTTAATCTTTATTTTTGTTTACATAATAAAATACCAATATTTATCCTTTATTTTGTTAACATAATAAAAAGCAAGTTTTTTTTTAATTTTGTTAACATAATAAAATGTAATTTTTTATCTTTATTTTTGTTTACAAAATAAGTAACAAGTTCTTATCTTTATTTTTTGTTTTACAAAACAAAAGACAAATTTTTACCTTCCTTTTGTTTACATAATCAAATGCAAATTTAATCTTTATTTTCATTTATGAAATAAAATGTGAGTTTTAATCTTTATTTTTATTTATAAAATAAAGTAAAGATGGGACCTTTTATTTAGATTCTTCAAAATTATACACCCCTATGTTGTATTGTATGTGTGTGACATTGAAATATTCGTCGTTGGGTACATAGAAGGGGTTAGACAAAAACCCATATTTTCGCATTTTGACATTAAAGTTACGACGTTAGGTAAATGGGATGGTTAGACAAAAACCATCATTTTGGTTATCATATTTGTCACCAAATTGACATGACAGAATTTGTGATAATCCTTATTTATATTTCACTTAGATAAATAGCACATTTTCATGTGAAAAGAGTAAACTAATTTAAAAGTACATTTTTGTGTATAAAAGATAAATTAGTTAAAATCACATTTTTATGCAATAAAATGGATTAAGAGGAAATTATACATTTCTATGTTACAAAAGGGTGATAAGTAAAAAGTACATTTTCGTGTTGTAAAAATGAGATGAGTAAATTATACATTTTTATGTTATAGAACTGGATTAAGTAAATTGTACATTTTTAGGTTTGGAAATTGGATAAAGAAGAAGGGACATTTTTATATGAAAAAAATGGATTAAAAATAATAGTAAAACATTTATCTACACTTAGGTAAATAAATAATAAAAATAAAACATAGAAAAAGTAGTATACTTTTTATTTACATTTTTAGATGCAAATAAAACATAGAATAGAAATATACCTTTGTTAATATGATTTTTGTTGAAAATGAAAATAATGACTCTTTTATTCATATTATTTTTGTTGAAAACAAAGATGAATCAATTTGAAAATATGACATGATAGTAGCGTATTTACCTTAAAACATACATTTTTGTCACTTTAATAAGAATGAAAATAAAAAAAAGACATTTTGATTATAAAATGTTAATGTGATTAAAAAGGGACATTTTGTTTACAAAATGTCAATAGACATCAAAAATAACATTTTTGTTTATAAAACGTTAATAGGATTAAAATAACACCTTTGTTTATTTAAAAGAATTATAACAACATTCACATTTTGTTAATGTTAAATTAATTATAACAAAATTCACATTTTGTTAATATTAAAAGGATTACAACAAAATTAACATTTTGTTAACATTTTATGTAAAGGAAAATAAAAGAATACATTTTGTCATTTGAAGTAAAAGAAAAATATTTATTCCATTTCCGGTATGAATTAGTATGCTTAAACCCGAGGTTGGATTGAGTTGTGATGTAAACCCGCCCGGACCCGCCCGGCTGTCCAGTAATCACAACAATACCTATCCAATGTGGGAGGTTAAAGCATATTTATATTTTCTAAATTTACATTTTTATATATGTAAATTTCTACGAATAATTAGAGTAAATGAAACATAGAGTAAGGAAAAGAAGTAGAGAAATATTTATTTACACTTAGATAAATATAGAAATAGTAAAAGTAAACATTTATTTACATTAGGGTAAATAAATAAGATAAAAGTAAAAGATGCGTTTATTTATAATTAGTGTAAATAAATATAGTAAAAGTCAAGGTAAACATTTATTTACAAATAGTGTAAGTGAATAAGAAATTAAAACATTATTTACAAATAGTGTAAATAAATAAGAAAAATAAAATATATAAATAAAACATTATTTATTATATATATATATATATATTAAATGAAACGCGCGCTGTAGTTCGCGTTTCGACAATCGTAACTTTAAACAGTTATACCGAAAGATCCGACCGTCGGATTTTCCCAAAACTGGAACTGTTAGGACCGCTTTGGGAAGATCTTTCCAACGATATAGACTTCGTCAAAATCCAACGGTTGGATTTCAAGATATGTGTAAATCAAATTTGGTTGAAAACAACGCCAGGGTCGCCCATTTACCCGAAGCGTCGTTAAATTAATTTAAGCTATTTTTATATAAATAAAAACAGCGATATGTTGTTATCAAATATTAATAACGATATGAAATGTTTTCAAATTTTATATATATATATATATATATATATATGCGAGAATCATTTGAGAAGACCGAGTTCAATCTCATTTCAAATGATTATACGACGTTTTAAATCTAAGAGTTGAAGACGGCGATTGAAGACCGACGATCTTCACATCGAATGGGTAACTAGCGTTGAGGTCCTTGATTGATTTGCTCCCAAGACGGGGCTAAGATGGTAGTTATCCGGACATAGTGTTGATTTGTACGGATTTGACTTTTGCTCAGACCCAGAGCATAAGTTTATAAATGGAATGTATGTTTGACGTTGTAGTCCTTTATACTACATTCGTTGATCTCTGTTAATATATATCTGCTTGGTGGTTAACACCCTTCTCTGAGACATATGAGCTTAGAGGTTATATATTTGCAGAAATCAATGGTATAGTATGGACTGACAATGTGGCATACTAAGATGCATTGATCAAGGCTTTTGTTGAAAAGCAGGGCCTTGTGGTTGATGATCAAAGCATAGCCTATTACGGCATAGCTTTGTGTATATCGTGACTTCGCGAGCCTCACACCCCGGTATGAGTCAAAAACGGGATACGGACCGTAGGGAGTGCACACGTTTCTTTCTAGCTAGAGTGATGTCAGGGACCTACCAGCGCTGACATTTTACTTATGTGGATGATGGATTTTGAGGCGCCTCGTTATTTTTATAGGCCGTTGGTGGTCATATTATAGGTCCAAAGGGACCGGGAAACGTGTGTTCAGGCATAACTAATCCACTGCCCATAGGCGGGGACCGGCCCTACCGCTTCCAAGGGTTCACTGCGGGGAATCCTGAGGCATTTGCTAGAGTGTCTCGAATCGGAGAGGATCTTGCCCCTAGCCTCGACTCATGATGGAATCCAAATTTCCAATACGCCCTTGCGGTTTTGATTGTAGAACTAGTATTGGCGACATGCTATATGGTAACCATGCCGTCTAGGATTGATACTTATGATTCAAATCTTTTTATTAAAACATATATACACTAATAATAATATCAAATCCGTTTTATACGTATCAAGCATCTTTTGACCATTATAAGGTAAAACCCTATCCTCTGGTGTGCGTTGCATTGTGTGATGGGACCTGCGTCTTATAATGGTTTCATTTTTCCAAAAAGACATTGCGTTATTTCTCGATTTACTTTGGTTTATGCACTGGCAATCCATAGGAGTAAACCCGTTCCGCGAAAGTGGCGTGGTCCTTGGATTTGTCTTATTAGTTATGTTAGTTTAGAATTCTCACACCAGTCCCATGACAGACTCGTAGTTTGTTTCACTTTGCAAACTCGGGTGCCCTCTTTTCCACACGGGCAGTCGAGTAGCTTTTTGCAAATATCTATTCTTTTAGCAGGATCCTGGATCGAAGCCTACAGTTGTTTCCAGAGCTTAGTAGTCTTCCGCTGTTTACTGTATTTTATTTAATGTATTAAATCTTTTGTAGTTTATCTTCCGCTGTAATTTTATTTCAATGTACTCTGATATATTCTGTACTCTGATGTAACATTATTATAATGTAATAAAAGTCTGCTGTTATTGTTCTGATGTATTGTATTCCCAAAGTTAAAGTATTCGAAGATTTCCAACCTTTGGGTCAGACCTGTGTGGTTTATGGTCGATTCAAAGAGCGGGAATTTCCGGGTCTTTACAGTTGGTATCAGAGCTCTGGTTAGCTCAAATCTTTGGGTTACAACTCGTTAGAGCTGAACAAAGACTCATCAGAGATTGGATTAGTAATATCCAATAAGAATACTCATTAGAGATAGGACCAGCAGTGTCCTAGAATGAGAAAACTCATTAGAGATGGGGTTAGTAATGCCCTAGGATGAGTTCAGAGTGATAAGCTTATAATTAATGTATTTTAATTATATATAATCTATTTTTGAAAATATGATTTTAAATATATAAAAGTATATATATATTTGATAAGTTAGTCAACAAATAAAATTAATAAAAAAAATTAAAATTTGGTTAGATAATTAAACAACTTTTACCTTAGTTCCTTTTCGAGGACGAAAAGATCTTAAGTGGGGGCGACTGTAACAACCCGGAATTTTGGGGCCAATTTAAATTTTTTATTTTAGAAATTTTAATGGATTTAGGATATTTAAAATAATTTATTTTGAATAATAATGGCTAAAAAAAAATATTTTAATCGAAGTTAAAACAAATAAATTTAGTTTAATTATAAAAGGAGTTTCAAATAGCGCTGCATTTTGGGAATTTGAATTTAAGCTTTAACTTAATGTACATAACTTGATAAATGTTTTAACATTAAACCATATGTGCGTCATATAAAATTGAGACCGACTGATTGATTGTGGCTGTGATGATTTGGTGAATTATATTCATGTTAAATATAATTTGTGTAGAAAATAAAAATCAGATTTTTATCGCATATGAATATAGGTAGAGTAGGAAGCCAAAGAAAAATATATATATATATATATATATTGATCAAAAGGATTTGTGTTAAAACTAAAAATCAATTTTGTCAAATTAGATTATTGTTAGCGAGATAAAAATATTCATGTAACATACATTTGCCATTTATATTAGAAATTACAATTGTTACTATCGTTAGAAATTTACTTCGTTATAAAAATGATGTCATATAGTTAGAATGTACATTAGAATTAGATTGTCATCTTTATGATAAATGTTTCACTAGAATTGTCAAAGAAAAAAATAACGTTTTATATATAGAAATGTTACATTATAAAAAAAAAGGGACATTCTATATGAAATGTGACATTAGTTAAAAAAGAACATTTTGTGTATAGAAATGTTACATTAGTTAAAAAAAAGGGGCATTTTATATTAGAAAAATTACGTTAGATGGAAAATAACATTTTTTATTAGGAATGTTAAATTAGATAAAAAGGGTCATTCTTTTTTTTTAGAAATGTTAAACTGGAACAAAAATGTCACTTGGTCAGAAATATTACATTAGAATATATAAAGGTTATTCATGTTAGTATTAAAAGTGTCATTTATGTCGTACGAGTGGAAACCCGTGCGTTGCACGGAAGCATAGAGTACGGGGTGTTGTAGTTTGCACGGGAGCATAGAGTACGGGGTGTTGTAGTTTGCACGCGCGTGGTCGTAACGGCATGCGCTTCGCGCGAAGAGCGTAACGGCACGCGCTTCGCACGTGATGATGGCACGCGCTTCGCGCGTAATCAAGGCACACGCTTTGCGCGTGATGATGGCATGCGCTTCACGCATGATCACGGCTCGCGCTTCGCGTATGGACCGTTGTGCCACAAATATTATGTAAACAGATATAAAGCTCTGTCTCATAAACCTTTTGCTTGCTGGGCTTGCAAGCTTTCCATGCATCTTTTTGAACATTAACATAAATACACTATGTGAAGACATTAATCATATAAAAATTTCTAGCTCTTACAATTTGCTAAAACTCCATGGAGAGAATTTTATTACATTTCGTGGAATAATTTCAAAAAGCATTGAAGTATATTAATAACATAACAGTTAAATGATATTTCTAAACAATTAAATGTGTATATGAATGATAAAGTATTTTTTTTGTTCTTGCAAATTCCTGTGAAGTGTAATGTGATCACAACACTCCAATTTTACTTCATATTTGATGTTGAGTAATTAATGCTTCATAGGCTTGTGATATCATATGTTTGCATCCATTTACCTAATGAAAAGATTATTAAGTGCTAAATAAGATATACTGATAATAATATAGGTACCGTAATAAAAGGCAAACTCTGAATTAGTGCAAGTTGATTCATAAACAGCAATTTCTAATTGGTGGAATACTGAAAGTTGAAAACAAAAGTATGGTGTTAAATAATATGCAAAGAAACAAATATTTATGATTTTACATAGTTGCTCGACAACAACTTGGTCAAATTATATATGGGTGAAGAAGACAAATAACATTAAAAAACATAGTTTATATGAAATAAAGAAAATAATTATAGCAATATTTTCAAAACTTTCTAAGGAGTTATATGATATTTTTAGGAATCCAAATTATAAAATGGAAATCTAGCAAGAGTAAAAGCTCAAATCCTATTGAACTAACTATTTCTTTAAAAATGCCTAATTTTTATAGGTGGAATAAGAAAACACCTATATCAGAAAACTACAACATGTTGACCAAAATTTGGTAAGCCAAACTATCCAAAGTTGAAACCACAACGCCAATTTCGGATGCAAGACCTAGCATAAAGACCTCATTAAATAATGATTAATTTACATATTTTGGGCTAAATCTAATTGAAATTCAGTTTTTTTTTAACCAAGAGAAGAATAATATGAGGAAGATATGCTAAAATGAAAGTTACGATAGTTTTCAACCTAGGATGCCATGTAACATAAGTACATAATTATTTCAAAAATATAAAGCTGATCCTTTAGTATCTAGTTGCATTCCTACTATGTTCATCAACTAATTTAGTAAATGCAAACTGTGTTCAATAATAGGGTATTCTCTTTATAAGTAAAGACGTTAAATATGCTAAATAATACGGGTATTAAATTTTATAGAAATTCAAAGAGTGCTAGAGAAAAACGTATTTTCTTTTTATATACAGACGTTGGATACGTTAGATAGAAATTCAAAAAGCATTAGAGAATGACACTCTTTGTTTTTAAGGAAAGACGTTAAATGTGCTAATCGTACGAATATTAAATTTTGATTGAAATACTATGCTATATTTAATAAACCTTTATATCCCTGCATGCCCTATTGCCTTATATCAAAGATTAAAATTACAGAAAATTATTATATACTTTTACCATGGATACTAATATCCACCAACATTTATGTAACGACAACGTTTTGAAATGTAGAACACATGTTTGGACGAAATTTAATGCCATAATCGTAAAAGCAATGACTTGTATTGAATTGTATAAAATTCAAACTCAAATTATCAAATATATCAGTTATGTTCTTTGTATTCCTTGGTTGCATTTGATTAAAACAGATTTGAATCAACAAAGGATATAATCAAGGTTTTATTGGATAACATTAATGTAAAGAAAGGAAAATGCACATTAAAGGAAGAGAAATTTAATTTCCCTATGTTGAAGATTACTAATTTTAATGTTCATAAAAAAATGAAATCAAACTCAAAGCCACTTGCCTGATAAAATTAGATTACAAACTGAACATCATTTACCAAAATCAAGTACCACTTATATGATGCATTTAAAGACTAAAAAAATAAGTTGAGAGTATAAGGAAAATTTCATGTGGTCCAACATTTTAATGTCAAATATCAATTAACTGACAAATTTATCAAGCGGATTTCAACTTGCATGTTACTCCATTTCCTAAAACCTTAACTATTTAATGTAACATATATTTTAGAAAATGAAAACGGTATAGATCAATCTTTTATAGCAAGTTTTAATACATTATTATATTTCAGCTGTGCTGTAGACTATAACTTAATAAATTTCAATCACTAAAAATTCCATTCAAAAATAAAATAAAAAAACATGAAATGGTATTGGGCAAGAACTATTTTGAATTGTTTCCAGTTTTGATCAACATTTTTGGGGCAAGAAAACATACGACATACATTCAAAGGGCTATAAAATCATACAAATTGATTCCATATATCACGCAAGCTTTCAATGCCAATTCAATCCAAATAACTGCAAACAATCATGCAACAAAATCCACCGTTCCTCAATTACAGGGGATGTGTTTAAATTAGGATGGTGGATTTGTTTTTGCGGGATTAAATCTCAGCCGCTCTTTGTCTCCTTGTTTGTCTAAGGGTTTGTCTAGGGGGGGAATTTTATTATATAGATTATAAATGCCATGCTACAAAAATGACATTTATTAAGAATAACATTTTTGTTATAATATGTCACATTAGAAAGGAAATGAAAGTTTCCTTCTCTAAATATCCCCATTAATTAAGTAATTTAAAGAAAGGAAATGAAACATTTTTCCCTTCCCCTCATAAATTGATTACATTAAACCAAAGAAAATGGAAAGTATCATCCCTAAGTAAATTTAAGAATTAAATAAATTTATTAATACAAAAAAAAAGAGAAGATGGACTAATTAACAAAAAAAAAAAAAAAACTTGACTAAATATGAGTCCAATGTTAGATTAGGACTAAGTTGGTAACGTTTGAAATTGAGTTAAGGATTGAATAATGGAAATTAATGGACTACATTAAATTTGATTAATTCCTATAATTAATATTGTCGTGTTAAATATAATTTATGAAACCAAGAAATTTATAATGTGCGTAAATGATTCCTATAATTAATATGAGCCTTATTGTAAGCTAGTAACGTTTGGGTTTGAATTAAAGATGAATACCAAAAAGATTGAATGATTTATTTATATAAAATACATAATATAACATAAATGCTTTTCTTTTAATATTAAATACATTCATGGAATTAATTAATTAAATAAATATCCAGTATGTGAATCGGTGAAACATATGGACCGTTTCTTTCGTGATCTAAGGAAATTAACGCATTCTTTTTTTTTACCGTGTCCTTTCATGTATCTCTCCTTGCGCCTTTCCCCTTTTATAAAAACCGTTCCCTCCCCTTTCTTTTTATCACTTTCCCCTTTACTTTTTTTTCTCTCAGTCAAACGTTTTCCCCAAAACCATCCTCACTGAAAATTAAATCTTGCAAATCAAATGGCGGCCTCCAAAATCTTTGCTCTTCCCTTCCACCATTCGTTGTCACCGCATTCCACCATCGATATGCAACCGCAACAACCACCCGAGCCACCGCAGTCAATTCCCAGCCGCCACCCTCCATTGCCTGTCGAAAGGTTCGGCCTTTGTTCCTGAAGAAGAAAGAAGGGCAGCGTTCTGATCGTAAAAACCAGATCTACATTGCTGGACTGAAAAAGGACCATTTTGAACTATTTGGAATTTTGACCATAATCTACAACGAATTTGAGAATCCTTCTTTTATATGAATAATTAATTATTTAATTTAATTATGTGGTGATGGAAATGCGTATAATACAGATCTGTATGTGATGAATTTTGTGGATGTTTATTCTGTTTGTTGTGGATGTTTATTCTGTTTGTTGTTGAAACACATATTTGTTTGTATGATTTGTAATGCCTGTGATGCCATGATAGAACCATGTTCTCCTAGACCTTTAAATTTTGGTGTAATCTCTGTGAAGTTCTCATCCTCACTTTATTTTATTTCTCAAATAAGAAATTAACTCTTTATTTTGTTTCTCAAATAGAAATTAACCTTTATTTTGTTTTACAAATAAAATGAGAAATTAAACCTTTATTTTTATTTTTCAAAATAAAAGGTAAAATTGAGTTTTATTCTGGTTCACAAAAGAAAGTTTAAACCTTTATTGTGATTCACCACATAAAATGAAAAGTGGGAGTTTTTATTTTGATTTACAAAATAACAAAAAGAAAGGTGAATTTTTATTTTGATTTATACAATAAGAATTAAATCTTTATTTTGATCTTTGATTTATAAAATAAAGGAAGTTTAGATCTTTTACATTTTATTTAAAAGATAAATAAAGTTTTAATCTTTATTTTTGTTTACATAATAAAATACCAATTTTTATCCTTTATTTTGTTAACATAATAAAAAGCAAGTTTTTTTTTTAATTTTGTTAACATAATAAAATGTAAGTTTTTATCTTTATTTTTGTTTACAAAATAAGTAACAAGTTCTTA
Organism: Allium sativum; assembly: GCA_030737875.1. Taxonomy (NCBI): domain Eukaryota; kingdom Viridiplantae; phylum Streptophyta; class Magnoliopsida; order Asparagales; family Amaryllidaceae; genus Allium; species Allium sativum. The sequence goes on along the minus strand of CM060916.1, from coordinate 889,964,188 downwards.
TCTTTATTTTTTGTTTTACAAAACAAAAGACAAATTTTTACCTTCCTTTTGTTTACATAATCAAATGCAAATTTAATCTTTATTTTCATTTATGAAATAAAATGTGAGTTTTAATCTTTATTTTTATTTATAAAATAAAGTAAAGATGGGACCTTTTATTTAGATTCTTCAAAATTATACACCCCTATGTTGTATTGTATGTGTGTGACATTGAAATATTCGTCGTTGGGTACATAGAAGGGGTTAGACAAAAACCCATATTTTCGCATTTTGACATTAAAGTTACGACGTTAGGTAAATGGGATGGTTAGACAAAAACCATCATTTTGGTTATCATATTTGTCACCAAATTGACATGATAGAATTTGTGATAATCCTTATTTATATTTCACTTAGATAAATAGCACATTTTCATGTGAAAAGAGTAAACTAATTTAAAAGTACATTTTTGTGTATAAAAGATAAATTAGTTAAAATCACATTTTTATGCAATAAAATGGATTAAGAGGAAATTATACATTTCTATGTTACAAAAGGGTGATAAGTAAAAAGTACATTTTCATGTTGTAAAAATGAGATGAGTAAATTATACATTTTTATGTTATAGAACTGGATTAAGTAAATTGTACATTTTTAGGTTAGGAAATTGGATAAAGAAGAAGGGACATTTTTATATGAAAAAAATGGATTAAAAATAATAGTAAAACATTTATCTACACTTAGGTAAATAAATAATAAAAATAAAACATAGAAAAAGTAGTATACTTTTTATTTACATTTTTAGATGCAAATAAAACATAGAATAGAAATATACCTTTGTTAATATGATTTTTGTTGAAAATGAAAATAATGACTCTTTTATTCATATTATTTTTTTTGAAAACAAAGATGAATCAATTTGAAAATATGACATGATAGTAGCGTATTTACCTTAAAACATACATTTTTGTCACTTTAATAAGAATGAAAATAAAAAAAAAAGACATTTTGATTATAAAATGTTAATGTGATTAAAAAGGGACATTTTGTTTACAAAATGTCAATAGACATAAAAAATAACATTTTTGTTTATAAAACGTTAATAGGATTAAAATAACACCTTTGTTTATTTAAAAGAATTATAACAACATTCACATTTTGTTAATGTTAAATTAATTATAACAAAATTCACATTTTGTTAATATTAAAAGGATTACAACAAAATTAACATTTTGTTAACATTTTATGTAAAGGAAAATAAAAGAATACATTTTGTCATTTGAAGTAAAAGAAAAATATTTATTCCATTTCCGGTATGAATTAGTATGCTTAAACCCGAGGTTGGATTGAGTTGTGATGTAAACCTGCCCGGACCCGCCCGGCTGTCCAGTAATCACAACAATACCTATCCAATGTGGGAGGTTAAAGCATATTTATATTTTCTAAATTTACATTTTTGTATTTGTAAATTTGTACGAATAATTAGAGTAAATAAAACATAGAGTAAGGAAAAGAAGTAGAGAAATATTTATTTGCACTTAGATAAATATAGAAATAGTAAAAGTAAACATTTATTTACATTAGGGTAAATAAATAAGATAAAAGATGCGTTTATTTATAATTAGTGTAAATAAATATAGTAAAAGTCAAGGTAAACATTTATTTACAAATAGTGTAAGTGAATAAGAAATTAAAACATTATTTACAAATAGTGTAAATAAATAAGAAAAATAAAATATATAAATAAAACATTATTTATTATATATATATATATATATATATTAAATGAAACGCGCGCTGTAGTTCGCGTTTCGACAATCGTAACTTTAAACAGTTATACCGAAAGATCCAACCGTCGGATTTTCCCAAAACTGGAACTGTTAGGACCGCTTTGGGAAGATCTTTCCAACGATATAGACTTCGTCAAAATCCAACCGTTGGATTTCAAGATTTGTGTAAATCAAATTTGGTTGAAAACAACGCCAGGGTCGCCCGTTTACCCGAAGCGTCGTTAAATTAATTTAAGCTATTTTTATATAAATAAAAACAGCGATATGTTGTTATCAAATATTAATAACGATATGAAATGTTTTCAAATTATATATATATATATATATATATATATATATATGCGAGAATCATTTGAGAAGACCGAGTTCAATCTCATTTCAAATGATTATACGACGTTTTAAATCTAAGAGTTGAAGACGGCGATTGAAGACCGACGATCTTCACATCGAATGGGTAACTAGCGTTGAGGTCCTTGATTGATTTGCTCCCAAGACGGGGCTAAGATGGTAGTTATCCGGACGTAGTGTTGATTTGTACGGATTTGACTTTCGCTCAGACCCAGAGCATAAGTTTATAAATGGAATGTATGTTTGACGTTGTAGTCCTTTATACTACATTCGTTGATCTCTGTTAATATATATCTGCTTGGTGGTTAACACCCTTCTCTGAGACATATGAGCTTAGAGGTTATATATTGGCAGAAATCAATGGTATAGTATGGACTGACAATGTGGCATACTAAGATGCATTGATCAAGGCTTTTGTTGAAAAGCAGGGCCTTGTGGTTGATGATCAAAGCATAGCCTATTACGACATAGCTTTGTGTATATCGTGACTTTGCGAGCCTCACACCCCGGTATGAGTCAAAAACGGGATACGGACCGTAGGGAGTGCACACGTTTCTTTCTAGCTAGAGTGATGTCAGGGACCTACCAGCGCTGACATTTTACTTATGTGGATGATGGATTTTGAGGCGCCTCGTTATTTTTATAGGCCGTTGGTGGTCATATTATAGGTCCAAAGGGACCGGGAAACGTGTGTTCAGGCATAACTAATCCACTGCCCATAGGCGGGGACCGGCCCTACCGCTTCCAAGGGTTCACTACGGGGAATCCTTAGGCATTTGCTAGAGTGTCTCGAATCGGAGAGGATCTTGCCCCTAGCCTCGACTCATGATGGAATCCAAATTTCCAATACGCCCTTGCGGTTTTGATTGTAGAACTAGTATTGGCGACATGCTATATGGTAACCATGCCGTCTAAGATTGATACTTATGATTCAAATCTTTTTATTAAAACATATATACACTAATAATAATATCAAATCCGTTTTATACGTATCAAGCATCTTTTGACCATTATAAGGTAAAACCCTATCCTCTGGTGTGCGTTGCATTGTGTGATGGGACCTGCGTCTTATAATGGTTTCATTTTTCCAAAAAGACATTGCGTTATTTCTCGATTTACTTTGGTTTATGCACTGGCAATCCATAGGAGTAAACCCGTTCCGCGAAAGTGGCGTGGTCCTTGGATTTGTCTTATTAGTTATGTTAGTTTAGAATTCTCACACCAGTCCCATGACTGACTCGTAGTTTTTTTCACTTTGCAAACTCGGGTGCCCTCTTTTCCACACGGGCAGTCGAGTAGCTTTTTGCAGATATCTATTCTTTTAGCAGGATCCTGGATCGAAGCCTAAAGCTGTGTCCAGAGCTTAGTAGTCTTCCGCTGTTTACTGTATTTTATTTAATGTATTAAATCTTTTGTAGTTTATCTTCCGCTGTAATTTTATTTCAATGTACTCTGATATATTTTGTACTCTGATGTAACATTATTATAATGTAATAAAAGTCTGCTGTTATTGTTCTGATGTATTGTATTCCCAAAGTTAAAGTATTCGAAGATTTCCAACCTTTGGGTCAGACCTGTGTGGTTTATGGTCGATTCAAAGAGCGGGAATTTCCGGGTCTTTACACATGTCTTCACCGTTCATTGTCTTGCTTAACTATTGCATTCATATGACATTTTGTGACTTGTTTACCCAAAATTCCTGGCCTTATTTGACATCTCATTATGCATGTCCTTTTATTCTCCATTGATCAAGAACATGCTTTGTGCTTTATTGTTAAAATCATAGATGAAATTGTGGTAATATTAGCTGCTTTTGAAGTTATTTCCTTGTGAATTTCTGTATATTGTATTAGTTTTCACTCACCAACTTGCAAGAGGGACACAGTGTTAAAAATAAGTTTGTTCATGTCGTAAAAGTGTAAAACACGATATGGTATATTATAAGTAACATATAATAACATATGTTGAATAACAATGTATAATTTGTATAATTCAAACTAGATACCCACTTTTGAAAATTCTGAGGTATTCACTTGGGTATCCTTGATATTGAAACTGTACATCTGGAAAGGGAAGAAAAAAGTAAAAACACACACTCACTTGTATTTACAAATTTGTTTGACTTCATGAATTTGTTTATGGAATTCCTACTGCTGTTTGCAATTATTTTGCATGTACGTACCTACTACATTTTGGCCTTGAATTGGTTTGAATTACAACTTGGATTACTTTCCTTGCCTTATATATGTACTGTGCCATGATGACCTAAATACATGTGATACTTTAGATTTATACCTCACCGATTATATGACTGCATGTTGAACAACTATAAGGAAAATAAGATATAAAATTTACCTGGAATTTGAGCTATATATGCGTTTTATTTTTATAATTTAAACCTGTTATCTAGTATTTAGGAATCTGTTCCAAACTACTAGTATGATTCAAAAATCCGTAAAGGACTATGTTTGTTATTTGGTCGTTTGACCTGAAGTGCTTGCATTAGACATATTAGTTGTTCCTATGTAGTTTGGATTGCCTTTGGCTTTGACTGACCAGCTGCGCCTTTATGCAGTTTGCTACTACCAACATGATTTTGTAGCTTACTACAATTCAAACCTGTAAATGTGAAACATATCTGGAATACAGGTACTTTACATAAGTTAGATTAACGGTTATATTTTAGATTTTATTGAAGTTAATTTACTTGAACAAAGATTAATCCTGACTCGAGTGTTTTATGTTTTGCATGGAATGCTCGGGTCAGATCCTGAGTGTTCCAGATTTAAAGATTTCAGCTCGCAAACTTGAGAGGAACGTGAAGGCGCGTATGCGCACGCAAAGCCGACTGCGAAACTGTAAAACTATTATTCTTTTAAATTTCTTGTATATAATCTATTCTTCCGCTGTATGGAAAATTTGTAAAACTCTGATATGTATAAAAATTTATTCCGCTGCAAATATTTGTACTCTGTGATTCTATGTATGATTCTATTTAAACACCGTAAGATAAATAACAATCTGTCGTTTCGAGCGGTTTAAGTTGGTTTAATTATCGACTTGGAGCAGTCGAAAAGGTGGGTCATTACACTTCTGTTGAAAAGCTGAGTCTTGTGGTTGATGATCAAAGCATGGCTTTAATATAGCGTAGCTTTGTGTAGCATTAATTTGCGAGCCTCACACCCCGGTATGGACCAGAAATGGGAGAGGACTTCAGGGGGGACATGCGTTTCTTTCTAGCTAGGAGTGGTGTCAGCGTTTTGCATGCCCTGACATTTTACTTATGTGGATGATGGATAGCGAGGCGCCTCGGTTATATCGGTCATTCCGGGGCCGATAGTTTGGTCAGGGTATGACCAGTTTATGCCCAATAGGGCAGGGAAACGTAGTGTTCAAGCATTTTAATCCACATCAAGTGGATCGGCCCTGACGATCCAAGGGTCGAAGCATTCTAACTGTAATGACCCGAAAATCCGGTCCAATTTGAGCTGACTAAATAACACAAGTCCAACCCCAAATTGCACTGAAAATTCAAGAAATTAATAGAAAGAAGATAGAGGGTGAGGATAGATAAGATAGAACTAGTAGAATAGAAGAAGAAGAAGAACATCATAGTCAGAGTAACACGAATCTCACAGCGGAACGAATAAAATATAACATAACTTTTGAAATACAAACAGTATATGTATACAATAGCATTGCAGAACACTTACAACAATAGCGGAAATAATAATAGCTATAGAATCTTGAAGCCTCCTGCTCCAAGCTCTCCAAGTGTATCTGTAAAATCCTGAACTACTTGACTACCCGTACAAATTTAGGCACCCAAGAGTTTAGGTAGAACAAAACAAAGTAAACTCCGGGTCAGTCATGGGACTGGTATGAGTAAAATAGTTTAAACGGTTTAAACAAGTAAACGATATCTCATAAGACCACGCCGTATAACGGAACGGGTTTTTCCCTTATGAGAATCCAAAATATCTTTATATCAAAACTTTTTGATATTATAATAATGTCTATCAACCATAGTATAGTAATCATCTAGCAGAAACGCTTTCATCTCACGTTTTACATATATAGTATACAATCAAAACCGCAAGCACGTATTGGGTAATGGATTTCCAACTATGACAAGGTATGGAACCACCTTCCGATCAGTGTACTCTAGGAACGATACACTGGAGTTCAACAAGAACATCTTGCAACTTAGCCACACATGACCGACCACTCATTTCGCTTGAGTGTATCGAATGTACATCACCAACGGTTGGGATCAGCAACCGTTTCCCGTATATATATGGGACAGCATTGATAGATTAAAGAAGCAAATGAATATTCTCTAGATAGGTGATTATACACCCAACTTCGGTGCGACCGACTTAGCCATGCTGCCTGCCCGATTTTTTTCATTTCCTGGTTGTTGAGGCCAGAGGCTACAATTACTTTCCATTCATTTATAACACGATCACTTTGAATGCCCCATTGTCAGATCCGTTAATCACTAGTTGATTTGCACAAATATTCTGGATGTTATGCTAAGGGAATAAATCCGTTGCCACCATATATATTTATACAGACCAACCCATTCGATCATTGGAAATACTCTGTCAGACACTCGTCCATATACGTTCGTTCTGGGACTGAACGAAACCGAAGGCCCTATTCAGTACATCCATCTTACTCACTGTTATCTAAGACTTATACAACAGCCCTTGCACTTTAATCCTTCTTCAATTATCTTTGGCATATTCGCAACGCTTATGCCAATACAGAGGGGTTCTTTGGATTAGAATCCAACCGGTCTCTCCATATCAACAACGTAAATATGTTCAAAACTTGATAGTCTGTGATTTAACTATCAATGAAAACATGTCGGTGTACAAACAACGATCTAAATTCCAAATGGAATTATTGATCCAATCATCAAAACGTATATATATATATATCCACATTCCTTATTTTCTATACTTAGAAAATATATGTTATTAACACTGGAAAACATTTCCAATCCTCATTCACATTCCACTAACTTCCAAAACTATCAGTCCCTAACTATAAACTAGTAAGAGAACAATTCTCTAAGTATAAACCCCGAAGGCCGAAACCAACATCAGATCGATACTCAGAAAAACTATCCAACTTACTAATCTCTAGTCAGTTTCTAATTTTGCTTAACTCTATATCTTTCACTCTATTCGATTAACTCTAACTGGTTAACTTTAACTGATTAACTCACTGGTTAACTCTAACTGATTAACTCTAACTGGTTAACTCAAATTCGAATAACTTTTATTCGATTAACTCCTTTTAATAACGTTTATCCATTTATAAAGATTTACTTTTAGTAACGGTTCTTCACCTTAAAAATGTCCTTTTTAACAGCGTTTAATCACTTGTAATGATTTCCTTATAACAGCGTTTAGTCACTTGTAATGATTTCCTTATAACAGCGTTTAATCACTTGTAATGATTTCCTTTTAACCGTGTTTAATCACTTGTAATGATTTCCTTATAACAGCGTTTAATCACTTGTAATGATTTCCTTTTTAATCCTATTTATTTACCAAATAAATATTCCTTTATCACTTCACTTCTATTCATTAGATTCTCATTATAAATTGATAAGTGAATAAACTTCTCAGTGTTAAATCCCGAAGGCCGAAACCAACATCAGATCAACACTTTAAAATTTACTCAACTCAATCAACGTATAACCAGTTCTAATTACTCAAAAACCATATCCTATTCTCTACACCATTTTTAAATTGATTCTATTTATTTTCTAAATAAATATCTCTTTTATAAAATCATTTGATTTTATAAATATTTATATTTTCAATATACGTTTTGAAAATCCCCTTTTTAAAACCCAATATTTGTTAGAGTATTTCAAATACCACATGTCAATGATCAACGTCATCCAAACACACATAATCAACAACAGATTATATATCACATCATACATCACAGTATATGAAACAAAACAGTATTCTATATATTGAGGAACCCAGTTGGGTCCCTCCAACCTGTTTCCCTGCATCATAGATGTTAAACAACACGAGTATAAAATATTTTGATAAAAAGAATCAATATTCGATTAACGACTTATATATATCGTTATCGATAATTTCAACTAACTGACTAGCAGTTCAATCAACCTAATCAACACACAGCAGTCAACAGATAATTATCAGTTCTAAAAATACGTTATAAAAATATAACTGTTCAGAGTTGGTGAGTTTTACTCACATTGCATGTAATAGTTAAATAACGATTTACAGTCGTTGATTTCAGGTTCGATGTTCTATTCCGTCATAAATCCAGACCAGCTCCAAATCATTCTTATCTGGTTCCATGTTGTTGGTCTTGTCCATATGATCCTGTCGGATCTGAATTTGTCGGATTCAAACAAGATGGCCCACTACTCTTTATTCCCTTTTCTGAATGGTCTTCGCCTTAAATCCACGGCCCATCCATACTTGTCCAAGCCCAAACCCGCTAAAAGAAAATCCCCTTCTTCTCCGATACATTATCGAGCTCCAGAAACATTCATTCCTCCATAGCCTCACTCACAAATGCTTCTACCACTCTCATTCTATCACCATGTTTTCACTCCAAGCCCAATATAAATCAAACTGATACTACCCAAAACACTTCTCTTCTAAATTTTGTTCTACTCACGTTAAAAAGATCAAACTCGAACGATCAGCACGGAATCCGTTCCCACTACTCAGTTTCGTGTATTTCTTCTATCGCCACACATTTCTTATGTGCACAGTCCCTCTGCACTAAAATCCCCATCTCGTTTCCCCTTCTACAGATCACGGCAATTAACAAAAATGAAACCCAGTACCTTTCTTGCTTCCATGAAAACTTGCTTCAGCACCACACTCATCCGCCACTACTCCAATATTCAGCAAATACTCCCCTCTCACTTGCTATTCAAACTCACCACCGAGTGCTCATCTCTCCGAACCCTTCTGTTCAACCCACCGTTGACCCCACATCTCCCATTCGCAACCTCCTCCCCTTCACACCCATAACAGTCAACCTGCAGTACTTAGGAGGAGACCGACCTCAGCCTTCAACCCCTGCTACATACGAACACGTCGAACATTACAAACCCCCGCGTCGAACTAGATTTCCACCGCTGCTCAGGAAAGCAGCGACACTCTTAATCACGGAATTTCACAGAAAAAAAGCAAATCGGAGTCTCCTGATGTCGCGAACCAAGAATCAAACCCAAAACTAGAATTAAAGCTTGCGTTTTTCCCAAATCCCTGGAACCCTATGTTCGCTGTTGGTATTCAGCGCTCAAACCCTTACGTTGAACTCAGTAAAACCCTTCCAGAATTGAAGAGCAAAGCCACACCAACTAAAAGGAATTTACTTTAGAATTTATAGGAATTGATTGGAATTTATTTTGATTTTTGGAAGATCTGCATTTTAGGTTTGAGGAATGAAACCGATATCATTTGTTGAATTATAAATGGAGTTGGCCGCTTCTTTTATTTGTCAGGAGACTTTTTTTTAGGTCATAAGGATGGAGAGGGGTATATATAGGGGTATAAGTTGAGGACGTGGTTCAATAACAATACCGTGTTAAATAACAAATACCGGGTTCAATAACAATACTTTATTCTTTACATCGGTTTAGGTGGGTTAGTTCATCACTTGTGTTAGCCTTAAGTGCCAAGTAACAATGTACAGAGTCCTACATGAATGTAGATTAGACCAGCGTAGGATTGAATACTTAACTGAGAAGGAATCGATATATATAATATTTGTTTTTACACTTTAGAGTACACAATTATACGAAACTCTGTTTGTCCATGGACTGATATGAAAATACCGTTGTGATCAGCGATGTGCCAGGATTCCAAAAATATAATAATACCGGTAGATGAACTCATATTGTGAAACCCTGAAATGTCGATACAGGGTGCCAAATACTCCAAATAAAAAGTTTTTTATTTAATTAATTAAAAATTACAATAAAATTCTAAAAATTAAATTATCACTACTTCCCAAAAGAACCTTGTCTAAATTCAAACCCGATCTCTAGTTATTTTGAATAAACCGTTACGGTCGATAATTGATTCTATAGCGACTATTTTAAAATTTGATTTGGACATAACTCCCAATCTACACGACGAAATCCCGATTTTTCTCTTCCACTAGAAAAATATACTTCACTAGCTCCTGACGTTTCTTGTTTCACCGAAATCCGATTTAAAACAAATCATGTACATTCAGTTGAAGTTCGAATCGCCAAATTACGAACTACAGCGCCATTTCAAGCTCGATTTTAATTATAATATAATTATACGTTCTAACATCATCGATTAAATAATATATTACTTGTTTTAAATAATTAAATAAGTTAATTATTACACCGTCAAATATCCGGGTCATTACATTCTTCTCCACTTAAAATAATTTCGTCCTCGAAATTGCTAAGGTAGAGGACGACCCTATCTACTGGGTAAATATTTATCGGTTTACCTCTTCTCTCTGGTTTCAACTGAACCAATTAATATCGACTAAAATATTAATTTATTCCGACTAATTAAAATTTCCAAAAATTCTGAAAATTTTCTAACGCTTAAATTTTTCCGAAAATTTCGCCATAACCTCCTTTGTACAACCCTATCGGTAAAACCACAACTCGCCTCTCTAGGCCTTCTCCAACCAAAAGAAAATCAAACAGCCAAGCAGCTTGCCAAATCGGTTCATAAATCACCAAACTCATATGAAATATAAACTTGTACCTTTTTGCTGACCATATCATTATACCATTCCCATTGGTTATCAACTTAACATATACCAATGTCATCCCAATCAAACTCTAATCAGTTTATTCATACTTTCAATCATTCACTTATACAAGTCAGATTTCATTCAAACCCCAATATCCAAATTTCAACACTTAACTCATCAACTCAATCTCATTCCAGATTATTCACTAATCAATTCCAGTTTCATTTAACTTAGTCAAAGTTAAATTCTAATTTATTATTCACTTTCACTATTTTAATCCATTTAACTTCATAAGTTAAATTTAGATTTCAAACTTCAAATTCCTGGGTTCATTTCAAATTAATTCGAAACCATAGTACCAATTCAAAACCTTTGAATTTTCTAAACAACTTGTTTTCCTCAACAATTCAAAACAAAATCTTTGGTAGTAATCCGTCACTTAGAACTCGAAAATGAACACTGATGATGTGGCCACACTCATCAGGGTTATTTTCCAATTATAAAAGTGAGTTCAATACTATATCATTTTCAAAACCATTCTTAAACATTTCCCATTTTGAAACCATTTCAAAATATCCTTCCAATGTTTGTAAAAACATTTAAAATCTCCCAGGATTTTAAAATTCTCATATATCATACTTATATGGATTCTCCTTGGTTATTTATATAACCATTTCAATTATAATCTCATTCGATTAAATAACAACCAACACATCCAATATATTATAATGATTCAAATCTTAACATTCTTTATATCAAAATATAATTCGGGTGAAATTACTTCATTCACCCTCTTTCAAAACATACCGTGTCGACCCATCGTATTCGAGTGTTTAGAAACCCCTATCGATATTGTGGTGCCCCACTATCGACCAGAATTCATAAGCCACTCAACCAATAAAGCTTCACAATATAAAACAAATTTTTATATCAAATAACAAATACGTTCACTCGTATATATACACTCAAACTCAATCTAGGGTATTACTAACTCCATCTCTATTGAGTCACGCCATAGAGCCAAGGTAATTCACTTAACCTAAGCTCTGATACCAACTGTAATGACCCGAAAATCCGGTCCAATTTGAGCTGACTAAATAACACAAGTCCAACCCCAAATTGCACTGAAAATTCAAGAAATTAATAGAAAGAAGATAGAGGGTGAGGATAGATAAGATAGAACTAGTAGAATAGAAGAAGAAGAAGAACATCATCATCAGAGTAACACGAATCTCACAGTGGAACGAATAAAATATAACATAACTTTTGAAATACAAACAGTATATGTATACAATAGCATTGCAGAACACTTACAACAACAGCGGAAATAATAATAGCTATAGAATCTTGAGGCCTCCTGCTCCAAGCTCTCCAAGTGTATCTGTAAAATCTTGAACTACTTGACTGCCCGTACAAATTTAGGCACCCAAGAGTTTAGGTAGAACAAAACAAAGTAAACTCCGGGTCAGTCATGGGACTGGTATGAGTAAAATAGTTTAAACGGTTTAAACAAGTAAACGATATCTCATTAGACCACGCCGTATAACGGAACGGGTTTTTCCCTTATGAGAATCCAAAATATCTTTATATCAAAACTTTTTGATATTATAATAATGTCTATCAACCAAAGTCTAGTAATCATCTAGCATAAACGCTTTTATCTCACGTTCCACATATATAGTATACAATCAAAACCGCAAGCACGTATTGGGTAATGAATTTCCAACTATGACAAGGTATGGAACCACCTTCCGATCAGTGTACTCTAGGAACGATACACTGGAGTTCAACAAGAACATCTTGCAACTCAGCCACACATGACCGACCACTCATTTCGCTTGAGTGTATCGAATGTACATCACCAACGGTTGGGATAAGCAACCGTTTCCCGTATATATATGGGACAACATTGATAGATTAAAGAAGCAAATGAATATTCTCTAGATAGGTGATTATACACCCAACTTCGGTGCGACCGACTTAGCCATGCTGCCTGCCCGATTTTGGTCATTTCCTAGTTGTTGAGGCCAGAGGCTACGATTACTTTCCATTCATTTATAACACGATCACTTTGAATGCCACATTGTCAGATCTGTTAATCACTAGTTGATTTGCACAAATATTCTGGATGTTATGCTAAGGGAATAAATCCGTTGCCACCATATATATTTATACAGACCAACCCATTCGATCATTGGAAATACTCTGTCAGACACTCGTCCATATACGTTCGTTCTGGGACTGAACGAAACCGAAGGCACTATTCAGTACATCCATCTTAGTCACTGTTATCTAAGACTTATACAACAACCCTTGCACTTTACTCCTTCTTCAATTATCTTTGGTATATTCGCAACGCTTATGCCAATACAGAGTGGTTCTTTGGATTAGAATCCAACCGGTCTCTCCATATCAACAACGTAAATATGGTCAAAACTTGATAGTCTGTGATTTAACTATCAATGAAAACATGTCGGTGTACAAACAACGATCTAAATTCCAAATGGAATTATCGATCCAATCATCAAAACGTATATATATATATATATCCACATTCCTTATTTTCTATACTTAGAAAATATATGTTATTAACACTGGAAAACATTTCCAATCCTCATTCACATTCCACTAACTTCCACAACTATCAGTCCCTAACTATAAACTAGTAAGAGAACAATTCTCTAAGTATAAACCCCGAAGGCCGAAACCAACATCAGATCGATACTCAGAAAAACTATCCAACTTATTAATCTCTATTCAGTTTCTAATTTTGCTTAACTCTATTCGATTAACTCTAACTGGTTAACTTTAACTGATTAACTCACCGGTTAACTCTAACTGATTAACTCTAACTGGTTAACTCAAGTTCGAATAACTTTTATTCGATTAACTCCTTTTAATAACGTTTATCTATTTATAAAGATTTACTTTTAGTAACGGTTCTTTACTTTAAAAATGTCCTTTTTAACAGCGTTTAATCACTTGTAATGATTCCCTTATAACAGCGTTTAGTCACTTGTAATGATTTCCTTATAACAGCGTTCAATCACTTGTAATGATTTCCTTTTAACCGCGTTTAATCACTTGTAATGATTTCCTTATAACAGCGTTTAATCACTTGTAATGATTTCCTTTTTAATCCTATTTATTAACCAAATAAATATTCCTTTATCACTTCACTTCTATTCATTAGATTCTCATTATAAATTGATAAGTGAATAAACTTCTCAGTGTTAAATCCCGAAGGCCGAAACCAACATCAGATCAACACTTTGAAATTTACTCAACTCAATCAACGTATAACCAGTTCTAATTACTCAAAAACCATATCCTATTCTCTACACCATTTTTAAATCGATTCTATTTATTTTCTAAATAAATATCTCTTTTATAAAATCATTTGATTTTATAAATATTTCTATTTTCAATATACGTTTTGAAAATCCCCTTTTTAAAACCTAATATTTGTTAGAGTATTTCAAATACCACATGTCAATGATCAACGTCATCCAAACACACATAATAAACAACAGATTATATATCACATCATACATCACAGTATATGAAACAAAACAGTATTCTATATATTGAGGAACCCAGTTGGGTCCCTCAAACCTGTTTCCCTGCATCACAGATGTTAAACAACACGAGTATAAAATATTCTGATAAACAGAATCAATATTCGATTAATGACTTATATATATATCGTTATCGATAATTTCAACTAACTGACTAGTAGTTCAATCAACCTAATCAACACACAGAAGTCAACAGATAATTATCAGTTCTAAAAATACGTTATAAAAATATAACTGTTTAGAGTTGGTGAGTTTTACTCACATTGGACGTAATCATTATATAACGATTTACAGTCGTTGATTTCAGGTTCGATGTTCTATTCCGTCATAAATCCAGACTAGCTCCAAATCATTCTTATCTGGTTCCATGTTGTTGGTCTTGTCCATATGATCCTTTCGGATCTGAATTTGTCGGATTCAAACAAGATGGCCCACTACTCTTTATTCCCTTTTCTGAATGGTCTTCGCCTTAAATCCACGGCCCATCCATACTTGTCCAAGCCCAAACCCGCTAAAAGAAAATCCCCTTCTTCTCCGATACATTATCGAGCTCCAGAAACATTCATTCCTCCATAGCCGCACTCACAAATGCTTCTACCACCCTCATTCTATAACCATGTTTTCACTCCAAGCCCAATATAAATCAAACTGATACTACCCAAAACACTTCTCTTCTAAATTTTGTTCTACTCACGTTAAAAAGATCAAACTCGAACGATCAGTACGGAATCCGTTCCCACTCCTCAGTTTCGTGTATTTCTTCTATCGCCACACATTTCTTATGTGCACAGTCCCTCTGCACTAAAATCCCCATCTTGTTTCCCCTTCTACAGATCACGGCAATTAACAAAAATGAAACCCAGTATCTTTCTTGCTTCCATGAAAACTTGCTTCAGCACCACACTCATCCGCCACTACTCCAGTATTCAGCAAATACTCCCCTCTCACTTGCTGTTCAAACTCACCACCGAGTGCTCATCTCTCCGAACCCTTCTGGTCAACCCACCGTTGACCCCACATCTCCCATTCGCAACCTCCTCCCCTTCACACCCATAACGGTCAACCTGCAATACTCGGGAGGAGACCGACCTCAGCCTTCAACACCTGCTACATACGAACACGTCGAACATTACAAACCCCCGCGTCGAACTAGATTTCCACCGCTGCTCAGGAAAGCAGCGACACTCTTAATCATGGAATTTCACAGAAAAAAAGCAAATCGGAGTCTCTTGATGTCGCGAACCAAGAATCAAACCCAAAACTAGAATTAAAGCTTGCGTTTTTCCCAAATCCCTGGAACCCTATGTTCGCTGTTGGTATTCAGCGCTCAAACCCTTACGTTGAACTCAGTAAAACCCTTCCAGAATTGAAGAGTAAAGCCACACCAACTAAAAGGAATTTACTTTGGAATTTATAGGAATTGATTGGAATTTATTTTGATTTTTGGAAGATCTGCATTTTAGGTTTGAGGAATGAAACCGATTTCATTTGTTGAATTATAAATGGAGCTGGCGGCTTCTTTTATTTGTCAGGAGACTCTTTTTTTAGGTCATAAGGATGGAGAGGGGTATATATAGGGGTATAAGTTGAGGACGTGGTTCAATAACAATACCGTGTTAAATAACAAATACCGGGTTCAATAACAATACTTTATTCTTTACATCGGTTTAGGTGGGTTAGTTCATCACTTGTGTTAGCCTTAAGTGCCAAGTAACAATGTACAGAGTCCTACATGAATGTAGATTAGACCAGCGTAGGATTGAATACTTAACTGAGAAGGAATCCATATATATAATATTTGTTTTTACACTTTAGAGTACACCATTATATGAAACTCTGTTTGTCCATGGACTGATATGAAAATACCGTTGTGATCAGCGATGTGCCAGGATTCCAAAAATATAATAATACCGGTAGATGAACTCATATTGTGAAACCCCGAAATGTCGATACAGGGTGCCAAATACTCCAAATAAAAAGTTGTTTATTTAATTAATTAAAAATTACCATAAAATTCTAAAAATTAAATTATCACTACTTCCCAAAAGAACCTTTTCTAAATTCAAACCCGATCTCTAGTTATTTTGAATAAACCGTTACGGTCGATAATTGATTCTATAGCGACTATTTTAAAATTTGATTTGGACATAACTCCCAATCTACACGACGAAATCCCGATTTTTCTCTTCCACTAGAAATATATACTTCACTAGCTCCTGACGTTTCTTGTTTCACCGAAATCCGATTTAAAACGAATCATGTACATTCAGTTGAAGTTCGAATCGCCAAATTACGAACTGCAGCGCCATTTCAAGCTCGATTTTAATTATAATATAATTATACGTTCTAACATCGTCGATTAAATAATATATTACTTGTTTTAAATAATTAAATAAGTTAATTATTAAACCGTCAAATATCCGGGTCATTACACTGACCTTGAGGCTCATGCTAGACAGTCTCGAAGCGGTAAGGACGATCCCTTGCCTTGGTTCACAGATGGAAATCCAACTTCCAATACGTGACAATTGCGGTTTTGATTGAAGAGCCTAGTATTGGCGACATGATATATGCTACCCATGCCGTCTAGGATTGATACATTTATATTTGAAGTTGTTTTATACACTATGAACTTATAATAGTATCAAATGATTTGTTTTAACGTACCAAGCATGTTTGGCTATTATAAGGGAAAACCCTATCCCCCGGCTTGTATTGCATTGTGTGATAGGACCTGGGTCTTATAATAGCTTCATTTTTCCAAAAACATTGCGCTGTTTTGTTATATGCACTTGTATTCTTGGGAGAAAACCCATTCCCTGTTATACGGCGTGGTCCCTTGATATATTTGATTTAAAGAAAAGTTTTAAATAACTGTTTTAGTTCTCACACCAGTCACATGACTGGCCTGGAGTTTATTGTTTTAACCTAAACTCTGGGTGTCCCTATTTTCCGCACGGGCAGCTAGTAGTTTTGGTTTTGCTGATTTATATTCACTGGATCCTGGTTTACAGCTGGAATGATATTCGGAAAGCTCTGTATCTGCATGTTCTTTTCAATTGTGTTTTGTATTATTTTCCGCTGCATTGTAATGTATTTAAATCTCTAATGTTTATCAAATGTGTAATATTTATTCATACCCTGTATATTCTTGTATTATGATGAAATTGTTGTAACAAGAAATGAAATATTCTTCGGTTTGTGTTCTGATTCACCTTGTCCTCAAATCAATCCGGGCTTTCCCTCACGAGGGAGTTCGGGTCGTTTCACGGGGAGAGCATGAGCATGCATGGCTGTATATGTAGGGGGCGTTTCATGTTTGCATGCTTGGAGGTTTGGACGTGTGTGAGTGCATGAGTCATGCATGCGTAGGCAAGTGTTGGGGATGTGCGTGTGCACCTCAAGTTGGAGCTGTGTGTTTTCTTGGACATGTGTCCTTTTTTTCCTCCTTGTTCATTGTCAATGCTGACGTAATGTCAAAGCAAACACACGACTCCATCGCCAAACACAAACGGACAGCCCAACACCTGCCTACGCATGCATTCAAGCTCTCGCACATACGTCCAATGTTCCAAGTATGCAAACATGGAACACCCCTACATACAGCCATGCATGCTCACGCTATCCCAGCTGCTACCTCAATCACGTGGAAACACAAAACATTATGCATATATGTATGCATAAATGTACACTAATATTTATACTATCTTGCAAAACACACACTAGTAGCTGTCATAACTTGAAAAATGAATTAATACCGAGAGCATAAGAAAAACATACGCTTTGAGAAAAGAATAATAATGAAAAGATATATTGTGTGTGTCTTTCTTTTTGGATTACATGAATGAATTACTTGACAGAAGAGAACAAACAAGGAGGGGCGAAGAAAGTGGAAGAAATAAAGACATGTTTGCCAATGATGAAAATAATGTAAACCATCTATTCTTTCTCCTTTCTTGCGTATCATAGATATGGTGTAGAGAATTAAGTGCAAAGGAAATAAAAGGACAAGCCACTACAAAAAAACACCATATTATAACTTTAATTCTACAACTATTAGAAAAGCATAGTTGTATAAATGGTTTTTACAACTGTCAATTACCTAAAGTTGTAATAAACATATTTTTAACAACTTTTCATTTTATTAGTTGTAATAGATGCCTATTACAAAGTTCATGTTTATAATATCGATTTTTAATAACTACTTATATTAGTATTTAATATTAATTAATAATAAACTTAGGAATCAATAATATTTATTAATTATTATTAAATAATTAATAGTTAATAAGTAGTAATAAATTTTTAACAGTCAATATTAACTGCTTATTAATTAATATTTAGTAACATATGCATTATAAACTTTAAATAATTATTACTCGATTATAACTAAGTAGAAATAAATAAAAGTTAAATAGTAACTATTATAATATGAAATAATCCAAATTAATAATTAATTTAAAATATGAAATAATCCTAATTAATAATTAATTAAAATATAATTATCCGTATTAATTATTAATAATTACTAACTTTGATTAATAACTAAGAAGTAATTATTAATAATTAAAACCAATTTTTACTATTTATATAATTAATTTTTTATAATTAATAATTGTAAATAGTCTTCAATAATTATAAAGTCATTTTGTTATTAGTATTTAATATTTAGTAGTTACGTTGATGATTATATTTAATATTCTGAAAAGTTTGAAATTTTAAATTTTCTAAATTAAATTCAAATGTTTATATAATTTTGAAATTTTGGCAAAAACAAAAAATAAAAAATAATTTTTTGAATTAAGTTAAAAATTTATTAAATATTCAAAATTTTAGAAAACTTATTACTTACCTCTTTTACAAAATTTTAACATTAAACTCTGTCTATGTTTTACAATAAATGCATTTCGAAGTCGAAGCCAATATTTAAATGATTTAATCAATACGGACTAAAATAGAAAAATTAAATTAATTATCAAAAATGGTCAACTGATAAATAAAAAAATTGTTATATATAGAATCAGAAACATTGAAATATATGATTTAACCTCTAATTACATTCATCGGTTTTTCTTTTCTTCTAGAGGGACAAGGCTACATTCATTAGTTTCAATTAAACCAAATTAGTAGAATTTAAAGTTCGGGGAGAAAAAAAACCGGCAACCCAATGTTATGGCGGGCACATCAATATCGTTTCACTGCACCACTTTAACTTTTCCTAATATTTTACTCATCACTTTCCTATTGTCCCAACTTTCCAGATCACAAATCGTTCGACCCCCAAATCGGTTAGGGTTCCACGTTCGTCTCCTAAATCAGTTTGGGTTCCATGAAACCGCTTAATTTTCCAAGCACTCCACCACCATCGAGTGATCAAGGAAAGAAGGGAGCAGTAGATTTCCCAGGCATAGCGCATGATTGATGAGACTCCAGATTTAGATGATAGTAGCGACTAGACCGCCATGAACAATAGGCCGCCAAGACGAGCTGGTCAGACGCGATTAATTATTCCTAGGTAAGCCGCTTCATTCTTGATGATATTATTTTGAAATTACTCTGTGTGTATATTCTTGGTTTGAATGTTTAGATTAGAATGATGAATTATAATTTGAAATTATTTTTACATCAGATTTCTCAGGTTTGTTCAATTAGCTCTGTAGCATTTTCTTTTACATATTATGTGAAATGGAAAGTTTTCAACTGCTGCAATGGCTGTTTATACAGGTTTTACTAGTTTTTTTGGATATTGATTAAGGAAAGGAGAATAAATCAGTGCATAATAGAATTGAAACGGTCTGGAAATCAGTAAAATAATTTGTGTCTATTTGACAAGAATAATATTATAATTTACAGAAACTTCCCTAAGTAAAATGGTTTACTGATATCTGTTTTTATAAATTCTATAATTAACATATGCTTTTGTATTTTGCAGGGACATTTATCCAAACAATTTATTATAAGATAGAATAGGCCATTTGAAACTATCAGCCTTTGAGTTATGTAAATCATTAGACTACAGCAATTTTGCAGCGCTAGAAATCCATATAGGTTTAGTACTAATAACAGCCAGTGACGTTTGCCTCGGATCCAAGCCCAACCGACCCCGCTTGCTCGTTCACATCTGCCTGAGCCTCCAACTCAGCACTGCTGTATGCCTCTGTCCCCCGTTTGCTCGGCGCCACTGTTCAAACCGCGCTCGAGTTCATGCTTCTCCATCATCTTCCGCGACACCCGAAATGGCCAGAAATGCTTGGCCTTCCCGCTGTCCAGGTTATCTACTATTTCTAATAATTTGGTATTGTTTTATCATCATGGTATTACTAATATTATTTGTTTGCTGATAT
The DNA here is from genome assembly GCA_030737875.1 of Allium sativum. Classification (NCBI taxonomy): domain Eukaryota; kingdom Viridiplantae; phylum Streptophyta; class Magnoliopsida; order Asparagales; family Amaryllidaceae; genus Allium; species Allium sativum. Next base: position 889,943,389 of record CM060916.1, on the reverse strand, counting down.
TTTGTGACGAAAAGGAATTTCGCTCGATCCGAACCAGTCGCTAAACCGACCCAGACCATTCGAAACGCCTGATCGTTTTGAGAACATGACAAAATAGAACGCATACAAAAGAACATTTCATTGTATATTACAACAATGCATCAGATTACAAGAATATACAGAGTATAAATGAATATTATACAACACAAATTATCAGAGATTACAATAAATTACATAGCAGCGGAAAATAATACAATACACAACTAGAAGTAGATATACGGATACAAAGCTTTCCCGGATATCATTCCAGCTGTAAACCAGGATCCTGTGAATATAAATCTGCAAAACCAAAACTACTAGCTGCCCATGTCAAAATAGGGGCACCCAGAGTTTAGGTTAAAACAATAAACTCCAGGTCAGTCATGTGACTGGTGTGAGAACTAAAACAGTTATTATTCTATATTTTAAAAGTTAGGTAAATCAAGGGACCACGCCGTATAACACGGAACGGGTTTCCTCCCAAGAATACCGGTGCATAAAACAAACAGCGCAATGCTAAACAAAGAAAAATGAAGCTATTATAAGACCCAGTTCCCATCACACAATGCAACGCAAGCCGGAGGATAGGGTTTTTACCTTATAATAGCCAAGAATGCTTGATACGTTTAAAACAAATCATTTTGATAGTACTATAATAAGTGCATAGTGTATAAAACAACTTCAAATCATAAGTATCAATCATAGGCGACATGAGCGTCCCATGCCACTATGTCGCCATATAAAGGTTTACAAATAAAACCGCAAATGGCACGTATTTGGAAATTGGATTTCCATCTATGAACCGAGGCCAGGGATCGTCCTCTACCGATTCGAGACTGTCTAGCCCGAGTCCCAGGCAAGCGCGCAGACAAGCCTTGGATCGTCAGGGCCGGTGCATAAAACAAACAGCGCAATGCTAAACAAAGAAAAATGAAGCTATTATAAGACCCAGTTCTTTTTCAATTCAATTCAATTCGAATTTATTTATATTCAATTTCAATTCGAATTTATTTATATTCAATTCTTTTCAAAATATCAGATTTTGAAATCACTTTCGATATTCATTATAAAATGAATAAAATCGATATAGATATCGTTCACGTCAAAATGGCGTCAATCTAATCAATACGGCTTCGTATATTCCTATTTCAAATATTCTATTTCAAATATTTCTTTTTCAAATATTTCTATTTTAAAACTGGAATGAGGCCCAATCAATTACCATATAATGTTAATTATATGGATTTTCTACAACACATGTATACAATAACAACGATGAATAATCAACCATCATCCAAAGTGCACTCTACACTGTATAAGCATCGAATATAAATATTCAACGCTTATAGCAGCCTGCCAATCAATCGATCGACATACAACTAATTATTGGGATTAGTGTACGTCATATATCATCCCAATACCCGTGTGGGGTTTCAAACAATCAAACACAGATTTTATTTGTGCATTTGGGCGATGTGTAAAATTTATCGTCCCAATCAATGTCCTTCAAATAGGTGTACATAAACAAACCGTCCGGTTTGTAAATGAATATTTATTTATTCACATTCACGTTAAAAATATATTTTTAACTATCAAACTATTTTATTCAACCTATGAATATTCTAATTTAAATTCATTTATTAAATAAAATGTTATCTTTATTTTTCTAACTTATTTTTAGAAAATTTCGGCGGCATAACGGCACGATACTAGAAACGGGACAAGGCCTAGCCTTATCCCTGGTCTAGTGAAGGCCCACGCCATTCACACATCAATCAAATCAATTTCATTTCACCAAACAAATCAATTCAAACCAAATAATCTAACCAACTACACAACCAAACAATTTAACAAACAAGCCATCCATGGTCTGTGGATGACGGGTGTCGGGTGCTACTAAACACCGTCTGCATCCTAGTATATATATATAACTAGAAGATTAAATTAAAGAGTGAGAAGTTCTCATAGAGGGAACTGCTGAATCGTCTGGATCTGCTTGGAATTCCTATGCAGTTCTTTTCACGCTGTTCAAATAAAGATTATACTTTTATCCTTCATTCAATAAATAAAAATTCTATTTTTATTTCATATTTATTTACAACGCTACTTTTTATATAAAAGCTATATTTTTATATTTCTTCTTTATAAATAAAGATCGAGTTTTTATCATCATACCTATATAAAAATTATATTTTTAATACTCTACTAATATAAAAATCATATTTTTATATTCTTTATCTTATAAAAATTGTATTTTCATAATCTCTGCGTTATAAAAATTATATTTTTAACCTTATAAAATTCTAATGTTTCATGAATCGAAAATCGTATCTTTCCTTAATTAAAATCGAATCTTTTTATAAAGGAAAAATCAAATCTTTTTATAATAGAAAAATCAAATCTTTTCTTAACATAAAAGAAAAAAAACATATTTAAAAGCAACATTTATTTTTAAAACTGAACATGAAATGAAAAATGTGTTTAACCTTAATCAAGAAATTAGGCCGCACCTTAATCATCTTCTCCGGGTCCTGGGTTTTCTGTTCCAGGTGAAAAGCTTCACCGTTGACCTCAAAACTCACTCACGCACGCTTCACGAGGGGGGGCTGCTGCGGCTGAGGAGGCGTCGGGATAGGTGGTAGGGGCGGCGTGTGGTTGTCGAGGAGGTGGTAGGGGTGTTACGGTGGTCGGCTGTGGGCCCATCAAGTTGCGTCATCGAAGGGGGCACGGCGGCTTACAGGAAGGAGTTTCTAGGGTTAGGGGGCCATCGATTGGGGAAAGGAGGCGTTCGAGCTGGCTAGGGAAGGAGGAGGAGAGGAGATCGGAGCGGATGTGGGGGCTTGGCTGGTGGAGCGGCGGCGGTTGTGATCGCCAGGGGGGCGACGGGTGTTTGGCGGTCTTCCTTTTTTTTATTTAATCGAACGGGGATGGGGTGTTGACCGGGTCTTGGGGAGATAAATGGGAGGGGGGAATATTTTAATATATTTAATTTATTTTCTTTTTAATTCACGAAAAGGTTGACTTTTATTTCGAACTCAAAATTGAGCCCACCGACTGTCGTCCATAGCTAATTACCCCCATTCCGAACACAATGGGATATGTATCGCAAGCTGATTCGATCAGTTTTCGTCAAAATCAACATATACCTCTATATATTGAATTTGAACGCGCATTTCAATTTACCGGGGTCACATACTAACTAGAAAAATTCCAGAAAAATATTTTCTAGCTTCGTATTGACGATACGGTCCTAACAAAACAAGTTTCGTCAAATTTTGAGACCGTTCGAAAAATGGCCAATTTCCAGTCGATTAAAACCAACTGAAACTGGTCAAACGCGTTTTCCTTTGCCACGCTCACATATTGATTTGAAAAATTATGAAAATTGGAATCTAGCAATAACTTTACATCCCGGATCCAACAAAAGTGGTTTCGTCGAAATCCGAGGTCGTTTGCAAAATTTCCATTCTTAGGGCCTGAATTCCATAGCGACTATTCAGAAATTTCAACTGGACATATCTTTTTATCCCCGCTATGAAATTTTGATTTTTCGGATTCGTTGGAAAGATATTCTCTATTAGATTCTATTATTTTTGGTTTCACTAAAATCCGGATTGTTTTGCACCGGGTTGTTGCAATCTCCCCCACTTAAAACTTTTCGTCCCCGAAAAGGAACAAAGTCGAAAGTGGTTTGATCAATCAACTCTACGTTCGATCTGGCTTTCATTTTCCAACTTTTCAGTTTCTGAGAATTTTCAAATTCTTCAAAAATTTGGCTAACACCTTAAATTTTCGAAAAATTTCGCCATAACCTCCCCTGCACCGGGAGCCACGGGAAAATCCCGAAATTGCCATATAGGCCTTCTGATCTCCAAAAGAAAAAGAAAAAGCCAAGCGGCTAGCCAATAGGCTCATAAAATCATCATCACCCAAACAAAACAGTAAATTATATAGGAAACATGTACCTATTTGTGGGGCAAACAAATTTTATTCTTCGGCTCTAGCCTCCTTGCTATGACCTGTTCAATGTAAGTACATGTATATGCAAGCAAATGCGACCAAATTTCAATATAATTCAATATGTGATTCAATTAGGCTAAATGGCTAAAAATTAGCAAACAAATAAACAAACAACGCAAACATCAATCAATTAGTTGATTATCATTTGAAATTCATAACTTTGATACATAGTCAAAAAATCATATTTTTGATGCCAAATCACAACAATAGGCCCTATCTAATTTTGGTTCTCGCACCAGTCAATAGGAAATATATAGAAAGTCCACTTTCGTCACTCGAACATGAATTCTAATGATGGAGCTCCATCATCAAAATCATCTCCGGGCGATTCGAGTGTAATTCTATATCTATCCAGTATATTAAAACTTCAAATACACGTTTGCAAGGCGTATATGCAAAATCTCTATATACTGGACTGTCCAAATCAATATGAAATAAATAATCAAATACGAATAGTTGATTTAAATTTTCAAAACAAAAATTGTTTTCATTTTAAAAATATACACTTCACACTCGTCCTAGGATACTACTGATCCCATCTCTAACGAGTCATTCCCATTGGATATTACTAATCCAATATCTGATGATTTCTTTCGTATGGTTCTAATGTGTCTTGTTCTCGAGCTCTGTAAACCAAAGCTCTGATACCAAATGTGACAAAAAGGAATTTCGCTCGATCCGAACCAGTCGCTAAACCGACCCAGACCGTTCGAAACGCCCGATCGTTTTGAGAACACGACAAAATAGAACGCATACAAAAGAACATTTCATTGTATATTACAACAATAATGTGACAAAAAGGAATTTCGCTCGATCCGAACCAGTCGCTAAACCGACCCAAACCGTTCGAAACGCCTGATCGTTTTGAGAACACGACAAAATAGAACGCATACAAAAGAACATTTCATTGTATATTACAACAATGCATCAGATTACAAGAATATACAGAGTATAAACGAATATTATACAACACAAATTATCAGAGATTACAATAAATTACATAGCAGCGGAAAATAATACAATACACAACTAGAAGTAGATATACGGATACAAAGCTTTCCCGGATATCATTCCAGCTGTAAACCAGGATCCTGTGAATATAAATCTGCAAAACCAAAACTACTAGCTGCCCATGTCAAAATAGGAGCACCCAGAGTTTAGGTTAAAACAATAAACTCCAGGTCAGTCATGTGACTGGTGTGAGAACTAAAACAGTTATTATTCTTTATTTTAAAAGTTAGGTAAATCAAGGGACCACGCCGTATAACACGGAACGGGTTTCCTCCCAAGAATACCGGTGCATAAAACAAACAGCGCAATGCTAAACAAAGAAAAATGAAGCTATTATAAGACCCAGTTCCCATCACACAATGCAACGCAAGCCGGAGGATAGGGTTTTTACCTTATAATAGCCAAGAATGCTTGATACGTTTAAAACAAATCATTTTGATAGTACTATAATAAGTGCATAGTGCATAAAACAACTTCAAATCATAAGTATCAATCATAGGCGACATGAGCGTCCCATGCCACTATGTCGCCATATATAGGTTTACAAATAAAACCGCAAATGGCACGTATTTGGAAATTGGATTTCCATCTATGAACCGAGGCCAGGGATCGTCCTCTACCGATTCGAGACTGTCTAGCCCGAGTCCCAGGCAAGCGCGCAGACAAGCCTTGGATCGTCAGGGCCGGTGCATAAAACAAACAGCGCAATGCTAAACAAAGAAAAATGAAGCTATTATAAGACCTAGTTCTTTTTCAATTCAATTCAATTCAATTCGAATTTATTTATATTCAATTTCAATTCGAATTTATTTATATTCAATTCTTTTCAAAATATCGGATTTTGAAATCACTTTCGATATTCATTATAAAATGAATAAAATCGATATAGATATCGTTCACGTCAAAATGGCGTCAATCTAATCAATACGGCTTCATATATTCCTATTTCAAATATTATATTTCAAATATTTCTTTTTCAAATATTTCTATTTTAAAACTGGAATGAGGCCCAATCAATTACCATATAATGTTAATTATATGGATTTTCTACAACACATGTATACAATAACAACGATGAATAATCAACCATCATCCAAAGTGCATTCTACACTGTATAAGCATCGAATATAAATATTCAACGCTTATAGCAGCCTGTCAATCAATCGATCGACATACAACTAATTATTGGGATTAGTGTACGTCATATATTATCCCAATACCCGTGTAGGGTTTCAAACAATCAAACACAGATTTTATTTGTGCATTTGGGCGATGTGTAAAATTTATCGTCCCAATGAATGTCCTTCAAATAGGTGTACATAAACAAACCGTCCGGTTTGTAAATGAATATTTATTTATTCACATTCACGTTAAAAATTATATTTTTAACGATCAAACTATTTTATTCAACCTATGAATATTCTAATTTAAATTCATTTATTAAATAAAATATTATCTTTATTTTTCTAACTTATTTTTAGAAAATTTCGGCGGTATAACGGCACGATACTTGAAACGGGACAAGGCCTAGCCTTATCCCCGGTCTAGTGAAGGCCCACGCCATTCACACATCAATCAAATCAATTTCATTTCACCAAACAAATCAATTCAAACCAAATAATCTAACCAACTACACAACCAAACAATTTAACAAACAAGCCATCCATGGTCTGTGGATGACGGGTGTCGGGTGCTACTAAACACCGTCTGCATCCTAGTATATATATATAACTAGAAGATTAAATTAAAGAGTGAGAAGTTCTCACAGAGGGATCCACTCCGCCGTGCTTCGCTGTTGAACTGCTGAATCGTCTGGATCTGCTTGGAATTCCTATGAAGTTCTTTTCACGCTATTCAAATAAAGATTATACTTTTATCCTTCATTCAATAAATAAAAATTCTATTTTTATTTCATATTTATTTACAACGCTACTTTTAATATAAAAATTATATTTTTATATTTCTGCTTTATAAATTAAGATCGAATTTTTATCATCATACCTATATAAAAATTATATTTTTAATACTCTACTAATATAAAAATCATATTTTTATATTCTTTATCTTATAAAAATTGTATTTTCATAATCTCTGCGTTATAAAAATTATATTTTTAACCTCATAAAAATCTAATGTTTCATGAATCGAAAATCGTATCTTTCCTTAATTAAAATCGAATCTTTTTATAAAGGAAAAATCAAATCTTTTTATAATAGAAAAATCAAATCTTTTCTTAACATAAAAGAAAAAAAACATATTTAAAAGCAACATTTATTTTTAAAACTGAACAAGAAATGAAAAATGTGTTTAACCTTAATCAAGAAATTAGGCCGCACCTTAATCATCTTCTCCGGGTCCTGGGTTTTCTGTTCCAGGTGAAAAGCTTCACCGTTGACCTCAAAACTCACTCACGCACGCTTCACGAGGGGGGGGGCTGCTGCGACTGAGGAGGCGTCGGGATAGGTGGCAGGGGCGGCGTGTGGTTGTCGAGGAGGTGGTGGTGGTGTTACGGTGGTCGGCTGTGGGCCCATCAGGTGGCGGCATCGAAGGGGGCACGGCGGCTTACAGGAGGGAGTTTCTAGGGTTAGGGGGCCATCGATTGGGGAAAGAAGGCGTTCGAGCTGGCAAGGGAAGGAGGAGGAGAGGAGATCGGAGCGGATAGGGGGCTTGGCTGGTGGAGCGGCGGCGGTTGTGATCGCCAGGGGGCGACGGGTGTTTGGCGGTCTTCCTTTTTTTTTTATCGAACGGGGATGGGGTGTTGACCGGGTCTTGGGGAGATAAATGGGATGGGGGAATATTTTAATATATTTAATTTATTTTCTTTTTAATTCACGAAAAGGTTGACTTTTATTTCAAACTCAAAATTGAGCCCACCGACTGTCGTCCATAGCTAATTACCCCCATTCCGAACACAATGGGATATGTGTCGCAAGCTGATTCGATCAGTTTTCATCAAAATCAACATATAACTCTATATATTGAATTTGAACGCGCATTTCAATTTACTGGGGTCACATACTAACTAGAAAAATTCCAGACAAATATTTTCTAGCTTCGTATTGACGATACGGTCCTAACAAAACAAGTTTCGTCAAATTTTGAGACCGTTCGAAAAATGGCCAATTTCCAGTCGATTAAAACCAACTGAAACTGGTCAAACGCGTTTTCCTTTTCCACGCTCACATATTGATTCGAAAAATTATGAAAATTGGAATCTAGCAATAACTTTACATCCCGGGTCCAACAAAAGTGGTTTCGTCGAAATCCGAGGTCGTTTGCAAAATTTCCATTTTTAAGGGCCTGAATTCCATAGCGACTATTCAGAAATTTCAACTGGACATATCTTTTTATCCCCGCTATGAAATTTTGATTTTTCGGATTCGTTGGAAAGATATTCTCTATTAGATTCTATTATTTTTGGTTTCACTAAAATCTGGATTGTTTTGCACCGGGTTGTTACATATTTTAACAATGAATCTGCTTCTAGAATTCTTTGTAAAATGTATTTTATGAAAATCAATTATATACTGAGTAACTTGTCCCAAAACAATGTTTGGAAGGATAATTTAAGCTATAATCATAGAAAAAAACAGATGGGTAATTTTCGGTTGCGGATATGCCTATATCCGCATCTGCATCCGCTTTTCTGGATATCGAATATTTATCTGCTTTTCGGATGTGGATGCGGACGGATTTCAAATTTTTCGATTATCCATTGATAGCCTTAATTACCTGCCCACAATTTATATCCTGCCATTAATTCAATAAATAAGTAAATGCTGCTGGAGCAAGCTAGCGTGGACCATTTGTATACATTGTTACGCTACAACTCGCTAATGACAACGATGTTAAATTCTATTGAGTTTAGCATAATATCTTCAATGTATGCGCATTTGATTATTGGTCCAATGATGTTAAAAGAAGAGGTCAGTAGTGTTCAATTCTCTTAGTTTCATCATGTTGGTTTCTGTAACGACCCGGGTTTTTGCGATCCTGAGTAATCGACATACAACCCAATGTCGACTATCAAGCATCGGAAATACGAGATAGTTAATGAAAGAAGTTAGAGGGTGAGAATAGATAAGATAGAAAATTAGAATAGAAGAAGAACATACAACAACATCATAGTAACACGAATCTCACAGCGGAACGAACAACATATAATAGATAGCATATCTTTGAAATAAAATCAGTATATGTATACAGTAACATTATCAGAGTATAACACTTACAACATAGCGGAATAAACAATAGCTATATAATCCAGAAGACTCCAGCTCCAAGCTCTCCAAGTATATATGTAAAAACAGACTACTTGACTGCCCATACAAATTTGGGCACCCAAGAGTTTAGGGTAAAACAAAACAAAATAAACTTTGGGTCAGTCATAGGACTAGTGTGAGTAAACAATTTAAGACTGTTCGAGAAGATAAACGATATCTCATAAGATCACGCCGTATAACGGAACGGGTTTTTCCCTTATGAGAATCCAAAACCACTTGGTCCAACATTCAAAATCCTTTTGAAAGAAATGATAATCTTTATATCAAAATCCTTTTGATATTATAATAGTGTCTATCAATCACAATATAATAATCATCTAGCAGAACGCTTTCATCTCACGTTCTACATACATAATATATAATCAAAAACCGTGGGCGTTTATTGGTTAATGAATTCCAACTGGCAAGGTATGGGACCACCTTCCAACAGTGTATCTCTAGAGAGGAATGCACCAGGTTCAACAAGAACATCTTGTAACCTAGGCTAAACATGACCGGTTACTCATTTCGCTTGAGTGTACCGAATGTATTATGACCAACGATGGGATCAGCAACCATTTCCCGAAAGGGACAACATCGAAATAGATTATAGAAGTAAATGTAATTTCTCTAGATCAGGTAACAATACACCCTAATTGGCAGCTAACCACTTAGCCATGCGACCTACCCGAATTTATACCATTCCTGGTTGTGAGGCTAGAGGCCATGCTTATCTCTGACAGATCACACATTTATTCATTTTGAATGTCACATTGTCATACCCGCCAAATCACAAATTGATTTCCCCAAAATCAATGGGTATACAACTAAGAGAAACAAATTCCTCTGCCACCAAACATAAATACGTTTGAAGAGATCAACTTACGCGATCTATTAAATATACTATGTCAGACATTCTTCCATATAGGTCGTCCTGGGACTGGACAAACCGAAGGTACTATTCTGTAAATCCATCTTAGTCAATTTCTACTTAGGATTAACACAACAGCCCTTGCATAACTGTGTCTTCAATTATCTTCATCATATTTGATTTGCAACTTTAACGCCTATATAGAGTGATTTTCAGATAATAAATCCGGTCCCGGTCTCTCCGTATTGACAACGGAAAAATGGTCAAAAACATCGATAGTCGGTAAGTTAGCTATCAAAGAAAAACATGTGTGCAAACAACGATATTATTTCCGGATGGATATTCTATTGATCAATCATCATTTAACATTTATCTCTTTAGTTCCTTAATTTATTCATTTTTCATTTCCTATTTCCATATATTCAACATTCTTTATTTTCTAAATTTAGAAAATATACATTACTAATTATTAGAAAACATTTCCATCTCTTTTTCACGTATCACTGTCATTCCAGTATTCTTTATCATCAACATTTCATTTTCTATGCTTAGAAAAAAACTATGATTATATTTGGAAAATGTTTCCAAAACTAATTTATGTATTTCAAACGAACGTTATGTAATTATCATTATGACTGCTCAATCCATTTATCGTTTATCACTTCACTGTATTTCTAATCAATCTTTGCTATCGAACTACAACTATTCCTTAGTTAATTCCGAAGTCAATCAAGTTGGGGATAATTACCTCTCAGACCTTAACTGAACAACGTCCTTAACCTCGCAACAGATAAAGCTCAACACTGAATTTTCAACAACCATTGCTTATGCAAATTCTCGGATTCAGTTTACAATTCCATTTCTTTTCTGAAAAACATTTATTATAACGATAACGTTATAATTCGTACTTCTGAAATATCTAACTTAACAATATAACTTTTATTCCTTGATTTGTATAAATAAATAGAACAACTAATTTATAAATAAGTCAATCTTGATTTAAAAACTGAAAAGTAAATAATACTTTCCCCAATTTGATATAATCGAATTCGATGTATAATTCTCCTTCGAGAAATCTCTATTCAATTAACTCTCCTTCGAATAACTAATATTCGATTATCTCTCTTTGAATAATTATATTCGATTATCTCACTTCGAGTAACTTATATTCGATTATCTCACTTCGAATAACTTAAATTCGATCATCTCTCTTCGAATAACTTATTTCGATTTACTCTTATTCGATTAACTCTTTTTCGAATAACTAATATTCGATTAACTAATATTCGATTAACTCTAATTCGGCTAACTATATTCGATTAAATCTATTTCGAATAACTATATTTGATTTAACTTGTTTTATGTCTCATTAAAATTCTCCTTTTAATTTCTACTTCAAATCCAATTTCTTTAATCTATTATTCATATAAAATGTGAATAGCATTTCTTTTATAATCTTCTTCAATGCAAAATGCTTGCTTTAATCCATTATTCATATTCAATATGAATAACATATTCTTTATGTAACTAAAACAGTTTGGTTTTGTATTTAAAATTATATCTTATTTTAAATATTCTATTTATACTTCTATATATATACAATTCATATAAAATCTTATTTTATATTCAATACTTTAATAATTCCATCTAAAATTCACGTTAACACTACGTTCATATTTAGTTTCAAATATCGATGTTAAAATCAATTCTTACTTCCCTATATAAGTTCTGACTTGTATATTCCATTTATCCACTAATAAATAATTAACTTAATTTATAAAATATTATTTATAAATTAATCTGCTTCCTTTATCTGTTTTACTTCTTTATATAAGTTCAGACTTATATATCCTTATTTATCCAATGATAAATATTTTCCTTAATTTAAAATATTATTTATAAATTATTCTTCTCAATTCATCTACATATTTTTATTTAATATCTAATTTAAATAAATCATCTCAAATTTCTTTTATAATTCGAAATTCCCTTTTTACAATTCTATATTTATTTCCCAAATATTTCCTTTTATAAAATCTTATTTATTATATAAATAATTCCTTTTATAAAATTCTATTCATTTTTAAATTTATCTTTTTATAAAATCCTTTGATTTTATAAATACCGCTTTTTATAAAATCCTTTGATTTTATATATATTTCTTTTTCAATATAACATTGAAAATTTCCTTTTTATATTCCAGTATTTCTTATGGTATTTAAAATAACAAATAACAATAATCAATATCATTCTAACACACATCATCAACAATAGATTGTATACCACATCATATATCACCATATATGAAAAACAGTAAAATAAATGTTTAGGAATCTAGCTGGATTCCTCCGACCTGTTTCCCTGCATCCACAGATGTTAAACAATATAATTAACATCGATTTAATTTCAATATGAAATATTCTGATAAACAGAGTCAATGTTTGATTAATGATTTATATATATATGGTTATCCATAATTTCAACCAATAAATAAGCAATTCTACCAAACAATCATCACACAGAAATTAATCATCATTTATCAATACTAGATTATATTTGTAAAAACATAATTTAAACAGAGTTAGCGAGTTTTTCTCACATTGGACGATCATCGTTAAATAACGATAATTGTAGGTTGATTCAAACAGATAATTTATTTTGCTATAAATTGTAACGAGCTCCAATTCACTCCCAATCAGTTCCATTGGATAGGCACCATCTATACGGTCCTAACGGATACAACTGTTCGAAATTCTGATATCGTATGACCTAGATATAACATTGTAAAGTTAATACACTATTTAATTAAATTTAAACTCAATTAATAGAATTTATTGGGCTTTAACCTTTTGTTTCCCGACCCATCCATTTCCAAACCTAGACCCGTTAGTATCTCCTTCTTCCTCTTTCAAAGATGCAATCTCCAGGAAAACAACTCGTCCATTCCTGTTAATTTCGATCTTCCTTTTCTCCTTGAACACTTCACAAAAATTAAAACTAATACCACCATTAAGTTTCTCATCTCAAACTCTTTGGCTTCAACACCATTTCACTTATCTCGCACCAGAAGTGATCATCGCGACAACGCTGCTCCAACTCAATGGCCATTGTCGAACCTTTTGCTTCCACTATCCTTACCTCTCCACTTCATTAAAAACCAAACTAAATACACCATTAAATTCTCCATCAATCTCTCATCATAACCACGCCACTTTTGCTAAACTCGAATGCAAAAATCGAAATCCGTTCTTCAGCACCCTCTTCATGTTGACAGGAAATCGCGACTTCCAAATGACGTCACGTCGGACTCCCTCAAAAACTCCCACATGACACTACGCTCCTCCTTGAACACAAACATTACCTTCTAATCCCCTAAAACGCATACAAACACCCAAAACTATGCCCTAACTCACGACAGCAAAATGCCCAGTATCCCAAACCACCATCGCGAGTCACGAAATGGACACAGAAGGTAGAACTAAACTCTATGAGTTCAAATATATAAACTTTGGAATTTCAGAAATTTTATTTGAATTTATGTGGACTTTAGAAGCTGCCCTATTGAGGTTGTTGAAGAAAATTGGAGGCGCTGAAGCCCTTGACTACGGGATGAATTAGTTAGGGTTAGGATAGGATATTTATAGGGTATGTATTTGGCTTGTAGAAGAAGCTTCATGATTTTTATATCAATTTATATTCGATAATTAGCTCCATTTATCACTTTAAAAATTCCTATGATCATATACAACATCCAAAAATCATGAAAATGGACATACAACTAGAGTTTGACATTACAGACCGAACGAAATTGGTTTCGTTGAATTTTGACTCTGTTTGCTCACACAGCATATTTTTAACCGTCAAAATATCGACTGTTTTTCACATTAAAATTCGGTACGGCCACATACTGACTCCAAAAATCACGGAACTTGAAATCTTGCAATAATTAAATATTCCGGATCCAACAAAATTGGTTTCGTCGAAAACGGAGGTCGTTTGTAAAACTGGCTATTTTTAAAGCTCTAAATAAACCCATTTAAATATAAATATAATTTAAAAACAATTAAATTAAATATTAATAAGTAAATATTATCGTATATATTCACATAGAATATCATACGGCTCCAAAATATTCCTATCTAAATTTATAACTCGACATTTCAAATCCATATTAAATCAGTATTCAATTTATATTGAAAAGTCCATTTATAATATAAATAAATTGTTATAAATTATAAAGGAATTCCATAGCGACTTTTCAAAAATTTGATTTGGACATAACTCACAATCTACATAAAGAAATCTCGATTTTTCTCTTCCATTAGAAAGATATAGTTCACCAGCTCCGAAAGTTTCTTGTTTCACAGAAATCCGAATTAAAACGGATTCTGTATATTCGTTTAAAGTTCGAATCGCCAAATTACGTACTGTCGCACCATTTCGAGCTCGATTATAATTATAACATAATTATACATTAAATCTTCGATTAAATAATAAATTCATTAATATATTTCAATTCAAAATTGAATTAAATATTTCAAATGATCCAATTCACACAATATTGTGAATTTCACTATTTACGATTATTTCGGAATTAAATATATTATTCTGTTATTTAATTTAATTAAATATTATTTAATTAAACAACCATTTAAATCTCTAATCACTATTTAAATTAATTAATTAATTAATTATTATACCGAAAAAATACGGGATGTTACAGTTTCATAAATTTCATTCAGCCTTTTCTTCTTTGAAAGTTAACAATTTTTGTCTATTTGCATATGCTCTCTTATATCTCATAAGAAAACTATTAAAGAGTTATCATGTTAATTATAGTGGTAACAGTGGTGATAATATCATACAAAAGTTAGGAAATAGGTAGTTTTTTATATGAGTTACAATGTTCAAAAAAAATTATTTACATTTGATCTGAAAGCAATCGCTACATCGTTTAACGATTTCGCTCCTTTACTATTGGGCCAGTTTGTTCAAGTTTTTATATTTTGTATTGCCTTGTTTCTTTCAACATCAATTGTTTTGAATGTCTCATTTGTGAGGAGATCTGTGGTGTTGTTTTAACATCAAGAATTTCAGAGTCTGTGTCTATTCAGAGAATGATTTACATATATAAGAAGATGGAAAAAGTCATCACTGAATACTTGAGGTCAAAAATATGTTATTGACCACCTAAGCATGCTTATAATTTAATTTATTTTTGATGTGGCTGATCTAAATAGTGTTTATATCAAAAGGATTAAGAAAATAAATAATATTATTTAGAATATGATAAAAATGGGCATTAAGAAATATTTCAGTTCCGCAACCCTACTCTCGGTGTGTCCATCATACTTACAATGGTTTTCCAGAAAGTTTATGGCCTATTTGGTTTCATATTTTGTTTTTTATTATCAACATTTATAACGAAATATTAGGATAATGAAAGAATCTTTTTAAAATTTTAGGTCATTGATGATGGTGGAGGGACATGAATGGCGGACGGATTGGACTATTTTTCAATTTTTGTTATTTTTCAAAATATGAAAAATATAATTGAACGATTTTCTATTTTGTATGTTTTCTTCATTTTCCATATTAGTTTTTCAAAAATACATGGGTCACATATGTGTTTTTTGAACGGAAACACAAAACTAAGAATGACAACAAACAGAGCATTAGCTTTCTATTCACAAGAAATTCTTAAGAAGTGTTTATTAGTATCAAAGCATTCAAGTTTATGGGAAATGTTTTTCCATGCCATAATCAAATATGCATCAAAATTTCCACCAAAACATGAACAGAAATGAACCACTGTTAATGAGCTAAAGCTTACCAAAATATCTGAATTGACTGATAGGTTGCGATTCTTCAGTTTTTTTTCTTTTTTTAAGAAAAGAAAAAGAGGAAAATGCTTGTTAGGCCAAATATTAGGCTTAGTACAAAATATATGTTGTGTTTTGATGTCAACTCTTAACCTCTAGCATTCCTGCAATGCAAAATGTTTTCATCATATTGTGACAAAAAAATATATGTAATATTGAAGGTAAGTGGTGAGAAAGGAGTAGAGCAGCAAAGATCAATCGAGATCAGCGGTAGTTCCTTTCAGGTAAATACCATTTGACTATGTATTGCACTATATTATTTTCTTTGTTTCTACATTTGTTAATCCTAGAGTACAATATTTCTACAGGTATCAAAGGCTAGAACGATGAATGAGAACTGTATGTTTCTTCAGTTACTACCTTCAAAGAAGAATAAATAATCAAGCTGCACAATACAAATGTATCTTAGGGAGAGTCATTTAGATTCAAGAAAAAGGTACATTTAATATGCATTTTGTCAAAAAACGCAAATTAGGGGTTATGGACTGGTAGTATCAGTGTCGTAGCTGTGCCACAGTTAACAATGAATTTATAGTCATAAAGTTATACTCTGAAATTCTAAATAAACTCAACTGCATAATATTTACGTTTGTAGCGAGCTGAGTTATAAAAAAGCGCTAATGAATCCAGTTGTCATTTCCTTTATGTATCCAACTTCTAGCC
The DNA here is from genome assembly GCA_030737875.1 of Allium sativum. Lineage (NCBI taxonomy): Eukaryota > Viridiplantae > Streptophyta > Magnoliopsida > Asparagales > Amaryllidaceae > Allium > Allium sativum. The sequence continues at coordinate 889,926,662 of CM060916.1, read as the reverse complement.
ATTCTTACACCTCCTAATTTTTCACGTCATTTGTATATTTTCGTTTTCCACTTGTCAATGCGGACGGACACTCCTCTCCACACGACCGAGCAAACACACACAGCTCCTACAGATGCACAGCCCCTACACCTGCCTACGCATGCATTCATGCTCTCGCGCACACACATCCAAAGTTCCAAGCATGCAAACATGGAACACTCCTACACAGCCACACATGCTTACACTCGCTACTACCCTCATTCACGTGAACAAGCAAACATACACCGATATGTATGCTATCTTATTAAATTCACACCAGTTGCCATAACTTGAAAAATAACTTATATGCGCAGAGAAAAAGCCAATAATGCAATGATATTTGGTGTATGTCTTTCTCTGTGAGTAGCGTGAATGGATTATTTGTAATGTCCCGACTTTTTCCGATTGTTGACAATTGATTTTAATGAGGAAATTAAAATGAATTATGATTGCTTAACAAAATAAAACAAATTTAAATCATATGAAAAAATATGTTAGTGTATGAATACACTATGTAATGTACACATTTGTTTATGTTTTAAATTTGAAAACATAAGAATGCAACATTCAAGTAAATCATAAAAATAAATATATATTGTAAATGATTGCTAATTAATCTTTAACATACACATGTGGATACAATAACATACACACACACACACACTATTAACAAGTTTTCAAAGTAGAATTTTCAACTAAAAGCTTTTAACTTGCAAATGGTAGAATAACTAAATACACATATGAAATGGATCATTTGTTTACTTTAAAAATAAAAAGGACTTTGCAATAAACAAAGAACAAAATGGTAAACATATACAGGAGGAATTCGGCCATTACATACATAAAACATATATAGAATAAGTATTGCACACAACACGTTTAACCAATTGACCAAAAGGAAATATCAATGAAAACATATGAAGACAAAAACAAATGTGAAGACAAAATCCATAATGTGATTTAACTATAAATAGTGTCACTAAATATAGAGGAACCATCACCTAAAACATCCCATTTCTAGTTTGCGTGTAAACATCTCATGTTAGCAAAAATATCAAGCAACTAATGGGCAAAGGAAACCATTTTATATCTTCATTCAAATCTGAGAAGAATACACAACATTAAATGATAGTATGGAAGGGTATTGTGGGCTTCTAGAAGCATAACATAGGACAAGTATAATTGGTCAATATATCATTTGAAAATTCATGTTTCCATGCAATGTTCCATGAAATAAGGACGCAGAGAGCTAAACAAAGGAGTGAGCCTAAGCGATTTACTTACTGTTGCGAATAAGAAAAGAAATAGATTTTTAAATGATGAAATTTGGCTATATATATCAGCCAAAACCCTGCATTCCTCTTCACAACAAACAGTAAGTCAAAACAAAATACTGAAGTTCTTTATGTTGGAAATTTGGAAAGCATTCAAGTGAGTAAAACTTCCCTTTTATTTAATTTGATCTTTGGAAATACTGCTATGAAATGATTCAAACTGTTTTGAATACAAACCTATGTAGCTATATATATTGCTCTCTGTTAAGGTTAAGAAACCTACTGTGAACCTTATATCTTGTTGTCCTGTTTAAACTGTGTTCATACCCTCTGACTTAAATCCTCTATAAACACCAAAGTGATTGTAGCGGTTATAGCCATGTATATTTATATACATGTATCATATTGATGATTGAGAAAGTCTGTTATTTCATTAGAGCCAGTATTGAATAAAATACTGATATGAATACCCTGTTTCCAGAAGAGGATTATCCAAATTCTCACACTAGAGTTATTTAAATGTTAGGACCTAATGTATATGGTTTCAGGTTTCAGTAATATAGACAAAACGAATATATTTTGTAGTGAATATATACACAAAAGGGAAAAACAGAAACAAACTATATGGTTCTCTGTAAACCAACTTACATCATGAATTTTCAAATAGCTCAGAACCAGGTTTTAAGTGTATAAATGGAATTATGGTACAAAACAATGATCTGTAGTAGTGGTTTCAAGATTTTTAAGTCTATATATAATAAGATAAACGGGGATGAACGGAAAATATGGTTTAGTCAATATCCGGCGATCCAATTGATCGGAAATCATGGCGAATAGAGGAGAGCAACGTTTAGGGGAGGAGATTTTAGGAAAAATATGAAAAGAATTTTCTATGGTATAGATTTTGCTAATGAACTAGAACTAGGTTTATGGGTCCATTTTTATAACGATCAAATCTCGTCAGTACTACGCCACGGTGATGACGCCGGAGAAGACCTCACTTAGGGGAGATCGTAGAGCTGTGGGTCAGCTTCGTCGAGGTGAAGTTTGTTGGGTTCTCGTGAACTAGAGGGGTTGCAGTTGACCAAGACATGGTGGAAGGTCAATGAGCATCCTTCGGTTGATGTACTGTATTTTGATGCAGGTGGTTGGGATTGACTTGGGTGGTGACGATGGCTTTGGAGGTCGGAGGCTGGTTTGTTGGAGGGGTCACGGTCAACCATCGCTGACCAAGTTATGTGTGCACGTGCACAAGTGCATAGCAGTGCACTAGAAATAAACCGAGAGTTGGAGAAGAAGATGGGTATTTGGCACTTTGGCAAATGAAGGTGGAGCATGGGAAATTGTAACACCCCGTAATTTTAAAACGGGACATAAGAGATAGTTAAAGAATAATTAATCTTTAAAAGAAGAAATAAGGGAAACAGGTTATGCCATTGCGTTCGTCTCGGAATTCTGCTTGAGATAGAGTCCGAGTTTGCGTGAAGCGGACTCAGTATGAAGAAGTTATGGAGTTCGGAAGATTTCAAGTTTAATTGGAAATTAAATATAAATAATAATTAAATTAAAAAGCAGTTCAAATTCAAAAATTCCGAGAGAAGCGGCTGGGCGGGAAAAATCCCGCCCATAGGGGTCGTTCGACTGGGGTGTCGACCCCCCCTGTAGGGGTCGACCCCCTCGGCCAGATCTGGGCTGTTTTGTCCAGTGACGTTTTCTGAGTCATTAGGGCTTATGTGGCGACTTCCGGTTGGCTCTGTTTGGTCTGGATGGGTCTGATTACTCCTAGGTTGATCTAACAGCTCTCATTAATCTAAACTTCTATATAAACAACCCCAACTCTCAAACCTAAAACCACATAAAATTGCTCTCTAAAGCCGTCATTCTGTCAATGGCCAAACTAGCGTAGCCTCCATTTTTCTCTAAACTACAAGTCAAGTTAGGAAGTCCCAAATCAAATCAAAACTAGAGAATCAATAGTCTACATCAAAGGATAGCTTTTCAGTTTCAGAAAACAAGATTTGTTCTTTTGTTTGTAAGTTAAGTTATTCTTTAGATTTGAACAAATAAAAGTCATGACATATAATGATGAGAAACTAGAACTGTGCCTAGTTGGTGATGAACTTATCATGTTGTATATTAATTTGGTAATGAACCAGTTATGTTGTATATTAATTTGGTGATGAACCTATCATGTTGTATGTTAAATTGGTGATGGACTTATCATGTTGTATGTTAAATTGGTAACGAACCTATCATGTTGTATAATAACTTGGAAATGAACCTATCATGTTGTATATAAATTTGGTGATTCCTTATGTAATGTTATATGCAAGATCATAAGCTAAGTCATGTTCATATATGCTTATATGGCTAGATCTACATGCTTGGATGTTTAGATCTATGTTAATTTGATCCAACTCAAATGCAAGTTCACATTTACATGCTTAACTAAATTTGTGTAGTACTATGCCAAATTTATATTACACATGCTTAGTTGATCTAAACTGTTTTATGCCGTTGGAATGTTACATGTCCCTTTTCTTTTACCCTCTTTGTTTATGAGTTAGGCTAAATTGCGAGCCTAATGTTCTATGTAATTTATGCGAACGAATAACGGGGGAACGTTGGGAAAAATATTAAATTATATGCTATTGGCATAGGTTGGCTCATAATCATGTAAATGATTAATGGCATGAAATGGTATAATTTGTATACCTAAGAATTATGGAAAAAATTTAGAAGGGTAAATGGGACATGACTTGAGTTGACAACATTGGTGGACAATTTACATATAAACATAAATAGTAAATATGTAAATTAATTAAAAGATGATTGTGCCTAACTCGAGGTTAGATTGAGTTACGGTGTAAGACTACCCGGAACCGCTCGGCACATCCAACAACCGTAACAATATAGATCTAATGTGAGAGGTTAGCGCATTAAGCCCGAAAAACCCGAGGTTAGATTGAGTTGCTGTGTGAGACTGCCCGGAACCGCCCGGCACATCCAGCGACCGCAATAATACATATCTAATGTGAGTGGTTGTTGCTTTAATGAATGAATTAAAGCTAAGACAGTCTAAGAATGGTAGGGTTAAGTTAATTAAGGCAACACTTAACCAATACAACATGTTAACTAAACTGATGGGTGGGGTTAGGTTAATTTAAGAACACTTAACCATTTTAACATGTTGATTAGGAAACCCTAGTAACGGGGACCCATTTCAGCAGTAACCCACATAGATGTATCATGGTACCCTGAACTTGGCTGGGTGGGGCATGATTACTGGGCTGATTATAAGCGGTCAAAATAACGGCAGGTGGTGCAGCAGTGTAGGTTCCAACGGGGTACGCGCGTGCACGTACTCCGGCATGAACGAATCAGGCACTGGGCATCAGTAGTATATATTGTGCATCTTGAATTTGTGTCGGGTTGCCACCTACGAATTGATACACCCCATGGTGGGACCAGCACAGGTATCTACAATCGAACGGGGCCGAATGACACAAGTCATAAATGCATGCAAGTAGAAGCCGATCGAGAAAAGGGATCATTTAATCATGAACACATGGTGCTAGTTGAAAACACTTGTTAGTAGGTGCAGAAAAATAGAAATGAGTGCGATAGTAAATTCAGTTTATCTTGGCTTATTTATCGTTGTCTTATTTCCAGGGTTTTGTCCTAGGTTTAGTTTATTCATGTCATAATCCTTTTACTTGTTTACATGCTAAATAATCACTGGACTTACCAGGCTTATGTCTGACCCGTTTTCTTTCGTCTTCTTGTCTTTCGTTCCCCCCCCCCAGGTCTGCGGGAGGGAATACTTAACCTTTGTTCAGACCTTTTCCAACTTGAATAAAGTAGACGTATTACTTGGACTCTCTTTTCTTCGGCTATGGTTGTGGTTACACTCTTAATTGGGGATTTACGCTGCTTTATTTTTGTTTATGCTTCTTTATGTTTTAGTCACGACAGAGGCTTTACTGTAATGATTTTGGAAGTTGGTTTTTAAGACAATTGTTGTAATTTTTTGACTGGACCACATGCTTATGAAATAAAATTTAGTCTTTCCACTGTTTATATGGTTGTCTTGTAAATTTCTTGTATCTTTTACCTATAGTACTCCACCAAAGTTAAGGCATTCCCATTGTGAGTGACCTTAACGGAGGTGGGGTGTTACACTTGGTATCAGAGCTGAAGGTTACCAGATCAGGTAAAAGATTTGAAAAATTATTTTCAAGACGGTTTTAAAAGAAGCATTTTCTAAAGAAAAGTTTTGTTTTAAAGGCATATTCCCCAAAGCCATATGCATTATCTTTTGATCCTCTGTTTGAATCCTTGTTCTCCTTCTTTACTGAGTCTCAGGGGCTCCTGGCTTTCTGGGAGGTAACCTCATCGCGGCATGGTTCCGTAGGCTTGATGAGACTACGACACCTGTCAAAGGGCGATGAAATGCCCAACTTCCACATATAGCTGCAGTAGTTTCACCTATGGCTAATTTTCTTTCAAGCTTTGTAGGGTTTTTCGTGCGATGGAGGCAGCTTTCAAGAGACTTGTCAACAAGTTACACAAAGATGGCAAAGATGAGAATAAGGGAGTTTGGCTAAGGAACACAACCCAAGGATGAAAAACTCACGGATATGGACTTGGTTCACGAAGGAGGAAAGAATAGAAAAAATCTAAGACAAGAGGAAGTGTCGTTATTATGGTATAACAGGTCATTTAATTAAGGACAAGGGCAAGAACAATGGACATGATTTTCAGGAGGGCAAGTGCATGCTCTCACCGCCAGCGTACCTAAGAGAGAGGTAGTAGAGTTTTTGTTGAAAAAGTTTAGTTTTTCTTTTTTATCATATTGTTACTACTCTTTTTTATTTTAGCGCTTCACATTCGTTTATATCTGCTTCCATAGTCGAGTCTTTGCACCTTAGTGCTTGTATAGTAGAAGATCCCATTATTGTCTCAAATCCAATTGGTGGTTCGGCATATTTATCTTTGGTTTGTGAGGATTTGAAAATAGCTATATTAAGTATTGAGTTTAAGTGTAATGCTTATGTTTTTTTTTTTTTGGTTTCATGGGCTATGGGTTGATTCTAGGCATGAATTGGTTAGGTAGTAATTGTGAAAGGAGGGTAGTTAGACTTTCTACTTGCCTCGGGAATACCCTCGAGATTTCATGCGACCCTAAGGGATCAGTTTGTCTTAGCTACCTAAAATCACTTGATGCATCTGTCGACGATTTGTGATCCATTGGAGTAGTCCATGAGTACGCAGATGTTTTTGATTAGGTTAGGGTTTTGTCCCCTAAAACGCGAGATAGACTTCCGCATATATCTAGTTGGCAATGCAAAGACAGTTGCATTACCTGTACGAAACATGAATCCAAGGGAAAGGAAGGGCTTAGTAAAAGAGTTACTTGAAAAAGGGTTCATAAGGCGAAGTATTTCTGAATGGGATGCTCCAGTCGTTTTCGTTACAAAGGCAGATGGTTCACTTCGCTTGTGCATAGATGATATTTTGGAATGAGGAAGAACATGCTTTGCATCTAAGGGAAGTCTCGGATACACTCCAAGCACATCAACTTAAGGCGAAGTTCTCCAAAAATGCCATTTTTGGAGAGAAGAAGTAAGGTTTCTAGGACATGTGGTGTCCAAAGAAGGGATAGCAGTAAATCCCGCAAAAGTAGTTGTGGTGCAAGACTGGAAGGTCCCAAGGAATGCAACAGAGGTAAGAAGCTTTCTTGGACTAGCAGGCTAATATAGGAAGTTCATTAAGAACTTTGCGAAGGTATTAGCCCCACCTACTGGATTAACGAAGAAGAATCTAACCTTTGCTCGGGATGTTGGTTGTGATGTCGCTTTCCAACAGTCGAAGAGGGCTCTTACAACGGCCCCAGTTTTGACTTTTACCTTACGGTAGTAAAAGGCTTACGGTATACACGGATGCATGCGACACGGGACTAGGCGCCATTTTGATGTAAGGGTAAGGTCATATAGGATGTCTTAAGAAGAAAAAGGTTGACTTCAATTCCTCTTTATGTGAAAAGGAAAAGTTCAGAATACATATGAAACCTTGATTTTAAAACCTTCGGTTAAGTTAGTAGTTGCCATCGCTAGGAGTAAGACCTAAGCTTTTGAATTAAATAGGGACTTCACAAAGAAAAGACCTCAGATAGCTGACGCAATGGATAAATTAAGTAGAGAAGAGACCTCTAGTCACCTTAATAAATAAGCTTGCAAGAAGCCATGAGTACGCAGTTGTGTTTGAGCACCGCTTATCATCCTCTGATAGAAAGGGTGAATAGGATTTTGGAAGACCTTTTGAGGAAATGTTAGCATGACACGGCAGAAGTTGTGGTGCCAAGTATACTAGAAGAAGAAAAGGTGGAACGAGAGGCGACAGTGAAATGAGTTCCAACGCATATTCTGGAAATAGAAATTAAGAATCTACGCAATCGTGAAGTTAAGACAGTCAGAGCAATATGGAGTGAAGCTCAAGAAGATGCGGCTCAGTCACTTTCATATTGCATATGCATGAGTGAATTTTTTTATATATGGATTGAAACTTGATGTGTTATCATATGGATGTTGCATTTGTATGAATGATTGTGCACTCATGTAGAAGTTATAAAGTATGATTAGGAATAAATGCATACATGATGGACTCATAACACTGACATAATTAGCATTAAGGAGGTCAACTGAATCAGTAGACCGCCTGATTTTGCATTTGGGTAAGGACATATACACACACTATGCATATGTTCATGAAAATCATTAGAGACTTTTTAAGGACAATAGATGCCTTTGATTGAATGGTTGAGTAGATGGATGTTGGATGGTAGGATAAACATTCTTCTTGACTTGAAGTTTTCGGGGACAAAATCCATTAAGGAGGGGAGAATGTAACACGCCGTAATTATAAAACGGGATATAAGAGATAATTAAAGAATAATTAATCTTTAAAAGAAGAATTAAGGAAAACGGGTTATGCCATTGCATTCTTCTCGGAATTCTTCTTGAGATAGAGTCCGAGTTTGCGTGAATCGGACTCCGTATGAAGAAGTTATGGAGTTCGGCAGATTTCAAGTTTAATCGGAAATTAAATAGGAATAATAATTAAATTAAAAAGCAGTTCAAATTCAAAAATTCCGAGAGAAGCGGCTGGGAGGCAAAATTCCCGCCCATAGGGGTCGACTCCCCCCAGGAGGGGTCGACATTGGTGTCGACCCCCCAAGTGGGGTGTCAACTAGGGTGTCGACCCCCCTGTAGGGGTTGTCCCCCTCGGCCAGATCTGGGCTGTTTTGTCCAGTGACGTTTTCTGAGTCACTAGGGCTTATGTGGCGACTTCCGGTTGGCTCTGTTTGGTCTGGATGGCTCGGATTACTCTTAGGTTGATCTAACGGCTCTAGTTAATCTAAACTTCTATATAAACAACCCCAACCCTCAAACCTAAAACCACATAAAGTTGCTCTTTGAAGTCGTCATGCTGTCCATGGCCAAACTAGCGTAGCCTCCATTTTTCTCTAAACTACAAGTCAAGTTAGGAAGTCCCAAATCAAATCAAAACTAGAGAATCAATAGTCTAGATCAAAGGATAGCTTTTCAGTTTCAGAAATCCGATCCCAGAAAACAAGATTTGTTCTTTTGTTTGTAAGTTCGGTTATTCTTTAGATTTGAACAAATAAAAGTCATGACTTGTAATGAAGAGAATTTAGAACTGTGCCTAGTTATAAGATAATCATATTCTGATTCATGTAGAATTCTGAAATTACCTATGCCTACGTGACTATTGTGATTGATACAGCCTATCATGTTGTATATTAATTTGGTGATGAACCTATCATGTTGTATATTAATTTGGTAATGAACCAATCATATTGTATATTAATTTGGCGATGAACCTATCATGTTGTATATTAAATTGGTGATGGACTTATCATGTTGTATGTTAAATTGGTAATGAACCTATCATGTTGTATACTAACTTGGCAATGAACCTATCATGTTGTATATAAATTTTGTGATTCCTTATGTTATGTTATATGCAAGATCATAAGCTAAGTCATGTTCATATATGCTTATATGTCTAGATCTACATGCTTGGATGTTTAGATCTATGTTAATTTGATCCAACTCAAATGCAAGTTCACATTTACATGCTTAATTAAATTTGTGTAGTACTATGCCAAATTTATATTACACATGCTTAGGTGATCTAAACTGTTTTATGCCGTTGGAATGTTGCATGTCCCTTTTCTTTTTCCCTGTTTGTTTATGAGTTAGTCTAATTTGTGTGCCTAACATTCTATGTAATTTATACGAACGACTAACGAGGGATACGTTGGGAAAAATATTAAATTATATGTTATTGGCATAGGTTGGCTCATAATCATGTAAATGATTGATGGCATGAAATGGTATAATTTGTATACCTAAGAATTATGGACAAAATTTAAAAGGGTAAATGGTGCATGACTTGAGTTGACAACATTGGTGGACAATTTACATATAAACATAAATAGTAAATATGTAAATTAACTAAAAGATGATTGTGCCTAACCCGAGGTTAGATTGAGTTACGGTGTAAGACTGCCCGGAACCACCCAGCACATCCAGCAACCGTAACAATATAGATCTAATGTGAGAGGTTAGCGCATTAAGCCCGAAAAACCCGAGGTTAGATTGATTTGCGGTGTAAGACTGCCCGGAACCGCCCGGCACATCCATCGACCGCAACAATACATATCTAATGTGAGTGGTTGGTGCTTTAATGAATGAATTAAAGCTAAGACAAGCTAAGAATGGTAGGGTTAAGTTAATTAAGGCAACACTTAACCAATACAACATGTTAACTAAACTGATGGGTCGGGTTAGGTTAATTTAAGAACACTTAACCATTTTAACATGTTGATTTGGAAACCCTAGTAACGGGGACCCTTTTCAGCAGTAACCTACGTAGATGTATCATGGTACCCTGAACTAGGCAGGGTGGGGCACGATTACTGGGTTGATTATAAGCGGTCAAAATAATGGCGGGTGGTGCGACAATGTAGGTTCCAATGGAGTATGGGCGTGCACGTACTCCGACATGGAAAAATCTGGGACTGGGCATCAGTAGTATATACTGTGCATCTTGATTTTGTGTCGGGTTGCCACCATAGGAATTGATACGCCCCATGGTGGGACCAGCACAGGTATGTACAATCGAGCGGGGCCGAATAACACAAGTCATAAATGCATGCGAGTAGAAGCCGATCGAGAAAAGACATCATTTTATCATGAACACATGGTGCTAGTTGAAAACACTTGTTAGTAGGTGCAGAGAAATAGAAATGAGTTGTAATAACCCGTATTTTTAATAACATGTTATAATGTAAATCAAGGCATAATTAAATTCTAAAATCTGAATCAAGGGAAACGGGCTGTGCCATTGCGTTCGTCTCGGAAAAATACGCGAAATAGAGTCCAAGTTTTCGAAAAACGGAGTCCGTATGACCAAGTTATGGCCCAATGAAGTTTTCAGAAAATTCTAAGCCCGAAAACAGTTCAAATTCGAATTCAGAATCGAATTTCAGCCAAAACAGACTGGGTGGGAATTTTCCCGCCCAGGCAGGGTCGACATAGGTTTCGACACCAGTGTCGACACTAGTGTCGACTCCCCCCAATGGGTCGACACCCATGTCGACCCAGGGGTCGACACCCGTGTCGACCCAGGGGTCGACCCCCCCGGTCGAACCAGTTTTTCTGGTGCACCATTTATGACATGTTGAGTCTTGTTCTAGAAGTTTCTGACGGGATTTGACGGACCTGATGTGTTTTAGGGTTAATCCTATGGTCTAAACTAACCTAATCACCTATAAAAAGACCCTTAGACCTAGCCTAAACCTTCATTAATCATTCCTACAACTAAATGCTGCCCAAATGTTCACTAATCATGGCCTCCACCTTCTTCATGAGAGTGTGAGTGTCTCAAATCAATCTATGTCATAAAGGAGCCATCTTTCTAAAGTAAAAGAGCCATCTTTCTTTGTCTTTGGGGTTATTCCTTCTTGTTCTCAAGTCTTGAAGTGGAGTTTATCCTCTTTGGTTGCGGATTTGCTAGTGTGGCTTCGTCTCAATCTTATTTTATATTTATTCTAGTCTTCATAGCATTGTAAGCCCTATACTACTCTTAGATTCTAACTATGAAGTTAAATGTGACATGTTGCAAGTTTGAGTTTGGGCCTAAATATGATATGTGCTTTGATTCTATCATGTTATGCATAGATTTATCCTATGCATGTTTGTAAAGCTATCACCTTGACCTTGTGGGCTAAAAGCTATAAGCTTTATGTTGAAATGTTGCATTATGCAACATGAGAACTCTCATAACCTTTATGATAACTTTCATATAATGTTATATGCGAACTTCTAGTCATCATCCTATGTCATCTAGGACCATGTATCACCTATTCGCTAAGTTTGAATGTTATGCATGTAACATGCAAGTTTAAATGAACATATTTATGCTTCATATGCCACCATGTTTAACTTGTGGCCAACCTTATTACCTTATGCCCTTTTTGTCATGCTTTTGCCAAGTTCCCTCTTTTGATCTATGTTATGTTATGCGAAACGTACATGCGATGGGAATGCGTTGGGTTTGGGTAAGATCAATGACATGAAAACATGGTTTTAAAATATGACATGAACATTGACTTGTGATTATGTTTGTAAACATAATGATGGACATGACACTTAGAAAATATGAGTGTGGCCAACTCGAGGTTGGGTTGAGTTTGTAGCATAAATCTACCCGGAACCGACCGGCTTAACTAGTGGCTACAAACAATAGGACCCAATGTGAGTAGTTGGTCATGTCGCACTTGAAACCCGAGGTTAGACTATGTTGTGGTGTAAAGCTACCCGGACCCACCCGGCTTAACTAGTAACCACAACAAGGTCTAATGTGAGAGGTTGGGTGCATTAAATTAATTAATGCCACATGATAGGGTTAAGTCATGGACTACTTGAATATACTTAACCGATTAAACACGATGGATTGGTAGGGTTAAGACATGGACTACTTGAATACTTAACCAATTAAACCCGATGTATTGATAGGGTTAAGTCATGAACTGCTTGAATACACTTGAACAACTCAATACATGGTTAGGATAGGGTTAACCACACTTAACCCGCTTGAAACCCTAGTTACGTGGTCCTTTTCAGCAGTAACCTACTTGGAAGTATCATGGGTACCCTGGACTAGGCTAGGGTGGGGCACGATTACTAAACTGATTGTAAGAGACCAAAAGAGATGGCTGAAGGGTGCACCGGTTGTTCAGGCGGACCATGGTCGTGCACATTAAGTCCGGAGTTGAACATGGGCACCAGTAGGTTTAGACTGTGCGTGCTTGAATTGTGTCTGTGGTTTACACCTTAGGGCTGGATACACCCTGGGGTGGACCTAGCACAGTTAACTACATTCCACGATTAAGCCGTATGACACCGATACACGACGAGTTAGGCTTATAGGGAGCCGATCGACTAGACCGAATAGTTGGACCTCGATTTAGGTCATCTCATGATGTGGGCCAGCTTTGGGCCAAGGGATCATTTCTTGTTTATACCTGACATGGATTGGAATACTAGTACACACCTGGTGCAACTTAACCTTGTATATGTGATGCCACACTTGATCTATCTTGTTAACTTTTCACCATACCAGTTATCACCCTACACCTCATCTCTGTTTTACATGTTCAGTTAACTTTATTAGTTTTTATACTAATAGTAGTAGGACTTACCAGTCTTTTTGACTGACCCGTTTTCTTTCGCCTCTTTTCTTCCGTTTCCCCCCCCCCCTCAGGTTTACAGGGTGGGAACACTAGTACCTAGCTTGGATCTTTAGCTGCTTTTCTGGATAGCTCATGTATGGTTTGGACTTGAGCACGCTATGGCTTTATTCTACCTTGGGGATAGTTACTTTATGATTTTCTTTCCAGTTTTCAGTTGATGTTTCTAGACTATGTTTTGTGGAAAATAATGACCAAGTACTTTGATGTAACTTGACTATGGTTTTGAAATGTTAGTTTTATCCGCTGCTTTATTTACTCTGTTTTTACTTATATCTTCTGTCTTGTGATATCTGCATGCATGTTTACCTCGCTTAACGCCCCTCCAAAGCTAGTGTGCTTGCAAGAGTGGCATTGGCTGAGGTGGGGTGTTACATTTGGTATCAGAGCATAAGGTTTACAAGATTTGAGCAAAAGGTTTTTTTAAAACTTACCTTTTGAAAAACTATTTTCAAAACCAATTAAGTATTTTCCAAGAAAAGTCTTGTTATTTTAAAAGGTTATTCTCCAAAAGCCATTAGCACTATCCTTCGTTTCCTCGTTCTGAATCTATCTTTTTCTTCTTCAGTATGGCCGATCTTAACCTTCCCGAGGGAGTAACCATTCCCGGATGGTTCTGGAGGTACTTGGAAGCTAGGGCCAACGATGCGGGCCCAGCAAATACCCCCACCGTAACTGAGGTTCCTCCTCCTCCTCCTCAGCATCCGCAAGAAGATTTCGCAAAGGTTTGCAAGGACTTTAACGCGATGGGTGGCAAGAATTTCATTGGGACGGAGACTTTTGTGGAGGCACGAAATTGGTTGAAAGAAACTGAAGATATTTTCGCTATCTTTGATGTGGAAGACCATAGAAAGATTTTATTAGCAGCATGGCTATTAAAAGAAGAAGCTGCTTATTGGTGGGAGGTCACCAATGCTACTAGACCTATAGAGACTTGGGCCGACTTTAGGACGAGGTTTGGGCTTAAGTTTCTATCATCAACTGAGGCGAATCTGCAATTGGAGAAGTTTATATCTTTGAAGCAAGGGGACATGGCAGTGAGGGAGTATGTGAATAAGTTTAACCAGCTCGCTCGATTCGGTTTGGACATGGTTAATATTCCCCAGAAGAAGGCTTTATGCTTTGCACGAGGGTTGAATGAGCCATTACAAGGTTTATCCCTGTCTCATATACCCATGGGGGCCACTTTTGAAGGCCTAGTGGACATGGCATTGCTTCAAGGAGACGATAAGAATGGCAAGAAAGAAGTCAAGCCTAATGAGACTCAAGCTAGGAAGACGGACTCCAAGTGGGGAGGAAATCAGAGCAATCAGAACAACAAGAACAACAAGGGCAATAAGGCCAACAACAGCAAGGCAAAGAACCCAAGAAAATGCAACTTCTGTGGGATTGTTGGGCACATAGCCAAAGATTGTAGAAAGAAGAAGAGGAAGTTGGGCGAATGCTTTCACTGTGGAGAGCCTGGACACCTTAGCAAGGATTGCCCCAAGAAGCAAGGACAAGGGCAAGGACAGACTCAGTGTGTAGGACCTTCTGGAGGGAAAGTGTATGCCCTCAACACTACTCCAGTTCAGGACCGAGGTAGTATTTCTGTAGAAAGCCTTGTTTATATTTCTGATTATCCTGTTCGCACCTTATTTGATTTTGGCGCATCGCATAGTTTTATTTCTTCTGACATTGTTGAAAGTTTGCACCTAAGTACTAGTCTAGTTGAGGATCCCGTTAGTGTTTCAAATCCAATTGGGGGTTCCGCCCATTTATCTATGATTTGTGTGGATTTGAAGATTTCTATCTTGACCGTAGAATTCACGTGTAATGCTTATGTTCTTGGGTTCACGGGATACGGGTTGATTTTGGGCATGGATTGGTTGTCTAGTTATGGAGCCATCCTCGATTGTGAGCATAGGGTGGTGAGGCTCATGACTCACCTCGGTAATACCCTAGAAATTTCTTGTAACCCTAGAGGTCCCGTCATGTTATGTTATCTTGAATCTCTTGACTCGTCTATCGATGATCTGCAATCTGTAACGGTGGTCCGAGACTATCCTGATGTCTTTGAAGAAGTTAAGAGGTTACCCCCTAAACGAGAGATAGATTTCCGCATTTATCTAGTTGATAATGCCAAGCCAGTATCATTGCCCGTTAGGCACATGTCCCCACGTGAAAGAAGGGAGCTCAGTAAGCAAATCAAGGAGTTGCTTGAGAAGAATTTTATTAGGCGAAGCATTTCTGAATGGGGTGCTCCTGTGGTATTCGCTACTAAGGCGGATGGTTCGCTTCGTCTTTGTGTTGATTATCGAGAGTTGAACAAGCTGACAAAGAAGAATAGGCACCCGTTACCAAGGATAGACGACCTCTTTGACTAGCTTGTTGGTGCTTCTGTTTTCTCTCAGCTCGATCTAGCCACCGGATTTCATCATCTTAGAGTGGTTGAGGATAGTATTGATAAAACTGCGTTTAGGACTCCAGATGGATTCTTTGAATGGCTTATCATGCCATTCGGTTTGACTAATGCACCCGCCTACTTCGTAGATTTGATGAGTAGGGTGTTCAGGGAGTTCCTTAACAAGTTTGTAGTTGTCTTCGTGGATGATATTCTGATTTTCTCAAAGGATGAGGAAGAACATGCTAGACATCTCAAGGAAGTGATGGATACGCTTAGAGCTCATCAGTTGAAAGCCAAGTTCTCCAAATGCCATTTTTGGAGAAGGGAAGTTCGATTTCTTGGACATATAGTTTCTAAGCAAGGCATAGTTGTGGATCCCGCGAAAGTGGTTGTGGTTCAAGACTGGAAGACTCCTAGGAATGCAACCGAAGTAAGAAGCTTCCTCGGTCTGGCGGGCTACTATAGGAAGTTCATCAGGGACTTCGCTAAGATTTCAGCCCCTCTTACTAGGTTGACGAAGAAGAACTTAGTCTTTGCATGTGACTTAGAGTGTGAGCTTGCTTTTCAAAGGCTCAAGAGGGCTCTTACCACAGCTCCAGTTTTGGCATTACCCGATGGCGGTAAGATGTTTACCGTGTACACCGATGCATATGGCACGGGGTTAGGTGCTGTTCTAATGCAAGAGGGAAGAGTGATATGTTATGGGGGTAGGCAACTTAAAGTTCAGGAGAAGAACTATCCCACCCATGATTTGGAGTTGGCGGCGATCGTCTTTGCACTCAAATCCTGGCGCCACTATCTTCTAGGCGAAAGGTTTGAGTTGTATACTGATCACAAGTCACTCAAGTACCTCTTCTCGCAGAAAGATCTGAATCTAAGGCAGCAAAGGTGGATGGAATTCTTGGCATCATATGACTTCGAGATAGCTTATACCCCTGGCAAGGGTAATGTTGTGGCAGATGCACTAAGCAGAAGGAGGTTGACTTTGAGTCCCTTGTTTATTGAGATGAAGAACTTAGAGTTCTTGGCAACCTTTGATTTCACGACGGCTGTTGAGTCGATGATGGGTTCGTTAGCATCCCTTGAGCTTAGACCCACACTTCTTGATCAAGTAGGGACTTCACAGAAGGAAGACCCGCGGATAGTTGAGATCATGGACAAGCTGATCCGTGGTGAGACGTCTAGTCACCTTATTAGATATACTATTGATGACAAGGGTTGGCTAAGGCGTGATGGAAGGCTATGCGTTCCACAAGTAGGAGACTTGGTGCATAAAGTTCTTGAAGAAGCACATCACTCGAAGATGACTATACATCCTGGAGGAGATAAGATGTATAGAGATATGAAGCGCATTTTCTTTTGGGATGGAATGAAGAAAGATGTGGCAGAGTATGTTTCAAAGTGCATGGTGTGCCAACAAGTGAAAGCCGAGTCGAAGAAACCCGGTGGGCTATTACATCCATTGGAGGTCCCGCAATGGAAGTGGGAGAGTATTTCTATGGATTTTGTGGATGGATTGCCTAGGTCAAGAAAAGGGAACATGAGCATATGGGTCATAGTTGACAGACTTACGAAGAGTGCTCATTTCATTCCAGTAAAGAGCAAGAGGACCGCATCATGGCTATCATCTATTTATCTTCAAGAGATAGTGCGGTTGCATGGAGTTCCTTCTAGCATAGTTAGCGATCGTGACCCAATTTTCACTAGCCAGTTCTGGAATAGTTTGCAAGAAGCGATGGGTACGCGATTGAATCTAAGTACAGCCTATCACCCCCAGACGGATGGCCAAACCGAAAGGGTGAATAGAGTGCTAGAAGATCTTTTGAGGCTTTGTGTTCTTGACTTTGGTGGTACTTGGGAAGACCACCTTCCTCTTGTAGAGTTTGCTTATAATAATAGCTATCAAGCCAGCATAGGGATGGCACCATTTGAAGCTCTGTATGGGAGGCCGTGTAGGTCACCATCTTGTTGGTGGGAGACAACGGATAGGCTTATACTTGGGCCCGATATGATACGGGACACATCCGAGAAAGTTGAATTGGTGAGAAGACGGATGAAAGCGGCCCAAGACAGACAGAAATCCTATGCTGACAAGCGAAGGACAGATTTGGAATTCGAAGTGGGAGACATGGTTTTCGTGAAGGTTTCTCCTTTGCGTAATGTGGTACGTTTTGGAGCAGTTGGGAAACTGGCACCAAGGTTTGTAGGACCCTTCCCTATCATAGAGAGAATTGGAAAGATGGCCTATAAGGTGGAATTGCCCGAGAAGCTAGCCGGAGTGCATAATGTCATTCATGTCTCGCATCTCCGAAATTGCCTACATGAGTCCGCTGAGGTGGTTGAACCAAGCATTCTTGAAGACGTGGAGGTAGAGAAAGTGGCTACCTTGAGGAGAGCTCCGATTCGTATCTTGGGAACAGAGATCAAGAAGTTAAGGAATCGAGAAGTCAAATTGGTGAAAGTTCAGTGGAGTGAAGCCGATAAAGATGCAACTTGGGAAACCGAGAAGAAGATGCGTGGGCTTTATCCATTCCTTTTTGAGGGTACATTCTCAATCTACTTTCCTAATCACTATATGTTTCTTTTTTGCTATCCATGTTTATCCCGTTTATCTTATTAACCTTGTCATGAGAACCTTAAGTAGAAACCCTTTGGATGAAACATGTATTTGAAACATGTTATGCTTGATGTTTGCAAGTGGTTGCAAGTGTTTGCAAGTGGATACTCGTGGATGCATGACACACATTAGGCACTAAGATCGGCTCACACACTTTCATATTGCATATGCATGAGTGCTGATACTTATTCATGGATGAAACTTGTTGTGCTATCACGTGGATGTTGCATATGAATGAATATTATGTGCACTCATGTAGAGATTATAAATTATGTTAGGAATTTGCATTCATATGGACTCATTTCACTAACATACTTTGCATTAAGGAGGTTTACTGAATCAGTAACCGCCTGATTTTTGCATTAGATAAGTACATATACACACACCTTTTGCATATATCCATACAGCATTTAGAATCTTTTTAAGGACAATGGTTACATGTGGATGATGTTTCGAGTAGATGGATGATGGATGATAGGATACGTTCTTCCTAACTTGGAGATTTCGGGGACGAAATCCTTTAAGGAGGGGAGAATGTAACAACCCGTATTTTTAATAACATGTTATAGTGTAAATCAAGGAAGAATTAAATTCTAAAATCTGAATCAAGGGAAACGGGCTATGCCATTGCGTTCGTCTCGGAAAAATACGCGAAATAGAGTCTGAGTTTTCAAAAAACGGAGTCCGTATGACCAAGTTATGGCCCAATGAAGTTTTCAGAAAATTCTAAGCCCGAAAACAGTTCAAATTCGAATTCAGAATCGAATTTCTGCCAAAACAGACTGGGCGGGAATTTTCCCGCCCAGGCAGGGTCGACATAGGTGTCGACACCAGTGTCGACCCCCCCAATGGGTCGACACCCATGTCGACCCAGGGGTCGACACCCGTGTCGACCCAGGGGTCGACCCCCCCCCCCCCCGTCGAACCAGTTTTTCTGGTGCACCATGTGTGACATGTTGAGTCTTGTTCTAGAAGTTTCTGACGGGATTTGACGGACCTGATGTGTTTTAGGGTTAATCCTATGGTCTAAACTAACCTAATCACCTATAAAAAGACCCCTAGACCTAGCCTAAACCTTCATTAATCATTCCTACAACTAAATGCTGCCCAAATGTTCACTAATCATGGCCTCCACCTTCTACATGAGAGTGTGAGTGTCTCAAATCAATCTATGTCATAAAGGAGCCATCTTTCTTAAGTAAAAGAGCCATCTTTCTTTGTCTTTGGGGTTATTCCTTCTTGTTCTCAAGTCTTGAAGTGGAGTTTATCGTCTTTGGTTGCGGATTTGCTAGTGTGGCTTCGTCTCAATCTTATTTTATATTTATTCTAGTCTTCATAGCATTGTAAGCCCTATACTACTCTTAGATTCTAACTATGAAGTTAAATGTGACATGTTGCAAGTTTGAGTTTGGGCCTAAGTATGATATGTGCTTTGATTCTATCATGTTATGCATAGATTTATCCTATGCATGTTTGTAAAGCTATCACCTTGACCTTGTGGGCTAAAAGCTATAAGCTTTATGTTGAAATGTTGCATTACGCAACATGAGAACTCTCATAACCTTTATGATAACTTGCATATAATGTTATATGCGAACTTCTAGTCATCATCCTATGTTATCTAGGACCATGTATCACCTATTCGCTAAGTTTGAATGTTATGCATGTAACATGCAAGTTTAAATGAACATATTTATGCTTCATATGCCACCATGTTTAACTTGTGTCCAACCTTATTACCTTATGCCCTTTTTGTCATGCTTTTGCCAAGTTCCCTCTTTTGATCTATGTTATGTTATGCGAAACGTACATGCGATGGGAATGCGTTGGGTTTGGGTAATATCAAAGACATGAAAACATGGTTTTAAAATATGACATGAACATTGACTTGTGATTATGTTTGTAAACATAATGATGGACATGACACTTAGAAAATATGAGTGTGGCCAACTTGAGGTTGGGTTGAGTTTGTAGCATAAATCTACCCGGAACCGACCGGCTTAACTAGTGGCTACAAACAATAGGACCCAATGTGAGTAGTTGGTCATGTCGCACTTGAAACCCGAGGTTAGACTAAGTTGTGGTGTAAAGCTACCCGGACCCGCCCGGCTTAACTAGTAACCACAACAAGGTCTAATGTGAGAGGTTGGGTGCATTAAATTAATTAATGCCACATGATAGGGTTAAGTCATGGACTACTTGAATATACTTAACCGATTAAACACGATGGATTGGTAGGGTTAAGACATGGACTACTTGAATACTTAACCAATTAAACCCGATGTATTGATAGGGTTAAGTCATGAACTGCTTGAATACACTTGAACAACTCAATACATGGTTAGGATAGGGTTAACCACACTTAACCCGCTTGAAACCCTAGTTACGTGGTCCTTTTCAGCAGTAACCTACTTGGAAGTATCATGGGTACCCTGGACTAGGCTAGGGTGGGGCACGATTACTGAACTGATTGTAAGAGACCAAAAGAGACGGCTGAAGGGTGCACCGGTTGTTCAGGCGGACCATGGTCGTGCACATTAAGTTCAGAGTTGAACATGGGCAACAGTAGATTTAGACTGTGCGTGCTTGAATTGTGTCTGTGGTTTACACCTTAGGGCTGGATACACCCTGGGGTGGACCTAGCACAGTTAACTACATTCCACGATTAAGCCGTATGACACCGATACACGACGAGTTAGGCTTATAGGGAGCCGATCGACTAGACCGAGTAGTTGGACCTCGATTTAGGTCATCTCATGATGTGGGCCAGCTTTGGGCCAAGGGATCATTTCTTGTTTATACCTGACATGGATTGGAATACTAGTACACACCTGGTGCAACTTAACCTTGTATATGCGATGCCACACTTGATCTATCTTGTTAACTTTTCACCATACCAGTTATCACCCTACACCTCATCTCTTTTTACATGTTCAGTTAACTTTATTAGTTTTTATACTAATAGTAGATAGGACTTACCAGTCTTTTTGACTGACCCGTTTTCTTTCGCCTCTTTTCTTCCGTTCCCCCCCCCCCTCAGGTTTATAGGGTGGGAACACTGGTACCTAGCTTGGATCTTTAGCTGCTTTTCTGGATAGCTCATGTACGGTTTGGACTTGAGCACGCTATGGCTTTATTCTACCTTGGGGATAGTTACTTTATGATTTTCTTTCCAGTTTTCAGTTGATGTTTCTAGACTATGTTTTGTGGAAAATAATGACCAAGTACTTTGATGTAACTTGACTATGGTTTTGAAATGTTAGTTTTATCCGCTGCTTTATTTACTCTGTTTTTACTTATATCTTCTGTCTTGTGATATCTGCATGCATGTTTACCTCGCTTAACGCCCCTCCAAAGCTAGTGTGCTTGCAAGAGTGGCATTGGCTGAGGTGGGGTGTTACATGAGTGATATAGTATATTCAGTTTATCTTGCCTTATTTATCGTTATCTTATTTCTAGGGTATTGTCCTAGGTTCAGTTTATTCATGTCATGATCATTTTACCTGTTTACATGCTAAATAATCACTGGACTTACCAGGATTATGTATGACTCGTTTTCTTTCGTCTTCTTGTCTTCCGTTCCCCCCCCCCAAGGTATGCAGGGAGGGAATACTTCAACTTAGTCCAGACCTTTTCTAGCTTGAAGAAAGTAGACGTATTGCTTGGACTCTCTTTTCTTGGGCTATGGTTGTGGTTACACTTTTAATTGGGGATTTATGCTGCTTTATTATTGTTTATGCTTCTTTTTGTTTTAGTCAAGATAGAGGCTTTACTGTAGTGATTTTGGAAATTGTTTTTTAAGACAGTTGTTGTAATGTTTTGACTGGACCACGTGCTTATGAAATAAAATTTAGTCTTTCCGCTGTTTATACGTCTGTCTTGTAAATTACTTGTACCTTTTATCTATAATACTTCACCAAAGTTAAGGCATTCCTTTTGTGAGTAACCTTAACGGAGGTGGGGTGTTTACAGAAATCAAGGTGAACGGACTTGTCTGGCAAGTGTTTGGAGGTGGTACTTTGGGCTAAGAAGAAAATCATGGGGATGGCATTGGATTTGGATGTGAAAACATGGTTATTTGAAGGGTTGGCATTTGGCAAAGTGGTACATCCGGGAAAGGAGGATCGGGTAGTTGGTAATTTAGCTGGAGCATGGGAGCGGACGCAGTTTTCACATGTGCAACATGGAGTTTTGAAATGTGGCAATTACGAAAGTGGTACTTTGGGTAAATACGCGAACAAAAGAGATTTTAAACGAAGTTTAAATCAAACCAAGTTCAAAAAAAATAGAAATAAAGAAAAGGAAATAAATAAATTAAAAGAGAATTTTATTTAAATATCGTAGGCAAGTGGAAGAAAGACAGTAGCTAGGAGATAAAAAGTAGATGCTCGACGGTAGAAGTTCAACGAGTTTGAAAATAGAAATAATAAAAGAAATAATTTAAAATAATTTATAAATTTAATTTATTTATGATTAATTAGATGTGAGAAAATAATTTACAAGAATAACAGAAGAATTAGACATCGTATAAACATCAATGACAAACGAAGTAAAATACCGTGTGCGACGCACACACTTATTTTGCTCATTTCTAAATGATGGTCAAAACTGAATAAAATACCGTGTGCGACGCACACACTTAAATTGTTCATTTATAAACGATAATAAAAATATCCAAATGTGAACAATGCAAATAAATAATGTTTTTTTTAACTATAAAGGATGTGTAAACCGAAACATAATCATGTTAGGCTGATAATTATTTATTAACTGTAAAAGACATTACATACGTCGTTTCGAAGAGACCGGAATAAATATTCCACTTTGACTCGAAGTATATGACGCGTGTCAGAAAAGTGAAAACAGAGATATGCAAGGGCTATTTAAAAATAGAACCTTCAGTCTGTTCAATCCCAGGACAAACCGGAAAGGAAGGGTGTCTGACAACGTATATTTATTAGATTCTACACATCGAATTTACGTAAGTATATTACGTTGGTGGCGGAGAAATTTGTTTCTCTTAGCTTTATTGCTCGCAATAAATTTGGGAAATCGAATGAGTGTTCCGACAGATAAGACGATGTGACATTCAAAGTAATTGAAGATATAATCTGTCAAAATGATAAACGTAACCACAAGCATTACCACCAAGAAATGACAAAAATCGGGCAAGGCAGCATAGCTAGGTGGGTCATGCCCAAGAAGGGTGACACGACCCGAACTTCCCCGTGAAGGAAAGTAAGGATTGCTTTGAGGACAAGACAAATTAGAACACAAACAAAAGAATTTTTCATTGCTTATTACAAAGATTTACATCAGAGTACAAGAATATACAGAGTATGGATAAATTATATACATTTGATAAACATCAGAGATTTAAATACATTACTACAGCGGAAAAATAAAACAAAACGCAACTGAAAGGAATACATGGATACCGAGCTTTCCGAATATCCCTTCAGCTATAAACCAGGATCCTATAAGAATAAATCTACAAAACCCAACTACTAGCTGCCCATGTGGAAAATAAGGGCACCTAGAATTTAGGTTAAAACAGTAAACTCCAAGTCAGTCGTGTGACTGGTGTGAGAACTAAAACTGTTATTAATTTGGTTTTAAAGTAAGGTAA
This sequence comes from Allium sativum, assembly GCA_030737875.1. Classification (NCBI taxonomy): domain Eukaryota; kingdom Viridiplantae; phylum Streptophyta; class Magnoliopsida; order Asparagales; family Amaryllidaceae; genus Allium; species Allium sativum. The sequence goes on along the minus strand of CM060916.1, from coordinate 889,902,899 downwards.
ATCAAGGGACCACGCCGTATAACACGGAACAGGTTTCCTCCCAAGAATACCAGTGCATATACCAAACAGCTCAATGCTCAATAAAGAAAATGAAGCTATTATAAGACCCAGGTCCCATCACACAATGCAACGCAAGCTGGAGGATAGGGTTTTACCTTATAATAGCCAAATAATGCTTGATACGCGAAATTTAATCTTTTATTATTACTATAAGTGTATAGTGTCAAAACAATTTCAAATATGAATGTATCAATCATAGGTGGCATAAGCGCCCCATACCACTATGTCGCCATACTAGGCTCTACAAACAAAACCGAAATGTCACGTATTGGAAATTGGATTTCCGTGATGAGTCGAGGCCAGGGATGGCTCCTTACCGCTTCGAGATACTGTAGCAAATGCCTCAGGATCTCCCATAGTAGACGCTTGGATCTTCAGGGCCGGTCCTCCCTTATGTTTGAGGATTAGTTATTCCTGAACACACGTTTCCCAGTCCTATCGGACCTATATCCATCGGCTCCCGCAGTAGCCGATATATCCAAGGCACCTCGCAATCCAAAAACCACATAGGTAAAAATAATATAAATGTTAGGGCTTGTAGAATGCTGACACCACCCATAGATAGAAAGATACGTCGTGCACTCCCTGCAGTCACGGTCCCGTTTTTGACTCATACCGAGGTGTGAGCCCCGCGAATTAACGCTATACAAAAAGCGGCGCTATACTAAAGCTGTTCTTTGATCATCAACCACAAGACTCTGCTTTTCAACAGAAGCCTTGATCATTTGCATCTCAGCATGCCACACAGGAAATTCATGCCATGCGACTGATATCTATCGATATATAACCTCTGAGCTCGTATGTCTCAGAGAAGGGTGTTAAACAAGAGAATAAATTCCCCGCCGCCAAACAGATATATATTTAATAGAAATCAATCAACACAGAATAAAATCCAATGTCAGACACACAAGCCATTTACAATTTCGTTATGGGTCTGAACGAAACCGAAGGCACCTTATTCCTCGTCCCATATGTCCAATACAGGAGAGAGGTCCTCGCATATCTGTCGATCTCCAAGTACGTCTGGACGATGCCCACTTATTACCTCGTCTTGTCTGTACAGCCTAATCATGATATTAGTAATCATCCAAACGATGTGAAGACCTCTGGTCTTCAACCACCATCTTCATCAACGACTTATCATCGAATCAGTTATTCAGAATGGGTATAAACCCGACCATCCCGAATGACTCGCGTGTATAATATAATCAAGTGATATAAACACAACATACACCTCATTCCAATCCATAATATTCTTTATTCAAAAATGAACATTCTAAGGGAAAGGTTCCCATTAATTTTATGAAAACACATTCTTTTGAATTTATTCTTTAATCTTCATTTGGATATCATTTCAAACTATATTAAGGTTTTCCAAACTAGCGGGATTAGCGAACCACACCGAACTTATCATTTATTTTATTTCATAATCCAATCCTATTCATCCCATGGAGCAAAACTGGTAATACTCCATATCTAACACCACGGTGTCATCGGTAAATATTAATTACCATTTCACTTTCAAATCTAATTAAAGATTTAACTATCTCCTGGAGTAAAACTGGTGGAAATCCATTTCCGATCATCTTCTTGAATTGATAATTTTAATTATCACATTCACTTTTCAATCTAATCAAAGATTCATTGAAACACCATTTAGTTTTAATCTTCCCAAAAATCAATATTAATGATTATTCAAAGCTAAGAAATTAATCTTATCTTTAACTGGGTTAAAGAACCAATGTCATTTAAAACACGGTTCACGATAAACCCAAAATCACATTCCATTCCATTAGTCTCTAACCGCAAATTAGTAAGAAAATAATTCTCTAAGCATTAATCCTGAAGGCCGAAACCAACATCAGATCAATACCCAGGAAACCATTCAACTTAACTAATCTCTAATTTTCTTAACCCTATTGGGTTTAAGAACAACATTTTTAAAGATACCGTTCACGACAAACCCAAAATTCAATTCAATTCAATTCCAATTAAATATTAATTAATTGGTAACCTTCATTAAATCTTTTCTCAACTAGGTTTAAGAACAGTGTTAATGAAGACACCATTCACGACAAACCCAAAATCCCATTTGATATTAAATACAAGGCTCTGAATAGATAATATATCGGCTTATATTCAATATCAAATTCTGAAATCAACAAATATGGTAATGGAATAACGTTATATATATCTTCCAAATTCCTCCACAATATCCGTATAATCACGGAATCCAATATCGAAATATTCCGAAGATAATTTCAATTCATATCCATTCCAAATCATATATTGGAAATTCCGGTTATTTTTAACACCATTTCAAATCCAATTTATTTTTAAAAAAATAATGGATTTTAATTCTAGTTCATAACTAGCTCATTTCGATAAAAATATATTTGTATCTTCTCAATTATGGAATTTTTCGCCCTAATTCTCTCTAAATCATTTATTATGATTTTACACAAATTATTAATATTTTTAATAATTTTATCAAGGCCCGTACAGTCGAATTCCATGAACGGTCATCGAACTGCACTTACAGCGACCTTTTCCAAATTTGATTTGGACATAATTCTAAATCCGACCATTAGACTTAAAATCTCTAATATTCGTTGGAAAGCTCTTTTTCGATACGAACCCAACGGTCCCTGTTTCAGGAGAATCCAATGGTCGGATCTCCCGTAATGTCTATTCGAAGTCAATGGTCGAAATTTGCGGCACGACGCGTTCTATTCAGGCCATTTAATATATATAATATATATTATATATATTTCGTCGATTTCAATTCAAAACGTATTTTATAAATCGTTTTAGCTTCGTTTTAAAAACGATTTCAGCTTCATATTCAGTTTTAAATCAAAATCGAATATTCCATATCATTAATATATAAATGATAATATTTTCAAACATTAGATTTTGAAATCCTTTCCTTTTCGATATTCATTATAAAAATGAATAAAATCGATATAAATATCGTTCGCGTCAAAATGGCGCATATCTAATCAACACGGCTTTATATATTTAAATATTTTCGTGTCCATCCCAAATCAGACATCAAAATCATATTTTGATCTTTTACCGAATATTATTTTATAAAATTCGTTATTTTAAAATATTCATTATTTTCTGAACTGGAATCAGACACAGTCAATTACCATATAATGTGATTTATATGGATTTCATACACACATGTATCAACAATAATCAAACACAATCAACCATCATCCTGAGTGCATTCTACACTGCATAAGCATTAAATATAAATTTTAACGCTTACAACAGCCTGTCAACCAATCGATTGACATACCACTAAACAGTTTGGACTAGTGTACGTCAAATATCATCCCAACACACGTGTGGGATTTCAATCCACAAACACAGAATATTATTTGTGCAGTTGGGCGATGTGTAAAATTTATCGTCCCAATTCATATCAGTCAAATAAGTGTACATAAACATATCGTCTGATTTGTAGATGAATATTTATTTTATTCATATACACGTTATAAATTATATTTTTAACGATAAAATATTTATTCAACACATGAATATTCTATTCGGTTCATTTGTCTAATAAAAATGGTATTTTTATTGTTCTAATATATTTTAGAAAATTTTGGCGGCATAACGGTGCGATACTAGAAACGGGATAAGGTCTAGCCTTATCCCTCGCCTAATAATGGCGCACGTCATACACAAACCAAATTATATCAATTCGTTTCACACCCCAAACCAATATTCAAACGAATACATCATCAACACAAACAACCAAACAAGTCGTCCATGGTCTGTGGACGATGGGGAACAGTACATATATGCAGTTACATAATAAATAACTGTATAAAGAATATTATAGTGAGGATTTCTCACCTTTGGTTTCCACTCCGTCATTATTTAAAGGACGGTTTCGAGTTGGATTTTTCTCCAATGCATTGTACTCTTCACCATGATATCAACGTAATATGTTTCACGCAGTTTATATTAAAAATCACATTTTTAATTCGCTACTCCTATAAAAGTCATATTTTTATTTCGATACCATTCACATATAAATCACATTTTTATATCGCTATCCTTACAGTAAAAATCAAATCTTTCCGTTTGTCAAAAATCGAATCTTTTTTTTTCAAAAATCATGACTTTATATTTATAAAAATCTCATCTTTTCAACAATAAAAATATGATCTTTTTATATTTGAAAATATAACCTTTTCTATTAGAAAAATATAATCTTTTTATATATAAAAATATATTCTTTTCATTTCTAAAAATCAAATCTTGTTCATTTTTTTTAAAAGCAAATCTTGTTCCTTTTAAAAATCCAATCTTTATAAAAATAAAAATCCTATCTTTTTTTATGATAAAAATCTAACCTTTCATGTTTTAAAAATCTAAACTTTACATTATGTAAAAAGCATATAAGGAAAGAGGGAAAAAGGTAAACAAAACTCACTAGAACGAAGCGGGAGGAGGACGGGGGTGTTGTTGCGCTCGGCGGCGGAGGGGGGGTCTTCCTACTGGCGGCGGCGGAGGTGGCAGGCCAGGGGGTGGAGTTGCACGTTTCAGCGACTAGGGGGGTTTGGGCACCTCGAGTTGGATTGGAGGGAGTGGCGGAGGCGCTAGAAGGGGGGCGTGCGGTGGTAGGCTTGCTGGCTGGAGGCGCGACGGCCTAGGGCGGCGCTTGAACGCGATGGCCATCGCATTCTTTTTTTTCTCTGGAACCCGATTTCGATCTGAACGAAGGAATTGGGAGGGTTGACTGGTTAAGGAGAAAGAAAGGGGAGGGGTTGCGTGTAAATAAATATATTATTATATTATTTTAATTTCTAAAAGGTGATTTTCATTCCAAACCCAATCCAAACCCAACTATTGTCGCCCCTGGCTAATTACCCCCATTCCGAACACAATGGGATACGTATCGTGAGCCAGTTCGGCTGTTACGATCGGTTTCTGCTAAATTTAAAATGTGAATCATTATATTTTAAATTCAAACGCACATTTTAAATTACCAGAGCCGCATACTGAATCTAAAAATTCCAGAAAAATAAACCTGCCTAAGTTTTGACGATACGGTCCTAACAAAACTAATTTCGTCAAATTTGAAGACCGTTTGAAAAATGGCCATTTTCTGGTCGATCCAAATTGATTGAAACTTTCAAAACACGTTTTCTTTTGCCACGCTCACATATTTCAAAAATTATGAAAATTGGAATCTGGCAACAACTTGACATCCCGGATCCAACAAAAGTGTTTTTGTCAAAAACGGAGGTCGTTTGCAAAATGGCTATTTTCAAGGCCTTTTTATATATTTAAAATATATATAAATTCCACAGCGACTTTTCTGAATTTTAAACTGGACGTAACTTACAACTTATAAAACGAAATTTCAGTTTCTTACATCCTTTAGATAGATATAGTTAATCAGATTCAAATATTTCTGGTTTCGTCCAAGTTTGACTTATAATGAATTTTGTATATTCATTTGAAATTAGAAATCGAATTTTCAAACTACCGCGCTATTTCAGGCTCGTTTTATAAATAATATAAAATTATTCATTTTAATTTCGTCGAAAATAAATTTTCCATCGTTATTATTTAAAAAAATCATTTTAAATATTCAAAATCTGTTAAAATAACCAAAATAAAAATTTTAAATTGGTTCTGATTTTCCGGGTTGTTACAATCTCCCCTACTTAAAATCTTTTCGTCCTCGAAAAGGAACGGAGCTGAAAGTTGTTTAACCAAACAACTCAACTTTCTTCTGGCGTTCATTCTTCAACTTTTCGGTTTCTAAGAATTTTCAAATTCTTCACAAATTTGGCTAATACCCTAAATTTTCGAAAAAATTCGTCATGACCTCCTTTGTACGGGAAGGGGTTTGGAAATTTATTGGGTCGTATTAGGCACCCAATAAATCCTAAAAAGCATACACATATTTTTAGTGATATATTCTTATGTCCACAGGGGAGTGTATATAGATCATAACTCCAAAGAATAAATTCTCTTTACCCTATAAATAGTTTTTGTGCCTTACCAACTAGAGAGACATGATTATTGTCAACTCCAAACCTGTGTGGGGTTTTTATTAGTCTGGCAATTTTATAGTTATAGTTTATATAGTCCATATCAGTCTTCGGTTCAACCTGAAATATAGTCATCGCCATACAAACCTCTCGCTTGTATGGTAAATCTTCTACCTCGTCACATCAGCTCCAAATGCTTATATGGTATATGATAGAGTATGCTATCTTCATGAAGTATGCCATGTAGTGTAGTTCAAAATTAATTGTTACTATCCTATGGCGACGTTTATAATCTCACATAGAACAACCAGCACTCCGCATCCAATGGCATTCACAGTAGTTTGTATAATAAATAAAATTGCACATCCAACATATTAAGGTTTACCTATTTGTCGGGAACGCAAATAAATTCTTTACTCAACAGCAAATCCATTTACCTATTTAACAATGTGTATATATATGCACATCTAAGCTAAAAATAATATTTTTAGCGAACAAACTTCTATGTGACCACACAGCTATTTTTAGCACTTTATATACATGATAAAAATGTTAATTTTATCATTCTTATAATTTGATTAGTCAAATTAATCATCACACAACACAACTAGCAATCAATTAGTTGATTATCGTTTCAAATTCATAATCTTGACATATATACAGAAAATCATGTTTTTGATGCCAAAACCACAACAATAAACCCTATATCTAGTTTTGGTTCTCACACCAGTCTAATGGAATATATAGATTTCTCACTTTCAAAACTCGAACATAAATTACTGATGTCGTAGGTCATCAGTAGAATTATCCCCGGGCGACTATAGTGTGATTCTATATCTATCCAGTATATTAAAACTTCGTATACACGTGGATCAGACGCATATGCAAAATCTTTATATACTTGACTGTCCAAATCAATTTAAAATAAAATATTCAAATACGTATAATAAGATTTAAATCTTCGAAACAAAGTTTGTTTTCCTTTTTATTTTTAAAATACTACTCTTCACACTCGTTCTAGGATGCTACTGATCCTATCTCTAACGAGTCATTCTTATTGGATATTACTAATCCAATCTCTGATGAATTCTTTCGTTTGGCTCTAATGTGCCTTGTTCTCGAGCTCTGTAAACCAAAGCTCTAATACCAAAATGACACGACCCGAACTTCCCCGTGAAGGAAAGCACGGATTTCTTTGAGGACAAGACGAATCAGAACACAAACAAAAGAACATTTCATTGCTTATTACAACAATTTACATCAGAGTACAAGAATATACAGAGTATGGATAAATTATATACATTTGGTAAAAATCAGAGATTTAAATACATTATTGCAGCGGAAAAATAATACAAAACACAACTGAAAGAAATACACGAATACCTAGCTTTCTGAATATACCTTCAGCTATAAACTAGGATCCTGTAAGAATAATCTACAAAACCCAACTACTAGCTGCCCGTATGGAAAATAGGGGCACCCAGAGTTTAGATTAAAACAATAAACTCCAGGCCACTCATGTGACTGGTGTGAGAACTAAAACAGTCATTAATTTGGTTTTAAAGTAAAGTAAATTAAGGGACCATGCCGTATTACACGGAACGGGTTTCCTCCCAAGAATACCAGTGCATATACTAAACAGCGCAATGCTCAATAAAGAAAATGAAGCTATTATAAGACCCAGATCCCATCACACAATGCAACGCAAGCTGGAGGATAGGGTTTTACCTTATAATAGCCAAATAATGCATGATACGTGAAATTTAATCTTTTATTATTACTATAAGTGTATAGTGTCAAAACAATTTCAAATATAAATGTATCAATCATACGCGGCATAAGTGCCCCCATACCACTATGTCGCCATACTAGGCTCTACAAACAAAACTGAAATGTCATGTATTGGAAATTGGATTTCCGTCATGAGTCGAGGCCAGGGATGGATCCTCACCGCTTCGAGACACTCTAGCGAATGCCTTAGGATCTCCCGCAGTAGACCCTTGGATCTTCATGGCCGATCCTCCCTTATGTTTGAGGATTGGTTATTCTTGAACACACGTTTCCCAGTCCTATCGGACCTATATCCATCAGCTCCCACAGTAGCCAATATATCCGAGGCGCCTCGCAATCCAACAACCACATAGGTAAAAATAATGTAAATGTCAGGGCTTTTAAAATGCTAACACCACCCACAGCTAGAAAGAAACGTCGTGCACTCCCTGCAGTCACGATCCCGTTTTTGACTCAAACCGAGGTGTGAGGCCCGCGAATTAATGTTATACACAAAGCGGCGCTATATTAAAGCTGTGCTTTGATCATCAACAACAAGATTCTTCTTTTCAACAAAAGCCTTGATTGTTTGCATCTCATCATGCCACACTGGCAATTCATGCCATGCAACTGATATCTATCGATATATAACCTCTGAGCTCGTAGGTCTCAGAGAAGGGCGTTAAGCAAGAGAATAAATTCGCTGTCGCCAAAAAAATATATATTTAATAGAAATCAATCAATAGAGAATAAAATCTAATGTCAGACACACAATCCATTAACAAGTTCGTTCTGGGTCTGAACGAAACCGGAGGCACCTTATTCCTCCTCCCATATGTCCAATACAGGAGAGAGGTCCTCGCATATCCATCGATCTCCAAGTACGTCTGGACGATCCCTACTTATTACCTCGTCTTGGGTGTACAACCCAATCGAAACATCAGTAATCATCCAAACGATGTGAAGACCTCCGGTCTTTAACCACCGCCTTCATCGTCGACTTATCGTCGAATCAGTTATTCAGAATGGGTATAAACACGGCCTTTCCGAATAACTTGCGTATATATTATAATCAAGATATAAACACAACATACGCCTCATTCCAATCCAGAATATTCTTTATTCAAATATTCACATTCTTAGGGAAAGGTTCCCATTAATTTTATCAAAGATACATTCTTTTAAATTTATTCTTTAATCTTCCTTTGGATATCATTTCAAACCATATTAAGGTTTTCCAAACAAGTCGAGATTAGCGAACCACACCAAAGTAATCATTTATTTTATTTCCCAATCCCAACCTATTCATCCCATGGAGCAAAACTTGTAATACTTCATATCTAACACCACGGTTTCATCGGTAAATATTAATTACCATTTCACGTTCAAATCTAATTAAAGATTTAGCTGTCGCCTAGAGTAAAACTGGTGGCACTCCATTTCCGATCATTTTCTTGAATTGATAATTTAAATTATCACATTCAATTTTCAATCTAATCAAAAATTCAATAAAACTCCATTTAGTTTTAATCTTCCCAAAAATCAATATTAATGATTATTCAAAGCTAAGAAATTAATCTTTTCTTTAACTGGGTTAAAGAACCAATGTCATTTAAAACATGGTTCATGATAAACCCAAAATCACATTCCATTCCATCAGTTTCTAACCGTAAATTAGTAAGAGAACAATTCCCTAAGTATTAATCCCGAAGGCCAAAACCAACATCAGATCAATACCCAGGAAACCGTTCAACTTAACAAATCTCAAGTTAGTTTCTAATTTTCTTAACCCTATTGGGTTTAAGAACAGTATTTTTAAAGATACCATTCACGACAAACCCAAAATTCAATTCAATTCAATTCCAATTAAATATTAATTAATTGGTAACCTTCATTAAATCTTTTCTCAACTAGGTTTAAGAACAGTGTTAATGAAGACACCATTCACGACAAACTCAAAATCCCATTTGATATTAAATACAAGGCTCTAAATAGAAAATATATCGGCTTATATTCAATATCAAATTCTGAAATCAACAAATATCGTATTGTAATAATGATATATATCTTCCAAATTCCTCCACAATATCCGTATAATCACGGAATCCAATATCGAAATATTCCGAAGATAATTTCGATTCAAATTCATTCCAATTCATATATTGGAAATTCCGGTTATTTTTAACACCATTTCAAATCCAATTTATTCATTTAAAAATATTGGATTTTAATTCTAGTTCATAACTATTTCCAATATATTTTTATCTTTTCAAATATGGAATTTTTCGCCCTAATTTTTTCTAAATCATTTATTATGATTTTACACAAATTATTAATATTTTTAATAATTTTATCAAGGCCAGTACAGTCGATTTCCATAAACGGTCATCGAACTGCACTTACAACGACATTTTCCAAATTTGATTTGGACATAGTTCCAAATCCAAATATTAGATTTCAAATCTCTAACACTCGTTGGAAAGCTCTTTTCGATACGAACCCAACGGTCCCGGTTTCAGGAGTATTCGATGGTCGGATCTCCCGTAATGTTTATTCGAAGTCAATGGTCGAAATTCGCGAACGGTCGCGGCGCGGCGCGTTCTATTCAAGCCATATAATATATATTATATATGTTTCGTCGATTTCAATTCAAAACATATTTTATAAATCGTTTTCACTTCGTTTTAAAAATGATTTCAACTTCATATTCAATTTTAAATCAAAAATGAATATTCCATATCATAAATATATAAATGATAATATTTTCAAACATTAGATTTTGAAATCCTTTCCTTTTCGATATTCATTATAAAAATGAATAAAATCAACATAAATATCATTCACATCAAAATGACGCATATATAATCAACACGGCTCTATATATTTAAACATTTTCGTGTCCATCCCAAATCGGACATCAAAATCATATTTTGATCTTTTACCGAATATTATTTTAAAATATTCGTTATTTTAAAATATTCGTTATTTTAAAATATTCCTTATTTTCTGAACTGGAATCAGACACAATCAATTACCATATAATGTGATTTATATGGATTTCATACGCACATGTATACAACAATAATCAAACACAGTCAACCATCATCCAGAGTGCATTCTACACTACATAAGCATTAAATATAAATATTTAACGCTAACAACAGCCTGTCACCTAATCGATTGACATACAACTAAACAGTTGGGATTAGTGTACGTCAAATATCATCCCAACACACGTGTGGGGTTTCAACCCATAAACACAGAATATTATTTGTGCAGTTGGGCGACGTGTAAAATTTATCGTCCCAATTCATATCAGTCAAATAAATGTACATAAACAAATCGTCTGATTTGTAAATGAATATTTATTTTATTCATATACACGTTAAAAATTATATTTTTAACGATAAAATATTTATCCAACACATGAATATTCTATTCGGTTCATTTGTCTAATAAAAATGGTATTTTTATTGTTCTAATATATTTTAGAAAATTTTGGCGGCATAACGGCGCGATACTAGAAACGGGATAAGGTCTAGCCTTATCCCTCGCCTAATAATGGTGCATGTCATACACAAACCAAATTATATCAACTCGTTTCACACCCCAAACCAATATTCAAACGAATACATCATCAACACAAACAACCAAACAAGTCGTTCATGGTCTGTGGACGATGGGGAACGGTTCATATATGTAGTTACATAATAAATAACTATATAAAGAATATTATAGTAAGTAGTTCTCAACTTTGGTTTCCACTCCGTCATTCTTTAAAGGACGGTTTCGAGTTGGATTTTTCTCCAATGCGTTGTACTCTTCACCGTGATTTCAACGTAATCTGTTTCACGCACTTTATATTAAAAATCACATTTTTAATTCGCTACTCCTATAAAAGTCATATTTTTATTTCGATACCATTCACATAAAAATCACATTTTTATATCACTATCCTTACAGTAAAAATCAAATCTTCCCATTTTTCAAAATCGAACCTTTTTGTTTTAAAAAATCATAACTTTATATTTATAAAAATCTCATCTTTTCTACATAAAAATCTGAACTTTTTATATTTGAAAATATAAACTTTTCTATTAAAAAATATAATCTTTTTATATATAAAAATTTATTCTTTTCATTTCTAAAAATCAAATCTTGTTCATTTTTTTTTTAAAAACAAATCTTGTTCCTTTTAAAAATGAAATATTTATAAAAAAAAAATCTTATCTTTTTTTAATGATAAAAATCTAACCTTTCATGTTTTAAAAATCTAAATTTTACTTTATATAAAATCTAAACTTTACATTATATAAAAAGCATATAAGGAAATAGGGAAAAAGGTAAACAAAACTCACTGGAACGAAGCGGGAGGAGGAGGGCGTGCTGTTGCGCTCAGCGGCGGAAGGGGGTCTTCCTACTGGCGGCGGCGGAGGTGGCAGGCCAGGGGGTGGACGTTGCACATTTCAGTGACAGGGGGGAGTTTTGTGCAACTCGAGGTGGTTTGGAGGGAGAGGCGCCGGAGGGGAGGCGTGCGGTGGTCGGCTCGCTGGTTGGAGGCACGACGGCCTAGTGCGGAGGAGGGCGACGCTTAAACGCGATGGCCCTCGCGTTCTTTCTTTTTTTTTATTTTTTTCTCTGGAACCCATTTTCGATCTGAACAAAGGAATTAGGGGGATTGACTGGTTAAGGAGAAAGAAAGGGGAGGGGTTGTGTGTAAATAAATAAATTATTATATTATTTTAATTTCTAAAAGGTGATTCTCATTCGAACCCCGATCCAAACCCAACGACTGTCACCCGTAGCTAATTACCCCCATTCCAAACACAATGGGACATGTATCGTGAGCCAGTTCGGCTGTTACGATTAGTTTATGATAAATTTAAAGTATAAATCATTATATTTTAAATTCAAACGCACAATTTAAATTACCTGAGCCGCATAATGAATCTAAAAATTCCAGAAAAATAAATCTGGCTATGTTTTGATGATACGGTCCTAACAAAACTAATTTCGTCAAATTTGAAGACCGTCTGAAAAATGGTCATTTTCTGGTCGATCCAAATTGACAAAAACTGTCAAAACACGTTTTCTTTTGCCATGCTCACATATTGATTTCAGAAATTATGAAAATTGGAATCTAGCAATAACTTTACATCCCGGATCCAACAAAAGTGGTTTCGTCGAAAACGGAGGTCGTTTGCAAAATGGCTATTTTCAAGGCCTTTATATATATTTAAAAAATATATAAATTCCACAGCGACTTTTCTAAATTTTAAACTGGACGTAACTTACGACTTATAAAACAAAATTTCAGGTTCTTACATCCGTTAGAAAGATATAGTTAATCAGATTTAAATATTTCTGGTTTCGTCCAATACTGACTTATAACGAATTCTGTATATTCATTTGAAATTAGAAATCGAATTTTCAAACTACCGCGCCATTTCAGGCTCGTTTTATAATTAATATAAAATTATTCGTTTTAACTTCGTCGAAAATAAATTTCCTGTCGTTATTATTTAAAATAAATCATTTTAAATATTCAAAATTCGTTAAAATAAACAAAATAAAATTTTTAAATTGGTTCTGATTTTCCGGGTTGTTACACAAGATATATTGTCACCATCTAGAGAAATTCCATGTTTAACTCCTTAATCTCTTTTCACTACTGTAACTTTCGGAATCGGTGGGTCATTCCCAATCGTGGAAGTGATAATATATTAGTTACACTCAAGCTAAATGAGTGGACGGTCATGTGTGGCCGGGTTACAAGACGTTCTTGTTGAACCCCAGTGTATCCTCTCTAGAGTACACTGATCGGCAAGTGATCCCATACCTTGTCTATTGGAATCCAATCTCCAATAAGTGCTCTGCGATTTTAGATTTTATACTATATACGTGAACGTGAGATGCAAGCATTTCACTAGATGATTAATTAATTGATAAAAACTATCGTAATACCAAATGTTTTGATATCAAAGATACTTGGGTCATCATCCATATTATTTATGGATTGGTCTAAAGATTCTAAAGATAATGAATCGGTCTAGTAAGAGACAACCGATATTCCTTATTTCCCTGTTTCCAAACTATTTAACTGTGTTTACTCACACCAGTCCCCTGACTGACCTAGAGTTTATTTTTTGTATTTCCTAAACTCTTGGTTACTCATAATACTTATTATGAGTAGACAAGTAATTCAGGTAAGCAAGTGGAACCTTATGAAGTTCAAGTTCAAGACCAGTCTAGTAGTATATCTATTTCTATGTATCCAATTTAGATATCTGTATTATCCTAGTAATCATTTATAATTATGCTGCTGTACTATGATGATGTAATATGATGTTGTACTATGATGTATCAGACCCTATTATTTAATATATTATGTATTTTGTGAAATTCCGATGTGAGATTCTGATGTTTTCTTATTCTTCTATTCTATTAGTTCTATCTCATCCTCTAATTTCTTTCATAATGACACGACTTTCGAGGGGTTCGAAAATCTCACCGTTACAATTGGTATCAGAGCTTAAGTTTTCTGAACACCTAGGCTTTGTGTAAGTGTCGAGAGAACGTATTTTTATAAAAACTATCATAGTATAGGATGACCTTAGTTATTGACTTAGGTTAACCCGAAGAATATCTTCCGATTGACTATTAAATATCAAACCGTGTACTCAGAAAACTGAAAATGAGTTCTCATGGAAGACGAGGCCGAGGAGCGAGCGGGACAACTACGACCAATGGGAACACTGTTACTCCAAGTCAAATGGGTACTACTAAAGTGGTCCAAGCTCCAACGCAGCCAAACTTTGCAATGATCTGCTAGAATTACACTACTCTGGGAGGAAAAGTTTTTAAGCGTACTGAATCACTGGTTGAAGTCCAAGCATGGATAAGGTCATGTGAGAATATTTTTAAGGGAACAAAGTTGGACAACGAGTATAAGTGTCTCTTAGTTTCATGGAATCTGGAGGGAGCTGCAACAATATGGTTGGATGCCCAGCCTGCTAATACTCCTGAGGAAAGTTTTACTTGGTCCATGTTCAAAGAAGCTTTTGAAGCATAGTGTAACACCCCGTAATTTTAAAATATTAAAACTGACAAATTTAAGAATACTTAATTTTTAGAAGAAGAATTAAGAGAAACAGGTTAGGCCATTGCGTTCGTCTCGGAATTCTGCTTGAGATAGAGTCTAGGTTTGCGTAAAACGGACATCGTATGAAGAAGTTATGAAGCTCGAAAGATTTAAAGTTTAATGCTGTAAAATAAGTCGACCGCCCATTTTTCACCATTCGACCATTTACAAGTCGATTGCCCATTTATCACCAGTGACCGTTTTTAAGTAGAAGGGAAAACAGTCGACCGGTTGAAATTGGCAAGTCGACTGGTTGATTCTGGGCAGTTTCCTGATGACGTGTTTTTTCTAATTTGAGTGGTTCAGATGGTTCCTAATCAAATCTAAAGGTCCTAGTTCACCTAATGCATCTATAAATAAACACCTAAACCTAACCCTAATCTCTTCAACCCTAATCCATGGCGCCTCCATGCTGCTGCTCCAACTCAAATTAATTTAGCTTTTCTTCTTCAACAATCAAAGAAGAGGTTATTCAAGATCAGATTTGCTACAACAACGCCTAATTCTCTTTTCTAAGAATCCTATCGTTGTGAGTTTATGTTACTTTCACATATAATTAAACTAAAAAGTAATTGTGATAGGATTGTAAATTGGATCTAATGTATATGCCTGTAAATAAGATGAATCATATCAAGTTTTGTAATTTGTTATCCTTCAGATTCATACCCAATTGTTATTATCATGTGCTTGTCTGATCTATTTTATCATTATTCATTTCACATGCCTATTTATATGCATATGCCAATTTTGTTGCTTGATTATCTTCCCTTCTTTTTTTTCTTTTTCCTTTTGAGATTAAGCTAACTTCAAGCCTAATCATATTACATTGAGATTTACATATGAATAACGTTGGGATGATTGGGAAAAGTTTGGGAAATATGTACTAAAATGAGATTTGGCATAAATTGTTGATAACTATGAAATTGATTTGGGCATAATTTGGTACAACTTGTATACGTGGAATTATAGGCATAACTTGAATTAGAAATTATGGGTAATTGGAGTATATGCTATAATTCAGGACTTGAAATTAGTCTTGAATAAAAGACAAGATAATGAACACCTAAGACACGAGGTTATATTGAGTTGCGGTAGAAGTCTGCTCGGAACAGCCCGGCATATCCAGCAACCGCAAACGGCAATCTAATGTGAGAGGTCAAAGGCATAAATTAGATGTGTAATAGTGCTAAGACACGAGGTTAGATTCGAATTGCGGTAGAAGTCTGCCCGGAACCGCCCGACACATCCAGCAACCAGAAACGGCAATCTAATGTGGGAGGTCTTACACGATTACGGGTATAATGAAATAATTAAAAACACTTAACCAAGATAAGACATGTGGTAAGACATGGGAATAGTAAAGGGGTTAAGTGGGTGACATGGGTAGCATGTGAAAAATAATTAAGAGCACTTAACCATGATGAGACATGTGGTAAGACATGGGAGTAATAAAAAGGGTTAAGTGGGAAATCCTAGTGGGGACCAAGCCTACGAGGGAAGCACGTGTCAAGTATGGGGACCCTTTTCAACCAGTAACCCATTTTTAGTATCTATATGAGCTCGAACTAGGTCGAGGACGGGACACGCTTACCGGGTTGATTGTAAGAGGTCAAAAAGTAAAGTGCAATGGCAATGCAAGTCCAACGGAGTCATGTGCGTGCGTGGGTCCCGACTGGTAGGTAAAATGTTGTTGCATCTTGTAGGTATAAGCCGTGCATTTTAGTAGTATCAGGTTGTCACTTTAGGGAGTGACACACCTTACTGTGGGGCCAGCACGGGTATCTACGATTTAGGGAGCCGATCTAATGGGGAGGGTAGTGGGTACAACTAGTGGGGCTAGGAGCAAGTGGGCACCTACGAGAGCAGCTAGGAGTACACGAAGCTACCATTATTATGATTAGTATGGAGGGATTACCTTTTAGTATGAAACTAGTATTGGGGCAATGCAGGAAATATCTTATAGTGGTTAGAAGCGTAATTGGTGTTATACCTTGTTCATCTTGTTTACCTTGTCATACTTGCTTATGTTACAATCATTTCTTATATCCAGTTTATGTTCTTATCCTGTTACTTTACTAATTATATTGTTAAAGTCACTGGACTCGCCAGACTTTATGTCTGACCCTTTTTGTTTTGCCTCTTTTCTTTCCTTCCCCTCCCCCCCCAAGTTCTCCGGGTGGGACTAGCGAGGCATGATTGGGATTTCTCTCTCTCTACTGAAAGTGCTTGGAAGTGCTGAAAGTAATGCTCCACTTTGTTTCTCTTTCATATGGCATTTTGGAATGGGATTATGGTTTTGCTTTTATGTACTCTGATAATAATGTTGTTCAAGATGGATATTTGTGTACTTGGATTTAGTATGTGGTTTTGATGTTGTAACCAGACATGTTTTGCTTTTCCGCTGCAATGAATAAATTTTGAATTTTTGAGTACCATTTTATATATCTGTCTTATGATGTTATGTTCTATACTCTTATAAAGCTCCATGAAAGTTAATGCATTCCCTTAGTGAGTGACATTAATGGACGTGAGGTGTCACACGTGGTATCAGAGCGGAAGGTTACCAGAACAGATAAAAGATTTTGAAAACCGTTTTCAAAAGCATTTTAAAAAGAAGTATTTTCAAAAACATGCTTTAAAGAGGGTATTTTCAAGAGAAAGGTTTATTAAGAAAAAATAATCCCCAAAAGCCGTATAT
Source organism: Allium sativum (assembly GCA_030737875.1). Classification (NCBI taxonomy): domain Eukaryota; kingdom Viridiplantae; phylum Streptophyta; class Magnoliopsida; order Asparagales; family Amaryllidaceae; genus Allium; species Allium sativum. Next base: position 889,885,207 of record CM060916.1, on the reverse strand, counting down.
CTTTCTTTCGATTCTCTGTTTTGAATCTCTTCCTTTTTCTTTCAGCATGTCTGGGGAACCCGATATACCCGAGGGCGTACAGGTACCAGGCTTGTTCATAAGGTATCTGGAGGCTAGGGCTACTGCTGTAGGCCCAGCAAATGTTCCTCCTCCCCCAGTTGCAGTCGTTGTTCCACCTCTTCCTCCGCGTGTAGATGTTTTTTTTAAGATATGTAAGGACTTTCGTGCGATGGGCGGAAAACCGTTTCATGGGACTGAGACATTTCTCGAGGCTAGAAACTGGCTCAAGGAAGTGGAGGGCTTGTTTGGTATCTTTGAGGTAGAAGATGGAAGGAAGGTTCAACTAGCTGCTTGGTTAATGAAGATGAAGCTTCATTTTGGTGGGAGGTCACGAATGGAGAACGTGCAGTGGAGACATGGATGGATTTCAGACAGAGGTTCGAGTTGAAATTTCTTTCATAAGCAGAAGAAAGTTTACACATGGAGAGGTTCTTGGCATTGAAACAAGGAAACTTGTCTGTTAAGGAGTATGTTAACAAGTTTAATCAGTTGGCGAGATTTGGTTTAGAGTTGGTGAACATGCCACATAAAAAAGCCTTGAGATTTGCTAAGGGCTTGAACGAACCGCTTCACGGGTTGGCTATGTCCCACATTCCTATGGGGGCTACTTTCGAGAAACTTGTTGTTATGGCGTTGATGAATAAGGAGGAGAATGGTGCTAAAATGGATAGGACACAGGATAAGAAAGTGGATCCAAAGAAGGCACAACAACAACAAAAGAAAGGCGGTAAGGATAATAAGGTCCAAGAGAAAAGGAAGTGTCATAATTGTGGAATACCTGGCCACCTAAAGAAAGACTGTAGAAATAAGAAGAAGCCTGGCTGTTACCATTGCGGTGAGGCAGGACATATGATTAAAGATTGCCCGAGGAGGCAAGGACAAGGGCCAGGGTAGAGGATAGGATCTACTTCTGGAGGGCAGGTTCATGCTCTCATGGCACCGGGGCAAGAAGGAGGTAGAAACATTTCTGTCGAAAGTTTGATTTTCCTTTTTGATCATCTTGTTCGAACTTTGTTTGATTCTGGCGCTTCACATTCGTTTAAATCTGCTTCGTTAGTTGAAACACTACACCTAAATACTAGTTTAGTTATGGATCCCATTGTAGTCTCAAATACTATTGGTGGTTTGGCTCATTTATCTATGATTTGTCAGGATTTGAAAGTGTCTATCTTAGGCGTTAAGTTTGAATGCAACGCCCACGTTCTTGGTTTCATAGGTTATGGTTTGATTCTAGGGATGGATTGGCTAGCCAGGTATGGTGCCATCCTAGACTGTGAAAGGAGGGTAGTTAGACTATTGAATCATTGTGGAAGGACCCTTGATATTTCTTGTGACCCTAGGGGTTCAGTGATGCTTAGCTACCTAGAATCACTTGACGCATCCATCGATGATTTGCAATCTGTTCGAGTAGTCCATGAGTATATATGATGACGTCTTTGATGAGGTACGGGGTTTACCCCCCAGGCGCGAGATAGACTTCCGTATATACTTAGTAGATAATTCAAAGTCAGTTGCATTGCCAGTGTGTTGCATGGCTCCGAGAGAGAGGAAGGAACTCAGTAAACAAGTAGTGGAGTTGCTTGAGAAAGGGTTCATAAAAAGAAGTATTTTGAAATAGGGTGCTCCAGTTGTTTTTGCTACCAAGGCTGATGGTTTGCTTAGATTGTGCGTGGACTATAGGGAGCTAAATAAACTCACGAAGAAAAATAGACACTCATTCCGAGGATAGATGATTTGTTCGATCAGTTGGTTGGTGCTTCAGTTTTCTCGCAGTTGGACTTAGCTACAGGATTTCAGCAGTTGAGGGTAGCTGAGTATAGTATAGATAAGACTGCTTTTAGGACTCCCGACGGTTTCTTCGAGTGGCTCGTCATGCCTTTTGGTTTGACGAATGCACCCGAATATTTTGTAGACTTGATGAGTACGGTGTTTAGGGAGTTTCTAAACAAGTTCGTAGTAGTCTTTGTGGATAATATCTTGATATTCTCTAGAAGCGAGGAAGAACATGCCCTACATCTTAGGGAAGTCTTAGAGACCCTTCGAGCACATCAACTCAAAGCTAAGTTCTCCAAATGTCAGTTTGGGAGGAAGGAAGTGAGGTTCATAGAACACGTGGTCTCTAAGGAGGGGATAGTAGTGGATCCCGCGAAGGTGGTAGCAATCCAAGATTGGAAGGTTCCTAGAAATGCAATGGAAGTAAGAAGTTTTTTATGGTTGGTGGGTTATTATGGGAAGTTCATTAAGGACTTTGCGAAGATATCAGCCCCACTTACACAGTTGACGAAAAAGAATTTAACCTTTTCTTGGGAAGTTGATTGTGACGATGCTTTCCAACGTTTGAAGAGGGCTTTGATGACAGCTCCAGTTTTAGTTTTGTCGGATGGGATTAAACCATTCACAGTGTATACCGATGCTTGCGGGACAGGGCTTGGCCCAGTTTTGATGCAAGAGGGAAGGGTTATATGCTATGGTGGAAAGCAGTTAAAGGTCCATGAGAAGGATTACCCTACCCACGGCTTAGAGTTTGCTGCCATAGTTTTTGCGCTTAAGTCTTGGTATGATTATTTTCTTGGAGAGAGGTTTGAGTTGTATACAGACCATAAGTCACTAAAATACTTGTTCTCTCAAAAAGATCTAAACTTAAGGCAACAAAGGTGGATGGATTTCTTAGCATCCTACGATTTTGAGATTGCATATACCCCTGGAAAGGGTAACGTTGTAGCTGACGCCTTGAGTTGAAAGAGGTTGACTTTGAGTCCTTTGCTCGTAGAGTGGCAGAGTTTGGAGTACATATCTACCTTTGATTTCATACCCTCTTTAGATTATATACCTGGTTTGTTGGCATCATTAGAGGTGCGACCTACGCTTTTGGATCAGATAGGAGCGGCACAGCGAGTTGACCCACAGTTGATAGAGATAGTAGACAAGCTCATAAAAGGGGAGTCTTCGAGCCATCTTAGTAGGTATACTATATATGACAAAGGTTGGTTGCGTAGGGATGGGAGAGTTTGCGTATCTCGAGACGAGAGCTTGAGGAAGACGATCCTTGAAGACACACATCGTTATAAGATGACCATACATCCTGGTGGTGACAAGATATATAGGGACATGAAGCGAGTTTTCTTTTGGGCCGGAATGTAGAAGGATGTGGTGAAGTTCATTTCTAGATGCTTAGTGTGCCAGCAAGTCAAGGCTGAGCAAAAGAAGCCTGGTGGTTTGCTTCACCCTTTATAAGTTCCTTTGTGAAAATGGGAGAGTGCTTCCACGGATTTCGTCGATGGGTTGCCGAGGTCAAGTAAGGGTAATACGAGGATTTGGGTAGTAGTAGATAGACTTACCAAGAGCGCCCATTTCATTCCCGTTAAGAGTAAAAGAACAGCGGCATGGTTAGCATCTGTTTATCTCCGAGAGATAGTTCATCTACACGGCATACTTTCAAGTATGGTAAGCGATCGAGATCCCATTTTTACTAGTGAGTTTTGGAAGAGCTTGCAAGAGGCAGTAGGAACACAATTGTGTTTGAGCACCGCTTATCATCCTCAGACGGACGGCCAAACAGAAAGAGTGAATAGGATTCTAGAAGATCTTTTGAGGTTATGCATCTTGGACTTTGGAGGGACATGGGAGGAACATCTTTCATTCGTAGAGTTCGCCTACAACAACAACTATCAGACTAGCATTGGCATGGCACCTTTTGAGGCTCTATATGGATGACCTTGCCAATCACCTACTTGTTGGTGGGAATCTGCGGATAAGATTTTACTTGGGCCCGAGATGGTTAGGGAAACCTCGAAGAAGATAGACTTGATTCGAAGACGCATGCGGACGGCACAAGACCGGCAAAAGTCATACACTGATAGGACGAACCGATCTTGAGTTCGATGTTGGAGACACAGTTTTTATTAAAGTGTCACCATTGAGGAATGTAGTTCGCTTTGGATCTGTAGGGAATTTGGCACCAAGGTTCGTAGTTCCATTCCCCATTATAGAAAGAATTGGACAGATGGCCTACAGAGTGAAGTTGCCTGAGAAGCTTAGTGGTGTTCATGACGTATTTCACGTGTCGCATTTGCGGAAGTGGTTACATGATACCGCGGAAGTAGTGGAGCCGAGCATGCTTAGAGAAGTGGAAGTAGAGCGAGATGCCACGATTAGACGAGTTCCTACATGCATCCTTGGATCGGAGGTCAAGAAGTTACACAACCGAGAGGTCAAGTTGGTTAAAGTCCAATAGGGAGATGATCAAGGAGACGCGACTTGGGAAACTGAAGACAATGTACGTGCGTCGTACCCTTTCCTTTTTGAGGGTATGTTCTTAACTTCTCCTTTATATACCACTTTATTTATACTTGTTCTATCGTTTAGTGTATCCTCTCAATTATATCTTCGATCTTTAGGTAGAAAATCCTATGGTTGTAAACATATGTTTGAGACATGTTTTGTTTGGTGGATGCAAGTAGATGTAAGTTTTTGCTAGTGGTTTGTCGTGGATGCATTTACACTCAGGGTGCGTTCGCAGTAAAGAAATGGCATGCTGGGTTTTTTGTTCGCGTCCGACGCGTTGGACGCCAACGAGTTATTCCCCGTTGAAATGGAACGATTGGTGAAAGCTGAAAATTGAACCCTTGGCGTCCGACGCGTCGAACGCGTCCGACGCCAAGGGTTAATTTTTGTTAATAACGCTGTTTGCATGGATGTTTTGTGCGTAGATAAAAATGGATGGAAGTTAATGATGGTGGACTACGGTGCGAACGGTTAACTGGTGAACGCGCACGCGCCCTCGTGGCCCAAGTGCCCATCTTTGACACTTTTAATATATATGTATGAGTATTAAGCTTTCATGTCAATTCAAGGATTTTTGGTTTTATTTCAATTGTGTTTATAGTTTGTATACTTAAATATATACCAAGCTACTCATGATGTTTTGGCGATGTGGGACTAAATACACATAAGAAACATTAATTGTCATACACATAAGAAACATTAATTAAAATAAACGTTTAAATTAATACAAAACAAACAAATTAACAACTAAATACCCCGTTCAAATGCCCCGCTCAAATACCCCGTTCGTAGCTAAAAACACATTCCCCGTTCGCTACAGTACCACGCTCAAATTCCCCGCTCAAATGCCACGCTCAAATACCCCGTTCACGTTCGTTAAGAACACACCCTCACATTAGGCACTAGATTGGCTCAATCACTTTCATATTGCATATGGAAGAGTGTGCATATTTAAATTAATGGATGTATATTGAATGTGTTATCATATGGATGTTGCATTTGGATGAATGGTTGTGCAATCATATAGAAATGATATGTATCATTAGGATACTTTTTGCATACATAATGGACGCATTGCACTATCATGTTTTGCATTAAGGAGGTCAACTAAATCAGTAGACCGCCTGATTTTGCATTAGGATAGGGACATATACACACACTTTGCATATGTTCATGAAAGCATTAGAAATCTTTTAAGGAAAATGGACATCCGTGATTGATGGATGAGTAGATGGATGATGGATGGTAAGACATACCTTCTTCTTAACTTGGAGATTTCGGGGACGAAATCCTTTAAGTAAGAGAGAATGTAACACCCCATAATTTCAAAATATTAAAACTGACAAATTTAAGAATATTTAATTTTTAGAAGAAGAACTAAGTAAAACGGGTTACGCCATTGCGTTCGTCTCGGAATTCTGCTTGAGATAGAGTTCGAGTTTGGGTAAAACAGACATCGTATGAAGAAGTTATGAAGCTCGGAAGATTTAAAGTTTAAAGCTATAAAACAAGTCGACCGCCCATTTTTCACCATTCGACCGTTTACAAGACGACCTCCCATTTATCAACAGTCGACCGTTTTTAAGCAGAAGTGAAAACAGTTGGCCGGTCGAAATTGTTCAGTCGACTGGTTGATTCTGTGCAGTTTCTTAATAACGTGTTTTTCAAATTTGAGTGGTTCGGATGGTTCCTAATCAAATCTAAAGGACCTAATGCATCTATAAATAAACGCCTAACCCTAATCTCTTCAACCCTAATCCATGGCGCCTCCATGCTACTGCTCCGACTCAAATTAAATTATCTTTTCTTCTTCAACAATCAAAGAAGAGGTTATTCAAGATCAGATTTGCTACAACAACGCCTAATACTCTTTTCTAAGAATCCTGTTGCTGTGAGTTTATGTTACTTTCACATATAATTAAATTAAAAAGCAATTGTGATAGGATTGTAAATTGGATCTAATGTATATTCCTGTAAATAAGATGAATCATATCGATTTTTATAATTTGTTATCCTTCAGATTCATACCCAACTGCTATTATCATATGCCTGTCTGATCTATTTTATCGTTATTCATTTCACATGCCTATTTATATGCTTATACCAATTTTGATGTTTGATTCTCTTCCCTTCTTCTTTTCCTTTTTCCTTTGGATATTAGGCTAACTTCGAGCCAAAGCATATTACGTTGAGATTTACGTACGAATAACATTGGGATTATTGGGAAAGGTTTGGGAAATATGTGATAAAATGACATTTGGCATAAATTGTTGATAATTATGAAATTGATTTGGGCATAATTTGGTACAACTTGTATACATGGAATTATAGGCATAATTTGAATTAGTAATTATTGGTAATATGAATATATGCTATAATTCAGAACTTGAAATTGGGCTTGAATAAAAGAAAAGATAACGAACAACTAAGACACGAGGTTAGATTGGGTTGCGGTAGAAGTCTGCCCGGAACTACCCGGCATATCCAGCAACCGCAAACGGCAATCTAATGTGAGAGGTCAAAGGCAGAAATTTGAGGCATAATAGTGCTAAGACACGAGGTTAGATTTAGATTGCGGTAGAAGTTTTCCCGGAACCACCCGACACATCCAGCAACCGCAAACGAAAATCTAATGTGGGAGGTCTTACACGATTATGGGAATAACGAATTAATTAAAAACACTTAACTAAGATAAGATATGTGGTAAGACATGGGAATAGTAAAGGGGTTAAGTGGGCGACATAGCTAGCATGTGAAACATAATTAAGAGCACTTAACCATGATGAGACATGTGGTAAGACATCGGAGTAATAAAAGGGGTTAAGTGGGAAATCGTAGTGGGGACCAAGCCTATGAGGTAAGCTTGTGTCAAGTATGGGGACTCTTTCCAACCAGTAACCCATTTTTAGTATCTATATGAGCTTAAAGTAGGTCGAGGACGGGACACGCTTAGTAGGGTTGATTGTAAGAGGTCCAAAGAGTAAAGAGCGATGGCAATGCAAGTCTAATGGAGTCATGTGCGTGCATGGGTCCAGGCTGGTAGGTAAGACGTTGTTGCATCGTGTAGATATAAGCCGTGCATTTTAGTAGTATCAGGTTGTCACTTTATGGAGTGATACACCTTACTGTGGGGCCAGCAAGGGTATCTACGAGTTAGAGAGCCGATCGAATGGGGAGGGTAGTGGGCACAACTAGTGGTGGTAGGAGCAAGTGGGCACCTACGAGAGCAGCTAGGAGTACACGAAGCTACCATTATTATGATTAGTAGGGAGGGATCACCTTTTAGTATGAAACTAGTATTGGTGCGGTGCAGAAAATATCTTATAGTGGTTAGAAGCGCAATCGATGTTATACCTTGTTCATCTTGTTCACCTTGTCATACTTGCTTATTTTACAGTCATTTCTAATATCCAGTTTATGTTCTTATCCTACTACTTTACTAATTATATTGTTAAAGTCACTGGACTCGCCAGACTTTATGTCTAACCCTTTTTGTTTCGCCTCTTTCCTTTCCCCCCTAGGTTCTCAGGGTGGGACTAGTGAGGCTTGATTTGGATTTCTCTCTCTCTCTCTCTCTACTGGAAGTGCTGAAAGTAATGCTCAACTTTATTTCTCTTTCATATGGCATTTTGGAATGGGATTAAGGTTTTGCTTTTATGTACTCTGATAATAATTTTGTTCAAGATGGATATTTGTGTACTTGACTTTAGTATGTGGTTTTGATGTTGTAACCATACATGGTTTGCTTTTCCTCTGCAATGAATAAATTTTGAATTTTTAAGTACCATTGTATATATCTGTCTTTTGATGTTATGTTCTATACTTTTATAACGCTCCATGAAAGTTAATGCATTCCCTTAGTGGGTGACATTAATGGACGTGGGGTGTCACACCTAGTATCTGCTAGCCACTGGGAAGACAAGGATGTACGGGGACTTTATCGATCTAAAGCAAGAAAGCATGACTGTTACTGAATATGAAAACAAGTTCAATGCACTATCAAGCTTTTGACCGGAGTTGGTCAACACTTCATTGAAGAAGAACGTGATGTTTGTAGTTGGTCTGAAGGATAGTCTTCAAGGATGGATGATGGGACATTTGAAGGATCTGTTTGTTGAGTTAGTGGATTTAGCACTCAGGTATAAAGCATTGGATGCTAAGAAACCAACAACAAAGAGTCAGACTGGAAAGGCTACTGGAGGAAATTCTTTGAAGAGGAAATTTAACCCAGATTGGAAGGATAACAAAGGCCAAGGGAAGGCAGGACAGCAGAAAACTGAAAATCGTTTTAAGAATGTTATGTGTCACAATTACAAGCAGAAGGGACACATTGCACGATTCTGTAAGCAGAAAGGGAACAAGAAAACTCAATAACCACGACAACAACAACAGAAACCTCAGCAGCACCAGCACCAGCAGAATTAAAGGAATGAGATGGTGGCGAAGAATCTCTGTTTCAACTGTCATCAGCCTGGACACATGGTCAAGGACTGCCCACTGATGAAGAGGGCACCACAGGCAAAGGTTTATGCAATCAAGAATGAACCGTCTTCTTCTCAGAATGTGAAAGGGAAGGGAGTGCTGGAAGGTACTTTACAATTTAATGGAATTTATTTTCGTGTTTTATTCGATACTGGCGCTTCACACAGTTTTATTTCCTCTAAAATCGTAGATCAATTTCACCTTAAACCAATTATTTTCCCAAACCCAATTTGCGTATCTAATCCCGTTCGTGGGAAAACCGATTTGAAAATGTGTTGTGAGGATGTAGCACTTTTATATCTCTCACATCCTTTCGTTTTGATTTCGATGTTCTGGATTTCAAAAGTTTTAATTTTATTCTTGGTTTAGACTGGCTGAGCGAGTTCCAAGCTAAGATAAAATGTGATCAAGAAACCATAACCTTAGTAACTAGCTTAGGTCGTAAAGCCAGGATACCTTGTGGAAAACCCGGTATTCATACCTGTAGTTTCTTGTACGCCTTAGAAGCACCACAAGAAAACTTTGAAACATTGGAAGTAGTTGGAGAATTCAAGGATATATTTTTGAGGAAGTCGGAAGTTTACCTCCGCATCATGAGATAGAATTACGAATTGATTTAGTTCCAGGAGCAAGACCCTCTACAACAGAAATAGTCTTTTATAGCAGCATATAGCCACTATTAAACAATACTATAGCAGCCCGAAAAGTGCGGTATATCGACATGTTATAAAAAGCAATTGAATAATTATAACGTGGAAATTGCCGCTATAAAAGGGAATGATTTTATAGCGGCTATATGCCGCTATGATACATAAGGATAGTAGCTCGCTATTGCCGCTGTAAAACATGTTATTTTTCATGAAAATAACTAAATTTTATAACATTGTATACCTACTATAAAATATTAATTCAATAGCGGCTATATGACCTATTAAATTAACATGTTATAGTATTTCTAAATCCTTTTACAGCTCATATATAATACATTTTAACTGTAGCAATCAAAATGAATCTGCATAACAATTTAAAGAGTAATGTATAAACGAACAAAATATAACAATCAAAAAATGTAACGCATATCCATGATAACAAGATAAAACATCAACTAACGAAAAATAAGTTCAATACATGAGTTACCAAATTCAATACATATACTTTCAATTCCATATTAATGTCAACTTGAGTTAACAAAAGACAAAACATAGTTCATATTTAAAACTACAAGTACCAAATGCATCATTAAAAACTTCAACATCTCAAAGCCTTTCTTCATGCACATCTTCAGTGATTGATAGAGCTTTCTGAAAATTCAAACCAACGGAAATAAATTAACAGCATACGAATAATGTAGATCACGCCTGCATGCTACAAAGTGACCATTTAAATTCTCCATTTTCGCTACACCTTTTGTATGTATCTCTGGTTTGCAGTCTACCTACTAGACAATATCCACAGTTTGACATTTCTGGATTGTAAGTTCTATTCTAGATGACATTATACTAAATAGTTTCAACTTCAGCCCCTTTGATAAACTCCCATATATTTTTAAAAGAGAATTTTCATGAATCCATGGATTAAAGCAAAGGCTTTTCTGCTCCCATTCTTTACATTTCCTTTCGATTAATTTAGTTCCATTAATCTACTATTCCAAATAATTTTCTAAGTGTATGAGAAATGATTGTTTATTGGCATAGTCCAAATCGTGAACAATAATTTTCAAAGCTTCGATTCAGGAAACTTCGAGACGAATAATCTAAACACATAAATAACATGAACTTATATAGGGAAGAAGCACTAATTGGAAATTATAAACACAATCACCATACCTCAAGTTCTTCAAAAGTAGGACCCCGCCACCATGAGAAAAATGATGCTTGGTTTGTAGTTTCTTTAACCGCAGATTATGCAATCTTTGCATTTCAGCATTCACAGGATCACAATTTATCTACAACGTGACATGTAAAATATCTCTATATTATGATAATGAGAATATTCAAAATATTTCTAAAGTGACATGTACAATTGCTTTGTTTTGTATATTTCTGGCCTGGTTTGCATATTTGAGAGCATTAATCGTCTCTTCAGCATTAGCGTCTGTAAGACTAATGCAATTGCAGGCTACACATCAAACATGTAACAGCCATCAGCACGATGCTAGGATCTACAAAATGCTATCATTTTAATCAGAATATGACGGTACAAATAAGAGGATTGTGCAATACCAATAATTGAAGAATAAGATTGAAGAGAATAAGAAAATATTGAGGAAGCTGAAGATTTTATTGATAAATATTATTTTTTATACAAAGAGTAATGTAAGAATGGTATGCTTATATAGAGAAGCATTGTAACGGCTCTATTGTCTTTATTACATACTAAATATGATAAAACATGTTCACACACTAACGACTCTATTGTAACGGCTCTATTGTCTTCATTATGCCCCCTCAGTTCGAACTAGGGTTTCCTTTTTCATTTCCGCCTCCACCAACTACCTTCAGCTCCTCTCTCAATCTCACAAAATTCTTGGTTGATAATGCTTTTGTAAGAACGTCAGCTCGCTGGTAGTAAGCAGGAATATGACAGATGACAAGCTTTCCATTCTGCGTTCTTTCTCTGACGAAATGAAGATCGATTTCAAAATGCTTTGTCCTTGAATGTTGAATTGGATTGAGGGAAAGAGAAACCGTACTCTTGTTGTCGCACCAGATGACAGATTTTCGTGTTAGACTCAGCCCTAATTCTTCCATCATCGTTTCAATCCAAGATACTTCTGCAGTTGCACTTGCGAGAGCTCTATATTCGGCTTCTGTACTGGACCTGGATGTAGTCTGTGCTTCTTAGTGCACCAGGAAATTATGTTGTCTCCAAGGTAAACGCAATATCCTGATACAGATCGTCTATCATCAACATCATTTGCCCAATCAGCATCGCTAAAGCATTGTAAGGAAAAATGTTTCACAGATTTTAAAATTATTCCTAAATTCTTTGTGCCTTGCAAATATCTTAGAACCCTTTTTAAAGCAATCCAATGTTCCGATAATGGATTTTGCATAAACTGGCTAAGCTTGTTAACACTATAACAAATATCTGGGCGACTGATTGTTGCATATTGAAGTGCTCCTATTAAACTTCTGTACTGTTTTGCATTTGTGATGACCTCCCCTTTATGTTTAGATAAGCGTAGATTACTTATCATTGGTGTTGGTAGATGTTTGGAAAATTGCATATTGGCCCTGTGCAAAATTTCAGAAATATAATTTTCTTGGGATAAAATCAATTTTCCTTCACTGTGTTTGGTAATTTGAATCCCAAGAAAATATTTTAACTCTCCTAAATCTTTAATAGAAAATTGTTGATCCAATAATTTTATGACTTTGCTTATCTCTTGATCATTATCTCCTGTGATTAACATATCATCCACATATACTAAAATAAAGATAGTTCCTTGCCTACTCCTTTTCATGTATAATGAGTTGTCAGACTTGACTTGAATAAAACCTAAATTTAATAATGTCATCTTGAGTTTCTCATACCAAGCCCTTGAAGCTTGCTTGAGTCCATAGATTGCTTTATAAAGCCTGCAAACCCTTTTATCATCAGAATTGTGTCCTTCAGGTTGTTGCATGTAGACTTCTTCAGTTAATTCTCCATTCAGAAAAGCATTGTTCACATCAAGTTGTTTTATATTCCACCCCTTACTTAAGGCAACAGTTAAAATTATCCTAATAGTAGTGGGTTTTATAACTGGAGAAAAAGTTTCATTGAAATCAAAACCAAATTGTTGTGCATAACCTTTAGCTACTAGTCTGGCTTTGTATTTGTCAATAGATCCATCGGCCTTTCTTTTTATCTTATATACCCATCTACAACCAATTACATTCTTGTGTGCTGGTGGTACAACAAGTTCCCAAGTTTTGTTTTTTATAAGAGCTTCATATTCTGTATCCATGGCCTTTTTCCAATTTCTTGACTTTAGTGCTTGAGTGAAATTAAGTGGTTCAGTTTCAGTGATGGCCACATTGTAGACTTTTGGTTTAAAAATACCGCTTTTTGATCTAGTAGTCATGTGATGTCTGCTTTGATGTTGTTGTGCCTGTTGTGATTGTTGTTCCTTTTGTGATATCCTTGTACTACTGTTGCTTTGCCTGCTACCGTCATCATCAGTGTTGTGCATGTTATTATCATCTTGACTTATTTCTGTGTCATCTGAATTTCTTTCTTCTGATCCACTGATGTGTATACTTGTTTCTCTTATATCCTCAGCTTGTGTGCATGAATGTTCATTGTCTGTAATTGTTTCAAGAGTAACTGGTCTAAACTCCACAGTCTTGATAGATTCCACTCTATTGTCTTCTTTCGAAATATGTCTATCTGCATAAGGAAATTTACTTTCATCAAATATCACATGTCTTGAGACATAAATTCTACCATTCTTGTCAAGACATTTATAACCTTTTTGATTTTGAGCATAGCCTATAAATGTGTATGGACTTGATCTCATACTCAATTTATGTTTATTATAATCTCTCAGACATGGAAAACACAGACAACCATATATTTTTAGAAACTTATAGTCTGGTGTAACATTGTATATCATCTCATGTGGAGTTTTATTATCTAGGATCTTAGTGGGTAACATGTTAATAAGAAAAACTGAAGTAAAAAAGGCTTCATTCCAATACTTCATGGGTAATGAGCTTTGTGATAACAATGTTAAACCAGTTTCTACAATGTGTCTGTGTTTTCTTTCAACCAGGCCATTCTGCTCAGATGTGTGAGGACATGTTAATCTGTGTTTAATTCCTCTTTTAGCAAAATAATCAGCCAAAGGTTTGAATTCTGCCCCACCATCTGTTTGCAAAATTTTGACTTCACAATTAAGTTGCTTTTCAACATGAGTTATAAATTGTATAACTGTGTTAGAAGTTTCAGATTTATTTTTTAGCATATATATCCAAGTATATCTCGAATAGGCATCTACAAAAGAAAGATAATACCTGTGCCCCTGATATGAATTTAGAGGTGCTGGCCCCCATAAATCTGCAGCTACAAGCTCCAATGGCTTGTTATACCTGGTTTCAGAATTACTAAAAGGAAGCTTGTGGCTCTTGCCAAGCTGATAATGTGTACATGTGTGTTTAACAGATGCATTTTTAAAAGCAATATTATTAATAGATAAAAAAGTTCTGACAGTTTCAAAATTTGGATGACCAAGTTTCATATGCCATAAAGTAATATTATCTAAAACATTATTTCTATTACAATGCTCATTACTATTGCAATCATTATTACTACAAGCATCCACGTTGTTGCACCAGAGTTCACCACTTGAATTTCCAGTCTTCAAGTTGTTAAATCTGTAAAGTCCATTATGTAGACTACCTTGTAGTAATATTTCATGACTTAGGATATCTTTGACTAAGCAAAATTTTGGATGAAACTCAAAATATACACAATTATCACTGGCAAATTTTGATACACTTAAAAGATTTTTATTTATGGTAGGAACCCTTAGCATGTTATTTAGTTGAAGTTGTCTTTTACCAAAAATAGTTCCTTTGCCAGTATGTGTTATATTTGCAGTATCACCATTGCCCATATATAAATATTTCATACCTGAGTAATCTTTGCTACCAATGTTTAAATTCTGAAGATTATTTGTAATATGATGGGTTGCACCTGAGTCTGGATACCATTCCTCAAAGTTACCTTCATTACCCTTATCAACATTATTACTGCTTTGACTGCTTTGAGAACTATTATCTGGATTGTACCTGAAGTAACATTTATTTGCCATATGACCAAATTTTTGACAAATTTGACATTTTACACGATTGTTATTATTCCATCGGCTTCTTCCACGGCCTCTCAGAGACTGGAAACCTCCTCTTTGTGCTTGAAAACCTCCTCTTTGTGATTGGAAACCTCCTTGAAAACCTCCTCTTTGTGATTGAAAACCTCTTGAATACTGACTTTCTTGTCTGTTTGAATCATTGTTGTAGTTGTTTCTTTGTTGATTACTTTTAGCTGCTGCATAGTTGACAGAAAAATCACCTTGTATAGTTTTTCTTTGTTCAATCCTTCCTTCATGAGCAAGTAGAGCGGATCGAACAAACTGCAAGTCAGGTAATGTTTGCTGAGTAGCAATAACAGTTATTAATTAATCATATTCTTCATCAAGTCCACCAGTGATAATCAATATTTGTTCACTATCACTTATCTTATGCCCAACAGCATTTAATCTATCACAAGTATTTTTAATTTTTGCTAAATATTCTTTCATACTCATGCCTTCTTTTCTGGAGTTTTGTAAATCCCTTCTATACTGCATTATCCTAGCTGCAGACTGAGAACTAAAAATTTGCTCAATAGATGACCAAATTTCATGAGAATTGTTACATCCTACTATCTGTGATAACAAATTTGAACTTATAGAAGACATAAGCCATGAAGATAATAGATTATCCTGCTTTTGATATATAACATAAGCTGGATTTGAAATAGTCCTACCATCTTGACCCAAAGTCATGAGTGGTGGTATAGTTATGGTTCCATTGATGTATTCCAACAGTCCATAACCTTTTAAGGCAACTTCCACTTGATATTTCCATAATATATAATTGTCTTCATCAAGAGATGTGGTAATAATTTGACTTTTGAGTTTTATCAGGTTATGGCTGTTAGGTGGTGGATCAGTGCTAGTGTTGACCATTGATGTAGACATGGCTTCATTACTGTTCGCCATAATTAATCAAAAAAAAAATGGCGAGGCAGAAGTAGGAAAATGCAGGCAATGTAATCTTAGATAGAAAGAAATCGAAAAACAATAAGAAGGTATATTTTGTATGCCTGACATGCAATATCAAATTTTGTAGCCGTCTTTGAGCTTGGAAAATCAAGAATGATATATTTTTTTATTTTTATTTTTTTGCCGCTACAAAAATACTTATGATTTAGGAGAGGTAGAATAAACTAGCAACCAGTTGATCTAGGCGTGGCTAGTTTACAAACCGATGATCCAAAACAATCAAGAATTGGATGTCCTTTTGCTAAAATCTACAATTATGAGAAGAAGGAAAAAAAAACTGAGGAGAAAGAATAAAATAAAACAACTCTTGGTTGATAGAAAGCCTTTCGGCAATTTGCTCTGATACCAAATTGAAGAATAAGATTGAAGAGAATAAGAAAATATTGAGGAAGCTGAAGATTTTATTGATAAATATTATTTTTTATACAAAGAGTAATGTAAGAATGGTATGCTTATATAGAGAAGCATTGTAACGGCTCTATTGTCTTTATTACATACTAAATATGATAAAACATGTTCACACACTAACGACTCTATTGTAACGGCTCTATTGTCTTCATTACCAATCATTACTATTTTTCTATTCCCTCCAAAGAGAATCCTAACATAAACAATTTTTTGTAGATAAATAAGCATCAAGGCATACTAATTTGCATGAGATATAATATGTAGTTTTGTATGAGATATAATATGTAGTAACTAAATTTAACTCTCTTTTTTGTTATATAATAGTGGCTAATATATGTGTGCTACATAACTTGAACGAATATGGTACTCAAAGTAGAGATATCATAATTTTTAGGTAACAGTGATAATCCATGAAAGGCAGAAAATGCACGCAAGTTTCATAAATTTTTTCTAGTATCACATTATTTTGAAAAGAAAACCCCACGTATTTGGCCATGTCATTTGTTTAATCATTTAAAGTGCTTCTGTGTAATAAGAAAAGGTCCATTATTATTCCAAATGAAAACCGTCTATTTCACTATTCTAAAATATCTCTGTTTTGATAATTGAAGTTTTATATCACCAAAGGGAACAGTAAATAATTTACTGCATATGAAATGCTTCGATCTAACTAATCAGCACAAGAGACATAATTCGTTTAAATTAAATATTATACCCATTTTGTCGGACCTGTGATAAAGTAACTTCTACTAGACGTTCCAGCAATGATAATTCTTTAACATAATGGATTCAAGGACTTCACGGGGCAAATTCCTTTGAGAACATGGTTGGGATTCAGAATATTCCTTATATTTAATATGCTCCTTGGTGCAAGTTGTGTTTCATCATCGAGCTTACCTCTTTTTTTCTTTTTTCTAACAAACAAACAAAAAAGTATACGTCAGTTATATAAATCAAAATTCCTACAGCTGATAATAAATACGGTTGAAGGATTATATACATTAAAAAGAACTTCTAGATCGACAATAACAATCACCCATATCATGAGATACTCACTAAATCTTAATTCCTAACCAAATGATCTCTAGTTTGAACATGTAGTTTCCTTTTTTATATCATAGATGGTAGGGATAAGTGAGAATCATGAAATTGGTAAAACTTAAATAAGGGGCAAAGTTTGCTTGTGTACAGAATTGCATAGTCACTGCCTTGATTTAACAATATCACCGCTTTTGTTAGCGTTCTTGATGCAGCTACTTAAATTAACTAATCTTTCCATAGTTAACTTATGCCTCATGGTTTCCTCTGTAATTAAAATTCCATCAGGTTATTTTTTCGAGTTTGCATAATATGGAATCATCATGACTACAGTTGTAACCCTTCTTCAAAAGTCTGTATAGGCACATGTGCGTGTGCGTGTGAGTGAGGAGTGATATTACTTTAAGTAGTATAGGCGACGTGGATACCATAGCAATTGCCTATACCGTAATGTAGGTAAATTAATCTTTTATTCTCTTGTTTCCACATTCTAGCTCTACTAATTCTAAACAATATTAAGAAAAAATGACCTTACTGTAAGTAGTGTAACAAAAAATGAGGATAATTTGGTGGCAGAGAACTATATTTCTTTTCTATGTCAAAAACGTTTGGACGATAGAACACCAGTCAATAAGAATTCATTTTATATATGTTAATAGGTATGGCCCGTGATATAACATAGATTATTTTACTTAAAGTAATTTCCATAGTTTTGTACATATGGTCTATTTGCTTAAAAATATAGAGATGTAATCTCCATTTTCAATTCATATTTATTTGTAAGACAAAAATGTCAAACAATATTGTATAGTTCTCCTTTCATTCAAAAGTACAAACATACAATAGATAAATTTATAACAATTGGATAATTTCGAAAATATAGTCTAATATCTTGTTCTAAATAAATGTAAATATTATTATATAATAAATAAAAGAGATTACCATTTGTGCACCTGGCACGCAATTGCATGCGATGAGAGATATTGACTCAACGTTATCACACCCACTCCTTATTGCTCCTTACCAATCCACATCTACAGCTACACCCACTCCAGATGCAGCCATGCATCATCATTCAGTAAATTCATGCAAGAATACCTTTTATCTAGTTGTATCACATTATGCATAAACATATTTACCTTACTCCTGAGTCCTGAAATGATTTGCATTTTTGATTAAGCTGCATTCGGCCTTTTCTTCACTCACCAACAACAAATCCAATTTCTTGATTAAATTGTCCAAGCAATCATAATCGTCATCACTTTTTTTTTTGCACAGATCCCAATTACAAGAATTTTCAAAACCACTATTGTTGTCTCTATCATAATTTCTATTGGTAACCAAGTCCGCAAAGAATCCATTTTTTCGTGCATATTCATCATGTTCCTGATTTTATTCTTGCACCACTTTTTGCTTGCTGTCACCTTGTAACGAATTTTCATCACTGAAGTAAGCACTGCAATTCACATCTCTTTTCTATTCCACGAACACATGATCTGCATGAATACCACCTAGTTTGCACAAAAACTTATCCAAATTTAGATTGTTGTTGATATAACTATTCACATTTCCATTGACACCCAATCTTGGATGCTGGTTAGACCCGCCACCAAAATTTCCCCAAAAAAATCCCAGAGTCTGTATGTATATGGTTGAAAAAATAAGTCATAGAATAGGATCATTTGAAGGACAGCAGGATGTGACCTGTAGTGGGCGCTGTATTTGAAAACAGCCTGGGTATATGTAACAGCAACTCATCTAAAGTGTGTACCTGCATACATACGTAGTTTAATACATACAACAACTTTAGAGATGGATTCACTCTTATACATTAACTACTTGGTAGTTTGAAGATGGATGCACTTAGCTAGTTTGGAATCGCTATGGTATTTGGTTTGAACCCGTCAAGCATAGAAGAAAGAAAAATGAAATCAGATCAACAAAACGTATAAACCAAAGACCATTAGATCAGCATTCAACCGCAAAACAAAGATGTATGTACTACAAATAGGTGAGATGTTTAATATTGTTTATCAATTAAGGCATATTTGAATAAAATCAAATCAACAATAGTGGAATTTAGGGATGAAAATGTTGAATTGTTCATTGGCAATGGCAAGAAATTTAGCATAAAATTTAGGCACAAATGAAGCACCAACAGAGTACCTTCATGTCATAAAGCAAGGAAGCTAGTAATAATATAGTAAGCAACGAAAGAAAATAGCCCCAACTCAATCTGCGTTTAATATTTTTTACTTCCTATCAATCAATAGCTAGAAATCCGAACTCTGCATTTAAGTTTGTTACCTTCATCCTCATCTTGCAGGTGATTTCACGCAATTAAGATGGGAACAAACCTGTTGAAAGTAGAGAAAGTGTAAAATGAGTTAAAAAAAGTGAGAAATCATACATGGACCAATAGGCAGCTAAAAGCAGTAAATTACCGTAGTAATAGTCGTTGGTTGTGGAGGGGTCAGAGGTAAAGAGATGGGAATAAGAGAGAGACAATCGTCACTAGGAACCAAGGTTGATGGTAAACAGCGAAGAAGGGCCATTTAGCGTTAGAAATGACAAACGATGCATGGTGCAATGATGGATGACGAGTGATTGGAGAAGGGACAAATATAAGGAGTGAAGAAATTGGGAAATTAGATGGTAGTTATAGCTGGAAATGGTGAGACGAAAGGAATTTGAGGAGGAACAATGCAAGAGGTTAAAAACATGGAAAGGAGAAAGGGGATACGGTTAGGAGAAAAGTAACATAAGACGGGAAGGAGGGAACGGTTGCCAGAGAATTGAATGGAAAAAGGGAGAATGAGGCTAACAGGAATCATTTTGAAATGTTGCGCAGTAAGGCCATCCAACTCAATGATGCATGGTTCCTATTTTCTATTATAAGTGATAGATGAGTTAGCATTGCTCTATTATTCTGAAAAAAGAAACATATGGAAGAAAGAAGCCAAACAATAAGGTAATAATTTTCAGCATCTCATGTCCAAGCTTGAAACTAAACAGGTCTGGTTCTCCTGTTTAATCTGATTAATTTTATTGATTGAGGAAGACTAGGTAACGAAAAGAATAGCTAAAACTAAACTAAAGGCTTCAACTTGAAATAGCTTGCATACAATAGACAGCATTTAACTCCATGAATAATTCTACAATGGAGGAACTCATTGATTGTAATGGGAACAGTAGTGATTTTCTTATGAACAGAATATCAAGAATACAAAGTTAAAGGGCTAAACATGTATAACGAAACCTGATATTGTCACTTATCCTCCCGTAAAGGCCTTTCCATACAAACTACAAGGTATCACTCCTGAAGTGAAGTAAGATAACAGAAAATGATCAAAGAGATGAAAAGAATGGTAAATAATTAAAACAACATTGTAAGACATACATACATACATACATACATATATATATATATATATATATATATATATATATATATATATATATGTATGTATGTATGTATGTATGTATGTATATCCATACACCCCTCCCCCTAACATACCCATTTAAAATAACATGAGGAAATAACATCTATTTGATAAATCTGAAACTTAGCAACCGTGTAAACTCCTAAAACAAGAATATTTAAGAAAAAATTGCACACATGTGTACTGTTAGTCATCATAATGAAAGAAAACAAAACTTGCAAGTGCTATAACAACTAGTATGGTGATTTGATATTTACTTGCACATACATAAAGATTGTGAATGCATTATTGAAACCACACCAAAAAAAAAAAACAGATAATCAATCTTAATATAGCAATGTTATAGCAGAGCTGTAAGTTCCAAACATCAACAGTATATCCAACAACCTTAAATATGCAATGGCCAAAAAGATGTAACTGTTCATGTATATATTTTTTTTAACAGAGAACAGATTTACATTGTATAATTATACAATGAAATTTGGACAAGCTATCAAGATAATCCTCAAATCTGCCATGGGTTATCTTTGATCGCATGAATTCCTCTCCTAGTAGCAAAATAGCTACTGATTATACCTTAGGTGAATAAAACATTGTTAATGATATATTTAAAACAATCATCAATCGAAATATTGGTAACATAGCACTCAAATATAGTTTAAACTCAAAATAAAATTAATATATTACCTTACCTTTGGTGACTTTCCTTATTCAAGGAATTATACTACCTCTATATCTTTTTGTAATTGGAAAAAGAATCTACATGATCTAATATCGTTAATCATCATTCTATTGTCTAGTTTCCGATATTATTTTTCAATTGTCTTTTCCAAAAAGATCCAAGTGTCTGCAGCCTTCTTCATGCTGATTGTTATACAAATTCTACCTTCCCCTATTTATTTTCTTTCGATGAACCTAGGTCAATTTCGGACCTAGGCCTAAACCGCGATTTGCGTACGATTGAATACGGGGAAATATGGGAATGTTATCTATATTGGATATACATGTTTGGTAAAATTGATAGCATAACATGACATTGGAAATTTGGGGTATTGTCAATATAATTGAAATTGCAAGTTTGGCCATTGGCATAATTAAATTGGCATGAAGTGGGCATAATGAATTAGCATGTAAATCAAATCACGAGTTCGGGCCTATGTAAATTAAATCAAAAGATTAGGATTATGATTGAGCATAAGTAGAATTGGGACTTTGAACCTAAAAGCAATTGTAAACTTGATAATTGGCATAAATATGTATTATGAACTTGGGTAGTTGGCATGTGTTGTAATAAAAAGATTATAGTTTGGGATAACTACATCATGAATCATGATTTGGGTTTATTTGGACATGAAACTGATACATGTAATCTTGGCTAGAACTTGATATGGGTAAAATGGCATAAACCTGGTATACATGTAATAGGCAAGAATTGGGCATATATAAACTGACTAGAATTGGGTGTGTGTGTGTATATATATATATATATATATATATATATATATATATATATATATATATATATATATATGTATGTATGTATGTATGTATGTATAAATTGGCATGTAATTTTGGAACTTGGGCATATGTTTATTAATACGTAAAGTTGGGAATTTGAAACATGAAAATGACTGTGTATTGGATAATTGACTTGAACACGAACATGAACATTTCTATATGTTAAACACATGAACTGATATTGGAGTTTTGGGGGAAATACGACCATTAATGAACCTTTGACACGAGGTTAGACTCAGTTTGTGGTGTAAATCTGCCCGGAACCGCCCGACAAATCCAGTAGCCACAAAGTGTCAGTCTAATGTGAGGGGTCGAAGGTCGAATTGTAGGCGTAATGATTTATGACACGAGGTTAGACTCAGTTTGTCGTGTAAATCTGCCCGGAACCGCCCGGCAAATCCAGTGGCCACAAAATGCACGGTCTAATGTGAGAGGTCATGATTCGCTCATCATAATGAATGAATTAATACTAACCATAATAAGACGTGGGTATGGTTAGAGGGTTAGGTGGGATGACATGGAAATTTGACATGTAAATATGGACCTAAACGGTATGAGTTAAGAACATGTAAAACTTATAAATGTAGGCTTAACCATCATAACTGTTAATCAGACCAATGGGTGGGTTAAGTAATATGACTAGACTAATGACACTTAACCAATATAACATGACACGTGTCAGGGTTAAGTCAACTTGAACATATTGATAATACATAACCAACTTGACATGCTAGACTGATAGGGTTAAGTCATGAACCGCTTGAATATACTTAACCAATTTGACACGATGATTTATAGGGTTAAGTCATGAACCGCTTGAATATACTTAACCAATTTGACACGATGATTTGATAGGGTTAATTCATGAACTGCTTGAATATACTTAACCAATTTGACACGATGATTTGATAGGGTTAAGTCATGAACCGCTTGAATATACTTAACCAATTTGACACAATGATTTGGTAGGGATAAGTCATGAACCGCTTGAACATACTTAACCAACTTGACACATGATTCATAGGGCTAAGTCATGAACTTGAACGACAACACTTAGCCAATTTGACATGACACGTAGACGGGTTAAGTCTCGGATTTGAATGACAATACTTAACCTGCTGGACGAAAACCCTAGTTACGCGGTCCTTTTCAGCAGTAACCCACTAGATGTATCATGGTACCCTAGAACTAGGCAGGGTGGGGCACGATTACTGGGCTGATTGTAAGCGACCAGAACAACGGCTGAGTTGGTGCGCCATTGTAGGTTCAGGCGGACTATGGTCGTGCACGTAGTCCGGAGCTGAAAAAGCAGGCATTGGGTACCGGTAGGTTTACACTGTACGTGCTTGATTCGTGTCGGTAGTTGGCACCCTAGGGCTTGATACACCCTATGGTGGACCTCGCACAGGTAACTACATTCGTGATAGGGCCGTATGACACAGACACATGACGAGCTAGAACTTGTAGGGAGCCAATCGATTAATAGATCGTTTCGTGGGACCAAGTAATGGGTCATTTCATGATATTGGGCAAGGGATCATTTCATAGTTAATACATGACACGGGTTGGGTTACTAGTACAGATGGTAAAGGCCCATTTCTGTTTCTGTTTCCATTTCTGTTTAGACATTAGGATAACACCTAATCTTGTTAGACTAGTATTGGTGTAGAGAATATAGGAAATCAAAGAAAATAGTGGAATGGTGAAGCTTAGAAATCTTGCGATGTTATACTTAATAGAAACCTTGCAATGTGATACTTGGTAGGAACCTTGTGATGATACTCTTGATAGGAAGCATGGGATGTTATACTTGATTCATCGTGCCTGTAGCTTACCTTGTCATCATGCTTATGTTTACTTTCAGTTTATTCGTGCCATATTATCTTCACCTGTTTTTATGCTGAAAGCCACTAGGACTTACTCAGTCTTTATGACTGACCCAGTTTGTTTCGCCTCTTTTTCTTTCGTTCCCCCCCCCCAGGTTCGCAGGGTGGGAATACAGCTTAGTTCGGATCTTACCAAGCTCCAAGGCTCTTTCATGTACTGCTTGGATTTCTCTTGGCTATGGCTTGCTTTGCTTTATTGGGGAAAACTACAATTTATTTTCATGCTTCTTTGTTTTTTTTTGAGCAAGACAGATATTTTAGCTATGTAATTGGGTATTTGAAAGTTGATGGGATTTTATTGTAAACAATTATATTAAATAAATGATTTGAAGTACTTCTACTTTACCTTCTGCTGTTTTATATATGTATGTCTTGTAATATTTCTGTTCCAGTACCCATAATGCTCCATTGAAGTTAAAGCATTCCCTTTGTGAGTGACCTTAACGGATGTGGGGTGTTACATTTGGTATCAGAGCAGAAGGCTACCAGACTGGGCAAAAGCTTTTAAAAAGCTTCTGAAATTATTTTCAAAACATTTACAAAGAAGCATTTTTCTAAGAAAAGTTTTTTTTTACGAAAGGCATATTCCCCAAAGCCATATGCACTATCTTTTGATTCTCTCTTTGAATCTCTTCTTCCTCTCTTTTCACCATAGTCTTGTAGGCGTGTGTCGGAGGGCAAAGGAGTGCCCAACCTCCATCTGTAGCCGCAATAGTTTTACTTGCGACTAATCTTATTTCAAGCTTTGTAGGGTTGTCGTGCGATGGAGGTAGCTTTCGAGAAACTTGTCAACAAGCTATACAAGGATAGCAAGAACGAGGATAAAAGAACACAAGCCTAAGGATGAGAAACTTGTTGATATGGCTTAATCAACGAAGGAGGAAAAGGTGAAAGGAAAGAGGCCAAAGTGAAAGAATAATAAAACCCACGACAAGAGAGAGTATCTTTAGTATGGTAAAAAGGGATATTGAGTTAAGTATTAGAGGACAAGGACAAGGGAAAAGGACAAGATCGTCGAGAGGTCAATTGTATGCTCTCACTACTGGCGTACCTAAGAAGTGGTGGTAACGTTTCTGTTAAAAGTTTAGCTTTTCTTTTCTATCATACCATGGGAATTTTGTTTTTGTACATCGCATCCTTTTTAATTCTGCTTCGATAGTTGAGTCTCTACACCTTAGTACTAGCGTAGTAGAGGGTCCCATTTTTGTCTCAAATCCTATTGGGGAATCGGCTCATTTATTCATGACTTGTTTGGATTTGAGAATGTCTATGCTAAGTGTTGAGTTTAGAAGTAATGCTTATGTTTTTGGGCCATGGGTTGTTTCTAGGGATGGAGTGGTTATCCAGAAATGATACCATTCTCGAGTAAGAAAAGAGGGTAGTTAGACTCTTGACTTGCCTCGGTAATACCCTCGAAGTCTAGTGTAACCCTTAGGGTTCTGCCATGCTTAGTTACCTAGAATCTCTTGATACATTTATCAATCCTCTCGAGTAGTGTTCGCCACTAAGGCGGATGGTTCATTTCGCTTATGCATGAGCCATAGAAAATCACCTTAGTAAGTACACTTGGCAACATGGTTGGCATTTGTTTATTTTCAAGAGATAATTCATTTATGTGGAATACCTTCTAGTAAGTGAATGAGATCCAAGATTCACTAGTGAATTTTGGAGAGGTTGCATGAAACCATGAGTACGCAGTTATGTTTAAGTTGAGTATACTAGAGAAAAAAGTGAAAGTGGAACGAGAGGCGACAGTGAAATGAGTTCCAACTCATATTTTGGAAATAGGAATTAAGAAGCTATGAAATTGTGAAGCTAAAGACGGTCAAAGCACAATGGAGTTAAGCTCAAGGAAATGCGACTTAGAAGATTGAAGAGTAGACACGCGCATCATATCTCTTTTTAAGAGTATATCCTTGATCCCTCTTTTCCTGTAGAGCTTACTTATATGCTATCTTTTAAGTATAACCTCTCGGTCCAATTCTCAATCCTATTTCTATTGCAAAACCCCATAGGGATCATCTGTTAGTATTACATGTTGGGGCTTGAGGGTGGCCGTTGGGTTGAGTAATTCTTTGGGTGTCAGCTTGATGTTGATTTCGGTCTTCGGGCTGGTGCTTAGGGAGTTCTTCTCCTAATCAGTATATATGTGACATAGATTTCCAGTTTTGACATTGCCTAATGGGCACAAAATTTTTACTTGCTTCTATCGTTCACTATATCTTTAGGTAGGAATAATTGGGTGTAAACATGTGTTTGAGACATGTTATGATTGATGGCTGCAAGTGGTTGCAAGCGATTGCTAGTGGTTGCTCGTGGATGCATATACACGCACCTTAGACACTAGATCGGCTCCGTCACCTTTCATATTGCATATGCATGAGTGTTTATACTTGTTGATGGATGAAATTAAATGTGTTATCATGTGGATGTTGCATATGGATGAATGTTTGTGCACATATATAGTGTTTA
This sequence comes from Allium sativum, assembly GCA_030737875.1. Lineage (NCBI taxonomy): Eukaryota > Viridiplantae > Streptophyta > Magnoliopsida > Asparagales > Amaryllidaceae > Allium > Allium sativum. The sequence continues at coordinate 889,858,805 of CM060916.1, read as the reverse complement.
TATGGCTAGGACTATTCGCATACATGTTGGACTCATGGCACTAAAACATATTTTGCATTAAGAAGATCAATCAGGCATGATCATTTGCATTAGATAAGGAGCATATACACACACTTTATGCATATGTTCATACAGCATTAGAAATCTCTTAAGGACAATGGATGCCTTTGATTGATGATTGAGTAGATGGATGATTGGATGGTAAGACACATTCTTCTTAACTTGAAGATTTCGGGGACGAAATCCTTTAAGGAGGGGAGAATGTAACAACCCGAATTTTAATAACATGTTGAAACTAGAAATCAGGGTATAATTAATTTTTAAAATAAGAAGTAAGGGAAACAGGTTATGCCATTGCGTTTGTCTCGAAATATTACATGAAATAGAGTCCGAGTTTTCGAAAATCGGAGTCCGGATGAAGAAGTTATGGCCTGTAGAAGATTCAACAGATTTTAGGTAGCACAGGACCAGGCAGGTCGACCTGGGGGTCGACCTGGGGGCCAGGTCGACCATGTGGTCGACCTGGGGGCCAGGTCGACCATGTGGTCGACCTTAAGGTCAACCTACCCCCTAGGTCGACCATGTGGTCGACCTCCCCCCCACCTTACAGGTCGACCTGGTCGGCCTGTTTTGACCCAGAACTCATTTTTGAAGCCTGAGATGTGTTTTGATGGTCCGGATTGATTATAGGGTTAATCTAAGGGCCTAAACTAGTTGCTACACCTATAAAAACACCCTTAGACCTAACCTAATTCACAACAAATCATTCTTACACCAAAATGCTGTTGAGGTCCCTCTTGATCATGGCCGCCGTCTCTAATCAATTTCCTAAGCTTTCATACACAATCCAATTCGAAGATTAAGGCTTCTACAATGATTCAAGACAATAAATCAACAACGTCACTGCAACATTCTACAACAAAATCAGTTCTTAATTCATTAGCCATGCTCTGTAAGTTCTAGTTGTTTTTAGATTTAAACATTTAATTATAATATGGCCATGGAATAAAGTGGAATTGGATTTAAGTATGTTTATTGATTCAGATCTATTTCTGTTGCTTCTTGAATCTTGAGTTTTGGGACTTTTCTATGTTCGTTCTCATGTCAAGCTTATGATCTATTCAGCCTGTTGTAAATCAGTTTTTCTTGATTCATATTGATATTATTATCAAGATCTATCTTTTATGCCAGAGATGATGTTTTTATGCCAGTTTTCTCTCTATGCTGATTGTTATACAAATTCTACCTTCCCCTATTTATTTTCTTTCGATGAACCTAGGTTAATTTCGGACCTAGGCCTAAACCGTGATTTGTGTACGATTGAATACGGGGAAATATGGGAATGTTGTCTATATTGGATATACATGTTTGGTAAAATTGATGGCATAACATTAAATTGGAAATTTGGGGGTATTGTCAATATAATTGAAATTGCAAGTTTGGCTATTGGCATAATTAAATTGGCACGAAGTGGGCATAATGAATTATCATGTAAATCAAATCACGAGTTCGGGCCTATGTAAATTAAATCAAAAGATTAGGTTTATGATTGAGCATAAGTAGAATTGGGACTTTGAACCTAAAAGCAATTATAAACTTGATAATTGGCATAAATATGTATTATGAACTTGGGTAGTTGGCGTGTGTTGTAATAAAAAGATTATAGTTTGTGATAACTACATCATGAATCAAGATTTGGGTTTATTTGGACATGAAACTTGATACATGTAATCTTGGCTGGAACTTGATATGGGTAAAATGGCATAAACCTGGCATACATGTAATAGGCAAGAATTGGGCGTATATAAACTGACTAGAATTGGGTATATATATATGTATAAATTGGCATGTAATTTTGGAACTTGGGCATATGTTTATTAATATGTAAAGTTGGGAATTTGAAACATGAAAATGACTGTGTATTGGATAATTGACTTGAACACGAACATGAACATTTCTATATGTTAAACACATGAACTGATATTGGGGTTTTGGGGGAAATACGACCATTAATGAACCTTTGACACGAGGTTAGACTCGGTTTGTGGTGTAAATCTGCCCGGAATCCCCCGGCAAATCTAGTAGCCACAAAGTGTCAGTCTAATGTGACGGGTCGAAGGTCGAATTGTAGGCGTAACGATTTATGACACAAGGTTAGACTCAGTTTGTGGTGTAAATCTGCCCGGAACCGCCCGGCAAATCCAGTGGTCACAAAATGCACGGTCTAATGTGAGAGGTCATGATTCGCTCGTTATAATGAATGAATTAATACTAACCATAATAAGACGTGGGTATGGTTAGAGGGTTAGGTGGGATGACATGGAAATTTGACATGTAAATACGGACCTAACCGGTATGAGTTAAGAACATGTAAAACTTATAAATGTAGGATTAACCAACATAACTGTTAATCAGACCAATGGGTGGGTTAAGTAATATGACTAGACTAATGACATTTAACCAATATAACATGACACGTGGCAAGGTTAAGTCAACTTGAATATATAGATAATACTTAACCAACTTGACATGCTAGACTGATAGGGTTAAGTCATGAACCGCTTGAATATACTTAACCAATTTGACACGATGATTTGATAGGGTTAAGTCATGAACCGCTTGAATATACTTAACAAATTTGACATGATGATTTGATGGGGTTAAGTCATGAACCGCTTGAATATACTTAACCAATTTGACAAGATGATTTGATAGGGTTAAGTCATGAACCGCTTGAATATACTTAACCAATTTGACACGATGATTTGATAGGGTTAAGTCATGAACCGCTTGAATATACTTAACCAATTTGACACAATGATTTAGTAGGGATAAGTCATGAACCGCTTGAACATACTTAACCAACTTGACACATGATTCATAGGGTTAAGTCATGAACTTGAACGACAACACTTAGCCAATTTGACATGACACGTAGACGGGTTAAGTCTCGTATTTAAATGACAACACTTAACCTGCTGGACGGAAACCCTAGTTACGCTGTCCTTTTCAGCAGTAACCCACTAGATGTATCATGGTACCCTGGAACTAGGCAGGGTGGGGCACGATTACTGGGCTGATTGTAAACGACCAGAACGACGGCTGAGTTGGTGCGCCATTGTAGGTTCAGGCGGACTATGGTCGTGCACGTAGTCCGAAGTTGAAAAAGCAGGCATTGGGCACTGGTAGGTTTACACTGTGCGTGCTTGATTCGTGTCGGTGGTTGGCACCCTAGGGCTTGATACACCCTATGGTGGACCTAGCACAGGTAACTACATTCATGATAGGGCCGTATGACACAGACACATGACGAGCTAGAACTTGTAGGGAGCCGATCGATTAGTAGATCGTTTCATGGGACCAAGTAATGGGTCATTTCATGATATTGGGCAAGGGATCATTTCATAGTTAATACATGACACGGGTTGGTTTACTAGTACAGATGGTAAATGCCCATTTCTGTTTCTGTTTCCGTTTCTGTTTAGACATTAGGATAATACCTAATCTTGTTAGACTTGTATTGGTGCAGAGAATATAGGAAATCAAAGAAAATAGTGGAATAGTGAAGCTTAGAAATCTTGCGATGTTATACTTAATAGAAACCTTGCAATGTGATACTTGGTAGGAACCTTGTGATGATACTCTTGATAGGAAGAATGGGATGTTATACTTGATTCATCGTGCCTGTAGCTTACCTTGTCATCATGCTTATGTTTACTTTCAGTTTATTCATGCCATAATATCTTCACCTGTTTTTATGCTGAAAGCCACTAGGACTTACTCAGTCTTTATGACTGACCTAGTTTGTTTCGCCTCGTTTTCTTTCATTCCCCCCCCCCCCGGTTCGCGGGATGGGAATACAGCTTAGTTCGGATCTTACCAAGCTCCAAGGCTCTTTCATGTACTGCTTGGATTTCTCTTGGCTATAGCTTGCTTTGCTTTACTGGGGAATACTACAATTTATTTTCATGCTTCTTTGTTTTTTTTTGAGCAAGACAGATATTTTAGCTATGTAATTGGGTATTTGAAAGTTGATGGGATTTTATTGTAAACAATTATATTAAATAAATGATTTGAAGTACTTCTACTTTACCTTCCGCTGTTTTATATATGTCTGTCTTGTAATATTTCTGTTCCAGTACCCATAATGCTCCGTTGAAGTTAAGGCATTCCCTTTGTGAGTGACCTTAACGGATGTGGGGTGTTACAAGATGGGTATGTAGAAAATTTTGGGGAGTATGGATATCCTGCAATGAGACTTTTCCTGCTACCATTAGTGGAAGTCATTGACATTCCAGACAATGATGAGGAGGCAGATACCAAGGATGTGGTCGAGGTTTTTGATATATCGGATGATGACAATGAAGTCGTGGAGGTGGTTAACATCTCTGACGACGAGGTGATCGAGTTAGACAGCGACGACTCAGAGTATCAGGGTGGAGAGATGTGTTGACTATATATATGTATATTATATGGTAGCTTATAACTTGTATTAGTCAAGTGTGACCCTAAGTATGGTAGCATGTTATCTATAACTAGTACTAGTATAGAACTACTTGTATGGTTATGATGTACTAGGCAGCTATGGTATGAAATATTATCTTTTGGAAATCTTTCTATCTATCTTACTCTAATTTTAGGGACGAAATTCTTTTAAGGGGGGTGGACTGCAATGTCCCGACTTTTTCCGCTTGTTGAAAATTGATTTTAATGAGAAAATTAAAATGAGTTATGATTGCTTAACAAAATAAAACAAATTTAAATCATATGAAAAAATATGTTAGTGTATGAATACACTATGTAATGTACATATTTGTTTATGTTTTAAATTTGAAAACATAAGAATGCAACATTCAAGTACTAATAAAATTAAATATATATTGTAAAATGATTGCTAATTAATCTTTAACATACACATGTGGATACAATAACATATATATATATATATATTTGTGTGTGTGTGTGTGCTATTAACATGTTTTCAAAGTAGAATTTGCAACTAAAAGCTTTTAACTTGCAAATGGAAGAATAACTAAATATACATATGAAATGGATCATTTGTTTACTTTAAAAATAAAAAGGACTTTGCAACAAACAAACAACAAACTGGTAAACATATACAGGAGGAATTCGGCCATCACATACATAAAACATATATAGAATAAGTATTGCACTAAACACGTTTGACCAATTGACCAAAAGGAAATATCAATGAAAACATATGAAGACAAAAACAAATATGAAGAAAAAATCATAATGTGATTTAACTATAAATAGTGTCACTAAATATAGAGGAACCATCACCTAAAACATCCCATATCTAGTTTGCATGTATACATCTCATGTTAGCAAAAATATCAAGCAACGAAGGGACAAAGGAAACCATTTTATATCTTCATTCAAATCTGAGAAGAATACACAACATTAAATGAAAGTATGGAAGGGTATTGTGGGCTTCTAGAAGCATAACATAGGACAAGTATAATTGGTCAATATATCATTTAAAAATTCATGTTTCCATGCATTGTTCCCTGAAATAAGGACGTAGAGAGCTAAACAAAGGAGTGAGCCTAAGTGATTTACTACCTGTTGCGAATAAGAAAAGAAATAATTTTTTAAATGATGAAACTTGGCTATATATATCAGCCAAATCCCTGCATTCCTCTTTACAACAAACAGTAAGTCAAAACAAAATACTGAAGTTCTTTCTAGTTGGAAATTTGGAAAGCATTCAAGTGAGTAAAACTTCCCTTTTATTTAATTTGATCTTTGGAAATACTGCTATGAAATGATTCAAACTATTTTGAATACAAACCTACGTAGATATATATACTGCTCTCTGTTAAGATTAAGAAACCCACTTTAAACCTTATATCATGTTGTCCTGTTAAAACTATGTTCATACCCACTAACTTGAATCCTCTATAAACACCAAAGTGATTGTATAGGTTATAGTCATGTATATTTATATACATGTATCATATTGATGATTGAGAAAGTCTGTTATTTCATTAGAGCCAGTGTTGAATAAAAATACTGATATGAATACCATGTTTCCAGAAGAGGATTATCCAAATTCTCACACTAGAGTTATTTAAATGTTTTGACCTAATGTGTATGGTTTCAGGTTTCAGTAATATAGACAAAAGGAATATATTTTGTAGTGAATATATACACAAAAGGGAAAAACAGAAACAAACTATATGGTTCCCTGTAAACCAACTTACATCATGAATTTTCAAACAGCCCAGAACCAGGTTTTAAGTGTGTATAAATGGAATTTTGGTGCAAAACAATGATTTTTAGTAGTGGTTTAAAGATTTTTAAGTCTATATAAAATAAGATAAACGGGGATGAACGGAAAATATGGTTTGGTCAATATCCGGTGATCCAAGTGATCGGAAATCATGGCGAATGGACGAGAGCAACGTTTAGGGAGGAGATTTTAGGAAAAATATGAAAAGAATTTTTTATTGTACAGGTTTTGCTAATGAACTAGAACTAGGTTTACGGGTCCATTTTTATAACGATCGAATCTCGTCAGTACTATGCCACAGTGGTGAGCCAGAGAAGACCTCACGTGGGGGAGTTCGTAGAGCCGTGGGTCAACTTCGTCGAAGTGAAGTTTGGTGGGTTCTCGTGAACCAAAGGGGTTGCAGTTGACCAAGACATTGTGGAAGGTCAGTGAGCATCCTTCGGCTGATGCAATGTATTTCGATATAGGTGGTCGAGATCGACTTGGGTGGTGATGATGGCTTTGGAGGTCGGAGGCTGGTTTGTGGGAGGGGTCGCGGTCAACCATCGCTGACCCGGTTGTGTATGCACGTGCACAAGTGCACAGTAGTGCAATGGAAATAAACCGAGTGTTGGAGAAGAAGAAGGGTATTTGGCACTTGGCAAATGAAGGTGGAGCATGGGAAATCTGAACGGACGTGTGTGGCAAGTGTTTGCAGGTGGTACTTTGGGCTAACAAGAAAATCATGGGCGTGGCGTTGGATTTGGACGTGAAAACATGATGATTTAGAGGGTTGGCATTTGGCAATGTGGTATTTATGGGAAAGGAGGATCAGATACTTGGTACTTTAGCTGGAGCATGGGAACAGATGCAATTTTCAGATGCACAACATGGAGTTTTGAAATGTGGCACTTACGAAAGTGGTATTGTTTTAATCAAAATATGATCAAACACCAAATACGATGCTCTAAAGAGTGCGTCGCCCGTTCAGTGGCAAGGTGCTAAGAAAGCACGTTTCCAAATTAGGGGAGAGACACTATAAAAAGCATGTACGAAGAAATGTGAGACCGCAATTCACAAAAACAAAGCAATAAGAGAGAGGAACACACAATTTTTAGAGTGGTTCGGTCAAACGTGACCTACGTCCACTATGCAAACATTTTCCATTATCACTTTCATGATTCCAAGTACAATGCCATACAAATCTCCCTCAATTTACAATGAATCTCTCATTTCTCCCTCTTTGATGTGAATCGCACTTGAATTTGCTAGTGGATCGGTTAGATCTCCCCAAGTATTGATTGAAATGGATGAAAAGCCTTCAATGCTTCACTTTAGAGGTATATCTCTTCGATTCCATAGCATTTTGATAGTAGATCCAAGTTTCTAGAGAGAATTCAATGGAGACTTGTGTTGCTTAAGTGGAGCTTGAATGGATTTCCATGGATGAAGCTTGAGAATGCCTTGTAGAAATGATTTTAGCAGCCCTTCGGGGTGTTGGAATCTCCTCCCCCCAAATGTGTAGAGAAAGGGGGTATTTATAGTTGGAGATAAGGGGTAGTGGCAGTCTTGTAAATATATGGTGTATGGTTGGCGCTTGGTTGGCGACGAGCTGGCGGTGAGTTGGCGTACGAAACCGATCCGCCCAAACATGTATATACCGACCAGCTCCTTGACATGCTGCTCTTGCCTTCACAGCACCGACCAGGAATGATGAAAACGGACCGACCAGATTGTTTCAATGTACCGACCACGTGTATTTTATCATTTGAACGACCAGGTTAACTTCTGAATGCTAACTTACGTGGAGGACTTCATGACTTACAGCAGCTAAATAATAAAAGTGTCTACTACTTTTATTAAATAAAAAGCTATCACTCAATCATTATGTGCCATCCCACTTTCTAGAATAACATGGCACCGACTCAGTCATAGAAATAGAACCGATCAGTGATTGTCATCCATGCGACCAGCATTTGAGGCTCGACTGACTAGTGCTTAGAGTTCGAGGTCGACCAGCACTAGAAGCCTAGACCGACCAGCACCACTTGCTTCCAAGACCGATCAGCTCATGAAGCTTGGACCGACCAGCACCACTTGCTTCCAAGACCGATCAGCTCATGAAGCTTGGACCGACCAGGTATGGAGTTTAGGAGTCCCCATCAGAGCTTCTTGCCCGACCAGAGGTGATGCTGTTGCCCATACGAGTTGGAGGTGGTAACCTCGACCACGGTCTGGTGGTTGTACTTGAACGACCCCTCGGGTAGACAAGGCTGATCGTCCCTGGAGCTCTGACAGAGGTTGGTGCTCGACCAGATGATGCTCTCGTGACTGAGCGGGTGATGTTGATGCGATGCACATATATTGTTTGACAGAATGTGTAAACGAGCTTTCCAGCTAGTTAACATTTGCCCCTCGAAGCTTGTATTTTTCACTTATGAGAAATATGGGCTTCGAAAAGAACGTTGCTATCACGGTCTGCGTTGGAATCCAGTCGTGGTTTATTTGTTTGCTATGGCAAATCTTGATTTAATGCCTTGACTAGTTGATTCCGAACGATCCAAGTTATGAACTTGTTGACTTGACTTTGCGTTTCGTAGCACCTGTTCTGTAATGAAAACAAGTACTTGCACGATTTTGGACTTATACGTTGTTATTAATCGTCCACATCAATAACATGTTAGTTAATCATTAAGGAATGATGTTTAATAAACTGAATGTCATATCTACGCAGAATAATTATGATTTGTTAAACATTGTTTGCATAGACATGGTATTCGATCTTGAATTTGATTGACAAATTTGAGACTTCTACTTGGAGAAGCCATTGCATCTTTCTGCCTTTGCTTGAAAAGGTCTTATGTGGTGCCCCCGCTAGGGGAGGACTTTGGGTTTTATGCCCCCCGCATGGGGAGGACTTTATGTTGGATGCCCCCGCTAGGGGAGGACTTGGGATTTGATGCCCCCGCATGGGGAGGACTTTCGTCGTTGCTCTCACGAAGAGGGGCTAGACTTTTTTATGCCCCCGCATGGGGAGGTCTTTCGCCGTTGCTCTCACGAAGAGAGGCTAGACTTTTTTATGCCCCCGCATAGGGAGGTCTTTCGCCGTTGCTCTCACGAAGAGAGGCTAGACTTTTTTATGCCCCCGCATGGGGAGGTCTTTCTCCGTTGCTCTCACGAAGAGAGGCTAGACTTTTTTATGCCCCCGCATGGGGAGGTCTTTCGCTGTTGCTCTCACGAAGAGAGGCTAGACTTTTTTATGCCCCCGCATGGGGAGGTCTTTCGCCGTTGCTCTCACGAAGAGAGGCTAGACTTTTTTATGCCCCCGCATGGGGAGGTCTTTCGCCGTTGCTCTCACGAAGAGAGGCTAGACTTTTTTATGCCCCCGCATGGGGAGGTCTTATATTTGAATCCGTGGGACAGACGGCAGTTCCTTTACCGGATGCTTAGTATGGCAAACGATCTCGATTTAGGAATCTGGGCCATAAGTAGTTGCTTGTTCCTTCATGGGTTGTTCAACTTAGTGAGTCACCTCAATGAATCGTGTGGTCAATGCTTGCGGGACCTCGCTAAGGAAGCTGCGACTTATGAAGTCGGCTGTTCCGCTATGGGTCCTCGACCTGGTGAGCCCTCTTGGTGTATCGGGTGATCCATGCTTGTGAATTGCACCACATCAGGAGACAGGGACTTAATCAAGATGTCAGGGATCTTCCCTCTTTTGTGAAGCTTGGAACCCATGAGGTAGACTTTAACAGTCGCGTTGGATGTGCTTAGTTGTGATAAGCAATTGCAACCGGATTGAGAAGTCGTGCTCTTTTGGGATTTGCGGGGTTTGCGTCATTCTGTGGAGCGAACATTGGCCTTGTACTGGAAACACTTGATCATGGCAAGTGTTCATGATTGAGCGCAAGTTGCCCCTTGGAACTTACAACCTGCGGCATTGATTTCAGATATGCTTGTTGACCTCTCCACCGTCTCATCTTTGGCCATCCCTTCTAACCACCCTTCAAGATGGTGTTTTTATGATCGCACTTAGATGTGTTGACACTTTGTGCATCCCATGCTTGAATAAGTTTTGTGGAGTTCGCCATAGTGCATCGGGTTTCGAGGAAACGAGCATTTGTCCTATAACCTGTAATAGAGAATCGTCTTTTAGCAAGTCTTGAATTAACAAAGATCTTGTAAGTAAGAGATTCACACAAGTATGCAGGACTTTATCCATATAGATATTGTTCAGTACAATCCTTATGCAACATTACAAGTTTTTTACAAGAAGTTCTGAATGTAACAGAAAGCAAGATGTAAAGTAAAGCAAGTAACAAAGCAGTAAGTAAGGAAAAGGCGATGATGATCGCTTATTTCGAGTTGTTGAAATGAGATTCCCATCAGCCCTCAGTTGATGATTGGCCTGTTATTGGGTTGAACCGAGAGAGAGCCTTGCCCCTGAGGAGTCTGAGCGGCGTTTGAGGATTGTAGATTCTTGATGTACTGTTGTAGTTTGCCATCCTGAATCATTTCCTCAATTATGCTTTGGAGAATTCTGCATTCATTTGTATCATGACCCGGCAGCTTGTGGAGTCGACAGTACTTTCCAGAGTCCAGAGTTTTCTGTGTAACCTTGAACTTTGGTGGCTCCGGATAGTGCTCGGTATCCTTGGTGGCAAGGAAAATGTTTTCTATGGTATCATTCAGAGGAGTGAGTTCTGATGGGTTGTAGAAGCGAAACTTCTTGTTTGCCTTGCTGTTTTTCCCATCATTGGCTCGTTTCTGCCCCTGGATATCGTGCTGATTAAGCTGGATGTCAGCGCTTTTGGGAGGATCAACAGTCTGATGAAGAACAGGATGATCTCCCACTCTCATATACTCCTCGGCTTTCTTCTGGAACTTTTCCAGCGTGTTCGGCTCCTTCATTTTGATCCATCGACCGAATTCGCTATTCTTGTCTATAGCGCCGATTAGAGATGCTAAGATCATGCGGGGGTCAGGATTCCCTACTTCAGTTAAAGCGGTATTGAACCTCTTGAGGAAAGCTTTAACTGACTCTCCAGGATTCTGCTTCATTGATGTGAGGGAGATGACATCCTTAGCTTTTGTGGCCTGCAACCTGAAATGCTTTTTGAACTTATGAGTCAAATCATCAAAGCGATCGATGGATTTGGGCGGGAGCCTTGTAAACCATAGCGATGCGACGCTTTCTAGATAGAGCGGGAAGCACAAGCACTTAATCTCATCCGTCGCTTTAGCCACATTCATGTGCCACTCATATCTGTATAGGAAGTGATTTGGATTAGCAGTTCCATCGTATGGAGGCAAGGTGGGATGTGCGAACTTCTTCGGAAGCTCAGCTTTGCGAATTCTCCTGGTGAATGGGTTTTTGCTCGGAGAAAAATCCCACTCCCTTTCGCTATCTTTGCGGGTTAGGCCGTCTTTCATCATCCGCTTCACCACGTCCTCGATATCCCCTTTCGAGTAGTGTCTCTTGGGAGAGCGGACCTCGATTTCCTTTCCGGATGCTCGATCGCGGCTAGAGTATATGGGTCCTTTTCCTTCAGCAAGGGAAGGTGCTCCCCTTTTAGGACTTGCGACTCGCCGGGCATCTCGATTGGAAACGCTTTTGGCTTTCAGCTTAGAAGCATGAATGTCGGCTCCGTTGAACCCTTCAATGTTATCATTGCAATAATGATCGGAAGTTGATGAACTTGTGTTTCCCTCAAGGTTGACATGAGCCTTTTGAGGAGGAGCGGGATTGGCTTGAGCGTTTAGGAGAGCGCTCACTTTATCCATCAAAGTTTGATTAGCATCCACAAGAGTTTTGTTAGCATCCAACAAGGCTTTACTGGAAGCTTCCATCCGTTGGTGTAGATTAGCGACAACGACATCTAGCTCGGCCCTTGTTACTCCAGCTTCGGTTATGGAATTATGACCAACCTCGAAGCGGTTAGTAAGAGGTGTAGCTTCGTTGTTAGCAACATTGTTGACGTCGTCGTTGTTGTCGTTTTCTCCAACTGTTTTACTTGCGGTTTTCTTGGACTTAGCCATTATCTCGGACATGGATTTGACTTTGGAAGATAGCTCATCGATTGGCCCAGATCTGAGATTTGCGAGATCTATGGTTGAAGCAAGCCTAGATCTTACGTGCAAAGTTCTTAACCTTGTCGAGTTCGGGAGAAGCGCGAATGCGGCCCCACGGTGGGCGCCTAATGTTTTAATCAAAATATGATCAAACACCAAATACGATGCTCTAAAGAGTGCGTCGCCCGTTCAGTGGCAAGGTGCTAAGAAAGAACGTTTCCAAATTAGGGGAGAGACACTATAAAAAGCATGTACGAAGAAATGTGAGACCGCAATTCGCAAAAACAAAGCAATAAGAGAGAGGAACACACAATTTTTAGAGTGGTTCGGTCAAACGTGACCTACGTCCACTATGCAAACATTTTCCATTATCACTTTCATGATTCCAAGTACAATGCCATACAAATCTCCCTCAATTTACAATGAATCTCTCATTTCTCCCTCTTTGATGTGAATCACAATTGAATTTGCTAGTGGATCGGTTAGATCTCCCCAAGTATTGATTGAAATGGATGAAAAGCCTTCAATGCTTCACTTTAGAGGTAGTTCTCTTCGATTCCATAGCATTTTGATAGTAGATCCAAGTTTCTAGAGAGAATTCAATGGAGACTTGTGTTGCTTAAGTGGAGCTTGAATGGATTTCCATGGATGAAGCTTGAGAATGCCTTGGAGAAATGATTTTAGCAGCCCTTCGGGGTGTTGGAATCTCCTCCCCCCAAATGTGTAGAGAAAGGGGGTATTTATAGTTGGAGATAAGGGGTAGTGGCAGTCTTGTAAATATATGGTGTATGGTTGGCGCTTGGTTGGCGACGAGCTGGCGGTGAGTTGGCGTACGAAACCGATCCGCCCAAACATGTATATACCGACCAGCTCCTTGACATGCTGCTCTTGCCTTCACAGCACCGACCAGGAATGATAAAAACGGACCGACCAGATTGTTTCAATGTACCGACCACGTGTATTCTATCATTTGAACGACCAGGTTAACTTCTGAATGCTAACTTACGTGGAGGACTTCATGACTTACAGCAGCTAAATAATAAAAGTGTCTACTACTTTTATTAAATAAAAAGCTATCACTCAATCATTATGTGCCATCCCACTTTCTAGAATAACATGGCACCGACTCAGTCATAGAAATAGAACCGATCAGTGATTGTCATCCATGCGACCAGCATTTGAGGCTCGACTGACTAGTGCTTAGAGTTCGAGGTCGACCAGCACTAGAAGCCTAGACCGACCAGCACCACTTGCTTCCAAGACCGATCAGCTCATGAAGCTTGGACCGACCAGCACCACTTGCTTCCAAGACCGATCAGCTCATGAAGCTTGGACCGACCAGGTATGGAGTTTAGGAGTCCCCATCAGAGCTTCTTGCCCGACCAGAGGTGATGCTGTTGCCCATACGAGTTGGAGGTGGTAACCTCGACCACGGTCTGGTGGTTGTACTTGAACAACCCCTCGGCTAGACAAGGCTGATCGTCCCTGGAGCTCTGACAGAGGTTGGTGCTCGACCAGATGATGCTCTCGTGACTGAGCGGGTGATGTTGATGCGATGCACATATATTGTTTGACAGAATGTGTAAACGAGCTTTCCAGCTAGTTAACAGGTATTTTGGGTAAATACGCAAACAAAAGAGATTTTAAACAAAGTTTTAAATCAAACCAAGTTCAAAATAAAAATAGAAATAAATAAAAGGAAATAAATAAATAAAAAGATAATTTTATTTAAATATCGTAGGCAAGTGGAAGAAAGACAGTAGCCAGGAGATAAAAAGCAGAAGCTCGACGGTAGAAGTTCAATGAGTTTGGAAATAGAAATAATAAAAGAAATAATTTAAAATAAATTATAAATTTAATTTATTTATGATTAATTAGAAGTGATAAAATAATTTACAAGAATAACAGAAGAATTAGACATCGTATAAACATCAATGACAAACGAAGTAAAATACCGTGTGTGACGCACACACTTATTTTGCTCATTTCTAAATGATGGTCAAAACTGAATAAAATATCATGTGCGACGCACACACTTAAATTGTTCATTTAGAAAAGATAATAAAAATATCCAGATGTGAACAATGCAAACATATACTGTTTTGTTTAACTATAAAGGATGTGTAAACTGAAATATAATCATTTTAGGCTGATAATTATTTATCAAATGTAAAAGACATTACGTACATCGTTTCGAAGAGACCGGAATTAATATTCCACTTCGAGTCGAAGTATACGACACGTGTCAGTAAAGTGAAGACGGAGATATGCAAGGGCTATTTAAAATAGTACCTTCGGTCTGTTCGATCCCAAGACAAACCAGAATGGACGGGTGTTTGACAACGTATATTTATTAGATTCTACACATCGAATTTACGTAAGTATATTACGTTGGTGGCGGAGAAATTCGTTTCTCTTAGCTTCATTGCCCGCAATATATTTGGGAAATCAAATGAGTGTTCTGACAAATATGACGATGCGGCATTCAAAGTAATTGAAGATATAATTTGTCAAAATGATAAACGTAACCTCAAGCCTCACCACTAGGAAATGACAAAAATATGGCAAGACAGCATGGCTAGGTGGGTCATACCCAAGCAGGGTATATTATCACCATCTAGAGAAATTCCATATTTAACTTCTTAATCTCTTTTCGCTGCTGCAACTTTCGGAATCGGTGGGTCATTCCCAACCGTGGAAGTGATAATATTTCGTTACACTCAAGCTAAATGAGTGGAAGGTCATGTGTGGCCGGGTTACAATACATTCTTATTGAACCCCAGTGTACCCTCTCTAGAGTATACGGATCGACAGGTGATACAATACCTTGTCTGTTAGAATCCAATCTCGAATAAGCGCTCTACGGTTTTAGATTTTATACTATATACGTGAACATGAGATGCAAGCGTTTCACTAGATGATTAATTAATTGATAAAAACTATCGTAATACCAAATGTTTTGATATCAAAGACACTTGGGTCATCATCCATATTATTTATGCATTGGTCTAAAGATTCTAAAGATAATGAATCCGTCTAATAAGAGACAACCGATATTCCTTATTTCCCTGTTTCCAAACTATTTAACTGTGTTTACTCACACCAATCCCCTGACTGACCCAGAGTTTATTTTATGTATTTCCTAAACTCTTGGGTACTCATAATACTTATTATGAGTAGACAAGTAATTCAGGTAAGCAAGTGGAACCTTATGAAGTTCAAGACAAGTCTGGTACTATATCTATTTCTATGTATCCAGTTTAGATATCGGTATTATCCTAGTAATCATGTATAATTACGTTGTTGTACTATGATGATGTAATATGATGTTGTACTATGATGTATCAGACCATGTTATGTAATATATTATGTATTTTGTGAAATTCCGCTGTGAGATTCTGATGTTTTCTTATTCTTCTATTCTGTTAGTTCTGTCTCATCCTCTAATTTCTTTCATAATTACACGACTTTCGAGGGCATTGAAAATCGTGGCATTACATTATTACTTGAGAGAAGATAAAAGATGAGGAAGGTGAAGAAAGTGGAAGAACTGAGGACAATTTTGCTTGTGAAGAAAATAGCGTAAATCCTCTACTGTTTCTCATTCCTTGCATATCTGATATATAGGGTAGACAACTTTATGTGCTAAGCAAAGAAAAGAACAAACCAAACGTGCTTTTTTATTTATTGAAAATATGGCAAAATCAGTAATGAACGCAAATGCATTAGGTGAGTATGGTGGCATTTAGGGAAATAGGCATAAAGAGCAGGATGCGGATTAAAAGGAAGTTTGCATGTATATATTCTTTGTTTTATAAGTTTAAAAACTCTATGCTCCCTATTATCCAAAATTTTCGTTGGTTTACGAACCACTAACGATAAAAATAAAAATACAGTCATGCATAGTAACGCTTTATGATCACATAACGATAGTAAAATATAAAAGTTAGCTTATTTTGTGAAATCTCAGAAACATTATAATTAGGCATAAAATACATCAAACGAATAGTTATTTATTTTTATAATTTAAAAATCACGTAAAAAAAATCTATAAAATTAAAAATACGTCATAAAAAATCATGTCTATGTTTGAAGCCAATGTCTTGTTATATTAAAGAAAAACAATTATAATGACAATTCATTTAAAAAATTTAGCCACAATGACATGGCACTAAAAATTTATTGAGAAGGACAAAATTTTAGCCTAACCCAATATTATTCCACTATTTTTTCGTGCATATTCTCGTTCTTCAGCGCGATATTGGTACCATTTCAATTCGTATACAAAAATCATGAAAATCATGAAAGTAATCAACAATGGCGACCGAATCACGATCAGCATCTTCTCCTACTATTTATTCAACAAAAGTAACCGAAAATCCAACTGATATTGTCGAAACCCTAATTCGACTCCAAGTCGAATCGCAAAAACCTAGCCGAGCCCTAACAGATACTGTCAAAAATTTACAATCAAATGTTGAAACCCTAGGCGGTGACGACGAAAACCAAGATGACCTCAACATCATCTAGATGATCAAAATATTGAAGAAAATGGATCCAAAAAACAAAATGATACTGTTGATGTTACAAAAAGCACTGAAATGCCTGTGATGAAAGAAAAGAAGATGCTAACTATGGAGAAAAGGTCGAAAAAGTTTAGTGACCGAAAACACAGTGCCAAAGTTAGCAAAATTAAGACAAAGAAAGAAAAAATAAAGATAAATGGTACCTTAAAAACTAAAAACAGATACTGCTTTTGTTAATTGTCTAACAATAATATTCATATTCAACAGGAAATTGCTCAATTGAAAGGGAAAGAAATCCAAGGCCAAGTGCCCAAAGAAAATGATGATAATTCGGTAAGAAAAATATATTTTTTGTGTTAGCAAACTGATATTATTGAAATTTCTAAGGTAAATGATACCTAAAAAATTCAAATCTGATACTGTTTTTGTTAATTTTCCAATAACAATATTCACCAACAACTGATACCCAAAAAATGATACTTTTGTGTTAGTAAAACAGGTACCGATAAACTACAAGTAAGAAGATACCAAAAACTGGTATCTACCCAGGCACAAAACCGATACATATCCATTATATTATATGAAAGCATAATCCTTCTTCGAAGACCTTTCAGATCCAGATTCTTCAAAAAATTCACAGATCGACACGTGTACAATGTTTTAATCCTCGCCATACAGCAAAGTAACCCCCTTATCTCTTCAGTGCCCACATTTACCCTTTAAAATGTATTCTCAGATCCCTGCTACCAAAATACCTTCCGCCACCCTGTATATTCTAGAATTAGTTCTGACGCATACTTCAGTTTAAGCAGAACGCTTCCTTTCTCCATCATGCATCCTCTTCCATCGCCGCCATTATCGAAATTGAAGAAGCGGAATTCTAAGGATTAGAGCGACCAATTTAAAAAGCCCACACGCGATTAAGAAAAGACCTCGACATCGAATTCAGGTAAGTATTTACGTTAATCAAAGCCCTAATTTCTGAATTTGGCTGATCCTCTAATTCGAAAATTCTGCGTTAGTTTACAACCGAACTTCGAAATTTTGCTCGGTTGTCACCGGCCGTCTCCGACGTTAACCGGTTCCTCTCCGATGCCTCGTGTCGCGTCTTATGGACACCTTACGGGTTGATCTTAGTACTTATGCTGGGTTTATATATACTGATTAGTTAATTTAGTTTCAACTCTTCCTCATTATTAATTGAATTTGTCGTTGCAGCTACAACGTCTGCCTTCTGATTATATGTGTAAATGTTATCCTGTTTCCAATGAAAGTTTCATGTATTGTGACGTGAGCCATAGGGGATTTCTTTGGGTTTGATTCTATTTAATTATTAGATAACTATTACGTGTAGTTTTGTTCTGATTTTTTTCTTTTTTTTCATTTTAGCTTCGCTTTAGAAGTAATCTTACTATAGGTCTTCCCGGTCGATTTATGCACCAATTATTTTCAATCTCAATCTTAAGGATGGTTCTTTCTTCTCATGACTTTTTGATGGGTTTTAACGTTTATTTTTTAATTTATTTTAACATTTATTATTTCTTTTGTGGTAGACTTCATTTTAAATTATATTACTCAATTTACCTGAATGAAAAGAAATCATGAATACAGTATGTTGATCACATCATTTTTGGCATATACTTCCAGACTCTCTTCCTTTTTGAAATAATTTACATTTAATAGTTTTTAATGATAATCCTAAGTGCTTTCCTTTTGTTAAGGTTTTAGTTAAAATCTATATTGTACAACCGTTAAGCAAAGATGGCCATGATCCCTTCATTGTTATTTCAATTTCTTATTGTCACTTTTTATCCTTACCAATAACTAATAATGGTAAAATGGTACGGATATACTAATAAAATAACCATGGTTTTCTTCTTTTATATAAATTTTACGTTTCTACTCATATTTTGTGATAGTCTTCTTTGTTGGTTATATAATAAAATAATTTATGTAGTATTTAAGAATTGAATTATAAATAACAGCAGAGAACATATCAAGGAAACCTGAAAAAGACCAACGCTATGGGGAAATGGAGGCCGAATATCTAACTTTAACAAATGAAACTGCAATTACAAGATAGTAAATTTCAAGATAGTAAACGCTAACAAACAACATGGAAATAGATGGTTAAAATGGTAAAATCAATGGATGATTTTTGCAGGTTTTTCAATCGTTAACTTTGATTGTATACTATTTTTAAAATTTAAAGAAACATATGTTGAAACTCTATAATATATTTTCAAATTAACTTGGTGGTTTTAGGTATTTGTATTCTTGGCTGATTCATTAGAAAGGAAACAAAGTATATTATGTAGTATTTAAGAATTGAGTTATAAATAAGAGCATAGAACATATCAAGGAAACTTGAAAAAGACCAACGCTATGGGGAAATGGAGGCCGAACATCTAACTTTAACAGATGAAACTGCAATTACAAGATAGTAAATTCCATTTAGAACATAAACTGAGAAAAGAAGGTAGCTGGATGTTGGATTCAAAATATAAATTGTCGTGTTGTGTGGTTCTTTTTTTTTTTGTTACACATCTTTTAAAGAAAGTTTATTGTCCTTTGCCTAATTTATGCATGTAATTTCTTGCCTTTAATTCAACTGGGTTTTGGTATCAGCCTTACTATCGGATGAAGAATACATTGGTGGAAGAATAAAGGAAATGCAAATTCAATGCACTATATGTGAAGAAAAAGCAACCCAAAAATTGTTGATAGGCACTTGCATCAATTAGAAAACCTCAATGATTCATATATGTATACAATTTTATTGGTATGGATGTACTTATGGATAAAATTTTGCTAATCAATTAAATCTCACTTAATGAAAACTTATTTGATTCCATTCAATGCACAGAACCAAGATTACAGTATGTTGATCACAACCTTTTTAGTAAAAAAAATCCCAATACCCTTACTATTCTATAATAGTTTAATGTAATTGTTGTTAATGCTAAAGCTAAATACTTTATCTTGGTTAAATTTTTAATTAAAATCTACATGATATAACTATCAAATAAAGATGACCATTATTCTTTCATTGCTATTTCTGTTTCCTACTGTTATTTTTTATCCTTACCAACGACTAATAATAGCGATAACATGGTCTGCATGTATTAATCAAATAACCAAATTTTCTTCCTTTATATAAATTTCACTTATTTTATTCCATTAATATTTATGATGATCTTCTTCAGGTTGTAGTGATATAATTAGGTGATAAACAACATGAAAATAGATGGTTAAAATGATAAGAAAATGTGGACAATTATTGCATATTGTTCAATCATTAAGTTCGATTATATACTATTTTTAGATTTAAAAAAAAACATATATTGATAATTTATTTGTAGGAACATGAACTAAATAAAATGCTCAAAAGGCTAACACTTTTGCCAAAAAAAGATTTAAACTGAAGAAGTCAACGAAAAAAAATATAGTTTTAGCCATAATGTCACATATTATTTCATTTTTTTAATATTTTCCAGCATCTACGACATAAGTTAGAGTTTATTTTATTAAAAATTTATTTTTTCGCCCAAAGTTTGACGTTTCCATTAACTTTTCCTCCTTGACAGAAATTAAATTTTTTGTATTTAACTTTATACATCACCATTATTCTTGGTGAGTCTCTTCTTTGTTGCCCCAAGTTGTAGTTATTATTATTATTATATAATAAGGTTAAAACAACATTGAAATAGAGGGTTAAAACGGCAAAAAAAAGTGGATAATTATTGCAGATTTTTCAATCAATAACATTGATTGCGTACTATTTTTAAATTTAAAGAAATTTATATTCAAACTCTATAATATGTTTACAAAAATTAACTTGGTTATTTTTGGTATTTTGTATTCTCAGTTGATTCATTAGAAAGGAAACAAAATATATTATGCAGTATTTTAGAATTGAATTATATATAACAATAGAGAACATATCAAGGGAAGTTGAAAGAAAAAAGATGGCCATGATTCTTTCATTGCTATTTTGGTTTCTTATTATTATTTGTAACCCTTGCCAATAACTAATAATAGTGATATAAATGGCCTGCATGTACTAATTAAATAATCAAGATTTTCTTCTTTTATATAAATTTCACTTATTTTATTTCTTTAATTTTTATGATAATATTCTTCAAGTTGTAGTGATATAAATAGGTGACAAACAACATGGAAATAGATGGTTAATACGACAAGAAAATGTGGAGAATTATTGCAGATTGTTCTATCATTAACATTGATTATGTACTATTTTAAATTTAAGAAAACATACATTGTAACTCTATAATATATTTGTAAGAACATGAAATTAATGAAATGCTCAAGAGATTAATGTTTTTGTAGGGAAAATGATTTAAATTGAGGAAGAGAACAAAAGAAAATATAGTTTTAGCCGTAATGTCGCGTATCATTTCATATTTTCGTTATTTTAAATTTAAGAAAACATATTTTGAAACTCTATAATATATTTGTAAGAACATGAACTTAATGAAATGCTCAAGAGACTAATGTTTTTGTAGGAAAAAAGATTTAAATTGAGGAAGAGAACAAAAGAAAATATAGTTTTAGCTGTATTGCCGCGTATCATTTCATATTTTCTTTATTTTCCAACATCTACGACATAAGTTAGAGTTTATTTTATTGAAAAAATATTTTTCCTGGAAGTTTGACATTTCCATTATCTTTTCCTCCTAGATAAAAAAATATTATTGAACTTTATACATCACCATTTCCTTCAAACCTTCGAACTAGCCATCATTCTCAGTTTCCTTCCCCCCATGCCTTAACGTTTCGTTTGTACAACCTGGCAGGTTGCTTGACTATTGATTACTGTTATCCACCTTGGTTGCTGTATTCGCCTTGCATCGCTCGGAACTTGCTCTCAACTGTAGAAGAAAAATGCTCATTTTAGACCTTTGATTTGTGAAATATCATCTTTCATAGTCAGTATAGATTTCTTATATATTTAGAACTAAGTTTCATTCCATTCCACTTCCTTAAAGTAAATACAAATGCTTTTTTTTCTTCTTTTTTTCACGACATATGTAATTATGTTGTTCCTTGAGTTGAGTACAAGTTAGTATATGTAATTACTTTTAAATTCCTAAGATTAGCATTTTATATATTTTTTCTCATTATATTTGTTTCTATATATCTCTAGCTTTAATAGTTTGAATTTTAAAAATATATATCTTTTATTACAAATTTTCAACAACTCAATCTTCTTTTGCATTTTTTGTCTAAATCGAAAACATTATTGTTTATGTTTGGTTTCAATCTCTTCCTTCATCTTACACATTTTATTAGTCCACCAGCATTTTCAGTTTGCACTAGAAAATCTTTAAAGCTTTCTTTCTCCTAGATTAAACCAAGCTTTATATAATCCTAAACTGAAAAGGATTTATTATTTCTGTTTGATTATATGTTTCCTGCAGGTTACCTTCATCCCACCTAAATGATATTGATGTTATGTGGGACCACACCAAATGTTTTGAAGGTAGATGTTTCCCTTTACTTCCTTTTGCTGTTGCTTATATACTAGCTTAGCATCTGCAATTGTGACTTCATAATCCTCCCATTATTTCTGTTTTCAATGTCATTTTTTCTTATATTAATGGAGTAAAACTCTAATCAAACATTCATAGTGAATTCACCAGTGATGCAAACATAGTATTGAGTTGGAGATGAACTGATGCATATCATATTTTGAGCACGTGACTGCAGCAAACGTTTACTGACTGCTCTGATGGTTTTGAACATAAGAGTTGAAGCAAGTCAGGCATAAATCATTGTTGTAAGTAATATTTTCGAGCTTAACTGTTGTTGATTACCGTGTGAGGCAGAGTTGCGGTCTTTGTGATAATGTTGTAAGATATGGAGAAGGTAGCAGGCTGATACCGTTGACGGTGATGCTTGAGAATACAAGGATGACACATTTGTGAGCTAGAACATCAAAAATGTGTAGTGAATGGTTTATAACAATGAAACCCTTATGTTCTTCGTTCCAAATTGATCATAGTAGAAGCAGCAGTTAGAGAGATATAATATTGTTTATAGTAAATATCCAACCTAAGAACATATAGCTACTTAGTTGCCAGTTTCTTTACCAAAAAATTTACCTGAAGAAAGTAAATAACAGATGGCTTCTTAGTATGTACACATCTACAAACTACATGAATTATTCCAGTTTAATAGAAACGAAATAATTTGCAATAAATCACTGCCTTTAAAAAAACAAGTTGTTGAACTTGAGGCTGATTAGGATAATCGCTCTTACTAAGAAAATCAATTTTCATATGTTATGTATGAATATAATGTGTTCGCAAATCCACGAACTGGATAATAGCAAATTGCTACAATAAAAGCGTAAATAATCAATAGTGGGGAAAAATTTATTTAAGGAAAAACAATGTTGTGGTGGTCAACTGAACAATTATGAGTTCGTACATTGTTATTCTTAAGATATATAAATAATGTTGTGGCGCCCAACTGAACAATTATGTGTTCGTACATTGTTATCCTTAATATGTATATGTAAGTGTGTGTGTGTGTGTGTATAAAATCAAAGTTAACTTAAATTTTGTTGTGTATGGAACAAGTTATTATGTTGAGTAATAAATATTACGAAAATTAAGAATTTAGTTTGATTGTCTTTTAAACCAATTATGATGTATGTATGTATGTGTATATATATATATATATATATATATATATATGTGTGTGTGTGTGTGTGTGTGTGTGTGTGTGTGTGTGTAATCAAAATTAACGTAATTTAGTTGTGTATGGAACAAGTTATTATATTGATGTTGAGTAATAAATATTGCGAAAATTAAGACTTTAGTTTGATTGTCTTTTGAACCAGTTATTATATTGATGTCCTCAGCAAAATTATATGTATTTAGCAATTAGCTTAACTGTTAGAAATGACATATTTTAGGATCATTGTGTCAACATTTTGGTGGAACCACCGGTAAAAATATAATGTTACTACCATGTCGCACTATTTAAAAAAAAAGTCAAATAAACCTGATTGGGCGATGATGAGATATATAGACATAAACGCACATATACATGTGGTTATTTGCATTTATCATTGATTTAAATCCTATTTCCAAAAAATAAATAAAAAATCGGCGTCACCTTTTTCTCTTTACAAACTAAATCCATATTATTTACAAAGCATTTGTAAAATGGTGCTCTAACATTATTTTTCGTCTAAAGCCATCAATATTTGTCCCTGTTTTAGATAATAGAATATGTTAACACAAATTTAAGGAAAGTGCTACTATAATAGATTTCAAAAGGACAGTCCATGAATTATTACATTTTTATGTCGAGACCGTGTGCGTAGCAAGGGTTAATAATAGTAATCTGCTTCTTCCAATTTCGTAAAGTGAAAGAATATAATTCTTAAATTTGGAAAAAGCTAGCATATAGTCGCTTTTATTGATACTACTGCCAACCAAAAACTACTTGTGAAGCTGATGTCGTATTTTGCAGTGGCGGAGGCATGTGTGGGCAAGGCTGGCCACGTGACCCTCCCAGCAAATTACATAGCAAAAAAAAAGGAAGAAGCGGAATCGATCTCGGAAAAAAGAACAAGAAAAACCCCAAGCAACCTCCAGCGATCAGCGCCTCTAACCTCCAGCGAGCCGCATCCCGCTCCAGTCTTTAGTGAGCAGCCTCCAGCTGCCGTGAACCGATTCTACTCCACTGTCGAAGGCAGCGACTGAAACTTTAATTTCATTCAAATATGGGTGGTAAACCTGAAACTTTGATTTCATTCAATGAATTTCATTGAGTTTATTAGAGTTGAGCTTATTGCATTAACTGCTGCAGAAACGTTGATTTCAATTTGCTAAAATTGCTGAAAGCCTGAAACTTAATTGTTACTTCAATTGGCAAGAAACTGAAATTGAGTATTAGAAAATTAATTGCTACTTAAAGTTTCAATACTTTATATTGCCAAGAAACTGAAATTGAGTACTGAAAAAATAATTTTTACTTAAAGTTTCAGTACTTAAATTAGTAAGAGTATTGAAACTAAATTGCTGAAACTTTGATTTCAGTTTGTTACCCCATTTTATAATGTCAATGTCTTTAATTGAATATTGAAAAAATAGATTGTAATTAAAAAAAAACTAGATATGCGAAAATGACCTACGAAATTGAATATAGTGAAAAATGACCTACGAAATCGAATGGGAGATGAATGGTTGAATGATAGTTGCGTTGTATACATTGAAAATGATATATTCAAAGAGATTAGTAACGATACAATTCTCGATCACTTTCAAAACATGAGAACTCGACGTGGGTAACTTTAAAGTAGTACCATATATGCATGTTTTGTTTTGTTGAAAGACCAATAGTTGATCGTTTTTGTAATCGAATATAATGATATAATTATATTTAGTTGTGTTTGTTTAATGGTGTGAAATTTCCTAAATTATAAGACCAATAACCACCCCCGAACCCCCTGAACTATAATATCCCCCCCCCCCCCCCAAATGTGAATTTCCTGGCTACGCCACTGATTTTGCCTGCATGCCAATCATATTTTTTACATTACCAAGAATTTACATAGGTATTCAAAGTTACAATGCATAGGAATATTTAATATAACAGTTAAATATTACATCGAGTACCTGATTTAGATAAAATTTTCATCCTTGGTACATTTCAAGATTTAGGATTTTAACATCAAATATTTTATTAAATAAAGTATTATATTTTTGTCTATAAAGAATTTACCTCCATTTTTTACTTTTGCTGTCTGTTATAAACAATTAAATATGTTTTTCTTCTTCTAGCATTAGGTATTAAAATTCATCCACTTTATCGCTAAATATCTATAGATTAAATCGACCGTGTGTAACACAGGTTCACCCTTTACTCTATTAGATCCTGGGGTTTTTTTTTTAAAACAAAAAAACCCACTGTTTATATGTAGCAAATAAGAAGTAAAAAAAAACACGATAAGGGTTTTTTTACCTTACGTTTATGAAAAAATAATCCGCTTCTTTTGGATAAATAAGTATAGAACATTCACTTATTTAACATACACTAGCACCAACAGAGGTTTTTGTTGCGAGAACATAGGTTAGTGGCTCTATTTTGCATGAATTCTTCCTGATTAATTTTTTCTATAATACAAATCTTCTACGTAAATTGGAGTTTAGTACTCAAAATGCGTCACTTGTATTAGCAGTAAACATTTATGTGTGGGGGATGTGCATATGTATTGAATTTCAAAATATTATCTCCAACGATTATGGCATAAGTGAACTATATCCACTAAGATTGATTTTTCCAATTTTGCAAGATCATATTCATTTCGACTTTATGAATATTAAAGGATATAAATTTAAGTTTTAGGCTCCATCCTATGTTGCTGCAACAATACAATATAAGTATACTTTTAAAGTTTAATAATACATACATGCATGCATATGTGTGTGCGTGTGTGCACCTGTGTGGATGTGTAGAGATGTTATACTAATTCTTTCATATATGTCATATATTCAACTGGAAATTAAAATAAGTGTCATATTGACAAGTAACTGATTAATATAAGTATACTTTTCAAGTATGTGCTCTCCGTCATGAAGATCTTATCTGCATCGCAGAGGCTCACAAAGTAATATTGAAATTCCAAAAGTCAAGCACATGTTTCCACAGTGCTGAAACTAACATTAACCGAGTTATAAATTTAAACTAAACCACAACTATGTCATCCGATTCTTCTAGATTTATAACAGCGTTTTACATGCAGGCACCATGGAGATGTTTACTGCTAATGTAGGTTTTTCCCTCCAGGTATGAGTGGTTATGAATATAGTCTTTATTTGAATTTTCCTTAGGTTAACCCATATTTTTTCCATTTTATTCAATAGGCCCAAAAAAAAAAACTTGCCTGCTCCGACCGCTCATCCCATTTGACCTGAAAAATCATAGGTTTAGTTTGGTCCAATTCAATTTGGCACACATTATTCCACTTAATTTCTCATGAATCCTATCAAAGCCGGCCCTTGGCCTGGGCAGCCTGGGCGACAGCCCAGGACCCATTTTGTCCAAGGGCCCTCGTTATACGATAATGTAAATTGGTATTTACAATCAAAATATCACCAGTTCATAATAATAATAAAAAAAAGAACCATTCCCAGGCACAGTTTTAATACTGCATGCAGCTTTTACGCTGCAATTCCAAAGCATCATTTCAAATTTTCAATTACTGCATGCCACCTTTTGATGTATGTACTTTTCGGATTCCAAGCATTTCATTTAGCTTGCTGTAATGGTTTCTTCATTTACATTTCTATGAAATCTGAAGTTTGATATTGGAAAAAAAAAACCTACTTTAATGTTGGGTAAAGACTCAAACGTCAGTTCAGTATGCAAGAAGAAGGTATGTAATATTATCTTTCTGCCTCAACATATCATATATAATATGCAGGATTGTGATTTTAATACATCCATTTTGCATTTTAATAGTAGTGACAAGAAGGGGTTAAATCCTTAAAATTATGTGAAAATTAGGAATCAAGGATTGTAAGGTTGATAAGAAGATATGTAATGGATTTTGGATTTGTTCACTTTTTTAGTTACTGCAACTGCCTTCAAACATAAGACTATCTACTTCTTTTGTCCACTAAAAAAAAATCTATTGTCAAACCAATGTTTAAGTAAGTTAGAAAACACAAAATTATTCCAAATTATTTTAATCTCAAATCAGCACATATTTTTAAATACATTATGTTTAAGGCATTTGGGACTTACGAAGAAGTGGTAGAAACAAACAAAGCAATTTATTAATGGTTATTATGTTTCTTAAATTTTTAAATTTAACTTTTTATTGGCCGTTATAAAGGGCTCAATCTTGAATTTTGTCCGGGGCCTAAACTGACATAGGACCGGCCCTGAATCCTATATGTTCTTTCCATTTACCGTATGGTTATAGATCAACTGCAAACAGATTCATTTGGAAAACGGAAGGATATGGATATACAGTTAATATTAGGATTGTCCTAAAATGAAGATACAAAAGGACTAAATGCTCAACACTTTAATTTTAGTACAAGTTCAAATCAAGGTTTAAAATATCGCTTTCCGTTTTCGCACCGATCACTAATAATTTTTGATATTACGGTCCTATTTCAGAAATTCCGGTAATTCCGTTTTGACTCCATTTTGTAAATTTCCAGCATTTTTTTCATTTAAATAGTTAAATACTCTAATAAATGTTCAATACCAACGTCAAGCAAAATACATGGTTCAATTGAGAAAAAATATGTAAGAACACTTGCATAAATTATCTTACATGGTGTTAATTCAATGTAATTTAATTTTACAATTTATTCTACGAAAATTACCATCAACCAAAACAAGTTCAAAGCCCAGCCCACTTACAATGAAGCTATTGGAACGAAAGAAGCTATTATGTTAAGCTGTGTTGTACCCAGGCCATAAAGAAAATAAACATCAATCACATCTTTTTCTTTCTTTGTTGACCGAAATAATGATGGCATAGTACACACAAGGCTGCCACTTGCTGCTTCTTTCCCTTTTTCTCTCGCTAGACGACTTCTTCCTATTCAACGATGTAT
This sequence comes from Allium sativum, assembly GCA_030737875.1. Classification (NCBI taxonomy): domain Eukaryota; kingdom Viridiplantae; phylum Streptophyta; class Magnoliopsida; order Asparagales; family Amaryllidaceae; genus Allium; species Allium sativum. The sequence goes on along the minus strand of CM060916.1, from coordinate 889,830,360 downwards.
TTGCTCGATGATCTCAATAAATAAAGTTTAACGTTTTTCTTCTTCCAGTAATCTCCGTTTATTTTATTTTATTTTGATTTACACAGTTTGTTGATTACAGTTAATTTGTTTGGTTTTTTTCAAGTTCTAACCTGTTGTTTGTTGCAAAGATGGGAATTGGAATTTCTATTGATATCCATTTCGGTCACTGCCGGAACTAGGCCGGATCGGTCGGAATTCCAGCATGTCGGACGGAATCTCAAACCATGGTTTCAAATGTAGGCAACTGTTAAGATATTTACCTAGATAGCTTTGAAAAAGCATTCTAAATTTATTTTTTATGCCATAAATACCATTGTCAATGTTAATGGATTTGAAACATTAAGTATCTAATCCTTTTGTTTACAGCTTTAATAATCCACTTTGGGAATGAACAGAAAGAAACGACTACATATTCGAATGAAGAAAAGTGGATTTTTACCAACAAGCACGGTTTAACATGGTACCTTTTAACATTTATTTGTCAGTGTATTCCGTGTTTACTTCTTAATTTTGATAAATTTTATTCAGCTCGGTGTTGGGGTTTAAGACTGATGTGTGTAGCCAAAAGATTTCTGATGTGGTTGGCTTTCAAAATTAGCCTTCTGTGTATATTTGTTGATATGTATTTTACTATTTTTGGTGTTGTAAATAGATCATAACTAGCCATATGTTTAGGACTGTTTTCAAAGAACTGAGATTTGATTATATATATACCAGCTTATGCGTTATCAGGAGTTTCTTGCTTGCTAATATGCAATACTCTTGCCTTATGAAAAAAGGTGCTATACTGAATTTCATATCCATTTATGCATACTGTTTTTATACAGTATTTATTTAACGCATTAGTAATTGCTATAGGACTAAAAACAAAATATGTTCTCTCATTGCAAAAATCAAGTCATTGCATTATTGTTTGGTATGCTTGCTGCTACATAATAAGATATCCATTGGTAGATGTCTGCAGTCTTGGCCATAATTGCCAACCGTTCAACTAGAGATAATAATACGTTTTCCATTGGTTAGAAGAAAAAAATTAAAAAAAAATTACGCACTGGCATGATTTTTTATCCAAGTAGTCTCCACGTTTTCTGATTTGATTATTGTATTTCAATGTATGGGTAAACATTCTAATTCTGTAGTTTCAGCCAGTTACTTCCAATTTAGAGCAATGGCATCTTCTTTGGATCATTCTTTAATTCATCATTCTTATATATATAATGATGTACCGGCAAGCTTTGAGTAACAGCACGCTCTGAGCAGTTTCTATAACGTAAATGATACTTCAATATGCAAATTATTTTTGATTTTGTCACAACCATTGGCAATTACCGTGTGCGAAGCACGGGTTCGCACTAGTACACTGTAATAAAGAAAAGAATAAAAATTGATACCTACATGCATAGAAAACTGATCCTATAAACTTTACGTAATAAAATCAATAGAAATTTATACCTACAGTGATATAAAACTGATACCCACCTACTGTATCCAAAGAAAAACATACAAAACTGATACTTATAGGATAGTAAAACTAATACCCATAAACTATACATAACACCATTACATGTGAAAGAATAATTCTGAATTTATTGACTAATTTTTCGTGTAGCAGTACATGTAAAACTGATACTACTTAACCATACCATTCGTTTGTATACTGATTTTTTTTTATATAAAAATCAGGATGATGGCTTCGTGAACCCACAACCTAGAGACACTGAAGTGATTACAACAACAACAAAAAAACAAGGATATATCTACAAATGAAGAGAGTAAAAGTGATACCGCATATAGATGTGGTTTGCAAGCAGCAAATAAAATGATCAAACTGGTAAAGGATAATAAATTTCCAACCAAAAAACAAATTGAATTCTCGAAACGCACTCTATTCTTCGAGTTTTCAATATTTTCTATGATGAGAAAATTGCTTTGAAAGAGTGAAAAAAAACATCAAGAGAATTTAGATGCAGTTTACGCTTGCTACTCACCAATGGAAGAAGCTTTTGATTTTGGTGAAGATAAATTGAAAATAATGGAGAATGATATCAGTTTACTATTCTACATGCCACTGGAAGAAAGCAATGTAGAACAAACACCAAAAATGACAAATCGGACGATACTGTCAGACTGCAAATATTTTGTTTTGAGGAACTTTGGATCAACAACATTCATAACTAGAAATTTAATAGAGAGACGAATAAAGCAAGAAGTGGGAAAAATGAAAAAATATAACGCAAAAGACCTATTGTTGCTCCTAATCATGGAGATACTACTTACATTCTTCTTCCCAACAACCAACTGAAGCAATGATGGGGATTTGTACCGTTCTTGTTGGACATAAACAAAATGAAATCTGTTTCATAGCCAAAAACAATCCAAACAAATTTTATCGAATTTGTAAAAAAAAAAAAAAAAATCATCCACAAGCCAAGGAACATGTCTGGATGCTCAATGCTTCCTTTGGTAAGAATTTTTTTTACAATATTCTTATTTTTAATCCAAACAAAACAATATGATTTCATATTTAAAATTATTTTATTTTTTATATTCAGTATGTCATGTGTGAGAAGATCAATCTCATTAAGCAAAGAAGAAACTTCAATAATAAACTCCCACGTTTGGCAAGGTGGGATCTTAAGGGTTTGAACAACATTGTCAACAGAAAATTCTTGAATGAATTAAAGCGTGGAGAGGTATGAAATTTTGATTTAACTTACTATTTCATCTCTTGTTAATATATAAAACAATGTTTTTTAGTACAGATACCTTATACAAGTCAAAACTGATACCTCGGTCCCTTATCATATTGATATTTATAAATACTGATACCTAAAAACTAACACATTAAAAGTGATAAATGAATAATGCTTAAACTGTCACCTAAAAAATGCTAAAACTGATAACTTATAAGTGACATTATAAAACTGATACCTAAAAAATCCTGAAACTGCTACCTTAAAACTAACACCTTAAATTTGATACCTAAATTTAATAAAAATGCTACTTTAAAACTAAAACCTTAAAAATGATACCTAAATATATATAAATCTGACACCTACTTATTATCTTTATAATGTTTCAAAATATGCAGGTTAAGGATATAACAAATATTGAACCACACGAGGCTAAGCCTTTGGAGACATCAGAAGCTTTAACAAGCAGAAGTAAAAGAGGAAAATTAGCAGTGGAAAAAAAACATGGTGAACAACAAGAACAAGTGGATTATTTCGATCAAGATGTCTCAATCAGAATTTAAACCTCCACATTAAAATATTGAAGGAAAAACTAAAGAGTTAAAAGAGGAGATAAAGAAGGAAAATTGAGAAAACAAGCAGAAAGTGAACTTTTCAAACCGAGAAAGCAGCTGAAACAACAAAAGCCAGACTCTAAACATAAAAGAATAGAGGAAAAAGAAGATTCAGAAGCAACAATGGATGATTTCCTATGGCAGAGGGAGAAGAAATTCATGAAACAACAAAAATTGATTTGAATGTTGAAGTAAAAGAGCAAGAAAAACAAACAGAAAGTATTTCAGTTGAGGAAAAAAACACAGCTCAAAAGAAAGACAAGTCTGATAAAGAATAACATGAAACCACACCAAGAAATGATACTGAAATCATTAAAGACAGTGGCATAGTTCAAATGCAAGAAACAAACATTTGAAGACATCACCCCTCCCACCTTTGATTTTGGTGTCACTAAACATGTTCAAAAATAAAAATTGATGAAGATGGTAGTTAAAAACCATCCCAAAAAGGGATAAAAACCAGCCATCAAGCCAACAAGTGGCAAACCACCTTCTTATATTCAAAAACTTAAGGCACAAAGAAGAATTGAAAACGGAACAATTCATATGAATATTCAAAAAAAGCAAGCAAAAAAGGGAAGAAAACAGAAAACAAGAAAAAAGATGAAGCAGCTGAAGAAAAAAAGGAAGAACTACATCTTGCATTGGTAAAAAATAATGAAGCAAAATCCAAAAACCAACAAACCAAACAAGATGAAAAAAAGAAGATGCAAACATAGACACAATAGAGAAAATTCAAGTAGTAGAGCCTATATGGAGAGACCCACACTTGTCACATTGCAAACGTGTGACATGTCATCTAAATGAGGAAGAGGAAAGGATTATAAAGAAATTGTTTTCATCTGCAAAAGCCGATATAAAGTAAGTTTTCTATTTTATTTGTCCTGTTAGATTATACATAAATTTATATTTACTATTAATTTTTTTTCTTTCGAAGCAAATAGTCAAGTTGCTTGGGAAAACGACGATTTGATGAGGGAAGGATGTATAATTACCAAAGATATGCTGAGACATGTACTGGAAGGAACCTTCACAGAAGGGCAGGTAAATGCTTTTATCAAAATTTAATATGATACCCAATTTCATAAAAAATCAATACCCAACATCTGTATCTTAACTAGAATAAGTATTGTTAACATGAAACTAATACCTACATACCTATCAAACTGATACTCGGTAACTGGAACTTTTTTATTTAACATATTCAGTACTAAAACTGATACCTTCAGAGGTACAAAATTGGTACCTAGTAGCTATTACAATAAAAATTGATACTATAAAATATATATAAATGATACCTAATAATTGTCCATAACAAAAAACTGACACCTTCCAACAAAAAAAACTAATATCTAACAAATAATAAATACAAAACTAATGGAACAACATATCAAACTGTCGTGTAGCAAAAACTAACCTACCAATTTAATTTGTGTAACATTTCGTTGTCATTCATAAATCAGATTATTACAGGTTAGCCTTAAATGCGACATGGTCAAAAATAATTATGCAATGTATACAACCATGATAGTAAGTACAATTCCAACATATAATTATTATTTTTATACGTAACTAATTTATAGATTAAATAATAACATACACTCTGATTTGAGCATAAATGCATAGTTGGAAAAAGGAAGGAATTATAAAACATTTAGTTATTCAATTCTTGAAAGAAGCTGCTCTGAACAAGTATACAAAAACAATATACTTTCCAGTGCACTGTGATAGCCATTGGACACTACTAATATTAACATATCCGTCAATGGTATGGTCACACTTCGATTCTATCAGGTCAAGACATTCAAATGAAAGAAATAACGCAAATTTGAGAGATGCCATAACTCTGATATGGAAAATTTTCCAGCTTATTTTTGTTAAAAGTGATACTAATGTATATTTGTTACAGAGATTAGAAGTTGAAACAATATTGCAGCAACTGTGGATAGAGAATAATATTTAGGATATGCAGCTTAGACCGGCAGAAATACTTCAACTATAATATGCACAGCAGCATTTGTAATTGTAATCTTTTTTATGACTTTTCTTTCTAAAAACATTCATTTGTATGTAGCAAATTTACAAACTGATCCCAATACAAATCCAAATTGATACCAACATTTATTCAAACTGATACTCATAGATTAAAAAAACAATACCAATTATTACCATGCACACTACCAATAGTGAAATCACAACCAACATACATCAATCCAATTCAGTTCATACAAAAATTATAGTTATTCATTGTAACGATCCAAGAATTTTAATGTCTAATATATGATATAATTTCAATTTTCTGAATATCAATTGAATTTAATAAGATTTAAATACAAATATTGGTTTAAAAATATTTTATATATCATTTTAAATAAATACTTTTTTTTCTGTTTTATGGATATGATTTTTGCAAAAGAAACCTAATTTAAGAATATTGATTTAAAAATCATTTATATTTTTGGGTTAGGTAAATATTTTGTTTTATGAACATGATGTTTGTAATAAAAACCTATTTTAAGATCATATTTAAATATAAAATTTTATCAAATAAATTTGATATATTTAAGGAAGTTATGTTATGATTTTTCAAATCTATTTTTGATATTGAGATTCAAAAGTTATAGGTATATATTTTATAAAGAATTGATTAAGTATTTAAATATTTAAATTAAAATTAAGTCAATTTAAAGTAATCGTTCAGTTTCCATATGTGCAGTCTTAAATTTATTTTATAGAATTTTACTGTAATTTTTAAATTTGGAAAATAAGCGAATATTTTTCTAATGTATTTTAGGGTAACCATGGTCCGTTTGACACGAATCAATCGATCAGTTTATATTTTGTTTTGAGTTCCGTATACCAGTTGTTATGATTGAGATTGTATTACCGTCCGTAGTTTAAATAAATAATTGCACTTCGAACCCGGATTGTTGTCTACACCTTTTTGTTTCCTTCCCTGGCGTGTCTAAATCGCTAAACAAATGTGAACCAAACTTAAACGATTGCCCAAATATTTGTATACGATGATAGCACCTTTTAAGGAAGCTTGGCGCGTGTAAAGTGAATGAAGCCCACAAAGGACATCTGTCCGAAAAAAGGGGACACGTGCTACCTCCTTTCCCATGTTTTCAATTGCATCTACACCAAGCTTCTCTCTCTCCCCATAACGCGTTCTGTCCTTCCCTTTATGTCACATCGAAAGTTTTCCCCTCCTCTTCGTGTTAATTGCTCCACCGTCCCTTTCACCTCCACATGCACCCTCCGCCATGTATACTACTCGCTTCCGCCAGTCCACATGAACCGCCTCCACTAGTAGATCCACACCTTCGTTGCCCTATGCAACATAGTAGAACTTCTCGCCCTCGGCCTCCTGCATGTGAGTTCCGCCACCTTGCTGCTGCCACCGTACAAACTTCCCTGCGTGACCTTCCTCCACTATACGAGAACACGTCAGCTCTCCCCTATTGACAAACTCCATCCGCATGCAAGGAAATACCCAGTGTTGCACCATGTCTTTGTGTTTCCTATGCGTGTGTTTATTTACATATATAAAAGCGAAATCAGTGTGAGGATGAACAAAAAAAATACTGGGTTGGCGATTGGTTTAAATTGTTGTATCTAGTTTTAAGGGTGAGTGGAAGTTAGAAGGCGAGGAGTTGGGTTAGTTAAGCAAGAATTGGGGCGTGCGATAGTTTTCAGTTCAGGTGGAGGTTTATTTGAACTTAAGTTGTTGATGAAATGGGTTTTGGTGTTGTGTTGCTTGCATATTGAAGCCAAGATGTTCTCTTGTTGGTAGTTGAATTAGTTGACGTAAATGGTACTCGAGTGGAGGTAGAGGAGTATGCTAGTCTGGAGTTTAGTGCAGTTAGAAGCCGCCACTATTAGGACGAAGATTTAGCAGTGGAAATGGCGTGCATGTAAGTTGAAAAGGAAATAGGTAAATGGATGGACTTGGTGGTTGTTTGGCTTAAGGGATGTTGGTTTTCTGGATTCCAATAATTTAGAGGAGGAGGATTTGGTTGTGCAGTACTGAAAAGAAGGATTATAGGTAATTGGTTGATTTATTTAATCTTTAAATTATTTAATTAAGTTTAATTCAATTGATTTCTTGATTGAAATATATAACCGATAGTAGATTCAATTGAACGTCGAACATCATTATTAATTTAATTCTATATCAAATTTAGCAGAGAAAGCACCAACTACAAATAGTAATTGGATTGGTAAGTGGTAGCATTGTTCATTCGCTTGATTAGTAAGGAAACCCTATCCATGAAGATTTATGGAGCTATTTCGGTGAGAACTTCTAATTTAAATTATTTGTTTAAATTAGTTAATTATAATTAGCAGAGATAATTATAATTTGTTGATGATGATTGTGTGATGGATGTTATTATGTGAATGGATGTGCATGTAGTTAGATAACACACTAAACACTGGAAGCGTTATCGGTAGTAACGCTTGTGCACAACTGAACTGTTTGTTGTTGATGATAACGATAATTCATTATCATTTGATGTATATGGTTGATTTATTCTGTTTGTATGATGCACACACAATACCATGGTTATAGGATTATACAGGTGATCGATTTTATTCCCCTTCCATATAAATAAAGTTTGATTTTCTAATATTAAAATATTATCATGTTCAGTTTATTTCAAAATAAGATTTTTAAAATTTGAATATGGTTTTGAAAACATAATATGATAATATAGACACCAGAACGTTCTAGGATGACAGAGAGGATGGTGTCTAGGCTTGGATCTGGAAATGCAGTTTCCTGCTCTCCCTGGCTATCCCTAACTGGTCCGATAACGGGATGGTAAATTCAAAATCTGATTTGAAATATAATTTGAACCTGTTTCAAATGATTTGGAAATATAAATTAAATTGAAAAGGGCATGGAAATTTATAATCATTGTATGGTTTGGATAGAGCGCACTATGATGCGACAATTCGTAAATACCGATTTCAAACTTTGAGTGGCTATATTATTTTAAATTAACTTAACTTGAAATGAGACGCATTGGATTTTCAAATAATAATCGTATTTGAGTAGAAAGGAAATTTCGATTTTTGACATATGATTTTTCAAGTTATATTCAAATAAATTCGAATTACGTGTAGTTACCGATCATAATCAAATAAAACAAGTTATCAAGTTGGAAAAATTTATGATAATTCCTAAAAAGGTGATTAGAATTAGAATACTTGAATTTCGAATAAAATTTTAAATCTATTTGATTTAAATGGCTATTTTAACAGCAGTGCTTTGGTAACATTTCCAAATGTTATTATTGATTATTGGTTTGAAATTTAAAGCAGGAACTATTATTTGACTATAAGAATAATTTATAAAATAGTTCAAGATTATTAAAGTATTGGAAATACTTATATGGGGTTGAAATGGGTTTTTCCAATTTTAAAATTTGGATATGGTTGGAGATAAATCTTCGGATATTTATTATTAACTCGGTGGATGAAAACTCTTATTATCTGAGGAATTTAAAAGGTAATTCACCGTTATTCCACTTATAATATGAGTTGGATACGGAGATTAATATTGAAGATAAGTTGATGTTATTTCTATCCAGATCAATTATCAAAGAGTTTAATAAATCTTTTAATTAAGATATGGGTTCTCCACCTGATTGAAATAAGAGATAGAAATAATCTTTGATATTTGGTATAAAATTTCATGGTGTAAATGAATACTATCTGAGGAATTTGAAAGATATTATTATATCGCTATTCCACTTATAGTATTCGTTGATTATGAGAATTTATATCGAATATAAGTGGATAAAATTTCTGTGTAATTTATGATTCAATATCGATTGATTTGGGTTTTGTCGTGAATCTTATCTTTAATAATATCATTCTTGAAACCAGATGAGATGGATTGGTGGAAATTCATATCGTAATTATGATTTAATCAAATCTTTGATTTGAGGGAAATTAAAGGTAAGAAATTGAATCGAAGGAATAATCTTTGATTTCAGAGAAGAATTTAAGACGATAACGAGATGTATGAAATTAAAGTAATTCAAATCTTGAGTCGTATATGAATTGATAAATACTTGGAAGGAGATTTGATTTGAAAAGCCGGTGTAAACCATAGCTACTGTTTTAAGTGCGCTTGTTACTTGGAAAGACCGGGATTGAGTATGTGTTCGAAAACCATTCCAAGTAGTAATCTGACGTTATGCAGCAAATTCAAGACTCGGTAAACGACGAATGAAGACCGGGAATATTTGAATTTGTTTAGATTGATTGTTGATAAATGTCTCGGTTGGGTAGGCCGCTCGATACGAGGTATGAGTTACATGAGACCTGAACATATTTAAGTATTTTTGGGTTGTTGATCCGTTCAGACCCAGGACGGATTGTATGGATGGTGTGTCTGACATTAAAATTGACCGAATAGCACTAATTTCCGTTAACGTATATCGGATTCGTGGCAATATATTATCCTCATCTCTAAGTCATATGAATTTAGAGGGTATGCATTAGTTGAAATCAGTGATATGTCGTGAATTGTCAATGTGGCATACCCGAGTTATGAAACGAGCTAGTGATGATCAAAGAATGGCTTATTGAAGCATAGCTTTATGTATGACGTGACGTCGACAAACCTCACACCCCGGATTGATGAGAAACTGGCGGTTAGGTTTTATATTGATATGTGAATTGATGATGAAGCTGTGCAGCAGTGGGAAACCACTTATGAACCTGGGGAAGTTGGGTATGTTCGGGGAGTCGTGTCTGATCGAAAACCGTTGATCTGTCCTGACGAGGTATAGTTGGTGTCCGCAAATGGACGAAAAAGCCGTTGAGGCACTTCGTTTTGTATCCCTGATTGATCTTTCGTGCCAGGAATCATCAAGTTGGAAATCCAATCTCCAATACGAGCCAGACGATTTCGATTGTATATACATATGGCGACATAATATTATGGGTATTATGCCGTCTAGGATTAATACATTTATTTGCGAAATTGTTTTCCACACTATATGATAATATTAGAAGAGGATTGTCACGTATGAAAGCATGTTTGATTGACATAAGGTAAACTCGCCCATCTGGTGTGTGCTTGCATTGTGTGATATGGGACGAGCTTATGACAGCTTCATTTTTCCCAAAGTCATTGCGAATTCATATGCACGGGTATTCACATGGAGTAAACCCGTTCCGCGTTAGCGGCGTGGTCCAGTGAATTTCCCAACTTTAAAATAAAATCTAAATATAACTGTTTTTGAGTTCTCATACCAGTCCCACGACTGACCTGGAGTTTATTGTTCCTCTCTAAATTCTGGGTGCCCATTAATTTCCACATGGGCAGCCAGTAGTTTAGTTTTGCAGTTTTAGTTCGTTGGAGCAAGTTTTGGAGTGCTTTCTAAGTTGGAGTCCGCGATAGAGTTGAAGCTTCCGCTGTGTTTTGTTCTTCCGCTGAGAGTATATTTTCTTTTCTTCCGCTGTATGTGTTGTAACTCTGATATTCTATGTAACTCTGATGTAACATTGTATTTTGCTATGAAAAGTTCGATTATTTTGTTCAATATATGCTTGTACCCATAACAATTCGTCTTTATGAACGTTTTGAGTCGGTTTAATTACCGGCAAGGACTGGGCAAAAAGGCGGGTCATTACATTCATGCATTTAGTTAAAACCATCACTTGTATTGATTGTTGTCATAACCTAATTACTTGTATGACATACTACAACAATTATTTATAACCATCAAAATATTTCAATTATGCAGAGTTGATTATGGAATATTTGTCATGATTTTTATGGTCGCACACAACAGATCTGAAGTACCACTGAAAGTGACAAAGAAAAATATGTTGTTAGCTAGAGAAGTTTTTTTGTACGAAGTACTTATAGATCATACATGCTGCTGGGATTTAGTTAAATTCAATACTGGATTGAATAAAAGTACAAGTAAAGGAATGAATTCATGCTTGGGTTGAGAAAATGTGATTGTTATATTCAGGAACAATGTTGTATGTAATTATATTGTGTAGGAAAACAATGTTTTTATGTCAGTTTTACGTGTAAACAGATCTATATATTTTTCATATCAGTTTTGACTGAATTGATGTATTGAACACTAATGTTGCTTACATATATATATATATATATTATATATATATATATGTGCTGATGGATAAAATGTTCATAATATTGTTGTTTCGCAAGACAAATTATTGAAGTGATACCAATTTTAATGCAGTAGTGATACCGTGAAAGTCATGCACGGCTGAATTTTTGAAAAATTGATACCTAAAATGTTGTAAAACTAATAGCCATAAATTGCAGACAACAAAAAATAGAATACAGATACCTACCAAGGCTTAAAACTGATACATAAACACTATGAAGAAAGAAAATAATTAAAACAGATACCTACTGCTATACAAAATTGATACTTACAAACTACACAGAAGAGAATTGAGAAAACCCGATACTAGAAAAATGAAAAACTGATACCCAATCCCTGTTACAATAAAATTAAAAACAAAACTGATACCTACATTAGTGCAAAACTGATACCCATGACATGATAACAAAAATAAAACTAAAACTTATACCTATAGAGCCTTTAAACTGATACCTAAAAACTGTAAGCAAGAAATTAACGGAAAAATGATACTTACAGGAAGGTAAAACTGATACCCAACATTAGAAACAAAAAAATATGACATAAATTTGATACCTACAACAGAGTAAAATTGATGCCCATCGTACAAATCTGATATAAGTGATTATAAAAACATGATATAATATCACACCAACAATAAATCAATGTAACAATAAAATAAAAGCACAATAAGATATGAAGAATTTGAATAAAAACTATAGAATATTGAGCATATTTCCAAGGTATCAAACACCACTTTGCTAACGTATACAAGTTTATTTGGATTTTTTTTTTTTTGAAAATACATGTATGCCCTAAAACAAAAGTAATAAAAATTACTTATTATTTGAAGCTTGACAATTACGCTTTTTATGGCCATATTGAGTGCACACGCCGCATTTATTTTGCTTGTTCTAGAAAAATGCAAAGCCTCCTTTTTGTTTTGTTGATAGTCTCCCAGCTCCACGTTTATCCTTCGATGACCTAATCACTTCATCACTAGTTGAATCAACATCGGGTTTATCATAGGCAGATATAGGATTAATAGTACTACAATATGAAGATCGATAAACTTTTACAGTGAAATAACGCTCAACGAAATTATACACATTTAATTTCACTTGCTTAATGCATTTTATTGTATGAGCAAAAAGAAATCCCATTACTTTTCATTGATTACCACTGCAAGTCCAATATTTGAGATCAACACGATGCTAGATTGGAGATTTCACTTCAAAAAGGAATTCAAAATATTTATCCGAAACCTTCTTCAAGCAACTCTTTCAAGCGATTTCCCATCATTGGGCATAAAATTGAAGTCCATAAACGACATTCCTTTCTCCTTTTAGCCATTTTCTCCATAATATTAATATGTATTCCATCCAAGCATGATGTGATAGGTAAAGACATCTCATCTAAAATCCAACTATTAAACATTTCAACCACGTTAGAGCTATACTCCCTATACCGTTTACCCCCAAAAAAACAAGTCGGCCCAGTTATCAAATGGTTTATCTCTCAAAAAATTCACAACTGCATTACCACCAATTTCCAAAAATTTAGAATGTACACGATCAAACTCAAACGTACTAGATGCTCTAGAATATGTCTTAAAACAATTCAACAATTGAATTGTTTGCCTTTTTAAACTTAATTACTAAGAGCAAATTTTGTTCTATATGAAGCTAGTAATAACTATGAAATGACACAGGAAAAATCTCATGAACACCTGAAAGTAAACCTTGATGACAATCCGACATAAAAACCAAAATCTTATCTTATTAAAGCATTTCCTTCAAATGACTTTAAAACCAACTCTAATTGTCTCCATTTTTTATTGAAACTATGGCCATTGCTAGAGGGAAGAAAACTATGAAACAAATTAGCAAAAATTTGAAAGTGCTACCTACTAGCTATAACATTAAAAGAGATACATTCAGACAAAGAAAACTGCTACTGTATAGCTGCAATATTAAAACTGATACCTACAGACATACAAAACTGCTACCTACAAGCTGTAGACTAAAAGCCGATACCGTCAGACATACAAAACTGCTACCTCCTAGCTGCATAGAACAAACTGATACTGTCAAACATACAAAACTGCTACCTACCAACTGCAATATTAAAAACTGTTACCATAAATAATATAAAACCGATATCTAAAAACTGTAAAACCAAAAATTGATACTCTCCTAGATAAACAACTGATACCTAAAAAATAGTAACCAACAAACTGATACTACAACAAAACAATCTAACACTACACCATACCTTGGTTACCATTCTTTGCAGTAGCACCAATCAATACACCTGGCCTCCTCTTCAAATGAGTCCCATCTAAAAATATGACAGGTCGACAATGCTTGAACCCAGGAATACAAGCACTTAAGCTAACAAACACTCTCTCAAATTGAGTTGTAGAAGAGTTTACCTCCATCATAACATAAGAACCCGGATTATGATTATCTAGTGCCTCTAGATACCAAGTCAAAGCATTATAAGACATTGCATCATGACCATACAATTCCGTTAAAGCAAGTTGCTTCCCACAATAAGCAAAAGAGTAAGACAATTGAATATTCAACTCTCTACGAAAATCATCCATGGTATCTTTTGGTTTCTTACTCAGATGATCTCTAATTTCATCTATTATAAAAGATTTAACAAATGATCTAGGAAGATGAGGTTTGTTCAAATTTGTTAGACCACCACCACAAGAATGTTCAACAACCAAAGTCCGAATAGAAAACCAACTAAGCTGCCCGAAATCACAAGAAGCATGCACTTTAAACGGACATCCAGTGGAAGACGATGAGCAAACTGTCGTAATCCTGCTAGAGCTATTCTTAAGGAAATGTAACTCATGACCTATTTTAATTTGGTATGCCATTAAGAATTCTCTAAAGTCGTTGGCCCCTCTAAAATAAAAACCAATAAAATCAGAAATTGTTAATGTAGAACCTCTTCTCATCAAGTCTTTCAAGCAAATTTTCCTATGCACGGTAATATTTGCACCCAAGCATCCAGTAGAAGATGAAGGCATTGAAACATTAGTTGAAAGCGAAGAAGAACCAACTATGATGTTTACCAATTTGAAATCCTTCAACTTATCATCAAAACAAAAAAATCACTCTTCTTGTGTAGTTGAAAAACAAACGGTACTTTGCAGATCAGAATCAGTGTCAATAATTATAGTTTTTTTCTCAAGCATATAGTTGATTCAATCAACATAGGAGTTAGCTGAGACCAATTCCGACATATTTCACTTCACAAATCATAAATAAAGCAATCAACCGACAACCGAGTGTTAAAACGGGAGTAATTGAAGATAACTACAATAAGAAGACTGTTTTCACCACTGCAAGGTAAATATAAATCATAAAATTCATTTAGCAAACCAAACAATTGAGATCTAATACCAAGTTGACACAGTTTTGATACCCACAGACATAAAACTGATACCCACATATATAAAACTGATACCTATAAACCGCTATAATTTTTTTTTAAAAGACTAGTAGGAATTACATTACTATTTGATTATTTAACATAATATTAGTTAGACTGAGCTATAAAGTTAATGCAACATTACAAGTACAAAATTAATACGATACCAAAATTGTAAGAACAAAAACATAACACAGTTAATACCAAAAACTGGTACCAAAAAAAAAATTTGATAAACTGAAACACACACACTGTTGTAATTTAAAAAAATCCAAAAATTATTTACATTATATTCTGATTGATTAAAGCAATACAATTTAGATTGAAATACATAGTTAATGCAAGAATACAACTACACAATAAATATAACATCAGAAACACGAATAAAAAATATAAAGCAGAGCTAATTAAACGAAATTGATACCCAAAAAAATATAACTGATAACCAACATTTGAATAGGCAAAAAATAGAATGAACCTGCTTGTAGAACCAAGAGAAACCGTTAATCACCAATACAAACAAAAAAACCTAATCAAAGTTTTTAACATTAAATTAAAATGATTATGAGAGGAAAAAAATTCAATTGATGCAAACAGGAAAAAAATACCAATGTTTGAAATTTGAGCGAGATTGAATTTTTGATGTGCAATCAATACCGATATGCATGAGATCGAATTTGTTGTGCGATCAATACAAATGTTTGAAGATGATTGTTATAGATCAATGGCGACATCGAGATTCGGAAAATCAAAATTGAGGAAGAAGATACCCAGCGCGCGCCGTCAAATACGATTTCATAAAAAATAATCAGTATATTGTCCTTCTAATTAAAATTTCAGTAGGCTGTTTATTCTGTTATTATTACTATTATACATATAGAAGAGATTATTTATCTTTGTGTATTATTTTCTCTCATTCAGTCTCACTTAATTACTCTCCTCTAGTCAGTTTAACGAGCAGTTGTTCCTTCGCCTCATAGCAGTAAATATGCTATAGTTAGAACCACATTTATTTATATGTTAGAAAATAGTTTCTCATTGTATTCTTTTCATCTCCCCACTTCCTAAAACTTATACAATCAAACAAACATTCTCTTCTCTTTTTCAACACCTTCAATATAGGAACAACATTCTTCTTTCCTCGTAATTTTCGATCTTCGCCTTATTCTCTTCAATCTCAATTTTTATATGTAGTACTAATTTTTCTATCCAGATGAAGTATATTTTTAAATAAATTATATATTGATGTCATAATATTTTTAAATGATTATAGTTCATATGAGTTGGTTTTTATATATGTTGCTTTTAGTGTTATGGATCTTATGGAAAAAATAACCCAAAGCTACCAAAAAAGTTTCGCTTACTTGATAAATAAGCTTGATTTAAAATTTTGATCTTTATTTTATTACATGCCTATTCTCATAATTCGAAATTGATTTTTTTCTATTTCTGATTTTTTAATGTTGACTTAAATTTTATTAGTTTCCCTTTTATTTTAGTTCTCGCTTTCCTTTGTAAGTTCTCACATTTTTCTCTATGCGGTTCTTCACTTCCATAACTATAAAAATATAATTTTCAATGGAAAATAAAATAAAGCTTTTTTAAATATTTTTTGAGATTTAGGCCCTCTACTGCCAATTACTCAACCAATTCTGCTCAATGGTTAAAACAAAACAAACGTTGAATTTCAGGTCAACGGTCAATAACCAAATCAATCACTCAATCAGAACAGTTCATAAAATGATAATATGGGGGTAAATAATATCTAATATATTTGAGGAATCTAGTTGGATCCCTCCAACCTATTCTTCCCTGCATTATAATAGATTATCTCACATAAATTCATTCAATTCAATTTAACTAATAATTTCTATAACAGTAAATAACGACTATTCAACATCAACCAATTCAAACAATTAAACGTTGTTATTTAATAAACGTGACCAACAAGGTAAGTTACCTTCATTATGTCCAATAGTTAAAATAACGGTTTGGTTTTCACTGAAATTAAACAATGTTTAATTTCATTGATTCAGTCAATATATGAATATATATTTAACAAGCAACCAACCATTAGCAATCATAGCACACGATTATAAAACCCAACTTATATAAAATATAATGGGAAGAACTGAATGAGTTTAACTCACATTGATTTGATTTCGTTGAAATGGTCCGGTTACGGTTAAATTAAATAGTCGTTTAATTTAACTATAAATTCCAGTCGTCTCCAGTAGTGTCCGGATCAGTTCCATACTGTTCTGCTCGTCAAGATGATTCCAACGTTATATGGTTTGTCCAATTCTAATCACATATAAATAATTTATTAATATTTAAATAATTTACTAAGTTCAAGTCATTAATTAATTCCCTACTTAAGTTTTATTAAAGTGATTACATTCGGATTTACACAAGCTGATGCTTCTCGTTACTGTTCGACTTCGAACCCGCCTCTCCAGGGCTTTTAATTCCATCTGCGTTGATTTAGCATCTATATTAGTTTACCATCTAATATAATAATTAACTCCCTAAACAAAATTTAATTACCCAACTAATTGCGTTTTAATTTGGAGTATTACAAGTAAACAGTCAGGTCGACTTAAGATTCCTTCGTCGTTCTCTTGTTCACGCATTTACTGTTTCGAAGATCCTACAACCAATTTTTTTCTATAAGGTTTAATTAAGAGGATTACTATTAATTAATTAATATAAATTTACAACCTATACTCAGTTACATTCTTTCATTATAGGGATACCGTCGAGCTTCTTCATCACGTTCTAGAACTTCGATGTCACCACGTTGACCCCCACTTTCAACCTAACCGTTCCTTCCACCATGGCTTTGACGCCGATCAATTACTGCTAGTCCATGCGCCATGAATTCCTCTAACTACGGTCCAAAACTCATCATCATCGGTGCCATAAATCATCAATTAATGACCCTCAAACGTCGTACCCTTCAAGCGATACTCTGGACAACCCAGAAGTCAAGGTCCAATCATAGTCGTTAATCAGATCAAGCTCATCATTTATGTAGTTGGTGATATTTAGAATAAAGGTGAGGAATTCGTGATTTTGGAAGGGAAAACATCGGTGATTTCTGGCCGTTACCAATGTTTGTGGAGGCACTGGTGTTATTTGACTAGGGATTGTAGTTTGATGCACAGATTAGGGTTGGATGGGTATAAATTGGGAAAGTTTAATATTATTTAATTATAACGAAACTTATCCATTAAGTATCACACAAAAACTATCATATACGATTTCCAATCGAGATGAAACTCCTAATCCTAGAATAAAAATATATTCTGGACATGATGGAATAGGTTTCGTCGAATTCTGAGGTCGTTTGTAAAATCCCTTTATAATTCACAGGCTAAAAATCATGTGTTTAAATTTTCCACGATCATAAAATAAATCCAATCAACTAGAAACTTTGAGATTCTACTATAACTTTTCCTTACGGATCCAACGAAATTTATTTCGTTAAAATCGGAGTTCGTTTAGCTAGTCATTTATTCCTTTAAAGTTACCCATGTCAAATAATATAACCGATTAAATAAAAACAAGGGCGTTTGATGCTTCCACGATCAAACGGTAAGTCCGATTGATACGAAAATTGAAGCCCTAACATAATTAATTAATATGAATCTAATGGCACAAGTTTATTTGCATTCCGAGACTGTTTCCCGATACGCTATTTTTATACGCCAACGCTATTTTGGACACCGAAATACCCAAGGTCCAAAAATGACAAACTACCTACCTATCCTGACTCTAAACATTGATACGAACTCAATGGAATTGGTTTCGTGGTTTAATTCGACCGTCTGATCAAGTTATACACAAATACCTCCCTATTAAATTAAATAAATTTAATTACACGCTATAGAAAATGAATGAGCGTTTACGGCTGCCGTTGTCACATACGACACTGGTTTGCCATGAAATTTGATATCGCATAATAATTTAACATTACAGTTCCAATGAAACTAATTTCATCGAAAACTGGACCCTTTTGCTAAATCGCTATTTTAAGGCTTATATAATATCGATTAAAATATTATAAAAACCCAAAATAATCTAATTAAATAATAATAAATTATTATTATCGTAAATACCCAACTGGAAATATCATATAGCTTCAAATATAAATTATATAACTTAATATCATCAATTTCGAGTTAAACGTTATCCAAATTATACAAAAACCGGTATAATTTTGTTAAATAAACGTTATCGTTAATTAATGATTTTCATAGCGACTTTTTTAATATTTAATTTGGACATAACTAATAATCTATAAAACTAAATTTGGATTTTTCTCTTCCATATGAAAATTATAATCAACAAGATTCCAACGTTTCTTGTTTCACAGAATTCCAACTTATATCGGATCTTGTATATTCAATTAAAGTTCAAAACTCAATATTACGAACTACCATGTGATTTCGAGCTCGATTTAAATTATATATAAATTATAACATTCAAACTTCGTTTTATAAACTATTTCAATATTAAAATCCATTAATATTCCAAATATAATATTTAAAATAATAAATTAATTTAAACATTCGATTATCAAAAATATGGGACATTACAGACTAAACGCCATATGCCATCCGATAATTTAATGTGCGATAATTATTACGAAGTGAAAAAACTTATGTCGTCTTTTGGTTTGCCATATCAGAAAATAGATAAATGTTGAAAGGGTTGCATGTTGTATTGGAAAGAAGACAACAATCTTAGAAAATGTAAGTTTTGTACTCAAGAAAGATACAAACCAAGAAAAAAGAAGGGAAAAGAAGTTCCGCACAAGCGTATGCATTATTTACCCATCACCCCTAGACTTCAAAGATTATATGCATAATCTGTAACAATGCAGCATATGAGATGGCACATTGTGAGAACACCTAAAGAAGGTATGTTGACACACCCATCGGATGGATAAGCATGGAAACATTTCAACAAGAAATATTCAGATTTCACAGCGGAGAGCCACAACGTTAGACTAGGTTTATGTATAGATGGCTTCGCATCGTTTTCTCGGTTTGGTTCTAAATATTCATCTTGGCCTATAATAATCACGCCTTACAATCTACTCCCTTGGATGTGTATGAAAACTCTATGCATGTTTCTCACGGTTTTCATTCCTGGCCCTGATGATCCGACACAAGGTATTGATGTTTACTTACAATCGTTAATTGAAGTATTGAAAAAATTATGGAATGAAGGAGTTGAAACATACGACGTATCAAAAAAGAAAAAATTTCAGATGTTCGCTTCTTTGTTACGGACCATTAGTAATTTTTCTGCATGTGCAATGATTTTGGGTTGGAGTATAGCCGATCGTTTTTCTTGTCCTTATTGCATGGAAGAAACATGAGCATTTTCGTTACCGTATGGAAAGAAATTTCATGGTTTGATTATAATTGATGATTTCTTCATATTAAATGTACTTTTAGAAGAGACAAAAAAACTTCACGTCTAATAGACATGAGGCTCTACGACCACCAACGGTTTGGTCGAGCGAGGAAATATATGAACTTGTAAAAGATTATCCAAAGATACATGAAACCGGAAAACAAATTGATATTCAAGGTAAATGGACGATTCATAATTGGTGCAAACAGAGTATATTCATGAATTGCCTTATTGGAAACATCTCTTAATCTGTCATAACATTGATGTGATGCATAACGAGAAAAGCATATTTGATAATGTGTTTAATATAGTTCTGAATGTGAAGGGCAAGACTAAGGGCGATCTAAAATCTAGACATGATATAGAGGAAATATGCAATCATCCTGAGCTTCATATGAAGCCCAATGATAGTAAAAAAAACCCAAAGCACGCTATGAACTAGACAACAACCAAGTTAAAGTATTGTTAAAATGGGTGAAAGAATTACGTTTTCCCAATGGAATTTCCTCTAATCTCCGTAAATGTGTCAACTATACAAACGAAAGGCTGAGTGGAATGAAAAGCCATGATTGTCATGTAGTGATGGAAAATTTATTACCCATCGCATTCAAAGAATTGTTACCTGGAAAAGTTTGAATGTAATAACAGAACTTAGCTTATTTTACATGGAGCATTGTTCAAATACGTTAAAAATGACTGTCTACTTAAACTTGAAGAAGAAATCCCTATACTACTCTGCAAACTGGAGAATATATTTCCTTCGGGTTTCTTTAACGTAATGGAGCATTTACCTGTTCATCTTCCAAAGGAAGCACGTTTTCAAGGTCCTGTGCAATATGGATGGATGTATCCATTCAAAAGATATGTTATTATACTAAGTATTCAAATGTTAATTTAAATATAAACAGAACTTAATATTGAACCGAACTAATTTTTATTAGGTACTTAAATCATTTGAAGAAAAAAGTGAGACAAAAAGCTCGAGTTGAAGTTCTATTTGCAAAACATATATCGAAGAAGAAGCTTCTTTTTTCTCTCATTATTTTAATGATCATGTGAACTTATCACTTGGAAGCGTTTCGCGTAATGATAAGAGGGTTGAACAAGATTCTTCTTATGAATCAACATTTTCTATTTTTAAATAACATGGCCGACATGCTAGAAAATGTGTTGAAATATGGCTAAATGATAAAGATTGTCATGTAGCACACACATATATTCTTATTAATTGTCCTTAAGTTGCTCCTTTTGTCAGGTAATCATTTTTTTCCAAGTTTTACTAAATTTAAGTTAAACTTGTTAATAATAATGTAACATATAATGTTTGTGTTTGCAGTATTTATGAATCACAAAATCCAAGCAGCGATTTAAGCAAAGATTTCAGTAGTTGGTTTAGGAACTACGTTTTTGATCCCACAAATCATGTGCTCGACGAAGGACTACAACATTTAGCCTTTGGGCCAAAAAGAAAAGTCAAAACGTGTCCAATATTTTTTGTTAATTGGTATAAATTCAAAACCAAAGAATACGGAGCTGAAAAATTAACAAACAATACTGGTGTGTTTGTTAAAGGCAGCAAAGATCCTAATAATCATATAAATGATTTTTATGGCGATTTACTTAGATTTTGCGATTTACATGTTTTACAAGGCCCGTAGAGGATGTTTATTTGTTTAGATGCAACTGGTTTAGCAATGTTCCAGGTCCTGATATTAACGTGCATCCCAAGTATAATCATGTAGAAATTAAACATACCTCACGTTATCAAAAGTACGACCCTTTTTGTACTAGCCAAACAAGCCCTACAAGCTTATTATGCCCTTTATCTGTCTCTAAAAAGGGATAAAGCAGATTGGTCTGCGATTTTTAAAACTAAGGCAAGATTTACGTTCGATGGATAGAATATTCTTGATGAACAAGCCCATCAAGTAGATCTAGAGGAAAATGTTAAAATAACAATTGGAGACGATCAAACGGACTTTGGACCATAAAATGATGAGGCAAATGTATTATTCGATGCATTTGAGAGTGTAGAGGAAAACAATATAGAGCACAAAACCGAGTCTAAATCAGAAAATGACGAAGAAAACGATGAAGACTGAGTAAAATTTGGTAATTTTCACAACTATTCACATACATTTACATATGTTTAATATTGCATTTTTAACAGTTAATCATATCATAATTAGTATGATTTGTATATGTATCAATATGGCAGGTATATTATGTCTAGCTCTCGTCGACGTGGCGGTGAGAATAGTGGCTTTGGTAACCTGACAGTAATGAATCCTTTTGCATACATACAATAAATTAACGTTTAAATATACAGTGTTATAATATTTTATATGCTGAAATAACATTTTTACTATTCATTCTATTTGCAGACTCGACAACCTAAGAAGGCCTAATACAAAAAAGAAATTAAAGAGCTTAGAATCATGATGAGCAGCTACTTGAGCAGAGTCGTCTTTAGACTATGCAGTTGGAGCAGCTAAATCATAAGTTTGCAAAGTATGTGCACATTCATGATAGTCGTCCTTCGTCGTCTGCTGATTCCGGAAGCGATGCTTGAGGTATTTGTTTTTTATGACTTGAAGATGATGACATTTTGTTTGAATGTTGTATATTTTGGCATGGAGTGGGTGAAGATTATACTTTTGATATGTTTAGATGGTTTGTGTACATGTAAATTTGATGTGTTTTGTTTATGAACATGTATGTGTTGGTTTTTGGATGTTTCGTTTTGATTATATTGATGTTTCTTAGATTTATTTTGGTTATTTATATTGTTATTGGTATATATGTGTTGTATATATGTGGAATTGATTGGAATTGGATTGGAAATGGATTGGATTGGAAATGTGGTGGCTGAGAGGTTATATGCTTCTTGTTATAAAAAAATAATTCAGTTTTTTCAACGATCACCAACGGCTTCCAATGGTTTTCTAGTCATTGTTTTGTAAAGGTTTCCAACGGTGCAAGCCGTTTGAAGCCGTTGGTAAAGCCATTGGGAATATCCCGTTGGATCCATTGGAAGTCGTGAATGTTATTCCAACGGCCGCCTACGGCTATGAGCCGTTGGAATAGCCCTGTATTCTAGTATTAGTTGTTTTTTAATAATTAATGTTATATTATGCCATATTTATGTAGTACGTGATAATGTAATTCAGGTGCTTTTTTAATTAATGCATGCATAACTCAATGCAAAGCCATTTTGGTGTGCAAATACACTCGCGTAATAAAATGAAAGCTATTTTCTTTTCTACAGGCAGGGAATAGGTTTCTTAATTTATGACAATTTTAACAGGTGACGTATTCTAGGCAATGAGGTATTTGAGTGAAAACTAATAAAGAGACTTTCATATAAATGATGAAGTGAGACTGTTTTTTTTTGGCTAAGCACACTACAATTTCATTCCAAAAAATTTCGAAATAAAATTATCTCTCCTTTCTTTGTCTAGTACATTCATTTTACTCAGTACTCTGAAACAAAGAAAACAAACTTCTTCCTTCCTCTACCCTAGATTCTTGGAAATAAGACCAAAAAAATAAAAGAGAAATCCTAAATCGATTGCAGCCCATCCTTTTAGTGTACTACAGTAATGTATCCCGGTATTATGCGAATTTTACATTTTTTTTCGTTAACCTGAATTTAGGACAACAAGAGGATGAAAGGAAACAAACTAAGGGGAAAAAGGGAAGGTGAAGAATGAGATTTTGCATAAAAGTCTTGGTGTGTTAAATATTATTAGTTTACAAATATATTTTTCATCCATTTCATAGTTTTTTATGTGAATTGATGCCCGACTTAAGGTGTTTTTGCTAAATGATACTCTGTGTGTTTTTTGCAAGGTCGGTCGGTTTTAAAAGTGGTCCATCCACTTTTATTTTAGCAAGTAATAAAAAAATTGGGCTACAAGAGATAAGATGATCACCTATCTACTGCAACATGAATAGTATCTATTGACCAACTTTTTGGTAAAAGCTATCGTGGTTCAACGAATCAAAGCCCAATGTCAAGAAGCACACTTTTCAGCATCAGTAGACCGACCGATAGAATGACCAGTACTTCAGAAAGCCAAGAAAAGATTTAGCCCAAGTTAATTTTCTTCGAGCAGCGGCATCTCGTGTCCTGGCACTACCACTCTCCTAGGCTGACCGAGTCCAAAGCTTTCTTAAAATTCGGATCGACCAGATATTTCTGGATTTGCATGGAAAAATTCAGCTGAGTCATTCAATACTCAGCCCGACTCTCAAGACATTAAAGGCGGTCAACCACTTCCGGACAAAGCTCTACTTTTGATACACCTCATCTCGAATGCCACGTAAGCCACCATTTTCGAGGATACTATTAATCAACAGTACACCAGGTCCCACCGCTGCAACTGCTTCAACTGATCGAGCTCCACGTGTCCGAGCTCCGCAAAAGAGGCAAGCTACGTGGCGGCTCACTCAGCCCACTTCTTCATCTATAAATACCTCCAAGCTCATAGAGGAAAAGGACCTTCTTTAGGACGCTCTTATCTCTACTTAAGGCTTCCAATTCTTATCTTTCGATATGGCTAACTCCCAAAAATAGGTGACTCTTCTTATTTTTCTCAAGTAGAAAAAGTATTGTACTTGTAATCGAAAGCAAATCAATACATATAAATTGGATGTAGGCACCATTTTTTCCGAACCACTGTAAAAATTATTGTGTGTTCCCTGTTTTCTTTACTTTATTGCATTTTTGTGATTGTTGTTCGTGTTCTCGTATACGATTGGGGGCTGACTGTCACTAGTGACCAACTTTTAACGTCAACACTTTCGCGTGCCAGGAAGGGGTGGGCACACACCGACATACTCGACGACCTTCAACAAGTTCCGACCCATGGAAAACAAGCGGAAGAAAGATGCAACATCTTCCCATCCCACGAACGCTGATGCAGCCAAGACAAATGCTCTAGAGGCAAGTCAGGAAGCCTCCACTCATGAAGATGTGTCCCGATATACTACCCGGGATGACATATATAAGATTATAGCCGAATTCAGCGGCCAGATAACATCTCAAGTTAAATCCTCGAACAACAACAATAGTCGATGGATCACCTTCTTGCTCGGATGGAAAAAGGATTTAATGCTTCAACATCAATTCCTCCACCAGGCTAGGCTGGGGCAGTAACCAATCTTCGGTCTCCAAAAATGCAAGCCGTAGATCAGATCATGCATATGCTTCCTCCTGTCTCAGCTCAACCTCCCGACCAGTCACAACCAGGAGTATCGCTTCCAGCGACCAGCGTAGCCACAACTACAGATTCATAGGAGACCCACGATCAAGATCTAGGTCGTTTGACCATATTACCTCCACTCCGGGGACCTTCTCGACCCCCCGAACCAATCGAGCAACCGTTGGGTTAGATAGGATCAATGTCATTCCCATTACAACCCGACATCTTACAGTAGACTTGTCTTATGCTGCCTCTCCTTCAACCTAGAGCTGGTGGGGCCTTCCCTTCGAACCAGGGAGACCAGTCTACCATATCGGTTCTCACCATGGCGGAGGAAAATGCTACTGTAGACCCTTCTAACATCGCCTCCGGCGGGGGCACCAGGGAGCACCAAACATCACATGTTATGATGGATCAGCCCGGACCTTCCTTCACGGGCATGACTTGGACCAATTCTCATCAAGTTCAAGAGGTGCCAGTTTGCCCAGGATCAACAACTGCGATGGACCCTCGCCCTCACCTTCACTCAACTCTCGGAGGTCGAGCTCAACCAACGACCACCCTTCCGAGCATGCTTTCGTCGGACTCCAGTACAGGAGCTCTCCCGAATGCAGAGCTGGATTCATGGCAGTGACTCCTCGGAGATGAAAGCCAGCTTGCTAGCATCATCCGTTGCTTCATCAGGGGCACCTCTTCTCAGTAGGATATAGATAATATCCACCGCAGCCCCTTCACCAGTGTTTATCCATCAAAAGATAAGCATTTAACGACATACTAAAACTATAAAATCCAATGAGTTGAGCACCACAAGGAGATCGAGCATCATAAAAGATTAAAGCATATCAGGGTCGCACCTTCAAGGGCTTGTTCACATTGAAATCACACAAGCATCAGGGGTCGGTCGAGAATCCTGATAGTTCGAACGTCACAGAGGATCGAGCGTCACAAAGAGGGCTTGTGCACACTGGTAGGGTCGAACTTTGAATGGATCGATCGAGCCACGGTCCAGCCAAGCCCATCGAATTGGTCAGTAACATCCTGGTCTATCACACTCCATTAGGTCGGTCGCGCAGTGATCAATTATAGTGGGTTGCTCGCACAATCTCCTGGTCGGTCGTGCCCTGGTCCTTCAAGCAGTTTTGATCGGTCGCTCGTTCGTGCTTCGGTCGCTCACTCGTACCTAGGTCGCTCGCACATCAAAGGGTCGATCGTTCAAAACAGTTAGTGACAGACTTGCTACAGCTTGTGACAGCTGGCTACAACTAACAATGGCACTTCCGTAATTACCTGCGCAAGTTGCCCACAGCGTGCACATACAAATCTCAGCTCGCTACTTCATTCCAACTTCTGCTATAAATAGGCCATGTCTTCCATGCTTTTAGGGACCGGATTTTCCGACCTCGAAAGGCTGCCAAATTGCTTTCTCTCCTATTTCAAGTGATTCTAACATCATTTAGTGTTTCCAAGCAAAGATCTAGAGCCTATTAATCCAGGGAATCCATCAAACTTGATCAAGTGTTCTAGAGATTGAAGATCTTCCTTCATATTCCTTGCATTTGGATAGATTTGATCTTTTCCTTGCTGATTTGCAAAGATTAAAGTGAATTTATAGTGTAGAAGAAGCAATGAATGTACTTAGAGATGATTCTAGCTTTGTCACTCTCAAATTCATAATGAAAATCATTGCTAAAGTGGATGTAGATCTATTTTAGATGAACCACTATAAAAATCTTTGCGTATTTACTTTTTTGTTACAATTGTGGTCTCATTCTCATATTCCAAACCATTTGGTGAAGTGGCTACATGGCACCTTTGGTCTTTGAACTAAATTTGATTTAAACATTTGGTGCCCACCGTGGGGCTCATTTGCACTTCCTTGTTTCAAGTCACTTGCGAAGATAAAGATTGGAGCTCGTTCCTCCTATAGATCTTCCGAATCTAAAGTCCGAGCTATTCAACGAACTCTCTCTTAAGTTCAAGGCCTTGCCTAAGTCATGGGTAGACCGAAGAAAGTCGCTAGCAAGACCGTCGAGGAGACCAACAATCTCACCAACGATGCTATACCGCCCGCCAACCACTTTGAAGTTGGTGAATCTTCTAGAGCTGGAGTGGCAATAACAAGGAAAGAGTTGGATGAAGTTGTTACGGGTCTAACAAGTCAGATAAATATCTCGAACAATGCTATGCTGAAAGGTTAGAACCCATGTTCGCTATTCAAGCTGCAACAACGAAAGTTACCTTGAATGCCACCGGTCCTCAACCTGCTCAAACTACTCGTACGGAAAATGCGGGTTCTTCCTCTTCAAGTATGAATCGAGAAAATTCTATCTAGGATGTTGTAGATCCTAATGATCCTCATCATAAATAAGCAAAACCACCCACATACAACCATTCTAATAAGGCAACCTCTCGACAAGTGCTTGGTTCCACCAAAAGGGCACCTCTCCAAGAAGGAGTCCCAGGGCCTCGGAATCCAAACCGTGACCATTTGCCTAGGCAAACATCTGGTAAGGAGGATGGCGTCTGCCCCGTGGACCAGTACAACGAAGAGGAGCGCATATCGGAAATGGTTCGCAAGATCTTGGGGAAAAGCTTGAAAAATGAAGATGATGAAAAAGAGTGGGGATTCGGTTCTACTAAGACCCTACTCATAGAGAGGATCAAGATGGCTTCATACCCGAACAAATTCAAACCTCCAATGGTACAAGCCTATAATGGAATTGGCAATCCCAACGTGGTCTTGTTCAAGTATGACCAACATATGGATGGGACGGATGCCACAGATGAGCTTAAGTGCCCATACTTTCCAACTTATCTAGAAGGGTTGGCTTTTCTTTGGTTCACAAAGTTACCACCAAAGTCTGTGGACGATTTTGCTACTTTGGACAAACTATTTATAGAGTAGTTCAGGCTTCAAGCAACTAAGGTCCGGGATGTTATGGACCTGAATGAGCTATAGCAGAGGCCGGGAGAATCCATTAAGGCTTTCCTCACTCGATTTAATGCTGCTGCAGCCGAGCTCAGGAATCATGAGCCTCGTTTAGTGTTAATGGCGTTAAAAGGGACCATATGCAAAAAGACCAAATTTGGGTGATGGATCAAGAAGAAGAAGCCAATCACGCTTGAGCAACTGTTCCATAAAGCTAAGGAATATATGAGTGTCGATGAAGATCCATCCTATGCCCTAAATGCTCCTGAAAGTAGTGCACAACATGAAAAGAAAGATAATAATACGCAGAATGGCCAAAAGAATCTTGGTGGTCAAAAGAGGGGCAACGATGGAAAGGATAATCGGGCTAACAAAAAATTCCGCTTCTTTAAGATTTCATAGTTAACTCCTTTGAATGACACCATAAAAATTATCTTCATGGGGACTAAGGATACCGAGGAATATCCAACGCAAGGGAAAGTAAAGGTCGATGATGCTGCAATAAAGTCAGGAAGGTTCTGTTGGTTTCACAACCAACCAGGCCACAATACGAATGAATGCAGGCATCTGAAGTGCTTGATTGAGGAGTTGATAAGGAAGAATAGACTCCAACAATATATGAAATACCCGAAGAATACTCCAGCCACTCAAGGGAAAGGAACATCTGCGGGACAGTCTGGACTAAAAGAAAGTACTCCAGTTGTTGTTATTCCAAGACCAATCATCAACACGATTTCAGGAGGGCCCCACCCAACTGGAAGAAGCTGGGGGGACATCGTGAAGTATACTGAAGAAATGAAAAACCTTCCGAAAGAAGAAGAAATCATGGTTATGAACAATGCTTTTCCCCAAAAAAATGCCAAAGACTTCATGGGACGATGTTGTGTTCAGAGATAGGGATTCAGATGGATTGCTAACACCAACGGTTGATCCAATGGTTGTCACCATCGGTTTAGGTCCAGCTATAGTCAGTAGAGTCTTAGTAGACAGTGGGGCATCTATCAATGTTCTTTTCATTAATGCATTCAGCAAGATGAATCTTTATATGGATGATGTGAGAGCTTGCCAAAATAAGATCCATGGGTTCATAGGGCAACCCACTCAACCGATTGGCGTCATCAACCTGCTCGTCGAACTCGGAGAAGGAGAACAGATGGTTGCCATGAAACAAAAAAAATTCATGGTCGATGAACTTTCGGCCTATAACGCCTTCCTCAGAAGACCAGCCCTTCCCGCATTCAGGATAGCTATGGCTCCATGGTGCTTGACCATGAATTTCCCTACCGAAAATGGAGTCGATGTGATTAAAGGCGACCAGAAGCCAGCAAAGAAGTGCTACATGGCAGAACTGGTTGAAGCTAGGAAGAAGGAGACGAAGAAGAACGTGGAGGCTCCGCTCCGCATTCATGACTCCCCCTTATAGCAACTAGGGCGGGGCCATCACATTGGCGAGCATAACAGAGCTTAAAAGGAAACAGACCCAAGGAAAGCCAGTATGGGGGAGAATAGAGTGGCACCGGCTGAAGCCGCAATCTCAATTCCAGTGCATGACAAAGATTCTGGAAAAGTATTGAAAATAGGTTCTCAGCTGGGCCTGAAGTTGCGAAAAGAATTAACTTTGTTTTTAAAAGCGAATTTGGATGTTTTTGCTTGGACACATTCTGATATGTATGGAATCTCATCCGATGTAATAGTGCACAAATTGAATGTTAATCCAATTTTAACTCCAATAAAAAAGACGAATTCAAGGACCTGAAAGATCTGTAGCATTAAAAGAAAAAGTGGATAGGTTGTTCAAAAACAACTTTATACGAGAATCCACATATCCTGATTGGGTTTCTAATCCGGTCCTTGTTAAAAAGTCGAACGGCAAATAGACGGTGTGCATAGATTATTCAGACCTCAACAAGGCATGTCCCAAGGACAATTTCCCATTGCCCAGAATTGATCAATTTGTTGATGCCATAGCAGGGCACGAACTATTATCTTTTATGGATGTGTACTCCGGATACAATTAGATTATGATGCATAAGTCGGATGAGGGAAATACGAGTTTCATAATAGATAGAGGATTGTATTGTTACAAGGTCATGCCATTCGGACTGAAAAACGTAGGAGCAACATACCAACGCCTTGTGAATTCTATGTTTAAATCCCAAATTGGGAATACAATGGAAGTCTATGTGGATGATATGTTGGTGAAATCAAAGAAAGATGATGATCATCTGGAAAATCTGGCTGAAATGTTTCATATCCTCTAAAAATATGGGATGAAGCTAAATCCAGTTTAAATGCTCATTTGGAGTTGCATCGGGAAAGTTTCTCGGGTTCATAGTCAACGCCAGGGGAATAAAAGAAAATCCTTCTCAATTCACAACCCTATGAGAGATGCATGCTCATAGGACGAAGAAAGAGCTTCAAAGCCTAAATGGGAAAGTAGTTGCGCTTAACTGATTTATCTCAAAGGCCACGGATCGGTGCATTCCACTCTTCGATGCCTTGAAGAAAGGAAAGAAGGATTTCCAATGGATTCCTGAATGCCAAACGGCTATCGAAGAGTTGATCAAACAGATGGAGTCACCACCGATGCTGTCAAAGCCTAAAGATGGGGAGGAACTATTCCTATATTTGGCTATCTCATCTCATTCATTAAGCGTTGCACTTGTCCAGGAAGATACCAAGGTTCAAATGGCGGTTTACTATATCAGTAAAAGACTTACTGGGGAAGAACTAAACTATTCCAAGTTAGAAAAACTTGCGTATTGTCTACTTATTGCCTCAAAAAAGTTAAGGCCATACTTCCAAGCCCATCCTATAATGGTACTCACCGACCAACCGCTAAGACCAGTTCTCTTTCGCCCAGAAACTTCGGGGACATTATTGAAGTGGAACCCAGAGCGCAGCCAATATGACGTAACTTATCATCCTCAGAGAGCTATTAATGTGTAGGCTTTAGTAGATTTTATCGCCGAGTTCATGGATAGGTGGAAGAAACGGAAGAACCAGCAGAGGCGATGGCTAGTTGGAAGCTATTCATTGATGGATCTAGGAATGATTACTGCTCGGGGGCAAGAATAGTCCGGGAAACTCCTGATGGCCACTCCCTGTGTTACGCCCTAAGATTGGAATTCCCATCAACTAATAATGAGGATGAGTATGAAGCATTGATAACAGGACTGAAATTAGTAAAAGAATTGAAACTGAAAGCCCTGCAGATTCTCGGTGACTCTCGACTGGTAGTATGTCAGGTTCGAAAAGAATTCTAGACCAAAGTCGGAAACCTTCCTGCTTATCTTACTAAAGCCTTAGAATTTCTCAACAATCTCGACTACTACACAATATCTCATATTCCCAGGGAAGAGAATTCAAAGGAGGATTCTCTCGCTAAATATGCCGGTTCGTTAGATGCGCAGTTGCTGGGTTTGATTCCCATTGAAGTTCTTTCAACTCCCACTATTGAAGAAGCGGATGTCGATTGGATTTTGGAGACTATTGAAGTGCCTGTATCCTGGATGACCCCAATCAAGGAATATATCCTTAATGGAACACTTCCAGAGGAACCAAATAAGCAACGGAAAATATTGTGCAAAGCTCCATTGTACCTCATCCAAGATGGAAGGTTATATAGGGGAGGCTTCTCTATGCCTTTTCTATGATATATAACCAAAGAAGAGTCCAGAGCAATCTTGGAAGAATTACATGAAGGGGAATGTGGATGTCACACAAGCGGTCAAACGCTAGCTAAGAAAATTCTGCGATATGGCTACTTCTGGCCCGATGTGAACCTGGATGTAATGACCTATGCTAAGAAGTGTGATAGATGCCAAAGGTTTGCAAAGATTCTAAGGGCACCTCTCACAGAACTGACTCAAATGATAAGCCCATAGCCATTTGCTCTTTGGGGCATAGATTTAAATGGAGCATTGCCTACAGCTAAGTCTAGTATGAAGTAATAGTAGCAATTGACTATTTCACTAAATGGGCTGAAGCTAAGCTATTAGTTACTATTACTTTGAAAATGGTGATCAACTTTGTCTTGAACAACATCATCGGCAGATTCAGGGTACCGCAGAAAATAATCACCAATAACGGAACTCAGTTAGAGAGCAGCGAATTCTTAGATTTCTATGTTAAATACAAAATCAAGAAGAGTTTTGCAGCCGTTACTCATACGTAGGCCAACGGGCAAGTCGAAGCAATAAATAAATTTTTAAAGTTAACCAATAAGAAGCGTCTCGAAAAAGATAAAGGTTGTTAGGTAGATGAGCTTCCTCTTGCACTATGGGCATATCACATAACTCACAAAACTGCGATTAGGCACACTCCATTCTCACTCGCATTTGGATCTGGAGCTATGATCCTGGCAGAGCTGGAGGTTCCCACTCACCGCAGAATCCACTTTAACCAAGAAGAGAATGAGAAACTGTAGCTCGAGGCACTCGATTTGCTTGAAGAGAAAAGGAAGCAGAACTTAGAATTGCTGCTCATCAGAGGAGGATAGCCAGACATTTTAATTCTAAAGTCAAACAGAGAACCTTTAAAATTGGGGACCTTGCTCTAAAGAGAATTATGACAGGAAATGGAGTACTCGGACCCAATTGGGAAGGACCGTATATGATAAGCCAAAAATTCTCAGACGACACCTTCGAACTGAAAGCGATGGATGGGATCCGACTTCCTAGATCCTGGAATATCATACACCTTCGTCACTACTTTGCTTAATATTTCTTTCACATATTTTGAAAAGTTGTAAACGTCATGCATTGTAAAAACCATGCAACGTTGTCACAAGCTTTGTACATATTGATGAAAGAAATTGCTTTACTTGCCTAAATCGTACATTTGCACATTCTTGTTTACAAGTTGCTAAAATTCGATTTTGACTGCAGGTCCCCTAAAAGAACGTTGACGCATCCATAACCTAGTAAAGCTTAGTGACCATTATAGCACATCCCGATTGGGATAGCACAAGCGCCCATTGCTCAATGCTAGAAACATCATTCGGAACAAATACGAAGGTGTGGAGCACAGCCTGGCAAATAAGGAACACCAGGAGCTGAACGGTCAAATGATGCAGCGTTCAGACCACAAACAAAGTTGTAAGTTTCACCGTAAGGGCACCTTCTTAAGTGCAAGGTCCAGGACCCTTGTTCTAACAAATCCCTGTAAAACCGATAAATGAACTAGCATCCTCCTTGTGAAATGATGCAACTCCAAAACAAAGACCTCCATGAGGGGCACCCATTTGATCGTCAGTGCCATTAATACATGGCCCGATTATGACAAACACTTAGCTTCTAAACCAAAAACCTCCCCGAAGGGCACCCAGTCGATCGTCCGTGCCATTATACATGGCTCGATTACGACAAACCCTAGGCTTCTAAAGACCTCTTCGGGGGCATCCGATCAGATGTTGGGTCTTCCAAATCCAGTTACTGATGCTGCGTTTTCCAAATCCAGTTACTGACGGACTTTAAAGACCTCTTCGGGGGCATCCGATCATAAGTTTGGTCTTCCAAATGTGGTTAGTGACAGACCCAAAAGACCTTTTCGAAGGCGTCCTCCAAATTCTACAAGTGAATTAATTATCATTCACAACGAATAACGGATTAACAAAGACCTCTTCGGGGGCACGAAAACCAAGACCTCTCCTGGGGCATATTTTCAAATCGGATCTCCGAAAGGCCTGAATTGCCAGGTTAGCGAGAAACGTGATTGAATATGCTAAAAATATAAGACCTGTCAAGCAGGGGCACAAGAACAAAAATTCCTCTTCATTAAAAGGCATAAAGTTGATTGACTAAACCAGGAATCCTTGGATCATGAGCAAGCCAGTCAGTCTCAAATGTGACGGCAAAAGCACATGACCAAAACATTCCAAACAGAGTTGATCACGCCCAACCTTTGAAGCTTGCGATGAACTTTGGTATGATGGCATCACCACCGCATTAAGAAAATTCAATAATGCTCATTTAAAACATACCAGAAGCTCGTCACAATTTTACACT
Source organism: Allium sativum (assembly GCA_030737875.1). Taxonomy (NCBI): domain Eukaryota; kingdom Viridiplantae; phylum Streptophyta; class Magnoliopsida; order Asparagales; family Amaryllidaceae; genus Allium; species Allium sativum. The sequence continues at coordinate 889,795,864 of CM060916.1, read as the reverse complement.
AAAAAAAAGGCTTGGCGCCTACAAGGATTACTCTAACCAACAAAGTTGAATCCCTTGAAATGGCTAAGGCAAACTCGAGAACTTCATTAAAGTGGTAAACACAAAAAGTGGTTAATCACGGAAAAGAAGTCTCAAATACTGCCCAGTCAAAATCAAGAAAATTCAATAAAATTGTTCAAGTAAATCCAGTTAATAATGATCTGTTGCTGCAACTGAAAAAATCGTTATTTACAAAAAACTTACCACGAGGCATTATAATACCAGACATTGCAATAACAAATGATTTAAGATAAGGAGAATTTGTGTTGTAAACATGAGAAGAAAACAAGTGTGGTGTGCAAAACAAGAATGTACGACAAAGCTAAAGTAAAAGCTTAAGTACAATAAGCAGAACACGGTTTCAATGCAACAACACAGAGCCAGATCACAGAATCACAAGTCAAGTACAAAAGTCTCAAACATAAATATGCACAAAGTAATAAGCATAAAGTAGTAAGCGAGGGCTGGCACTTGCATATACAACAGGTATGAATACGGTAATCAGAAACTAAAGCAAAGCCATGAACACTACTTCTTCTTACTGCCAGACCTCAAAGAAGGTTTAGTGGAGGAAGGAGGGGGAGTACTAGTTGGTTGTTTCCCATCCTTAGCCACTGGACCGCTGGGGCTTTCTTGAGACGACAAAGTTATAACTCTTTTCTTATGAGTGGCGTGCTTTCTTCCTTTGCGTCCCAAAACTGATGAGGTTTTGGATTTCTGCTGCTTTGGGTCCTCGATCTCCTTGTCCGGGGTCTCACCAGTATGATCAGAGTCCTCCTCGCTCGAGATATAGTCCACATCATCACATAAGTCAGCGATTGCGAGAATCTGAGTATCCTGAGAACCCGGAGTGGTAAAAGCAAGAAGGGATGGATCAGTCGGAGGAGAAGTAGAAACTGGGGCAGTAGGAGTCGATGTCAGAGTCGAATCAGTAATTATATCCTCAGTTGTTCTTGTTTTTCCTACAGTAGGAGAAGATGATGGTGAGATTAGACTTAAAGCAGATGAACAACAAGCGTGAAATGCAGATGTCCCGGGTGAAGGGCACAGGCAGTCTAAGTATAGCAAAGTTTCGATAATTTCAAGCTTACCTTCAGCAATAAGACTGGCCTGAGGATTTCTGTGCTCTTAAACATCAAATCTATTTGCATAATTATCATCGTCATCCTCATCATCCTTGCTATGCTCCTCTACTAAACCTTCCCCGATATTGTGCTTCCCGGATGCTATATCTTTTTCTTTGAGAACTTCAGTGTTGACAAGAAGAGTAGGGGAATCAACATTTGTTGCATCCCGAGCTTTCCCTCCAAAAGGCCCGGCCTTATCACCTAGCAGCACCCGCTTTTCCATTAATAAAATCTTCCCCTTAGCTAAGGTCGCGCGGGATTCCTCATCTAAGATTTCTTATATAAGATCATCCTCACCGTGTTCGCCTCCATCAATCTTGAGTACCTCTTCCCAGATAAGAGCTAAAGTTTCAACAAAGTCTTTTCACAAATAGTGCAAGCTACCACGGCACATGACGCAGTAAACATAGAACTTAAATAAGGTTTCTTCGGTCTTTGCCTTAACTTTCTGATAAGCGTTCACGACCTTGAATTTATCCTCTTCAGGAAACTTGACATTGGTTGTTAGCACTTCAAGGGCTAGACTTTGGGAAGAAAGCCTGTGCTGGAGAGTCATGTTATCTTGTTGAAAAGTGGCAGAAGCACTACTTTCCACAGCTAATTAGGATTCTGCAAGTTGCTGAGCAGAGTGAGTCTCTTGGACTTGTGACGCTAGTGTGCTTTCCTTCTGTTTCATAGCAGCATGCTCCTCTTTGAGCCTATTGACCTCAGCTACTAAACATGCTACCTTAGTTTCCCGTTGGGCGGAAGATGCAATGGTCAAGAGCTAGACTTTGGGAAGAAATCTTGTGCTGGAGAGTTAGGTTCTCTTGTTCAGAAGCACTCCTTTCGACAGCTAATTGGGATTCCGCAAGTTGCTGAGCATAGTGAGCCTCTTGGACTTGTGAAGCTAGTGTGCTTTCCTTCTGTTTCGCAGCAACATGCCCCTCTTTGAGCCTATTGATCTCAGTTTCTAAACCTGCTACCTCGGTTTCCCGTTGGGCGGAAGATACAATGGTCTTTTCCTGAGTTTTTTATAACCCTGATCAGTTCAGCCTTGTCATTCTCCAATGTGGCTATACGATCAATGAAAATTCCATTAACTCTTTGAGGTTCATGTGCCAAGGCATTCCACTCGCCCAATTGCTTCTCAGCACAGCTCCTAATCTTGTCCAACTTAACTTCAAACTAACTCTGGCCGTGTCAAGCAGCGTGAACATACTACCCTTCAAGGGTCAAACTCCTCAAGGATATCTCGTTTATCAGAAGGATATATATCCAGATTGAGGCGTGTTCCTCTTTGATTCCAGCCCGGATATCAGCCAGTAAGGCCAAAGTTAGTTGGCCTATGGATGTAGCGAGGTATGTTCATGATAATTTGAAGGTCGGCAGGAGTAGGAGTGACCGATGGGGAGGCCAGAGATACTTGGTCACCCATAGTCTGAATATCCGGCATTGAGAGAATTGGCATTGGAAACTCACATCTGATTTGTGACGCTTCCAAGAGTCACCTTTGCCTTTATCATTCCTCTCCCTCTTCTTTTCGGCTTCCTTCTTTCGCCTTTCCTCTTCTTTTCTCCTCTCAGTAGCTGCCAGCATATCAAAGTGCTCATGCCTCCACTGCCTTTTTTGTTCAGATTCAATGAAATCACCAATCTGTTGGGGCTGGTAGGCAGGTTGTGAGCGCTATGAATGTTTTGAATATTGGGTAGGCCGAGGTTTGAGGAAGTTTTTGGGATGGAATTGCTGAATGCCTTGTTCAAAGCTATCTACAAATGAGAGTCTCATTTCTGAACCTGAAAAAAGGAAAGAGCAAAATTTCAGTACTTTGATTAGAGAGTACTCAAGCAAAATAAGAAGAGCCTATGTAGAGCACTGGGAACATAAGGTATAAGTTAAAATATTTTATTTTTTTTGCTTCTGAGTGTCTAATAACAAAACAATCTCAAGAGGCTCGTCTAAGGAAAATCCTATGTCTGCGAGTGTTTTTCAAGAAGGAGGATTTTGGGATGAATATTTTTCAGCTTTAGTCTTTGCAACAGATGCTGTTGGCACTGAGGTCGAGGTATCTCCTTGAATAATATCTTTATCCGAACTAAGGTCACTAAGATCCTTAAAAGTCTCTGATACCTTCTCCTTGGCTATCTTGAATAACAGGTTTTTCATCGCGATTCTCGGTACTCAAATGGTCTTTAGAAATTACTCCAGTTTCTCCATGCCGTTCAGTTTTCTTTCTTGGATCCGGAGTAATTCTCAAAACAGTATCATCCACCTCATCCTATCTGGTTTCTTCCTCCACAGGATCTGGGATAATACCTTACTTTTCAGTTTGATAAGATGAGACCAAAAGACCTTTACCTTCATGCTGTTTGGGCGCTTCCTCCTCGATAGAAACCAATTTGGATTTGGGTGGAGTTTTACTACTTCCCGTAGGATCGGAGCACTTCTTTAGTTGAGCCTTCTTGGCTTGAGACTTGCTAATAGTATCTTTCTTGTCAGCTATATCTACCGCGAGAGTTCGCGAGGGAGGAAGCATGTCGCATCGACGAAGGAACTCTTCCGTAATCAAAAACTTTCTGGCCCTTTCACCCTCACTAACAGCTATAAGAGAATTGTAGAGAGCTTGATCAAAAGTAGTATTCCGATCAGAAGGAATCTCTGTAACATAAAGAAAGATATGAGTATTGGATTAAGGAGGAAAGAAATAAAATACTGTGAAGTAAGTGTATTCACCACCTTCCATCCAAAAATCATAAAAGTTTGCAGGGCACCGAACAAAGAAATATTGGTTCGGAAATCCTCGAACACTCTCTACTAGATTAGTAATAATTATGGAGCCCCGGCTTTCAACAAAAATGAATAAGGGATGATCCTTTTACCTTCTTTTGAAATAATATAAAGAACATATATCTTCAAATGTTGGCGCGGGCTGTTTGACCCTCATAAAAAGAACATAAAGTCCATTAAAACGGCATAGCCATTTGGGTGTAGTTAGTATAGGGCAATAGCTAAGCGTCGGAGGATCAATTCTAGATAAGGGTTGAAAGGAGGAATCGCTCCGCTCATTAACATATCATGATTAACTGAAACATATCTAGTAGGGAGAATATCATCAAATTCTTCCTTTCTAGAAAATTTGGCCTCATCTTTTTTCGAAATCCCGAATTGCTTACACAGTTGCTGAAATGAGCTAAACGTAAGAGCTGTTGTATGCCTTTCGAGAGGCACATTGGAAAGTGGCCGAGGTTTTGGAAAGTTCTGATTGACATTCGCCCCGGGAACAGTGTTTGATGTAGTTCCAATAACCTGTCCAGAGCTCCCAGCTTCATCGAACATGGTTCCTTCTTTAGGATTCTGACGTAACTGATGTCGGGTTAACATTTCTACTCAAATGGTTATGTTTTAAAATAAATCGCAGGTATGCATTTCCTTGCTCATAGGTAGTATTATTTTAAAAATAAGTCTTGGAATTTATAATCAGCATGTACTGGTTAACTAATTCCAAGTATCATTGGAAGTGGATGACCATATTCGCAGAAAGAATGTTCCTAAGTGATTGAATAAAAATAACTCTGCGCGAATATATCATTCAGCTTGGGTTATATTGCAATTCCTAATTTTCTACACTAACCTACTAATGGTGTGAGCATCCAACAATAAAATTATAGCTCAAAATCATATAAGTATTTTAGTTGTGCAGGCATAACAACAAGAAAACTTGGAAATCAACAGAAACTAAGTTATCAGATTCACTCGAACCCAAGCCTAGGTCAGGTTCGACCGACCCGCCATTAGGGTCAAGCTTGCTCGATCCCACGGAGTCGAGCATGACCGACTCCATGAGGGTCAGATATTCTTGATCCCACGGAATCAAGCACGACCGACCTGGGAGGGTCAGATCTGCTCGATCCCACAGAGTCGAGCATGACCGACCCCATGAGGGCCAGACTTGCGCGATCCTAGGAAGTCAAGCATGACCGACCCCTAAGGGATCGGGCATGCTTGAATCTAAGAGTCGAGCACAGCTGAACTCACAGGGGTCGAACATGCTTGAACCTGAGTTGGATCGAGCATGAACACACTGGTTCGAGCATAGTTGTCGAGTTCAAGTCAAGTAGGTTCAGAGGTTTCCCAAGTGATCAAACCTATTCAACTGAGTCCAAATACAAAGGTTAATGTAGACGCAACACAATAAAATCCCCAAGCAATGTTGTACATAGCAATGTTGTGCAAGGCTAACTCACTATAGGCTTGCACGTGCTCGACAAGGGAAAAGTCGCGCGTAACCCATCCCATATAGGGGTCGAGCAGGAACCTCCTACGTCGGCTCGAGCGGAACGAACCCATAGTGAGTTAAAAAAACACACGAAGTTGCTACAGATTTGTTTGGTGCTCCAAAAGCTACCCAAACTAAAGTTTGCAAATACCAGTATGCCAACATTAATCAGGGCAAGAGACTACAACAAAAATGGGTTTAAACGGTTATCAATGTCAAAAGTTACTCTAGAAAACGAAGTACTCATGCTAATACAAAATCAAAACAAATCAAGGCAATGAATCGATAAAAAGGATTGCTACATCAATTTCTCCATCAACATGCACATATCAAACTTTAATACCCGAAGTAGCGATCCTATTCCCACATCAAAACATGAAGATTTTAATCTTTCATGCATTTCGTCGAGCGTATTATGTGCATATAATTCAAAACAAAGAATGAAGGGTACCCTATGGTTGGAAAACCTCAATTACCCACAAACAATCCTAAAACCAAATAAAATCCAATGCATTCCAAATTCTAACCATTACAACCCAAAAATTCGATCCAGAATTCAAACCGTACCAAAATTATTTCCATATGAAACCCTAACTGTCTTACAAACCAATCCAACACGAAATCCATATGAAACTAAAGAGGATATTACCTGTGGAAGCTGCAATACTTCAAATTAAAGGGCAATTCTTCTGATTAGATTCGGGTTTGAAGGAGTTCGCAACTGAAACAAGTCTTGCCAAAGGATATGAGCTCCCACGTGATCAACAATGTTGATTCAGGTAGCAAAAGAGTGAAAATAATTTGGACACCGAAATTTTTACAAGAAGGTCGTCGCCATTAATTTGTTCTTCCTAGAAATAAGAAGTAAAGATTGAAAATGAAGACCAGAGGCAATACATAACCAGGGAGACGAACGGGCTCGTTTAAGTGATGAGTCAGAATCGGTCACTCGAGCCCATACTGCACGCTTGAACCAACATGAGTTGCACGAGCAATGCCTCCCTCGAGCCTGAGCTGCTAGACCAGTGTCTCGCTCGAGCCAGCTTGAGTTGCTCCACAACACAAATATGTCAAATGATGACCAATCTAAATTGCTGGCGCTCGACCCATAAGAAAATGAGTATTGCGACTCAATGTTTAAAAAAAAACTCCAATCTATTAAATGGTGTTTTCGAAGCTCGTAGTTTTTACAAATTAAAAATTACGAACTTCGAGGTGCAAATGTTTATCCATCAAAAGATAACCGTTTAACGACAGATTAAATCTATAAAAGCCAATGGGTAGAGCACCAGAAGGGGATCGAGCATCATAAAAGATTAAAGCATATCAGGGTCGCACCCTCAAGGGCTCGTTCACATTGAAATCACATAAGCATCAGGGGTCGGTCGAGCATCCCGATAGTTCGAACGTCATAAAGGATCGAGCGTCACAAAGAGGGCTCATGCACACTGTAGGGTCGAACTTTGAATGGATCAATCGAACCACGGTCCGACTAAGCCCATCGAATTGGTCAGCAGCATCCTGGTCGATCACACACCATTAGGTCGGTCGCGCAGTGATTAAGTATAAAGGGTTGGTCGCACAGTGGTTCAACCAAGCCAAGGGTCGCTCGCACACTTTCCTGGTCGGTCATGCCCTGGTCCTTCAAGCAGCGTTTGATCGGTCGCTCGTTCATGCTTCGGTCACTCGCTCGTACCTTCATCGCTTGTACATCAGAGGGTCGGTCGTTCAAAACAGCTGGTGATAGACTGGCTACAGCTAGTGACAGGTAGCTACAACTGGCAGTGGCACTTCCGTAATTACCTGCGTGAGCGACCCACAGCCTGCACATACAAATCTCAGCTCACCACTTCATTCCAACTTCTCCTATAAATAGGCCATAGCTTCCATGCTTTTAGAGACCAATTTTTCCGACCCCGAAGGGCTGCCAAATTTCTTTCTCTCCTATTTCAAGTGATTCTAACATTATTTAGCGTCTCCAAGAAAAGATCTAGAGCCTAGTCCGCTATGGAATCCGTCAAACTTGATCAAGTGTTCTAGAGATTGAAGATCTTCCTTCATATTCCTTGAATTTGGATAGATTTGTTCCTTTTCTCGTTGATTTGCAAAGATTAAAGTGAATTTCTAGTGTAGAAGAAGCAACGAGTGTACACAGAGATTATTCTAGCTTTGTAACTTTCAAATTCATAATGAAAATCATTGCCAAAGTGGATGAAGATCTATTTTAGATCGAACCACTATAAAAATCTTTATGTATTTACTTTTTGTTGCGATTGTGGTCTCATAATCCAAACCATTTGGTGAAGTGCCTACGTGGCACCATTGGCATTTGAATTAATTTTGGTTTAAATAACCAGGGAAATTAGAAACTCCCGCAATCCTCCATACTTCAAGTTTCTAGCCATTGAACCCTACAATGGTCGAACTGAAATGACCATCCATCTCATGCGATACATGCGCCACATGGAAGTACTCTCTGCATCAATCAATGTTATGGCCAAGTGCTTCCCACTCTTTCTCACAGATATAGCCAGCATGTGGTTTCAGCAACTAACAACGGAGTTGATCGGCAGTTGAAACACGTTGGTCACCCGCTTCATCGAGCAATTCAGAGTTCACATCTCCCGACCGAAAAGCGTCATGTTGCTGACCTCCATCAAGCAAAGAATGGGATAACACTTTGATCTTTTCTTGAAAGATTCAATGCGCCCGTAGCATCAGTCGATCGACGCGAGCCATCAATGGTGCTTATGGCAGCCATCGCAAGTGTCCAGAACCGATAGAAATCTCATTCTCTTTGACCAGAGATCCCCCCAAGGACATTGAAGATTTCTATGCAGAGGCCGACCGGTTCCTCCGACAGGAAGATGCCAGCATTGAGATAGAGAGCCATGATGTCATTGCCACCAAACAAGGAGGCCCATCCAACAACGATGGCCAAAATAAATGAAAAGGAAAGGCCTTAGAAAAGAATGAACGCAACGTACGACCTCGGAGAGAGAACAAGTACGATCAGTATACGGAGCTTAATTCTTCCCTGCTCGACATCTAACTTGACGTGCAAGGATCCCTACCTTTCCCAAAACCTCCTCGAAGAGATCCAACCCAGAAAGAGCTCGATTCTAGAAAGCACTGCATATTTCACAACATTGTCGGTCATAGCACCAATGAATGCAGGCACCTACGCGATCTCATCGAGGATAGGATCAAGCAAGGAGAACTTCCCGAGTACGTTAAGAAAAACACACAGGCCATGACGCTACAATCTACTGCCCAAGCTCCTTAGACTAGTCCTCGAGCTCCTAGAAACGGAAAGGGCCCAGAGCTCAGCACTCGCGGCATCATCATCAACTAAAAAAATTTAGATTTATTATGTTCAATGTATTTTATTTCTTTCAATAAAATGGATATGTTGATGTACACATGTACGGGGTTAGGATTTAGCTCCTAGGCATGCTTTGGAATCAGGAGTAGTCCTCTTAGGATTTATTTTCATTTCTTTGTAATAGTTCTTTAGCGACAACGAAGTTTTTTTTTTGCAAACATGAATTATGTTTGAAAGATTTAGGTCAAGCATGACTGACACTCACCAACCATATAGTAAGTGTTTATCCATCGTCCGTGATGCAAGATCAAAGCCTGCCACCGTAACTAAACCCACTCCTCGGGTCGAGTGTGGTAGAACTTTCCTAAGCCGAGTATGAATCATACTCCCCCCTTCTCTAACTAAGTGCACTCTCCACTTGTTGTACTTCACTAATAATCTTACATAAGTCGAGCATAATTAACACCTACCATAAGCCGAGTATGGATAATACTCGTCATCTATGTAAGCCGAGTACGGATAATACTGGTCATCTCTGTAAGTCGAGTATGGATAATACTCGCCACTTTTCTAAGCCAAGTGTTATTGCTTGTCGGCCATATCTTTAAGACCAGAATGGTTGCTACTCGCTCAATCAAAACCAGATCCTTCTCTAGACCGAGAGTGGCCCATACAGTCTTTGCAAGTGTTGAATCTCATGTCCAAAGTTAACAATTACTTTCTTGGCCTTAATACGGTCCTCGATAGTTATTGATTTTCTAACCTTAATATGATCCACATCGATCGTCGGTTTTCTGGTCTTAATACAACCACGAGGATCGTCGGATTTATGGCCTTCATATGGTTCGGTGTAACCATCGCTACCCATACATTGAACTTCGATACAAGATTCAGAACACACCTCCTTTACCAAGAAAGATGTATTCCGAGGGGAAAAGTATTGACCAATTTTTTGGAAAAAGCTGTCGCAGTTCAACGAATCAAAGCCCAATGTCAAGAAGCACACTTTTCTGCATCGGTTGATCGACCAATAGAACGACCTGTACTTTAGAAAGACTAGAAAATTTTTGTCCCAAGTATATTTCCTTCGAGCAGCGGCATCTCATGTCCCGACACAACCACTCTCCCAGGTTGACCAAGTCCAACGCTTCCTTAAAATTAGGATCGGCCAGATATCTCCGGATCTGCAGGGAAAAATTTAGCTGAGTCATTCAATACTCGGCACGACTCTCAAGGCATTAAAGGCGGTCAACCACTTCCGTACAAAGCTCTACTTTTGATACACCTCATCTCGAGTGCCACATAAGCCAACATTTTCGAGGATACTATTAATCAACAGTAGATCGGGTCCTACCGTCGCAACTACTTCAACTGATCGAGCTCAATGTGTCCGAGCTCCGCAAAAGAGGCAAGCCACGCGGTAGCCCGCTCAGCCCACTTCTTTATCGATAAATACCTCCAAGATCAAAGAGGAAAAGGACCTTCTTTCGGACGCTCTTATCTTCACTTAAGACTTCCGATTCTAAGCTTTCCATACGGCTAACTCCCAAAAATAGTCAACTCACTACAGCATAACAACCAATTTGGCACACAAGGATGCAGAGATAAAATACGGGTTAAAGCCGTATTATATTTGATAGTGCTCGGATCCGTATCAAACTACATTTTGCGATCCGCACCACCCCAAACATTCTAAATCTGACCGTCCATCAACGAAGCCCAGATCAGTTAATTTGATATGACTTTGGGCTAAATCGAATGCGTATCATATTGTGCATCACATTAGGCACTTGGAATAAAAAATTTGGTCGCTTCCTTTTCCGTTTGTTTTACTTTAATGGTGACCGAAAACCCAAATTAGGATTTTCGGTCACCAAATCGTGCCTCCACCTTTCTTTGGAATCTCCTCCTCTGACAGAGACGAACAACCCTCTCCTTCGACAGAGACGCAGCAACCCTTGGTCCCTAGCCCGCCTTCGACAAGAGGTACGTGTTTCAATTGAATTGTGACATGCATGCCTGATAGTAGGGAACAAATTGAAATATTTATGTGTTAGTTGATTGCTACTTTGCGTTAGTGTGTTAGCTGTTACAATTGAATTGGTATGTGTTAGTGTGTTAGCTGATTGCTACTTTTTGTAATGGACGGATCTGTGGTTATACCCTAGAATCAGAGAAATCAAATTTGAATCATGTTTTATGATAATATAAAAAACCATCTGAATTGTTATTGGAAACATGTATGGTATAATTTTAGATTGTAGTATATCCATGAAACAAAGAAATAACAATGAGTTAGTCATAGGGATGCAGCAACCTTTACTAATGTTAAGATGTTTAATGTCAATTGTCCATAACCTGATTCTATTTGCAATAGCCATTTGATGATATGTTCTTTAGATCGTTTGCCACATTGAATCTGAAATGTGGTGGAAACTGAGCAAATGGATAATTATAATTCAATATTTAAACATGATTTCATCATCATTTGACTATTTGTTTGCCTTATGCTTGAAATTTAAATTGGGTTGTCTTATAACAAGTTTACTCTGTTTCGAGAGATAACAAGTTTACTGAAAATATATTAACAGGTTCATTGAAAATTATGGTAGATGGATGATAACTCGACTTTCTGTTTAATATTTTAATGGACGATCCACCAGGTGGATGCATTTTAGCACACGCGTAGGGTCGGGTATCCATGCTTATTAATTTTATCCAAATGTCAGATGCTGCTGCACTTAACCTTAGTAAAAAGCTGCTTTCACTAGCAACTTTCCCCTATTTTGTAGCAGAGATTGTAGTGTAAGTTGCACTACACAATCTGCTTCAAAGAAACCGAAAGTTTCAAGTGAAAGCAGCTTTTTCCAAAGGTTAAGTGAAGCGGCATTCGACATTCGGATAAAGCTAATAAGCATGGATTACTAACCCTGCACGTGAGCTAATATGCATCCACCTAGTGGATCGCCAAGTAAATTCTTAATCAGAAAGTAGAGTATGTGTGTCATCCGAAGATGATGATTCTATATCTTTAGATGTTGGAGCAGGTATATATTATTTTACACTTATCTCTACGTTGTATTTTACATAAGAATTGAATAGACATGTTGTGTGCACATCTTGAATATTCTTTTGGTTTATTTGTTCCTTTTTGTGTGTATAGGAGGATGTTCTATATGCTAGGGTACAAACTACCACTGTTGCAGATCGACTACAGATCAGATGATTCTTCTTTTGGGATTGCATTTTTAATGACTATCAATTTTCCACTCCTATGTACAGTTAATTTCATTTAAAAGCCTATGGTCACAGCAAAACCATTTTACAATTTGTAATCATTTATTTTTGAGACATATATTGATCGACTACACAAACACATGTATGGGCCTTAAAGTAGAAAACTTGTTTTCGAACTGAATGCTATTTTAGTTTCTTCTTATTCATGTGTACAGTGTCGATCTCCTATATACGATTTGGAGGTCATGTTAAACCACAAAGCATGTTGGAGAGATATTTAGTCATGAAAGGCAGAAATAAGAAAGAGATTCTTCGAGCACTTTAATGCATAAAAAGTGATTAGGAGGTGGGAAGAGAAAGAATCCGCGGATGCCGAAAGCAGGAAGACGTGTCAATAATCAGAGTTCATCTGGCCGCCCATAGGGGGAATTCCTATATTGATGCTCACCCTCCTGGAAGTGTTTCGACCCCTTCTCTTTCTTCCGAATAGCTCTCCATAACTCATCATTCTTACTAGTAGTCAAATTATGATACGTCTTTTATTTTAAGACACAACTAATACTGAGCACTACTTGAAACTTTCAATCCTGACTGAGTAGGGTTTGAGGCTTTCCTTAGGGATGAGTTCCTCTGTGTTGGAAAAGGTCAGAGATGCTGGTATGCTTCTAGGTTGTCTATGCAAGTTCATGAAATCATGTCATTAGCATCATAAACATATTAAGATAGATACAATTGACTAATATGCACACACGAATACAAAGACACGATATGCCCTTCAGTGTTATCAGTACGGCACTCGACTAGTCACGATTAGTCGTCGACTAGTCTACTAATCGAGATCAAACCATCGACATGAAGTCTCGACTTGCTTTTTGTATGAATTTCGGGTGCATGGGTAGAAATTAGTCGACTAATCGACTAGTCAATTTGACTAGGTTGTTATTGGTGTCTAGTGAAGTATTTGTACACAAACACACTGATCGACACGATATGCGCTTCACTGTTATTGGTGTCCAGTGAAATTACACAAACACATTGATCGATTAGTCGATCTGAACCCCTTACAGTGATCGACTACTGGTGTACACAAACACACTGATCGACATACACTTATCTTTATATTCATGTTTGCATCTCACTCACAGTGAGTTACAATGTCGATCTCCTGTCCAGTGAAGTATTTGTAACTTGTTTCTTGTATTTTATAGGCAGTCCTGTTGGAGATTTTGGTGCTTTTGTGCTGCTGGAACTCAGGCTGTAGGCTATCACGATTCTGTTTTGCTGCCAATCAATGAAACTTGAACTCAGGCTGGGTATCACGCTTAATCTATTCGGCCTCGACTGGAGTTTTATCAAGTTGATATGTTTTTACCTTTTTTTATTAGTTCGTAATGTGATGAAAATCTTTGATAGTTTCCTTTTGTTGTATATATTTGTATGTACATTGTGTTCGTATTATGTCAAAACTTGTAATGCTTTGAGTGTGTGTGTGTGTATATATATATATATAATGTGTTATTCCTGTGTATAAATTGTGGTATATATGCTCTGTGTTATGAAAAATATGTGCTACAATTTTCATTTTTACATATATACATATATATATATATATATACACATGTATATATGTGTGTGTGTGTGTGTACACACACATATAATTAGATACGGTCAAAGGCCATGTTTGATTACACTTTATATGCGGCTAAGAGCCGTATGTTATTTCTAGTGAGATACGGTTTGTAGTCGTATTTAATAATTTAACACGCTGTTTTTTGATACGGTTTATTACCGTGCCTAATTGCTTTAGATACAGCTAAAAACACAACCTAATTAGCATATATGGTGTAGTGACTCTTTTTTTTTCTCAAATAGAAAACCGTTGTACTTGTAATCAAAAGCAAATTAACAAATATAAAGTGGACGTAGGCACCATTTTTTCCGAACCACTATAAAAAGTCTTGCGTGTTCCCTGTTTACTTTACTTTATTGCATTTTTGTGATTGTTGTTCGTGTTCTCGTACACGATTGGGGATTGACTGTCACTAGTAACCAACTTTTAACGTCAACACTTTGGCGTGCCAGGAAGGGGCGGGCACGCACCGACATACTCTGCGACCTTCAACAAGTTCCAACCCATGGAAAACAAGCAAAAGTTAGAGGTACATAGGCAGTTGTGCAGTTAAAGCGCTTAACGGTTCTAAAGCGACGAAGGAACAAAAAATGTGGCAGGGATAAAGCAGAGAAATAGTAGAGATATATTGGGGATATAAAAAGGTTCATTAGATTTAAAAACAAATATTTGAAAATTAATTTGTTATCTTTCTTACAATATATGTGTACAAGAAACTAATATTAATTAATCTTATATAACAAAATCAAGAAATATCATAGTTGTGCACGCTAAACTCGATGAGTGTAATTGATTGTTACCATATATTATGCATTTATATATCAAATTTAACCATATACTCCAAATTTATTGAATTTTTTAAAAAGAGAACCGATCAAATCAAGCTCTATATATTAATACTACTATAGTGGATGTTAAAAAGCGCTTAACGGATCTAAAGCGACAAAGGAACAAAAAGGTGTGGCAGGGATAAAGCGAAGAAATATCAGAGATATATTGGGGATATAAAAAGGTTCATTAGATTTAAAAACAAATATTTGAAAATTAATTCGTTATCTTTCTTACAATATATGTGTACAAGAAACTAATATTAATTAATCTTATACAACAAAATCAAGGAATATCATAGTTGTGCATGCTAAACTCAATGAGTGTAATTGATTGTTACCATATATTATGCACTTATATATCAAATTTAACCATTTATTCCAATACTGAGTTTTTTAAAAAGAGAACTGATCAAATCAAGCTCTATATATTAATATTACTAGAGTGGATGTTAAAAAGTTTTGATTTAGCTGATGCAGTGGAAAATAACAGGGCTAAAAGCGGATCTACTATTCCTTAATGCTAAATTGAAATAGTGTAGCAGTTGAAGAGCGCTATGGACTATAGTGAGGATATTGCAGGGATTTAACTTCATTGGTAGGCATTCACAAATGGTAGTGATGCAGCTTCAAAAATAAAATAACACGTTTCTTTTTGTTGTTTGTTATTAATCTTATGATGTGTTATCTTTCCAGCTTACTATATTATTCTGCATTTGACTTGTTTGTTGAGTTTGCAGGAGTGAATATTGATGTCTACCTCATTTGAACTGTGCATTTTAAGTAATTTTTATTGTATATTAGCACATATTATAAATTATATGATATATGATAGTTTTTATAATCAAAAATTGTATCCTATACATTTAGCCGAAGGAGTGTAAATCGGTCGGATTGGTTCAGACGGAGGTGTGTTCAGTTTCTGTCCTAAATAGAATCGGACCATACACAGATCAAAAGAAATTTTTTCTTGTACAAATTTTTTTGTTCTAACTCGTATCCTGAATGAAATCGATCGGACATGGACATGTATTTTTCGGATGCGAACACGAACGAACCTAGGTTGAACATGACTATTTATATCAAATTTTATATTTTTTACTAGATTTACTTTCAACTATATAAGAAATTATTGGAATTCAGACGAATTTGAATGAACACTTACTGGACAAGATTTTTTTTTGGTCTAAATTTTGTTGTTCTAATCCGTGTCCTAAATGAAAATCGGACGGACTCGGACGGACAAATTTCGGTCATGGACACGAACGAACATCCAACATTCATACAAAATTTGCATCCGTAGCCGGATATTTATCATGTATTGTGTAGTAAATTTGTAGTTTTCATTAGTAGTTTTATAGCAGATGGATGTTTCGCCAATTTTGACTGTTTCAAAATTCTGGATCATCTTATTCGGTATCAGAGCTTAGGTTAGGTGCCTATGTAAAATTTGTCTAGGTCAGTAATTCAACCCTAGAAATTAAAAATGAAACCACCTAAGATTGATAAATAAAAATGGATATGGCACCATACCTCTAGTTGGGGATATGCATTGAATTATTTTTGGTGTCACTACACCAAAACAGCAAATTTGGCACACCAGGATATGGAGATTTGATACGGCTCTAAGCCGTATCAACTTTGCTACAGCCTATAGCCGTATCAAATTTCTTTTGCGATCTGCACCCCCCTCCAACACATAAAATCTAATCTACATCTTCAGAGTTTTGGATCAGTTCATTTGATGCCGCTTTGACCGTATCAAACGCGCGTCATATTTTCGCTTCCTGGTCCCTACTATTTTTTCATTTCTTACAATATGTATCCAATTCATTTCCCATTTTTTCCTATTTTTCCACTTTCCCTTTCATCCATTTTAATTTCAATTATCCCCAAATTGGTCGCCAATTTCACCTTCGATCCGACCACTTCTCTCCTCGAAGCTCATTTGGAGAAACCCTACTACGCCAAGTACGATCACCTCGCATTCTTCAGCCGCGTGGTGATTGGAACTCTGAGATATGGACAGCTTAAAGGAGTCAATGGGTTCGAGCAAAAGGAGATTTTCGTTTGGCTGCCTATTAAAGGTATCTTCAATGTGAATCCTAGTTCTGGAATTATTATGTTTGATATCGGGTTGGCTCATAAGCAGCTTTCTATGAGTTTGTTTGAAACGCCTACTGATTGCAAGCCTGCTTCTGTTGAGAGACCTGTTGGTAAGTTATTTTCTTCTTCCTCTTTTTCTCTGCTTTTTCCTGAATTGGTTCTGGTGATTGGGTTTGTCAATATTGAGATTTTATTTTATGGTTTTAGATGAAAAAATTGAGCGATTTTTCAGTTTCTTCGTTAGAGCTTTTAATTTGTATATGTTGGGTATTGCTAAAGTCAGATTAGGGAACTGAAAAATTTGGTGTACGAAAATAAAGATTCTTTTTAAAAATATATTTACTTGAAATATGTTCATTCCAAGCTTTCAGCTTTAAAGTAACTTAAAAATACTTGAAAATTCATTGATCAGACCGGTATTGAATGCTAGATTGTTCTGTTATATTCTGCTCTCCCTTTTTAGTTTTTTCCCCTCAGTATTTACTGCTACTTTAAATATCATAACTATTTCACATTTCAATTTTGAAGTTAAATTTGGGCTATACCATTTATGTTCAAGTGGGGATATCCACAATAAATCTGCATTTATTAATTATAAGTAACTGATATTGGTTTAACCTTGCTGATTACAATTTCAAACTTACTGGTTTAAATGCCTTATTTAAAATGCATATAGGATATACTCTTAAACAATTCACTTAAATTTTCTAGTGAAACTTCATAGATATGAATGCAATAAGGTCTTATGACTCTTATTTATTGAATATCATAATGTACAAAGATAGTTTCAATGAGCATGTTCTTTGTTATAAGCTTTGAAATTTTCTAGGTGACGGTGCCTTCAGTTTGTGACCTTTTTCCTGAGAAAACGCAAGCGCTTTTACAGAACTAATCCAATACTTTTGTTTCTTAGTTTCACATGTTCCTTGTTTTGTTGTCAATAATTACGTAAGTTGTCATTTGTTCTCTTGTTATGAGTAGATTTGTTCAATGCTTCTTTCTGTTTCAATTGCCAGTAATTAAATTTCGAGCCTATCTATTCTTTCTTTGTCTTTTTCTTTAATTATGATTAGCTCTAGAACAACTAATTTTTCTTTTCTTTTTTAATTTATCTTACTTCAAATATTTTGCTGAAGTTCTTGGTAGGAAAGGAGGAATCCATGAGATGAGATGATAATAATGTGATTTTTTTACATTTTATCTATATATAGACGCTAACATTATCGTGATATTGCTTGATAGGTTTCACCATTACGACTTGAGAACTCACCTTTATTGAAGAATCTAATGTATATAAACCAAAAGCATAATGAATGTTCTGTGGATAATAGAGTACTAAAGGCTAATGTCGAAACTTTAAGGGCCAAGGTAAGTCTGTTAAACTTGTTCGTCTTAACAGAACTTTATTATCATAGCTTTTTGCATATACATGTTTATATGATATGCCTGATACTGGTCAATATCAAGGTAACTTAAAAATACCATATTACATGTGTGCATATGCAATCTTTCAACCATCTTAATAAATAAACATTTATGTTTTCCTAGGATTATTATAAGTGGAAGTAGGGTTGGTTTTGCAACTGAACTATTATCGAAAAATCCAGTTACATTGTATAATAGTTCATTTGGGACTTTCAATTTTGTTCATAACTACATAAGAGTTGATATTTGTTCAGTTTAATACCCACTGAACCAAACATAAAACTAGTTTAAATTGGAAAATGGGATCATCTTTCATACTAGTGATTACTCTAGATTGTAATAATTGATTTGAACAAGTAGTTTATTGATCCTAGAGCCAGATTAATAGGTAAGCTGGTTTTTTATTTTTGATTTTTAACCAAAGCAAGTGATCCAATGCCGTGTGTTTTCGTGCACTTAATTGCAACTCGAGATCTAATTCAATCCAACAGATTCAATAACTAGATTGAAACAAAAGCATTAATAGATGGATATCTAGATTTGGGTATATAGCTATTCTTCGAATTGTTGAAATAAAATAACGTGCATGCACATGCATACAAGGAAAAAAGCAACTTGTATCTTGATTTTCATCCAAGTAAATAATCTATATAAACCATGCACGTTCTATTCACTCTATACCATTCCATTCAGTCACTTGTGAAAAAATGGCTGCTTTATCTTCTTCATTAAAGTATTTTTCTGCATTTTTATGTTTCTTATATCTTTTGATAGCAAGCACAATGGCTGCTACTCCTAAGAATGAATTGTGTTTAATTATGCATCGTATGGTTGGTAATATTAACTAATTTATGGTTGGTAATATTAACAAAATTGATGATAAAAAGGATGAATTGTGTTTAATTGTTGCCGCCGTATAGCAACTAATTTATGTGTTAATAGTAAACTTTATTACTCTTTGGTATGGTGTATAGCAACTAATTTATGAATGTTATTAAAGTATATTATGTTTATGTCATCCCTTTAGAGAAATTGCACCTCTAATGTGTTGAACTATATATACATGGTCATGATTATCTTGCATCATTTTTGTTTCCTGGCTTATGATTTGCACATTTGTTGAGAATTACATCATAAACATTCATATGTAATCACTTTTGTGCAGGTTGCATGTCCTTTTTGGAAAGGTGTATAAACTTGGTTTGAACCAAACAATTTCATATGCTTAGGTTTGTTTGCAAGCATGTACTGGTTTGTATTTGTTCATTTTACTAACTTTGTGAAAGATTTAGGTGGTGCTGAAGATGTAGTAAATTGTTACAAAGGGACTATTGATGAAAATTTATGGAATGTAAATGCAATCTGTTGATATCTATTTGTGATATGCTAAAATAAATGAATGTATTGATCACTGATATTCTAGTAGGACAATGTATTTTTTTATATATATTTTTTTAAAAATTAGATACGGCTCATGGGCATATCTAATTTAAATAAAGATACGGTCATTTGACGTATCTATTTTTAAATTTGATATGGCCAATAGCCATATTAAATTGAGAACTTGATACAACTAATGGTCGTATTTTTTTTTAAAAAAATTTGATACGGCCATTAGCCGTATCAACATGAGAATTTGATACGGTTAATGGCTGTATCAAATTGACAAAGATGCCAAAATTTGATACGGCCCATAACACTGCCAAATTGAATTAGATACGGCCATGAGCACTGCCTAATTGGCATTTCTGGTGTAGTGTGTGCTTAGGTAGCGTTTGGTTTATTTTGTGTTTTGAGTTTATAATGTTAATTTCGAAAGGTGGAAAGATTTTTAAGAATAACGGAGGTGACAGATCAAAAACGGAGGAGATGTTGGAGGAGACGGGAGGATGGTAGATGGACGAATTTGTCATCGTTCTTTCGTTGTTTCTTAAAATACGGAAAATAATAAAATTTCATTTTTGTTTTGTGTGTTAACGTATTTTTGTAAAAAAATTGTTATTCATGATTTCGTACTTTTGTACGTATGAAAACCCAAAATTAAAAACTATAAACCAAACACATCCTTAGCTTTTGGGATTGTTTGTTTTTGTAATGTTTTCTCGTTCTTATAATTTCAAGAAAGAAATTCTTTTAAGTGGTAAGAATGTAAAAAGTCGCATTTTTGAGTCGTCAAATTTGAATTTAATATAAAAAAATAACGATTTAAATTTAGACATGATTTTTAGGATGTATATTTAATTTGATTTATAGAACTTTTATGTAATTTTTAAATTTGAAAAATATTTTTTTTTTGTTTGATGTGTTTTGCGCCTAATATTAGTGTTTTTGAAATTTCACGAAATAAGCTAACCTGTCTATTTCATCATCGTTATGTGATTGTGACATATTATTGTGCATGACCGTATTTTTATTTTTGTCTTTAGCAGCTCGCACCCGAACAGAAATTTTGATAACGTAGTATACAAAGTCTTCAGCTTAAAACAAAGCGTATCTACATGCAAATATACTTTCATTAATTGAACCATATCCTTCCGTCCCATGCCTCTTTCTCACTTATTGCATTTGCACTCATTACTAGTCATGCCATGTTTTAATTAAATGAAAAGCACGTTGGGCGTGTCCTTTTATTTCCTTATCACTTAATTCTCTATACTATATATATGATATGCAAGGAAGGAGAAAGAATAGATGGTTTACATTATTTTCATCACTGGCAAACATGTCTTTATTTCTTCCACTTTCTTCCCCTCTTCATCTTTTCTCTTCTCTCAAGTAATTCGATCATGCAATTCAGAAATAAAGACACACATAGTATGTATATCTTTCCATTATTACTAGTGTGTGACCCGTGCGATGCACACGGGGCATTTTGAAGTTAAAAAAGCGATTATATCATGTTGATGCACAACATTTGTGTGATATAATACCACCGTATTATATGCGCGCGGTGATTTTTTTTTAGAATGTAGGTGGCATTTTGTCTTAGTGGGTAACTATCTTGTTATAAAACATTCTTGTTAAAGTATGTCGCATGGTGCTATCGGGAAGAATAAGGAAGGTTCATGATTTTATATTGCAATGTAAGTATTGTCGTGATGTTACCAATTACAGTGAATATTGGCATTTACGAAGCTTGATGTAGCCTAAATGAATTGAATCATATTGTGGTGTTGAATATTCCAATTTTTTTTTAACTTCCAAACTTGGTTTTTACTTTGAAAATTCTAAAGTTGAAATTTTTGAATATAAATTACAATAAATTTAGAATATGAATATCCAAAATAGTAAAATTTAAAATTTTTGGGAAATCAAAGTTTAACCCTGAAAACTAAAATTATTAAACATTAAAATTTTAATTTTTGGTTAATCAAATCTAAAAAAAGTCAAAAAATCCAACTTTTTAAAAATTAAATATCTTTAAAATTTACAATTTTGGTAATATGAAATTTCAAATCTGTTAATTCATATTCTTCTAACTGAAAGTTTTGACTTTGAGTTTGAAATTAGGATTTTTTTTTTTTTTTTTTTTTTTTTTGCTAATTTTATTCTGACAACTAAAAGTTTGAATTTTTAACTTTCGTTTGAAATTTGAAGTAGTGCTTGGTTTATTTTGTTTTGAGTTTTTAGTTTTCGGCTTTAGTTATGAAGTTGTGAAGATTTGAAGTATAGGGGAAGTGGCAGATCGAAGGCAGAGGGAGTGACGGAGGGGATGAAATGATAGTGGATCGAATAATTTTTTATCGACCTTCCGTTGTTTCTTAAAATATGAAAAATAATAAAAAGCTATTTTTGGTTTTGTGTGTTAACTTCATTTTGTAAAGCTGGCGTTTTTCACGATATGTGTGCATCATTCGTACTTTTTTGTATGCGAAAACTCAAAATAAAAAACTGTAAACTGAACGCACCAAGTTTTCAAATTTTAGATTTTAAATTTTGCAGTTTAGAATTTTTGTTTGAAGTTTCCTTTTTTACCTCTTCTGATTCATTTTGGATTTCCCATACGTTCTATGAGTAAAGACAAAAGAGAATTTTGTTTCCAAAAAGTTAATATTACCTTAAAAAGAAACGGCTACTAAGCCGCAAAATTAGATATAAGAAACGTGAATCATTGGAATTACTTTTTGATTATGTGGAAGATAAAAATCAGTAGGGGATCTAATGAGATTTCTTTATGCCCAATTTTATGCATCATTTTGTAATCACATTGAGTACCCATTTTTAGAAACCAAATAACTTATGTCCATCCTGAAGATTTCTGAAGTATGGCTTCTAAAACTAAATTATTAAGCCAAATTAAATTTTCCCTTAAATCATAAATAATAAATTAAAAATGAAAAATTAAATTCACAAATATGGTTGAGATAACTACAACGAGACGACAAAATTCAAATATAACTTATGGGTCCAACTCTTTGTAGCTAAAATTAAATGAAAAAATGCATAAAAATATTAAGACCGACTTCATTGATTATTTTAGATTCGGTTTCTTAAGCATCCATGCAAGTAGTTTCACCATATTCACCGCAATGTCCATCTTTTATTTAGCATTATCCACTTAATTTCCTCATGTGTGATACCTAATACATGGAATCAAAAAGCAGAGCAATCACAAATATACAAAGACTGCAAGCTAACCACTGTTTCACATATTATGCAGCAAATATATTAAAGAATGGCCAATAAATTTACAGAATCATTCTTTTGATACAACAACCTCGATATTCATCCTAAAATCTTGCAACATGCGGTAGTGTACTCTACTTAACATCAACGCTTTATCATCCCACCATCAAAACAATTTTTTCTTCCAAACCACAGTTTTTATTACACTTTAATCAAGAATAAAAAGGTGTACCAAAGATTCTTTACAAAAGAAATGATTTGAATTATGCTAAGCAAATATCTTTACTACTCTTACCCAGAAATCCTTTTCAACAACATGTATGGTCACAACTACGCTTATTCACCTAAAAAACCTTTACCCATTCTTTTTCCGCACCATGTTAAGGTTAAGAAGAAGGCTTATATATAATTAGCTTCCATGTTACTTTGACTTTCACCATCACTTGGGATATAAGTTTGAATTGTTGGTATTTGGGTTTGTTACACGGGATCTCATGTAAAACCTGCAAAAATAATAATAAATTTCTGATTTCAATTTATGATATGATGGTAAAAAGGGGTTGCTTTTTAAGCTGCAGATATATGGTTATATAATTACTAATTTGTGAATCGCCTTTAAAGTAACCTTCGCCTGATGTATAGCATTGCATCTCACACTTCTCTCCTACATGCCTAAGATAAACTTATGAAAGTTATTATGGCATATAAATCAATATGACATGGACTGATATCACCCATTGTAGATTCGATATGAAATTATAATGTTGGGGGTGCCAAAGATTTGAAGCAGCAAACCCAAGTAACTTATATGTCATCCTAGTTAGATTCAACTGTAGTAATACCAAGAAGTCATATCCAGGTCTTGTCAGATCGCCCATGAGTTGTGCTTTTGAATATGGCATCTAACTCAAAATGACGGTGATAATGCACTTTAACATCAGACTGGCCACCATGAATAAACCTTGTGTGTGTCATGAACTACATGACATGTAATCAAACATATAAATGACTTAAGAACAAATTACGTACATATATATATATATATATATATATATATATATATATATATATACATATATATATATATATACATATATGTGTATATATGTGTGTGCGTGTGTGTGTGTCACAACTAGAAAACAGTCTAATTTCCTACGCAAAATTTCCTACACCTTTCCTATGCCATAAGGCGGGGCGTAGGAATGGCGTAGGAAATTGGTAGGCAAAGTTTATGGCGTATGAAAGTCGTCAAACATTTCTTACGTCTTATCTATGACTCTAAAATGCGTAGAAATCTTCTAATTTCGTATGTCAAATTTCCTACGTCTTTCCTACGACTCTAAAATGCGTAGAAATCTTCTAATTTCGTATGTCAAATTTCCTATGCTACAAGGCTGGGCGTAGGAATGACGTAGGAAATTGATAGAAAATTTCCTATGCCTTTCCTATGCCATAAGGTGGGGGTAGGAGTAAAGTTCACGAGGCGAAATTTCTTACGCCTTTCCTACGTCATAAGGCATGGTTTCATTATGGCGTACGAATCATCTTTCCTACGCCATAAGGCGGGGCATAGGAATGACGTAGGAAATTGATAGGTAGAATTCGCGGCGTAAAAAATACGTCAACCATCTCTTATGTCTTAACTACACCTGTTGAACGCGTAGAAATTGTAATAACCCGAAAATCCGAGACAATTTAAAATTTTTATTTTGGCAATTTTATTGAATTTTGATTATTTAAAATGAATTATTTTAAATAATAACGACGAAAAATTTATTTTGAATAGAATTAGAACGTATATATTTATATACGTCATCGTTAGAATATAAAAATTTATTTATATATATAAAAGGAATTGAAAATGGCGCGGTAGTTCGATAATTCGATTTGAAAATTCAAATGAATGTGCCGGGTGCAAAATAAACCGGATTTTAGTGAAACCAAAAATATTTGAATCTATTAGAGAATATCTTTCCAACGAATCCGAAAAAACAAAATTTCATAGCGGGGATAAAAAGATATGTCTAGTTGAAATTTCTGAATAGTCGCTATGGAATTCTGGCCCTTAAAAATGGAAATTTTGCAAACGACCTCGGATTTCGACGAAACCACTTTTGTTGGATCCAAGATGTCAAGTTATTGCTAGATTCCAATTTTAGTAATTTTTCGAATCAATTTGTGAGCGTGGAAAAGGAAAACGCGTTTGACCAGTTTCAGTTGATTTTAATCAACTGGAAAATGGCCATTTTTCAAACTGTCTCAGAGTTTGATGAAATTAGTTTTGTTAGAACCGTATCGTCAATACGAAGTTAGAAGTAATTTTTTAGGAATTTTTAGAGATTGTATGTGGCCCCGGTAAATTGAAATGTGCGTTCAAATTGAATATATATAGATTTATATTTTAAATTCAACGGAAACTGATCGTAATAGCCGAACAGGATCACGATACATATCCCATTGTGTTTGGAATGGGGGTAATTAGTTCGGGACGTCAGGCGGTGGTTTCGGATTGGGGGTCGAATGTGAAAGTTATATATATGTTTTGATGGCCAAAATTTTCAAAGGAAAAATAATAATAATAATAAAATAAAAACCCTATATCACCTTTTCCCTCCTGCTCGTTGACTTCAGAAACACAATCGAAATAAAAAACCCTACCCCAAATCGCGAGTTCGAAGACCACCGCAGCCACCCCAAATCGCGAGTTCGAAGACCACCGCAGCCACCCCAAAATCGCACCACCACCCCTCGCCGCGGCCATCTCCGACCTCCCCCTCGTCACCCAGCACCTCCCCAAGTCGCCATCTCGTATGCAGCGCCCCACTCCTCAGAAAACTGAAATTAAAGTAAGTTTTTACCTTTTATTTTAATTTTAATTCAAAGTAATTAGTCTTAGCAACATATAAAAATTAGTTTTAGCATAGTTAGTAAAGAAGTGATGTTTATTTAAAGAAAGACAAGAGTTTTAGATAAACAAAGGTTTAAAAATGTATAGAACATTGATTTATTTTTAGTTTTAAAAATAAATTAGCAAGGGAAAAGATTTGATTTTTCTTATATGAACGTTATCAAAAAGATTTGATTTTTCTTATATGAACGTTATCAAAAAGATTTGATTTTTCTTATATGAACGTTATAAAAAAGATTTGATTTTTCTTATATGAACATTAGCTGAAAGAATAGATTTTTATTTAGAGAAAAGGTTTGATCTTTAGTTATTAAAGAAAAGGTAAGATTATTATAAAAGAAAAGATAAAATTTTTATAAAACAAAAATTGATTTTTCTTTTAATATGACAAGGACTTGATTTTTATAGCGATAAAGAATTGATTTTGTTCATGTAAAAGAATTGATTTTGTTCATGTAAAAGAATAGATTTTTGTATGGTAAAAGCATAGATTTTTATATACAAAAAAATTATATTTTTAGATATGAAAAGGAGATATTTTTAAAAGTGATAAGGCGAGATTTTTAAATATAGAAAGAACAGATTTTTATATATGGAAAAACAATAAAAAAAATTAATATATAATCTTTTCTATTTGTAGCTAAATAAAAATATGATTTTTACGTATAGAGATTGGAAATAAAAATACAATTTTTATATATAAAGTGGCGAAGTAAAAATATGATTTATATATATATAACTGAATAATAAAAATGTGATTTTCACTATGAACAGAGTAAAATAGACTGCGATGGAATCGACCGGAATAAATTTCAATTCAGAATCGTTCAGAAATAAAGCACGGCGGAGTGGAACCCTTTGTGAGAACTTCTCACCTTTAATTTAATTTTTCTAGTTAAAATATATACTAGGATGCAGACGGTGTTTAGTAGCACCCGACACCCGTCGTCCACAGACCATGGACGGCTTGTATGCTTGTTTGTTTGATTTTGATGTGTAGTTGATTATGTGATGTGATGTGAAATGAAATAAAATATTTTATAGTGGAAAATATTTTATAGTTAAAAATATAATTTTTAACGTATATATGAAATGAATATTTATAAACAAATCGACGACTTGTTTATATACACTGATTTGACTGATATTGATTGGGACGATAAATTTTACACATCGCCCAACTGCACAAATAAAATCTGTGTTTGATTGTTTGAAAACCCCACACGGGTATTGGGGTGATATATGACATACACTAATCCCAATAATTAGTTGTATGTCGATCGATTGATTGACAAACTGTTATAAGCGTTAAATATTTATATTTGATGCTTATACAGTGTAGAATGCACTTTGGACGATGGTTGATTATTTGTCATTGTCGATGTATGCATGCGTTGTATGAAAATCCATAGAAGTAAAATCTATGGTAATTGATTGGGCCTCATTCCAGTTTTGAATAGAAATATTTGAAAAAGAAATATTTGAAATAGAATATTTGAAATAGAAATATATGAAGCCGTGTTGATTAGATTGACGCCATTTAGACGTGAACGATATTTATATCGATTTTATTCATTTTATAATGAATATCGAAAGTGATTTCAAAATCTGAAATTTTGAAAAGAATTGAAATTCTAATTGAAATTAAATAGAAATGAATTCGAATTGAAATTGAATATAAATGAATTCGAATTGAAATTGAATTGAAAACGAACTGAAATTGAAGTAGAAATCAATTTGAAAGGAATTTATAAGGAAAAATTCAATTTTGATTAAAAAATGAATATGAAGTTGAAGTTGTTTCGAAAACGAATTTAAAACGATTTATAAAACACGTTTTGAAAGGAAATCGATGAAATATATAATATATATATATTATATATATATATATATAATGGCCTGAATAGAACGCGTCGCGCCGCGGCCGTTCGTGAATTTCGACCATTGACTTCGAATGGATATTGCGGGAGATCCGACCATCGAATTCTCCTAAAACAAGAACCGTTGGGTTCGTATCGAAAAGAGCTTTCTAACAAATATTAGAAATTTGAAATCTAACGGTTGGATTTGGAATTATGTCAAAATCAAATTTGAAAAAGGTCGTTGTAAGTGCAGTTCGATGGCCGTTGATGGAAATCGACTGTACGGGCCTTGATAAAATTATTAAAAATATCAATAATTTGTGTAAAATCATAAGAAATGATTTGTGAAGAATTGGGATGAAAAATTCCATATTTGAAAAGATAAAAATAGATTTCTATCGAAATGAACTAGTTTTGAACTAGAATAATAATTTATTTATTTTTAAAATAAATAAATTGGATTTGAAATAGTTTTGAAAATAACCAGAATTTCCAATAATTGAATTGGAATGGATTTTAATCGAAATTGCCTTTGGTATATTTCGATGTTGGATTTCGTGATGATACAGATATTGTTATGGGAGTTTGAAAGATATATATATATATATATATATATATGTATATGTATATCGTTATTTCCAATACGATATTTGTTGGTCGTAGAATTTGATATTGAATATAAGCCGATATATTTTCTATTCAGAGCCTTGTATTTAATATCAAATGTGATTTGGGTTTGTCGTGAATGGTGTCTTCATTAACACTGTTCTTAATCCCAGTTGAGAAAAAGACTAAATCTTTTTATTTAGATTTAATGAAGTGTACCAATTAAATAATATTTAATTGGAATTGAATTGGTATTGATTTTTGGGTTTATCGTGAACAGTGTTTTAAATAACACTTGTTCTTTAACCCGATAATTAATGGAATGTGATTTTGGGTTTATCGTGAACCATGTTTTAAATGACACTGATTCTTTAACCCAGTTTAATGAATCTTTAATTAGATTGAAAAGATCGAGAATGGAGTATCACCAGTTTTACTCCAGGCGATAGTTAAATCTTTAATTAGATTTGAACGTGAAATGGTAATTGAATTTACCGATAACACCGTGGTGTTAGATATGAAGTATTACCAGTTTTACTTCATGGGGTGAATAGGTTGGGATTTGGAAATAAAATAAATGATTACTTCGGTGTGGTTCTCTAATCCCGACTAGTTTGAATTGATATTCAAAGGAGATTAAAGAATAAATTTAAAAAAAATTATCTTTGATAAAATTAATGGGAACCTTTCCCAAAATATAAGAATATTTGAATAAAAGAATATTCTGAATTGGAATGAGGCGTATGTTGTGTTTGTGTAACACGTGTTAATTATATATATATACGCGAGTTGTTCAGAAAGACTGAGTTTATCCCATTCTGAATAACTGATTCGACGTGGTGTCAAAGATGAAGACGGTGGTTGAAGACCGGAGGTCTTCACGTCGTTTGGGTAATTACTGATGATCTTGATTAGGCTGTACACCCAAGAAGATGGAAACAGTTGGTGATCGTCCAGACGTACTTGGAGATCGATGGATATGCGGGGTACTAGGTGCCTCCGGTTTCGTTCAGACCCAGAACGAACTTGTAAATGGACTGTGTGTCTGACATTGGATTTTAGTCTGTGTGGTTGATTTCTATTAAATATATATCTGTTTGGCGGCGGAGAATTTATTCTCTTGCTTAACGCCCTTCTCTGAGACGTACGAGCTCAGAGGTTATATATTGATGGATATCAAACTCATGGAGTGAATTGCCTGTGTGGCATGCCTAAGTGGCGATTGATCAAGGCTTCTGTTGAAAAGCAAAGTCTTGTGGTGATGATCAAAGCACAGCCTGTGTGGCATAGCTTTGTGTAACGTTGATTCGCGAGCCTCACACCCCGGTTGTGAACCAGAAACGGGAGAGGACGTCAAGGAGGGCATGTGTTTCCTTCTGGCTAGAAGTGGCGTCAGTGGATTTACACGCCCTGACGAGTTTGACTTATGTGGTTGTTGCTGTTGCGAGGCGCCTCGGTTTGATCGGACGATCCGGGTCCGATGGAGTCATTCGTTGGCTCATTTACGCCCCCATAAGGCGGGGAAACGTAGTGTTCAGGAATTTTAATCCACATCGGTGGACCGGCCCTGAGGATCCAAGGGTCACTCGAGCTCTGATCCTGAGGCTCGGGCTAGAGAGTCTCGAATCGGTGAGGACTATCTTTTGCCTCGGTTCACAGATGGAAATCCAATTCCCAAATACGTGATTTTGCGGTTTTAATTGTAGAACTAGTATGGCGACATGATATATGGTACCCATGCTGTCTATGACTGATACTTATGATTTGAAGTTGTTTTATCTATTATGCACTTATAGTGGTATCAAATGATTTGCTTTAAACGTACTAAGCATGTTTGGCTATTATAAGGGAAAACCCCATCCCTCGGCTTGCGTTGCATTGTGTGATAGGACCTGGGTCTTATAATAGCTTCATTTTTTCAGAAAGCATTGCGCTGTTTTGTTATATGCACTGGTATTCTTGGGAGGAAACCCGTTCCGTGTTATACGGCGTGGTCCCTTGATTTACCGAACTTTAAAATAAAGATTAATAACTGTTTTAGTTCTCACACCAGTTCCATGACTGACCTGGAGTTTATTGTTTTAACCTAAACTCTGGGTGCCCTTATTTTGACACGGGCAGCTAGTAGTTTTGGTTTTGCAGATTTATATTCATAGGATCTTGGTTTACAGCTGGAATGATATCCGGAAAGCTTTGTATCCGTATATCTCTTCTAGTTGTGTATTGTATTATTTTCCGCTGCTATGTAATGTATTATAATCTCTGATATTTATCGAATGTATTTTATTTGTTAATACTCTGTATATTCTTGTATTCTGATGGAATTGTTGTAATTAACAATGAAATGTTCTTCGGTATGCGTCCTTTTGTGGCTTGTTCTCAAACTATCCACGCTTTCCTCACCGGGGAAGTTTCGGGTTTTTTACATTTGGTATCAGAGCTTTGGTTTACAAAGCTCAGAGAACAAGACACGTTAGAACCGAACGAAATAATTCATTAGAAATTGGATTAGTAACATCCAATGAGAATGACTCGTTAGAGATGGGATCAGTAGTATCCTAGAACGAGTGTGAAGAGTAGTATTTTGAAAAATAAAATTAAAACAAATTTTGTTTTCAAAATTTAAATTAAATTATACGTATTTGATTGTTTATTATATTTTAATTTGGACTATCCAGTATATATAGATTTTGCATATTCGTCTGATCCATGGATATTCGAAGTATATTATTGGGTAGATATAGAGTTACACTCTAGTCGCTCGAAGATGATTCTGATGATCGCTCAAGCATCATCAGAATTTATTTTCGTGTTTCGAAGGTGTGATATCTATATATTTCCATTAGAATGGTGTGAGAACCAAAATTAGATAGGGCCTATTGTTGTGATTGGGCATCAAAAATGTGATTTTTGACTATATATCAAAGTTATGAATTTGAAGTGATAATCAATAAATTGATTGCTGGTTTTGTTGTTTGATTATTGTTTGAATTAATCAAATGTTGAACCGTTTAGCCAAATTGAACCAAATAATGAATTGAATTGAAAATTTATCGCATTTGCATGCATGTACATGTACTTACATTGAACAGGTCATAGCAAGGAGGCTAGAGAAGAGGAATAAAATTGTTTGCCCGACAAATAGGTACATGTTTATTGTATTTCTTGAGTTTTGGGTGATTTTGTGAGCCGATTGGCTAGCCGCTTGGCCTTTTCTTTTTCTTTTGGATTGAAGAAGGCCATGGGAGGCTATATGAAATATCCTGAAGTCCCCGGTGCAGGGGAGGTTATGGCGAAATTTTTCGAAAATTTAGGGTGTTAGCCAAATTTTTGAAAAATTTGAAAAGTTCTTAGAAACTGAAAAGTTGAAGAACTTAAGCCTTAGTAAAAATATTGAAAGTTGAGTTGATTAGTTAAACAACTTTCGGCTTCGTTCCTTTTCGGGGACGAAAAGTTTTAAGTGGGGGAGATTGTAATAACCCGGAAATCCGAGCCAATTTAAACTTTTTATTTTGGCAATTTTATTGAATTTTGATTATTTAAAATGAATTATTTTAAATAATAACGACGAAAAATTTATTTTGAATAGAATTAGAACATATATATTTATATACGTCGTCATTAGAATATAAAAATTTATTTATATATATAAAAGGAATTGAAAATGGCGCGGTAGTTCGATAATTCGATTTCAAAATTCAAATGAATGTGCCGGGTGCAAAATAAACCTGATTTTAGTGAAACCAAAAATATTAGAATCTATTAGAGAATATCTTTCCAACGAATCCGAAAAATCAAAATTTCATAGCGGAGATAAAAAGATATGTCTAGTTGAAATTTCTGAATAGTCGCTATGGAATTCTGGCCCTTAAAAATGGAAATTTTGCAAACGTCCTCGGATTTCGACGAAACCACTTTTGTTGGATCCGTGATGTCAAGTTATTGCTAGATTCCAATTTTAGTAATTTTTCGAATCAATTTGTGGGCGTGGCAAAGGAAAACGCGTTTGACCAGTTTCAGTTGATTTTAATCGACTGGAAAATGGCCATTTTTCAAACTATCTCAGAATTTGACGAAATTAGTTTTTTTAGAACCGTATCGTCAATACGAAGTTAGAAGTAATTTTTTGGGAATTTTTAGAGACTGTATGTGGCCCCGGTAAATTGAAATATGCGTTTAAATTGAATATATAAAGATTTATATTTTAAATTCAAAGAAAACTAATCGTAACAGCCGAACAGGCCACGATACATATCCCATTGTATTCAGAATGGGAGTAATTAGTTAGGGACGTCAGGCGGTGGGTTCGGATTGGGGGTCGAATGTGAAAGTTATATATATGTTTTGATGGCCAAAATTTTCAAAGGAATTAATAGTAATAATAATAAAATAAAAACCCTATATCCCCTTTTCCCTCCCGCTCATTGACTTCAGAAACACAATCGAAATAAAAAAAACCCTAGCCTAAATCGATCGACGCCGCCCACCAGGAACATCGCGCCACCGCCGGTGGCACCCCACCTTCCCGCCGTCGGCTTCCTCCCCCAGCGCTCCTCCCTCCTCTTCATCTCTCCGCTGTCACAAAAAAAAACGCTACCCCAAATCGCGAGTTCGAAGACCACCAAAGCCACCCCAAAATCGCACCACCACCCCTCACCGCGGCCATCTCCGACCTCCCCCTCGTCGCCCAGCACCTCCCCAAGTCGCCATCTCATATGCAGTGCCCCACTCCTCAGAAAACTGAAATTAAAGTAAGTTTTTACCTTATATTTTAATTTTAATTCAAAGTAATTAGTCTTAGCAACATATAAAAATCAGTTTTAGCATAGTTAGTAAAGAAGTGATGTTTATTTAAAGAAAGACAAGATTTTAAGATAAACAAAGATTTAAAAATGTATAGAACATTGATTTATTTTCAGTTTTAAAAATAAATTAGCAAGGGAAAAGATTTGATTTTTCTTATATGAACGTTATCAAAAAGATTTGATTTTTCTTATATGAACGTTATCAACAAGATTTGATTTTTCTTATATGAACGTTATCAAAAGATTTGATTTTTCTTATATGAACATTAGCAGAAAGAATAGATTTTTTTTAGAGAAAAGGTTTATTCCTTAGTTATTAAAGAAAAGGTAAGATTGTTATTTAAGAAAAGATAAAAATTTTATAAAACAAAAATTGATTTTTCTTTTAATATGACAAGGATTTGATTTTTATAGCGATACAGAATTGATTTTGTTCATGTAAAAGAATTTATTTTGTTCATGTAAAAGAATAGATTTTTGTATGGTAAAGGCATAGATTTTTATATACGAAAAGATTATATTTTTGGATATGAAAAGGCGATATTTTTAAAAGTGATAAGGTGAGATTTTTAAATATAGAAAGAACGGATTTTTATATATGGAAAAACAATAAAAAAATAATATATAATCTTTTCTATTTGTAGCTAAATAAAAATATGATTTTTACGTATAGAGATTGGAAATAAAAATACGTTTTTTATATATAAAGTGGGGAAGTAAAAATATGATTTTTATATATATAACTGAATAATAAAAATGTGATTTTCACTATGAATAGAGTAAAATAGACTGCGATGGAATCGACTGGAATAAATTTCAATTCAGAATCATTCAGAAATAAAGCACGGCGGAGTGGAACCCTCTGTGAGCACTTCTCACCTTTAATTTAATTTTTCTGGTTAAAATATATACAAGGATGCAGACGGTGTTTAGTAGCACCCGACACCCGTCGTCCACAGACCATGGACGGCTTGTATGCTTGTTTGTTTGATTTTGATGTGTAGTTGATTGTGTGATGTGATGTGAAATGAAATAAAATATTTTATAGTGGAAAATATTTATAGTTAAAAATATAATTTTTAACGTATATATGAAATGAATATTTATAAACAAATCGACGATTTGTTTATATACACTGATTTGACTGATATTGATTGGGACGATAAATTTTACACATCGCCCAACTGCACAAATAAAATCTGTGTTTGATTGTTTGAAAACCCCACACGGGTATTGGGGTGATATATGACATACACTAATCCCAATAATTAGTTGTATGTCGATCGATTGATTGACAGACTGTTATAAGCGTTAAATATTTATATTTGATGCTTATACAGTGTAGAATGCACTTTGGATGATGGTTGATTATTTGTCATTGTCGATGTATGCATGCGTTGTATGAAAATCCATAGAAGTAAAATCTATGGTAATTGATTGGGCCTCATTCCAGTTTTGAATAGAAATATTTGAAAAAGAAATATTTGAAATAGAATATTTGAAATAGAAATATATGAAGCCGTGTTGATTAGATTGACGCCATTTAGACGTGAACGATATTTATATCGATTTTATTCATTTTATAATGAATATCGAAAGTGATTTCAAAATCTGATATTTTGAAAAGAATTGAAATTCGAATTGAAATTAAATAGAAATGAATTCGAGTTGAAATTGAATATAAATGAATTCGAATTGAAATTGAATTGAAAACGAACTGAAATTGAATTAGAAATCAAATTGAATTAGAAATCAATTTGAAAGGAATTTATAAGGAAAAAAATTCAATTTTGATTTAAAATTGAATATGAAGTTGAAGCTGTTTTGAAAACGAATTCAAAACGATTTATAAAATACGTTTTGAAAGGAAATCGACGAAATATATATAATATATATTATATATATAGAATGGCCTGAATAGAACGCGCCGCGCCGCGGCCGTTCGTGAATTTCGACCATTGTCTTCGAATGGATATTGCGGGAGATCCGACCGTCGGATTCTCCTAAAACCGGAACCATTGGGTTCGTATCGAAAAGAACTTTCTAATGAATATTTGAAATTTTAAATCTAACGGTTGGATTTGGAATTATGTCCAAATAAAATTTGAAAAAGGTCGCTGTAAGTGCAGTTCGATGGCGGTTGATGGAAATTGACTGTACGGGCCTTGATAAAATTATTAAAAATATCAATAATTTGTGTAAAATCATAAGAAATGATTTGTGAAGAATTGGGATGAAAAACTCCATATTTGAAAAGATAAAAATAGATTTCTATCGAAATGAACTAGTTTTGAACTAGAATAATAATTTATTTATTTTTAAAATAAATAAATTGGATTTGAAATGGTTTTGAAAATAACCAGAATTTCCAATAAATGAATTGGAATGGATTTGAATCGAAATTGTCTTCGGAATATTTCGATGTTGGATTTCGTGATGATACAGATATTGTTATGGGAATTTGAAAGATATATGTATATATATCGTTATTTCCAATACGATATTTGTCGGTCGTAGAATTTGATATTGAATATAAGCCGATATATTTTCTATTCAGGGCCTTGTATTTATTATCAAATGTGATTTGGGTCTGTCGTGAATGGTGTCTTCATTAACACTGTTCTTAAACCCAGTTGAGAAAAAGATTAAATCTTTTTATTTAGATTTAATGAAGTGTACCTATTAAATAATATTTAATTGGAATTGAATTGGTATTGATTTTTGGGTTTATCGTGAACAGTGTTTTAAATAACACTTGTTCTTTAACCCGATAATTAATGGAATGTGATTTTGGGTTTATCGTGAACCGTGTTTTAAATGACACTGATTCTTTAACCCAGTTAAAGATTAAAACTAAGTGGAGTTTTAATGTATCTTTAATTAGATTGAAAAGATCGAGAATGGAGTATCACCAGTTTTACTCCAGGCGATAGTTAAATCTTTAATTAGATTTGAACGTGAAATGGTAATTGAATTTACCGATAACACTGTGGTGTTAGATATGAAGTATTACCAGTTTTACTTCATGGGGTGAATAGATTGGGATTGGGAAATAAAATAAATGATTACTTCGGTGTGGTTCGCTAATCCCGACTAGTTTGAATTGATATTCAAAGGAGATTAAATAATAAATTTAAAGAATTTATCTTTGATAAAATTAATGGGAACCTTTCCCAAAATATAAAAAATATTTGAATAAAAGAATATTCTGAATTGGAATGAGGCGTATGTTGTGTTTGTGTAACACGTGTTAATTATATATATACACGAGTTGTTCTGAAAGACCGGGTTTATCCCATTCTGAATAACTGATTCGACGTGGTGTCAAAGATGAAGACGGTGGTTGAAGACCAGAGGTCTTCACATCGTTTGGGTAATTACTGATGATCTTGATTGGGCTGTACACCCAAGAAGATGGAAACAGTTGGTGATCATCCAGACGTACTTGGAGATCGATGGATATGCGGGGTACTAGGTGCCTCCGGTTTCGTTCAGACCCAGAACGAACTCGTAAATGGATTGTGTGTCTGACATTGGATTTTAGTCTGTGTGGTTGATTTCTATTAAATATATATCTGTTTGGCAGCGGAGAATTTATTCTCTTGCTTAACGCCCTTCTCTAAGACGTACGAGCTCAGAGGTTATATATTGATGGACATCAAACGCATGGAGTGAATTGCCTTTGTGGCATGCCTAAGTGGCGATTGATCAAGGCTTCTGTTGAAAAGCAAAGTCTTGTGGTGATGATCAAAGCACAGCCTGTGTGGCATAGCTTTGTGTAACGTTGATTCGCGAGCCTCACACCCCGGTTGTGAACCAGAAATGGGAGAGGACGTCAGGGAGGGCATGCGTTTCCTTCTAGCTAGAAGTGGAGTCAGTGGTTTTACATGCCCTGACGAGTTTGACTTATGTGGTTGTTACTGTTGCGTGGTGCCTCGGTTTGATCGGACGATCCGGGTCCGATGGAGTCATTCGTTGGCTCATTTACACCCCATAGGGCGGGGAAACGCAGTGTTCAGGAATTTTAATCCACATCGGTGGACCGGCCCTGAGGATCCAAGGGTCACTCGAGCTCTGATCCTGAGGCTCGGGCTAGAGAGTCTCGAATCGGTGAGGACTATCTTTTGCCTCGGTTCACAGATGGAAATCCAATTCCCAAATACGTGATTTTGCGATTTTAATTGTAGAACTAGTATGGCGACATGATATATGGTACTCATGCCGTCTATGATTGATACTTATGATTTGAAGTTTTTTTATACATTATGCACTTATAGTGGTATCAAATGATTTGTTTTAAACGTACTAAGCATGTTTGGCTATTATAAGAGAAAACCCTATCCCTCGGCTTGCGTTGCATTGTGTGATAGGACCTGGGTCTTATAATAGCTTCATTTTTCCAAAAAGTATTGCGCTGTTTTGTTATATGCACTGGCATTCTTGGGAGGAAACCCGTTCCGTGTTATACGGCGTGGTCCCTTGATTTACCGAACTTTAAAATAAAGATTAATAACTGTTTTAGTTCTCACACCAGTCCCATGACTGACCTGGAGTTTATTGTTTTAACCTAAACTCTGGGTGCCCTTATTTTGACACGGGCAGCTAGTAGTTTTGGTTTTGCAGATTTATATTCACAGGATCCTGGTTTACAACTGGAATGATATCCGGAAAGCTTTGTATCCGTATATCTCTACTAGTTGTGTATTGTATTATTTTCCGCTGCTATGTAATGTATTGTAATCTTTGATATTTATCGAATGTATTTTACTTGTTAATACTCTGTATATTCTTGTATTCTAATGGAATTGTTGTAATTAACAATGAAATGTTCTTCGGTATGCGTCCTTTTGTGGCTTGTTCTCGAACTATCCGCGCTTTCCTCACCGGGAAAGTTTCGGGTTTTTTACAGAAATCTTCTGTTCTATTTCCATGCCATTGTTGAAAACATTCTTATTTCATATGCAAAATTTTCTACGCCTTTCCTACGCCATAAGGCAGGGCGTAGGATTGGCGTAGGAAATTTATAGGTAGAGCTCACCATGTAGGAAAGACATCAACCTCTCTTTTGTCTTACCTACGTTTGTAGACGGCATAGAAATTTATTACGCCATTGTAAAAAACATTCTAATTTCATTTGTGAAATTTCCTACGCCTTTCCTACGTCATAAGGTGTGGCGTAGGAATGACGTAGGAAATTGATAGGTAGTATTCACGGCATAAAAAATACGTCAACCATCTCTTATGTCTTAACTACACCTGTCGAAGGCGTAGAAATCTTCTGCGCTATTTCCACGCCATTGTAGAAAATATTCTTATTTCATATGCAAAATTTTCTACGCCTTTCCCACGCCACAAGGCAAGGCGTAGGAAATTTATAAGCAGAGTTTACGATGTATGAAAGACATCAACCTCTCTTTTGTCTTACATATGTCTCTAGACGGCATAGAAATTTATCATGCCATTTTCATGCCATTGTAGAAAACATTCTAATTTCATTTGTGAAATTTCCTACGTCTTTCCTACGCCATAAGGCGTGGTGTAGGAATGACATCGGAAATTGATAGGTAGAACTCGTGGCATAAAAAATACGTCAACCATCTCTTATGTCTTAAATACACCTGTTTAAGGCGTAGAAATCTTCTGTGCTATTTCCACGTCATTGTAGAAAACATTCTAATTTCATATGAAAAATTTTCTGCGCCTTTCCTACGCCATAAGACAGGGCGTAGGATTGGCATAGGAAATTGATAGGTAGAGTTTACGATGTAGGAAAGACATCAACCTCTCTTATGTCGTACCTACTTCTGTAGACGGCGTAGAAATTTATTACGCCATTTCCATGCCATTGTAGAAAGCATTCTAATTTCATTCGTGAAATTTCCTACGCCTTTCCTACGCCATAAAGCATGGCGTAGGAATGACGTAGGAAATTGATAGGTAGAATTCGCGGCGTAAAAAATACGTCAACCATCTCTTATATCTTAACTACACCTGTCGAAGTCGTCGAAATCTTCTGCGCTATTTCCACGCCATTGTAGAAAACATTCTAATTTCATATGCAAAATTTTCTACGCTTTTCCTATGCCATAAGACAGGGCGTAGGAAATTGATAGGCAGAGTTTACGATGTCGGAAAGACATCAACCTCTCTTATGTCTTACCTACGCCTGTAGACGTCATAGAAATTTATTATGGCATTTCCATGCCATTGCAGAAAACATTCTAATTTCATTTGTGAAATTTCCTACGCCATAAGGCGTGGCGTAGGAATGGCGTAGGAAATTGATAGGTAGAATTCGCGGCGTAAAAAATACGTCAACCTTCTCGTATGTCTTAAATACACCTTTCGAAGGCGTAGAAATCTTCTGCGCTATTTCCACGTCATTGTAGAAAACATTCTAATTTCATATGCAAAATTTTCTACGCTTTTCCTACGCCATAAGGCAGGGCATAGGATTGGCGTAGGAAATTGATAGACAGAGTTTACGATGTAGGAATGACATCAACCTCTCTTATGTCTTACCTATGCTTAAAGAGGCATAGAAATCTCTTACGTCATTTTCATGCCATTGAAGAAAACATTCTAATTTCATTCGCGAAATTTCCTACGCCTTAAGGCAGGGCATAGGATTGGCGTAGGAAATTGATGAAATTTCCTACGTCTTTCCTGCGCCATAAGACATGGCGTAGGAATGATGTAGGAAATTGATAGGCAGAGTTCACGGTGTAGGAATGACGTAGGAAATTGATAGATAGAGTTCACGGCATAGGAAATTGATTACGGTTATTTTTCCTTTTTAAGTTATGAAGGAAATTTATTAAAAAATTTCCCTTTTTTTCAACATTAAGGGCATTTTCGTAATTTTGACATATATAGCTTTTAAAATCGTAATTTTCGAATAATTCTTTTTTTACTTTTCATTTCGTCATGTTTTGAAGTTTTTAAAATTTATTTAATTTTTTCAACATGAAGGGCATTTTCATAATTTTGGACTTTTTAGCTTTAAAAATTATTATTTTCGAATAATTCTTTCATCACTTTTAATTTCATAATTTTCCGAATTTTTTGAAATTTTTTCCGCCTTTTCCAATTTGAAGGGTATTTTCGTAATCTTTTTACTTTTAGTTCTAGAAATCGTAATTTTTGAAATATTCTTTTTTTAATTTTCATTTCTTAATTTTCTAGATTTTTTGAAATTTATTTATTTTTTTTCACTTTTTTCAAAATGAAGGTATTTTCGTAATTTTGGCCTTTTTAACTTTAAAAATTTAGCATTTGTTTTTATTAGCTAAATCAATACCTACGTGGGTTAAATGGGTAACCCATTTATTTTAGCGTTGGGTTACAAACGGGTTGGCTAAAAAATGGGTCATAAACAAATTTTTTTATGTTCAAAACTGGAATTTATAGACCCAATGTCACATTCAGTAAAAATTTACGATACATGTATAGGGTGCACTCAATGTGTACGAGCCTGCCCCGTAGATGAATTGGAAATGATACCTTGGGACGGATGTAAAGCTAAGCAAATTGCTTCCGCGCCAAGAACGGAAGACTGTGTAGGTTGTAAAAGATAACATTTGCAACTTGAGTAATACCTTGTTCAGTCAGAGAGGTTACGTACCTGTTTTGAGTTGCTCTATATTTTGAATGTTGAATCTCCCTGAACATTTATTGTATTAAAACATTTAAGTCAGACTATCATAAGGACAAAAATAATCCAATTAAAGCAAACCCTATGATTCCTATAAAAAAATTCAAGCGAAATTAAACAACAATGAGGATTTTATGTGGTAGACATGTAAGAGTACCTATTTACAAACCATGCATGTTTTTTTTTTCAAAAGCAGTTGTTTAGAAAATGCTTCATTTAAGTGTAAACCTTGATCCCTAATAATGACTTCATGTCTTCACACTAAACAAATGGTTAGCAAAACTCATCAATCTTGATGTGATCCAATCAATACATAGTTATTTAAAAATCCATCAGTTCGAATATTTACATCAATTGACACAACCATAGAACCCCAAGTTTGTGACCATGTCAACCAAATTTTCAGTAGGGTGCCTAAAATTGTAATCTAGATAACACGAATAAATACATGATTACTCATGAAAAAAAAGGAAAACAACCAACCATATATCCTTTATGTTTTTCCTAGTTGAGAAAGTGTGGTCGATCAATCGTGTTATGTCCATTAAAGTGAAATCTTAACTTAGTAATGAAGCAAAAAATGGAGAATGAATATGAACAATCTATTAGCAAAATTATGTTACATCGTCAATTGTCTTCAAAAAGTATAGTGAAAAAATAGAAAAATTAAAATTTCATGAAATATAAATGGAAAGGAGCAATTTAATTCAGAATATAATAGATATTGATAAGCTAAATAAAAAGCATTCACTGGACCATGTTATTCTGCAAAGTAACATGAAATTATTTAATGCATCGTATCAAGGATGAGTGCATCCTACCTCTACACGATCCAGTGGCAATACAATTGTGTCCCATGAGGCGAACACAACATTAACTGAAATAAAAATAAACATTACTGATTAGAAAATAAATATATATGATATTAAAGGTAAGATATCAAAAGTGGTAGAAAATAACACACATGAATAATTAATCGAATGCACAGTATGACATTCATTTAATAGTTTGATTTTTGAGAAAAGTTCAATTGTTATTGATCATGCGTTTGAAGGAAACGGTGTTAGAGAACATGTTGTTTCAAAGCTATGAAATTAAGCGATTATTATAATTTAATAGATCATAATTATGTAGAAAATCAATACATAACGTTATAGGTAGGCATGTTAGCTTTTATTTTTCAAAAAAACTATGGCATTTATATAATGTAAGGAAAATAGGATTATAATATAGGTACCCCCCTTCCATTTCCAAGGTTACCTCTAAACCTTGGCCAAACCATAAGCTTAAAGGAAGAACTACTTGGATACCTAAATATATGCTTATGAATCTTGAAACCAGATATGCTGAAATATTTTATTTGCGAGCGCACAGTAGTATGCTAACTACATCCCTAACTGAAGAATGCCTCCACAAATTACAACCCCATGTATAATTCCAAAAGATACCAAAATTTATTTTTGAAAAGTTAGTTTGACATAGATAATAAGTTAAGTAAGAGTCCAAAAAAAAAAATCAAATGATAGGCCAAAAAGGAACGAATCTATGTGCATTTCAAAGTTTGGGTCAATGAAAATAGTAAACATTATAAATACATTAATATAGTAGAAATCTAAATATGAGACAAAAGTTTTCAGTACAATTCTGTCCACCCAGAATGTACAACATCAATATTTGTGTAGAATTAAATATGAGTTGGTGATGAATCGACACAAACATGGAATATGGGCATCAAATAAGCTTAGAAAGTAATGCATCGGTTTAAATTATAATAAACCAATCTCAGTGCTAGTAACCGACTTTATGGGATATTCACATTCAAATGCAAACAAATAAAAATGTTATTTTTTTGTCTTAGTTCAATTTTACCATAAAAGATTTTCAGCTCGTATGAATTTTAGTTTGATGTAGTCCAAAGAAAAAAATTGATGTTACTGTATACCGTTGGTTTTTAGCCTTTCAATTGTGGTTAACTAAATTGTAATTATGAGCAAGCGAGCAAGCGTGCGTGTGTGCGTGCGCGCGCCCTTGCACTCCAAAATTTGGAGGATATTTTGGACTTATTGTCTTTAATGTATATTAAGTGCAGTATATTTTGGAGAAAACTCAGGGGAAACCAAACATGAGACTTCAAATTGCAATGCGTGAAGTGAAAGAAATCCAACCGTGCGTGCGTGCGTGCGTGCGAAGAGCATTCCCTTGCACTCCAAAATTTGGAGGATATTTTGGACTTATTGTCTTTAACGTATATTAAGTACAATATATTTTGGAGAAAACTCAGGGGAAACCAAACATGAGACTTCAAATTGCAATGCGTGAAGTGAAAGAAATCCAAATATGCTTCTAAGAATGTCAAACTATTTGGTGGATATTAGACTATTTTAGGGGAAAAAAACAATTATTTTGCGACAAAGAAACTAGTAAAAAAATCCGGAAATGCATAAAAAACATAAGAAAAACCTTAAACTTACATTGGAGATACCTAACATAAGATGGCATAGTGATACACAGGTTGAATTGTGAACGTAACAAAGATTGTTTATCATCTTACTATCTGTAGGGACACTATTTACTTACACAACAAACGTAGAACAAAAAGGCAATAGATATCAAAGGAACAGTAATAACGTTGAATGTGGATGCAGACAAAAAGACAGTAGAAATGAATTTAAAACGACATAATGAAGTAGAGTTATGGGAATATCAAAATGAATGTTAGGAAAGGAATTTTTTATAGGATCTCGAATACCTGTAAGATGATTTTTAGAACAAAGATGTAAAGCACAAAAAATAAGGTGGAAAACATTGAAACCATTGACTTTCTACGCCATTTTTACATGCTGTAATGTTTACGATTTCAACTAAGTGCAAGTACCATAAATGAAAAATGGAATGTAGAATATTGTAGATGGCGTAAATGTGAAGTTATACGTTATAGCTCTGAGGAAAAAGGACTTGAGCTTAAGAATAAATCTGAAAAATGGTAACTGCATGTTCCATATTCTATTTTTAATATATAAATAAATATATATCCACACTAACAAATAGAGGCATTCTCCATAAATTTACCTACATTTTATTTCTCGCTTACCTATACTTATTCCTTGGACATCTGTAGAATGATTATTAAAAATGTGATGAAATGTTGGGGGGTGTGTGTATGTGTGTGTATATGTATATGTGTTCATGTCCATCTATCCAACCATCTCTCTCTCTCTCTCTCTATAAATATATATATATATATATATATATATATATATATATATATATTTCGCAACTCGATGCATAAAATTGCAGCCTAGTTAGAATGAAGGGCACTACCTCAACAATAAGAGTATGTTGCCATAAGTTGTGTTAATTGGTAAAAAAAAATACAATCTCAATCTTTAAATTTCTGCAACTCAATGCATAGAATAAAGGGCTCTGGCATATATTACTGGCAAGTGCAGTGGAACTTTAGGGCCTAAGGTTATGCTCTGTATGTGTAACAACCCGGAATTTGGGGCCAATTTAAAATTTTTATTTTAGAAATTTTAAGAGATTTTGAATATTTGGAATAAATTATTTCAAATAATAGCGACTGGAAATTTATTTTAATCGAAGTTGATTCGAATATATTCAATTTAATTATAAAAGGAATTAGAAAGAGCACGGTAGTTTGAAAAGTCAAATCTGAACTTTGACTGACTATACAGGATGCAGAATAAATCGGATTTTGGTGAAACCAAAAATATTAGGATCTATTTAAAAATATCTTTCCAACGAAACCGAAAAATCAAAATTTCATAGCGGGAATCAAAAGTTATGGCCAGTTGAAACTTCAGAATAGTCGCTGAAAAATTTCTATATATTTGTAATATTAAAAATAGCTGTTTTGCAAACGACCTCGGTTTTCGACGAAACCACTTTTTTTGGATTCGGAAGGTCAAATTATGGCTAAGTTTAATTTTTCATAATTTTTAGAATTAATTTGTGACCGTGACAAAAAGAATTCAGTTTGGTCAATTTCGGCCAATTTTAATCGACTGAAAAATAGCCATTTTTCAAACAGTCTCAGAATTCAATAAAATTAATTTTGTTAGGACCATATCATCAAAACAAAG
The DNA here is from genome assembly GCA_030737875.1 of Allium sativum. Classification (NCBI taxonomy): domain Eukaryota; kingdom Viridiplantae; phylum Streptophyta; class Magnoliopsida; order Asparagales; family Amaryllidaceae; genus Allium; species Allium sativum. The sequence goes on along the minus strand of CM060916.1, from coordinate 889,751,329 downwards.
CCAGAAATAATTTTTCTGGATTTTTCTGAGTCCGTATGTGGCCTCGATGAATTTATTTATGCGAATGAATTAATTTAATAAAGGATTTAAATATTAATTTAAATAATTCAGGCCAAAGACAGCCGTTTGGGCTGACGAGACCTAGCCCGTTGGATCCGGAGCGGGGGCTATTGGGTAGGGTAGACTTCAGTTGGACTGAAATTGGGTTAGTTTGAAACTTAGGGATTTATTGACAAAAATTACATTAAATTATTATAAAAAGAATGGAAAAACATTTCAAAACCCTACCCTAAACATCAGCCGCCGCCACTACCAAACATCAATGGCCGAATTTGTCCCATTTTCATCCACTAAGATCTCCCTCTCCTCCACGAATTAGACTCCATCCTTTACATCATTTTGAAGCTCTCTTTCTCCTCTACGATTCCATAGCACTTGATCATTCTCTGGTGCCACCATCACCGAGCTTCACGCACCCAAACCCGTGCCCGAAACCTCCGTCGGCCTTCCCCTAGGTCCCACCGAGCTTCACCATAGCGGTCCACCGTGGGGCGCCATTTCGTGCTCCACATCGCAGCGAAGTCTGATCGTGCCAACTCCTTCCGGTTCGATCGCAATTGTCAGACCTAGTTCCGAACATTTGGGATAAAGCACGGCCGACTTTCTGATTGGGGAAGAAGGTGTTAATTCACATTAGTTAATTTATTTGTTTATTTATTTATTTAATGTTATTAACTTAAATAAATCGTAACTCTCTCGTACTGATTCAGAATAACGCGATTTCAGAAGCGTTGTGTTCGTATGAAGAAGGTCTACAATCCAAGACTGAAACGGGACAATTCAAAGCAGTTTGAAATTTTGACAAACCGCGACACGACAGTGAGATTTCTTTCGTTTTAAAATAATTAATCAATTCATTTATATATTTTTTATTTTTTTAGTTATATATTTCAGATCTGTTTGTGCTGATATTGTATGATAATTGTTTTGTTGGTTGTGATGGATAATTATAAGATTCATGTGTGTTAAACAGATATGATTATTCATCCCTTTATTTTATTGAATTCATTTAGATTATCAATTCAAGATCAATATATAATGGATAATTATAGATTTATATGCCTTAGAATAATATTATTATTCATCCTTTTATTTTATTGAGTTGATTTAGATCATCGATTCAATATCAAAATTAGTAGTTTGTCACTTTTATGGGATTAATCTAGTTAATCAATTCATATTTTGTCACTTTATTTGAATTGATTTAGCTTATCAATTCAATATAAAAACATGAATCATTTGTGTTGAATTGATTTAAATTGTCAATTTAATTGAAAGGCATTATTTTGTCAATCCAATGTATAATATCATTTTGTCACCTTATTTGATTGCCAATTAAATATTGTCAACTTTGCATACATGATTGAATTGGAATAGAAAAATGAATGATTCTTATTTGTGTTCTCAAGCACAAACATTACACAGAAAAATAAACATGTCTTTTATTTGTGTTCTCAAACACAAATACAGCGTAGAATAAAATAAAAATTGAAATATGGTGATGTGAAAAGATTCAATATTTTTATTGAAAATAAAAAGTGAAATATGGCGATGTGAAAAGATTCAATATTTTTATTGAAAATAAAAAGTGAAATATGGCGATGTGAAAAGATTCAATATTTTTATTGAAAATAAAAAGTGAAATATGGCGATGTGAAAAGATTCAATATTTTTATTGAAAATAAAAAGTGAAATATGGTGCCATGTGAAAAGATTCAATATTTTTATTGAAAATAAAAAGTGAAATATGGCGATGTGAAAAGATTCAATATTTTTATTGAAAATAAAAAGTGAAATACGGCGATGTGAAAAGATTCAATATTTTTATTGAAAATAAAAAGTGAAATATGACGATGTGAAAAAATCCAATTTTTATTATGTAACTTAAGAATGAGACTTACATTGCAAAATAAAAATTACATTTTTGTTATGTAAATAAAGAAAGAGATTTTACACTGTAAATTGAAATTACATTTTTATATGTAATTAAGAATAGGATTTACATGTAAATAAAAAATTACATTTTTATATGTAGTTTAAGAAAGAGAATTTGCACTGTAAATAAAAATTACATTTTTATTTTGTAATTAAAGAGAAAAATTTACATTGTAAATTAAAGTTACACTTTTTTTTTTGTAAATTAAGAATGAGAATTGGTATGTAATATAAAATTTCATTTTTATATGTAATTAGAGATAGGATTTTACCTTGCAAATTAAAAGACAAAATTTGACATGTAATATAAATTACATTTTTAATGTAATTAAAAAGTATGATTTTATATTGTAAATTAAGAGACAAATTAAAAGATAAAAATTTGCACTTTTATGAAAATTACATTTTTTTATGTAATTTAAAAAGAAGGATTTACATTATATTGAAAATTTAACAGGGAATGTTAATTACATTTTAATGTAATTACAGAAAGAACTTTACAGTGTAATTGAAAGGATGAATTTACATTTTTAATGTAAATAAAAGGATAAAGAATGAATTTACATTTTTAATGTAAATAAAAGATTAAAGAATGGAATTTACATTTTTATTGTAAATAGAAGAATAAAGAATGGAATTCAACATTGTAATATAATTTACAATCCTATGTAAATACAAGAACTGAAGAATAAAGGAGAAATGGGGCCTTGAATTATAATTTACATTTTTAATGTAAATAAAGGAATAAGGGAATGTATTTAAAATGTTGAAATATTGTCTTCATTTTAAATGAATTAAAATCAGATGGAGATCGACGCTAATCTATGAATCAGAAAAGCGCGACATTTAAATTAAATTCTGCAAGCATACAGGCGTGTAGCATACAGGTCGAACACAGGGAGGTAAATTAAAATCAAATTATTTATCTAATCTCTTAGGCAAGTTAGACGAAGCCTGAAGATTTTGTTGAAATAAAAACAAATTGAAATTGCGAACTTAGGATTATCGTTGAATCTAATCAACGATTAATCACTAAAGAAAGTAAATTGCAGAACAAGAACAACAATGCAGAAAATAAAAGTGCAGAAAAAGAAGAACAACACAAAAAAATAAAATTAGGATTGTCGTTGAGACTAATCAAATGACTAATCACTAATGAAACAATTGTAAAATACAACTAGTACTCTACCGAATCTAATCGGGTAGATGACACTAGTTGCTAAAAAAAATACTAGAAAATAAAAGAAGAAGAAGAAGAAGAAGAATTTTTATTAGAATAATGGAATACCTAAATGAGAGATGGTGGCTACAATGACATTGCAAGGGTATTTATAGGATAGATAGCCAAACCCTAACCCTAATTACAAATGATAGATGGACCTTAGGGAATTCACCAAAAGAGTTTACAATGAGAATCTCAAATGGGCCTTAGTTAAATCTATTAAATCTTTGGCCTTTCTTCTTTTCCTCTTGGTTCTTTGACAAGCCTCCCTTGATTTGTGATGTGCATGGCCTTTTTATCAATAAATTTCTTGTCCAACAGCAACTAGATGTGGGATCATCATCTACAATTCTTCAAAATATAAATATATAGCAATCTGATCTCCATTTCTCTACTTTTCTGGTTGCATGCGGGCTGGGTTGGAATATCTGTAAAAGTAACAAAACAATACCCAAGTAATATTTATTTATATACAAAAGATAAGATATAAGAGCATAAAATAAACACATTTCTATGTCAATCAAATACCCCCACACTTATCTTTTACTCGTCCTCGAGTAAAAAAAATTAAAAACTAACTAGATAGGTCGCACTTTCGTAGGAAACATGATTGCATTGAGCGTATGCAACAAGTCGTTAAACCTCTAGGTGTCCCTAGTAGGACGAGTGGTGTCTCGTGAGGGTTTTCAGTGGATACTACCCACAAAATCCAAATGCAGTATGCTATAATTCTAATGAAACTAGATGAATGCAATGGACAAATGCAAAATAAAAACAAACATGAAAACAAGACTTGTTTCTGAAGTGGTACAACAAATTAAGTTAACAATTTCTAATCAGTTGATTTTATTTTAGATACCTCAACTTGTCCCAAATTTTCAATATAAATCAAGTTTTCAAATGTTAAATTCCAGTTTGGCCATGAAATAGATTCTTAGTTTGCTTGGCACAGTTTGCAAAGTGGTATTATTATTTTCTCATGTATGGCTAGTCAAATGAATAAGGTCAAGAAGTGTTTGGGCATCATTGCTTATTCTTTATTCTATAAGAATTTTAAAATTTATGATTAAGTACATGCACCTAACTTAAAAAACCAAGGTTTACCACCCATGCACTGCCTCGCGAACTGACGGAGAGTGGGTAAAGAGCTTGGCGGATTGTGCAGGCCGACTTTGACTTTGTCAACAACGTGTCGGTAATCCTTAGGTGTCCAATCTCATAAAATGAGACCAAGATATTCCAACACTGACTTTGTCAACAACATGTCGGATAGAGTTTGGCGGGTTTGCACACCAACGCTTGATATACAAGCAATGTTGGATACCCTTGGATTACTATTATTATTATTGAAAATATAAGCACAAAAGAGAGTTACGCGTGTTCAACTTAACACAACTTAGTTTTAAAGATTCGAAAAGCCAATATAAGTATTTTAAGTCCTCCACTTATTTAAACAAAGTCTACAATATAGAATAAATTTCATGGTCATCACCTAAGAATCTCCCTATGTACCGGTTACACTATTATCCCTCAAAATTAAACTTTTCATTATATTTCTTATTCGATCTAAGCTGAGAGAAAAAAATACTATCAACTGATTAAAAATCCTTAACTTATTTTGTTGTATCAATCTAAAATTAGTCATGTTTGAGAAAAAAAAGGGCATGTTACCACAGTCTAAAATGCATGATGGTTCTATTTAAATGGCTAAAAATGAAAAGAAAGAAAAATAAAGAAAAAAACGAAAATGAGTGAAATGCAGACTCCCCCCCCCCACACTAGAACTAAACAGTGTCCACACTGTGAACGTTTCCTAAATTTGAAAGATCGTACCCAAAGGTGAATGACTTGTAAAATTATTTGTAAAAGGAAATGAAGTTTAGCCACTATATGCGAATGCCAATCATAAACAAAATGAAATCTATAATGATGATGATTGTTATGTGAAAAATGAGATTTTCTTTTCCCCCCACACTTACCTCTATCGAATTTGGTATATGATGATTTCGTGTCTGATTTTTGAGGAACCATAGGCATATCAATGAAATCAGAAATCAGAATCCTTCCAATGAAAATTTTATCATGCCAATTATTTAAATCATTCAAGAGAAGATTATCATAATCCCATAAACTTGAGTTTTTAACAATGATTTCTTCTAATGATATGGAATTACGATTATGTTTGAGACGTTCCATATATCCATCCTCGTCATTCAAAAGTTTAAGCTCATCTTCGAACAATTCTTCAAAAGACATAGTGCATACGTCAACTGAGGAAAATGAAGTTTTTAGAGGAGATAATTCAGATGTGCCATCTAAATCTGTTTCTATTATGTCAACTTCTCCTATTTCGATCTCTTTGGGTTGATGAAAAATATTCAATTCAATGGTTAAGTGCCCAAACGATAGTCGAAGTTGGCCGCTCCTACAATTAATGATAGCATTTGAGGTTGCTAAGAAGGGACGACCCAATATCAATGGAATCTGAATATTCGGATTCGAAATAGGCTCAGTTTCAAGAACTATGAAGTCAACTGGGAAATAAAATTGTTCAATTTGAATCAAAACGTCTTCAACAATGCCTAGGTTTTTTTTAAAAGATTGATCAGCAAATTGAAGTGTGATACTCATGGATTTCAATTCTCCTAGTCCAAGTTGATGATAAACAGTGTAAGGAAGAAGGTTGACACTTGCACCAAGATCAAGTAAGGCGTGACTGATGTGAGTATTTCCTATTTTACAACCGGTTGTAGGGAAGCCAACATCTTTGTACTTGACTGGGGTAAGATTCGAAAGAACAGAGCTTGTATTCGTAGTTAGAAAGGCGGTTTTTGGGACATTAGTCGCACGTTTTTGTGTGCACAATTCCTTAAGACATTTAGCATATTGAGGAATTCGTTCAATGGTGTCTAAAAGAGGAATGTTCACACGAACTTGTTTGAAAATTTCAAGAATTTTTTCAAAATTCGCATCCTTCTTCTTATTGTTAAGTCTATGAGGATATGGAGCTACCGGTTTATAAACTCTTTCAAAATTTTGATCGTTCGAAGAAGAAGGTTTCAATATAGGAAGTGAAGGAGGTGCAGGAATAGAAGGTGAGATGCTGGGATTGCCAACATTAGAGGTGGAGGTATTGTCGGGGTTGCCGACATTATTGTCAATCGTTTTTCTAGACCTAAGGGTGATGACAGATTTAACAGAATTATTTCCGTCCTCACAAGAATTCACAGTACGAGAATTATATTTTGGTTTCACCTCGGGTTGACTAGGCAATTTCTCTTCCCCATTAGTTTTCATTAGTTCTTTTATCATATTCATCATTTGATCGAATTTAACACCTTGACTGTTTATTTGTTTCTGTAATCGATCAATTTCTTGAGAAAATTGAGAAGATGAAGGAGGTTGAAAGTTAGAATGCCTATATGGTTCACTCGAAGGCTCAGGTTGAGGTGAAACATGAGAAGTTTGAGGACTAGAAGAAAATGGAGCTTGGTATAATGAATTTGGTATCATGTGAGATGGATTTGCGACATTATTTGAATTAGACCATGAGAAATTTGGATGATTTCTCCAACTAGGGTCAGATGTGGATGAGTAAAGACCATTTTGAGCTATGACATTGACTTGGTCTTGGGGTAGTCCATTGAATTGAGGAGTTTGAGTCTCTAAGGGAATATGAATTGTATCCACGACATGCACTCCTTTAGTGGAAGCACGGATGGGAACACGAATGGACTCCCATTGCATGTCCTTTTCAGAATAATCCTCTAAGAATTTCCAAGCTTCATTGGTCGTTTTAGACATAAAATCTCCCCCACACATTGATTCTAGTTGAGTTCTAGTCTGATAGTTTAGACCCTCATATACAATTTGACATAAGTAATCTTTTATGATTCCATGATGAGGACAACTATACAGTAATTGGCTGAACCTATCAAAGTATTTTGAAAAAGTTTCCCCCTCATTTTGAGAAAATTGATTTATTTCAGTTCGAATTTTCAGAGTTTTGTGAAAAGGAAAAAACTTTTTCAGGAATACACTGACGAATTCATCCCAACTTCTTATTGACTGTTTGGGAAGAGAATTTAGCCATCTTTTAGCGCTTTCAAGTAGTGCAAATGGAATTAGCCTTAGCTTGATTGATTCATTAGATAATTGTTGCATTTGAGTTGTGGATGAATACAATTCAAATTCACTTAAAAATTCATAAGCATTTTCAGAACCAGTAAATTTTGGTACCCCTTGAATAAAAGAATGTTTAAGCTCAAAATTTCCTTCAACTGGTGGAAGTACTATGACAGAAGGTTGAACGGTTCTAGTTGGATAACATCGTTCCCGAAGAGATAAGGGTCAATTCATTTCCAAATTAAGATTTTGAAAGTTTTGATTAAATTGGTTGAGATCCATCTCGTTTGGAAGGTTTTGGTTTATACGAGATTCCCTAGGAGAATTTTGGTGACTGACACTTCTTTCATTCATCGTTGTTAAACGCAAACAAAGAAAATTCCAGACTTAAGGTTGACACAAAAAAACTCCTATTCAAAATAAATAACGTACTCAAATATATCTTATTAGTTGATAATCTCGATTTGAAGGGGGAAGAGGGTCTTATGGCCGTTCACGTATAGTATAAATACTAAGGGATACGACCAATGTTTTATGGGTAGTACGCAACCTCTTTTGCTAGAAGTTCAATAAATTGAACCAATATATATCCACGGTCAAACCATTGAGAAAATCAATTTCATAAAATATACTCTTGTAGTTAAATAATTTGAAAAAACTAATCAGATTTTATTGTTGAAAAAAAACGATGAAAGTGATGATTTTAATTATCGAAATTCGTTCCTCACAGACAGATTCAGAAATATCAGACACAGAACAGTCACATAATAATAACAGAAAATTAAAATATTGTACAAGCAAGCCGCTGCCCCTGCAGAAGATTTTTACAAGCAAATTTTATATTTTTCAAGAAGCTGCAGAACCTGTAGAGTTTAGAAAATGTTACAGAGCGGGGTGTGGCAGTCCGTCCAGAGAATTAGTAGTGTCAGCGGTTCCAATCCTAGTGTTTGCAAATTGTTTGATCTCCAAATCTCTATTTGCTTGCTTGAAGCTGTTCTCTTTGGCCTATGGTTAGGAAGACAAAGCTGACTAGGACTAAACGGAAATAGATAAAACAAACTAAAAGAAAATAAAACTGACTAGAACTAAACCAAAAAGAAGAAAGGAAAAAAAATCTAAATGAGATAAACTAAACTAACTCAACAAAAAAATATGGAAAAGAACTAAGCTTTAACAAAAACAAAAATGAAATAAACTATGCTCAAAGGAACCAAACCAGACTCGGCTAAACAGATGTGCACTCAAAACTTGATCATGCACTCAAATATGGGTTTTCACAATCGTAGAAACAATACAAACAGTCCAAGAGCAATGAACAAAGTAAAAGGAAATTACTGCCATATTTTCATGAAATAAATTATCAAATCTTTTCAAATCTGGACATAATGGATATCCCAAAATAAATCAGACTTCCCCCTTTTTTTGTCTTTATTTGTTTCCTTTAAGCCACAAAAATTAGTGATCCAAACAATATAAAGCAAGTGGCAATCTTCCAAATCACAGTAGAGAACAAAATCAATACGCCCCCTTTGCCTCAGCAATAAAAGAAGCCGACTCACAAAATATTCACGACGCTCTCCTCCTCAGAAATGTGGTCACGCCCCCTGTTTCTTTTTTCTTTTCTATTTTGGAAACCAAATCGGCTTCGAAGATGATGCAGTCGCGTCCAAGACTGTTTCGTGACGCGGATTTCAGAATCGGATGGTTTGGGGTTTAGATCGGGAAGGGATGGCTCTGGATTTTCACGTTTTGGAGGCGAAACAGAATTGGGTTCAGGGATGGCGATTTGGATCGTTCCAATTGAATTTTGGATTTTGGTCGGTGGTGAACTATTGGTGTGGTTTGGTTTCAAGTGAACGGGTTTTGCGAATTAGGGTTGGTGCGAAAGTTTGTACGGTGGAGAAGGGTATGGACTGACGATGAAAGCTGTGACTTGGTGTTGCGATGTGGATTTTTGTAGAGATGAAGTTGCGTGGATCGGGAATTGCAGTTCACGTTGTGATAGAGGAGTTCCCAAAACTTGTTTAAAGTATGTGGTATGGAGACTGATGGATTTTGCAGTGAGTGATTCTAACAGTGATTAATATGTGGTGAAGAATTGATTGGTGTTGATTATTGGGAAGAGATGGTTTGAAGGATGGGCGCTTGCTTTAGCTTGTTGAACGTGGGTATGAGGGTTTGGATGTGGGGAGTGATGTTAATGGTGAAGGTTTGTGCGGTGAGGCTGGATCAGGAATTGAAGTTGGTTGTTTGCGTGGAGTTCTGGTGGTAGGATGTTTGAATCTGAGATGAAGACGGGCAGTGATGGCCACGTGGATTATGATATGGTGGAAGTGTGGTCTGCGGTAGAAGGGTGGTTGCGAGCTTGTTGATGATCGGAATTGTTAATGAGGGTGAGGTTTGGATGGTAAGATTGAATTTTGGTGTTGGGTATTGTGATGGACGTTGTTTACTGTGTTTCGGGTTGGGTGAATTTGAGGGACTGATGAACAGGGAGTTTGAGGTGCTGATGGAGTTTAAGATAGCGAATAGAGAAAAGGAAATAATCAAAGGAGTTTTTTTTTGTAAGAAGGGAAGGATATATTCTGTAATGAAAGAAAAAAAAAAGGAAAATAATTAAGGAGAAGATGGGGAATGAAATTTAAGAAAAGGGAAGAGAATTAAGGCACTTAGAAAATAGGAAAGGAGAAAAATTAGCGGAAAGAAATTTGTGTTTTTTTTAAAAAGGAAGCAATAAAAAATATAGCAAGGAAATGAGATGGTAAGATTTGAAATATGGAAAGAAATTTGCGAAAATTTAAATTTTTTTTTCGAGCTTGCAGAGCAAGAATCTGTAAAAGAAGAAGAAATGTAAAACAAGAAAGAAGAAGAAAGAAACGAAACAAATAGAAACAGAAACAACTGTAAAAATAAATTGGAATGGAAATAAAGAAGGGAAGGAATTCTGTAACGAAAAAAAACTAAAGAGAAGAATGGGAAAGAAACTGAAAACGAAATGGCAAGTTATTTATTTATATATTTATGTTAAGAGAAAAAAAGGTTTGTAAGAAAAGGAAGAGGCTTGGAAATGGGAAACATAAGAAGGGAAATATATGAAAATTGGAAATAAAATCAAGGGATTTTGAGAAGCGTTTTTTTTCTTTTGTTATGGAGATTACAGTATCAATATATAATACCAAATCAAGCCACTCAAGATTTTTTTTTAAATATATATACAGGAAAAAAAAACAAAAATAAAATAAAATAAAAAATAAAAACTAACACGAATCAGAAATTAAATAAATAATAAAATTTAAACGTTAGCTCCCTGGCAACGGCGCCAAAAACTTAATCGACGCTAATCTATGAATCAGAAAAGGGCGACATTTAAATTAAATTCTGCAAGCATACAGGCGTGTAGCATACAGGTCGAACACAGGGAGGTAAATTAAATCAAATTATTTATCTAATCTCTTGGGCGAGTTAGACGAAGCCTGGAGATTTTGTTGAAATAAAAACAAATTGAAATTGCGAACTTAGGATTATCGTTGAATCTAATCAACGATTAATCACTAAAGAAAGTAAATTGCAGAACAAGAACAACAATGCAGAAAATAAAAGTGCAGAATAAGAAGAACAACACAAAAAAATAAAATTAGGATTGTCGTTGAAACTAATCAAACGACTAATCACTAATGAAACAATTGTAAAATACAACTAGTACTCTACCGAATCTAATCGGGTAGATGACACTAGTTGCTAAAAAAAATACTAGAAAATAAAAGAAGAAGAAGAAGAATTTTTATTAGAGTAATGGAATACAGAAATGAGAGATGGTGGCTACAATGACATTGCAAGGGTATTTATAGGATAGATAGCCAAACCATAACCCTAATTATAAATGATAGATGGGCCTTAGGGAATTCACCAAAAGAGTTTACAATGAGAATCTCAAATGGGCCTTAGTTAAATCTATTAAATCTTTGGCCTTTCTTCTTTTCCTCTTGGTTCTTTGACAAGCCTCCCTTGATTTGAGATGTGCATGGCCTTTTTATCAATAAATTTCTTGTCCAACAGCAACTAGATGTGGGATCATCATCTACAATTCTTCAAAATATAAATATATAGCAATCTGATCTCCATTTCTCTACTTTTCTGGTTGCATGCGGGCTGGGTTGGAATATCTGTAAAAGTAACAAAAAAATACCCAAGTAATATTTATTTATATACAAAAGATAAGATATAAGAGCATAAAATAAACACATTTCTATGTCAATCAGGGAGTTGTTTAGCTCGTTGTTAAATTGAACAACGTTATTATGGTTAAACAGTTTATATTTATATATTATATATATAAATATAATTAAAATTTAACGAATCGAGCGCGGTAGTTCGCATTTTGAAATCGTACCTTTAAACGACTATATCAAAAGATCCGACCGTCGGATTTTCCCAAAATGAAAACCGTTAGGACCGCTTTGGGAAGATCTTTCCAACGATATAAACTACGTTAAAATCCAACGGCTAGTTGTTGAGAAATGTGTAAATCAAAATTGGTTGAAAGCAGTGCCAGGGTCGCTCCTTTGACCTGAAGCGTCGTTAATTGAGGATTTAATTATTTTAAATAATTAAGGTAAGAATTAATCGTTATAAAATAATATAACGACATGAAATGGGTTTTCTCAAATTATATATGCGAGAATTATTTGGAAATTCCGAGTTAAACTCATTCCAAATAATCAGACGACGTTAAGGATTGAAGTTGAAGACGACGAATGAAGACCGTAAATCTTCCCTCGAATGGACAACGATCAAGATCCTAAATTGACTTGCTCCCAATTCAAGGGTCGGCGTAATTGCCCAAACGTACGTGTTGATTTCATGGATATGCGGGTACTTCCTTTCCGTACTGGACATACGGGACGAGGTATCTCCAGTTTCGTTCAGACCCAGAACGGGCTTATAAATGGAATGTATGTCCGACATTGTGCTCCTTAATATTTTATTTATTAATTTTCTGTCGAATGTATGAATGATTGGTGGCGGAGAATTTACTCTCTTGCTTAACACCCTTTTGTATATTTCGGCAAAGGATTGGTAGTGTGATATGGAGTGACGGTGTGGCATACTAAGATGCAATGATCAAGGTTTCTTATTGAAAAGAAGAACCTTGTGGTGACGATCAAAGCACAGCTTGAATAAGCATAGCTTTGTGTATTATGTAGCTTCACGAGCCTCACAACCCGGTTGAGTCTAAAACGGGAGAAGGGAACGCAGGGAGAGCATCACATTTCTTTCTAGCTAGGGGTAGTGTCAGTGCTTAAACTGGCTAATATTTTACTTATGTGGATGATGGAATGAGGCGCGCCTCGGATGATAGATCCTATAGGGTCGGGAAACGTGCGTTCAGGAATAACTAATCCACAAAGCTGTATGTGTGGACCGGCCCTGCAGGATCCAAGGGTTCACTGCGGGGGATCCTGAGACATTAGCTAGAGTGTCTCGAATCAGTAAGGAGCTCCTCCCTAGTCTTGACTCATGATGGAAAACCAAATTCCCAATACGAACAAACGAATTTGATTGTATTACTAGTATGGAGGCATAGTATATGGTAGCTATGCTTCCTAGGATTGATACATTTATTTTGAAATGTTTTTATATACACTAATAATAATATCAAATTCATTTTTATCATACAAAGCATGTTTAATCACCATAAGGTAAAACTCTGTCCTCTGGTTTGCGTTGCATTGTATGATGGGACTTGAGTCTTTTGGTGATTCCATTTTTCCAATGGCATTGCGTTGTTTTACGTTACTTATTTATTTGTTCAATCACCTTAAATTATGCACGACAATCCATTGAAATAAAACCCGTTCCGCGTTATCGGCGTGGTCTTTGGATTTCCCCTATTACTAGTAGTTAAGTTAGTTAAGAATTCTCACACCAGTCCCATGACTGACTCGTAGTTTGTTTTCACCTTTTGCAAACTCCGGTGCCCTCTTTTCCACACGGGCAACCAAGTAATAGGTCTAGCATTCTTTGGAGTTGCTATCTTGGAGCTGCTTATCTACCTTGGAGTGCTTATTTGGAGGTGCTTATGTTGGACCACGAAGACTATCTATCATTTATCTTTCGTTGCATTTTTTCTTTAGACTTTGAGACATCAAAACTTATTTTATTTCAAGTTGTTATATTTTGAAGTTGAAATTTATTTCCTTTTTGCTGAAACCTGATGTAATAATTTAGAACTCTGTGACTGTGGGATTCTGTGTTTGATGACATTCATATTCCGCTGCTATGATGTTGTTATTCTATAGTTTTCCTGTACTATGTTGTATCTGTGATCTGTATTGTTATATTTATGTTGTATTCCAAATGATCATTCCTTACTTTCATTCCGTGGAAGTTTGGGGTTATCACAGTTGGTATCAGAGCTTAGGTTAAACTTAGCTTTGGAATATAACATATTTATAATAATTCATTTACATAGAATCACAATATTCTATGGAGAACATTTCATGGGAATACATAATAGTCAGTCATTTTATCGCCATCCTTTTTATCCATCCTTTTACCTTTATCATTTCTTAAAATCACCATTACAGTTGTTCTGAATCTTTCCTAGATCGTACAGAACTAACTAAAAATGAGTACTGCTGCCGCTAGAGCTAGAGCTAGAGCAAGGAGGCAAAATGTTGCTGAAACTGAGGAGGCCATAGTTCAACAACCACCACCACCACCGCAGCCCTTTGACTTGGATAAGGTAGCGAAGAAGTTCAAGAATTTAGGTGGAGTTCCATTCACTGGTACGGAGAACGTGACGTAGGCTCAGGCATGGCTTAAGAATTGTGAGAAGATATTTGGAGGGATAGGGCTAGATGATCAAAGAAAGAGATTTACGGCTTCATGGCTGCTCCAAAGCGAAGCACAGAATTGGTGGGAATTGGTCAATATAGGAGGTGATGAAGAAAATGTGACTTGGACCAGGTTTAAAGAGCTATTCAATGAAAAGTACGTTCCCAGGCAAGAAGTGGAAAGGCTGCATGACGAGTTCGCCAACTTGAAGCAAGGCGACAAAACTATCTCTGAGTATGTGAGAAGATTTGAAGACCTCTCCCGCTACGCCCCAGAATTGATTCAGGATGATTTCCAAAAGAACAAGAGGTTCATTAATGGACTTGCTAGAAAGTACACTGACAGGGTTACTGCTCACATTGACCTTCCTTTCAATAAGCTGATTGAGTTTGCTTGTCGCTATAAGGAGAACGACAAAAGGGTTTCACAACAAGATAGAGAAAGAAGCTTGGCCAACAATAATAAAAGGAAGCAAGCCAAAAAGAAGAATGAAGGAAGCGGTTCTGGAGCTGCTTATCTACCTCGGAGTGCTTATTTGGAGGTGCTTATGTTGGACCACGAAGACTATATATCATTTATCTTTCGTTGCATTTTATCTTTAGACTTTGAGACATCAAAACTTATTTTATTTCAAGTTGTTCTATTTTGAAGTTGAAACTTATTTCCTTTTTGCTGAAACCTGATGTAATAATTTAGAACTCTTTGACTGTGGGAATCTGTGTTTGACGACGTTCATATTCCGCTGCTATGATGTTGTTATTCTATAGTTTTCGTGTATTATGTTGTATCTGTGATCTGTATTGTTATATTTATGTTGTATTCCAAATGATCATTCCTTACTTTCATTCCGTGGAAGTTTTGGGTTATCACGGTATGTATTTTGATTAATACTTAAATAACAAAACGGGAATGCAGTTAGGGTTTCAATATGAATGATTGATATATTGTAAAAATTTAATGAGAAAAGGTTATCCTTACATGTAAAAAAAAGACCCACTTAATGGGAAAAGGTATTTTAGTTTGTTATATGAAATTGAAAAAGAAACTATTGATAATCATTTTAAATGCATGAATATAAGAGTGTACTAACTTATTAGTTCCATGGAATATGATCAAAGGCGTGTAGCACTAAACAGAACATACCACCGCCATGTTCATAGACAGTACTTGCTCTTTAAGCGATTACATGTCCGTACCAAATTTTCTGACTTACTTTATGAAAAAAATTACTATAAATGTTAACTGACCACTAAGGATATATCTTACATATGAAATGCATGTTAACGTTTATAGTTAACCGCTATGTAGATAGGATTAGCAATGCATAAGAAGATAGTTAACCCGTTTTCCACCCTTTGTTCGTCTTTTCTGCTCATAACTAAGAAGCGGGTTCTCCATTGCCTAAACCAATCGAAAATGTTCAAAATCAGTAAACAGGTTATTGTATGAAGAAAAAAAACAATGAATTTGTCTACAAATACATTTATGAATACCAACTGAAGGGAAAAGAAGTTTATTAAGAACCAATCAAACCCATCGTACAATCTAAGGTGTACGTTTATGGGTAAAACTTTAATGTAAAAATATAAGCATAGTCAAAACATAATTGACCAACAACATATAAGTGGCTTTGTAGACAAAAATGGATTCAGAGTCTGGAAAATGAAGCAAACTGAGGCATGTACAAATTTGGCTTTTAAGTTGTGGAAAACTAATAAATTTCATGTTAACGT
The DNA here is from genome assembly GCA_030737875.1 of Allium sativum. Lineage (NCBI taxonomy): Eukaryota > Viridiplantae > Streptophyta > Magnoliopsida > Asparagales > Amaryllidaceae > Allium > Allium sativum. The sequence continues at coordinate 889,735,417 of CM060916.1, read as the reverse complement.
CGAAATTACTACTTTAATCAATCCACCTAGGAGACCAATAACCTTATATAGAGTGACATTGGAAGATTTAATTATCATAACATACGATCATTTCTGCTAACTGTAAAACTATAGTTAGAACTTACCATCATTTATGCTTACTATGAAACACAACACAGTTCAGTACATGACCATAAAATTGTCCACTATATTGGCCTGTCTACCAAATATATGCAATAATAATGTTTCATGTTGAACATAACTAAATAACTATTGTTTGAAAAGTGATTTGACATAAAATTGGAACAGGAACTTACTAATTACAAATATTGTTGTCATTGGTGCCTTAAATCCATGTTATGCATCCGTAATGAATATTTTCATTCAGAGCCAAAAATTCATCTAATCCCAATGGTTGGTCGAAATCATCATCTAGAGAAAACATCTAATTTAAAATCAAGGAGATTTGTAGTAGTTAAAATGTCAACTGGAGAGTTTAAAACGTAGGAATTGAAAGCAATAAGAAGAAGATAAATTGCCGTTCTCCTCTGACGACCATAATGGCGGGGATCGATTATTCACTGGCAAGGTTTCAAAGGGGTAGAGGACGATCAACAAAAATCAGAGTCGATCTGAGATATTTGGAAGAAAAGATTTGAATTTTGGTAGGGAAGAGACCAAGTATTTGGGAAAATTTTCATTTACAGCCAAAAATTCGTCTGATCTCAATATTTGGAACCAAAATAAGAGTCGATCTTCCCACCCCGATAAATTTAAAAAACAATTTTCATTCCAGTTTTTTCTTTTTCTACCCCGTTTATTCATAAATTACCTTTGTTCTTTCATTATCTATGTTTCATTTCTTTCTTTTTACTTCCTTTTACTAATTTTTGTTTCTCCATCAAAACCATAGCGCTTTACAATCTACTATCTACAATGGAAAAAATGCAAAATACAGGGAACAAATATGCGGAAAAAAAGATTAAAACAATGACATCATAATGGTTTTTAATCTATTTTATCATTTTGGACGAAGTTAGAAAACAATTTTACTGAGTTGAATTTGAGGACTGGGTTGATTAAATCAACTCGCCCTTGAAATGCTGGTCGGTTTCGATCAATGTCATTGTGAATAAAAATTAATATTATTAGTTACATTTAATGAAATACATAATTAATTGTTTAAGGATAAAATTAGAATTATTAATTTAATATTTTGAATGGGGATGAAGAGCAATTAGTGGGGTGCTAATAGACACAGCCTTCATCATCTAGAGCATACATTTAGCTTAAAATCAAATAGATTTGTAGTAGTTAAAATGTCGATTGGAAAGAAACGTCGATTGGAGCGTTTAAAACGAAGGAATTGAAAGCAACAAGAAGAAGATAAATTACCGTTCTCCTCTGATGACCGTAATGGCGGAAATCGATTATTCAGTGTTAAGGTTTCAAAAGTGTAGAGGACGAACAACAAAAATCAGAGTTGATCTGAGATATTCGAAAGTAAAAATTCTGAATTTTGGTAGATTGGTAGGGAAGAGACTGAGAATTTTGGGAAAATGCGTAATAACAGTTGCAGTCGAATCGAAAATGGAGTAGTAAATGAAAGGACACGTGCAATTCAAAGAAAGGCTTGGATTCTCCTTTTCAGTATAAGTAACAGAAAGATAGATTCTTTTCTATACGCATATATTTTCTCATCCTCTCGATATTAATTCATTTTTCATGTTATGCCAGCTAGTATGCATTTTGTAAGGTAGTATAAATGTTAGTGTATGTTTATGCATACGTATATGCGTAATGTTTTGTGTGTCCACATGATTGAGGTAGTGGGGAGAGCATGAGCATGCATGGCAGCATGCGGGGGCGTTCCATGTTTGCATGCTTGAAGCTTTGGATGTGTGTGTGAGCGCATGAATCATGCATGCGTAGGCAGGTGTTGGGGATGTGCGTGCACTTCGTGTTGGAACTGTGTGTTTGCTTCGACATGTGTCCGTTTTTACCTCCTTCTTGTTCATTGCCAATGCTGACTTAATATCCAAGCAAACACACAGATCCAACACCAGGCACAAACGGACAGCCCCAACACCTGCCTACGCATGCATTCATGCTCTCGCACACAAGTCCAAAGTTCCAAGTATGCAAACATGGAACACCCCTACATACACCCATGCATGCTCATGTTGTCCCCACTGCTACCTCAATCTTGTGGACACCCAAAACATTATGCATATATGTATGCATAAATGTACACTAATTAATATTTATACTATCTTACAAAATGCACACTACTACACTAGTAGCTGCCATAACTTGAAAAATGAATTAATACCGAGAGCATAAGAAAGAAATATGCTTTGAGAAAGAATAATAATGAAAAGATATATTGTGTGTGTCTTTCTTTTTGAATTGTGTGAATGAATTACTTGACAGAAGAGAAAAAAGGCAAGGAGGGGCGAAGAAAGTGGAAAAAAGTTAATTTTATTTTCCTAATTTAAACGTAAATTATTTCAAATATAGCTCAAATTTAACTAACTACAATTTATGTATTACAATTTAAAATATATATTTTTGAATATTTCTTAACAAATACCAATTTGAATAGTTATATGTCAATTTTTTATAGCAAAATTGTAATTTTTTTTTATTTGGAAAGAAGATTAGTCAAACAACAATGCATAAATATGCATTAATAATAAATTATCTAATGCAAAATTAAATGACAACTAAGATTAAATTATTTATTAAATTAATAATAAGAAAAAACGAAGAGTGAAACGGTATTTTTTTTATTAATTTTAAGAATTGTGAGATTCAAAGAGGCCGATGTATGGATTATTTATGATGCAATTTGCACTGATGTTATGGTCACATACCTAGGGAACGATAGCGAAGGCATGATTGGCGGAAGTGGACAAAAGAGTATCAACTGTATTCTGCAAATTGGGATGGACTGTTGTGTATTTTACTGAGGTGGGTTTTAACACAGTACTTCGTCTGTGTATGCTAGTAATACTTAGGGTGCGTTCTTGACAAACGGCAACGGGGTATTTGAGCGTGGTACTGTAGCGAATGAGGAATGTGTTTTTAGCTGCGAACGGGGTATTTGAGTGTGGTATCTGAGCAGAGTATTTAACTGTTAAATTAATTGTTATGAATTAATTAAATACTTAAGTGAACAAAACGAAACGATGACATTTCATTGCACAAAGGAAACACAAACAGAAATACAATAATTTGAGACATGAACATCCTACTTATTAGCACCACCTTAATTTATCATATAAGTTTGGTATTCTTTTGTATGGCATTTATCTACGAGCCCTGATATTAACCAATTTTTTGCTAGATCATCGGGAATAACAGTGAATATCTCATTCTTGTTGGGTTCCATAACAAATAACAAAGCGTCTGAAACATCAAATTCGCCTCCTTCTCCAAGATGTTGAATGCGGGTAACTACATTCGCAAAAGTTGTAGAACTTCTCGTTGATTCCACACTAGTACCCATATTCGGACTATCAGAATGCATGCGAGATTTTTTTCATCTGTCTCTCGTTCATTAGATCAATGAGAGCAGTCATCTTGTCTTCATTTTCACCCCCGTCGTCTTCTAGAACCTTGGCGTGAAGTTGGTTGAGAATGAGGATTCATTGGATTTTGGGTTGAAGGAGGATTCATTGGATATTGGGTTGAAGGAGGGATTATTGGAGCTTCGTAAATTAGTGCATTCATTGATGTTTGTTGCAATGGGGGATTTGATGGCGATTCAAATTTGAAATATGATCATTTTGTGTTTCCTCTAATGGATTAAAAAACCCATCAAAATCACATGTTCTATCAAATTCGCTCTGTCTTGAAGGTGGCGTACTAGTCCGCGATGGTTGTACGGTAGCTGCAGGAGTTGTTTTCACCAAAAATGGCACAAACACCAAGGGTACAAGGATTATACTTCACCAAAGTGGTTTGAAAGTAATTGGAGTCTTACTCGATTAAAAATTGATAGTAAATATGCAAGGAAAGTAAAATGGAGACAAGATTTTAGAGTGGTTCAGCCTTAAGCTAGGCCTACGTCCACTATGAAGATGGTTTACATTATCATGACAATTATTACAAAACATATAAACTCTCTTCCCTCATACATCTTCTTGTTCTCTCAACCTATTCTCATTCTCATATACAAATCTCGCTCAACATTCACAGAATTTGATGGAGGAATAGTAGAATCTGTGGAAAAGAAGGACGGATGCGCGAAGAAGGAGGATAATATCTTCGGTTTCTTTTACTTATAAGATCTCAATGGATGCCATGGACAGATGGATGAAAATCCTTCAAGTGGAGATGACGATGATGGTTGGAATGCTTGAGGAATGGTGGAGGAAAGAATTTGACAGCACTCCGTGGTGATCCGGAATCTCCCCACCCGTTATGATGGAAGTCATGGCCTATTTACAAGTGTACCTCCCTGAAGAAATGATCTGAAAATCATATTTGTAGACTACTGGTCGCTTGTCTCATTAATTACAAATATGTCACCGCTTAGCTGTAGCCAACTGGCGACAGTTGCATTTAGTTGTCTCGGAACGACTTCATGGGAGCGAGCGGCTTTATAAGAGAGAGTGACTGCATAGGTCTGAGTATATTGAATAGGCGGGCTGGCGATGAGTGTACAGACGACTTGTCAAAGCTTCCTAGTTTGCGTAAGAATGACTGACCGAATCGCCAGGTTAAGTTTTTTTTATGATCGACCGATAGATGACATTTGGTTGATGCAGCTTGTTGATTGTAGATGAACGGGCGACCTGCACCGTAGCCTGCAAGCGAGTGCTTGCAGAATAGAAAGTAAGTGTGACTCTTCAGGAGTTGGTATCTGACCGACCGATAGGGAACATCTTATTGAAACTCTAGTGACTGATCATAGAACAAGCTAGCGGGCATGGGAGGCATGTGCGACTTCTAGCATCTTTGTGTTCCCTGTTATGTACGATCGACCAGGGGAGTATGAATGGACAACCGCAAAGTGGAACATGTGGCCGACACCAATCCTCTCCCTTGTCTTGTATGTATGACTTTTCCTAATGGTCGGGCCAATCCGTTGCTAATTTGTTATATCCAACCTATTTTGGTGAGTGGTCGAACTAACTGTTCTTGTTCAGGCTTCTTCATACCCAGGCGTTTGAACGTCTTTCCGTCGTAGAGGTGAATAACTTCCCCTGATATGAGTAACCAACCTCTTCGGATATGAATGACCGGTCCTTTGAATTGTGCTTGTTTTTTTATTTTTTGTTGTATTCCTAGTTATCGTCAAATGACCCTTTGATATTGGGACGGACGACTCTTATATCAATTATCCAAGCTTGATTGGGCCATATTGTCTCTTAGCATAGTAGAACCATGATGCGTAACTATCGTGCAATCCATTAGTCTTGACGTTGTGTGTCCTTCTTATCGTGCTCAAACCTTATTGATGAGTCCGACCTTAGTTACATGGGGGCTGCTTTTTTCCTTGTACGAATGACGCGAGTGTCCTGGGTCGTTTATGTATATCTAAGCTCTGTAGCGGTCGTTCCGCATGTCTTACTAAGATTTGGTGTACCAATTACACACATGCTTTTTGGGGATAAACACTTGCCCCTCGAAGCTCGTAATTTTCTTGTTTCACAAAAGATTACGGACTTCGAAATAATTGATCTTAATGCAATTTGGTTAATTAAATCTTTGTTTTCCAAGGGGTACTCATCCATGGCTTTTGGCTATTCAGGGCTGAACAGGATCAAAGCTTCCCTAAATTGCTCATACTATCAGGAACATCATGGTGGTTCGAGTGAGTTGGGTTTTGTGGGCCATTACACTTGCTCAGCTGGACAATTTTGAATTTGACTAGGCTGACGTGGCAAGAACATTATGGACCAGTTTGTTCTATATTCCTTCCTCTTTCTTCATTTCCCTTCTTTTCTTCAGAGAGCTCTCTTGATGGTTGCAGTGTTCTAGGGAGCTTTACAAGGTAATCCACAACCTTTAATTTTTGTTCATATTTTTCTTTAAAATTCTCAATTTTCTTAGCTCACTATTCTGTTTAGTGCTTCCAGCGACACCTAATTGATTATAGCAACTTTCGGATCCGGGGTACCGTGATTTTTTGGGTGAGTTTTTACTTTTTTCTCCGCCTCGTTTTGTTTGAACAACTATCGATATCTTAGATAACTTCGAACTATGGTGTTCTAAATGTGGCTTTATTGATTTGAACATAGGTTTGGGATTTTGGCAACAACTAAGTTTGTTTGACGACGGTGTTGCTTCTGTACTCATTTGATGAATCTGAATCACATGGAATCCCTTCGAAGCTTCGATTTTGATATTGCCTATAAGTCGTTTGCTGGAACGCCCCAAACATTACTAGCTTAAATCGAATATGGCTCCTGTCCATACCTAAATCTGGTTGGGTTGTTTTTGATCGCGCATGATCTTTACTTATGCCCAGATTGCCTTGCTTTGATCCAACATTCAAACTTCAGGCTGAAGCAGCCCTTTGGTGCTTAACACGTACTGAATTTCTTTTCGGTCTTTTCCTTAGGTCCTAGGATGAAATTTCTTATGTTAGGAAGACCAAAGAGGAATGCGATGAAGAAGGTTGGCAGGAAAAGCAGGCTGAAGAGTAGAAAGAATTCGGGCAAAGTGACCCTCAAAGGATGTCGTACACTGGACGAACCGCTCCTCCCGGACATTCGCACTATCTCTGACCAACTATCTTTAGCTTCTCCGTCCATCACTTCACACTCCGCTAATCTTCAAACGACCATAGAGAAGCCTTTTTATGTTCCGAACCATGCCATCCTACACTTATTGACCGATTCGAGGGTTAGTGTTTAGAAGGTATGCGCTCTGACTTGAACATAGACTCGTATGACAAGTGGATTGTTGCTGGCAAGATGGATGCTATGAAAGATTGCGTACTGGCCGAATTTGATCAATTGGATACACGTCCAAATTTTGTTGGAAACCTTATTGTGGAAGTCAGGGACTATATTGTAAGGCAACTAGGTGCTTGGCATAGTCTTGCTGGAGATCTTCAAAGTTTGAATAAAGAGAACACCGATCAAATCCATGCTTTGGAGAAAGACAAGTCTGAGCTTATGAATGCCTTTGAATCCCAGAAGAAGGTCACCGCCTTCCCTACCTGCTTAAAGCTATGACTAGCTAGCCTCATCTTTCATTATTTCTGTTGTTACTTTAATGTGCTGCGTTTAGATTGGCTTGTATGTACGGGTGTCAGCTCCCGCTTATTATCACACGCTTATATTGGTGACTTTATGACTGATTTGGGCCCAGGTTTATTGTACTGCTGTTTTTTATATAGCTTAGCTGTTTTCCCGCTGGCAAACTGCACATTGCACTTTTATCATGGTTTATTTGTATCATGATATGCTTTGCTGTTCGTATGATTGCCTCGAACGTAAAGTATGTAACGTTAGTGTCGTTGGTTTTCTTTTAACGCAAACGTTATACACTCCTATTGAAGTTCATTGTAATCTTAGAATTTCATGTATTTACTCGTATTTTCAATAACTCGTTAATTCAAACCCTTCGGAGATTGGCTTTGGAAACGTGCCCCCGAGGGGGTTTATGTACTTTAGATTTAATTTGCGCTTCTCACTGACCTGGTGTCCCAAGCCCTTCGGAGACTCGATTAAATATGTATTCGTATATATATATATGTATGTATACGTGTTTTTTGTTTGTTTTTTTTTGAAATGTATTCAACCCCATATTTCGCTGACTTGGTGACCCAAGCCCTTCGGAGACTGGTTTTGAGTACATGCCCCCAGGGGAGGGCTTGGGTTTTGAGTTTCGATCCACACTAGGTCCTGTTTGATCTAGTTATTTTGAAATCAAGAAAGACCTAAAATGGATACCCCCTTTCGGCTAGAATTTTTGGTACCCGCTTTCTGCTAGGATTTCTGTTACCCCCTTTCGTCTAGGATTTCTGTTACCCCCTTTCGGCTAGGGTATCTGATTGCGTTGGTCCTTCTACCATGTTTTATGTTCCTTCTGGCACTAGGACTAGTGCTTCCAGCCTAGGTATTGTTGATCCTTTCAATTTTATGCATCACCCCGGGAGGCGAACACTAACTCCTCTTATCGAATTTTATTTTGGTTTAAGGAATTTGTGTCCTACACCTAAGAAGGTACCTCTTCAGAACTAGCAATTTTATCCATGGGACAAATTTGATACTACCTTTGTATTTTTCCTTGGATCTTGCTAAAACTTGAAGCCAACCTCTTCAATTGATGCTTGTTGAGAGTTTGGTGTGTTTCATAGTGAAAAGTGCAGCTTTCTGACTTGCTGCTTGTTTATTATTCTTTTCACTTATTTGCTCCAGAACAGCTTATTCTTTTGAAGCGATGTGCTTATTTATCCTACCTAATTCGCATGACGTTTTCGGCTTCCAAGTTGCTTTGCTTGAAATGTGCTTCTTTGGGAGGCTTCCTGTTATAGTTTAACTGTAGATGAGCAATCACTTCTACCATGCCTACATTTTAAGAAACCGACCTTTAGTATGGGTTTATAAGCAGGTTACCTGGGTAAATACATGATTTTTGATTTATAGGGCCTTTGTAAGTAGATTATCGTCAATTGCTCACGGGAATATAGCAAGTAATAAAACAAAGCAAAGTGACTACCAATTCTTAGGCAATAAGGCAAAACAAAGTAATAAAGCTAAGTAAAGTAATGGAGGTCGCTTATTCAGATCCACCATGACCAGAACGCTGACTAATGATCTTTAAGCAAGTGTTGGCCTTGAAATGGTTCGAACGATCTACTCATTACTTGTTGCCCCTTGCTTGCAGAGGGTTGGGGCAGTGTCCATGGACTTGTACATATTATTGCAAATGATCCTTCTTGAATAGTCCCTCAATCAATGATTTTAAATGTCTACAGTCATTTTTATCATGGCCTGGTTAGTTATGAAATTGACAAAACCTTCCTGATCTTACAACAACATCTTTGACCTACATTAATTTTGGGATCGGATACTTCTCGGCATCCTTAGTTGCCATGAAGATATTCCCTATGGTGTTATTAAGGGGAGTGAGCTCAGAATTCTTAAAAAAACGTAGCTTCTTCTTAGCCCGATTATCTTTTCCTTCATTGCTTCTCTTCTGACGGTTAAAGCTACTCTGCGCACCACCTTCCCCTTTTAGCTGTTCATACACCGAAGTCTCTTCAACACTCATATATTTTTCAGCTTTATTGAGTAGTTGTTCGAATGTACTTGGTTTCTTCTTCTTAATCCACCGTCCTAACTTAGTCTTTTTACATATGGCCCCTGTCAAAGCCATCAAAACTAGATGGGGCTCATAATTTTCGACTTCAGTCACTGCCACATTAAGGCGGGTGTGAAAAGCTTTAACGGACTCTCCTGGTCTTTGTTGTAGTTCACATAGCTCCATAACATCCCGAGCTCTAGTTAGTAAGTACCTGAACTGCTTACTGAATAGCCTAGCCAAGGTAGCGAAGTCATCCACAGACTTCGGCGGTAGCTTTGTAAACCAGAGGTAGGCCACTCCTTCTAAATAAGTCGGGAAATACGGGCATTTGATCTCGTCGGTAGCGTGCGCCCCATTCATATGCTGATCATACTTACACGGGAACATATTGGGATCGCTCGTCCCATTATAGGATTGCAACGTTGGAGGTTTAAATTTTTGTGGATATGTAGCCATTTCGATTCTTTCGGTGAGTGGAGTCTTGGTAGGGAAAAAAATTCCCACTCTCTTCGATTATACACTTTCTTCAAACTCTCCTTCACAATTCCGCGTACCATTCCTAAAATATATTCCTGTTCTTTGCTCCAATCTGTGGAACAAGCGCTTTCTTCCTCACCAGATTCTCGTCTACACTAGTAATTATGATCTGGAGGCAAGGGATCCAGGCTTTCTTTTGAGAGAAATGTCTCTTTGGTGGGATCATTTACTCGTTGGGAGGTTGTGTCATCGGGGCAATTACGCTTAAGTGCTTTAGCTTTTTCATGGTCCAGATTAGCACGATATGCTATTTCCTGAATATAATTTCCCTATTTCGCGCTTGAAGCAGAAATTCCTATATCGTGCGCGTGATTCGTTCGAGAGGGTGAAAAACAAGTGGCACTTAGTGCGGCTTTTGCGGTAGCGGCTTAAATAGCGAATATTAACGCAAGTTTCATCATCATTGCATTGTTTGCAATAGTTATTTGACTCACTACTCCCTCCATTGCTTCTTCCAACTCTCTCTTGGTTATAGCTACTTCAATTTCTGATGATTCTCCTACCTCGAAATGGGTGGTGTGCGATGTGATAATATTAACATTGCTGGTGGGATCGTCGTTTTAAAGGTAACTTCCTCCGGACATCCATGGTCTCAAGCAAAGTTTCTCTTAGCAAATCTCGTTGGACTTCAACAGGAAAAGATGCAAATACGGCCCCACGGTGGCGGTGGGCGCCAAATGTTTTCACCAAAAATGGATCAAACACTAAGTGTACAAGGATTGTACTTCACCAAAGTGGTTTGAAAGTAATTGGAGTCGTACTCAATTAAAAGTTGATAGTAAAAAAGCAAGGAAAGTAAAATGGAGACAAGATTTTAGAGTGGTTCAGCCTTTTGCTAGGCCTACGTCCACTATGAAGATGGTTTGCATTATCATGACAATGATTACAAAACATATAAACTCTCTTCCCTCAAACATCTTCTTGTTCTCTCAACCTATTCTCATTCTCACATACAAATCTCACTCAACATTCACGGAATTTGATGGAGGAATAGTAGAATCTGCGGAAAAGAAGGAAGAATAAGCAACGAAGGAGGAAGATATCTTCGGTTTCTTTTACTTATAAGATTTCAATGGATGCCATGGCCAGATGGATGAAGATCCTTCAATTGGAGATGACGATGATGGTTGGAATGCCTAAGGAATGGTGGAGGAAAGAATTTGACAACACTCCGTGGTGAACCTTAATCCCCCCATATGATGGAAGCCATGGCCTACATATAATTGTACCTCCCTAAAGAAATGATCTGAAAATCATATTTGCAGACTACTGGTCGCTTGTCTCATTAATTACGAATATACCACTGCTTAGCTGTAGCCAACTGGTGACAATTGCATTCAGTTGTCTCGTAACGACTTCATAGGAGCGAGTGGCTTCATAAGAGCGAGCGACTGCATAGGTCTGAGTATATTGAATGGGCGGGCAGGCGATGAGTGTACAGACGACTTGTCAAAGCTTCCTAGTTTGCATAAGAATGACTGGCCGGATCGCCATGTTAAGTTTTTTTTAATGATCGACCGATAGATGACATTTGGTTGATGCAGCTTGTTTGATTATAGATGAACGGGCGACCTACACCGTAGCCCGCAAGCGAGTGCTTGCAGAACAGAAAGTAAGTGCGAACCTTCAGGAGCTGGTATCGGACCGACCGATAGGCAACTTCTTATTGAAACTCTGATGACTGATCAAGGAACAAGCGAGCAGGCATGGGAGGCATATGCGACTTATAGCATCTTTGTGTTCCCTGTTATGTATGATCGACCAGGGGAGTATGAATGGAAAACCGCAAAGTGGATCATGTGGCCGGCACCAATCCTCTCCCTTGTCTTGTATGTATGAATTTTCCCCATGGTCGGGCCAATCCGTTGCTAATTTGTTATATCCAACCTATTTTGGTGAGTGGTCGAACTAACTGTTCTTGTTGAGTCTTCTTTATGCCCGGGCGTTTGAACGCCTTTCCATCGCAGAGGTGAATAACTTCCCCTGATATGAGTAACCAACCTCTTCGGATATGAATGACCGGTCCTTTGAATTGTGCTTGCTTCTTTAGTTTATGCTATATTCCTAGTTATCATCAAATGACCCTTTGATATTGGGACGGACGACCCTTATATCAAATATCCAAGCTTGCCTGGGACACGTTGTCTCTCAGCATGGTCGAATCATGCTGCGTAACTGTCGTGCAATCCATTAGTTTTGACGTTGTGTGTCCTTCTTGTCATGCCCAAACCTTATTGATGCGTCCGGCCTTAGTTACATGGGGGCTGCCTCTTTTCCTTGTACGAACGACCAGAGTGTCCTGGGTCATTTATGTATATCTAAGCTCTGTAGCGGTCGTTCCGCAGGTCTTACGAAGATTTGGTGCACCAATTACACACATGCTTTTTGGGGATAAATAGGAGTGTAGGACGATTGACTAGTAGCATTAGTCCCGCGAAATAATTGTTGCATCATCTTCAAGTTTTCTAGCGGACATTTCTTATATTTCATAACAAATGATCCAAATTCCTAAAAGTAAAAAACAAAATTGTAAGAATCTATCTATAAATAAATGGTTAAAATTAAAGTTCACGGACCTTAACGTGATCTTCCCACCATTTCTCGCTTCTATAAATCGTTCCTTTACAAGCATCCCAACCAACACCAGTCTTGTTCATAAGTGCATCCCACTTCATCCACTCTCATCGAAGACTATCATATTTATTCTGGATCTTGGTTTCGTCTATCGGTTCGATGTCTAGATAGTTTTGTATGGCATTGTTGCACTTTTCTGCAATGGCTTTGTGAACATCCTTTTTGTTGCTGCCACAAGCGGTATATGCTTCAACTGCACATTGCACCTCTTGAAAATAGTATGGATGCATTGAGATTTCCTCCTTGATACCAATGAGCCTAGTATCTTGATTTTTAATTATGTAGATTATTTGATTTTGATTTTTGAATCTCCAAGGAAGTGGAGGCCTAAATTTATGGAATGGTAGAACAATGGCCAGGCCAATTTGATTTGGGCTTGTGGATAATAAATAATATTATTTTATTAATTTATTCTCAAATAGACCTAAAAATCCACGAACTCCAATCGAAATATGCCGCCCTATCTTTATCTATGTGAAAAGGTCTTTAGAAAATAATGGAATTTGTTTCGAGACCAGATTCGATTGTATACAGATGTTAGTTTTTAAAACTTGAATTATAAAAATAAATTTCTTTATAGAAATTGACACGCGTTTTACTTATGCACGACCAAATGGTACATCCGATCGCTATGGAACTTGATTGCATGCAACAACCCGTTACTACGATTTCAAAAATATAAGTTTCTTCAAAATGCGACACTGTGCCTACAAAACGACAATTTACGCATACTCTAAGATTGTTTTGATCACTAGTTGGTCCGAACTCGAAATATAGCGATCCATACACTTATTCTTCACATAAGGAGCAATTCAGACCTGATGGAACTATTCCCGTGTCTTGATTTGGTAATTTGTGAAAATCTTATTTTGGAACTGTCAATTGAATAATTAACGATCAATATTTAAATAAAATATTCAATCTTCCCGACGTTAGATTATGGTTTGTTACACAAGGCATTAGCGTATGAATATTTTTCTATCCAACTCAATGCTAATCAGTAAAAGGTATTTGCTCATAAACTAGTCAAGCGCAATCAATGCAATTAGTCAAACAATAATAACCAACGATAAACAACAATTAACATTATCAATACTAACTAACTGACATATAAATAAATATTCATGTTATTATAATAGAATAATGGTGTTTAATTCTACTAAATGGTGTATTTATAAAATCTAATTATTTAATTAAATTTATCGTTTTTAAATTATTAATTATTAATTTAATCGTATTTTATGCTTAATCGTGTTTGTCTACCAATCATTCAAACATATTATATTCGTTAGTAAAATCCTAACATTTGAAGCCATAGGAAGAACGGAGTCCGTATAGGCGTGTAAACATGTTTAAGGCCAAGCGACTTTCTTTATCAATCAAATAATCAAGTTCATTAAAAGTTTAAAACTAAACCCGGCTCAAAGGCCCAAACACATATGTTCACTTTCTTATGTTTTCAACTTCTTTGAACAAACACACAGCTCCAACACGAGGGGCACATGCACAGCCCCAACACCTGCCTACGCACGCATGATTCATGCACTCACACACATGTCCAATGTTCCAACCATGTAAACATGAAACGCCCCTACATACAACCACGCATGCTCACACTCCCCCCGCGACCTCAACCATGTATAGTTTGTGTTAAAAGCAATGAGCAATTTTGTGAGAAGCGACAACTATTTGCATGCATGCTTCTGCCTGGAAAGAAAATGCTTTGAAGGTTGATTTGTCTTGATGTGCATGCTTCAAAACCTTAAAAAAGAAATATCTAGATTGACCTCTTTGAAACTCACGAATCTTCAAATTTGAGAAACTTTTTATTTTTCACTCTTTATTTTATTTTTCAAATAATCAATTTAACAAATAATAAATGTGCATTATTGCTGTATAATTATTAACGGATCATTGTTGAGCTGAACTTCTTTCATACTCACAAATTAGAAAATTTTATAATTTTTAACTAACAAATTATTATAAAATTATTCCAACTAATATTTGTCATTATTTGTTCAAAACTAATTGTTTCAAAATAAAATGTAATAACTATAATTAATTAATTTTTAACATCAATTGATATAATTTTACATTTAAATTATTAAAATAAAAATAACAATTAATTAACACGGTTCTTACGATCTGATCGGTCTAACTATTAAAACATTTAATCTTTCAGGAATACGGTTCAATTCACAGTTCGATTATCAAAACTATGATACAAAGTCTTAAACTTAAAACAAAGCATATATACATGCAAACTTACTTTCATCAGTTAAACCATATCCTCCTCTTTCCTTGAATACCATCATACTCACTTAATACATTTACACTCATTATTAGTCATGCCATATTTTAATTAAATGAAAAGCATGTTGGGCTTGTCCTTTTATTTCCTTAGCACTTAATTCTCTACACTATATATATGATACGCAAGGAAGGAGAAAAAAATAGATGGTTTACATTATTTTCATCACTGGCAAGCATGTCTTTATTTCTTCCACTTTCTTCCCCTCTTCATCTTTTCTCCTCTCTCAAGTAATTCATTCATGCAATTCAAAAAGAAAGATGACACACACAGTACATACATCTTTCCATTATTATTCTTTTCTCTACGCATATATTTTCTAATCCTCTCGATATTAATTCATTTTTCATGATATAGCAGCTAGTATGCATTCTATAAGGTAGTATAAATATTAGTGTATGTTTATGCATACATATATGCATAATGTTTTGTGTGTCCACATGATTAGGTAGCGGGGAGAGCGTGAGCATGCATGGCTGTATATGTAGGGGTAGTTTCATGTTTGCATGCTTGGAGCTTTGGATGTGTGTGTGAGCGCATGAATCATGCATGCGTAGGCAGGTGTTGGGGCTATGCGTGTGCACCTCGTGTTGGAGCTATGTGTTTGCTTCGACATGTGTCCGGCTTTGCCTCCTTCTTGTTCATTGTCAATGCTAAGTGCTAACGTAATGTCCAAGCAAACACACGGCTCCAACGCCAGGCACAAACGGACAGCCCCAACACCTGCCTACGCATGCATTCATGCTCTCGCACACAAGTCCAAAGTTCCAAGTATGCAAACATGGAACACCCTACATACAACCATGCATGCTTATATATGTGCTCCCCCCGCTACTACCCAATCATGTGGACACGCAAACATTATGCATATATGCATGCATAAACGTACACTAATATTTATACTATCATACAAAATGCACACTAGTAGCTGCCATAACTTGAAAAATGAATCAATACTGAGAGCATAAGAAAAAAACATGCTTTGAGAAACGAATAATAATGAGAATATATATTCTGTATGTCTTTCTTTTTGAATTGAATGACTGAATTACTTGCAGGCCCGACACAAGGGCAAGACGGACGAGATATTTGTCTAGGGCACCGTCGCCGGAGACCGTGGAGGGGCAACAGCAGATAGCCAATGCTTTAGAAAAAAAGGTAGTTCTTAAACTATCAAGGCAACAAAGCAAGCAATCACCATGTAGTTTAATGGTATGATCTTTAGTTGTCTTGTAAGCAAACTGGGTTCAATTATTGGCAGCTATCTTTTCTAGTTTTTCCTTTTGGTACCTTTTTTTACCTATGACTTCTCCTACAAAGTTGTCTAGAGCACTAGATGCTTACGGACCGCCACTGATTACTTGACAGAAGAGAAAAGGCAACAAGGGGCGCAGCTATCTTTTCTAGTTTTTCCTTTTGGTACCCTTTTTTACCACTGACTTCTCTTAAAGTTGCCTAGAGCACCAGATGCTTACGGACCGCCACTAATTACTTGACAGAAGAGAAAAGGCAACGAGGGGCGAAGAAAGTGGAAGAAATAAAGACATGTTAACAATAATGAAAATAATGTAAACCATCTGTTCTTTATCCTTCCTTGTGTATCATATAGATAGTGTAGAGAATTAAGTGCAAAGGAAATAAATGGACAAGCCCAACGTGCTTTTCGTTTAATTAAAATATGGCAAGACTAGCGATGAGTGCAAACGCATTGAGTATATGATGGTATCCAAGGAAAGATGCATGGACGGAAGGATATGGATCAATTGATGAAAGTAAGTTTGCACATATATATGCTTTGTTTAAGCACAGTTTCGAATACCGAACTTTGAGTCAAACAGCGTTGGTGTAAGGTTGGAGTTTCTAGTGGTTCAACTGGTCGGATCATCAAAACAGTGCTGGAAGTTAATTTTATTTTTCTTAATTTAAACGTAAATTATTTCAAATATAGCCGATCAAATTTAACTAATTACATTTTATGTATTAAAATTAAAAAAAAAATGTATTTTTGAATATTTCTTATGATGCAATTTGCACTTTTGTTATAGTCACATTATGTATCAATAAATAACTGAGTTAAAATTATACCTCACCCAGCCCAAAGGCCCAAACGCGTAGTTCACTTCCTTTATGTTTCCAACCTCTTTAAGCCAAATATTTGCATAGCCATTCTTACACCTCCTAATTGTTCACGTCATCTGTATATTTTCGTTTTCCACTTGTCAATGCTGACGGACACTCCCTCCACACGTCCGAGCAAACACACACAGCTCCAACACCAGGCACAGACGCACAGCCCCAACACTTGCCTACGCATGCATTCATGCTCCCCGCGCACACATCCAAAGTTCCAAGCATGCAACCACGGAACACCTCTACACAGCCACACATGCTTACGCCCGCTGCTACCCTCATTCACGTGAACACGCAAACATACACTGATTGCTATCTTATTAAATGCACACCAACTGCCATAACTTGAAAAATAAATGATATGTGCAGAGAAAAATAACAATAATGCAAAGATACATGGTGTTTGTCTTTCTTTGTGAGTATTATGAGTGAATTACTCGAGAGAAGAGAAAAGACGAGGAAGGTGAAGAAAGTGGAAGAACTGAGGACATGTCTGCATGTCGACCTATCAAAATATAACCTTATCCATTTACCCAATCCATTTTACCTTAATTACAACCCTATTGGGTCAACACATTTATATTTTTTATTAAATGAACTATAAAAGGGTTGATCCATTTTTAAAAGGGTTAGAAACGGGTAACCTATTTACCAAAAAATTAAAATAGTAATACTTTAAAATAACGAATTTTAAAGTTAAAAATGTCAAAATTACGAAAATACGCTTTATTTTGGACAAATGAAAAATATTCAAAAAATCCAGAAAATTAAGAAATGAAAATTTAAAAAATGAAGCATTGGGAAATAATAAATTTTAAAGCTAAAAGGACCATAATTACGAAAATATCCTTCATATTGGGAAAAGTGAAAATAACGAAAAAAATTCAAAAAATATCGAAATGGAAAGTAAAAAAAGAATTATTTTAAAATAACGATTTTTAAAGATAAAACTGCTAAAATTACGAAAATACCCTTCATTTCGGAAAAAGTGAAAAAAATAAATTTCAAAAAATCCAGAAAAATACGAAATGAAAAGTAAAAAAAGAATTATTCGAAAATTCCAGTTTCTAAAGCTAAAAATATAAAAATTACGAAAATACCCTTCATATTGGAAAAAGTGGAAAAAAAATTAAAAATTATGTAATGAAAAGCAATAAAAGAATAATTCGAAAATAATAATTTTTAAAGCTAAAAAGGCTAAAATTACGAAAATGACCTTCATGTTGAAAAAGTGGAAAAAAACAAAATAAATTTTAAAAAATCCAGAAAATTACGCAATGAAAAGTAAAAAAGGAATCATTTGAAAATTGAGATTTTTAGAGCTAAATATGTCAAAATAACGAAAATATGTCCTTCATGTTGAAAAAAGTAAAAAAAACAAAACAAATTTTAAAAAATCCAGAAAATTGCGAAAGGAAATGTAAAAAAAGAAATATTTTAAAATAACGATTTTTAAAGCTAAAATGACCAAAATTACTTTTAAAAAAATGATTTTCTGGATTTTTTTATATATTTTTTTCACTTTTTTCAACATGAAGGGCATTCTCGTAATTTTGACACATTTAGCTTCAAAAATCGTAATATTCGAATAATTCTTTTTTTACTTTTGATTTCGTAATTTTCTGGATTTTTTAAAATTTATTTTGTGTTTTACATTTTTCAACATGAAGGGGATTTTCGTTATTTTGACATATTTAGCTTAAAAATCGTAATTTTCGAATAATTCTTTTTTACTTTTTATTTCGTAATTTTCTGGATTTTTTAAATATCATTTTGTTTTTTTTTCACTTTTTTTAACATGAAGGGTATTTTCGTTATTTTGACATATTTAGCTTTAAATATCATAATTTTAGAATAATTCTATTTTCTTTTCATTTCGTAATTTTCTGAACTTTTTAAAATTTATTTTGTTTTTTTCACTTTTTTCAAATGAAGGGCATTTTCGTTATTTTGACATATTTAGCTTTAAAAATCGTAATTTTCGAATAATTATTTTCTTACTTTTCTGGATTTTATAAATTTTATTTGTTTTTTTCATTTTTTTCAACATGAAGGGCATTTTCGTAATTTTGGCCTTTTTAACTCTAAAAATTATTATTTTCGAATAATTCTTTTATTAACTTTTATTTTCGAATAATTCGACGCTTTAATTTCAAATTTTGAAAATTCAAAATTTTATGGAATATTTTTAAAATAAAAAAAATAGCATTCTTTTTATTAGCTTAATCAAATTTAAAAACTTTTATTTACTATTAGTGTTATAAGGGTAATAAGGATTGTAATGGGTTAACCCTTTAATCAAGAAAGTCAAAAAGGGTCAAGCTATTGTATGTGGCTAAAGGATCGGGTCAAATTTTAATTGACTCACATATGACCCTACCTCAACCTTTTGACACGTCTATTTGCTTGTGAAGAAAATAATGTAAATCCTCTAATGTTTCCCCATTCCTTGCATATCTGATATATAGGGTAGAGAACTTTAAGTTCTAAGCGAAGAAAAGGACAAACCAAACGTGTTTTTTCATTTATTGAAAATATGGAAAAATCAGTAACGAATGCAAATGCATTAGGTGAGTATGGTGACAATTAGGGAAATAGGCATAAAGAGCAGGATACGGATCAGGGAATAAAAGTAAGTTTCCATGTACATAAGCTTTGTTTTAATTTTGAAAACTTTGTGTACCCTATTATCCAAAATTTTCATTGGTTTATAAATCGCTAACGATAAAAATAAAAATACAGTCATGCACAGTAGCGTTTTATGATCATATAACGATGGTAAAATATAAAAATTAGCTTATTTTGTGAAATGTCAAAAACATTGATTTTAGGTGTAAAATACATTAAACGAATTGTTATTTATTTTTCTAATTTAAAAATCACGTAAAAATTCTATAAATTAAATTAAAAATACATCATAAATAATCATGTCTAAGTTTGAAACCAATATCTTGTTATATTAAAGGAAAAATATTATAAGGACAATTCTTTTAAAAAAATTAGCCATAAGGACATGACACTAAAAATTTATTGAGGACAAAATTTTAGCCCAACCCAATATTATTCCACTGTTTTTTCGTGCATATTCTCGTTCATTAGCGCCATACTGATACCATTTCAATTCGTATACCAAAAATCACGAAATTAATCAACAATGACAATCGAATCACGATCAACATCTTCTCCTACTATCGATTCAACAAAAGTAATATTATCCTAAGGTGGAAATTAATATTTTGGGAATATACAAGGAAGTTTGTCCGGATGGGTGTATTTGGATGGTTGTATGGATGTTTAATGTATGTACGTACATATATTAATGCTTGTATGGGTGTACGAATCTATCTTTTAATATAATACCTTTTGGTTAAACTTTTGTTCAATTATATTGAACGAATAGGATAGGTAAAATAGGAAACCCAAATGAAAGGTATGAGTTAAAACTTTGATGTTTTGAAGTTAGAAATGTTGAACATTTGAGGTTTGAGAGGTAATATTACACCAACTTAAATGGCCTTCATTTTAAATGAATAAACATATAAAGTTAAGTAGTGGAGTTAACCTAAAGAGCTTTAGGGTTAATAATCGAGGTATTGGTTAGGTATATGACCATTAGTTTCGACTTCGATTTCGAGGATGAAATCATTTTAAGTAAGGGTGAATGTAGCAATCCGGATTTTCTATCAATCTAAAATGTGATTTTAAATAAGTGTGAAAGGATTTTAAATGATTTGAATAAGAGATTTGGACCCTAAAGCAACTGAAAATAAGTTTTAAAGTTGAATTATGTGTTAATAAAGTGGATCGACGCTTTCTAAGAACTAGAAAAGCCCGAATTTCGTAATAATAACTGCAAGCGCACAGATCGTGTAATATGCAGGTTGAACACAGAGAGTAATTTTAAATTTTATTATTTATATATTTCTTGGGCGAGTTAGACAAAACTTGGAGGTTGGGTTGAAAAACAATAAAGATTGAAACTTTAATTTGATTCAGAACAAATCTAATTGAACAGATGATCAAATCACAATTTTCAATTGAAAAGCAAATAAAACTATGAATCAGATATGAATCTAATCAAATCCAATTTAAACTAGAAAAGCAATTAAAAAGAAGAAATTAAAATTGCCAAAATTAAATAAAAAACAGAAAATAAAATTAGGATTACCGCTGAATTTAATAAGACGATCAATCACTAATAAAAATAAGTGCAAAATACAAATAGCGCTCTACCAAATCTAATTGTGTAGACAACACTAATTGCTAAGAAAATAGAAATGCAGAAAAGAGAAAAAGAAGAAAACTTTATTAATTCCAGGATGCTCTTTACAATGAGATTACAAGGGTACTTATAGGATAGATAGCCAACCTAAACCCTAATACGATCACAAATGGGCCTTAGTTAATTCTATTAAAATTGGGCCTTTCTTCTTTTATTCTTGCTTCCTTGGTAATTTTGCATTAATTTGTGATATGCATAGCCTTTCTGCCAATTAATTTCTTATCCAAAAAGCAACTAGATGTGAGATCTTCATCAGCAAGTCTTCATATGTAAATATACAGCAATTTGACCTCTATTTTTATATTTTCTGACTGCATGTAGCTAAGTTGGCATATCTGTAACAGTGACAAAATAATACCCAAGTAATATTTGTTTATATACAAAAGATAAGATATAAGAGCACAAAATAAACACATTTCTATGTTAATCAAATACCCCCACACTTATCTTTTACTCGTCCTCGAGTAAAAAAACGAAAAACTAAACTAGATAGGTCACACTTTCGTAGGAAACACGATTGCACTGAGCGTATGCAACAAGCCGTTGAACCTCTAGGTGTCCCTAGTAGGACAAGTGATGTCTCGTGAGGGTTTTCAGCGGATACCACCCACAAAATCCAAATGCAATATGTTATGGTGCTAATGCAACTACAAGAATGAAACAGACATATGCAAATGAAAATAAAAATGAAAACACGAATTGTTTCAAGAAAGTGGTACAACAAATTAAGTTAACAAATTTTAATCAGTTGATTTTATTTTAGACACCTAAACTTGTCACAAATTTTCAATATAATTTAAGTTTTCAAATGTTATGTTTTAGTTTGGCTAGTTGGTTCGGTTGATAACATAGTGCAGCCGTGAAATAAATTCTTAGTTTGCTTGTCACAGTTCGCAAAGTTGTATTCAAATTTCCTTGTGTATGACTAGTCAAGTCAATAAGGTCAAGAAGTGCTTGGGAATCATCGCTCATTCTCTATTTCCATAAAAATTAAAATTTATGATTAATCACATACACCTAACTTAAAGACCAAGGTATACGACCCATGCACTGCCTTGCGGACTAACAAAGAGTTGGGAAAGAGATTGGCTGATTGTGCAGACCAACGCTGACTTTGTCAACAACATGTCGGTAATCCTTAGGTGTCCAACTCATAGAATGAGATCAAGATATACCAACGCTTACTTTGTCAACAACATGTCGGATAGAGCTTGGCGGATTTGCACACCAACGCTAGATTTTACAAGCAATGTTGGATACCCATGGATTACTATTATTATTATTGAAAATATAAGAACAAGGGAGGGTTACGGGAATTCATCTTAGCACAACTTAGTTTTAAAGATTCGAAAAGCCAATATAAGTATTTTAAGTCCTCCACTCATTAAACAAAGACTACAATTTAGAATAAACTTCGTAGCCATCACCTAAGAATCTCCCTATGTGCCAGTTACACTAATATCTCTCAAAATTCAAATTTTCATTATATTTCTTATTCGATCTTAGTCGAGAGAAAAAATACTATCAACTGACTAATAATTGTTAAATTATTTTATTGTATCAATCTAAAATGAGTCATGTTTCAAAAAAAAAATGGCACGTTACTACGATCTAAAATGTATGATGGTCCTATATGTAAAGAAAAAAAATAAAAGAAAAATAAAAGAATGTAATGCAGACTCCCCCCACACTAGAACTAAACACTGTAAACACATTTCCTAAATTTTAAAGATCGTACCCAAAGGTGAATGAGATGCAAAATTATTTGTAGAATGAAATGAAGTCTAACTATATGTAAAAATGGATCACACGTACAATGATATATGTGTATGCGATGCAAAGAATGCCACCAACTTTTTCCCCCGCACTTTGTTCTAACCCGATGAATCAGATTCCCACTTTGTCTAGGCATGTTTTCTAATAAGCAAAGATTTTTGAAAACCATCTCATCTTTATACCTAGATTTATAGTCCAATAGATAAATATCCAGTGTCATCCTAACTCGAAGTTTTTCAACCGAAGTAATGCTTCCAAGATGATCCATGTGTTCCACAAATTTATCGATGTAATTGTCCAAAAATTTGTCATCGTATATAAACTCAGTTACAATCGTAAAATTTAAATTCTGAGTGTTGTTCAAGATTATGTGATCACATTTCTCAATTTTATTAATTGACAACGTATTTTCGACACTGACAATTTCAAGTTCGTTTGAAACCTCAAAATCAAAATTTTCCAACTTGGATTAGTGGCTTGATTATATTTCTTCCTCATTTGGCAACTCATCCTCATACAATCCAAAAAACTCATGTTCGTTAAAATCCTTCTCCAATTTTGGGTTTTTGAAAAAACTAGCATTTTCATTTTGTTCAATTTCGAAAATATCAAGTTTCTCGCAGCCTGAAAGAGAGAGATCAAAATCTGAGCTTAAATCTTTTTCTTGAAAAGAATCAAAGTCCAAATCATTTGTTGAATTTTGAACAACTTCATTTAGATCGTTATTGTCAATTTCCAAAGTTGTTATTTGAAAATTTTCACTATCAGTAAAAATTGGATTATTTTCTGATTCAATGCCCATCTGATTTTGTTGCTCACGTTGTTCTGCAAAAGATGTCAATAAACAAAGAAGTTCATCCATCTTTTTATATAGCCCACATCATTTCACGATCAATATCATTTCCAATGTGTTGGTTGTTTGAATCTTCAGAAAAATGACAATGATATTGGAAATCATTTTGATTTTGAAAATTAGGTTCGTGACCAAAACTGTTAAAGTTCGAGAGAGAATTGCAATTTTGGTTATTTTCAAGATGTTGATATGTGTTATAATTTTGAAAATTTTGGTTTACAATCCCATATTGATGTGGACCAAAGCTATATTGGGATTCAAAGCTATTTTGATGTGTATATTTTCGTGTCAATGCTGATGGACACTCCTCTCCACACGTCCGAGCAAACACACACAGATCCAACACCAAGTACAGACGCACAGACCAATACCTCCATATGCATGCATTCATGCCTTCGCACACACATCCAAAGTTCCAAGCATGCAAACATGGAACACCCCTACACCACTACTAAATATTAAAGTATTGGAGGCACAAACGGTTGTCTCTACAAATGCCAATAAGGGCATAATATTTAATTAAACTGCCTCTAATGGTATGAGAGGCGGTTTAAAATATGCCTCTGAAAAAGGCGTCCAACTAGCATTGGAGGCACATTCAGTTGCACAATTGCTCCTATTATTTGTATTGCCATGTGAGACTGAGCAGACAGCAGAGGCATTCACAATTGCCTCTAATAATTCAAAAAGTAATAGAGACTAAATCATGCGTCATTTATTTGTTTGGCAGCCGATATAGTTCAATGCAAATAAAGACACATTAAAATGCCCCTAATAATTTTGAAATAACATAGCCTAATATCTGCATTGCTTTTCCTGGCACTGGAACATGTGCAAAAGTTGAGCCATGTACTAGTTCCCTTATTAGAGAAAATAAAGTGACAGCAACACACCAACTTTCAGCACACATCAGGTATGCACAATATTTTACCCAGAATAAACAAAATAAACACATTGATGATTTTTATCATTCACACAGCACTGCATATGATAAGGCAAGCATTTTCAATAATGCAAACATTTTGATCAAACAAGTAAATTGGTAAATACAGTCTAATAATCTAAGACCAAACATGCCACAAAACACATACATGTCAAAAAGTTACTTAAAAAATATTGTGGCTGCACATTAAATTCTATTGAAAAGGTTTCAAAATGAAACTTGTCTAGCTTACAGCCTCGCTCTTTTCCATTGCAACATATCAACAACAGTAAATCTCCATATTTGTAGTTAACATAGCTTTCCTGCAACAAGTAGAAAACATTTATCAACTCTCCGTCATATTTAATTGAATGTATACAGAATTGATTATAATCATTTTTGCATGCTCATGATACAAACAAATAAAAACATTAAAGCATTCTTAATACATTCAAGCCAATAAGAATAATCTGCACTTTTATTTTCATTTCAAATAAAACATGAGTAATATTTTTCTAATATTTGAGTTTAAGATGATGTTGGCATCATGCATTAATTTATGTAATCTTTAAGTGAAAGAGCAACTCTAAGCCAGTAATGTGATCTCTAAGTGAGCAAACAACAAGAATAAGCATTAGGGATAATATGTAGCATTCACATGTGAGGTACAAAATTGAAAACAAACATGCGTAACTCATGCGGGAATATTGAGATAATCCAGGTCTGTTGAGAGTGGTTAAGGCTAAGGCGTGGGCCGACTACCATTTCGCCAACGTAGGTTCAACAAGGTAACTTTATAGGAGTTGCCAAAACAAAGACAGCAGGGGCAAAAGGAGCATAGCCAATGGAAAAAAAGCAACCATTAAGGAGTCGGAATTATTTGGAAATACTCAAAACAATGGTTAAAGCTTGAGCAACCCAAGTAGAGTACAATAGAAAGCAACCAAAATTAGTCCCTGTTTTTTGCACTGTTAACAGAAACTTGATTAAAGTCATAATTAAACTGTTTATATTGTTGTACATCTTGAAAACATGTTTGCATGCACAGTCAAATCAAAGTTATAGCCTACAACTTGAATAAAGACATGACTCTCTCTGGTTAATTATTACATACAGCTGTATCGTCACTCTAAAGCATGTAACATGAAATGCACTTTGCTAAGACACTGAATCTTAAACGTATTTATTCAAAGGCAAAATGACTATAGTTAACACCAATTATTTTAATGGATCTTGTTGATAAAAATAAATCAATTCTAGCAAACAAATTTGACACGGCAGCAAGCTATGTGTTAAATCGGTCAACTGGATTCTATTATATCCATCACTCTGCAAAAAAAATGGAAAAAGAAAGCTAACTTTATATTCTAACAATTTTAGTTTAATGATTTAACGTACGAATATACTTTCTAAATTTTGCCCTTTTTTCATCATGTTATTGTCGATGCATATGTGATAGGAAGTAGATTGTAATCTCTTGCCGAGCTACTTAGGTACTTGATTAACCTAGCATCCTTTGGAACAATGCATAACCCGTCTTTCATGAATTCTATCTTCTCTTTTCCTAACTTGCCTCATATATATTTTTTTGTTGTACCCACGTCTGTTTCTTCTCAATAATCCTAAGAATAATAATCGATGTGGTGTTCACTTCCCTTGTACGTAGTACATAAAACTCAAAATAGTAACTAATGTAGCACAAAGCATTATTTCAAAAGGCCACCATTTTCACATATAACATCATCTGAGTTTGAATGATTTTCCTCACTGTCATATGAATGATCACTAAACAAAATTGATAACCTTTTTATATAAATCAATGGAAAATATCAATAACTTGTAATTTGCTCTATTTTGAGCGTACGATTGACATTTTATTCTTCTGAAGAGACATGGAGAACATAAACTAACCAAAGTGATTCTCATATTCAAATCTTTATCATTAACCCTTAGATGCTTACATATCCATCATTCATAAACAAAACTAATTGCAAAAATGAATATAAAATAGAAAGCGGAAATAGAAATGTAAGCATAAAGAAAGAATAAACTAAACAGAACTTTTTCTTTAGAGACATGTCATTCTAGCCAATTCAAATCAATCTTTTCTTATTCTACTTCCTGTTTTAATTCAAAATTTAATATCGGCATATCTTTCATCAATTCTATGTTTATTGCTTTTGTTCAATACCTATGTTTCTGTTCTAAATAATCCACTCCAAAATTTGAGTAACTTTTATACAGCTGCATACTAATATTAGACCAAAAAAGTAATTGGTTATTAAACAAACAAACTTTCTATGTAAGCTTTGAAAATGTAGTTGTACCCATCACATACTCTACCTAATTAGCACATCAAAAGTGCAACAGGCATGGAATCCAATCTTCATGGTGGAGTTAATGTCAATCCGAACTAGTTTGGTATAGAAGATTATAGAAGAATGAAGAAAACATAAATTTTGCAGCCAGTACAGCAATTTTTACCTAATAGAGACTACGTTGTCTGCTATCAACAGTAACAATACACGATACATATAAATAGCTTTTTTTCCCTATGATTTGAAAGTCCAAACTCAATAGTCCACTGTGCTAGCTCTAGAGCTATAAAAAGGATAAAAACTGAACAATTATATGTTAAAAATTAACATAACTTGTAATATATTTAGCAGTTATCCATTATATAATCTACTATGCTAGCTTTAGAGCTATAAAAAGGGTAAAAATCTAGTAGTCATATGCCAAAAATTAACATAAGTTGTAATATATTTGCAATATATTTAGCATTTATGCACTATATATTCTATTGCACTAGCTTTAGAGGTATAAAAAGGATAAAAATTGAATAGTCATATGTCAAAAATTAATATAAACTGTAATATATTTATCATTTATGCACCATATATTGAGTCATTTGTATTTTTATTGCCATGTGATACGTGTTCCATTGAACAATTTTGTACTTAATAAACTATGTTATATATCTTTAATGAAAAATTACATTAGTCCCTTAACGTAACCCACTGCATGTTATAGGAACTAGTATCCATTTAATTTCAAATTTAGAGAGACACTTATATAATCCTGAAGTGCTTAATTATTTGACAAAACAACCTTTGGTTTACCAATTGGGCTACCAATATATGAATGAAGAGAGAAATACAATCATTATGCAAAAGCCGAACAGACCTCAGTTAGACTATATGTGCATAACCATTAAACAGTGAAATACTTTAGTTATAGATATATTTTGATAAACAGACTTAACAAGAACCATAACAGAAGTAATATTTATGAATTGGTCTAATACAATCAAATTAGAATGATTTGATAGGTTAAGGTTACTTTTAATTGCATACAACTTACGTTCAATAATTAAAGTCCATTTGCTAACATTTTGAAAATTAAGAAAAAATATATAAGTATTCCACATCACTAATTGATACATACCATGTCAATACATGATTTTTTAATAGTCTCAAATTTGTAACCCTACCAAACGAGATTCAATATTTGAAGAATCAACTATGGGCAAATTGATAACTGAAACTAATAATAAATGTCCGTGTTTGCATCCTCTATGTATGTGGGAATACAGTACAAATAAAAACTTCATTTATCCACTATATACTACAGTAAATTATTGAAAATTTATTCAAGAAAAATACTATTGTCTCAGTTTAGCCATTGATGTGCAAATGTTATTTATTTTTCAATTACATAGTCTAAATTTTGTGAAGTTTCAATTGTGTTACATAGTATAAATTTTGTGAAGTTTCAGCTATTATGACAACCTTCAACATTTCTCCATATATTATTTCAAACTATTTTGATCTTTTTTTTAATGTAATATGTCATCTTAATACTACATAACAACATGTTTGATACCTTAATTGAAAACATATAATAATGTAGAATGCAGTCCTTGTCATTTTAAACATATGTATATATTACATTATTCATACACAAATAATATATTATGATATGTAAAATAGTATAATGATAAAATAGTTGGTATTTACCATGTCCAGTTATTAGTACCATACCTTAATGTTCATGAAATTTTTGACAGTGCTGAATATAACATATTAAACCCATCATACTTCAACTCCTATTCATAATATAATTTCAAAAAGAGCATAACAGTTAAGGAGGTCGCGTAGTTAGCTAATAATCAGATGTAACCAAACATTGTTAACTTAGTAGTTTGGAAATACATGTTTCAAGAAGTAATCTGTCTCATCTTCTTCATTAGAAGACCATACAAAATCATATTATAGAAATAGTTTTATAACATACTACATAAAGTACAAGCATACTTATAATTATTTACTCCCTTTGCCTAAGTACCTCCATCACCCACAAATATGGAAAACAAAACATATCTGAAAACATATTACATTAACACTTCATCGCGTAATATAATATTGTTAGAAACAGTGAATAGAAAAAAGAGTATTTAACACAAAGATGAGTTGCTACAACAAAGCTCAGTTTTTATTTCTTACTTTCTTGCATACATGCTCTAAAGAGTTGTTACACATATATATTAAACGAATAGACAACTCTAGAAAATTCAGTTTTAAATGATAATCTAGGAAATGTAAACAACCATTTGACTATATTTAAAGCTGCTGCAAATACGAAGAGGTGCATTAATTCAAACACTCCCCCTTAATGCACTTTCTTCACAACTCCAATGAGTTCTCTCAGGTAGCAAAATTTCTACTTTGGGAGTGCCTTGGTTAGAAGGTCTGCAAGCTGCTCCTCTGTTCTGCAGTACATGAGTTCAACTTCCCCTTTCTCAATTGCTTCTTTAACAAAGTGATACTTGATGGCAATATGCTTTGTACGATCATGACTGACTGGATTTTTTCCAATGGAAATGGCTGACTTGTTGTCACAGTAGACTGTAATAGCTTTGTCTTGCTTTTCTCCAATGTCCTCAAGAATTCTTCGCAGCCAAACAGCTTGAGAAGTTGCTTTTGCTGCAGCCACATATTCTGCTTCAGCAGAAGATTGTGCCATAACATTTTGCTTCTTTGAAGCACATGAACATACCCCTGAGCCAAGAGAGAACACATATGCTAATGTACTCTTCATATCATCTTGACATCCAGCCCAATCGCTATCGGTATAGCCAATAAGACTTGACCTTTCTGCAGTACTGTAAAGAATACCATAATCGATCGTGCCTTGCATATATCGCAGCTCCCTTTTTGTAGCTCCATAATGGATTTGACTTGGCTCTTCCATATATCTTGAAAGCATGCTTGCAGAAAACATGATATCTGGTCTAGTGCTTGTGAGATACAAGAGACTACCAATCAAACTTCTGTACTTTGTTGCATCTGCCTTCTTTGCACATACAGTGTAGGCTCACTTTGACTCTTTTAAAAACTTCTCTTTGAAAAATATTTATCAATCTCAGAATACCAAGTTCGTGGTGCTTGCTTTAACCCGTAAAGAGCCTTTTTCAGTTTGTAAACTTTGTCTTCTCCCCCTTCAACAAGAAAGCCTTGTGGTTGTTCTAGATAAACATCTTCCTCCAATACTCCATTCAAAAATGCAGATTTAATGTAATGTCCCAGGTTTTCACATATCACTGACACGTATATAAATTGATCGTAAGTACGTGTTCACAAATACGATTTAAAATCTAGACTTTGGAATTCCAAAAAAAAAAACATGTTAACCTGTGAATAACAACATTTATATGTTCATATATTACAGCATTTACCAAAACCCATTTTTTTCACAATCATGTATGATAGCATGAAATTGATAGCAGTTGTTTAAATTGATTTTACACATGTTTGAGAATAACACTTTTGCATAGCATGTTTTAAAATTTCCATTTCCTATTTCATATGTTTTGTTCTTTTTTTTTCAAAAGATTTAAGAGTTTGAGTTTTTGTAAATTCTTAACACTTGAAATTAAAATATGCCAAAACCCATTTTGTTATCAATGCAAGTTCAAAAGCCACTTTCACTTGTACATTATCATCAACATAAACATGAAATGCCATTTTCATTTACAAGCATGTTTTCATGAAAAAAAATTCAAGATAACACCTACACTAGTATTATACTAGTAAGAGAGGATCTAGAGAAGTATGAGCACATGGCCAAATCTTTTTGTATCTTGTATTTTCAGTTTCAATTCTTCCTCTTTCCTCTCAAGATTTTCTGAAAAATATTATCTTCTTTTGCATTTTCCAAAATCATGTTTGTTTTGTCATATAACATGTGACCAAAGATTTATAAAATCTTGTATATACACCAAGAATCATGCCTACACTAGATGGATACTAACACATAAGATTTTCCAAGAGATTTCCATGTACTTTCATCACATGCCGAGATCAAAGTGTACAAGAAATTTTCAGATTTTGCCTAGCCTTGGAAGGCAAGTAAAATTTTATATAAATTCTTGTTAAATCAAATTTTCATGAAAAGATTTTGAGTTAGAAACCCAAAGAAAAACTGAATATACATGTTACAAAATTGATACTATAATTTGTTAAATCCAAGAAGAAGATTTGTGGAAAATAGGGATGGTACATAGGCATTTAAGGGGATGTTTCGTAGAAAACAAATAAGGGAGAAGGAGGGCATGTGCAGGTGATGTTTGGCTGAGATAAGCCATGTGAAAGGAGGAGGTGCTGTTTTGATTTGGTAAGGGAAAGATTTTTCTTTTTGTATTGTCAAATCATGAGTCACACAAATCTGAAAAACAGTTTTTAAATGCACCAATATTTTTATAGTTTTCTATCACTATATAAGGACATGAGCACACACTCTTTTCGTCACAACACAAGCTCTTGAACTTGATCAATAAGAGAGTAGGAAGCTAAGGGTTTTAAGCTATTCCGGTGAGTAAACCTGCACTTAAATTCTGTTTTAGATTTCCTGCAGTCTTTACTGTTTTGAACTATGATTTAACATTGGGTCCTTTTGTATTCTTGTTCAATAATATGGCTTGTATGGGTTGCTTATTTTGTATGATGTAGAACCATTGATTGCTAAATAAATCCGTAAAGGACCAAAGTGTTAAAGAGGGATGCTGTTAACAATTTTCAAACCTGTTACTTGTGTTTGAAACCTACCAATCCTAATGGATTAGCAACTATAAGTTAGTAGGACTAGGATAAGGAGTCATACTACCTTTAAAACCAGTACATAGCCATTCAAGAGTTCAAAAATGAAACAAACCTTGCAAAACCATTTTTGTCTTTTAAAAACAAAGGCACAGGTTGCTCTCTGTTTCAAAATTCCAAGGTGGTTTTTCAAATCACGTAAAAACTAGATTTGATTACATAATCATGATAAGGAAGTCAAATGATGATTTTTAAAACAAAAATCAAGATTTTTAATAGCCTAAATAGTGAGAATTTTGGGATGATCAAAAAAGGAAACTTGGAGCAAATTCCGGTGGGGGAATCAGTCGTGACCTACGGTGTCGAAGCCAGAGATGCGTATGGTGTCAGTGATGATAGGAAAAATATGAGTTAAATTTTTAATTAAGTGGATTTCAAAATAAAAGAGAAATAAGGGTAAAATTGTGTTTTTGGGTTCGGTTTGGGTTCACCAGAACTGCTCTTCGTCGGAAGGGTTTTAGGGGTGCGGTCCTGGGGGAAAAGGAGCGTCGGGGAAGGGTGATGACATGGCAAGAAGGTGGCGGCGGCTCATGGTCAAGGCGAGGAGGTGTGGTGGTTTTTCTTGGATGGGTATTTTACTGTCAATAGAGTCGAACGGTGGAAAACCACCATAACCGTGGAGGGGGTGATCCAGGAGTGGGGAATTGGTCAGCAGGAGGAGGGGGATTTGTGGAGATGGTCGTTGGTGGTTGGCGTGGCCGTGGATGACTGTGCATGTGCACAGGTCTGTGTGTAAGTGATCAAGAGGAAACGCCGGGTTTTGATGGTGATCGGGCCAAGGATCACGAGGTCTGGGCGGGTTGGTACTATGGATGTGGTACTACCACATGGTAGTGGGTTGGCACACGGTGTCTGGGGGGTGATCGGGCTGAAAATCCCAGGGACCAGAAAAGTGGTACTTGGTAACCTGGTAGGGGAAGGGGTACTTTGTAAAATCGTGTGATCTGGAGGGGTTTGGCAAGGGGCGTGCCTATAGTTTTAAAAGTTGTACTTTATAGAAGTGGTACTTTGCTATTTTTTTTAGTTTAAACCAAGGATTTTTTATTTTTTATTTTAAATTCAAACTAGTTTTTAATTAAATAATGGTTTAAATAAAAGGGAAAAATAAATATTTTAAATAAAAATAGAATTTTTATTTAAACAAGAAAGAAAGAAGTGAATCAGGATTTTTAATACAGTTTTTGTCAAAGACTGTAATTCAAATACAGAAACTGTAATTTAAATTAAATTATAAATTTAATTTATAATGAGAATTAGAAATGATTTTTCTAATGAAATGTTTAAACTTTAAAGTCAACAAAAGAAGTCGGTCGAGTATAGAAAATCAGATATAGTTGTGATAAGAAGACGAGAAGTCAGTACAGAAGCTGTAATTTTATTAAATTATAAATTTAGTTTATAATTTAAATTTTGAATTTATTTTCAAATGAAATGTTTTAAAATTTAAACAAGGAAGATAAACCGTATGTAACACATACGCTAGAATTTGCCTGAAATCTAAAATATCTGATATAAGAAACTGATCATGAACAGTTCTGTACTTTTTAAAAACAAGAATTGTGAATAATGTTTTAATCGTGTTTAGACTGATAAATAAAAAGGAGGAACTTTATCAGTATAGAAAGAAGAATAAGTAAATCAAGAATGAAGAATCAAAGGGAAAATTTGACGAGAAAAATACCAAGTGTAAAAGTTGTAAAATTAATGATTAAATTATAATTTAAGTCATTTATGAGTGAAAAGATTAAGGAATGATGATGAGAAATATTTTTCAAAAAGAAAAATAAGGTAAGTATTCATTTTAAGGTGACGAACAAAAATGGAAGGAAAGACCGTGTGCGGAGCACACACTAAAACTGTCCATTTTCAGGACATGATCAAATTTACTCGATATACACCAGCTGATCATATATTGTGCAATTTGACTGTAATTAGATTTTTATCTAGTTAGATTTATAATTTAAAAAGAAAATGTTCCGCTAATCATTTCAAAGAGACCGAAATAAATATTTCACTTTGATTTGATTATACGCCGCGCGTCAGAGATTTTTAAATTGAAGACAGTGATATACAAGGACTATTTTTGAATAGTGCCTTCGGTTTGTCCAGTCCCAAGACAACTTGTATGGACGAATGTCTGACAGAGTATTTCCAAAAGAATCACGTACATTGTTTTCTTCAAACGTACCAGTTGCTGGCACAAAAGGGAAACTTCTTTAGCCTGACAACCAGAGTATTTTTGTGGAAATCAATTAGTGATTTCTGATGGATTTGACGATGTGGCATTCAAAGAAAATAAATAGTGATAAAGGGTAAGTCTAGCCTTAAGCCTCACGCCCAGGAAATGACAAAAATCGGGTAGGCAGCATGGCTATGTGGATCGCTCCCATTAGGGTGTATAATCACCTATTTAGAGAAATTCCTTTTGTTTCTTACTCTATCGATTCTTCCCATTCGGGAAACAGTGGTTTGAGCCCAACCGTTGGTGATATAGATTCGATACACTCAAGAGAAATGAGTGGTCGGTCATGTGTGGGCCGGGTTGCAAGACGTTCTTGTTGAACCCAGATGTATTTGCCTCTAGAGATACATCATCGGAAGGTGGTCCCATACCTTTCATAGTTGGAAATCCAATTTCCATAAGCGCCAAGCGGTTTTTATTTGTATACTATATAGGAGAATGTGAGATGCAAGCATTCTTCTAGATTCTAATTTATTTGTAAAAAACACCTAGGCACTATGATAATATCTGATTTAAAGTATACAAAGTGATTTATTCTCATAAGGTAAAAACCCGTTCCGTATTTACGGCGTGGTCTTATGAGATATTTTTATTTCTTTAAATCTGTTTTAAACTGTTTACTCAAACCAGTCCCCTGACTGATCCAGAGTTTATTTTTCTGTGTTTTCCTTAAACTCTTGGGTATTCATAACACTTGTTATGAATAGACAAGTGAATCAGGATTGGATACGACTTGAGAAGTTGGAATGGAACTTTCTGTGTGCTGGTCCACTTATTTACTGTATGATTAAGTCTGCAAGTTTGATCATCGATGATATGTATAATTAAAGGTGTACTATGAATGGCTTGTATCAGTAGATATACGATGCTCTGATGTAATATGTACCGCTATGTAATATTATGAAGTATCATCTTTTTGTAAAAATTCCGCTGTGAGATCTGATGTTTTTCTGTGATTTTATCTTCTTTCTATTCTTATTCTTATTAATGGCACGACTTTCGATGTATTCGAAATTTGGGTCGTTACATTTAACATCAAGTTGATAAATTGACCAACTCTTTTGGGCAGCCATTGCTATCAAAGTTCGAATAGTTTCTAGTCTCGCAACAGGGACGAAAGTTTCAGAAAAATCAATACCGGGCTTTTGAGTGAAACCTCGAACAACTAGCCTCGATTTGTATTTTTGAATGCTTCCATCTTGATTGAACTTTGTCTTAAAAATCCATTTTACTCCAATTACATCTCAATCCTTTGGATGATCAACAAGCTCCCAAGTATTGTTTTTTTCAATCATTCTCATTTCCTCCTTCATTGCATTCATCCATACTTCTTGCTTTTGAGCTTCTTCAAAGTTTTCAAGTTCCATACCAGCAAAATTGCAAGTTTCATACAATTCTCTCATGCTTCGAGTTCTCAATGGAGTACTTTCTGATGATGAATAATTTGGAGAATCGGTTTCAGCATTTGAATTGCATACTGCAGCAGCCGGAGATTGAGGAATTACATCATCATCTTGTTGCTCTCTTGGAATTTCATCTGGCTTTTGCACTTACACGTATGGAACTTCCCTCACATTATTCTTATTTCCAATAGGGGTGCGAAATTCGTACCCCAGGGTATGAATTTCGCACCCTAGGAGGCACGAATTTCACACCTCCGTGGGGCGTGAATTTCGCACCCACGAGGTGTAGAATTTCGCACCCACGAGGTGCGAAATTTCACACACACAAGGTGCAAAATTTAGCATCCCAGGTCCGGGTGCGAATTTCCAGCCTACGCAGGCTCCAGGTGTGAAATTTACAGGTGTGTAGGCTCCAGGTGGAAATTCTGGGTGTGGTCCCCTATTTCTACCTACTCCCACCTACTCCTACCTACCACTTTCCTATAAATACCACATGACTTCACACTTGAAAGGAGTTGGAATTTATGAGCTCAAGACCTCTAAAGAGCTACTTTAATGGCATCTCCCATTTGAAGAAGAAGAAGGAAAAATTGTCTTTTTCCTAATATATTAGATATATGATATTTATGACATCATATATGATAATGATGACATCATCTTGCATAAAAATGAATGTAATGAGATGTAATGGGAGGATATGAACTTTGTAACTTTGAGTGATTAATAATATTCCAACAACGCTTCAAAGTGGACGTAGGCCCCTCGCGAGGCTGAACCACTATAAATCTCTTGTGTTATTTAGTACTTTTCGTTCTTGTCTATACGACCAAATTAATTATTCCTAGTAATTGGAATCTTTGGTGTTTACGAAATTTTTTGCTGTCAACATTTGGTGCTTTCAATGAGAAAAACTCGGATTTTGCGCCTTTGTCGCACGTTGTCATCTCGACCCCCGACAAGCTAGAGGTCCCTTGCTAAACCTACCGTCGAGTCCGGTCACGATGGCAAAGCGACCAAAGAACGCAATGGTCGGCTCTTCAGCCACAGCTGAGGCCGTTACGTCCCAGCAACCTCAACCGGCGGACATCACGACCACTAATGAAATCGTCCCTCCAATTGTGAATCCCGAAATGCCCGCAATACAAACTCAAATCTGCACGCTTAATGAAAAATATAAGAACACAACGGTCGAGCATAATCAAGCATTAAGGAATAACATCGACCTTATGCGACAACTTCAAGAAAGTCAGCGTATCGTCACTCGGCTTCAGTTAACTCGGAACAACGCTCGGCCCCGGCAACTATCTCGTAAACTTCCTCTTCTGAGTCGAGGGGCCCGCACCAAAGGAGGAGGTTTAGCCTCATCGACAATGTCGCCTCCTGCACCAATTCCCTCGACAACAGTAATGTCAATGGTACGCCAACGACAACGGGAACAACGACCGAACTACCATCACATATAGTGAGGAGGCACAATACCGAGACCGCTCTCACTTGATCATCAATGACGGACCAGGTCCTACTAACCAACCTCTTCCTTGACACAACCCGACGGTAGCTAATCAGGATGATGGGCCCGCTATTCCAACCACCTGCATTCCTCCAGAACAGGGACTGCATCACCCTGCTCCACCTCACCGTCCACACCAGGGCCCGACCAGTGATGTCGAGGACATGGAGAAAGACGATCCGGACGTCCATCGTACAAGACGCCCCTGCAACAGAACTCCGAAACCTCGCCAAAACCCATGGGTCCCAATGGCGGATCCCCATTCAACTTACTTCCCGACATGGTCCGAAGAATTATGAGGGAAATGCGAGGAAATGTGCACGATTCATGAGAAGCGGACATTAGGCGTAACCCCTTCACAAGAAGCGTAAACGAAGCTGAATGGCCGCAATGCTTCAGCATGCCGCAAATGCCGCTTTACGACGACACCACTGACCCATGTGTCTTCCTAAATCGATATGAATGGCAAATGGACTCGAGCCGGGGCAACGATCCGGTCAAATGCAAGTGTTTCCCAGTCTTCTTATCAGAAACTGCTTTGTTATGGTTCTCTCGCCTCCCGCTTGATTCCATTAACAACTTCGGCTAGTTAGCGACATAAGTGGTAAAGCAATTCAGAATGCATACACCAACTCCAAAGAATGCCCTCACCCTTTCTAACTTATACCAAGGACCCGCTGATTTGCTCAAAAGCTACCTCTCCAGGTTTAACATTTCCCTCGCCGGGGTCGAGTATCCAGATCCTCGCACCGTACTCTTTCAATTAGCCAAAGGTTTCCTCCCTACTTACGAATTCGGGGTGTGGATCGATTGGAAGCAGCCAAAAAGCCTCGATGCCTTTTATGAGAAGGCGGATCAGTACTTATGCCAAGAGGAGGCAAGACGCAACTGACTCTCAGCCACCAGTCACCGCAACGACCCCCAAGCAGACATTGCAAATAACAACCTCAGAAGAAAACAAGTAGGAGAGCCCTTTGATCAGAACAAGGGGAAAAATCCCAACAGGAAAGACCGAACAATGGTTGGCAAGGTGGCCGGAACAACGATCAGGCCCCGACCGAGCCAAGAAAGCCCGGCCCTTACCTAGCCTTCGAGACATATACCCCGCTAAACGAGGATCTAGAAACGATCTACTTGGAGACATGCAACACTTTGCCATATAAGAACCACGCACTAGGGAATCAACCGACCTTGAGAAAAATACTGGAAGGTACTGCCGATACCATGATATGTACGACCACAATTCCAATGAGTGTCGCCAGCTCAGGGACACAATCGAAAAACTCATCCGTAAGAAGCGACTGGAGCAATATGTCCAAGAACCTTTTCCACCCGAAGCCAATTCAAAGCCTCAGGCACCAGCGCCTCAAGCAGCCGCTAAGGCAGCTCCAGGTCCATCTAATCCAAGGCGTGGGATCATAATCAACACCATATGTGGTGGACCTTATCCTACACTTGACAACTTCCGAAAAATCCAAGAGTATGTTAGTTCAATAAAGCATGCTACTTATGAAACTTGCTCCGCACCCAACGAATCTGTCCCAGCCAAGCTCCAAAAGACCATGCGGGACGACATCATTTTCCACGAAAGGGATTCTGCGGGGGTGGAAATCCTAACCACCGATCCACTAGTTATCACAGCTCAGATCGGTGTCGTTTCTGTCCGAAAGGTGTTAATCGCTTCTGGAAACTCAGTCAACATCATTTTCAAAGCTGCTTACGACCAGATGAGGTTAGAAACAAATGACTTAAAGTCATGCCATGCCACGATCCATGGCTTCAATGGGGCTTCTAGTTGCCCAGTGGGAATGATCTATTTACCTATGGAGCTAGGCGAGGGGGAACAGAGCCGGGTTCGAATCCTCACTTTCATGGTTATAGACATTGATTCCCCCTACAACGCTTTCCTTGGAAACCCTTTTCTCAAAGAGTTTCGGGCCTGCAAGTCGCCATGGTCTCTCCTAAAGAAATTTCCGATAGAAAACGGGATTGGAACAGTCAGAGGCGACCAAGTAAGCGCCAGAGAGTGTTATGCAATAGAATGGAAGAATGCACGCAACAAGGACAAGGGAAAAGCTGTGCCCACACCTTCTTGCGCCAAGACTATTTCAGCACAGCAATCAACAACGTCTGGGCCTTGGCTCAGGTGCCACTGTTGTCTTTCCGAAGACCTCGACCCACGGAAGGACGAAGATTCCGAGTATGAGAGGGCTACCCCGGTCGAATTTACAGTGGATATTCCCGTTAATCCCGATGATCCATCAAGGGTGCTAAAGATAGGATCGCAACTCCATCCCACAATCAAAGAAGATCTCGTAGATTTCTTGAAGGTGAATTTCGATGTGTTCGCACGGACTCACTCCGATATGAGAGGCATTGACTTGGCGATCGCATGCCATTGTCTTAGCATCGATCCCACGATGCCTTCGATCAAGCAGAAGCGCTGCTTCTTGGGACACGAAAGGTCCAAAGCACTCGAGGAAGAGGTAGACTGTCTACTCAGCAACAACTTTATTCGCAAAGACGACTACCCCGAATGGGTCTCCAATCCGATCATGCTCAAAAAATCCAACGGTAAATGGTGAACATGCGTCGACTTCTTTGATTTAAACAAGGCATGCCCAAAGGACAACTTTCCACTCCCAAAGATTGACTGACTTGTTGATTCAACCGCCGGATACCAACTACTATCTTTCATGGATGCCTGCTCAGGATACAATCAGATCCCAATGAACCTTCGCGACCAGGATCACACATCCTTCATAACGGACCTCGGACTTTACTGCTATCGTGTCATGCCCTTCGGCCACAAGAATGCCTGTGCTACTTATTAGCAAATGGTTAATTGACTCTTTAAAAACCAAATCGGAAAGTCCATGGAGGTGTACGTGGACGACATGTTGGTAATACTAAAGTATCAAGTGTTCACATCCATGACCTCTCAAAAATGTTCGATATCCTCATCCAGTACAACATGAAACTCAACCCCCTGAAGTGCTCCTTCGGAGTCGCTTCAGGAAAATTCTTGGGTTTCATCGTCAACTCATGGGGATTGAAGTCAATCCAGAAAAAATCCAAGCTATTCGGGACATCCAAATCCTCAAGAACACCAAGCATGTCCAAAGTTTAAATGGAAAGGTCACCGCTTTAAGTCGGTTCATATCTAAGGCCACCGACAAGTGCATTCCTTTCTTCGATTTACTTCGAAAAGGGAAACGCAATTTCAAGTGGACCCCAGAATGCATTTATGCATTCAAAGAACTTCTGGATCACTTAGAGCGACCACCTATCCTATCTAAGCTTGTAGACCATGAGGACTTATACATTTATATGGCTGTTTCTACACAGGCAATCAGCTCGGCGTTAATCCGCCTCAGGGACCGCATCCAACGGCTCGTCTACTACATAAGCAAACGATTGACAGGGGCAAAGAAGAATTACCTAAAGCTAGAAAAGCTGGCATTCGGCTTGCTCATTTCCTCTCAGAAACTTCGACCATAATTCCAGTCTCATCCTATAAAAGTTTTCACCGATCATCAACTACGACCGGTCCTGCAATGACTACGACCGGTCCTGCAACGACCCAAAGCGTCTGGACGGCTATTGAAGTGGAGTATGGAGCTGAGCATATTTGAGATAACGTTCATTCCCCGCCGAGCCATCCTCGGCCAAGCTCTCTCTGACTTCATAGTAGAGTTCACTGTCCCCGAGGAAACCCTGGCGGAGAACACGGAAGCTCCCGGTATTCAATGGAGACTGTTCGTGGATGAGTCCTCCAACAACAAATGCTTTGGGGCCGGAGTCGTGTTCATTACCCCCGAGGAACGCCTGATAATGCTATGCGCTAAAACTAAATTTCCCTGCTACCAACAATGACGCAGAATATGTGGCCAATATGTGGCCTTGATTGTTGGACTTAGGATCGCGATCGAGCTCAAACTAAAGACAATCCAAATCTTCTCCGATTCACAACTCGTCATGCGTCAAGTACAAAGGGAATATTAAGCTAAGGGGGAACGACTTGCCTTGTACCTAACCAAGGTTCAGGAATTGCTCACTTACCTTGACCACTTCGTCATCGCTCACATACCCCGAGAACAGAATGAAAAAGCAGATTCACTATCCAAACTAGAAAGCTTCGAGGATCCGTAACTTTTGGGATTCGTCCCCGTCGAAGTGCTCAACACGCCCAGTATTAAACAAATTCAAACTGAGGTGGTCATGAATGCCGAACCCGAACTTGAATCTTGGATGACACCAATCAATAATTACCTATAGCACGGGACCCTTCCGAGGAGCTACAAGGAAAGACGAGCGCTCACCCGCCAATTGGCTCGCTATCTTCTTATGGATGGGGTGCTCTACCATAGAGGTTTCTCCATCCTATTGCTCAGATGTGTAGCCCATCATGACGCCACCAAAGTCTTAACCGATGTACATGAAGGGGAGTGCGGCGACCATAAGGGAGGGCAAACCCAAGCCAGAAAATTACTCAGACATGGTTATTATTGGCTCACGCTCGATCAAGATGTCGCAGACTATGCTCGCAAGTGCGACAAGTGCCAGCATTTCTCAAATATCCCGAGAGCCCCGCCTATAGAGTTAACACAAATGATCAGCCCATGGACATTCGCCATATGGGGAATCGACATCATTGGAACTCTCCCAATGGCCAGAGGTGGGGCACAATACGCCGTCGTAGCAGTTGATTATTTTACCAAATGGGCAGAGGCCGAGGCTCTCGCCGCAATCACCACCAAGAAGACGATCAACTTCATTGTACGCAACATCATTACTCGATATGGGGTCCCTTAAGCTATCATCTCTGATAACGACACTCAATTCGAGAGCGCCGAATTCAAAGCCTTCTGCCAGCGACACAACATCGAAAAGAGATTCTCGGCAGTGGCTCATCCTCAAGCCAATGGGCAGGACAAAGCGGTCAATAAAGTTATTAAGTCCGTCATCAAGAAGCGCTTGGAAAAGGCTGGGGGCCTGTGGGCGGACGAACTTCCACTAGCCCTATGGGCATACCAAACCACCTACAAGACAGCAACCAAACATACTCCCTTTTCCCTTGCATACGGATCATAAGTCGTTATTCCCATTGAGCTCAAGCTTCCATCTCATCGAGTCACCTATTTTGATCCAAAAACAAACCAAGATTTACTTTTAGGGTCACTTGATTTGCTGGAAGAAAAAAGGAACGAAGCTGATCTCCGAGCCACTGCCAACGACAATGAGTCGCCAGATACTTCAATTCCAGGGTCCTTCATAAGGACCTCAACGTCAGTGATCTCATCCTAAAGCGGATCTTTACTCCACCAATAGGCCTCGCTCCTCGTTGGGAAGGTCCATACTCCATACAACGGAAGCTCAACAATGGATCTTTCAAACTCGCGATTGTGGACGGAGCTGAACTCAGAAGGGCATGGAACAGTGAACATCTCCGCCGGTACTTTACATAACTTAGTG
Source organism: Allium sativum (assembly GCA_030737875.1). Taxonomy (NCBI): domain Eukaryota; kingdom Viridiplantae; phylum Streptophyta; class Magnoliopsida; order Asparagales; family Amaryllidaceae; genus Allium; species Allium sativum. Next base: position 889,692,936 of record CM060916.1, on the reverse strand, counting down.
CACAACTATTTTGTGCTTTCCAACAATTTTTTTCTAGCAAATCGATGCATTGTAAAGGCTATTACTGCCAAAGTTATTAGTGGAAATGATGTTCAACTTCCCATCTCTTCCTATTTGTGTTTACTCCGTGCGTGATACATTCGATTAATCTTGACAACTAGCTTACGTTCAAACAGTCGGTTGTCGTATCGGCCCCCGAGCATAGGAGTCGGTACTGCCGTCCAAGTCTCGAGCCAACATCGAGGCCAAAACACAACGGCTACGACCGGAACCCCAAGCACAGGAGCCGACAACGCTACTCGAGTCGTCGGCCCGCAGCTCGACCGAGTATAAATAACCACGAACTCGAATCTTGGCATCGTGCCGAGATAGAGTATAAGTCGTTCCGCGGCCAAATCCCAAGCGACTTGGGGCCACCCAACAGCCAAGCAGGAGTGATGTAAGTCTCTCCCTTAGCTACGGGTATCGGTCGAATCTTGGCGCAGCACCGAGACCAACCCTTAAATAGTTTCTTCCCCGAAGCTCTCAAGGTTAAGGGGTAGCCCATGACCACGATCGGACCCTACGGGCTGATGATCCGGGCTTCTCTTCTCAGGCGAATAAACGACGCCTGCAGCTAGCCTCAACCCGATGAATGACGGGAGAGCCACACACCGGATGGACCACACAACGCAATGTCATACGCCTTCGCTACACTTCAGTTTAACCCTGGGGAGCCCAAAACAATAGGCGCTCAGCCTGGCTTCGCAAACTACGGGTTTCCTGAGCTGAGTGAAACTTACTAGAAGCCTACGCTCTCTCACACCCCTCTGGAATAATCGACCCAGAGCGCGGCACAAAATCACTTTTTTGTTAAGTGCAATGGTATGTATGCTTATGCAAGTACATGACGCTGGAAAACATGAAAAGAACATCTGAACACCTAACATAAATTGCGATCTTTAGTAATTTATATTTCATTTATACACAAACACACATTAAAACAAACTACGTGTTTAAGATCTTCCTTTCTAATGACAGGGTGTATATGAAAACCACACTATGTCTTGAAAAACCAAAAGCGAGGGTCGTACTCGTGTAAACTATAGCCCTACACTACCGAAATGAATGGTAACTTCTACTTAAGTTGCTAATACTAATCATGTCTTTTCTTCTTATGCTTGTGCTTTTTTGCAGATTCAGCGCTCTACGGTTCATCCTTCGCACCAGGCCTCTTCTTTCCTGACTCGCACCTGCTTCCTTGGCCCTTCTGAGAAGTAGTCGATTTGTGAGAAACCGAAAGGCGTTTCTCGTCCGCATCCTCATCGCTAGAGATCTTGGTGATATCAACAAGGGTGGTATGCGGCGTTGGCACAAGGGCACTTTCGGCAGCAAGGCCTACTACAACGCCACTCTTCTTGGGTATCCCCTTGCCTTCTCGCTCAACCCGTTCCTTGGCCTCTCTGGCAGCCCGTCGCTCTGTAAGCTTCTAGGACTAATGTGGCATGACAACACTAGCCTGGGTTTTCTCAAGGGACTCGGTAGCCCTCTACTGGGCTTCCTCATCCTCCCTTTTCTTCTGGGCCTTATCGGCGGCCCTCTTCTTCTCTGCCTCCTCATTGGCCCTCCTCCGTGCGACCGTTTTAGCGGCTCTCGCCTCTTCATCCTGTTTTGTCTTCACTAGGACCACCTGCCTGGCAGCCTCGTCCTGCCTTCACTTCTCCTCCACTTCCTCGCTTTTAGCCACTATCTTGGCTTGTTGTGCCTCCACCATGGCTGCCATCGAGGGCACATAAGCTTCCACTGGAACTCTAGTATGAGAACTCCACCTTTCAACCACCTCTCCTTCCTCCATAAGGCTCTCAAACATGCTGGGAGTTAACCTTATATCTGAGTAGGTATCCAGCTGATCGTCGCCTTCTCCAAATTGCGCTGCCATAGATCCTGGCCTAGATTCAGTTGTTTTTCGGGACCATGGGGGCAGGGCCCCAATGTCATGGTCAGTTCAGGAAGGGCTGTACATTGAAAACACAACCTTTTAGTCCGCAAATTCTGTAATTACGTCATCCTTAGGGATGCATGGAAAAAGAAGTTTACCTCCGGTCAAGGACGGTGTGGAAATGACAAGAGGAGTACTTGTGGTGGTAGGTAAAGTGAATCCTGTCTCTCCTATCCCCGGGTGCTCAGGGTCATACTCAGTTGAAACCTGAATTAAAGCTGCGGGATCGCTCACCCTGACCGATTCAGGGGCCAGTGACCGATAGGAGCTTCCTTCTGCGAATGTCTCTATTACCATAACACTCTCAGTCATGGCAGCCTTCCCTTTCTCGGCAGTGAGCCTCTCCAGTCTCTCTCTCTCGGCATCCTCAAGCAACAACCTCTTACCCTCCTCCATCTTCTTGCGCTCTTCAACGGTCAAGAGATCAATCATAAGTTGTTGTTCGTCCAAGGACCCGACATCCACTTAGCGCAAATAAGCTTCACACGGAACCAACCTCTCCTAAATCTGAGCTAGTTCCTAGGGATAATCGTCAACCCACAAGATTCCATGGAATCTCATAACCTTAACATGCATGTTTTAGATATCTTCCTCCATAGACGATCGTACCCGGAATTCTGTATCCTCTAGCTCCTCCCTCAGTTGTTCCACCTCTCTCATATGGGCTGCTCTCAATCCATCCATCGTTCCCAACACATCCCGGTTGCTGGCCTCCACGTCCTCCTTGGCCTTTTTAATTTCCTCGAATTGCCTCTTCAAGATGTCATTCTCCTCTCTTAAAGCATTGTGGTCATTTTGGGAGTTCGAAGAATCTTGCATTCTCCCTTTCCAACTCGATACATGTTTTATCCACCTCAGCCTTGTCCCTCTTAAGGGTCGTGATTTCGGTGGTCAAATCAGCTACAGTTTCCGTGAAAGAAGAGCGGGAATGATCAGTTTCTCGTTTGAGTTCCTCGTATGCCTTCTTCATCTCCGCTGCAATGACGGGGCCCACAAGTCATTATCTAAAGGCATATGAATGAGAAACGGGGCATGCATAATACAAATAATAAACACACCAATGTCATTATTCAAATTGCCAATGGTGGCCCGTTCAGCCTCTATGGCCAAACCCCGGTTGGAGAGCTCCAGGTTTTTCTTTCTGATTAGCTTCGAGAGTTGGCGGGAGTAACTAAGAAGTTGGTCGGCCTGATGATATTCTGCCCTCACATGCATCCAGACATCCCCGGATTCCCTGACAGAGGATGGTTGGAGATCAGGAATGAACTTTATTTCATCAAAATAATGGTGAGGAAAGTCTTGCTTTAACAGCTCTTTGCTCTCACCAATGGAAAGCTCTGGCCTCTCGAGCTCCACAGGGTTTTTCCTCCCCACTACCGTTACTCTCGCCAATCTCGAATGGCTGGATGACGGCACCCTACCCTTAGTCGAAAGAGTAGGAGCCAAGGGCAATGTATGTGAAGTAGCGGTCGAGGATGGATGCCGGGAATCCCCCAAGTTAAGTCGAGAATCTCCCTCGGACACTCGAATTGGAGGAGAAGGAGATCGTCGAGATCGATCCCCACCTCGGTGCTCACTACCGCGACCGGGGATGGGTGGAGTAGCATACAAGCTGGTCCCTCTTCTAAAGCCCTCAAAGAAAGGGTTCCTAGGGCGTTGACGGCCTCTATGTCCATAGCCTCGTCCTCCGCGCCCTCTAGTCATATCACCTATCAAAGGAATAAAGCAAAGTCAGTCAAGTTGCACACTCGGATAAGTCATTGTGTCATGCAGTGTTAATGTGTGTATGCCCTAAGTGTTCTCTCAACAGACCAGATTGTGATCTGCTCGAAGGAATTAACTCCTTCGCAGCAAGAGCTAGTTCTTCCATACTTGTCATATCCGGCCACAGAGACAAGACTATAGCAACCTTATTCAAACCAGCGAACTGGTCCACTGCATCAAGTGGGTCGGTAACTTCCAGAGAAGTCAAAGGGGACTGGGGATCGACTGACGCTTCTCCCTCCGCCCCTTCCATCAGAGGCGGGACGGAAGCGTCTAGTGAACCCTCATCCCGGGTAACTATCTTCATGCCACCAGCCTCGCCTCCACGCACATCTCCTTGGAATTTGACAGCCTTTTTGGGCCTTGGCCCAGCAGATGACACCTTCCTTTTCAAACCAGAGGCCACGGGATCTCCTATCACCTTCCCTCTCGGTACGCTACTCGCAACAGCAGGCCTAATAATAGCCCAATCATCCGGAACCAACCCGGCATGGCGAAGGTGCTCTTGATTTATCACAGTGTCAGTTCTATGAGACTCTTCGGGAATTGCCCACAAGGCGCTAATACGTTGCTTGTACTCTTCACCGGTGGGTGCCTTTGGATTCCTTGTCGCGATTGAAAAAGAATAATGAGATAAGAGCTCCAAGAACTTTATAACAAGGAACGGAGTTCGAAAGTACTTACTCTCTTCAGTCCACCTCCTTGCAAATCCAGGAGGGCAGCGCACAAAGAACCAGTCTTGTTTGAACATCGACGGCCTGGGCCACGTCCCGATGAAGAATTTGGTGGAAGTTGTCCCTTCTAGGGACCATTGGGAAGGCGATATGCTAGACGTTCTCCTCAGGCTGAAGAAATAACGAATGTCCTATCCGGCGGGTTCCTAGTGCAGATATTCTCGGTATAGAACGTAAGTGCCTAAGAGCAATGAATAAGCATTTGGATGCAGTTGCGAAGGGGCAAGACGGAAATAGGATAGCATGTCCCGAATGAAGTCATTGGCTGGGGGCACGCATCCCGCAAAACAGGCTTTCCTGTTCCAAGCGGTCAAACCCTCGGGCGGCGCATGAGCCCTGTCACCCTCTCCTGGTGCATGGACATCGCCCTCCAGTATATTGAATCACATCGCCATTTTCCTAATTGCTATAACATCCATGCGCGACGTTACCGTGTCTGTCGGATTTTCCAAGATAACGACATCAGGCAACATATCCGGGGCTAATAGGCCTGCCGGTGCATCTTCGTTAATAATATCCACATTCTCAACCTCTTCATTTATGACTGGAGACTGTAGCCCATCAATTTGTTCCCCGTAATCAAATACTTTGGGTGAACTGGCCGTTTGAGAAGGAACGGATTGTTCGATAGTCTCAAGGTCGCTGCCACTCGAGCTACCGCTATTGGTAGAATCAGATGAATGTGACGATGATGGGGAAGCCTCGGCTTCCAAGATTTCTCCAGTCTTTGATCTTGTTTGCATGGCTAGCTGTACTTTAACACACTAATATTAGACATTGCATTGGAATAACCCGCACCCCTCGTGCTGGTTATAACTAAAAGGTGCGTGCGGTGTCATGCGAAATTAAGATGTATAGAGGAAATTAAAACAGTCCAACAAGTTCAGTCGTAGTTCAGATATATGCGCTATCCTATGTGAAAAATTCAAATCCCTGTTCATTGACTATCATCATAAGCATGGGCACCAAGCGCGCAAGTATACAATTAATATGTAAATCTAAAGGTGGGCAGTCGGGAGATAAAAGTCCTGTACAAGGGGAATAACACCCTGTAACGCGTGGCATAAAGCAGTTGGGCTAGCGGCAAACCCAAAAACCACGATGGGCGAGAGAGGATCCAACCCACATCAGAATTCAAAATTTTCAAAGCCGACCTGGCATGAAGAATCGAACCCCACAAGGTTCGAAACTTCGAACCCCCGAGGTTCAGAATTCAAGCCCTAGAGGTTCGAAACTCCAACCCCTGGAGGTCTGGAATTTCGAACCGCTCAGGGTTCAAAATTTTGAACCCTCGAGGTTCGGAGTTTCGAGCCTTAGATGTTCGAAAAAAACAACCTCCCAGAGGTCTGGAAAATCGAACCCCTTAAGGTTTGAAATTTCGAAACCCTCATGGTTTGGAATTTCGAGCCTTAGAGGTGCGAACATCCGACCCCTGGAGGTCTAAAAATCCGAACTACCCAGGCTCGAAGATCCGAGCCCTGAGGGTTCGGGAACTCGAACCCAAGGAGGTTCGAAATTTCGAACCCCCAGAGGGTTGAAATGTCGAACCCCGTAAGGGCTCGAACTTCCACCCCAGGTCGAAGCCTCCGCCTCTCTCTCTCGCAGTGGACTACTCCTTCAAGTCTCAGCCCTTCGATGTCCTTCCTCCTCGCGCCTCGACTCCAAACATTACCTAAGTCTAGTTCGAAAAATCACTGGGTTTCGAAACTCCAAAACAATGGTGACCGAGATAGAAAATGAATGGAAGGGGAAAATTGAGGGAGGGCTATTTATAATAAAAAGGAAAAGCCCCTTGGTATTCCAGAAGAGTTCAAGCCAGTGGGGTTCGAAATTTCGAACCTATGAGCTTCGAAACTTCGAACCTCGAGGTCCCGAAATTTCGAACCTCGAGGTATTGCTATTTCGAGCCTCGTGGTTTCGAAATTTCGAACCTCCTGGGTTCAATATTATGGACTTCCGGGTCACGAAATTTCGAGCCTCGACAGGTCGAAATTTCGAACCCCTATAGTTCGAAATTTCGCACCCAAAAAAAAAAGAGAGAGAAGAAAAAATCGAGCCCTCGGGTTCGAAGCTGTTGAGTCAAGGAATTTATAGCATTTTGATTAATGACAAGGAGAAGTTTCATGATCGACAAAAAGAAGAGAATCAATGATAACGTAAGTTAGAGGTTGATTATTTAGTGGTTTAGCCGTGCTATACATGTTAAAATCTATCCTCAAATAATCATATACCTTTATATTATGAATATATATATGTATATATATGAATGCACATTTATTGTGCATATTGCCAGAAACCGGTCGACCGATTTAAATATAGGCGGTCGACCGTTTCTGGGCAGAATGCACAATAAACGTGCACACATATATGTAATGTATATATATTTCAAAATTCAGTCTACTGGTTATTTTTGACCTGTCGATCGATTTTCGAACTGAAAGCAACTCTTCATACAATCATCTCTTCTCATCAAAAGTTGCTTCTTTTACCATTCACCAAATATCATTTCTCTTCACTAATGGTTGCAACTCTTTATCCTCTATAAAAACAACATGAAATCATCTATACTAACAACTAATTTCTTTCTATCTATTCTATCTATTGTTGATTTCATTCTTGATCATTCAAAGCACTCAAACTCTTATAATCTTCTTATATCGTTGTTGAATCCTAGAATCTATATATTATTCTTTTGATTCAAACACGATATCATCTTCCGAATCTTCACAAATTCAAATTCTATTTGAGGATAAGATTATAGGAAGGTTGTACAAGAATTATCAAATTCGTGTTATTAAGAACACACATTGTCAAACTACAATATTATTTATCTTGGTTGAAGTCCTCCGTGTTGTTAGAGGCAAGTTGTGAAGTCCTCGTGTTGTTAAGAGGCAAGTTGTGAAGTCCTCGTGTTGATAGAGGCGTGAAATCCCGTTCGGCTGTCCGGGTGTTGTGAACCTGTTCCTCCGGGTGAAGCGAGGTTGTTGATTAGTGAAAATCCAGAGAGAGAGAGGTCTGGGACTGGACGTAGGACGATGCTCTGAACCAGTATAAAAATCCCTGGTGTGATTTTTCTATTTTTGCTGCATTTACTATTATACAGTTCTGTGATTATCTATTACTCCATACTTGACTATTGTTCGTCATATTACACGATCCTTGTGTTTATTATACTTGGCAAGTACACACGTACATTTTTCAGAAGCTTCACGCCGTGTGCTCATGTACAATTATTCCATGCGCATACTGACTCCGCAAATACACGGAGGCAACACACTGCGAATACTTAGCAACATGAGCCCGGCGCCACACCAGCAACACCTCGCTCGCATTCCTACAGTGAATGAGCCTGTCAACTAACATGTGTTTTCCTTTAGCTAATAGGATAAACTAGCAACTCAATTACTACTTCAACCAATCCAAAGCACATCATGTCGACAAAGGACGTAGTTTGGGGGGCAAATGTTAACCGGCTTTTTGGTCCAGTTCCCAAAAGTACACAAGACACGCTTGACTCAATGATCACGTGGAAGTAAAGCTGAAAGGGACGCTTAGGAGTGAAGGAAACAGATGAAAAGGGATCGGGCCAACAGAACCTCGCGGCACCCCAAATACCTATTCATGCATCCTTCGCGCGCCTTGTGAAGCGAACTTCGTACCCTCGGGAGGTGCGAATTTCGCACCCAATAGGGTACAAAATACACACCCAACCGGGTACGAATTCACAACCAATAGGGGTGCGAAGTTCGTACCCTGGGGTATGAATTTCGCACCCTAGGGGGCACGAATTTCACACCTCCGTGGGGCGTGAAATTTCGCACCTACGAGGTGCGGGATTTCGCATCCATAAGGTACGGAGTTTCACACCCTAGAGGTGCGAATTTTCGCACCCACGAGGCGCGAAATTTCGCGCCCCAGGCCCGAGTGCGAATTTCCAGCGTGCGTAGGCTGCAGGTGCGAAATTTACAGGTGTGCAAGCTCCAGTTGCAAAATTCAGGGTGTGGTCCCCTATTTTAACCTACTCCCACCTGCTCCTACCTAACCCCTTTCCTATAAATACGCCATGACTTCACACTTGAAAGGGGTTGGAATTTATGAGCTCAAGACCTCTGAAGAGTTATTTAATGGCATCTCCCATTTGAGGAAGAAGGACTAAATTGTCTTTTTACTAATATATTAGATATATGATATTTATGACATCATATATGATAATGATGACATCATCTAGCATAAGATCAATGTAATGAGATGAAATGGGAGGGTCTTAACCTTGTAACTTTGAGTGATTAATAATATTCCAACAACACTTCAATGTGGACGTAGGCCTCTCACGAGGCCGAACTACTATAAATCTCTTGTGTTATTTACTGCTTTCCGCTCTTGTCTATACGACCAAATTAACTATTCCTAGTAATTGGAATCTTTGGTGTTTACGACATTTTTTGCCGTCAACAATTCGTATTTTAACAATTATAAGCTATAATTTTTTGATATTGAAGTGTAAATATTATTGTCATATTCTTTAGATTACCAAATAGCATCAAGCTAGAAATTCCCCGAAAATAGGAATATCATCAACATTGCTTTTAAGATGAATTAGTATTATGTCTAGAAATGTTTTGTTCAACAATTTTTCACATTTCGTTAGTCATTCTTATCAGGCTAAAGTTATCCTGGTAGCTCTAATTTAGACTCTACACCATGATATTTTTAGCCAACTTTCCCATCTAAAACGGGCATCATGTTCTTCATAGGAAAAAGCGACCATTCTTTCTTTTATGTTTTCATTTTCTAAGTTTAATAATTGTATTTTATAACTCCATTTTCATTCATTATCTTCTGACTTTGATGTGTTGCAGTTTACCCAAGCTCGAAGATGAGGAAAGCAATAATTTTCCTAGAGATTTAGAAGCACCATTTGGAAGGATCGAAGATATTATGTAGAAAAAGAGGGCTAGAGATGTTAGAAACGTGTCATGGTCAGATGCACTGAAACCTGAAGATAGAGAGGTAACAGTAAAATAATCCTTAATAGCAAGGGAATAGAAAAAGAAAATGCAATCAAAAGAGATGATGATAAAGCCAAGCCTCCAAAATTTTGAATTTATCCCAAGGAATCAACAAGTTCTGCAAGTGTTTCTGATGATGAGTTAGGCAATTTTGTAGAGAAAATTAAGAAAGGTATGAATGATTTTGTTGGTTCATGATGCATGCGGATACAAAATAGTGATAAGACATGATTTTTTTACATCATCTTATCATTAAATTGTTAATGAATAATAATTATAATAAAATTATCTATGCAATAAGAGTAGAAGATGAATCCAAGAACAAACATATTCTTATATAGATATGCTTTGCATATTCTACTTATAGGTAGTTGTTGACAACAAAAAATGGTACAACACCCAAGAAATGGATATGTAAAGAATAAAAATGAAGATTATTCAATAAAACTTGAAAAGAAATGCGAACACACAAGAATTTGTTGTGCTTTGGCGTTAATGATCCTACGTCCACTTTATAATCTCTTATATATGCAAAGTTTCTATTACAGGGTATTGTCACAACAATAATTTAATAAGAGATTCTCCCAAAAAATCCCCTTCTTCAGAGTCTAAAAAGTCTATTTATAGATGCTAGTTCAAATTGACTAGGACACGTGTCATTGATTCCTGGTCCTTAGGGAAATGTGGAGAAGCATTCCTTCTATATGATTCATTCATGATGTAACAGCCCGTATTTTACATATCAGATGATCGTAAAATATTTTTATTTTATTCCCTCATGGTCTGATCATTCTCATCTTTTAATATGCTGCTTATGGGGATGTAAGACATGTCCATGATTTTTAACAATTTTTTTGTGACCATTTTGCCCCCTATCAGTCTTGTACAGGGCATAACTTTTGACTCAGGTTGAATAAGAAGGTGAGACCTGTGCCATTAGAAAGGAAATGATGATTTCCTTTCCGTAGATTGGTTACAATAAAGATTTAGCTTAGTGGTTTAGGAGAAATCACTGTTTTAAGGTTTTTAGTTGGCTGTTCAGGTTTTGAGCGCCACAATGGGCTAAATTGGGAAGGCCCATTAGTGGGCTGGTGGAAGCTATAAATAAGGGGTGAGGGGTATGAAGAATAGGTTACTTCTCCTATTCTCTCATTTGGTGGCCTTGTGTTCCTTCTTCCTCTAACACCTTTCCACCATAAAAATCAAAATCCAAGGAAGCAAATTGAAGATATACACCATTGGAGGTTATATCTACATCAACTGAATGAAGAATTTAACAGATCAAAGAGTTTGGTTCGAATTGCTTGCTATCTAGAATCTTATTACATCGATTTTAGCTTGTTTTGGAGAATCGATGAGTGATTTGCATCTCTCATATGGATTCAATGAAGTATATGAATGTTTGATCATGTTTTTCATCAAATTCAAGTGTTTTACCATGGATCTATACAATTATAAGTCCAATTTCATATGAATCACCATAGGATCCAATTTAGCAAGTTTAAACCAGTAATTTCTATGCTATTCCATGTGATTATGCAAGTTAGATCTATAGTTTTATTCATATGTACATTTATGGTGACTTGGGGAGTTTTGCATAATTATTGATGGAATTGTCAATTGGTGTTGTTATTGATTTGATAACATGCTTGTGGTTGTATTGAATGAATCAGATGAGTATATTTCATCGATTATGTCGATTATCAGTCGAAATTGGAGTTGCACTGGTGAAATGTAGGTTTTGGGTCGTTCAGGTCCTGGTCGGTCGTGCATATTCTAGGAAACTAGTCAGGTTCTGGTCGGTCATTCAGGTTCTGGTCGGTCGGAGGTCTGTCTTGGGGAACAAGTCAGGAGGTGGGTCGGCCTGGAATAGTTCGGTTAGAGCAGAAATGGAAGGGTCGGTCGCACGTAGCCCTGGTCGGTCGAGTGAGCCAATGCTCAAGCATGGTAGTCGATCATGCATGCAAGTGATGAATCAGTCAAGTGGCTTCAGGATGGGTCGGTCAGTCATGATGGGTCAGGTCAGTCGTCCGGGCGTGAAGCCGAGGGATTGAGGTAGTGGCCAGTCGGTCGAGCTGGTGGTTGGTCGGTCTGATTTTCTGGAGATCGGTCGGTCGTTCAATGATGGAGTGGTCGATCGAGTTTGAAGGTTTTTGACAGCGCTTCTAAAACGCTGTGGTTGATGGACTAAGTGATGTGGTTTTTCTTTAGTAAATGTGTATGAATGCTATGGTCTATATTGAACCTTATATTGATGGTTGATTGGTTTGATGGTGACGATGGCTTCGACGAGAGTCCAGGTGAGGATGTTCGAAGTGATGTGTTCGTTGCTTGGCGAAAAGTAATGAATGTGCAGACAACTCAAAAGGCGTTGGGTTGTGGATGATGGTTAATCGAGTCGGATTTGAGTTTGAGAATAGTCACTAGTAATGACGACTAGAGATGCGAAGGCCGAGAGATTATCGTTCTCGTAAGTTCTAACAGACTCAAAGTAGAGGTACTTTGGGCAGTCATGAAGGGCCTCGTACCTTGGGTAGTCGTGAAGTGCCAAGTTGTCGAGATTTGAGTAGAAAAACATACGAGTCATGATGGCGTATGGAGTTGTGCTAGAACTGGGATTACCAGTAGCCCTTGACGTATGGCAGTCTTGATGGGCCATCATACGATTAACGATGGTTTCAAAGCAGGGTTAGCGGTGATAGCCAGAGTCTGTCATGGATGTTTGAATGTCTGGATGTTTTGTTTATACCATCTCACGCAGATTATCCAACATCGAGGGAGATTTTCCTTGAGTGCTCGACTGATATTGGTTTAGGTCTCTGGGGATAGTGCTTGAGGGATGTTAAACTCGATTAGGATTGTCTACGTGAGACCTATGTAATTTGGATGCTTTGTGTGCCACCGTTGATGGTTGTTCTAATTTCCATGGATGAAATGTTGTTTACTTTGGATGTATGGGTTGTAAAGGCTATCACTGTTGGATGTGGGGGAAGATGGGTATGAGTTCTTCTTTAGTATTGGGTAGTGGCTGGTAAATCTACCTATCCTCATATACTTTATTGAAGAAGTTTGTTAGCTGTTTTATCGCTCACTGAGACTATTGTCTGACTCACGGTTTTATGTTTCCCTCGTATTACCTTGGGTTGTTCATCCGGATGTGGATGGGCAGATTGAGTAGCAGGTTGCAGATGATAGCTTGGTGAGACGATGATGCTGATCGATGGCGAGCTGGAGGCTTATGTATCAGTTTATTACTATCTAATATTTCTAAATTCCGCTGTTATTTGGATGCTACACTCTGAGGGATGTACTGAGAACTATCGTACAGAAAATTTACATGACTTAACTTATATGGATATCCTATTGGTTCAGATTGGGAGGTTTCAGTTTCTGTGCAATTGTGTTTCCCTATTACTACATGTTATATTTGTTCTATTATATTTTATCCTTACGCTGTGAGTTTTATGACAGGTTCTGCTTGTGTTATCATACCTTAATGATCGTCCATAGCTGCCTGGCACACCTTTCAGCGTATTATTCCTCTTGTTAGTGCAAAGGTTGTGGGCGGTCATCACATTTGGTATCAGGGCTTTGGTTAACGATTTTAGGCAAAGTTCAAGGATGTATTTACATATGAGAGCCGTAATTGTAGATTTTAGTTGGGTGCTTACTATATATATTATCATATGTAGTAGTAGCGGTTGTATTCCTTTAGCAGTTTTACTTGAAAGTTGCTAATTATTCTAAATTGCAGATTTAGAATGAGTAGACGAACAACAAGACACACTGCTAGGGGAGCTAATATTAGAGGGGGAAATGGAAGTGAACAAGACTACCCTACCATATTTGAAGCCATGATGGAGGCATTCATGCGAAGGGTGCCCGCTCTAGTGGCAACAGCGGTAGATGTAGGAGTTTAGTTACCTAGGGTTGTGGATTTTGCAAAGCTATGCAAAGATTATACATCTCTAGGAGGAAAGCCATTCAAAGGAACTGAGCAAGCTAAAGAGGTTCAAAAGTGGATGGATTCTTGTGTTCGTATCTTTGGAGACTTAAGTTTGGATGATGCAACAAGAGGAAACTTGATCAAGGCTGCTGCAAGGCAGGGTCATGGAATGGTGGAATTAAGTTACACTTGAGACTCCATAGGAAGGGATTTCATAGCAGCAGTTTCAGGCTATGTTCGAAGCAAAGTTTATCTCCAATGCTAAGAAGTTAGCCTTGTTTAAAAAGTTCGTAGAGCTCAAACAGAATGGTTGTTCTATGCTTGATTATGTTTGTAATTTCGAGGCCTTGTCCAGATATGCTCGTTCATACATTGATACACCATATCAGAAGAACGAGAAGTTCGTTACGAGTCTGGATGCCTATATTGGAAAGCCGTTAGTGGATCATCTTGATGGTTCATTTGAGAAACTCGTGGAGAAAGCTGTTCGTCATGAGAACTTGTTTCCTAAGGAAGCAAATTTCATTGCTATAGCCAAGGAGGCTCAGAAACCACAACAAGGTGGCAACAATAAGAAAAGGAAGAAATAACAACAGAAAGGGGAAAATGGCTAAAATAAACCCAAGAGTGAATCGGTTTGCTTTAACTGCCTGTAGAAAGGCCATTTTGCTAACGAGTGCAAAAATCCGAAAGTTGAGAGGAAGTGTCAGAATTGTGGCAAGCCTGGGCATCTCAAGAAGGACTGTCCAAAATCATCTAAGGGCAAGCAGGTTGTGAAGGCGTACGCTTTGGAAGTCATGCCATCTTCATTAAGAGCTCCTATCGCGGATGAGAAGGGAAAGGGTGTCGTGGTGCAAGGTACTCTTTCTGTTAATGGTGTTTCAGTTCGTGTATCTTTTGATACTGAAGCATCGCATTCATTTATTTGCAATGAGCTTGTTTGTCACTTGGATTTAGAACCCGAGATTTGTGATAAATCCTTTGTAGTGACTAATACATTTGGGGGGTTCGTCCAGTCTTTGCCTGATTTGTCGTGGTCTAGTGTTGTCGAGTCATGGTTACTTTTTTGTGTGTTATTGCATTGTTCTTAACTTCGCTGGGTTTGGGGTTATCTTGGGCATGGATTGGCTCAAGAGGTATGCGGCAAGAGTGAATTGTGAGAAGCTAGAGGTGAGAGTCGGAGATGTGGAAGGCCGAAAAGTGTTGATATGGTGTGAGTGTGAAGAGTGTGTCTTCGTGAGATATCTATATTCGCTTTAGATTCCACAAGAAGACCTGTCATCTGTGCTGATTGCTAATGAGTATGAAGATGTCTTTGACGAGGTCAAAGGGTTTTCGCCGCATCGTGAGATCATGTTTAGGATCGATTTGGTTGAGGGTGCTAGACCAATTGTTATTCCTCTTAGGCGGATGACGCCTAAGGAACAACGAGAGTTAGAGGTGCAAGTTCGTGACCTTTTGGGAAAAGGATCCATTCGGAGAAGTGTTTCCGAGTGGGGGTGCACCAATGGTGTTTGCAACCAAGGCAGATGGCTCGTTAAGATTGTGTGTGGACTATCGTGAGCTGAACAAGGTGACTAAGAAGAACAAGTATCCGTTTCCAAGGATAGATGACTTGGTCGAACAGCTTCACGAAGCCAAAGTATTTTCTCAGATGGTTTGGCAATGGGGTTCCACCAGTTGAGGGTGGAAAATGATTGTGTGACGAAGACTACTTTTACGACACCATCCAATTTCTTCGAATGGTTAGTGATGCCATATGGGTTGACTAATGCACCAGCGTATTTCGTTGATCTTATGAATAGGGTATTAAGAGATCAGCTGAATAAGTTCGTGCTTGTGTTCGTCGATGATATTCTGGTTTACTCTCGGAATGAGGAAGAACATAAGACACACTTGAGAGTTGTGTTGGAAATCTTGCGAAAGCATCAGCTAGGAGCTAACTTTTCAAAGTGTCATTTCTAGAAGAGCGATGTGAGATTCTTAGGCCATATAGTTTCTGGAAGTGGGATAGTGACCCTGCTAAAGTGGTTGCAATCAAAGATTGGGATAGACCTAAGAAAGCGACAAATCTGAGAGGTTTCCTTGGGTTGGCTGGTTATTACCAACGGTTCATCAAGGATTTCTCCAAGATAACTGCACCACTGACAAGATTAACGAATAAGAACCAAGTGTTCACCTGGGATGCAAAGTGTGATCAAGCTCTTGGAATCCGGAAGGAGAAACTAACAAGTGCTCCTTTGTTGACAATTCCAAGTGGGAATGAAGAGATGGTGGTATACACTGATGCATGTGGTACGTGGCTTGGAGTAGTGCTAATGCAGAAGGATAAGGTTGTGGCCTATGTGAATTGACAGCTAAAGTCGTATGAGAAGAATTACCCAACTCATGATTTGGAGTCGGCAGCGATTATGTTTGCTCTGAAGATGTGGAGACATTACCTGTTGGGAGTGCGATTCGAGTTGTTTACGGATCACAAGTTGTTGAAGTATCTTTTCTCCAAAAAGGATTTGAATCTTCGGCAGCAAAGATGGTTGGAGTTTCTAGCATCATATGATTTTGGTACTGCCTATACTCCTGGCAAAGGCAACGCAATGGCCGATGTGTTAAGTAGAAGAAATGTAAGTCTGGGAGCGTTGTTTTTAGAATGGAAAAGCCTCGAGTATTTGGCAAGGTTCAATTTCAAGCCAAGGTGTGAGTTGGAACCTGATACGTGGCAAGCTTATCGATAAGACCTACTCTTATTGAAAGGACTGGTGGGAGCCGAAAGCTAGATGCAAAGCTTATCGAGTTATCCAGAAGCTAGAACCAGAGAATAAAGAGTTCAGAGTCGATCGAGAAGGTTGGCTTTGAAAGCAAGGGCGACTAGTTGTGCCTAGTATTGACAAATTGAGAAATGAGGTTCTGAGGGACTGTCATCGCTCGAAGTTGACGATTCATCCCTATGGCAATAAGATGTATCAGGACATGAAGCGAATCTACTACTGGGAGGGGATGAAGTGAGATGTTGGAAAATTCATTTCCAAATGTTGTCAGTTAATGAAAGCTGAACAGAAGAAGCCGAGTGGTTTACTTCAACCATTGGAAGTTCCTGTGTGGAAGTGGGAGCATATATCGATGGATTTTATTGATGGACTACCTAAAACCAGGGCAGGAAATGAAGGGGTTTGGATCATCGTGAATCGCTTGACCAAAAGTGCAAGGTTCATTTCTGCCAAGTCGACTAGGACGACATCAAAATTGGCTAAACTTTTTGTGAAATGGAACGTTCAATTCCATAGTATCTCGAAGAGCATAGTGAGTGACCGAGATCCATTATTCACGAGTGGATTTTGGAAGAGTTTGCAGGAAGCATTGGGAACCGAGTTGTGTTTAAGTATGGCTTATCATCCCCAAACTGATGGTAAAACCGAGAGGGTTAACCGAGTTTTAGAAGATCTCCTAAGGGCTTGTATGTTAGACTTCGAAGGATCATGGGAAGACCATCTACATCTAGTTGAGTTTGCGTATAACAATATTTACCAGTCTAGCATTGGGATGGCACCATACGAGGCGTTGTATGGAAGGCCGTGCAATTCTCCAACTTGTTGGTTAGAAACTGGAGATAAGTTGGTATTTGGGCCTGAGATGATTAGAGAAATCTCGGATTGTATCGAGATCATTCGGCAACGAATGAAGGCAGCCCAAGATCGCCAGAAGAGTTATGTTGATAAGCGTCGAAAGGATTTGGAATTCAACGTTGGTGACATGGTTTTTGTCAAGATTTCACCGTTGAAGCATGTGGTTCGATCCGGAAACAAAGGAAAGTTATCTCCAAGGTTTGTTGGACCATTTCCGATAGTCGAGAAAATTGGAAAGCTCGCATAGATTGGAGTTACCTGAGAAGATGTCGAGTGTGAATAATGTGTTCCATGTATCATTTCTACGGAAGTTCGTGCATGATTCAAATGTTGTGGTATCTCCAGAGGAGTATGAAGACCTAGAAGTCGAGACCGCAGTTACGAGACCTCGTAAGCCGCTTCGTGTTGTAGGGAATGACGTGAAACAACTTAGGAGGAAAACGGTTAAGCTAGTCAAGGTACAATGGAGTGAAGATGGCGATGATTGTACATGGGAGACGGAAGAGAGCATAAAGGCAACTCATCCAGAACTCTTCATTGGTAAGACTCTTTGATATCATATCATCTTTATATTGTTGTATCTTGTTTGTGTTTGATAGAATTCCACGTGCTAGGATAAGGCTATGAATTCTTGGCTTGATGGTTGCTAGTTTGGATGATAGAATTGGCTTCTTAAGAATGATAGGCATGCAGGATTGTTGTGGTTGCTTGTGTTTGTTAGGAATTTTGGGGGCGAAATTCTTAAGGGGGGAGAATGTAACAACCCATATTTTACATACCGGATGATCATAATTTTTTTATTTTATTCCATGAGGGTTGGATCATTCTTATCTTTTAATATGTTGCTTATTGGGACATGAGACATGTCCTTTATTTTTACCACTTTTGTTTGTGACCATTTTGCCCCTATCAGTCTTGTACATGGCATAACTTTTGACTCAGGTCGAATCAGAAAGTGCGACCTATGCCATTGGAAAGGAAATGATGATTGCATTTCCGTAGAGTGGTCAGATTTGGCTCAGCGATATGGGATAAATCGCTATTTTAAGGTTTTTCAGTTGGCTATTCAGGTTTTGAGAGCCACAATGGGCTGAATTGGGAAGGCCCATTAGTGGCCTGGTGGAAGCTATAAATAAGGGGTAAGGGGTATAGAGAGTAGGTTACTTCTCTCATTCTCTCATTTGGTGGCCTTGTGTTCCTCCTCCCTCTAATGCCTTTCCACCATTGAAAATCAAAATCAAAGGAAGGGAATTAAAGATCTACACTATTGGAGGCTAGATCTACATCAATTGAAGGGAGAATTTATTGGATCAAAGAGTTTGGTTCAAATATCTTGTTGTACGGAATCTTACTACATCGATTTTAGCTTGTTTTGGAAAATCGGTGAGTGATTTGCATCTCTCACATGGAGTCAATGAAGTATATGAATGTTAGATCCTGCTTTTCATGAAATTCAAGTGTTTTACCATAGATCTATACCATTATAAGTCCAATTCCATATAAATCGCCATAGGATCCAATTTAGCAAGTTTAAACTTGTAATTTCTATGCTATTCCATGTGATTATGCAAGTTAGGTCTATAGTTTTATTCATATGTACATTTA
Source organism: Allium sativum (assembly GCA_030737875.1). Taxonomy (NCBI): domain Eukaryota; kingdom Viridiplantae; phylum Streptophyta; class Magnoliopsida; order Asparagales; family Amaryllidaceae; genus Allium; species Allium sativum. The sequence continues at coordinate 889,674,280 of CM060916.1, read as the reverse complement.
TGGTGACTTTTGTGAGTTTTACATAATTATTGATGGAATTGTCATATTAGTGTTGTTATTTATTTCATAACATGTTTGTGGTTGTATTGAATGAATCAGATGAGTATATTTCGTTGATTGTGTCGATTAGAGGAGTTTTGGTCGAAAATTGAGTCGCATTGGTGAAGTGAAGGTTTTGGGTCGTTCAGGTCCTGGTCGGACATGCACTCCTGGTCGCGCATGTCTTGGGAAACAAGTCAGGCTCCGGTCGGTCGTTTAGGTTCCGGTCGGTCGGAGGACTCTGTCTTGGGGAACAAGTCAGGAGGTGGGTCGGCCTAGAGCAGTTCGGTCAGAGAAGAAATGGAATGGTCGATCGCATGTAGCCCTGGTCGGTCGAGCGAGCCAATGTTCGAGCATGGTGGTCGGTCAGGCAGGCAAGTGATGAATCAGTCAGGCGATTTCATGATGGGTCGTCAGTCCTAATGGGTCAGGTTGGTCGTCCGGGAGTGAAGCCGAGGGATGAGGTGGAGGCTAGTCGGTCGAGCAGGTGCTCGGTTGGTCTGATTTTCTATAGACGGGTTGGTCGTTCAATGATGGAGCGGTCAGTCGAGTTTGAAGGTTTTTGACAGTGCTTCTAAAACGCTGTGGTTGATGACCTAAGTGCTGTGGTTTGTTTCTTTAGCAAATGTGTATGAATGTTGTGGACTATATTGAACCTTATATTGATGGTTGATTGGTTCTATGGTGATGATGGCTTCAACGAGAGTCCAGATGAGAATGTTCGAAGTGATGTGTCGTTGATCGGCGAAAAGAAATGAATGTGTAGACAACTCAAAAGGCGTTGGGTTGTGGATAATGGTTACTTGAGTGGGACTTGAGTTTGAGAATAGTCGTCATGTAACACCCCACCTCCGCCAATGCCACTCTAGCAAGGACACTAGCTTTGGAGGGGCGTTAAACGAGGTAAACATGCATGCAGATATCACAAGACAGAACGGGTAAGTAAAACAGAGTAAATAAAGCAGCGGATCAAACTAACATTTCAAAACCATAGTCAAGTTACAACAAAGTACTTGGTCATTATTTTCCAACAAACAAAGTCTAGAGAAAAGCATAAACTGAAAAACTGAAATACATAAAGTACTATCCCCAAAGTGAAGTGATAAACCATAGCTAGCTCAATGTCCAAAACCGTACATGAGCAAATCCAGTAAGCAAGCTATAACGATCCAAGCTAAGCTCCAATGTTCCCACCCTGAGGACCTGGGGGGGGGGAACGGAAGAAAAGAGGCAAAAGAAAACAAGTCAGTCAAAAAGACTGGTAAGCCCTAACTATTATCAGTCCATGAACTAGTAAAGTTAACTGGCATGAGAAGCTGAGATGAACATAAGGATAACAACATACTGGCATGATGATTAACTAAAGGTGTCATCGCATAGTCAAGGTTAAGTTTTGCACCACGGGTGTACTAGCATTCTAACATGTCAAGTAAAAACAAGAATTGATCCCTTGGCCCAAGCTTGGCCCAATATCATGAGGTGACCTAAATCAAGGTCCAACTACACGGTCTAGTTGATCGGCTCCCTATAAGCCTAACTCGTCAAGTGTCGGTGTCATATGGCCCAAACATGAAATGTAGTTAAACTGCGCTAGGTCCACCCTAGGGTGTATCAAGTCCTAGTGTGTCAACCTCGGACACCAATCAAGTATGCACAGTCTAGATATACTGGTACCCGTGCCTGATTTTCCAACTCCGGACTATGTGCACGACCATAGTCCGCCTGGACCTACACCGGCGTACCTACTCAGCCGTCGTTTTGGTCGCTTACATGTCAGCCCAGTAATCGTGCCCCACCCTAGCCTAGTCCCTAGGGTCTTATGATACTATCAAGAGGGTTACTGCTGAAAAGGACCACGCAACTAGGGTTTCTTAACGGGTTAAATGTGGTTAACCCGATCCAAACGTGGATTAAATTGGTTAAGTGTACCCAAGGTTCATGACTTAACCCCGATTAACCCATCAAGCCCAAATTGGTTAAGTATTAAGTGGACCATGACTTAACCCTAATCAGGAGGCATTAATTAACTTAATGTGCTTTAACCTCTCACATTAGACCTTGTTGTGGTTACTAGTTAAGCCGGGCGGGTCCGGGTAGCTTTACACCACAACTTGGTCTAACCTCGGGTTCGAGCACAACATGACCAACTTCTCACATTGGGTCCTATTGTTTGTAGCCACTAGTTAAGCCGGGCGGGTCCGGGTAGATTTATGCTACAAACTCAACCCAACCTCGAGTTGGCCACACTCATATTTTCTAAGTGTCATGTCCATTATGTTTCCAAAACATAATTACAAGCTAACATATCATGTCATGTTATAAAAACCATGTTTATGTCATAATGTTACCCAACCCCAACGTAATCCCATCGTTTACATAATCGCAACAACGCATAAAGGATAAAATAGGGAACTTGGCGTAATCATGACAAAAAGGTGTTGAAGCCACAAGTTTAACATGGTGGCATATGAAATGTACATATGTTCATATACTTGCATATTGCATTATTAGGCTTCAAAAGTATGCATAAAACCAAACTTAGCATATAAGTGATACATGGTGACAAATGACATGTAGAAGTTGCTAGGAGTTCGCATTTAGCCTCACATGCAAGTTATCATAAGGGATATGATAACTTCCATGTTGCCAAAATGCAACTTTTAACATAAAGCTTGAAGCTTTAAGCTCACAAACTCAAGTTTAACTTGCATAACATGATAACATGTGTATAATGATCAACCCAAACTTGCATAGCATAGCAACATGTGTCATACATAATGATTGAACCAACTTGCATAACATAATGATCAACCAAACTTGCATATCATAATGATCAACCCCAAACTTGCATCATTCATTTAACTTTATGGTTCAAAAAGAAAGTAGAAAAGGGCTTACAATGCTATGAAGACACAAATGAATATTTATTATAAAGATTGAGACGAAGCCCTTATGCAATCACCCAAATATGAAAGCTCCAAATGAAAAACCCTTGAGCCAAATCAATAAATACCCTTGCTTTGAAATAGAAATGTTGCAACTTGTCTTGAATGCAAACTAAGAACACTCATACAAGCTTAAAAACACTTATATGAACTCAAAATCTCTCATATAAATAAACTTAGAAATTTTAGCATGAGAGTGGAGGCCATGAGAGGAACAAATTCGGCATAGTTTAGTTGTAGAGTTGAATAATGATGATTTAGGCTAGGCTTAGGGGTCCTTTTATAGAAGATTAGGATAGTATTAGCCATAGGATTAACCCTAGATCCAATCCGAGCCAGCAAATCACGTCACAAGCCTCCAAAACAGGTCCAAACAGCACAATTAAGTGCACCAGGCCGACCTGGCCGACCAGGGAGGTCGACCCCCAGGTCGACTCTAGTGCCGACCTGGTTGGGGGGGAGGTCGACCCTAGTGTCGACCCCCCAGTCGACCTGTCTGGGCGGGAGTTTTCCCGCCCAGTCTGTTTTGGCTGAATTTGAATTCTAAATTCAAATTTGAACTGTTTTTTGAACTTGTAATTTTCTGAAAACTTTGATGGGCCATAACTTGGTCATACGGACTCCGATTTTCGAAAACTCGGACTCTATTTCGTGTATTTTTCCGAGACGAACGCAATGGTACAGCCCGTTTCCCTTGATTCAGATTTTACAGTTTAATTCTGCCTTGATTTATGTTATAACATGTTATTCAAAAATACGGGTTGTTACATTCTCCCCTCCTTAAAGAATTTCGTCCCCGAAATCTCCAAGTTAGGAAGAACGTATCCTACCATCCATCATCCATCTACTCAAAACATCATTCACGTGCAGTCATTGTCCTTAAAGGATTCTAAATGCTGTATGATCATATGCAAAGGTGTGTGTATATGTACTTATCTAATGCAAAAATCAGGCGGTTACTGATACAGTAAACCTCCTTAATGCAAAGTATGTTAGTGAAATGAGTCCATATGTTTGCAAATTCCTAACATAACTCATAGTCTCTACATGAGTGCACATAACATTCATCCATATGCAACGTCCACGTGATATCATAGCAAGTTTCATCCATGAATAAGTATAAGCACTCATGCATATGCAACATGAAAGTGTGTGAGCCGATCTTAGTGCCTAATGTGTATCATGCATCCACGAGTATCCACGTGCAAACACTTGCAACCACTTGCAACCATCAAGCACAACATGTTTCAAATACATGTTTCATCCAAAGGGTTTCTACCTAAGGTTCTCATGACAAGTTTAACGAGATAATAAGATAAACAGGATAAACACGGATAAAAAGAAAGATATGCTAATTAGGAAAGAGGTCGAGAATGTACCCTCAAAAAGGAATGGATAAAGCCCACGCATCTTTTCCTCGGTTTCCCAAGTTGCGTCTTCATCGGCTTCACTCCACTGAACTTTCACCAACTTGACTTCTCGATTCCTTAACTTCTTGATCTCTGTTCCCAAAATACGAATCGGAGCTCTTCTCAGGGTTGCCTCTTTCTCTACCTTAATGTCTTCAAGAATGCTTGGTTCAACCACCTCAGCGGACTCATGTAGGCACTTTCGGAGATGCGAGACATGAGAGACATTATGCACTCCGGCTAGCTTTTCGGGCAATTCCACCTTATAGGCCATCTTTCCAATTCTCTCTATGATAGGGAAGGGTCCTACGAACCTTGGTGCCAGCTTCCCAACTGCTCCAAAACGTACCACATTACGCAAAGGAGAAACCTTCACGAAAACCATGTCTCCCACCTCGAATTCCAAATCAGTCCTTCGCTTGTCTGCATAGGATTTCTGTCTGTCTTGGGCCGCCTTCATCTGTCTTCGAATCAACTCTACCCTCTCGGATGTATCCCTAATCATATCGGGCCCAAGTATAAGCTCATCTGTCGTCTCCCACCAACAAGTTGGCGACCTGCACGGCCTTCCATACAAAGCTTCAAATGGTGCCATCCCTATGCTGGCTTGATAGCTATTATTATAAGCAAACTCTACAAGAGGAAGGTGGTCTTCCCAAGTACCACCAAAGTCAAGAACACAGAGCCTCAAAAGATCTTCTAGCACTCTATTCACCCTTTCGGTTTGGCCATCCGTCTGGAGGTGATAGGCTGTACTCAGATTCAATCGCGTACCCATCGCTTCTTGCAAACTATTCCAGAACTGGCTAGTGAAAATTGGGTCACGATCGCTAACTATGCTGGAAGGAACTCCATGCAACCGCATTATCTCTCGGAGATAAATAGATGCCAGCCATGATGCGGTCCTCTTGCTTTTTACTGGAATGAAGTGAGCACTCTTCGTAAGTCTGTCAACTATGACCCATATGCTTGTGTTCCCTCTCCTTGACCTAGGCAATCCATCCACAAAATCCATAGAAATACTCTCCCACTTCCATTGCGGGACCTCCAATGGATGTAATAGCCCACCTGGTTTCTTTGACTCGGCTTTCACTTGTTGGCACACCCTGCACTTTGAAACATACTCTGCCACATCTCTCTTCATTCCAGGCCAAAAGAAAATGCGCTTCATATCTCTATACATCTTATCTCCTCCCGGATGTATAGTCATCTTCGAGTGATGTGCTTCTTCAAGAACTTTATGCACCAAGTCTCCTACTTGTGGAACGCATAGCCTTCCATCACGCCTCAGCCAACCTTTATCATCAATTGTATATCTGGCAAGGTGACTAGACGTCTCACCACGAATCAACTTATCCATGACCTCGTCTATCTGCGGATCTTCCTTCTGCGAAGCCCCAACTTGATCAAGAAGTGTGGGTCTAAGCTCAAGGGATGCTAATGAACCCGTCATCGACTCAACAGCCGTCATGAAATCAAAGGTTGCCAAGAACTCTAAGCTCTTCATCTCAATGAACAAGGGGCTCAAAGTCAACCTCCTTCTGCTTAGTGCATCTGCCACAACATTACCCTTGCCAGGGGTATAAGCTATCTCGAAGTCATAAGATGCCAAGAATTCCATCCACCTTTGCTGCCTTAGATTCAGATCTTTTTGCGAGAAGAGGTACTTGAGTGACTTGTGATCAGTATACAACTCAAACCTTTCGCCTAGAAGATAGTGGCGCCAGGATTTGAGTGCAAAGACGATCGCCGCTAACTCCAAATCATGAGTGGGATAGTTCTTCTCATGAACTTTGAGTTGCCTACCCCCGTAACATATCACTCTTCCCTCTTGCATCAGAACAGCACCTAACCCCGTGCCACATGCATCTGTGTACACGGTAAACATCTTACCGCTATCGGGTAATGCCAAAACTGGAGCTGAGGTAAGGGCTCTTTTGAGCTTTTTAAAAGCAAGCTCACACTCCAAGTCCCATGCAAAGACTAAGTTCTTCTTCGTCAACTTAGTAAGAGGGGCCGAAATCTTAGCGAAGTCCCTGATGAACTTCCTATAGTAGCCCGCCAGACCGAGAAAGCTTCTTACTTCGGTTGCATTCCTAGGAGTCTTCCAGTCTTGAACTGCAACCACTTTCGCGGGATCCACTGCTATGCCTTGCTTAGAGACTATATGTCCAAGAAACCGAACTTCCTTTCTCCAGAAATGACATTTGGAGAACTTGGCTTTCAACTGATGCGCTCTAAGCGTATCCATCACTTCCTTGAGATGCCTAGCATGCTCTTCCTCATCCTTTGAGAAGATCAGAATATCATCCACGAAGACAACAACAAACTTGTTAAGGAACTCCCTGAACACCCTACTCATCAAGTCTACGAAGTAGGCGGGTGCATTAGTCAATCCGAATGGCATAACAAGCCATTCAAAGAATCCATCTGGAGTCCTAAACGCAGTCTTATCAATACTATCCTCGGCCACTCTAAGCTGATGGAATCCGGTGGCTAGATCAAGCTGAGAGAAAACAGAAGCACCGACAAGCTGGTCAAAGAGATCATCAATCCTCGGTAAGGGGTGTCTATTCTTCTTTGTCAGCTTGTTCAACTCTCGATAATCAACACATAGGCGAAGCGAACCATCCGCCTTAGTAGCGAATACCACCGGAGCACCCCATTCAGAAATGCTTCGCCTAATAAAATTCTTTTCAAGCAGCTCCTTGATTTGCTTACTGAGCTCCCTTCTTTCTCGCGGGGCCATGTGCCTAACGGGCAATGATACTGGCTTGGCATTATCGACTAGATAAATGCGGAAATCTATCTCTCGTTTAGGGGGTAACCCCTTAACTTCTTCAAAGACATCGGGATAGTCTCGGACCACCATTACAGATTTCAGATCATCGATGGACGAGTCGAGAGATTCAAGATAACATAACATGACGGGACCTCTAGGGTTACAAGAGATTTCTAGGGTATTACCGAGGCGAGTCATGAGCCTCACCACCCTATGTTCACAATCGAGAATGGCTCCATAACTGGACAACCAATCCATGCCCAAGATCAACCCGTATCCCGTGAATCCGAGAACATAAGCATCACATGTGAATTCTACGGTCAAGATAGAAATCTTCAAACCCACACAAATCATAGATAAATGGGCGGAACCCCCAATTGGATTTGACACACTGACGGGATCCTCAACTAGACTAGTACTTAGGTGCAAACTTTCAACAAGATCAGAATAAATAAAACTATGCGATGCGCCAGAATCAAATAAGGTGCGAACAGGATAATCAGAAATATAAACAAGACTTTCTACAGAAATACTACCTCGGTCCTGAGCTGGAGCAGCGTTGAGAGCATGCACTTGCCCTCCAGAAGGTCCTGCACGCTGATTCTGCCCTTGCTTCTTGGGGCAATCCTTGCTAAAGTGTCCAGTCTCTCTACAATGAAAGCATTCGCCCAACTTCCTCTTCTTCTTCCTACAATTTTTAGCTATGTGCCCAACAATCCCACAGTAGTTGCATTTTCTTGGGTCCTTTGCCTTGGCCTTGTTGCCCTTGTTGTTCTTGTTGTTCTGATTGCTCTGGTTTCCTCCCCACTTGGAGTCTGTCTTCTTGGCTTGAGTCTCATTAGGCTTGACTTCTTTCTTGCCATTCTTATCATCTCCTTGAAGCAATGCCATGTCCACTAGGCCTTCAAAAGTGGCCCCCATGGGTATATGAGATAGGGCTAAACCTTGTAACGGCTCGTTCAACCCTCGTGCAAAGCGTAAAGCCTTATTCTGGGGAGTATTAACCATGTCCAAACCGAATCGGGCGAGCTTGTTAAACTCATTCACATACTCCCTCACTGTCATGTCCCCTTTCTTCAAAGATATAAACTTCTCCAATTGCAGATTCGCCTCAGCTGATGATAGAAACTTAAGCCCAAATCTTGTCCTAAAGTCGGCCCAAGTCTCTATAGGCCTCGTATCATTGGTGACCTCCCACCAATAAGCAGCTTCTTCTTTTAATAACCATGCTGCCAATAAAACCTTTCTATGATCTTCCACATCAAAGATGGCGAAGAGATCTTCAGTTTCTTTCAACCAATTTCTTGCCTCCACAAAAGTCTCCGTCCCAATAAAGTTCTTGCCACCCATCGCCTTAAAGTCTTTGCAAATCTTAGCGAAATCTGCTTGCGGATTTTGAGGAGGAGGAGTAGGAGGAGGAACCTCAGTTATATTGGGGGTATTTGCTGGGCCCACATCGTTGGCCCTAGCTTCCAAGTACCTCCGGAACCATCCGGGAATGGTCACTCCCTCGGGAAGGTTAAGATCGGCCATACTGAAAAAGGAAAAAAGATAGATTCAGAACGAAGAAACAAAGGATAGTGCTATGGCTTTTGGGGAATAGCCTTTTTAAAATAACTAGACTTTTCTTGGAAAATACTTAATTGGTTTTGAAAATAGTTTTTCAAAAGGTAAGTTTCAAAAACACTTTTGCTCAAATCTTGTAAACCTTATGCTCTAATACCAAATGTAACACCCCACCTCCGCCAATGCCACTCTAGCAAGGACACTAGCTTTGGAGGGGCGTTAAATGAGGTAAACATGCATGCAGATATCACAAGATAGAACGGGTAAGTAAAACAGAGTAAATAAAGCAGCGGATCAAACTAACATTTCAAAACCATAGTCAAGTTACAACAAAGTACTTGGTCATTATTTTCCAACAAACAAAGTCTAGAGAAAAGCATAAACTGAAAAACTGAAATACATAAAGTACTATCCCCAAAGTGAAGTGATAAACCATAGCTAGCTCAATGTCCAAAACCGTACATGAGCAAATCCAGTAAGCAAGCTATAAAGATCCAAGCTAAGCTCCAATGTTCCCACCCTGAGGACCTGAGGGGGGGGGGAAACGGAAGAAAAGAGGCGAAAGAAAACAAGTCAGTCAAAAAGACTGGTAAGCCCTAACTACTATCAGTCCATGAACTAGTAAAGTTAACTGGCATGAGAAGCTGAGATGAACATAAGGATAACAACATACTGGCATGATGATTAACTAAAGGTGTCATCGCATAATCAAGGTTAAGTTTTGCACCACGGGTGTACTAGCATTCGAACATGTCAAGTAAAAACAAGAATTGATCCCTTGGCCCAAGCTTGGCCCAATATCATGAGGTGACCTAAATCAAGGTCCAACTACACGGTCTAGTTGATCGGCTCCCTATAAGCCTAACTCGTCAAGTGTCGGTGTCATACGACCCAAACATGAAATGTAGTTAAACTGCGCTAGGTCCACCCTAGGGTGTATCAAGTCCTAGGGTGTCAACCTCGGACACCAATCAAGTATGCACAGTCTAGATCTACTGGTACCCGTGCCTGATTTTCCAACTCCGGACTATGTGCACGACCATAGTCCGCCTGGACCTACACCGGCGTACCTACTCAGCCGTCGTTTTGGTCGCTTACATGTCAGCCCAGTAATCGTGCCCCACCCTAGCCTAGTCCCTAGGGTCTTATGATACTATCAAGAGGGTTACTGCTGAAAAGGACCATGCAACTAGGGTTTCTTAACGGGTTAAATGTGGTTAACCCGATCCAAACGTGGATTAAATTGGTTAAGTGTACCCAAGGTTCATGACTTAACCCCGATTAACCCATCAAGCCCAAATTGGTTAAGTATTAAGTGGACCATGACTTAACCCTAATCAGGAGGCATTAATTAACTTAATGTGCTTTAAACTCTCACATTAGACCTTGTTGTGGTTACTAGTTAAGCCGGGCGGGTCCGGGTAGCTTTACACCACAACTTGGTCTAACCTCGGGTTCGAGCACAACATGACCAACTTCTCACATTGGGTCCTATTGTTTGTAGCCACTAGTTAAGCCGGGCGGGTCCGGGTAGATTTATGCTACAAACTCAACCCAACCTCGAGTTGGCCACACTCATATTTTCTAAGTGTCATGTCCATTATGTTTCCAAAACATAATTACAAGCTAACATATCACGTCATGTTATAAAAACCATGTTTATGTCATAATGTTACCCAACCCCAACGTAATCCCATCGTTTACATAATCGCAACAACGCATAAAGGATAAAATAGGGAACTTGGCGTAATCATGACAAAAAGGTGTTGAAGCCACAAGTTTAAAATGGTGGCATATGAAATGTACATATGTTCATATACTTGCATATTGCATTATTAGGCTTCAAAAGTATGCATAAAACCAAACTTAGCATATAAGTGATACATGGTGACAAATGACATGTAGAAGTTGCTAGGAGTTCGCATTTAGCCTCACATGCAAGTTATCATAAGGGATATGATAACTTCCATGTTGCCAAAATGCAACCTTTAACATAAAGCTTGAAGCTTTAAGCTCACAAACTCAAGTTTAACTTGCATAACATGATAACATGTGTATAATAATCAACCCAAACTTGCATAGCATAGCAACATGTGTCATACATAATGATTGAACCAACTTGCATAACATAATGATCAACCAAACTTGCATATCATAATGATCAACCCCAAACTTGCATCATTCATTTAACTTTATGGTTCAAAAAGAAAGTAGAAAAGGGCTTACAATGTTATGAAGACACAAATGAATATTTATTATAAAGATTGAGACGATGCCCTTATGCAATCACCCAAATATGAAAGCTCCAAATGAAAAACCCTTGAGCCAAATCAATAAATACCCTTGCTTTGAAATAGAAATGTTGCAACTTGTCTTGAATGCAAACTAAGAACACTCATACAAGCTTGAAAACACTTGTATGAACTCAAAATCTCTCATATAAATAAACTTAGAAATTTTAGCATGAGAGTGGAGGCCATGAGAGGAACAAATTTGGCATAGTTTAGTTGTAGAGTTGAATAATGATGATTTAGGCTAGGCTTAGGGGTCCTTTTATAGAAGATTAGGATAGTATTAGCCATAGGATTAACCCTAGATCCAATCCGAGCCATCAAATCACGTCACAAGCCTCCAAAACAGGTCCAAACAGCACAATTAAGTGCACCAGGCCGACCTGGCCGACCTGGCCGACCAGGGAGGTCGACCCCCAGGTCGACTCTAGTGTCGACTTGGTTGGGGGGGGAGGTCGACCCTAGTGTCGACCCCCCAGTCGACCTGTCTGGGCGGGAGTTTTCCCGCCCAGTCTGTTTTGGCTGAATTTGAATTCTAAATTCAAATTTGAACTGTTTTTGAACTTGTAATTTTCTGAAAACTTTGATCGGCCATAACTTGGTCATACGGACTCCGATTTTCGAAAAATCGGACTCTATTTCGTGTATTTTTCCGAGACGAACGCAATGGCATAGCCCGTTTCCCTTGGTTCAGATTTTACAGTTTAATTCTGCCTTGATTTATGTTATAACATGTTATTCAAAAATACGGGTTGTTACACGTCATTTATGACGACTAGAGATGTGAAGGCCGAGAGATTATCGTTATCGTAATTTCTAGCAGACTCAAAGCAGAGGTACTTTGGGCAGTCATGAAGGGCCTCGTACCTTGGGCAGTCGTGAAGGGCCTAGTTGTCGAGATTTGAGAAGACAAACATACGAGTCATGTTGGCATATGGAGTTGTGCTAGGACTGGGGTTACCATTAGCCCTTGACATATGGCAGTCATGATGGGCCGTCATACGATTAACGATGGTTTCAAAGCAAGGTTGGCGGTGATAGCCTGAGTCTACCATGGATGTTTGAATGTTTGGATGTCTTTTTATACCATCTCACATGTGTTGGAGAATGGAGTTTTGATGACAACAACCTTATTTCAATTATCGTTGATTATAAAATATATACTAACATCTTTATCTAGAACATATATATATATATATAAATTTGCAGGATTTGTATATAGGAATTACTACTGAAGACTGTACAATTTAAGAGCTTTTAGAGATTCAGAATTCAAAGTAGATTCAAGACACATGAGTAATCAAGATTTCAAGAGTTCAAGAATAATATATTTATAGAGTTTAGATTTTGTAAGAGTCTAAATAACACTCCAGGTTCAAATTCAAATTCTGATTCTAATTCTTTCCTCAATCCCTTTTATTTTCTTTTTCTATTTTATTCTCAATCCTCTATTTTGTTTTTATACTTGTTTCTATTTTTATTCTTCTTTGTTTTTCAAACTTAAGTTTTTATATATACTTTATTTATATTTTATATAGTTTAAAACCTTATAATTTTATAAATATATTTATATAGTTTAAAAATATGTTTTCATATTTTTTTCTATCATATAATATTGATTTACAATATTAGAATTTTACTCAAGAATTTCCAGAATTAATTTTATATCAAAATTTTTGAAAAATGCTTTGAAAATGAAATTTACACCTGAGTATGTCGACGTAGAAAAATATGTGTGTCGACATATAACAGCTATTTTTCTAAATTTGAAGGGAAGTGTCTTTTCATTATTTGAAACGCTTCAGAACTGTTGCAACCTTTCATTCTCTATAAAAAGAGGTTAAAAACAAATTTTCTAACATCTCTTCTTCTCCATCTTCATTCTCTTTCATCCTATGATTCTTCTTCTTCATTTTTATAGATTTTACACTTATACACTACTGAATTCACTGCTGAATTCTACACTTTATACACTCTACTCTCTGAATCAAGTGCTATTAAAAAGTTATAGGGCTGTCTTGTAATTGCTTGGGTTGAAAGACCCTGTTTGTAAGTCAAAGTGTAATCGGTTTATCCTTATAGCCGTGAAATCAAGGAATAAGAGTCGGTGTGCCCCTGTTGAGCTGTGAAATCAAGGGATAATAGTCGGTGTCTCCTTGTTGAGCCGTGAAATCAAGGAGGTTGTATTTGGCTATTTGAAAATAGTAATAAAGCTCTGCACAATCCAGCGTTGTGCGGGACTGGACGTAGGAGTGATCCGAACCAGTATAAAATCCAGTGTGTTCTTTCCTTTTCTGCACTTTTATCTTTGTTTATTTTGCATCTATGTTTGAATCTGTGTTTGTGGTTGTGTTTGTGGTGTTTGATTCATCCCATAGTTCTCTCGAGCTTTTAGTTTTGTTTAAAGTCTTACAAACACTATTCACCCTCCCTCTAGTGTTTTCTTTGCCTGAATGATTCATTCTGTTGTCCCTAACAATTGGTATCAGAGCAAGGTCTTTCAAAAAGTTCATAATCTAATTTTTGAAAAATTTGGTAAAATGGTAACCAACACTGGTAGCAATAATAGTTCTTTTGTAGAGGGTCAATCCACTATTAGACCACCACTGTTTAATGGTAGTAATTACTCATATTGGGCATGTAGGATGAAAATTTAGTTATAGTTTGTAGGATTAGACACATGGAATAGCACACAAAATAATTATGTTGAACCCACAACTGCATTTGCACAATGGACAAATGAACAAAAGGCTGCTGCACAAAGCAATTCTAAAGCCACGAATATGTTATTTTGTTTATTAGATAGAAATGAGTTTAATAGAGTATCAGTATGTAAAAACTGCTTATGAGATCTGGAGAACTTTACAAGTTACTCATAAAGGAACTAGTAAAGATAAACAGACTAAGATAGGCATGCTAGTTAATCAACTTGAACTATTTAAAATAAATGAGAATGAGTCTATTTCAGATATGTATTGCCGATTTCAAGAGATAGTGCATTCACTAACAACACTTGGAAAAACTTATTCCGAAGCAGACCAAGTCAGAAAAAACATTAACTCAAGAATGGGATCAGAAGACTTTGGCCATAAAAGAAGCCAATGATGTCAATGAAATGAAGATTGAAGAGTTAATTGGAAATTTGATGTCATATGAAGTTAAATTACAAAAAAGAAAATAGATCAAGTGAAAATAAGTCTATTGCACTGAAAGCCACAAGAAATGATTCTGACTCGAGTAGTAATGATGACGAAGAAACATCACTCATGACAAATCAGTTTAGAATATTTTGAAAATATAGAAGGAAGAGTTATAGTAAAGCAAATTCAAATTTAAATGATGGACGGTGCTTTAACTGCAACAAACCAGGGCATGTAAAGAAGATGTGTCCATATCCAGACAAATCTACTCAACAACTGGACAACTCAAATTCACCAAGGAAAATAAAGAAAGCATATGCAACAACGTTAGATGATTCAGATTCATCATCAAGTGATGAAGAACCATAAACCGGGAATACAAATATATGTTTTACAACAATTCAGAGTCCATAAAATCATGAAGAAAAGGATCAAAAAACCAGGTACGCATTAATTATATTTTAATTTTATTTGGTTGAATGGTTGCTCTGTTTGTTTGCTTTGGTTTGAATTTAAAATTTAATAAATTATTTAAAATTTGAAATTCAAATTTTGAAATTCAAAATAATAATATAATATTAAATAACCAATAAATTAATAAAATAAAATTGTTTGTATGTTCATTAGGATTAGAAGTATTTCAGGAAAGTTAAACCTCAAATATAAATCGATAATTTAATTCAAAGCTTGAAATCCAAAATTCTTTTTTAAATAAGCACTGAATGTCGACACACATATATATACATGTCGACATATACAGTAGTTTTGAAATTTAAACTTTCGAACTTCCCTCCAATTTTTTCACCAACTCCCAAGGTCTGAAAAGGTGTCCTTTCAATCTGAAAAGTTGTGCCTATTCAATTCATATTCATTCAATTCATATCTATTCATTTTCTATATATATCCATCCTTTCTACCTCTCATTCACAACTCAAAACAACATTCTTCATATCTATCCTCCTCAAAACTATCATATCAATAGCTTCCTCAAGTTCATCTCAGAAATTGAAGATAACCAAAACCATAAAAGGTTATCTTCATAATGACAAAGAGGCCATTAAAACCTATGGTGACTATTTAGCAAATGCTAAAGTTAACATGGGCGCTTTCGCCATCTTTAGCGACTTTCCATCTTATGATCTCGTTTCTCTTTTTCAACACAACGAAATCTTGAGTCTAATTGACTCTCGTGATAACGCCGAAGTGTGTTTTCCCAAATTCGTGAAGATGTTCTACGCAAATCTCAACCGTGGATTTTATCAAGGCATTGAAAATCAAATTTGGAGTAGTGTCAAGGGAACTCAAATTGTTCTCAACGCCGATCTTTTAGGAGAAATTCTATATCGTAGAAGTGAGGGCATGGATTTCTCAACTTTCGACATCGATGAAACTGATTTGGAAACTTATCACGATATCATCGAAGATGGTGCTCTAATGGAATTCAAAAATCGTTTCTTTCGTGTAAAGGCCCAAAAATCCGAGCCAATTTGAACTGACAAAATCCATCCAAACTGCACGAAATTTCGGATCTTTAATAGAAGAATTTAGAAGGTGAGATAGAAAAGGTAGAACTTATAGAATAGAAGAGAAAGAAGTTATCAGAATCTCACAGCGGAATTTCACAAAATACTTATATATTACATCACAAAGCCTGATACATCAGAGTACATAATATATTACATCATCACGGTTCATACAATACCATATTACAATACCATTGGTAATTAAACTGATAAATTAAACATATATGCTACTGGGTCTTGAACTGGTTCAGCATCATGTTCCACTTGCCTCGCCTGAACCTACTTGTCTACTCATAATAAATATTATGAGTACCCAAGAGTTTAAGAAACACAAAAATAAACTCTGGGTCAGTCAGGGGACTGGTGTGAGGAAACATAGTTAAACAATGTAAACAGGAAAGTAAGTGTCAAGGTGTTCATATTGATCCATGTTTTACTTTTGAAAATCATTAGATCCATCCATGTCTAATATCTGGAAATGATCTAATCTCTTTTATATCAAAACATTTGATATTATAATAGTTTGTAACAGGTAATTAAAAATCTAGTGAAACGCTTGCATCTCACGTTCACATATATAGTATACAAATTTAAAGTCGCAGAGCGCGTATTTGAGTTTGGATTCCAACATACAGGGTATGGGAGCACCCACCGATCAGTGTACTCTAGAGAGGATACACTGGGGTTCAACAAGAACATCTTGTAACCCGGCCACACATGACCGTCCACTCATTTAGCTTGAGTGTAACGAATATATTATCACTCCTACGGTTGAGCTCGATTTACCGTTTCCGAATGCAACAGCAGTGAAATAGATTTAAGAAGTAAATAAGGAAATCCTCTAGATAGTGATAATATACCCTGCTTGGGTATGACCCAACTAGCCATGCTGCCTAGCCCAACTTTTGTTACCTCCGGGTTGTGAAGTTTTGAGGCTGCGTTGTTCTTCTGACAGGTTTTTTCTTTCCATTCTTTGAATGCCACATCGTCCTATCCGTCAGACAATACTCATTCGATTACCCAAATATATTACGGGAAATGAAGCAAAGAGAAACGAATTTCCCCTGCCACCAACGTAATATACTTACGTAAATTCGATGTGCAAGATCTGACTGATATACGTTGTCAGACACTCGTCCATTCGGGTTTGTTCTGGGTTTGAACAGACCAAAAATATCATTCTAAATAATGCTTGCATCTCGTTGCCTTTAGCACATTGATATGCGTCGTATACTTCGAATCGAAGTGGAATTTGTTTATTCCGGACTCTTCGAACGATGTACGAAATATTTTACAGTCGATAAATGTTTATCAGTGAAATCAGGAGTATCACTTCATTTCAGATAAAATATATATTTTCCAAACAGTGTTTGCTTATTTGGTTTGCATTAGCATCATTAGTTTATCTGTTACATACATCAGTTGAGGTGTATATGGTTTTTGACCGAATTATACATGTTGTAGATGATTTGTTCTCACGGCACATGTTTTCATGTTGTATTATTTTTATTTATAAGTCCTCCTTCCTTTATTTTTGAACAAGTGCTCTTTTGTTTTGTTCATGAACTAAGATCTTTATTTTTAACTCTATGTTTTGCTAGAACATTGCTATGAAGTGTTTCATCTTCATATAATTTATTTTCTTATGAAATCCTATTTAAATACTATATGCTTGTTTTATATATATTTAAATCAAAGATTTTATAATAATAAGATTACATACATATGCTCATTCATGTGTATACTTGTTTTTTTTTTTTTTCAAGAATCTCCTTAGTATATATTTTTAACTAATTAACTCATTTTAATTACTCATCAAAATGATTTACAAATGGTCGAAAAAGTCGGGACATTACAGTTCGTCCAAAAACAAGAATTGTTAACCTTCTCCTTCAACACACCATCACTCCCCGTTCTGGAAATTTCAACAATCCAACTCTTAAAGTCCAAAAGGCTCTCTTTGCCATAATTGGTGGATACAAATCAATTGGGCCGAAATGATCCTTAATGGAATTAAGCCCATAAATGTATCTACAAGAGAAAACACTCTCTACTATGGTGTTTATCTCACTCGCATTTTCAAATATTGTGGAGTCGATCTTCATGGAGAAGAATTTGTCTCTAGAAAAGTGTTTGACAAATCAAACATTCATCTCATGCAAATTCCTCTCACTTTCGAACCTTATGAGACATATGATGTAACGACCCGCAAATCGGTACTATCTGAGTTGACTAATAACACCACACGTCCAACCCAAATTGCATAGAAATACGTATCATTATTAGAAAGAAGTTAGAGGATGAGAAATACAAAGAAAGAAACGTTAGAATAGAAGAAAACAAAGAAGACAAATCTCACAGCGGAACGAATAAAATATATTATATAACATAACTTTTTGAAATACAAATCAGTAACTTTACATACATACCATTATCAGAGCACAACAGTTATTCCTGGGACAGTTATAAACACCTGTTTCCAGATACCACATAGTACACAGCGGAAATATGATAGTCTATAGCTAACAGATGAAGCCTCCTGCTTCAAGCTCCTCCAAGTGAATCTATAAAATCCCGACTACTTGAATGCCCGTACAAATTTGGGCACCCAAGAGTTTAGGGAAAACAAACAAAATAAACTCTGGGTTAGTCATGGGACTGGTGAGTAAATTCCAATCATTTGTTTGACTTTAAAAATCCTTTCGAAAGAAATGATAATCGTAAGACCGATCCACACATAAACACGGATGGTTTTTACCTTACGATAACCAAAAATATTTTTGATATCTAATCCAGTGATATTATAATAATGTCTACATCAAATAAATAGAATCTAGTGGAATGCTTGCATCTCACGCTCCATATATAATATAAAATCAAAAATCGCAGGGCGCTTATTGGAGATTGGATTCCGACTATGACAAGGTATGGAACCACTTGCCGATAGTGCATCTCTAGAGGGGAATACACTGGGTTCAACAAGAACATCTTGCAACCCGGCCGACACATGACCAACCACTCATTTCGCTTGAGTGTATCGAATGTATATCACCAACGGTTGGGATCAGCAACCGTTTCCTGAAAAGGGACAGCATCGATAGATTAAAGAAGTAAAAGGAATTTCTCTAGACAGGTGATTATACACCCTAATGGGAGTGACCCACATAGCCATGCTACCTGCCCGATTTTTGTCATTTCCCGGTTGTTGAGGCCTGAGGCTATGATTTCTTATCATTCATTGATAGCACAATCACTTTGAATGCCACATTGTCAGATCTGTTAATCACTAATTGATTTTCACAAATACATTCTGGATATTGTGCTAAGAGAATAAATTCTCCACCACCATATATATTTGTACAAAACAATCTATGCGATCATTGGATATACTCTGTCAGACATTCGTCCATATACGTTCGTTCTGGGACTGAACGAAACCGAAGGCACAATTTCTATTAATAGAAAAAGCCCTTGCACTTTACTCCATCTTTAATTATCTTCATATAATCTGATTCGCAACGTTACTGCCAATACAGAGTGGTTCACAGATATTAATCCAACCGGTCTCTCCATATTGACAACGATATTGGCAAACACTTCGAGTCGGTTATTTAACTATCGAAAAAACAAACATTCATTCAAAGCATCAAATAAATCACTGGGCCATTTAATTTATATTTCATTCATTAATTAAATCACTACTCCATTTCCTTATCAATATTTGTTAGCCAAATATTTTCAACAATCGTTTTGGCCTATTACGTTATTTAAAAAAAAACATTTCTATATATCGTCTTCTTTTATTTTCTATACTTAGAAAATATCTTCTATTTATAATTGGAGAACATTCCACTTATCTCTTTCACGCCAGTTCATTTTTAGACTTAGGAAATATTTATTATTATATTTCTAAAATTCCACTTATTTTGGGTTCAAACAAATGTTATGTAAAACATCGTTACAACAACCCAAAATACTGCATTCGACCGAATCTCTTTTAAACATTTCTCTTCGAGACTGAATCTTGTTATTTATCAGCTAATAATGAAATCAATCAAGTTGGGGTATAATTACCTCTCAGACCTTGACTGAAAATATTATTAACTTCAAAACAGACAAGAATGCTAACTCAAATAATCAACACTATATTAAACCAATTTTCCATTTCTAAAACATATACACTTTCCACTTTCTATTCTTACTCGATTTAAATTCACAAATTTTCTATTTGTTTATAATATTCTATTTTTAGATCGTTTCCTTATCGAATTCTGTATATATATCGATACACTGATTTCTAACTATCAAAATTTCTAAAAAATATTCTAACTCCCTAAATTCTCGGAAAATTTCGCCATAACCTCCTTTGTACCGGTCAATAGTTCAAATCTCAACTCGCCTATCTTGGCCCTTTCCATTCAAAAAGAAAATAAAAAAACCAAGTGGCTTGCCAATTCGGCGCATAAAACCTCATATGGAATTTAAACATGTACCTTTTGGTTGAGCATTTCAATTTATATCTCTTCATATACTTAATTCCAAACCTGCTTAACTCGTATCCAAATATTCCTATTTGGTTTCAACTCAACCCATTCATCTTAACCCAATTCGCTAATTTATTTTCTAATTGGCTGTATTTGCCTGTTTCACTTCTTATTTGAACATATCACATTCAAATATATTTTAGTCTACTCATGAACCCAATCTAATTCCATTTTCAACTCGAGTTACATATTCGATTTCGAATAGAAATTTTCAAATCTCTTTCACTTATCCAACGCCCAATTTTCGATTCAAATCTCGATTAACTATTTATTCTTCAAACTAGTCAAATCTATTTAATAACTAAAAATCTGATTTTTGTTTTAAAAATCATTTCACTTACTTCACTGGAGTTCATATTTATTTTATATCTCCAGTCTGGATTTTTCTGAT
Source organism: Allium sativum (assembly GCA_030737875.1). Lineage (NCBI taxonomy): Eukaryota > Viridiplantae > Streptophyta > Magnoliopsida > Asparagales > Amaryllidaceae > Allium > Allium sativum. The sequence goes on along the minus strand of CM060916.1, from coordinate 889,653,650 downwards.
GTCAATTCGGATTTTATTTCCTTAAAATCCTTTTATTTATTTAAATAAACCGTTATGGTTTTATAATGGTTCTGGCGCTGCTTTTCTGAAAATTTGATTTTGACATAACTCAAAATCTATACGACGAAATTCAGATTTTTCTCTTCCATTAGAAAACTATTGTCTAATTGGTCCTTACGGTTCTTGTTTCAAAGAATTCCGACTTAATTTGAGTTCTATATACTCAACTGAGTTCGAATCGCTAATTTACGAACTACCGCGCTGCGACGAGTTCGTTTTAATTATATTTATATACATAAACTTTTAAACTTCGTTAATAATAAATTCAACTCCATTCTGATATATTTTTAATATATATCAAATTAGTTTCCCAATTCAACATAATATTTTCGATTATCTATAATTGTTCATTTTCCCTTACTCGATAATATATTTATTTATACTTCGATCTTCTATATTTAATTCCAATTCCTTTTATAAATAAATTATTTATAAAATTCGATATAATCGAATTTCAATTATAAACCCGTTGAATTCTTCTCAATTCAGCTTATATTCCGAATTTCGAAATATAATCAATCGTTTTGTTTCAAAACACTTCCCAATTTACTTTTAAATTCCTGTTTGAATTTAAATATTCAAATCCCTCGATAATTAATTCATTATATTTATAAACACCATTTTATAAATTTCCTTGTTTTGTATTTAAACAAGGCTATTTCGAAATATTTTAAAAACCAAAATTATATTTTGGAAATTTCTATTTATAATAACTTATATATATATAACACCCAATTTATTTTCATATTCAATTTAACTTCTATTGAAATAAATTTGAATTAATCGAATTCAAATCATAAATCCTTACGGATTTATTTTAGTTCAATTTATATTCTGAACATCAGAATAAATTCCATCGTTTATTTCTTTAAAACGATTTTCCCATTTCTATTTTTTAATTCACATTTGAATTTAAATATTCAAATTATCCAATGATAATTTTTCCACTTCATTTATAAACACCGTTTTTAAATTCATTTCACTTCTCTGCATTATTAATTTATAAACCATGTTTATAAATTCATTTCAAATCCCGCATTACCAATTTATAAACAACATTTATAAATTCATTTCAAATCCCGCATTATCGATTTATAAACAACGTTTATAAATTTCAATACTTGTTTTATATTCAAAACAAGTTAATATTTTTATAGCCCATTCAAAATTCAAATTCTATTTTTAAAATAGATTTCCCCTTTTAAATCTTAAATATCCTTTTCACGATATTTTTATATATAAACATTTTGGCCCCAGTGATATTTAAATATCCAAAAACAATCAATTATCAAATCATGGGTTTTATAACACATCATATATGATAATATATATGTGGAAACAAACAGTAATAAATTTTGAGGAATCCAGTTGGATTCCTCCAACCTGTTTTCTTGCATCCACAAAAGTTAGTCAACATAAATAATACCCATCCTGCTAGGCAGGATATCGTGGTATAGAAGGTCATCCACTATCATAGCATAGGGCGTATAAGGTCATCCGCTAATGATACTGCGGGCATCCGCTAATGGTACCGCGGGAATCCAACCACCAATATATATATAAAATAACCACAAACATCAATCCTAAATAACTAATATATATTTAAAAGTAGCCCTAGTAATATTTTAATGCAACCAAACAATCATCAATTAAAATAATTAAAATAAAATTCTTGAGTGAGAATTACTCACATTGATTTTATTGTCGAATTATCAATTCGGTTCCTAATCAAAAGCTCCAACTGGCTCCCCGTCATTCCAATCCAATTCCAGTACATTGTATTTGATGATACGAAGCCAACTCAACTCGTTTTACTGAAATATGTTATCGTATGCCAAATTTATTAACTTTACAAGATTGGGTATAAACTAAACTAATTTAATTAAAATTAAAATTAAAATTTAACTAAACTAATTTAATAACCTTTTTAATCTCCCTTAACACTGTGACAAAACTACAACTGAACACCAGCCACCATCCATTACCATCGAGCTGCCACACTACCAGATAAATGTTCGACATCTCCTTCCAATCATCCACCTGAAACCGTGTTTCAACCCTTACCATCAGCCATTATTGTTCAGACAAAGCCTCCAACATCAGTCCATATTTACTGTACCCGTCATCCCAAAAACACAAACCCGTAAATCCTCATTTGCAAACTGTCGTACCCCCCAAAACCATCCCCATCATCATTAATCACGCAACCCCAAAGAAAATCCTGTCCTCATCCTCTCAATACAGATCGAACACCCTTATTATTCCAATGACGCATTCTCCTTTATCACCTCAAATTATCAGACATCGGCTTCCACAAAAACGCGACTTTCAACCCTCTCTGATGCCATACAGTAAACTGTGATCCATTGAATCGGTTGCTAGCTTCGTTGCCACCCAAAATCGAGTTCAACGACGTCGCTGTAACTATAAAGGACGGAAGCCCTAGCTTGCGATATTTAACTCGATCCCTTAAAACCCATTATCGCTGAAGCCCAAACCAAATCGCAGCTTCCAGTTCAATTACGAAAAAGAAAATCCATCCCTTTTAAATCCAAAGACATCGACGCGAAGATGGTGAAGTTTGAACCCTATAATACTGCGCGGTTTTTGAAGAGGACGATGATTTAAGCATCCGTGGATCTGGGTCTAAACCGCGAGTTCGATTTTTGATTTTGACTTTACAAACATGGAGCAGCTATTTTTGTTTGTTCCTGAAATTCGATTTTTTTGGAATCAATTGAGAATGCACGGGTTGTTTTATAATAGAGAGATAGGCTTAGTATGTAAGTAATAGGTCTGCGTATTTACACAAGGTAGGTTAGGGTAAGGTACAATATAATTAATTTGATTAGATTTTGATTTGATTACTAATTAATACGATTTGAAATAAAAAGATTTTTTTTCTTTTAAACAGATTTTGATTTGATTTTGAACTTATCCATCAATCAAATATTACGGGGTTCGCAACATGAAACCGTGAACCGCTATTTTAACATAACAACTGATATTTCAACGTTATAACACTAATTTGAACTCAACAGAATAGAACCTGGAATTAAATTTGAATGTATATATAAAATAACCATATTAAATCGATATAATATAATTTAAATTCCAAAAACAAATAAATTCTTCGATAATAAATTATTATTATCGTCTTCTATATTCAAATATAATATATATTGATAATCTGAATTGTTTTGATTAAGTTTTATCTTCGAATGAATTGTTCTCGCTTTCAGATTACCATAATTATATATATTCGAAATAATCGTATATCGATTATAAACCGATAATCCAATATAAAAATTCTTTTATATTGTTAATTCAATATTTAAATGATGTAAAATATTTTAAAATAACTGTTCGAAAATCCGGGTATTTACATTCTTCCCCCCTTAAAATAATTTCGTCCCAGAAATTACTAAGGTAGGAAAAATAGTACAAACCCATTTCTTTACGAAAATCCATTGATGTTGAAACTCAAACATTTCTTATTTCAACAAAATTAATCCTACCAAAATTTTTGGTTGTCGATTATATTACATCTCATATTTACTCACATTCATTTATTCTGAATGATTTACAACTAATATATCCAATTCATATTTCACTCATATGCATTCAGTCTCATTCAAATTGATTTTAATTCAATTCATTTACTTCAATCTATTTAACTTGTTAAGTTAATTTAAATTCCAGAATTCAAATACCTGGGTTTTTATTTCAAATCCTATTGAAATCACATAAATATATACATATATTTATAACCATTTTAAATTCAAAACATTTGAATTTTCAAACCACTTATTTTCTTTTACACAAATTTCCATCAATAACTTTTCTACGGTAGCAATTCATCACTTAGAAACTCGAAAATGAACACTGACGATGCTGCAGTCAACATCAGAATTATTTTCCAGCGACTGAAGTGAGTTCAGTGCTTTACCCTTTCAAAATCCATTCAAAAATGATTTTGATTCAAAAATCCTTCTAGAACAAAGCTATATTATTTTAATATATTTCAGAAAATATTTTAAAACATGCCTGGATTTAAATTCCAAATTCTGGTTTGAATTCAATTTTAATTCATCTCATTTGTATATTTCATTTGTATAGAAGTTATATTTGGTTATACATAACCAATCCAATTTTATAATCTTATTCGATTATAATCACCCAACGCATCCATATCTTATAAAAATTTCATAAATTTATTCTATTTGTACCAAAATAGAATTTCGGGTAAAATTATTTCATTTACCCACTTAAAACAATATCATGTTCAATCTTCTGTTAAAGTATTTACAAATTCTTATCGACGTCGTGGCGTCCCACGATTCGACCAGAATTCATACACCACTCAACAGACAAGTCAACACAACATAAAACAATTTTTATATCAATTAACAAATACGCGCTCTCGTATATATACACTCAACTCATTCTAAGGTACTACAGACCCTATCTCTAATGAGCACATCCCACCAAAGCCTAGGTATTCGCTCAACCTAAGCTCTAATACCAACTGTAACGACCCGCAAATCAGTACTATCTGAGTTGACTAATAACACCACACGTCCAACCCAGATTGCACAGAAATACGAATCATTATTAGAAAGAAGTTAGAGGATGAGAAATAGAAAGAAAGAAACGTTAGAATAAAAGAAAACAAAGAAGACAAATCTCACAGCAGAACGAATAAAATATATTATATAACATAACTTTTTGAAATACAAATCAGTAACTTTATATACATATCATTATCAGAGCACAACAGTTATTCCTAGGACAGTTATAAACACCTGTTTCCAGATACCACATAGTACACAGCGGAAATATGATAGTCTATAGCTAACAGATGAAGCCTCCAACTTCAAGCTCCTTTAAGTGAATCTGTAAAATCCTGACTACTAGACTGTCTGTACAAATTTGGGCACCCAAGAGTTTAGGGAAAACAAATAAAATAAACTCTGGGTCAGTCATGGGACTGGTGTGAGTAAACTCCAATCATTTGTTTGACTTTAAAAATCCTTTCAAAAGAAATGATAATCGTAAGACCGATCCACACATAAGCACGGATGGTTGTTACCTTACGATAACCAAAAATATTTTTGATATCTAATCCAGTGATATTATAATAATGTCTACATTAAATAAATAGAATCTAGCGGAATATTTGCATCTAACGCTCCATATATAATATAAAACCAAAAACCGCAGGGCGCTTATTGGAGATTGGATTCCGACTATGACAAGGTATGGAACCACTTGCCGATTGAGATGACCCGAACTTCCCCGTGAAGGAAAGCACGGATAGAATTGAGTACAAGACAAAATAGAACGCAAACCGAAGAACATTTCATTGCTATTACAACAATTCCATCAGATACAAGAATATACAGAGTATAAATGAATAAATTACATTCGACAAATATCAGAGATTACAATAAGTTACATAGCAGCGGAAAAATATACAAAACACAACTGAAAGTGATACACGGATACAGATCTTTCCGAGCATCGTTCCAACTGTTAATCAGGACCCTGTGGATATAAATCTGCAAAACCAAAACTACTAGCTGCCCGTGCGGAAAATAGGGGCACCCAGAGTTTAGGTTAAAACAATAAACTCCAGGTCAGTCATGTGACTGGCGTGAGAACTAAAACAGTTATTAATATTGGTTTTAAAGTTAGGTAAATCAAGGGACCACGCCGTATAACACGGAACGGGTTTCCTCCCAAGAATACCAGTGCGTAGAACAAACAGCGCAATGCTAAATAAAGAAAAATGAAGCTGTTATAAGACCCAGGTCCCATCACACAATGCAACGCAAGCCGGAGGATAGGGTTTTCCCTTATAACAGTCAAAGCATGCTTGATACGTTTAAAACACATTATTTGATACTATAATAAGTGTATAGTGTCAAAACAATTCAATCATAAATATCAATCCTAGACGGCATGGGTACCATATATCATGTCGCCATACTAGTTCTACAATTAAAACCGCAATACACGTATTGGAAATTGGATTTCCGTCATGAGTCGAGGCAAGGGGCAAGCTCCTCTCCGCGTTCGAGACACTCTAGCAATGCCTCAGGACCCCACTCTGATCCTTTGGAACCTCCAAGGCCGGTCCTCTCTTACTTTTGAGGATTAATTATTCCTGAACACACGTTTCCCGGTCCTTACAGACCTATATCCGAGGCGCCTCGTATCCAACAACCACACAGGTGAAAAGTATATAAATGTCAGGGCTGGTAGGTCACTGACACCACCCTAGCTAGAAAGAAACGTCGTGCACTCCTTGGGTCCGTATCCCGTTTTTGACTCATACTGAGGTGTGAGGCTCGCGAATTCACGTTATACACAAAGCTACGCCACACAGGCCGTGCTTTGATCATCAACCACAAAACTTTGCTTTTCAACAGAAGCCTTGATCAATTGCCACTTACGCGTGCCACACTAGCAATTCAATCTATGCGACTGATGTCCATCGATATACAACCTCTGAGCTCGTACGTCTCAGAGAAGGGCGTTAAGCAAGAGAATAAATTCTCCGCCGCCAAACAGATGTATATTTAATAGAAATAAATCAACACAGAATAAAATCCAATGTCAGACACACAATCCATTTACAAGTTCGTTCTGGGTCTGAACGAAACCGGAGGCACTTTCCTCGCATATCCATCCATCTCCAAGTACGTCTGGACGATCACCAACTGATTCCCTCATCCTGGGTGTACAGCCCAATCAAGATCATCAGTAATCACCCAAACGATGTGAAGACTTCCGGTCTTCAACCACCATCTTCATCTTCGACATCTCGTCGAATCGGTTATTCAAAATGGGTATAAACCCGGCCTTTCTGAATAACCCACGTATATAATAAACGAATGTTACACAAACACAACAAACGCCTCATTCCAATTCAGAATATTCTTTTATTCACAAAATCACATTCTTAGGGAAAGGTTCCCATTAATTTTTTCCAAGATAAATTCTTCCAAATTTTATCCTATAATCTTCCTTTGGATATCATTTCAAACTAGTCGGGATTAACGAACCACACCGAAGTAATTATTTATTTTATTTCCCAATCCCAACCTATATATCCCATGGAGAAAAACTGGTAATACTCCATATCTAACACCACGGTGTTATCGGTAAAATTAATTACCATCTCACGTTCAAATCTAATTAAAGATTTGCTTATCGCTGTGGAGTAAAACTGGTGGTACTCCATTCTCGATCACCTTTCAGATTTGATAATTTAAATTATCAATTCACATTTTAATCTAATTAAAGATTCATTAAAACTCCACTTAGTTTTAATCTTTTCAAAAATCAATATCCTGCCTTTAACTGGGTTAAAGAACCAATGTCATCAAAAACACGATTCACGACAAACCAAATCACATTTGATATTAAATACAAGGCTCTGAATAGAAAATATATCGGCTTATATTCAATATCAAATTCTGAAACCAACAAATATCGTATTGGAAATAACGATATATAATATATCTTTCAAATTCCCAAAACAATATCTGTATAGTCACGAAATCCAACATCGAAATATTCCGAAGATAATTTCGATTCAACTCCACTTCCACTTCACCTATTGGGAATATTGATTATTTTTAAAATCACTTTCAAATTCAATTTATTTATTTCAAAAATAAATTGATTTCAATTCTAGTTCAAAACTAGTTCATTCCGATAAAAATCCATTTTTCACTTTTCAAATGTGGAATTTTTCAGCCCAATTCTTTCCGATTCACATATTATGATTTTACACAAATTATCAATATCTTTAATAATTTTATCAAGGCCCGTACAGTCGATTTCCATCAACGGCTATCGAACTGCACTTACAGCGACCTTTTTCAAATTTGATTTGGACATAATTCCAAATCCAACCGTTAGATTTCAAGTTTCTAATATTCATTGGAAAGCTCTTTTCGATACGAACCCAACGGTTCCGGTTTTAGGAGAATCCGACGGTCGGATCTCCCGCAACGTCAATTCGAAGTCAATGGTCGAAATTCACGAACTGCCGCGGAGCGGCGCGTTCTATTCAGGCCATTTTATATATAATATATATATATATATTATATATATTTCGTCAATTCCCTTTTAAAACGTATTTTATAAATCGTTTTAAATTCGTTTTCAAAACCATTTCAACTCTATATTCAATTTCTAATCAAAATTGAATATTTCATATCATTACTATATAAATGATAATATTTTTTGAATGTTATATTCTGAAATCACTTCTTTTCTATATTCATTATAAAAACGAATATAATCGATATAAATATCGTTCACGTCAAAATAGCGCAATTCTAATCAACACGGCTTTATATATTTCAATAAATCCGTTATTCTATTCAACAAATGAATATTTATTCCATTCAACACATGAATCTATATTTCTTCCAACACCTGACTAATCTCAACACATGAGTACTGTCAACACATCACTATTTTTGTTATGTAAAATATTTTATAAAACTATGGTATCTATCGTTTGATTTTCAATTAGACTTCCACCGTAAAGTAGTTCTAATTTTAAATATGATAAAGATGTAAATTTCATTGTATAAAATATTTCACTCAACACATGAACATCGTCAACACATGACTATTTTCATATTCAACACATGGATTTTCTTTTATAATATTCCTTATTTTCCCGATTGGAATGAGGCCCAATCAATCACCATATAATGTTAATTATATGGATTCCATACAATACATGTATATAATAGCATTGAAAAATAATCAACCAAAGTGCACTACACTGTATAAGCATCAAATATAGATATCTAACGCTTATAACAGCCTGTCAATCAATCGATCGACATATTTAATCAATCAGGATGAGTGAACTTCAAATTTCATCCCAACACCCGTGTGGGGTTTCAAACAATCAAACACAGAATTTATTTGTGCAGTTGGGCGATGTGTAAAATTTATCGACCCAATCGATATCAGTCAAATCAGTGTATATAAACAAATCGGCCGATTTGTTTATAAATATTTATTTATTCACTTTCACGTTAAAAATTATATTTTTAACGATAATATATTTTATTTTCACGCATGAATTTTTATTCAGTTCATTTACACAATAAAAATGATATTTTTATTTTTCTAACATGTTTTAGAAAATTTCGGCGGCATAACGGCCCGATACTAGAAACGGGACGAGGCCTAGCCTTATCCCCGGTCTAGTGAAGGCCCACGCCATTCACACATCAATCAAATCCATTCATTTCACCAAACAATTCAATTCAAACCAAATAATCTAACCAACTACACAACCAATCAAACAAGTCCATGGTCTGTGGACGATTGTGTCGGGTGCTACTAAGCACCGTCTGCATCCTAGTATATATATATAACTAGAAAAAGAGATTTTGAGTGAGAAGTTCTCACCAAAAGCTATCCAACTTTACGACACTTCATTTATAGAAATCTTCTTCATTCTCGCCTTTTTATCATCTTCGTTGCCCGTAGTCACTACATATATAAAAATCACACATTTTATATTTCGATGTCTTTAAAATAAAAATCACATTTTTATTTATTCACTTTCAATTTAAAAATCATATTTTTATAATCGCTTCATACATTTAAAAATCGAATTGTTACTATGCTATTCAATATATAAAAATCATATTTTTACTATGATGTTCAATATATAAAAAATCATATTTTTACTTCGCTATTTTCTATATAAAGATCTCGCCTTTTTAACTATAAAGATTTCGCCTTTTCAATTATAAAGACTTCATCTTTACAAAAATATAGATTTCATCATTATAAAAATCACCACTTTATTTCAACGTATATAAAATAAAAATCAGATTTTTATTTCGCTATATATACAAAGATGATATTTTTATATCCTCTATCTCATAAAGATTACATTTTTATAGTTCCTACTATGTAAAAGTCATATTTTTAATCCACTACATATGTAAAAATCTCACCTTTCTCCATTTAAAAATATCGTCTTTCTTCCTTTAAAAATCTAATCTTTTCATTTATAAAAATCACATTTTTCATCTTCTACAATATAAAAGATTATATTTTTATTATCTATATAATATGAAAATTATATTTTCAACCTTTACATACGATAAAAATTATATTTTTAACTTCCTTATCATATAAAAATTATATCTTTAACTTTTCTATCGAATAAAAATTCTATCTTTAATTTTCCTATCGAATAAAATTCAGTTTTTAAATTTTCCTATCCAATAAAATTCAGTTTTTAAATTAAGAAAAATAAATAAAACTTGAATTTAAAACTTACATTGTTTTCAAATGGAGAGGAGGGGTCCTTGCGTTCGGTAGAGGGCTGTCGGGGTTGTCGGCGGGGCCAGCGGGGTGGAGGAGGTCGGGGTTGTCGGCTAGGGTTTCAGGCGGGAGGGGGTGCGGTGTGTTTCAGAAGGAAAAGGAGAAGAGAGGGGGGGCGGCTACAGGGAGGAGGCGGAGAGAGAAGAAAGGAAGAGGAGGAAGAAGAGGAGAGGGAGGCGGCGGTTGCTGGGGGGGGGGGGCGCACCTCGCGCGGCGGCGCGATGGGGCTCCGTCGCCCTCCCTTTTTTTTTTCGTTTCTGAATTTGAGAAGGGGGGGCAGAACGGTTAAAGGGGGAGAAAAGAATTTTAATTTTTAATTAATTTAATTAATTTAATTGCAAAAAGTTGACTTTTACATACGACCTCTAAACGAGGCCCACCGCCTGACGTCTATAGCGTTTTACCCCCATTCCGAACACAATGGGATATGTATCGTAGGCTGATTCGGCTGTTACAATCAGTTTCCGTTAAATTTACATTTAAATCACTTTATTGAATTTTAAACGTACATTTCAAATCACCGGGGTCACATACTAACTCTAAAAATCCTCGAAAAATATTTTCTACCTTCGTATTGACGATACGGTCCTAACAAAACTAGTTTCGCCGAATTCTGAGACCGTTGGAAAAATGGCCATTTTCCAGTCGATTAAAATCAACTGAAATTGGTCAAACGCGTTTTCCTTTGCCACGCTCACATATTGATTCAGAAAATTATGAAATTTTGAATCTAGCAATAACTTGACATCCCGGACCCAACAAAACTGGTTTCGTCGAAATCCGAGGTCGTTTGCAAAATTCCCATTTTTAAGGGCCTGAATTCCATAGCGACTATTCAGAATTTTCAACTGGACATATCTTTTGATTCCCGCTATGAAATCTAAATTTTTCGGATTCGTTGGAAAGATATTATCAATTAGATCCTAATGTTTTTGGTTTCACTAAAATCCGGATTGTTTTGCACCCGGTACATTCAATTGAAGTTTGAAATCGAATTATCGAACTACCGCGCCATTTTCAATTCTATTTATAATTATATATAATTATTTATATTCTAACGACGACGTATATAAAATATACGTTCTAATTATATTCAAAATAAATTTCTCGTTGATTATATTTAAAATAATCTATTTTAAATATTCGAAATTCGCTAAAATTGCCAAAATAAAAAATTTAAACTGGCCCAGATTTTCGGGTTATTACAATCTCTCCCACTTAAAACTTTTCGTCCCCGAAAAGGAACAAAGTCGAAAGTGGTTTGATCAATCAACTCTACGTTCGATCTGGCTTCCATTCTCCAACTTTTCAGTTTCTGAGAATTTTCAAATTCTTCAAAAATTTGGCTAACACCCTAAATTTTCGAAAAATTTCGCCATAACCTCCCCTGCACCGGGAGCATCGGGGAATTTCAAATAGCTTCCCCGGTCCTTCTAATCTCAAAAAGAAAAAGAAAAAGCCAAGCGGCTAGCCAATAGGCTCATAAAATCATCATCACCCAAACAAAACAGTAAATTATGTAGTAAACATGTACCTATTTGTCGGGCAAACAAATTTTATTCTCTGCTCTAGACTCCTTGCTATGACCTGTTCAATGTAAGTATATGTATATGCAAGCAAATGCGACCAATTTTCAATATAGTTCAATATTTGATACAATTAGGCATAAATGGTTAAAATTATCAAATAAATAAACAAACAACACAAACAGCAATCAATTAGTGAATTAGAGTTTCAAATTCATAAATTTGATATATAGTCAAAAATCACATTTTTGATGCCAAATCACAACAATGAATTCTAGCTAAATTTTGGTTCTCACACCAGTCTAATGGAAATATATAGAAATCACACCTTCGAAACTCGAATATAAATATTGATGATGATGCACCATCATCAGAATCATCCCCGGATATCTAGAATGTGATTCTATATCTACCCAGTATATTAAAACTTCGAATATACGTTCATGACGCGTATACGCGAAATCTTTATATATTGGATTGTCCATATTCAAAATAAATAAATAATCAAATACGTATAAAGCGATTTAAATTTTCAAAACAAAATTGTTTTCATTTGAAAAATAGACTCTTCACACTCGTTCTAGGATACTACTGATCCTATCTCTAACGAGTCATTCTAATTGGATATTACTAATCCAATATCTGTTGAATTCTTTCGTATGGTTCTAATGTGTCTTGTTCTCGAGCTCTGTAAACCAAAGCTCTGATACCAAACTGAGACGACCCGAACTTCCCCGTGAAGGAAAGCACAGATAGAATTGAGTACAAGACAAAATAGAACGCAAACCGAAGAACATTTCATTGCTATTCCATCAGATACAAGAATATACAGAGTATAAATGAATAAATTACATTCGACAAATATCAGAGATTACAATAAGTTACATAGCAGCGGAAAAATATACAAAACACAACTGAAAGTGATACACAGATACAGAGCTTTCCGAGCATCGTTCCAGCTGTTAATCAGGACCTTGTGGATATAAATCTGCAAAACCAAAACTACTAGCTGCCCGTGCGGAAAATAGGGGCACCCAGAGTTTAGGTTAAAACAATAAACTCCAGGTCAGTCATGTGACTGGCGTGAGAACTAAAACAGTTATTAATATTGGTTTTAAAGTTAGGTAAATCAAGGGACCACGCCGTATAACATGGAACGGGTTTCCTCCCAAGAATACCAGTGCATAGAACAAACAGCGCAATGCTAAATAAAGAAAAATGAAGCTGTTATAAGACCCAGGTCCCATCACACAATGCAACGCAAGCCGGAGGATAGGGTTTTCCCTTATAACAGTCAAAGCATGCTTGATACGTTTAAAACACATTATTTGATACTATAATAAGTGTATAGTGTCAAAACAATTCAATCATAAATATCAATCCTAGACGGCATGGGTACCATATATCATGTCGCCATACTAGTTCTACAATTAAAACCGCAATACACGTATTGGAAATTGGATTTCCGTCATGAGTCGAGGCAAGGGGCAAGCTCCTCTCCGCGTTCGAGACACTCTAGCAATGCCTCAGGACCCCACTCTGATCCTTTGGAACCTCCAAGGCCGGTCCTCTCTTACTTTTGAGGATTAATTATTCCTGAACACACGTTTCCCGGTCCTTACAGACCTATATCCGAGGCGCCTCGTATCCAACAACCACACAGGTGAAAAGTATATAAATGTCAGGGCTGGTAGGTCACTGACACCACCCTAGCTAGAAAGAAACGTCGTGCACTCCTTGGGTCCGTATCCCGTTTTTGACTCATACCGAGGTGTGAGGCTCGCGAATTCACGTTATACACAAAGCTACGCCACACAGGCCGTGCTTTGATCATCAACCACAAGACTTTGCTTTTCAACAGAAGCCTTGATCAATTGCCACTTACGCGTGCCACACTAGCAATTCACTCTATGCGACTGATGTCCATCGATATACAACCTCTGAGCTCGTACGTCTCAGAGAAGGGCGTTAAGCAAGAGAATAAATTCTCCGCCGCCAAACAGATGTATATTTAATAGAAATCAATCAACACAGAATAAAATCCAATGTCAGATACACAATCCATTTACAAGTTCGTTCTGGGTCAGAACGAAACCGAGGCACTTTCCTCGCATATCCATCCATCTCCAAGTACGTCCGGACGATCACCAACTGATTCCCTCATCCTGGGTGTACAGCCCAATCAAGATCATCAGTAATCACCCAAACGATGTGAAGACTTCCGGTCTTCAACCACCGTCTTCATCTTCAACATCTCGTCGAATCGGTTATTCAGAATGGGTATAAACCCGGCCTTTCTGAATAACCCACGTATATAATAAACGAATGTTACACAAACACAACAAACGCCTCATTCCAATTCAGAATATTCTTTTATTCAAAAAATCACATTCTTAGGGAAAGGTTCCCATTAATTTTATCCAAGATAAATTCTTCCAAATTTTATCCTATAATCTTCCTTTGGATATCATTTCAAACTAGTCGGGATTAACGAACCACACCGAAGTAATTATTTATTTTATTTCCCAATCCCAACCTATATATCCCATGGAGAAAAACTGGTAATACTCCATATCTAACACCACGGTGTTATCGGTAAAATTAATTACCATCTCACGTTCAAATCTAATTAAAGATTTGCTTATCGCTGTGGAGTAAAACTGGTGGTACTCCATTCTCGATCACCTTTCAGATTTGATAATTTAAATTATCAATTCACATTTTAATCTAATTAAAGATTCATTAAAACTCCACTTAGTTTTAATCTTTTCAAAAATCAATATCCTGCCTTTAACTGGGTTAAAGAACCAATGTCATCAAAAACACGATTCACGACAAACCAAATCACATTTGATATTAAATACAAGGCTCTGAATAGAAAATATATCGGCTTATATTCAATATCAAATTATGAAACCAACAAATATCGTATTGGAAATAACGATATATAATATATCTTTCAAATTCCCAAAACAATATCTGTATAGTCACGAAATCCAACATCGAAATATTCCGAAGATAATTTCGATTCAACTCCACTTCCACTTCACCTATTGGGAATATTGATTATTTTTAAAATCACTTTCAAATTCAATTTATTTATTTCAAAAATAAATTGATTTCAATTCTAGTTCAAAACTAGTTCATTCCGATAAAAATCCATTTTTCACTTTTCAAATGTGGAATTTTTCAGCCCAATTCTTTCCGATTCACATATTATGATTTTACACAAATTATCAATATCTTTAATAATTTTATCAAGGCCCGTACAGTCGATTTCCATCAACGGCTATCGAACTGCACTTACAGCGACCTTTTTCAAATTTGATTTGGACATAATTCCAAATCCAACCGTTAGATTTCAAATTTCTAATATTCATTGGAAAGCTCTTTTCGATACGAACCCAACGGTTCCGGTTTTAGGAGAATCCGACGGTCGGATCTCCCGCAACGTCAATTCGAAGTCAATGGTCGAAATTCACGAACTGCCGCGGAGCGGCGCGTTCTATTCAGGCCATTTTATATATAATATATATATATATATATATTATATATATTTCGTCAATTCCCTTTTAAAACGTATTTTATAAATCGTTTTAAATTCGTTTTCAAAACCATTTCAACTCTATATTCAATTTCTAATCAAAATTGAATATTTCATATCATTACTATATAAATGATAATATTTTCTAAATGTTATATTCTGAAATCACTTCTTTTCTATATTCATTATAAAAACGAATATAATCGATATAAATATCGTTCACGTCAAAATAGCGCAACTCTAATCAACACGGCTTTATATATTTCAATAAATCCGTTATTCTATTCAACAAATGAATATTTATTCCATTCAACACATGAATCTATATTTCTTCCCACACCCGACTAATCTCAACACATGAGTACTGTCAACACATCACTATTTTTGTTATGTAAAATATTTTATAAAACTATGGTATCTATCGTTTGATTTTCAATTAGACTTCCACCGTAAAGTAGTTCTAATTTTAAATATGATAAAGATGTAAATTTCATTGTATAAAATATTTCACTCAACACATGAACATCGTCAACACATGACTATTTTCATATTCAACACATGGATTTTCTTTTATAATATTCCTTATTTTCCCGATTGGAATGAGGCCCAATCAATCACCATATAATGTTAATTATATGGATTCCATACAATACATGTATATAATAGCATTGAAAAATAATCAACCAAAGTGCACTACACTGTATAAGCATCAAATATAGATATCTAACGCTTATAACAGCCTGTCAATCAATCGATCGACATATTTAATCAATCAGGATGAGTGAACTTCAAATTTCATCCCAACACCCGTGTGGGGTTTCAAACAATCAAACACAGAATTTATTTGTGTAGTTGGGCGATGTGTAAAATTTATCGACCCAATCGATATCAGTCAAATCAGTGTATATAAACAAATCGGCCGATTTGTTTATAAATATTTATTTATTCACTTTCACGTTAAAAATTATATTTTTAACGATAATATATTTTATTTCCACGCATGAATTTTTATTCAGTTCATTTACACAATAAAAATGATATTTTTATTTTTCTAACATGTTTTAGAAAATTTCGGCGGCATAACGGCCCGATACTAGAAACGGGACGAGGCCTAGCCTTATCCCCGGTCTAGTGAAGGCCCACGCCATTCACACATCAATCAAATCCATTCATTTCACCAAACAATTCAATTCAAACCAAATAATCTAACCAACTACACAACCAATCAAACAAGTCCATGGTCTGTGGACGATTGTGTCGGGTGCTACTAAGCACCGTCTGCATCCTAGTATATATATATAACTAGAAAAAGAGATTTTGAGTGAGAAGTTCTCACCAAAAGCTATCCAACTTTACGACACTTCATTTATAGAAATCTTCTTCATTCTCGCCTTTTTATCATCTTCGTTGCCCGTAGTCACTACATATATAAAAATCACACATTTTATATTTCGATGTCTTTAAAATAAAAATCACATTTTTATTTATTCACTTTCAATTTAAAAATCATATTTTTATAATCGCTTCATACATTTAAAAATCGAATTGTTACTATGCTATTCAATATATAAAAATCATATTTTTACTATGATGTTCAATATATAAAAAATCATATTTTTACTTCGCTATTTTCTATATAAAGATCTCGCCTTTTTAACTATAAAGATTTCGCCTTTTCAATTATAAAGACTTCATCTTTACAAAAATATAGATTTCATCATTATAAAAATCACCACTTTATTTCAACGTATATAAAATAAAAATCAGATTTTTATTTCGCTATATATACAAAGATGATATTTTTATATCCTCTATCTCATAAAGATTACATTTTTATAGTTCCTACTATGTAAAAGTCATATTTTTAATCCACTACATATGTAAAAATCTCACCTTTCTCCATTTAAAAATATCGTCTTTCTTCCTTTAAAAATCTAATCTTTTCATTTATAAAAATCACATTTTTCATCTTCTACAATATAAAAGATTATATTTTTATTATCTGTATAATATGAAAATTATATTTTCAACATTTACATACGATAAAAATTATATTTTTAACTTCCTTATCATATAAAAATTATATCTTTAACTTTTCGATCGAATAAAAATTCTATCTTTAATTTTCCTATCGAATAAAATTCAGTTTTTAAATTTTCCTATCCAATAAAATTCAGTTTTTAAATTAAGAAAAATAAATAAAACTTGAATTTAAAACTTACATTGTTTTCAAATGGAGAGGAGGGGTCCTTGCGTTCGGTAGAGGGCTGTCGGGGTTGTCGGCGGGGCCAGCGGGGTGGAGGAGGTCGGGGTTGTCGGCGGGGCCAGCGGGGTGGAGGAGGTTGGGGTTGTCGGCTAGGGTTTCAGGCGGGAGGGGGTGCGGTGGGTTTCAGAAGGAAAAGGAGAAGAGAGGGGGGGCGGCTACAGGGAGGAGGCGGAGAGAGAAGAAAGGAAGAGGAGGAAGAAGAGGAGAGGGAGGCGGCGGTTGCTGGGGGGGGCGCGCACCTCGCGCGGCGGCGCGATGGGGCTCCGTCGCCCTCCCTTTTTCTTCTTTTTTTTTCATTTCTGAATTTGAGAAGGGGGGGGGGCAGAACGGTTAAAGGGGGAGAAAAGAATTTTAATTTTTAATTAATTTAATTGCAAAAAGTTGACTTTTACATACGACCTCTAAACGAGGCCCACCGCCTGACGTCTATAGCGTTTTACCCCCATTCCGAACACAATGGGATATGTATCGTAGGCTGATTCGGCTGTTAAAATCAGTTTCCGTTAAATTTACATTTAAATCACTTTATTGAATTTTAAACGTACATTTCAAATCACCGGGGTCACATACTAACTCTAAAAATCCTCGAAAAATATTTTCTACCTTCGTATTGACGATACGGTCCTAACAAAACTAGTTTCGCCGAATTCTGAGACCGTTGGAAAAATGGCCATTTTCCAGTCGATTAAAATCAACTGAAATTGGTCAAACGCGTTTTCCTTTGCCACGCTCACATATTGATTCAGAAAATTATGAAATTTGGAATCTAGCAATAACTTGACATCCCGAACCCAACAAAACTGGTTTCGTCGAAATCCGAGGTCGTTTGCAAAATTCCCATTTTTAAGGGCCTGAATTCCATAGCGACTATTCAGAATTTTCAACTGGACATATCTTTTGATTCCCGCTATGAAATCTAAATTTTTCGGATTCGTTGGAAAGATATTATCAATTAGATCCTAATGTTTTTGGTTTCACTAAAATCCGGATTGTTTTGCACCCGGTACATTCAATTGAAGTTTGAAATCGAATTATCGAACTACCGCGCCATTTTCAATTCTATTTATAATTATATATAATTATTTATATTCTAACGACGACGTATATAAAATATACGTTCTAATTATATTCAAAATAAATTTCTCGTTGATTATATTTAAAATAATCTATTTTAAATATTCGAAATTCGCTAAAATTGCCAAAATAAAAAATTTAAACTGGCCCAGATTTTCGGGTTATTACACCGATAGTGTATCTCTAGAGGGGAATGCACTGGGTTCAACAAGAACATCTTGCAACCCGGCCCACACATGACCGACCACTCATTTCGCTTGAGTGTATCGAATGTATATCACCAACGGTAGGGATCAGCAACCATTTCCTGAAAAGGGACAGCATCGATAGATAAAAGAAGTAAAAGGAATTTCTCTAGACAGGTGAGTATACACCCTAATGGGAGCGACCCACATAGCCATGCTGTCTGCCCGATTTTTGTCATTTCCCGGTTGTTGAGGCCTGAGGCTACGATTTTTTATCATTCATTGATAGCACAATCACTTTGAATGCCACATTGTCAGATCCGTTAATCACTAATTGATTTGCACAAATACATTCTGGATATTGTGCTAAGAGAATAAATTCTCCACCACCATATATATTTGTACAGAACAATCTATGCGATCATTGGATATACTTTGTCAGACATTCGTCCATATACGTTCGTTCTGGGACTGAACGAAATAGAAGGCACAATTTCTATTAATAGAAAAAGCCCTTGCACTTTACTCCATCTTCGATTATCTTCATATAATCTGATTCACAACTTTACTGCCAATACGGAGTGGTTCACAGATAATAATCTAACCAGTCTCTCCATATTGACAACGTTATTGGCAAACACTTCGATAGTCGGTTATTTAACTATCGAAAAAACAAACATTCATTCAAAGCATCAAACAAATCACTGGGCCATTTAATTTATATTTCATTCATTAATTAAATCACTACTCCATTACCTTATCAATATTTGTAAGCCAAATATTTTCAACAATCGTCTTAGCCTATTACGCTATTTTAAAAAAAACATTTCCGTATATCGTCTTCTTTTATTTTCTGTACTTAGAAAATATCTTATATTTATAATTGGAGAACATTCCACTTATCTCTTTCATGCCAGTTCATTTTTAGACTTAGGAAATATTTATTATTATATTTCCAAAATTCCACTTATTTTGGGTTCAAACAAATGTTATGTAAAACATCGTTACAACAACCCAAAATACTGCATTCGGCCGAATCTCTTTTAAACATTTCTCTTCGTGACTGAATCTTGTTATTTATCAGCTAATAATGAAATCAATAAAGTTGGGGTATAATTACCTCTCAGACCTTGCCTGAAAATATTATTAACTTCAAAACAGACAAGAATGCTAACTCGAATAATCAACACTATATTAAACCAATTTTCCATTTCTAAAACATATATACTTTCCTCTTTCTATTCTTACTCGATTTAAATTCACAAATTTTCTATTTGTTTATAATATTCTATTTTAAGTTCGTTTCCTTATCGAATTCTATATATATATATATATATATCGATACATTGATTTCTAACTATCAAATTTTCTTAAAAATATTCTAACTCCCTAAATTTTCGGAAAATTTCTCCATAACCTCCTTTGTACCAGTCAATAGTTCAAATCTCAACTCGCCTCTCTAGGATCTTTCCATTCAAAAAGAAAATCAAAAAACCAAGTGGCTTGCCAATTCGGCGCATAAAACCTCATATGGAATTTAAACATGTACCTTTTGGTTGAGCATTTCAATTTATATCTCTTTATATACTTCATTCCAAACCTGCTTAACACGTATCCAAATATTACTATTTGGTTTCAACTCAACCCATTCATCTTAACCCAATTCGCTAATTTATTTTCTAATTGGCTGTATTTGCCTGTTTCACTTCTTATTTGAACATATCACATTCATATATATTTTAATCTACTCATGAACCCAATCTAATTCCATTTTCAACTCGAGTTACATATTCGATTTCGAATAGAAATTTTCAAATCTCTTTCACTTATCCAACGCCCAATTTTCGATTCAAATCTTGATTAACTATTTATTCTTCAAACTAGTCAAATCTATTTAATAACTAAAAATCTGATTTTTGTTTTAAAAATCATTTCACTTACTTCACTGGAGTTCATATTTATTTTATATCTCCCGTCTGGATTTTCCTGATGTCAATTCAGATTTTATTTCCTTAAAATCCTTTTATTTATTTAAATAAACCGTTATGGTTTTATAATGGTTCTGGCGCTGCTTTTCTGAAAATTTGATTTTGACATAACTCAAAATCTATATGACGAAATTCAGATTTTTCTCTTCCATTAGAAAACTATTGTCTAATTGGTCCTTACGGTTCTTGTTTCAAAGAATTCCGACTTAATTTGAGTTCTATATACTCAACTGAGTTCGAATCGCTAATTTACGAACTACCGCGCTGCGACGAGTTCGTTTTAATTATATTTATATACATAAACTTTTAAACTTCGTTAATAATAAATTCAACTCCATTCTGAAATATTTTTATTATATATCAAATCAGTTTCCCAATTCAACATAATATTTTCTATTATCTATAATTGTTGATTTTTCCTTACTCGATAATATATTTATTTGTACTTCGATCATCTATATTTAATTCCAATTCCTTTTATAAATAAATTATTTATAAAATTCGATATAATCAAATTTCAATTATAAACCCGTTGAATTCTTCTCAATTCAGCTTATATTCCGAATTTCGAAATATAATCAATCGTTTTTTTTAAAACACTTCCCAATTTACTTTTAAATTCCTATTTGAATTTAAATATTCAAATTATCCCTTGAAAATTAATTCATTATATTTATAAACACCATTTTATAAATTTCCTTGTTTTATATTTAAACAAGTCTATTTGGAAATTTCCATTTATAATAACTTATATATATAACACCCAATTTATTTTCATATTCAATTTAACTTCTATTTAAATAAATTCGAATTAATCGAATTCAAATCATAAATCCTTACGGATTTATTTTAGTTCAATTTATATTCTGAACATCAGAATAAATTCCATCGTTTATTTCTTTAAAACGATTTTCCCATTTCTATTTTTTAATTCACATTTGAATTTAAATATTCAAATTATCCAATCATAATTTTTCCACTTCATTTATAAACACCGTTTTTAAATTCATTTCGCTTCTCTGCATTATTAATTTTTAAACCACGTTTATAAATTCATTTCAAATCCTGCATTACCGATTTATAAACAACATTTATAAATTCATTTCAAATCCCGCATTATCGATTTATAAACAACGTTTATAAATTTCAATACTTGTTTTATATTCAAAACAAGTTAATATTTTTATAGCCCATTCAAAATTCAAATTCTATTTTTAAAATAGATTTCCCCTTTTAAATCTCAAATATCCTTTTCACAATAATTTTATATATCAACATTTTGGCCCTAGTGATATTTAAATATCCAAAAACAATCAATTATCAAATCATGGGTTTTATAACACATCATATATGATAATATATATGTGGAAACAAACAGTAATAAATTTTGAGGAATCCAGTTGGATTCCTCCAACCTGTTTTCCTGCATCCACAGAAGTTAGTCAACATAAATAATACCCATCCTGCTAGGCAGGATATCGTGGTATAGAAGGTCATTCACTATCATAGCATGGGGCATATAGGGTCATCCACTAATGATACTGCGGGCATCCGCTAATGGTACTGTGGGTATCCAACCACCAATATATATATATATATATATATATATAAAAAAAATAACCACAAACATCAATCCTAAATAACTAATATATATTTAATAGTAGCCACAGTAATATTTTAATGCAACCAAACAACCATCAATTAAAATAATTTAAATAAAATTCTTGAGTGACAATTACTCACATTGATTTTATTGTCGAATTATCGATTCGGTTCCTAATCAAAAGCTCCAACTGGCTCCCCGTCATTCCAATCCAATTCCAGTACATTGTATTTGATGATACGAAGCCAACTCATCTCGTTTTACTGAAATATTTTATCGTATGCCATATTTATTAACTTTACAAGATTAGGTATAAACTAAACTAATTTAATTAAAATTAAAATTTAACTAAACTAATTTAATTACCTTTTTAATCTCCCTTAACACTGTGACAAAACTACAACTGAACACCAGCCACCATCCATTACCATCGAGCTGCCACACTACCAGATAAATGTTCGACATCTCCTTCCAATCATCCACCTAAAACCGTGTTTCAACCCATACCATCAGCCATTAGTGTTCAAAGAAAGCCTCCAACATCAGTCCATATTTACTGTACCTAAAAACACAACCCCATAAATCCTCATTTGCAAACTGTCGTACCCCCCAAAACCATCCCCATCATCATAAATCACGCAACCCCAAAGAAAATCTTGTCCTCATCCTCTCAATACAGATCAAACACCCTTATTATTCCAATGTCGCATTCCCCTTTATCACCTCAAATTATCAGACATCGGCTTCCACAAAAACGCGACTTTCAACCCTCTCTGCTGCCATATAGTAAACTGCGATCCATTGAATCAGTTGCTAGCTTCGTTGCCACCCAAAATCGAGTTCAAGGACGTCGCTGTAACCATAAAGGAATGAAGCCCTAGCTTGCGATTTTAACTCGATCCCTTAAAACCCATTATCGCTGAAGCCCAAACCAAATCGCAGCTTCCAGTTCAATTGCGAAAATGAAAATCTATCCCTTTTAAATCCAAAGACATCGACGTGAAGATGGTGAAGTTTGAACCCCATAATACTGCGCGGTTTTTGAAGAGGATGATGATTTAAGCTTCTGTGGATCTGGGTCTAAACCGCGAGTTCGATTTTTGATTTTGAGTTTACAAACATGGAGCGTCCATTTTTGTTTGTTCCTGAAATTCAATTTGTTTGGAATGAATTGAGAAAGCACGGGTTGTTTTATAATAGAGAGATAGGCTTAGTATGTAAGTAATACGTCTGCGTATTTACACTAGGTAGGTTAGGGTAAGGTACAATATAATTAATTTGATTAGATTTTGATTTGATTACTAATTAATACGATTTGAAATAAAAAGACTTTTATTTCTTTTAAACAGATTCTGATTTGATTTTGAACCTATCCATCAATCAAATATTACGGGGTCCGCAACATGAAACCGTGAACCACTATTTTAACATGACGACTGATATTTCAATGTTATAACACTATTTTGAACTCAACAGAATAGAACCTGGAATTAAATTTGAATTTATATATAAAATAACCATATTAAATTGATATAATATTATTTAAATTCCAAAAACAAATAAATTCTTCGATAATAAATTATTATTAACGTCTTCTATATTCAAATATAATATATATTGATCATCTGAATTGTTTTGATTAAGTTTTATCTTCGAATGAATTGTTCTCGTTTTCAGATTACGATAATTATATATATTCGAAATAATCGTATATCGATTATAAACCGATAATCCAATATAAAAATTCTTTTATATTGTTAATTCAATATTTAAATGATGTAAAATATTTTAAAATAACTGTTCGAAAATCTGGGTCGTTACATTCTTGCCCCCTTAAAAGAATTTCGTCCCCAAATTACTAAGGTAGGAAAAATAGTACGAACCCATTTCTTTACAAAAATCCATTGATGTTGAAACTCAAACATTTCTTATTTCAACAAAATTAATCCTACCAAAACTTTTGGTTGTCGATTATATTACATCACATATATACTCACATTCATTTATTCTGAATGATTTACAACTAATATATCCAATTCATATTTCACTCATATGCATTCAGTCTCATTCAAATTGATTTTAATTCAATTCATTTACTTCAATCTATTTAACTTGTTAAGTTAATTTAAATTCCAGAATTCAAATACCTAGGTTTTTATTTCAAATCCTATTGAAATCACATAAATATATACATATATTTATAACCATTTTAAATTCAAAACATTTGAATTTTCAAACCACTTATTTTCTTTCACACAAATTTCCATCAAAAACTTTTCTAAGGTAGCAATTCATCACTTAGAAACTCGAAAATGAACACTGACGATGTTGCAGTCAACATCAGAATTATTTTCCAGCAACTGAAGTGAGTTCAGTGCTTTACCCTTTCAAAATCCATTCAAAAATGATTTTGATTCAAAAATCCTTCTAGAACAAAGCTATATTATTTTAATATACTTCAGAAAATATTTTCAAACTTGTCAGGATTTAAATTCCAAATTCTGGTTTGAATTCAATTTTAATTCATCTCATTTGTATATTTCATTTGTATACAAGTTATATTTGGTTAAACATAACCAATCCAATTTTATAATCTTATTCGATTATAATCTCCCTACACATCCATATCTTATAAAAATTTCATAAATTTATTCTATTTGTACCAAAATAGAATTTCGGGTAAAATTATTTTATTTACCCACTTAAAACAATATCATGTTCAATCTTCTGTTAAAGAATTTACAAATTCTTATCGACGTCGTGGCGTCCCACGATTCGACCAGAATTCATACACCACTCAACAGACAAGTCAAAACAACATAAAACAATTTTTATATCAATTAACAAATACGCGCTCTCGTATATATATACTCAACTCATTCTAAGGTACTACAGACCCTATCTCTAATGAGCACATCCCACCAAAGCCTAGGTATTCGCTCAACCTAAGCTCTGATACCAACTGTAACGGCCCGCAAATCCGTACTATCTGAGTTGACTAATAACACCACACGTCCAACCCAAATTGCATAGAAATACGTATCATTATTAGAAAGAAGTTAGAGGATGAGAAATAGAAAGAAAGAAACGTTAGAATAGAAGAAAACAAAGAAGAGAAATCTCACAGCAGAACGAATAAAATATATTATATAACATAACTTTTTGAAATACAAAACAATAACTTTATATACATATCATTATCAGATCACAACAGTTATTCCTGGGACAGTTATAAACACCTGTTTCCAAATACCACATAGTACACAGCGGAAATATGATAGTCTACAGCTAACAGATGAAGCCTCCTACTTCAAGCTCCTCCAAGTGAATCTGTAAAACCCCGACTACTTGCTGCCCGTACAAATTTGGGTACCCAAGAGTTTAGGGAAAACAAACAAAATAAACTCTGGGTCAGTCATGGGACAGGTTTGAGTAAACTCCAATCATTTGTTTGACTTTAAAAATCCTTTCGAAAGAAATGATAATCGTAAGACCGATCCACACATAAGCACGGATGGTTTTTACCTTACGATAACCAAAAATATTTTTGATATATAATCCAGTGATATTATAATAATGTCTACATTAAATAAATAGAATCTAGCGGAACATTTGCATCTCACGCTCCATATATAATATAAAACCAAAAACCGCAGGGCGCTTATTGGAGATTGGATTCCGACTATGACAAGGTATGGAAACAATTGCCGATAGTGTATCTCTAGAGGGGAATACACTGGGTTCAACAAGAACATCTTGCAACCCGACCCACACATGACCGACCACTCATTTCGCTTGAGTGTATCGAATGTATATCACCAACGGTCGGGATTAGCAACCGTTTCCTGAAAAGGGACAACATCGATAGATTAAAGAAGTAAAAGGAATTTCTCTAGATAGGTGATTATACACCCTAGTGGGAGCGACCCACATAGCCATGCTGCCTGCCCGATTTTTGTAATTTCCCGGTTGTTGAGGCCTGAGGCTACGATTTCTTATCATTCATTGATAGCACAATCACTTTGAATGCCACATTGTCAGATCCGTTAATCACTAATTGATTTGCACAAATACATTCTGGATATTGTGCTAAGAGAATAAATTCTCCACCACCATATATATTTGTACCGAACAATCTATGCGATCATTGGATATACTCTGTCAGACATTCGTCCATATACAATCGTTCTGGGACTAAACGAAACTGAAGGCACAATTTCTATTAATAGAAAAAGCCCTTGCACTTTACTCCATCTTCGATTATCTTCATATAATCTGATTTGCAACGTTACTGCCAATACAGAGTGGTTCACAGATAATAATCGAACCGGTCTCTCCATATTGACAACGATATTGGCAAACACTTCGATAGTCGGTTATTTAACTATCAAAAAAACAAACATTCATTCAAAGCATCAAACAAATCACTGGGCCATTTAATTGATATTTCATTCATTAATTAAATCACTACTCCATTTCCTTATCAATATTTGTTAGCCAAATATTTTCAACAATCGTCTTGGCCTATTACGCTATTAAAAAAAAACATTTCCATATATCGTCTTCTTTTATTTTCTATACTTAGAAAATATCTTCTATTTATAATTGGAGAACATTCCACTTATCTCTTTCACGCCAGTTCATTTTTAGACTTAGGAAATATTTATTATTATATTTCCAAAATTCCACTTATTTTGGGTTCAAACAAATGTTATGTAAAACATCGTTACAACAACCCAAAATACTGCATTCGACCGAATCTCTTTTAAACATTTCTCTTCGAGACTGAATCTTGTTATTTATCAGCAAATAATGAAATCAATCAAGTTGGGGTATAATTACCTCTCAGACCTTGACTGAAAATATTATTAACTTCAAAACAGACAAGAATGCTAACTCAAATAATCAACACTATATTAAACCAATTTTCCATTTCTAAAACATATATACTTTCCTCTTTCTATTCTTACTCGATTTAAATTCACAAATTTTCTATTTGTTTATAATATTATATTTTTAATTCGTTTCCTTATCGAATTCTATATATATATATCGATACATTGATTTCTAACTATCAAATTTTCTTAAAAATATTCTAATTCCCTAAATTTTCGGAAAATTTCGCCATAACCTCCTTTGTACCGATCAATAGTTCAAATTTCAACTCGCCTCTCTAGGCCCTTTCCATTCAAAAAGAAAATCAAAAAACCAAGTGGCTTGCCAATTCGGCGCATAAAATCTCATATGGAATTTAAACATGTACCTTTTGGTTGAGCATTTCAATTTATATCTCTTCATATACTTCATTCCAAACCTGCTTAACACATATCCAAATATTCCTATTTGGTTTCAACTCAACCCATTCATCTTAACCCAATTCGCTAATTTATTTTCTAATTGGCTGTATTTGCCTGTTTCACTTCTTATTTGAACATATAACATTCAAATATATTTTAATCTACTCATGAACCCAATCTAATTCCATTTTCAACTCGAGTTACATATTCGATTTCGAATAAAAAATTTCAAAACTCTTTCACTTATCCAACGCCCAATTTTTGATTCAAATCTCGATTAACTATTTATTCTTCAAACTAGTCAAATCTATTTAATAACTAAAAATTTGATTTTTGTTTTAAAAATCATTTCACTTACTTCACTGGAGTTCATATTTATTTTATATCTCCAGTCTAGATTTTTCTGATGTCAATTCGGATTTTATTTCCTTAAAATCCTTTTATTTATTTAAATAAACCGTTATGGTTTTATAATGGTTCTGGCGCTGCTTTTCTGAAAATTTGATTTTGACATAACTCAAATTCTATACGACGAAATTCAGATTTTTCTCTTCCATTAGAAAACTATTGTCTAATTGGTCCTTACGGTTCTTGTTTCAAAGAATTCCGACTTAATTTGAGTTCTATATACTCAACTGTGTTCGAATCGCCAATTTACGAACTGCCGCGCTGCAACGAGTTCGTTTTAATTATATTTATATATATAAACTTTTATACTTCATTTATAATAAATTCAACTCCATTCTGATATATTTTTAATATATATCAAATCACTTTCCCAATTCAACATAATATTTTCGATTATCTATAATTGTTGATTTTTCCTTACTCCGTAATATATTTATTTATACTTCGATCTTCTATATTTAATTCCAATTCCTTTTATAAATAAATTATTTATAAAATTCGATATAATCGAATTTCAATTATAAACCCGTTGAATTCTTCTCAATTCAGCTTATATTCAAAATTCCGAAATATAATCAATCGTTTTGTTTCAAAACACTTCCCAATTTTCTTTCAAATTCCTATTTGAATTTAAATATTCAAATTATCTCTTGATAATTAATTCATTATATTTATAAACACCATTTTATAAATTTCCTTGTATTATATTTAAACAAGTCTATTTCGAAATCTATTTAAAACCAAAATCATATTTTGGAAAATTCTATTTATAATAACTAATATATATAACACCCGATTTATTTTCATATTCAATTTAACTTCTATTTAAATAAATTCGAATTAATTGAATTCAAATCATAAATCCTTACGGATTTATTTTAGTTCAATTTATATTATGAACATCAGAATAAATTTCATCGTTTATTTCTTTAAAACGATTTTCCCATTTCTATTTTTTTAATTCACTTTTGAATTTAAATATTCAAATTATCCAGTGATAATTTTTCCACTTCATTTATAAACACCGTTTTTATATTCATTTCACTTCTCTGCATTATTAATTTATAAACCACGTTTGTAAATTCATTTCAAATCCCGCATTACCGGTTTATTAACAACGTTTATAAATTCATTTCAAATCCTGCATTATCGATTTATAAACAACGTGTATAAATTTCAATACTTGTTTTATATTCAAAACAAGTTAATATTTTTATATCCCATTCAAAATTCAAATTCTATTTTTAAAATAGATTTCCCCTTTTAAATCTCTAATATCCTTTTCACGATATTTTAATATATCAACATTTTGGCCCCAGTGATATTTAAATATCCAAAAACACTCAATTATCAAATCACGGGTTTTATAACACGTCTTATATGATAGTATATATGTGAAAATAAAAAGTAATAAATTTTGAGGAATCCAGTTGGATTCCTCCAACCTGTTTTCATGCATCCACAGGCGTTACTCAACATAAATAATACCCATCCTGCTTCGAGGCAGGATATCGTGGTATAAAAGGTCATCCACTATCATAGCGTGGGGCTTATAGGGTCATCCGCTAATGATACTGCAGGCATCCGCTAATGGTACTACGGGAATCCAACCACCAATGTATATATATATATATATAAAATAACCACAAACATCAATCCTAAATAACTAATATATATTTAATAGTAGTCACAGTAATATTTTAATGCAACCAAACAACCATCAATTAAAATAATTTAAATAAAATTCTTGAGTGAGAATTACTCACATTGATTTTATTGTCGAATTATTGATTCAGTTCCTAATCAAAAGCTCCAACTGGCTCCCCGTTATTCCAATCCAATTCTAGTACATTGTATTTGATGATACAAAGCCAACTCATCTCGTTTTACTGAAATATGTTATCTTATGCCATATTTATTAACTTTACAAGATTGGGCATAAACTAAACTAATTTAATTTAAATTTAAATTTAACTAAACTAATTTAATTACCTTTTTAATCTCCCTTAACACTGTGACAAAACTGCAACTGAACACCAGCCACCATCCATTACCATCAAGCTGCCACACTACCAGATAAATTTTCGACATCTCCTTTTAATCATCCACCTGAAACCGTGTTTCAACCCTTACCATCAGCCATTATTTTTCAGATAAAGCCTCAAACATCAGTCCATATTTACTGTACCCGTCATCCCAAAAATACAAACCCGTAAATCCTCATTTGCAAACTGCCGTACCCCCCAAAACCATCCCCATCATCATTAATCACGCAACCCCAAAGAAAATCCTGTCCTCGTCCTCTGAATACAGATCGAACACCCTTATTATTCCAATGTCGCATTCCCCTTTATCACCTCAAATTATCAGACATCAGCTTCCACAAAAACGCGACTTTCAACCCTCTATGCTGCCATACAGTAAACTGTGATCCATTGAATCGGTTGCTAGCTTCATTGCCACCCAAAATCGAGTTCAAGGACGTCGTTGTAACCATAAAGGACGGAAGCCCTAGCTTGCGATATTCAACTCGATCCCTTAAAACCCATTATCGCTGAAGCCCAAACCAAATCGCAACTTCCAGTTCAATTGCAAAAATGAAAATCCATCCCTTTTAAATCCAAAGACATCGACGCGAAGATGGTGAATTTTGAACCCCATAATACTGCGCGGTTTTTGAAGAGGACGATGATTTAAGCTTTCGTGGATCTGGGTCTAAACCGCGAGTTCGATTTTTTATTTTGAGTTCACAAACATGGAGCGGCCATTTTTGTTTGTTCCTGAAATTCGATTTGTTTGGAATGAATTGAGAAAGCATGGGTTGTTTTATAATAGAGAGGTAGGCTTTGTATGTAAGTAATAGGTCTGCGTATTTACACTAGGTAGGTTAGGGTAAGGTACAATATAATTAATTTGATTAGATTTTGATTTGATTACTAATTAATATGATTTGAAATAAAAAGATTTTTATTTCTTTTAAACAGATTCTGATTTGATTTTGAACTTATCCATCAATCAAATATTACGGGGTTCGCAACATGAAACCGTGAACCGCTATTTTAACGTAACGACTAATATTTCAACGTTATAACACTATTTTGAACTCAACAGAATAGATTCTGGAATTAAATTTGAATGTATATGTAAAATAACCATATTAAATCGATATAATATAATTTAAATTCCAAAAACAAATAAATTCTTCGATAATAAATTATTATTATCGTCTTCTATATTCAAATAGAATATATATTGATCATCTGAATTGTTTTGATTCAGTTTTATCTTCAAATTGAATTGTTCTCGTTTTCAGATTGTGATAATTATATATGTTCAAAATAATCGTATATCAATTATAAACTGATAATCCAATATAAAAATTCTTTTATATTGTTAATTCAATATTCAAACGATGTTAAATATTTTAAAATAACTGTTCGAAAATCCGGGTCGTTACATATGAGGCCAAACAAGCCCGATTGTTATAAGAACAAGATCCAATGGAAGTTGAAGAAGAAGAGATTCTATGGAAAGCATTGAGTATCCATCCTCAAGTCGTAATCTCAAAGACACGATTATTCAAAATAAAGTGAAAATTATTAAAAATCAAAAGAAGCTTAACAAAAGGTTTAACCAGAAGCTTTCCAAATTATCCAAATTCATAATCAAGATAGGAAGAAAGCTTGGAATTTCATCTTCCTCATCATAATCCGAAAACTAGACCATATAGTTTAATCTATCTTTATATATTTCATTGTATTATCTTTCGAATCTCCTATTTAAGTATGTCTTGTTTAGTTAGATGTATTTGCTTTTTAGTAAGTAATGATGGAGTTTTATTTATGTTTTAATCATATTTATGTTTCTAGAAAAATCATAAGAAATATTATAATATTACAAGAGTTCAAAATATTTCAAAAAATTCAAAATTTCAAAAGACACACAATAGTATGTCGACATAACCAAACCTGTATGTCGACAGATAACAGAAATTTTTTCAAACTTTTTCAAATTTTAAAATTAAATAACTACTCATGTCCATTCAAAATTCAATGAATTCCAGACCCTATTTAAGTCCATTTCTTCCAACAAACTTCATTATTCCATTACTCCTTCTTCCTTAATCATTTCTCATCAGACCCATGGCAAATCCTATCCGTAATCTAAGTGAAAATCTAGAACAAACTCTTAGTTCATTCAAAAACATTCTCTCTATCATTCTACGAAATCAGCATCATCTTGAATTGAGTCAAATGAAGATGTTCGAACAACAGGAAAAGCACTTTTACGCAATGCAATGACTAATCTCTTCTCTTTACAGAGATGAAGAAAATAATCTCGGAAAGGCTCCACCAACCACCAACCAAAGAAGATGAAGATTGGGAAGTAATTAATAAGGATCCTATCTTTGGAGAAGATGGTTGGGTTGAAGTTCCAAGAGATGTTTAGTTGTTTGGTACGATTTGATTGATTTGTTTAAATATGGTGTGGTGTGAATTAGATTATATTGTTTGAAACTCGCACATATTAAGACATATGGTATGACTCAGTTTGGATTGGTTTTTATATATTAAACAAACATATGTAATAATACTTGGATTGGTGTGTATTTAATCATCATATTAAGTATTACTCTTTAGTTTTAGGATAATTATCTATGTTCTATTTAGAGAATTATATAATTTAGGGGGAGTATTTCTAGGATTATTACTTTGATTCTACAATTGTTTAACTTAAGGGGAGTATATTTAATCTTTCTTATTGATAATTCCAAAGTGGGAGAAATTATAAAATATAGGCCTAGTTTTATAGAATTCTTATAGACAGGGGGAGTACAAGAGGATCATCATCAAATAGGTATATACAGATATGATATTTTATAAACTAAGGTTGTCAACATCAAAAAGGGGGAGATTGTTGGAGAATGGAGTTTTGATGACAACAACCTTATTTCAATTATCATTGATTATAAAATATATACTAACATCTTTATCTAGAATATATATATATATATATATATATATATACATATGCAGGATTTGTATACAGGAATTAATACCGAAGACTGTACAGTTTAAGAGCTTTTAGAGATTCAGAATTCAGAGTAGATTCAAGACTCATGAGTAATCAAGATTTCAAAAGTTCAAGAATAATACATTTATAGAGTCCAGATTTCGTAAGACTCTAAATAACACACCAGGTTCAAATCCAAATTCAAATTCAAATTCAAATTCTGATTTTTCAATTATTTCCTCAATCCCTTCTATTTTGCTTTTTTATTTTATTCTCAATTCTCTCTATTTTGTTTTTATACTTGTTTCTATTTTTATTCTTCTTTGTTTAAAACTTATGTTTTTATATATACTTTATTTATATTTTATATAGTTTAAAACCTTATAATTTTATAGATGTATTTATATTGTTTAAAAATATGTTTTCATATATTTTTCTATTATATAATATTGATTTACAACATTAGAATTTTACTAAAGAATTTTAGAATTAATTTTATTTCAAAATTTTTGAAAAATGCTTTGAAAATGAAATTTACACATGAGTATGTCGACATAGCAAAATATGTATGTCGACATATAGCAGCTATCTTTCTAAATTTGAAGGGAAGTGCCTTTTCATTATTTGAAACTCTTCAGAACCGTTGCAACCCTTCATTCTCTATAAAAAGAGGTTAAAACCGAATTTTCTAACTGCCCTTCTTCTCCATCTTCATCCTCTTTAATCCTATCATTACTCTTCTTCATTTTTATGGTTTTTACACTTATACTCTGCCGAATTTACTTCTGAATTGATCAAACTTCTTCTCTCTACACTCTCTACTCTCTGAATCAAGTGCTATTGAAGAGTTATAGTGTCGTTTTGTAATTGCTTGGGTTGAAAGACCCTGTTTGTAAGTCAAAGAGTAAACGGTTTATCCTTGTATGGATATCCTATTGGTTTAGATTGGGAGGTTTCAGTTTCTGTGCAATTGTGTTTCACAATTAATACTATTGTATACGTTCTATTATATTTCATCCTTGCGCTGTGAGTTTTATGACAGATTCTGCTTGTGTTTTCATTCCTTGATGATCATCCGTAGTTGCCTAACACACCTTTCAGCGCATTATTCCTCTTGTTAGTGCAGGTGTTGTGGGCGGTCATAACACATGACATGACAGGTGACAGTTGATCTGATGTTCATGGATGACTAGAAGCGTTCAAATAGGAATGAGAGCGAATCTTTAGGAAAGTATCTTATGCATAAGCAGGCTACGTTCTTATCGGTCGAAATTTGTTTGACTCTTCATGTTTGTGTATCAAACTTCTGCAGGGTAGACCCAATTTGGACCACTAGCTATCTGGGTCGATCAGTTCTTCAGTCAAGAATATATGGCCTTTTAGACTAACTCAATGGGCTTCCATGCATGAAGTTAATGCACTTTTGACAACCTTGCCAAAAGGCTAGTCGACGTTTTGTCTCCCCCCCAAGTATGCTGCATTTAGAACGCGACATGCATTACAACCTTAATTTTTGGATTATTTTTATTTGTCATCCAAAGGATTGAGAATTACTACAGTCGAGAAATCGGAAAGTTGTGCATAAGTTGGCTTGGAAATTCTTCCATGAATCACTAGAATTGTAGGTCAACAATTTGGCAGTCGGTCACTTAGGATCAAAATCCTCTCTTTAGGGAAATAATACTTCGTCATACACTGGTTCATTCCGGGTATCCCTGTAGACTTAGAGAGTGACTCCGGCTCCGAATCTGGAACCAAATTCGTCCAGGCCTTAGCACCAAAACTCAGAATCAATCTATTACTTACCAGGGAAACATGAGAGATAAGCAGGGCGATAGCTGCAATAGAAGTACCTAATACCCTTCCTAGTGCTACAGTTCTAAGAGATCCTATCGACACTTGGCATTACATGATGAGTGAATGACAATTGAAAAGGTTGAATGTAAAACAAAAGTTTCCTTGGGTCGGCATCCACATTCTTCAGAGAGATGGTCGTCCTCACAATCCGCCAAGCAGGCTCATGGCGCTGACCCGCCCACGGTGTACTACATGGGCTATTCCACCATTTCCTCCTTTCATAGTCAATTTTTTGATATGGATGAACTTGGCGCCGATGCAACTTCACCCCATTGCGTATGCTAATCTATTGTCACTTTATGTTTTATACATGGGGCATTCACACCAACCCCAACATTCGAGGATATAGTCTTTTTCTTTAATTTCAAACATCGAAATGATTACATTCCTTCCTTCCTTTTCTTTGAGGCTGTCCGTAGGTGGAAGATTATCGAGGACATTCCCATCAAACTGGAGGACATTACACACGACTGGTTCTATGTCCCCTAGCAAACGGGATTTTCCCGTTACTGGCTCCAAAGCAGTAAGTCTTGCATTTTGATAGATCATTCTATAAAGAATTTTCTTATATAAGCCCTTTATATGTAGGGGTCGAGCCGGAAAAGCCTACATGAAGAAAATTTTAGGCATGATTTGATATATTGGCTGGTCTTAGCCCAAAGCGTCCAAGCATTAAGACATATTTGAGTAATGCATCTTTACATCGCTACCATCTTATGAATGCAGGGAGAACGTTAGGATCCTTGGGCAGTCGAGCTTCTCCCTTTCCTGTTACTCAAATGATTATGCCTCCAGCTCAAGAAACATCGGCCCTAGCTAAGAACGTGCCTCCAATCGGGGGGCCGTCCGTTCAACCCTCAATCGGGGAGGAAGCAACCGTTGTAATTCTTTCCCCGATGAAGGGGAAGAGATCTGCTATGTAAAGACTTATTGTGGAAGCTTACCGATCGAAATGCGGAATAGCTCAGTTGCAAGTGTTGCAAAGAAAACCCCATAAGAGATAATTGAGGAGGAACCTCGTGATCTTCAATCGAAAGGTTATACTGTTGGAAAGGATTCTTCTTTCACTCAGGATCCATAGGAGAAAGAAGTGGATTCTCCCTATCATGATTTAAAGAATTTGGAACTCCCCGAGAACATCCTTTATTCCCAAAATTTGAATTCAGCTTCTTTCTTTCCCAAGTCCGAGGAAGATTCCATACTTGCCAAACCGAAGGGTGCAAAAGAGACGAGCCAAGTACCAGGCTCGGGTCTATCTCGGGAGATCACTTAGGGTATACATGGCACAATCACTGCACATCACAGCACTATTTTCTCTCTTGTATGCTAAATGTTGATCAAATTTTTTTTGTCGTGCTTCAGATACTATGTAAAGAGGATATTACCATGATCAAGGGCTCTCTTCCAAAAAGAGGTAGTCTTGCTGGATTGGTCCCACTGCAAGGAAGACGGGGCAGAGAAAGTGATGATAGGCGGGATCGTGAGCATAGGGATCCCGGGCAAGGGAGGATAGAGCAAGAAAGAAGGGACCGAGAGAGGAAAAACCAAGAGAGGAAAAACCGAGAGAGGAAGGAGAAGGAGAAGAAGGAAACAGATAACATGGACAAGGAGAAGATGAGAAAGAAAAAATTCAGGAGAACAAGAAGGGTAGGGAGCATGATATGCATGCACACCGATCCACTTCTCATTCCCAGGATAGGACCCCTAGAGTTAATGATAAAACCGCTAGTGAGCATTCACAAATTGCTCCTCCCCGTCCTGGACCTTCCATCGATTCTCTGCTTAGGTATCCACCAGTCAGTTCACGTTGCCAGGGTCATACCATTCTTACTAAATGTCCTGCAAGAAGCCCTCAAATATCAACTTCCTCTGCTCAAGAACTGACACCCGCCATACAAATGAAAGAACTGGAAGAAAATTTCCCCCCATCTTCACTTTGTTGGCATCAAGTTTATTCCCGACCTTCAACCAATACCGTTGAACTTCAAAGAGAGGGTCAAGGCAGGCATCGACCTTGATTTATCCCAATATGATGCCATGTACACATACAAAGGGCGCATATGCAAAGTTTCTAAAAACACAGAGATAGAAAATGAAGGTATGCGAATGGAGTGGGACACAGACAAAAGAGCTCTTAAGATAGTGAAGAAAGAAATGGAGGAATATGAGGCTCAAGTGGTTGTGCTTAAAGAAATGTATGGGAATACCATGATGGACTTAGAGGCCCAAGTGAAGCCAATGGGTTAGGAATGTGCATCTCTTAAAGCCGGAAATGAGATCTTGAAGGGTGACAAAGAGCGTTTGGATCAGGAGGTGCAAAGCCTCAGAGCCCAACTTGCTTCTTCCTAGACAACCAGAAAACAAGCTGAAGATAATGCTGAGACTATGATTGAAAACACTAGCAACTCCTGACTCTAGCATGACATTGAGGTCCAAACTACCAAAGTCGAACATGCGGCTAAGGTAGAAGAGATGCGCAATAAGTTTAATGACAATGTATTGTTGTTCTTTGCTCGAGTCCTTTTCCATAGAGATCTTTCTTGGATGTGCAACTACCAAAGGATATGAGTCGATGCTTGGGAAGTGTTTATGAAGGAAAAGGTAGTGGTTATATAGGGGAAGCCAATGAACGAAGAAGCTTTAATAACCCAATTTTTGCGTAGTGGTGAGACAAAGGCATTGGCTGAGGGGAAAAGAATATAAGTGAATCAAGAGTCGCCGAAGAATAAAGGGTAAAAGGAAAGTCGATCATGGAGGGGGAGACTAGTGCAAGTAAGGAGAAGACATCTCTTCCCCATCCCGCCGGTAATGTTGTCGTTAGCCAATCCAATATTCCACCTCCAAATCAGCTTTTAGGAGAAATAGAGGAGTATAGTCCGGATGATCCCCATCTTCCTCTATTCCAAAAGAGTCCAATTGCCCCTATTTTTGAAGCAAAGACTTCTGATAAGCTAAAAGAATCTACAGATGATGGTAAATCACTACTTCCTTCTCAGTTCTAGAGAATTCAACCCTTCAATTCTAACTATTACACTTCCTGTCATAGGTACACCAACAGGGAAGAAAGTTAACTAGGTCAGAAACCAAAGAGCCAGGGAAGGATCATACTGCCATACAAGTAAAAATGAATAAACGATCGATGCTTTGAAGGAACTAGAAACGCTCAGTCATATGAGGATGATGTAGTGATCATAGGGGAGATCAAGAAGACCGATTCCCTGGCTATTGCAGAATTGAAAGTCAGAGATAAGAGCAAGGTCTCCTCTCTTAAAGTTGAACCATCCACTGGTCCCCTTGATATTCCACCTCTCTAGGCTATTCCTCCAACTACAAGCATGTCTGCTAAAGGAACTCTTTCCTCCGTCCCTATCAATCGGAATAAAAGGAAAAATGATGCAATAGTGTCTGCTCATTCCAATTCTCTTGGCAACAAGTCCAAGAAACAAAAGCGTCTTTGGTCTACTAAGGAAGCCATAAAGTTGATTAAGAAGAAAGAAATTGAGGAAGTCAAGAGGTCTGGTGGTAAGCCACCTCGAGATTAGTGATTTTTTTGTCTCATGTCGTTATAGGCCCTCTGGATGTTGTTGAGAGTGCAGCCCTCGCGTTTTCGCTTTTCCTTAAACCTGTATTTTCTCAACAAAGTTTCTGTTGATGTAAACAAAGTTATTTGCCTTTAAGTCTTTGCATTATTAATAATACGTTGGAGGTATGTGACAAGACATGAGGGAATGACATAAGTGCCCCAGTCTATTTCAAACTCTAAGTATTGCTCGAGTAAAGTCCATAATTGGCATACTTGTCCATTCTTATGCCCCCAATGTCGTGGAAGGACGGTTTGGATGTCAGGTCCTCCTGTAGGTTTCAAAGATCGATTAGACCCAAACTAAGGGTCGAACGATCTTGGGTAGAGGTATATAAGTCCTTTTATACTCTCCCCTTAGTCATTAAGGATTAGAGTTTCAGGGATCAAGTGGTTTTCAATCTGGATGCACCTTTCACACTCATCCATAATTTTATACTCCTTCTCGGGTCATGAGAGTTGGAGTTATTTAAACAAGTATTCATGTTGTTTGCATCGGCGTCATTCCCACTTTTGGTCTGTAAAGTGTAATCTGAAGACTCGAGGGTTGATATCAAAATCGAAGTCAGTTGACCCATATTTTCTTTCGATCCCGAGCGAAATCATCTCGTTGAGACATGGATCGATAAACAAGCTTGGGGAGTAAGCTACTCCCTTAGTCCAAATGCTTGACCTATGTCTGTCGAGTCATAACATATAGTCATAGTCGCTAGAGTGGTGAGACTGAACATGAAAGGAGCTTTTATTTATAGACAACAATGGGTAACAAAACACACCTTATTACAATAATTAAATAAAAAAATTCTGTGAAAGATAACCTTGCAAGTGCTCAGCATTCCTTGCTCTTTGAAGGAGTTCACCGTCAATAGTCTCTAGCCTTAAGGTTACATTATCAAGCCTCCGTTGGATGACATAAGACCCTTCCCACTTGGGGCCCATATGAACGGGAGTCGGGAAGACCTATTTTAAAACAATCTCGCCAACATCGAAGGTCTTGAGCTAGACCTTCTTATTGTAGCATCGGACGACCCAACGCTGATGAGTCTTAGTGCGGATGTTAGCTTCTTCTCCATTTTCATCAATCATGTCTAATGATTCCAAGACGAGGGCCTTGTTCGATAGTGGGTCATAGTATGTAGTCCTATGGGAAGGAACTTCAAGATCTATAGGAATGACGACTTCCGAGCCATAAGACAGCGAAAGGAGTATGACCTGTGGTAGTTTTATGGGTGGTTTGATATTTCCTAAGGGATAAAGGTAATTCATCGATCCATTATCCTTTGGCTCGTTCCAGGCGTTTCTTCAAGATAGACTTGCTAATCTTGTTTACTGTTTCAACCTATCCATTGGATTGCGGATGCATGACTACCACGTACTTCTTCTCAATATGAAGCCGTTTGCAAAAATCTATGAATTTCGATCTGTCGAATTGAGTCTCGTTGTTAGTGATGATAGCCCGAGGTAGTCCGAATCGATATATGATATTCTTAACAACAAAATTGATGACTCATTTTGTGGTAATCATGGTTAACTGCTTAGCTTCGGCCCACTTTGTAAAGTAGTCTACAACCATGATTGCATACGTTGCCTCCCCTTTCGAGATTGGTATACTCCCAGTAATATATAATCCCCAAACGACGAATGGCAAGGGCTAACCATTTGGGTGAGTTTCATTGGTGGAGCCCGCAGATTAGGGCAAATCTCTAGCCTCTATCACATCGCCTAGAATAGTTGGTTGCATCTTTACTTATGTTCAGCTAGAAGTATTCGTACCGCGACATTTTCTTAGCCAGGGTTTGTCCTCCTATATGAGCACCACATTCTCGCTTGTGTAATTTTCGCAATATCCACTTAATATCGTCGTTTGCTGTACATCGAAGCATTGGAACCGAGAAACCCCTCCTGTAAAGTTTGTCTTGCTAGATGGCATACCTGGAGGCTTGTTGCACGAGCGCTCGTCTCCCATTTCTTCTTTCTAGGAGAGTCCCGTGTAGGAAAAAATTCCAGATGGGGGTCATTCAAGATTCCTTCTTGGGTTCAGTCTCCGTGGATTGATCGACTTCCATTTGATCTTTGCTCGGGGTGTTCAAAGTCTCTATAGGGACCAATTCTGTAACAATCGCCCATAATTCCTACACTTAACAAGAGGAATAATGTGTTGAAAGATGTGCCTGGTAGCTATTGACGATCATCAGTGTATAATAACATAAGTAGATCCGGTCGTATAACTCACAGCATAAGGATAAAATATAGTAGAACATATGCAGCAGCCAATAATAGTGAAGCAAAATTAAGCAGAATCTTAAACTTTTCATATCATCATGAGTTATCCATACAACACAGGAATACCATAAGAATTTGTAAAAACTGCCTCACTAAAAACCACTCATAGAATACATCGAACATCGGAAAACAACAAATAGTAGATAGTAGAAAATAATATGCCAGCCTCTTGCTCGTCCTCGCTCAACAACATCATCCCCATCAAGATCTACTACATGTCACCTGCTACTCAGTCAGCTCATTCATCACATGAATGAACAACCCAAGGTGATAGGAGGAAGACATAAACCTTGAGTCAGAAAACAGTCTTAATGAGCAATAAAACAATTATGTTATTAGTATCCCTGTTTGCTATCTTATTAGAAGGGGCCTCGCACTAGGTAGAGGCCTGGGCAAGCTTTACTGAATTAGATAGTAAGAGGTTCATATGGGGGTGGTTATGGGTGCGTTCCGACAGAGTCATGAGCGTGCATGGGTCCGACTGTGGAAAATAAGACGCTATAACACCTACGAATATTATTATGTTATATAGGTCGCTAGGTTAGGGAGTAATACACCCTACTACAGGGGCTAACACAGGATATTCGGGCAATAGGGAACCGACCGCTTGGGTAGTAATTAAGGTACACCTAATCATGTTGTTATGTAATTAGGTTAACACCTAATCCTTTTATGTAATTAGGGTACACTTAATCCTGCTGTTATTTCCTGCTGTTATTCTTGTTGTTAATCCTGTTAATGCATAATCATGTTGAACTTGTTATACTAGTATTGATGCAGACATATATGTTTATATGTTACCTGCCTTTAGGATATAAATGTGAAGCATTTCAAGATCATAAGTTTATTTCTGCTATTATGTCCATCCTGTTTAGTTTGTTTATTGTAACAATGTGCCTTTCTTATCCAGTCTTATTTACCTGTCTTGTCATTTATAATTTATGCATATTTGTAAATCACTGGAACTCACCAGACTTTACGTTTGACCTTTTTCTTTCGCCTCTTTTTTCCATTCCCCTCTCCCAAGGTCCTCAGGGTAGTGGTACTCAGTAGTAACTAGGATATCTCTTTAGCTTGGAGTTGACTTGGACCCTTTGAAATGTATCGCTTTGATCTTCTTTCCACTTTAGTTTGTCTTATTCTATGGGATATGACTTTATGTACTTGGTATTTTATTTTCTAAGTTGGCTTGAAAGACTGATTTGAGACAGTTTGCTGGTTGTAACTGGTTTTGAAATAATTCTGAGACTATGCTTTATTTCTATTATAATAAAGTTTAAAAAAATTCCGCAGCTTATTTTATATGTCTTGTATATTCTCTACAATGATTGCCTGTTGCGCTTCACGGAACTTAATGCATTCTCTTATGAGTGACGTTCACGGATATGAGAATAGGCAGATTAATCAACTAATCTACCAACATCAACAAAGAAGAACACAAACCCGTCTTCTCCACATCCAACTATGATAGCCTTTTACAACAGTCAAATAAAAACAAATAATACATTCATGCCAACCAGTTATCAGGCATAGGTCATCCTAATAGATATCGACATCTCCTAATCACAAGCCCCGAAGGCCTAAACCAACATCAGACAAGCTCTCGAGAGATATCTCCGTCGACGTCGATTAATCTACACAAGACGATACAAGCAAAACAATCATCATCCATGACTCTGGCTACCACCGCCAATCCTGGTTTGAAGCTATAATTGACCATATGACCGACTTAACATCATGTCGTCCGTCAAGGGCCAATGTTATCCCCAGTTCTAGTCAGACTACTACACGTCCCACGTATATTTGTCTCCCCTAGACAACTAGGTCCATCTAATGGGACAAGGGTACTCGACTAGTCCCACTAGTCATTTAGGCGTCCCTATTGTACCCTTACTTTGAGCCCGCTAGAACCTACGACAATGATAATCTCTCAACCGTCATAACTCTAGTCGCCATCAACGACAACTATCCACAAGCTCAGACCCCATCTGTGACACCCCACATCCGTGAATGTCACTCATAAGAGAATGCGTTAAGTTCCGTGAAGCGCATTAGGCAATCATTGCAGAGAATATACAAGACAGATAAAATAAGCAGCGGAATTTTTTTAAACTTTATTATAATAGAAATAAAGCATAGTCTCAGAATTATTTCAAAACCAGTTACAACTAGCAAACTGTCTCAAATCTGTCTTTCAAGCAAACTCAGAAAATAAAATACCAAAGTACATAAAGTCATATCCCATAGAATAAGACAAACTAAAGTGGAAAGCAGATCAAAGCGATACATTTCAAAGAGTCCAAATCAACTCCAAGTTGAAGAGATATCCTAGTTACTACTGAGTACCGCCACCCTGAGGACCTTTGGGGAGGGGGAATTGAAGAAAGAGGCGAAAGAAAAAGGTCAGACGTAAAGTCTGGTGAGTTCCAGTGATTTACAAATATGCATAAATTATAAATGACAAGACAGGTAAATAAGACTGGATAAGAAAGGCAAAGTGTTATGAAAAATAAACTAAACAGAATAACAGGATGGACAAAATAACAGAAATAAACTTTTGATCAGGAAATGTTTCACATTTATATCCTAAAGACAGGTAACATCTGAACATAT
Source organism: Allium sativum (assembly GCA_030737875.1). NCBI lineage: Eukaryota > Viridiplantae > Streptophyta > Magnoliopsida > Asparagales > Amaryllidaceae > Allium > Allium sativum. Next base: position 889,609,973 of record CM060916.1, on the reverse strand, counting down.
ATGTCTGCATCAATACTAGTATAACAAGTTCAACATGATTATGCATTAACAGGATTAACAACAAGAATAACAATAGGAAATAACACCAGGAATAACAACAGGATTAAGTGTACCCTAATTACATAAAAGTATTAGGTGTTAACCTAATTACATAACAACATGATTAGGTGTACCCTTATTACTACCCAAGCGATCAGCTCCCTATTACCTGAATATCCCATGTCAGCCCCTGTAGTAGGGTGTATTACTCCCTAACCTAGCGACTTATATAACACAATAATATTCATAGGTGTTATAGCGTCTTATTTTCCATGGTCGGACCCATGCACGCTCATGACTCTGTCGGAACGCACCCATAACCGCCCCCATGTGAACCTCTTACTATCTAATTCAGTAAAGCTTGCCCAGGCCTCTACCTAATGCGAGGCCCCTTCTAATAGATAGCAAACAGGGATACTAACTGATATGGGTTCCAAATAGTAGACTGACACAAGCCAAAACACCCTAAACTTGTGTCCCCAAAATCTAGGATTTAAGTGTCCCCAAAACCCGATACAACAACAGATGGGGAACCTCTTTGCTTATTAATACTTATATTCAACCTAACAGGTTCATGTTTTATTAGTAAGCATGGTTTTAATGTCATTATGCGTATATAACCCTATGTCATTTAATCAATGTTCGTTTAAGTAAAAGGTAACATGTCTATTCCTTCTGCATATTATTTATTAACTACATTCTCAAGTTACAGGTTCATGCATAAGGTTCATTTACAGCAAGTGTCTACAACAAGTCTACACATGTGTACTTATCCTTTTTCCCTAATTTATAAAATACACAGGTTTATACATATCTTTACCAAGTTATAGCGTATACACATTACTGCAAGCCCAACATGTGTATATTCAATCATTCCCAACTAATTAATATGCATAACTTCCTTTTTATGTCATTCATTATTGCGCTAATTATACATACACCCTATTCGGGTATAGCCTATGCTTCTAAAGGCCTAGGCTTGGCGTAAAATAAAAAGGAAACCGAGGGAGAAGAGTAGAATCACATAGGCATTAAGACTGGAAATAAACATAGAAAAATGGAAAAAGGAGGATAAATACATTTTACTTGTTATTCATTTTACATCATAGACATGTGTATAACTTGTCTAAGTAGCATTACAGACATGTATATAATTTGTTTAAGCATCACAGGCAGGTATATCGACTTGTTTAATTAACATCATAGGCATGTGTATAACCTGCAACATCACAGATATGTGTGACTTATTTAATTAACATCACAGGCATGTATATATCTTGCAATATCACAGACATACATATATTTTGTTTAACTAACAATAATACAAACATATAATAGAGTATAATGGCATAGGTGATAACAATGAATGAGGTATATTTATTTTACTATAAATCCTAGCTAGTTTCATTTAGTTGTCATGTTCAAGGCCCAGGAAATCAGATCTGTAAATAACTGTAACTCACAGTGAGTCGTGGTGATGATAAATATGTATATAACACATGGCCACATCAATTCCAGTTCAATCCAAGTTGTATGTATGTAAATCTTGATGTTGCTTCTGTTTAATTCAATCTTTAGCAGCATTCCCGTAACATCCTGTTAATTTAAACCATTTAAGTTATTGAATTAAATTTTATTATTGATTTAAAGTGATTTTAAAATAATAATTAAACGATAAATGCAAATTAGAATGTATTGGTTTAAATCATGGAATCGATTTATAATGAAATATTGATGTTTGAAATTTGTTATTTTCTTTTATAAGTGATTTAAATAGTTTTATATTGAAAATGTCAAAGTTTAATAGCTTCATTTGTATCGATTTTTGACGATTATTTGTGGTAGTGACAACTGATATATCTCAAATAAAGATAAATATGTAAAATAAAAATAAAAATCCAAAAAAATTATATTTGAGATGCGTCTAACTAAACATAGCGTACGAATAAATTTCATTTGAAAATATGCAGGTTTGTTCCGTTCGTGTTAAATTAATTAAAGATTAAATAAAGTCTCTAGAATGAAACGTTGTCAGAACTTGAGCGAATTGAACTAAAAATACTACACTATATTTTGAATAGAACGTCATTTTTCGTTTCGTGAAATTCGGACATTTGGACCACCGTATGTACATCCATAAATTCTTTTTTGTCCAAAACAAAGCACAATATATAAACCTTTAGTTGGCATATTTCATCCATTTTCCCAATCTTATCTCACGCAACCATGCATTGTTTTCCATGCATGCGTGTTAATTCAATTGTTCCCTTTCATTTTTGAATGCATCTAGGTGTCCCTAGTTTTTTTGAATTCAAACACAACTGTTCGTTCGTCTAAAGGTTGCATCAAACCTATTATATATAATGTAAAAAGGTTACAACAATTTGGTAAAGATCATAAATTTATTTATTTAAACTTTGGAACTGGTAAGTTGCACTGTTTTCATGAACGGACCGGGCCTCCGGTCCGACCATGAAAGCCTCGAACCAGCAGGATAAACGGCCCGGAAAGCCCAATAACCGAAATTTCCAACGAGCCCTGGAAACCGCGGCCCAACCACAAAAAACCGGGTTTTCTACCAAAATAAAACCAAATTGTACAATGTTTAATTTTTAAAACAGGCCAACGTTGATCAAAAAGCCCACAAAAGCACTTTGCTGCTGCCAGCGTTCTCAATTGCATTCAGGCGGTGCTTCTTTTATAGCCAAATGGATTGAAAACTTAACCTACTACATACAATGTGGGACTGAAATCAAAAGTGTTTCACTATTTTCAAACAAAGCTTTAGTTTCAGCACACATGTTTTGTTCTCAGTTCAGTTCTTACGTTCTGAAAAGCATTTTAATAGGTTTTTATAATGGTCACGGTTTTAACGGTTTGACCGGTTCAACCATTGAACCTTCCGACCGTAAGCAATCACGGTTCAATGGACGGCACGGTTATGAAAACTATGGTAAGTTGTAAATAACGGTTCTTCCGCCATTTAAAGACGCGAGAAAAGATAGGTATCACGTTACACGTTCTATTTTGAATAAAATTTCCCTCATACAAAAGAAACCACCCCTTTCCATTTTTCTTTTACTAAATCAATTGGGTTTCCCCAACTCCAAAAATCGTGGCCTCCATCGAAAAAAATTCAGATCGCTCCTTCCTTAAATCGACATCGCCTTATTCCCTTTCACCTACTTTGCCTTGTTGCATGTCACTCATGCCCATCCTCTCTGAATCACCTGAAGTCAACCCAACACCACCCACATCTTTATTGATGATTTCCTCCACTAAGCGCACCTCCAGGGAATGCACTTCTTTGCCGATATCCACCCTCCGACGCTGAGCCTCAGTAGCATTTCTACGAAAAAAGAATGAGCTCCTCGTCAAAGTTTTGATCGCTATCGATCCCAGTTTCTGATCACCGTAGAATCCCTGATCGACTGCGCTTGCTGCGCCAGTCTTAAGGTGAGTATTTGCTTGCGATTAATTTTTGATTCAAGTTTATTAACTTTAGTAAATTAACCAAATAGAATAGTTAATTTTTGATTGTTTGGCACTTTGATTTTGGTGTTGGTTGCTGCCTTGGCTGCGAATATTTGGGTTGCAATATGTTTAACGAAATTGTGCTACTACTATTCATTTTGTTGATCATTGGCTGTTAGGAAATCGTATGTGTGTGCGTTAGTTTGTACTTTGTACACATATAGCTTGTCACATATAAAATAAAAGAAAAAATCTGATAGCATGTAATAACTCTTCTTGTTGGTCATTGACTGATGGGCACTAATTTCCTGTTATTTGCATTTGCATTTGCTCCTTGTCTTGGCCATGCTGATGTAAATAACATGTACGTGTGCCTGTAAATTTTGGTCTCTTATTACCCTGCACGTTCTATTGTATGAAAACTTTGGTTAAAAAAATAAATATATATAGGTAGAATATTGTCACCAGAAATGAACATATACATGCAACATGCATTATGGCCATGTAATTGACTTATTACATTTGATATATTCCTGCCCGTGCTTTTGACCTATTATATGCTACTGTGAACTCTTGGGCACATACGCGCGTGCGCGCATATATATATATATATATATATATATATATATATATATATATATATATATATATATATATATATATATATATATATATATATGTATGTATGTATGTATGTATATATACACCCCCTACATATTGATTGCTGCACCTGTTTGTTGCTGTGTAGCGTATCAAGTTGATAACCGAATATTTGTTGCGTTTCTAAGTTGTAAACGTGAACCATATGCTACACTATTTATTGGTAGAAACTAGAATGCATATTGGTTCAGCATGTACTATGTTACCCTGTTTATTCATTGTAAAGCTACAGCAGTCCACGTCGTATTCCGGTATGCATGGAAGGTTGTACACTTGGCTATCTATGTTAATTGCTGAATATTTACCCCTATTACCTTAACATATATATACTACTGAGTTACCATTACCATGCCCATATACATTTTATAATGTTATATATAGTTGCTTAAATCTACATGCTAAGTTACCTTAACACCTTTCTATGTATGCAGCTAACACTAAATGTATCTTGTTTGGAACGTGAGTACCACTTTGAATCTTATATATGAAATTCATTGTTGAATACTGTGATCACCAAATTTATATTTTTATGCTGCCCTATTTTATAGCCTGAGATGCTCGATTTTGTCGCATATGTTGAATAGTTTAACTTGGATATTTGATAAACTCGAATATTTAATAAGTGATAGGATTAACTATTTATTTTAGTGTTTTATCGAAGTTAATTTATTTGAACAAAGATTAATCCTGACTCAAGTGTCTTGCGTTTTTTGCATGGAATGCTCGGGATGGATACGAGTGTTGCAGATCTATAGATCGTAACTATTGAAGTTACAGAGCGACCAAGACGCCTGCTTTTAGTTCGCTTAAAATTCACAAATTTTTGTTAAATAAATTAATGTTTTTTTTTATTTCGCTGTGCATATGAATTTTCCAAACTCAGTAATTTTGTATAAAATGCTTCCGCTGTAAGATATTGTAGTTTATTTATTCTATGATTTCTGTGTTGATTCTGTTTAAACCCTGTAAGCTAAATAACAATCCGTCGTTTCTAGCAGTTTAAGTTGGTTTAATTACTGACTTGAAGCGGTCAAAAAGGCAGGTCGTTACAGTTGGTATTAGAGCTTTAGTTTGGTCAAGGCTTAGCATATCGGTTTTAAGAACTCATAAAAGATAGGGTAACAATACCCTAGAATGAGTGGAATTATCACCAGATGTACTCTAGAGAGAGCATATTTTGAAAAATAAAGCATTCTGCAAAATATAAATTATTTTGAAACGTAAAGTATTTTGAAATTTAATTCCTTTCGAAATCCCCACTTTTCGAATCCGTTCTCTTTGATAGCTTTCTTTGTTAAGGTCTCCTTAGATTTGAATCTTGATCCCATTTGAAATCCATCTTTGGGTTGTCACGGTTTGTCGAGATTATGAGTGAAAAGTAAGGGAATTAATAAAATTAGTTTTTAACTTATTGAATTGAATCAAATATTTGGGAAATACTTCTAATAAGAACAGATGGTTGTTGAAATTTAGGAAGTGTTAACTACTAAAGTATGTATGTTGAATGGATGAATAAATTAAAGAATGTTGAATCATTGAGATAAAATAAAAAGTATATATTGCAAATAAAGATAAGTTGTGGAATAAAATGATTTAATTATAACTAAGTGTTTAAACCAAAAATGGTTCGACATCAATGATGTCTTATCGACACTTCACCAAGAAGGTATGCAATAGAAAATGAGACAACAATCGCAAATGCAAGTAAAGAGTACAAGGATTTTTATAGTGGCTTAATCTAGGAAAGATCTATGTTCACTTTTGAAGTGATTTTCATTACCATGGAGAAATTTACAAAATTCATCATCTCATACATCTCACTTATTACACTCGTTCACTCTCTTTATGATAATTTCTTACTTTTTGCTCTCTTTACGCTTAGATCTCACTTGGATTTGAGAAGGAACAAATTAGATCTCATGATTAGATAATCTTCCTTGATTCCATCATAAAATTAGTGTTAGATCTGTGCTTTAAAGAGGAGTAGTAGTGGTTAGAGGTCAACTGGATTGAATTGGAGTAAGAATTAATGGTGTTTGGAAAAGATGAGATCCACTTGATGTTGATGGAAGAAGGAGCGAGCTTAGGAAGCCATTAATGGAGCTTGAGAAGCTTAGGAATGGTGGAAAACCGAAATGACAATGCTTTGGGATAGCTCAGGTCGGTCCCCTAAATGGTGATGAAATGGTGATTTAAAGGAGAAGTTTGGATCAGGTGGCAAAGCTGTAATTATGAAATACAGGGTACATTTATAGGGATATTTACAGAACTGTCACTGAATAGTTGGAGTTAGGCTGACACAAGGCTGGCACCTTGTATGAACGAGCGACCAGGTATGTAGTGTGCGAGTGGCCCTGTTTCACTGCATGAACGAGCCAAATATTCGTATGGAACGAGCGGCTTCTGTACTTACATTTTGTGACCAACCCCTTATATTTACGTCTATGCCATTTTGTCTTCTGGCGAAATAAGGGGTAAAATATTGCACAAAATGTCATTGTTCGTATACTTCTACTGTGCCATTATATTATTTCTTTGATCTGCCTTGTTCATCAACACATACGCTCGTCCACTGGAGAAATGCTTGCTCGACCGACTTGTCGGTGAGCTTCTGCTCGATCTGTCGGTCACATGGCCTGCTCGACCACTCTACTGCACGACCTCACTGTGTTCGACTAGTCCTAAATGCCATGCAAGACCCTTCCAAAATGAACAGTGCTTGAGCACTATTGCTTGGTGAGATGCTCTACCGAGATGATGCCAAAGTGGATGAATGAGCAAGACGTGGCTTGTTCGAACCTTGGTACTCCAATGTGGTGAACGACTTGTGTTGTAGATACTCGACCAAGAGCTACTGATGAACTGCTCGACCGTTCTCCCTAGTGGTGCTCGAGCTTGGGTGCTTGACCGGGGTTGGCATAGTGCACTCATGTTTTTCGACAAAAGGCCAGAATAAGTTAGTTAACACTAAGGAGATCGTTTGACTAAACCTTAAGAATTTTATTTTGGCATACTTTGAAATTGATTTCTAAGTTTTGTGGAAAAAGTACTTGTAGTATATACATGTGTTTTCGAATAAAAAGCTTGAAGTGATTTTATGAAATGTTTTCAAAAAAGGAAAATATATGAGTGGAGAACCCACTTTAGTCACTAGAATATAATTTCAATGATAATTTCACTACACTGGAGTTTATTCTCAAGTCTCAAAGTGGGGGAGACCACTTTGGTAGCTTTGCTACTTGTTTATCCAACGAAGTTTGATTTTTGAAGCATGATTTGATATACATACATATATATTTTGAATGATTGAAAGAAAATCTGGAATTGATTCTCAAGTTTGGTCAAATGATAATTCTATATATTAGGATAGTGTAATTGTACATCTTGAGGGGTTTTGAGAAGAAATGATTGAACTCATGATTTCCAAATATTGAATTGAAAATTATTTTTTTCTCGGCTATTTGAGTGATCCAACCCTTTGTGAACAAGATTTAAGTTTTAAGTTGAGTATAATCTGAATAGCTAATTAAATATTGGAAATCGAAAGGGATATTTTATAAGTTTGAAAATTTGAGATATCTTGAATAAAATTTTGTTTAAGGAATATTTTAACAAAAGTAATAATTATGAAAATTTATTTTAGCTTGACTTTTAAAATTAAAGGGTTTTAATATTAAATTTCAAACTTAGATTAATGTGTTAAAATATTTAAATTGAAGGTACAAGTTTAACTTAACTAATTCGATGAATGACTTTGATTATTGAAATTTAGTTAGTATGTTGATAATTGAAGACAAATGCAAAGTTTAAATGGTGTTTAAATTTAAAATTTAAATTGGTTAACTTAAGAATTCTATTAAGCTAATGGTTTAATTAATTAAAAAGATAAAATTTAACCTATGAAAATTGATTTAAGTGATGAACTTGATATTTAGAAATTCGGAAGTTAGTTTAAAAAAACCAATAATATGGAATGAGTGAAGAATTCAAACTTCAAATGAAAATTGAAAGTGAGAATTGAATGAGAAATTTGAGTTGTGATCTAGATTGAACACTTGGTTCAAACTGAAAAGTTTTCAATTGAATCTTAAGTTAAATTTAAGTTTGACTTTGATATCGGAATTGATGTTAGCTAAAATTTGAAAGGTTCAGAAAAATTGGATCGGACTGGAATAATTCTTGCAATTAGTATTATTTATTATATGTTTTACCATTGCTTTATTTGAACTAAAGCGTTAAATTTATCTGCCTTATTTAATTTTTCTATACCAAATCTATTTCAATTCTAAATAATTTTGCGAACTATTTTGTACAAAATACATTTAATTTACTCAAATCTATTTTATAAAACCTATCTAATTTATTTGAACTATTTTAGATGAAAACCTGTTTATTTTATTTAAACCCATTTTATTAAAAGCTTATTATTTTACTCAAACTATTGTGTATTTAACTATTTTGGAACAGAAATATATATACAGGAAAATCGGTTGAAGGAAATACTTGTCGCGTTTTTTAGTTTATAGGACGCGCTAATTATTTTTATAAAAGAAGGACATGCATGTTTTAATATTTGGCTGAAGGAAAATTTTCACAGAAAATTAAATCGTGCGTTTCTTCTTCACTCTCCATTCTAAATTCTGCCGATCAAAAGGCAAAAACAAATCAATCTTCAATTTCAAATCGTGCGCTACAATATAAAGCCGACACCTTTAAATCCAAATCGATATGAAGTTGTGTTTTTTTCGTTGTCAAATCTGGAGAAGACTTCAATCTGAAGACGGCGGTTGTAGGTTGAGCTCGTTGCAAATTTGATATATCGATCTTGAATCAATCAAGCGACTACTTTGCAGATCGATGACAACTTGAGCAATGATGTTGACGGCCGATTTCAGATGAACAACGGCGGTGGATATGAGCTATTTTACCCTGATATGCTATTTGTGTATAGCATTTTCTGTTTTGTTAATAATAACTGATATTACCTTTGTGAATCAACAAGCTTGCTATCGTTTGTGAATGTTCCACTTGTCTTAGAACGGACTCTTCTTTATTTGAAGTTAATCATGAAATTTGTGAATGTTGGTCGCATCAAGGTATGATTATCATCTTAAATATGGTTTTTAAATTTTGTTGTTATTTGTATTCAAATGGTAGGTTTAGCTATCATTTTCTATTTATATTATCATTTAACAGTAGTGGATTGGAGCTGTTTTACCCTGATATGCTATGTGTGTATAGCATTTTCTGTTTTGTTAATAATAACTATACACATTTGTTTTGCAGTGATGATATTACCTCTGTGAATCAACAAGCATGCTAGTTGTTTTTTCGTATAATGATAATTCATATTCCACATGTCATATCATGGACTCTTCTTTATTTGAAGTTAAGCATGAAATTTGTGAATGTTGGTCGTATTAAGGAATGATTATCATCTTAAATATGGTTTTTAAATTTTTATTGTTATTTGTTTCAAATGGTATGTTTAACTATCATTTTATGTTTATATTGTCATTTAACGGCGGTGGATTGGAGCTATTTTACCCTGATATGCAATGTGGATATAACATTTTCTGTTTTGTTAATAATAACTGTACACATTTGTTTTGCAATGATGATGTTACCCCTGTGATTCAACAAGCCTGCTAGTTGTTTTTGAGTATAATGATAATTCATATTCCACCTGTCCAAGCATGAACTCTTTTTTATATGAAGTTAAGCATGAAATTCGTGAATGTTGGTCGCATTAACGTATGATTATTATCTTAAATATGGTTTTTAAATTTTATTGTCATTTGTATTCGAATGGTATGTTTAACTATCATTTTAGTCCATGAAATTAAATAATGAAGAGTCCATGATATTGTCATTTCGATTGACAGTGGTTTATTTCTTTTAGTCTGATGATTATATAATTATTGTTGCATAATGGTAGTTGTATATATCATTTCATATGGTAAAATTATGGAGCAAATTGGTAGAAGGGGGAAGAAATGTGTGTTATGGAAAATAGTTTTTTGTCCTATCATGGAGGACCATTTATCAAAATTAGTTGATGATGGTTTTGGTTGGGATGTTTTCAAATCATCAGAATTTATTTTTGAAGTTAAGTCGTGGAAGTCACTAGTTGTTGATCTTCAAAATCATTCATGTAGTTGTAATCAATGGAGAATTACTGGTTTTCCATGTTCTCTTGCAATTTAATGTATTATACATTTTTCCATGTAATTCGATTTTTTCAATTGTTTAAATACCATGCAAATATCGTCTAATTTTTATTCTACTTGATTTCTCTATTAATTATGTTTGTGGTTATATTATCATTTGTTACAGTATAATGCTAGTTGTATATATCGTTTCATTTATACTATATATTGATTGTACAATGCATGTTGTGTGATTTATTTTTGTTTGATTACTCTATTGATTATGTTTGTGGTTTTATTATTCTTTATTTGAGTATGATGCTGATTGTACATATCGTTTTAGTTATATGGTTTCATATTTGTATAGTGCATGATGGCATATATTTGAGAGGCATACTAAATTGTTTTTCACATTTGACAACACTTATTATACAACTATTATATGTATAAACAAATCCGGTTTTGTATTTGCATTTGGTTTAAAGCATTAGCTGTACATGATGCTCCAATATAAAAGTATAGAAACTATAATGCATTTCAGCTAGGGGAGCATATGGAATTTTACAACGGCATCAAGGGATAATCAGCATGCACACCTAATATTAAGATATTAAACATCATTTTTTTATATAATGATAGTTGTATATAGAATTTTAGTATAATACAAACTATCAACATCAATTTTCCCAATTTTCATTCTACTATGATAGTTGAATATAGCATTCTTTCCCTTTCATAATTTTCATACCATGTTGTGTACAGATTTTACTTACCATAACTGAAGCTTGTTTGAAGCTAGGAGTTGATGCTTGTGTTGATCTGGTGATTGGTTTATTGTGTACGGATGTCTTTTACATGTCATCAGTACCCGCTCGGTTAATCAATCCCCACTGGGTGCAGATTCGTTGTCTAAGTACCCGATTAGGTCTTACGTCCGGACGTCTTTTACGTGTCATAGTTACCCGATTAGGCCTTGCGTCCGGGTGGCTTTTACGTGTCACAGGTACCAGCTCGGTTAATCCATTCCTACTGGGTGCAGATTCGTTGCTGAAGTACCCAATTAAATTTTGCGTCCAGACATCTTTTACGTGTCATAGGTACCTGACTAGGCCTTGCATCCGGATGTCTTTTACGTGTCACCGGTAGGCGCTCGGTTAATTAATCCCTATCGGGTGCAGATTCGTTGCTGAATTACCCGATTAGGCCTTGTGTCCGGACATCTTTTACGTGTCATGGGTACTCGATTATGCCTTGCGTACGGAAGTCTTTGATGTGTCACCGGTACCTGCTCGGTTAACTAATTCCTACTGGGTGTAGAATCGTTGTTGGAGTACCCGATTAGACCTTGCATGCGGAAGTCTTTTACGTGTCATAGGTACCCGATTAGGCCTTGCGTGTGGAAGTCTTTTACGTGTCACGGGTACCCGCTCGGTTAACTAATTCCTACTGAGTGTAGAATCGTTGCTGGAGTGCCCGATTAGGCCTTGCGTACGAAAGTCTTTTACGTGTCATAGGTACTTGATTAGGCCTTGTGTGCGGAAGTCTTTTACGTGTCACGGTTACCCGCTCGGTTAACTAATTCCTACTGATTGTAGAATCATCGTTGGAGTACCCGATTAGGCCTTGAGTGCTGAAGTCTTTTACGTGTCATGGGTACCCGATTAGGCATTGCGTGCGGAATTCTTTTACGTGTCATGGGTACTCGCTCGGTTAACTAATTCCTACTGGGTGCAGAATCGTTGCATCATTACCCGATTAGGCCTTACGTCCAGATGTCTTTAACATGTCATAGGTACCCGATTAGACCTTGCATCCGGATGTCTTTTACGTGTCACCGGTAGCCGCTCGGTTAACTATTCCCTACTGGGTGCAGATTCGTTGCTGGATTACCCGATTAGGCCTTGCGTGCGAAAGTCCTTTACGTGTTATATGTTACCAATTAAGCCTTGCATGCTGAAGTCTTTTGCGTGTCACGAGTATCCGCTCGGTTAACTAATTTCTACTGGGTGCAGAATCGTTGATGGAGTAACCGATTAGGCCTTGCGTGCGAAAGTCTTTTACGTGTCATGGGTACCCGATTAGGCCTTGTGTGCGGAAATCTCTTTTACGTGTCACGGGTACCCGGTCGGTTAACTAATTCCTACTGGGTGTAGAATCGTTGCTGGAGTACCCGATTAGGCCTTTTGTGCGGAAGTCTTTTACATGTTATAGGTACCCGATTAGGCCTTGCTTGTGGAAATCTTTTACGTGTCGCGGACACCCGCTCAGTTAACTAATCTAACTGGGTGCAGATCATTGCTTGAGTACCCGATTAGTCCTTATGTGCAGAAATGTTTTACGTGTCATAGGTACCCGATTAGGCCTTGCGTGCGGAAGCCTTTTACGCGTCATGGGTACCCGCTCGGTTAACTAATTCCTACTGGGTACAGAATCGTTGTTGGAGTACCCAATTAGGCCTTGCGTGCGGAGGTCTTTTACGTGGCATAGGTACCCGATTAGGCCATGCGTGTGGAAGTCTTTTACGTGTTACGGGTACCCGCTCGGTTAACTAATTCCTACTGGATGTAGAATTTCGCTGGAGTACCCGATTAGGCCTTGTGGGCGGAAGTCTTTTACGCGTCATAGGTATTTGATTAGGCATTGCCTGCGGAAGTCTTTTACGTGTCACGGGTACTCGCTCGGTTAACTAATTCCTACTGGGTGCAGAATCGTTGCATCAGTACCCGATTAGGCCTTATGTCTGGACGTATTTTACGTGTCATAGGTACCCGATTAGGCTTTGTGTCCAGATGTCTTTTACGTGTCACCGGTAGCCACTCGGTTAACTAATCCCTACTGGGTGCAGATTCGTTGCTGGAGTACCCGATTAGGCCTTGCGTGCGGAAGTCCTTTACGTGTCATATGTACAAGATTAGGCCTTGCATGCAGAAGTCTTTTACGTGTCACGGGTACCCGCTCGGTTAACTAATTTCTACTAGGTGCAGAATCGTTATTGGAGTACCCGATTAGGCCTTGCGTGCAAAAGTCGTTTATGTGGCACAGGTACCCGATTAGGCCTTGCGTGCGCAAGTCTCTTTTATGTGTCACGGGTACCCGGTCGGTTAACTAATTCCTACTGGATGTAGAATCGTTGTTGGAGTACCCGATTAGTCCTTCTGTTCGGAAGACTTTTACGTGTCATCGATACCCGATTAGGCCTTACGTGCGGAAGACTTTTACGTGTCGTGGGCACCTGCTCGGATAACTAATCCGACTGGGTGCAGAATCGTTGCTTGAATACCCGATTAGGCCTTGTGTGTACCCACTCGGTTAACTAATTCATCTTGCTTTTGTTATATTTTGTCGATCTTATTTCCTTATCAATTTACATGTTATTTGCGTTAATATGTCTGATTTGGTTTCAATCAGTAAAGAAGAATAAGGGTATGTTTTTAGATACATTGCTATGATTTTTTTTTTTTAGATTTTAATGCTATGTGCATTTAGCATTTTCTTGCTGTTTAATATTTACTCATATAAATAGCTATTATTTTTTCTGCAATATAATGCTAGATTAATCTAGCATTTTCATACATTTGTCAAGGGCTCGATCATGCCCTGTAATGCTAGGTTAACCTAGCATTTTCCATACACCGTTGAAGGGCTCGGTCATGCGCCATAATGGTAGGTTAAACTAGCATTTTCATACATTGTTCAAGGGCTCGATCATTCAGTATAATGCTAGGTTAACCTGGTGTAACAACCCGCACTCTACGCATCGGAGGATCGTAGAATATTTATTTCTTTCCCATATGAAGTCGTATGGTCATGTAACTTTGGAAAACAACCATTTGACTCATTTCCCATGTTCATGATTTTTGTCGATTTTTAAATGACCATTTTGCCCCTAGCTGATCTTGTTTTGGCCATAACTTTTGATTGGAAAGGAATTTTGACCTGAAACCACTTCCATTAGATTCATTTGATGGTTTATCTTTCCGTACAGTGGTCATAATAGCCAAACGGACTTACCGTTTGGGAGATATGGCTAAAATAAGATTTGGAGGGTGAAAAACTGCTAAACCGGGCCAAATAGGGTGATTAGTGAATAGGCCCATAACCCATTTCGGGATTAGGGTTATGGGGAGGCTGAAATGAGTTAAAGAATCATTCCATTTCAGTTTTCTAGCCTCCACTTACCTCCAAGAAACCCTAAAAATGGCCTCCAACCTCTAAATCACCTCCAAATCATATTTTGATCAAGGATTAAGCTTAGCAACATCAAATCCAGGGGTATCTACACCAATTCAACATTGGAGCTGCTGTTTAGCATCGGGGTTCACATCAAATCAGAGATTTATTTCAGATCTAAGTTTTGTTTGTGGCTAAGGTGAGTGATTTGCATAGTTCCTCACTAATTAAGGGTAATTAGTGTTAATTAGCGAATTTAAACATGATAAAATTCTGGAAAAATGTTTACAAATTCCTAAATGATGTTTTAGACTCTGATATGAATTTGGGTTAATTTGGTTAAGTTTTGTTAATCCTATCATTAGTTTCACCTAAACGTGCTTAAGGGAAAATATGGGGTTTTGGCTATGTTTGATCCATTTTGACTTATATTGATGTTTTGGTGTTTGAGGTCACTTCTATTTGTTGCTATGATTGTATGGTATGCTTTGTGATTGTTTAGAAGTGTTAGATTGGTCGAAAACGCCGTCGAATGGCGTAAAACAAGTCGCAGGGAAGCTGTGCAGGGACCGGATCGCGGATCGCACCTATGTGCCACGACCCGGACTGGAGACCACGATCCGATGGTGGGAGGAGCTCGAACTCGAACCGCGACATGCATTGGAACACCCGATCGCATGCCATCTCCGATCCGACCCGATCCACTTCAGAAGCTCACGATCCAAACCGATGTGCATCCACGATCTGAAGGGGGAGTAGCATCACGACCGAAGGGAAGCGCCACGAGCTATGGAGCACGACCCAAACCAGTGGGAGTGCCTCGACCCGATCCGACCTGACGAAGGTGGAGCACGACCCGAACCAGTGGGAGTGCCTCGACCCGATCCGACCTGACGAAGGCGGAGCACGATCCGAACCGGTGAGGAAGCACGATCACGAACTGAAGGGCGCCAGGGATCCACGAACTGAAGGGTACCATGATCCATTGAAAGACGATAAAGGCCGAACTGATCCGGTGATGACCAATAACCCGAGAAGTAAAGATAGTCCAAATGGAAGTTAGAGCTCAGGATCCAATGGGGAACCGATGAGTTCGCTTCATGGTTGGGCTTTGCTGCGGGACGTGTGCTAAGGAGTTGTCGACGTTCATAACTTCGATTCACCACTGAGAATGGACGATGGGCTATTTATCAGTGCAGTAGAGTCATTACGACTCGAGGGGCAAGGTGATGGTAGCAAGACTACGTTATCAGTGCAGTAGAGTCATTACGACTCGAGGGGCAAAGTGATGCGTAGTAAGACTATGAGCCAGTGCAGTGGGGTCATTGTGACTCCATGGGGCAGAGTGGACATGGTAAGGATTAGTAAGGCTATGAGCCAGTGCAGTGGGATCCTTGTGACTCCATGGGGCAAAGTGGACACAGCGAAGGATTTGTGGCTACGTTATCAGTGCAGTGAAGCCATTTATGACTTCATGGGGGCAAAGTGATCGTAGCAAAGTATGTTGGGTGATCAAAGTGGTGAATATCGTATGCTTTACGCACTGAGTGAGAGATGTGAGGATGGATGCTATGTTTGATTGTTTGCCATCACTATGACATGCACACCCCCACCTCCGTATCTTTACACCGTTTGATATGGCACCTAAGAGTGTTGTACAGTATGTTAGATATGGCACCTTAGAGTGTTGTACAGTATGTAGTGCTAACTCTTTGGTTGCAGGTCCAGGTTCAGGTATGTTTCTAGTCTACCTGTTATTGTTCACTTTAGATGCTTATCGCTCATACCAGGCTTTATGTCTGACCCAGAGTTTTATGTCTCCTCTTATTACTCTGGGTGCTCACACGAGTAGACTAGAGACAGGTTAGCTGGTGATGCGCGAGTAGCTGATTCGGAGGCGGCAGGAGGCTTCCACGTATGATATATATATATATTCACCCTGTGTCGTTGGTGGTCGCTACTTGGGCATTAGTAGTGTACCTCTTTTATCTTGCTTTTGCTTTGAGACAGTTTGAAAGTTGTAATAATGCTTAACTTTGGATCATAAGTTGTACTTACGTTTTCCGCTGCCATGTTAGTTATTTCAGCTTCTGCACTGTCTCACCTGTTTTATGTCAAGTATGTTATTATTATATTTTATTCTATGTGCTGTGAGACATTCTACAGGTTCTTTGTTAGTTCATTTCCTTCTTCCTTTTTCCTTCTGACGACCCGTTCCATGCTAACGGGACATGTGTACAGCGCACCTTTGGAAAGAATGTCGGTTGGTGCGGGGCGGGCCGTCACACTTGGTATCAGAGCTCTAGGTTGCGTAGTTAACCTAGGGAAAGACACTAGGGAGAGATAGTACGTATATGAGAGTGCGTATTTGTGATTACTTTGATTTTCAAAGCTATATATATATTTATACTATTGGTAGTATAAGAATGAAGTCACACTGCACTAGCACCACTATGGGGTCGTTAATCGTTTTCTCTTTACATATTGAACGATGAGTAGAGACACCAGAGGTGCTGGTAGAGGGACCAACCATGGGAATGCTGCTGACATGAGGGCGATGTTTACTAACCTCATGAGAGACATGCTTAGAGAAGTGCAAGGGGTAGTTCCCAATCCCGGAGTTGGTGTTGGCCCAATAGTGCAGGCGCCTAGGGTCGATTTCGCCAAGTTGTGCAAAGATTACACTAACCTTGGTGGGAAGCCGTTCCACGGGACGGAGTCGGCCACAGATGTTCAAGATTGGATGGATAGCTGCGACCGTATCTTCGACGACTTGGGTCTTGAAGATGCGATGAAGAGAAGGCTAGCGTCTCGTCAACTGCAAGGGCGAGCGATGAATTAGTGGAATGCCATTAGAACAGTTACTCCAGAAGATCAGGTTACTTGGGATCAGTTCAAAGCTCGCTTTAGCTGTGGTAAGAAAAAGAGCAAGAAGGATGTTGAGTGCTTCAGGGCCATTATGCTAAAGAATGTCGGGCCAAGCCAGCGGAAAGGAAGTGCTAAAATTGTGGTCAAGTGGGACATCATAAGGATAAGTGTCTGCAACCTCTTAAGGAGAAGCAGATTGTGAAAGCATATGCTATTGATGTTGTTCCATCTTCGTCGAATGCCCCAACTGCGGCGGAGAAAGGAAAGAATGTTGTTATTCAAGGTATGCTTTCTATTTATGATGTACCAGTTCAAGTTTTGTTTGATACTGGGGCTTCCCGTTCCTTCATATCTAGTGACCTAGTAGATAGGTTGGGACTGGAACCCGAGATAGTCGATAGACCATTGGTTGTAACGAACCCGATTGGTGGTTCGACTAGCCTTAGTATGATTTGCAGGAATTTTGTCTTATCAAGTCATGGATGTATGTTTGTTTGTGATTGCTTTGTTTTGGGCTTTACTGGGTATGGCATTATATTGGGAGTCGATTGGCTCCAAAGATACGGGGTGGTGGTAGACTGTGAGGGCTTTTTGGTGATAGTGAGGGCGGATGATGGGCGGAGGGTAGTGTTTGGTAGTCTACCTAGTGATGGGATTATGGCTAGTTTTGTAAATTCCCTCGACATCCCGCAGGATGAGTTGTCAGATGTGCCCGTGATTGGCCAGTATCCGGACGTCTTCAAGGAGGTGACCGAGCTTCCACCACACCGAGAGATTGAGTTCCGTATTGATTTAGTGAAAGATGCCAGGCCTATAGTGATGCCACTTCGTCGCATGGCACCAAGGGAGCAGCGAGAGCTCGGGGTGCAAGTCAGCAATCTTTTGAAGAAGGGATTTATCAGAAGAAGTGTCTCCGAGTGGGGAGCACCAGTTGTGTTTGCCACTAAGGCAGATGGTTCCCTTCGTTTGTGTGTGGACTATCACGAGTTGAATAAGGTAATGAGGAAGAATAAGTATCCTCTACCATGGATAGATGATTTGTTTGATCAACTGGAAGGAGCAAGAGTGTTCTCCCAGTTGGACCTCACGACAGGATTTCATCAGCTTCGAGTAGCAGATGAGAGTGTTCCGAAAACGGCATTTAGGATGCCATCTCGATTTTATGAGTGGTTGGTCATGCCATTTGGGTTGACCAATGCACCAGCCTACTTTGTGGATCTTATGAATCGAGTATTCATAGATCAGTTGAATAAGTTTGTTCTTGTGTTCGTGGACGATATCCTTGTTTATTCAAGGACAGAGGAGGAACACAAGGGACATTTAGGATAGTGATGGAGGTGTTGAGAAACACCAATTGAAAGCAAAATTCTCTAAGTGTCTCTTTTGGAGAAGGGAAGTGAGATTCTTGGGGCATGTTGTTTCCGAGAATGGTATTGCCGTGGACCCTGCGAAGGTGGCTACGGTACAGGATTGGCCTACGCCCAAGAATGCAACAGATGTAAGAAGTTTCTTGGTGTTAGCTGGATATTATCGTAAGTTTATCCAGGTCTTCTCCAAGATAGCTGCACCGTTGACTCAATTGACTAAGAAGAATCAGTCCTTCGTCTGGGCTGGAGTGTGTGAGAATGCATTCAAGATTCTAAAGGAAAGGTTGACGTGTGCGCCAGTGTTAGTCATTCCTAAGGGGAATGAAGAGATGATGGTATACACTAATGCTTGTGGTACCGGACTAGGTGCGATGTTGATGCAAGGAGGTAGGGTTGTAGCTTATGCTAGTCGACAGCTAAAGCCGCATGAGAAGAAGTATCCTACCCATGATTTGGAATTAGCAGCGATCGTGTTTGCGCTGAAGATGTGGAGACACTATTTCTTGGGAGAAAGATTTGAGTTGTTTACCGATCATAAATCGTTAAAGTATCTCTTCTCTCTGAAAGATCTGAATCTCCGTCAGCAGAGATGGTTAGAATTCTTGGCTTCGTATGATTTTGATATCGCATATACACCTGGGAAAGGTAACGCGGTAGCCGATGCCTTAAGTAGGAGACATGCAAGTTTAGGGCAATGTTTCTTGAATGGAAGCAACTGGAGTATATCGCGGGGTTTGATTTCAGACCAAAGTGCGAGTTGGATCCAGTCATGCTAGCTAGTTTAGCGATCAGACCCACTTTGATAGAGCGGATTGGTTCCAGCCAGAGGGACGATCCTAATCTAATGGAAATCATCTCCAAGTTAGAGATGAACATCGATGGTGAGGAGATGAATGTGTATGGGCTTGATCGAGATGGATGGCTTCGAAAGAATGGAAGACTAGTTGTACCCAACGTGAATGGTTTGAGAGATGAAGTGCTTAAAGAATGTCATCACTCAAAATAACTATACATCCTGGTGGTAATAAGATGTATCGAGACATGAAGCAGACTTACTACTGGGAAGGGATGAAAAGAGACGTTGGGAAGTTTATATCCAAATGCATGAATTGCCAGCTAGTTAAAGCCGAGCAAAAGAATCCTAGTGGGTTGTTGCAACCATTAGAAATTCCCGAGTGGAAATGGGAGCAAGTCTCGATGGATTTCATCGATGGTTTACCAAGGACTAGATCGGGATATGATAGCATTTGGGTAATTGTGGATCGATTGACTAAGAGCGCAAGATTTATACCAGTCAAATCGACCAGAACGGCAGCCAAGTTGGCAGAATTGTATATGAAGTGGGTAGTGAGATTTCATGGAGTACCTAAAAGCATTGTGAGTGACTGAGACCCGTTGTTCACTAGTGGGTTTTGGAAGAGCTTACAAGAGGCTCTAGGGTCAGAATTACATCTCAGTACCGCATATCATCCTCAGACCGACGGTCAAACGGAGAGGGTGAATCGTATATTGGAAGATCTCTGAGAGCTTGTATATTGGATTTTGGTGGATCATGGGATGACCATTTGCATCTAGTAGAGTTTGCATATAATAATAGCTACCAATCCAGTATCGGTATGGCTCCATATGAGGCTTTGTACGGGAGACCGTGCAACTCACCATCATGTTGGATAGAGACTGGCGAGAAGTTTGTGCGTGGACCAGATGTGGTGAGAGAAACTTCAGATAAGATTAAGACCATTCAGCAACGAATGAAAGCTGCCCAAGACAGGCTGAAGAGTTATGCTGATTAAAGGAGAAGAGACTTGAAATTCTCCGTTGATGACTTGGTGTTTGTCAAAATTTCTCCGTTGAAGAGTGTGATACGATTTGGCAGGAGAGGCAAGTTGACACCAAGATTTGTTGGCCCATTCCCTATTCTTGAATTAGTCGGGAATTTGGCATATAGAGTTGGCTTACCAGAGAAGATGGCGGGAGTCCACAATGTATTTCATGTTTCCCAACTAAGGAAGTTCGTTCACGACTCAGATATGACTATTTCACCTGATCAGTTAGAGGACTTCGAAGTAGAACCCAAGGCGGTTGGGAACCGCAAGTCGATTCGTATTGTGGGGCACGATACGAAGCAACTTCGGAGGAAGGCGGTGAAGCTAGTCAAGGTTTAGTGGGGCGAGAACGAGAATGATTGTACTTGGGAGACAGAGGAGAGCATTAGGGAGGCGTATCCAGAACTCTTTGCCTGGTAAGATCTACTTCGTAATTTAGTTATTCCGCATGCTAGGATAGACTTATCTTGCTTGTTTTGCATGTTTGATTGTTGTTTTATGGTTGATAGGCATGCGAGACCCTTTTGTGTATTTTGATTAGGGAATTTCGGGGGCGAAATTTCTTAAGGGGGGGAGAATGTAACAACCCGCACTCTACGCATCGGAGGATCGTAGAATATTTATTTCTTTCCCATATGAAGTCGTATGGTCATGTAACTTTGGGAAACAACCATTTGACTCATTTCCCATGTTCATGATTTTTGTCGATTTTTAAATGACCATTTTGCCCCTAGCTGATCTTGTTTTGGCCATAACGTTTGATTGGAAAGGAATTTTGACCTGAAACCACTTCCATTAGATTCGTTTGATGGTTTACCTTTCCGTAGAGTGGTCATAATAGCCAAACGGACTTACCGTTTGGGAGATATGGCTGAAATAAGGTATGGAGGGTGAAAAACTGCTTAACCGGGCCAAATAGGGTGATTAGTGAATAGGCCCATAACCCATTTCGGGATTAGGGTTATGGGGAGGCTGAAATGAGTTAGAGAATCATTCCATTTCAGTTACCTCTATGAAACCCTAAAAATGGCCTCCAACCTCCAAATCATCTTTTGATCAAGGATTAAGCTTAGCAACATCAAATCAAGGGGGATCTACACCAAATCAACATTGGAGCTGCTGTTTAGCATCAAGATTCGCATGAAATCAGAGATTTATTTCATATCTAAGTTTTGTTTGTGGCTAAGGTGAATGATTTGCATAGTTCCTCACTAATTATGGCTAATTAAGGGTAATTAGTGTTAATTAGCGAATTTAAACATGATAAAATTCTGGAAAAATATTTACTAATTCTTAAATAATATTTTAGACCTCTGATATGAATTTGGGTTAATTTGGTTAAGTTTTGCTAATCCTATCATTAGTTTCACCTAAACATGCTTAAGGGAAAATATGGGGTTTTGGCTATGTTTGATCCATTTTGACTTATCATATTGATGTTTTGGTGTTTGAGGTCACTTCTATTTGTTGCTATGACTGTATGGTATGCTTTGTGATTGTTTAGAAGTGTTAGATTGGTCGAAAACGCCGTCGAATGGCGTAAAACAAGTCGCTGGGAAGCTGTGCAGGGACCGGATCGCGGATCGCACCTATGTGCCACGACCCGGACTGGAGACCACGATCCGATGGTGGGAGGAGCTCGAACTCGAACCGCGTCATGTGTTGGAACACCCAATCGTAAGACATCTCCGATCCGACCCGATCCACTTCAGAAGCTCACGATCCGAACCGATGTGCATCCACGATCTGAAGGGGGAGTAGCATCACGACCGAAGGGAAGCGCCACGAGCTATGGAGAACGACCCGAACCAGTGGGAGTGCCTCAACCAGATCCGACCTGACGAAGGTGGAGCACGACCCGAACCAGTGGGAGTGCCTCGACCCGATCCGACCTGACGAAGGCGGAGCACGATCCGAACCGGTGAGGAAGCACGGTCATGAACTGAAGGGCGCTAGGGAACCACGAACTGAAGGGTACCACGATCCATTGAAAGACGATAAAGGCTGAACCGATCCGGTGATGACCAATAACCCGAGGAGCAAAGGTAGTCCAAATGGAAGTTAGAGCTCAGGATCCAATGGGGAACCAATGAGTTCACTTCATGGTTGGGCTTTGCTGCGGGACGTGTGTTAAGGAGTTGTCGACGTTCATAACTTCGATTCACCACTGAGAATGGATGATGGGCTACTTATCAGTGCAGTAGAGTCATTATAACTCGAGGGGCAAGGTGATGGTAGCAAGACTACGTTATCAGTGCAGTAGAGTCATTACGACTCAAGGGGCAAAGTGATGCATAGTAAGACTATGAGCCAGTGCAATGGGGTCATTGTGACTCCATGGGGCAGAGTGGACATAGTAAGGATTAGTAAGGCTATGAGCCAGTGCAGTGGGGTCCTTGTGAATCCATGGGGCAAAGTGGACATAGCGAAGGATTTGTGGCTACGTTATCAGTGCAGTGAAGCCATTTATGACTTCATGGGGGCAAAGTGATCGTAGCAAGGTATGTTGGGTGATCGAAGTGGTGAATATCGTATGCTTTACGCACTGAGTGGGAGATGTGAGGATCGATGCTATGTTTGATTGTTTTCCATCACTATGACATGCACACCCCAACCTCCGTATCTTTACACCGTTTGATATGGCACCTTAAAGTGTTATATAGTATGTAGTGCTAACTCTTTGGTTGCAGGTCCAGGTTTAGGTATGTTTCTAGTCTACCTGTTATTGTTCACTTTAGATGCTTATCGCTCATACCAGGCTTTATGTCTGATCCAGAGTTTTATGTCTCCTCTTATTACTCTGGGTGCTCACACGAGCAGACTAGAGACAGGTTAGCTGGTGATGCGCAGGTAGCTGATTCGGAGGCGGCAGGAGGCTTCCACGTATGATATATATATATTCTCCCTGTGTCGTTGGTGGTCGCTACTCGGGCATTAGTAGTGTACCTCTTTTATCTTGCTTTTGCTTTGAGATAGTTTGAAAGCTGTAATAATGTTTAACTTTGGATCATAAGCTGTACTTACATTTTCCGCTGCCATGTTAGTTATTTCAGCTTATGCACTGTCTCACCTGTTTTATGTCAAGTATGTTATTATTATATTTTATTCTATGCGCTGTGAGACATTCTACAGGTTCTTTGTTAGTTCATTTCCTTCTTCCTTTTTCCTTCTGACGACCCGTTCTGTGCTAACGTGACATGTGTATAGCGCACCTTTGGAAAGAATGTCGGTTGGTGCGGGGCGGGCCGTCACACTTGGCATTTTCATATACTAGTTAAGGGCTTGGTCATGCCCTATAATGCTATGTTTACCTAGCATTTTCATACAATTTTCAAGGACTCAGTCATTCGCTATAATGCTAGGTTAACCTGACATTTTCGTATATTGGTTAAGGGCTCGGTCATGCCCTATAATGCTAGGTTAAACTAGTATTTTCATATAATTTTCAAGAGCTCGGTCATTCGCTATAGTGCTAGGTTACCTTGGCATTTTCATACACTAAATAAAGATGGATGATAAATTAATGCTATAAGTATAAATCAATCCATTAAATACAGATCAATGTTATAATGCTAAATTTATCTAGAATATTCTACACTTAATTAACCTAGCATATTTTGCACTAAATACAATGGATGCTAAATTAATGATATGTATGTCTATCATTACTCAAATGTTATATTAAAATGACTAACATGATAAAATATGATAAATGATAGATAAATATATCGTTACGTTTTCAAAGTGAACTAGCCTGTATATAATATGATGAATGATATTTGAATATAGAATTATATTTTTAAAGTGGTAAATGATAGTTGAATTTAGCATTGTACTTTTTAAAGTGAAATAAAATATGTACAATATGCTAAATGATAGATGAATATAGCATTGTATTTTTAAAGTAAGATACCATGGATAAAATATAGTAAATGATAGTTGAATTTATCATTTATATTTTTGAAGTGAGTTAGCACGTGTAGGGTTTGCAAAATCATGTTTGAGTATAGTATTTATTAGTAAAATGAACTAGCATGCATAGAATATAATAAATGATAGATGAATTTAGTATTGTACCTTTTAAAAGGAAGTAGAACGTTTAAATATGCTAAATGATAGTTGAATATGGCATTGTATTTTAAAGTAAACTAGAATGTACAAAACATAATAAATGACAATTGATTTCAACATCATATTTTTAAAGTGAACTAGCATGTATGATAGCTAGATATAGCATTACATTTTTAAAGTGAACTAGCATATATAGTAGTGTGTTTCATAAAGAGAAATAACATGTATAAATATGATAAATGATAGTTAAATTTAGCATTGTATTTTTGAAAGTAACCTAGCATGTGTATAACATTCTAAATGATAGTTAAATATATCATTGTATTTTTAAGCTTCTATAAGATATATTGCATACACGAAATGATAGTTGAATTTAGCATTTTTGATGCTGTTATAAAGTAGAATGATCCTTCATAAATTGGAACTCAAGAATTCTAGAGCGTCCTTCGTGCATATGAATTACTTTTGAATAGACTGCACATCACTGATAGATTGATGAATCAGGGAATAAACTATCAACGTTTTTGCATGTTGTGCAATGCAAAAAATGAATCAAGAGGTCATATTTCCTTCAATTAGTATGACATTATCAACGATTGTACAATTTAGTATTTTAGAACTGTAGAAAAACTAATAGGACATTATCATGATTTAATGCTAAGTTGATTTAGCATTTTTGGTATCAATGATTTTTCGTAAAATTCAGATCATCGATGATTGAGTAGTGGACGAGGTACTGATTTTTTTCTAAATTCAGATCAACGATGATGAGGGTGCGGACTGCTTCAAAAACGACGACGATTGGGGATTCAATTACCTTCATGCAACAACAGCTTTAGGCTCAGGCGATGGCGACTTCAGACGACGGTGGTGACTTCGGGTGACGGCTTCAGGCGATGGCAGCGGCTTGAAGAGGCGGCGGCTTGGAAGGTGACAGCTATTTTTGGGGGTGCGATGACTTTGCTGTTGATAATCGAGAGTGACGGCGGCTGTTGATAATCGACGGTGGAGGAAATAAAAGAAGAAGGTGATGACTGTCCTTCCGCCTAAAATCCTAAAGTTGCGTCTTAATTTTAAAAGTTTATTATATTTTTGTCCTTTAAACTAATTTTCTCATATATATATTTCTAATCCAAGCAACTTAAATCCGAAATGATTAAATGTAAAGGTTCGATTGAATAATGAAAATTGTGAGTTGTAACCCAAATCGAATGTGAAGTTTAATAATGAATTGATTGCGAATATGAAATGGATTTGGAATGATATTGAAAATATTCAAATTGATTGTAAAATAAAAACTGAATTGGTATTGAAATGGAGTTTTGAGAATCTTTGATTTTTAATATTTTATATGAGGTTTTCATACCTTATATATGGAAGAATTATATAAGAAATACGATTAATTCAAAAGCTATAAATTCGGAAGGTAATAATTGATTTAAATCGAAACCTTATATAATGGAATTTATATAAGAATGATATATTTGAAAATATGATGTGCAAAAGGAAATCCTATGTAAATTGATATTTATGTAAGTGCGATATATGTGAAACATGAAATGAAGTACTATATATATATATATATATATATATATATATGTATATATATATGTATATGTATAGTATGTATGTTTTCGAAATAAAGATATGGGAAGTACCTTCCATTGAAAATACTAATTGCTAGTGAGAGGGGTTGTGTTGGCGCTAGTTGAGAGAGTCCATTGAAAATCGTAGCTACGTTGGTGCTTCGTTGATTGGAGTATCCATTGATATTGGAATCCCATTCGGTGGGATCACTTTGATTATTTTGACTTATCTGTTCTAGCGTAATTCGAGGGGCGTGATGCCTATAGTTACAAGCGATTCCACTGGGATAGTGGTGCAACCGCCGTGTAACTGCGATCTACATGCCATAGCAAAATTCGATGGGGGTGCGATGCCTACTGTTACAAGCGATTCCACCAGGATAATGACGTAACCACCGCGTAACTACAATCTATTGCAACAACCATGGTGAAATTCGAGAGGTGTGATTTACAAGCGATTCTACTGGGATAGTAGCGTAACCGCCGAGTAACCGCGATCCGTGGGGGAACGTATTTCCCATATCTATTTTAAATGTTTTAAGTATTTTCACAGAAAGTTGAAACATAGATATTTAGTACTTAGAGATTTTAGTCATGCGTCTGGCCAGCGTATGTTTAACGTCTGTAAGAACGATGATAAATTTTTTGAACTTCGAGTTATCGTGTATTTTCAAATGTTAAATAACAAACCAATAATCTGCAACTAAATTTATATAACTTCAACATAATAAACTAAGAAATGAAAGTTTTAAATGTCTTGATAAATACAACTTTGTATTTTTAATAAAATACTTATATCTGATTTCAAAAGTTATTTTCAAACAAGAGAATCACATTTTTTAAATCTAAGTTTTGTTATAAATAATTTATGTTTTGACTATAAGAAAACTCGAACTTTAATAAAAGTGTTTGAAATCAAGATTGTAAATTTAACAAAAAGATTTATAACAAATAAAATTAATTTATTAATAATGTCGAATTTGAAATCCTATTCCAAACTCAGTCAAATTTGTACAACTAAAAATATTTTGTTATATATATAAGATTTTTTTTTACAAGCTCTACTTTTCAAGGAAGAAAAGTTCTGAGTGGGGGAGAATGTAACATCCCGTTAATTTTGACCATTTAAGTTATTGAATTAAATTAAATAATTGATTTAAAGTGATTCTAAAATAAGAAGTAAATGATAAACGTAACTTAGAATGTATTGGTTTAAATCGTGAAATCGATTTATAATGAAATATTAATGTTTGAAATCTATTATTTTCTTTTAGAAGCTATTTAAATAAATTTATGTTGAAAACGTCAAAGTTTAGTCATTTCGTTTGAATCGATTTTTGACGATTATTTGCGTCAGCGACAACTAATATATCTCAAATAAAGATAAAAATGTAAAATAAAAATAAAAATCTGAAAATTATATTCGAGATGCGTCTAATTAAACATAGCATAGGAATAAATTTCATTGGAAAATATGCAGGTTCGTTCCGTTAGTGTTAATTTAATTAAAGATTAAATAAAATCTCTACGAATGAAACTTTTTTGGAACTAGAGATAATTTGAACTAAAAATACTACATTATATTCTGAATAGAATGAGATTTTTCATTTTGTGAAATTCGGACATACGGACCACTGTATGTAAATTCTTAATTTCAGTTTGGTCCAAAAGGAAAAACACAATATATAAACCTCTAATTGGCATATTTCACCCATTTTCGCAATCTTATCATACGCACCCATGCACGTGGTTTCCATGCATGCGTGTTAATTCAATTGTTCCCTTTCTTTTTTGAAAGCATATAGGTGTCCCTAGTTTTTTTGAATTCCAACACAACTATTCGTTCATCTAAAGGTTGCATCAAACGTGTTATATATTATATAAAATGGGCACGAAAATTTGGTAAAGACAATAATTTTTTGTTTAAACATTGGAACTGGTCAGTTGTAAATAATGATTCTTCCGCCATTTAAAGATGCGAGAAAATGTGGGTACCGCATTACACGTTCTATTTTGAATATAATTGCTCTTGTACAAAAGAAACCGCCCCTTTACAGTTTTCTTTTACCATTCCACAAACAATTGGTTTCCCCAAATCCAAAAATCATGGCCTCCACCAAAAAAAATTCACATCGCTCCTCCCTCAAATCGACAAAGCCCACTTCCCTTTTGCCTACTTCGCCTCGTTGCCTGTCACTTGTGCCCATCCTCTCTAATTCACCCGAAGTCAAGCCCAGCACCACCTACATCTTCATTGATGATTTCCTCCACTAAGCGAAACTCCAGGGAATGCTCTTCTTTACCAATATCCGCCCTCCAACACTGAGCCTCGGTAGCTTTGCAACATAAAAAAAGAATGAGCTCTTCGTCAAAGTTCTGATCGTTATCGATCCCAATTTCAAATCACCGAAGAATCCCCAATCGCCTGTGCCTGCTACGCTAGTTTTAAGATGAGTATTTGGTTGCGATTAATTTTTGATTCAAGTTTAGTAATTTTACCAAATAGAATAGTTAATTTTTTTATTGTTTGGCACTTTGATTTTGGTGTTGATTGCTGCCTTAGCTGTGAATAATTGAGTTGCAATATGTTTACTGAAATTGTGCTACTACTATTCATTTTGTTGATCAATGGCTGTTAGGAAATCGTATGTGTGCGCGCTAGTTTGTGCACATATAATTTGTCACATATGAAAGTAAAAGGAAAAATCTGAATGCATGTAGTAGTTATTCTTGTTGGTCATAGACCGATGGCCACTGATTTCCTGTTATTTGTATTTGCATTTGCTCCATGTCTCATCCATGCTGATGTAAATAACGTGTACATGTGCCTGCAAATTTTGGTCCCTTTTTACCCTGCACGTTCTATTGTATGGAAACTTTGGTTAAAGTAAATAAATATATATATTGGTAGAATATTGTCACCAGAAGTGAACATCTATATGCAACAGCGCATTGTGGCCATGCAGTTGACCTTTTACATTTGATATATTCTTGCCCATGCTTTTGACCTAATATATGTTACTGTGAACTCTTCGGCAACTATATATACACACACACATACATATTGCTTGTTGCACCTATTTGTTGTTGTGTAGTGTATCAAGTTGATAACTGAACATTTGTTGCATTTTTAAGTTGTAAACATGAACCATATGCTACACTATTTATTTGTAGAAACTTGAATGCATGTTGGTGTAGCATGTACTCTGTTGCCCTGTTGATTCATTGTAAAGCTGCAACAGTCCATGTCATGTTCCGATATGCATGGAAGGTTGTACACTTGGCTATCTATGTTAGTTGCTGAATATGTACCCATGTTACCTTAACATATGTACACTTCTGAGTTACCATTACCATGCCCATTTACATTTTGTAATGTTATATATAGTTGCCTAAATGTACATGCTGAGTTACCTTAACACATTCCTATGTATGCAGCTAATACAAAATGTATCCTGTTTGGAGCGTGAGTGCCACTTTGAATCTTATATATACAATTCATTATTGCATACTGTGAGCACCATATTTATATTTTTATGCTGCCCTGTTTTACAGTCTGAGATGCTCGATTTTATTGCATATGTTGAACTGTTTAACTTGGATATTTGATACACTTGAATATTTAATAAGTGATAGGATAAACTATTTATTTTAGTGTTTTATCGAAGTTAATTTACTTGAATAAAAATTAATCCTGACTCGATGTTTTGTGTTTTTTCATGGAACGCTCAGATCAGATACGAGTGTTGCAGATCTATTGATTACAGCTATTGAAGTTACATGGTGATGAAGATGCCGGATTTTGGTCCACTTAAAATTCGCTAATTTTTGGTAAATAAATTAATGTATTTTTTCTTTCGCTGTGTATATGAATTTTCTAAACTCTGATATTTTGTATAAAATGCTTCCGCTGTGAGATATTGTAGTTTATTTATTCTATGATTTCTGTGCTAATTCTATCTAAACCCTGTATGCTAAATAATAATTTGTCGTTTCAAGCGTTTTAATTTGGTTTAATTACAGACTTGAAGCGATCGAAATGGCAGGTCGTTATAATTACCCCATTATAGGTATATAATTTTCAGAATGATTGAGAGGCAAAGTAAGAGGTGAAGAATTTATGGTTTTTTAAGAATGAGGGAAGTCGTCTATTTATAGAGTTAAAGAGCCAACATCAACCTTTGGATTTAGGTTTTAAATCTAAACAATATATGTCATACTGAGTGAGCATAAAACAGACCTAAAACAATCCAGGTTCACAGTTTAGAATTCGACCAGATCCTTTATGGACCCTAGGATCGTCACGACCTTCATTGGGTCGTCCCATGGGTCTACCCAGGCTAGATGTAGTCGACCCCCAACGGATCTCATTGCCGCTTGTTTTTCCCACTCGTTCATTTGAATTGTTTGAATTATTCTGGCTTATTATATTTATACATAAGCCTCATATATTTATGTATGTAAACTTCTAAAGCCCCTAAATTCTTCATACGTTATCCATTTTATGAAAACTTGGGGTCTATCTGAACCAGAATTTTGAGACGAACGCAACGGTAATGCCGGTTTCAGTTAATACTAAATATTTGTTATGGTTATAGTGCATTATATTTTGGGGTGTTACATTCTTCCCTACTTAAAGGATTTCCTCCCTAAAATCTCCAAGTTTAGGAGAATGTTACTATCTTAACATCCACCTACAACCATCTACTCATCCCTTATTCACAGGCATCCATTGTCCTTAAGAGTTTTCTAATTCTTGTATTAACCAAGTGGTCGACTGATCCAGTTGACCTCCTTAATGCAATATATGTTGGTACCATGAATCTAAAATGTATGCAAATAGTCCTAGTATACCACGTAAACTCTACATGTGTGCACAATCATCCATCCAAATGCAACATCCATATGATAATACATCCATTTCCACCCATAGAAAAAAATTAAAATGCACACACATCCATATGCAACTTGTAAGTGATTGAGTCGATCTAGTGCCTAATGTGTGTATATGTATCCACGAGCAACTACTAGCAAACACTTGCATCCACTTGCAACCATCAAACGTAACATGTTTCAAACAAATGTTTCAATCACAAATTTCTTCCCGAGGATCGAAAGATTTGAACAATAGGATAAATAAACTCGAATGATAGAAGCAAATGCAAAGTAAAAGCTTGGAAAAGAAGCCAAGAACGTACTATAAAAAAGAAAAGGATAAGAAGCGTGAATCCTATCTTTGGGTTCCAGGTCGCATCTTCGCGGTCTTCTTCCCATTACACTTTAACTAATTTGAATTCCTTATTGCGAAGCTTCTTGATTTCTGATCCAAGGACAGGAGTAGGAACTCGTCTTACTGATGTTTCCTTCTCAACTTCTATGTCCTCAAGAGTGCTCGATTCTACTATCTCTGCCATATCATGTAGACATGTCCTAAGATGGGAAACGTGAAATCTATCGTGTGCGCCCGCCAATATATCCTGTAGCTTAATCCTATAAGCCATCTGCCCTATCCTCTCTACTATAGGAAATGTTCCCACAAGTCTTGGCGCCAACTTCCCTACTGAGCCAAAACGAACTACGTTCCTTAGCGGTGACACTTTAATGAAGACCATTTCTCCCACTTCAAATTCCAAGTCGGTCCTCCTTTGATCGACATAAGATCTCTTTCTCTCTTGAGCAATTTTCATTCTTCGGCAGATAAGATCGATGCTCTCAGCAGTATCTCGAATCGTGTCTGGCCTAAGCAGAAGTCTGTCGGTAGATTCCTACCAATAAGCCGACGATCTACAAGGTCGTCCATATAGTGCTTCGAAGGGTGCCATGATGTAACATCCCGAAATTTTAACGAAGCTAAAGATGATGAATTAAAGAACAATTAGTGTGAAATACACTGTTAACAATGAATTAAGGAAAACTTAATTAAATATTCATAATTAAGTAAAACGGACCATGCCATTGCGTCCGTCTCGGAATGACACCTGGTTTGCGTAAATCGAACACCGTATGAAGAAGTTATTAAGGTTTGATGTTTGTATGCATATAAGGAAGATATATATACATATAAATTCAAAAATATTCAAAAATCAGCAAAACCAGAAATCCGGCGCGCAAACCAAGGAAGGGCCGACTGTTTGAGGTCGACCGGAGACCCGGTTGGGTCGACCCAGACACATGGGGGTCGACCCCGGGGTCGACCTATGGGTCGACACCCATGAAGGGGGGTCGACCCACCAGAAGGTGGGTCGACCCACCCGGGGATCTGGAAGCTTCTTTGACGTGGACGATTTTGATGGCTTCTGATCCAATCTGAAGGTCTTGGTTGCTCCGCTACTCCTATATAAAGGACCTTAAACTTAGGTTTTATTCATCTAAAAATGGCGGTGATGGCGGAGCTCTGCTGCAACAAAGATTGGAGGGCCTAATCTTCACCAAATCCAATTCAGCAAACATTACACAAATTCAACGATTGCTACAACAACAAATTTAACGTGTTCTTCGCAGTAATTTGGATCCATTTCCTTAGATCTACTCACTGTGAGTTCATTTTATTTTTAGATCTGAATATTTAAATAGTAATCGTGATATGTATATAAAAATTGTATTTTGAATCGGTGCCTAATCAGTTCTATTATGACCTATTCCTCTAATCCGTTCTTATATGTTTGTATTGTCATGAAGTCTAATCTTGTCATAATATGTCCATTCAGTTTTTATGCCTATTTCTACCATTATGTTATTGATTAGTTATTATGCCTGTTCTGATTCTCTTCTCTCCCTTTTTTCCCTTTTTATTTGTATATAGTCCGGCTACCTTCGAGCCTAGGCCTAACACTGAAAAATGCGAACGTGAGAAATTGGGAACGATTGGGAAAGATATAAATTGGGGCATAATTGGTATTGGAAATTATGAATGTAAGTTTGGGCATAAAATTGGAAAAATATACAAATATGGATTTGGAGGCATATTTTATATTGGATAATATGAACATGAAGTTAGGCAAATATTGGAAAATAGGTAAACATGAATTTGGGTAAAATTTGTATTGGAATGTGTAAATATTGAATTCAGGTATAAATTGGAACATATGTAATTATGAAATTGGGAATAGATTGTAACATATGTAAATGTCAATTTAGGGGATAAACTGGAACATATGTGAATATTGATTTAGGACATGGAAACCTATAATTGAAATAGGATAATTGAAAATATGAATTGAAAGGGGGCATGAAGGTCTGTATTTGGAATAGGGAAATTTAATTGAATATGCCTAAAAAAATGGAGCCCTAGTGATGCTTAGACACGAGGTTAGGTTGCATTAGTGGTGAAAGTCTGCCCAGACCCTACCGGCATATCCAGCAGCCACTGATGTTGAAACTAATGTGAGAGGTCTATGTGCGAAAATACGAGATGGGCTATGAAACGAGGTTAGGACCAACTTGTGGAAGAAGTCTGCCCGGACCCGACCAGCATATCCAAAATCCACAAGTTGTAGGCCTAATGTGGGAGGTCTAGCCCATCATAAACCATAAATAAACTTGGTAGTGAATTGGACTGCTTTACCTAATTTAATCCATAGGGATTGTATAAATATGAACTAAAGTTGGGGTTAAATTGGTTGGACAGTGGGTGGGCTAAGCAAATCTGAGGGGGCATGTAATATATACATTTAGGCCCATAAACTTAACCCAATAAGGTTATGTAATTAAAGACACCTAGTGGTATATGTAACCGGTAGAAATGATAAAGTTATGTAAGTAAAGACACCGTTTAGGGTAAGCATAACTCGTAAGGAAATAAGACAACTTGTGTAATAAGATAAGAGGTACTTAGTTATAAATTAAGTAATCTAGAAGTTTGGAACCCATTGATAAGAATAGCATGTTTAGACTTATCCTAGGGACAAGAGGAAATTATAGCATAGGTTATAATTAATGGGTTGAGAAACTTGTTAGTGGGACTTAGTTAATAGAACTAAGTTAACAAGTAAACAACGATAAGTTGTATTGACAATGTAAAATGGAATTATGATTAAATAAGATAGAATGGGAAAACTTATAAGATAAGTTATATTTAATCATAAATAATGAATAACATGTTAAAAGGAAACATGTAAAATGAGGTGTACTTAATTACACATTAAGTAAGAACATGTTATTGTAATTATGGAATTGGACGATAAAAATATAAAGGGATTGTGGGTTATAGACCTTGGGCCATAATCTAGAGAATAACAAGTTGTGAGCTTATTAATGAACTTAAAGGGGTTAAGTTATATAACCAAAATTAATAAGCAAGAGGAACTTGGTAACTTGATTAAGAATTCAATATGAATGGGGATAACCAAGTTAAAAGGAAACCTGTGGAGGAAAAGCAAGCACGTAATAGAATGATTAGACATAGGGTCTAATAACATATTAAAGTGAGGCGCTTGGACCAGACCGCACATTTGAGGGTGAACTACCCAACGAGGTAGCTTGGTAGATTATCGAGGTGTTATAAGGCACGGGGGGAGCGCACATTCATCCGATTGTTTTGACGGCTCCAAAGGACTGGAAGGGGAAGCACGCGGCTTCCTAAGGTACGTAAGGTGCTCCTAGTGCGGTGACAGATGTCTTATACTGTACTCGTAGAGGTTGGGTCTGCGCGTAAATACTAGGTTGGTGGGCCTTGACCGCAGATGTAGCTATGCAGTCAGAATGCTATGACAAGGT
Organism: Allium sativum; assembly: GCA_030737875.1. Taxonomy (NCBI): domain Eukaryota; kingdom Viridiplantae; phylum Streptophyta; class Magnoliopsida; order Asparagales; family Amaryllidaceae; genus Allium; species Allium sativum. The sequence continues at coordinate 889,575,048 of CM060916.1, read as the reverse complement.
GACACCTAGGTGGTTTGGCGGTTGCCTCACGAGGAGGCGGAGGGTCACGACCAACAAGGATAGTAGACCGTCGGATATCTGGCATCGGCAGCCAGCTGGATGCGAAAAGACTAGTGCTAACCCACCATTTCACCTTTCACTATCGAGGTACGGGGTTGAGGGTAGATGCCACATGGATATTTAGATTGGTTGTTATTAGGGGTGGTCGCTTAGCTCTTATATTCTTTACTATTTAAGGGAGGGGCCGAGGTGGGGCCATAGCCACCATGGAAAATAGACCCGAGGAATATCTGTATTTGGAGGCTCTTAAAGGCGGGCCTGTATAGGAATGGAAAAGCTCCCGGCCGAGTTCCGTGTTTCTTGTTTAGCCCTGCCACGGAACTCAGTGCACAATAGAGGACGTGTGATTGAGGCATCGAGCTACAATTATAGTACATACGTGGGACAGTCTAGATACATGAATATCTACTCTGGGTGGTGTATCGTAAATTAGAGGGCATTATTTCGATAAGGAATCTGATTTGATCGATGGTGGCAGTCCGTACGCTTACGTAACATAGTTATGACAGATATATGCGGAACGTAACATTGTTATATAGTGATCCGTACATCACTCCGACGTAGGATGAGTGACTGCATTCATTACGGTGGAGACCGTGTGAGTGGGGTGCCATGGGGTGTATCTCAATATTGAGAGATAACTACATATATTGTATTAGGTGAATCAATGGGAAAGTAAATGGGTACGATGCGCGGATAAGACTTGAGTTCTACTAACCCAAGTAACCTAATAATCAATAAAATGTAATGGGACGATATTGGTAGGGATCATTCTATTTCTGATATACTAGTATCTGTGCGGTGCAGAGAAATGTATTTAGGAAGCGCAATATATCTTGTTCATCTTATCTTGACCAGTTCACACTTGTTATTCTTACTATTATCTTGTTCTTCTAGTTTTATATACCTGCTATGATACTTTTATTTATTTATATTTAAAAGTAACTGAACTCGCCAGCCTTTATGTATGACCCTTTTTGTTTCCTCTTCTCTCTCTTCCGTTTCCCCCCAGGTTCTCAGGGTGGAAGTGCTTAGAGTTGATTTATATTCTTTCAGCTTAGATTGGATTTTTGGATATTGATGTACCGCTTTGACTTCTGGTTAACTATCTTATGGCTTCACATGGGAAATATGGTTTTATGCTTTTGTACTCTGATATTTTTGGCAAGACAGTTTATTTATGTAATTGGTTACTTCAAACATATGATGTAAACTCAGTATTTGGGACCATGAAGTTTTGATTTAAATGAAGTTTTTAGTTATGCTGCTATTTTACATGTCTGTCTTGTGATATTATGTTCTTGTTTACTAATAATGCTTCACGAAACTCAATGCATTCTTTATAGAGTGACATTAACGGACGTGGGGTGTCACACATGAGTTGGATTGGTAACCGTTGTTGTAGGCAAACTCCACCAAAGGAAGGCGCTCTTCCCAAGTCCCTCCAAATTCTAGGATACATAGTCTTAGAATATCCTCAAGAACTCTATTCATCCTCTCATTCTGTCCATCTGTCTGAGGATGATATGCAGTGCTCAAATGCAGCTGTATACCTAATGCCTCTTGCAAGCTTTTCCAAAACTCGCTAGTAAAGATGGGGCCGCGATCACTTACTATACTGGAAGGTACCCCATGCAATTAAATTATCTCTCGGAGATAAACTGATTCTAGCCAATACATTGTCCTCTTGCGCTTTACATGAAGACAATGAGCGCTCTTTGTAAGTCTATCCACTATCACCCAAACGCTCGTATTTCCCTTCCTTGATCGTGGTAATCCATCGATGAAATCCATAGGGAGGCTCTCTTACTTCCATTGCAGAATATCCAAGGGCTGAAGCAATCCGCTAGGTTTCTTTTGTTCAGCCTTTACTCTTTGGCAAGTCATGTATCGTGTAACAACCCAAGTTCCGAAAGACCAATTTTTTTCTTCAAAATTCCAATCTATTGAAAATCGTGTTGGTTTGCTCTGGTATCCAGCAGAAAAGAAATAGACATAAAATATATCGGAGCTTAGAAAATATCTCACAGCGGAATGGATAAAATATAATGTAATCAAAATATAGCCTTACAGTATTAATACTATTGGCTAACTAGTATTCAAAGCTATCATGTCTCGGCCACAATTCTAACCTGCGAGTATGTTATGAGAAGGGGGTCAGAACACAAGTTCTGGTAACTGGATTTAAACTATACACTTTGGATAATCCTACATATACTGTTCAATCACATCTTCTTATTTATTAGGTTACTTGGGTTAACAACACTTAAGGATTTCTCACACGTTGTACCTATTTACTTCCCGGTGGATTAACCTAATACAGTATATATGTAGCTACCCCCAATATTAAGGTACACCCCATGGTGCCCCACTTGCACGGTCTCCACCGTAATACCACCGAAATATACGCAGTCCCTCATCCTATGCCGGAGTGACGTACGGATCTCTATATAACATTGTTACATTCCACATATATCTGTCAATTCTATGCTACGTAAGGGTATGGACTGCCACCTTTGATCGAATCAGATTCCATACAAGAGTAATGCCCTCAAGTCTTAGATACACCACCCAGAGCAGACATGCATGTATCTAGATTTTCCCATGTACATACCATCAATTGTAGCTCGATGCCTTAACCGCACGTCCTCTAATGTGCACTGAGTTCCGTGGTAGGGCGATACAAGAAACACGGAACTAGGTTGGGAGCTTTTCCATATTTATACAGGCCCGCCTTTAAGAGCCTCAAAATACAAATATTCCTAGGGTCTGTTTTTCATGGTGACTATGGCCCCACATCGGTCCCTCCCTCAACTAGTAAAGACTACAAGACCTAAGCGACATGCCCCTAACAAAAAACAATCTAAACATCCAGTTGGCGTCTACCCTCAAACACCGTACCTCGATAGTGAAAGGTGAATGGTCTATAGGATTTAGCTCTAGTCTTTTCGCATCCCACTGGCTTCTAATGACGAGTATCCGATGATCTACTATCCTTGTTGGTCGTGACCCTCTGTGTAACACCCCACGTCCATTAATGTCACTCACAAAGGGAATGCATTAACTTCTATGGAGCGTTTTAAGTGAGTATAGAACATAAACTTAACAACAAGACAGATATAAATAGTACTAAAACTTTAAAACTTTATTCATTGCAGCGGATAAACACATTGGTTTGATTACATCATCAAAAACCAGAGTCAAAGTACATAATATCCATCTTGACTAAATCAAAGTACATAAATTGAAAGACATAATCCCCAATACAAAATAGCCATAAATAAGAGAGGCTGAACTTTACTTCAGCGATCCAAGAAATCTTCTAAAAGCAAGAAATACAGCTGTCCAAAATCAAGCTCCACTAGTGCTAGTTCCAACCTGAGCACCTGGGGGGGGGGGCGAAGGAAGAAAAGAGGTGGAAACAAAGGGGGTCAGACATAAAGTCTGGCGAGTGCGATAACTTTAACAATATAATTACCAAAATAACTAGGCTAAGGCATAAGTTGGAAAATAAGGAAATGACTGTGAACAATTGAGTATGACAGAGTAAACATGGAAATAAGGTGAACAAAGATAACGTTCAAGCGCGCCCTAACCACAATAAGATAAATGCTATACTGCACCACCACTACTATACTGCACCACCACTAGTCACCCTAAAGGTCAATCCTGCCTACTAAACTTAATAATGATAATGGTAGTTTCGTGCACCCCTAGTTGCCTTCATAGGTGTCGCCTGCCCCTATCTCCACTAGGTGTACCCACTACCCCCATGCGATTGGCTCCCTAACTCGTAGATACCCGTGCTGGCCCCACAGTGGGGGTGTATCACTCCCCAAAGTGGCAACCCGATACCACCAATGATGCACGGCTTATACCTACACGATGCAACAACGTCTTACCTACCAGCCCGGGTCCACACACGCATATGAACCCGTTGGACTTGCGTTGCCACCGCTAACCCAGTTTGGCCTCTTACAGCCAAGCCCAGTATGTGTGTCCCGTCCTCGACTTGGGTCGAGCCCACTAAGATACGTATGGGTTACTGGTTGAAACGGGTCCCCATTACTTGACACAAGCTATCCACCTAAGCTTGGTCCCCTCTAGTACATCCCACTTAACCCTCTTCTTATTCATGTTCACTTAAATGTTTCAAATTTTGGTTAAGTGTTTCTAATCGTATTTCAAATGCCACCCAAGGCACCCACTAGATTCCACATGACACCCAAGGCACCCACTTAACCCCCTCATGTCCCACCACATTTTTATCTGGTTAAGTGTTTCTTAATTTATTAAGACCGTAACCTCATAAAGACCTCTCACATTAAACTGGCATTTGTGGAAGCTGGATTTGCCGGGCGGTTCCGGGCAGTCTTACACCACAAACGAGCCTAACCTCGTGTCTTTACAACTGTTACGTATTTAATTTATGCCTAAGACCACTCACATTAGAATGGCATTTGTGGCAGCTGGATTTGCCGGGCGGGTCTGGGCAGTCTTACACCACAAAAGAGCCTAACCTCGTGTCTTAGACGATTAATTACACCTAATTAATCATTCCCCAATTTGAATTACTTTCCCTATTCAAATTATCAATTAATTCCAAATTTAACTATGGCCATAATTGACTCAATTATGTCCATCTATTTATGGTATGTAAAATCATAACAATTTTCACCATAAATTTATTTTATGCCATTTAAGGCATTTATGCCAATTAAATCTTTTAATGTTATCCCCTTTACCCCACGTTGTACGTTCGTTCGTTTAACGTAAAATATACGTTAGACTCGAATAGTCTAACTCATGGAATAAAGAGAAAACATAACAACATACATATAATTAAAACTAGATCTAAACCTAAGGGGTAAACTTGCATGTGTGAATGATGTTCTACATCTAAAACTTGCATAGGCCAAAGTCACAACTTGCATAAAACTACATATGTCATAAATCTAAATCTAAAGGTGTAAACTTGTTTAGGTTATGGTCACAACTTGCATAAATCATGTATGTCATAGATCTACATCTAAAGGTGTAAACTTGCATAGGCAATAACCACAAACTTGCATAACATGATTTATACTCTAAACCCATATATTTATATAAACTTGCATATGTGATTTATGCAACATAAAAATGGTGTAAACTTACACCTAACATGTAAACTATCATGTAGAATTTAGCATATAACTCACACATGTCATAGCCTAACTTTTAGATCCAATTCACAATAAATAGGTGTCATGAAACATGTAAGGTTATGCATAAAATTCTCACTAACTTACATATGATCTATGTCTCAATTAACATCCTAACTTGCATAAATACTTATGATTTATCAACATAACCAAACTAGCATATGAACAACATGATGATTTGATTATACATAAGCCAATCATAGAATTACAACATAGATGATAGCATTATAACTTTACAACATAGATGATAACAACATAACATCATAGAATTTACAACATATATGATAACATCACATTTTTACAACATAATTATAACATGCGGTCAATGATTCACATCATATCCATATAATCCACATCATAACTCAATCCAATTAAATTGCTAATTATTTTATTAAAGAAATCGAACTCACAACTCAAAGAAGGTCTTGAGTTCTGAATTCTGAGTTCTGAAGTTGTAATAGCTTTCCTTTGAAGAAGATTCGTTGTTAAAGTTGAAAAGGATTGAATTTGATTAGCTTTCTTCCTCCCTAATTGGTGGCGGCTATTCTGAGTTGCTAGGTGACGGCATGGAGGCCATGAGTCTAATTTTAATTTGATTTTAGGGTTTGAGTCTATAGGTGTTTTTATAGAGTTTAAGATTAGTTTTGGCCGTCCGATCAACCCAGAATTAATCCCAGCCAATCAGAGCAGATCTGAAACCCTAATGAGTCAGCACACAGTCACAAACATGTCATCAATTAATTCTGCCCGGAGGGGTGGGGGGGCAGGTCGACCTCTAGGTCGACCCTATGGTCGACCTGGTCAGGGTAGGTCAACCCTATGGTCGATCTGGCCCTGGCGGGAATTTTTCCGCCTAACCTGTCTGACTCTGAAATTTTGAATTTTGAAATCTGTTTTGAATTTTCTGAAACTTCCGATCGCCATAACTTCTTCATACGAAGTCCAATTCACGCAAACTCGGACTCTATCTCAACCAAAATTCCGAGATGAACACAATGGCGCAACCCGTTTCCCTTAATTCTCACGTCTGAGATTAATTATTCTTTAATTTGTGAACATTAACATTAAAAATTACGGGGTGTTACATTCTCCCCTCCTTAAAGGATTTCGCCCCCGAAATCACCAAGTTAAGGAGAATGCATATCCTAACATCCAAACAACCATCTACTCAACCACCAAACACATGCATCCATTGTCCTTATAAAATTTCTAATGCTGTATGAACATATGCAAGAAGTGTGTGACAGTGTGTATATGTTCCTTATCTAATGCAAAATCAGGCGGTCTACTGATTCAGTTGACCTCGTTAATGAAAACCATGATAGTGCCATGCGTCCATTATGTATGCGAAAGAATCCTATCGATACTTATTATTTCTACATGTGTGCACAACCATTCACCAAAATGCAACATCCATATGATGGTACAACCATTATACATCCATTACTTAAACATGCACACACATTTATATGCATTATGCAATATGAAGTGACTGAGCCGATCTAGTGCCTAAAGTGTGTGTATATGCATCCACGAGCAACCACTAGCAAACACTTGCATCCATCATACATAACATGTCTCAAACACATGTTTCAACCATAGGACTACCATATCTAAAGGTCAAAGATACTAGCGAGAGGACATACTAAAGATAAGATAAGTACAAGCTAAGCGATAATGGAGAAATTAAAAGACATACCCTCGAAAAGAAAAGGGTACAATGAACGCATCTTCACTTCCGTCTCCCAAGTAGTGTTGCTCTTATCATCTCCCCATTGCACTTTGACTAGCTTGACCTCTCGATTCCTCAACTTCTTAATCTCCGACCCAAGAATGCACGTAGGAGCTCGTCGAATCGTCGCGTCACGCTCTATCTCCACCTCTCTAAGCAAGCTCGGCTCTACCACTTCCACGGTCTCGTGCAAGCACTTCCTCAAATGTGATACATGGAATACGTCGTGTACACCACTAAGTCTCTCGGGCAACTCCACTCTATACGCCATCTGCCCAATCATCTCCTTAATAGGAAACGACCCTACGAACCTTGGTGCTAACTTCCCAACGGACCCAAAGCGAACGACATTCCGTAATGGAGACACCTTGACAAAGACCATGTCCCCAATATCAAACTCAAGATCTGTCCTCCTCTTGTCTGCATAAGATTTCTGCCTATCTTGCGCCGTCTTCATCCTCCTTCGAATCAAATCGATCTTTTCCGAAGTCTCTCTAATCATATCGGGCCCAAGCAAGATCTTATCTGTAGACTCCCACCAACATGTAGGCGAGCGACACGGTCGTCCATAAAGAGCCTTGAACGGTGCCATGCTAATGCTAGATTGAAAGCTATTATTATATGCGAACTCTACCAATGGAAGATGTTCCTCTCATGTACCTCCGAAATCTAAGACACACAACCTCAATAGGTCGTCTAGAATACAATTCACCCTCTCGGTCTGGCCGTCCGTTGGAGGATGATATGCGGTGCTCAAACATAACTGAGTCCCTACCACCTCTTGCAAGCTCTTCCAAAATTCGCTAGTAAAGATAGGATCGCGATCGCTCACTATGCTAGAAGGAACACCGTGCAAACGAACTATTTCTCGAATGTACACGGAGGCTAACCATGGAGCAGTCCTCTTACTCTTCACGGGAATGAAATGGGCGCTCTTAGTAAGTCTGTCTACCACGATCCAAATCCCCGTATTACCCTTCCTCGATCTCGGTAACCCATTAATAAAGTCCATCGAGACGCTTTCCCACTTCCATTGTGGAACCTCCAATGGGTGAAGCAATCCACCGGGCTTCTTTTGCTTTGCTTTTACTTGTTGGCACACCAAGCATCTAGCGACAAACTCTGCCACATCCCTCTTTATACCGGCCCAAAAGTAAACCCATCTCATGTCCATGTACATCTTGTCCCTGCCGGGATGAATGGTCATCTTCGAACGATGTGCATCATCAAGAATAGTCTTCCTCAAATTCTCGTCCCGTGGTACACAAAGTCTACCATCCCTACGTAACCAACCCTTATCATCTAGGGTATACCTACTGAGTTGGATCGATGACTCCCCTCTTTTGAGCTTCTCTACTAACTCAACCAACTGTTGGTCATCTCGCTGTGCCTCACCAATTTGTCCTAAAAGCGTAGGTCTGACCTCTAAGGATGCTAGCAAACCGGGTACAAAGTCAATGGAAGGTCTAAAGTCAAACGTAGAGATGAACTTTAAGCTTCGCCGCTCAACAAACAACGGACTCAAGGACAACCTTTTTCTACTTAAGGCGTCTGCCACCACGTTACCCTTGCCAGGGGTATATGCTATCTCGAAGTCGTAGGACGCTAAGAACTCCATCCACCTTTGTTGCCTTAAGTTCAAGTCCTTCTAAGAGAACAAATATTTTAGCGATTTGTGGTCAGTGAACAATTTGAATTTCTCGCCATGAAGATAATGGCGCCAAGACTTAAGCGCAAAAACAATAGCGGCCAACTCTAGGTCATGCGTAGGGTAATTTCTTTCATGCACTCTCAACTGCCTTCCACCATAGGCTATTACCCTTCCCTCTTGCATTAAAACTGCGCCTAGTCCTATCCCACAAGCATCGGTATAAACGGTAAATGGCTTACTCCCATCTGGCAACACTAAGACTGGGGTTGTGGTCAAAGCTCTCTTTAAGCGTTGGAACGCATCATCACAATCTACGTCCCATGTGAAAACTAGGTTCTTCTTCGTCAAGCGTGTTAATGGGGCTGATATTTTTGCGAGTCTTTGATAAACTTCCTATAGTTGCCAGCCAACCCTAAGAAACTCCTTACCTTGGTAGCATTTTTAGGGACCTTCCAATCTTGGATGACCACTACCTTCGCGGGATCCACAGCTATCCCTTCTTTGGAAACCACGTGCCCTAAGAATCGCACTTCCTTCCTCCAAAAGTGGCATTTTGAAAATTTAGCTTTAAGGCTATGCGCTCGAAGAGTCTCCAACACTTCCCTAAGATGTAGGGCATGCTCTTCCTCGCTTTTAGAAAAGACCAAGATGTCGTCCACAAAGACTACCACGAATTTATTAAGGTACTCCCTAAACACCCTACTCATCAAGTCAACAAAGTATGCGGGGGCGTTTGTCAAACCGAAGGGCATCACAAGCCACTCGAAGAAGCCGTCTGGTGTTCTAAAGGCAGTCTTGTCTATGCTATCCTCAGCTACTCTCAACTGATGGAAACCCGTGGCTAAGTCCAACTGCGAAAACACTGAGGCGCCAACTAATTGATCGAAGAGATCGTCAATCCTCGGCAGTGGGTGTCTATTCTTCTTAGTAAGCTTATTAAATTCTCTATAGTCCACACAAAGTCTAAGGGACCCATCTACCTTCGTGGCAAATACTACTGGAGCACCCCACTCCGATATACTACGTCTGATGAACCCCTTCTCAAGCAATTCTTTCACTTGCTTACTGAGTTCTCTTCTCTCTCTCGGAGCCATGTGGCGCACTGGCAATGCAATTGGCTTTGCATTATCTACTAGATATATTCGAAAGGCTATCTCACGTTTTAGAAGTAAACCCCTCACCTCATCGAAGACATCAGCATATTCACGGACTATACGAACAGAATGTAAATCATCATCGGATGCGTCAAGGGATTCTAGGTAGCTAAGCATTACTGGACCTCTAGGGTCACAAGAAATATCAAGGGTCTTTCCACAACGAGTCAACAATCTAACTACCCTTCTTTCACAATCTAGGATGGCCCCATATCTAGTTAGCCAATCCATACCTAGAATCAAGTCGTAGCCCATGAAGCCAAGAACAAAGGCGTTGCATTCAAACTCAACGCCCAAGATAAAAACTCTCAAATCCCGACAAATCATAGAAAGATGAGCCGAACCACCAATAGGATTTGAGACTACTAAGGGATCCGTAACTAGACTAGTATTTAGGTGCAGTGTTTCAACTAATGATATAGAGATAAACGAATGTGATGCGCCAGAATCGAATAAAGTACGGACAGGATGATCAAATAGAAAAACTAAACTTTCAACGAAAATTGCTCTACCTCATTCTTGCAGCGATGGGACCACGAGAGCCTGAACTTGTCCCCTTGCCTGCCCTGGTGCCATAAGAGCCTGCACCTGTCCTCCCGAGGTAGACCCTGCCCTCTGCCCTTTCTTTGGGCAGTCCTTAATAAGATGTCCCGCTTCGCCATAGTGGAAACAACCAGTCTTCTTTTTCTTCCTACAATCTTTGCTTAGATGGTCGGGTGTCCCACAGTTAAAGCATCTTTTCTTTCCCTTAGCATTGTTGCCTTTGCCACCTTTCTTGTTCTGTTGTTGCTGTTGCGACTTCTTTTGATCCCCTTTCTTCTCGGGTGCCTTATTAGCATTGGCGCCCTTCTGCTCTTCATGCATAAGCGCCATGTTAACTAGCCTCTCAAAGGTAGCCCCCATGGGGATGTGGGTCATAGCTAACCCATGAAGCGGCTCGTTCAAACCCTTAACAAATCTTAGGGCCTTCTTTTCTGGTGTATTTACCAATTATGTCCATCTATTTATGGTATGTAAAATCATACCAATTTTCACCATAAATTTATTTTATGCCATTTAAGGCATTTATGCCAATTAAATCTTTTAATGTTATCCCCTTTACCCCACGTTGTACGTTCGTTCGTTTAACGTAAAATATACGTTAGACTCGTATAGTCTAACTCATGGAATAAAGAGAAAACATCACAACATACATATAATTAAAACTAGATCTAAACCTAAGGGGTAAACTTGCATGTGTGAATGATGTTCTACATCTAAAACTTGCATAGGCCAAAGTCAAAACTTGCATAAAACTACATATGCCATAGATCCAAATCTAAAGGTTTAAACTTGTTTAGGTTATGGTCACAACTTGCATAAATCATGTATGTCATAGATCTACATCTAAAGGTGTAAACTTGCATAGGCAATAACTGCAAACTTGCATAACATGATTCATACTCTAAATCCATATATTTATATAAACTTGCATATGTGATTTATGCAACATAACAATGGTGTAAACTTACATCTAACATGTAAACTATCATGTAGAATTTAGCATATAACTCACGCATGTCATAGCCTAACTTTTAGATCCAATTCACAATAAATAGGTGTCATGAAGCATGTGTCATGAAACATGTAAGGTTATGCATAAAATTCTCACTAACTTACATATGATCTATGTCTCAATTAACATCCTAACTTGCATACATACTTATGATTTATCAACATAACCAAACTAGCATATGAACAACATGATGATTTGATTATACATAAGCCAATCATAGAATTACAACATAGATGATAGCATTATAACTTTACAACATAGATGATAACAACATAACATCATAGAATTTACAACATATATGATAACATCACAATTGTACAACATAATTATAACATGTGGTCAATAATTCACATCATATCCATATAATCCACATCACAACTCAATCCAATTAAATTGCTAATTATTTTATTAAAGAAATCGAACCCACAACTCAAAGAAGATCTTGAGTTCTGAATTCTGAGTTCTGAAGTTGTAATAGCTTTCCTTTGAAGAAGATTCGTTGTTAAAGTTGAAAAGGATTGAATTTGATTAGCTTTCTTCCTCCCTAATTGGTGGCGGCTATTCTGAGTTGCTAGGTGACGGCATGGAGGCCATGAGTCTAATTTTAATTTGATTTTAGGGTTTGAGTCTATAGGTGTTTTTATAGAGTTTAAGATTAGTTTAGGCCGTCCGATCAACCCAGAATTAATCCCAGCCAATTAGAGCAGATTAGAAACCCTAATGAGTCAGCACACAGTCACAAACAGGTCATCAATTAATTCTGCCCGGGGGAGGGGGGCAGGTCGACCCTATGGTTGACCTGGTCAGGGTAGGTCGACCCCCAGGTCGACCCTATGGTCGACTTGACCCTGGCGGGAATTTTCCCGTATAGCCTGTCTGACTCTGAAATTTTAAATTTTGAAATCTATTTTGAATTTTCTGAAACTTCCAATCGCCATAACTTTTTCATACGAAGTCCAATTCACGCAAACTCGGACTCTATCTCAACCAGAATTCCGAGACGAACACAATGGCACAACCCGTTTCCCTTAATTCTCACGTCTGAGATTAGTTATTCTTTAATTTGTGAACATTAACATTAAAAATTACGGGGTGTTACACTCTGGCTCCCCGTTGAGGCGACCGCCGAATCACCCTAGTGTCATCTCGTCACAACATTCGAACTGCAAAGCTACTTTTGCAGTCAAGGCCTACCCATCTGGTAGTTAAGCGCAGACCCAACCTCTAAAAGCACAGCCTAAACATCTGCCACCACACAGAGGACTACCAGGAGCACCTTACGTACCTCAGGAAGCCGCGTGCTTCCCCTTCAAGTCCTTCGGAATGGACAGAATAATTGGATGAATTACGTGCACTCCCCAGGTGCCTTATGACACCACGATGATCTACCCCGTTGGATTATTCACTCTCAAACATGCGGACTGGTCCAAGCGCCTCACTTTAATATGTTATTAGACCCTATGTCTAAACATTCTTTTATGCGCTTGCTTTACCTCATCAGGTTTCCATTTAACTTGATTATCATCTTAACTTTTTATTTAGGTTACCAAGTTCTTTCTAGCCCCTAATATCAATAAGGAATAGGGCCCTCTTGCTTATTAATTTCAGTCATATAACTTAACCCATTTAAGTTTATTAACAAGCCCACAACATGATATTCTCTAGATTGTGATCCAAACTCTGTAATCCACAATCCCTTTTTATTCTTGTTTGATTCAAGGTTACAATAACATGTTCTACTTAATTCGTCATTAAGCATACCTCTATTTAAATGTTTTCTGCTTAACATGGTACCAATCATTTATGACTAAATATAACTTATTTCATTTTATAAGTTTGCCTCACTCTTTCCTATTTAATCATAATTCCATCTTAGATTGTCACTACAACTTATCGTTGTTTACTTATTAACTTAGTTCTCTTAACTAAGGTTCACCGATAAGTCTCCTTTCCATTTATTATAACCTATGTTATAATTTACTCTTGTCCCTAGGACAAGCCTAAACATGTTATTCTTATCAGCAGATTTCAGACTTCTAAGTTTACATATTACTTAATTTATAATTAAGTATAACTTCTTACATTTCATAAATTTTCCCCTTTTCTCTACTTATTACAAACAACTGGTTTTGGTTTTCCCCATTTAATGATTACTTAATTTACAATTAAGTGTCACTTATCTCATTTCACCAGTTATCTCATTTCATTACTAGTTTATTGTAACAACCCGGATTTTCAGAACCAATTTAAAAAATTTATTTTGGCTATTTTAATGGATTTTGAATATTTAAAATGATTTATTTTAAACAATAATGACTAAAAATATATTTTAATTGAAGTTAGAACATATGAATTTATTTTAATTATAAAACGAGCCTAAAATGGCGCGGTAGTTTGAAAATTCGATTTAAATTTCAATTGAATGTACATAATTCAAAATAAATTGGATTTCAATAAAACCAGAAGTATCTGAATCTGTTTAATTATATCTTTCTAACGAATATGAAAATTCTAGATTTCCTAACAAGAATTGAAAGTTATGTCCAGTATAAAATTTAAAATAGTCGCTATGGAATTTAATATAATATATAGCCCTTAAAAAAAGACATTTTGCAAACGACCACCATTTTCGACGAAACCACTTTTGTAGGATCCGGAATGTCAAATTATTGCTATGTTTCAAATTTCATAATTTTTGGAACTAATATGTGAGCGCAGTAAATTTAAACGTGTTTGGTAATTTCAGTTTGAATTTAATTGACCCGAAATTGACCATTTTTCAAATGGTCTTCAAATTCGACGAAATTAGTTTTGTTAGGATTGTATCATCAAAACATAGCTATATTTATTTTTCTAGAATTTTTGGAGTTAGTATGTCATCCCGGTAAATTAAAATGTGCGTTTAAATTCAATATATATTGATTTATGTTTTAATTTTAATAAAAACTGATCAAAACGATAGAATTGACTTATGAAACATATCTCATTATGTTCAGAATTGGGGTATTTAGCTAGGAATGATAGTCGTTGGGTCTGATTTGGAGTTCAGAACGATAAATAAGAATTTTTGTGAATTATATAATAGTATTAAATATATATATATTCATTTTCTAGTCAAAGCCCTAAGAAAAAAAATTCACGGTCAAACTTATGTGCCGCCTCTTATAGAACAAACGGCGGAAAATGTTCCAAAATAAATCACAAAATTCCTTCCAATCCTGATCGAATTAGCTAATGATTCTTAAGCAAACATCGTAGAGTGTTTCATGAACTTCAATTCCATATAGATATGATTGGATTTCATGTTTATTCTGCTCGAAATTCGAGCTTAATGGGGCCGCCATTGCACACCAATTGCGGCGCGAGGGGGGCTGAGCTCCACCAGCTGTCAGGCGAAGGAAGGCGGCGGTCGGCTCTACGATGTGGCACTCATGGATCTGGCTCCGGTCAAACCTGGAGGCAGCGGCGTCGAGCCCTAGTCTAATGAAATGGGTTTGGCGGTTCGTGTATCACGATAAGGAAGATGAAATGGGCAGCAGTTGTTTTTATCAATGTAATTAAAAATTATTATTTAATTGTTACTTCATTTATGTAATAAAATGTGTATAACGTCATAAGTTCTTCATACGAAGTCGGAATTCGATGATTTCAGATCCGTTGCGATCGTCTTGGCGAACATTACAACATGCAGATGACCAGAACCAAAACGGAGCACGTTGGAATTCGAGACAAACTTGAACATGAATATAATATAAATTCAGAAATAAAGAAAGGCGCAGTGGAAATGAACGTGAGAACTCTCTCTCACTCAGATTATTTTACCGTTATTATATAATAGGTTGCAAACGGGGGTTAGTAGCTCCTGACACTACTTTTTGTACAAACCATGGATGATTTGTCTGATTTGATAGATACTGTTGTATACATAAAATTATTTATATAAAATATATATAAATTCTCGTGAAAAGAAAATAAAATAAATATTCGTTTACAAATCGGAAGGTTTGTTTATGTATACCTATTTAACTAATATTGGTTAGGATAGCCCAAATGCACAAATAATAATCAGTATTTGTTGTCTGAAAACCCTACATGGGTATTGGGATGATATTTGACATACACTGATCCCAATAATTAGCGGTATGTCAATCGATGGGTTGACAGATTGTATAAGCGTGATTTATTTATTTTAATGCTTACACAGTTGTAAAATGCATACTGGATGTCGCATGAATTTTTAATGATTGTTTATCATTATTGTGGTATACATGTGATGTTGAAATCCATATAACTGAAATTGTATGGTAATCGATTGAGTCTGATTCCAGTTCAAAATTAACGAATATTTTAACATAATATTCAGTAAATATTGAAATGTGAAGCCGTGTTAAGTAGTTAAATGCCATTTTAACATGAACGAGATTTTGATTGATTTTATTCATTATATAATGAATATCCGAAAGTGATTTCAATATCTGATATTTTGAAAATATTATCATTTTAATATTATAATGATATGGAATATTCAACTTTGATTTAAAATTTGAAATTAAATTGAAATCGTTTTAAAATGAATTTAAAAAGGATTTATAAAGGAATATTCAATTCTGATATGAACATTGAAATGAAACCAAAATGAATTTAAAACGAATTTATAAAGAAATATTCAATTTTGATTTGGAATTTGAAATGATGGGGAAATCGTTTTAAAATGAATTTAAAACCAATTTATAAAGGAATATTCAATTTTGATTTGAAAATTGAAATGAAATTGAAATCGTTTTAAAATGAATTTAAAACGAATTTATAATGGAATATTCAAATTTGATTTGAAAACTGAAATGAAATTGAAATCATTTTAAAATGAATTTAAAACGAATTTATAAAGGAATATTCATTTTTGATTTGTAATTTGAAATGAAGTGGAAATCGTTTCAAAATGAATTTATAAAGGAATATTCAATTTTGATTTGAAAATTGAAATGAAGTGGAAATCGTTTTAAAATGAGTTTAAAACGAATTTTTAAAGTAGCATTCAATTTTGATTTGAAAATTGAAATGAAGTCAAAATCGTTTTAAAATGAATTTAGAATGAATTTATAAAGCAATATTCAGTTTTGATTTAAAATTGAAACAGAAGTGGAAATCATTTTTAAAACGAATTTGAAACGATTTATAAAGTACGTTTTAAAACGAAGTCGAATATATATATATATATATTAAAAATTGGTTCACTTTATTATCGACTAACAAACGTACAAGAGAAAGGTTAGCATACTAACCATTAAATTAAAAGCATAAAAAAAAAATTGAAAATACAAGTAACTACGAAAACAGCCCTGTAACGACCCAGAAAATCTGAACCAATTTAAAATTTTTAAATTGGCTAAAATAATGGATTTTAAATATTTAAAATAAATATTTTAAATAATGGCGATGAAAACTGAGTTTGAATCGACATTTGAAAACGAATATAATTAATTATAATTATATATAGAATTGAAAATGGCGCGGTAGTTCGATAATTCGATTTCAAACTTCAATTGGATATACCGGGTGCAAAACAATCCGGATTTTAGTGAAACCAAAAACATTAGGATCTAATTGATGATATCTTTCTAACGAATCTGACCAATCGAAATTTGATAGCGGGAATCAAAAGATATGTCCAGTTGAAAATTCTGAATAGTCGCTAGGGAATTCAGGCCCTTAAAAATGGACATTTTGCATACGACCTCGGATTTCGACGAGACCACTTTTGTTAGATCCGCAGTGTCAGGTTATTGCTAGGTTTCGAATTTCATAATTTTTCGAATCAATATGTGAGCGGGGCAAAGGAAAACGTGTTTGACCGGTTTCAGTTGATTTTAATCGACTGGGAATTGGCCATTTTTCAAACGGTCTCAGAATTCGACGAAACTAGTTTTGTTAGGACCGTATCGTCAATACGAAGCTAGAAAATATTTTTCTGGAATTTTTCTAGTTAGTATGTGGCCCCGGTAATTTGAAATGTGCGTTTAAAATTCAATATAGTGATTTAAATGAAAATTCAAAAGGAAACTGATTGTAACGATCAAATCAGCTTACGATACATATCTCATTGTGTTCGGAATGGGGGTAAAACGCTATGGGCGACAGGCGGTGGGCCTCGTTTCGAGGTCATATGTAAAAGTCAACTTTTTGCAAAATTAAATAATTAAATAATAAAATTAAAAAAAAAATATCTAAATTCCCTCCTATACCCTGCCCCCCCGTTTCTTTTCGATTTCAGATCGGAAGCAAAAGAAAAAAAAAAAAAAAAACCTAGAACTATCGAGCAGCCGCCCCCCCCCCTCAGGCGAACGCCGCCGAAGACCGCCGCCTAACCCTCCCGCCTCCCTCCTCTCTCCAGCTCCCATCCTCTCTCTCCCCGAACCCAAACATCCCCGAACCGAGCCACCGCCGAACCACACAATCACCACCGCCTGCAATCGACCGCCGCCTAACCCTTCCACCTCCTCCGACGCCTTCTTTTACCCCCCTCTCTGTAAGTATTTCTATTTTATTTTATTATTTTATTTTTATTTTATAAAACAGAAATTAAAAACTGATTTTATAAAGAAATTAAAAACTGATTTTATAAAGAAATTAAAAACTGATTTTATAAGTATTTAAAAACTGATTTTATAAGCAATTTAAAAACTGATTTTATAAGCAATTTAAAAACTGATTTTATAAGCAATTTAAAAACTGATTTTATAAGCAATTTAAAAACTGATTTTATAAGCAATTTAAAAACTGATTTTATAAAGAAGTTTAAACTGATTTTATAAGCAAATTAAAAACTGATTTTATAAGCAATTTAAAAACTGATTAAGTTTAAACTGATTTTTAAACGAAATAAAAACTGATTTTTAAAAGAAGTTTAGACTGATTTTTAAACGAAATAAAAACTGATTTTTAAAAGTATTTTAAACTGATTTTTTTTAAAAAGATTATAGATCTGATTTTTTTTAAAGGAGAACTGATTTTAATTAGAAAAAAAAACTGATTTTATTTTAAAAAGAAAATGGTTTAAATTTTAAAAAAGGAAAAGGTTTAAGCTTTAGAATGGAAAAAGATTTGAACTTTAAGTAGGAGAAATCAGATTTTTATATATTGAAAGTCGAAAAAAAAATCAGGTCTTTATTTATTGAATAACATAATAAAAATTCGATTTTTTTTTCATATGTAGAGAATACGGGCAACGACAACGACGAAAGGCGAGATTGGCGAAGATTTCTATAAAGGAAGTGTCGTGCAGTTGGATAGCTATTGGTGAGATTTCTGATTTAAAAATATTATATATATATATGTGTTGAAAATGAAAGTGAATTGCTATATATATATATATATATATATATATATATACGCCCCTCGTCCACAAACCATGGACGATATTTATTGGTTGAAATTGTTGTGAAAATTGATTGATAGCGAATGATTGTTTGGGATTGTTTGTGATTGATATTGGTTGATTGTGGTTGAAAAATACCCATTGGTGGTTGTGAATTATTTGGTTGAAACCACATAGGATTAGTTTGTGGAAATGAAATAAATATATACATGCCGCCTGCGTGCGAATTAGATGCATGATTACCATTGTCAAAAACCGCGAGGTTTTAAGGTAGAGCGAGGAGTCGTACTAGGGACGGTGCCGGTGTAACTACCCTGCCGTTATGCTGCCGAAATTTTGAATAATATTCTTGTGTTCGAATTATTCTCATATGCTTAAACTATATTTATTCATTGAATAGAAAACATTCATGTGTTGAATTGATATTCATTCGTTGTTTAGAAATTCATGTGTTGAATGGTATTCATATTTTGAAATAAATTGTTCGATAATAAAAATCACATTTTTATCTATATATAGAAACTATAGAAAACATTCATGTGTTGAATTGATATTCATTCGTTGTTTAGAAATTCATGTGTTGAATGGTATTCATATTTTGAAATAAATTGTTCGATAATAAAAATCACATTTTTATCTATATATAGAAACTATAGAAAACATTCATGTGTTGAATTGATATTCATTCGTTGTTTAGAAATTCATGTGTTGAATGGTATTCATATTTTGAAATAAATTGTTTGATAATAAAAATCACATTTTTATCTATATATAGAAACTATAGAAAACATTCATGTGTTGAATTGATATTCATTCGTTGTTTAGAAATTCATGTGTTGAATGGTATTCATATTTTGAAATAAATTGTTGATAATAAAAATCACCTTTTATCGACTATATGAACTATATAAAAAATAGTGTTTTGAAATGAATCGTTTTACAATAAAAATCACATTTTTATTGTATGCATAAATCGTTGAAATGTGAAGTGTTAAAAATAGCCACTTGTTCAAAATAAACATATATCAGTTGAAATATTCATTAATTAGCTAATGAAATGATTTGCGCCTATTTATGTGACATTAGAATGAATGGTGTTTTTAAACCAAATAGAAATCAAATGTGAAGTCGAATAGAAAATGATAAATGATAAGAACTGTATATATATGTACATGTATATTCATTGAACAGGTTATAGCAAAGGGGCTAGAGAAGAGGAATAAAATTTTGTGCCCGACAAATAGGTACACGTTTACTGCTTTGTTTGGGTGATGATTTTGAGCCTGTTGGCTAGCCGCTTGGCTTTTTCTTTTTCTTTTTAAGATTAGAAGGACCGGGAACGCTATTTGCGATTTCCCGATGCTCCCGGTGCAGGGGAGGTTATGGCGAAATTTTTCCAAAATTTAAGGAGTTAGAAAAATTTTTGAAGTGAAAACGATATAGAAATCATTGAATGAACTATATTTATATAAATATATAAATATAAATAAAATTAAAACGAAACGAGGCCGTGCAGTTCGTATTTTGAAACCGTGATTTCAAACGACTAGTGCGGGGAATCCGACCATTGGATTTTCCCGAAACCTCAACCGTCGGGTTCGCCTTGGAGATATCTTTCCAACGGCACCAACCTTGTAAAAATCCAACGGTTGGATTGTCTGGAATGTTTAATTCAAATTCGAAGAAAAACAGCGCCAGAAACGAGTATATTTTTATATATATATATAAATATAATTATATTAAATCGAATAACGACGCTGCAGTTCGTATTTTGAGATCGAAACTTCAAACGATTATACCGGGAGATCCGACCGTCGGATTTTCCCGAAACTGGAACCGTTGGATTCGTTTTGAAGAGACCTTTCTAATGATGTAAATTTTGTGAAGATCCAACGGTTAGATTTTCAGATATGTGTAAATCAAATCTGAAGAAAAACAGCGCCACAGCCGCTTTATGGCCCGAAGCGTCGTTTTGAATAAAATAGCTATTTTAAAATAAATAAAAATAGCGATAAATAGTTATAAAATATCCTAAGCGATATGGAATGGAAATAAACTGAATTTGCTCGATTTATGTTGTATTTGATGGTTGAATGTGTTTGGTGTGAAAATTACATTAAAGAACACAATTGGTGTTGTCGAATAATTTAACCATTGAAATAAATTGATTTGAAATTCTAAATATACGTGGATTATTTGAAAAGGCCGAGTTAATTCTCATTTCGAATAATCGACCGACGATTGAAATTCGAAGATGAAGACGACGGTCGAAGACCGGAGATCTTCACCTCGTTTGGATGGTAACCGAGGTCCTGATTGGGAGGCATCCCGAAATATGGATAATGAGTGGTGATCGTCCAGACGTACGTGGTGATCGAAGGGTTTGCGAGGTATTTAGTGCCTCCGGTTTCGTTCAGACCCAGAACGGACTTGTAAATGGACTGTGTGTCTGACATTGGAGTTTGTTCTGTGTTGATTGATTTCTGTTAAATATACATCTGTTTGGCGGCGGAGAATTTATTCTTTTGCTTAACGCCCTTCTCTGAGACGCACGAGCTCAGAGGTTGTATATCGATGGACATCAGTCGCATGGCATGAATTGCCTGTGTGGCATGCTAAGATGCAGTGATCAGGGCTTCTGTTGAAAAGCAAAGTCTTGTGGTGATGATCAAAGCACCGCCTGTGTGGCGTAGCTTTGTGTATAACGTGAATTCGCGAGCCTCACACCCCGGTATGAACCTAAAACGGGAGAGGACATCAGGGAGGGCATGCGTTTCTTCCTAGCTAGGGTGGTGTCAGTGACCTACCAGCCCTGACATTTATATACTTTTCACCTATGTGGTTGTTGCTGTTGCGAGGCGCCTCGGTTTGATCGGACGATCCGGGTCTGATGGAGTCATTCGTTGGCTCATTTACGCCCCAAAGGGCGGGGAAACGCAGTGTTCAGGCATTTTAATCCACATCGGTGGACCGGCCCTGACGATCCTAAGGCTTGACAGAGTACTTGCCTGAGGCTCGGGCTAGGCAGTCTCGAATTCGGTAAGGACTATCTTTTGCCTTGGTTCATGACGGAAATCCAATTTCCAAATACGTGACGAAGCGGTTTCGATTGTATATATATACATTTGGCGACATAGTGGCATGGGACGCTCATGTCGTCTATGATTGATAGTTATGATTTGAAATTGTTTTCAAAACATATAAACACTAGCAATAATATCAAATGCCTTTGTTTTATTCGTATCAAGCATATTTTGGCCGTTATAAGGTAAAAACTCTATCCTCCGGTTTGCGTTGCATTGTGTGATGGGAACTGAGTCTTATAACGGCTTCATTTTATAAAAAGCATAGCGATGTTTAAAAGAAAGATTTGTTTCAAAGCACTGGCAATCCAATGGAGTAAACCCGTTCCACGAAAGTGGCGAGGTCCTGTGATTAGCCAAATTATATATGTGTTGAATAGATTTCTCATACCAGTCCCATGACTGACTCGTAGTTTGTTTCACTCTCAAACTCGGGTGCCCCCTTTTTCTACACGGGCAGCCTTGTATTCAGGTTTAGCTGGTTCTTTCTGGATAGCTGGAGCTGAAGATGGATTCTATCATTTATTCCTTTTTATGCTGTTCAGCTCCTATTGTACATATTTGTTTATTTCCGCTGTAGACATTTATGTATAGCTGGACTGTATTTGTACTAAGTAAGATCCTGTATGCTGTGTAACTCTGATGAATACTTTTATCCAGTATATTTTATTGTTCATTATCTGGTGTATTTATTTAATTCTGTTCTGCTATTATCTGTTTTCTGTGTTATATTCCGAAGATAACCTTGTTTCCGTGAGAACGGGAAATCGGGTCGTCTCATCGTGGTATCAGAGCTTTGGTTAAGCTTAGTTCTGGAATATAACATTTGAACGAACTCGTCAGAAATAGAACCAGTAGTGTTCTAGGACGGGTAACTCAATACAGATAGGATCAGTAATATCCTAGTATGAGTAAAGCAGAATGAAATAACACCTCGATAGACACATTTACACTTGAAGTATATGTTTCTATATTTTAAAATTTTCTTTTCTGTTGACCTGACACTTGATCTGCTATTTGCAGAAGAACTAGAAAATGAGTGCCAGAAACAGAAGAAGTAATACTGACCCGGATATAGAAGCTCTATTCATGAAATATAGAAATCTGGGTGGAAAACCCTTTACCGGAGAAGAAGCAATTATGAAAACACAAGCTTGGATTCGTTCGGCTGAGAAAATCTTCGAAGCATTAAAGCTGAGGGATAACCAGAAAAGATTACTGGCCTCCTGGGCTCTCAAAGATGAAGCTTTGTTTTGGTGGGATTCTGTAATTAAGGATAATCCAGAAGGTGATATCACCTGGGACAGATTCAAAGTGATTTTCTTAGAAAGATTTACTCCTCCCGAAGCAACTGAGCGATTATGCGATGAATTTTCTTATCTAATACAAGGTGACATGACCATTCCCGAATATCATAAGAAATTCAATGAACTTTCTCACTTTGCCCCTCATCTAATTCGAAATCCGAAGAGGAAAAATCTGAGATTTATTCACGGACTTCAAAGGAAATACCAGAATAAAGTATTGGGGCATGTGAAGCTTCCTTTTTCTGAAATGATATATATGGCCTATCAGTATGAAGATCTCCATAAGAAAGGAATGTTATGCGACGAAGAAGAAGTCAGCTCTAGTAATAAAATTGAGTCTGAAACTGATCGTCCAGAGGCCAGTACAATGTCTGAAGTCGGTAAGGAGCCCGAAGTAAATCGAAAAAGGGCCAGATCCGAAAAAGAACCAGCGACGACTGCCATATGCAACAACTGCCATAAGCCAGGGCATTTCCAGGGGAATTGCAAACCCTCGAAAAAGCGAAGAGGGAGTGAATCTAAATCCAAGAACAAGTCTCCTGTGACTCGAGAGTGCAATCTTTGTCATCAGTCCGGTCATATAAAGAGAGATTGCTGGCTGTTAAAAAGAGCCAAAGAGGCTCAGGTAAATGAAGTAGCAGAAACCTCAGCACCCTCAGATAGTCAGGGAAGGTCGGATGTTTTAGAAGGCACGCTCAATGTCAAAAACATTCCAGTTAAAGTACTGTTTGACACAGGCGCGTCACGAAGCTTTATTGCAAAGAGTGCAGTCAAGAAGCTGGATTTGAATTTGAAAAAGCTCAAAGAGCCAATGACTGTCCAAAATCCAGTTGGGGGTTCCATCAATCTCAGTTGGATCTGTGCAGTACCTGTCTCTTTTTCTTGCTATAAATTCCCTATAATCTCTATCGTCATGAATTTTAATGAATTCGATCTTATTCTGGGATTGGATTGGCTAACCAAATATGAAGCGGAAGTTAAATGCGCCGAGAGAGTTGTAAAGGCAAAAGCACAATTGGGAAATTATATAACCATACCATGTGAAGGCCCGACTTCTAATAGAAAAGATTTCTGGGCAGCTTTGGATGTTTCCCCAGCTCAAATAGAAAATACCCCAGAAGTCATAGAAAATATTCCTGACCTCATCAAAGATATTCCTGTCGTCAAGAACTATGCGGATGTGTTCGAAGAAGTTGTTCGCTTACCTCCGCAGAGAGAAATAGATTTCAAGATTGCTTTGATTCCCAATGCAAGGCCGGTAGTTCACGCTATTCGAAGAATGCCCTTGAAAGAGAAAGAGGAATTAGACAATCAAACACGACAGCTAGTATGGAAAGGTCTGATCAGGCCTAGTTTCTCTGATTGGGGTGCAGCAGTGGTGTTTGTCCCGAAATCTGACGGTACTCTACGTCTATGTGTGGATTATCGAGATCTGAACAAACAAACAATAAAGAACAAATATCCATTGCCGCGAATAGATGATTTGTTGGATCGATTAAATGGAGCACAAGTATTCTCACGAATGGACCTAGCTACAGGTTTCCATCAACTTCGAATTGCCGAAGAGTGTGTTCCAATGACAGCGTTCAGAGGCCCCGACTTATTCTACGAGTGGTTAGTAATGCCGTTCGGCTTATGTAACGCTCCAGCTTACTTCGTCGATCTGATGAACAGGGTATTCAGAGGAGTTTTGAATAAATTTGTTTTGGTTTTTATTGATGATATTCTAATCTTCTCTAAATCGATAGCCGAACATGAAGAACATTTGGAACAAGTGTTAGAAATTCTCAGACGGAATGTATTAAAAGCCAAGTTTTCAAAATGTATATTCTGGCAAGATGAAGTGAAATTTCTGGGCCATGTCGTATCGAAAGATGGAATCGCTGTTGATCCAAGTAAAATCACGGCTTTTCAAAACTGGAAACAGCCCAGCACCCCCACTGAAGTCCGTAGTTTTCTCGGATTGGCTAGCTATTACCGGAAGTTCGTTAAAGACTTTTCGAAGATATCTGGTCACTTAACGAAGCTTACAAAGAAGCATTCTAAGTTCAAATGGACTCAAGAGAGTGAGGAGGCTTTCGAAGAGCTGAAGTTGAGATTAACAACAGCTCCAGTGTTAACCATCATTGATGGCAACCAGGATTTAAAAGTATGGACTGATGCTTCTAGAGAAGGCCTTGGCGCAGTGTTAATGCAAAGAGGCCAAGTAATTGCCTATGCTAGCCGTCAACTGAAGCCGCACGAGAAAAACTACGTAACTCATGATCTTGAGTTATTGGCTATAGTATTCGCCTTAAAAATCTGGAGGCACTATCTTCTGGGTGAGAGATTTGAACTGTTTACAGACCACCAGTCATTAAAGTATCTGTTCACTCAGAAGGACTTAAATTTGAGGCAGCAGCGTTGGCTGGAGTTTCTTGCAGCATATGACTTTGAAATTATATATACTCCAGGAAAAGCCAATGTGGTGGCTGATGCGTTAAGCCGAAAGAATGAAATGATCGCCAGTTTTGTCATTGCGACTTCGTTGATTGATAAGATATCGGCTCTCCAAGAAGACGACCAATTTATCAAAGGAATAAGTCAGCGAATTCGTGAGGGCAATGCTTCGGATTTCCAGCTAGACAGCGAAGGGATTCTGAGGTTAGAAGGGCAAATTTGCGTTCCAGATATTCCTGAACTCAGAAAAGATGTGCTTGATGAATGCCACAAATCTAAGCTCAGTATCCATCCAGGTGTGAATAAAATGTATAACGATATCAAACGCACTTTCTGGTGGAAGTCGTTAAAAAGAGACATCTCAATATATGTTAGTCGATGCCCTACTTGCCAACTAGTCAAAAGCGACAAACAAAAACTGGCTGGATTGTTACAACCACTGGAAGTTCCTGGTTGGAAGTGGGAGCATATTTCTATGGATTTCATTGATGGTTTGCCCAGAACCAGAAAAGGAAATGACAGTATTTGGGTGATCGTAGATCGCTTCACGAAGACCGCCCATTTTATACCTGTCAAATCAAATAGAACCGCTCAGAGTCTGGCGCAGATATACTTCAGGGAAATAGTTAGACTACATGGAGTGCCGCTCAGCATAGTAAGTGATAGAGATACGATATTCACTAGTAAATTCTGGGAGGCATTTCAAGTCGAACTGGGAACGAAGTTAAACATGAGCACCGCTTATCATCCTCAGACAGACGGTCAGACTGAGAGGGTGAATCGCATTTTAGAAGATCTATTGCGGGCTTGTATTATAGATTTCGGTGGATCATGGGAAGACCATCTGCATTTGGCTGAATTCTCTTATAACAACAGCTACCAGGCGAGTCTGACAATGTCGCCATTCGAAGCATTGTACGGTAGACCGTGTCGATCTCCTGCTTGTTGGGTCGAGCCTGGAAATAGACTTGTGTTAGGGCCTGATATGATTCGAGAAGCTGCCGACAAAGTCGATTTTATTAAGAAGCGATTACTCGCCGCTCAAAGCCGACAAAAGAGCTATGCCGATAGAAGAAGAAGAGATATATCCTTTGAAGTTGGCGACTATGTATATTTGAAAGTATCGCCGATGAGAGGAGTTATCCGGTTCGGTAAAACTGGAAAGTTGGCACCCAAATTCATTGGTCCATTTCCTATTCTGGAACGGATTGGAACTCTCGCATATAAAGTTAAATTGCCAGACTGGTTGCCTGGAGTGCATGATGTATTTCATATATCTCAACTTCGAAAGCACGTTCATGATCCAGACTTGATCGTGGAAGAAGCAGCTCAGCAGGATATTGAAATTACTCCAGAATTAGCCGTGAGGCGAGAGCTGCTGAAGATCATCGGCAAAGAAACCAAAGAGCTGAGGAACAAGAAGGTTCACTTAGTCAAAGTGCAATGGAGTGGAGATCCGCGAGATTGTACTTGGGAAACTGAGGAGAGCATTCAGAAAGCTTATCCTAGATGCCGAGTAGATATCTCTGATTGACTCCGGTGCAAGGTACATTTAACCTACCTTGCATTACCATTTAATTCTCTATTCTGTTGCTATTTTCTTCCCATGGATGTGCACTATTTATTCTATACTCTGAATATTAAAAACAAATTGGTTGTAGTGTTGTGTGATCGTAGATTTATCAAACCACCTTCGACTTTATTCCTTTTCGGGGACGAAAAGTTTTAAGTGGGGGAGATTGTAACGACCCAGAAAATCTGAACCAATTTAAAATTTTTAAATTGGCTAAAATAATGGATTTTAAATATTTAAAATAAATATTTTAAATAATGGCGATGAAAACTGAGTTTGAATCGACATTTGAAAACGAATATAATTAATTATAATTATATATAGAATTGAAAATGGCGCGGTAGTTCGATAATTCGATTTCAAACTTCAATTGGATATACCGGGTGCAAAACAATCCGGATTTTAGTGAAACCAAAAACATTAGGATCTAATTGATGATATCTTTCTAACGAATCTGACCAATCGAAATTTGATAGCGGGAATCAAAAGATATGTCCAGTTGAAAATTCTGAATAGTCGCTATGGAATTCAGGCCCTTAAAAATGGACATTTTGCATACGACCTCGGATTTCGACGAGACCACTTTTGTTAGATCCGCAGTGTCAGGTTATTGCTAGGTTTCAAATTTCATAATTTTTCGAATCAATATGTGAGCGGGGCAAAGGAAAACGTGTTTGACCGGTTTCAGTTGATTTTAATCGACTGGGAATTGGCCATTTTTCAAACGGTCTCAGAATTCGACGAAACTAGTTTTGTTAGGACCGTATCGTCAATACGAAGCTAGAAAATATTTTTCTGGAATTTTTCTAGTTAGTATGTGGCCCCGGTAATTTGAAATGTGCGTTTAAAATTCAATATAGTGATTTAAATGAAAATTCAAAAGGAAACTAATTGTAACGATCAAATCAGCTTACGATACATATCCCATTGTGTTCGGAATGGGGATAAAACGCTATGGGCGACAGGCGGTGGGCCTCGTTTCGAGGTCATATGTAAAAGTCAACTTTTTGCAAAATTAAATAATTAAATAATAAAATTAAAAAAAAATATCTAAATTCCCTCCTATACCCTGCCCCCCCCCGTTTCTTTTCGATTTCAGATCGAAAGCAAAAGAAAAAAAAAAAAAAAAAAAACCTAGAACTATCGAGCAGCCGCCCCCCCCCAGGCGAACGCCGCCGAAGACCGCCGCCTAACCCTCCCGCCTCCCTCCTCTCTCCAGCTCCCATCCTCTCTCTCCCCGAACCTGTAACACCCCGAATTTCGGTTAATGCTAAAATTCACTAATTACAGAATTAATAATCTCAGATGTGAGAATTGGGGGAAACGGGCTGCGTCATTGCGTTCGTCTCGGAAAAATACGCGAAATAGAGTCCGAGTTTTCGAAAATCGGAGTCCGTATGGCCCAGTTATGGCCCGATGAAGTTTGCAGAAAATTCTAAGCTAAAAACAGATTTAATAATTTAAAATTCAGATTTAAAATAGAGCAGGCGGGGCCAGGCGGGAAGATTCCCGCCCTACCCATGTCGACAGTGCTGTCGACAGGCCTGTCGACAGGGGGGTCGACTTGCCTGTCCACTTGCCTGTCGATAGGGGCCTGGCGTCCAGTGAACCTGGGTGCACCAGGTTGCACCAGTTTGGGTTCTTGGGCTGGCTTGGAGGGCTGGTTCTGGAAGCTTCTTGGATCTGATGGTCCTAATCCTATCTAGGGTTAATCTAAGGGTCTAAAATGCAACCTAATCCTATAAATAAGACCATAACCCTACCCTAATTCATTCATAATTAAATCTTGTAACTAAACTATGGCAAAATGAAACTTGATCATGGCCTCCACAAATCAATGAAGAGGAAAGCAAGCTAATCAACCTCTCTAATCAACTTCTAATCCATTCTAAGCATCTTAATCTTCATTTGGAGTGCAAATTGCTAGTGGTGAGTTTCTATCACTTTGATGATCAATTGTTAAAATAAGTAGATTAGGTGTAATGAGACTTATGGTCTTGAATGCGGATTAGTGAGTTTGAATCATTTGTAATGATATGCTAATCTATGTATAATATTAATCCTATGTTGAATATGTAAGTTTATGCAAGTTGAATATGTGAGTTTATGCGTGTTGAATATGAAGTTTATGCAAGTTGAATATGAGAGTTTATGCAAGTTAGATATGTGGGTTTATGCATAATAAGTAATCGATTTTATGCAAGTTAAGTATGTGGTTTTATGCATGATGAGTATGTGATTCTATGCATGCTAAGTATATGATATTATGCAAGTTTAGTATGTGATTCTATGCATGCTAAGTATGTGATAATATGCATGATTAATAAGTTGTTTTATGCATATTTAACAAGTGGGTTTATGCATGTTTAACAAGTTCATATGCAAGTTACATGTATGATAATATATGCTATGCAAGTTACATGTTTGTTAATATGCAAGTTACATGTATGTTAATATGCAAGATATGCTATGCAAGTTACATGTATGTTAATATGCAAGATATGCTATGCAAGTTACATGGTTGTTAATATGCAAGTTCATGATGACACATTATGCAAGTTTATGGGTTAATATGCAAGTATGTGAATGCTTATGCAAGTATGTGAATGCTTATGCAAGTACGTGAATGCTTATGCAAGTATGTGAATGCTTATGCAAGTTATGTGTATGCTTAAATGCATGTTTAACATGTTATGCAAGTTGTGAGAATGCTTATATGCAAGCTCAACATGTTATGCAAGATATGTGTATGATAATATGTAAGTTCATATGCAATATGTTATGCAAGTCATGTGTGATAATATGCAAGTTTGGGTTAAATGTAGTTGGGTTAATATATGCTCATATATGCAAGTTGACATCCTCTTAACCCATGACAAAGTTATATGCTAAGATTTGGTTAAAACCCATGATATTTGTGATGGATCTTCCCTTTTTATTATGTCGTGAAATGAGAACGATTTGCGTGGGGAACGATGGGGTTAATAAATATGTTAATTAAAGTATGGTTGGGTATGATTAAGCATACCATAAAAATAAATTAACATAAGTGGGAATTTACCTATTGAGTTAGGTCTACCCCATGGGAATTTACCTATTGAGTTAGGTCTACCCATGTTATGAGAAACTTGATATTAATTAGGGATAATTAATATAAATTATGAGGGTGATTAATTAGGTGTAATTAATCGACTAAGACACGAGGTTGGACTCAGTTGTAGCGTAAAACTGCCCGGACCCAACCGGCTTAACCAGTTGCTACAAATGTTAGCCCAATGTGAGAGGTCTTAGGCACAAACTAAATACGTGATTAATGTAAAGACACGAGGTTAGACTCGGTTATGACATAAGGCTGCCCGGACCCAACCGGCTTAACCAGCGGTCATAAAAGATAGTCTAATGTGAGAGGTCTTTATGAGGATCACGGTCTTAATTAATTAAGAAACACTTAACCAAATTAGCATGTAGTGGGACATGAGGGTTAAGTGGGTACCTTGGGTGGCACGTAGTAACTAGTGTGGGTGCCTTGGGTGGCATGAGGAAACTAGTGGGTTGCCTTGGGTAGCAATAGAAAATACGATTAGAATACTTAACCAAAGTGGAACATGGAATTAAACATGATTAAAGGGTTTAGTAAGTGCCTCGGGTGGCATGTGGGAATTAAGTAAATGACTTGGGTGGCATGTGGAAATCTAGTGGGTGTTTTGAAAGGTAATTAAAATATGATTAATGACTTAACCAAAGTATTTATAACATGTAAGTGGACATGGTTAAAGGGGTTAAGTGGGATACACTAGATAAATTAACAAGCTTAAGTGGTAGCTTGTGGGGGCCCATCTCAACCAATATCCCAAACGTATCTTTGTGGGCTCGAACCAAGTCGAGTGACGGGACACGCATATTGGGCTTGACTATAAGAGGCCAAAAACGGGTTAGCGGTGGCAACGTAGGACCAACGGGTTTCATATGCGTGTGTGGACCCGGGCTGGTTAGTAAATCGTTGTTGCATCGTGTAGGTATAAAGCCGTGCACCGTTGATACTATGAGGTTGCCACTTTGGGGAAATGATACACCCCATTGTGGGACCAGCACGGGTATCTACGTTAGGGAGCCGATCGCTTGGGAGTAGTGGGTACACCTAGTAAAGATAGGGGCAGACGGCACCTATGTAGGAGTAAAAGAAACTACTGGGTAAAAATTACTAAGTACATTTAGTGGGGTCAACCTTTAAGTAGGAATTAATCTTGGGTATGTAGAACTGGTGTGGTGCAGTGTAGGAATTACTCTTGGGGGGAATAAGTCTGGGGCGGTGTAATCTAGTAATTATCCTTGGGTGGATAAATGCGTCTTTACGGTGATCTTAGTTTATCCTAAGTTTACCAAGCTGCTTAGTGTAGCCATTCATCCCCAGTCGTTACCGTATATCAACTTATGTCTTCTCTGGTTATTTTAATGATTGTATTGTTAGGGTTATAGGACTCACTCAGACTTATGTCTGACCCCGTTGTTTTTATCTTTTTCCCCAACCCCAGGTTATTAGAGTGGGCCTGGTGCTAGTGGGCTTTGATCTGATTGCTGTATCTATCCTATGGAGCTTGGACCGTTGAAGTGAAGCCGAGCTTATCTTTCCTTTTATGGCTATTAGTTATGTAGTGGGATTATGTACTTCTATTTTATCAAGATGGATATTATGTGCTTGACTCTGGTTTATGGTTTTGTGATGTAACCAAACATGTATTACTTTTCGCTGCAATGAAATGATGTTTTGAATTTTCAAGTATTACTTATATCTGTCTTGTTGTAATTTTACTATTCTATATTCACTTAAAATACTTCACCGAAACTAAGGCATTCCCCTGGTATGAGTGACCTTAGTGGAAGTGGGGTGTTACACGTGGTATCAGAGCTGAAGGTTACCCGAACAGATAAAATTTTTAGAAAAACTATTTTTCTAAGAAAAATTTTTGAAGGAGTATTTTCAAAAACATGTCTTTTAAGAGAAAAGTTTTTGAGAGAAAAGCATAATCCCCGATAGCCATATCTTTATCTTTCGAATTCTCCGTTTGAATCTCTTTCTCTCTCGTTTTGAGTTTCCCCTCCGTGTGTAGATGATCTTTCTAAGATAGATAAGAATGGAAAACCGCTTCAAGGGACTTAGACGTAAATCAGATTAGAAGTTGGTTCAAGAAGGAGGAGGACTGGTAGGTACATATAGGATAGACGAGGAGAGGAAGGCTCAAATAGTTGTTTGGTTAATAAAGGATGAAACCTCATTGGTGGGAGGTTACGAGTGGAGAATGGGAAGAAGAAGAAGGTTAGTAGTTATCCTTTGGGGAGGAATAGGACACCTTATTAGGATTGTCCAAAGAAGCAAGGGCAAGGTATGGAATCTTCTGGAGGATAGTTGTATTTCCTCACGACTAGGATGCCGGATGGGGATAAGACCGTCTAGGTTGGAATTTGGATTTCTTTGTTATCCGATCCAAACTTTATTTGATTCTGATGTATCGAGTTCGTTTATCTCATCATTATTAGTTGAGTCACTGCACTTAGACACCAGTTTGGTAGATGATCCCTTAGTTGTTTCAAACCCAATTGGGGCTCCATGATGTGTTTGGGTTTGAAAGTTTTTATACTTAGCGTTGAGTTTAGATGTGATGCTTGTTGGGCTTCACGGGCTATGGGTTAGTTTTGGGGCATGGACTGGTTATCCAGTAGGGGTGCCGTTCTTGATTCTGAAGGGAGAGTTGTTAGGCTTATGACCCGCTTGGGTAACACTCTCGAGACCTCTTGTAATCCCATAGAATCTGTTATGCTAAGTTATCTAGAATCGCTTGACACGTCGGTCGAGAGTTTGCGATCTGTTAGAGTGGTCCGGAATACTCGGATGTGTTTAGGAAGGTGAAGGGCTTACCTCCGGAGCGGGAGATTGACTTCCGAATATATCTGGTAAACAATGCCAAACCAGTGACTTGGCCAGTGTGCCACAAGGCTCCTCGTGAGAGGAGAGAACTCCATAAGTAAGTAGGCGATTGCTTGAGAAGGGGTTCATAAGAAGAAGTATATCGGAGTGGGGCGCTCCAGTAGTTTTTGCCATGAAGGCGGATGGGTCCCTCAGACTTTGTGTAGGCTAAAGAGAACTAAATAAACTCACAAAGAAGAATAGACACCCATTGCCGAAAATTGATGATCTCTTTGATCAGTTAGTTGGCGCCTCAGTATTTTCGCAGTTGGACTAAGCCACATGGTTTCGTCAGTTGAGAGTGGCTGACGATAGTATAGAGAAGATTGCCTTTAGGACTCCGGATGGTTTTAAGAGTGGCTGGTGATGCTATTGGGTTTGACGAACGCCCCCGCATACTTTGTTGATTGGATGAGAAGGGTGTTCAGGGAGTACCTAAATAAGTTTGTAAATGACATCTTGGTCTTTTCAAGGAGCATAATAAGTTTTCGTATGTGCTCAATAGGGTGAGCAAAGCCAGTTATGGTAAGAACGGTGGTTTTGGAGCGAGACTGGCGAGGACATCCAAAGTTGGTCAAAGGCTTAATTGTTTAGCCATTATTATTATTTTATTTTAGTATCATCTCACGTAGGTCGCCTGAACTCGAAGGAGATATCCCTTGGGTGTTTGTCTGATATTGGTTTCGGCCTTTGGGGGATGTCGAATTCGACTAGGGTGGTCTGCGTGAGAGATGGACAGTTGTGACGATTTTTGGATAGGGTTCTTTACATCTTATGAGTTTGAGATAGCGTATACCCCTAACAAGGGAAACATGGTAGCAGACGCCTTAAGAAGAAAAAGGTTGTCCTTGAGTTCATTGATCGTTAAACGACGGAGCTTAGGGTTTATTTCTATGTTTGACTTTAGACCTTCCGTTGACTTTGTACCCAGTTTGCTAGCCTCCTTGGAGGTTAGGCCTACTCTTTTGGGGAGGATTGGCGGAACACAGCGGGACGACCCACAATTGGTTGAGTTAGTAAAGAAGCTCATGAGGGGGAGGAGTCGTCCAGCCATTTGAATAGATACACCCTAGATGGTAAGGGGTGGTTGCGTAGAGACGGTAGACTTTGAGTACCGCAAGACGAGAGTTTGAGGAAGGCTATACTTGATGATATACATCGGTCGAAGATAACCATTCATCCCGGTAGGGACAAGATGTACCAAGACATAAAGCGAGTTTTCTTTTTGGCCAATCTGAAGAAAAAACGCGGCCAAGTATGTCGCTAGATGATTGGTGTGCTAACAAGTAAAAGCGGAACAGAAGAAACCCGGAGGGTTGCTTCATCCGTTAGAAGTTCCGTAATAGGAAGTGGGATAGTGTCTCATTGGATTACCGAAATCAAGGAAGGGTAATACGGGGATTGGGCTTATGGAAGATAAACTTACAAAGTGTGCCCATTTCATACCCGTGAAGAGCAAGAGGACTATTCCATGTCTAGCTTCAGTTTACCTTCGAGAGATTATTAGATTGCATGGCGTACCATCCAGCATTGTGAGTGATCGAGATCCTATCTTCACTAGTGAGTTTTGGGAGAGTTTTGCAAGAGGCGGTAGGGACTCAGTTGTGTTTGAGCACCGCATATCATCCTCAGACGGACGGTTAGACCGAGAGGGTGAACCGTACCTTAGAAGATCTTTTGAGGTTATGTATTTTGGATTTTGGAGGTACATGGGAAGAGCATCCTCCGTTGGAGGAGTTCGCATATAATAGCAGCTTTCAGTCCAGTATTGGTGTAGCTCCTTTCGAAGCTCTTTATGGAAGGCCTTGTCGATCTCCTACATGTTGGTGGGAATCTACGGATAAGATCTTGGTTGGGCCGATGTGATTAGAGAGTCTTCAGAGAAGATTGACTTGATTCGAAGAAGGATGAAAGCAGCACAGGATAGGCAAAAATCTTATGCGGACAAGGGAAGGACGGATCTTGAGTTTGAAGTTGGGGACATGGTTTTATCAAGGTATCTCCGTTGCGGAATGTGGTTCACTTTGGATCTGTTGGGAAGTGAGCACTAAGGTTTGTTGGACCCTTTCCTGTTAAGGAAAGGATTGGACGGATAGCATATAGGGTGGAGTTGCCTGAGAGACTTAGTAGTGTACGTGATGTATTTCATGTGTCCCATTTGAGGAAGTGCTTACATGAGACCGCTGAGGTGGTAGAGCCGAGTTTGCTTAAAGAAGCAGAGTTAGAGCGCGATGAGACGATTCGACGAACTCCAACTCGCATCATTGGGTCAGAGACTAGGAAGTTGAGGAACAAAGAAGTTCAGCTGGCTAGAGTGCAATGGGGAGATGACGAAAGAAATGCTACTTGGGAGACGGAAGCAAAGATGCGTTCTTTGTATCCATTTCTTTTTGGAGAGTATGTCTTTTAACTTCTCCTTTATCGCTTGCCTAGTACTTATCTTATCTGTAGTATGTCCTCTCATTAGTACCTTTGACCTTTAGATAGGGAAAACCTATGGTTGAAACATGTGTTTGAGACATGTTATGGTTGATGGATGCAAATGGATGCAAGTGTTTGCTAGTGGTTGCTCGTGGATGCATATATACACACTCTAGGCACTAGATCGGCTCAATCACTTCATATTGCATATTGCATAAAATTGTGTGTAGGAAGCTATATTGATGGATGTATAATGATTGTGTTATCATATGGATGATGCATTTTGGTGAATGATTGTGCACTCATGTAGATATTGTATGTGTCGATAGGGTTCTTTCGCATACATAATGGATGCATGGCACTATCATGGTTTGCATATGTTCATACATTAGATAGGGAACATATACACACACTTTTTGCATATGCTCATACATCATTAGAAATTGTTTAAGGACAATGATGCTCGTGTTTGATGGACTGAGTAGATGGTTGTTTGGATGGTAGGATATGCATTCTCCTTAGCTTAGAGATTTCGGGGACGAAATCCTTTAAGGAGGGGAGAATGTAACACCCCGAATTTCGGTTAATGCTAAAATTCACTAATTACAGAATTAATAATCTCAGATGTGAGAATTGGGGGAAACGGGCTGCGTCATTGCGTTCGTCTCAGAAAAATACGCGAAATAGAGTCCGAGTTTTCGAAAATCGGAGTCCGTATGGCCCAGTTATGGCCCGATGAAGTTTGCAGAAAATTCTAAGCTAAAAACAGATTTAATAATTTAAAATTCAGATTTAAAATAGAGCAGGCGGGGCCAGGCGGGAAGATTCCCGCCCTACCCATGTCGACAGGGCTGTCGACAGGCCTGTCGACAGGGGGGTCGACTTGCCTGTCGACTTGCCTGTCGACAGGGGCCTGGCGTCCAGTGAACCTGGGTGCACCAGGTTGCACCAGTTTGGGTTCTTGGGCTGGCTTGGAGGGCTGGTTCTGGAAGCTTCTTGGATCTGATGGTCCTAATCCTATCTAGGGTTAATCTAAGGGTCTAAAATGCAACCTAATCCTATAAATAAGACCATAACCCTACCCTAATTCATTCATAATTAAATCTTGTAACTAAACTATGGCAAAATGAAACTTGATCATGGCCTCCACAAATCAATGAAGAGGAAAGCAAGCTAATCAACCTCTCTAATCAACTTCTAATCCATTCTAAGCATCTTAATCTTCATTTGGAGTGCAAATTGCTAGTGGTGAGTTTCTATCACTTTGATGATCAATTGTTAAAATAAGTAGATTAGGTGTAATGAGACTTATGGTCTTGAATGCGGATTAGTGAGTTTGAATCATTTGTAATGATATGCTAATCTATGTATAATATTAATCCTATGTTGAATATGTAAGTTTATGCAAGTTGAATATGTGAGTTTATGCGTGTTGAATATGAAGTTTATGCAAGTTGAATATGAGAGTTTATGCAAGTTAGATATGTGGGTTTATGCATAATAAGTAATCGATTTTATGCAAGTTAAGTATGTGGTTTTATGCATGATGAGTATGTGATTCTATGCATGCTAAGTATATGATATTATGCAAGTTTAGTATGTGATTCTATGCATGCTAAGTATGTGATAATATGCATGATTAATAAGTTGTTTTATGCATATTTAACAAGTGGGTTTATGCATGTTTAACAAGTTCATATGCAAGTTACATGTATGATAATATATGCTATGCAAGTTACATGTTTGTTAATATGCAAGTTACATGTATGTTAATATGCAAGATATGCTATGCAAGTTACATGTATGTTAATATGCAAGATATGCTATGCAAGTTACATGGTTGTTAATATGCAAGTTCATGATGACACATTATGCAAGTTTATGGGTTAATATGCAAGTATGTGAATGCTTATGCAAGTATGTGAATGCTTATGCAAGTACGTGAATGCTTATGCAAGTATGTGAATGCTTATGCAAGTATGTGAATGCTTATGCAAGTTATGTGTATGCTTAAATGCATGTTTAACATGTTATGCAAGTTGTAAGAATGCTTATATGCAAGCTCAACATGTTATGCAAGATATGTGTATGATAATATGTAAGTTCATATGCAATATGTTATGCAAGTCATGTGTGATAATATGCAAGTTTGGGTTAAATGTAGTTGGGTTAATATATGCTCATATATGCAAGTTGACATCCTCTTAACCCATGACAAAGTTATATGCTAAGATTTGGTTAAAACCCATGATATTTGTGATGGATCTTCCCTTTTTATTATGTCGTGAAATGAGAACGATTTGCGTGGGGAACGATGGGGTTAATAAATATGTTAATTAAAGTATGGTTGGGTATGATTAAGCATACCATAAAAATAAATTAACATAAGTGGGAATTTACCTATTGAGTTAGGTCTACCCCATGGGAATTTACCTATTGAGTTAGGTCTACCCATGTTATGAGAAACTTGATATTAATTAGGGATAATTAATATAAATTATGAGGGTGATTAATTAGGTGTAATTAATCGACTAAGACACGAGGTTGGACTCAGTTGTAGCGTAAAACTGCCCGGACCCAACCGGCTTAACCAGTTGCTACAAATGTTAGCCCAATGTGAGAGGTCTTAGGCACAAACTAAATACGTGATTAATGTAAAGACACGAGGTTAGACTCGGTTATGACATAAGGCTGCCCGGACCCAACCGGCTTAACCAGCGGTCATAAAAGATAGTCTAATGTGAGAGGTCTTTATGAGGATCACGGTCTTAATTAATTAAGAAACACTTAACCAAATTAGCATGTAGTGGGACATGAGGGTTAAGTGGGTACCTTGGGTGGCACGTAGTAACTAGTGTGGGTGCCTTGGGTGGCATGAGGAAACTAGTGGGTTGCCTTGGGTAGCAATAGAAAATACGATTAGAATACTTAACCAAAGTGGAACATGGAATTAAACATGATTAAAGGGTTAAGTAAGTGCCTCGGGTGGCATGTGGGAATTAAGTAAATGACTTGGGTGGCATGTGGAAATCTAGTGGGTGTTTTGAAAGGTAATTAAAATATGATTAATGACTTAACCAAAGTATTTATAACATGTAAGTGGACATGGTTAAAGGGGTTAAGTGGGATACACTAGATAAATTAACAAGCTTAAGTGGTAGCTTGTGGGGGCCCATCTCAACCAATATCCCAAACGTATCTTTGTGGGCTCGACCCAAGTCGAGTGAAGGGACACGCATATTGGGCTTGACTATAAGAGGCCAAAAACGGGTTAGCGGTGGCAACGTAGGACCAACGGGTTTCATATGCGTGTGTGGACCCGGGCTGGTTAGTAAATCGTTGTTGCATCGTGTAGGTATAAAGCCGTGCACCGTTGATACTATGAGGTTGCCACTTTGGGGAAATGATACACCCCATTGTGGGACCAGCACGGGTATCTACGTTAGGGAGCCGATCGCTTGGGAGTAGTGGGTACACCTAGTAAAGATAGGGGCAAACGGCACCTAGGTAGGAGTAAAAGAAACTACTGGGTAAAAATTACTAAGTACATTTAGTGGGGTCAACCTTTAAGTAGGAATTAATCTTG
Organism: Allium sativum; assembly: GCA_030737875.1. NCBI lineage: Eukaryota > Viridiplantae > Streptophyta > Magnoliopsida > Asparagales > Amaryllidaceae > Allium > Allium sativum. The sequence goes on along the minus strand of CM060916.1, from coordinate 889,535,949 downwards.
GGTATGTAGAACTGGTGTGGTGCAGTGTAGGAATTACTCTTGGGGGGAATAAGTCTGGGGCGGTGTAATCTAGTAATTATCCTTGGGTGGATAAATGCGTCTTTACGGTGATCTTAGTTTATCCTAAGTTTACCAAGCTGCTTAGTGTAGCCATTCATCCCCAGTCGTTACCGTATATCAACTTATGTCTTCTCTGGTTATTTTAATGATTGTATTGTTAGGGTTATAGGACTCACTCAGACTTATGTCTGACCCCGTTGTTTTTATCTTTTTCCCCAACCCCAGGTTATTAGAGTGGGCCTGGTGCTAGTGGGCTTTGATCTGATTGCTGTATCTATCCTATGGAGCTTGGACCGTTGAAGTGAAGCCGAGCTTATCTTTCCTTTTATGGCTATTAGTTATGTAGTGGGATTATGTACTTCTATTTTATCAAGATGGATATTATGTGCTTGACTCTGGTTTATGGTTTTGTGATGTAACCAAACATGTATTACTTTTCGCTGCAATGAAATGATGTTTTGAATTTTCAAGTATTACTTATATCTGTCTTGTTGTAATTTTACTGTTCTATATTCACTTAAAATACTTCACCGAAACTAAGGCATTCCCCTGGTATGAGTGACCTTAGTGGAAGTGGGGTGTTACAGAACCCAAACATCCCCGAACCGAGCCACCGCCGAACCACACAATCACCACCGCCTGCAGTCGACCGCCGCCTAACCCTTCCACCTCCTCCGACGCCTTCTTTTCCCCCCCTCTCTGTAAGTATTTCTATTTTATTTTATTATTTTATTTTTATTTTATAAAACAGAAATTAAAAACTGATTTTATAAAGAAATTAAAAACTGATTTTATAAAGAAATTAAAAACTGATTTTATAAGTATTTAAAAACTGATTTTATAAGCAATTTAAAAACTGATTTTATAAGCAATTTAAAAACTGATTTTATAAGCAATTTAAAAACTGATTTTATAAGCAATTTAAAAACTGATTTTATAAGCAATTTAAAAACTGATTTTATAAAGAAGTTTAAACTGATTTTATAAGCAAATTAAAAACTGATTTTATAAGCAATTTAAAAACTGATTTTTAAAAGAAGTTTAAACTGATTTTTAAATGAAATAAAAACTGATTTTTAAAAGAAGTTTAGACTGATTTTTAAACGAAATAAAAACTGATTTTTAAAAGTATTTTAAACTGATTTTTTTAAAAAAGATTATAGATCTGATTTTTTTAAAGGAGAACTGATTTTAATTAGAAAAAAAAACTGATTTTATTTTAAAAAGAAAATGGTTTAAATTTTAAAAAAGGAAAAGGTTTAAGCTTTAGAATGGAAAAAGATTTGAACTTTAAGTAGGAGAAATCAGATTTTTATATATTGAAAGTCGAAAAAAAAATCAGGTCTTTATTTATTGAATAACATAATAAAAATTCGATTTTTTTTTCATATGTAGAGAATACGGGCAACGACAGCGACGAAAGGCGAGATTGGCGAAGATTTCTATAAAGGAAGTGTCGTGCAGTTGGATAGCTATTGGTGAGATTTCTGATTTAAAAATATTATATATATATGTGTTGAAAATGAAAGTGAATTGCTATATATATAATATATATATATATATATATATACGCCCCTCGTCCACAAACCATGGACGATATTTATTGGTTGAAATTGTTGTGAAAATTGATTGATAGCGAATGATTGTTTGGGATTGTTTGTGATTGATATTGGTTGATTGTGGTTGAAAAATACCCATTGGTGGTTGTGAATTATTTGGTTGAAACCACATAGGATTAGTTTGTGGAAATGAAATAAATATATACATGCCGCCTGCGTGCGAATTAGATGCATGATTACCATTGTCAAAAACCGCGAGGTTTTAAGGTAGAGCGAGGAGCCGTACTAGGGACGGTGCCGGTGTAACTACCCTGCCGTTATGCTACCGAAATTTTGAATAATATTCTTGTGTTCGAATTATTCTCATATGCTTAAACTATATTTATTCATTGAATAGAAAACATTCATGTGTTGAATTGATATTCATTCGTTGTTTAGAAATTCATGTGTTGAATGGTATTCATATTTTGAAATAAATTGTTCGATAATAAAAATCACATTTTTATCTATATATAGAAACTATAGAAAACATTCATGTGTTGAATTGATATTCATTCGTTGTTTAGAAATTCATGTGTTGAATGGTATTCATATTTTGAAATAAATTGTTCGATAATAAAAATCACATTTTTATCTATATATAGAAACTATAGAAAACATTCATGTGTTGAATTGATATTCATTCGTTGTTTAGAAATTCATGTGTTGAATGGTATTCATATTTTGAAATAAATTGTTTGATAATAAAAATCACATTTTTATCTATATATAGAAACTATAGAAAACATTCATGTGTTGAATTGATATTCATTCGTTGTTTAGAAATTCATGTGTTGAATGGTATTCATATTTTGAAATAAATTGTTGATAATAAAAATCACCTTTTATCGACTATATGAACTATATAGAAAAATAGTGTTTTGAAATGAATCGTTTTACAATAAAAATCACATTTTTATTGTATGCATAAATCGTTGAAATGTGAAGTGTTAAAAATAGCCACTTGTTCAAAATAAACATATATCAGTTGAAATATTCATTAATTAGCTAATGAAATGATTTGCGCCTATTTATGTGACATTAGAATGAATGGTGTTTTTAAACCAAATAGAAATCAAATGTGAAGTCGAATAGAAAATGATAAATGATAAGAACTGTATATATATGTACATGTATATTCATTGAACAGGTTATAGCAAAGGGGCTAGAGAAGAGGAATAAAATTTTGTGCCCGACAAATAGGTACACGTTTACTGCTTTGTTTGGGTGATGATTTTGAGCCTGTTGGCTAGCCGCTTGGCTTTTTCTTTTTCTTTTTAAGATTAGAAGGACCGGGAACGCTATTTGCGATTTCCCGATGCTCCCGGTGCAGGGGAGGTTATGGCGAAATTTTTCCAAAATTTAAGGAGTTAGAAATTTTTTTGAAGTGAAAACGATATAGAAATCATTGAATGAACTATATTTATATAAATATAAATAAAATTAAAACGAAACGAGGCCGTGCAGTTCGTATTTTGAAACCGTGATTTCAAACGACTAGTGCGGGGAATCCGACCATTGGATTTTCCCGAAACCTCAACCGTCGGGTTCGCCTTGGAGATATCTTTCCAACGGCACCAATCTTGTAAAAATCCAACGGTTGGATTGTCTGGAATGTTTAATTCAAATTCGAAGAAAAACAGCGCCAGAAACGAGTATATTTATATATATATATATAAATATAATTATATTAAATCGAATAACGACGCTGCAGTTCGTATTTTGAGATCGAAACTTCTAACGATTATACCGGGAGATCCGACCGTCGGATTTTCCCGAAACTGGAACCGTTGGATTCGTTTTGAAGAGACCTTTCTAATGATGTAAATTTTGTGAAGATCCAACGGTTAGATTTTCAGATATGTGTAAATCAAATCTGAAGAAAAACAGCGCCACGGCCGCTTTATGGCCCGAAGCGTCGTTTTGAATAAAATAGCTATTTTAAAATAAATAAAAATAGCGATAAATAGTTATAAAATATCCTAAGCGATATGGAATGGAAATAAACTGAATTTGCTCGATTTATGTTGTATTTGATGGTTGAATGTGTTTGGTGTGAAAATTACATTAAAGAACACAATTGGTGTTGTCGAATAATTTAACCATTGAAATAAATTGATTTGAAATTCTAAATATACGTGGATTATTTGAAAAGGCCGAGTTAATTCTCATTTCGAATAATCGACCGACGATTGAAATTCGAAGATGAAGACGACGGTCGAAGACCGGAGATCTTCACCTCGTTTGGATGGTAACCGAGGTCCTGATTGGGAGGCATCCCGAAATATGGATAATGAGTGGTGATCGTCCAGACGTACGTGGTGATCGAAGGGTTTGCGAGGTATTTAGTGCCTCCGGTTTCGTTCAGACCCAGAACGGACTTGTAAATGGACTGTGTGTCTGACATTGGAGTTTGTTCTGTGTTGATTGATTTCTGTTAAATATACATCTGTTTGGCGGCGGAGAATTTATTCTTTTGCTTAACGCCCTTCTCTGAGACGCACGAGCTCAGAGGTTGTATATCGATGGACATCAGTCGCATGGCATGAATTGCCTGTGTGGCATGCTAAGATGCAGTGATCAGGGCTTCTGTTGAAAAGCAAAGTCTTGTGGTGATGATCAAAGCACCGCCTGTGTGGCGTAGCTTTGTGTATAACGTGAATTCGCGAGCCTCACACCCCGGTATGAACCTAAAACGGGAGAGGACATCAGGGAGGGCATGCGTTTCTTCCTAGCTAGGGTGGTGTCAGTGACCTACCAGCCCTGACATTTATATACTTTTCACCTATGTGGTTGTTGCTGTTGCGAGGCGCCTCGGTTTGATCGGACGATCCGGGTCCGATGGAGTCATTCGTTGGCTCATTTACGCCCCAAAGGGCGGGGAAACGCAGTGTTCAGGCATTTTAATCCACATCGGTGGACCGGCCCTGACGATCCTAAGGCTTGACAGAGTACTTGCCTGAGGCTCGGGCTAGGCAGTCTCGAATTCGGTAAGGACTATCTTTTGCCTTGGTTCATGACGGAAATCCAATTTCCAAATACGTGACGAAGCGGTTTCGATTGTATATATATACATTTGGCGACATAGTGGCATGGGACGCTCATGTCGTCTATGATTGATAGTTATGATTTGAAATTGTTTTCAAAACATATAAACACTAGCAATAATATCAAATGCCTTTGTTTTATTCGTATCAAGCATATTTTGGCCGTTATAAGGTAAAAACTCTATCCTCCGGTTTGCGTTGCATTGTGTGATGGGAACTGAGTCTTATAACGGCTTCATTTTATAAAAAGCATAGCGATGTTTAAAAGAAAGATCTGTTTCAAAGCACTAGCAATCCAATGGAGTAAACCCGTTCCACGAAAGTGGCGAGGTCCTGTGATTAGCCAAATTATATATGTGTTGAATAGATTTCTCATACCAGTCCCATGACTGACTCGTAGTTTGTTTCACTCTCAAACTCGGGTGCCCCCTTTTTCTACACGGGCAGCCTTGTATTCAGGTTTAGCTGGTTCTTTCTGGATAGCTGGAGCTGAAGATGGATTCTATCATTTATTCCTTTTTATGCTGTTCAGCTCCTATTGTACATATTTGTTTATTTCCGCTGTTGACATTTATGTATAGCTGGACTGTATTTGTACTAAGTAAGATCATGTATGCTGTGTAACTCTGATGAATACTTTTATCCAGTATATTTTATTGTTCATTATCTGGTGTATTTATTTAATTCTGTTCTGCTATTATCTGTTTTCTGTGTTATATTCCGAAGATAACCTTGTTTCCGTGAGAACGGGAAATCGGGTCGTCTCAAGCCCATGATAAGGCAATCATCCCGCATATGTGCATCTCTCTGCACTTCTCACAAGCCAAAGGCTCCTCTCGCGCTTGACAATTAACCGATCTCTTTAGACCATTAATAACCTCCACCAGCTGAATTCAAGTAAAATAGAAACTTGTAGACACTTTAGCGCAAAATCAGAGGTGATGCCTGATAAAACATTCAGCCGCGTCACAAGCAAATATTGTCTATGTCTCCAAATATACCTAGCTGCTCATAACACCAACCAAGAGTTTAGGCCGTCCATGAACAGATCTGAACATATATATGTCTCCATGTACCAGTACACTTTTAACCATTACTGATCCCCATTTCTGGATGGACACAACTATGCATCAGACCTTAAACAAAATGGAACAGCACCTAAATCCCAAACGATCCAATTCAATGTACTAAATCTGGCTGATGATTCACAAACAACTGTGAATCTATCTTAGTACCGAAATCGACATTATGAGAATCCATATGCCAATTACTTAGTCACATATAAGGGCTGAACCAAGTTATGTGTCTTGATGAACATGTATAAACTTGTTTATTAATTGCTCTTTTGAAGGATTGGCAGCAATAATTTCTGAAACTTTTATAAAAGTCACAAACCCCTCTTCATTCAGAGTTGGTAATCATATATTCAGAAATAAACCCACCATAATCCCTTCAAGAAGCAGTTTATTTGGGAAGGTCTGTATAACCCATGAACTAGGCCTACCAACTGTGAAAATTCCATAAGCAGGTATGATTAACAGCCTTGAACACTTTATCTCCAAATCATATATATATATGTATATATATAATGGCCTGAATAGAATGCGCCGCGCAGCGACCATTTGAGAACTTCAACCATTAACTTCTAATCGGTGTTACGGGAGATCGACCATCTGATTCTCCTAAAACCAGAACCGTTGGGTTCGTACCGAAAAGCGCATTCTAATGAATATAAGAGATTTGAAATCTAACGGTCGAATTTTAAAATATGTCCAAATCAATTTCAGAAAAGATCTCTATGAATGCAGTTCGGTGGCCATTATTGGAAACCGACTGTACGGGCCTTAATAAAATTATTAAAATTATGGAAAAATTATGTAAAATCACAATAAATGATTTGAAAAGATTTTGGATGAAAAATTCCAGTTTTGAAAAGGTAAAAATATATTTTTATCGAAATGAACTAGTTAATAACTAGAAAAATAATCCAATTATTTTTAGAAATAAATAAATTGGATTGGAAAATGGTTTTAATATAACCAAAAATTTCCAATGAATAAATTGGAATGGATTTGGAATAGAAATAATCTTCGGAATATTTCGATATTGGATTCCGTGATTATACAGATAATGTTGATGAGTTTGGAAGATATATATATATATATATATATCGTTATTCCCAATACGATATTTGTTGGTTTCAGAATTTGATATTGAATATAAGCCGATATAATTTCTATTCAGAGCCTTGTATTTGATATCAAATTGGATTTTGGGTTTGTCGTGAATGGTGTCTTTATTAACACTATTCTTAAACCCAGTTGAGAAAAAAATAAATCTTTTAGTTAAGATTTAGGGAAGTTTTCCAATTAATTAATATTTAAATTGAAATTGAATAAAAGAATTGGATTTTTGGGTTTATCATGAATGGTGTTTTAAATAACACTTGTTCTTTAACCCAATTAAAAGTGGAGATATGATTTGGAATTTAAAATCTTTTGATTAAGATTAATGGAATTTTCCAAAGTGAAGATTTCTAATTTAAAATATTAAATTGGAATTGAATGGAATTCGATTCGGTTATAATCGAGATGAGCTTCTGTGAAGGAAGACCATTACTATATATGGAATTTAACGGGCTTTTCCGTTATTCCATTTATCTTATTAGTCGAATACGAAAATTTATATTGATTATATATTGATTTGTTTTCCGTGAAAATTCCATAATTAATGGAATATGATTTTGTGTTTGTTGTGAACTGTGTTTTAAATGACATTGGTTCTTTAAACCAGTTAAAGACATGATTACATGTCTAACATTGTATTTCAAACTGTATTGTTGATCACTGCTAAATATATATCTTTTTGGTGGTGGAGAATTTATTCTCTTGCTTAACACCCTTCTCTGAGACGTACGAGCTCATCGGTTATATGTTGGCAGAAATCAGTGGTACGGTGTAGATTGTCGATGTTGCATGTTTGGGTTTCCAAAGTTAAATAATCAATAAATAATGATTGTTGGAAGATTAAAACTAAGTGAAGTTTTAATGAATCTTTAATTAGATTGAAATGTGAATGAGATAATTTAAATTATCAAATTTAGATTGTGATCGAATGGAGTATCACCAGTTTTACTTCATGCGATAGTTAAATCTTGAATTGGATTTGAATGTGAAATGGTAATTGAATTTACCTATAACACAGTGGTGTTAGATACGGAGTACTATCAGTTTTGCTCCTTGGGATGAATAGGTTGGGATGGGATAATAAAATGAATGATTACTTCGGTAAGAGGCGCTAATCCCGACTATTTTGGAAAACCTTAATTTGGTTTAAATTGTTAAAAGGAATATTTGAATAAAAGAATATTCCAGATTAGAATGAGGAATATGATGGGTTATTATAGCACTTGATTATAAGATACGCGAGTTATTTGAAAAGACCCGGTTTAACCCATTATGAATAATTGATACGATGACTAACAGTCGAAGAGATTGAAGACGGTGCAAGACCGACGATCTTCACATCGAATGGATGGGTTGCTACTGATGCCCATGAGTGGAGTAGCTACCTTGAAAGGGCTAAGTTGTAGTCGTCCGGACGTATTTGTTGACTGTTCGGGTATGCGAGGGCCTCTCTCATGTATTAGACATACGGGACGACGAACAAGGTGCCACCGGTTTCGTTCAGTCCCAGAACGGACTTGTAAATGGATGGTATGTCTGACATTGTATTCCTTTATACCGTATTCGTTGATCTCTGCTAAATTTTTTTTTTTTGGTAGTGGAGAATTCATTCTCTTTCTTAACACCCTTCTCTGAGACGTACGACCTCAGAGGTTATATATTGGCAGAAATCAGTGGTACGGTATGGATTCATAGTGTAACATGCTGAGTTGTAGTGATCAAGGCTTTTGTTGAAAAGAAGAACCTTGTGGATGATGATCAAAGCATAGTTTTAATTAGCATAGCTTTGTGTAGCATTAATTCGCGAGCCTCACACATCGGTATGATTGTGAACCGATGATTAGATCAGTATACTTTCGATATGAGGATGGATTCGGTCGACCGAGATAGGATGGGTGTGGTCGCTCCACATCTGGTAGGGATTGGGCACACCCCCCGATTCCCAAAATGATAGAGTATACGGTGTTTTCTCATGCACGGGACGTAAGCCGTTGAGATACCTGATATCCTGGATATAGTGCGGATGTGCATTACGGTGTTTTCTCATGCATGGGACGTAAGCTGTTGTGTATTGCACTACGCGATAGATGTTTCGAATCAGGAGCCATCAGTATGGAAATCAAAACTTCCAATACGACATTTTGTGGTTTTAGTTGTAAACCTATACATGGCAACATAGTGGAATGGGATGCTCATGCCTTCTATGATTAATACATTTATATTTGAAGTTGATTTCTTCACTTAAGTAATAATAAAAGATTTGTTTTCAAAATGTACCAAGCATATTTGGCTATTATAAGGTAAAACTCTGTCCTCCTCTTGCGTTGCATTGTGTGATGGGACCCAAGTCTTATATAGCTTCATTTTTCTTTATTTAGCATTGCTCTGTTTGTTTTATGCATTGGTATTCTTGGGGGTAAACCCGTTCCGTGTTATACGGCGTGGTCCCTTGATTTACCTAACTTTAAAATCAAATTAATAATTGTTTTAGTTCTTATACCAGTCCGATGACTGACTCGAAGTTTATTGTTTTTACTTAAACTATAATTGCCCATATTTTCCACACGAGCAGCTAGTAGTTTTGGTTTTCGCAGATGCTTCTTGTCCCAGGATCCTGGATTTACAGCTGGAGCTATATTCGGAATACTTTGTATCCGTATATCCCTTTCAGTTATGTCAGTTGTTATTTTCCACTACGCATTGTATTTATACATTTTATCTCTGCTGCTTTGTATTTTAAATCTCTGATATTTTTACGTGTAATACTTATTCATACTCTGATATATTCTTGTACTCTGATGTAAATTGTTGTAATAAGCAATGAAATGTTCTTATGTTTGTGTTCTGATTCGTCGTGTTCTCAATTCAACCTGGGCTTTCCCATAAGGGTGTGTTTGGGTCGTCTCATTTAATATAACCAAAGTTATAATCTTCACTTGTCCCTTGGACAAGTCTACCTATTATATAACATTCTCATTAATGTAATTCATTTATAATAGGTTATTATCATTCCCCGTTCATTCCTTTCCCTTTTACTATTGTAATTATCTTTCACTCAATTCCATCCATTCCCATTAATTACAATTAATTCCATTTATCAATTCTGCCATTTACATATATTTAAACATATGTTTGTGCACTAGACCTCTCACATTAAGCCTACACTTGTGGATGCTGGATTTGCCAGGCGGATCCGGGAGGACTTCTTCCACAAGTTGACTTAACCTCGTGTCTTAGCACCGTTACATGTTTTATTTATGCACTTAGACCCCTCACATTAGATCTACCACTTGTGAATGCTGGATATGTCGGGCGGTTCCGGGCAGACTTCTTCCACAAGTGTAATCTAACCTCGTTTCTAAGCGCGATTACAGTTTCTTATTTATTGTAATTCTTCTATATAATCTAGGCATGTCTATTCTACCAAATTTTCACTGTAATTTATATTTTACATGTCATCATATTATGCCTATTTTATGTCATATGTTCTTTCTAACATATAATCAATTATATTCCATCATGTAATCAATTAATCAGATAATTCTCCAAATTTAACAATAACATGTGATTGCCAAATCATGTAATTTATCTCAATTTCTACCATTAATGGTCTAGGTACATAAATGTCACAAGTTAACATGGAATTGAAACAATAGTAATTGCTACACATATTTTGGCAAATTTTCCAACATATTAATATCTTAGCATATTAATTTTCCAACAAGTCATATTTGTAACATTAATCCTTTTACCATACGTCTAAACATTTCAACATCTCATATTTAAACAAGTCATGATAACATTCCAATACTTTTAATTATTCTAGAAAATTCACATTATACGATAACGGGGAATGTTAAACGACAATATATCATTATCAAAAATGATATAACTTGAATCCACTCACCTTATATGCTCTCCAAATCCTGGATCTGATCCAGATCTAGCATTCCATGGTTTTCCCTAATTGGATTCAGAAACTAACAACCATTGTTGATGACATTTTTCTTCAACACCTAGATTACAGAATGTAATGTATGCGTTCACGAGATTTGCCATGGTCATGACTCAGAGTCTTTGGGAAATAATATTGGATCTGGAATGGGTAAGCCTCTATGCCATGATGACTACATTATGTATTCCAATCAGAAGAAAACAGGATAACGCCTCCCTTAAGTTCATGAATGAAAGCATCGCAACATTCATTAACTCCGATGAATCCCTCGTGTCAGATCTTCCCAAGAGAGAAATTTGAATCACGATAGAGATCGGGTTAGGAATTCGTATACGATTTCGCTACATCAATGTTTGGGAAGCGTTAGGCTCAGCATGAGAATATGGATCGACCATGGCAGCCCCTTAAGACGAGGAGAAGGGAACCTCATGTTTCCACAAGGCCCTCTTCCTCCGCTACGGGAGCACCTTGGTTGATCTCCTCATCAGAAAGGTTTGTGTTAACTCCCTGTTTCATTATTATGACACTACAAGATTATCAAATCATAAGGTGTCCGAGTGTAACGGCTAAAGACAGGTAGTCGTATCACATCCCTTTCAAATTTGGACATGGATGCATGGAAAAGACATTGCTTTCAAAGCTTAAGCGATTGAGTTATTCAAGTGCTCGAGTCATTGCATTTTCCATTCAATGTACTTGCAAGGTGGTATGTAACAACCCGGGTTTTCAGAACCAATTTAAAATTTTATTTTAGCTATTTTAATGGATTTTAAATATTTAAAATGATTTATTTAAAATAATAACGACTAAAAATTTATTTAAATAGAAGTTAGAATGAATAAATTTATTTTAATTATAAATGAGCCTGAAATGGCATGGTAGTTTGAAAATTCAATTTCTAATTTCAAATGAATATACAGAATTCATGTTAAATCAGAATTGGACGAAACAAGAAATATTTGAATCCGTTTTGCTATATCTTTCTAATGAATATAAGAAACTGAGATTTTACTTTATAAATTATTAATTATGTCCAAGTTAAAATTGAAATAGTCGCTATGGAATTTATATATATTTTATATAATATATAGCCCTTAAAAATAGCCATTTATAAAGGGCCTCCATTTTCGACGAAACCACTTTTGTTGGATCTGGAATGTCAAATTATTGCTAGATTCCAATTTTCATAATTTTTGGAATTAATATGTGAGCGTGGTGAATTTAAACATGTTTGGTAAATTCAATTTGAATTTAATCGACTGGAAAATGATCTTTTTTCAAATGGTCTCCAAGTTCGACAAAATTAGTTTTGTTAGGACCGTATCGTTAAAACATAGCTAGATTTATTTTTTTGGAATTTTTGGAGTCAGTATGTGGCCCCCGTAAATTAAAATGTACGTTGAAATCAATTTTGAACGTTATATCAATTTATATTTCAATTTTAATAAAAACTGACCTTAACAGTCGAATTGGCTTACAGGACATATCCCATTGTGTTCGGAATAGGGGTGTTTGGCTAGGGGCAATAGTCGTTGGGTTTTTTTGGAGCTCAGAGCGTTTAACAAGGAACACTTGAATTAAATAGTAATATAATTATATATTTATACCCTTTTTAAAACCAAACCCTAAGTCATATTTTTCTCCCTTGGTCAACGTTTATTCCTAGCCGCCGCTCAAAAGTAATATCACCCAAATCCGATCGCCACAGGCGACGTGTGGCCAGGGGGTCTGAAGGTCGGAGCTTCAGGGTGGCGAGGCGTGGCAAATGGAGGTGGTCCGCGATCAACTGGTGTGGGGAGGCGGAGAATTTGGGGTTTTCCCCAATTCGAGTCGAGCTCCAATTTCTGATTGCTGGAGGCAAACTTGGACCTGCCACTTCAGGTGGAGGCGCGACAGGCAAGAGGGAAGGCGTGGGTGAGGCCCGACGAAGGCAACGATGGCCGTAGGTGGCGGTGCGAGCTCCAGGTTGTCGATGAGCGATTTTTGAGAGGGCAATTCAGTTAATTTAATTATTTATTTAGACGCTAATTTCTTTAGCATACGAACTCGAAATCACATGAAACATGATCTATTGTGAATGAGGGGACGAGAGCTTCATAACAAGACTAACTGGGTCCAATTTGGAGCTTGTTAGAATTTAGGGCAGATTTAAATCCAAACCGTCCAGTAAGAATGGTAGAGTGGATCCCAATGTGAGAACTCCTTCTCACTCTAATTATATTATAGTTAAATATATTTTAGGTTGCAAATGGGGCATAGTAGCCCCCGTTGCTATTTATTTGTACAAACCATGGTTGCTTGTTTTGTTTGGATTGAATTTGGGAAAATTGACTGTATTGTGGTGAATTGAATATTATTGTGCGTTTGTGGATTGGATTGATTATTATGTATGGCGCGAGCCATTATCAGGAGTGGTGTAATGTTAGTCATTACTCTGGTTCTAATATCGCGTCGTTATAATGCGAAAATTTTCTGAAATAAATATTTATTCATTAAAAATATCATTTTTAATGTGTATATGAACTGTATAAAATATTCATGTGTTGAATAAAATGTTTGAACAATAAAAATATCATTTTTATTGTATAAATGAACTATATAAAATAGTCAAATGTTGAAATAATTATTTTATCATTAAAAATATAATTTTCAACATATATACGAATGGCATAAAATTCTCCTGAAATGAAAATAAATATTCATTTACAAATCAGACGATTTGTTTATGTACTCCCCTTTAACTGACATTGATTGGGACGATAAATTTTATATATCGCCCAACTGCACAAATAATATACAGTATTTGTTGGTTGAAACTCCACACGGGTATTGGGATGATATTTGACGTACACTAATCCCAATTGTTTAGTTGTATGTCAATCGATTGGTTGACGGACTGTTGTAAGCGTTAATTATTTATATTTAATGCTTATGCAGATGTGTAATGCACTCTGGATGATGGATGATTGTGTATAATTATTATTGTGTACATGTGTGTATGAAATCCATATAAATAACAATATATGGTAATTGACTGTGTCTGATTCCAATTCAGAAAGAACGAATATTTTAAAATAATAAATATTTTAAAATAATATTCAGTCAAGGATTAAAATGGGAATTTGATGTCCGATTTTGGATGGCACAAAAATATTAAAATATATGAAGTCGTATTGATTAGATTTGCGCCATTTTAACGCGAATGTTATTTATATCGATTTTATTCATTTTTATAGTGAATATCGAAAAGGGAAATGATTTCAAAATCTGATATTTTAAAAATATTATCATTTAAATATTATAATGACAAGAAGTATTCAATTTTGATTTAAAATGGAAATGAAAGTGGGAATCGTTTTTAAAACGAATTTACAAAATACGTTTTGAACGAAATATAATATATATATATATTATATATTAATGGCTTGAATAGAATGTGCCACGACCGTTTGCGAATTTTGACCATTGACTTCGAATTGACATTACGGGAGATCCGACCGTCGGATTCTCCTAAAAACGGAACCATTGGGTTCGTATCAAAAAGAACATTTTAATAGTATAAGTGATTTGAAATCTAACAGTAGGGTTTGGAATTATGTCCAAATCAAACTTGGAAACGATCGCTATGGATGCAGTTCGGTGGCCGTTATTGGAAACCGATTATAAGGACCTTGATAAAATTATTAAAAATATTAATAAATTGTGTAAAATCATAATAAATGATTTTGAAAGAATTTGGATGAAAAATTCCATGTTTGTAAAGATAAAAATATATTTTTTATCAAAATGAACTAGTTATTAACTAGAAAGATAATCCAACGTTTTAAATAAATAAATTGGGTTTGAAAATAGTTTTAATCTAACAAGAATTTTCCAATATATGAATTGGAATGGATTTGAACAGAAATCATCTCTGAAATATTTCGATATTGGATTCCGTGACCATACGGATATTGTGGAGGAATTTGGAAGATAGATATATATTGTTATTCCCCATACGATATGTGATGGTTTCAGAATTTAATATTGAATATAAGACGATATAATTTCTGTTTAGAACCTTATATTTAATATTAAATTGGATTTTGGGTTTGTCGTGAATAGTGTCTTCAGTAACACTGTTCTTAAACCATGGGTGAAAAGAATAAATCTTTTAATTAAGGTTATTAGAGTTTCCAGTTATATTTAGTAATTGGAATAAGATGGAATGTGAATTGGGTTTATTGTGAACTGTGTTTTTAATGACATTCGTTCTTTATCTCGATTAACATTGAAATGTGAATTGGAATATATAAATCTTTTATTAAGATTTAATGGAAATTTTCCAAAGTAAAGTTTTCCAATTTAATATATTAAATTGGAATTGAACGGAATTCGATTTGGTAATAATCGAAATGAGCTTCTATGGAGGAAGACTGTTACTGTATATGGAATTTAAAAAGGCTTTGTCGTTATTCAATTTACATTAGTAGTCGGATACGGAAATTTATATTGATTATATATTGATCTGTTTTCCGTGAAGATTCCATAGTTAATGGAATGTGATTTTGGGTTTATCGTGGACTGTGTTTTAAATGACATTAGTTCTTTAACCCAATTAAAGACGGGATTACATGTCTAACATTATATTTCGAACTGTATGTTGTTCCCTACTATATATATATATATATTTGGTGGTGGAAAATTTATTCTCTTGCTTAACACCCTTCTTTGAGACGTACGAGCTTAGATGTTATATATTAACAGAAATCAGTGGTACAATGTAGATTGTCGATGTGGCATGTTTGGGTTTCCAAGGTTAAATAATCATTAATAATGATTTTTTGGAAGATTAAAACTAAGTGGAGTTTTAATGAATCTTTAATTAGATTGAAATGTGAATGTGATAATTTAAATTATCAAATTTGGGAAATGATCGAGAATGAAGTATCACCAGTTTTACTCTAGGCGATAGTTAAATCTTTAATTAGATTTGAACGTGAAATGGTAATTAAATTTACTGAAAACACCATGGTGGTTAATATGAAGTATTACTAGTTTTGTTCCATGGGATGAATAGGTTGGGATTGGGATGAATAGGTTGGGATTGGGATTAATAAATAAATGATTACTTCGGTAAGGCTCGATAATCCCGACTAGTTAATAAACCTTAATTTGGTTTAGAATTGATATCCAAAGGAAGATTAAAGAATAAACTTAAAAGAATTTATCTTTGATAAAATTAATGGGAACTTATCGCTAAAGATGTGAATATTTGAATAAAAGAATATTTTGGATTGGAATGAGGCGTATGTTGTGTTTTTATAGAACTTGATTATAAGATACGTGAATTATTCGAAAAGGCTTGGTTTATACCCATTCGAAATAATTGATTCGACGATAAGTCAACGATGAAGACGATGGTTGAAGACCGGAGGTCTTCACATTGTTTGGATGATTACTGATGTCTTGATTCGGTTGTACACCCAAGACAAGGTAATAATTGGTGATCATCCAAACGTACTTGGAGATCGATCGGATATGCGAGGATCTCTCTCATGTATCAGATATATAGGACAAGGAATAACGTGCCTCTGGTTTCGTTCAGACCAAGAACGGACTTGTAAATGGACGTGTGTCTGGCTTAGGATTTCGTTCTGTGTTGAATGATTTCTATTAAATATATATCTGTTTGGTGGTGGAGAATTTATTCTCTTGCTTAACACCCTTCTCTGAGATGTACGAGCTTAGTGGTTATATATTGGTAGATATCAGTTGTATGGTGTGAATTGTTAGTGTGGCATGCTAAGATGCAAATGATCAAGGCTTTTTTTGAATAGCAGAGTCTTGTGGTTGATGATCAAAGCACGGCTTTAAATAGCCTAGCTTTGTGTATAGTGTTAATTCGCGAGCCTCACACCCCGGTATGAGTATAAAATGGGATCGGGGACGCAGGGAAAATATGACATTTCTTTCTAGCTAGAGGTGGTGTCATGGTATAGAGCCCAGACATTTATATTTTTACCTATGTGGATGATGGATAGCGAGGCGCCTCGGATATATCGGTCACTATGGGGCCGATGGATAGGTCTGATAGGACCGAGAAATGCGTGTTCAGGAATAACTAATCCACTAACGTAAGTATGGATCGGCCCTGCAGGAACCAAGGGTTGCCCAAAGTGTGTAATCCTGAGGCATTTGCTAGAGTGTCCCAAATCGGAAGGAGCCATTGCTAGCCTTGACTCATGATGGAAATCCAATTTCCAATACGTGACTTTTCTGTTTTAGTTGTAGAACTAGTATGGCGACATATTAGCATGGGATACTATGTTGTCTATGATTGATACATTTATATTTGAAGTGATTTTGACACTATATACTTATAGTAATATCAAAATGATTTGTTTTAAAACGTACCAAGCATGTTTGGCTATTATAAGGTAAAACTCTATCCTCCGGCTTGCGTTGGATTGTGTGATGGGTCCTGAGTCTTATTATAGCTTCATTTTTTCAAAAAGCATTGCGCTGTTTTTTTGTGCACTGGTATTCTTGGGAGAAAACCCGTTCCGTGTTATACGGCGTGGTCCCTTGATTTACTTTATTTATAAAGTAAAGTTTTAAATAACTGTTTTAAGTTCTCACGCCAGTCCCATGACTGAATCGGAGTTTATTGTTTGTACCTAAACTCTGGCTTCCCCTATTTTCCACACGGGCAGCTAGTATTTGGGTTTTTGCAGATATTTCATTTCCAGGATCCTGGATTTACAGCTGGAGCTATATTCGGAAAGCTTTGTATCCGTGTATTTCTTTCTGTTGTGTTATGTATTATTTTTCCGCTGCTAATGTAATTTAAATCTTTGAATTTTTTTTGATGTATATTATTTTTTCATACTCTGATATATTCTTGTACTCTGATATAATTGTTGTAACAACAATGAAATGTATTCCTGTTTGTGCTCTGATTTGTCCTGTTCTCAACTCAATCCGGGCTTTCCCGTAAGGGCGAGTTTGGGTCGTTTCAGAGGTAATATCAGAGCTCCGGTTTACAAAGCTCAAGAACAAGACACATTAGAACCAAACGAAAGAATTCATTAGAGAGTGGATTTGTAATATTCAATAGGAATGACTCGTTAGAGATGGGACCAGTAGTATCCTAAAATGAGTTTCTAAAAGTGTTCTTTTTAAAATAAAAATGAAAACAAATTTTGTTTTGGAAATTTAAACCTTATTATATGTATGTGAATATATTATTATAGATTGATTTTGGACTATCGGGTATATAGAGATTTTAATATACGTCTGATCCACATGTATACGAAGCCTCAAATATACTTGATAGATGTAGAATCACACTCTAGTCGCCAAGAGATGATTCTGATGATTGAGATCTCATCATCAGAGTTTATGTTCGAGTTTCGAAAGTGGGATATCTATATATTTCCAATTGACTGGTGTGAGAACCAAAACCTTAGTTAGAATTTATTGATGTGATTTGGCATTAAAAAAATGATTTTTGAATATGTTAAAGACATATGATTGAAAATCTCACTACAACAAAAACACCATATTACAACTTTAATTTTACAACTGTGCGAAAAGCACAGTTGTAATAAATGCTTTTTTACAACTGTGCAAAACGCACTATTGTAATAAATGTTTTTTTACAACTGTGCAAAACGCACTATTGTAATAAATGTTTTTTACAACTGTGAAAAAATCACTGTTGTAATAAACATATATATCAAAACTTTTCTTTTTTGTCTGTTGTTAGAACTAATATACATACTCATTAATTTCTGTTAATTAATAGTTAAATTAGAAAGTTGTTTAAACTTATTTTTAGTACCTCTTTTTTCAATTTCTTGTATTAGAGACCTATTAAATATTAATAACAACTTATATTTAATAATTAGTAATATTAAAATTTAAGAATAATTCATATTCAACAATAAATTTACAAATTAATACCAATTACTATTAATATTTACTATTAGATTAAATAAAAACTACTTAATTGATGATTAATAAATAATAGTTTTTTTTTAAAAATTACTATTAAATATTTAGTAGTATATAATCAATAACATTTACGTAATAATTAACTTTTAATAGTTGGAATTCAATTATAACTTTGAAGAAATAGGTAATAATTAATATTAACCATTATTTATCAGTAATATTTAATATGTTTATGAAAGTCAATTATCAAGAAATTCATATTATATTTATATTTAATATAAAATTTTACTTATTAATTCTAAGTTATAATTTTTAATTATCTAAGTTTTGGTGAAATTTTAATTGTAACCTTTCTCCGTCTTTCTACATACCAACCCCTTCGTTGTCACTTTCCTTCTCTCACGCGAAGTCTACCTCAGTCGCCCTTCTTCTCTCTTCCTCTACCGATGACGCCGAATCTCTCTCTCTCTCTTTCTCTCCCCCGCTGTGTTTCCCTCTTTCGCCTCTCCTCTCCCTCTGTTCATCTCTGCGTTGCAGACCGTTCATGGAGTGTAATAATAATTAATAAGTAATCTTTAATAATCAATAACTAACGAGATTAAATTCCATTCTAATAATTTAAAAATCAACAATTAATGATTAAATTTTAAAATTTTAAAAATAGTAATTAATAATGAAATTCTATTGATTAGTGATTATTATTAAATAATTGAACACTAATAATACATATTATAATTTTACATACTAATAGTTTAAACAGGAAAATAGTGTGAAGGACAAAATTATAGAAAAATTTATCCATAAGGACAAAAGGCAAAAAAATTAGCCATAAGAACAAATTTTAGTGTAAAGCATGAAATGAAAGTGGGCCCCTGAATTCATCCCTTTACACTAAAAAGAGTCCTTATGAATAAATTTTGTGCTTCTTGTCCTTATGGATATTTTTTTGTTAAGTTTTTCCTTGTTCCTAAAAACCCCTAGTTTAAAATACAAACACAATATTAAATTTTATATACTATGTTGTAAATTTTTAACATTTAAAATTAATTTTCAAAATACATGAAATAAAAAATAGTGCTTATTTAGTGCTCAATTAAAATTTAATTTTTTTTCTAAAGTTCAGAAAATAAAAGTTTATAATAATATCTGTTATTCCTTGTTTGCTAGCAACCGCTGTTTCGCTCATTTTTTTAGCAATTTAGTTACCGCACTCGTTTCAACCAAAATTTCAATTCCCGCTTACGATTCTCATCCCAAAATAAACCCTACGTTCTCTGCATCTAAGCCGACTTAGCTCCTGAACCCATTAATTTCCACCAACTTCCTTCTTCGTTTTCACCAAAAAAAATCATGCCTTCTCACAAAAACCAAAAAAAAAACCTGGAAATTTGATATTGCTCTTGATTTCGTCTTCTCAATGTTCGGGTACCAAATCCACTTTTCTTTAGCCCTACTTTCAAACGTGTTTTCTTCTTCTTTTTTAGTTCTTCGTGATTTGGATTTTGTGATTCGATTAGTTGACCTGGATCTGGATGTTACAAATTAGAAGAAATCGCGTTTTGGATTTGGATTTCGCGATTTGGATTTGGATTTGGATCTGGATTTCGCGATTTTGGTTTCTTCCTTTCAAACGAAGTAGAAGAAATCGTCGTCGCCTGGATAGTTAGCTTTCAATCAAGATGGTTACAGTGACTTTGTGACCTTTGTTAATAGTAGGACTTTATGAAGCATGAATTTGAATAATTATGTTCCTCTTCATCTTTTTTATAGACATCACTACACGGCTGCTGTCCAGTCATCAAAGGAGAAAAATGGGTTGCCACCAAATGGATCAGAGACCAAATCTAGAAGTACTAGAAAATATTTAAGCTATTCTTCACCTGATTCAATTCTTCAACACCATATTTGCGGTAAATCTGTGCATTACACTAGTTTATATATTTCAATACATGAGGTTTAAAAATAGATGAATTTTTTAGCAGTAGAGAGATAAATTACAGCAATTTATATACAACACTTATGAATGAATTGTATTATTAATTACTACCGACTATCAATGTTCCCTGTATTTATATTAGCTTACATTGTTTTACTGGTGTTTCTGTAAAATTATATGATCGAGTTCTGCGATTTCCCCATTTTGTACCCAATATAATAAACATAGAATCTTGTTAATCTGTGAAATTCTTTGTTGATTTTGTTTATATGTTGTATCCTTTTGACTTTCCCAATAACATAGGATTGCATTAAGGATGATGGAGCCGTCCGAGGGTATTCGGCGCAGACCAGTGTGTGAACTGTGTTGATTATAAGAAGACTGAGATGTTATTTTCCAATAAATGTAAGTGCAATTCTATTTTATTTCTTCTTTTCTTGTTTTATTTATCTTAACGCATCTTGTTTCAATTTCGGTGTGGTTCATTGCATGATTTGCACTTACATTTATTGTAACTGTGCTAGTGCATTTTGAATTCGCTTTGGGACTACGTTGTTGAGTGTGGTGTTGTGACTCCTCTAAATATTCCGTGTATCTATATTAGGCTACATATAACGGTGTAATTAATGTATAAGAATTATTGTGTTAAGGTTTAAACCAAGAAGGTTACATTTTTCCTACTTTGGAACAAATTTGTTGTGGTCTCTCTTTCTCCCCACCGCCTAATTAAAGAAAGGTTGGCTCTGTCAACATGTACCAAATGACTAAATATTCCAATGGTTTTTTTTTTGTATCAAGCAGCCTCCATGGGTTTATTACTATTAGCAGCCATTGTTGTTTATTCTCATTGCCAGAATATTCAAACCAATAATTCAACAATTTTTTCTTTAATATGCATTTATTAGAAATAAAATGAATATGAACATAAATTTATGTAATAAAAGGGTAAATCGTCTAACTTGTAATAACCTTGGGCCTCACATCCTACAACATGTATATTGCAGCTAGTTTGACAAGAATCAGTTAAGCCAAGATACGAGTTATTGTTTCTCAAACAAAATCAGCAAACAATGTTATCAAATATCCACAGTAACAAATATCCTTATGAGTGGTGGGCGTGTTGAGCAAGATACGATGTATGCATTGTTCCTTGTGTGGTATGGTACAAGTAATATCAGAAAATTATAAGTGTAACTTATTGCAAATGGTATATAAGTAACTTAGATGTGTTGAAAAATATCTCTAAAACTTGTTTTGTTTATTTTGTGTGAACGCACCAGATTATAACGAGCCTGGAAATATCAACGGGAGGGGTTATTGCATTCTGTAGAGGACGGCCAGATGAAAGGTGTGACTTTACCAATAAATAGCGCTGCAGTATTGCCATCTCCAGTACTTTTGTGGAGCCTGAAGGTATTTCTCACTAACATGAAGAAAAAAGAGGTTAAACCTTCTTGTACTAAGTTGCTTTGTAACGGTCAAGTATGTAATTGTCCGCGAAATCTTTTGTAAAACTTATTGTTTGTAATATTGAAAATTTGAGTATTTTAATAAATTAGTTTACAAATAACTGTAATATTTGTTTTGCTTATGGAGTATTGCTATATTTAGTGTATGGTTCATTTCAGTTGCAAAGGATGTCTATTTTTTTTAATGCAACTGTCAATTACAACGGTGGATAACAGTTTTAGTAGATATTATTACAATGGTGCATAACTGTTGTAATAAAGTTTATTACAATGGTGGAAAAAAGTTGTAAAATACACATATTACAACGGTGTTGCAACGGTGCAAAAAAGTTGTAAAAGATTTTAGTCTATTACAACTTCTTAATACACGACGGTTTGGCCACCGTTGTAAAATGTATATTACAACGGTGTTCCACCGTTCTAATAGGGTCATTTTGTTGTAGTGTCTATTCAACTAATTGATTGCTGGTTGTGTTGTATGATAGTCAGTTTGAATAATTAAAATGTTGGAACAATAAAACCAATACATAAATAAAAGGTAAATTTTAGCCAAACTGAATCGAATATTGAACTGAATTGAAAATTGATTAGAATTGCATATATGTACATGTATATACATTGAACAGGTCATAGCAGGGAAGCTAAGAAAAAGAATAAAATTGTATGTCCGATAAATAAGTACATATTTACTGTATTTCTTGGGTTTTAATGATTTTATGAGTCGCTTGGCTTTTTCTTTATCTTTTTGATTGATGAGGGCCCTGTGAGGCAAGTTGCGGTTTTAAAGCTGGTCTCCCCGTACAAAGGAGGTTATGGCGAAATTTTTCGAAAATTTAGGGTGTTAGCCAAATTTTTGAGAAATTAGAAATTCTTAGAAACTGAAAAGTTGAAGAATGAAAGCCAGAATGAAAGTTGAGTTGATTAGTTAAACAACTTTCGGCTCTGTTCCTTTTCGAGGACGAAAAGATTTTAAGTGGGGGAGATTGCAACATCCCGGATTTTCAGAACCAATTTAAAATTTTATTTTAGCTGTTTTAATGGATTTTGAATATTTAAAATGATTTATTTTAAATAATAGCGACTAAAAATTTATTTAAATCGAAGTTAGAACGAATAAATTTATTTTAATTATAAAACGAGCCTGAAATGGCGCGGTAGTTTGAAAATTCGATTTTAATTTCAAATGAATATACAAAATTCATTTTAAATCAGAATTGGACGAAACAAGAAATATTTGAATTTATTTAGCTATATCTTTCTAACAAATGTAAGAAACTGAGATTTTACTTTATAAATTATTAGTTATGTCCAAGTTAAAATTTGAAATAGTTTCTATGGAATATATATATATATATGTATGTATAAATATATATATATATATATTAATATATAGCCCTTAAAAATAGCCATTTTGCAAACGACCTCTTTTTCGATGAAACCACTTTTTTTGATTCAGAATGTCAAATTACTAGATTCCAATTTTCATAATTTTTGGAATTAATATGTGAGCATGGTGAATTTAAAAGTGTTTGGTAAATTCAATTCGAATTTAATCGACTAGAAAATTACCATTTTTCAAAAGGTCTCCAAATTCGATGAAATTTGTTTCATTAGGGCAGTATTGTCAAAAATAGCTAAATTTATTTTTCTGGAATTTTTGGAGTCAGTATGTGGCCCCGGTACGTTGAAATCAATTTTGAACGTCATATTAATTTATATTTCAATTTTAATGAAAATTGATCGTAACTGTCGAATTGGCTTAGGGGACATATCCCATTGTGTTCGGAATGGGGGTATTTGACTGGGGGCAACAGTTGTTGGGTTTGGTTTGGAGCTCAGAACGTTAAACAAGGAAAAAATGAATTAAATAGTAATATAATTATACATTTGTACCCTTTTTAAAACCAAATGCTAAGTCATATTTTTCTCCCTTGGCCAACGTTTATTCCCAGCTGCCACTCAAAACTAATATCACCCAAATCCGATCACCACAGGCGACGTGTGGCAGGGGATCTGAAGGTCGAAGCTTCAGGGGGGCGAGGCGCGGCAGATGGAGGTGGTCCGCGATCAACTGGTGCGACGGAGGCGGAGAATTTGGGGTTTTCCCCAATTCGAGTCAAGCTCCAATTTCTGATCGCTGGAGGTGAACTCACTTCAGGAGGAGGCGCGTCAGGCAAGGGCACAAGCGTGGGTGAGGCCCGACGATGGCAACGATGGCCGCAAGTGGAGGCGCGAGCTCCAGGTTGATGGTGAGTGATTTTTGAGAGGGCAATTTAGTTAATTTAATTTAATGAATTATTCAATAATTTGTTTAAACTTTAGACACTAATATCTTTAGCATACGAGCTCGAAATCACATGAAACAGGATCTGTTGCGATTGGTGGGGACGAGAGCTTCACAGCAAGACTAACTAAGTCCAATTTGGAGCTTGTTAGAATTTAGGGCAGATTTGAATCCAAACCGTCCAATAAGAATGGTGGACTGGATCCCAATGTGAGAACTCCTTC
This sequence comes from Allium sativum, assembly GCA_030737875.1. Classification (NCBI taxonomy): domain Eukaryota; kingdom Viridiplantae; phylum Streptophyta; class Magnoliopsida; order Asparagales; family Amaryllidaceae; genus Allium; species Allium sativum. Next base: position 889,511,252 of record CM060916.1, on the reverse strand, counting down.
TCACTCTAATTATTTTACAGTTAAATACATTTTAGGTTGCAAACGGGGATTAGTAGCCCTCGACACTATTTATTTGTACAAACCATGTTTGTTTTGTTTGGATTGAATTTTGGGAAAATAGACTGTATTGTGGTGAAATGAATTGTATTGTGGGTTTGTGGATTGGATTGATTATTATGTATGGCGCGAACCAGTATCAGGAGAGGGGTAATGCTAGACATTACTCCGGTTTTAATATCATGCCATTATAATGCCGAAATTTTCAGAAATAAATATTTATTCATTAAAATTATCAATTTTTAATATGTATATGAACTGTATAAAATATATATTCATGTGTTGAATAAAATTTTTGAACAATAAAAATATCATTTTTATTATATAAATGAACTATATAAAATAATCAAATATTGAAATAAATATTTTGTCGTTAAAAGTATAATTTTTAACATATATATGAATGGCATAAATTTCTCCTGAAATGAAAATAAATATTCATTTACAAATCGGACGATTTGTTTATGTACTCCCCTTTAACTGACATTGATTGGGACGATAAATTTTACATATCGCCCAACTGCACAAGTAATATATAGTATTTGTTGATTGAAATCCCACGTGGGTATTGGGATGATATTTGACGTACACTAATCCCAATTGTTTAGTTGTATGTCAATCGATTGGTTGACAGACTGTAGTAAGCGTTAATTATTTATATTTAATGCTTATGCAGATGTGTAATGCACTCCGGATGATGGAAGATTGTGTATAATTATTGGTGTGTACATGTGTGTATGAAATCCATGTAAATAACATTATATGGTAATTTAATGTGCCTAATTCCAACTCAGAAAGAATGAATATTTTAAAATAATATTCAGTAAAGGATTAAAATGGGAATTTGATGTTCGATTTTGGATGGACACGGAAATATTGAAATATATGAAGCCGTATTGATTAGATTAGCGCCATTTTAACGCGAGCGATATTTTTATCAATTTTTATTCATTTTTATATTGAATATCGAAAAGGGAAATGAATTCAAAATCTCATATTTCGAAAATATTATCATTTAAATATTATAATGATAAGGAGTATTCAATTTTGTTTTAAAATGGAAATGAAAGTAGGAAGCATTTTTAAAACGAATTTATAAAATACGTTTTGAATGATATATATATATATATATATATTACATATATATATTAGTGGCTTGAATAGAACGCGCCGTGCCGCGACCGTTCGCGAATTTCGACCATTGACTTTGAATTGACATTACGGGAGATCCGACCGTCGGATTCTCCTAAAACCAAAACCTTGGGTTCATATCGAAAAGAGCTTTCCAACGAATATAAGAGATTTGAAATCTAATGTTGGATTTGGAATTATGTCCAAATCAAATTTGGAAAAGGTCGCTATGGATGTAGTTCGATGGCCATTATTGGAAACCGACTGTACGAGCCTTGATAAAATTATTAAAAAAATTAGTAAATTGTGTAAAATCATAGTAAATGATTTAGAAAGAATTTGGATCAAAAATTCTACGTTTGTAAAGATAAAAATATATTTTTATCAAAATGAACTAGTTATTAACTAGAAAGATAATCCAACGTTTTAAATAAATAAATTGGGTTTGAGAATGGTTTTAATCTAACCAGAAATTTCCAATATATGAGTTGGAATGAATTTGAATAGAAATCATCTCTGAAATATTTCGATATTGGATTTCGTGACCATACGGATATTGTGGAGGCATTTGGAAGATAGATATATATCGTTATTCCCCAAACGATATGTGTTTGTTTCAGAATTTGATATTGAATATAAGCCGATATATTTTCTGTTTTGAGCCATATATTTAATATTAAATTTGATTTTGGGTTTATCGTGAATGGTGTCTTTAGTAACACTATTCTTAAACCTAGGGTGAAAAGAACAAATCTTTTAATTAAGATTATTAGAGTTTCCAGTTATATTTAGTAATTGGAATAAAATGGAATGTGAATTGGGTTTAATGTGAACTGTGTTTTTAACGATATTCATTTTTTAACCTGATTAACAGTGAAATGTGATTTGGATTATATAAATCCTTTATTAAGATTTAATGGAAATTTTCCAAAGTAAAGTTTTCCAATTAATATATTAAATTGGAATAGAACGGAATTCGATTTGGTAATAATCGAAGTGAGATTTTGTGGAGGAAGACCATTACTATATATGGAATTTAATGGGCTTTGCCGTTATTCCATTTATCTTATTAGTCGGATACAAAAATTTATATCGATTATATATTGATCTGTTTTCCATAAAGATTCCATAGTTAACGGAATGTGATTTTGGGTTTATCGTGAACTGTGTTTTAAATGACATTGGTTCTTTAACCCAGTTAAAGACAGGATTACATGTCTAACATTATATTTCGAACTATATTGTTGATCCCTGCTATATATATATTTATATATTACATATATCGGCTTGGTGGCGGAGAATTTATTCCCTTGCTTTACACCCTTGTTTGAGACGTACAAGCTTAGAGGTTTTATATTGGCAGAAATCAGTGGTACGGTGTAGATTGTCGATATGGCATGTTTGGGTTTCCATAATAATTTTTGGGAAGATTAAAACTAAGTGGAGTTTTAATGAATCTTTAATTAGATTGAAATGTGAATGTGATAATTTAAATTATCAAATTTGGGAAATGATCGAGAATGGTGTATCACCAGTTTTACTCCAAGCGATAGTTAAATCTTTAATTAGATTTGAACGTGAAATGGTAATTAAATTTATCGATAACACCGTGGTGTTAGATATGGAGTATTACCATTTTTGCTCAATGGGATGAATATGTTGGGATTGGGATTAATAAATAAATGATTACTTTGGTAAAGCTCGCTAATCCCGACCAGTTGATAAACCATAATTTGGTTTAGAATTGATATCCAAAGGAAGATTAAAGAATAAATATAAAAGAATTTATCTTTGATAAAATTAATGGGAACCTATCCCTAAAGATGTGAATATTTGAATAAAAGAATATTCTGGATTGGAATGAGGCGTATGTTGTGTTTTTATAGCACTTGATTATAAGATATGTGAATTATTCGAAAAGGTTGGGTTTATACCCATTTTGAATAACTGATTCGACGATAAGTCGACGATGAAGAAAGTGGTTTAAGACTGGAGGTCTTCACATCATTTGGATGATTACTAATGTCTTGATTGGGCTATACACACGAGACAAGGTAATAAGTGTTGATCGTCCAGACATACTTGGAGATCGACCGGATATGCGAGGACCTCTCTCCTGTATCGGACATATGGGACGAGGAATAAGGTATCTCCGGTTTCGTTCAAACCCAGAACAGACTTGTAAATGGACGTGTGTCTGACATTGGATTTCGTCCTGTGTTGATTGATTTCTATTAAATATATATTAGTTTGGTGGCATAGAATTTATTCTCTTGCTTACCACCCTTCTCTGAGACGTACGAGATTAGAGGTTATATATTGGTAGACATTAGTTGCGTGGCGTGAATTGTCAGTGTGGCATGCTGAGATGCAAATAATCAAGGCTTTTGTTGAAAAGCATAGTCTTGTGGTTGATGATCAAAGCATGGCTTTTAATTGCATAGCTTTGTGTATAACGTTAATTCGCGAGCCTCACACCCCGGTATGAGTCTAAAATGGGATCAGGGACGCAGGGAGAACACAATGTTTCTTTTTAGCTAGAGGTGGTGTCATGGTATGGAGCCCAGGCATTTATATTTTTACCTATGTGGATGATGGATAGCGAGGCGCCTTGGATATATTGGTCACTACGGGGCCAATTGATAGGTCCGATAGGACTGGGAAATGTGTGTTCAGGAATAACTAGTCCATTAATGTAAGTGTGGGAAGGCACTGCAAGAACCAAGGGTTGCCCAGAGTGTGTAATCCTGAGGCATTTGCTAGAGTGTCTCGAATTGGAAGGTGCCATCGCTAGCATTGACTCATGATGGAAATCCAATTTCCAATACGTGACTTTTCGGTTTTAGTTGTAGAACTAGTATGGCGACATAATAGCATGGGATACTATGCCATTTATGATTGACATATTTATATTTGAAGTGATATTGACACTGCATACTTATAGTAATATCAAATGATTTGTTTTAAAATGTACCAAGCATGTGTGGCTATTATAAGGTAAATCTCTATCCTCCGACTTGCGTTGCATTGTGTGATGGGACCTGAATCTCATAGTAGCTTCATTTTTCCAAAAAGTATTGCGCTATTTGTTTTATGCACTGGTATTCTTAGGAGAAAACACGTTCTGTGTTATACAGCATGGTCCGTTGATTTACTTTATTTCTAAAGTAAAGTTTTAATTAACTGTTTTTAGTTCTCACACCAGTCCCATGAATGACTCGGAGTTTATTGTTTCTACCTAAACTCTGGGTGCCCCTATTTTCCACACGGGCAGCTAGTAGTTGGGTTTTTGCAGATATTTCTTTTTCAAGATCCTGGATTTACAGCTGGAGCTATATTCCGAAACTTTGTATCCATGTATTTCTTTCAGTTGTGTTATGTATTATTTTTCCACTGCTAATGTAATTTAAATCTCTGATATTTTTCTGATGCATATTATTTATTCATACTCTGTTATATTCTTGTACTCTGATATAGTTGTTGGAACAGCAATGACATGTTCTTCTGTTTGTGCTCTGAATTTTCCTGTTCCCAACTCAATCCACACTTGAGTTATTACTCCCAAGGCCTCCTTTAGTTCGTTGCCACAGGCCATGCGATATGTTGTTGAACATTCTACTATCAAGGTCTCCATTCGATAGTCTCCTTGAGTCGCATGGGAAGTTTTGCATTAGGTATCTGCACCAGCCTTCTAGATGGGGTTCTTTGCTTGTTTTTCATTGGCTTGTCCATGTTGCGAGTTCGGGCCTCGCAATCTTGACCAGTTATCCTTTGTAAATCTGCATTCAGTAAGCAAAGTAGTATTCCTACAATATCACACGTTTGCAAGTTTGTAATCAAAACATTACTACGCAAAGTAATTAGCAACAAATCACATCGCAAATGGAATAGGGGCTTCAATCCAGCACCCTACAAATCATAATTCCGGCAAAGAGATAGCATGTCATATTGCAGCTATCAAAGGGGCTGTGATGTGAGTGCGTGTATGCCCTCAATCAATCGTGGATAAAGTGCTTGGCTAGCGCTTGTCTGGGATTTATTAGGATTGACAGTGTAATGTCCCGTAGTCCAAAAATAAGGGGTATGGACTCAACTTTCAATTTTGCTCCCAATCCTACAGCGGAGTAGGAGCCCTTTCGTGGCACTTAATAGCAATGACTTTATACTCTTCTGTCGTATGTGCAGAGTAGAGTTCGAAATCAGCTTCCAGTCTTGTACCTAGTCCTTTAGTAGGGTAGGAGTTCATTTCTGGCACTCAGTCCCTTGCGCCCTTATACTCTCCCATCAGATGCTAAGTGTAGAGTGAAATCAAGGTGGTCTTTTAATCGTGGTGCACCTTCAGGCCGTGTGGATGCATATCTTCTCGTCCTTTATACTCTCTCTCGGATCTTAAGAGTTATAGTGGCGGACATCATCTTCCTATCCTTTATACTCTTCCTCAAGTCATGGGGTTAGGGTTATTCGGGCGAGCGGACGTGTCATTCTCCCTGCAGCTCCTTCTACACTCTATTTTCAAGAGCGGGGTTCAGTTGTCTCGAGTGTCGTTCTCAAACTCGGTCTTAGTCCATACTCCATGCTCCACTGTGGTGGATGGAGCTTTTCGGGAAAGCAGTCGGATCACACTAGCCGAGGTGCTACCTCATAATTCCAGACTCACGGGTAGAGGTGGTCGTTTGCAATAATCAAGTCTCTCCCGTCTTGTCAACTCGGGGGATGGAGTCTGGTCGGACGTTGCAGTATTATCCTTTAAACGTTCTCTCAAGTCATGAGAGCTAGATTTGTGGATCGTGTGGTCTTTAATCCTAGGGTGCCCCTCACACTCGTCCTATGTTTCTACTTCTATCCAAGATCTGAGGATTAGAGTTAATCGGATCACGTTTGCCAAGGCTTTGCATTCCTCCAATTATTCTATGGGAGGAGTGATTGGCACCGAACTATGGGTACATGTAGCATTCATATCACATGAGTTAGTTATGTCAATAAGTCGGGAAGCATGTAATAGTAAATTGCATGATTGAAAAGTAAGCATATCAAGGGGCAGTGCTTCCTATTGTAATGGATCGAGCCATGTAGACGGTCGAATTGTATACATCCAGAATTGGATTCCGACTTTGAAATGAAAACGTCAATGCATAATTATCTTGAGGTCTGCCACGTGTGAGCCAAGGAGTGTATGTTCATCTCAGATCCACCTTAAGCTATACAACTTCTCTCAGGCGGAGGATGTGGTTCTGTAAACGAGCAGTTCAGTTGGGCTCGTTACGGCAATGCTCCATAATTCTGCCTGCAGGTGCTTAAAGTTTGATCAATACCAGATCCGAAGTACCTTGCAAAGGAAATAAGCAATATCATATTGCATGTCATATCTCGAGGCATAACGAACGATGGTACGCCCTTCACTTCTCCTTGCTGGAAACACTTCGTGCTGCAGGAAGTTTCTAAAGAGAGTTGTCCATGACTCTCTTCTGAATTCGATCTTCAATACTGGATCAACTTACGAGTGTCTCGATTGGGATCATGTCCATCTCTTCCGGATTATCTATACTTGCTAGGTTGGCTAGATTATCCGCTTTCTGATTTTCTATATGAGGAATATAAGATATGTCATAATGTTCTCGTCCATCCAATAGCTCTTTTACCCGTTCTAGGTAAGTTGCGAGTCATAGTCCCTTCATTTGTAATTTCCTTCGAATCAATACAACTCCAATGCCAGACTATCGATTATTCTTTGAACCGTCCGTATAAAACTTCCGGGTGTTTGGTTTTCATCTTTCATTTTGAGGGGCCGTCTACTTCATTTAACACATCCTCCTCGAGAACAGTAAACTTAGCGATGAAGTCAACTAACACTTGTCCCCGTATGGATTTCTTCAGGAGGGAATTGAGATCAAACTACTTCAGCCTGATGTTCCATTCAAGCAATCGTTCAAATGTTGCAGGTTGCTGCAGGGCCTGTTGTAGTGGCTAATCAGTGCGTATCACAATCAGATGAACTTGGAAATAGTGGTGGAGTTTTCTTGAAGCAATCATCAAGTTGTAAACGAGCTTTTCAAACTTTGGGCATTTGCTTCGTTAGACACTACCCTCCCACATCCCGAATCTTCATCCTCTCTAGGATTTATGTCTTCGAGCAGATCATCAAGCAACTCTTTCTGCGATGTCTCCCTTTCTTGCTGAGCCCATGCATCCTTCACACTACATCTCCTCGGGAGGGGAAGCATTTTTGGGTTCCACGCCATCTCTGTTGCGAAGCATATTCCATCCAGCCAAATAGCAGGCTCTTCCAATGACTTGGTCATCACGAACCATTCCCACTCCAACTTCGGTTGGGACAGAGCAGTAGACAATAGGGTGCAATGTAAGCTCTGAATTCTATTGGGGCTGGTCGGTCTAGACCTTGATCAGATGAGCTTGGATACGACAGCATAGCTTGCGAGACTTCAAGTAATATTCATGCGTTATGCCACAACAGAAATAAGAAGTAGAGAGCTATTGGTAGATTCATATTTGCTTTAATCTCGAGCTCTCATCAGTTGACCAAGGTCGTATGGTGGCTGGCGAGCAGTCAAGTTGCTATAAACCGGGAAAGGATCCATAGGTCCAATCATGGCATGTGTTGGTTCAACTAGTACCTAACTTTGGGCACCAAAGTATGTTGACCTATGCCTTATTCGATGGAAATCGGTTTTCCTCAATGCGTTTGACAGTAAACAACCATTGCAAAGGTTAGCCAAGTTCTATAGGAGGTGAACCGTAGGACATATTTCATTCATCACATCATACAATTGAAGTGTGGCTTTGGGAAGTTGGGATCCTTAGTTGCTTTCTGGTATCCCATTATTAACAATCATGGTCACTAAGATCATATGAAACATCTTCGGAGTAGTGCTCGAGCTGTTCCATATAACCGTCATTCGATGCTCCGCCGATTGGACAGGTTTAAGTCACATAAATAAGGTGGTCACTACTCGTTAGGGAACAACATCAGCAACATCGTTGAAATCTATACACCATCGGAGCTATGGGAGAGGAAGCTGCTATGGGACAATCGTTTGATAGCAAGCTGAATCTGATCGATAGCTCCTCACATTGGTAAGCTTTGATGACTGCTATTATCCAAAAATATATGCCGAGCCGAAGGCGAGCCGTTAGCTGGTCCGGGCGTAGCGTCGGTGGGGGTCTGGGGCCCTACAGTCCCGGCATGATTTTTTTGCGTTTGGAAGATGGATCATTTTCTGAAATGATCAGAAAAGTGCCTTTTTTTCCCAAAAATAGTTGTTTCGGGTCAGGTCGGATCATGCCTTCAAGTTGCGGTTCGGAGATGTCTTCACGTTGAGCCGGATCGGACTAGTTCCTCCAAGACAGATTGGGACATCATCAGCTAGTCGGTTAGGTATATATGAAAGAACCGGTTCGGATCTCCCCCTTCAGTTCGAATCGGGGTTAAGCCCTCGTCATTAGCAGGCATTCGGTTCGGATCTCCCCATACAGTTTGGATAGGAGGTTCTTGTTCAACCCGCACTTGTTCGATCTGCAGGTCATTGAACTGGGGCTGCAAACGTTTTGACTTTAGCCAAACAGAAGCCTTTCTGGGCTTGGAATTAGAACCCAGTTGGCACTAGATCTGATCGTTCATACCTGCTCACTCCGATCTAAAGTATACTCAAAGGCTCCAAGTCATCCACATCATCGTCTACGTTGTTCTGAAATCATTGCTTTGTTCCAGAGACATCCAAGCCTTAATAAAAAGACATCTCTGGTTGTCTTCACGTTATCAAGAAACTCGTCAGTTCCTAACTTTTGTTGGAATTGTAATACAAACTTGCTGACATTGTTGAAAGCTTCGCAGACGATGAAATTATGGATTATCTCTTCGGAGTTGGTGATCCAAACAATAGATAAATAATCCAAAAAGCTGAGAATCTTCAGTTCTCATTGAACGCAGCAAAATGTTAGACCAAAAAATGAAACTAACACCCAATTGTCTAAGATTTGTGGAGAATAATTATCTGAAAACATAGAAAATAAAGTAGAGACACGAGATTTATAGTGGTTCAGTGTTAACAAGTCTACATCCACTTTATAGTTTCTCATTTCATTCCGGAACTATAATTACAATGAATATTAACACTCAAACACTCAAATACAATGAATAATTCTCTCTGAATTCATTGATTTTCATTGGAGAAGAAGGTGATTATCAATGGACGAATTCGGCTATGGCTTCCGTGAATAAATGAAGTGCCAAAAGTCCCTTAATTCTTTGCATTCTACTGTATTTATAGCCGTGGGCAAGTGCTGGGTCGGTTATGCCACGTGGCAGCATCAGAGAGTATTTCGGAAGTAGTGGAGAACAAGGGATAATGGTCTTTATTATCTAGAATTCATCATCTCAGGCGGGTCGGATCCCCCCACTCCGACCCGATCCAGTTGGATCCATCCGCATGACCCGATCCGGTTTACCCGATCCGGTGTACCCAATCCGATGTACCCGATCCGGTTTGGTCGGTGAGGCATATTTTCCTTAGCTTGATCTGAAATGATGGAATCTGACCCAAGGTTTATGTGCGTAGAAATACAAGTTTTCCCATCCTTTGTTACTTTGTGCAAGCAAATGCCGATCTCTGCTAGTTCATACTTAAGCCCTGAGTAGCCTTCCTGATAGAGTACTTGGGCTTTGGGTAGTCTGGTTACAAAGCAGGCTAACAATATATATACACACACACACACACACACACACACATATATATATATATATATATATATATATATATATATATATATATATATATATATATATATGTGCAAGTTCAGTGTCATCTCAAACAGTGGAGCACCCCAACAGCCTTCCTCTTTTCCATCATATATTCTCCCTCTCTCTCCCCTTCCACTCACTCTCTCACCTACCATTGACATAAACTATTATAAATGTAGGTGGAATTCAGGGGGGCTATTTGGGTGTTGCATTTTCGGGGTGCCATTGAACCCTCGTGAGTGTATATATATATGTATATGTATATATATACACATATATATATATACATATATACATATATATATATATATATATATTAACACATTACATGCTTAACTTTTACTGAATTGTACAGCCTGCAAACAATCAACATTCCCCCTTACAGACTAAAATATCTCACATTTAAAAAAGGGTATAGGGGCTTGTTGTTGTGACATTGAACTTTCTTGTTCCAGTACCTCGTGTGAACAACAATTAACACTATAACTTGTCTGATAACCCATCCTTATAAATTTAATGGTAAAACTTTGGTGCATGAACTAAACAATTAGTTTACACATCTGGCTTACATAAGTTGAGTTCTTTGTTAAAAAACTTCAATCGTCCTTTATTAAAATTTATATATTGTAAATAGCATTCCAGTTCTATGTTTTATGTACATTTGTACTTATTCTTGGTAGCTGGACTTGAGTACGCTTTCTATTATAATTCAATCTCATGCTTTGTTACATCATTGTAGCAGCAATAATAGGAGTAAACATAGGCTTAAGAGGTTAAAAGAGCATCGTGGTTCACAATCTTCTACACATGCATACATTTCCATGTTCATCCCTTTATTAACCATTACCAATAATCTACATAATACTAAGAATACTCAACATGGAGAACGACATACACTATTTTTATTAAAAGCAAGGATCAAGTAAACTAAGCTTGCAAAAGTATTAAATTTAGCTGTAACAACCCACTTGGAATAGGCCTAAATTTCGATCCAGAAAAGGCCCGTCGAAATTTAGAGCATTTCTAAATGGGTCGTTGGTTCCTATAAGAATTACATTTGCACAGAATATATATACACAAATACTTCGAATGGGAATCTCACACAGCGGAAGGAGAAAATATAATATTCAAATAAGATGTGCCATTATTTAAAAACCACAGAAATACAATAGTCATAGTTACATCAGTTCAGTGGGAACATCAAATAGTTCGTTCTCACAAATTTCCAAAGGAAGTAAAGAAATAAGTGCTAATAATAACATAACAACTTTGTCTTCTTCATCGGCTTCAATCATAACTTCATCCATGGCTTTTACTTCATCAACAAACCTATTGGATATGTTAAGGAGAGGGGTTAGAAACATACAGTTCTGTGTTACTGAAATATAGTGTTACTTAATGTCCATACCCTATATTTTTAGCAAGTTACATATGTCAAGGTATGTCTACGCAGCACACAAGATTTACACAAACATAAGTATCCAACAAATGGGGTGGATATCCAAGTTAATCGCCTATTGGTGTTTTTAGGGTAAAGACCCAACGAGGGGGCATTCTCGGTCACTTATGGCCCTATTAAAGGTGGATTCTTACGATCTCTTATAACCCTGAGGCGGACCCCTAGCCCTTTAAGACCTCATCCTAATACGCTGACGTTCTTAATTCTGTTATCTCATTTGTAATATGAGAAGTAGTATTGGGAACGTTACTGCTTAATTGATATACCTGGTAGGGAACATATGTTGCTTATGACTTCCCTCAAACAGTTGTTGAGCATGCAATGGCCACATACCTTTCAATTACCAATATGTCCCAAGTTGAGCCCTTACAAGCTTCTAGAGGAAGTGGACATCCCCGTGAACTACCCTACTCTGTTACCGTTTATGCCTAACCACTTTTAGAGAAGGAGGACCCAAAGACCTATTTCAAATCTAATAGGAGTGAGTTCCATGACTTTGGTTCCTTTCCAAGGAATAAACCTTCAGAAGGATCCTAGTCCTAACCACTTAAGACCCAAACTAGATAAAAAGAGAGTCCACTTAAGACCTTCTCAAGACATGGTAAACCTACTTATTTTCACATGCGATAGACTTATATATATAGTTATATGTATACACACTAGACCTCTCACATTAAACCGTATACCTATAGATGCTAGATATGCCGGTCAGTTCCTTGCAGACTTCTACTACAAGTTGGTTTGACCTCGTGTCTAGTGTACTAAATTTTTGAATGGCCCATGGCCCCTAGACATCTCACATTAGTTAGGACTACTTGTGGTTGCTGGATTTTCCGTTTGGTTTTGGGCAGGCTTCTACCACAAATGGCAACTAACCTCATGTCTATGTGTCATTATTTATATGTATTTAAAGCCATTCTATATACGCACACACAAGCAACTAAATATATATATTTATTAATAGGACATTTAAAATTCAAATTCTAACCTAATCGCATTTATTACGCTAATACAACGTTAATTACATTGATTACGTTTATATAAGTAAAATAATAATAGCGCCTAAATAACGTAAGCATTGGTATAAACGGGGAAACATTCTAACGAGGTTTCAATTGTCAATATGTCTAATTCATGGTATACAAGTTATGTTTTCCATACTTCTACTCCTAAGACATAGGCATGATAACATAATGACAAGATAACAAATAGCAGTGGATGGAAAATATACATACATGAAATTTCAACTTGCAACCTAAGCTTGTTGGAATGATTTCAATATTAGATTAAAATAAGAGTATTACGTAGACTTTTACTTATATGTTTATAATCCCTAATTCACTTTTTTGGCATTATGCTCATAAAAATGCTTCCATTTGACCTATTTCAATTATGAATGCGTTTGGATACAAAATAGGATCCAAACTCAAACCAAACTATGAAATAATCAAATTTAAACCTTTTTAGGTTACACTCAAATGGTAAATAAAGGTGAATTACATAAAATAGGAATAATAGTAGCAACACCCATATTCATCTTTAATCCAATATAAAAACTAAAATTCCACAAAACCCAATTAATCATGACAACTCATACGCAATTACAAGATAGAGGATTTGGGGATTTTAATGTTTATATTATAGAATTTCCAAATCCTTCTATGCATATCGATTCACATGACAATCTATTAAAAACATGAATATGCCATAAGTAAACCATATTCCACTCACAGATTTTGGCGGAATAGAGAGAAATGTTTTGTAGATCTAGATCTGCTATAATTCTTTACATTCAAGCATGCTCCAATAATCCTCCTAATAATATACATATTAGAGACATACATTAGAATCTTATACATATATGTTTATGCTAAATCTCAGAATACTAAACTTATGTAAATTACAATAGAGAGATTAAGAATAGAGTTAGATAAACAGAACAAAACCTTAACCTATTCTTTTATGTTTCTACGGAATTTGACAATCGTGGAGAGGCAGCATGGAGGCAGGTATGGAGAATGATTAGGGTGTTCATAGGGCGATAGGAGGGCTATATAGAGTTTCCCGTGTGAGCATAGACCATTGGATTACATCGAATTAATCCAAGTTTTTAATTTATATATATCCTCATTGAAAAACCCAAACCAGCTAGCTTTATTAACCTGTCCAGCCGGTGAGCGGTCAACACCACTTAAGAGGGGAAGTCGACCCCTTCGGGGATATAATGCATAATAAGGCTGCGTTGCTGAGTTGTTTATTTTAATTAATACGTTCCTTAATCTCTTAATCTTAATTTTATTCCATATATGCAATATACTTTGTCCCCCTGATCTCATCTCAAATTCAAAATTTGGACTCTCCCTCCTTATTTATAATTTTTAATTTGGACACACACACACACACACACACACATATATATATATATATATATATATATATATATATATATATAATCCATTCGATTATATATATTCTGCGTTTATTACCCAAATTTATTTGTTCATAACTTCTTCATACATTGACTGTTTTCAGAATATTATATATGAAAACGATGTAGAATTTCGCCACGAATCCAAATAAATGATTTCATAGCCAAATTCCTGAAGCTACAAAATCTCATTTTCCAACCATATTATTTAATTGCTTATTTTTTATTGTCTATTTATTATTAATACATATGAATTTTACGGAGTGTTACATTCGCCCCCCTTAAAATAGATTTCGTCCCGAAATTTGTTTAAGGGGCAAAAAATACAACTCGCTCGAAACATCCATGTTATACACCCATGTTATTTATAATTCATCCATAAACATTCATGACTCGTAGTGATTATGAACTGCAGACTCATTAAAGTGAGATCTATCCTAGTATGTAGGTGTAATAAGTGATGCAATATGTATGCAAACAACCTACATATGCATATAATTCTATATGAGTGCTCGATGCGATGGTTTTGCATCCATTTTCTAACATCTAATCTAGCAATCACGACGCATCCATAAACGTTATTTTGAGGCCAAATTACCCATGAAAAGCTATGGGTGAGTCTGTCTCATCTTATCCTCGGTTTCTCATGTTCTTTCCCCAGGGTCATTCCCCCATTGTACTTGGACGAGACGAACAGTTTTGTTGCGGAGTATCTTGATTCCATGCTCTACATCCTTGCAGTTGTACGAGGCACCCTGGACTCCAACTCGAGATTTTCTATGTCCCCAATTTCATCAAGCTCGAGTCTGATAGAAGAATCATGAAGGCATTTCCTTAGAAGAGATACATAAAAAACATTATGGATTCTCGATAGACGCTTCGGGAGATCCACTCAATAAGCCAAAGATCCTATCATCTCAATGATACTAAAGGGACCAATGAACTTGTGAGCCAACTTCCCAGTCTTCCCAAACCGAACAGTTTTCTTAAGAGGCGATACTTTTACGAACGCCAAGTCTATAAAATTAAACTCAAGTTCCCTCCTTCGCTTATCAGCATACGATTTCTGATGGTCTTGGGCTTCCTTCATTCTCTGTCTAATCAAAGATATCTTCTCTATGGATTGACGGACGAAGTCTGGTCCGAGTATAACCTTTCTAGTAGTTTCAACCAACAAGTTAGCGATTTGCATGGCCTCCCATTAAGCGCTTCAAAAGGGGCCATACCGAACGTCGTTTGAAAACTATTATTATACGTGAACTCCACAAGCGGTAGGTACTGCTCCCAAACTCCTCCAAAGTCGATGAAGCAAGCTCTAAACAAGTCTTCTAAGATTCTTTTTACTCTTTCTATATGTCCGTTAGTCTGCGGATGATAAGTAGTGCTTAAATTATGAAACGTCCCCAATGCTACTTGTACGCTTCTTCAAAATTCGCTTGTGAACAAAAGTCTCTATCACTCACAATACCCGATGGAATGTGATGTAGTATGACTATCTCTTTGACATATAATTGGGCTAACGAGGCTGCAATACTTGTCTTTTTGACTAGTATAAAATGGGCGCTTTTGGTTAAACAGTCTACCACAACTCGAATGGCCTCATTCCCTTTTTGGATTCTAGGAAATCCATCTATGAAGTCCATGGAAGTATGTTCCCATTTCCATGTAGGGATCTCTAAAGGTAGTAATAGTCCTCCGGGCTACCCTTGCTCCACTTTGACTTTTTGGTACGTCAAGCATTCGGCCATGAAATCAGCTATATATGTCTCTCTTTTTTCCCCTCCAAATGGAGATTTCTCTTCATATCCTTGTACATTTTATCACCACTGGGGTGTATGGTCAATTTTGACCTACGATACTCTTCTAAAATTTCTTTCCTTAGCCCTTCATCCTTAGAGATGTAAAGTCATCCATCCCAAAGTTAACTCCCATCATTGCTGATCGAATACCTAACCAAATGGGGAAAGATCTCTTTCTTTCCCACTTTCTCCTTTATGCTTCTTAATTCCTCGTCACGATCTTGCGCTCTTTGGATCCTTTCTCTTAGGGTAGTCTAATTATCGTAGCCCCAAGAAAACCATTGGAAGTGGTTGGTGAGGGTTGTAAATTAAAATTAGTGAGGAACTCTAATTGTTTCCATTCTGTTATCGCATTTATATTCGCTTGTTTCCTAGTTAAATCATCCACCATAACATTCCCCTTGCCTGGAGTATACTGAATTGTAATTTCAGTATAAGGCAATATATTCCATCCATAGTTGTTGTCTCAAGTTTAGGTCACGTTGAGAAAATAAATATTTAAGTCATTTATCGTCAGTAAAGAGTTCACACTTCCACTCTTAAAGATAATTCATCCACATATTAAGGGCAAACACAACTGTGACTAACTCAAGGTCATGTACTGGATATCTCTTCTCTAGATCCTTGAGTCGTCTACTAGCATTGGCAACTACTCTTCCTTCTTGGATAAGGACTGCTCCTAACCCTTTCCTACTTGCATCGATGTATATGGTGAACAATTTTGAACCGTTGGGTATAATTAGGACTGGTGCGCTAGTTAATACCTCCTTTAATATATTAAAGGCTATATCACAATTATTATTCCAAGCGAACACCAAATTATTCCTTGTCAATTAGGTTAATGGAGTACCAATCTTTTCAAACTCTTTAATGAAGCTCCTATAATATCCGGCCAATCCAAGGAAACTTCTTACTTCTATAGCATTTCGAGGTACTCTCCATTCCTTGATTGCCTCGATCTTCGCGGGCTCTACGACCAAGCCTTCGTTTGACACAATATGTCCTAGAAATCATACTTCTCCCCTCCATAACTGGCACTTCGAGAATTTTTCTTTCAGTTGGTTCTTTCTTAATATCCCTGGCACTTATCTCAAGTGTTTCATGATTTTCACGATCTTTTGAAAATATAAGAATATCGTCTATGAAGACTACCACGGTTTTATTTAGAATGCCCCTAAAAACTCTACTCATTACATCAACAAAGAAAGGGAGTGCATTCATTAGTCCAAAGGTCATAAGTTCCCATTGGAATAATCCGTTTATTGTCCTAAATGCAGTTTTGTCCTTGCTGTCTTTCGCAAATCTAAACTGCTGAAATCCAGTAGCAAGGTCTAATTGGGGAAAATACTCGGGCTCCTCCCTAATGGTCAAAAAGGTCATCAATTCTTGGTAAAGGGTACCTATTCTTCTTGGTCAATTTATTAAGTTCCCTACACAAAGTCTCAAAGATCCGTCTGCTTTGGTGGTAAACACAATAGGTACACCCCATTCTGAGGTACTTCGACAAATAAAACATTTTTGTAACAACTCTGAAATATGCTTATCTAACTCCCTTCTTTCCTTAGGCGCCATATACCTCAACGGTAATGCTACAGGTCTAACATCTTTCTCTTGGTCAACACGAAAAGAGATTTCTCTATGGGGTGGAAGTCCCTGACTTCCTCAGAAACATCCAAGAACTCACAAACTATAGGGATCGAAGGTGGTCCTACAGAACTAGGAGAAATGGAATATAATAAGGCTTTATCCTTGTTTCTTACATAACAAGGAATATTTAGGTCACATCCGCCTCGGCTTCTTAGACAAACGAGCCTTTTGTCGTATTCTAGGATGGCCCCATAAAACGATAGTCAGTCCATACCTAAGATAAGGTCATACCCTATAAAATCCAACGCATACGCTTTGCAATGGAACTCAATATTGTCGATCTCCAATACTAGGTATTTGCACAACAACTCAAGATATTTAGATCATTCGATAGGGTTGGCAACCCCTATCAGATTATTCGAGATCGATATGGAAAGGTTGAACAGATTTGCTAATCGCTTGGAGATAAAAGAATGGGTCGCTCCTGAATCAAACAAGGTGTATACTGAATTTCCTAAAACATAGGTTATACCTTCATGTGTGGACTACCCTTCGTCTCTTGGGGTCGGTTTTGAATTGTTGCTGCTTCTATTTCATAGTTCAGGCCACTCTTGGCAACTTTGGGCTTTGGATAGTCTTTGGACATGTGTCCTTCTTCGAAGTTGTAACATTTTCCCTTGAACTCCTTTTTCGCTAACGAGGTTCTACAATCCTTGGCTTCTTGGCCATTGCGGTTGCACCTCGTACAAATCTTTGCGTCCTTTTTGAATTTGTTCTTCTTATTGTTTTTCCCCCATTCCTTCTTTTTTTTATTGGAGCTTTCTCCTTTCCCCTCCTTAGAGCTTTCAGTCGGGCATAGGGTAGTTGTCTCAACTAGAGTCTCTAAAATTGCCCCAAACGTTACTTGGGCTAGTAAGGTCTCTTTCAACTAAGGGTTCAATCCTTCAACAAAGTAAGGGATTTGTTCATGGGGGTGTCTACCAATCATCTCCCAAACTTATGTAACTTGGTGAATTTGGATATATATTCTTGTAGGCTCAAGCTTCCTTGCTTGAGGTGAATGAATTTCTCTAGCTGAATAGTCATTTCTGCCCTTAGCAAAAACTTCGCTTCAAAAACGGGTCTTGAATTTGGCCCATGTAAAGTTTCGGCCCTCGTTCTCTATAGATATTAAGTTCCACCATTTAAAGGCCTCATCCTTCGAATGTTTGGCCACCATCCTACTTTTTACTTCGTTAGGCCACGCAGTAGCCTCAATGATTCTTTCACAGTTCATAACCTAAGATTGGGTACTAGCAAAGCCTTCCTTTCCAGAAAACAATTTCTCTCCAAGATTCTTAAAGGTCTTACAAAAGCGAGAAAAATCAAAGGTCACTTCAACGGTAGGAGCTGCATGAGCCACTAGGGCAGGATTAGCGACAGGGACCTGTTCTACAATACGGAGGTACTGCTGGAACCATTATGGCAAGTAGGGGGGTCTTGCCTGGTTGCCCTGCTCATTTGGATTTTCAGCCATATTACAATCTAAAAAGAAAAGGAAGAATCCTTTAGGACACTCTTGAGATAGTATTTAAGCTGAAAAAGGAAGAAAACTATAAAGATGCCTAGTACATATGCGTATGCTTATTAGGGTAAATATATATACTATATATATAGTTTGAAAAATATTTTTTCAATATATTAATACGCCTCTCATACATATAATTCCTTTACAATCAGGTAACCTATGTTCTGATACCAAATGTAACAACCCACCCGGAATAGACCTAAATTTCGATCCAAAAAAGGCCCATCGAAACATAGACCCATTCTAAACGGGTTGTTAATTTCTGTAAGGGTTACATTTGCATAAAATTTATATAAACAAATACCTCAAATGGAAATCTCATACAATGGAAGGAGAAAATATAATATTCAAATAAGATGTACCATTATTTAAAAATCACAGAAATACAACAGTCACATTTACGTCTGTTTAATGGGTACATCAAATAGTTCGTTCTCACAAATTTCTAAAAGAAGTAAAGCAATAACTGATAATAATGACATAACAACTTTGTCTTCTTCATCGGCTTCAATCATAACTTCATCTATGGCTTTTATCCCATCTACTAACCTGATGGATATGTTATGGAGAGGGGTTATAACATAAAGTTTTGTGTGGCTGAAATATAATGTTACTTAATGTCCATAACCATATTTTTAGCAGGTTACATATGTCAAGGTTGTCTATGCAGCACACAAGATTCACAAAAACATAAGTATCTAAGAATGTGGTGGATATCCAAGTCAATCGCCCATTAGTGTTTTTAGGGTAAAGACCCAACGAGGTTGCATTCTCGATCACTTATCGACTTATTAAATCTGGATTCTTACGATATCTTATAACCTTGAGGCGGACCCCTAGCCCTTTAAGACCTCGTCCTAATACGTTAACATTCTTAAATCTATTATCTCATTTATAATATAAGAAGTAGTATTGCGAACGTTACTACTTAACTGATATTACCTGGTAGGACACCTATGTCGCTTAAGACTTCCCTTAGATAGTTGGTGAGCATGCAATGACCACGTATCTTTCGGTTACCAATATGCTCCTAGCTGAGCCCTTACAAGTTTCTAGAGGAAGTGGACATCCCCTTGAACTACCATACTTCGTTATTGTTTTATGCCTAACCACTTTTAAAGAAGGAGGACCCAAAGGCCTACTTCAAATCTAATAAGGGTGGGTCTCATGACTTTGGTTCCTCTCTGTAGAATAAACTTCCGAGGGATCCTATTCCTAACCACCTAAGACCTAAACTAGATAAAAAGAGAGTCAGCCACTTAAGACCTTCTCAAGGCGTAGTAAACCTACTTATTTTCACACATGATAAACTTTATATATATATATATATATAGTTATATATATACACATTAGACCTCTCACGTTAAACCGTACACTTGTTGATGCCGGATTAGCCGATCAGTTCCCGGCAGACTTTTACTACAAGTTGGTTTAACCTCGTGTCTGGTGTACTAAGTTTTTGAATGGCCAATGGCACCTAGACATCTCACATTAGTTGGGCCTACTAGTGGTTGTTGGATTTTCTAGTTGATGTGCACGTAAAAAATGCATATTTATATTCACATATTTATTCTTGTTTAATTAAATAAATGAACATTTTTGGGTATTTTATATGATCAAACCATGTTTTAAATATTTTCAAAATCCTCACTCATTTTGGGGAAAAATGGTCATTTGTGCATGTTTTAATTTGTGAAGCCGTTTACTTGTTCCTTATAGTTGTCTTTTGTAGGAATTTAGGAGCCAAAATGATGTGTAAACATGAAGATATGGAGAAAAACATGCATATACACAAGAGGATATGGAATTAATTCATACACTACTTAGTGGAGGACCCCACCCACTCTCCCTCTTTCTCTAATGCTTCATATTAGTGGCTAATGCACAATTGGTTGAGACAAAAAATGATTCATGCATTCTACATGACACATTAATGGCTAAGACAAGATTAGAAGATTCATGAATGGGCGTTTTGGGGATTTCCCATTATCAGTGATTAGGGTTTTAGGGTTTTGGATCATGTATGTATACCCCTTTTATGTTCATGTATATACTCTTCTCTTTTATCCTCTCCTTTAGTTACTTTAGAGTGTAGGATCATAATCAAAGATCTCTTTTCATGGATTCTTAGCCATTTCTCTCGTATGTAATTTTTATGTTAATGTAATTTAATTTCTTGTTCATTTAATTCTTGTTATTTACTTTATGCATTAGTGTAGTTTTATTTTATGCAAGTAGTTTAGTTTATTTTCTTTAATTAGTTTAGTTTATTTTATGCAATATACTTTTGTTGTCATGATTACATATATTAGAGGTCAATCCCTTTCAACTTCGGGGTAATGAAGCTCTCTTAATTATGTAGATGCTACATAATTTGTTTATTCATGCTATCTTTTTGTGATTCTTGTCATGTTGATGTTATTGGTTTTGTGTTCATTATTGAATTTGATATCCTATATTGTTGACACCAAATAATCTATGCTTAGTCATATGTTCACTAATTAGCTCTTCATCTACATATGATGTTGGTGATTAGGTGGAGGTTGGAATAAAAATTTGATGGTCTATAGTTCTAATTAATAGTTCATAGGCCATGCTTAAAGTATATTTCAATTTCAACTTGTTCATTTTTCATTTGAACAAGTATGGTGATTTAGTGGGTATGTTATAGTTTGGTAGTTTATTTTATGCTAATTAATAGCATGAATAAGCTATGCTTATAATAATCATATCAACTAAATTCACAAATGGGCAAAGAAGAGAGTTCATGGTTTCATTTTATGTTGATTCATGTGATCTTGAGAGTGGAGTTATTCCTAAGTTGTTATTTAACTCTCGTATTCTTAGCTATGTTAGTTTGTTAATTTAGTTTAGTTTAGTTGTAGTTGTAGTTAAAATCTTCAGTTGACTTTGGTTTAATTTTGATTGAATATAATTAAAATTATTTCTTTCTCCGTGGAGCGACTCGTACTCGCTAATGTACTACAAGTGTACGCCATGCGCTTGCGGTTTATTACAATTCGTGACGGTTTTCTAATTAATAGAATATTCGTCATCGAACAAGTTTTGGCGCCGTTACCGGGGAAAGAATTTAATTTTGATTTTATTCTTCGAATTAATTTTCTTTTTTATAGTTCTCTTTCAGAAAAAAAATTGCTTTTGTGTGCGCACTTGTGTGTTGTTAATTTGTGTGTGCTTTCGCATTTGTTACACTTTAGTTTTGTTTTCGTTCACTTGGGCATTTGTTCTTGTTGGCATCTTTTTTTTATGTTATTTCATTAAAAAAAAACGTTTTTGCTCTTGTGCATTTGTGTGTTCATTGCTGTTTTTGTGCTTTGTGCATATCTGCTCATTTGTATTCCATTGCATTTTATTTTTATTTTTCCATTGTTGTTCATTTCTTTTTACTGTTTCTAGCTTTGTTTCACTGTCCAGTTTCATTTATTAAAAAAAACTTCTCCTGTTCTTCTTATTGTTTTTTCTGTTTTATTCATTCTTCTTACTATTTCGTGCTTTCTCTTGATCATCTGTCTTTGTGCATTTCAGTTTCAACTCAGTTTGCATTGTTTGTAATTTTGTGTTCAACACTGTTTTTTAGTGTGCACAGTTCTGTTTTTAAAAAGAAAAAAATTATTGCATTTCACAGTTGTATCCATCTAGTTTTACATTCATCTGATTTCATTTATTACCAATCAATTCTATTACAAACATTCTGTTTTACATTGTTCTTTGTATTCTGTGCATTCACATCTCCAAACTGTTTTCATTCTGTGTTTTCACATCAGTTTCCATTCCATCTCCAAACCGTCTACACTTCACCCACTTGGCTGAGAGTGCGAGTTTGTTCACACTATTTAAGATAGTATGAACAAAACACCGGCTGAGATTGGTGGAAATCAGGGGGGCTCATGTGAGTCCCTCTGATTTCCACCAATCAAAAGTAGTGTTTTGTTCACACTACTCAAAAGCAGTGTGAACAAACTCCTACTGCTTGGCTGCCATATTGAGAACCAGCTACAAATCAGTTCACCATCAACCCCACGACCATTGGCCCTCAACTGTCACCGCTTCCCCTTCAAAACCACTCGCAGCATACGTCCACTTCTCAACATCACTCTACCGACCAGTATACCTTAACCACTCCTCATCAATCACTAGCAAAATCACTACATCCCATACCAAACTACACAGTTGAACCAATCCTTTACACAACATCTGCATTGCTTTCGACCTCCACTTCTTGAAGACGTTCAACAAATTACAAAACACCTTAGCCATATAGTGCCCTACCATATATACACCACTACCACCTCTTTCTCTTCCACCTCAAACCATACGCCATCAACTACATTGATCGCTGCCACCTCTATTCACCCTGCTAATCCATACACCACCCTTCACATCAAGATTCCATTACCAATTCAACACCCATTCAAACAAGCTCAGTCACCTGAAACTCATCAACATACAAAAAGTAGCTCATTCTCTCCATCACCACAATTCTCAACCAACATTCACAGTTCAAAACCTCATCAAACTCCACGCAAATAATCATCAGCCTACTCTTCTCTCCACTTATCCACCACTTACCTTCAGCATTCACCCGATCAATTCCCCAGTCCGCCCGAACACACAGTAGCCACTAAATAACTTCACCTCAGGACATACTAATTCAAACACTTCACACTTTTACAGCATCATGACCAAACCCCCAAATCGAAAGCGAACCCCTCTAAATCGATTGAACCCACCAGTCTCGACCTAAACGCTCCAATCCCTTCCTCATTCGAAATCCACCTAGCGGAACTCAAATCTACCGCCGCACTTCAGCAACTACCAACCGTGAGCCTTGACGAAGTCCTCAACATGCTAGGCCGCAAGCATCAGTTGATTCATGAAAATTGATTTCATATTCAGGAATTAGGAAAATTGGGTTTTGGATTTGCCGACATCGACACTTCGACACTTCGTTTTTTTTTCTTTCTATTTTTGTTTGGGAATTTCGGATGGAATGTTTAATTGTTTGAGCGAGTAATAGAACTGTAGGCCCGTGAGTTTAAGTGTGGTTCGGGATGGGCTATTGTTGGCCGAGCTAATTTGTTTTACTTGTGACTTTTAATTTTTTTTAGTTTTGGTGTTAGTTTTTATTGTTTTAATTTAAAAAAAAATGAACTTTTTCCC
This sequence comes from Allium sativum, assembly GCA_030737875.1. Classification (NCBI taxonomy): domain Eukaryota; kingdom Viridiplantae; phylum Streptophyta; class Magnoliopsida; order Asparagales; family Amaryllidaceae; genus Allium; species Allium sativum. Next base: position 889,487,288 of record CM060916.1, on the reverse strand, counting down.
TTTGTTTTGATTTTTCTTTATAACTTTCTTTTAAAAAAACACTTTCTTCTTTCATTTATTCTTGTACAAAAATACGACCACTTGCTTTAGAATCTTTTCCAAGTTGCAGGAAAACAAAAAGAAATTGATTTTCTTTGCTCAAATCTATCTGCTTGCTTGCTAATAGAAATTGCCGCTTAAAAAAATTGCTAATAAAATCTGCACTGTTAACCTATAAAATATATTCCAGAAAATAATGAGCATGCTTTGGTTGATTTATGATTTTAGGTCGTTAGGCCCTTAAGGTTGTCGTGTCCTCTCTAGCTCGATGAGCTCCTTAACTCACGTGAGTGCTCTAGGTCGTTATGGCATCTTAGATCGTTTAAATAATATGTGGTGTTCACGAAGCTTTGGCTCGTTTGAACATCTTAAGTCATTGAGGCATCTTGGTCCACTCAGAGGCTAGCTCGCAGGGTTCTTGGATCGCCAGCTCGTGAAGAGTTTTAGCTCGTTTCATCAAAGCCCAAACTGTTTCATTCTTGTTTAGCCCGTTCCGAGTATGCTTGGGTCACGCCGCTCTGTCCAAGCCCGCATTGTCACAACCTAGTCTGTTCCTCGTCCTTTAGCGTGCACTACCTTCAGCTAAAACGAGTTGGGTCACTCTGCCTTATTTAGCACGTCCCGCCTTGCTTTGGACCGTGGAACGTCCAGTCTAGCCCGCCTATGACCTAAAACAAGAGCATAGTATTTACATAATTGCCACCTGGTCTGAACTCCACCTATAATTACCTCCCACATTCCTTCACTAGGAGGGGGAGGAGCTACTGGGGTCACGAAGTGCTGCTGAAACTTTTCTACAACTATCCTAAGCAATTCTAAGCACTTATTCTCCAAAATCAAGTGAGGATTCTTGGTGAATCGGAATAAAATCTATGTGCGAAAGAGTAATAAATTTGTTGTAAGAGAGAAGTAAATCTTGTAATCAACATATTGATAATGGAATCTCTTACGAAAGTGGACGTAGATCCTCATTGGATCGAACCACTATAAAAACTTCGTGTTATTACTATTATGCTTTTTGTATGTTTTTGATTGCGGCCTCACTTTTTTATTCCTTACCAATTTGGTGAAGTGTTTTGACACACCTTTAGTGTTGAATCCAATTTCAATATCAATATTTGGAGCCCACCGTGGGGCCGCATTCACATATCCTACCTCTTCTCACGCCTGCCGTTAAGGTTTTAAGTCGCATCTTTCTTCAACATTATGGCCAAATCTAAGAAGACCACTAGAAAAACCATGGTAGAAGCCAATGATGTTGCTAATGAAGAAACACCGCTCACGAATCGCTTTGAAGTTGGCGAAAATTCAGAAAGCGGGGCCGGTGTGACCAGAAACGAATTAAAAGTCGCTATGGCCAACGTCAACAGTCGGATGGATGCCTCTACTAAAATGATGATGGAGAAACTTGACGCCATCCTTAACACTCGATCAAATACGATTCCTCCGAAAGTGCATGTAGATCTCGAAGGGAATGACATGTCGCTCGCTTCCGATCATAACCACAACAACAATATGGAAGACGGTTATGATGGGGCAAGTGACAGGGATGAAGCTAATATCAAAGAATCAGGATCAAAAGCTAAGAGTCATTATGAAATGAATGCTCGAAAGGTCATTAACCCTGTCGCGGGGGGACCCTCTCCCCCCCTCGGCGAGAAGGCATGGCACCTAAGCTCTTTAATCACGACCGTATTCCTGAACGAACATTTGGTAAAGAGCTCAGCTTCGCAGAGCATCATAGCACCGAAGAATACATCTCGGATATGACAGAACGAGCTATGAAAAAGAATCAAGCTAGCAAAGACAATGAAAGGGAATGGGACTTCTCCCCCGATAGGACTCCATTCACCGAGAGAATCCTCGAAGCAGAATGCCTAATGAAGTTCAACCCACCAACTCTGCCTCCGTATAACAGCCTCGTTGACCCGAACTACTTTTTGTTCAAATATGAATGGCATATGAGTGCGGTTAAGGCAACTGATAAGATGAGATGCACGTATTTCCCTCTCTAGAAAGAGCTGCATCGCTCTGGTTCACAAAACTACCTCCTAAATCTATCGATCGGTTCTCCGATCTGACCAAAAAGTTCAAAAAGCAGTGCCGCTTATATGCTACCAAAGCCAAGGACGCTATAATACTCTCAACCATGAAACAGAAGTCAGGAGAAACTGTCAAAGCCTTCCTTAGTCGATTCAACATTGCCTTATCTGAAGTGAGGAATCCACAGCCGCGCATACTCCTCATGGCTCTACTCGATGTTATAGACAAAACGAGCGAATTCGGAAGGTGGATAAAGATGAAAGAACCGACTACGCTCGACAAGTTCTATAAAAAGGCAGAGGAGTATATGAGGATATACAACAATCCTGTGCCCCTTCAGATCATTGATAGTAACCCACTTCTTGAGGCTCCCACAAGTGCAACCATGCAATCCAACCAAAAGAGTATTCAGGGGAAGAAGCGAATCAGTGGCGGAAACGACAACAAGGCTACAAAGAAGTCTCGCCTTTTCAATTCGTCAGAGCTAACTCCTTTGAATGACACTCCTGAAAACATCTATCTGGCGACTAAGAATTCTGAGGAATATGCGGAGCCAAACCCGATGATGATAAGTAACAAAGCAGCAAACTCGGGAAAGTTCTGCAGATTTCACAACCAACCTGGTCACAACACTAACGAATGCCGACACTTAATAAACCTCATTGAGGAATTGATTAGGAAAAACAGGTTACAACAATATGTAAAGAATCCACAGGCTATGAATCCTTCTGCAATTCCTCATGGGCCAGGGCCGGGAAATCGAATGATCAGTCTGGTCCAAGCAACGTAGTTTCTGTTCAAGCCAATCCAAGACTGATTATCGACTAATAGTTGTTGAGGGTGCTCCAACTTGGGTGGCTTGGAATAAGCAATCAGCATTGCTATATCCTTTCTTTGGGCTCTACTTCTTGCCTTAGTTCATGCTTTGCTTCTCATTTTACTTTCTGTTATATTCAAGACTTATTGTAAAACGGTCTGTAATAATTTGTAGGTGATACACTGAACATAAGCTCTGCGACTAAGAGCATATATGTTTGAATGAGTTTCTCGCTTGTGAAGTCATATGTCAAATCGAAACTTTCATAAAAAGTTGATTTCATATTGCAAGTCAGCTGTCGAGTGCTTGCTTCTGTATCATAGCGACTCCGACAATGCTAGTTCAAGGGCTGAATGTTGTGAATTCCCAACATGTGCGAATGCAAAAAATATGGGAAAAACACTACCTTGAAAAGTAAATGGAAAATTCGTAAAGATTCAAATAGTGTGCAAGCGCCACGACAAATAGATGAAAAAGCTGCAACTTTTATCAAAGGGGAACCTCCCTAAGTGAGGGGTCTAAAGCTTCAGCTCCTAAACCATAATAACTTGCTAAGTCAAGCATATGGTAAAGGGACTGATAGCCACCCCGCGAAGCGATAAAACAGCCAAAAAGTTCACTTACGTAGTATCTAGAATCTCAGATGTGAAAAGTGTCGAACTATTCACATAACCTCTGAAATGTCAGATGTGAAGAATGAAAAAGTTCACTTACGTAGCATCTGAAATGTCAGATGTGAAAAATGTCGAACAATTCACGTAACATTTGAAATGTCAGATGTGAAGAATGAAAAAGTTCACTTACGTAGCATCTGAAATCTCAAATGTGAAAAGTGTCGAACTATTCGTGTAACATCTGAAATGTCAGATGTGAAGTATGAAAAAGTTCACTTACGTAACATCTGAAATCTCAGATGTGAAATGTGTCAAACTATTAACGTAACATCTAAAATGTCAAATGTGAAGAATGAAAAAGTTCACTTACGTAGCAACTGAAATCTATGATGTGAAAAGTGTCAAACTATTCGCGTAATATCTGAAATGTCAGATGTGAAGAATTAAAAGTTTACTTACGTAGCATCTGATATCTCAGATGTGAAAAGTGTCGAACTATTCGCGTAACATCTGAAATTTCAGATGTGAAGAATGAAAAGGTTCACTTACGTAGCATCTGAAATCTCAGATGTGAAAAGTGTCGAACTATTCGCGTAACATCTGAAATGTCAGATGTGAAGAATGAAAAAGTTCACTTACGTAGCATCTGAAATCTCAGATGTGAAATGTGTTGAACTATTCCCGTAACATCTGAAATGTCAGATGTGAAAAATGAAAAAGTTCACTTACGTAGCATCTGAAATCTCAGATGTGAAAAGTGTCGAACTATTCGCGTAACATTTAAAATGTCAGATGTGAAGAATGAAAAAGTTCACTCATGTAGCATCTGAAATCTCAGATGTGAAAAGTGTTGAACTATTCACGTAACATCTGAAATGTCAGATCTGAAGAATGAAAAAGTTCACTTACGCAGCATCTGAAATCTCAGATGTGAAAAGTGTCGAACTATTCGTGTAACATCTGAAATGTCAGATGTGAAGAATGAAAAAGTTCACTTATGTAGCATCTGAAATCTCAGATGTGAAATGTGTCAAACTATTCACGTAACATCTAAAATGTCAGATGTGAAGAATGAAAAAGTTCACTTATGTAGCAACTGAAATCTATGATGTGGAAAGTGTCAAACTATTCGCGTAACATCTGAAATGTCAGATGTGAAGAATTAAAAGTTCACTTACGTAGCATCTGATATCTCAGATGTGAAAAGTGTCAAACTATTCGCGTAACATCTGAAATGTCAGATGTGAAGAATGAAAAAGTTCACTTACGTAGCATCTGAAAACTCAGATGTGAAAAGTGTCGAACTATTCGCGTAACATCTGAAATGTCAGATGTGAAGAATGAAAAAGTTCACTTACGTAGCATCTGAAATCTCAGATGTGAAATGTGTCGAACTATTCCCATAACATCTAAAATGTCAGGTGTGAAGAATGAAAAGTTCACTTACGTAGCATCTGAAATCTCAGATGTGAAAAGTGTCGAACTATTCTCGTAACATCTAAAATGTCAGATGTGAAGAATAAAAAGTTCACATACGTAGCATCGGAAATCTCAGATGTGAAAAGTGTCGAACTATTCATGTAACATCTGAAATGTCAGATGTGAAGAATGAAAAAGTTCACTTACGTAGCATCTGAAATCTTAGATGTGAAAAGTGTCGAACTATTCGCGTAACATCTGAAATGTTAGATGTGAAGAATGAAAAAGTTCACTTACGTAGCATCTGAAATCTCAGATGGAAAAAGTGTCGAACTATTCGCGTAACATCTGAAATGTTAGATGTGAAGAATAAAAAAGTTCACTTACGTAGCATCTGTAATCTCAGATGTGAAAAGTGTTAAACTATTCGCGTAACATCTGGAATGTTAGATGTGAAGAATGAAAAGTTCACATACGTAGCATCTGAAATCTCAGATGTGAAAAGTGTCGAACTATTCGCGTAACATCTGAAATGTCAGTTGTGAAGAATAAAAAAGTTCACTTACGTAGCATCTGAAATCTCAGATGTGAAAAGTGTCGAACTATTTGCATAACATCTGAAATGTCAGATGTGAAGAATGAAAAAATCCACTTACATAGCATATGGAATTTCATATATGAAAAGTGTCAAACACACTCATATGAGTATTTAGAGTGATAACGTTCAGGACCTACAGTCAACCTTAGTTGACAGGCCAACTTTAAGCGTTAACACAAATTTGAATTAGAATGCTACGACTATGCGAACAATATTCGATGAGTTTTGAACCGTCAGATGAGATGCTCCTTAGCTAGCTTATAGGTCAATGCAAGTCAAAGTTCATTATAGTTCTTCTCTAACTAATCCGTTGTCAACATGGATAGTTGATAATGAGTATAAGTCTAAAATCATGTAAAGGTTTGTCTTAAATGCAGAACAGAAAGCACGAGACGAATGAATTCAAAATCAAAAGATCGCCACAACAAATAGTTTTCAATCTTAATATAAAAGCTAGAAGTGCGTCAGGCAAAATACAATTCCATCACTACATCACAAGTCCAATACAGAGACATTGGACGCAAAATATCATAAGCGTGTTAAGCGAGGACCGGCGCTCGCATATACAGCCGGTCTATAGCATGAGCACATAAAAGATAAATAGCAAAAGACAAACAAGAGAACAACTTCCTTTCATCAATAGATTGTTCCCCACCTTGAGCAAGAGGAGGAGTACCAGTCATCTCTGCCTTGCCTCCAGGACTTAGTAGTTCAGTAATGATCTCATCCTGAGACCTAAGAGCCTGAATAAGCGCGGCCTTGTCCTTCTCCAAAGTGGTGATGAGTTCAATGTTCTTCCTGTTCAGCCTCTGAAGCTCGCAAGCAAAGGTGTTCCAGGCTCCTAGTTTGCACGCGTAATATTGACCAATTTCCTCAAGGCGCTTGTCCATCCAGGTCCTAATAGCGTCGAGTTGCGTCAGCGAATGATTCTTTACAATGTCCAAATCTTCGAAGACTATTCGATTGTCAGACGGATATATATCCAAGCCAAACTCGTCAAAGTTCACTCCTTGAAGACACCAACATTCGAAGCGGTCAGTAAGCTCAGAGGTGTGTGGTTTGGAAACATAACTAGGCTTGTCTATGATGGATTTTAGCTCGGCCAAACTGGGGGCAACAGGTGTAGTTTCAGTCTCTGACATCGGTACTTTTTCCAACCTGCGGTGCTTGCGAGTTGTGTCCTCCCTTGAGGTCCCTTCAGTTCTTTTAGACATCCTGTGTGAATAGCAATGTTAAGAAGTAAACAACAAATCAGAAGGCAGCTTATTCAAGATATCTCAGATCGTTCCTACTAGCCTTAGAATCTTAGGTCGTTCTGTATGGTATCGGACTTTAGGTCGTTCTATACAACCAAGGAGCTTTAGGTCGCTATAACAGTCCGGTTCCTCATGAAGTTTTTTTTCTGCTTCAAGTTTTTTAGGTCATGAACAACCCAAGTCAGCAAGGGTTCAGCGACCCAAAGTTTAGGATTGAAATGATGACCTAAAGCCTTGAATTATCACAACGACCTGGAGTAGGGTTGCGGTCTAAAACCTGAAAGTGGTTACAACGACCTAATTCAACACGAGCCATTACAAAACAAGGACCTGAGATGTACAACCAATAGTGGCGCTTCAACTTTGAAATGAACGGCAAGGCATGATATTGAAAATTAAGGACGTCAGTGAACTATGGTATTGAGCAAGGTTATTATTCTAGGGTACATGATTTTTAGCAGTTAGAGGCACGACCAAATTGTGATAATTTGTGCATGACAGTTAAGCTAAAAATCATCACAAACAGGCAAGCTCAAGGTCGCTAAACCCCTCAACATTGTCATCAAATGCACAATTGAAATTGTACCAAACAATAATCTCACAAAGTCTAAGAATATCAAGTTCAACTTAAAATGTACATATATACACACAGTAAGTAAAAGCCTTGAATCACACCTGGTTCTTGGTGATGAGGAGCTTCGAACTTGATTATAAGACTAAGGGATTATTTGGACTTCAATTGCTCTGACGATGATGTGAATCGGTGGATTTAGTTGATGTTGGCCGCCATTGATGAGGGTTTTTAGCTTAAGTGAGGGTTTTAAGAGAATAATGACTTGAAGAGGAGATAAAGGGGGGTGAAACAAATAAACCAAGTTCGCAGGGCCCCACAGTGGTCTAATCCCACGGAGTATACCAATGGACTTTTATCAATGCGTGACCCAGAAGCTGTGACGACTTGAAACCATATCACGACCTAAGCAGCTGGACGACCTAGGAATAAAATACTCTAAAGGCTCGCGGTCTGAAGGCCCAACGACTTAAAATCTTAAATTGCATGCTAATCTAATCAAATTCGAAGCCCGTATTATTTTCAATAAATACGAACTTCGAGGGGCAAATGTTCACCCATAAAATATGTTCCAGAAAATAATGAGCATGCTTTGGTTGATTTATGATTTTAGATCGCTAGGACCTTCAGGTCGTCGTGTCCTCACTAGCTCGATGAGCTCCTTAACTCACATGAGTGCTCTAGGCCATTATGGCATCTTACATCATTCAAATAATATGTGGTGTTCACGAAGCTTTGGCTCGTTTGAACATCTTAAGTTGTTGGGGCATCTTGGACCACTCAGAGGCTAGCTCGCAGGGTTCTTGGATCCCTAGCTCGTTAAAAGTTTTTGCCTGTTTCATCAAAGCCCAAACTGCTTCATTCTGGTATAGCCCGTTCCGAGTATGCTTTGGTCGCGCCGCTTTGTCCAAGCCCGCAGTGTCACAACCTAGTCCGCTCCGTGTCCTTTAGCTCGCACTACCTTTTGCTAAAACGAGTTGGGTCGCTCTGCCTTGTATAGCATGTCCCGCTTAGCCTTGGACAGTGTAACGTCCATTCTAACCCGCCTATGACCTAAAACAATAGAACAGTATTTACATAATTGCCACCTAGTCTGAACTCCACCTATAAATACCCTTGACATTCCTTCGCTAGGGGGGAAGCTTTTGGGGTCACGAAGTGCCACCAAAACTTTTCTACAACTATCCTAAGCAATTCTAAGCAATTATTCTCCAAAATAAAGTGAAGATCCTTGGTGAATCGGAATAAGATCTATGTGGGAAAGAATGATAAATTTGTTGTAAGAGAGAAGTAAATCTTGTAATCAACATATTGATAATGGAATCTCCTATGAAAGTGGATGTAGATCCTCATTGGATCGAACCACTATAAAAACTTCATGTTATTACTTTTATGCTTTTTGTATGTTTTTGATTGCGGCCTCACTTTGTTCTTCCTTACCAATTTGGTAAAGTGTTTTGACACACCCTTGGTGTTGAATCCAATTTCAAGATCAACATGCATTCCCTAGTACGTGTTCTCATCCCTAGTTTTTTTTCATTACATTGTTGTTTGCTTGAATTTGCATTCATAAAAATCCAAAAGCAAAATAAAAATCATTAGTACTTTCACGTTTATTTTCTATTTTGCATTCATCTTGTTTTATTTTTATTATTTTAGGAAAATATTATATTTTGACAACTTGATTTCTTTCCAATGAATTATTTCTCCGTGTCTAGACTACGGTAGAAAAATAACCGTTTATAAATATTACGGTCATTCACAAATATTATATCGGTTGTTCCTCTGAAGGTACATAAACATTCGGCTGCATTGCTAGGATGATTCCTGGTGCACCGATAACTCCTGTCCATTAATTGGCTGAGAATTATTCTGTTGAAATTAATCTAACTGTCATTTTATAATTTTAGAAAAATTGTAAATAAGTAATTTGCATTCATATAGTTGCATTAGGTTCATGCATGTATATAAAAAAAATCAAAATCCAAAATCTAAAAAAAAAACAATTTTCTTTTGTGAATATTTCCTTTTCTCTTAAATAAAAAATTCAAAAAAAAACATTTTCTTGAAAATGTCCTAATTTCCTTATTCCTACGGATTTAACTATAGTTGTAAAAATCAATATAATCCATAAATAATTTTACACCAAATTTGTACGGATATTTTAATAACAACTATTGTACAAACAATTTAAATTTTACACAATCAATTTTTCAAAAATTTCAAAATAATCCTGATTTTGCACCAGAAAATTTCCAAAATGACTATCAACCCTCAAGTCTTGAAACAAGTATCCAATCTTTACTTGAATCAAGTCAAAGATTAAATGAAACCTTTAATTCATTAATGTGCAACAATTCAAGTCAAGGTTTTCAAGATAATCAAAAAATAAGTGTGGGGATATTTCGAAATAATCCTGATTTTGCATAACAAAATGTTCAAAACAACGATCAACCCTCAACTTTGGAAACAAGTATTGAATCTTTACTTGAACAATTTGAAAGAAATAGTGAAACCTTTAATATATACATGTGCAACAATTCAAGTCAAAGTTTTCAAGATAATCATAATTCAATTTTGACTCTAAATTCAAATGATTTTGATAGTAAACCTTGCCAATTCAATTTCAAACTCTATAATGAATTTAAAATTCAAAATTGAAATGTGAATAATTTTTCAAATGATTTTAGCAATGGGAATAATTTCAATTGTGGTGGAACTGAAAATATGTGTTCTCAACAATTTCAAATTGGGAATTCTCAAATAAATAATCATAAATTTGATTTTGTTGAGCAAACAAATGAAATTGACGATAATTGCATGGATTTGTTGTGTGAAAACTACTTGAAGTTTCATGAGAAATATAATCAAATCCAAACGTGTAACGATTCGAACATTAATCCACCTTTTACCATAATCGATGATTTTGAAATAACAACTTTTGAAATTGAAAATGATGATCTTAACGAAGTTGTTAATAATACGGTAATTGATTTGGATTTCAATTCTTTTGAGAAGATGGAACAAAATTAAAAATTAGATCTTCCTTTTTCTGAAAATTTGAAAACAACAACTTTAGACTTTGAAATAATACATGCATTGAAGTTGTAACACCCCGTGAATTCTATAACATTAAGCTTCACAAATTAAAGTGTAATTAATTCTACATGAAAGAATTAAGCGAAATGGGTTACGCCATTGCGTTCGTCTCGGAATTCTGCTTGAGATAGAGTCTGAGTTTGCGCGAATCGGACTCCGTATGAAGGAGTTATGACCTTTGGAAGTTTCAAAATAAAATTTAAATTCAAACAGCTCAGTTTTAAATTCGAAATTCGAAAACAGGTTCAAGCTGGCCTGGGCGGGAAAATTCCCGCCCAGAGACCAGGTCGACCGTAGGATCGACCATGGTGTCGACCTGGCCACCCGAGGTCGACCTGGGTGTCGACCTGCCAGTCGACCTGCCTGGTCGGCCTGGCTGGCTAGGTCTGGCTCTGGCTCGAATTTCTATGGCTCGGTGTATCACTAGGGCTGACATGTCACCTCTTGATTGGCTCTTTGAACTTTGTATGGTCTAGATCCCTCCTGTCTTCATCTGACGGCTCAAAACAATTTAAAAATCTATAAATACACCCTAAGTCTCAACTGAAAATTCACATAAAAAAATAAGATGGGAGTCGTCATGCTGCCAGGAAGGAATTGAGCATAGCCGTCAAGAGAGAAAAGCTTGGAGACGAATCAAATTAAGAAGAAGATTAAAGTTTAATCAAATTAATCAACCCAACGTTAGTCTACCCAAAGGAGCACATCTCAATTTCAGAATTCAGAATCCAGAATTCAAGATTCTGCATTCGTTGTAAGTATAGTGACCTTTTAGAATATGAATAAAAACTGTGATGTGATTCGATGTAAATGAAAATAGAATTGTGTTATTGTATAAATTCTGTGTATTGTAATGGTTCTATCATGACTTGTGTATTGATGTTTGTGGCATAAATTGATTGATGCAAGCCTATTGAACAATTGTATATGAAAACAATGGCACTTGCAAGTTTGTGGAAAAAACTAGAATTTGATCCCTTTATTTTTACACCTATGGCATGGACTATATACATTCACTAAGTCTAAATTAAGGCTTATGTAAACATGTTCTAGATTTGAAACCTTTTATGCCTACTTGACCCAAAAACTATGATATCATTCTCATGTTTATTTGCAAGTATAATTGGATCTATGTTAAGTATCGTTTGGGTTTCATAAACTATGCAAGTTCATGTTTATTTGCAAGTATAATTGGATCTATGTTAAGCATCGTTTGGGTTTCATAACCTATGCAAATTCATGTTTAAATAGGCTATGTGATTATATGTTATAATTGGATATTTTGGTGAATATACAACATGCTAGTTTTGTGGTTGACATTATGCCAAGTTAAACATGTTTAAACACAAGTTTGTATTAGCCTAAACTATGCAATTTAATATGTTACCTACTTAGTTATACTTTGATTTGAATGCAAGTTCACATGACCCATCATTTATGTTAGTATCGCTAAATTGCAAGTTCATGCGCCACACACCCTTATATGTTGTAAAATGTTACATGTTATTGATTTCCCCTTTTTCTCATGTTTATAAAGTTGGGCTGAATTGCGTCGAGCCCAACATTTGTTATAATGTTGCGAACGTTACAAACGGGGGTAATAACGTTGGGTGTAAAACATGAAAATATATGTTGGCATGGTTGGCACATGCCAACGACAATGACATTTAAGCGGTATGAATTGATACACCCAAGAATAAAAGATATGACATTTACATATATAATTGAGAAGTAATAAAATATGTAAATTTAGAAAACACGATATGCTTAACCCGAGGTTAGATTGAGTTGTGATGTAAACCTGCCCGGACCCGCCCGGCTGTCCAGTAGTCACAACAATACCTATCCAATGTGGGTGGTTAAGCTTTGAGCCCAATAAGGACCCATGGTTAGACTGAGCTACGGTGTAAACTTGCCCGGAACCGACCGGCACATCCAGTAACCGTAGCAATACCTGTCTAATGTGAGTGGTCTGGTGCTCCGAAGAGGCTAAGGACAGGTGGTAGGGTTAAGTCAACTATAAACACTTAACCAAATTAAACATGTTAACAAGAATTGATGGGTGGGGGGTTAGGTAAATACAGACACTTAACCACTTAACATGTTTGACTAGAAAATCCTGGTAACGAGGGACCCATTTCAGCAGTAACCCAAGTTAGGTATCATGGTACCCTGAAACTAGGCAGGGTGGGGCATGATTATTGGGCTGATTGTAAGCGGTCAAACGACGGCGGTGGGTGCACAGTGTAGGTATAACGAGGTGTGGGCATGCACACACTCCGGAGCAGACAACTAGGGCACTGGGGACACCAGTAGTATAACCTATGCCTTCTAGAATTTGTGTCGGGGCCGCCACCATGGGTCCTGATACACCCCATGGTGGGACCAACATAGGTATCTACAATTCTTGGGGGTCGTATGACACATGTTAACGTGAGTAGGAGCCGATCTTTAAATAAAAATGGGGATCACTTCACCCTCAGCATGGGGTGCCAGTTAGAATAAACTCAAGTAGGTGCAGAGATATAGTATGGGTGCGATAGTACATTCGACACTTCCTTAGCTTGTGACACTTTCCTATTTTCAGTTTATGTCTATCATGCCCTTTTCTTATTCACATACTGAAGAGTTACTAGGTTTACTCAGGCTTTATGTATGACTCTATTTTCTTTTCGTCTCCTTTTCTTTCGTTCCCCCCCTCCAGGTCCACAGGGAGGAAACAACTCAGCTCAGTCAGACTCTTTACAAGCTCCAAGAACGTTGATGTATGGCTTGGATCTCTTTTGCTCGGATTATGGCTTTGGATATCACTATGGGGATTTTTGTCACTTTATTTATGTTTTATGCTTCTTTAATAATCAAGACAGTAATGAGGTTGTAATGTTGGAAATATTTTGAGACAATTATGGAATGTTTTGTTTGAACACGTATTAATGAAATAAAAGTCTGTTTGGTTTTCGCTGTTTAAAATATGTGTATTTATATCCGTCTTGAGTTTATCTGTGGCTTTTACTTATAAACCTCCACCAAAGTTAAGGCATTCCTTTTGTGAGTGACCTTAACGGAGGTGGGGTGTTTCACTTGGTATCAGAGCATAGGTTTACCAGATAAGATAAAGGTTTTTTGAAATTATTTTCAAAAGAAAGTTTTAAAAAGCATTTTTTTAGAAAAAAAAGTATTATATTTTAAAAGGCATAATCCCCCAAAGCCATATGCACTATCTCTCTCTATCATTCGTTTTGAATCTTTCCTTTCTGTTTCAGCAATGTCTGGGGACCTTACTCCCCAGCTACAGATGCTTTTACTCCTCCTCCTCCTCTATGTGAACCAGCAAACGGAAGAATCGCTAAACAAGAAGACGGATAATAGTCAAGGAGGAAAGGACCACAACCATAATAACAAGACACGTGAGAAAAGGAAATGTTATTTTTGTGGCAATGTTGGACATGTAGTGAACAACTGCAGAAAGAAGAAGAGGAAGATGAGTGCTACTTGCTTCCATTGCGGTGAGGCTGGACACATGGCTAAGGACTGCCCTAAGAAGCAAGGGCAAGGCCCGCAAGTAGGACCTTCTGGGGGTACCTCTTTAACTTCCTCTCCTATATGCTTTGTTTTATCATGCTTATCTTCTCAATCCTATCTTGAGAACTTTAGGTAGTAATATTTCTTTAGAAAGTGTAGTTTATCTTTATGATCATCCAGTTCGTACACTTTTTGACTCTGGCGCATCACACTCCTTTATTTCATCTCCCTTAGTAGAATCTCTGCATCTAGACACTAGTATGATAGAGGATCCCTTAGTAGTTTCAAATCCAATTGGGGGCTCCGCTTACTTGTCAATGGTTTGTTTGGGTTTGAAAATCTCTATTCTCAGCATTGAGTTTAGTTGTAATGCCTTTGTTTTGGGCTTCTCGGGATATGGTTTGATCTTAGGCATGGACTGGTTATCCAGTAATAGTGCCATTCTTGATTGTGAGAAAAAGAGTAGTTAGACTCTTGACTCGGCTTGGTAACACTCTAGAAATTTCTTGTAATCCCTTGAATGCTGTTATTCTTAGTTATCTAGAGTCGCTTGATGCTTCTGATGAGAATTTGCAATCAGTTAGAGTAGTCCGGGAATATCCGAATGTCTTTGAGGAGGTGAAGGCTTACCTCCGAGGCGGGAAATAGACTTCCGCATATATCTTGTGGATAATGCAAAGCCTGTAGCTTTACCTGTCAGACACATGGCTCTAAAGGAGAGAAAGGAGCTCAGTAAGAAGTTAAAGAACTTTTCGAAAAGGGGTTCATTAGACGGAGCATTTGGGGTGCTCCAGTGGTGTTCGCAACTAAAGCGGACGGTTCACTTTGCCTTTGCGTCGACTATAGGGAGTTAAACAAATTAACCAAGAAAAATAGCACCCTCTTCCCCGAATCGACGATTTGTTTGATTAACTTGTAGGAGCGTCGGTCTTCTCCCAACTTGATCTGGCAACTGGGTTCCATCAGCTAAGAGTAGCTGAAGATAGCATTGACAAGACGGCGTTCAGAACCCCAGACGGTTTCTTCGAGTGGCTTGTCATGCCTTTCGGCTTGACAAATGCACCCGCTTATTTCGTAGACCTAATGAGCAGGGTGTTCAGAGAATTCCTCAACAAATTTGTGGTTGTCTTCGTAGATGATATCTTAATCTTTTCAAAGAATGAGGAAGAGCATGCTCAGCATCTGAAAGAAATCATGGAAACTCTCCGTTCACATCAGCTAAAAGCCAAATTCTCTAAGTGACACTTTTGGAGAAAGGAGGTAAGATTTATGGGGCATATAGTGTCCAAAGAGGGGTTGGCTGTGGACCCCGCGAAAGTGGTGGCAGTACAAGATTGGAAGACACCAAGAAATGCAACCGAAGTTAGAAGCTTTCTTGGGCTAGCCGGTTTTTACCGAAAGTTTATTAGGGATTTCGCGAAAATCTCAGCCCCACTCACAAGGCTAACAAAGAAGAATCTGGCGTTCACTTGGGATTTGGACTGCGAGTTTGCTTTCCAACGATTAAAAAGGGCTCTCACAACAGCCCCAGTTCTGACCTTGCCAGATGGAAGCAAAATGTTCACAGTATACACGGATGCATGTGGAACGGGACTAGGCGCTGTTCTAATGCAAGAAGGAAGGGTAGTAGCTTATGGCGGAAGACAATTGAAAGTTCATGAAAAGAACTACCCAACCCACGATCTTGAGTTAGCCGCCATCGTCTTTGCGCTTAAGTCTTGGTGCCATTATCTCCTAGGTGAGAAGTTTGAATTATACACTGACCATAAATCGTTGAAATATCTCTTCTCGCAGAAGGATCTTAACTTGAGGTAGCAAAGATGGATGGAGTTTCTTGCCTCGTATGATTTTGAAATTTCCTATACTCCCGGAAAAGGCAACGTGGTAGCAGACGCATTGAGCCGAAAGAAACTGACCTTAAGCCCGCTCTTTGTGGAAAGGCAAAGCTTGAAGTATATAGCCAGTTTTAACTTTAGGCCCTCCTCAGATTTTGTACCGGGTTTGTTAGCATCTCTCGAAGTACGCCCTACTCTCTTGGACTCAATAGGAGTTGCACAACGTGAAGACCCTCGGCTTGTTGATGTGATTGGTAAACTTGTTAGGGGTGAGACTTCTAGTCACCTCAGTAGGTACGCCATCGATGATAAGGGTTGGCTGAGGCAAGATGGAAGATTATGCGTCCCACAAGCAAGGGAGTTGACAAAGAAGGTTCTCGAGGAAGCGCATCATTCCAAGATGACTATACACTCTGGCGGTGATAAGATGTACAAGGATATAAAAAGGACTTTCTTTTGGAGCGGCATGAAGAAAGACGTGGCAGATTTCGTTTCTAAGTGCATGACCTGCCAACAGGTCAAGGCGGAACAAAAGAAGCCTGGAGGACTACTTGATCCTTTAGAGGTCCCACAGTGGAAGTGGGATAGCATTTCAATGGACTTCATTGATGGACTGCCTAGGTCGAGAAGAGGCAACACTAGCATTTGGGTAATAGTGGATAGGCTTACTAAAAGCGCTCACTTTATACCTATCAAGAGTAGAAGGACTGCCGCATCTCTAGCATCTCTTTATCTCAAGGAAATAGTTCGACTCCATGGGATACCCTCCAGCATTGTTAGTGACCCAGACCCTATCTTCACAAGTGAGTTTTGGCGGGGTCTGCAAGAAGCTGTAGGCACACAGTTATGTTTGAGCACGGCCTATCACCCCCAAACCGATGGCCAGACGGAAAGGGTGAACAGAGTTTTGGAGGATCTTTTAAGACTTTGTGTTCTTGACTTTGGAGGGACGTGGGAGGATCACCTTCCTTTAGTAGAATTTGCCTACAACAACAACTACCAAGCTACCATAGGCATGGCACCCTTCGAAGCCTTGTATGGAAGACCGTGCAAGTCACCAACTTGTTGGTGGGAGTCTACAGATAAGCTTATACTTGGGCCAGACATGATTCGAGAGACTTCGGAGAAAGTGGACTTGATACGTAGGAGAATGAAGATTGCCCAAGACAGACAGAAATCCTACGCCGACAAAAGAAGGACCGACCTTGAGTTTGAGGTTGGGGATAGGGTTTTCCTTAAGGTATCTCCTTTAAGGAACATCGTTCGCTTTGGATCCGTAGGAAAGCTAGCACCAAGATTTGTACGACCGTTCCCTATCATCGAGAAGGTTGGGAAGATGGCCTATAGATTAGAGCTACCCGAGAGACTGGCCGGAGTTCACAACGTCTTTCATGTTTCTCACCTCCGGAAGTGTTTGCATGAGTCTGCGGAAGTGGTGGAACCTAGCATTCTAGAAGAAGCCGAAGTGGAACGTGAAGCAACTGTGAGGAAAGTTCCAACCTACATCTTAGGAGCTGAAGTGAAAAAGCTACGCAACCGCGAAGTCATACTCATTAAAGTTCAGTGGAGCGACGCCGAGGAAGACGCGACTTGGGAAACTGAGGACATAATACGCGCTGCCTACCCTCTTCTTTTTGAGGGTACATCTTCGATCTCTCTTTTTCCTTAAGTTATGCTTTATCTATCTTTTTAGGTATATCTCCTCGGTCCTTTTCCTAACTCCTTAGGTAGAAAACAAATGGATGCAAACATGTATTTGAAAACATGTTATGGATGATGGCTGCAAATGGTTGCTAGTGATTGCTAGCGGTTGCTCGTGGATGCATATACACACACACCCTAGGTTATAGATCGGCTCAGTCACTTCATATTGCATATGCATATATGTATTCTCATTTGTATATGGTTGAAACTTGATATGCTGTCATATGGTCGTCGCATTTGTATGAATAGTTGTGCACTCATGTAGAATTATGAGTAGGAAAAATTTTCATACATAATGGATTCATGACACTTACATGATTCGCATTAAGGAGGTCAACTAAATCAGTAGACCGCCTGATTTCTGCATTAGATAAGGACATGTACACACACTATGCATATGATCACGAAGCATTAGAAGTCTTTTAAGGACAGTGGATGCCTGTGTTTGTTGGTTGAGTAGATGGACTGTTGGATGGTAGGATATACATTCTTCCAAACTTGAAGATTTCGGGGACGAAATCCTTTTAAGGGGGGAGAATGTAATACCCCGTGAATTCTATAACATTAAGCTTCACAAATTAAAGTGTAATTAATTCAACATGAAAGAATTAAGGGAAATGGGTTATGCCATTGCGTTCGTCTCGGAATTCTGCTTGAGATAGAGTCCGAGTTTGCGCGAATCGGACTTCGTATGAAGGAGTTATGACCTTCGGAAATTTCAGAATAAAATTTAAATTCAAACAGCTCAGTTTTAAATTCGAAATTCGAAAACAGGTTCAAACTGGGCTAGGCGGGAAAATTCCCGCCCAAAGACCAGGTCGACCATAGGATCGACCATGGTGTCGACCTGGCCACCCCAGGTCGACCATAGTGTCGACCTGGACACCCCAGGTCGACCATAGTGTCGACCTGGGTGTCGACCTCCCAGTCGACCTGCCTGGTCGACCTGGCTGGCTAGGTCTGGCTCTGGCTCGAATTTCTGTGGCTCGGTGTGTCACTAAGGTTGACATGTCACCTCTTGATTGGCTCTTTGAACTTTGTATGGTCTAGATCCCTCCTGTCTTCATCTGATGGCTCAAAACAATTTAAAAATCTATAAATACACCCTAAGTCTCAACTGAAAATTCACATAAAAAAATAAGATGGGAGTCGTCATGCTGCCAGGAAGGAATTGAGCATAGCCGTCAAGAGAGAAAAGCTTGGAGACGAATCAAATTAAGAAGAAGATTAAAGTTTAATTAAATTAATCAACGCAACGTTAGTCTACCCAAAGGAGCGCATTTCAATTTCAGAATTCAGAATCCAGAAATCAAGATTCTGCATTCGTTGTAAGTATAGTGACCTTTCAGAATATGAATAAAAACTGTGATGTGATTCGATGTAAATGAAAATAGAATTGTGTTATTGTATAAATTCTGTGTATTGTAATGGTTCTATCATGACTTGTGTATTGATGTTTGTGGCATAAATTGATTGATGCAAGCCTATTGAACAATTGTATATGAAAACAATGGCACTTGCAAGTTTGTGGCAAAAACTAGAATTTGATCCCTTTATGTTTATACCTATGGCATGGACTATATACATTCACTAAGTCTAAATTAAGGTTTATGTAATACATGTTCTAGATTTGAAACCTTTTATGCCTACTTGACCAAAAACTATGATATCATTCTCATGTTTATTTGCAAGTATAATTGGATCTATGTTAAGTATCGTTTGGGTTTCATAAACTATGCATGTTTATTTGCAAGTGTAATTGGATCTATGTTAAGTATCGTTTGGGTTTCATAACCTATGCAAGTTCATGTTGAAATAGGCTATGTGATTAGATGTTATAATTGAACATTTTGGCGAATATACAACATGCTAGTTTTGTGGTTGACATTATGCCAAGTTAAACATGTTTAAACACAAGTTTGTATTAGCCTAAACTATGCCATTTCATATGTTACCTACATAGTTATACTTTGATTTGAATGCAAGTTCACATGACCCATCATTTATGTTAGTATCGCTAAATTGCAAGTTCATGCGCCACACACCCTTATATGTTGTAAAATGTTACATGTTATTGATTTCCCCTTTTTCTCACGTTTATAAAGTTGGGCCGAATTGCGTCGAGCCCAACATTTGTTATAATGTTGCGAACGTTACAAACGGGGGTAATAACGTTGGGTGTAAAACATGAAAATATATGTTGGCATGGTTGGCACATGCCAACGACAATGACATTTAAGCGGTATGAATTGATATACCCAAGAATAAAAGATATGACATTTACATATATAATTGAGAAGTAATAAAATATGTAAATTTAGAAAACACGATATGCTTAACCCGAGGTTGGATTGAGTTGTGATGTAAACCCGCCCGGACCCGCCCGGCTATCCAGTAGTCACAACAATACCTATCCAATGTGGATGGTTAATCATTGAGCCCAATAAGGACCCGAGGTTAGACTGAGCTACGGTGTAAACCTGCCCGGAACCGACCGGCACATCCAGTAACCGTAGCAATACCTGTCTAATGTGAGTGGTATGGTGCTCCGAAGAGTCTAAGGACAGGTGGTATGTTAAAGTCAACTATAAACACTTAACCAAATTAAACATGTTAACAAGAATTGATGGGTGGAGGGTTAGGTAAATACAGACACTTAACCACTTAACATGTTTGACTAGAAAATTCTGATAAAGAGGGACCCGTTTCAGCAGTAACCCAAGTTAGGTATCATGGTACCCTGAAACTAGGCAGGGTGGGGCACGATTACTGGGCTGATTGTAAGCGGTCAAACGACGGCGGTGGGTGCACAGTGTAGGTCTAACGGGGTGTGGGCGTGCACACACTCCGGAGCAGACAACCAGGGCACTGCGGACAACAGTAGTATAACCTATGCCTTCTAGAATTTGTGTCGGGGCCGCCACCATGGGTCCTGATACACCCCATGGTGGGACCAGCATAGGTATCTAGAATTCTTGGGGGCCGTATGACACATGTTAACGCGAGTAGGAGCCGATCTTTAAATAAAATTGGGGATCACTTCACCCTCAGCATGGGGTGCCAGTTAGAATAAACTCAAGTAGGTGCAGAGATATAGTATGGGTGCGATAGTACATTCGACACTTCCTTAGATTGTGACACTTTCCTATTTTCATTTTATGTCTATCATGCCCTTTTCTTATTCACATACTGAAGAGTTACTAGATTTACTCAGGCTTTATGTCTGACTCTATTTTATTTTCGTCTCCTTTTCTTTCGTTTCCCCCCAGGTCCACAGGGAGGAAACAACTCAGCTCAGTCAGACTCTTTACAAGCTCCAAGAACGTAGATGTATGATTTGGATCTCTTTTGCTCGGATTATGGCTTTGGATATCACTATGGGGATTTTTGTCACTTTATTTATGTTTTATGCTTCTTTAATAATCAAGACAGTAATGAGGTTGTAATGTTGGAAGTATTTTGAGACAATTATGGAATGTTTTGTTTGAACACGTATTGATGAAATAAAAGTCTGATTGGTTTCCGTTGTTTAAAATATGTGTATTTATATCTGTCTTGAGTTTATCTGTGGCTTTTAGTTATAAACCTCCACCAAAGTTAAGGCATTCCCTTTGTGAGTGACCTTAATGGAGGTGGGGTGTTTCAGAAGTTGTTGATAATTCACTGGAGGAAGACGAATTTGATGAAAATAATTTTTTTGGACTATTCTATAATGAGTTAAATCTTAATGAGGTAGATTTGAATCACCTTTTAGATTTTGAAATCAATAATTTTGAACAAATTTTCATTGATAACTTTGAAATTCAAATTGGTGAATTTAAAAATGAATTTCAACCATTTATTCAATCTACCCCAAAAAATCATCGAATATAATTCAATATTAAATAAAACGACATTCGTTTTTCCGAACCTATATTCAACTTCGAAATATTTTACAACTTGGTTTTTCATGCTAAAGCTGTATCTCTCATACTTGAAGAGACAAATGAATCAGTCTTTATAAGATTGTTTCATTTACTTTTTGTTAATATATTTTTTGATATACCGTAAATATTTTTTTCTTTTCTCGTGTAATTATAGGGCATATTTTCAAAATTTTATTTTCTTTTCACCTTCCACTTGGGTTGACTATGTGTAACACCCCAAAATTTTAACAACACATTAAAATGATAAATTAAGGAAAACTTAATTTAATATTCAGATTTAAGAAAAACAGACTGCGCCATTGTGTTTTTCTCAGAATTATGGTCGAGATACACATTTGGTTTGCGTAAAACGGACACCGTATGAAGAAGTTATTAAGCTTGAAGTTTGTATGCATATAAGGAGAATATATATATATATATATTAAATCAAAATTCAAAATAAGAAAATAAAAAATACGAAATCGATGCGCCAAATAGGGAAACGGCCGACCATTTGGAGTCGACCCGAGACCCTGCTGGGTCGACCCTGTGGTTGACTCAGGCTTTTTGGTAGAAAGCATGGTTCCTACTGCCTCCAGCTCCAGCAGTTATTGTCCGGTATTGGTATCATCCCGTGTTTATACATTGGGTGCCGTCATCGGCTTGCATTGCTTTGTGAATCCAGTGTCGCCTCAATGTAGTGTATCGACACCTCGTATATTGGTGTGGATGGAATTCTGTGGTTTTGATGCTGCTTCTGGCTTCTAGGTACTGTGTAACAACCCATATTTTGAATAACAAGTTATAACATAAATCAAGGCAGAATTAAATGATAAAATCTGAATCAAGGGAAACAGGCTGTGCCATTGCGTTCGTCTCGGAAAAATACGCGAAATAGAGTCCGAGTTTTCGAAAATCGGAGTCCGTATGACCAAGTTATGGCCCGTCGAAGTTTTCAGAAAATTTCAAATTCAAATTTTAAATCAGAAATTCAAATTCAGCTGGGCAGGGCAGGCGGGAAAAATTCCCGCCACCCCAAGTCGACTGGGGAGTCGACTTGGGAGTCGACACACCCCAGGCTGTGTCGACTGCCCAGTCGACACCCCTGTCGACTTGGGTGGTCGGCCAGTCTGGCCTGGGTGCACCTGACTTGTTTCTCAAGACATGTTTGGAGGCTAGTGACGTGAATTGATGGCCCAGATCTGAATTAGGGTTAATCCTATGGCCTAAACTAACCTAATCTTCTATAAAAGGACCCTAATACCTAGCCTAAATCATCATAAATCAATCCTACAACTAAACTATGCCAAAATGTTTAATCATGGCCTCCACCCTCTTGTCATAGCCTCCATCTTCATTCATATGAGAGTTCCTAAGCTTGTTTGAGAGTTTCTAAGGCCAAAGTTCCATCTTTCTTCATCAAAGCAAGGATCTTCTTCTTATTTCTCAAAGGTTTTCATTGAAGCTTGCTATTTGGGGGTCTTTAGAGTTGCTAGTGGCTTCGTCTCAATCTTATTTAAATTTTATAAGTCTTCATAGCATTGTAAGCCCTATACTACTCTTAGATTCTAACTATGAAGTTAAATATGACATGTTGCAAGTTTGAGTTTGGGCCTAAGTATGATATGTGCTTTGATTCTAACATGTTATGCATAGATTTATTCTATGCATGTTTGTAAAGCTATCACCTTAATCTTGTGGGCTAAAAGCTATAAGCTTTATGTTGAAATGTTGCATTATGCAACATGAGAACTCTCATAACCTTTATGATAACTTGCATATAATGTTATATGTGAACTTCTAGTCATCATTCTATGTCATCTAGGACCATGTATCACCTATTCGCTAAGTTTGAATGTTATGCATGTTTTGAGGCTTATAATGTAACATGCAAGTTAAATGAACATATTTATGCCCCATATGCCACCATGTTTAACTTGTGGCCAACCTTATTACCTTATGCCCTTTTTGTCATGCTTTTGCCAAGTTCCCTCTTTTGATCTATGTTATGTTATGCGAAACGTACATGCGATGGGAATGCGTTGGGTTTGGGTAATATTAATGACATGAAAACATGGTTTTAAAATATGACATGAACATTGACTTGTGATTATGTTTGTAAACATAATGATGGACATGACACTTAGAAAATATGAGTGTGGCCAACTCGAGGTTGGGTTGAGTTTGTAGCATAAATCTACCCGGAACCGACCGGCTTAACTAGTGGCTACAAACAATAGGACCCAATGTGAGTAGTTGGTCATGTTGTGCTTAAACCTGAGGTTAGACTAGGTTGTGGTGTAAAGCTACCCGGACCCGCCCGGCTTAACTAGTAACCACAACAAGGTCTAATGTGAGAGGTTAAGGTGCATTAAATTAATTAATGCCACATGATAGGGTTAAGTCATGGACCACGTAACACTTAACCAACATGAACACGATGGGTTGATAGGGTTAAGTCATGAACCTTGGGTACACTTAACCAACTTGATGCTTGATTGGATCGGGTTAACCACATTTAACCCGTTAGGGAAACCCTAGTTACGAGGTCCATTTCACCAGTAACCCTCTTGGTTGTATCATGATACCCTAGGGACTAGGCTAGGGTGGGGCACAATTACTGGGCTGACATGTAAGCGACCAAAACGACGGCTGAGTAGGTGCGCCGGTGTAGGTTCAGGCGGACTATGGTCATGCACATGGTCCGGAGTTGAAAAAGCAGACACGGGCACCCGTAGGTTTAGACTGTGCGTGCTTGATTTGTGTCCGGGGTTGGCACCCTAGGGCTTGATACACCCTAGGGTGGACCTAGCACAGTTTGACTACACTTCGTGATTAGGCTGTATGACACCGACACTTGACGAGTTAGGCTTTAGGGAGCCGATCGACTAGACCGAGTAGTTGGACCTTGATTTAGGTCACCTCATGATATTGGGCTAGCTTTGGGCCAAGGGGTCATTTCTTGTTTACACTTGACATGGATTGGAATACTAGTACACACTTGGTGCAACCTAACCTTGTATATGCGATGCCACACTTGATCTATCTTTTCACCATGCCAGTTATCACCCTATGTTTCATCTCTGCTTACCTGTCCAGTTAACTTTATTAGTTTTTATACTAATAGTAGATAGGACTTACCAGTCTTTTTGACTGACCCGTTTTCTTTCGCCTCTTTTCTTCCGTCCCCCCCCCCCCCAGGTTTGCAGGGTGGGAACACTAGTACCTAGCTGGATCTTTAGCTGCTTTTCTGGATAGCTCATGTACGGTTTGGACTTGAGCATGCTATGGCTTTATTCTACTTTGGGGATAGTTACTTTATGTTTTTTTTCCAGTTTTCAGTTTACGATCTAGACTTTGTTTTGTGGGAAAATAATGACCAAGTACTTTGATGTAACTTGACTATGGTTTTGAAATGTTAGTTTTATCCGCTGCTTTACTACTCTGTTTTACTTATATGTTCTGTCTTGTGATATCTGCATGCATGTTTACCTCGTTTAACGCCCCTCCAAAGCCAGTGCACTTGCAAGAGTGGCATTGGCGGAGGTGGGGTGTTACATTTGGTATCAGAGCATAAGGTTTACAAGATCTGAGCAAAAAGAGTTTTTTAAACTTACCTTTTTGGAAAACTATTTTCAAAACCAATTAAGTATTTTCCAAGAAACGTCTAGTTTATTTTAAAAAGGCTATTCCCCAAAAGCCATTAGCACTATCCTTTGTTTCCTCGTTCTTAATCTATCTTTTCCTTTTTCAGCATGGCCGATCTTAACCTTCCCGAGGGAGTAACCATTCCCGGATGGTTCCGGAGGTACTTGGAAGCTAGGGCCAACGATGCGGGCCCAGCAAACACCCCCACCGTAACTGAGGTTCCTTCTCCTCCTCCTCCTCCTCAGCATCCACAAGCAGATTTCGCAAAGGTTTGCAAAGACTTTAAGGCGATGAGTGGCAAGAATTTTATTGGGACGGAGACTTTTGTGGAGGCACGAAATTGGTTGAAAGAAACTGAAGATCTCTTCGCTATCTTTGATGTGGAAGACCATAGAAAGGTTTTATTGGCAGCATGGCTATTAAAAGAAGAAGCTGCTTATTGGTGGGAGGTCACCAATGCTACTAGGCCTATAGAGACTTGGGCCGACTTTAGGACGAGGTTTGGGCTTAAGTTTCTATCATCTGCTGAGGCTAATCTGCAATTGGAGAAATTTATATCTTTGAAGCAAGGGGACATGACAGTGAGGGAGTATGTGAATAAGTTTAACCAGCTTGCTCGATTCGGTTTGGACATGGTTAATACTCCCCAGAAGAAGGCTTTACGCTTTGCACGAGGGTTGAATGAGCCATTACAAGGTTTAGCCCTGTCTCATATACCCATGGGGGCCACTTTTAAAGGCCTAGTGGACATGGCATTGCTTCAAGGAGACGATAAGAACGGCAAGAAAGAAGTCAAGCCTAATGAGACTCAAACCAAGAAGACGAACTCCAAGTGAGGAGGAAATCAGAGCAATCAGAATAACAAGAACAACAAGAACAACAAGGGCAATAAGGCCAACAACAACAAGGAAAAGGACCCAAGAAAATGCAACTTCTGTGGGAATGTTGGGCACATAGCCAAAGATTGCAGGAAGAAGAAGAGGAAGTTGGGCGAATGCTTTCACTGTGGAGAGCCTGGACACCTTAGCAAGGATTGCCCCAAGAAGCAAGGACAAGGGCAAGGGCAGACTCAGCGTGCAGGACCTTCTGGAGGGCAAGTGCATGCTCTCAACACTGCTCCAGTTCAGGGCCGAGGTAGTATTTCTGTAGAAAGCCTTGTTTATATTTCTGATTATCCTGTTCGCACCTTATTTGATTCTGGCGCATCGCATAGTTTTATTTCTTCTGACATTGTTGAAAGTTTGCACCTAAGTACTAGTCTAGTTGAGGATCCCGTTAGTGTTTCAAATCCAATTGGGGGTTCCGCCCATCTATCTATGATTTGTGTGGATTTGAAGATTTCTATCTTGACCGTAGAATTCACGTGTAATGCTTATGTTCTCGGATTCACGGGATACGGGTTGATTTTGGGCATGAATTGGTTGTCCAGTTATGGAGCCATTCTCGATTGTGAGCATAGGGTGGTGAGGCTCATGACTCGCCTCGGTAATACCCTAGAAATTTCTTGTAACCCTAGAGATCCCGTCATGTTATGTTATCTTGAATCTCTTGACTCGTCCATCAATGATCTGCAATCTGTAAGGGTGGTCCGAGACTATCCTGATGTCTTTGAAGAGGTTAAGGGGTTACCCCCTAAACGAGAGATAGATTTCCGCATTTATCTTGTTGATAATGCCAAGCCAGTTTAATTGCCCGTTAGGCACATGGCCCCACGAGAAAGAAGAGAGCTTAGTAAGCAAATCAAGGAGCTGCTTGAGAAGAATTTTATTAAGCGAAGCATTTCTGAATGGGGTGCTCCTGTGGTATTCGCTACTAAGGCGGATGGTTCGCTTCGTCTATGTGTTGATTATCGAGAGTTGAACAAGCTGACAAAGAAGAATAGGCACCCATTACCGAGGATTGATGACCTCTTTGACCAGCTTGTTGGTGCTTCTGTTTTCTCTTAGCTCGATCTAGCCACCGGATTCCATCAGCTTAGAGTGGCTGAGGATAGTATTGATAAGACTGCGTTTAGGACTCCAGATGGATTCTTTGAATGGCTTGTCATGCCATTCGGTTTGACTAATGCACCCGCCTACTTCGTAGATTTGATGAGTAGGGTGTTCAGGGAGTTCCTTAACAAGTTCGTTGTTGTCTT
Source organism: Allium sativum (assembly GCA_030737875.1). Classification (NCBI taxonomy): domain Eukaryota; kingdom Viridiplantae; phylum Streptophyta; class Magnoliopsida; order Asparagales; family Amaryllidaceae; genus Allium; species Allium sativum. Next base: position 889,460,081 of record CM060916.1, on the reverse strand, counting down.
CGTGGATGATATTCTGATCTTCTCAAAGGATGAGGAAGAACATGCCAGACATCTCAAGGAAGTGATGGATACGCTTAGAGCTCATCAGTTGAAAGCCAAGTTCTCCAAATGCCATTTTTGGAGAAGGGAAGTTAGGTTTCTTGGACATATAGTTTCTAAGCAAGGCATAGCGGTGGATCCCGCGAAAGTGGTTGCAGTTCAAGACTGGAAGACTCCTAGGAATGCAACCGAAGTAAGAAGCTTTCTCGGTCTGGCGGGCTACTATAGGAAGTTCATCAGGGACTTCGCTAAGATTTTATCCCCTCTTACTAAGTTGACGAAGAAGAACTTAGTTTTTGCATGGGACTTAGAGTGTGAGCTTGCTTTTCAAAGGCTCAAGAGGGCCCTTACTACAGCTCCAGTTTTGGCATTACCCGATGGCGGTAAGATGTTTACCGTGTACACCGATGCATGTGGCACGGGTTTAGGTGCTGTTCTGATGCAGGAAGGAAGAGTGATATGTTATGGGGGTAGGCAACTTAAAGTTCATGAGAAGAACTATCCCACTCATGATTTGGAGTTGGCAGCGATTGTCTTTGCACTCAAATCCTGGCGCCACTACCCTCTAGGCGAAAGGTTTGAGTTATATACTGATCACAAGTCGCTCAAGTACCTCTTCTCGCAGAAAGATCTGAATCTAAGGCAGCAAAGGTGGATGGAATTCTTGGCATCTTATGACTTCGGATAGCTTATACCCCTGGCAAGGGTAATGTTGTGGCAGATGCATTAAGCAGAAGTAGGTTGACTTTGAGTCCCTTGTTTGTTGAGATGAGGAGCCTAGAGTTCTTGGAAACCTTTGATTTCACAACAGCTGTTGAGTCGATGACGGGTTCGTTAGCATCCCTTGAACTTAGACCTATACTTCTTGATCAAGTTGGGGCTTCGCAGAAAGGAGAACCGCAGATAGTCAAGTTCATGGACAAGTTGATTCGTGGTGAGACGTCTAGTCACCTTGCTAGATATACTATTAATGACAAGGGTTCGCTAAGGCGTGATGGAAGGCTACGCGTTCCACAAGTAGGAGACTTGGTGCATAAAGTTCTCGAAGAAGCACATCACTCGAAGATGACTATACATCCTGGAGGAGATAAGATGTATAGGGACATGAAGCGCATTTTCTTTTGGGCTGGAATGAAGAAAGATGTGGCAGAGTATGTTTCAAAGTGCATGGTGTGCCAACAAGTGAAAGCCGAGTCGAAGAAACCCGAAGGGCTATTACATCCATTGGAGGTCCCGCAATGGAAGTGGGAAAGTATTTCTATGGATTTTGTGGATGGATTGCCTAGGTCAAGGAAAGGGAATACGAGCATATGGGTCATAGTTGGCAGACTTACAAAGCGTGCTCATTTCATTCCAGTGAAGAGCAAGAGGACCGCATCATGGCTAGCATCTGTTTATCTTCGAGAGATAGTGAGGTTGCATGGAGTTCCCTCTAGCATAGTTAGCGATCGTGACCCAATCTTCACTAGCCAGTTCTGGAATAGTTTGCAAGAGGCGATGGGTACGCGATTGAATCTAAGTACAGCCTATCACCCCCAGACGGATGGCTAAACCGAAAGGGTGAATAGAGTGCTAGAAGATCTCTTGAGGCTTTGTGTTCTTGACTTTGGTGGTACTTGGGAAGACCACCTTCCTCTTGTAGAGTTTGCTTATAATAATAGCTATCAAGCTAGCATAGGGATGGCACCATTTGAAGCTTTGTATGGGAGGCCGTGTAGGTCACCATCTTGTTGGTGGGAGACAACAGATAGACTTATACTTGGGCCAGATATGATACGGGACACATCCGAGAAAGTTGAATTGGTGAGAAGACGGATGAAAGCGGCCCAAGACCGACAAAAATCCTATGCTGACAATCGAAGGACAGATTTAGAATTCGAAGTTGGGGATATGGTTTTCGTGAAGGTTTCTCCTTTGCGTAATGTGGTTCGTTTTGGAGAAGTTGGGAAGCTGGCACCAAGGTTCGTAGGACCCTTCCCTATCATAGAGAGAATTGGAAAGATGGCTTATAAGGTGGAATTGCCCGAGAAGCTAGCCGGAGTGCATAATGTCTTTCATGTCTCGCATCTCCGAAATTGCCTACATGAGTCCGCTGAGGTGGTTGAACCTAGCATTCTTGAAGACGTGGAGGTAGAGAAAGAGGCAACCTTGAGGAGAGCTCTGATTCGTATCTTGGGAACGGAGATCAAGAAGCTAAGAAAGCGAGAAGTCAAATTAGTGAAAGTACAGTGGAGTGAAGCCGAAGAGGATGCAACTTGGGAAACCGAGGAAAAGATGCGTGGGCTTTATCCATTTCTTTTTGAGGGTACATTCTCGACCTCTTTTCCTTTTTAACATATCTTCCTTTTTGCTATCCATGTTTATCCTGTTTATCTTGTTATCTCGTTAGCCTTGTCATGAGAACCTTAGGTAGAAACCCTTTGGATGAAACATGTATTTGAAACATGTTATGCTTGATGTTTGCAAGTGGTTGCAAGTGTTTGCAAGTGGATACTCGTGGATGCATGATACACATTAGGCACTAAGATCGGCTCACACGCTTTCATATTGCATATGCATGAGTGCTTATACTTATGGATGAAACTTGTTATGCTATCACGTGGATGTTGCATATGGATGAATGTTATGTGCACTCATGTAGAGATTATAAATTATGTTAGGATTTTTCATACATATGGACTCATTTCACTAACATACTTTGCATTAAGGGGGTTTACTGAATCAGTAACCGCCTGATTCTCGCATTAGATAAGTACATATACACACACCTTTGCATATAATCATACAGCATTTAGAATTTTTTTAAGGACATTGACTGCACGTGGATGATGTTTTGAGTAGATGGATGATGGATGGTAGGATACGTTCTTCCTAACTTAGAGATTTCGGGGACGAAATCCTTTAAGGTGGGGAGGATGTAACAACCCATATTTTGAATAACAAGTTATAACATAAATCAAGGCACAATTAAATGATAAAATCTGAATCAAGGGAAACGGGCTGTGCCATTGCGTTCGTCTCGGAAAAATACGCGAAATAGAGTCCGAGTTTTCGAAAATCGGAGTCGGTATGACCAAGTTATGGCCCGTCGAAGTTTTCAGAAAATTTCAAATTCAAATTTGAAATCAGAAATTCAAATTCAGCTGGGCAGGCGGGAAAAATTCCCGCCACCCCAAGTCGACTGGGGAGTCGACTTGGGAGTCGACACACCCCAGGCTGTGTCGACTACCCAGTCGACACCCCTGTCGACTTGGGTGGTCGGCCAGTCTGGCCTGGGTGCACCTGACTTGTTTCTCAAGACATGTTTGGAGGCTAGTGACGTGAATTGATGGCCCAGATCTGAATTAGAGTTAATCCTATGGCCTAAACTAACCTAATCTTCTATAAAAGGACCCTAATACCTAGCCTAAATCATCATAAATCAATCCTACAACTAAACTATGCCAAATTGTTTAATCATGGCCTCCACCCTCTTGTCATAGCCACCATCTTCATTCATATGAGAGTTCCTAAGCTTGTTTGAGAGTTTCTAAGGCCAAAGTTCCATCTTTCTTCATCAAAGCAAGGATCTTCTTCTTATTTCTCAAAGGTTTTCATTGAAGCTTGCTATTTGGGGGTCTTTAGAGTTGCTAGTGGCTTCGTCTCAATCTTATTTATATTTTATAAGTCTTCATAGCATTGTAAGCCCTATACTACTTTTAGATTCTAACTATGAAGTTAAATATGACATGTTGCAAGTTTGAGTTTGGGCCTAAGTATGATATGTGCTTTGATTCTAACATGTTATGCATAGATTTATTCTATGCATGTTTGTAAAGCTATCACCTTGACCTTGTGGGCTAAAAGCTATAAGCTTTATGTTGAAATGTTGCATTATGCAACATGAGAACTCTCATAACCTTTATGATAACTTGCATATAATGTTATATGCGAACTTCTAGTCATCATTCTATGTCATCTAGGACCATGTATCACCTATTCGCTTAGTTTGAATGTTATGCATGTTTTGAGGCTTATAATGTAACATGCAAGTTAAATGAACATATTTATGCCCCATATGCCACCATGTTTAACTTGTGGCCAACCTTATTACCTTATGCCCTTTTTGTCATGCTTTTGCCAAGTTCCCTCTTTTGATCTATGTTATGTTATGCGAAAAGTACATGCGATGGGAATGCGTTGGGTTTGGGTAATATTAATGACATGAAAACATGGTTTTAAAATATGACATGAACATTGACTTATGATTACGTTTGTAAACATAATGATGAACATGACACTTAGAAAATATGAGTGTGGCCAACTCGAGGTTGGGTTGAGTTTGTAGCATAAATCTACCCGGAACCGACCGGCTTAACTAGTGGCTACAAACAATAGGACCCAATGTGAGTAGTTGGTCATGTTGTGCTTAAACCCGAGGTTAGACTAGGTTGTGGTGTAAAGCTACCCGGACCCGCCCGGCTTAACTAGTAACCACAACAAGGTCTAATGTGAGAGGTTAAGGTGCATTAAATTAATTAATGCCACATGATAGGGTTAAGTCATGGACCACGTAACACTTAACCAACATGAACACGATGGGTTGATAGGGTTAAGTCATGAACCTTGGGTACACTTAACCAACTTGATGCTTGATTGGATCGGGTTAACCACATTTAACCCGTTAGGGAAACCCTAGTTACGAGATCCTTTTCACCACTAACCCTCTTGGTTGTATCATGATACCCTAGGGACTAGGCTAGGGTGGGGCCCGATTACTGGGCTGACATGTAAGCGACCAAAACGACGGCTGAGTAGGTGCGTCGGTGTAGGTTCAGGCGGACTATGGTCGTGCACATGGTCCGGAGTTGAAAAAGCTGACACGGGCACCCGTAGGTTTAGACTGTGCGTGCTTGATTTGTGTCCGGGGTTGGCACCCTAGGGCTTGATACACCCTAGGGTGGACCTAGCACAGTTTGACTACACTTCGTGATTGGGCCGTATGACACCGACACTTGACGAGTTAGGCTTTAGGGAGCCGATCGACTAGACCGAGTAGTTGGACCTTGATTTAGGTCACCTCATGATATTGGGCCAGCTTTGGGCCAAGGGGTCATTTCTTGTTTACACTTGACATGGATTGGAATACTAGTACACACTTGGTGCAACCTAACCTTGTATATGCGATGCCACACTTGATCTATCTTTTCACCATGCCAGTTATCACCCTATGTTTCATCTCTGCTTACCTGTCCAGTTAACTTTATTAGTTTTTATACTAATAGTAGATAGGACTTACCAGTCTTTTTGACTGACCCGTTTTCTTTCGCCTCTTTTCTTCCGTTCCCCCCCCCCCCCGCCCCAGGTTTGCAGGGTGGGAACACTGGTACCTAGCTGGATCTTTAGATGCTTTTCTGGATAGCTCATGTACGGTTTGGACTTGAGCATGCTATGGCTTTATTCTACTTTGTGGATAGTTACTTTATGTTTTTTTTCTAGTTTTCAGTTTACGTTCTAGACTTTGTTTTGTGGGAAAATAATGACCAAGTACTTTGATGTAACTTGACTATGGTTTTGAAATGTTAGTTTTATCCGCTGCTTTACTACTCTGTTTTACTTATATGTTCTGTCTTGTGATATCTGCATGCATGTTTACCTCGTTTAACGCCCCTCCAAAGCTAGTGCACTTGCAAGAGTGGCATTGGCGGAGGTGGGGTGTTACATACTGTCTTTATACTCCCTTTCTTATGACTTTGACATCCTCTTTAATATCGATATCGACAGTAAGCCTGTTAGTGTGGATAAATTCCCTTTTTGCACTGTCTTATGCGCTTTAGCCCACATTAATATTCTTTGGTTTCAGTATTAGCTTCAAATTTGTGACTCTTATGAATTATTCCTGATAACTTCGGTGTCACCTTTTGTAACTATATCGATACCAAGCCCGTTGGTTTCAATAACACGTACTTGAATCCATGTTGGTCTTATGCATCTCTTTCATGGCTCTGGGCTTCGGTATCGGACAATATGCTTCCGGTTTTGAGATCAGGCAGATTACTTTCCCTCCTTGCTTTACTTTGGTATTGACGTGGTTTCGGTGTCGGTATCGACACTACTCTGGGCTTCTCATTGCATGTGTGTTTTGGTACTGTGCCATGTTATTATCTTCCCGGTATCGGTGCAACGCTGCTGCTTCCCACATTGGTACCGATGGCATGTGGAACAAATATTTTTCTTTCTTGCTTTTGTTATCGATTTTCTTTGGTGTTTTGGTGTCGTCCATGAGCTTCTAGGGACTTCATTCTAGTTCTAGTTGTTTCCCGATACCCCTTCACCAATGTTCGATATCAATGTCGAAATCTGGTCGTAAGAATGTGTTAACCCATAAAATATGTTCTAGAAAATAATGAGCATGTTTGGGTTGATATATGATTTTAGGTCATTAGGCCCTTTGGGTCGTTATGTTTTCTCTAACTCAATGAGCTCTTTAGCTCACTTAAGTGTTTTAGGTCGTTACGATATCTTGGGTCATTCAGATAATATGAGGTGTTCAAGAAGCTTTAGCTCGTTTGAGCATCTTAGCTTGTTTGGGGCATCTTGGCTCACTCAGATGCTAGCTCACAGGGTTCTTGGGTCGCCAACTCCTCAAATCGCTAGCTCGCTAAATGTGTTAGCCCGTTTCATCAAAGCCCTAACTACATCATCCTGGTTTAGCTCGTTCTAGATGTGCTTGGGTCGCCCCGCTTTGTCCAGCCTTAACCTAGCCCGCTCTGCTCTTTTAAGCTCGTGCCACCACTTCTTAGACCATAGAAACATTCCTCCGGTCTTTAGCTCACCCGACGACCTAAAGGGAGTACAGGAGAATCACAGAATTGCCACCTGGCTTGAGTTCCACTTATAAATACCCTCCCCCCCCATAATTCACATTGGGAGGGGGAGGATGGAAAATTCATTCCTACAAGGAGGTGTAGCCAAATTCAAAGCACACCTACAACTTCTCTAATGGCTTCTATGGATTCAACAACTCTTCTCTAACTTCAAGTAGATCAAATCCATGCCAATGATCATAAAATCTCTCTCCAATTGAATCTATGCATGTATAATCTCATTCAAGCTACAAGATAAATCACTCCAACATCATTCAAGAAATTTCATATCTTCTCCAATCCACTCTAAATCCAGATCTAACGCAAAACTCCTATCAAATCATGGAAAAGGGTCAAAGCACTTAAGTGATTAAAGATCCACACTTCTACCACCACTAAGCTAGAGATCCTATCAATTCCTTGCCAAATTCAAGAGAAGTTAGATCATAAAAGAGTGAAAAGGAAAGATGGATGTGAAGAGCGAACTCATGCATATTGTGAAGCAAAGAATCCTAATGAGAAATGCTTGAAAAGTGGACGTAGATTCATATTGAATCGAACCACTATAAAACTTTCTTTGTGTTCTTACTCTTATGCTCTTTATTTTGCAATAACGCGGTTCCATATTTTAATCTTACCGAATCGGTGAAGTGCATCGTTTGTAGCTTTGGTGTTGATTTCAAATTTTGAGACCAACATTTGGCGCCCACTGTGGGGCCGTGTTCACATCTCCTTCCTTCTCTAAAGTTTAAAAACCTTGCATTAAAGATCTAAGCCGTATCCTTCTCCGAAGTTATGGCCAAATCTAAGTAGACCGCTAGCTAATTTATAATGCTTATATAATATGGATATAATGTTAAATTCCAAAGATTTCAATCAAATAATAATAAATTATTATTATCTTATATATCCAAATGGAATTATAATATTGCTTCAAATATCAACCAATATAGGTTTTAAACTCAACATTACCAATTTCGAGTTAAACGATATCTGAATTATATAAAAATCCCTTTTAAATTAATTTAATAAACATTATCGTTTATAAATGAATCCATAATGACTATTTGAAATTCTGATTTAGACACAACTAACAATCTGTAATATGAAATATCCATTTTTATCTTTCATTAGAAAATAATAATCAAACAGATTCAAACTTTTCTTGTTTTGCAGAATTCCGACTTATATTGGATCATGTATATTCAATTGAAGTTCAAGTTTTCAGTCATGAATTACCCCGTCGTTTCGAGCACGATTTATATTAAATATAAATTTAATGTTCAAACTTCGATTTTAATAACGAATTCCTATATTAAAATCCATTAATATTCTAATAAAATATTTAAAATAATAAACTAAATTAAATATTTGACTACCAAAAATTCAGGATGTTACAGTTAACCTGGCATATGGTATTCGACCGCATGAAAAAATAAGCATGATCCAAGAATAACACAGCAGGTGGCCCATTGTATCGAAGGGGATGGATCGAATCGTGATAAAAATAATGGGCTAGTTCAATGTTTCAGATCATGGTATATATGATGGATCGCATGGCATTGTGTAACGTCCCATATTTTTTTAACGATATGATAATTAATTTATTTAAATTTAGTATAATGGTTTGGGAATTTAAATGGCTTGAATAAAAAAATTTGAATATTTAATAAATACTGGAATAATAATTTTAATTCCCGAATTGGTCGAAATTAGTTTATTTTGCAATACTATGTAAATTAGATAATATAAGATATTAAATTCCATTTAGAATTGAATTATTTTAATGAATATGTTATTTAAACGACAGTTCAACGTATTAAATATAATATAAATTATAATTGAGCTCGCAACGTTGTGGCAGTTCGTAATATTACGATTTGAACTTCAACTGAGTATATAAGGTTCGTTTTAAGTCGGATTTCCTCGAAACAAGAAACGTTCGAATTTGTTGAACTGTATTTTTCTAATGGAGGTGAAAAATGGAGATTTCGTATTTTAGATTGTAAGTTATGTCCAAATCAAATTTTCAAATAGTCGCTATGGAATCGTTTATAAACTGTAATGATAATTTAATTATTATAAATTATTTATTTCGAACTGGGACAAGATATTTGAGTCATAGTTACAATTTAACATTTAAAATTTTACTGTAATTTTTATTTTGAAAATAAATAACTTTTGTTGTTTGGAGTATTTTACACCCTATATTAGCATTTTGGTGTTCCATAGAATAAGCTGACTTTTTTATATTATTATGCTTTTGGGATCGTGGCACATTGCTAGTCACAATGGTATGTTTATCTTTGTCTATAGTGGTCTGTAAAACAAATAAAATTTGTGTAATGGAGTTTTATATGATGGAGTACACTACGCTTCAAGGGTTGTTTTATGCTGCTATACTGCCACCTTTCTATCTAAAATGGATGCTTAACGAGACAAAACTAAAAAAATATTTTTTCATCATCCAAGAGAACATAGTAGTAAAATCCTATGGTAAGTAAACTATGTTATTTATATCCTGCATTCGAGGCTAAATGTCTGAAATTTTAAAACTGTTATTTGAACCTCATAACAAAGGGTGTTCTGGAAAGGCAATAGTTGTAGTTTTCTTTCATGACTCATATTCTTATATGAATTGTTAATTACTTCTTCATTTAACATACTTATCTTGCAAATTAATTTATGCAAACGTACTTCCAACATCTAAATGTTTTTAATGATCAAGTGAAAACAGTATTATTGAGCTACATGCGTTGTACATATGTAACGTGCCAGCTGCGTGAACATGAGAGTTCCTTTGGTAAAACTATTATGATTGCTCAAACGAGAATTATATATATATATATATATATATATTATTTTGGGTTTCTTCACTGGTAAGTCTTAAAACCCCCATCCTTTCAACGTAGTCCCATCCCTTGAACACTGCAGACCTAGTTTCCCCTATTACTACTTGATAAAGTAAACGAAACCGTACTAGCTAAGAAGCATACTGTGACACCCCACGTCCGTTAATGTCACTCACTAAGGGAATGCATTAAGTTTCGTTAAGCGTTATAGGTAAACAGACACAGAATAATTACAATTCATATATAAATAAGGCAGCAGCGGAAAATTTAAATTTTTATTTCAACCATAATGCATAATACCATGGTCCATAATTTCATAAGTCAAAAAAACCATTACAATAAAATAACTTCTGTCTTGCATCATCAGAGTACATAAGAATATGAAAAACATAATTTTCCCCAATTAAAAGAGTTAAGCCATAGTAGAGACAAGAAATTGAGCCATACTTCAGAAGTAGCTCCTAGCAAGATGATATCAGAGTCCTGATTAAGTCTGAGTGTTTCCTCCCTGAGAACCTGGGAGGAAGCGGAAGAAAGAAGGAGAAACAACAAGGTCATACATAAAGTCTGGCGAGTCTAGTTACTTTTAACCAGTAGATAAATAAAAGCAACATGATAGGCATATAAAGTGGATAAGGGAGAGATTACTACATAAATGGCAGGTGTGACAAGGTAAGCAAGATAAGGTGTATGTGCGTCACTAATGATTACTCTACACTATTGCTAGTATAATTGAAATGAGATGATCCCTTCCACTATAAATTGGTAGGCTTAGGTCATACGTCCAAGTATACCCTAACTACTACTCTAATCGATCGGCTCCCTACTTCGTAGATATCCTGTGCTGGCCCCACAGTAGGAGGTATCACTTCCTAAAGTGATAACCCAAGATGTGCAAAACCATATCTACTGGTGTCACAGTCGTCTTAGCCCCCTCTGCCCAACCCATGCACGCACATGTCCCCGGTCGGTTTGCGCCGCCCACACCGTCCGTCTCGTTTGGATCTCTTACAATCAATCAGTAAGCATGCCCCTTCTCCGCCTAGTACAGAGTTCTTTATTTGATACCTACTCCGGGTTACTGACTGAAATGGGTCCCACACAATATGATATAAGCTCTCCCCCTTATATTGTATCCCCACTAGGTTTTCCACTAACTATGTATACCCTTAGGTGTCTTTTAATTACTAGCCCTATACCAGTTATGCTTACCATAAATGGTGTCTTTAATTACATAACTTCATTACATTATCTATCGGTTATGCATACCACTAGGTGTCTTTAATTACATAACCTCATTGGGTTAAGTTCGTGGGCCTATATATAAATATTACCCACCCCCTCTAATTTGCTTAACCCATCCACTGCCTATCCAATTTTACTTAACCCTAACTTAAGTTCATAATCATACAATCTTTAAATTAGGTTAAGTAGTCCAATTCTTTTACCATGTCCATTTATGGTTTTGTAATGGGCTAGACCTCCCACATTAGGCCTATAACATGTGGATGTTGGATATGGCGGTCGAGTCCGGGTAGACTTATTCCACAGTTGGGCCTAACCTCATGTCATAGCCCGATTCATATTTACGTACTTAGACCTCCCACATTAGGTTCAGCATTAGTGGCTGCTGGATATGTCAGTCGGGTCCGGGCAGACTTCCGCCACTAATGCAACCTAATCTCGTGTCATTAGTACAATTATTATTCCTAATTGTAATTACTAAACGATCCATGTTTATCCAAATCTACCTATGTCATTATAGGTAATTACTTCTATGTTTCCCTATTTGAATTGTATGTCCAATATTACATAAATTATGCCAATTATAAACCCCTTTTTCCCCGTTTTTTAACTAACGTATTCGCACATATTTTGGCGGCATCTAGGCTATAAAGTAGCCTAACCACAACAATGAAAAAGGGAATATGACAAAGGATGATAGTTTTTCAACATGTCTTGGCATACGCATAAACTTAACATGATAACAAGGTGAGTGGACATGTAATTTTTATCACAGCAAGGTGGACATAAAACTAATAAACTTGTGGCAACTACGATGTAAAAGCAACATAATGAGATCTAGTCCAACTATTTAGATCAAGCGTAATTAGGGTGACATAGCAACATGTTTAGATCTAAAAATGGCTTCACATGTCAAATTTACCACATATTTAAACTAATCACAATATGACAGGTGAAAGATGATTTACATGAAGAACTAGATCTAGCCAATGTTACAACTGTCCAATACATGTACATTCACCATAATACAGTTACAAGTTCAGATACACATAGACAACATAATAGAATAATCACAATCGTATTAGATTTAGGGAATTAGATCTATCATGACATAGTATATGATTTAAAACTTGCATAGAATCATACTTTACAACATATCCAAGTTATAGTCTTTCACAATTTACTTTCTTTTATCTAAACCTAAAAACAACTAGGAACTCACTTCGTTAGGTTTAGAGAATTGAGAAAGAACGGATCTAGAATTTTTGAATATGATTTGCAAAGTATGTTGTTGTAGAAAACGTTTCAGTTCGCACTCCAGCAACATATGGCCTCCATGACTTCCAATGAAGAAAATATGAGAAATAACCATATATTTATAGCTGCAGAGCCCTCTGAAACCGACTGTCACCTCATCCCTAGGGGTGTCGACACCCCTGTGGGTGGGTCGACCCCTAGGAAGACACCCCTCTAGAGGGGTCGACCCCCTACAGCGGGAATTTCGCCGCTCTGACGAATTTTTCAAATTCGATCTGTTCTGGATAGAATTCTGACTCAGCTCTGACTTATCTCTGACTCATGCATATGTATATAATTTTTTTATGCGTATACAAACTTAAAACCCTCATAACTTCCTCATACGATGTTCGTTTTGTGCAAACCAAGTGTCTATCTTGACCAGAATTTCGAGACGGATGCAGTGGTACAGTCCGTTTCCTTTAATTCTGAGTATTAAATTCATTATTATTTAATTTATCCTCTTTTAGTGTCGGTACAAATTCGGGGTGTTACACATACATCGCTTAAGTATGAAGTATTTGTACGCATTATAAATACATAAGCAACCAAGTAGAGTTTTTGTTTCATCTTCAGGAAAATAAAATTAATATCCACTTCGAATTCTAAATCGAATAAATGGTGATCCTATACTATTTCTCTTCAGTATAGCGTGTGATTCGAAGGGGTACGAGCACTATTCTCTTCGTTGAAAATTTATCAGCGTGTGCTTAATGGTGACCTCCGATTCCGAGAAAGGAGGAGTTGAATGGAATGGAGGATGTCACGGTTATCTCGAGGTGTAGGCTCAGCGTTTGGCATGTTTTAATGGAAAGGAAAGCATCGCAAGTCTGAAAAGCGGTTACTGGTACTGTTCCGACTTAGTGAAAACGGGGATGGCGAGTTAGCTGGTTCGAAGCTTTCTGGAAGCAGTGCAAAGAAAACTGGGAAATGCCGGGTAATAGAGGCATGCATGGTGATCAAACCAGAGAGGAAAACTAATGCTTGAAAATACTGTAGCTAGCAGTTATATGCGCTCAGTGGGGTGGATACGAGATGCATTTGAAGGTTATAAGCTGTGGGGGAAGATGATGGTTGACATGAAAGATGAGGAGAAGAGGAAGAGAGTCTGGCGTGACTTGAAGGCCATGTTGTGCGACATGTTTAGTTTGAATAATAGTGAAATGAGGTAGCATGGAAGGGGGCATGCTTCATGTGAACTGAAGTACTTGATCTGTGTTTTATTATAGGCAGTGTGGTAGGAGGTGCAGGAGGAAGTTTGTGCAGTTTTGAGTTAGTGGAGGAAAGTTTAGTAAAGGAGGAAGTGGTACGCGGTTATCTGGAGGATGAAATACTGGTGTGCGAGTCAGTATTTTTGTAAGAAGGAGCAAATTTGTGTTTGTAGAAGAAGATTACTGTAGAGAAGAGAAGTAGGTTTGTTCAAGGTAGGCCGACAAAAGAGGTAAGCCCAATTAGTTTAAAAATAAAAATAAAACAATGTGGCTTATATGTGGTGAAGGGAAAAAATTTGATGGAACGAAGGAGATATAGTAGAGGAAAAGAATGGTTATATTAGTTTATGGTTCAGTGAAAGGGAAGAGTGAACAGAGGGTGGACCACCGCGTGAAAATTGGTTCAGAGGAACTGCAACATATGTTTGGGCCGAGAAATAGAGTAAGGCCTGATCATATAAAATCAGTCAGATTAAATTATATAAATGTATACATAAATTTGTAAATATAATATCTTGTTCGTACAATGTCCGATTGACGAACGGTCTGTCATGTTGGAACCGTATGGAAGAATACTACAAATGGAACCAATCTGGATATATTTGGAGATCATTATAGATTATGGTGGAATTAAACGCCCGATATGGTTAACCGAACGTTTATCGTTATTTAAAGATTAACGAACAAGGTGAGTAATCTTACTAACTATGTCCAGTTTTACAATTTTATAAATGCTATTTAATATTGATAAAAACGATTGAATGTTGTGTGTGATGATTGTTTGGATGATTTGCTCATAAATTGGTTGAATTATATATATATATATATATATAGTTATACATATATGTCGTTAATATAAAACATATTATATTTATAATTTTATTTCAGATTTAATCTGAAACTAGTATTATTCATATTGATCAACAACTGTGGATGCAGGGAAACAGGTTGGAGGAATCCGACTGGATTCCTCAACAATTTATCGTTGTTTTTCATATATGGTATTATATGAGGTGATAAATAATCCGTGATTGATTATTTTGTGTTTAGGATGTTCAAATAATATTGACCTAAAAAGAATTGGTATTTAAATACCGTGAACCATATTCAAATATGTGGGAAAAGAAATTGTGGTTTTTAAAAGGATAATCTATTTAAATTATAAATGAAATTTCAAATGGGCTAGAATATAATAAGTTGTTTTAATTATATTAAAACAAGTGATTTGATTTATTAACAATGTCTATTAATGGGATGAAATAATGGCTATTAAATAAATTTGGAATGAAAATCTAAGAATAAAGTAAAAGGGAATTGGGATTTGTTTTCAAAGGAAAGCGGTGGAAGTATTTCGATGTTCGAAATGAAATAGGATTGAAATAAATCCGTAAGGATCTCAAATTATAATTCGACAATGCCAAATAATATAAAGATAATTTATTCTTATATATAAAAATGAAATTTCCAGATTTGATGAGGTAAATAAATATTTGGATTTGTTATCAAATAGGAAATCGAGATTTAAATTATAACTTAAAATTGGTAGCCACCACCAACCGCTCGTGTGCGAAGCACGGGTCTCATCCTAGTTATAACTTATAAAATGAGGTTATGAAATGAAATATGAAGTTTGGGTTTATAAAATAACAAACTAAGTGGGATTTTAAATTGAAATGATATTTGTTGTTTCAATCAAGATTTAATTTAATAAAAATGAGTCCATATTTCTGTAAAGAAATAATATTCACATTTTAAAGTGAATAATGGTTTAGAAGCAAATGTTTTGCAAATCAGAATGGTTATAAAAGGAAATTGGTAAATGCTAGAAGTGATAAATTCAAATGTGAATTTAGAAATTTGGGTTGACCTTTAACAGTGAGTTTATTCCAAGGTTCAGAACGTTAATCGAATATAGATTATTCGTAAGGGAGTTATAAGTTGAAATTCGATTATATCAAATCCAAGAAAGTAATATTTTCTTTCCGTTTTTAGATGAAGATTATTTAATTAATTAATTAATTATTTAAAATAAAGAATAAAAGTTATATTTTGAAATTTAATATTTCAAAGGCAGAGATTATAACGTCATCGTCATAATCAAAAACTTCTGTAAAGAAGTGGATTTGTAAACTGAATACGAGAGTTGTGTAAATAGTTTTCTAAATAAGAAATATAGAAATGAATAGCGGTGCGTGAATAAGCAAATGGAAATGTTTTCCGATGTTAGTAACGTATATTTTCTAAGTATAGTAAATAAGAGTTGTAGATATATGGAGTTAATTCCTGATGTTAAAAAGGGATATTTTCTATGTATAGGAACTAAATAGTGAGAAATGTTTTCCAAAGAAATTATGAGAGGCTAAGTGAGCTAGAATAATATTTGGGTAAAGATATTAAAGGGAAGTTAGAGAATGAAATGATGATTGATCGGTAAGTTTTCCATTTGGGAATACGACCGTTGTTTGTACACATGTTTTCCTTTAATAGTTAAATCACCGACAATCAAATTTTTTGACTACTTCTGTTTTCAACACGGAGAGACCAGGATTGGATTTATTATCTGAAAACCACTCCGTATGGGAATTATCGTTTCGAATCAAATAGATCGAAGACAATTGAAGACGGAGTTTATACAAGGTTTATTCTGGCGATCCTAGGTAGAAATTGCCAAAGATGGATTTACAGAATAATTCCTTCGGGTTGTCCACTCCCAGGACAACTGGAATGGAAGAATGTCTGACAGAGTATATCTGGTATATCGCGTAAGTTGATCATTTCAAACGTATTTACATTGGTGGCGGAGGAATTCGTTTCTCTTATCATATACCCTGGTATTTTTGGGGAAATCAATTTGTGATTTGACGGGTGTGACGATGTGGCATTCAAAGTAAATAAGGAGTGATCTTTTAGAAGATACATTACTGCTTCAAGCCTCATCAACTCGGAAATGACAGAAATCAGACAGGCAGCATAGCTAAATGGGTCGCACCCACGTAGGGTATATTGTCACCATCTAGAGAATGTTCATATTTATTACTTCTTTTGCTTTTGTATCTCCCGGGAACGATTATGTTGGTATACCAACCGTAAGGTGATAACAGATTCGAAACATTCAAGCGAAATGAATAGCCAGTCTTGTGTGGCCGAGTTGCGAGATGTTCTTGTTAAACTCCAGTGTATCGCTTCTAGAGTACACTGATCGAAAGGTGATTCCATGCCTTGTCATAGTTGTAAATCCATTACCCAGTAAGAGCCCGTGATTTTTTATTGTATATTATATATGTAGAATGTGAGATGAAAGCGTTCTGCTAAATTTGGATTTACTTGATTTAGACATTATTATAATATCAGAAAATATTGATCTTAATAAATATTTTGGGTTATCGTAAGGTAAAAACCGTCTTTGTTTATGTGTCGATCGGTCTTATGATTATCATTTCTTCTAAATAGATTTTAAAAGTTAAACCAAGTGATTGGAGTTTACTCACACCGGTCATATGACTAACACAGAGTTTATTTTGTTTTGACTTCCCTAAACTCCTGGGTGCCCAATTTTCGTACGCGCAGTCAAGTAGTCGGAATTTTTCAGGTATGTGAAGGAGCTCAGAGCAAGAGACTTCAGAGTTAGATATATATAGAGTTTATTTCCACCGTGATATTATATGATAATGGTATGTATGTACAGTTACCATTTTGTATTTCCAAAGTTGTTATATAATATATTTTATTCGTTCGGCTGTGAGATTCGTGTTTACTCTGTTATGTTGTGCTTCTTCTTCTATTCTAAGTTTTCTTTCTTTCTATTTCTCACCCTCTAACTTCATTCTTTTAATGATCTGGTATTTATGATGTTTGGATAATCGACATGGGTTTTGTGCTGACTTTCAGGGTCGAAAAATCCGGTTCGTTACAGTGGTATCAGAGCTGAAGGTTAAGTTATCACCTTGGCTCTGTGGCGAAACTCAGTAGAGATGGGGTTAGTAATACCCTAGATTGAGTTGATTATATATATACGAGTGAACGTATTTGTAAATTGTATTAAAATGATTTTTATATTGTGGAGATTTTTTGATTGAGTGGCTTATGAATTTTGATCGATGGTGGGACACCAGAATGTCAATAAGGATTTCTAAACCCTCAAAATCGATGAACCAACACGATATATTTTGAAAGAGGGTAAATGAAATAATTTTACCCAAAGTATATTTTTATAAAAAAGAAGTATTTATATTGAAATTATTATAATATACATTGAATGTGTTGATAATCGAATAAGATTATAACTGAAATGGTTATAAATAACCAATCAGGACTCGTATAGGAGTGATGTATAAACTCAGATGGATAAATTTTGTACTAAAACCAGAACTAGAATTAAAATTCTGAAAACTGGGAAAAGTATTGTAATTGGATTTTGGATTTAAAATATGTAAATTTTAAGATCTTGGAAAATTTTGAAATGTTTTCCAAGTATAGAAAAGATATTTTTGAAGTAATTTCAAAAAGGAAGTGTTAAAAAAATGGTTTTGAAAATGATATAGTATTGAACTCACTTCAATAGCTGGGAAATAATTCTGATGATGACTGCAGCATTACCAGTGTTCATTTTCGAGTTCCTAACTGACGAATTACTACCAATGATTTTGTTTTGAATTGTTTTGAGGAAATAAGTTGTTGAGAAATTCAAATGTTTTGAATTGCTACTAATATATATATATATGACTTCAAACTGATTTGAAATAAAAACCGGAAATTCAAATTTTGAAATTTAAATTTAACTTATGAAGATTAAAATGGTAAAGGATGAATAAATAAATTAGAATTTAACATAAAGTTAAATAAAATTGGATTGAGTTAGAAATAATCCGGAATGAAACCAAATTGATATATCAAGAACTTGGAGTTAAGATTGGAACTAGAATTTGAAATGGAATTATCGACTTGGGTATAAGAGAATGATTGAACATGAGGATAAACTGATTGGAAATCAATCGGAATTGCATGGATATATGTTGATTGGGTGGTGAATAAAAGAGATAGAGTTGAATGCTTGACAAAAAAGTATGAGATTATATTTTAATTGAGTATGAGATTTTTATGAGCTTGTTTGGCAAGCCATTTGGATGTTTGATTTTATTTGAATTGGAGAAGGCCTGGAAAGGTGAGTTGTAATTGTACTATTGAGCCGTGTAAAGGAGATGCTGACGAAATTTTTCGGAAATCTAGAGTGTTAGAAATTTTCGAAATTTTGGTTAGTGGAAATAAATTAATATTTAATTGAAATAAATTTGGTTCAATTGAAATTGAAATTAAAAGGTTGAACATATGACTTTTAATTTGGTTAATAAGGTTTGCAGTAATTTTCCACCTTAGTAATTTCGAGGACGAAATTCTTTTAAGTGGAAAGGAATGTAACGTCCTGTAATTTTTAACGATATGATAATTAATTTATTTAATTTTAATATAATGGTTTGGGAATTTAAATGGCTTGAATTAAATAATTTGAATACTTAATAAATACTGGAATAATAATTTTAATTCCTGAATTTTCGAAATTAGTTTATTTTCCAATACTGTGTAAATTAGATAATATAAGATATTTAATTCCGTTTAGAATTAAACTGTTTTAACGAATATGTTATTTAAACGACAGTTGAATGTATTAAATATAATATAAATTATAATCAAGCTCGTAATGTTGCGGCAGTTCGTAATATTACCATTTGAACTTCAGCTGAGTATACAAGGTTCGTTTTAAGTCGGATTTTCTCAAAACAAGAAACGTTCGAATCTGTTGAACTGTATTTTTCTAATGGAGGTGAAAAATGGAGATTTCGTATTTTAGATTGTAAGTTATGTCCAAATCAAATTTTCAAATAATCGCTATGGAATCATTTATAAAACATAACGATAATTTCACTATTATAAATTATTTATTTCAAATTGGGACAAGATATTTGAGACATAGTTATAATTTAATTTTTAGAATTTTACTATAACTTTTATTTTGAAAATAAACAACTTTTTTGTTTGGAGTATTTTACACACTATATCAGCATTTTGGGGTTCATAGAATAAGTTGACTTGTTTATATTATTATACTTTTGGGATCGTGGCACATTGCTAGTCACTACGGTATTTTTATCTTTGTCTATAGCAGTCTGTATAACAAATAAAATTTGTGTAATGGAGTTTTATATGATGAAGTACACTACGCTTCAAGGATTGTTTTATGTTTCTATACTGCCACCTCTCTATCTATAATTGATGCTTAATGAGACAAAGTAATGTAACAACTCGGATTTTCAGAACCAATTTAAATTTTTATTTTAGCTATTTTTGTGGATTTTGAATATTTAAAATGATTTATTTTAAATAATAACGACTATAAATTTATTTAAATCGAAGTTAGAATGAATAAATTTATTTTAATTATAAAACAGCCTGAAATGGCGCGGTAGTTCTAAAATTCGATTTTTAATTTCAATTGAATATATAGAATTCAAAATAAATCGGATTTCAGTAAAAGCAGAAATATTTGAATTTGATTAACTATATCATTCTAACGAATGTATGAAACTGAGATTTCATAATATAAATTGAAAGTTATGTCCAGTTTAAAATTCAAAATAGTCGCTATGTAATTTATATATATTTTATATAATATAAAGCCCCTAAAAATAGCCATTTTGCAAACGACCTCCATTTTCGACAAAACCACTTATGTTGGATCCAGAATGTCAAATTATTGCTAGATTCCAATTTTCATAATTCTTGAAGTTAATATGTGAGCGTGGTGGATTTAAACGTGTTTGGTAATTTCGGTTTGAATTTAATCGACTGGAAAATGACCATTTTTCAAACGGTCTCCAAATTCAACGAAATTAGTTTTGTTAGGACTGTATCGTCAAAACATAGCCAGATTTATTTTTCTGGGATTTTTGGAGCAGTATGTGGCCCCGATAAATTAAAATGTACGCTTGAATTCAACATACATTTATTTATATTTTAATTTAAATGAAAACTGATCGAAATGGTCGAATTGGCATACGGGACATATACCATTGTGTCCGAAATGAGAGTAATTAGCTAGAGACGACAGTCGGTGGGTTCGATTTGGAGTTCGAATGGAAAAGTTATATATATATTTTAATAAAAAAATAAAAAGAAAAACCCAAAACCCTCGTTCCTCCAAACCAGCTTCCCCTTTACCCAACCGCCACTGACCCTTATGTCGCACCATCCACCACACCTCACCCCCCAACACCACCTGGCCGCCGCGCCTCCCCATCGACCATCTCCCTCCTCCCCCGTCCTTCTCTCTCCATCTCCAATTTGCGAACCCTAGCCCAAAACCCGCACCCAACCAACGCCTTCGGCAACCCTAGCCCACGCCATCGCCACCAGAACGGACCCCCACGGCCTGTAGCACCCCACCGCCACCTCCTTCGACCACCACGCCCACCGTGGGCCCCTCCACAACCAAAACTCGATTTTTAACATTTTTCAGTTTTGCAAATAACACCTTGAGATTCCTCGGCCAATAACTCCCAAACCAATCCCTTATGGCCAAAACTCCATAGTACCAAAATTGAAGAGCACGATTTCTTCTTCGATTTGAGTATATAGAAGTCAGATTTTGGATTGCGGAGTTGTTCAGAAAACGCATCCAAAGTCTGTTATCCAAATACTGTCTTTTCGCGGTTTCTGGCGAAATGGACCAATTTCGGAAGAAAGGCCACTCCGCGAATGTTGTCCGGAATGGCACGCTTAAGCTACGAGGAAAGACAGCGTGAATATTGGAGCTCGTTTGTAAATTCTGGAGCCAGAACAGTAAATCAGAGCGTCAGAAAAGCACGGTGGAGTGGATCCTAAAGTGAGAACTCCTTCTCACTCTAATTTTTTACAGTTAAAAATATATACTAGGATGCAAACGGGGCTTAGAAGGCCTCGGACACTGGTTATTGTACAAACCATGATTGTATGTTTGTATTGTATTGTGGAAATTTGGTTGTGCTGAAAATTGATTATATTGCGGTTTGGTTGATTGGACTGATTATTATGTATGGCGCGAGCCAGTATCAAGAGAGGGGTAATGCTAAACATTGCTTCGGTTTTAATATCGCGCCGTTAAAATGTAGAAATTTTCTAAAATAAATTTTTATTCATTAAAAATATAATATTTGATGTGTATATGAACAGTATAAAATTATCGTGTGTTGAATTAAATGTTTGAATAATAAAAATATTATTTTTATTAAATGTATGAACTATTAAAAATATTCATATGTTGAAATAAATATTTTATCGTTAAAAACATAATTTTTAACGTATATATGAACGTCATAAAATTCACCTAAAATGAAAATAAATATTCATTTACAAATCGAACGATTTGTTTATGTACATCCATTTGACTGGTATTGATTGGGATGATAAATTTTACACATTGCCCAACTGCACAAATAATATTCAGTATTTGTTGGTTGAAACCCCATACGGGTATTGGGATGATATTTGACATACACTAATCCCACTTGTTTAGTTGTATGTCAATCGATTAGTTGACAGACTGTTTTAACCGTTAATTATTTATATTTAATGCTTATGCAGTTGTGTAATGCACTCTTGATGATAGTTGATTGTATATCATTATTGTAGTGTATATGTGTGTATGAAATCCATATGAATAACATTACATGATAATTGACTGTGTCTGATTCCAATTCAGGAAGAAGGAATATATTAAAACAACGAATATTTTAAAATAACGAATATTTTAAAATAATATTCAGTAAAGGATTAAAATGTAAATTTGATGTCCGATTTTGGATAGAAAAGAAAATATTGAAATGTGTGAAGCCATGTTGATTAGATTTGCGCCATTTTAACACGAACGATTTTTATATCGATTTTATTCAATTTTATAATGTATCGAAAAGGAAATTATTTCAAAATCTGATATTTTGAAAATATTATCATTTAAATATTATAATGACATGGAATATTCAATTTTGATTTAAAATTTAAGTGAAAGTGGGAATCTTTTTGAAAAAAATTTATAAACGATTTATAAAATACGTTTTAAATGGAAATCGACGAAATATAATATATATATATTTAATGGCCTGAATATAACGCGTCGCGCCGCGACCGTTAGCGAATTTCGACCATTGACATCGAATTGACATTACGGAAGATCCGACCGTCGGATTCTCCTAAAACCGGAACCGTTGGGTTCGTATCGAAAAAAGCTTTCCAACAAATCTAAGAGATTTGATATCTAACGGTTGGATTTGGAATTATGTCAAAATCAAATTTGGAAAAGATCACTATGGAGGCAATTCGATGGCCATTATTGGAAACCGAATGTAAGGGCCTTGATAAAATTATTAAAAATATTAATAATTTGTGTAAAATCATAACAAATGATTTGGAATAAATTTGGATAAAAAAATTCATGTTTGTGAAGATAAAAATATATTTTTATCAAAATGAACTAATTATTAACTAGAAGGATATTCCAATAATTCTTAAATAAATAAATTGGATTTATAAAGGGTTTTAATATAACCAGAAATTTCCAATATATAAATTGGAATGGATTTAAATAGAAATAATCTCCAGAATATTTCGATATTGGATTCCGTGACTATGCAGATATTGTGGAGGAATTTGGAAGATAGATATATATCGTTATTCCCTTTTCAATGTGTGATGATTTCATAGTTTGATACTGAATATAAGGCGATATAATTTCTGTTTAGAGCCTTATATTTAATATCACAGTGGATTTTGGGTTTGTTGTGAATGGTGTCTTCAGTAACACTGTTCTTAAACCCCGTTTGAAAAGAATAAATCTTTTAATTAAGATTATTAGAGCTTAATTTATATTTAGTAATTAGAATAAAAAAGGAATATGATTTGGGTTTATTGTGAACTGTGTTTTTAACAACATTCGTCCTTTAACCCGATTAACAGTGAAGTGTGATTTGTAATTTATAAATCTTTTTATTAAGATTTAATGGAAATTTTCCAAAGTAAAGTTTTCCAATTTAATAAAATAAATTGGGATTGAATGGAATTTGATTTGCTAATAATCGAAGTGAGCTTCTGTGGAGGAAGACCGTTAATATATATGGAATTTAAAAGGCTTTGTCGTCATTCCATTTATATTATTAGTCGGATACGGAAATTGATATCGATTATATATTGATCTGTTTTCCGTGAAGATTCCATAATTAATGGAATGTGATTTTGGGTTTATCGTGAACTATGTTTTAAACGACATTGGTTCTTTAGCCCAGTTAAAGATAGGATTACATGTGTAACATTGTATTTCAAACTGTATCGTTGATCTCTGCTAAATATATATATATATATATCTGTTTGGTGGCGGAGAATTTATTCTCTTTCTTAACACCCTTCTATAAGACGTACGAGCTTAGAGGTTATATATCGGCATAAATCAATGGTACGGTGTAGATTGTCGATGCAGCATGTTTGTGTTTCCAAAGTTAAATTAATCATTAAATAATGATTGTTGGAAGATTAAAACTAAGTGAAGTTTTAATGAATCTTTAATTAGATTGAAATGAGAATGTGATAAGTTAAACTATCAAATTTAGGAAGTGATCGAAAATTTAGTACCACCAGTTTTCTCCAGGTGATAGTTAAATCTTTAATTAGATTTGAACGTGAAAGGGTAATTAATTTTACCGATAACACCGTTGTGTTAGATATGGAGTACTACCAGTTTTGCTCCATGAGATGAATAGGTTGGGAATGGGAAATTAAACAAATGATTACTTCGGTAAGGTGCGCTAATCCCGACTAGTTTGGATAAACCTTAATTTGGTTTGAATTGATATTCAAAGGAAGATTAAAGAATAAACTTAAAGAATTTATCCTTGACAAAATTAATGGGAACCTTTCCCTAATGATGTGAATATCTGAATAAAAGAATATTTTAAGTTGGAATGAGGCATATGTTGTGTTTTTATAGCACCTGTTTATGAGATATGCGAGTTGTTCGGAATGTCCGGGTTTATACCCATTCTTAATGACCGATTCTACAATAAGTCGACGATGAAGACGGTGATCAAAGACCGGATTTCTTTACATCGTTTGGATGATTACCAATGTCTTAATTGGGCTGTTCACCCAAGAAAAGGTAATAAGTGGTGATAGTCCAGACGTACTTGGAGATCGACCGGATATGCGAGGACCTCTCTCCTGTATTGGACATATGGGATGAGGAATAAGGTGCCTCCGGTTTCGTTCAAACCCAAAACGGAGTAATAAATGGATGTGTGTCTAACATTGGATTTTGTTTTGTTGATTGATCTCTATTAATTATATATTTGTTTGGTGACGGAGAATTTATTCTCTTGCCAAACACCCTTCTCTAAGACGTACGAGCTTAGAGGTTATATATCGATAGACATAAGCCGCATGACGTGAATTGTCAGCGTGGCATGCTGAAATGCAAATGATTAAGGCTTTTGTTGAACAGCAGAGTCTTGTGATTGATGATCAAAGCAAAGCTTAAATAGCATATCTTTGTGTATAGCGTTAATTCGCGAGACTCACACCTCAGTATGAGTAAAAAATGGGATAAGGGACACAGTGAGTGCACGACATTTCTTTCTAGCTATGGGTGGTGTCATGGTATGGAGCCCAGACATTTATATTTTTATCTATGTAGATGACGGATAGCGAGGCGCCTTGGATATATCGGTCGCTACGGGGCCGACGGATAGGTCCGATCGGATCGGGAAACGTGTGTTCCGGAATAACCAATCCACTAACTTAAGTGTGGACTGGCAGTGTAGGATCCAAGGGTTGCCTAGAGTGTGTAATCCTGAGTCATTTGCTAGAGTGTCTCGAAGCCTGCGAGGAGTACATCCCTTGCCTCGACTCATGATGGAATCCAATTTCTAATACGACATTTCGGTTTGATTGAAACCTATATATGGCGACACAGTAGAATGGAGTACTATGCCATCTATGATAGATACATTATGATTGAAAATGTGTTTGAAAACATGTACGCACTAGTGATAATATCAAATGATTTTATTTTATACGTATTAAGCATATTTTGGCCATTATAAGGTAAAACTCTATCCTCCGTCTTACGTTGCATTGTGTGATGGGACCTGAGTCTTATAATAGCTTCATTTTTCCTAAAGACATGGCATTGTTTGTTTACTGCACTGGTATTCTTAGGAGAAAACCCATTTCTTGTTATACGGCGTGGTCCCTTGATTTACTTTATTTTTAAAGTAAAGATTTAATAACTTTTTTAGTTCTCACACCAGTCCCATAACTGACCTGGAGTTTAATGTTTTACTAAACTCTAGGTGCCCCTATTTTTCACACGGGCCTGGAGCAATATTCGGAAAGCTCTGTATCTGTGTATTTCTTTCAGTTGTGTTATGTATTATTTTTCCGCTGCTTTGTAATTTAAATCTCTTATATTTTTCTACTGTATATTGTTCATTTATACTCTAATATCTTGTACTCTGATGTAAATTGTTGTAATAGCAATGAAATGTTCTATTGTTTGCGTTCTGATTTATCGTGTTCTCAAAGCAATCCGGGTTTTCCCTTAAGGGCGAGTTTGGGTCATTTCACCGTGGTATCAGAGCTTTGGTTTACAGAGCTCGAGAATAAGACACATTAGAACCAAACGAAAGAATTCATCAGAGATTGGGTTAGTAATATCCAATGAGTAGAGATGGAATCAGTAGTATCCTAGAATGAGTTTCAAGAAGTGTTATTATTAAAATAAAAATGAAAACAAATTTAGTTTTAAAAATTATATCATATTATACGTAATTAAATATTTTATTTTTAATTGATTTGGACAATTGAGTATATTAAGATTTTGCATATATGCCTAGCTAGTGTGTATTCGAAGTCTCAAATGTACGGGATAGATATAGAACCACACTCTAGTCGCCCGAAGATGATTCTGATGATGTGGCCACATCATCAGCATTTATGTTCGAGTTTCGAAAGTGGGATATCTATGTATTTCCAATTGACTGGTGTGAGAACCAAAATATAGTTAGAATATATTGTTGTGATTTGGCATCAAAAAATAGATTTTTAAGTATAGATAGAAAGTTTATGTTTGAAATTTTAACCAACTAATTGATTGTTGGTTGTGATGTTTGGTTATTAGTTTAACTAGTAAAAATATTGGAATGATAATTAATTTAACCAATATGTGAATGAAAGGTAATTTTAGCCAAATCGAATCAAATATTGAATTGAACTGAAAATTGTTTTAAATTGCATACATGTATATTCATTGAACAGGTCATAGAAAGGAGGCTAAAAAGAGGAATAAAATTGTATGCCCGACAAATAAGTATACGTTTACTGTATTTCTTGGGTTTTGATGATTCTATGAGCCGATTGGCTAGCCACTTGGCTTTTTCTTTTTCTTTTGGATTGATGAGGGGCCTGCGAGGCAAGTTGCGGTTTTAAATATCAACCCGTACAGAGGAGGTTATGGAGAAATTTTTCGTAAATTTAGGGTGTTAGCCAAATTTTTTGAGAAATTAGATAATTCTTAGAAACTAAAAAGGTGAAGAATGAAAGTTGAGTTGGTTAGTTAAACAACTTTCATCTCCATTCCTTTTCGAGGACGAAAAGATTTTAAGTGGGGGAGATTGTAACAACCCAGATTTTCAGAACCAACTTAAATTTTTTATTTTAGCTATTTTTATGGTTTTTGAATATTTAAAATGATTTATTTTAAATAATAACGACTATAAGTTTATTTAAATCAAAGTTAGAATGAATAAATTTATTTTAATTATAAAACGAGTCTGAAATGGCGCGGTAGTTTGAAAATTCGATTTCTAATTTCAGTTGAATATATATAATTCAAAATAAATAGGGTTTCAGTAAAACCAAAAATATTTGGATCTGATTAACTATATCTTTCTAACGAATGTAAGAAACTGAGATTTCATAATATAAATTGAAAGTTATGTCTAGTTTAAAATTCAAAGTAGTCGCTACGGAATATATACATATATTTTATATAATATTTATCCCTTAAAAATAGACATTTTGCAAACTACCTCCATTTTCGGCGAAACCACTTTTGTTGTATCCGGAATGTCAAATTGTTGCTAGATTCCAATTTTTATAATTCTTGAAATTAATATGTGAGGATGGTGGATTTAAATGTGTTTGGTAATTTCAGTTTGAATTTAATCGACTGGAAAATGACCATTTTCCAAACCATCTCCAAATTAGACAAAATTAGTTTTGTTAGGACCGTATCGTCAAAACATAGCTAGATTTATTTTTCTGGGATTTTTGGAGTCAGTATGTGGCCCCGGTAAATTAAAATGTACGTTTGAATTCAATATACATTAATTTATATTTTAATTTAAATGAAAACTGAAACAGTCGAATTGGCTAACGGTACATCCCATAGTGTTCGAAATGGGGGTAATTAACTAGGGACGACAGTTGGTGGATTCGATTTGGAGTTCAGATGGAAAAGTCATATATAGATTTTCTAACCCAAGATTTTCATAAATAAATAAATAAAAACCCAAAACCCTCGTTCCCTAAAACCCGCTTCCCCTTTACCCAGCCGCCACCGCCCCTATGTTGCGCCGTCCACTGAGCCCCCCCGACACCGCCTGGCCGCCGCGCCTCCCCGTCGATCATCTCCCTCCTCCCCCGTCCTTCTCCTTCTCTCTCCATCTCCAACTTGCGAGCCCTAGCCCAAAACCCGCACCCAACCACCACCTCCGGCCACCCTGGCCGACACCGCTGCCACCTGAACAGACCCCCACCGCCTACAGCACCCCACCGCCACCTCCTCCAAGCACCACGCTGCCCGTGGGCCCCTCCACAACCAAAAACTCGATTTTTAACATTTTTCGATTTTGCAAATAACACCCTGAGCTTCCTCGGCCAATAACTCCCAAACCGAGCCCCTATGGCCAAAACTCCACAGTACCAAAATCGAAGAGCACGATTTCCTCTTCAATTTAGGTATATGAAAGTCCGATTCTGGATTGCGGAGTTGTTCATAAAACGCATCAAAAGTTAGCTGTCCAAATATTGTCTTTTCGCGATTTCTGGCGAAATGGACCAATTTCGGAAGAAAGGCCACTAGGCGAAAATTGTTCGGAATGGCGTGCTCAAGCTAGAGAAAAAGACGGCGTGGAGATTGGAGCTCGTTTGCAAATTCTGGAGCCAAAATAGTAAATCATAGTGTTAGAAAAGCACGGTGGAGTGGATCCCAAAGTGAGAACTCCTTCTCACTCTAATTATTTTACAGTTAAAAATATATACTAGGATGCAGACGGGGCTTATAAGCCCCCAACACTATTTATTGTACAAACCATGATTGTATGTTTGGATTGTATTGTGGAAATTCGGTTATGTTGAAAATTGATTGTATTGTGGTTTGGTTGACTGGACTGATTATTATGTATGGCGCGAGCTAGTATCAGGAGAGGGGTAATGCTAGACATTACTCTGGTTTTAATATTACACCGTTATAATGCCGATTTTTTTTGAAATAAATATTTATTCAATAAAAATATAATTTTTAATGTGTATATGAACTATATAAAATACTCATGTTTTGAATAAAATGTTTTGAGCAATAAAAATATTATTTTTATTGAATGTATGAACTATTAAAAATATTCATGTGTTGAAATAAATATGTTATCATTAAAATATAATTTTTAACAAATATATGAATGGCATAAAATTCTCCTGAAATGAAAATAAATATTCATTTACAAATCGGACGATTTGTTTATGTACACCCATTTGACTGGTATTGATTGGGACGATAAATTTTACACATCGTCCAACTACACAAATAGTATTCAGTATTTGTTGGTTGAAACCCCACACGGGTATTGGGATGATATTTGACGTACACTAATCCCAATGGTTTAGTTGTATGTCAATCGATTAGTTGACAGACTGTTGTAACCGTTAATTATTTATATTTAATACCTATGCAGTTTTGTAATGCACTCTGGATGATGGTTGACTGTGTATCATTAATGTTGTTTACATGCATGTATGAAATCCATATAAATAACATTTTATGGTAATTGACCATGTCTGATTCCGATTCAGAAAGAACGAATATTTTAAAATAATATTCACTAAAGGATTAAAATATGAATTTGATGTCCGGTTTTGGATGGACACGAAAATATTGAAATGTGTGAAGCCATGTCGCCATTTTAACATGAACGGTTTTTATATCGATTTTATTCAATTTTATAATGTATAGAAAAGGAAATTATTTCAAAATCTGATATTTTGAAAATATTATCATTTAAATATTATAATGATAAGGAATATTCAATTTTGATTTAAAATTGAAGTGAAAGTGGGAATCGTTTTAAAACGAATTTATAAATAATTTATAAAATACGTTTTAAATGGAAATCGACGAAATATATATAATATATATATATATTATATTTAATGGCCTGAATAGAACGTGATGCACCGCGACCGTTTGCGAATTTTGACCATTGACTTCGAATTGACATTACGGGAGATCCGACCGTCGGATTCTCCTAATACCCGAACCTTGGGTTCGTATCGAAAAGTGCTTTCCAACGAATATAAGAGATTTGAAATCTAACGGTTGGATTTGGAATTATGTGCGAACCAAATTTGTAAAAGGTCGCTATGGATGCAGTTCGGTGGCCGTTATTGGAAACTGACTGTACAGGCCTTGATAAATATATTAATAATTTGTGTAAAATCATAACAAATGATTTCGATGAAAAATTCCATGTTTGTGAAGATAAAAATATATTTTTGTCAAAATGAACTAGTTATTAACTAGAAGGATAATCCAATAGTTCTTACATAAATAAATTGGATTTGTAAAGGGTTTTGATATAAACAGAAATTTCCAATATATAAATTGGAATGGATTTGAATAGAAATAATCTCCGGAATACTTCGATATTGGATTCCGTGACTATGCGGATATTGTAGAGGAATTTGGAAGATAGATATATATCGTTATTCCCCATATGATATGTGTTAGTTTCAGAGTTTGATACTGAATATAAGCCGATATAATTTCTGTTTGGAGCCTTATATTTAATATCAAAGTGGATTTTGGGTTTATCGTGAATAATGTCTTCAGTAACACTATTCTCAAACCCTGTGTGAAAAGAATAAATCTTTTAATTAAGATTATTAGAGCTTCCAGTTATATTTAGTAATTGGAATAAAAATGGAATGTGAATTGGGTTTTTTTGAACTGTGTTTTTAACGACAATCGTCCTTTAACCCGATTAACAGTGAAATGTGATTTGGAAATTATAAATCTTTTTATTAAGGTTTAATGGAAATTTTCCAAAGTAAAGTTTTCCAATTTAATAAAATAAATTGGGATTGAATGGAATTCGATTTGGTAATAATCGAAGTGAGCTTCTGTGGAGGAAGACTGTTAATATATATGGAATTTAAAAGGCAATGTCGTTATTCCATTTATATTGTTAGTCAGATAAGGAAATTGATATCGATTATATATTGATCTGTTTTCCGTGAAGATTGCATAATTAATGGAATGCGATTTTGGGTTTATCGTGAATTGTGTTTTAAATGACATTAGTTCTTTAGCCTAGTTAAAGATAGGATTACATGTCTAACTTTGTATTTCGAACTGTATTGTTGACCTCTGCTAAATATATATCTATTTTGTAGCGGAGAATTTATTCTCTTTCTTAACACTCTTCTCTGAGACGTAGGAGCTTAGAGGTTATATATCGGGAGAAATCAAAGGCACGGTGTAGATTGTCGATGTGGCATGTTTGTGTTTCCAAAGTTAAATAATCATTAAATAATGATTGTTGGAAGATTAAAACTAAGTGAAGTTTTAATGAATCTTTAATTAGATTGAAATGAGAATGTGATAAGTTAAATTATAAAATTTGGGAAGTGATCAAGAATTTAGTACCACCAGTTTTACTCCAGGCGATAGTTAAATCTTTAATTAGATTTGAACAATAAAGGGTTATTAATTTTACCGATAACATCGTGGTATTAGATATGGAGTATTACCAGTTTTGCTCCATGGGATGAATAGGTTGAGACTGGGAAATTAAACAAATGATTACTTCGATAAGGTTCGCTAATCCCGACTAGGTTGGATAAACCTTAATTTGGTTCGAATTGATATTCAAAGGAAGATTAAAGAATAAATCTAAAGAATTTATCTTTGATAAAATTAATGGGAACCTTTCCCTAATGATGTGAATATTTGAATAAAAGAATAGTCTGAGTTGGAATGAGGCGTATGTTGTGTTTTTATAGCGCCTATTTATGAGATACACGAGTTATTCGAAAAGTCGGGGTTAATATCCAGTCAGAATAACTGATTCGATGATAAGTCGACGATGAAGACGATGATTGAATACCGGAGTTCTTTACATCGTTTGGATGATTACCGAAGTCTTGATTTGGCTGTACACCTAAGATAAGGTAATAACTGGTGATCGTCCAGACGTACTTGGAGATCGACCGGATATGCGAGGGCCTCTCTCCTGTATTGGACATATTGGACGAGGAATAAGGTGCCTCCGGTTTAGTTCAGACCCAAAACGGACTAATAAATGGATGTGTGTCTGACATTCGATTTTATTCTGTGTTGATTGATCTCTATTAAATATATATCTGTTTGGTAGCGGAGAATTTATTCTCTTTCCTAACACCCTTCTCTAAGACTTATGAGCTTAGAGGTTATATATCGATAGACATCAGTCGCATGGCGTGAATTGTCAGCGTGGCATGTTGAGATGCAAATGATCAAGGATTTTGTTGAAAAGCGGAGTCTTGTGGTCGATGATCAAAGCACGGCTTTAAATAGCATATCTTTGTGTATAGCGTTAATTCGCGAGCCTCACACCTCGGTATGAGTCAAAAACGGGATAAGGGACGTAGTGAGTGCACGACGTTTCTTTCTAGGTATGGGTGGTGTCATGGTATGGATCCCAGACATTTATATTTATACCTATGTAGACGATGGATAGCGAGGTGCCTTGGATATATCGGTCACTACTGGGCTGATGGATAGGTCCGATAGGACTGAGAAATGTGTGTTTCGGAATAACCAATCCACTAACATAAGTGTGGACCGGCACTGCAGCATCCAACGGTGGCCCAGAGTGTGTAATCCTGGGGCATTTGCTAGAGTGTCTCAAAGCCATTGAGGAGCACATCCCTTGCCTCGACTCATGATGGAATCCAATTTCCAATACGACATTTCGATTTTGATTGTAAACCTATGTATGGCGACATTGTAGAATGGAGTACTATGCCGTCTATGATTGAAATTGTGTTTGAAAACATATATGCACTAGTGATAATATCAAATGATTTTGTTTTATACGTACTAAGCATATTTTGGCCATTATAAGGTAAAACACTATCCTCCGGCTTGCGTTGCATTGTGTGATGGGACATGAGTCTTATAATAGCTTCATTTTTCCAAAAGACATGGTGTTATTTGTTTACTGCACTGGTATTCTTGGGAGAAAACCCGTTTCGTGTTATACGGCATGGTCCCTTGATTTACTTTATTTTTAAAGTAAATATTTAATAATTGTTATAGTTCCCACACCAGTCCCATGACTAACCTGGAGTTTATTGTTTTAACCTAAACTCTGGATGCCCCTATTTTTCGCACTAGCAGCTAGTAGTTTTTGGTTTTTGCAGATATTTCTTTTCCAGGATCATGGATATACAGCTGGATCAATATTTGGAAAGCTTTGTATTAGTGTATTTCTTTCAGTTGTGTTATGTATTATTTTTCTGCATCTTTGTAATTTTAATCTCTGATATTTTTCTACTATATATTGTTCATTTATACTCTGATATCTTGTACTCTGATGTAAATTGTTGTAACAGCAATGAAATGTTCTATTGTTTGCGTTCTGATTTGTCGTGTTCTCAAAGCAATCCGGGCTTTCCCGTAAGGACGAGTTTGGGTTGTTTCAAGTAAACAATATTTTTTCATCATCCATGAGAACATAGTAGTAAAATCCTATGGTAAGTAAACTATGTTATTTAAATCCCGCATTCGAGGCTAAATGTCTAAAAATTTATAACTGTTATCTGAACCTCGTAACAAAGATTGTTCTGGAAAGGCAATAGTTGTAGTTTTCTTTCTTGACTCATATTCTTATATGAACTGTAAATTACTTCTTCATTTAACATACTTATCATGCAAATTAATTTACGCAAATGTAATTCCAACATCTAAATGTTTTTAATGATCAAATGAAAACAGTATTATTGAGCGACATGCGTTGTACGTAAGTAACGTGCTAGCTGCGAGAATATGAGAGTCCCTTTGGTAAAACTATTCTGACTGTTAAAATGAAAATTCAAGATATATATATATATATATATATTATTTTGGGTTTCTTCACTGGTAAGAGCATCTCCAACAAAGTATCCAAAATCCAGATATCCGAAATCCAACCTCAAAATGGTGTCCAACAGCGGATGGATTCTTCCATCTGTTCGGATTTAAGGGGAGATAGTTCCGGAATGTCCAAACTAGTCACGCGGTTGTTGAACAACCGCGTGAATGTTGAACAAGCGCGCGCTTGTTCAACAACCGCGTGTATTTACGCGGTTGTTCAACAACCGCTTGGAGTCATGAGTTAAAATTTTGTGATATTTATGTTGATTGTACCCAAATTTAGACACGAAGATGTAATTAAACAAAAACAATCAACAGTTGCCTGGAGTCTGGACTTAAAATTTTGTGATATTTATCTTGATTGTACCAAAATTTAAACACGAAGATGTAATAAAACAAAAACAATCAACAGTTGCACAAAAGCTTAAGATACATGATTGCACTAATATTTAACGGATACATAGTTTCAGATATTGATTAAAGGATACAAATTACAGTACTAGAACTACTAACATTTAACGGATACTAGTACTAGAACATTTAACAGATACATAGCTTAAGATACAAAGTACGAAAACACAACAACTAAGGGTAAACAGTTTCACTGGCTTCCAACAAAGTTCCATAAATGATTTGTTAAATCTTGCTGGAGTCTTCGATGAATGTGTGCGTTACGGTAAGCCATCTGGCTTTCGACGTGAAACTCAAGCTCTAGTTCGCTTTCAATCATATTTTCACGCCAAATCTCAGGTGGTGGAGCAGTGCAGTCGTAATTGAAATCATCCTCCGTGTCTCTTTCGTCCTCTATAATCATGTTATGTAAAATAACACAAGTATACATTATCCTAGTCATTTTAAGTGGAGACCAAAGTCTGCATGGATTACTGACTATGGCAAATCTGGATTGTAAAACGCCAAACGCTCTTTCTACATCCTTTCTTTGTCCTTCTTGCATTGCTGCAAACCTTGCTTGTTTATTGTTTTGTGGGTTCGGTATTGTCTTGACTATCGTACTCCATTGCGGGTATATACCATCGCCTAGGTAATAACCATGGTCATACTCGTGACCCTCTAACGTAAAATGATGTGGAACTGATCTACCGTTCGCCAAATCGTTAAACAACGTTGAGCGTTCAACTACGTTCAAATCGTTGTTCGAACCCGGCATTCCGAAAAAAGCATGCCATATCCACAAGTCGTACGACGCTACAGCTTCAAGTATAATAGTTGACGTACGAGACTTACCCAGATAAGTTCCAGCATATGCTTTCGGACAATTCTTCCACTCCCAATGCATGCAATCTAAAGATCCTAACATCCCTGGCCATCCTCTGCTACCGTGCATATCCATTAACATTGCAATGTCGGCTTCGTTCGGTCTACGCAAGTATTGATTACCGTAAACGTCTACGATAACTTGGCAGAAATGGTCTAAGCATTCTAGCACTGTGCTTTCTGCCATTTTCAAATTTTCGTCTTGAGCGTCAGCAGGACCGCCATAGGCTATCATAGGCAGCGCAGCTGTCATTTTTTGAATTCCGGTGAGCCCCATTGTCTTAGAAGCATTGTGTTTGTAGATAAAGTAGGAATCGTGTTGTTTAATACAATCTAGGATTCGAAGAAACAAAGGGCGCCTCATTCGGAATCTCCTTATAAACTCTGTACTTGTATACCTCGCATTTGAGACAAAATAATCTTCCATCAGTCTCTCGTTGTGAAATGCATGATGTCTATTTTTATATCGACGGCCTACAACAGAACCTCCATGGGATTTGCTAGATTCACCATCTCTTAAGGCACCTATAAGCTGTCTTTGTCCTCGGAAATGATCATCCACTATAACATCAAACTCTTCGTCACTATCATCCAACAACAAAGTCTCTTCGGTGGACATTGTGGTTTTTTGAGTTTTTGAGTGTATACACTACAAATTGTGGACTGTGTCTGAGTAGTGAATGCTGCAAGTTTTCCTCCTTATATAACATATTTTTTCTACATTTTGGTCTTCATTGGATACAACAATGTGACATGCATTGGTTAATGGAGTATTCTTGTCTTAAAGCAAATCATGCATAGGTTACTGGAGCAAATCCTGCATTGGTCTTCATTGGATACCATAATGTGACATGCATTGGTTAATGGAGTATTCTTGTCTTAAAGCAAATCATGCATTGGTTACTGGAGTATGCTTGTCATAAAGCAAGTCATGCATCGGTTACTGGAGTATGCTTGTCTACACGATAGTAGTTTTAGTACGCAAACTCATTAATTGTTACGCTCATTCAAAGAAGTTCGAAGTCGTCTATTCTCTTGTTCTAACTCGTTTGTGTAAGCAATAGCCCGCGGCGGGAAACGGTCGTCTATCCACTCAAAATAATTGCAACCGTTAGGCCATAGCGAGCATAATTGGATCCTGCGACCAATATCATCTCCGTCAGCCCGGACTACCACCTCTACCGCGTAACCACAGTGGCAACAAACGGGATAGGAGTTAACTTCCTGGTCGTTAGGAGACTGTTCAACTGAAACTCGTCGTACCTCCTGATGACCTACATCTGGAACAGTCGGAGGATCAGGGACTGTAGCCGCTTGTAAGCGTTCTTCATTTACAGCCTCTTGATGACCAACATCTGGAACATGAGCAACTGGTGGATGAATCGTCAAGTGGGTAAACTCCGGGTAGACTTGATACAATTCCTCGTAGTGCTGCTCTTGGTACTCGATATTCCAATCAATATCTGTTCTTGGACTTGAAGGAGGACGCTCTAGAAAGTTTTGATCATAGTTCGAATCCATTGACGAGGGCCATGACCATGAAGACATTTTATTATTTTGATGAAAATTTTGGTTCCAGCTAACTAAAAAGTGGTAACCGTATACATTTATAGGGGCAATGTAGTGTTGTGGTAGTGTGCATGTGACGACCCCTTAACTTATGGAGTTATTCAAGGTGATATGACACGGGGATGACCCTTGTTTCCCGGCTTTTCTTTATTAAAGCAGCGGTCATCTCATCTTTAACCAGTACGATTTGTCAAGTCACGTTGTTTTTATTAGTTGGACAACCTATAACACGTTACCCTAGTGGTGCAGAGTGTAGTAACACCAACTGTTGAGGGCAGAGAGTTGTCTTGTCATATGTCTGTATCTTGTACTGCTCAATTAATGATGATAGAGCTTTACCAAAAAGCAACTCCCTTGTTTAAATAGTTGACACTTCGTCCCCCAATCATACCTACAGAACTGTGTTTTCTACATAAGGTAAGAAACTAATACTCTTGTTCCTTCTACGTGTTTACATATGTCTTTGTGTACATAATATGTTTGTTGTTTGTGTGTAGCTTAAATGGACGATTGGTACATAAGTGATGAACTCGTAGATAAAATGTTTGATGAGTATGAACGGAACAAGGAGGAGGAAAAAGATGGTGGTTTCGTTCCAGATACACATGTTAAAGAGGCGCAAGAACCAGTTCACAATGAAGTTGTTCGTGGTACTGAACAAATAGTTGAAGTTCAAAAATCAAAAGGACGTCCACGCAAAAACACAAAAAGGCAAGTGGTTAACCGTACTCGTCCCAACCAGAGTGAAGCTAGCTCCAGTGGTGCAACAACAGATTTCTCTCCTCAGGACTTACTTATACTCATGAAATCCTATATCGAAGTTGATAAAAGAGAATTGCTGCTTTTGCAAAATGGAGGAGGGCTTACCCGTGAAGAATTTTGGTCTATGGTAACAAGATTACATAACAATCATCGTAAATGCACCACTACACGAAATTCTGCTGAAATTCATATGGCTCATCGGCGTTTCGTTGATACTTGTGAACGATACCAGAAGATTATAGAGACAGTTGAAGATGAAAACATATTTAAAACGAATCGGGCAACTTATGACTCTCGTTACCTTGCAGAGTATAGGACTGATTTTGTTGGGTACGAAGCCTACAAACTGCGTTACAGTTGGATAACCCGATTCGGTGCTGAATAGACAAATAGTTTTGGTTATTGCTTGTACGTGCATTCTAAGTTTTAGTACGTATTTCATTGTTATTTCTTGTAAGCAACTTTGTAGTCAAAATTTCGGTATCAAGTAATGTTCTTTCAATATGAATATAAATCCAAACCACATATGAAACAGTATATACACATATTTTCAGTAGTAGTAGAAATTAACATTAAAAGATAATCAAGTTGATTGTTTCATCAAAAGATAATCAAATGAGGGTGAAATTTTATAACAACGTAGCACGCGTCTGTTTAACAAACGCGTGTATTCACACGGTTGTTAAACAGGCGCGTGGCCTACGCGGTTGTTAAACAAGCGCCTAGAGCTACGCGTTTGTTTAACAACCGCGTGGACTTAAATCTGTTATGAAATTTGCCTGCTCCGATTATTCGGAGTGTAGAAATTTAGATTTCTACACCCGAACAGTTGGAGATGCTCTAAGTCTTTAAACCCCCATCCTTTCAACGCAGCCCTATCCCTTAAACACTACAGACCTAGTTGCCCCTATTACTTCTTGACAAAGTAAACAAAACCGTACTAGCTAAGAAGCATAATTCGCTTAAGTATGAAGTATTTTCTCCCATTATAAATACAGAAGCAACCAAGTAGAGTTTTGGTTTCAGCTTCAGGAAAATAAAATTAATATCCACTTCGAATTCTAAAACAAATAAATGATGATCCTAGCTATTTCTCTTCGGTATAGCGTGTGATTTAAAGGGGTACGACCACTATTCTCTTCGCTGAAAATTTATCAGCGTGTGCTTAGTGGTGACCTCCGGTTCCGAGAAAGGAGGAGTTGAACCGAATGGAGGATGCCGCGGTGATCTCGAGGTGTAGGCGTAGTGTGACGGCCTGGAATTTCGCTCGATCCGAATCAGTCGTTAAACCGATCTAGACCGTTCGAAACCCCTGATCGTTGAGAACAGGACAAATCAGAACGCAAACAGAAGAACATTTCCTTGCTATTACAACAATTCCATCAGAATACAAGAATACACAAAGTATAAACAAATAAATATTACACAGAAATATCAGAGATTCAAATTATATTTAAATACATAGCAGCGGAAAATAATACAATACACAACTAGAAGGAGATATACGGATACAAAGCTTTCCGGATATCGTTCCAGCTGTAAACCAGGATCCTGTGAATATAAATCTGCAAAACCAAAACTACTAGCTGCCCGTGACGAAAATAAGGGCACCCAGAGTTTAGGTTAAAACAATAAACTCCAAATCAGTCATGTGACTGGTGTGAGAACTAAAACAGTTATTTAAAGCTTTACTTTAAAA
The DNA here is from genome assembly GCA_030737875.1 of Allium sativum. Classification (NCBI taxonomy): domain Eukaryota; kingdom Viridiplantae; phylum Streptophyta; class Magnoliopsida; order Asparagales; family Amaryllidaceae; genus Allium; species Allium sativum. The sequence continues at coordinate 889,420,824 of CM060916.1, read as the reverse complement.
GAGAGTAATTCAAGGGACCACGCCGTATAACACGGAACGGGTTTCCTCCCAAGAATACCAGTGCATAGAATAAACAACGCAATGCTTTTTCGAAAAATGAAGCTATTATAAGACCCAAGTCCCATCACACAATGCAACGCAAGCCGGAGGATAGGGTTTTCCCTTATAATAGCCAAACATGCTTGGTACGTTTAAAACAAATCATTTGATACTATAATAAGTGTATAGTGTCAAAACAATTTCAATCATAAATATAAATCATAGGTGGCATAGCTACCATCTACTATGTCGCCATACTAGTTCTACAATTAAGACCGAATCACACGTATTGGAAATTGGATTCCGTCATGAGTCGAGGCAAGGGGCAAGCTCCTCTCCGCGTTCGAGACACTCTAGCAAATGCCTCCGGGTTACGCACTCTGGGCAACCACGGATGCGGCTGGGCCGGTCCTCACTTACGTTAGAGGATTAATTATGCCTGAGCACACGTTTCCCGGTCCTTACAGACCTATAATCGAGGCGCCTCATTCCAACAACCACAAAGGTGAAAAGTATATAAATGTCAGGGCTGGTAAGTCACTGACACCACCATAGCTAGAAAGAAACGTCGTGCTCTCCCAGCGGTCCGTATCCCGTTTTTAACTCATACCGCGGTGTGAGGCTCGCGAATTCACGTTATACACAAAGCTGCCACGTAGGCCGTGCTTTGATCATCAACCACAAGACTTTGCTTTTCAACAGAAGCCTTGATCATTGCATCTTAGCGTGCCACACAGGCAATTCATGCCATGCGATTGATATCTATCGATATATAACCTCTAAGCTCGTACGTCTCAGAGAAGGGCGTTAAGCAAGAGAATAAATTCTCCGCCGCCAAACAGATATATATTTAACAGAAATCAATCAACACAGAATAAAATCCAATGTCAGACACACAATCCATTTACAAGTCCGTTCTGGGTCTGAACGAAACCGGAGGCACTTCCCTCGCATATCCATCCATCTCCAAGTACGTCTGGACGACCACCAACTATTTCCATCCTCTTGGGTGTACAGCCCAATCAGGATCGTCAGTAATTATCCCTACGATGTGAAGACTTCCGGTCTTCAACCACCATCTTCATCTTCGACTTATCGTCGAATTGGTTATTCAGAATGGGTATAAACCCGGACTTTCCGAACAACCCGCGTATATTGAAAACAAATGTTACACAAACACAACATACGCCTCATCCCAATTCAGAATATTCTTTTATTCATAAAATCACATTTTTAGGGAAAGGTTCCCATTAATTTTATCCAAGATAAATTCTTTCAAATTTATCTTTTGATCTTCCTTTGGATGTCATTTAAAACCAAATTATGGTTTTTCCAACTAGTCGAGATTAGCGAACCACACCGAAGTAATTATTTGTTTTATTTCCCAATCCCAACCTATTCATCCCATGAAGCAAAACTGGTAATACTCCATATCTAACACCACGATGTTATCGGTAAAATTAATTACCATTTCACGTTCAAATCTAATTAAAGATTTAACTATCGCTTTGGAGCAAAACTGGTAATACTCCTCCTCGCTCAATTTCTAAATTTGATAATTTAGATTATAGATTCACATTTCAATCTAATTGCAGATTCGTTAAAACTCCTTTTACTGGGTTAAAGAACTAGGTGTTATTTAAAACACAGTTCACGACAAACCCAAATCACATTCTAATTATTATCGGGTTAAAGAACTAGTGTTATTTAAAACACAGTTCATGATAAACCCACAAATCAATTCTAGTTCAATTCAAATCAAATATATTAGGAATTCCAATTATTTAAAACCCCTTTTTAAATCTAATTTATTTATTTAAAAATAAAAACCCGGGTTTTAAATTGAGTTCAAACTAGTTCATTTCGATAAAAATCTATTTTTATCTTTTCAAATATGGAGTTTTTCACCCCAATTTTTCTCAAATCATTCCTTATGATTTTACACAAATTATCGCTATTTTTAATAATTTTATCAAGGCCCGTACAGTCGATTTCCAACAATGGTCATCGAACTGCACTTATAGCAACCTTTTTCAAATTTGATTTGGACGTATCTCCAAATCCAACCGTTAGATTTCAAATTTCTAATATTCGTTAGAAAACACTTTTCGATACAAACCCAACGGTTCCAGTTTTAGGAGAATCCGACGGTCGGATCTCCCGTAATGTCCGTTTGAAATAAATGGTCGAAATTCACGAACTGCCGCGGCGCGGCGCGTTCTATTTAGGCCATTATATTATATATATAATATATATAATATATATTTCGTCGATTCCTATTCAAAACGAATTTTATAAATAGTTTTGAAATTCGTTTCAAAATTCATTTCAACTTCCATTTCAATTCAAAGCAAAATTGAATTCTTCTTTATAAATTTGTTTTAGAATTCATTTCTATTCAATTCAAATTTCAATTCAATTTGAATTCGTTTCAATTCGCTTTCAATTCAATTTGAATTCGTTTTCAATTCAATTCAATTCAAATTGGTTTTCTATTCGATTCAATTCAAATTGGTTTTCTATTCGATTCGATTCAACTTGGTTTTCTATTCGATTCGATTCATTTTCTATTCAAATCAAATTCGTTTCGTTTTCTATTTGAATCAAATTCATTTCGTTTTCTATTTGAATCAAATTCGTTTCGTTTTCTATTTGAATCAAATTTATTATATATTCAATTGAAATCAAATTGGTTTTCTATTCCATTCATTTCGAAATCGTTTTATATTCAATTCATTTCGAAATCGTTTTTTAATTCAATTCGAATTCAATTCGTTATTTCATTTCAAAATATTCTATTTCGAAATCACTTTTCAATATTCATTTCATTTCGAAATCGCTTTATATTCAATTCATTTCGAAATCGCTTTATATTCAATTCATTTCGAAATTGCTTTATATTCAATTCATTTCGGTTTTCTATTCAAATCAAAACAAATTCCATTTCAAAATATTCAATTTCGAAATCACTTTTCAATATTCATTTCAAAATGAATGAAATTGATGTAAATATCGTTCACGGCAAAATGGCGTCAATCTAATCAACACGGCTTCATATATTCTATTTCAAATATTTCGTTTTCAAATATTTCTTTTTCAAATATTTCTTTTACAAATATTTCTTTTTCAAATATTTCTTTTTCAAATATTTCTTTTATTAAAATATTTCGTTCAACACATGACTATTCTCAACGGATGAGTGCAGTCAACACATGAACCTTTATATTATAATATTCTTTATTTTTCAAATTGGAATGAGGCCCAATCAATTACCATATAATGTTAATTATATGGATTTTCATACAACACACATATATAATAGCATTAAAAAATAATCAACCATCAACCAAAGTGCACTACACTGTATAAGCATCAAATATAGATATCTAACGCTTATAACAGCCTGTCAATCAATCGATCGACATATTTAATCAATCAGGATGAGTGAACTTCAAATTTCATCCCAACACCCGTGTGGGGTTTCAAACAATCAAACACAGATTTTATTTGTGCAGTTGGGCGATGTGTAAAATTTATCGACCCAATCAATGTCATTCAAATAGGTGTACATAAACAAACCGTCCGGTTTGTAAATGAATATTTTATTTATTCATATTCACTATATTCATATTCACGTTAAAAATTATATTTTTAACGATAAAACATTTTATTTCAACATATGAATTTAAATTCAGTTCATTCTTTAAATAAAATGATATTCTTATTTTTCTAATATATTTTAGAAAATTTCGGCGGCATAACGGCACGATACTAGAAACGGGACGAGGCCTAGCCTTATCCCCGGTCTAGTGAAGGCCCACGCCATTCACCCATCAATCAAATTCACCAAACAACCAAATTCAAATCAAATCATCAAATTAATTTATGCAACCAAACAAACAAGTCCATGGTCTGTGGACGGTTGTGTCGGGTGCTACTAAGCACCGTCTGCATCCTAGAATATATATATAACTAGAGAAGAAATTGAAAGGTGAGAGATTCTCACAAATAGCTATCCAAGCTCCACGGCACTTCATTGATAGAAATCTTCATCGCTATCGCATCTTCGTCATTTTCGTTGCCCGTAGCCACTACATGTATAAAAATCGAATTTTTATATTTGATGATTCCTTTAAAATAAAAATCACATTTTTATTTATTCACTTTCAATTTAAAAATCATATTTCTATAATCACTTCATTATAAAAATTATATTTTTATATCGCTCTCCTTCTAATAAAGATTATATTTTTATAACTCTGCTTGGATAAAAATCATGTCTTTGCTATCATACCTATATAAAAATCATATTTTTAATATGCCACTAGTGTAAAAATTATATTTTTAACTTCCTTATTATATAAAAATTATATTTTTATATTCGCTACTCACATAACAAAGATTATATTTTCATACAGTTCTTTTCAAAACAAAGATGATATTTACACAACGTTCTTTTCCAAATCGAAAATACAATCTTTTTATAAACAAAAACACGATCCTTTTATATCGTTACTTCATGATAAAAATTAAATCTTTCTTTAACTTAAAAATCAAATCTTTCTAAGGCGATTCATATAATAAAAGATCATATTTTTATCACTATGTCCTCTATATAAAAATCTAATTAAATAAAATCAAATACAAGAAAGGAAGCTCACCACATTTTTGGTCGGAGGTGGTCTGGAGGCGCGCTCCGGTGGTAGGCGGCTGCTGTGCGAAGGAGGAAGATGTGCTCGCGCTGCCGGGGGAGGGGGGGGTGCTGCTATTAGGGTTTCGAACGAGTTTGGGGGGGGGGGTGGTTTACTCGTGGGTTCAGGTAGGTGGAAGAGGGTGCGGTCGCGGATCCGTGGTGGGGTGGGGCTGCGCCTGCTGAGGCGGCGGAGGAGAGCAGTGGGGCGGGTGGCTTTGTGGGCCGCGGTTTCTCGATTTGGGACTGCGAATGATTGGAGGGAGGAGAAGTGAGGAGGAAGGAGGAGTGAGAGGGGCGGGTGTGGTGGCGGCCGCGTCAGTGGTGGAGGGAGGCGAGATAGCGACGGCGACGGGGATCGGTTTGGTGGAAGGAAAAAAAAGGACATCGGGTTTGACTGTGAGGGTAAGGGAGAGAAAGGAATTATATAATTATATATATATATTTTATTATTTAATTTTCCACTAAAGGTTGACTTTTCATATGATCTCCAAATGACACCCAACGACTATCGCCCTTAGCTAATTACCCCCACTCCGTACCCAATGAGATATGTTTCGTAAGCTGATTCAGCTGTTTCGACCAGTTTCTGTCAAAATCAAAATATAAATCAGTATATATTGAATTTGAACGCGCATTTCAATTTACCGGGGCCACATACGAACCCGGAAAATTGCAGAAAAAAATATTTCTGACTTTTATCGACGAAACGGTCCTAACAAAACTAGTTTCGCCGAATTCTGAGACCGTTGGAAAAATGGCCAATTTCCAGTCGATTAAAATCAACTGAAACTGGTCAAACGCGTTTTCCTTTGCCACGCTCCCATATTGATTCGAAAAATTATGAAATTTGAAACCTAGCAATAATTTGACATCACGGACCCAACAAAATTGGTTTCGTCGAAATCCGAGGTCGTTTGCAAAATTTCTATTTTTAAGGACCTGAATTCCATAGCGACTATTCAAAATTTTCAACTGAACATATCTTTTGATTCCCGCTATGAAACCTTGATTTTTCGGATTCGTTGGAAAGATATCATCAATTAGATCCTAATGTCTTTGGTTCCACTAAAATCCGGATTGTTTTGCACCCGGTACATTCAATTGAAGTTTGAAATCGAATTATCGAACTACCGCGCCATTTTCAATTCCTTTTATAATTATATATAATTATTATATTCTAACAACGACGTATATAATATATACGTTCGAATTATATTCAAAATAAATTTCTCGTCGATTTATTTAAAATAATCTATTTTAAATATTCAAAATTCGCTAAAATTGCCAAAATAAAATTTTTAAACTGGCTCAGAATTTCCGGGTTATTACAATCTCCCCCACTTAAAACTTTTCGTCCCCGAAAAGGAACAAAGTCGAAAGTGGTTTGATTAATCAGCTCTACGCTCGATTTGGCTTGCATTCTCCAACTTTTCAGTATCTGAGAATTTTCAAAAATTTGGCTAACACCTTAAATTTTCGAAAATTTTTGCCATAACCTCCCCTGCACCGGGAGCATCGGGGAATTTCAAATAGCTTCCCCGGTCCTTCTAATCTCAAAAAGAAAAAGAAAAAGCCAAGCGGCTAGCCAATAGGCTCATAAAATCATCATCACCCAAACAAAACAGTAAATTATGTTGTAAACATGTACCTATTTGTCGGGCAAACAAATTTTATTCTTCGGCTCTAGCCTCCTTGCTATGACCTGTTCAATGTAAGTACATGTATATGCAAGAAAATGCGACCAATTTTCAATATAATTCAATATTCGATTCAATTAGGCATAGTGGTTAAAAATTAGCAAACAAATAAACAAACAACACCAACATCAATCAATTAGTGAATTAGAGTTTCAAATTCATAATTTTGATACATATAAAGAAAATCATGTTTTTGATGCCAATTCACAACAATGTGTTCTAGCTATATAAGTTTTGGTTCTCACACCAGTCTAATGGAAATATATAGAAACCACACCTTCGTCACTCGAAAATAAATGCTGATGATGTTTCGAACCATCATCAGAACATTGTCGGGCTACTAGAGTGCGGTTCTATATCTATCCAGTATATTAAAACTTCGAATATACGTTCATGACGCGTATATGCAAAATCTTTATATATTGGAATGTCCATATTTAAAATAAATAAATAATCAAATACGTATAAAATGGTTTAAATTTTAAAACAAAATTGTTTTCATTTGAATAATATACTCTTCACACTCGTTCTAGGATACTACTGATCCTATCTCTAACGAGTCATTCTAATCGGATATTGCTAATCCAATATCTGATGAATTCTTTCGTATGGTTCTAATGTGTCTTGTTCTCGAGCTCTGTAAACCAAAGCTCTGATACCAAATGTGACGGCCTGGAATTTCGCTCGATCCGAATCAGTCGTTAAACCGATCTAGATCGTTCGAAACCCCTGATCGTTGAGAACAGGACAAATCAGAACGCAAACAGAAGAACATTTCATTGCTATTACAACAATTCCATCAGAATACAAGAATACACAGAGTATAAACAAATAAATATTACACAGAAATATCAGAGATTCAAATTATATTTAAATACATAGCAGCGGAAAATAATACAATACACAACTAGAAGGAGATATACGGATACAAAGCTTTCCGGATATCGTTCCAGCTGTAAACCAGGATCCTGTGAATATAAATCTGCAAAACCAAAACTACTAGCTGCCCGTGACGAAAATAGGGGCACCCAGAGTTTAGGTTAAAACAATAAACTCCAGGTCAGTCATGTGACTGGTGTGAGAACTAAAACAGTTATTTAAAGCTTTACTTTAAAAGAGAGTAATTCAAGGGACCACGCCGTATAACACGGAACGGGTTTCCTCCCAAGAATACCAGTGCATAGAATAAACAACGCAATGCTTTTTCGAAAAATGAAGCTATTATAAGACCCAGGTCCCATCACACAATGCAACGCAAGCCGGAGGATAGGGTTTTCCCTTATAATAGCCAAGCACGCTTAGTACGTTTAAAACAAATCATTTGATACTATAATAAGTGTATAGTGTCAAAACAATTTCAATCATAAATATAAATCATAGGTGGCATAGCTACCATCTACTATGTCGCCATACTAGTTCTACAATTAAGACCGAATCACACGTATTGGAAATTGGATTCCGTCATGAGTCGAGGCAAGGGGCAAGCTCCTCTCCGCGTTCGAGACACTCTAGCAAATGCCTCCGGGCTACGCACTCTGGGCAACCCCGGATGCGGCTGGGCCGGTCCTCACTTACGTTAGAGGATTAATTATGCCTGAGCACACGTTTCCCGGTCCTTACAGACCTATAATCGAGGCGCCTCATTCCAACAACCACAAAGGTGAAAAGTATATAAATGTCAGGGCTGGTAAGTCACTGACACCACCATAGCTAGAAAGAAACGTCGTGCTCTCCCAGCGGTCCGTATCCCGTTTTTAACTCATACCGAGGTGTGAGGCTCGCGAATTCACGTTATACACAAAGCTGCCACGTAGGCCGTGCTTTGATCATCAACCACAAGACTTTGCTTTTCAACAGAAGCCTTGATCATTGCATCTTAGCGTGCCACACAGGCAATTCATGCCATGCGATTGATATCTATCGATATATAACCTCTAAGCTCGTACGTCTCAGAGAAGGGCGTTAAGCAAGAGAATAAATTCTCCGCCGCCAAACAGATATATATTTAACAGAAATCAATCAACACAGAATAAAATCCAATGTCAGACACACAATCCATTTACAAGTCCGTTCTGGGTCTGAATGAAACCGGAGGCACTTCCCTCGCATATCCATCCATCTCCAAGTACGTCTGGACGACCACCAACTATTTCCATCCTCTTGGGTGTACAGCCCAATCAGGATCGTCAGTAATTATCCCTACGATGTGAAGACTTCCGGTCTTCAACCACCATCTTCATCTTCGACTTATCGTCGAATTGGTTATTCAGAATGGGTATAAACCCGGACTTTCCGAACAACCCGCGTATATTGAAAACAAATGTTACACAAACACAACATACGCCTCATCCCAATTCAGAATATTCTTTTATTCATAAAATCACATTTTTAGGGAAAGGTTCCCATTAATTTTATCCAAGATAAATTCTTTCAAATTTATCTTTTGATCTTCCTTTGGATGTCATTTAAAACCAAATTATGGTTTTTCCAACTAGTCGAGATTAGCGAACCACACCGAAGTAATTATTTGTTTTATTTCCCAATCCCAACCTATTCATCCCATGAAGCAAAACTGGTAATACTCCATATCTAACACCACGATGTTATCGGTAAAATTAATTACCATTTCACGTTCAAATCTAATTAAAGATTTAACTATCGCTTTGGAGCAAAACTGGTAATACTCCTCCTCGCTCAATTTCTAAATTTGATAATTTAGATTATAGATTCACATTTCAATCTAATTGCAGATTCGTTAAAACTCCTTTTACTGGGTTAAAGAACTAGGTGTTATTTAAAACACAGTTCACGACAAACCCAAATCACATTCTAATTATTATCGGGTTAAAGAACTAGTGTTATTTAAAACACAGTTCATGATAAACCCACAAATCAATTCTAGTTCAATTCAAATCAAATATATTAGGAATTCCAATTATTTAAAACCCCTTTTTAAATCTAATTTATTTATTTAAAAATAAAAACCCGGGTTTTAAATTGAGTTCAAACTAGTTCATTTCGATAAAAATCTATTTTTATCTTTTCAAATATGGAGTTTTTCACCCCAATTTTTCTCAAATCATTCCTTATGATTTTACACAAATTATCGCTATTTTTAATAATTTTATCAAGGCCCGTACAGTCGATTTCCAACAATGGTCATCGAACTGCTCTTATAGCGACCTTTTTCAAATTTGATTTGGACGTATCTCCAAATCCAACCGTTAGATTTCAAATTTCTAATATTCATTAGAAAACACTTTTCGATACGAACCCAACGGTTCCGGTTTTAGGAGAATCCGACGGTCGGATCTCCCGTAATGTCCGTTTGAAATAAATGGTCGAAATTCACGAACTGCCGCGGCGCGGCGCGTTCTATTCAGGCCATTATATTATATATATAATATATATTTCGTCGATTCCTATTCAAAACGAATTTTATAAATAGTTTTGAAATTCGTTTCAAAATTCATTTCAACTTCCATTTCAATTCAAAGAAAAATTGAATTCTTCTTTATAAATTCGTTTTAGAATTCATTTCTATTTAATTCAAATTTCAATTCAATTTGAATTCGTTTCAATTCAATTTGAATTCGTTTTCAATTCAATTCAATTCAAATTGGTTTTCTATTCGATTCAATTCAAATTGGTTTTCTATTCGATTCGATTCAACTTGGTTTTCTATTCGATTCGATTCATTTTCTATTCAAATCAAATTCGTTTCGTTTTCTATTTGAATCAAATTCGTTTCGTTTTCTATTTGAATCAAATTCGTTTCGTTTTCTATTTGAATCAAATTTATTATATATTCAATTGAAATCAAATTGGTTTTCTATTCCATTCATTTCGAAATCGTTTTATATTCAATTCATTTCGAAATCGTTTTTTAATTCAATTCGAATTCAATTCGTTATTTCGTTTCAAAATATTCTATTTCGAAATCACTTTTCAATATTCATTTCATTTCGAAATCGCTTTATATTCAATTCATTTCGAAATCGCTTTATATTCAATTCATTTCGAAATTGCTTTATATTCAATTCATTTCGGTTTTCTATTCAAATCCAAACAAATTCCATTTCAAAATATTCAATTTCGAAATCACTTTTCAATATTCATTTCAAAATGAATGAAATTGATGTAAATATCGTTCACGGCAAAATGGCGTCAATCTAATCAACACGGCTTCATATATTCTATTTCAAATATTTCGTTTTCAAATATTTCTTTTTCAAATATTTCTTTTACAAATATTTCTTTTTCAAATATTTCTTTTATTAAAATATTTCGTTCAACACATGACTATTCTCAACGGATGAGTGCAGTCAACACATGAACCTTTATATTATAATATTCTTTATTTTTCAAATTGGAATGAGGCCCAATCAATTACCATATAATGTTAATTATATGGATTTTCATACAACACACGTATATAATAGCATTGAAAAATAATCAACCATCAACCAAAGTGCACTACACTGTATAAGCATCAAATATAGATATCTAACGCTTATAACAGCCTGTCAATCAATCGATCGACATATTTAATCAATCAGGATGAGTGAACTTCAAATTTCATCCCAACACCCGTGTGGGGTTTCAAACAATCAAACACAGATTTTATTTGTGCAGTTGGGCGATGTGTAAAATTTATCGACCCAATCAATGTCATTCAAATAGGTGTACATAAACAAACCGTCCGGTTTGTAAATGAATATTTTATTTATTCATATTCACTATATTCATATTCACGTTAAAAATTATATTTTTAACGATAAAACATTTTATTTCAACATATGAATTTAAATTCAGTTCATTCTTTAAATAAAATGATATTCTTATTTTTCTAATATATTTTAGAAAATTTCGGCGGCATAACGGCACGATACTAGAAACGGGACGAGGCCTAGCCTTATCCCCGGTCTAGTGAAGGCCCACGCCATTCACCCATCAATCAAATTCACCAAACAACCAAATTCAAATCAAATCAGCAAATTAATTTATGCAACCAAACAAACAAGTCCATGGTCTGTGGACGGTTGTGTCGGGTGCTACTAAGCACCATCTGCATCCTAGAATATATATATAACTAGAGAAGAAATTGAAAGGTGAGAGATTCTCACAAATAGCTATCCAAGCTCCACGGCACATCATTGATAGAAATCTTCATCGCTATCGCATCTTCGTCATTTTCGTTGCCCGTAGCCACTACATGTATAAAAATCGAATTTTTATATTTGCTGATTCCTTTAAAATAAAAATCACATTTTTATTTATTCACTTTCAATTTAAAAATCATATTTCTATAATCACTTCATTATAAAAATTATATTTTTATATCGCTCTCCTTCTAATAAAGATTATATTTTTATAACTCTACTTGGATAAAAATCATGTCTTTGCTATCATACCTATATAAAAATCATATTTTTAATATGCCACTAGTGTAAAAATTATATTTTTAACTTCCTTATTATATAAAAATTATATTTTTATATTCGCTACTCACATAACAAAGATTATATTTTCATACAGTTCTTTTCAAAACAAAGATGATATTTACACAACGTTCTTCTCCAAATCGAAAATACAATCTTTTTATAAACAAAAACACGATCCTTTTATATCGTTACTTCATGATAAAAATTAAATCTTTCTTTAACTTAAAAATCAAATCTTTCTAAGGCGATTCATATAATAAAAGATCATATTTTTATCACTATGTCCTCTATATAAAAATCTAATTAAATAAAATCAAATACAAGAAAGGAAGCTCACCACATTTTTCGTCGGAGGTGGTCTGGAGGCGCGCTCTGGTGGTAGGCGGCTGCTGTGCGAAGGAGGAAGATCTGCTCGCGCTGCCGGGGGGGTGCTGCTATTAGGGTTTCGAACGAGTTTGGGGGGGTGGTTTACTCGCGGGTTCAGGTGGGTGGAAGAGGGTGCGGTCGCGGATCCGTGGTGGGGTGGGGCTGCGCCTGCTGAGGCGGCGGAGGAGAGCAGTGGGGCGGGTGGCTTTGTGGGCCGAAGTTTCTCGATTTGGGACTGCGAATGATTGGAGGGAGGAGAAGTGAGGAGGAAGGAGGAGTGAGAGGGGCGGGTGTGGTGGCGGCCGCGTCAGTGGTGGAGGGAGGCGAGATAGCGACGGCGACGGGGATCGGTTTGGTGGGAGGGAAAAAAAAGGACATCGGGTTTGACTGTGAGGGTAAGGGAGAGAGAGGAATTATATAATTATATATATATTTTATTATTTAATTTTCCACTAAAGGTTGACTTTTCATATGATCTCCAAATGACACCCAACGACTGTCGCCCTTAGCTAATTACCCCCACTCCGTACCCAATGAGATATGTTTCGTAAGCTGATTCAGCTGTTTCGACCAGTTTCCGTCAAAATCAAAATATAAATCAGTATATATTGAATTTGAACGCGCATTTCAATTTACCGGGGCCACATACGGACCCGGAAAATTGCAGAAAAAAATATTTCTGACTTTGTATCGACGATACGGTCCTAACAAAACTAGTTTCGCCGAATTCTGAGACCGTTGGAAAAATGGCCAATTTCCAGTCGATTAAAATCAACTGAAACTGGTCAAACGCGTTTTCCTTTGCCACGCTCCCATATTGATTCGAAAAATTATGAAATTTGAAACCTAGCAATAATTTGACATCACGGACCCAACAAAACTGGTTTCGTCGAAATCCGAGGTCGTTTGCAAAATTTCTATTTTTAAGGACCTGAATTCCATAGCGACTATTCAGAATTTTCAACTGAACATATCTTTTGATTCCCGCTATGAAACCTTGATTTTTCGGATTCGTTGGAAAGATATCATCAATTAGATCCTAATGTCTTTGGTTCCACTAAAATCCGGATTGTTTTGCACCCGGTACATTCAATTGAAGTTTGAAATCGAATTATCGAACTACCGCGCCATTTTCAATTCCTTTTATAATTATATATAATTATTATATTCTAACAACGACGTATATAATATATACGTTCGAATTATATTCAAAATAAATTTCTCGTCGATTTATTTAAAATAATCTATTTTAAATATTCAAAATTCGCTAAAATTGCCAAAATAAAAATTTTAAACTGGCTCAGAATTTCCGGGTTATTACACGTAGCATTTGGCATGTTTTAGTGGAAAGGAAAGCGACGCAAGTCTGAAAAGCGGTGACTGGTTCTGTTTCGGCTTAGTGAAAACGGGGATGGCAAGTTAGCTGGTTTGAAGTTTTCTGGAAGCAGTGCAAAGCAAACTGGGAAACGCCGGGTAATAGAGGCATGCACGGTGATCAAGTCAGAGAGGAAAAACTGACGCTCGAAAATACTGGAGTTGGAAGTTCTATGCGTTCAGTGGGGTGGAGACGAGCTGCATTTGAAGGTTATGAGCTGTAGCAGAAGATGATGGGTTGACATGGAAAACGAGGAGCAGAGGAAGAGAGTCTGGCGTGACCTGAAGGCCATGCTGTGCGACGTGTTTAGATTGAATAATAGTGGAATGAGCTAGCATGGAAGGGGGCGCGCATCATGTGAACTAAAGTACTTGCTGTGTGTTTTTTTATAGGCAGTGTGATAGGAGGTGCAGGAGGAAGTTTGTGCAGTTTTGAGTTAGTGGAGGAATTGTTTAGTAAAGAGGAAGTGGTACGCGGTTATCTGGAGGATGAAATACTGGTGTGCGAGTCGTTATATGTGTAAGAAGGAGCGAATATGTGTAAGAATGGATTTCTCAACAATTTTTTGTTGTTTTTCATATATTGTATTATATAAGATGATAAATAATTTGTGATTGATTATTGTGTGTTTGGGATGTTCGAATAACATTGACCTGAAAAAAATTGGTATTTAAATACCGTAAACCATAATCAAATATATGGGAAAAGAAATTGTGGTTTTAAAAAGGATAATATATTTAAATTAGAAATGAAATTTAAATTAGCCTAGAATATAATAAGTTGTTTTAATTATATTAAAACAAGTGATTTGATTAATTAACAATGTCTATAAATGAGATGAAATAATGGCCATTAAATAAATTTGGAATAAAAATCTAAGAATAAAGTAAAACGGAATTGGGATTTGTTTTCAAAGGAAAGCGATGGAAGTATTTCGATGTTCGAAATGAAATAGGATTGAAATAAATCCGCAAGGATCTATAATTATAATTCGACTATGTCGAATAATATAAAGATAATTTATTCTTATATATAAAAATGAAATTTCAGGATTTGATGAGATAAATAAATATTTGGATTTGTTATCGAACAGGAAATCTAGATTTAAATTATAACTTAAAGTCGATAGCCACCACCAACCGCCCGTGTGCGAAGCACGGGTCTCATCCTAGTTATAACTTATAAAATGAGTTTATGAAATGAAATATGAAGTTTGGGTTTATAAAATAACAAACTATGTGGGATTTTAAAATGAAATGATATTTGTTGTTTCAATCAAGATTTAATTTAATAAAAATGAGTCCATATTTCTGTAAAGAAATAATATTCACATTTTAAAGTGAATAATGGTTTTGAAGCAAACGTTTTGCAAATCAGAATGATGATAAAAGGAAATTGGTAAACGCTGGAAGTCATAAATTCAAAAGTGAATTTAGAAATTTGGGTTGACCTTTAACAATGAGTTTATTCCAAGGTTCGGAACGTTAATCGAATATAGATTATTCGTAAGGGAGTTATAAGTTGAAATTCGATTATATCAAATTCAGGAAAGTAATATTTACTTTCCGTTTTTAGATGAAGATTATTTAATTATTTATTTAACTATTTTTTTATTTAAAATAAAGAATAAAAGTTATATTTTGAAATTAAAAATTTTTCAAAGGCAGAGATTATAACGTCATTGTTATAATCAAAGACTTCCGTAAAGATGTGGATTCGTAAACTGAATACGAAAGTTGTGTAAATAGTTTTCTAAATAAGAAATATAGAAATGGAGTCAAGGAAATTAGAAACTGACTGGAAATTGGTTAAGTTGAATAGCTGTTTGAGTATCGATCTGATGTTGGTTTCGGCCTTCGGGGTTGATGCTTAGAGAGTTGTTCTCTTACTAGTTTACAGTTAGGGACCGATGAATCGAGAAGAATGGCGATGCGTGAATAAGCAAATGGAAATATTTTCCGATGGTAATAATGTATATTTTCTAAATATAGTAAATAAGAGTTGTAGATATATGGAATTAACTCCCAATGTTAAAAAGGGATATTTTCTACGTATACAAAATAATAGTTTAAAATAGTGGGAAACGTTTTCCAAAGAAATCGAGAGATGCTTAGTGAGCTGGAAAAATATTTGTGTACAGATATTAAAGGGAAATTAGGGAATGAAATGATGATTGATCGATAAGATTTCCATTTGGGAATACGACCGTTGTTTGTACAGATGTTTTCCTTTGATAGTTAAATCACCGACTATCAAAGTTTTTGACCATTTCCGTTGTCACTACGGAGAGACTGGGATCGGATTTATTATTTGAAAACCACTCCGTATGGGCATTATCCTTTCGAATCAAATTGATTGAAGACAATTGAAGACGGAGTTTATACAAGGGTTATTCTGGTGATCCTAGGTAGAAATTGCCAAAGAAGGGTTTACAAAATAATTCCTTTAGGTTGTCCAATCCTAGGACAACTGGAATGGATGAATGTCTGACAAAGTGTATCTGGTAGACCGCGTAAGTTGATCATTTCAAACGTATTTATATTGGTGGCGGAGGAATTCGTTTCTCTTAGCTTATACCCATGGTATTTTTAGGGAAATCAATTTGAGATTTGACAGGTATGACGATGTGGCATTCAAAGTAAATAAGAAATGATCGGTTAAAAGATACATTATGACCTCAAGCCTCATCAACAATGAAATGACAGAAATCAGGCAGGCAACATGGCTAAGTGGGTCGCACCCAAGTAGGATATATGTCACCATCTCGAGAATGTTCATATTTATTACTTCTTTCGCTTCTGTATCTTCCGGGAACGGTTATGTTGGTATACCAACCGTAAGGTGATAATATATTCGGAACATTCAAGCGAAATGATTGGTCGGTCATGTGTGGCCGAGTTGCAAGATGTTCTTATTGAACTCCAGTGTATCGCTTCTAGAGTACACTAATCAGATGGTGATTCCATACCTTATCATAGTTGGAAATACATTACCCAATAAGAGCTCGCGATTTTTGATTGTATATTATATATGTAGAACGTGAGATGAAAGTGTTCTGCTAGATTTCGATTTACTTGATTTAGACATTATTATAATATCAGAAAATATTGATCTTAAGAAATATTTTGGGTTATCGTAAGGTAAGAACCGCCTGTGTTTATGTGTGAATCGGTCTTATGATTATCATTTCTTTTAAAGGGATTTTAAAGTTAAACAAAGTGATTGGAGTTTACTCACACCAGTCACATGACTGACACATATTTTATTTTGTTTTGATTTCCCTAAACTCTTGGGTGCCCAATTTTTGTACGAGCAGTCAAGTAGTCGGGATTTTTCAGATACGTGAAGGAGCTCAGAGTAGGAGGCTTTAAAGTAAGATATACATAGAGTTTTTTCTGTTGTGATATTATATGATAACGGTATGTATGTACAGTTACCAATTTGTATTTCCAAAGTTGTTATATAATATATTTTATTCGTTCGGCTGTGAGATTCGTGTTTACTATATTATGTTGTGATCTTCTTCTTCTTCTATTCTAAATTTTCTTTATTTTTATTTCTCACCCTCTAACTTCTTTCTATTAATGATCTTGTATTTGCGATCTTGGATAGTCGACATGGGTTTTGTGTTGATTTTCAGGGTCGAAAAATCCGGTCCTTACACATTGATTGATCGAAGTAACAGTATGAATCTTTCACGATCCATGGCGATTGTGTACATATATGAGTCGCTCATATCTTAACCATGTACATGAATGGATCGCTTTGAAATAGATCATTTGCATGTATAGGGTCAAGTGTGTATGGATCGGTAAAGAATGGATCGATTAGCAAGTTCTATCGGTTGGCCTAATTGCAATGTGTGTAAAGACTAATGAATCGTGATAACATGGATCGAGTCGATTAAGTTGATGGGTGGGTGAAAACAAGGGTCGGCCCATTGCGTAGCATGAACCATATACACTGAATATGGATCGTACATGATCCATATAAGAGATGGCATATCAAATTGTTGTTGAAAGGCATGGAGCGCAGAAGCTATGGGTCGTTCGTGATCCATGGGCATGGATCGTCAATCATATGGATTGCTAGTCAACTATATATGGACCGCAAATACTTCATTTCAAACTCCATGACTCTCCTACCTTTTCCTATAAATACAAGACCACTTTATTCATAAAAGGGTTAGAATTTCTCCAGTCGAAGCTATGCCATTATTGATCTTAAGCTTTTCCAACATCATTCGCTCTTCTCAAACATTTCCTTCTCCAAAATCCACGGAACTTCTTCACTGAGCTCGAGTATCAATATCAGATCCGATAATCATCAACACTTGTAGGATTCAAGTGTGATTCTACTCTGGAATTGAAAGACTGATTGTAAATCATTGAGGATTTTTGTAAATCAAGATCACACTTATAACTTGTAATGGAGAAATCAACGATGAGTGCATTCAAAGTGGACATAGGCGTAAATAGCACTAAACAACTATACATCCTGTGTTCCGCTCTACTTTTCTATTTTTACAGCTTTTAATCTTTCTTTTCTACAGTTGAAAGGTGTTCCTACACCTCTCTGATTGTTAGCATCATTTTTCATTGTTAACATTTTGGCATCCACAGTGGGGTCGTACCCACAGCCATAAGGTTAAGAGCCTTGATCAGGAAGATTTGAAGCCTATTCTTTTACAAT
Source organism: Allium sativum (assembly GCA_030737875.1). Classification (NCBI taxonomy): domain Eukaryota; kingdom Viridiplantae; phylum Streptophyta; class Magnoliopsida; order Asparagales; family Amaryllidaceae; genus Allium; species Allium sativum. The sequence goes on along the minus strand of CM060916.1, from coordinate 889,402,518 downwards.
AGATCCATAAGGTCTAAAATCCAGGTTCGTTGAAAGGATTTCTGTGTAAACTAAAATGTTATCAGATATTATGCCACCTTCAAAGAAGAATAGTAAATCCGTAAGAGCTTTTGGAAATGCTGTTAATGATGTCAAAGTCTCTCCTCCAACTAACAATCTTATTATTGCTCAAACTCCAAGAGATGGTGTTGGATGTCATTGTAGCCAGTTTGAACCAGTAAATGATATCTATGAATAAGATGTTGATGGATAAGCTGGATGCTCTTCTCGCTAATCAAATCAATCTATAAATCGCAGAGTTGAGATAGACTGGTGTAAAATGCACATTCCTCTGCTTCTGATCATTCCAAAAGGAATCATGATTTCTATGTAGAGGATAATGGATAACTCAAGCAAAATGTTAGCGTCAGGTAGTTGGAATGGCATCTACATTGGGGAATCCAAAGTGAATGCTGATGTTCTTAAAAAATCCCGGTCGAGAGAGAATCATTTTGGAAAGCATACTTCTCAAAAAATTGCAAGTCCCACAAAATGGGCACCTCCCCAAGCTGGAGGTACAGGGCCCCAATTCGCTAACCATGATCGCTTGCCCGGACAAGCATCCAGGAAAAGGATTGGCGTTTAACCCGTGGAGCGACACAATAAGGAGGAGTATATTTAGGAGATGATTAAGCATATCATGAAGGAAAGCTTGGCTAGAAATGAAGATGAAAGGGTGTGGGACTTTGCTCTAAGTAAAACTCCTTTTATTGAAAGGATTCATCATGCTGAATTTCCGAAGAAGTTTTTCCCTTCAGGCATGCCCGCATATAATGGAATCAGTAATCCTAATCTGCTTTTGTACAACTATGAATGGCATATGCATGGTGTGAGGGCGACACAAGAGTTCAAATGTCTTTACTTCCCCATCTATTTGGAAGGGGTAGCATCGCTATGGTTCACTAATTTACCACCAAAATCCGAAGATCAATTCTCCAATTTGGCAAGGAAGTTCTGGGAAAAATCACTACACCAGAAAATACTTTTGGTAGCATTGAAAAAACGCTACCATAACTTGTAGCAGCGTTTTAGAGAACGCTGTGATACAACATGGAACTGAAAGTCTGAATTTTTTTGTTGCATTTTAGTAAACGCTACCAAAAATCACCATATTGTAGCGTTTTTAACATGCAACTAAAGTGTTTTCTGTAGCGTTTTTTATATGCAACTACATAATTTTTTATATTACTTTACATTCATTTCTGTAGCACTTTTAAAACGCTACTAAAAGTTATTGATTGTTTAACAACATATTTTAATGCTATTATTTACAATTAATAACTTATACCATTTCCAATAACCACTTACATAATATCTATATTAAAATAAGTGATCAATCACATGATTTTCATAGTCAAGCCAATCATTAAACCACAAGCATATCATTACATAATCAAATTTAATATCCATAATCAGTTCGATTGTTGTTTTTAAAAATATGTCACATACCACAAGCATTCACAAACAGGTTTATACAAATAGTACTAACAAAAAATGACAACATATATAACAATTAAAGCCTTGTTCATTGCTTGATTACCAATAATTCTTTGTACATGTCTTTTTGGTGCGTCTTTCAGACCTAGAGAGCAAAAAACAAGGACATTAGTAGATTTACGATAATAGGTACCTAATTATTAATATTGAACCATAGCAAGTATTTTAAATTTTTTTAACACTTAGAAAAGTCGTCACTTAATGGATGATATTAATGTAGTTGGTTTTTATTTAACATGCAATGAATTAAGTTTACCCACAATCATAGTTTTCAATTATTTTGAATATAAAGCATGCTTATAAGAACCAGGTGGTGCTAGCATTCGTAAATGATGTCTGCGCACGACGAGGCTGCAATTCAACGCTGAGTTTTCAATGGGCTTATGAGTGCATGGAACATTACAAATACCTTCGTTCCGTTTAGTTTCAACTACAGGTTGATTCAAGTACTTATCATCTCTATGCAGTGCCAATGCATGGCGAATAAGCTCAATCGTACTCTCTTCTAACTCATAAATACTGCACCATTACACTTTAAACTTCTACCAAATAGAAACAAGTTGCATATAATTCAAGTAAAAAGAAACTAATAAAATAGTAGGTACTCACAAAATTAATTCTCATGTGGTAACTGTATTGAGATCAAATCCCCCATGTGTTTTGGGATCATTCTCTTCTTAGTCTTGTATGTATATAAAGAACTTTCTTGCTCGCCTCTTTTCAAACAGTCCCATCATTACTGAATTAAATGCTTCCACATCTATTGCGAGTACGCTATATGTCTGTTAACTTATTTAGTAGTTCATAACGAATAGTTAAACTAAATTCAACAGTATTATTATTTTACCTTTCCATCTTCGTACGCGAAGCTACCATCGACAACTATGAAGTTCATATATTTGATCACATTAGTGTGGATCGGTACCCGAACCTGTTCAACATTCACCATTCACCATAGTAAACTACAAAATCACCTAAAAATGTTCAGTATGTGATGTACCAAAATTCGTAGAAAGTAAAGAGCTTGCATTTTCCAATAAACATGAAATACAATGATAAATATAACTGAGAATCATATATGTTTAGTTAATCAAAACCCAATATTGTTGCTTCTGTAGGCATACTATGCATGTTGGTTTACGTTCACCATCGTGCTTATATAGAAATTGATGTGTTTTATTTGAAAAAACCAAGTGTATGCAAGAGTGTCATAAAAATTATCGAACACGAATGAGCTTCTATAGTCGAATGATTTATATGGTGAAGGTGGATCGAAGAAGAAGGAACTTGGCTATTTCATGTAAAAAAAGCAGTTATTTACCACAAAACACCATTAGAGTTCTTTCTATAAAATTCAAGTGGATGATTTTTATTTACTTTCTCGATAATATATATACGTTTTGTCTCAAAATTTTATAACTTTAGAATTTGGCTTGTTTATTTATATATATTTCTTCAATTCAGAGTGTAATGCCTGCATGACCAAAGGTTCACGATTTAAGTTTGATTGTTAAGATTTTTTTTTTTTTTTTTTCGAGGCAAAAGGTATTGTAACTCAACAGAGTTTCACGCCATATATAATAATACTATAAACATACATAGTAACGATTACAGCCCCAAAACATGCTTGCATCCAGCAAGACTTATACAATAGCATACTACCAAACGCCCATCCAGCAAGACAAATACAACAGAAATATACAACAAGAACAACACCCACTACACAAAACAACCAAAATACAACAACAAACCCAACCAGGCACAAGAACTATTGCAATCACCTGCTGTGCTCTCTATTGCCAAAGCAATCTTCAAGCAAATCAGCAAATTGCCAACACTCCACTCCTGCCCAAATATGAAAAAACTTTAGCACTTGAAACAGAATAGAGTTAGATGATTTAGCAATGTTGTTAAAACATCTATTATTCCTCTCTACCCAGCAAAAAGAAAAATTTATGTAGGCTAAAACATTAGACTTGCAAGTATCCCAGAATGCACATTGGTCACGAATAGCATCTCTCCAACCGTTTGATTGTTAAGTTTTTCATCGAATAAAAAAGAGTTTCAAGCATGCACACATCATATTTCTAAAAAAACACAGTCTACCAACCGTTTCATTGTGGTCGCAAGCATAGTTATATGGAGCAGTTCTTATATTTATACTCACTAAGCCCAGGTTCCGTCTAAAAGGAAAAAAGATATTACATGAACAATATTTTGAGATATGATTCTTTATGAAAACGTAAATAGTGAGCCTAATCTTTAATATTGTTTTCATCTATGACCAATAAAAAAAAGTCATATAGGCTCGGCATAAATATACCATATTTTGTAGTATGTTCAGCTAGGGAGGGCAGGTAAAGCAGCCCCGCCCCTTCCAATAAATGTGTAAAAAAAATTTGTTAAAGATTAGATCTTTGGAGATTTTAGAGAAATCATTACTGTTTTCTTTATCTATCAAGTTACATGTAAGAATCCATTTTCAGCATGGCTGATCCAAAATCAATATGCTACATATATCGATTGTGGAAGGAATTCGAAGCACTTTTTCGAAATATAAAGTTGTATTATAAGCACAAATATATCTTAAAATTAGATGAAAAAGATTTCAGAACACTAACAATTTATGTAAGATAACCGCGTGAGCGGTTTGATGGATCAACCGTAGCGACCTACTCGTAATGATATGGGAAATGAATATACATTGTGGGATTTGATCTTGTGTGCAACTATATGTTCGTCTTAAGCATTGTGAGATGCTTTATATACTGCACAAAATCATATCCCTCATTTATAAGCGAAGGTTACATAAAGTGTGCGATAGAGACTCAAATTGAAAAAATAAATAAGATATCTATAATTTGGGAGGTTCAGCTTTCATCGTCTGAAACGTATCCAAGGGCATTATGTTTCTTATATGCCCTTTATCATGAATAAAACAAAAGGATATAAATCCCTTTTTATATCAAGTGAACCAACCGAATAGCCTTTAGGTAAAGTAGCACTATAATTTTCTCCTTATACGAACTGACTTTTCAACGAGTTTGACATTATCCGATATTGCCTTTTTTGGAAAAGGTAAATAAGCTTCGTAGATGCTATTGGTGACTCTTTCAGCGCAACACAATACTAACTTAAATGAAATAGTTGACGTTAAGTAATGATAACACGGGAATGGACCTTTTTGACATCAATCAGAAACTTTAGGGTGCGTTCGCAGCAAAGTTTTGGCACGCTCAACTTTTTGTTCGCGTCCGACGCGTCGGACGCGAGCACTTTTTTCCACTTCCAAATGGAATGACCGCTGGATGTTGGAAATCAAGCCATTGGCGTCCGACGCGTCGGACGCCAATGGCTTGATTTCCAACTTCTCTTCCTCCCTATATATTACCCCCTCTATCTTAACACCTTACACAATACAGCTTCTTCAACTCTTTCTACTTATTCGACTAATGTCAAACTCCTATTCATCCTCCGAGAACGACGATTTGATGGAGCTCTACGGGGTTTATCTGATTCAGAATGAAAGGAGAAATCATATTACGCGGATTAATACTTCGGAGTTCACTGGCTTATCTTGGATCAACGAAATTTTGAATGGCCATCAAAGTCGTTGTCAAAATAATTTTCGGATGAAAAGGCTTTGTTTCTACGCATTATGTGAGAAACTGCAACATCATGGTCTCGCTTCCAGACCAGAAATCTGTGTCGTCGAAATGGTTGGAATATTCATTTATATAATGAATACTGGGCTTTCAAATAGACAACTACAAGAAAGATTTCAACGATCAGGTAGCACAATTTCCGTTTGTTTTCATGATGTCCTAAACGCTTTTCAATTACTCGCTGCTGATGTAATAAAGCCAGCGGAACAACAATTTAATATTGTTCCACATCACATCAGAACTTCCACCCGGTATTACCCGTATTTCAAAAACTGTATTGGCGCTATAGACAGTACCCACGTATCTGCACATTTACCCGCTGATCAAATTATCCCTTATATTGGAAGAAAAGGGTTTGCAACTCAAAATATATTAGCGGTTTGTGATTTCGATTTACAGTTTACGTATGTTATGGCTGGTTGGGAAGGGGCTGCACATGATAGCAGAATTTTTAATGCTGTTACAAACGATAGAAACTATAACTTTCCTTACCCTCCAGCTGGACAGTATTATTTACTTGATTCGGGCTATCCACTACAGACTGGATATTTACCGCCATATCGAAATATGAGATATCATATTCCGCATTTCCATGATACAATGAATCAACCAAAGTCGGCCAATGAAGTGTTTAATTACTACCATTCGAGTTTACGGATGGCCGTAGAACGAACATTTGGCATTTGGAAGAAAAAATTTACCATTCTCAACAAGATGCCTACATATCGGTTTCAAACTCAAGTGAAAGTTGTGGTGTCTACAATGGCCTTACACAGCTTCATACGCAAATACAATAGTGGTGACCCAGATTTTATGGCTTTTGATGATGATCCTGAACGAATACCCGATAATTACTTGACGGAATATTATAGTATGAGAAATACGACGAATAGAGGCACGGAACGTGTTCAAGCAGAAGGATCCCGAGAAATGTCATTAGTTCGAGATACCATTAGAGATCGGTTGGTTGCTGCGGGTCTGCACTAATTTGAGTTTGTATTTGTAACTGTACTTGTATCTGTATTAGAAACTGTATTTGTATTTGTATTCGAATTTGCCAAACCATCTCTATTTAAATCTTATTTTAAAAATACCACGCTCAAATACCCCGTTCGTCGCTAAAAACACAATTCCCCTTCGCTACAGTACCACGCTCAAATGGCACGCTCAAATGCCACGCTCAAATGTCACGCTCACGTTCGTTAAGAACGCACCCTTACTTGGAAGATAAGAACGTGCCATCAGTGCAACCTCCGTTATATGATTGGTAAAAGAAGATTAAAAGCTGGTATTACAGACACAGAAGCATGAGGAATTTTTTTTAATAGACATACCCCCCTCGACCAATAATTGAGAGCATTCCTCCAGTTTTCCAAGCAAAAATAAACAAAAAAAGGCAATATTGTTTTTCCCTTGTCCTTTAGTGTAACACCCCATGTATTCTATAACAGTGAAATTCACAAATTAAAGAATAATTAATTTCAAATCAAAGAACTAAGAGAAACGGGATACTCCATTGCGTTCGTCTCGGAAAAATACGCGAAATAGAGTCCGAGTTTTCGAAAAACGGAGTCCGTATGAAGAAGATATGGCCTCCGGAAGTTTCTGAATTAAGTTTAAAATTCGAACATAAGAAAGACAGCTCAGAAAAATAATTCAAATTCAAAAATCGGGCCCAATTGGCCAAGGCGGGAAAAGTCCCGCCTAAGGCACCCAGGTCGACTATGCTGTCGACCTGGTCTAGCCAGGTCGACAGGGCTGTCGACAGGGCTGTCGACCTGGTCCAGAGCCAGGTCGAACCCAGCCCACCCTGGCTGGCCAGGTCTGTGTTTGGCCGATTTCCAGAAGACTGCTTTGTCACTAGGGCTAGGTGGCAGGCTCTAATTGGTCTCTCTTTCGAATGAATGGCTACGATCAATCCAAGCAATATCGATGGTCCTAATCAGTTCATAAACTCTATAAAAATGACCCTAGACTCAACCTAATCTATTCATTCAAAAATAAGAACGAGGCCATTATGCTGCGGAGGAACGACTAGGAGTAGCCACCAATTTGGGAGAAGACTAGGAGGCAAATTCTAAAGCATAAAGCAACTCAAAACAAATCAAATCAACAAGAAGTCGCATCTCCAATTGGAGAATTCGCCACACGATTGTAAGTAGAGTATTATTTTGGTATGAACAAAAAACTGTGTTGGTTTGTATACTTGATTTGTGGTGATAAAGTAATTCATATTTGTGCGTTACTATGATTCTTATCGATTTGGAATATTGTATACGTTTGGATATGCTCAAATTATGTTATTCATTATAAAAACTACATGTTTGCGGTAGTTTTATGCAAGTATACGTTTGGAATATTCGCAAATTATGTAATCCATGTTGAAGCTACATGTATGTAGTTGTTTAATTGAAATTCATGCAAGTTTGTGGTTTTGCTACTATGCCATCATAATGTGTATTTTTATACAAAAATCATTTTGTGAGTAATTGGAGCAAATTTGGGTTATTATAATCCATATGAAATTATGTTGAAAATTTGGCATCATGACATATGTATTAAGCCATACTTTTGTACTAGAAAACCTCTTTGTGAACTTATGAATATGACTAGGCTATGATTGATATTTTGCATAATTGAAAACCATGTTAGGTCTATATTGTTAACAAGAATTATATGATGACATATGTGGTACATAGCTAGGTTAGATTCAAAATCCCATTTGCAAGTTTGCATGACTAAAGTAAAAATCATGATTTCATGTTAGAAATATTTATGCCATAAGTATATGTGTGCCATGGTTATGTGAATAGATTTAGAATCATGATTAAGTTGGATTAATTCTTTTGTATTAGTCACAAAAGTAAGCACCTTTGTAAACATGTAGTAATCCTATAAACATGATTTGCTTATGTTTGACATTATGCCTAAATAAAATATAGGTTTATGTTGTAGTTAAGCCTATGTGTCAATAGTTATATTCTTAACTTAACTACAAGTTTACATGCTTTGATTTATGTCACTTATGCTTTATGACCAAAGTATACATTACTGCTATGCAAGTACACCAGTTTCTAATTTGTAATTCCAACGTTATGTTGCAAGTTCATGCGTTCACATTCCCCTTTTTGTGTATGTAATCACGCTTTAAGCCTCCCCTTTTTCGCATGGCTAAGTTGGGCTTAAAAAGGCTAAGCCCAACATATATATAATAAACGGACGTATTAAACGGGGGAGAATAACGTTGGGTTAAATTTATTAATAAATGAAAAGATAAAGTAAAGGGGCCCAAATTCAAGAATGGGTTGGGCCCATGATTGGTGTAACCTTTACACCATTGATTTTTAATAATGGGCCGCAAATATTTACATATAAGGAAGTAAAGAAGAAAGACAAAATATGTAAATGTAGAAAATACGATATGTTTAACCCGAGGTTGGATTGAGTTGTGATGTAAACCTGCCCGGAACCGCCCGGCTGTCCAGTAGTCACAACAATACCTATCCAATGTGGGTGGTTAAACATGGAGCCCAAAAAGGACCCGAGGTTAGACTGAGTTGTGGCGTAAGACTGCCCGGACCCAACCGGCAACAGGCAGCCACAACAATACCTGTCTAATGTGAGAGGTCAAGGCTTTAATAAGACAATTAAGGCTGAGTCAGGGTTGATAGGATTAAATGAACTAAAAACTTAATCAAAAGTGGGACATGCTAAACTAAACAGACTGATTGGGGGTTAGGTTATAAAACACTTAACCAACTTAGCATGTTGGCTAGAAATAGAAAACCTAGTAGCGGGGGACCCTTTTCAGTAGTAACCCTATAAGGTGTATCATGATACCCTGAAACTAGGCAGGGTGGGGCACGATTACTGGGCTGATTGTAAGAGGTCAAATCGACGGCGGTGGTGTAGCAGTGTAGGTTCTAACGAGGTGTGGGCGTGCACTCACTCCAGCGCAGAAAAATAAGGCACTGGGCACCAGTAGCATACCTGTGCATTCTAGAGTTGTGTCGGGCCGCCGCCATGGGACTTGATACACCCCATGGTGGGACCAGCATAGGTAACTACAACATCGGGGGCCGTAAGACACATGTAACTATGCGAGTAGGAGCCGATCATCGAGAAATGGATCACTTCACCCAGATTATGGGGTGCCAGTTGGGAACTAGTTTATATGGGTTCAGAGATTAATATGGGGGGTACGATAGCATATTCGACCCTAGACAACTTAACTAAGTTTATAGTGCTTTCCCACTTCTTGTTTATGCTTATCATACCCAGTTCTTTATTCATAGACAGAATAGTCCTAGACTTACTCAGGCTTTATGTCCGACTCTACTTTTCTTTTGTCTTCTTTTCTTCCGTTTCCCCCCCCCAGGTACTCAGGGAGGGAATACCGCAGCTTGACCAGCCTTCACATCCAGCTTGAAGAGAAACAATATATTGCTTGGACCTTTTCGTTTTGGACTATGGCTTTGGACAACCACTATGGGGCTTTTGCAGTTTATTTATGTTTTCTTTATGCTTCTTTAAATAATGTAATTCAAGACAGTTATGATGATGTTGTGATTTTGGAAGTATGTAAGACAATTGTGGGAATGTTGTTGTAACACGTATTTTCTCTTATGAAATAAAAGTTTGCTGTTTTTCCGTTGTTCAAAATATGTGTTCTTATATCTGTCTTGTATATCTGTGACTTATACTTATAAACCTCCACCAAAATTAGGGCATTCCCTTTGAGAGTGACCCTAACGGAGGTGGGGTGTTTCACTTGGTATCAGAGCATAGGTTTACCAGATAAGATAAAAAGTTTTGAAAATTTATTTTCAAAAAGGAAATTTAAAGAAGCATTTTTAAAAGATAAAATATTATTTTGTTTTAAAAGGCAAAGTCCCCCAAAGCCATAGGTACTATCTCTTATCCTTCGTTTTGAATCTATCCTTTTTGTTTCAGCATGTCCGAAGAACTTAACTTGCCAGAAGGGGTGCCAATACCTGGTTGGTTTAGACGGTTCTTAGAAGCAAGGGCCACTCAGCCAGGTCCTACCGTTCCTCCTCCCCCAGCTGCAGGAAATCATCCAGCTGCAGCGGCACCTCTTCCTCCACCTCCTCCGCGGGAAACACGTTTGCTAAGATATGTAAAGATTTTAAAGCTATGGGAGGAAAGGACTTCCATGGAACTGAGTCCTTCGTGGCAGCTAGAAATTGGCTGAAAGAAACTGAGGACCTATTCATCATCTTTGAGGTAGAAGATAGACAGAAAGTACAACTGGCAGTGTGGCTATTAAAGGGCGAGGCTTCCTACTGGTGGGAAGTCACTAATGCTGAAAGACCAGTGGAGACATGGGAGGACTTTAGGGCAAGGTTTGAGGCTAAATTTCTCTCAGATGCAGAAAGGAGTTTGCAGTTGGAAAAATTCTTATTTCTTAAGCAAGGGAACAAGACCGTCAGAGAGTATGTTAATCAGTTCGATGAGCTGGCTAGGTTTGGGCTGGACCTAGTCAACACCCCGCACAAGAAGGCTCTCCGTTTCGTCAAAGGGTTGAATGAGCCATTACACAGTTTGGCCATGACCCATATACCAATGGGAGCTACGTATGAAAGACTGGTGCAAATGGCATTGTTGAACGAAGAGGATAAGGGCAAGAAGGAGACAAAGGCAGAAAGCTCTCAAGGGAAGAAAGAGGGTTTACAGCCTAAGAAGACAGACTTTAAGAAAGGCGGGAAAGGTAACAAAGAGAAGAGGAAGTGTAATTTCTGTGGCAAAGTGGGGCACTTAGTAAAGGACTGCCGGAAAAAGAAGGCCAAGGAAAATGGTGGGTGCTTTTCTTGCGGTGAGACAGGCCACAGGGCTAAGGACTGCCCAAAGAAACGAGGACAGGGGCAGAGGGCTGGATCCACCTCAGGGGCACAGGTTCATGTGCTAGAAGCGCCACCTCTGCAACAGCGAGGTATAAATACTTCTGTAGAAAGTGTAGTTTATCTTTATGATCACCCCGTTCGCACTTTATTTGATTCTGGCGCATCACACTCCTTTATCTCGTCTGCTTTAGTAGAATCTCTGCACCTAAAAACTAGTATGGTAGAGGACCCCTTAATTGTTTCAAATCCAATTGGGGGCCCAGCTCATTTGTCTATGATCTGTTTGGGATTGAAAATTTCTATTCTAAGCGTAGAATTTCAATGTAGTGCCTTCGTTTTGGGCTTTTCGGGGTATGGTTTGATTTTGGGCATGGATTGGCTATCCAGTAATGGGGCCATCCTTGATTGTGAGAAAAGGGTTGTTAGGCTCCTAACCCAGCTCGATAATACTTTGGAAATTTCTTGTAATCCCTCATATGCGGTTATGCTTAGTTATCTTGAATCGCTAGATGCCTCTGTTGAAAATTTGCAATCAGTTAAAGTGGTCCGGGAATATCCGGATGTCTTCGAAGAGGTGAAGGGCTTGCCTCCGAAGCGGGAGATAGACTTCCGCATATATCTTGTAGATAATGCAAAGCCCGTTGCGTTGCCCGTTAGACACATGGCTCCACGGGAAAGGAAAGAGCTCAGTAAACAGATTAAAGAGCTTCTAGAAAAGGGGTTCATTAGGAGGAGCATATCAGAATGGGGCGCTCCAGTGGTGTTCGCTACAAAGGCGGACGGCTCACTCCGTCTATGTGTTGACTATAGGGAGCTCAACAAGTTAACAAAAAAGAATAGGCACCCTCTCCCTAGAATTGACGATTTGTTTGATCAGCTTGTAGGAGCGTCTGTTTTCTCCCAACTCGATTTAGCGACCGGTTTTCATCAGCTAAGGGTGGCTGAAGATAGTATCGATAAAATGGCATTCAGAACCCCAGACGGCTTCTTTGAATGGCTTGTCATGCCTTTCGGCTTGACAAACGCACCTGCTTACTTCGTAGACCTGATGAGTAGGGTATTCAGAGATTTCCTCAACAAGTTCGTAGTGGTCTTCGTAGATGATATCCTTATCTTCTCAAAGAGTGAAGAGGAACATGCTCAGCACTTAAGGGCAATCATGGAAACTCTGCGAGTCCATAAACTAAAAGCCAAATTCTCCAAATGCCACTTTTGGAGAGAAGAAGTGAGGTTCCTTGGGCACATAGTATCCAAACAAGGGTTAGCAGTGGACCCTGCTAAGGTAGTGGCGGTACAGGATTGGAAGACGCCAAGGAATGCAAATGAGGTCCGAAGCTTTCTAGGACTAGCAGGTTTCTATCGAAAGTTCATAAGGGATTTTGCGAAAATCTTAGCTCCGCTCACGAAATTGACTAAGAAGAATCTAGTGTTCAATTGGGACTTGGATTGCGAGTTTGCTTTCCAACGACTGAAAAGGGCTCTTACAACAGCCCCAGTTTTGACGCTGCCAGATGGGAGCAAGATGTTCACTGTTTATACGGATGCATGTGGGACAGGGCTAGGCGCCGTCTTAATGCAAGAAGGAAGGGTAGTAGCTTATGGCGGGAGGCAGTTGAAAGTGCACGAAAAGAACTACCCGACCCACGATCTTGAGTTAGCCGCCATCGTCTTTGCACTCAAGTCTTGGCGACACTATCTCCTAGGTGAGAAGTTCGAACTTTACACTGACCATAAATCGTTGAAATATCTTTTCTCGCAGAAAGATCTTAACTTGAGGCAACAGAGATGGATGGAGTTTCTTGCCTCGTACGATTTCGAAATCTCCTACACTCCGGGCAAAGGCAACGTAGTGGCAGACGCGTTGAGCCGAAAGAAATTGACCCTAAGCCCGCTGTTTGTTGAAAGACAAAGCCTAGAGTTTATATCCAGCTTCGACTTTAGGCCCTCCTCCGATTTTGTACCAGGCTTGCTAGCATCTCTCGAAGTGCGCCCAACTTTAGTGGATTCAGTAGGGACAGCACAGCGCGAAGACCCTCAGCTTGTGGAAATGATTGATAGGCTAATTAGGGGTGAGACTTCAAGTCACCTCAACAGATACTCCATCGACGATAAGGGTTTGCTAAGGCGAGACGGAAAACTATGCGTCCCACAGACAAAAGATTTAGTAAAGAAGGTTCTCGAGGAAGCACATCACTCCAAGATGACGATACACCCAGGCGGAGATAAAATGTACAAAGATATAAAAAGGACTTTCTTCTGGAACGGCATGAAAAAGGACGTGGCAGAATTCGTTTCTAAGTGTATGGTGTGCCAACAGGTTAAGGCGGAACAGAAAAAGCCTGGCGGACTGCTACATCCTCTGGAGGTCCCGCAGTGGAAGTGGGATAGCATCTCAATGGACTTCATCGATGGGCTGCCTAGGTCTAGGAGAGGCAACACTAGCATTTGGGTAATAGTGGATAGGCTTACTAAAAGTGCCCACTTTTTACCTGTCAAAAGTAAAAGAACTGCCTCATCCCTAGCATCACTTTACCTCAAGGAAATCGTTCGACTCCATGGAATACCATCCAGCATTGTTAGTGACCGAGACCCCATCTTCACCAGTGAGTTTTGGCGGAGTCTGCAAGAAGCAGTAGGAACGCAGTTATGCTTGAGCACAGCCTATCATCCCCAAACCGACGGCCAAACAGAAAGAGTGAACAGAGTTTTGGAGGACCTTTTAAGACTATGCGTCCTCGACTTCGGAGGGACATGGGAAGACCACCTTCCTTTGGTGGAATTTGCCTACAACAACAGTTATCAAGCAACCATCGGAATGGCGCCCTTCGAAGCTTTATATGGAAGACCGTGCCGATCGCCCACTTGTTGGTGGGAGTCTACTGATAAGCTCATACTTGGACCAGATATGATCCGAGAGACTTCAGAGAAAGTAGACTTAATACGAAGAAGGATGAAGACGGCCCAAGACAGACAAAAGTCCTACGCTGACAAGAGGAGAACCGACCTTGAATTTGAGGTTGGGGACAGAGTTTTTCTTAAGGTATCTCCGCTAAGGAACGTTGTTCGTTTTGGAACCACAGGAAAACTAGCACCAAGGTTCGTAGGGCCATTCCCTATCATCGAGAAAATTGGGAAAATGGCCTATAGATTAGAGCTACCCGAGAAACTGGCCGGAGTCCACAACGTTTTTCACGTTTCACATCTCCGAAAATGTCTACATGAGTCTGCTGAAGTGGTAGAGCCAAATATCCTCGAAGAAGCCGAAGTGGAACGCGAAGCAACCATAAGAAAAGTTCCAACCCGCATACTAGGAACGGAAGTGAAAAAGCTACGCAACCGCGAAGTCAAGCTCGTCAAAGTTCAGTGGAGCGACGCCGAGGGAGACGCGACTTGGGAAACTGAAGCTAGAATACGCACTGCCTACCCTTTTCTTTTCAAGGGTACATCCTTGATCTTTCTTTTTCCTTAAGTTGCGCTTTTATCTATCTTTTTAGGTATACTTCCTCGACCTTATCTTTTAGGTAGAAACCTTTTGGATGAAAACATGTAATTGAAACATGTTATGGATGATGGTTGCAAGTGGTTGCAAGTGATTGCTAGTGGTTGCTCGTGGTTGCATATACACACACAATCTAGGTTTTAAATCGGCTCAGTCACTTCATATTGCATATGCATATATGTTTGCATTCGTATATGGTTGAACTTTAATGTGTTGTCATATGGATGTTGCATTTGTATGAATGATTGTGCACTCATGTAGAATCATGAATAGGAAAATTTGCATACATGATGGATTCATGGCACTTACATAATTCGCATTAAGGAGGTCAACTGAATCAGTAGACCGCCTGATTTTGCATTAGATAAGTACATGTACACACACACTCTTCGCATATGATCATGAAGCATTAGAAGTATTTTAAGGACAATGGATGCTCGTGTTTGATGGATGAGTAGATGGATGATTGGATGTTAGGATATACATTCCTCCTAACTTGAAGATTTCGGGGACGAAATCCTTTTAAGTGGGGGAGAATGTAACACCCCGTGTATTTTATAACAGTGAAATTCACAAATTAAAGAATAATTAATTTCAAATCAAAGAACTAAGAGAAACGGGATACGCCATTGCGTTCGTCTCGGAAAAATACGCGAAATAGAGTCCGAGTTTTCGAAAAACGGAGTCCGTATGAAGAAGATATGGCCTCCGGAAGTTTCTGAATTAAGTTTAAAATTCGAACATAAGAAAGACAGCTCAGAAAAATAATTCAAATTCAAAAATCGGGCCCAATTGGCCAAGGCGGGAAAAGTCCCGCCTAAGGCACCCAGGTCGACTGGGCTGTCGACCTGGTCTAGGCAGGTCGACAGGGCTGTCGACAGGGCTGTCGACCTGGTCCAGAGCCAGGTCGAACCCAGCCCACCCTGGCTGGCCAGGTCTGTGTTTGGCCGATTTCCAGAAGACTGCTTTGGCACTAGGGCTAGGTGGCAGGCTCTAATTGGTCTCTCTTTCGAATGAATGGCTACGATCAATCCAAGCAACATCGATGGTCCTAATCAGTTCATAAACTCTATAAAAATGACCCTAGACTCAACCTAATCTATTCATTCAAAAATAAGAACGAGGCCATCATGCTGCGGAGGAACGACTAGGAGTAGCCACCAATTTGGGAGAAGACTAGGAGGCAAATTCTAAAGCATAAAGCAACTCAAAACAAATCAAATCAACAAGAAGTCGCATCTCCAATTGGAGAATTCGCCACACGATTGTAAGTAGAGTATTATTTTGGTATGAACAAATAACTGTGTTGGTTTGTATACTTGATTTGTGGTGAAAAAGTAATTCATAATTGTGCGTTACTATGATTCTTATCGATTTGGAATATTGTATACGTTTGGATATGCTCAAATTATGTTATTCATTATAAAAACTACATGTTTGCGGTAGTTTTATGCAAGTATACGTTTGGAATATTCGCAAATTATGTAATCCATGTTGAAGCTACATGTATGTAGTTGTTTAATTGAAATTCATGCAAGTTTGTGGTTTTGCTACTATGCCATCATAATGTGTATTTTTATACAAAAATCATTTTGTGAGTAATTGGAGAAAATTTGGGTTATTATAATCCATATGAAATTATGTTGAAAATTTGGCATCATGACCTATGTATTAAGCTATACTTTTGTACTAGAAAACCTCTTTGTGAACTTATGAATATGACTAGGCTATGATTGATATTTTGCATAATTGAAAACCATGTTAGGTCTATATTGTTAACAAGAATTATATGATGACATATGTGGTACATAGCTAGGTTAGATTCAAAATCCCATTTGCAAGTTTGCATGACTAAAGTAAAAATCATGATTTCATGTTAGAAATATTTATGCCATAAGTATATGTGTGCCATGGTTATGTGAATAGATTTAGAATCATGATTAAGTTGGATTAATTCTTTTGTATTAGTCACAAAAGTAAGCACCTTTGTAAACATGTAGTAATCCTATAAACATGATTTGCTTATGTTTGACATTATGCCTAAATAAAATATAGGTTTATGTTGTAGTTAAGCCTATGTGTCAATAGTTATATTCTTAACTTAACTACAAGTTTACATGCTTTGATTTATGTCACTTATGCTTTATGACCAAAGTATACATTACTGCTATGCAAGTACACCAGTTTCTAATTTGTAATTCCAACGTTATGTTGCAAGTTCATGCGTTCACATTCCCCTTTTTGTGTATGTAATCACGCTTTAAGCCTCCCCTTTTTCGCATGGCTAAGTTGGGCTTAAAAAGGCTAAGCCCAACATATATATAATAAACGGACGTATTAAACGGGGGAGAATAACGTTGGGTTAAATTTATTAATAAATGAAAAGATAAAGTAAAGGGGCCCAAATTCAAGAATGGGTTGGGCCCATGATTGGTGTAACCTTTACACCATTGATTTTTAATAATGGGCCGCAAATATTTACATATAAGGAAGTAAAGAAGAAAGACAAAATATGTAAATGTAGAAAATACGATATGTTTAACCCGAGGTTGGATTGAGTTGTGATGTAAACCTGCCCGGAACCGCCCGGCTGTCCAGTAGTCACAACAATACCTATCCAATGTGGGTGGTTAAACATGGAGCCCAAAAAGGACCCGAGGTTAGACTGAGTTGTGGCGTAAGACTGCCCGGACCCAACCGGCAACAGGCAGCCACAACAATACCTGTCTAATGTGAGAGGTCAAGGCTTTAATAAGACAATTAAAGCTGAGTCAGGGTTGATAGGATTAAGTGAACTAAAGACTTAATCAAAAGTGGGACATGCTAAACTAAACAGACTGATTGGGGGTTAGGTTATAAAACATTTAACCAACTTAGCATGTTGGCTAGAAATAGAAAACCTAGTAGCGGGGGACCCTTTTCAGCAGTAACCCTATAAGGTGTATCATGATACCCTGAAACTAGGCAGGGTGGAGCACGATTACTGGGCTGATTGTAAGAGGTCAAATCGACGGCGGTGGTGTAGCAGTGTAGGTTCTAACGGGGTGTGGGCGTGCACTCACTCCAGCGCAGAAAAATAAGGCACTGGGCACCAGTAGCATACCTGTGCATTCTAGAGTTGTGTCGGGCCGCCGCCATGGGACTTGATACACCCCATGGTGGGACCAGCATAGGTAACTACAACATCGGGGGCCGTAAGACACATGTAACTATGCGAGTAGGAGCCGATCATCGAGAAATGGATCACTTCACCTAGATTATGGGGTGCCAGTTGGGAACTAGTTTATATGGGTTCAGAGATTAATATGGGGGGTACGATAGCATATTCGACCCTAGACAACTTAACTAAGTTTATAGTGCTTTCCCACTTCTTGTTTATGCTTATCATACCCAGTTCTTTATTCATAGACAGAATAGTCCTAGACTTACTCAGGCTTTATGTCTGACTCTACTTTTCTTTCGTCTTCTTTTCTTCCGTTTCCCCCCCCAGGTACTCAGGGAGGGAATACCGCAGCTTGACCAGCCTTCACATCCAGCTTGAAGAGAAACAATGTATTGCTTGGACCTTTTCGTTTTGGACTATGGCTTTGGACAACCACTATGGGGCTTTTGCAGTTTATTTATGTTTTCTTTATGCTTCTTTAAATAATGTAATTCAAGACAGTTATGATGATGTTGTGATTTTGGAAGTATGTAAGACAATTGTGGGAATGTTGTTGTAACACGTATTTTCTCTTATGAAATAAAAGTTTGCTGTTTTTCCGCTGTTCAAAATATGTGTTCTTATATCTGTCTTGTATATATGTGACTTATACTTATAAACCTCCACCAAAATTAGGGCATTCCCTTTGAGAGTGACCCTAACGGAGGTGGGGTGTTTCATTTAGCAAGAGAAGAAAGTTTAGCAATTCAATCAGCATCGCCAAGTGATGAATAAAGAAGTAGCAAGCCACTCATACCCATTGCATTTGATAAGCATCCTTCTGCCGGATCCAACTGCAAAATAGTGGTGATTATTTGTTGCACACCAAATTCTATTTCTTTACTTTCATATTACAAATCATTTTCATTGTAATAAGCCACTCAAATCCATTACTTATTGATTGATTGTGTTTGTGTGGTACCACCTGCAGACTGTAATTTTGAGAAACTAAGACCAGGTGCCGCTGTGTTTAATACATAAATAATTCTCCACAATAATAACCACTGACTACGAAAATAGATGGAGGTAAAAGGTTAAAAAATTAAATCATATTCTATAAATATGTATGTTATTGTTACCCTTGCTCTCCATTACCCCATATGTAGAAGGGCAATTTTGGTGGTTCACTAGAAATGAAATTCTTGAGATATAACAGACGAAACCATCCAGTATTAACCATAATCATACTTATTTTTTACTTAATAATAATAGTGTTATATATAAGATTTTACAACAACCAAATTTTTTAAACAATCCTATTAGCGTTACTACTCAGTGTTAAAAAGAGATAAAGTATTGTACTTTTGCAATATCTAGTCGTTCCAGTTGCACAATAAGGTCAAATATGTAGTCTGGATCTGTAGCTACTTCCAATGCATATTATAGCATGCCTAGAGATTTTAAGAAATGGGCCACACTGTAGAAATATAACCCGGTAAAAATATTACAAGCCCAGGAACAAGCGAAACTGCAATTTACAAATGATATTTCATAAAAAATTATTTACATGGCAGACCTCATGTTTTAAATGTGAGTTTAATGCAAATGAAATTGCAGATGATGACCATGTAGAGGACAATAATTTACATGGCAGACCTCATGTTTTAAATGGTCAGTTTAATAGGAAAGTCCCAACAAATGCTAATACAAGCAATTGGACATCAGTTAATAATAAAGCTAAAAAGTATTGGAGAAGAAAAGGTGCTGCTATTGATAAATCTAATGTTAATGTTGACGCTGAAATGCCTAATGTTAATGCAAATCCTTTTGATGCTTTGGCTAATGAGAATGATGAAAATGTTAATACTGAGGCGATTGATGATCATGTTAACTCTAACTCAAATGTGCAAGGAAATAATCAAGAAGCTGATTATAATTTCAATGGAAATGTTGTTGCTTCCACTAGTAATGATTCACAAGTAAACACTATTAAGGAGGCTGCTAATCATGACAAAGAGCAGATTAATCAAACTGAAGATGTTATAGAGGTTGGCAATCTCTTTGATGATAATTCCGTTGATATTGACAAATCCAAAAGTGGAAATTCTGGTATGGTTAATTTTGCTGCATCAAGTGGATCCATGTGTGCTTCTGTTGTCAATTCCGCCGCTGCTAAATCCTCTCCGATTGCAACCAAATCATGTACATCAGCTAATGTAACTGCTACACCATCAAAAACCTCCCCTTATGGAAACCTGAAGCCACCCTCAAGCCTTCAACTACCCCCTCCAGCTGTCACAGGTGCAGGTTTGACTTTCCCAACCGTTAACGCTGCTCTGCTATCCTCGGCGGTGCCCACAAGCTCTCTTCCTCCTTCTAAATCCAAGAGCAATAAACTGACTGGAAAATTTTGGCAAGACGACGATTTAGATGAAGACATTGATTATGGTCCAGACGAAGTAATTCCTCAAAGTAATAAAATGAAAGCTTCCAGAAGGCATACACGGAAAAACCCATTGTATGACCCTTCTCTTACTTGATGTGATGCTGTTGCTACATATTTTCATTTACTGATGTTAGATGGGACTTTTTGCTGTTAAGTGATATTTCTCCTGTGGTAGAAGGTTGACACTTTGGGCTTCATGCTAATGGTATGTTGCTTGCATATGCAAAGGGCTTCTCCAGTTACTACTAATAATATGTAAGCGTTGTATGGTGAGGATCAGCGAGGAGGCATTAATAATTGAGAGAATGGTGATTGTTGTTAGTGCAACTTGTAAATTTTTTGTTAGTAATAAAAGCTTAACATTGCCTTTCAAAATTTAATTTAATTAATTGATTTAAGGTTTTATAAACTTTAAAAATAGATAACTTGTGCATATGAGATCCGTTTGAGATGCAGTTTTTTGCGTTGCGATCGTATCGAAATGCTCTACATAATGGAGTTGGTTTGAACTGAATTGGAGCAACTTATAAATTTTCAATTTTTTATTTTATTTATTTATTTGTGTAAATTATTGATATATATTATTTATTAAAAACAAATAATTAATTAATTAACCATTAATTAATTAAATTACAAAATAAAAACAAAATGGTCGCTTAAATACTCCGCTTAACGCGTCAAACACATTTTCCGCTAACTACAATTCTCTATTTAAATTCTCCGTTCAGATTTTCCGCTCAAATTCTCTGCTTCCGCTTGCGCAAAACACACCCTTAGAGTCTTTGTCGATGAGATAAACTTTGTTATTACTAACAAGAACCCAAGAGATACATAGGTCTGTCCAAGTGGAAAATGGTGGAGACCTACAAAAGGTAACTTGCTGTGTAAGCTACCATAGTGTTATCATTACCAAATATCAAGTTTATGAATTTACCTCTCCGCCAGCACAATAATTTAGTCTCACTGAAGAGTTATTGTATATAAAATAGTCACCGACCTGATGTAGTGGAGGAAAATGTCATTTTCGCCTCTGGTATTCCCTACTCGGCAATTGTAGGTGACTATTTCCATGATGGCATTATTCATCTTCCTTATAGTAGCTCCTCTTCTTTGAGAGAGCTTTGAAATCATATTTCGGATCATTATACTTTTCCCTCAGATAACTCGGTGCTTTGGATGGGTAAGGAACACTCTATCAGAACTGTTTACAAATTGCTTTCTCCTCCCAAACCTTATTTTCCATGGCACTCTAGAATCTGGAATTGTGGAAGCTCGGCTAAAGATAATTTGCTCCTTTGGAAGGTAATGGCAAATGCAATCAATACCAAAAGTAAGTTGTTCTCCTTTGGTATGATTGATAATGATACTTGCATTCTATGTAACAATGCTCCTGAAACCAATACGCATTTGTTTTTTGAGTGTGCTTATGTGCATCTTATTTGGTGGAGATTGTTGGCTACGGGTGGCTTTCATAGACCCTCGACATCAAGCGATATAGAATGGTACAATATCTTCAAGGCAACACGATGGAAAAGTAAGAAGACTTGTGTTCTGCTCAAACTTCTCAAAAAGCTCATTTCTGCAGTCTGGAGAGAGCGTAACAATCGCATCTTCGGAAATGGTAGTTTGAACACTGATCAACTATATACTCAGATTTATAGATCAATGCTGAAAATTTTGGATCTGTAAAGGAATTTTGCTGTACAGTTATCTTTTTCTCATGTAATTTGTGATTATGTTAATAAAAATACCACTTTCCCTTTCAAAAAAAAAATAGTCACCGACCTAAAATCCAGTTCGTACTCTCATTTCATGAAGCGTTTTAAATGCATCATCAACTCCTTGTTCATCTGCTGAACTTCCGCTTTCAAAATTAGCAGAAACTACATCCGCTGTACAAAATTCATTGTTTCAAGTCCAATACGCGTATGCTAGAAGTAAACATGTCATAAGAATACTTACATTATACTTTAATATGTAGAATGTAGTATCACTTCCGATTGTAAATAAGTAGCCACTATCAGCCCAATACAGATGCTGGAATAAAAATAGAGTTAATTACGTGTCATCAAAAATGGTATACAAGGTGCACTCAAAGATGGGAATATCAACGTTTTCACTGCAACATCCGTCAGCTAACCCGGCAGCTTGACACTTGAACATTTTCACTGCAATTCCTCCATCGAGACCACTTCTGCAACATCCTGCAGCACAAAATATTTGCATCACCTCCCTAACAACGATGGCAAGGTCATAACCGAAGTCACCCCTCCTAAACAACAACCACATCGCCACCTGCAACCTAACTCGCCCTCAACATGCAACCGAAATCACCAAGCAGATCCCACAACACGCAATATCCAGCCTTTATGATTTTATATAAGAAGATAAGTACACATAAATTTAACCAAGTTTCATGAAAACTTATTAATTCATTAACTGCATGGGATCCAATAAAAACAAGAACAAGGAACAAATATATGTATTTATAGCAATAATCATTACTAAGTATTATTTTGTTACAAATAATTCGGAAATTAGATTGTGTATTTAATTTAATTACGAAAATTAAAAATGGTTGTGAATTATAACTGAAAGTATGCATTTGGAAATGTAAATAGTTAAATAGTTTTTAGAATGATTGAAAATGAAATGCTTATTCAAAAAAAAAAGCATAAAAATGGCATTTCATTTAAACCTGGGAGCTAATGTACACAGTCACATGTATATATGCATAAAAGGAGGGATCCATATTCCAGCTTACTTATCCCTTGTATGAATATATATGTTCAGCAACTAGAAGACTAAATTATGCTTCCCAGAAATTTATTACAAAATACAAATTCATTTTGTTGAAAAGATATTAAACAGAAAATTATACACTAAAAATGAATGTTCTGACTAACTTCTTAACATGAAGGTGTTGAAGCTTTAAAAAAAGCAAGAAAATTACTGATTAAGATGTAAGATTTTGCACTAAAATTTAATATTAAAAAGGAATGAATGCGACAACATCTTAGAGCATAATATTATCAAATTTGAACAAAAGAAAGTGAGAAAATCTACTTACCTATGAAGGGATCATTGCTCATCTTAGCAAGTTCTGCCAAAATAGCAAGTATTCCATCTACAAATGGTGGAATCAGTTGAGAGATGAAAAGGCGATCTGCGAATGCAAAAAGATAGAATGATCTTCCTGATATATTTCTCAAAAAATCAAATAATTTAGAACTTCATCATCCAAGCATATTATAAGAATGATACTGTGCACATGGCTATCATAAAAATAACAATTCTAACTTTTTATTATATTCTTGCAATGTCAATTGTCACCAAGTACATGGAATGGATAAGCAAAACTAGTTATATGTAAATTAAAATAGTGTAGATGATAAATACACAAAAAACAGTTCGAATCCATCTTGACTAACCATTCTTTTGCTCATAATAGTACGATATTGAAATACATTGACTTTGTTAAAATTGCAGATGAAGTTAAAACTAAATAGGAAATGTACAGCATTTGCAGTATTCAACCTAACTTATCATCATCTTATTTTGTTTGTCAAATCGATATAATGGTATACAACTTAATGTGTTAAAATCCCTATGACATGGAATTTTTTTAGCATAATACATAACAAGTATTTGGCTGTATCACATGCATGCTTGAATAAACTAAATATTACAGTTGATAATCTCATTAGTCCAACTTAATAGATACATTATCCAATGTGATTCTGAAAAAAAATGCATTGACGAATTACCATTAAATGCAAAATCTGTAGTGTTTTATGCGGAATTTTGATGAGGATCTAGTATTGTTTATTTAGATACCAATGGAGTATAACAAAAATTGTAACACCCCACAACCGCTAAGGTCACTCACTAAGGGAATGCCTTAACTTCGGTGGAGCATTTTAAGTGAATATAGAACAGAAAAATTACAACAAGAATGATATAAATAATACTTGAAAATCTAAAACATCATTTCATTGCAGCAGAAGGTAAACATGTTTAGTTACAACACCATAAAAGAGTCAAGTACCAAATATCCATCATGATAAAAACATAAGTACATAATCCCACTACATAACTAATAGCCATAATAAAAAAGATAAGCTGGGCTTTACATCACGGTCCAAGCTCCAAAAGATAGATAAAGAAATCTGATCAAAGCCCACTAGTGCTAGGCCCAACCTGAGGACCTGAGGGGGAAAAAGATAAAAACAACGGGGTCAGACATAAGTCTGAGTGAGCCCTATAACTTTAACAATACAATCATTAAAGTAATTAGGGTATGATATAAACTTGGTACGGTGATGACTGGGGATAAATGACTACACTAAGCAGCCAACTAGACATATGATGAACTAAGATAACGGTAAAGACGCATCTACCCACTCAAGGTAATTACTAACTGCACCACACCAGTCATTCCTACTTAAAGGTTGATCTCACCCAAGGACTTAGAAAATTTAACTAGTAGTTTCGTGTACCCCTAGCTGACTACATAGGTGTCGTATGCTCCTATCTCCACTATGTGTACCCACACTACAACAAAAAACACTTTTCGCAACAGGCAATATCTGTTGCAGTAGACCAATCGCAACAGGCCCGCATCTGTTGGTATAGCCGAAGTTGCAAAAAGTCTATCCCTTTTCGCAACACTTTCCGCCCGTTGCAATAAGATGTTGCGGTATACTTTTTCGCAACAAGCCTTTGCTGTTGCAACTGATTCTTTTGCAACAACAAATGACAGTTGCAAAATAGTCTTATACAATTTATGTCTAATAATTTATACAATGTTGACCAATACCAATATGTAATAATTTACTGTTAAAAACAAATATAACAATTAAAAATCAAAAACACATTCTTAAAAGGCAAAGTAAAATACAATTACATACAGAAATTTTTAACACATTTCTAAAGATTTGATAATACATTCAAAATTCTATTAAACACATAATACAATGACGGTTCTGAAATATAATGCATGATCATTTATGTCTCAAAGCAAAAAAGAGATCAAAATACATTTGCAGTTTTCCACCTTACATTCTACATTTCTGTTTTTTCTCCATATTCGTCTAATTAACATCTTCAACATCTTCCACCCTTGCTAAGACAGGCCTAACTGCACGAAATAGTCTAATTTTAGTGATTGCAAAGGTTAGAGTTAGACAGTGATCAATCAAAGTAACATATAATAACTGCAAAAGATTAGAGTGAAATGACAGCTGATAATGTCTAGAGTGTGATTCATAACAAGGTTATAAATACTATTCTCCCATCTGACCTACCAAAACAAAGTTGTCAATGTATATGAACAGAATAGTTGGACTAGGGAAATTTATAAAATCATAAATCTTGAGTAGAAGTAACTCCAGGAAAGGAGGAGATAAGTCACCTTTTAGGAGGAATCCGGTGTCTGAGATTGATGAAAATTTGATAAAGGCCGGTGCCTGTGGTGCTGCTACTAGGAAAACTAACCAAACACAAACTCAGATCAATGGGCTAGTTAACTACGTAAATAAATAATGTTGGTGGGCAACATGTGATTGTTTCTTGTGTATGCCCATTATTCGGCTTCTTTCAGAACTAAACTAAGGAATAAAATCACTGCCCTCTCTAAAACTATCAAGATGTAACGGATAATGCTTTAAGACTTTAGTGCAGTTTAAAAACCAATAAAAAAAAGGAAGATTTACATTTAAGTTGGCCCAAAATGTGGAGTCCAACAGATGTGCTACAACTTCCAGGTTACTTGAAGCAAACATGTGGCATAGTGGAAAAGCCAAGAATATCTCATACAGTTTTAGACAGAGTTCACATACAGTTTAGACAGAGTTTTGTTCAATGCCGATTCACTAATTGAAACTACAAACATTTGAAACTTAGCCAAAATCCATATATTCAAAACCGCAAACATTTGAAAACTTACCTAATTAAAACACTGCCAAAAACCACTATCGAACATTTGATATAAGCCACTGCTCAATACGAAATCCAAGCCACTGCCAAAACCACTGCTGAACAACAAAGTAAAATTACAGTGTGCAAACATTGGCAGTCTTTTTTATATTAAAATTAAAGAACAGTGAAATTACCTAAATAGAAAAAAAACACCATTTATGTTATCCTGCATGTTCTTCAAAGCATTTGTGTCACCTCACACCTGACTTCTCAATAGCATCAATGAATTCCATGACCTCGTCTTTGAAAGCTATAGCACGAGAAAACTTATGTGACATATATATCATTTGAGTCGTAAAATATAAACTATAAATAGTTAAGAGACGCATAAAGAGAAAATGTGACAACCTTGTAAGAATTATTAGACTGTCTATTAGCAGCCAACTAAAAAGTGTTTCTATGTTATTACTTACACACAATCCCTACACACCAACGACTCCGTTGGAAGCAAAGCAAAATGTAATTCATGAGTTAATGAAAAAATCTTTAGAACAATCTAATTACTACAATTATTGTTTACCAAATCTAAAAATAACACCAATAAAACTTATTACCGCTTTTTCTGTGAAATTGATTATCTAAGCCAAGAATCCAAGTTATTTTTTGTCGTTGATATTTGAAAGCGACCAATTAAATTAGTGAAATTTGTTGACTTATTTTTACTATTTTCATAAATGAAGGATGAAGTTTGATATTGTTGGTTGGATAATGTAGAAGGGAAGTACATACTTATATACAATCTGGTTTATAGACATTTCACCCATGATTGTGGGGTTTACGTTTGCATCTCAAATGGCATTAGCAGACCTATAATTTATTTTTGCTTGTTTCTCTCTATCCAGTTGATGTAGAGATTGAAATATAACACAATTTAAACTGACTATGAGCATATGGCCAGAGATTTATGGTCCAATACCCATCTTAAGTCACAATTTTGATATGGTTAAAACACTTGAATATGATGTAATAAGTCATGTGTTCAATTCTTGCTTTAGTATTCAATATTTACTATTTTTATTTGCGATAATGTCAAATATTTTGCTTCTTCGTGTGAAAGTAACTATTAACTACATCTGATAAACAGGATGTGATGCATTATCGTAACTTATACACTTGTGCACAATATATATTGAAAATGATAAAAACAGTAATCTGGTTATTTCTGATGAAGTAACTCACATAGCCATTGAACTGTTGGGCAGCTGTCTCAACCTCCTCAGCAGTAGATGTTGTCACGAACCCAAAGCCATGACTTCTACCGGTGTCCTTGTCATAAATAACCTGCATAATAATACTGATTAGGTCATCCAGAAAACCACAGACAGATTAAGCACATAATACTTCACTTACGTACATATTGGTGCATAACATTTATAACGTACTGCCATACTGGTACTTGAAAAGTCTAGACTAAGCCATATCTATAACATACTAGTACGTGGACGAGGCGTACGAAGTCCATAATGATTATTGCACTTGTGTTGCATCGAGGACTTTGGACTTCACAAAAGAATGGAAGATGCAACGCTAGTACAAAGTTAGTTTTTACAGTGAAATATAAGAACTAATCCCTGGAAGCTGAGTGGAACGATCGAGGAATGTAAAGTTTACAAGCATCATATATCACTACGTGGGCACTACTTATTCAAATAACCATGGCTGATATGTCCAACACATAATTATATATTGGAAAAAAAAAGAAATTGAATTATTGGAAAAAAAACATATTAAGTTTAAAATTTTAATATTCTTGTTTGAATATTTAATTTTTGATCTGTGATTTACTACAGTTCTATACTTGAATAAAAAAACAAGTTGTATCACTAATACACCTGTCGATTAAAACTGGTACTTGCAATACCAGATGATCTATGATATACCAAAGAAAAATATTATAAGCCAAAACAAATCACACAATTGCATATAAAACCAACGGTAGAATAGTAAGACCAGAATAAGTGATAAGAACTCACCACCACTCTTCCAGCCTCGTCCATATAGCAACCCCCGATAACATCGCAGTTGAAACCCTCATCCAACCAAGCGCAGATTACCGCTTGACGCGCCGTCGACATCTCAACAGACCCTGCCTTCGCCACTCGATTTTAACCAGCTAATGCCGAGATTCTGATGTATAAAACACAAATTGGCGAGCGATGTAGCACAAGCTTTGATTTACGATGAATTATTTTCTAATTTTATAATTTTATCATGGGTTATTTTCGCTCAGCAAGGGAATTGAGGGCTTTGAATTAGATTTAGAATGAGATGGGGGAAACTGGTGAATGGGAAAAGGTAGGTGAAGCGGGTATGAAAAATTAGTGTGAAGCGGATTGAAATTTTTCGAGAGCCCGCCTTCTTTATTTTCGGAGTCCGCCTTAGCTGTTTACAAGAACGGAATTTGGTAATCCGTTGATTTTTTTAACCAAAATAGTAGTTTAAATTTTGTTTACTTTTAAATTTTTGCATAAGGAAAAAAACGTGCTTTGAATTTTGTACCCTGGACTTTTGCTAAACTGAAAGTTAAGTTTGTTATAAATTAATATTTGTAAGGTCATGTAAGAAAAGTCATTAAATAGTAAATTAACTAGTAAGTTAATAATTAAACTATGATAAATTTTAATTACTTAAATATTAATTATCAACGTATTAAATTAAGTACATATTAATTATTAGACATTAACTTTAATTATTTGTTATTTGTTAATTATTATTTAATATTGACTTATTAACTGTAAATATTAGGCTATAATAACTGAATTTTATTATTAATTAATAGATATATTAATTTGTAGTCTTAATTATTATATAATTATCGATAGTTAATTATGAAATAGTAACTATTTAATCTTAATTATTATATAATTACTAATAGTTAGTTATTTAATAGTAATTATTATATACTTACTGTAATTTACTTACTATTAGTAGTTATTATAATAAATTATTAAATATTATTTAGTTATTAAATAATTATTAATATACTAATTATAAAATTTATTACAAGTAATTTTAACTAATTATAATTATTATTTACTAATTTTTGAATTACTAATTATTAAATCTTTTAAATATTAATTATTAAATAGCCAATACAATTTATTAATTATTATCTTATAAAAATCAAATATAAATATCAACTATAATTATTAAATATTACTTTTAATTAACAAATTAATTACTTAATTATACCATAAATTATTATTCTTGAATATTAATTATCATTATTACTAAATAAATAATATTATTTACTAATTATTAATTGTCATCTTTTATGTATTAATATTAAATATAATTATTAAAATACAACTCCATATTTACTAAATAATATTTGAAAGTATGTTTTTCAGAATTAACTTTACTAGTTGTAAAAAGTTACAGTTATCGCAAGTGGCGAAAACAGTTGCTAAAGACATATTTTTTGCAACAAACTTGGAAGCCAGTTGCAAATAATATGTTTGTTGCAACTGTTATGGAAGCGCAGTTGCTAAAAGTATGTTTTCGCAACAGGCATGAAAGCGATGTTGCGAAAAATATGCTTTTCGCAACAGGAAGGAAAAACCTGTTGTTAAATCTTATCTATTGCAACAGTTACGAAAGGTATGTTGCTAAATATCATTTACTGCAACTAACATTTGAGGCCTGTTGCAAATAGCTAGTTGCAATAGGGTATTTTTCTTGTAGTGCCACTACTCCCCAAGCGATCGGCTCCCAACCGAAGATACCCGTGTTGGCCCCACAGTGGGGTGTATCACTCCCCAAAGTGGCAACCCGATACAATCAACGGTGCACGGCTTATACCTACACGATGCAACAACGTCTTACCTACCAGCCCGGGTTCACATACGCATATGAAACCCGTTGGACTTGCGTTGCCACCGCTAACCCGTTTTGGCCTCTTATAGTCAAGCCCAGTACGTGTGTCCCGTCCTCGACATGGGTCGAGCCCAATAAGATACATATTAGTTACTGATTGAAATGGGCCCCCACAAGCTACCCACCTAAGCTTGTCCCTTTTTCTAGTGCATCCCACTTAACCCTTTAATCATGTTTAATTACATGTTTCCACTTGGTTAAGTATTCTAATCGTATTTTCTATTGCCACCCAAGGCACTTACTTGATTTCCACATGCCACCCAAGGCACCCACTTAACCCCTCATGCCCCACTACATGCTTATCTGGTTAAGTGTTTCTTAATTGATTAAGAACGTAACCGTTGTAAAGACCTCTCACATTAGACTATCTTTTATGGCAGCTGGATTTGCCGGTCGGGTCTGGCCAGCCTTACGCCATAACCGAGTCTAACCTCGTGTCTTTACACTTGTCACGTATTTAGTTTATGCCTAAGACCTCTCACATTGGGCCAATCATTTGTAGCCGCTGGATTTGCCGGTCGGTTCCGGGCAGTCTTATGCTACAAAAGGGTCCAACCTCGTGTCTTAGTCGATTAATTACACCTAATTAATCACCCCCATAATTTGTATTAATTATCCCTAATTAATTAAAAATTTAACGATGTACATAATTGACTCAATTATGTCCATTCACTTTATGGTATGCATAATCATACCAACTTCACACCATTTCATTAACATGAATATTAACCCCATCGTTCCCCACGTAATTCGCTAACATGACATACTTAAAAGGGAAGATTCATCACACATACAATGGGTTCAACTTGCATAACATTAGCATCAACATGGGTTTTAAAGGTGTCAACATGCATATAGCATCAAACCCAACTAGCATAAATAATCAACCCAAATTTGCATGAATCACATATGTCATAAAGAGGGTAACTTGCATAAGCTACTTATGTCATACAAAGGGGTAAACTTGCATATGTATGTATGACATACAAAGGGGTTAACTTGCATATGTATGCATATCATACAAAGGTGTAACTTGCACATGTTACTTGCATATAATCAAACACCAAACTTGCATAACATGTCATATATGAACTTGCATATAATCAAACACCAAACTTGCATAACATATCATATATGAACTTGCATATAATCAAACACCAAACTTGCATAACATGGTGTCATGATGGATCAATGTTTATCATAGCGATTTGCATAACTAGCATCATGCACACATAGCCTAAAACTTGCATAACTTGCATAACATCATGATCATATAGCATATAACTTGCATATATAACTTGCATAACATCATGAACATATAGCATATGACTTGCATAACTTGCATAACATCATGAATACATAGCATATGACTTGCATAACTTGCATAACATCATGAACACATAGCATATGACTTGCATAACTTCATGAACACATAGCATATGACTTGCATAACTTGCATAACATCATGAACATATAGCATATGATAACTTAACTTGCATTGATCCACATACATAACCATAACCTCATTATATCCTATCATAATTAGTTTAGCAATTGCTTGCTAAAGGCATAGAAACTCACAACTTGTTGATTAGCACTTCAATGAAGAAGATTAAGTTGCTAGAGTTGATTAGAAGTTGATTTGAGAAGCTATCTTCCTCTTTAATTTGTTGGTGGCTCCTTCTAGTTGCATTTTGACGGCATAACGACGTTGTCTCCAATTTTAGTATGAATTTGGGTAGTCTTAGGGTGTATTTATAGATTAGTTAAGTGTTTTAGGCCATTAGATTAACCCTAAATCAGATTAGAGCCGTCAGATCTCGTCACTAGCCACCAACTATAGCCCAAATCCCAAATCAGTGCACCCAGGTCACACAGACCGACAGGGACCCCTGGGTCGACCCCTGGGGGGGTCGACACCCATGTCGACCCTAGGGTCGACACCCTCTGTCTGGCGGGAATTTTCCCGCCTCTTCTGAAATGTGAAATCTGAATATTTTAAATCTGTTTTGAATTTTCTGAAAACTTCTTCGGGCCTTAACTGGGTCATACGGACTCCGATTTTCGAAAACTCGGACTCTATTTCGCGTATTTTTCCGAGACGAACGCAATGGCATAGCCCGTTTCCCCTGATTCAGATTTTAAAATTTAATTCTGCCCTGTTTTATATTATAGCAAGTTATTCAACATACGGGGTGTTACATTCTCCACTACTTAAAGGATTTCGTCCCCGAAATCTCTAAGTCAAGAAGAACGTATCCTACCAACCAAACAACCATCTACTCAAACCATCAACCACTGGCATCCATTGTCCTTAAAGTTTCTAATGCTGTATGAACATATGCAAAAAGTGTGTGTATATGTTCCCTGTCTAATGCAAAATCAGGCGGTCTACTGATTCAGTTGACCTCCTTTATGCAAACCATGATAGTGCCATGCATCCAATATGTATGCGAAAGAACCCTATCTACACATACTATTTCTACATGTGTGCACAATCATACACCAAAATGCATCATCCATATGACAACACAACCATTATACATCCATTAATATAGCTACCTACACACAATTATATGCAATATGCAATATGAAGTGACTGAGCCGATCTAGTGTCTAAAGTGTGTGTATATGCATCCACGAGCAACCACTAGCAACCACTTGCATCCACACGCATCCATCAATCATAACATGTCTCAAACACATGTTTCAACCATAGGTTTACCCTATCTAAAGGTCAAAGATACTAATGAGAGGACATACTAAAGATAAGATAAGTACTAGACAAACGATAAAGGAGAAGTTAAAAGACATACCCTCAAAAAGGAATGGGTACAGTGAACGCATCTTCGCTTCTGTCTCCCAAGTAGCATTGATCTCATCCTCTCCCCATTGCACTTTGACTAGTCGAACCTCTCTGTTTCTCAACTTCCTAATCTCTGACCCAAGGATGCGGGTAGGAGCTCGTCGAATCGTTGTATCATGCTCTACCTCCACTTCTATAAGCAAGCTCGGCTCTACCACCTCTGCGGTCTCATGTAGGCACTTCCTCAAATGTGACACATGGAATACGTCATGTACCCCACTAAGTCTCTCGGGTAAATCCACTCTATATGCCATTCGTCCAATCCTTTCCTTAATAGGAAACGGTCCTACAAATCTTGGTGCTAACTTCCCAACGGACCCAAAGCGAACAACATTCCGTAATGGAGATACTTTGACAAAGACCATGTCCCCAACATCAAACTCAAGATCCGTCCTCCTCTTATCCGCGTAAGATTTATGCCTATCTTGCGCTGCTTTCATCCTTCTTCGAATCAAATCAATCTTTTCCGAAGTCTCTCTAACCATATCAGGCCCAAGCAAGATCTTATCCGTAGATTTCCACCAACATGTAGGTGATCGACAAGGCCTTCCATAAAGAGCTTCGAAAGGAGCCATACCAATACTAGACTGAAAGTTGTTATTATACGCGAACTCCACCAATGGAAGATGCTCTTCCCATGTACCTCCAAAATCTAAGATACATAGCCTCAGAAGGTCTTCTAGAACACGATTCACCCTCTCGGTCTGGCCGTCCGTCTGAGGATGATATGCGGTGCTCAAACACAACTGAGTCCCTACTGCCTCTTGCAAACTTTTCCAAAACTCGCTAGTGAAGATAGGATCTCGATCACTCACTATGCTAGAAGGTACCCCATGCAATCGAACTATCTCTCGAAGGTAAACTGAAGCTAGCAATGGAGCAGTCCTCTTGCTCTTCACGGGTATGAAATGGGAACTCTTAGTAAGACTGTCTACCACAACCCAAATTTCCGTATTACCCTTCCTCGATCTCGGTAACCCATCAATAAAATCCATCGAGACGCTATCCCACTTCCATTGTGGAACTTCCAATGGGTGAAGCAACCCACCAGGTTTCTTTTGCTCCGCTTTCACTTGTTGGCACACCAAGCATCTAGCGACATACTCGGCCACATCTTTCTTCATACCGGCCCAAAAGAAAACTCGCTTCATGTCTTGGTACATCTTGTCCCCACCGGGATGAATAGTCATCTTTGAACGATGTGCATCATCAAGAATAGCCTTCCTCAAACCCTCATCTTGCGGTACACAAAGTCTACCGTCTCTACGCAAGCACCCCCTATCGTCTAGGGTGTACCTACTCAAATGGCTGGACGACTCCCCCCTAATGAGCCTCTCTACCAACTCAACCAACTGTGGGTCGTCCTGCTGTGCCTCGCCAATCCGCCCCAAAAGAGTAGGTCTGACCTCTACAGATGCTAGCAAACCGGGTATAAAGTCAACGGAAGGTCTGAAGTCAAACATCGAGATAAATTCCAAGCTTCGTCGTTCCACGAACAATGGACTCAAGGACAACCTTTTTCTGCTCAAGGCGTCCGCCACCACGTTACCCTTGCCAGGGGTATACGCTATCTCGAAATCATAGGATGCTAAGAACTCCATCCATCTTTGCTGTCTCAAGTTCCAATCCTTCTGAGAAAATAAGTACTTCAATGATTTGTGGTCAGTGAACAATTCGAACCTCTCGCCAAGAAGATAATGGCGCCAAATCTTAAGCGCAAAAACAATAGCGGCCAACTCTAAGTCATGGGTAGGGTAATTTTTCTCATGCTTTCTCAACTGCCTTCCCCCATAGGCTATTACCCTTCCCTCTTGCATTAAGACTGCGCCTAGTCCTGTCCCACTAGCATCGGTATAAACAACAAATGGCTTACTCCCATCTGGCAACACTAAGACTGGAGCTGTGGTTAAAGCTCTCTTTAACCGTCGGAACGCATCATCACAATCTACGTCCCATGTGAAGACTAGATTTTTCTTTGTCAAGCGAGTTAATGGGGCTGATATTTTCGCGAAGTCCTTGATAAACTTCCTATAGTATCCAGCCAACCCCAAGAAACTCCTCACCTCGGTAGCATTCTTCGGAACCTTCCAATCTTGGATGGACACTACCTTCGCGGGATCCACAGCTATCCCTTCCTTAGAGACCACGTGCCCTAAGAACCGCACTTCCTTCCTCCAAAAGTGACATTTAGAGAATTTAGCCTTAAGTCTATGCGCTCGAAGAGTCTCCAATACTTCCCTAATATGTAGGGCATGCTCTTCTTCACTCTTAGAAAAGACTACGATGTCATCCACAAAGACCACCACGAACTTATTAAGGTACTCCCTGAACACCCTACTCATCAAATCAACAAAGCATGCTGGGGCATTCGTCAAACCAAATGCCATCACCAGCCACTCATAGAAACCATCCGGAGTCCTAAAGGCAGTCTTGTCTATGCTATCCTCAGCCACTCTCAACTGATGAAACCCCATGGCCAAGTCCAACTGCGAAAACACTGAGGCGCCAACCAACTGATCAAAGAGATCATCAATCCTCGGCAATGGGTGTCTATTCTTCTTTGTGAGCTTGTTGAGTTCTCTATAGTCTACACAAAGTCTGAGGGACCCATCCGCCTTCGTGGCAAAAACTACTGGAGCACCCCACTCCGATATACTTTGTTTTATGAACCCCTTCTCAAGCAACTCCCCTACTTGCTTATGGAGTTCCCTCCTCTCACGAGGAGCCATCTGGCGCACTGGTAAAGATACTGGTTTAGCATTGTCCACCAGATATA
Organism: Allium sativum; assembly: GCA_030737875.1. Classification (NCBI taxonomy): domain Eukaryota; kingdom Viridiplantae; phylum Streptophyta; class Magnoliopsida; order Asparagales; family Amaryllidaceae; genus Allium; species Allium sativum. The sequence goes on along the minus strand of CM060916.1, from coordinate 889,366,872 downwards.
TTCGGAAGTCTATCTCCCGCTTCGAAGGTAAGCCCTTCACCTCCTCAAACACATCCGAGTATTCCCGGACCACTCTAACAGATCGCAAACTCTCGACCGAAGCGTCAAGCGATTCAAGATAACTTAGCATAACAGAATCCATGGGATTACAAGAGATCTCGAGAGTGTTACCCAAGCGGGTCATGAGCCTAACAACTCTCCTTTCGCAATCAAGAACAACACCATTACTGGATAACCAGTCCATGCCCAAAATCAACCCATAGCCCGTGAAGCCCAAAACAAAAGCATCACATCTAAACTCAACGCTAAGTATAGAAATCTTCAAACCCAAACATATCATGGACAAATAAGTGGAGCCCCCAATTGGGTTTGAAACAACCAAGGGATCATCTACTAGACTGGTGTCTAAGTGCAGTGACTCAACTAATGATGATGAGATAAACGAATGCGATGCGCCAGAGTCAAACAAAGTACGGACAGGATGATCAAACAGAAAAACCAAACTTTCAACGGAAATAGTTCTACCTCTTTCCTGAATCGGTGGAACCGCGAGAGCCTGAACTTGCCCCCTTGCCTGACTTGGTGCCGTAAGAGCTTGCACCTGCCCCCCTGAGGTAGATCCCGTCCTTTGCCCCTTCTTAGGGCAGTCTTTCACTAGATGTCCTGCTTCGCCATAGTGGAAGCAGCCAGTCTTCTTCTTCTTACGACAATCTTTGCTTAGGTGGCCTGGTGTCCCGCAATTGAAGCACTTTTCTTTCCCTTGCCACCGTTGCCTTTCCCACCCTTGTTTTGCTGTTGCTGTTGAGGTCTCTTCTGATCTCCTTTCTTCTCGGGTGCCTTATTAGCATTGGGACCCTTCTCTTCCTCATGCATGAGTGCCATGTCTACTAGCTTCTCAAAGGTGGCCCCCATAGGGATGTGAGTCATAGCCAATCCATGCATCGGTTCATTCAAGCCTTTAACGAACCTCAAAGCCTTCTTCTCCGGTGTATTCACCATGTCTATGCCAAACCTTGCCAATTGATTAAACTTGTTGACATATTCCTTCACTGATAGGTTTCCTTGCTTTAGAGTCAAGAACCTTTCCATATACAAGTTTTCCTCCGCCCTTGAGAGAAACTTGGCCACAAACCTTTGCCTGAAATCCGCCCAAGAGTCAACAGGGCGCTCTCCATTAGTGACCTCCCACCAGAATGAGGCCTCTCCCTTCATTAACCAAGCAGCTAAATTGACTTTCTTTCCTTCTTCCATCTCAAAGATATCTATCAACTCTTCCACCTCCTTAAGCCAATCTCTAGCTTCCACAAAAGTTTCGAATCCTTGAAAAAGTTTCCCTCCCATAGCCTTAAATTCCTTGCAAGTCTTAGCAAAAGTATCTGTGCGAGGAGGAGGGGGAGGAATATCGGGTGCTACTGTTGGTGGAGGAACATTTGCTGGACCCGCAGTGGCGGCCCTAGCTTCCATCAACCTCCTTTACCATACTGGTATCGCTACACCCTCCGGAAGGTTAAGATCCTCAGCCATGCTGAAACGAAAAAGGAAAGATTCAAAACGGAGAATTCGAAAGATAAAGATATGGCTATTGGGGATTATGCTTTTCTTTCAAAAACTTTTCTCTTAAAAGACATGTTTTTGAAAATACTTCTTCCAAAAATGTTTTTAGAAAAATAGTTTTCTAAAAATTTTATCTGTTCCGGTAACCTTCAGCTCTGATACCACGTGTAACACCCCACACCCGCTAAGGTCACTCACTAAGGGAATGCCTTAACATCGGTGGAGCATTTTAAGTGAATATAGAACAGAAAAATTACAACAAGACAGATATAAATAATACTTGAAAATCTAAAACATCATTTCATTGCAGCAGAAGGTAAACATGTTTAGTTACAACACCATAAAAGAGTCAAGTACAGAATATCCATCATGATAAAAACATAAGTACATAATCCCACTACATAACTAATAGCCATAATAGAAAAGATAAGTTGGGCTTTACATCACGGTCCAAGCTCCAAAAGATAGATAAAGAAATCTGATCAAAGCCCACTAGTGCTAGGCCCAACCTGAGGACCTGAGGGGGGAAAAGATAAAAACAACGGGGTCAGACATAAGTCTGAGTGAGCCCTATAACTTTAACAATACAATCATTAAAGTAATTAGGATATGATATAAACTTGGTACGGTGATGACTGGGGATAAATGACTACACTAAGCAGCCAACTAGACATAGGATGAACTAAGATAACGGTAAAGACGCATCTACCCACCCAAGTGTAATTACTAACTGCACCACACCAGTCATTCCTACTTAAAGGTTGATCCCACCCAAGGACTTAGAAAATTTAACTAGTAGTTTCGTGTACCCCTAGCTGACTACATAGGTGATGTTTGTCCATATCTTCATTAGGTGTACCCACTACTCCCCAAGCGATCGGCTCCCTACCGTAGATACCCGTGCTGGCCCCACAGTGGGGTGTATCACTCCCTAAAGTGGCAACCCGATACAATCAACGGTGCACGGCTTATACCTACACGATGCAACAACGTCTTACCTACCATCCCGGGTTCACAAACGCATATGAAACCCGTTGGACTTGCGTTGCCACCGCTAACCCGTTTTGGCCTCTTATAGTCAAGCCCAGTACGCGTGTCCCGTCCTCGACATGGGTCGAGTACTGGTTGAAATGGGCCCCCACAAGTTACCCACCTAAGCTTGTCCCTTTTTCTAGTGCATCCCACTTAACCCTTTAATCATGTTTAATTACATGTTTCCACTTGGTTAAGTATTCTAATCGTATTTTCTATTGCCACCCAAGGCAACCCACTAGATTTCCACATGCCACCCAAGGCACTTACTTGATTTCCACATGCCACCCAAGGCACCCACTTAACCCCTCATGCCCCACTACATGCTTATCTGCTTAAGTGTATCTTAATTGATTAAGAACGTAATCGTTGTAAAGACCTCTCACATTATACTATCTTTTATGGCAGCTGGATTTGCCGGTCGGGTCCGGGCAACCTTACGCCATAACCGAGTCTAACCTCGTGTCTTTACACTTGTCACGTATTTAGTTTATGCCTAAGACCTCTCACATTGGGCCAATCATTTGTAGCCGCTGGATTTGCCGGTCGGTTCCGGGCAGTCTTATGCTACAAAAGGGTCCAACCTCGTGTCTTAGTCGATTAATTACACCTAATTAATCACCCCCATAATTTGTATTAATTATCCCTAATTAATTAAAAATTTAACGATGTACATAATTGACTCAATTATGTCCATCCACTTTATGGTATGCATAATCATACCAACTTCACACCATTTCATTAACATGAATATTAACCCCATCGTTCCCCACGTAATTCGCTAACATGACATACTTAAAAGGGAAGATTCATCACACATACAATGGGTTCAACTTGCATAACATTAGCATCAACATGGGTTTTAAAGGTGTCAACATGCATATAGCATCAAACCCAACTAGCATAAATAATCAACCCAAATTTGCATGAATCACATATGTCATAAAGAGGGTAACTTGCATAAGCTACTTATGTCATACAAAGGGGTAAACTTGCATATGTATGTATGACATACAAAGGGGTTAACTTGCATATGTATGCATATCATACAAAGGTGTAACTTGCACATGTTACTTGCATATAATCAAACACCAAACTTGCATAACATGTCATATATGAACTTGCATATAATCAAACACCAAACTTGCATAACATATCATATATGAACTTGCATATAATCAAACACCAAACTTGCATAACATGGTGTCATGATGGATCAATGTTTATCATAGCGATTTGCATAACTAGCATCATGCACACATAGCCTAAAAATTGCATAACTTGCATAACATCATGATAATATAGCATATAACTTGCATAACTTGCATAACATCATGAACATATAGCATATGACTTGCATAACTTGCATAACATCATGAACACATAGCATATGACTTGCATAACTTGCATAACATCATGAACACATAGCATATGACTTGCATAACTTCATGAACACATAGCATATGACTTGCATAACTTCATGAACACATAGCATATGACTTGCATAACTTGCATAACATCATGAACATATAGCATATGATAACATAACTTGCATTGATCCACATACATAACCATAACCTCATTATATCCTATCATAATTAGTTTAGCAATTGCTTGCTAAAGGCATAGAAACTCACAACTTGTTGATTAGCACTTCAATGATGGAGATTAAGTTGCTAGAGTTGATTAGAAGTTGATTTGAGAAGCTATCTTCCTCTTTAATTTGTTGGTGGCTCCTTCTAGTTGCATTTTGACGGCATAACGACGTTGTCTCCAATTTTAGTATGAATTAGGTTAGTCTTAGGGTGTATTTATAGATTAGTTAAGTATTTTAGGCCATTAAATTGACCCTAAATCAGATTAGAGCCGTCAGATCTCGTCACTAGCCACCAACCATAGCCCAAATCCCAAATCAGTGCACCCAGGTCACACAGACCGACAGGGGGGTCGACCCCTAAGGGGGGGTCGACACCCATGTCGACCCTAGGGTCGACACCCTCTGTCTGGCGGGAATTTTCCCGCCTCTTCTGAAATGTGAAATCTGAATATTTTAAATCTGTTTTGAATTTTCTGAAAACTTCTTCGGTCCTTAACTGGGTCATACGGACTCCGATTTTCGAAAACTCGGACTCTATTTCGCGTATTTTTCCGAGACGAACGCAATGGCATAGCCCGTTTCCCCTGATTCAGATTTTAAAATTTAATTCTGCCCTGTTTTATATTATAGCAAGTTATTCAACATACGGGGTGTTACAAAAATAATTATGAAATCTCACGAAAAACAAAGAACAAAAAAGAACACAGAAGATTTAACGTGGTTCGGATATGAATATCCTACGTCCACGGAGACCCAACAACTTTTATTTCTCAATGAAGAAATGAGTACATAAGAGAGGAGGAAGATTACAATAGAGAGAAGATTAATGGTGGATTGCCTTCTTCATACAATAACATGACCTCTATTTATATAGAGGGATTTCTTGACCTCCAAGTAAACTTGGCACCCAAGTTTTCTTGACTTCCAAGTAAACTTGGCACCCACGTTTTCTTGACCTCCAAGTAAACTTGGCACCCAAGTTATTCCATATAGGAGCCAATTACATGATTGACAATTAATCTTTCCTTCTCTACAAATATTTATATCATCAATTTCAACAAAATCAAATACAATCAGATTCATAAAATCAATTTTATAATAAAATTAACCTACCTCTATATTACACTAGATTCTAAAACAGTGGCTATAGTATAACTGAACAATTTTTTCTGTAAGTCTAGTAAAATATTATTACAGTTATCAACTCTAACACTGTTTTCTTCAACTATTTCTTTGTCAACTTCATAATCTTCCTAAGCATTCTCTGTATCCTAACCTTCATCTTCTCTTTCATAATATATCTTAGCACAGTATAAGATTTTCCAATTAAACTATTCATAAGTGTTTCAAAATATAAATTACCATGAAATAACTGGACAATTCTTATGTGTTTCAAAATATAAATAACTAAGTTTTGTTATGTAATTAAAAAAGCATTAAAGAGTTAAAGTGAAGATAGTGGGCATAATAAACTTACAAAAGTATTCTATATTAATCACATTTTGGTACAATTACATAAAATAGGATCCAAAATGAGATTTGAAACAGAAATAAGTATTTGTATTGATAATTAACTAACGTAATAGCTAGCCATGAGCAAAATTGAATCTTCCAAAGCAACATACCAGAAGACAAGTGTTGGAAATATGTTTTAACAAGACAAATTTTGTATGTATGCAATTTCAGATATAAAATTCTTACACGAGTATGCAATTATGTGGTTAATAGAAGAAAATCATCATGTTGCAATAAGAAAGACAGGGAATCAAACTTTGGTTCCTACTACCCAAATTCCCAAATTCTATCGAACATAAGGAAAACCGGTTCAGAGTCCTAGTCGATATGGATGAAACAAATTTGCGAGCAAATAACGCAAGTTTTAAACGGGCTGAGATAAACCTAGGGCTGATAGTGGAGTAAACAATCAGTGAAGAACATCGAATACAGGGACAATTATCTATACTCGCTGAAGAAACTCAACAGTGAAGCCAAATAGAGGGCTGAAAGCTGGCGGTCGGGAATCAAGCAGTGGTCATTAAATAAGCAACATGGATAATGGTCAGTTTGGATGAACATCATGGCTTAATAGCAATAGCAGGCGATGTAGATGAATTTTTGTTGGGTTTCATATTGATAGAAAAGAATTAACCATAAATGGAAATTGTTGTATATTTATATTACCACAGTTATCATTTGATGCATATCTTTATGAAAAACTTAATCTAGAAACAAGTAAAAATCACATTATCAAAGTAAAATAATAGGGTATCATTAGAAATCATACCTTTATCAAGATTTTGGTTTCTAGGGCTTGGCTACTTCAAAACTTCTTTAACCCGAAGAATCTGAAATGATGTGTATCTTCACGCATTAATTCGAGAGGAAGAAACGTCAATTTTTCACACCGGGAGAAACTAATTTAGGGTTTTGACAACTTTCTCCTAAAGAAGAGTAAATCTATTACTTAAACATAAAAGCACAATCTCAACATTGCTGATGTGGCGTCGCCTTTTGGCTTCTCATTTCAAAATAAAGCGCTTTCCTTTAATTCCGTTGTTAATTTTTCCTTCCCCGACACAATCTCCCACGTTCACAAAAATTTTACAGTTATTATCCTCTCCCTTCTCGCTTTCTCATTCTTACCCGTTCTCTCTCCTCTATCAGACTGCTTCCTTCTCTTCTCACCCTCTCTCTTCCTACACGCTTTTTTCTTCTGAAACCAAAATTAAAACTCCAAAACCAACGTCTAATTTTCGTTCTTCGCAGATTTAATCCCTCTTCACCATCCTCTAATTTCAATTCCTCGATGATTTAATGGTTTAACTTCTGAGTGATCATGGATTTTGCTCCCAATCGACTGCAACTGATTTGTCGGATCCGAAGTTTTTAATTGCTGCCAAAGGTATTACAAATTTTTACCCTTCTGCGATTTTGTTAATCATTTATCATTTCGTATGATTTTTCTTCCAACTTTGAATGTTTTGACCTTCCATCCTAAACCTAATACTGTGCAAAATTAAGATTTCCTAACCCACAAATTACAAATTTTTGGATGAAACCCTAAATTTTTCTTCGCTACTGGAAGTATTTCTATCCACGACTATGACGCTGATGATGTTGTGTTAATGTAACCTTGATTTGGCTACTGCTATCTTGAATTATTTCTCTAATATTGGGTTTACAGTTTGTACACCGACTTTATCTAAACATAATTATGCGGTTTTGTCTAAACATAATTGTTTTAACGCGAATTATTTCCTAAAATGTGATTTTGTTACTGATAATTGTTTACATCTATGATTTTTTTTGCACCCAGGGCTAAGAAGCGGAGACAGTAATACAACATGAAGATGGAATCAGTCGTTATCAATTGCTTGTGCCTCATACTATTGCTTTATTTGTAAGACTATTGTACTTAAATTAGATTGCACTTTGATTTATACCCCTACTTGCAATGCTATTTTCTGAATAAGGCTTGCCTTTTTTGGAAATAGATACAATAAATTGATTTTATTATGACTTATATTCATAATTTTGGAGCTACACTCCTATGTTTACTTCTTAGCCTTGGCGCCAGATTCTTGATTACGATTTCTTTAACATATCTAATAAATAGTGGCAGCGGAAAACAACTTCTACCTGCTTTTTTATGTGTTCAGTTGATATCTCTCACTTATTACTTAACACTTGAAGTTGTCTGCTGCTAATTAGAGAAGTCTATTTTTCAATGGCCACAGCTCTGCCTAGATAGTTGCTCATCTTGCTATGGTAAGTGCGAACTTTCAAAAATGCTTATTTGCTCCATTTCCATTTTGATTGGATATGTTCTTTTTGGTATAAGTTGGTAAATGCAATTCTGGATTCAAACTCAAGTCGACTGTGTTGTCCTCTTCATTCAACACCTATACTGCTAACTGATACACTAATCTTATTTTTCATGATCGTTTCTCCGTCCTGGCGATTGTGTTTCTTGCTACAACAAGTGGAAACTTCCAACTTCCTGTATTTTCTCAATTCCAATCTTCAATCCATATGTTCTGTGGGGTATAATAGTCACACGTAAATAGTCAATCTATATGCTCTCCATCAACATACAGTTTTCTCTATTTAATGCTTAGAATTCGTGTATTTTCATACTTGTTTATCATAAAATAATTAATCATGATTTAATTGATAATTGCTTAAAATTTGAACGCATTCCATTATCCATTTTGGACTGATAAAAAAATAACCTAAACTATTCCTGTGCAATTCTTCTAACAGCTTCCTCACACTGATCCGTAGCCTCAACTCAATTATTCAATGATTGTAGGTTTGTGCTATTTACTTTACATATCTTAGCTACAGAACTGTACATCTTGGACACTAGATTAGCAATATATAAATAGAGTAGTTGCTAACATACAACTACTATCATACAAACAAATTTAATGTCAACCCTTGCGAAATCATTTATAGTTTTGGCATATATGCCAATATATATGACCCCTAAACCATGTTTATTTGCGCATTATTGTTTAACGATGTGCTGAAAATCATTTTCTGTGTATAATATGTATCATTAAGATTAGTTTGTTGATATTAAATTATATTTCATTTATGTAAAAAATTCACAGGATTTGAATGTTCTTTGAGGAACCATGTAGCGTATCATAAATAATTCTCCTCCCTTTTAAGTCTTATTGTCAGGCGTTACTTATTTACAACTGTCATTATTTGCAACTAATTAAGAATATACCATCATATTTGTTTCTCCCATTTTTTACATTTTAACGTGTTGATTGTGGGGCTTTCATGTTTATATCCTCTGCCTACTTGGGTAGATGTGTAAAATAATATATTTATTTTAAAAAAAAGGAAATTTTATTAAGCAAACAAATGGAAAAATAAAATAGAAAGAATATTCATCTCTTTTGATAAAAGGACATGTCACCATAAATTAAAATTACTAAAAGTTATATTTGAAGGATAGACAGTTGAACCTATTCTTTTAACCATGAGTTTATTATCAAACAATTGTTAGAAGATGACAAACAAATCAATGATATATTTGAGATTAGAAATATATGATTTTTCTTTCCAAATAATATGTAAGCTTTATGCTCTTGGTTTGAATCTCCTACAGTTTCCGCATCTACATGCTCAAAAAAATCATAGATAAGAGTAAGCTTTAGTATGCCCCTATTGCAAAAAATTCAAATTCTAGATATAAACTTTGAAATGATCTTATCGACATCATCGGCTATCCACTTATCTGTAGCATTATGAGTCATTGGAGATTTTGTCTTCCGATTTTCAGTGGATATTTTTTCTTTATCATCTAAACCACCCACTTAAGTTAGAATCTTACTTTCCATTGTTAAGTTGAGTATCTAACATAGTGCTTAGATCATCTGTATATGTATTTTGGACTTTCACAGCTTTAAGGATACTAGAATTGACCTGCGGATGACTTAATTTGAATTGTGTATTGGTTTAAGAATTAATGATCACATTTCATTGATTTTTTTTAAACTATTTATCAACTTTGGTTGTTGGTAAAATGACATTATATTTATAATCTGTAAGATAACATACTACTATTTACATTATTAGGTTGAAGTCAGGAAGTTGGTAATAATAATACCTAAATATAGTCAAATTTGCCTTGAAATAAACTCTTAATTCCCTTTATAACTTTGTGGATGTAAATAATTATTTATAACTATTCACCATAATAGACCTTAATGATGCTCACTTGGTGCAACTGATGTTGCCATTTATATTTTTGATCATAAATTTTTAACGTCACTGAACCATTCATTGGTCAGATATTTACCTTCCCTATATATAACTAATACTTATCTGTGGCTTTAAGTTTCTGGATTTTATGCTTTACCGGTGCTATGCTGCGGATCACCCTCCTTTCATTGGATTTCTGTCATTTTAGTTTTACATTTTTTTTCTCAAATAATTAATAGTATAATCAAAAGGGAGAAACTAGCCTTTCTCCAACGGCTCACAAAAACGATTCCAGAAAAAGTGGAAACCGTACACACATATGATAAAGTAAAAACAAAAAACACGGATGCAACCCATGGACTCCAGAGCTGAGCATCCAGGAATGCTCCTCTATCAAGGAAAGAGATTACAACGATCCCAAAAAACAGCGTGTGCAGCAGTGGTAGTCACCTAACCCAGCTCTCCAAATGCCCATGATCTCAAGCCTTCCGCTGACAGAGAAGCGAATCACCTCTCGCATATCACAAAACTGATCCTGCCAATCCCACCTGAAAAATCCCTGAACTACTAGATAGCAATGTCAGTAAATGGGGGGGTGGGGTGAACAAGAAAGAAATAATCACCAAAGCACCTAGCCCATTTTATACAGAATTCGGGCAATACCTTATCTGGTCTTGGCCAACCTGTATATAACAAACCTGAAACACTAGCCACAAAGTCAGATCTTAGAGAGGGGGATTTTTAGGGCGAAACCTAAAACAAAAGAGCATCGAATCACTGTACCCACACGATACAGTAATCAGCCTATACCTTGTCTGGGGTTGGCTCCTAACGTCGTAATATCGAAGTTAATAGCCAACCTCGTTGACCGGGTTCCAACCACACCTCTGAACGGCCTGCTCCGAAACGCTAGGAAGACATCATTCCTAACTTTTCGGATGATGGTCGGAGGATCCATATCCTCCCCGTCATAGATTGCTTTGTTTCGAGCACACCAGAGGTGCCAACAGATCAAAAAAGGAATCAGACGAAAGAGGATAGCGCGAAGGGTCTTACCGTAGATGCCTGACCACCAGAACAGCAGGAACTCTTCAAAAGAGATAGCATTGCAACGACAGCCGAGAACGTTCCCGAAGTAATTCCAAACAGACCTAGCACATACCCCAGAAACCATCAAGTGAAAAGAAGTTTCAGTGCTGCCTGCTAAGCAGCACCTGCATCTGGAAGCGAGCGGGATACCGATTCTCTGAAGATTCTCATCTAGTGGCAAACCATTATGTATGTCTTTCCACATAAATAGAGACACCTTCGGAGGGATACGGACATTCCAAATGAAAGAGAAAAGAGGCCTCTCAGGCGACGGAATCCGCACAGAGTTCCAAACAGCAGAAAGCGAGAAGGGATGACCATCCCAAGAGGCACCCCCTCCATGAGCATTGGAAAAAGCTTTCACGGATTGCATACATTTCCACGTCTCACTAGCAAAGGATGGAATACCAGAGAAGTGCGTATTTTCCAATCTCCGGTATTTGGCGTGAAGGAACGTAGCCCAAAGGGAATTGTTCGCTTCAAACCGTACCCAAAGCTTATAAGCAAAGGCCACGCAGACGTCTCTAGGGTTACGGAGGCCCAATCCCCCTTCACTTTTGGGACGACAGACAACGTTCCAGGAGATCCAATGATGCCGAGAATTGTTATCCTTGGATCCCTAGAAGTAAGCGGATGTCAGGGAACGATACGAGCGAAAAAAGGAAGTTGTGGGAGTCATAGCCGCAAAGATATGAGATCCCATGGAGTCCAAGATAGAGCTAACAAGAACAAGCCTGCCGGCTTGAGAAATGAGGGTAACATTCCATTTAAGGATCTTCCCCCTAACCTTGTCAGTGATCGGGTCGAAAATGGCATTGAGCTTCCTTCCCCGATATAAAACAATGCCTAGGTACGAAAGCGGCAGAGAGGCCGCCTTAAAGCCCGAGTAAGACTCGATCCAAGCAGCTCTAGTAGCTGTTAGATCTTTAGCGGCAACGAAGCAACTTTTGGACGAGTTAATGCGTTGGCCTAAGCATCGCTCATACCGCCTAATGAGGACCAACAGGCCTTGAAAGGACTGGCGACTGCCATTAGTAAAAATGTGATGTCATCAGCAAATGATAGAGAAGAGATAAGGGGACATCCTCTTGGGATACCAAACATGTGAATCTGCCCAGCAATCATAAGGGAGTGCATGCCTCGTATAAAGGCCTTCGCGGCGAGGACGAAGATAGTTGGTGAAAGGGGGTCACCCTAACGAAGACCTCTACTTGATCTGAAAAAGCCGTTGGCTGAACCGTTTATTAGAACGGAGAACCAACAGTTGGATATAAGCCTCCAAAGAACATCGATAAGGGACTCCGGAAAGCCGAAGGCCCGAAGGATCCTGATGATGAAGAATCAAGACATGCGATCGTAATCCTTAGCCATATCAAGCTTGACAACCACATTAGATCCGCGGACCTTCCTATCAATCTGGGAAATCGACTCTTGCGCTAAAAGGACGTTGTCGGTGATTAAACGTCCTTTTACAAAACCAGCCTAAGAAGAAGAGATGAGACGCTCTAGAAACGGAGCTAACCTAGATGTTAGAACCTTCGATATAACTTTGTTGGAGAAATTACACAAACTGATAGGCCGAAAGTCAGAGCAGAAGCTAGGTCGGTCACATTTAGGGATGAGGATCAGGTTGGTAGAAGTCCACCCCGTCGGTAGTTCTTCACCTGAAAAGAAGGACTGAATGGCCAGGCAGAAGTCTTGCTGGATTATAGGCCAAACACTCCTATAGAAGATCCCGTTGAATCCGTCAGGGCCGGGCGCACTATCCTTGCTAAGAGCAAATACGCAAGCACATATTTCATCTGAGGTAGGAGGAGCGGCAAGATATGAGCTATCAGACGGGAGGATCAACCTTGGAATGAAGGCAAGCATGGTAGGATCAGACAGCGAAACGGATGGGGTGCTCAGAAAAGATTGGAAGTGGGATAGAATTACACCTTTGATCTCTTCAGGGGAAGAGGTCACAATGTGATCCGGGCGGCGAATCTGAGAGATGGAGAGATGCCTGTTCTTCTTGCGAATAGAAGAGTGGAAGAAAGTAGAGTTCGAGTCACCGTCCACGAGCCATTTGATCCTAGCGTTTTGATGTAAATGGTCATGTTCAATGCGAAGCTCAGACGAGTAAGATAGTTGGGCAACCGCCCAAGCCTCCTTGTTGACGGAGGAGGGTGCATCATCGAAAGCTGCTTCCGCAAGAACAAGAGTTTCTTCGGCAGCTCTGACACGATCAAAGATGTTCTTGAAAACGAGCTGACTCCATGTCTTAAGACAAGTCTTAAGACGCTTCAGCTTGCGGGAGAAGATAACACATGGGGAGCCTTGTGACGGGGAAACCCAAGAATCTTCCACTAGACTGTAAAAAGAGTGGTGAGATCTCCATATACTCACGAACCTAAAAGAGGACGGACCGGAAAGAGAAAGGGGGAAGCAGGTGAGAAGCATAGGGGCGTGATCGGAGAAGGTGCGATGAAGGTGAGAGACAACGGACGAAAAGGGGAGACTGAGCCAGCCTTCCGAAATGAAGACCCTGTCAAGTCTGGAAAGAATCTGGTCAGGGCCCTCTTGGTTGTTACACCAGGTGAACGCCGAGCCGGAAAAAGACACTTTCGCAAGACCCGAGCTGATAACGAAGGCATTGAAGTCCGCTATAGCCATGCGGTTAACAACAATTCCTCCTCGTTTCTCCGCTTGGGTAGCAACGACGTTGAAGTCACCTCCCACCACAGAAACGAAGAAACCTAACGAGGAAAGAGATAGGTAATCGGCCCACAGGCCTTGCCTATCTAACCTGTTGCACTCAGCATACACTGCTGAGAACAAGAAAGACGAGGCGAAAGAGGCAGACGAACAAGCTACCGATAGAAGCTGGTCCGAGTCGAAAACAGAGTGAACATCAAGATCTTTGGACCAAAGGATCCAAATCTTGTTTGACATGTTGGCTTTGGCACCGCAAAAGACGATGGACAACATAGACTTGGTCAACGCTTCCGGACCCATCTTTGGTTCGAGAAGTGCAACCAACCAAATAGAATGCTTCTTGACAATGCGTTTGAGTCTCGCCAATGACTCCACATTGCCAATGCCTCGAACATTCCAGAAGAGGAAGTTCGCCATTAAAGCTTGGAAAGAGAAAGAAAAGCCCACCAGAGAGGGGGGGAAAACCGCTAGCCTCAACAACGATACAGAGAGTGTCGAGTAGACCTAACGATCTGCTCGAACGCCGCTATAGAGTGTGTGAAAATGGTGCGAGGGGTGCTCGGGGCTGGACGCCCACGGCGCCTGGAGAGACGAGTAGTTGGGCCGGAAGAAGAGTCACCCGTCGCAACAACTACAGCAGAAGCAAGGAAACTGGGACGAGGAGGACAAGAATTCTTAGTAAGACGAGACAACCGACCATTAATGGTCTCTATTTCGTCCTTACTAAGCAAAGGATAAGAAAAGATGGGGGACGACCAACTAGAGGTTGACACCGATGAACAAAGAGCGGAACTGGAAGGAGAAAGGGGGAAAGTGGAGTTTCCCGACTGAAGCAACACCGATCGCTGAGAGAACCTTACCGTTGCTGAACTGTCATGAGGTTGACTGTTCGAGCAAAAAGGTAAAGTTCTGAGACGTGCCAACCTACCCCGACTCCGATGCCAATCTAGTAACGGGCATCAAAAGGGGAAGAGCAATCCATTAGGGGTACATGAAGTTGCCGTGTAGCGAGAAGCGAATGCGCTTGCTAAATGTTGTATCGCTAATGGACAGAAGAGGACCCAAAAGCCGATGACCAAGATGAAGTATCACAAGAAAGAACCTCATACAGACTACTGGCAAGTCTGCTGTAGACCAGTCCAAGCCTAACCCACCGATGCAACACTGACCTAAGAAAGAGACTAAATAGCCATCCCAGCATGGCTAATAGCCAACAAGCGAACAGGCACCCCGCAAGGAGAGATACCTGAAACCAGAAAACGACAGAAACAAGTCTAGACACCAGAACGAGGCAATCAAGAAAGGATAACCATCAACAACAAAGGGAGAAAGGGAAAACCGCAAGAACCATCGACAGAAAGCACAAAAAGGTGCTTAAGTAACACGCTAACATACCCACAGACGCACACATGACTAGACACTGCTACCTTCGAAAGAAGAGTAACTGTGCCAAGGAGCTTGGACAACAAGGATTCCGAGCTCAAAGAAGCACTAACACTAGCAAAACCGTTGGATATCGTAAGGAGAAAAGGGGAGGTAAAATTACCGTAGAACTTGGCATAACAAGATCCAACATACCCAACATAGAAGAAGACAAAAGCTCGGACAAGCCAACGGGAAAAAAGGAACAAAGGGGAGTAACACATACCTTTGTGGCACGTGAGGCATCAATTAAGATGACCTTATTGCCTTCAAGTGTCGACCAAGAAGATGTAGTGCCTGGACTCGCGGAGATCGGATCCGCAACCTCACCTTTAGCCAACGCTAATCTGGACATCGGTGCCACGCCTAGGACCAAAGGTCTTGGCTGCACCTTAGGCGCTGCTCTAGCGCTGTTGCGCCAATAACGAAACTTTGCGCCTCTAAGCCAACCCTTCGAAGCATCGGCCACAACTGGAGACCGTAAAAAGCCAAGCTCCGAAAGAGGACCCGAACAAGCCTTAAGAGGAACAACAACAGAACCAGTCTCCTCAAAAAATCGCTGACGAACATCCACCCCTAAAACAGAGAAAGCATTGCTGGTGGCGAGCCCCGTTGATGGAAGCGAACCAACTAAGAAGCCACGGTAAGAACAGTGCACCTTAGCAGCAGCCTTCTCTTAGCTTTGGAAGCTTAATGTCGGCGTTTACGACGACGAGGAATAGCATACAACTCATGATTATCAGAACAGGAGGCTCAAGAGCAGCAGCTTTAAGAAAGCTGGTGGATGAGGTGATCAAATCCACATCCACAGATGAAACAGCGGGTACCAGATTACAAAAACCGGGTCCGAAGGAACCACCACAAACCAGAGAGCCGACGGAGAAGCCGTGAACTTCCGCAATCGGAGCATAAACAGAAGACTTGAAGGTCAACCTAGGGGAAAAGGGGGTGGTCAGATCCCGCTTTCCTCGCTGACAATCAGATCCAGGAAACCGATCCGAAGATACAAGAACTCCAATATCAGAAGAACCGCACGGTGAAATCGAGCTAACCAAACCATTATACAAAGGGGAAATTTCCAAGAAAAAGCCCTCCACAACCAAGAAACGATGACGCAGCAAAACAGCGAAAGACGAGAGGGAAAACAGTCGAATCTCAAAGGAAGAAATACCAGTTAGTACCAGAGAGATTGGACCTTTCACCACTGCCAAAATCGCGTTTGCGAGTGCCTCGAAGCTAGGCAACGGAAGAGAACATGAGCCAGAGGCGACGAAAGCCCCAACAAGGGGGCACGAAGCCATGCCCGAGAGCAGAAGAGAAGTAGCATCTATGAAAAGCACAGCCTTTAGCTGAGAGACGAGCGGCAGAGAAAACAGCAGAGATTGGCGAAGTGGAAAGCTATTGGGGGAAAAGGAATTATTTTGTGGGCGCCATTATTTTGACCGTTGCTTTTTCTATGTTTACTGTTACTATTTATGATACAGTCAACAACAACTTCAACACATGTGTGTCTGATGCTTGGAGTCAATTAATTTGTCTGTCTAGACGATTCTCGAGAATATCACTTACATTAAGCCATTTTACCGCTGAAAAATTATTTTATGCATAAAGAATCAAATTATGATGTGTTATACAATTAATGAAACATCCAACTCAAATGATGACTAGATTGAAGATGTAGTGGAAAATTGTGTGTTATATACTAAATAATACATCCAATTTATGTACTAAACAGGAGAAATAAATATCTGTTATTCTTTCGCTGTAGGTATTCTCAGTCTGGATCAAAATGAATCCTTTTTTATGATAAAACATCCACTGACGCATGCTACTAAAATATTATATTAGACTTATTGGTAGATAAACCTCATTTAAAGTCTATTTATAAGACAATAACTGATATAGATAAGAGGAGATAGTGAAATACACTTTAACTTCTCATTCAGCATTTTAACATTCTTACAACTATATGCGCTGAATCTATGATTTCCCATCTTAGGTATAAGAGCTACACCTCAATTATTATAGTAGATTTGTTAGAAGGCAAGTATGTACAATTAGCTATTAATTGACTGGAATATGACGACTTGCACAACAACTTATATGCATAAACCGCTCATCCAACGGTCAGTAAGTACACAACCAAACTTTAGGGAATATTGTCATTAGTTGGTCTGTACAAATCATTACTACAATATACCAGCTACAGTGTAACAATTTTCTTTTACGCTATTGTTTTTTTAAAAGAAACAATTATGGATCTTTTTGATATTTTATTCCTTAGCTCATGTTTTCCCTATCTTCAGGCACTTATTATATCCCTGCCTGTATCTCTTCCATATTCGGAGAATATCTTAAATGGAAAAGATTAAACACTACATATAAATTTTTCTTGGCAGCCGATAACGGTCCTATTTTAGAATTTTCATTGCTCTAATTCATATTCTGGCATAGGAAGAGGAAACAATCACCTCAAATCTTGTTCCAATCAAAACTAAATAATTTTATAAGATCAGCAAATTTATAATATGAAATCACTACAGTTGAATTTTTAACCACTATTTTCGTCACTGCGATAATATTACTCTTATTCATTTGCACTTGGATATTAAATTTCATGTTAAATTAGGGACATTTTGATATAGTTTTCCTTCTACAAGCAAGCTACGCACAGTTGGCGTACAGTATCAAAGTTTGATCTCATTTATGTTGCTATACTTATTCTATTATCCGCCACTTAGTTTGCATCCACACAACATTGCATTTATTTTTTTAATAACTTGTTACTTACATTTATTTTTTTTATAAATGAAGATAGATGTCAAGACTTTAGGAGTAGATTTAGATTATTGGTTTCACATAGTTCTTTGTTTTGAAACATAAATTCCAAATAGTGACTTATAACCTGCTAATGGAAATACACATATATTAGTCTGTCTCTATATGTTTGTGTGTATATATCTATAGACGCGCACCTATATACAAACATATACACACGCACACATATATTCATCAAACATTCCAACATCTCCTTTACAATGTATTTACGGCTGATTGTAACTTTGAAAGCTGAGATGTATATGCTTTCCAACTAATTGAATTGTCAAAGTAGATATTATACTACTGGCTTATATATATATATATATAATCCCTTGGTACGTAGACAAGAAGACAAAGAGCGGTTTAGATTTTAAGTTTAAGTAGATGTAAGGGGCTATGATTATAACACGACATCAGCGATTAAAAGGGTAGATTCAAGTAACAGGGATCAAACCTTCTAAGCCACGATCTATTACACATAATAATTGAACCAACGGGACTACACTGTCCAGGCCACGATCTATTTTAAGTTTCTTCCATTTTACAAGATTTATTATAACTTCTCCTTTCACTTCTCTTCAATCGAAAAATTAGTTTGTCTACTTCCATCTTCACTACCGCCGGTTCATCCATGGATTCCATGCTTTCAAATCGAAGGTGTAACTCTTATTACTGTCATTATTTTTCAATTATATAACTCTGAACTGAAATTAATTTTTTTCTTTTTCCTTCTGTTGTGTTCAATTGTGTAATTCATCAAAGCAGTGGTTCTACTCAACAATAATTTGGATCGCTGATGACGAATATGATGCCTGGGCTTATCTTTCCTTCTTCATTACCACCTACTCATATCCATACCACTGCCTTCTATTCATCCTTTCATGGATCTTCCACTCTGGTGTTGCCTCACTGATCTGAAAGGAGAAATTTATCATGCAGATAATTTCTATTGATAGTTTCTCCACTTTTGAATTGTTCAATAATTTGCTTTCTCAATATACGATCATAAATTGCTTGCTCCATGAAAACTGGTTCAATATGATGATAATTGAATAAAATTTATGGATGCTAAAATTTGATTGTAAACAAAGGGTGCAAAATAAACAGGTATATCAGCTTGCTGTCTATTAAGAAATGTTCGATTAGTTTCCTTTCATCTCTATGATAAAAAATTCTATAGCAGTTTCCTTCCACTGACATATAGATCAATTATCTCCGGTGACATACAGATCAATCTACAAAAATAAAAGTGGTGTACATATTTGTAGCATTAACCCAGATTATGCGTAAGATTAGTGATTTTATATGAAACACACTTCTACTATGGGTTTTGTAACAATGCAGACTTCTTTGGTATTCTTCTGAGTTTCACATTAATATCAATATAGCAGTTTCCTTCCACCCGAATTTGGTACTCTTCTGAGTCACATCAAGTTTTTTAAGAAAATATATATTTTCTTTTGTATTCTTTTTAGTATAAAAAAAATCCTCTATTTAAACATAGAGTTGGAATTTCCTAAGTTTCTACTGTATAATTTTACTGCTACAAGTGTCAGCAGAGTTACTGAAAAAAGAAATTTTTGGAGATAAAGATGATAATTGTGAGTCACATCCAATACTAACTATGATCTGTTTGTAGATGCTTCAGTTAGAAAAGCATGCAAAACACTGGAAAGATGCAAATGTACTGATTTTCAACTCTTACTTTTGGTGGAAGAAACCTTGATTGAAGTTGAAGATATTGCATGGTTCTTTCAATGACACGGAGAAGAAGTCCGAAGAGATGGAAATGATAGACGGTTATGAGCTAGTATACACACATGGAAACAATGGGTTGAATCGCATATTGACTCTTTAAAGACCCAAATTTTCTTCACAACCCTCTCTCCAACTCATGTTTGGGAAGAAGAATGGGAGGGTCGAGCAACCAAAGCTGTTACTATGAAACAGAACCAATAACCTCAAGAGGCTACACAGACAGAGGATCAGATGGCAGATTTACACATGCAATTGAATTCATAATCGAAGAAGTAAAAAAGGAATGAGCGTGCAAATGATAAATATAACTGAGTTATCTGAATACAGAAAGGATGGACATCCTTCTATATATATAAAGCAATGGAATGCTTTAATAGAAGATCTAATTGCAAATCCTAGCAGTTATGCTAACTGACTGACTGTAACCATTGGTGCCACCCTGGTATTCCCCATGCATGGAATCAGATTATGTATGCTTATATTGTTTCCAGATGACAGGAAGCGTATACCACGTGTTCATGTATGTAAAAGTTATTCGTTTGGGTATTATCTGAATAAACTTTGATGGGAGAAATGTACAAAGAAACACAGAAAAGCTGTAAAATTCTCAATCTCTGCTTAATTGTCATAATGTTTGATAGGAAAAGGATTAAAAAAATTGTAATAGTTAAACCATGGAAAGAAATTTTTATTAATATTTTGTTCAAAAAAAAGGAAAAAAAAGGAAAAAAAAGTAAAACATATCTACGTGTTGTGTTGGATGTACTGCCAATACTAGAACTTTAATTATTAGGCTAAATTTTTGGAATTCTACTCGGGCTTTGTTGTAATTTAATGATATAACAATGCAGTGTTTGGCAACCTCAATCAGTCTAAGGTGCCTATAATGTACACTAATAGTAGATACAGAGTTTCCCTAAAAATTGTAAATAGAGGCAAAGTTCTGTTATAAAAACTCTACATCAATGGTTGAGAAAAAGTTGGTTTATCTATAAGCATATAAGAAGAAAATTGCAATTTGCATGACAAATAATTCTAAATTTGAACAGTTGGGATGAAGAATCAAGATCAAAAGGAAACCAGACTATTTTCTATGAAAAGCAGAGATGTACCATAGACACGGTCAGAAAAGCAAAAGCATTCTATGAAAACAAAATGTGAAAACTCACAAGTCTAAGAATAATCAAATTTTGGATGTCAAAATTTTAATTTCTGATGTTTTCAGGATGTACAATTTTGGCTTCCACTGCAGATGTAGATGAACTTCATTTGTGATTGGATAGAGACTGTAGTTATCCGTTATGATCATGAATTTTTTTACATCAAGTAGCCTAGGTTTTTAGATAAGAATTTCTTACATTGATTTATGGGTTAGTATAATATATTATAAAAGGATATGACATTACTGGGATTTTGAGTTGCCATGCACGAACGAAAAGTCATCTGCTTAGTGGCACTTTAATTTATAAGCTCTGCATTTTTCTTGAGAGTTTTCAGCAAATCTATGAGCTAATTCTTAACAAATTAACTGTAGAAATTATTTCACATTCATCATAACATAGGTTCATTAGAAAAATAGCTGATACGGGTACATATTATGGGAAGACTTGGTAATTTCGACAATTAGCCGACAATTTTCATCTCCGTTGTTCACAATTTTTAGCAATTTGTTTATAAATATGTTACTTATCGGTTGTTAATTTCTACATGGACTTTTTAACTTTTTATTGCAAGATAATGAAGTTGTTTTGACACTGTAACTCTCCGTAATTAGTTATTTCTTTTATAGCTTTGCCTTTTTCTTTGATTTACCACACTAATGTTTCAGGTTTATATTATGATTCAAGTGTTCTTGCGGCGCATGTTGACAATCGTGGATATATGTTTGCGTAGATTTTCCTGAGTTTTAATGAAGACAGTGGCTCAAAAACTAATAGTTATTTTTGTTGTTATCATTAAATATCAACGATTGAGATATTCCCGTTTTCCAATTTCTATTTCCATTCATTTCCCTTTATATCATTGCTTTTTTTGGTTTTTATTAAATTGATCTTTGCTTTGCGAATGCTAGATAACAGACTATGAATGATATTTCAAAGTCTTGATTTTTTTTTTTCATACCATAAATAAATAGATTATTTTCTTTTTGGCAAATTTAACAACTACAACTACGTGATGTATCTATGCTCCGAAAACAACTCCAATCAGAAACCATTCATACTACCTTCCACAATTTATTTTATTTTGATGATATTATATTCAGGATTTTGCTCATATATATTTTAGAACATAACGTTGCTCTATGTTTAATTCTAAATTAATAAAATAACCATGGCTTATAGATCTACATGTAAACGTTGGAAACAAATTCAAAATAGACCAGAATAGTCTTGGTACCAATCTGTTTTCGATGCAAATTTTTAACCTTATCTTTTTTACTTGGAACCAATCCAGATAACTATACCACAATATATCAACAAAACAAATTCCTTCATAAACATGTATTTTTGCAAGGGAATAATTTTATACGGAGCATCACCTATAGTATTAATCTTAAATATTTGCTATAATGACATGGTTGTTATGCAAATGTACATAATCTCATACGAAGTGTTAGTAGCATTAAAAGAATAAAGAATGCTGACGGCACACTTAAGAGATTATATAAATCACAAGGCCGAAGCCATACAACAAAAAGCCCATATTCTTGACCCAGAGCGTTATTTCACATTTTTGCCTATATAAGGCTGTGTAACATATTGTACTCTATTCAGTTTTAATGCAAATTACATTTCCGTTCTTATTGTATCAATTCAAACTCTAAAATCAAATAAAAGACTTATCTCAAAATTCTTTTATGGTATCAGAGCAGTAGTGCTTAACAGCAAATTGATCAAAAGAAAAGAAAACACAACTTTTCTGTGTTGGAAAGAAATTAACCCATCAGAAAAGTATCATCATTTGGGTTAATCCTCTCATCAAAGTTGTAAACCCATCATTTGAGAGTTGGCTTTCATCATCAGATCAATGTCACGCCAAAATTAATATTGGCTGCATCAAATCTGATCTGCTTTAGCCTGAATAGTGAAAAGATCCAAGAAAAATCAACTTCTGTCGCCAAGAAAACCAAGAAATAAACCGAAGAAAGTGTCATACCAGTGCCAGTCATCAGGAAAGTTGTCATCACCTGATAGGCAACTGATTTGCAACATACCTGAGCATCATTTAAGGCCTTCGGCATCAAGAAGGTGACCTACTTCAAATCTTAACTGTTCTGATTTCAGAATTTTTTTTTCTGATCATCTCAGAGTTCATCATGGTGGACTCAACTCCTGTACAAGGATCTGTTCTTGGATCATCTGGATCCTCAAATCCTCCTGTGCCTCCACCAACGGCAGTTGATCAACTTGTCAAGACTGTGATAAGTCCTCAAAGCCAACTCATCACAACCAAGCTTGATGAAAACAACTACCTGCTGTGGAAGTTTCAGGTTCAGACAGCCATTGAGGGATATGGACTGGAAGGACATCTGTATGGTACCCTTCAAATTCCAGTAAAGCTTGTGATTGATCAAGAGAACAAGTTTGTACAAAATGAAGAATACACAAAGTATCACAAACAAGACAGACCGATAAGTGCATGGTTGCTATCATCAATAAGCAACAATCTCCTATCTCAAGTAATAGGATGTAATTCTGCAAGTGAAATATGGGACAACATTGAAAAGAACTTCAACTCTCAATCCTCTGCAAAAATTATGCACTATAGAAGACAATTGCACAACTCAAGAAAAGATAACAGTAGTATGAGAGAGTATCTTGCAAAGATTAAGAGTATATGTGACAAACTGGAAGCCACTGGTCAAAAGGTACCTAAAATTGAACGTGTCATGACCATTTTACATGGACTAGGAAATGAATATGAGGCTGTAGAGGCTATCATCTCCTCTCAAAGAACAACACTACCCATAGAAAAAGTACACTCAATATTGTTGGCACATGAGGCAAGATTGGAAAGCAAGAAACCACAAGAATCTGATCTGTCAATAAACTATGCTAACAACACTAAAGGCAAGGATACAAGGAACAATAATCAAGCACAAAGGGGTGGTTTCAGTGGTCGAGCTAGAGGCAGAGGTAGGAACTATAACACAGGAAATAGGCCAAAGTGTCAGATATGTGAAAGAGTTGGATACACAGCATTCAAATGCTATTTCAGATTCAATCAAGGTTTTACCCCAAATCAAGCCAACACAAATCAAAGAAACCCTAATGCTAATGTGGAAAATGTCCAATCAGATCAAGGAAGTCAAAGTGATAATATTGGACAATCTGATTTTCAAGAATTGATCATATAAATGACGAAAGCTGGTATCCTGATTCGGGAGATACAAACCATTTAACAAGTAATCTGGAAAATCTTAATACTGGATGCAGGGAGTACAAAGGTAATAAGTCAGTTAGCATGGGAAATGGTGAGCCAATCTCTATTACCCATACTGGTAGTTGATACATTTATGGAAATAAGCATTTAATACTGAATAATTTACTAAGAGTCCCTGATATTAAGAAGAATCTTTTAAGTGTATCTCAATTTGCTAATGATAACCAAGTATATTTTGAATTTCATCCAAAATATTGCTTGGTAAGGGACATACTTACTAAAACTATTATATTGCAGGGCAATGAGATCAAGGGGCTATACAAATTCACTACCAGTCACCAAAATAGTGATATGAAGAAGAATGTGCTGTGTAATCACAGTGAGATCAGTGATGAAAATCATGAAAGTACCTTAAATGTGTGGCATAATAAACTTGGTCACCAAGTTATGATATTGTAAAGAAAATTCTTGTCGAAAACAATGTCAAATTTGACAAAAATCAATCAGTCCATGTTTGCAAATATTGTCAGATGGGCAAAAGTCATAAATTACCTTTCAATGCGTCTGAATCAGAATATACAGAACCCCTAAATTTAATTGCTACTGATCTATGGGGTCTTGCACCAATAAGTTCAGATTATGGATATAGATATCACATTGCATTTGTAGTTGCTTTCAGTAGATATACATGGATTTACTTTATGAAATCCAAATCTGAAACATGTGATATAGTTGTACATTTCATAACACAAGTGGAAAAACAAACAAATTCACATGTGAAAATCTTTCAGTTAGATGGTGGAACTGAATATAAACCTCTGAAAGATTATTTTTCAAAAGGGGAATAGTTCATAGAATTACATGTCCATACGCATCTGAGCAAAATGGTCTTGTAGAAAGAAAACATAGACATGTAGTAGAGACTGGGTTGACACTCCTAGCTAATGCTAAAATGCCTCTAAAGTTCTGGCCAGAATCCTTTAGTACAGCTGTATATTTGATAAACAGGCTGCCTACTAAAGTACTCAAGGGAAATAATCCACATGAAAAGCTATGGAATGTCAAACCAGATTATCAATACTTAAGAACCTTTGGATGTCTATGTTACCCTTACACTAGACCATATAATAGACACAAGCAAGACTTCAGGTCAAAACCATGTACTTTCATAGGTTATGCTCAACATCAAAAGGGATATAAATGTTTGGATGAGAATGGTAAAATATGTGTAAGCAGGCATGTTATATTCAATGAAAGAATTTTCCCATATCAATGTGAAAATATAAAAACCACAAATAAAGTGTATGACACAAGTGTATCCATACCATCTATACCTATATATTCTGAAATAATAAGTGCAGGTAAACCAGTGCATAACAATGACAAATCAACACCATCTGGAAATGATACTGATCAGCATTCACACCACAACAAAGAATCACCTACAAGGGATGACATCAATGATAATATTAACGATGATCAAAACAATGAAGCTGAAGAAGAAAGCAATCAAAGTGAGGACCAGAGAGAACAACCTGTATATGTACCTCAAGCAACATCTATACATCCTATGATAACAAGAGCCAAAAGTGGGATTTTCAAACCCAAACGTTTTACAGCTGTTACTCTACTGGAAGAACCAATGAGTTATGATCAAGCAAAAACTGATACAAAGTGGAAAGCAGACATGAATGAAGAATATCAAGCACTCATACAAAATAAAACATGGAGTCTATTAAAACCACCAAAGGACAAGAACATAATTGGGTGCAAATGGACTTATAGAATCAAAAAAATCCAGATGGAAGTATAAACAGATACAAAGCTAGACTGGTTGCAAAGGGATACACTCAACAACAAGGATTTGATTACAAAGAAACATTTTCTCCTGTAGTTAAATCATCTACAATTAGAATCATTCTCAGTATTGCTTTAAGTAAAGGATGGTTACTAAGACAACTTGATGTCAATAATGCATTTCTCAATGGCATACTTAAAGAGGATGCATATATGACTCAACCACAGGGTTATTGTGAATACTCTGAATATGTTTGCAAGCTTAACAAGGCAATATATGGGTTAAAACAGGCCCCAAGAGTCTGGTTTGATAGATTGAAAAGTACATTATACTCAATGAAGTTTCAATCTGCAAAACCAGATAACTCACTATTCATAAAAGCTAACAAACACTGTACAATATATATTCTAATATATGTTGATGACCTTATTGTGACAGGGAACAACACATATGAAATCAATTCAATTGTCAAAAGACTGGACAAAGAGTTCTCTGTCAAGGACCTTGGACACCTAAACTACTTTTTGGGAATAGAAGTCATAAGGAAATCACCAACAGAAATTATCCTGTCTCAAAGAAAATACATAGCTGAATTACTGGATAGAACTCAAATGAGCAATGCCAAGGGGATGCCTACACCTATGATTAGTAGTCAACCTTTCTCAAAACATAGGGGAGAACCCATATGTAACATCAAACAATACAGAAGTGTAGTTGGTGCTTTACAGTATGCAACTATCACTAGGCCAGAAATTGTGTTTAGTGTAAATAAAGTTTGTCAATTTATGAAGGAACCTGTGGACAATCACTGGAAAGCAGTAAAAAGAATACTGAGATATCTGAAAGCTACAATAAACTATGGACTGCATATAAAAGCAAGCAACAACTATAACATAACTGATTACGCAGATGCAGACTGGGCATCAGACCCTGATGACAGGAAATCTACAAGTGGATATTGCATTTTCATGGGAGACAACATAGTGTTATGATGTTCTAAGAAGCAATCTACAATATCCAGATCCAGTGCAGAGTCCGAATACAAAAGTGTGGCTAACGCTACATCAGAGATAATGTGGACCACATCATTACTATCAGAATTAAATATCAAAACAGACAAATCGATCTTATGGTGTGATAACCAGAGTGCAGTATACATGACATCTAACCCTATCCTACACTTAAGAACCAAACATATTGAAATAGATCAACACTTCGTCAGAGAGCAAGTAATTAAAGGGAATATAGAGGTTAGACATGTACCTGGAGCTTACCAATGTGCTGATACTCTAACTAAAGCGCTATCACTTCAAAACCTCATGAGATTTCGAGATGAGTTAAAGGTTGTTGAAATTACTCACTGCAAAGTTGACTCAAAGCTCACCAGAGTGTCAGATTCAAGCACTGAAGGCAGAAGCTTCACAGTCGAAAACCCTAATATCACAAAAGCACAAGTTAACAAAGCTCAATCGTGGAAATCAAAGAGGAAACTAAGCAACTCAAGTGAAGAAGAAGGAAAGGAAGAGCTCGCATCCATGGAGACGAGCTTTAGCACAGCAAAATCAACAGATCGCTACTTGAAGGTGTATGAAGAAGAAAACCCTAATCTCGATTTGAGGGGGAGTAAAAGAATAAAGGATACTGACGGCACACTTAAGAGATTATATAAATCACAAGGCCGAAGCCCAAATACAACAAAAGCCCATTGTCTTGACCCAGAGCGTTATTTCACATTTTTGCCTATATAAGGCTGTGTAACATATTGTACTCTATTCAATTTTAATGCAAATTACATTTCCATTCTTATTGTATCAATTCAAAATCTGAAATCAAATAAAAGACTTATCTCAAAATTCTTTTAAGCATTTAAATTGATAGTCGTGTGAGTAAGGAAAAAATAGCCTAAAGAAAAACTAATCTATCATCCACTGTATCATTGAGTTTGTGTCTTCTAAGAAATTTTGTGCTCCCAATCCAACAATTTTCACCTTCATAAGCTACTTTTGATTATAAATCTCTACCTTATTTTAACAGTGGGTTGTTACCTTTGTGCTTGTTGGTAATAAAATTCAGTTTCATGGACTTTTGTATGTTTCGCATTTTTGCATTTTCCATGTGGATTAAATAATTATGTTTCTTAATTTTCTTTTTTCCCTGATCTTATGTTATACAGTTGTATTGAAAATTGTCTGCTTGCTTTATTGAGTTGTGAAAGAGGTCTTCCACTGTTGGCCTGCATAACGACGATGGGATTTGACAAAAGATTCATGCTGCATATTAGATGATCAAGTTTGTGAAATATTTATGTCTATGCTTTCTTTAGTTTTGATTTTTCAGGCACATAACATGTTTGAAGCAAAGATTTAACGACTGCTCTTTCTTTTACTTCTCATGTGTTCCTATGAACATCAATGTTAATGTACTCTTACAAACGTCATCATCTATATTATACAAGCTCATACCACAAAAATAAGTTAGCAATTAAAAAAAATCAAATAATAAGCTCCAATACTAGGCGATACGCTTACAAAAAAAAACACTGGCATGCCTTAAATCAACAAACAATTAACGATTCATGTTTGCAGCTTAACCAACAACGGTCCATGCGCGCAGCGCGTGCCTTGATCACGCTCGTGTGTGTGTACACACACACACACACACACGCACACACACACACATATATATATATATATATATATGTATCTTATATTATAAT
The DNA here is from genome assembly GCA_030737875.1 of Allium sativum. Classification (NCBI taxonomy): domain Eukaryota; kingdom Viridiplantae; phylum Streptophyta; class Magnoliopsida; order Asparagales; family Amaryllidaceae; genus Allium; species Allium sativum. The sequence goes on along the minus strand of CM060916.1, from coordinate 889,338,285 downwards.
GCAAAACATGGGTCAAACCAGTCAAAGTGAAGCCTTTTTAGGTTTTCTTTTATACCTTTTTTTTCAAATGGTATTTAGCATTGTTTCCCCTAACTTCATAATTTTGAATGCGGTAGTGGGAATACCCCGTCTCCACGTTTTCCTCCCACTCTCCCAAAATAGAAACACACAACATTGGCAGAAAGGAATGCAAACTAGATATTTCTGATGAAGCGAATGCATATCCAAAATAACCGACATGATCAATCCTTTCTACCAAATCCGAATTAAAACCGATGGTCTACCTCTAACACGCCATGTCGATTTCACCCTTCTGATTTCTAATTACTTCACTTCATAGGTTTTTCATCGGTTTGATTCTCTATAGGAATTCCTAATTGAGCTGTATTTTATTTTGCATTACTTTGTTCATGATTTCTTCTATTTTCTTCCTATGTTAGACAACATTCAAGTAGGCGACGTATTACCAAATCGGTCAGAAATTGGCTTACACCGTTAACCAGAGTCAATGTTTATGTGTTGTGCAATGTAAGTCTTCTCATATATTTCTTCTTCTCTTATATGATTTAATATCGTTGCATCTAGATTTCTTGTGAGTTTTTTATTTTTGTTGAAAAGCATTCAAGGGTCAATTGTGCACACCTTATGGAAGATGAATGTATTGTTTGTACGGCCATCTTAAGGTATGTGTTCTCTGTTTATTTATTTATTTCTGAAAAAGCTATTGGATTCTATTATTAAACTGCTTCTCAATGGAAATATAAATTGTTTTGCGTGCTTCATATGTATTCCACATAATGAACCATGCTTTCATGTTTCATATGTTTCCTTAAACCTTCTGCAGTTCGGAGCACGAGTACTGCTACAGTAACCATGCCTTCTAAATAATCACGATTACGCGAGAAATGGGATGAATTCAAAAGGAAGGTGAGTGCAAGTTTATATGTATAATTTTGTAAGTGATGATTGAATTAAATTTGATGATAATTTGGGTATATCAGATGATCCCTGGATTAAATGTCATCTTCAACGTTCCCACTACCAAGATGAATATTAGCCAATATCTACCTCAGAAGCATCAAAAAAGGGAAGGAAGAGGTGCAACAAAGTGAAAAAAAGTTTAGTAATCACATATGGTACGGTTAATTTTTACTATCCCTTTTGCTAAACCTACATACCATCATGTTTTATCTTATAATATTTTTCTCACATTTTTCATTTATAATGATAAAAACCATGGCACATCTGGAGATGGAAGCATTGATAGCACAAAAATTAGTTAGTATCCATATTAACATGTATATGTTTTGTTTAAAGTACATGTGTTGTGCATGGAGATTTAACTTCCATCAAAGTTACACTACATTTAAAGTTACAAATGCATGCACGGTTTTACCACATGCATGAAGCCAGGTATACATGGAGTTAGGTATGTGCAAGGGTAGGAGATGTGGATCAATAATAAATCCACCAGGTGATATCGTAGTCTGACACTTATCTATTCGGTGGAATAGTGGAAAATCAAATTAAACATTGGCATTTAGAAAAACTCAAGTTACTGTTTTTTTAGTAGGTTTTCTCTAATAGCAACTGGCAGTTTACATTGTATCGAAGAAGAAAGTAATAGTTGTGAAGCAATAAAATGTTGAAAAGAAATAAAGAATACCAGTGAAACTACAAATGACAAGGGTAAAGCTAAACTTTCAAGCGAAGGAATGCATAGTAGTCAGGTGATCACTTATAATTAAGCACATGTCTGATTGTGTTGCATTTATATAATATATATGTATATATAAGTTTCCCTTAATTGAATATTTAATTAATTTATGGTGAACCACATAAAAACAATTGTAGCAAAAATCCATGCCCTATCTGTATCCAAATGGGGTCCAACAAACCCAACTATTTCAGTGTTTAATCATTAATCATGTTGTCTTTATTATTGTGTGCTTTTTTGCTTAGTGGATTATATGTAGTTTAGTGCTATTTATGTCATAGTTCATTCATAATTTGTTCCTAGCTGGGGAAAACTAGATAATAATTGAATAATTCACAAATTTCAGCTGATGTTGTTTTTGTCACAATTTGCTCATACTATGATTAAGTTGTTCATATATTGATATGTATACTGATCATGTTTGTCTACTCCAAATATAAATGATATCTAACTACATTATTACTATGTTATTACATTATATTTTCTTTGAATGATAAAAACGATAAGTATACTTATCAGTGATGCACATGCAATGCATGTGTTGTTTCAAATAACATTCGGCTGGAATATGGATGTAAAAGGAAAACTAAACCTTGAAGTTATGTTGGAATAAAATTCAACATTATATGCTCTGTGTACATAACTGTATGTTGTTTGACTGTGTCTGTCTGTCCACATTATTTTCGTTTATGACGTCCTTATCTTTGTACAGCTGTTGACTTCTCTTATATATTCAATGCAAAGTTGCTGATGCCTGCAGTTGTGTGTGTCTGGTTTCAATTTTTTTAACATAATATAACACTGTTAAGGCTATACGGACATGAATGTGGTACAATGTAACAATGTTTCTGAACTCAATGATTACTTTAATATGTCCCCTGTGATAGTAGATTTTCCACATATTTTCCATGCTCCAACTGGAGTGTAGATTTATTATACCATACGTTATTTCCTATACTTGATTCTGTATTATGTGTGATCAGACCAAGTGATTAGTTTGAGCATAAATGCAAGATCCCAAACTGGTAGTTTGTTCCATTTCATTATACATGCAGATAGTCAACTACCAGGCAGACGTTCCTAAAACAATTTACTTCAAAAATATGTTTACTGTGTCTACAGAAGCCACCTAATGCAATATATGAAGTTGAGTAAATGAAAATGAGGTACATACTTCAGCCGGTTAGCTGAAAAGGAGGAGAACCAAGCATTTGGGTAAGAGCCGCATATACATCTTCCCAACTATTTCAACATGCCTACAATGTATACCTCTTTTTTTATTACTTACATTGAAACTACTTGATTTATGTGCACACACTATTTTTATTTCCTTTCCAAACCCTTCACTTCAACATATCCTTGACTACCCGTGTGCGTAGCACGGGTTCCAACGTAGTTATTGTTGAGTAAAAACTTTATATTTCCTCTATGTAGATAAGCTTAGAAGTGAAGTACAGTAAAACAATTAATAGATAAAAATAACAAACAGCAACACAAGAGATTTGTTTACGCGGAAAACCCAATGAGGAAAAACCGCGGGACTAGAAGTCCAATTCTTCCACTATAAGATGATAGTAGGATTACAAGAACTTGTATATATCTCACACTCAGTGGCTCACTCAAGCTTGAGGATAAAGGCTTCTCAAGCTATTTCTCTTATTGTGTATTTCTCTCTTTTTTTCTTATGTTTTTACACACTCTCTCACACTCATATATATAGGTGTGGAATACAAAAGGTTCTCTCACAATGTGGCTTTCAAACTTTTTCCTTGGAGAAATAATGTTTCCATTGGGTTTACATAAATATGCATAGAAAATTGATGTGTCTACACATCTTTCAACAATAATTGTTGAGCTTTCCGATAAATTAGGAGGGAAACCCAACAAATCTCCCCCTTCCCGACTTAATCAGGAAGCACTTCCATACCGGCACCATCACAACAGTCATCAAATTTCTTAGTTGGTATGGCCTTCGTCAACATGTCTGACCAATTATCATCAGTATGAACTTTGTTGAGTTGCAACAGCTTTGCTTCCTACGCATCTCTAATCCAGTGATATCGAACATCGATGTGTTTCAATCGGGAATGATAGGCTAAATTTTTAGCAAGTTGAATTGTACTTTGATTGTCACAATATAGATCATAACTTTCTTGTTTTTTGGCCCAATTCTAACAAGAAGTTTTTCAGCCATATCATCTCTTTGCATGATTCTGTAGCTGCAATGAATTCGGCTTCGGTTGTAGACAAGGCAACACATTTTTGGAGCTTTGATTGCCAAGATACTGCTCCCCCCGAAAAAGTTATCAAATAGCCTGATGTTGATTTTCTAGAGTCAACATCTCATGCCATATCTGCGTCTGTGTATCCTTTTAACACAGGTTTTCCTTTACCGAAGCACAAACATCTTTTGATTGTTCCTCGGAGATAGCGAAATATCCATTTAACAGCAGCCCAATGTGGCTTTCCAGGATTTGATAAATATCGACTCACGGCTCCAACAGCGTATGCAATGTCCAGTCGTGTACATATCATGGCATACATTAAACTGCCAACAGCGGAAGAATACGGGACATTCTCCATTTCAGCCCTTTCATTTTCAGTTTTTGGACTGTGTTCCTTGCTTAATTTAAAGTGGTTGGCAAGTGGTACACCTACAGGCTTGGCCTTGCGCATGTTAAATATTTCAAGAATTTTCTCTATATATCTTTCTTGCGATAACCACAATAGTCCTTTGGATCTATCACGACTGACTTTCATTCCAAGAATCTGTTGTGCTGCTCCCAGATCTTTAATTGCAAAAGATTCGCTTAAAGCCTTCTTGAGAGCTGCAATTTTCTTTTTGTCATGTCCAACAATCAACATATCGTCAACATATAATAAAAGTATGATGAAATCATCACCAGCATACTTCTTTATATAGACATAGTGATCGCATAGAGTCTTCTTGAACTCATGATGAGTCATGAATGAGTCGAACTTCTTATACCATTGGCGCGGTGCTTGCTTTAAACCGTATAGACTCTTCTCGAGACGACACACAAGATGTTCTTTCCCCGCAACTTTAAACCCCTCGGGTTGCTCCATATAGATCTCTTCCTCTATGTCTCCGTGTAAAAATGCTGTTTTAACATCGAGTTGTTCAACTTCTAAGTCTAAACAAGCTGCTAGACCCATTACAACTCTAATAGATGACATTTTTACCACGGGAGAAAATATTTCATCAAAATCAATACCTTTCTTTTGATTGCAACCCTTAACAATAATTCGAGCTTTGTATCTGGGTAGACTATTCTTCTCTTCTGTTTTTAACTTGTACACCCATTTGCATTTTAAGGCTCGTTTTCCCTTGGGTAGCTCCACCACATCATATGTATGATTGTCATGCAAGGATTGCATTTCTTCCTGCATAGCATTCTCCCATTCTCCTTTGTGTTCACTGGTTATAGCTTGTTCGTAACTTTGAGGCTCCCCCTCATCAGCGATTACCACATACTCATCTCTAGGATATCTGGTAGAGGCACGTCTTTCTCTTGTAGAACATCGTAATGGAGGTTGTGTTGTGGCATTTGTTTCATCTGTCATTTCTTCTTTTGACTGGGATTGTTCATGAAATGATGGCTTTTCAATTGATTGTTCGGTAACTTCATGTTGTCTTTGCAACCTATTATGATTAGGCTCCTCTTCTTGCCTTCCACCTGCATCTTGCATCATAGAGGATGGTGCAGGATCTGAATATATTATTTGCTTAGGTCTGGACTTCTCTGCTTGCTTAAGATCTTCTATTGTCTGGTCTTCAAAGAAAATAACATCCCGGCTTCTAATAATCTTTCTTTTAATAAGATCCCATAACCGATATCCAAACTCATTTTTAGGTGAACCAAGGTAAATACACTGCTTGGTTTTTGAGTCAAGTTTAGCCCGCTGGTCTTTAGGAATATGAACGAATGCAAGACAACCAAACACCTTCAAGTGGTCATAAGAGATCTTCTTGCCTGACCAAACTTCATCTGGAATGCCTTTGTTTAGTGGACCTGATGGTGAGAGATTAATTATATCAACAGCAGTCTTCACAGCTTCTTCCCAGAATGATTTAGAGAGTTTAGCATGAGATATCATACATCGAACTCTTTCTTCGATGGTTCGATTCATTCTCTCAGCAACACCGTTTAGTTGAGGTGTCTTTGGAGGGGTTTTCTCAAGGCGGATGCCAAATGTCTTGCAGTACTCTTCAAATGGACCACAATATTCACCACCATTATCAGCTCGGACACACTTCAACTTCTTGTTTGTTTGTTGTTCCACCATGCCATGAAACTCCTTAAAAGCCGCAAGTACATTGTCTTTTGTTTTCAACAAATACACCCAAACCTTTCTTGAGTGATCATCAATGAATGTTACAAAATATAATGCACCTCCAAGAGATTTTTCAGTCATAGAGCAGACATCAGTATGTACTAAATCAAGGATATGCTTTCTTCTTGATGGTCTATTTGATCTATAGAAGGAAATTCTATGTTGTTTCCCAGCCAAACAATCAATACAAGGTTCAAGTGTTTTACCTTTCGCTTCAGGGATCAGCTCCTTTTGGGCAAGTATTTGCAATCCCTTTTCGCTTATGTGTCCTAATCTCTTATGCCATAGTTCCAATACTGAATCATCATGGACAACATTGGCTTCATCGCGTAAGCAACCACGTGTTAAATACAAAGAGCCCTCCTTTTTGCCTCGAGCAATGACCATGTTTCCATTTGTGAGTTTCCATTTTCCAGAACCAAATTGATTAACTAAACCAGTATCATCAAGCTTACCTGCAGATATTAGATTGAGGCGCATATCTGGAACATGTCTTACGTCCTTCAATATGAGCTTGCAACTAGTGTTAGTTTTCAAATGAACATCTCCTATGCCAATAATTTTGCTAGTAACTTGATTACCCATTTTAACAATACCAAAATTACCTTTTTGATAAGAAGAAAATAACCATTCATGGGGAGTAATGTGAAAGGAAGCACCTGAGTCGGCAATCCATATATTGTCATCATAAGTCAAATTGAGATAATTGTCATCTCCAATAAAGAATACATCTGATTCCTCTTTGACTGCAACTGCTATAGTGTTTTGTTCTTCCTTCTTTCTCGGGTCAACTTGATCTGGCTTTACAATTCCCTCTTTTTTTATCTCTTTTAAAATTATGACATTCAGATTTTTTATGACCTGGTTTGCCACAATAATAACAAGTGATTCTGGAGCGGGATTTGGAGCATCATCTTGACTTATCACGTCCCTTGTTTTTATTTCTTCCATGAAATTCACTTCTGCCTCGATTCTCTGCTATATGAGCCTCGCTTTGTGTTGTTCCACGCTCTTTTCTTCTTACCTCTTCATTTAGAAGGCTATCAGCAACCGCATCCATGGTGAGTTTTCCTTCTTGAGCTGAGTTACTTAGAGTAACAACCAAAGTATCCCAACTCTCAGGTAAAGAGCTTAAAAGAAGACATGCTTGCAGTTCATCATCTATCTTCATTTCAATCTTGGTTAACTTGTTTACTAAGCCCTTAAAACTGTTCAGGTGCTCAATCATGCTTTGACCATCTTTGTACTCTGATTTAACCAATCGTATTACTAGATGAGCTTTGTTCTGAGGTGTCTTCTTTTGTATCATAGACTCAAGTTTCTCCCACAACTGATAGGCATTAGTATAAGTAGATACATGATCGAATAAACTTTGATCTATATATTTTCGGATCATGGCAACTGCTTTCCGATTCAAAAGTTCCCAATCTTTTTCGGGCTTTCCTTCTGGCTTATCTGCTTTTGTGATTGGCTCGTACAAATCCTTGCAGTACAAATGATCTTCCATCATTGGCTTCCGGTAAGAAAAATTCTCTGTAGTGAGCTTAAACATTTCACCATCATGTGTAATGGTGGTCTCCATTTTAGCTTACACAAGAAGGAAATATATATTGCTGAACCAAGCTCTGATACCACTGTTGAGTAAAAACTTTATATTTCCTCTATGTAGATGAGCTTAGAAGTGAAGTACAGTAAAACAATTAACAGATAAAAATAACAAACAGCAACACAAGAGATTTGTTTACGCGGAAAACCCAATGAGGGAAAAACCGCGGGGCTAGAAGTCCAATTCTTCCACTATAAGATAATATACCATTGTCGAATTGGCATACGGGACATATACCATTGTGTCCGAAACGAGAGTAGTTAGCTAGAGACGTCAGTCGGTGGGTTCGATTTGGAGTTCGAATGGAAAAGTTATATATAGATTTTCATAAAAAAATAAATAAAAAGAAAAACACAAAACCCTCGTTCCTCCAAACCAGCTTCCCCTTTACCCAACCGCCACTGACCCTTATGTCACGCCATCCACCGCACCTCACCCCCAACACCACCTGGCCATCGCGCCTCCCCATCGACCATCTCCCTCCTCCCCCGTCCTTCTCTCTCCATCTCCAATTTGCAAACACTAGCCCAAAACCCGCACCCAACCAACGCCTTCGGCAACCCTTGCCTACGCCATCGCCACCAGAACAGACCCCCACGACCTGTAGCACCCCACCGCCACCTCCTTCGACCACCACGCCCACCGTGGACCCCTCCACAACCAAAAACTCGATTTTTAACATTTTTCAGTTTTGCAAATAACACCTTGAGGTTCCTCGGCCAATAACTCCCAAACCAATCCCTTATGGCCAAAACTCCATAGTACCAAAATTGAAGAGCATGATTTCTTCTTTGATTTGAGTATATAGAAGTCAGATTTTGGATTGCGGAGTTGTTCAGAAAATGCATCCAAAGTCTGCTATCCTAATACTGTCTTTTCGCGGTTTCTGGCGAAATGGACCAATTTCGGAAGAAAGGCCACTCCGCGAATGTAGTCCGGAATGGCACGCTCAAGCTACGAGGAAAGACAGCGTGAAGATTGGAGCTCATTTGCAAATTCTGGAGCCAGAACAGTAAATCAGAGCGTCAGAAAAGCACGGTGGAGTGGATCCTAAAGTGAGAACTCCTTCTCACTCTAATTTTTTACAGTTAAAAAAATATACTAGGATGCAAACGGGGCTTAGAAGGCATCGGACACTAGTAATTGTACAAACCATGATTGTATGTTTGTATTGTATTGTGGAAATTTGGTTGTGCTGAAAATTGATTGTATTGTGGTTTGGTTGATTGGACTGATTATTATGTATGGCGCAAGCAGTATCAAGAGAGGGGTAATGCTAAACATTGCTTCGGTTTTAATATTGCGCCATTAAAATGTAGAAATTTTCTGAAATAAATTTGTATTCATTAAAAATATAATATTTGATGTGTATATGAACAGTATAAAATGTTCGTGTGTTGAATTAAATGTTTGAATAATAAAAATATTATTTTTATTGAATGTATGAACTATTAAAAATATTCATATATTGAAATAAATATTTTATCGTTAAAAACATAATTTTTAACGTATATATGAACGGCATAAAATTCACCTAAAATGAAAATAAATATTCATTTACAAATCAAACGATTTTTTTATGTACATCCATTTGACTGGTATTGATTGGGACGATAAATTTTACACGTTGCCCAGCTGCAAATATAATATTCAGTATTTGTTGGTTGAAACCCCACATGGGTATTGGGATGATATTTGACATACACTAATCCCACTTGTTTAGTTGTATGTCAATCGATTAGTTGACAGACTGTTTTAACCGATAATTATTTATATTTAATGCTTGTGTAGTTGTGTAATGCACTCTTGATTATAGTTGATTGTATATCTTTATTGTAGTGTACATGTGTGTATGAAATCCATATGAATAACATTACATGGTAATTGACTGTGTCTGATTCCAATTCAGGAAGAAGGAATTTATTAAAACAACGAATATTTTAAAATAATATTCAGTAAAGGATTAAAATGTAAATTTGATGTCCGATTTTGGATGGAAAAGAAAATATTGAAATGTGTGATGCCATGTTGATTAGATTTGCGCCATTTTAACACGAACGATTTTTATATCGATTTTATTCAATTTTATAATGTATCGAAAAGGAAATTATTTCAAAATCTGATATTTTGAAAATATTATCATTTAAATACTATAATGATATGGAATATTCAATTTTGATTTAAAATTTAAGTGAAAGTGGGAATCTTTTGAAACAAATTTATAGACGATTTATAAAATACGTTTTACATGGAAATCGACGAAATATAATATATATATATATATATTTATTTATTTATTTATTTAATGGCCTGAGTATAACGTGTCACACCGCGACCGTTAGCGAATTTCGACCGTTGACATCGAATTGACATAACGGAAGATCCGACCGTTGGATTCTCCTAAAACCAGAACTGTTGGGTTCGTATCGAAAAAAGCTTTCCAACAAATCTAAGATATTTGATATCTAACAGTTGGATTTGGAATTATGTCCAAATCAAATTTGGAAAAGATCACTATGGAGGCAATTCGGTGGCCGTTATTGGAAACCGAATGTAAGGGCCTTAATAAAATTATTAAAAATATTAATAATTTGTGTAAAATCATAACAAATGATTTGGAATAAATTTGGATAAAAAATTTCATGTTTGTGAAGATAAAAATATATTTTTATCAAAATGAACTAATTATTAACTAGAAGGATATTCCAATAACTCTTAAATAAATAAATTGGATTTATAAAGGGTTTTAATATAACCAGAAATTTCCAATATATAAATTGGAATGGATTTAAATAGAAATAATCTCCAGAATATTTCGATATTGGATTCCGTGACTATGCAGATATTGTAAAGGAATTTGGAATATAGATATATATCGTTATTCCCCATACAATGTGAGATGATTTCATAGTTTTATACTGAATATAAGGCGATATAATTTTTGTTTAGAGCCTTATATTTAATATCACAGTGGATTTTGGGTTTGTCGTGAATGGTGTCTTCAGTAACACTGTTCTTAAACCCCGTTTGAAAAGAATAAATCTTTTAATTAAGATTATTAGAGCTTAATTTATATTTAGTAACTAGAATAAAAAAGGAATATGATTTGGGTTTATTGTGAACTGTGTTTTTAACGACATTCGTCCTTTAACCGGATTAACAATGAAGTGTGATTTGTAATTTATAAATCTTTTTATTAAGATTTAATGGAAATTTTCCGAAGTAAAGTTTTCCAATTTAATAAAATAAATTGGTATTGAATGGAATTTGATTTGCTAATAGTCGAAGTGAGCTTCTGTGGAGGAAGACCGTTAATATATATGGAATTTAAAAGGCTTTGTCGTCATTCCATTTATATTATTAGTCGGATATGGAAATTGATATCGATTATATATTGATCTATTTTCCATGAAGATTTCATAATTAATGGAATGTGATTTTGGGTTTATCGTGAACTATGTTTTAAACGACATTGGTTCTTTAGCCCAGTTAAAGATAGGATTACATGTCTAACATTGTATTTCAAACTGTATCGTTGATCTCTGCTAAATATATATATATATATATCTGTTTGGTGGTGGAGAATTTATTCTCTTGCTTAACACCCTTCTATAAGACGTACGAGCTTAGAGCTTATATATCGACATAAATCAATGGTACGGTGTAGATTGTCGATGCAACATGTTTGTGTTTCCAAAGTTAAATTAATCATTAAATAATGATTGTTGGAAGATTAAAACTAAGTGAAGTTTTAATGAATCTTTAATTAGATTGAAATGAGAATGTGGTAAGTTAAATTATCAAATTTGGGAAGTGATCGAGAATTTAGTACCACCAGTTTTCCCAGGTGATAGTTAAATATTTAATTAGATTTGAACGTGAGAGGGTAATTAATTTTACCGATAACACCGTGGTGTTAGATATGGAGTACTACCAGTTTTGCTCCATGGGATGAATAAGTTGGGAATGAGAAATTAAACAAATGATTACTTCGGTAAGGTGCGCTAATCCCGACTAGTTTGGATAAACCTTAATTTGGTTTGAATTGATATTCAAAGGAAGATTAAAGAATAAATTTAAAGAATTTATCTTTGACAAAATTAATGGGAACCTTTCCCTAATGATGTGAATATCTGAATAAAAGAATATTTTAAGTTGGAATGAGGCATATGTTGTGTTTTTATAGCACCTGTTTATGAGATATGCGAGTTATTCGGAATGTCCGGGTTTATACCCATTCTTAATGACCGATTCTACGATAAGTCGACGATGAAGACGGTGATCTATGACTGGATTTATTTACATCGTTTGGATGATTAGCAATGTCTTAATTGGGTTGTTCACCCAAGAAAAGGTTATAAGTGGTGATAGTCCAGACGTACTTGGAGATCGACCGGATATGCGAGGACCTCTCTCCTATATTGGACATATGGGACGAGGAATAAGGTGCCTCCGGTTTCGTTCAGACCCAAAACGGAGTAATAAATGGATGTGTGTCCAACATTGGATTTTGTTCTGTGTTGATTGATCCCTATTAATTATATATTTGTTTGGTGACGGAGAATTTATTCTCTTTCCTAACACCCTTCTCTAAGACGTACGAGCTTAGAGGTTATATATCGATAGACAAAAGTCGCATGACGTGAATTGTCAGCGTGGCATGCTGAGAAGCAAATAATCAAGGCTTTTGTTGAAAAGCAGAGTCTTGTGATTTATGATCAAAGCACAGCTTAAATAGCATGTCTTTGTGTATAGCATTAATTCGCGAGACTCACACCTCAGTATGAGTAAAAAATGGGATAAGGGACACAGTGAGTGCTCGACATTTCTTTCTAGCTATGGGTGGTGTCATGGTATGGAGCCCAGACATTTATATTTTTACCTATGTAGATGACGGATAGCGAGGCGCCTTGGATATATCGGTCGCTACGGGGCCGACGGATAGGTCCGATCAGATCGGGAAACGTGTGTTCCGGAATAACCAATCCACTAACTTAAGTGTGGACTGGCACTGCAGGATCCAAGGGTTGCCTAGAGTGTGTAATCCTGAGTTATTTGCTAGAGTGTCTCGAAGCCTGCGAGGAGTACATCCCTTGCCTCGACTCATGATGGAATCCAATTTCCAATACGACATTTCAGTTTGATTGAAACCTATATATGGCGACACAGTATGGAGTACTATGCCATCTATGATTGATACATTATGATTGAAAATGTGTTTGAAAACATGTACGCACTAGTGATAATATCAAATGATTTTATTTTATACGTATTAAGCATATTTTGGCCATTATAAGGTAAAACTCTATCCTCCGTCTTACGTTGCATTGTGTGATGGGACCTGAGTCTTATAATAGCTTCATTTTTCCTAAAGACATGGCATTGTTTGTTTACTGCACTGGTATTCTTAGGAGAAAACCCATTTCTTGTTATACGGCGTGGTCCCTTGATTTACTTTATTTTTAAAGTAAAGATTTAATAACTTTTTTAGTTCTCACACCAGTCCCATGACTGACCTGGAGTTTAATGTTTTACTATACTCTGGGTGCCCCTATTTTTCACACGGGCCTGGAGCAATATTCGGAAAGCTCTGTATCTGTGTATTTCTTTCAGTTGTGTTATATACTATTTTTCCGCTGCTTTGTAATTTAAATATATTATATTTTTCTACTGTATATTGTTCATTTATACTCTAATATCTTGTACTTTGATGTAAATTGTTGTAATAGCAATGAAATGTTCTATTGTTTGCGTTCTGATTTATCGTGTTCTCAAAGCAATCCGGGTTTTCCCTTAAGGGCGAGTTTGGGTCATTTCACCGTGGTATCAGAGCTTTGGTTTACAGATCTCGAGAATAAGACACATTAGAACCAAACGAAAGAATTCATCAGAGATTGGATTAGTAACATCTAATGAGTAGAGATGGAATCAGTAGTATCCTAGAATGAGTTTCAAGAAGTGTTATTATTAAAATAAAAATGAAAACTAATTTAGTTTTAAAAGTTATATCATATTATACGTAATTAAATATTTTATTTTTAATTGATTTGGACAATTGAGTATATTAAGATTTTGCATATATGCCTAGCTAGTGTGTATTCGAAGTCTCAAATATACGGGATAGATATAGAACCACATTCTAGTTGCCCGGAGATGATTCTGATGATGTGGCCACATCATCAGCATTTATGTTCGAGTTTCGAAAGTGGGATATCTATGTATTTCCAATTGACTGGTGTGGGAACCAAAATATAGTTAGAATATATTGTTGTGATTTGGCATCAAAAATAGATTTTTAAGTATAGATAGAAAGTTTATGTTTGAAATTTTAACCAACTAATTGATTGTTGGTTGCGATGTTTGGTTATTAGTTTAACTAGTAAAAATATTGGAATGATAATTAATTTAACCAATATGTGAATGAAAGGTAATTTTAGCCAACTCGAATCAAATATTGAACTGAATTGAAAATTGTTTTAAATTGCATACATGTATATACATTGAACAGGTCATAGAAAGGAGGCTAAGAAGAGGAATAAAATTGTATGCCCGACAAATAAGTATACGTTTACTGTATTTCTTGGGTTTTGATGATTCTATGAGCCGATTGGCTAGCCACTTGGCTTTTTCTTTTTCTTTTGGATTGATGAGGGCCCTGCGAGGCAAGTTGCGGTTTTAAATATCAACCCGTACAGAGGTGGTTATGGAGAAATTTTTTGTAAATTTAAGGTGGCCAATTTTTTTGAGAAATTAGAAAATTCTTAGAAACTAAAAAGGTGAAGAATGAAAGCCAGAATGAAAGTTGAGTTGGTTAGTTAAACAACTTTCAACTCTGTTCCTTTTCGAGGACGAAAATATTTTAAGTGGGGGAGATTGTAACAACTCAGATTTTCAGAACCAACTTAAAAATTTTATTTTAGCTATTTTTATGGTTTTTGAATATTTAAAATGATTTATTTTAAATAATAACGACTATAAGTTTATTTAAATCAAAGTTAGAATGAATAAACTTATTTTAATTATAAAACGAGTCTGAAATGGCGCGGTAGTTTGAAAATTCGATTTCTAATTTCAGTTGTATATATAGAATTCAAAATAAATAGGGTTTCAGTAAAACCAAAAATATTTGAATCTGATTAACTATATCTTTCTAACGAATGTAAGAAACTGAGATTTCATAACATAAATTGAAAGTTATGTCTAGTTCAAAATTCAAAATAGTCGCTACGGAATATATACATATATTTTATATAATATATATCCCTTAAAAATAGCCATTTTGCAAACGACCTCCATTTTCGGCGAAACCACTTTTGTTGTATCCGGAATGTCAAATTGTTGCTAGATTCCAATTTTCATATTTCTTGAAATTAATATGTGAGCGTGGTGGATTTAAATGTGTTTGGTAATTTCAGTTTGAATTTAATCGACTGGAAAATGACCATTTTTCAAACCATCTCCAAATTAGACGAAATTAGTTTTGTTACGACCGTATCATCAAAACATAGCTAGATTTATTTTTCTGAGATTTTTGGAGTCAGTATGTGGCCCCGGTAAATTAAAATGTACGTTTGAATTCAATATACATTTATTTATATTTTAATTTAAATGAAAACTGATCGAAACAGTCGAATTGGCTAACGGTACATCCCATAGTATTCGAAATGGGAGTAATTAACTAGGGACGACAGTTGGTGGATTCGATTTGGAGTTCGGATGGAAAAGTTGTAACGACCCAGAAAATCTGAACCAATTTAAAAAATTTAAATTGGCTAAAATAATGGATTTTAAATATTTAAAATAAATATTTTAGCTAATGGAAATGAAAAGTTAGTTGAATCGACAATTGAAAACGAATATAATTAATTATAATTATAAACAAGGCTTGAAAAGGCGCTGCAGTTTCAAAAATTGAATTCAAACTTTGCCAGGCTGTACCGGGTGCAAAACAATCCGGATTTTAGTGAAACCAAAAATATTTAAATCTATTAGTGAATACCTTTCTAACGAATCTAAAAAATTGAATTTTCATAGCGGAAAGCAAAAGTTATGGCCGAATGAATTTTCGGAAGGGTCGATATGGAATTTATATAGCCCGTGAAAATGGCCATTTTGCATACGACCTCGGAATTCGACGAAACCACTTTTGTTGGATCCGGGATGAGAAGTTATTGCTAGGTTTCAAATTTCATAATTTTTGAAGCTAATATGTGAGCGTGGCAAAAGAAAATGTGTTTTGGTCAATTTTAGTTAAATTGGATCGACCAAAAATGGGCCTTTTTGCAAACGGTCTCAGAATTCGACGAAACTAGTTTTGTTGGGACCGTATCGTTAAAACATAGCCAGATTTATTTTTCTGGAATTTTTCGAATTAGTTTGTGGCCCTGGCAAATTGAAATGCACGTTCAAATTAAATATTGAAAATTTTATATTTTGATTTGAAAAGAAACTGACTGAAACAGTCGAATGGGCCTACGAAACATATCCCATTGTGTTCAGAATGGGAGTAAAACGCTAGGGACGACAGTCGTTGTGTCTGGATTGGGGTTCGTTTGTGAAAGGGGGTATTTTCGAAATTTAAAAATATATAAATTAAAGGAAAATTTTCATTGGCCAGAAGTTTTCTCTCTCCCCGACTATCCCTCTATCGCGCACGACGGAAGCTATTCGCCACCTTCTCTCCTCGTTTTCTCCTCCTCCACGCAATAATAGCCAGTGCTCCAGTTAAGCTTTTTGTAGATCTTCCTGAGCTCTTCAAATCCATAGCAGCTGGAGAATTTATCGTGTAATATATTGGGAGAACCACCTCGCCAAAGTTGGCGACTTCAGACCGCCGCCCTCCTGCTAGACGCCGTCGAACTGACCATCTCGGGGGGCGCCGAGGAGCCTGCTCCATCCCCTTCGACGCTGTATATCCTGATCAACCTGCAGCTACACAGATTGGGAGTAAATTGGTGACCTAGTTTTGAATCAAAATAGGAGGTAACGGCTGTGTATATTTTAAATCAGTTTTAACACTTTTAAACCGTTGCAAACTAGTAAAAATCATATCTTTTTCATATGTTAACGAAATTCGATGAAACAGGAAACATCGTGACCGTGTGGATGTCTTCTACATTTTAGAAGAGACCGCATATTTTTCTGAGCCTTCTGCTATTTTTGGTGGAGTGGAACCCAAAGTGAGATTTCTGATTTAAAAACAATATGGAAAAAGACGATGTATAAATTATATAGTCGATGTATGAGTTATATAAGCATTGTACACCTCTTGTATAAGCGTTGTATAAGTTGTACGTTCGATGTATAAGTTATATATGCATTGTAAAAATTATATATGTTTTGAAATAAAAGTGAATTGCTATATATAAATATATATATATATATATATACACACATACGCCCCTCGTCCACAAACCATGGACGATATTTATTGGTTGTGATTGGTGTGAAAATTGATTGATAACGAATGGTTGTTTGGGATTTTTTGTGGTTGATATTGATTGATTGTGGTTGAAAAATACCCATTTGTGGTTGAGAAATATTTGGTTGAAACCACATAGGATTAGTTTGTGGAAATGAAATAAATATATACATGCCGCCTGCGTGCGAACTAGATGCATGATCCCCATTGTCAAAAACCGCGAGGTTTTAAGGTAGAGCGAGGTGCCGTACTAGGGACGGTCCCGGTTTTAACTACCCTGTCGTTATGCTGCCGAAATTTTGAATAATACTCATGTGTTTGAATTATTTTCATTTGCTAAAACTATATTTATTCATTGAATAGAAAACCTTCATGTGTTGAATCGATATTCATTCGTTGATTTGAAATTCATGTGTTGAATGGTATTCATATTGTGAAATAAATTGTTTGATAATAAAAATCACCTTTTATCGACTATATGAACTGTGTAAAATAATCTCGTTTTGAAAGAAATTGTTTTATAAGAAAAATCCTATTTTTATCACCTATATATACACTATATAAAATAATAGTGTTTTGAAATGAATTGTTATACAATAAAAATCACATCTTTATTATATGCACGAATTGTTGAAATGTGAAGTGTTAAAAATAGCCACTTGTTCAAATAAACATATAGGAGTTGAAATATTCATTAATTAGCTAATGATATGATTTTTGCCTATACATGCAACATTAGAATGAATGGTGTTTTTAAACCAAATGGAAATCAAATATGAAGTTGAACGGAAAATGATAAATGATAAGAACTGTATATATGTACATGCATATTTATTGAACAGGTTATAGCAAAGGGCTAGAGAAGAGGAATAAAATTTTGTGCCCGACTAATAGGTACACATTTACTGTTTTGTTTGGGTGATGATTTTATGAGCCTGTTGGCTAGCCGCTTGGCTTTTTCTTTTTCTTTTTGACATGAGACGCTCGTGTGGCTATTTGGGAATTTTCCCAGCCCTCCCGTACAAAGGAGGTTATGGCGAAATTTTCCAAAATTTTAAAGCGTTAGTGAAATATTTGAAGTGAGAACGATATTGAAATTGTTGAATGAACTCTATTTATATAAATATATAAATATAAATAAAATTAAAACGAAACGAGGCCGTGCAGTTCGTATTTTGAAACTGTGATTTCAAACAACTAGTGCGGGAAATCCGACCATTGGATTTTCCCGAAACCGCAACCGTCGGGTTCGCCTTGGAAATATCTTTCCAACGGCACCAACTTTGTAAAAATCCAACGGGTGGATTTTCTAGAATGTTTAATTCAAATCTGAAGAAAAACAGCGCCAGAAACGATTATATTTAGTTATATATATGAATATAATTATATTTAATCGAATAACGACGCTGCAGTTCGTATTTTGAAATCGAAACTTCAAACGATTGTACCGGGAGATCCGACCGTCGGATTTTCCCGAAACTGGAACCGTTGGATTCGTTTTGAAAAGACCTTTCTAATGATGTAAATTTCGTGAAGATCCAACGGTTAGATTGTCAGATATGTGTAAATCAAATCTGAAGAAAAACAGTGCCACGGCCGCGTTATGGCCCGAAGCGTCGTTTTGAATAAATTGGCTATTTTAAAATAAATAAAACTAGCGATAAATCGTTATAAAATATCATAAACGATATAGAATGGAAATAAACTGAATTTGCTCGATTTATGTAGTATTTGATGGTTGAATGTGTTTGGTGTGAAAATTAAATTAAAGAACAAAATTGCTGTTGTCGAATGATTTAACCATTAAAGTAAATTGATTTGAAATTCTAAATATACGTGAATTATTTGAAAAGGCCGAGTTAATTCTCATTTCAAATAATTGACAGACGATTGAAATTTGAAGATGAAGACGGTGGTCGAAGACCGGAGATCTTCACCTCGTTTGGATGGTAACCGAGGTCCTGATTGGGAGGCATCCCGAAATATGGATAATGAGTGGTGATCGTCCAGACGTACGTGGTGATCGATGGGTTTGCGAGGTATTTAGTGCCTCCGGTTTCGTTCAGACCTAGAACGGACTTGTAAATGGAATGTGTGTCTGACATTGGATTTTATTCTGTGTTGATTGACCTCTATTAAATATACATCTGTTTGGCGGCGGAGAATTTATTCTTTTGCTTAACGCCCCCCCCCCCCCTAAAACGCACGAGCTCAGAGGTTGTATATCGATGGACATCAGTCACATGGCATGAATTGCCTGTGTGGCATGCTAAGATGCAGTGATCAGGGCTTCTGTTGAAAAGAAAAGTCTTGTGGTGATGATCAAAGCACCGCCTGTATGGCGTAGCTTTGTGTATAACGTGAATTCGCGAGCCTCACACCCCGGTATGAACCTAAAATGGGAGAAGGACCTCAGGGAGGGCATGCGTTTCTTTCTAGCTAGGGTGGTGTCGGTGACCAACCAGCCCTGACATTTATATACTTTTCACCTATGTGGTTGTTGCTGTTGCGAGGCGCCTCGGTTTGATCGGACGATTCGGGTCCGATGGAGTCATTCGTTGGCTCGTTTACGCCCCAAAGGGCGGGGAAACGTATTGTTCAGGCATTTTAATCCACATCGGTGGACCGGCCCTGTCGCTCCAAGGGCCCACCTGAGTCTGGGTCCTGTGGCTCGGGCTAGAGAGTCGCGAATTCGGTAAGGACTATCTTTTGCCTTGGTTCATGACGGAAATCCAATTTCCAAATACGTGATCGTGCGGTTTTGATTGTATACCTATATATGGCGATAAAGTGGTATGGGGCATTAATGTCGTCTATGATTGATAGTTATGATTTGAAATTGTTTTCAAAACATATAAACACTAGCAATAATATCAAATGCCTTTGTTTTATTCGTATCAAGCATATTTTGGCCGTTATAAGGTAAAAACTCTATCCTCCGGTTTGCGTTGCATTGTGCGATGGGAACTGAGTCTTATAGTTTTATAAAATGCATTGCGTTGTTCAAAAGAAAGATTTGTTTTAAAGCACTGGCAATCCAATGGAGGAAACCCGTTCCACGAAAGTGGCGTGGTCCTGTGATTGGCCATATTATATATGTGTTGAGTAGATTTCTCATACCAGTCCCATGACTGACTCGTAGTTTGTTTCACTTTCAAACTCGGGTGCCCCCTTTTCTACACGGGCAGCCTTGTATTCAGGTTTAGCTGGTTCTTTCTGGATAGTTGGAGCTGAAGATGGATTCTAACACTTATCTCTTTTTATGCTGTTCAGCTCCTATTGTACGTATTATGTTTGTTTTCCGCTGTAGACATTTATGTATAGCTGAACTGTATTTTTACTAAGTATGATCCTATAAGCTGTGTAACTCTGATGATTACTTTTATCCAGTATATTCTATTGTTCATTATCTGGTGTATTTATTTATTTCTGTTCTGCTTTTATCTGTTTCTGTGTTATATTCCAAAGATAACCCTTGCCGCCGTCAGTACGGGTTTGGGGTCGTCTCAACGTGGTATCAGAGCTTTGGTTAAGCTTAGTTTTGGAATATAACATTTGAACGAACTCGTCAGAAATAGAACCAGTAGTGTTCTAGGATGGGTAACTCAATACAGATAGGATCAGTAATATCCTAGTATGAGTAAAGCAGAATGAAATATCACCTCGATAGACACATTTACATTGAAGTATATGTTTCTATATTTTAAATTATCTTTTCTGTGACCTGACACTTGATCTGTTGTTTGCAGAAGTACTAGAAAATGAGTGTCAGAAACAGAAGGAATGCAGAACCGGATATTGAGGCCCTATTAATCAAATATCGAAATATGGGTGGAATACCGTTCTCTGGTGAAGAATCTATTATGAAGACACAGGCTTGGATTCGTTCGGCTGAAAAGATCTTTGATGGTTTAAAGCTGAGGGATGACCAGAAAAGATTACTGGCCTCCTGGGCACTCAAAGATGAAGCTTTGTTCTGTAGGATTCAGTTATAGAGGATAATCCAGAAGGTGATATCACCTGGGACAGATTCAAAGTGATTTTCCTAGAAATATTTACTCCTCCAGAAGCGACTGAGCGATTATGCGATGAATTTTCTTATCTGATACAAGGTGATATGACCATCCCAGAATATCATAAGAAATTCAACGAACTTTCTCATTTTTCTCCTCATCTGATTAAGGACCCAAAGAGGAAGAATCTTAGATTTATTCACGGACTTTAAAGGAAATACCAGAATAAAGTATTGGGGC
The DNA here is from genome assembly GCA_030737875.1 of Allium sativum. NCBI lineage: Eukaryota > Viridiplantae > Streptophyta > Magnoliopsida > Asparagales > Amaryllidaceae > Allium > Allium sativum. The sequence continues at coordinate 889,316,932 of CM060916.1, read as the reverse complement.
ATGTGAAGCTTCCTTTTTCTGAAATGATATACATGGCTTATCAGTACGAAGATCTCGACAGGAAAGGCATGTTGCGCGACGATGAGGAAATCAGCTCTAGTAATAAAATGGAGGTTGAAACTAGTCGTCTTGAGGCCAGCACGACGTCGGAGATCAGTAAGAAGCCCAGTGCCAAGAGGAAAAGGGCTGAATCTAGGAAAGAACCAGTAACGACCGCCGTATGCAATAACTGCAATAGGCAAGGACATCTCTCGATAAGTTGCAGATCTCTAAAGAAGCAAGTTAAGGATGGTTCTAAATCCGGTAAGAGGTTACAAGAGAAAAGAGGATGCCATAAGTGCCATCAGGCTGGGCATATTGCGAAAAACTGCCCGCTATCTCAGAAACCTAAAGCAGTACATGTAAATGAAGTGGTAGAAGTACCTGCATCCTCGTCTGCTCAGGAAAGGTCTGATGTTTTAGAAGGCATGCTCAATGTCAAAAACATTCCAGTTAAAGTACTGTTTGACACAGGCGCGTCACGAAGCTTTATCGCAAAGAGTGCAGTCAAGAAGTTGGATTTGAGGTTGAAAAAGCACAAAGAACCAATGACGGTCCAAAATCCAGTTGGGGGTTCCATCAATCTCAGTTGGATCTGTGCGGTACCAGTCTCTTTTTCTTGCTATAAATTCCCTATTATCTCTATCGTCGTGAATTTTAATGAATTCGATCTTATTCTGGGATTGGATTGGCTAACCAAATATGAAGCAGAGGTTAGATGCGCCGAGAGAGTTGTTAAGGCAAAGGCACAATCGGGGAATTCTATAACCATACCATGTGAAGGCCCGACTTCAAATAGAAAAGATTTCTGGTCAGCTCTCGATGTTTCTCCAGTTCAAATAGAAAATACCCCAGAAGTCACAGAAAATATTCCTGACCTCATCAAAGATATTCCTGTCGTCAAAAACTATGCGGATGTGTTCGACGAAGTTATTCGCTTACCTCCGCAGAGAGAAATAGATTTCAAGATTGCTTTGATTCCGAATGCAAGGCCGGTAGTTCACGCTATTCGAAGAATGTCCTTGAAAGAGAAGGAGGAATTAGACAATCAAACAAGACAGCTGGTATGGAAGGGTCTAATCAGGCCTAGTTTCTCTGATTGGGGTGCAGCAGTGGTGTTTGTCCCAAAATCTGACGGTACTCTACGGCTATGCGTGGACTATCGTGATCTGAACAAGCAAACAATAAAGAACAAGTATCCATTGCCGCGGATTGATGATTTGTTGGATCGATTAAATGGAGCACAAGTATTCTCAAGAATGGACCTAGCTACAGGCTTCCATCAACTTCGAATTGCCGAAGAGTGTGTTCCAATGACAGCATTCAGAGGTCCCGACTTATTCTACGAGTGGTTAGTAATGCCGTTCGGCTTATGTAACGCTCCCGCTTACTTCGTCGATCTAATGAACAGAGTATTCAGAGGAGTATTGAATAAATTTGTTCTGGTTTTTATTGATGATATTCTAATCTTCTCTAAATCAAAGGCCGAACATGAAAAGCATCTGGAACAGGTTCTAGAAATTCTAAGGCGGAATGTATTAAAAGCCCAATTTTCCAAATGTATCTTCTGGCAAGATGAAGTAAAATTTCTAGGCCACGTCGTATCGAAAGAAGGAATCGCTGTGGATCCAAGCAAAATCACAGCCATTCAGAATTGGAAACAGCCCAGTACCGCCACTGAAGTCCGCAGTTTTCTCGGATTGGCTAGCTATTACCGAAAGTTCGTTAAAAACTTTTCGAAGATATCTGGTCATTTAACGAAGCTTACAAAGAAGTACTCTAAATTCAAATGGACTCCAGAAAGTGAGGAGGCTTTTGAAGAGCTAAAGTTAAGACTAACGACAGCTCCAGTGCTAATCATCATCGATGGCAACCAGGATTTGAAAGTCTGGACTGATGCTTCTAGAGAAGGCCTTGGCGCAGTGTTAATGCAGAGGGGCCAAGTGATTGCTTATGCTAGCCGTCAGTTGAAGCCACATGAAAAGAACTACGTCACTCATGATCTTGAGTTATTGGCGATAGTATTCGCTTTGAAAATCTGGAGACACTATCTTCTGGGTGAGAGATTTGAACTGTTTACAGATCACCAGTCGTTAAAGTATCTGTTCACCCAGAAAGACTTGAATTTGAGGCAGCAACGTTGGCTGGAGTTTCTTGCAGCATATGATTTTGCAATTATATATACTCCAGGGAAAGCCAATGTCGTGGCCGATGCGCTGAGCCGAAAGAATGTAATGATCGCCAGCTTTATTATCACGACTTCCTTGATTGACAAAATATCTATTCTTCAGAAGGAGGATAACTTTATTAAGGATACGATCAAAAGGATTCAGAAAGGCGAACCCTCGTGTTTTCAAATAGATAACGACGAGACCTTGAGGTTAAAAGGAAGGATTTGTGTTCCTGACATTCCTGAGCTAAAAAGGGAAGTGTTAGACGAGTGTCACAAGTCCAAGCTGAGTATCCATCCTGGTGTGGCCAAAATGTATAACGATCTCAAACGAACTTTCTGGTGGAAGGCTATGAAAAGAGATGTTTCAATATATGTTAGCCGATGCCCTACTTGCCAACTAGTCAAGAGCGACCAACAAAAACTGGCTGGATTGTTGCAACCGCTAGAAGTACCTGGTTGGAAGTGGGAGCATATTTCCATGGATTTTATTGATGGTCTGCCCAGAACCAGAAAAGGGAATGACAGTATTTGGATGATCGTAGATCGCTTCATGAAGACCACCCATTTTATACCTGTCAGATCAAACAGAACTGCTCAGAGTCTGGCGCAGATATACTTCAGGGAAATAGTTAGACTACATGGAGTGCCGCTCAGTATAGTCAGTGATAGAGATATAATATTCATTAGCAAATTCTGGGAAGCATTTCAAGTCGAGTTGGGGACGAAGTTGAACTTGAGCACCGCTTATCATCCTCAGAAAGACGGTCAGACTGAGAGGGTGAATCGTATTTTAGAAGATCTATTGCGGGCTTGTGTTCTAGATTTCGGTGGATCATGGGAAGACCATCTGCATTTGGCTGAATTCTCTTATAACAACAGCTACCAGGCGAGTCTGACAATGTCGCCATTCGAAGCATTGTATGGTAGACCGTGCCGATCTCCTGCTTGTTGGTACGAACCTGGAAATAGACTTGTGTTGGGTCCTGATATGATCCGAGAAGCTGCCGACAAGGTCGATTTCATTAAGAAGCGATTACTCGCCGCTCAAAGCCGACAAAAGAGCTATGCGGATAAAAGAAGAAGAGATATATCCTTTTCTGTGGGCGACTATGTATATTTGAAAGTATCGCCGATGAGAGGAGTTATCCGGTTTGGTAAAACTGGAAAGTTGGCACCCAAATTCATTGGTCCGTTTCCTATTCTGGAACGGATCGAAACTCTCGCTTATAGGGTCAAACTGCCTGATTGGCTGCCTGGAGTTCATGATGTATTTCACATATCTCAACTTCGAAAGCACGTTCATGATCCAGACTTGATCGTGGAAGAAGCAGCTCAACAGGATATTGAAATTACTCCAGAACTAGCTGTGAGAAGAGAGCCGCTAAAGATCATCGGCAAAGAAACAAAAGAGCTGAGGAACAAGAAGGTTCACTTAGTCAAAGTGCAATGGAGTGGAGATCCGCGAGATTGTACTTGGGAAACTGAGGAGAGCATTCAGAAAGCTTATCCTAGATGCCAGGTGGATATCTCTGATTGACTCTGGTGCAAGGTACATTTACCCTACTTTGCATTACCATTTAATTCTCTATTCTGTTGCTATTTTCTTCCCATGGATGTGCACTATTTATTCTATACTCTGAATGATTTTTAAAGGAATATAGGATTTGATTAGTATATTTTTGGAAGGTTAAAAACAAATTGGTAGTTTTTTTGTGTGATTGTAGATTTATCAAACCACTTTCGACATTGTTCCTTTTCGAGGACGAAAAGTTTTAAGTGGGGGAGATTGTAACGACCCAGAAAATCTGAACCAATTTAAAATTTTTAAATTAGCTAAAATAATGGATTTTAAATATTTAAAATAAATATTTTAGCTAATGGCAATGAAAAGTTAGTTGAATCGACAATTGAAAACGAATATAATTAATTATAATTATAAACAAGGCTTGAAAAGGCGCTGCAGTTTCAAAAATTGAATTCAAACTTTGCCGGGCTGTACCGGGTGCAAAACAATCCGGATTTTAGTAAAACCAAAAATATTTATATCTATTAGTGAATACCTTTCTAACGAATCTGAAAAATCGAATTTTCATAGCGGAAAGCAAAAGTTATGGCCGAATGAATTTTCGGAAGGGTCGATATGGAATTTATATAGCCCGTGAAAATGGCCATTTTGCATACGACCTCGGAATTCGACGAAACCACTTTTGTTGGATCCGGGATGAGAAGTTATTGCTAGGTTTCAAATTTCATAATTTTTATATCTAATATGTGAGCGTGGCAAAAGAAAATGTGTTTTGGTCAATTTCAGTTAAATTGGATCGACCAAAAATGGGCCTTTTTGCAAACGGCCTCAGAATTCGACGAAACTAGTTTTGTTGGAACCGTATCGTCAAAACATAGCCAGATTTATTTTCTGGAATTTTTCGAATTAGTTTGTGGCCCTGGCAAATTGAAATGCACGTTCAAATTAAATATTGAATATTTTATATTTTATATTTTGATTTGAAAGGAAACTGACTGAAACAGTTGAATGGGCCTACGAAACATATCCCATTGTGTTCGGAATGGGGGTAAAACGCTAGGGACGATAGTCGTTGGGTCTGGATTGGGGTTCGTTTGTGAAAGGGGGTATTTTCGAAATTTAAAAATATATAAATTAAAGGAAAATTTTCATTGGCCAGAAGTTTTCTCTCTCCCCGACTATCCCTCTATCGCGCACGACGGAAGCTATTCGCCACCTTCTCTCCTCGTTTTCTCCTCCTCCACGCAATAATAGCCAGTGCTCCAGTTAAGCTATTTGTAGATCTTCCTGAGCTTTTCAAATCCATAGCAGCTGGAGAATTTATCGTGTAGTATATTGGGAGAACCACCTCGCCAAAGTTGGGGACTTCAGACCGCCGCCCTTCCTGCTACACGCCGTCGAACTGACCATCTCGGGTGGCGCCGAGGAGCCTGCTCCATCCCCTTCTACGCTGTATATCCTGATCAACCTGCAGCTACACGGATTGGGAGTAAATTGGTGACCTAGTTTTGAATCAAAATAGGAGGTAACGGCTGTGTATATTTTAAATCAGTTTTAACACTTTTAAACCGTTGCAAACTAGTAAAAATCATATCTTTTTCATATTTTAACGAAATTCGATGAAACAGGAAACATTGTGACCGTGTGGATGTCTTCTACATTTTAGAAGAGACCGCATATTTTTCTAAGCCTTCTGCTATTTTTGGTGGAGTGGAACCCAAAGTGAGATTTCTGATTTAAAAACAATATGGAAAAAGACGATGTATAAATTATATAGTCGATGTATGAGTTATATAAGCGTTGTACACCTCTTGTATAAGCGTTGTATAAGTTGTACGTTCGATGTATAAGTTATATATGCGTTGTAAAAATTATATATGTGTTGAAATAAAAGTGAATTGCTATATATAAATATATATATATACATACGCCCCTAGTCCACAAACCATGGACAATATTTATTGGTTGTGATTGGTGTGGAAATTGATTGATAACGAATGGTTGTTTGGGATTGTTTGCGGTTGATATTGATTGATTGTGGTTGAAAAATACCCATTTGTGGTTGAGAAATATTTGGTTGAAACCACATAGGATTAGTTTGTGGAAATGAAATAAATATATACATGCCGCCTGCGTGCGAACTAGATGCATGATCCCCATTGTCAAAAACCGCGAGGTTTTAAGGTAGAGCGAGGAGCCGTACTAGGGACGGTCCCGGTTTTAACTACCCTGCCGTTATGCTGTCGAAATTTTGAATAATACTCATGTGTTAGAATTATTTTCATTTGCTAAAACTATATTTATTCATTGAATAGAAAACCTTCATGTGTTGAACGATATTCATTCGTTGATTTGAAATTCATGTGTTGAATGGTATTCATATTGTGAAATAAATTGTTTGATAATAAAAATCACCTTTTATCGACTATATGAACTGTGTAAAATAATCTCGTTTTGAAAGAAATTGTTTTATAAGAAAAATCCTATTTTTATCACCTATATATACACTATATAAAATAATAGTGTTTTGAAATGAATTGTTATACAATAAAAATCACATTTTTATTATATGCACGAATTGTTGAAATGTGAAGTGTTAAAAATAGCCACTCGTTCAAATAAACATATAGGAGCTGAAATATTCATTAATTAGCTAATGATATGATTTTTGCCTATACATGCAACATTAGAATGAATGGTGTTTTTAAACCAAATGGAAATCAAATATGAAGTTGAACGGGAAACGATAAATGATAAGAACTGTATATATGTACATGCATATTTATTGAACAGGTTATAGTAAAGGGGCTAGAGAAGAGGAATAAAATTTTGTGCCCGACAAATAGGTACACATTTACTGTTTTGTTTGGGTGATGATTTTATGAGCCTGTTGGCTAGCCGCTTGGCTTTTTCTTTTTCTTTTTGACATGAGACGCCCGTGTGGCTATTTGGGAATTTTCCCAGCCCTCCCGTACAAAGGAGGTTATGGCGAAATTTTCCAAAATTTTAAGGCGTTAGTGAAATATTTGAAGTGAGAACGATATTGAAATTGTTGAATGAACTCTATTTATATAAATATATAAATATAAATAAAATTAAAACGAAACGAGGCCGTGCAATTCATATTTTGAAACTGTGATTTCAAACAACTAGTGCGGGAAATCCGACCATTGGATTTTCCCGAAACCGCAACCGTCGGGTTCGCCTTGGAAATATCTTTCCAACAGACCAACTTTGTAAAAATCCAACGGGTGGATTTTTTGGAATGTTTAATTCAAATCTGAAGAAAAACAGCGCCAGAAACGATTATATTTAGATATATATATATGAATATAATTATATTTAATCGAATAACGACGCTGCAGTTCGTATTTTGAAATCGAAACTTCAAACGATTGTACCGGGAGATCCGACCGTCGAATTTTCCCGAAACTGGAACCGTTGGATTCTTTTTGAAAAGACCTTTCTAATGATGTAAATTTTGTGAAGATCCAACGGTTAGATTGTCAGATATGTGTAAATCAAATCTGAAGAAAAATAGCGCCACGGCCGCGTTATGGCCCGAAGCGTCGTTTTGAATAAATTGGCTATTTTAAAATAAATAAAACTAGCGATAAATCGTTATAAAATATCATAAACGATATAGAATGGAAATAAACTGAATTTGCTCGATTTATGTAGTATTTGATGGTTGAATGTGTTTGGTGTGAAAATTACATTAAAGAACAAAATTGCTGTTGTCGAATGATTTAACCATTAAAGTAAATTGATTTGAAATTCTAAATATACGTGAATTATTTGAAAAGGCCGAGTTAATTCTCGTTTCAAATAATTGACCGACGATTGAAATTTGAAGATGAAGACGGTGGTCGAAGACCGGAGATCTTCACCTCGTTTGGATGGTAACCGAGGTCCTGATTGGGAGGCATCCCGAAATATAGATAATGAATGGTGATCGTCCAGACGTACGTGGTGATCGATGGGTTTGCGAGGTATTTAGTGCCTCCGGTTTCGTTCAGACCTAGAACGGACTTGTAAATGGAATGTGTGTCTGACATTGGATTTTATTCTGTGTTGATTGATCTCTGTTAAATATACATCTGTTTGGCGGCGGAGAATTTATTCTTTTGCTTAACGCCCCTCCCTGAAACGCATGAGCTCAGAGGTTGTATATCGATGGACATCAGTCGCATGGCATGAATTGCCTGTGTGGCATGCTAAGATGCAGTGATCAGGGCTTCTGTTGAAAAGCAAAGTCTTGTGGTGATGATCAAAGCACTGCCTGTATGGCGTAGCTTTGTGTATAACGTGAATTCGCGAGCCTCACACCCCGGTATGAACCTAAAACGGGAGAAGGACCTCAGGGAGGGCATGCGTTTCTTTCTAGCTAGGGTGGTGTCAGTGACCTACCAGCCCTGACATTTATATACTTTTTCACCTATGTGGTTGTTGCTGTTGCGAGGCGCCTCGGTTTGATCGGACGATTCGGGTCCGATGGAGTCATTCGTTGGCTCGTTTACGCCCCAAAGGGCGGGGAAACGTATTGTTCAGGCATTTTAATCCACATCGGTGGACCGGCCCTGTCGCTCCAAGGGCCCACCTGAGTCTGGGTCCTGTGGCTCGGGCTAGAGAGTCGCGAATTCGGTAAGTACTATCTTTTGCCTTGGTTCATGACGGAAATCCAATTTCCAAATACGTGATCGCGCGGTTTTGATTGTATACCTATATATGGCGACAAAGTGGTATGGGGCATTAATGCCGTCTATGATTGATAGTTATGATTTGAAATTGTTTTCAAAACATATAAACACTAGCAATAATATCAAATGCCTTTGTTTTATTCGTATCAAGCATATTTTGGCCGTTATAAGGTAAAAACTCTATCCTCCGGTTTGCGTTGCATTGTGTGATGGGAACTGAGTCTTATAATGGCTTCATTTTTATAAAATGCATTGCGTTGTTCAAAAGAAAGATTTGTTTTAAAGCACTGGCAATCCAATGGAGGAAACCCGTTCCACGAAAGTGGCGTGGTCCTGTGATTGGCCATATTATATATGTGTTGAGTAGATTTCTCATACCAGTCCCATGACTGACTCGTAGTTTGTTTCACTTTCAAACTCGGGTGCCCTCTTTTCTACACGGGCAGCCTTGTATTCAGGTTTAGCTGGTTCTTTCTGGATAGCTGGAGCTGAAGATGGATTCTAACATTTATCTCTTTTTATGCTGTTCAGCTCCTATTGTACATATTATGTTTGTTTTCCGCTGTAGACATTTATGTATAGCTGAACTGTATTTTTACTAAGTATGATCCTGTATGCTGTGTAACTCTGATGATTACTTTTATCCAGTATATTCTATTGTTCATTATCTGGTGTATTTATTTATTTCTGTTCTGCTTTTATCTGTTTCTGTGTTATATTCCAAAGATAACCCTTGCCGCCGTCAGTACGGGGTTTGGGGTCATCTCAAAAGTCATATATAGATTTTCTAACCCTAGATTTTCATAAATAAATAAATAAAAACCCAAAACCCTCGTTCCCTAAAACCCGCTTCCCCTTTACCTAGCCGCCACCGCCCTTATGTTGCGCCGTCCACTGAGCCCCCCCCCCAACACCGCCTGGCCGCCGCGCCTCCCCGTCGATCATCTCCCTCCTCCCCCGTCCTTCTCTCTCCATCTCCATCTTGCGAGCCCTAGCCCAAAACCCGCACCCAACCACCACCTCCGGCCACCCTGGTCGACACCGCTGCCACCTTAACAGACCCCCACCGCCTGCAGCACCCCACCGCCACCTCCTCCAAGTGCCACGCTGCCCGTGGGCCCCTCCACAACCAAAAACTCGATTTTAACATTTTTCGATTTTGCAAATAACACCCTGAGCTTTCTCGGCCAATAACTCCCAAACCGAGCCCCTATGGCCAAAACTCCACAGTACCAAAATCAAAGAGCACGATTTCCTCTTCAATTTAGATATATGAAAGTCCGATTCTGGATTGCGGAGTTGTTCATAAAACGTATCCAAAGTTAGCTGTCCAAATATTGTCTTTTCGCGATTTCTGGCGAAATGGACCAATTTCGGAAGAAAGGCCACTAGGCGAAAGTTGTTCGGAATGGCGCGCTTAAGCTAGAAAAAAAGACAGCGTGAAGATTGGAGCTCGTTTGCAAATTCTGGAGCCAGAATAGTAAATCAGAGTGTTAGAAAAGCACGGCGGAGTGGATCCCAAAGTGAGAACTCCTTCTCACTCTAATTATTTTACAGTTAAAAATATATACTAGGATGCTGACGGGGCTTAGAAGCCCCCAACACTATTTATTGTACAAACCATGATTGTATGTTTGGATTGTATTCTGGAAATTTGGTTATGTTGAAAATTGATTGTATTGTGTTTGGTTGACTGGACTGATTATTATGTATGGCGCGAGCCAGTATCAGGAGAGGGGTAATGCTAGACATTACTCTGGTTTTAATATTACACCATTATAATGCCGAATTTTTTTGAAATAAATATTTATTCAATAAAAATATAATTTTTAATGTGTATATGAACTGTATAAAATATTCATGTTTTGAATAAAATGTTTTGAGCAATAAAAATATTATTTTTATTGAATGTATGAACTATTAAAAATATTCATTTGTTGAAATAAATATTTTACCATTAAAATATAATTTTTAACAAATATATGAATGGCATAAAATTCTCCTGAAATGAAAATAAATATTCATTTACAAATCGGACGATTTGTTTATGTACACCCATTTGACTGGTATTGATTGGGACGATAAATTTTACACATCGTCCAACTACACAAATAGTATTCGGTATTTGTTTGTTGAAACCCCACACGGGTATTGGGATGATATTTGACGTACACTAATCCCAATGGTTTAGTTGTATGTCAATCGATTAGTTGACAGACTGTTGTAACCGTTAATTATTTATATTTAATACCTATGCAGTTTTGTAATGCACTCTGGATGATGGTTGACTGTGTATCATTAATGTTGTTTACATGCATGTATGAAATCCATATAAATAACATTTTATGGTAATTGACTATGTCTGATTCTGATTCAGAAAGAACGAATATTTTAAAATAATATTCACTAAAGGATTAAAATATGAATTTGATGTCCGATTTTGGATGGACACGAAAATATTGAAAAGTGTGAAGCCATGTCGCCATTTTAACATGAACGGTTTTTATATCGATTTTATTCAATTTTATAATGTATAGAAAAGGAAATTTTTTCAAAATCTTATATTTTGAAAATATTATCATTTAAATATTATAATGATAAGGAATATTCAATTTTGATTTAAAATTGAAGTGAAAGTGGGAATCATTTTAAAACGAATTTATAAATAATTTATAAAATACGTTTTAAATGGAAATCGACGAAATATATATTTATATAATATATATATATATATATATTATATTTAATGGCCTGAATAGAACGTGATGCACTGCGACCGTTTGCGAATTTTGACCATTGACTTCGAATTGACATTACGGGAGATCCGACCGTCGGATTCTCCTAATACCCGAACCTAGGGTTCGTATCGAAAAGTGCTTTCCAACGAATATAAGAGATTTGAAATCTAACGGTTGGATTTGGAATTATGTGCGAACCAAATTTGTAAAAGGTCGCTATGGATGCAGTTCGGTGGCTGTTATTGGAAACTGACTGTACAGGCCTTGATAAAAATATTAATAATTTATGTAAAATCATAACAAATGATTTCGATGAAAAATTCCATGTTTGTGAAGATAAAAATATATTTTTGTCAAAATGAACTAGTTATTAACTAGAAGGATAATCCAATAGTTCTTACATAAATAAATTGGATTTGTAAAGGGTTTTAATATAACTAGAAATTTCCAATATATAAATTGGAATGGATTTGAATAGAAATAATCTCCGGAATACTTCGATATTGGATTCCGTGACTATGCGGATATTGTAGAGGAATTTGGAAGATAGATATATATCGTTATTCCCCATATGATATGTGTTTGTTCCAGAGTTTGATACTGAATATAAGCCGATATAATTTCTGTTTAGAGCTTTATATTTAATATCAAAGTGGATTTTGGGTTTATCGTGAATAATGGCTTCAGTAACACTATTCTCAAACCCTGTGTGAAAAGAATAAATCTTTTAATATCGAACTTGTTCGGAAGACGAATATTCTATGAACTAGAAAATCGTCGTGAATATTGAAATAAACCGCAAGCGCACGGCGTACAATTGTTAGTATGTGGCGAATACGGGTCGATCCACAGGGAAAGAATTGTTTTAAATTCTATTCAATCAAATTAAACCAAACTGTGAATTGAGTTAACTAAAATTTAACAAAATTAATGACTAAGATGAGAATGAAACTCTTGGTTAAGAGCAACTTAGAGGTGTTTTCACTCTCTAAATCACACAAATCAACATCATGAAATTATGTTCTCTATTTGTTTGGTCATTAGTGAGATTAGATTTTGTGTTTATTATAAGTATGACATATTTATGCTATTAATTAGCATAATATAAGTCATCAAACTATAACATAAATCTAATTCACTATTCAGTTCTTACGAAAAAGAAAACAATTTGAAAGCAACATCAATTTTAAGAATACTCTATTTACTAATAATTAGAAATATAGAATATCAAATGTAGATTAATACTTCCTCTTGTTGCCAAAATAATATATAGATGAAAAGGTAAATTATTTGTGTCATTTGATAAAGCATGATCTATCCTCTATTAATTAGAGGCATAGATCATCAAAACCAAATATGATTAACAAAATACGCTAAACATCCATTCTTTAATAAACACAAATAGAGACCATGAAGAATAAACTATGTTGAATCTATGTGATTAGAGAGCTTCATCACCCCTAAATTGTAAGGGTTTAGCTCCTCATTTGTGTTATTATTTCAACACAAATATATTTCAACATTGAAGAAAAACTAGTAAGGACTTAAGGAAGGATATTAACTAAATAGCTACACTAATTGCAGAAAAGAAAATACATGTAAATAAAACTAAACAGAAAAGAGAAAGAAGAGTTTTATTCCAAGAAAAGAATTACCGAATAAAACTAAGTGTGTTTTACAATGAATGACATATAGTGTATTTATAGCTGATATGACAAAGGCTACTTGGCAAATTCCATAATGTGGGACTAAAGAATTAGCCCAACTAACACATAAGCTAGTGTGAACGGGGTTGTAGAGTAAGAGGCCTTGTAAGTGAGCCAGTGTGAACACGTGCAGTGCATGAATGAGAAGCCTTGCACAGGAGCTAATGTGAACGCAATATGAGTCTTTAGTGAGCCAAATCTACCCAACTGAACTCTATTTGCAACCGTTCTTCAAGCTTTAAACTCTTCAAACTTTAGTAATTTTAACTTCACTCTTTTTCAGCAAATTCTTCATGCTTTATTCATCAAATGCTCTAAACCATGATTCTTGTCAACAATCTGAAAACACAGCTATAAATACACAATATCAATTATTTAAAAGATAAAATAAGATAAATATGCGGATAAAATATACACATTTACATGTATATCAAATACCCCCACACTTATCTTTTTATTCGTCCTCGAATAAACTAAACTAAGATATGTCACACTTTCGTAGGAAACACGATTTCATTTAGCGTATGCAACAAGCCGTTAAACCCCTAGATGTCCCTAGTAGGACGAGTGTTGTCTCGTGAAGGTTTTCAGCAGATACTACCCACAAAATCCAAAAGTTAAATGCAAAAAATATTTACAAAATGCAAGATTAGAAAATATTTACAAGACGAATGCAAGCTTTTAAAGGAATATTTACAAATGGATAATTTACTTTTAAATATTACATGAATGAGTTAACACAAATTTGGGTCGTCACTATGAAATTTGAGTCTGTTACTAATCAAAACTTCAAACAAAAATCATGCTATCGTTACAAACTCCTCCAGCTTGGCCAATTGTTTTGGTTGAAACATAGTGCAAATATGAAATGAGTTCTATAATCGATGTCAACAATCGCAAGCACGGGTGGTATACCTTGGTCTTTTCGGTTAGGTGTTTGTAAGTAGTAATAATGTAAATATTTTGTAATAAAGAGAGAGTAAGCACTTGAAATCCAAGCACACTCTTCACAAGATGAATGCAAGCTTTTAAAGGAATATTTACAAATGGATAATTTACTTTTAAATATTACACGAATGAGTTAACACAAATTTGGGTCGTCACTATGAAATTTGAGTCCGTTACTAATCAAAACTTCAAACAAAAATCATGCTATCGTTACAAACTTCTCCAGCTTGGCCAGTTGTTTTGGTTGAAACATAGTGCAAATATGAAATGAGTTCTATAATCGATGTCAACAATTGCAAAACGGCGTCTCAACTTCCTTTTTGTTAACAAGTTAGGTCGAATAAGTGAAGAGTGTGCTTGGATTTCAAGTGCTTACTCTCTCTTTATTACAAAATATTTACATTATTACTACTTACAAACACCTAACCGAAAAGACCAAGGTATACCCACCGTGCACTGCCTCGCGGACTGACGTGAGAGTTAAGGACAGAGCTTGGCGGATTGTGCAGACCAACGCTGACTTTGTCAACAAGATGTTGGTAATCCTTAGGTGTCCAACTCATAAAATGAGACCAAGATTTACCGACGCTGACTTTGTCAACAAGGTGTCGGAAAGAGCTTGGCGGGTTTGCACACCGACGCCAGTTGTACCAGCAATGTTGGATACCCTTGGATAATTATATATATATATATATATACTTTTTCTTTCTTTTTTTTTTCTACATAAAAGAGAGAGTTAAGCGAGAATATCTTAGCACAACTTCACTTAAACGATCTAAAATATTATCGCAAGTAGTCTAAATCAACCATTTATTTAATCGGATTACAATTCAGAAAACATCTCATACTCATCGCCTACGAATTTCCCAATATACTAGTTACACCAAATTTGCTTATAATTCAAACTTTCCTTTCGTTATCCGCTAAGAGAAGTAAATTTACAAACATTTAAATCTAACGACCAAAATTATATGCTAATAACTCCATCATGTCTTATTTAAAAGTAAATAGAAATGCGATTTTTTTTTTTTTTGACAAATGAAAAGAAAATTCTATGCAAAACCAAAATAAATTTGAAACTCCCCCCACACTTGATTCCGACTGTGTCCCCACAGTCAATGCATGACACAATGAGTTGAACGGAAGAGAAATATTTACATAATTACAAAGAAGGGTTAAACTTAACTTTCTTACTTCTCGTAGCATGGCTCATGACGAATCATGAGCTCCTCCTCTTGATCAGTGGACAATTCCAAGAACGGTTTTAGACGTTGACCATTGACTTTGAATATGGATCCATCCCTCGGGTTTTCTATTTCAATAGCACCATGTGGAAAAACAGTCCGAACAACATATGGTCCGGTCCATCTCGATTTTAATTTCCCAGGGAATAAATGAAGTCGTGAGTCATACAGTAAAACTTTTTGGTCTGGCGAAAACGTTTTTCTTAGGATTGACTTATCATGAAAAACTTTAGTTTTTTCCTTGTAAATTTTTGCGTTTTCATATGCATCATTCCTAATTTCTTCCAATTCATTGAGTTGCAATTTTCGGTTTTCGCCAGCTTGTTCAAGATCAAAGTTTAAGTTCTTTATTGCCCAAAGCGCTTTATGTTCAAGTTCAACGGGTAAATGACAGGCTTTACCTAGAACCAATCGGAAAGGGGACATTCCAATATTAGTTTTAAAAGCAGTACGGTAAGCCCAAAGCGCATCAGTCAATTTTTGTGACCAACCTTTTCGATTTTTATTAACAGTTTTTTCCAAAATTTGTTTGATTTGACGATTCGACACTTCGACTTGGCCACAAGTTTGCGGATGATAAGGAGTGGATAACTTGTGAGTTATTGAGTATTTCTTCATTAAGGATTCAAAAGATCGATTACAGAAATGCGTTCCATTGTCGCTTATTATTGTGCGAGGTATACCGAACCTCGAAAAGATGTTCTCTTTTAGAAATTTCCCAACAATTTTATGATCATTTGTTTTACATGGAACGGCTTCGACCCATTTTGAAACGTAATCGACAGCGAGAAGAATATACAAGTTTCCAAAGGAGTTTGGGAAAAGTCCCATAAAGTCAATACTCCATACATCAAAGAGCTCGATCGTAAGGATGGGGTTCAAAGGCATCATATTTCGTCGAGAAATCTTTCCTAGCATTTGGCAATGATTGCAAGCTTTACAGAATTCGAACGAGTCTTTAAAGAGAGTGGGCCAATAAAAACCACACTGAAGCACCTTTTCAGCGGTTTTCCTAGGACCAAAATGTCCACCGCACGCATGATCATGGCAAAATGAGAGAACACTCCTAATTTCGCTATCAGGAACGCATCGACGAATGATTTGGTCCGAACAATACTTAAACAAGTATGGGTCATCCAATAGAAGTATTTCACTTGGGAAAGGAATTTGAATTTATCTTGTTTGGACCAAAAAGAGGGTGTTTCCTTAGTGACTAGATAGTTCACTATGTCGGCGAACCAAGGGTCGATTGAAACAGAAAGGAGTTGTTCGTCGGGAAAATTTTCATTGATTGGCAAATAAGTTGGTGTGTTCGGAAGACGAGATAAGTGATCGGCTATGACATTATCGGATCCTTTTTTGTCTTTGATTGTAAGATCAAATTCTTGAAGTAAAAGGATCCACCGAATTAAGCGTGACTTAGCATCCTTTTTAGCAAAAAGGTGTCGAAGAGCAGAATGGTCAGTGTAGACCGTGACATGGGAACAAATCAAGTAAGGTCGAAACTTCTCAAGCGCAAAAACGACAGCTAAAAGTTCTTTTTCGGTGGTCGTATAATTCAGTTGAGCGTCATTTAAGGTCATACTAGCGTAGTAAATGACATGAAGGATTTTGTTGATGCGCTGTCCTAAAACAGCACCAACAGCGAAGTTAGAAGCGTCACACATGATTTCAAAAGGAAGGTCCCAGTTGGGTGAACGGATTATCGGAGCTGAAATGAGTTCTTTTTTAAGACGTTCAAAAGAAGCGACACATTCAGAGTTAAATTCGAATGGGATGTCCTTTCCTAGAAGAGTAGTCAAAGGACGAGCAATTTTGCTAAAATCTTTCACAAAGCGTCGGTAAAAACCAGCATGCCCAAGAAATGAACGAATGTCCTTAACGCATTTTGGAATGGGTAGTTTTGAAATAACATCAACTTTCGCTTTATCCACCTCAATGCCATTATTTGAAATTACATGTCTAAGGACAATGCCTTGTTTGACCATAAAGTGGCATTTTTTCCAATTCAACGTCAAGTGTTTTTCTTTACATTGATTTAAAACAAGTTCAAGATGATGTAAGCAAGATGAAAAAGAATCTCCAAAAATCGAAAAATCATCCATAAAGACTTCAAGAAAGCGTTCGATCATATCAGAAAAAATTCCAACCATACATCGTTGGAAAGTTGCAGGAGCATTGCAAAGACCGAAAGGCATATGTCGGTAAGCAAATGTACCGAATGGACATGTGAAAGTCGTTTTTTCTTGATCTTCGGGAGCGATTGGAATTTGGTTATAACCGGAATAACCATCAAGAAAGCAGTAAAATTCGTGACCGGCTAAACGTTCGAGCATTTGATCGATGAAGGGAAGAGGAAAGTGGTCATTACGTGTTGCAGCATTAAATTTGCGATAATCGATGCAAACACGCCAAACTGTTTGAGTACGAGTTGGGAGAAGTTCGTTTTGGTCATTTGCGAGAACGGTGAGTCCGGATTTTTTAGGAACAACGTGAATGGGACTAACCCATAGGCTATCAGAAATGGGGTAAATGATACCGTTATCAAGAAGTTTAAGAATTTCTTCGCGAACTACCTCTTTCATCTTAGGGTTAAGCCTACGCTGCGCTTCACGAGTGGGTTTGGCTTCATCGGTTAAGTGAATACGATGTTGAACTATTGCAGGGCTAATTCCCTTGATGTCAGAAATGGACCAACCGATTGCATCTTTGTTTTTAGAAAGAGTTGAGAGAAGAGAAGTTTCCTGATCATGATTTAAATTTGAAGAAATTATGACAGGACAAGTTTCGTCATCACCTAGGTATACATACTTAAGGTGATCGGGAAGAGGTTTAAGATCCAACTTTGGCGGTTTCTTGATCAAAGAGCTTGGTTGAGATTTGGACTCAACTGAAAGCGATTCAAATGGAAGTGTGTATTTGACTTCGTTAGGAGTGTCTTGGAACATTTTTTTGTACTCGGCCTCACGCTCATCATTAAGGTCAATGGATTCGTTTTCAGAGTTTTCGTGGATGGCATTAACTTCCAAGGTTTGGTTACATGATTCGTTCGAATTACTTTCAAGATTGAAAATGTTAAGATCTAGAGTCATGTTTCCAAAAGAGATTTTCATTGAACCATTGCGACAATTTATCAAAGCATTTGAAGTAGCCAAAAAGGGTCGACTTAAAATCAATGGAATTTGACTCATTGGATTATTGATAGGCTGAATCTCCAAAACAATGAAATCGACAGGGTAAATGAATTGACCAACTTTGATGAGTACGTCCTCGATTTCTCCAACGGGTTTCTTAATTGAACGATCAGCAAATTGAAGAGTTATTTTCGTTGGTTTAAGTTCACCCAAACCAAGTTGTTGGTAAACAGAATATGGAATCAATTTGACACTTGCACCCAAATCAACTAGACATTTATTAATTGTTTTATCTCCGATCGTGCATGAGATCGTAGGGCATCCAGGATCTTTGTATTTGATTGGGATTGATTGAGTCAAGACTTCGCTAAGTCCAGCAGCTAAGAAGACTTTCTTGGGTACATGAGTGTGTCGTTTTTTGGTACACAAGTCTTTGAGAAATTTGGCGTAAGTTGGGACTTGTTGAATGATGTCAAGAAGAGGGATGTTAACTTTCACTTGTTCAAAAATTTCCAACATCTTTTCCATTTGGTCGGAATGTTTCTTTGGTCGAAGACGGTGAGGAAATGGAACGTGAAACTCAGTAGGTTGGTCTACCAAAGTTGGAGCAGAACTGGACTCAGAATTTGGATCGAGATCGTTCGTGGTTTTAGAAGAGTCGAGAGGGACACTCGGTAAGTTATTTGGATTTTCAACTTGATGATCGATTTTCTTACTAGGTCGTAAAGTTATGATAGCATTCAGCTGAGTTTGATTGCTATCCTGAATGACATGAGCTTGGTTTGGATTAGAATTTTGACTCCTACGATTTGGAATGGGTTGACTCGGGAAAGTGCCTCTACCCCATTCACTTACAGAAGTAGCCAACTGACTCATTTGCATTTCAAGTTTAGCAATAGATTGACTCGTGTTTTGCATGTGTGAAGTCAATAAATTTTGAAGATTGGTATTTGATTGGAGATTTTGAGTCGTTGCTTTACTCAATTATTCGAGAGTTTTTTCAAGTGATGTGTATCGGTTATTGTCTTGAGGAACAGAAGATGGTTGCGCATGATTTTGAGAAGGTGGTGCAAGATTATGGAATTGATTTTGTTGAAAGGGAGGATTCGAAGGATTATTTGAAGATGATTGAAAAGGAGGTCGAACTGAATTCGAATTTCCATTGTTTTGGGACCAAGAGAAGTTAGGATGATTTCTCCAACCTGGATTGTACGTTGGGGAGAATGGGTTATTCCTAGCTTTATTAAATGCGTTGAGTTGTTCTAACGAATGTGGGCATTGATCGGCGATGTGGTTAGGATCGTTACATTTGTAACATGAGGGCTGAGACGCTTGAGCTTGATTTATTTGAGTAGATGAAAGGACATTATCGAATTTGGTTATCATCACGTCTATTTTTGCTTCTATGGCTACTGATGATCCTACTGAATGAGCGTTAGATCGGGAATAAATCAGTTTCTCGTTAGATCTTTCCCATTGAGCTGATTTTTCGGCCAAATTTTCGAGAAATTGCCAAGCGACATTGTGATCTTGGGCTAGAAAATTTCCTTGGCACATCGATTCAAGCATGGTTCGAGAACTATTTTCAAGTCCATCGTATAAAATTTGACAAAGAGTCCATTTTTCGAAATTGTGATGTGGACATTTGACTAGAAGCTCTTTAAATCTTTCAAAATATTTTGCAAAGGATTCACCTCCAAATTGATGAAAATTGACGATTTCGTTTCGAATTTTGGATGTTTTTTCCAGAGGGTAAAATTTCTTTAGAAAAATGTTCACAAATTCACTACAAGTTCCAATCGTATTTGAAGGCAAGCTATACAACCATTTCTCAGCATAATCGGTAAGTGCAAATGGAATTAACCTAAGTTTGATTCCATCGTCACTTAATTGTTGAAATTTCATAGTTGCACAAACTTGTTCAAATTTGGTTAAAAAAATATAAGGATCATCACGTTCAAGATTGCCGAATTTTGGAAGAGTATTTATGTGGTTCGAATGAATTTCAAAGTGGTTACCCGTTGGAGCGGGCAATATGATGCAAGATGGAATAGACACCCGCTCGGGGAAGTATCTATCCATAAGAGTTTGAGGGGGGTTTTCTCCGGCCATGGTTAAAGGAATGTTTGTTCGGACTAAACGATTAGTAGAAGGGTCACGGATCCAACTACGCATGCACTAGCGCAAGGAAGATGAGAAAAGGAAAAAGAACAAATTTGAGAAGAGGATCAAGCGATTTTTTATTTTTTTTTAGAGAGAAAAGTTAAATTTAAACAAAAAGGAATATACTAGTTGCCTTTTTTTTTAAAAGATGGATGAACCTAATGCAATTTACAAATTTTCTAGAATTATATAATGACGGTTAGATTTATTTCAATAAAAGGTTTCTCAGCCAGTTAACGGGCAGGGGTTATCGGTGCACCAGGAATCACCCTAGCAATGCAACCGAAGGTTTAAGTACCTTCAGAGGAACAACCGATATAATATTTACGAATCACCGTAATATTTATAAACGGTTATTACTCTGCCGTAGTCTAGACACCGAGAAAAAATCCGTTTGAAATAAACCAATTTGTCAAAATATAATGAAGTCCTTAGAAATAAAAAACTAAGATGAATGCAAATTTTTTTTAATATTTTAATTAGTCACAGAATGAACAGTCTCAGAACAGTCAAATAACAGTCACAGCACAAGAAATTGCAAAAAAAAACAAAAAAAAAATTTACAAGCAAGTCGATGCCCTGTAGAAGATTTTTACAAACAATGTCTATATTTTTTTTATTTGCAGCAGCAGTCCCTGTAGAGTTCAGAAAATTTCTCACCTAGATCGGCAGTCCGTCCAGTGCAGTTGAGTCGCGCTAGCGCGTTCACACCCCACTTGGTGTGCAACCGCTCGAACAATTCAAATTCTTCTACTTGCAAATTACTTGACCTTTGAATCCTTGTTTGCTTTGCTTGAATTCTTTCTTGATCTTTTGACTTGATTTTTCCCCCTTTTTTATTTGAGCAACCTGAGACAAGTAGACAAAGAAAAGACAAGTTTATACAAAAGTAATTTAAAAGAAAATAGACCAATGAGAACCAAAAGTTAAACCTTTTTTTTTTGAAATAAACAACAAATACAAACTAACTTAACAAAAAAAACTCAAACTCGGAAGACACAACTCAATCAGGCGGGCGCACCAATGTTTAGCACTAAAGACCCACGCACCCTTCTCTCACTTTAAACAAATACACCTCACCTTATATACCAGGAAAGGAAACAAATATACCCTTGAAATAAACTTCACCCTCAATAAAAGAGGATAGCTAGTCCCCCAAATTTCTTACCCAAAATAAAAACTCATGCGTTCCCTTTATTGTCTCAGGAACTAAAATGACTCCTTTTTTTAGATTCGAAATTGAACAAGAAGTATTGATCTGCTCGAAGGGGGGTAAGGTGTTCGGATCTTCAAAAATGGAGCGGTGCGATCTGGTTTTTCCGATTTGCGGTGTGAAGACGGTTTGGTGAGCTCGACAGGTTTTCGTGGTTTTGGATTACGGATGAGGGTATGGAGATGCAGGGATTTGCTTTGGTCGAGTGCCTTTGTGTTTGGTTTTGGTACGTGGAACTCGTAGCAGGGAAAGTGATTTGTGGGTGGTTGGTAGATGAGATGAAGGGGATGTAGAGATGATAGTGGTGAATGGTGGAAGGAGGTTTTGCAATGGAAAGAGAGGATTGATTTATAGAGGGTTGTGAAGAGAAGTAAATACAAGGCAGACAAGAATAGAAAATTATAGAGGGAAGGCAAGAAAATGGAAAGCAATTAATTGGTTTATTTATTTATTTATTTATTATTTGTAAAGAAAGGAAAGAGTTGTGGAGAAAAGTTGGAAAGAAATAAAAGAGAAAAAGAAAAGAAGACTTTTTATTTATTTATTTTTGAAAAGAATAGAAAATTAGATGAAGGTGGAAGGAAATTAATGAAATGAAACAGGAAAGAATTTGAAAACACAAGGCAAGTGCCATGCATGAATTGACTTACATCAAGTAGCCCAGGTTTTTAGATAAGAATTTCTTACATTGATTTATGGGTTAGTATAATATATTATAAAAGGATATGACATTACTGGGATTTTGAGTTGCCATGCATGAACGAAAAGTCATCTGCTTAGTGGCACTTTAATTTATAAGCTCTGCATTTTTCTTGAGAGTTTTAAGCAAATCTATGAGCTAATTCTTAACAAATTAACTGTAGAAATTATTTCACATTCATCATAACATAAGTTCATTAGAAAAATAGCTGATCCGGGTACATATTATGGGAAGACTTGGTAATTTCGACAATTAGCCGACAATTTTCATCTCCGTTGTTCACAATTTTTAGCAATTTGTTTATAAATATGTTACTTATCGGTTGTTAATTTCTACATGGACTTTTTAACTTTTTATTGCAAGATAATGAAGTTGTTTTGACAATGTAACTCTCCGTAATTAGTTACTTCTTTTATAGCTTTGACTTTTTCTTTGATTTACCACACTAATGTTTCAGGTTTATATTATGATTCGAGTGTTCTTGCGGCACATGTTGACAATCATGGATATATGTTTGCGTAGATTTTCCTGAGTTTTAATGAAGACAGTGGCTCAAAAACTAATAGTTATTTTTGTTGTTATCATTAAATATCAACGATTGAGATATTCCCGTTTTCCAATTTCTATTTCCATTCATTTCCCTTTATATCATTGCTCTTTTTTGGTTTTTATTAAATTGATCTTTGCTTTGCGAATGCTAGATAACAGACTATGAATGATATTTCAAAGTCTTGATTTTTTTTTTCATACCATAAATAAATAGATTATTTTCTTTTTGGCAAATTTAACAACTACAACTACGTGATGTATCTATGCTTCGAAAACAACTCCAATCAGAAACCAGTCATACTACCTTCCATAATTTATTTTATTTTGATGATATTATATTCAGGATTTTGCTCATATATATTTTAGAACATAACGTTGCTCTATGTTTAATTCTAAATTAATAAAATAACCATGGCTTATAGATCTACATGTAAACGTTGGAAACAAATTCAAAATAGACCAAAATAGTCTTGGTACCAATCTGTTTTCGATGCAAATTTTTAACCTTATCTTTTTTACTTTGAACCAATCCAGATAACTATACCACAATATATCAACAAAACAAATTCCTTCATAAACATGTATTTTTGCAAGGGAATAATTTTATACGGAGCATCACCTATAGTATTAATCTTAAATATTTGCTATAATGACATGGTTGTTATGCAAATGTACATAATCTCATACGAAGTGTTAGTAGCATTAAAAGAATAAAGAATGCTGACGGCACACTTAAGAGATTATATAAATCACAAGGCCGAAGCCATACAACAAAAAGCCCATATTCTTGACCCAAAGCGTTATTTCACATTTTTGCCTATATAAGGCTGTGTAACATATTGTACTCTATTCAGTTTTAATGCAAATTACATTTCCGTTCTTGTTGTATCAATTCAAACTCTGAAATCAAATAAAAGACTTATCTCAAAATTCTTTTATGGTATCAGAGCAGTAGTTCTTAACAGCAAATTGATCAAAAGAAAAGAAAACACAACTTTTCTATGTTGGAAAGAAATTAACCCATCAGAAAAGTATCATCATTTGGGTTAATCCTCTCATCAGAGTTGTAAACCCATCATTTGAGAGTTGGCCTTCATCATCAGATCAGTGTCACACCAAAATTAATATTGGCTGCATCAAATCTGATCTGCTTTAGCCTGAACAGTGAAAAGATCCAAGAAAAATCAACTTCAGTCGCCAAGAAAACCAAGAAATCAACCCAAGAAAGTGCCATACCAGTGCCAGTCATCAGGAAAGTTGTCATCACCTGATAGGCAACTGATTTGCAACATACTTGAGCATCATTTAAGGCCTTCGGCATCAAGAAGGTGACCTACTTCAAATCTTAGCTGTTCCGGTTTCAGAATTTTTTTTTCTGATCATCTCAGAATTCATCATGGTGGACTCAACTCCTATATAAGGATCTGTTCTTGGATCATCTGGATCCTCAAATCCTCATGTGCCTCCACCAACGGCAGTTGATCAACTTGTCAAGACTGTGATAAGTCCTCAAAGCCAACTCATCACAACCAAGCTTGATGAAAACAACTACCTGCTGTGGAAGTTTCAGGTTCAGACAGCCATTGAGGGATATGGACTGGAAGGACATCTGTATGGTACCCTGCAAATTCCAGTAAAGCTTGTGATTGATCAAGAGAACAAGTTTGTACAAAATGAAGAATACACAAAGTATCACAGATAAGACAGATTGATAAGTGCATGGTTGCTATCATCAATAAGCAACAATCTCCTATCTCAAGAAATAGGATGTAATTCTGCAAGTGAAATATGGGACAACATTGAAAAGAACTTCAACTCTCAATCCTCTGCAAAAATTTGCACTATAGAAGACAGTTGCACAACTCAAGAAAAGATAACAGTAGTATGAGAGAGTATCTTGCAAAGATTAAGAGTATATGTGACAAACTGGAAGCCGCTGGTCAAAAGGTACCTGAAACTGAATATGTCATGACCATTTTACATGGACTAGGAAATGAATATGAGGCTGTAGAGGCTATCATCTCCTCTCAAAGAACAACACCACCCATAGAAGAAGTACACTCAATATTGTTGGCACATGAGGCAAGATTGGAAAGCAAGAAACCACAAGAATCTGATCTGTCAATAAACTATGCTAACAGCACTAAAGGCAAGGATACAAGGAACAATAATCAAGCACAAAGGGGTGGTTTCAGTGGTCGAGCTAGAGGCAGAGGTAGGAACAATAACACAGGAAATAGGCCAAAGTGTCAGATATGTGAAAGAGTTGGATACACAGCATTCAAATGCTATTTCAGATTCAATCAAGGTTTTACCCCAAATCAAGCCAACACAAATCAAAGAAACCCTAATGCTAATGTGGAAAATGTCCAATCAGATCAAGGAAGTCAAAGTGATAATATTGGACAATCTGATATTGCAAGAATTGATCATATAAATGACGAAAGCTGGTATCCTGATTCGGGAGATACAAACCATTTAACAAGTAATCTGGAAAATCTTAATACTGGATGCAGGGAGTACAAAGGTAATAAGTTGGTTAGCATGGGATATGGTGAGCCAATCTCTATTACTCATACTGGTAGTGGATACATTAATGGATATAAGCATTTAATACTGAATAATTTACTAAAAGTCCCTGATATTAAGAAGAATCTTTTAAGTGTATCTCAATTTGCTAATGATAACCAAGTATATTTTGAATTTCATCCAAAATATTGCTTGTTAAGGGACATACTTACTAAAACTATTTTATTGCAGGGCAATGAGATCAAGGGGCTATACAAATTCACTACCAGTCACCAAAATAGTGATATGAAGAAGAGTGTGTTGTGTAATCACAGTGAGATCAGTGATGAAAATCATGAAAGTACCTTAAATGTGTGGCATAATAAACTTGGTCACCCAAGTTATGATATTGTAAAGAAAATTCTTGTCGAAAACAATGTCAAATTTGACAAAAATCAATCAGTCCATGTTTGCAAATATTGTCAGATAGGCAAAAGTCATAAATTACCTTTCAATGCATCTGAATCAGAATATACAGAACCCCTAAATTTAATTGCTACTGATCTATGGGGTCCTACACCAATAAGTTCAGATTATGGATATAGATATTACATTGCATTTGTAGATGCTTTCAGTAGATATACATGGATTTACTTTATGAAATCCAAATCTGAAACATGTGATATAGTTGTACATTTCATAACACAAGTGGAAAAACAAACAAATTCACATGTGAAAATCTTTCAGTCAGATGGTGGAACTGAATATAAACCTCTGAAAGATTATTTTTCAAAAGGGGAATAGTTCATAGAATTACATGTCCATACACATCTGAGCAAAATGGTCTCGTAGAAAGAAAACATAGACATGTAGTAGAGACTGGGTTGACACTCCTAGCTAATGCTAAAATGCCTCTAAAGTTCTGGCCAGAATCCTTTAGTACAGCTGTATATTTGATAAACAGGCTGCCTACTAAAGTACTCAAGGGAAATAATCCACATGAAAAGCTATGGAATGTCAAACCAGATTATCAATACTTAAGAACCTTTGGATGTCTATGTTACCCTTACACTAGACCATATAATAGACACAAGCAAGACTTCAGGTCAAAACCATGTACTTTCATAGGTTATGCTCAACATCAAAAGGGATATAAATGTTTGGATGAGAATGGTAAAATATGTGTAAGCAGGCATGTTATATTCAATGAAAGAATTTTCCCATATCAATATGAAAATATAAAAACCACAAATAAAGTGTATGACACAAGTGTATCCATACCATCTATACCTATATATTCTGAAATAATAAGTGCAGGTAAACCAGTGCATAACAATGACAAATCAAAACCATCTGGAAATGATACTGATCAGCATTCACACCACAACAAAGAATCACCTACAAGGGATGACATCAATGATAATATTAATGATGATCAAAACAATGAAGCTGAAGAAGAAAGCAATCAAAGTGAGGACCAGAGAGAACAACCTGTATATGTACCTCAAGCAACATCTATACATCCTATGATAACAAGAGCCAAAAGTGGGATTTTCAAACCCAAACTTTTTACAGTTGTTACTCTACTGGAAGAACCAATGAGTTATGATCAAGCAAAAACTGATACAAAGTGGAAAGCAGCCATGAATGAAGAATATCAAGCACTCATACAAAATAAAACATGGAGTCTAGTAAAACCACCAAAGGACAAGAACATAATTGGGTGCAAACGGACTTATAGAATCAAAAAAATCCAGATGGAAGTATAAACAGATACAAAGCTAGACTGGTTGCAAAGGGATACACTCAACAAAAAGGATTTGATTACAAGGAAACATTTTCTCCTGTAGTTAAATCATCTACAATTAGAATCATTCTCAGTATTGCTTTAAGTAAAGGATGGTTACTAAGACAACTTGATGTCAATAATGCATTTCTCAATGGCATACTTAAAGAGGATGTATATATGACTCAACCACAGCGTTATTGTGAATACTCTGAATATGTTTGCAAGCTTAACAAGGCAATATATGGGTTAAAACAGGCCCTAAGAGTCTGGTTTGATAGATTGAAAAATACATTATACTCAATGAAGTTTCAATCTGCAAAATCAGATAACTCACTATTCATAAAAGCTAACAAACACTGTACAATATATATTCTAATATATGTTGATGACCTTATTGTGACAGGGAACAACACATATGAAATCAATTCAATTGTCAAAAGACTGGACAAAGAGTTCTCTGTCAAGGACCTCGGACACCTAAACTACTTTTTGGGAATAGAAGTCATAAGGAAATCACCAACAGAAATTATCCTGTCACAAAGAAAATACATAGCTGAATTACTGGAAAGAACTCAAATGAGCAATGCCAAGGGGATGCCTACACCTATGATTAGTAGTCAACCTTTCTCAAAACACAGGGGAGAACCCATATGTAACATCAAACAATACAGAAGTGTAGTTGGTGCTTTACAGTATGCAACTATCACTAGGCCAGATATTGTGTTTAGTGTAAATAAAGTTTGTCAATTTATGCAGGAACCTCTGGACAATCACTGGAAAGCAGTAAAAAGAATACTGAGATATCTGAAAGCTACAATAAACTATGGACTGCATATAAAAGCAAGCAACAACTATAACATAACTGGTTACGCAGATGCAGACTGGGCATCAGACCCTGATGACAGGAAATCTACAAGTGGATATTGCATTTTCATGGGAGACAACATAGTGTTATGATGTTCTAAGAAACAATCTACAATATCCAGATCCAGTGCAGAGTCAGAATACAGAAGTGTGGCTAACGCTACATAAGAGATAATGTGGATCACATCATTACTATCAGAATTAAATATCAAAACAGACAAATCGATCTTATGGTGTGATAACCAGAGTGCAGTATACTTGACATCTTACCCTATCCTACACTCAAGAACCAAACATATTGAAATAGATCAACACTTCGTCAGAGAGCAAGTAATTAAAGGGAATATAGAGGTTAGACATGTACCTGGAGCTTACCAATGTGCTGATACTCTAACTAAAGCGCTATCACTTCAAAACTTCATGAGATTTCGAGATGAGTTAAAGGTTGTTGAAATTACTCACCGCAAAGTTGACTCAAAGCTCACCAGAGTGTCAGATTCAAGCACTGAAGGCAGAAGCTTCACAGTCGAAAACCCTAATATCACAAAAGCACAAGTTAACAAAGCTCAATCGTGGAAATCAAAGAGGAAACTAAGCAACTCAAGTGAAGAAGAAGGAAAGGAAGAGCTCGCATCCATGGAGACGAGCTTTAGCACAGCAAAATCAACAGATCGCTTCTTGAAGGTGTATGAAGAAGAAAACCCTAATCTTGATTTGAGGGGGAGTAAAAGAATAAAGGATACTGACGGCACACTTAAGAGATTATATAAATCACAAGGCCGAAGCCCAAATACAACAAAAGCCCATTGTCTTGACCCAGAGCGTTATTTCACATTTTTGCCTATATAAGGCTGTGTAACATATTGTACTCTATTCAATTTTAATGCAAATTACATTTCCGTTCTTATTGTATCAATTCAAACTCTGAAATCAAATAAAAGACTTATCTCAAAATTCTTTTAAGCATTTAAATTGATAGTCGTGTGAGTAAGGAAAAAATAGCCTAAAGAAAAACTAATCTATCATCCACTGTATCATTGAGTTTGTGTCTTCTAAGCAATTTTGTGCTCCCAATCCAACAATTTTCACCTTCATAAGCTACTTTTGATTATAAATCTCTACCTTATTTTAACAGTGGGTTGTTACCTTTGTGCTTGTTGGTAATAAAATTCAGTTTCATGGACTTTTGTATGTTTCGCATTTTTGCATTTTCCATGTGGATTAAATAATTATGTTTCTTAATTTTCTTTTTTCCCTGATCTTATGTTATACGGTTGTATTGAAAATTGTCTGCTTGCTTTCTTGAGGTGTGAAAGAGGTCTTCCACTGTTGGCCTGCATAACGACGATGGGATTTGACAAAAGATTCATGCTGCATATTAGATGATCAAGTTTGTGAAATATTTATGTCTATGCTTTCTTTAGTTTTGATTTTTCAGGCACATAACATGTTTGAAGCAAAGATTTAACGACTGCTCTTTCTTTTACTTCTCATGTGTTCCTATGAACATCAATGTTTATGTACTCTTACAAACGTCATCATCTATATTATACAAGCTCATACTACAAAAATAAGTTAGCAATTAAAAAAAATCAAATAATAAGCTCCAATACTAGGCGCTACGCTTACAAAAAAAACACTGGCATGCCTTAAATCAACAAACAATTAACGATTCATGTTTGCAGCTTAACCAACAACGGTCCATGCGCGCAGCGCGTGCCTTGATCACGCTCGTGTGTGTGTACACACACACACACACACATATATATATATATATGTATGTATGTATGTATCTTATATTATAATGCAAAACATGGGTCAAACCAGTCAAAGTGAAGCCTTTTTAGGTTTTCTTTTATACCTTTTTTTTCAAATGGTATTTAGCATTCTTTCCCCTAACTTCATAATTTTGAATGCGGTAGTGGGAATACCCCGTCTCCACGTTTTCCTCCCACTTTCCCAAAATAGAAACACACAACATTGGCAGAAAGGAATGCAAACTAGATATTTCTGATGAAGCGAATGCATATCCAAAATAACCGACATGATCAATCCTTTCTACCAAATCCGAATTAAAACCGATGGTCTACCTCTAACACGCCATGTCGATTTCACCCTTCTGATTTCTAATTACTTCACTTCATAGGTTTTACCATCGGTTTGATTCTCTATAGGAATTCCTAATTGAGCTGTATTTTATTTTGCATTACTTTGTTCATGATTTCTTCTATTTTCTTCCTATGTTAGACAACATTCAAGTAGGCGACGTATTACCAAATCGGTCAGAAATTGGCCTACACCGTTCACCAGAGTCAATGTTTATGTGTTGTGCAATGTAAGTCTTCTCATATATTTCATCTTCTCTTATATGATTTAATATCGTTGCATCTAGATTTCTTGTGAGTTTTTTATTTTTGTTGAAAAGCATTCAAGGGTCAATTGTGCACACCTTATGGAAGATGAATGTATTGTTTGTACGACCATCTTAAGGTATGTGTTCTCTGTTTATTTATTTATTTCTGAAAAAGCTATTGGATTCTATTATTAAACTGCTTCTCAATGGAAATATAAATTGTTTTGCGTGCTTCATATGTATTCCACATAATGAACCATGCTTTCATGTTTCATATGTTTCCTTAAACCTTCTGCAGTTCGGAGCACGAGTACTGCTACAGTAACCATGCCTTCTAAATAATCACGATTACGCGAGAAATTGGATGAATTCAAAAGGAAGGTGAGTGCATGTTTATATGTATAATTTTGTAAGTGATGATTGAATTAAATTTGATGATAATTTTGGTATATCAGATGATCCCTGGATTAAATGTCATCTTCAACGTTCCCACTACCAAGATGAATATTAGCCAATATCTACCTCAGAAGCATCAAAAAAGGGTAGGAAGAGGTGCAACAAAGTGAAAAAAAGTTTAGTAATCACATATGGTATGGTTAATTTTTACTATCCCTTTTGCTAAACCTACATACCATCATGTTTTATCTTATAATATTTTTCTCACATTTTTCATTTATAATGATAAAAACCATGGCACAGCTGGAGATGGAAGAATTGATAGCACAAAAATTAGTTAGTATCCATATTAACATGTATATGTTATGTTTTAAGTACATGTGTTGTGCATGGAGATTTAACTTCCATCAAAGTTACACTACATTTAAAGTTACAAATGCATGCACGGTTTTACCACATGCATGAAGCCAGGTATACATGGAGTTAGGTATGTGCAAGGGTAGGCGATGTGGATCAATAATAAATCCACCAGGTGATATCGTAGTCTGACACTTATTTATTCGGTGGAATAGTGGAAAATCAAATTAAACATTGGCATTTAGAAAAACTCAAGTTACTGTTTTTTTTAGTAGGTTTTCTCTAATAGCAACTGGCAATTTACATTGTATCGAAGAAGGAAGTAATAGTTGTGAAGCAATAAAATGTTGAAAAAGAAATAAAGAATACCAGTGAAACTACAAATGACAAGGGTAAAGCTAAACTTTCAAGCGAAGGAATGCATAGTAGTCAGGTGATCACTTATAATTAAGCACATGTCTGATTGTGTTGCATTTATATAATATATATATATATATAAGTTTCCCTTAATTGAATATTTAATTAATTTATGGTGAATCATCAACCACATAAAAACAATTGTAGCAAAAATCCATGCCCTATCTATATCCAAATGGGGTCCAACAAACCCAACTATTTCAGTGTTTAATCATTAATCATGTTGTCTTTATTATTGTGTGCTTTTTGGCTTAGTGGATTATATGTAGTTTAGTGCTATTTATGTCATAGTTCACTCATAATTTGTTCCTAGCTGGGGAAAACTAGATAATAATTGAATAATTCACAAATTTCAGCTGATGTTGTTTTTGTCACAATTTGCTCATAGTATGATTAAGTTGTTCATATATTGACATGTATACTGATCATGTTTGTCTACTCCAAATATAAATGATATCTAACTACATTATTACTATGTTATTACATTATATTTTCTTTGAATGATGAAAACGATAAGTATACTTATCAGTGATGCACATGCAATGCAGGTGTTTCAAATAACATTCGGCTGGATTATGGATGTAAAAGGAAAACTAAACCTTGAAGTTATGTTGGAATAAAATTCAACATTATATGCTCTGTGTACATAACTGTATGTTGTTTGACTGTGTCTGTCTGTCCACATTATTTTCGTTTATGACGTCCTTATCTTTGTACAGCTGTTGACTTCTCTTATACATTCAATGCAAAGTTGCTGATGCCTGCAGTTGTGTGTGTCTGGTTTCAATTTTTTTTAACATAATATAACACTGTTAAGGCTATACGGACATGAATGTGGTACAATGTAACAATGTTTCTGAACTCAATGATTACTTTAATATGTCCCCTGTGATAGTAGATTTTCCACATATTTTCCATGCTCCAACTGGAGTGTAGATTTATTATACCATACGTTATTTCCTATACTTGATTCTGTATTATGTGTGATCAGACCAAGTGATTAGTTTGAGCATAAATGCAAGATCCCAAACTGGTAGTTTGTTCCATTTCATTATACATGCAGATAGTCAACTACCAGGCAGACGTTCCTAAAACAATTTACTTCGAAAATATGTTTACTGTGTCTACAGAAGCCACCTAATGCAATATATGAAGTTGAGTAAATGAAAATGAGGTACATACTTCAACCGGTTAGCTGAAAAGGAGGAGAACCAAGCATTTGGGTAAGAGCCGCATATACATCTTCCCAACTATTTCAACATGCCTACAATTTATACCTCTTATTTTATTACTTACATTGAAACTACTTGATTTATGTGCACACACTATTTTTATTTCCTTTCCAAACCCTTCACTTCAACATATCCTTGACTACCCGTGTGCGTAGCACGGATTCCAACCTAGTTATTGTTGAGTAAAAACTTTATATTTCCTCTATGTAGATAAGCTTAGAAGTGAAGTACAGTAAAACAATTAACAGATGAAAATAACAAACAGCAACACAAGAGATTTGTTTACGCGGAAAACCCAATGAGGAAAAACCGCGGGACTAGAAGTCCAATTCTTCCACTATAAGATGATAGTAGGATTACAAGAACTTGTATATATCTCACACTCAGTGGCTCACTCAAGCTTGAGGATAAAGACTTCTCAAGCTATTTCTCTTATTGTGTATTTCTCTCTTTTTTTCTTATGTTTTTACACACTCTCTCACACTCATATATATAGGTGTGGAATACAAAAGGTTCTCTCACAATGTGGCTTTCAAACTTTTTCCTTGGAAAAATAATGTTTCCATTGGGTTTACATAAATATGCATAAAAAATTGATGTGTCTACACATCTTTCAACAATAATTGTTGAGCTTTCCGATAAATTAGGAGGGAAACCCAACAAATCTCCCCCTTCCCGACTTAATCAGGAAGCACTTCCATACCGGCACCATCACAACAGTCATCAAATTTCTTAGTTGGTATGGCCTTCATCAACATGTCTGACCAATTATCATCAGTATGAACTTTGTTGAGTTGCAACAGCTTTGCTTCCAACGCATCTCTAATCCAGTGATATCGAACATCGATGTGTTTCGATCGGGAATGATAGGCTGAATTTTTAGCAAGTTGAATTGTACTTTGATTGTCACAATATAGATCATAACTTTCTTGTTTTTTGGCCCAATTCTAACAAGAAGTTTTTCAGCCATATCATCTCTTTGCATGATTCTGTAGCTGCAATGAATTCGGCTTCGGTTGTAGACAAGGTAACACATTTTTGGAGCTTTGATTGCCAAGATACTGCTCCCCCTGAAAAAGTTATCAAATAGCCTGATGTTGATTTTCTAGAGTCAACATCTCATGCCATATCTGCGTCTGTGTATCCTTTTAACACAGGTTTTCCTTTTCCGAAGCACAAACATCTTTTGATTGTTCCTCGGAGATAGCGAAATATCCATTTAACAGCAGCCCAATGTTGCTTTCCAGGATTTGATAAATATCGACTCACGGCTCCAACAGCGTATGCAATGTCCGGTCGTGTACATATCATGGCATACATTAAACTGCCAACAGCGGAAGAATACGGGACATTCTCCATTTCAGCCCTTTCATTTTCAGTTTTTGGACTGTGTTCCTTGCTTAATTTAAAGTGGTTGGCAAGTGGTACACCTACAGGCTTGGCCTTGTGCATGTTAAATATTTCAAGAATTTTCTCTATATATCTTTCTTGCGATAACCACAATAGTCCTTTGGATCTATCACGAGTGACTTTCATTCCAAGAATCGGCTGTGCTGCTCCCAGATCTTTAATTGCAAAAGATTCGCTTAAAGCCTTCTTGAGAGCTGCAATTTTCTTTTTGTCCTGTCCAACAATCAACATATCGTCAACATATAATAAAAGTATGATGAAATCATCACCAGCATACTTCTTTATATAGACATAGTGATCGCATAGAGTCTTCTTGAACTCATGATGAGTCATGAATGAGTCGAACTTCTTATACCATTGGCGCGGTGCTTGCTTTAAACCGTATAGACTCTTCTCGAGACGACACACAAGATGTTCTTTCCCCGCAACTTTGAACCCCTCGGGTTGCTCCATATAGATCTCTTCCTCTATGTCTCCGTGTAAAAATGCTGTTTTAACATCGAGTTGTTCAACTTCTAAGTCTAAACAAGCTGCTAGACCCATTACAACTCTAATAGATGACATTTTTACCACGGGAGAAAATATTTCATCAAAATCAATACCTTTCTTTTGATTGCAACCCTTAACAACAATTCGAGCTTTGTATCTGGGTAGACTATTCTTCTCTTCTGTTTTTAACTTGTACACCCATTTGCATTTTAAGGCTCGTTTTCCCTTGGGTAGCTCCACCACGTCATATGTATGATTGTCATGCAAGGATTGCATTTCTTCCTGCATAGCTTTCTCCCATTCTCCTTTGTGTTCACTGGTTATAGCTTGTTCGTAACTTTGAGGCTCCCCTTCATCAGCGATTACCACATACTCATCTCTAGGATATCTGGTAGAGGCACGTCTTTCTCTTGTAGAATATCGTAATGGAGGTTGTGTTGTGGCATTTGTTTCATCTGTCATTTCTTCTTTTGACTGAGATTGTTCATGAAATGATGGCTTTTCAATTGATTGTTCGGTAACTTCATGTTGTCTTTGCAACCTATTATGATTAGGCTCCTCTTCTTGCCTTCCACCTGCATCTTGCATCACAGAGGATGGTGCAGGATCTGAATATATTATTTGCTTAGGTCTGGACTTCTCTGCTTGCTTAAGATCTTCTATTGTATGGTCTTCAAAGAAAATAACATCCCGGCTTCTAATAATCTTTCTTTTAATAAGATCCCATAACGGATATCCAAACTCATTTTTAGGTGAACCAAGGGAAATACACTGCTTGGTTTTTGAGTCAAGTTTAGCCCGCTCGTCTTTAGGAATATGAACGAATGCAAGACAACCAAACACCTTCAAGTGGTCATAAGAGATCTTCTTGCCTGACCAAACTTCATCTGGAATGCCTTTGTTTAGTGGACCTGATGGTGAGAGATTAATTATATCAACAGCAGTCTTCATAGCTTCTCCCCAGAATGATTTAGAGAGTTTAGCATGAGATATCATACATCGAACTCTTTCTTCGATGGTTCGATTCATTCTCTCAGCAACACCGTTTAGTTGAGGTGTCTTTGGAGGTGTTTTCTCAAGGCGGATGCCAAATGTCTTGCAGTACTCTTCAAATGGACCACAATATTCACCACCATTATCAGCTCGGACACACTTCAACTTCTTGTTTATTTGTCGTTCCACCATGGCATGAAACTCCTTAAAAGCCGCAAGTACATTGTCTTTTGTTTTCAACAAATACACCCAAACCTTTCTTGAGTGATCATCAATGAATGTTACAAAATATAATGCACCTCCAAGAGATTTTCCAGTCATAGAGCAGACATCAGTATGTACTAAATCAAGGATATGCTTTCTTCTTGATGGTCTATTTGATCTATAGAAGGAAACTCTATGTTGTTTCCCAGCCAAACAATCAATACAAGGTTCAAGTGTTTTACCTTTCGCTTCAGGGATCAGCTCCTTTTGGGCAAGTATTTGCAATCCCTTTTCGCTTATGTGTCCTAATCTCTTATGCCATAGTTCCAATACTGAATCATCATGGACAACATTGGCTTCATCGCGTAAGCAACCACGTGTTAAATACAAAGAGCCCTCCTTTTTGCCTCGAGCAATGACCATGTTTCCATTTGTGAGTTTCCATTTTCTAGAACCAAATTGATTAACTAAACCGGTATCATCAAGCTTACCTGCAGATATTAGATTGACGCGCATATCTGGAACATGTCTTACGTCCTTCAATATGAGCTTGCAACTAGTGTTAGTTTTCAAATGAACATCTCCTATGCCAATAATTTTGCTAGTAACTTGATTACCCATTTTAACAGTACCAAAATTACCTTTTTGATAAGAAGAAAATAACCATTCATGGGGAGTAATGTGAAAGGAAGCACCTGAGTCGGCAATCCATATATTGTCATCATAAGTCAAATTGAGATAATTGTCATCTCCAATAAAGAATACATCTGATTCCTCTTTGACTACAACGGCTATAGTGTTTTGTTCTTCCTTCTTTCTCGGGTCAACTTGATCTGGCTTTACAATTCCCTCTTTTTTTATCTCTTTTAAAATTATGACATTCAGATTTTTTATGACCTGGTTTGCCACAATAATAACAAGTGATTCTGGAGCGGGATTTGGAGCATCATCTTGACTTATCACGTCCCTTGTTTTTATTTCTTCCATGAAATTCACTTCTGCCTCGATTCTCTGCTATATGAGCCTCGCTTTGTGTTGTTCCATGCTCTTTTCTTCTTACCTCTTCATTTAGAAGGCTATCAGCAACCGCATCTGTGGTGAGTTTTCCTTCTTGAGCTGAGTTACTTAGAGTAACAACGAAAGTATCCTAACTCTCAGGTAAAGAGCTTAAAAGAAGACATGCTTGCAGTTCATCATCTATCTTCATTTCAATCTTGGTTAACTTGTTTACTAAGCCCTTAAACTGTTCAGGTGCTCAATCATGCTTTGACCATCTTTGTACTCTGATTTAACCAATCGTCTTACTAGATGAGCTTTGTTCCGAGGTGTCTTCTTTTGAATCATAGACTCAAGTTTCTCCCACAACTGATAGGCATTAGTATAAGTAGATACATGATCGAATAAACTTTGATCTATATATTTTCGGATCATGGCAACTGCTTTTCGATTCAAAAGTTCCCAATCTTTTTTGGGCTTTCCTTCTGGCTTATCTGCTTCTGTGATTGGCTCGTACAAATCCTTGCAGTACAAATGATCTTCCATCATTGGCTTCCAGTAAGAAAAATTCTCTGCAGTGAGCTTAAACATTTCACCATCATGTGTAATGGTGGTCTCCATTTTAGCTTACACAAGAAGGAAATATATATTGCTGAACCAAGCTCTGATACCACTGTTGAGTAAAAACTTTATATTTCCTCTATGTAGATGAGCTTAGAAGTGAAGTACAGTAAAATAATTAACAGATAAAAATAACAAACAGCAACACAAGAGATTTGTTTACGCGGAAAACCCAATGAGGGAAAAACCGCGGGACTAGAAGTCCAATTCTTCCACTATAAGATAATAGTAGGATTACAAGAACTTGTATATATCTCACACTCAGTGGCTCACTCAAGCTTGAGGATAAATACTTCTCAAGCTATCTCTCTTATTGTGTATTTCTCTCTTTTTTTTCTTATGTTTTTACACGCTCTCTCACACTCATATATATATAGGTGTGAAATACAAAAGGTTCTCTCACAATGTGGCTTTCAAACTTCTTCCTTGGAAAAATAATGTTTCCATTTGGTTTACATAAATATGCATAGAAAATTGATGTGTCTACACATCTTTCAACAATAATTGTTGAGCTTTCCAATAAATTAGGAGGGAAACCCAACTGTTATTGGATAGAAACAACGTATTGGATTGATAAATTTGCGGTTGTGATATTGTTGAAGGAATGGTATATAGAGTGCCACGTCAGTAATTCATGTAGATGTATAAAACATATCATCGGTGGTGAGTGCTGTGCTTTCTCATTCATTTTAAGATTGTTCAGTGGTTCTTTTTTCTACCATTGTACTTCCATGCTGTAAATTTTCTTATAGTTTGTTTTCTCTGTAGCCTCAAGCATGTAAAGTAGCTTTGGTATTTTAGTTGCGTAAGATTTTATATTCGCTGATGCTTATTTCGTCCAAAGGTGGTGTTATATACATGCTTATATTAGCATGCATTTCAGGTATGCGTTCAATGACTTATGCCCACATTTAAAAGTACTTATTTATCGAAAGGCCTTGAATTAAGCGATACCATATTTTTTTGTTTCATTAACTTGACCATGGTCTGTTATCATGTTACTATAGGAGGGGACATGCGTAATATTTTTATAGAAATTTATTATTAAGGTAATCATTGTGGCATTATAATTATTCTGGAGAATACCTAATTCTTATGTTCCACCTCCTTTACCATTACACATATTCTATATCTAAGAGTGACGCTACCACTAGGAAATA
Organism: Allium sativum; assembly: GCA_030737875.1. Taxonomy (NCBI): domain Eukaryota; kingdom Viridiplantae; phylum Streptophyta; class Magnoliopsida; order Asparagales; family Amaryllidaceae; genus Allium; species Allium sativum. The sequence goes on along the minus strand of CM060916.1, from coordinate 889,278,311 downwards.
ATTCCACCACATCATCATCCCTCACTAGCCTCAAGGCATTAAGCTTAATATTCCTTTTTATGCTCCAAGTTTTGGTGAATATTGATGATCGTCTAATGATTAAGGTGTAATATCTCTTGCCACTTAAGCTTCATTATAATAGTTTATGATAATGTCAAACATGAAGTATAAGTAAAATTGTGCATGCTAATTGCTATATGTTTGCATGGTGATAGAATTCATTTCTCTGTTATATAAAAACTTATTTCAATAACATACCTTTAAAGAAATTTTATTTCCAATTACATTCTAACTTTTGTAAATGTAATAATATACTATTATTTATTTGCTAATCGCACATTAATCAATGATCCATATTCTCCGCAACCCATAATAAGTCAAATCATTATTCAATATGAAAGAACTTCAACCTTCAAATTAGAGGAATGACTGAACATGTGCCATTTATCTTATGAACAAGCATAAAACTGTGCATGAATTCTAGGATTGTTTCCTATGCCTTAATTGAAACAATGGTAATTGTCGATATAATATTGATGTCAAGATGGCAGAAATTTTGATTGCTTTATTTTTGCTTCATATTTAACGCATTACATATGATATCAAATGCGGCAGTGACAATAGTTTACTCAAATGGTGTTGTAGTGCTAATGCCGAAAGGAATCACCAAACTATGGCTTGGATGAAGCCTATATAATTATATGTATTAAGCACCACTTTTGCTCTACCATTTTCCATATGTTTTTAAACATTGACTATCCATTATAATGTTTAATTGGATTCTTATTTGTTGTACAGTAGACCAAAATTTATCAACTTGCATGAAATACGTAGATAATTTTTGCTTGAATTTATCAACTCGCATGAAATATGTGGTGCTTGGATTTGGGTAGTATAGACCATTAGGTTAGTGATGTTATCTTTTACAAAATAAGTAATCTAACTACTCCTCATTATCTTTACCTTTGTGATTTAGAAGAATTGTATTTGTTTTCAAATTGTTATTGTAAAATTTAAACCATTTGTGGATGCTTAATCAACTATAACCACATAGAGAAATTTATAATGCGCATTAAAGTAAATTACACATAAAAAAAAGTCTCATACTTTTAGGGTCCGTTTGATTTTGAACGAAAAGGGTTATTTGAAAAAGTTATTTGGAAGGGTTATTTGAAGGAGAATTGTTGCGAACGGGGAATACTTTTTTTTTTACGAAAGGGGCAAATTGGAAGAGACAAATTTATTATTTTATTGTTTTTGTATTTATTATTTTATTGTTTGTTTTTATGTTTATGTTTTTGTGTGTATATTGTCGAACAAGATAGTAGAATGCAGAATACAAGTTGCAGAATAAAAAATTCTGAATTGAAATTCGCATAACATAATTGTAGGATAGTAGAATGCAGAAAACAAAGCCGCATTACATAATTGCAGAATTCATTAATTTAAAATTTCATAATTCGAATAACATTACAACATAAAATACCACTATTACAACATAAAATACCACCATTACACATAAAATAAAAAGCAACAAAAGATACATCGGTTACCTACAGCTGTCAAGTCCTCAGCTTATGAACATAATAAAGAATACAAAGCCTTAGCTGTGTGGGATTGTCAAGCAGTAAATACAAAGGGCTGAGACATCTTCTAGTGTCTAATGCTGGTAGAATAACCGCAAGCTCCCATTTCATATAATCATCTTCATCTTGATGTACCACCATGCACAAGGCAATCAGCTCTTCTTGATCCATGAACGGAGGATGGCTGGAGAGGAATGGAGTGAATATACAGGCATGAAGTGAATATATATGAATGGAGTGAACTAATAGAGTGAATATATATATAGGTGAATGAAAATGGATCAACTATTCCAGAATTTTTGTAGCGTTTGACGCGTCGGACGCATCAAACGCCAAAGCCAACTTTCCAACCGTTCGTCTCGAAGGGGCAAAAAAGTGGGTCCCACTGTTGATGCGTAAGACGTAGATGTGAATTTCGACTGCCCAGTTGGAAAATCAAGCGCTACCTTAGAATATAAACATTTATCTGCCATGGGTTTTGTATACTCAAAATTTTAAATTTGACTGACCTCGCTGATATCTTATGCATATTAAAATAAATACTTTTCCTTGATTTACTTGCACCCTCATTCAACCCGCATTAACTACATTTTACCCAATATATTAAGGAATTACTTTGTTTACTTAAAAACCTATTTTTTCATATTGTCCTCCTTTTACTTATGGATATCAATCGACTTCAAGGCTTAAATCCTACGACCTCATATTTGTAGTTGTTTTTGCTAAATAAACAAGAACTTCATTTGAACCAAAAACTCCATCCACAACATAATATATTTAATGACTCATGATAATAATAATAATAACAACAACAACAACAACAACAATGAAAGAATATTAATAAACTATGGATGTTAACACCGAAAATCGATGCCAAGACCCAAGGAGGTGTATGAACACCTTTAACTGTAGAAAATAAGGTTAAAAGAAGAAAATAGCAGAAAAAAGTAAAGTAGGGAGCAGATTTATAGTGGTTCAGACTCTATTTTGGCTTACATCCACTTTGAATGAGGATTTCATTGCTTTCTCCATTACAAGGCACATATTGATCTCATTTTACACTTTTCTTTGTCTTTTACAATGATTCTCTCTCTTCTTTACAACCTCTTGATAATTCTCTATCTCTTTGGATCTCTAGAGTAGAAATACTCGAATCTCACTAGTTGCGTTGATTATCGGACTTGATCTTCTACAATCGAGCTCGGCGGTGAACTTCGATGATTTCTGGAGAAGAATGATGATAGAGATGCTTGAAAGATACTTGATGAAGCTTTAATGGTATTGGAGAAGCTTGAGTGATGTTGGAGATCAATAATGGAGGCACTTTGGGTGGAGAAAATCTAATCCGTTTTATGTTTGAGGGGATCTGGTATTTATAATAGTAGATTGGAGTGGAGTGGGGTGAGAAATGGGATGTGTACGGTCTATATGGATCGGCCAGCTATCCATACGTGTATGCTCACGCTTCATGCTCTTCTGGCTCTTATGACGATCCACATACATCCATGTTTCATGACCCAGGGCCTTGGCGACCAATAGAAGTTCACATTTCAACACACATGCGTGCCACCGATCCGTGCTATTAACGATCCATACTTCACATGTATACGATCCACGGTCTTAAAGCTTTGTTGCTTTAATGTTTTTGGCACGATCTGTAGATCACTGATCCATGCATGAATCTGCTTACCATGATCCATGATAGTTTCATGATCCATCAGTGATTTTAGGGTCAGAGTCATTTTGGCATGGTCCACGTTGTTTCACCAATTCATTTATGTTGATGCGATCAATTTTTGCATGCGATCCAATGATCCGTGCGTTATCAGGCATACACGATCCATTGCAACACGGACCTATTCTTTGTTTATTGATCCGTCACCTATTATGCGACCCGATCAATCACTATACTCAATCCATGCTTTATTACACTTTGGCTTGTGGGTTGATGAACTTAATTAACATTTTCCCCTCAAAGCTTATTTTTTCGAAGAAAAGATGGACTTTGAAATCAACGGCCCCGATGGTGCTTTATGGATTGCGAGTGTGGTTTATTTGATGGATCGTGGATAACCTAAGGCAATGGATTGCACGCATTTCTTTTAAAAGCAGCTATACACTTCCTTTCAATTCATTACCTCTTATTTCTTTTTATTTGCAAAAAAAGCAATTTAATAGCGAAAAGCTTCCACTGAAAAATTCCTTGACCTGAGTTTGCTACTTCACCTTCGATCGACTTCATCGCTAAACAGATCTGTGCTGCCATCACCTACGCTAATCATCCAAGAGCATCAGACTGTGCCTGAATCCAATCGCCTTCACGATTTCAATAGATCAGAATTGACTTGCATTTTTTTACTTCTAGATCCGATCTACTTCGATGTCACCAGATTCCTATAACCCATCATCACCAAAATCCGACCACTTCTAGTCATCATTAATTGTTGTAGGTGTTGATTTCTCTCGGCTTTCTCGTTGAGTCAATTTCAGTTGTTTAGGGTTTAGGTCGATTGTGCTTTGGGTCGAGTTTTGTGATCTATAGTTTAGAATCGACAGGTGTTTGTATAAACTTCTATGTTAATTGCATATCTTGATGAATTTACAATTCGGGTTTTTTGTGCACTTGAGTTTTTTTGGTATGTTGATGTCTGCGATTCGGCAATTTTGTGCATATCTTTGTGTGTTAACGATAGCAAAATCTACAGCAAGGCACTTTTTCAATCAACGATTACATAGAGGAATTTTTTCAACTAATTTCCCGCAATGATATATAAGAAACTGAAGAACAGTTAGCTGCAAGGTATATTAGAGGACTTTGGGTTAAAATTCAAGATATGGTTAATATGTTTAATTTGAATTCTGTTGTTGAGGCACATCAGAGATCTCTTCCATGGGAGAAGCATGGTAGACAAGGAAGTAGTTACTTGACTTCTAACATAAATAATAATAATGTTAGTAGTAGTTCTCCGTCCAGTAAACCTACCATTCAAAACCATACCAATCCAAAAGTAGGCAGTAATATGAAGTGTTATAATTGCCAAGAATTTGGTCACAAAAGTTTTGAATGTACAAAGCCTAAGAAGAGAACTATGGTCATGGACGAACGTGAAGTATGCAATGAAGAGGTATAGTTTAATTTTTCAACTCCACCGCGGTTTGACGAAAACCAAAAGAAAGTGTAACGGGCAACGAAGGTTATAAGTTGATGATGAAGAGAACTTGTCTAACTCCAAAGTCAACTGATGAATCAAAATTTTCTAATCTACTTGCACTATTATGGGAAAAGTGTGTCGATTCATGATTGATGCGGGAAGCTGTGACAACATCATTCCAAAAAAGGCTATACAAAAGCTTATAATCAAGACCGAAAAGCATCCTAGATCTTACAAGCTAGCATTGTTGAAGAAAGGAGGAGAGGTAAAAGTTTCTAATTGAGATTTTATTCCTTCTTCTATTGGACGAAAATATAAAGATGAAATTTGGTGTGACATTGTGAATATGGATGTATGTCTTCTCTTGTTGGGGAGGCGATGACAATATGATAGGGTTGTGCAACATGATGGGTGCACAAATAACTACAGTTTCATATTCGAAAGCACTAAAATCACACTAGTTCCAAAGAGGCGTATCCAAGGTGAAGCAAAAATAGATCAGAAGGCCGAGACTATTAGTTTGCTTTCATTAAAAGACTTTGGGGAAGAAGATAGTGAGGTGTATTTTCTAGTAGGATTTGATTCTGCGAATAGTGATGAAATTCCAGAGCTAATAAAACCATTATTATGTGAATTCCAAGATGTGTTTCTGAAAGAACTAACAAATGGTTTACCGCTTCTTAGAGACATCCAACATCAGATTGATTTGGAACTAGATGCTATTTTACCTCATAGGCTGCATTATCGAATGAGTCCTAGAGAACACGAAGATTTGGGATGACAAGTGGATGAATTTCTAAGTCAAGATCGTGTTTAGGAAAGCCTTAGTCCTTGTGTTGTGCCCACATTGCTAGTTCTAAATAAAGATGTGTGCACAGACAGTCGAGCTCTTAACATGATCATTGTGAGATATAGATTTCCTATTCCACGCTTGGATGATTTATTGAATCTGATTAGTGGATCGGTTATTTTCTTAGAAATTGATTTGAAGAGTGGATATCATCATATCATAATTAGACCAGGTGATGAGTGGAAACTGCTTTCCAGACCAGATAAGGGTTATACGAATGGCCCGTTATGCCTTTCGGGTTATTAAATGTGCCAAGTACCTTTGTGATGACCGCCCACAGCCCCGCAGTAAACAAGAGGAATAATGCGTTGAAAGCTGTGTCAGGAAGCTATGGGTGATCATCAGAGTATGATAACACAAGCGAAACCTGTTGTAAATATCACAGCGCAAGGATAAAATATAATAGAACATATACAACAGGTAATAGTAGTGAAATCCAATTGCACGGAAACTGAAAACACATAACAGAACCAGTAGAAAGATCCATACAACTTAGGACAATATTTCTATACAAAGGTCCTTACTACATCCCTTAGAGTATATAGAATCAGCAGAAACAGAAAATACTAGATAGTAACAAAACTAGTACGTGAGCCTCCTGCTCGTCGTCGATCAGCATCATCATCTTCACTAAAGCATCTATCAGCATCATCGTCTTCACTAAAGCATCACCTGTCACCTGCTACTCAGTCTGCCCATCCACAACCAGATGAACAGGCCAAGATAATAAGAGGGAAACATAAAACCTTGAGTTAGACAACAGTCTTAGTGAGCGATAAAACAACTAACAAACTTCTTTAATAAAGTATATGAGAATAGGTAGATTAACAAACCAATCTACAAACACCAGAGAAGAACTCAACTCACGTCTTCTCCACATCGAACAGTGATAGCCTTTACATCAAATAATTCAACCATTAATCCATGGAGACCAGAACACCCATTCAATCATGAAAAAGCACTCATGACATCCAGATTATATATATCCCATGTAAACCAACCTAATCGAATTCAACATCCCTCAAGCACAAGCCCCAGAGGACTAAACCAATATCAGACAAGCACCCAAGGAACATCTCCTTCGATGTTGGATAGCCCACACGAGACGTTATAAATAGAGCATCCAAATAAACAAACATCCATGACTGACTATGGCTGTCACCGCCAAACCTACTTTGAAACCATCGTTAATCATATGACGACCAACCTTGCCATATGTCAAGGGCTAATGGTAACCCCAGTTCTAGCATAAACTCCATATGTCCAACCTTGACAATGTCCAATCCTGACGACTAGGCCTTTCTGCAAGACCCAGGGTAATCCACCAGCAACTTCCGCCCCTTTTAGGTGCCCTATTGTATCCCTGCTTTGAGCCTACTAGAACTTACGGCAACGATGATCTCTCGGCCTTCTCATCTCTAGTCATCCAACCCGATGACTTTCATAGCTCAAGCAACCTTCACAAGCAACCATTATCCACCAATTCATGACCTTTGAGTTGTTATCTCATTCATTGCCTTTCAACGATCAATGATTGTCACCCATCACTTCGAACATTCCCACTTGAAGTTGCATTGAATCCCGTCCGATCGATCCTCCCGGACCGATCCTCCCTAACCGATCCTCTCGGACCGATCCTCCTAGACCGATCCTGCTTAACCTATCCTCCCTGACCTATCAGTGCTTCCTTTTGACTAATCGTCCTTGACCAACTGATCCTTCCTGACCAACTTAGGACCGACCAGACCAACTTAGGACCGACCAAACCCACTCAGGACCGACCAGACCAACTTGGGACCGACCAGACCAACTCAGGACCGACCATACCAACTCAGGACCGACCAGACCAACTTAGGACCGACCAGAAACCTACACATCTCCATTTCAACTCCGATTTCGACCAAAACTTCGCCAAATGATACGTTTGACGAAACCAACTCATCCAATTCATCCAATATGACCACAAGCATGATATGAAATCAACAATAACACAAATATGACAATTCCATCAATAATAATGTAAAATTCACCCTAATCACCATAAATGTACATATGAGCAAAATCATGGATCTAACTTGCACACTCACATGAAATATCATAGAAATTATCTATCTAGACTTGCTAAATCAGATCAAGGTGATTTATATGAATGTGGACTTACCAATGCATAGATCTATGGAAAAACACTTGAATTTGATGAAAAGCATGAACAAAGACTCATACACTTCATTGACTCCATGTGAGAGATGCATATCACTCACTGATTCTCCTAAACAAGCAAAAATCAAAGGAATACGAATCCGGCCAGTAAGCACTTCGCATCAAATTCCTTGATCCGGTGAATCTTTGCCTCAATTGATGTAGATCTAACCTCCAATGTTGTATATCTATGATTTCCCTCCTTGGATTATGATTTGTAATGGTGGAAAGGTGTTAGAGGAAGGAGGAACTCAAGGCCACGAAATGAGAGAATGGGGAAGTAAACTATTTCTCATACCTCTCACCCTCTATTTATAGTTTTCACTAGCCCACTAATTGGGCCTTCCCAAATCAGCCTATTGGGCTCCCAAAACCTGGACAGCCAACTGAAAAACCTTAAAACAACGATTTCTCCCAAAACACTGAGCCGCATCTTTAATGTAACCACTCTATGGAAAGGCAAACATCAATTCCTTTCCAATGGTACAGGTCTCACCCTCTGATTCGACATGAGTCAAAAGTTATGCCCTGTACAAGACTGACAGGGGAATAATGGTAACAAACAAAATCGGTAAGGAAGATGGACATGTCTCGCATCCCCATAAGCAACATATTAAAAGATGAGAATGATCCAACCCTCAAGGAATAAATTAAAAATATTTTACAATCTTCCAATACGTAAAATGTGGGTTGGTACATTATCCTCCCCTTAATAATTTCGCCCCCGAAATTCCATGAAAACACAAGCAACTACAACAATTCTGCATGCATATCATCCATGAGAAGCCAATTCTATAACCCAAACTAGCAACCATCAATCCATGCATCCATAGCCTTATCCTAGCACGTGGAATTCTATCAAACAACAACAGGATACAATAATATAACGATGATACGATATCATAAGGTCCTACCGATGAAGAGTTCTGGATGAGTCACCCTCATACTCTCTTCCGTCTCCCACGTACAATCGTCTCCATCTTCCCTCCATTATACCTTGACTAGCTTAACCGCCTTCTTGCTAAGCTGTTTCGTGTCATTTCCCACAACACGAAGTGGCTTACGAGGTTTCGCAACTATAGTTTCTATGTCTAAGTCTTCGTACTGCTCTGGAGATACCACTATATTCGAGTCATGCACAAACTTCCGTAGAAACGACACATGGAAAATATTATGCACACTTGATATCTTCTCAGGTAATTCCAATCTATATGCGAGCTTTCCAATTCGCTTGACTATTGGAAATAGTCCAACGAACCTTGGAGCCAAATTTCCTTTACTTCCAACTCGAACCACATGCTTCAATGGCGAATTCTTCACAAGAACCATGTCACCAACGTCGAATTCCAAATCTTTTCGACGCCTATCAGCATTGCTCTGCTGGCGATCTTGGGCCACCTTCATTCGTTGCCGAACAATATCGATACAATCCGAGGTCTCTCTAATCATCTCTGGCCCAAAACCAACTTATATCCAGTTTTTAACCAGCATGTTGGAGAATTGCACGGTCTCCCATACAACGCTGGTCTCATCCCAATGCTAGACTTGTAGCTACTACTATATGCAAACTCAACTAGATGCAGATGGTCTTCCCATGACCCTCCGAAGTCTAACACACAAGCCCTTAGGAGATCTTCCAAAATTCGGTTAACCCTCTCGGTTTGACCATCCGTTTGGGGATGATAAGCCGTACTCAAGCAAAACTCAGTTCCCAAAGCTTCTTGCAAACTTTTCCAAAATCCACTCGTAAACAATGGATCTCGGTCACTCACTATACTATTTGGGACACAATGGAATCGAACTATCCATTTCACATAAAGTTCATCCAATTTTGATGTCGTCCTAGTTGACTTGACAGGAATGAATCTTGCACTTTTGGTCAAGCAATCCACGATGACTCATATCCCTTCGTTTCCTGCCCTGGTTCTAGGTAGTCCATCGATAAAATCCATCGATATCTGCTCCCACTTGCATGTAGGAACTTCTAATGGCTGAAGAAAACCACTCGGGTTCTTTTGTTCAGCTTTCACCAACTAACGCTCATACACTTGGAAATGAACTTTCCAATGTCTCGTTTCATCCCCTCCCAGTAGTAAACTCGCTTCACGTCCTGATACATCTTATTTCCTCCAGAATGAATCCTCAACTTTGTGTGATGATATTCTCTCAGAACCTCATCTCTTAATTCGTCGATGTCAAGAATAAACAGTCGTCCTTGTTTTCAAAGCCAACCTTCTTGGTCGACTTCGAACTCTTTATCTTCTGGTTCCAGCTTCTAAATAAACTCGACAAGCTTCACATCTCGCTTTTGGCGTTCACCAACCCTTTTGATAAGTGTAGGTCTTATCGATAAGCTTGCCAACATTTCAGTTTCCAATTTGCATCTTGGCCTGAAATCAAACCTTGCCAAATACTCGAGGCTCTTCCATTGCGAAAAACATTGCTCCCAAACTCGCATGTCTTCAACTCAACTCATCTGCAACTGCGTTGCCTTTGCCAGGAGTATAGGCTATACCAAAATCATATGACGCCAGAAACTCCAACCATCGTTGCTTCTGAAGATTCAAATCCCTTTGGAAGAAAAGATACTTCAACGACTTATGATCCATGAACAACTCGAATCGAATGCCCTATAGGTAATGTTTCCACATCCTCAGAGATAACACAATCGCCACCAACTCCAAATCATGAGTAATTTCTCTCATGCGGCTTTAGTTGTTGACTCGCATAAGCCACAACCTTATCTTTCTGTATTAGCACTGCTCCAACTCCAGTACCACATGCATCGGTGTATATCACCATCTCTTCATTCTCACGTGGAATGGTTAACATAGGTGCACTCGTCAATTTCTCTTTCAGGATGCCGAATGCTTGTTCACACTTTGCATCCCATGTGAATACTTGGTTCTTTTTCGTCAATTCTGTTAACGGTGCAGGTACCTTAGAGAAATCCTTGGCAAACCGTCGGTAATAACCAGCCAGCCCAAGAAAACTTCTCACATCCGTCGTATTCTTAGGTCTATCCCAGTCCTGAATTGCTGCCACTTTCGCATTGCCAACAGCTATCCCATTTTTAGACAAAACATGGCCTAAGAACCTCACTTCACTCTTCCAGAAGTGACACTTGGAAAACTTAGCTCTGAGCTGATGCTTTCACAAGTTCTCTAACACAACTCTCGGGTGCGTCTTATGTTCTTCCTCATTCTGAGAATAAAATAGAATATCATCCATGAACACAAGCACGAACTTGTTCAGCTGATCTCCGAATACCCTATTCATAAGATCCATGAAATACGCTGGTGCATTAGTCAACATGAATGGCATCACCAACCACTCGAAAAAACAGGGTGGTGTCCTAAAAGCAGTCTTTGGCACACTATCCCTAGCCACCCTCAGCTGGTGAAATTCCATTACCAAATCTATCTGAGAAAACACTTTGGCTTCGTGAAGCAGATCGAACAAGTCATCTATCCTTAGCAATCGATACTTGTTCTTCTTTGTCACCTTGTTCAGTACACGATAGTCCACACACAATCTTAATGAGCTATCCGCTTTGGTTGCAAATATGACTTGTGCACCCCATTCGGATACACTCCTCCCAATGAATCCTTTTCCCAAAAGGTCTCTAACTTGCACCTCCAACTCTCGTTGTTCCTTAGGTGCCATCCGCTTGAGAGGCATAACGATTGGCCTAGCACCTTCGACCAAATCGATTCTAAACTTGATCTTACGATGCAGTGGCAACCCTTTGACCTCGTCAAAGACAGCCTCGTACTCATTAGCGATCAACACGGATGACAAGTCTTCTTGTGGAATCCCATGAAAATATAGATAGCTCACAAAGACAACCCTCTTCGTGCTTACATCTAATCAACACCTTTCGCCCTTCCATATCCCCGACCCTCACCTCTAGCTTCTCGCAATTCACCCTTGCTGCATACCTCTTGAGCCAATCCATGCCCAAGATGATCCCAAACCCGGCGAAGTTAAGAACAAATCAATCACACACAAAAGAGCAACCATGACTCGACAACACTAGCCACGACATGTCATGCACAAACTAGACGAACCCCCAACTAGATTTGTCATGATCATTGGTCTATCACAAATCTCGGTTTCCAAACCCAAGCGACAAACAAGCTCATTGCAAATGAATGATTGCGATTTTCCAGTATCAAACAAAACTCGAACTGAAACACCGTTAACAGAAAGAGTACCTTGCACCACGATACCCTTTCCCTTCTCCTCTGAAGTAGGAGCGCTTGAAGAAGTTGGCACGGCTTCCAAAGCATATGCCTTCACAACCTGCTAGCCCTTAGCTGATTCTGGATAGTCTTTCTTCTCATTCCCATGCTTCCCACACTTGAAGCACTTCTTCTCAGCTTTGGGATTCTTGCACTCACTAGCAAAATGGCCTTTCTGTTGGCAGTTAAAGCAAACCACCTCACTCTTAGGCTTTTTCTGGTCATTCTTCCCTTTCTGTTGTTGCTTCTTCTTCTTTTTATTATTACCACCCTGTTGTGGCTTCTGTTCTTGCTTAGGTGCAACAACAGACATCTTCTTAGGAAACATATTTTCATGCCTCAAAGCCTTCTCGACGACCTTCTCAAAGCTATAATCGAGGTGATCCATAAGCTGATTCCCAAGATATTCATCTGATCCCAAGACAAACTTCTTGTTCTTTTGATAAGGAGTATCCACATATGAACGAGCATACATCAACAAAGCCTCAAAATCAGAAATATTGTTAAGAACTAGTCGACCATTCTGCTTAAGCTCCACGAATCTCTTAAACATAATAGACTTTTGCACGATGGAGATAAATTTCGCTTCAAATGTAGCTTGGAACAACTCCCATGAGATCTCTTCTTCAGGGGTCTTAAGTGTGACAGAGTTCCACCAGTCCATTGCTTGCCCTCTAGCTGCCTTGATGCAATCTTTCTCTTTATTGCATCATTAACACACAAGTCCTTGAAGATCCTAACACAAATATCCATCTACCTCTGGACTTCTTCAACTGGTTCAGTGCCCTTGAATTGTTTTCCTTCCAATGAAGAAAAGTTTTTTCATAGCTTTGCAAATTCTAAAACTCAAGGCATTGGAACTCCAACATCAACCGCAGCTGCTACTGAAGCGGGAACCATGTTCATGATCGCTTCCGCCATGGTCTCGAACATGGCTGGGTAGTCTAGTTAACCACCATTTCCCCATCTAGTATTAGGTCCCCTAGCAGCGTGTCTTGATGGTCGTCTACTCATTCTAAATTTGCAATTTAGAATAATTAGCCACTTTCAAGAAAAAATTGCTAAAGGAACTCAACCGCTACTACTATATGTGCTAATATATATAGTAAGCATCCAACTGAAATCTACAAGTACGTATCTCATACGTAATTACGTCTTGGAACTTTGGATAAAATCGTTAACCAGAGCTCTGATACCAAATGTGACGACCGCCCACAACCCCCGCACTAAACAAGAGGAATAATGCACTGAAAGGTGTGTCAGGCAGTTATGGACGATCATCAGAGTATGATAACACAAGAGAAACCTATCGTAAATCTCACATCCATGGATAAAATATAATAGAACATATACAGGTAATAGTAGTGAAATCCAATTGCACAGAAACTGAAAACTCTTAACAGAACCAGTAGAAAGATCCTTACAACTTAGGACAATATTTCTGTACAAAGGTCCTCACTGCATCCCTCAGTGTATATAGAATCAGCGGAATCAGAAAATACTAGATAGTAACAAAACTGATACGTGAGTCTCTTGCTCGTCGTTGATCAGCATCATCGTCTTCACTAAAGCATCACCAATCACCTTCTACTCAGTCTGCCATCCACAACCGGATGAACAGCCTATGGTAATAAGAGGGAAACATAAAACCTTGAGTCATACAACAGTCTTAGTGAGCAATGAAACAACTAACAAACTTCTTCAATAAAGTATATGAGAATTGCTAGATTAGCAAACCAATCTACCAAACACCAGAGAAGAACTCCACTCCCGTCTTCCCCACATCGGACAATGATAGTCTTTACATCAAATAATTCAACCATTAATTCATGAAGACCAGAACACCCATTCAATCATGGAAAAACACTCATGACATCTAGATTATATATATATATCCCATGCAAACCACCCTAATCGAATTCAACATCCCTCAAGCACAAGCCCCAAAAGCCTAAACCAATATCAGACAAGCACCCAAGGAACATCTCCTTCGATGTTGGACAGCCCACACGAGACGGTACAAACATAACATCCAAATAAACAAACATCCATGATTGACTCGGCTATCACCGCCAAACCTGCTTTGAAACCATCGTTAATCATATGACGGCCAACTTTGCCATATGTCAAGGGCTAATGGTAATCCCGGTTCTAGCAAAAACTCTATATGTCCAACCCTGACAATTAGGCCTTTCCACAAGACCCATGGTACTCGACCAACAACCTTTAGCCCTTTTAGGTGCCCCTATTGTTTCCCTTCTGTGAGCCTAATAGAACTTATGACAACGATAATCTATCGGCCTTCTCATCTCTAGTCATCCAACCCGATGACTTTTCATAGCTCAAGCAAACTTTATCAACCAACTCATGACCTTTGAGTTGTCATCTCATTCATTGCCTTTCAAAGAACAACGAACATCACCCATCACTTCGAACATTCCCACTTGAATTTGCATCAAATACCATCCCACCGGTCCTCCCGGACCGATCCTCCCTAGCCGATACTCCCTTACCGATCCTCCCTATCCGATCCTCCCTGACCAATCCTCCCTAACCGATCCTCCCTGACCAATTAGTCCTTCCTTTTGACTGATCCTCCTTGACCAACCGATCCTCCCTGACCAATCGATCCTTCTTGACCAACTTAGGACCGACCATACCAAATTAGGACGACTAGACCCACTCTAGAACAACCAGACCAACTTAGGACTGACCAGACCAACTGAGGACCAACCAGACCAACTTAGGACCGACCAGACCAACTCAGGACCGACCAGACTAACTCAGGACCGACCAGACCAACTCAGGACCGACTAGACCAAACTAGGACCGACCAGACCAACTTAGGACCGACCAAACCAACTTACATCGACTAGAAACCTGCACATCTCCATTTCAACTCTGATTTTGACCAAAACTTCGCCAAACGATACATTCGACGAAATCAACTCATCCAATATGACCATAAGTATGATATGAAATCAACAATATCACTGATATGACAATTCCATCAATAATAATGTAAAATTCAACAAAAATCACCACAAATGTACAAATGAGCAAAACCATGGATCTAACTTGCACATTCACACGAAATATCATAGAAATTACCTATCTAAACTTGCTAAATCATATCATAGGGTGATTTATATGAAAATGGACTTAACCACAGCATAGATCTATGGAAAAACACTTGAATTTGATGAAAACATGAACAAACACTCATACACTTCATTGAATCCACGTGAGAGATGCATATCACTCTTCGATTCTCCCAAACAAGCAAAAATCAAAGGAATATGTATCCAAACAACAATAACTTTGCACCAAACACCTTGATCTGATGAATCCTTGCCTCAATTGATGTAGATCTAGCCTCCAATGGTGTAGATATATGATTTCCCTCCTTAGATTATGATTTTTGATGGTGGAAAGGTGTTAGAGGAAGAAGGAGCTCAAGGCCACAAAATGAGAGAATGGGGAAGTAAGCTATTTCCCAAAACTCACACCCTCTATTTATAGTTTCCACCAGCCCACTAATTGGGCCTTCCCAAATTAGCCTATTAGGCTCCAAAAACCTGGACAGCCAACTGAAAAACCATAAAACAACGATTTCTCCGAAATCGCTGAGCCAAATCTTTAATGTAACCACTCTACGGAAAGGCAAACATCAATTACTTTTCAATGGCGCAGGTCTCACCCTAAGATTCGACCTGAGTCAAAAGTTATGCCCTGTACAAGACTAACAGGGAAAAAATGGTCACAAAAAAATCGGTAAAAATTATGGACATGTCTCGCATCCCCAAAAGGAACATATTAAAAGACGAGAATGATCCAACCCTCAGGGAATAAAATAAAAATATTATATGATCTTCCAATATGTAAAATGCGGGCTGTTACAACCTTCATGATGGTGATATGAATCAAATTTTCAGGCCTTATATTGGGAAGTTTGCAGTTGTTTACTTTGATGATATTCTTATCTATAGTGCTAGTCTAGAGGAAATCTACAACATTTACGTGGCGTTTTGATCATCCTATGTCAAGAACAATGTTACACCGCAATGATGAAATGTACGTTCATGACTCCAAGTGTGTTATTTTTAAGATACGGTGTTTCCAAGGAAGGTTTAAAGGTGGACCAGTGTAAAATTATGGTAATCAAAGATTGGCCATAGCCAAAGACAATTACAGAAGTGCGTAGTTTTCTTGGTTTAGCGTCTTTTTACAGGCGATTCATTCAACATTTTAGTAGCATTATGGCTCCAGTAGCAAATTGATGAAAGGCGAATAGTTTGTTTGGACAAAGAAAGCATAACATGCTTTTGAACATAATAAGAGTCTGTTGACGTCAGCGCCACTACTATAAAAGTGGGCATATTCGACACTAATTTGTGTGCGTTGCATGAAAAGTGTGGCGAAAGCTATGCATTCTTTGATCTTCTGCAACAACATTCATTTGTTGTTGCATTAGATGTGAACACAGTGTTGCGGTTGAAATTCTTGTGCTGTGACTTGCAACACCAGTTCAAAGTGTTGCATTACATAAATACATGCCAGGTCAGCGATCCGCGTTATCAGTTTAAACAAATAAATAACCGTAGATGTTGATTAATCCAACGGTTCTTGCCGATCCTTGCAACACCAGTTCAAAGTGTTGCATTACATAAATACATGCCAGGTCAGCGATCCGTGTTATCAGTTTAAACAAATAAATAACCGTAGATGTTGATTAATCCAACGGTTCAAGCTGATCCTTGCTACAGCTTAGTGAAAATTTGGCGTGATAGTTTCCCCATTCACGAAATACTTCCCCCCAAAACAAATTTCTCCGGTACTCCTCCTTCTGTCCGTTTCTCTCTCCACGAAATCCGTCCAAGAACGCCTCCGATTGCTACTCTTCCTCAGGTTACAAACTATAAACCTTCGATTGCTCCTATTTTACGAACTTTACACCTCCAATTTGGATCGTTTAGGACAATTACAGGTAGTTAGGGCTTCATCATTTAGGTTTTATTTAGTTGATTTCATCTCTAACTTATTTTGATCTGCGTTCAAAGTCTCTGGGTGATTTGGGTATACCGATTACCTTAAATTAGGGGTTTTATACTTGAAGTGTTGTATTTATATGTTTGCATGTGTTGAAATTGTGCAAGTTCTGTATTTTTATGTTTGCCAAACCATTGATGTATTGGTAAATAATGCCTATTTCCAAAGGTGTTAACAAAATTTAGAGGATAAAAGAAATCCAATATGAATGTTCAAATGTCT
This sequence comes from Allium sativum, assembly GCA_030737875.1. Taxonomy (NCBI): domain Eukaryota; kingdom Viridiplantae; phylum Streptophyta; class Magnoliopsida; order Asparagales; family Amaryllidaceae; genus Allium; species Allium sativum. Next base: position 889,261,009 of record CM060916.1, on the reverse strand, counting down.
ATTTCTGTTTGTAGTTAAATAATGCCTATATCTCTTCCTACATCGTATGACTACGAAGATACCCTGGGCATGGGTGATCTAGGACTGTCAAACCCATCATCACCAGAAACTCCTATTGATTTTTATATAGAGATGCAAGAAAGGCACTACGATGATTTTCTTGAGTATGAACTAGAGCAAGAAGAACTCCGAAGACAACGGAGAGAAGAAGAACGACGTGAAGAAAGGGCGATGCGACGGCATAGTCGTTTGCGTCGTCAGCATCAAAACAACCAAGTGGTTAACGAACAACATGCTGACTCACCAATCATAATATGTCATTGTGGGTATGCCGCTGCAGAAGATGTTATTTCGATTGGATTCAACATTGGTCGTCGTTATTTTAGATGTCGGGTTTATCCCACAGGGTGTACCTTTTGGCAGTGGATTGACCAACAGTTTCCAAGTCGAGTCGCTGAGTACGCAAATGAGATACAACATCAACTTACAACGCTGCAAAATCATGTTATTGGTTTTTGAACTGATGTTAGTAGACTTAACGACCAGCTTCAAGGGCTAAACATTAGACGACAAAATTAAATTATTGCATCGTTCTTTGTATTAGATACAATTGTATCGTCTATGTATCACCTGTATAGTCTTTGTATCTGTACTGTTTTGTTTTGGTGCAGTCATGTAATGTTATGCATTTGTGTTCAGTATCCTTAGTTGCTTGTTTTATGTACGTATTCTCTTGGTAACTCAGTTCCAAAAGTCAGTGATAATTCATATCAAAACAATCGTCCTTGTATCATCACACTGATTATGTATATTTGTAAATTATTAACTTGTTTTGTTTTTATTTCTAATTTAGTCTAACATTACAGGGTAGCCCTTGTTCGTGTCTTCAAACTCTTAGGCATATCAAATTTAGTCTTACTAAGCTGTGGTTAGATTGTGGCAATGGATAGTGAGTATTACATATGGATAGGACTTCCGAGATCGAGCGCAGAATATGTAAGAGGGGTAACTGCTTTTCTAAGAAATGCATTTCCCATTTATAAAGTAGGTGATGAGATGAAGTGCCCCTGCAAAAAATGTACAGAACGTAATTGGTATTGTGAAAATGTCATATACGATCATCTTATTTTTAATGGCCCTTCTCCATTACATACCGGGTGGATTTGTGAAGTTTCACAGACAAAATTAATAGGTGTTGATGAGCATATTGATTGTGCAACGGAGATGGATTTTGAGGATAATTTAGATGTGATGTTCAAGTGTGCGGGTTACAAATTTGGTCAAAATCACAAGGACTTTGTAGTAGAACCAAATCCAAAGGCCGAGAAATTTTATCGGCATGTTAAAGAAGGAAAAAAACCGTTATATCCTGGCTGCACTAAATTTTCTCGACTAAGTTTCTTGATCAGGCTTTATCATTTAAAGTGTGCTTATGGAATTAACGAGTCTGGGTTTGGGGAATCTTAGAGGAAGATGAAGCAGGTACAATGGAAAATCTTACCGATCGATTAGAGCAGGAATGGATTGCGCAGGAAGATGAAGCAGGTACAGGTATATATATATAAATAATAATGTTTCTTTATCTGTGCACTGCACTACACTGTTGAGTGTGTCTTTTTTCTATTCACATTTTTGAACCTGGTAGATAAAGTACAAGGTCCAAAAAATCCTAGAGGGAAGTAAAAAATGACCAAGGTGCATGCTAGAACCCCTGATGATAAAGTAGTCATTGAGTTGAATGAGGATGGCTAGCCAGTTTCTGATAATATTACAGAGTTAAGCAATTTTCTTGGTACACTAGCAAAGGATAATGTGTCTCTTACTTACATCAATTGGCATGTGGTTCCTGATCAATTAAAGCGACAAATGTTGGATTATGCTCTGGTACAATCTAATTTCCTTAACCATATACAGTTCAACTGACTTCCTAAATGTTTGGTTTTACTTAATTAGTTTGTTTCCTGAATTTTGTGATTGCTATATTGTAGGCTAGGTATGTCATACCGGAAGAAGGACACAAGTGGGTCTTGAACACGCTTAACGACTCTTGGAGGCAGTACAAGTCTCGCATCAAAACAAGGTATTATAAAAAATACTCAACTGATGAGGAAAGGCTTGCAAATAGGCCCAGTACAATTCCGTTGGAGGATTTTAAAATGCTCTTGGACTACTGGGGGGATAAAGCAGTTCAGGTACGGCTTTAATGATATTCACATTTGTATAATGTTTATTAGTTCACATTATCTTGTTTAATGCTAATCTTTAGTAGTTCACATTATCCTTGTTTAGTGCTATTTTTTTTTGGATTTCCAGGCCCTAGCTAATTCTAATTCCGCGCATCGTAATTCGTTGAATGAGACACATACCATGGGTCCCAAAACTCATGCAGTAGCCAAAGAAAAGATAGTATGTGTTTTTCTGAACTTAAGTTATTTTTTATTGTGATTGAGTTGAATTGACCACATGATAATTCTAATTTGTTATATCATTGAATTATTGGTAATCCTAATACTTGACAGAGAAAGAAGGACCCAGAAAAAGCCTCCCCATCCGCTGCCTTGGTTTATCTAGAAACTTATAAACGAGAACCGGGTCGAAGTTACAAGACTAACACGGATGAACTGAAGACCAAATACGTGAGTACATATATAATTAGATACTGAAATAGCAATACTTGTGTCAGTATAATTGGCACATTGTACGTTTGTTGGAGCTGCATATTAAATCGAACACATATATAGTTAGTTTGAAAGAGAACCAGTTCTGTTAATAAATTCATTCCTGCCAGCTGCCTATTTATCTATATGCTTGCCTGGTTTTCATTTTGTAGGCGAAGGTGCAAGCAATGGTGGATGCTGGAAACATTGCTGAGGCAGATGCACTGGTTTCTGGTGGGAAGAGGCACACGCGTAACTGGCTTGTAGGAAGGCGAGGCAAATTGGCTGAAAAGTCTCCAAATCCTGGTTCTTTGGACAGCTATGTCCAAGAGTTGACAAAAAAATAAGGCAAGAGCTGGAGGCGGACTTGGAGGAAAAGGTGAATAGAAAAGTTAGAGAGAACGTGTCGTGGGTGTTAAAAAAGCTAGGTGAAGCCAATCCAGATCTAAATTTAGATGTCGGAGACCTTTGTGTCACCACAACAAGTGATGAAGATGCTGACAATTGTACTCCTTCAACCCCGGCAACTGACCGAAGTATTTGGATGGTATGTGTTAGCACTTGTGATATATTCGTATTGTTCTTTTAAATGATGGCACTTGTGGTATGTGTTTGTGATGACAGTACTTGTGGTATGTTTTGGTGATGGCAGTACTTGTGGAATGTGTTGGTGATGATACTTGTGAGTTGGTATATATAATTGGTTGGTCTGACTGTGGTGATGAATGTTTTGGGAGGAATTGTTGTATGAATATTTTGGTATATATGTATGAATGTGGTACAATGTTTTGGATTGAATATATGTACTGCAGAATCTGTAATTACAGGGTTGTATTACAGCTGCAGTTGATTTTTTCCTGGTGTCGCATTTGATTTTTGTGGTGTTGCGTTAGACTGTGGTGTGGTGTTGCATTAGACTGTGCTGTGGTGTTGCATTAGACTGTGTTGTGGTTTTGCATTAAGTTTAACATTATTAATTTCACAATGGTGCGACACGTGGGCCCCACAGCTTACGTGGCGCCACGTGGATAGCTGACGTGGCATGTGACACATGTGCAGCTGACGTGGCGAGCTGACGTGGCATGTGCCACGTTGACAGCTGACGTGGAAAGTCAATGCGGACCCCACTATCATGAGCTGGAAGCCAGGGTCTGGCTTCTACTTAAGGCAACGCTGTATGTTGTTGCATTACATGGATATGCTGTTGCAATAGGGCAAAAGTTCTACTTAAGGCAACGCTTTCTTTTCGTGGCCGTAGATGGACAAAAGCGTTGCATTAGATGGCTAATGCAACGGCCGCGGATGCCACGCCCCCCTGGTGTTGCCTATTTGAAAAAAGGGCCTATGGCAACGCTTTTTTGATCTACGGCCACAGAAGAATAGTGTCGAATATGCCCACTTTTGTAGTAGTGCGCCTACTCTAGTGCTTCCTGATTTTTCATCTACAATTTGAACTTCATACTGATGCTTCAAAGGTTGGTGTTGGGCGAGTGTTGAGTCAAAATGGGAGACTTATTGCCTATTTCAGTGAGAAATTATCATTGGTAAAGATAAGATGCAACACTTATGATGTTAAATTTTATGTTGTGGTTCAAGCTATCAAGCATTGGAAACATTATATTTTTCATAAAGAATTCGTTTTATACACGAATCATGAAATGTTAAAGCATCTCCAGGGTTAAGAAAAAGTAACAGCTAGACATGTGTCATGGATTTCTTATCTGCAACAATTTACATTTGTTGTCAAAAATAAGTCAGGAGTCACGAATAAAGTAGCTGATGCATTAAGCCGGAGAAGCAATCTTTTGACCACAATGATAAATGAAGCAATGGGATTTGACTCGGACTCCGAATTGCTGAATATAGTCCTTATATCTCAAAAGTTTTGGAAGGGTTAAGAATAGTTAAATGACTGATTTTTTTAGTAGTAGATGGATTTCTTTCAAAAGGAATCATTTTGCATTCTAGATTGTAGTCTTCGAAGGAAGGTAATCCAAGAGCTTCACGACGAAGGTCGTGCTGGTAGGGACCTTATGCTATAGCTCATTGTGGATTCTTATTTACGGTCGTTATTGCGAAAAGTAGTTGAGAAGATTGTACGAAGGTGTCTCATTTGTCAAGTGTCCAAGTGAACGACAACTAATTCTAGGCTATATATGCCATTACCAGTTCCTTTTTGACCATGGGTTGATGTCAGCACGGGTTTTGTATTAGGTTTTCCAAGAACATAAAGAGGCAACGATTCCATTTATGTAGTCGTTGATTGATTTTAAAAGATGGTTCGTTTCATTGCTTGCAAGAAAACTGTAGATGTTGTGAACGTAGCCCAGTTATTAGGAATATATCGACTATATAGATTACCAGATTCAATTGTTTTAGATTGTAACACTCATTTTTGAGTCATTTTTGGCTAATTTTGTAGAAAATGGTAGATACGGAACTGAAATTTAGTAGCGCCTGTCATCTGCAAATAGATGGACAGAGATCATTGGGGAATTTTTTAAGAAGTCTTGTTAATGAAAACTTGAAAAGTTGGGATTCTAAATTGTGCCGAGCTGAATTCGCGCATAATCATGCTATCAATCGCAGCACTGGATATAGTCCTTTCAAAATTTTGTACCCAGTGGCACTGAAGGGAACCTTGGATCTAATTCCATTTCCACGACAGGAATGCAGGGAAAAGCCATTGACCTTGTCTCAAATTTACAGAAGCTCCATCAAGTGGTGTAGAAACAGTTGGTTGAAACAAGTCACAAATGCAAGAAAACTACCGATTCGAGACTCCAACATGTTGAGTCTCAAGAGGGTGACTTTGTCTGGGCAATATTAACGAAAGACCGATTTCCTACTAGTACATACAATAAGTGGGCTTCAAGAAAGATTGGACCATTGGAAATCATTGAGAAGATCAATCCAAATGCTTATCGATTGAGATTACTAGACCATATTTGTACGGTTTATGTTTTAAATGTTAAGCATTTGATGCTATACTATGAGGATGAAGTGGTGGAAGAGTCTACTTCAAATTGGAGGACGAATTATTTTCAACCTAGGGAGGATGATGTAGCACAGACTATTGTGGTGTCGGTATCAGTCTCATAGCAGTGTCAGTATCGTCTTATTGTGTGTTTCCTATTCGACTTTTTGGGGTATCGGTGTTAACTTCTGGGAATTGCTTTATCGAGACCGAAATCACTAGCTTTTGGGTTTGTTTTACTATTTCTGCAATCGACTTCGGAAATAAAATCTTTCGGCTTTGGCTTCAATGCAAGGAGTATTTGCTTCTGAGCTTTCGGCTTCATTCTATGGTTTCGAATAAGCTACTCTCTACTTCTTGTATCGGGTCAAGCAGAGTGGCTCCAGCATAGTTTTATGTTTTCTTTCAGTGTAGTTTACCTTTATTTCTATGTGTTGTTGTTTGTTTTGCTTTCGGTATCAAACTATTTGTATTTGGGTTACGGTATCGTTTGTTGTAGTGCCGGTGTCGGCCCATATTCCGTGCCTATAAATAGGTCGAGTGTGTCATTATAAAAGGAGTTGACCATAATTGGGAGTTTTGTTTCTCCATCCCCACTTATGGTATCCATTTGTGGATTAATGACTTGGAAGGTCATCTTTCCAGCATCAGTGGATCAACGGAGAGTTGGTGATCACATTTCCGGCATCTTTGGGATCAATGAAATTGTGTTTTCTATTCATCTCGAGTTCACTGAGAGTTACAGTTTCAAGTACCTTTCCAGCATCGAACTCGATCAATGAACTTGGAAATTATCTTGGTTACTTCAGTATTTGACTGTGCCGGTTTCATTAATGATTGTGATTTGTTGAGAATTTATCTCAGTTTCGAATATAATTCGAAAATGTAAGTCTTCCACTATGTCATATGCACTCTTCTTTTATGTCTTGAGATTTCAGCATTTAAGTCGAGCCATGCTTCCCTTAGTGCCAACCTCCTTCATCACTTGCTATGTTAGTCCAAAGGAGGGGATTTTCCTATTCTTTGTGCGAATCCTATAAAGAAGTTAATTAATGATAACATTAATAAGTTTAAATACTGTGAAAATCAGCTTTTCTATATTAGTTACACTTTGGGTATCATCGACACTTTTGCCGCTCCTGGTAAGTTTCTATTCTTCTACATTTATTGTATTGTCGTTATACTTTGCTTATCCTTTGTTTATTTTCATTCTCTTCTCCCACGAAGAAAATTTAAGTGACGAGGAAGCTCAGGTTGTTGATGCTATCCTTCCTCGGGATGTAGTTACTTTTCCCTAAATACATGCATTCATAATTTCTTTTGCATTTTCCATAACAAATACAACAACTAGCACCTTTTGCGTTAGTTACTCATTGTGTTTTAATTTCCAACTCATACTATGGCAAGCATTGTTTCTGACCAAAATTACATAATGGAATTTGTAATAAGAATAATGTTAAATTTTGACTTTTGCATTTTGATGTCTATGGAATAATCTTGTAAATAACCTTGCAAACCGATTTCATAAGTTGCGTAGAATCGCCTGATGTACAAACTTCGTTCATGTTTTGAACATCTTTATTTGGAACTTCTTCTGCATAACTCTACACATGACTCACCATATAATATTTTATGTCATCCATTTGCTTAGGATATAATGTATACTATGGCTTGCTTGTCTAACTGTGAAACACCATCTAAATTGTGATCAAGTAATAGATGTGTTTGCGACAGAGTAATATGTTCACTTGTATTTTATATTTTGTCAAGGTAACAAATAGTAATTAAACATAATATAAGTGTAAGGAACCCCCCTGCATGAAGTGTTGTGGAGAAATAACCTTCATCACAAGGTTCACTAGTACAAAATAAGTCTTTTGCTTTGCCTCCCATAACCGAAGCAAATAGCACTATTTACTTCGGTTACCAGTATAACCGAAGCAAACGATTGAAGCAAATAACACTATTAGCTTCAGTTGTCCTTACAACGGAAGTAAATAATGTTATTTGTTTCTGTTATTGTTAAAACCGAAGCAAATAGCATTATTTGCTTCGGTCACCCCTACAACTGAAGCAACTAGTGTTATTTGCTTTAGGTGCACTACACCTGGAGCAGATGCACCAAAGCTAATGATGTTATTTCTATTTGCTAACTTATAATTGACAATAGTGTTAATAATTGATAATTTAACAAATAACAACAAATAATTAATTTTTGCTAATTAATTTATAAATGATAATTTATATTTAATGATTATCAATGGTGCTTTATATAAGTCAATATTAATTTTATATAATTCAGACTATAAGTTTATTTATACTTTCTAATTATTAGTTATAATCAGTAGCTGCATTTATAAATAATAATTAATTAGTATTAATTATTAATAACTAGTAAAATTAAATAATATTTCTTAATTATATTTAGTATTTAGTAAATATAATTAATATTAAACATTACAATTAAATAAAAAAAAATTGATAATTGATATATATGTGCTAACTACTATTTAATAGTTTTTAGTTATCAATTAATAGTTACTATTAAATAAATTGATATTTAATAACTAATGCTTAATACTTAATAAAATTAAAAATATTTAATATTTACTATTTTAGTAGTTGGTATCAAATGATTATTGAGTAATAATAAAAATAATTTACTAATATTAACGAGTAATTTTTTTAATGAATGATATTGATCATTTAATAATGAGGAATTAACGTTTTATTTTGAATAATTAAGAAGTAATGTTGACAATAGTTAATTAATAATTGGTTATAAGACTAATATTTAATGGCTAGTATGCAATTTATTATAAACGTGTAATGAAAATATAAAGAAACTAATAAATATTAAACAATAAATAACAACCATTAGTAATTAATAACTAATAACTAATATTGATTATTTATTAATTAATAATTACTTCAGATAAATAATAATTTCTGATATTTCATATTGGCATTCTGTTAAAAATTAACTTTTTATAATTAATATTTGATATTTAATAATTAATTTTTAGTATATTATTTTAATAAATAATATTTTATAATTAAAATTTACTATTAATAAATTTCTATTTAGAAATTAATGGTTAAGTAATAATTATTAATAATTACTATTGAATAACTAGGTAGGAAAAACTACTAATTAATTAACAATTAATACTTATAAATTAAGACACTTACTATTTGATATATAATCGTAATTCACATGTAATATTTATTTTGTAATCCAAAAGAAATTTCAAAAATCTAAAAAGGAAACTTTGTAGTTGTTGCATAGGATATAAGTTATGAATTTAAATTTTAAATAACTTTAAATTTTAATAGAACATTCAAATTTCTAAAAAATAATAATTTATACTTGACAATTCATTAATGATAATTCATCAATAATGATTACTAAATTTAAATTCCCTTTTTTTATATAACGATTTACAAATGATAATAAACAGCAATTTACATTTTTCAAGTAACAAAAAATGAATTATCATCAGTCTAAAATTTATATAAGAACTAAAGATATATCATAATTTTTTTATGTTTCCTTTTCCCTTGGAAATGATTGCAAACTAAAACAAACCATGAAAATTTCACAACGGAACTACCGTAGCAACCCAAACTCAAAGGAACCCGACCCGAAGTGGTTAAGTGTAAATACTCAGCTGCCATCGTATTCATTTTCTTAACCCTAGTTCTGAAGAAATCATGGCGGCGATAAATCTATCACCGATCCTCTCTTCTCCGACCTGGCTTTCGCTTTGCTATCGTTCCTAACACATCGACCTCGATACGTGAGACAAAATCTCCAATATTTGTTGATCCAAAATTTATCCGGATCCCTTTGCTTTTGCTGGCAACTACGAGCGACGCTCAGGTATATTCCAAGTTAGCGCAATGCTGCTGATAACAGAATCATGCAGGTTCCATTTTTTTCTTCCCTTTTATAGTTTTCTTGTATTTTCAAGTTCGAAGCGGTTCTATGGAAGTGTCATGTACATTGGTGTTTCATCTTTCTATTGATTTCATTTTTAAAACGCTGTTTGGTTCTAGTTATTGTTGTATCTCAGTGTGGGTCTCAATTTGTGATCGAGTATCGTACTGCTATTTTAAGTTCATCGGTCATTGATAACCTGATAGCTTTATTTGGCTGAAGTGGTTTATATTGTTTTGATGTTACGTAGTTTAGATTGTTCTGATATTGCCTGTATGATTCAAAACTATTTTTTATGAAAGTTAAGAATTATATATGAAAGGTTTATGTTGTGTAGATTAGACTGTTTATGACGCTCTTATACTGTTTTATTATGTTCTTATGCTGCTAAGATTAATTTCAGATCTCGCTAGCTAGATGTTCTTATATTGTTTTATGATGTTGCGTAGCCTATACTGTGTTATATTGCTTAAGAAGATGTTTTTTTATGTTCCTGCAGTCAAAAGCATTGTTTGATTCGTAATGTTGATGGCAGTTAACACTGGTATATATATTTTAGCAATTGCTTAAGGGTTCATGCTTTTGTATTTACACAACATACAAATTGATGTATATATAAATTTAGATATGCATGCAGGATTGCTAAAGCGCAGCAAAACTTATATATTAAGATGGAAAAATTATCTTAGGCTTAGAGTAAAGAGAGACATGCTATAGTTGTCTGTCTGTTATTGCTTTGGAGTGATATAGTATAGTTAAAACTGATCACTTTATTATTTGGTATTAAACAATACTTCATTGGAGGAACTGGTGTTATTAAGTTTTTCACAAGTGTTTTCTGTTTTCAACTCTTGGTAGATTGCAATTACGTAACCTGTTCATAATGTTACCACCTTAGTCAAAAAGATATTATACATGCTTTTGACTATATATTTTTTATAATAATTGTATATGCAAACTGGGATGATTGAATCATTCCTGTGAAAATTATCATACAATGATAACAAATTATGCTTTCTAATCATTCCAGTGATATCATATCAAATTATTCCAGTGTAAATTATCACACAACGATTTCAATCATTTTGATTATAATTGTTATTGTTATAAGTCCGAAACTGCGATGAGTTGTAGTATCATCAGGGTATGAGGCAGTATATTATATGCTTAGGGATAAGTTGAATTTGATGTTCTTTCTATAAGTAGTCTGTATAACTGTATATTACTATTTCATAATATGAAGAAAACTGCCTCTGATCAATTCATGGAGACATTTACAATTAAGTCATTGGAGATATAATTACTGATATGTCACAGATATACTTAGTTTCAAATTTAGTACTTTATGAAATATTGAGCTTGCACTGGTAAGTGGAATTTATATGGGGAATTTACTTTTGTAGATGAAGGAATGCCATTGCCTTCTTTTTATCAAGTTTTGTACCATGATTAGGAATTTGACGTTATCCAGATTACTAATGTCAAGTGTTGACCTTATTATTTTTACATGAATATGTTTATTTACATAAAACTATTATATATGTAAAGTGTAAACAACATATAATAAAACTTCATATTCATGTTTACTTATATGTCTAGCAAAATGTATATTTCAGATGATTAGAAATTGTATATATGAAAATGTTGAAGTAGATCTATAATTGCAGGTAGAATAATTATTCCATTATATCTTTGTTTTTCTAGGTTAAACATAATTGAGAGAATTGCTTTTTTTGTTTCTGAAATTTTATTTTAAATTGAAGGTACTACGGCAGAAGATATTCAGTGAGGCACATTGAAATTATCGAAGATATTCGTAGTTTGCGCATTGCTCATTCTTGTAGTTTAACCGAATTATATTGTATTTGGCTCTTTCTTGTAGTAAAAGACTGGATTATTAACACAATGTATGAGTTATTTGTTTTCTAATTAATATGTTGTTTCTATTAGATGTATGGATTATTAAAATTATCAATCAAATTATTGAATTTGCGAATAGTTCAATTTGTATTGTTGTATAGTCCGATTATCAATAATTATTTGTTTTGATATATATTGAGATTAATGGTAGTTTTATGGAGGTAATATTATTTTTTGGGGTTTTTTGCTTCGATTGCAGTTACAGCTGTAGCAACAAGAAGTGTCACTTCATGTCCCTATATTTTTTTACGTTGGTTACAGAAGACCGAAGCAAGATTTTTTTTTTCTTCGGTTGTTTATCTGAAGCAACAAAATATATTTTTTAGCGTTTTCTGCATTTGCTTCAAATGTTAAACCAAATCAAAAGGAAAAAACAACCGAAGAAAAAAGTTTATTTGCTTCCGTTGCTTGTTCGAAGCAACAAACTTTTGACCTGTTGCGTCGTCTGCAGTTGCTTCGGTTGCAGAACTGAAGCAACATGGGATAAATAACTGAAGCAATAGACCTGTTTTGTAGTAGTGGTTTCAAATAGAAGACCCAAGGTACTTTTAGGCATTCATTATAGAAGTTCAAAAATCCACTTCTGGCAATAATAGAAGTTTCGAATCAAACCCAGATTCAGGTATTAATAGAAGGCCAGATACCCACATCTGGTAATAATAGAAGTCTCGAACCATACCCAGATTTAGGTATTTAACAGAAGACCAGATATCAACATCTGGTAATAATAGTAGTCCCAAACCAAACTCTGATTCGGGTATTTAATAGAAGACCAGATATACACATATGGTAATAATAGAAATCCCGAACCAAACCCAGATTTGAGTATTTAATAGAAGACCAGATACCCACATTTGGTAATAACAGAAGTCCTGAGTCAAACCCAGATTTGGGTACTTAATAGAAGACCAGATATCCACATCTGATGATAATAAAAGTCCCGAACCAAACCCAGATTCGGGTATTTAATAGAAGACCAGATATCCACATCTGGTGATAATAGAAGCCCTGAACCGAACCCAGATTTGGGTATTTAATAGAAGACTAGATATCCATATTTGGTAATGATAAAAGTCTTGAACCAAACCTAGATTTAGGTATTAATGGAAGATCATATATCCACATCTAGTATTGATAGAAGTCCCGAACCAATCCCAAATTCTGGTATTTAATAGAAGACCAGATATTCATATCTGGTACTAATAGAAGTCCCAAACCAAACCCAGATTCAGGTATTTAGTAGAAGACCAAATATCCACATCTAGTAATAATAGAAGTCCCAAACCAAACCCAAATTCAGGTATTTAATAGAAGACCAGATATCCATATCTGGTAATGATAGAAATCCTGAACCAAACCCAGATTCGGGTATTTAATAGAAGAACAAATATCTACATTTTATAACGATAGAAGTCCCAAACCAAACCCGGATTCAAGTATTTAATAGGCTTTGCTTAAGTTGTCGCTTCGGCTTTGCGAACCACTTTCCAAGCTTTGTTTCGATTTACAAGCTATATCCTTGAGCTTTAAGTTGGTTTGTGACCCGCTTCTTGGGCTATGTTCTTTGAAGGGGTTGTATGTGCTTCATGCGCTCCCTTTGAGATTTCATTCCCTCCCGCAGGGTGATACGTAGGCAGAGGATGTACATGCCTAAAGTGCTCCTCCAAAGATTTTGATGTGATTTTTATGAAGCATTTGCTTTGAGCATGCAAACACCTAACTCGCATGATCATATAGTTTAAGTATGAGCACACAGCTCGAGGGAGGGGGGAGGGGGAGTAATCAGAAGATTGAAAATTGTAAGCATACCCAGTTAAGATGAAATTATTCATATTTATTGATGTACTTATTGAATTAGAAGAAGTGCTGTCAGAAGCTTATGTGATGCCTAGCTATCCCTCTGAAGTGTAGGGCGCGTGGATGATACATGACCAGGGTTTTGGAAAATGCGACATGTGTAGGAACCGCGACATTGATTAGCATAATGGTCCTTTGATCCATAGTTATAACAATTTCCACGAAAAGAGCTTGACGTTTCAGTCTTCGAGGTTTCGCACTTTCTTTTCTTGTTCGGATGAAACTTAGACTTACCATCGAGATTTTTCTTTTTGTTGGGTTCCCTTTTGAACAATTGAACTCATCCATGCGAATGAATTTATCTGCTCATAGATAGAAATCTTGTAAATTTCTGCATCCATGGGTGTAAAGCTCCTTCCAGAATGAGGTATTCTCGATCAAAACTAAATGGATGACTATGAGTTTCTCATGGTTGGTTACATGCTCCACTTTTAGGACCTCGATTTTTAACCTTCCCATGTAATTACTCACAGATTCCCCTTGCTTTGCTTTATATTCACGATGATTGTATAGCCCACAACTGGATCCTTGCAAACATAGATTGCATAGAGAACTCATGAGAAAACTGCTTCCAGTAGTAGATGGTTTTCTCTTGATATATGCGACACCATTTAGCAGCCGCCTCTTGAAGTGTAACTGGCGGCATCGCATAGCTCTTGCACAGTCGAAGAGATCCATTTGGCTATTGAAAGCCATGAGATGATTTTCTAGGTCAGTAGGTCCATGTATCTTATGGTAGGGATTTTCATGTGTGGTGGTATCGCTGTATTCAAGATTTCATAAGTAAAGGGACCCGCTCCTTCATTATTGCTAATCTGCTCATCTAAGGCTTTTTTCCTCTCTCTTTTGAGTAGATGTTTGATAGTCTTCTCTGCCATGTCTTTGAAGTAGGCTTTCAATTTTTCATTGTTCGATCTTTCCTGAATGGATCCTCCTATAGTCGAGCTTCATGATTGCTCTTTTCCTTTGCTGCGTTGATTTACTTTGTAGTTCACTTATGAAAGATTGAGTTTTCCCTTCCCAGAGGAGGTTAAATTGGCTTTCTCTTTCCTTTCAACTTTTTGGGTGTTTGCATCCTTTCTTGGAGATTCAACTTCGTCCTCCTTACTTAATTCATTGCTTTCCAAAGACGCTTGTGGTCGTGTATTCTCCTATAGGCTCTGCATTTCGAGAAGCTGGTGTTTCTGGGGCCTTGATCTTGGTGGTATTCTCATTCATAGAACTCAAGTTTAAAAGTCGTACTGGAAGAGGAGTTCCACGCATTTCAGTAGCATTTACACTACTACAAAAGTGGGCATATTTGACACTATTTTTCTGTGGTCGTAGATCAAAAAAGCATTGTCTTAGGACATTTTTTAAAATAGGCAACACCAGGGAGCGTGGCATCCGCGGCCATTGCATTAGCCATCTAAGGCAAAGCTTTTGCCCATCTACAACCACGAAAAGAAAGTGTTTGCATTATAACCCCATTGCAACAGTGTATGCATGTAATGCAACAACGTACAACGTTGCCTCAAACAGAAGCCAGAGTCTGGCTTGCAGGTCATTGTAGTGGGTCCATATGGACTTTCTACATCAACTACCAACGTGCCACATGCCACGTCATCTATCCACGTCAGATGCATATGTGTCACATGCCACGTCAACTATCCACGTGGCACCACGTAAGCTGTGGGCCCCATGTTCCATACCATTGTGGAATTAATAATATAACACTTAATGCAACACCACAGCACAATCTAATGCAACACCACAACAATCTAATGCAACACCACAATACCATCTAATGCGACACCACAACACTGTACTGCAACACCAGAAACATCAACTGCAATGGTAAAAAAAATCAAATGCACCACCAGAAAAAAATAACTACAGCTGTAATACAACCTTGTAATTACAAATTCTGCAGTACATATATTCAATCCAAAACACTGTACCACATTCATACATATATACCAAAATATTCATACAATAAATCCTCCCAAAACATTCATCAGCACAGTCAGACCAACCAATTATATATACCAACTCACAAGTGGCATCACCAACACATTCCACAAGTGCCATCACCAAAACATACCACAAGTGTCATCACGAACACATACCACAAGTGCCATAATTTAAAAGAACAATTCGAATATATCATAAGTGTTGACACATACCATCCAAATACTTCAGTCAGTTACCGGGGTTGCAGGAGTACAAATGTCATCTTCATCACTTGTTGTGGTAACACAAGTCTATGACATCCAAATTAAGATCTGGATTGGCTTTACCTAGTTTTTTTAACACCCATGACACGTTCTCTTTCACTTTTCTGCTCACCTTTTCTTCCAAATCCGCCTCAAGCTCTTGTCTTATTTTTTTGGTCAGCTATTGCACATAACTGTCCGAAGAACCAGGAGTTGTTGGATACTTTCCAACCATATTACCTCGCCTTCCTACAAGCCAGTTTCGCGTGTGGCTCTTCCCACCAGAAACAAGTGCATTGCCTCAGCAATGTTTCCTGAATCCACCATTACTTGAAACTTCGCCTACAAATTGAAAACCAGGCAAGCATATAGATAAATAGTCAACTGGCAGGAATGAATTTATTAACAGAACTGGTTTTCATTAAAAGTAACTATGTGTTCGATTTAATAAGCAGCTCCAACAAATGTACAATGTGCCAATTATATTGACACAAGTATTGCTATTTCAATATCTAATGTACTCACGTATTTGGCCTTTAGTTCATCTATGTTAGTCTTGTAAGTTCTCCCCGGTTCTTGTTTATATGTTTCCAAATAAACCATGGCAGCGGATGGGGAGGCTTTCTGAGTCATTCTTTCTCTGTCAAGTATTAGGATTACCAAAAATTAAATAGAATTTTTAACATTCAATGTTATGAATCAGTTCTACAATCACATGTTCATCAGATATGTTCCTATATGCCTATCTTGTCATTATGCCCAACTTTGTCACTGTATGTTTATTAGTTGCTATTCCCATTTCTGCCATTATATGTCAACCTTGTTATTATGTTCATTTCTGTCCTCTTACCTTCTTCTTTTCCCCTTATTTTTATAGCCAGGCTACCTCCGAGCCTAGGCATGCCACTGAAATATGCGAATGCGTAAAATTGGGAACAAGGGGAAAACGTTAAAATTGGGGCATAACTTGTATTGCGAAATTTAGGCATATCTTGAATGACATACATGAATATGAATTTGGGGTATAAATCAAATTGTGATTTAGATCTTAAATTTAGGGCATATTGTACATGATAAACGTGACTTGGGGAAAAGGGGCATTAAAACCTATAATGAAATAGGAATAATTAGTTAATATTGGAAATGCCTAGGATTACAGTAGTTAGAAACTTTAACTGCTCTTAGACACGAGGTTAGATTACACTTGTGGTAGAAGTGTGCCCGGAACCAACCGGCATATCCAGCGACCACAAGTGGTGAATCTAATGTGATGGGTCTAAGTGCATAAACACGAAACGTCCTAAGACACGTGGTTAAGCCCGACTTGTGGAAGAAGTCCACCCGGAACCAACCGGCATATCCAGCATCTACAAGTTGTAGACTTAATGTGGGAGGTCTAGTACAATATAACCATAAATGAATATGGTAATGAACTTGAATACTTAACCTGGCTGAATCCATATGGATTGTATGAACATGTTAACTTGAGTAGGGGTTGGGTAAAATTGTATGAAACAGTGGGAGGGTTAAGTATATCTTAGGTTGGTGGGTAATATTTATACACAGGCCCAAAAACTTAACCTATGGGGTTATGCAATCTTTTTACTCTGGTATGACATAACCTATGGAAAACCTAGTAGTGGGGATGCAAGCGTAGGGGGAAGCTTGTATCATCTTGAGTGTGGGACCCATTTCAGTCAGTAACTCATATATAGGTATCAAACGAGTACTCCGAACTAGGTCGGAGTCGGGGCATGCTTACTGGGCTGATTGTAAGAGGTCCAAAAGTGGGGGCGGTGTAAGCGGCGCATTCCGAGGGGGTCATATGCGTGCATGGGTTCAGCGGAGGAGGTTTAGACGCCATGACACATGTAGATATTGTTGTGCACATCCTGAAAACGAAGGGTTTCTACTATAGGAAGTGATACATCCTACTGTGGGGCCAACACAGGGTATCTACAGAGTAGGCAGCCAATCGATTGGGGTAGTAATTAGGGTACATCTGGACTCTGGTATGTTTAGGAGCCTGTTATTATCCTTAGGGGTAACTCTGGTATGTTGGGCTGCCAGCTATAGTATGGGGTAAAACTTCTCACTAGAAGTACGCATAAATCTACCATCTTATGCTTGTTGGGGATCATCTCATTCTGATTATACTAGTATTGGTGCACAGAAACATAAAGTACTACAGAAGCACAATATATTATAGCATGTTTATCCTGTTTACCTTGTCATACCTGTCTTTTATGATGTTATCTTTCTTATCCACTTTATATGCCTTCAATGATACTTTTACTTATTTATATGCTAAAAGTAACTGGACTCGCTAGATTTTATTCCTAACCCATTTTGTTTCCTCTTCTTTCTCTTCCGTCCCCCCTACCCCAAGGTTCTCAGGTCGGAATACTCAAGCTTGATCAGGATTCTGCTTCCATCTTTCTTGGAGCTGCTTAGATGTACTGCTTGATTTCATATCTCTCTACTATGGCTATACTTTGGGGATTATGCTTCTTTTATTATTGTACTCTGATGATTTAAGTACAAGACATAAATTTTATATTGATGTACTAGGTTTTATGCATTTCAGACATATGATGTAACCATGTTTTGAACAACGATGTTTTCAGTTTAATAAAATTTTAAATTCCGCTGCTATTTATTATTTGTCTTGTAATGTTTCTGTTTTTGTTTACCTATAACGCTTCACGAAACTTAATGCATTCCCTTAATGAGTGAAATTAACGGACGTGGAGTGTCACAAAGATGGTAGTTAACTGGAATATCTTATGTTTTTGTCTTGATTTCAATTCCGTTTGGTTTATCGCTTTGTGATTTAGGTGAATAAGATCCAATTATAGGCTTCTGCAAAGCACTGCATACCCATTTTGGGAAAAACAATTGTTATCAGAGTAGATCATTACAAAGATAGGAGTAAGTCGGGTATGGAAAAAATTGTTTTTTTAATGTCGGATAAAATTTCACTTTCAAAGATGGCTATTTTTTAAGGGGAAATTAGGAGACTTGAAAACCTAAAATAAATGATTTTCTATACCTCAATGATCTTTTTGATCCGATTGATGGAGATAGAAAGAAACCGTCTGATGTTAATAAGGGAAAATGGAAAAAAATGGATAAGAAGGCAATTGCTTTTATTTTCTATACCTTGTAGATTCAGTTTTCATCACGTGGCTAGTTGTGAATCAAGGAAGGATTTATAGGAAAAGTTGGTATCTCTGTATAAGTCAAAGAGTGCCACTAGTAATGCTTTTCAGGTTCAAAAGTTAGTGCATTTAAGATTAGATGAAGAGAAGTCTGATGTAGAGCATTTGAATGAATTTCATGATGTAATAAATCAATTGAAAAATGTAAAGGTCAATTTTGATGATGAGTTATATGCTCTTTTATTGATGAGTTCGCTTTCATATAGTTGGGGATTTTTGGTTGTTTTATTGAGTAATTCCAATGCCATTGGAACTATCTCTCTAGAATTTGTTCGAAACAACCTTTTAAATAGAGAGCTTATGAGAAAATGGTCGGACTTGAAATCAGTTCAAAGTAAGGCTATGGTGGCAAGAAACTCAAAGAAAGACAAAATTTGGAGGAAGAAAGAAGCTGGTGGTAAAGGTGCTATCATTTGTCATTATTTAATAAGAAATGTCACATACACAGCAAGTTTTTAGCTTACAAAAGACAAAAGAAGAAGGCTGTGAATGGTGTAACGACCCGAACTTCCCGGCCGGCCTAAACCGAACAAGAATGTGGACTGCTTTGAGAACAAGACTAATCAGAACACAAACAGAAGAACATTTCATTGCTTATTACAACAATTCACATCAGAGTACAAGAATACAACAAAGTATAATTAAATATTACACATTGGAAAATATTAGAGATTTAAAATTACAATGCAGCGGGAAAATATTACATAACACAACTGAAAGAAATACACGGATACAGAGCTTTTCGAGTACAGTTCCAGTTGTAAATCCAGGATCCTGTGAATATAATATCTACAAAACGAAAATTACTAGCTGCCTGTGTGGAAAATAGGGGCACCCAAAGTTTAGGTTAAAACAATAAACTCCAAGTCAGTCATGGGACTGGTGTGAGAAATAAAACAGTTATTTAAAACTTTACATTAACATTTGGTAAATCAAAGGACCATGCCATATAACATGGAACGGGTTTACTCCCAAGGATACCAGTGCATAAATCAAACAATGCAACGCTTTTTGGAAAAATGAAGCTATTATAAATTCAGGTCCCATCACACAATGCAACGCAAGCTGGAGGATAGAGTTTTCCCTTATAACAGCCAAACATGCTTGGTACGTTTAAAACAAATCATTTGATACTATTATAAGTGCATAGTGTATAAAACAACTTCAAATATAGATGTGTCAATCATAGACGGCATGGGTACCATATATCATGTCGCCATACTAGGCCGTACAATCAAAACCGAAATGCCACGTATTGGAAATTGGATTTCTGTCCTGAGTTGAGGCAAGGGATCGTCCTCGCCGGCTTCGAGACACTCCAGCAAATATCTCAGGATTACACACTCTGGGCAACCTTTGTTTCTTGCAGGGCCGGTCCTCTCTTACATTTGAGGATTAGTTATTCCTAAACACACATTTCCCGATCCTATAGGACCTATCCATTGGCTCCATAGTAGCCGATATATCCGAGGCGCCTCGCTATCCATCATCCACATAGGCAAAAATATAATAAATGTCTGGGCTCCATACCATGACACCACCCATAGCTAGAAGGAAATGTCATGTCCTCCCTGCGTCCCTGATCCCATTTTTGACTCATACCGAGGTGTGAGGCTCGCGAATTAACGTTATACACAAAGCTATGCTATTTAAATCCGTGCTTTGATCATCAACCACAAGACTCCGCTTTTCAACAGAAGCCTTGATCATTTGTATCTCAGCATGACACACTGACATTCCACACCATGCGACTGATATCTATCGATATATAATCTCTAAGCTCGTACGTCTTAGAGAAGGGTGTTAAGCAAGAGAATAAATTCTCCGCCACCAAACAGATATATATTCAATAGAGATCAATCAACATAGGATAAAATCCAATGTCAGACACACATCCATTTACTAGTTCGTTCTGGGTCTGAACAAAACCGGAGGTACCTTATTCCTCGTCCCATATGTCCAATACAGGAGAGAGGTCCTTGCATATCCGGTCGATCTCCAAGTACGTCTGGACGATCACCACTTATTACCTTGTCTTGGGTGCACAATCCAATCAAGAAATCAGTAATCATCCAAACGATGTGAAGAACTCTGGTCTTTAACTACCGTCTTCATCGTCGATTTATTGTCGAATCAGTTATTCAGAATAGGTATAAA
The DNA here is from genome assembly GCA_030737875.1 of Allium sativum. Taxonomy (NCBI): domain Eukaryota; kingdom Viridiplantae; phylum Streptophyta; class Magnoliopsida; order Asparagales; family Amaryllidaceae; genus Allium; species Allium sativum. Next base: position 889,240,085 of record CM060916.1, on the reverse strand, counting down.
CCAGGCCTTTCCAAATAACCCACGTATGTTATAATCAAGTGAAATAAACACACAACATACGCCTCATTCCAATTATGAATATTCTTTTATTCAAATATTTGTATCCTTTGGGAAAGGTTCCCATTAATTTTATCAAATATAAATTCTTTTAAATTTGTACTTTAATCTTCCATTGGATATCAGTTCAAACCAAATTAAGGTTTATCAACTAGTCGGGATTAGCAAACCATACCGAAGTAATCATTTGTTTTATTTCCCAACCCCAACCTATTCATCCCATGGAGTAAAACTGGTGATACTCCATTCTCGACCATTTCCCAAATTTGATAATTTAAATTATCACATTCACATTTCAATCTAATTAAAGATTCATTAAAACTCCACTTAGTTTTAATCTTCCCAAAAATCAATATTAATGATTATTTAACTTTGGGAACACAAACATGCCACATGGACAATCTACACCGTACCATTGATTTCTGCCGATATATAACCTCTAAGCTCGTATGTCTTAGAGGAGGGGTTAAGCAAGAGAATAAATTCTCCACCACCAAACAGGTATATAATTAGCAAAGATCAATAATACAGTTCGAAATACAATGTTAGACATGTAATCCTGTCTTTAACTGGGTTAAAGAACCAATGTCATTTAAAACAAATTTCACGATAAACCCAAAATCACATTCCATTAATAATGGAATTTTCACAGAAAACAGATCAATATATAATCGATATCAATTTCCATATCCGACTAATAATAAATGGAATAATGACAAAGCCTTTTAAATTCTGTATATATTAACAGTCTTCCTTCACAGAAGTTCACTTTGATTATTACCAAATCGAATTCCATTCCATCCCAATTTATTTTATTAGATTGGAAAACTTTACGTTGGAAAATTCCATTAAATCTTAGAATAAAGATTTATAAATTCGAAATCTTAACTTCACTGTTAATCGGGTTAAAGAACAAGTGTTATTTAAAACACCGTTCACGATAAACCCAAAAATCCAATTCTTAATTCAATTCCAATTAAATATTAATTAATTGGAAAACTTCTCTAAATCTTAATTAAAAGATTTTTCTTTTCTCAACTAGGTTTAAGAACAGTGTTACTGAAGACACTATTCACGACAAACTCAAAATCCCATTTGATATTAAATACAAGGCTCTGAATAGAAATTATATCGGCATATAATCAATTTCTGAAACCAAAAAATATCATATTGGAAATAACGACATAAATATATCTTCCAAATTTCCATAACAATATCCGTATAATCAGGAATCCAATATCGAAATATTCCGAAGATTATTTCCAATCCAAATTCAATCTAATTTGATCGTTGGAAATTTCTGGTTATCTTAAAACCATTCACAAATCCAATTTATTTTATTTAAAAATTACTGGATTTCCAATCTAGTTAATAACTAGTTCATTCTGATAAAATTATATTTTTATCTTTACAAACGGGGAATTTTTCATCCCAATTCTTTCCAAATCATTTATTATGATTTTACACAAATTATTAATATTTTTAATAATTTTATGAAGGCTCTTTTAGTCGATTTCCATAAATGGTCATCGATATGCACTTACAACGACCTTTTCCAAATTTGATTTGGACATAATTCCAAATCCAACCGTCAAATTTCAAATCTCTTATATTCTTGGAAAGCTCTTTTCAATACGAACCCAACGGTTCAAGTTTTAGGAGAATCCGACGGTCGGATCTCCCGTAATGACAATTCGAAGTCAATGGTCGAAATTCGCGAACAGTCACGGCTCGGCGCATTCTATTCAGGCCATTAAATATATATATTTCGTCGATTTCCATTTAAAATGTATTTTATAAATTCGTTTTAGAATGATTCTAACTTCATTTCAATTTTAAATCAAAATTGAATACTCCTTATCATTATAATATTTAAATGATAATATTTTCAAAATATCAGAATTTGAAATCATTTCCTTTTCGACATTCATTATAAAATCGATATAAATATCGTTCGCGTTAAAATGGCGCAAATCTAATCAACATGGCTTCATATATTTCAATATTTTCGTGTCCATCCTAAATCGGACATCAAAATCATATAGTAATCCTTTACAGAATATTATTTTAAATTATTCATTATTTTAAAATATGCGTTATTTTCTGTATTGGAATCAGACACAGTCAATTACCATATAATGTTATTTATATGGACTTCACACACACATGTACACAACAATAATCATACACAGTCAACCATCATCCAGAGTGCATTACATAACTGCATAAGCATTAAATATAAATACTTAGTATGTCAACCAATCGACTGACATACCAATAAACAATTGGGATTAGGGTACGTCAAATATCATCCCAGTACCCTTGTGGGGTTTCAACCAAGAAATACTGAATATTATTTGTGCAGTTGGGCGATGTGTAAAATTTATCGTCCCAATCGATATCACAAAAATAGGCGAGCATAAACAAGTCGTTCGACTTGTAAATGGATGTGTAAACTTATTTTTAACTATCCAAATATTATTTTATTTTATTTGTCGCAGTTATAGGCTAAAAATAATATTTTCAACTAACTAAATTTTTCTAGCACTTTTTAGAAAATTTCGGTAGCATAACGACACGATACTAGAACCGGAATAAGGCTTAGCCTTATCCCTCACCTAATGCTGGCGCGTGCAATATACAAACCAATTTCAATCCTATTTACTTCCAAATCAAATCCAAACAAATAAACCAATTTTCACAACCATAATCAAATCACGCAGAACATCCAAATAAGTAAATACTCAACTACCCCAATGTCATTTACGGCGCCATAAGTGGCTATTCGTGGAGTATGAAATCCGTGTGTCAGTAATATCCATACATGGCTTTCAATTTATGTGATTGTGCGAATTCAAGTGTTGAACTCCATATAATTCAAATCAAACAATATGGTTTGTACAATAAATAGTGTCGGGGGCTTCTAATCCCCGTCTACATCCTAAAATATTTTAATTGTAAAATAAATAGAATGAGAAGGAGTTCTCACCTTTGGTTTCCACTCCGTCAGTCTTTAATTTAACGGTTTGGATTTGTTCTACTGCGTAGTGTTCTTTACCGTGATTCCCATGCAATCTGCTTCACGCAATTTATATTAAAAATCACATTTTTAATAACACTTCATCTATTTAAAAATCACATTTTTAATAATGCTCCATATATTTAAAAATCACATTTTCATATTGCTGCTATGCATATAAAAATTACATTTTTATATTGTTATCCTTATAATAAAAATCATATTTTTATATTGTTATTCATATAACAAAAACCATATTTTTATAATGTAATCTATATAATAAAAATCATATTTTTAAATCAATGCCATATATATAAAAACCAGATTTTTAACAAAATACTTATATATAAATGTCATACTTTTAAAACAATAATATATAAGTATTTTCAGATTTTTAATTCTATGTTATGTATATAAAAATCAGAGAATAAATCAATGATATATATTCTAATCTGAACTTAAAATTCAATGTAATTTACCTCTTTTTTTTACATTCGCAGGGGGTCCCATGGCAAGAGGAGGAGCGACGCCGGAGCCCGGAGGTGGCGGGGGAGGCAAGAGGATGGTCGGCGGCGGCGCTATTGGGGCTGGAGGCGGTGGTAAGTGGCGTTTTTAGGGTTTGGAACTTGGGGTTTTTCAGAGGAGAGAGCAGCTAAGGCGGAGGAAGGAGAAGGGGAAGCGGAGAGGGGGCCGCGCCGGTCAGAGGAGGCGGTGGCGGCGTAAGGGGGCAGTGAACGAGATCAATGGTTTTGGGTTCTTTTTCTTTTCTTTGAACTGGCGAGAGGAAGGCAGAGAAAAAGGGGAGGTCTTATATAAATATATAATTTAATTATCTTTAATTTAGAAAAGTAACTTTTTAATTCAAACTCCAAATCGAACACAACGAGTGTCGTACCTACCCCCATTTCGAACGCAATGGGATATGTCCTATAAGCTAATTTGACTGTATCGATCAGTTTTCATCAAAATTAAAATATAAATTAATATAACGTTCAAAATTGATTTCAACGTACATTCTAATTTTTCGGGGCAACATACGGACTCCAAAAATTCCAGAAAAGTAAATCTAGCTATGTTTTGACGATACGGTCCTAAAAAAACTAATTTCGTCGAATTTGGAGACTGTTTGAAACACGGTCATTTTCCAATCGATTAAATTCAAACTGAAATTACCAAACACGTTTAAATCCACCACGCTCACATATTAATTCCAAAAATTATGAAAATTGGAATCTAGAAAAAATTTGACATTCCGGATCCAACAAAAGTGGTTTCGTCGAAAAAGGACGTCGTTTGCAAAATGGCTATTTTTAAGGGCTATATATTATATTAAATATATATAAAATTTCATAATGATTATTTTAAATTTTAAACTGGACATAACTTTTTATTCCTTTTATGAAATATGATTTTTTCACATTCATTAAAAAGATATAATTAAACAGATTCAATTATTTCTGGTTTTACTGAAATCCGATTTTATTTTGAATCCTGTACATTCAATTGAAATTTGAAATCGAATTTTCAAATTGCCGCGCTATTTTAGGCTCATTTTATAATTAAGATAAATTTCTACGTTCTAACTTCGATTCAAATAAATTTTTAGTCGTTATTATTTAAAATAAATCATTTTAAATATTCAAAAACCATTAAAATAACTAAAATAAAAAATTTAATGGTTCTGAAAATCCGGGTTGTTACAATCTCCCCCACTTAAAATATTTTTGTCCTCGAAAAGGAACGGAGCTGAAAGTTGTTTAACTAACCAACCCAACTTTCATTCTGGCTTTCATTCTTCAACTTTTCAGTTTCTAAGAATTTTCAATTTCTCAAAAATTTGGCTAACACCCTAAATTTTCGAAAAATTTCACCATAAACTCCTTTGTACGGGGAGGCCTTTAAAACCGCAACTTGCTTCACAGGGCCCTCATCAATCCAGAAAGAAAAAGAAAAAGCCAAGCGGCTTGCCAATCGGCTCATAAAGTCATCAAAACACAAGAAAATAGTAAACATGTACCTATTTGTCGGGCATACAATTTTATTCCTCTTCTTAGCTTCCATGCTATGACCTGTTCACACATATATATGTACATGTATGCAATTTCAATCAATTTTTAATCTAGTTCAATATTTGATTCGATTTGGCTAATATTTTACCTTTTATTTACATATTGGTTAAATTAATTATCATTCCAATATTTTTATTAGTTATACTAATAATCACATATCACAACCAGCAATCAATTAGTTGATTAGCTTTTCAAATATATAACTTTAATACATAGTCAAAGATCATATTTTTAATGCCAAATCACAACAATAAATCATAATTATGTTTTGGTTCTCACACCAGTCAATTGGAAATATATAGATATCCCACTTTTGAAGCTCGAACATAAATATTGAGGATGACATGGTCATCACTAGAATTATCTCTAGGCGACTAGAGTGTGATTCTATATCTATCCAGTATATTTGAGGCTTCGAATATACTTTTGCAAGGCGTATATGCAAAATCTTCATATACTCGGTTGTCCAAATCAATTTAAAATAAAACATTCAAATACATTTTATAAGGTTTAAATTTTCAAAACAAAATTTGTTTTCATTTTTATTTTAAAAATAGCACACTTTGAAACTCATTCTAGGATACTGCTGATCCCATCTCTAACGAGTCATTCTCATTGGATATTAGTAATCAAATCTCTGATGAATTCTTTCGTTCGGTTCTAATGTGTCTTGTTCTCGAGCTTTGTAAACCAAAGCTCTGATACCAAAATGTAGCGACCCAAACTTCCCGACTGGCCTAAACTGAGCAAGAAGGCGGATTGCTTTGAGAACAAGACTAATCAAAATGCAAACAAAAGAACATTTCATTGCTTATTACAACAATTTACATCAGAGTACAAGAATATAACTGAGTATGAATAAATATTACACATTGGAAAATATCAGAGATTTAAAATTACAATGCAGCGGGATAATATTACATATAACAACTAAAAGAAATACATGGATACAGAGCTTTCCAAGTTTAGTTCCAGCTGTAAATCCAGGATCCTGTGAATATAATATCTGCAAAATCAAAACTACTAGTTGCCCATGTGGAAAATAGGGGCACCCAGAGTTTAGGTTAAAACAATAAACTCCAGGTCAGTCATGGGACTGGTGTGAGAACTAAAACATTAATTTAAAACTTTACATTAAATTTTGGTAAATCAAGGGACCATGCCGTATAACACGGAACGGGTTTCCTCCCAAGAATACTAGTGCATAAATCAAACAGTGTAATGCTTTTTGAAAAAATAAAGCTATTATAAGACTCAGGTCCCATCACAAAATGCAGCGCAAGCCGGAGGATAGAGTTTTCCCTTACAACAACCAAACTTGCTTGGTACATTTAAAAAAAAATCATTTGATACTATTATAAGTGCATAGTGTAGAAAACAACTTTAAATATAAATGTATCAATCATAGACGACATGGGTACCATATATCATGTCACCGTACTAGGCTCTACAATCAAAACGAAATGTCATGTAATGGAAATTGGATTTCCGTTATGAGTCGAGGCAAGGGATCGTCCTCGCCGGCTTCGAGACACTCTAGCAAATGTCTCAGGATTACACACTCTGGGAAATCCTTTGTTCCTGCAGGGCTAGTCCTCTCTTACATTTGAGGATTAGTTATTCCTGAACACACGTTTCCCGGTCCTATAGGACCTATCCATCGGCTCTGTAGTAACCGATATATCCGAGGCACCTCGCTATCCATCATCCACATAGGTAAAAATATAGTAAATGTCTGGGCTCCATACCATGACGCCACCCATAGCTAGAAGGAAACATCATGTCCTCCCTACGTCTCTGATCCCATTTTTGACTCATACCGAGGAGTGAGGCTCGCGAATTAATGATATACACAAAGCTATGCTATTTAAAGCCGTGTTTTGATCATTAACCACAAGACTCTGCTTTTCAACAGAAGCCTTGATCATTTGCATCTCAGCATGTCACACTGACATTCCACATCATGCGACTAATGTCTATCGATATATAAACTCTAAGCTCGTATGTCTTAGAGAAGGGTGTTAAGAAAAAGAATAAATTCTCCGCTACCAAACAGATATATATTTAATAGAGATCAATAAACACAGGATAAAATTCAATGTCTGGCACACATCCATTTACTAGTTTGTACTGGGTCTAAACGAAACCGGAGGCACCTTATTCCTCGTCTCGTATGTCCAATGCAGGAGAGAGGTCCTTGCATATTTGGTCGATCTCCAAGTACGTTTGGATGATCACCACTTATTACCATTTCTTGGGCATACAACACAATCAAGACATCAGTAATCATCCAAATGATGTGAAGAACTCTGGTCTTCAACCACCGTCTTCATCGTCGACTTATTGTCGAATAAGTTATTCAGAACGGGTATAAACCCGGCCTTTCCGAATAACCCGCATATGTTATAATCAAGTGATATAAACACACAACATACGCCTCATTCCAATTATGAATATTCTTTTCTTTAAATATCCGTATCCTTTGGGAAAGGTTCCCATTAATACAAATATAAATTCTTTTAAATTTATACTTTAATCTTCCTTTGGATATCAATTCAAACCAAATTAAGGTTTATCAACTAGTCAAGATTACCGAACCATACCGAAGTATTCATTTGTTTTATTTTTCAATCCCAACCTATTCCTCCCATGGAGAAAAACTAGTAATACTCCATATCTAATACCACAGGGTTATCGGTAATTTAGTTACCCTTTCCACGTTCAAATCTAATTAAAGATTTAACTATCGCTTGGAGCAAACTGGTGATACTTCATTCTCGACCATTTCCCAAATTTGATAATTTAAATTATCACATTCACATTCCAATCTATTTAAAGATTCATTAAAACTCCACTTATTTTTAATCTTCCCAAAAACCAATATTAATGATTATTTTACTTTGGGAACACAAGCATGCCACATCGACAATCTACACCATACCATTGATTTCTTCCGATATATATCCTCTAAGCTCGTACGTCTTAGAGAAAGGTGTTAAGAAAGAGAATAAATTCCCCACCACCAAACAGATATATATTTAGCAGAGGTCAACAATATAGTTCAATATACAATGTTTGACATGTAATCCTGTCGTTAACTGGGTTAAAGAACCAATGTCATTTAAAACACTGTTCACGATAAAACCAAAATCACATTCCATTAATAATGGAATTTTCATGGAAAATAGATCAATATATAGTCGATATCAATTTCCGTATCCGACTAATAATATAAATGGAATAATGACAAAGCCTTTTAAATTCCATATATATTAATAGTCTTCCTCAGCAGAAGTTCATTTCGATTATTACCAAATCGAATTCCATTCCATCCCAATTTATTTTATTAAATTGGAAAACTTTACTTTAGAAAATTCCATTAAATCTTAGAATAAAAATTTATAAATTCCAAATCTTAACTTCACTATTAATCGGGTTAAAGAACAAGTGTTATTTAAAACATCGTTCACGATAAACCCAAAAATCTAATTCTTAATTCAATTCCAATTAAATATTAATTAATTGGAAAACTTCTCTAAATCTTAATTAGAAGATTTATTATTTTCTCAACTGGGTTTAAGAACAGTGTTACTGAAGGCACCATTCACGACAAACCCAAATTCCATTTGATATTAAATACAAGGCTCTGAATAGAAATTATGTCGGCTTATATTCAATATCCAATTCTAAAACCAACAAATATCGCATTGGAAATAATGATATAAATATATCTTCCAAATTTCCATAACAATATCCGTATAATCACGGAATCCAATATCGAAATATTCCGAAAAATATTTCCACTCCAAATCCATTCCAATTTGCTCACTGGAAATTTATGGTTATACTAAAACCAATCACAAATCCAATTTATTTTATTTAAAAATTATTGGATTTCAAATCTAGTTAATATTTATTTCATTTTGATAAAAATATATTTTTATCTTCACAAACGGGGAATTTTTCATCCCAATTTCATCCAAATCATTTATTATGATTTTACACAAATTATTAATATTTTTAATAATTTTTTTAAGGTCCTTTTGGTCGATTTCCTTAAACAGTCATCGAACTGCACTTACAACGACCTTTTCCAAATTTGATTTGGACATAATTCCAAATCCAACTGTCAGATTTCAAATCTCTTATATTCGTTGGAAATCTCTTTTCAATACGAACCCAACTGTTCTGGTTTTAGGAGAATCCAACGGTAGGATCTCCCATAATGTCAATTCGAAGTCAATGGTCGAAATTCGCGAATTGTCGCGGCTCGGCGCGTTCTATTCATGCCATTAAATATATATATTATACATATTTCATCAATTTCCATTTAAAACTTATTTTATAAATCGTTTATAAATTTGTTTTAAAACGATTCTAACTTCATTTCAATTTTAAATCAAAATTGAATGCTACTTATCGTTATAATATTTAAATGATAATATTTTCAAAATATCAGAATTTGAAATCATTTCCTTTTCGATATTCATTATAAAATTGAATAAAATCGATATAAGTATCGTTCACATTAAAATGGCGCAAATCTAATCAACACGGCTTCATATATTTCAATATTTTAGTGTCCATCCCAAATCAGACGTCAAAATCATATTTTAATCCTTACATAATATTATATTAAATTATTCATTATTTTAAAATATGTGTTATTTTCTGAATTGGAATTAAATACAGTCAATTACCATATAATGTTATTTATATGGACTTCATACACACAGGTACACAACAATAATCACACACAGTCAATCATCATCCAAAGTGCATTACACAACCGCATAAGCATTAAATATAAATAGTGTACATCAAATATCATCCCAATACCCTTGTGGGGTTTCAACCAAGAAATACTGAATATTATTTGTGCAGTTGGGCGATGTGTAAAATTTATCGTCCCAAACGATATCATAAAAATAGGCAATCATAAACAAGTCGTTCGAGTTGTAATTGGATGTGTAAACTTATTTTTAACTATCCAAATATTATTTTATTTGTCGCAGTTATAAGCTTAAAATAATATTTTCAACTAACTAAATTTTTCTAACATTTTTTGGAAAATTTCGGCAGCATAACGGCATGATACTAAAACCGGAATAAGGTCTAGCCTTATCCATCGCCTAATACTGGCTCGCGCCATACTCAAACCAACTTTAATCCTATTCATATCCGAATCAAATCCAAACAAATAAATCAATTTTCACAACCATAATCAAATCACGTAGAACATCCAAATAAATAAATACTCAACTACCCCAATGCCATTTACGGCGCCATAATGGCTATTCGCGGAGTATGAAATCCGTGTGTCGGTAATATCTTTACATCGCTTTCAATTTATGCGGTTGTGGGAATTCGATTGTTGAAATCCATATAATTCAAATCAAACAATATGGTTTGTACCATAAATAGTGTCGGGGGCTTCTAGTCCCCGTCTGCATCCTAGAACATTTTTAATTGCAAAATAAATAGGGTGGGATGGAGTTCTCACCTTTGGTTTCCACTCTGTTAGTCTTTAATTTAACGGTTTGGATTTGTTCCAGTGCGTAGTGTTCTTTACCGTGATTCCAACGCAATCTATTTCACGTAGTTTATATTAAAAATCATATTTTTAATAACGCTTCATCTATTTAAAAATCACATTTTTAATAACGCTTTATATATTAAAAAATCACATTTTTATATTGCTGTTATATATAAAAAATGACATTTTTATATTGCTATCCTTATAATAAAAATCATATTTTTATATTGTTATTCATATAAAAAACCATATTTTTATAATATAATATATATAATAAAAATCGTATTTTTAAATCAATGCCGTATATATAAAAACCAGATTTTTAACAAAATACTTATATATATATATTTTAGATTTTTAAAATAATAATATATAAGTATTTTCAGATTTTAATTCTACGTTATGTATATAAAATTCAGAGAATATATCAATGACATATATATATATATATAATCTGAAAATAAAATTCAGTGTAATTTACCTCTTTTTTTATATTCGCAGGGGGCCCCACGGCAAGAGGAGGAGCAACGCCGGAGCCTGGAGGTGGCGAGGGAGGCGAGCAGATGGTCGGCAGTGGCGCTATTGAGGCTAGAGGCGGTGGTATGTGGCGGTTTATGGTTTGGAACTTGGGAGTTTTCAGAGGAGAGAGGAGCTAGGACGGAGTAAGGAGGAGGGGAAGCGGAGAGGGAGCAGCGCCGGTCAGAGGAGGCGGCGGCGGCGCAAGGGGGGCGGTGAACGAGATTGGCAGTTTTGGGTTATTTTCTTTTCTTTAAACTGACGGGAGGAAGAAAGAGAAAAAGGGGGGCCTTATGTAAATATATAATTTAATTATCTTTAATTTCAAAAAGTAACTTTTTAATTCGAACTCCATATCGAACCCAATGACTATCGTCCCTAACAAATACCCTCATTTTGAACGCAATGGGATATGTCCTATAAGCTTATTCGACTGTATCGATTAGTTTTTCATCAAAATTAAAATATAAATTAATATAATGTTCAAAATTGATTTCAATGTGCATTCTAATTTACCGGGACCACATACTGACTCCAAAAATTGCAAAAAAAATAAATCTAGCTATGTTTTGATGATAAGGTCATAATAAAACTAATTTCGTCAAATTTGGAGACCGTTTGAATAAAGGTCATTTTCCAGTCGATTAAATTCAAACTAAAATTACCAAACACGTTTAAATCCACCACGCTCACGTATTAATTCCAAAAATTATGAAAATTGGAGTCTAGCAAATATTTGACATTCTGGATCCAACAAAAGTGGTTTCGTCGAAAAAACAGAGGTCGTTTGCAAAATGGCTATTTTTAAGGTCTATATATTATATTAAATATATATATAATTCCATAGCGATTATTTTAAATTTTAAACTGGACATAACTTTTTATTCTCGTTATGAAATCCGAATTTTTCACATTAGTTAGAAAGATATAAGTAAACATATTCAATTATTTCTAGTTTTACTAAAATCCGATTTATTTTGAATCCTGTACATTCAATTGAAATTTGAAATCGAATTTTCAAACTACCGCGCCATTTCAGGCTCATTTTATAATTAAAATAAATTTATACGTTCTAACTGCGATTCAAATAAATTTTTAGTAGTTATTATTTAAAATAAATCATTTTAAATATTCGAAAACCATAAAAATAACTGAAATAAAAATTTTAATTTTGTTCTGAAAATTCTGGTTGTTACAGATGGTGACAATAGCGATGATGCACATGAATGTTTTGCTGAAGTTATAGATATTTGTGTGTGTTTCATGCGTTGTCCTTTTTAGTGAGACTAGTGGCGACCCGAACATCCCCGTGAAGGAAAGAACGAATTGCTTTGAGAATACGACAAATCAGAACACAAACAGAAGAACATTTCATTGCTTATTACAACAATTCCATTAGAATATAAGAATATAACAGAGTATGAATGAATAACATACATTTGATAAATATCAGAGATTTAAATTACATTTAAATACATAGCAGCGGAAAAACAATACAAAACACAACTGAAAGTAATACACGGATATAGAGCTTTCCGAAAATTGCTTCAGCTGTAAATCAGGACCCTCCGAATATAAATCTGCATAACCAAAACTACTAGCTGCCCGTATGGAAAATAGGGGCACCCAAAGTTTAGGTTAAAACAATAAACTCCAGGTCTGGTGTAAGAACTAAAACAGTTATTTAAAACTTTACTTTAAAAGAGAGTAATTCAAGGGACCACGCCGTATAACACGGAACGGGTTTCCTCCCAAGAATACTAGTGCATAGAATAAACAGCGCAATGCTTTTTGGAAAAATGAAGCTATTATAAGACCCAGGTCCCATCACACAATGCAACGCAAGACGGAGGATAGGGTTTTCCCTTATAATAGCCAAACATGCTTGGTACGTTTAAAACAAATAATTTGATACTATTATAGGTGTATAGTGTCAAAACAACTTCAAATATAAATGTATCAATCATAGGCGACATGGGTACCATCTATCATGTCGCCATACTAGGCTCTACAAATAAAACTAAAATGTCACGTATTGGAAATTGGATTTCCGTCATGAGTTGAGGCCAGGGATGGCTCGTCGCCGCTTCGAGACACTCTAGCAAATGTCTCAGGACTACGCACTCTGGGCAACCCTTGGAATCGGTTGGGACGGTCCTTCGCTACGTTTGAGGATTGGTTATTCCTGAATACACATTTCCTGGTCCTATCGGACCTATCCATCGGCTCCAAAGAGACCGATATATCCGAGGCGCCTCGCAATCCAACAACCACATAGGTAAAAATAATACAAATGTCAGGGCTTGTAAAATGCTGACACCACCCATAGCTAGAAAGAAACGTCGTGTTCTCCTAATGGTCCGATCCCGTTTTTAACTCATACCAAGGTGTGAGGCTCGCAAATTAACGCAATACACAAAGCTATGCTGTATTAAAGCCGTGCGTTGATCATCAACCACAAGACTCTGCTTTTCAACAACATCCTTGATCACTTCATCTCAGCATGCCACACAGGCAATTCATGCCATGTGATTGATATCTATCGATATATAACCTCTGAGCTCGTACATCTCGGAGAAGGGCGTTAAGCAAGAGAATAAATTCTCCGCCGCCAAATAGATATATATTTAATAGAAATCAATCAACACAGAATAAAATCCAATGTCAGACACACAATCCATTTACAAATCCGTTTTGGGTCTGAACGAAACTGGGGGCACCATATTCCTCATCCCGTAAGTCCAATACATGAGAGAGGTCCTCGCATATTCGTCGATCTCCAAGTACGTCTGGACGATCACCACTTATTACCTCGTCTTGGGTGTACAGCCCAACCAAGACATCAGTAATCATCCAAACGATGTAAAGACCATCGGTCTTCAACCACCGTCTTCATCGTCGACATATCGTCGAATCAGTTATTCAGAATGAGTATAAACCTGGCCTTTCCCAATTACTCGCGTATATAATAAACAAGTGCTATAAAAACAAAACATACACCTCATTCCAATTCTGGATATTCTTTTATTTAAATATTCACATCTCTAAGGATTTGTTCCCATTAATTTTATCAAAGATAAATTCTTTTAAATTTATCCTTTAATCTTCCTTTGAATGTCAATTCAAACCATGTTATGGTTTTCCAAACTAGTCGGGATTAGCGCACCTTACCGAAGTAACCATTTATTTAATTTCCCAATCCCAACCTATTCATCCCATGGAGCAAAACTGTTATCACTCCATAACTAACACCACGATGTTATCGGTAAATTTAATTACCATTTCACGTTCAAATCTAATTAAAGATTTAACTATCGCTCGGAGCAAAACCGGCGATACTCCATTCTCGATCATTTCCCAAATTTGATAATTTAAATTATCAATTCCCAGTTCAATCTTATTAAAGATTCATTAAAACTCCAGTTAGTTTTAATCTTTCCAAAAATCAATATTAATGATTATTTAACTTTGGAAACACAAACATGTCACATCGACAATCTACACCGTACTATTGATTTCTGCCGATATATAACCTCTAAGCTCGTACGTATCAGAGAAGAGTGTTAAGCAAGAGAATAAATTCTCCGCCACCAAACAAATATATATTTAGCGGAGATCAACCATACAGTTCAAAATACAATGAGAGACATGTAATCCTGCCTTTAACTGGGTTAAAGAACTAATGTCATTTAAAACACAGTTCACGACAAACCCAAATCACATTCCATTAATTATGGAATCTTCACGGAGAAACGAATCAATATATAATCAATATCAATTTCCATATCTGACCAATAATACAAATGGAATAACGGCAAGGCCTTTTAAATTCCATATGTATTAACAGTCTTCCTCCACAGAAGTTCACTTCGATTATTATCAAATCTAATTCCATTCAATTCCAATTTAATATATTAAATTGGAAAACTTTACTTTGGAAAATTCCTATTAAATCTTAATAAAAAGATTTCTAATTCCAAATCATATTTCACTGTAAATCGTGTTAAAGAACGAATGTTGTTAAAAAACACAATTCACAGTAAACCCATTTCTCATTCCATCAGTCTCGGACCGTAAATTAGTAAGAGAACAATTCCCTAAGTATTAACCCCGAAGGCCGAAACCAACATCATATCAATACCCAGGAAACCATTCAACTTAACTAATCTCCAGTTAGTTTCTAATTTTCTTAACTCCATTGGGTTTAAGAACAGTATTATTAAAGATACCATTCACGACAAACCCAAAATCCAATTTGATATTAAATACAAGGCTCTGAATAGAAAATATATCGACTTATATTCAATATGAAATTCTGAAACCAACAAATATCGTATTGGAATAACGTTATATATATATCTTCCAAATTCCTCCACAATATCCGCATAATCACGAAACCCAATATCAAAATATTCTGAAGATAATTTCGATTCCAATCCATTCCAATTCTTATACTGGAAATTCTGGTTATTTTTAAAACCATTTGAAACCGAATTTATTTATTCAAAAATATTGGATTTTTAATTCTAGTTCATTTCGATAAAAATCTACTTTTATCCTTTCAAATGTGGAAATTTTCCCAATTCTTTCCAAATCATTTATTATGATTGTTAGATCCAAAATTGGCTCTAACACCCAAACTAGTAAAGATTCTAATGAAATGAAAACTAAAACGAAGAAAACACACAATTTATAGTGGTTCGACGTTAAATAGCATACGTCCACTTTTCTTCTTTTTTGATTGATGTCTTGAATGCGAGTACAATAACGATTTTCACTCAATTCTCACTCATTTCATACATTGATTCACTCAATTTCCTTCACAATATGATTTAAAAGATGATTGTAGGCTGAACAAGTTGATAAAATTCGGGTTGCAAAGGAGTGTCAATCCTGAAAGTGCCGAAAGATCCTTCCAAATGCCTCTTGATGGTGTATTTATAGGTGGAAAATGTTCCTAGAGAGGGATCGGTTCGGATCCACGTGGCACCAATCCCGTTGCTATCAGGTTCGGATGGATTGTGGAGGTGACAACACGCCAGGTTAGTGGCAAATGTGGGTAGATCATGGGCATAACCATTCCGAGTATTAAGGGAATGTGGGAGTGAGTATTTTGATTCTGGATTCGGGTCGGAGCGGAATGATGTGGGGTTCAGATCGGCCTTATTCTTTCCGATCCGGTCTGGCTTGTGCACTATCTTCCTCTACTTTGGATCACTTTGCCTTGGCTAGTGGACCTCCGATCCGAACCGACTTTATTGAGTGAGTATCTTCAATATTTGATCTTTTAATCTTTGTGTAGTCTAGTTCACAAAGTAGGCTAACATTTTGCCCCCTCAAAGGACGTTTCTGTTGAAGACGAAGCGTGCTTTGACATTATTTGCCTATTGGTCTTTGAATTGAAACTGTTGAATAGTCGTTTCCATTTGCGTGTAGGTATGAGTTGCTCCATAAAGTCGGTTCTCTTGCTGCTTATATATATACACCATGAAATATGCGAATTATTTTCTTCATTTCATGTAATTCAGAGATTTCTTCTTGATGTCTAGTGACTCTTCCAGGTAAGCTCCTCGTTTATTTTTTCTTTGAATTCAATTTGCACGCCAAGTCAATGTGTATAATTCCCTTCGGGTTCGGACTCCAACCTGAATAGGCTTTCCTTTTCATTTTGTTTAATATTGGATCAACAAGTTAACATACGTCCATGGGCTTGTACTCCGGTCCGAATGGGATGACAGGTCGAGAATACGAAGGGCCAATGTAAATATATATAAACCCATCGCCCATATTTTTCTTCCTTCTTCTTTCATTGTTCTCGCCTAGCGGATTTTGCACCGAAACCCTAACTTTCAAAAACCCCAAAATCCTCTCATTAATCTTCAAATTAAACACTCTGGTAGGCTGAAAACTCTGATTGTTTTCGTAATAACTGATTTCAGTTATAATTTGCGGTCAATTTGAACAATTTGGGCATGGTGTTTGCTCGGCTTCGACGTCGTGGCCTCGTCTTCCCTTGCCGTCGTCGTTGGTGGGTCCGCCATCACCTCGAGGCGTTGGGGGATGGGATTATGATCTATTGTTGGATATTTGAGCACATAAGTGCTCGGTCTTAATTGGGGTTTTTGACGCGGAGTTGGGTTTGGTGTTGGTTGAGTGAGATGGAAGATGGAGAAGAAGACGAGGAGGAGAGGAGCTGGGATCGGTTCGGATGGAGAAACGTTAGAGTGAAGGGAAAGAAGGGAGAGAGGTTCATATGACTGGATCGGGTTGGAGTAAAAAGCAAAGAGGGGAAACAAAGCTCACTTGACTGGGTCGGGTCGGAGTGAGAAACAAGAAGGAAGTGAGGCATGGATACTCAAGTCACTCCGGACCGCTCGGAATCCCTACTTCCGAACCGATCCGGTTTTGCTTGTTGGGTTTGAATGTTTGCTTCAGGCCAAAACATGGCTTTGCCTCCAGATCCGATCCCAACACATACATCCGAACTGAACCGAAGCAGTCCATCTTAATGCACAAGAATTTGTCCAATTGGCTAAATCAATGTTTGACATAACCTTCAACTTAAAGAACAGTTAGGATAGCGCCTTACAACTATAAATGAACATCAAGGACTATTCTGGACATTACTGCTTTATCGAACCTTTGCATCACGCTCTCATGTGTTTACTTTGCATCCTTTCCACACATAGCACACACTTTAGTTCACACACGTACACGGGGGGATACGTGCTATCTTACTCTAACTTATGTTATATCTTCTTCAGTAGTTTAGCGATCATGGCAGAGAGACGTTCATCTAGGTTAGCAGAGAAGAGAGAAGTTGCGGAAACTTCCGAGAAATTTACTCTTGATGACATATCCTCTCCTTCAAACACTTAATAGGACGATGAGGGCTCAGACTATGAAGTAGAAGCACACAATAGTGAAATACCTTCTGATAGTGAAGTTTCTCTTGGTGACGAAGAGGAAGGAGGGATAGGAGATAATCGTGCTCCTGATGAGTTTGAGTCTGCCATTATATTAGAGTTACCCAAAGATTTTGTTGGATCGACGATTGATGACGACAGACTTGTTCGAATATGTCTAAAGCATGGAATACTAAAAAGAAATAACCTGGTGCCATCAAAAACAGATCGCCCCCACAATCCTCTAGAAGGATTTATGGCAGTTACCCGATTGATGTGTATGGTTGGGGCTATTCCGCCGTTTCCGCCTTTTGTTGTCGATTTTCTGAGACAGATGCGGATTGCCCCCATGCAATTACATCCCAACTCCTATGCTTATTTATACACCTTGTATATAGCATACAAAGAGGTTTTAGGTATAGAGCCTACCTTTGATGACATCCACTTTTTTTTATAATTTCAAGCATCGGACTCAAGAGATTCCTTCCTTCTCATATTTTGAATCAGTCCCAAAAAGGAAAATCATTACAGCTCCATTTAGCAGCAAAGCTGGCGATTCTAAGCTCGAATGGTTTTATATCAGGCAGCAGCCAGAGTGCGCCAGGAGATGGACCAAATCAAGTAAAGCACCGATTTTCTAGATCCCAATTTTAAATGCTCATGCCAACACATTAACTTGCTTTGCTTTTTATTCGCAGTTAATAACCCAAAGCAAATATCGGATCAATTATACTTTGATCGTTTGCATCAGCTTCTCAATGGCGATCAAAAGTTCCTAACCATTGATGAAGTTTTTAAGGATGAATATCTCAATCATCACGAGTTACTATCTATTACCCGTAGTATAGGTCATGGGACGGGTCCATATGTATACATACCCCCGGTAGACATTATTCCTGAGACGGACGAGGGCTCGAAAGGTCCGACAATACCTCTTCGAACTTCGCCTTCTCCATCTTCAAATCAGGACGATGAGTTAGCCAACATAGCTGAAAAACATAGAGAAGGATATACCGTCCATGACGATTCTATTTCTCTTGAGAAGTCAACATCCCCAAAAGAGCTGCCGACAGATGCTTCCCAAGGAGATGCTCCTACTACCGACGATTCCACATTTAAGGGTTTAGTAGATCTCCCCCTGCTTGAAACCATCTATACTTCAGAGGACTTTGGGACAAATCCTTTAACTTTCACTTCTTCAGAGGTGACTACTCCCGTGAAGGCCAAAGAGCCCGCTCCGCTAGTCTGGCTTTAGACTAGGGTTTGTTGGGGGGAACACCACTTAAGATGCACTCAACACATTAGCACCACACATCACAACACTCACTTCTAATGTGAACACTGATTTTGAATTCCAATTACATTGTTGCGCAGGTACAATGTCTCGCCCTTACTACGATGTCAGAAAAATGCGCCACAGCATGTCTTGGCCTCCTTCCAATATCGAGCATGATCACCGTGAGAGCCGGGGCAGAGATGACAGAAGGCCTCATGATTCTTATCGACCACACACCTCGCGCTCTCGTTCCCCCGTCCGGTCGGATCCAGACAGATATAAGAGCTACCAGAGTCGTCGAGGAGAAGACATGTCGTAGCCTAAAGACCGAACTTCTCCTCAAGACAAACATAGTCGGGAAAAAAAGTCCACCGAAACATACCGATTCACGAGACAAAACACAAAGTTTCTGAGAAGCGATCTGGAAAGGGTGATACAGCCATCGTCCCGACTAAGCGAAAACACATTGAACTAACATACTGCAAACCTCCACCACTGGATGTTGATTCCAAAGTTAAGCTGGCATATCTGGAGAAGCAGTTCCCATATCATTACTTTGAGAATCTGACTTTTTTACCTGCACTTGAGCCTATTTCCTCAAAGTGGGAAGATGAGACTAAAGCAAAGATTGACGCAGTTGAGAAGCAATACTCGGAGATGTTCAAATATTCACGCAATCTCTCCAGAATTATTCGAACTTTAATTACAGACGTTGATTCGATGAAAAAAAGGCTGCGGATTCCGATGAGAAGGCCTTGAAAATTTTGGAGAAGGACCTAGAAGACACACAGGCTCAACTCGTCATCGCTCAACGAGACGCCAACAACTTCAAAAAGCAATTTGAGGAGTTACAAAAGCGTTATCATGACTTGCTGGAATCTCATAGTCAAGAGCGTTTGGAGTTGAAAAAAGAAGCGGAAGACGCTAAGTCGGACAGTGTCAAAATGCAACTGGCTTATAATACTCTTGAGCAAGAAAAAGCCGAGTTAGCGAGAAAAAATGCTGAACTGGAGAAACGAAACGCTGACTTGGAGTCCAAGTTAATGGAAGCCGAGAATAGGGCTGCCCTAGCTGAGGGGAATGCGGAGAATGTCATTAAGTCTGCTGAAGAGACCCATAGACAGCTATCAGAGGCTCAGGAAGAAGTGCACGGTTTTGGCGAATTACTGATTGAATTCTTTGCGCACATAATTCGTCGCCGAAACATCTCTTGGACTGAAGACTATCCAACTACCTTAGTTCACGTATGGAGTCAAATCATCGAATAAGAGAAAGAGGAACTTAAGGTGGACTTTGTTGATGAAGATAAACTTATGGAGAAGTATCTGAGAGATGATGAAACGGCACGCCTGGCCGAGGGGCGTTGCCTCATTGCCGCTGCTATGGAGGAGGAGAAGCGCCTGGACAAACAAAAGAATATCCCTGAGGCTGGTTCTTCTTCCTCTACCGCTGAAACTAGTGAAGTCGAGGGATATGATCTCGAGAACCCGGGAACTCCTAAGGCGTCTCTTTTATCTCCTATACCCGAATCAGCGTCAGAGACGGTAGTCACCCCAATTGAGAAACCATCGGAAGGTATTTCTACCTTTTCACCTCAATTTGTCAAGGCCGTCTCCACCTTTCATCACATAATTGGGCAATCAATGGAGGATCCTTTATTTTCTCCTAAGTTGATACCTTTTGCTTCTCATTCTGTAGGTGCTGGACCAGCCAAGAAGATCAATGAGCCTCAAGGATCCTCTATTAGAGAGGAATCCATGAAAAAGGCTCAGGGAGGACAGGATAAGCCTACCACTGCCGAATCTGGAGGAGGCACTGAACTGTCTAAGGCCGACACTTCTCATGATGACGAGATGATAGATACCTTAAAAGACGACGGTGATAATGAGGGGCATGAAGAAGATCCTGATGTGTCTATAATTAGGGATTCAAAAAGTGCCGATGACATCACTTTGGCTGCAATGAAAGCCGAACAAGACAAACGTATGCAGCTAAAAGTTGAAGACTTAAACCCCAAAAGCCTTAAGCCCCTTGCAATGGTGGATCCTAGATCAAGGTTAGTTGTTAAGCTTTCAACTAGGTCTATTATATAAGAGCTTGCTAAAAAATCTTCTCTTGATTCCAGTGTTCTGACTCCTGGGAAGAAATCAACCGATTCTAGCACTTCAATTACAGAGAAGAAAAGGCCAAAGCGCATTATGACTGATGCTGAAAAAGAGGCTAGAAATGCTCATAAGGCTGCCAAAAAATCCAATTCTGCTCCAAAGCCCAAGTGATGATGTGCTTTGTTTTATTTTGATATTCAATTGGTCCGCAATTGTTGCAGCGAGTGCGGCCCTCGCATCTTTTTCTTGATTTCCCTATACAAACTCACGTGTTTGTAAATAAAAATAGTTTATTACCTGCAATGTCTGATAGTTGTTAGTTTAGTACTTAAGTAAAAATGCAAATAGACAGCATGTCATATTACAGTTATATAATAAAGTCATTGTTGAGGGGAATATGTGTACACATATATGCCCTCAATCAATCTTGGATAACTGAGCAAGAATTATTCAAGATTGATTAAATTCAAAATCCAATTGCCCCCGATTCTCCGATGGGGCCATTTTCCTTTTGTCATTGATGCCTATTCTTTCTAGCATCTTTATACTCTCCTGTCCCATAACCAGGTTAGAGTATTGTTGAGGCGGTTTCTCATCCGGGTGCACCTTCACGCCCCCAAGGGACGTTGTCTTCCCATCCTTTATACTCTCTCCTGATTCATGAGAGTTAGAGTTAAGAATGTCATCTTCCCATTCTTTTGCATTCTATCATGCAAGCGGTCATTTTGTTCACTCCTGCACATAGGTTATCTCCAATTTTCCAGATTTAATTTAATGTTTCGTATTTCATGGTCATGATAGAATGATTGTCAAGTATGTAGATAATGCAGGAAAATAAATGACACGCGATTTTTTTATAGTGGTTCAGCTAAGTCGTAGCCTACATCCACTTCATAATCCTTTGTTCATATAAACAGACTTTTTAAGGCAAGTCGTGCCTTTTTACACAGCTTATAAAAACAAAAAGGAAGACATTTCATATTTAGCTCAGATATCGTCGTAAGTGCTGAGCATTCCAAGCTCTGGGAATCTCTTCACCGTTCACGGTCGTTAGCTTGAATGCTCCTATATCAAGCATCCGTTGGATGGTGTATGGCCCTTTCCATTTGGGACCCAATTGGGTCGAAGGTGGGAGACTTGTTTCAGTACTAGATCTCGTGGTTCAAAGGTTTTGAAGCGAACTTTCCAGTCATAATAACGTGCTACTTGATGTCGATGTCTCGAGGCATGTAAGTCTGCTTCGTCTCTTTTTTCTTCAATCATATCAAGAGACTCTAGGAGGAGTGTCCTATTTGTCATTGGGTCATAATACGCGACTCGATGAGAAGGGACTTCCAATTCTACCAGAATCACTGCTTCTGACCCAAAGGAAAGTGAATAGGGAGTATGTCCGGTAGCCATCTTAAAGGTTGTCCTGTAGGCCCATAAAGCTAGTGGCAACTCGTCTACCCATTTGGCTTTGGCCCGCTCCAACCGCTTCTTCAGAATAGATTTAATGACCTTGTTTATGGCTTCGACCTGGCCATTTGACTGCGGGTGAGCTACTGCAGTGTATCGTTTATCAATCTTGTACTTCTGGCAGAAGTTCCTGAATTCGATGCTGTCAAACTGTGTCCCATTATCGGTTATGATGGTCTTCGGTATCCCAAATCGACAAATAATGTTTCTGACCACAAAACTAATTACCTTTCTCGTCGTGATGGTTGTTAAAGGTTCAGCTTCCACCCATTTTGTGAAATAGTCCACGGCGATGATTGCGTACTTAGCTCCTCCTGTGGCAATAGGTAACACTCCAATAATATCAATTCCCCACATGGCAAATGGCCATGGGCTTACCATCGACTTGAGCTGAGTCGGAGGCGCTCTGGGAACTTTGGCAGATCTTTGACATTTGTCGCAGCGTCGTGAATAATCAGCTGCGTCTTTATTCACGTTAGGCCAGAAATATCCATATCGTAATACTTTCTTTGCTAGGGTTTATCCCCCAGTGTGGTCGCCACACTCACCTTCATGTACTTCTTGCAGTACACGTGTAATGTCGTCGTGTGCGACATACCGTAATAGGGGCATTGAAAACCCTTGGCAATAAAGGACGTCATCCTGTAAAACATATCTTGCAGCCTTGCGTCTTACAGCTCATCTTTCGCTCTTTTTCAACGGGAGGGTTCCATTCTTAAGAAAATTCTTGATCGATGTCATCCAGGATTCTCTCTCTGGGTCGACTTCCAAGACTAGTTCCGCTTCCATTAGGTCGAAACTTGGTGATTCCAAAACCTCTATCGGAACCATTTCAGTTTCTTTAGGATTATCAGAACTTGACAGCTTTGCCAGTCGATCTGCTTTCTGGTTTTCCGTTCTTGGAATGTGCGTTATGCTGTAATGCTCCAAACTTCCCAACAACTCCTTTACCTTTTTGAGATAAGTAACGAGTCGAGGTCCTTTAGCAGTAAATTCTTCCCGAACCTGGCATACAATTATCTTGGAATCGCAATATATATCTAATGTCTTCACTCCCAATTCTTTGGCGAGTTTCAGCCCGGCAATCAGGGCTTCATACTTGGAATCGTTGTTAGTAGCAGCAAACTCTAATCGTAATGCATTGTAAATAGATCATCCTTCAAGAGTTATTAAAACAACTCCAGCGCTGGACTTTCGATCATTTTTGGCTCCGTCCGTATATAGCTTCCACGGACTAAGCTCTAACTCTTGGTCCAAAGTAACTGCCTTGTCAACCCCCATTTTCCTCTTCGGGAATTGTAAATTCAGCTATAAAGTCATCCAATGCCTGCCCCCTTATTGATCTTCGTGGTTGAAAATTTAAATCAAATTGACTCAGCTCGATGTTCCATTTAAGTAACTGCCCCGATGCTTCGGGTTTTTGCAACACTTGTCTCAAATGATGATCGGTATATACAACTATTGGGTGAGCCTAAAACTAATGGCGAAGTTTGCGGGAAGCAATCAGGAGGCTATAACCAAGCTTTTCTATCTTCGGATAATTACATTCCGCAGCAGCTAGCTTTTTGTTCACGTAATATACAGGCTTCTGGACTTTATCCTCTTCACGTACTAATGCCGTACTGACGACGTGAGATGATACCGCTAAGTAAACAAACAAATCCTCATGTTCCACGGGTTTTGATAATGTTCGAGGCTTTTCTAATAAGTCTAATAGATTTTGGAACGCCTCCACACAATCAGGGGTCCACTCAAAATTTCGCTTTCCTCATTTTGTGAGATCGAAGAAAGATACACATCTATTTTTAGCTTTGGAGATAAACCTACTCAATGCAGCAACTTTTCCGGCCAAGCTTTGAACGTCTTTGATCTTTCGTGGTTCTTCAATATCCCTTATTGCTACTATTTGGCTAGGATTTATCTCAATTCCTCGAGAACTCACAATAAACCCAAGGAATTTTCCGGATGCGACCCCAAACGAACATTTTAGGGGGTTTAACTTCATCCCATACCTTCGAAGAATATCAAACATTTCAGCTAAGTCCCTTGTATGGTCGGAAGATTGTTTAGACTTCACATGCATGTCATCCATGTAAACCTCCATGGTTTTCCCGGTTTGATTATAAAACGTGTGGTTGACCAGGCGTTGATACGTGGCTCCTGCATTCTTTAACCCTAATGGCATTACCACATAACAATATAACCCCAAGTCTGTGATGAAGCTTGTATGCTCTTGATCTGGTATGTGCATGGGAATTTGATTGTACCCATAATAGGCGTCCATAAAGGACAAAAGCTCGTGCCCAGCCGTCGAATCTACTAGCTGATCAATTCTGGGAGAGGAAAGCTATCCTTCGGGCGGGCCTTGTTCAAATCAGAAAAGTCGATACATGTACGCCACTTCCCGTTTGACTTTTTGACTAGGACAGGATTCGATATCCAGTCGGAATATTTCGAATCCTTAATGAATCCATTATCTTTTAATTTCTCTACCTCTTCTTTCAAAGCTGCTGACCGCTCTGCGCCTAACATCCGTCTCTTCTGTTTGACTGGTGGGTGCTTTGGATTAATACACAAAGAGTGGCTCATGATAGCAGGCGAAATCCCACACATGTCAGCATGAGTCCAGGCAAACACATCCAAATTTGCCTTTAAAAAATCACCAACTCTTTCGCTCGAACTGGATTTAGTTGCGAGCCAATCTTTAGTACATTTGTCGAATCTGTCTCATCAATAGGTATATCTACTGTTATTTCATTGGGAGTCGCCTTCCTATCCTCGGGTTCTCTATTCTCTCTGGGATCTATATCCTCGAGCACATCTGTGGGCGACTCTCTTGGGGCAGGACCCCTTAATTGCTATGCTGAAGTCTCCTTTGGAGGGGCAGAATCGTCCTTGGTTTCTATATTCAACCCCTTCATTAGTATCTTCAACTCCGTCATGTAACAAGCCCGTCCCGTAGCTTGGTGGCCCCTCATCACCCCAATTCCTGATTCAGTCGGGAATTTAAGCAGCAAGCACCAAGGTGCAATACATGCCCTAAACCCAGCAAGGGCAGGTCGGCCTAGGAAGGCATTATAGGGCAACTCCACATCCAAAACTACAAACGGCAGGATCCTCACTCTCTGGCGATCTCCCTGCCCTAATGTCACTGGCAATTCTACGTAGCCCATTGGAGCCGTCGATGCTCCGTTGAAGACACGTATCCATCCTTTGCATAGCTTTAGATCTTTTGCTTCAAGTCTCATTTGTTCGAAAGCTTTCTTGAAGAGGATATTGACTGAGCTCTCGTTGTCCACTAACACTTTGTGGACTAAAGCAGGGCCAATTGTCGTGGTAATTACTAGTGGATCATCAGTTGGGGATTGAACTCCGGAATCATCTCTACTGCAGAATACGACGTCATCTGACATCGTCTTTTGTTGTTTTACTGGAGTAATGTCTTCGAGGCTACTGCATTCTCCTACCTCAAAATGCTTGGCGGCATTGACGTACTGATCCATTGCTCTGAAACTACTACCAACTAGGTGGGGTCATCCTATAATGGTATTAATAACGATCCCCTTACCTTTCTGCTAGGCTGTGGGTTTTGAAGTAGGCTGGTTTTGGTCCGGGGCTTGTCCCCCTTGCCCCCTGTCCCTTGGGGCAACCTTGTACTCGTCTAACTTCCCTTCCCGCAGCAATCTTTCGACTATATCTCTCAAATGACGACATTCGTTGGTGGAATGACTGTGGGTTCCATGGAACAAACAAAACCTTCCCGTTGCGATCTCTTTCTCAATGGAGTCTCTGGGTGGTGGTTTTTATACTGCAATATGCTATATGTATCCAAGTAAATATTCTGCAACGTATCATTTAACGGCATATAGTTTTCAAAAGTCTGGAATCTAGGTCTTTTACTAGAGTCATTCCCTTGGTTTTTGTTCCTTCTGTTGCCGTTCCCAATTCTGTTGCTATTACTCCCACTCTGGTTGCCAACGTTTACTTCAACCTTCCCTGAACTGTCACCAGATTGTTTCACAGCAACATTACTCTGGACACCTTCCCTCGAGGCCCCTTCAGACTTTCTCTTCCTATTTTCATGAGCTTCTTCTCACCTTAAGCGAATATTAGCTTTTTCATAGAACAATTCTCTAGTAGGAGGCGGTTTCCCAGACAAGTAATCCCCAAATTCTGTGTCAGGGTCTACTCCTTCTATCAAGGCCATCATGATAGTGGGCTCATGAGGATCACTAACTTCGGTGATGGCCAGGTTGAAGCGATCTAAATATGACTTCAAAGATTCTCCTGGGGCCTGTTTAATCCTTGACAACTCTATGACGCTCTTGGACTTTCGGGCATGAAGTCGAAACTGATTCATGAAGCACTCACTCAATTCTGTGAAATTTGATATCGACCGAGGGGGGAGTCGGGTGAACCACATTAACGCCACGTCTTCAAGATAAATTGGAAAGGCTTTGCATTTTACAGCATTTGGAGCTGCTGCAGCATTCATGAACCATGCATACCTGATCAGATGATGCCCTGGGTCTGTTCTTCCTGAATATCGATCCATCTGAGGCAAGTTGAATCGCTAAGGGAACTGGAAGTCCAATATATCATCTGTGAAGGGGGTATGATTTCTCTCAATGCCCCAATCTTCATTAGTATACCATCGGCTCTTGGACATAATCTGGTGCACCATTGCCCATACATCGGCATTTGTTAATGTCTGCACAAGTTCTCTTAGTCTGATGTTCGGATTACCCCTGGGTTCCTGATTAGGGGATAACCTCATGTTTCTAGCGGTAGCTGCACTACACTGCTCTCTGCGCTCCCAGACGTTCTTAGGAGGTAGAGGTTGAAGAAGCTGTTGTTGCGTAGGGTTGGTAAAATTAGGATCCCTGGGTAGGACGTGGGATGCACGCATGGGTAGCAACATGGGATGTTGCAGGCTTGGGTCATCAGGCCCTAATACACGAGCGGCGTCTTCTCGGGATCCTAAAGATCCAAAAGTTAACCGATCGAGGTTCTGAGGTCGTTCAAGCGGCCTTCTCTCACGAGGGCGTCCCTCATTTGAAGAAGGCGAATCATCTGTAGCAAGGCGGCGTGTTGGGGAAGGAGTCTTCTGCCTCAGGAGCTCTTGGAGTTCTCTACCCATAGTGATCATGTTTTCCTGCATGCGAAGGCTGTCACTCCTTTGGGCTTCCAATGCCTCCTTAGTACTCTGGAGCATGTCAAGAAAGCGTAAAAAATCTCCCTGTGTGACGGGTGCAGATGGATCAGACTGAACATTAGTCATCGTGGATGGAATCGGAGCGTTGGTGGGAGCTTGAATAAAAGTTCCAGCTTCATTCTGGTTCGGATCGGATCAGAGTGCAGTGGCCTGGCCTGAGCGGTTCGGATGGGGAGAATGAGTGCCCTCAACTTCATTGGACCGGCTCGGATCAGGGTCTTCCATCCAGTTCGGACCATCCAGACCAGAGCGGCCGGCTCCAGAGTCTTGAGCACGTGAGCTCGTTAGCAGGATGGCTTGTTGATCTTCTCTAGCATCGTTTCCCCTAGTGCCTTGCAATTATTTTCCTTTTGTCTTGGCCATAATATTCAATTCTCCAACAGTTAGTCAACAAGTACTTAAAGATGTCAGAAACAGAGGATTAACTTCTTTGAACTTGAGGGTCCAAATAGTAGAATGATAATCCCAAAAATCTGAGAATTCGAAGATCTCTCAATGAAAACACCAAAATGTTAGATCCAAAATAGGCTATAACACCCAAACTAGTAAAGATTATAATGAAATGAAAACTAAAACGAAGAAAACACACAATTTATAGTGGTTTGGCGTTAAATAGCCTACGTCCACTTTTCTTCTTTTTTGATTGATGTCTTGAATGCGAGTACAATAATGATTTTCACTCAATTCTCACTCATTTCATACATGATTCACTCAATTTCCTTCACAATATGATTTGAAAGATGATTTTAGGTTGAATAAGTTGGTAAAATTCGGGTTGCAAAGGAGTTTCAATCCTGAAATGTCAAAAGATCCTTCCAAATGCCTCTTGATGGTGTATTTATAGGTGGAAAATGTTCTCGGAGAGGGATCCGTTCGGATCCACGTGGCACCAATCTCGTTGCTATCGGGTTCGGATGGATTGTGGAGGTGACAACACACTAGGTTAGTGGCAAACGTGGGTAGATCGTGGGCATAACCATTCCGAGTATTAAGGGAACGTAGGAGTGAGTATTTTGTTTCTGAATTTGGGTCAGAGCGGAATGATGTGGTGTTCGGATCGGCCTTATTCTTTCCGATCCGGTCCGACTTTTGCATTGTCTTCCTCTGCTTTGGATCACTTTGCCTTGGCTAGTGGACCTCCGATCCGAACCGACTTTATTGAGTGAGTATCTTCAATATTTGATCTTTTAATCTTTGTGTAGCCTAGTTCACAAAGTAGGCTAACAATGATCTTACACAAATTATGGATATTTTTAATAATTTTATCAAGGCCCGTAAAGTCAATTTCCATAAATGGTCATCGAACTGCACTTACAACGACCTTTTCCAAATTTAATTTGGACATGATTCCAAATCCGATTGTTAGATGTTAAATCTCTTGTATTCATTGGAAATCTCTTTTCGATACGAACCCAACGGTTCCGGTTTTAGGAGAATCCAACTGTCGGATCTCCCGTAATGTCCATTCGAAGTCAATGGTCAAAATTCGCGAACTGCCGCGGCGCGGCGTGTTCTATTCAGGCCATTATATATATAATATATATATATATATATATTATATATTTCATCGATTTCCTTTTAAAACGTATTTTATAAATCATTATAAATTCGTTTTCAGAACGATTTAAACTTCATATTCAATTTCAAATCAAAATTGAATATTCCATATCATCGATATATATATATATATATATATATATATATATATATATATATATATATATATAGACACACACACATATATGATTATTTTCAAAACATTCGATTTTGAAGTCAATTCCTATTCGATATTCATTATATAAATGAATAAAATCGATATAAATATCATTCACGTCAAAATGGTGTTAATCTAATCAACACGGCTTTATATATTTAAATATATTCGTGTCCATACCAAATCAGACATCAAAATCATATTTTGATCTTTTACTGAATATTATTTTAAAATATTCGTTATTTTAAAATATTCTTTCTTTCTAAACTGGAATCAGACACAGTCAATTATCATATAATTTAATTTATATGGATTTTATACAACACATTTACATAACAACAATCAAACACAGTCAACCATCACCCAAAGTGCATTCTACACTGCATAAGCATCAAATATAAATATTTAACACTTACAACAGCCTGTCAATCAATCGATCGACATACAGCTAATTATTAGGACTAGTGTATGTCATATATCATCCCAATACCTATGTGGGGTTCCAAACAATCAAACACAGGTTTTATTTGTGCAGTTGGGCGATGTGTAAAATACCCAATCAATATCAGTCAAATGTGTTTATATAAACAAATCGTCCGATTTGTTTATAAATATTTATTTTATTCATGTACACGTTAAAATTTATATTTTTAACTATAAAGTATTTATTTCCATTCCACATCACACAGTCAATTTTCACAACACACTCAATCAAACAAACAAGTCGTCCATGGTCTGTGGACGACGGGTGTCGGGTGCTGCGAAGCACTGTCTGCATCCTAATATATATTTTACTAGAAAATAAAATTAAAAGTGAGAAGTTCTCACCTTTGGGTTCCACTCCGCTGTGCTTTGATTGTCAATCTATGTAGTATACCTACGTTAAAAATTATATTTTTAACCAATCAATAATTATTTCTTTTTAATCTAATTACATTATAATAAATAAAGATAAACGAAATAAAAAAAATTCACAGTGTTGTATGAAGAGGGAGGAGGGCGTTTGACTCGAATTGGAAGAAGGGGAAAGAAGAGAGGGAAGAGGCGCGGAGCGGGGGAGGGGCTGTTGGTGGCGCAATCGCGGTGGCTCGCCGGGGAGGGGGGGTGCGTCGGGTTTCGGGTCTTAGGGGGGCTAGGGTTCATGTTTTTGGGGGATTGGGAGGAAGGGGGAGGGGCGTCATGGCTTAGGAAGAGGAGGGGGAGGGCGCCATCGCCTGGGGGGGCGGTGGCGGGGCGTCGACGAGAAAGGGGGGCTCCGTCGATGCTCGCTTTTTTTCCTTTAATTTCTTCTGAATTGAACGAGGGACAGGAAAGGAGTAGAGAGAGTAAAGGGAGGAGGGGTTGACTTAGTTATTTAATTTATTTATTTATTATTTTTAATTCTCAAAAAGTAACCTTTTATTTCGACCTCCAAACGAGGCCTACTGACTGTCGTCCATAACTAATTACCCCCATTCCGAACACAATGGGATATGTATCGTAAGCCAGTTCGGCTGTTCCGATCGGTTTCTGTCAAAAGCAAAATATAAATCTATATATTGAATTTGAACGCACATTTCAATTTACCGGGGCCACATACTGACTCTGAAAATTCCCGAAAAATATTTTCTAGTTTTGTATTGACGATACGGTTCTAACAAAACTATTTTCATCAAATTTGGAGATAGTTTGAAAAATGGTTATTTTCTAGTCGATCCAAATTGACTGAAACTATTAAAAAATGTTTTCTTTTGCCACGCTTACATATTAATTCAGAAAATTATGATTTTTGGAATCTTGCAATAAATAGGCATCCCGGATCCAATAAAAGTGGTTTCGTCAAAAAACAAAGGTTGTTTGCAAAATTTCCATTTTTAAGGGCTATATTTTCCATAGCGACTATTCTCAATTTTTAACTGGACATAACTTTTTATTCCCGCTATGAAATTTCAATTTTTCAGATTTGTTGGAAAGATATTTTCAAATAGATCCTAATATTTTTGGTTTCGCTAAAATTTGGTTAATTTTGAATCTTGTACGTTCGTTTGAAATTTGAAATCGAATTTTCAAACTACCGCGCCTTTTCCAATTCCTTTTATAATTAAAAATAAATATTTATTTTATAACGTCGATTCAAATAAATATATACATTCCAATTCTATTCAAAATAAATTTCTCGTCGTTATTATTTAAAATAAATCATTTTAAATATTTAAAATTCATTAAAATTGCCAAAACAAAAATTTTAAATTGGTTCGGATTTTCCGGGTTGTTACACTAAGCTTTAGAAGATAGATTCAGAAGATATATTTTCATTTGTAGTGATATGAATTGTTTCTCTTCTTATGAGAAGAATGTCGGCATGATTATGACGGCTAATGAAGTAGACTACCGATTTGGGATATTTCATCTATTCAGTTTCGTGTGCATGATGGTGTGGTTAGGGAAGTCTTTAGAGTTAGACATGTATCCATTTGTTTGCATAATCTTATTTCTCTCGATCGGTTGGATCACTGTTGTTGCACTTATGAGACACGAGGTGGAGTTTTGAGAGTAAATAAAGATGGTCATGTAAAGATAAGAGGGGTTTTGGAGAAAGGAAACCTTTACAAATTAGTTTTTTCTGTTGTCGACTGTGGAAAGCACGTGACGGTCGAAGGATCTAGTCCACAACAAGACAGAGAGGTTAGTGTGGTCACCATTTATGATTCTAGGATGAATAATCATATTTCAGACAAGGGTCTTCATGTTGATGATGCTCGAGGGATCTGTGATGATCAAGTAATGAGCTCAGGTCAAGTGATAGATGGGT
The DNA here is from genome assembly GCA_030737875.1 of Allium sativum. Lineage (NCBI taxonomy): Eukaryota > Viridiplantae > Streptophyta > Magnoliopsida > Asparagales > Amaryllidaceae > Allium > Allium sativum. The sequence goes on along the minus strand of CM060916.1, from coordinate 889,207,424 downwards.
GTTGGCTTTAAAATTCCACAAAGATAAGAAAGAAATATCTATAATATTATAAATGTTACTTAGACCGATTTATGTGTTGCACCTCAAGAGGGAACGCGTCACTTGTAGGCTGTGGTTGAGGATTGTAATGTGGTTTGATTGAGAAATGAGGATTTTGAAAGAGCTAGTGATTACATGTTTGTGGTTGTTGGAGCCTTTGATGTGATTTTATGTCGAGGTGGAGTGTTCTGATTTGTGATATTAAATCACATGTTCATTGAAGCCAGTTATATATGTTAGCTATGGAAATGGCTTCGTGATGAAGGAGATGGTCCATGAATTGGAGCTCGAAGGAGGAAGATATGTAGCCAAGATTTTCTAAAGTGCTTTAGCTCAAACGTCTAGTGTAATGTACCGTACGTCTAAGCAATGCCTCTGGAAATTCCATAGAATCGGCTTAGACGTCTGAGTCAGATAAATCTATTTTACCAGATGTTTCTCCAAAATATATTTGTGATAATTTTAAGTGACAATTTGGATATTTTCCTAGGTTTTCTACTCTCTTGTATAAGCTCATTCGGATTTGCGATAACATGCAACTGATGCTTCAAATTTATTTGGAAATAAAACATCTTAATCTTAGATAATGCCATAGTCAAAATTTTGTCATCGTTCTTCATGGTTCTTCCTCTCCAATAATATTAGTCATCTAGATATTCTATCTCTTTCTCAATTAGGTTATTGACTCACTTTGTGGTTTGTTTATTTTGGATTTGTTCCTATTGAGACATGGATTGTAAACTTGTGTAATGTAATTACCGAATTGATAAAATGTTTGTATAAATGAACCGCTATATATTATTACAATAGCACCCTTGAAACCCTTATTTATAAAACATACTTTATAATACATATCTAAACCCGTCGACAAATTCAGCTAGGGTTTCGTTTCCTCTTTAATGGATTCTGCCTTCTTCACCGATTTCTCTATAAATTTATTCATCTTCATACTTTCTTTAAATATTTCAAAGTTCTCTTTGAGAGAGGCTTCATTAGAACATCTGGTCTTTGAAACTCTGCTGGCAAATGATTGATTTCAAGCTTTCCCTTGGCAATTTTCTCTTATGAAGTACAAATCGAATTCTATATGCTTTATACGAGAATGAAGGACTGGATTTGATGTTAAAGAGACAGAGCTAAGATTGTTGCATAAGATTATAGGTGTTTGACTTGAGTGATCCTGATTTCTTTTAGAAGAGATTCGATCGATTCAATTTCAGCAGCGACGCTTGCAATAATCCTGTGTTATGCTTCTATGCTTAATCGAGAGACTGTAGGCTGCTTCTTCGAGCACCATGAGATGGGGTTTTCCCTAAAGTAAATTATGTACCTAAATGTGGATCTTCGATCGCCCAGTCTACATCAGCGTAACCTTTTATCTTTGTCTCTTTGCATTCTTTTAGATGTAATTGCTGATTTATTGTTCCATTGAGATATCTTAGAAAACATTTAACCAATTTCCAGTTATTTTTACTTGGACAGTGCATAATTTGACATACATTATTTACACTATAGGCTATGTCTGGTCTTGTGATGGTTGAGTATTGGAGAGCTTTTGCTGTGCTTCTGTATAGTTTAGGATCTTAAAATGGTTCACCGTCATTTTTTATAGATGCAAATTACTAATAATAGGTGTAGATATGGACTTTGCTTTGTCCATTTTTTCTTTCTTTAAGATCTCATTTATATACCTTCTTTGAGACAGTATTTTCTCTTACTCAGATCTTTTGATAACTTCCACACGCAAAAAGTAATTTAGGTCATCTAGATCCTTAAAAAAAGTAATGTCTAAAAATATGATAACATGATTAATCTCTTATGTACTTTTACCAATGGTGATTAGATCATCAACATATACTAATATATATGTGATGTGCTTGCCTTTGATTTTCATGTAAAGTGAATTGTCTGATTTAGTAGCCATGTATCCACGAGTTTTTAAAGTAGTTTTTAACTTTTCATACCAAACTCTTGGAGCTTGCTTCAGGCCATAGATAGGCTTTTTAAGTTTGCATGCTATATTGCTGCCTTGATGTTCATATCTTTTTGGTTTCTCCATATACAATTCTTCATGCAGTTCTCCATTTAATAATGCATTATTCACATCCAATTGTCTTATTTTTTATCTATAATGAAGTGCCACACTTAATATTATCCTTATTGTAGTTGGTTTAACTAATGGTGAAAATGTTTCTTTGAAGTCAAACCCATACCGTTAGGTGTATCCTTTGACTACAAGTCTTGCCTTGTATTTATGCACTATTCCATCTAAATTTCTTTTGACCCTATAAGTCCAACTGCTTCCAATAATGTTTTTGTTAATAGGTCTTGGTATTAAATTACGTGTTTTGTTTTTCTGTAAGGCTGCATATTCTTCATCCATGGCTAGTTTCCATTGCTTGTGCTTGCATGCTTCATTGAATGTGTTTGGTTCATTATATTCTTGTGTTACATTATAAACCCTTCGTTTCAAAATTCCGCTCTTGGCACGAGTAATCATGTAATGCCTATGGTAGTGGGATTTTGATTTGAAGAAGTATCACTTGATTCTATGTTTTGATTCTAATTTTTTGATTATTCAGAACATAATGTTTGGTAATTAAGGCCATTGTCTTATCCAGTAGGTTGACTTCGATCTAACTGATCATCTTCGTATTGACGTTATCTGGCATTGGACATTATGTGTTGGAGTTGATCGTCACTCTGACCTGGTTCAATGTGAGATAATGTGTGTTGAGATGGAGTCATTGTTAGTTGAGGAGATACTGTTGGGACTTCGGTATACAGGAATGTGTGGCATGATCTTTTTGACATTGTGCACTTTCTTTGTTGTCTTTACCTCATTGTTGGCAAATGGATAGACGTGTTCATTGAAGGTAGCATGTCTAGATATCATTATTCTTCCTTTGCTTATAAGTCATTCGTATCATTTCTACTTTTGTGCAAACCCTAAGAAGCTGCATGGTTCAGAACTAAAGCTTAGTTTATGAGTGTTGAATGGTCTTAAATTGGTAAAAGGCGAACATACAAAGCTCCTTAGGAGCATGTAATTTGGCTTATTATTGAATAGCTTTTCCAAAGGATTAATGTTTTTTATTACCTTTGTAGGTAATCTATTGATGAGGAAAACTGCAGTGTCAAAAGAATCTGGCCACAATTTCATTGAAAGATATGCTTAAGCTAGGAGAGTCAGGCCAGCTTCAACAACGTGCCCGTGCTTCCTTTCAATAAGTCCATTCTGATTAGACATATAAGGACGTATTATTCTGTGTTGAATTTCCTTATTGCTTCAATGGTTTTAATTTTGCACCTCATTTGTCTGAATTATATTCGCTTGCTGATTTGTTTGCTTTTCAGATAGTGTTACAGATTGAATATCTACCTTACCTGTCTCGGATTTTTACATAAGAAAGTAGACCCATGTAAATCTTGAATATGAGTCAAAAAATGATATATAATAACTAAACTTATAGTCAGAGGTAATAGGGGCTAGACCCCATAGGTCAACAACTTCCATTTTTATGGGTTTACTGTATTTCGTTTGAGAATTTGGAAATAGTAGCTTGTGACATTTACCTAATTGACAGGCAGTGCATATAATTGGATCAGGCACATTTTTGAATTCAATTTTATTACTTCTTAGTGCACTTAAAGTATTAATATTTTTATGTCCCAATTTACAGTGCCATAGTTCTTGAATATCTGTTTTATTAATATTGCTAGTACTAGAAAGGTTACACCATTTTCTTTTGTCAGAGTTCATTTTATTCTTCACCAGATTGAATCTATATAATCCATTGTGCATATCACCCTGTAATAAAATTTCCATTTTTGTTGAGTCCTTTACAAGACAGTGATTAGGGAAAAATTCAAAAAAGACATGGTTATCTTTAGAAAATTGTGACATACTAATCAGGTTTTTCTTAATACTTGGAACTCTGAGCAGATTGTTTAAGAATAGTTTTCATTTGCCATTGACCAGTCATGTACCAGTGTGTGTAATATCAACTGGTGTGCCAGTACCCAAGTGAACAGATTGCATACCTTTGTATTCTTTGTTTCCAAAGTACATATTGTTTAAGTAGCTAGTGATGTGGTCTGAGGCACCAGAATCAAGGAACCACTCTTCATTTTGCAACTCATCCCTTCTGGTAAGTGCATCACCACTTTGATTTCTAGATAGATCATATTGACTCCTGGTATCTGAACTTGTGTGAGCAATATTGACATTGGGGTTATTGTTTCTCTTGTTGTTGATATTCTGTTGGTTGATAGAGAAACTTTGGTCAAATCTGAAATAACATTTGCTTGCAACATGACCAAACTTTTCGCAGAACCGACATCTGATTATGTTACCACTATTCCATCTGCCCCTTCCTCTGTCACGATTTCCAGTGTTTCCTTTTTGAATGTTTTGAGTATTGTTTACATTTGACTATTTATCTTGGTTCTTGTTCTTTAATGCAGATATGAAGTTGACAGACAAATCTGCACGCTATTTCTTGGCTTCTAATCTTCCCTCATGAGCAATTAAAGTGGAAGTTACATGGTCAAGAGGTGAAGTAATGGGTTGTGAGTAAAGAAAAGTTACTAAAGATTCGTAATCATCTTATAAACCACTAAAGATGACTAGTACTTACTCTGCATCTTAAATCTTGTGCCCAACAACTTCAAGTAAGTCACACAATGTCTTTTTTTTATAGGTACTCCTGCATGGTCATGAAATCTTCAGTTAATGTATTTAGCTGCCTTCGGTGGTGCATAATACGAATAGATGATTGACTATTGAATGTCTGTTCAATTTTATCCCAAATTTCTTAGGCACTTTTACATCTAACTAATTATGGTAATAGATTTGCACTAATATATAAGAAAAGTCACGAGCAAGCTATCTTGTCTTTTATAATGTTTATACTCCTTGTACACGATCAAATTTCCTTCAGAGTCTGCCATCATTCTTATAGGTATTGCCATTGCTCCATTGATGTATCTTCTAACTCGTATACATTAAGAGCAGTGCTGATCTGAAACTTCCAAAGAAGATAGTTTTTGTGGTCTAAGTGTATATATAAGTATGACTCTTTGAGTTTACCACACTTCTTGAATCAAAGATCATATTTTGATGGTTTTCTGCAGATTGATATGCATTGTATCTCATTGGACTAGTGCGAGCAACAAAACTGTGTATGTATATATATAGTATGATCAAATGAAGCTAATGATAATGATAAAAAAATGATCGCCGCAACCGAGCTTCTTGAAACTGCTGGTCGAGGATGGCACGATCACAAGATATGAACAAATATCTTGATTTCTTCAAAGATCAAGATCACTTGATCAAAGAGAAGGGATTCTCCTTGATGATGACAATACAACTAAGACGAGAAACAAATCACCAACATAGTAAAATGATGTTGGAGGATGAAATGTCGTTAGGCGGGAGATGGCTTTGATACCATATTGAGAATTGAAATGAAAACTTATGTAATGTTATTACTGAATTGACAAAACATTTGTTCAATTGAACCGATATATATAATGTTGGAAAGCAGTTCGTGAAATTGACAATTATAATAGTACCCCCCGAAACCGTTGTGTATAAAATAGACTTTATTGTACATCTCTAATAGTTCCATTAAGTGTACACAAAATTTCTGGTAAGTCAATAAAGAGTATGATTCGATGGAATATCTTGGGTTATTGCGTGTTGATTTCTATTCCATCTTATTTTCAGTCTAAGTTATATCAATGTGATTTGGGTGAATAAGATCTTGGTATATGTTTCTGCAAAGCATTGCATACCTATTTTGGGTACAACATAATTACTTCCGCTTTTTTCACCTGAGGATCGCTCTTATTCTGACCATTTTTTTTAAATTTTCCTAGGTAGTTTGAATAATTTAATCTTCTACAAACAATACTTAGTAAAACTTTGGTAAATATGTTATCTTTTTCTCTTATAAACTCACCTGTAAATATGGGTGTTATGTTAAATAAGAATGGCTTTATAAAGAGTAATTTAACAACATTGTTGTTGTCTTCATATACTATGATGGCTTTTTAAAGAATGGCCTATTATGTTAAATATTTTGTTAACAACTAGTTAGAAAAAAAATTCAAATATGTACCTTATTATCAACAAATAGTACTATCAAAATTATTTTTTACTTGCAATTGTATGATCCTAGTTTTTCAATGGCTTCGGTTCACTGTAGTTTGTTTAACTATTATGTTTGTCTAATACGTAGATATGGTTATGCATATAATTTTTTTAGAACATAGTTAGGTTATTTTATTGGTGTATGTATACAAATATTTGATTTTAATTCTTTTATTCCATAATTCACACAACTATTTGATGAAACTAGTATTAAAGGTCACTCAAGTTGTTGCAATATCATTCGTTTGACAGAGTAAAGAAAGTCGAGGAGAAGCAAGCACACATTAAAAGGTAAACAAAAATTATATTAATATTGTGATATCGTTCAAAATTTGGATAATAAATTCTGTAAGCACTATATTTTGCTTATGGTCAATTGGAGGGCAATCAGAACAAGATGTATGATACATTTGATCTATTGGATGGCTGCGGGACAGACGAAATTGTTGCAAACAAAATAATTCTATCAAGTGATTCAAAGGAGCTTCTTTAGCTATGTCCTTTAAGGTCTGATGCCATGAAAATTAATATTGACATTTCAAGGGGCCATATGTTTTTTTATTTAGGCCCTGATTTTGTTTGACATGCATTGGAGAATTTGAAGGCGGGATAGTAGGATGGCCAGCTATTAGAGTAGTTTTACGCAACATAGAATATTCTAAGAAAGAAGATAATGAGGTAAATTTAAATAATTTAACAACTAATGTTTATCTTAAGTACATAATTCTTTTTCCTAATTACTATATAATTTTTCTTAGAGTAAAAGTAGTAGCACAGATCATAAATGCAAGTTGTATGATTGGAGAGGAACAGAACAAATAGTTGTCGAAGGACGGCTGCACTCGAGTAATCCAACAGAACTTGTGAACGATCTTCTTTTTGGACCATCTAGTGGCTTGGTTAGATGATCCAAAAAGTCAATATGCTTATTTATGGAGACCGACCAATGGTTTGACATGAGTTGATGAAGTTATTGGTATGAAAGTGCTATGATCTAAATCAAGGAAAGTTATGGAGCAGGTTAATATTGTATCTTCTTCTACTCATATTGTTAATGTTGTGTTGCCTGAAATGGTAACATACTTATAATTAATTAATTCTTTCATCTTACCAAGTATTTAATCATATGATAAAATAATTTATTCTTTATTTATAGGGTGTCAGTTATATAATAAATAACAAATACTAATTGATTTGCATTGAAAGAGAGACAATGTAGCTAAAGGATGCGTCTCTTCAATTGTTCCAAGCAATTTGTTCATTTTGTTTCTTTAGATATAAATGCAGTTAAGGTTTGGATTGATGCTGCAAAATTTTCAAATTTACATCTATGGGGACCAATGTCCGATTTACAACTACTGAAGATGCCATCGGTAGTTCAATTGCTTGCCCTGTTGAGAAAAATTATAATAGATGCTAGTTCCGGTAAACTCAATTTAACATTATTTTGACAAGAAAAGTATCTACTCATATTCTCTTCGTAAAGGATAAAATAAAAAGTTGGTTATACTTTATTTTAGAATAAAGAAAATATTATTAGAAGATAGGTATACTAATTCCATTACTTGCTAATAAAGACTGTTAGACATCATACACAAGCCCAAAATCGATAAAAACAATATTTACTTTTAATTCAACTTGAACTGTAAATGTTAACACATTATGGACAATGTGTTAGTGGGTATAGAGCTGAATTAGTTAATGTACTATTACATTGGTGCTACACGAAGTAACAAGCACGACAAATAAGTTAACGATATTCATGTATCATAGAATTGAGTGCTCTAGCCATTTTATCCAATTTAATAATGCACAATTATTCCCACAATTAATTTTTTATCAACAAATCTAGGATTTTGTATAAGTTCTCATTTTGATCTTCAATAAAAGCACGTGATATTGTACTTGGTCATAATACCCTCAGAAAGTTAGCCTATGTTAGACAAATAAGTAATTAAATTAAGAGAGGACTTGGGAATTATTTTTAGGGCAGCAACCCTGTTTTCTGCTGCATGCTGAAAATTTATTTGGCCGACGATGTTGAGCTGGTAAGGATATGTTTGGGTCATTTTTGTGTGATGAAGTTGATTGCAGCGATATGGTGGTTAGTCATATGATAGTTGTTGTTGGAGTTTGGAGTAAGGTCATAGGTGTAGAATGTATGAACGTTGAAGGAGTGTGGTTGTTATGTAGGTAAGTGTGTGGTTGTAAAGTTGGGTTGTGGTTGATGAAGGTATTTAATGAAGGCTGGTCTGCACGAATGAGTTAATTTTATCTGGATATATTGTAGTTTGGTGTGTATGGCGGTTTTTCAAAAGCCGATTAATGGATGTAGCAGTTGATGCCTATAGGATTGATGAAGTTACAGGTACGTTCGGTAAAGTAGTGTTGTGTAAAAGGTAGGAGATGTGTAATTGATCAAAGGTAGGTCGGACAAAAATAATGGAATGAAAATGTTTTAGAGACGGTGATGAAACGAAGGATACTTGGTGGTTTGTTTTGATTTGGGTGCTTTGTTTATTTAAGTCTTTATGGCAAGAAGGTGATGTTTACTGTTAAAGTTTGTTATATTGTAAATACTGTAGTAGTTTGGTCAAGTTGTTAATGATGGTGTACTTCTTGTTGTAGTACGAAAATGTGTTTTGGAGGAGAATGAGGGTTCGTGTGGGAAGTTGGTACGTGGTTGCCTGTAGTTTGAGAACAATAGCAGTTTCAGGCAAGGATATGTGAGAGATTGAGAATGTAAAAACAGATCTTAGCTGAAATAAAGAATATAGTAAGTGAAAAATGAAATGTATGAAAAGAGATTATGTGAGGAGGAATTGCGTTGTTGAATGTATGGATTTGTGTCGGCACTGGAGGTTGAGGTCATAGACTTGTTGAAGGGAAAAAGAACAACAAGCCTAGATAATTTCAACCCCTAATATCATGTACAGAAATAATAACAAAACAAAAACGACTATTTTTAAGCCTTATTCCATGTATTGCGAAGTATAAACCCCACTTAACCTAGGGCTGTTACGGTAATGGTAAATTTGTCATTACCATACCATTACCAGACATTCGTTTGATGTTTTCGAGTAACATTGGTATACCAGTGTAATCGGTATCGCAAATTTACCATTGACTACAGTAAAATATTTGGTAATATTTTTCTAAAAATAGTGGTAACAGTAATTTAACAAACGGTTTACAATATATGAATTTCCATATAATATGTTGTATTATAGGAAATTAGAAGCTAAAAAACGATTAAATATAACTAGCCAATTCAGTTGAACTGACGTTAACCATGCTTTTTTAAGTTTTTCATTGGTATCTATTATTAATTGACATGCTAAAATGTATAATAATATATTGTTACATTGTTAATATATGCTAAATCGTCAATTTTCCAGATAAACGGTACTTTCTCATTACCAGTTAATAGTAACCAGTTTATCAGTATATTGATCTTCGGTACATCAGTCAGTCAATAACGTTAATGGTAATCTATTTTAGCTTACCGGTAAAAATGGTATGTTAAAAGTATTTACTAAATTGTAACAGTAACCATTGCCGTAAAAGCTCTAACTTAACCCGCACATATTTAGCAATTAATTACATTGCTAGGGACCAATACAAAGTATGATTAACGTATCTACAGTTCAACTTACATGTTAGCATAGCATTGCCATGAACATGAATGATTCAATGGTGTAGATGCTTAGTTTTTTATGTTATGCTGTTCTCTAGCATATGCTAGAGTTAGCATACAGGAAACAAAATTATAATGTTGTTCTAAAAATTGTCTACCAAAACTAAAGTGTTGAATTCCAGATATTCGCATATGCTTCTTGATAAGATCTAAAAGCAATAGCTAAACTTAAGCTAACTCGTTGTACGTATAAAAGGACATGTTTCTGTTAGAAATTAAGTATAATTTCAGAAGTATAATATTAAAGAGAGAGAGAGACAAGAAAAACTGTATATATGATTCATTAAAAAAGCCTACTTATATAGGCGAATACAACCATAAAAGTAGGACCTAAACATAATAAAACTAGGACAAACAAAATATTAAACGTGCTAACTAAAGAACAGGACAAATAAGGAAATAGTCATTATTTCTAACACCCTCCCTTAAACTAGATGTGCTAACATCTAGTTTATAAAGCAATAAACGTGTTTTTCAATTCTTTCATCGTCTTGCATAGACAAACTCGATCAAAACTATCATCTCTATCTGGTTAGGCATGATCAACTGTTTTATGTTGATTGGTACTTTAACCATCAACGAATACTTTTGGTTTCCTCTTAGGGATCCACTGACCTCTCCGTTTGGGCCTTCTCTTGTATATGTCATCCCCCAACAAGTGAGAACCGCAACTCTTTCTCATTACTTGTTGGATGACACAAAACCAAATCTGCTTCACTCACAGATCTACCTACTTCAATCATATGCATATATACCTATTCTTTAATAGGCATTTCATCAAAAATTTCTCTCGAGCACTCCACAAATGTCCAACACTATAACTGTAAAGGACCGTAAATCCGTACCAATTTGAGCTGATTAATATCTTACACCTTCAACCCAAAATGCACGAAAATACAGATCTTTAATAGAAAGAAATAAGAGGACGAGAAAGATAAGATAGAACTAATAGAATAGAATAAGAAGAAGAACACACTGAACAGAATCAGAGTAAACACGAATTCCGCAGCGGAACGAATAAAATTTATTATACAACATATCTTTAAGACAAAAAACTGAATTTGTATATACATACCATATCAGAGTCTAACTCATATACATCACAATGAAAAAAGTCTATAAATAACTAACAATGAAGTCTCCTGCTTTGAGCTCCTCCAAGTGTATCTGTAAAAGCCTAAAACACTTGACTGCCCGTACAAATTTGGGCACCCAAGAGTTTAGGGAAAACAAACAAAATAAACTTTGGGTCAGTCATTGGACTGGTGTGAGTAAATTCCAACCATATCGTTTAACTTTGAAAATCCTTTTGAAACAAAAGGATAATAGTAAGACGAACCCACACATAAACTCGGACGGTTTTTACCTTACTTAACCCAAATATTTTGATACCAAAATCCAGTGATATCATAATAATGTATAATCATGTAAATAACTGAATAGCAGAACACTTGCATCTCACGCTCCACATATATAGTATAAAATCAAAAATCGCAAGGCGCTTATTGGAGATTGGATTCCAGCTATGACAAGGTATGGGACCACCTCCCGATCAGTGTACTCTAGAGGGGATACGCTGGGGTTCAACAAGAACATCTTGCAACCCGGCCCACACATGACCGACCACTCATTTCTCTTGAGTGCATCGAATATATTGCCACCTACGGTTGGGCCCACATAACCGTTATCCGAAGATACAGAAACAAAAGAAGAACAAATACAAATTTTCTCTAGATGGTGACAATACACCCTAATGGGAATGACCCACATAGCCATGTTGCCTGCCCAATTTTTGTCATTTCCTGGTTGTGAGGCTAGAGGCCACGTCTTTCTTCAGAACATCTGATCACCATTCACTTTGAATGCCACATCGTCAAACCCGTCAATTCACTAATCGATTTCCAAAAATATCACGGGTATAAAAAGCTAAAAGGAACGAATTCCTCTGCCACCAGACGTAATACCTTTAAGAGATCAATTGTACGTGATTTATTAGGTATACACTGTCATACACTCGTCTATATAAGTTGTCCTGGGACTGGACAAATAGAAAGCACCTATCTGGAATAGAACGGCCCTTGCACTTCACTCCGTCTTCAATTATCTTCAGCGTAATCTAATTTGCAGCCCCTATGCCTATACGGAGTGTTTTTCAGATAATATATCCGACCGGTCTCTCCGTATTGACAACGGTGGTCAAAACACTTCGATAATCGGTTATTTAACTATCGAGGTAAAAACAAACATCCATTCAAATGTACAACCAAACATCACACAAACACTGGCCCTTTTATTTAATACTAACTTTCTAGTTTCCCATATCTTCCCAGATATTTCCCCAAAACCCGTTTAAACCTTCACATTTCTTGGAAAACAATTCTAGTTATCTTAACTCTTGTTTTCCCCTATTTCAAAATATATGTTATTAACGTTCGAAAACATTCCCCTCTTTTCCCACATTTCTTATTTGACTTAAAACCAATGTCGAACGACATAATTTATCATTAATGTTGTTTCTATCAATTTCCAAACTTTAAATATTTCCATTTACTACGGGGAATATATTAAACCTCAATTATTCGTCTTTGTTCCCAACCCAACATAACACTCATATATTTCTTTGGACAAACACCGTTGCTTATTACTTTAGAATAAGTGGATTTCAAACCAAACTGTTTCCATTTCCTAGGGAATAGTGCTATATATAAAAATCACACTTAAGCTTGGTCAACAACGTAAATTTATCGTTATAGTTTTAACTTGCAATACGCTGTAATAATCCCCCTTTTATAACTAATCTCGACGTCTCTGTCCGTTACAAACTAATACCATCCCTCGGTAATAGTGGAGTCATTCAAATTGGGGTATTTTATTTACCTCTCAGACCATGATCGACAACGTTCTCACCTTAGAACAAATATAAGTCCGTAACTCTGAACTCCTTATTACTAATATATCAATTAAACTGTATTTCTTACTTTATTTTAAATATGGTTTTATGACGCCATATCCTTATTTTGAAAACTGTGTTGTTTATAATTGTTTACATTAGTCATTAACTCTTCGCTTCATCTTCCTTATACAAATCTTTAAACTTCTCTTATCATACATCCATAACGTTCTTCGTCTTGTGACCATTTCCTTTTTATTCGAATTATTATACCCAATTCTGGTGAACATCTCATCATAAACTCACTACCATGAAATTCATTAAATAGTGATTAACTTGATCATTTGCTGAAGTAAAAAAGTTTACTTCATTATTAATGAACAATACTAATTATACTAGTTCAAATAATTATTTAAACTTCATTCATTAAAAAGGTAATTAAATCTTATTAACTTTGATTAATTTATTTCTAAACTATTTTCATTAGATTAATTGATGACCAATTATTCTAAAAATCAATTTCAAATAAACAGTTGATTTAATCAACTTCAAACCATCAGTTAATTTGTTAACTGATTTTAATTACTTCTTACCATTAGATTTATATAATTAATCTAAAAATATTTCTTAACTGTTTGCTTTAAAATAATTATCTAAATTATTCACTTGTAGGATAATTACAGCTTTATAACTTATCAAATAATCGTTTATATTTACTTTATAAAACGAACCATAAAATGCCAGTTTATAATATAACATCTATTAAAATTTAAAACTTCTCTTTAATTATAAAAATATAATTCTTTTAACTTTGTTGATTCGCCTACCGGCAAATCAACTTTTTACAAAGAGATGAGTTTATGGTCGGTGCTTCCACTTTCTTAATCGATATTGTCTATAGATTTAATCCAAATAACGTTGAATTTCCATTCAATCATCAATATCTACATAGGATTTTAACGTCATTTGGGTTCAAACTATGCATATATGAATAATATAAAACAAGCAGTACATATAAATATTTGAGGAATCCGGTTGGATTCCTCCAACCGGTTTCCTGCATCCATCGATGTTAGTCAACACAATCAACATAAATTTCATAATATGGAATATTATAATCGATAGGATTATATCCAGCTAATGATGTACATATATGCAACGATATATATAATTTAACCAATTAAACTGTAATCTATCTAAACGACCATCACCCAGCATTCAACCACTTTTTAAAATATAATTAGAATATTTTAAAATAGATCAGAGTTAGTGAATTTACGCACCAGTGCGCGTTAACCATTAAATAACGATTTGCGTCAGTTGATTATACCCGACGTTCAATTCTGCCATAAATTCAAACGAGCTCCAAATCGCTTCGAACCAGCTTTACGGTGTAGCCCTCTTTCCTTCCCACTCGGCCAATCCAACTTTTCTTGCGTCCGTTTATGCTCTTTATCCTAGGCTTCCCATATACAAACTGCTTCATCAGTCCGTTTACCCCTCATATATATTAATTCATATACCTCCATCCTTCTCGTAAGATCTATATGCCTTGCTCTCTCTACCTGTTATTTATGGTATTTACTTCAATTTTGCTGTGTCTAGAATAGCAAACCTTCATCTTTGTTTCTCTTTTGTGTTAAATCCATTCAGACTGCAAAGTTCACTTTGAACAAGGAGATGCCTAGTTTTCACACTAACCCTTTTTGTTTGGACTCGTATGTCATGTACACAAACTATTCTCGTTTGAACTCATCACGTGACTATGATTATGTTGCTCCTGTACACATTTTTAACCCACCCACTCACATACGAAATGAATTAACGTGCATCAGTTGTGCACCACTAACACTTCACCGCGTCTTTCTTAATTCATGTGCACAAGCTTCACCACGCTGGACCCGCTGTTACCCCCAAATCCAACGCGACAACACCAACCAGACACCATTCTTGCCACGTGCCATTACCCCTCCTTCACGTTGAACAGCAAACAGCTCAAACTCCCCTTCAAGCAAACCTCCCACGCCATGTTTCTGTAAAGCCATCGAACTACCTTTACATCCATCCTCCTTCAGTAGTTCATGCGAATTCTCTTGGGTCCAACGCCTCCAAACTTTCACCAAATCCCTCATACTGAAACCATGCCATACTATACGCTATCAGTACCCGCTCACCAGTCCCCAAAACTCCACTGTTCCACCACCCTTAAGCCATACATACTTCACATTATATATTTCCTTACTTGTTACGGAATAGAGCATGTCCCTAGGTTAGTATAGGTGTGCGCAAGCAAAGAGTCTACAGTCTTTTGTTTTACCTTACTGTTTGGTTTTCTTCATTGTTAAGGAGTAGGACGTGGTATAGGTTTTAGCGTAGCTGTTCACACTATGTACTAAGGCATGGGCGTTACTCAGGTAGGTTCTGTTTTCGAAATATTAGCCGGGGAGAAAGTCGTCGTTCCTTAGAGATGAAGGTAAAACGATTTGATTTTTATTTTATTTTTTATATACACCTGGAATTTTCTTTCATACGAAGTAATATACAAAACTACCCCATACGAGTTGCTATGGACAAAAATAAAAATACAGTCATGTCCAGTGAGGTGCCACGATCCCAAAAATATAATAATATCGGTAGGTTAACTCATATTATAAAACCCCAAAATATTGATACAGAGTGCTGTAACGACCCAGAAAATCTGAACCAATTTAAATTTTTTAAATTGGCTAAAATAATGGATTTTAAATATTTAAAATAAATATTTTAAATAATAGCAATGAAAACGGAGTTTGAATCAACAATTGAAAATGAATATAATTAATTCTAATTATAAACAAGGCCTGAAATGGCGCTGTAGCTTCAAATTTTGAATTCAAACTTTGTCGGACTGTACCGGGTGCAAAACAAAACGGATTTGAGTGAAACCAAAAATATTTAAATCTGTTAGTGAATACCTTTCTAACGAATCTGAAAAATCAAATTTTCAAAACGGAAAACAAAAGTTATGGCCAAATGAATTTTCAGAAAGGTAGCTATGGAATTTATATAGCCCGTGAAATTGGCCATTTTGCATACGACCTCGGAATTCGACGAAACCACTTTTGTTGGATCCGGGATGTGAAGTTATTGCTAGGTTTCAAATTTCATAATTTTTGAAGCTAGTATGTGAGCGTGGCAAAGGAAAACGTGTTTTGGTCAATTATAGTTAAATTGGATCGACCAGAAATGGGCCATTTTGCAAACGGTCTCAGAATTCGCCGAAACTAGTTTTGTTGGGACAGTATCGTCAAAACATAGCTAGATTTATTTTTCTGGAATTTTTCGAATCAGTTTGTGGCCCTGGAAAATTGAAATGTACGTTCAAATTTAATATTGAATGTTTTATATTTTAATTTGAAGGAAAACTGACTAAAACATTCGAATGGGCCTTCGAAACATATCCCATTGTGTTCGGAATGGGGGTTAAACGCTAGGGACGACAGTCGTTGGGTTTAGATTGGTGGTCGTGTCAGAAAATTTTAAAACTTCCTCGACCAATCATATTTTTTTTTCAAAAAAAAAAAATCCCTCATTTTCTCTCTCCCCGTAATCGCGATTAACGGCGGAAACCACCTCCAACCTTCCCGTTCATTTTCCGGCGCCGCCACGCCACGATAGGCCTCACCACCACCCAATCTTCAAAGCCCTCTCTCCCCTCTTCCAATCAACACCAGCCACCCCCTGTCTCGTGCCCCCATCACCGAGATCCGCGCCCAGGAAGTTCTCGACTTCCCACCGCCGCCGTCGACGCATGGGGCCACCGAAGTGGACCCCCCTTCGGGCGCACGTGCGCCACACGACCCCCTACAACGCTGCAAACTTCGATCGTCCAACCGCTACACGGATTTGCGTGAAAATCCAAACCTAGTTTTGAAGAAAAATAGAGGTATACGGCTGTTTAATTAAAAACTGTTTTTAACAGTTTAAAACTGTTGCAAACTTTGAAAAATCATATCTTTTTCGATTCTTGACGAAATTCGATGAAACAGGAAACATCGTGACCGTGTGGACGTCTTCTGCATTGTAGAAGAGACCGCATATTTTTCTGAGCCTTCCGCTATTTTTGGTGGAGTGGAACCCAATGTGAGATTTCTAATTTATAAACGATATGGAAAACGACGATGTATAAATTATGTAGTCGATGTATGAGTTATATAAGCGTTGTACACCTCATGTATAAGCGTTGTATAAGTTGTACGTTCGATGTATAAGTTATATATGCGTTGTAAAAATTATATATGTGTTGAAATAGAAGTGAATTGCTATATATATATATATATATATATATATATATATATATATATATACGCCCCTCGTCCACAAACCATGGACGATATTTATTGGTTGTGATTGGTGTGAAAATTGATTGATAGCGAATGGTTGATTGGGATTGTTTGTGGTTGATATTGATTGATTGTGGTTGAAAAATACCTGTTTGTGGTTGATAAATATTTGGTCGAAACCACATAGGATTAGTTTGTGGAAATGAAATAAATATATACATGCCTCCTGCGTGCGAACTAGATGCATGATCCCCATTGTCAAAAACCGCGAGGTTTTAAGGTAGAGCGAGGAGTCGTACTAGGGACGATCCCGGTTTTAACTACCCTGCCGTTATGCTGCCGAAATTTTGAATAATATTCATGTATTTGAATTATTTTCATTTGTTGAAACTATATTTATTCGTTGAATAGAAAACCTTCATGTGTTGAGTCGATATTCATTTGTTGAATTGAAATTCATGTGTTGAACGGTATTCGTGTTTTAAATATAAAAATCACATTTTTATATATATATATATAAACTATAGAAAACCTCCATGTGTTGAATCGATATTCATTCGTTGAATAGAAATTCATGTGTTGAATGGTATTCATATTTTGAAATAAATTGTTTTATAATAAAAATCACCTTTTTATCATCTATATGAACTATGTAAAATGACCTTGTTTTAAAAGAAATTGTTTTATAATAAAAATCATATTTTTATTACCTATATGAACTATATAAAATAATAGTGTTTTGAAATGAATTGTTTTACAATAAAAATCACATTTTTATTATATACATGAATTGTTAAATATAGTGAAGTGTTGAAATAGAAGACAGATAAAAATATCATTTTTATCAAATGTATGAAAAGAATGTAGCTTTGAAATCGAAGAATCGATATATATATATATATATATATATATAAATAGAATTAAAATATATCGAATAACGACGCTGCAGTTCGTATTTTGAAACCGTGATTTCAAACGATTATACCGGGAGATCCGACCATCGGATTTTCCTGAAATCGCAACCGTTGGGTTCGCCTTGGAAATATCTTTCCAACGGCACCAACTTTGTAAAAATCCAACGGTTGGATTGTCTGGAATGTTTAATTCAAATCCGAAGAAAAACAGCGCCAGAAATGATTATCTTTATATATATATATATATAAATATAATTATATTCAATCGAATAACGACACTGCAGTTCGTATTTTGAAATCGAAACTTCAAACGATTATACCGGGAAATCCGACCGTCGGAATTTCCCGAAACTGGAACCGTTGGATTCATTTTGAAAAGATCTTTCTAATGATATAAATTTTGTGATGATCCAACGGTTAGATTTTCAGATATGTGTAAATCAAATCTGAAGAAAAACAGCGCCACGGTCGCGTTATGGCCCGAAGCGTCGTTTTGAATATATTGGCTATTTTAAAATAAATAAATAAAATAGCGATAAATCGTTATAAAATATTATAAACGATATGGATGTGATTTAGAAATTAACTGAAGGTTGGCTAAGTCGAATGGTTTCCTGGGTGTTGATCTGATGTTGGTTTCGGCCTTCGGGGTTAATATTTGTGAAATCGTTCTCTTACTGATTGACGGTTAGTGACTAATGAATTGGAATGATGCGTGTGTATGATAGTGTTACACTTGTTTATTATATACGTGAGTTGTTCAGAAGACCGGGTTTACACCATTCCGAATAACTGAATCGACGATAAGTAATCGAAGATAAAAACGATGGTCGAAAACCGGAGATCTTCACCTCGTTTGGATGGTAATCGAGGTCCTGATTGGGAGGCATCCCGAAATATGGAAAACGAGTGGTGATCATCCAAACGTACGTGGTGATCGATGGGTTTGCAAGGTATTTAGTGCCTCCGGTTTCGTTCAGACCCAGAACGGACTTGCAAATGGACAGTGTCTCTTACATTGGAATTTATTCTGTGTGATTGATAACCATCAGTTGCACGATGTGAATTGCCTGTGTGGCATGCTAAGATGCAGTGATAAGGGCTTCTGTTGAAAAGAAAAGTCTTGTGGTGATGATCAAAGCACCACCTGTGTGGCGTAGCTTTGTGTATAACGTGAAATCGCGAGCCTCACACCCCGGTATGAACCAGAAACGGGAGAGGACATCAGGGAGGGCCTGCGTTTCTTTCTAGCTAGAAGTGGCGTCAGTGGTTTTACACGCCCTGACGAGTTTGACTTATGTGGTTGTTACTGTTGCGAGGCGCCTCGGTTAGATCGGACGATCCGGGTCCGATGGAGCCATTCGTTGGCTCATTTACACCCCAAAGGGTGGGGAAACGCAGTGTTCAGGAATTTTAATCCACATCGGTGGACCGACCCTGACGATCCAAGGGTCACTCGAGCTCTGATCCTGAGGGGTGGGTT
Source organism: Allium sativum (assembly GCA_030737875.1). Classification (NCBI taxonomy): domain Eukaryota; kingdom Viridiplantae; phylum Streptophyta; class Magnoliopsida; order Asparagales; family Amaryllidaceae; genus Allium; species Allium sativum. The sequence continues at coordinate 889,187,919 of CM060916.1, read as the reverse complement.
AGAGCGTCTCGAAGTCGGTAAGGACTATCTTTTGCCTTGGTTCATGACGGAAATCCAATTTCCAAATACGTGACTGTGCGGTTTTGATTGTATACCTATATATGGCGACATAGTGGTATGGGGCATTAATGCCGTCTATGATTGATAGTTATGATTGGAAGTTGTTTTCAAAACATATAAACACTAGCAATAATATCAAATGCTTTTGTTTTATTCGTATCAAGCATATTTTGGCCGTTATAAGGTAAAAAACTCTATCCTCCGGTTTGCGTTGCATTGTGTGATGGGAACTGAGTCTTATAATGGCTTCATTTTTATAAAAAGCATCGCGATGATTAAAAGAATGATTTGTTTTAAAGCACTGGCAATCCAATGGAGTAAACCCGTTCCACGAAAGTGGCGTGGTCCTGTGATTAGCCATATATTAAATGTGTTGAGTAGATTTCTCATACCAGTCCCATGACTGACTCGTAGTTTGTTTCACTTTCAAACTCAGGTGCCCCTTTTTCTACACGGGCAGTCTTGTATTCAGGTTTAGCTGGTTCTTTCTGGATAGCTGGAGCTGAAGATGTATTCTATCATTTATCTCTTTTTATGCTGTTCAGCTCCTATTATACATTATGTTTGTTTTTCCGCTGTAGACATATATGTATAGTTGAACTGTATTTGTACTAAGTAAGATCCGGTATACTGTGTAACTCTGATGATTACTTTTATCCAGTATATTCTATTGTTCATTATCTGGTGTATTTATTTGATTCTGTTCTGCTATTATCTGTTTCTTTGTTATATTCCAAAGATTACCCTTGTCTCCGTCCGTATGGGGTTTCGGTTCGTCTCAATGTGGTATCAGAGCTTTGGTTAAGCTTAGTGCTGGAATATAACATATTAACGAACTCGTCAGAAATAGAACCAGTAGTGTTCTAGGATGGGCAACTCTATACAGATAGGATCAGCAATATCCTAGTATGAGTAAAGCAGAAGGAAATTACACCTCAATAGACACATTTACATTTGAAGTATATGTTTCTATATTTTAAATTACCTTTTCCGTGACCTGACACTTGATCTGCCATTTGCAGAAGTACTAGAAAATGAGTGTCAGAAACAGGAGAAATGCAGAACCCGATCTAGAGGCTCTATTAAAGAGATATCGAAATCTGAACGGAGCACAGTTCTCGGGCAATGAATCTATTATTCAGACTCAAGCTTGGATGAGTTCTGTCGAAAGAATTTTTGAGCGTATCCAGCTGAGAGATGACCAGAAACAGTTAGTAGCATCTTGGGCGCTCAAAGAAGAAGCTTTAATCTGGTGGGAAACAATCATCAAAGATAATCCAGAAGGTGATATCACCTGGGACAGATTCAAAGTGATTTTCCTAGAAAGATTTACTCCTCCTGAAGCGACGGAGCGATTATGTGATGAATTTTCTTATCTAATACAAGGAGATATGACCATCCCAGAATATCATAAGAAATTCAACGAACTTTCTCACTTTGCTCCTCATCTGATTCAAGATCCAAAGAGGAAAAATCTGAGATTTATTCATGGCCTGCAAAGGAGATATCAGAATAGTGTACTGAGGAATGTGAAGCTTCCTTTTTCTGAAATGATATACATGGCTTATCAGTATGAAGATCTCCATAAGAAAGGAATGTTACGCGACGAAGAAGAAGTCTGTTCTAGTGACAAAGAAGAGTCGGAAACTGATATTCCTGAAGCCAGTACGGGATCTGAGGTTAATAAGAAGCCCAGTACCAAGAGAAAAAGGGCTGAATCTGGAAACAAACCTGTATCGACCGCCACGTGCTCAAGCTGCAATAGATGAGGTCATTTGGCGATCAGTTGCAAATCTTGGAACCAACAAAGAAAGAATAAGTTCAAACCCAGGAAGGGGTTTCAAGAGAATAGAAAGTGCAGTCAATGCCATCAAGCTGGTCATCTTTCCAAGGCCTGCCCGCTATCTCAGAAATATGAAGCAGTACAAGTGAATGAAGTGGCAGAAGTGCCTACATCTTCGTCTGCTCAGGAAAGGTCTGATGTTTTAAAAGGCACGCTCAATGTCAAGGACATTCCAGTTAAAGTACTGTTTGATACTAGCGCGTCACGAAGCTTTATTGCAAAGAGTGCAGTCAAGAAGTTGGATTTGAAATTGAAAAAGCTCAAAGAACCAATGACTGTACAAAATCCAGTTGGGGGTTCCATCAGTCTTAGTTGGGTTTGTGGGGTGCCTGTCTCTTTTTCCTGCTACAAATTCCCTACTATCCCTGTCGTCATGAATTTTTAATGAATTCGATCTTATTCTGGGATTGGATTGGCTAACCAAATATGAAGCAGAGGTTAGATGCGCCGAGAGAGTTGTTAGAGCTAAGATTAAATCAGGGAATTATATAACCATACCGTGTGAAGGTCAGAAATCTAATAGAAAAGACTTCTGGGCAGCTCTAAATGTTTCTCCAGCCTAAATAGAAAATATCCCTGAAGTTACAGAGAATATTCCTGACCTCATCAAAGAAATTCCTGTCGTCAAGCACTATGCGGATGTGTTCGAAGAAGTAGTTCGCTTACCTCCGCAGAGAGAAATAGATTTCAAAATTGCTTTGATTCCCAATGCAAGGCCGGTAGTTCACGCTATTCGAAGAATGTCCTTGAAAGAGAAAGAAGAACTTGACAATCAAACACGACAGCTAGTATGGAAGGGTCTAATCAGGCCTAGTTTCTCTAATTGGGGAGCAGCAGTGGTGTTTGTCCCAAAATCTGACGGTACTCAGCGTCTATGTGTGGATTATCGTGATTTAAACAAACAGACCATAAAGAATAAATATCCATTGCCGCGTATTGATGATTTGTTGGATCGATTAAATGGTGCACAAGTATTTTCACGAATGGACCTAGCTACAGGTTTCCATCAACTTCGTATCGCCGAGGAATGTGTTCCTTTGACAGCATTCAGAGGTCCAGATTTATTCTACGAGTGATTAGTAATGCCGTTCGGCTTATGTAACGCTCCAGCCTATTTCTTCAATCTAATGAACAAAGTATTCAGAGGAGTTTTGAATAAATTTGTTCTGCTTTTTATTGATGATATTCTAATCTTCTCTAAATCAAAGGCCGAACATGAAAAGCATTTGGAACAGGTTCTGGAAATCCTCAGAAGGAATGTGTTGAAAGCAAAGTTTTCCAAATGTATATTCTGGCAAGATGAAGTGAAATTTCTGGGCCATGTCGTATCAAAAGAAGGAATTGCCGTGGATCCAAGCAAAATCACAGCTATTCAGAATTGGAAACAGCCCAGTACCCCCACGGAAGTCCGGAGATTTCTCAGATTGGCTAGCTATTACCGGAAGTTCGTTAAAAACTTTTCGAAAATATCTGGTCACTTAACGAAGCTTACAAAGAAGCACTCTAAATTCAAATGGACTCCAGAAAGTGAGGAGGCTTTTGAAGAGCTAAAGTTAAGATTAACGACTGCTCCAGTGTTAACCATCATCGATGGAAATCAGGATTTGAAAGTCTGGACTGATGCTTCTAGAGAAGGCCTTGGCGCAGTGTTAATGCAAAGGGGTCAAGTGATTGCTTATGCTAGCCGTCAGCTGAAGCCGCACGAGAAGAACTACGTAACTCATGATCTTGAGTTATTGGCTATAGTATTCGCCTTGAAAATCTGGAGGCACTATCTACTGGGTGAGAGATTTGAACTGTTTACAGATCACCAGTCGTTAAAGTATCTGTTCACCCAAAAGGACTTGAATCTGAGGCAGCAACGTTGGCTACAGTTCCTTGCAGCATATGACTTTGAGATTATATACACTCCAGGGAAAGCCAATGTCGTGGCCGATGCGCTGAGCCGAAAGAATGTAATGATCGCCAGCTTTATTATTACGACTTCCTTGATTGACAAAATATCTATTCTTCAGAAGGAGGATGTCATTAAAGATATGATCAAAAGGATTCAGAAAGTCGAACCCTCTTGTTTTCAAATAGATAACGATGAGACCCTGAGATTGAAAGGAAGGATTTGTGTTCCAGATGTCCCAGAGTTAAAAAGGGAAGTGTTAGACGAGTGTCACAAGTCCAAGCTGAGTATCCATCCTGGTGTGGCCAAAATGTATAACGATCTCAAACGAACATTCTGGTGGAAGGCTATGAAAAGAGACGTTTCAATATATGTTAGTCGATGCCCTACTTGCCAGCTAGTCAAAAGTGACCAACAGAAATTGGCTGGATTGTTACAACCGCTAGAAGTTCCTGGTTGGAAGTGGGAACATATTTCTATGGATTTCATTGATGGTCTGCCCAGAACCAGAAAAGGGAATGACAGTATTTGGGTGATCATAGATCGCTTCACGAAGACCGCCCATTTCATACCTGTCAGATCAAACAGAACTACTCAGAGTCTGGCGCAGATATACTTCAGGGAAATAGTTAGACTACATGGAGTGCCGCTCAGTATAGTCAGTGATAGAGATACAATATTTACTAGCAAATTCTGGGAGGCATTTCAAGTCGAGTTGGGAACAAAGCTGAACTTGAGCACCGCTTATCATCCTCAGACAGACGGTCAGACTGAGAGGGTGAATCGTATTTTAGAAGATCTATTGCAGGCTTGTGTTATAGATTTCGGTGGATCATGGGAAGACCATCTGCATTTGGCTGAATTCTCATATAACAACAGCTACCAGGCGAGCCTGACAATGTCGCCATTCGAAGCATTGTATGGTAGACCGTGCCGATCTCCTGCTTGTTGGGTTGAACCCGGTAATAGACTTGTGTTGGGGCCTGATATGATTCGAGAAGCTGCCGACAAAGTCGATTTTATTAAGAAGCGATTACTCGCTGCTCAAAGCCGACAAAAGAGCTACGCCGATAGGAGAAGAAGAGATATATCCTTTGTTGTTGGCAACTATGTATATCTGAAAGTATCGCCGATGAGAGGAGTAATCCGATTCGGTAAAACGGGGAAATTGGCGCCCAAATTCATTGGTCCATTTCCTATTCTGGAACGGATCGGAACTCTCGCTTATAGGGTTAAATTGCCTGATTGGTTGCCTGGAGTCCATGATGTATTTCATATATCTCAACTTCGAAAGCACGTTCATGATCCAGACTTGATCGTGGAAGAAGCAGCTCAACAGGATATTGAAATTACCCCAGAATTAGCTGTGAGAAGAGAGCCGCTAAAGATTATCGGCAAAGAAACCAAAGAACTGAGGAACAAGAAGGTTCACTTAGTCAAAGTGCAATGGAGTGGAGATCCACGAGATTGTACTTGGGAAACTGAGGAGAGCATTCAGAAAGCTTATCCTAGATGCCGAGTAGATATCTCTGATTGACTCCGGTGCAAGGTACATTTACCCTACTTTGCATTACCAATTAGTTCTCTACTCTGTTGTTATTTTCTTTTCATGGATGTGCACTTTTAACTTTATAGTCTGAATGATTTTAAGAGAATAGAAATTGATTTGTATGATTTTGAAAAGTTAAAATCAATTTGATTGCTGTTTGTGTTGTGTGATAGTAAATTAGATTAATTAAATTATTGAAATGATAGTTAATTTAATTAATAAGAGAATAATGGTAGAATTTATTCATTTAAATCATACATTGAACTGATTAGAAAATAGATAGAAATATATACTTGTGCATTATATATGTTTGAACAGGTAAATGGATTGGCTGTTGAGTAAAGATTTTATTTGCGTGCCCAACAAATAGGTAAACCTTAATGAGTTGGATGCGAAATATTATTATATCAACTCTTGTGAATTCCATTGGATGCGGAGTGCTGGTTTTTCTGTGTGAAATAATAAATGTCGCCATAGGAGAGTAACAATTAATTTTGAACTACATTACATGGCATACTTCTGGAAGATAGGCATACTTCATCCTATACCACATAAGCATTTGGAGTTTGTGTGACGAGGTGGAAGATTTATCATACGAGCGAGAGACTTGTATGGCGATGACTATATTTTACAGGTTGAACTGATGACTGATATGGACTATTTAAATTGTAACGATAAAATTGCAAGATTAATAAAAACCCCACACGGGTCTGGAGTTGACAATAATCACGTCTCTCTAGTTATTAGATACGGCACATGGACTATTTGTTTCCCACACGGGACAGGGTGACGAGAATTTATTCTATGGAGTTATTATCAGTACACGCTCCCCTGTAAACACCAGAATATATCACTATAAATATGTGTATGCTTATTAGGATTTATTGGGTACCTAATACGGCCCAATAAATTTCCAAACCCCTCCCCGTACAAAGGAGGTTATGGCGAAATTTTTCGAAAATTCCGGGTGTTAGCCAAATTTTTGAAGAATTTGAAAATTCTCAGAAACTGAAAAGTTGGAGAATTAAAGCCAGATCGAACGTAGAGTTGATTAATCAAACCACTTTCGACTTTGTTCCTTTTCGGGGACGAAAAGTTTTAAGTGGGGGAGATTGTAACGACCCAGAAAATCTGAACCAATTTAAATTTTTTAAATTCGCTAAAATAATGGATTTTAAATATTTAAAATAAATATTTTAAACAATAGCAATGAAAACGGAGTTTGAATCAACAATTGAAAACGAATATAATTAATTCTAATTATAAACAAGGCCTGGAATGGCGCTGCAGTTTCAAATTTTGAATTCAAACTTTGTCGGACTGTACCGGGTGCAAAACAAAACGGATTTGAGTGAAACCAAAAATATTTAAATCTGTTAGTGAATACCTTTCTAACGAATCTACAAAATCGAATTTTCATAACGGAAAGCAAAAGTTATGGCCAAATGAATTTTCAGAAAGGTCGCTATGGAATTTATATAGCCCGTGAAATTAGCCATTTTGCATACGACCTCAGAATTCGACGAAACCACTTTTGTTGGATCCAGGATGTGAAGTTATTGCTAGGTTTCAAATTTCATAATTTTTGAAGCTAGTATGTGAGCGTGGCAAAGGAAAACGTGTTTTGGTCAATTACAGTTAAATTGGATCGACCAGAAATGGGCCTTTTTGCAAACGGTCTCAGAATTCGACGAAACTAGTTTTGTTGGGACCATATCGTCAAAACATAGCTAGATTTATTTTTCTGGAATTTTTCGAATCAGTTTGTGGCCCTGGAAAATTGAAATGTACGTTCAAATTTAATATTGAATGCTTTATATTTTAATTTGAAGGAAAACTGACTGAAACATTCGAATGGGCCTTCGAAACATATCCCATTGTGTTCGGAATGGGGGTTAAATGCTAGGGACGACAGTCGTTGGGTTTAGATTGGTGGTCGTGTCAGAAAACCCCTTTAAAACTTCCCCGGCCAATCATTTTAAAAAAAAAATCCCTCATTTTCTCTCTCCCCGTAATCGCGATTAACGGCGGAAACCACCTCCAACCTTCCCGTTCATTTTCTGGTGCCGACACGCCACGATAGGCCTCACCACCACCCAAACTTCGAAGCCCTCTCTCCTCTCTTCCAATCAACACCAGCCACCCCCTGTCCCGTGCCCCCATCACCAAGATCCGCGCCCAGGAAGTTCTCGACTTCCCACCGCCGCCGTCGACGCCTGGGGTCACCGAAGTGGACCCCCCTTCAGGCGCACGTGCGCCACACGACCCCCTACAACGCTGCAAACTCCGATCGTCCAACCGCTCACGGATTTGCGTGAAAATCCAAACCTAGTTTTGAAGAAAAACAGAGGTATACGGCTGTTTAATTAAAAACTGTTTTTAACAGTTTAAAACCGTTGCAAACTTTGAAAATTCATATCTTTTTCGATTCTTGACGAAATTCGATGAAACAGGAAACATCGTGACCGTGTGGACGTCTTCTGCATTCTAGAAGAGACCGCATATTTTTCTGAGCCTTTTGCTATTTTTTGTGGAGTGGAACCCAATGTGAGATTTCTAATTTATAAACGATATGGAAAACGACGATGTATAAATTATGTAGTCGATGTATGAGTTATATAAGCGTTGTACACCTCATGTATAAGCGTTGTATAAGTTGTACGTTCGATGTATAAGTTATATATGCGTTGTAAAAATTATATATGTGTTGAAATAGAAGTGAATTGCTATATATATATATATATATATATATATATATATATATATATATATATATATATACGCCCCTCATCCACAAACCATGGACGATATTTATTGGTTGTGATTGGTGTGAAAATTGATTGATAGCGAATGGTTGATTGGGATTGTTTGTGGTTGATATTGATTGATTGTGGTTGAAAAATACCCGTTTGTGGTTGAGAAATATTTGGTTGAAAACACATAGGATTAGTTTGTGGAAATGAAATAAATATATACATGCCGCCTGTGTGCGAACTAGATGCATGATCCCCATTGTCAAAAACCGCGAGGTTTTAAGGTAGAGCGAGGAGCCGTACTAGGGACGGTCCCGGTTTTAACTACCCTGCCGTTATGCTGCCGAAATTTTGAATAATATTCATGTGTTTGAATTATTTTCATTTGTTCAAACTATATTTATTCGTTGAATAGAAAACCTTCATGTGTTGAGTCGATATTCATTCGTTGAATTGAAATTCATGTGTTGAACGGTATTCGTGTTTTAAATATAAAAATCACATTTTTATCTATATATATAAACTATAGAAAACCTTCATGTGTTGAATCGATATTCATTCGTTGAATAGAAATTCATGTGTTGAATGGTATTCATATTTTGAAATAAATTGTTTTATAATAGAAATCACCTTTTTATCATCTACATGAATTATGTAAAATGACCTTGTTTTAAAAGAAATTGCTTTATAATAAAAATCCTAATTTTATTATCTATATGAACTATATAAAATAATAGTGTTTTCAAATGAATTGCTTTACAATAAAAATCACAATTTTATTATATACATGAATTGTTAAATATAGTGAAGTGTTGAAATAGAAGACAGTTAGATAAAAATATCATTTTTATCAAATGTATGAAAAGAATGTAGCTTTGAAATCGAAGAATCGATATATATATATATATATATAAATAGAATTAAAATATATCGAATAACGACACTGCAGTTCGTATTTTGAAACCGTGATTTCAAACGATTATACCGGGAGATCCGACCATCGGATTTTCCTGAAATCGCAACCGTTGGGTTCGCCTTGGAAATATCTTTCCAACGGCACCAACTTTGTAAAAATGCAACGGTTGGATTGCCTGGAATGTTTAATTCAAATCTGAAGAAAAACAGCGCCAGAATCTATTATATATTATATATATATATATATATATATATATAATTATATTCAATCGAATAACGACGCTGCAGTTCGTATTTTGAAATCGAAACTTCAAACGATTATACCGGGAGATCCGACCGTCGGAATTTCCCGAAAATGGAACCGTTGGATTCGTTTTGAAAAGATCTTTCTACTGATGTAAATTTTGTGATGATCCAACAGTTAGATTTTCAGATATGTGTAAATCAAATCTGAAGAAAAATAGCGCTACGGTCGCGTTATGGCCCGAAGCGTCGTATTGAATATATTGGCTATTTTAAATAAAATAAAAAAATTAGCGATAAATCGTTATAAAATATTATAAACGATGTGGATGTGATTTAGAAATTAACTGAAGGTTGGCTAAGTCGAATGGTTTCCTGGGTGTTGATCTGATGTTGGTTTCGGCCTTCGGGGTTAATATTTGGGAAATCGTTCTCTTACTGATTGACGGTTAGTGACTAATGAATTAAAATGATGCGTATGTATGATAGTGTTACACTTGTTTATTATATACGCGAGTTGTTCAGAAAGACCGGGTTTACCCTATTCTGAATAACTGAATCGACGATAAGTAATCGAAGATAAAAACGATGGTCGAAAACCGGAGATCTTCACCTCGTTGGATGGTAACCGAGGTCTTGATTGGGAGGCATCCCGAAATATGGATAACGAGTGGTGATCGATGGGTTTGCGAGGTATTTAGTGCCTCCAGTTTCATTCAGACCCAGAACGGACTTGCAAATGGATAGTGTGCCTGACATTGGAATTTATTCTGTGTGATTGATAACCATCAGTTGCACGGTGTGAATTGCCTGTGTGGCATGCTAAGATGCAGTGATCAGGGCTTCTGTTGAAAAGCAAAGTCTTGTGGTGATGATCAAAGCACCGCCTATGTGGCGTAGCTTTGTGTATAACGTGAAATCGCGAGCCTCACACCCCGGTATGAACCAGAAACGGGAGAGGACATCAGGGAGGGCCTGCGTTTCTTTCTACTAGAAGTGGCGACAGTGGTTTTACACGCCCTGACGAGTTTGACTTATGTGGTTGTTTGTGAAAACCCGTAACTTCCCCGTAAAGGAACGCGCGGATAGTTCGAGAACAAGCCACAACATAACACATATAACAAAACATTTCACTGTATATCACAACAATGCATCAGATTACAAGAATATACAGAGTATAAACAAATAAATATTACACAGAAATATCAGAGATTTAAATTACATTTAAATACATCGCAGCGGAAAATAATACAATACACAACTAGAATGAGATATACGGATACAAAGCTTTCCGGATATCGTTCCAGCTGTAAACCAGAATCCTGTGAATATAAATCTGCAAAACCAAAACTACTAGCTGCCCGTGTCAAAATAAGGGCACCCAGAGTTTAGGTTAAAACAATAAACTCCAGGTCAGTCATGTGACTGGTGTGAGAACTAAAACAGTTAATTATCTTTATTTTCAAAGTTAGGTAAATCAAGGGACCACGCCGTATAACACGGAACGGGTTTCCTCCCAAGAACACCAGTGCATATAAGTAAATAGCGCAATGCTTTTCTAAAAATGAAGCTATTATAAGACCCAGGTCCCATCACACAATGCAACGTAGCCGAGGATAGGGTTTTCCCTTATAATAGCCAAACATGCTTGATACGTTTAAAACAAATCACTTGATACTATAATAAGTGCATAGTGTATAAAAACAACTTCAAATCATAAATATCAATCATAGGCGGCATGAGCGTCCCATGCCACTATGTCGCCATATATAGGTTTACAAATAAAACCGCAAAGTCACGTATTTGGAAATTGGATTTCCATCTATGAACCGAGGCAAAAGATAGTCCTCAACCGATTCGAGACAATCTAGCCTACCATGTCTTAGGATCAGAGCTCGAGTGACCCTTGGATCGTCAGGGCCGGTCCACCGATGTGGATTAAAATGCCTGAACACTACGTTTCCCCGCCCTTTGGGGCGCAAACGAGCCAACGAATGACTCCATCGGACCCGGATCGTCCGATCTAACCGAGGCGCCTCGCAACAGCAACAACCACACAGGTGAAAAGTATATAAATGTCAGGGCTGGTAGGTCACTGACACCACCCTAGCTAGAAAGAAACGCATGTCCTCCCTGAGGTCCTTCCTCCCGTTTCTGGTTCACAACCGGGGTGTGAAACTCGTGAAGTAAACGTTACACAAAGCTACGCCACAAAGGCCGTGCTTTGATCATCACCACAAGACTTTGCTTTTCAACATAAGCCTCGATCAATTGCCACTTAGGCATGCCACACAGGCAATTCACTCCATGCGATTGATATCCATCAATATAAAACCCCTGAGTTCGTACGTCACAAAGAAGGGCGTTAAGCAAGAGAATAAATTCTCCGCCGCCAAACAGATATATATTTAATAGAGATCAATCACATGGACTAAAATCCAATGTCAGACACACAGTCCATTTACAAGTCCGTTCTGGGTCTGAACGAAACCGGAGGCACCTAGTACCCCGCATATCCATCGATCTCCAAGTACGTCTGGACGATCACCAACTGTTTCCATCTTCTTGGGTGTACAGCCCAATCAAGATCATCAGTAATCACCCAAACGACGTGAAGACCTCCGGTCTTCGACCATCGCCTTCATCTTCGACTAATCGTCGTATCAGTTATCCAGAATGGGATAAACCCGGTCTTTCCGAATAACTCGCGTATATTTTAAATAAGTGTTACACAAACACAACATACGCCTCATTCCAATTCATCAGTCACTAACCGTAAATTAATCAAGAGAATAATTCCCCAAATATTAACCCCGAAGGCCGAAACCAACATCAGATCAATATCCAGAAAACCATTCTGCTTGGCTAACCGACAGTTAGTTTCTAAATTTCACATTCATAGGGAAAGGTTCCCATTAATTTTATCCAAGATAAATTCCTTGAATTTATTCTCTAATCTTCTTTTGAATTTCGATTCAACTAGTCGGAATTAGCGAACCTTACCGAAGTAATCATTGGTTTTAATTTCCCAATCCCAACCTATTCATCCCATGAAGTAAAACTGGTAATACTTCATATCTAACACCACAGTGTTATCGGTAAATTCAATTACCATTTCACGTTCAAATCTAATTAAAGATTTAACTATCGCCTGGAGCAAAACTGGTGATACTCCATTCTCGATCATTTCAATCTAATTAAAGATTCATTAAAACTCCACTTAGTTTTAATCTTTAACTGGGTTAAAGAATCAGTGTCATTTAAAACACAGTTCACGATAAACCCCAAATCACATTCATTAATTATCGGGTTAAAGAACGAGTGTTATTTAAAACACTGTCCACGATAAACCCAAAAATCAATATCAATTCAATTCCAATTAAATATTATTTAATTGGTACACTTCATTAAATCTAAATAAAAAGATTTAATCTTTTCTCAACTGGGTTCAAGAACAGTGTTAGTGAAGACACCATTCACGACAAACCCAAATCACATTTGATATTCAATACAAGGCTCTGAATAGAAAATATATCGGCTTATATTCAATATCAAATTCTACGATTAACAAATGTCGTATTGGAAATAACGATATAAATATATATCGTTCAAATTTCCATAACAACATCTGTATAATCACGAATTCCAACATCGAAATATTCCGAAGACAATTTCGATTCAAATCCACTCCAATGCAATCATTGGAAATTCTGGTTATCTTTAAAACCCTTTTCAAATTCAATTTATTTATTTAAAAATAAATAGAATTATAGTTCTAGTTCAAAACTAGCTTATTTCGATAAAAATCTATTTTTATCTTTTCAAATATGGAGTTTTTCATCCCGATTCTTTCTAAATCATTTCTTATGATTTTACACAAATTATTACTATTTTTAATAATTTTATCAAGGCCCGTACAGTCGATTTCCATCAACGGCCATCGAACTGCACTTACAGCGACCTTTTTCAAATTTGATTTGGACATAAATCCAAATCCAACCGTTAGATTTCAAATTTCTAATATTCATTAGAAAGCTTTTTTCGACACGAACCCAACGGTTCCGGTTTTAGGAGAATCCGACGGTCGGATCTCCCGTAATATCTGTTTGAAGTCAATGGTCGAAATTCGCGAACTGCCGCGGCGCGGCGTGTTCTATTCAGGCCATTATATTATATATATATATATAATATATACTTCGTCGATTTCTTTTTAAAACGAAATTTATAAATCGTTTTAAATTCGTTTTCAAAACGGTTTCAACTTCCTTTTCAATTCAAATCAAAATTGGATTCTTCTTTACAAATTCGTTTTAAAATTCATTTCTATTCAATTCAAATTTCAATTCAATTTGAATTCATTTCAATTCACTTTCAATTCAATTCATTTCAAAATCGTTTTCAATTCAATTCATTTCAAAATGAATAAAATCGATATAAATATCGTTCACGTCAAAATGGCGTCAATCTAATCAACACGGCTTCATAAATTTCTATTTTCAAATATTCTATTTCAAATATTTCTTTTTCAAAATAGTTGTTATTATCAAAATATTTCGTTCAACACATGACCAATCTCAATGGATGAGTACTGTCAACACATGAACCTTTATTTTATATTGATAAAGATGTAAATTTTATTACTAAAATATTTCGTTCAACACATGACCAATCTCAATGGATGAGTACTGTCAACACATGAACCTTTATTTTATATTGATAAAGATGTAAATTTTATTACTAAAATATTTCGTTCAACACATGACCAATCTCAATGGATGAGTACTGTCAACACATGAACCTTTATTTTATAATATTCTTTATTTTCTAAATTGGAATGAGGCCCAATCAATTACCATATAAAGTTAATCATATGGATTTTCACACATCACACGTACATAATAGCATTGAAAAATAATCAACCATCAACCAAAGTGCACTACACTGTATAAGCATCAAATATAGATATCTAACGCTTATAACAGCCTGTCAATCAATCGATCGACATATTTAATCAATCAGGATGAGTGAACTTCAAATTTCATTCCAACACCCGTGTGGGGTTTCAAACAATCAAACATAGATTTTATTTGTGCAGTTGGGCGATATGTAAAATTTATCGTCCCAATCAATGTCAGTCAAATCAGTGTATATAAACAAATCGGCCGATTTGTTTATAAATATTTATTTGTTCACTTTCACGTTAAAAATTATATTCTTAACGATAAAACATTTTATTCAACCTATGAAAATATTCTATTCAGTTCATTTATTCAATAAAATGATATTTTTATTTTCTAACATATTTTAGAAAATTTCGGCGGCATAACGGCACGATACTAGAAACGGGACGAGGCCTAGCCTTATCCCCGGTCTAGTGAAGGCCCACGTCATTCACACATCAATCAAATCCATTCATTTCACCAAACAATTCAATTTCAATCAAATAATCTAACTTATTTTTGCAATCAAACAAACAAGTCCATGGTCTGTGGACGATTGTGTCGGGTGCTACTAAGCACCGTCTACATCCTAGTATATATATATAACTAGAAAAAGAAATTGAAAGGTGAGAAATTCTCACAAATAGCTATCCAATCATTTTGACTCTTCTTTGATAGAAATCTTCATCGTTATCGCATCTTCGTTATCGTCGTTGCCCGTAGCCACTACATATGTAAAAATCGAATTTTTACTGCGCTATTCAATATATAAAAATCGAATTTTTTCTTTGTTATTCAATATAAAAAAATTATATTTTCACAACGATGTCATATAGATAAAAATTCCATTTCAAAAATATAGATTTCATCACTATAAAAATCACATTTTTATTTTGCTACATATATAAAGGTGATATTTTTAATTCTCTACATAAACAAAAATCATATTTTTACCACTTCTATATAGTAAAGATTATATTTTTAATACTTTAAAAATATAAAAATCATATTTTTACTTCTTATATTATAAAAATATTTTTTCTACAACTATAATTAAAAATCGTTTCTTTACCTCGCCTACTTCACATATATACAAATTGAATTTTTATCACGCTTTCTCCAATATAAAAATACGACCTTTTTCTTCTAAAAATTCAAATCTTTACTTTTAGAAAAATCACATCTTTTACTATCCAAAAATCAAATCTTTTACTTTCGAAAAATTAAATCTTGCACCATTATAAAAATTCAGTTTTTTTTTTTAAATCAAACAAAAATTCTGTTTTTAAAATCAAATAAAAATTCTGTTTTCAAAATCAAATAAAAATTCTGTTTTTAAAATCAATTAAAAATTAACAGATAAATGAAAATAAAAACAAAACTTACAGTGAACGGGGGGGGGGGGGGTCTCTGGTTGTGCGCGGGGGTGGGGGGGTGGGCTTCGAATCGGAGTGGCGGCTGGTGGTGAGGCCAGCGAGGGCGACGGAGCCGTGCTCGACGGAGGCGGTGGAAGCTGGGCGCGGCTGAAATCGAGGGCTTGGGGTTCAATTTACTGGAGGGACGAGGGGTAGGGGTGCGGTGGTTCGGAGGTGGCGATGGGGAGGCGAGGCCCTCGCCTGGACGGCGGCGCGTCGGTCGATTAGGGCGTAGGGTTATTTTTTTTCCTTTTCTCTTTTCGTTTTGAAATGAACGGGGGCCTGGGTAGTTAAGGAGAAGGAAGGGTTTTTATTTTATTTTAATTATTTAATTATTTAATTTCTAAAAAGGTACTTTTACATACGACCTCGAAACGAGGTCCACCGCCTGTCGTCCATAGCGTTTCACCCCCATTCCGAACTCAATGGGATATGTATCGTAGGCTGATTCTATCGTTTGAATCAGTTTCCGTTAAATTTACATTTAAATCACTATATTGAATTTTAAACGTACATTTCAAATTACCGGGGTCACATACGAACTTTAAAAATTCCAGAAAAATATTTTCTAGCTTCGTATTGACGATACGGTCCTAACAAAACTAGTTTCGTCGAATTCTGAGACCGTTTGAAAAATGGCCATTTTCCAGTCGATTAAAATCAATTGAAACTGGTCAAACGCGTTTTCCTTTGCCACGCTCACACATTGATTCGAAAAATTATGAAATTTGAAACCTAGCAATAATTTGACACTGCGGATCCAACAAAAGTGGTTTCGTCGAAATCCGAGGTCATTTGCAAAATTTCCATTTTTAAGGGCCTGAATTCCATAGCGACTATTCAGAATTTTCAACTGGACATATCTTTTGATTCCCGCTATGAAATTTTGAATTTTCGGATTCGTTGGAAAGATATTATCAATTAGATTCCATTATTTTTGGTTTCACTAAAATCCGGATTGTTTTGCACCCGGTACATTCAATTGAAGTTTGAAATCGAATTATCGAACTACCGTGCCATTTTCAATTCTATTTATAATTATATATAAATATTTATATTCTAACGACGACGTATATAATATATACGTTCGAATTCTATTCAAAATAAATTTTCCCGTTGATTTTATTTAAAATAATCTATTTTAAATAATCAAAATTCGCTAAAATTGCCAAAATAAAAATTTTAAACTGGCCCAGATTTTCGGGTTGTTACAATCTCCCCCACTTAAAACTTTTCGTCCCCGAAAAGGAACT
The DNA here is from genome assembly GCA_030737875.1 of Allium sativum. Classification (NCBI taxonomy): domain Eukaryota; kingdom Viridiplantae; phylum Streptophyta; class Magnoliopsida; order Asparagales; family Amaryllidaceae; genus Allium; species Allium sativum. The sequence continues at coordinate 889,171,054 of CM060916.1, read as the reverse complement.
AGGTCGAAAGTGGTTTGATCAATCAACTCTACGTTCGATCTGGCTTCCAATCTCCAACTTTTCAGTTTCTGAGAATTTTCAAAATTTCAAAAATTTGGCTAACACCCTAAATTTTCGAAAAATTTCGCCATAACCTCCCCTGCACCGGGAGCATCGGGAAATCTCAAATAGCTTCCCCGGTCCTTCAGATCTCAAAAAGAAAAAGAAAAAGCCAAGCGGCTAGCCCATAGGCTCATAAAATCATCATCACCCAAACAAAACAGTAAATTATGTAGTAAACATGTACATATTTGTCGGGCAAACAAATTTTATTCTTTGCTCTAGCCTCCTTGCTATGACCTGTTCAATGTAAGTACAAGTATATGCAAGCAAATGCGACCAATTTCAATACAATTCATTATTTGATACAGTTAGGCGTAATGGTTCAAAATTATCAAACAATTAAACAAACAACACAAACATCAATCAATTAGTGGATTTAACGTTTCAAATTCATAATTTGATATATATACAAAAAATCATGTTTTGATGCCAAATCACAACAATGTATTCTAGCTATATTAGTTTTGGTTCTCACACCAGTCTAATGGAAATATATAGAAAATCCCACCTTCGAAACTCGAACATAAATGTTGATGATGCGATCGCTATCATCAATATCATCTCCGGGCGACTAGAGTGTGATGCTATATCTATCCAATATATTAAAATTTTGAATATACGTTTGCAAGGCGTATGTAACAACCCGTATTTTCAATAACCTGTTATAACATAAATGGAGGCAGAATTAAACTGTAAAATCTGATTCAAGGGAAACGGGCTATGCCATTGCGTTCGTCTCGGAAAAATACGCGAAATAGAGTCCGAGTTTTCGAAAATCGGAGTCCGTATGACCAAGATATGGCCTCGCGAAGTTTCACGAAAAATTCCCAAATTAAAGTATACTTAATTAAGTGAAATGGGTTGCGCAGAGAAATATACATATATTGATATATATATATATAATTGAAAATTAAATAAATAAATATGCAAAAATGTTCAAAACAGCGAATTGGGAGAGGGGAATAACCGAACCGGCCGATTTTTGAGGTCGACCCAAGCCCGCTGGGTCGACTAGGGGTTAATCCAGGGTGTTTGGCTGTCAACCCGTGGGCCGATTCGCTCAAATGCAGATTTTGCATTTGGATGGTTCTCATGGTTCATCTTTAATCTAAAGGCCCTAGATGGTTCCTACACTTGACTTCTTCCCCAAGACATGCTTTGATGACTTGGATTGAATCTAGGTTTAATCCTATGGCCTAAAACACTTGCCTAATCTATAAATAAGACCCTAACCTATCCTAAATCCTCATTATTCATTCATGCAACTAAACTATGGCAAAATTTTACCTCTCATGGCCTCCACTCTCTTCATAAAATTTCTAAATGGTTTCTATGAGAGATTTTCCATGCATACAAGTGTTTTCAAGCTTGTATGAGTGTCATTAGCTTGCATTCAAGTCAAGTTTCTATCTTTGCATCATAAAGCAAGGGTTTTGATCATTTTGGCTCAAGGGTTTTTATGTTAGAGCTTGCATTTTGGGTCTATTTGATTGCATAAGGGCTTTGTCATATCTTTTGTGCCTTCATAGCAATGTAAGCCCTTTCCCTACTCTTAGATATTAACTACGAAGTTAAATGTTCATGTTGCAAGTTTGGGTTTGATCATTGAGTATGATACATGCTATCATGTCATGCAAGTTTATGAAGTCATTATCTTGATCTTGTGAGCTAAAAGCTACAACCTTTATGTTGAAATGTTGCATTAGGCAACATGAGAACCCTCATAACCTTTATGTCAACTTGCATATGAAGTCATAACCCTTATATGATGATATATGCGAGTTACTAGTCATCATTCCATATCTTTTGTCACCATGATTCGCTTATGTGCCAAGTTTGGGTTTATGCATGTTTTGAGGCTTAAGAATGTAACATGCAAGTTAATGAACACATTTGTGCCTCATTTGCCACCATGATTAACTTGTGGCTTAATATCCATTTTTGTCATGCCTTTGCCAAGTCTCTTCTTTTAATCCATTACGTTGTCGCGAACGTATATGCGAGTTTAAAAGCGTTGGGTTATGTTATGGGTAATTTCTAATGACATGAAAATACAACTTGAAAACATGACTTGAAATATAACATGGAAGTTGACATGTAAGTATGCATAAAAACATAAGCTTGGGAATTTACCTATTAAGTTAGGTCTACCCAAATGCTTGAAAACTTGTAACATGTTTTGGGAAACATGATGGACATGACACTTAGATAATATAAGTGTGGCCAACTCGAGGTTGGGTTGAGTTTGCAACGTAAAACTACCCGGAACCGACCGGCCTAACTAGTAGTTGCAAACAATAGGACCCAATGTGAGAAGTTGGTCATGTTGTGCTTGAACCCGAGGTTAGACCAAGTTGTGGTGTAAAGCTACCCGGAACCGACCGGCTTAACTAGTAACCACAACAAAGTCTAATGTGAGAGGTGAAGGTGCATTAAGTAATTAATGACACATGATAGGGTTAAGTTAATTTGATTAATGACTCTTAACCAAATATGACATGGACAAATGGTTTAAGTAATTTGATTAGGCTAATGATACTTAACAAAACATGACAAGGTTGGGTAGGTTAAGTAACTTGATTTGCCTAATGACACTTAACCATTTTTATATGACTAGTGGATGGGGTTAAGTTAACCAACACTTAATCAATCCAACGCGATAACTTGGTAAGGTTAAGTAAGTTTTCTTAATGACGCTTAACCGAAAAATACGGTTAACGAATGAGGTTAAGATTAGACTCAACTAGTCTAAACATGGAAATCGGATGGGGTTAAGTTAGCCTAGACTTAATTAATCCCACTTGGTAGTTTAATGGGGTTAAGTTAAACACTTAACTAATCTAAACATGATGAATTGATGTGGTTAAGTGAACTATACTTATCCAATCTAACTCGTTAATTTATTGTGGTTAAGTTAACCAATACTTAACCAATTTAACGTGAAAACATGATAAGGCTAAGTCACGAATCGCTTGAATACACTTGACCGATTTGACTAAGTAAATTGATAGGGTCAAGTTAATATATACTTAACCAATCTAGAATGATAATTGGACGAGGTTAAGTCATGAATTGCTTAATATACTTAACCAACTTGAGCATGGTTTGTAGGGTTAAGCCTTGAACTTGGATACTTAGCCAATTTTGACAGGATTTGTAGACGGGTTAATTCATGAACTTAAGTGACACTTAATCCATTATGTAAACCCTAGTTCTGAGGATTAGGTGGATAACCGTAGTTAACAAGGATAACGGGAACAATGCTAAGTGGTAAACCTTAGTTGAAGAATAACTATGTAATGATTCTTAGTCAAGGAAATTTAGACCAGTTCATAGATAGATGAGTAACCTGATACGGTAGGTCATCGTTTAAGTATACAAGTAGGAGCAAGTATCTGATTTAGATAAAGGCTCCAGCGAACTGGGTAACGAAGCAGCGGCTTCGGGGAACGTGAGGATATTCTTGGTATCCCTCTATGAGCTGCCAGGTGATTATACTAGGCTCATGAGAGGTTAAGGTCTGCGTTAGAAGAACCAAGAGTATGCCTTGGTTGCTATACGAGCGACCTAAAGACGGGGATGGATAGGGGATAGTCGACGATACACGGTCGTACCCTAGATAGCATTTCGTCAGGCTACCTACCATCTTTGGTCAAGCATGTACGTACGGAAAGGCAGAGAACACCCAAAAGACCATAATTGCTATCTAATTATGGTTGCGGTAAGGCTTGGATGTGGGTTGGCCAGTGTTGTGTTCTCATACAGGATTTATCCTGTCTTGTCTTTCACTAGTTGAGGGAGTGGTCTCGTGGGATCATAGCCACGTATAAGAAAAACAGACCTTAGCATCTGCATCGGCAGATAAATCGAAAGCTCCCGACCGAGTCCTGTATTTCTTGATTTGCCCTGTGACAGGACTCGGATGGCACGATGTGATACATGTGCATACAGTCATGGAAAAGCGATTCACGATGAATGCGTGGGAAAAAGGGCGCGGTTGGCGGTTAGCGTAATCCCTAGTGGCCCTAGGTGGTTGAACCCAAACCGAGATACGAAAACGTGCAATAGGTAAGCATAATCCCTAGCAGCCCTAGGTAGCATAAGTCCTAGTTGTACAAACAATAATTCATGTTGGAAGACCCTAGCTAGGTTTAGGGTAACAGTCCAAACCGATCTTAAGGATAATGGAACTATGTTAAAGTAATATAGAATCCCATGGGAAAGCCCGTATGGTCTATGGCAAGGGACTGAACATTTACATGGAATAAAACATACAAGTTGAGTAACCTATATATGCGATATATTAAGTTGACATGGACCATTACACGACTTTTGAGTGAGGGTCATTCTTGGTTAACACATGACACGGTGGGGATACTAGTACGGTAGGTGCAGAGCTAAAATACAGGATAGATATCACGGGGCGTTATACGTGACAGATATCTTGGGGATATTATACTTGATAGAAACCTGACGATGTGATACCTTGTTTTATCTTGACATCGTAATTTATCATGACACCTTAGTTTATCTGAGTTCAGTAGTTCATCCTGTTATTTTGATTTAGCTTATCTATCTTGTTATCATGCTTATGTTCGTCTCAGTTTCTCATGCCAGTTAACTTTACTAGTTTTTACGCTAATAGTAGATAGGGCTTACTCAGTCTTTTTGACTGACCCGTTTTGTTTCGCTTCTTTTCTTCCGTTCCCCCCAGGTTACAGGGAGGAAATACTGTTGTTTAGTTCGGACTTCTTCTGCTTGAAGGTCATCATGGATGGCTTGGACTTTTCTTGGCTAATGGCTACTTTACTGTTTTTACTTGGGGAATAATTTATGAAAATGTCTTTATGCTTCTTTACTATTGCAAGACAGGTTTTGATGTACTCTGATGTAAAAGACTTTAGACCTTATTTATTCATGTTATGAAAGTTTGATTTTACTTCCGCTATTTTATATGTTCTGTCTTGTGATATTTCTGTGCATGTTTACCAATAATTCCCCTCTTAAGCTAGTGCATTCCTTTGCGAGTGACCCTAGCGGAGGCGGGGTGTTACACGTGGTATCAGAGCAGAAGGTTACCAGACTGGGCAAAAGTTTTTAAAGACCTTCTGAAAACTATTTGAAAAAAAAAACCGTTTACAAAGAAGCATTTTTCAAGAAAATTTTCTTTTAAAAGAAAAAGGCTATTCCCCAAAGGCCATTAGTACTATCCTTGTTTCCTTAATTGAGTCTTTTTTCCTTTCTTTCCTCCATCTGTAGTCACAGTAGTTTTAACTGCGACTAGTCTTTTCTACCTACGAAAGTGCTTTCCATACGATGGAGGTGGTTCTCGAGAGACCAGTGGCCGCGTTATAAGAAAGGATCGTGAGAAAGAAGGATAAAGGATACGAGCTTAAGGTTGAGCAACTTGTTGGTATGGCTTAGTCCTCAAAGGAGGGAGAAAGATGAACAATGAAACCCATGACGAGAGAGTACCTTTGGCATGGTAAAACGGGGCGGATAGTTAAGTATTATGGGACAAGGACAAGATCATCGGGAGGGCAGTAGTATGCTCTCATTTCTAGAGTACCTCGGAAGGAGGGTAACGATCTTGTTAAAGGTTTAGCTTTTCTTCTCTATCATCCCGTTAGGACTTCGTTGTTCGTATCATTTAAGTCTGCTTCGATAGTTGAGTCTCTGCACCTTAAGTACTAGCGTAATAGAGAATCCCATTTTTGTCTCAAAGTCCTATTGGAGAATCAGTCCATTTATACATGACTTGTTTGGATTTGGGAATGTCTATGCCAAGTGTTAAGTTTGGAAATAATGCTTATGTTTATAAGCTATGGATGGATTCTAGGGATGAAGTGGTTATCCAGTAGGGGGTGCCACTCTCGGTTTTGATAGGAGGGTAGTTAGAACTTTTGACTAGCCTTGGTAATGCCCTCGAAGTATCGGGTAACCTTTTTGAGGTTCTGTCATGACTAGTTACTTAGAATCCCTTGGTGCCTTTATTGGAAATTTGAAGCCCGATCGAGTGGTGTTCGCCAATAAGACGGATGGTTTACTTCATTTATGCATGGGTTATAGAGATCACCCTAGTAAGTGTGCATGATAACCTGATTGACATCTGTTTACTTTCAAGAGAAAGTTCTTCTACATGGAATGCCTTATAGTATATAAACGAGATCTAAGATTCACTAGTGAATTTTGGAAAGCTTGCATGAGATCATGAGTACGCAGTCATGTTTGCGTCAAGTATTCTAGGAAAAGGATAAGTGCAAGTGGAACGAGAGGCGACAAAGAAATGAGTTCCAGCTCATGTTATGGAAACAGGAATAAGAAGCTACAAAATCGCGAAGTTAAAAGACGACTTTGATGGTCAAAGACTAGATACGCGCATGATATCTCTTTTTGGGAGTATATCCTTGATCCCTGTTTTCTGTAGAGCTTACTTGTAGGCTATCTTTTGTGGACATCCTCTCAGTCCTATTCTCCGTTACAAACCCTGTAAGGAGTTTGTCCTGTTTATCTTCTCGACCCTGTTTCAGGGAATTCTAGGTAGAACCCTATGGATGTAAACATGTATTTGAAACATGTTATGATTGATATGGTTGCAAGTGGTTGCAAGTGGTTGCTCGTGGATGCGCGAATACACATTAGATACTAGCTCGACTCGGTCACATTTCATATTGCATATGCACGAGTATTTATACTTGTTTATGGATGAAATCGAATGTATTATCATGCGGTTGTTGCATATGAATGAATGATTGTGCATGCATATAGTATCTATATGACTAGGACTATTTGCATACATGTTGGATTCATGGCACTATACATATTTTGCATTAGAAAGATTATTCAGGCCTGATCATTAGCATTAGCTAAGGAACATGTACACACACGTTTTGCATATATTCATACAGCATTAGAAATCATCTAAGGACAATGGTTGCTTGTGGATGATGTTTTGAGTAGATGGATGATGGATGGTAGGATATGTTCTTCCTAACTTGGAGATTTCGGGGACGAAATCCTAAAAGGTGGGGAGAATGTAACAACCCGTATTTTCAATAACCTGTTATAACATAAATGGAGGCAGAATTAAACTGTAAAATCTGAATCAAGGGAAACGGGCTATGCCATTGCATTCGTCTCGGAAAAATACGCGAAATAGAGTCCGAGTTTTCGAAAATCGAAGTCCGTATGACCAAGATATGGCCTTGCGAAGTTTCACGAAAAATTCCCAAATTAAAGTATACTTAATTAAGTGAAATGGGTTGCGCAGAGAAATATACATATATTGATATATATATATAATTGAAAATTAAATAAATAAATATGCAAAAATGTTCAAAACAGCGAATTGGGAGAGGGGAATAACCGAACCGACCGATTTTTGAGGTCGACCCAAGCCCGCTGGGTCGACTAGGGGTTAATCCAGGGTGTTTGGCTGTCAACCCGTGGGCCGATTCGCTCAAATGCAGATTTTGCATTTGGATGGTTCTCATGGTTCATCTTTAATCTAAAGGCCCTAGATGGTTCCTACACTTGACTTCTTCCCCAAGACATGCTTTGATGGCTTGGATTGAATCTAGGTTTAATCCTATGGCCTAAAACACTTGCCTAATCTATAAATAAGACCCTAACCTATCCTAAATCCTCATTATTCATTCATGCAACTAAACTATGGCAAAATTTTACCTCTCATGGCCTCCACTCTCTTCATAAAATTTCTAAATGGTTTCTATGAGAGATTTTCCATGCATACAAGTGTTTTCAAGCTTGTATGAGTGTCATTAGCTTGCATTCAAGTCAAGTTTCTATCTTTGCATCATAAAGCAAGGGTTTTGATCATTTTGGCTCAAGGGTTTTTATGTTAGAGCTTGCATTTTGGGTCTATTTGATTGCATAAGGGCTTTGTCATATCTTTTGTGCCTTCATAGCAATGTAAGCCCTTTCCCTACTCTTAGATATTAACTATGAAGTTAAATGTTCATGTTGCAAGTTTGGGTTTGATCATTGAGTATGATACATGCTATCATGTCATGCAAGTTTATGAAGTCATTATCTTGATCTTGTGAGCTAAAAGCTACAACCTTTATGTTGAAATGTTTCATTAGGCAACATGAGAACCCTCATAACCTTTATGTCAACTTGCATATGAAGTCATAACCCTTATATGATGATATATGCGAGTTACTAGTCATCATTCCATATCTTTTGTCACCATGATTCGCTTATGTGCCAAGTTTGGGTTTATGCATGTTTTGAGGCTTAAGAATGTAACATGCAAGTTAATGAACACATTTGTGCCTCATTTGCCACCATGATTAACTTGTGGCTTAATATCCATTTTTGTCATGCCTTTGCCAAGTCTCTTCTTTTAATCCATTACGTTGTCGCAAACGTATATGCGAGTTTAAAAGCGTTGGGTTATGTTATGGGTAATTTCTAATGACATGAAAATACAACTTGAAAACATGACTTGAAATATAACATGGAAGTTGACATGTAAGTATGCATAAAAACATAAGCTTGGGAATTTACCTATTAAGTTAGGTCTACCCAAATGCTTGAAAACTTGTAACATGTTTTGGGAAACATGATGGACATGACACTTAGATAATATAAGTGTGGCCAACTCGAGGTTGGGTTGAGTTTGCAACGTAAAACTACCCGGAACCGACCGGCCTAACTAGTAGTTGCAAACAATAGGACCCAATGTGAGAAGTTGGTCATGTTGTGCTTGAACCCGAGGTTAGACCAAGTTGTGGTGTAAAGCTACCCGGAACCGACCGACTTAACTAGTAACCACAACAAAGTCTAATGTGAGAGGTGAAGGTGCATTAAGTAATTAATGCCACATGATAGGGTTAAGTTAATTTGATTAATGACTCTTAACCAAATATGACATGGACAAATGGTTTAAGTAATTTGATTAGGCTAATGATACTTAACAAAACATGACAAGGTTGGGTAGGTTAAGTAACTTGATTTGCCTAATGACACTTAACCATTTTTATATGACTAGTGGATGGGGTTAAGTTAACCAACACTTAATCAATCCAACGCGATAACTTGGTAAGGTTAAGTAAGTTTTCTTAATGACGCTTAACCGAAAAATACGGTTAACGAATGGGGTTAAGATTAGACTCAACTAGTCTAAACATGGAAATCGGATGGGGTTAAGTTAGCCTAGACTTAATTAATCCCACTTGGTAGTTTAATGGGGTTAAGTTAAACACTTAACTAATCTAAACATGATGAATTGATGTGGTTAAGTGACCTATACTTATCCAATCTAACTCGTTAATTTATTGTGGTTAAGTTAACCAATACTTAACCAATATAACGTGAAAACATGATAAGGCTAAGTCACGAATCGCTTGAATACACTTGACCGATTTGACTAAGTAAATTGATAGGGTCAAGTTAATATATACTTAACCAATCTAGAATGATAATTGGACGTGGTTAAGTCGTGAATTGCTTAATATACTTAACCAACTTGAGCATGGTTTGTAGGGTTAAGCCTTGAACTTGGATACTTAGCCAATTTTGACAAGATTTGTAGACGGGTTAAGTCATGAACTTAAGTGACACTTAATCCATTATGTAAACCCTAGTTCTGAGGATTAGGTGGATAACCGTAGTTAACAAGGATAACAGGAACAATGCTAAGTGGTAAACCTTAGTTGAAGAATAACTAAGTAATGATTCTTAGTCAAGGAAATTTAGACCAGTTCATAGATAGATGAGTAACCTGATACGGTAGGTCATCGTTTAAGTATACGAGTAGGAGCAAGTATCTGATTTAGATAAAGGCTCCAGCGAACTGGGTAACGAAGCAGCGGCTTCGGGGAACGTGAGGATATTCTTGGTATCCCTCTATGAGCTGCCAGGTGATTATACTAGGCTCATGAGAGGTTAAGGTCTGCGTTAGAAGAACCAAGAGTATGCCTTGGTTGCTATACGAGCGACCTAAAGACGGGGATGGATAGGGGATAGTCGACGATACACGGTCGTACCCTAGATAGCATTTCGTCAGGCTACCTACCATCTTTGGTCAAGCGTGTACGTACGGAAAGGCAGAGAACACCCAAAAGACCATAATTGCTATCTAATTATGGTTGCGATAAGGCTTGGATGTGGGTTGGCCAGTGTTGTGTTCTCATACAGGATTTATCCTGTCTTGTCTTTCACTAGTTGAGGGAGTGGTCTCGTGGGACCATAGCCACGTATAAGAAAAACAGACCTTAGCATCTGCATCGGCAGATAAATCGAAAGCTCTCGACCGAGTCCTGTATTTCTTGATTTTCCCTGTGACAGGACTCGGATGGCACGATGTGATACATGTGCATACAGTCATGGAAAAGCGATTCACGATGAATGCGTGGGAAAAAGGGCGCGGTTGGCGGTTAGCGTAATCCCTAGTGGCCCTAGGTGGTTGAACCCAAACCGAGATACGAAAACGTGCAATAGGTAAGCATAATCCCTAGCAGCCCTAGGTAGCATAAGTCCTAGTTGTACAAACAATAATTCATGTTGGAAGACCCTAGCTAGGTTTAGGGTAACAGTCCAAACCGATCTTAAGGATCATGGAACTATGTTAAAGTAATATAGAATCTCATGGGAAAGCCCGTATGGTCTACGGCAAGGGACTGAACATTTACATGGAATAAAACATACAAGTTGAGTAACCTATATATGCGATATATTAGGTTGACATGGACCATTACACGACTTTTGAGTGAGGGTCATTCTTGGTTAACACATGACACGGTGGGGATACTAGTACGGTAGGTGCAGAGCTAAAATACAGGATAGATATCACGGGGCGTTATACGTGGCAGATATCTTGGGGATATTATACTTGATAGAAACCTGACGATGTGATACCTTGTTTTATCTTGACATCATAATTTATCATGACACCTTAGTTTATCTGAGTTCAGTAGTTCATCCTGTTATTTTGATTTAGCTTATCTGTCTTGTTATCATGCTTATGTTCATCTTAGTTTCTCATGTCAGTTAACTTTACTAGTTTTTATGCTAATAGTAGATAGGGCTTACTCAGTCTTTTTGACTGACCCGTTTTGTTTCGCCTCTTTTCTTCCGTTTCCCCCCCAGGTTATAGGGAGGAAATACTGTTGTTTAGTTCGGACTTCTTCTTCTTGAAGGTCATCATGGATGGCTTGGACTTTTCTTGGCTAATGGCTACTTTACTGTTTTTACTTGGGGAATAATTTATGAAAATGTCTTTATGCTTCTTTACTATTGCAAGACAGGTTTTGATGTACTCTGATGTAAAAGGCTTTAGACCTTATTTATTCATGTTATGAAAATTTGATTTTACTTCCGCTATTTTATATGTTCTGTCTTGTGATATTTCTGTGCATGTTTACCAATAATGCCCCTCTAAAGCTAGTGCATTCCTTTGCGAGTGACCCTAGCGGAGGCGGGGTGTTACAGCGTATATGCAAATTCTTTATATACTGAATTGTCCAAAATCAATATAAACAACTAATCAAATACGAATAATTGATTTAAATTTTCAAAACAAAATTTGTTTTCATTTTAAAAATATACTCTTCACACTCGTTCTAGGATACTACTGACCCCATCTCTAACGAGTCATCCCATTGGACATTACTAATCCAATATCTGATGAATTCTTTCGTATGGTTCTAATGTGCCTTGTTCTCTGAGCTTTGTAAACCAAAGCTCTGATACCAACTGTGAAAACCCGTAACTTCCCCGTAAAGGAAAGCGCGGATAGTTCGAGAACAAGCCACAACATAACGCATATAACAAAACATTTCACTGTATATCACAACAATGCATCAGATTACAAGAATATACAGAGTATAAACAAATAAATATTACACAGAAATATCAGAGTTTTAAATTACATTTAAATACATCGCAGCGGAAAATAATACAATACATAACTAGAATGAGATATACGGATACAAAGCTTTCCGGATATCGTTCCAGTTGTAAACCAGGATCCTGTGAATATAAATCTGCAAAACCAAAACTACTAGCTGCCCGTGTCAAAATAAGGGCACCCAGAGTTTAGGTTAAAACAATAAACTCCAGGTCGGTCATGTGACTGGTGTGAGAACTAAAACAGTTAATTATCTTTATTTTCAAAGTTAGGTAAATCAAGGGACCACGCCGTATAACACGGAACGGGTTTCCTCCCAAGAACACCAGTGCATATAAGTAAACAGCGCAATGCTTTTCTAAAAATGAAGCTATTATAAGACCCAGGTCCCATCACACAATGCAACGCAGCCGAGGATAGGGTTTTCCATTATAATAGCCAAACATGCTTGATACGTTTAAAACAAATCACTTGATACTATAATAAGTGCATAGTGTATAAAAACAACTTCAAATCATAAATATCAATCATAGGCGGCATGAGCGTCCCATGCCACTATGTCGCCATATATAGGTTTAAAAATAAAACCGCAAAGTCACGTATTTGGAAATTGGATTTCCATCTAAGAACCGAGGCAAAAGATAGTCCTCAACCGATTCGAGACAATCTAGCCTACCATGTCTCAGGATCAGAGCTCGAGTGACCCTTGGATCGTCAGGGCCGGTCCACCGATGTGGATTAAAATGCCTGAACACTACGTTTCCCCGCCCTTTGGGGCGCAAATGAGCCAACGAATGACTCCATCGGACCCGGATCGTCCGATCTAACCGAGGCGCATCGCAACAGCAACAACCACACAGGTGAAAAGTATATAAATGTCAGGGCTGGTAGGTCACTGACACCACCCTAGCTAGAAAGAAACGCATGTCCTCCCTGAGGTCCTTCCTCCCGTTTCTGGTTCACAACCGGGGTGTGAAACTCGTGAAGTAAACGTTACACAAAGCTACGCCACAAAGGCCGTGCTTTGATCATCACCACAAGACTTTGCTTTTCAACATAAGCCTCGATCAATTGCCACTTAGGCATGCCACACAGGCAATTCACTCCATGCGATTGATATCCATCAATATATAACCCCTGAGTACGTACGTCTCAGAGAAGGGCGTTAAGCAAGAGAATAAATTCTCCGTCGCCAAACAAATATATATTTAATAGAGATCAATCACATGGACTAAAATCCAATGTCAGACACACAGTCCATTTACAAGTCCGTTCTGGGTCTGAACGAAACCGGAGGCACCTAGTACCCCGCATATCCATTGATCTCCAAGTACGTCTGGACGATCACCAACTGTTTCCATCTTCTTGGGTGTACAGCCCAATCAAGATCATCAGTAATCACCCAAACGACGTGAAGACCTCCGGTCTTCGACCATCGCCTTCATCTTCGACTAATCGTCGTATCAGTTATCCAGAATGGGATAAACCCAGTCTTTTCGAATAACTCGCGTATATTTTAAATAAGTGTTACACAAACACAACATACGCCTCATTACAATTCATCAATCACTAACCGTAAATTAATCAAGAGAATAATTCCCCAAATATTAACCCCGAAGGCCGAAACCAACATCAAATCAATATCCAGAAAACCATTCTGCTTGGCTAACCGACAGTTAGTTTCTAAATTTCACATTCATAGGGAAAGGTTCCCATTAATTTTATCCAAGATAAATTCCTTGAATTTATTCTCTAATCTTCTTTTGAATTTCGATTCAACTTGTCGGAATTAGCGAACCTTACCGAAGTAATCATTGGTTTTAATTTCCCAATCCCAACCTATTCATCCCATGAAGTAAAAATGGTAATACTTCATATCTAACACCACAGTGTTATAGGTAAATTCAATTACCATTTCACGTTCAAATCTAATTAAAGATTTAACTATCGCCTGGAGCAAAACTGGTGATACTCCATTCTCGATCATTTCAATCTAATTAAAGATTCATTAAAACTCCACTTAGTTTTAATCTTTAACTGGGTTAAAGAATCAGTGTCATTTAAAACACAGTTCACGATAAACCCAAAATCACATTCATTAATTATCGGGTTAAAGAACGAGTGTTATTTAAAACACTGTCCACGATAAACCCAAAAATCAATATCAATTCAATTCCAATTAAATATTATTTAATTGGTACACTTCATTAAATCTAAATAAAAAGATTTAATCTTTTCTCAACTGGGTTCAAGAACAGTGTTAATGAAGACACCATTCACGACAAACCCAAATCACATTTGATATTCAATACAAGGCTCTGAATAGAAAATATATCGGCTTATATTCAATATCAAATTCTACGATTAACAAATGTCGTATTGGAAATAACGATATAAATATATATCTTTCAAATTTCCATAACAACATCTGTATAATCACGAATTCCAACAACGAAATATTCCGAAGACAATTTCGATTCAAATCCACTCCAATGCAATCATTGGAAATTCTGGTTATCTTTAAAACCCTTTTCAAATTCAATTTATTTATTTAAAAATAAATAGAATTATAGTTCTAGTTCAAAACTAGCTTATTTCGATAAAAATCTATTTTTATCTTTTCAAATATGGAGTTTTTCATCCCGATTCTTTCTAAATCATTTCTTATGATTTTACACAAATTATTACTATTTTTAATAATTTTATCAAGGCCCGTACAGTCGATTTCCATCAACGGCCATCGAACTGCACTTACAGCGACCTTTTTCAAATTTGATTTGGACATAATTCCAAATCCAACCGTTAGATTTCAAATTTCTAATATTCATTAGAAAGCTTTTTTCGACACGAACCCAACGGTTCCGGTTTTAGGAGAATCCGAACGTCGGATCTCCCGTAATATCTATTTGAAGTCAATGGTCGAAATTCGCGAACTGCCGCGGTGCGGCGCGTTCTATTCAGGCCATTATATTATATATATATATATATATATATATATACAATATACTTCATCGATTTCTTTTTAAAACGAAATTTATAAATCGTTTTAAATTCGTTTTCAAAACGGTTTCAACTTCCTTTTCAATTCAAATCAAAATTGAATTCTTCTTTATAAATTCGTTTTAAAATTCATTTCTATTCAATTCAAATTTCAATTCAATTTGAATTCATTTCAATTCGCTTTCAATTCAATTCATTTCAAAATCGTTTTCAATTCAATTCATTTCAAAATGAATAAAATCGATATAAATATCGTTCACGTCAAAATGGCGTCAATCTAATCAACACGGCTTCATAAATTTCTATTTTCAAATATTCTATTTCAAATATTTCTTTTTCAAAATTGTTGTTATTATCAAAATATTTCGTTCAACACATGACCAATCTCAATGGATGAGTACTGTCAACACATGAACCTTTATTTTATATTGATAAAGATGTAAATTTTATTACTAAAATATTTCGTTCAACACATGACCAATCTCAATGGATGAGTACTGTCAACACATGAACCTTTATTTTATATTGATAAAGATGTAAATTTTATTACTAAAATATTTCGTTCAACACATGACCAATCTCAATGGATGAGTACTGTCAACACATGAACCTTTATTTTATAATATTCTTTATTTTCTAAATTGGAATGAGGCCCAATCAATTACCATATAAAGTTAATCATATGGATTTTCACACATCACACGTACATAATAGCATTGAAAAATAATCAACCATCAACCGAAGTGCACTACACTGTATAAGCATCAAATATAGATATCTAACGCTTATAACAGCCTGTCAATCAATCGATCGACATATTTAATCAATCAGGATGAGTGAACTTCAAATTTCATCCCAACACCCGTGTGGGGTTTCAAACAATCAAACACAGATTTTATTTGTGCAGTTGGGCGATGTGTAAAATTTATCGTCCCAATCAATTTCAGTCAAATCAGTGTATATAAACAAATCGGCCGATTTGTTTATAAATATTTATTTGTTCACTTTCACGTTAAAAATTATATTCTTAACGATAAAACATTTTATTCAACCTATGAAAATATTCTATTCAGTTCATTTATTCAATAAAATGATATTTTTATTTTCTAACATATTTTAGAAAATTTCGGCGGTATAACGGCACGATACTAGAAACGGGACGAGGCCTAGCCTTATCCCCGGTCTAGTGAAGGCCCACGCCATTCACACATCAATCAAATCCATTCATTTCACCAAACAATTCAATTTCAATCAAATAATCTAACTTATTTTTGCAATCAAACAAACAAGTCCATGGTCTGTGGACGATTGTGTCAGGTGCTACTAAGCACCGTCTGCATCCTAGTATATATATATAACTAGAAAAAGAAATTGAAAGGTGAGAAATTCTCACAAATAGCTATCCAATCATTTTGACTCTTCTTTGATAGAAATCTTCATCGTTATCGCATCTTCGTCATCTTCGTTGCCCGTAGCCACTACATATGTAAAAATCGAATTTTTACTGCGCTATTCAATATATAAAAATCGAATTTTTACTTTGTTATTCAATATATAAAAATTATATTTTCACAACGATGTTATATAGATAAAAATTCCATTTCAAAAATATAGATTTCATCACTATAAAAATCACATTTTTATTTTGCTACATATATAAAGGTGATATTTTTAATTCTCTACATAAACAAAAATCATATTTTTACCACTTCTATATAGTAAAGATTATATTTTTAATACTTTAAAAATATAAAAATCATATTTTTACTTCTTATATTATAAAAATATTTTTTTCTACAACTATAATTAAAAATCGTTTCTTTACCTCGCCTACTTCACATATATACAAATTGAATTTTTATCACGCTTTCTCCAATATAAAAATACGATCTTTTTCTTCTAAAAATTCAAATCTTTACTTTTAGAAAAATCACATCTTTTACTTTCGAAAAATCAAATCTTTTACTTTCGAAAAATTAAATCTTGCGCCATTATAAAAATTCAGTTTTTTTTTTAAATCAAACAAAAATTCTGTTTTTAAAATCAAATAAAAATTCTGTTTTTAAAATCAAATAAAAATTCTGTTTTTAAAATCAATTAAAAATTAACAGATAAATGAAAATAAAAACAAAACTTACAGTGAACGGGGGGGAGTCTCTGGTTGTGCGCGGGGGGGTGGGGGGGGGGGGGTGGGCTTCGAATCGGAGTGGCGGCTGGTGGTGAGGCCAGCGAGGGCGACGGAGCCGCGCTCGACGGAGGCGGTGGAAGCTGGGCGCGGCTGAAATCGTGGGCTTGGGGTTCGATTTACTGGAGGGACGAGGGGTAGGGGTGCGGTGGTTCGGAGGTGGCGATGGGGAGGCGAGGCCCTCGCTTGGACGGCGGCACGTCGGTCGATTAGGGCGTAGGGTTATTTTTTTTTCCTTTTCTCTTTTCGTTTTGAAATGAACGGGGGCCTGGGTAGTTAAGGAGAAGGAAGGGGTTTTTTTTTATTTTAATTATTTAATTTCTAAAAAGGTACTTTTACATACGACCTCGAAACGAGGTCCACCGCCTATCGTCCATAGCGTTTCACCCCCATTCCGAACTCAATGGGATATGTATCGTAGGCTGATTCTATCGTTTGAATCAGTTTCCGTTAAATTTACATTTAAATCACTATATTGAATTTTAAACGTACATTTCAAATTACCGGGGTCACATACGAACTTTAAAAATTCCAGAAAAATATTTTCTAGCTTCGTATTGATGATACGGTCCTAACAAAACTAGTTTCGTCGAATTCTGAGACCGTTTGAAAAATGGCCATTTTCCAGTCGATTAAAATCAACTGAAACTGGTCAAACGCGTTTTCCTTTGCCACGCTCACACATTGATTCGAAAAATTATGAAATTTGAAACCTAGCAATAATTTGACACTGCAGATCCAACAAAAGTGGTTTCGTCGAAATCCGAGGTCATTTGCAAAATTTCCATTTTTAAGGGCCTGAATTCCATAGCGACTATTCAGAATTTTCAACCGGACATATCTTTTGATTCCCGCTATGAAATTTTGAATTTTCGGATTCGTTGGAAAGATATTATCAATTAGATTTCGTTATTTTCGGTTTCACTAAAATCCGGATTGTTTTGCACCCGGTACATTCAATTGAAGTTTGAAATCGAATTATCGAACTACCGCACCATTTTCAATTCTATTTATAATTATATATAAATATTTATATTCTAACGACGACGTATATAATATATACGTTCGAATTCTATTCAAAAAAAATTTTCCCGTTGATTTTATTTAAAATAATCTATTTTAAATAATCAAAATTCGCTAAAATTGCCAAAATAAAAATTTTAAACTGGCCCAGATTTTCGGGTTGTTACATTGTTACTGTTGTGAGGTGCCTCGGTTAGATCGGACGATCCGGGTCCAATGGAGCCATTCGTTGGCTCATTTACACCCCAAAGGGTGGGGAAACGTAGTGTTCAGGAATTTTAATCCACATCGGTGGACCGGCACTGACGATCCAAGGGTCACTCGAGCTCTGATCCTGAGGGGAGGGCTAGAGCGTCTCGAAGTCGGTATGGACTATCTTTTGCCTTGGTTCATTACGGAAATCCAATTTCCAAATGCGTGACTGTGCGGTTTTGATTGTATACCTATATATGGCGACATAGTGGTATGGGGCATTAATGCCGTCTGTGATTGATAGTTATGATTGGAAGTTGTTTTCAAAACATATAAACACTAGCAATAATATCAAATGCTTTTGTTTTATTCGTATCAAGCATATTTTGGCCGTTATAAGGTAAAAAACTCTATCCTCCGGTTTGCGTTGCATTGTGTGATGGGAACTGAGTCTTATAATGGCTTCATTTTTATAAAAAGCATCGCGATGATTAAAAGAATGATTTGTTTTAAAGCACTGGCAATCCAATGGAGTAAACCCGTTCCATGAAAGTGGCGTGGTCCTGTGATTAGCCATATATTAAATGTGTTGAGTAGATTTCTCATACCAGTCCCATGACTGACTCGTAGTTTGTTTCACTTTCAAACTCGGGTGCCACTTTTTCTACACGGGCAGCCTTGTATTCAGGTTTAGCTGGTTCTTTCTGGATAGCTGGAGCTGAAGATGGATTTTATCATTTATCTCTTTTTATGCTGTTCAGCTCCTATTGTACATTATGTTTGTTTTTCCGCTGTAGACATATATGTATAGTTGAACTGTATTTGTACTATGTAAGATCCGGTATACTGTGTAACTCTGATGATTACTTTTATCCAGTATATTCTATTGTTCATTATCTGGTGTATTTATTTAATTCTGTTCTGCTATTATCTGTTTCTGTGTTATATTCCAAAGATTACCCTTGTCTCCGTCCGTACGGGGTTTGGGGTCGTCTCAGGTGCACAATACTCCAAATAAAAAGTTGTGTATTTAATTGTTAAAAATTATAATAAAATTCTAAAAATTAAATTATCACTACGTCTCAGAAGAATCTTGTCCAGATTCGGATCCAATACTTAAATATAGTTAAATAACCGTTATGGCCATAAACGAATATGGCGCTTCTTTTTTGAATAATTAATTTTGACATAACTCACAATCTATAACACGAAATCTTGGTTTTTCACTTTTGTTAGAAAAATACAGTTCAACAGATTCCAACGTTTCTTGTTTCGAAGAAATCCAACCAACAATGGGTCATGTACACTCAGTTGAAGTTCAGAACGTTAAATTACGAACTGCCGCGATATTACGGGCTCGATTATATTAAATATATATTTTTATATGTTCACCTTCGTTTTAATTAATATATAAATCCACTTATATTATGAATTCAATATTTAAACTGATTTAAATATTCAAATACGAACCGATAAAAATGCGGGACGTTACAATAACTGACATTCTACACTTCAACGTCTTCACTGTCATTCATTATTGTTGTCACATCAGCAACCAACGTTCCGCTGAATGTCTTCTTTATGCTGACATTCACTTCCAACAAATCCAACTACACCTTATTCTTTATCACCTGTTCCACAGCATTCATACTGCTTATACCACATTCAACACCTTCGCATGTTCCACCACATTCACCTGCAATCAAAAAACAACTACCAGCCTTCACTCATTCCCCATCAAAGCTGCATGGCACACCAACCGCTATGACCATCCCCTTCGAACATCATTACACCGCCTTCAGGCATCTTCCAAAAACCAACTGCTTCAACCAACCACCTCAGACGCAAAAATATATTCACCTCCTCCAATTAATTTAGAAACCATCCTCACATTTACCTTAAGTCGTGCATATTTCACGAACTTTAGCACATTAGCACAAACCCACAAGAGTTAACCCACTGCCCAAATAAATTCATTTCAACTTTCAATCACTAGAACTCTCTGCGAAAGAGAAATCATCAGATCTTCCATCATAATTCACAGCACCTCAATTGAAGCTGAACTCCAATCACGAACCTGAACAAAAATGCCACCATAACCATAAATCTAAACTTGTACGTCATCTATCCCCCTACTAGTTCACCACTTACAACTGTTACTGTGCAGCAAATGACCTCCTCATGACATTCTGCAATCAAAATTGCATTCTTTCACCACCACAAACCTCTGTCATATCTCCTTAACCTCGATCACTAACCACCTCTTCGACGCCTTAATCACCTCCTGCCTTGGAAACCCAACTGCCAAATCACTTCCAGCAGAATTTCAGACACTACAAACTCCATTCATCTAGAAATCATAATCCAATTGTGCCTTGTCTACAATTCACAACCAGGCATCGACAAGGAAATTAACCAAATCCATTCCCATCTTCCTTTATAGTCTACATCACCATATAGAAACCTCAGCGTACCCATCTTTAAAAGCAGCAGCCCTTTAGGTACATTATCAACAATGTAGGACGCAACCTCATGCAAGGACAACCGTGTATACTCCAATGTTATGGCGTCATGTGAAATGGTTGCACGAAGTATCTCTTCACCGTGCCCAGTGGTTGAGACAACTCATAGAAATTGGCGTATGTGCCTGCACCAATGATCAGCGTGTCACTGATTCGACCCACCATTTTGTTTAGGAGCCCACCTATGGGTGTATTGCTGCTAGGTTTCTCTATTGTCGATCGCAACACATCCCCCATTACTGATTTGGCTGTCCCCATTTTCTATTTTTGCTGTGTGAGGTGTCGCTGGTGGAGTGAAATCTATCTGGACCCAGTTTGCTTCTTTTCCCTTTTTTCCTTCCAACATTTTAGGAGTGGTAAAATAACGGGCATCTTCCAACTCTATGCCTTGCCCTTTTGCAAATTTCTCCATACCATCAAATCCAAGATAAAAATGTGGGGTTTTCTCCATCACAAGCCGTGCAAGTGAGATGGCATATATTTTTTTCTCTCCACATCATTTAGTATACCATTCATTATACATGCTTCCATTTCTACTGTGCCAGCACTTATTAAAAACAGAACCTTTTCCGGCACTAAAATGTGGGTAGTTTTCCAACTCTCACACCACAAGCTCAACGACATCAAGGGCTGATTTTCCATCACAAAAAAACTGCATTTGTTTAAAGCCAGTTCATGTCTTTGCACATTAGACAGTACCTCTACACCTTAGTCAAGGTAGCTACATTTCTAGCAATACAAACATCAACAACCAGTTGTCTATTAAACTGATACAAAGCATCACTTTGCTCATCTCAACATCCAAACTTCACTTCCCACAAGCATTTTCATTTCAGTTCTCATACCTTCTCATATCAAAGCACTCTGACACCGCATCACTGCTATAACACCACACTTGTTCTTTTTCACTACATCGACTTCACCGCTCATTAACAACAAAGCCGGCCCTAGCCCAGTGCGAACTAGGCCATTGCACGGGGCAGCAGAAATTCCAGGGGCATCAAAAAATATAGGTGGAAAGAAATTCGCGTTGAGGGAAGAAAGAGGCATAAGAAAGCCGCAAGGAAGAAATGATAGAAAAGAAGACAGATCCATTGTGAATTGGTTGAGGAGACATATCGCAGTGGAGAAGGAGATGAATTTCAAAGATCCGAACCCTGAAATAGGTAACCCTAATTTCTAAATTCTATTTTTGTTTAATTTTTTGTTAATGGTTTTATCAGATTTCTTGAGGAGGAAGAAGGGAGCCAACCGCAACATTAAATGAAAGAAACTCTGACCTGAAGATTGAACAAGAAGATGAATTTAAGGGCTTTTAATTTTTAGAGTAAGTAATCTGATTTTAAATTGTTTTATTAGTTTTAGATTCGCATGAATCCATTTTCTATTACTAATTTTGGGAAGAAAGAGAAAATTGGTGTAAGCAAGAAACCTTGTCTTTTGTTTGATTTCAAATAAAAAAGAGTAAAAGTAACTGAGTTTCTACATATTAGGAATTGGAAGAAGAACAGTAATTTATTTACACAGATGTTTGGGTTTCTAATTGCTAGTTATGTTAAAAATGACAATTCTTGTTTACAATTTTAATATAATTTAAATAAAAACACATTTCAACAAATCCTATGATTTCGTATTATTTTCAGATTGAGGTAATAAAAGCTAGATATAAAAGATTTCATGAAAATAAGTATGTAAAAGTTTAAATAGAGAAAAAAGAAATGAAGATATTGACGAACTATTATGTAACGGCCCGGGGAAAATTGCGATCTTGATTATCGATCGAACACGATGTCGACTAACCAAGCATCTGAAATTTAACGGAATGTTAATGAAAGAAAATAGAGGGTGAGAACATATAAGATAAAAAATTAGAATAGAAGAAGAAGAACATACAATACATCAGAGTAACAGGAATCTCACAGCGGAACGAACAAAATATAACATAACTTTGAAATAAAACCGTATATATATAATAACTTTATCAGAGTACAACACTTACAACATAGCGAAAATAACAATACTAGATAATGCTGAAGCCTCCTGCTCCAAGCTCCTCTAATGATATCTGAAAATACCTGAACTACTTGACTACCTATACAAATTTGGGCACACAAGAGTTTAGGGAAAAACAAAACAAAAATTAACTCTGGGTCAGTCATGGGACTGGTGTGAGTAAACTCCAAACACTTGGTTTAACTTTTAAAAATCCTTTTAAAAGAAAGGATAATCATAAGACCAACCCACACATAAACACAGATGGTTTTTACCTTACGATAACCCGAAGCTTTCTTTGAAATCAATATTCGTCTGTTAGTATAACAATATCTAAACACAAGTAATATCAATCTAGCAGAACGCTTGCATCTCATGCTCTACATATGTAGTATACAATCAAAATCATGGGCTCTTATTGGATAATGAATTCCAACTGGCAAGGTATGGGACCACCTTCCGACAGTGTACTCCTAGAGATAAATATACTGGGTTCAGCAAGAACATCTTGCAACCCATGCTAAACATGACCGACCCCTCACTTTGCTTGAGAGTGCCGAAAATATTATTGCCAACGGTTGGGATCAGAAACCGTTTCCCAAAAGGGATAGCATCGATTTATTTAAGAAACAAAAGGAATTTCTCTAGATCAGGTGACAATACACCCTACTTGGAAGCTAACCACTTAGCCATGCGACCTACCCGATTTTATACCATTTCCCGGTTGTGAGGCTAGAGGTTATAACGTATCTTTTGATCTTCATTCACTTTGAATGTCACATTGTCATACCCGCCAAATCACAAATTGATTTCCCAAACATATCACGGGTATACAGTTAAGGGGAACGAATTCCTCCACCACCAAACGTAAATACGTTTGAAGAGATCAACTTACGCGATCCATTAGATATACTCTGCCAAACATTCTTCCATATAAGTTGTCCTGGGACTGGACAAACAGAAGGAACTATTCTGTAAATAGGAAAGACCTTGCATAACTCCGTCTTTAATTATCTTTATCATATTTGATTCGCAACGCCAACGCCCATATAGAATGGTTTTTAGATAATGAATCTGATCCCGGCCTCTCCGTATTGACGACGGAAAATGGTCAAAAGCTTCGATAATCGGTGATTTAACTATCAAAGATAAACATGTGTACAAACAACAATATTATTTCCAGATAGAAATTCTATCGATCAATCGTCATTTATCTCTTAAATAAAATTTTCATTAATTTATTCATTTACCCAATTCCATATATTCATCAAATCCTTATTTTTCTGGGTTTAGAAAATATAACTTATTAACATTGAAAAACGTTTCCATTTCTTATTCACACATCACTATCATTCTAGTATTTCTTATCAACAAAACATTTCATTTTCTATGCTTAGAAAACATTTCTGATTATATTTGGAAAACGTTTCCAAAACTCATTTATATGGATTTCAAATGAACGTTGTATAAAACATCGTTCTGCCAGCTCAATCCATTTATCGCTTATTTCTTAACGTATCTTTAATCAATCTTCGCCATCGAACTTCAACTATTCCTTAGTTAATTTCGAAGTCAATCAAGTTGGAGTATAATTACCTCTCAGACCTTAACCGAACAACGTCCTTAGCGTCGTAACATATAAAGCTCAACACTCTAATTTTTACAACCATTACTTATGCAACTTCTCGGATTTATATTTACGAATTTCCTTCTTGGAAAAACTTTGGTTATACGATAACATTATATACCTTACTTTCGAAATATCCGACTTTAAAACTTTAACTTTTATGTCTTACTTTGAATAATTTATAATTAATTTACTTATTAAATAAATAAATCCTGATTTAAAAACCGGAAAGTAAATAGTACTTTCCCGAATTCGATATAATCAAATTCGATGTATAAATCTCTTTCGAGTAATATCTGTTCGATTAACACTTTTTCGAATAACCTCTATTCGATTAACTCTTTTTTGAATAACCTATATTCGACTAATTCACTTCGAATAACTTATATTCGATTAATTCACTTCGAATAACTTATATTTGATTAACGTACTTCGAATAACTTATATTTGATTTATTCTCTTCGAAAAACTTATATTTAATTAATTCACTTCGAATAACTTATATTCGATTAACTTACTTCGAATAACTTATATTCGATTTATTCACTTCGAAAAACTTAGATTTGATTAATTCACTTTTGAATAAACTATATTCGATTAACTTACTTCGAATAAACTATATTCGATTATAAAATATTTGTTTCCAACCGAATATAATTATCTTGTCAAATTTTTGATTTTATTCAATATATAATTTCTTAAATCAATTATTTTATAACATCTGGCCTAGTTGAATTCTAATTACCAATATTTATGTATTTTATTTAATTTTGTTCATATTTCGAATCATCGAAATACATTCCACCTTTCCTTTTTCAAACAACTCCAACTTTCCTGTTTTATATTCACTGTTGAATTTTCAATCTCAATTATCCACTGATAATTATATTTTAATTCATTTATAAACATTGTTTATAAATCACAATACTTGTTTTCATTATTAAACAAGTTAATTATTTCTAGCCATTCGAAACTCCATTTCTGTTTAAATTCCTATTTCAAAAATCAAATTTCCTTTACAAATGTTTTTATATTGCAAAATCTTTACTTAATTCCTTTATTCACATCGAATGTGAATAATGTTTTTTTATATAAACCATTTAGTTTGACTTCGTATTTTAAAACAATATCACAATTCCAACCTCTATTTACAGATTTATTCATATGAAATCTTCTTTTTATTTCTAACACTTAACTCTCATTTATAAATTCTTTATAAACGTTGAGTTTACATTCTATTTAAAATATCGGTGTTAAAAACAATTTCTACTTCTCTATATAAGTTCGGACTTATATATTCCATTTATCAAATGACAAATATTTTATTTAATTTACAAAACATTATTTATAAATTAATCTTCTCAATTTGTCCATTAAAACATATTTCTATTTAAAAGCTACATTGAAACCATTCTCTCATTGTTCTTTTATATCTTCTCAGTTCCCTTTTATAATTCTATTCATTTCCTTTTAATATTTCCATTTATTTTATAAATAATTCCCTTTATAATTCTCTTTATTTTCCAAATATTTCCTTTTATAATTCTATTTATTTCCCAAATATTTCCTTTTATAATTCTATTTATTTTATAAATAATTTCTTTTCAATATACACTTTGAAAATTCCCATTTTACATTCCAGTATTCCTTATGGTATTTAACATACCATGTAACAATGATCAAAATCATCCAAACACATATAATCAACAACAGATTATATATCACATCATATATCACAATATATGAAAAACAGTAAAATAAATCTTGAGGAATCAAATTGGATCTCTCCGACCTGTTTCCCTGCATCCACAGATGTTACACAATATAATTCAAAACAATTTCATTTCAATATGTACTATTCTGATAAACAAAATCAATGTTTGTTTAACGATATGTGTATATATCGTTATCTGTAATTTCAGCCAATCGACTAGCAGTTCATCAAACAATCAACACACAACAATCAATCATCATTACTAGATTATATTTATGAAAATATAAATTGAACAGAGTTAGTGAGTTTTACTCACTTTGGTCGGTAGTCGTTAAATAACGATAACCGTTCAATAGTTCCATTCTGACGTTTTATTTCGCCATAAATTGAGACGAGCTCCAAATCACTCCAAACCAGTTCCACTTTGTAGCCGTCGTCCATACGATCCCAACAGATCTTGTTTCGCTGAATTTGGACAAAACATGAGTAAGATATAAATTTTACAAGTTTGATTGCATTTAAATGTCATTAACTTAAAATTAAATATTAAATTTAAATCCTTAATCCCCTTTTAAACGGTTTACCCCCTTCATTATTATCTTCAGAACACAACTTACACTGCCATGACTGAAGTTCGGAGCCTCCATGCTTCCACCGTATGACAAAGATTTGCAAACGGACTTCACCACTTTCTTTCTCTCCGAAATCTTCATCATCTTATCCTCATCCAGCACAACTCGAAGACTCCGATCAAAATGCGTCCCCCGATTTCCCTTCCCCCCCAATCGACACAGCATCGGTCGCGACATTCTTTATCACTGAAATCACCAAAAAAATCCCAAACACTTCGCTTTTCCACCCTGAATCCCAATATGAACCTGAAAATGTAAATTACTCCTCCTATTTCTCAAAAAATCCAACCCTAGACGTACTGCTGCTCTTTAAACATCCTAGAATCCGCGTCGCACCAACTGAAAGCCACATGGAGATGAAGAGCTACTTGCCCAGAGTTCGAATATGTAGCCATTTCGATTTATAGCATTTTCTTTGATTTGATATGAATTTGTGAAGGGCACGGTTTTTTGTTTGATAAAAGAAACCACTGGCAGCTTACGTTTTGACCAGAGGAAACATATGATTTAGGGTTAGGAGAATTATAAGTGTTGTATTTATAGGGATAGCTAGCTTACAAAGTAAGCTTCATGTTTTATTTTATTAATTTATACTGTATCGTTACTTGTGTTGTCTTCTAAAAGTCCGTATGATCACATACGATACCCAAAATCATGAAAAAGGGCATGCAGCTACAGTTCGACATTACGGACCCAACAAAACTTGTTTCGTCGAATTCCGACTCCGTTTGCTCACACAGCGTATTTTTAACCATCAAAATACTGACTTTTTTCACATTAAAAATCCGTAGGGCCACACATTGACTTCAAAAATCATGGAAATTGAAATCTAACAATAATTTAATATTTAAAATCCAACAAAATTAGTTTCGTTGAAAACGGAGGTCGTTTGCAAAACTGGCTATTTTTAAAGCTCTAAATAAACCCATTTAAATATTAATATATTTAAAAACAATTAAATTTAGTATAAATAATTTTATATTATTTTATATATTCACATAGAATATTATCTAGCTCCAAAATAAATATTTCTGGATTCATCACTTGATATTTCAAAATTCCAGATTATATCGATATTCAATTTATATATAAAAATCCATTTATTGTATAAATGAATCGTTATAAACTATAAAGGAATTCCATAACGACTTTTCAATAATTTGATTTGGACATAACTCACAATCTATACGACGAAATCTCAATTTTCTCTTCCATTAGAAAATATACTTCACCAGCTCTGAATGTTTCCTGTTTCATAGAAATCCAATTTAAAACGGATTCTGTATATTCGTTTAAAGTTCGAATCGCCAAATTCTGAACTGCCGCGCCATTTCGAGCTTGATTATAATCATAATATAATTATACGTTCAAACTTCATTTAAATAATAAACTCGTTATTATAATTCAATTCTAAACTGAATTATATATTTTAAATGATCCAATTTACATAATATTGCCATTTTAGCTATTTCTGGTAATTTTGGAATTGTAATATATTATTATATTATAAATATTAGTTAAATATTCAATATTATTTAACTAAATAACCTTTAAATCCCTATATCACTATTTAAATAATTAAATTAATTAATTATTAAACCATAAAAATATTGGATGTTACATTCTTCCCTCCTTAAAATAATTTCACCCTCGAAATTGCTAAGGTAGAAAATAAACCCTATTAAGTGGATTAAAAATTATTTGTTTAATTCTTAATTTTGGTTTCAACTGAACCAATTGATTTAAATTAAATGTTAATTCATTCCGAATAACAAAAAAATTCAAAAAAAATTGAAAATTTTCTAACACCCTAAATTTTTGGAAAATTTCGTCAGCACCCTCTTTGTATTGGTCAATCGGTACAGCTACAACTCGCCTCTCTAGTCCTTTTCCAACCCAAAAGAAAATCAAACAGCCAAGCGGCTTGCCAATTCGGCTCATAAATCTAATACCCAATAGAAATATAAACTTGTACCTTATGTCGGGCATATCATTATATCATTTGCATCTGTTATCAATTCAACATATACCAATGTCATTCCAATCAATCTCCAACCAATTTTATCCTCAACCCAATCATTTGCTTATCCAAGCCAAATTCCATTCTAAATATCAAGTGTCATTCTTAATTCCAAATCTTTACTTATCATTCTAATATAATTCCGTATTCCTATTCCATATTCTAATTTTATTTGATACCCTTCTATTTCAATACAATTTCCACTTAACTGGTTTCAATTCAATTTCAATTTGCTTTCATACTTTTCAATTTAAATTTGTTTTCAATTCAAACAATCTGATTTTGCGAGTTTTAAACAACATACCCTTTTCAGAAATCAAAATATTCATTTCGGAGTATCAAACAACTGGTTCTTGTCAAAACAATTCAAAAAACAAAATCTTTGGTAGTAATCCGTCACTTAGAAACTTGAAAATGAAATCGACGATGCTGCGCAGTCATCATCGGAATTATTTTCCATCGATCGAAGTGGGTTCAATACTATATTACTTTCAAAACCATATTTAAACATTTTCACTTTGAAATACATTTCAAATTGTCATTCACAATGTTTGTAAATAATTAAAAATCTCCCAGGATTTTAAAATTCACGTATATTTAATCCAAATTTAATTCATAAGCACTTTTCCAAATTTTCCAGGGTTTTAAATTTCAATTCTGATTTAAATTCAGATTTAATTCGTCTGATTTCATATACTACACTTTTATGAATCCTGATCGACTATTTACATAACTATTCAATTTATAGCCTTATCTGATTATGATCACAACCAACACATTCAATATACGATAATACTTTAAATATTAATCATACTTTTATATCAAAATATGATTTGGGTAAAATAATATCATTTACCCTTTTTTCAATACATATCATGTCGGTTCATCGTATTCGAGTGTTTATAAACACCTACCGATACACTGGAGTGTTTTCAAATCATACTTTTATATCAAAATATGATTTAGGTAAAATTATATCATTTACCCTCTTTTCAAAACATATCATGTCGTTTCATCGTATTGTTTATAAACTCCTACCGATACATTGGATCAAAATGATCGATCAGAACTCAAAAACAACTCAACCAATAAATCTCCACAATGTAGAATAATTTTCATACAAACTGCAAGTACGTTCTCTCATATATATACACTCAAACTCAATCTAGGGCATCGCTTCCCCATCTCTACTGAGTTACGCCACAGAGCCAAGGTAATTACTTAACCTTCAACTCTGATACCACTGTAACGACCTAGGGAAAATTGCGACCCTGATTATCGACCAAACACGATGTTGACTAACCAAGCATCTGATATTTACCGGAGCTTTAATGAAAGAAAATAAAGGGTGAGAATAGATAAGATAGAAAATTAGAATAGAAGAAGAAGAAGAACATACAACACTTCAGAGTAACACGAATCTTACAACGGAACGAATAAAATATAACATAACTTTGAAATAAAATAGTATATATATGTACAATAACATTATCAGAGTACAACATTTGCAACACAACAGAAATAACAATACTAGATAACGCTGAAGCCTTCTGCTTCAAGCTCCTCCAATGATATCTGAAAATACCAATACTACTTGACTGCCCGTACAAATTTGGGCACCCAAGAGTTTAAGGGAAAACAAAACAAAAATAAACTCTGGGTCGGTCATGGGACTGGTGTGAGTAAACTCCAACCACTTGGTTTAACTTTTAAAAATCCTTTTAAAAGAAAGGATAAACGTAAGACCGATCCACACATAAACACGGATCGTTTTTACCTTACGATAACCTAAAGCATTCTTTGAAATCAATATTCGTCTGATATTATAATAATGTTTAAATACAAGTAATATCGATCTAGCAGAACGCTTGCATCTCACGCTCTACATATATAGTATACAATCAAAACCGTGGGCTCTTATTAGATAATGGATTCCAACTGGCAAGGTATGGGACTACCTTCCGATAGTATACCTCTAGAGAGAAATACACCTGGTTCAACAAGAACATCTTGCAACCCAGGCTAAACATGAACGGGCCCTCACTTCGGTTGACAGTACCAAATGTATTATCACCAACGGTTGGGATCAGCAACTGTTTCCTGAAAGAGACAACATCGATAGATTTAAGAAGCAAAAGGAATTTCTCTAGATCAGGTGACAATACACCCTACTTGGCAGCTAATCACTTAGCCATGCGACCTACCCGATTTTATACCATTTCCCGGTTGTAGGCTAGAGGTCATAATGTATCTTTTGATCTTCATTCACTTTGAATGTCACATTGTCATACCCGCCAAATCACAAATTGATTTCCCAAACATATCACGGGTATATAGCTAAGAGAAACGAATTCCTCCGCCACCAAACGTAAATACGGTTAAAGATATCAACTTAGCGATCCATTAGATATAATATGTCAGACATTCTTCCATATAAGTTATCCTAGGACTAGACAAACCGAAGGCACTATTCTGTAAACAGGAAGGCCCTTGCATAACTCCATCTTCAATAATCTTTATCATATTTGATTCGCAACGCTAACGTCCATACAGAGTGGTTTTCAGATAATGAATCTGATCCCAGTCTCTCCGTATTGACAACGGAAAATGGTCAACAACTTCGATAGTTAGTGATTTAACTATCAAAGAAAAACATGTGTATAAACAACGATATTATTTCCAGATAGAAATTCTATCGACAATCATCAATCATCATTTATCTCTTAAATTAATTTTTCATTAATATATTTATTTACCTATTTCCATATATTCATCAAATCCATATTTTTTTGGGTTTAGAAAATATACCTTATTAACAATGAAAAATGTTTCCATTTCTTATTCGCACATCACTATCATTCTAGTATTTCTTATCAACAAAACATTTCATTTTCTATGCTTAGAAAACATTTCTGATTATATTTGGAAAACGTTTCCAAAACTCATTTATATGGATTTCAAATGAACGTTGTATAAAACATCGTTCCGCCCGCTCAATCCATTTATCGCTTATTTCTTAATCGATCTTTAATCAATCTTTGCCATCGAACTTCAACTATTCCTTAGTTAATTTCAAAGTCAATCAAGTTGGGGTATAATTACCTCTCAGACCTTAACTGAACAACGTCCTTAACCTCGCAACAGATAAAGCTCAACACTCTAATTTTTACAACCACTACTTATGCAACTTCTCGGATTTATATTTATGAATTTCCTTCTTGGATAAAACATTGGTTATACGATAACGTTATAAACCTTACTTCCGAAATATCTGACTTTAAAAGTATAACTATTATGTCTTAATTTGAATAATTTATAAATAAATTTTTTATTAAATAAATAAATCTTGATTTAAAAACCGGAAAGTAAATATTACTTTCCCGAATTCGATATAATCAATTTCGACATATAACTCTCTTTCGAGTAATCTTTATTCGATTAACTCTTTTTTGAATAACCTCTATTCGATTAACACTTTTTCAAATAACCTATATTCGATTAATTCACTTCAAATAACTTATATTCGATTATTTCACTTCGAATAACTTATATTCGATTAACTTACTTCGAATAACTTATATTTGATTTATTCCGTTCGAATAACTTATATTTGATTAATTCACTTCGAATAACTTATATTCGATTAACTTACTTCGAATAACTTATCTTTGATTTATTCACTTCGAATAACATATATTTGATTAATTCACTTTCGAATAAACTATATTCGATTAACTTACTTCGAATAAACTATATTCGATTATAAAATATTGGTTTCCAACCGAATACTAATTACCTTGACAAATTTCTGATTTTATTCATTATATAATTTCTTAAGTAAATTATTTTATAACATCTGGCCTAGTTGAATTTTAATTACCAATCTTTATGTATTTTATTTAATTCTATTCATATTTCGAATCATCGAAATACATTCCATCCTTTCCTTTTTCAAACAACTCCAAATTTTCCATTTTACATTCACTGTTGAATTTGCATTTTCAATTATCCACTGATAATTATATTTTAATTCATTTATAAACATTGTTTATAAATCACAACAGTTATTTTCATTATCAAACAAGTTATTGTTTCTAGCCATTCGAAATTTTGTTTCTGTTTAAATTCCTGTTTCATAAATCCAATTTCCTTTACAAATGTTTTTATATTGCAAAATCTTTACTTATTTCAATTATTCCCATTGAATGTGAATAATATTTCTTTTATATAATCCATTTAGTTTGATTTCGTATTTTAAAACAATATCCCAATTCCAACTTCTATTTATAGATTTATTCATACGAAATCTTATTTTTATTTCTAACACTTAACTCTCATTTATAAATTATTTATAAATGTTGAGTTTGCATTCTATTTAAAATATCGGTGTTAAAACCAATTTCTACTTATGTATATAAGTTTGGACTTATATATTCCATTTATCAAATGATAAATATTTTATTTAATTTATAAAATATTATTTATAAATTAATCTTCTCAATTTATCTGTTAAAACATAGTTCTATTTAAAAGCTACTTTGAAACCATCCTCTCATTGTTCTTTTATATCTTTCAATTCCCTTTTGTAATTCTATTTATTTCCTTTTAATATTTCTATTTATTTTATAAATAATTCCTTTTATAATCCTCTTTATTTTCCAAACATTTCCTTTTATAATTTTATTTATTTTCCAAATAAGTTCTTTTATAATTCTATTTATTTTATAAATAATTTCTTCTATAAAATCCTCTGATTTTATAAATAATTTCTTTTCAATATACACTTCGAAAATTACCATTTTGCATTCCAGTATTTCTTATGGTATTTAACATACCATATAACAATGATCAATATCATCTGAACACACATAATCAACAATAGATTATATATCACATCATATATCATAATATATGAAAAACAGTAAAATAAATGTTGAGTAATCCAGTTGGATCCCTCCGACCGGTCTCCCTGCATCTAAAGACATTACACAATATAATTCATAACAATTTCATTTCAATACGTACTATTCTGATAAACAGAATCAATGTTTGTTTAACGATATGTGTATATATGGTTAATTGTAATTTCAACCAATCGACTAGTAGTTCATCAAAAAATCAACACATAGCATTCAATGATCATTTATCATTACTAGATTATATTTGTAAAAATATAAATTGAACAGAGTTAGTGAGTTTTACTCACTTTGGTCGGTAGTTGTTAAATAACGATAATCGTTCAATATTTCCGTTCTGACGTTTTATTTCGCCATAAACTGAGATGAGCTCCAAATCACTCCAAACTAGTTCCATTTTGTAGCCGTCATCCATATTATCCCAACGGATCTTGTTTCGCTGAATTTGGACAATGCATGAGTAAGATCTAAATTTTACAAGTTTGATTGCATTCAAAGGTCATTAACTTAAATTTAAGTATTAAATTAAAATCCTTAATCCCTTTTTAAACAGTAAACCCCTTCCTCATTATCTTCAGAACACGACTTACACTGCCATGGCCGAAGTTCGGAGCCTCTATGCTTCCACCGTACAACATAGATTTACAAACGGACTTCACCACATTATTTCTCTCCGAAATCTTCAACATCCTACCTTTATCTAGCACAACTCGAAGACTCTAATCAAAAAGCGTCCTCCGACTTCCCCTCCATCGACACAGCGTCGGTCGCGACAATCTTTATAACCGAAATCACCAAAAAAATCCCAAACACTTTGATTTTCCTGAATCCCAATATGAACCTGAAAATGTAAATTACTCCTCCTATTTCTCAAAAAATCTAACCCTAGACGTACTGTTGCTCTTCAAGCATCCCAGAATCCGCATCGCACCAACTAAAAGCCACATGGAGATGAAGAGCTACCTGCCTAGAGTTCGAATATATAGCCATTTCGATTTATAGCATTTTCTTTGATTTGATATGAATTTGTGTAGGGCACGGTTTTTGTTTAAGAAAAGAAACCACTGGCGGCTTACGTTTTGACCAGAGGAAACAGATGACTTAGGGTTAGGAGAATTATAAGTGTTGTATTTATAGGGATAGGTAGTTTACAAGGTAAGCTTCTGTTTTATTTTATTAATTTATACTATATCGCTACTTATGTTGTCTTCTAAAAATCCGTATGATCACATACGATACCCAAAAATCATGAAAAAGTGCATGCAGCTACAGTTCCACATTACGGACCCAAGAAACTTGTTTCGTCGAATTCCGACTCCGTTTGCTCACACAACGTATTGTTAACCGTCCAAATACTGACTTTTTTCACATTAAAAATCCGTACGGCCACACACTGACTCCAAAAATCACGGAAATTGAAATCTAACAATAATTTAATATTCTGGATCCAACAAAATTAGTTTTGTCGAAAACGGAGGCCGTTTGCAAAACTTGCTATTTTAAAAGCTCTAAATAAACCCATGTAAATATTAATATATTTAAAAACAATTAAATTTACTATAAATAAATTTATATTATCACATATATTCACATAAAATATAATCAAGCTCCAAAATAAATATATCTGGATTCCTCACTTGATACTTCAAAATTCCAAATTATATCGATATTCAATTAATATATAAAAATCCATTTATTATATAAATAAATAGTTATAAATTATAAAGGAATTCCATAGAGACTTTTCAAAAATTTGATTTGGATATAACTCACAATCTATACAATGAAATCTCGATTTTTCTCTTCCATTAGAAAAATATACTTCACCGTCTCCGAACGTTTCCTGTTTCATAGAAATCTGATTTAAAACAGATTCGAGATATTCGTTTAAAGTTCGAATCGCCAAATTCCGAACTACCGCACCATTTCGAGCTCGATTATAATTATAATATAATTATACATTCAAACTTCATTTAAATAATAAACTAGTTATTATAATTCCATTCTATATAAATTATATATTTTAAATGATCCAATTTACACAATATTGCCATTTCAGCTATTTCTGGTTATTTCAAAATTATAATATACTATTATATTATAAATATTCAATATTACTTAATTAAATAACCATTTAAATCTCTATATCACTATTTAAATAATTAAATAAATTAATTATTACACCGTAAAAATACGGGACGTTACATATTAAGTACTCTTAACAAATATTTTTCCAAAAAGATAAATTCGATTTATAATTCAAATCAATCTTGCGATGTTGAACAAGGATTTGTTTCCGTTGACGTAGTTGAAATTGAGAATGCGAATGAACAAATTAACAAATGAATAATGATATAGAATAAATGCACATGATACTGATAATTCATCGCAACGAACAACAAATAAAACTGATGTCCAACGTTTTTGAATGAGACAAAGGTCGTGTCTTCGATTTTTTTTCCTTTTGAGTATATATGAAACATTGATTATGTTTGTTATGGTAACGGTAAATTTAACATTAAATACCATTACCAGTCGATCGGTAATCATTTTTGTTTGAAATTGGTATACCAGTTAAAACGGTATGGTAACGGTAAATTTACCATTTTTAACTGTAAATAATGGGTAATAATTCTTCAATACCAATGGTAACGGTAATTTTACCAGTCAATTTATGACATATGTATATTCATATGATATGTTTTATTACATACATTTAGAACCAAACAAATGATTAATTTCAATTCCAAAATCATGTAAAATAATTTCAAGTATACTTAATTTCTTTTTTATTTGCTTTTTTTGTTAACAACCAATATGTACGACATAAAAAAGTTGCAATGTGTACAAAAAACATGTCAAGATACAAACATTGATCGTCAAACGGTAATTTACCATTACCAATCTAACGATTACCATATTATCGGTATAACAGTCGATTAGCAACGGTAAGCAATTTTGGATTACCAGTAAAAACGGTACGGTAACGGAATTTGTCTAATTGTAATGGCAACCATTACCATAACAGTCATACATTGATGGGAATAAAAAAGATTTACTTGTTGAAAAAGGTCATATGAGTAAAAAAAATTAACTACAGTATGGGCATCTTTTGCTAAAACGCACTGGGCATGTTAACTCCAGAACCATCTCTAATTACCAGTTATTCACCTATACACCTCTGTATTCATTTGTTGTTTCAAGTTATGTACCGTTCATTTGGATTGCACTGTGCTTGTTGCTCCTATCACTTTGTTCTTTAATCATTTAGCCAATACTTCACTTGTTGGCAGCTAAGTTTTAGATTTCTTACACAGTTGTTGCAGCCTGCATTGTCTCTTCATGAATTTCTGCATTTTTTCGCAATCAGGTAGACCTCCCACATTTTGCTAGACCCAACCGCCAACTTTTCACCTACTACAGGCACCATTCTATTGCTAAAACTGGTAATGATTATCAGGATCCACCATTCTCGCATGCTGAAATTGCATCTTACTTTTGCATCACCAAGACCAAGAGTAGAAGCTTCCTTCTTGATGTTTGCAATGACATGACAAAATTTTTGTTGGCCTTATTCTATATCATTACGCACCCCAAAATGACATTGCAAAACCGCATAAGCTCACCACTACAAAACAACTAAACACATCCACCATCAATAACATTAAAAAATAAAACCTTTCACGGGTTTACCTCATCATCGTCCAAAACAACCCAAGCACTTCTATCTCCTTCACAACAAATGAACCATGTTCACGCAACTCACCAACAGCTGTGCCACTCAAACTGCACCACTTCATATCTGTCTCCACAGCCTGAGGTGAATACGTCTTGCTGCATGTGGTGCCTTGCCCATGGCTATCTCATATGCAGATCGACAGACATCACAACACCCTGCCGACTGTAGACAACAGTCAGAGCCTTCAACTTCAGAAATTGACCAAAGCATTGAGAAAGCGGATCCAATTGCTAAGCGATGCCAAACTAATATCCTAATTTGCCACTTCGTTAATACTGTTGAAATAAATAAACTTGATTAATGCATGCATCTCTTCATTGTAATAGACATGTTGATTTGCTGAATTGTTAGGAGGAAAACCGAAGTGGCAAGTGTTGGCATTTTTTTTTTACTTTTATAACTTTAGAGAGCTATATAGTTTGTTCACATTAACCAATTGGTTGTTGTTGTCCTTTGCCTTGATAATTTTTTTCGTTGCCCTTTCTTTGATTTTGATTTTGCTTTTGAAATGAGCCCTTCTTTGAGTTGTAATAACTTCGTTTCTTTTCTGAAAAACTGAGATTGGATTGGAGTGCTTGCTCCAATGAATTTGCTGATGTTCTATTAATTCTTTGCTCCAATGAAAATAATAGTCTCACATCGGAAATAATCAACTAAGATCCTAGATAAAAACTAAGAGGATATAGTTCACATTAACCAATTGGTTTTTTGAACAAACTATATAGCTCTCTAAAGTTATAAAAAAAAAATTGCAAACAGCAAGAGCCATAAAGTTGGCATTTATTATTAGTGTTTGTTCAGCTACTACCGAGACTATATATATATATATATATATATATATATATATATATATATATATATATATAAGAAGCCTCTTTCAATCATATTCCATGACGGTTTTTTTTCAGTTTCATATATTTTTGTTCTACCAACAGAGTGGTATCAAAGACAAGTGCAGTGCAAAGATGAATACATTTCCCTTTGTTATTCCCAAACTTACAAAGGAGAATTATGCGCATTGGTGTGTTCGTATGAAAGCATTGTTGGGATCTCAAGAAGCATGAGAGGTTGTAGAAAATGGTTATGAAGAACCTGAAAATGTACAAGCTCTGAATCAAAATAAGAATAATGCCTTGGCAAGAGCTCGCAAGCAAGATCAGCATGCTCTCTCTGTTATACACGTAGGCTTGGACAAAGCCATGTTTGAGAAAGTCGCTACTGTAACAAAAGCGTAGGAAGCATGGGATATTCTTGAGAATAATTTCAGCGGAACTAAAAAGGTAATGAAGGTTTGTCTTCAAACTTTATGTAGTGGATTTGAAACACTGCATATGAATGGAATTGAATCAGTCCCAGATTATTTTACTCCATTTTCTTCTATTGTTAATCAAATGAAGCAATATTGAGAGAAGATTGATGATGTTCGCGTCAATGAGAAAATACTTAGATCATTAAACTCAAAGCTACAACTTGTTGGAATCTCTATTGAGGAGTCAAACAATTTGGAAGCTATGGTTGTTGATGAATTCATGGGATCATTGCAAGCATATGGAGAAAGACTACTAAAGAAAGAAGTAGCAGATTCTTATGCTCTTCAAACTAATGTCTCTTCGGGAGAAAATGAGAAACATGAATGTTTTCAAGGAAGAGGACAAAACCATGGAAGAGGAAGAAACTATGGCAGAGCAGGAGTTTTGGTCGTGGTCATAGTCGATCCGATGAAAGCCAGAACTTCAACAATGAAAGGACAATCAAAAATACAAAAGGGTGTGGGAATCACGGAGCCACAAGAGGTGGAGGTAGAAAGCATGACAAATCAAAAATTCAATGTTATACTTGTCATAAATATGGTCATTATTCCAATGAATGTAGAAGTTCCAACAACAAACCCGATGAGCGAGCCAATTATGTGGAAGCAAAGGAGGATGAAGAGTTGTTATTGCTAATAGCAGCTAAGGAAGACAAAAACAGAAAAGTGTGGTATCTTGACACTAGTGCAACAAATCACATGAGTGGAAACAAAGAATTGTTCTCCACATTTACTGAAATGATGGCTGGAAATATTACCTTCGAAGACGACACCAAAGTCCCAATCAAAGAAAAAGGTGATGTACTTGTCCACTCTAAATCTGGAAATCATATTTTGATTTCTCAAGTTTATTTTGTACCAAATTGGAAAACAAATATACTAAGCACTACACCATAATAGCAAATTTGACACAGCAGGATTCAAAAAATTTGATATGGCTTTAAGCCGTATCAAATTTGATACAGCCTACAACTCATAGCCGTATCAAATTTATTTGCTACACCTTAACCGATCTGCATCTTCCCAATCTTGCAAAACTGACCGTAGATTATTAAAGCATTGGATAGCTTCCTTTTGGTACATCTTTAACCCATATCAAATCAGGTTCATTTTTTTTTTACGTGCTGAATTTTCATTTCTCACCAACTAAAAAAGATTGGCCATTTCTTTTCTAATTATCTCATTCTCTCCTTTCCCGTTTCCCCTTCTCAAAACCCTAGAAGTAATGTTTGTCCAACTTTCCACCGTTCGCCGCATGTACTCCTCCTAAAATCAGGGTCAGCCCTGGCCCAATGCTGACGGGGCCATTGCACGGGGCATCACTTTCGCAAAGGGCATAACCGTAGGTAGAAACGCGTACAAAAAAGGAAAAATAAGGACTAATGGAAATTCATGACGAGCAGAATTGCTTGAGGAAAAAGGTGACAAGCAAAAGGTGGTGAAATGAATTACGAAGAGGAAGAAAGAGATAGTCGAGCACGCAATCAGATCTAATCTTCGATTTCTCAAATAGGTAACTATAACTTCTTAATTATCTTATTTTGATGATTTTAGTTCATACGTTACTCAATTTACTTCGATTCATAGCCAATCAATCTATGCATAATAACCTGATTCAAATTGAGTTATTAGATTTGAAAAATTAATATGCTTTGCTATGTTTGTTTCTAAATTGGATTGCTTGCTTTGTAAAAAAAAATTGAGTAGGGTTAGCGAGTGATGTTGATGGAACTCATACACATAATTTAATTGCAATGATTGCAAATTGTGCGCAGGTTTGTATAAAAAATTTAACGTGTTATAACTAGTTTTATGAAATGAAATACACCCCTTCTTCCACCGTGTTATAACCAGTTTTATGAAATGAAATACACTTAACTCTGACTTCCATGTCGGTGCTTACCTTTTCGTCTCCCATCCCTTCTTCCACCTTCCGCCGCTGTCGAGTGGCGTGCTCCGCTGAAACCCTGATTGCCGCCTTTGGTGTGAAACCATTCGATCATGGGGATCTCAAATCGTGGCTTCATGAAGAAGGATTGCCTCCTTGTAAAGTTGTTCTTAAAGAAAGGGCTGCTGATACTCATGACGACAAGCATCGATCTGCTCTTCACTATGTCGCTGCTAGCGAAGACTTAAAGCCAGGTGATGTTGCGTTCTCGGTTCCAAATTCCTTGGTTGTGACACTGGATAGAGTGTTGGGGAATGAGACGGTTGCGGAGTTGTTAACTACCAACAAGCTTTCAGAACTATCTTGTTTGGCTCTATATCTCATGTACAAGAAAAAGCAGGGTAAAAAATCATTTTCGTATCCATTCATTAGGGAACTTGATCGACACAGAGGAAGAGGGCAACTATCAGTAGAATCTCCTCTCTTGTGGTCTGAAGATGAACTTGCTTACTTAAATGGAAGCCCTACCAGGAAGTTGTTGAGAGAGGTGAAGGGATAAAGAGAGAGTATGAAGAGCTGGATACAGTGTGCTATATGGCAGGATCATTGTTTCAGCAATACCCATTTGACATTCCCACTGAGGCATTTCGTTTGAGATATTTAAGAAAGCATTTGTTGCAGTTCAATCATGTTTTTATTCATTGGCAGAAAGTTAGTTTGGCTAGAAGGTTTGCATTCGTTCCATTAGGCCCTCCTCTCTTAACTTACAAGAGCAATTGCAAGGCAATGATAACTATAGTAGATGATGTTATTCAACTTGTAGTTCACCGTCCTTATGAAGCCGGGGAGCCAATTGTTGTATGGTGTGGGCCGCAACCAAACTCATGGTTACTTTTGAACTATGGTTTTATGGACGAAGATAATCCTTATGACCGTCTAGTGATAGAGGCGTCACTAAGTACTGATGATCCTCAATACCAAGAAAAGAGAATGGTTACTCAGAAAAATGGGAAGTTGGCTGTTCAAGTCTTTCAAGTTCATGCTGGAAGAGAAAAGGAGGCTATATTAGACATGCTTCCTTATTTGCGTTTAGGTTATGTCTCAGATCCATCTGCTATGCAATCAGTTATTTCTTTAGAAGGTCCTATTTGTCTTGTGAGTCCGTGCATGGAAAGAGCTGTTCTAGAACAGCTTGTAAGATATTTCAATGCTCGTTTAGCTGGCTATCCTACAACATTGAGTGAAAACTATAAATTGCTGGAAAATGATACATTGGACAAAAAGAAACTGGTCGCTACACAACTTTTCATGTTGGAAAAGTGTTGGAATAAATTAAAATTGCATTAAATGAAATCATTAAATATTGCATGCAATATAATTTCCTGATTTACCTATTTGGTTATATTAGGTAAAGTATTATTTTAATCTTATCTAGAATTTTCCAAAGCATGTATAAATAAAGATCTTTTGTAATCAAGAAATCAAGAAGAAGAAAAAAGGAATAAAATTTGTCTTCCTCCAAAAAACTTTTCAACTCTTTCTCTCCACTTAATTTTCTTCAATTGGTATCGGAGCCTTGTTCAATCAGAATGAGCAATTATATTCCCCTCGCTTATGTTCCTCAATTAACCAAAGATAATTACGGAAAATGGAGTATCCAAATGAAGGCCCTTCTTGGATCTCAAGAGGAATGGGATATAGTTGAAGATGGGTATGAAGAAGTTGAAAATGAAGGAGAATTAACAAATGCTCAAAAAGAAAATCTGAGAAAGTCAAGGAAGAAAGACAAAAAGGCCTTGTTTTGGATCTACCAAGGAGTACAATCATATGAAGCTGCTTGGGAGAAAATAGAAGCTGCTACAACAGCAAAGCAAGCATGGGAAATTTTAGCAAATTCATTTAGAGGAGATGAAAAGGTAAAAAGAGTTCGGTTACAGACTCTTCGAGGGGAGTTTGAAGGCTTGCATCAAAAAGAGTCAGAACCTGTTTCCGAGTATTGTTCACGGGTATTATCTGTAGTAAACCAAATAAAAAGGAATGGTGAAACTATGGATGATATTCGTGACGTTGAAAAAATCCTTCGTTCTCTTGATTCAAAATTTGACTACAAGGTGGTAGCCATTGAAGAATCCAAGGACTTGGACGCCATGACCATCGATGAACTCACAGGCTCATTACAAGCTCATGAAGAGAGGTTAAACAAGAATAAAAAAGAAACAAGTGTGGAGCAAGAACTCCAATCAAAGTTATCTTTAAATGAGAAGAATGAAGAATCCAAAGATCAAAGAAGTAGAGGCCGTGGTCATGGAAGAGGAAGAAATTTTAGAGGTCGAGGATCATATGCTCGCGAAAGAGGTAATTATGGAAGCAAAGAAAGCGGCTTGAATCAAAATTTCAGAGGTTCTCAAAGAGGAAAAGGACGAGGAAATCAAAGAGGAAGAGGTCGTGGCTATTTTGAATGTTATAATTGTCACAAGCCTGGTTACTTGGCAAGCGATTACTGGTTCAAGGAGGAAGAAAAGCATGAAGCAAACATGGTGCATGGACATAAAAATGAAGAAAATCATAATCAAGAGACTTTGTTGCTCGTATCTCATGGCGAAAATTTTGATGATGTTTGGTACATAGATAGTGGAGCCAGCAAACATATGACATGTAACAAAAAATTATTTTCAAAATTACTCAAATCTGATCATGGAGAAGTAAAAGTGGGAGATGGAAAGTCATATAAAATTAGCGGTGTTGGAGAGATTTCTTTCATCACAAAAGCTGGAAAAATGGAGAAAATGGGTGAAGTATATTTTGTCCCTGGCCTTCAAAATAATTTGCTCAGTGTAGGTCATCTCTTAAAAAAGGGATATGATGTCCATTTTCATGATATGGCGTGTTATTTGTCAAGAAAAAATCAAGTTATTGCAAAGGTCGGAGTTGCTTCAAATAATCTTTTCTCACTCAATCTTCAAAATCAAAATATTTCCTGTTTTGCTGGTGTCGATAAAGGAGTTTCAAGGCTA
Source organism: Allium sativum (assembly GCA_030737875.1). Taxonomy (NCBI): domain Eukaryota; kingdom Viridiplantae; phylum Streptophyta; class Magnoliopsida; order Asparagales; family Amaryllidaceae; genus Allium; species Allium sativum. Next base: position 889,127,304 of record CM060916.1, on the reverse strand, counting down.
TGGCATGAAAGATATGGCCACCTAAATTATGGAAATTTGGAGATGCTTTCAAGTAAGATGATGGTCACAGGCTTGCCAAAAATTAATCATCTTAACGAAGTTTGTGAAGCATGTCAGTTCGGAAAGCAACACAAAGATGCATTTCCTTCACAATCAGCATGGCGAGCAGAAAGACCATTACAACTTATTCATTCAGATCTTTGCGGTCCCATGCCTGTGACATCTTTCGGAGGTAATCGTTATTTTATTTCATTTGTTGATGATTACTCACGAAAAGTTTGGGTGTATTTTGTTAAAGAAAAATCAGCAGCTTTCCAAAAATTTAAAGATTTCAAAGCAGAAGTGGAAAATTATACTGGGCTAAAAATCAACACGTTACGGACTGATCGTGGAGGCGAATATATTTCAAATATGTTTGAAAAGTATTGCAAAGACAGTGGCATTCGGCATGAAATGACAGTTCGTCATACACCACAACAAGACGGTGTGTGTGAAAGAAAGAATCGAACAATTATGGAGATGGCTAGATGTTTGCTTAAAAACAAGAGAATGTCAAGAAGATTTTGGGCTGAAGCTGTTTCTTGTGTTGTGTACCTCATTAACAGGTCACCCACAAGGGTCCTAAAAAATTGCACACCACATGAAACATGGTATGGTAAAAAGCCTAGTGTTCATCATTTGAAAGTATTTGGGAGCATTGCTTACTCTCATGTCCCAGATTCAATGAGAAATAAGTTAGAAGACAAATCCGAAAAATGTATTTTCATTGGCTACAGTGAAAGAAGCAAGGCATACAAGCTGTATAATCCCATGACCAAGAAGGTTGTGATAAGTCGAGATGTCCGGTTTGATGAAAACTCATTATTTGAGGACACAGAAGTTGAAAAGGAGAATTTGCCTTTTTTTTCTTTTTGAAATAGAGGCAGAAAATATGGAGGATGACACTGTTGAAGAAAATGTTCCTGCTTCCCCAACTTATTCAAGCAGCACAAATTCTTCACCAAGTCCACCAAGAAGGATGAGAGATCTTCAGGAATTATATGATGTCACTGATGAAGTTGAATCAAATAATGTTGTGTTCTTTGTTTTTTTGCAGGTGAAGATCGAATTTCTTTTAATGATGCGAATTATGAAGAAAAATGGATACAAGCCATGAAAGAAGAGATTGACTCAATTCAAAACAATGATACATGGGAGCTTACAAATTTGTCACCGCACAAGCATTCTATTGGAGTAAAATGCGTGTACAAAACAAAGATGAATCCAGACGGCTCTATTAACAAGCACAAGGCAAGACTAGTCACAAAAGGATACAAACAAAAAGAAGGAGAAGATTTTACAGAGGTGTTTGCTCCTGTTTCAAGACACGAGACTGTTCGTTTGCTTATTTCTCTAGCTGCTCAAAAAAATTGGAAGTTGTTTCAAATGGACGTAAAATTTGCGTTCTTAAATGGTGTGCTGAAAGAAGAAGTGTATGTTGACCAACCACCAGGATTTGTCAAGAAAGGAGAAGAGGATAAAGTTTACAAGCTAAAAAAAGCTTTGTACGGGTTAAAACAATCACCCCCGAGCATGGTACAGCAGAATCAATTCCTACTTTGAGAAACATGGATTTCAAAAATGTCCATATGAGCACACTCTCTATATCAAAGATGATTCTCAAGGAAAGTTCATGGCTGTTAGTCTCTATGTTGATGATCTAATCTTTACAGGAAATGATGTAAAGATGTTGAATGAGTTCAAGCTTTCAATGATGGCAGAATTCAAGATGACAGATTTGGGAGAACTTCATCATTTTCTTGGCATTGAAGTGCAACAAACCCAGAAAGGAATTTTTATTTCACAGGAGAGCTATGCAAAAGATATCTTGAAGAAGTTTAAGATGGAAAATGCTAATCCAGTTTCTACTCCATGCATTACAGGTTTGAAGCTATCTAAGGAAGGTGAAGGCAAACTTATTAATTCTACCATGTTCAGGAGTCTTGTTGGAAATCTAATGTATCTAACAGCCACAAGGCCTGACATTATGTACGTTGTTAGCCTTATGAGCAGATTCATGGAGAAACCTTACTCTAACCATTGGGAGACAGCCAAAAGAATACTGAGATATGTGAAAGGAACCGTTGATCATGGAATTTTTTATGAAGCTACTACTCCAGTTAACCTTATTGGTTACACAGATAGTGACTTAGCAGGGAGTATTGATGATAGCAGAAGCACGTCTGGTTATGTCTTTCACCTTGAAAGTGGAGCTGTCTCATGGAGCTCGAAGAAACAACAAATTATTGCGCTCTCTACAACGGAAGCTGAATATGTCGCTGCGTCATTTGCAGGATGCCAATTGATTTGGCTGCGTGGAATTTTGGAAAGTCTCTATCATAAGCAAGAGAAGCCAACGATTTTGTTTTGTGATAATAGCTCAACTATTTCAGTCACGAAGGATCCCGTTCTTCATGGAAGGACCAAACATATCCGCATTCGATATCATTTCTTGAGGGATTTAGTGAATAAAGGTGATGTCCAGGTTGAATATTGCAAAACAGGAGAACAAATGGCAGATATCTTCACGAAGCCACTTAGTGGACAAAGTTTCAGGAGAAATGCAGAAAGATTGGGAGTGAGAAGCAAGTTTTAATTTAGGGGAGACATTGTTGGAATAAATTAAAATTGCATTAAATGTTGCATGCAATATAATTTCCTGATTTACCTATTTGGTTATATTAGGTAAAGTATTATTTTAATCTTATCTAGAATTTTCCTAAGCATGTATAAATAAAGATCTTTTGTAATCAAGAAATCAACGAGAAGAAAAAAGGAATAAAATTTGTCTTCCTCCAAAAAACTTTTCATCTCTTTCTCTCCCACTTAATTTTCTTCAAAAAGAAAATCTTGCATGCTTGCATTGAAGCTGCTGTGGGATTCATAACCCGATTGCCGGATAATTCTGTCTCTCCTTGCCCAGCTCCATATGCCCTTGAATTGAAATAATGGGTTTGATCCCTCTTTCGCTTTTGCTGTGCTCCGAGGATAGAATTGATTCCTCTGCTTCCAATTTTGTGGACGTGCAGGAAAATTAGGTGTAAGTTTGACTTTTGATCGCATTAGCTGTACTATCCAGGTACCCAGATGATATTTTCGTTGATTACATGCGATCTTAGCTTCTGTTTGGATCTCTGATAGCATCGCCATGGCTTTATTACGCGGTGCGACTTTTATACAAGTTAGTATTAACTTCTTCATGCAATCGACAGTACAAATTTTAAACATGCAATGTTAGTATTAACTTCTTTATGCAATCGACAGTACAAATTTTAACTATAGGGAATTTGTTGTTTTATTTTATTTAGTATTTTACATTCTGCTACTAGTTTATTTGAATCTACCATTAAATATTTTTCATACTAATTGAATTCATTTTGAATAACTATTCGGTAGAGGCATCGATCAATCTACCATTAAATATTTGTCATACCAAAACAACTATTTAGTAACACTAATTTTTTTATAACGCCAACACTTATATGGTGTTGTACATGTTGATCTAATACTTGATAGAGAAATCAAACAGGGTAAAATTAGAGATCAAGAAATTGAAGTAAAAAGATTTTTAACAACTTCAAGTCAAGGTTCCGACGAGTTAAAAAAATGAAGTTATGCTCATTGCCTTCTCGGTTGCTGCATTCAAAGGGAAGAAAGGGTGCTTGTTTATGAATAATTGCCCAACAGTTGTTTGGATGCATTCTTATTCGGTAGTTTCCATATATTTTAATGATAATATTTAATTTCAGTTGATCATTATTTATTTATTTTTTAGTTCCATGCAAATTTGTCACTTACAATTTACACTCGGGTGAACAAAAAAGGTCATTGCTGGATTCTTGGAATCTTTAATGCTAATGAAACATGTTTCAATAACAGAAACATGTTGGAACATAGTAAGTATATCTGTTTGTATTCGAGGAACATAAATTACTTGATTCATATAATTAATGTTTGAATTCTTTTAAAATGCAGTGGATACATGTCTACAGACTATGCTATGGATGGTGCATTCTTAGTAAAATTAGATGTATTTGGTTCCGGGTTGTTGGTTCTAGAAATTATGAGCGGAAAAAAGATCAGAGTTTATCTGAGAAATTATGGACAATCCAAATCTCTTGCCACTTCGCTAGGTGCTTTCTTTTTTTAAGTATATAATTTTGATAATTGATGTCTAATGTTTTCAAGATCAAAACCAAAGTATTATCTAAGTTTTGTATAAACAACTTTCTCAAATCTCCGCAGTAAGATTATAAAAAACAGAAATTAGTAGAAAAATAATTTTGGGTGTCCATTGACGGACTTAATTAAGGCCTTACCATTTAGTCAGCGTTCTTTGAAAGAAGGACAAAATGTTTTAACTAAGCCGAAGTTCCAGTCTGCTATGCCGGTGTTGCCAGGCAGTCCACCGCCTTTGCCTCATGAAACAAATGGTTCACCTTCTTCTTCTTCTTTATGGAAAGAGTACTCGTGCGGTTTTGTTTATAATATGCCAGTCTTCGTGTGATTCATCTATTTTGGATCAGAAATTGTATGGGTTTCACATGCATTTTCTTTAATACGGCCTTCGGGTTGGGTTGTTTTGACACAATCAGGCTTAGATATTCAGTTTTTAGGAATACAACTTCTTTATTTTATTATCATATGAGTACCCTGCATCCATTAGCTTGATATTCGTGCTTTGCATCTGATACTAGCTGTACTATATTTTCCGAACCTAATGACTGCTTCTCTATTTTTATTGCAGTTGAGATTAAGGTTGCTTTCCTATACCCCATGTTTTTTTTTGCACTAGATTGTATTCCTGTGCTCTCAATCAATTTGTTAACATAAGCTTCTTCTCTTTTTCATGTGAATTTGAAATGCTAGTATGTTGACTTTTATGATATTCCATTGTTCTACTGATTGTTTAGCACACCTTATGTTCGGTTAAATAACTTTTACTTGTTTGCGCTGTATGTTCTGTATCACTTTCGAGCGAAGCCGTATATTTTGAGTTCTTTTGTTCATTGTTACTACTTGTGCAATTTAATGTTAAATTTATAGGTTTACATATTTTTTTGCTAATGCTTTTATATATTCATGTAGGGATGGGAAGAAGGGGAAGGTTTGGCAAGGAGAAGCAAGGGATTAAAGGACATATTAGAGTTAAAAATAAACAAGACACAAAAGGTTCATGTCTACTCATTTACTGCAATTGTTTTGAAAAAAAGAAAGAAAGAAAAGGGCTTAGTTTAAACTTTAGCAGTACTGGGCAACAAGCTACGCTGCTTTGCATACTGCAAATTGATACGCTCCCTTAAGGCTCAGCTGAAACTTTAGCGGTACTGGGCTCGACAACTGTAGTTTTGTTGTCTTCTTTTTTTAGAGCAAGAACTGTGAATATTATGCTTTGTATATATTGTGTTATGTGGTTTGTATTAACTGAAGTTATGGGTTATATATTAATCGAATAATGATTAACATATCTTTTTTATATACTGTTATATAGGTGTAGTGTATCTTTTTTATTGTGCACACACACACACACACACACACACACATATATATATATAATATCGATGGGTGCAGTGTTTTTGTATATTGCATATATGATATACCCATTTTGATACGGTTAAAAGCCATATCTAATTCATTGGTAGCATTGTAGAAATGAGGCATTAAACACAGTTTTAAGCCGTATCAATATAGCAGTTTAATACGGTTTTAAGCCGTATCAATCTACGAATTTGATACGGCTTAAAATCATATCGATCTTTGAAGTTGACAATGCCAGCATGCTAACTTGATACGGTTTTAAGCCATATCAATTCAAAAATTTGTTATGGTTTTAAGTCGTATCAAAGTCATAAATTGATACGGTTTTAAGCTGTATCAAAATCATAAATTGATATGGCTTAAAACTGTATAAAATTACCAATTTGATACGGTTTTAACCTATATCAATTTATGATTTTGATACGGCTTAAAACCGTATCAAAGCAACAAAGATGTCATTTTTTGATACGGCTTAAAACCATATCAAATCGATTTTGATACGGCCATGAGCACTGCAAAATTGGCATTTTTGGTGTAGTGAAGCCTGGGACAACTTCTGGAGATGGGTTATGACATTCACATGTGGGATAATCATCTCACTTTGAAAGTCATTTCAAACATGCTGATTGCAACAGTTCCCATGGAGAAAAATAGAATGTTTCTTCTTAATGTTGAAGTCGATCATCCAAAATGCGCATCTTGGCTTTGTAATTTGAGATTATGTTATCTTAATCTTGGAAGTCTGAAGTTGTTATCACATGAAGATATGGTAAATGGACTGCCAAAGATTAATCATCCAAACCAATTATGCGAAGGATGTCTTTACGGCAAACAAGCTAGAAGAAGTTTTCCAAAAAAGGCAAGTTTTAGAGCAACCAAACCACTGGAACATGTTCATGCTGATGTGTGCGAACCAATCAGACCATCCTCATATGGTAAAACTAATTATTTCTTGCTTTTTATTGATGATTTTTCCCGCAAAACCTGGGTTTATTTTCTGAAAGCGAAGGATGAAGTTTTTGGAGCTTTTAAAAATTTTAAAGCTCTAGTTGAGAAGGAGGGTGGCTGCTATATTAAAAATTTAAGAACTGATCGAGGTGAAGAATTACTTCGAGTAAATTCAATTAGTTTTGCAAAGAAAATGGGATTCGTCGCTTTCTTACTGTTCCAGGAACACCTCAGCAGAATGGGGTTGTGGATTGAAAAAACAAAACCATTCTAAACATGGTTCGAAGCATGCTTAAAAGCAAAAACATGCCGAAAGAATTATGGGTTGAGGCAGTGGCGTGCACAAAATATCTTTCAAAACTCTCTGCATTAAGAAGTGTTCAGAGTGTCACGCCTCAAGAAGCATGGAGTGGTAAAAAGCCAAATGTTTCGCACTTACGTGTGTTTTGGGAACAATGCTTACATTCATGTTCCAGATGATAAAAGATCAAAGCTTGAAGATAAAAGTGAGAAGTTTGTTTTCGTTTGCTATGACTATTGTTCAAAAGGTTACAAGTTCTATAATCCTACTAATGGGAAAATCGTTATCAGCAGAGATGCTGAATTGGATGAAAGAAGTTCTTGGGATTGGAATGTACCTCAAAATGTAGAATATACTATTTTTCCTCAGCATGAAGAGGTGTCAGTTGAAAAAGAAGTTACAAACATACCGCCTCTCTCACCTGAAAGTTCTCAGTCATCCAGTGATGAATCTCCTATAGGACCACTTCGCACAAAAAGAATTTCAGATCTTTACGAGGAAACAAATGTTGTTAATGATCCAAATTTCTATATCGATAACAATCCAAGTTATTTTTTTATTTGCAGAGACCGAGCCATTAAACTTTGGAAGTGCAATATTAAATAAAGAATGGAAGCATTCAATGGACCAGGAAATTGAAGCAATCAAAAGAAATGATACATGGTAGCTTGCAACACTTCCTAAGGACACAAAGCGATTGACGTAAAGTGGGTGTATAAAGTGAAGAAAAATCAAAAAGGAAAGGTAGAGAGATATAAAGCGAGGCTTGTCACGAAAGGATATAGTCAAAAGCATGGCATCGACTATGACGAGGTATTTATCCTTGTTGCTCGATTGGAAACTATTCGATTAATTATTTCTTTGGCAGCTCAAAACAGGTGGAATATTTTTCAAATGGATGTCAAGTCCTCTTTCTTAAATGACTTTTTGGAAGAAGAAATTTATATACAGCAGCCTCTAGGGTATGCTGAGCGTGAAGATAAAGTCTTGAAGTTGAAGAAGGCGTTGCATGGCTTGAAACAGACTCCTAGAGCAAGGTATAACAGAATTGATTAATATTTTCAATATCATGACTTCACCAAATGCCCACATGAACATGCTTAATATGTTAAAAAGGATAAAGATGGAGGTTTCATGCTTGTATGCTCACATATGGATGATTTGATCTTCACGCGAAATAATGCACAGATGTTTGAAGAATTCAAGAAAGCAATGAATGCAGAATTTGAAACGATTGATCTCGGTCTCATATCCTACTAGTTAGGAAAGGAAGTAAAGCAAAGTGAAAGACACATTTTTGTTTCTACGAGAGGTTATGCAGAGAAGATCCTCAAAAGCTTCAAAATTGAAAATTGCAAGCCTACAAGTACTCTCATTATTTGTTGAACAAAACTGTCAAAATTTGATGAAGATAGCAAGATTAATCCATCACTTTACAGAAGTCTTATTGGAAGCTTGAGATATCTAACATGCACAAGACCAGATATTCTCTTTGGTGTTGGTCTTGTTAGTAGGTATATAGAAGCACCTACTGTAAAACACATGGAAATGGCGAAAAGAATCCTTCGTACATCAAAGGTACTTTTGATTATGGTCTCACTTATTTTCCATTCAAAAGTTTTAAAATTCATGGTTATAGTGATAGCGATTGGGAAGGAGATATTGACGATCGAAAAAGCACCACTGAATTCATATTTTTCATGGGAGACACTTTTTTTACTTGGTGTTCAAAGAAACAACCAATTGTAACTCTCTCAACTTGTGATGCTGAGTAAGTTTCCGCTGTATCATCTGTTTGTCACGCAACATGGCTAAAGAGACTATTGAAGACAATTCACTTTCCTCAGGAAGAAGCAATAGCCAAATATGTTGACAACAAGTCTTCTATTGCACTGGCTAAAAATCCTGTGTTTCATGATCGCGGTAAACATATAGATACCAGGTACCACTATATAAGAGAGTCCATTGAAAGAAAAGAAGTTGAACTGTTCTATGTAAACACAACAAATTATATTGCTGACATTTTTACCAAGGCTTTGAAGTTTGAGGATTTTGCAAGATTGCGTGCCTAGATTGGGGTGAAGAAAGAAGATCAAGTTTAAGCCAGGGTGTTGAAATAAATAAACTTGATTAATGCATGCATCTCTTCATTGTAATAGACATGTTGGTTTGCTGGATTGTCAGGAGGAAAACCAAAGTGGCAAGAGCCATAAAGTTGGCATTTATTATTAGTGTTTGTTCAGCTAATAATGAGACTATATATATATATACATATACATATACATATACATATATATATATATATACACATACATACATATATATATATACACATACATACATACATACATATATATATATATATAAGAGGCCTCTTCCAATTATATTTCTTGACTGTTTTTTTCAGTTTCATATATTTTTGTTCTACCAACAAACACACTGCATGACCACTTCAGATCATCAACTCCTCTTTTTAATCGGGACGTTACTAAAGATAGGTGTCCATTTCTACGACCATAGAGTTCTCCTCAACCGCGGCCTTGCAACCACCGAAAACGGAACTTCGTGAAAACTCTAATCCAAGCATACATCGGACTTCAGCCAATGTCTACAAGTCTCTTCATGGACTGTACCAATGACGCCAATAACACTTATAGGATCCGACGGACGGTAACCTTATTAGGTGGCTACTGCCGCCCGAGAACAACATACAAGATCGAAGAAACTTTTATGAGAGCACTAGGCTCTGGTTTAGAAATTAAGTATAATTTCAAAAGTAAAATATTAAAGAGAGAGACCACTAGAGCGTAGGCTTGCAATAACTTTTGATGTATCATCCATTACTGCGACCACCAGAGCGGGAATTGGTTGAACCTTTCCATCTTCTGATATCGGGGTCTACCTCGCTAGCCTATCCACACCTCCCCCCTCCCCCCCTTTAATGGCTAATCTTGTTTGCTAGTTATGCAGGGTCTGGATTTACAGGTAGTTGATTAGCTGGTTGTTGAAGCTCTGGATTGGTCTCAAGTTTGGTTAGGAGCTTTTTTCCTTATGGTGCTTTATGCTGTCCAGCTAGGTGGATGAGGACTAGCTACAACAGTCTTATCTTTCTCATAGATGAGCCTTTGTCAATCTTTCGGCTTCTGCCTCATCGACGTTATTCTTCTGCTATGGTGCATTCCTAGGCATTGGGGATTGTCTGCTGTTTCCCCGGGTGTTGCCTCGTTGCTGCTGATGCCTATTGTCTTTTTGTGATTGTTGTATTTTCTGTTTTCGATTTAGTTTATTAGTTTTGTGTGTGCACAGCTTATGTAGTCATATCTACAAAATCTGTTTTTTGTGAGCTTGGAGAATGGCTAGATTCTCTTTTTTGCTATATATATATATATATACAAAAAAATATATTAAAGAGATAAAGAGAGAAACAAAAAAAACTGTATTTATTATTCATTAAAGAAAGCCTAAATATATAGGCGAATACAACCAGAAAAGTAGGATCTAAACATAAAAAAACAAAATATTAATAGTGAACTTTGGTGGCTAAATTTGTGTACTTAATTTGTTGTTGTTGCTGCTAAATTTGTTGTTGCTGCTTTTGTATACTTTGGTGGCTTAAAAACCGAAAACAAAGTTGGATTTATTTGGTCAAGCTGAGGAAAGCTTGGTTGTTCTTTTTTCCTCAATGCCAATATTTCAAAAATACTTACCGAGAATCCAATTAATGTTAGGGGTGATTGTTGGTGAGTATACAAACTGGTGATGGTTTACGGGCCAGGCTTGTACAAGTTGGTTGGTTGCTTGTTTGTGTTGCCGAGATGATCGTGTTTGGTAGGGCAGAGGATGGATGATTGAAGTGATAGAGAAGGAGATGCCGACGATGGCGCATGGCAGTGTTTTATGAGCAAGGAATTAGTGTTTACTAGGAATTAGAGGATGGGTGATAAGCAGAGACGAGATTTGAGAAGTGATTGGGAGTACAGTTTTGGCTAATTAGACGTGTTGATGAGGTGTGCACCAATTGAAGTGAACGACCGTTTTTTTGGAGGTCGATTTTGGGTGATATATGTATTAGGTGGTGGCAAGTTGTATTTTTCAGCAAGGTTTGAAGTGAGAGTTGAGGTGACAGGGCTATTTGATGGTACAGCTAACAGTGTTGTATGGGGTGAATGTGCAGTGAGGGTATTTTACTATTAACTCCGGCAATGTGTTCATTTGTGAGCGGATAGAAAACGTAGAACAAATGAGTGGTGAAGATTAAGGGGGAGAGTTCACGTGCAATATAAAAGGTGTAGCGGAACGCTGCTATATATATGTGTGTGTGCGCGTGTGTGTATGTGTTGTGCATAGCAGGCTCAAGCATTTCAGTTGCCATGGCAGCTGATAAAGAGTAGAAAATTTTGTTGAAAAATAATGCCCCTAAAAGATGAAATGAAGGAGGCGAGATTCAAACCCTGGAGCTTAAAGTTTGCAAGCAAATAAATAACCACTCAGCCACTACTATATTTTAAAAAATATTAACAGGAAATATTGATCGTTTGGTGCGGTTAACCGACCACACCTACCACTATGGTTGGTTATATAGGATAGGATTCTGTTGATGCTATTGGTGTGTTTGGTTAATTTAATGTAAGTTGATTTTGTTGGTGTGCTTTAATTAATTCATCCTTTACTTTTTGTGAGCGAGAAATAATAGAAACTGATTGAATGAACAATGATTGGCAGGTGGAGTTGTTATACTCTGGGTGCGTTCTTAACGAACGAAAACGAGGTATTTGAGCGTGACATTCACTACAAGAAAACACTGAATTAGCGTCAAATTTTTAGAAGCGGAAATTTCCATCGCTAATTTATGACGGATTTCCATGTGATTTGCAAGGGATAGTTTTTTGTATTTTTAAACTTTTTTCTTTTATTTTTACCATCGTATTCTGTCATCCCTCACTAATTCGTCGCAAATTGCGTCAAATTACCGACAGAAATTTTCTGTCGTTAATTTCCGCTGCAAATACAAGCAGATTACCGATGAATGTTGATAGAAGCTATTTTGCAACAGAATTCCAACAGTTTTGCAAGATATGTTTATATTATTTTTCTAAGATATATTTTAGTGTTATTTTTTTTAATAATTATTAAAATTTTCAATAATTAATAATTAGTTTGTTCTATTAATGATTTATAAGTAGTAATAAATAATAATTTATGTTCTATATTAAATAAATTATAATAATTGCTTATTTAGAATTAGCAAAATAATCTTTGCTCATAACCGATGTAATTACTAAATTCTTAATTAAATTCTCTGTTTTCATCAGAAATTTCAATCAGTACGCCAGTATATTTTACGCTAAATCTTAAAATTTTAAATTGTTCTTTTATATTTATTATCCTAAATAATGAAAATATCAATTTATTATAATAATTATGTATAATTAATAATAAAATTTAATACTTATGAAATGATATCTAGTATTCAATAATTAATTTTAAATAATTGTATTTAACTGTAATTATAGTTGATACTTATATTTTATAATTCTAATTAATAATTATATTTTATATTTTGAAAATTTTAAAAAATTGAATTCGTCTTTAATATATATCATAAAAGATAACTTTCCACAACAACGTTTATGTAATGTTGTTTTGCAGTGTAATTAAATGACAGATTTTGTTTACCTTAAAACTATATTTTCATAGCGAACTAAAAACAAAACAAGAGATTTGATTTAACAAAAAGAAAGAGTATTATGAAATTAACATATTCAAAAAAAAGAGAGGCATTATTACGAATGTCTATAAGCTTAGAATATATATTTCCAATTGTAACGAGGTATGCTTCACTAATATTCACACTGCCTTAAAATATCCTTTTAAAAATAGTTAAATAACATAAAACTTCAAAAAAATGTTTATCACTAAAAGTAATGGATTTGTGGAAATTTAAAATCTTTGTAGAAATTTGTATCATAGAAACACTATAATGTAAGCTTGGAAAAAATACGAATGTTCAAAATGTTGAACTTTAAATAAGGTTTGAGTGTAGAAGAAAAAGACATTTTTGAAGATTAAATTATCAAAAGTAAAGGTACATAGCTTAAATAGAAAGAAAGATTTTAAAAAGTATTCAACATTAGCCTCATTTGGTTTTGCATCTAAATTTCAGTTTTAGAAAAATAATTTGTTAATTATTGCTTTAAAAACTTTCCTTGTATTGTTAATAAGCTTTGAATTATTTGTCTAAAATGCTCACCGTAGATGTGGGAAACATTTTGCAACAATTATTGCCAACTAATTCCTTACTCATTCGTTGATCTGCGTCCTACTAATGGGAGAAATCATAACCGTTTGATTTGTAATCCAACTTGCGATCTGAGACATCCTTTCGCACAAATAGAAAACACGAACAATTCTTTTCTTCTCAGAATCCTTTTCGTTCAATCGCTTCGAGAAATCCCTCATTTCGTTCCCAGCAAACCCTATCTTCTGCTCATTGTTATCAATTATCACCCGTGAAATACAAACACCCAAATATTAGAAAAACCTTATGGTTTTAGATTGGAAGCAGCCTAAGCACCACTCGTTCTTCTAGGTTTGGTTGTTAATTTTTATTTATCAATTTTTTTTGTATTAAATTATCTTCGAGATCTATTGGGTTCAAGGCTCCCCAGTTTTAAACGAAACAACAACAATTTCTAATCGGAACTGTGTTATTTGTAGATGGGCGAGGAGAGGAGATATGTGGGAAGATGATGATTTGATATAGCAAATGAAGAAAGATGGGGTTGCTCCCGATATTCATACTTATACTTCTTTCATAAATGCATGTTGCAAAGCTGGTGATATGCCGGTAAGCTTTCAAATTAACTATTAATTTTCATTGGTTGTATTAGGTTTCATCATCTTGTCCTATTCCAATTAGTTCACAGAAAAACATAATTTAGATTTAACTATTATCCTCTTATTATAAGAAAAGACATACGGTGAATTATATGTCTCCATTTAGTTGCAAAGTCTTGTTAATTCTCGAATGTTAATATTGGAAAATAAGTTTTTATTTCTGAAAGATCTCTTGGAATGGATTTCTCTGCTAGATTATCTCATAGTCATTAGTTTGTATGATAATTTTTTTCTATGTTATTACGTATCATTATTGCTTTGAAAATTTGTCTTCCCTAGATATTTATTCAGCACAAGTTTATTGCTACTTTTAATATGACATACTTGGAATTCTGAGTTATGCATGTTGTTTTCTGTGTACTTCTTGAGTCAACCTAAATAACAGTCGAGAACAAATTTTTGATAATTAGATATTGAGATCAAATAATTGGTTTTATGATTTGTATGCTTGAAATGATCATGTAAAACAAGTAGTATACTATACATTCTATAAAGGTTTATTCATTCTTACTGAAAGCTTGGTTTTGAAATGTTTAATTAGTCACCATGTGTATGCAGAGACATCAAAGGTAATTGAGGAAATGAAGACCACTGATGTTAAACCAAAATATATGTATAGTATAAGCTATGAATTATTAAATATTTCCATATAGGCGTAGGAGAGTTCACTTTTCCAGCAATCTATTTGTTAATACCTCAATGCAAATCTGCAACTACTGTAGCCCTCATCACTAATTTTTGCATTTCTAGGCATGGAGAAAATCCATCCAAACTTTTTACTTTGGATTTGAGCTTGACACTGTTTTTACATTCTTCTGGGAATATATGTTTTTTTTGGCTTTACTGATTCACTGTTATTGCCATTGCCATGGTGTTTTACCAGTCTCCCATGACCAACCTTTTGTATATGATTGTGTGATTCAATTCTAATATTCTTTTGTAAAATATTTTACAATCTCCAGTCCAGTTTTCAAGTATTTTACTAATGTAAAGGGAGTCGGGGAAGTGATATATGGAGAAAGCAGAGTGTATACATACCTATTCTTGTCAAAGCAGTTCTTCCATTTGTCAAGTTTACTTTTATTTATCAAAAATACATGAAAATGGCCTTGTGAATTTGCAGGTTGCTAATGCGTTCTACTACAATTGTTCTTTGACAATTGGAATTCTTCAGAAACTCCGGGTAGAAACAGAGTTTTTCAATCTGTGGTTTCAATTGCTACAAGAAGTTAAGAAAAGCGGCACCCATGCAAACTTTGAAAGATAATTAAAATTATAGAACTTACATTGTTTGAGATTACATATTCTTCTTTCTCAAGATTTGTTGTTGTCACTATAGGAAGCATGATAAAAAAAATTGTTGCTTGGGTTTAATATCACTCATTGCTCTTCCTGAAGGGCTTTTGCTCAGTGAAGCTTTTGGACAAGTTTTAAATGCTACATTCGCACTCCTTGCTGCTTACAAGGATCAAATTGCAGGCCAGTTAAGTTAAAATTTATTTTATTATTTCTTTTACCTCTAATGCTTTTGAACATGATTCTGCCTATATGGTCGGTTAAGATTAAACTGCAGGTCAGTTAAGTTTCTCCTTCTATGTATCAAAACTGAACTAGAGTCATAAAATTTTTTGTCCAAATGAGATTTTTCTTTTTTTCATAAAGAAAATAAAGAATGCTAGCAGTTCCACTTTTATGTAATGCTTTGTGCCAGAGTAGTTTAGCACTTATGATTCACGGCACTTAATATTTTATGAAATGCAATTGCCCAAATGTAATGTTTTGGATTACTGGTGTGGCAATTGATTTTTTCCATAAACTGGGATGTATCGTCTATGAGAGGGTGAACTGGAAGAACTGTATGTAAATGAATTGATATGCAATGAATGAGGCAATATCATACGATGGTTGCAGTTGCTATGTGTGTGTGCCTATACTTGATATACATAGAAAAGCAAGACTTTGTTCTATTTTAGTTCTACACTATGATCTAGTAATAATTTTGTCCAGCTATTACCTGTTCTTATTTGTTCGTTATCCATATTATTTTTTTCAAATTAGACATTATTTCTGCACTTTCATTCACTTATAACAAACTATACAAAAAAACTACGCTATCTTGCAACATGAGTATGAATTTCATGCATAACAAAACTATTACAAATGTTAGACCATGTTGGTTTCTTTCTTTCTCACGTAGCTTCTCACCAAAGATTTTTTTTTATTAAATTTTATAATGCAATTAACTTTCACATTTGAATCTCATAGCTAAAAAGAAGAATGCCAAATAATTCTACTGATAAAACACGAAATCAACTCAGGAACTTAGTGAAGTTCTTCTTCTTTTCTTGCACTCTTCAAGGTACAACATGTGCTCCATATTTGTACATCATCATTCACAGAGCCTCCAGGTCCAATCAAATGATGTAGAGTGCACGTATATGATTCTGAGTTTGAAGATCGAAGTTAGATATTATCGAGAAATTTGCATCTCTCCCTGGTCAAAGACATGGACAGTGACTTCAAAAAAAAGGACAACTTAATGAATTATAACATTGCCATTAATTTAACAAAAAAGCCTGGATGACATAAATCAAGTTTGGACATATGTACTTGTATATCATATACAACAAAAATAATTGTAGTGAGCTTATATTAACCTTTGAAAGTTTGAGTTTTGTACATATTAAAATGTCAGTTGCAATAGCATTAACCAAGCTAAAATTAAAACATCAACGTCATTAACACCAGTAAAATCTAGTACACTAATTATAAACAGCTCAAAATATCATCCTAAGAAAGGCTTGCTCATACTTGATTAATACAAAAGATATGATATTGCTTTTACTACCTCTTTCCAAAATATATATAGTTACAAACTTTAGTCCAGTAGTGAATTGCTTTTACTACCTATTTCCAAAATGCCATTTTATCCAGCACTTCATAATAATTTTAGTTTATTTTAAAAAATGGTGATGAGAATCCATGGACACGAAAGATAATTTTAGTTTTTTGAAAGGAATACCATTAAATTTATAAGAAGAACGCAGTAATGGAAATGTAAGATTTTAGTCATGTGAAGCTTGTACATGCTGAATAAGTATACATTAGCGACTTTGTTTCCAACATATAAAACTCATATCTAATTTTTTTCCTTTTCCCTTGAATTTTTTTTGAAATATCTAACATCAAATTTTAGCTACTAATTGCGCTATTTTACACAAAATGGTTTTACCGAAAAACGCTTGATCAAATTGATTCATGCACTGCCTATTTTGCGCAATACCTGAGTTTTGGTAATCTAATTTGTAAGCTGTGACATAAATTTTAAGCATGTAGAAAATAAAAAAGTATTGAATTATATATATTACCATCAAAATTATATGAAGTTACGTAACTGTCGAGACAAATACTCAACTCATCTGAAAATTAAGTAAAGACTATCAATAATATATTCTCATGTGCGCATCAAGAAATAACGCTTGTTAGTTCATATGTGCATTTCTAGATAAGAACATACATATTAACTTATTTTCTAACGATTAATCATTCTTGTTCCTTCTAGTGGTTTCATATCACTTTATTCTCAAGCAGATATGGGAAGTAAGATTACTTGCAAAAAAATAAACGAGGTTGTGTTCCACTAAAAAAATAACAACTTGAATTTTGAAGCTTCTTCGTGTATTATGACAATATGAAATCTTTGTTTATTGTAAGATATGGTAACAAACAATCAAATAGGTCATGCAGATATATTTCACTTAGCTTTGTTATTTGTGCATGCATGTAAACTGGTGAAAAAGTTGGATTTGCACCGTGGGAAAATAAAACAAACAATTCATCAATGAACAAAAAATCAAACCAAAAACAAAAAGGAATAAAAAATCACCTAATCCTCTGGAAATTACTCCTAATTAACATCAAAGATGGAAGGGTCGCACACATCTACTCTTCATCTTTCCTAATCCTGTATATTGGAAATAAGAGAGATGCACCCATAACTGCGAAAACTCAATGGTTCAAGTACAAAAAAATTAGTACTGGTGTCGAAATTTTTCTTAAACGCATCCAATAAGGAAAGCTGTCATCCTACTCAATGTAGTAAATTGTGTATGGCTATGGATTTTTTTAAGAATATTACCTTGTTGCTGTAGAGAGCACTATTGCTGCAACTTGTCTGACCACTCTGAAGAAAAAACTGTATTTTATGCAATAAAATAAGTTTGGTTACAAAATTTTCAATAAATATTATAGAATGTATTCTTGGTTGTTAACAAATATACTACCTATAGACTGTAGAAAAACTGGAGGCAAGCAGTGATTAGCACCAAGAAGCACTTCTAGTTACCATAATGTGAAAATTTAAAGAAAAATTGCTTATTTTCATCCAATTTGAATTCGTTCAATAAACTACAGATTGATAGAAAAAAATAAATGTTCAGAACGATAATGCCTACGTAGTAATTCAGTGTTTTAGCTATATAATATTATGCAGTGTAATTTTTTCCAATAACAGCAACATATATGCTAACCTACCCACTTTGTTGCAGGTTCAAGTGCAATTCTACCTTCGTTAATGATCCCAATTTGTCCAAGTCCAGCAAGAACACCATAAAAGAGGTCAGCATTCTGCTTTTCTGTGTTGAGTAAAAATTGCATAACTGCGGAAGCGATGCTAAAATGGATCTAGCTTGTCGATTAGTTATCAACCACTAACTCAATAAAAATAATCACCAAACAAAAAGAACAAAAATAGAAGAGGAGGAGAAGACACAAAAGTTTTAACGTGGTTCGGATATGAATATCCTATGTCCACGTAGACCCAACAACTTCTTTATTTCTTTACAAGAGGAGGTTACAAAAAATGAGAAGAATTACAAAAAAACCTCAATACTAATTCTTACCCTGTAATAGATACAGAAAATAGGGATCTATTGAGGAATAATATGGAGAGATATATTTTCTTGTGATGATACAAAAGTGAGCAAATGGCTTCATATATATAGGAAGAATCGAGAATTCTAGAAGATAAGGATGAAGATGTTTAGGAATTTCCTTGATTTGATTCACAAATCTTGCGCATTAATTTGGTTTCCACCTATATAAATTCTTGATTGATTCTCCAAATCAATTAATTGTTTCCCATATTTGACTTGATTACGGGAATAATTAATGCCTCTCTCACCCCACCAATTATAGATTGATTCTTTAAATCAATTGCCTTCTCCATATTAATTTGTTTCCCATAATTGACTTGATTATGGAAACAAACGATACCTTCTCATTACTATATTTTAATCGCCAAAATTTAACACTCCACCTCGATTAAATATATTCATCAATCACCAAAAATCCACAAAATTGTTGGGTCTATGCCATCAAGCTCAATGTGAACTACTTTGGGCAATATTGCCCAAACAGAGCTTCCAAATCTTTCCCAAGCATAAGAAAGATAATATGCACATCGACAAGCAAAATGCATATGAACAAATATCAAAATTCCTCAGAAAATCCGATGAAGAAGACAAGCTTGTAGATACAGAAATCTGAGAGACCAATGGAGACATCATAGCGCGCTTCTCCTTCTCCAAATTGTATCGAGCGAGGACATGCTCAATATTATCTAATTCAACCTCCTTTTCAAGAATTTTACTCGACTTCACCAAGTCTACCTTATCAAACTCAACACCAAGCTCCACATCATTCAAAGCATAAGATGAATAATCATCATTACAAATATGCTTACCAATAGGGCCAACTGAACTAAAAGGCCTTATCTGCGACTGAGCTCCACCTAGAGTCTGAACCTCTGAAATCTTCTCATCAACCACGGTACCATCGGAAATACCACTTTCACTCTGAATATGGAAACAATCTGATAACTCCAAATACATTTGGGAATTTTGTGTCCTCCTAATGTCATCACTTGATAGAGGCTCCACCTTCAATAAAGACCTCTCATCAAATATTGCTTGCATGCTAGTCACAATTCTCTTGGTTGTTTTGCACCACAACCTATACTTCTTCACTCCTTCTCCATAGCCTAAAATAATGTGCGTGCTTCCTCTGGGCTTCAACTTATCAAGTCTCTCATCTTCTAAATAAGCTGAACAACCAAACACTTTAAGGAATGAATAATCAACAGGCTCTCTTTTCCATACTTCTTCTGGGATCTTCATATCTATGGAAATAGAAGGTGTACGGTTGATGAGAAATCTGTCATAGATATCGCTTCTGCCCATAATCCCTCTTCTAGACCAGCAGCCAGTCTCAAGCTCGTCGCACTTTCCCATAGTATCTGACACATGCTCTTCGCCACTTCAAAAGAATGTGACTTCGTAGAAAAATCTCTAAGTACATGCTCGGACGCACAATAGTTAGTGAATTCTTATGACGCAAATTCACTACTATTGCCAACTCTAAGAACTTGCAGCCGCTTTCCTGACTTCTTTTCAACTATGGTCTTCCACTTCTGAATTTGGGCAAATATTTCGGATCTAGTCTTCATGAAATAGACCCAAACCATACGCGAAAAATCATCCACAAATATGACGAAGAAACTGGCTCCACCTAAAGATGCAGTTGGGGTGGGTCCCCAAACATATGAATGAACATACTCTAGAAACTCTGTAGCTCTAGGTCTTCCAACATAAAATGTGACATGCTTCTTCTTTCCAAAATAACAATCTTCACAAGAGCTAGGCTTTAATTGAGAATCAGCAACAATTAACCAACGCTTCTTCAATACTTCCAGGCTCTCCTCATCAAAATGACCTAATCGAAGGTGTCATAACTCAGTAGAATCTAGAACACTAGAATCAGTAGAAACTACTGAATTTTCCAAGACTGTCTCTCCATGAAGCATATAAATATCATGTAACAACCCGGAAATTCTGAGCCAATTTAAAATTTTTATTTTGGCAATTTTAGTGAATTTGAATATTTAAAATGAATTATTTTAAATATAAATGACGAGAAATTTATTTTGAATAGAATTAGAATGTATATTTTTAGTTGAATCGTCGTTAGAATATAAATATTTTATTTTAAATATAAAAGAAATTGAAAATGGTGCGGTAGTTTGAAATTTCGATTTCGAATTTCAAATGAATGTGCAGGATTCAAAATAAACCGGATTTTAACGAAACCAAAAATATTATAATCTAATTGAGAATATCTTTCCAACGAATCCAAAAAAGTGAAATTTCATAGCGGGAATAAAAATTATGCCCAGTTGAAATTTCAGAATAGTCGCTATGGAATTTTGGCCCTTAAAAATGGAAATTTTGCAAACGACCTCGGTTTTCAACGAAACCACTTTTGTTGGATCCGAGATGTCGAATTATTTCTAGATTCCAAAATTCATAATTTTTCGAATCAATATGTGAGCATGGCAAAAGAAAATATGTTTTAACTGTTTCAGTCAATTTCGATCGACCAGAAATTGGCCATTTTTCAAACGGTCTCAGAATTTGATGAAACTAGTTTTGTTAGAACCGTATCGTCAATATGAGGCTAGAAATAATTTTTCTAGAATTTTTAGGGTTAGTATGTGGCCCTGGTAAATTGAAATGCGCGTTCAAATTCAATATACAGATTTATATTTTGATATTGACGGAAACTGGTCGAAACAGTCGAATCAGCCTATGATACATATCCCATTGTGTTCGGAATGGGGGTAAATAGCTAATGATGACAGTCGGCGGGTTCGATTTTGAGTTCGAAACAAAAAGTCACTTTTAGGGAATTAAAAATTAAATTAATTATATAATTATATATCTTTCCCCTCATCCCTCACTCTGTCAAACGAAAAAAACCTAACTAAGCCGTCGCCCTCCCCCTACTACCACTACCGCCCTCCTATGGCGTGTCGCCGCCACCAGCACGAGAAACCCCCCTTCTCCTCTGATCCACTTCTCCCTCTCCACCCTCACGTATCGCGAGCCCCACCCTTTCCACCGACGCTGCCCCCTCACCCCCTCCGCCGAACCCCACAGCCACCACCCCTTCTTCTCCGATCACCTACGCGCACCCATCCCCCTCGACCAGCGACGCAGCGCCCCACTGCCGTAGCCCCCCCTCCTTTAATTAACTGTAAGTTCTTACATTTGTGTATTTTTGTTTGTTTATTTTCTTTTCAGTTTTTATAGATAATTATAAATAGAAAGTTTTGGTTTTTAGTTCCTGATAGTTTTGATTTTTAGTTCATGAAAATTTTGATTTTTATCGAATAAAAAGATGAGATATTGAATTAGCTAAAAGTAAAGATACGATTTTTATCATCTTGAAAACAAAGTAAAGATACGATTTTTATCGTCTTGAAAACAAAGTAAAGATACGATTTTTATCGTCTTGAAAACCAAGTAAAGATATGATTTTTATATCATAGGAAGAATAAAAATATGATTTTTTATTTATGTAGAGTAATAAAAATATAAATTTTATTATATTACTAGCAAGATAAAAATATAATTTTTATCATGGAAGTAGTGGTGTAAAGGAGTGATTTTTACATATGTAGCTGAGATATAAGAATACGATCTTTATATATAAAAATGTGATTTTTATATTGAGAATAACGAGAGAAAAATATGATTTTTATTATATGAACACCATTATAAAAATAGAATTTTTATCTATATAGTAGCGGTATAAAATTAGAATTTTTATCTATATAGTAGCGGTATAAAAATAGAATTTTTATCTATATAGTAGCAATATAAAACTGTGATTTTTATCCATATAGAGTAGTTATAAAAATGTGATTTTTATATATGTAGTGGATACGGACAACGAAAGTGACAAAAGGCGAGCATGATGAAGATTTCCTACATATGAAGAGTCGTGGCGTTTGGTTTAGCTAATCGGTGAGAACTTCTCACTTTAAATCTTGTTTTCTAGTTAAAATTATATACTAGGATGCAGACGGTGCTTAGCAACACCCGACACCCGTTGTCCACAGACCATGGACGACTTGTTTGATTTTATTACGTGGTGAAAATTGATTGTGATGTGAAATGAATAAAATATATATTCATGTGTCGAAATAAATTATTTATAGTTAAAAATTAAATTTAACGTGAATGTGAATAAATAAATATTCATTTACAAATCGAACGATTTGTTTATGTACACCCATTTGAAGGATATGGATTGGGACAATAAATTTTACACATCGCCCAACTGCACAAATAATATTCATTGTTTGTTGATTTGAAACCCCACACGGGTGTTGGGATGATATTTGGCATATACTAATCCCAATTATTTAGTTGTATGTCGATCGTTTGATTGACAGATTATATGAGCGTTAATTAGTTATATTTAATGCTTATGCAGTTGTGTGGTGCACTTTGGATGATGGTTGATTATTTATCGTTGCTATTATATACATGTGTTTTATGGAATCCATATAATTAACATTATATGGTAATTGATTGGGTCTCATTCCAATTTAGAAAATAAATTATATTCATGTGTTGAATAAACAAAATAGTCATGTGTTGACGATACTCATGTGTTGAGAATATTCATGTGTTGAAAGAAATATAAATATTCATGTGTTGAAGGAAATATTCATTTGTTGAATAAAATAACGAAGTTATTGAAATATATAAAGCCGTGTTGATTAGATATGCGTCATTTTGACGCGAACGATATTTATATCGATTATATTCATTTTTATAATGAATATAGAAAAGGAAGTGATTTCAAAATCTAATATTTTGAAAATATTATCATTTACATATTAATGATGTAGAATATTCAATTTTGATTTGAAATTGAATATGAAGTTGAAATTGTTTTGAAAATGAATTTAAAACGATTTATAAAATACGTTTTGAATTGAAATCAATGAAATATAATATATATATATATATATATATATATATATTAAATGGCCTAAATAGAACGCGCCGCGCCGACCATTGACTTCGAATTGACGTTACGGGAGATCCGACCGTCAGATTCTCCTGAAACCAGAACCGTTAGGTTCGTATCGAAAAGAGCTTTCCAATAAATATTAGAATTTGAAATCTAACGGTTGGATTTGGAATTATGTCCAAATCGAATTTGGAAAAGGTCGCTGTAAGTGAAGTTCGGTGGCCGTTATTGAAAACCGACTATACGGACCTTGATAAAATTATTAAAAATATAAATATTTTTTATAAAATCATAATATATGAATTGGAAAGAATTGGGATGAAAAATTCCACATTTGAAAGGATAAAAATATATTTTTATCGAAATGAACTAGTTTTGAACTAGATTTGAAGTGGTTTTAAAAATAATCAGAATTTCCAATATACTAATTGCAATGGATTTGAATCGAAATTATATTCAGAATATTTCAATGTTGGATTTCGTGATTATACAGATATAGTTGTGTAAATTTGAAAGATATATTTATATTATCATTTCCAATACGATATTTGTTGGTTTCAGAATTTGATATTGAATATAAGCCGATATATTTTCTGTTCAGAGCCTTGTATTTAATATCAAATGGGATTTTGGGTTCGTCATGAATGGTGTCTTAAATAACACTGTTCTTGAACCCAGTTTAAAAAAAGAATAAATCTTTTAATTAAGATTTAGTGAAATTGTCCAGTTAATTAGTATTTAATTGGAATCGAATTTAAATTGGTTTTTGGGGTTTATTGTGAGTGGTGTTTTGAATAACACATGTTCTTTAACCCGATTAACAATGGAATGTGATTTTGGGTATATCGTGAACCGTGTTTTAGATGACATTGGTTCTTTAACCCAGTTAAAGATAGGATATTGATTTTTGGGAAGATTAAAACTAAGTGGAGTTTTAATGAATCTTTAATCATATTAAAGTGATCGAGAATGGAGTATCACCAGTTTTGCTCCAAAGCGATAGTTAAATCTTTAATTAGATTTGAATGTGAAATGGTAATTAATATTTACCGATAACACCGTGGTATTAGATATGGAGTATTACACGTTTTTCTCCATGGGATGAATAGGTTGGGATTGGGAAATAAAATAAATAATTACTTCGGTGTGGTTCGCTAGTCCCGATTAGTTTGGAAAACCTTAACATGGTTTGAAATGATATCCAAAGGAAGATTAAAGAATGAATTTAGAAGAATTTATCTTTGATAAAATTAATGGCAACCTTTCCCTAATAATGTGGATATTTGAATAAAAGAATATTCTGAATTGGAATGAGGCGTATGTTGTGTTTGTGTAACACTTGTTTATTATATACGCGGGTTATTCGGAAAGGCCGGGTTTATACTCATTCTGAATAACCGATTCGATGATAAGCCGAAGATGAATACCAAAAGTCTTCACATTGTTTGGATGATTATTGATGATCTTGATTGGGCTGTACATCCAAGAGGAGGGAATCAGTTGGCGATCGTCCAGACATACTTGGAGATCGATGGATATCTGAGGATTAAGGTTCCTCCGGTTTCGTTCCGACCCAGAACGAACTTGTAAATGGACTGTGTGTCTGACATTGGATTTTATTCTGTGTTGATTGATCTCTATTAAATATACATCTACTTGGTGGAGGAGAATTTATTCTCTTGCTTAACGCCCTTCTCTGAGACGTACGAGCTCAGAGGTTGTATATCGATGGACATCAGTCGCATGGAGTGAATTGCATGCGTGGCATGCCAAAGTGGCAAATTATCAAGGCTTCTGTTGAAAAGCAAAGTCTTGTGGTTGATGATCAAAGCATGGCCTGTGTGGCATAGCTTTGTGTATAGCGTTAATTCGCGTGCCTCACACCTCGGTATGAGTCAAAAACGGGATAGTGACTGCAGGGAGAGCACGATGTTTCTTTCTAGCTATGGGTGGTGTCAGTGACCTACCAGCCCTGACATTTATGTACTTTTTACCTGTTTGGTTGTTGGGTGCCAGGCGCCTCGGATATAGGTTTGAAAGGACCGGGAAACGTGTGTTCAGGAATTGCCAATCCTCAAAAGTAAGAGAGGACCGGCCCTGAAGATCCAGGATCGTTGTGTGGTCCTGAGCCATTTACTAGAGTGTCTCGAACGAGAGGAGCTTGCCCCTTGCCTCGACTCATGACGGAAATCCAATTTCCAATACGACCATTGCGGTTTTATTTTTAGAGCCTAGTGTGGCGACATGATATATGGTACCCATGTCGTCTATGACTGATACTTATGATTGAAATTATTTTGACACTATACACTTGTAGTAACAATAAAAGATGAAATTTAGCGTATCAAGCATTCTTTAGCTATTATAAGGTAAAACCCTATCCTCCGGCTTGCATTGCATTGTGTGATGGGACCTGGGTCTTATAATAGCTTCATTTTTCTTTATTTAGCATTGCATTGTTTATTTTATGCACTGGTATTCTTGGGAGAAAACCCGTTCCGTGTCATACGGCATGGTCCTTTGATTTACCTAACTTTAAAAGTAAAGTTTTAATAACTGTTTAGTTCTCACACCAGTCACATGACTGACCTGGAGTTTATTGTTTTAACCTAAACTCTGGGTGCCCCTATTTTCCACATGGGCAGCTAGTAGTTTTGGTTTTGCAGATTTATATTCACAAGATCCTAGTTTACAGTTGTAATGATATTCGGAAAGCTCTGTATCTTATTATCGCCTTCAGTTGTGTGTTGTATTTTTTTTCCGCTGCTATGTAATTTATTGTAATCTCTGATATTTTTCTAATGTATATTTATTCATACTCTGTATATTCTTGTATTCTGATGGAATTGTTGTAATAAACAATGAAATGTTCTTCTGTTTGTGTTCTGATTCGTCTTGTCCTCAAAGCAATCCGCGCTTTCCTTCACGGGGAAGTTCGGGTCGTTATATATCATCAACTCGCACCCCTTTCATCACTATCAAGGAACCCTTCGCCACTCTTAAATTTTCTCCATCTATTATTATTCTCATACCAAGTCTACTCAAGGCTCCAACTGATAACAAACTCTTCTGCAGCATCGGAACATGTCGCACATCCGTGATAGTCCTAATAACGCCATCATGCATCTTAAACCTCACACTTCCAACGCCCACAACATGACAAGATGTGCCATTCTCCAAATGAACTGCTTCGCCATCAATCTTCTCATAACTGACAAAACAGCTCCTATCTGGCGTCATATGACAAGAGGCTCCAGAATCAATCACCCAACTTGTAGTCTCTAGAGGTGAAATAGTGGCTGAAAATAATGATGTATCATTATCACATCTATCTGCATCTGATATAAATGTTGCCTGAATTGAATCTTTCTCTTTCTTCTCTTTCTTCTTTCTCAGGGATGAACAATTTCGTATGAAATGTCCCTTCTTCTTACAATAATAGCGAGCACCTCTTCTAGAACCCAAGAAGTGGGATCTATGCATATCTCCACTAAGGCACTACTTCATCTTATCTCTTCCTCTAAGTGAATGAAGTTGTTGCTAAAGAACACCGTCATTAGTCTTCACTTTGACCTTCCATGTCCCAAAAACCTTTCTTCTAACAAATTTGGTGACGCCATAATTTTTCATACAACTACTAGAAGAATTAGCCATTGGTAGCTAATCTAGAACAAGAAACTAGCTCTGATACCAAACTATTGTGTAAAAATTGCATAACTGCGGAAGCGATGCTAAAATGGACCTAGCTTGTCGATTAGTTATCAACCACTATCTCAATATAAATAATCACCAAACAAAAAGAACAAAAATAGAAGAGGAGTAGAAGACACAAAAGTTTTAACGTGGTTCGGATATGAATATCCTACGTCCACGGAGACCCAACAACTACTTTATTTCTTTACAAGAGGAGGTTACAAAAAATGAGAAGAATTACAACAAAACCCCAATACTAATTCTCACCCTATAATAGATACAGAAAATAGGGATCTATTGAGGAATAATATGGAGAGATATATTTTCTTGTGATGATACAAAAGTGAGCAAATGGCTTCATATATATAGGAAGAATAGAGAATTCTAGAAGATAAGGATGAAGATGTTTAGGAATTTCCTTGATTTGATTCACAAATCTTGCGCATTAATTTGGTTTCTACCTATATAAATTCTTGATTGATTCTCCAAATCAATTAATTGTTTCCCATATTTGAATTGATTATGGGAACAATTAATGCCTCTCTCACCCCACCAATTCTTGATTGATTCTTTAAATCAATTGCCTTCTCCATATTAAATTGTTTCCCATAGTTGACTTGATTATGGAGACAAATAATGCCTTCTCATTAATATATTTATTCGCCAAAATTTAACATTCTGCACATGTAAAATATCGCTCGCATTCCTGCAATTTTATTACTGTATAAGATAACATGAAATGTTATCAAATTCGCTCAAATATCATGTTGATTTCATTTTGTTTTTTTAACGCTGCCAAATTAAAAATATTTTAATCTACATGACATAAATGTTGTTGTTATTTAACATGGTTGATTCATGTTAGTCGAATCCTTATACCTTAAGATAAACAATATATACCACTATTCAATCAAAGACATCCAATGACGTAAATGTTAAATTTATCTAAAATTATTGTTGTTTTACTACATAAAAGACACAAATAATTGACTTGCATTTGGCAGTAGTATCTTTAGATACAATCCACAGTGAAATCCCTTGTTTCACATGCTGATAATTTAAATAAGCATAATTTCATAAATCATAACAAAGCTTCATACTATGAGAATTTACTGTTTATCATATAATACAGTATCAAATATCTCATTGATTTCATACACATTATTTTTTCAATATTTCATTGATGTAATATACATTACATTTTCAGCTTCTTATGGTACAAATAAATTATTGCATAATAGAAGAAGCAGGCCGATATATTTGATAAAATAACGTATTGGTTAAATGTTGATTGACGCAATAAAATGGCCAAGAATGGGCAACCTACATGCAAAATTATTTCATGTAGAGTAGTAAAATAAATATACGATAGTTAAAGAAAGTGTTAGATAAAATACATAATCTGCATGTACATAATGTGTCATTAGTAATTGTATTGGTCATTAACCATATTAATAGGAAAGCATTAACAAATATTAGATTATAGGAAAAATATTGTATTGGTCATTGACTATGTTATGTATAGTTGACTACTTTTTATTCCTAAAACTTATTAGGAATATATGTTGTTATGTAACCTGCAGGACAAGCATTCGAGCTCTATCAGGATAGATCCATGCAGAAAATGAGAAGCGTTTTTATATATATATGTGCAGGTTCTTCTTCTTCTTCTTCTTCTTTCTTCGAACTTAAGACATTATGATGCATAGATCCATCAACTATATAAAGATGTTTTTTTAATGTGACATTAGTTTTTAGTTGTATCGGATAATGTTATGAATGTTGGGTGTTATGTGAATATTTTATCGATTATTGTAACATTTTTTATTGTTATATAATGTTTTGCGACATTAATTTTTCTTGTTGATATATATGTATATATATTTCATTGCATGATGAGTATTGAATGTTGAGTATTGTTGAAATTCATGTATTTGATGTCTAGATTGATGGTTAGAAATGCTGCAAAATGTTCGCTATATATTTCCGTCGGTAATCCATCGCTATATAGCTAGGATTTACCAACGGACAACTAGAATGTAAAATGTTTGTTGTATATTTTCGTCGGTAATCCATCGCTATATAGCTAGGATTTACCGACGGATATCTGGAATGTAAAATGTTTGTTATATATTTCCTTCGGTAATCTCTCGCTAAATAGCGTGCACTTAGCGATGATTTTTTTTTTCTGATTTTGTTACGTTATATATATTCGTCGGTAAAACGTCGGTGAAATATTTTAAAATGAAATAATAATACGTCAGAAAACGACGGCGAAATGACTGAGAATCGACGTTAATTTCCTTCGCAAAATTGTCCCTGAAATACCGACGTGTTTTTCGCGACAGCCGTATTCTGTTGCAAATCCGTCGCTAATAGGCCTTTAGCGAGGGTTTAGCGATGGATTTTTCCGCTGCAAAATCAGTGTTTTCTTATAGTGATTTGAGCGGGGAATGTGAGTGTGGTACTGTAGCTAGTAGGGAATATGTTTTTAGCTACGAATGGGGTATTTGAGCGGGGTATTTAATTGTTAAATTAATTTTTTTGAATTAATTAAATACTAATTGCATAAAACAAAATGACTACATTTTTCATTGCACGATCAAAAATACGAACATAAAAAACACAACAAGATTGAAATTAAAACAAATACACGAAAATCTAAAATACACGACGATGAGGTAAAGCGCTCAACTTCGCTAAAATAAACCCACGTATGCCCTCATTGGTAACTCCTGAACAATCTCCACATTTCGCGCATCATTGCGGAAAATCGTTAGAACCTCCCAAACCTCGACACACGTCGATCCCTGAACAATCTCCAAGCAACGAGTAGCAAGCAGTCTCATATGATCGATCATTAACCGTTGGCGTCCGACGCGTCGGATGCCAACGATTGCTTTTCCAACGTTCACGAATCGTCTCATCTGGAAGGAGCAAAAATAATTGGAGTCCGACACGTCGGATGCGACCAAAAAGTTTAGCATGCCAATTTTTGTCTGCGAATGCACCCTCTATGTTGAAGTGGTATTTGTTTGAGTGTGACGTCACAGAAATGGTTTTCAGATGGTTGTATTGTCTTTTAGATGGAGGTGGAGTTTGATGATTTGAAGTTGAGAGCAAAAATTGTTTGTAGCAGTGGTGAAAATGCAAATAAAATGTAAAAAAATATAGTAAACATTTAAGCTCGGTGAACAACACAACGGTGAAGTAAATATATGTTTACTGTTGTGTCTGTATTTAAATGCTTGCTTTTCTATATGTATTGCATGTGCTTCAAGAGAGTATTTATAAGTGAATAAATGACATGTTCTCATGCATTTTGAAAGCTAATAATTATTTCTGGTGATTAACTTTGCTTTTGAATGCAGTAATAACATTGGAAAAAAGTAATTTTTGCTCTAACAGGTTGACAAACGACATTATTGGAAAACAGTGCTGTAATTAGCAATGGGTCGAAGCTATTTTTGCTACTAAGACTACATTTTTGTTTTTAAGAAAGTATGTACTGCTATTTTGGTTGCAATTACTTGTGTATACGTATCTTTGCACTACAAGAACGGGTCCACATAGCGATGGCTAAAAACAGTCGACGGCCTTCGCCAAATGTCGTAGCTATATATTTGGACGCTAAGCAAATAGGCGGCTCTCATTTCCCTACGCCATACCTACATCGCGTAGGCGCGACGTAGGGAAAATGTAAAAATATGTGAATGGTGTAGGCACTGGGTAGGGAATTCCCTACCAATTCCCTACGCCTTTTACATAGGTTGGAATTTATTTAATCGGTTTTGAAATTACGGGCTAAAGATTCGCAATCCATTTAAAAGAATACTTCAGCCCCATCATTTTTTATTCCACCGATTCAATAAAGCCCCTTTCTGTTTGATTATCACATTAAAAAGAAAACCCTAAATTAGCATCGATCGCTCCTTAACTTCAACTGCAACCGTCACTACAAACCGTCGAGCGGCTAAGACTTGGAGCTGTTGTGACGGCCCGGCCCGGACTAGCCGACATTTCTCCGAAATGCGCTGTGCTGATGTCCAACTAGCACGGGACGGTCGCCAAAGAAAAAGGGTGTGAAGCTAAAACTACCAAAGGAACCTATAGTATATCTCACAGCGCATGGAATAAAATATAATAACAACATAACTTCAACATAAAATAGGCGAGACATTGAATAAGCGGAAAACTAAATCATCATAGCAGCGGAATCCATAATACAGCTTATGATCCAATATCATTATTACAACTTCAAATTACTGTCTCTAAAGCAAAAGAAAGAAAAGGTACATTACTAATGCCCAAGCAGTGACCACCTACAACACAGGGAGTATATATGTATATCATACGTGGAAGCCTCTTGCTCGTCTCCGGACAGCAACTCGCGCATTACCACCTAACCTGTCTCTAGTCTGCTCGTTTAGGAGCACCCAGAGTAGTAATAAGAAGAGACACAAAACTTTGGGCTAGACAAAAGTCTTGTTAAATTTGGTGATACAAAATCACAAATTGATTGGAACAAATTTGCAAAGAATGGAAAGTAAATATTTTTATAATGGGAATGCATTGATTGCATTTGATGAGATGGAAGAGAAATAAATGAAAGGATTAATTTCTTCCATCTATGCTAAAGAAACGGATTGATTTACTTCCTATGTTTGCACATTTGTTGTTATGGTAATTTGCCTTCATTATATTATTACCATATGTTGGTAATTTAATTGGTGACTCACATAGATTTGCACTGGCTATATATTGAGGGGTAGACTTTAGTGTAAACCCATCCTGGCCTGGAGCCAGTGATCCCCAATGGTGTCTCTTCTTGTTAAACCTGATTGAGGTTTGGATATGTAAACTGTTATTTTGTAATCTCTTGTAATTCTCTCATGTGGAATAAAATCTCTCTCTGTTAGATTGGACGTACACCATGATGATAGTGGAACCAGTATAAATATTATGTGTCTCTTTGTTTCTCTGTTATAGTTATTTACTATTTTGTTGATGTAATAGAATAACTGCTATCAGATTAGATTGGTGTTCAATTGGCAAATCTAGATCCTGCTTATTACGCTTCTGCATTCGTGCATTTTTTGCATAACAGTTTGGTATCAGAGCGAGGAGATTTGTTTTAAATTGGGCATCAATTATTTCTACAAAGGTTGGTAGATTCAGTGGTGATTATGCTATTACTATTTTGGGAGAAACGGAAGACTTTGGTGGAGGAGATTATGTTGAGAGTGAAGAGCGTTCCAATCTGGGAATTTTGACGTGATATGGAGTTTACTGCGTTGAAGGGACTATTGGATTTGTGAAGTTTTGATCATGTTTCTGATAGGGGTCTTCATGTTGATGATGCTCGAGGGATCCAAGATGATCAGGAAAGGAGCTCAGATCAAGTGATAAACGAGTGTCGAGACATAGATCATTGTGGTTTAGACAGGGGTCTTCACGTTGATGATGCTCGAGGGATCCGGGATGATTGAGGAAGGAGCTCGGGTCAAGTGTTAGACGGGTGTCAATGTTATTGCAATCATTTTTTAAACCATTGGTGTATGCACGGTGCAACTCAGGTGGTAGATGCATCTTTTGCAGGCGGTGGGTTGTGTTTGTAATTGAGGTGTGGTCGTAGTCCTTTCAAATCGACTGGGTATATCTCGTTGCCCTGAAATCGAGGTTGGTTTTAATTGAGAGAATTATTTTTTGGTCTTGGCGGTGTTGAGGTTACTTTGGTGTCTGCCTTCTTTGTTATTTTGGATATTTGCAACATTTTGTTGGCGGGCGGGGATGTAGTCTGAGCTCGTTAACAATTGTGTGATGGGGGGTGGCTTTGCTGGAACCCATTAGGCAAATATTCATTTTTGGTTTCTATCTCGTTGTGAGATTTTGATTGAAGGTGGAGTTCTATTGAAGAGTTTTATGATGTGAAGAGAATTTGATTGGAGACCGGGTGTTGCAGATATGTGATTTTGCATCAAGGTAGAGTGTTAAATTTGGTGATACAAAATCACAAATTGATTGGAACAAATTTGCAAAGAATGGAAAGTAAATATTTTTATAATGGGAATGCATTGATTGCATTTGATGAGATGGCAGAGAAATAAATGAAGGGATTAATTTCTTCCATCTATGCTAAAGAAATCGATTGATTTATTTCCTATGTTTGCACATTTGTTGTTATGGTAATTTGCCTCCATTATATTATTACCATATGTTGGTAATTTAATTGGTGACTCACATAGATTTGCACTGGCTATATATTGAGGGGTAGACTTTAGTGTAAACCCATCCTGGCCTGGAGCCAGTGATCCCCAATGGTGTCTCTTCTTGTTAAACCTGATTGAGGTTTGGATATGTAAATTCTTATTTTGTAATCTCTTGTAATTCTCTCATGTGGAATAAAATCTCTCTGTTAGACTGGACGTACACTATGATGATAGTGGAACCAGTATAAATATTGTGTATCTCTTTGTTTCTCTGTTATAGTTATTTACTATTTTGTTGATGTAATAGAATAATTGCTATCAGATTAGATTGGTGTTCAATTGGCAAATCTAGATCCTGCTTATTACGCTTCCGCATTCATGCAATTTTTGCATAATAAGTCTGGTATGAGCGATAAGCAACAAAACAGAACAATAACAGGTATATTCCAATCATACCTGAAACTGGACCTACAACCAAAGAGTTAGCACAACAAGATGTACAATACTCTAAGGTAACACTAACACAAAGTGTAAAAGTAATATGGGGTGTGCATGACATGGTGATAGCAAACATCAGACATGGCAATCATCCTCACATCTCTCACTCAATGCGTAAAGCATATGATATCGACTACTTTGGTCACCTAATCTTTGGGCCATGATGGAGTCCAACCACGTACAACTATCACTATGAGCCCCTAATCCGTCTCTTAGTGGTGAACTAAAGTCATAGGTATCGATAACCCCTTTGCACACTTCTCACAGCAAAGTCCAATCATGAAATCAACTCGTTGGTTCCCGTATGGATCCTAAGTCACAACTTCTCATTTGGACTACCTTTGCATCTCGGGCTTTTGGTCACCATTCCCGTTCGTTTCATAGCTCCAAGCTTCCATATATGTTCACACTTTAGTTCAAATATGTGCGGTTCGTGCTTCTCTAGTTCGGGTTGTGATCCCCCTTTCCTGCATCGGCTCGTGATCTGCTCGTGGACTCCTATTCGGGTTGTGACACATGCTCGCGGTCCTCCTCCCCTGGGTCGGTTCGTGATGCTTCATAACCTCCGGCTCATGGTTATTATAGTGGTTCGGTTCGTGGTGACTATAGTGGTTCGGTTCGTGACATGTTCTTGTGGTTTGCTCTTTCCTTCCTGGAGCGGTTCACGGCTCGCCATCCTAGGGATTGCTCGCCAGGGTTCGGCCCCTTCCTTACGGTCGCCCTCCTAGGGTTCACCCTCTTCCCCACGGTCAGGATGTGATGGTGCTTCACGATCCTAAGGGTCGGGTCGTGAGGATGCTTCACGAACGGGTTACTGACAATTTCCTGCAACTTTTCCCGCGAGCTATTTCCACCATACGACGACGTTTTTGACCATTCTAACTTTGCTAAACAATCATGAAGCATTCCAAACAGTAATAGCAACATACATAATCAACCATAAACACCAAAACAACAATCTAACATGTTAATATAGATCAAACATACCCAAAACCCATGTTTTTCCATTAATCCCCATAATCATGATTTAACCATACGATTAGCAAAACATATCCAAATTAACACAAATTTCTAACAGAGGCATAAAATAATATTTAAGAATTTCTAAACATTTTTCCAGATTTTAACATACATAACTTCGTTAATTAACACTAATCACAACTAATTAGTCATAATTAGTGAAAAACAATGCAAATCACTCACCTTAGCCACAAATAATTTTAGATCTGAAACTTTTCTACCGTTTAGGTCGAAGTCCTGTGCAACATAGCAGCTCCAACTCTGATTTGGTGTTGATTTGCCTTGATTTGATGTTGATTACCTTAATCCTCGATTAGAAAGCGATTAGGAGGTGTTTAAATGAAGAATTTGAGAGTGGAGGCCATTACTAGGATTAGGAGAATGAAAGTGGCGGTTGAAAAAAGGCCAAGGGAAGGTTTCTCTAGCCCTTTTCAGCCCTTAAATACCCCTAATCCCAAAATCCCTAATGGACCTAGTTGCTAGTTACCCAATTAAGCCCATTTAATTTTTTTTTCACCTTCCAAACCTTATTTCAGCCATATCTCCCAAACGGTAAATCCGTTTGATTAATATGGCCACTCTACGGAAAGAGAAACCATCATCCGAAGTCAATGGATGTGGTTTCAGGTCAATACTCCTTACCAATCAAAAGTTATGGGCGAAACAAGATTCTCCAAGGGCAAAACAGTCATTTAAAATTCGGCAAAAATCATGAATATGGGAAATGACCCCAATAGTCGTTTCCCAAAGTTACACGACTATACGACTTCGTATGTGAATAAAATAAATATTCTACGATCCTCTGATGCGTAAAATGAGGGTCGTTACATTCTTTCCCCTTAAGAAATTTCGCCCTCGAAATTCCTTAATTAAGAAAACATACAAAGGTTCCTGCATGCCTATCAACCATTTGCAAACAATCCAACATACATAACAACTTAACAAGCCTGTCCTAGCATGCAGTTTACTAACAAGGGGATAACTATTTCTACATGAAAACTCAACCATATGCAAATGGTCATCCCATGACCCTACAAAATCCAATATACAAGCTCTTAAAGATACTATAATGCACGATTCAACCAAATACCATCATAACCTGATCCCATCCTTGGTAAACCATCAATGAAATCCATTGAGACTTGTTTCCATTTTCATTTGGAAATCTCCAATAGTTGTAACAAACCAATTGGCTTCATTTGCTCGGCTCTAACTAACCGACAATTCAGGCACTTGGATATTGACTTCCCAACGTCCCCCTTCATCCATTCCCAGTGATAGGTTTGCTTCATGTCTCAATACATTTTGTTACCACGGGGGATGTATAGTCAATTTCGAGTAATGACGTTCTGTAAGCATTTCATCTCTCAATCCGTTAACGTTGGGTACAACTAGTCTCCCATTCTTTCGAAGCCATCCTTTTCTATCAAGTCCATACTTGTTCATTTTCTCACCATCGATATTCATCCCTACCTTGGAGATGATTTCCATTAGGTTAGGATCGTTCCTCTGACTGGAACCAATCCGCTCAATTAAAGTCGGTCTAGCCGTCAAACTTGCTAATATTTCTAGATCCAATCCATACTTTAGGTCTGAAATCATATCCCACAATATACTCCAATTACTTTCATTCAAGAAACATAGCATCTAAACTGGCATGTCTCCTACTCAATGCATCAGTTCAACACCTAGTCTGGTACCACATGAATCCGTGTATACCATCATCTCTTCATTCTCTATTACTAGAATCCTACAGGTGATAGTCTACTCAAGGGAATAAAAATAGGAACAAACATAGCAACCATAGCATCCATCAAACATGTCCTATCTATCACCTGCTAAATCCATAAATACGTCAACACCTACCTAACTGGTCCAACCAATCCCAAGGGCTAATGGAAGCCCCGGTCTCAAACGAACTACCGCACGTCCAATGCATGTTTATCCTCCAAGGATAACTAGATCACGTCCAATGAATCCAAGGTAACAGGCATCCCCAGATACCCCTGCTTCGAGCCCACCTAGAACACTCCAACTGCGACGATTTCTTGGTACTCTCATCAGAATAGCTACCCACATACTCAGACCTAGTCTCGAGTATCCACTACCCACAAACTCGAGCACAAACTCAAGTCCAACATGAGTCGTCTCCCTATTTATTGCATCTCCAAGGTCAACGAACAACCATTTTTCCTTTATAAGTTCAAGTCCAACTTGAATCGTTCTAGCCTTCATTGCATCTCCACGATCAACTTACGAGTTCAAGTCCAACTTGAATCATCCTAACCTTCGTTGTATCTCCACGATCAATGAGCACATCTTATCCCTTTGAAGATCTACCATTCTTGAACCAACGAGAACATCAACATAGGGTCCTAAACAATTCATTACTTTGCTGCTTTCTCGAGTCCCACTCGATTCGTCTCATACCCTATCAAATCCACCTCGCGACACTCCATACCATTGAACAGTCTTACCATGTCACGGCTGCACATCACTCCTCGAGTAAGTCAAGATATCATTCAATGGAAATCACAACAACTATTTATATCTCATGCAAACCATCGTAGTCGAACTCGACATTCCCTAAGCATGAGCCCCAAAGGCCTAAACCAATGTCAGACAAGCACTTAAGGAACATCTCCTCCGAATTCAGACAATCTATGTGAGACGATACCAGAAAAACAATTAAGCAATCACAAGCAAACATACATCTATGACTCGATAAGACCACATTACAACAAATCATGCAAAAGGCTAATCGAACCACCGATCAGGTTCGTCACAACTAAAGGTCTATCGATAATCTCAAGTTCCAATTCCAACTTATATACCAGGTCACTAGGTATGAAGGAATGGGATGTCTCGTATCAAACAAAACTCGAACAGGAACATCATAAATAGAAAGCATACCTCGAATAACAACACCCTTTCCCTTATCCGCCGCAGTTGGGACATTCGACGAAGAAGGAACAACGTTGACAGCATATGCTTTCACGATCTACTTCTCCCTAGGAGGTTACAGACATTTATCCTTGTGATGTCCCGCTTAGCCGCAATTGAAGCACTTTCTTTCCCCAGGCTTTTCCTGAGAATCTCTGGCATAGTGGCCCTTCTTGCTACAGCTAAAGCACTCGCCATCTTTCTTATTCTTCTTATTCTGACCATCCTTGGTTTGGTTATGTTTCCTCTTATTCTGGGGATTATCCTTGCCTCCACCGCTTGCCTGCGGTTTTGGCTCTCCTGTAGATGAAACAGCAACCTCGGTCTTCGACTTAGGATAAAGGCTCTCTGATAAGAATCTCTTTCCTATAATAGATTCGAACGTCTCATCAATGTGGTTTATAAGTCTCTCCCCCAAATACCCATCTAAGCCAGTTATGAACTTCTCATTCTTCTTCTTGGCGATGTTGATAAGGGATAATCCATACTTCAATAAAGTATCGAACTCAGCAATATATTCCGAGACTGCCCTACCATTCTGCTTAAGTTCCAAAAATCTCTTAAACAGTACTGATTGAGCAGCTGGAATAAATTTATCACTGAAGCGAATCCTAAACTGATTCCAGGTAACTTGATCCTCAGGAGTAGCTTCTTTAATAGCATTCCACCAAAGCCCGTCCTTGAAGTTGACGCGATGCTAGCTTCCTCTTCATTGCATCCTTAATCCCCAAATCCTCAAAGATACGCTCACAACTATCAAGCTAATCTTGAACTTCCGTTGCTGACTTTGTTCCGTGGAACGGCTTCCCAACAAGACTAGTATAAGTCTTTGTTGAGCTTAGCAAAATCGGCTCTAGGCGCCTGTACTACTGGACCACCACTGTTAGCAACATTAGGAACTGCTCCCCGAGCATCCCTAAGCATCTCTCGCATGAAGGTAGTAAACATCGCCCTTATATCAGGAACATTCCCACTGTTGGCCCCTAAACCCGTACTCCTCGTATTTCGGCTCATCGTTCAATCTGTAAAGAGAAAACGATTAACCATCTTAATGTGGTGCCAATGCAGTGCGACTTCATCCTTAGATATACTAATAGTATGTGTATATATATAGATTTTGAAAACCAAAATATCACAAACACGCGCTCTCTTATACGTATACTATCTCTCCCTGATGTCTTCCCCTAGGTTTACTACGCAACCTAGAGCTCTGATACCAAGTAGTGACGGCCCGCCCCAGACTAGCCGAAATTTCTCCGAAATGCGCTGTGCCGATGTCCAACTAGCACGGGATGGCAGCCAAAGAAAAAATGTGTGACCAAAGGAACCTGTAGTATATCTCATAGTGCAAGGAATAAAATATAACAAAAACATAACTTTGACATAAAATAGGCGAGATAGTGCAGAAGCTGAAAACTAAATCATCATAGTAGCGGAATCCATAATACAGCTTATGATCCAACATCATTATTACAACTTCAAATTATTGTCTCTAAAGCAAAAGAAAGAATAGGTACACTACTAATGCCCAAGTAGTGACCAGCTACAACACAGGCGGTATATATGTACATCATACGTGGAAGCCTCCTGCTCGTCTCCGGACAGCTACTCGCGCATTACCACCTAACCTGTCTCTAGTATGCTCGTTTAGGAGCACCCAAAGTAATAAGAAGAGACATAAAACTCAGGGTTAGACAAAAGTCTGGTATGAGCAATAAGCAACAAAACAGAACAATAACAAGTATAATCCAATCATACCTGAACCTGGATCTGCAAACAAAGAGTTAGCACAACAAGATGTACATTACTCTAAGGTAACACTAACACAAAGTGTAAAAGTAATATGGGGTGTGCATGACATGGTGATAGCAAATATCAAACATAGCAATCATCCTCACATCTCTCACTCTGTGCGTAAATCATACGATATCCACTACTTTGGTCACTTAATCTTTGGGCCATGATGGAGTACACCCCGTACAACTATCACTACGAGCCCCTAATCCGTCTCTTAGTGGTGAACTAAAGTTATAGGTATCGATAACCCCTTTGCACACGTCCTGCAGAAAAGTCCAATCATGAAGTCAACTCATTGGTTCCCGTCTGGATCCTGAGTCACAACTTCTCAGTTGGACTACCTTCGCATCTCGGGCTTTTGGCCACCATTCCCGTTCGTTTCGTAGCTCCAAGCTTCCATACATGTTCACACTTTAGTTCAGATATGTGTGGTTCGTGCTTCTCCAGTTTGGGTCGTGATCCCCCTTTCCTACGTTGGCTCGTTATCGCTCGTGGACTCCTGTTCGGGTTGTGACACATGCTCGCGGTCCCCCTCTCCTGGGTCGGTTCGTGATGCTTCATAACCTACGGCTCGTGGTCAGCTTCCTTGGCCCGTGGGTCCTCGCATGTGGTCGGCCGTGGTGACTATAGTGGCTTGGTTCGTGATATGTTCTTATGGTTAGCTCTTTCCTTCCTGTTGTGGTTCACAGCTCGCCATCCTAGGGTTTGCCCCCTTCCTCACGGTTGCCCTCCTAAGGTTCGCCCTCTTCCTCACGGTCGGGGTGTGAGGGTGCTTCACTATCCTAGGGGTCGGGTTGTAAGGGTGCTTCACGAACGGGTTACTGACCAATTTCCTACAACTTTTCCAGCGAGTTATTTATGCCATACGATGACGTTTTTGGCCATTCTAACTTTTCTAAACAATCATGAAGCATTCCAAACAGTAATAGCAACATACATAATCAACTATAAACACCAAAACAACAATCTAACATGTTAATATAGATCAAACATACCCAAAACCTATATTTTTCCCTTAATCATGATTTAACCATACGATTAGCAAAACATGTCCAAATTAACCCAAATTTCTAATAGAGGCATAAAATAATACTTAAGAATATCTACACATTATTCCTGATTTTTAACATACATAATTTCATTAATTAACACTAATCACCCCTAATTAGCCGTAATTAGTGAAAAACAATGCAAATCACTTACCTTAGCCATAAATAATCTTAGATCTGAAACTTTTCTACTATTTGGGTCGAATTCCTATGCAACACAGCAGCTCCAACTCTGATTTGGTGTTAATTTGCCTTGATTTGATGCTGATTAGCTTAATCCTCGATTAGAAAGTGATTAGGAGATGTTTAAATGAAGAATTTGAGAGTGGAGGCCATTACTAGGGTTAGGAGAATGAAAGTGGCAGCTGAAAAATGACAAAGGAGGGTTTCTCTAGCCCCTTTCAGCCCTTAAATACCCCTAATCCCGAAATCCCTAGTGGATCTAGCTGCTAATTACCCAATTAAGCCCATTTAAGTTGTTTTTCACCTTCCAAACCTTGTTTCAACCATATCTCCCAAACGGTAAGTCCATTTGATTAATATGATCACTCTACAAAAAGAGAAACCATTAGCCAATGCTAATGGAAGGGGATTTAAGTCAAAACTCCTCACCAATCAAAAGTTATAGGCGAAACAAGATTCGCTAAGGGAAAAATGGTCATTTAAAATTCAGCAAAAATCATGAACATGGGAAATGACCCCAATAGTCGTTTTCCAAAGTTACATGCCTATAAGACTTCGTATGAGAATAAAATAAATATTCTACGATCCTCTGTTGCGTAAAATGCGGGTCGTTACACTTGGAGTAGCTCTTATTCCAGCGATTGTTTCTTCTCCCTTCGTCACTTTCAGCGATTTATCTCCTCCGTTCTTCCGTAAGTTTTTTTTTCTTTTTCACTGTACAGCGATTCAATGTTTATGCCCTAGGCGATCTTAGAAAACGTTGAGGTTTTGATTTAAGAAATTCAAGGATTGGAACTTCCAAAGAAGAAATGATTCATTTTTGTCAGTATAAAATTGGAAAAGTTTATGAAGGAAAGCGTGTATTGCTTGTAGGAAGTGGGAATTCTTGAAAGGAGATTACTTATGATTTTTGCAGCCATGTTGTTGAAACCTCCATTGAAATTAGAAGTCTAGCAAGCAAATTATTTAATATATTATAAGAAAACTATGTGATATGATGTTGTTAATAGTAAAATACAGTTTGATGTGTTGAAAAAGAAAAAAATACCATATCATATTTTGTATTGCCTCTGAGTGTCAACTTCGTTTACCGAAGGCAAAAAGTCTATAATTAAGAAACTAATATATTACTTGGTTACTTCTAAGCAAAAACCGTAACGAAAACTAAAAGACTAGTTAGCACCTATGATTTAATTGTTGTTTATGTTTGTAAATAAGTTAACAATTAATTTCTGTAACCGATTAGGTGATTTATTTGCATAGTTGCTTTATTTGGTTAGTTAAAAAAACATGGCGAGTTGCTTAGTTGATTTAATTTCCTTTACGTTGTACTACTAAATTAATTTGAGTTTCTTTACATTTATTTGTTAAGTAGCACATGTAATGTTTTCATTTCAATATATTAAAGTTTTTTTTATATGTCTGCACCATGTTTTCTTAAAACAGTAACACTTAGTTAACTAGCTTTTATTTAATATAAACTAAGCAATTTATACATACTAGGAACAAATTCTATTATTATAGTTGACCTAAGAAGTACTTGCATGAAGTCTATTTCTATAACAAGGATATGGAACTGTATTTTCTTCATGCTTTTTTATATTTATTGTTGCTAAGTATGCTCAGTTTTTGCTATCACTTATGCCATTTTCACGTATATGTATATAATACTGTTATAATACTTACCTACTCAGAACTGCATTTGCTATTACTTATTTGTTTCTCTTTGATTTAGATTGGATTCGATTCATTTTTCTGATGTTCTATGTTGCTCGATATGTATGCACATTCTCCAACCGCCTCTCTTTATTAATTTTTGTTTGTTGCTTGTTAGCTTCTTAAAGTTTGTACCTGTTACTTTGCTAACCTTACACGATCAATATCTACCCAATATCTATAGAAAATAAGAAGCTAAGAAAAATCAATGCAAACTTTCTTTAAGAAACTCTGCGTAAACATTCATTCTTTCCCATTGTATTTTGTAATTATTAACCTCCTGTCCATTTGTTTTCTTTATAACTATTTTGGCTAAGCAATTAGGTTATATTTCTTTTATCTACATTTCTTAATCTTAATGTACACACATTGACAAACATATATGTGAATCTGTGATGCATATATAATTATATGTAAGTTCTTCACAATTCCTTTTCTTTTTTATGCTAGTAGTTTTCGATAGTTTTTTTTCCTTTTAAAACCTTAGTACTTGTCTTGTTTTCTTTTTTCATTACTGATTATGTTGCTGGAATGAAGATTGATCTAGACGAAGTAAGATTTATTCTAATGAGTTTGACTATTAAGACGTTCAATGATTTTTACAGCCGCTACACACTTAAATGGCTATTTTCAATGTAGTTTCCATTATCATTAATTTTGTTGTTGTGCTATTTTCCTAATTTATCAGAATATTCATGTATATTATGATCATCTAACAAGCTTAGCATTCTACCTTAACATTCGGAATATGCAGCACTAAAAAAACAAGTGCTCATTACATACTTAAATGGCCAATGAAGTGCATATGAAAAATGAATGTTTAAATAATAGCGAGAAATCCTAAAGCACAAAAAATGTGCTTTTTTCACTTGAAGCATTTTTTTTTGTTTTAAACTTAGATTGAATGTTTTTTTTGACTACTTACGTGAACCCCTTAGATAAATTTGGCCCCGTCCGACAAGTATTGTATATGATCGTTATATGAATATTCGTTTTTACACAAAACGGAAACCT
This sequence comes from Allium sativum, assembly GCA_030737875.1. Classification (NCBI taxonomy): domain Eukaryota; kingdom Viridiplantae; phylum Streptophyta; class Magnoliopsida; order Asparagales; family Amaryllidaceae; genus Allium; species Allium sativum. The sequence goes on along the minus strand of CM060916.1, from coordinate 889,083,577 downwards.
ATATTCATCTGATACAATATTCATTGGATTTGTCCTAGTATTGGACAAGTTACAAATATAATAACGTAAGCATATTTTATAAATCATTTCAGTTTAAACAGTCAACAAAATTTCGATGGCACTTCCTTTTTGTTCCCTGTGTACATGCATTTGTGTACGATACAGGGACCAAAGGGAAGTGCTACCGAAATTTGTTGAACCGTTTAACCGGAAATGATTTATAAAATATGTTTACGTCATTATATTTGTAATGGGAAGTAGGTAGACTGGCTGTCAAAGTAAAAAAGAAATAAATAAAAAACCGAAAACATGCAGTAGTTTACAAATTATGTAATGTGTTTTACTTATGTGAACCTCTTAGATAAATTTGGCCCCGTCCGACAAGTGTGTTGTATATGATCGTTATATGGATATTCATTTTTACACAAAACGGAAATCTATATTCATGTGATATAATATTCGTTGGATTTATCCTAGTACTGAACAAGTTACAAATATAATAACGTAAGCATACATCTACTTTGCATAAATGGAAGAATTTAAACATGTAGAAGAATAAGAATAACATATATAAGTACAAATGAAAAAATAATACAATAATTAGGTAAATATAAAAATAATGGAATTACTATAGTTAAGTAAGTATTAAAATAAGAATAAATGGAAAATAATACAATAATTAGGTAAGTATTAAAATAATGAAATTACTATAGTTCTATATAATAATAATAATATATATAAGTACTCGGCTTATAATATAACATGTCTTAATTATTCAGCAGAAGATGGAACATTTGAAAGTTCGTCACGCTTGGACGTACAAAGATGTTGGACATAGTGGAACAATTCCATATCAATTTTTTAGAGGTTTAACTGAGTACATGCAAGTGGCATCTTCCAATGGGACAAACATGAAAGAAATTCGTTGTCCTTGTAAGAAATGCAAAGCTACAAAACATCATCCTCATGAAATTGTTCAAAGGCATTTGACTAAAAACGGTTTTATGGACGATTACTATGTGTGGATACATCATGGTGAAGATGCGGTGAACGTTATTAATACGTCGGTAGTAGGTGAGGATGATAACGTATATATTGATGTTGATTTTGATGAATCTATTACTACAAGAAATAGAATGACTGAAATGGTTATTGATGCTGCTGGTCCAAGAATGTTGTCTAATTCATTGGATGTAGAAGAAGAGCCAAATCCAAAAGCTAAATCTTTTTTTGATTTGTTAGAAGCATAAAAAAACTGCTTTTTGATGGATGTCCTATGATAGAGTTGGCAGCGACTACTAGGCTAGTTGGAATAAAATCCACAAACAATGGTGCCCAAAAATTAATGAATGACATTCCTAGTTTAATTCGATATGTGGTCCCATCCAGTTTGCAAACTTGATTGGCTGAAAATTGGTATCAACTAAAAAACAAGTGTCCACATTCGGGTTGCCATATGAAAAGATAGATACATGTCGAAGTGGCTGTATGCTATACTGGAAAGAAGACATAGACCGTTCGCAATGTAAATTTTGTGGCTTAGAAAGATACGAAAAGAAAAAAAGTAAAGGTAAAGGTGTGCCTTTACTCGTTTACATTATCTTCCGATTATTCCTAAATTGCAAAGATTGTATTCATCTTATGCCACTGCGGAGCACATGAGATGGCATAGTGAATGGGTTCAAGAGGAAGGGGTTTAATGTCATCCTGCAGATGGAGAAGCATGGAAACATTTCGATGACAAATATCTTGGTAACGCTAATGAGTCACGAAATATTAGGCTCGGTTTATGCATTGATGTTTCCAACCCTTTAGCCAGTATGGCAAAAAATACTCCACTTGGTCAGTTATTTTGATACCTTACAATTTACTTCCTTGGATGTGTATGCAAAATCCATACATGATTTTAATCCTAATTGTGCCTGGACCCAAAAATTCGAAAAACGGGATAGATGTTTATTTGCAACCTTTAACCGAAGACCTAAAGAAAATGTGGGTAGAGGGTATTGACACGTACGACGTGTCAAAGAGGAAAAATTTCAAACTATTTGCATGTTTATTATGGATGATAAGTGATTTTCCCGCGTATGGGATGCTTTCGGGCTGGAGTATGAGAGGTAAATTATCTTGTCCTGTGTGCATGGATTCAACAAAAGCATTTACACTGAAGCATGGTGGTAAGCAGTGTTGGTGGGATTGCCACCGTCGATTTTTACATACAAATGACACATTTAGACGTGATATGAAAAACTTTGAAAGAAATTAAACTGTAAATTTGCAACCACCAACTTTTTTGAATGGAGAAGAGATATTTGATATTGTACAAGATTATGCAAAATTACATGAGACTGGAAACAAAGAGCCCGAAATTCCTGGGAAAGGTGATTATCACAATTGGTGCAAACAGAGTATATTTTGGGAATTACCATATTGGAAGGATCTAGAAATTCGACACAATTTAGATGTGATGCATACTGAAAAAAAATGTATTTGAGAATTTCTTTCATACAATCATGAATGCGAAAGGAAAAACCAAAGATGATTTGAGATCAAGAAAAGATGTCAAATACTGTTGCAATCGTCCAGAGCTTAAGATTAATCCTATTCGTCCAAACTTCAAAGTTCTTGCTTGTTATGAGCTGGATAGGACTCGTTGTATAAAATTACTAGAGTGGCTCGATTCTTTGAGATTTCCCAATGGGCTTTCTTCTAATATGAAACGATGCGTTGGTACGAAGGATCTTATTCTTTCAAGCATGAAGAGTCATGATTTCCATGTATTTTTAGAGAATCTATTTCCGATAGTATTTAAAGAGCTTTTACCACAAAAGGTTTGGATGCCTATAACAGAGCTCAGTTTATTCTTTAAAGATATATGCTCAACAACTCTGTTCTAAAAGCCATTTGTAGAAGCTTGAAAGAGATGTACCCAAACTAATATGTAAATTGGAGAAAATATTTCCTCCTGGAGTTATTAACTACATGGAACATTTGCCCATACATTTACCAACTGAAGCATTACTACGGGGACTACTGCAGCATGGATGGAAGTATCCTTTTGAGAGGTATGTAATAATTATATTTATTTACGCGATGTCTAAATATAGAACATGTCATAGTTAATTTCACATGTTTTCCTATTAAGGTATCTGGACCACCTAAAGAAAAAGGTGAAGTAGAAAGCACGTGTTGAAGGTTCTATTTGTCAAGCATACATTATTGAAGAAACATCCATATTTTTTAGTCATTATTTCGATGATCATGTGAATTTAAATTTTAGCCGTGGTCATCGCAATGAAAATGATATTGTGGATGATTCAGTCGATAACATTCTATCAGTATTCAAAAAACAAGGATGTCCATCTGGTAAATGGAAGAATGTTAAAGGCTTCGCTACAACAAAGGATTACAATCTAGCCAATGCAATTGTGCTTCTTAATTGCAATGAATTAGCTGATCTTATAAGGTACTATAATAACTTGATTATTCATTAACTAAATTAATGTCAATCTTTTCAAGGTACACACAATACTACTTAGATATTAACATGTGTATTTCGTTCAAAGAACAAGTTTGAAAGTGAATATCCCAATGCTGAACTCTGTAAAGAATTCGTGGAATGGTTTAAACAATATGTAAGTATGATAAGTCCTGTTTTTTTAACCTTGCACGATATCTATTATATACTAACTTGTGTATTTAATTCAAATTGATAGGTCGATAGGAACAACATCACCGACATTTGCTATAGGAAACTTGCTTTTGGTCTGCGTACTAGTTACAGAATATGTCCAATAATGTTTATAAATGGATTTAAGTTCCACACAGAAGAATATGGAAAGAAAAAGACAAATTGTTAATAGTGGAGTTTGTATCAAAGGTGGGAACAACGATGATGATATAACATATTATTATTGTGTACTGGAGGAAATAATTGAGTTAACTAACTCGGTGGTGCTGGAGTTAAAAACGTTTCTATTCAAGTGTCGATGGTTTGATAGTAGGCTGAATATTGGAGTAAAACACGTACGTAAGGACTACCCTCTTATTGAAGTAAACCACAAAAAAAAATATTTAGGGTATGATCCATTTGTGTTGGCGGCACAAGCTACACAAGTTTATTTCACACCTTATCCTACTATAGACAACAGTCGTTCAGATTGGTGGGCTGTTATTAAAACAAAACCGAGAAGGTCATTTCACTCAAACACGATCATAACCGATAATATAGCATATCAAGATGATCCAGAACCTAATGAGCTACTAGAGATTGTACAAGTAAAAGACATGGGATCTCTTATTAATGACATCAATGACAAGGTCGAAGTAGATGAAGATGACAATGAGGAAATTGAAGTAGAAGAAGATGAGTGTGAGCTTCAAGACGAGAGTGTGTTAACATTGATAGTGATGATGATAATGAAGATTGATATCATGTATATTTAATTATGTTGTTTGCATGTGTTTTTAGTTGCTCGGTTGCTTTTATGTTTATGAAGTTGTTTAGGTTTATTTGTAAAATTTTCAATTGTTGATTTACATTCTTTGCTCTTTGATGAATGTTTTCAAACCTTGTCTTAAATAAAGTTCACTACTTTCATTGTGAAATGTTAGATTATCTTATGTATATAATTGCAAATGTATTATTCATGTAATAGATATGAGTTCTCGGGGTCGTAGTGGCTGTAGTAGCAGTGGCTGTAGTAACGGTGGTAGTCGTAGTGGTAGTGGCAGTGGTTTGGGTTTGATCAAACTAGCACCACCCTCTATCGATCAACAATCCACCCCTTCAGATGGATGTGATCATGATGAAGACACCCCTGGGCTATCTGCACAAGTGTCACAAATTGGCTCGACTTCTTCAGTCGGTACCATGTTCATCTATTGTAGGAATAGTGGCGAGTAAGTAAACTTTTTAAATTTTCTCTAATTTAATAATGCATTACATAATTTACTCTAATTTCTGCATTAACAGCTGGGAATTCACGAATAGTGACTCGACATCTCGTACTATATCTAATATGCTTAAGGCCCGTTTGACAACATTTTGGCCTTGTTTCAGTACGATTCCTACTAATATTAAGGGCCATTGGTTTGACGAGTTTAAGGTAGAATAATTTTGAAATTCAGGTTCTTGCATTATTTAGTCCATTCATGATTAACTTTTTCAATTTATTTGATCCTAAAATCTTGTGTAGGCATTGTACATTTGGGATACCACTACTTCTTTTGCTGATGTCAGACTGTTATGGGATCAAAAGTGTTTTTTGAAGTATAGGAGGATTGTTGGGGACATGAAAAGGTATAAAAAGAAGAACGCTTGTATAACAGATGAGGTATGGAAACAATTTTTAGCCTACTGGGGGAGGGAGGACGTGAAGGAGCTTTCTAAAAAGAACTCAATCGCTCGCAAGAAAAATCCAAGAGCACATAGGTGTGGTTCTAAGTCAATGGCACAATGGACGAACGATATGGTAATTGTTTGAATTATTAATTAATAATAGTATACTATCCAAGTAAAGATATGATAAATTGTTTTTATTTTTTAGGAGAAAGAACAAGGTCGAACACCAACATTCATTCAGGTTTATATCCGAACACATTATGTTGAGAAACCAGACGGTTCTATAGATGGGGGATGGATTGATGAGTACTCGGAACAGTTTGTTGTATGTAATCAACAAAAAGTTTTAAATTATAGTTTACAGTTTTCTAATTCTGTTAAACAATACAATATCTAGTTTTTATGTAAATTAAAGGCCAAGTACATTGAGCGAGTTGTTCAAATGGCGAAGAGTCAGGATCGTGAACTCTCTTACAACGAGCTAAACCATCTTTACATGTAGCTTATTGGAGAAGGTGAGACGTGTGCTTCTTCAAGAAGTAAACGAAGGCCTGGTACCGGAATATTCCTGGGGTATTGAGTGAAAACTTAATTTATTTATTTTCTAGTTATGCCCACGCTCTATGCTATAGACTTTTAGTTGATGATGCTTATATGATTATTCAATGACATGGAAGATGTTTATTTTGGATAGTTAAGAATGGATTGGAATTATTAATATAAATTAATAATATTCAGAACTATTTAAAAATAATTTTTGAATAAGTGGAAGTAGTCTTATAAAATAAATCAAAATTTTATTAAAGAAGTCTTATAAATAGTTTATAGGTTTATAAGACATGTTTATAAATAAAAATATATTTGTAAAGGTTATTATATGAAACGGGAGTTTACAAATGGAAAGTATACTTATATGGGTTTACAGTAAACACTTTTTTAAATGACAATTGTTTTTAACCCAATTTAATATGATCTGGAATGTGAAATCTTCCTTGATTTTTGTGAACTAACTTATCTTATTGAGGGAAATATAAGTTATATTTTATAATTATTTCTTTTTTGAGAATATGCTTTAAATAATGATAGTGTTAAATTAGTTGTTACTGGTTTCAAAGTCGCGCAATCATCCAACATAGTAAGTTCCATATGGAGTTATTATAAACTTATGCAGACATGGGGTTAACATGGAGTATAACATCGCTTGCAGTTTCTAACCATAAAACTTGATTCCCATTTTATCAGTTTATTTAGGCTCACATCAACAATTGTTTATGCATGGCAACTAGCCTACAGGTCCTTAAGCTAGATTATAAACTCATAAGACAGTAAACAATGTATCTTGCCCAAGAATAACAGGTAACTTATGCTAATAAGCCAAGTTCAAGTAAGATTTTGTTTATTTGGGATATAAAGCATTTAATATAAAAAGCAGCGCAACTTTAAAATTATTGTTTTGCACTTTGTCATAAAGGACCATATTCTGTCGCAGAGATAGCACAGAAATCATCAGTAGAAAATCTTCCTAAATGTTGAATATCATAATGTAAAATTCATGTTTGAGCCATGCTTAAATAAAAAATAGTGTATTATGGTATCATTATGAGAAAAAAGCATAAGCATGCATTTTACTCAGTTCCGCTGAGACTTAAGGCTCAGCGGAACTGGCCTTAAGGCTCAGTTTTAGCTGAGTCTTTAAGGCTCAGCGAAACTCAGCCGTTTTGGCTCAGTTCTGCTGAGGCTTAAGGCTCAGCGAAACTGATCCATTTTGGCTCAGTTTCCGCAGCGGAAACTGCTCAGTTTCCGCAGCGGAAACTGAGCCGAAACTGCTCTGTTTCCGTTGTGGAAACGGAAACTGAGCAGTTTCCGCTGCGGAAACTGAGCCAAAATGGCTCAGTTTCGCTGAGCCTTAAGGCTCAGCATAACTGAGCCAAAACGGCTGAGTTTCGCTGAGCCTTAAAGACTCAGCTAAAACTGAGCCTTAAGGCCAGTTTCGCTGAGCCTTAAGTCTCAGCGGAACTGAGTACAATGCATGCTTATGCTTTTTTTCTCATAATGATACCATAATACACTATTTTTTATTTAAGCATGGCTCAAACATGTAAAATTCATGTTTGAGCCATGCTTAAATAAAAAATAGTGTATTATGGTATCATTATGAGAAAAAAAGCATAAGCATGCATTGTACTCAGTTCCGCTGAGACTTAAGGCTCAGCGGAACTGGCCTTAAGGCTCAGTTTTAGCCGAGTCTTTAAGGCTCAGCGAAACTCAGCCGTTTTGGCTTAGTTCTGCTGAGCCTTAAGGCTCAGCGAAACTGAGCCATTTTGGCTCAGTTTCCGCAGCGGAAACTGCTCAGTTTTCGTAGCGGAAACTGAGCGGAAACTGCTCTGTTTCCGCTGTGGAAACTGAACCGAAATGGCTCTGTTTTCGCTGTGGAAACTAAGCCTTAAGGCTCAGCTTAAACTGAGCCTTAAGGCTAGTTCCACTGAGCCTTAAGGCTCAGTGGAACTGAGCTGTTTTGGCTCAGTTCTACTGAGCCATAAGGCTCAGCGAAACTAAGCCGTGTTTCGGCTTAGTTTCGTTGAGCCTTATGGCTCAGCTGAAACTGGGCCTTCAGATCAGTTTCGCTGAGCCTTAAGGCTCAGCAGAACAGATCATTTTACTTAATTGCAATATTAAGTTATTTGGAATACGGAACTGAGCCTTAAGTCTCTGCGAAACTAACCATTTTACTTAATTGCAATATGAAATGTATTCATTGTACTAATTGGATTAAAAAATTTATGTGTAGGTATACAAAGACAATACATACACCGTTAGGTTTGGAGTTCCAGATGATACAGAGAAGCTTGTAAAGGAAGTAGAAGAGCTAAGGGATAAAAATCAAGAAATGAGTGTCACAATTAACCAACTACAAGAACAAATGAGTTCTATGCAAGAGTTCATACAAGGGATGCGTCGAGAGCAAGAACCGCAGATATGACGTACTTTATGAATTAATCTTATTTTGGTAGTGGGTTTGATGTTCTATTTGTGTAAGGTACATTACTTGATGTTTGAATTAGATGAAACGATCATGTTTGAGTTATGTAGCAACTTTATTTTATTGTTTGCTGGACATAATTTGTTTTAAATATATTTGCAGCAAGTTTATGGTAATTTGACCATGATATTCATTTTACATCAATGTTTTTATTGATATATATTTTTATGATTTTGCATATGTTTGGTTTTATTATGATTTGTGGTGGACGAAGATAAATATAAAACAACCATATTGATTTTTGGTGTACGGATGCGTAGGGAATGCGTAGGGAAGGGGTAAGGATGCATATGAAACTTGGCGTAGGGATGACGTAGGGAACTTGGCGTAGGGACGACGTATGGAACTTGGCGTAGGGACAGCGTATGGAACTTGGCGTAGGGACAGCGTAGGGAACTTGGCGTAGGGATGGCGTATGGAACTTGGCGTAGGGACGGTGTATGGAACTTGGCGTAGGTACGGCGTAGGGAACTTGACATAGGTATGGCATAGGCATGTTGACGTAGGGATGGTGTAGGAAAATATTTGCGATGAGCTGTTTTCCAATTTTGTTTTTGGGGTAGGGATGGCGTAGGAAAATTCGGTTCCCTACGCCATCCCTACGCCAAATTGGCGTATGGAATTCAGAATTGGGTAAAGAATGATGCCTTAAGGCCAACCTGCCATGTGGAAATTTTTTTGACCTTTACACTTGCATGGCCAGCCATCGCTAACCGTAGGTAAAATATAATATGAAATTTGTCACCAGCCATCGCGATGTGTAGTAGAACAGGGTAAAGAGCCGTAACCAACCGTCGCTAACTGAAACGTAGAGTGACCTAAAGTCTATCACCAGCCGTCGCTAACCGTCGCAAAACTGTAAACGTTTTTCTGCTTTCCAGCAGCCATAAGGCCTTAATCCACACCAACTCAAATCCATCCAATCCGCAACTCATATACACTACAACAAAATATAATATTTATAATGCCTTTTTATAACACACTATTCTAAAATGTTATTAATTACACTTAATTATTTCTTTCAACCAGAATTTGTTTCGTAACTAGAGTGTAACACTGACTTCTATTCACGACCACTTCACAAATAATTTTTCTATCTTCCTCGTAAATCCATTCCGCTTCCTCCAAAACTAACATCGTACCTCACAAATCATCAAAAATTTGGTCCATCTGTAATCTCATCAACTCTTATACACAGTGTCCCTTTAAAACTCCTTCCATCTCCAATTTCTATTGAAGCTAGGGCAGCGCACTTTGGATCTAATATGCGATTTGGACTTTGGTAAGCGATCCCGATTCTTTGTTTGTGTATGTTGTAGATCTGAATTTACGATTATGCATTTATGATTATGGATTTACGATTATGAATTTATGATTGTGGATCTAATATTTGATTAGGGTTGCTGTTTAGGGTAAACAAAATGTTATTTTTTAATTTTAGTGTTGGTGTTAGTATCGAAAGGCATTAAAAATGTAAACGAAATGTTATTTGCTAACAAGTTTATATAAATATTGATATTTGCGTTATATATTTGATCATGTGTGATATGAATGGGATTGTACAATGCATGCAATGGTAGTACATTGAAATTGAGTTAGATAAACTATATAAAGAACTATATTATCTATCTGGTTGGATTTCTTAAATAGCTATTGCATTCATAATGTGAATTTTCATTTTTGTGATAGCTAGCTTTGAAAATCTTAGTATAGGATAACAATGGGTGGTATCTACTAGCGACAACCTACAATCTTTTGCAAAATGCTACGTGTCCACATTTCAAAAAATAGTTGTCGTTATTATGGTGATGAAGTCATCACTATTGAGCTGGCTACATTGTTTTTTTGTTGTGGCCTTTATCGACGATTAGCTATGGTTGGCTACGGCTGCCGATGACTATTTTCTGTCGGTAAAGCCAGCCTTATTTTTAGTGTTCCTTCCATCCCTCCTCATTCAAGAGCATGAAATAAGATATAGACTGAGTTATAAAAGAAGAAATGTAAACTAATAATAGTAACATAGATTAGTAAAGTAACGAAAACAAAACAAGGAAGATTCTAGAATTGAAAAAACTAGAGTTTTCTTATAAATGAGAGATACTCCATCAAAAAATTAGGTTTTTATGGATAATTTATAATTTAATAATTTCTATTTTAACTAATTACCGTAAAAAATTTGGGTGTTACTATTTCTGCATCTTCAACTATAACACGTTCTTTCATACGAATTGTATATTGTTCAAGTTGACAGGTTTCTATTGTGCATGATAGTGTACAACTAGAAACACAACTTCAGTAAACAAGAGAAGCTTTATTTTTGGCATTTACCTAGTGAATAAAGGAGAAACTATTGGGCACTTTATATATATATTAGTCCTCGGCTATGGACATAGAAAATCATCACTTAGCAAGTATAATATAACCCCAGTATTTCACAACATAGTTGGCAAGCTCCTCGAACTCATGAACACCTTCAATAGAATAACTGCTACTAGAATCAGGATCCTTCATTGCCTTCCATGATTTCTAAGCTGCACTTTTCATGCCAAGTATGTTGAGTGCAACGCTGTTTATGTAGTGTGTTATGCTTGGCAAGATAATTATCTGTTCATGACAATTGTTTATTGATGCATTTTTCTGATAAAATGAAGAAGAAAAATGCATAAGTAATTAGTTGTCATGATTATCTTGTAAAGCATACAATGGTACAATAAAAATTTAGATCATGCTTTTGGGAACAATAAAATCCTCTGTCATTGCATAGATATAATTAGAAATACGCTGGCATTTTGTTAATTATGTTTTTACCTAATTTTTAATTTTATTTTGGTGGTAGGTCTACCCATTTTGCTGTTGTTGGCTCAGTTGTGGGCATTTGCATGTATTCTCTTTATTGTAACATTACCATCAATCCTGAAGTCAGGTAATTTTATGCTGTCATTATTTTTGCTTTATTTGTTAGATTAATATTTTGGTTAGTTAGTTATGAATATTTTGTAAGTGAAACGATGTTTTTTTCCAACTAACGACCTGCAGAACCCTGTTTTTAGAACATTATACCACTTGTATTTTCACTTTTATATTTTAGCACAATTTTTTTTTGAAAAGAAATCCATAACTGTTTTCATTGAATTATATATATTTTGGTGCAAACGCACTGTTAGCTCTAAAATCCTCCTTGACATAAATGTATGTATACCTATGCATGTATGTACCATTGTTGTTGCAGTGTGATATCTATCGAAATTGTCAATGTTGATGATCCATAAAGAAAGATGCCATTGGTTTGAACTTTGACACAGATTTTAAATAGGTTATCTAATTTCTATATCGTTATAGTTTCAGGAGGGGTGTCTTATTTAATGATATTTTTTTATTTTAGATATCCCAATAAATTGTTTATATTTTTCCATTTATGAAACAAATTAGTTTATTATATTATCCCGTAGCTTTTGCTATAATCTGATGGCTTAACGCACGGAAAATTGTGTAGATGAAAAATCAAAAACTTTATGGATTACATTATAACTTTGTTCATCTAAGAATGGTTACGTGGACAATTACAACTACCAAGGTGATTATTTTAAGCAAATTCTATTTATACCAACGTTGACTAAATTTAATCCTTATCATGAAGGTTTTGCTTTATTCTAATAGTTTGCTAAATATATACGAAACTTTGTTTAAGCCGGTTACTCTTTTGAGAAAAAAAAATGGAAAAGAGTGCAGGAAAAATGGAAAAGAATGATGGAAAAATGTAACGGTCACATTTATATTTAACCATACTACCAAGGGTGAATTTGGAAAATAACTTAGGAGGAGGAGTCATGTATTAAAAGAAAAAAGGGAAATAATAAAGTCAACAAAATCACTTGTACAAATTAACCTTTGAGAGTTTGCTGAAACACTTTTGAGAGTTGCTAGCACTATCTCGAATTTTTGGCCTGCCAATCTCGCTGCATTCTATGCATCATAGGAAATATCACATTAGCTATGAGGTGAATCTTGATTAACTAAAAGGATGAGTTTAGTTTGAGATATACACTACGTCCTTCTATTCATCATCTAGCGAAGCCCATCGGACAATGAATATATAACCATTTGGATTTGAAGCCATTCAGCTTGTTCCAGCCCTCGATCATAATCTGATTATTTTAAATTACTTCGAAATATGTAAAGAATGGAGCATTTCTTATGTTCTTGAAGTTAAATATAAACCAGATATCATCTATTAAAGGGGCTCGTTAAGTAGATTCAAGGTAGAGAATGTAAACATTAATTAGGTACATATGAGCACGTGGACGAAGTTGCATAGAAGTTGGCCTCGTATGGTACAAGATATCATGGTTATAGGAGATGAACGGTGGAATGCGTCCAACCATCTACATATACCAACTGCAAGCTTTATATCATTCACGAGGCATATGTTTTCTGTCTCCATGACTGGGGACCCAAACATCTGTAAATGGTAAATTATGCTTAGAAAAATTCTTTTCAATATCGCTTCATCTAATGTGGAAGGTACACAATCGATAGGATCTTCCAATATCACAACTCCTTTTAAGTGTCAGGATTGGTGTGTACATTTGTTAATGCACTTTCCACGACCTCATGTTGGATTCAAGCTAGATGATTAGAGTCATTTTTTCGAAAAATGTCGCTACCCTGGATTCTGCATTTGAATCACCACTCTTTGAATCTTTTGGCACCTAATTTGGCAGTGGGGCTTGAATGTCTAGATCTTGAGGTTCAACAAATAGTTGCATATAAAGCAATTGACCTGTACCCCACGTGCAAGTGTAAGCCAGTATGGTATGTGCAGTGTAGAAGTGTGTAATTCAAGAGTAAATTAACACCGGGGACGTGATTAGGATTTCAACCAGGGGCAACCATCATCGTTGGCTATGTCATTAGCCTTTAGATCAACAGTCATGAAATTTGACCAGGTATTGGGATCGATCATCCACACTCAGAGATTTGATATCTATTCTAGAGACATCATTCACAGTCTAGATACACTTCTGCGCATTCCTCTGTTCCAGTTCATGTTCAATTCCGATCTCAAGATATGCCAGTTTCAGTTTACTTAATACTGGAAATAATGTATAGTTTGTTGTAACAACCCGGAAAATCTGGGCCAGTTTAAAATTTTTATTTTGGCAATTTTAGCGAATTTTGATTATTTAAAATGAATTATTTTAAATAATATCGACGAGAAACTTATTTTGAATAGAATTCGAACGTATATATTATACGCGTCGCCGTTAGAATATAAATATTTATATATAATTATAAATAGAATTAAAAATGGCGCGGTAGTTCGATAATTCGATTTCAAACTTCAATTGAATGTACCGGGTGCAAAACAATCCGGATTTTAGTGAAACCAAAAATAATGGAATCTAATAGTGAATATCTTTCCAACGAATCCGAAGAATCAAAAGTTAGTAGCGGGAATCAAAAGTTATGTCCAGTTGAAAATTCTGAATAGTCGCTATGGAATTCAGGCCCTTAAAAATGGACATTTTGCAAATGACCTCGGATTTCGACGAAACCACTTTTGTTGGATCCGCAGTGTCAAGTTATCGCTAGGTTTCAAATTTCATAATTTTTCGAGTCAATATGTGAGCGTGGCAAAGGAAAACGTGTTTTAACCATTTCAGTTGATTTTAATCGACTGGAAATTGGCCATTTTTCTAACGGTCTCAGAATTCGACGAAACTAGTTTTGTTAGGACCGTATCGTCAATACGAAGCTAGAAAATATTTTTATGGAATTTTTCTAGTTAGTATGTGACCCCGGTAATTTGAAACGTACGTTTAAAATTCAATAAAGTGATTTAAATGTAAATTCAAAGGAAACTGATCGAAACGGTCAAATCAGCTTGCGATACATATCCCATTGTGTTCGGAATGGGGGGGAAACGCTATGGGCGACAGGCGGTGGACCTCGTTTTGAGGTCGTATGTGAAAGTCAACCTTTAAATAATTAAATAAATAAAATAATACAAAAAAAAAAAAAAAAAAAATATTCCTTACTCTCCTTTATTTCTTCTGGCCCCCCCCGTTTCAATTTCAGTTCTTAAATAAAATAAAAAAAAAAAAAAGGGGGAAAGCCATCGCGCGATGGCGACAGCCTACCGCCGCCCGAACCCTCCACCGACCCACCTCCCTCCAGCCTCACCTTGGCCACCGCGACGACAGAAGACCCCTCCCCTCGACTGGCGCCTGGCGCGAAGGCCCCACCCCTGCCCTCCTCGACGAAGACGAGACGCCCCCCCCCCAAATCGTTCGACGCCTCCGCGACCCTGGCCAGCGAGCCTGTGCCGCCGCCTCGAAGCCAGGAGCCTCCGACGATCAGCAGAACCCCCCCCCCCATCTGTAAGTTTTTGTTTTTGTTTTTGGCTTTGCTATTTTATTTTCAAGTTTTAGAAAACTGATTTTAATTAATTTTAAAAACTGTTTTTTTTTTTAGATTTAAAAACAGAAATGTTAAACTGATTTTAGATTTAAAAATGTTAAACTGATTTTAGATTTAAAAATGTTAAAACTGATTTTGATTTAAAAATGAAAAAAAAAACTGAATTTGTTTTATTTTTAAAACTGAGTTTTATCTACTTTAAAAGCTGAAGCTAGATTTTTATTTTATATAGTATATAGTTTAGATTTTTAATAGAAAAGAATTTTTATTTTTATATGTATAGGGCATTGAAGTAAAAATAGAAATTCATATGTCAAAAAGATTAGATTTTGAAAATGAAATAGATTAGATTTTTATCGATATGAATGTGAAGTAAAAATATGATTTTTATATTTTTTTAAAGTATTAAAAATATAATCTTTATAGGATAGAGAATATAAAGATATCATCTTTGTATATGTAGCGAAATAAAAATCTGATTTTTATTTTATATACATTGAAATAAAGTGGTGATTTTTATAAAAGCGAAAACTTTATTTTTATAAAGGTGAAATCTATATTTTAAAAATTTGATTTTTACATTGTTAAAAAGAAAAGAAACTGAAATGGTCATTGATTCAAAAATACAAGCAATCTTGATTTGAAAATAAAAAGACATCACTTTTGAAAATATAATGGAGAATATAAAAATTCGATTTTTATATATTGAACTTTGAACTAAAAATTCGATTTTTATATATTGAACTTTGAACTAAAAATTCGATTTTTATATATTGAACTTTGAACTAAAAATTCGATTTTTATATATTGAACTTTGAACTAAAAATTCGATTTTTATATATTGAACTTTGAACTAAAAATTCGATTTTTATATATTGAACTTTGAACTAAAAATTCGATTTTTATATATTGAACTTTGAACTAAAAATTCGATTTTTATATATTGAACTTTGAACTAAAAATTCGATTTTTATATATTGAACTTTGAACTAAAAATTCGATTTTTATATATGGAACTTTGAAATAAAAATTCGATTTTTTTTTTTTTATATATATAGTGGCCTTGGGCAACGAAGGTGACAAAAAGGCGAAACGACGAAGACTTCTGCAAATGAAGTGCCGTGGAGCTAGGATAGCTATAAGTGAGAATTTCTCACCTTTCAATTTATATTTCTAGTTATATATATATATACTAGGATGCAGACGGTGCTTATTAGAAGCACCCGACACCCGTCCACATACCATGGACTTGTTTGTTTGGATTGTTTGGTGATTGATCGAGATATTGGTTTGAATGTGGTTTGTGGTGTGAAAAATCGAATCGATAAATTGGTTAGGATTAGACGTGCGCCGTTATAAGGCGAAGGAGTAAGACTAGGTTAGACTCTTACTCCAAATTTTGTGGTTTGCAAAATGAAATTGATTTGATTGATGAGTGAATGGCGTGGGCCTTCACTAGACCGGGGATTAGGCTAGGCCTTGTCCCGTTTCTAGTATCGTGCCGTTATGCCGCCGAAATTTTCTAAAATATGTTAGAAAATAAAAATATCATTTTATTGTGTAAATGAATAATAGAAATTCATATGATAGAATAAAATGTTTTATCGTTAAAAATACAATTTTTAACGTGAATATGAATATAGTGAAAGTGAATAAAATAAATATTCATTTACAAACCAGATGGTTTGTTTATGTACACTTATTTGAATGACATTGATTGGGTCGATAAATTTTACACATCGCCTAACTGCACAAATAAAATATGTGTTTGATTGTTTGAAACCCCACACGGGTGTTAGGATGAAATTTGAAGTTCACTCATCCTGATTGATTAAATATGTCGATCGATTGATTGACATGCTGTTGTAAGCGTTGAATATCTATATTTGATGCTTATACAGTGTAGTGCACTTTGGTTGATGGTTGATTATTTTCAATGCTATTATATACATGTGTTGTATGAAAATCCATATAATTAATTTTATATGGTAATTGATTGGGCCTCATTCCAGTTTTGAAAAAGAAATATTTGAAATAGAATATTTGAAAATAAAGGAATATATGAAGCCGTGTTGATTAGATTGACGCCATTTTGACGAGAACGATATTTATATCGATTTTATCGATTTCGAAATGAATTGAATTGAAAACGAATTCAAAATGAATTGAATTGAAAACGAATTCAAAATGAATTGAATTGAAAACGATTTCGAAATGAATTGAATTGAAAACGATTTCGAAATGAATTGAATTGAAAACGAATTCAAAATGAATTGAATTGAAAACGAATTCAAAATGAATTGAATTGAAAACGAATTCAAAATGAATTGAATTGAAAACGATTTCGAAATGAATTGAATTGAAAACGATTTCGAAATGAATTGAATTGAAAACGATTTCGAAATGAATTGAATTGAAAACGAATTCGAAATGAATTGAATTGAAAACGATTTCGAAATGAATTGAATTGAAAACGAATTCGAAATGAATTGAATTGAAAACGATTTCGAAATGAATTGAATTGAAAACGAATTCAAAATGAATTGAATTGAAAACGAATTCGAAATGAATTGAATTGAAAACGATTTCGAAATGAATTGAATTGAAAACGATTTCGAAATGAATTGAATTGAAAACGAATTCGAAATGAATTGAATTGAAAGCGATTTCGAACTGAATTGAATTGAAAACGATTTCGAAATGAATTGAATTGAATATGAATTCAAACTGAATTGAAATTTGAATTGAATAGAAATGAATTTTAAAACGAATTTATAAGGAAGAATTCAATTTTTCTTTGAATTGAAATGGAAGTTGAAATAGGTTTTGAAACGATTTTAAAACTATTTATATAATTCGTTTTGAATAGAAATCGACGAAATATATATTATATATATTATATATATAATATAATGGCCTGAATAGAACGCGCCGCGCCGCGGCAGTTCGCGAATTTCGACCATTTATTTCAAACGGACATTACGGGAGATCCGACCGTCGGATTCTCCTAAAACCAGAACCGTTGGGTTCGTATCGAAAAGAGCTTTCTAACGAATGTTAGAAATTTGAAATCTAACGGTTGGATTTGGAATTATGTCCAAATCAAATTTGAAAAAGGTCGCTGTAAGTGCAGTTCGATGGCCGTTGATGGAAATCGACTGTACGGGCCTTGATAAAATTATTAAAAATAGTAATAATTTATGTAAAATCATAAGAAATGATTTGTGAAGATTTGGGATGAAAAACTCCATATTTGAAAAGATAAAAATAGATTTTTATCGAAATGAACTAGTTTTGAACTAGAATTATAATTCTATTTATTTTTAAATAAATAAATTGAATTCGAAAAGGGTTTTGAAAATAACCAAAATTTCCAATGATTGCATTGGAGTGGATTTAAATCGAAATTGTCTTCGGAATATTTCGATATTGGAATTCGTGATATTACAGGTGTTGTTATGGAAATTTGAAAGATATATATTTGTATCGTTATTTCCAATACGACATTTGTTAGTCGTAGAATTCGATATTGAATATAAGCCGATGTATTTTCTATTCAGAGCCTTGTATTGAATATCGAATGTGATTTGGGTTTGTCGTGAATGGTGTTTTCACTAACACTGTTCTTGAACCCAGTTGAGAAAAGATTAAATCTTTTTATTTAGATTTAATGAAGTGTACCAATTAAATGATATTTAATTGGAATTGAATTGATATTGATTTTTGGGTTTATCGTGAACAGTGTTTTAAATAACACTCGTTCTTTAACCCGATAATTAATGGAATGATTTTTGGGTTTATCGTGAACAGTGTTTTAAATAACACTCGTTCTTTAACCCGATAATTAATGGAATGTGACTTTGGGTTTATCGCGAACCGTGTTTTTAGATGACACTGATTCTTTAACCCAGTCACAGATTAAAACTAAGTGGAGTTTTAATGAATCTTTAATTAGATTGAAAAGATCGAGAATGGAGTATCACCAGTTCTTGTTGCTGGCCCTGAGTAGGCCGGGTACACATGATAGGGGGTTCTCGCTTCGCGGTTTGGTGGCGAACGGGAGACTCTTACCCCTACATGGCGCCGGGGAGGGCGTTGGTTCGCCAATAGGCGCGAGACTCGAGAGGGTCGCCGTAAAACAAGGGACTGGGGGACCATGTGGGAGCCACGGTGGGTATTACCTGCTGCTTGGGGGATGAAGGGATGGTTGCAAAGCCTACCGGAGTTCGTCGGCTATTTCACAGTTGGTATCAGAGCTTTGGTTTACAAAGCTAGAGAACAAGACACATTAGAAACATACGAAAGGATTCATCAGATATTGGATTAGTAATATCCAATTAGAATGACTCGTTAGAGATAGGATCAGTAGTATCCTAGAACGAGTGTGAAGAGTATATTTTTCAAATAAAAACAATTTTTGTTTTGAAAATTTAAAGCAATTATTCGTATTTGATTATCTATTTATATTGAGTTGGACAGTCCAGTATATATAGATTTTGCGTATACGTCTGATCCGCGTGTATTCGAAGTTTTAATATACTGGATAGATATAGAGTCACACTCTAGTCGCCCGGAGACGATTCTGATGATAGTCTAGACATCATCAGAATTGGTATTCGAGTTTCGAAGGTGTGATTTTCTATATATTTCCATTAGACTGGTGTGAGAACCAAAACTTATATATAGCTAGAATACATTGTTGTGATTTGGCATCAAAACATGATTTTCTTTATATATATCAAAATTATGAATTTGAAAAGCTAATTCACTAATTGATTGATGGTTGTATTGTTTGATTATTGTTTGAATAATTAAAATTTGGACCACTTAGTTCATTTGAAACAAATATTGAATTGTATTGAAAATTGGTTGCATTTGCTTGCATATACATATATATCATTGAACAGGTCATAGCAAGGAGGCTAGAGCAGAGAATAAAATTTGTTTGCCCGACAAATAGGTACATGTTTACTACATAATTTCCTGTTTTGTTTGGGTGATGATGATTTTATGAGCCTATTGGCTAGCCGCTTGGCTTTTTCTTTTTCTTTTTGAGATCTGAAGGACCGGGGAAGCTATTTGAAATTTCCCGATGCTCCCATTGCAGGGGAGGTTATGGCGAAATTTTTCGAAAATTTAGGGTGTTAGCCAAATTTTTGAAACTTTGAAAATTCTCAGAAACTGAAAAGTTGGAGAACGGAAGCCAAATCGAATGTAGAGTTGAATTATCAAACCACTTTCGACTTTGTTCCTTTTCGGGGACGAAAAGTTTTAAGTGGGGGAGATTGTAACAACCCGGAAAATCTGGGCCAGTTTAAAATTTTTATTTTGGCAATTTTAGCGAATTTTGATTATTTAAAATGAATTATTTTAAATAATATCGACGAGAAACTTATTTTGAATAGAATTCGAACGTATATATTATACGCGTCGCCGTTAGAATATAAATATTTATATATAATTATAAATAGAATTAAAAATGGCGCGGTAGTTCGATAATTCGATTTCAAACTTCAATTGAATGTACCGGGTGCAAAACAATCCGGATTTTAGTGAAACCAAAAATAATGGAATCTAATAGTGAATATCTTTCCAACGAATCCGAAGAATCAAAAGTTAGTAGCGGGAATCAAAAGTTATGTCCAGTTGAAAATTCTGAATAGTCGCTATGGAATTCAGGCCCTTAAAAATGGACATTTTGCAAATGACCTCGGATTTCGACGAAACCACTTTTGTTGGATCCGCAGTGTCAAGTTATCGCTAGGTTTCAAATTTCATAATTTTTCGAGTCAATATGTGAGCGTGGCAAAGGAAAACGTGTTTTAACCATTTCAGTTGATTTTAATCGACTGGAAATTGGCCATTTTTCTAACGGTCTCAGAATTCGACGAAACTAGTTTTGTTAGGACCGTATCGTCAATACGAAGCTAGAAAATATTTTTATGGAATTTTTCTAGTTAGTATGTGACCCCGGTAATTTGAAACGTACGTTTAAAATTCAATAAAGTGATTTAAATGTAAATTCAAAGGAAACTGATCGAAACGGTCAAATCAGCTTGCGATACATATCCCATTGTGTTCGGAATGGGGGGGAAACGCTATGGGCGACAGGCGGTGGACCTCGTTTTGAGGTCGTATGTGAAAGTCAACCTTTAAATAATTAAATAAATAAAATAATACAAAAAAAAAAAAAAAAAAAATATTCCTTACTCTCCTTTATTTCTTCTGGCCCCCCCCGTTTCAATTTCAGTTCTTAAATAAAATAAAAAAAAAAAAAAGGGGGAAAGCCATCGCGCGATGGCGACAGCCTACCGCCGCCCGAACCCTCCACCGACCCACCTCCCTCCAGCCTCACCTTGGCCACCGCGACGACAGAAGACCCCTCCCCTCGACTGGCGCCTGGCGCGAAGGCCCCACCCCTGCCCTCCTCGACGAAGACGAGACGCCCCCCCCCCCCAAATCGTTCGACGCCTCCGCGACCCTGGCCAGCGAGCCTGTGCCGCCGCCTCGAAGCCAGGAGCCTCCGACGATCAGCAGAACCCCCCCCCCCATCTGTAAGTTTTTGTTTTTGTTTTTGGCTTTGCTATTTTATTTTCAAGTTTTAGAAAACTGATTTTAATTAATTTTAAAAACTGTTTTTTTTTTTAGATTTAAAAACAGAAATGTTAAACTGATTTTAGATTTAAAAATGTTAAACTGATTTTAGATTTAAAAATGTTAAAACTGATTTTGATTTAAAAATGAAAAAAAAAACTGAATTTGTTTTATTTTTAAAACTGAGTTTTATCTACTTTAAAAGCTGAAGCTAGATTTTTATTTTATATAGTATATAGTTTAGATTTTTAATAGAAAAGAATTTTTATTTTTATATGTATAGGGCATTGAAGTAAAAATAGAAATTCATATGTCAAAAAGATTAGATTTTGAAAATGAAATAGATTAGATTTTTATCGATATGAATGTGAAGTAAAAATATGATTTTTATATTTTTTTAAAGTATTAAAAATATAATCTTTATAGGATAGAGAATATAAAGATATCATCTTTGTATATGTAGCGAAATAAAAATCTGATTTTTATTTTATATACATTGAAATAAAGTGGTGATTTTTATAAAAGCGAAAACTTTATTTTTATAAAGGTGAAATCTATATTTTAAAAATTTGATTTTTACATTGTTAAAAAGAAAAGAAACTGAAATGGTCATTGATTCAAAAATACAAGCAATCTTGATTTGAAAATAAAAAGACATCACTTTTGAAAATATAATGGAGAATATAAAAATTCGATTTTTATATATTGAACTTTGAACTAAAAATTCGATTTTTATATATTGAACTTTGAACTAAAAATTCGATTTTTATATATTGAACTTTGAACTAAAAATTCGATTTTTATATATTGAACTTTGAACTAAAAATTCGATTTTTATATATTGAACTTTGAACTAAAAATTCGATTTTTATATATTGAACTTTGAACTAAAAATTCGATTTTTATATATTGAACTTTGAACTAAAAATTCGATTTTTATATATTGAACTTTGAACTAAAAATTCGATTTTTATATATTGAACTTTGAACTAAAAATTCGATTTTTATATATGGAACTTTGAAATAAAAATTCGATTTTTTTTTTTTTATATATATAGTGGCCTTGGGCAACGAAGGTGACAAAAAGGCGAAACGACGAAGACTTCTGCAAATGAAGTGCCGTGGAGCTAGGATAGCTATAAGTGAGAATTTCTCACCTTTCAATTTATATTTCTAGTTATATATATATATACTAGGATGCAGACGGTGCTTATTAGAAGCACCCGACACCCGTCCACATACCATGGACTTGTTTGTTTGGATTGTTTGGTGATTGATCGAGATATTGGTTTGAATGTGGTTTGTGGTGTGAAAAATCGAATCGATAAATTGGTTAGGATTAGACGTGCGCCGTTATAAGGCGAAGGAGTAAGACTAGGTTAGACTCTTACTCCAAATTTTGTGGTTTGCAAAATGAAATTGATTTGATTGATGAGTGAATGGCGTGGGCCTTCACTAGACCGGGGATTAGGCTAGGCCTTGTCCCGTTTCTAGTATCGTGCCGTTATGCCGCCGAAATTTTCTAAAATATGTTAGAAAATAAAAATATCATTTTATTGTGTAAATGAATAATAGAAATTCATATGATAGAATAAAATGTTTTATCGTTAAAAATACAATTTTTAACGTGAATATGAATATAGTGAAAGTGAATAAAATAAATATTCATTTACAAACCAGATGGTTTGTTTATGTACACTTATTTGAATGACATTGATTGGGTCGATAAATTTTACACATCGCCTAACTGCACAAATAAAATATGTGTTTGATTGTTTGAAACCCCACACGGGTGTTAGGATGAAATTTGAAGTTCACTCATCCTGATTGATTAAATATGTCGATCGATTGATTGACATGCTGTTGTAAGCGTTGAATATCTATATTTGATGCTTATACAGTGTAGTGCACTTTGGTTGATGGTTGATTATTTTCAATGCTATTATATACATGTGTTGTATGAAAATCCATATAATTAATTTTATATGGTAATTGATTGGGCCTCATTCCAGTTTTGAAAAAGAAATATTTGAAATAGAATATTTGAAAATAAAGGAATATATGAAGCCGTGTTGATTAGATTGACGCCATTTTGACGAGAACGATATTTATATCGATTTTATCGATTTCGAAATGAATTGAATTGAAAACGAATTCAAAATGAATTGAATTGAAAACGAATTCAAAATGAATTGAATTGAAAACGATTTCGAAATGAATTGAATTGAAAACGATTTCGAAATGAATTGAATTGAAAACGAATTCAAAATGAATTGAATTGAAAACGAATTCAAAATGAATTGAATTGAAAACGAATTCAAAATGAATTGAATTGAAAACGATTTCGAAATGAATTGAATTGAAAACGATTTCGAAATGAATTGAATTGAAAACGATTTCGAAATGAATTGAATTGAAAACGAATTCGAAATGAATTGAATTGAAAACGATTTCGAAATGAATTGAATTGAAAACGAATTCGAAATGAATTGAATTGAAAACGATTTCGAAATGAATTGAATTGAAAACGAATTCAAAATGAATTGAATTGAAAACGAATTCGAAATGAATTGAATTGAAAACGATTTCGAAATGAATTGAATTGAAAACGATTTCGAAATGAATTGAATTGAAAGCGATTTCGAACTGAATTGAATTGAAAACGATTTCGAAATGAATTGAATTGAATATGAATTCAAACTGAATTGAAATTTGAATTGAATAGAAATGAATTTTAAAACGAATTTATAAGGAAGAATTCAATTTTTCTTTGAATTGAAATGGAAGTTGAAATAGGTTTTGAAACGATTTTAAAACTATTTATATAATTCGTTTTGAATAGAAATCGACGAAATATATATTATATATATTATATATATAATATAATGGCCTGAATAGAACGCGCCGCGCCGCGGCAGTTCGCGAATTTCGACCATTTATTTCAAACGGACATTACGGGAGATCCGACCGTCGGATTCTCCTAAAACCAGAACCGTTGGGTTCGTATCGAAAAGAGCTTTCTAACGAATGTTAGAAATTTGAAATCTAACGGTTGGATTTGGAATTATGTCCAAATCAAATTTGAAAAAGGTCGCTGTAAGTGCAGTTCGATGGCCGTTGATGGAAATCGACTGTACGGGCCTTGATAAAATTATTAAAAATAGTAATAATTTATGTAAAATCATAAGAAATGATTTGTGAAGATTTGGGATGAAAAACTCCATATTTGAAAAGATAAAAATAGATTTTTATCGAAATGAACTAGTTTTGAACTAGAATTATAATTCTATTTATTTTTAAATAAATAAATTGAATTCGAAAAGGGTTTTGAAAATAACCAAAATTTCCAATGATTGCATTGGAGTGGATTTAAATCGAAATTGTCTTCGGAATATTTCGATATTGGAATTCGTGATATTACAGGTGTTGTTATGGAAATTTGAAAGATATATATTTGTATCGTTATTTCCAATACGACATTTGTTAGTCGTAGAATTCGATATTGAATATAAGCCGATGTATTTTCTATTCAGAGCCTTGTATTGAATATCGAATGTGATTTGGGTTTGTCGTGAATGGTGTTTTCACTAACACTGTTCTTGAACCCAGTTGAGAAAAGATTAAATCTTTTTATTTAGATTTAATGAAGTGTACCAATTAAATGATATTTAATTGGAATTGAATTGATATTGATTTTTGGGTTTATCGTGAACAGTGTTTTAAATAACACTCGTTCTTTAACCCGATAATTAATGGAATGATTTTTGGGTTTATCGTGAACAGTGTTTTAAATAACACTCGTTCTTTAACCCGATAATTAATGGAATGTGACTTTGGGTTTATCGCGAACCGTGTTTTTAGATGACACTGATTCTTTAACCCAGTCACAGATTAAAACTAAGTGGAGTTTTAATGAATCTTTAATTAGATTGAAAAGATCGAGAATGGAGTATCACCAGTTTTGCTCCAGGCGATAGTTAAATCTTTAATTAGATTTGAATGTGAAATTTAGAAACTAACTGTCGGTTAGCCAAGCAGAATGGTTTTCTGGATATTGATCTGATGTTGGTTTCGGCCTTCGGGGTTAATATTTGGGGAATTATTCTCTTGATTAATTTACGGTTAGTGACTAATGAATTGGAATGAGGCGTATGTTGTGTTTGTGTAACACTTTTATAATATATACGTGAGTTATTCGGAAAGACCGGGTTTATCCCATTCTGAATAACTGATACGACGATAAGTCGAAGATGAAGACGATGGTCGAAGACCGGAAGTCTTCACGTCGTTTGGGTGATAACTGATGATCTTGATTGGGCTGTACACCCAAGAAGATGGAAACAGTTGGTGATCGTCCAGACGTACTTGGAGATCGATGGATATGCGGGGTACTAGGTGCCTCCGGTTTCGTTCAGACCCAGAACGGACTTGTAAATGGACTGTGTGTCTGACATCGGATTTCATTCTGTGTGACTGATATCGGTTGCATAGGATGGTTTGCCTGTGTGGCATGCTAAGATGCAAATGATCAAGGCTTCTGTTGAAAAGCAAAGTCTTGTGGTGATGATCAAAGCACGGCCTTTGTGGCGTAGCTTTGTGTAACGTTTACCTCGCGTGTTTCACACCAGGTATGAACCAAAAACGGGAGACGGACCTCAGGGAGGACTTGCGTTTCTTTCTAGCTAGAAGTGGCGTCAGTGGTTTTACACGCCCTGACGAGTTTGACTTATGTGGTTGTTGCTGTTGCGAGGCGCCTCGGTTATATCGGTTTCGGCCGAATGCATTCTGGTCGGCTGACGGACCAGACTTACACCCCATAGGGTGGGGAGACGTATTGTTCAGGCATAATAATCCACTCCGTGTGGACCGGCCCTGACGATCCAAGGGGCAGTTGCGGCTGTTCCTGAGGGGCGGGCTAGAGCGTCTCGAATCGGTTGAGGACTATCTTTTGCCTCGGTTCATAGATGGAAATCCAATTTCCAAATACGTGACATTTGCGGTTTTATTTGTAAACCTATATATGGCGACATAGTGGCATGGGACGCTCATGCCGCCTATGATTGATACTTATGATTTGAAGTTGTTTTATACACTTATAATAGTATCAAATGATTTGTTTTAAAACGTATCAAGCATCCTTTGGCTGTTATAAGGGAAAACCCTATCCTCGACTGCGTTGCATTGTGTGATGGGACCTGGGTCTTATAACAGCTTCATTTTTCTTTATTTAGCATTGCGCTGTTTGTTTCATGCACTGGTATTCTTGGGAGGAAACCCGTTCCGTATTATACGGCGTGGTCCCTTGATTTACCTAATGATTTAAAATAAAGATTAATAACTGTTTTAGTTCTCACACCAGTCACATGACTGACCTGGAGTTTATTGTTTTAACCTAAACTCTGGGTGCCCTTATTTTGACATGGGCAGCTAGTAGTTTTGGGTTTTGCAGATTTATATTCACAGGATCCTGGTTTACAGCTGGAACGATATCCGGAAAGCTTTGTATCCGTATATCTCATTCTAGTTGTGTATTGTATTATTTTCCGCTGCTATGTATTTAAATGTAATTTAAATCTCTGATATTTCTGTGTAATATTCATTTATACTCTATATATTCTTGTAATCTGATGCATTGTTGTAATATACAATGAAATGTTCTTCTGTATGCGTTCTGCTGTGGTTTGTTCTCGAACTATCCGTCGCTTTCCTTTACGGGGAAGTTGCGGGTCTTCACATTTGTGATTTTTTTTTTTTTGCATAGCAAGCGAGGTTGAATGGCCCCTACCATGTTTATTAATAAAAAAGTCAAATTACAAGTACAAAACGATTAACAAGTACAATACAATTATCAAGAAACACTTCTAATGATAGATAGGACCAATACTTGTTTAGTAGTAAAAACACCGCTAAACACCCTAGTGTTCCTTTCCATCCACAAATAATATAACGTTTTCTTGAATAACTTCAAAAGCAGACATCCTTGAATACTCTTCCATCTCGTAGCTTTAAATATAATAAACCATTCATCCTGAGATTTAGTTGCTGGAGTGTGTAGCCCAAAATGCATAAGAACGTTGCTCCAGACAAAACTTGAAAACTCACATTCAAAGTAAATATGTTGAATGGTTTCAGGGAAATTCCCACACATAATACACGTATCATCATCAATGATCCCACACATTTTCAGTTTGTGAGTTTCAGTTTACTTAATACTCAAGTTAATAGTCACAAATTGTCAAACTAATACTTGCAAATTATCAAGAATGGAAATTGGTATCAAGTGCAAATTTACCGCCATAAATTAATTTCTCAGTTCGTAAATATGAAATTAATTTTGAAATACATGAAATACAAATTTACCTAGATATTGAATACCAATATAAGACAAAGCATTAGCGAGGCATTTATACTGGATTATATTTCAATGCTTGACATCATTTTGTTCTGCAGATAAATGAAATAAATACAGGCAAACTTTGGAAGTGTAGAATATCAATTTTTTTTGTTATGCATTTAGTTACGTAAAGTTATCGTGCTTGATAAAATTGAATACCTCAATAGGTTACTGAATGATGTTTTTTATGCTTCCCATCCAATTTTTGTATCCATCACTTAACAGACATAAATTTGAAATTTATTGTTTAGCTAAATGTCTAGTTAATATTTGCAAATTATCAAATTAATATAGGCAAATTATAAACGAATATACAAAACCTGTTTCAGTTTACTTATAAGTATAGAAGTTGTGTTTTTGCATGGAAATAAATATCCACTATTAGTTTATTGAACAGTTAATTCAACTACGAACTAATAAAGTTTTGAAATGGAGGAAACATTAAATTATCAAATAAAAAAAAATCAAAATTGACCCTAAGTGCTTCAGATCCGTAGCATCGCAAACTACAAGCATTACCTTTGTACTTGATTGTTTATCGTTGTGTAGATTTATTTTGTGCAATTGTAGTTTGGTGAATTTGATTTTGATTTCTACATGTATTATCACATACTATAACGACAAGTTAACATTACATTACTTTTTTTTTTCAATCGCCATAGAATCTGCAAAAGTTGATAGATCATGTTCATTAAACTTGATGCTCATACATTGTTAATCACAAAGAAATTATATGCTTAATGCATATTTTATTTCAAACTTATAATAATACAAGACTTTAGCTTTAGAAATATTAATTACAAAAATTATACAAAATCTTCATATGAAAAATATATTGTACTTAATGAAAATTTAAAACGAAAAGTGCTCATGTCTAATACAATTCGAGAAAACGTAGGAAATTATGAGGAAAAAAATTATGTTTAACAAAATAGAATGTATCGTAAAATTACAATAAATTATTTTTATTATTGTTAGTGTTTCAATGAAAAATTAAGAATCATACCCTACAAATTTTGTAATAAGTAGATGTGAGATATTTTAATAATAAAGAAAAGTGAAAATCAAAGTGAATACAAAAATCTCGACCCATTCAAAAGCCAAACAAGCCTTTCGAATACGGGGACAATACTCGTGGCACCCTAATTCAAAAGGCAAACAAGCCAAAAAATATACAAAATGTAAGCGATCCTCCAAACGAAAGTATCGAAAGGCATAAAAAATATTACATTTCTTTGTTTTCACACCTAATTTCAGCATTGCACCGCACCCCCTCCATGAAATACGAGGACAAGACTCGTGGTGCACCCCATACATATTTCGCGGCACCTCTGCGCACCCTGCACCCCATACGTATCGATGCGCAGTTCTTCATGTATTTGAAGCATCCCTGCTTTGTAGCAAGACCCACATAAGTCCAGAATAATTCTTACACAAGAGAGTACGTAGGCTTTTCTGCTGCCTAGGAATGAGATCTCACCACGGTTGTTACCATTTGGCCTGAGAATGATAATAATAATTGATGAGTGTAGGAACAACAAATGAGCAGTTGAGGTTGATGACGTTGATATGAATTTAATGTACTTAATGCTGTAGCAGTCTTATTTCTATGTAGTTTTGGAGCTTGAGCACTCTTTCTTCCCATGTGTATCCTAAATTGTATGTCAATGGAAAAAAGATTGGGTTTATTTACACAGGTAAATAAATAATTCAATATTCTCAATTGTGTTTAATTTCAAAAAATAAAAATATTTGACGTTAAAACTCAACTATAATGTTGATTTTTTTTCATTATAGAACTTTCAAAGAGTACCGCAAGGGGCAAGAAGCTTCGTAGATGCTGCAAAGAGAAATATAAGAAATCCAGAGAAACTTTTATGCCCATGTTTTGATTGCCGAAATCTTAGTCGACAAGATGACAACGTTATTTTTGAGCATTTATTTACAAGGGGGATGGATCCTACGTACAAGAGCAGTACTAAATGGTATCATCCGAACAATCAAATGTGGGCATAGACATGAAGTTGGACAATACATTTGATCTACTTAAAGCTGTTCATTTTGAAGATGAAGATTATATGAATCATGCTTTTTTTACTGATGTTAATGAAGGCGAGGATTTTCAAAAACGTGAGGATGATTTACTTAAGAATTTGGGGGATGCAGAAACCCCCTTGTATCCTGACTGTGTAGATCAAACTAAACTATCCACCATCATTGCTTTGTATAATCTTAAATGCGAGGTTGGATTATTCGGTAATGATTTTGATAAGCTTTTTAAGGTACTACAGTTGTTGTTTCCCGTGAATAATGTACTTCTTAAGACTTTGTATGATGTAAAAAAATTTCTCAAAGTATTTGACATGGGGTTTGAAAAGATTCATGCATGTAAGAAGGATTGTTGTCTTTTTAGAAAAGAATTACAAGATTTAGAAGGTTGTCTGAAATGTAACTCTTTGAGATCGAAGATAAATGAGGACAGGAGATTATACGAGGTGTTCTAGCTGAAGTGTTGAGGTATTTTCCAATAATTCCAAGATTTAAGAAAATTTATAGATCATAACAAATAGTAGAAGACCTAAGGTGGCATTTCAACAATAAAAGCAATGATGGAAAAATGCGACATCCTGTGGATTCTGTAACATGGAATGTAGTGGACGAGAGGTGGAAATCATTTTCATCTGATCCACGCTATCTCAGACTTGGCCTTGCTTTAGATGGTGTCAATCCATTTGCCTCGATGAGCTCCAAATATAGTTGTTGGCTAGTAATATTTGTGACATATAATCTCTCACCTATGTTATGTATGAAAAAAGAAATATGATGCTAACATTAATAATTCGTGGACCAAAGCAACCTGCAAATGATATTGATGTGTACTTTGCGCCATTGGTAGAAGACTTAAATTATTTATGGAATAATGGAATTGAAATATATGATGCATTTAGTAAATCAGTTTTTAATTTAAGAGCAATTTGACTATGGACAACAAACGACTTTCCAGTCTATGGAAATCTTGCAGGATGTTGTGTAAAAGGTGAAAAAGCTTGTTCATTATGCGGTGTTAACACTTATCATCGATGGTTGAAGCATTGTCGGAAAAGTGTTTATATGGGACATAGAAGGTTTCTAGACCCTTCACATCCATGGAGAAAACAAAAAACTTGGTTTGATAACATTGTGATACACCAACATATATACTTAAATTCACATCAATTTCGCAATACATCGCCTCATATATACTTAAATTCACAACATAAACCAACATATATGTTATAAACCAACCCATACACCACTAAATAGCTAATAAACGATAAATACAAACACAAACAGTCCAAAAACCAACATCACGTCCACATCAAATATACAAACCATCATAGTCTCGACAAACCATCACAAAAAACTCAAGTCCATGATCAACAACTAGTTTATATTTACAAACCAAGAAATAAATCATAAAAGAGGACAAGTACCTACTCATCCTCGTCCCCGTCGCCGTCCTCGTCCTCCCCGGTAGCAGGCCCACTTGGCGGCATTTGCCCATGCTCGTGAATATATGTTGTACTCTGCTCATCTAGCATGGTCTCAAGCTTGTTCTTCTGAAAATCCCCCGAAGCTGCCACCTGTTGTCAAAGCATGGCATCTCCTCCTCCTACTAATGCCTCGTATAGGAGGCCCGAGTCACCGCTATCTGTAATTATTATATTATAAGAGTGACTTGATAGATGTATTGTAAATTCATTATGTACAATTAATATTAAACATCCAATACAAGACTTCTTTCTATATCATCAGTATTTTTCGATCAGTAAATCATACATCGTTCTCATCGAATTCTAACTTATACATATACATATATTACTTTCATATTCATTAATTTTCAAATTATATGGATTTGAGTGTATATATATAATAATATTTGAATATGTTTAAATATGTCAATATCTTAAACCTTTAATAACACTTGGATATGTTTAAATTCTTTAATAAAACGCTTTACCTCTATGTTTCCAAAACCGTAGTGTCTATTCCTGGTAGGCGGGTCGATGATAACGTCCTAAATATGATTGCACTTCTCTACGTCTGGCTCTTGACCTGACTGTGCCACTCAAGCATTTAACGCCGCCGTGTATCTCTTCTGCGATAGTAGACAATTATGAAATACATTAAATATTCAATTTCAAATTAACAATGTGAAATGCAAATTATTATGAATGCTAACCATCACGGAATGGGACTTCTCGTCCGTCCAGGTATATGCGGCGTTATCCTCTTCGTCGGTCCGCTCAACAGCATGAGTCTGTGCAAACACCTCAGCCAATGTAGGCTCCTGATGGAGAGTCGACATCTGAAATGATACAATACATATTTAGAATTTTTCAATGCGGTTAAAAAAAGTTTAGAACTATCGATAAATGTGATTTATCACCACCCCGCGACGGTGCTGTGAGAAGGACTTGGACCCACGCCGATGCAAAGCAGGATTTTTGAGTCTGTTTGCCCGGTTTCGCTCTAAAATCTCCTGTATATTTAATAATACGATTAAATGATTGATATACAAAATAGAAATAAAAAAAAGCTTAATTAACTTACCCTCGCTGTTTTTGTGACACACAGTTGATTGAAACCGCCATAGACCTCCTCGCTCATCCATGGAGGCCTCTTTCCCGGTGCTTTTGCCTTGTATAAGTTGCCTGTATAATTTTTCCTCATCTTTCGGTTCCTTGCAGTGAGGAAAAGATATATATCTTCGTCCCTGACCTGTATAACAACCTATAAATTAACAAACAAATTGTATTATATATTTTATGTAATATTGTAAATGAGAAATATATTTATACTTACAAGAACCTCCGCAAGGATGGCATTCCTAATCTGCATAGGAATATCATCCTAGTGGGCCCATGCCTGTGTCAACCAATCGATATATGCTGATCTAGACACAGATAAAATAAGCTCTCTAGGAATAATCTCAAACCCCCTGCAGAAAGTACGATATTAGTATTTAATAAGTTTTGAATACTAAACATTTACTAAATTAAAAACTTACCATGCGGTATTGGGTATGAGCTCTACAACCGAACGTAAATCCGGTGCTGTACCGCTCGAACATTCCTCTGAACTGTGGGTAGATCGACGTATAGGAGGCAAAATTTTCAAAACATATTATTTCGTATAATAATAGCACATATATCATTAAGCACATCCATCATCAAATAGACTCATATAACATATATTATCAAATGCAACTACAAGACCCATTTACATAAAAGAAGAAGAACAAGATAATAGTCCATAATAATGCCTTCCTAGTAAAGTAAATGTATAGATAACCGTAGCACAATGTATCCGTTCATAACATAGCACATTATATAAAACATATCATTGTACATCATAGCTCACAAAATATTTGTTACTACAAAAATTAACTCCAAGACTAGCTGGCAATGAAGGTGTGTCAAAAGAATATAAGCACATAATAGTCTCCCGAAAACTGAAAGCCAAGCAATAGATTGAACCGAAAGCCGAAGAGAATGGTTGGAAAGCAGCACAAACTGACACCTCCCCGAAGGGAAGAAGTTCTAAGCCTGCAAAATACCAACAAAGCGCATCCAACAGGATCCTTCTGACAGGACCTATTCAACAGGGAATTCTGTTGCGAAAGGTCACCTAAAATAGGAACTAAGAAAGAAGAAGGCATAAGCTCCCTACCTGAAAACCCGGAAGGGTTAATAGTATCAACCCGCCTAATACCGATACATCTTAAGGCTCGGGCATCAAAGGTGCCAAACTAGGAGAACGCGAGGATCATCCAGAACCAGCTTCCGGAGGACCTGTCGTATGGATGCCAAAAGGCTACATTCAAAAATAATAGAAACACTACCAAAAGTCGCCTTCTAGAAAACCTGGCTATTAGAAAAGATCCACCGAAGGCCTAACCGGGACTCAAGCGGAGATACTGGTTACCCGTACTAATCTAACTAGCACAGAAACCAACAGCGATTTCGAACTGGTAGTTGTCTATGTACATCATGAGGGCATGCACCTCTAAGTATTCATGATAAAGTCGGAAGTCTACATGCGAAAGCCTACATCTGAGTGCCTACACTCAGGAGCTGCTACCAAGGGTTCAAATACCATCTAGTGGCCACTACATTGACAAGCCCATATTTATCCTAAAGAAGCCTTAGTTGACCATGACCCCCACTTCAAAAACTATAATTAGCACTCCGAAGACGGCTGGAAGACAAACGTTCGAGACCAAGGAAAAAGCGGCTGGCAAAGTGTGACGGCCCGCCCCGCACCAGCCTGCATTTCCTCCAAAAGTGCGCTGTACACATGCCCGACTAGCACAAGACGGTCGCCATAAGAAAGGAAAGAAGGGAATGAACTAATCAAAGAACCTGTAGAATGTCTCACAGCGCATGGAATAAAATATAATAATAATAATGTACTTGACATAAAACAGGCGAGACAGTGCATAAGCTGATAACTAAGACCAACATAAATCTCAAAGCAGCGGAAATCCAAATACAGCTTATTACAACTTTTCAAAATCTACTGTCTCTGAACAACAGAAAGCCAAAATAGAAGATACACCACCAATGCCCAAGCAGTGATCTTCAACAACACAGGGAGAATATTATGTATATAGTACGTAGAAGCCTCCTGCTCGTCTCCGGATCATCTACCCGTGCATCACCAGCTAACCTGTCTCTAGTCTGCTCGTGTGAGCACCCAGAGTAATAAGAGGAGACATAAAACTCTGGGTCAGACATAAAGCCTGGTATGAGCGATAAGCATCTAAACAGAATAATAACAGGTATACTAAACCACACCTGAACCTGGACCTGCAACCAAAGAGTTAGTACCACATACCGTACAATACTCCAAGGTGCCATAATAAATAGTGTAAGAATACGGGGGTGGGGTGTGCATGTCACAATGATAGCAAACAAATCATCCATAGCAACCATCCTCACATCTCTCACTCAGTGCGTAAAGCGTACGACATCTACCACTTTGGAACACTAGACAAACTGAGGTAACAACGAATCCCGACTTGTAGAAACCCTGCTGTGACCAAGCCAAACTCTTGGAGTCATGACCAAACATTTCAATGACCCACTTCATTGGTTGTAGCCCTTGGTTCTACCGATGCCATAATGGCCCTGAATCCGCCTTCGTACCTCCTACCATAGTGGTTCAAAGCTATAGACGTCGATAACTCCTTGGTACGCGTCCCGCAGCAAAGCCCAACCATGAAGCGAACTCGTTAATTCCCATCTGAATCTTGAGCTCTAACTTCTCATTTGGACTTCCTTTGCATCTCGGGTTTGGTCGAATTGGAGTTGGCCTTCAAAAGAGTCGTCGCGTAATCGCAGCTCCAATCCGGTTCGGTGCTCCTTTGGTTCGGGTCCTCCACTCGGTTCGGTTCGGGTCACAATACTCCCTCCGGTTCGGTGCTCCTTCGGTTCGGGTTCTCCACTCGGTTCGGTTCGGGTGTCTTGCTCCTGCTGCCGTTTCTTCAACTACCTCCGAGTCCTTCAGAGTCGCGGTCCGGGTCTCCCTTGTTGTCCCTGAAGTTCCATGCTGCTGGAGATGCCACCACCTTGGTTCAGTTCGGCTACCCGACCCGATCCCCTTATCCGATCCGATCCCACTCTCTTTAGCTTACTCTGATCCGATCCCACTCTCTAGCTTATTCCGATCCGATCCGATTCTGCTCCATAGCTCCGATACGATCCTCTGTCCAACTCCAACCCTAAGTAAACGACCTTCCTTCTCGCCAAGTCCCTTCCAGTGACAAGTTCCAATCCAGTTCGAATTCCCTTGGTCAGTTCACAAATCCGATCCGACCCCTTTCTCCGATCCGAACCGGTTCGGAACCTGCACACTTCTGCAACTTTCCAGCGAGCTTTCTACGCCATTCGACGACGTTTTCGACCAATTTAACTATTCTAATCAATCATGAAACATACCATAGAGTCATAGCAACATGTAACATCAATTGCAAACACCATAACAACAATTTGATAGATATAAAATGGATCAAACATAGCTAGAACTCCTCATTTCCCCCCTAATCACTCTTAATCATGTTCAAGCATACCATTAACAAAACACATCGAAATTAACCCAAATTTCTAACAGAGCCTTAAAACATTATTTTAGAATTTTAAGAGTTTTTCCAGAATTTATTTACGTATAAATTCGCTAACCTTCACTAATTACCCTTAATCACCGTAATTAGTGCAAAAACTATGCAAATCACTCACCTTGGCCACAAATGAAACACCAAATCTGAAGTATCCTCTGTTTGGGTCGAATTCCTATGTATAGCAGCAGCTCCAACCTTGCTTTGTTGCTATTTGGCCTTGCTTTGATGTAGTTTAGGCTTAATCTTCACTA
This sequence comes from Allium sativum, assembly GCA_030737875.1. Lineage (NCBI taxonomy): Eukaryota > Viridiplantae > Streptophyta > Magnoliopsida > Asparagales > Amaryllidaceae > Allium > Allium sativum. The sequence continues at coordinate 889,047,373 of CM060916.1, read as the reverse complement.
AAAATGTGTTTTGGAGTGGTTTTAGAGGATGAAGGCCATTACTAAGGTCTCAAGAAGGTTTGTGGCGGCTCAAAACTGAAATGAAAGTGATAACCTAACCCTAATCAGTCCTCCTATACCTCTAAACCCGAAATTCCCCTTGGGCCTAGCTGCTAATCACCCGGTTAAGCCCAATTAAGCTGTTTTTCACCATCTGAAACTTGTTTCAGCCATATCTCCCAAACGGTAAGTCCGTTTGGCTAATGTGACCACTCTACGGAAAGAGAAACCATCATCCGAAGCCAATGGAAGTGGTTTCAGGTCAAAATTCCTTTCCAGTCAAAAGTTATGGCCAAAACAGTGCCAACTAGGGGTAAAATGGTCATTTAAAAATCGAGAAAAATCATGAACATGGGAAATGACCCCAATAGCCGTCTCCCAATGTTACATGACCATACGACTTCGTATGTGAAAGAAATAAATATCCTACGATCCTATGATGCGTAGAATACGGGTCGTTACACTCTCCCCCCCTTAAGAAATTTCATCCCCGAAATTCCTTAACCCAAAACATACAAGCGATCCCGCATGCCTAACAACCATATACAACATTCAAATATGCAAAACAAGCAAACAGGCCTATCCTAGCATGCGGAAAACTAAATCGAAGTCAAAATCTTACCAGGTAAAGAGTTCTGGGTGCGTCTTCCTAATGCTCTCCTCTGTCTCCCAAGTACAGTCATTCTCGTCCTCGCCCCACTGAACCTTGACTAGCTTCACCGCCTTTCTTCGAAGTTGCTTCATGTCGTGCTCGACAATACGGGCCGGCTTACGGTTCCCAACCGCCTTGGGTTCTACTTCGAAGTCCTCTAACTGATCAGGTGAAATAGTCATATCTGAGTCGTGAACGAACTTCCTTAGTTGGGAAACATGAAATACGTTGTGAACTCCCGCCATCTTCTCCGGTAAGTCAATTCTGTATGCCAAATTCCCGACTAGTTCAAGAACAGGGAATGGGCCAACAAATCTTGGTGCCAACTTGCCTCTCCTTCCAAATCGTATTACGCTCTTCAACGGAGAAATCTTGACAAACACCAAGTCACCAACGGAGAATTTTAAGTCCCTTCTTCTCTTATCAGCATAACTCTTCTGTCTATCTTGGGCAGCCTTCATTCGTTGTTGAATGATCTTAATCTTATCTGAAGTTTCCCTCACCACATCTGGTCCAAGCATAAACTTCTCGCCAGTCTCTATCCAACATGATGGTGAGTTGCACGGTCTTCCATACAAAGCTTCAAATGGAGCCATACCGATACTGGATTGGTAACTATTATTATATGCAAACTCTACTAGATGCAAATGGTCATCCCATGATCCACCAAAATCCAATATACATGCTCTCAAGAGATCTTCCAAAATACGATTCACCCTTTCCGTCTGACCGTCGGTCTGAGGATGATATGCGGTACTGAGATGTAACTCTGACCCTAGAGCCTCTTGTAAGCTCTTCCAAAACCCACTAGTGAACAACGGGTCTCGGTCGCTCATAATGCTTTTAGGTACTCCATGAAATCTCACTACCCACTTCATATACAATTTTGCTAACTTAGCTGCCGTTCTGGTCGATTTGACTGGTATAAGCCTTGCACTTTTAGTCAGTCGATCTACAATTACCCAAACGCTGTCATATCCCGATCTAGTCCTTGGTAATCCATCGAGACTTGCTCCCATTTCCATTCGGGAATTTCTAAGGGCTGTAACAACCCACTAGGCTTCTTTTGCTCGGCTTTAACTAGCTGGCAATTCATGCACTTGGATATAAACTTCCCAACGTCTCGTTTCTTTCCTTCCCAGTAGTAGGTCTGCTTCATATCTCGATACATCTTATTACCACCGGGGTGTATAGTTAGCTTTGAGTGATGACATTCTCTAAGCACTTCATCTCTCAATCCATTGACATTGGGTACAACAAGCTTTCCATTCTTTCTAAGCCATCTATCTCGATCAAGCCCATACTTGTTCATCTCCTCATCGATACCCATCTCTAACTTGGAGATGATTTCCAATAGGTTAGGATCGTCCCTCTGACTAGAGCCGATCCGTTCAATCAAAGTGGGTCTGATCGTCAAACTTGCTAACATTTCTGGATCCAATTCGCACTTTGGTATGAAATCAAAACCCGCGATATACTCCAGTTGCTTCCATTCAAGGAACATAGCCCCTAAGCTGGCATGTCTTCTACTCAATGCATCAGCCACCGCATTGCCCTTTCCTGGTGTATATGCGATGTCAAAATCATAGGAAGCTAAGAACTCTAACCATCTCTGCTGACGGAGATTTAAATCCTTCTGGAAGAATAGATACTTCAACGACTTATGATCTGTAAACAGCTCAAATCTTTCTCCCAAGAGATAGTGTCTCCACATCTGTAACGCGAACACGATCGCTGCCAATTCTAAATCATGGGTAGGGTATCTTCTCTCGTGCGGTTTCAATTGCCGACTTGCGTAAGCTACAACCCTACCGCCTTGCATCAATACAGCTCCCAGTCCGGTACCACAGGCATCCGTGTATACCGTCATCTCTTCATCCCCCTTAGGAATGACTAACACTGGTGCGCTTGTCAACTTGTCCTTTAGACTTTTAAATGCATCCTCGCACCTTTCATCCCAGACAAAAGCTTGATTCTTCTTGGTCAACTGGGTCAATGGTGCTGCTATCTTGGAGAAACCTTGGATAAACTTACGATAATATCCCGCTAACCCCAAGAAACTTCTTACATCTGTTGCATTCTTGGGCGTAGGCCAATCTTGTACCGTAGCCACCTTTGCTGGGTCCACGGCAATACCATTCTCTGATACAACATGGCCCAAGAACCTCACTTCCCTCTTCCAGAAGCGACACTTAGAAAACTTGGCTTTCAATTGGTGTTTTCTCAACACCTCCATCGCTACTCTTAAATGTTCCTTGTGTTCTTCCTCTGTCCTCGAATAGACCAAAATATCATCCACGAACACAAGAACAGATTTATTCAACTGATCTCTGAATACCCTATTCATAAGATCGACAAAATATGCCGGGGCATTAGTCAGCCCAAATGGCATAACCAACCATTCATAAAATCCAGACGGCGTTCGAAATGCCGTTTTAGCTATACTCTCAGCTTCCACTCTAAGCTGATGAAAACCTGTCGCGAGATCCAACTGAGAAAATACTCTCGCGCCACTCAACTGATCGAACAAATCATCTATCCACGGTAGAGGATACTTGTTCTTCCTCGTCACTTTATTCAACTCGCGGTAGTCTACACACAAACGAAGGGAGCCATCCGCCTTGGTAGCAAACACAACTGGTGCTCCCCATTCAGAAACACTCCTTCTGATAAATCCCTTCTTCAAAAGATCGCTGACTTGCACCTCGAGCTCTCGCTGCTCCCTTGGTGCCATACGACGAAGTGGCATCACTATAGGTCTGGCACCTTTTACCAAATCAATACGAAACTCGATCTCTCGGTGTGGTGGAAGTCCGGTCACTTCTTCGAAAACATCCGGATACTGGCCAACCACGGGCAAACCTGACAACTCACTATGCGGAATGTCGAGGGAGTTCAGAAAACTAGCCAATACCCCCTTACTGGGTAGACCACCAAACACTATCCTCCGCCCATCATCCGTTCTAGCTATCACCAAAAAGCCCTCACAGTCTACCACCACCCCGTATCTTCGGAGCCAATCTACTCCCAAAATAATGCCAAACCCAGTAAAGCCCAAAACAAAGCAATCACAAACAAACATGCATCCATGACTCGATAAGACCACATTACGACAAATCATGCTAAGGCTAGTAGAACCACCAATCGGGTTCGTCACTACTAAAGGTCTATCGACAATCTCGGGTTCCAATCCCAACCTATCTACCAGGTCACTAGATATGAAAGAACTGGAAGCTCCGGTATCAAACAAAACTCTAACAGGAACATCATAAACAGAAAGCATACCTTGAATGACGACATTCTTTCCCTTCTCCGCCGCAGTTGGGGCATTCGACGAAGAAGGAATAGCATTAAGGGCATATGCTTTCACCATTTGCTTTTCCTTAGGGGGCTGTGGACACTTGTCCTTGTGATGTCCCATTTGGCCACAGTTGAAGCACTTCCTATCCGCTGGCTTGGCCCGACAATTACTAGCATAATGGCCCATCTTACCATAGCTGAAGCACTCCACATCTTGCTTATTCTTTTTCTTCTGGCCATCCTTAGCCTGATTCTGCTTTCTCTTATTCTGAGAACCACCTTTGCCTCCACCACTAGCTTGTGGCTTTGGCTCCTCTGCAGATGCAACCTCAGTCTTCGACTTAGGGTAGAGGCTCTCTGATCTTAATGCTTTCCCCACAATCGATTCAAACGTCTCATCGATGTGGTTAATAAGTTTTTCCCCCAAGTACTGATCCAAACCAGTTATGAATTTCTCATTCTTTTTCTCGGCAGTATCAATAAGAGATAACCCATATTTCGACAAAGTGTCGAATTCAGCAATGTACTCCGAGACAGCTCTGCCATTCTGCTTGAGCTCCAAGAATTTCTTAAACAGCACTGACTTCTGAGCAGCTGGAATGAACTTCTCGCTAAAGCGAGCTTTAAACTGCTCCCAAGTAATCTGATCTTCGGGAGTAGCTGCCTTTATAGCATTCCACCAATTCATTGCCCGCCCTTGCAGCTGACGGGACGCTAGCTTTCTCTTCATCGCATCCTCGATACCCAAATCCTCGAAGATGCGTTCGCAACTGTCCAACCAATCTTGAACATCCGTGGCCGATTCCGTTCCGTGGAACGGCTTCCCACCAAGGCTAGTATAATCCTTATTCAGCTTGGCGAAGTCGACTCTTGGCGCCTGCACTATTGGACCACCACCATTTCCACCATTGGGAGCTGCCCTCTGTACATCTCTAAGCATCTCTCTCATGAGGTCAGTAAACATCGTCCTCATGTCAGCAGCATTCCCATTATTGGCTCCCCTACCAGCACCTCTAGTATCTCGGCTCATCGTCAATCTGAAAAAGGAAACGATTAACGACTCCATAGTGGTGCTAGTGCAGTACGACTTCATCCTTATACTACTAATAGTATATATATATATATCTTTTAAAAACCAAAGTAATCACAAATACGCTCTCTCGTATACGTATATTATCTCTCCCTGATAACTTCCCTATGTTAACTACGCAACCTAGAGCTCTGATACCAAGTGTGACGGCCCGCCCCGCACCAGCCTGCATTTCCTCCAAAAGTGCGCTGTACACATGCCCGACTAGCACAAGACGGTCGCCATAAGAAAGGAAAGAAGGGAATGAACTAATCAAAGAACCTGTAGAATGTCTCACAGCGCATGGAATGAAATATAATAATAATAATGTACTTGACATAAAACAGGCGAGACAGTGCATAAGCTGATAACTAAGACCAACATAAATCTCAAAGCAGCGGAAATCCAAATACAGCTTATTACAACTTTTCAAAATCTACTGTCTCTGAACAACAGAAAGCCAAAATAGAAGATACACCACCAATGCCCAAGCAGTGATCTTCAACAACACAGGGAGAATATTATGTATATAGTACGTAGAAGCCTCCTGCTCGTCTCCGGATCATCTACCCGTGCATCACCAGCTAACCTGTCTCTAGTCTGCTCGTGTGAGCACCCAGAGTAATAAGAGGAGACATAAAACTCTGGGTCAGACATAAAGCCTGGTATGAGCGATAAGCATCTAAACAGAATAATAACAGGTATACTAAACCATACCTGAACCTGGACCTGCAACCAAAGAGTTAGTACCACATACCGTACAATACTCCAAGGTGCCATAATAAATAGTGTAAGAATACGGGGGTGGGGTGTGCATGTCACAATGATAGCAAACAAATCATCCATAGCAACCATCCTCACATCTCTCACTCAGTGCGTAAAGCGTACGACATCTACCACTTTGGAACACTAGACAAACTGAGGTAACGACGAATCCCGACTTGTAGAAACCCTGCTGTGACCAAGCCAAACTCTTGGAGTCATGACCAAACATTTCAATGACCCACTTCATTGGTTGTAGCCCTTGGTTCTACCGATGCCATAATGGCCCTGAATCCGCCTTAGTACCTCCTACCATAGTGGTTCAAAGCTATAGACATCGATAACTCCTTGGCACGCGTCCCGCAGCAAAGCCCAACCATGAAGCGAACTCGTTAATTCCCATCTGAATCTTGAGCTCTAACTTCTCATTTGGACTTCCTTTGCATCTCGGGTTTGGTCGAATTGGAGTTGGCCTTCAAAAGAGTCGTCGCGTAATCGCAGCTCCAATCCGGTTCGGTGCTCCTTTGGTTCGGGTCCTCCACTCGGTTCGGTTCGGGTCACAATACTCCCTCCGGTTCGGTGCTCCTTCGGTTCGGGTTCTCCACTCGGTTCGGTTCGGGTGTCTTGCTCCTGCTGCCGTTTCTTCAACTACCTCCGAGTCCTTCAGAGTCGCGGTCCGGGTCTCCCTTGTTGTCCCTGAAGTTCCATGCTGCTGGAGATGCCACCACCTTGGTTCAGTTCGGCTACCCGACCCGATCCCCTTATCCGATCCGATCCCACTCTCTTTAGCTTACTCCGATCCGATCTCACTCTCTAGCTTATTCCGATCCGATCCGATTCTGCTCCATAGCTCCGATCCGATCCTCTGTCCAACTCCAACCCTAAGTAAACGACCTTCCTTCTCGCCAAGTCCCTTCCAGTGACAAGTTCCAATCCAGTTCGAATTCCCTTGGTCAGTTCACAAATCCGATCCGACCCCTTTCTCTGATCTGAACCGGTTCGGAACCTGCACACTTCTGCAACTTTCCAGCGAGCTTTCTACGCCATTCGACGACGTTTTCGACCAATTTAACTATTCTAATCAATCATGAAGCATACCATAGAGTCATAGCAACATGTAACATCAATTGCAAACACCATAACAACAATTTGATAGATTTGAAATGGATCAAACATAGCTAGAACTCCTCATTTTCCCCCTAATCACTCTTAATCATGTTCAAGCATACCATTAACAAAACACATCGAAATTAACCCAAATTTCTAATAGAGCCTTAAAACATTATTTTAGAATTTTAAGAGTTTTTCCAGAATTTATTTACGTATAAATTCGCTAACCTTCACTAATTACCCTTAATCACCGTAATTAGTGCAAAAACTATGCAAATCACTCACCTTGGCCACAAATGAAACACCAAATCTGAAGTATCCTCTGTTTGGGTCGAATTCCTATGTATAGCAGCAGCTCCAACCTTGCTTTGTTGCTATTTGGCCTTGCTTTGATGTAGTTTAGGCTTAATCTTCACTAAAAATGTGTTTTGGAGTGGTTTTAGAGGATGGAGGCCATTACTAAGGTCTCAAGAAGGTTTGTGGCGGCTCAAAACTGAAATGAAAGTGATAACCTAACCCTAATCAGTCCTCCTATACCTCTAAACCCGAAATTCCCCTTGGGCCTAGCTGCTAATCACCCGGTTAAGCCCAATTAAGCTGTTTTTCACCATCTGAAATTTGTTTCAGCCATATCTCCCAAACGGTAAGCCCGTTTGGCTAATGTGACCACTCTACGGAAAGAGAAACCATCATCCGAAGCCAATGGAAGTGGTTTCAGGTCAAAATTCCTTTCCAGTCAAAAGTTATGGCCAAAACAGTGCCAACTAGGGGTAAAATGGTCATTTAAAAATCGAGAAAAATCATGAACATGGGAAATGACCCCAATAGTCGTCTCCCAAAGTTACATGACCATACGACTTCGTATGTGAAAGAAATAAATATCCTACGATCCTATGATGCGTAGAATACGGGTCGTTACACAAAGGCCCCTACAGGCCCAATAGCCTTATAGTGGAAGGGGCCCCAAATTCTCTATAAATAAGACCCTAAGAGCTACATAGTGAGGGTGGGAATTTTATTTTCCATTTTTCTTGTACCCCTCCTTTTAAAAGTCTAATACGGTGAGGAATTTGAAAACTTCTTCCATTATGTTCATGTACTTCAAATCAAAGATTAATAAAAAGGGCATCTACTTGTAGAATATGGCTCTGTGAGTTCAACATATCATTTCTAATTATCACTATTGCAATTTACTGTTTGTTTTCCAGATAGACATAGATCCTCCTCCAAACCTTCCTGACCATCGGAGGAAAAACCTCTTTCCCTGAGTTTAGACCCCTTGTGGTAGTTTTTAGCGATTCTGCTCCTCCAGACCTTGGTACCTAGGAGTGGCAATCCAATTTGACTCGCAAGAGCCGAATAACTTATTTTTCCCTTTAGATCCGTTTCTATTGACCCATCTCCAGTGTTGACGAAAAATATCGTTAACATTTTGGCGCTAGAAGGAAGTCTCAAACCTCCGACCTTGTGGTTAACGACCACATATCTACCTGCGCTGTTCACCTCGGATTGGACTGAAGTTTCGAAGAAGTAAAGTTATGGGTAAGAGGCCCTGGCGGAAGCCTTCAGAATCTTGAATGGATGAATCAGAAATCATGCACCTAGGAGTAACAGAGGAACTAAGGTTGAGAGTAAAAGCCTTACGCATAATGAATAAGAAGAGGGAAATGGAACAATATGCTCCCGGTATTAAAAATTATAGCTATTCCCACATAAGGGAAACCCTAGCGCCTCCTCCAAATGACCCTACATCCAAGGGTATTAGCATTTTCTCTTACCTAAAGAAACTCTCCTCATGAAAGTCAGGGGACAACGCTTAAACGAGAAATAACGGAAGATTTCAACCACTTTGCCAACAAATGATCCGAAGGGATAACATCTCAACCTCAGCATGTTTTGGGAGGAAAGAACGAAAGAGTAGGCACAACAGCTAGGCTTGGTCACAAAAGGATTAAATCCCAGCGGCAAGAAGAAGGGCGTGCGCCAGGTTACCCAGGGAATACTACCTCACCACTTCGATGGAGAATATTTACTTCCTAACCAAACACGAACTCAACTATTGGCCACTCACGAAGAAAAAGCCCAAGTACGAAAAGAAAACAGGAGGGTTGTACTACCATTACCACATAATGAATGGGCACGAGACTAGTCACTGCAGAATCCTCGAGGAAATCATCGTTAGATTCATCACCTAAGGCTAATTACGGGAATTTGTGAAAAAATCAAAGCAAATTCGATAAAAATCCTTAGGAAATGGATTACTAAACATGTTCAAGGGTACATAATACCCTCCTCTCGGAATTTAAAAGGAAACCAAAAAGGGGTTAAATCGTAAACAGATTAAATCCCTCATTATTGCCAAATTGGTCAGGACTAGGCATCCCCCAGAGAGGGATGGAGTGTTAGTCTTTCTCCTTGCCCATACCAGAAGGGGCATGGTTAAAGCATCAAAAGTGTAAGCCTCTGTTTCACACTGGAAATGGTCGTGGGTGTGCATCTAACCTTAGCACGCCCTGCCTCTACTCACAGAAGAGTACGCCCTGCATCTGCTAGAACTAAGAACGTCCTACCTCTACTCGCAGAAGAGCACGTCCTATCTCTGCTTATGTTCCGCGTTACCCGCGAAAGGGAACGTTAACCCCTATCATCACTTACGACGGTCAGGATAGGGCACCCCTCGGAAGGGGGTAGTGTGTAAGCCTCTGTTAGAACCTGCGATGGTCAGTATAGAGTGTCAAAAAACTACAAAAAAATATTATATTAATAGCAAGTAAGGATTGCACCAATGCTTGACTTGCCATTGTTAAATGGTTAGGGTTAAGTAGGGTTGAGGATGACTTGATTGGCGGCCATTGTTATTAACGTTGATGCTATTGCTAATCATATAATTTTTTTGGCCATTTCCCTCCGTCTTTTTTTTTGCCGCTAAAATATGAAATTCCTTTTCTTCGTTCTTACTCATGTTCCTTTCCTCCTTACCTCGTTGCTCCCTAGAAAACCTAAATTACTCACCATTTCCCTCCATCTTTTTTTCATTGCCGCTGAAATCTGAAATTCTTTTTCTTCGTTCTTACTCACATTCCTTTCCTCCTTGCCTCATTCTCCCTGGAAAACCTAAATTTCTCACCTACCGCTTTATTTTCAAGCGAAACTAAATCTCTCTTCTACTACCTTGAAATCTCAAGAAAACCAAAAACCTTCAAACCCTTGCTTTCCTCCCTGCTCTGATCCTTCACGCGGTGGCAATCTAGAAAGCTCCACTTTTCACTGGTGAAAGGGTAGAGATATTTCGCGTTCCATTTTTTTGATTATCTCGCTGTTATAGATTCACTTTTCTCATCAAAAGGAAACCCCCTTAGTGTGGATCCATAAAGCGCCATGCTGGTGAGTTTTGCTTATCTGTTTCAGTTTGCTTTCTAAATCTGGTGTGGCTAGTTTTGTGATATGTCCCATACCTCAAAATATGGGAGCTATTGGCTAGTATATAGCCCATTAGGCACCCTCCCCTTACAAGCTAGCTTTTAAGGGAGAGTTCTACCTAATGAGCCTATCATTTGGTGCTTTCACTGAGAACCGCTCGACGGAAGTTCGAGCCGCGGGAGGGGCGACCTATAGGCTGGATTAAAATACTGATAGGTGAGTGAAGCCGTCCACCGAGAAAAGGGCTACCATCGACGAGTGAAGCCGTCCAAAAGAGAAAAGGGCTACCATCGGTGAGTGAAGCCGTCCGAAGAGAAAAGGGCTACCGTCGGGTCAGTGTCGATAGAGTAGGCCGACGCGGACGTCGGACTTTCGAAGAGCGGTGAAATGATATGTCCCATACCTCAAAATATGGGAGCTATTGGCTAGTATATAGCCCATTAGGCACCCTCCCCTTACAAGCTAGCTTTTAAGGGAGAGTTCTACCTAATGAGCCTATCATTTTGTCTCTATTGCTTTTGTTGGTGTTGACCGGAGTCAGTGTTCTGGGTTGTTTCAACTTGTGCATTGCGTTGTAAGTGTGGTGGTCTACCGCTTGTTTGGAGTTTTGGATTTCTTATGACATATTTTTGTGGTCTGGTGGTTCTTTTGCTAGTCGGGTATGGCAGTGCTCCGGTGAGTTCTCTGGTCATCGATAGGTAATTGAGCAGGTGAGTGTCTATCAAACTTGTTAGTTGTTTTGTTGCTACTTTCTAAGGTGGTTGCGGTTATGCTTGGGACTGTCTTGCAAACATTGGAGTGTGAAATTGTTTGAATGGTAGAGATATTTCTATTGTTTAAAGTTTGGTAGGAACGTGGAATTATCAATAATCAAGGAGGAGAGCAGAGATTAAAGTCTTGATGGATAGTACTAATTAAAAACGATGTTGATGACATTTAAATTGCATATGTATAGATTTGGATGTATGGGACTATGTAAGCATTGGTCTTGTTTAATAGGTTTGGTGAAAAATTTAACCCAATTTTTTTATTGATCAGTGATCTGTTTACCTTGATATTGAAGTTATAATATACTGAAGAAGTCGACCAGGGGAAACTTGATTGTTAAGCGTATCTCTAGATAATTAGCAGTCAAATTTTAAATGAAGGTAATTAGGTGTCCTAGAGTTGCATGTTTTTATTGAAGGGAAAATTACGGTCATAATTCCAATTCTATCTATAACATTATACTTCCATTAGCATAGAATATTCATCCCAGCAGTCAAACCAAAAATAAATAAATAATAAAATTATAGTGTGCTTTAATTTGTATTTAGGAAAATGCTTCAGGATAACACTAATACATGTTGTTTTTTTTCTATATGATCATACCTACCAAATTTATTTTGTCATGCTCTTCGTCTGCACGGAAAACTCACGTACACATTATGTGGGAATAATATTTGAAAACCAAAATTATAAAGACTAAGCTACCATCCAAACTTTGCTTTCGCGACACGATCAAGGTCGTACTCTCTGTCCCTCCCCCTTTCTCTCGATTTCTCACAATCTCTACAAGAATTGCACAAACAATAATATATTTTTTGTGAAAATTTATTGGAAGAACAGAAAATTATTACAATGGGGAACATTTTTGAGCCCATTCTCTCATTATCATAGCAACTTTTAAATAGTTCCTATTGAGTAACAGTAAATAAAATTGTTTGTACTTTAATTTCACTTCTTTCTTTAAAAGGTGATTTCTCATGAGAAGCATAGCGTGCTCATTTTGATGTCTAGAATCTCTATCCAGAGCGTCATACTACATTCCAATTCAGTTGGTGCTTGGTAGTCCTTGTCTACTTAATTTAACTTTTAGCTTTCCTGCAGTGTTTGGTCATGATGACTTAAAACTAAGACCAAACTAATTGCTTAGACACACACACATAAACACATATATATTTATATATGTATATATATAAATATATGTATGTATGTCCAATGATAGTTGTGCTTCCTTAAAAATAACATAGAAAGAAAAAACCAGCACAAATACGGGAGCAATTTAGCTAGGGTCAAAATAACTTATGAAATTTATGGACTACCAAGAATCATTATACAAAAAATTTGTACCTAAAAGTAATAATTCATAAAGTGCAAATTTTCTGTATGCTACATAATGCAGCAATACCTTAGGACTACGTACTGGAAATTGTGGACTTACATGACAAAGAGAAGTTCCAAGTCCATTACACAATTTTTGAAGGATGTGATTTTAGGAAATATTCCATATTTGTTTCTCATTTAATATAAGATCGCACTGGAAACATTACATAATGCAACAATACCTTAGCACTACATACTGGAAATTTTGGACTTGCATGACAAAGAGAAGTTACCTTTTTATTTGTTTACATGACTTTTAGTTTGTTTTCAGTTCTTCACTGTTTTGCTTTAATTGTAAGAAAAGCTACCGAGAAACATTCCATATTGGTTTCTCATTAAATATAAGATCGTTGGTCTTTGATTTTCTTCATAAGCAAGGAACTATGCTAGTTGCTAGAAATTAATAGGTCATAAGCATCTCATTATGCCATTATTCTTTAAAATGATATTCAGGTTTTAAATTTTATTTAGATTTAACACGATTGTTTCATTTTCTTGTATTGGGATCCCTCCTTAATTAAAGAGTTTCTAGAAAATTCTATACCTTTCTAGAGAAATCTAGAATTTTCTAGAATGTACCAGAGAAGTGTAGAATCCTCTAGAAGCTTGTGGAAGAATGTGGAACCCTCTGGAATATTCTAGAGATGTGTGGAACCTTCCGGAACCTTACGGAAGAGTATGACCGGAGAACTCTAGAGAAGTGTAGAACCCTCTGGAAGCTTGTGGAAGAATGCGGAACCCTCTGGAATATTCTGGAGATGTGTGGAACCTTCCGGATCCTTACGGAAGAGTATGACCGGAGAACTCTAGAGAAGTGTAGAATCCTCTAGAAGCTTGTGAAAGGGTGTGGAACCCTCTATAACATTTTGGAGATGTATGGAACCTTCTGGAACCTTACGGAAGAGTATGGAAGGATGCATAAGGGAATGGAAGAGTGTAGAGATTCCTAGAGGGTATGGAGCATTCTAGAGAATCAATCTCCACCCTTGGATGCAAGTAATCTCCACTATTCATCATGAAGGTTGAGTAGTATAAATAGGAGAAAGAGCCTTCATTGCTATCCATCCAAGAATCCAAGAGAGAAGCCACTCCTTGGAGTGAGGTCCAAGGGAAGAAGCCACTCCTTAGAGTGAGATCCAAGGATCCAAGAGAGGAGCCACTCCTTGGAGTGAGATCCAAGAAAGAAGCCACTCCTTAGAGCGAGATCCAAGAATCAAGAGAGAAGCCACTCCTTAGAGTGAAGAAAACTTGAGAGTTAAAGAGAGCCTCTTTGAGAGAAAAGAGAGAGAGCTTGGGAAGTCTTTATCCTCAAGTTTGATGAGCCATTGAGTGTGAGTTACTTTTGTAATCATATTCTTGTAATCCTACTATTCTTTTGTATATTGGAAGAATCTCCATATTGGAGAATTATAAACCCTTGTGCTTATGTTGCTACGTTTAATCTTAAAGTGCCTATCTTAACTACACGAAGCGGGGAAAGACTGAGATTTCCCCAACATCTTGGCATCTTTGTTGTGTTCTTCATAAGGATAGAATTAGAAAGCGCGCTGCAATCTAGATTAGAACAACGAGTAATATGTCCACATCATCTGAGGCTAGAATTAAGAAGTGCACTGCATCTTTCATGGCTCTTCATCAGTTTCATCACTGTTGCAGCGGCAGGGGCTTGTTTTGTAGCCTTGCCGTATCAAACCGATTTCAGTATATTTAACATTTCAATGTCCCTTTTTAAAGATTGAGATCCCTAAATCTATTCCGATCTACTTATACCTTAAATCTTTGTGAAATCAGTCTCAATTATGTACAAGGGAATTTTTTGTTGGCTACTGAATTTTGATCTGCTGTTTGGTAGATCTAATTGGTTAGAGTACACAAATGAGTGTCGTGGCAGTGGAACAGCAGCAGTCTTGTTCAAATAGAAAATTTTGCTAATCAGATTGCTAACAAACACCATCCTTAAACTTTTGATTTGTTTGGTTCAATGCTCAACATGAACCTTAAATTGCGGTTTTGATTCTTACAGACTCAGAGAAGGACTTGAACCTATTTTAGTTAACTACCCAAGTATTTGTCTAAATCTGTTCCTGTTTCGATGGTTTACAAGTGTTTGTCTAAATCTATTTTTGTTGGTTTTGTATCAAATTCACCATTAATTTTTGGTTGTCTTATTTTTTAAACCACTAACCAATCTGCAGGTTTCTAACAATTGTGCTTGGTCTCCATCACCCTTTTCCACTTATGAGTGATTATTACCTTAGTCCAGTCGAGAAATGATATTTTTAAAATGGTATAGAGATGCGGTAGAATTTATGATGATTTTTGGCTGTCTACATTCAAATTTACATACTGGCATTATAAAGATGATATTTTGGATTCACCCCTGACTTAGCGGTTCAAATATAGAATTATGATAATTTGAAACACCACGAATGAATTCAAGATTAATTTTTATAATGGAACTGCGTGAATGTGAAAATAAACGATGTCGGTGGCAATCTAAATATCTGTATACTTGTACAAAAAGAATGTATTCCGTAATGTACTTGCCTTTGCTTACTTACACATCGTTGCACAAATGCATTAAGGTGTATTTGATGGTATGCCATTATGCAAATAATGATATACGAGCCTAAGTCCAACCTATTTGTTTTATTTTTTATTTGCATCTCAACATTAATACATATTTAGCAGGCTCTGTTGGTGGAATATAGATGCTAGCTTTGTTTCGGATCATATATGATGAGAGGTGAGTTAATATTATTTGTTTTTTATGCTCTTCTAACATATGCGAGCTCAGGTCAGGACAATGATGATTTTATCTCTTCAGAATCAGATAGGCAGATGATTCTGATAAGGCAACGTGACGCGGAGTAAGATGAGCTCAATGCAAGTGTTCAAAGAATTGGAGGTGTCGGCCTGATAATACATAAAGAGCCTGTTGGACAGGAAAAGCTTTTAGATGAACTGAGCATGGATGTGGAATCCACCTCAAATCATCTGGATTTTGCTCCAAAAAAGTGACCATGTTTTGAAGAAGGCAAGCTTAAAAGGGCAATTAATGATGTTATCATTTCTGGTAATTCTGTTTATCATTCTATTTATTTTAGTCTTCCTAACTTAATTGTTAGAAATGTGTTTGCATTATAGATATTTAAACTAGACAAATATTTCTCTGACACTTAAAATGTCATGTTCCTGGGCACGGATGAATAAATGCAACACAATGTTGTTCCTGGGAATGAATGATTTGATTGGCTTGTTTCTTTGTTCTTCTTCTTTTCTTTTTGGTTTTTTTTATAGCCCAATTACAGCATAAATTAAGCACCATTGATAAATAAACAAGAGCTTACAACAACGCTCCTTGCCTGAGAAAGAAAATATATATTGAGGAAAAAAATGATAAATTCATGCATTCCATGCGAAGCCTAAAGAAATATATTTTGTAAAGCCAGTACCTAGATTTCTTTTTCTTTCATGAATCGGCCTAGTTAACCGAACCATTTATTCAATGGGAAGTTTTTAGTAGTAGCAACAGCTTTCATATATTGGACGACTTCAACACAAGAAGTTAGTTTATCGGCCTTGTCATAAGGAATTTCAATGGAAAACTCTTGCTCAGAGGCCATCACTGTTTTACAATGTGGTATCAGAGCCCTCTCAAAAGGGATCTAAAGAGTGAAATATAAGTGAGAAAGTGTGCAAGAGTGAGCAAAGAACAAACGAGTGAGAGATGGATGCTGAATCTAGTAATTTCAGTTTTCCATGGGTGCCAAAATTTGATGGAGATTATGATCACTGGGGTTTACTCATGGAGAATCTGTTGCGTTCAAAGGAGTGTTGGAGTGTGATTCAAACAGGCTACAAAGAACCAAGATCTGATGAAGTACTATCGGCAGCACAACAGAAGAAGCTAGAGGAAGCAAAGCTGAAGGACTTGGAGGCAAAGAATTACTTGTTTCTGTCAATTGACAAGTCTATTCTGAAAACAATCACACAAAAGGCAACGACAAAGCAACTTGGGATTCCATGAAAGTCAAGTACCAAGGTAATGATAAAGTAAAGCGCGCTCAATTGCAGAGGCTGAGAAGAGTGTTTGAAACACTGGAGATGAAGACGGGAGAGTCAGTGACAGATTATTTTAGGAGAGTCATGGTCACAACCAATGATATGAGAAATTGTGGAAAGAATATGGAGGATGCGAAGATAGTTGAGAAAATTCTTCGAACGTTGATGGAAAATTTCAATTATGTCGTGTGCTCAATTGAGGAGTCGAAGGATATCGATACGGTTTCTGTTGATGAATTACACAGCTCGCTGCTCATACACGAGCATAAGATACAACGAAAGAGACATGAAGAACAAGTACTCAAAGTCGAGTACGATTACAATTCTGGACGAGGAAGAGGAAGAGGAAGAGGTAATGCTGGAAGAGATAGTGGTAGTGCTTCAAGAGGAAGAGGAAGAATTGGTCTTAACAAAGCCAATATTGAGTGTTTCAACTGCCACAGGTTGGGACACTTTCAATATGAATGTCCAGTGGCCGAAAAGGGAGCAAATTATGTTGAATTTAATGAAGAAGAAGCGCTACTTCTGATGTCACATGCAGAGATTGAAGAATCTGAGCATAAGGGAATATGGTTTTTCGATTTGGGCTGCTCTAATCACATGACGAGAAACAAAGAGTAGTTTACGGAGCTTGATGAGAGTTTCAGGCACGTTGTGAGACTAGGAAATAGCTCAAAAATGGATGTCCCAGGAAAAGGAAACGTCAAATTTGAGATTCAAGGGGTGCTCTAATTGTAAGTGATGTATTATTTGTTCAAGATTTAACAAATTATCTACTGAGTATTGGGCAATTACAAGAGAAAGGTGCAGAATTTTTGATTAGCAAAGGAGTGTATAAGATGTTTCATCCTGAAAGAGGCATGATTGGGAACACTAGAATGTCTGCAAACTGTATGTTCATGGTGTCTGCAACCATGAAAGTTGGTCACAGTACAGTTTTGAAGGTTGGAGACGTAGAAGAAGTTGAAGCTGTGAAAGATGTGATGTGGGAGAAGATCGGCCTATTAATGAAGAAAATGCAGGAAATTCTCCACAACCAGAGATTCAGCTGAAAAGAAATAGGAGACAATCAACATGGATGCAAGATTACGTGAGATGTGAAAGGATCTCAGATAAAGGGGCTGAAGCAGAAATGGGGATGGCGCTATTTCTTTCTCATGATGATCCAATGAGATTTGCAGAGGCAAGTAAAGAAGAAAAATGGATGGAGGCAATGAGAAGTGAGATTCAATCCATAGAGAAGGAAAAAACTTAGGATCTTGTAAACTTGCCTGTAGATGCGAAAAAACTTGGAGTCAAAAGGGTCTTTAAGACAAAACTAAATGTGGAAGGCAATGTCGATAAGTATAAAGCGAGATTGGTCGTGAAAGGTTATGCACAAGAAGAAGGCATCGACTATGAGGGAGTTTTTGCGCCAATAGCTCGTTTGGATACAATTCAAATTTTGTTGGCTATGTGTGCTCAAAGAGGATGGAAGGTGTACCAGTTAGATGTTAAAAGTTCATTTCTTTTCGGATAATTGAAGGAAGTGGTGTATGTGGATCAGCCAGAAGGATTTGTCAAGGAAGGTGAAGAAGACAAGGTGTATCGTTTGAAAAAGGCATTATACGGATTAAAATAGGCTCCTAGAGCCTGGTCTAGTCGAATTGAGGAATACTTCAAGCAAACAGGCTTCAATAGAAGCAACTATGATCATACTCTTTTTCATCAAAAGGGAAGGAGAGAAATACATCATGGTGAGCATTTATATTAATGATTTGATATTTACTGGGAATAATGAGTCTCTGCTTGAAGGTTTCAAAAAATCTATGAAGCAAAAGTTTGAGATGACTGATCTCAGTTAATGAGATTTTTTCTGGTTATGGAAGTTCGTCAAAGTTCAGATGGAATTCACTTGTGTTAGAAGAAATATACTCAGGAGGTGTTAAAAAGGTTCAAAATGGCGGACTGCAATCTGGTCAACAACCCAGTTGTTCCAGGAACTAAACTTTCAAAAGAAGGAATTGGGAAAGAAGTGGAAGCTACATTGTACAAGCAGTTGGTCGGGTGCTCAATGTATCTTATGGTTACAAGGCCAGACATGATGTATGTTGTTTGTTTACTCTCTCTTTTCATGGTAAAACCAAGGGAAGAACATATGTTGGCGGCAAAGAGAGCTTTGAGATACTTGAGAGGTACGTTGGAGCTTGATATTTTTTATAAGAGAGGGGCTGAGTTGAAAGTAGAGGTTTACATAGATAGTGACTACGCTTGAGACGTTGATGATCACAAAAGCACTTCAGGCTATGTGTTTTTACTAAATGGAGCAGCAGTGTGTTGGAGTTCAAGAATACAGGAATTTGTGACTTTGTCTTCTACAAAAGTCGATTACATTGCTGCAACATCATGTGCGTGTCATTGTGTTTGGATAAAAGGGGTCATGGAAGAAAATTTCGGTGAAGAATGCAAGTGTATGGAATTTTTTTTTGTGATAATACTTCTTCCATTAAGTTGTCAAAGAATACGGTGATGCACAGGCGGACAAAGCATATCGATGTGAGGTACCACTTCCTACGTAATCTTACAAATCAAGAAGTTGTGAAGTTGGTGTTTTGTGAAACAGGAGAACAAATTGCAGACATCATGACGAAACCTGTGAAGTTGGAGACTTTCATCAAGCCGAGAAATCTTCAGGGAATGCAAGCACAGGGAGTTTAAACTGGATGTTAGCATAACATGTCCAGTTTAAGGGAGGGATTTGTTGGAATTGAATAAATTTCTGAAAATAAGTCATTGTTAGTGTTGCGTTAGTTTTGGTAGTTTCAGTCAATATGGATAAGTTATAGGTGATAAGGATTGACATAATTATCATTAATGATATTAAGTATCGTTAATGGTATCCTTATCAATAGCAAAGGTGATAAGGATTGACATAATTATCATTAATGATATTAAATATCATTAATGATATCCTTATCAATAGGCCACGTTATTTTTTGCTTTGATTGTTCTGGTTTCTCTTTTGTTAGTCTGTTGTAAGGCTATTTAAAAGCCATTTCTATTTCATTTTAAGGAATAAGAGAATAATCTCCCAGAAATCTGCAAGTATTGTTTTACAATCACAAACTCCAGTCTATCCAAACTATCCAAGCTCAAATCTTTTAAGAATCTATTGTTGCAGTAACCTTGCTTGCATCCATGTTATCAAAATTCTTAAGCAACTCAATAACACGAGAAGTTAATTCATCAAAGCTTTTATTGTTTGACAGTACGCACATATCTTGCTTCATCAATCTATACAAAGGTTGTTTATCTTCAACAAACTCATTACCTATTGTCGAGAAATGAACGTGCCTTAAAATGGAATTTCTAATATGCTTCTTTCTGATAATAACTCTTTGGGCTGACTAGTGAAACAGAGGAACCTAGAATGAACATACAAGGACATTTGATTGGCTTGTTGTTGGACTAGGACTTTTTAAATGGTAGAGACCCTTTTCTGCCGATACAGTTTTTCGATTTGTCCCTCTGATATTATATATTTCAGTTATCAAATCATGCTTTACTTTATGAAAGTTTTAAATTTGATTGTTCCATATATCTTGAGGTGCTACTTGGCACTGTCCATACAACCAGCGTCGCATGTACTTCCTGTAACAGGAAGTGCAAATAGATCACGTTATTTGAAGGCCATTTCCGCAAGTACCAATGGTGCCGTAAGTAAATTTCTTGTTAAAATATTTTGGCCAGTTTAACTTTATTATTTTTGTTATTATTTTTATTTTTAAAAGATAAAACATTCTTGCAGCTTTTACACCTCAAGGAATCTATCAAAGAGAGTTAGTGCTTGTCAGCAACAATTGAGGTAAATTCTGTCTTAGGTTCCTCTATTATCTATGATCTATGATCAGGTGGAGTGAATGGTGCTGTTTTTTCCTGGTGATTTCAGGTGCAGTATGGTAGGGAGAAGTTGGAAGATGGGCGATGTTTGCATTATGTGACCAGGTGAAGGAAATGCTCAGGCAAGTTGAGTTAGTGTGTATATGTCGGTGATTGAAGGTGATGCAGGGGATTGTAAGGGATGGAGGAGATTCTTACAGAGTTATTTGGTATGTTTTACTTGTTGCATTATGAACTTCAACTCACTTAAGCAATAAGGCATTTAAGCATTAGCAACTCTCAAAATTCTTAAATGAAATATATATTTTATTTTACAAGTTTTATTTATTTACCGATCTTTTATTTGGTTATCTATTTTACAGAAAAAATAACCATGTTAATTCATCTATATTATATATATAGCTATTCGATCTAATCTAATAATAATAATAAATTTACAAACTAATCTTATAAATATTTAACAAATAGTATGATAATACAATAATAATAATAATAATAATAAATTTATAAACTAATCTAATGAATATTTAACTAATTTAATTGAGTTCTATATAATTTAACTAAAGGCATGTAAAAAATAATACAATAATAATTGTAATAATATAATAATAAATTTTTTATAAACTAATTGTATAAAAATTTAACTAAATTAATTAAGCTTTATATACTTTAACTAAAGGTATATAAAAAATTAGTAAATAATAATAATATATTAATAGTAATAATATAATAATAATAATGTAATAATAATAAATTTATAAATTAATTTTATAAACATTTAACTAAGTTAAGTGAGTTTTGAGAAATTTAAATAAACATATTTAAAAATTAACAATGGTAAAAGAGTTTTATAAAATTTAACTAAAGGTATATAAAAATCAATAAAAATAGTGTAATATAATAGAAATTATAGTAATATAATTACAATAATAATAAATTTATAAAGTTATTTTAGAAATATTTTACTAAGTTAATCGAGATTTACAAAATTTAACTAAAAGTATACAACAATAAATATGTAATAATATTTTAATATAATATGATATAATAATATAATATGACAATATTAATAATACAATAGTAATAATAAAATTATAAACTAATATTATAAATATTTAACTAATAATATAATAATAATATTATAAATAGTACACTGTCCTCTATTTTGAAATCTCTGATAAATTGTTATACAAGTTGAGTAAATTAAATAAAATTTATTTAATATTTGTAAAAATTAACTAAGCTAACTAAGTTTAATAAAAATTAATTAAGTTCATAAAGTTAACTAAATTTATAATAATAATAAAGTAACTAAGTTAACTAAGTTTACAAATAATTAAATAAACAAATATTTTCTTAAATTATATAAGTTTATAAAATTTAGTTAAGTTTTATAAAAATTAATAAGCTTATAACATATTAACAATATACATGTAATTGTCAAATATGGTATTTAAAACAAAATTAACTTTCATTTCAAGAAATTCCGTATGTTATTGATATCGTTTTCGTACGTTTTTATAAATTAACTAAATTTTTAAAGTTAACTAAGTTAATTTAATTAGTTTATTTAAATGAACTAAGTTTATGTATGTTAAAATTTAGTTTTTCTTGGGTAATTTACGCCCCAGACATACATATACATCTAATGTATGTTGAAAACCCATTTATGTATGCATATCGAACAAGACATCAAATTGGTTCTACAACATATATATATTAGTTGTACCTTTTGGGTATATTCTTTGTTTGTCGCAATTATTGTCCTCAGTATTTTGCTATTCATGATAGTTTATGTTTGCATTTTATGACTAATAGACGTATGTTTTTTGCTAATCATAATTGTTTATATTTACATTTTATTACTGATAAACATTTTTTTTTTGATAGGCGTTGTTTGATGGTCTAGGTTTACGCTATGGTGAAAGGCACGAAAAGATATGTTGTTGCACTCATTCTCCTTCAAATGTATTTTGCATTGACTTTGGTACATCTTTACTTTTACTATGTATTGTTTTGGTTAGCTATGGTTATATGGATTGTTTTTTTAGTACATATTGTTTTTGTTAGCAACGATTGTAAGAATTGTTACTTTTGATCATAAATAGTTATACGCTTCGGACTTTGTATGATATACTTTTGATTAAAAATATTTATATGCTTTGAACTTTATATGACATACTTTTGATTATAAATATTTATATGCTTAATATTGTGCATGAAATACTTTTAATAATGGCTATACATACTATAACACTATGTTAGTGCAATAAAAATATTCTACAGTGGTTAAACAACTTTAGTGGCAAGTAAATAATGCTATAAATACTAAATTAAACTTTCTAGTGTTTCTATAGCATT
Organism: Allium sativum; assembly: GCA_030737875.1. Taxonomy (NCBI): domain Eukaryota; kingdom Viridiplantae; phylum Streptophyta; class Magnoliopsida; order Asparagales; family Amaryllidaceae; genus Allium; species Allium sativum. The sequence goes on along the minus strand of CM060916.1, from coordinate 889,024,571 downwards.
TATGGCTGCTATAATAATCAGGTTATGAAATTTCTATAGCATCTATATTTGCTATAATAATCATGCAATGTTTATCTACAACATTTATAGTTGCTATAATAATCAGGTTATGAAATTTCTATAGCATCTATATTTGCTATAATAATCATGCAATGTTTACCTACAACATTTATAGTAGCTATAAATAGCAAGCAACAAACTCTATAAATAGGAATTTGTATGTTACGAATCGCCCATTTAATAGCAATTCTGAAATGCTATGAGTAACATCATGTAACGAACGCGAATTTTCAACCCAGAAAATCAACATAAAACCCATGTCAATTATTCAAGCATCGAACATTCCCGATCATTAATAGAAAGAAGTTAGAGGGTGAAAATAGATAAGATAGAAAATTAGAATAGAAGAAGAAGAACACAAGTACAACAACATCAGAGTAACACGAATCTCGTAGCGGAACGAATAAAATATATTATATAACATAACTTTGAAATAAAACAGTGTCGGTATACAATACTATTATCAGAGTACAACACTTACAACATAGCGGAAATAACAATAGCTATATAATCCTGAAGCCTCCTGCTCCAGCTCTCCAAGTATCTGTAAAGTCCCGACTACTTGACTGCCCGTAGAAAATTGGACAACCAAGAGTTTAGGGAAAACAAAACATAATAAACTCTTGGCCAGTCATGTGACTGGTGTGAGTAAACTCCAACCATTTGTTTAACTTTTCCAAATCCTTTTCAAAAGCAATGATAATCGTAAGACCGATCCACACATAAATACGGATGGTTTTTACATTACGATAACCCAAAATATTTCTTAAGATTAATATTTTCTGATATTATAATAATGTATAAATCAACTAAATTGCAATCTAGTAAAACGCTTTCATCTCACGCTCTATATATATAATATACAATCAAAAACCACGGGCTCTTATTGGGTAATGGATTCCAACTATGACAAGGTATGGAACCACGTTCCATTTAGTGTACTCTAGAAGTGATACGCTGGAGTTCAACAAGAACTTCTTCTAACTCGACCACACATGTCCGACCATTCATTTCGCTTGAATATTCCGAATATATTTTCACCTTACGTGAGACGACCCCAAACCCCATACTGACGGTGGCAAGGGTAATCCTTGGAATATAACACAGAAACAGATAATAGCAGAACAGAATTAAATAAATACACCAGATAATGAACAATAGAATATACTGGATAAGAGTAATCATCAGAGTTACACAGTATACATGATCATACTTAGTACAAATACAGTTCAACTATACATATATGTCTACAGCGGAAAACAAACATAATGTACAATAGGAGCTGAACAGCATAAAAAGAGGTAAATGATAGAATCCATCTTCAGCTCCAGCTATCCAGAAAGAACTAGCTAAACCTGAATACAAGGCTGCCAGTGTAGAAAAAGGGGCACCCGAGTTTGAAAGTGAAACAAACTACGAGTCAGTCATGGGACTGGTATGAGAGATCTACTCAACACATTTATAATATGGCTAATCACAGGACCATGCCACTTTCGTGGAACGGGTTTACTCCATTGGATTGCCAGTGCTTTAAAACAAATCATTCTTTTGAACATCGCTATGCTTTTTGTAAAAATGAAGCCATTATAAGACTCAGTTCCCATCACATAATGAACGCAAACCGGAGGATAGAGTTTTTACCTTATAACGGCCAGAATATGCTTGATATGAATAAAACAAAGGCATTTGATATTATTGCTAGTGTTTATATGTTTTGAAAACAATTTCAAATCATAACTATCAATCATAGACGACATTAATGCCCCATACCACTATGTCGCCATATATAGGTACACAATCAAAACCGCACAGTCACGTATTTGGAAATTGGATTTCCGTCATGAACCAAGGCAAAAGATAGTCCTTACCGAATTCGAGACAATCTAGCCCATGTCTCAGGCAAGCGCGCAGGCAAGCCTTGGATCGTCAGGGCCGGTCCACCGAGGTGGATTATTATGCTTGAACAATATGTTTCCCCGCCCTTTGGGGCGTAAGTGAGCCAACGAATGACTCCATCGGACCCGGATCGTCCGATCTAACCGAGGCACCTCGCAAACAGTGTAACAACCCGAAAATCTAGGCCAGTTTAAAAATTTTATTTTTGCAATTTTAGCGAATTTTGATTATTTAAAAAGAATTATTTTAAATAATAATGACGAGAAATTTATTTTGAATAGAATTCGAATGTATATATTTATTCGAATCGTCGTTAGAATATAAACAATTATATATAAATATAAAAGGAATTGAAAATGGCGCGGTAGTTCGATAATTCGATTTCAAACTTCAATTGAAGGTACCGGGTGCAAAATAAACCGGATTTTAGTGAAACCTAAAATAATGGAATCTAATAGAGAATATCTTTCCAACGAATCCGAAAAATCGAAATTTCATAGCGGGAATCAAAAGATATGTCCAGTTGAAAATTCTGAATAGTCGCTATGGAATTCAGGCCCTTAAAAATGGAAATTTTGCAAACGACCTCGGATTTCGACGAAACCACTTTTGTTGGGTCCGTGATGTCAAGTTATTGCTAGGTTTCAAATTTCGTAATTTTTCGACTCGATATGTGAGCGTGGCAAAGGAAAACGCGTTTGACCAGTTTTAGTTGATTTTAATCGACTGGAAATTGGCCATTTTTCAAACGGTCTCAGAATTCGACAAAGCTAGCTTTGTTAGGACCGTATCGTCAATACGAAGCTAGAAAATATTTTTCGGGAATTTTTAGAGTTCGTATGTGACCCCGGTAAATTAAAATGCGCGTTCAAATTCAATATATAGAGTTATATGTTGATTTTGATGAAAACTGATCGAAACAGTCGAATCAGCTTACGATACATATCCCATTGTGTTCGGAATGGGGATAATTAGCTATGGACGACAGGCGGTGAGCTTGATTTCGAGTTCGAAATAAAAAAAGTTGCTTTTTGAAAAATTAAATAAATAAAATAAAAATTTCCCCCTTTCTCTCCTACATCCTCTCTGGCCCCCCCGTTCAGTTTCTTAATCAAACAAAAAAAAAGAGAAAATAAAAAAAGGGGGGATCGACGGAATCGCGCCCCCCCCAGCGGCGGCGCCGCCTCGATCTGCTCCCCTCTCGCCTCCAACTCCCTCTCCTCCTCTATTCTCTCTCTTCTTCCATCGCGTCCCCCCCGAACCCTAGCCGCCCACTTCCGCACCCTAAGCCACGCTGGGCCCACCTCCGACACCAAGACCTGCCACCGCCGACTACAGGCAACACCCCTCCCCCTGCGCAACCTGCAGACCCCGACGCAACCCCTGCCAACCCCTCCGCCCTCGTTTCTCTCTCCTCCTATGAGATGAAGACCGACGTTCAACGTTTCCACCTCGCGGAGCACCCCACGAGCCTCCCCCTTCCTCCTCTCGAAGCCCTAACGCCCCCATCCTCTGAAGATAAACAAAAGTGAGTTTTTATTTACTTGTTTAAATTTTATTTTCAGTTTTTAATTAGATTTAGCATAAGAAAAATCTGATTTTTATATATTGAATAACGAAGTAAAAATTTGATTTTTATATATTGAATAACGAAGTGAAAATTCAATTTTTATATATTGAATAACGAAATAAAAATTCGATTTTTATATATTGAATAGCAAGGTAAAAATTCGATTTTTATATATTGAATAACGAAGTAAAAATTCGATTTTTATATATTGAATAACGAAGTAAAAATTCGATTTTTATATATTGAATAACGAAGTAAAAATTCGATTTTTATATATTGAATAGTGAAGAAAAAATCTGATTTTTATATATTGAATAACGAAGTAAAAATTCGATTTTTATATATTGAATAACGAAATAAAAATTCGATTTTTATATATTGAATAGCAAGGTAAAAATTCGATTTTTATATATTGAATAACGAAGCAAAAATTCGATTTTTATATATTGAATAACGAAGTAAAAATTCGATTTTTATATATTGAATAGTGAAGAAAAAATTCGATTTTTATATATTGAATAGCAAAATGAGAATTCGATTTTTATATATCGAATAGCGAAGTAAAAATGTGATTTTTACATATGTAGAGAATACGGGCAGAGAAAGTGACAAGAGGCAAAAACGACGAAGATTTCTACCTAAGAAGAGTCGTGGCATTGGATTAGCTATTCAGTGAGAACTTCTCACCTTTAATTTATTTTTCTAGTTGAAATATATACTAGGATGCAGACGGTGTTTAGTAGCACCCGACACCCGTCGTCCACAGACCATGGACGACTTGTATGCTTGTTTGTTTGATTTTGCTGTGTAGTTGATTGTGTGATGTGATGTGAAATGAAATAAAATATTTATATAGTTAAATTATTTTGTAGTTAAAAATAGAAATTTTAACGTGTATATGAAATGAAATAAAAATAAACCAATCGGACGATTTGTTTATATACACACATTTGACTGATATTGATTGGGACGATTAATTTTACACATCGCTCAACTGCACAAATAAAATCTGTGTTTCATTGTTTGAAACCCCACACGGGTATTGGGATGATATTTGACGTACACTAATCCCGATCGTTTAGTTGTATGTCGATCGATTGATTGACAGACTATTATAAGCGTTGAATATTTATATTTGATGCTTATACAGTGTAGAATGCACTTTGGATGATGGTTGATTATTCATCGTTGTTATTGTATACATGGGTTGTAGAAAATCCATATAATTAACATTATATGGTAATTGATTGGGCCTCATTCCAGTTTCGAAAAAGAAATATTTGAAATAGAAATATTTGAAAAAGAAATATTTGAAATAGAAAGATTTGAAATAGAATATTTGAAAATAGAAATATATGAAACCGTGTTGATTAGATTGACGCCATTTTGACGTGAACGATACTTATATCGATTTTATTCATTTTATAATGAATATCGAAAGTGATTTCAAAATCTGATATTTTGAAAAGAATTGAAATTCGAATTAAATTGAATATAAATGAATTCGAATTGAAATTGAATATAAATGAATTCGAACTGAAATTGAATTGAAAATGAACTGAAATTGAATTAAAAATCAATTTGAATTAAAATCGATTTGAAATGAATTTAAAACGAATTTATATTGGAATATTCAGTTTTGATTTGAATTTGAAAATGAAGTTGAAAACGTTTTGAAAACGAATTTAAAACGATTTATAAATTTCGTTTTAAATAGAAATCGACGAAATATATATTATATATATTATATATATAATATAATGGCCTGAATAGAACACGCCGCGCCGCGGCAGTTCGCGAATTTCGACCATTGACTTCGAACGGATATTGCGAGAGATCCGACCGTCGGATCTCCTAAAACCGGAACCGTTGGGTTCATATCAAAAAGAGCTTTCTAATGAATATTAGAAATTAGAAATCTAACGGTTGGATTTGGAATTATGTCCAAATCAAATTTGGAAAAGGTCGGTGTAAGTGTAGTTCGATGACCGTTGATGGAAATCGACTGTACAGGCCTTGATAAAATTACCAAAAATAGTAATAATTTATGTAAAATCATAAGAAATGATTTGGGAAAAATTGGGATGAAAAACTCCATATTTGAAAAGATAAAAATAGATTTTTATCGAAAGGAACTAGTTTTGAACTAGAATTATAACTCTATTTATTTTTAAAATAAGTAAACTGGATTAGAAATGGTTTTGAAAATAATCATAATTTCCAATAATTATATTGGAATGGATTTGAATCGAAATTGTCTTTGGATTATTTCGATGTTGGATTTTGTGATGATACAGATATTGTTATGGGAATTTGAAAGATATATATATATCGTTATTTCCAATACGATATTTGTTAGTCGTAGAATTTGATATTGAATATAAGCCGGTATATTTTCTATTCAGAGCCTTGTGTTTAATATCAAATGTGATTTGGGTTTGTCGTGAATGGTGTCTTCATTAACACTGTTCTTGAACCCAGTTGAGAAAAGATTAAATTTTTTTCTTTAGATTTAATGAAGTGTACCAATTAAATAATATTTAATTGGAATTGAATTGGTATTTATTTTTGGGTTTATTGTGAACAGTGTTTTAAATAACACTTGTTCTTTAACCCGATAATTAATGGAACGTGACTTTGGGTTGTTGTGAACGGTATCTTAAATAATACTATTCTTAGACCTAAAGGAGTTAAGAAAATCAGAAACTAACTGGAGATTAGTTAAGTTGAATGGTTTCAGAGGTATTGATCTGATGTTGGTTTCGGCCTTCGGGGTTACTACTTAGGGAACTGCTCACTTGCTAATTTACGGTTAGGGACTGATTGAGATGTAATGTGATTTTGGGTTTATCGTGAACCGTGTTTTAAATGACACTGATTCTTTAACCCAGTCACAGATTAAAACTAAGTGGAGTTTTAATGAATCGTTAATTAGATTTAAATGATCGAGAATGGAGTATCACCAGTTTTGCTCCAGGCGATGGTTAAATCTTTAATTAGATTTAAACGTGAAGTGGTAATTGAATTTAACGATAACACCGTGGTGTTAGATATGAAGTATAACCAGTTTTACTTCATGGGATGAATAGGTTGGGATTGGGAAATTAAAACAAATGATTACTTCGGTAAGGTTCGTTAATCCCGACTAGTTTGAATTGATATTCAAAAATAGATTAAAGAATAAATTTAAAGGATTTATCTTTGATAAAATTAATGGGAACCTTTCCCTATGAATGTGAAATTTAGAAACTAACTGTCGGTTAGCCAAGCAAAATGGTTTTCTGGATATTGATCTGATGTTGGTTTCGGCCTTCGGGGTTAATATTTGGGAAATTATTCTCTTGATTAATTTACGGTTAGTGACTGATGAATTGGAATGAGGCGTATGTTGTGTTTGTGTAACACTTATTTAAAATATACGCGAGTTATTCGGAAAGACTGGGTTTATCCCATTCTGAATAACTGATACGACGATAAGTCGAAGATGAAGACGGTGGTTGAAGACCGGAAGTCTTCACATCGTTTGGGTGATTATTGATGATCTTGATTGGGCTGTACACCCATGATGAGGGAATCAATCGGTGGTCGTCCAGATGTGCTTGGAGATCGATGGATATGCGAGGAAAGTGCCTCCGGTTTCGTTCAGACCCAGAACGGACTTGTAAATGGATTGTGTGTCTGACATTGGATTTCATTCTGTGTGACTGATATCGGTTGCATAGAGTGGGTTGCCTGTGTGGCATGCTAAGATGCAATTGATCGAGGCTTCTGTTGAAAAGCAAAGTCTTGTGGTGATGATCAAAGCACAGCTTGTGTGGCACAGCTTTGTGTAACGTGAATTCACGAGCCTCGCACCCCGGTTGTGAACCAAAAAAGGGAGAGGACCTCAGGGAGGGCATGCGTTTCTTTCTAGCTAGGGTGGTGTCAGTGACCTACCAGCCCTGACGTTTATATACTTTTCACCTGTGTGGTTGTTGCTGTTGCGAGGCGCCTCGGTTTGATCGGACGATCCGGGTCCGATGGAATCATTCATTGGCTCATTTACGCCCCAAATGGCGGGGAAACGTAGTGTTCAGGCATAATAATCCACATTGGTGGACCGGCCCTGTCGCTCCATGGGGCAGTTGCGGCTGTTCCTGAGGCTCGGGCTAGAGAGTCTCGAATCGGTAGAGGACGATCCCTGGCCTCGGTTCACAGACGGAAACCCAACTTCCAAATACGTGACATTTGCGGTTTTGATTGTAGAGCCTAGTACGGCGACATGATATATGGTACCCATGCCACCTATGATTGATACTTACGATTTGAAGTTGTTTTATATACTATGCACTTATAATAGTATCAAATGATTTGTTTTAAACGTATCAAGCATTCTTTGGCTGTTATAAGGGAAAACCCTATCTTCCGGCTTGCGTTGCATTGTGTGATAGGACCTGGGTCTTATAACAGCTTCATTTTTCTTTATTTAACATTGCGCTGTTTGTTTTATGCATTGGTATTCTTGGGAGGAAACCCGTTCCGTGTTATACGGCGTGGTCCCTTGATTTACCTAACTTTAAAATAAAGATTAATAACTGTTTTAGTTCTCACACCAGTCCCATGACTGACCTGGAGTTTATTGTTTTTAACCTAAACTCTGGGTGCCCTTATTTTGACACGGGCAGCTAGTAGTTTTGGTTTTGCAGATTTATATTCACAGGATCCTGGTTTACAGCTGGAACGATATCCGTAAAGCTTTGTATCCGTATATCTCTTCTAGTTGTGTATTGTATTATTTTCCGCTGCTATGTAATTTGTTGTAATCTCTGATAATTTGTCTTGTATAATATTCATTTATACTCTGTATATTCTTGTAATCTAATGCATTGTTGTAATATAACATGAGATGTTCTTATGTATGCGTTCTATTTTGTCGTGTTCTCAAAACAATTCGTTTTTTCTCTTCTCTTCAGAGACCGGGGAAGTTCGGGTCGTTTCTTCGTGGTATCAGAGCTTTGGTTTACAAAGCTCCGAGAACAAGGCACCTTAGAACCGTACGAAAGAATTCATCAGATATTGGATTAGTAATATCCAATGGGAATGACTCGTTAGAGATAGGATCAGTAGTATCCTAGAACGAGTGTGAAGAGTATATTTTTCAAATTAAAACAAAATTTTGTTTTGAAAATTTAAATCAATTATTCGTATTTGATTATTAATTTATATTGAATCTGGACAATCCAATATATATAAATTTTGCATATATGTCTTGCAAACGTGTATTCGAAGTTTTAATGTATTGGATAGTTATAGAATCGCACTCTAGTGCCCGGGGATAATTCTGGTGATGGGGCACCGTCGCCAGTATTTATTTTCGAGTTTCGAAAGTGAGATTTCTATAAATTTCCAATTGACCGGTGTGAGAACCGAAACTAGATAGGGCTTATTGTTGTGATTTGGCATCAAAAATCTGATTTTTGACTATATATCAAAGTTATGCATTTGAAATGATAACCAACTAATTGATTGATGGTTGTGTTGTTGATTATTGGTTGATTAATTAAAATTTGTATTATATAGCCAATTTGATCAAATATTAAATTGTATTGAAATTTGGTCGCATTTGCTTGTATATACATGTACTTATATTGAACATGTCATAGCAAGGAGGCTAGAGCAGAAGAATAAAATTGTTTGCCCGACAAATAGGTACATGTTTACCATAATTACTGTTTTGTTTGGGTGATGATGATTTTATGAGCCGATTGGCTAGCCGCTTGGCTTTTTCTTTTTGAGATCAGAAGGCCTGTATGGCAATTTCGAGATTTTCCCGTGACTCCCGGTGCAGGGGAGGTTATGGCGAAATTTTTCGAAAATTCCGGGTGTTAGCCAAATTTTTGAAGAATTTGGAAAATTCTCAGAAACAGAAAAGTTGGAGAATGGAAACCAGATCGAACGTAGAGTTGATTAATCAAACCACTTTCGACTTCGTTCCTTTTCGGGGACGAAAAGTTTTAAGTGGGGGAGATTGTAACAACCCGGAAATCTGGGCCAGTTTAAAATTTTTATTTTGGCAATTTTAGCGAATTTTGATTATTTAAAAAGAATTATTTTAAATAATAACGATGAGAAATTTATTTTGAGTAGAATTCGAACGTATATATTTATTCGAATCGTCGTTAGAATATAAACAATTATAAAAATTTTAAACTGGCCAAGATTTTCTGGTTGTTACAATCTCCCCCACTTAAAACTTTTCGTCCCCGAAAAGGAACGAAGTCGAAAGTGGTTTGATTAATCAACTCTACGTTCGATCTGGCTTCCATTCTCCAACTTTTTAGTTTCTGAGAATTTTCCAAATTCTTCAAAAAATTGGCTAACACCCGGAATTTTCGAAAAATTTCGCCATAACCTCCCTGCACCGGGAGCCACGAGAAAATCCCGAAATTGCCATACAGGCCTTCTGATCTCAAAAAGAAAAAGCCAAGCGGCTAGCCAATCGACTCATAAAATCATCATCACCCAAACAAAACAGTAATTATGGTAAACATGTACCTATTTGTCGGGCAAACAATTTTATTCTTCTGCTCTAGCCTCCTTGCTATGACCTGTTCAATGTAAGTACACGTATATGCAAGCAAATGCGACCAAATTTCAATACAATTTAATATTTGATCAAATTGGCTATATAATAAAAAATTTAAACTAGCCTAGATTTTCGGGTTGTTACAATCTCCCCCACTTAAAACTTTTCGTCCCCGAAAAGGAACGAAGTCGAAAGTGGTTTGATTAATCAATTCTACGTTCGATCTGGCTTCCATTCTCCAACTTTTCAGTTTCTAAGAATTTTCCAAATTCTTCATAAATTTGGCTAACACCCGGAATTCGATTTTTATATATTGAATAGCAAGGTAAAAATTCGATTTTTATATATTGAGTAACGAAGTAAAATTTCGATTTTTATATATTGAATAACGAAGTAAAAATTCGATTTTTATATATTTAATAGTAAAGAAAAAATTTGATTTTTATATATTGAATAGCAAAATAAAAATTCGATTTTTATATATCGAATAGCGAAGTAAAAATGTGATTTTTACATATGTAGAGAATACGGGCAGAGAAAGTGACAAGAGGCAAAAACGGCGAAGATTTCTACCTAAGAAGAGTCATGGCGTTGGATTAGCTATTCAGTGAGAACTTCTCACCTTTAATTTATTTTTCTAGTTGAAATATATACTAGGATGCAGACGGTGTTTAGTAGCACCCGACACCCGTCATCCACAGACCATGGACGGCTTGTATGCTTGCTTGTTTGATTTTGCTGTGTAGTTGATTGTGTGATATGATGTGAAATGAAATAAAATATTTATATAGTTAAAATATTTTATAGTTAAAAATAGGAATTTTAACGTGTATATGAAATGAAATAAAAATAAACCAATCGGACGATTTGTTTATATACACACATTTGACTGATATTGATTGGGACGATAAATTTTACACATCGCTCAACTGCACAAATAAAATCTGTGTTTGATTGTTTGAAACCCCACACGGGTATTGGGATGATATTTGACGTACACTAATCCCGACCGTTTAGTTGTATGTCGATCGATTGATTGACAGACTGTTATAAGCGTTGAATATTTATATTTGATGCTTATACAATGTAGAATGCACTTTGGATGATGGTTGATTATTCATCGTTGTTATTGTATACATGGGTTGTAGAAAATCCATATAATTAACATTATATGGTAATTGATTGGGCCTCATTCCAGTTTCGAAAAAGAAATATTTGAAATAGAAATATTTGAAATAGAAATATTTGAAAAAGAAATATTTGAAATAGAATATTTGAAAATAGAAATATATGAAGCCGTGTTGATTAGATTGACGCCATTTTGACGTGAACGATACTTATATCGATTTTATTCATTTTATAATGAATATCGAAAGTGATTTCAAAATCTGATATTTTGAAGAGAATTGAAATTCGAATTAAATTGAATATAAATGAATTCGAATTGAAATTGAATATAAATGAATTCGAATTGAAATTGAATTGAAAACGAACTGAAATTGAATTAAAAATCAATTTGAATTAAAATCGATTTGAAATGAATTTAAAACGAATTTATATTGGAATATTCCGTTTTGATTTGAATTTGAAAATGAAGTTGAAAACGTTTTGAAAACCAATTTAAAACGATTTATAAATTTCTTTTTAAATAGAAATCGACGAAATATATATTATATATATAATATAATGGCCTGAATAGAACGCGTCGCGCCGCGGCAGTTCGCGAATTTCGACCATTGACTTCGAACGGATATTGCGGGAGATCCGACCATCAGATTCTCCTAAAACTGGAACCGTTGGGTTCGTATCGAAAAGAGCTTTCTAACGAATATTAGAAATTAGAAATCTAACGGTTGGATTTGGAATTATGTCCAAATCAAATTTGGAAAAGGTCGCTGTAAGTGCAGTTCGATGACCGTTGATGGAAATCGACTGTACAGGCCATGATAAAATTATTAAAAATAGTAATAATTTATGTAAAATCGTAAGAAATGATTTGGGAAAATTTGAGATGAAAAACTCCATATTTGAAAAGATAAAAATAGATTTTTATCGAAAGGAACTAGTTTTGAACTAGAATTATAACTCTATTTATTTTTAAAATAAGTAAACTGGATTAGAAATGGTTTTGAAAATAATCAGAATTTCCAATAATTATATTGGAATGGATTTGAATCGAAATTGTCTTTGGATTATTTCGATGTTGGATTTTGTGATGATACAGATATTGTTATGGGAATTTGAAAGATATATATATATATATCGTTATTTCCAATACGATATTTGTTAGTCGTAGAATTTGATATTGAATATAAGCCGGTATATTTTCTATTCAGAGCCTTGTGTTTAATATCAAATGTGATTTGGGTTTGTCGTGAATGATGTCTTCATTAACACTGTTCTTGAACCCAGTTGAGAAAAGATTAAATTTTTTTCTTTAGATTTAATGAAGTGTACCAATTAAATAATATTTAATTGGAATTGAATTGGTATTGATTTTTGGGTTTATTGTGAACAGTGTTTTAAATAACACTTGTTCTTTAACCCGATAATTAATGGAACATGACTTTGGGTTGTTGTGAACGGTATCTTAAATAATACTGTTCTTAGACCTAAAGGAGTTAAGAAAATCAGAAACTAACTGGAGATTAGTTAAGTTGAATGGTTTCAGAGGTATTGATCTGATGTTGGTTTCGGCCTTCGGGGTTACTACTTAGGGAACTGCTCACTTGCTAATTTACGGTTAGGGACTGATTGAGATGTAATGTGATTTTGGGTTTATCGTGAACCGTGTTTTAAATGACACTGATTCTTTAACCCAGTCACAGATTAAAACTAAGTGGAGTTTTAATGAATCGTTAATTAGATTTAAATGATCGAGAATGGAGTATCACCAGTTTTGCTCCAGGCGATGGTTAAATCTTTAATTAGATTTAAACGTGAAATCGTAATTGAATTTACCGATAACACCGTGGTGTTAGATATGAAGTATAACCAGTTTTACTTCATGGGATGAATAGGTTGGGATTGGGAAATTAAAACAAATGATTACTTCGGTAAGGTTCGTTAATCCCGACTAGTTTGAATTGATATTCAAAAATAGATTAAAGAATAAATTTAAAGGATTTATCTTTGATAAAATTAATGGGAACCTTTCCCTATGAATGTGAAATTTAGAAACTAACTGTCGGTTAGCCAAGCAGAATGGTTTTCTGGATATTGATCTGATGTTGGTTTCGGCCTTCGGGGTTAATATATAAGAAATTATTCTCTTGATTAATTTACGGTTAGTGACTGATGAATTGGAATGAGGCGTATGTTGTGTTTCTGTAACACTTATTAAAAATATACGCGAGTTATTCGGAAAGACCGGGTTTATCCCATTCTGAATAACTGATACGACGATAAGTCGAAGATGAAGACGGTGGTTGAAGATCGGAAGTCTTCACTTCGTTTGGGTGATTACAGATGATCTTGATTGGGCTGTACACCCAGGATGAGGGAATCAATCGGTGGTCATCCAGATGTGCTTGGAGATCGATGGATATGCGAGGAAAGTGCCTCCGGTTTCGTTTAGACCCAGAACAGACTTGTAAATGGACTGTGTGCCTGACATTGGATTTCATTATGTGTGACTAATATCGGTTGCATGGAGTGGGTTGCCTGTGTGGCATGCTAAGATGCAATTGATCGAGGCTTCTGTTGAAAAGCAAAGTCTTGTGGTGATGATCAAAGCATAGCCTGTGTCGCACAACTTTGTGTAACGTGAATTCACGAGCCTCGCATCCCGGTTGTGAACCAAAAAAGGGAGAGGACCTCAGGGAGGGCATGCGTTTCTTTCTAGCTCGGGTGGTGTCAGTGACCTACCAACCCTGACATTTATATACTTTTCACCTGTGTGGTTGTTGCTGTTGCGAGGCGCCTTGGTTTGATCGGACGATCCGGGTCCGATGGAGTCATTCGTTGGCTCATTTATGCCCCAAAGGGCGGGGAAACGTAGTGTTCAGGCATAATAATCCACATCGGTGGACCGGCCCTGTCGCTCCATGGGGCAGTTGCGGCTGTTCCTGAGGCTCGGGCTAGACAGTCTCGAATCGGTAGAGGACGATCCCTGGCCTCGGTTCACAGATGGAAACCCAACTTCCAAATACGTGACATTTGTGGTTTTGATTGTAGAGCCTAGTACGGCGACATGATATATGGTACCCATGCCACCTATGATTGATACTTATGATTTGAAGTTGTTTTATACACTATGCACTTATAATAGTATCAAATGATTTGTTTTAAACGTATCAAGCATTCTTTGGCTTTTATAAGGGAAAACCCTAACCTCCGGCTTGCGTTGCATTGTGTGATAGCACCTGGGTCTTATAACAGCTTCATTTTTCTTTATTTAGCATTGCGCTGTTTGTTTTATGCACTGGTATTCTTGGGATGAAACCCGTTCCGTGTTATACGGCGTGGTCCCTTGATTTACCTAACTTTAAAATAAAGATTAATAACTGTTTTAGTTCTCACACCAGTCCCATGAATGACCTGGAGTTTATTGTTTTTAACCTAAACTCTGGGTGCCCTTATTTTGACACGGGCAGCTAGTAGTTTTGGTTTTGCAGATTTAAATTCACAGGATCCTGGTTTACAGCTGGAATGATATCCGGAAAGTTTTGTATCCGTATATCTCTTCTAGTTGTGTATTGTATTATTTTCCGCTGCTATGTAATTTATTGTAATCTCTGATAATTTGTCTTGTATAATATTCATTTATACTCTGTATATTCTTGTAATCTGATGCATTGTTGTAATATACAATGAGATGTTCTTATGTATGCGTTCTATTTTGTCGTGTTCTCAAAACAATTCGTTCTTTCTCTTCTCTTCGGAGACCGGGGAAGTTCGGGTCGTTTCTAACAGCAACAACCACATAAGTCAAACTCGTCAGGGCGTGTAAAACCACTGACGCCACTCCTAGCTAGAAGGAAACGCATGCCCTCCCTGAGGTCCTGCTCCCGTTTCTGGTTCATACCGGGGTGTGAGGCTCGCGATTTCACGTTATAAACAAAGCTATGCCACACAGGCGGTGCTTTGATCATCACCACAAAACTTTGCTTTTCAACAGAAGCCCTGATCACTGCATCTTAGCATGCCACACAGGCAATTCACACCGTGCAACTGATGGTTATCAATCACTCAGAATAAATTCCAATGTCAGACACACTGTCCATTTGCAAGTCCATTCTGGGTCTGAACGAAACTGGAGGCACTATATACCTCGCAAACCCATCGATCACCACGTACGTCTGGAGGATCACCACTCATTATCCATATCTCAGGATGCCTCCCAATCAGGACCTCGGTAACCATCCAAACGAGGTGAAGATCTCCGGTCTTCGACCATCGTCTTTATCTTCGATTTCTTATCGTCGATTCAGTTATTCAGAATGGAATAAACCCGGTCTTTCTGAGCAACTCGCGTATATAATAAACAAGTGCAACACTAACATACACATGCATCATTTCAATTCATTAGTCACTAAACGTCAATCGGTAAGAGAATGATTTCCCAAATATTAACCCCGAAGGCCGAAACCAACATCAGATCAACCCCCATGAAACCATTCGACTTAGCCAACCTTCAGTTAATTTCTAAATCACATCCATATTGTTTATAATATTTTATAACGATTTATCGCTATTTTTATTTATTTTAAAATAGCCAATTTATTCAAAACGACGCTTCGGGCCATAAAGCGACTGTGGCGCTGTTTTTCTTCAGATTTGATTTACACATATCTGAAAATCTAACCATTGGATCTTCACAAAATTTACATCATTAAAAAAATCTTTTCAAAACGAATCCAATGGTTCCAGTTTCGGGAAATTCCGACGGTCGGATCTCCCGGTATAATCGTTTGAAGTTTCAGTTTCAAAATACGAACTGCAGCGTCGTTATTCGATTATATATATATATATATATATATATATGAATATAATCGATTCTGGCGCTGTTTTTCTTCAGATTTGAATTAAACATTCCAGACAATCCAACCATTGGATTTTTACAAAGTTGGTGCCGTTGGAAAGATATTTCCAAAGCGAACCCAACGGTTGTGATTTCAGGAAAATCAGATGGTCGGATCTCCCGTACAAATTGTTTGAAATCACGGTTTCAAAATACGAACTGTAGCGTCATTATTCAATATATTTTAATTCTATTTATATATATTTATATATATATATATATCGATTCTTCGATTTCAAAGCTATATTCTTTTCATACATTTGATAAAAATGATATTTTTATCTAACTGTCTTCTATTTCAACAATTCACTATTTTTAACAATTCATTTATATAATAAAAATGTGATTTTTATTGTAAAACAATTCATTTCAAAACTCTATTATTTTATATAGTTCATATAGGTAATAAAAATAGGATTTTTATTACAAAACAATTTCTTTCAAAACGAGATTATTTTATACATTTCATATAGATGATAAAAATGTAATTTTTATTATAAAACAATTTATTTCAAAATATGAACACCATTCAACACATGAATTTCAATTCAACGAATGAATATCAATTCAACACATTAAGGTTTTCTATAGTTTATATATATAGATAAAAATGTGATTTTTATATTTAAAACACGAACACCTTTCAACACATGAATTTCAATTCAACGAATGAATATCGATTCAACACATGAAGGTTTTCTATAGTTTATATATATAGATAAAAATGTGATTTTTATATTTAAAACACGAACACCATTCAACACATGAATTTCAATTCAACGAATGAATATCGATTCAACACATGAAGGTTTTCTATAGTTTATATATATAGATAAAATTGTGATTTTTATATTTAAAACATGAATACCATTCAACACATGAATTTCAATTCAACGAATGAATATTGATTCAACACATGAAGGTTTTCTATACAATGAATAAATATAGTTTCAACAAATGAAAATAATTCAAACACGTGAATATTATTCAAAATTTCGGTAGCATAACGGCAGGGTAGTTAAAACCGGGACCGTCCTTAGTACGGCTCCTCGCTCTACCTTAAAACCTCGCGGTTTTTGACAATGGGGATCATCCATCTAGTTTGCACGCAGGCGGCATGTATATATTTATTTCATTTCCACATACTAATTGTAACAACCCAGATTTTTATAACATGCTAAGACAAGAATCAAGGCAGAATTTAGTTATAAAATCTAAATCAGGAGAAACAAGTTGCGCCATTGCGTTCATCTCGGAAAAATACGCGAAATAGAGTCCGAGTTTTCGAAAATCGAAGTCCGTATGACCAAGTTATGGCCCGTCAAAGTTTTCAGAAAATTTCAAGTTCAAAAACAGTTCAAATTTGAATTCAAAATTCAAATTCAGCCAAGCAGAACAGGCGGGAAAAATTCCCGCCACCCCCAAGTCGACTGGGGAGTCGACCTGGGAGTCGACACACCCCAGGTGGTGTCGACTGCCCAGTCGACACCCCTGTCGACTTGGGTGGTCGGCCAGTTTGGCCTGGGTGCACCTGACTTGTTCCTCAAGACATGTTTGGAGGTTTGTGACGGATTTTGAGGGCTCAGATCTATCCTAGGGTTTATCCTATGGCCTAAACTACTCCTAATCTCTATAAAAAGACCCCTAAGCCTACCCTAAACCCTCACAAATCACTCATGCCACGAAGTGCCACCAAAATCTATCTTGATCATGGCCTCCATCTCCAACTCCAAGAGCTCATGCATTCAAATCGGATCCGAATCAAAGGTGCTAGCTTGTCAAGGGAGTGAATCAACGTTGCTATGCAAGTTTCATGACGATTCTTCAACAAAGGAGCCACCTTTCTTCGTCAAGACGATGCATGATCCTTCCCTAAGCCTCGCTATGTAAGTTCTTGCTACTTGTAGATTCTAACGGTGGTTCTAATGTGACATGGAATAAAATGCGATGAAACATAAGTATGCTAGCCTATGTGAACCTAATTTTGCCCCTTTTCCATGATCTATGACCTTGGGCTAAGTTTTAGCGACTTAATCATGCCACTCATGTTATGTTTAACCTAGTATATCTTGCAAGCTTGAATCTTTATCTATGGAATGTTAGCATGAACCTTTGGGAACCATTTGACTTGTGAAACATTGGCAAAGACTTGACTTTGGGGCTTATGCATGTAAATGAACCCAAACCCCTTATGTTATCATGCATGTTTGTGGCCAAATTCCCTTATGATACTATGCATGTTTGTGGCCAAATTCCCTTATGATACTATGCAGGTTTGTGGCCAAATTCCCTTATGATACTATGCATGTTTGTGGCCAAATTCCCTTATGATGCTATGCATGTTTGTGGCCAAATTCCCTTATGATACTATGCATGTTTGTGGCCAAATTCCCTTATGATACTATGCATGTTTGTGGCCAAAAACCCCTTATGATGCTATGCATATTTTGAGGCCAAACCCCCTTATGATACCATGCATATTTGTGGCCAACCCCTTTTTGGCATCGTGCATGTTTTGAGGCCAATATGTAGCATAGTGTCCTTACTATGTTGACTCGCTTTTACTTGGGTTGGAAACACGATTTGGGGTAGGATAGACGAGCGTGATTATGATATGATAATTTGACATGGGATTTCATGAAAATATAACACTCATGATACACCTAAATGGGGACATGATATGTGGGGTAAACATGGGACTTGAAACTAGACACGTATGGGTTGTAAGTGTAATATGACACTAGACCAAACATGAAAGTGGCCAACTCGAGGTTGGGTTGAGTTTGTAGCATAAATCTACCTGGACCCGCCCGGCTTAACTAGTGGCTACAAACAATAGGACCCAATGTGAGTAGTTGGTCATATAGTACTTAAAACCCGAGGTTAGACTAGGTTGTGGTGTAAATCTACCCGGACCCGCCTGGCTTAACTAGTAACCACAACAAAGTCTAATGTGAGAGGTTGGGGTGCATTAATCTAATTAATGCCACATGAAAAGGTTAAGTAATTTTGACTAATGACACTTAACCGATATGACATGAATGGGTAGGTTAAGTGGAACCGGACTTGATTTCTTAATGACACTTAACCAAACAAGACAATTAGGGGATGGGGTTATGAAATTTACACTTAACTAATCCGACTTGGTAATTAGATGGGGTTAAGTAACCTACACTTAACTAATCTAAACACGGTAATTAGATGGGGTTAAGTAACCTACACTTAACTAATCTAAACACGGTAATTAGATGGGGTTAAGTAACCTACACTTAACTAATCTAAACACGGTAATTAGATGGGGTTAAGTAAACTGCACTTAACTAATCTAAACACGGTAATTCGATGGGGTTAAGTTAAACCCTTAACCAATATAAACTTGGTAATTCAATGAGGTTAAGTAACTTATACTTAACCAATTATACATGATGATTTGATGGGGTTAAGCAACCATACTTAACCAATCTAATATGAGAGCTTGATAGGGTTAAGTCACGAGACCGTTTAAATATACTTAACCATTATAATACGATTAGTGGATGGGGTTAAGTTAACCTATACTCAACCAATCCGACTCGATAATCCGATGAGGTTAAGATAATCTATGCTTAACCAATCTAACACGATAACCTGATAGGGTTAAGATAAACAAATAATTAACCAAATTGACTTGATGATTGAATAGGGTTAAGTCATGAGCTTCTTGGTATACTTAACCAACTTGTAGGGCTAGGTCTTGGACTTGAATACTTAGCCAAATCTTGACATGATTCGTAGGCAGGTTAAGTCATGAACTTAAATGACAATACTTAACCCATTAGACAAAACCCTAGTTCAGGGGACTAGGTGGAAAACCGGGATTAACAAGGATAACGGGAAAGGAGACTAAGTGGTAAACCTTAGTTTAGAAAACTAAGTAGTAATTCTTAGTCGAGGGATTTGGACTAGTTTACAGATAGATGAGTAACCCGATACGGTAGGTCATCGCTTAAACACACGTGGAGGAGCGAATTATCTGACTTAGATAAAGGCTCCAACGAACTGGGTGACGAAGCGGTAGCTTCGGGGGACGTGAGGGTACTCTTGGTATCCCTCTGTGAGGTGGCAGATGGTCCATGAAACCTGGCCTCACAGAGATTAAGGTCTGCGGTAGAAGAGCCAAGAGTATGCCTTGGTTGCTGTGCGAGCAACCTAAAGACGGGGATGGATTAGCGTGGAGTCGACGATACTTGATTTTTGCCCTGGATAGCACGTCGTCGACTACCTACCATCTTTAGTCAATCGTGTACGTACGGAAAGGCAGAGAACTCCCAACAGACCATATACTTGCTATCGAGTTATGGGTGAGGTTGGCCCATAGGAAAGTGGGGCTATAGTGGGGGCCGGGATGTAGTTCTCATACATGATTTTTCTTGGATTTCCTTTCAGTAGTTGAGGGAGGGGTCACGTGGGACCATAGCCACGGATACAAAAACAGACCTTGATATCTGTATCATCAGACGACTTAAAGCTCCCGACCGAGTTCCGTATTTCTCGATTTGCCCTGGCATGGAACTCGGATGGCACATTGGGATACATGTGCGTTTAGACATGGAAAACGATTCACGGTACATACGTGGGATAAAGGGCGTGGTTGACCGGTGGCATAATCCCTAGTGGCCCTAGGTGGCTAAAACCAAAACCAAGTTAAGGAAACGTTCATTAGGTAGCATAATCCCTAGCGGTCCTAGGTGGCATAAATCCTAAGTGAACACACGATAGTTCATGGTAAGGAAACATAACCAGATCAAGGGTAGCAGTCCAAAACAACTTCAAGGATAAAATAGTACTACGTTGAGGTGCTATAGATTTACATGGGAAAGCCCGTATGGCCTACGGCAAAGGACTGAACTTATACATCGAAAGAAACATACGAGTTGGGAAAGCCTACATATACTATACATTAGGTTGACATGGACCATTACATGACACTGGGCATGGGACATTCATAGTTAACACATGACACGGGTTGGGATACTAGTACGAGAGGTGCAGAGCAAATATACATGATAAATACCTTGGGATGTTATACATGATAGATACCGTGGGATGTTATACATGATAGATACCTTGTGATAGTATACTTGATAGAAACCTGACGATGTGATACCTTGATTTATCTTGACACCGTAGTTCATCATGATACCTTAGTTTATCTTGCTACAGTAGTTCATCCAGTTATCTTGGTTTAGCTTATCTATCTTGTCGTCATCCTTATGTTTACTTTCAGTTTATGCATGTCATATTACCTTTACCTATTTTTATGCTGGAAGTAGATAGGAATTACCAGTCTTTATGACTGACCCCGTTTTCTTTCACCTCTTTGTCTTCCGTTCCCCCCCCCGCCCCCCAGGTTTTCAGGGAGGAAATGATGTTGTTTAGTTCGGACCTCTTATGCTTGAAGGTCATCATGTATAGCTTGGTCTTCTCTTGGCTATGGCTGCTTCACCGCTTTATTTTGGGGAATAATTTATGAAAAGGTTTTATGCTTATTTACTATTGCAAGACAGGTTTTGATGTATTCTGATTTAAAAGGCTTTAGACCTTATTTTATAAGGTAATGAAATTTGTTTACTTCCGCTGTTTTATATATGTTCTGTCTTGTAATATTTCTGTGCATGTTTACCTCGATAATGCTTCACCAAACCTAGTGCATTCCCTTTGTGAGTGACCCTAGCGGAGGTGGGGTGTTACATTTGGTACCAGAGCAGAAGGTAACCAGACTGGGCAAAAGTTTTTTTTAACCTTCTGGAAACTATTTGAGAAACCGTTTACAAAGAAGCATTTTTCAAGAAAAGTTTTTTTAAAGGCTATTCCCCAAAAGCCATTAGCACTATCCTTTGTTTCCTTGATTAAACATCTTTTCCTTTCTTTCCTCCATCTGTAGTCACAGTAGTTTTAACTGCGACTAATCCGACTCTAGCTGCGTAAGTGTTTTCCCGTGCGATGGAGGAAGTTCTCGAGAGACCGTTACCGAAGTTATAAGAAAGGATAATAAGAGTAAGGATAAAGGACACAGACTTAGGGATAAGCAACTTGTTGGTATGGCTTGATCCACAAAGGAAGATAAGGACGAGATCAGCCAGAAGGCAATCGTATGCCATCACTAGCGTACCTAAGAGGAATGGTACCGTTTCTGTTAAAGGTTTAGCCTTTCTTTTCTATCGTCCCGTCCAGACTTTGTTTTGATCATCGCATCATTTAAGTCTGCTTCGATAGTTAAGTCTCTGCACCTTAGTACTAGCATGGTAGAAGATCCCACTTTTGTCCCAAAATCTGGTTGGAGATCGGCCCATTTATTCATGACTTGTTTGGAATTGAGAGTGTAAATGCCAAGCGTTGAGATTAGAAGCAATGCTTCTATTGTTGAGCTATGGATGGGTTCTAGGGATGAAGTGGTTATCCAGTAAGGGATGCCATTCTCGGTTTTGAAAGGAGGGTAGTTAACTCTTAACTTGCCTTGGTAACACCCTCGAAGTCTCGTGTAACCTTATGAGTTCTGTCATGGTTAGTTACATAGAATCTCTTGATGCATTTATCGGAAATCTCTGATCCAATCGAGTAATGTTCGTCAATAAGACGGATGGTTCATTCCGCTTGAGCACGGGTTATAGGAATCACCCTAGTAAGTGCACGTGGTAACATGGATTGGCATCGGTAAACGAGATCCAGAATTCACTAGTGAATTTTGGAGAGCTTGCATGAGTACACAGATATGGTTGAGCTAAGTATACTAGGGAAAGAATAAGCGAAAATGGAACGAGAGGCGATAGTGAAATGACTTCCAACTCATACCTTGGAAATAGGAATCAAGGAGCTACGAAATCATGAAGTCAAAGGCGGTCAAGGAACAATGGAATTAAGCTCATGGAAATGCGGCTTAGACGCGCGCATCATGTCTCTTTTTAAGAGTATATCGTTGATCCCTGGTTCTCCTGTAGAGCTTGCTTGCATGCTATCGCTTGGTGGATATCCTCTCGATCCTGTTTCCGTTGCAAACCCCGTAAGGAGTTTATCTTGTTTATCTCCTCGATCCTATCTTGGGAACCTTAGGTAGAATTCTATGGATGTAAACATGTATTTGAAACATGTTATGATTGATATGGTTGCAAATGGTTGCAAGTGGTTGCTCGTGGATGCGCAAATACATGTTAGATACTAGATTGACGCACTCACATTTTGCATTGCATATGCACGAGTATTTATACTTGTTTGAAAGTTAATGTGTTGTCATGTGGATGTTGCATATGAATGAATGTTTGTGCACGCATATAGTACTTATATGACTAGGATTATTTGCATATGTGTTGGACTCATGGCACTAAACATATTTTGCATTAGAAAGATCATTCAGGCATGATCATTAGCATTAGCTAAGGAACATATACACACACTTTCTGCATGTGTTCATAAAGCATTAGGAATCTTTTAAGGACCATGGTTGCCTGTGGATGATGTTTTGAGTAGATGGATGATGGATGATAGGATACGTTCTTCCTAACTTGGAGATTTCGGGGACGAAATCCTTTAAGTTGGGGAGAATGTAACAACCCAGATTTTTATAACATGCTAAGAAAAGAATCAAGGCAGAATTTAATTATAAAATCTGAATCAGGAGAAACGGGTTGCGCCTTTGCGTTCGCCTCGGAAAAATACGCGAAATAGAGTCCGAGTTTTCGAAAATCGGAGTCCGTATGACCAAGTTATGGCCCGTCAAAGTTTTCAGAAAATTTCAAGTTCAAAAACAGTTCAAATTTGAATTCAGAATTCAAATTCAGCCAAGCAGAATAGGCGTGAAAAATTCCCACCACCCCCAAGTTGACTGGGGAGTCGACTTGGGAGTCGACACACCCCAGGTGGTGTCGACTGCCCAGTCGACACCCCTGTCGACTTGGGTGGTCGGCCAGTTTGGCCTGGGTGCACCTGACTTGTTCCTCAAGACATGTTTGGAGGTTTGTGATGGATTTTGAGGGCTCAGATCTATCCTAGGGTTTATCCTATGGCCTAAACTACTCCTAATCTCTATAAAAAGACCCCTAAGCCTACCCTAAACCCTCACAAATCACTCATGCCACGAAGTGCCGCCAAAATCTATCTTGATCATGGCCTCCATCTCCAACTCCAAGAGCTCATGCATTCAAATCGGATCCGAATCAAAGGTGCTAGCTTGTCAAGGGAGTGAATCAACGTCATTTAAATACCATATTCGTTATTACAATTCAATTCTAAACTGAATTAAATATTATAATTAATCCAATTCACACCATATTTCCATTTCAGCTATATTTTGATTATTTCAGAATTAAATATATTATCCTGTTAATTATATTAATTAAATAGTCAATATTATTTAATTAAACAACCATTTAATTCTCTAAATCACTATTTAAACAATTAAATTAATTAATTATTATACCGTAAAAATATGGGTCGTTACAGGAGAGGTCCTCGCATATCCGGTCGGTCTCCAAGTACATCTGGACGATCACCACTTATTACCTTGTCTTGGGTGTACAGCCCAATCAAGACATCAGTAATCATCCATATGATGTGAAGACCTCCGGTCTTCAACCACCGTCTTCATCCTCGACACATCGTCGAATCAGTTATTCAGAATTGGATAAACCCGGTCTTTCTGAATAACTCACGTATATAATAAACAAGTGCTATAAAAACACAATATATGCCTCATTCCAATCCAGATTATTCCTTTATTCAAATATTCTTATACTTTGGGAAAGGTTCCCATTAATTTTATCGAAGATAAATTCTTTAAATTTATTCTTTAATCTTCCTTTGGATATCATTTCAATCTAATTAAAGATGCATTAAAACTCCACTTGTTTTTAATCTTCCCAAAAATCAATATTAATGATTGTTTAACTTGGGAAATCATATCCTGTCTTTAACTGGGTTAAAGAACCAATGTCACTTAAAACACAGTTCACGATAAACCCAAAATCACATTCCATTCCATCAGCCTTTAACCGTAAATTAGCAAGTGAATAATTCCCTAAGTTTTAACCCCGAAGGCCGAAACCAACAACAGATCAATACCCAGAAAAGCATTCAACTTAACTAATCTCCAGTTAGTTTCTGATTTTCTTAACTCCATTGGGTCTAAGAATAGTACTATTAAAGATACCATTCATGACAACCCAAAATCTTATTTCGGTCTTTAACTAGGTTAAAGAACCAATGTCCTTTAAAACACGGTTCACGATAAACCCAAAATCACATTCCATTCCATCAGCCTTTAACCACAAATTAGCAAGTGAACAATTCCCTAAGTATTAACCCCGAAGGCCAAAACCAACATCATATCAATACCCAGGAAACCATTCAACTTAACTAATCTCCGGTTAGTTTCTGATTTTCTTAACTCCATTGGGTCTAAGAACAGTATTATTAAAGATACCATTCACGACAACCAAAAATCTTATTCCTGTCTTTAACTGGTTAAAGAACCAATGTCCTTTAAAACATGGTTCACGATAAACCCAAAATCACATTTCATTCCATCAGCCTTTAACCGTAAATTAGCAAGTGAACAATTCCCTAAGTATTAACCCTGAAGGCTGAAACCAACATCAGATCAATACCCAGGAAATCATTCAACTTAACTAATCTCCAGTTAGTTTCTGATTTTCTTAACTCTGTTGGGTCTAAGAACATTATTATTAAAGATACCATTCACGACAATCCAAAATCTTATTCCATTGTTAATCAGGTTAAAGAACAAGTGTTATTTAAAACACCATTCACGATAAACCCAAAGACCAATTTCAATTCAATTCCAATTATATATTAATTAATTGGTATACTTCATTAAATCTATATAAAAATATTTAATCTTTTCACAACTAGGTTTAAGAACTGTGTTAATGAAGACACCATTCACGACAAACCCAAAATCACATTTGAAATTAAATACAAGGCTCTGAATAGAAAATATATCGGCTTATATTCAATATCAAATTCTGGAGTCACAAATACCGTATCGGAATAACGATATATATATATATATATATATATATATATATATATATATATCTTCCAAATTCCTCCACATATCCGTATAATCACGGAATCAAATATCGAAATATTTCGAAGATAATTTAGATTCAAATCCATTCCAATTCATATATTGGAAATTCTGGTTATTTTTAAAACCATTTCAAATCCAATTTATTTATTTAAAAATATTGGATTATAATTCTAGTTCATAGCTAGTTCATTTCAATAAAAATATATTTTTATCCATTCAAATATGGAACTTTTCATTTCAATTCTTTACAAATCATTTCTTATGATTTTACACCACTTATTGATATTTTTGATAATTTTATCAAGCCCGTACAGTCGATATTCATAAACGGCCATCGAACTGCACTTATACCGAACTTTTCCAAATTTGATTTGGACATAATTACAAATCCAACCATTAGATTTCAAATCTCTAATATTCGTTGGAAAGCTCTTTTCGATACGAACCCAATGGTTCTGGTTTTAGGAGAAACCGACGGTCGGATCTCCTGTAATGTCCGTTCGAAGTCAGTGGTCGAAATTCATGAACTGCCCCTACGCGGCGCGCTCTATTCAGGCCATTATATATAAATATTTATATATAATATATATATATTATATATATTTTGTCGATTTCCTTTTAAAACGTATTTTATAAATTGCTTTAAATTTGTTTTCAAAACGATTTCAACTTCATATTCAGTTTCAAATCAAAATTGAATATTCCATATAATCGATATATACATGATAGTATTTTCAAAACAATAGATTTCGAAATCATTTCCTTTTCGATATTCATTATAAAAATGAATAAAATCGATATAAATATCGTTCAAGTCAAAATGGCATTAATTAATCAACACGGCTTAATATATTTAAATATTTTCGTGTCCATCCCAAATCGGACATAAAAATCACATTTTGATCCATTACTGAATATTATTTTAAAATATTCATTATTTTAAAATATACATTCTTTCTGAACTGGAATCAGACACAGTCAATTACCATATAATTTTATTTATATGGATTTCATATACACATGGTACACAACAATAACCAAATACAGTCAACCATCATCCAGAGTGCATTCTACATTGCATGAGCATTAAATACGAATATTCAACGCTTACAAAGCTTGTCAACCAATCGATTGACATACAACTAACTACTGGTATTAGTATATGTCCAATATCATCCCAATACCCATGTGGGGTTTCAACAAACAAATAATGAATTTTATTTGTGCAGTTAGGCGATGTGTAAAATTTATCATCCCAATCCATGTCAGTCAAATGTGTGTACAAATACAAATCGTCCGATTTGTAAATGAATATTTATTTTATTCATATTCCCGTTAAAAATTATATTTTTAACTATAAAATATTTTATTCCGTTTTCCACATCACACAATCAATTTTCACAACACAATCAATCAAACAAGTCATCCATGTTCTGTGGACGATGGGTGTCGGGTGCTGCTAAGCACCGTCTGCATCCTACTACATATTTTTAACTAGAAATAAAATTAAAGTGAGGAGTTCTCACCTTTGGGATCTTTCCTCAATTCTATTCTGAATTTCTAAACCATTTGGTTTTGTCTGCAATGCCAATGCAGTCTTCTCTACGTTGTTCATATTAAAAATCGCATTTTTATTTCAACGCTATAATGATCACATTTTTATTTCAACGCTATATATATAATAAAAATCAGATATTTATTTCATTTCACATAAAATAAAATTCATATTTTTATTTCACTTCTCTATACGTAAAATCATATTTTTATTTCGCCTTCGTATATATAAAAATCTAATTTTTATCTTCCCTTTCTACATATAAAAATCACTTCTTTTATAAATTAAAAATCACTTCTTTCTACATGATGTTTATATCTTGAATTGATGTTTATTTTTTAAATATCACATTTTTATAACTCCATTTTCTATATAAAAATTATATTTTTATATTGCTACTTATATAAAATTCAGATTTTTATATCGCTATTATAAAAATAAAAATCGCATTTTCATATCGTTGTCATATATATAAAAATCACAACTTTATATGTTATTCATATACATAAAAAATCAAATTTCTATATAGTTTTAAAAATCTAATCTTTAACATTTTAAGAATCAAATCTTTTTGCTAACAACAATCTAATCTTTTCGCTAACAAAAATCTAATCTTCTTCATGTTAAAAATCTAATTTTTATACTCTATTCATACATAAATAAAGACTAAAATAAATTTAAATTAGAACTTATTTACCTTCCTATTTACGGGGGGGAATGGGCAGAGGCACGGATGGTTGGAGGACGGTGCAGGAGGCGGTGGTCGGGAGAGGGCGTGCCTGGGTGGCAGATTAAGGGGGCCGACATTAGTTTTTGGCTTTGGGGGTTTTAGTGTTCGCGGAAATTGAACGGGGATAGGAGAGATACGCTAGGGTGGAGGAAAAGAGGGGGGTTGGCGTCGTGTGGTGGCGCCGGGGTTCAGATGAGCGGCCGCAGCGATCTGCGTGGGGGCGCGACGCGTGACAGCGGTTCCCCATTGCTCTTTCCCCTTTTTTTGGTTATCTTCAGAAGTCAACGGGTAATGAGTGGGGAGACGGTTAAGGAGAAAGTGAATATATTTTATTTTTAATTTATTTAATTCTCAAAAGAAATATGTTTTTCGTTTGAACTCCAATCGAGACCCAACAACTGTCACCCTTAGCTAACTACCCTATTCCGAAAATAATGGGATATGTTTCGTAAGTCAGTTTGGTTGTTTCGACCAGTTTCCGTCAAAATCAAAATATAAATCTATATATTGAATATGAACGTACATTTTAATTTGCCGGGGCCACATACTAACTCTAAATATTCCCAAAAATTATTTCTTGCTTTGTATTGATGATACGGTCCTTACAAAACTAATTTCGTCAAATTTGGAGACCATTCGAAAAATGTCATTTTCTGGTCGATCCAAATTGACTGAAATTAACAAAACACGTTTTCCTTCGCCACGCTCACATATTGATTCGAAAAATTATGAATTTTGGAATCAAGCAATAAGTTGAGATCCCGGATCCAACAAAAGTGGTTTTGTCGAAAACGGAGGTCGTTTGCAAAATTTCCATTTTTAAGGGCCAAAAATTCCATAGCGACTATTCTGAATTTTCAACGGCGCATAGCTTTTTATTCCCTCTATGAAATTTTGATTGTTCGGATTCATTGGAAAGATATCTTCAAATAGGTTCTAATATTTTTGGTTTCACTAAAATCCAGTTTATTTTGAATCCTGTACCTTCATTTGAAATTTGAAATCGAATTTTCAAACTACCGCGCCATTTTCAATTCCTTTTATAATTAAAATAAATAATTATATTCTTACGTCGATTCAAATAAATATATACGTTCTAATTCTATTCAAAATAAATTTCTCGTCGCTATTATTTAAAATAAATCATTTTAAATATTCAAAATTCATTAAAATTTCCAAAATAAAATTTTTAAATTTGTTCGGATTTTCCAGGTTGTTACACCTTCTGGAGGGAGGTCAGGTAAGTTCTTGGGCTCTTTTTGTGGATAAGCTAGCCAAGCGCATCGGACGCATAGGCCCAGAGAATGACCAACAAAGCAGGTACATCCTCTACTTTGACAACAAAAGCCCAAGGAGTGGCTCAGGAAGCACATATGGCCTCTACTTCATAAATCAAATTCAAAAGGGGTGCCAAGACAATTAATGCTAGAAGGGGTTTCCGGTCTTCTATCTATAATACCCGAATCTTGGTTGATTCGGCTCTTCACAAACCTAGGAATAGGTTTCAAGTCCTCTATTTATAATACTCGAGACTGGGTTGATTCGGCTCTTCACGAATGCCGGAAGGGGTTTCCGGTCTTCTATTTATAATATCCGAATCTAGGTTGATGCAGCTCTTCACAAATGTCGTAGGGGGAGTTCCGGTCTTCAATCATAAATCGTTCGAATAAGGCACAATTCGGGACTTTATTAATGCCGGAAGGCAATCTCTGTTCATAATCTTTAATGCCCGAATCTGGGTCGGATTGGTTTCTCAACAAAAAGTAAATCCAGAAGCAGGTCCGGTCTTAAATCTCAACACTTAAACCCAGGATGATCCTGAAGTAAATCACAGTTGGATGGGGTTCCGGTTTCGTCACAATACCCCAAACTTGGGTGGGGTCAGAATCTTGAATCTAAACAAGAAGGAATTCCTTGTCCCTCTCGAAAATTCGAGTATGGCTCAAAATTACAATTTCGTTACTACCAAGGATGAGCTTATGATGCTCTCAGGAAAGTGTCCTTAACCTATACATTCATTAGTTTATTTTCCAACATATTAGTCGCTTGCACAACCCTAAAAACGACATAATATCATAACACTGGTTCGGGGAAGAACTTAGGAAAGATCCCAAACATTTCCAATAGCATCCTATAACTTGGACTATCCCTTTTTTCCAGGCGATCATTCATTGGGAATTTTCCCAAGGGTAATCACTACAGAAAGAACTTTTTTTTACTAACACTTAGCACAAGTAGGTTTCCACTCATTACAACACCCGGGGTTATAGTAACATTGTTTCTGACAAAAGTGGTACATCATATAAGTCACACAACACATTGACATGCCCACCGGAAGTGACGACATAAACCAATACACAAACACAGTCATCGTTTTGAAAAAGTTCACATCACAAACATACAAGAAAGTTCTATCACTCCGAATCAGGTTTTGCAAAGCGAATTCTAAAGAAGCGCAGTTCTCTTTAGCTTTCTTTAGTTCATCCTCCAACTTATCAGTTCGTTGGTATAATCTACCTACCGCCGCGTCTGAGCTCTCAGAGGATTTTGTTGCTAACCTACGTTGCAAATTGCAAATAATTTCATCTTTCTCCTTCAGTTGTTTTTCCAAATAGGACACTTGTTCCTTGAGATCATGACTACTGTCTTTTGGAGATATTACATATTTTTATAGCCCGACAGGGGGGCATTGCCAAAAATATCTTTGTAACCAACGACGTTCGAAGTTTCCTATCTCAATTGTGAAAAGGGGGTCTAGAATGAGTCCTCCTAGATACAGACAAGATGAAATATTGTAGTACGTAAAACACAAATATCAGGTATACACTAATTACATCATGCATTCTAGGGAAAAAAACAATCATATGACCATTATCAATTCATACACACTATAGATACCATGTCCACACTGGCATATTACTACAACACCATAAACCATCAAATATTGCGAGAACCACATAATTCATGGACAAATCAAAAGAAAATGTGTACTTCATACAATAACATTCAAAACCCCTTGTTAAATTGTTTTAGCTGAACCAAACTCCTTGAGAGTCCCCCCTCCATGTATTTTTAAACGCAAAGTTTAAAAGCATAATTGTGACTCACATCTTCAGAGAAGCAGACAACAACTATAACATCTGAAGACTAGTCATTAATGGAATTCAAGGAGAAGGAAAGCACTTAGAAAGCGAAAGCCATACCTATGTGACATCGACGTCGGACTGATCGGGAGTCCTTTTCTTCTTGGAATCTAAAGAACCACCTTCTTTAGAAACCAACTCCCTTGAGGCGAGAGAGGATGCTCTGTCACCCTTCCCGGGCCTACCTTGCTGATCTTTGTGTTCTTCCATCTCTCCTTCTGTTGTGTTTTCTTCCTCCACTTCCTCCTCATAATCCTCAAAAAATTCATTAATAAACAAAAGCGATGAGGAGTTTATCTTGTTCATTGAAGGAACCTTATGCTCTTGTCTCACTTGCTCAATCTTCTCTAGAACTCTGTCTCGGACGGAGGGATCAATCGAAGAGAAGTTAAATTCTGAAAGCCTTTCATAGTTGTCTGAGAAAACAAGGATGAGGGCATCTTCTACTACTCCATAGCTATATTGTTAAAATGGACGTTCCAAAAATTGGAAATTCTATCACCAACCTCATAAATGATTATTTTTGTGGTGGAGAGTTGAGTATTCATATTGTCCACCTCGGCAGCACAATCAATCCCTAGCTCCAATTTCTCTGCCTTAAGATCTTCGACTTGCTTCATCACTTCCTCCTTAGCCTTCCTATCCTCATCTAATGAGACCAACAACTCCCTGCGTTCATTATCTCCCTCCGTTTTCTCCCACAACAAAACGTTCACCCTATCGAACAACACCCTATTTTCCTCCCCTAGAGTGTTGACCTTGGCCGCCGAGGTGGAAGCTAATCCCTGGGAGACATACCAAGTTTTCATCATCTAAAGAAGAGAAGTACGCTAAGTCTCTCAAAAAAAGGTATATGTATGTATAATACCAAAAGGTAATGCCTTATTTTTTTGTATGTGGAGATCTTCCGAGTCCAAAGAGGCAAAAGTTGAGGTAATATTAGCAACTTCGGGAGATGAAAGAGCAAGTTTTACAAGCCTATCAAAATCTGAGACTGGCGAAGGAGGTGAGGAAGAGGAAACATGATGAGAGGAGGAAGGTGCTGGGAGATCATGCCTTCCCCCACCTATCTCACCAAAAGCATCGAAGGGGACAGGGATACTCGTGGACTTACCTTTTGGAGAGACATCGGGGGAAGCATCAACATCAACCACCTGTTCATCAGCTATAGTAGAAGGGTCAAAACTCTGCCTTGCTTTTGGAGTAGCAGCAATGTCTCCTGAGAAGCCAACTGGCTTGTCACACTTAGACTTCTTCGATGCAGGATCAGTGGCGGATTGAGCAAGCCTCTTCATGACTTGGACACTGGACTGGCTATAAGCAGCAAGGGCAGTTGCGTCCTGAGGGGCTAAACATCCTATAAAAAGATAAGGATGAATTAGAGAATGCAACAACCAAAAAACCAGAGAAGGAACGACGAATGTTGTCAAAATAAATGAACAAATCTCGTCCAAACCACTTGGATGGATGGAGAGCTTGTGTTGAAGTAGAGTTCAACAGTAATCCTTTAGAGCCAAAGAATTGGATCGGAGGTTGCCCCAATATCTTCTGTCCAGAAGGAAGCAAGCAATATTCATGAAACTTGTCAGCAATCAAGAGAAATGACCGGCACATGTGCTTCACCAGTACTTGAAAGATAGCATCGACCACTCGAGCCTCCTTCGAGGTTGAAATCGCGTCTTTAGAGGGCGGTTCTGTGATGAGAGGAAGATACAGATAAACTAAAACCATAAGAAAGGGACATTTTACCTTCCGATATAAGAAACCTACCGTCGTCAACAAATTTACCTGATATATTGAGGGGACATCTGACAAGGAAATATTGGTCCTCCCACGGCCTAGTTTTGTTAATACCATCACTAACCAGTCTTCAATTGTAGCTCGATGCCTCAATCGCACGTCCTCTAATGTGCACCAAGTTCCATAGCAGGGCGATACAAGAAACACGGAACTCGGTCGGGAGCTTTTCCATATCTGTACAGGCCCGTCTTTAAGAGCCTCTGCAAATATTCATAGTGTCTGTTTTCACGGTGGCTATGGCCCCACCTAGGCCCCTCACTCAACTAGTAAAGGCTACAAGAGCTAAGCGACATGCCCCTAATAACAAATAATATAAACATCCATTTGGTGTCTTCCCTCAAACCCTTACCCCAATAGTGAAAGGTGAATGGTATCTTGGGTTTAGCTCTAGTCTTTCCGCATCTCACTGGCTGTCGATGACGGGTATCCGACGATCTACTATCCTTGTTGGTCGTGACCCTTCGCCTCCCCATTGAGGCAACTGCTAAATCACCCTAGTTCACCGCGTCACAGCATTCTGACTACATAGCTACTTCTGCAGTCAAGGCCCACCCACCTAGTAGTTACGCGCAGACCCAACTTCTGCGAGCATAGCCTAAAACATCTGCCACTACACAGAGGACTACTAGGAGCACCTTACGTACCTTAGGAAGCCGCGTGCTTCCCCTTCCTATCCTTTGGAGCTGTAAGAACAATCAGATGAATATACACTCCCCTCGTGCTTATTAAACCATTATGATCTACTCCGTTGGGTTATTCACCCTCAAACGTGCGGACTGGTCCAAGCGCCATACTTTAATATGTTGTTAGACCATATGTCTAAACAATCTTTTACGCGCTTGCTGTAATGACCCGAAAATCTGAACCAGTTTGAAAATTTTATTTTAAGAAATTTTGTTGGGTTTTTGAGTCAAAATTTCAAATTTCAAATTTTAAATAACTTTGAAGCAGTTGAAAATGACCATTTTGCAAACGATCTCGGAATCCGACGAAACCACTTTCATTGGATCCGGAATGTCATAATATGGCTAAGTTTCAATTTTTAGAATTTTTCGATTTAATATGTGAGCGTGGCGTAGGAAACTGTGTTTGGTCAAATACAGTTGAAATTGAACAACGTGTAAATAGCCATTTTTCAAAAGAGCTCAGAATTGAACGAAACGAATTTTGTTGTGATCGTATCGTTATAAGAAAGCCAAAAATAATTTTTCCGGATTTTTCTGAGTCCGTATGTGGCCTCAGGAAATTATGTACGTTCGAATTTAAATTAAACAATTTAATTTGAAAATAAAATAAAACCAGTCGGTAACTTCAGAATTGGACCATGGGGATAGCACCATCGCGTTCAGAAGGCATGAAAATGTTAAGATCGACAGTCGTTGAGCGCGAATCAGAGTCCATTTGAGAGAATGGTAATTTCTCGGATAAATTAATTAATTAATTTATTAATTAATAATTAGAAAACCCTAAAATACATGTATAAATACGGACCGTATTTTGCTACAGTCTTCTTCCTCTTCGTTCTTCTTTCCGCCGCCGAACCCATTCACCCTCAAAACTTTGACCATCGATTTCTCCTTCCATACTCCACGAAATCAAGCATACCATATACCGTTTCGAAGAGGAGAGCGAGGCCTTCAATCTCCGACCAACCTCACCCCTCCTCGTCGCCCGAGCCGCCGCCAGCATCCCCGCGAACACACGCCGAACGCACGGCCGTGGGGCCCACACGCCACCACCGAACACCACCATCTTCTCGGCGCACCTCGGCCTCTCCAAGCCGGTCATCGTCCAACAAACGGTTCGCAAAACCATCAACCACAGACTTCGAAAAGTGGATTTGAATTTCTGAACCAAAACTGAGTTTCTACGGTATGTTTGATTTCAGATTTTGTAACACTTATAAGCGTCGCAGAACAGTTGTTAAAAGTCAGATTAATTTAAACCTTGATAACTTATGCATACGAACTCGGATTCTGAAAATTCCAGATCCGACGGATTCGTAATTCAGAGGGCTGCGTTTCAGGACTGATTTGGGGAATTTCTGAAGTGGTTTAGATTTTTGGGATTATTATTTCATCTTATCCAGTCAAGGTGAGAGATTCATACCGAAAATTTATTTTTGAATGAATAAATGTTTAAGGGTATATGTGGTTTGAAATTGACAACCCAATCGTATTCTATGCTATGATGATAAAATTGACACCATTATAAATTGTTTGATGTTATGATAAAAATTTTCCACCATTATATTTGCGATGCTATAACGATGAAATTCACACCAATATGTTTGCGATGTATGACATGATAAAAATTGACACCTTTATATTTGTGATGTTATGACATGATTAAAATTTACACCATAAATTGTTCATGTATGTTGTGTTGACTTTTGATATGTTAAAATATAAAATATTAAAATTGTCCATGAATGTTGTATTGACCTTTTGTTATGTTAAAATTTAATATAAAGAAATTTGTTCATTGTATGTTATATTAACATTTTAATATTTTAAAAATAAGAAAATGAATGGTATGTTAAAAAGCATTTTTATCATGTTAAAACATTAAGAAAATGAATGGTATGTTAAAAAGCATTTTTATCATGTTAAAACATTAAGAAAATGAATGTTATGTTAAAAATCATTTTTGTTAAGAAAATGAATGTTATGTTAAAAATCATTTTTGTTAAGAAAATGAATGTTATGTTAAAAATCATTTTTTTGTCAAGAAAATGAATGGTATGTTAAAAAGCATTTTTATCATATTAAAACATTAAAAATGAACTGTATGTTAAAAACCTTTTTGTCATGTAACAAAAAAAAAAAAAAAAAACATTGTAAAAGAAAATTAACACTTCTTTTATGTTAATATATGTGCACTGAAAAGATAAGAAAAATTAACATTTCTTTTAATGATTAATATTTATGAAGTGAAAGAGATAAGAAAGTTAACATTTCTTTTATGTTAAAATATATGAATTGAAAGGTATATGAAGTATTAACATTATTTTTAATGTTAAATAAAAGAAATTAAACTGCATGAAGTGTCAACATTATTTTTGTGTTGCATAAAACGACATTTTGTCAAAATAGAAAAGTAGAAAGTTGCATTGCACAAATTGATATTTTGTCAAAATAGAAAAGTTAGAACTTGCATTGCATAAAACGACATTTTGTCAAAATAGAAAAGTTAGAACTTGCATTGCATAAAACGACATTTTGTCAAAATAGAAAAATAGAAAGTTGCATTGCACAAATTGATATTTTGTCAAAATAGAAAAGTTAGAACTTGCATTGCATAAAACGACATTTTGTCAAAATAGAAAAATAGGAAGTCGCATTGCACAAAATGACATTTTGTCAAAATAGAAAAATAGAAAGTTGCATTGCACAAAACGATATTTTGGCATAATAAAAAAAAATAGGAAGTCGCATTGCACAAAACGATATTTTGTCATAATAAAAAAATAGGAAGTCGCATTGCACAAAATGACATTTTGTCAAAATAGAAAAATAGAAAGTTGCATTGCATAAAACGATATTTTGTCAAAATAGAAAAATAGGAAGTCGCATTGCATAAAATGACATTTTGTCAAAATAGAAAAATAGGAGGTTGCATTGCATAGAATGACATTTTGTCAAAATAGAAAAAAAAAGGGGGAAATGAAACATAGGAGAAGATCTATATTATTTATGATGTATAAGGGTTACACCCTAGAAAATGCCCATTGTTCAAAATGTAAAGGGGAAAAGTAAAAAATCAAAATGGATGGAACGGCGACAAAGTCGCCTCTGACCTGAAGCGTCGTTAATTAAAGAAATTAATTATATTTAATAACTAAGGCAAGGACTTATTGTTATAAAACATCATAACGATATGAAATGTGTTTTTCTCTTAATTATGAACGCGAGATTGTTTGGGAAGTCCGGGTTCATCCCATTCCAAACGGTTTTACGATTTCAAGAATCAAAAGATGAAGACGGCGTATGAAGACCGTAAATCTTCCCTCGAATGGACAACGACCAAGACTCTGAATTGGGTAGCTCCCGATTTACGAGTCGGGGTAATTGCCCAAACGTATGCGTTGATTTCACGGGTTTGACCCTAGTTCAGACCTAGAGCATGGGTGTAAATGGATGGCATGTCTGACACCGTATCCCATTAAATATCATGCTGTCGATTTTCTGCTAATATAAAAATGTTGGTGGTAGAGAATTCATTCTCTACTTAACACCCGTTTATATGTTGGCAGACGGTCGATGGTACGGTATGGAATGGCGGTGTGGCGTGCTAAGATGAAATGATCAGGGTTTCTTGTTGAAAAGCAAAATTCTGTGGTATGGTATACACGACCTCACGAGCCTCACAAACCGGTAGAGTCTAAAAAGGGGGAAGGGAACGCAGGGAAAGTAGCACGTTTCTTTCTAGTTAGTAGTCATTTTACTTTTTGGAGGATGATGAAATGAGGCGCCTCGGATAGGTCCTATAGGACCGGGGAACGTGTGCTTAGGAATTGCCAATCCTCTAAGTTGTATGTGAGGACCGGCCCTGCAGGATCCAAGGGTTAACTGCGGGTAATCCTGAGACGTTGACTAGAGCGTCTCGAAATCGGTAAGGAGTCCTCCCTAGCCTGGACTCATGATGGAAACCCAAATTTCCAATACGACCCTGACGGATTTGTTTGTATTACTAGTATTGGAGGCATAATATATGGTACCTATGCTTCCTAGGATTAATACATTGCTTTGAATTATTTTAAAACATATACACCATAATAATAATATTAGTTTCGTATTTGGCGTATTTAGCATGTTTAACCACCATAA
Organism: Allium sativum; assembly: GCA_030737875.1. Lineage (NCBI taxonomy): Eukaryota > Viridiplantae > Streptophyta > Magnoliopsida > Asparagales > Amaryllidaceae > Allium > Allium sativum. Next base: position 888,986,317 of record CM060916.1, on the reverse strand, counting down.
GGTAAAACTCTATCCTCTTGGTGTGCGTTGCATTGTGTGATGGGACCTGAGTCTTATGGTGGTTCCATTTTTCAAAAGACATTGCGCTGTGTTACGTTTTATTTATTTGTACTGACACTGTAGTTATGCACGGCAATCCATTGGTACAACCCGTTCCACGTTAGCGGCGTGGTCCTTAGATTTGCCTTATTAGTATGAGTAATTTTAGTTAAGAACTCTCACACCAGTCCCACGACTGACCCATTGTTTGTTTCACCTTTTTTTTTTTTGCAAACTTGGGTGCCCTCTCTTCTACTCGGGCAGCCAAGTAGACAGGTTCTTATTCTGCTTGGAGTTTCTTTGGAGCTACTTTTATCTTTTCGCTTGGAGTTGCTTTGGTGAAGATAAGGTGATGGAGCTTTGAAGATCTATCTTTTCGTTTATCGCATTTTTCTTTCCTTTTTTTTTCAGACTTATTTCCATTCCACGTTCTTTTATTTGGAGTTGGAACTTATGCAATTCTCTGAAAACCTGCTGTAATAATTTAGATTCTGTGACTGTGGATTTTCTATTGCTGATGACATTATATATCCGCTGCTATAATGTTGTTGTTATATGGATTTCCTGTGCTATGTTGTTTTCTGTGATTTGTTGTACTATATTTATGTTGTATTCCATATGATTACTCCTTGCTTTCACTTGTGGAAGTTTTGGGGGTCGTCACAGTTGGTATCAGAGCTTTGGTTTACAAAGCGGAATATAACATATTTATAGTAACTCGTTTACGTAGAATCACATTATTCTACGGCGAACATTTCATAAGAATACATAATAGTCGGTCACTTTATCATCATCTTTCACCTATCCCTTTTCCTTATCACTTCTTAAAAATCATCGTCATTAAGGTTGTCCTGACTCTTCCCTTGATTGTACAGAACTAACTTAAAATGAGTACCGCTGCTGCAAGAGCTGCTAGAGCTGCTAGAAGGAGGCAAAATACCACTGAAACTGAGGAACCCACTGTCCAACAACAACCACCACCACCACCGCCACCTTTTGACTTGGACAAGGTGGCAAAGAAGTTCAAGAATTTGGGTGGAGTTCCATTCACCGGTTCTGAGACCGTGGTACAAGCTCAGGCGTGGCTGAAAAATTGTGAAAAGATATTTGGAGGACTGGGACTTGATGGTCAAAGAAAGAGGTTCACTGCAGCATGGCATCTTCAAGGTGAAGCGCAAAACTGGTGGGAGGTAGTCAACATTGGAGGCGACGAAGATAATATGTCTTGGGACAGATTTAAAGAGCTCTTCAACGACAAATACATTCCGAGGCAGGAAGTAGAAAGGCTACACGACGAATTCTCCAATCTGAGGCAAGGCGACAAGTCCATTTCAGAGTATGTTCGTAGGTTCGAGGACCTTTCCCGTTACGCACCTGAACTGATTCGAGATGACTTTCAGAAGAATAAGAGATTCATAAATGGCCTTGCAAGGAAATATATTGACAGAGTCACTGCCCACATCGACCTTTCCTTCAATAAGATGGTGGAGTTCGCTTGCCGTTATGAAGAGAATGACAAGAAGGTTCCTCAGCAGGACAGAGAGAGGAGCTTAGCCAACAGCAACAAAAGGAAACAACCAGAAAAGAAAGCTGAAGGCAGTAATTCTGGAGCTGCTAAGACATTTGACAAATCCAAGGTCCAGTGTTACAACTGTCAGAAGTTCGGGCATTATAGCAAAGACTGCAGAGGTCCGAAGAGGGCCAGGGGTGATGATAGCAAAGATTGCTACAACTGCCATAAAAAGGGCCATATTAAGGCCAATTGCCCACTGTTGAAAGGAGCCCAGATTGCACATGTCTATGAGGGGGCAGGTGCACCATCTTCCTCTGCACCTACTGAGGGAGGTAAGTCTGATGTTCTGGATGGTACTGTTTCTATCAAAAATATTCCTGTTACTGCTTTATTTGACACGGGTGCGTCAAGGAGTTTTATTTCTAGCAACGCGATTAAGAAGTTGAAATTAAAGCAAAGAAATCTTAAGAAGCCAATTAATGTTCATAATCCGGTAGGAGGTTCTATCGTCCTCGATTTGTACTGTAGGGTGCCTATTTCCTACTCTTATTTTCAATTTCCTTTTGACTTGATCGTCATGGATTTCTCTGAGTTTGATATCATCCTCAGACTAGATTGGCTCACAAAATTTAAGGCCGAGGTTAGATGTGCAGACAGGATGGTTGAAATCAAAACGAAGTTCGGTGATGTCATTTGTATACCTTGCCATGGCTCAAAGCCAGACAGGAAAGCTTTTTGGTCTTCCTTAGAAGTCACGCCCGTATCTTCAGAGAATATTCCCATTGTCAAGGATTATGCGGATATATTTGAAGAAGTAGGTAGTTTACCACCGCGAAGGGAAATCGATTTCAGAATCGATCTGGTCCCTAATGCAAGGCCGGTAGTTCATGCTGTTCGAAGAATGACTCCTAAAGAAAAAGAAGAGTTAAGTACCCAAACCAAACAGCTTTTAAAGAAGGGATTAATACGGCCTAGCTTTTCCAATTGGGGTGCAGCTGTGGTGTTTGTCCCCAAAACTGACGGCACTCTGAGGCTCTGTGTGGATTACCGCGATCTCAATAAGCAAACCTTAAAGAACAAATATCCCTTGCCTCGTATAGATGATCTGATGGACAATTTAAATGGAGCCAAGGTGTTTTCGAAGATGGACCTAGCCACAGGTTTCCACCAACTTCGCATAGCCGAAGAATGCATCCCTTTGACCGCTTTCAGAGGGCCTGACTTATTCTACGAATGGTTGGTAATGCCGTTCGGTCTGTGCAATGCTCCAGCCTATTTTGTTGACTTGATGAATAGGGTCTTCAGAGAGGTCTTGAATAAATTTGTCCTAGTCTTCATTGATGATATCTTGATCTTTTCTAAAACCAAGGAGGAGCATGAAGGGCATCTAAAAGAAGTGCTAGAGATTCTGCAAAGAAATGTTCTAAAAGCAAAATTTTCAAAATGTACATTTTGGCAAGAGGAGGTAAAATTCTTGGGCCATGTTGTGTCAAAAGAAGGAATTGCTGTGGACCCAAGCAAAATTTCCGCCATTCAAGATTGGAAGCAGCCCTCTACACCCACTGAAGTAAGAAGTTTCCTAGGGTTGGCTGGATATTACAGAAAGTTCGTCCAAAACTTTGCCAAGCTATCTGGCCCTTTAACACAACTCACAAAGAAAAACACCAAGTTCATTTGGACAGCAGAGTGTGAGGAGTCCTTCCAAAAGCTAAAGGTGAGTTTGACCACTGCTCCCGTGTTAACCATCATCGATGGCAACCAAGATTTAGCTGTCTATACCGATGCTTCTCAAAGTGGGGGTCTTGGCGCTGTATTGATGCAAAGGGGCAAAGTGGTTGCATATGCAAGCCGTCAATTAAAGCCGCATGAGAAAAATTATCGTGTCCATGACCTAGAACTTTTAGCCATAGTTTTTGCTTTAAAAATTTGGAGGCATTACCTCTTGGGCGAAAAATTCGACTTATTTACAGACCATCAATCTTTGAAATATCTCTTCGATCAAAAGGACTTGAATTTAAGGCAGCTAAGGTGGCTAGAATTTCTTGCGGCGTATGATCTCGACATCTTGTATACGCCAGGGAAAGCCAATGTTGTGGCAGACGCACTCAGTAGAAAAGCTGCCATGGTCGCAAACTTTATAGTTACCCCTTCTTTGATTGATAAAATTTCTACCCTTCAAAAGGAAGATAAGTTTATTCAAAGAATGATTAAGAGTATTCAAGAAGGAGAGAGCACGAGCTTTCAAATAGATCAAAAGGGAGCCCTTAGGTTGCAAGGGAGGATCTGTGTTCCAAAAATCCCAGAGCTCATCAGGGAAGTTTTAAATGAAGGGCACAAATCAAAGCTTTCCATCCACCCAGGCGTTAGCAAGATGTATCATGATCTAAAGCGCACGTTTTGGTGGAAAGATATGAAGAGGGATATATCCATTTACGTGAGTAGATGTCCTACATGTCAACGAGTGAAGAGCGATCAACAAAAGCCTGCAGGATTGTTGCAGCCATTGCCAGTACCCGAAGGGAAGTGGGACCAAGTCTCCATGGATTTTATAGATGGTTTGCCCCGTACTAAGAAAGGGAATGACAGCATTTGGGTGATCGTGGACCGCTTCACCAAGGTCGCTCATTTCGTACCTGTCAAGTCTACCAGATCAGCACAAAGTCTGGCACAAATTTATCTCAAAGAAATAGTCAGGCTATATGGGTATTAAGACTAAATCTTTCCTTTTTCCATCATTTTCAAAATGAAAATTTTCATGTCTAACCAAAGAAAATCTTTTGTTTTAAATAGTGTTCCTAGCAGCATTGTTAGTGACCGTGACCCTATCTTCACTAGCAAGTTTTGGGAGGCATTCCAAAATGAATTGGGGACAAAATTAAATCTCAGCACCGCATACCACCCTCAGACAGACGGCCAAACTGAGAGGGTGAATCGCATTCTTGAAGATTTGTTGCGAGCTTGCATACTCGATTATGGAGGTTCTTGGGAGGATCACTTGCATTTAGTTGAATTCTCATATAACAATAGCTATCAGGCAAGTTTGAAGATGGCTCCGTTCGAAGCCTTATATGATAAGCCTTGTAGATCGCCAGCCTGTTGGATTGAAAAAGGAGATCGCCTTGTTTTAGGTCCAGACATGGTCCGAGAAGCTTCAGACAAAGTTGATAAAATTAAGAAGCGGTTGCTGGCTGCCCAAAGCCGACATAAAAAGCTATGCAGACAAGCGTAGAAGAGATTTGCAATTCTCTGTTGGTGACCATGTGTACTTGAAGGTTTCTCCTCTAAGGGGTGTGATTCGATTTGGGAAGTTTGGGAAATTGGCGCCAAGATTCATTGGTCCATTCCCTATTCTCGAAAGGATTGGTACTCTGGCTTATCGAGTGCAACTGCCCGACTGGCTGCCAGGAGTGCATGATGTGTTTCATGTGTCTCAACTCCGCCGGCATGTGCATGACCCAGATTTGATTGAGGATGAGCTAAATCAGCAAGTCATGGATATTACTCCAAGCCTAACAGTGAGGAAAGAGCCGATAAAGATTATTGGCAAAGAAACCCGAGCTCTGAGGAATAAAAGAATCAACCTAGTCAAAGTGCAGTGGAGTGGCGATCCTAGGGACTGCACTTGGGAGACTGAGGAGAGTTTCAAAAAGGCCTATCCCAAATGCAGAGTGGATATCTCGGATTAGATTTTATTTTGAGGTACGCTTAATCATTTCAGTATTTTCTGTGCTAATTCCTACTCTTCTGTTTTCCTTTTCCCTTTTCGAGGACGAAAAGTTCTTAAGGAGGGGAGATTGTAATGACCCGAAAATCTGAACCAGTTTGAAAATTTTATTTTAAGAAATTTTGTTGGGTTTTTGAGTCAAAATTTCAAATTTCAAATTTTAAATAACTTTGAAGCAGTTGAAAATGACCATTTTGCAAACGATCTCGGAATCCGACGAAACCACTTTCATTGGATCCGGAATGTCATAATATGGCTAAGTTTCAATTTTTAGAATTTTTCGATTTAATATGTGAGCGTGGCGTAGGAAACTGTGTTTGGTCAAATACAGTTGAAATTGAACAACGTGTAAATAGCCATTTTTCAAAAGAGCTCAGAATTGAACGAAACGAATTTTGTTGTGATCGTATCGTTATAAGAAAGCCAAAAATAATTTTTCCGGATTTTTCTGAGTCCGTATGTGGCCTCAGGAAATTATGTACGTTCGAATTTAAATTAAACAATTTAATTTGAAAATAAAATAAAACCAGTCGGTAACTTCAGAATTGGACCATGGGGATAGCACCATCGCGTTCAGAAGGCATGAAAATGTTAAGATCGACAGTCGTTGAGCGCGAATCAGAGTCCATTTGAGAGAATGGTAATTTCTCGGATAAATTAATTAATTAATTTATTAATTAATAATTAGAAAACCCTAAAATACATGTATAAATACGGACCGTATTTTGCTACAGTCTTCTTCCTCTTCGTTCTTCTTTCCGCCGCCGAACCCATTCACCCTCAAAACTTTGACCATCGATTTCTCCTTCCATACTCCACGAAATCAAGCATACCATATACCGTTTCGAAGAGGAGAGCGAGGCCTTCAATCTCCGACCAACCTCACCCCTCCTCGTCGCCCGAGCCGCCGCCAGCATCCCCGCGAACACACGCCGAACGCACGGCCGTGGGGCCCACACGCCACCACCGAACACCACCATCTTCTCGGCGCACCTCGGCCTCTCCAAGCCGGTCATCGTCCAACAAACGGTTCGCAAAACCATCAACCACAGACTTCGAAAAGTGGATTTGAATTTCTGAACCAAAACTGAGTTTCTACGGTATGTTTGATTTCAGATTTTGTAACACTTATAAGCGTCGCAGAACAGTTGTTAAAAGTCAGATTAATTTAAACCTTGATAACTTATGCATACGAACTCGGATTCTGAAAATTCCAGATCCGACGGATTCGTAATTCAGAGGGCTGCGTTTCAGGACTGATTTGGGGAATTTCTGAAGTGGTTTAGATTTTTGGGATTATTATTTCATCTTATCCAGTCAAGGTGAGAGATTCATACCGAAAATTTATTTTTGAATGAATAAATGTTTAAGGGTATATGTGGTTTGAAATTGACAACCCAATCGTATTCTATGCTATGATGATAAAATTGACACCATTATAAATTGTTTGATGTTATGATAAAAATTTTCCACCATTATATTTGCGATGCTATAACGATGAAATTCACACCAATATGTTTGCGATGTATGACATGATAAAAATTGACACCTTTATATTTGTGATGTTATGACATGATTAAAATTTACACCATAAATTGTTCATGTATGTTGTGTTGACTTTTGATATGTTAAAATATAAAATATTAAAATTGTCCATGAATGTTGTATTGACCTTTTGTTATGTTAAAATTTAATATAAAGAAATTTGTTCATTGTATGTTATATTAACATTTTAATATTTTAAAAATAAGAAAATGAATGGTATGTTAAAAAGCATTTTTATCATGTTAAAACATTAAGAAAATGAATGGTATGTTAAAAAGCATTTTTATCATGTTAAAACATTAAGAAAATGAATGTTATGTTAAAAATCATTTTTGTTAAGAAAATGAATGTTATGTTAAAAATCATTTTTGTTAAGAAAATGAATGTTATGTTAAAAATCATTTTTGTTAAGAAAATGAATGTTATGTTAAAAATCATTTTTTTGTCAAGAAAATGAATGGTATGTTAAAAAGCATTTTTATCATATTAAAACATTAAAAATGAACTGTATGTTAAAAACCTTTTTGTCATGTAACAAAAAAAAAAAAAAAAAAAAAAAAAAAAAACATTGTAAAAGAAAATTAACACTTCTTTTATGTTAATATATGTGCACTGAAAAGATAAGAAAAATTAACATTTCTTTTAATGATTAATATTTATGAAGTGAAAGAGATAAGAAAGTTAACATTTCTTTTATGTTAAAATATATGAATTGAAAGGTATATGAAGTATTAACATTATTTTTAATGTTAAATAAAAGAAATTAAACTGCATGAAGTGTCAACATTATTTTTGTGTTGCATAAAACGACATTTTGTCAAAATAGAAAAGTAGAAAGTTGCATTGCACAAATTGATATTTTGTCAAAATAGAAAAGTTAGAACTTGCATTGCATAAAACGACATTTTGTCAAAATAGAAAAGTTAGAACTTGCATTGCATAAAACGACATTTTGTCAAAATAGAAAAATAGAAAGTTGCATTGCACAAATTTATATTTTGTCAAAATAGAAAAGTTAGAACTTGCATTGCATAAAACGACATTTTGTCAAAATAGAAAAATAGGAAGTCGCATTGCACAAAATGACATTTTGTCAAAATAGAAAAATAGAAAGTTGCATTGCACAAAACGATATTTTGGCATAATAAAAAAAAATAGGAAGTCGCATTGCACAAAACGATATTTTGTCATAATAAAAAAATAGGAAGTCGCATTGCACAAAATGACATTTTGTCAAAATAGAAAAATAGAAAGTTGCATTGCATAAAACGATATTTTGTCAAAATAGAAAAATAGGAAGTCGCATTGCATAAAATGACATTTTGTCAAAATAGAAAAATAGGAGGTTGCATTGCATAGAATGACATTTTGTCAAAATAGAAAAAAAAAGGGGGAAATGAAACATAGGAGAAGATCTATATTATTTATGATGTATAAGGGTTACACCCTAGAAAATGCCCATTGTTCAAAATGTAAAGGGGAAAAGTAAAAAATCAAAATGGATGGAACGGCGACAAAGTCGCCTCTGACCTGAAGCGTCGTTAATTAAAGAAATTAATTATATTTAATAACTAAGGCAAGGACTTATTGTTATAAAACATCATAACGATATGAAATGTGTTTTTCTCTTAATTATGAACGCGAGATTGTTTGGGAAGTCCGGGTTCATCCCATTCCAAACGGTTTTACGATTTCAAGAATCAAAAGATGAAGACGGCGTATGAAGACCGTAAATCTTCCCTCGAATGGACAACGACCAAGACTCTGAATTGGGTAGCTCCCGATTTACGAGTCGGGGTAATTGCCCAAACGTATGCGTTGATTTCACGGGTTTGACCCTAGTTCAGACCTAGAGCATGGGTGTAAATGGATGGCATGTCTGACACCGTATCCCATTAAATATCATGCTGTCGATTTTCTGCTAATATAAAAATGTTGGTGGTAGAGAATTCATTCTCTACTTAACACCCGTTTATATGTTGGCAGACGGTCGATGGTACGGTATGGAATGGCGGTGTGGCGTGCTAAGATGAAATGATCAGGGTTTCTTGTTGAAAAGCAAAATTCTGTGGTATGGTATACACGACCTCACGAGCCTCACAAACCGGTAGAGTCTAAAAAGGGGGAAGGGAACGCAGGGAAAGTAGCACGTTTCTTTCTAGTTAGTAGTCATTTTACTTTTTGGAGGATGATGAAATGAGGCGCCTCGGATAGGTCCTATAGGACCGGGGAACGTGTGCTTAGGAATTGCCAATCCTCTAAGTTGTATGTGAGGACCGGCCCTGCAGGATCCAAGGGTTAACTGCGGGTAATCCTGAGACGTTGACTAGAGCGTCTCGAAATCGGTAAGGAGTCCTCCCTAGCCTGGACTCATGATGGAAACCCAAATTTCCAATACGACCCTGACGGATTTGTTTGTATTACTAGTATTGGAGGCATAATATATGGTACCTATGCTTCCTAGGATTAATACATTGCTTTGAATTATTTTAAAACATATACACCATAATAATAATATTAGTTTCGTATTTGGCGTATTTAGCATGTTTAACCACCATAAGGTAAAACTCTATCCTCTTGGTGTGCGTTGCATTGTGTGATGGGACCTGAGTCTTATGGTGGTTCCATTTTTCAAAAGACATTGCGCTGTGTTACGTTTTATTTATTTGTACTGACACTGTAGTTATGCACGGCAATCCATTGGTACAACCCGTTCCACGTTAGCGGCGTGGTCCTTAGATTTGCCTTATTAGTATGAGTAATTTTAGTTAAGAACTCTCACACCAGTCCCACGACTGACCCATTGTTTGTTTCACCTTTTTTTTTTTTGCAAACTTGGGTGCCCTCTCTTCTACTCGGGCAGCCAAGTAGACAGGTTCTTATTCTGCTTGGAGTTTCTTTGGAGCTACTTTTATCTTTTCGCTTGGAGTTGCTTTGGTGAAGATAAGGTGATGGAGCTTTGAAGATCTATCTTTTCGTTTATCGCATTTTTCTTTCCTTTTTTTTTCAGACTTATTTCCATTCCACGTTCTTTTATTTGGAGTTGGAACTTATGCAATTCTCTGAAAACCTGCTGTAATAATTTAGATTCTGTGACTGTGGATTTTCTATTGCTGATGACATTATATATCCGCTGCTATAATGTTGTTGTTATATGGATTTCCTGTGCTATGTTGTTTTCTGTGATTTGTTGTACTATATTTATGTTGTATTCCATATGATTACTCCTTGCTTTCACTTGTGGAAGTTTTGGGGGTCGTCACACTTGCCTTACCTCACTAGGTTTCCATTTAACTTGGTTATTCCCATTTATATTGAATTCTTAATCAAGTTACTAATTTCCTCTTGCTTTCTAATTTTGGTTATATAACCTAACACATTTATGTTTGTTAACAAGCCCACAACATGTTATTCTCTAGATTGTGGCCCAAGGTCTGTAATCCACAATCTCTTTTATATTCTTGTTTGATTTCATCATTATAATAACATGTTTTACTTAATATGTAATTAAGTACATCTCAATTCACATGTTTTCTGTTTAACATGCCAGTCATTATTTATGATTAAATATAACTTATTTCGTAAGTTTTCCTCATTCTTTCTCATTTAATCATAATTCCATTTTACACCATTACTACAACTTATCGTTGTTTACTTATTAACTTAGTTCTCTTAACTAAGGCACATTAATAAGTTCTTTACCCATTCATTATAGCCTCTGTTATAATTTCCTCTTGTCCCTAGGACAAGCCTAAACATGTTTTTCTTATCTGCGGGTTTCAGACCTCCAAGTTTACAGCTTACTTAATTTATAACTAAGTACACCTTCTTATATTCCATATATTTTCCCCCTTTTCTCAATTGGTTTCCGATTTTCCCCATTTACCGATTACTTAATTTATAATTAAGTGTCCCTTAACTCATTTCACCAGTTATCCAATTTTCTTATTAGTTTATTATAACCTAAGCTATAATCTTCACTTGTCCCTTGGAAAGTCTACCTAATATACAACATTTTCGTCAATGTTATTTATTTGTAATAGGTGATTATCATTCCCCTTTTAAACCATTTACTGTTGTAAACCATTATTCTTCATTCACTGTAATATATATACTCCTTTTTATATTTAAGGAAAATACTTCATGCACCTTGTCAGTTTGATAGAAGGATCAGTGATTTATTTTCCTAACGCATTCCCATCTAAATCCGTGCTAGCAAGTAATTTCTTTACTTTTCTTACTTTATTTACTGTGGCTTACTTGCAATAATCTTCTCAGAAATAGGTCATTCAGGGAAATACATCTCTTTTCCTTCGCATCACACTAACTCAGTTCATTACATCATTCCCTTTCTTAGTTTCTGAGTTAGACATTTAATTACCATTATTTCCATTTATTCATGTCTTGTTATGCACATAAATATATAAGCACTAGACCTCTCACATTAAGCCTACACTCGTGGACGTTGGATTTGCTGGGCGGGTCCAGGAAGACTTCTACCACAAGTTGACTTAACCTCATGTCTTAGCACCATTACATGTTTTAATTTTTGCACTTAGACCCCTCACATTAGATTTACCCCTTGCGAATGCTGGATACGCCGGGCGGTTCCGGGCAGACTTCTATCACAAGTGAAATCTAACCTCGTGTCTAAGAGCGGTTAAATTTCTTATTTATCGTAAACCTTCTATACAGTCTAGGCATGTTTACTTATTCCAATAATCCAATATAATTTATAATTCTCATGTAATTGTATCATGCCTATAATAATTCTTCATATATAATGAATTCCTTCCTAACGTATAATCAATTAATCAGATAATTGTTTAAATCGCATTAACAAATATGTACCTTTCTCAATTCTTATAGTTAATGGCCTGGGTACACAATTTACACAAATTGACATGAAATATAAGTAATGGTAATTACTATACAAGATTTGACAAGTTCATATCCAAACAAATTAATATTTAGCATATTAATTATTCCTACTTCGTACCCATCACTTTAGGCATTATTAATATATGTTACATTTCTCAACATATTGCATTTAAATTATACCTACAGGGGAATGGTAAATGATATCATATTCTTGTCTAAACTGTATAGCTTAAATCCACTCACCTTTTATGTTTTCCCCAATTTTGGATCTGATCCAGTTTTAGCATCCATGGTTTTTCCTCTTTAATTTGATTTGAAACCTAATAACTGTGGATTGCTTATTTTCATTAAAACAGAAGGGAAAGAAAGAGTAAGAATTTGAATGCATTAGATCTAGAATTTTACCTTGGTTTTCATGATTCTGAATAATCTTTTATTAACGTCAATTATCTCTCCCAGATGTTCAATTTAAAATCTTCTAATTTATAAATCTAAATTTTCTGAATAGATTTGAAGGGAAAGAGAGAGAGTAATAACAGAGTTTCAGCGTAGCCTCAGAATTATGAGGTTTAGGGTTAGGTCTAAGGTCTTATTTATTGGTGTAGCGGCGGAACCAAGACCCTTAGATTTGATTAAAAACCATCAGAATCGTCCAAATCGATGAAAACTCTAATCTGCCAAAATCTTCCATAGGGTGGTCGACCCTTCCTTGAATGGGTCGAGCCCAGGGTCGACCGCCTTCATGTGGGTCGAGCCCGGGATCGATCCCCTTCATGTGGGTCGACCCACCTTCATGTGGGTCGACCCACTTGAAGTGGTCAACCCCCGTGGGTCCGAAGGCCGAAAATTGATCTGGGCTATTTCCTGTTTTCTCTGACAACTTCTGATGCCCATAACTTACTCATACGATGCCCGTTTTATGCAAACTCAAGGTTTATCTAAACCAGAATTCTGAGATGAATGCAAGGATACAATCCGTTTACTTATTCTGAATATTTGATTAAGTTATTCTTATTTTATTATCATGAGCTGAAAATGTAGGGTGTTACATTCTCCTACCCTTAAGAAATTTCGCCCCAAAAATTTGATAAGGGTAAAAATCAATTAACCCCTCGTATAATATACATCCATCATGTGTGCACCCAATTTTTGCAAGCATCGTTGTGCAAAATGAAATACAACATAATAATACGTGTATGCCTAAGCGTTACCTCCTATGTATATGCAAATTTCTCAAAAATCCTTTTAAACTATGATGCTCACATCCTAAATATACTGGCAGTTCTATAAGAAGGCAATATTTCGAAAATCAAAATACATTTTAATCCAAATTTTCCTACACTCTTACTGAGTAAGATCGTAGTTCATCCAACTATTGCATCCAAAATCCTGCCAACCAACTTTCTTTTTTGAATTTCAGAAAAATCTAGTTTTCTAAATTCGATTTCTTATGTTACAAAAAGGTGGAAAACAGAAAGTTTCACATCTTCTGTTTTTCTGTTATGTACTTTTTTCCAACCGCACTTCTATTTTATGTAACTATTTATAAAAATTCCCTATTCTAAGCACAACCCACATAAGAAAATTTTCTTTTGTTACTGGTTTTCTTTTTCATCTTATTTTTGAAATTTTTGTCTTTATCCATCCTTTCTCATAATTTATCATTTTTGTTGCATTCCTGAATTTTCTGTGTCCATTTCAGTTGTAACATTTCTCCTTCCTTAGCTTATTTAATCATCTGATCTTAGTTTAAATTTAAATAAGCCTTATAGTCTTTTAACTAAAACTGGAGAACATACATCCTACACAACTACTACTAAGGGCCAAGAATCTTGGGACTATGTTCCCCTCAAACAGAAAAGTCCAAACTATGGGATCTACGACGGGTTTAGGTGTTACACTAACTACCCAACAAAACAAACAACATAACGATCCCAACAGGAATGTAGTAATGGGTTTTACCCCTAACATGAAAATTAGCAACAACATCTAAACACTTACTTGCCCTTTTCACTCTAGTAGTCACCACTAATTCTAGCTGTGTACCAACAATTATTTTAAGCAACACCCCAGGGTTTTCAATGCTTACGCATTCTACAAGAACTCACTATTATTCTAAGATAATTCTCGCTATCTGCTTCATAGCCACAAAACTTTTCACGTATTCCTTAGGTACTAATCCTTACCTACTCTATACTTTTAAAACACAGTTTGGCCTTTTCGTTTAAACTTTCTTCCAAAAATTTAAAAGTGTCTATACTTTATTTTTCTCATGAAAACTTTCTCTTGCCAAACCATAAAAACATGTCATCTTAAACAAATGTAAATCATTTTTTTTTTCAAATCACAAAACTAGAGTAGATACGGACAACTATTTTCTCAATCGAGTTTATGTCTTTACCTATAAGTTCGGTTTAGTCTCTTAATAAAAGGTGCAAACATCCTCTTTGTTCTATATTTCTACAACTTATTTTGTCCACCCAACAAAAATTATCTTATAAAAAGGATTATCATAAGAATAGAGACTCCAAAACTTTCTTTATTAATTTTTTTTTGTATGAAATACAACAAGAAATCTAGTGAGCTATACTTGCTCTATAATATGCACCTTTTACTGAGAGAATTTTACTTTAATACCCAATATGTATACTTTACATATTTAAAACTATAACTTCTAATATTAAAACTTGAAAACATCACAAGCCATTTTCCCTAAACTTTTGCAGTTTCAAGTTCTTAAAAGTTAACAATGGGGTTAGACTCAAATTGGGTTTCCAATTTTTCTAGGCTTTCCTAGACACTCCCCAAGGTCAATTCTCTCAACTATATATATTCCTATCCATTTTTCTCTTTTTAACCTTTTCCAATCTATAAGGTTTTCAAGCCCACTAACCCAAAATACAACTCATATGGGATTCACCTTCCTTCCATACAAATTACATTGTACACTTTCCACCCAAATTACCTAAGGGTCTCCGATTTCCATATTCCTTTGTTTAGTATACAAAACAAACATCCCATTTCTTACATATTATACTCTTTGTATTTATTGGGTTCCTCTGTGGACCTAGGTATATATATAATATATTTATATTTTTAAAAATACAAATATGTTCACTCACTATTTATATAGGAATCCTAAACCTAAGCTCTGATACCAGATGTAACAACCTAAATTTCGACAGAATGATTTTTGTTTCAAAATTCCAATCTATCAAAACTCAGATTGGTTTGTTCTGGTATTGTTAGCCTATTTTGTGAACTAGGCTACACAAAATTAGAATGCCAAAATTACGAAGGATGTTAACTAGAAAAAGCATGCACTTGAAGTCTGGATCGGATTGGGTATATCTGGCCAATCCAAGACATTGAAGAGTAGAAAGTAAATGCATTCAGACAGATTCGAATCGGATGCACCGATCCGCACCTCCCCTCTAGCAAACGTCTGATTCGAAGGAAAGGAGCAACAGTTGCAGCGCATGGTCCTTAGAAATATGAAGCGTTTATATGTCCACTCTGCCCACGTTCTCCTACTATCCTGATGCGCTGTTGCCATCTAGTTCTCTCCGAACCCGACTTTCATGGGATGTGTGCCACGTACATCCAAACTAATCTATTCCAGAATAATTTTTCACCTATAAATACACCTCCAAAGCTCATTTCAATGGATCTTTTGGCATTTTCAGAACTCAAACTCCTTAGGTATCTGAATTTCATCATCATTTTCAGATTGCAATCATCATTTAAAAGCATATTTTATAGGAGATTGGGTGAATTCATACATTGTATGAGCGATATTTACTGAAAATCATTGTTGCATTTGTTTTCAAATCATCAATTCGAAGAGTAGAAAGTGGACGTAGGCTGTTTAACCCCGAACCACTATAAACCGTGTGTTTCTTCTTTGTTTTCGATTTCATTTCCATAGAATTATTTTTGATTTGGGTGTTAGAGCCATTTTTAGATCTAACATTTTGGTGCTTTCACTGAGAGATCTTTGAATTCTCCGCTTTTTGGGATTATAGTTCTACTATTTGAACCTTCAAGTTCAAAGAAATTAATCCTCCATTTCCAATATTTTCAAGTGTTGGCTGATTAATTATCGAAGAAATGAACATTATGACTAAGGGATAAGGAAAAGAAGTGCAAGGAGCTTGGGAGAACGATGCTTGAGAAGACCAACAAGCCATCGTATTGACGAGGTCGTGGGGACAGAGCTCTGGAACAATCCGATCAGAACCAGATGTTCCGAACTAAGCTGATCAAGAGAATCCGAACCGAACTGGAAGCGCTGGAGATGCTCAGACCCCTCTCCACATTGATCATACTCCGGCACCTTACACCGATCTAAACCAAATGAGGCTGAAGCTGGTACATCTACTTGAGCACCCACCAATGCTCCGATGCCGGCCGCGACGACTAGTGATCAACCTGCTCCAACTGCACCCATCACGCATCGGGATTTTTCGCATTTTCTTGACATGCTTGAGAGTTCCAGAAATGCGTTGGAAGCCCATAAATGTGACAGTCTTCGCACGCAAGAGAACATGATCACCATGAGTAGGGAACTCAATAAACTCCGAAGGCAAAAGACACCTTCTCCAACACGCCGCCTTGCTGCTGACTATTCATCTTCTTCGGATAAAGGACGTCCTCGTGAAAGAATGTCGCTTGAGCGACCTCAAAATCTTGAACAATTGACCTTTGGATCCTTGGGATTCGATGAAGATGTTGCTCGTGTGTTAGGACCTGATGACCCGAGCCTGAAAGAACCGATGTTGCTGCCCATGCGTGGATCCCACGTTCTTCCCCGGGATCCTAATATTACTAATCCTACGCAACAACAACTTCTCCAACCCCTTCCTCTGTGAATGACTGGGAATGGAGAGAACAGAGTAGAGCAGTGGCCACCAGAAACAGGAGGATATCCCCTAATCAGGAACATAGGGGTAATATGAATATTAGGCCTAGAGAACCTGTGTAAACGTTAACAAATGTAGATGTATGGGCAGTGGTGCAGCAAATCATGTCCAAAAGCCGACAATACACTAATAAGGACTGGGGCATTGAGCGAAGTCACACCCCCTTCACAGATGATATATTGGACTTCTAGTTCCCTTGGCGATTTAACTTGCCACAGATGGATCGGTATTCAGGGAGAACCGACCCAGGACAACATCTGATGATGTATGCATGGTTCACGAATTCCGCAGCGGCTCCAGATGCTGTAAAATGCAAGGCCTTCCCAATTTATCTAGAAGACGTGGCGTTAATGTGGTTCACTCGACTCCCTCCATGGTCGATATCAACTTTCACAGAATTGAGTGAATGCTTCATGAACCTGTTTCTACTTCACGCTCGAAAATCTAAAAGCGTCATAGAATTGTCAAGGATTAAGTAAGCTCCAGGAGAATCTTTGAAATTGTATTTAGATCGTTTCAACCTGGCTGTTACCGAAGATAGTGATCATCACGAGACCACCATTTTGATTACCTTAATTGAAGGAGTCTACCCGGACATAAAATTCGGGGATTATCTATTCGGAAAACCACCCCCACTATGGAATTGTTCTACGAAAAGGCCGATATTCTCTTAAGGCGAGAAGAAGCTCATGAAAATAGAAAGAGAAAGTCTGAAGGGGCCTCGAGGGAAGGCGTCCAAAGTGTTGTTGCTGCGAAGCAATCCGGTGACAATTTTGGGAAGGTTGAGGTGAACGTTGGCAACCAGAACGGAGATAACAACAGGAACAGAAACACAATAGGAGGAATAGAAACCGAGGGAACAACTCTAGCAAATGACCTCAATTCCAGACTTTTGAGAACTATTCGCCGTTGAATAACACATTGGAAAACATTTATCTGGACACATACAACATATTGCAATATAAAAAGCCACCACCTAGAGACTCAACCGAAAAAGAGATTGCTATGGGAAATTTTGTTTGTTCCATGGAACCCACGGTCATTCTACTAATGATTGCCATCATTTGAGAGATGTAGTTAAGAAATTGTTGCGGGAAGGGAAGCTAGACGAGTATAAGGTTGCCCCACAGGACAGGGAGCAAGGAGGGCAAACCTCGAACCAAAATCAGCCTACTTCCAAACCTACAGCCCAGCAGAAAGGTAAAAGGGATCGTTATCAATACTATTATAGGTGGTCCCCATCTAGCTATCCATAGTTTCAAAGCAATGGATCAGTACGTTAATGCCGCTAAGCACTTTGAGGTTGGAGAATGCAGTAACCTTGAAGACATCACTCCAGTGAAACAGCAAAAGATAATGTCAGACGATGTTATATTCCGTGGTAGAGATGATACCGGAATTCAATCACCAATTGAAGACCCGCTGCTAATTATCATGGCCATTGGCCCCTCCTTAGTCCATAAGGTGTTTGTGGATAACGGAAGCTCAGTTAATATCCTCTTTAAGAAAGCTTTGAACAAATGAGACTCGAAGCAAAAGACTTAAAGCCCTGTGAAAGATGGATACGGGGCTTCAATTGGGCATCAACGGCTCTGATGGGCTACGTAGAATTGCCAGTGATGTTAGGACAAGGAGATCGCCAGAGAGTGAGAATCCTGCCATTTGTAGTTTTGGATGTTGAGTCGCCCTACAATGCCTTCCTGGGCCGACCGGCCCTCGCAGAGTTTAGAGCATGTATTGCACCACAGTGCTTACTGCTTAAATTCCCGACTGACGCAGGTATAGGGGTGATGAGAGGTGACCAAGCTACGGGACGAGCTTGCTACATGACAGAGTTGAAAATGCTAATGAAGGGGTTGAATATAGAACCCATGGTTGTTTCTCCCCCTTCGAAGGAAAACTCAGCATAGCAATTAAGGTGTCCAACCCCAGGAGAGTCACCCTTAGATGTGATCGAGGATATAGATCCCAGAGAGGATAGGCAACCCGACGACAGAAAGGCGATTCCCAATGACACAATAGTAGATATATCCATTGATAATGCGGATCCGAAAAAAGTATTGAAGATTGGATCACAGTTAGATCCAATTCAAGCGAAAGAGTTGACTGATTTCTTGAAAGAAAACTTAGATGTGTT
Source organism: Allium sativum (assembly GCA_030737875.1). Lineage (NCBI taxonomy): Eukaryota > Viridiplantae > Streptophyta > Magnoliopsida > Asparagales > Amaryllidaceae > Allium > Allium sativum. The sequence continues at coordinate 888,967,556 of CM060916.1, read as the reverse complement.
TGCCTGGACTCACGCTGACATGTGTAGGATTTCGCCTGCTATTATGAGCAACTCTTTGAGCATCAATCCAAAACACCCGCCAGTCAAGAAGAAGAGACAGATGTTAGGCCCAGAGCGATCAGTAGATTTGAAGGAAGAGGTATATAAATTGAAGGGTAATGGATTCATTAAGGACTCGAAATATCCTGACTGGATATCTAATCCTGTTCTGGTCAAAAAATATATCGGGAAGTGGCGTACGTGCATTGACTTCTCTGACTTCAACAAGGCATGTCCGAAAGATAGCTTTCCCCTTTCCAGGATTGATCAACTAGTGGACTCGACAGCTGGACATGAGCTCTTATCCTTTATGGACGCCTATTCGGGATACAATCAAATTCCCGTGCACATACCAGATCAGGAGCACACAAGTTTCATCACAGACTTGGGGTTATATTGTTATGTGGTAATGCCATTTGGATTAAAGAATGCAGGAGCCACATATCAACGCTTGGTCGACCGCAAGTTCTATAATCAAATCGGAAAAACCATAGAGATTTATGTGGACGACATGCTTGTGAAGTCTAGACAATCTTCTGACCATACAAAAGACTCAGCGGAAATGTTCGGCATTCTCCGAAGGTATGCGATGAAGTTAAACCCTCTAAAATGTTCATTTGGGGTCGCATCTGGGAAATTCTTTGGCTTTATCGTGAGCTCTCGAGGGATTGAGATAAATCCTAGTCAAATAGCAGCAATAAGGAATATTGAAGAACCACAAAAGATTAAGAATGTTCAAAGCCTGGCCGGAAAAGTTGCTGCATTAAGCAGGTTTATCTCCAAAGCCACAGATAGGTGTGTACCTTTCTTCGATCTGATAAAACAAGGGAAACGTAATTTTGAGTGGACTCCCGATTGGGTGGAGGCTTTCCAGAACCTATTAGATCTATTGGAGAAGCCTCCAATACTGTCAAAACCCGTGGAACATGAGGATTTGTTTGTTACTTGGCGGTATCATCTCATGCCGTCAGCACAACGTTGGTGCATGAAGAAGATAAAGTCCAGAGGCCTGTATACTATGTAAGAAAGAAGCTAGCCACCGTTGAGCGTAATTATCCAAGAATAGAAAAGCTTGCTCATAGCCTACTGATTGCTTCCTGAAAGCTCCGCCATTACTTTCAAGCTCACCCGATAGTAGTATATACTGATCAACCTTTAAGGCAGGTGCTACAAAGACCTGAAGCATCAGGGCGATTACTTAAATGGAACATCGAGTTGAGCCAATTCGATTTGAATTTTCAACCTCGAAAATCAATAAGGGGGCAGGCCTTAGCCAATTTCATAGCAGAATTCACGATACCCACAGAGGAAACGGTGGACGACAAGGTTGTTGCTTCAGAACAAGAGTTAGAGCTCAATCCATGGAAGTTATATACGGACGGGGCCAAAAATGATCGAAGATCCGGCGCCGGAGTTGATTTAATCAATCTGGAAGGACGATCTATTTACTACGCCCTGCGATTAGAATATCATTCTACCAATAACGATTCCGAGTATGAAGCCGTGATTGTCGGGCTAAAGCTCGCCAAGGAATTCGGAGTAAAGACACTGGATATATGCTATGAATCCAATATAGTAATCTGCCAGGTACGGGTAGAGTTTGTTACCAAAGTACCTCGGCTTGTTACTTATCTTAGAAAAGTAAATGATTTATTGGACAATTTGGAGTGCTACAACATAACACACATCCAAGAGCAGAGAATCAGAAAGTAGACCGGTTGGCAAAACAAGCAAATTCTGGCAACCTTGAAGAAACTGAAATGGTTCCAATAGAGATATTGGAGTCACCGAGTTTCGACCTAATGGAGATGGAAATATCCCTAGAAACCGAGCTAGAGAGGGAATCGTGGATGACACTAATCAAGAGCTTCCTCAAGAGCGTAATTCTCCCATTGAATAAAAGTGAAAGACGAGCTGTAACACGTAAGGATACAAGATACGTTTTACAGGACGTCCTCGTTTATCGCCAAGGGTTTTCCATGCCCATGCTACGATGTATCGCACACGACGACATCAGACGCGTACTGTAGGAATTACATGAAGGTGAGTGTGGAGATCACACCGGGGGTCAGACTCTAGCAAAGAAAGTATTGCGGTATGGATATTTTTGGACTACCGGGAATAAAGACGCGACTGATTATTCACGACGCTGCGATAAATGTCAAAGATTTGCCAAATTTCCCAGAGCACCTCCAAACCAGCTTAAGTCAATGGTAAGCCCATGGTCGTTTGCCATGTGGGGAATTGATATTATTGGAGTGTTACCCATCGCCAAAGGAGGAGCAAAGTACGCGATCATCGTCGTGGATTATTTCATGAATTAGGTGGAAGTCGAACCCTTAACCACGATCACAACAAGGAAGGTGATAAGTTTTGTGGTTATATTATCTGCCGATTTGGGATACCGAAGACCATTATAACTGATAATGGGACACAGTTCGATAGCGCCGAATTCAGAAACTTTTGTCAGAAATATAAGCTCGATAAAAGGTATACCGTTGTAGCTCACCCACAGACAAATGGGCAAGTTGAGGCAATAAACAAAGTTATTAAATCCATTCTTAAGAAGCAATTAGACAGAGCCAAAGCCAAATGGGTGGATGAGTTGCTGCTAGATTTTTGGGCCTACAGGACAACCTTTAAGATGGCAACTGGCTGTACTCCCTTCTCACTCTTCTTTGGGTCGAAGGCAGTGATCCCGGTAGAGCTCGAAGTCCCCTCTCATAGGGTAACATACTATGACCCAATGACGAATAGAGCACTCCTCCTAGAGTCTCTTGACATGGTTGAAGAAAAAAGAGACGAAGCTAACATGTGTGCCTCAAGACATCGACACCAAGTAGCTCGTTATTATGACCGAAAAGTTCGCTTCAAAACTTTTGAACCAGGGGACTTAGTATTAAAACGAATCTTCCCGCCTTCAACCTAATTGGGTCCAAAGTGGGAAGGACCATATGCCATCCAATGGAAGCTTGATACAGGAGCCTTCAAGCTAGCGACAGTGGATGGCGAGGAGACTCCCAGAGCTTGGAATGCTCAGCACTTACGGCGGTATTTGGGTTAAATATGCAATGTTTTCCTTTTTGTTTTAATAGACTATGTAAAAAGGCACGACTTGCCTTAAAAAATCAGTTTACACGAATAAAGGGTTATGAAGTGGATGTAGGCTACAACTTAGCTGAAACAATATAAAAATATCGTGTGTCATTTATTTTCCTGCATAATTTCTATCTTTAATGATTATTCTATCATGACTATGAAACACAAAACATTAAATTAGACTTGAAAAATTGGAGACAATTCGTGTGCAGGAGCGAACGAAATGACTATTTGCATAATAAGATAGAAGGAATGGGAAGACGACATTCCTAACTCTAACTCTCATGAATTGAGAGGGAGTATAAAGGACGGGAAGACGACGTCCCGTGAGGCGTGAAGGTGCACCCCGATAAGAGACCGCCTCGATAGTACTCTAACCTGATTATGAGATAGGAGAGTATAAAGGTGCTAGAAGAATAAGCATTAACGACAAAAGAAATTTAGCCTTGCCATAGAATGGGGGCAACTAGATGTTGAATTTAATCAATCTCGCATAAGCCTTAGTTAATCAGTCTATTCAAGAATAATTGGGGGCATATACATACACATGTTCCCTTTATCATGACTTTGTTGTATAACTGTGATATGACATGTTGTTTATCTGCATTTTTACTTAAATAATAGATTCACAAATATTTGACATTACAGGGAACAAACTACTTTATTCACAAATACGTGAGTTTATACAGAAAGACCAAGCAAAAGATGCAAGGGTTGTGCTCGCTACAACAATAACGGACTAGTGGAATATCAAAACAAAAGACAAAATGCATTTTCACTTGGACTTCGGAGTGGATTTTGCCTTCTTGGCATCCTTGAGCTTTTCCTTCTCTTCTTTCTCAGTCTCAGTGAAAATACGCTTCGGTTTCTTCTTCCCCGGGACAGTGACACTGGGATCAATAGAAGATTTTTTAGCAAGTTCCTTAGTGATTGATCTAGTTGAAAGTTTAACGACTAAACTTGACCCAGGATGTACTGTCGTAAAAGGTTTAAGATTTTCAGGATCTATGTCCTCAACTTTCAACTGCACATGCTTATCTTGCTTGGCCTACATCTCCGCCAAAGTCAGATCATCGACATTCCCTGCATCCCCAGTTATAATAACGTCAGGGTCTTCATCGTGCCCGTCATTACCACCGTCATCTTTCAAAGCAGCTACTATTTCATCATTATGAGGAGTTTCGGTGTTAGGTGGTACAGGAGCCTTGTCGACAACTTCCTTTCTCTCACCTTCGTCACTCTTCCCAGGTTCTGTAGAAGTGACTTTATCCTGCTTCTCCTAGGTCTCTTCAATAAACTTTTTACCCGGAGATGTCTTTTGCAAATCGTCGGCCCTTTCAACTGGCTTAGTAGCTACAAAGCGAGAAGCAACAGTTATTAACTCAAGAGAAAATGTGGGGTCTTCAATAGTCTGTCCGATAATATGACCAAAGGTTGAAATGGCTTTGATGAATTGAGGCGAAAAGGTTGAAATACCTTCAGTAGACTTCTCAACTTGAGTGGCAGCAACGTCAGAGATAGACTCGGTTATAGGAGACAAAAGGGAAAACTTAGGAATTCCTGGACTTTCCGGGTCATATCCCTCTACTCCAATTTCTTCAGCTGTAACAGAAGACGAGCCGGCTTCGATGGTATTTTTTGCTTTGGCCTGACGCTTCTCTTCTTCTATAGCAGCAGCAATAAGTCTTCGCCCTTCGGCCAAGCGCACTGGTTCCTCACCTCTAAGAAATGTCTCCATAAGCTTATTTTCGTCAATTGAATCCACTCCGAGTTCTGCTTTCTCTCATTCGACCAGTTGTTCCCATGCATACACAAGGGGAGTGGGATAGTCCTTAAGCCAAGCCAGGTCTCGGTGACGAATCACTTGAGCAAAGAATCCGACCATGGTTTCACCACTCTCGTTAATCTCCCTTTGAGCATCTTTTAGTTGTTCGTTGACTTCCTCAACTTGCTGCAAAGCCGTATTTACATTTCCCTCAGCAAGAGCCGCCCTCATCTCAGCTTCCAATAACTTAATCTCAAGCTCTATGTTCTTTTTGATTAAATCTGCTTTCTCTTGAGCAAGACGAGTATTCTCAGATTTGGCATCCTCGGCCTGCTTCTTTAAATCTATATGCTCCAGACTATGGGATTCAAGCTCGGAATGATAGCGCTTTTGTAATTCCTTGAGCCGCTTCTTATAGTTATCTGTGTTGCGTTGTACAAAGGCAAGCTTAGCTTGGGCATCCTCCAGATCTTTCTCAGAGTTTTCAATGGCCCTCACATCATAATCAGCAGATCTTTCTCAGATTTCATGGACATGGTCTTTATGTCTGCCATCAGGTCACTAATAATTTTAGAAATTGCCTTTGCATACTTCTTCATCTCTTTATATTGTTCATCCATGAAATCTATAGTAGCCTTGACATCGTTGGCCCAATCACATTTTACCGGTTGGAATTTTGGGACAAAGTGCATGTGCCCAAAATGGTGTTCGGGAAATTGATGCCTCATAACTTCCAGTCTAGCCCGGTTCTCGTCATTGAGAATAATCGGCTTTGTGGTAGTTATGTCAACAATGAGACGAGATAACTTCGTAGTGGGTCGTTTCTTTCCTACATCCTTCCCCGATTTTGGTTGCTTCCCTTTTGGATCAAGAACTTGTCTTGAGGTATCATCTTGAGGAATCATGCCTTTAGATGGAGCAGGAGTATTAGCGTTGTACTTATCTTTCTCATGATGTGAAGGAAGGCTCTTGTGTTTGTCTGAACCTTTGCGGTGTGGGGATCGAGAACGGGAAGGTCGGTAAGGCTTTGAAAGTCGATCCCTCCTGTCGTCTCTACCCCTACTTTCATGCCGATCATGCCTTTCGTCGGGATCTATTGGGGGCATACTCGAACGAACATCTCCAATATGATATCGCTACCTTCCGATTTGACCTATAAGAAGAAATGAAGGAAAATTAGAGTCAACGTTGACATAAAATTCGAGTGTTGTGACGTGTGGTACTAGAGTGTAGTGTGTTTCCTGAAGTGGTGATTTCCCCCTAGACAAACCAGAGCCCGGACTAAGGCTGGTATGATTAGTCTCCTTGGACTTTACTGGAGTAAATTCTTCTTTGAAAGTGAAAGCAAGAGGATTGGTCGCAAAGTCATTTGAAGTATAAAAGGTCTCGGGCAAGGGAATATTTCCTAAATCCCGATATATGGAGTTATCAACTATAGTCGTATCCCATAAAGGAACGACTGATGGTAACTACTTTGGAGAGATTGGCCTTTCAGGTGTAGTTACATCTTCAGAAGTGATATATTTATCTCTGTCCTTTTCAGCTATGTTCGCCAGTTCGTCATCCGGAGTTGAAGAAGGAGAAGGAGTGTCCCTTAGGGGTACTGTTGGATTTTTCGAGCTATCTCCTTCCTCAGGAATAATATCAACTGGGGGTATGTATACATAAGGGCCTTCTCCATGCCCTATGCTACGAGTTATAGCAACAAGACGATGCCTATGAAGATATTCATCCACCAAACACACTTTGATGGCCAAGAATTTTTTAACACCGTTGAGTAGCCGGTTCAAGCGATCAAATTGCGTTGGATGTTTTTCTTGCGGAGGGTTAGGAACTACAAGTAAAAACAAATGATGTTAGTATGTTTTCGAGATCTGGAACTCAAAACATTGATGTCCTTACTCGACTTGAGCCACCTTCTGGCGCACCCCGGCTGTTGTCTAATGTAAAACCATTCAGGCTTCGGATCTCCAGCTTTGCTGCTAAATAGAACCGGGATAATTTTCCTTTTTGGCACCGATTCGAGATACACAAAAGACAGAGTCTCATTCATCCGATGCTTGAAATTGTTAAAGAAATGAACATCTTTGAAGGTGAGTTCCTCACCCAGAATTTCTTGGTATGCTATGTATAGGTATACAAATAAGCATAAGAGCTAGGATGAAGTTGCATAGGAGCAATCTGCAGTTGTCTCAAAAAGTTTACGACGAATGGTGGAAAGGGAGGAATTGCTCCGACTAAACACATTAATCTGGTAATGGCCATGTATCCCTTAGGTGGATTATGAGGACGATCTGTTTTGGATGGCACCTCGGTATCTCTTCGGAGGATCTCGTGTTTTAAACATATCCTAGCAAGTCTGTCATCATAGATTGTCGATTCAACCAAGGCTTTAGGCGATTCCAAGATAACTGCATCCCTGAATTCGTCGGGAGCACGGTTATCTCCTACCCCTCCTTCTTCATCCTCACCGAGAGAGACATCACCTCTAGAAGATGCTTCACTATTATGAACTTCCATCTCGTAGTCTGGACCTTCACTATTTCATCTTGAGTATGAGGTGGAAGATACATCCTCGACAGGTGGATTCTCAGATGATCTGGCGGCGTCTTTCCTTTCTGCTAGTCTAGATGAACATCTTTCTACCATGGTTGTTAAGCTTTTAAAGAAGCAATAATGGGAGTTAGAGTAAAGCTGCCCGTGTTCCCCTATGCATGTGTGTGAGCTAAAGTGTACAAGCGTGTATGCAATAACATGAGTTTGTTAAATAAAGAAGTGCAGTACAAAGATGAACAATGTAGTGGGATATTTATAAGCAGTCCAAAAGTCAAGTCAGAGAGGCTCTATCCTAACTGTCCATAAAGTAATCGAATACGACCAACATTGGTTAAGTTAACTGAATTATTTCTAATAAGTCCTCTAGGATCGGATCGGAAGTTAAATGGAAATAACTTCGGGTCGGTTCAGGTGTACATGCTGTGATTGGGTTTGATCAAGTCCCCTTTTTGCTGTGTTTAAATCGGATCAGGTCGGACGTCCTGGGTGTTGTAGGATCCAATCGAGTGCCCAGATCATCAACAGACAGGTTTGAATATCTTACTGCAACAGGTCAGATCAGAGGAGTTCCAGAGAAGGTGATTACGACTGGTTCGATTAACTCCGAACCGAACCTCCCTTATGCCCTCATGCGCATCCTCCTAATTCAACTTTCCCTTTGCGATTGCCATCAGTTCCACTGACCCGACCCGGTTAAATGAATCCTTTTCTCCTCCCTCTTGTGCCTCCCACTCCGAACCGACCCTATTCCTTTCTCTCTTCTTCTCCTTTACTTCTCCATCAACACCGAACCCGCCTCCTCTCAAAAGCTCATCCACGTTTCATGGACTCCATCACAATGAAATATTCATTGGTCTATACGTCTAGCGCTGGCTTCAACCTCCTCCGCAACCATCTCGAGGTGGCGACGAGACCACCAACGTCGATGGTGAGGAGGCACACAGCACAGTGTCGAGATTGACACAATGATGGGAGAAATTATTCGAATCACTCTTAAATTCCGAATTAGAATCAGTTAAAGAAGAATTAGGTTCAAATCAGAGTTCTACCTATGGATTTATTTCGAGAAATTAAGGAGTGTTTCTTCGTAATTCATGAATTAGGTTTGGGGTGTTTCGAGAATGAAGAAGGTGGCGGCAGGCAATAAAGTGTAGAAGAAGAGTGTGAAAACACATATATATACGTGCATGAAAGGGATAGTAGTCCCTTCGTGTTCCAGTAAACAAGACTTTGAAGTCTGGTCAGATCAGTGCATGGCCCCTTAAGCTTAAAGCCTTTTTAGCCCATCGACAGTTGGAGCACGGGCTAGGACGGATAAGTTTGATCCGATCCAAAGCAGATCCGATGATGTTAATTCAACATATGAAATAAATCTAGTGGAGAACACATAAAAGTTTACGTGGAGAAGTTAAGTGGACATCGAGCAAATTTTTTAAAATTATTTTAAGCACAACTAAAGCACTTTGTGCATTCTACCGTATACATATAAACGACAAGAGATGTGACTTGATGAAGCAACGTGTCTTTGCGGGCGAATGGAAGCAACTATTCAGTGATTTTAATTCAGAAACCAATGGATGGACAATTTCGAAGCACACTCCGTCTTCAATAGAAGTGCACTTCATGGGGGCAAAATGTTAGCCTATTTTGTGAACTAGGCTACACAAAATTAGAATGCCAAAATTATAAAGGATGTTGACTAGAAAAATCATGCACTTGAAGTCTGGATCGGATCAGATATATCTGGATAATCCAAAATAGTGAAGAGCAGAAAGTAAATGCATTCAGACAGATCCAGATCGGATCGGATGCATCGATCCGCACCTCCCCTCCAACACACGTCCGATCTGAAGGAAAGCAGCAACAGTTGCAGTGCATGGTCCCTTGAAATATGGAGCAGTTATATGTCCACTCTCCCCACGTTCTCCCACTATCCTGCTGCGTTGTCTCCATCTAGTTCTCTTCGAACCCGACTTTCATGGGATGTGTGCCATGTACATTCGAACCAGATCTATTCCAGGAAAAATTTTCACCTATAAATACACCGCCAAAGCTCATTTCAAAGGATCATTTGGCATTTTCAGAACTCAAACTCCTTAGCTATCCGAATTTCATCATCATTTTTAGATTGCAATCATCATTTAAAAGCATATTTCAGAGGAGATTGAGTGAATTCATACATTGTATGAGTGAAATTGAGTGAAAATCATTGTTGTTTGTTTTCAAATCATCAATTCGAAGAGTAGAAAGTGGACGTAGGCTATTTAACGCCGAACCACTATAAACAATCTGTTTCTTCTTTGTTTTCGATTTCATTTCCATAGAATTATTTCTGATTCGGGTGTTAGAGCCTTTTTTGGATCTAATAGATATCCTACGGAAAAGAGAGAGACATAAAACATATCAGAGCTCAGAAATTATCTCACAGCGGAATGGAAAAAATATAATATAATCAAAACATAGCCTTACCGTATTAATAATACTACCTAACTAGTATCCGAAGTTATCATGTTTCTACCACAAATCTAACATGCGAGTATGTTATGAGGAGGGGGTCAGAACACAAGTTCTAGTGACTGGATTTAAAATATACACTTTGGATAACACTACATATACCGTTCAATCATATTTTCTTATTTATTAGGTTACTTAGGTTAATAACACTCAAGGCCTACATATACGTCACACCCATTTACTTCCCGGTGGATTAACCTAATACAGTATATATGTAGCTACCGGCAATATTAAGGTACACCCCACGGTACCCCACTCACGCGGTCTTCACTGTAACACAATCGGAATATACGTAGTCCCTTATCCTGTGACATACGGATAACAATATTATGTTCCGCATATAACTATCATTACTATGCCACTTAAATGTACAGACTGCCACCCTTATTCGAATCAGAATTCATACTGGAGTACTTCTCTCAAGTCTACGATACACAACCCAGAGCCGACATGCATGTATCTAGACTGTCCACCATACGTTTCTTCAATTGTAGCTCGATGCCTCAATCGCACATCCTCTAATGTGCACCAAGTTCCACAGCAGGGATTTACAAGAAACACAGAACTCGGTCGGGTGCTTTTCCATATCTGTACATGCCCGTCTTTAAGAGCCTCTACAGATATTCCTAGGGTCTGTTTTCATGGTGGCTATAGCCCCGCCTAGGCCCCTCGACTACAAGGTCTACAATCCACAATCTCTTTTATATTCTTGTTTGATTTCATCATTACAATAACATGTTTTACTTAATATGTAATAAAGTAAATCTCAATTCACATGTTTTCTATTTAACATGTCAGTCATCATTTATGATTAAATATAACTTACTTCATAAGTTTTCTTCATTCTTTCTCATTTAATCATAATTCCGTTTTACACCGTTACTACAACTTATTGTTGTTTACTTATTAACTTAGTTCTCTTAACTAAGGCCCATTAATAAGTTCTTTACCCATTTATTATAACCTATGTTATAATTTCCTCTTGTCCCTAGGACAAGCCGAAACATGTTTTTCTTATCAGTGGGTTTCAGGCTTCCAAGTTTACAGCTTACTTAATTTATAATTAAGTACAACTTCTTATATTTCATATATTTTCCCCCTTTTCTCAATTGGTTCCGGTTTTCCCCATTTACTGATTACTAAATTTATAATTAAGTGTCCCTTATCTCATTTCACCAGTTATCCAATTTTCTTGTTAGTTTATTATAACCTAAGCTATAATCTTCACTTGTCCCCAGGACAAGTCTACCTATTAAACAACATTTTCGTTAATGTTATTTATTTATAATAGGTGATTATCATTCCCCTTTTAAATCATTTACTGTTGTAAACCATTATTCTTCATTCACTGTAATATATATATATATATATATTCGTTATTATATTTAAGGAAAATACTTCATGCACCTTACCAGTTTGATAGAAGGATCATTGATTTATTTTCATAACGTATTCCCACCTAAATACATGGTAGCAAGTAATTTCTTTACTTTACTTACTTTATTTACTGTGGCTTACATGCAACAACGTTCTTAGAAATAGGTCATTCAGGGAGATACATCACTTTTCCTTCGCATCACACTAACTCAGTTCATTACATCGCTTCCTTTCTTAGTTTTTGATTTAGACATTTAATTACCATTATTTCCATTTATTCATGTCTTGTTATGTACATGTATTTATATACATATATAAGCAGTAGACCTCTCACATTAATCCTACACTCGTGGAGGCTAGATTTGCCGGGCGGGTCTGGGCAGACTTGTACCACAAGTTGACTTAGCCTCATGTCTTAGAACCATTACATGTTTTTAATTTTTGCACTTAGACCCCTCACATTAGATTTAACACTTGTGAATGTTGGATATGCTGGGCGGTTCCGGGCAGACTTCTATCACAAGTGAAATCTAACCTCGTGTCTAAGAGCGGTCAAATTTCTTATTTACCGTAAACCTTCTATACAGTCTAGGCATGTTTATTCTTCTAGTTATCCATTATAATTTATAATTCACATGTAATTGTACCATGCCTATTATAATTCTTCACATATAATCAATTCCTTCCTAACATGTAATCAATTAATCAGATAATTGTTTAAACCACATAAACCAATATGTACCTTTCTTAATTTTTATAGTTAATGGTCTGGGTACACAATTTACACAACTTGACATGAAATTAATTACCATACAAGATTTGATGAGTTCATATCCCAACAAATTAGTATTTAGCATATCAATTATTCGTACTTCATACCCATCACTTTAGGCATTATTAACATATGTCACATTTCTCAACATATTGTATTTCAATTATACATATAAGGGAATGGTAAACAATAACATATTCTTATCTAAACTGTATAGCTTAAATCCACTCATCTTTTATGTTTTCCCCAATGTGGATCTGATCTAGTTTTAGCGTCCATGGTTATTCCCCTTTAATTTGATTTGAAACCTAATAACAGTGGATTGCTTATTTTCATTAAAAGAGAACGGAAAGAAAGAGTAAGAATTTGAATGGATTGGATCTAGAATTTTACCTTGCTTTTCATGATTCTGAATAATCTTTTATTAACGTCAATTATCTCTTCCAGATCTTGAATTTAAAATATTCTAATTTATAAATCTAATTTTTCTGAATATATTTGAGGAGAGAGAGAGAGAGTAATGGCAGAGTTTCAGCGTAGCCTCAAAATTACGAGGTTACGGGTTAGGTCTAAGGTCTTATTTATAGGTGTAGCAGAGGAACCAGGACCATCATATTTGACTACAAACAGTTAGAATCGTCCAGATCGAAGAAAACCCTAATATGCCAAAACCTACCGCGGGGGGTCGACCCTCTTTCATGTGGGTCGACCCCCCTTGAAGGGGTCGACCCCCGTAGGTCCGGCGGCCGAAAAGTGATCTTGGCCATTTCCTGTTTTCTCTGACAACTTCTGCAGCCCATAACTTCTTCATACATTGTCCGTTTTATGCAAACTCGAAATCTATCTGAACCAGAATTCCGAGACAAATGCAATTGTAACGTCCCACATTTTTATCGATCTAGTTTTGAATATTTAAATTTGTTTAAATATTGAATCTGTAATATAAATAGATTTTTATATTAATTAGACGAAGTTTGAGATATATAAATATATATTAATTAAAACGAGCTCGAAATGGCGCGGTAGTTCGTAATTTATGATCTGAACTTTAATTGAGTGTACAGGATCCGTTATATGTCGGAATTCACTGAAACAAGAAATATTCGAATCTGTTGAACTATAATTTTGTAATAAAAGAGAAAAATCAGAATTTCGTTATTTACATTGTCAGTTATGACCAAACCAAAATTTCAAATGGTCGTTGTGAAATCCTTTGTAAACGATAACAATTTATTTAATAAAATAAATCGATTTTAAATCAATAGGATATAAGTTTGGCTTGAAAATGTAATATCGTGTTTAGAATTCATATTGTTTTATTCTGGAATTTTATATAATTCAGTTTGTGTATATTTATCTGATAATAATAATTTATTTGTTTATATTAAATCGAATTTAACGTTAAGCCTTAATTTAATATCTTTTGTATATGGTCGAATCAGACCGTGGAAACTGTTACAGCGTGTTCAAAATGGGGGTAGAACGCTAGGAATATCGTTCGTTATGCTCAAATAGGGGTTCGTAGTCGTAGGATCTTTTAATGGAAGACACCGTGTTAATAAATTAAAAAAAATAAGGGACGACCTAAATTTTTCCATCGCAGCTACTCTGCAAAGCCGCCTTCCATCTTATCTTTTCAAAATCGCGTACGATTTATTTCCTCCTTCACGATGGAGTAAAAATCTGTAGCATAGGCTATTTTGCATTCCTACATCGTCTTCTCCTTTCGCTTTCACTTCTGAATTGTTTCTCCCCAAAAGCTTCAGCACTGCAAACCTATGTTCTTTCATGTCTACACCTGATCTCATCTATACGCTATAGAAATGACGTTGTTTCTATCTTTCCATCCTCCGCCTATATAAGGAGCACCAAATCGGACCAAGGCATCCTAAACTCATTTCTTTCTTCGTTCCTTTTATTTCCGAAATCAAAACCAATCCACCATTAAATATAAATATATATATATAGGAACCGCGAATCAAATCGCGAATAGATCTGAAAGATTGAACCTAACTCGAAGACACTAGGATCGCTCGTGTGAAGGGGAAAAGGGGTTATCGACATGGATCGAGTAGAGAAGAGGTCACCGCAGTTTCCAAGGAGGCGATGCATAAAGAGCTGACGCCAAGGTTGATCGTAATTGGGTACGAATTACTGATAATGGAAGGGAGGTACGATAGTTTGTTGGAGGAGGGTCTGTGCGATTTAAGGAAGAGCCGGTGTTGGGAGAGGAACTCAATCGAACTGATGTGGATCTTCTATCTTGAATTGGTTGCGATAATAAATGAATAGGAAGGTTCGGATTTTGTTTTTGGTGAGTGCGGCAGAAGTTTTGAGGAAATTTAACTCAGCGAACGATGGTTTATGGGTGATGAACAAGAGTATGTATACGGGTCTAATGAGTTTGGTTTGTTGTTTTCGGAAGGAGTGATGTCTGGTGGTTGTTCTAGAGTTGAGAGAATGCATGCAATCTGGGTGATAAATGCAGCGTTTGCAGTGGTGAGTTTGGGAGTTAGACCAGAGTACGGGGGAAGAGAGTTGTTGTTGAATTGGTAGTAAGGTGTTTGGTCTCGGCAGAAAGTGGAGTTTGAGGCAAATGGAAATGGCTATAAGTGATGGGAAGAGAAACAATAGTTGTCTGCAAAGTGTTTGAAGAAATGTCCAAGTGGAAAATCGCATTTTTGGGCTGAGGTAGTTTTAGAAATATTCGGTGGCTTGCTCCGTGGATTAGTCGAGTGGTTGGCGGTTATAATAAGGTAATCGTTTTTTATTTATTTATAGTATATATAGAAATTTTATTTATTCATTTATACTAAGTTTAAATTAAATAATTTAATCGATAAATAAAATAATCTTAGGTGATAAATTAATTCATGACAATTCAAGTAGATGCAGTGCTGAGTCGATATGGAGTTATACAGAATACCCGGCAAGGAATAATCGAGGTGAGTTAAACTCACTCAGTTAATTATCTGAACTGTTTTTAATCGTTCAAAAATTTATTTATTGCTTAATGGTTGCTAAATGTTTGATATAAGGTGATAATATATTATAATAATAATATATATAAATAATATTGGTGATTGGATAATTCCCGCAGTACCATTAGCGGATGCCCGCAGTATCATTAGCGGATGATTTCCCTATACGCCCCACAATATATATAGTGGATGACCTTCTATACCGTGATATCCTGCCTCGAAGCAGGATGGATATTATTATTGTTGACTAACATCTGTGGATGCAGGAAAATAGGTTGGAGGGATCCAACTGGATCCCTCAACATTTATGTATTTGTTTTCATATACATGCTCATATATGATGTGTTTATACCCTGTGACAGTTATAGTATACTTGGATGTGTTAATAACGTTGATTGTTGATTTTGGATAATTTAAATATCCTAAATAACAATATATGGATTTAAAAATAGAAATTGAAATGAAATAAGGATTTTAAAAAGGAACATTTATTTTCAAACATACATGGTTATTCAGAATCTAAATTTAAAAAGAATTTAAAAGTAAATATTTGTTTAAAATAAATATTTTGAAGAGTCGATTTTATAAGGGCCGTTGATAAAAAGAGTTTAAAGGAAATATTTAATTTTAAATAGAAATGTTCGCCTGAAATCCAAATTGAATTTAAAAGTAAAGATTAGTTCAAACAAATGTGTTAATGAGGCAATTTTATAAACAATGTTTATAAAGAAATGAAACGATTACCATTTAAGAATTTGGAAAAAAATGGATTTCAAAGTAGTAATTAAAATATAATGAAAGTCGAAAGAAAATAATTATAGAAACGTTTATTTGGAAACCAGATTAAATAGAATTCAAACATAAAATATTTGTTTAAAACGAATGAGATGAAAAGGCAATTTTATAAGTGAAATTTTTATTGGTGGAATTTGAGAAAATGTAAAGTATGTGTGAATTTGGTAAGGAAACGGGAATTGAATAATAAGCCGGTATTTTAGATAGATTTGAAAATTTCCAATTTCAAGGGAAATTATAAAAGAGATTATATGAAGTAAATTTATAATTTGGAATTATAAATAGGATTTTAAACTTGAAATTTCAAGTATGAATTTGAATTGATTAAATGAGTCATGTATGGATTAAAGAATATTATTCACGAGCGAGGTGAATAGGGGTGGAAGCAAATA
Organism: Allium sativum; assembly: GCA_030737875.1. Lineage (NCBI taxonomy): Eukaryota > Viridiplantae > Streptophyta > Magnoliopsida > Asparagales > Amaryllidaceae > Allium > Allium sativum. The sequence continues at coordinate 888,951,266 of CM060916.1, read as the reverse complement.
GTTTGCAAAATGGGAATTTTTAAAGTAAGTTAGAAAAGGTTCGAAACTATAAATTTTAAATTGAATATAAGTAGAACTAATTTGAATAGTATAATATAGTTTTATATATGAATTTTAATAATAAGAATTACAAAAATGATATTTTTATACTAATATTTTAATGGAATGGAGTTTTTATTAAAATAAACTAAGATAAGTAGAATTAACATATACATATATTTATAAAGATTTTTGTGGAATCATGGCTTTATACAAAACCAGATTTTACAAAGGTTAAAATGAAATTTAGTTGATAAATGGAAAGATATCGTTATAAGGAAAATCTTGTTTCTAGTTCTAATAAATGAAAAATGTTAGCAAACATTTGTAAATTATATTTGTAAGCAAAATATTTGAAATACGGGTAAGTTGAGATGAGTTGTAAAAACCTATAGAGATGTTATAAAGATTATTCGTATAAAACTTTGTTTTACAAAAGTTAACCAAAATGTGAATTGATTAATGAAGTGATATCATCATAAGAAAATGTTGTTCCAGTTTAGAAACAAATAAATATTTAGAAAAACGTTTTGCAAATCATACTGTTAAATGGAATATTGGATACTGGTGGTAGTAAATGGTTTTAAAATCATATTTGTAAGTATGATTAAAATGGTAATAAGTTGAGATAAATGTGTCGTTTAAAGTGGTAATAAATAATTGGAATTTTTATTCGTTAGAATATAAGTAAAGAAATTAAAAGTCCAAATTTTGGAAAGGAAGAAGAGTTTTAAGTTAATGAATAGTTAATCGAAAAGAGGATAATGTGATTGAGAATATCAAAATAGTGAGTTTCATTTTCTTTTATGGATGAATGGTTGTTTCATTTGATAGTTAAATAACCGACTATCAAATCTGGCCTATACGATGGTTAGTACGGAAAGACCGGGATCGAATTCATTCGAAAACCATTCCGAAATAACTAATACGAAAAACGTAGAAAATATGAATCGAAGATGGAGCAGTGAATGCCGTGGATCTTCATAAGCGAAAGGACTACTGGTCGAATTCTCTGGAGTCACGCTCGGAGATATTTTGATGGTGATCCTGTCGTGGTTGAAATCGACGAATGACAAGGACTACTCGCTACTGATCCATAGGATGATTCCTAGGATGCAGTAAGAGGGTGCCTTCGGTTTGTCCAATCCCAGGACAACTTGTATGGACGAATGTCTGACAGAGTATTTCCAAAGGAATTACGTACGTTGACTTCTCCAAACGTACGAAATTGGTGGCAGAGACGGGAAAATTCTTTAGCCTAACATCTGAGTATTTTTAGGGAAATCAATTAGTGATTTTCCGATGGATTTGATGATGTGGCATTCAAAGTAATGGTGGCCAGATGATTTAGAAATACGATTATAACCTCAAGCCTCACAACCGGGAAATGACAAAAATCGGGCAGGCAGCATGGCTATGTAGGTCGCACCCATTAGGGTGTGTTGTCACCGTCTAGAGAATATTCATATTTGTTACTTCTTTTCGCTTCTATATCTCCCAGGAACGGTTATGTTGCTAGCAACCATAGGTGACAATATATTCGATACAATCAAGAGAAATGAGTGGTCGGTCATGTGTGGGCCGGGTTGCAAGATGTTCTTGTTGAACCCAGTGTATTCGTCTCTAGAGATACACAATCGGAAGGTGGTCCTATACCTTGTCATAGTTGGAAATCCAATCTTTAATAAGCGCCCGCGGTTTTAATTGTATACTATATATGTAGAGCGTGAGATGCAAGCGCTCTGCTAGATTCTATTTATTTGTATTTAGACACTATTATAATATCAGAAAGGATATTGATTTCAAAAATGGTTTGGGTTATCGTAAGGTAAAAACATCCGTGTTTATGTGTGGATTGGTCTTACGATTATCCTTTTCTTTCGAAATGATTTTTAACTTTAAAATCAAGTTGGATGCTACCAATAATTTAGTGGGTTTTCTGACGCTGGTTCACCAGACTGGCCTGTGGCATTTGTAATGCTCGGGTCAGACCGAGTTGGGTCTGACCGAGTTTACAGGTTCAGGATAAGATGATACGGATTCCAGGAGACGAGATGGAGGAGATCAGACGTATGATATATATAGTATTTCGCTGTGTGTTTTAAATGAGGACAGACTATTATAACTGTCCAGATGAATTGAATAGTCGTTGTACTCTGATAAATTGTAAGTATTGTTCTTAAAGTTTTCATTAAAGGTTTATTTCTGTATTATATTTTATTCCGTTGCGATGTGAGACTGTGTATTGTGGTTAGTTGTTCTTCTTCTTTTTCTTCTATTCTAATATTTCTTTCTTATCTTACCCTCTATGTTAGCCTACTTTGTGAACTAGGCTACACAAGGAGCAAACATCAAAAAAGCCACCAATCGGTTCGGATCGGAGGAGACTAGCGCAGGAAGTGAGTAGAGAACAGAGACTCAGAAGTCACATCAGATCGGATCGGTGATACGTCAGCAATATCAAAGGATAGCAAGTGGCCTCATCGGTTCGGATCAGAGAGATACGTCAGCAACATCAGTAAATAACCAGTGGCCTCATCGGATCGGAGCGGAGGAGCATGACAGCAATATCATAAAGCAGGTGGCTTCATCGGATCAGATCGGAGGCAGCCGATCCGAACCGCTTTCTCTGAGAATGTGACCATTGCTGCGCACGCAACCTGAAGACTCGGACCAAGCATGACTATTTCTCCCATGATCTCCCACTAAATCAATGCGCTGTCATCATCTAGGATCCTCCGAACCCGACTCGTATGGGATGGGTGCCATGCATTTCCGAACCGGAGCCACTTTGAGGAGATTTTTCACTTATAAATACACCATCTGAAGACATTTGAATGGATCTTTTGGCAAATTCTCAGTTCTAACTTCCTCCATAGCCGAATTTCATAGCTACATTCAGATCAAAATCATCTCTTAAAGTCTATTTTTGAGAGATTTGAGTGAGTTTATGCATTGTAATTGTGAAGTCGAGTGAGAATCATTGCTATATTTGTATTCAAATCATCAATTAAAAGAAAACAAAGTGGGCGTAGGCTCGTTAACGCCGAACAACTATAAATTGTATGTTCTTTATTGCTTTTTGATTCTATTTCATTGCTTTCATAGCTAATTTGGGTGTTGGAGCCAATTTTTGGTCTAACATTTTGGTGCTTTCACTGAGAACCTTTCGAATTCTCAGCCTTTTCAGGATTATCATTCTAATATTTGGACCTTCAAGTTCAAAGAAGTTAATCTCTTCTCTCTGACATCTTTCAGTACTTGTTGACTAACCGTTGAAGAATCAAGTATTATGGATAAGACCAAAGGAAAAGAAGTGTAAGGCACTAGGGGAAATGATTCTAGAGAAGATCAGCAAGCTATCGCGTTAACAAGGTCACGCGCTCAAAGCTCTGGAGCAGATCACTTCAACCAGGAGGATCCAAACCGGATCGGAGGTGCCGATCCGAACCGAGTGGAAGTCTCCGATCTGATCCGATCTGTTGAGGTAGGGGGCACCCACTCTCTCTATCCGAACCGCCCCGACCAGGCCGCTGTGAACCGATCCGATCCAAACCAGAATGAAGCTGGAACTTCTACTCGAGCTCCCTCCAGTGCACCGATTCCAGCCACGATGACTAATGTCCAGCCTGATCCATCTGCACCCATTACTCAGGGAGACTTTTCACGTTTTCTTGACATGCTTCAGAGCACTAAAGTAGCATTGGAAGCCCAAAGACGTGACTACCTTCGCATGCAGGAAAACATGATCACTATGGGTAGAGAACTACAGGGGCTCCGGAGGCAGAAGTCTCCTTCCCCGACACGCCGTCCTACTACAGATGATTCATCTTCTTCGGAGGAGGAATGCCCTCGCGAGAGGAGGCCGCTTGAACGACCTCAGAACCTTGATCAATTGACTTTTGGATCTTTGGGATCCCGAGAAGACGCTGCTCATGCATTGGGCCCTGATGACCCGAGCCTACAACAACCTATGTTGCTACCTATGCGTGGATCCCACGTCTTACCCAGGGATCCTAATATTACAAACCCCACGCAACAACAGCTTCTGCAACCTCTACCTCCTGAGGTCGACCGGGAATACAGAGAGCAACATAGAGCAGTTGCCGCCAGAAATAGGAGATTATCCCCTGATCAGGAACCCAGGAGTAATCCGAACATCAGATCAAGAGAGCCTGTGCAGATGTTAACAAATGCCGATGTATGGGCAATGGTGCGTAAGATCATGTCTGAAAGCCGACACAATACTAATGAAGATTGGGGCATTGAACGAAGTCATACCTCCTTTACAGATGACATACTGAATTTCCAGTTCCCCCGGCGATTCAACTTGCCTCAGATGGATCGATATTCAGGAAGAATAGACCCAGGGCAGCATCTGACGAGATATGCATGGTTTATGAATGCGGCAACAACTCCGGAAGCCGTAAAATGCAAAGCTTTTCCAATCTATCTTGAAGATGTAGCGTTGATGTGGTTCACCCGACTCCCTCCTCGGTCGGTATCAAATTTCACAGAATTGAGTGAGTGTTTCATGAATCAGTTTCGACTCCATGCCCAAAAGCCCAAGAGCGTCATAGAATTGTCACGAATTAAACAAGCCCCAGGAGAATCTTTGAAGTCATATCTGGATCGCTTCAACCTGGCCGTCACTGAAGTTAGCAATCCCCATGAGCCCACTATCCTAATGGCCTTGATAGAAGGGGTAGATCTTAACACAGAGTTTGGGGATTACTTAGCTGGAAAACCACCTCCTACTAGGGAATTGTTCTATGAAAAGGCTAATGTTCGCTTAAGGCAAGAAGAAGCTAAGGAAAATTGAAAGAGAAAGTTCGAAGGGGCCTCGAAGGAGGGTGACCAGAGTAACATTGCTGTGAAACAATCTGGTGATAGTTCAGGGAAGGTGGAAGTAAACGTTGGCAACCAGAGTGGTGGTAATAGCAACAGAAATGGAAACGGAAATAGAAGGAATAGAAACCGAGGGAATAGCTCTAATAAAAGACCCAGATTCCATACTTTTGAAAATTACACGCCGTTAAATGATACGTTGGAGAACGTTTATTTAGATACAGCATATTGCAGTACAAAAAACTGCCACCTAGAGATTCTACAGAGAAAGAGATGGAAACAGGAAAGTTTTGCTTGTTTCATGGTACACACGGTCATTCCACCAATGAGTGCCGTCATTTGAGGGATATCGTCAAAAAATTGCTGCGAGAAGGGAAGTTGGATGAGTACAAGGCCGCCCCAAGGGACAGGGGGCAAGGGGAGCAAGCCCCGAACTAAGACCAGCCTGCTTCAAAACCCACAGCTCAGCAAAAAGGTAAGAGAATCGTCATTAACTCTATTATAGGCGGACCTCACCTAGTTGGTCGCATTTTTAAAGCAATGGACCAGTACGTCAACACCGCCAAGCATTTTGAAATAGGAGAATGCAGTAGCCTTGAAGATGTCACTTCAATAAAACAGCAAAAAACGATGTCAGATGATGTCATATTCCGCAATAGAGATGATTTTGGAGTTCAATCTCCAACCGACGATCCATTAGTGATTACCACGACAATTGGCCCTGTCGTAGTCCATAAAGTGTCAGTAGACAACGGAAGCTCAGTTAATATCCTCTTCAAGAAAGCTTTCGAACAAATGAGGCTCGAAGCAAAAGACTTAAAACCATGTCAAGGATGGATACGTGGCTTTAACGGATTATCTACAGCTCCGATGGGTTTTGTGGAATTACCAGTCACTCTAGGGCAGGGAGATCGCCAGAGAGTAAGGATCCTGCCATTTGTAGTTTTGGATTTGGAATCAACTTACAATGCCTTCCTAGGCCGACCGGCCCTTGCCGAATTTAGGGCATGTATTCGCCTTGGTGCTTGCTGCTTAAATTCCCGACTGACTCAGGAGTTGGGACGATGAGGGGCGACCAAGCTACGAGACGAGCTTGTTACGTGGAAGAGTTAAAGATGTTAATGAAGGGGTTGAACATAGATGCTAAAGATGATTCCGCCCCTCCAAAGGAGGCCCCAACATAGCAACTAAGGGGTCCTGCCCCAAGAGAGTCGCCCTAAGAAGTGCTCGAGGATATAGATCCCAGAGAGGATAGAGAACCTGGGGACAAGAAGGCAACTCCCAACGAAATAACAGTTGATAAACCTACTGATGAGGCGGATCCAACAAAGGTACTAAAGATTGGCTCGCAACTGGATCCAGTTAGAGTGAGGGAATTGGCTAATTTTTTAAAGGCAAATCTGGACGTGTTTGCCTGGACTCACGCTGACATGTGTGGAATTTCGCCCACCATTATGAGCCACTCATTGTGTATTAATCCAAAGTACCCACCGGTTAAGCAGAAGAGACGGATGTTGGGCCTAGAGCGGTCAACAGCTTTTAAAGAAGAAGTAGAGAAGTAAAAAGGTAACGGATTCATTAAGGATTCGAAATATCCCGATTGGATATCGAATCCTGTCCTGCTCAAAAGGTCAAACGGGAAGTGGAGAACGTGCATCGACTTTTCTAATTTATACAAGGCTTGCCCGAAGGATAGCTTTCCTCTTCCCAGAATTGATCAACTAGTAGATTCGACTGCCGGGCACGAACTTTTATCCTTTATGGATGCTTATTCCGGGTACAACCAAATTCCCATGCACATACCATATCAAGAGCATACAAGCTTTATCACAGACTTGGGTTGTATTGTTACGTCGTAATGCCGTTTGGATTAAAAAATGCGGGAGCCATGTACCAGCGCCTAGTCAACCGCATGTTTTACAATCAAATTGGGAAAACCATGAAAGTTTACGTGGATGATATGCTCGTGAAATCCAAGCAATCTCCCGATATGGGATGAAGTTGAATCCCTTGAAGTGTTCTTTTGGCGTAGCATCGGGCAAGTTCCTTGGCTTTATCGTGAGCTACAGAGGAATTGAAATCAATCCAGACCAAATAGCAGCAATCCAGAATATAGAGGAGCTGCGAAAGATTAGGGATGTTCAGAGCTTAGCTGGGAAGGTTGCAGCACTGGGCAAGTTCATCTCCAAAGCGACAAACAAGTGTGTACCTTTCTTTGATCTCATAAAGCGTGGAAAGCGAAATTTTGAATGGACTCCCGACTATGTGGAGACGTTCCAGAATCTACTAGACTTCTTAGAAAAGCCTCCAATATTATCAAAACCTATGGAACATGAGGATTTGTTCGCATACTTGGCAGTATCATCTCACGCCGTCAGCGCAGCATTGGTACGTGAAGAGGATAAAGTCCAGAAACCTGTGTATTACGTAAGCAAAAAACTGGCTGCCACGGAACGTAACTATCCGAAGATAGAGAAGCTTTCTTATAGCCTCCTAATTTCTTTTTGCAAGCTTCGCCACTATTTTCAGGCACACCCGATAATTGTATATACCGATCAACCTTTGAGACAAGTGCTGCAGAAACCCGAAGCATCGGGGCAATTACTTAAATGGAATATCGAGCTGAGTCAGTTTGATTTGAATTTTCAGCTGTGAAGACCAATAAGAGGGCAGGCCTTGGCTGACTTTATAGAAGAATTTACAATTCCTGAAGAGGAAACGGTGGGTGACAAGGTAGTTGTTTTGGATCGAGAATTAGAGCTTAGTCCGTGGAAATTATATACGGACGGAGCCAAGAATGATAGGAAGTCCGGTGCCGGAGTTGTTTTGATAACTCCTGAAGGACGATCTATCTACTATGCATTACAGTTAGAGTTTGCTGCTACTAACAACGATTCCGAGTATGAAGCCCTGATTGCCGGGCTGAAACTCGCCAAAGATTTGGGAGTGAAGTCACTAGATATATATTGCGATTCCAAGATAGTTGTATGTTAAGTTCGGGAAGAATTTGCTGCTAAAGGACCTCGACTCATCACTTATCTCAAGAAAGTAAAGGAGTTGTTGGAAGGCTTGGAGCATTATAGCATAACACACATTCCAAGAGAGGAAAATAAGAAAGCAGACCGATTGGCGAAGCTACCAAGTTCTGATAGTCCTAAAGAATCCGAAATGGTTTCTATAGAGGTGTTGTATTCACCAAGTTTCGATCTAATGGAAACAGAGTTAGCCTTGGAAGTTGAACCAAAAAGAGTATCCTGGATGACATCAATTAAGAATTTTCTCAAAAATGGAACCCTCCCGTTGAAAAAGAGAGAAAGACGAGCTGTAAGACGTAAGGCCACAAGATACGTTTTACAGGACGACGTCCTTTATCGTCAAGGGTTTTCAATGCCCCTACTATGGTGTATCGCACACGACGACATCAAATGCGTACTGCAGGAGGTGCATGCAGGTGAGTGTGGAGATCACACTGGGGGCCAAACCCTAGAAAAGAAAGTGTTACGGTACGGATATTTCTGGCCTACCGTGAACAAAGACGCGACTGATTATTCACGACGCTGCAATAGATGTCAAAGGTATGCCAATGTTCCCAGAGCGCCTCTGACTCGGCTCAAGTCAATGGTAAGTCCGTGGCCGTTTGCCATGTGGGGAATTGACATTATTGGAGTGCTACCTATTGCTAGAGGAGGAGCCAAGTACGCGATCGTTGCCGTGGACTACTTCACAAAATGGGTGGAGCTGAACCTCTAACAACCATCACGGCAAGGAAGGTGATCAGTTTTGTGGTTAGAAATATTATTTGTCGATTTGGGATTCCGAAGACCATCATAACCATAACGGGACGCAATTTGACAGCATCGAGTTCAAAAACTTTTGTCAGAAATATAAGATTGAAAAACAATACAATGCAGTGGCTCACTCGCAGTCAAATGGACAGGTCGAAGCCATAAATAAAGTCATTAAATCAATTCTAAAGAAGCGGTTGGAGCAGGCCAAAGCTAGATGGGTAGATGAGTTGCCATTAGCCTTATGGGCCTACAGGACGACCTTTAAGACGGCTACCGGCCATACTCCCTATTCACTTTCCTTTGGGTCTGAAGCGGTGATCCCGGTAGAATTGGAAGTCCCTTCTCATCGAGTTGCGTACTATAACCCGATGACAAATAAAGCGATCCTCCTAGAATCTCTTGATATGATTGAAGAAAAAAGAGATGAAGCCGACTTGCATGCCTCAAGAAATCGACATCAAGTAGCATGTTATTATGACTGGAAGGTTCGCCTCAAAACCTTTGAACCAGGAGACCTAGTACTGAAGCGAGTCTTCCCGCCTTCAACTCAATTGGGTCCAAAATGAGAAGGGCCATACACCATCCAATGGAAGCTTGATACAGGAGCATTCAAGCTAACGACCGTGGATGGTGAGGAGATTCCCAGAGCATGGAATGCTCAGCACCTACGACGATATCTGAGCTAAATATGAAATGTCATTTCTTTTGTTCTCATAAGCTATGTAAAAAGGCACGACTTGCCTTAAAAAGTCTGTTTATGTGAACAAAGAATTATAAAGTGGATGTAGGCTATGACTTAGCCGAACCACTATAAAAATATTGTGTGTCATTTACTTTCCTTCATTATTTATATCTTCAACAATTATTCTATTATGACTGTGAAACACGAAATGTTAAGTTAAACTAAAGTTGGAAAGTTGGAGATGACCTATATGCAGGAACAAATAAAACAACTGTTTGTACGATAAGACATAGAAGAATGGGAAAACGATATTCTTAACTCTGACTCTCTAGAATCGAGATAGAGTATAAAGGACGGGAAGACAACGTCCTCTGAGGCGTGAAGGTGCACCCAGATGAGAGATCGCCTCAATGAAAACTCTAACCTGGATATGAGACAGGAGAGTATAAAGATGCCGGAAAGAACAGGCATCAATGACGAAAGGAATATGGCCCCGTCAAAGAATCGGGGACATTTTGATTTTTTGATTTAATTTAATCTTGAATAGTTCTTGCGCAGTTATCCAAGATTGACTGGGGGCATACATGTGCACACATATTCCCCTCAACCATGACTTCGTTACATAACTTTAGTATGAGATACTTTTGTATTTTTTACTTAAGTGTTGAACTAACGACTATCAGGAATTGCAGGAAATAAACTATTTTTATTTACAAACGTGTGAGTTTGTACAAGGAAAACAAGCAAAAAAGAAGATGCGAGGGCCGCACTCGCTGCAACAATTGCGAACCAATTAAATGCCAAAATAAAACGAAGCACTTCATCAATTGGGCTTTGGATCGGACTTGGATTTTTTGGCAGCTTTCTGAGTAGCCTTAGCTTCCTTTTCAGCTTCGGTCATTATGCGTTTCAACCTTTTTTTCCCTGTAACCGAAGTGCTAGAATCAGTTGATTTTTCCCCAGGAGTCGGAATGCTGGAATCAAGAGAAGACTTTTTAGCAAGCTCTTCTGCAATAGATCTAGTGGAAAGCTTAACGATTAACCTTGATCCAGGAGCCATCACTGCAAGAGGCTTAAGGCTTTCGGGGTCCAGGTCTTCAACTTTTAGCTGCATACATTTATCTTGTTCGGCTTTCATTTCAGCCAAAGTGATGTCATCAGTGCTTTTTGAATCCCCGACTATAGCCACATCAGGGTCTTCCTCATGTCCCTCGCTACTTCCATCATCCTTCAAGGCGTCTATCATCTCGTCATCATGAGGAGCCCAGCCTTGGACAATTCAGCTCCCCCTCCTAACTCTGCTGAGGCAGCCTTATCCTTTTCTCCTTGAGCCTTCTCAGCGGATTTTGCTCCGGTGGTGGTTCCCTGAGGCACGTCTGTCCTCTCGGTTGGTTCAACACCTACATAATGAGAAGCAACAGTTATCAACTTAGGAGAAAATGAAGGATCCTTCATCGATTGCCCGATTATGTGATGAAAAGTGGCAACAGCTTTGACGAATTAGGGTGAAAAGGTAGAAATACCTTCCGATGATTTCTCAGCTGGAGTGACTGCCGTCTCTGACGCCGTCTCGGGTATAAGGGATAAAAGAGATGCCTTAGGGATCTCCGGGTTTTCGGGGTCATATCCCTCAACTTCAGAAGTTTCAGCGGCAGTAGAAGAAGAACTAGCCTCGGAGATATACTTTTGTTTGGCCATCCGCTTCTCCTCCTCCATAGCAGCAGCGATGAGGCGATGCCCCTCGGCCAGACATGGCTCGTCATCTCTTAGATATTTTTCCATGAGCTTGTCTTCGTCGACGGAATCTACCTTGAGTTCCTCTTTCTCCCATTCAATAATTTGGCTCCATACGTGAACCAAGGTAGTCGGATAATCTTCAATCCAAGAGATGTTTCGGTGACGAATTATATGTGCAAAGAATTCGATCATTAATTCGCCGAAACCATGCACTTCCTCCTGGGCCTCTCACAGCTGCTTGCGGGTCTCTTCGGCAGACTTAATAACACTTTCCACATTACCCTCCACTAGGGCAGCCCTATTCTCGGCCTCCATCAACTTGGAAGCCAACTCAGCGTTCCTCTTCTCCAATTCAGCGTTATTTCTCGCTAACTCGGCTTTTTCTCGCTCAAGAGCATTGTAAGCAAGTTGCATTTTGGCGCTATCCGACTTAGAATCTTCTGCCTGCTTTTTCAACTCTAAGCGCTCTTGGCTATGAGACTCTAGCAAGTCATGATAACGCTTCTGTAACTCTTAAAATTGCTGTTTAAAGTTGGTAGCGTCTCGTTAAGCGATTACAAGTTAGGCCTGTGTGTCCTTAAGGTCCTTCTCCAAGTTTTTTAAGGCCTTTGCGTCAGCACCTGCAGTCTTTTTCATTGATTCAATATCCGTAATTAAAGTTCGAATGATTCTGGAGAGGTTACGTGAATACTTGAACATCTCTGAATATTGTTTTTCGACTGCGTCAATCTTTGCTTTGGCCTCGTCTGCCTACCTCGAGCAAATAGGCTCGAGAGCAGGTAAGAAAGTCAGATTTTCAAAATAGTGGTCGGGGAATTGCTTCTCCAGATATGCCCGCTTAACTTTAGCTTCAGCATTCAATGGTGGAGGTACGGGGAATGTTAGCTCAGTATCCTTGTGTGTAGTGGGCACGATGGCCGCATCACCCTTCCTAGGTCGCTTATCGGAAACCTTATGCTTGCCTCGTGAGTCGGTATACTTCGGCCGGCTCCTTTCCCGACTGCGTTTGTCTTGAGGAGAAGTTTGGTCTTTTGGCTGCGATGTGTCTTCTCCTCGACGACCCTGGTAGCTTTTGTATCGTTCTGGATCCGACCGAATGGAGGAGCGAGAGCGCGAGGTGCGTGACTGATAAGAATCATGAGACCTTCTGTCCTCTCTACCCCGGCTTTCACGACGATCTTGCTCAACATCGGAAGGGGTCTAGTCATGTTGCGACGTATTTTCCTGATGTCATAGTAAGGGCAAGACATTGTACCTGCGCAATAATGTATGTGGAATTCAGAGTCAGTATTCCTATGAGAAGTAAGTGCTATGAATGAAGTGTGGTGCTATTGTGTTAAGTGCATCCTAAGTGGTGTTCCTCCCGACAAGCCCGAGTCTGAAGCCAAGCCAGCGTGAGTAGGCTCTCTGGCCTTGACAGGAATAGTCTCCTCTGAAGAACTAAAAACTAAAGGGTTTGTGCCAAAATCCTCTGAAGTATAGATAGTTTCAGGTAGGGGGAGGTCTCCTAAGCCCTGGAATGTAGGATCATCCGTAATAGGGGCAACTCCCTGGGAAGCGTCTATTGGCAGTTCTTTAGGAGATAGTGATTTCTCGGGAGAAATAGCATCCCCAGGGACGATGTACCCTTCTCAGTGCTTTTCGGTTATGTTGGCCAACTCATCGTCTTGAGTGGAAGATGGAGAAGGAGAAGTCCGAAGAGGTATTCTTGGACTTTTCGAGCCCTCGCCCGTTTCAGAAATTATGTCCACTGGGGGGATGTGTACATATAAACCCGGCCCGCGACCTATGCTACGGGTAATGGACAATAGCCCGTGATGGTGGAGGTATTCATCCTTAAGGACTTCATCGATGGTAAGAAATTTTTGATCACCATTGAGGAGCCGATGCATCCGATCAAAGTACACTTGACCCGATATTTGTTTTGGATTATCAACTGCAAACAAAAAGAAAACGAATTAATGTGTTGGTGTGAACATTCAAAGTTGAGATCTAGAAAACCGATGCTTTACTTGATTTTTTCCATCTCCTGGCACAACTCGGCTGTTGCCTTATATAAAACCATTCTAGCTTGGAATCGCCGGCCTTGCTGCTAAATGGCGCCGAAATAATTTTCCTTTTCGGGACTGATTCGAAATAAGAGAAGGAAGGAGTTTCTCGAGTCCGATGCTTGAAATTATAAAAAAAGTGAACGTCATCGAAAGTGAGCTATGTACCCAAAATCTCGCGGTATGCTACATATAAGGTTTATAGGTAAGCATAGGAGTTGGAATGTAGCTGCATGGGGGCAATCCGCATCTGTCTTAGAAAGTCGACAACAAAAGGCGAAAACGGTGGAATAGCCCCGACCATGCACATCAGTCGCGTAATTGCCATAAATCCATCGGGGGGATTGTGAGGACGGTCAGTTTTCGATGGCACTAGGGTATCCCTTTTTAGTATCCCGTGCTTTAGACATATGCGGACAAGTCTATCATCGTCCATCGTTAATTCAACAAAGTCTACGGGTGACTCCATGATAATGGCAGACTCAAATTCGTCAGGAGCTCGGTAATCTCCAATCCCTCCTTCCTCTTCATAGCCCAGAGAAACTTTGCTATCGAAAGGCGTTTCGTTGTTATGCGTTACTACTTCATAATCTGGGCCCTCATCATCCCATTCAGGGTCTGAAGAAGAAGATATGTCATCAATGGTAACTTTTTCAGAAGTTTCCACAACTTCCGCCTTCTTTGCCAATCTAGATGAACATCTTTCGGCCATGATCACTAGACTATCGAAGAAACAATAGCAAGAATTAGAGTAAAGTTGCCCGTGTCCCCCGTGTGTGTATGTGAACTAAAGTGTGTGCTACATGTAACAAAAATGCAGAGCAAACATATGAAAGCGTGATATGAATATTCAAAGAAGTAATAATGTGTCAGAATAGTTCTTGATGTTTGTCATGTTCGAAAGGTGCTATCCTAACTGTTCGTCAAGTTGAAGGCTATGTCAAGCATTCATTAAGATGGTTGAAAAAAAATTCTTGCACATTAGGTTAGGCTGTTTCGGTTTGGTTCGGATATCTGTATTGGGATCGGATCGGAGGGCAAAGTCATGTTTTGATCAGAAGCGGACGTCCTACCTAGTGAGTTAAACCGGATCGGCTCGGATGTAGGCTTTTGGAGCAGATCGGATCAGCTTGAGTAATCCTTCTTCCCTTTGTCCCTTATTCCCATCCGATCCGTACAGGTAAGTTTTGTTTCCCTTTTATTTTTGCCTTTTTCTACTCCGACCCGACCCGGCCTTGTAAATACCATCTGATCCGATCAGATGGGTTTTGTTTTCTTCCTTTTGCCTTTTTCTGCTCCGACCCGATCCGGTCTTATATGCACCTTTCCCTTTCCCACACTCCAACACTTCTTTACCCGAACCGATCCTAGTTCATCTCCTCTCCTTCCTCTCCTTCATCTCCTTCATCTTCCACCTCGCCTAACCAGTACCGAACCCAACTCAATTTGACAAATCCCTACTTAGTCCAAGCACTTACGTGCTCTAATATACTGTAAAACCCAAATTCTTCCTCTCAGCGCCTCGAGGTGGTGACAAGAGCCACCAACGACGACGCCGAAGAGGGAGAGGGCGGCGGCGTTGGAATTAAACGCGCACCATGTTCGAATCATCCAGTTTTACCACAAATCTAAATCGAAATTGATTATAGTAAAGTAATCGAAGCTTTTGACCTACCGAGTTATTGAATTTAAGGAAGAACGAAATAATTTCAGAGTTTTTTGAAGTTCTAGGGTTTCGATGCTAAGTTGCTTGGACGAGAGCAAATAAAAAAGAGAAGAGGAAGAAGGTAGGAGGCGGATTTATATAAAATTAAGGTGACCACTCGTATTCCCGTTCAGACCGGATGTCAGGCCCACTCGTGTATTATGGCATGTTAGCCCACGGTGAAGCGACACTGGATGGCTCATCTGAATGTGCTGTTGGAGGAAGTCCATTCGGATCAGAATCCGAACTGAAGGACCACATACACTGTGATATACACGTAAATGTGTATATTTTATCCGCATATTTATCTTATTTTATCTTTTAAATAATTGATATTGTGTATTTATAGCTGTGTTTTCAGATTGTTGACAAGAATCATGGTTTAGAGCATTTGATGAATAAAGCATGAAGAATTTGCTGAAAAAGAGTGAAGTTAAAATTACTAAAGCTTGAAGAGTTTAAAGCTTGAAGAATGGTTGCAAATAGAATTCAGTTGTGTAGATTTGGCTCACTAAAGACTCATGTTGCGTTCACATTAGCTCCTTTGCAAGGCTTCTCATTCATGCACTGTACGTGTTCACACTGGCTCACTTACAAGGCCTCTTACTCTACAACCCTGTTCACACTGGCTTATGTGTTATTTGGGCTAAATCTTTAGTCCCACATTGTATAACTAGCCTACTTGTCTTTGTCATATCAGCTATAAATACCTTGTATCTCATTCATGTAAAAACACACACAGTTTTATTCTGTAATCCTTTTCTTGGAATAAAACTCTTCTTTCTCTCTTCTATTTAGTTTTTATTGCATTTTATTTATGTCGTTTATTTTCTTTTCTTTTAGCTATGTATAGCTAATCCTCTTTAATTAGGGGGTGATGACGCTAATAGTTATGATTCAATATGAATCACATAGCCAAAAGATTAGAACTTCATGTATATAGATATAGATTTGAACTAAGGGTTAGATCTGAACCTTCATACCCTGTGTCGTTTAAGAGCTGCGCTCCTTCATAGGGTATATTCGAGTTTAATCTAAAACTTATCAGATTTAGATTAAATATTTAGGGTTTTAGAAATAAAATAGTGAATCTGTCCTGATAGCCTATGGTTGTTTAAGAGCTGAGCTCCTGCATAGGCTATACTTGTTGTTATTTACTTATTTGTTTCTATAAACCCAATTATCGTTGATTAATGTTTGTGACAGAAACATGAATTAGATCTGATTAATCTGTTTGGCTATTGATGAATATTAATCTAATTTATGTCATCGCTCCCTAATTGCTTTCTCTTATTAGATAAATCTCTCTTTTATATTTAATTGCTGTTATTTTCTATGTTTTCAATCAATCGAAATTCTGGAATAACTTGATTGGATTTATTAATTAAAATATTTTTGGTCCCAGAGTTCGACACCCTCTACAACAATCCTTGTTGTTTAGGAAAACCGAATGGATTTTACAGTTGTTTACAATTGTATAATTTGTTCGCAAACAATTGGAATTAAACGCGCACCATGTTCGAATCATCCAGTTTTACCACAAATCTAAATCGATTATAGTAAAGTAATCGAAGCTTTTGACCTACCGAGTTATTGAATTTAAGGAAGAACGAAATAATTTCAGAGTTTTTTGAAGTTCTAGGGTTTCGATGCTAAGTTGCTTGGACGAGAGCAAATAAAAAAGAGAAGAGGAAGAAGGTAGGAGGCAGATTTATATAAAATTAAGGTGACCACTCGTATTCCCGTTCGGACCGGATGTCAGGCCCACTCGTGTATTATGGCATGTTAGCCCATGGTGAAGCGACACTGGATGGCTCATCTGAATGTGCTGCTGGAGGAAGTCCATTCGGATCAGAATCCGAACCGAAGGACCACATACACCGGTTCGACACGCGGGGAAAATTTGAGGAATAACAAAGAAAGAGCTCACCTGGAAGAATCGCTAGACATTAAAAGAAGCTCTCAAAATTGTTTGAAGATGAAGAAAGTGATTCATATGGTTTGTGAGTATATATAAGCAGCAAAAGCCACGACTTTATGAAGCGACGCTACAAGTAAATGGAAGTGATCATTTAATGGTTCTAATTCAAAGGATGTTTCATGGACTGCTTCGAAGCACACTTTATCTCAGATAAGAGTGTACTTCGAGGGGGCAATATGTTAGCCTACTTTGTGAACTAGGCTACATAAAGAGCAAACAGCAAAAAAGCCACCAATCGGTCCGGATCGGAGGAGACTAGCGCAGGAAGTGAGTAGAGAACAGAGACACAGAAGTCACATCGGATCGGATCGGTGATACGTCAGCAATATCAAAGGATAGCAAGTGGCCTCATCGGTTCGGATTGGAGAGATACGTCAGCAACATCAGTAAATAACCTATGGCCTCATCGGATCGGAGTGGAGGAGCATGACAAAAACATCATAAAGCAGGTGGCTTCATCGGATCGGATCGGCTGATCGGAGGCAGCCGATCCGAACCGCTTTCTCTGAGAATGTGACCGTTGTTGCGCACGCTCCCTGAAGACTCGGACCAAGCATGACTATTTCTCCCATGATCTCCCACTAAATCAATGTGTTGTCATCATCAGGGAGCCTCCTAACCCGACTCGTATGGGATGGGTGCCACGCAATTCCGAACCGGAGCCACTATGAGGAGATTTTTCACCTATAAATACACCATCTGGAGACATATGAAAGGATCTTTTGGCAAATTCTCAGTTCTAACTTCCTCCATAGCCGAATTTCATAGCTACATTCAGATCAAAATCATCTCTTAAAGTCTATTTTTGAGAGATTTGAGTGAGTTTATGCATTGTAATTGTGAAGTCGAGTGAGAATCATTGTTGCATTTGTAATCAAATCATCAATTAAAAGAAAACAAAGTGGATGTAGGCTCGTTAACACCGAACCACTATAAATTCCGCGTTCTTTATTGCTTTTTGATTCTATTTCATTGCTTTCATAGCTAATTTGGGTGTTAGAGCCAATTTTTGGTCTAACACTCTAACTTCTTTCTTAAACGGTCTGGATTTTCGGTACTCGAGTTGGACACGGGATGTATTTGTGTCAAAAATTCGAGCATCGAATTTTCCAGTTCGTTACAGTGCTATCAGAGCAATGGTTTAGAAATAACCTTGGCTCTGTGGCGTAACTCGATAGAGATGGGATTAGTAATATCCTAGATTGAATTGAGTGTGTATATATGAGAGTGTATTTGTAAATTTCATATACAAATGTTTTGTATTGTGTTGGTTAATCGGTTCAAGTGTTGAAAAGCATTGAACTAGAAATTGATGCAGTCTTGTTTTATAAAGGGGTAAATGAAATAATTTTACCCAAATTTATTTTTATATATAAAAGAAGTAATTTTCTTAAATTTTGTTGGTGTTTGGTTGCTTGATTAATTCAAATGGAATTATTCAATTAAAATGGTTAAGTATAACCAAAAGATGAAGTAAATGATATTGGAATAAAAATCAGAATAGGAAGTTAAGGGAACCAAATTCCAATATGAATTGGATGGATTGAAACTTGGCCGAAAATAAGTTTAAAAGGTTTGGATTGAAATTAAAACCATATTGAACTAAAACGAACTATTGAATCAATATGAAATGAGAATTCTTGAATACAAATTGAAACACAAATAAAGTGGATGCTGATAACCTAAATAGAACTCGACACATATGATTTGAATGTATCGAGTGGAATAAGAAGTGAATTGGAATAAATCCAAGTCGAGTTGGAATAATTGAATATGACTTAAAATATTATCCAATTGAGTTGGACTATGAAATTGAGTCGTGAAATGGAACTGAATATATGTATATAATGAATAATGAATATAAACTCAAATTATATAAGCTTAAGTTGAATTGAAATGAATGAGGTATGAATCGAATTAAGCTTGATTGAGATTGAAATTTGAACTCAAAATTTATATGGACTCGAAAATTTAAAATGGGACCTCAAGTGAAAATTTAAATAAACTTGTGAATCGGAAATTTAACTGTGAACTTGAGTTATAAATGAAACTTAACTCGGTATAAGCAAATGTATACATATTTTAACATGTTTGCTTCAAATTATTGCAAGTTAAGTGAGGAAACCAATTAAAGGTCAAATTGGCAAATTTGAGGTAAGAAGTTCAAATGATTGTAACCGAATAGGAATGGATATGCATGTGATTATACAGGTTTATTGGATGAAGCAAGTGTGAAGAATAAATAAGGGATGCCCAACAAAAAGGTACATGTTTAATTCAATATGAGATTTTAGGCGCCGAATCGGCAAGCCACTTGGCTTTTTGATTTTCTTTTTAATGGAAAGGGCCTAAAGAGGCGAGTTGAGGTTTGAACTATTGACCGGTACAAAGGAGGTGCTGGCGAAATTTTTCAAAAATTTAGGGTGTTAGAATTTTTTTCAACAGTTTGGAAAATTTTTGTTAACAAAAAGTTAATCGAAGTTAAGGATTTTTGAGTGGAACAGGAAACTAACAAGTCGGTCGAATGGAAAGGATATTGGAGTAAGTGTCGATATGCCTAAGTGAATTGTGGGAAGTGAATAAGGTATAGCTACATTTCCTACTTAGTAATTTCGGGGACGAAATTCTTTTAAGGGGGAAGGAATGTAACGTCCCATATTTTTATCGATCTAGTTTTGAATATTTAAATTTGTTTAAATATTGAATCCATAATATAAATAGATTTTTATATTAATTAGACGAAGTTTGAGACATATAAATATATATTAATTAAAACGAGCTCGAAATGGCGCGGTAGTTCGTAATTTACGATCTGAACTTCAATTGAGTGTACAGGATTCGTTATAAGTCGGAATTCACTGAAACAAGAAATATTCGAATCTGTTGAACTATAATTTTGTAATAAAAGAGAAAAATCAGAATTTCGTTATTTATATTGTAAGTTATGACCAAATCAAAATTTCAAATGGTCGCTGTGAAATCCTTTGTAAACGATAATGATTTATTTAATAAAATAAATCGATTTTAAATCAATAGGATATTAATTTGGCTTGAAAATGTAATATCGTGTTTAGAATTCATATTGGTTTATTCTGGAATTTTATATAATTCAGTTTGTGTATATTTATCTGACAATAATAATTTATTTGTTTATATTAAATCGAATTTAACATTAAACCGTAAATTTAATTTAATATCTTCTGTATATGGTCGAATTGGACCGTGGAAACTGTTACAGTGTATTCAAAATGGGGGTAGAACGCTAGGAATATCGTTCGTTGTGCTCAAATAGGGGTTCGTATCGTAGGTCTTTTAATGGAAGACACCACGTTAATAAATTAAAACAAAAATAAGGGACGACCTAAATTTTTCCATCGCAGCTACTCTACAAAGTCGCCTTCCGTCTTATCTTTTCAAAATCACGTACGATTTATTTCCTCCTTCACGATGAAGTAAAAATCTATAGCACAGGCTATTCTGCATTCCTACATCGTCTTCTCCTTTCGCTTTCACTTCTGATTTGTTTCTCCCCAAAAGCTTCAGCACTGCAAACCTATGTTCTTTCATGTCAACACCTAATCTCATCTATACGCTATAGAAATGACATTGTTTCTATCTTTCCATCCTCCGCCTATATAAGGAGCACCAAATCGGACCAAGGCATCCCAAACTCATTTCTTTCTTTGTTCCTTTTATTCCCGAAATCGAAACCAATCCAGCGTTAAAATATATACATATATAGAAACCGCGAATCAAGTCGCGAATCGATCTAAAAGCTTGAACCTAACTCGAAGACACTAGGATCGCTCGCGTGAAGGGAATAAGGGGTCATGGACATGGATCGATTACAGAAGTGGTCACCGCAGTTTCCAAGGAGGCGATGCATAAAGAGCTGACGCCAAGGTTGATCGTAATTGGGTACGAATTACTGATGATGGAAGGGAGGTACCACGGTTTGTTGGAGGAGGTCTGTGTGATTTAAGGAAGAGCCAGTGTTGGGAGAGGAACTCAATCGAACTGATGTGGATCTTCTATCTTGAACTGGTTGCGATAATAAATGAATAGGAAGGTTCGGATTTTATTTCTGGTGAGTGCGGGAGAAGTTTTGAGGAAATTTAACTCAGCGAATGATGATTTATGGGTGATGAACAAGAGTGTGTATACGGGTCTAATGAGTTTGGTTTGTTGTTTTCGGAAGGAGAGATGTCTGGTGGTTGTTCTGGAGTTGGGGGAATGCGTGCAATCTGGGTGATAAATGCAGTGTTTGCTGTGGTGATTTTCGGAGTTAGACCAGGGTACGGGGGAAGAGAGTTGCTGTTGAATTGGTAGTAAGGTGTTTGGGCTCTGCAGAAAGTGGAGTTTGAGGCAAATGGAAACGGCCATAAGTGATGGGAAGAGAAACAATAGTTGTCCGTAAAGTGTTTGAAGAAATGTCCAAGTGGAAAATCGCATTTTTGGGCTGAGGTAGTTTTAGAAATAGTCGGTGGCTTGCTCCGTGGATTAGTCAAGTGGTTGGCGGTTATAATAAGGTAATCGTTTATTTATTTATTTAAAATATACATAGAAAATTTATTTACTCATATATACTAAGTTTAATTTAAATAATTTAATCGATAAATAAAATAATCTTAGGTGATAAATTAATTCATGACAATTCAAGTAGATGCAGTGCTGAGTCGATATGGAGTTATACAGAATACCCGGCAAGGAATAATCGAGGTGAGTTAAACTCACTCAGTTAATTATCTAGACTGTTTTTAATAGTTCAAAAATTTATTTATTGCTTGACGGTTGCTAAATGATTGATATAAAGTGATAATATATTATAATAATAATATATATAAATAATATTGGTGATTGGATAATTCCCGCAGTACCATTAGCAGATGCCCGCAGTATCATTAGCGGATGATTTCCCTATACGCCCCACAATATATATAGTGGATGACCTTCTATACCACGATATCCTGCCTCGAAGCAGGATGGGTATTATTATTGTTGACTAACATCTGTGGATGCAAGAAAACAGGTTACAGGGATCCAACTGGATCCCTCAACATTTATGTATTTGTTTTCATATACATGCTCATATTTGATGTGTTTATACCCTGTGATAGTTATAGTATACTTGGATGTGTTAATAATACTGATTGTTGATTTTGGATAATTTAAATATCCTAAATAACGATATATGGATTTAAAAATAGAAATCGAAATGAAATAAGGATTTTAAAAAGGAACACTTATTTTCAAATAGACATGGTTATTCAGAATCAAAATTCAAAAAGAACTTAAAAGTAAATATTTGTTTAGAACAAATATTTTGAAGAGTCGATTTTATAAGGGCCGTTGATAAAAAGAGTTTAAAGGAAATATCTATTTTTAAATAGAATGTTCGCCTGAAATCCAAATTGAATTAAAAGGTAAAGATTAGTTCAAACGAATGTGTTAATGAGGCGATTTTATAAACTTTGTTTATAAAGAAATGAAAGGATTACCATTTAAGAATTTGGAAAAATATGGATTTCAAAGTAGTAATTAAAATATAATGAAAGTCGAAAGAAAATAATTATAGAAACATTTATTTGGAAACCAGATTAAATAGAATTCAAAAATAAAATATTTGTTTAAAACAAATGAGATGAAAAGGCAATTTTATAAGTGAAATTATTATTGTTGGAATTTGAGAAAATGTAAAGTATGTGTAAATTTGGTAAGGAAACGGGAATCGAATAATAAGCCGGTATTTTAAATAGATTTGAAAATTTCCAATTTCAAGGAAAATTATAAAAGAGATTATATGAAGTAAATTTATAAATTGGAATTATAAATAGGATTTAAAACTTGAAATTTCAAGTATGAATTCGGATTGACTAAATGAGTCAAGTATGAATTAAAGAATGTTATTCACGAGCAAGGTGAATAGGGGTGGAAGCAAATAGTTTACAAAATGGTAATTTTAAAAGTAAGTTAGAAAAGGTTCGAAATTATAAATTTTAAATTGAATATAAGTAGAACTAATTTGAATAGTATAATATAGTTTTATATATGAATTTTAATAATAAGAATTACAAAAATGATATTTTTATACTAATATTTTAATGGAATGGAGTTTTTATTAAAATAAACTAAGATAAGTAGAATTAACATATACATATATTCAAAAAGATTTTTGTGGAATCAAGGCCTAATGCAAAACCAGATTTTACAAAGGTTAAAATGAAATTTAGTTGATAAATGGAAAGATATCGTTATAAGGAAAATCTTGTTTCCAGTTCTAATAAATGAAAAATGTTAGCAAAACATTTGTAAATTATATTTGTAAGCAAAATATTTGAAATACGGGTAAGTTGAGATGAGTTGTAAAAACCTATAGAGATGTTATGAAGATTATTCGTATAAAACTTTGTTTTACAAAAGTTAACCAAAATGTGAATTGATTAATGAAGTGATATCATCATAAGAAAATGTTGTTCCAGTTTAGAAACAAGTAAATATTTAGAAAAACATTTTTCAAATCTTACCGTTAAATGGAATATTGGATACTGGTGGTAGTAAATGGTTTTAAAATCATATTTGTAAGTATGATTAAAATGGTAATAAGTTGAGATAAATGTCTCGTTTAAAGTGCTTATAAATAATTGGAATTTTTATTCCTTAGAATATAAGTAAAGAAATTAAAAGTCCAAATTTTAGAAAGGAAGAAGAGTTTTAAGTTAACGAATAGTTAATCGAAAAGAGGATAATGTGATTGAGAATATCAAAACAGTGAATTTCATTTTCTTTTATGGATGAATGTTGTTTTATTTGATAGTTAAACAACCGACTATCAAATCTGGCCTATAAGATGGTTAGTACGGAAAGACCGGGATCGAATTTATTCGAAAACCATTCCAAACTAACTAATATGAAAAACGTAGAAAATACGAATCGAAGATGGAGCAGTGAAGGCCGTAGCTCTTCATAAGCAAAAGGACTACTGGTCGAATTCTCTGGAGTCGCGCCCAGAGATATTTTGATGGTGATCCTGTTGTGGTTGAAATCGACGGATGACAAGGACTACACGCTACTGATCCGTAGGGTGATTCCTAGGATGCAGTAAGAGGGTGCCTTCGGTTTGTCCAGTCCCAGGACAACTTGTATGGACGAATGTCTGATAGAGTATTTCCAAAGCGATAACGTACATTGACTTCTCCAAACGTACGAAGTTGGTGGCAGAGAAGGGAAACTTTTTTAGCCTAACAATATAAGTATTTTTTAGGAAATCAATTAGTGATTTTCCGATGGATTTGACGACGTAGCATTCAAAGTAATGGTGGCCATATGATTTAGAAATACGATTATAACCTCAAGCCTCACAACCGGGAAATGACAAAAATCGGGCAGGCAGCATGACTATGTGAGTCGCACACATTAGGGTGTATTGTCACCATCTATAGAATATTCATATTTATTACTTCTTTTCGCTTCTGTATCTCCTGGGAACGGTTATGTTGCTAGCAACCGTAGGTGACAATATATTCGATACACTCAAGAGAAATGAGTGGTCGGGCATATGTGGTTCGGGTTGCAAGACGTTGTTGAACCCAGTGTATTCGTCTCTAGAGATACACTATCGGATGGTGGTCCCAAACCTTGTCATAGATGGAAATCCAATCTTCAATAAGTGCCCGCGGTTTTAATTGTATACTATATATGTAGAGCGTGAGATGCAAGTGTTCTACTAGATTCTATTTATTTGTATTTAGACACTATTATAATATCAGAAAGGATATTGATTTCAAAAATGGTTTGGGTTATCGTAAGGTAAAAACCATCCGTTTTTATGTGTGGATTGGTCTTACGATTATCCTTTTCTTTCGAAATGATTTTTAACTTGAAAATCAAGTTGGATGGTACCAATAATTTAGTGAGTTTTTCTCACGCTGGTTCACCAGACTGACCTATGGCATTTGTAATGCTCGGGTCAGACCGAGTTGGGTCTGACCGAGTTTACAGGTTCAGGATAAGATGATACGGATTCTTGGAGACGAGCTGGAGGAGATCAGACGTATGATATATATAGTATTCCGCTGTGTGTTTTAAATGAGGACAGACTGCTATAACTGTCCAGATGAATTGAATAGCCGTTGTACTCTGATAAATTGTAAGTATTGTTCTTAAAGTTTTCAATAAAGGTTTATTTCTGTATTATATTTTATTCCGCTGCGATGTGAGACTGTGTATTGTGGTTAGTCGTTCTTTTTCTTCTATTCTAATATTTCTTTCTTTCTTATCTTACCCTCTAACTTCTTTCTTAAACGGTCTGGATTTTCGGTATTCGAGTTGGACATGGGATGTATTTGTGTCGAAAATTCGAGCATCGAATTTTCCAGTTCGTTACAGCAATGGTACAATCCATTTTACTTAATTCTGAATACTTAATTAAGTTATTCTTATTTTATTATCTTAAGTTAAAAATGCAGGGTGTTACAAGCAGTTATCATAGCATGTCTGTTATGCCAAAGCTATACAATATGGCGTCCATAGAACATTGAGAAACGATTAAGGACGGCTTGGGCACGAATGCCCTCTTATGAAGGGAGGCCTTGGAATCTTGGGTCTTCTCCTTAGCAGGGATTTTGTTAGACATGATTCTACCAGGTAACATCGTTCCATAACAATGCAATTAGTGCCCATATCTCTTACACAAATACGCATATCACAATCAAACATTAATGAGTACCGGGTCAGTTAGACAAAAATCCAAATTAAATCAAGATATGTGGTATTAGGAGGATTATATCTATTGTACTTTAGCTAATGTATGACTAAGTCAAACATAATCACCCCAAAACCTAGACAAACCAACACAATCGATGAAGGAAAATCTACACTAATGATATTGGAACTATTTCATTTCATGGCAATGGCATAGAACTTTAATTTGTGTGAAATCATTTCCTCCTTACCTCGTGTGGTGCCTTACATTTTCCTAAATGGGGTAACCAGTGAAACAACCAACCACTAATATTGGACATTAAGCACAATGGCAGAAAGATTGGAACCTAAACCTATTTTATTATCAACATAATCCTAACCAATTTTCCTATCAATTTTGACATGTAATTAAGACTGAGATTCATGTAAGAAGTAAGACTACTCGCAAATATTCGAGCATGGATCTTCAAAAAGGAAAATTTGAGCAGCTTCTTAGAGGAGCAATAATCATTTCAACGATTAGATTTACAGGTAAAAGATGGAAACGAGGGAGAATAGGAATTTATGTTTAAATTTCAAGATCAACCTGGGCTGTACAGGTGAAGATCAATCAACGCTTATGATCGACGGAGATCAAAAGACCCTGAAGTGACACTTCGAAAAAGGCAAAAAGGTTGACTTAAAAAGTCGAAAAACACCCATTCATTGGGAGGGGAGGGGGAATAAAATGTTACTACCAAAATTAACTCAAAGACTAGCTGGCAATGAAGGGGTGCCAGAAGAATATAGGCACAGAAAAGTCTCCCGAAAACAGAAAGCCAAGAAATAGATTGAACCGAAAGCCGGAGAGAATGGTTGGAAAGCAACACAAACCGGAACCTTCCTGAAGGGAAGAAGCTCTAAGCCGGTAAAATGCCAATAAAGCACATCCGAAAGGACCTATTAGACAGGGAATTTTGTAGCAAAAGGCCACCTTCAACAGAAACTAAAAAAGAAGAAGGCATGAGCTCCCAACCTGAAAACCCAGAAGTGTTATTAGTATTCACCTGCCTAATACCGATACATCTGAAGGCGAGGGCATCAAAGGTGCCAAACCAGGAGAACGCGAGAATCATCCAAAACCTACTTCCAGAGCACCTGCTGTATAGATACCAAAAGGCTACATTCACAAACAACAGAAACATCACCGAAAGCAACCTTCCAGAAAACCAGGATATCAGAAAATATCCACCGAAAGGCTAATCGGGACTCAAACGGAGATACAGGTTACTCGTCCTAATCTACCTAGTATAGAAACCAACATCGGTTTCAAACCGGCAATTATCTATGTACATCATGAGGGCAGACACCTCTAAGTATTCACGATAAAGCCGGAAGCCTAAATCTGAATGCTTACGTCCAAGAGCCTACACTTAGGAGCTGCTACCAAGGGTTCAAATACCATCCGAAGGCCACCACATCGACGAGCCCATATTTATCCCAAAGAAACCCCAGTTGACCAGGACCCCCACTACGAAGACTATAATTAGCACTCCGAAGACGCCCGGAGGACAAATGTCTGAGACCAAGGAAAAAGCGGCCGGCAATGGCCCCTGTAAAGGCCCCTGTAGGTCTAATAGCCCAATAGCAGAAGGGGCCCCAAATTCTCTATAAAGAGGACCTAAGAGCTACATAGGGAGGGAGGGAATTTGATTTTCCACTTTTCTTCTTCTCCTTCTTTTCAAAAGTCTAATACGAAGAGGAATTTGAGAACTTCTTCCATTCTGTTCATGTACTCAAAATCAAAGATTAATAAGATGGGAATGTACGTGTAGAATATGACTTTGTGAGTTCAACATATCATTTCTAATTATCACTATTGCAATTTATTGTTTGTTTTCCATATAGACATAGAACCTTGTCCAAACCTTCCTACCGATCGGAGGAGTAACCTCTTTCCCTAAGTTTAGACCCCTCCTATAGTTTTTAGTGATTATGTTCCTCCATACCTTGGTACCTAGGAGTGGCGATCCAGTTTGACTCGCAAGAGCCGAATAACCTATTTTTCCCTTTAGATCCATTTCTGTTGACCCACCTCCGGTGTTAACGAAAAATATTGTTAACAATATTTAAACTTCAAAATATATGTAAACAACTAATGATGCAAACAATATTAGTCTTCTTCATTTTCTGATTCAGTTTCAGTCTCATACTCTATATCGTTGTCCTTTATGATCTCAAATGCTTCTATCAAAACAATTGATTCGTCATTCAAAGACCCTAAATCAGCATCATTAGCAAATATTATTTCATTGTTTTGATTTGCATCCATTTGATACGCCGCATCGTCTGGAATAACAATTCCTTCAAACATAAATCTTGCCTTTGTTTTAATTACAGCAGTCCAATCTGCTTTATTTCTTTTAAGGACGGATATGGAGCAAAGTAAAATTGTAATGCTTGCTTTTCCTATATAAAAGGATCATACTTATAGTAATGTGATGTGTACTTTATTTTTATAAGCTTATAATCTTTATGCATGTTGATTCCAGTACCAGAAACATTGCTAAACCAGTTGCAGTTGAATATAATAACTTTTTCAACAGGTTGTACATAATATGTCAACTCTAAAATCTGTTTCAAGATGCCATAAAAGTCTTTTATATACTCTTCTAGATCATTACTATCTTTGACAAATACACCACTGTTATATGTTACTCTGTCAGTACCATGGTCTTTGGTGTTGAATTTAAATCCATTTATGAAGAATATTGGATAAGTCTTAACATTTCTTTTTTGTCCAAGTGCAAGATGTTGCAAACCCTCGGCATTAATGTAGTTTATTGGATAATAAACATACATCAAGAACCATTTAGAAAAATATTTACTAAGATCGCCATTTGGATTTTCTGATTCGTAAATACTCCAAATATAAATGATTGTGTTACTAGCTAACAATTTATGTACATATAACTGCAATAAAATTAAAAATTTAATACCTAACAAATGGTGCAATATCAACACAAATTAGAAGAACATATGTGTGTGCTACATGGTGATCTTTATCATTTAACCATATTTCTGCCCATTTTTCAGAAGATCTTCCATGTTGTCTAAAAACAGATAATATTGTCGGACAAAAATTATGTTCCAAAGTTTCATCATTACGAGGACCACTTACAAATGATATGTTCACATGATCACTGAAGTAATGAGAAAAAAGAAAGAAAGAAGCTTCTTCTTCAAGATAAGATTTGCAAATTGAACCTTCAACTCGTGCTTTTTGTCATACTTTTTTCTTCATATGATTCAAGTAACTAATATAAAATTAATTCAATTTGTATGCACTAATGTCATTTTGAATTGTAAGCATAAATTTTTACTAATATTACCACTCAAAAGGATACATCCATCCATATTGCACTCGACCTCGAAGAGTTGCTTCGGATGGAAGACGAATAGGTAAATGCTCCATTACATTAAAATTCCTGAAGGAAAGATTTTTCTCCAAATTGTAAATCAATATCGGAATTTGTACCTCAATTTTACGGAGACGATCAATTTTTAACGTTGCCGAACAAAGCTATTTAGAGAATAGGCTTAACTCTGTTATAACACCCCCACACTTTTACAGGCAACAATTCTTTGAACACCACCGGTAATAAATATTCCATTATGATATGACAATCATGACTTTTCATCCTACTCAATTTATTATTTTTATAGTCAAGACATCTACGGAGATTAGAAGAAATCCCATCCGGACATTTCAATCCCTCAACCCATTTCAGTACTAGTTTTATTTGTTTGTTCTCTAGTTCATTGCACGCTTTGGGTTTTTTTATTGTCATTGGGCTTCATATGAAGTTCTGGACATTTACAATGTTCTCCTATGTCATGTCTCGAATATATATATCATCCTTTGTTTTTCCTTTGACATTCAAAACAATACTAAACACATTATCAAATACATTTTTTCATTATGCATAACGTCGATATTATGTTGAAGTAGGAGATCTTTCCAATATGGTAGCTCCCAGAATATACTTTGTTTACGCTAATTATGAATGTCAGATTTACCCAGAATTTCTATCTGTTCTCCAGTCTCATGTATCTTGGGATAGTCCTTTACAATATCGTATATTTCTTCACTTGACCAAATTTTGGGTGCTTGCTCAGCCATTTCTTTGTTAGCTTTAAAGTTTTTTTTATCTCTTCTAAAAGTATGATTGACATGCAGAAAACAACTGTGAGAATCAAACCAGTTCCATACCATAAGAAAAATGCTTGTGTTTCTTCCATGCATAAAGGACAAGATAGACGACCGGTCGTACACCAACCTGGAAACATCCTGTATGCAGGTGTAACATCTCAGATTTTTCTGCCATTTAAATTGAAATATTTAAATATGTTTATATATTATATCGGAGATATAATGGAATTTATATCAAATTTATTTTATAAATGGAGTTCGAATATATATAATTTATAATATAATTGAAAAGGATTTGTTTTGAATTTAAATATATTTTATCGCTATTATATAGGCCTTATAAATGGTTTTCTTTTCAAATGACTCCATTTTCGACGAAACAAGTTTTATTGGAATAGTGTGGTTAGTTATTACTACATCTTCAGTTTGGAGCAAAACGTAGTTATTTTGCCGGTATGCTCAATTTAATTGTGAACCGATAAATATATTGAAATTAAAATAATGTATTTGTACAAATGGAGTCTGTTTTCAACGAAATTAATTTTGTTGGGACCGCAATGTCAAAACGTAGCGTTCGTTGAGTTTGGAGTTAGTGTTTAGCCGTATGTATATTTATTGGTTAGCGGTTAACGTTTAGCGCAAATATAAACCGACCATAGTAAAATAAACTTAAGCGAGCGCCAAATAAAAAAAAAACAATGGCAATGCTTATTTCTTCCTACCTAAATTCTCAGCATATGATTTCAACCCCTCGTACACATCTGATAGCCCTGAAATGAAATTTCATTGCAGCGATCTATCGTTTTTGGCACCCTACCTAATATACACTATTTTTCTTGCTTCCATTGAAAATAAACTGTCGTGTTTTATCTTTTCAAAATAGCCTATATGCATGCTTCTTTTCAACGAGCCTAACCTATACATCTTCTTCTCAACATGTATTTTCTTTTCATGCGTGGCTACAGTGCAGCTACCTACCAAACGATTGATTTGAAACCGAAATGAAACCACTGTCATGTTGCATCGTCTCGTCTTTTCTACGAACCTTCCCACGTCTAACTTGTACCTGAAAATATACTGTGCTCTGGCTACCTATTTTCTTCTTCCTACAATAGCTTACCCAGCTACGCTCAACCCGTACTACTTCTTTTTTTAGCGAGCCTACACAATTTTTTCAAACATTCTATACAGATTGCTCTTTCTTTCTGAATTGAACCTAAACCTGTACATTTTCCATCACTGAAATGAAGCTTCAACACACTGCATCCCTAATCTATCACCGCCCCTCTCCTCTACTTGCACAGGCTAAACAACATAGGACAATACTTGATGCTTATCTTCATTCTCTTGTATATAAATACCAGTGTCTCTCCTCTTATTTGTTCCAACAACACCTACGGTAAAAACGATATCTTCAAATTTCAATATAAATTCAAAAACGAAAACAAAGCATAGATATAAATACAAATTCAATGAAGAAGCATCGTTTTTTCTGGAGTTTTAATGGCAACTGGAAATGACAGAAGGACGGTGGGGTTTCTAGTGTGAGGCCGGCGGTCAGAACTGGTGCTCCAGTAAACAAGCAGTGACGCGGTTGTTTGGTTGGACAAAGGGACGTCGAGTTATATTTCTGGCATGGGTCGACTATGTACGGAAACAAAGGTGAATGGCAAAGTATTATCATGCAAGTGGGAGGTGCCAGAGTTGAAGGTGACGACGTTAGTGGCTTGGCATCAAATGGTAGACTGGGAGTTAGACCTGTCAAAATATGACCCACCCTTTTACCCAACTCATTTTACCCTAATTACAACCCTATCGGGTCAACCCTTTTATAATTTTTTATTAAATGAATCATAAAAGGGTTGACCTTTTTTTATAAGGGTTACAAATGGGTAACCCACTTACCCAAATAGTAAAAAAGTAATACTTTAAAATAACGATTTTTAAATGTAAAAAGGTCATAATTACAAAAATACCCTTTATTTTGGAAAAAGTGAGAAAAAGAAAAAAATTCAAAAAATCCAGAAAATTATGAAATGAGAATTAAAAAAAATGAAGTATTCGAAAATAATGATTTTTAAAGCTAAAAGGACCAAAATTACGAAAATACCCTCCATTTTGAAAAAAGTGGAAAAAATGAAAAAATTCAGAAAATTACGAAATGAAAAGTAAAAAAAGAATTATTCGAAAATTACGATTTCTAAAGCTAAAAATGAAAAAATTACGAAAATACCCTTTATATTGGAAAAATGAAAAAAAATTCAAAAAATCCAGAAAATTACGAAATGAAAAGTAAAAAAAGAATTATTCGAAAATTACGATTTCTAAAGCTAGAAATGTAAAAATTACGAAAATACCCTTCATATTGGAAAAATGAAAAAATAATGAAAAATTTTCAAAAAATCCAGAAAATTTTGAAATGAAAAGTAATAAAAGAATTATTCGAAAATAATTATTTCTAAAGTTAAAAAGGCCAAAATTACGAAAATACCCTTCATTTTGGAAAAAGTGAAAAAAATAAAAAATTCCAAATAATCCAAAAAATTACGAAATGAAAGGTAAAAAAGAATTATTCAAAAATTACGATTTCTAAAGCTAAAAATGTAAAAATTACGAAAATACCCTTCATATTGGAAAAATGAAAAAAAATTCAGAAAATTATGAAATGAAAAGTAATAAAAGAATTATTCGAAAATAATAATTATTAAAGTAAAATAAGGTCAAAATTACGAAAATGCCCTTAACGTTGAAAAAGTGAAAGAAATAAATAAATTTTAAAAAATCCAAAAAATTACGAAATGAAAAGTAAAACAAGAATTATTCGAAAATTATGATTTTTAAAACTAAATATGTCAAAATTACGAAAATGCCCTTCATGTTGAAAAAAGTGAAAACAATAATAAATTTAAAAAAATCCAGAAAATTATGAAAATATAATAATTTTTTATACTTTTCATTCCGTAATTTTCTGAATTTTTTTCACTTTTTTCTTCTTTTTCCAAAATAAAGGGTATTTTCGTAATTTTAGCATTTTTAGCTGTAAAAATCCTTATTTTTAAATAATTCTTTTTTTACTTTTCATTTTGTAATTTTTGAGTTTTTCTGAAATTTTATCATTTTTTTGCACTTTTTCAAATATGAAGGGCATTTTCGTAATTTTACCATTTTTAGCTTTAAAAATCGTTGTTTTAAAATAATTCTTTTTTTACTTTTCATTCCGTAATTTTCTGGATTTTTTGAATTTTTTTCACTTTTTCAAATATGAAGGGCATTTTCGTAATTTTGGTCCTTTTAGCTTTAAAAATCATTATTTTCAAATAATTCTTTTATTACTTTTCATTTCATAATTTTCTGGATTTTTTGAAATTTTTTTATTTTTTTTCATTTTTCCAATATGAAGGGTATTTTCGTAATTTTGGTCCTTTTAGCTTTAAAAATCATTATTTTTGAATAATACTTTTATTGCTTTTCATTTCATAAATTTCTGGATTTTATGAAATTTTTTCATATTTTTCAAAATAAAGGGTATTTTCGTAATTTTGGCATGTTTAGCTTTAAAAATCGTTATTTTAAAGTAATATTTTTTAATATGTGGGTTAAATGGGTAACCCACATAATATGTGGGTTGGGTCAGGTAAAACGTTATGGTAAAAGGGTCAAAATAAAAGGGTTGCAAAAGGATAGGGTCAAAATTTACTTGACCCTTATACGACCCTAAATGACCCATTTGACACCCCTACTGGGAGTTGGGGGTTCAGCGTGGCGTTGTGGTTATTTTCCTGGGGGTGTCACATTTAAACATAGAAAAGTATTGGTGAGGAGAGAGTTGTTTGGGTAGAAAAAATACATTAAGGAGGAAGTGTTGTACTACAGCGTGGGGGAATATTCTTGTGGACAAAAGGGTGTGCAGGTTTGTACATGGTGGGTGCAGTGCCAAGGTACGGGGGTCGATGCGGTTTTGAGAAGCAGGGAGGATGGCATGGGAAAGACAGCTGGGTACATGTTATTCATTTTGAGAAGAAGACAAGAACAGTTGCAAGAAGAAAATGATGGAAACGTAGCTGGAATGGAAGGTTCCAGCGTGAAAAATATAAAGGTAGGAAGAGCTGGAAATATGTAGAGAGGGGTATCTTCTCATGGGAGTGATGGCTAACGTGGAATGGAAAGTAGGTGAAGTCGGTTTGGGGTAATGTTGAGGATGAAGTGGCTTGGATGTAGTTGGACATGAGGTGTTAACTAGAGAAAATTGTTTTTAACATGAGGGACGGCGGAAGTTGTGTACTGGAGGGTGAAACGTGTGTTGCTTGCATGGGTTCTAGAAGGGAACAACGTGTTTTGTGGAAAGTTCGGAAGGAGTGGGCGAGAATGCAGGATCGGTTTTCATTAAGGGGTAGAGGAGGAACCACGTTTTTGTGGTGTAAGTGGCACACGTGGATGGATTATTATTTAGGTAATTAGAATTAAACATTTAATTAGTTATAATTAAATTAATTTAACAATCCATTAATATATATCATGGTGAAAAAAGGATGGTGGGAACGCAAGGGGTGACCAGTGAATGACTTGTCTTCTTGCAGAGGTTTGGTTCGTTATGTTGATGGCACGTTAGGTGATTATGGTAAGTGGCGTGTCTAGATAATTAATCTATTTATAATTAGGATCAAAGACATTTTAAATTTATAATAAATATTGTAATGACAGTAACTTATCCGTATATCGTCAGAATCACGTGAAATTGGACTCGTTGAAATCGTAGTGAAGGAGACTACACTGCTGTATTGATTCAGAAAGGACTGGAAGCTATCGGGTTTTATTTAATTTTAAACGTTAGTTTAAAATTTGAATAAAACAACGCGGGAACCGTAAATCAAAAATCAAAAGTGAGTTAACTCTCACACTTTTCTGAAAAGCTATGATATGTTAAATTCATATAAAAATATAATCCATGGTTGATGATAATAATTGGATGATTGCATGGCTTGGTTGATTGATTGTTTGTGATTGTCGACAAATTATATTTGTTGCATTGGATTATTTTGATTTAAGTATTGTTTATATATTATTATGAAATATTATTTTGATATGTGATGCAGGGAAGAAAAGGTTGGAGTGATCCGACCGGATTCCTCGATTGTATTGCAAGTTGTTTATTTTGCCACATTTTTCAAATATGAACTGTTTACCCAACAAAAGTTATATTCTGATTGAATACTGATGGTTGATTATATAATGAACGTTGAATGGAAATTCAACGCTGATGTGATGTTTTAATCAATAGACGGTATTGATTAATTTATTGGTAGCAAATGATCTAAACACTTTTTTTAAGACGTTACTTCTCCGACAGGTGAATTTACATAATTGAAGTTATAAAATTTGTTTTTATAACTGAAGCGAAGTTTTTAAAATTTTATTTCCATTTAAAATAATAATTTTAAGGTAAGTCAATGCTTATAAATGACTTTTATAAAAATAATCATACAATATTATGTATTGTAATTTAAATGTTTCTAATGAGTTTTATAAGTGTAAAAGCTTGAACTTAACCTACGGGTTATTGTTTTAAAAATAAATATTTAAGTAAAACAGTTAAGCAATATAATTAGATTAATTAGATTAATCTAAAGAGAGATGTAATCAAAATCAGTTAATTAAATAACTGAGGTTTAAGTTGACAAAGTCAACTATTTAATTATAATTGATAATTATATTAATCGTTCTTCGATTAATTTAACGAAAATAGTTTAACGAATAATTATTCTTATTCTAATAATATTTCTTAAATATTAATTACCTTTTTATTTAACAATATTTAAATTGTGAATTGTAACGACCTGGAAAATCTGAACCAATTTAAAAATTTTAAATTGGCTATTTTAGTGGATTTTAAATGTTCGAAATAAATATTTTAAATAATAACGATGAAAAGTGAGTTTGAATCGACGTTTGAAAGTAAATATAATTATTTCTAATATTAAACAAGGCCTAAAATGGAGCGGTAGTTTCAAAAATTGAATTCAAACTTTGACTGACTGTACCGAGTGCAAAACAAAATAGATTTGAGTGAAACCAAAAATATTTAAATCTGTTAGTGAATACCTTTCTAACGAATCTGAAAAATCGAAGTTTCATAGCGGGAAGCAAAAGTTATGGCTAAATGAAGTTTCAGAAAGGTCGCTATAGAGTTTATATAGCCCGTGAAAATGGCCATTTTGCAAACGACCTCAGAATTCGACGAAACCACTTTTGTTGGATCCGGGATGTCAAATTATTGCTAGGTTTAAAATTTCATAATTTTTGAAGCTAGTATGTGAGCGTGGCAAAGGAAAACGTGTTTGGTCAATTACAGTTAAATTGGATCGACCAGAAATGGGCCATTTATCAAACGGTCTCAGAATTCGACGAAACAAGTTTTGTTGGGACCGTATCGTCAAAACATAGCTAGATATATTTTTCTGGAATTTTTCGAATCAGTATGTCGCCCCGGCAAATTGAAATGTATGATCAAATTAAATATTGAATGTTTTATACTATAATTTGAAGGAAAACTGACTGAAACAGTCGAATGGGCCTACGAGACATATCCCATTGAGTTCAGAATGGGGATATTTAGCTAGGGACGATAGTCGTTGGGTTTGGATTGGAGTTCATATTAGAAAACCACTTTTTAAAATTCTATATAACTCTCGGCCAATCAGAAAATTTATGAATAAATAAAAAGAGAAAACACGGATTCTCTCTCCCCGACGTTGGTCGAAGGCGGAAAAGCTTTCTCCCCTTCCCATCCACTTTCCGACCAAACCAGGCAAAATTAGCCCCTCCTCCAGTTGAAGATTTTGAAGAGCTCGAGAAGATCTTCAAATCCATATATAGTTTGGATTTTTTTCATTGAGTGGTTTGGGAGAACCGACGTCACGAAGTTTCGGGTTTCAAACCGCCGCCGCACCCTCCTCCGGCCGTCGAACTGGCTAACTCCCCCCGGCGCCTGAGCGCCTCTCCTCTCCCTTCAACACTGCGTAGCCCGATCGTTCTATCGATTCACGGATTTCACGAAATCGCGTGGCCTAGTTTTGAATGTTTCAGAAAGGTATACGGCTATTTTTATTTTATATTATAGCGTTTTAAAGCGCTACGGTTTTTGTTTTCACTGTAAAAATCATATATTTTCCGTTTCTTGACGAAATTCAGTGAAACAAGAGACAGTGGACTCGTGTGGACGTCTTCTACATTCTAGGAGAGACCGCATATTTTTCTGAGCTTTCTGCTATTTTTGGTGGATGGAACCCAATGTGAGATTTCTAAATTATAAACGATATGGACGATGTATAAATTATATAGTCGATGTATGAGTTATATAAGCGTTGTACACCTCATGTATAAGCGTTGTATAAGTTGTACGTTCGATGTATAAGTTATATATGCATTGTAAAAATTATATATGTGTTGAATAGAAGTGAAATTGTAACACCCCGTAATTTTATAACATTAAAATTCACAAATTAAAGTATGCTTAATTTTTAGAAAAGAATTAAGTGAAATGGGTTGCGCAGAGAAATATATATATATTGATATATATATATATATATATATATATAAATTAAAAATTAAATAATTAAATATGCGAAAAAGTTCAAAACAGCGAATTGGGAGGGGGAATAACCGAACCGGCCCATTTTTGAGGTCGACCCAAGCCCCGCTGGGTCAACTAGGGGTTAATCCAGGGTGTTTGGCTGTCAACCCGTGGGCCGATTCGCTCAAATGCAGATTTTGCATTTGATTGGTTCTCATGGTCCAGGGTTAATTTAATAGTCCTAAATAACTTCCTACACCTATAAATGCATCCTAATGCTAACCCTAAACCTAATTAAAATAGAATAGTTACCGTCATACCATCGCCATGGAAATCAATGGAGCCGCCGCCAACTAAGAAAGAAGAAAAGCAAATTCAATTTTAATTCTCTCAACCCTAAAGCAAAGCAAAACTCTCTCTTTTCTTCTCTAAATTGTGAGTATGATGATCTTAACAAGATTATTATCATTTTAATTTGGCTGAGTTATGAATGGATTATGAGTAGATGATGTGAATTATCATATATGTTGTTGTAAACCCCTTTTGCTATCATGTATATTGTAAATCCAATGTTATGTGATGATGATATCTTACATGTTGTAAATCATGCTATGATGATGTTATGTATGTTGAAAGTTTCTATGCTAAGTTGTGATGAATCGTACATGTTAAAAAGGCCATGATGTTACCATCTATGCTAGTTAGTTCATATTAATTAAATCATCATGTTTGGGTTATGTTGATCTATATGACAAGTCACATATGCAAGTTAGATTGATTAGAAAAGTTATGAACATATACCAAGACATCTATTATGACATCTAGAATTATGCTATGACATATGTGATATCCTATGCTAGTTCACACCATCATTATGTTGCCTAAAAACCCCATATGCAAGTTTATGTATAGATTTGGGCTATGATCATATCATATAAATTGAGACATTTAACAAGTTGACACCTTTTGATCCTTAACATGTATAGTTTATGCAAGTTTCACCCCTATTATGATTAGATTTATTTTAATTGTCTATATGTTGTGATAATTTATCTTTGTGCTAGGTGTTAGACTATACAAGTCTAGCCTATATTATGCGTTGAATAAGCGAACGTATAAACGTGGGGTAGGGGTAATATTAAGGATTTAATATTAAAAAGTTGGGGTGCAATTGATATGATTTTGCATGCCATAAGTGGATGGCCATAATTGAGTCAATTATGGACATCATTAAAAGTTGACTAAATTAATAATTTGAATAGGGAATTATTAAAACTGGGGTAAAAGATTTTAAGTGTTAATCAATGCTTAGGACACGAGGTTGGACTCGTTTGTGACGTAAACCTGCCCGGACCCGCCCGGCAAATCCAGTGGTCACAAATGTCAGCCCAATGTGAGAGATCCTAGGCCTAAACTAAAGCATAACGGTTGTAAAGACACGAGGTTAGACTCTTTTATGGTGTAAGACTGCCCGGACCCGCCCGGCAAATCCAGCTGCCATAAATGCCAGTCTAATGTGAGAGGTCTTTATGAGGTTATGGCCTGAATGAATTAAGAAATACTTAACCAGATAAACATGTAAGGTGGGACATGGGGGTTAAGTACATGCCTTGGGTGGCATGAGGAATTTAGGGGGTGCCCTTAGTGGCATGTGAAATACGATTAGTAAGACTTAACCAAACACACATGTAAATGAACATGACTAAGAGGGTTAAGTGGGATATACTAGTGACAAGCTTAGGTGGGTAGCTTGTGGGGGCCCATTTCGACCAGTATCCCAAACGTATCTTTGTGGGCTCGACCCAAGTCGAGGACGGGACACGCATGCTGGGTTCGACTGTAAGAGGCCAAAACGGGGAGCGGTGGCAACGCAAGTCCAACGGGTTTCGTATGCGTGTGTGGACCCGGGCTAGTAGGTAAGACGTTGTTGCATCGTGTAGGTATAAGCCGTGCGTTCTCAAGTTGTATCGGGTTGCCACTTTAGGGGAGTGATACACCCCACT
Source organism: Allium sativum (assembly GCA_030737875.1). Lineage (NCBI taxonomy): Eukaryota > Viridiplantae > Streptophyta > Magnoliopsida > Asparagales > Amaryllidaceae > Allium > Allium sativum. Next base: position 888,911,973 of record CM060916.1, on the reverse strand, counting down.
GTGGGGCTAGCACGGGTATCTACGAGTAGGGAGCCGATCGAAAGTGGGTAGTGGGGTACACCTAGTGGAGATAGGGGCAGACGGCACCTATGTAGTCAGCTAGGGGTACGTAAGGCTATTTATAAAGTTTCTGTGTGAAGCAAGTGGGATCAAACAATAGGGTGACTGGTGTGGTGCAGTGTAGTAATGTGCGGTGTAATGTAGCAATCATTCGTTAGTAATTAGGTGTGCCTTTACCGTTATCTTAAACGCTATCTTTATCTTCCTAAGAGTTCATAGACATTTACTTGTCTTCCAGCTTATGCCTTAGTCTAGTTATTTTGATTATAGTATTGTTAGAATTATCATACTCGCCAGACTTTATGTCTGACCCCCTCTATTTCTATCCTTTTTCCCCCTCCAGGTCCTCAGGTTGGGCCCAGCTCTAGTGGAGTTTGATTGAATTGTTTCATCTCTCTTTGGAAAGCTTGGACCGTTGAAGTAAAGTCCAGCTTGTTATCTTTTTAATGGCTATTTATGTAGTGGGATTATGTATTTTGTTTTTATGAAGATGGATATTGTACTTGGTTATGATCTATGGTTTTATGATGTAACAAACATGTTTAATTTCCGCTGCAATAAAATGAAGTTTTAGATTTCCAAGTACTATTTATTATCTGTCTTGTTGTAATTTTTCTGTTCTATATTCACTTATAACCTCCATGGAAGTTAATGCATTCCCTTTGTGAGTGACATTAATGGACGTGGGGCGTTACACGTGGTATCAGAGCTTAAGGTTACCAGAACAGATAAAAATACTTTAGAAAAATAGTTATTTTTGGAAGAAGTGCTTTCAAAAACATGTTTTAATGAGAAATTTAAAGAGAAAATTTTTAAGAAAAAAAACATAATCTCCAATAGCCCATATCTTTATCTTTCAAATTCTCCATTCTGAATCTTTCCTTTTTCGTTTCAGCATGGCTGAAGATCTTAATCTACCCGACGGTGTAACGATACCAGAATGGTATAGGAGGTTATTAGAGGCTAGGGCCGCTGCAGGTCCAGCCAATGTTCCTCCACCACCAGTTGCACCCGTTCCTCCTCCTCCTCGCGTAGATACTTTTGCAAAGACGTGCAAGGAATTCAAGGCTATGGGTGGAAAACCATTTCAAGGGTCAGAAACGTTTGTGGAAGCTAGAGATTGGCTTAAGGAGGTGGAAGAATTGCTAGAAATCTTTGAAGTAGAAGAAGGAAAGAGAGTTCGTTTAGCAGCTTGGTTGATGAAGGGAGAGGCCTCGTTTTGGTGGGAGGTCACTAATGGGGAGCGTCCTGTTGACTCTTAGGCGGATTTCAGACGTAGGTTCGAGGTGAAGTTTCTCTCAAGGGTGGAAAAAAAATCTATATACGGAAAGGTTCTTGACATTGAAGCAAGGAAGCTCATCAGTGAAAGAATATGTCAATAAATTTAATCAGTTAGCAAGGTTTGGCTTGGACTTAGTAAACACGCCAGAGAATAAGCCTCTAAGGTTCGTGAATGGCTTGAATGAACCATTGCAAGGGTTGGCTATGACCCACATCCCGATGGGGGCCACCTTTGAGAAGTTAGTAGAAATGGCGCTCATGCATGAGGAGAAAAGCGCTAAAGCTGATAAGGCACCCGAGAAGAAGGGGGATCAGAAGAGACCACAACAACAAAACAAGAAGGGTGGAAAAGACAATAATGGAAAGGGAAAGAAGAAGTGCTTTAACTGTGGAACCCCAGGCCATCTCAGCAAGGATTGCCGAAAGAAAAAGAAGACAGGCTGTTTTCATTGTGGCGATGCGGGACATTTAGTGAAGGACTGCCCAAAGAAGGGGCAGAGGGCAGGAGCTACCTCGGGAGGACAGGTGCAGGCTCTTATGGCACCAGGGCAGGCTAGGGGACAAGTTCAGGCTCTCGCGGTCCCACCGCTGCAAGAACGAGGTAGAACCATTTCTGTTGAAAGCTTAGTTTCTCTGTTTGATCATCCTGTCTGTACCTTATTCGATTCGGGCGCATCACATTCGTTTATCTCTACATCATTAGTTGAATCACTGCACTTAAACACCAGTTTAGTAGAGGATCCCTTAGTTGTTTCGAATCCAATAGGGGGCTCAGCTTATTTGTCTATGATGTGTTTGGATTTGAAAATTTCCATACTTAGCGTTGAATTTAGATGTGATGCTTATGTGTTGGGCTTCACGGGCTATGGGCTAATTTTAGGAATGGATTGGTTATCCAGAAATGGGGCCGTTCTTGATTGTGAAAGTAGAGTAGTTAGGCTCGTGACTCGCCTTGGCAACACTCTCGAAATCTTCTGTAATCCCATAAATTCGGTTATGCTAAGTTATCTAGAATCGCTTGACGCGTTTGAGGAAAATCTACGATCTGTTAGAGTGGTCCGAGAATATTCAGATGTGTTTGAGGAGGTGAAGGGCTTGCCTCCGAAGCGGGAGATAGATTTTCGAATATATCTTGTGGATAATGCGAAACCAGTATCTTTGCCAGTACGCCACATGGCTCCATGTGAAAGGAGGGAACTCGGTAAGCAAGTGAAGGAGTTGCATGAGAAGGGGTTCATAAGACGAAGTAAATCGGAGTGGGGTGCTCCAGTAGTATTTGCCATGAAGGCGGATGGGTCCCTTAGACTGTGTGTGGACTATAGAGAACTTAATAAACTTACTAAGAAGAACAGACACCCACTGCCGAGGATTGACGATCTCTTCGATCAGTTAGTTGGCGCCTTAGTGTTTTCGCAGTTGGACTTAGCCACTGGGTTCCATCAGTTGAGAGTGGTTGAGGATAGCATTGACAAGACTGCCTTTAGGACTCCGGACGGTTTCTACGAATGGCTAGTGATGCCCTTCGGTTTGACAAACGCCCCCGCATACTTTGTTGATTTGATGAGTAGGGTGTTTAGGGAGTACCTTAACAAATTTGTGGTAGTCTTTGTAGATGACATCTTGATCTTTTCTAAGGATGAAGAAGAGCATGCCCTACATCTTAGGGAAGTGTTGGAGACCCTACGAGCGCATAGCCCTAAGGCTAAATTTTCTAAGTGTCACTTCTGGAGGAAGGAAGTACGGTTCTTGGGGCACGTGGTTTCCAAAGAAGGGATAGCTGTAGATCCCGCGAAGGTGGTGGCCATCCAAGATGGGAAGGTCCCTAAAAATGCTACCGAAGAGAGAAGTTTCTTGGGGTTGGCTGGCTACTATAGGAAGTTTATCAACGACTTCGCAAAGATTTCAGCTCCATTGACACGCTTGACGAAGAAGAACCTAGTTTTCACATGGGACGTAGATTGTGATGATGCGTTCCAACGTTTGAAGAGAGCTTTGACTTCAGCCCCAGTCTTAGTATTGCCAGATGGGAGTTAGCCGTTTACCGTTTATACTGATGCTTGTGGGACAGTACTAGGCGCAGTCTTAATGCAAGAGGGTAGGGTAATAGCCTATGGTGGAAGGCAGTTGAGAGCGCATGAGAAAAATTATCCTACACATGACCTAGAATTGGCCGCTATTGTTTTCGCGCTTAAGTCTTGGCGTCATTATCTTCTTGGCGAGAAATTTGAATTATTCACTGACCACAAGTCTTTAAAATACCTATTCTCTCAAAAGGACTTGAACTTAAGACAGCAAAGGTGGATGGAGTTCTTAGCGTCCTACGACTTCGAAATAGCCTATACCCCTGGCAAGGGTAACGTGGTGGCAGACGCCTTAAGTAGAAAAATATTAACCTTAAGTCCTTTGTTTGTTGAGCGGCGAAGTTTAGAATTCATTTCGATGTTTGACTTTAGACCTTCCGTTGACTTCGTACCCGGTTTGCTAGCATCCTTGGAGGTCAGACCTACGCTTTTGGGACGGATTGGCGAGGCACAGCGAGACGACTCGTAGTTGGTTGAGTTAGTAGAAAAACTCAAAGGAGGGGAGTCGTCAAGCCACCTCCGTAGGTATACCCTAGACGATAAGGGTTGGTTACGTAGGGACGGTAGACTTTGTGTACCAAAAGACGATGACCTAAGGAAGACTATTCTTGACGAAGCACATCGTTCGAAGATGACCACTCATCCCGGCGGGGACAAGATGTACAAAGACATGAAGAGAGTTTACTTTTGGGCCGGCATGAAGAAAGACGTGGCCGAGTATGTCGCTAGATGCTTGTTGTGCCAACAAGTAAAAGCGGAGCAAAAGAAACCCGGTGGGTTGCTTCACCCGTTGGAGGTTCCACTATGGAAGTGGGAGAGTGTCTCAATGGATTTTGTGGATGGATTACCGCGATCGAGGAGGGGTAATACGGGGATTTGGGTTATAGTAGATAGACTTACTAAGAGCGCCTATTTCATTCCCGTGAAGAGTAAGAGGACTGCTCCATGGTTAGCTTCTGTATATGTCCGAGAAATAGTTCGTTTGCACGGTGTTCCTTCTAGCATAGTGAGCGACCGCGATCCTATTTTCACTAGCGAATTTTGGAGAAGCTTACAAGAGGCAGTAGGGACTCAGTTATGTTTGAGCACCGCATATCATCCTCAGACGGACGGCCAGACTGAGAGGGTGAATCGCATTCTAGAGGATCTGTTGAGGCTATGTATACTAGACTTTGGGGGTACATGGGAAGAGCATCTTCCATTGGTTGAGTTCGCATTTAGTAATAGCTTTCAGTCCAGCATTGGTATGGCACCATTCGAAGCTCTGTATGGACGACCTTGTCGTTCACCTACATGTTGGTGGGAATCTACGGATAAGATCTTACTTGGGCCCGATATGATTAGGGAGACTTCGGAGAAGATCGACTTGATTCGAAGGAGGATGAAAGCAGTGCAAGATAGGCAGAAATCTTATGCGGATAAAAGGAGGACAGATCTCGAGTTTGAAGTTGGGGACATGGTTTTGTCAAAGTGTCTCCATTACGAAACGTTGTTCGCTTTGGGTCCATTGGGAAATTAGCACCAAGGTTTGTAGGGCCGTTTCCTATTAAGGAGAGCATTGGACGGATGGCGTATAGAGTGGAGTTGCCCGAGAGACATAGTGGTGTACATGACGTATTCCATGTGTCACATTTGAGGAAGTGCTTGCACGAGACCGTGAAAGTGATAGAGCCGAGCTTTCTTAGAGAGGCGGAGATAGAGCGTGATGCGACAATTCGACGAGCTCCTACGCGCATTCTTGGGTCGGAGATCAAGAGGTTGAGGAATCGAGAGGTCAGACTAGTCAAAGTGCAATGGGGAGATGATGAGAGCAACGCTATTTGGGAGACAGAAGAGAAGATGCGTTCACGATACCCTTTTCTTTTTAAGGGTATGTCTTTTAATTTCTCCTTTATCGCTTAGCTTGTACTTATCTTATCTTTAGTATATCCTCTCGCTAGTATCTTTGACCTTTAGTTAGGATAATCCTATGGTTGAAACATGTGTTTGAGACATGTTATGTATGGTGGATGCAAAGTGGATGCAAGTGTTTGCTAGTGGTTGCTCGTGGATGCATATACACACACTATTAGGCACCAGATCGGCTTAGTCACTTCATATTGCATATTGCATATATATGGATGTATTTAGTAAAATGGATGTATAATGGTTGTATTATCATATAGTTGCTGCATTCGGGTGGATGGTTGTGCACGCGTATAGAATTAATATGTATCATTAGGAATCTTTTGCATACATATTGGACGCATGGCACTATCATGAATTGCACTAAGGAGGTCGACTGAATCAGTAGACCGCCTAATTTTGCATTAGATATGGACATATACACACACTGTGCATATAAACATTAAAGCATTAGAAGTCTTTTAAGGACAATGGATGCTGGTGTTTGATGGTTGAGTAGATGGACGATTAGATGGTAGGATATACATTCTTCTTGACTTGGAGATTTCGGGGACGAAATCCTTTAAGGAGGGGAGAATGTAACACCCCGTAATTTTATAACATTAAAATTCACAAATTAAAGTATACTTAATTTTTAGAAAAGAATTAAGTGAAATGGGTTGCGTAGAGAAATATATATATATATATATATTGATATATATATATAAATAAATTAAAAATTAAATAAATAAATATGCGAAAAAGTTCAAAATAGCGAATTGGGAGGGGGAATAACCGAACCGGACCATTTTTGAGGTCGACCCGAGCCCCGCTGGGTCAAGTAGGGGTTAATCCAGGGTGTTTGGCTGTCAACCCGTGGGCCGATTCGCTCAAATGCAGATTTTGCATTTGATTGGTTCTCATGGTTCAGGGTTAATCTAATGGTCCTAAATAACTTCCTACACCTATACATACATCCTAATGCTAACCCTAAACCTAATTAAAATAGAATAGTTACCGTCATACCATCGCCATGGAAATCAATGGAGCCGCCGCCAATTAAGAAAGAAGAAAAGCAAATTCAATTCTAATTCTCTCAACCCTAAAGAAAAGCAAAACTATCTCTTTTCTTCTCTAAATTGTGAGTATGATGATCTTAACAAGATTATTATCATTTTAATTAGGTTGAGTTATGAATGGATTATGAGTAGATGATGTGAATTATCATATATGTTGTTGTAAACCCCTTTTGCTATCATGTATATTGTAAATCCAATGTTATGTGATGATGATATCTTACATGTTGTAAATCATGCTATGATGTTATGTATGTTGAAAGTTTCTGTGCTAAGTTGTGATGAATCATACATGTTAAAAAGGCCATGATGTTACCATCTATGCTAGTTAGTTCATATTAATTAAATAATCATGTTTGGGTTATGTTGATCTATATGACAAGTCACATATGCAAGTTAGATTGATTAGAAAAGTTATGAACATATATCAAGACATCTATTATGACATCTAAAATTATGCTATGACATATGTGATATCCTATGCTAGTTCACACCATCATTATGTTGCCTAAAAACCCCATATGCAAGTTTATGTATAGATTTGGGCTATGATCATATCATATAAATTGAGACATTTAACAAGTTGACACCTTTTGATCCTTAACATGTGTAGTTTATGCAAGTTTCACCCCTATTATGATTAGATTTATTTTAATTGTCTATATGTTGTGATAATTTATCTTTGTGCTAGGTGTTAGACTATACAAGTCTAGCCTATATTATGCGTTGAATAAGTGAACGTATAAACGTGGGGTAGGGGTAATATTAAGGATTTAATATTAAAAAGTTGGGGTGCAATTGATATGATTTTGCATGCCATAAGTGGATGGCCATAATTGAGTCAATTATGGACATCATTAAAAGTTGACTTAATTAATAATTTGAATAGGGAATTATTAAAACTGGGGTAAAAGATTTTAAGTGTTAATCAATGCTTAGGACACGAGGTTGGACTCGTTTGTGACGTAAACCTGCCCGGACCCGCCCGGCAAATCCAGTGGTCACAAATGTCAGCCCAATGTGAGAGGTCCTAGGCCTAAACTAAAGCATAATGGTTGTAAAGACACGAGGTTAGACTCTTTTATGGTGTAAGACTGCCCGGACCCGCCCGGCAAATCCAGCTGCCATAAATGCCAGTCTAATGTGAGAGGTCTTTATGAGGTTATGGCCTGAATGAATTAAGAAATACTTAACCAGATAAACATGTAAGGTGGGACATGGGGGTTAAGTAGGTGCCTTGGGTGGCATGAGGAATCTAGGGGGTGCCCTTAGTGGTATGTGAAATACGATTAGTAAGACTTAACCAAACACACACGTAAATGAACATGACTAAGAGGGTTAAGTGGGATATACTAGTGACAAGCTTAGGTGGGTAGCTTGTGGGGGCCCATTTCGACCAGTATCCCAAACGTATCTTTGTGGGCTCGACCCAAGTCGAGGACGGGACACGCATGCTGGGTTCGACTGTAAGAGGCCAAAACGGGGAGCGGTGGCAACGCAAGTCCAACGTGTTTCGTATGTGTGTGTGGACCCGGGCTGGTAGGTAAGACGTTGTTGCATCGTGTAGGTATAAGCCGTGCATTCTCAAGTTGTATCGGGTTGCCACTTTAGGGGAGTGATACACCCCAATGGGGCTAGCACGGGTATCTACGAGTTGGGAGCCGATCGAAAGTGGGTAGTGGGGTACACCTAATGGAGATAGGGGCAGACGACACCTATGTAGTCAGCTAGGGGTACGTAAGGCTATTTATAAAGTTTCTGTGTGAAGCAAGTGGGATCAAACAATAGGGTGACTGGTGTGGTGCAGTGTAGTAATGTGCGGTGCAATGTAGCAATCATTCGTTAGTAATTAGGTGTGCCTTTACCGTTATCTTAAACACTATCTTTATCTTCCTAAGAGTTCATTGACATTTACTTGTCTTCCAGCTTATGCCTTAGTCTAGTTATTTTGATAATAGTATTGTTAGAATTATCATACTCGCCAGACTTTATGTCTGACCCCCTCTATTTCTATTCCTTTTCCCCCTCCAGGTCCTCAGGTTGGGCCCAGCTCTAGTGGAGTTTGATTGAATTGCTTCATCTCTCTTTGGAAAGCTTGGACCGTTGAAGTAAAGTCCAGCTTGTTATCTTTTTAATGACTATTTATGTAATGAGATTATGTATTTTGTTTTTATGAAGATGGATATTGTACTTGGTTATGATCTATGGTTTTATGATGTAACAAACATGTTTAATTTCTGCTGCAATAAAATGAAGTTTTAGATTTCCAAGTACTATTTATTATCTGTCTTGTTGTAATTTTTCTGTTCTATATTCACTTATAACCTCCATGGAAGTTAATGCATTCCCTTTGTGAGTGACATTAACGGACGTGGGGTGTTACAGAAATGCTTATATAATATATATATATACACACACATACGCCCCTGGTCCACAAACCATGGACGATATTTATTGGTTGTGATTGGTGTGAAAATTGGTAGATAGCGAATGGTTGATTAGAATTGTTTGTGGTTGAAATTGATTGATTGTGGTTGAAAAATACCCGTTTGTGGTTGAGAATTATTTGGTTGAAACCACATAGGATTAGTTTGTGGAAATGGAAAAATATGCATGCCGCCTCCGTGCGAACTAGATGCGTGAAATCCCCATTGTCAAAAGCTGCGAAGCTTTAAGGTAGAGCGAGGAGCCGTACTAGACAGCTCCGGTTTTGACTACCCTGTCGTTATGCTGCCGAAATTTTGAATAATATTCATGTGTTAGAATTATTTTCATGTGTTGAAACTACATTCGTGTGTTGAATAGAAAACCTTCATGTGTCGAATAGAAATTCATTCGTTGAATAGAAATTCATATGTTGAATGGTATTCGTGTTTTAAAATAAATTGTTTTATAATAAAAATTATATTTTTAACATCTATATGAACTATATAAAATAGTCATGTTTTAAAATAAATCGTTTTACAATAAAAATCACATTTTTACTATATATATACCAACTATAGAAAACCTTCATGTGTTGAATAGAAATTCATTCGTTGAATAGAAATTCATGTGTTGAATGGCATTCCTGTTTTGAAATAAATTGTTTTATAATAAAAAAAACATATTTTCATCATCTATATGAACTATATAAAATAGTCGTGTTTTGAAATAAATAGTTTTACAATGAAAATCACATTATTATCATATACATGAATTGTTAAAAATAGTGAAGTGTTGAAATAGAAGTCAGTTGGATAAAAATATCATTTTTATCAAAGGTATGAAAAGAATATGGTTTTGAAATCGAAGAATCGATTATATATATATATAATTAAAATAAATCGAATAACGAAGCTGCAGTTCGTATTTTGAAACCGTGATTTCAAACGATTAATGCGGGAGATCCAGCCATCGGATTTTCCCGAAACCGAAACCGTTGGGTTCGCTTTGGAAATATCTTTCCAACGACACCAACTTTGTAAAGATCCAACGGTTGGATTGTCTGGAATTTTTAATTCAAATCTAAAGAAAAACAGCGCCAGAATCGATTATATATATATTTATATATATATATATATATAATTAAAATTGAATAACGATGCTGTAGTTCGTATTTTGAAATCGAAACTTTAAATGATTGTACCGGGAGATCCGACTGTCGGATTTTCCCAAAACTGAAACCGTTGGATTCGTTTTGAAAAGATCTTTCTAATGATATAAATTTTGTGAAGATCCAACGGCTATATTTTCAGATATGTGTAAATCAAATCTGAAGAAAAACAGCGCCACGGCCGCGTTATGGCCCGAAGCGTCGTTTGAATAAATTGGCTATTTTAAAATAAATAAAAATAGCGATAAATCGTTATAAAATATTATAGACGATATGGATGTGAAATTCAGAAACTAACTGAAGGTTGGCTAAATCGAATGGTTTCCTGGGTTTTGATCTGATGTTGGTTTCGGCCTTCGGGGTTAATATTTGGGAAATCCTTCTCTTACTGGTTGACGGTTAGTAACTAATGAATTGGAATGATGCGTATGTGTGTTTGTGTTGCACTTGTTTATTATATACGCGAGTTGCTCAGAAAGACCGGGTTTATCCCATTCTGAATAACTGAATCGACGATAAGAAATCGAAGACGAAGACGGTGGTCGAAGACCGGAGATCTTCACCTCGTTTGGATGGTAACTGATGTCCTGATTGGGAGGCATCCCGAAATATGGATAATGAGTGGTGATCGTCCAGATGTACGTGGAGATCAATGGGTATGCGAGGTATATAGTGCCTCCGGTTTCGTTCAGACCCAGAACAGACTTGTAAAAGGACTGTGTGTTTGACATTGGAATTCATTCTGTGTGATTGATAGCCATCAGTTGCATGGTGTGAATTGCCTATGTGGCATGCTATGATGTAGTGATCAAGGCTTCTGTTGAAAAGCAAAGTCTTGTCGTAATGATCAAAGAACCGCCTGTGTGGCGTAGCTTTGTGTATAACGTGAATTCGCGAGCCTCACACCCCGGTATGAACCAGAAACGGGAGAGGACCTCAGGGAGGGCATGCATTTCCTTCTAGCTAGTGGTAGTGTCAGTGCTTGAACTGGTTGACAGGCGCCTCGGATATATCGGTCGATCCGGGACCGATGGAGTCATCCGTTGGCTCACCCACGCCCCAAAAGGCAGGGAAACGCAGTGTTCAGGCATTTTAATCCACATCGGTGGACCGGCCCTGATGATCCAAGGGTCGATGCGTTATGATCCTGAGATACGGGCTAGAGCGTCTCAAATTCGATAAGGACTATCTTTTGCCTTGGTTCATGATGGAAATCCAATTTCCAAATACGTGATTGTGTGATTTTGATTGTATACCTATATATGGCGACATGATATATGGTACCCATGCCGTCTATGATTGATACTTATGATTTGAAATTGTTTTGGAGCATATAAACACTAGTAATAATATCAAATGCTTTTGTTTTGTACGTATCAAGCATATTTGCCATTATAAGGCAAAAACTCTATCCTCCGGTTTGCGTTGCATTGTGTGATGGGAACTGAAACTTATAATGGCTTTATTTTTATAAAAAGCATTGCGATGTTTAAAAGATTTATTTGTTTTAAAGCACTGGCAATCCAATGCAGTAAACCCGTTCCATGAAAGTGGAGTGGTCCTGTGATTAGCCATATTATAAAATGTGTTAAGTAGATTTCTCATACCAGTCCCATGACTGACTCGTAGTTTGTTTCACTTGCAAACTCGGGTGCCCCTTTTCTACATGGGCAGCCTTGTATTCAGGTTTTAGCAGGCTCTTTCTGGATAGCTGGAGCTGAAGATGGATTCTATCATTTATCTATTTTATGCTGTTCAGCTCCTATTGTACATATTATGTTTGTTTTCCGCTGTAGACATTTATGTATAGCTGAACTGTATTTGTACTAAGTATGATCATGTATACTGTGTAACTCTGATGATTACTTTTATCCAGTGTATTATTTGTTCATTATCTGGTGTATTTATTTATTTTTGTTCTGCTATTATCTGTTTATGTGTTATATTCCAAAGATTACCCTTGCCACGTCAGTACGGGGTTTGGGGTCGTCTCATTTTGGTGTCGGAGCTTTGTTTAAGCTTAGTTCTGGAATATAACATATTTAACGAACTCGTCAGAAATAGAACCAGTAGAGTTCTAGGACAAGTAACTCATTACAGATAGGATCAGCAATATCCTAGTATGAGTAAAGCAGAATGAAATAGCACCTTGATAGACACATTTACATTCAAGTATATGTTTCCATGTTGTAAAATACCTTTTTCTGTGACCTGACACTTGATCTGCTATTTGCAGAAGTACTAGAAAATGAGTGTCAGAAATAGGAGGAATGCAGAACCAGATCTAGAGGCTCTATTAAAGAGATATCGAAATCTGGGCGGAGCACAATTCTCGGGCAATGAATCTATAATTCAAACTCAAGCTTGGATGAGTTCTGTTGAAAGAATTTTTGAACGTATCCAGTTGAGGAATAAGCAGAAAAGAATAGTAGCATCTTGGGCGCTCAAAGAAGAAGCTTTAATCTGGTGGGAAACAATCATCAAAGACTATCCAGAAGGTGATATCACCTGGGATAGATTCAAAGAGATTTTCCTAGAAAGATTTACTCCTCCTGAAGCAATTGAGCAATTATGTGATGAATTCTCTTATCTGATACAAGGAGATATAACCATTCCAGAATATCATAAGAAATTCAACGAACTTTCTCACTTTGCTCCTCATCTAATTCAAAATACGAAGCGAAATAATCTGAGATATATTAACGGGCTTCAAAGAAAATACTAGAATAAAGTAATGGGGCATGTGAATCTTCCTTTTTCAGAAATGATATACATGGCTTATCAGTATGAAGATCTCCATAAGAAAGGTATGTTGCGCGACGAAGAGGAAGTCAGTTCGAGTAACAAAGTGGAGTCGGTGACTGATAGTCCTGAGGCCAGTAAGAAGCCCAAAGCCAAGAGGAAAAGGGTTAAATCTAAGAAGGAACCGGTAACGACCGCTGTATGCAATAACTGCCATCAGAAAGGGCATTTGTCGATAAACTGTGGACCCTTGAAGAAACGAAAGAAGGATAAATTTAAATCCAAGGACAAGTTTCTAGAGAATAGAAAATGCAGTCAATGCCATCGGACTGGTCATCTTGAAAAGGATTACGGGCAATTTAAGAGATTCAAAGCAGTACATGTGAATGAAGTGGCAGAAGTGCCTGCATCCTCATCTGTTCAGGAAAGGCCAGATGTTTTAGAAGGCACGCTAACTGTCAAAGATATTCCAGTTAAAGTATTATTTGGCACCGGCGCGTCGCGATGCTTTGTTGCAAAGAATGCGGTTAAGAAACTGGATTTGAATTTGAAGAAGCTCTAAGAACCAATGACTGTCCATAATCCGGTTGGGGGTTCCCTCGATCTCAGTTGGGTTTGTGGGGTGCCGGTTTCTTTTTCTCGTTATCGGTTCCCTACCATCGCGGTCGTCATGAATTTTACAGAGTTTGATCTTATCTTGGGGTTAGACTGGTTGACCAAATATGAAGCTGAGGTTAAATGCACCGACAGAGTCGTTAAGGCGAAGATTAAATCAGGTGATTATATAACCATTCCCTGTGAAGGTCAGAATTCTAATAGAAAAGACTTCTGGGCATCTCTGGATGTTTCTCCTGCTCAAATAGAAAATATCCCTGTAGTCACAGAGAATATTCTCGACCTCATCAAAGATATTCCCGTCGTAAAGAAATATGCAGATGTGTTCGAAGAAGTTGTCATCTTACCTCCACAGAGAGAAATTGATTTCAAAATTGCTTTAATCCTGAATGCAAGGCCAGTAGTGCATGCTATTCGTAGAATGACTCTAAAGGAGAAAGAAGAACTAGACAATCAAACTCGACAGCTGGTATGGAAGGGTCTGATCAGGCCTAGTTTCTCTGATTAGGGAGCAGCAGTGGTGTTTGTCCCAAAGTCTGACGGTACTCTGCGACTATGTGTGGATTATCGCGACTTGAATAAGCAGACAATAAAGAATAAATATCCATTGCCGCGGATCGATGATTTATTGGATCATCTGAATGAAGCACAAGTATTTTCAAGGATGGACCTAGCTACAGGTTTCCATCAGCTTCGTACTGCCGAAGAATGTGTTCCTATGACAGCATTCAGAGTTCCAGACTTATTCTATGAGTGGTTAGTAATGCCGTTCGGCTTATGTAACGCTCCAGCTTACTTCGTCGATTTGATGAATAGAGTGTTAAAAGGAGTCCTGAATAAGTTTGTTCTGGTTTTTATTGACGATATTCTAATCTTCTCTAAGTCAAAAGACGAACTTAAAAAATGTTTGGATCAAGTCCTAGAAATTCTGAGAAGGAATGTATTGAAAGCTAAACTGTCCAAATGTATATTCTGGCAAGATGAAGTGAAGTTTCTTGGCCACGTCGTATCGAAAGAAGGAATTGCTGTGGATCCAAGTAAAATCACAGCTATTCAAAATTGGAAACAACCCAGTACTCCTACAGAAGTCCGCAGTTTTCTCGGATTGGCTAGTTATTACCGTAAGTTCGTTAAAGATTTTTCGAAGATATCTAGTCACTTGACAAAGCTTACAAAGAAGCACTCAAAATTCAAGTGGACTCCAGAATGTGAAGAGGCTTTTGAAGAGCTAAAGTTAAGATTAACAATGGCTCCAGTGTTAACGATAATCGACGGCAATCAGGACTTGAAAGTCTAGACAGATGCCTCTAGAGAAGGCCTTGATGCAGTATTAATGCAAAGAGGTCAAGTGGTTGCTTATGCTAGCCGTCAACTGAAGCCACATGAAAAGAACTATGTCACTCATGATCTTGAGATGTTGGCTATAGTATTTGCTTTGAAAATCTGGCGACACTATCTTCTGGGTGAGAAATTCGAGCTGTTTACAGATCACCAGTCGTTAAAGTATCTGTTCACCCAGAAAGACTTGAATCTAAGGCAGCAACGTTGGCTAGAGTTCCTTGCAGCATACGATTTTGAGATTCTATACACTCCAGGGAAAGCCAATGTCATGGCCGATGCATTAAGCCGAAAGAATGAAATGATCGCCAGTTTTATTATCACGACTTCATTGATAGATAAAATATTTGCTCTTCAGAAGGATGATCACTTCATTCAGAAGATCAGAGAGATAATTCAGAAAGGCGAACCCTCGAGTTTTCAGGTTGATAATGATGGGATTCTAAGGCTAAAAGGTCGATGAAGAGAGACATTTCTTTATATGTTAGCCGATGCCCTACTTGCCAGCTAGTCAAAAGCGACCAACAGAAACTGGCTGGATTGTTGCAACCGTTGGACGTTCCAGGTTGGACGTGGGAACATATTTCCATGGACTTCATAGGTGGTTTGCCTAGAATCAGGAAAGGAAATGACAGTATTCGGGTGATCGTAGATCGCTTCACGAAGACCACCCATTTCATACCTGTTAGATCAAACAGAACTGCTCAGAGTCTGGCGCAGATATATTTCAAGGAAATTGTTAGGCTACATGGAGAGCCGCTCAGTATAGTCAGTGATAGGGATCCAATATTTACTAGCAAGTTTTGGGAGGCATTTCAAGTAGAACTGGGAACAAAGCTGAACTTAAGCACCACCTATCATCCTCAAACAGATGGTCAGACTGAGAGGGTGAACCGTATACTCGAAGATTTATTGCGAGCTTGTGTTCTTGACTTTGGTGGATCATGGGAAGACCATTTACATTTGGCAGAGTTCTCATACAACAACAGCTACCAAGCGAGCCTGACAATGTCACCATTCGAAGCATTGTATGGTAGACCGTGCCGATCTTCTGCTTGTTGGGTCGAACCTGGTAATAGGCTTGTATTGGGACCTGATATGATCCGTGAAGCCGTAGACAAAGTCGATTTCGTTAAGAAACGATTACTCACCACTCAAAGCCGACTGAAGAGCTATGCTGATTCGAGAAGAAGGGATTTGGGTTTTTCTGTTGGTGATTATGTGTATATAAAGGTTTCTCCGATGAGAGGAGTGATTCGATTTTGCAAAACTGGCAAGTTGGCACCCAGATTTATTGGTCCATTCCCTATTCTGGAACGAATTGGAACTCTCGCTTATAGGGTTCAATTGCCTGATTGGTTGCCTGGAGTGCATGATGTATTTCACATATCTCAACTTCAAAAGCACGTTCATGATCCAGACTTGTTTGTGGAAGAAGCCGCACAACAGGATATTGAAATTACTCCAGAATTAGCTGTGAGAAGAGAGCCGCTAAAGATTATCGGCAAAGAAACCAAAGAACTGAGGAACAAGAAGGTTCGCTTAGTCAAAGTGCAATGGAGTGGAGATCCACGAGATTGTACTTAGGAAATTGAGGAGAGCATTCAGAAAGCCTATCCTAAGTGTTGAGTGGATATCTCTGATTGACTCCGGTGCAAGGTACATTTACCATACTTTGCATTACCATTTAGTTCTCTACTTTGTTGTTATTTTCTTTCCATGGATGTGCACTTTTATTTTTATTTAGTTTGATTAGTTTAAAAAGAATGTATGAATTAATTTGTATGATTTTGAAAAGTTAAAAACAAATTGCTTGTTGTTTGAGTTGTGTGATAGTGGATTTGTTTAATTAAATTATTAGAATGATAGTTAATTAAATCACACAATGAACTGATTTGAAAATAGGTAGAAATATATACATGTGCATTATATATGTTTGAACATGTAAATGGATTAGCTGTTGAGTAAAGATTTTATTTGCATGCCCGACAAATAAGTAAACCTTAATGAGTTAGATGCGAAATATTATTATATCAACTCCTGTGAATGCCATTGGATGCGGAGTGCTAGTTATTCTGTGTGTAATAATAAACGTCGCCATAGGATAGTAATAATTAATTTTGAACTACACTACATGGCATACTTCTTGAAGATAGGCATACTTCATCATATATCACACAAGTATTTGGAGCTTGTTTGACGAGGTGGAAGATTTACCATACGAGCGAGAGGCTTGTATGGCGATGACTATATATTACAGGTTGAACTGATGACTGGTATGGACCATATAAAATTGTAACGATAAATTGCCAAGATTAATAAAAAAACCCACACGGGTCTGGAGTTGACAATAATCACGTCTCTCTAGTTATTAGATACGGCACATGGATTATTTATTTCCCACACGGGACGAGGTGACGAGAATTTATTCTCTGGAGCAATTAAAAATACACACTCCCTCAGGCTTTGACAGGGTGACGAGAATTTATTCTCTGGAGTTATTATCTATACACGCAACCCTGTAAACACTAGAATATATCACTATAAATATGTGTATGCTTTATAGGATTTATTGGGCACTAAATACGACCCAATAAATTTCCAAACCCCTCCCCGTACAAAGGAGGTTATGGCGAAATTTTTTGAAAATTCTGGGTGTTAGCCAAATTTTTGAAGAATTTGAAAATTCTCAGAAACTGAAAAGTTAGAGAATGGAAGCCAGATTGAAAGTAGAGTTGATTAATCAAACCACTTTTGACTTTGTTCCTTTTCGGGGACGAAAAGTTTTAAGTGGGGGGATTGTAACGACCCAGAAAATCTGAACAAATTTAAAATTTTTAAATTGGCTATTTTAGTGGATTTTAAATGATTAAAATAAATATTTTAAATAATAACGATGAAAAGTGAGTTTGAATCGACGTTTGAAAGTAAATATAATTATTTCTAATATTAAACAAGGCCTGAAATGGCACGGTTGTTTCAAAAATTGAATTCAAACTTTGACTGACTGTACCGGGTGCAAAACAAAACGGATTTGGGTGAAACCAAAAATATTTAAATCTGTTAGTGAATACCTTTCTAACGAATCTGAAAAATCGAATTTTCATAGCGGGAAGCAAAAGTTATGGCCAAATGAAGTTTCAGAAAGGTCGCTATAGAGTTTATATAGCCCGTGAAAATGGCCATTTTGCAAACGACCTCGGAATTCGATGAAACCACTTTTGTTGGATCCGAGATGTCAAATTATTGCTACGTTTCAAGTTTCATAATTTTTGAAGCTAGTATGTGAGCATGGCAAAGGAAAACGTGTTTGGTCAATTACAATTAAATTGGATCGACAAGAAATGGGCCATTTGTCAAACGGTCTCAGAATTCGACGAAACAAGTTTTGTTGGGACCGTATCGTCAAAACATAGCTAGATATATTTTTCTGGAATTTTTCAAATCAGTATGTGGCCCCGGCAAATTGAAATGTACGTTCAAATTAAATATTGAATGTTTTATACTATAATTTGAAGGAAAACTGACTGAAACAGTCGAATGGGCCTACAAAACATATCCCATTGTGTTCGGAATGGGGGTATTTATATAGGGACGACAGTCGTTGGGTTTGGATTGGAGTTCATATTAGAAAACCCCTTTTTTAAATTCTATATAACTCTCGGCCAATCAGAAAATTTATATAAAAAAAAAAAGAGAAAACGCAGATTCTCTCTCCCCGACGTCGATCGAAGGCGGAAAAGCTTTGTCCCCTTCCCATCCACTTTCCGACCAAACCAGGCAAAATTAGCCCATCCTCCAGTTGAAGATTTTGAAGAGCTCGAGAAGATCTTCAAATCCATATATAGTTTGGATTTTTTTTATTGAGTGGTTTGGGAGAACCGACGTCACGAAGTTTCGGGTTTCAAACCGCCGCCGTAACCTCCTCCGGCCGTCGAACTGGCCAACTCCCCCCGGTGCCTGAGCGCCTCTCCTCCCCCTTCGACACTGTGTAGCCCGATCGTTCTATCGATTCACGGATTTCACGAAAACGCGTGACCTATTTTTGAACGTTTCAGAAAGGTATACGACTATTTTTATTTTAACTATATTATAGCGTTTTAAAGCGCTACGGTTTTTGATTTCACTGTAAAAATCATATCTTTTTCGTTTCTTGACGAAATTAATGAAACAAGAGATAGTGGACTCGTGTGGACGTCTTCTACATTCTAGAAGAGACCGCATATTTTTCTGAGCTTTCTGCTATTTTTGGTGGAGTGGAACCCAATGTGAGATTTCTAAATTATAAATGATATGGAAAACGACGATGTATAAATTATATAGTCGATGTATAAGTTATATAAGTGTTGTACACCTCATGTATAAGCGTTGTATAAATTGTACGTTCGATGTATAAGTTATATATGTGTTGTAAAAATTATATATGTGTTGAATAGAAGTGATATGCTTATATAATATATATATATATACACATACGCCCCTCGTCCATAAACCATGGACGATATTTATTGGTTGTGATTGGTGTGAAAATTGGTAGATAGCGAATGGTTGATTAGAATTGTTTGTGGTTGAAATTGATTGATTGTGTTTGAAAAATACCCATTTGTGGTTGAGAATTCTTTGGTTGAAACACATAGGATTAGTTTGTGGAAATGAAAAAATATACATGTCGCCTGCGTGCGAACTAGATGCATGAAATCTCCATTGTCAAAAACTGTGAGGCTTTAAGGTAGAGCGAGGAGCCGTACTAGGGACGGATCCAGTTTTAACTACCCTGCCGTTATGCTGTCGAAATTTTGAATAATATTCATGTGTTAGAATTATATTCATGTGTTGAAACTACATTCGTGTGTTGAATAGAAAACCTTCATGTGTCGAATAGAAATTCGTTCGTTGAATAGAAATTCATGTGTTGAATGGTATTCGTGTTTTAAAATAAATTGTTTTATAATAAAAATTATATTTTTAACATCTATATGAACTATATAAAATAGTCGTGTTTTGAAATAAATCGTTTTACAATAAAAATCACATTTTTACTACATATATACAAACTATAGAAAACCTTCATGTGTTGAATAGAAATTCATTCGTTGAATAGAAATTCATGTGCTGAATGGTATTCTTGTTTTGAAATAAATTGTTTTATAATAAAAAAACATATTTTTATCATCTATATGAACTATATAACATAGTCATATTTTGAAATAAATAGTTTTACAATGAAAATCACATTATTATCATATACATGAATTGTTAAAAATAGTGAAGTGTTGAAATAGAAGTCGGTTGGATAAAAATATCATTTTTATCAAAGGTATGAAAAGAATATGGTTTTGAAATCGAACAATCGATTATATTTATATATATATAAATATAATTAAAATAAATCGAATAACGAAGCTGCAGTTCGTATTTTGAAATTGTGATTTCAAATGATTAGTGCGGGAGATCCGACGATCGGATTTTCCCGAAACCGAAACCATTGGGTTCGCTTTGGAAATATCTTTCCAACGATACCAAATTTGTAAAGATCCAACGGTTGGATTGTCTGGAATGTTTAATTCAAATCTGAAGAAAAACAGCACCAGAATCGATTATATTTATATATATATAATTAAAATCGTATAACGACGCTGCAGTTCATATTTTGAAATTGAAACTTCAAACGATTGTACCAGGAGATCCGACTGTCGGATTTTCCTAAAACTGGAACCGTTGGATTTGTTTTGAAAAGATCTTTCTAATGATATAAATTTTGTGAAGATCCAACGGTTAGATTTTTAGATATGTGTAAATCAAATCTGAAGAAAAACAGCGCCACGGTCGCGTTATGGCCCGAAGCGTCATTTGAATAAATTTGCTATTTTAAAATAAATAAAAATAGCGATAAATCGTTATAAAATATTATAGACGATATGGATGTGAAATTTAGAAACTAACTAAAGATTGCTAAGTCGAATGGTTTCATGGGTTTTGATCTGATGTTGGTTTCGGCCCTCGGGGTTAATATTTGGGAAATCGTTCTCTTACTGATTGACGGTTAGTAACTAATGAATTGGAATGATGCGTATGTGTGTTTGTGTTGCACTTGTTTATTATATACGCGAGTTGCTCAGAAAGACCGGGTTTATTCCATTTTGAATAACTGAATCGATGATAAGAAATCGAAGACGAAGACGGTGGTCGAAGACCGGAGATCTTCACCTCGTTTGGATGGTAACTGATGTCCTTATTGGGAGGCATCCCGAAATATGGATACTGAGTGGTGATCGTCCAGACGTACGTGGAGATCGATGGGTATGCAAGGTATATAGTGCCTCCGGTTTCGTTCAGACCCAGAACGGACTTGTAAAAGGACTGTGTGTCTGACATTGGAATTCATTATGTGTGATTGATAGCCATCAATTGCATGGTGTGAATTGCCTGTGTGGCATGCTAAGATGCAGTGATCAAGGCTTCTGTTGAAAAGCAAAGTCTTGCAGTGATGATCAAAGCACCGCCTGTGTGGCGTAGCTTTGTGTATAACGTGAATTCGCGAGCCTCACACCCCGGTATGAACCAAAAACAAGAGAGGACCTCAGGGAGGGCATGCGTTTCCTTCTAGCTAGAGGTGGTGTCAGTGCTTGAACTGGCTGACATTTATATTATTTTCACCTAAGTGGTTGTAGCTGTTGCGAGGCGCCTCAGATATATCGGTCGATCCGGGACCGATGGAGTCATTCGTTGGCTCACCCACGCCCCAAAGGGCGGGGAAACGCAGTGTTCAGGCATTTTAATCCACATCGGTGGACCGGCCCTGACGATCCAAGGGTCGATGCGTTCTAATCCTGTGGTACGGGCTAGAGTGTCTCGAATTCGGTAAGGACTATCTTTTGCCTTGGCTCATGACGGAAATCCAATTTCCAAATATGTGACTGTGCGATTTTGATTGTATACCTATATATGGCGACATGATATATGGTACCCATGCCGTCTATGATTGATACTTATGATTTGAAATTGTTTTGGAACATATAAACACTAGTAATAATATCAAATGCTTTTGCGTTATATGTATCAAGCATATTTTGGCCATTATAAGGCAAAAACTCTATCCTCCGGTTTGCATTGCATTGTGTGATGGGAACTGAGTCTTATAATGGCTTCATTTTTATAAAAAGCATTGCAATGTTTAAAAGATTTATTTGTTTTAAAGCACTGGCAATCCAATAGAGTATGCCCGTTCCACGAAAGTGGCGTGGTCCTGTGATTAGCCATATTATAAAATGTGTTAAGTAGATTTCTCATACCAGTCCCATGACTGACTCGTAGTTTGTTTCACTTGCAAACTCGGGTGCCCCTTTTCTACACAGGCAGCCTTGTATTCAGGTTTAAGCAGGCTCTTTCTGGATAGCTGGAGCTGAAGATGGATTCTATCATTTATCTATTTTATGAGGTTCAGCTCCTATTGTACATATTATGTTTGTTTTCCGCTGTAGACATTTATGTATAGCTGAACTGTATTTGTACTAAGTATGATCCTGTAAACTGTGTAACTCTGATGATTACGTTTATCCAGTGCATTATTTGTTCATTATCTGGTGTATTTATTTATTTCTGTTCTTCTATTATCTGTTTATGTGTTATATTCCAAATATTACCCTTGCCACGTCAGTACGGGGTTTGGGGTCGTCTCAGTGTAATGATCTATAAATCATTAATGAAGTATTTATCGTTTAATAAAATCAATAAACGATTAGTTGATCTATTTTTAAACTATTCCACTTCAGTTAATAAGTAAAATTAATTAATTATTATGGTTAATAATAATTAAAGTAATTAACTTCTTAAATGGAAGTAAATTAAGAAGAGGTTGAGTTTTAAAATGAATCGTGTTAAGAGCAATGTTATACCAAAAGTATAAACAAGTTGTGAGGCTAATGTACCATTTAAAGTAAGTGTAACTTAATGATAGAACTAGGTAAGAAAATTGAAAAGAGATTATCAACATAAATTGGATAATAAAATCCAAGTTATAGTTGGAAGTTTTATGAAGAAGCGAGTAATGCAAAGATTTTAATTAAAGTGAAATATGATTTCAAAAAGAAGGAATGATAAATGGATTCCATAAGAAGATTTGAAATTAAGTTAAGCGAAATGAAGCAAAGATTAGTAAGGAATATCAAGTTTTAAATAAGTTTTTAAATGGAAATTGAACTTAATTGAATTATGTTAAGGGCAAAGTTATACTGAAACTAATACGCCATTTGTGAAGAAATGTTACTTAATAGTTGAATTAAGTACAAGCAAAGAGATTGGAAGAAATTTCAAAATATAAAGTAAATGTCGTAAAAGATTTATATAAGGTTTTTGGTTATTAAATGTTTCAAAATTAGTAAACAAAGACAAATTGAAAATAATTTACATAAGAAGAAGATTGATGGATTAATATTTAAAAATATGCCACGTAAAAGAAATGGTTATTAAAACCAGGTTTTGAATAAAATGGTAAACTTAAGTGATAGTAAGTGGAAATGATAGGTTGAGTATTTCAAACTTTTATCTATTCTGAGATAAGAACGTTGTCGGTCAAGTTCTGGGAGGTAATTAAAATACCCCAACTTGAACGGCTTCACTATTATAAAGGGATGATATTACCTTTTTACGGTAAGAGTATTGAAAATGGGTCTATTACCAGATAATATTGCAATGTTATTTGCAAGATTCAGAATGGGATTGAAATAGTAAGTTTCAAAGTAAACAATGAATAATTTAACAGGGTTTAACTCAAGTTTGAATCATGAATTTGTTATTATCTTGAGTTAAGAATATATGGCGATCTTCGCAAGACAAAGGTAATGTATGAGATTTGACGCATATATAGGGATATTTTGAAATAAAGGAATGAAAGGGAGATTGGTAAATAAAGATATATTATCTTTTTCAATGTAATGAACAAATGAGATGATAATTGAATATTCTTATATTATATGAGAAAAGGGGAAACATTTTCCAAGTATTAAAGATAGTTCAAATTAACCACGCATTAATTATCAAAGAGGCTAAGTGATATTGAACTAGTACATATATTTTATTTTTATGGACGAATGTTTGTTTATTTGATAGTTAAATAACCGACTATCAAATCTGGCCAATTATCTGTTGGTACGGAAAGACCGGGATCAAATCTATATTTGCAAACCATTCCGACCAGCAAATACGTAATCGTTGAAGATATCAGACGATGATCGAGATGGAGCATTTGAAGACCCTAGATCTTCATAAAACGGAAGTATTGCTTAAAATCTCTGATTTACTCCCAAAGATAAACTGTGATTCTGTCTAAGTTGGAGTCATGGATTGTAAGGGCTACTCGCTATTGATCCTTAGGGTGATTCCTATAAGCGGTATGAGTGTGCCTTCGATTCATCCTGTTCCTGGATGACATGTATAGACGATGTAGGATTCAAAAGTGAATGGTGGCCAGATGTTCAAAAGGATATAACCTCATGCCTTACAACGGGAAATGAAAAAAATCGGGCAGGTAGCACGGCCATGTGGGTCATTCCCATTAGGTTGTATTGTCACCATCTAGAGAATATTCATTTTTTTACTTCTTCTCATTTCTGTATCTCCCGGGAATGGTTAAGTTTCTAGCAACCGTTGGTGACAATATATTCAATATATTCAATACACTCAAGAGAAATGAGTGGTCGGTCATGTGTGGTCTGGGTTGCTAGACGTTCTTGTTGAACCCAGTGAATTCCTCTCTAGATATACACTATCGGCAGGTGGTTCCATACCTTCTCATAGTCGGAATCCAATCTCCAATAAGAACCAACAGTTTCGATTGTATACTATAAGTATGGAGCGTGAGATGCAAGCGTTCTTCTAGATTCTATTTATTTGTATTTAGACATTATTATAATACCAAATAAGTTTTGGTTTAAAAATATCCTGGGTTATAGTAAGGTAAAAACCGCCCGTGTTTATGTGTGGGCTGGTCTTACCATTATCCTTTTCTATCGAAAGGATTTTCAAAGTTAAAAAAGTTTTATGCTATGAGTTTATCACTGAAAGTTTTCCAAACTGATCCGGGTGAATTTTGTTTTAAATCAAATGTGCTCAGGTCAGACCGAGTATGTTTACAGGTTAGGTTCCGCTTGGAGTTCAGGAGATGGAAGCAGGAGGCTTCACTACTAGTATATAGAGTTTATTTCTACTGTGTCTGATATATGTTGTACTCTGATGATTGGTATGTATATACAATTCTTTTTGTATAAAAAGATTTGATCTATTATATTTTTTTATTCCGCTATGAGATTCTAATGTGTTCTTCTTCTTATTCTTCTATTCTAACATTTCTTTCTTTTCTTTACCTCACCCTCTAATTTCTTTCTCATAACATGATGGTATTTTCGGTGCTTGAATGTCGACATGATGTTTTTTTGTTGATTTTCGAGGTCGAAAATCCCTGTTCATTACAGTAGGAAAATCAATAGTCGTCCATAAGAAAGAAGCGAATTGACGATTTTTTTTTAAATGTCATATGTTTCAACTCCTTCATCCTATAGTGTTTTTAACTCTTCTATTAATGGTTGTAGATAAACGTCGATGCCTTGTTTTTGATCATTAGGACCACGAATGACAAAAATGAGAAACATATATGGAGTTTTCATACACATCCACAGAGGTAAATTATAAGGAGTAACGATAATAGGCCAAGGTGAATATTTACTACCAAACTGAGAAAATGGTGAAAACTCATCTGTACATAATCCAAGTCTGACATTATGGCTCTCTGTGGCAAATGTAGGATACGTCCTATCAAAATGTTTCCATGCTTCTCCATCTGATGGATGTGTCAAGGTTTCATCTTCTGGTGTTCTCACACTATGCCATCGCATATGACATGCAGTGACTGAGGATTCATATAATCGTTGTAGTCTAGGGATGATTGGTAAATAATGCTTTCTCATATAAGGAACTTCCATACCGTTCTTTTTTCTAGGTTTATACCTTTCTCCACCACATATTTCACAGTTTCTAAGATTAATATCATCTTTCCAATACAACATGCAACCTTTAATACAAGTATTTATTTTTTAATACGACAAACCGAAAGCCGACATTAGCGTTTTCACTTTGTAATGACTATCACACGTTGGATTATCGGGTGGCATATGTCTTTTTGCAGCTTATACAACCTCTGTAAATGCAGCTTCTATCAGGTTAAATTTTAATTTCATGGTGATGTACTCAGGGGCTATCGATAATTTAGTTCCACTTTCACAACCATTCCTCAATGGCGCTTAGCTGAAGCCAATAAATCAAATATTTTTTTGGCTTTCGTGTTCGGTTCTTCCTCAATATTGACATCATCATCGTTAACTTGACTGGTAGGGAAAATTGACTGTGCCACATCTTTCACCATATATTCTATTGGATTCGTCATAACTAATTCGACCTCTAACGCTACAGGATTTACTGTAGGTGAAATAAGTTCTCCATGACGATCCCATAAATAATAATTTGGAACAAAACCTGATTTCTACAAACACCCTTTAATGATGTCTGGTTTCCAAACCCTCATCAGTTTGCACTTACTACACAGACAACGAAGCTCCTCATAATTTCGATTATAAGATACTACAAATCTAACAAATTCATTTACACCATTATAGAAATGTTCTTTCACAGAGCCTTTCATTCTAATTCTGACATCCAACTACGGTCAATGTAATAATCGAACATTTTTCCTGATTCAAAAATATATGTAAGTGATTTCGATAACACATACATATATTATTTTAAAGACTTTTGGGACTAAAGCTGCTACGCGCCACACTATCATACCTAGACAGTACATCACTTCTCTTTAGCACACCCCTTCTGTATAAGCAGTACTACACTTCTCTTCTCGACAGTATTTCATTTTGAATTTCTCAACTAAACTTTAAAACTTATCTTTTTTAAAATTCCTATTTTATTTTCTTAAAATTTATCCTTCTATTTTATTTAATAAATCGTTATTGTTCAAAACTACCGCACCACGATTTGGAGAGAAAATTGATTTTGACATAATTCAAAATCTACTTTATGAAATCTAAAATTTTCTTTTCCATTACGGGACTACAATCTAGCAGATTCATAAGATTCTTATTCCATAGATTTTCGACCCATATTTTATCATATACACTCATTCAAAGTTCATACTATAAAATTACGAACTACCGCTGCACGTTCTGTTCGTTTTAATTATATTCAATTTAAAATTTATTTAATTTATAACGTAGACATCACTAGTGATTTAATTGTCAATATGGTGTAAATTAGGACAACGCAACATAAATTATCACGGTATAAATTGTTAACTTTAAAATATATTCTTCTAATAATTCCTATTTCATTTTCTCAAAACAATTCGTTATAGTTAAAAAATACCACACCGCAATTTTTAAAAAAAATTTGATTTTGACATAACTCAAATTCTACTTGATGAAATCAAAAAAAAATTACAAAACCACAATTCAGTAGATTCAGAAGATTCTTATTTCGGAGAATTTCGACTAATATTTTATCAAAAATATCAATTCAAAGTTCAAACTGTAAAATTATGATATGCCATTGCGCGATGAGTTCATTTTAATTATATTCAATTTATAATTTATTTAATTAATAACATAAAAATAATGGTGCATATTATTCTGATTTTACTTGGAATTTAACATTAGCACCAAACTGTTTTTAAATTTTTTTGCCATTACAACAACGCCATTTTGTAGCACCGAGTAACGTCTATGCATTACCCCTCTCTTGACTTGGCTTGCACCATTAACAACAATTTTATCCAATAACGTATATACCAACAACTCCTTTAGTGGAGTACCAAACTCATATACAACAATTTCAGAACTATGTACAACAACGTATTTTAAATAGTTTTACGCCAACTATTTGAAATTCCCAACACCGCAAATTCTAAAAGTAAATGAATCACTACTCATTACAAAACATCAATACAGTAACAATCAAAGTCAACTACAATTCGAATAATATATCACTAGTTGTTGTTATTCTACAGAAATCAAATAAATTCACAAAATTTATTAATCGATTTCTAATCGATAATCACCTAAATGGCTTTTAAAATTAAAATCTAATTACGTATATTATAAATTCAATATCAATAATTGATCATTATGTATAAAATAACGGTTCATTAACACATACATACGCACAAAATCAACAAACTTACAATATTCAACGATAAACAACTAAATCCACATTTAAGGGTTTTCAATCATTACCTAATCAACTACATTAATTCAACAATCATTGTATGATCACATAACATGTACATTTAAATAATTGTTAACTAATTAGTTTAAGAAATAAGGTTTGAAATTATACCAAGAAGAGACGAGGCAACAACTGGTGGAGGGGGAGGCGGCAACAGGCCGGCAAGTGTCAGCAGGCATCAGGGAGTCGTAAGCGGTGGTGGATGGTCGCAACAACAAAGATAGGTTTTTTTATTATTCGATCGTATTCCACGGGAAGTAATTGGTAGAAGAAATAGAAATGGGAAATTTTCCTGTAGGCTTTCGGGTTTATTTAGTTAGGCGATGGCTAGCGACGGTTGGCGACAACCTTTTTTTTAACCGTAAGCAGCCATCACAAGTATCCGTAACCAATCAGATCACTTCTTGCAGTGTTGATGTATCACTACTATTAACGCTATTTTTCGTCAACATCGGAGTCAAGTCGATTGGGATGGACCTAATTGGGAAATAGATCGCATATCCTTCATAAGTTTGGGTCAGATCACTATTTCTAGATATCAGGACTAAGTTCGTCGCGGTATCTACACTAGTTGGTAATGTCTAAGCTTATAGGAAGGGTTAAGGTTGACTAAGAGGAGTCGTTTCCTCCGACCATAGGTATTGATTCAACTAAGAACCCAAGCTTATATTAAGAGCAAACAGTAAATTGAAATAACAATAGCTAATACTTAGTATGATAAACTCACAATAAATACCGTAAGCATAGATCCACTCTTTATTAATCCTTTAACTTTGTTTACACGAACAGAACAGAAGAAATCCTTCAATCAATCTCCATTTTTAGGGTTTTTCCTTTAAGAGAAAGAGTACAAGAATTCGGATCTCCTTCCTCCAGAAGGAGAAGGAGAATAAAGAATGAAGAAGAAGATTTAGAAAATGAAAGAATAATCCTCCCTCTATGTGACTCCTGGGGTCTTATTTATAGATATTTTGGGGTCCCTTCAGCTGTTGGGCCATTTGGGTTTTTAGGAGCCTTCGTTGGCTGCCTTTTTCTTTGGTCTTGATTGCTTTTGCTTCTGGACGCTTTACAGTGTTAACTATGGCTTCCGCAATGAATATTTCGGCTAGCTAGGAGCCTCTTTGAGATTGATATGTGCTTGTTGTAGCTCTTTGGAAGGTGTTTTTGAGTTCTCGGTTGCATGCTCTCGGTCATAGACTTTTGGATATAGGCTTCCGGTTTTCCCGTGAATACTTAGAGGAGCCTGCCCTCTTTATGCATGTGAATAGCTGCCGGGTCAGAATCACTGCCTGTGTCTGTGATGAATAGACTAGTTTGGATAGCTCGTATCCCTTCTGAGGTTACAGTCTGCTTTTCGATGGGATTTACAGGTATAGCCTGATGATCCAAAAGGTTGCTCTAGGTGAC
This sequence comes from Allium sativum, assembly GCA_030737875.1. Lineage (NCBI taxonomy): Eukaryota > Viridiplantae > Streptophyta > Magnoliopsida > Asparagales > Amaryllidaceae > Allium > Allium sativum. The sequence continues at coordinate 888,882,610 of CM060916.1, read as the reverse complement.
TGGTCTGTTGATTTATCAAAGCGACCTTTCGGTGCTTGTATAGTAGGCATTTTGGAAACTGGTTCCAAATACCCTTTATGTACTTCTACTTTGATACTCCTAATGTTTTAGCTTTCTTGTGTATCAGCGTTTAGGAGGATTAATACTGAAGGCCCAATCGTCCATCCGGGTCTCAATTGGCAGATCTTTTCCATTCATCTTTCTTGGCCTCTAGCCTGGATGACCTTTTGCCGAAGAACCCCCTGCCGGATTGATATTGCCGGAGTGACTCTACCGGATTGGTTTTGCTGGCCTCTTATAGCATTCAATATTTCTCTTCTCAGGGAGGTGCCGGTTGATGCAGCTTTCAGACTATTCCTCCTTTTTCTTGACTCCTCTCCGTATTCACCCCTATTTTTTGAAGGATTCTCGTGTGCCTATAACCATCTGGTACCTCTTCATTTCCAATCTTCTTCATTGCAAATTTTGGTAGTAAAATATACCCCCTCCTTCAGCGAAGGGGTATTTTTGACTTTCCAATCCAAACTTTTTATCTTTTTCGAAGCGTCACATCTGAGTCTCTTGATCTTCTATGACTAGGAGCATTGATTGGTTTCTACCTGTATGGTCCAAATCGGTTTTCACATTTGAACATCAATTTTTTCTCTTCTTGGTTTCCTTCTTTCACCTGCAAATCAAATTCTCTAGCAAAAATTACTTTTTCTTGGGAGCTAATCAACTTTTTCCTTCAAGGACCAACGCTCTACACTTTTGTAAGTGTTTTATTTTTATCTAGGTTGCAGTTTTAATTACGCACAAAAATTGGTAGGGGAGACGATCAGGATTATGTTAATTGCAAAATTAGGTTTTAGTAATAACAATCTCCCTGTTTATCATGATTAATGTCTTACATTAGTGGTCACCTATTTTTACGGGTTACTTTGATTAGAGAATACGATATACTACGCAAGACGCACAAGTAGGAAAGAACCTTCCTGCCAATTGAGGTTTTATACTGCCAGAATGAAATAAAATGAATCTGGTATAGCTAGGATTAGTCTCTCGCCACAGTTTGTGTTTTTTTTAAGAATTTGGTGATGATGCATATTATCTAATTTCAACGTAATACCGTTTGTGGTGCCAATGATGCCAGGACATGCATTTCCTCCTTACTGTCAAGAATCTATATGACCTCTAATGAAAGTACATTATGCATAATTCTAATCGTTGTCAATATCTGTGTTCGGTTAATCTTATGACAAGTCGAGCCCTTCTGTGAGAAATATGCAATGATACCTTACCCTTTCATAAATGTTACTCGTGTAATTATGTAAGAAGTACGTTTACTAATGATATCGTGATGGAATGATATCACCTAGCAGAATCATGTCTAACCAGAGTTCTGCTGAGATGAAGATAAAAGATCCCCAAGCTTTTTGTTCAAAGAAGGATTTGTTTCGAAGCCATGTCTAGTTGCTTGCCAATGTTCTGTAAGGGCCATATTGGACAACTTTGGAAAGTCAGGTGTTGATGCCATCACAGCTCCCTCCTCAAATTTTCTAAGAACCCTCCAGAAGGGTATTTTGTGTCAGCAATACATATCTGGCATGGAGGCTTTCATCCTTTCCCTCCTTTTTTACACAAGCACTTAAGTGATTTAAAAGTTGGCCCCATTAAACTTTCTCCCAATACTATACAACCCTCTTATGCTTGGACGCTCTGTCGTTTTCATTTGGTCAGGTTTCTTTAAGCCCAAAACTCATTCATCACATGGTCCGTTTTCCAAAACTTCAAAATCACTGATATGGAGGGCTAACCCCGTAAAGAGGCTGATTACCAATAGTTTTAACAAAACAGGCCATGGGAGGACCAATATTTTCTTGTCAAATGCCCCTCCGGCATATCAAGGAAATTTATTGATGGCGGTAAGCCTCTTGCTTTAGAAAGTAAATGTTAATAATTGTGGTTTTTGTTTATCTGTACTTCCTCTTATCGCAGAACCCCCCTCCAAAGATGTGATTTTAAATCTGGATGAAGCTCAAGTGGTCGACGCTATCTACAATGCACCAGTGAAATATATGTGCCGATCATTTCTCTTGACCGCCGATAGGCTTCGTGGATAGGGTTTTCTCTCTACTGGGCAAAATATATTGGGGCATCATGCCATCCAACTTTCTGGTCCTAAGGGACTGTTGTTGGGTTCTGGCTCATTTAACGCAGGTTCTCCCATCTACCCAGGTGATTTAGATAATACTATATTTTCGGTCAAGTAATGTTCCCATTCTTTCCCGCACTCCTTTGTTATCGTTATTTTACTACTTTAATTTCTCTTTGCCTAGGATCTTCAACTTCGTAGTGTGTGTCTGCCCTTACAGCCTTCAGTCGGTCTAGTGTCCAAGCTATAAAGAGGCTCGCCTTTACCGATGGCGAACTGCCGTCGAAGAGGCCCAAACATGACAACTTAGTTGGCTTGGAAGACATCATTGTTACTCGAAAGCAAGACAAACCTTCGATCCTTCCGCTATTGATGATGACCAGGTGGTCAATGTGGATGCTTCTCCTCATATTTCCCCGAAGGGTAAGTCAGTAAGTTTCCCTATTCCTCCCAACACTTTCGGCCAATCAGGTGGGGAAGGGCACAGTCTTTCGATACCTCCCTCTTTTCAGCCTGCTATCCCCCCTTCACCTCCTTCGCCAGCTTCTGACTTTTGATAGGCTTATGGGTCTGGGTCTCTGATCTCCCACAATGTCTAACTTCATGCCGACTTCTTCGCCTTTAGACTTAGAATACTTCCACCGCCAACAAATCAGGGATCAACTTTTGTTATTGACTTATCTTTTCCGATACCTTCATACTCACATTGTTTTTGTGAGAAGCATAACTCGTCTCTTTTCTTCAGATAATGAAGACTTGGTTTCTGTCTAGAGGAATGGCTTCTGCTTCAATGGCGGAGGTCAACGCTCTCAGAGAAGAGAATAAGGTGCTGGAGGGTAAGGTTAATGATCTGTTGCAGGAGAAATCAGAGGGCAGGTAGGAACCCAACGAATTGGCGAGCATGCTGGACGAGGAGAGAAAGGCCAAAGTTTGTTTGGTAAAGCAAGTGGAAGATCTTAACGAGGAAAAGTTAAGGATGGAGGTTGATCATGCTGCGAAAGCGGATCGAATGAACGACCAACCTTCCACTGCAAAAAGAATAATTTACGAGGCTGGTGACATAATTTCTACCTTCTTAAATGTTCGTCTTAATAAAATAGTCATGGAATATTATAAGGATGCCCTCATCCTTGAATTTTTCGATAATTACAAGAAGCTTTCAGAATTTTATTTTTCTTCAATCGAGCCCTCCGTTCGAGACCGGATTTGCAGGTGAGACGGGAGCGTACGATTCCTTCGATGGACAAGATAAATCTTGCATCTTTTTTGTTTATTGAAAATTTTTCTGAGGATTTCGAGGAAGAAGTGGAGGAGGAAAACACGGCAGGAGGAGAGATAGGAGAAGGCATAGATCAACAAGGCGGACTCGGAAAGGGCGATGGAACATCCTCTCCCATGGCGAAGGGGTCACTTTCCAAGGAAGGTGGTTCTTTATACTACAAGAAGAAAGGGACCCCTGATTGGTCTGACGTCGATGTCACACAGGTATGGCTTTTGCTTTCGAAATACTTTCCTTCTACTTGAATTCCACTAATAACCAATCTTCTCATGTTACAAAAGTTCTCTGCTTCTCCGAAGGTGTAAGTTATAGTAATGCTTTAGATTTGTGTTTGAAAATATAGGGGGAATTTTCGAGGTATTCTATTTTGTGAAAACAATTTAACAAGGAGTCTCGAATATTATTATATGAAGCACACATTTTCTTTTAATTTGTCCATGAACCATGTTGGTTTTGTGCCATCTGGCAGTTTATGGTTTTGTAGTGATATGTCAGTGTGGACATGGTGTGTATGGATTGGAAATAGTCATGCAATTGTCTTTCTCTGGGATGCATGATGTTACTAATACGTTCTTGATGTCTGTGTTTTCTGTTTTCATATGTTACAATATTTCATCTTATCTATGATTAGGAGGATCAGTTCCAGACCCCCTCTTCACAGTTTAGAGAGGAAACTTCGGACATTGTGGTTACGGAGATATTTTTGGGAATGCTCCCCTTTCGGGTCACAAAAAGATATCTTCAAAAGATAGTTTCTACAAATCTTAGGGAACAAATTTCCTTTTTGGAAAAAAAATAAAGGAGAAAGACGAGATTATCTATAACTTGCAACGTAGGCTAGCAACAAAGTACTTCTGATGCAGAGGTGGGTAGGTTATACCAACATAGTGATAAGTTGGAAGACGAATTCCGGAAAGTCAAGGAAAATTATGCTTCCCTAGAATTCGCCTTACAAAACCCAGAATCAGAATGATATGCTCTTCTCATATGTTTGTGATGTGTATCTTTCTAAAACAGTGATTGTGTTTATGTTATGACTTCTAAAAGGCATGTTTTTGTGTTGCGTGATTTGTATGATATGCTTCTTTTGTTGGAAACAAGGCTATCATGCCGTAAGATGTTATAACGAATGGAGTCCTATCTGTGCTTGATGTTAGTAAAAAAGTGTACCTTATGTGGTCGGTATTTTGGGAAAATACTCGCCATGAGGCTTCCTAGAAAAAGGAGTAGCCTTAGTTGTGAAACTTCATCAAAAACATTAGGGATCCTTTCCCTAGTTCCTTTTTGAACTTATGTTTTAATGTGCCACTATTTCTTGTGTTGTGCAGCCATCGGGTATTTAAAAGAAATAAAATAATGCATACATAGATTAATGAAACTTCCTAGAAAAGATCATAAGCCCATCCTTGGTAGTAACGGAAGTGTAATTTTGAGCCATACTCGAATTTCCAAGAGTGTCGAGCAATTCCTTCTTGTTTGGATTCAGGAGTATGATTCTACGTAAGTTTGGGGTAATCATGATGAAGCCGAAACCCCACATCCGGCTGTGATTTGCTTCAGGATCATCCCAGGTTTAGTTACTAGGATGTAAGATGGGGGGCCCACTTCTGGACTTTTTTGAGAAACCGATCCAACCAGATTTGGGTATTAATTTACATAGAAGGCCGGGAACCAGTTCCGGAATTTGTGAAGAGCTGAATCAACCCAGATTTGGGTACTAATATGGGTAGAAGACCGGAAATCCCTTCCGGCATCTGTGAAGAGCCGATCAACCCAGATTTAGGTAGTAATATGGGTAGAAGACCAGAAAACCCTTCCGGCATTTGTAAAGAGCCGAATCAACCCAGATTCAGGTATTAACATAGGTAAAAGGCCAGGAGTACTTTCCAGCCTTTTTGTTTTGGTATTCCCCTTGGATTTGATTTGTGAAGCAGAGGCTGTACGTGCTTCTTGAGCAACTCCACCAGCCTTTTGATGTAAAAGCAGAGGATGTACGTGCTTTGTTGGCCATTCTCTAGGCCGATGCATTCGGTGCGCATGGCTAGCGTATCCACAAGTAGGGCCCATGGACTTACCCGATCTCCCATCAGGAGGCACATTATCTCGACCATCGTAGGTAATGATATGGTCTTAGACACTTAGACGGGACCATCGTAAGCGCAGAACTAAGGTTTACTCTTTTGACACTCCATATTGATCATCGTATTTGCTTACAGAGGCTTATACCGCCTCCTCCGAGGGGTTCCCTATCCTGACCATCGTAGGGGATGATGGGGGTTATCGTTCCCTTCTGCGGGTAACACAGAACATAATCAGAGGTAGGACGTGCTCTTCTACGAGCAGAGGTAGAACATGCTTAGTTCTATCAGAGGTAGGACGTACTCTTCTAGAGCAGAGGCAGGTTGTGCTAAGGATAGATGCACCACCATGACCATTTCTGGTGTGAAACGAAGGTTTACGCTTTTGATGCTTTAACCCTGCCTCCTCTGATTTGGGCATGGAGAAAGGCTAACATACCATCCCCCTACGGGGGATGCCTCATCTTGACCAATTTGGCGATGACAAGGGATTTAATCCATTTACGGTTTGACCACTTTTAGGTTTCCTTTTAAATTCCTAAAGGAGTGTTCTTAGTACCCTCGGACATGTTTAGTAATCCTTTTCCTAAGGATTTTCACAAAACTCACTTTGGTTTTTTCAAAAGCATCTACTATACCAGGAATATAAATGAACCCAATTCTTGCAATTGCCCAGGATACCCTCTTTTAGCTTCTAGGCCTATTTCTTAGTTCATGATCCCTCTTACTAAATGGAATAAAAGAATTAGTAGATCTGTTCCGCCCAAAATGGGCTGGGTTTATGAACTTATAATCATGAAATTGAAATAGAAAAGAAAAAAGGGAGGTTTGTGATGATTTTAAAATCTTTTCTACAAGGTAATCTATTATCCTTATGCATGAAGATAATAAATTCGGTCGTTGTGGTCGGACTCTATTATGGATTTCTGACCACATTTTCCATAGGGCCCTCTTATCTCTTCCTTCTCCGAGCTCGGGTTATGGAAGAAGGACTCTACAGTGATTAGTCTCATGTCCATTAATCATGTGGTAATGGCAATAGGACCCTCCTGTTTTCCTTTCGTACTTGGGCTTTTTCTTCGTGACTGGCCAGTAGTTGAGTTCGTGTTTGTTTAGTATGTAAATATTTTCCATTGAAGTTGTGAAGTAGTATCCCTTGGGTAACCCTGGCGTATGCCCCTCTTCATATTGTTGGGGTTTAATCCTTTTGTGACCCAGCCTAGCTGCTATGCCTACACCTTCGTCCTTTCCTCCCAAAACATACTGAGGTTGAGATGTTATCCCTTCTGACCATTTGTTGGCGAAGTGGTCGAAATCATTCATTATTTCTCATTCAAGCGTCATTCCCCTAACTTGCCTGAGGAGAGTTTTCTTTAGGTGAGAGAAAAATTTAATGCCCTTGGATGTAGAGTCATTTGGAGGAGGCGCTAGGGTTTTCCCTATGTGGGGAATAGCTATAATTTTCGATATCGGGAGCATATTGTTCCATTTACCTTTTTCGATTTATTATATGTAAAGCTTCTACTCTCAACCTTAGTTCTTCTGTTACTCCTGAGTCCAAGATTACCGACTCATCCATTTGAGACTCTAGGCGCTTTTATCGGGACCTCCTACCCATAATTTTGCTTTTTCAAGGCCTTAGTTCAACCCAGGATGGAACCACATAAGTAGATATGTGGTGAGGTTTGCCGAAGGATCGGAGGTTCAGGCCCCTCCTTCTATCACGAAAATGTTAACGATATTTTTTGTCAACGCCGAGGTCAAGTCGACGGGGATGGACCTAAATGGGAAATAGATCGTATATCCTTCATATGTTTATGTTAGATCACTATTTCTAGATATCAAGACCAAGTTTTCCAGGAAATCTAAACTAGTTGGTACGTTTCCTCCGACCATAGATATAGATTCAGGCAAGAACCGAAGTAATATTGAGAGCAAATGGTAAATTGAAATAACAATAGCTAAGACTTAGTATGATAAACTCATAGTAAATACCATAGGCGTAGATTCTCTCTTCATTAACCTTTTAACTTTGTTTATACAAAAAGAATCAAAGAGATCCTTCAGTCGATCTCCATTTTTAGGGCTTTTCCTTTAAGAGGAAGAGTACCATAATTAGGATCTTCTTCCTCCAGAAGGAGAAGGAGAATAAAGAATGAAGAACCCGATTTAGAAAACAAAAAAAATCCTCTTCCCTCTATGTGACTCCAGGGGTCTTGTTACAGAGAATTTGGGGCCCCCCTTCCGTTGTTGGGTCGTTTGGGCTTTCAGGAGCCTCCGTCGACTGCCTTTTTCTTTGGTCTTGAACGCTTATGCTTTCAGCTGCTTTGTAGTGTTAACTATGGCTTCTGCAATGGAGGTTTTGGCTAGCCAGGAGCCTCTTTGAGATTTATATGTGATTGTTGTCATTGTGGCTCTTTGGAAGGTGTTTTTGAGTTATCGGTTGCATGCTCCCAGTCATAGACTTTTGGGATATAGGCTTCCGGTTTTCCTGTGAATACTTAGATGAACCTACCCACTTTATGTATGTTAATAGCTGCCGGTTCAGAATCACTGTCGGTGTCTGTGCTGAGTAGACTAGTGTGGATAACTTGTATCCCTTCCGGGGATTCAGTCTGCTTTTCGGTGCGATTTCTAGGTATAGCTTGATGATCCAAAAGGTTGCTCTAGGTGACCGGTCTGTTTATTTATTAAAGCGACCTTTTAGTGCTTGTACAGTAGGCGTTTCGGAAACTGGTTCCAGATATCCTTTATGTGCTTCTAGTTTGATACTCTCGATGTTCTAGCTTCCTGGTGTGTTGATGTTTAGGAGGAATAATACTGAGGGTCCTATCGGCCTTTCGGGTCTCATTGGCAGATCTTTTCCACTCATATTTCTTGGCTTCCAGCTTAGATGACCTTTCGTCGAAGAACCCCCTGCCGGATTGACGTTGCCAGAGTGACTCTACCGAATTGGTTCTGTTGGCCTCTTGTGGCTTTTGTGGTTTCTCTTCTCAGGGAGGTGTCGGTTGTTGTAGCTTTAGGACTATTCCTCCTTTTTATTGACTCCTCTCTGTATTCGCCCCTGTTTTTTGAAGGAGGTTTGTGTGCTTGTAACCATCCGGTACCCCTTCATTACCAATCTGCTTCATTGTAAATTTTGGTAGTAACAACTACTATTTTAAGAACTATTATAGACGTATTGTGTATGTTTGACGTTAGAATATTGCATATTTTGATTACGGTATTTTAATGACTTGTTAGTTATGAATTATGTGATCAGTATAATATGTGTTATTAATAGGGACAGTTGGGCTCATGTCCAATTTAAGTTTCAAAATACAAAAAAAAAACAACTTAAAAACTTTATAAATTAGGTCCCTATTATTCGAATATCATCAAAAAAACAACAACAAAAAATGTAAAAATTTGTCAAACTTTGAAATTTAATTTAACACATAATCATCCTCAAAGTCATGCAATAAAACTACATAAAAATGATTTGAAAACAAATATATATATATACATATATATATATTCACGTAATAGCGAATTTCAGTAATTTTTCGTAAAATGCAGATATCACAGCAATTATTCCGAAAAATTGCAAGTTTTCACACAATTTTTACTAATTTGCTTCAAAATTCTAAAGTTAAAACCTACATTGTTTAAACATTGAGGTATTGTAGAAAAATCATCAGAAAAATTATTAAAATTGCATATAAATGAAATATTATTTATCTCCAGCAAATTGCTGAAAAAAATGCAACAATTTGCAGAGATATCTGCAACTTTTTCACATAGTACACTATACTATAAAAGAGTTGCAAATATGTTTGCAATTAATTATAATAATTGCAGACATTGTTACAACTACTTTTCCTTCTTTTATTACATGTAGCGCACTGTCTGAATGATTACAAAAATATCTCCAATTATTCACAAAAATTGCTGATATTTCAGCAATTTTTTTGTGTAATCCTTTCGTGAATATTTACAATTTTTTGAATTTTCTTATACAGTAGGGCAAAAAACACGAAAGTATGATGCTATAGTAAAATAGATACCCTATTTATATTAAACTTTACATAGGGAGCCACTTTAAATTAAGTTTCAAAATAAGGAAGCCTCCATAATTTCCACTTATTAATATGATGCACTGATTTTGAAATGTGGCATCAATATAATATGTATAATTTAAACTACTATAAGCATGTCGAGATTGATTTTGGACTTTTAACAGTGTTTTCAAAACGCTATTGAAGTTTTTCATGGAGTTTTTATTGTGGTGATTTTAAAACATCATAAATAATGTTTTTAAAATTTGACATATAAACATTTGCAGCAATTCATAAAAGTTGTAAATTAATATCATGACAAAAAATAAACACAATGACTTCTTTTCATAGCAAGTAACAAAAGCTGAGAAATAATTTTTATGGGATCCAAAAAATTCTAACAGTTCAGTCTAAACCCGTGAAATGTATTAACAACACAATAGGAACGCTATTGAACAATATTTTTCTCAATGTTTTACTGTTATAGTATGGTTATAATTTTTAACTGCTTGTCGATACACATTGTATGTATAAGTACTGCTAATACGTTTTATAAAAAAAAATAACGTTGTGAAAATTCCTTATAACGACCCAGGGGATTCGACGCCCGAATTCCAACAATAATACGTAACCCATATTACTTGTCGGAACTCAAGTATTGTAAATACTAGATAGTCAATGAAAGAAAATAGAGGGTGAGATAAGAAAGAAAGAAATATTAGAATAGAAGAAGAAGAAGAACACAACAACATCAGAGTCTCACATTGTAGCAGAACAAAATATAATATAGAAATAAAACTTTAATGAGAGTTTAAAATAAACTTACAAACATTATAGTACATCAACACATTTGGACTGTTATCACAATCTGTCCTCATATACAACACACAGCGGAACACACACTAGATATATACATCTGAATTCTTCCAGCTTATCTTCGGACTTCACGGCATCCGATAACTTGAACCTGTACAACCCGGTCTAACCCGAGCATTTACAAAACGCCGGATCAGTCTAGCGAACCGGAGTGAGAAAAACTCACTAATTTTAAAAACATCACCCAACTTGATTTTAATGTCAAAACCATTTCTTTATTAGAAATCATATCATATTCTGATATTATAATAGTGTCTAAACACAAATAAATATAAATCTAGTGGAATGCTTTCATCTCACGTTCCATACATATTGTATATAATCAAAAACTGCGAGATCTTATTAGAGATTGGATTTCCAACTGGCAAGGTATGGGACCACCTTCTGACAGTGTATCTCTAGAGAGGAATACACGGATTCAACAAGAACATCTTGCAACCCAGGCTAAACATGACCGGCCACTCATTTCGCTTGAGTGTGCCGAATGTATATCCGGTTGGTACCAAACCACCATTTTTCGAAAAGGGACAGCATTGAAATAGATTAAAGGATGAAATGGATTTACTCTATATATGTGATTATACACCCTACTTGGGTGCGGCCCACTTAGCCATGCGACCTACCCGATTTTATACCATTTCCCAGTTGTAGAGGCTTGAGGTTTAACACTACCTTTAGAACATCACATCACTAACACTTTAAATACCACATCGTCAGATCCATCAAATCACTAATTGACGTCCACAAATATATTCTGGGTATAAAAGAAGTATCCTTCTTCGCCAGCAACTCGATATATTTGTAAAAGCAACGTATATGTTTTTTTAGAAAATACTCTATCAGACATTCGTCCGTACAAGTCATCCAAGCACAGGATGAATCGAAGGTACCCTCCTACTACATCCTAAGTATCACCCTAGAGATCAGTAGCGAGTTGTCCTTGCAAATCTGTAGATTTCAACCATGACAAAACCCCGGTATATCTCCGGGTCGAATCATAGATTTTAAGTGGTTCTTCCGTTTTATGAAGGTCCACGGTCTTCGATTTCTCCATCTCGATCATCATCTTGGTATCTTCCACATTTTCATATTTGTTGGTCGGAATGGTATTCAAATATAAATTCGATCCCGGTCTTTCTGTACCAACAATCGTATTGGCCAGATTTGATAGTCGGTTATCTAACTATCAAATAAACAACCATTCAACCATAAAATAAAATATATTTACTGTTTAGTACTCAACATCATTTGGCTTATTTAATTATAAATAATTAAATAAATGGTTAATTTAAATATTCCAATATTTGGAAATAACATTACACTTCTTACTAATATTTGCAAAACCCTTTCATGTTAATACTTCGAAAAATCTATTATAACACTATCCAATATTACGTTTAACTATCATTCGCACAACATTATTCATTTTCTAAACTGGGAAATCAGTTTATCTTCTTATTCATAAAAATAATCATTACGAAAATCTCTTTTGTTTCAATACTTGAAAATCATAGCCCACACTTTCCTTTTAGAATAAAATCCTTCTAATACTCATTTCCTTACTTCGAAAATATCGTTACGTATTCTCACCATCTCCTTTTCATTTCTATTACTCTGGAAATCCCATCTTATATATTCTTAAATCTTTTATTTCCTTTTCTCTTTGGAAATAACTTTTTATCCTTTTTTAAGCTTTCTATTACTGTTCCACTTTCGAATTATCTTTTTATTTCTTATCCATGTATTTCTGTATTTCGACATTCATTAGTCCTTGACCGTAAATTGGTAAGAGAATAATTCCCCAAGTATCAGTCCCGAAGACCGAAATCAACATCAGATTAACACTCAAAAATAACTCAACTCAACCAATCCCCATTTAGATTCCAATTCTTATCTTAACTCGTTATCAACCATTATATTTCACTTATAATCCGTTTAACCACTTTCCATTTTGGAAATCTCGTTTCAATTCCAACTCTTCCACTTAATTTCATTATTAAGTCTCGTCCATTTAATATCGGCGTTTTTAACTCCATGCCTCTTTGTATAAATCTTATTTATAAACACAGGTTTTATATAAGCCCTTCTTATATCTTGATTCCTTTCTACTTAATTCAAATGTTAAGTAAACATCTTATTTAAGCTATCATTTTCGCTTAAATCTCTTTAAACTTTATTCCTAAAAACTCGGATTTTAATATAAAACCCATTCAGAAACTCCTTTCACAATTCAACTCGATTCCATTTCAAACTCTGATTTCTTACTTTAATGAATTTCATTTAAAAAAAGAAATCTCTTAAATTATTATTAATTAAATTAATAATTTACTTCATCACTAATTACCGTAAAAGTAGTTAATTACTTAATTAACTAAAATAAATAATAAACTTCTCTCTATGTCTTATTAAATTAAAAAAAATGTTCGTTAAAGCATTTCAAATAGATTAATCGATAATAAACTAATATAATTTAATAATCAATTCCAATAAAAGCGATTGACTTCGTAAATCCAAAACATGGTTATATTGTTAACCAATTCTAATTAATTTGTTCTTTAAATTAATAAATAATATAAATAATTTAAACAACTTCATTTAATTGTTTCTAATAAACAATTTATTAAATTCTTAACCGTCGGTTAAGTTCTGCTTGGTTGCTTATAAAACTCCTTATTATAAGAATTTGCTTGATGAAATAATTCTATAATTATTTATAGCTTAATTAATAAATAACAAATATTTATTTCCTTTTTATAAACTTACATTTAAATAAATAGATTCGAAAATCTATCTTCGGTTATAAAGTAAAACTTATAACTTCATTCCAGTCGATTTACATGACGGTAAATTCTTATTTATAACACAATTGATTTTCAAACCATATGATGTCAATTACTCAACCAATATAACCCATTGGTTAAAAACAGTTCAACAGTCAGTAACCAAATCAATTGTTCAATCCATATTAGTGAAACAATTCATATAATTGTAATATGAAAATAACAGTAAATTTGAGGAATCCAGTTAGATCCCTCCAACCTGTTTTCCCTGCATCCAAATATGTTATCTCAAATAATATTATTCAACAGATGTAATATTCCGTAATAAAAATAACAATTATCCAAACATTTCATATTTTAATTTAAATATGTTTATATTAGTATAAACGTAACCAACAAGGTAAGTTAACTTGTTTGGAAATAAATCGTTAAAATAACGATTTGACTTCGTTTGAAATAAACGAACATTTAATTCAACCAATTCATCCAATATATAAATAAATAATATTCTGCATACAGCAAACACTTATAGAGCATAACACACAAATTAAAACCCGACTTATATAAAATATAAATGGGATAAAAACTGAGTGAGTTAAACTCACATTGATTTGATTTAGTTACAGTTAAAATTAAACTGTCGTTTAATTAAACTGCAAATTCCAGCTATTTCCATCTCTGTCCAAAACTGTTCCAGAACGTAGTGTTCCTTGATCCAGTTCCAGTGTAACCTGTTTCGTTTCATTCTGTTCCCGTAACAAAAGGTTATTCAAGTCTTTAGTTTACTATTATAATTAATATTATTAACGTTATATATTAAACTAATTACTGCTTAATATAACTAATCACTTTGTATTAACCCTAAACTGTCCCATCGTTTTCTTCTGATATTTGCTTGTCCGACTTTGGTTACCACGGTTGCACAGAACTGTCCCATTTTATTCATCACTTCGTTTCTTCGCAACCCCAATCCAAACAGTGCACATGTTGACAAAATGAAAACACCAACACTGCCCTGGCATTTCTTGTTTCAGGGTCTCTTCGTCCATCTGCCTCATTTTCTATATTGTTGTTCTTGTTCCAAACTTTCCCATTTCTTTTGCCTACACTATACGAGCCCTGTCCACGATTTGAATTTTATACTTTCAGTTTATAAGTTGTAAGTAAATTAAGTATTTTAATTCCAACATTTGTCAACTAATTTACGTTGTCAAATAATAACTGGGCTGCGTCTTCCTCTTTATCCCAAACTAGCTAACATTCCTTTATTCACGTCTTTCCCCCTTGTACACTCATATTTCTGCCAAGTTTTGAATTGCTTCTTACATCCTTGTTATGCACGCAATTTCATTCCACCTGCTTCTTTGTTTTAATGCTCATACACGTTCGAAAACTAAATCACCCGGCACCCTTATTCCCTTCAAAAACTACCCCCAATACGCACAGTTCCAAAAACTCATGAACGATCACCTTTTTACCCTATTGTCTGTGCTAACAGTATATGCCCCAACTGGCTTCCTGCATCGTTCAACTTCCTCACATCAGTTCTGTACATTTTGGAACTCTGCATCTCACGTTCAAAACAATACATGTGAATACTGCTTTATATAATTGTACCCAATCCTCCCTTCATTTAAAAAGGGTACTTTCTTTCGTTGTTCTTGTTCATGTAGTAATTAACCCTCGCTACCAAACATGTTCTACATTAGTACCCCATTCGAAACCCAGCTTCTTCAAAAACCCAACTTCCATTTGTTCCAGCGCCCTGCTTTGTTTCCATTTTGGCCCAGTGCTTTTGTCCAGTTCAACATCAACTCGTTGCTTCATCCCGTTTAACATGCTTCCACCCAGCTTAGTTTGTTGTCACGTTCTGCTCTACGTTTGTCCAAAACATTTCACATTGCAACGTTCAAACTTATGCCCCATTCTTCTCACAGCGGCCTTTAACTGCTCCTTTAAACTTCTCCCCCAACCAACTATTGCCCCCACGTTGAACCCATTCACGTCGTAGTCTTCGCTCCATAAAACAGCAGCTTCATTCACTCGCCTTCTTCTTAATACCAACAACAACACATCAGGCTTCCCCTCTGACATCATGCTCCCGTGCCTAACGCCACCATCAAGAAAATGATCGGAGTATGCCCATCGATGCATGCCAGCTCACTCGTTTGCTGCCCAAAATCCCGCGTTGTGCGATGCTTCCGTTCGCCAGAAACATGGCTTCAAGCACCAGCACTTTATACCCCTAATCCGGCCACCACGTCGAACTACACTACATCACCATTGGTCAAAAGATCGGTCTTGAGTAGGTGAAATTATGTGTTGTTGAACGATTTGTGGACAAGGGTTTAGATTTTTGTGATTATGTGGAAGGAAGGAATGAACTTTCTGTTTGTTAGTTTTTGTAAAGTGGCGGCTCCATAGTTTGACCGCACAGTGAATTGAATATTAGGGCTATAGAGTTATGGTGTATTTATAAAGGATGATTTAATATTAAATTATTATCATGAAAGTTAACCGCTAAGTAATGTCTTAAAAACATGATATACAATCTCCTTTTTGACGAAAATTGTAATCTTAGCATAGAAAAATATCCCGGACACGATGGGACAGGTTTCGTCAAATTCCGAGGCCGTTTGTGAAAATTCCTTTACAAATTACAGGCAAAAAATACACATTTAAATTTACCACGATCACAAAATAAATCCAAATGTGACGGCCCGCCCCGCACTAGCCGACATTTCCAATGAAAGTGCGTTGAGCCAATGCCTGACTAGCACGGGACGGTCGCCAAAGAAAGGAAAAGAAAGAAATTTGAACTAACAAGAAACCTGTAGAATGTCTCACAACGCATGGAATAAAATAAAATAATAACACACTTGACATAAAACAGGCGAGACAGTGCATAAGATGAAAACTAAACCATAATCATCATAGCAGCGGAAATGCAAAATACAGCTTATTACAACTCCAACATATTGCCTCTAAAGCAAAGAAAAAGGTGCACTACTAATGCCCAAAGTAGTGACCAGCAACAACACAGGGAGAATATCTATATATATCATACGTGGAAGCTTCCTGCTCGTCTCTGGTACAGATACTCGTGCATAGTCACCTGACATGTCTCTAGTCTGCCGGTTTAAGAGCACCTAGAGTAATAAGAAGAGACATAAAACTCTGGGTCAGACAAAAGTATGGTATGAGCGATAAGCAGCAAAACAAAATAATAATAGGTATACATAACCATACCTGAACTTGGACCTGCAACCAAACAGTTACCACAACAAGATGTACAGTACTCTAAGGTGACACTAACATATGGTGTAAAGATACGGGGGAGGGGTGTGCATGTCATAGTGATGTCAAACAATCAAGCATAGCAACCATCCTCACATCTCCCACTCAGTGCGTAAAGCATACGGTATTCACCGATTTGATCACCAAAATCCTTGCTATGATCACTCTGCCCCATGGAGTTATAGCGATTCCACTGCACTTATCCATAGCCACTAGTCCTTGCTATGTCCACTCTACCCCATGAAGTCATGACGACTTCACTACATTGGCTCATAGCCATGCCACGATCACTCTGCCTCGTAGAGTAGTAACTACCCCACTGCACTGATCTGTAGCCCAACATTCGTCTTGGTGGTGAATCAAAGTTATGGACGTCAATAACCCCTTAGCACACGTCCCACAACAAAGCCCAACTCCTGAAGTTAACTCGTTGGTTCCCAACTGGATCCCGAGTTCTACTTCCTATTTGGACTACCTTTGCATCTCGGGTTTTGGTCTCCTCCGGATCGGTTAGGATAACAGTCCCATTTGACTCGGTTCGGTCCTCCTGAAGTGGCCTGGTTCGTCATCATCCACATCGGGTTGGTTCGTGGTACCCTGTCATATGGGTTCGGGTCGTGCCACCCTCACTAGGTTGGGTCGAGCTTCTCCATCCGGGTCAGTTCATGATCCACTCCACTGCGGTTTGGTTAAAGTTCTTCAGCTCATAAGCATTCTACTCGTGGTGCCTTCTCGGAGCGTCAGGTCGGTTCGTGCCTCCAGGATTCATTGTTCCACCAGCGGTTCGTGGGGAGGGGATGCTTCTCGAGCGGGTCAGTTCGGAGGGGTGAGATCCGATCTGGTTTCTTGCACAGTTTTCTGCACTTCGCCCAGCGAGCTGTTTATGCCATACGATGGCATTTTCGACCATTCTAACTTTTCTAAACAATCACAAATCATTTCAAACAGTCATAGCAGCATGTATAATTATCCATAAACACCAAAACAATAATTCAACATGTAAAAATGGATCAAATATACCCAAAACTCATGCTTTCCCCTTAATCATGTTTAACAATAACTAATGATAGGATTAGCAAAACTTATCCAAATTAACCCAAATTTCTAACAAAGGCCTAAAATATATTTTTTAAAATTTCAAAATATTTTTCCAGAATCTAATAATGTATAATTTCATTAATTAACACTAATCACACCTAATTAGCCTTAATTAGTGAAAAACAATGCAAATCACTCACCTTAGCCACAAATAAAATATCAAATCTGAAAACTCCATTGTTTGGCTCGAATTCTAATGCCTAGCAGCAGCTCCAACTCTTATTTGGTGCTATTTCTCCTTGATTTGACGTAGAATAGCTTAATCCTTGATTAGATAGTGATTTGGGATGAAATTAGAAGGTGGAGGTCATTATTAGGGTTTCGAAGAGGCAAATGGCGCCTAGAAAACAGAAATAGAATGAAAACCAAACTCATTTCAGCCACCCCATAGCCCTAATCCCGAAATGAGTTATGGGCCCATTTGTTGATTACCGTAATAAGCCCACTTAAGTAGTTTTTCACCTTCTAAACCTTGTTTCCTCCATATCTCCCAAACGGTGAATCCGTTTGACAAGTGTGACCACTCAATGAAAGGTAAATCATCATCTGGATCTAACGGAAGTGGTTACAGGTCAAAACTCCTTACTAATCAAAAGCTATGGCCGAAACAAGATCAGTTACGGGCAAAACGGTCATTTAAAAATTGGCAAAAATCGTAAATATTGGAAATGACCCCAATAATTGTTCCCCAAAGTTACACGATTATACGACCTTATATGAAAAAAAAAATATTCCACAATCCTTCGATATGTAGAATGCGGGTCGTTACACTTTCCCCCTTAAGAAATTTCGTCCCCGAAATTCCTCAACTAAGAAACAACCAGTGGGTCCCGCATGCCTACCAGCCATATCTCGCAATCAAACATACAAAACAAACCTATCCTAGCATGCGGAAAGACTAAATCGAAATGAAAACCTTACCAGGCATGGAGTTCTGGATACATCTCCTTAATGCTCTCCTCTATCTCTCAAGTGCAGTCATTCTCATCCCCGCCCCACTGAACCTTGACTAGGTTCACCACTTTCCTTCGAAGTTTCTTCATATCGTGCTCGACAATACGAATCGGCTTGCGGTTCCCTATCACCTCAGGTGCTACTTCGATATCATCCAACTGATCATGTGAAATAACCATATCGAGGTCGTGTACGAATTTCCTTAACTGGAAAACATGAAATACTTTGTGAACTCCTGCCATCTTGTCAGGCAACTCAACTTTATATGCTAAATTCCCAACTTGCTCGAGAACTGGGAATGAACCAACAAATCTTGGTGCTAACTTGTCTTTCCTGCCAAATCGAATATAATCTTTAACGGAGAAATCATGATGAATACTAATTCACCAACAGAGAATTTAAAGTCTCTTCGTCTTTTATCAGCATAACTCTTCTGCCTATCTTGGGCGGCCTTCATTCGCTATTGGATAACCTTGATCTTGTCTGAAGTTTCTCTTATCACATCTGGTCCAAGCACAAACTTCTCACCGGTTTCTAACCAACATGATGGTGAGTTGCACGGTCTTCCATACAAAGCTTCAAATGGAGCCATACCAATACTGGATTGATAACTATTATTATATGCAAACTCTACTAGAAGCAAATGGTCATCCCATGATCCACCAAAATCCAATACACAAGCTCTTAAGAGATCTTCTAATACTCGATTCACCCTCTCCGTCTGACCATCGGTTTGAGGATGATATTTGGTACTGAGATATAATTTTGACCCTAAAGCCTCTTGTAAGCTCTTCCAAAACCCACTAATAAACAATGGATCTCGGTCGCTCATAATGCCTTTGGGTACTCCATGAAATATCACTACCCACTTCATATACGGTTCTGCAAACTTAGCTGCTGTTCTATTCGACTTGACGGGTATGAACTTTACACTCTAAGTCAATCGATCCACAATCACCCAAATGCTATCATGGCCCAATCTAGTCCTTGGTAACCCATCAATGATATCCATTGAGACTTGTTCCCATTTCAATCCTGGAATTTCTAATGGTTGCAACAAACCACTAGGCTTCTTTTGCTCAACTTTAACCAGCTAGCAGTTCATGCACTTGGATATAAACTTCCTAACGTCTCTTTTCATCCCTTCCCAGTAGTAAGTCAGCTTCATGTCTCGATACATTTTGTTACCACTAGGATGTATAGTCAGTTTTGAGTGATGGCATTCTCTTATTACTTCATCTCTCAATCCATTGACATTGAGCACAACTAGTCTCCATTCTTTCTTAGCCATCCATCTCGATCAAGCCCATACTTTTTCATCCCCTCGTTGATACCCATCTCTAACTTGGAGATGATTTCCAATAGGTTAGGATTGTCCCTCTGACTGGAACCAATCTGCTCGATCAAAGTGGGTCTGATCGTCAAACTTGCTAGCATTTCTAGATCCAATTCGCACTTTGGTCTGAAATCATACCCAACGATATACTCCAGTTGCTTCCACTCAAGAAACATAGCCCCTAAACTGGCATTCTTCTACTGAATGCATCAGCTGCCGCATTTCCCTTTCCTAGTGTATACGCGATATTGAAATCATAGGAAGCCAAGAATTCTAACCATCTTTGCTGTCGGAGATTTAGATCCTTCTGAGAGAAGAGATACTTTAACGATTTATGACCGGTAAACAACTTGAATCTTTCTCTCAAGATATAATGTCTCAACGTCTTCAACGCGAACATGATCGCTGCTAATTCCAAACCATGGGTAGGGTATCTTTTCTCATGCGGTTTCAGTTGCCGACTAGCATAAGCTACAACCCTACCTCCTTACATCAATACGGCACCTAGCCCAGTACTACATGCATCTATATATATTATCATCTCTTCATTCCCCTTAGGAATGACTAACACTGGTGCATATGTCAACTTTTACTTTAGACTCTTGAATGCATTCTCGCACTTTTCGTCCCAGATGAAAGCTTGATTCTTCTTGGCCAACTGAGTCAATGGTGTTGCTGTCTTGGAGAAGTCTTGGATAAACTTACGATAACATCCAGCTAATCCCAAGAAACTTCTTACATCTGTTGCATTCTTGGGCATAGACCAATCTTGTATCGTAGCCACCTTCGTAGGATCCACGGCAATACCATTCTCTGAAACAACATGTGTAACAACCTGAATTTCTGTAACAGGTTAAAACCATAAACCGAGGCAGAATTAAATTCTAAATTAAGAATCAGGGGAAATGGGTTGCGCCAATGCGTTCTTCTCGGAATTCTGCATGAAATCGAGTCCGAGTTTTCGAAAATCGGAGTTCGTATGACCACGTTGTGACCCTCAGAAGTTTCAGGAATTTAAATAAAATAAAACAGCTCGAAAATAAAGCCAGAAATTCGAAATTCAAACCCAAAGAAGGCTGGCGGGAAAATTCCCGCCATATACCCAGGTCGACTGAGGAGTCGACCCCCCCTCCCCAACCAGGTCGACTGGGGTGTCGACCTCCCCATGACCAGGTCGACTGGGGAGTCGACCTGCCTCCCGAACCCACTTTTTGAACCAGATGCATTCTGATGTATTTAGACTCGTTTCGTTACCTGATTCATCTGCCTAATCCTATTTAAACAGCCTCCTAGCCTCATTCTCTTTACACCATTCTTCTCTAACCTTATGCTGCTCAAACTCTTGATGATCATGGCTTCTTCTTCTTCCTCTAAATTAATATAAATTAAATTAAAAACGTGAAGATTATTTCTTGAAGACTACGGCTAGGAATTGGGGATTTTCTTCTACAATCAAGATTCAATGATTCAGCAATTCAACGACAAATTTCTAGACTTGACTTCTACATCTTCCCTAGACCACGATCTGTAAGTTCAAGTTGCTTTCAGATAAAAACTGTAAACTTAATATCCATGTTATAAATTGGAACTGGATCTATGTATGATAACCGATTCATATCTACTCTTGTGCATCCTGGATCTTGACTTTCGTGAATATTGCTTTGGGCCTATTCATGTTGTAAATCAAACTCTTTCAGGACTATAACCTTGACATGCCTATGACGTTGAAACTATTGTTAATGGCATAAGACTATGCCTGTGCCTATGACTGTGAACATAGGACTATGCCTGTGCCTATGACTGTAAACATAAGACTATGCCTTTGCCTATGACGGTGAACGTAAGACTGTTGCCTATGACTATGACAAGGACAATTGTGGCTAATCACCTATGACTCTTGAATATGAGAATTATTACCTATGATTATGAACATAAGGCCATTATCTATGACCATGACTTTGAAACTATTACTGTTAATTGCCTATGACTATTGCCTAGAACTATTTTGGATAATTAACCATGACTGTTGTGATTAATCGCTTAGGGTTCTTAATTATGAGATTTCTACCTATGTCCATGACTATGACTATTGGGGTTAATTACCTGGGACTATTATAGTTGATTGAAACCCATGTTGTATACCGAATTTGCAGTTTGTTGGATCTCATACCGAGGGTGTGACTTGCTTAGTTTATTCGCTATTATGTACACCGAAACCATTGGATCCATGGCAAGGGACTGTACATATACATGGAAAGGATGATACGGGTTGGGATACTAGTACAGTTAGTGCAGATAATGTTAAACATGCGATTTTATACGTAGTTTATCTGGTTAGCATAATTATCTTAGTTTAACTTACCTATCTTGTCATCATCCTTATGTTTACTTTTCAGTTTATACATGTCATGTTATCTTTACTTGTTTCTATGCTAAAAGTCACTTGGACTTACCAGTCTTTATGACTGACCCATTTTCTTTTGCCTCTTTTTCTTCCGTTCCCCCCTCCCCCCCCCCCCTCCCCAGGTTCTCAGGGAGGAAACACTACTACTTAGTTTGGACTTATTTCTGCTTCAAGATCATCATATATGGCTTGGACCTTTCTTGGCTATGGCTGCTTTACTGTTTTACTTGGGGAATGATTTATGACCATGGTTTTATGCTTCTTTACTGTTGCAAGACAGATTTCGATGTAATGGATTTAATGGCATTTTAATGTAAAAGGCTTTAGACCTTTCTAGGTTTTAAAGCAATGGAAATTTGGTTCTTCTTCCGCTATTTTATATGTTATGTCTTGTAATATTTCTGTGTATGTTTACCTAGATAATGCTCCACCGAAGCTAGTGCATTCCCTTTGTGAGTGACCCTAGCGGAGGTGGTTTTTACATTTGGTATCAGAGCAGAAGGTTACCAGACTGGGCAAAAGCTTTTAAAATTCTTCTGAAATTATTTTCAAAACGTTTACAAAGAAGCATTTTTCTAAAGAAAAGTTTTGTTTTACGAAAGGCATATTCCCTAAAGCCATATGCACTATCTTTTGATTCTCTCCTTG
Organism: Allium sativum; assembly: GCA_030737875.1. Taxonomy (NCBI): domain Eukaryota; kingdom Viridiplantae; phylum Streptophyta; class Magnoliopsida; order Asparagales; family Amaryllidaceae; genus Allium; species Allium sativum. The sequence continues at coordinate 888,859,689 of CM060916.1, read as the reverse complement.
AGTCTCTTCTCTCTTTCTTTTTCACCATAGTTTGTAGGCATGTGACACATGTCGGAGGGCAAAGTAGTGTCCAACCTCCATCTGTAGCCGCAGTAGTTTTACTTGCGACTAATCTTATCTCAAGCTTTCTAGGGTTGTCGTGCAATGAAAGTAGCTTTCAAGAAACTTTTCAACAAGCTATACAAGGATAGTAGGAACGAGGATAAAGAACACAAGTCTAAGGATGAGAAATTTGTTGATATGGCTTAATCCACGAAGAGGAAAAAGGTGAAAGGAAAGAGGCCAAGTGAAAGAATAATAAAAACCCATGACAAGAGAGAATATCTTTAGTATGGTAAAAAGGGACATGTAATTAAGTATTATAGGACAAGGACAAGGGCAAAGGACAAGATCGTCGAGACGGCAATTGTATGCTTTCACTACTAGCGTACCTAAGACAGGTGGTAACATTTCTGTTAAAGGATTAGCTTTTCTTTTCTATCATCCCTTAGAACTTTGTTTTTGTACATCGCACCCTTTTAATTCTGCTTCGATAGTTGAGTCTCTACACCTTAGTACAGCGTAGTAGAGGATCCCATTTTATTCTCAAATCCTATTAGGGAATCGGCTCATTTATTCATGACTTGTTTGGATTTGAGAATGTCTATGCTAAGTGTTGAGTTTAGAAATAATGCTTATGTTTTTTTTGGGCTATGGGTTGATTCTAGGGATGGAGTGGTTATCCAGTAATGGTGCTATTCTTGAGTATAAAAAGAGGGTAGTTAGATTCTTGACTTTCCTTGGTAATGCCCTCGAAGTCTAGTGTAACCCTTAGGGTTCTTCCATGCTTAGTTACCTAAAATCTCTTGATACATTTATTGATCCGCTCGAGTAGTGTTCGCCACTAAGGCGAATGGTTCATTTCGGTTATGCATGAGTCACAGAAAATCACCTTATTAAGTACATTTGGCAACATGGTTGGCATTTGTTTATTTTCAAGAGATAGTTCTTCTGCGTGGAATACCTTCTAGTAAGTGAATGAGATCCAAGATTCACTAGTGAATTTTGGAGAGCTTGCATGAAACCATGAGTACGCAGTTATGTTTGAATCGGGTATACTAGAAAGAGAATAAGCGAAAGTGGAACGAGAGGTGACAGTGGAATGAGTTCCAACTCATATTCTGGGAACAAGAATTAAGGAATTACGAAATTGTGAAGTTAAAGTCGGTCAAAGCACAATGGAGTTAAGCTTAAGGAAATACGACTTAGAAGATTGAAGGCTAGACACGCGCATCATATATCTTTTTAAGAGTATATCCTTGATCCCTCTTTTCTTGTAGAGCTTACTTATATGCTATCTTTTAAGTATAACCTCTCGGTCCTATTCTCAATCCTATTTCTGTTGCAAACCCCATAGGTAGTATGACTTATCTGTTAGTAATACATGTTGGGGCTTGAGGGTGTCCGTTGGGTTGACTAAACTTTTTGGGTTTTATAGGATATGGGTCGGTGCTTAGGGAATTCTTCTCCTATTTGGTATATATGTGACGTAGATTTCCAGCTTTGACATTGCCTAATGGGCACAAAGTTTTTACTTGCTTCTATCATTCGACTATATCTTTAGGTAGGAACAATTGGGTGAAACATGTGTTTGATACATGTTATGATTGATGGTTGCAAGTGGTTGCAAGTTGTTGCTCGTGGTTGCATAACACACATTAGGCACTAGATCGGCTCAGACACATTTTCATATTGCATAAGCATGAGTGTTTATACTTGTTTATGGATGAAATTGAATGTGTTATCATGTGAATGTTGCATATGGATGGATGTTTGAGCACACATATAGTGTTTATGTGATTAGGGCTATTTGCACACATGTTGGACTCATGGCACTAAACATATTTTGCATTAAGAAGATCAAGCAGGCCTGATCATTTGCATTAGATAAGGAACATATACACACACTTTCTGCATATGTTCATATAGCATTAGAAATCCTTTAAGGACAATGGTTACTTATGGATGATGGTTGAGCAGATGTTTGATTGGATGGTAGGACACATTCTTCTTAACCTGAAGATTTCGGGGACGAAATCCTTTAAGGGTGGAGAATGTAACAACCCGAACTTCTGTAACAGGTTAAAACCATAAATCAAGGAAGAATTAAATTTTAAAATAAGAATCAGGGGAAACGGGTTGTGCCATTGCGTTCATCTCGGAATTCTGCATGAAATCGAGTCCGAGTTTTCGAAAATCGGAGTTCGTATGACCAAGTTATGACCCTCAGAAGTTTCAGGTATTTAAATAAAATAAAACAGCTCGAAAATAAAGCCAAAAATTCGAAATTCAAACCCAGAGAAGGCTGGCGGGAAAATTCCCGCCTATATACCCAGGTCGACTGGGGAGTCGACCCCTCCCCCCCAACCAGGTCGACTGGGGAGTCGACTGGGGTGTCGACCTTCCCATGACCAGGTCGACTGGGGAGTCGACCTGGGGGTCGACCTGCCTCCCGAACCCACTTTTTGAACCAGATGCATTCTGATGTATTTAGACTCGTTTTGTGACCAGATTCATCTGCCTAATCTTATTTAAACAGCCTCCTAGCCTCATTCTCTTTACACCATTCTTCTCTAACCTTATGCTGCTCAAACTCTGGATGATCATGGCTTCTTCTTCTTCCTCTAAATTAAGATAAATTAAATTAAAAACGTGAAGATTATTTATTGAAGACTACGGCTAGGAATTGGGGATTTTCTTCTACAATCAAGATTCAACGATTCAGCAATTCAACGACAAATTTCTAGACTTGACTTCTACATCTTCCTTAGACCACGATCTGTAAGTTCAAGTTGCTTTCAGATAAAAACTGTAAACTTAATATCCATGTTATAAATTGGAATTGGATCTATGTATGATAACTGATTCATATCTATTCTTGTGCATCCTGGATCTTGACTTTCGTGAATATTGCTTTGGGCCTATTCATGCTGTAAATCAAACTCTTTCATGACTATAACCTTGACATGCCTATGACGTTGAAACTATTGTTAATGGCATAAGACTATGCCTGTGCCTATGACTGTGAACATTAGACTACGCCTGTGCCTATGATTGTAAACATAAGACTATGCCTATGCCTATGACGGTGAACGTAAGACTGTTGCCTATGACTATGACAAGGACAATTGTGGCTAATCACCTATGACTCTTGACTATGAGAATTATTACCTACGATTATGAACATAAGGCCATTATCTATGACCATGACTTTGAAACTATTACTGTTAATTGCCTATGACTATTGCCTAGAACTATTTTGGATAATTAACCATGACTATTGTGATTAATCGCTTAGGGTTCTTAATTATGAGATTTCTACCTATGGCCATGACTATGACTATTGGGGTTAATTACCTGGGACTATTATAGTTGATTAAAACCCATGTTGTATACCGAATTTGCAGTTTGTTGGATCTCATACCGAGGGTGTGACTTGCTTAGTTTATTCGCTATTATGTACACTGAAACCATTGGATCCATTATCCTTGTATTTGGCTTGCTTTCGCATGCCTATTCTTTTATGCCAGCGTTTACCATGACTATCGCCTTATCTTGCTAGATTTAAAATCCTTTATGCCAGTGATGTTGTAACCAATTATCTCAAGTTATGTCATGCTAGTCTTGTAACCCCTTTTATCGTTTTATGCTCGTCCCTTTTGCCTATCACAGTTTTGATGTTATTCCCTTTATTATGAGGTTTGGATTTATTTGTAGTATGGATTGATTCACGTTTACGTGCGATGGGAATACGATTTGGGTAGAATAGGCAAAACATGAATTGGTTATGAACATGAATTATGAACCTGATAAAAGGCAAAACTTGAAACATGAACGCTGTTATAACTTGAACCTTGATATGGACACGAACTTGACATCGACTTGACATGAAACTTGCCTTGAAAACTTGACACGAACTTGACATGAAACTTGAACATGGTCATGACACTTAGAATGAACTTGAAAATGGCCAACTCGAGGTTGGGTTGAGTTTGCTATGTAATTCTGCACGGAACCGCCCGACAAATCCAGTTACTGCAAACAATAGGATCCAATGTGGGTAGTTGGTCATTTCGCACTTGAAAACCCGAGGTCAGACTGAGTTGTGGTGTAATTCTGCCCGGAACCGCCCGGCATATCCAGTGACCACAACAACAGGTCTGATGTGAGAGGTTGGGGTGCATTAATGAATTAATGCCACATGATAGGGTTAAGTCATGAACCGCATGAATATACTTAACCAATTTGACACGATGATTTGATAGGGTTAAGTCATGAACCGTTTGAATATACTAAACCAATTTGACACGATGATTTGATAGGGTTAAGTCATGAACCGCTTGAATATACTTAACCAATTTGACACGATGATTTGTTAGGGTTAAGTCATGAACCACTTGAATACACTTAACCAATTTGACATGATGATTTGATAGGGTTAAGTCATGAACCGCTTGAATATACTTAACTAATTTGACACGATGATTTGATAGGGTTAAGTCATGAACCGCTTGAATATACTTAACCAATTTGACACGATGATTTGGTAGGGTTAAGTTTTGAACCGCTTGAACATACTTAACCAACTTGACACATGATTCATAGGGCTATGTCATGAACTTGAATGACGACACTTAGCCAATTTGACATGACACGTAGACGGGTTAAATCACAAACTTGAATGACCACACTTAACCAACTTGACATGCTAGACTGGTGGGGTTAAGTCTCGAATTTAAATGACAACACTTAACCTGCTGGACGGAAACCCTAGTTACGTGGTCCTTTTTAGCAGTGACCCACTAGATGTATCATGGTACCCTGGAACTAGGCAGGGTGGGGCACGATTACTGGGCTGATTGTAAGCGACCAGAACGACGGCTGAGTTGGTGCGCCATTGTAGGTTCAGGCGGACTATGGTCGTGCACGTAGTCCGGAGTTGAAAAAGCAGGCATTGGGCACCAGTAGGTTTACACTGTGCGTGCTTGATTCGTGTCGGTGGTTGGCACTCTAGGGCTTGATACAACCTATGGTGGACCTAGCACAGGAGACTACATTTCGTGATTGGGCCGTATGACACAGATACATGAACGAGCTAGGACTTATAGGGAGCCGATCGATTAATAGATCATTACGTGGGAAAATGGGTGTTGTTCGTTAGCTAGCATAATCCCTAGTGGTCCTAGGTGGCATAAACCCTAATCGAATCTGGAAAACGTTCAATAGGTAGCATAATCCCTAGTGGTCCTAGGTGGCATAAATCCTAGTTGAACACACGATAGTTCATGATAAGGAAACATAGCCAGAACAAGGGTGGAAGTCCAAACGATTTCAAGAATGGTGGCACTGCGTTGAACTAGTATAGAAATACATGATGAAACTCGTACGATATACGGCAAGGGATTGTACATATACATGGAAAGGATGATACGGGTTGGGACATTAGTACAGTTGGTGTAGAGAATGTTAAACATGCGATGCTATACGTAGTTTATCTGGTTAGCATAGTTATCTTAGTTTAACTTACCTATCTTGTCATCATCCTTATGTTTACTTTTCAATTTATACATGTCATGTTATCTTTACTTGTTTCTATGCTGAAAGTCACTAGGACTTACCAGTCTTTATGACTGACCCGTTTTCTTTCGCCTCTTTTTCTTCCGTTTCCCACCCCCTCCCCCAGGTTCTCAGGGAGGAAACACTACTACTTAGTTTGGACTTCTTTCTGCTTCAAGATCATCATATATGGCTTGGACATTTCTTGGCTATGGCTGCTTTACTGTTTTACTTGGGGAATGATTTATGACTATGGTTTTATGCTTCTTTACTATTGCAAGACAGATTTCGATGTAATGGATTTAATGGCATTTTGATGTAAAAGGCTTTAGACCTTTCTAGACTTTAAAGCAATGAAATTTGGTTCTTCTTCCGTTGTTTTATATGTTCTGTCTTGTAATATTTCTGTGTATGTTTACCTAGATAATGCTCCACCAAAGCTAGTGCATTCCCTTTGTGAGTGACCCTAGCGGAGGTGGGGTGTTACAACATGGCCCATGAATCTGACTTCCCTCCCCTAGAAGTGACACTTAGAAAACTTTGCTTTCAATTGGTGTTTTCTCAACTCCTCCATCACTATCCTCAAATGTTCCTTGTGTTCTTCCTCTTTCCTCGAATAAACCAAGATATCGTCCACGAACATAAGAACAAACTTATTCAATTGATCCCTGAATACCCTATTCATAAGATCCACAAAATATGTTGGTGCATTGCTCAATCCGAATGGCATGACCAAACACTCATAGAATCCAAATGGCATCCGAAAGGTCATTTTAACTATACTCTCAGCTTCCACCCAATGCTGATGAAAACCTGTCATGAGATCCAACTGAAAGAACACTCTTGCGCCACTCATCTAATCAAACAAATCATCTATCCGCAGTAGAGGGTAATTATTCTTCCTCGTCACTTTATTCAATTCGCGGTAGTCCACACACAATCAAAGGGAGCCATCTTACTTGGTAGCAAACACAACTGGTGCTCCGCACTCGGAGACACTTCTTCTGATAAATCCCTTCTTTAAAAGATCGCTCACTTGCACCCCGAGCTCTCGCTGCTCCCTTGGTGCCATATGACGAAGTGGCATCACTATAGGTCTGGCATCTTCCACTAAATCAATACGGAACTCAATCTCTCGATGTGGTGGAAGTCTGATCACTTCCTCGAAGACGTCCGGATACTGGCCAGCCAAGGGCACATCTGACAACCCATCTTGCGGGATGTCGAGGGAATTTAGAAAACTAGCCATTACCCCATCACTAGGTAGACCACCAAACACTACCCTCCACCCATCACCCGCTCTAACTGTCACCAAACAGCCCTCACAGTCTACCACCACCCCATATCTTTGCAGCCAATTGACTCCCAAAATAATACCAAACCCAAGAAAGCCAAAAACAAACAATCACAAGCAAACATACATCCATGACTCGATAGGACCACATTACGACAAATCATACTAAGGCTAGCCGAACCACTAATCGGGTTCATCACCGCAAAAGGTCTATCGACTATCTCGGGTTCCAATCCCAACCTATCTACCAGGTCACTAGATATGAAGGAACGGGAAGCCCCAGTATCAAACAGTACTCGAACAGGAACATCATAAACAGAAAGCATACCTTGAATGACGACATTATTTCCTTTCTCCGTCACATTTGGGGCATTCGACGAAGAAGGAACAACATTAATAGCATATTCTTTCACAATCTGCTTCTCTTAAGGGGGTTGCAGACATTTATCCTTGTGATGTCCCACTTGGCCGCAGTTGAAGCACTTCTTGTCCGCTGGCTTTGCTCGACATTCTTTAGCATAATGGCCCTTCTTTCCACAGCTAAAGCACTCAACATCTTTCTTACTCTTCTTCTGACCATCCTTAGTCTGGTTTTGTTTCCTTTTGTTCTGAGAATTATTCTTGTCTCCATCGCTTGCCTGTGGCTTTTGCCCTTCTGCAGATGCAACAACGACTTCAGCCTTGGGCTTAGGATAAAGGTTCTCTGATCTCAATGCTTTTCCAACAATTGATTCAAAAGTCTCATCAATATGGTTTATAAGCCTTTCCCCCATGTACTGATCTAAGCCTATTATGAACTTCTCATTCTTCTTCTCGGAAGTGTCGATAAGAGATAATCCATGCTTCGATAACGTATCGAACTCAGCAATGCACTCCGAGATTGCCCTACCATTCTGCTTAAGCTCCAGAAATTTCCTAAACAACTCTGATTCCTGAGCAGCTAGGATAAACTTATCATTGAATCGGGCCTTGAACTGATCTCAAGTAACTTGATCCTCAAGAGTAGCTGCCTTAATAGCATTCCACCAATTCATAGCCCATCCTTGCAGCTGACGGGATGCTAGCTTCCTCTTCATCTCAACATCGATCCCTAAGTCCTCGAAGATGCGCTCACAACTATCAAGCCAATCCTGAACTTCTATAGCCGATTCCGTTCCGTGGTACGGCTTCCCACCAAGACTAGTGTAGTCCTTACAGAGCTTGGAAAAATCGACCCTAGGTGCCTGCACCGCTGCACCACCACCATTTGCAGCATTATGAGCGACCCTCTGAACATCCCTAAGCATCTCTCTCATGAAGTCAATGAACATCGTCCTCGTATCAGGAGCATTCCCATTATTAGCTCCTCTACCAGAACCACTCGTACGTTGGCTCATCGTTTAATCTGTAAGGAGAAAACAATTAACCATCTTTTCAGTGTTGCCAGTGTAGTGCAACTCCATCCTTAAATATATTAATATTATATATATATATAGCTTTTGAAAACAAAAATATCACAAATATGCGCTCTCATATACGTATACTATCTCTCTCTGGTGCCTTCCCCTGGGTTAACTACGCAACCTAGAGCTCTGATACCAAGTGTGACAGGCCGCTCCGCACCGGCCAACATTTCCAGTGAAAGTGCGCTGTGCCAATGTCTGACTAGCACGGGATGGTCGCCAAAGAAAGGAAAAGAAAGAAATTTGAAGTAACAAGGAACCTGTAGAATGTCTGACAGTGAATGAAATAAAATATAATAATAACATACTTGACATAAAACAGGCGAGACAGTGCATAAGCTGAAAACTAAACCATAATCATCATAGCAGCGGAAATTCAAAATACAGCTTATTACAACTCCAACATATTGCCTCTAAAGCAAAGAAAAAGGTGCAATACTAATGCCTAAAGTAGTGATCAACAACAACACAAGGAGAATATCTATATATATCATACGTGGAAGCCTCCTGCTCGTCTCCGGTACAACTACTCTTGCATGATCACCTGACATGTCTCTAGTCTGCCCGTTTAAGAGCACCCAGAGTAATAAGAAGAGACATAAAACTCTGGGTCAAACAAAAGTCTGGTATGACGATAAGCAGCAAAACAGAACAATAACAGGTATACATAACCATACCTGATCCTGGACCTGCAACCAAAGAGTTAGCACAACAAGATGTATAGTACTCCAAGGTGACACTAACATATGGTGTAAAGATACAGGGGAGAGGGTGTGCATGTCATAGTGATGTCAAATAATCAAGCATAGCAACCATCCTCACATCTTTCACTCAGTGCGTAAAGCATACAATATCCACCGATTTGATCACCCAAATCCTTACTATGATCACTCTGCCCCATGGAGTCATGGCGACTCCACTACATTGATCCATAGCCACTAGTTATTGCTATATCCACTCTGACCCATGAAGTCATGACGACTTCACTGCACTGGCGCATATCCATGCTACGATCACTCTGCTCCATGGAGTAATAACTACCCCACTACACTAATCCGTAGCATAACATTCGTCTTGGTGGTGAATCAAAGTTATGGATGTCGATAACCCCTTAGCACACGTCCCGTAGCAAAGCCCAACTCATGAAGTTAACTCGTTGGTTCCCAACTGGATCCTGAGTACTACTTCCTATTTGGACTACATTTGCATCTCGGGTTTTGGTCTCCTTTGGATCGGTTCAGATAACAGTCTCATTTGACTCGGTTCGGTCCTCGTGAAGTAGCCTGGTTCGTGATCATCCACATCGGTTCGGTTAGTGGTACCCTGTCATATGGGTTCGGGTTGTTCCCCCCTCACCAGGTCGGGTCGAGCTTCTCCATCCGGGTCGGTTCATGATCCACTCCACTGCGGTTCGGCTCAAGTTCCTCAGCTCATGGGTGTTCTACTCGTGGTGCTTTCTCGAAGCGTCGGGTCAGTTCGTGCCTCCCGGCTTCGTGGTTCCACCAGTGGTTCATGCGAAGGGGGTGCTTCACGAGTAGGTCGGTTCGGAGGGGTGCGATCCGATCCGGTTTCCTACACAGTTTTCTGCACTTCGCCCAGCGAGCTGTTTACGCCATACAACGGCGTTTTCGACCATTCTAACTTTTCTAAACAATCACAAATCATTTCAAACAGTCATAGCAACATGTATAATTGTCCACAAACACCAAAATAACAATTCAACATGTAAAAATGGATCAAACATACCCAAAACTTATGCTTCCCCCTTAATCATGTTTAACAATAACTAATTATAAGATTAGCAAAACTTATCCAAATTAACCAAAATTTCTAACAGAGGCCTAAAATAATATTTTAAAATTTCTAAATATTTTTCCAGAATTTAATAATGTATAATTTAGTTAATTAACACTAATCACCCCTAATTAGCTGTAATTAGTGAAAAACAATGCAAATCACTCACCTTAGCCACAAATAAAATATCAAATTTGAAAACCCCACTGCTTTGATCGAATTCTGATGCCTAGCAGTAGCTGCAACTCTAATTTGGTGCTATTTCACCTTGATTTGACGTAGATTAGCTTAATCCTTGATTAGAGAGCGATTTGGGATGAAATTAGAAGGTGGAGGCCATTGTTAGGGTTTCTAAGAGGTAAATGGCGGCTAGAAAACTGAAATAGAATGAAAACCCAACTCTTTTCAGCCTCCACATAACCCAAATCCCGAAATGGGTTATGGGCCCATTTGCTAATTACCCTAATTAGCTCACTTAAGCAGTTTTTTCCCTTCTAAACCTTGTTTCCGCCATATCTCCCAAACGGTGAGTCCGTTTGACAAGTGTGACCACTCTACGGAAAGGTAAACCATCATCCCGATCTAATGGAAGTAGTTTCAGGTCAAAACTACTTATCAATCAAAAGTTATGGCCATAACAAGATCAGCTAGGGGCAAAATGGTCATTTAAAATTCGGCAAAAATCGTGAACATGGGAAACGACCCCAATAGTCGTTCCCCAAAGTTACACGACTATACGACCTCATATGAAAAAGAAATAAATATTCTACAATCCTTCGATACGTAGAATGCTGGTCGTTACACTCTCCCCCCTTAAGAAATTTCGTCCCCGAAATTCCTCAACTAAGAAACAACCAATGGGTCCCAATGCCTACCAGCCATATCTCGCAATCAAACATAAAAACAAAAAAAACAAACCTATCCTAGCATGCGGAAAGTCTAAATCGAAATGAAAACCTTATCAGGCAAAGAGTTCTGCATACGTCTCCTTAATGCTCTCCTATGTCTCCCAAGTACAGTCATTCTCATCCCCGCCCCACTGAACCTTGACTAGATTCACCGCTTTCCTTCGAAGTTTCTTCGTATCATGCTCGACAATACGAATCGGCTTGTGGTTCCCAACCGCCTTAGGTTCTACTTCGATATCATCCAACTGATCATGTCAAATAGCCACATCAGGGTCGTGTACGAATTTCGTTAACTGGGAAACATGAAATACGTTGTGAACTCCTGCCATCTTGTCAGGCAACTCAACTTTATATGCTAAATTCTCAACTTGCTCGAGAACAGGGAATGGACCAACAAATCTTGGTGCTAACTTGCCTTTTCTGCCAAATCGAATCGTAATCTTTAATGGAGAAATCTTGATGAATACTAAGTTGCCAACGGAGAACTTCAAGTCTCTTCGTCTTTTATCAGCATAACTCTTCGACCTATCTTGGGTGGCCTTCATTCGCTGTTGGATAACCTTAATCTTGTCTGAAGCTTCTCTTATCACGTCTGGCCCAAGCACAAACATCTCACCAGTTTCTAACCAACATGATGGTGAGTTGCATGGTCTTCCATACAAAACTTCAAATGGAGCCATACCAATGCTGGATTGATAACTGTTATTATATGCAAACTCTACTAGATACAAACGGTCATCCCATGATCCACCAAAATTCAATAAACAAGCTCTTAAGAGATCTTCTAATACTCGATTCACCCTCTCAGTCTGACCATCGGTTTGAGGATGATATGCGTTACTGAGATGTAATTCTTACCCTAAAGCCTCTTGTCAGCTCTTCTAAAACCCACTCGTAATCAACGAATCTCGGTCGCTCACAATGCCTTTGGGTACTCCATGAAATCTCACTACCCACTTCATATACAGTTCTGCTAACTTAGCTGTTATCTATTCGACTTGACGGGTATGAACTTTGCAATCTTAGTCAGTCGATCCACAATCACCCAAATGTTGTCATGGCCCGATCTAGTCCTTGGTAACCCATCAATGAAATCCATTGAGACTTATTCCCATTTCCATTCTGGAATTTATAATAGTTACAACAAACCACTAGGCTTGTTTTGCTCAGCTTCAACTAGCTGGTAGTTCATACACTTGGATATAAACTTCCCAACGTCTCTTTTCATCCCTTCCCAGTAGTAGGTCTGCTTCATGTCTTGACACATTTTGTTACTACCGGGATGTATAGTTAGTTTTGAGTGATGGTATTATCTTAATACTTCATCTCTCAATCCATTGACAATGGGTACAACTAGTCTCCCATTCTTTCTGGGCCATCCATCTCGATCAAGCCCATACTTGTTCATCCCCTCGTCGATACCCATCTCTAACTTGGAGAAGATTTCCAATAGGTTAGGATCATCCCTTTGACTAGAACCAATCCGCTCAATCAAAGTGGGTTTGATCGTCAAACTTGCTAGCATTTCTGAATCCAATTCGCACTTTGGTTTGAAATCATACCCAGTGATATACTCCAGTTGCTTCAACTCAAGAAACATAGTCCCTAAACTGGCATGTCTTCTACTCAATGCATCAGCTACCGCATTGCCCTTTCCTGGTGTATATGCGATATCGAAATCATAGGAAGCCAAGAATTCTAACTATCTTTGTTGTCGGAGATTTAGATTCCTCCGAGAGAAGAGATACTTTAACAATTTATGATCGATAAACAACTCGAATCTTTCTCCCAACAAATAACGTCTCCACATCTTCAACGCGAACACGATCGCTGCTAATTCCAAATTGTGGGTAGGGTATTTTTCTCATGCAGTTTTAGTTACCGACTAGCAAAAGCTGCAACCCTACCTCCTTGCATCAATACAGCACCTAATCCAGTACCACATGCGTCTGTATATATTGTCATCTCTTCATTCCCCTAAGGAATGACTAACACTGGTGCACATGTCAACTTTTCCTTTAGACTCTTGAATGAATTCTTGCACTTTTCGTCCTAGACGAAAGCTTGATTCTTGTTGGTCAACTGAGTCAACGTTGCTGCTACCTTGGAGAAGTCTTGGATAAACTTACGATAATATCCAGCTAATCCTATGAAACTTATTACGTCTGTTGCATTCTTGGGCATAGACCAAGCTCGTACCGTAGCCACCTTCGCAGGATCCACGGCAATACCATTCTCTGAAACAACATGGCCTAAAAATCTGACTTCCCTCCTCCAGAAGTGACACTTAGAAAACTTTGCTTTCAATTGGTGTTTTCTCAACACCCCCATCACTATCCTCAAATGTTCCTTGTGTTCTTCCTCTGTCCTCGAATAAATTAAGATATCATCCACGAACACAAGAACAAACTTATTCAATTGATCCCTAAATACCCTGTTCATAAGATCCACAAAATATGCTGGTGCATTGGTCAACCCGAATGGCATGACCAACCACTCATAGAATCCAGACGGCGTCCAAAAGGCTTTTTTTGCTATACTCTCAGCTTCCACCCTAAGCTGATGAAAATCGGTCGCGAGATCCAACTGGGAGAACACTCTTGCGCCACTCAACTGATCAAACAAATCATCTATCTGCGGTAGAGGATACTTATTCTTCCTCCTCACCTTATTCAACTCGCGGTAGTCCACACATAATCGAAGGGAGCCCTCTTCCATAGTAGCAAACACAACTGTTGCTCCGCACTCGGAGACACTTCTTCTGATAAATCCCTTCTTCAAAAGATTGCTCACTTGCACCCCTAGCTCTCGCTGTTCCCTTGGTTCCATACGACGAAGTAACATCACTATAGGTCTGGCATCTTCCACTAAATCAATACGAAAGTCAATCTCTCTGTGTGGTGGAAGTCTGGTCACTTCATCGAAGACGTCCGGATACTGGGCAGCCATGGGCATATCTGACAACTCATCATGTGGGATGTCGAGGGAATTTAGAAAACTAGCCATTACCCCATCACTAGGTAGACCACCAAACACTACCCTCCGCCCATCATATGCTCCAACTGTCACCAAAAATCCCTCATAGTCTACAACCACCCCATATCTTTGGAGCCAATCGACTCCCAAAATAATGCCAAACCCGGTAAAGCCCAAAACAAAGCAATCACAAGCAAACATACATCCATGACTCGATAGGACCACATTACGACAAATCATACTAAGGCTAGTCGAACCACCAATCGGGTTCGTCACCGCTAAAGGTCTATCGACTATCTCGGGTTCCAATCCCGGCCTATCTACCATGTCACTAGATATTAAGGAACGGGAAGCCCAGTATCAAACAGTACTCAAACAGGAACATCGTAAACAGAAAGCGTACCTTGAATGATGACATTCTTTCGTTTCTCCACCATAGTTGGGGCATTCGAGGAAGAAGGAATAGCATTAATAGCATATGCTTTCACAATCTGCTTCTCTTTAGAAGGTTGCGGACATTTATCCTTGTGATGTTCCACTTGGCCGTAGTTGAAGCACTTCCTGTCCGCATGCTTTGCTCGACATTCTTTAGCATAATGGCCCTTCTTGCCACAGCTAAAGCACTCAACATCTTTCTTACTCTTCTTCTGACCATCCTTAGTCTGGTTCTGTTTTCTTTTGTTCTAAGAATTATTTTTGCCTCCACCGCTTGCCTGTGGCTTTGGCCCTTATGCAGATGCAACGGTGACTCCAACCTTGGGCTTAGGATAAAGGCTCTCTAATCTCAATCCTTTTCCAATAATTGATTCAAAAGTCTCATCAATATGGTTTAGAAGCCTTTCCCCCAAGTACTGATCTAATCCTGTTATGAACTTCTCATTCCTCTTATCGGGAGTGTCGATAAAAAATAATCCATACATCGATAAAGTAACAAACTCAGCAATGTACTCCGAGACTTCCCTACCATTCTGCTTAAGCTCCAGAAATTTCCTAAACAACAATGATTTCTGAGCAGCTGGGATAAACTTATCACTGAATCGGGCCTTGAACTGATCCCAAGTAACTTGATCCTCAGGAGTAGCTGCCTTAATAGCATTCCACCAATTCATAGCCCGTCCTTGCAGATGACGAGATGCTAGCTTCCTCTTCATCACATCATCGATCCCCAAATCCTCGAAGATGCGCTTACAAATATCAAGCCAATCATGAACTTCTGCAGCCGATTCCGTTCCGTGGAACGGCTTCGCACCAAAGACTAATGTAGTCCTTACAGAGCTTGGCAAAATCGACCCTAGGTGCCTGCACCGCGACACCACCACCATTTGCAGCATTAGGACCTGCCCTCTGAACATCCCTAAGCATCTCTCTCATGAAGTCAGTGAACATCGTCCTCATATCAGCAGCATTCCCATTAATAGCTCCTCTACCAGTACCCCTCGTATGTTAGCTCATCGTTCAATCTGTAAGGAGAAAACGATTAACCATCTCTTCAGTAGTGCCAGTGTAGTGCAACTCCATCGTTAAATATACTAATAGTATATATATATAGCTTTTGAAACCCAAAAAATCACAAATACGCGCTCTCATATACGTATATTATCTCTCCCTAGTGTCTTTCCCTAGGTTAACTACGCAACCTAGAGCTCTGATACCAAGTGTGACAGCCCGCCCCCGCACTAGCCGACATTTCCAATGAAAGTGCGTCGTGTCAATGCCTGACTAGCACAGGATGGACGCCAAAGAAAGGAAAAGAAATAAATTTGAACCAATAAGGAACCTGTAGAATGTCTCACAGCGTATGGAATAAAATATAATAATAACATACTTGACATAAAACAGGCGAGGCAGTGCATAAGCTGAAAACTAAACCATAATCATCATAGCAGCGGAAATTTAAAATACAGCTTATTACAAATCCAACATACTGCCTCTAAAGCAAAGAAAAAGGTGCACTACTAATGCCCAAAGTAGCGACTAGCAACAACACAGGGAGAATATCTATATATATCATACATGGAAGCCTTCTAGTCGTCTCCGGTACAGCTACTCGTGCATAATCACCAGACCTATCTTTAGTCTGCCCGTTTAAGAGCACCCAGAGTAATAAGAAGAGACATAAAACTCTGGGTCATACAAAAGTCTGGTATGAGCGATAAGCAGCAAAACAGAACAATAACAGGTATACATAACCATACTTGAACCTGGACCTGCAACCAAAGAGTTAGCACAACAAGATGTACAGTACTCTAAGGTGACACTAACATATGGTGTAAAGATACGGGGAGGGGGTGTGCATGTCATAGTGATGTCGAACAATCAAGCATAGCAACCATCCTCACATCTCTCACTCAGTGCGTAAAGCATATGATATCCACCGCTTTGATCACCAAAATCCTTGTTATGATCACTCTGCCCCATGGAGTCATGGCGACTCCATTGCACTGATCCATAGCCACTAGTCCTTGCTATGTCCACTTTGCCCTATGAAGTCATGACGACTTCACTGCACTGGCTCATAGCCATGCTACGATCACTCTGTCCCATGGAGTAATAACTACCCCACTGCACTGATCTGTAGGCTAACATTCGTCTTGGTGGTGAATCAAAGTTATGGACGTCAATAACCCCTTAGCACATGTCCCGCAGCAAAGTCCAACTCATGAAGTTAACTCGTTGGTTCCCAACTGGATCATGAGTTCTACTTCCTATTTGGACTACCTTTGCATCTCGGGTTTTGGTCTCCTCCGGATCAGTTCAGATAACAGTCCCATTTGACTCGGTTCGGTCCTCCTGAAGTAGCTTGGTTCGTGATCATCCACATCGGTTCGGTTCATGGTACCCGTCATATGGGTTCGGGTCATGCTACCCTCACCAGGTCGGGTTGAGCTTCTCTATCCGGGTCGGCTCATGATCCACTCCATTGCGGTTCGGCTCAAGTTCCTCAGCTCATGAGTGTTCTACTCGTGTTGCTTTCTCGAAGCATCGGGTCAGTTCGTGCCTCCAGGCTTCGTGGTTCTACCAGCGGTTCATGCGAATGGGGTTCTTCACGAGCAGGTCGGTTCGGAGGGGTGCGATCCGATCCGGTTTCCTACACAGTTTTCTGCACTTCGCCCAACGAGCTGTTTACGCCATACAACGGCGTTTTCGACCATTCTAACTTTTCTAAACAATCACAAATCATTTCAAACAGTCATAGCAATATGTATAATTGTCCACAAACACCAAAACAACAATTCAACATGTAAAAATGGATCAAACATACCCAAAACTCATGCTTTCCCCTTAATCATGTTTAACAATAACTAATTATAAGATTAGCAAAATTTATCCAAATTAAACAAAATTTCTAACAGAGGCCTAAAATAATATTTTAAAATTTCTAAATATTTTTCCAGAATTTAGTAATGTATAATTTCGTTAATTAACACTAATCACCCTTAATTAGCCGTAATTAGTGAAAAACAATGCAAATCACTCACCTTAGCCACAAATAAAATATCAAATCTGAAAACCCCACTGTTTTGATCGAATTCTAATGCCTAGCAGTAGCTCCAACTCTAATTTGGTGTAGATTAGCTTAATCCTTGATTTGACGTAGATTAGCTTAATCCTTGATTAGAGAGCGATTTGGGATGAAATTAGAATGTGGAGGCCACTGTTAGGGTTTCTAACAGGTAAATGGCTGCTAGAAAACTGAAAAAGAATGAAAACTTAACTCATTTCAGCCTCCCGATAAACCTAATCCTGAAATGGGTTATGGGCTCATTTGTTAATTACCCTAATCAGCCCACTTAAGCAGTTTTTCACCTTCTAGAGCATGTTTCAGCCATATCTCCCAAATGGTGAGTCCGTTTGACAATTGTGACCAATCTATGGAAAGGTAAACCATCATCCGGATCTAATGGAAGTTGTTTCAAGTCGAAATTCCTTACCAATCAAAAGTTATGGCCGAAATAAGATCAGCTAGGGGCAAAACGGTCATTTTAAAATCGGCAAAAATCATGAACATGGGAAATGACCCCAATAGTCGCTCCCCAAAGTTACACGACAATACGACCTCATATGAAAAAGAAATAAATATTCTACGATCCTTCGATACGTAGAATGTGGGCCGTTACACCAAATGACCTGAAACTTTGAAATCTTACAATAATTAATTAATACGAATCCAGCGGCACACACTTCGTCGCATTCCGAGACTGTTTTCCGGTATGCTATTTTATACGCACACCAAGTGCTATTTTGGACACCAAATTATCCGGTCTTCAAAAATAACATACAATATATGTTTTCTGGCTCTATACGTCCATACGAATTCAACGGAATTCGAATCGTAGCTTAGTTCGATCGTTAGCTCGAGTTATGATCAAAAACCGTTTTTAAATCGAATTAAATTATTAAAATTCCATAGTGACTATTTTAAATTTTGAGTTGGACATAACTAACAAACTATAACACAAAATCTCCATTTTTCTCTTCCATTATGAAAATATTATCAAATCAATTCAATCATTTCTTATTTCATAGAATTCCTACTTATATTGGATCCTGTATATTCAATTGAAGTTCAAAACTCAATATTACGAACTACCGCGCCATTTCGAGTTCGTTTTATAATTATATATAAATTAAACAATCTAACTTCGATTTATAAACGAATTATATAAAATCCATTTAAAATTCCAAATCAATATCTAATATAATAAATTAAATTAAATATCTGACTGCGGAAAATACGGGACGTTACATTCCTCTTCTATTGTAGTGATTAATTTTCTTTTCGGCATAGAAATTGTATTGGTTTACAACTATCATATTTTGTCAATATTAGATGTACGTGCATAAATATTACAAGGATTCATACTATGTTTTAATTACATGATATTTTAGTACTTCATTTTATTGGCACCTCTTTCTTATGTCGATTGGTCTTATAATTATCTCTAAAGTGGTGAAATTAAAAAGTATTTTGACATATATCAACAAACAATTTCCTAAAGGTGATGTATCATATCAATTAGAATTACTCTAAGATTAGTATTGCCTCAGTTAATCTAAAGTTATGAATTCTTGAAAACATAATAAATTCTCAATTAGTTCTTTTGAAAATTAGAACACGGTCTTTGCATTAGAGGTAATGTCAATTCCTAATGGCAACATTATATCCATTACTGACTAGGGTGGTTTCTGGTTTTTTTAGTAAGAATAATAAAGTTAAACTACATAATTTTCATTTTAATGCTTCAATCACCCATCACTCGTGTGTGTAGCAAGATTTCATATAGATAAAGGCATACAAATCAAATGCTTGTATAAACAATCAAACATACATACCTTATATGTAATTCATTTCACTCCGCACTGTGCATTAATTGGATTTAACTACATATTTGGGTTTTATTATGTGATATTTAATCATAACATAACCCTGTATCAACATATAATTATACCTGTCAAAATATGATTCTACCCATTTACCCAACCCATTTACCCCAATTACAACCCTGTTGGGTCAACCCATTTATATTTTTTTATTAAAGGGATCATAAAAGGGTTGACCCATTTTTAAAAGGGTTACAAATGGGTAACCCACTTACCTAAATAGAAAAAAGTAATACTTCAACATAACGATTTTTAAAGTTAAAAATGTCAAAATTGCGAAAATACCCCTTATTTTGGAAAAAGTGAAAAAATGAAAATATTTCAAAAAATCCAGAAAATTATGAAATGAAAATTAAAAAATGAAGTATTCGAAAATAATGAATTTTAAAGCTAAAAGGACCAAAATTACGAAAATGCCCTTCATATTGGAAAAAGTGAAAACAATGAATTTTTTTTAGAAAACCCAAAAAATTATGAAATGAAAAGTAAAAAAAGAATTACTTTAAAATAACGATTTTTAAAGATAAAAATGCTCGAGTTACGAAAATACCCTTTATTTTTGAAAAAGTGAAAAAATTCAGAAAATCCAGAAAATTACGATATGATAAGTAAAAAAGAAAATATTTTAAAATAACGATTTGTAAAGCTAAAAATGCAAAAATTACAAAAATACCCTTTATTTTGGAAAAAGTGAAAAAAATTCAAAAAATATAGAAAATTATAAAGTGAGAACTAAAAAAAGAAGTATTCGAAAATAATGATTTCTAAAGCCAAAAAGACCAAAATTACGAAAATGCCCTTCATATTGGAAAAAGTGACTTTTTTTAAAATAACAGACTAATTCTCATAATTGTGCGATGAGTGGTGACATTTTGATCTTATTTGTTCAACGTGATATTTCAGAATCTATAGCTTCTTTATTTACTATTAGGGTTATAAGAGCTGTAATGGGTCAACCCTTTTATCAAGAAATTCAAAAAAGGTCAAACTATTGTATCTAGCTAGAGGGTCGGGTCAAATTTTACTTGACCGAAATAAGACCCTACCTCACCCTTTTGACACGTCAACATATAATTCATACGTGGTATATATCCAACAATCACTAACTTAAAACCTATGTGCAATTGGTAAAAAACATTCTAATAAACTCAAATCCAAGGAAAATCAGTTACCTTGTAACTTTGACCTCTCAAAAAATAAGATTCTTTTATATAGATAGATTGCACTTGGCCGACTTTACTTTGACTTTATAAATTTTATTTTGATCTGGTGGTGGATTTCTTTGAGCCGAGGCTAATGAAATGGAGATGGGAAGTCTATAGATGAACTAGTTTTTTAAAATGAAGATTACCGTAGCAACTAAGGGCTAGACTAATTTCACTTAAGTTGTTTGGATCGTGTTAGTCAATTTGCTAAACATTTTCCGTGTTTTGTAAAAAAATCACCATGTACAACTTTATACAATATTTACTTAAGTTGTTTTGTTTGAATAAATCTTTTTTCTGTGGAACGGTAATAAATTCAGTCCTTAGTTATTTAATTCTCAATTTCCCCCCTTTTATTGTTAAATTAAAAATTTAATTGTTAATTAATCATTATAATTGCCAAGTGCAAACTTTACGAGACATTACTATCAATGTTCTAAAGGCCATAGTTCGACACTATCAAACCTCAAAGAGAGTGCCCTACTTCAATAAAGTAGCACATTACCTTTAGAATTAACTTCATTCTCTTATATATAATAAAACTATATGATATCTTTTCTTTTAATTATCTGCCTCTCTTTTAATTAGCTAATCACTGTATAATTTGATCAATTTTTCGCAAGTGCCACCCCTTTATTTAGTTGATAGATTTTACGTAAGCATCTTTCTACGAAATTACTTTTCTTTAGTTCATTTACTGCACCCATTTACGAAATTAGCGCTTAGTAGTTGTTCAACAACATCTTACTACCAAATTATTGATTGTCTTTCCATGAACCTTATAAAATATGACTAAATATTTGTATAAAATTATTGGTTGTTATAGTCAATCATTGACTGTTGGCTAAGTTTATGAAAGCATTTCTATATTTTCTTGAAATATTTGGTTAGATTAATTATTGTTATTAGAGAATTCTTTTATATAATTTAATATTATCTATTAAAATATTACTTCTAAAAGAAACAAAAAAAATGAAAAAGAAAGATGCAAATGAATTTCATGCATATTGGAATCATCTACACAATAAAGCACAACCTCAAAATGGAAAGGTTAGACACTTTTTCATTCAAATGTTTTCTATAGTATCAAAGAAATGTGTCATGTGTTGTTGAGCCAACACAGATACTTTAGCTTCCAAATCTATTTACACATGTTTGAACAGTTGCAACTGTTGATTCAAGTTCGAAATTAATGTTCAATGAATGTAATAAAATGTGACTAAATAAATGTATGAAATTATCAGTTGTTATAATCAATGCTCTACTATTAGCTAAGTTTTATGAAGCAGTTTCTAGTTTTCTTGAAGTATTTGGTTAAATTAAGTAATCTTGTTGGAGAACTTTTTTACAAAATTTAATATTATTTATTTATTTTGAGGAAAATTAAATTTTATCTCTAAAAAGAAACAAAAATGGAAAAAGAAGGAAGGAAATTAATTCCTTGCACATTGGAAAATTCTATACGATAAAGTACAATGGCCTTACAAAGGAAGGATTAGGATCTTTTGCATTCAAATTATTTTGGTAGTATTGAGGAAATGAGTCATGTGTTGTTGAGCTTACATGCATCCTGACAGTTCAAATGACAATATTGTGTTTAGGATTGGATTTGTGTTAAAGTTGTACCTTCAAACGCCATAGAAATTCATCCTTAAACAACTTCAATTTTTGTAATGAGGTAAACAAACACTTTGACTACTACGTCTGTTGAAACATGTGCGAACAATTGCAACTTCAACTCAAATTCAAATGTTAAGAGTCGTGACATTTACCAAATAATTTCATCTTTTTTATACATATAAATAGGTTTGTCTTTCATAGAAAATAAATAAATCCTTTTTGTATCCCTTGTTAGATAAATAAGAAGGTGAGTATATATTGGCTATAATTACCAAATAAACAAGCAAACTAATTAAGTCTGGTTGGTTTGGTTCGAATTTTCTATTCACAGGTTGGTACATTATTTATATATTTCTTGGGTTTAGTGGTCAGACTTTGTTCCCAACAATTAAAATCCAAACAATAAAATTAAACAAAACTAAAAAATTAATAATAATGATGCTATTTATTTGCAACATTTTCAAAAAAATATTATTTTTATTCCAACTCTTAATAAAAGTTTTAGACGTGTAGTTTGATTTCTAAGATGATACATAATTAATTAATCGTTTTATTCTTGTACTATATCGACAACCAGAAAAACTAATTTATTTTAAGATAAATCAACTAAACTAAATACTATTGAATTGGTTGGTTTTGATTTTAAAAAATATCAGATTACTTTTATGCGTTATATTTCTTGAATAATTATTTTAGGCGTTTTCGCTAGCATGACAAAAATATTTTATGTCAAGATGCCTGAATAATGAATTTTAGGGAGTTGAAGGAATTTAAGGAGAATGTGATATTCTGATTTGTGGTCTCTCCTAGAATTATGTATGTGATATAGGATTTGACAAAATTATTTTTTGTTAGTGAAACATTTTTAAATTTTAGTTTCAACATTTTTGATCAGTTCTAAACCAAACAAACCATTTGTTTCCCCTAAATAGATATTAAAGAGGTAGTTCACCTAGAAAGACTTGTAATTGCTTTACCTGTTGTGTTTTTAACTTGATAAAAGCATCGAATGATCTTATAGTGTTTTTATATGAACACTAATAAAAAAAAGTTAGGCCCAAGCCCAAATACAAATAGGTATGCACCATCACCTTAATATAAAGCAAACTAAACTAGGTTTACAACTCATACGCCGCAATACAAAATTATGCAAGCCTAAAAACCTTGAAAAACAAAAATGGCAAAAAGAGGGAACTTTCTTCTTCCATCGGTTTTTGCTCGACTTTCATTCTCTCTCATATACTATTCTCTCCAAAATCCCAATAAAACATCAATCATTGAAGCTGGTTCTTAAACCCCAATAATGTACTCAAAGTTGTTATCTTTGAAAAAACTATCAAATCAGTAGACTTTACATTCCAAATCATTACATCTGCAAGCATCAGACAATAGCTGAAGTGAATAATCCTCAAATCTAATGAAATTATCCTCTAATTCTTCAGATTTTCCATGATAGAGTGGTTTCGAACTTGACAATTGGAAATGAGTAGATCCGAGGCATTATCATAGCTAATTTAACAATAAGAGGCTGAAATGGAAGTGTTATCTTTCCTCTCTTTGTCGAAATGCTTGAGATCCACTTATTTGGACTTTGCTTGATGAAGAAGTACCCTAAGATGCTCACTTCTAGCCTCTTTGACCCATCCTATAGATAAGTGTTTGAGATCGGTTTGATTTCTAACCCTTTTTCTTAGAATTATACATAATTATACTATTATCAGCACTGGCAAGTATTCGCCTCTATTCCATATTGATTTTAGCATTGTTGTAAGTTATGTTGTTTCGTTTTTTTGGCGTATATGGTAGAATGCTTGTACTTATCATTAAATGAGCTAAATCACTCTAAAATGGGTTGGAATCGAATCTAGGAGTGATGCATTGTATCTTTTTAACTCCATACAATCATCATACATGATCTTCAAAGTATCCTGAAGATTTTTCCAAAGGAAAAGAGCATCTACACTTTATGATGGATAATTAAAGATTCCCTCCTAGTTCACATAAATGACATAATAGCTTGTCAGTATAACCACATTTACCCATTTTATCCATAGTTATTGATCTATTATTGATAGCAAAATAAGTACAGATTGCCAATTTTTGCGTTACTGACCCTATTCCAAATACGTTTATACCACTCAATAATAGGATGTTTATTCCTCATAAATTCACCAGTTAGTTTGAAGGAGAATTTGCCTTTTTTTATTTGCAATAATAATATGCAATTGCATCCATATCCATTGGGATTTTGTTAATACCATCTTAATGTTGGTTAGTAACTGGATGATCATGTGAATGTCATTAGTTAACTCTAACTATCATATATATTACAGCATAAGTAGTTTCAGAAATAACCAAATCATTCTGACCTATTCTGTTTTATAAGATACTCACGTTGAAACTAAGGATGAAACCTAAAATTGGTACACTTAGCATCCTTGATAACTCTATCTAGCACTAATTTACCATGTTACCTACTAATTACAATCTCTTTCTAAGTGTTACATTGATCGTTTTTGACAAAGTATTTCAAAAATTATTATTATGAAGATGTTTACTTCTTGTCCGTTTAAACCATAAGGTTTATTCAATTAAAAATCTCCAAATAATTATAAATGCCATTTTTAACTATGATATCTGAAGTTTTGTAATCCCATTCCACCTTTTCTAAGGTCTATACATTTTATCCCAACTAATTTTATGATATCTGCGCTTAAAGAGATTCAATACATATTTCATCTAATTTTTTATCTATTGCAACTAAATGTTATAAGTTTGTAGCCCATACAAAACAATAACATAAATGGAAGTTTTAATAAGTTCAAATATGGAATCAAAGATAATAACTTAGTTGACCAAGATTCCAATCTTTCTTTAACTTTATCGACCATAGTGGAGTAGTCAAAATCCTTTATTTGATCGGTAAACAAAGGAAAACCAAGGTATTTAATAGGAAAACTGCACTCTGTAACATGTAAAGTCACTTTTATTTATACAATTTTTACCAACATATTTTTTCAAATTTATTGTCCTGCAAACCTACATACTTATCTAAACACTCAAAAATACTCTTAATAGCAAAGACATTATAAATATCTACCTTAACAAATAGTATTGAACAATTAGCATATATCAAATGAGTTATAGTAGGTCAAACTTTATTGATAGGATTAGTGGTACACTTAATGGTTTCCATTTCCATTAATATAGAGAAGTATTTCATAAACATAATAAATATAAGGGGATAAATAATCACCTTGTCTAATGCTCTATTACTTTTGATAAAACTCTCTGACTTGCCTTGAATTAATATAGAAAAAGTTAGGGAACTATGGCGTTCATATACTAAATCACAAAATTTACTTGGAAAACCAATATTTAGCATTGTATAATGTGCAAAATTTCCTTTTAACTTTTTCATAATCTTTCCGTAAATTTATTTTCGAACAAGTTTTATCACTAGTTTTACTATTAAAATTTAGAGTTGTCTCATGAACAAGAAGTGAATTTTCATAGATCAACCTACAAGAAACAAAGGCATCCTAATTTTAAGATATCAACAATAGTAGAAACTCTTTAATTTAATTACTTATCATAGTATCAATAATTTTACAGTTAAAGCTGCAACAAGATATTGGTATATAATCACCTATATTTCAAGGATTTATGTTTTAATGAGTTAAAGTTACAAAAGTATGACATAAACTTTTTAATATAGTGCATGGCTTCTTAAGCATTCCGCCCAAACTAAAGTAACAACCGAGAATCCACATGTTATTATTTATTAACATTCCAATTTTAGTTGAATTTAGTTGAGGAATTTATATTTCATAGTGAGTCATTGTACGAATACCAGAATATAATGGCTAGAAAATGTAAAGTTACCATGAAATAAATGTTGTTCATTATGTTT
This sequence comes from Allium sativum, assembly GCA_030737875.1. Taxonomy (NCBI): domain Eukaryota; kingdom Viridiplantae; phylum Streptophyta; class Magnoliopsida; order Asparagales; family Amaryllidaceae; genus Allium; species Allium sativum. The sequence goes on along the minus strand of CM060916.1, from coordinate 888,833,560 downwards.
TGTATTAATTATCCTATCTCCGGCTAAATTTGAGCAAGAAGTTTACAATTTCTTAGGTTGTAGTAAACTAGAAAAATGAGATATCATGATTGTAAAATGTTCTTTCGGGTTCCTGTATGTGGTTCTCTCTCTCCTCCGTGTGCATGTTTTTTTTTTTTTTTTATTATATTTTTTTTTTTTTGCAGCATTCAAAGGGAATCCAAGAACTAGAGTATAGGATTTTAGAGACATATATTGTAGGTAATATGGTTTAATGGAAAAGCTTTATAATAACGAATGTTGCGGCTTGCGCTCGCACGTGAGTTGATTTTCTATAAATTACATATGTTTAATGCATTCAAAATAAAATAATTTGAATAAACATTGAGTCATGGTTAGTTAATTAAGAATATTTATTTTTATGTTGATTTATTTATTTATTTTAATTTTGTGTATTATTAGTTAATAGAGATGAAAATCATTTTGAATTCGTAAAGAAAGTTATTTTCTAGTTCCTATTTTTTTGAGTATTAATATTTCTTTCTTATTGATTAACACAAAACATAATGAACAACATTTATTTCGTGATGCCTTTGCATTTTTTGCATTATATTTTGCTATGAATATAATGACTCCCTGTGAACTTAAACTCCTTGACTAAATCCATCTAGAAATAGAATGTAAAATTCATAAGCTAATTCCAACCACGTATTTTCGAAATACTCAGAATTCTCATCCATTTCACATCATGTCTGCCTTTTTTACTTCCCGTTTCTATTTTCGATTCATGGAACCTAATTCTTTCTTGAAATAGTTCGCATTCCTGAACTCAATTCAATAAAATCCTAAAAAGACAGTGTGGATCATGTAATAAAGATAGTCATGTGATTATAACTTAATTGTGGAAGATGTATATACAAATTTTGATGTTAGAAAGTAAATATTTAATGAGATAATTAATTAGAAATGATACTGCAAATAAACAATATAAAAGAAGTAAATAAAAATAAAAGACACCAGAGATTTTTATATCGGTACGAAGCACCGTCCTACGTCCAGTCCCACGTCCAGTCCCAGGCTTCTTATGGAATTTCAACCGAACAATAACCCTCACTTAACCTAGAGGAATAAGTCTCTACAACACTTGAGCAACAGAACAGGGATGAGCGGCATAATAGGATATCGCCTCAGCAGCCTGAGAGGACTTGACACGCCAGAGTAGCAGAACATGACTTTACACTAATTTATGTTTGGAGACTAGTTATTTTACGCTCGCTCTAGTGTTGTAAGCCGGTTAGGTTAAGTGGACGGAATACTATAAATTCCGTAAGTAGCGGACATTCTACCTTAAAAACTGATGTAGCTGATTGTCAACTAACAATCACCTGTACTTTCCTGTATTTTATTATTAGTTATAATAAAAGGTGTTCGCGGTCACCTTAAAAACCGGTAGGTTTGCCAAAAAAAATTTGTAGACTATTTGCATTCTTGATACACGAATTGTCTCTTTATAGTGCACCCTTTTATAATCTTCTAGTCAAGTATATGTGAATATGTTTAAGTGTATGAAGATAAGAAAGGTAGTAATTGCTTAAATATAAAGTATGAAAGAGAACTCAAGCAAAATATATGTATGTTTGGAATGCAGAAAATAAAGAGTAATAAAAATATATAGATAGATCAAATTAGAAGAAAGAAAATTGATTTGATTAATGTTAGAACATCCACAGGGCCGGTCCTGACCAATTTCATGTCCAATACGAAATAAAAAAATATGCCTTTTTATATAAAAAAATTCAAAAAAAAAATTCTAGTTTTTTGGGGTTTTGAACCTAGCCAAGTGCAATGCTAGGAGGCTCATCCCCACGCCTGAATGTTTTTATTCATACAATAAAACAAAATACGGATACATGACAAGAGAAAAGAAATATTACAATGCATAACATACAAACATAGGTACAATAGAAATCCGGTCTCATTTGAAATGACTTCTTCTTGCATTTTTAGAAGCAAAATCTTCAATTATATGCTTAAGGTCAATGATTTTCAACATATCCTTTTCAATACTCAATATTGCCAATCCATTCAACCTATCTTGAGTCATTGTTGCCTGCAAGTAAGATTTTATCAACTTCAACTTTGAAAAAGTTCTTCCTGCTGATGCTACAGTGACAGGTACAGTCAATAAAATTCGATAAGCTACCAAAACATTTGGAAACATATCCATTATTTTTCACAAACTCCATAATTTTAAGGGAATTCCATGGTTTACCAGTATCATAAGATTCACTAAATTTGCAATATTTAAATTGTTGTATTCTGTAAATTTAACATCTTGACTGCATTAGTACTTCAGTTTTAATTATGCTTATCTAGTGTTTTGACAACTAATAATAAAACACTAAGCTGTAAGAGATGCCTAGCGACATAAATTGCTTTGAGTAACAAAACCTTGGTTCTAAAATGCTACTGAGAAGTGAGAAATTATGAGTTTAAGTTCTACAAATGTTAATTCCTCAATCTTCTTAATAAGATCACTAACATTATAATAAGCAAGCCAATCACATGCTAATTACAAATATTCTGATACATTTAACTTCCAAAAATGTTATAAATGTAAAATCAACTTAGCCTCAGGTAAACTAAGGATCATATAATGTTGTAATAAAGCAAACAATGAAAACTAGATATAGAAAACTACGAAGAACTATAGAAGAAAAACAACACAAAAGTCTCCAAAGTCCAAATAAGAGATTCAGAGATACATACATGGAGGCTGCTGGAGGGCTGAGTCGCTGCGACGAGGCAGGCAAGGCAGCAACAGGCGAGGCAGGCGCGAGGCATGGAGGAAGGACAGCGGCGGTTGCGACTTGCGAATTGATTTGGGAATTGAGTTTTTGGATGTTGCGATATGAATCTATGATATTTAGGGTTTTTTTGTGTGAAAAATATGCCCCCGAATTTTCTCTGCCCCGTGCGATTGCACCGTTCGCACTGTATAAGGGCCGGGCCTGAACATCCATATATATTGTATAAATAGCATCAACTATTGGCGAAGAGGTTTGGTTGAAAAGTAGTGCCTATATCTATTTATATAAAGACGTTTCTCTTCACGAAAATGTGAACCTTCAGAAATTTGACCATTGGAAAAATGCAGTCGACCAAAGTTCGGGCTAGTACTCTGAAAATTCAAAACACACTCACACACACAAATAAATATATATATATATATATGTGTGTGTGTGTGTGTGTGTGTGTGTGTGTGTGTGTGTGTGTGTGCGCGTATAATTGTGTATTTGTGCAAGTTGAACAGAAATATACAGGTCAATCGACTGACCTACCACGTTAGTCGACTAACTTGGATATTTCCGTGCAATTTGTCTATTGCATAGTATATTTATATAGAATTTTAAATAATACGAGTTATTATGCATTATATATACACCAGTAAAAAGGCACGTCCGATGGACGTGCGTTTAGACAAATTTGATCAAAGATGGAAGAGAGTTAATTAATCTGAATAATCTAAATTGGTGATATGCATTCTGTCAATGTGGCAACGCTCTTAATGTGAGAAGCATGTGAAACTTTGAAAATTGATCATTGGACTGGACTACTTTTAATTTCCGAACATGAATTTGAAAAGTACGAAATTTGAAACCTTTACACAGCTATTGTTAATTTAAAGAGCGGTATGGAAATCTTCTTCAACCATCTTCGATTCAACCTGCTTCTAAAATCGACATGTTCAATTTGTCAATTAGGCTTTTGCATTCGGGAACAATGAATTTACCATATATTTTCTATATAATAACGTTTTCAAGCATAAACAAACAAATTCAAACAGCAGATGAATTGCAAGTGCTAGTTGCAAAAATCATCAAACAACTGCAATGCAATATCTAAAGCTTATACATAAGTCTAACTAATAATGCTAATGATTATGTTAAAAACATCAATAAAGAAAAAACGGGATAGGATGAGAAAACAAAAGATAATAGATACAATACAGTGCTTGTTTTTCTGGACTTATCTTCGCTCATATCATGTACATCAGATGTTGGATCCAAATCTGGGCAGTAACTCCGGTTTCTCATGCGAAAGGAAATAAAGGTAAATTTAGTAATTGAAACATTCAAAGGAAGAATCAATGCATGAAATCTAGCACCCATTTCTATTTTTGATTATGGTAGAGAACGGGATGTAGCCGGCGACAGCTAACAAGATACGTGGGTTAGACATAAGAAACGAGGGAATAGAAATGACAAAATGTCCACTATCTACTAAATCATTCAATCACATAAATGGGCATTTAGCTGTATTTGCATCACCTAAGAAGGATAACCATCAGTTAAATTTACAGTAGAGCGGAAGAATATAAAGAAGTGTCCCCTGAATGTATGTTATTTTTTTTGGGTGCAATGTCGTGTGCATGTGTGTTATTTGACTCGGCTTTTTTTTCTTTTTTTTTTCTTTTTTTTTTTTAATTAATTAATTTTTATTTATTTATTTATTTATTTTTTTGTTATGGGAAATTCAGTGAGATTGAATATCTATAGCTCGAACATCAGCACAACATCCACATGCCACCTTACCTAAGGTGAACTCAGCACATACTGCGACTGCCAGCAAAATCCTACTTTCTTCGGATTGCCTGTACATAAGCACTGCATATTTCTTGTTTAACGTTTGCTTTCTCCTGGGAACTTCCAATGTTATAGTGTACCATCTCCTCTTCCATGCTCTCAAGCTATAGCTCTAGTTCGACTGAGGACTTTTCAGAAGTGCTACTATAGCCTCATATGCACTCTGTTGTCTTACTGCTGGTGCAATAGTTTCATGAAGTGCATGTACCAAATTTTTCCTTGCCTGTGCAAGTTTGTAAACTGTTCAAAGCATTAGTTCATGCAATGTATTAATTTAGCATTTTAAACAAGGTTATCAAGCTACCTGATTATAAGAATTTATTCTATTTTACGTACACATATTCAGTGCAACTATAATGCCATGGGACAATATCTTTTACACCGATATTATCTTTTCCTGTGTATGTACTGTTCTGTGAAACTACTTCGTGCAGCCATAGTTTCTTTTTGCTTGTCGGAGGATCACTGATTTAACAATTGTATTATATAAATAAGTATTGAAATATTTTGTATAGCTAACATGTTATATACTACAACTAATCTTGTTTTCACATAGAACTAGTAATGTTAGCAAATTAGTACAGAAGAGAAAACGAAAGAAACAAAGCAAACTGGCTTTATTCCTAAATTAAGGATCTTCAAATCCTTATATTATTAAATTTATCAATCTTTCCATTGTCAAATAACAAAGGAATAATTGAACGCACCATAGCAAATTTCTTATTTAATAAGCATGCAGGGTGTAAAAGTATAACAATTGATGTGTTAGCAGATTTGTTGCACCATATACAATAATAGATAGTTGTACTAGTTTCAACACAATTTATATTTAGTTACACATCCATACTAACTTTAAATAGGCATGGAATTGGAAGATAACAAATTACTTATCATATCACTTCGTATATCCACATACCGGCTATTTTTAGCATCTGTACAAAATTAACAGAAGCAAATATTAACTATTCATAATAGTAGTTTCATACTATGTAATGCAATTTCAGTAATGCTCACAAAATTTCTTAATCATAAAATTTCTTAATCTTCTACTATGAATCTAGATCGTTAAATAAACATGTATGCAAACCTATAGTTGGTGTATAATTAAAAGGTCGGCGTCTTATAACCATGGCAAATCTTCTTCTGACCGATCTGGCAATATGTGTCTTGTTGAACGATGTCTACCATAGAGGAAAAAAAGCTGAAGGAATGTTGAATTAACATAAGCGGAATAAAAACAAATATCAATTAGGAATACGTATAGGAAATGCAACCGATGGATGAACTGAAGGAATTGGAAACCAGCCGAGGCGAAACCGACATGACGCCTTGAGGTAGATCGCCGATTTTGATGCAGATCTGGTAGAAGGGGTTGCTCTAATCCAACTGGTGGATGTAGCGATGAACTGATGGAATTAAAAATCAGCAGGGGTGAAATCAACATGGAGGGTGGAGGCATACCATCGGTTTTGATGCAGGTCTAGTAGAAGGAATCTCTGGTGGCGGGCCAGTCTGGATGTGGAATCGCTTCATCTGAAATATCGATTTGCGTGCCGCCCAGTGGATGCTCCGTTGTTTCTATTTTGGGAAACTGGGGGGAGAACGTGGAGCTGGTGGTTTTGCCTCTACGCACTGTTAAAATTACAGGGAAGTGGGGGAAAAAGTTCGACACCCTTTGATGCAATGGGTATAACAGAAAATCTAAAGAGAATTCACTTTGACCTGTTGAGCACAGATTTTGCATTATAATATAACATATATTATATTTATAAATATATATATATATATTATTAGATTTGAAATTAATATATTATCTAGTTTTAAATTAATATATAAAACTACTTGAGAAGAGATTTTAACATTTTATTCTAAAATTCAAGACTCAATCAAGAATTTTGTGTACCAGAATGAAGTCTTGTCTCCAACGTAGTTTATATTCATTTTTTGTCGTTTTGTCGTAGAGTACGCTCCTTGTCATGAATCAAAATTGTGACTCAATATTCTCCTCCTTTTGATTGATGACAACCTATAAATGAAGATACTATACGAAGATAAATAATATTAAATTTGTATACTTACTCCCCCGGAGTATGCGCCGACATATATCCTACATTCTAAGATAAACATAGATATTTCTTTCCCTTTGTCATGGCCAAAAAGGAAGTAAAGATAGATGTTTAACTCAAGTATATAAACTAAAGAAGTAAAGATAGATGTTTAACTCAAGTATATAAACTAAAGGACACGATAAAACTAAAACATGTTAATATGTACATGGATAAACATCATAGAATACTAGTAATATAGTAAGTTCAAATAAAACATAACATACAAACAAGGCTATTTTGTACAAGCCTTGTATGTAGTGCCAAACAAAAGATTATAGTTTTTAAGTACATGAATTAAAATAAGAGAACCAATGCCTTACTCCATTAATTTCTTACCTTTTCTTGCATGAGAGCTCCCACCAACATCACCACGGCCACCTCCATTTGTACTATGACTACATTTTTGCTCATCCGATGCTGACCAAGTGAAGGCGGGATGTTTTCCCGGGTCTCCCTTGTGTTGCCGTAGAAGGACAAGAGGTGTAAGAAATGGCTTACCAAAGTATGTTATTATTATTTTTAATTTTGTCCATCGTCAAGTCAACCTTTCTGACGTGGGAATCCAAGATTTGCTTGTTGTGGCACATGATTGCCATTGATTCATATGGTCCCAGAGCCGAGTTTGCAATGATGATTTCATTTTGTTCAGAAATCGTAAATTATGTGCGATGTCTAGAATGAGTAGAAGCTTGTCCGCATTGTGGTGGAGCTTGTTGTTGACCTTGTTGTCTTTGAACTCATTCTTCGTAAGTAATTATATGGGGAGGTACGGATTTTGGTAACCCCACAAGGCTAGAGTTTTTATGTTTAATATGTGAATGATGGAGGTTAGAGAATCGGGATCGAGAATAGTAAAATCTTTGAGCATGCGCATTAGAGAACCTTGATGTTGTGTTTAATACAAGATCATAACTACCGGTTCTTGGTGTTATATACCTCATTTGGGTTCAATGAAGAACTCTTGTTGTGGGTCGTAGAGATTTGGACATAAGTTCTCACATATTATCATCCAAAAAACAATGGCTAACTTGATCCCGAACTATCATATCGCATTCAATTTGATGGATATCTATTCCTTCGTTGGGTGTGTTAAGAAAATGAACCATTCGATCAAGTGATAAGAATATAGGCACTCCAAACACTAAACGCCAAACATAATCTTCTTGGTTGGATACTTCTTGATGACCCAAATTATGATTCGCATAGAATAATTTTACCATGGTATTATTTATCTTTACGTCATCAATGTTAATCAAAGGCTTTAGATTACTTCTTCGAGCAATATGTTGTATACCGTATGCAGAGAAATCTGGGAAGTTCATGAAAGATCCTTCGAAAATCCTTGACTTTTGCATCTTCGTCAACCTTTTAACAACTATATCATCATGGAGCCATCGTCTAATTTGTGCATTCAAAGGAGAACGTGTGGAGGGAGTTCTCCGTCTTTGTCTCTTTGGCGGCATATGTTATTAATCTGAATGGAAATGATTGGACTTTTGAAAAAAAAAAGGTTTTGGAGAATTATCTTCTGCTGGTAAAAAATGGAAGGGTAAAGTGAAAGGATGAAGTAGATAAAAGGTAAAAGAGAGGTTGGTGAGGGTAGTAATTGGTAGCAAGCACACGAATCAGTCGACTAGACTAGAGGGTCGGTCGACTGGTTCTTTATTTCTCGAAAATTCCAGGTTTTGAGCCAATCGACTGACCCTTCGAGGCTGTCGACTAGCTCAAGTTTAACTAGAAAATTTTATTCTGGGTAAGTCAACTAAAACAACCCAAATCCTTGAGTCGTTATAGGATACAACACTTTAGAACAAAACACAAAAGAACATTTCATTGCTATTACAACAATTACATTAGAGCATAAAATATATCAGAGTACACATATTTGATACACATTGGAAAATATCAGAGGACAATAAATTACAATATAACGGAAATATAAAAACATATATAGTGGAAGACTATGAAACAATCTAGAGTATTGCTCCAACCATAGTCCAGGATCCTGTTAAATAAAATATTTGCAAAACCAAAAATACTAGTTGCCCATGTGGAAAATATGGGCAGTCGGAGTTTAGATAGAAAACAATAAACTCCAGGTCAGTCATGGGACTGGTATGAGAACCAAAACAGTTATTATACTTTATTTTAAAGTTTAGTAAAACACGAGATCACGCCGTATAACACAAAACGGGTTTCCTCTACATGAATATTAGTTATAAAAACTTGCAATGCTTTTTAAAAAATGAAGCTATTATAAGACACAGGTCTAATCACACAATGCAAGTGCGAACCGGAGGATAGAGTTTTACCTTATAATAGCCAAACATGCTTGATACATGAAATTTCTCTTTTATTTTTACTAGTGCATAGTGTGGAAATAGATTTCGAAAATAAATGTATTAGTCTTAGACAGCATAAAACCCCATCCTATTATGTCCTAGTGTATGTTTATAACTGAAAACGCAAGTTTCGAATTGGAAGTTGGATTTCCATTAATGACCAAGGCAAAGGATCTTCCTTATCCGCTTCGGACCATCTCTAGAAAGATGTCCAAAACTCAAACATTAGTGAGCCCTAGATCGATAGAGTAGGCCTACCAATTCCTGATGAGTTAGGATTACACATGAACATAAAGTTCCCCAGTCTTATCAGGCCTACAATCTGGTTATTGATTGACCATCATTTGGGGCGCCTCAATTCCAATATCCACATAAGTAAATCTTCATAACTCCATATCATGGTATAACTTTCACCAGAAGGAAACGTATGCCCATACTTTACTATCTTTCATCATGTTTTAGGCCATTCACGGGTTATGAGGCTTGTTGAAGTCACATTTGAACACAAAGTTGCGTTGTATTAGTCAAGCTTTGATCATCATCAACAAAGCTCATGTTTTCAATAAAATCTTTGATCTTTCATCATCTTAGCATGCCACATTGTAAATTAACACATATGTTCAGTCTCTATTAATAATATAACCTTTGAGTTCATACGCATCAAAGAAGGGAGTTAAGCTAAGAGAATAAATTCTCCTCCACCATAGATATATCATCAATAACAACTAATCGGTTATGTTATGAAATACAACATCAGACACACATCCATTTATAAGTTCGTTTTGGGTCTCAACGAAACCGAAGGCACCTTATTCCTCATCCCCTAAGGGAGAGAGGTCCTTGCATATCTTGTCGATCTTCAAGTTTGTATGGACGACCACCACTTTAACCTTATAGCAGGAGACTCAGGGCGTCAGCAATAATCCAAACAATGTGAAGATCTCCGGTCTTTAACCATCGTCTTCAATATCTTCGACAATTGTCGTATTAGTTATTCAAAATGGGCTGGAACCTGATCTTTCCGAATAACAATCGCATCATTAAAATCAAGTGACATATAAACATATCATAAGTCTCATCCTAAATCAGAAAATTTTATTCAAATATTCTTTACATTGAGAATTACTCCCATAAATCTTATCAAAGATTTATATCATTTAAACACTTGTTTAAATCTTTCCTTGGAAATTATTCCAAAAGATTACATAATATTTTTTTCACAAATTTAACTTAAATCAGAGTTTTAAGAATTATCCGGATTATCGACCCTTACAAATAGATAATCGTTATCCCATTCCCTTCCCATTCATCCTATGGAGCAAAACTGGTGGTACTCGATATCTTACACCAATCGTATTTGGTAAGTTTAATTACCTTCTTTCTTTTTAATTTTTTGTTGAAAGATCTATTACAACTATAACATAGTTTTAATCTCCATCTCATTCAATCAAATCTTTATTGAAAGATTTATTACAACTCAAACATGGATTTAATATCTGTTTCATTCAATCAAATCTTTGTTGAAAGATTAATTAAAACTGTAACATAGTTTTAATTTCCGTCTCATTCGTCGAAATCTTTGTTGGAAGATTTATTCAAGCTCAAACTTGGAAAATCTTCTTTCCTTTAACTAGGTTAAAGAACAAATGTTATTTAAGACATCATTCATGATAAACCCAAAATCAAACTTCCATTCAATTCCAATTAAATTTATTAATTGGAAAACTTCACTTTGGAAAACTTCATTAATCTAAATTAAAAGATTTAGTCCATAAATTTCATTTCAACTACCCTTAAGAACAGTATTATTGAAGACACCATTCACGACAAACCCAAAATCCAATTTGTAATCAAATATAAGGCTTTTAATAGAAATCATATCGAATTTTATTCAATATCAAATTTTGAAACATATAGATATCGTATAAGGAATAATGACATCTCTATATTCCAAATTCCTCAAAATAGTATCCGTATATTACGGAATCCAACATTGAAATATTGAAATATTATTTCCATTCAAATCCAATATCCTATGTTGGAAAAACTTTACTTGGTTAAGTATTTATTAACTTCAAACCGTTTCAATCACTTTTGCAAGAGTAGCTAATTTCAAAAAATAGCTTTACATTATCCAAAACTAAATATATTTAGTCCAAATCACTTATTATGGTTTATCATAATTTTTCTCTATTTTTAATAATTTAAAAAATAGATGAAAACCCAATTTTAAGTCATTTATGGCACTAGCTTTGGTTTTATTCAAATTTGATTTGAATTCATCTCAAAAATCTAACCATTGGATTTTAAAACTTCGCATATCATTGGAAAGCTCTTTTCATTCTAAACCAAATGTATTTCGTTTCGGGAAAATCCGATAGTCGGATCTCCTGGTACGTCAATTTGAAGTTAATGGTCAAAATTCGCGAACGGTCGCTGCATGGCACATCCTATTCAAACCATTTTATTATTTATAATAAAATTCATCAATTCGATTCAAATGTATATTATTAAACGTTTATAAAATCATTTAAAAATGATTTCAACCTCAGATTCAATTTTAAATTAAAATTGAATATTCCAAATTATTGTAATATAAAAATAATAATATTTTCAAATATAATATTTTGAAATCCAAATTTTCTAGATATCCGATATAAAAGTATGTAAGATTAATTGAAGAATCCATTCAAGTTAAAAATGTCGTTTATATGCCTCACTCAACTCACATTTTGAATTTATTATTCAAAATCTAATTTGAATTAAAACAAACCATTTTTAATCCAACTTTCCTTCAAATCCATTCCAATCATTTCAAAAGTTGTTTGAAGTTATATCAGCTTCATTTTCAAATAAGTATGGATTTAAAAATCCAATTTCTATTCTTTTGTCAAATTTAATTTAAATGAATATAAAATTCATTTAAAATTCCAAATATTAATCAATTTTCATCTCATATTCGTGATGTATGTTTTGTGTCAACCATATAAATATATCCATATCAACTATCGTCCACCAACCAATAATTATAATATAAGTGTTTCTATCGACAATGCTGATATTCACAGTTTCATAATAATAAGAGTAATAATTGTAAATATCATCCATCAACTACGAAGCAAACATTGCAATCACAGGCAGTCAATACATATTCAGTTATGAATATAATAACTTTGAAAATCAGTTGAGTGAGTTCTCACATTGATCGGTTAGAAATCGTAATGAAATGATAATTTTAATTAAATTAAACAATGCATTTAATTTAATCAAAAGCATCAATTAGCTCCAAATTCCTCCAAATTAGTTTCAATGCGAAGCTCTCGTCGTCAAGATTCCAACGTTTTCAATTTCGTCGAATTATGTTTTCGTTTGAGAAAGTTATGAGGTTTTAAACGTTTAATTACATAAATTAATTACTTAAGATAATAAAATACATAATTAAGCTAATTAACCACCTCTTAATACGTTTCCTCTTCGTTTGTTACTTCCAGGCTTTGAACACGAAGTAGCTCGCATCGTCCATCCTCTTTGCCTCGCCTCTATGGATGACCGGACCCCCATTAGAACCTCCCTCCTCGAAGCACCGACCTTCCTCTCCCACCGCCTTGAATGGCGCTATAACGTCCCAGATATTTAGTCGTCTTATTTTAATCATTTAAATTGTTTTAGATACTGAATTGGATTAATAAATGGATTTTTGTTAAATTTATCGATTTAATAATCGATATACGATTTAATTTCGAATATATCGAATTATCATATATGGAACTAACAAACAATTGAATTTGGAATTTAACACTAAGTCATAATGATTCTATCGATTAATATAATTTTTTTTGAATATAAACGATAATAATAATGTATTATCATTGAATTTGATTGTTCTGAATCGATTTATATTTTTAGATGATTTAATTTAACATATGAAAACAGTGATTTTAAAACGACCTCAGAATTTGATTAAACCTATTCCATTAGATTCGTAATAGTGTATTATTATCGGGTTTCAATTTTGGTAACATCTGGATTTATCATTTGATTGTATGGTTATAAAACGCTAAGAAATAATTAAACTGAATTTAATTTAAATCATCGATTTAAATTGATACCTTTTACAGACGATTGAATCAGACTTCGAAACTTATTCCAATGTGTTCATAATAATGGTTAAACCCAAGAAACATCGGCTGTTGTGTCTTGATTGGAGTTCGGAACCCAAAAAAATATTAATACAAAATTATCGAATAAGCTAAAAATCAAATCAAAATCTATTTAAATAAAATAAAAATATCTTTAAATCAAATCGAATTATATTAAATTATAATTAAAAGCAATTTCAAATCTTTATAATACCCTAAAAGGATATGCTGGTACTAAGGCGGACTAAACATTAGAAGCCTGTTCTCTCCCTTCATTATATAACGCAACCAGCTCCCCTATTCTTTCCATCTTTCATTCAATTTCCATGCAGCAAATAAAATCAGCCTCCGCTTCATCTTTTAGAGATTAAATATAAATTCATGTATAATCCTAAAATCTTGAAATTTATTTCTTTAAACTTGTGCAACCTAATGCCTCACCCTGCTATGCATTTCAGTTGGCTCGATTTTATTTCTAGGGTTCAAACTTTAGAACCTGTAAGCTAGCTGAGCTTGTTGGCGTGACTGGGTGAGGACTGGTTTCAAAAGTGAAATCACAATTTGTATTGGCATCACGAATTGCAGTAGTCAAAGTCGTGGCTTCTGTGAATGTGGTGAGTCGTACGAAAGGGGGATGACAATGATGAACGGGAAGTTGCGATGGATTCTGGACTAGAGTGAAGCAATACAGTGGTTATTAAGGGATGTGAGTGAGCGAAGGTTGCAGCGATGTCAGGGGAAACTGATGATGGCTTTATTTGTGTTTCTAAAGAGGTTTGAGTGGTGCCATGTCGAACTGTGGTTGTAACTGAAGGAGTTTGGGATCTGGTATTTTGTGGATGTTGGTTGTAAATGTGATAGGAATGGAATTGTTGTTGAGGAAGTATTTCTGGACGGTAAGGCTGGGGGATTTTGAGAACGGCAGTGGCTTTGCAATTATGATCGAGTTGTAGGATGAATGATGCTGGATGAGTAGTGATTAAGGTGACTAGAACTAGATGTTGTATTGATGTTTAATCGATCAGGATAGTGCATCAGCAGTTCGACAGTTGATTGTAGAAGAAAAGGAGATGGAGGTTGGAAGTAAGGCATACATTATTTAGAAATTTAAACATACATAGAATAATTGTAACAACCCGTATTTTTGGAACCAATTTAAAATTTATTTTTAATTAATTTTAATTGAAATTAAATATTTTGGACGATTTATTTTGAGAATAAACGATGAAAAATTTGTTTAAAGCGAAGTTAGAACATATGAATTTACTGTAATTATAAAACAAGCTTGAAATGGAACGCTAGTTTGAAAATTCAATTTTAAACTTTGAATGAATGTACAAAATTCAATATAAATCAGAATTGGATAAAACAAGAAATGTTAGGATCTAATTAACTTTATCTTTCTATCGAATGCAAGAAACTGAGATTCCACTTTATAAACAGTTAGTTATATCCACTTTAAAATTTAAAATAATCGCTATAGAATTTATATATATTTTTTAATAATATATACAACCTTTAAAAATAGCCATTTTGCAAAAGACATCCGTTTTCGATGAAATCAATTTTCTTGTATCCGGAACGTCAAATTATTATTAGGTTTAAAATTTCAAGTCGTTTGGAATTAATATGTAAGCGTAGTAAATTTAAACGCGTTTTGTAAATTCTATTGAATTTAATAAGCTAGTTAAAATGCCATTTTTTCAAACAGTCTCCAAAATGGATGAAATTAATTTTGTTAGGACCGTATCATCAAAACATAGCTAGATTTCAATTTTAATAATTTTTGAGTTAATATGTGGCCCCAGCTAATTAAAATGTATGTTGGAATTTAATATCAACGTTATATTAATTTATATTTTAATTTTGATAAAAACTGATCAAACCAGTAGAATTAGCTTACGAAGCATATCCCGTTGTGTCTAGAATGAGGGTATTTGGTTAGAAACGATAGTCGTTGGGTTTGGTTTGGAGTTCGAATGCAAAAACCCACTTTTATGAAATAAATAATATTATAATATAGGGTATAAATAGTTTTAAAACCCTAATCCTTTACTCCATAACGCAGCCGTCGTTCTTTGCAATGAATGGCCGAAATTCTTCAAAACTTCTCGTCCATTTTTTCATCAATCCAAGCAGCAATTTCTGAAACTCATAAAACAAAGATTCAAGGGCTTGGCGAGATCTTCACATCAATACCAAGATGGCCATTTTTCATTGAGAATTGTGTGTGAATCGTGGCCTCAAAGGTGCCACGTTCGCACGAGAATCGAGAGAGAAGGAGGGTGGCGAGCTGATCGCCACTGCCGGCGCGGGGAGAGGAGGCTCCGGCCTTCCTCCTAGCAGCAGTCGATCGACTCCTGGTGCCTCGTATGGCGTGCGGTTTCCAACCCTAATGGCGAGCTCGATTTTGAACGATGGCCTGAAGAGTTACGGGGGTAGGAGATGGATTAAGGAAGAGATTAATTATTTTAATTGTGTAATTAACGTATAAAATACCATATTTTTTTGTACGAGATCGGAATTCGATGATTTCATTTGCGTTGCACTCGTATCATCGAGCACTACAACATGGAACTGACTGGAACAGAAACAGAGCAAGCTGAATTTTTAGCTAAATTAAACATTCATTTAATTTAGTTTAAAAATAAAATCTTCAAATAAAGATTGACGAAGTAAAAAATCAAAGTGAGAACTTTCTCACTCAAAATATTTGTACAGTTATTTATTTTATAACTGAATATATCGATTGCCAGTGTGGATTTTTATCAGTTTTAATTATCATAAAATATTGTACGGTGCCTGTTAACTCACCTCACTGTTGTTTGAAAACCATGGATGATTTGATTGACTGTATTATGTTTTGTTTGTGATGTTGGGTTGTTTAACATACAAAAATAATGTTAGTGAAATTGTGGTAGTTGAAATTGGATATAAATATCCATTTATAATTTGAACATTGGAAATTAGTTAATTTGAAAACTAACTCGAATTGAACTATTTACGATTAAATTCATGAATCAAATGAATTTAAATTTATTGTTATTGGTCTAAAACCCCACACGGGTCTAGGGATGATAATAAATTCACATCTCCCTTGAATTCAACTATATGTCAACCGATTGGTTGACAGACTCTTATAAGCATTATTTAATTATATAATGCTTATATAGTTGTAAATTGCACTCTTGATGTGAATCGAATGTTTAATAGTTGTTTATCACTATTTTTGAATATATGAAATGTATGAAACCATATGAATAAAATCATATGATAATTGATTGAGTCTGATTCCAATTAAGAAATAACGAATATTTTAAAATAATATTCGATGAAGAACGGAAGTTGATTTTGATGTCCGGTTTTGGATGGATATGAATATATAAAAATATGAAGCCAAGTTAAGTATATAAACGCTATTTTAAATTGAAAGAATTTTTATATCGGTTTTATTCATTTTTATAATGAATATCGAGAAGACTGAATTTCAAAATATGACCTTTTGAAAATATCATCATTTTGAGATTATAATAAAATGGGTTGTTCAATTTTAATTTAAAATTGAAACGGAAGTGAAATCATTTTTAAATGAATTTAAAATGTTTTATAAAATACGTTTTAAATGGAAATCGACAATATACATATACATATACATATACATATATATATATATATATATATATATATATATATTTGTGTGTGTGTGTGTGTGTGTGGCTTGAATAGAATGCGCCGTGCAGCGACCGTTCACGAATTTCAACCATTGACTTCAAATGGACATAACGGGAGATCCGACCGTCGGATTCTCCTAAAACCGGAATCATTGGGTTCATATCGAAAAGATATTTCCAATAAGTATAAAAGATTTAAATTTGAACAGTTAGGTTTTAATCAACACCCTAGGTTTTCAATGCTTACGCATTGTACGGGAACTTAATATTATTCCAAGATAATTCTCGCTATTTACTTCATAGCCTCACCACTTTTCATGTCCTTCCTAGACACTAATCCTTACCTACTCCATACTTTTAAAACACGGTTTGCCCCTTTCCATTTAAATTTTTCTTCCAAAAATTCAAAAATGTCGAAACTTTATTTTCCTCATGAAAACTTACTTTTGTTAAACCATAAAACATGTCATAAAAGAAATGTAAATAATTTTTTTTCAAATCACAAAAACTAGAGTAGATAAGGACAACAATTTCTCAATCAAGTTTATGACTTTACCTATAAGGTTGGTTCAGTCTTTTACTACAAGGTGCAAACATCTACTCTATTCTTAATTTCTGTGACTTATTTTGTCCACCCAACAAAATTTTCTCTTTTAAACAATTTATCAAAAATGATTGTCAAAAGAATATTGAATTCAGAAGTTTTCGAAAGAAGTCACTATTTACAAAATATACCCCATTTTACTTCAAAACCCAATATGTACTTCTTTACATATTTTAAAACTATAACTTTTAAGGTTAAAACTTGAAAACACCATAAACCATTTTCCCAAAGCTTATATAATTTCAAGTTCTTAAAATTTAACAATGGGGTTAGACTCAAAGCGGGTTTTCAATTTTCTAGGCTTTCTTAGACACTCCTCAAGGTCAGTTCTCTCACCTATATATATTCCTCATCCATTTTACTCTCTTCAACCTTTTCCAATCTATAAGGTTTTACCACCAAACCCACTAATTTGAAAAACCAACATATGAGATTTATCTTTCTTCCATACAATGTATATTGTACACTTCCCATCCAAACTTCCTAAGGATCTCAGATTTCCATACTTATTCCTTTAGTGTACAAAACAAACATCCCATTTCTTACCATATTATATTCTTTCTATTCATTGGGTTCCTCTATGGATCTAGGTATATATATAATAATTTTAAAAAATACAAATACGTTTACTCACTATTTATATAGGAATCCTAAATCTGGCTCTGATACCAGATGTAACAACCCAAATTCCGACAGATCGATTTTTTTTCTTCCAAAATTCCAGTCTGTCGTAACTCAAGTTGTTGTGCCCTGGTATCCTGCAGAAAAGATTGAGACATAAAACATGTCAAAGCTCAGAAAGTATCTCACAGCGGAATGGACGAAATATAATATACTCAATGTATAGCCTTACCATATTAATAATTTTGCCTAACTAGTATCCAAAGCTATCATGTCTCTACCACAAATCTAACCTGTGAGTATGTTATGAGGAGGGGGTCAGAACACAAGTTCTGGTGATTGGATTTAAATTATACACTTTGGATAACACTATATATACCTTTCAATCATATTTTCTTATTTATTAGGTTACTTGGGTTAATAGCACTCAAGGCTTACACACACACGTCGTACCCATTTACTTCCCAGTGGATTAACCTAATACAGTATATATGTAGCTACCCCTCAATACTGAGGTACACCACTTGGTACCCCACTTGCACGGTCTCCACCATAATACCAAAGAAAGGAACGCATTCCCTCATCCTACGCCGTAGTGATGTACGGATCTCTACATAACAGTGTTACGTTCCGCATATATCTGTCATTACTACGCTATGTAAGCGTATGGACTGCCTTCGTCGATCAGATCAGATTTCATACCGGAGTAATGCCCTCAAGTCTACGGTACACCACCCAGAACTGACATGCATGTATCTAGATTGTCCCACATGCGTATCTTCAATTGTAACTCGATGCCTTAACCGCACGTCCTCTAATGTGCACCGAGTTTCGTGGCAGGGCGATACAAGAAACAAATAACTTGGTCGGGAGCTTTTCCATATCTATACAGGCTCGTCTTTAACATCCTTTATATACAGATATCCCTAGGGTATGTTTTCACGGTGGCTATGGCCCCACCTCGGCCCCTCCCTCAACTAGTGAAGACTACAAGAGCTACACGATTGACCCCTAACAAACAATCTAAACATTCAATTGGCATCTTCCCTCAACCACCACACCCCGATAGTGAAGGGTGAATGGTCTATTGGGTTTAGCTCTATTCTTTCCACATCCCACTGGCTGCCGATGACGGGTATCTGACGATCTACTATCCTTGTTGGTCATGACCCTTCGCTTCCCCGTTGTTGCGACCGCCAAATCACCCTCGTGTCACCATGTCACAGCATTCTGACAGCATATCTACTTCTGCAGTCAAGGCCCACCCACCTAGTAGTTACACGCAGACCCAACCTCTGTGAGCACAGCCTAAACATCTGCCACCGCACAGATGACTACTAGGAGCACCTTATGTATCTCACGAAGCCAAGTGCTTCCCCTTCCAATCGTTCAGAGCCTGACAGAATAATCAAATGAATGTGCGCACCCCTCATGCCTTATAATACCACGATGATCTACCCCGTTGGTTTGTTCACCCTCAAACGTGCGGACTGGTCCAAGCGCCTCACTTTAATATGTTGTTAGTCCCTATGTCTAAACATTCTTTTATGTGCTTGCCTTACCTCATCCGGTTTCCATTTAACTTTGTTATTCCCATTCACATTGAATTCTTAATCAAGCTACCAAGTTCTTCTTGCTTATTAATTTTGGTTATATAACTTAACCCATTTAAGTTTATTAATAAGCCCATAACATGTTATTATCTAGATTGTGGCCCAAGGTCTGTGATCCACAACCCTTTATATTCTACTTTCATTTCAAGGTTACAATAACATGTTCCACTTAATATGTTATTAAGTATATCTCAATTCACATGTTTTCTAATTAACATGCCACTTACCATTTATGTTTAAATATAACTTATTTCATTTTATAAGTTTTCCTCATCCTGTCTCATTTAATCATAATCCCGTTTTACACCATTACTACAACTTATTGTCGTTTACTTATTAACTTAGTTCTCTTAACTAAGGTCCATTAATAAGTTTCTCTACCCATTTATTATAACCTATGTTATAATTTCCTCTTGCCCCTAGGAAAAGTCCAAACATGTTATTCTTATCCACGGGCTTCAGACTTCCAAGTTTACAGATTACTTAATTTATAATTAAGTACAACCTGTCATATTTCATATATTTTCTCCCTTTTCTCAACTGGTTTCCGGCTTTCCTCATTTACTGATTACTTAATTTACAATTTAGTGTCCTTTATCTCATTTCACCAGTTATCCCATTTCCTTAGTAGTTTATTACAACCTAAGTTATAATCTTCACTTGTCCCTAGGACATGTCCACCTATTATACAACATTTTGATTAATGTTATTTATAATACGTTATTATCATTCCCTGTTTAAACCATTTACTGTTGTAACCCATTATTCTTCATTCACTGTAATATATGTTCCTTTTCTTATTAAGGAAAACACTTCATGAACCTTATCATTTTGATTTATAGAAGGAATCAGTGATTTATTTTCATAATGTATTCCCATCTAAATCCGTGATGGCAAGTAATTTCTTTCCTTTTTCTTACTTTATTTACTATGGCTTACTTGCAACCACATTCTCAAAAATATGTCATTTAGGGAAATACATCACTTTTCCTTCGCATCACATTAACTCAGTCCATTACATCCCTTCCTTTCTTATTTTCTGAGTTAGACATTTAATTACCATCATTGCCAATTATTCATAACTTGTTATACATACATACATACATACATACATACATATATATATATATATATATGAACTAGATCTCTCACATTAAGCCTACCCTTGTGGACGCTGGATTTGTCGGGCGGGTCCGGTAGACTTTCTACCACAAGTTGACTTAACCTCGTGTCTTAGTACCATTGCATGTTTTAATTATGCACTTAGACCCCTCACATTAGATTTACCACTTGCGAATGCTGGATATGCCGGGCGGTTCTGGGCAGACTTCTATCACAAGTGCAATCTAATATCGTGCCTAAGAGCGTTATAGTGTCAAATTACTGTGAATCTAGGCATGTTCGTTCTTTAACAATTATTCCTATTTCATGTAAATTTTAGGCATATTCTCCTTTTCATATGTTTACTGTAATCTAATTTACATGTTGCCAATTTATGCCTATATTTTGTCGCATGTCCTTTTTAATGTGCGTTTAATTTTATTTTGAGATGTAAACATTTAATCGGGTAATTGTTCAAATCCAACAAGTTAAACATGTCATTTACTCAATAATATACCACATGTGAGTCATGTGATTATAACAACAGTAGTCATTACCCGTTTTCTAACAAGTTTTTTTTTCAACATGTAATCATTCCAACACTTTAACTGATTCAACATATGAATTATTCATATTAACATCTCAACTTGTTATAACAGTAATTCTTAATTATTCTGGCAAATTCGATTATACAAAATGGGGAATGGTAAATGATAACATATTATTATCTAAATGCTATAGCTTAAACCCACTCACCTCGTACGCTTTCCTAATTCTGGATCTGATCCAATTTTAGCATCCATGGTTTTTCCCTTAATTGAATTCAAAACCTAACGACCATGGATTGATTATTTTCATTAAAAGAGAAAGGAAAGAAGGAGGAAGGAATTTGAACAGATAGGATCTAGAAAGTTACCTTACTTGTTAAGAGATCTGAACACCCGTTTACAAGCATATATTCCTTTCCTCCTGATTTAGATTCAATATTTTTCCCAAACTAATAACCTAAATTTTCTGAATAGATTAGGGGAGGAAGAGCGAAAACAGCAGAGCTTCAGCGTAGCCTTAGAAATATGAGGTTTAGGATTAGCTCTACAAACTTATTTATAGGTGTATCAGAGAAATCAGGACCCTTAGATTAGACTAAAAACCATCAGAAATGTCCACGTCTCAAAAAACCCTAATCTGCCAAAATCTGGCGCAGGGGGGTCGACCCACACCTTTGGGGGTCGACACCCCTGGGCGGGAAATCTGCCGCCATCCCAAAATTTAAATTTTGAACCGATTTTTGAATTTCTAAACCTTATTTTGAATTTCTAAACCTAATATATATATATATATATATGTGTTCTTCCTATGTGTATATAAACTTCGAACATTAATAACTTCTCCATATGTTGTCCGATTTATGCCAACCAGGTGTCTATCTTGACCAGAATTTCGCGACGGACACAATGGTGTAGTCCATTTTACTTAACTCTGAATATTTAATTAAGTTATTATTATTTTATTATCATAAGTTAAAAATGCGGGGTGTTATAGTTGGTTTAAAACATAAATTAATATAATTTTACACGCTGAGATTGTAAGTACGTGGCCAAGCTTCCCCAAAGCGTAAATATTTCATTAGCGCAGTAAAATTTTCCACTTGTCGCTCACAAACTATTCTGATTTCCCCAACTTTTTTCCCTTACCGCCTCACTTCTTCGATTTCCTCAAATTCATCAAAAAAATTCTGCTTTCAAAATTTATGCAGTAGTTTTCTTTTTTTCCCTCTCGTCTCTCATATCCGTAATTTCATCTATCTTCGATTTTTCAAAACTTGGTTTTCTTCTTTAAATGATTAATCCCTAATTGGTACTGCCCTAATATTCTTCATTGAAAAATATTTTGTTTTTCATCTTCATGCTGCCTGGATTCTTGTTTCACCACTAGCGATTTCAGTTTTGCTAATTGAATTAATCATAGGTTTTTTTGGTTTTATTCGGCTGGTTCAGATTCCGGTCTGGTAGAGTTGAGTATTGATTTGGTTTTACTATCAAGCAAGGCAATTGTGCAAGTAATAGTTTTAGTGTCATTGATATTGAAACTTGGTATAGACTGTTAGGTCAGCTGTTGATCCACTAGTAGGTTTATTTGATAGTATTTGTGTATGTTTTAATCCACTGGTAGGTTTATGTGAAAGTATTTGTGTATTTTTAATCCACTGGTAGGTTTATTTGATATTAATTGATAGGATAAACACTGGTAGGTTTGTTGATAGTATTTGTGTACATGCCTCGTATCTTAGTGTTTTAATCCACTGGTAGGTTTATTTGACTAGTATTTGTGCATGTTTTAATCCACTGGTAAATTTATCTGATGGGTTAACAAACATAGAATTATTGATTCCAAGGATGTTTTAATCCACTGGTAGGTTTATTTGATATTTGATAGTATTTGTGTATGTTTTAATCGATTGGTAAATTTATCAAGGATAAACACTATGATTACAAGGGTGCAATTTAATTGACAGACATCTTCCCAACGTAGATGTCTAGTGGTAAAGCCATAAAGGTTACGTGATACATGTAAATAATGAACAGTTTACTTCATATATAAAAGTTAAAATCATAGTAGCATCTTTAGAGTGAAGTATAAATTGAGAGGTGAAGCAGAAATAAAAACATCGATTCCTCTCACCTTTCAAGCAGGCAATCAAAGAATTGATGTTTTTTGGTTTGTTTTTCTAAATCTATATACCATTTTTAGGGACTCAAAAACACCTCTAAATCATAAATGGGTTTTGGAACCCAGTTTATAGATCATCGCTTAGAAAAATGAAAGGATAACGCCCCCATTTCAATTCAATCCCCATGCTCTTATCGCCTCTACTCGACCAAATGCCCTTTTGTTAAAATTTCAATTGGGTCTTTATGCATTAATATGGTCCTATATGTCT
Organism: Allium sativum; assembly: GCA_030737875.1. Lineage (NCBI taxonomy): Eukaryota > Viridiplantae > Streptophyta > Magnoliopsida > Asparagales > Amaryllidaceae > Allium > Allium sativum. Next base: position 888,809,795 of record CM060916.1, on the reverse strand, counting down.
TAATTGTAGCAAGGAAGCTATTGGAAAACAAACATAGAATTATTGATGACTAAAGAACCCAAACTCCATGACCACTATAAGGCTCCCTCTAGGCATAAGATTCAACTTTGAACTTTCAGAACCAGGAATTAAAAATTTCCTCTTCAACAGTGAATTTAATTCCCCTTGAAATTTATAGTTTGGATTTAGGAAACTGATTCGTATTTGGATGCTCTTTCAATAATTTTCAAAATTGGCACTTATTGGATGAGATTTTAGCGTGTACGTTTGGATATTAGTCGTTGCCAACATTAACTTCCACACTATTATAGAATATCAAAAAAATATAAATTAAATTAATAAATAATGTATGCATTTATTTTACCACTGTACTTTTTACCAGAAAGATATAAAGAGAAAATAACCTGAGATAGTTCAGTTGAAACTCTATCTTTAAACCATGGTAAGTTTCACCATCCACTTAAAAAATCAAATTCTAAAGAAGATAAGTTTTGTGCTTTGGCTTCCTTCTTTTCTTTATGACATGTACATGAATTTGGGATGAATAACTTGAGGCATTTGTACACTTTTGTTTATGCAGTTCAAATATAAACCCATTTGTGAATTTAAATATGGGGAAGTTAAATCTTCCTTTGTATATTTATCTAGGATAATGCGAGCTGCGCAACAAGAAAAGAAAAAAATGTATGAGAAAAAAAATAACAACAAAGAGTAAGGTTATTATGTATAAGTTTTTGCCTGAACATGTGTAAAACATATAACTATCCACCTACATCGGCAGGTGGATATGTTATGTGTTTCTGTCCACTTGCGTATGCAGGCAGATAGGTGTTTAGCAAGTGGGTTGTTGGCACACTTGCCACTCCATTGGGCCAGGTGCCCATTGAGAAAAAGAATTTAATTAAAAATTAAATAATTTCAAAATAAATAAATAGAAAATAAAAATATAAAAATAGTGCTGAAAGATGTAAAATAGAGCTTGAGGGTATTCCAATTGATTGTCTTGTTGAGCTAGGTATCCTTTATTGATGTGTACATCCTGGGTGTTCTTCCACTTAAAATCATGTGCTGTATTTTTTGTTTTGTTTAAGAAATGCAGTTTATGTTTGAAGGAGTGAAGGTTTCATTTTTTTTCCTCAGAGTTGCAGTTTTTTTCCTTTCTGAATTGCATTTTTTTCAGTTGGAAGTGCCTTTTTTTGTTGAAGTGGGTTCGTTCTAAAACGCAAACTGCAGTTTTACAACTTGTGCTCTACTGCTTCCCTTGCTACATATTCACCATCACCATCCATGTTATGCTAACCCTATTTCCACCATCTGGGCTATTTTTTTACCATGTCGATTTATTCTAATTTCCCTTTTTTGGTCATTTTTAGTAACTGCTTTCGACTCAGTTCATTTAGGAGATTCCATTTGTTGAAGGTCTAATCTAACATTATTTTCAGCATGTTTGTTATTTATTTCACTTTTTACTTTTAATTATTATAGTTTAATTGTTTGAAATACTTAATATTTGATTAAGCCAAAATCTGAATTGTCATTGTTGGTTTGACTTAATTATTATTTTCTATTTAGAATAGGTTGACACAACGTTGTTACAAATTTAGTTTTAATGCAGTGAATATTTTTGTTGTTGTTTAATTGTTTTTTGTTATGCCTAATTATATGCCTGTCAAATATTCATGTTTTCTAATTGAAACAATTGGTGAGTAAAAATAAAATTAAAATTCAACATCTTTTGATTATTAATATAATTTTGCACTTTTATGATTATGTGAGCTCATGATTTAGCTATTTTTCCAATTGTTGGTTTTTTAATTGTCCTTTTTGGCTTTTATGTATTAGAGAATAAATTTTTGTTTTACACTTGCTAACTGATAATACCATGATTATCTCAATTAAGAAAATCCAATTACAACTAACTTGCCTAAGTATATGAATGTGCATTTTTACAATCTACTTGGTAAGTTTGGCTTGACTGATTTATTGTAATCTTTTCTTCTTACTGGCAATTTGCAAGTGGTCTTAGAATCGTATATAATCAAATTAATATTATTCTTCACTTCTACACTATCATTTACGTTAATTTAGATCAGGTAGGGAGCTAAAGTTATTCATTGTAATACATCAACATGAAAACGATCACAAGGACAAACGATAAGGCTTTTTTAACCATAAGGACAGAACATTAAAATTTTAATCCTAAGGACAAACCTACTAATAATTTAATCGAAAGGACATTACATTGCTTTTTTTAATACCCTAAATCTTGCGCGCCTAATCCTTCTTCGTCACTTCTTCCTTAGATCCATTTTTATTTCCTCACTTAAAAATGCTAATATATTCTGTTGGAAATGTTTCATAAACATTAGGTGAATTATTAAAAATGTTGAATAAGTGTATGAATGACTCCTATATGGGAATAGTCCCACATCATGGGATTATATGGAAGAAGCAAGTATTTATACTTGTTTCTAAGAAGTCATGTTGGGGCCTTGGGACTCCCAATACATGCATCGTTGTGAGGAGGGAGACCATGCATCATGACCACCACACACGCATGCGCGACCGACCGACTCGACCCGGCCCGGTTCGGTTTAGGCCTTGGTTTTGTGGTGTAGACACTTATATTTTGGACCAGAAAACATTACTTTTTCGAACCTTTTTTTTATAGAATTTTTTTATGCAACGGTAATGTTTTTCAACGGTAAACTTTGTTCCGTAATTTCAGCAGATCCGAATTTTTCTCCCAAACCCTAATTCTCGTTCTACATATACTCTTCAGCTATAGACGAGAAAAATACCGAATTACATATTATCTTCTTAACTCCGCCGCTAGTAAAAATTTCTTTAAGAAATTTTCGAGCAGTGATCTTATTTTTTCGAAAGTGCATATCTGCACTGATTTATTGTGCAAGCAAATCAGTTATTGTGTTTTAGAGGTTGTTTTATCCTAGAGGCAGTGGCGAAAGTACGAATTGGTTTGCATCTCTGACCAGATCGCCGAATCGTCTTCAAGAAAGCGACCTAGTCTAAGACTCAACCATTGTTTCCCAACAGTTTGAAGACGATCTTAAACAGTGGCTTCCAACTCAACCCTAGACGATGCTGCTCCACCCTCTGCCATCAAGATCCCTCTCGTGACTGCTGCTCCGTTCAGATTCGAAGGCTTGCATTTCAAGCGATGGTGTTAGAAGATGGGGTTCTTCCTGATGATGAGGAAGGTCATGGCTACGCTGACTACTGACAAACTGCAGCTACCAGACAGACCTGACGAGGATGATGCAGCAAAGATGGCATCATTGACTGAACTGTCAAAGCAACTGCAGACCTGGACCGAACAAGATAACCTATGCAAGAATTTTATTATGAATGGACTGAGCGATGACCTGTATGATTACTAAAACTCATATGAAAAGACAGCAAAAGAGATCTGGGAAGCACTGAAGAAGAAGTATGATACAGAGGAGGCAGGGGCAAAGAAATATGTTGTAAGTCACTACCTAAAATACCAAATGATAGATGATAGGTCAGTAGAGATGCAATCTCATAAGCTTTAGAAAATAGCTCATGAGATCATCTCCGAAGGTATGGCATTGTACGAACAATTTCAAATTGCTGTTATCATTGAAAAATTGCCCCCTAGCTGGAAAGATTTTAAGAATGTCTTACAACATAAGACTAAGGAATCCTCCTTAGAGAGCTTGATTACACGCCTTCGTATTGAGGAGGAGGCACGCAAGCAGGACTAGAAAGAAGGGGTGTTGATTGTCAATAACAACAACCCTAAAAAAACCAAACCCGTTGTTCTGAAATCGAACCCAAAATCATTTAAGAATCAGAACAGGCGCAACAAACAAAATGGGAATTCGCAAGGAAACTCAAAAGGACAGCAGAAACCAGCCCAAATGAATGATTCTGGACAGTTGTTTCTATTTTACAACTGTGGAAAACCAGGTCATATGGCACGAAAGTGTTGGAATAAGCCAAGCTTTGCACCGCAGGCTAACATGACTGAGGAGCCTCTTACGACCATGATTACTGAGATTCACCTTGTTGGTGGGTCAAAGGGTTGGTGGGTAGACACAGGTGCTTCTCGCTATGTCTGCTTTGATCATGACTTGTTCTCTACATATACGACTGTTGAAAATCAGAAAGTGTTGTTGGGAGATTCTCACACCACTAAAGTCATAAGGATTGGCAATGTGGAAATTAAATTTACCTCTGGAAAGACTGTTATTCTGAAAGATGTTATGCATACTCCAGAGATAAGAAAGAATTTGGTTTCTGGCTTTCTCCTTAATAAGGCCGGCTTTACTCAAGTTATTGGGGCTGATTTGTATACCCTAACTGATAAGGTAATTTTTGTGGGAAAGGATTATGCTTGTAAGGGTATGTTTAAACTGAATGTTGAATCTAATAAAGTGACTACTTCTGCTTATACGTTGTGTGATTTTAATATTTGGCACTCTAAATTATGTAATGTTAATAAACGAATAATTCATAACATGAGCACCCTAGATATGATTCCTAAAATGGAAGAATCTAAACTTGATAAATGTGAATTATGTACACAAGCAAAAATCACAAAGAAACCTCATACATCTGTTGATAGAGTTTCTGAACCCTTAGACTTGATTCATTCTGACATATGTGAACTTGATGGTGCTTTGACCAGACATGAACATCGCTATTTTATCACTTTTTTTTATGACTGTTTTGATTTCACATATGTATACCTTATGAAAAATAAAAGTGATGCATTTGACATGTTTAAAACATTCAAAACTTAAATTGAGAATCAAGAAAATAGGAAAATTAAGAGACTTCGTAGTGATAGAGGAACAAAATATGAATCTACTTCAATTCTGGATTTCTATAAATTACATGGTATAGTACATGAGAGAACTGCACCCTATTCTCCTGAAATGAATGGTAAAGCTAAAAGGAAAATTAGGACCTTTACCGAACTAGTAGTTGCCATATTACTAAATTCTGGTGTAGCAAAACATTGGTTGGGGGAAATTTTATTGATTGTATGCTATGTTCTGGATAGGATCGCCAAATCTAAGAATAAAATTTCACCTTATAAAATTTTAAAGGATCATAAACCCAATGTTTCATACTTTAGAACTTGGGGTTGTTTAGCATATGTTCGCATTCCAGACCCTAAGAGAATTAAATTGGCAAGTGGAGCATATGAATGTGTATTTATATGCCATGCTATTAATAGAAAAGCATACATATTCTATGACATAAATGCACATAATATAATTGAATCAAATGATGTCGATTTTTATGAAACAAAATTTCCTTTTAAATTAAGGAATGGTGGGGGCACTTCAAGTATGCCTATTAGAACAGAACTTAATGAAAATTTTGAAGCTGAAAATAGAAGAAGTAAAAGAGCAAGAACCACAAAAGATTTTGGTTCAGATTTCTGCGCTTTTACTATTGAGGAGGATCCCATGAACCTCCAAGAGGTCTTATCTTCTTTAGATGCCGATTTTTGGCAATAGGCTATAAATGATGAGATGGATTCTTTGGAATCCAATAAGACTTGGCATTTGGTAGATTTACCCCCTAGTTATAAATCTATAGGCTGTAAATGGGTACTTAAAAAGAAATTAAAACCTGACGGTGCTATTGACAAATATAAAGCACGACTAGTAGCTAAAGGTTTTAAGCATAAAGAAAATATAGATTTCTTCGACAGTTTTTCACCTGTTACTAGAATCATATCCATTCGGGTGTTAATCTCACTTGCCTTTATTCATAATTTATTAATATACCAAATGGATGTGAAAACTGCATTTTTGAACGATGAATTAGACGAAGAAATTTATATGGACCAGCCTGAAGGATTTGTAGTACGTGGTCAAGAACATAAAGTACGCAAATTAGATAAATCCTTATATGGTTTAAAACAAGCACCTAAACAATGGCATGAAAATTTTGATAACTTAATCGTTTTACATGGTTTTAAAGTTAATGAAAGTGACAAATGCATTTATTACAAATCTGAGAATGACATTTGCACTATTATATGCCTTTATGTAGATGACCTACTCATTTTTGGGTCAAACATTCATGCCATAACAGTCAAATCCTTATTAAGTGCCAATTTTGATATGAAAGACCTAGGTGAGGTAAGTTGAATCCTTGGCATTAAAATTACTAGGTCAGAAAAGGGACTTTCTTTAGATCAGTCTCATTACATTGAGAAGATACTAAAGAAATACAATTACTTTGACTGTAAATCTGCAAGTACACCATATGATCACAGTGTAAAATTATTTAAGAACACTAGTGGAGGTGTAAGACAGTCTGATTATGCGAGCATCATTGGCAGTCGTCGGTATGCCACTGATTGTAGTAGACCCAACATTGTATATGTCATGGGATTATTGTGCATGTTTACCAGTGGACCTAGTATAGAGCATCAGCATGCTATTGAAAGGGTTATGAGATACTTTAAATGAACCATGAACCTTGGATTACATTATGAAAGGTTTCCAGCTGTACTTGAAGGATATTCCGAAGCAGACTGGAATACTTCATTTGATGATTCTAAAGCGACCAGTGGCTATATATTTAGCAGCGCTGGAGGAGCTGTTTCTTGGAAATCCAAGAAATAGATTATTTTGCCTCAGTCTACTATGGAGTTTGAGATGATAGCACTAGCTACAGCTAGTGAAGAGGCAGAGTATTTGAGAAATCTGCTAGCTGAGATTCCCTTATGGGAAAAACCGATACCAGCTGTGCTGATACATTGCGATAGCACTGCGGCTATTGTAAAAGTTCAGAACCGTTATTATAATGGAAAGAGGCAATAAATACGTCGTAAGCACAACACTGTTACAGAACTACTTTCCACAGGTACCGTTAGAGAGGATTACATACGTAGTGATGAAAATTTGACAGATCCTTTGACGAAAGGACTATCAAGAGAGAAAGTCTTTAATTCTTCTAAAAGAATGGGATTATTTCCCTTAGATTGTTGAGTCACGCACAATGGTAACCCGACCTAAATGACTTGAGATCCCAAGAACTAGGTTTAATGGGTAAAAACAAGTTGTGTAGTGATTGGAGTTGAACATGCTATTTAATAAACCAAGAAGCATGTATTCCTGAAGTGATTAGAGGATGAGTTAACAAAAACTCTTAATGAGATCTATACTCTATTTGAAGTGGAGTACCTACCTTCAGGAGTGTTATTGATAGACTCACCTTTGTGAATGTGGAAATGCGGTCGTTTCCTATGGAGTTTTGGCAAAACTTATAGAGCATTCACTAAACTAGGATATACGTTCATGGCCATAAATGCACGAGCTTATTTGATTGCACTATAGAAAAGATTGTGTGTGCTTTAATGTCAGGAATAGAGTTCAAGACTACGTGTCACTCTAGTAAAAATTGAATCTTATTCACTATGTAAAGGTTCAAGTCAGATGACACCTTTGTTTATGCACAATCTTATGTTTTTAGAAACTACTCGAAAATATTTTTAAAAATTCAAGTGGGGGATTGTTGGAAATGTTTTATAAACATTAGGTGAATTATTAAAAATGTTTAATAGGTGTATGAATGGCTCCTATATGGGAATAGTTCCACATCATGGGATTATATGGAAGAAGCAAGTATTTATACTTGTTTCTACGAAGTCATGTTAGGGCCTTGGGGCTCCCAATACATGCATTGTTGTGAGGAGAAAGACCATGCATCATGACCACCATACACGCGCGCGCGACCGACTCGACCCGGTCCGCCCCGGGCCGGTCCGGTTCGGTTTGGGCCTTGGCTTTATGGTGTAGACACTTATATTTTTGGACTAGGAAACATTGTTTTTTCGAACCCTTTTTTTGTTATAGATTTTTTTTATGCAACGGTAATGTTTTTGCAACGGTAAACATTGTTCCGTAATTTCAGCAGATCCGACTTTTTCACCCAAACCCTAATTCTCATTCGATATATACTCTTCAGCTATAGACGAGAAAAATACCAAATTACATATTATCTTCGTACATCCGCCGCCAATAAAATTTTTCTTTCAGAAATTTTCGAGCAGTGATCTTATTTTTTCGAAAGTGCAAATCTGCACTGATTTGTTGTGCAAGCAAATCAGTTATTGTGTTTTAGAGGCTGTTTTATCCTATAGGCGGTGGCGAAAGTACGAACTGGTTTGCACCTCTAACCAGATCACCGAATCGTCATCAAGAAAGCGACCTAGTCCACGACTCAGCCATTGTTTCCCAACATATTCCACCATGATCTCTCTTGTGTGCTTCTGGTCTTCCTTCAAATTTTGTGAGCCGCCACCATGATAAGAACGAGAAAGCGGATCTAGATCTGATACAAAAAAAAGAGCGAAAAGAAAGCAAAGAGACTGATGATTATTCCGATAGGTCGTGTAATGAATCAAATAATACTGAAAAGAAGGAAGAACTAGGGATGAAACTGGAGGAGATTTCGGCAGTTTGATGTGGTAGTGATTGTGTGTATGTTGATGACGGAAATTAACAATGCAATAAAAATGTAGTCTTTTAGTATTATTGTTATTTTCAGTTTTTGAGTATTAGTTTTGCACAACTATAGGTATCAGTTTCGTTTTCAGTTGCTGGATATCAGTTCTGTATATTGTAGGTATCATTTTTTTGTACAGTTTGTAGATATCAATATTTTTATACCACAGTAAGTATCATTTTTTATTATTTTGTTTCTTCACAGTGCTTGGGTATTATTTTTTGGTAAAATTCAGTTGCAAACATATAATACTTGGTGTAACTTTAATATATTTGGTGTAATACAAGTGACGAATTAATATCAGTGTGTATTATTAAAAATAAATATCATTTTTGTGATAATTCAAATGAGTTGATTTGTGTTATCATTTTTATCAGTGGGTATCAATTAGAATTAACGTTTTGCATGAAAAAAATCATTTACCAAAGCAAACATCTCAAAACTGCAACCCCTTGACACAGTTTTGATACATAAAATCACAAAACTGATACCTACAAAAATATACAACTGATACGTAGAAACTGCTATAATATTTTAAAGAAAAACTAATGCAAAAAATGCTTACATCACAGTTTGATTGATTAAAATGACATAAGTTCGATTGAGTTATAAAGTTAATGCAATAGTACAACTACAAAATTAACACAATAACAAATCATATGAATAAAAAACATATCACATTTAAAAATAAAAAAAACTTCTACCTAAAAACTGATACTTAAAAATAAAAATAAAAATGCTACCTAAAAACTGCTGCCTTTTTAACACATTTAAAACGGTAAAACTGACACCTAAAATATATACAAAACTGCTACCTAAAAACTATTGCCTTCTTAACACATTTAAAAACTATAAAACTGACACCTAAAAAAATATAAAACTGGTACCTAAAAACTGCTGCTATGTTAACACATCTAAAAATGTAAAACTGATACTAAAAATATAAAACTACTACTTAAAAACTATTGCCGTGATTTTTTTTAAGAAAACCAATACAAAAACTATTTCTTCCACTGTTTGATCACCAGTTCGATTTTGAGCTCCATCTCTTTGCTGTACATCACGAAATAGGGTTTCAACATTTGTTTGTAATTTTTCATCGCATTCATTTATGGTTTCGGTTACTTTTAAATTCATAAATCGATTGCGTGAATTCATGAAAGATGATTTTGTGATTGCGTTATTGCATGATTTCGTGATTGCGTGATTTCGTGAAAGATGAATTCGTGATTTTTTATTTTACGATTTCGTTATTTCACGTTAGGAAATTGAAAGAGAGTTATTTCTGTCCTTTTGAATAAAATATTAGATGGGGTTGTCCTTATGAATAAAATTTTAGGCGGTTGTCCTTATGGTTAAATTTTTAGTGCTAATTGTCCTTATAATTTAATTTCCCTAAATTTAAACTACTCAATATGAAAAAAAATCATCTATATTAAACTTTCAACTAACAATGACTGCTTGGAATTAAAAAAATTGATCCATTACAAAAAAATCAAATTCTAAAGAAGATAAGTTTTGGGCTTCGGAGCTTCCATCTCCACCTTGTCGGATACGCTACCATTCGAAGCTCCCGCTCACATGAGAATACCGATTTCGAGCTGATGCAGTTTTTTTAAGGGAAAGTGCTTTGTTTATAAAATTAGAATGTAGTTTTTTGATGAAGTGCTATATTTTTTGTTTTGTTTAAGAAATGCAATTTATGTATTTTTATGATTAAAAGAGTGTAGGTTTCATTTTTTTCTCAGAGTTGCAGTATTTTTTCACCTTTCTGAATTGCATTTTTTCCAGTTGGAAGTGCCTTTTTTGTTGAAGTGGGTTTGTTCTAAAACCCAAACTGCAGTTTTACAATTTTTTTTCAGTATGATATGAATTTTGAAGTGCAACTTTATAATGTCTTTTTTTTTACTTTGAACTTTGAAGTGCAGTTTTATTGTTCCTTTTCTTTGAACTACAATTTTTTTCAAAGAAAATTAAGACAACTATTTTTAAGAAAGTTAAAACTCTATTTAAGACTCAGTTATTTGTAGTCTTGAATGGATTTATACCTTATTTGTTTGGTTTATGATGATGGTATGATCTTTTAATCTCAATACTACATTTATATGCCCCTTTTAAAGCCAAAATTTGAGTTTTATGGTGTTTTTAAGGTGCATGTTTTTTTGGTTGTAAAACAGCAAAACTGATGCTTAAGTTGCCCAAAAAAGCCTTAAGCGCTAAAAATTACTCATTATTCTTAACACTCATACAATAACACATACTTATAACCAATAACTACTTGCTATTTGAATTTGTATACTTGGTTGCCTACATTTTGTTTTTGATGATGGAGAAAGATTGGATACGTCTATATAGGTAATCATGTAGTAACCAATTTATACTTAACTTTAGTTTTAATACTTCGATAATAAAAGCTATTTTTTGTCAATTTTAATCATAGAACTAGCAGAGAGTATGGTCAAGGAGATCGGAATTTTGTGCTTGTTGTGAAGAAAAATTTAGGAGATGTGGAAAAAATATTGCGTCCTTGTTTAAATTGTCGAAATCTTAGTCGTCAATATGGTGAAACCTTCGTTGACTATCTGATTCTAAAGAGAATGGATCCTAAGTATAAGGACGATATATGGTATAATCACAAAGAGCAAGTGGATGTTGAAAAAAAGGTTAAAACAAATGAGATGTATGACTTGTTCAAAATGATTCATTATGAGGATGAAGACTAACTTAATCTTAATTTTTTTGATGATGAAAAAGACAAGGGTGATGCAAAGATGTCATGATGATTTACTTAAAAATTTGGAAGATGAAGAAACTCCATTGTATACAGATTGCACAGATCATACAAAGTTATCTACCGTTACTGCTTTGTATAATTTTAAATGCGAAACTAGATTATCTGATATTGGCTTTGATAAACTTCTTACCGTTCAATGTTTGTTTTTATCAAAGAATAACGTACTCCCCAAGACTTTGTATGAAGTAAAGAAATTCCTCAAACTATTTGATATCAGGTTTGAAAAAATTCATGCTTGTGACAATGATTGTTGTCTTTTTTGCAAAGAGTACAAAAATTAAGATAAATGTTCCAAATGTGGTTTGTCGCGATGGAAGATAAATCATGATTCGAAGGAGATTATGCAAGGCATCCCAGTAAAGGTATTGTGATATTTTCCAATAATCCCTAGATTTAGAGGAATGTTCATATTTGAAAAGATTGCAGAAGAACTAAGATGGCATTTCAAAAATAAAAGTATCGATGGAAAGATGTGACGTCCTGTGGATTCTGTAACATGGAGCATGATTTGTGGATTATGTAACATGGAGCATGATTGATAAAATTACAAAAAAAAAATTAGATGATCCACGTAATATTAGACTTGGTTTGGCTACAGATGGGTTACATCCATTTTCCGTGTTAAGCTCCAAGTATAATTGCTGACCAGTAATGCTTGTGACATATAATTTATTGCCTATGTGTGCGTGAAAAAGGAGAATATTATGTTTACACTTTTAATTCTAGGTCCAAAGCAACCAGGAAATGACATTGATGTATATTTGGCTCCATTAGCAGAAGACTTGCAGTACTTATAGACTAGTGGAGTTAAGACACATGATGCATTAAGTAAGACAATTTTTAACATGAATGTTATTTTATTATGGACGGTAAATGATTTTCCAGCTTATGGTTATCTTGCTGGATGTTGTGTAAAAGGTAAAACAACTTGTCCACTATGTGGTGTCAATACTCATCGTCAATGGTTGAAATATAGTCGAAAAAATGTTTATATGGGTCATAAAAGATTTTTACCCTCTTCACATCCATTGAGAAAAAAGCTTGGTTTGATAACATTGTAGAGGTTGGGAAGATGCCTAGAATTCTAGCTGACAAAAATACATCTCTTATTTTAAAAGACTTCCCAAATGATTTCAGAAAAGATGCTAAAAGAGGAGAGATTAAGGGGAAAGGTAGCAAAAGAAAGATTGACGACAGTAGTGAAGATGATGTAACTGAAGATAATGATCATAATAAAGAAGAGATGTCAAGGTGGAAAAAATCAATTTTTTTTGACTTGCCATATTGGGAGGTAAGAATTTAAGTTTCATTTTCCGTTATATTCGTTAAAAGCTAAATATAGAAAATTTAATGTTTAACTTTTATTTTTTTAGGAATTTCCATTACGTAATAATTTAGACGTAATGCATGTTAAAAAAAATGTTTGTGAAAGTACATGGGTTATAGTGTCCCGAAATTTCGGTACAATTTGAGCTGACCAAAAAACACAAGTCCAACCCAAATTACACTGGAAACCAGAAAACTAATAGAAAAAAACAGAGGGTGGGAATAGATAAGATAGAAACTTAGAATAGAAGAAGAAGAAGAACATACAACATCAGAGTAAACACGAATCTCACAGCGGAACGAATAAATATATTTCATAACATAACTTTGAAATAAAACAGTATCTATATACAATACCATTATTAGAATATAACACTAACAACACAGGGGAAATAACAATCTGTATCCTGGAGCCTCCTGCTCTAGCTTTTCAAGTATTTGTAAATCCCGACTACTTGACTGCCCATACAAAATTAGGCATCAAAGAGTTTAGGGAAAACAAAACAAAATAAACTCCGGCTCTGTAACACACCAAATTTTACGTTAACTGTATAATAACAAATTTAAGTATAATTAATTCTAAATGAAATAATTAAGGGAAACGGGTTTCACCGTTGCGATCTTCTCGGAATTCTTCTTGAGATAGAGTCTGAGTTTGCGTGAATCGGACTCCGTATGAAGGAGTTATGACCTCCGGAAGTTTCAGAATTCAAATTAAAATTCAAACAGTTCAAAAAGAAGTTCAAAATTCAAAATCAGACCCAAACTGGGCTGGGCGGGAATTTTCCCGCCCAGGCACCAGGTCGACCAGGGGGTCGACCTGGAGGTCGATCTGGGGGTCAACCTGGGTGACCAGGTTGATCATACGGTCAACCTGGGGGTCGACCTGCCCTGTCGACCTGGTTTGGCCCTGGCTGGCCTGGTCGGGTTCTGGTCGATTTCTGAGGCTTAGCTGTGTCACTAGGGCTGACATGTCGCATTTTGGTTGGCTCCTTTCGAAATGTATGGTCTAGATTCGTCTATGATCATCTGACGACTCAAATCAATCTGAAACTCTATAAATACAACCTAAGACTCCAACCTAAATTAACATATGAAATCAGAGACGGAGCCGCCATGCTGTCGGTAGGAAATTGAGAGGAGCCTCCGCTTGTAGAAAAGCTTAGAGACGAGCCAAGTTAGAGTTAAAACACGAATCAAATCAACATTAGTCTACCCAAAGGAACGCATCTCAATTTCAGAACTCAGAATCTAGAATTCAAGTTCATCGATCGTTGTAAATCTAGTTACGTTTGAGATGTGAATAAAAAAAAACATGATTTGATATGAATTGGAAATTGGAATCACATAATGTTATATAATGTTTATGTTGTATAATGTTAACAATGTATATATGTTGCGATGATTTTTATTGTGAATGGAATTGGGATGTTTGTGGTATAAATTGATGTGATGTGGACCTGTTTAACGTTTGTAATTGAAAACAACATCACTTGCAAGTTTGTGGTTAATATTAGAATTTACACCTTTATGAGGTTAACATGGATTATATACATTTTGCTAAGTCCAAGTTAAGACTTATATACACATGTTCTATGTTAAGACCGTTATGCCAACATGATTAAAATCCTTGTATATATATATATTCTTATGCTCATTTCAAGTTGTAATTGGATCCATTTGGGTTACGCAATTAATACAAGTTTCATGTTGAAATAGGCTACATGATTTGAGTTAGTTCACATCTTTGTATAAATACCAAAATTTGACATTTTTATGAACATGTAATAACCTTGTCACATGCTAGTTTTGTGTTTGAAGTTATGCCTAGATAAATATGGTTAGGCCTATGTTTATGCAAGTCAAGATCATGCCATTTTATGTGACACCAATTTAGATTTATTCATTTTGCAAGTTCACCCCTATTATGTTCATAATGGCTATGCCAAAATGCCAAATTCACACCTATGACATTCATTATGATCATTTTGCAAGTTCACCCCTATTATGTATAAGTTTACACCTATGACATGTTATGTAGATAGATTCCTTTATGCAAACTTTGTGCGCTAAATTAGGCTAAGTTTTTAGCCTAATATCATATGTTAAAATCATGCGAACGTAAATTAGGCTAAGAGTTGTTAGCCTGATATTTAGACGGGGTAACGTTGGGTAAAATAGGTAGGAAAACTTGGCATATGAAATTGGCATGTTTATCACATGCCAAAATTTATGACAATTAAACGGTATAAATTCTTATACCGAAAATGTTAAACTTGGAATGTGGGCTATAACCTTTAATGGTTAACAAACTTACATATAACAGGTAATAAAGACAAATATGTAAGTTTAGAAAATACGAATGTGCTTAACACGAGGTTGGATTGAGTTGTGATGTAAACCTGCCCGGACCCGCCCGGCTGTCCAGTAGTCACAACAATACCTATCCAATGTAGGTGGTTAAGCATGGATCCCAATAAAGACCCGAGGTTAGACTGAGTTACGGTGTAAATCTGCCCGGAACCGACCGGCACATCCAGTAACCGTCACAATATCTGTCTAATGTGAGTGGTCGGTGCTTTAAGAGGCTAAGGACAGAAGATAGGGTTAATTTAACTAAAACACTTAACCAATTCAACATGTTAAATAAACTGATGGGTGGGGTTAGGTAACTAATGACACATAACCACTTAACATGTTTGGCTAGAAAACCCTAGTAACGAAGGACCCGTTTCAGCAGTAACCCAAATTAGGTATCATGGTACCCTAAAACTAGGCAGGGTGGGGCACGATTACTGGGCTGATTGTAAGCGGTCAAAAGCGACAGCGGATGGTGCACAGTGTGGGTTCTAATGGAGTGCGGGCGTGCACACACTTCGAAGTAGACAAATAGGGCACTGGCGCATCAGTAGTATAACCTATGTATTCTAAGGATTGTGTCGGGCCGCCACCATGGGTCTTGATACACCCCATGGTGGGACTAGCATAGGTATCTACAATCATTAGGGGACGTAAGACACAGATGATTATGCGACTAGGAGCCGATGTTTAGAAAAAGGGGATCACTTTACCCTCAGCACGGGGTGCCAGTTCAGAACTAATACATGTAGATGCAAAGATATAGTGTGGGGTGCGATAGAATACTCGATTCAAACTGCTTTATCTTAGTTTATGATACTTTCCTATTTCCAGTTTATACCTATCATGCCCTTATTCTTATTCATATACTGAAGAGTCACTAGACTTACCAGGCTTTATGTCTGACCCTATTTTCTTTCATCTTCTTTTCTTCCGTCCCCCCTAGGTCCACAGGGAGGAAACAACTCAGCTTAGTCAGACTCTTTGCAAAGCTTCAAGATAGTAGATGTACGGTTTGGACTCTCTTGCTTTGGCTATGGTTGTTGGATACAATCATGGGGATTTATGCAGTTTTAATTATGTTTTATGCTTCTTTATTTAATAACCAAGACAGAAATGACGATGTAATGTTTTGGAAGTGTTATGTGACAGTTATGGAAGTGTTTTTGTATGAACAAGTATCTTATGAAATAAAAAGTCTGTTGTTTTTCCGCTGCTTATATATGTGTTTATATCTGTCTTGTGTTTATCTGTGACTGTTACTTACAAACCGCCACCAAAGTTTAGGCAGTCCCTTTGTGAGTGACCTTAATGGAGGGTGGGGTGTTTCACTTGGTATCAGAGCATAGGTTTACCAGATATGATAAAAGTTTTGAAACTATTTTCAAAAAAGAAGTTTAAAGAAGCATTTTCAAGAAAAGTTTTGATATTTTAAAAGGCATAATCCCCCAAAAGTCATATGCACTATCTATTTATCCTTCGTTTTGAACCTTTCCTTTTTGTTTCAACATGTCTGGAG
Organism: Allium sativum; assembly: GCA_030737875.1. Classification (NCBI taxonomy): domain Eukaryota; kingdom Viridiplantae; phylum Streptophyta; class Magnoliopsida; order Asparagales; family Amaryllidaceae; genus Allium; species Allium sativum. The sequence continues at coordinate 888,793,278 of CM060916.1, read as the reverse complement.
ACCTTAACCTTTCGGAAGGAGTGCCTGTACCCAGCTGGTTTAGGAGGTACCTGGAAGCTATGGCCAATGGCACGGGCCCAGCAGACATTCCTCCTCCAGTGGCAGCGGTTCCTCCTCCTCCTCCGCCTCCTCCTCGTGGAAAGGCTTTTGCAAAGACATGTAGAGACTTCAAGGCTATGGGTGGAAAGGACTTTTATGGAACTGAATCCTTTGTAGTAGCAAGAAACTGGCTAAAGGAGACCGAGGATCTGTTTGTCATCTTCGAAGTTGATGACAGGCAAAAGATACAGCTAGCAGTGTGGTTGCTTAAAGATGAAGCGTCTTATTGGTGGGAGATCACCAATGCTGAGAGGCCAGTGGAAACATGGGAAGATTTCAGGACGAGATTTGAGATGAAATTCCTCTCCCAAGCTGAAAGAAGTCTGCAAATGGAGAAGTTCCTAACTCTGAAACAGGGAAGTATGACAATCAGGGAGTATGTTAATCAGTTTAACCAGCTAGCCAGATTTGGGTTGGACTTAGTAAACACCCAACACAAGAAGGCGCTCCGCTTCGTCAAAGGTCTGAATGAGCCTCTACACAGCCTTGCTATGATTCATGTATCCACGGGAGCGACTTATGAAAGCTTAGTGGACATGGCATTGCTACACGAGGAAGACAAGGGCAAGAAAGAGACTAAGGTGGAAGAAAAGAAGGAAGGATTACAGGCTAAGAAAACAGACTTAAAGAAAGGCGGGAAGAACAACAAAACCCGTGAAAAGAGAAAGTGCAATTTCTGTGGCATTGTTGGGCATTTAGTGAAAGACTGCAGAAAGAAGAAGGCGAAGAAGAATGGTGGTTGCTTCTATTGCGGAGAGACTGGGCACTTGGCTAAGGACTGCCCAAAGAGGTGGGGGCAGGGGCAGAGGACCGAATCCACCTCAGGAGGTCAAGTTCATGCACTGGTGGCACCTCCACAGGAACAAGGTAGTAATATTTCTGTAGAAAGTGTAGTTTATCTTTATGATCACCCAGTTCGCACTCTCTTTGATTCTGGTGCATCACTCCTTTATTTCATCTACTTTAGTAGAATCTCTGCACCTAGACACTAGTATGGTAGAAGATCCCTTGGTTGTCTCAAATCCAATTGGGGGCTTGGCTTATTTGTCGATGGTTTGCTTGGATTTGAAAATCTCTATTCTAAGTGTTGAATTTGGATGTAGTGCCTTTGTTTTGGGGTTCTCAGGATATGGATTGATCTTAGGCATGGACTGGTTATCCAGTAATAATGCCATTCTTGATTGTGAGAAAAGAGTAGCTAGGCTCTTGACTCGACTCGGTAACACTCTAGAAATTTCTTGTAATCCCTTGAATGCTGTTATGCTTAGTTATCTAGAGTCGCTTGACGCTTCTGTTGAGAATTTACAGTCGGTTAGAGTGGTCCGGGAATATCCGGTTGTCTTTGAAGAGGTGGAAGGCTTACCTCCGAAGCGGGAAATAGACTTCCGCATATATCTTGTTGATAATGCAAAGCCCGTGGCTCTGCCTGTTAGACACATGGCTCCAAAGGAGAGAAAGGAGCTCTGTAAGCAAGTTAAGGAGCTTCTCGAGAAGGGGTTTATAAGAAGGAGTATCTTGGAATGGGGTTCTCCAGTGGTGTTCGCCACCAAAGCAGACGGTTCACTACGTCTTTGTTTGGACTATAGGGAGCTAAACAAGCTGACTAATAAAAATAGGCACCCTCTTCCCAAAATCGACGATTTGTTTGATCAACTTGTAGGTGCGTCGGTTTTCTCCCAACTTGATCTAGCTACTGGGTTCCATCAGCTAAGAGTAGCTGAAGATAGCATCGATAAAACGGCGTTCAGAACCCCAGACAGTTTCTTCGAGTGGCTTGTCATGCCTTTCGGCTTGACAAACGCACCTGCTTATTTCGTAGACCTAATGAGCAGGGTATTCAGAGAATTCTTCAATAAATTCGTGGTGGTCTTCGTAGATAATATCTTGATCTTCTCAAAGAATGAGGAAGAACATGCTCAGCATCTGAAAGAAATCATGGAAACTCTTCGAGTTCATCAGCTAAAAGCCAAATTCTCCAAGTGCCACTTTTGGAGAGAAGAAGTAAGATTTGTTGGACATATAGTGTCCAAAGAAGGGTTGGCGGTAGACCCCGCAAAAGTGGTGGTAGTGCAAGATTGGAAGACACCAAGAAATGCAACCGAAGTCCGAAGCTTTCTTGGGCTAGCAGGTTTTTACCAAAAGTTCATTAGAGATTTCGCGAAAATCTCAGCTCCACTCACAAGGCTAACAAAGAAGAATTTAGCATTTGCTTGGGATTTGGACTGTGACATTGCCTTCCAACGCCTAAAAAGGGCTCTTACAACAACTCCAGTTCTAACTCTGCCTGACGGAAGCAAAATGTTCACAGTATACACAGATGCATGTGGAACGGGACTAGGCGCTGTTCTAATGCAAGAAGGAAGGGTAGTAGCTTATGGTGGAAGACAATTGAAAGTTCATGAAAAGAACTACCCAACCCACGATCTTGAGTTGGCCGCCATCGTCTTTGCACTTAAGTCTTGGTGCCATTATCTCCTAAGTGAGAAGTTCGAATTATACACTGACCATAAATCATTGAAATATCTCTTCTCGCAGAAGGATCTTAACTTGAGGCAGCAAAGGTGGATGGAGTTTCTCGCCTCGTATGATTTTGAAATTTCCTATACTCCCGGCAAAGGCAACGTAGTAGCAGACGCATTGAGCCGAAAGAAACTGACCTTAAGCCCTCTCTTTGTGGAAAGGCAAAGCTTGGAGTATATAGCCAGTTTTAACTTTAGGCCCTCCTCGGATTTTGTACCGGGTTTGTTAGCATCTCTCAAAGTACGCCCTACTCTCTTGGACTCAATAGGGGCTGCACAACGTGAAGACCCTCAGCTTGTTGATGTGATTTATAAACTTATTAGGGGTGAGACTTCTAGTCACCTCAATAGATACACCATCGATGATAAGGGTTGGCTGAGGCGAGATGGAAGATTATGCATCCCACAAGCAAGGGAGTTGACAAAGAAGGTTCTCGAGGAAGCGCATCATTCCAAGATGACTATACACCCTGGCGGTGATAAGATGTACAAGGATATAAAAAGAACTTTCTTTTGGAACGGCATGAGCAGATTTCGTTTCTAAGTGCATGACCTGCCAACAGGTCAAGGCGGAACAGAAGAAGCCTGGAGGACTACTTCATCCTTTAGTGGTCCCATAGTGGAAGTGGGATAGCATTTCAATGGACTTCATTGATGGACTGCTTAGGTCAAGAAGAGGCAATACTAGCATTTGGGTAATAGTGGATAGGTTTACTAAAAGCGCCCACTTTATACCCGTTAAAAGTAGAAGGACTACCTCATCTCTAGCATCCCTTTATCTCAAGGAAATAGTTCGAATCCATTGGATACCCTCCAACATTGTTAGTGACCGAGACCCTATCTTCACAAGCGAGTTTTGGCGGAGTCTACAAGAAGCTGTAGGCACACAGTTATGTTTGAGCATGACCTATCACCCCCAAACCGATGGCCAGACGGAAAGGGTGGATAGAGTTTTAGAGGATCTTTTGAGACTTTGCGTTCTTGACTTTGGAGGGACATGGGAGGATCATCTTCCTTTGGTAGAATTCGCCTACAACAACAGCTACCAAGCCACCATCGGTATGGCGCCCTTCGAAGCTCTGTATGGAAGACCGTGCAGATCACCAACTTGTTGGTGGGAGTCTTCTGATAAACTTATACTTGGGCCGGACATGATTTGAGAGACTTCAGAGAAAGTGGACTTGATACGGAGAAGGATGAAGATAGCCCAAGACAGACAGAAATCCTACGCCGACAAAAGAAGGACCGACCTTGAGTTTGAGGTTGGGGACAGGGTTTTCCTTAAGGTATCCCCTTTAAGTAACGTCGTTCGCTTCGGATCTGCAGGAAAGCTAGCACCAAGATTTGTAGGACCATTCCCTACCACCGAGAAGATTGGGAAAATGGCTTATAGAGTAGAGCTGCCTGAAAGGTTGGCTGTTCACAACGTCTTTCACGTTTCTCACCCTCGGAAATGTCTACATGAATCAGCGGAAGTCGTAGAGCCAAGCATTCTAAAAGAAGCCGAAGTAGAACGCGAAGCAACTGTAAGGAGAGTTCCAACTCGAATCGTAGGAACTGAAATCAAAAAGCTACGCAACCGCGAAGTAAATCTTGTCAAGGTTCAGTGGAGCGACGCCGAGGAAGAAGCGACTTGGGAAACTGAGGACAAAATACGCACGGCCTACCCTTTTCTTTTTGAGGGTACATCCTTGATCTCTCTTTTTCCTTAAGTTGTGCTTTATCTATCTTTTTAGGTATATCTCCTCGATATTGTCCTTTGTCCTTAGGTAGAAACCCCTTTGGATGTAAACATGTATTTGAAACATGTTATGATTGATGGCTGCAAGTGGTTGCAAGTGATTGCTCGTGGATGCATATACACACACAACCTAGGTTTTAGATCGGCTCAGTTACTTCATACTGCATATGCATATATGTATTCATATTTGTATGTGGTTGGAACTTGATATATCGTCATATGGTTGTTGCATTTGTATAAATGGTTGCACACTCATGTAGAGTTATGAGTAAGGACAAATTTTTGCATACATAATGGATTCATGGCACTTACATGATTTGCATTAAGGAGGTCGACTGAATCAGTAGACCGCCTGATTTTTCATTAGATAAGGACATATACACACACTGTGCATATGATCATAAAGCATTAGAAGTTTTTTAAGGACAATGGACGCCTGTGTTTGATGGTTGAGTAGATGGAAGATTGGATGTTAGGACTTACGTTCTTCCAGACTTGAAGATTTCGTGGACGAAATCCTAAAAGGAGGGGAGAATGTAACACCCCAAATTTTCTATAAACTGTATAATATCAAATTTAAGTATAATTAATTCTAAATGAAAGAATTAAGGGAAATGGGTTTCACCGTTGTGATCGTCTCGGAATTCTGCTTGAGATAGAGTCCGAGTTTGCGTGAATCGAACTCCGTATGAAGGAGTTATGGCCTCCGGAAGTTTCGGAATTCAAATTAAAATTCAAAAAGTTCAAAAAGAAGTTCAAAATTCAAAATCAGACCCAAACTGGGCTGGGCGGGAATTTTCCCGCCCAGGCACCAGGTCGACCAGGGGGTCGACCTGTGTGACCAGGTCGACCTGGGGGTCGACCTGCCCTGTCGACTTGGTTTGGCCCTGGCTGGCCTGGTCGGGTTCTGGTAGATTTCTGAGGCTTGGCGGTGTCACTAGGGCTGACATGTCACATTTTGGTTGGCTCCTTTCGAAATGAATGGTCTAGATTCGTCTATGATCATCTGACGGCTCAAATCAATCTGAAATTCTATAAATACAACCTAAGACTCCAACCTAAATTAACATAAGAAATTAGAGACGGAGCTGCCATGCTGTCGGTAGGAAATTGAGAGGAGCCTCCACTTGTAGAAAAGCTTAGAGATGAGCCAAGTTAGAGTTAAAACACGAATCAAATCAACGTTAGTCTACCCAAAGGAACACATCTCAATTTCAGAACTCAGAATCCAGAATTCAAGTTCGTCGATCGTTGTAAGTCTAGTTACGTTTGAGATGTGAATTAAAAAAGAACGTGATTTGATATGAATTGGAAATTGGAATCACATTATGTTATATAATATTTATGTTGTATAATGTTAACAATGTATATATGTTGCAATGATTTTTATTGTGAATGGAATTGGGATGTTTTTGGTATAAATTGATGTGATGTGGACCTGTTTAACGTTTGTAATTGAAAACAACATCACTTGCAATTTTGTGGTTAATATTAGAATTTAAACCTTTATGAGGTTAACATGGATTGTATACATTTTGCTAAGTCCAAGTTAAGACTTATATACACATGTTCTATGTTAAGACCGTTATGCCAACATGATTAAAATCCTTGTATATATATATATATATATATATATATATATATATATATATATATTCTTATGCTCATTTCAAGTTGTAATTGGATCCATTTGGGTTACGCAATTAATACAAGTTTCATGTTGAAATAGGCTACATGATTTGAGTTAGTTCACATCTTTGTGTAAATAACAAAATTTGACATTTTTATGAACATGTAATAACCTTGTCACATGCTAGTTTTGTGTTTGAAGTTATGCCTAGATAAATATGATTAGGCATATGTTTATGCAAGTCAAGATCATGCCATTTTATGTGACACCTACTTAGATTTAGTCATTTTGCAAGTTCACCCCTATTATGTTCATAATGGCTATGCCAAAATGCCAAATTCACACCTATGACATTCGTGATGATCATTTTGCAAGTTCACCCCTATTATGTATAAGTTTACACCTATGACATGTTATGTAGATAAATTCCTTTATGCAAACTTTGTGCGCTAAATTAGGCTAAGTTTTTATCCTAATATCATATGTTAAAATCATGCGAACGAAAATTAGGCTAAGAGTTGTTAGCCTAATATTTAGACGGGGTAACGTTGGGTAAAATGGTTAGGAAAACTTGGCATATGAAATTGGCATGTTTGTCACATGCCAAAATTTGTGACATTTAAACGGTATAAATTCTTATACCGAAAATGTTAAACTTGGAATGTAGGCCATAACCTTTAATGGTTAACAAACTTACATATAACAGGTAATAAAGACAAATATGTAAATTTAGAAAATACGAATGTGCTTAACACGAGGTTGGATTGAGTTGTGATGTAAACCTGCCCGGACCCGCCCGGTTGTCCAGTAGTTACAACAACACCTATCCAATGTGGGTGGTTAAGCATGGAGCCCAATAAGGACCCGAGGTTAGATTGTGTTACGGTGTAAATCTGCCCGGAACCGACCGGCACATCCAATAACCGTAACAATATCTGTCTAATGTGAGTGGCCGATGCTTTAAGAGGCTAAGGACAAAAGATAGGGTTAAGTTAACTAAAACACTTAACCAATTCAACATGTTAAATAAACTGATGGGTGGGGTTAGGTAACTAATGACACATAACCACTTAACATGTTTGGCTAGAAAACCCTAGTAACGAAGGACCCGTTTCAGCAGTAACCCAAATTAGGTATCATGGTACCCTGAAACTAGGCAGGGTGGGGCACGATTACTGGGCTGATTGTAAGCGGTCAAAAGCGACGACGGATGGTGCACAGTGTGGGTTCTAACGGAGTGCGGGCGTGCACATACTTCAGAGCTGACAAATAGGGCACTGGCGCATCAGTAGTATAACCTATGTATTCTAAGGATTGTGTCGGGCCACCACCATGGTTCTTGATACACCCCATGCTGGGACCAGCATAGGTATCTACAATCATTGGGGGCCGTAAGACACAGACGATTATGCGAGTAGGAGCCGATCTTTAGAAAAAGGGGATCACTTTACCCTTAGCACGGGGTGCCAGTTCAGAACTAATACATGTAGGTGCAGAGATATAGTGTGGGGTGCGATAGAATACTCGATTCAGACTGCTTTATCTTAGTTTATGATACTTTCCTATTTCCAGTTTATACCTATCATGCCCTTATTCTTATTCACATACTGAAGAGTCACTAGACTTACCAGGCTTTATGCCTGACCCTATTTTCTTTCATCTTCTTTTCTTCTGTTCCCCCCACCCCTCAGGTCCACAAGGAGGAAACAACTCAGCTTAGTCAGACCCTTTGCAAAGCTTCAAGATAGTAGATGTACGGTTTGGACTCTATTGCTTTGGCTATGGCTGTTGGATACAATCATGGGGATTTATGCAGTTTTAATTATGTTTTATGCTTCTTTATTTAATAACCAAGACAGAAATGATGATGTAATGTTTTGGATGTGTTATGTGACAGTTATGGAAGTGTTTTTGCATGAACAAGTATCTTATGTAATAAAAAGTCTGTTGTTTTTCCGCTGCTTATATATGTGTGTGTGTTTATATCTGTCTTGTGTTTATCTGTGACTGTTACTTACAAACCTCCACCAAAGTGAAGGCAGTCCCTTTGTGAGTGACCTTAATGGAGGGTGGGGTGTTTCAGGGTCAGTCATGGGACTGGTATGAGTAAACAATTTAAAACAGTTTGGAGAAAATAACGATATCTCATAAGACCACGCCGTATAACGGAATGGGTTTTTCCCTTATGAGAATCCAAATCAATTTGATTTAACTTTCAAATCATTGTGAAAGAACCAATGAACTTTTATATCAAAACTCTTTTGATATTATAATAGTGTCTATCAACCACAATATAATAATCATCTTGCGGAACGCATTCATCTCACGTTCCACATATATAATATACAGTCAAAACCGCGAGCACTTATTAGGTAATGGATTTCCAACTATGACAAGATATGGAACCACCTTCCGATAGTGTAACTCTAGAGAGGAATACACTGGGTTCAACAAGAACATCTTGCAACCCGGCCACACATGACCGACCACTCATTTCGCTTGAGTGTATCAAATGCATATCACTAACGATTGGGATCAGCAACCGTTTCCCGAATGGGACAACATCGAATAGATTAAAGAATGAAATGAATATCTCTAGATAGGTGATTATACACCCTACTTGGCAGCCAACCACTTAGCCATGTTGCCTGCCCGATTTTTGTCACTTCCCGGTTGTGAGGCTAGAGGTCACGCTTATCTCTGACAGATCACACAACTATTCACTTTGAATGTCACATCGTCATACCCGCCAAATCACAAATTGATTTCCCTAAAAATACAATGGGTATATAGCTAAGGGAAGCGATTTCCTCCACCACCAAACATAAATACGTTTGAAGAGAACAACTTACGTGATCTATCAAATATACTCTGTCAGACATCCTTCCATACAGGTCGTCCTGGGACTGGACAGACCGAAGGTACTATTCTGTAAACAGGACAACCCTTGCATAACTCCGTCTCCAATTATCTTCATCGTATATGATCGCAATGCTAATGCCATACGGAGTTGTTTTTCAGATAACATATCTGATCCCGGTCTCTCCGTATTGACAACGGAAAAATGGTCAAAATCTTCGATAGTCGGTGAGTTAACTATCGAAGAAAAACATGTGTGCAAACAATGATATTATTTCCAGATGGAAATTATCTCGATCAATCATCATTTAACGTTCATCTCTTTAGTTCATTACTTTATTTGTTTCCTGTTTCCATATATTCAACATTCCTTATTTTCTAAATTTAGAAAATATATGTTATTAATCTTTGGAAAACATTTCTATCTCTTTTTCACGTATCACTGTCATACGAGTATTCTTTCTCATCAACATTTCATTTTCTATGATTAGAAAATATCTCTGACTGTATTTGGAAAATGTTTCCAATACTCATTCATTGGATTTATAAAGATGTTTAAATAGAACATCGCTATGCCAATTCAAATCATTACCTTCATTAACTAAATTCACTTAACCAACCTTCACTATCAAACCTTAACCATTCCTTAGTTAAAAATGGAGTTAATCAAGTTGGGGTATAATTACCTCACAGACCTTAACTGAACAATATTTCTAACTTCGAAATAGACAAAGTTCATCTTCTAAATCTTCAACAAACGTCCTTACGTAACTCTCGGATTCTATTTACGAATCGAGTTCTTTATTGAAACACTGATCATAACTATAGCATTATAATACCTACTTCTGAAATATCTAACTTCAAAATATAACTTTTATTCCTCAATTTAACTAAATGACTAACTAGACAATTTAAAACTAAATAAATAGATCTTGATTTAAAACGGAAAGTGAATAGTACTTTCCCGAATTCGATATAATCGAATTTCAATGTATAACTCCATTTCGAATAATCTCTATTCGATAACTCCTTTTCTAATAAACTATATTCGATATTCTCCTTTCAAATAATCTCTATTCGGTAATCTCCTTTCGAATAAACTATATTCGATAATCTCTCTTCGTATAGCCATATTCGATTAACTCTATTTAATTAACACTATTCGATTATCTCTAATCGATTTACTCTTATCAGTTAACTCTATTTGATTAACTCTATTCTATTAACTCTATTTGATTAACTCTATTGGATTAAATCTATTGGATTAAGTCTAATCAATTAACTCTTATCAATAAACTCCTTTCAAATAAACTATATTCGATTAACTCCTTTCGAATAAACTATATTCGATTAACTCCTTTCGAATAAAGTATATTTGATTAACTCCTTTCGAATAAACTATATTCGATAATCTCACTTTGAATAACCATATTCGATAATCTCACTTCGAATAACTAATATTCGATAACTCCTTTTCTTCGAATAACTAATATTCGATAACTCTTTTTCGAATAACCAATATTCGATAGCTCTTTTTGAATAAACTATATTCGATTAACTCCTTTCGAATAAACTATATTCGATAACTCCTATAAACTATATTCGATAACTCCTTTAACTCTATTCGAATAAACTATATTCAATTAATTCTCTTCTTCGAATAACCTTAATCGATAACTCTTTCTTCGAATAAACTATATTCGAGTAACTCTAATATGACTAACTCTAATCAAATTGACTTTATTCGAATAACTAATATTCGACTAACTCTTGTTCGATTAACTCTACTCAATTAGCTCTATTCGATTAGCTCTATTCGATTAACTCTAATTCGATTAACTCTAATCGATTAATTCTAATCGATTAATTCTAATTCGATTAACTCTAACGGATTAACTCTAATCGATTAACTCAAATCGATTAACTCCATTAAGTTTGACTTCGTATTTCAAAATAGTATCCCATTTCCAAATTCTATTTATACTTCTATTTATAGTATTATTCATACGAAATCTCCTTTTTATTCCTAATACTTAAATCTCATTTAAAATTTTCCTTTATAACTCTATTTATTTTTCTAAATAAATATTTCCTTTTATAACTCTATTTATTTTACAAATAAATAATCTTTTATCTTTCTATTTATTTATCAAATAAATATTCCTTTTCAATTCTATTTGTAAATGGTTCACAAATATCTCCTTTTCAAATCTATTTGTAAATAGTTTACAAATATCTCCTTTTCAAATCTATTTGTAAATGGTTTACAAATATCTCCTTTTCAAGTTATATATAAAATCTATTGATTTTATATAAATAATTTTTTTTCAATATACAATTTGAAAATCCCGTTTTCTACATCCCAGTATTTTTTACGGTATTTAAAATACCGAATAACAATGATCGATATCATTCCAACATAAAAAATCAACAACGGATTTCATATCACATCATATAACACAATATATGAAAAATAGTAAAACAAATGTTGAGGATTCCAATTGGATTCCTCCGACTTGTTTCCCTGCATCCACAGATGTTACACAATATAATTCACATCAATTTCATTTCAATATGAAATATTCTGATAAATAGAATCAATATTTGACTAATGATGTGCGTATATATATATATATATATATATATATATATATATATATATCGTTATCGACAATTTTAACTAATACATAAGAAATTCAACCAAACAATCATCACAAGTATTCAATCAGCATTTATCATTACTAGATTATATTTATAAAAATATAAACTGATAGAGTTGGTGAGTTTTACTCACTTTGTACGATCATCGTTAATAACGATAACCATCGCTTGATTCAGACTGACAATTTATTTTGCTATAAATTGTAACGAGCTCCAATTCGCTCCCAGTCTATTCCATTGTGAAGCCCTCGTCCATACGATCCCAACGGATCTTGTTTCGCTCCATTCTGATTATGCATGGAGTAGATATTTAATTTACAAGTCTATAACATTTTACGGATATTAACTGAAGTAAATATTTAATTAGAAAACCTTAATTAAAACAAATACCCTACATAAGCATAGCTTCATTCTTCTCGTTTTGAACCTCTACGCAAAACTCCAGTCCAACTCTTTACAAATCCAAACTCCCTCTTTCATCTTATACTTATTTACCTCAGTAAAAACAATAAAAATCCCACTTCACTCTTCACCTTTAATTAACACCGTAAATCCCCCCTTTGGCCTTAATCCACCATTAAGAGAAACTAACCCTTCTTCCATTAACCCGTTCTGCTCTTTATACCTGTAACCGCTGAATACCATGGTCATTTTCCAAGCTTTTTCCATGCCTTTCTCCATCGTTTTTCCATTAAACCCAAAATCGAAGCTACCTTCATTCATCTTGTTTAACACTCTTCATGTCCACCCCAAATTAACATAACTCAAGCTCACCATCCAATTAGCGTCGAACCCAGATACACCGTTAAAAGGTGCGATAGTTACTCACACCAAAGTTCATCAAACTTCGGCCAGTCCTACCCAGACCCCTTGAACAACGTGCCACCACCCATATGCCATAACTCCGCCCCCAACTATCAACGAGCTCAACCCTAGGTTGCGCTCTTGACTTAGAAGCGAACCAGAAAGTCACAGAACCCATCAACGCAGATCCCAGAACATAAAGAATGCCTTCAGGATCTCGAAAAATTATAACTTGCGATTTATTGATTATTCTTGGATTTTACTTTGATTTAAAACTCACGGTATTTCTATTTGATTTTTCCTAGTGGTGGCTCAGAATTTTCTATCGTTGTTGACCAGGGAGAATGAAGTTTAGGGTTAGAGGAATTAAAGGTATATTTATAGAAAAAGAATACTATTTTTATATTCCATTTTATTTTATTTTTAAGCAATCTTTGTTTGTATATGTCTTCTAAAAATTCCTATGATCACACATGATAACCAAAAATCACGAAAATGGATATGTAGCTACAGTTCGACATTGCGGACCCAACGAAACTAGTTTCGTCGAATTCTGACTTCGTTTGCTCACACAACGTATTTTAACTGTCAAAATATCGATTGTTTTTCACAGTAAAAATACGTACGACCACACACTGACCCTAAAAATCACGAAAAATTGAAATCTAGCAATAATTTAATATTGCGGATCCAACAAAATTAGTTTCATCGAAAACGGAAGTCGTTTGCAAAACTGGCTATTTTTAAAGCTCTAAATAACCACTTTAAATATATAAATATATTTAAAAATTATCAAATTAAATATTTATAAATAAATATTATCGTATATATTCACACAGAATATCATACAGCTCTGAAATAACATATTTGGATTTATATCTCCATATTTCAAATCCAGAGTTAAATCGATATTCAATTTATATTGAAAATTCATTTAAAAATTAATAAATCGATATAAAATTATAAAGGAATTCCATAGCGACTTTTTGAAATTTTGATTCGGGCATAAATCAAAATCTACACAATGAAATCCCGATTTTTCTCTTTCATTAGAAAAATATACTTCACCAGCTCCGAACGTTTCTTATTTCATAGAAATTCGATTTAAAACGGATTCTGTATATTCATTTAAAGTTCGAATCGCCAAATAGCCAACTGCCGCACAATTTCGAGCTCGATTATATTTATAATATAAATTATATGTTCAACTGTCGTTCAAATAATATATTTGTTAATATAATTCAACTCCAGACCGAATTATATATTTTGAGTTGTCTAATTTACACAATATTGTCAATTTCACTATTTCTGATTATTTCAGAAATTAAATATATTATTCTATTATTTAAATTAATTAAATATTCACTATTATTTAATTAAATAATCCTTTAGTTCTCTAAATCACGATTTAAATAATTAAATAAATTAATTATAATACCTTAAAAATACGGATCGTTACATTCTTTCCCGCTTAAAATAATTTCGTCCTCGAAATTGCTAAGGTAGAAAACAAACCGTATTAACTAGGTAAAAATTATTTGTTTATTTATTTACTTCAGTTTCAATTGAAGAAATAAATTTCAATTAACATATTAAATAATTCTCATCAACGAAAATTTTCAAAAATCCTGAAAATTTTCTAACACCCGAAATTTTCGAAAAATTACACCAGTACCTCCTTTGTACTGGTCAATAGGTACAACTACAACTCGCCTCTCTAGGCCTTCTCCAACCCAAAAGAAAATCAAATAGCCAAGTGGCTTGCCAAATCGACTCATAAACCTCATACTTATACCAAATATAAACTTGTACCTTTTTTTCGGGCATATCAATACATCCTTTCCATCTGTTACCAATTCTGCATATACCAATGTCATCCCAATTATTCGGTTATACCCAAGCCAAATTCTGTTCTTAACTCAGATTCCATTTTTAATTTTCAACTCTTAACTTACCAGTCCAATTTCAATTCGGATTATCTCCAATCCATTCTAATTCAATATTTTCTATCTCAATTCATTTTCAATTACCACTTAACTGATTTCAATTCAATTCCAGCTCAGTTTCACCAATTTCTATTTAAATTTGTTTTAATTCAAATAATCGGTTTCTGGGAATTTTTAAACAGCTTAGCCTTTTCCAAAAATCAAAATATTCATTTGGAATATCAAACAACTTGTTTTCTCAAAATAATTCAAAAACAAAAACTTTGGTAGTAATCCGTCACTTACAACTCGGAAATGAACGCTGATGATGTAACGATCATCATCGGAATCTATTTCCAGTTATCGAAGTGAGTTCAATAGTATATCACTTTCGAAACCATATCTAAACACTTTCATTTTGAAATTCATTTCAAAATACCATTTTCAATGCCTGTAACAAAATCAAAATCTCCCAGGATTTTAAAATTCACATATATTTAACCCAGATTCATTTACAACACTTTTATAACCTTCCATGGTTTTAATTCCAATTCTGATTTAAATTCAGATTTAATCCATCTAATTCCATATACTACACTTATATGAATTCTGATTGGTTATTTACTTAACCATTTAATTTATAATCTTACTCGATTATAATAACAACCAATATATCCAATATATTATAATTCCAATATATATATATTCTCTATATCAAAATATACTTTAGGTAAAATTATTTTCATTTACCCTCTTTTCAAAACAAATCGTGTCGACCCATCGTATTAGCGTGTTTATAAACCCTTATCGATATAGCGGATCAAACTGATCGACCAGAACCTATAAACAACTCAACCAATAAATCTCCACAATATAAAACAATTTTATATTGAATAACAAATACGCGTTCATATATATACACTCAACTCAATCTAGGATATTTCTAACCCCATCTCTACTGAGTTACGCCACAGAGCCAAGATGATTACTTAACCTTAAGCTCTGATACCAACTGTAGTGTCCCGAAATTCCGATACAATTTGAGCTGATCAAATAACACAAGTCCAACCCAAATTACACTGGAAACCAAAAAACTAATAGAAAGAAAACAGAAGGTGAGAATGGATAAGATAGAAACTTAGAATAGAAGAAGAAGAAGAACATACAACATCAGAGTAAACACGAATCTCACAGCGGAACGAATGAATATATTTCATAACATAACTTTGAAATAAAATAGTATCTGTATACAATACCATTATTAGAGTATAACACTTACAACACAGTGGAAATAAAGCCTCCTACTCCAGCTCTTCAAGTATCTGTAAATCTCGACTACTTGACGGCCCGTACAAAATTGGGCACCCAAGAGTTTAGGGATAACAAAGCAAAATAAACTCCGGGTCAGTCATGGGACTGGTATGAGTAAACAATTTTAAACAGTTTGGGGAAAATAACGATATCTCATAAGACCACGCCGTATAACGGAACGAGTTTTTCCCTTATGAGAATCCAAATCAATTTGATTTAACTTTCAAATCATTTTGAAAGAAACAATGATCTTTTATATCAAAACTCTTTTGATATTATAATAGTGTCTATCAACCACAATATAATAATCATCCTGCGGAACGCTTTCATCTCACGTTTCACATATATAGTATACAATCAAAACCATGAGCACTTATTGGGTAACGGATTTCCTACTACGAGAAGGTATGGAACCACCTTCCGATAGTGTACCTCTAGAGAGGAATACACTGGGTTCAACAGGAACATCTTGCAACCCGACCACACATGACCAACAGCTTATTTCGCTTGAGTGTATCAAATGTATATCACCAACGATTGGGATCAGCAACCGTTTCCTGAATGGGACAGCATCGAATAGATTAAAGAATGAAATGAATATCTCTAGATAGGTGATAATACACCATATTTGGCAGCCAACCACTTAGTCGTGCTGCCTGCCCGATTTTTTTCATTTCCCGGTCGTGAGGCTAGAGGCCATGCTTATCTCTGACAGATCACACAATAATTCACTTTGAATGTCACATCGTCATACCCGCCAAATCACAAATTGATTTCCCTAAAAATACAATGGGTATATAGCTAAGAGAAACGAATTCCTCCGCCACCAAACGGAAATATGTTTGAAGAGATCAACTTACGTGATCTGTTAAATATACTCTGTCAGACATTCTTCCATACAGGTCGTCCTGGGACTGGACAGACCGAAAGTACTATTCTGTAAATATGACAGCCCTTGCATAACTCCATCTCTAATTATCTTCATCATATTTGATTCGCAACGCTAATGCCATACGGATTGGTTTTTCAGATGACATATCTGATCCCGGTCTCTCCGTATTGACAATGGAAAAATGGTCAAAAACTTCGATAGTCGGTGAGTTAACTATCGAACAAAAACACGTGTGCAAACAACGATATTATTTTCAGATGGAAATTATATCGATCAATCATCATTTAACATTTATCTCTTTAGTTCATTACTTTATTTATTTCCTGTTTCCATATATTCAACATTCCTTATTTTCTAAATTTAGAAAATATACGTTATTAATCTTTGGAAAACATTTCCATCTCTTTTTCACGTATCACTGGCATTCCAGTATTCTTCCTCATCAACACTTCATTTTCTATGATAAGAAAATATCTCTGATTGTATTTGGAAAATGTTTCCAAAACTCATTCACTGGATTTAAACAGATGTTTAAATAGAACATCTCTATGCCAGTTCAAATCATTACCTTCATTAACTAAACTCACTTAACCAACCTTCACTATCAAACCTTAACCATTCCTTAGTTAAAAATGGAGTCAATCAAGTTGAGGTATGATTACCTCTCAGACCTTAACTGAACAATATTTCTAACTTCGAAATAGACAAAGTTCATCTTCTAAATCTTCAACAAACGTCCTTACGTAACTCTCGGATTCTATTTATGAATCCAGTTCTTTATTGAAACACTGATTATAACTATATCATTATAATCCCTACTTCTGAAATATCTAACTTCAAAATATAACTTTTATTCCTTAATTTAACTAAATGACTAACTAGACAATTTATAACTAAATAAATAGATCTTGATTTAAAACGGAAAGTGAATAGTACTTTCTCGAATTCGATATGATCGAATTTCAACGTATAACTCCCTTTCGAATAATCTTATTCGATAACTCCTTTTCGAATAGATTATATTTGATAATCTCCTTTCGAATAATCTCTATTCGATAATCTCCTTTCGAATAAACTATATTCGATAATTTCTCTTCGAATAGTCATATTCGATTAACTCTATTCAATTAACACTATTCGATTAATTCTAATCGATTTACTCTTATCAGTTAGCTCTATTTGATTAACTCTATTCTATTAATTCTGTTTGATTAACTTTATTGGATTAACTCTATTAGATTAAGTCTAATCAATTAACTCTTATCAATTAATTCCTTTCAAATAAACTATATTCGATTAACTCCTTTCGAATAAACTATATTCGATTAACTCCTTTCGAATAAACTATATTCGATTAACTCCTTTCGAATAAACTATATTCGAGTTACTCCTTTCGAATAAAATATATTCAATTAACTCCTTTAAAATTAACTATATTCGATAATCTCACTTTGAATAGCCATATTCGATAATCTCACTTCGAATAACTAATATTCGATAACTCCTTTTCTTCGAATAACTAATGTTCGATAACTCTTTTTCGAATAACCAATATTCGATAACTCTTTTCAAATAAACTATATTCGATTAGCTCCTTTCGAATAAACTATATTCGATAACTCCTATAAACTATATTCGATAACTCCTTTAACTCTATTCGAATAAACTATATTCGGTTAATTCTCTTATTCGAAACCTTATTTGATAACTCTTTCTTCGAATAAACTATATTCGAATAACTCTAATCTGACTAACTCTAATTCAATTAACTCTATTCGAATAACTAATATTCGACTAACTCTTGTTCGATTAACTCTATTCAATTAACTCTATTCGATTATCTCTATTCGATTAACTCTAATTCGATTAACTCTAATCGATTAATTCTAATTCGATTAACTCTAATGGATTAACTCAAATCGATTAACTCCATTAAATTTGACTTCGTATTTCAAAATAGTATCCCATTTCCAAATTCTATTTATACTTCTATTTATAGAATTATTCATACGAAATCTCCTTTTTATTCCTAGTATTTACATCTCATTTAAAATTTCCTTTTATAACTCTATTTATTTTTCTAAATAAATATTTCCTTTTATAACTCTATTTATTTTACAAATAAATATTCTTTTATCTTTCTATTTATTTAACAAATAAATATTCTTTTTCAGTTCTATTTGTAAATGGTTCACAAATATCTCCTTTTCAAATCTATTTGTAAATGGTTTACAAATATCTCCTTTTCAAATTATATATAAAATCTATTGATTTTATATAAGTAATTTATTTTCAAAATACACTTTGAAAATCCCTTTTTCTACATCCCAGTATTTCTTACGGTATCTAAAATACCGA
The DNA here is from genome assembly GCA_030737875.1 of Allium sativum. Taxonomy (NCBI): domain Eukaryota; kingdom Viridiplantae; phylum Streptophyta; class Magnoliopsida; order Asparagales; family Amaryllidaceae; genus Allium; species Allium sativum. The sequence goes on along the minus strand of CM060916.1, from coordinate 888,774,479 downwards.
ATAATAATGATCGGTATCATTCCAACATACAAAATCAACAACAGATTTCATATCACCTCATATAACACAATTTATGAAAAACAATAAAATAAATGTTGAGGAATCCAGTTGGAATCCTCCGACCTGTTTCCCTGCATCCACAGATGTTACACAATATAATTCACATCAATTTGATTTCAATATGAAATATTCTAATAAACAGAATCAATATTTGACTAACAATGTATATATATATATATATATCGTTATCGATAATTTAAACTAATACATAAGCAATTCAACCAAACAATCATCACACAACAGTCAATTAGCGTTTATCATTACTAGATTATATTTATAAAAATATGAATTGATAGAGTTGGTGGGTTTTACTCACATTAGACGATTATCGTTAATAACGATAACCATCGCTTGATCCAGACGGACAATTTATTTTGCTATAAATTGTAACAAGCTCTGATTCGCTCCCAGTCAGTTCCATTGTGAAGCCGTCGTCCAAACGATCCCAACAGATCTTGTTTCGCTCAATTCTGATTACGCATGGAGCAGATTTTTAATTTACAAGTCTATAACATTTTGCGGATATTATCTGAAGTAAATATTTAACTGGATAACCTTAATTACAACTAATACCCTTCATAAGCATAGCTTCATTCTTCTCGTTTTGAACCTCAGCGCAAAATTCCAGTCCGACTCTTTACAAATCCAAACTCCCTCTTTCATCTTATACTTATTTACCTCAGTAAAAACAATAAAAATCCCACTTCACCTTTCACCTTTAATTAACGCCGCAAATCCCCCCTTTGGCCATAATCCACCATTAGGAGAAACTAACCCTTCTTCCATTAACCCGTTCTGCTCTTCATACCTGTAACTGCTAAATACCATAGCCATTTTCCAAGCTTTCTCCATGCCTTTCTCCATCGTTCTGCCATTAAACCCAAAATCGAAACCACCTTCATTCATCTCGTTTAACACTCTTCATCTCCACCCCAAATTAACACAACTCGAGCTCACCATCCAATTAGCGTCGAACCCAGATACACCATGAAAATGTGCGACAGTTATTCGCACGAAAGTTCATCAAACTCCGGCCAGTCCTACTCCCAGACCCCTTGGACAACGTGCCACCACCCTTACGCCATAACTCCGCCCCCAACTATCAACGAGCTCAACCCTAGGTTGCGCTTTTGACTCAGTAGCGAACCAGAAAGTCGTAGAACCCATCAACGCAGATACCAGAACATAAAGAATGCCTTCAGGATCTCGAAAAAATATAACTTGAGATTTGTTGATGTTTCTTGGATTTTACTTTAATTTAAAACTCACGGTATTTCTATTCGATTTTTCCTGGTGGCGGCTCAGAATTTTCTGTCGTTGTTGACCAGGGAGAATGAAGTTTAGGGTTAGAGGAATTAAAGGTGTATTTATAGAAAAAGAATATTATTTTTATATTCCATTTTATTTTATTTTTATGCAGTCGTTGTTTGTATATGTCTTCTAAAAATTCCTATGATTACACATGATATCCAAAAATCACGAAAATGGACATGCAGCTACAGTACGACATTGTGGACCCAACGAAACTAGTTTCGACGAATTCCGACTTCGTTTGCTCACACAGCGTATTTTAACTGTCAAAATATCGATTGTTTTTCACATTAAAAATCTGTACAACCACACATTGACCCCAAAAATCACGAAAAATTGAAATCTAGCAATAATTTAATATTGCAGATCCAATAAAATTAGTTTTGTCGAAAACGAAAGTCGTTTGCAAAACTGGCTATTTTTAAAGCTCTAAATAACCCCTTTAAATATATAAATATATTTAAAAATAGTCAAATTAAATATTTATAAATAAATATTATCGTATATATTCACACAGAATATCATACAGCCCTGAAATTATATATTTGGATTTATATCTCCATATTTCAAATCCAGAGTTAAATCGATATTCAATTTATGTTGAAAATCCATTTAAATATAAATAAATCGGTATAAAATTATAAAAGAATTCCATAGCGACATTTCGAAAATTTGATTTGGGCATAAATCAAAATCTACACGATGAAATCTCGATTTTTCTCTTCCACTAGAAAAATATACTTCACCAGCTCCGAATGTTTCTTATTTCACAAAAATCCGATTTGAAACGGATTCTGTGTATTCATTTAAAGTTCGAATCGCCAAATAGCGAACTGCCTCGCCATTTCGAGCTCGATTATAATTATAATATAAATTATACGTTCAACTGTCGTTCAAATAATATATTCGTTAATATAATTCAACTCCAAACTGAATTATATATTTTTGAATTGTCCAATTTACACAATATTGTCAATTTCACTATTTCTGATTATTTAAGAAATTAAATAAATTATTCTATTATTTAATTTAATTAAATATTCACTATTATTTAATTAAATAACCCTTTAATTCTCTAAATCTCGATTTAAATAATAAATAAATAAATTATAATACTGTAAAAATACGGGTCGTTACATGGGCATAATGTTGCACGACAATAAATCAAAAGTTGGGACTAATTTTAGGCATCATTTACAAGATTGGGGAATTTGGCATGGTCTTTATGCACAACCTCGTGGAACCAAAACATATCTTCCACCAGCTCCGTGTACGGTGTCAAAATTGAAAAAAAAACATTCTGCAAAAGATTGTATGATTTCAAAGGTCCTGATGGTTATTGTTCAAATTTCAAAAGATTTGTATCATTGGTGGATTGTAAAGTTAGCGGTTTGAAGTCTCACGATTTTCATGTTGTGATGCAACTAGTATTATTTGTTGCAGTACGAGGTTTGTTACCAATAAAACCCAGAAAAGCAATTATACATCTATGCTCATTTTTTAATAAAATATGTCAACGCGTTCTTGATGGAGAGAAGCTACAACAACTCGATAACGAGATTGTCAAAATATTATGTGAACTTGAAAGATATTTCCCACTCTCATTTTTTTGATATTATGATACATTTGACAATTCATCTTGGAAGGGAAGCACGATTGTGCGGGCCAGTTCATTTTCGTTGGATATATCCTTTTAAGAGATATAAGAAGACGCTTAAATATTACTTAAGGAATTATGCACGACCAGAGGGATGCATTGCAGAATCCTATCTTGTAGAAGAACGCATGAGATTTTTTAATAATTTTTTTAGTAAATCGGTAAATATAGAGAAAAAAAGATCGAAATGAAGATTATGCAATACTTGAAACGCATCCAATTTTAATGTCCAAAAATGTTGTGTTGTCTTCCAAGAAAAAAGGAATTGCTCACTTGGTAGTGTTAACGAATATAGCTGTGGTGGAACAATTTTTGGAGTGAGAGTGTGTGTGCGTGTGTATATATAATCTTATGCTTCCATTGTTTATTGTGTTTATAATTGCAATTATAAATTAACATCAATTTTGTGATACTAGTTTGCATTTGGAGGAGTTGCAAAATTCAAACAAGCGTTTAGAAAAAAAATATGAAATATTACTGTGGAAAACCCATGGAGAAAAATTAGCCGATTGGATTAAAAAGAAGGTTTGTTTAAAAAATCCATATTTCTCTAAAGGTTACTATTTTTTAAAATCCCTTTTAAATATTTTTTTCTAGATACCTGTTGACTCAAAGGATCATGATGAAATGTTAAAAAGGATTGCGTATGGTCCTAAAAATACTGCAATGACCTGCAAAGGATATATTATAAATGGACAAAGATTTAATATAAAAGATGCTGATAGAGAAAATCAGAACAACGGAGTGACATATGATGCGACTACTATGTGCAGAGCTAGTGCAAAAGACAATTCTCAAGTGGTTGATGTGGTTACTTACTATGGAGTATTAACTGATATAATTTTACTGGATTATAATGTTTTTTTATACCTATTTTTAAGTGTCATTGGGCGAACATAGGAACTGGGATGAAAGTTGAAGACAGATTCACTCTAGTTAATTTACATCAAAGTCAAGATTTATTTTCGAAAGACCATTCTATCCTTGAATCTCAAGAAAAACAAGTTTTTTATTCATGAGAAAATGATTCTTCTAATTGGTATGTGGTGATGAAAGCACCGCCAAGAGGTTTACATGAATTGGACGTTGATGATTTTATTGAAGAAATAAGAAACATTAGAGGAAATTGTGAAGAAATTGAGGATGACTTGATCGAGGATGCTAGTTATGTTAGAGAGGATTGTGAAGGCATCATTGAGCAGTTTTAATTGTTTTTTTGTAGTCAAAAAGTACATTTAAGTTAATGTTGATGTCTTAAGTCCTTTTGAATTGTAGAACTACTGATTTGGAATTTGATATTGTAAACGTTGAATTCAAAACTTAGTATATCCTCGAAAACTAACCCTCGTTACAATGGTTAGTGCTGATCTACACAATTACGACTATGTCATTACTGACTTGGTTAGTAGAGTCATGCGCTCAAAATTATGAACTTGTTGTGATAGGTTAGTGGGTTTTTTTGATAAACAAACTTATGCACTGTGTAAATAGGTTGTTATTGGTTAATGGTGTAAATAGGTAAACATAAGTTCCTTTATTCAACATAAATCACATAGCCAATAGATGAGGACTGTATACATGTAGATCTGGATCTGAATAAAGGGTTAAAACTGAACCTTCATATTCTGTGTCGTTTAAGAGCTAGGCTCCTTCACATGGTATATTCGTGTTCGATCTAACAATTATCAGATTTAGATCTAATTTTAGGGTTTTAGAAATTAATTTGTGAATCTGTCCTGATAGCCTATGGTTGTTTAAGAGCTCAGCTCCTACATAGGCTATGCTTGTCGTTATTTACTTATTTGTTTCTAAGAATCTATTTATCGTTGATTCGTGTTTGTGATAGAAACATGAATTAGATCTATATTTATTTGTTGGCTATTGATGAGTGTGAATCTAATCTATGTCATTATCCCCTAATTGATTTCTCCTATTATATAAATCTCTCTTTTTATTTAATTGCTGTTATTTTCTGTGTTTTCAATCAATCAAAATCTTGGAATAACTTGATTGGATTTATTAATTAAAATATTTTTGGTCCCAGAGTTCGACACCCTCTACAACAATCCTTATTGTTTAGGAAAGCCGAACGGATTTACAGTTGTTTACAATTGTATAATTTGTTCGCAAACAAATTTTGGTGCCGTTGTCGGGGAACAAAATATTTTTTTTAAATCCTTCGGGTTATAGTTTTATTTCTATTTTATTATTAAAAAAAAAGCACAAAAATATTTTTGTTTTATGTATTTTGTTTTCTTTTGATATATAGAAAAAATATCTCTTGATTAGTTGTTGATTTGGTAGATTAAGAGAAAAAAAATAACTTGCAAATTTTGTTTGATTTCTTTCCCTTCTAATCTAGTTCTCTTCCTTCTTGCAATTGTTTCACAATTCAATTTCTTTCCAACTACGTTTCTCTTTCAATTTCTTTACCTAAGATAATAAAAAAAAAACAAAATTCCTTTTTCTCTATTTTCTTCTTGACTTCCCTCTGTAACAAATCTCCACATCTTCACAAAATCACGTCCACTCTACAAAGCTCCTCACCATTGTCTTAACCACAACAGCAAATACATCTTCCCCTCGTCGAACAACTGCTACTTTTAACCAAGATCTCCATCGCACCTTTATATTCCCTCCCACTGATCTCGCCTCTTATTGCTATTGCGTTAAAAAACAAGTGCTAACTCCATTCACAACACAAACCCACTCACCACAGTCAACAGTCCACACCACACAACCGCAACTTCAATCTCTTTCAAGCATCATCTTCCTGACTTACTCACACCTTCCGATCACCTCAATATCCTCACGATCATCAAAATCCACTCCATGCGAACAAAAGCCCATCCTCTCCAGATCTGAAAATCACAGCATCTTCAAAAGAGCACCTTTAACCTTTATTTTCCAACAAGACTTGCTTCTCCTCCACCATCAAATCAGCAAGCAACTCTAACCTTCGGCACAGCTCACGTTCTACCATCCCCCAAACCGAAACCGCCCTGAAAATCCACGCCACACTACCAACCCGCCCTCAAGCCGAAGTCGATCACCCCCTTTGTAGTAAACACCCGCTTCGCTGAATTCTGAAACCCTACAATCTCAAATCGCAACTGAAAATCCCCCCAATATCCGAACCCTACTTACTAACACCACAGAGAACTTTGTCTGATTAACAATTTTCATTTGTTCGAGATTTGTTGTTTGAAAGTTCTGATTTTGAGTCAGGAAAATAGAATATTGATTTTCGTTCCTTTTGAGGATTGCTTAGGCTATGAGTGAAGGACCATTTAGCCTATTCGAGATTATTATTTGAAGCCGAAGTGAAGAATTGGTCTAAGTCTAAAGTGGGATGGGGATCCTTTTTACTTTTTGGGGCTGTAATCTTGTTTGCTTTCAAGCGTACAGGCTTTGCTGGCCCATTATAGGTCAAATTCCAAGTTTGGGTCCATGATAGAATTTGTGGCTTGGTTAGCGTGTTACTGATTTTTGGTAACTTTATTTGTGTGATTCAATTTTACGTTCTGTTTTCTTTTAAAAAATTTGACTTTTATTTTTTTTCTAAAAAGAAAAAAAAACCATGGGTAAGTTCAGTTTTGTTCTTTTATTTCTAGCTTAGTTTGGTCTTTTCCGTTTAGCTTAGTTTAGTTTTTATTTTTTATTTTTCTTTCGAGTTTGTTTCTATTTTCGTGTCATTTGTTTTCTTTTCTTCGAAAAAAAAAGATTTTTTTGTTCGAAAACAGGTACTGTGGAAATTTTAAAAAAGGTCTTAAAAAAAATCCCGTGCCGCTGCGCAGTCAAACAATAAATAGAAGGCGAAACAACAATAAATCTACAAACGATTCAGACGGGTTGGAGCGGTTGCATACCAAGTGAGGTGTGAACGCGCTAGCGCTTCTCAATTACACTAGACGGACTGCCGACCAAGGTGAGAATTTTCTAAACTCTACATGTGCTCTCCTGCAAATAAAAAATATATAGACATTGCTTGTAAAAATCTTTTGCAGGGGCAGCGACTTGCTTGTAAAATCTTTTAATTCCTGCAATTCTTATTTCTGTATCTGTATTCATTCGGTTAAGGGCAATACCCCAATTCATATAAGGTGAGGGATTTCATCACCCTTTCCTTAGCCCACAAACTGCATTCATCGTAGAATCTGACTAATAATAACGGTTAGACGTTGGATATAAGGGAGTCGCAGGCTCATCTAGGGCTAAATTGTATTTTGATAGTTGATTCATTTGGAACGAATTATTTCTTGGTGTTTAGACTACGGCAGAGAAATAACCGTTTATAAATATTACGGTGATTCGTAAATATTATATCGGTTGTTACTCTGAAGGTACTTAAACCTTCGGCTGCATTGCTAGGGTGATTCCTGGTGCACCGATAACTCCTGTCCGTTAACTGGCTGAGAAATCTTTTGGTCTAAGTAATCAAACGTGTCATTATATAACTTTGGGTTAGGAGCTATTAAGGACAGAAAATTTCATTGTAGCTAATTTCTGTGTATGATTGTTTTGTGAAAAAATAATTCAAAATTCCTTAAAATTCAAAATTTCATTGTAGCTAATTTCTGTGTGTGATTGTTAGTCTATAGGTCGTACGTTTCCAAAATACTCCCATTTCCAAAACATTTTTTTTCCTCACCTCTTTCCAAACTCCTTCATTGTTTAAATTTCCTTGACGAACTCTCTTCTTCTTTCTAGTGCATGCAAACTTGGACCCGTGACCAAGAATCCCATCATTTGTTTAGAATCAGACCACCTTCCCCTTCTTCAAAAACCAATTTTCCCAAACAACCCTTAGAAATGGGTAACGAACCTGCACCTCGTATCTTGATGGACAGAATCCTTCCCGATAGAGTTTCTGTCCCTTCTTGCATTCAGTTACCCAATCCTGTGGGTAACCACTATGAAATCCGATCGAGTCAGATAAACATCCTTCCCAAATTCGGAAATTTTTCTCATGATGAACCATATAGTTTCTTAACGAAATTTGAATATGCTTGTGCAACCTTTAAATTACAACAGTTATGTGAGGATGGTATTAAACTTCGTTTGATTCCGTTCGCACTAACTGACTCTGCAGAAAAATGGTTTCGCAGCTTGCCCCCAAATTCGATTAAAAAATAAGATGAATTTACAGCAGTTTTCCTTAAAAAGTTCTACCCCCCAGAAAAAACAGCTAGATTCAGAAATGAAATCACAAATTTCCACCAAAAAGGGGGTGAATCTTTTTGGCAATACTTCGAAAGATTTAAAGAACTGCTGTTGAGTTGTCCCCGTCATGCTTATGAAACATGGTCGCTATGTCAAACTGTATATGATGGACTTGATAATAGTACTAGGCAAATGTTAGAGTCCATGTGTCAGGGCAATTTTCTAAAACAGACTGACGTAGAAGCTTGGGAATTTCTGGACGAGTTAGCGGAAAAATCGAAACAATGGGAACGAACCAATGAAAAATCTCTCTATTCGCGATCCAGTAGTAATTCTATTGAATCCTCTTCTTCTTCTTCTAATACTCTTATTGATGTTATATTGAACTTTGTTAGAACACACACTCAGTCTAATAACATTTCCCAAGCCATGTGTCACATATGTCTTAACTCTGATCATACGGCTGATGACTGTCCCCAGTCCTTGAGCAAGTGAACGCTTTCAACCGACCCAACAACCACCCAAATCTTTCTTATGGCCCGAATAACCCTCTGATGAACAGACCTTCGAATCGAGCATTTCCGAACAATGCCGTGAACCCTCCTCTTAGGCAAAATCAGTACACTTCAAACCATGCTCCTTTCCATGATCAAACGGTTGCTCCCCAATATGAAAAACGCCTTTCTACGATTGAGGGGAATTTATCTGAGGTGAGCAACCTATTAGCGCAAATGACTAAGCAAACTGTTGAAAATCAAAACAAGTTAGACAACTCCTTGCAATCATATATGCAAAACACGAATCAACAAATGAGTGAACTCCAAAAACAAATGTCTCAGCTTAACGCTAGATTAAGTGAACGGGAAAAGGGTACTTTTCCAAGTCAACCCATTCAAAATCCTAGAGGACAAAATTCAAACCCCAAACAAATTCACATCATTCAGGATTCAAACGTTAGTCAATTGAATTTTGTCACGACTCTTAGATCCTGCAAAAAGATTGACAACCATGTGGTCAACCCGAATGCTTTACCGGACGATCTTCCAAACCCTCTCGAAAATTCGACTAACTTAGATCAAAACATTGAGCCAATTTCTGACAAGGACCATCCTCAAACTCAAGTAGCGCAACCTACTGAGTTGTCTGCTCCATTTCCTCATAGACTCCGACCTAGGAAAAAGACGGATCAGCTAGAAAAGACGCTTGAAATATTTAAGCAAGTTAAAGTGAACATTCCTCTTTTAGATATTATACAACAAGTTCCACAATACGCTAAATTTCTAAAAGATTTGTGCACTCAAAAACGTCATACACATGTACCTAAGAAAGTGTTTCTAGCGGCAACTCTAAGCGAAGTCTTGTCCCAATCAATGCCAGTGAAATACAAAGATCCTGGCTGCCCCACAATATCATGTACTATTGGGGACAAGAAAATCGATAGATGCCTACTAGACTTAGGTGCTAGTGTTAACTTGCTTCCATATTCCGTCTATCGCCAATTAGGACTAGGAGAACTGAAATCCACCAAGGTTACCCTTCAGCTTGCTGATCGTTCAATAAAGAAACCTGTGGGCCAAAATCGAGGATGTGTTGATCAAAATAGGTGAATTCATCTTTCCAGTTGATTTCATTGTCCTAGAAACTCAACAGGTAAGCAATCCTGCAAACCAGATCCCTTTGATTCTGGGACGACCCTTCTTAGCAACCTCTAATGCGCTTATCAACTGTAGAAATGGGTCTATGAAACTTTCTTTCGGTAACATGACTGTCGGGCTAAACATCTTTAGAACCGAAAACTCTCCTAACTCTTATGTGGACCAGTTTTCTGAAATCCATGCTGTCCATTATAATGAATCTAAGCTCGACCATCTGAATAACGAAATTGAATCGAATTACGAAACCTTGTTTCAAGATATTCCCGAAAATGTCTTTGATTCGATTCCTGTCGAGCCACTCACAATTGAGTCTGTCCCTCAACCAGTTTCTTCAATTGAGTCGTCCCCAAAATCTGAACTCAAAGTGCTGCCCAGTCATCTTAAGTACGCTTACTTAGGAGACAACGGAACTTTTCCTGTCATTATCGCTTCTGATCTTACTTTAGAGCAGGAACAATTACTCCTTCCCATTCTTAAGAAAAATAAGGAAGCAATTGGTTGGTCTATGGCTGATATTAAGGGGATTAGTCCTTCGATTGTCCAACATCGAATCCACCTTATAGATGATGCCAAACCCACTCGTGATTCCCAGCGTCGACTAAACCCCATCATGAAAGAAGCAGTTCGTGCTGAAATCCTTAAATGCCTTGACAATGGAATCATCTACCCGATTTCTGTTAGTCAATGGGTTAGTCCGATTCATGTCGTACCTAAGAAATCAGGGATTACCGTGATCCAAAATGAAGCTAACGAGCTTATCCCAACCCGCACCCAGACCGGTTGGCGTATTTGCATTGACTATAAGAAACTTAACGCTGCAACACGTAAGGATCATTTCCCTCTGCCATTTATCGATCAAACGTTAGAACGACTAGCTGGTCATGAGTATTATTGTTTCCTTGACGGGTACTCGGGCTATAATCAAATCACTATCGCTCTTGAGGACCAAGAGAAAACCACTTTCACTTGTCCATTTGGTACATTTGCGTACCGTCGTATGCCTTTTGGTCTCTGTAATGCACCTGCAACCTTTCAGAGGTGCATGATTAGCATTTTTTTTAATATGATCGAATGATTTTTGGAAGTGTTCATGGATAATTTTTCCATCTTCGGGGATTCCTACACTGAGTGTTTACATCACCTGGATCTTGTTCTTAACCGTTGCAAAGATAAACACTTAACGCTTAATTGGGAAAAGTGTCACTTCATGGTCAAACATGGCATTGTTTTAGGACATGTCATCTCTAACAAAGGAATTGAAGTAGACGAAGCCAAAATTGAGGTTATCTCGAATCTTCCCATTCCCAAATCCGTTAAGGACATCCGATCATTTTTAGGTCATGCTGGTTTTTACTGTCGCTTTATAAAAGATTTTAGCAAAATCACTCGACCTTTGACCAGTCTTCTTGGTAAGGATATTCCTTTCGACTTCAATTCTGATTGCATTTCATCTTTTGAGCATCTTAAAAATGAACTTGTCTCTGCTCCTATCATCTGCTCTCCTAATTGGAAGCTGCCTTTTGAAATCATGTGTGACACCTCGAATTTCGCTGTTGGCGCTGTCTTAGGACAACGTATCGATAAGATTCTTCATGTAATTTACTACGCGAGTAAGGCTCTGAATGACGCTCAAATCAATTATACGACCACTGAAAAGGAACTCTTGGCAGTCGTTTTTGCTTTAGAAAAATTCAGACCTTATCTAGTTGGCTCACACATCACTATTCATACCGATCATTCCGCACTTAGGTACCTTTTCTCTAAAAAGGATGCTAAGGCTCGTCTCATTCGTTGGATCCTTTTACTTCAAGAATTTGACCTTACCATTAAGGATAAAAAAAGATCCGACAACGTTATTGCGGACCACTTGTCTCATCTTCCAAATGCCCCGTCTTCTTCTTTTCCGATCAACGAGAATTTCCCTGATGAACAGCTATTTTCTTTATCCACTGATCCTTGGTTCGCTGACATTGTCAACTACTTAGTCACCAAGCAGACTCCTTTTTGGTCTAAGCAGGATAAACACAAATTCTTTTCCCAAGTGAAACATTTTTATTGGGACGACCCCTATCTTTTCAAGTATTGTCCCGACCAAATCATTCGAAGGTGTGTTCCCGACACTGAAACTCATAGTGTCCTCTCTTTCTGTCATGACCAAGCCTGTGGTCACTTCGGTCCAAAAAAGACAGCCGAAAAGGTTCTCCAATCGGGTTTCTACTAGCCCAACCTTTTCAAAGACGCGTACGAATTTTGCAAAACTTGTGATCGATGTCAATTCTTAGGCAAAATTTCTAAACGGAATATGATGCCCCTAAACCCCATTCTAGAGGTCGAAATTTTTGATGTTTGGGGTATAGACTTCATGGGACCCTTCCCTAATTCTTTTGGGAACCTGTACATCCTCTTAGCTGTCGATTATGTTTCTAAATGGGTCGAAGTTGTTACATGCAAAACAAACGATAACAGGGTTGTTGTGCGCTTCTTGAAAGAAAATATCTTCTCTAGGTTTGGCACTCCTCGCACAATAATCAGTGATAATGGAACACACTTCTGTAATCGTTCTTTTGAAGCTCTCATGAAAAAGTATTCGATAACCCACAAGTTATCCATTCCTTACCATCCTCAAACTTGTGGGCAAGTTGAAGTATCGAATAGGCAGATTAAACAAATCCTTGAGAGAATTGTGAATCGAAATCGTAAAGATTGGTCCCAAAAGTTAACCGACGCTCTTTGGGCTTACCGCACTGCTTTTAAAACAAACTTAGGTATGACCCTTATCGGTTGATTTTTGGTAAGCCATGTCACTTGCCAGTTGAACTAGAACATAGGGCGTTATGGGCAATAAAAACTTTGAATCTTGATTTTGAGCAAGCAGGTGAACTTAGAAAACTTCAGCTTAATTAACTTGATGAAATTCGAAATGATGCTTATGAAAATGAATGAATCTACAAGGACAGAACGAAAGTTTTTCGTGATAAATCAATTTTACGTAAAACTTTCATTCCAGGTCAAAAAATTCTGTTGTATGACTCAAAACTGCATTTATTTCCGGGTAAGTTAAAATCTAGATGGATAGGACATTACACTGTACGGACTGTTTTTCCATATAGTGTGGTAGAAATTGAGAATCCAATCGATGGATCATCCTATATGGTCAATGGTCAACGCCTTAAACCTTACTTGGAACCAATACCCAACCAAGAGGAAGAGCTCATGGTCCTCCATGAGCCACATTACATTAGATAAGACGCACTAACCCTCTTTTGTACATATGTAAATATTCTCTTATTTTCTTTCCCTTTCACTAAGATATGTCTGATTAACGACTGTGAGGACACAATCACACTCAAGTAGGGGGGATTTACATTGCAGCAGCAATCAAATTTTATGAACTAGGTCATTCATTGAACAAGGATTAACTTAAATTCATAAATAACACCTTGGTTCTTGTTTGATAAGTTGAATTGTTGGGTGATGGGAATGAACATTATTTATTCATTGAATTGTAATGTGTCTTTTTAAGATGCTAGCTTGAGACTGTGCAGACGTTAGTCGTGTTCTGGAGTAAGCGTGTCAACCCTTGTTATACATGTTAGAATGTGCAAGTAAAAATGATCAAAAAAAGAAGAAGAAGAAGAAAAACAAATAAACAATGAGTTTGCACCTACATATGTTGGATTTTCTGAGTTCGTTTTCATGCATAATATTTTTCTCACTCAAATTTTCACACTTGTAAGTTCTAAATTCCACTTGGCCCAATTAAGGAGAAATGACTCATTATAGCGTTCTTCTTCGATACCCCACATTATTCAAACCCAAGTTTTAGTCAATTTACATCCATGTTTCGACAAGTTTATCTTATATTGGTATACCCAAGAACCTTTGTTTAAAGGTCAAAAACGTCACTTTTTATACCAATATTACACCACCCATTCCGTACTTGTTTTAAGGTAGGATAACCATATACCACATCTTATTTTTTATGGTTTATCTATCTTTCGAAACTTTGCTTATCATTCCTTTCAGCTTTTTGTATAACATCAATCCAGACTTGTGTGTTGAATTAGAGTTATAGGAGTAGAGTGACTAGGGCACAAAACTTTCCTTTCATGAAGTGTTGGTTATGATTCGCTTAGTAAAGGAGGAATCAAATGAAATAATACGGTGTCATTCCATTCCATTTCCGCTCATCATTCATCATGCAAATATGAAAAAAAAAAGTGAAAAAAAAGAAGAAGAAAAAAGAAAAAAAAAATATGAAATAAAGAGAGAGTCTCTCTGAATAAAATAGTCATTCATCATTCTTGACTATAAAGCATTCAATTCCATTCCATCCACATCCATCGTACCATACTTGGAAGCGAGGATTGTAGTAGAGGAGACGAAAGGAAATAAAAATGTTCATATGTGCCTTAGTATTACTTTATCTTTTGTAGCTTGAAGTTCAACTAATACACTTGCCCTCTTATCTATAATATTTTTAGAACTTACAAAAAATTTCCTTCATCTATGCATAACTCATATCCAATACATTACAGTTACATTGGTGCAAAAATTTTTGAAAAAAAAAGAAGAAGAATAAAGAAATGATTGGGTGCACATTGTCGATTTGTAGAACTTTGGTTGACACCACGCTCTTAACCTTCAAGACAATTACAGTGTTATCAAGGAATTACGATTCAGCTTGAAATTTTTTGTTCATTTTTGCATTAATTATGGGATGGACAATTTGGGGCTAAACCGTTATTATTGAAGTTAGGCGAAATCCTTGGAATATGAAAGACCTTAATTATATTATTTGATTAATCCGCGTACACAAGGCGCTTGGGATTTTGTGGGTAGTATCCGCTGAAAACCCTCACGAGACAACACTCGTCCTACTAGGGACACCTAGAGGTTTAACGGCTTGTTGCATATGCTAAATGCAAACGTGTTTCCTACGAAAGTGTGACATATCTTAGTTTAGTTTATTTGAGGACAAATAAAAAGATAAGTGTAGGGGTATTTGATATACACGTAAATGTGTATATCTTATCTGCTTATTTGTCTTGTTTTCTTTTTAAAAATAATTAATATTGTGTATTTATGGCTATGTTTTCAGATTGTTGATAAAAAGAATGGTTTAGAGTATTTGATGGATAAAGCATGAAGAATTTTCTTAAAAAGAGTGAAGTTTGAAATTGCTAAAGCATGAAGAGTTTAAAGCTTGAAGAACGGTTGCAAATAGAGTTCATTTAGAAAGATTTGGCTCAGTGAATACTCATGCCGTGTTCACATTGGCTCATTTGAAAGGCCTCTTACTCATGTTGCATTCACATTAGCTCCTTTGTAAGACCACTCACCCTACAGCTGCGTTCACACTGGCTTATGTGTTATTTGGGCTAATTCTTTAGTCCCACATTGTGTAATTTTCCAAGCATCCTTTGTCATATCAGCTATAAATACACTTTATCTCATTCATTGTAAAGACACACTTAGTTTTATTCTGTAATTCTCTTCTTGGAATAAAACTCTTCTCTCTTTCTCACAGTTGTTATTTTATTTTATATTTTATTTATGTTCATGTCTGTTATTTTCCTTTTCTCTTCTTCTTTAGCTATGTCTAGCTAATCCCCTTTGATTAGGGGGTGATGACGCTAACAGATATGATTCAACATGAATCACATAGCCAATAGATGAGGACTATATACATGTAGATCTGGATCTGAATAAAGGGTTAGATCTGAACCTTCATATTATGTGTCGTTTAAGAGCTAGGCTCCTTCACAGGGTATATTCATGTTTGATCTAACAATTATCAGATTTAGATCTAATTTTAGGGTTTTAGAAATTAATTTGTGAATCTGTCATGATAGTCTATGGTTGTTTAAGAGCTCAACTCCTGCATAGGCTATGCTTGTCGTTATTTACTTATTTGTTTCTATGAATCTATTTTTCATTGATTCGTGTTTGTGACAGAAACATGAATTAGATCTATATTTATTTGTTGGCTATTGATGAGTGTGAATCTAATCTATGTCATTATCCCCTAATTGATTTCTCCTATTATATAAATCTCTCTTTTTATTTAATTGCTGTTATTTTCTGTGTTTTCAATCTATCAAAATCTTGGAATAACTTGATTGGATTTATTAATTAAAATATTTTTGGTCCCAGAGTTCGACACCCTCTACAACAATCCTTGTTGTTTAGAAAAGCCGAATGGATTTACAGTTGTTTACAATTGTATAATTTGTTCGCAAACAACACCCTCCTGGCTACACAGATCCTATACATCCAACACATTTATGTAAATTAAACAAGGCACTGTATGGGTTAAAACAAGCTCCAAGAGCTTGGTATAAAGAATTACAACAATATTTAATTGAGTTGGGCTTCAAGAATACGGTCTCTGATTCATCCATGTTCACATTGCACAAAAATGTGACGTCATTTATCTGTTGGTTTATGTGCATGATATTATTGTTACAAGTAATGCAACTCATGCACTGGAAGCTTTTATAAAAAAATTGGCAACACGTTTCTCACTCAAAGACCTTGGAGAATTGTCTTACTTCCTAGGAGTGGAAATAGTGCCTCATCTAAAAGGTATTTTCTTGAGTCAAAAGAGGTATATTGCTGATATTTTGCACAAAGCTAATATGGACGATGCAAAACCAGTTGCAACACCATTAGTAGCTCATCCTCCATTAATTATACATGGAAACCTTCTCAATGATCCTACCGAGTATCGTACATTGATAGGTAGTTTACAAAATTTAAGTCTTACAAGGTCTGATGTGGAATTCGCAGTGAACAAGTTAGCTCAATATATGCAACGTCCAACTGAGGAACACATGAAATCTCTGCATCGTCTTCTTTGGTATCTAAGTGGTACATTTAATATGGGTTTAATTATACACAAAAATTCACCTCTCACACTCCATGCTTACTCTGATGCGGATTGGGCTTGTGACAAAGATGACTACATTTCTATAACAGCATATATAGTCTATTTAGGCAAGAATCCTATTTCCTGGACGTCAAAGAAGCAGCGTACAAGAGCTAGATCATCTGCCGAGGCCGAGTATAGGGAAGTGGAAAATGTTATTACCGAAATTCTTTGGGTAGGAAATTTATTAAAGGATCTTGGTCATAACCTAACTCTCGCACCAGTAATCTATTGTGATAATGCTGGAGCTACATATGTGAGTGCTAATCTGTTTTTTCATTCTAAAATGAAGCATTTGGGATTGGATCACCATTTTGTCAAAGAAAATGTGCAAAGTGGAAATTTGAGGGTTTCTTACAACTCCACTAATGACCAGCTAACAGATACCCTAACCAAGCCAGTACCACGTACCTCCTTCACATCATTTGTTAGCAAAATCGGTCTTTCATCTTGGCCGCCCGTTTTGAGGAGTCGTTATAAGGATTGACATAATCTATGTCAATCTCTGCATATACGATATGCCATAATATGACAAAATATAATAAATATCATTAATGATATTTATTCCATAATTGTTGCAGTTATAATAAATATGATGAAATATATTAATTATCATGATAAGGATTGACTGCATGTATTTGTAACTTTATATATTTGTGATTCATGAATAAAAAAAATGTATCGTTCTCTTAAGTCTTCATCAGATCATTCTACAGTAAGCGTCAAAATATATGGTTGCATGGATAGTTTGAAATATAAACATTTATTATGCCATGTATGAAGATGAAAAATATCCATGTATTTTTCTTACTATTATGTAGATTAAAATCCAAATTTCCTGAAACTCAAATACCAAAACCCTGTTTTATTATTACCAGGGTAAACCCAAGTTATGTAGATGAATTTTACCATACTTGTCTTTTTAATTGATGAATTACACTGATGCTTTATGTGAAGCCAGAAATTCATATTTTAATTAATTGTTGAAGATGAATATAGTCTTTCCAAAATTACAGTAAAGAAACAGAAAAACAATTTTGGAAAAAAGAGTTTTTAAATATTGAGTTACAGTGTCATTGAAAATTATCGTAAAGTTACCAAATACAATAGTGTTACAAACCGTAAAATGAAGAACATGGAAAATAATTTCATCATGCAAATTAAGGCACAAGGAAAATTAAGATATAAGTGTATTGAACTGGATAGTAGGCTTAAATATCAGTACTTATGCAAAACAATAAGAAGAATTAAATGGGTGTATTGCTCTTTAGTATTACAATATATGCATCTTCACCTAGCCTTGCATTCAGTCATTCAAACTTCATGTATATCGTATTATTAGCATTATCGTTGTCAAGTAGCATGTCATTTTATTTTCTTTGTTATAGCTGATTTTATGGTATTTACTACTGTTGACCTAAATGGTTTTTCTGTTTTATTTCTTGCATCAAACTTAGTTGTTGCATTTAACTTTTACTCTCTTTTTTAGTTCTATTCTCTTTTGGCTGATCTAAATCTCTATCATTCAGCTCGTTATTTGACAGCTATATATCATCAGCTAAAGCATATTACTATTAAAGACAACCGCAGCAAACACCATTTGTTTTGAACCAATCACAAACTAGCAGTGACCATCTATCTATTTCGGAAGCATGTATCTTTCATTTTATAAAAGAGTTCATATGCACTAACGTTTATATCAGTTGCAGTTAGTTCTAATTCATATTCAAGTCACATTTGAGCTGTCTGTATGCATTGTTTGACCTGCAGTGATTTTTAACAATGTTTGATTAGAATTTTGTTATATTTGCAAAAAATGGTGAAGAAAAAAAACAACGAACAAGAAGCTTACTCGCTATCAAAAAAATCTCTTAGAATTGGAAAACACATTCCACGAGCCAAATGCAATGGGAGAGCATACTGATCCACCTTTAGAAAACATAGATATTCGAAATGAAAGCACACCAAGTGCATGCACAGCTACACAAATTGATGAACATCTTTAAAATGCAATAGAAGTGGGTAGACCAATCGAAGATGTCGAACCAGAATTTTTTTCGAAAAAGAGGACTACAGTTCCAACTAAAGTGAAAAGACTTCCTTCGGATATTGCAAACTGAATTGAAGTTGAATTTAGTTCATCGGGAATAACTATTGGAAAAGGGACGGATGAATTATCTTCTTATTTAGGACCTCTTCTCCATGAGCACGTTCCGTTTACCATTGATGACTGGAGGCAACTTGGCGATGATTTGAAAGTAGTTCTATGGAAATCTGTTCAGGTAATTTTTTTGTATGTCAAACATTTCAACCGTGAACATATTTTGATACTAATAGCATTCAATATTTTTACTGTAGTGCCGAATATCTAAATAATGATATATTTGTTACAAAATTGAAATAGAATTTTATTTTAACCACCTGAATTAAATGTTTGTTACAAAATTGGCAATGCGCAAGTAAATAGTGTACTATATTAAATGTTTGTTACATTTACAATTGTATCACATATATTTGTGATATATTATTAATTCAGTTTATGATTTAATATGGTAATTTATGTTATATATATTATGCTAGCTTTATTGTTGCTGCATATTTGAAATAAGAATTAATTAGTTATACGTTTGTGAAACATGTTCAAAAAATGACATAAATAAGCAATAAATTTCAATATTAACTACACACACACACACACACATATATATATACACATATTTGATTTCAATTTAATACTACTATATGCAAGGGTAGGCATTAAACTAGCTGTTGAAAACCATTCTAACCCAAATGGGAAACCAGCACATGATTATCGTTCATCTATAAGAAAAATCACTTAGCTTTTATTTTCTTCCCTTTTGGCATTTAGCATAAGTAAGATTATTTGCATGCATTTGATGTAACACGTATACTAGACTTGATCAATGTTATAGGCTAGATTCAAATTTGACGAGGAATGGCAACAGACTCCCATTTTTCAGTAAATGGGATGTGTTTGGAGGTGTTCAAAAAGAAAATTCATTAAAACATTATTAGAAGCAAAAACCAAGGAGGAGCAACTTCAACTTAAACCATAAAACATTGCAGGTGTGAAGGAATGGAAGAAGTTTATTAAGTCAAAAACGAGTAAGGAGTTTAAGGTAAGTATAATGTATTTTTTATAATTTCTTATATGAAATATAAGTGTTCGTAAAATGTAGTAACGAAGACAATAGAGCCGTTACAATAGAGCTGTTAGAGTGTGAACACGTTTTTATCATATTTAGCATGCTTTGTCATTATCTACTAGCCATTAGGCTCATGCATACTTGGTATATTAAATACTAGCCGTTATGCTCATACATATTTGGTATATTTTGTACTAGCCGTTGGGCTCATAGCACTATATATATGTGCTCTTTGTATCATGTTTTGTATCAATAAAAATTGCAATTGTTCCTCTCTAATAACTCTCCTCCTCATCCCTTAATATGCAGACTGACTAATCAATTGATTAATACCTTGTAATCTAATTACGAAGTGAAAATTTTAAATCCATGAAGGAGAAGCAAATTCCGCACACATGTAGTCGTCGAGGAATGGAACGACTAACCGAAGATTTGGTAAGAAAAATATCTGATTTATTAAATATGGTTATTATTTTAGTCTAATGTTATGTCTCTTTTAATGCAAAAAAGAAGAAAGTATCGATCCCTCTTCCATTTGTAGATCTGATGTTTGGATTAAATCCCGCACTCGAAAAAATTGTGAACCAGTAAACGAGCATGTTGCAAATACTGTTGTAAGTGTCATATAATTTTTATTTGAGCATAATATTTTTAAAACATAATTTATGACTCATCTACAAAATACAATTTGTGTTCACTTTTGTAGGAGAAAATAAAAAATGTTGAAAATGAATTCGAGTCTACCACAACATGCAAGTTCAAAGAAAATGCTCTATCACTAGTTTTTGGCCAAGATAGGCTGGGATGACTACGAAGATTGGGAGGGGTGTAACCATGACCAAGGCAGTTTTGTCACAAATCAAAGATAAGCAAGTCGCTCAATATTAGTATAAGATTTTAGAGCTGGAGCAGTTGGTATGCATGTTAATGAAACATCAGGTATGATCTCAACGCTGGCTTCTTCTCTTTCTTATTATTGAAGTTTTGGAGAATTAAATTCAAAGGACATTACAACTGTGTGGTCAAGCAGAACCATCAACTGTGGAAAGTAAATCTTTGCATACAGTTGCAAAATTTTAAACATAATGCTTTGTAAAACACACTGAGATCTATCTAATATTTAATTGGTTGAGACTAGCGACTAAGTGATTTCAGCATTGGGTGATTTGCAGTCGTGGTCGTGTTACTTGTGTACAAATAACCAAAGTCATAAATAAAAAGAAAAATTGATATCCAACTGGGCAAAGTTGATTCTTTCAAATATTTGGTACTGTAATTTATGACTAACCGGTTGTAATTATTTTTAAGATGGATGCGTTAACAAGATCATCTTCACAAAAGGTTCATTTATATCATCATAACATATTCGACAGGACAACTCAAATTGTTGGTTAAACATATTATTTAAGTTTTGGGGAGTTAAATTCAAATGAATGAGTTCTAAAGGCACATATTATTTTCTATGAAAGTAAATAGATCACTCTCTCTCAATGCAAACTTCGATAACTTAAATTTTAAAAATAGTATCTCAACGCAGACTTCAATTACTTAAATCTGAAAAATAGTAGCTTTTCCATATCATTTTGATTGATTATATTGAAATGTTACCTTCTAAACCTAACATAAAATATGATCTAATATTGGAAGTTAACAGAAAAGTTAAAAAAAATCACTACAAGATTTGGTCACTGGTTGTTATTGCAAAGCTCGCTATAATATACACGTTTGGTAAAACTTCACTACA
The DNA here is from genome assembly GCA_030737875.1 of Allium sativum. Taxonomy (NCBI): domain Eukaryota; kingdom Viridiplantae; phylum Streptophyta; class Magnoliopsida; order Asparagales; family Amaryllidaceae; genus Allium; species Allium sativum. Next base: position 888,752,791 of record CM060916.1, on the reverse strand, counting down.
AGTTTAAATTCCCTAATATATTTTCAATGTTATTGATTTTGTAGGGAAAAGAAAGTTGTGGAGAAGAAAGTGTATATCGAATGGTAAAAATGTATCATATTAAAGTCAAAACATTATACAAAATGTGATATCTAAATCAACAATTATGTAACTTAGTTTTTATTAATTGCAGAGTAAAGATAGTCAAATAGGTTACAATTGCAGTCTACTTTGTTGGCACAAGAATAATGACGAGGCTGTAGTTGTAGGAAATATTATGTTAGTTGATCCGAAAGATCTATTCAATAGAGTACCTTTAGGCCCGAATGCCATATAAATTCTATTAGTTCATCTTATGAAAGACGAAGCTTTTTTGTGGAGGCCTTCACCTGGTTTCGTATACATAAAAGATGCTAAGGATGAGATGGTAGCATGGTGAGCTAATAGAGTTATTATCCGCACAAGGGAGAGCTTCAGAAAAGAAAATGAGATATGTAAAAAAATGTAATCTCTCTACGAATGTGATTGCCTTTCATTACAGGCCATTTATTAGCAGATTTAGTAACTTTATATGTAATTTTGGACTGCCTTTGATTATTAACCAGATCATCTTGAGTTTGAGAAGTATCATAACCATTCTTATTTTCTCTATCATTACTCATAGTATTACCCTTCCTCACCTGGTGCATTTTAACAGGGAAGCCAATGACTTGAGCAATTCTTCTAGTAATTTTATTGGTCTATAAATCAATACAAGATTAGGACACTGAAATATAAAATATGTCATTATAGGATTAAAGAAAATCGACAAACAGATTCGACAGTCAACTAATTTTTGTTTCCAAGCTCTGAAATGTAAACACTAAATGAAATATCTGATTGTAAATGTTAAATGCCTTTAATTTTTTATTTGATAGAGCAAAACAGATAGCATGGAAAACAAATGCAAGTTGTTCGACTAGGCTGGAAGCAAAGAATTGATTGCCGAGAGACGAGTGTACTCAAGGGAATCAAATCGAATTTTTAATGGCATTCCTCTTGGTCCAGAAGCTACGATTGTATGGGTGGACAATCTGAAAAAGGAAGATGTTTTTTGTGGAGGCCCATTATAGATATGATATGTATCGAAGAGGCCTTTGGCAAGAAAATAGCTTAGCCAACATCAAAATTGGTTTTTGAAAACACAACATCACCTAGCATTGTGAGCAACGTTCCAACGTCTACTACGGTAATATGTTTATATTGCTAATATCAATTTATAAAAAAATCAATAATGTGTAACAATTTTTTATATGATGGAGTGCAAATATCATGGTGAATAACAACTGTAAGTTATTTGATGTGGAGGGCATGGGAAAAATAGTTGTCGAAGGCACTGTATCTTCAACAAATCCAAATGATTTGATTCATTCTATTCGACTAGGACCAAATGCATGAAGAATTTGGGTGGATATTGTAAAAGTTCCGAATGCAACTCTATGGAGACCTACAACAATCATGGAATGCTTACCAAATGCTTTTGGTTTGACGGTAGCATGGCCTATTGCGAATGTTAGAGCGGATTCAACTTCTATATAAGTTTCAAACAACCTTGTAAATATTTGTGTTTAGTAAATCATTTTAATAGTTTACAGTGTGGTTGTTGCTGTGTCAACGTTTATCATGTTCGAAATAACCCGAGAATCGCTTAGATGAATGAGTTGGAAATAACCCGAGAATCACTTAGATTAATTATAGTGTGGGTTTTTTTAGTTGTTGAACCGGGGTTTTGGGAATTCGTTCTATGACCTGTGAGTTTTTAATTGTTGTGTATAAGGCAGTGGGAGGAAGGAGACTATAGGCAATGACGAAGCATGAGTCATTTCACTTTTGTATGTTATGTTTGAGTTTGGTTTATATTTTTGAATAACTTGGTCAGTTGTTGAATTTCTTGAATCAACATCTGATATTGTAGTCATCAAACCATCTGCTTATTTCGCTTAACGTAGTTTTGTAGTCATCGAACCTTCTGTTCGTATATCAAATTTTTGAATAACCTGGTCATTTCGCTTCTGTAGTCATCACACCTCCTATTTTTTTATGTCTAATTTTGTGGAGATAGTAAATCTGACATCATAAACCTCAGCAATATGTGTGCACCCTCCATTTTGTCCATAATACGTTTGGTTAATTTTATATGATTACTGATCGTGACCACTCAAGTGATGATCAAATTTATATGACTGTCTGCTATTTGGTCTGTAATATGTTCCATGTCCAGGTCCATGATTCTCAGTTAGGACATAAATTTGGATTCAGAAAAGTATGAGAATATATTCATTGTCTTTAAGAATATGTTCACTATAATGTTTTATAGAACATGAAAATGAGTGGAACACATCTATATTAAGTTCAGTCCAACCCGTTTATGGACATGTTCCCATTTCGTACATATTACGTGTTAGGCTTCAATCCAGTCACTACAATCTACTTCAGCCTAGGTAAGATTCAGCATCTATGGTCCAGTCATTATCACTATTTGTATTCATCTAATCTTCAACATTGAAATATCGACATGTTCAAGCCAATGCACAGTCCATATCAGGTCATTAATTCATAATTCAATAACATATCCACCTTAATTCAGTATGCATTCCAATTCACAGTTATGCATCAATTAACTTTATCTTGATGCTTGTTTCTATGTGTCATTTCATTTTACATCAGCAATTCAGGTGCTTCACTTCAGTTTTCATTTGGTATCATCTCATTGCCCCAGTGAATATTTCATTTTTATTCAGTGCAGCTTTGGGCTTGGTTTCAGATTACTTTAGTCTATATTTGTGCACATTTAGCTTTCTTATCAAGCTTTCATTCATGAAAACTGTTTTATCGACATGTGTTTACTCTCATTTGAAAAATTATGCTCTAATTGAACAAATAAATTTTAATATTTTGGTTGAAGAAATAAATCATAATATTCACAGTTACAACAATGATAAATTTATGTAGCTTCCATCTCATTTAGATCCGTGTATACGTGCTTGCATGATCTCTAGCGTTGACGTTCCAGATAGTGTTAAATAGAAAAAAAATTAAATAGAAATCCAAATAGTGATTTAGTTGTTGCTAGAGTTAGATTTTTGCATTGCCTTTTTAAGTCTAGAGGCGAATGGTGATATAAAGGCAGGACAGGGTGGAATGATAGAGTACTGAATATGGGTGATTAGCATATGCAAAATTGTGATGAAAGAGGAGGCAGAAATTCGAAGGGGAGGAATAAGTTAATTGTATGAGTGCTTTAGATGTCAGATTTTGCATGATTTGAGATTTCTTATTGTCAGGCATTCAAAATTTTAATGCTTTTATAAATCTTAACAATCTCTCCCTGTTCGGTTTCATGCACATCAGGGTCGGGTTCTAGTTGTTGAATGGTTTCATTGACTTCAAGGTCTAGATTTGCATGTTTTCAATTTCATTCGCATTAGGGTCGATTTTATAAATCAGGGTCTGATTCAATGTCTAGGACAAAGAACATATATGATGTTATTTCATTTTTTGTTGCTTATCAATGTTGTTGTGTTTTCAATGACCTATAATATTTGCATGTTCTTTTGAATGCATCGAATTTTGCCTTCTTTTCTTAACCCTGCATGATCACTTGTGATGCTCGGTTTTCCATGCTTTTATTATGTCTGCTTTTAATTTTCTTGTCATGCATCTTTGCATGATTGTTTGTAGCATCTCTGTTTTGTAAGTTTTTGAAGTGCCTCCTTTAACACCATGGCGGGGACAGTTTAATCTCATGGTTCATTTTCAGATATTATGATAGAAATAAAACATCTTGAATACCAAATACACTGAAGATAAATTTAGTCCTGTCATAATATTTACTTTCGACATTGTCTTTTGCAGGATAGTTTTCTTGCTTCTTAGATAATGAGCATGAGTTGAGTAAAATTATACAATTCCGGACCTTTAAAGATGCAAGCATTTCCTTCCTCCCATATATGCCAAACCATAGCAGTGACTGTAATGCCAAACCATAGTAGGGACAGTTTAATCTCATGGTTCATTTTCAGGAATATCGAGATATATAACAACTATCTGTGGTGTGTATCACAAATGCATATTACTTCATTTGTATTCAATAGCTGGCGCAGTGTGTATCGCAAATGCATATTACTTAAAATAGTCAGTTTTCCAGCTATGGAAACTACTATCTCCATGTGTATTCATTAGTTGTATATGTTGTTTTAAATTTGTATTTACTAACTTTTAATTTTCATCTTTGTAGGTAGATGAAGGCTTTTGGGGCTCATTTTGGCGCGGTTAGCATGCAAAAAGTATTTGGTTGTACGTTTTGTCACTTATATAATATTTGATGCGACCTTGTTTTTAGAGCATGTATCTTTGTTGAATGTTGTTTGAGGATGGTTTATGTATATCGATTTAAACTTTGCTCATGTACTTGTGTTTTAACATATTTTATGGAAATGATTAAAAGTTATGCTTTTATATTATAGTTTTTAGTTTGATTCATATGTGTTATGCATATTATTGGATTAAATTATAATTGGATGCATCTTGTACTATATATTTGAATGGTGTATAGTCATAGCATGTAGACGTGCTATAAAAACAGAATATATAGACAACAGCGTTTAATACACGCTGTCCAATATTTAGGGAAAAAAGACATATAAGCTATTACAGCGTTTAAAAACTGCTGATGAAAAACAAATAACAGCGGTTCCAGAATGCTGATAAAACAAATGAAAACACTTTAAATGGCATAAAAAATGTTGTTGATATTATTCATAAATGCCGATGAAAATGTAAAATAATATCCTGCATAGTTTCAAACAACAAATGGAAAATGCTGTTGTGTATCAAAAACAGCACAATCTAAACGTTGTACATAGACCAGCTAACAGCATAGGACGAACGCTGTAAAAGCTAATTTTCAACTGTGACGCTGTTGTGTATCAAAAACTGCACAATCTAAACGTTGTACATAGACCAGTTAATAGCATAGGACGAACGCTGTAGAAGCTAATTTTCAACCGCGTTTAAAATTTGGTGTTAGAGATTATACATCAACGACCGCATGTCGTTAAACAACGTTTAAACCAATGCTGTTATAACTTTTAACAACGTTTTTGAACTGCTGTTAAAAGCCTTTTTTGTTGTAGTGGGTAAAACATGAGGAATCCTCAGTTGAAATGATGGAAGATCTCAACAATAGTTCAATGTAGGTCAATACTGATTTAGTTTCAGACATTAATACGGTGAACCAATGTTCTAGTCAATCAAACTCATTTTCTGATGAGTTAAAGAGGAACCGGAATGAAGCAAGGGTGGTATCTATAATAAGACTAGGTGTAGTATCATAGCCTTCAAATGAACCGGGTATCTACACAACAATGGAACAAATGAAGAGAAGTTCGCACTTTGTCAAACTTGTTGCAGAGCATTATCGTGATATTCTTGTTACTATAAAGGAAAGCACTAACAATGTATTTTTAACATCAGATCTTAATAAAGGCGTGGATATTTAGGCAGAAACTAGTTCACCATAGGAGGAGCACAATAGGAAATTCAAGTATTCAACATCGCAAACAAGTTAACTACCAATTCATCTAATAATAATGTTGACTTCTCTATTGATGTGCATGTTCCGGCTACAGTAACACGATCTGAATAATAAGTGAATTTCCTGCCTACCATTATGCCAACACTTGTAAAATAACTACACCCAACAGGGGAAGCAACATAATACATTACAATGATTCAAAAGCCAAAAGTTAGTATTTTTGTAAGACAGTAATTAGGACGAGGGATGCTTAAGCTTGAATAAAAACTTATGCAGGTAGGTAATAATATGCAATTATTATTAACAAGATATGTTAAAAAATCAAGTTAATTAGATAAAATAAATATTGGATGGACACGTGTACCCACTGGCCATATTCCACAGTTTTGGGAAATGAAATCCAATGAAGACAGAGCACAACATTATGGATTCCAAGATTATACAACCTGCAAGTTATCCTGACTAATATAAAATTAGCTTGGAAGAATCTCCAAAAGATTTTGTGACATGCTTTCTTCTAAATATGAGAACACGTTGACCAATTTTGCACCATCCCACCCCAGGAAGACTAAATGAAATTGCATTTTAGCGTTAGCTGCTTTAACTCCAGAATATGTGTACCTTTGTAATTGCTTTATTTTATGGACAGAGCCAAATTTTGTACTTGTTAATATTTTACAATAGTTAACCCATGTAATTAAGGTAATGATAGGTAACTTCTAACATTTTATCAAAACCATGCTTTGATTAGTTTTATTATGGTTCTTGTATTCTTAAAATAGACCTAATGATTAACACTATTTGTATGATCTTGTAACAATGAACCTTTTGAAGTGGTATACGGGCATACAAGTTCGTCAATCGGTGTGGACAAATGCATATGATCAAAACCTTACATTTCAAAGGATGAATACATCTTGATAAAGTGATATAAAACTGCCATCCATTTTGGATAATTTTTTTCTAAATGAGAAGTTTTCAATAAATTTTAATAATGCAACATTAAGAAAACAAAATGAATCAAATTCAAAATATAAAAACATGTGACTCAATGTGTATAAGTTGTTATCCAGTTTAAAAACCACGATCCAAGTATAGTAAAGCATGTGGTCCAAGGATGTTAAAGGTTGTTTATGTCAATGGGTCGTTCTCGAACCAGCACTCATGGGTCGCCTACGATCCATGATATTGAAGGAAGCAGCCCTTAAGACCACATATAACTTGTGACGACCCAACATGTAACACCCCGTAATTTTAAAGGACATTAATAATAATAAACTAAAGAATAGTAAATCAAATATTAAGAATTAAGTAAAATGGACTGTACCATTGTGCTCGTCTCAGAATTCTGATCAAGATAGACTCCGAGTTTGCGTAATACAGCCATCGTATGAGAAAGATACAAATCTTATAAGTTTGCATACGTATAAGGAGAATACACGTAAATAGAACAACCAAAATTTTCAAAATATTTCAAAAGTACAAAGCGGGAAATAGAGGCGGGCGTAGGTGGGAACCAGACCCGTTAGGGTCTGCCCCACGCCTGGTCTGGGTCGACCCATAGGTTGACCCAATATCTGGTGGGTCGACCTATGGGTCAACCCAAGGGTAGACCTAGATGGGGGTGGGTCGACCCAACCGAGATCTGGATGAATTCTTCTGTCTGAACTTGGACTTGTTTGCTTGATGGGTTCATTAGGGGTAGGCTATATACAGGACAACATTTCTATTTTTTTTCTACACCTAAAACAATGGAGACGATGAGATGCTGCCCCTGCTTGGATTGAATTAGTCTGTCTTCTTCAACATCAACCTATATACATATATCAGAGACATTTCTTGTACTTCGATCCAATTTCTGTGACTTTATGTTACTTTTGGATATAAAAGTTTAACAGTAACCCTAACATGTTCATAAACCTGGATCTAAACGTATACCTGTTAAGAATCTGATTCATACCTAAACAGTTATGCTATTATTACATGTATTCTTTTGCACATCTGTTCTCTTGTTCAGTTTTTATATGCCTAATTCTGTTATTACATGCCTATTTCTGTTATTATATGTCGATTTCTATTCTTCTTCCCCCCTTATTCCTATTTTATTTTTATAGCCTAGGCTACCGTCGAGCCTAGGACATTATCGCTGAAATATGCATACAAACGAAATTGGGATAAACTGGGACTGATTAGGAATGATATATTGGGGGCATATCTTGTACTATGAATCATGACTGGAAATTGGGGAATAACCCATACTGTGAAATATGTCTAAAATTTGGGGGGCATATCTTGTACTGTGAATTATGACTGGGATTTAGGGGTATGTAAATCTGTAGGCTTAATTTAAAGATTAAGAGAAACATGTTAATGAAATTGTAAGTAACCCGTGAAACTTATTTAATAAGTAAACATGTTTAACCTGTTGGGGTTAAGCAAACCAATTTAATATGTTAGGTTTAAATGAACCTATTAACCTGTGAAACTTAACCTATTAATCTATAGGGGTTAGGAGAACCTGTTAATCTGTTGGCTTAACCTATTGAAAATCCTAGTTAATTGGGGGACACAAGTTTAGGGGTTTAACTTGTGTCATCTACTGTGTGGGACCCATATCAGTCAGTAACCCATTCTGGTATTAAACGGGGACCCTGCACTAGGTAGGGGTCAGGGCACACATATTAAACTGATTATAAGAGGTTCTTATGAAACGGGGTGTGTACGGGCGCGTTCCAACGGAGTATGCATGAGTCTGGTCTATAGGGGGAAATAAGACGTTGTAGCATCAGTAAATAAGTCTGTGTCCATCTGTAGGTTTCCAGTTTAGGAAGTAATACACCCTACTATGGGGCCGACACAGGGTATTTACAAGTTAAGGATTTGATCGCTTGGGGGTAGTGGTTAAGGTACCACTACAAGAAACTTGACCTTTACCTACCAATATTTTACCTACCAATAAATATAGGTAGGTACAGAGAACATTTATCTACCAATATTTAATGGTAAAATTTATTGGTAGATAAAGATTGTCAATGTTATAAAATTGTTGAAGGATGATTATCTACCAATAATTATAGGTAGGTAAAATGTATTATCTACACTTATACATAAGAGGAAGTTTTTTTGCGATTAGCACCTACATTTTTCTCATATCATTTTAAACTTTCATTAAAATTAATGCTGAGTTGTATGATGATGTGTCAAAAAGTGGAAAATAGGGAGAAGGACAAAGTTAACAAAAAAATTGGTGAAAAGTACAGAAAGTTTATAATTTAGTGAGAAGGACAAATGTTAATGTAAATGGGAAAAGGATAGTGGGCCCCTTAAATTCCACCTTTAGTGTAAATGTGTCTTTCTCCCTAATTTTGAAACTTCTCATACTTTTCACTAATTTTTCTGTAAAGTTTGTCCTTTAAAAGAAAATCCTCGTGTCAAAAAAGTATATTAGCAATATTTTTGAATTGAAGATTTTGTTTACATATCATAACAATGTTTTTTGTAAAATCATTTCTTTATTAATTATTAATTATTATTTTTAAGTATGAAATAATTAACAGTTAATGAATTGATAAATAATAATTAAATTGTAAACAATTAATATTAAATAACCATTTGTTAATAACTTATCATACATTGTTATTTTTTTCCAAACAATTGACTACAAAAGTTTTAACTTTAAATTTTTCTAAAATGTTTCACAATTTCACACTAATATGTCATCATCTCAAATGACAAACATATTTTCTCTAATTTATCGCAGAGACGAGTTCATACTATCCTCTCCGGCTATAAATTTAATAGCTTATTTTAAATCAAATCTAACGGTACAAATCTCAATCCATGTGATCTCTTTTGTGACCTCAATCCACGTAGTCTCTTTAGATTGGTCACCTGTAGAATAGGATGTTTAAAGCAAAGATGGCATAAAATTGCATTAACAATGAAAATACAAATTTGGGCATAAAGTGGATTTCGGTCATTTTAATTTTTAGTATTCAAAAAAATGGAATATTCCAATCGTTTTCTTTATGTTCAAAGAATTTGTGAAGGCTTTTTTTATTTTAAGTATCACAGACTGTCAATCTTATATTTGATAAGTAATTATTTATTGCCTAATAAGTATTATATACTGTCAGTCTTATCTATTGATATATTAAATAATAGTAAAGCACCAGAATTTCTTGCTTTCTCCTTAACTTTAGAGGTTCCCTGTCTTCTGCTTAATTTTCTCATGATATTTAATATTTGAATATTTTAATTATCAGTTAATTATTTAACTAAACCTCCCATATGATATATATTTAAAACTTATATGAATATCTACAAATAATTCATCGATTAACTTCTAACATTTTATATTTAGATCCATATATTTATATTAATTACATAATATAAATTTTAAACAGTTTAAATAAATTTAGTTAGCTAATATTTATTAATATTCCTAACAGATATTAAAAAAAACCATAATTCAGTATGAGTACGAATATTACGCTAATAAAAATAATCAAACTAATTTTTTATTCAATTACGATATATAAATCGCATAAAAAGCAATAATAGGTTTAACTTTTTATTGTTTATCATTTAAATTAAAATACATGTATTTAAAATGGTAAAATATATTTATCATGTGTTGCATTAAGAATTCTACATTTAACTTAAATACCTATATTCAAAATTATCACGGTTATTTATAAAATCCACTTCACATTCTCCTTTGTTTTACGTTTTAGTCCATAGGTTTAAATTAATTATGCAGTCATAAGTTTAAAATAATAAGATAAATATAGTTAAGTGAAGCTTATTGGTTTGGTCACTAATTACATTGTAAAATTTTCAATAATATGCATCATATTCATAATAATAAAATATGATAAAATTGCACTTTCATTAAACTAAAACACATAAGTCACAAGATACACAATATAACTTAAACAATAAGAATTTTAAAAAATATCTCTTTAAATTTCGAAATACACAGTTGTTCTTTCTCAAAATCATGTTTCAGACACACTATTATTTTAGCAAAGAAAATTTTAAAAAAATTGTTAGTAGAAACGTGAGATTAAGTACAAATATAATTTTTGATGTAAAACAAAAAATTAGCAAAAAAATATATATCAGAAAAGGTATCAATGACTTCGTCACACATTACAAAACTATATATATATATATATATATTTATAGCAAAAAACTTAATTTTAAAATTCCTACAACCTCTTACTGAACTATTTCAGTTCTCTTCTAATATTTTATATTTGACTTCATATTTTAGAGCTAATCAGGAATCTTAAAACTATAATTAAACTTAGTAAAATATTAGTTGTTGATGTATCAAATAAAACACCAATATAAAATTTTCACTATTCGCACAATATTCATATTAACAAAAAAAGGTATAAAATTCATTTGGATATACAAATACATGTGCTACATAACATAATTATATACCCATGCAATGATTGCAAATTTAATTTATAATTCATCTATGTCAATACGTTGATGCATTATATTATAAAATTATTATTTTAACTGAAATGCCTACGTTCTAAAATTTTATGGTTGCTAACAAAACTCATCTCAATCCTACACAATTTTGTAAATTTACATCAGTATATTTTTAGTTAACCATGTAACCTTAGTAATAATTTATTTCAATAAATCTAATTAATAAATTTCCATTAATACATCTAATAAATCCTTAAATGTGGTTGTTTCAATTTGTATATCACACTCATATTTAAAAAAGCAATCAAATATATTTTTTATTTAATAAAGATGTATAATTTAAATATCAGAAATAATATATATGAATGAAATTAACAAAACAAATTTATTATTCATCCAATAAATTTATTTACATAGTAGAATTCTATTTTTAACTTCAAATATCCATGTTTTAATATTTCTATGGTTATATACAACTTCATCGATTGTTTCCTAATCTTTAAAGTTTAGATCCATGTATTTAATTACTAATCAGGTCTCAAAACCAAAGTATTTTAAGATATTCTATATATCAATCGGATATTTATGCACATGCATACTAATAAAAACAGTAATAATTTTTTTTGTTTAACTATATAGATACATAAATCGCATACATAAATTTATGCACTTAAACAATAATAACAAAGTTTATTTGTAATTAGCTATAATCTTTTTATGTACATAAACAATAAATTTATCATACACAATGTTAGAAAAAAAACCAATTTTTAACTTCAAATAACTCCACACTAATTTTTTTGTAATTTGTTATAAAATCCTTCTCAATTTATTCATATAATTTGCTCTTAAGTCAACATATTTTAAACAATTACATAATTTCATATTTAACATATATAAAAGAAATAATTTAAATTATATTTGTTAATTCATCTAAAATAATCAAAACATGTCAATTTCAACAAGAATACTTGCTCATAGTAGTAAAAACATAATTTTTTTTTTACTTCAATGAAATATAAGTTACATAACGAATACCATATATAAAAAATAATAACAATAATTTATATTATTATATTTATTTTATCTAATTCATCGTATGTTATATAATAATGTTTCAAATATAACATTTAAATTTTAAAAGCTGTATTCTATAATATTATCGTGGTTAGACACTAGTGTATGATAAGAAAATATTTATTGCCTAATAATACTGGTACAGTAACCTATTCACACAAATTAAATCTTTAGATAAAATCTGCGGTAAGTCTTTACTGATTATCCTTGATTCACACATAATTACATATGCACTAATACACAAACAAATCCCGCTACTTCCCATCTTTACTACACAATCAATCAATAAAATAAAATAAACGAACAAGGTCACCATTCACGCTTCAGCAAGAAACTTTTTCTGCCATTCTCAAATCTATTCGTCTCCTTTCTCTCCCTTTTCTCCTCTTTTCATCGCTCTTTTCTCCCTCTACCCTAGCTTTCCCTATTACCGTTTCTAAGTAACTTGCTCTACTTATTTTCCATTTCGCTCATTTTTTCCAGATATTCTTTTTATTCACTAGTTCGCCCAATTTTTTTCCAAAACCCTCTGGTCAGCAAACAAAAGAAGGATTATTTTTACTGTGTGAAATGTACACCATATTTCTTTTTGTTGCTGTCAGGAGATCCAGTAGGAGGAAGTTATGCAAAGATGGATGTTCAGTTTTTGATAACTGACTACCTTGAGATGAAACCATTCTCCTCAATTTGTGGCTTTCGAACTATTAAAAACTGCAATGCCTCATTAGCTGCTTTAGAAGAGACGGAGGTTTACATTGATGAACTTGAAGCACTAAGCTTGCTAAAGTCTTGCTTGACCTCACGGTCTCCGTTTGCCAATGTATTCAGTAACCAAAGAAGCAAAGAAGAAGGTTACCAGCTGAAGGGAGAGTCAGACCATAGCATCTACCTCTCATTCGCATCCTTATTATCAATGAACCGGCAGCTTAGAAGGGAAGTTGTCTATGTCAATTGGTTTGTTATTATGAAACTCTATATTTTGCTGTTGATGTTTTTTTTTCTTTTGTGGTAGTTATTATCATGCTATCTATTCTAGCATCATCGGTTTGATGTCACAAAAAAAAACTTTTTGTTTGCTTTTTAATTTATTTCAGTTTACTGTCAGTAGTCTATTTAGGACGACTTTTTATGGGCGAACCATTACGCTGGAGAGTATATGTAGTTGTAAGAAATATGTGTGTTTCCATTTAACTTCCATTTAAAGAGATTGCCCAGAAAAAAAAAAAGGATCCTTTTAGAGTTTCTTGATATTTTAAAAGCTTTGCATACTCATAGTAGAAACAAGCACTGTTTTATCATTTATCCCATTGGCATTTGCAGCATGGCAGATTGTCCTTATACGCTTATTGGCTTTAAGTTTTGACAGGATTGTGCTTATTGGCTTATCGGCTGACTTATACGCATCTATTGGGAGGAGATAATCACTTACTGTTGCTTTCATGGGGGAGTAAGGTGTGAGATAGAATAGTAGTGGGTTGGAATGTGTACAGATTTTCTATGAGGAGATCATTACAATACAGCTGCTAGAGATGTAAAGAGAAGAATGAAATTGGCATAAAGCTATGTTCAGATTTTAGTGAGATAGTGTAAGAAATCAAATGGAAAATTGATAAGGCCATTTACCAATGTCATGTTAGGCTAACAGCAAACCCATGCCACTTAACAAGGTGCGATCTCTATTTCATTTATTTGTGTATAAATCAAAGTTACTTGATGAATTGCAAAGTACTTTATAAGCTATATGTATTGTACTTTTTCTTCACTTAGCTGAATGAACAGGCTGCTTTGACTAAACTAAAAAAAAAGTATAATTGTTGTTGCTTCATCCTGTTATTGCTTCCTATGATGTTTTGACTTAAATGTTATACTTCGAAGTAGCAGTACCATGTACAGAACCATCATTGAGGTCAAGTTAAACGTCTTATTCCTACTTATCTTCATTAGAGTCTTCTAAATCTTGTGGATCATCTGACTTAAATAAAAATCGTTGCTCAACAAAATTGTTTTGCCTTTCACACCTACTACATATTTTATTGAAATTATTCCAAACCTCTGCAAATGATCTTGGCATGTTTTTTGGTTGTAGCGGGATAACGTAAGTGTGATTTACCTATTAGAAAATGCACAATTAGCAATATTTTGTTGAGCTTTTATATCACATTATGTATGAAGAAAGGAATCTAGAATTTCGTTGAATAATTTGTAGCATATTGTTTTTACTCTGTTACAGAATTTACAATGGCGTTAAGGTGAGTGCACGAAATAATTTGTAACAAGGGTGGTTGGTACAGAGGACACAAACATTTATTTTACCGCAGGGATGTGGTAGTCAAATTATAGATTTTTTCCTTAATGAAATCCTTGTTTCTCGTTCATTCACTTGTTGATATTTTGATTTTTAGTGTGAACATATACTAGCGGTATTCTTGAGACATATTTGTGTCAAATCAAACAAACAAAAAGAAAATATTAGAAAGGTAAACTAACCAGGGCTACTATCATTTATAATACCAGGTGCTACGTGTTGAACATGCAAGTTTTTATGTCATTGGCCTTACATGGCTTGAATTGGTTGCTGATGTTGTATCACCCTTTTGAAACTTGAATCATTGTTGTGCAGCTCTTTGAACCCCTTGAAGGTACATTATATAATCTGCATATAATTATCAGTTTATACACACCCTTTGGGTTTTGGGTTTTCGGTTTTAATTTTTAGCTGGTTATAACAGTATTTTTGTAATTTTTGCGTTGTTAGTTATGTAGGTCTTAATGGACAAAAGATGGAAAAATATCAAAAGCTAGCAGAGATGAGGATTTAGCCTGGTGGCCAAGCAATAGTTGTTATAGTAAATTATCATAGAATATGTTCTTTGTTATTTCTTGTAAATATGTGACAATATGTATAAAAGAATCAACTGTGCAACTTTGTAAATGATGTGAATATATAATTTGTATTGATTTTTAAAAATTACAAGACCAATTTATTTATATGTTGCCTATTGTAAAAAGGTTGTTCTGTTGTAGTGAAATAACTGTTATTACCTTTTATCTACACATAACCATTCAATTTGACGAAAATATGAATCATTTAATGAACTAATAAAATGATGTCATGTGTGTTATTACAATAACGCTATGTGGTACAATAACGTTATATAATGTAGATCATTGAAATAATGCCACGTGGCAACTCAGATAATGCCACATGGACTAATCAAATAATGCCATGTGGCCTAAAAAATGATGTCATATGCACTAATCAAATGATGACACATGGGCAAATTATTGTTTGACACATGAACCAACAATTAAATGCCAAGTGTCAGCATCAATATATGCCATATGTATACTACAACAACACCATGTCATCATCCATGTAGGATGACACATCATCATCCATGTCAGCAGCCACGTAGGATGACACTTCATCGAACACATCAGCCGATGACTCGTCATTTGAGTCATAACATAGTGGAGTCCATTGAATCTTTTACCTACCAGTATGAATAAGTGTAGATAAAACACTTTCTCTACTAAGATTTACCTACAAATTTCTATCAATTCAATATTGGTAGCTAAAATGTATCACCCACCAATATGTTAGTTTTACCTACGCTTACAATTAGTAGGTAAAGACCTCATTTTCTTGTAGTGTACATTTAGTCCTGTCTGTTTCTGTTGAGGTACCTGTTGTTTCTGTTTAGGTTAACACCCGTTATTTCTGTTGAGGTGTTTGTTATTTTTATTTGGGTAAAACCTACTACTATAGTACATTTAATCCTACCATTATACTTCTGTGGGGATTATTTTGTTTCTATTAAGTAATTAACGGATACCTAATTCTGTCACATATCTGTTATACTAGTATTCGTGCAGAGAAAAGTCTTTGAGAAGCATAATTCACTCTGTTTATTCTTATTATATGATACTGTTATCTCTCATCTATTTTATATGCTTGTCATGATACTTTTACTTCTTTATATGTTAAAAGTGACTGGACTCGCCAAACTTTATGTCTAGCCGGTTTTGTTTCCTTTTCTCTCTCTTCCACCCCCCCTAGGTTCTCAGGGTGGGAAGGCTTGGACTTGATTAGTACTCTATCTTCTGTCTCTGTTTGGATCTGGATCTGCTTTGATGTATCATTTTGACTACTTGTCTACTTTATTATGGCTATTACCGGGGATTATGATTTTACATTTATGTACTCAGATGGATTTTAACGCAAGACAGATGATTTGGTTTCAGTATTTTGGCCTTATGTTGTAACCAGATTTTGAAACTACGATGTTTTTCTGCTAAATAATGAAGTTTTAAATTTTCACTGCTATTTTATATCTGTCTTATGATATTCTGCTAAATAATGAATTGCATCCCCTCGAGGTTGCGATTTCTCACATCCCACTGGGATGTGATGCCTCTCCTCCTACTCTGGGATGTGAGAAACTCCAATGTATATATATATATATATATATGTGTGTGTGTGTCTGTGTCTGTGTGTGTCTGTGTGTGTGTAAATACGTACATATATATATACATATATATATATATATATATATATGTGTGTGTGTGTGTGTGTATATATATATATATGCATATACGTACCCACATATATACATGGCACACGTGTATGTGTATGTGTCTACGCGTGCATATCTCCACATTACACATATATATGCACGTTTTGTGAAACAAGGAACGACCGAGGACGAAATTTCCAAATTTCGAGAGATCGATATCTCTAACTCACGATTCCTGTCACGACCACATACACGGGTTTTCGACGTCACGATAATCAGTGCCAATTCGACTCGCTAATCGATAATATGCTTGTGAGTCTTAACGACTCGGGAACACGCGTCAAGCAATCAATTCCCCAACTTGATATCGTTTCTCGGGACTTCAATCGCATGGTCGTAAACCAACAACATAGTTATTACCCGTACTTTATTTTCAAATCCCGGTCGCATCGCGCAAACCCATGTGAAAACGTGTGAGCGTACGCAGGACACTATGTCGACAATGACTCGTTTACATAATTACATTGCGACTTAAATGAGAGTCGACGACTAACATTTAATTTTATGAGTAAGCAGGAATTAGATGTTCAAACGAGCTACCGATGAATCAAAATTCTCAACGCGCTCGACAAGACGGTCACGATCAAGTGATCAGCTGCCTAGATGTATCTCCATTTTCGAAAATCCAAATTTTCAACTCAAAGCACATTGTGTCAAGACATGATATACTTTGGCGGCAAATGTTAATCGGCATTTTAGTTCGGTTCCCAAAAGTATACTAGTCAAGGCTCGAAGTGTCGCCATGATGTTGAAGATTCAAGGCGAGGAAAGATCGAGCGAGTGAAAAAGCCTCACAACTTCACAAAATACCTACGTCGCATCCCTTACCTCGCGACTTGGCCATATCGCATCACCTACGTTGCATCCCTCGCCTCGCGTCATGCTGGCTCGCATCGCCTCGCCACCTGACTCTGTCGTATCACCAACTCGCATACACTCATATGTGAAGCGTATCACTCCTCCTCCTACTCAACACCACCCTGCTCATCGCATCTGACAGGATGCGATGGCAATCACACCTATCGGGTGCGATGGATTCACATCCTTTGGGATGTGACGTCATCACATTCCTCTGGATGTGATGTTATCACATCAAGAGGATGCGACACCTCCACAAAACACATCGCATCCCTCTGGGATGCGATTTTCGCATCACTGTGGGATGCGAAAATCGTATCCCACATGAAGGATGCGATTTTCTTCTTACCGGCATTGCGTGATACGATTTTCTATTGTACGTGACTCTATGGTGCGATTTTCTATTGTGTGGTCCCCAAATCCTACCTAATCTCACATAACCCTTCTACTATAAATATCGCCATGCTCATTCATTAAAAGGTTGGATTTTTTTGATTTGACATCTCCTAGAGATTCAAGAACTCGTCAATGGCAACCTTACTTTGAGAAAGAAGAAGCATAAAAACCACTTTTTTCCAAGACTCATATATGGCAACTATGACTCCGAATTACAAGGAAACACTTGTAATTAAATGCATAGATGATGTTCAAAGCTTGTAATCTATTGTTGTAAATAAAATATCAGCGAACTCCTTTAAAATGGACGTAGGCCACTCACGGAGCCGAACTAATATAAATATATTGTATTATTTACTGCTTTCTGCACTTACTTTCCCACGCGGAACATAATTTTCTAAGTAACGGAGAATCCTTAAGTGTTACGACATTTTATGTTGTCAAAAATTACCAGTGTAGTTATGCGGTTCAGTCAACAGTTTAAATTGTAACCGAACGGTATCGTTGCGATTCGGTTTAGTTTTCAACATCGTTTTCACGGTCCAGCCTAGATGGTTTTCGCATTGCATTGCGGTTTATGCTCATCCTGTTTATTATACTATATTGGATCTTAGCGTTCTTCTTTTTGAGGATTTGCCACTGATTTCAATATATATTTCTTGATATTGTCAGCCATTCACGTTTGTTCTGGATCTGATCCACTGACTATGTTAATGGAAGCGTTCAAAGAGGAAATGCTTGCAAAACATGATTGATACCAGAAAGTAAATGAGTAAGGGATGCATGATCATCGTATGTTAGACAACGATCTGCAAAAGCTCATGGAGTTGAACGTCACCATTAAGCTGCTAACAACCATTCAAATTCACCCAACACAACCATAAATTTAACAGTTTGCATTAATGCCGAAACAACAATGATAACCGGCCGGCGCCGGCTGCAGAAACAACATGATTCTGATGAAACAAACAACAAAGACCAAACTAAAAGACACATAATAACTGATGCATTACTTTAAAATCAAGAACACAGTTCAAAAGATGAACTGATTACTGAAGACAAATCATCTGCGGCAAGTCCATCTCTCATTTTCCATTTTCAGACAGCCTAAAGGACGAAACCATTGCTCTGGACTGATTGATTTCCATTTCAATTGCACCATTGCTAAAATCGTAGCTGCTGCTAGTTCCTTGATCGCCATAGCTTCTAATTTGCTGCACAGTACGAGGCCTGTTCGCACTTTCAGCAGCAACAGGAAACTGTGCTAAGCTTTGCATGTAATTCTGAAGGAGAATGCTACCCACTGTTCGACGTCTTCGTTGCCTGTTGTTATTAGACCACTTTCTTTTGTTTGCATTCCACCGATTTTTTATTGAGTTCTCGCTTCGGCCAGGCAGGTGTTTGGAAATCATCGACCATTTGTTTCCTAGTTCTGCATGAGTTTCAATTAAAACCCTGTCTTCCTCTTCGCTCCATTGGTCCTTCTGCCGGTGTTTAGATCGGTTAATTTTAAGACAAATTCCATGGTGGAATAGTATATTGGAGACTCGAATAAATAGTTCATATTTTTTATCTTGTACAACAGAAAAAATAAATTTAAAAGGCAAATGCAATACGGAAGAGCTGAGCAGGGAGGGGTAGCCAAACCTTGATACCTGGCCGGAGATGGTTACACCATCTCTCTCTGCATTGCTTCCCAGTTCGAAAGCTGAACATTCGAGCAATACGAGACCAGTCCTCTCCATGAAGGTTCACCAAATCAATTAACATCCTATACAAGTATAGAAATACATAGCTACTGAAGATGAATGAAGTAGACATTTAAAATTAGACAGAAGGACAATTATCGAAGTGGAATAGCAATTGGTGATGACCTAGGGCAAATGTTATGATGCATTATCTGTGCATTTAATCCTTCAAACTATATTATATATGAATACCATATACTCTCTCAGAATATAAATCAAAATAAGCATAAGGGTATTGTATTTTATTACCGATCTTCTTCCGCATTCCATGGCTGTCTCAACACATTTTCCTGACTGGCTCGGTTGGCGCTACTTCCATCAACGTAAACACGACGACTAAAGAATGAGTTGCCATGCTGCTCGACTAGTACCAGTGGGAAGGAACCACCCATTAAACAACGGTTGAAGCATCCTTGAAATTGCATTATGAAAACTGAAGAACAAAGCTGGAGAAGAGTGAATGGGGTTTGGTGAAGATGGAGCGTTTAGAGTGGTAAATTTATAATGAAGATCATGAAATGATAGCCGTAGATTTAGTTTAATCGAATGAATTAAAAAGTTGGTTAACATACAGTTCAGCACTTCAACTTTCGGTTTTACTAGAGTGCATGGCTTCTTGAGGATTATGCCAACCTAGAGTAACAGCCGAACATCCACACGTTATTATTTATTAACGTCCCATTTCTGGATGAATACCAAAATATACAGGGTAGAAAATGTAAAGAGAGATCACGAAATAAATGTAGTAAATTATGTTTTGCATTAATCATCTACTACTTATTAATCACGTTACATCTCTGGCTGAATTTGAGTCAAGGAATTTATAGTTCCTAGGCCGAAGTAAACTGAAAAGAAAGGGGATACGATGGCTGTAGAATTATCTTTTGGATTTTTGTCCGTGGCTCTCTCTTCCAGGATTTTTTTGGGGCTCTGTGTGTGTGTGTTGGGGGGGGGGAGGGGGGGTTGTTTGTGGCTGGAGTGGAGTATATTGTATCTCAATTGCTTAATTTAGAATATTTACTTTAAATCGCAACACCTTGATTTTTTTTTTTTTCCCCTTGTATTATTTGTATTACTAGTATTACCATACGACGGTGTAGAAAAACCGACCGCTAAAGTATTTAACATGAAATACAAAATTATCTATTAAAACATACATCAAGTCAGATTTTATTAAAAAAATTATATAGTACTTTAAGAGAAAATGGAAGTAATTAAAAATGTGAAAATTCAATTAAATTGAATTTTACATGTAAACCAACATGAAACTAAGAATATACTATCATAATATTGATTCGAATAAGTCACAAACATATACATATATTTTTATTATTTGTCAAGTAGGATCAGTGTAACGTTAATGTTTAGTTATTTTGCAACTATAAACCATTGATGAATTGAAAAAAGAAAAAGAAAAACAAATCAAATATAAGGCTAAAACATATCATCATATAAGTGCATAATTGAAAATACATATATTTTTATTGTATATCAAGTAGGATCAATGTAACGTTAATGTTTAGTTATTTTTCAACTCTAAACCATTGATGAATTGAAGAAATAAAAAAAAAAACAAATCAAATATAAGGTTAAAAATATCATCATATCAGTGAATATTTGATAGAAATAAAATAATTACAATAGTAGATTAGTGACTTTGCAGTGGAGATTCATATAGCAACGTAGATTAGTATAAAAACAAAGTGTCAAATTTGTTTTCAAACATATTATAATGCAACTTTACTCTATTTATATGTACTTTAATAGGCCTTGACGTTTTAGTAATTCAACTAACGTCTAAGTAGTCAAATCAACGACCTAATGACATAAAATCAAGTTGAAAAGCTTGGATTGTGCATACTTGGTATAACTTGGTAAACAATGTGATTTTATGGACAAAGTATTGATCATTCGTCAACATTTTTCTGGTATTATCGCAAGCCATATCCTACCTTGGTAGAGAACTAAAAGCAGTTGTTAGAAGTCAGAAGAATTGTAATTTGGATAGTCTGTGGACTGTTTACATATGAATTATATTTTAGAATTAGAAGCATGATTCTAAATCTGAAATGGACAAAGTATTGATCATTTATTAACCTAATATCATCGCAATCCAAATCCCAACTCGATAGAGAAGTAAAAGCATGTACTAGAAGTCAAAAGAGCTGGTAATTTGAACAGTCCACAAACAGTATATATATACATGAAGCATAATATATAATTAGAAGTTGAATTCAAATCCAGAAAATTAACATATCTAGTATCAATATTTTTTTATTACCAACATCTGAATTGGATGTTGAGCAAGTTTTTTGACAGAAGTCTATAATCGACCGACCAACGACCACACCTGCCTCATCCACCGTTTTAGTCAGAAAGCAGGAGGATGCTAAGGAAAAAGCGAGCTTAATGCAAAACTCGTCTCAATGTAGTAGATCTGGATATGTAGCTTGTTGTTGGTCAGAACATAGCAAATTAAGAATTGCACAATTGAGTAGTATTTAAAATATGAACTTTTAGTAATTCCATTCAGCACTTAGTGGTTCTTGTTGAAGTGTTCACGTACACAGGGGCAATGCAGTGTATGGTATATTCAAAGAATCCACATATTGACAAGTGTCGCTCCTAACAGTATGAATAAAATATGACACTAGAAAACAGAGATGTAATGAAACAAAAATCTCCCGGGGAAAAAAGCAACTACTCAGAAGAAGTAGGGATGAAAGATAAATGTTTAATTTCAGTAGAAATGTTACATGATAAATTCATCTACATAATATTATATACAAAAAAGACCGAAAGAAAACAAACTAAAACTATAGATTTGGTTCCAAATGGGTAATCTCATTAAATTGTAGCATTCGAGTTTATGTTGTCCTTCTTAAGTTGTACATGTACTTTTATTTCCAAATGGGTAGGCCTGCAAGATTATATGCACGAATCTGCCCCTGTAACATATCTCTACCATCCAGTTTCATGCAAAATCAAAATATCCTATGCACATTGTATGTGCTGCTACCTGCTTAATTGTAGAAAACATGTAAAAGCCAAACTCAATCATAGGAAAAAGTTAAAAATGTTGCTATTAAATAAGGACTCCAAAAGGAAATCCAATTAGTGACTCGCTCAAAATTCAAGGTTCAGTCTAAATAACATACCAATTGTATAATTAAGAACCCCAGCTACTTTCACATAAAGCCTGAGCAAAAAAAAAATATTTTCTTATATATTCGAACTATGTTATCAATTATGTACTCAAACTCATACCCATACCAGGTTGGCATTGCTTGATCTTGTAGCACTTATGATTAAATCTGTGCCATTGGTTCTTTCCTACATGAAGAAAATCCAGTTGTTCTTTCAGAACTTATTAAGGCGACTAGCCATAAACTTTAGAGTCTCAAAATAGGTAAAAGTGGTAGTTTAATTAATGTGACAAACTCAAATGTTCATATGTTCTAACTCAACAGCTAATGAGCAGGCTAAAATTGTTGATGGTAATATAACTATAACTTAGCTAATGTTTATATTTATCGACCAATTACTAGAGCAAAAGGAACACTAAATTTGACGTGCACACCATCAACATATTAAACATTAAAAAGTAATATTATATTTAATTTAATTTCAATTTTTTTTAATAATATAATATATATGTGTACATACCAAGAATTTAATTAGCTTTTTTTTAAAAAAAATGGGAATTTAGCAATTATTGCTAGTATGCCAATCACCCAAAATGGTTGCTTTTATAGTCAGCGACCAATTCTTTATCAGTAATATCTATAAAATAGTATCATACTATTAACCCATCAAAGCATCAAGAGGCAATTCCTATACTATAATCAACAATATATTTTGGCATCCAGCAAGCACAAATAAATAAGAGTGGAAAGCATTTTGATGGATTTAGCGAACTCTAACCATAAACTCATTAAACTTTGAATTTATAGAAATATAAAAAATGGATGAAAATAAAACAAAATGAACTCATTAAACTTTAAATTTATAGAAATATTAAAAATGGATGAAAATAAAATGAAATGGGCTTTTTTCCTGGTTATTAGTAACTCCCACCATGAATCATATACGTGCATAACGAATTGCCATAATTATAGGCTTTTACCGTTATTAGAATGTTAATTACTATAAGAAAGTCAAACAAAGGCAGTTAGTACATTACTTCTTAAGTCAAAAGTTTTCCTTTTTTAAATTGTAGATGAAAACAAAATTATCATTAGTTAGCCTAACCGAAGGAATCTTATTTACTGTTCAATTTTGTCAATCGAACGTTAAAAAAGGAGCCATATTAAGGGAAGCATATTAATTAAGCACGTAGATTTCCACAATTATTATAGGAAAATTATAAAAACCAAATGTAGTAAATGATTGAAGTTTGAATTGGATTTCAACTAAAACCTGAAAGTACAAATTAATATATAGAGCCACATTGTTACATTGACAATTATTAGAATATTATTTACTCAAATAGATTTCAATAAAATTCAATACAAAAGTATTTGTTCGGTTAGAGAAGAATAACGATTGGAGTATAATTAAATTGAACATTAATAAAAAAAAGGGGAAATACATCATTATGCGAACAAATTTATAAGAACAATACATTTTCAAACGAAAACTTTGCTATATTTTCCAGACATTTGCACAGTTAATCAATATGTAATATGAAGTTGAACACAATTCAAATTTTAGCTACATTCAAGCGGGGAGGTGGATGATTTGTTACATTTTAAAATAGTTAAAGCAACATATAGCTTAATATTCATATTATTCATATACGGATAAACTCAGTATTCATTCTTAGAAAGAACGATATCTTGGTATTCCCATTTCAATATCCAAAAAAAAATATTTAGTGAATGTAGCATTAATACAAGCCTCTCATTTGAATATCCAAGTTTGAAAAATAATCATGGCAACGTCCGAGGTAAATTAAATACAATATTTATGTTAGAGGATAACACAAAAAACAAAACAAATTTAAACTCCAATAATATATATATATATATGTATGTATATGTATACGTATATGTATATATATATGTATATATATATGTATATGTATAAAAAACCTACTTTTGATATGAATCGATTCTGAACCATATGCAAATGACTAATGGCAAATCTAATAGTTATTGAATTGAAAATATCCATAAGTGGATATAATATGAATTAATACTATTTGTAATTGGATATAAAAATTTCCACAGTAGGACATAATTAGCAATTATATTTCATGTTTACTGTTCATTTGCTCCTACAGTCAAGAAGGAAATATGAATTACGAATGATTAATAGCAATTATAAGTACATATTTCCTACTTTGATTATGTTCTAATATACCCCTCTGAAACTCATTCGTACGCCGAAAAAATAGGTGCATTAGGGAATAAAAATAGAAAAATAAATTAGTACCAATTTAACAAGATTAATACAACATGCATTAGGGAATAAAATAGGTAAACAAAGTGTTTTGATCAAATTTCATAGTACTTTTGTAATTAGTGTGTGGATGCACATTCTTGTGGTATGAATATATTATTTTGAAATAATGCCATCAATGAGTAGCTATAATGAATTATTAAATAATATTTTATATAGTAACAATTATGGAGAAATAACAATTAAGGGAAAAATATATCACTAATGACTCTTATGAAAATATTAAACAAGAGCAAGACAATGAATCAAACATGGGATTACCTTTTATGCCAGTGAAATGTTATCACTACACCAAACTTCCCTTTTTGTAAAACACATTTCCGCTTTCCAGCTGTAACGATTTTGACTGTTACATGGTTCTAAGAGCATCTCCAACAAAGTATTGGATATCCAAATTTTGGAAATCCATACTCAAAAACAGGTCCAACAGTGGTTGGATTATCCAATCAGTTCGGAAATCTGGGTGCTGAGTTCCGGAATCTCCAAATTGTCCACGCGGTTGTTCAACAAACGTGCAAACACACGCGCTTGTTAAACAAACGCGCAAACACACGCGTTTGTTCAACAAACGCGCACGCGCTTGTTAAACAACCGCGTGGGCATCAACGGATATATTTTGCGCACGCCTGTCGAACAGACGCGTGGAGTCAACGGCTTTAATTTGCAATGGCTTGATTTCAAACACTACAAATACACAACCCCTCTACTACTTTCCTCCACATCAACTCTTCTTCTACCACATTCAAACTTACTACAAAAATGGCTACTGAATTTGATGTCGACGCCGCAAGAATTGAGTTTGAAACTTTCGATATACTGGATCAAAGTCAACCATTTGGTGGAATGCTAACTACTTCAAGTTGGAATGGTAAAGAAGACTACGATCTTTGCTACATATACTGCTCACTTTCGCTAGATCCTGTGCGTGGTGCCGATCAAAGTGGTGAAACATTTTGGGGTAGAATCACTAATGCATACAATAGGAAGAACATGGATCGGAATAGAAGTGTAGCTTCCATCAAAGGACGTTATTGTAAAATTAATCGTCAAACTCAATGTTTTGATTCACAGATGTTCAAGCTGAAGCAGAGTAACCCAAGCGGATTTGGAAGTGATACTCATATGGTAATAATTGTTTACTTTGTTTTTTTTACTTTAAATCCTAACATTGTAGTAAAAGCTTCATATTATTGATGCAGAGAATTGTCGCAAACAAGTTATTCAAACAATTATATAAACCAGATAGTAAACAAGAACCTCATTTCTACCAGTTCATGTATGTGTATGACCTACTGGTTAATCATGTGAAATGGAAATCTTCACTTCAGAAATCAGTCCAAGACGTCCAATCAAGCTGTAGTCGTGGGAAATCTACAAGATTTGGAGACAGTTGTAGTCCCAGAGATTCACAGGACAGTGCAACTATGGGTTTAGAAGAAGATGCTGAACGATATGAGAGGCCCGAAGGATCCAAGGCAGCAAAGAAAAAACAAGTGGCAGGAGGGAATGATGGCGCAATCAGAAAACTATTAAAGGAGTCTAACGATATGTTTATGAGCGCACTCCAGAGCAGAAACATTCACCAGCAAGAAAAGCTTGAGGCAATTCATCAACTTGTTGAGACAAAACGACGAAAGGAGGAAGATGCAGTCATGTTTACGGATATTTCACAAATGGGTGATGTGCAACGCGAGTATACGGAGTATCAGAGATTTGAGATACTAAGGCGAAGAAGAGAAGGAATGTAGTTTATGTAGCTAACTTGGATGTAAACTTTAATTGGCTTTGTATGTGCTAGTTTGGTGTTAGTTGCATTTTGTTTATGTAGCGTAGGAATGTAGTTTGAATTTTAAAATGGAGTTTGAAATGGAGTTTGAATTTTGAAATGGTATTTGAAATTTTGTTTGGTGTTTGAACTGTAGTTTGAAATTTAAAATGGAGTTTGAAATCTGAAATGTAGTTTGAAATTTAAAATGGAGTTTGAAATGGAGTTTGAAATTTAAAAAGGAGTTTGAAATGGAGTTTGAAATTCTAAAAGGAGTTTGAAATTTAAAATTGAGTTTGAAATGGAATTTGAAATTTAAAAGGAAGTTTGAAATCGGAAATGGAGTTTGAAAGGGAGTTTGAAATTTTAAAAGGAGTTTGAAATGGAGTTTGTAATTCAAAAAGGAGTTTCAAATTTCAAACTCCATTTCAAACTCCATTTTACATTTCAAACCCCATTTCAAAATCCATTTCAAACTCCTTTTCAAAATTCATTTTAAACTCCATTTCAAAATCCATTTTACATTTCAAAATCCATTTTACATTTCAAAATCCATTTCAAAATCCATTTCAAAATCCATTTTAAACTCCATTTCAAAATCCATTTTAACTCCATTTCAAAATCCATTTCAAAATCCATTTCAAAAACCATTTCAAAGTCCGTTTCAAAATCCATTTCAAAGCTCACTCTCCATTTCAAACTCCATTTCAAATTTCAAACTCCATTTCAAATTTCAAACTCCATTTCAAACTCCATTTTACATTTCAAACCCCATTTCAAACTCCATTTCAAACTCCTGTTTACATTTCAAACTACATTTCAAATTTTTAACTCCATTTCAAGCTCCATTTCAAAATCCATTTTAAAATCCATTTTACATTTCAAATTCCATTTCAAATTCCATTTCAAAATCCATTTTAAACTCCTTTTCAAACTCCATTTCAAAATCCATTTTAAAATCCATTTTATATTTCAAAATCCATTTCAAAATCCATTTCAAAATCCATTTCAAACTCCATTTTGAAATTCATTTTAAACTCCATTTCAAAATCCAGTTTACATTTCAAAATCCATTTTACATTTAAAAATCCATTTCAAAATCCATTTCAAAATCCATTTTAAACTCCATTTCAAAATCCATTTTAACTCCATTTCAAAATCCATTTCAAAAACCATTTCAAAGTCCGTTTCAAAAACATGTCAGCAATAACAAAAACATACAACCATGTCATCATCACCAACAACACATGTAATACAACCATGTCATCATCACCAACACATGTAATACAAAACATGTCAGCAATAACAAAAACATACAACCGTGACGCTACATGAACCATCAGTCAATAGGCATAGCATCGCTACCTGCCCCATCAGAACTGTCATCATTAACGTCATCAAAAGCATCATCTGTATGTGATCCATCACCAGTGTAACACCCCACCTCCGCTAGGGTCACTCGCAAAGGAATGCACTAGCTTTAGAGGGGTATTATTGGTAAACATGTACAGAAATATTACAAGACAGAACATATATATATAAAACAGCGGAAGTAAAACAAATTTCATTACCTTATAAAATAAGGTCTAAAAGCCTTTTACATCAAAATACATCAAAACCTATCTTGCAATAATAAAGAAGCATAAAACCATTTCATAAATTATTCCCCAAGTAAAAGAGTAAAGTAGCCATAGCCAAGAGAAGTCCAAGCCATGCGTGATGACCTTCAAACATAAGAAGTCCAAACTAACAATAGCATTTCCTCCCTGTAACCTGGGGGGGAAACGGAAGACAAGAGGCGAAACAAAACGGGGTCAGTCATAAAGACTGGTAAGCCCTATCTACTATCAGTATATAAACTAGTAAAGTTAACTGGCATGAGGAACTGAGATGAACATAAGTATGATGACAAGATAGATAGGCTAAACCAAAATAACAGGATGAACTACGGTACCAAAATAAATGAGTGTGTCAGGATAAACTACGGTGTCAAGATAAATCAAGGTACCACATCGTCAGGTTTCTATCAAGTATACTATCCCAAGGTATTTATCATGTATAACATCCTAAGGTATATATCATGTATATTTGCTCTGCACCCCTCGTACTAGTATCCCAACCCGCGTCATGTGTTAACTATGAATGTCCCTTGCCCAACGCCACGTAATGGTCCATGCCAACCTAATATATAGCATATGTAGGTTTTCTCAACTCGTATGTTTCTTTCCATGTATAAGTTTAGTCCTTTGCCGTAGGCCATACGGGCTTTCCCATGTAAACGTCTTATCCTTGAAGTTATTTTGGACTGCTACCCTTGATCTAGTTATGTTTTCTTATCATGAACTATCGCGTGTCCACTTAGGATTTATGCCACCTAGGACCACTAGGGATTATGCTACCTAATGAACGTTTCCGTGTCTCGGTTTGGGTTCAGCCACCTAGGGCCACTAGGGATTATGCCACCCGTCAACCGCGCCCTTTATCCCACGTATGTATCGTGAATCGTTTTCCATGTCTAGATGCACATGTTCCTCAATGTGCCATCTGAGTTCCGTGCCAGGGCAAATCAAGAAATACGGGACTCGGTCGGGAGCTTTAAGTCGTCTGCTGATGCAGATATCAAGGTCTGTTTTTGTACCCGTGGCTATGGTCCCACGTGACCCCTCCCTCAACTACTGAAAGGCAATCCAAGAAAAATCATGTATGAGAACTACACTAAGGCCCATCGATGCCCACTTCCAGATAGCCAACCTCACCCATAACTTGATAACTAGTATATGGTCTTTTGGGAGTTCCCTGCCTTTCCGTACGTACACGATTGACTAAAGATGGTAGGTAGTCGGCGACATGCTATCCCGGGGCAAAATCAAGTATCGTCGACTCCACGCTAATCCATCCCAGTCTTTAGGTCGCTCGCATAACAACCAAGGCTTACTCTTGGCTCTTCTACCGCAGACCTTAACCCCTGTGAGGCCGGGTTTTATGGACCACTCGCCACCTCACAGAGGGATACCAAGAGTACCCTCACGTTCCCCGAAGCTTTCACTTCGTCACCCAGTTCGCTGGAGCTTTTATCCTAGTCAGATAACTTGCTCCTCCTCGTATACTAAGCGATGACCTACCGTACCAGGTTACTCATCTCTTTATGAACTAGTCCCATGTCCTTAGCTAAGAATTATTACTTAGTCACCCTTAACTAAGGTTTACCACTTAGCCCCTCTTTCCGCTATCCTTGTTAACTACGATTTCCAACCTAGTCCTTTGAGCTAGGGTTTTGTCAAATGGGTTAAGTGTTGTTATCCAAGTTCGTGACTTGACCCGCCTACAAATCATGTCAAGATTGGCTAAGTACTCAAGTTCAAGGCTTAGCCATACAAGTTGGTTAAGTGTACCAAGAAGCTCATGACTTAACCCTATCAAGTCAAATTGGTTAAGTATTTATTTGCCTTAACCCTATCAGATTTTCATGTTAGATTGATTAAGCATGGATTATCTTAATCCCATCAGATTATCGAGTCGGATTGGTTAAGTATGGGTTAGCTTAACCCCATCCACTAATCGTATTACAATGGTTAAGCCTAATCTTAAAAGGTCTTGTGACTTAACCTTTATCAGGTCCACCTATTAGATTGGTTAAGTATAGGTTACTTAACCTCATCAAATCATCACGTATAATTGGTTAGGTATAAGTTACTTAACCCCATTAAATTATCATGTTAAATTGGTTAAGTATTGGCTACTTAACCCCATTGAATAACCAAGTTTAGATTGGTTAAGTGTTTAACTTAACCCCATCGAATTCCCGTGTTTAGATTAGTTAAGTATAGATTACTTAACCCCATCTAATTACCGTGTTTAGATTAGTTAAGTCTTAGTTTCTTAACCCCATCTAATTACCGTGTTTAGATTAGTTAAGTCTTAGTTACTTAACTCCATCTAATTACCGTGTTTAGATTAGTTAAGCGTAAATTACTTAACCCCATCCCCTAACTGTCTTGTATGGTTAAGTGTCATTAAGAAATCAAGCCCGATCCCACTTAACCTACCCATTTATGTCATATCGGTTAAGTGTCATTAGTCAAATTTACTTAACCTTATCATGTGGCATTAATTTAATTAATGCACTCTCAACCTCTCACATTAGACTTTGTTGTGGTTACTAGTTAAGCCGGGCGGGTCCGGGTAGATTTACACCACAACCTAGTCTAACCTCGGGTCTTAAGCGCGACATGACCAACTTCTCACATTGGATCCTATTGTTTGTAGCCACTAGTTAAGCCGGGCGGATCCGGGTAGATTTATGCTACAAACTCAACCCAACCTCCAGTTGGCCATTTTCATGTTTGGTCTAGTGTCTTGTTACACTTACAACCCATACGTGTCAAGTTTCCAAGTCCCATGCTCATAGCCAAAGTTACATGTTGTCACGTTTATACCAATTTACCCAAATCATGTTTCATGTCATTAAAGTTTCCCCATAACCTAACCCCAACGCTTTTAAACTTGCATATACATTCACAACAACGCATAATGGATTTAAAGAAGGAACTTGGCAAAGGCATGACAAAAAGGGTATAAGGCCACAAGTTAAACATGGTGGAAATGAGGCATAAATGTGCTCACAAACTTGCATGTTACATTGTCAAGCCTCAAAAACATGCATAACATTCAAACTTGGCAAATAGGTGATACATGGTCATAGATGACATGAAATGATGACAAGTAACTCGCATATAACATCACATAAGGGTTATGACTTCATATGCAAGTTAACCTAAAGGTTATGAGGGTTCTCATGTTGCATAATGCAACATTTCAACATAAAGGTTATAGCTTTTAACCCACAAGATCAAGGTAATGACTTTATAGACTTGCATAACATGATAGCATGTATCATACTTAATGATCAAACCCAAACTTGCAACATTCATTTAACTTTATAGTTAATATCTAAGAGTAGGAGGGGGCTTACAATGCTATGAAGGCACAAATCAACATATAAAACAAAGATTGAGACGAAGCCATTCATGCTATCACCCAAAAACCCCAAAAGAACAAGCTCCAAATGAAACCCTTGAGCAAATATCAATAAAAATCCTTGCTTTGAAGAAGAAAGGTTTCAACTTTGGCTTTGAATGAAGCTTATGAGCTCTCATGCAAGATCCTTGCTTTTTGGTCAAGAAAAGGTTGCAACTTTGGCTAGAATGCAACTTATGAACTCTCATACAAACATGAAATCACTCAAATGATCATAGAATCTCTCATGAATGAAGAAAAGAGGATCCTTTACTTTGAAACTAGCTTAGAACACTTAAGCTATCATGAAGAAGAAGATGGAGGCCATGGGTTGAAGTGGAGGCCATGATGAGGAATCATTTTGGCATAGTTTATTTGTAGGATCAATTTATGAGGGTTTTAGGAGAGGGTAAGGGGTCTTTTTATAGAAGACTAGGATAGTTTTAGCCCTAGGATAAACCCTAGAACCAATCCTAGCCTTTAAAGCATGTCTTGGGGAAGAAGTCACATGTAGGAACCATTTAGGGCCTTTAGATTAAAGCTGAACCATGAGAACCATTCAAATGCAAAATCTGCATTCGAGCGAATCGGCCCACGGGTTGACAGCCAAACACCCTGGATTAACCCCTAGTCGACCCAGCAAGCTCGGGTCGACCTCAAAAATCGGCCGATTCGGTTATTCCCCTCTCCCAATTCGCTGTTTTGAACATTTTTGCATATTTATTTATTAAATTTTCAATTATATATATATATATCAATATATATATATTTCTCTGCGCAACCCATTTCACTTAATTAAGTATACTTTAATTTGTGAATTTTTATGTTCAAATTACGGGGTGTTACATTCTCCCCTCCTTAAAGGATTTCGTCCCCGAAATCTCTAAGTCAAGAAGAACGTATCCTACCAACCAAACAACCATCTTCTCAAACCATCAAACACTGGCATCATTGTCCTTAGACGATTTCTAATGCCATATGAACATATGCAGAACGTGTGTGTATATGCTCCTTAGCTAATGCTAATGATCAGGCCTGAATGATCTTTCTAATGCAAAATATGTTTAGTGCTATGAGTCCAACATGTATGCGAATAGTCCTAGTCATATAAGTGCTATATGCTTGCACAAACATTCATTCATATGCAACATCCGCATGATAACACATTCAATTTCATCCATAAACAAGTATAAATACTCGTGCATATGCAACATGAAACGTGACCGCGTCAATCTAGTGTCTAATGTGTATTCGCGCATCCACGAGCAACCACTTGCAACCATTTGCAACCACATCAATTATAACATGTTTCAAATACATGTTTACATCCATAGAGTTCTATCTAAGGTTCCCAAGATAAGATCGAGGAGATAAACAAGACAAACTCCTTACGGGGTTTGTAACAGAAACAGGACCGAGAGGATATCCACCAAGCGATAGCATGCAAGTAAGCTCTACAGGTGAACCAAGGATCAAAGATACACTCTTAAAAAGAGACATGATGCGCGCGTCTGAGCCGCATTTCCACGAACTTAATTCCATTGTGCCTTGACCGCCTTTGACTTCATGGTTTCGTAGCTCCTTGATTCCTATTTCCAAGGTATGAGTCGGAACTCTTTTCACTGTCGCCTCTCGTTCCACTTTCATTTATTCTTTCCCTAGTATACTTGGCTCAACCATATCTACGTACTCATGCAAGCTCTCCAAAATTCACTAGTGAATTCTGGATCTCGTTTACCAATGCCAATTTATGTTACCACGTGCACTTACTAGGGTGATTCCTATAACCCATGCTTAAGCGGAATGAACCATCCGTCTTATTGGCGGACGTTACTCGATTGGATCATAGATTTCTGATAAATGCATCAAGAGATTCTAGGTAACTAACCATGACAGAACCTAAAAGGTTACACGAGACTTCGAAGGTATTACCAAAGCAGGCCAAGAGTCTGACTACCCTCTTTTCAAAACCGAGAATGGTATCCCTTACTGGATAACCACTTTACCCCTAGAATCCATCCATAGCTCAACAATAGAAGTATTGCTTCTAATCTCAACACTTGGCATAGACGTTCTCAAATCCAACAAGTCATGAATAAATGGACCGACTCTCCAACCAGATTTTGGGACAAAAACTGGGATCCTCTACCATGCTAGTACTAAGGTGCAGAGACTCAACTATCCAAGCAGACTTAAATGATACGATGATCAAGACAAAGTCTGGATGGGATGATAGAAAAGAACGACTAAACCTTTACCAGAAACGGTACCATTTCTTTTAGGTACCCTAGAAATTGGAGCGTACAATTGCCCTCTCCGATGATCTTGTCCTTGTCCTCCTTGATGGACTAAGCCATAGCAACAGTTGCTTATCCTTAAGCTCGCGTCCTTTATCCTTGTTCTTATTATCCCTTCTTATAACTTTGGTAACCGGTCTCTCGAGAACTTCCTCCATCGCACGGGAAAACACTTACGTAGCTAGACAAGGATTAGTCGCAGTTAAAACTACTGTGACTCCAGATGGAGGAAAGAAAGGGAAAAGAGATTCGATCAAGGGAACAAAGGATAGTGCTAATGGCTTTTGGGGAATAGCCTTTAAAAACTTTTCTTGAAAAATGCTTCTTTGTAAACGGTTTCTCAAATAGTTTTCAGAAGGTTTTTAAAAACTTTTGCCCAGTCTGGTAACCTTCTGCTCTGATACCAAATGTAACATCCCACCTTCGCTAGGGTCACTCGCAAAGGAATGCACTAGCTTTAGAGGGGTATTATTGGTAAACATGTACAAAAATATTACAAGATAGAACATATATATATAAAACAGCGGAAGTAAAACAAATTTCATTAACTTATAAAATAAGGTCTAAAAGCCTTTTACATCAAAATACATCAAAACCTGTCTTGCAATAATAAAGAAGCATAAAACCATTTCATAAATTATTCCCCAAGTAAAACAGTAAGGTAGCCATAGCCAAGAGAAGTCCAAGCCATGCGTGATGACCTTCAAACAGAAGAAGTCCAAACTAACAATAGCATTTCCTCCCTGTAACATGGGGGGAAACGGAAGACAAGAGGCGAAACAAAACGGGGTCAGTCATAAAGACTGTTAAGCCCTATCTACTATCAGTATATAAACTAGTAAAGTTAACTGGCATGAGGAACTGAGATGAACATAAGTATGATGACAAGTTAGATAAGCTAAACCAAAATAACAGGATGAACTACGGTACCAAAATAAACGAGTGTGTCAGGATAAACTACGGTGTCAAGATAAATCAAGGTACCACATCGTCAGGTTTCTATCAAGTATACTATCCCAAGGTATTTATCATGTATAACATCCTAAGGTATATATCATGTATATTTGCTCTGCACCCCTCGTACTAGTATCCCAACCCGCGTCATGTGTTAACTATGAATGTCCCTTGCCCAACGCCACGTAATGGTCCATGTCAACCTAATATATAGCATATGTAGGTTTTCCCAACTCGTATGTTTCTTTCCATGTATAAGTTTAGTCCTTTGCCGTAGGCCATACGGGCTTTCCCATGTAAACGTCTTATCCTTGAAGTTATTTTGGACTGCTACCCTTGATCTAGTTATGTTTTCTTACCATGAACTATCGCGTGTCCACTTAGGATTTATACCACCTAGGACCACTAGGGATTATGCTACCTAATGAACGTTTCCGTGTCTCGGTTTGGGTTCAGCCACCTAGGGCCACTAGGGATTATGCCACCCGTCAACCGCGCCCTTTATCCCACGTATGTATCGTGAATCGTTTTCCATGTCTAGATGCACATGTTCCTCAATGTGCCATCCGAGTTCCGTGCCAGGGCAAATCAAGAAATACGGGACTCGGTCGGGAGCTTTAAGTCGTCTGCTGATGCAGATATCAAGGTCTGTTTTTGTACCCGTGGCTATGGTCCCACGTGATCCCTCCCTCAACTACTGAAAGGCAATCCAAGAAAAATCATGTATGAGAACTACACTAAGGCCCATCGATGCCCACTTCCAGATAGCCAACCTCACCCATAACTTGATAGCTAGTATATGGTCTTTTGGGAGTTCCCTACCTTTCCGTACGTACACGATTGACTAAAGATGGTAGGTAGTCGGCGACATGCTATCCCGGGGCAAAATCAAGTATCGTCGACTCCACGCTAATCCATCCCAGTCTTTAGGTCGCTCGCATAGCAACCAAGGCATACTCTTGGCTCTTCTACCGCAGACCTTAACCCCTGTGAGGCCGGGTTTCATGGACCACTCGCCACCTCACAGAGGGGTACCAAGAGTACCCTCACGTTCCCCGAAGCTTTCACTTCGTCACCCAGTTCGCTGGAGCTTTTATCCTAGTCAGATAACTTGCTCCTCCTAGTATACTAAGCGATGACCTACCGTACCAGGTTACTCATCTCTTTATGAACTAGTCCCATGTCCTTAGCTAAGAATTATTACTTAGTTACCCTTAACTAAGGTTTACCACTTAGCCCCTCTTTCCGCTATCCTTGTTAACTACGATTTCCAACCTAGTCCTTTGAGCTAGGGTTTTGTCAAATGGGTTAAGTGTTGTTATCCAAGTTCGTGACTTGACCCACCTACAAATCATGTCAAGATTGGCTAAGTACTCAAGTTCAAGGCTTAGCCATAAAAGTTGGTTAAGTGTACCGAGAAGCTCATGACTTAACCCTATCAAGTCAAATTGGTTAAGTATTTATTTGCCTTAACCCTATCAGATTTTCATGTTAGATTGATTAAGCATGGATTATCTTAATCCCATCAGATTATCGAGTCGGATTGGTTAAGTATGGGTTAGCTTAACCCCATCCACTAATCGTATTACAATGGTTAAGCCTAATCTTAAAAGGTCTTGTGACTTAACCCTTATCAGGTCCACCTATTAGATTGGTTAAGTATAGGTTACTTAACCTCATCAAATCATCACGTATAATTGGTTAGGTATAAGTTACTTAACCCCATTAAATTATCATGTTAAATTGGTTAAGTATTGGCTACTTAACCCCATTGAATAACCAAGTTTAGATTGGTTAAGTGTTTAACTTAACCCCATCGAATTCCCGTGTTTAGATTAGTTAAGTAAAGATTACTTAACCCCATCTAATTACCGTGTTTAGATTAGTTAAGTCTTAGTTACTTAACCCCATCTAATTACCGTGTTTAGATTAGTTAAGTCTTAGTTACTTAACCCCATCTAATTACCGTGTTTAGATTAGTTAAGCGTAAATTACTTAACCCCATCCCCTAACTGTCTTGTATGGTTAAGTGTCATTAAGAAATCAAGCCCGGTCCCACTTAACCTACCCATTTGTGTCATATCGGTTAAGTGTCATTAGTCAAATTTACTTAACCTTATCATGTGGCATTAATTTAATTAATGCACTCTCAACCTCTCACATTAGACTTTGTTGTGGTTACTAGTTAAGCCGGGCGGGTCCGGGTAGATTTACACCACAACCTAGTCTTACCTCGGGTCTTAAGCGCGACATGACCAACTTCTCACATTGGATCCTATTGTTTGTAGCCACTAGTTAAGCCGGGCGGGTCCGGGTAGATTTATGCTACAAACTCAACCCAACCTCGAGTTGGCCATTTTCATGTTTGGTCTAGTGTCTTGTTACACTTACAACCCATACGTGTCAAGTTTCCAAGTCCCATGCTCATAGCCAAAGTTACATGTTGTCACGTTTATACCAATTTACCCAAATCATGTTTCATGACATTAAAGTTTCCCCATAACCTAACCCCAATGCTTTTAAACTCGCATATACATTCACAACAACGCATAATGGATTTAAAGAAGGAACTTGGCAAAGGCATGACAAAAAGGGTATAAGGCCACAAGTTAAACATGGTGGAAATGAGGCATGAATGTGCCCACAAACTTGCATGTTACATTGTCAAGCCTCAAAAACATGCATAACATTCAAACTTGGCAAATAGGTGATACATGGTCATAGATGACATGAAATGATGACAAGTAACTCGCATATAACATCACATAAGGGTTATGACTTCATATGCAAGTTAACCTAAAGGTTATGAGGGTTCTCATGTTGCATAATGCAACATTTCAACATAAAGGTTATAGCTTTTAACCCACAAGATCAAGGTAATGACTTTATAGACTTGCATAACATGATAGCATGTATCATACTTAATGATCAAACCCAAACTTGCAACATTCATTTAACTTTATAGTTAATATCTAAGAGTAGGAGGGGGCTTACAATGCTATGAAGGCACAAATCAACATATAAAACAAAGATTGAGACGAAGCCATTCATGCTATCACCCAAAAACCCCAAAAGAACAAGCTCCAAATGAAACCCTTGAGCAAATATCAATAAAAATCCTTGCTTTGAAGAAGAAAGGTTTCAACTTTGGCTTTGAATGAAGCTTATGAGCTCTCATGCAAGATCCTTGCTTTTTGGTCAAGAAAAGGTTGCAACTTTGGCTAGAATGCAACTTATGAACTCTCATACAAACATGAAATCACTCAAATGATCATAGAATCTCTCACGAATGAAGAAAAGAGGCTCCTTTACTTTGAAACTAGCTTAGAACACTTAAGCTATCATGAAGAAGAAGATGGAGGCCATGGGTTGAAGTGGAGGCCATGATGAGGAATCGTTTTGGCATAGTTTAGTTGTAGGATCAATTTATGAGGGTTTTAGGAGAGGGTTAGGGGCCTTTTTATAAAAGACTAGGATAGTTTTAGCCCTAGGATAAACCCTAGATCCAATCCTAGCCTTTAAAGCATGTCTTGGGGAAGAAGTCACATGTAGGAACCATTTAGGGCCTTTAGATTAAAGCTGAACCATGAGAACCATTCAAATGCAAAATCTGCATTTGAGCGAATCGGCCCACGGGTTGACAGCCAAACACCCTGGATTAACCCCTAGTCGACCCAGCAAGCTCGGGCCGACCTCAAAAATCGGCCGGTTCGGTTATTCCCCTCTCCCAATTCGCTGTTTTGAACATTTTTGCATATTTATTTATTAAATTTTCAATTATATATATATATATCAATATATATATATATATATTTCTCTGCGCAACCCATTTCACTTAATTAAGTATACTTTAATTTGTGAATTTTTATGTTCAAATTACGGGGTGTTACAACCAGTACCCTGCTGCTGTAACTGAGTATGTAGGGAAGCAATCTGGGCCTCGTACTGAGCCTGCTGCTGGGCCAAAGCTCCGTGTAAACTCTGGTACATCAACTGTGTGTACTCCAACGTCATACGCTCAAAAGCAGCCAATATCCATCTATCGTGGTCCATATATAGCGAGTACTGTTAATGAGACAACTTATGTTACATAATTTGAGTTTTTAAAATGCAGTCGTATACGAGTATTACTGTATAACTCTTACGTACCTGATGTGGATGATACAAACCGGCTGACGGTACTCCGGGAGGGTCAACATCTGGATAATGCAATGGAATCTCTACAATCTGACCCTGTACGTCGTACGCCTTAAAAATGTGTGGAGGAGGGTCCAACGCACCACTCTGCGTGAACTGAGACGATACAGGCACAAAGGTAGGGGGATGCACCGGGAATCTGCCTGCTACTGAAGATGGCCCGATATGGTCGGAGTTCAAACCCCGAATATAGTCTGGTAAAGCATAAGCGCGTGGCGCTACTCGAGCCCAATAGGCATCAAAATCTCCGGGCACTGTAAAAGGCTCACCGTCCACCCAGCCTGCAGCCCTCATATCCGCAATATATGATGATCCTACCTGTATATCCCCGAACATCTGATCCCATGGGAGTGGATCAGAAGGAATGCGCTCTAACCCGTATAGCTGTAGCCAACATCGCTCCCCCAAATACCAAATGAAAGGGCATGTAGGCACCTGGAAGCATACCCCACGCCTCGAAAGACTGGAATGGAAAATGAGGGGGTGGTCCTGCTGAGAAGCCATAAAATCTATATATGTCTGCCATGGACGTCGAATAATGCCACCCCGCTCTCTCAAATCAATCTGCGTGCGTGCCTCCATAAGCTCGTTATGCACACCCTGTGCAGAACGAGCTAGATGCATAGCAGGACCCCATCGTCGTAATCTCGGAAAGTATATGTAAGGTGTACTGATGGCCTCATCAATAAGTCGTGGGTGCATAACCGCCATGTACTCGTAAAACCAAAATGGGAGAATATACTAGAAACCGTACAGCTGCTTGCAACGCTGCACGGCGTAGAGATCCAAAGCCACATACAAATAGTCTAATATCGCCGTACCCCAGTCAAACGAATGTAGCTGCTTTATGTCTACAAGGCTAGCCAAATAACCAAGTCTAATAGTCCCCCTGTTGTTGCTAAAAAATGCGGAACCAAAAAGGTGTAATAAAAAGGCCCTGATAACGGGAGTGTGCATAGCCTGAGTGCCCTGATGTGCAGTGACATAGCTATACAGAAAAGGTAAGGTAACGGCTCCTGAAGAAACGGAATGAGGCTCTAAACCTGGTATCTGCTCTGAATAGCTATCAAACTCCTCAAATGATACATCAAAGGGAATGGGGTGACGACCTGGACGACCAACCTCGATCCTCGTGAGGATGTAAAAATCCAAAGGAGTAAGCCCTAACTCAAAATCAGGGAAGTGAAATGTGTGTGTAGTAGGCCACCATCGCTCACTAATAGCCTCCACAAGGCATCGGTCAACATGAGCAAATCTGGGTAACTCTAAAAAGGAGCCAAGTGGTGAATCTAAAAGTCTAACTACTATAGGCTCGGGTAACTGCTGAAAAAGTGACGTACTATGTGACCAACTACCTCGCATAGCAATATGTCGAACCTAAACGTATGTAAATTTGTTGTAAACATATAATATTAAACAGCATACGTGTATATTAAGAATGTTGTACGTAACAGAGTTATAAAATTATACCTGAGGTGTCGCAATAATAACATGCACTCGGTGTACAAATGTCGCAGGCAGATCGTGCAATACTCTAAGGCTCTCGGCAGTCACGGTGGCATCAGGTGGGGCGTGGACTAGTCCGACAGTAGGATCTGTCGGAGGATGGCTGACCCGTCTACCAGACTTAACTTGACGTGGCGGCATTTCGTCGTAGAAACCAATAAAAAAAATTAAAAGGAGGAAATTCGAAATTTACAAATGGAAAAAATGGCCATTTGCGCCTGGTATAGGCGGAAATATCCACGCGGTTGTTGAACAAACGCGTAGGCTCTACGCGTTTGTTCAACAGGCGCGCGCTTTTTTTATGGTGGAGCCGGTTTTTAAAAAATCCACGCGTTTGTTCAAC
Organism: Allium sativum; assembly: GCA_030737875.1. Classification (NCBI taxonomy): domain Eukaryota; kingdom Viridiplantae; phylum Streptophyta; class Magnoliopsida; order Asparagales; family Amaryllidaceae; genus Allium; species Allium sativum. The sequence goes on along the minus strand of CM060916.1, from coordinate 888,711,589 downwards.
AACCGCGTGGACTAAAAACTGTTGGGTTTCCCCCTTTTCCGGAGTGTAGATTATCGGAATTCGAAAATCCACACTCCGGATTAGTTGGAGATGCTCTAACGGTTATTTCCATTACAAGTACTTATCATGATTGTAACCATTAGACCAACCCCAACGCGGGGTTGGTTGGGGAGCAACCGACCCCCAACGGGGGGTCGGTAAGTCCCATCTGGGTTGCCTTGGCAACCCCGAAGGTTGCCAAGGCAACCCAGCGGGTTGCTTTAAACATAAGCCATATCCGGCTTATTAAAAGCCGGATATGGCTTATACGGCTTATTTAAAGCCGTATAAGGGGGTGGACATTTAATTCTGTGTACCCCCTTATACGGCTTTAATAATGTCGTATAAGGGCAACGGCTATTTTTGTAGCCGTTGCTCCTTATCCGCTCCCTTATCCGTACCCCTTACCTCCTCTACATGCACATCAAATTTTTACTTTCAACCACACTTCTTTCTCTTCTATCTTACCAAATATATCACATACAAGTATCTTGATCATCCAATTGTGATGTCGAATAAACCAAGCAGCAAGAATAACAAAGGAAAATCGAAGATGGCGTCACAAAGCAATCCAAGGCCATACAACTTTCATCCAGAGCAGCAAGATTTTCCAACGCAAACTTCTTATCAACGCAACGAACATTTTAACTCAGGTACAATGCACAACACTTCTACTTGTTATCCACCGCAGCAAAATCAGAATTTCTACCCGTCACAACAAAATTCTAATCATTTTCAAAACACTCAAGTATCCGCCTATGGGCATAACTCCTCGTTTCAACAATCATTTAGCAGTCAACCATATTCATCTCCTAGTAGCCAACATGAAGCGATATTTCCAAATAATTCTCCCCAACTATGTAGAAACTTGAACATGTTGTACGGTGATGATAGTGTAGAAAACAACGAAATGGGAATTGATATCAATGAGATTCCCGATTCAGTTATGAATCGTCCGCCTGCGAAGGTTGCGAAAATGGTCAAATGGACACCTGATGAACAAGGTGAACTAGCGTTTTGTTGGGTTCAGTGTTCAAAAGATAACGTGAAAGGAACTAATCAAACTGAAAATTCTTTTTGGAGTTCGGTTTGTAAATTATTCAACAGTCGAAGTCCGTATAAGCCTCCGAGATCGATTGACTCTTTGAAGCAGTCGTGGAAGAGAATCAATGCTTGTTGTCAACTTTGGAAAGGAATAATGAGTGGGTTGGCTAGCAGACAGCAAAGCGGAGCAAATGACATGGACTTGGTACTAACTTTGAATACACCGTTTTCATTTCTCATTTTTTATCCTATTTTCGTTTATGTTAATTACTGGAATGCAGCTTAGCAGAGCAAATGAAGTGTATATGGCCAAATCAAAGAACCAACCGTTCACTATGCACAATTGCTATGATATACTTGCGCGAGAAGATAAATGGAGCAATGTGCGACAGGAGCATACAACACAGCGGTTCATGCCACTATGGCCGAGCGAAGATGTTAGTCCCGGGAGCTTTGGTGCAAACGAAGAAACCCCTTTTACAAGCGGTTCAGGAGGACGTCCACCTGGGAAGTACAAAGCAAATAAAAAGGCTTCGAAAGATTACAGCCAGTATTACGAGCAACTCGATGGACGTATGGCAGCCGCGGAGGAATCAAACCAGCAGTACTTGGAAACAAAGGAAGCATCCAGTACTTGGAAACACGGTCTATCCATTCCGTGTAACTGCAACCATTTGGATATGCTGGACATTGCTGCATGCGCCGACCAATATTGTTGCCCTCTGCTCGAACTACAACCTCAACCACATAACCGCAGTTGCAACGAACTGGATATGAATTAACTTCATGCTCATTTGGTGGTACTCGATAGAACTCTACTTCTTGCGTTGGTTGAGCGATTGGCTGTTCATATGACACTCCGGCAGGTGGTACAAGAGCTTGATGTGGAAGTTGAATGTTCCCCTATAGATGTGTTGGTCCACTATGGGGTCTTATTTCGGTGAGAAACTCTAATTCATCTGCAAGCTCCTTTAGCCTTATCTCTTCATACGCCTGGTCATCTGAGTTTGTAGCTGATGACCAAGAAGACATCTGCAATGAGTGCTAAGCGACGTGGTTAATGTATTAATGGGATGAAAGATATTTGAGTGAGGCAAGTTGGTAGTTACTTAGACATATATTTATAGGCGGATAGTTTTCACGAATTGGTAAAACAAATAATGCTCAAGTGGATGTCCCATACCCTGTCGAGGGGAATCCAATGTTGAAATAAGCAATTCAGACAAGGATACCCTCGGGCGCTGTTCACGCGTGATGCATTAGTCATATCACGGGAAACACTCATGTGGCTAAGTAGTCAAATCTCATATAAAGGTGTACAGTTGCACAGCAACAAAGCTGAGGGAATCTGGTGCTTTTGAAATAAAGTATATGTCGGTAGCTTCCCTGCTTTTTATGTATTTATATGCACAAGATTGAATGTTAGCAATTCAGACAAGGATACCCTCGGGCGCTGTTCACGCGTGATGTGTAAGTCATATCACGGGAAACACTCATGTGGCTAAGTAGTCAAATCTCACATAAAGGTGTACAGTTGCACAGTAACATAGCTGAGGGAATCTGCTGCTTTTGAAATAAAGTATATGTCGGTAGCTTCCCTTCTTTCTATGTATTTATATCCCCAAGTATTTTGCTCTTTCCGCTCAGAAAACATTAACTCCACGTTTACAAATTGAGATATGGAAAATTGGGAAAATAACTATGGGGGTTACGCTAATGATCGAACTGGAAAAGAAATAGTACTTGAAGGGAAGGTTTCTGAACCACTGCGTACTGTTGTAGCCAACCCTATCTGCCTATGTGGTCAAGAATCGGTCATGGCTGTCGCTGAGACTGAAAAAGATGTCGGTCGTCGGTTTTTTCTTGTGACGCATACGAGGGCCACAAGGTTTTTCCGAATGAAATTGAATGTTGTTATTTTAAGCAGTGGATTGACCCGCCAATGTGCGAACGTGGACGTCAGTATGCACTGGAATCGCAAGCCGAAATAAAACGTTTGAAGAAGGTTGTTGGGGATAAAACTATAGCTGGACCTTTCCCAAGGCCGTGGTAGGTGTCTTGATTTATGTAATATGTATTTGATGTTTCCTAAGTCTGGATTTATGTTTTAGTTTGAATGTATTATTATAACGTGTTGTACCTATATGGTTGTAGTGTTGATTTTTAATATTCGTATTGTATGTTTTATCGTATCATAAAGTGTTGTACCTTCATGGTTGTACTGAAGATTTATAAAATACTAGGTTCTATCGTACCTTTATGGTTGCAACCTTTGGGGTTAAAGCAGTGTACACCTAAGGACCATTTCAACTAATGTGCTATGACATGTCAGTGCCCGCGGGATGACCCTAGTTTTTGACTTTTCTTCAATAAAGGTCGACAAGTCCCCTTGATTTCGGCTTTGTTTTATGAAAGCAGTCGTCGGCTCATCGATAATCGTTACGAGTTGTCACGTCAGGCTGTTTCTATGCGCTGGAGAATCTATAGCGCGTTACCCTAGTGGTGAAGAGTGTTGTCTTGTCATATGTTTGTATCGTACAACTCAATTACTGATGATAGATCTTTACCATTAACCAACCCCCGTGTTTAAATAGTTTACACTTCTTCCCCACAATCATACCTACAACTTTGTCAGTTCTACAACAACCACGACGATAAGATGAGATACTTGTACCCTCCTTTCCTTCTAAATGGTTACCTAATTACGTGTGTACATAATATGTTTCTTGTTTCTGTGTAGCTTAAATGGACGATTGGGTAATAAGTGATGAACTCGTAGATAGAATGTTTGATGAGTATGAATGGAACAAGAAGGAGGAAAAGGATGGTGGTTTAGTTCAAGATACACGAGCGAAAGAGGCGGATGAAGCAATTCATACTGAAGTTGTTCGTGGTACTCAAAAAATAGTACAAGTTCACAAACCAAAAGGACGTCCACGCAAAAATATAGCAAGTCTAGTGGTTAACCGTAATCGTCCCAACCAAAGTGATGCTAGCTCCAGTGGTACTACTACAGAACTCTCTTCTCATGACTTACTTATACTCATGAAATGCTATATAAAAGTTGATAAAAGAGAATTACTGCTGTTGCAAAATGGAGATGGGTTCACCCATGAAGAATTTTGGTCCATGGTAACAAGATTAAATAACAATCATCATAAATGTACCACTACACGAACTTCTGCTGAAATTCATATGGCTCATCGGCGTTTCGTTAATACTTGTGAAAGATACCAGATGATTATACAGACGGTTGAAAATGAAAACATATTTAAAACGAATCGGGCTACTTATGATTCTCGTTACCTTGCAGAGTACGGGACTGATTTTGCTGGGTACGAAGCCTACAAACTACGTTATACTTGGATAACCCGAAGACGGAGTTGACTAGGCTAATGAATTTGTATATTGCTTGTATGTGCATCGTCATTTTAGTACTTATTTCATTGTTATCTCTGGTAAACAATATTAAGAGTCCTTAAATATTTCAAACAGTAATTTAAAATACACCCCACAATAAAATCCAGTGATTATGAAAAAACTCGTACGCACGATCACGCAGATTACATATAATGCACAACAAGCATATAACATAAAAAAACACAACGGTTACACATAAGGACGTACAAGCAGAGTACTTTTTACAGGGTAATACAAATACAAAACATACGGTTCAATAACCTACTACAAATGGACAACACATTAAAACAAAGATACAGGCAAATACAACATGCACGTCTACTAAATAAGATACAACTAATCATCATCTAGATCCGCAGGCACCATCTCCACATCCTCAATATCGTCGTTGCCTGGGACGAATGTCGGTCTATATCCGTACCGCTCCTCATCAGCGCTCCTCAGCTCGTTCATACGAGCAGTCAACTCTTCTATGCTCCTTTGATGCTCGTGATACATTGCCTGACGCAGACCTAACGTCATCTGATAAAGATCCTGATAAGAAAAAACAGCTGGATCTGGATACTATGTTACTTCTGGCCGTGGTATATCAATATACCTATCAGATCCGTATGTAGTTGGTACTGCAACAGTCCAACCGTAGTCTGGCACCTCGGATGAGCGTGGAGGAGGTGGATCCTGTGGGGCATGGTAAACTTGCGTGGACTGTGAAACATCAAGTACAAAAGGGGGCTCAACGCCAGCACGGAGTGCAGAAGGGCCAACCAAGTCAACGGATGCAGCATGCACAAAACTCCCGGTCTGAGGTGGGGAGTAATACTGACGCCAGAAAGAAATATAATCCCAACCAGTAAGAATGAAATCACTGGCAGGCCACCACACGTCTGCGTGCTCCTGTAAAGCACTAGTACTATAAACCCTGGGAATAGCTGTATGTGGGTGTGGATCATCAGGAACAGCATCCCCATCATATATATGTCTCCAACAACGTCCCCCTAAGTACCAGAAGCAACCTAAACTAGGGGGGCATGATACTAGTGGAAACCGCCTCGAAGATAGATATAGAGCATGCACCGACGGAGGGTCAGCAAGACCCCGTGACTCATCAAAGGGATGCCAGATAACTGCATCACGCGTCCTCCGCAACTCAATCTGATTGCGAGCTATAGCAAATACATGTCGTGCCTGTCCTCCAGGCACCAGTCTACGGTTACCGACACTCCACGCTCTTACTCTAGGATAGAAAGTGGATAGTGATGGATCCACGGTGGGAAAAGACAAATTGTGGAAGTACTCAAAGTACCAGTACTATAAAATCTCCCAAAAACCAGTAATCGAACCCACCCTAGTCCGAACGACACACTGAAGATCCAATGACCTATACAGGTATGCTAAAATAGGTGTTCCCCAATCATACACAGTCGGACTGCCATCAAATGAAAACGGTTCAACTACCGCCACATAACCACACGACAATGAGCTCGAAGAATTTGTGAAAAATAAATTTTCCATCATATACAAAACAAATAAGCGTGCAATCTCCAAATGATGAACTTTAGGTTGCTTTGTCAATAATTTCTGTATTGCTAGTTTTATACCAGAGCATTTAATTTGGAAATTACTGGTGATGGAGTCATTTGGATTAAGATGTGGAAATAACGTACGGAGAGTAACGTAGTTCTGGTACACCTCATCATACGGCAAAGGAGCCCCTTGGCCTGTGGCAAGACCAGTAATCATAGAAAAGTCTAGTGGTGTGATTCCCATCTCCCAAAAACCAAAGTGGAATGTATGAGTAGTTTTCCACCAACAAGCAGCCAATGCACCACATAATTGAACATCATTATTTAAAAGACGTTCGATACCTATTTAACGAATAATTATGAAGTTACAACGAATGTAAGAAAACAGTAATAGTAAGTACATACGACGAGAATACGTACTCAGAAAGTCGCCCAAACCAATACTACTGAGAAATGTATGAATAGTAGCATCTGTATCATACTCACGAATCTGGCTATACAGACGAACAACACCAGCCCAAGACCCACGCGTTCGCTCGCTTCGAGCCTAATATTACAAATGAGACTTACTTATTTTATGTCCGACATTACGACAGTAATATTTAATAAGTAAAACGTACCAATATGTCGACTAACGTGCTGACGTGCTCCTCTCTATCCGCCAACTTACGAAAATCGGCCAATTGCTTATCAGGTCTTAAATTTGGATCCCGGTGCAACTCCAAAACGTCGGTTCTCCTAGCAACTCGTCTTCTTATAACGGACGGTGATTCACGGTCTTCCGTACCCTCACTCGAAACGTTTTGTTCTACCGCTTCGTGCTCTTCACTTGGATCTACATTCCGGCTTGGGCTACCGCTGCCTCGAAGAGCCCTCATAACACGTTTCATATTCTTTTTTTTTCTAAAGGAAACCTAGGCTGGAAACAGGAAAAGAAAGGAAAGGAGAAGGAGGAGGAAGGTGAAGAAGAGTGGCGGCGGCGAAGGGTTGGAAATTTTTTTTTTTTTTATAGAAGTGTTATCCGGCTTTTATAAAGCCGGATAAAAACAAATTTTTTATCCGGCTTTTTAAAAGCCGGATAATCCCTAAAAGCAACTCCCCCGTTGGGGTGAGTTGCTTCCCCAACCAGCGTGATGGGATGTCCCCCAACACGCTGTGTTGGGTATGCTCTTACTATACTTGGCCATTTTTAATAATTTTAGGTTATTAGGGTAACTTCGTAATTTACTTGCTTTTACATTTAATGTTATCATGCTTTTTCCTGTTGATTTGCCCTTTTTCTTTATTGTTTTCACATCCGTTCGGCTAGGGTTTCGCTGGTTTCGTTCTTTGCTATTCCTTTCTCTGCCTCGCAAGTCGCCGGTGGTGCCATTCTTCGCCTCAGCTAGGGTGCCATTCTTTGCCTCCATCAATATCAGGTTTCGTGTCTGCCTCGAATATCGCATGTATTGCATATGAATTTAGGGTCTTTCAGGGGTTCTTATCTAAAATAGATTTAGTTTTTTTTCTGATTTGTTTTCCATCTAGCATTAAAAACCTAAAGTTGATTTTATGAAAGATGTTTATTCTATTACAAGGATCTAATCGAAATTTTGATTTTAGGAATTTTTTTTTTCGGGCTTTATTTAGGAAAGCAATATGATTTTTCATCTGAACATAATTTTTTCTTTATTGTTGACGATATAGCCTGAATAAATAATGGAATGCATTATACTTATCTGAGATACTATTCAAATCTCATTTTTTTTTCATATATCCCCCATTCTTCTCCTTTTCAATTCTCTCACACACCTGCATTATGCCTTCCTTGTCAATCAAATTAAAAGCAAAAGCTAAGATTCATATACAGCCTCAGCATTAAAGTTAAGGATGGATTCATCACCTGGCAATGTAAAGCATAAAAACAAAAATGAACCTTACGATGTATAATTGCAGACAAATTTGAGTGTGTCTTCTTCCAATCTTTTATCTGTTTTTTCGCAAAAAAATTTAAGAATCTTAGCAACATGATGTTTTTACAACTAAAAATTAAATTAAGTCAAATAATGAAAAAGAATAAATGAGAAACTAAGACTAAGTCGGATATCAAAATATTCATTTAGAAATGAATGACTATCTGTATAGTATGATCACCTATAAAGCTTCAAAAACATTATTCTTATTTCGCTTGTATAGAGAAAATATATTTATTTCCTATACCGGAAAATGAATTATTATTTTATTAATGAAGTTCTTCAAAAATCAAAATATCCAACATTGTTTGGTTTTAATTTTTCATGGTACGACTTGCATATTCCTTTGTTTACAGTAAATATGGTTTCCAGTAAGAATCTATTTATGTTGTCATTGTAGTATATATCCATATTGCTTCTACTAGTCAACTGACAACAAATATCAGTGCTTATGAAAGACTTGCTTTTTTTTGTAAAATAATATTTATAGGAAAAGATTGGTTCTATTGTCGGTGAGTTGAAAAAGAGTGCAAGTTATCTCTTTAATTTTTTTTATTCATTTTTAAAATATTCAAAATAAGTTTTTATAGCACAAGTTATAGAATTTGAATGCAATAGTAGTCCAACACCAAAATAGTCATTTCGTAACACATATTTGTGAAGCTAATTAAATAATACTCAGTAATGTAGAAATATTTTTGTGTAGCTTATTCTCCTTTTTGTTATACTGGTTGTTCTAATTTTTCATAGAAAACATTCTCCTTGTGTTAATTTTTCTTTGTATGATTTTGATGTGTGTATGTTTTCTAATATCAAATACTACAATGCAGTTCATGCCCTAGTGAAATTTGGCTAGCAACAAGCAACAAATTCAACTCATTTGTTTATGCATGCAGCTGGTGCTGTGTCGATAATATATAGTATCAACCACGTACGACAAAAGTAAACGAAGGGCCTGTTGAGGTTTCAAAGTGAGAATTTGACAAATTTTCGAACTTGTTAGCTACAAAAATATTCATTTAAACCCATTGCAGTCATTGTGTTTATAGATCAGAAAGTGAAACCTTTAAACAAAAGTTGTTTTTTTTCTCTCTAACAAATGTTATCATGTGTATACATTTTAATTATTGTACAGTGTTACATTAAAGACATTAAAATTTAACTTACATCAAAAAATTCTCCTTAAGTTTTAATAATAATAAAAGGTGTTTTTTTAGAAATTGATTATGTAATATGCTAATACAGAAGTGGAACATTTGAAAATGTATGCTCAAATCATTAGTGATGGTTATTAGGAAAAACAAAGAGAATATTTTACTTTATAAGTGAATTTAAGAAAGGAGAAATTAAATAGAAAATTGTGCACTTTATTTCATGTTTTCTATGGAATATGTAGCATTATTGTTTCAGTGAAGTTTATATACCAGCTCCGTGTACAGATCAGGAAATTGTGGTGTAATAGTGAACTATATATGACCAACCATTTTATGACTAACCATTTATGACTATTGAAACACAAATGCCTGTATCTTACATGAGTTCTATCAGTACTATATTTAGTGTTTGGTGGCTGGAAAATACTTATGATAAAATACTTGGGATTAAGTAAAGCGAAGCATGCAAACGCATGTATGGAGGTAATTGTTTCAGTAATTTTTATAAGTTTCTTTTACTCTCTTTTAACATTGAAGTTTATTTATCATTGTCACTATCATTGCATGCTTTCATTACTTTTACATGCAATGATTTCATTTTCTTTCTCCTTGTTGCAACTGTTATAGTACTAATTTTGGGTTATTATGATAATTTTTTTGAAAAGAAGTTTTTAGTATATCAGTTTTGTGATAGTGGAGATATGTACACCTAACAGATAATCTTGATTGTTTTACGAAGAATTAAGGCCTCATAATCAACATGGTGCTTTATAGTAACTAATCCATAATTATCTAATTTGTATTGGAACAAATATATTTGAAGAGTACAACTGTACCACAAGATTTTTTATACCTAATTTAGTAGATGGTCTCAACATGCATTTTCTTATACCCTTTTTTGTAGTTGGTCTTCTGTGCTTTTTCTTCTTATCATGTTGCCTTTTCCCTTTAACTTTTATTCACTAAATCATGAAACACAAATATTTTTTGAATTTTAGGAGATCATTCATTGTTGTTAAAAAAATCAAATGACTAGCCAATAACATCTGAGGACTAGAGAGATAAAGGGAGAGTCAAATGACTATATGAACATTTTATTTTCATAGAGAAACTGAAAATAAGAAGAATCATGAGTAAAGAAGATTTCCGTTTCTATCTGTGAATATATGGAACTGTATGTGTGAATTTGCAAGTGTTTTAAATCCAAATATTCCAATTTATATCTTCAGTTGGATAATGCACCATGCTACACTATCGTTATTATTTTATTTAATAGTACAGAGCATCTGTTTGTTGTTTATATGCTAGCTAGATGGAGAATAACACTGCACTAACATGGGTTATAGTGAACCAAAAGTTAAAAAACAGATATAATATTTTATTCCTGTTCCATTTCATTTTACTTTGGTATGTTATATAATATTTTATTGTATACTAATGCTACTGTATACCCATGTATACTTGGTTTATGATGACTGACGCACATTCAACGAAAGATGAACACATTCTTGTGTTATAAGTAGAGCTCGCTCCTCCGATCAACAGCAGCCCTTCCACACCTTAATCAACCACCAACGCCGATTTCAAGCTGAAATCATCAGCTCCGCCTGCTCTGATTTTCCTAGCTGCACCTCGACTCCATCCAGTTGAATCCCTAGCACCATCATTCGAAGCCGCTCCACTACACAACCACTGCACAACTGTAGCGCGTGCCGCCGACGTCGACCACATGAACCATCGCCAGTTGCCAAAGCTCCACACCATCGCCAGCGTTCAAACTGAGTTTGGTTTCTCCTCCGCCTCTCGCACGATTTCCGTCAGCGCTCCTAAGGTAAGCTTAACTTACGGTTCGACTTATTTCAGGCTATCTGACTTTGCTCTTCATTAAAAATATATAACTCGTTTTTCCTGAGCCTAAGTACCCTTTACTTGCTATTTATGTATTGCATTTGTTGAAACCTTGTACTTTCCCCTACCGCGACTGCAGACATTTAAACCATGCCATCTTCACCTTTAAGAATGGTTAGGAAATTTGATGCTTTTTAATAGATATGTTACTATTGCAACAACTCAGTCTCCGTCAGTTATGTTCTCTTTGCCAAACTGAAGTACCCCTTCCATTAACTTTGTTCTGGAAGATAGTTGTGTTATATGTAACCTCATACTTTGGGCATTTGCTGACATTCAAGTAGAATATAGATATGTACACCATCGGAATTTGACTGCTCGATCATAGTTGAACCAATATGTTGTTACCTTGAAAATGCCTACAACACTTGTTTTACCATATGTTCATTTGTTGGCAGTTCCTCTTTACCTTGTGGGTACCCTTGTCATAGGCATGCAAACTATTAAATGCTAACTATTATCACTACCTGTACGTGCTCCATGTGGTAGTATAATTAAATGAGGATTCCTACATGGATGTGCATGCGTATGTGTTAAAATATAGGTGTTTTGTGTGTAAGCCTCTCCTCCCTTTCTTTGATTAGTGTTTGTTGTGTATATTAATATATGTATATGCTATTATATGTTAGTTAGGATAAATATGATTGGTTTTATGGTGTACCCTTACTGCAGTTTTGTGGCTCTTCAATTGAGTCTGGTTTCATCAAAGAATTTAACCCCTTTGTTACCTCATCATCTCATATTTACTAATTCTTCTAAGTTAGTTATGACTATGGTTAAATCAGTGCATATTTAATTTTATTACTATGATTTTCTATCTATTTATTGGAGAGCTTGATTGGACCATTAAAAATTTATAAATGTGAAAGCTGGCATAAGGTAGACCTAATCTTAACAAATAATAATCCAACAAAGATGGTTCGTAGAAGACACTTCAATGATTTGAATCTTTTTTTTCCAATATGATATTGTGTTAACACTTTAAATTTATTGTCCTTATAATTCAAAATGCTCTTACCACATATGACTAATAAATAATTGAACCAAAGACACATTTTTCCTGTTAATGTCCATCTTTGCATTTCCTATTTTGCTTACTTAATATGAGTATGGCAAACAATGATGGATATGATAAGTAAACTATCAATCTATCCATGTATATGACTTAACTAACATTGAATCCATTATAAAATTCCAACGCTAGCCAATTTATTGTTCAAAATAGTTTAATTTGCTGATATTTGAAGTGTAATTAAATTTATGCTATATCATATGTATTTATTTGAGTATAATGTTTTTCACTAATCTGTTTTCATTCCTTTTATGGTGAAATTCAGTAATCATTTATATTTTATCTTGATAGATTTCATAATTGATTAAGTTTTCATTTGGAATGTGTTGAAAAAAGTTATACATAAAAAAATTATGCATACAGTCAAAAATCACAACTCTTGATGAAAATAAGAAGTTTATACAACTATGTAATATCATTAAAGCATTCGTTGAAGGCCATGCTTGATTACCTTGGTCATTTTTCTACCTTGTGATGGTAAATGATCAAAATATTTGATGTTTAAAAGTAAAATTTATTACGTACCTATTACCTAAAGTGTTGACAGAGTAAATTTAAAAAAAAAGTTAGTTTATATGACTATTAAAATTTTAAAGATATTTTGCTACTAAAATATTAAAGTATTTTACTGTTAAGATATGTGAGACCGTTTTCTCTTGATACTTAAAAAGCTGAAACTGCAAATCAATATTTGATGCTGTTTTTATACCTAAAAAGTTGGATTTAAGATTGAAGATATGTTTACATTCTTTTCTTAATATCATTTCTCCAGGTTACTCAAAATACAGTTTACTCTACAAACCATTTATTATGTTGGCTGATAATATTTAATGAAACTGGAAAAATATAACTATTCACAAAGCATATAAATGACTTATTTAAATTATTGTGGTAAAAGGATCATGAATGATCTCATCTTTTTATCGTATTGAGTGTTGAATCATTTTTGTTGCATGAATCGTTAGACAGATAAATACAATCTTGCTTCTATATCCGTCTAATTTTTATACATGTACCATCATTTTAAATTTAAAGGGTACAACGTTATGAGCTAATTAGGATTTGAAAATTTTCCTACATAAGGTGACGGGTTGTTTTGATTTACACATGTACCATCATTTAAAGGGTACAACATTTTGTACCATCATTTCTAAGTATAGAAACCGAAATATTACATATATATGGGTTATTTTGATTTCATATAGAGATATTTGGCAGTACTCCCGTGGGATTAACTTATAAAATGCGCTCATATGTCATTATACATTTAATATTGCTGTGTTATTTGCTTAGGACTACATTTTTTGGTATTAGTCTCTTAGTTCATGCCAACAAGTCCTACATACTGTCTGTTTCGATCCATATATGTATTGTTGCATGTTATTGAACCATTGCAATGTGATATTCTCTTACTACTCCACCCTATTATTAATGCATGAAATTATTTGATCCACTTTGGTACATTGGGCCGTCTTGTACTGTATACCCGAATTATTAAAATAATCATATTTATGTCAAAGAGGCAAGTCGTTACATTGTGCCTAATAATATACCTATATGAACCCATTTGTTCTCTTTCTCACTTATAAATCAAATATCCTTTTGCCTCATCGGACTGGAAGTAAAAGTGACTATTGTTTACGGTGTTAATTTTTTTCCCCTAATGATGTTAATTTTTTATAATTTAGGTTGATAACAACGCACTTGTTGATGTGGCAGTTGTCAGTGCTGGAAATAACTATAAAATTGGGAACATGGTTGTTGCTCCCCTCCATAAAAAGTGATGATTGTAAATACTTTAAAGTTAGATGTAAGCTTCTTAATTTTTTAGTTGTAAGCTACATAGTTTGTCTATAGGTTGTTATACTTCGAGCTATGTTGTGATACTTCAAAATTATTAAGTATTTTGATGATAGTTATTTTTGGCAAATGGTTGTACGATGAAATTTGATATTTTGATTGATGAAATTATTTTTTTCCTCTAAATGAATTGTTATATATCTCTATATATGCTTTCAGATAATAAAATTATTATTTGTGTTATGTGATACCCTGGTCTTCAGTATGGTTATAAGTGTTATAGGTTTTCACTTTGTTATGGTTGTAAATGTTATAGGTTTTCACTTTGTTATGGTTGTAAATGTTATAGGTTTTCAATTTGTAATGGTTATAAGTCTTACGATTTTTATATTCATCACGGTAATAAATGTTAGCAAAGGTTTTTTTTAACGGTTATAAGTGTTACAAATTTTATGATTTATAACGGTTATAACCATGACATTATCCGTAACGAAAAACTGCCATGCATACTGGGAAAACGGTTATAACCATGACAAAGTTTATTTGTCAAGCTTATAAGCGTTGCAATTACCCTTTTCTGGTGTTGTGATATACTGTAGAGTTAACATAGATTTATTTTTTAAGAGGGTGTGGGGAGGGGATGAATATATACATATGCACACTGGCAAGATAGTCTAAGATAATGACAAACCGTAGATCTAACACATAATCAAACCAAACTTCAAAATAAGAAAGAAAAAACATTCAAGCAACCAAATAAATCTATTAAGAAGACCTCTCCACGGTTATATGAACCATGTACTGAGTTATTTCCTATTAAGAAGAAAATACTAGTATATGTTATTCAGTTGGACAATAAACCTAAACGATAAGTGCTTTGTAATATAATATAACTGGGAAAACAAGAAAATGTTAACATCATATTTACAGGATACATGTTTACTGTTGGAGGAAACATAGACTCTTTTTTTTTTTGAAAGGCAATACGACTTTATTAGCACTATAAAGATTTACAATGTCCAACAACTGTACAAACAATCTATACTAACACTAACTCATATAATATGAGCAGCTTTGAGAAAAAAAACAATAAAATGTAACTATAAGCATCAAAAGAACTCAAAGCTGCACCACACATCTTACAGTCAACAGCAACTAGGATCAATCCAAGACAAGAGCAATCTGAACCAAGCATCACAACAGTAACAGCACCAAGTCAGTACAAAGAAGTATGACAACTTGCAAACTATTAAAGTTCAATTTTCTACCGATAGCTCCATTAATCAAAGCCAACATATCATCATCACTTAAATGAGTTGAATTGAAGATCCTTCTATTTCTCTCATTCCAAATCTCATAAAGAAAAATCTTCAGAATCTTTAGTAAAAGCAGCCCATTACTCGTCTTCCATCTAGTAGCCTTGAACAAGCTAAACCACTCATCTCTACTACATTGAACTGGATTATGTATTTTAGCAGCTAGAACTTTCCTCCACAAATTGAATGCAACATTGCACTCGAAGAACAGATGTGTATTACATTCTGAATCAATATTACAGAAACAACATATGTCATCAGGTATAACCCCAATTTTATAAAGCTTATCCTTTGTGTTAATGGCATTAGACATCACTTTTCATAAAAGGAAATTGTGTTTTGCATTGCTCATAATATTCCACACCCTTTTATGCCATGGGAAAAAACATTTATCACCATTTAGTAACTCATATACAAGACTGATGGAATTCTTTTACCCATCCAAGATATGTTATCATCACCAGTTCTAAAAGATGAAGAAATCTCAGCCCAAAGTCTTCTCAATAATGCAAAACTACTATGAGGTAATAACAATTCATCATAATGTATAAAATCCTTTACCTTAGCAGATTCAGGAAATATAGACTCTTAACATCTACTAGTACCCCATGTCCTAGACGCGCACACACATGACACATATACATATACACAGACAAATGTATACATGAATATGCATACCCATAAACTGCATCGGAGTGTGTGTAGATGGATATGTTCTTATTGGACTTCTATTTAAGGGTATAAAAGCTAATTCCAGCAGTTATTGAGAAATTGTTGTAAATAATGCAATACAAACAATATAACGTAAATAAGCACCTAAGCTACCTGTCTGGGTGGCACCTCTAAAGGAGTTTTGTCAGCATGAAACACTCAAAGATTCATTAGACACTTCAATGATTGAGGCAATTCTTTAATCTGATTATTACATATATCCAAAATTTCAAGCATTTCCAAATTTCCAATTGATTTGGGAAGTGGCTTAAATCAACAAAATTTCTCCCAATTTTTAACGTCACAAGGTTCACAGAAAAAACATAGGCTTTAAGGAATTGATTCAAGATCATTGAAGCTAACATCTAATTCCATTGCCTGCTCAATGAACCCATTGCAATTGGCAAGCTCTTAATTCTGTTATTGTGTAATGTAAGAATTTCAAGACATTCAAGTTTGCCAACTACTTCAAGCAATGCTTTGAGCTAGTGAAAGTCGAATTTAAACTCAACAAGTGACGTACAAGAGCCAATAGTATAGGGGATATCTTCAAGCTTATTAATCTCAACATTTAAAAATTTCAGCTGATTTAAATTTCTTATTGTATCAAGTAGAGATGTCAATTTATTTGAACTCATGTAACACCCCGTAATTTTAACAATACTAAAGAGGAAAAATTAAAGAATAATTAATTTAACATTCAGAATAAGGAAACGGACTACACCATTGCATTCGTCTCGGAATTCTGGTCAAAATAGACACCTGGTTTGCGTAAAATGCACACCGTATGAAGAAGTTATGAAAGTTTGTATACGCGCAAGAACAATATATATATATATATATATATATATACATACATACATATATATATATATATATATAGGGTCCAGAAATTCAAAAATTAGGTCCATAATTTCTAAATAGCCCAGAAAGAGGGAGGCGGGAATTTTCCCGCTAAGGGGTGTCGACCCCTCAAGGGGGTGTCGACCCTCTAAGAGGGGTTGACCCCCCTAGTGCAGATGTGGAAGATTAGGGTTTGGGGCTGGAAGCTATATATATGGCCTCATTTCTCATTGTTTTGCATAATCAAAATAATGGAGGACTAGATGTTGTCGCTGCCCGAACTGAATCAAACCTTTTTCTTCTTCTATAATCAAGTTAATCAAATTTAGAGTTATTCTAGTGTAGATCTGTGATTCAACATCTGCTACTCCTTCTATTTTTCTAGATCCAAACACTATGAGTTTAATTTACTTTTAGATTTAAATAATTAGAAAGTAAAAATGATATGACTATAATTTGGCTGTGACTACTTGAATTATATTAGATCGGTTATAACTTGTGTATCTATGATATTCTGACATGACTATGACTTGGATCTTAACCTTTATCATGTCATATCCACCTTAGATTATAGATCTAATTCACTACTTAGATCACCTTATACCTGGTCTATTATGTTTAAGGCCAAATCAGATCTGTTGTTAGTTGGACATCTAAATCATTGTTTAGATCACATCATTCCTATCCTACTATGCTAAAATCAGTTCTATTATCACATGTTCATCAGATCTGCTCCTATAAGCCTATCTCGTCATTATGCCCAACTTTGTCACTGTATGTTTATTAGTTGCTATGCTTATTTCTGCCATTATATGTCAATCTTGTCATTTTGTTCATTTCTATTCTCTTCTCTCCTTTTCCTTTTTTTATTTTTATAGCTAGGCTACCTTCGAGCTTAGGCATGCCACTGAAATATGTGAAGGCGTTAAATTGGAAACGGAGTAAATATGCTAAAATTGGGACAAAACTTGTACCAGGAAATTTGGGCATAAGTTGAATGAAATATATGAATATGGATTTGGGCATATATCAAATTGTGATTTAGATCTTAAATTTGGGGCATATGGTACATGATAAATATGACTTAGAAAACGGGCATGAAAACCTATACTAAAATAGGAATAATTGGTTAATAAAGGAAAATGCTTAGAATTCCAGTAATTAGAAACTGTAACCGTGCTTAGACATGAGGTTAGATTACACTTGTAGTGGAAGTCTGCCTGGAACCGACAAGCATATCCAGCAACCACAAGTGGTGAATCTAATGTGAGGGGTCTAAGTGCATAAACATGTAACGTGCTAGGACACGAGGTTAAGCCCGACGTGTGGAAGAAGTTTGCCCAAACCCAACCGGCATATCCAACATCCACAGGTTGTAGACTTAATGTGAGAGGTATAGTGCATAAACATACATATATTAATATACGCATATAAAGGGATAGAAATAAATGGCACTAATTTTGATTAATGGTAATGAATTGGAGTAGACAAGGAAGGATAGTAACCTATTATAATCAGTTACTTTACTGAAAATGTTATATATAATAGGTAGGCTTATCCTAGGGACAAGTGGAAATTTTAACATAAGTTATAATAAAAGGAAAGGAAGCTTATTAGTAAACCTTAGTTAAGAGAACTAAGCTAATAAGTAAACAACACAAGCTGTAGTGATGTTAAACATAAAATAGGTGAATTGGGATGAAGTATACTTAATTGCATATTAATTAAGACATGTTATTATAACTATGGAATCAGACAATGAATAATACAAAGGGATTGTTGATTACTTCCGTTAATTACAATCCAAGGGTGGAAGATTGTAGATCACTTTCTTAATTACAGTCTAAAGAATAACATGTGACAGGCTTATTAATAAACTTAAATGGATTAATATATATATATATATATATATATATGAAATTAACACTCAAGGGGAGCTTGGCAACTTGAAAAGAAGTCGATACGAATGGGGATAACCTGTAACACTTAACTCGTTTGAATCCATAGCGATTTCCTAAACATGCTAAATTGAGTAGGGGTTAAGTAAACTTGTTTGAAACAGTAGGAGGGTTAAGTATATTTGGGTTGAGTAGGTAATATTTATATATAGGCCCACAAACTCAACCTATTGGGGTTATGTAATTAAAGACACCGTTAGGTAAGCATAACATGTGGAAAACCTAGTGGGGATGCAAGCGTAGGGGGAAGCTTGTACCAACTTGTGTGTGGGACCCGTTTTAGTCAGTAATCCATATAATGGTA
Source organism: Allium sativum (assembly GCA_030737875.1). Lineage (NCBI taxonomy): Eukaryota > Viridiplantae > Streptophyta > Magnoliopsida > Asparagales > Amaryllidaceae > Allium > Allium sativum. Next base: position 888,692,545 of record CM060916.1, on the reverse strand, counting down.
TCAAATGAGTACTCTGAACTAGATCGGAGTCGGGGCACGCTTACTGGGCTGATTGTAAGAGATCCAAACGTGGAGGACGGTGTGGGCGGTGCAAACTGACTGTGTCATATGCGTGCATGGTTTGGGCAGAGGGGGACAAGACAACCGTGACACCTGTAGATATGGTTGTGCACATCATGAAGACGAAGGGTTGCCACTTTAGGAAGTGATACCTCCTACTGTGGGGCCAGCGCAGGATATCTACGTAGTAGGGAGCCGATCGATTGGGGTAGTAATTAGGGTACATCTAGACGTATGCCTAAGTTTACCATCTGGTAGTTGTTGGGATCATCTTGTTCTATTTATACTAGTATTGGTGAAGAGCAAAGAAAGTGTTAGAGAAGCGCTATTGCTGCTATCCTATTTTATCTTGTCTTACCTTGTCATAACTACCTTATATGTTGTTATCTCTCTCATCCAGTTTATATGCCTGCCATTATACTTTAACTTATATATATGCTAAAAGTAACTGGACTCGCCAGACTTATGTCTGACCTATTTTGTTTCCTCTTCTTTCCCTTCCGTCCCCCTGGTTCTCAGGGTGGGAATACTCAAGTTTGATCAGGATTTTGCTTTCATTCTACTTGGAGCTGCTTAGATGTATTGCTCGAGTTCTTATCTTCTCTACTATGGCTATGTTTTTGGGGATTATGCTCTTTTCATATTTATTGTACTCTGATATTTTAGTACAAGACAGAAGTTTTAAATTGATGTACTGGGCTTATTGCATTTCAGAATTACGATGTAACTATGTTTTGAACCTTGATGATTTCTGTTTAATAAAATTTTAAATTCTATTGCTATTTTATATCTGTCTTGTAATGTTTCTGTTTCTGCTTACGTATAACGCTTCACGAAACTTAATGCATTCTCTTAATGAGTGACATTAACGGACGTGGGATGTCACAACTCAACTGTAGGTTGACAACATTTTTGAGATTTCCTATTGACTATGGTAGGTAGTGTAGCTTACTTACATGAAGTTCTACATTAGTTAAATTTGTTAAGTCGCCTAAAGAAATCTAATATGCTATAACAGAATCTCCCACCTAAAGCACTGCCTTATTGTTTTTATAAATTTTATACACATCGCATGTTGTGTAACTTAGTTTAATTATGTTTGTTCAACTATGAAGCACGAACTGCCACATTACCCTCAAAAGAAACAATCAAGGTAGTGAAAATGTAAAAATGAGTCTGACCTGTAAAAAGCCTAAATGCTTCAGGAGATTTTTTGGTTTCTGTACTGATGAAGAAGAGAGAAATTTTCTTCATATAGAGATTTTGTAGCGAGGACAAAAGATATCATTGAAAGTGTCGTTAAAAGATACCTGGAATATCCAAGGAATTTTCATGAAAACCTTTACTATACTTGGATTTAACAGTCCCCAAATCCATAGGAACTTTGATGATCTTATGGTAATCATCCAAACCCATCGACTAAAATCAATTTGCCCAAAATCTATCTTCACTGTACTTGTAACACCCCACACCCGCTAAGGTCACTCACTAAGAGAATGCCTTAACTTCGATGGAGTATTTTTAAGTGAATATAGAACAGAAAAATTACAACAAGACAGATATAAGTAATAATTGAAATTTAAAACATCATTTCATTGCAGCAGAAGGTAAACATGTTTGGTTACATACCAAAAACCAACAAGAGTCAAGTACAAAATATCCATCTCGATAAAAACATAAGTACATAATCCCACTACATACTAATAGCCATAATAGAAAAGATAAGCTGAGCTTTACATCAACTGTCCAAGCTCCAAAAGATAGATAAAGCAATCTGATCAAAGCCCACTAGTGCTAGGCCCAACCTGAGGACCTGAGGGGGGGGGGAAGATAAAAACAACGGGGTCAGACATAAGTCTGAGCGAGTCCTATAACTTTAACAATACAATCATTAAAGCAATTAGGGTAAGATATAAACTTGGTACGGTAACGACTGGGGATAAATGACTACACTAAGCAGCCAACTAGACATAGGATGAACTAAGATATCGGTAAAGACGCATCTACCCACCCAAGGGTAATTACTACACTGCACCACACCAGTCATTCCTAACTTAAAGGTTGATCCCACCCAAGGACTTAGAAAATTTAACTAGTAGTTTCGTGTACCCCTAGCTGACCACATAGGTGCCGTCTGCCCCTATCTCCACTAGGTGTACCCACTACTCCCCAAGCGATCGGCTCCCTAACGTAGATACCCGTGCTGGCCCCACAGTGGGGTGTATCACTCCCCAAAGTGGCAACCCGATACAACCAACGGTGCACGACTTATACCTACACGATGCAACAACGTCTTACCTACCAGCCCGGGTCCACACACGCATATGAAACCCGTTGGACTTGCGTTGCCACCGCTAACCCGTTTTGGCCTCTTATAGTCAAACCCAGTATGCGTGTCCCGTCCTCGACTTGGGTCGAGCCCACAAAGATACGTTTTGGGTTACTGGTTGAAATGGGCCCCCACAAGCTACCCACCTAAGCTTGTCCCTTTTCTAGTGCATCCCACTTAACCCTTTATCATGTTTAATTACATGTTTCCACTTGGTTAAGTATTCTAATCGTATTTTCTATTGCCACCCAAGGCAACCCACTAGATTTCCGCATGCCACCCAAGGCACTTACTTGTTTTCCACATGCCATCCAAGGCACCCACTTAACCCCTCATGCCCCACTACATGCTTATCTGGTTAAGTGTTTCTTAATTGATTAAGACCGTAACCTTTGTAAAGACCTCTCACATTAGACTGTCTTTTATGGCAGTTGGATTTGCCGGTCGGGTCCGGGCAACCTTACGCCATAACAGAGTCTAACCTCGTGTCTTTACACTTGTCACATATTTAGTTTATGCCTAAGACCTCTTACATTGGGCCAATCATTTGTAGCCGCTGGATTTGCCGGTCAGGTCCGGGCAGTCTTATGCTACAAAAGGGTCCAACCTCGTGTCTTAGTCGATTAATTACACCTAATTAATCACCCCCATATTTTGAATTAATTTTCCCTAATTAATTCCAAATTAATGATGTACATAATTGACTCAATTATGTCCATCCACTTATGGTATGCAACATCATACCAATTTCACCACAATTTTGTTAACATGAATATTAACCCCATCGTTCCCCACGTAATACGCTAACATGACATACTTAAAAGGGAAGATTCATCACAAATACAATGGGTTCAACTTAGCATAACATTAGCATCAATATGAGTTTTAAAGGTGTCAACTTGCATATATGGCCATAGCATCAAACCCAACTAGCATAAATAATCAACCCAAACTTGCATGAATCACATATGTCATAAAGAGGGTAACTGGCATAAATGTTCATGTCATAGACCTATCATAAAGGGATAAACTTGCATACATGTCATAGGTCTAAAAAGGGATGAACTTGCATATGTTACTCATATCATAAAAAGGGGTAAACATGCATATGTATGCATGACATACAAAGGGGGAAACTTGCGTATGTATGCATATCATACAAAGGTGTAAACTTGCACATGTTACTTGCATATAATCAAACACCAAACTTGCATAACATGTCATATATGAACTTGCATATAATCAAACACCAAGCTTGCATAACATGGTGTCATAATGGATCAATGTTTATCATAGTGATTTGCATAACTAACATCATGAACATATAACATAAAACTTGCATAACTAGCATCATGGACATATAGCATAAACTTGCATAACTAACATCATGAGCACATAGCATATGATAACATAACTTGCATTGATCCACATTCATAACCATAATGTCATTACATCCTATCATAATTAGTTTAGCAATTGCTTTCTAAAGGCATAGAAACTCACAACTTGTTGATTAGCACTCCTATGAAGAAGATTAAGTTGCTAGAGTTGATTAGAAGTTGATTTGAGAAGCTGTCTTCTTCTAAAATGTGATGGAGGCTCCTTCTAATTGCTTTTTGACGGCATGACGGCCTTGTATCTATTTTTAGTATGAATTAGGGTAGTCTTAGGGCGTATTTATAGATTTAGGATGTAGTTTAGGCCATAGGATTAACCCTAGTTTAGATCTAAACCATCAAAAATCGTCACAGGTCAGCAGAACAGACCAGAGAACCAAAACAGGTGCACCAGGCCAGCCAGGGTCAAACCAGAAAGCTGTGCAGGTTTCTGGCTCGACACGGGCGCACTTCCCAAGTGCGCCAGTGTATTCTGGCTTGTTTTCGGTTTTTCTGCCTAACTTCGTTCGTCCATATCTTCTTCATACGGACTCCGATTTTCGAAAACTCGGACTCTATTTCGCGTATTTTTCTGAGACGAACACAATGGCGCAACCCGTTTCCCCTAATTCCCACATCCGGGATTAGTTATTCTTTAATTTTTGAATGTTAATATTAACTGAAATTCAGAGTGTTACATTCTCCCCTACTTAAAGGATTTCGTCCCCGAAATCTCTAAGTCAAGAAGAACGTATCCTACCATCCAAACAACCATCTACTAAACCATCAAACACTGGCATCCATTGTCCTTAAAGTTTCTAATGTTGTATGAACATATGCAAAAAGTGTGTGTATATGTTCCCTGTCTAATGCAAAATCAGGCGGTCTACTGATTCAGTGGACCCCCTTAATGCAAACCATGATAGTGCCATGCATCCAATATGTATGCGAAACAACCCTAACGACACATACTATATCTACATGTGTGCACAATCATACACCAAAATGCATCATCCATATGATAACACAACCATTATACATCCATTAATATAACTACCTACACACAATTATATGCAATATGCAATATGAAGTGACTGAGCCGATCTAGTGTCTAAAGTGTGTGTATATGCATCCACGAGCAACCACTAGCAAACACTTGCATCCACACGCATCCATCAATCATAACATGTCTCAAACACATGTTTCAACCATAGGTTTACCCTATCTAAAGGTCAAAGGTACTAACGAGAGGACATACTAAAGATAAGATAAGTACTAGACAAACAATAAAGGAGAAATTAAAAGACATACCCTCAAAAAGAAATGGGTACAATGAACGCATCTTCACTTCCATCTCCCAAGTAGCGTTGCTCTCATCATCTCCCCATTGTACTTTGACTAGTCGAACCTCTCGGTTTCTCAACTTCCTAATCTCTGACCCAAGGATGCGAGTAGGAGCTCGTCGAATCACCGCATCACGCTCTACTTCCACTTCTCTCAGCAAGCTCGGCTCTACCACCTCTGTGGTCTCATGTAGGCACTTCCTCAAATGTGACACATGGAAAACATCATGTACACCACTAAGTCTCTCGGGCAAATCCACTCTATATGCCATTTGTCCAATCCTTTCCTTAATAGGAAACGGCCCAACAAACCTTGGTGCTAACTTCCCAACGGACCCAAAGCGAACAACATTCCGTAATGGAGATACTTTGACAAAGACCATGTCCCCAACATCAAACTCAAGATCTGTCCTCCTCTTATCCGCGTAAGATTTCTGTCTGTCTTGCGCCGCTTTCATCCTTCTTCGAATCAAATCAATCTTTTCCGAAGTCTCTCTAACCATATCGAGCCCAAGCAAGATCTTATCCGTAGATTCCCACCAACATGTAGGTGACCGACAAGGCCTTCCATAAAGAGCTTCGAAAGGAGCCATGCCAATACTAGACTGAAAGCTGTTATTATACGCGAACTCCACCAATGGAAGATGCTCTTCCCATGTACCTCCAAAATCTAAGATACATAGCCTCAAAAGGTCTTCCAGAACACGATTCACCCTCTCGGTCTGGTCGTCCGTCTGAGGATGATACGCGGTGCTCAAACACAACTGAGTCCCTACCGCCTCTTGCAAACTCTTCCAAAACTCTCTAGTGAAGATAGGATCTCGATCGCTCACTATGCTAGAAGGTACACCATGCAACCGAACTATCTCTCGAAGGTAAACTGAAGCTAGCCATGGAGCAGTCCTCTTACTCTTCACGGGTATGAAATGGGCGCTCTTAGTAAGTCTGTCTACCACCACCCAAATTCCCGTATTACCCTTCCTCGATCTCAGTAACCCATCAATAAAATCCATTGAGACGCTATCCCACTTCCATTGCGGAACCTCCAATGGGTGAAGCAACCCACCGGGTTTCTTTTGCTCCGCCTTCACTTGTTGGCACACCAAGCATCTAGCGACATACTCGGCCACATCTTTCTTCATACCGGCCCAAAAGAAAACTCGCTTCATGTCTTGGTACATCTTGTCCCCACCGGGATGAATGGTCATCTTCGAACGATGTGCATCATCAAGAATAGCCTTCCTCAAACCCTCGTCTTGCGGTACACAAAGTCTACCGTCTCTACGCAACCACCACCTATCGTCTAGGGTGTACCTACTCAAATGGCTGGACGACTCCCCCCTTATGAGCTTCTCTACTAACTCAACCAACTGTTGGTCGTCCCGCTGTGCCTCGCCAATCCGTCCCAAAAGAGTAGGTCTGACCTCTAAGGATGCTAGCAAACCGGGTATAAAGTCAACGGAAGGTCTGAAGTCAAACATCGAGATAAATTCCAAGCTTCGCCGTTCCACGAACAATGGACTCAAGGACAACCTTTTTCTGCTTAAGGCATCTGCCACCACGTTACCCTTGCCAGGGGTATACGCTATCTCGAAATCATAGGATGCTAAGAACTCCATCCATCTTTGTTGTCTTAGGTTCAAATCCTTTTGAGAAAACAAGTACTTCAAAGATTTGTGGTCAGTGAACAATTCGAACCTTTCACCAAGAAGATAATGGCGCCAAGACTTAAGCGCAAAAACAATAGCGGCCAACTCTAGATCATGTGTAGGGTAATTTTTCTCATGCGCTCTCAACTGCCTTCCACCATAGGCTATTACCCTTCCCTCTTGCATTAAGACCGCGCCTAGTCCTGTCCCACAAGCATCGGTATAAACAACAAACGGCTTACTCCCATCCGGCGACACTAAAACTGGAGTGGTGGTTAAAGCTCTCTTTAACCGTCGGAACACATCCTCATAATCTACGTCCCATGTGAAGACTAGATTATTCTTCGTCAAGCGAGTTAATGGGGCTGATATTTTCGCGAAGTCCTTGATAAAATTCCTATAGTAGCCAGCCAACCCCAAGAAACTCCTCACCTCGGTAGCATTCCTCGGAACCTTCCAATCTTGGATGGACACTACCTTCGCGGGATCCACAGCTATCCCTTCCTTGGAGACCACGTGCCCTAAGAACCGCACTTCCTTCCTCCAAAAGTGACATTTAGAGAATTTAGCCCTAAGGCTATGCGCTCGAAGAGTCTCCAACACTTCCCTAAGATGTAGGGCATGCTCTTCTTCACTCTTAGAAAAGGCCAAGATGTCATCCACAAAGACCACCACAAATTTATTAAGGTACTCCCTGAATACCCTACTCATCAAATAAAAAAAATATGCGGGGGCGTTCGTCAAACCAAAGGGCATCACCAGCCACTCATAGAAACCATCCGGAGTCCTAAAGGCAGTCTTGTCTATGCTACCCTCAGCCACTCTCAACTGATGAAACCCCGTGGCTAAGTCCAACTGCGAAAACACTGAGGCGCCAACCAACTGATCAAAGAGATCATCAATTCTCGGCAATGGGTGTCTATTCTTCTTTGTGAGCTTGTTGAGTTCTCTATAGTCAACACAAAGTCTGAGGGACCCATTTGCCTTCATGGCAAAAACTACTGGAGCACCCCACTCCGATATACTTCGTCTTATGAATCCCTTCTCAAGCAACTCCCCTATTTGCTTATTGAGTTCCCTCCTCTCACGAGGAGCCATGTGGCGCATTGACAAAGATACTGGTTTAGCATTGTCTACCAGATATATTCGAAAGTCAATCTCCCGCTTTGGAGGTAAACCCTTCACCTCCTCAAACACATCCGAGTACTCCCGGACCACTCTAACAGATTGCAAACTCTCGACCGAAGCGTCAAGCGATTCAAGATTACTTAGCATAACAGAATCCATGGGATTACAAGAAATCTCGAGGGTGTTACCCAAGCAGGTCAAAAGCATAACAACTCTCCTTTCGCAATCAAGAACGGCACCATTACCGGATAACTAGTCCATGCCCAAAATCAACCCACAGCCCGTGAAGCCCAAAACAAAAGCATCACATCTAAACTCAACGCTAAGTATGGAAATCTTCAAACCCAAACATATCATGGACAAATAAGTGGAGCCCCCAATTGGGTTTGAAACAACCAAGGGATCATCTACTAGACTGGTGTCTAAGTGCAGTGACTCAACTAATGATGATGAGATAAACGAATGCGATGCGCCAGAGTCAAATAAAGTACAGACAGGATGATCAAACAGAAAAACCAGACTTTCAACAGAAATAGTTCTACCTCTTTCCTGAATCGGTGGAACTGCGAGAGCCTGAACTTGCCCCCTTGCCTGACCCGGTGCCATAAGAGCTTGCACCTGTCCTCCTGAGGTAGATCCCGTCCTCTGCCCCTTCTTAGGGCAGTCCTTCACTAGATGCCCTGCTTCTCCACAGTGGAAGCAACCAGTCTTCTTCTTCATCCGACAATCCTTGCTTAGGTGGCCTGGTGTCCCGCAATTCAAGCACTTCTTCTTTCCCTTGCCACCATTGCCTTTCCCACTCTTGTTTTGCTGTTGCTGTTGAGGTCTCTTCTGATCTCCTTTCTTCTCGGGTGCCTTATTAGCATTGAGACCCTTCTCTTCCTCATGCATAAGTGCCATGTCTACTAGCTTCTCAAAGGTGGCCCCCATAGGGATGTGAGTCATAGCCAATCCATGCATCAGTTCATTCAAGCCTTTAACGAACCTCAAAGCCTTCTTCTCTAGTATATTCACCATGTCTATGCCAAACCTTGCCAACTGATTAAACTTGTTGACATATTCCTTCACCGATAAGTTTCCTTGCTTTAGAGTCAAGAACCTTTCCATATACAGATTTTCTTCCGCCCTTGAGAGAAACTTTGCCACAAACCTTTGTTTGAAATCCGCCCAAGAGTCAACAGGGCGCTCTCCATTAGTGACCTCCCACCAGAATGAGGCCTCTCCCTTCATTAACCAAGCAGCTAACTTGACTTTCTTTCCTTCTTCCATCTCAAAGATGTCTATCAACTCTTCCATTTCCTTAAGCCAATCCCTAGCTTCCACAAAAGTTTTTGATCCTTGAAAAGGTTTCCCTCCCATAGCCTTAAATTCCTTGCAAGTCTTAGCAAAAGTATCCGCTCGAGGAGGAGGAAGGGGAGGAAGATCGGGTGAAAATGGTGGTGGAGGAACATTTGCTGGACCCGCAGCGGCGGCCCTAGCCTCCATCAATCTCCTATACCATACTGGTATCGCTACACCCTCCAGAAAGTTAAGATCTTCAGCCATGCTGAAACAAAAAAGGAAAGATTCAAAATGGAGAATTCGAAAGATAAAGATATGGCTATTGGGGATTATGCTTTTCTTTCAAAAGCTTTTCTCTTAAAAGACATGTTTTTGAAAATACTTCTTCCAAAAATGTTTTTAGAAAAATAATTTTTTAAAATTTTTTTATCTGTTCTGGTAACCTTTAGCTCTGATACCACGTGTAACACCCCACACCCGCTAAGGTCACTCACTAAGGGAATGCCTTAACTTCGGTGGAGTATTTTAAGTGAATATAGAACAGAAAAATTACAACAAGACAGATATAAGTGATACTTGAAATTTAAAACATCATTTCATTGCAGCAGAAGGTAAACATGTTTGGTTACATACCAAAAACCAACAAGAGTCAAGTACAAAATATCCATCTCGATAAAAACATAAGTACATAATCCCACTACATACTAATAGCCATAATAGAAAAGATAAGCTGAGCTTTACATCAACGGTCCAAGCTCCAAAAGACAGATAAAGCAATCTGATCAAAGCCCACTAGTGCTACGCCCAACCTGAGGACCTGGGGGGAGGGGGAGATAAAAACAACGGGGTCAGACATAAGTCTGAGCGAGTCCTATAACTTTAACAATACAATCATTAAAGTAATTAGGGTATGATATAAACTTGGTACGGTAACGACTAGGGATAAATGACTACACTAAGCAGCCAACTAGACATAGGATGAACTAAGATATCGGTAAAGACGCATCTACCCACCCAAGGGTAATTACTACATTGCACCACACCAGTCATTCCTAACTTAAAGGTTGATCCCACCCAAGGACTTAGAAAATTTAACTAGTAGTTTCGTGTACCCCTAGCTGACCACATAGGTGCCGTCTGCCCCTATCTCCACTAGGTGTACCCACTACTCCCCAAGCGATCGGCTCCCTAACGTAGATACCCGTGCTGGCCCCACAGTGGGGTGTATCACTCCCCAATGTGGCAATCCGATACAACCAACGGTGCACGGCTTATACCTACACGATGCAACAACGTCTTACCTACCAGCCCGGGTCCACACACGCATATGAAACCCGTTGGACTTGCGTTGCCACCGCAAACCCGTTTTGGCCTCTTATAGTCAAACCCAGTATGCGTGTCCCGTCCTCGGCTTGGGTCGAGCCCACAAATATACGTTTTGGGTTACTGGTTGAAATGGGCCCCCACAAGCTACCCACCTAAGCTTGTCCCTTTTCTAGTGCATCCCACTTAACCCTTTATCATGTTTAATTACATGTTTCCACTTGGTTAAGTATTCTAATTGTATTTTCTATTGCCACCCAAGGCAACCCACACATGCCACCCAAGGCACTTACTTGATTTCCACATGCCACCCAAGGCACCCACTTAACCCCTCATGCCCTACTACATGCTTATCTGGTTAAGTGTTTTCTTAATTGATTAAGACCGTAACCTTTGTAAAGACCTCTCACATTAGACTGTCTTTTATGGCAGCGGGATTTGCCGGTCGGGTCCGGGCAGCCTTACGCCATAACATAGTCTAACCTCGTGTCTTTACACTTGTCACGTATTTAGTTTATGCCTAAGACCTCTCACATTGGGCCAATCATTTATAGCCGCTGGATTTGCCGGTCGGGTCCGGGCAGTCTTATGCTACAAAAGGGTCCAACCTCGTGTCTTAGTCGATTAATTACACCTAATTAATCACACCCATATTATGAATTAATTTTCCCTAATTAATTCCAAATTAATGATGTACATAATTGACTCAATTATGTCCATCCACTTATGGTATGCAACATCATACCAATTTCACCACAATTTTGTTAACATGAATATTAACCCCATCGTTCCCCACGTAATACGCTAACATGACATACTTAAAAGGGAAGATTCATCACAAATACAATGGGTTCAACTTAGCATAACATTAGCATCAACATGGGTTTTAAAGGTGTCAACTTGCATATATGACGATAGCATCAAACCCAACTAGCATAAATAATCAACCCAAACTTGCATGAATCACATATGTCATAAAGAGGGTAACTTGCATAAATGTTCATGTCATAGACCTATCATAAAGGGATAAACTTGCATACATGTCATAGGTCTAAAAAGGGATGAACTTGCATATGTTACTCATATCATAAAAAGGGGTAAACATGCATATGTATGCATGACATACAAAGGGGTAAACTTGCATATGTATGCATATCATACAAAGGTGTAAACTTGCACATGTTACTTGCATATAATCAAACACCAAACTTGCATAACATGTCATATACGAACTTGCATATAATCAAACACCAAGCTTGCATAACATGGTGTCATAATGGATCAATGTTTATCATAGTGATTTGCATAACTAGCATCATGAACATATAACATAAAACTTGCATAACTAGCATCATGGACATATAGCATAAACTTGCATAACTAACATCATGAGCACATAGCATATGATAACATAACTTGCATTGATACACATTCATAACCATAATCTCATTACATCCTATCATAATTAGTTTAGCAATTGCTTGCTAAAGGCATAGAAACTCACAACTTGTTGATTAGCACTCCTATGAAGAAGATTAAGTTGCTAGAGTTGATTAGAAGTTGATTTGAGAAGCTATCTTCTTCTAAAATGTGATGGAGGCTCCTTCTAATTGCATTTTGACGGCATGACGGCCTTGTATCTATTTTTAGTATGAATTAGGGTAGTCTTAGGGTGTATTTATAGATTTAGGATGTAGTTTAGGCCATAGGATTAACCCTAGTTTAGATCTAAACCATCAAAAATCGTCACAGGTCAGCAGAACAGACCAGAGAACCAAAATAGGTGCACCAGGCCAGCCAGGGTCAAACCAGAAAGCTGTGCAGGTTTCTGGCTCGACACGGGCGCACTTCCCAAGTGCGCCAGTGTATTTTTGTGCTGGCGCACTTCACAAGTGCGCCAGTGCATTCTGACTTGTTTTCGGTTTTTCTGCCTAACTTCGTTCGTCCATGTCTTCTTCATACGGACTCCGATTTTCGAAAACTCGGACTACATTTCGCGTATTTTTCCGAGACGAACACAATGGCGCAACCCGTTTCCCCTAATTCCCACATCTGGGATTAGTTATTCTTTAATTTTTGAATGTTAATATTAATTGAAATTCAGGGTGTTACAGTACTCGGATTTTATAGTCCCGAAATCTGAATTCCAAGCGATAAGCAATCTAACCAAATCCAAACCCAATGTCTAAAAGCAAGATGTTTCAGATTCAGCGAGGATGAGGGATAACAAGGAATGGTGGTTTCGACGTTGGGTCCCTCTACAGGTCTGTCGTTGATCTCCGCTAAGTCGCCTTTAAAGATCTAGATCTGGAGATTGACAGTTTCTAATTGGAATTATTGAAGAAGGAGGAATTTGAATAATAAGAATCGGAGAGAGGAAGGAAATAATAGAAAATGGAGTGAACTGAGGAGCCTGGAATACGAATGGAAAACACAAGAGAAAGCAGTTGTGAAAATTTGGCTTGAGACGAAATTGGGTTACTAACCACAGTAGGTAAACCTCTCTAACGGTCGGTTTGATTAGTTAATGGAGAAGAAGACATTTTGAATTTGTAAAGAAAGTTATATGCTAGATCCTAATTTTTAGAGTATTAAGATTTTAGTTCTCAGTGATTAACATGCAACATAATGAACAACATTTATTTTATGATATATTCCCTTTCTTTATCCATTATATTTTTTTTATTCATACAACCACTATTAGAAAGGTTTGGAATATCGACGAAGTGTAGCAATGGCTAGCATCAGTTAAAAAAAGCGGTCAACGATAGCCGTAGCTAACTGTCGCCACCTTGAATATACCAGCAAACCCAAGATAGAAATTTCATTCTCCCACTCTTTCCACTTTTATTTCCCACGACTGTAAAAAAATCCTTTCCCTCCTATCGCCTTCCATACATAACTACCGCTTATCGCCACCACCGCTAGATCCCTCCCAATTGCCACTTATCCTTCTTATCCTTTGTTTCTCCAATTTTAAAGTTTAGGCATAAATTTTTTTATCTCATTTTTTTATCAAATTTTGATGTTGTGGGTTTAAATATGTTGATTAACTATTGTTTGATGATAATAGTAGATTATTAGTTGATTTGGGAATATGATTAAAACCTTAAGGTAGGAAATTAGTTGATGACAATATTGCGTTTTAATTGATTTAGGAACTCAAATTAATAGTTTGATTTTTTTTAATTTTTAATTAAAAATTAGGACTTATTTAAATTTCGAAAATTCTAATGTTTTAAAGTTCCAAAATTATTTAAAAAGGTTAAGAAATATTATAATAAATTCGATTATGTAAAAAGTGAAGAAATAAATTTAACAACAAGAAATACTATACTGAAACCAATCTTCTAAAATGTTTAGAAATGAATCTATAAACAATTTTTTTGCTAAAATCAATTTGATAAAAAGATAAAAAAATGAATTTAGCAAAAAAAAATATTTTGCTAAAATCTATTTTTTAAAAGTTTCAAAATGAAATTAACAATAGTAAATATTTTACTAAAATTGATTTTCTAAAAAGATTAAATGATGAATATAGCAACAACAAATATTCTACTAAAAACAATTTTCGAAAAAGTTAGGAAATGAGCATTAGAAGAATGAATATTCTAAATAAATAGATTTTCTAAAAATTCAAGAAATGGATATACAAGAACAAACATTGTACAAAATTCTTTTCTTTTTTTCGAAAAACATTGAAATTATTATGGCGACAACAAATATTGTACTAAAATCAATTTTCTAAAAAGTTCAGAAAGGAATACAACAATAACAAATATTATATTGAAATTGATTTTCTAAAAAATAAAAATAAAACGAACATGGCAAAAAAATATTTTACTTAAATAATTTTTCTAAAAATTTAAAAAATGGATATACAAGAATAAATATTCTATTAAAATCGATTTTCTGAATCTTTTGAAATGAATATAAAGTCTATTTGAAAATAAGCATTAAATAAAAAATTTACAAATATAACAACAAAAACTAAAGCCTTTAATCCTAAAAGGTTTTAATTTATTTTAGGAGATAAGTGAAGTGAGGTGCTGCTAAAATTAAGCAGAAGCATGGTGTAACAATCCTGGTTTTGGGTATCTAGGGTAAAGAAATTATATCATTTGGGATTTTAAGAGAAACTGTCTGAATTGAAATAACTGAAGTTACATGATGTGATAAAGAAATTTAATTTAATCTGAATACATAGGATAAATTTAAAGATGAAGACTAAAAAGATGGGAAAATCTTGTATTACGTGCTTAATGAATTATTTTATCAAACGCTATAATTTTATTACTGCAAAAAAAATACCCTATTACAACATCCCTTTTACAACGAGCATTTTTTGCCCGTTGTAATAGAATGATACTACAACGGTCAACTCAGGGTCGTTGTAATACATGCCACATACAAAGACATTTTTACAACCAACAAAATGTGCCCGTTGTAATAGGCTGCTATTGCAATGGTCCTTTGATGCCCGTTGTAACAGACATCAATTTTACAACGTTCACATACTGCTCGTGGTAATAGATGTCAAATTTACAATGGTTACAAAATGTCTTTTATGATGCCCGTTGTAGTAGGTGCCAATTTTACAGCGGAAAAAAAAATCCTGTTATAATAGGTGAAAATTTTACACCGGCTAAAAATGTTCGTTGTAATAGGTGACAATCAAATAATCACATTAAAACTAATACTTATTGTTAATGATATTTTTCGTCAACACTAGAGATAGGTCTAAGGAAATGGAAAGCTTGAGTCAGGTCATCGTTTCTTAGATATCAAGACCTTATTCCCGAAGATTAGTTCCTCTTCCCTCAAGGGGTGAGTATCCTGCTTACAAGGCTTAAGGACAAACAGTTATTTTAGGATAAGGGTTTCATAAGCTCATTACAAGTTAGGAAGCAAATCGGCTTGCAGAAGGGTTTCTTAACGGTTTATGGTTAAGGGTAAGGGTTGTGCGGAAAGGCTTTTGCTGTGGAGAAAGCATAAAGGAGATAAGAACCCATTGAAAGGGGGCCTATTTGATAAACCAATGTACAACACATACAAAATAAAATTAGTAAAGAACACACGATTTATAGTGGTTCAGTTCGGATTGAATCTATGTCCACTTTAAAGGCTTTGATGATTTTACTCATAGAGGAGATTACATAGGAAATCTCCAAATCGATTTATAAAATAGGGTTTGCTCTCTACGAAATGAGGAGCAAGACTGTGGACTAAGGAAACGTCCCCTTAAAATGAGACCGCTGGGTTCTTATTTATAGGAAAATTGGGCTCCCTTCTGTTGCAAGCTCAGCAGAAGCCTCTCTCGGACGCGGAAACATGGTTTCGGCTGCTTTGTATCTCTGGGTTCCGGTAGCATGGTTTCAGCTGCTTTATAGTCTTTACTAAACATTGTCATCGGGCCTTTCTAGCTTGCAGAACGCAGGTCTCGGATCTATAATGGGGTTAACTTTGGTGGCTCTCGGTTTTAGGACCACTGGTCTCGGTCCGTATTCATACCTTTTGGTTTCAGTGTTTGATAACTTGACTTTATGATAGCATACCTTCGGCATGCCTCTCGGTGACTTTAAAGTTGTTTCTTGGTGATGGTTCTGATTATCCTTTGCTTCCTCTTAACTTGGCTGTTGACATTGAATCATAAGGGCTATAGTATCGGTAATGGGTGTCGGAATTGGCTTTAGGAGAGCTGGTATCGGTCTCTGGTGCCTTTCGTTGATGCCTCTTCCTTTCCAAATTTGGTACCAAGCTGTCGGTATAAATAGTCTTGAGAAATGCTTTCGGCTTATGGTCATAAGCTTCTGGTCCTATCTATAGGAATTTATGATGTTTGCTTCCGCGCTCCCGATACTTATGCTTCGAGAGTTGTCACCCCTTTTGATATCAATATTAAGCGAGTCAATGTGGATGCCTTCTTCTTCTCTAGGTTTAGCTTACCTCCGGTAAGCTTTTGGGGTAGATTTCAGTACTCTGGCAGTATGTTTTTGGTACTTTACTTGTTGACTTCCGAAGTTGCATCTCGGTGATTACTAATCTTCGGTCTCGACAGTTGGCTTCTGGAAAGCTCCTCCTATATTTCAGTTTCTTGTGCCTTTGACGCTTTCATCTCCTTTTGTATCGGCATTAAGCAAGTTAATGCCGATAGCCCTTTCAAAATTGATCTTTTCCTTTCGTGCCTGCACTACCCTGCTAGTATCCTTTCTTCCCATTGATTCAAAGCTTTCTTTCCCTACGATGGTGCCGGTTGCTTGTGATTTCAGTTGCCTCTTTTATACTGGTAATGGATCGACACCCCCTCACCGCCAACTTGTCTTGATGTTGAATTTGGAGGTAACAGTCGTAAACCGAAACCTTTTTATTGTCAGTATCAGCTCTCGTCCCTTGCTTTCGGTAACTCCTCGACCTTATCAAAGGCCCTTTTCTCCATGGTTTAGATTTCGCCACCCGAAACCCTTTGTTTTTTATGTTCTGCCTCTTTTGCTTCTTTATATTTGGCCAGTGCGAATTTGGGTGTTAACACTTATTAATTATTATTTTTCATTATTAATCTTTAATAATATTATATTAGTCATATGTTACTAATTATATTATTATATTACTAATTACTAATCGTTAATAATATCATATTATTTAATAATTAGTCGTTAACAAAGTTATATTGATCATTTATAACTTACAATAATTAATAAATAATCACTAATTATTATATATAATCGGTATTCCAACAGGTTTAATTTTACTTTCCAGTTATTAGTAAGTATTGAGTAATTAATATTAACTATATAATAAATTATAATTAGTAATAAATATTAATAGTTTAAAAATTAATAATTAATAACTTATGCGTATTAATTATTAACAGTTAATAATAATATTAAATTATAATTAACAAATATGAAGTGATATTTAATAATTAATCTTTACTAATTAATAATTAATAAAAACAAATAAATAATAATATATACTTAATATTAACTAATTTATAATTAATACATTATTATAACTGGTAATTATTAATACTAATCCATGATTAATGGTTTATAATTTGAATTAATTTTTTATATATAATGAATTATATTAATATTTTTAGCAATTAATAAATAATATTTTAATTACTATTGTTGTTCATAATTAATAATATAGTATATTTAATTATTAATATATAAATAAATAATTAATATTTTCTAAATAATAATAAATAATAATTTAAATTAAGCTTACAACTTAAATTTAAATACTATAATAATTAATAGTCAGTATATGAAAAATACCATTTTACAACATTTAATCGACAATAAATCACCGAAGTGTTATAAAAATTCTTGTTCTTTCACGATATTTAAGAAAAAAAAGGTTGTAATAGGATTCCCATGATAATGTTTTTGTTTAAATTTTGTAAAAATAATAATATCTACAGTGTCTACACAAGTATCTATAAAAAAAGTTTTAAATAATGTTTTCTTTATATTATTGTATACATATTAGATTTCATTTAGTGATGTTATATAACTTATATTATTGCTTTTAAATGTGTTTGTTTAATATTTTACACAATGCTGAATATATGTTACTTGCATAATCGCATGACTAATTGTTTAGCAATTAGAATGGATTTGTAATGATAATCCAGGAGTAATAGTTTAGTCAATATCATATGTTGGATCTATATCTTGCATGGTTGAGTTGAGATCTATTGGATTCGGATCGACATAGTTAACCTAAATATTTATGGCCTCTTCTTCTGCAAATCACAATTCCACTAATCCATAACGCTAGTAGCTTTCTGCCCTAAGTCAATACCTCTATCAAGTCCTAGATCTCTATTCTCAGATTAAACCAAAATAACCTATCCTCTTCTTCAACAACCTAATACAAACAGTTAATCAGAATTTGTGCCTATCACCAGTTTGGCAATAAAAAAAATCTCGAAATCCGCAATCTCATTAAAAGCGCAGTCATCTAGTTTCGAACATTGCAGCATGGAAGATATCATTTTATACCATAACCCTCATGTGCAAACTTAAACCCAACTTCAAAATTATGCCTTCCTAAAAAATCTCAATCCGAATATCAAAATCAAAACTTACAGCAAAAAGTTCTGTCTTACATAGATTGCCTTCGAGATATAAAAATTAACTCATTTCATGCACCTGTTCTTTTACTATCGGTGGCATCGGATATCTCTGGAAATCGATGGCACGATTACAGATAGTGGAAATCCCTTTTCCTTCTTCCTTAAACCGGTATGTATGGTTTTTATTCGGTATTTTTGAACAATTCGGGGGTTGAATTTGATCTGCTATTTCGTTAAACTATGAGATATCTATTGCGGTTGTTTATTATATGGAATACCACTATCTTAATAGAAAAATGATGCAAACCCTGTAAATCTATTATTTTCTAAGACACTCCCCAATTTTTCCTTGTGTATTATAATTCTTGGAGAGCTTCATGAATCGTTGGAGAAGCAATTATATCATAAATGTAGTGAACTAATGATCCATTTTATTTATTATCAAAAAATGACATGTTAAAGTATGAGGTAACTTATGTTTTGCGTTGATTGTAGACCGAACTAAAAAGCTTCCAATACAATTTTTTATCAAGAGGAACAAAAGGAATGCAAATTTATATTTACACTGCAGCTTGATCCAATGTGAGAGTTAACCTGGTTTGCTGATCAGCTTTTATATATTTGCATAATGAGGTAACCTTGTCCCTATGCAAGCTGCCTCTCTCCCTTTACAATCTTATTTCATTTTCCTTTTCATTTTTCATGATGGTTAGGGTGTTGCTTCCGAACGAGAATTGCAATCTGTTTAGCTATAATTTCGTTGATGAAAGTTTAACGAGAGGTTTTTCTGATAGAGTGATAGTGTTTAAACCAAAAATGGTCCAAACACCAAAGGTACGTAAATCATACTTCACCAAATGGTAAGTAATAGAAAACGAGACCATAATCGCAAAAATGTAAGCAAAAACACATGGATTTTATAGCGGTTCGATGTAAAATAGATCTACATCCACTTTGGAAGTGATTTCATTATCATGGTGAAATTTACAAAATTCATCATCTCATACATCTCATTTATATCAACTGTTTTCTCTCTATATAATGATTTCCCACTTTCTACTCTCTTTCTGCTTTAGATCTCACTTGAATTCAGGAAGGAATGGATTAGATCTCATGATTAGATGATCTTCCTTAATTACATCATGAAGTTAGTGTTATATCCTAGCTTTAAAGAGGAATAATGGCGGTTGGATATCACTTGGATTGAACTTGAGTGAAATTTATTGGTGATTGGAGAAGACAAGTTCCACTTGATGTTGGAGGAAGATGGAGTTGGTCTAGGAAGCCATTAATGGAGCTTGGGAAGCTTGATAATAGTGGAAAACTAAGATGACCACCCTTCGGGGTGGCTTAGATCGGTCCATTGTATGGTGGTGAAATGGGGTATTTATAGGAGAAGTTTGGACCAGGTTGCAATTCTGTAGTTATGCTGTGCGGGGTAGGGGTCATTCACTCATGTATTTACGAGATTTCTACTTGACAGCTGGCGGTAGCTGTATACAGCTATAAGACCGAATGCTCAGAAAGGTAGTGCACGATCGGACCATCTTTCACGTGCGTGGGCGATCTTGAATTATTAAATGAGCGAGCTTTTGTTACATGCATGAGCGAGCTGGCAATCAACTATACGGACGACCCTACTTTACATTATATTGCTGAGCAGCCGTTACGTGAATGCGTCTTCATTAATCCATGTGTCCTTTCCTTTTGTACATGCACAGATCAAAATACGGGAAAATTAATTACCAACATGCCATTCTCTTTTATATGCTTTTACTGTACAAAATGGGGATCATGAATTACAATTATGCCATTGTATTTATATAATTCGGTACGTTTATTCCATGAAACCGCTTGACCAGGTTTTAACGCCTTGCACGACTTGGTATCATTATGGTGTTCGACCACCAGCTAAATGGAGTTGCTCGACCACCAAGGCGACGCTTGACCTGGAGAACATGCTCGACCGTGCTTGGTGGTGCTCGATCCGACTAATTCTTTTCATGGCACGTGCACGAGCCCTCAACGTTGAGGAAACTGCTCCCTGTACAACCAGAGGTGATGCAGCACGACTTGACCTGCTCGAGCCACGTGGTCCTGCTCCAAGGTACTGCTCGTGCATGCAGCGCTCGACCCACATGCTGTAGGAGGTTGCTCGACCCATGCTTGACCACTGATGCTCGATCACCAAAGAGACTTTTGCTCAACATGCTGGCCCTCGACCGAGCTGTTGTGCTCGAGCTGCTTCATGGTTGTCTGAACGACCCTTCATCGTGGAAATTATGCACAGTCCTCCTTCATTGTTTTGTTCCCATGCAATGTTTTACTCGTGCAAATCTCGTGTTTGATCGAATGTTTGAATGGGTTAAAATTTCCCCTCGGAGCTTGTATTTTTTTTAAATACGGGCTTCGAAATTCGATGGGTCCTTGCATTGACTTGTATTCTTTCATTGGAGTTGGCAATAGCTCGAGTCTAGATTGTTCAGTCTTAATGTTGCCAAACACTTGAATGCTTCGGATTGTGCGTTGACATTCAATCGTAGCTTTTTGTTTGCTATGGAAGAACATACTTTGATTTTTTGACTTGTCGATTCTGATTGATCCAAGCACAGGACTTGTTAGTTGTATTTATATGCTTCATGCCACCTGTTCTATAATTAAAACAAGCACTTGCACGATTTTGGACTTATACTTTGTTATTAATCATCCATATCAATAATAGATTAGTTAATCATTAAAGAATGACTTATATAAATTTGTACGACAGTTCATATTTCATGAAACACATACCTGTTCAAATTGGAGCTCCGACTTGAGTTCCTGAGGCTGGAGCGACTGCAGCTTTTGGATTGTAAGAGGATTGTTTTTTGGTTATTTCTTGTCCTCTTGACAATTTGCCAGACAGATGCCATCCTGAGCTAACTCAATATATTTTTAATCAAGTGTGCACTTATTTTGGCATTCCCGAATTTGTCGCAAGATTGTCAGGAAAGGGAGAGTTTGCTGACTTTCTATTATAGACCTACTGCATTAGCTCAGTTAGATTTATAAATTTGGATTTGCTTTGACACCATGGATCTTCTTGGGATACATAAAATTCTGAATCTCTGTTTCGCAACGACTTGCCCGGTGCATAATTATTGCTCAATTTCCTTTTTATATCTCATGTTTAAATGTGTGATATTTATGGTTGGAGCTCTGCAGACGAAGAAGTCTTTGCGTTAAGAGATTCTAATTTTAGTTGATCTTTATCGATGTAGAGAGTTTTATCGATATATCGAACATATCGATTTAGCCGGTTCTTTTAAATGACCCATTTTTTGAAGGCAAGTTCAAGCCAAATGTATTGGCTTCCTTGATTAGAGTATACTGGTTTTTGGCTCATTGCAATGTCGTGATGGACCCATGGTATTTTTCCAAGCATTATTCAACTCTTAGCTAGTTGTGTTGCCTCAGTACTGTGGGTCATCACAAATCTCAAGAGCTCGATGTGATCAATTTGTTGAGTTTTTTTATTGTAATTGTCATGCTAGAGGCTCTGACTTTGTTAGTCGAAGCTATTTGTTCTTACCAACATGTATGAAGCTTCTGAGATTTGTCAATACAATAGGAATTCCAACTTTTACTGATTAGTTTAGCACTTCTACTTGGAGAAGTTTTTATATCTTTATTGTAATGACTCGGGGGATTTGCGACCTCGGTTATCAACATAAAATCAATGTCGACTATCCAAGCATCGGAAATACCGGATACTTAATAGAAAGAAGTTAGAGGATGAGAATAGATAATATAGAAAATTAGAATAAAAGAAGAAGAAGATCACAGGAACAGAATCAGAGTAACACATATCTCACAGCGGAACGAATAAAATATAACATAACTTTGAAATAAAACCAGTATATGTATACAATAACGTTTATCAGAGTACAATACTTACAACACATCGGAAATAAACAATTGCTATAAAATCGTGAAGCCTCCTGCTCCAAGCTCCTCCGAATAACTGTAAAGTCCCGACTACTTGACTGCCTGTACAAAATTGGGCACCCAAGAGTTTTGGGAAAACAAAACAAAATAAACTCTGGGTCAGTCATGTGACTGGTGCGAGTAAACTCCAACCATTTGTTTAACTTTTAAAATCCTTTTTAAAAGAAAGAATAATCGTAAAACCGATCCACACATAAACATGGATGGTTTTCACCTTACGATAACCCAAATCAATCTTTTAAAATCCATATTTTCTGATATTATAATAATGTCTAAATCAAATAAACAACAATCTAGTGGAACGCTTTCATCTCACGTTCCCTATATATAATATACAATCAAAAACCGCGAGCGCTTATTGGGTAATGGATTCCAAATCTGACAAGTTATGGAACCACCTTCTGATCAGTGTACTCTAGAAGCGATACACTGGAGTTCAACAAGAACATCCTGTAACTAGGCCACACATGACCGGCCATTCATTTCGCTCGAATGTTCCAAATATATTGTCACCGTACGGTTGGTATACCAACATAACCATTCTCGGGGGATACAGTATTGAAAGAAGTAACAAATATGAATATTCTCTAGATGGTGGCAATATACCCTAATTGGGTGCAACCCACTTAGCCATGCCGCCTGCCCGATTTCTGTCATTTCGCAGTTGATGAGGCTTGAGGTAATAACGTATCTTTTAACATATCACTCCTTCATTTACTTTGAATGCCACATTGTCATACCCATCAAATCATAAATTGATTTCCCCAAAAATACCAAGGGTATAAGCTAAGAGAAACGAATCCCTCTACCACCAACGTAAATACATTTGAAACGATCAACTTACGCAATCTACCAGATAAACTCTGTCAAACATTCATCCATTCAAGTTGTCCTGGGACTGGACAACCCGAAGGCACTATTCTATAAATCGATCTTAGGCAATTTCTACCTAGGATTTACTGATCAGCCCTTGCATAACTCCGTCTTCAATTATTTTCATCATATTTGATTTGCAACGCTAATGCCATACGGAGTGGTTTTCAGATAATATATCTGATCCCGACCTCTCCGTATTGACAACGGAAATGGTTAAAATCTTTGATAGTCGGTGTTTTAACTATCAAAGGAAAATATGTGTACAAACAACGGTCTTATTTCCAAATGAAAATCTTATCAATCAATCATCAATCAACATTTATCCCTTTAAATTAATTTCTGATTAATTTATTTCGTTTCCCTATTCCCGTTTTTCCATATATTCATCAATTCCTTATTTTCTGAAATTAGAAAATATACGTTATTAACTTTGGAAAACGTTTCCATTTCTGATTCATGCATCAATATCTTCCCACCTCTATCAGTCTCTAACTGTAAAGTAGTAAGAGAACAACTTCCCAAGTATAAACCCCGAAGGCCGAAACCAATATCAGGTCGATATCTAGAAAGCCATTCAACTCAACTAATTTCCAGTCAGTTTCTAATTTCTGTAATTCCATTTAAATTCCTATTTCAAAACCCAAATTCCTTTATAAATATTTTTGTCCGCAAAATATTTATTTAAATCCTTTATTCACATTAAATATGAATAATATTTCTTCTTTGCAATCAAAACAGTTTGATTTCATATTTAAAAACAATATCCCAAATCCAATTTCTATTTATAGTTCTAATTAAAGAATTATTCATATAAAATCTCATTTTATTCTTCTAACACTTAAAATCCCATTTATAATCACCTTTATAAATGCTGCTCAAATTTCATTTAAAATATTGGTGTTAAAACCGATTCTTACTTCTCTATATAATTTCAGTCTTATATATTTTGTTTATCAAATGATAAATATTTTATTTTATTTATAAAACATTATTTATAAATACATCTTCTCAATCCATTTGTTAAAACATATTTCTATTTAATGTACACTTTAAACAATCTTTTCATAATTCTTTTATATCTTGTCTATTTCCTTTTATAATCCTATTTATTTTCTAAACAAATATTCCTTTTATACTTCTATTTACTTTCTAAATAAATATTCCTTTTATACTTCTATTTATTTTCTAAATAAATATTCCTTTTATAAAATTCTTTGATTTTATAAATAATTTATTTTATAAAATCCTTTAATTTTATAAATATATTAATTTCAATGTACACTTTGAAAATTCCCATTTTTACATCCTAGGATTTACTTATGGTATTTTAGAAATACCAAATCAGAGTGCCAATGTCATCCACACATACAAAATCAATCACAAAAAATATATCACATCATATATCACAATATATGAAAATAAATAGTAATAATATTTGAGGAATCCAGTTGGATACCTCCAACCTGTTTCCCTACATCCACAGATGTTAAACAATATAAATAACATCAATTTCATTTCAACATGAAATATTCTGATAAATGGAATCAATATTTGATTAACGATATATATATATAGTGATATATATAGTTATTCATATTCTCAACCAATTAATTAGCAGTTCATCCAAACAGTCAACACACAAAAACCAACCAACATTTATCAGTTCTAATAATACATTATAAAAATATGAACTGGTAGAGTTAGTGAGTTTTACTCACATTGGTCAGTTTATCGTTAAATAACGATAACTGTTCGACAGCTCCGTTCAGACATTTATTTTATCATAATTCAAACTAGCTCCAATCCACTCCAAACCAAATTGTATGCTTAGAATTTTTTGATACGATTCCAACGTGGTTGGTTTCGTTAGATTCTGATACTGTATGGCAAAGTTATAATTTATACAAGTTTCCTATGTTATTTAATTTAAAATTAAAATTTAATTATTAATATTAATTTGCATGGGCCTCATCATTTAATCATACCAACCCATTATCCTTCTGGCTTGCCTCTCTCTTCTTCTCTAAAAACATTTCTCCCACTCTAGCATATAACTCGTGAAGGAAAAAAACAAATGCCATCCCGAACCTTTGCATCGACCAAGCCCTTTCATTCTTCAACCAAAATTCAAACAACTAACATCACCATTTTCCTCATTATCTCCTACACCTGTCATGAGTACAAACCACAACTCCATCTTCACCATTTCCGCAGCATAGACCCCATCATCCTCTTCCTGTAAACACTACTACTCCTTATGATAAAAATGGCATAACCGCACTGGTTCTTCCACCCATTCTCGATCGTTTCTCCACAAAAACCAAAGCTTACACCACCATTGAACCCCCGTAAACTCCTCCATCATCTCCTCGCCATGGCTTTACACTTGCACCTCATCTCGTTTTCCGTCCTAACTTTTCCATTGCGCACGCCATAACAGCAGTGCGAAACTTTTGCTCCTCGAATCGGCACAAACTCCTCACGGAGATGCTAAATGGTTTTACAAATCCAACTGCGAACATTATTTCGTGAATCCAGGCTTCCACTTCTAGTAAATTCGAAACTTAGATCACTATTGTGGAGAACATAACGTATGAAAAGGTGTCGAGTACCCTGAATCTAATACCAAAATGAAGAGAGCGAGGATAAGAATCTATTCATATGTGTTTCGTGCTTTTTAAGTGATGAGTATGATTTTATTGAGGCCATTACTCTCCTAGTCTCTTGCGTGAGACTTCTGCAGCAAAAGGAAGAAAACGAAAGCTTGTATTTGTATATTTTGGAAACATAATTGCTAAGTAATAGGACCCTTGATTAGCCTTCACACTGTTTGCACAGACAACGTAGGATGTGATTTATGTTTTAGGCATGTAGGCTAGGCTTTTGCGTGTAGTTGAGTTTCTTAGAAGCCAAGTGCTTTATCTTATCAATTCGTATAGTTATGTTGGATTTTTAAGGCTAGAATGACAACTTCATTTATCTCAAAAATGACCATGGAGATATATAAAAATAACACTACTAGGGAGCCTGAAATAATTTGCATAAGGGGATGATTAGAACAGTTTACCGATGTCTTTAGATAAATTGACTTATCACCCTTTGGTCTACATATATATATACACACACACACACATATATATATATATATATATATATATATAAGTTCAGACTTATATATGAGTTTAAGATGAGGGCGTCATATGAATTTAGAATGATTTTGTTATTGAGCATGTGATAGTAACTCGGTTGATGATGTGTGGCGTGATGCTCATTGGCTATTTTCTAAGATCTTATTTAAAAACAATCTAATTTATTAAAAATATATTAATATTATCTTATATATTCGAATGGAGTATCATACAACTCCCAAACGAACATATCTGGATTTATAACTCGATATTTAAAAATCCAAGTTAATCGATATTCAATTTATGTTCAAAATCCTTTTATAATAAAAATAAATCGTTATAAATTATAAAGGAAGCCCATAGCGACCTTTCGAAAATTTGATTTGGATACAACTCACAATCTACACGACGAAATTTCAATTTTTCTCTTTCATTAGAAAAATATACTTCACCAGCTCCGCATGTTTCTTGTTTCACAGAAATCCGGCTTAAAACGGATTCAGTATATTCGTTTAAATTTTGAATCGCCAAATTACGAACTGCCACGCCATTTCAAGCTTGATTATAATTATAATATAAATTAGACATTCAACTGGCATTTATAAATATTTTTTTTAATATAATTCAAATTTTAAACTGAATTATATATTTTAAATTGCCCAATTCACACAATATTGTCAATTAAACTTAACTCCGATTATTTCGGAATTAAATATATTATTCTACTATTTATATTAATTAAATATTCAATATTATTTAATTAAACAACCATTTTATATTATGTAACACCCCACCTCCGTTAAGGTCACTCTCTAAGGGAATTCCTAAACTTTGGTGGAGCGTTTTAAGGTACAAGATACTAATAAATTACAAAACAGAAAATTTATGCAGCGGAAAAAGATCAATATTATTTCATAAATACTTGTTCAACACAACAATTCAACAACTGTTTCAACCTTTCATATTATTACAACTTTTCATCTGTCTTAAAAACATAAAGAAGCAATACTGAAAATAAAATGAAATAAATCCCCAATAAGTGCTTGACCATAGCCATAGCTCAAGAAGGAAAGTCCAAGCCTTACATCTACGGTCTTCAAGCTTTGGCTAACCTGGACTAAGCAGAAGTGTTTCCACCCTGCGGACCTTGGGGGGGGGGGGGAAATGGATAAAAAGAAGCGAAAGGAAAATGGGTCAAACATAAGTCTGGTAAGCCCAGTTATTTAATAGCATGTAAACAAGTAAAAGACTATAACATGAATAAACTGAACTTAGAATGATACCACAAGGATAGGGTAGTCTAAAATGAGGTAAAGTAAGATTTAACTAGATTTGGCTATCGCACCCACTTTATTTCTCTGCACCCACTAAGAGTTGTTTAACTAGCAATGTATGTTCATGATAAAGTGATCCCATTCATGTATTGATCGGCTCCTACTCGCATTCATGTATTCCCGGTGTTATGCGGCCCCACGTATTTTTAAGTACTTGTGCTGGTTCCAGTATAGGGTGTATCAAGTCCTATAATGGCAACCCTGACACGATTAAAAGATGCACAAGTGTACGCCTGGTGCCCAGTGCCTGCTTTTTCCACTCCGGAGCCCGGGCACGCTCGTACTCTGTCGGAACCTACACTGACGCACCTAACCGCCGCCCTTTTGACCGCTTATATTCAGCCCAGTAATCGTGCCCCACCCCACCTAGTTCAGGGTACCTTGATACATCCATGTGGGTTACTGCTGAAACGGGTCCTCGTTACTAGGGTTTTTCTAGTCAACATGCTAAATTGGTTAAGTGCCCATGGTTTGACTTAACCCCTGTCAATCTTGTCTAGTTAACATGTTAAGTTGGTTAAGTGTTTCCTCAATTACTTAACCCCACCAATCTTGTCTTGTTAACATGTTAAGTTGGTTAAGTGTTTCCTTAATTACTTAACCTCACCATTTCTATATTGATTGTTCATTAGCTTTAATTAATTAATTAAAGCACCAACCAGTCACATTAGACAGGTATTGTTGTGGTTACTGGATATGTCGGTCAGTATCGGGCAGTTTTACACCACAACTCAGTCTAACCTCGGGTCTTTCTGGGCTTGATGCACTAACCTCTCACATTAGACATGTATTGTTGTGGTTACTGGATGTGCCGGTCAGTTCCGGGCAGGTTTACACCACAACTCAGTCTAACCTCGTGTTAGGCATATTCATAATTTACATTTTATATACGTGGATTTTCTACAAGTGTTTCATGTCACATATTTTAATTATGTTCAAGACTAATGGTATAAATTATACCATTCATGGCCTTAACCATTTACATATTTTTGGGCCCACCTGCATTATTAACATGTTTTGATTTAATAACTATCCCAACGTTACCCCCGTTTGTTCGTTCCTATTAATCACATAAAGTTATTGGGCCTGCATATTAGCCCAATTTATAAACAAGAGGTAAAGAAGGGAAAATGCATAATATAGATTCAACCAAACATGTAAATTTTGCATAAAACTTTATTCATATAATTTAACATGTCACATGAACTTGCATATAATTTAGACTTAGATAATCATAAGCCTAAAACATGTTAATATGTAGATCTAGGCATGTGTGAACATAACCTCAATTATAAACTAGCATATGACATAATCAGGACATGTCCAATCGCAAGGCATGTATAATTTTAACATTAACATATAGGTGTGAACTAGATCTAACAAGGTGAACTTGCATAAGTCCACTTTACAAACATGCATATAAATATAGATCTAATTTTGGATCTAACATGTAACTTGCATATGAACATATGTATAATGAGATCGTGACTTGGATCTATCATAAAACATATAACTTGCATTAATCATATGAACCTAGATAGATCTTGACATGGATCCAACATAAAACTTCTAACTTGAATATGAACATATGAACATATATATAGGCATATGGATCTAACATAATGCATATGAATATATATATGTAGATCTTGACTTGGATCTAACATAATAGGTACAACTTGCATTGATCATAAAAACATATATATGTAGATCTTAACATGAAACATATAACTTGCATATGATATTGATAGTTTCATTCTCAATCGTTAATAGATCCAACACCAAGTCCAATAAGCCACAAACATTCCAAGACAATTCATGATAAAATCATCACAAGAAACAAACATGAATTAGCATCGTCAATATTATACAACATGGTATTATTCCATTTCTCAATTTATATCAAATCACATCTTAAATTTATTTACATCTAAAAGATAACTACACTTACAAAAGACAATCTTGATTTCTGGAATCTGTATTCTGAAGTTGAAATGCTCGCCTTTGATGTAGACAATCGTTGTTTTATTTTAATTTTGATTTGATTTGGTTTGTCTCTTTTAATTTGCTTCAAGTTGAACGGTGGCTACTCAAGGTTATCCAATGGCAGCATGACGGCTCTTGGTTTGATTTTTAATATGATTTAGGGTTTAGGTATTAGGTTGCTTATATAGAAGTTTGATTTAATAGAAACCGTCAGATTAACCTAGATCAAATCAAAGCCATTCATACAAGATAGAATAGCCACATCAGCCCTAATGACTCAGTAAGGAATCCATCAGAACCAATCAGATGCCACATCTGCCTTAGAGCGAATCGGCCCACGGGTTGATAGCCAAACACCCTGAATCAACCCCTAGTCGACCCAGCGGGGCTTGGGTCGACCTCAAAAATGGGCCGGTTCGGTTATTACCCCTCCAGATTCGCTGTTTTGAAATTTTTTGCATATTCATTTATTTAATTTATATATATATATATATTCTCATATGCATACAAACTTCAAGGCTTAATAACTTCTTCATGAGGTATCCGTTTTATGCAAACCAAATGTCTATCTTGACCAAAATTTTGAGACAAACGTAGTAGCGCAACCCATTTCACTTAATTCTTCTTCTAAAAATTAAGTGTTCTTGAATTTATTAATTTTAATATTCTCAGAAAATTCGGGGTGTTACATTCTCCCCTCCTTAAAGGATTTCGTCCCCGAAATCTTCAAGTTAAGAAGAATGCATCTTAACATCCAATCATCCATCTACTCATCCATCACCCACAAGCATCCATTGTCCTTAAAAGACTTCTAATGCCATATGAACATATGCAGATTATGTGTATATGTCTCTTATCTAGTGCAAAATCAGGCGGTCTACTGGTCCAGTTGACCTCCTTAATGCGAATCATGAGAGTGCCATGAGTCCATTATGTTTGCAATTTTTCCTATTCATAATTCTACATGAGTGCACAATCATTCATACAAATGCAATGTCCATATGATAACACATCAAGTTTCAATCCACATACAATTTCATGCGTTCATATGCAAATGCAATATGAAAGTGATTGAGCCAATCTAGAACCTAATGTGTATGTGCATATGCATCCACGAGCAATCACTAGCAACCACTTGCAACCACTTTGCAACCATCAACCATAACATGTTTCAAATACATGTTTACATCCATTGATTTCTACTAAGGATCAAGAAATAGGACCGAGAAGATAACTAAGCATGAATAAACTTATGATAAAGGAGAGATCAAAGATGTACCCTCAAAAAGATAAGGGTAGGTTGCGCGTATCTTGCTTTCGGTCTCCCAAGTCGCGTCTTCTTCATTGTCACTCCATTGTACTTTAACAAGCTTGACTTCACGGTTGCGTAGCTTTTTGACTTCCGTTCCCAAGATACGAGTTGGGATTCTTCTCACTGTTGCTTCTCTTTCCACTTCTACTTCTTCTAGTATCTTTGGTTCCACCACTTCTGCAGACTCATGTAAGCACTTCCGTAGGTGAGAAACATGAAAGACATTGTGAACTCCAGCCAACTTTTCAGGTAGCTCTAATATGTAGGCCATCGTCGCAATTCTTTCAATGATAGGAAATTGTCCTATGAATCTAGGTGCCAATTTCGCTTTGGATCCAAAGCGAACAACATTCCTCAAAGGAGATACTTTAAGGAACACTCTGTCTCCAACCTCGAACTCAAGGTCGGTCCTTCTTTTATCTGCATAGGACTTCTGTCTATCTTGAGCAGTCTTCATTCATCTTCTTATTAGGTCCACCTTTTCTAAGGTTTACCTAATCATGTCTGGCCCAAGTATAAGCTTATCTGTGGATTCCCACCAACAGGTTGGTGATCGATACGGTCTCCCATATAAGGCTTCGAAGGGTGCCATGCCTATTGTAGCTTGGTAGTTATTGTTGTAGGCAAATTCCACCAGAGGAAGATAATCTTCCCATGTCCCTCCAAAGTCAAGAACAAACAATCTCAAGAGGTCTTCTAAGACTCTGTTCACCCTTTCCGTCTGTCCATCGGTTTGGGGGTGGTAGGTCGTGCTTAAACATAATTGTGTGCCTACAACCTCTTGCAAACTCTTCCAGAACTCGCTTGTAAAGATAGGGTCTTGATCGCTTACTATGCTGGAAGGTATCCCATGCAGTCGAACTATCTCTTTAAGATATAGAGATGCAAGAGATGAGGCAGTCCTTCTACTTTTGACAGGTATAAAGTGAGCGCTTTTTGTGAGCCGGTCCACTATTACCCAAATACCGGTATTTCCCCTTCTTGACCTTGGCAACCCATCAATAAAGTCCATCGAAATGCTATCCCGTTTCCACTGTGGGACCTCTAGAGGATGAAGCAAACCACCAGGCTTCTTCTGCTCCGCCTTAACCTGCTGGCATATCATGCACTTAGAAATGAATTCAGCTATGTCCCTCTTCATGCCATTCCAAAAGAAAAATCTTTTGATGTCTTTATACATTTTGTCTCCGCTTGGGTGTATGGTTAGCTTTGAATGGTGTGCTTCTTCTAGAACCATTTTCACTAAATCTCTTACTTGTGGGACGCATAGCAATCCATCCCGTCTCAGCCATCCCTTATCATCGATAGAGTATCTATTGAGGTGACTCGAAGTCTCACCCCTAATCATCTTATCTATCACATCTACTAGCTGAGGGTCTTCACGTTGTGCGTTTACTATTGAGTCAAAAAGTGTAGGCTGCACTTCTAGTGTTGCTAACAAGCCAGGTACAAATTCAGAGGAGGGTCTAAAGTCAAATTTGGCTATGTACTCCAAGCTTTGCCTTTCTACAAAGAGAGGGCTTAAGGTCAGCTTCTTTCTACTCAGAGCGTCTGCTACCACATTGCCCTTGCCAGGAGTATAGGAAATCTCAAAATCATATGAGGCAAGAAACTCCATCCATCTTTGCTGCCTCAAGTTGAGATCTTCTGCGAGAAAAGGTACTTCAATGATTTATGGTTAGTAAACAATTCAAACTTCTCACCTAGGAGATGATGGCGCCAAGACTTAAGAGCGAAAACGATGGCCCCCAATTCTAGGTCGTGGGTTGGGTAGTTTTTCTCATGTACTTTCAACTGCCTTCCACCATAAGCTACTATCTTCCCTTCTTGCATCAAGACAGCGCCTAATCATGTACCGCATGCATCCGTGTATACGGTAAACATCTTGCTCCCATCAGGCAATGTCAGAACTGGGGCTGTTGTTAGAGCCCTTTCCAAGCGTTGGAAAGCAATATCGCAATCCAAATCCCAAGCGAAAACTAGGTTCTTTCTCGTCAACCTTGTAAGTGGAGCTGAGATTTTCGCGAAGTCTTTGATGAACTTCCGGTAAAAGCCTGCTAGCTCGAGAAAGCTTCGGACTTCAGTTGCGTTTCGTGGAATCTTCCAATCTTACACAGCAACCACTTTTGCGGGGTCCACGGCTAACCCCTCTTTGGACACCACATGTCCAACGAGTCTAACTTCTCTCCAGAAATGGCATTTGGAGAATTTGGCTTTCAACTGATGTGTACGAAGAGTATCCATGACTTCCCTTAAGTGCTGAGCATGCTCTTCCTCACTCTTTGAGAAGATCAAAATATCATCCACGAAGACCACCGCAAACTTATTGAGGAATTCCCGGAACACCCTGCTCATCAAGTCCATGAAATAGGCAGGTGCATTTGTCAAGCCGAAAGGCATGACAAGCCACTCGAAGAAACCATCCGGGGTCCTAAATGCAGTCTTGTCAATGCTATCCTCAACAACTCTTAGCTGATGAAACCCGATAACCAGATCTAGTTAGGAGAAAACGGGTGCACCTACGAGCTGATCAAACAGATTATCAATTCTTGGGAGTGGGTGCCTATTCTTCTTGGTCAGCCTGTTCAGCTCCCTATAATCCACGCATAGGAGGAGTGAACCATTGGCTTTGGTCGCGAACGCTACTGGAGCACCCCATTCAGAAATACTCCATCTTATGAACCCCTTTTCAAGCAGCTCTTTAACTTGCTTGCTGAGTTCTTTTCTCTCCCTTGGAGCCATGTGTCTAACGGGTAAAGCAACGGGTTTTGCATTGTCAACGAGGTATATGCGGAAATCTATCTCCCGCTTCGCATGTAAGCCCTTTACCTCTTCAAACACATCCGAGTATTCACGGACCGGTCTAACTATAATGACCTGAAAATCCGGTCCAATTTGAGCTGACCAAAAACACAAGTCCAATCCCAAATTAAACTGAAAATCAGAAAATTAATAGAAAGAAAACAGAGGGTGAGGAAAGATAAGATAGAAACTTATAGAAAAGAAGAAGAAGAAGAACACAATATCAGAGTAACACGAATCTCACAGCGGAATGAATAAATATATTTCATAACATAACTTTGAAATACAAATCTGTACTTGAATATACATATCATTATCAAAGTACAACACTTACAACACAGCGGAAAAACTATAGCTATATAATCCTGAAGCCTCCTGCTCCTAACTCTTCCAGTATATCTGTAAATCCCGACTACTTAACTGCCCGTACAAAATTGGGCACCCAAGAGTTTATGGAAACAAAACAAAATAAACTCCGGGTCAGTCATGGGACTGGTATGAGAAAAATAGTTTAAAAAATTTTTGAACAAGTAAACGATATCTCATAAGACCACGCCGTATAACGGAACGGGTTTTTCCCTTATGAGAATCCAAATTATCTTTATATCAAAAACCTTTTGATATTATAATAATGTCTATCAACCACAATATAATAAACATTTAGCAGAAACACTTTCATCTCACGTTCTACATATATAGTTTACAATCAAAACCGCAAGCACGTATTGGGTAATGGATTTCCAACTATGACAAGGTATGGAACCTCCTCTCGCTAGTGCACCTCTAGAAAGGAATACACTGGGTTCAACAAGAACATCTTGCAACCCGGCCACACATGACCGACCACTCATTTCGCTTGGGTGTATCGAATGTATATCACCAACGGTTGGGATCAGCAACCGTTTCCCGAATGGGACAGCCTCAACAATAGATTTTCAGAAGTAAATAAAACTCTAGATCAGGTGATTATACACCCTACTTCGGAGCGAACGACTTAGCCATGCTGCCTGCCCGATTTCTGTCATTTACCGGTTGATGAGGCTTGAGGTTACACTTCATCATCACATCAGATTCACTTCAAATGTCACATCGTCAAATCCATCAAATCACCAATTGACGTCTACAACCATACATTACGTGTCAGCTATAAGAAGTTTCCTTCTCCGCTTCCACTCTTGGTACGGTTGAAGAAATCAATGTATGTGACCTTTCTGGAAATACTCTGTCAGACATTCATCCATACAAGTCATCCAGGAACAGGATGAATCGAAGGCACTATTCAGTATATCCATCTTAGGCACTGTTATCTAAGATTTATACAACAGCCCTTGCACTTTACCCCGTCTTCAATTTTCTTTGGCATACATGATTCGCAACGCTTATACCAATACAGAGTGGTTCTTTGGATAATAATCCAACCGATCTCTCCATATTAACAACGTTAAAATGGTCAAAACTTCGATAGTCTGTGATTTAACCATCAAAGAAAAACAGGTGTGCAAACAACGATATTATTTCCAGATGGAAATTTATATCGATCAAACATCATTTAACATTTATCTCCTTAGTTCATTTTTCATCTCCTGTTTCCCTAAATTCAACATTTATTATTTTCTAAATTTAGAAAATATATGTTATTACCATTGGAAAACATTTCCATTTCTTGTTTTCTATATCAGAAAACATTTCTGGTTCTTATTTGGAAAACATTTCCAAAACTCCTTCATTGGACTTAGACAGATGTTTTAAACAAATCATCGCGATGCCAACTCAAACCATTACGCTTATTAACTAAATTCCCTCAACCCACCTTCACTATCGAACCTTAACCATTCCTTAGTAAAAAATGAAGTCAATTAAGTTGGGGTAATACTACCTCTCAGATCTTAACTGAACAACGTTTCTAACCTTGAAATAGACAAAGTTCACCTTTTAATTCTTTAACAAAACTTCCTTACGTAACTCTCTTTCGAATCATCTCTATTTGATAATTCTTTCCTTCGAATAAGGTATATTCGATTACTCTATTCAATTTACTCTATTGGACTAACTCTATTGGATTAACTCTATTTGATTTAACTCTAGTCGATAACTCCTTTAACTCTATTCGAATAAACCAAATTCGATTTAACTCCTTTAACTCCATTTCACTTTATTTGAATAACTAATATTCGATTAACTCAATTGATTATATTCGAATAAACTAATATTCGATAACTCCTTTTACTTTATTCGAATCACTAATATTCGATTAACTCAATTGATTCTATTCGAATAAACTAATATTCGATAACTCCTTTTACTTTATTTGAATCACTAATATTCGATTAACTCAATTGATTCTATTCGAATAAACTATATTTGATTAACTCCTTTATTTTAACTCTAATCGATTAACTCCATCGAATAACTAATTCGATAACTCCTTCGAATAACCAATATTCTATAACTCACTTAGATTAACCAAATCGATAACTCTTTTCGATTAAACTATAATCGATAACTCCTTCGATTAACTAATAGTCGATAACTCCTTTCCTTTAACTCTATTCGAATAAACTAATATTCGATCAACTACATTTGAATAACTCTAGTTCGATTTAACTCTATCGATTTACTCTAACTGATTAACTCTAACTGGTTTAACTCTAACTGGTTTTACTCTAACTGGTTAACTCTTACTGGTTAACTCTAACTGGTTTAACTCTAACTGGTTAACTCTAACTCGACTAACCCCTTTCGAATAACTAATTTGATTTACTAACTTTCGAATACCATATTCAATTTAACTCCCTTCAAATAACTTATTCGATTTAACTGTATTCGAATAACTAAATTCGATTAACTCCTTTTTCAAATAAACTATTCATTTATAAATATTTACTTTTAGTAACGGTCTTCACTTTACAAATGATTTCCTTTTTAGTAACGTTTTCCTTTTTATAACGTTTTCCTTTTTATAACATCCTATTCGGTTATAAACAAATTTCATTTTTATAACTCTATTTATTTCCTAGATATTTCCTAAATATTTAACAGTTCTAAAAATACAACATGAAATTATAAACTGTTCAGAGTTAGTGAGATTTACTCACATTGGACGATCATCGTTAATAACGATAACCATCGCTCAGTTTGGTTCAGACGGACAATTTATTTTGCTATAAATTGTAACGAGCTTCAATGGACTTCCGGTCAGTTCCATCGTGTAGCCACTGTCCATATGATCCCAACGCAACTTACGGTTCATCAATCTGATATCGTATGACGAAGATATTGCATTGTAAAGTTAATACACTATTTTTAAAACCAAACTTGAATTTATTTGCTTTGGGCCTCAACACCAATACCTTGGCCCATCATCATATACCTACAAAAGCCCACCCTTCATTTCCTTCTTCCTCGATGACGTCCTACTCCAGATATCAACCACCAAACACAGCCATTCCCAAATCTTTGAATCCAAACTCCACCTTAACCGCATAACTAAAAATCAACCAAAATTCACCAATCTCCTTCTCTTCAGACACTCATCAAACCCATCCCCATTCGGTGCCACTCGATCATCTTCCTCGCGGGCCGCTTCTCAGTCACCGTCGCCTACAACCTGTACAACCACCGAACTCTTTTGCCATGATTTCTCCCAAAGACTTGCCATAACATGCTACTCAACACCGTGAATCCAAAACCACCCACGAAAATGAGCATAAATGCTTCAAACTTCCTTTGAAGCCAATCCTAGCTCGCGCTGGGTTTTTTTTCCATCGACACAACAACATTCGAACCCAGAAAGAGGAATACCAGAATGAAGAGGATCCTTCTATGATTTCGAATACATATATAGTTTGATTTATAGGAATTTCTTTGTAATTCTTTTGGATTTTTCTTTTTGCTATTTGCTTTTGCTGTGTAAAAATCTTGGATGGTGGATTCACTTTGATTTTATATGGGAGCAAAACTCTTGTGTGGCTGTGAGTATAGGAGACGTGGACTCAGTTTTGATCAAAGGACAAATTAGGATATTTTTATTTTAATTATTTTATATTCGTTTCCATGTTCTAAAAATCCCCACGAATACACATGATACCTAAAAATCACGAAACTAGACATGCAGCTAAAGTTCAACATTACGGTCCCAACGAAACTGGTTTCGTCAAATTCCGACTTCGTATGCTCACACAGCGTATTTTTAACTGTCAGAATATCGACTGTTTTTCACCTTAAAAATCGGTACGACCACATACGGACTTCAAAAATTATGGAAACTGAAAATCTAACAATAATTTGGCATTACGAATCCAACAAAATTAGTTTCGTCGAATTCTGAGGTCGTATGAAAAACTGGCTATTTTTAAAGCTTTAAATGACCCATTAAAATATATAAATATGTTTAAATAAAATTAAATTAAATAGTTATAAATAAATATTATCTTATATATTCACCGTGGAATACCATACAGCTCTACTGGGATTTATAACTTGATATTTCAAATCTGGGTCAACCCGATATTCGATTTATATTGAAATTCCTTTTTAAAATATAAATAATTCCTTTATAAATTATAAAGGAATTCAACAGCGACTTTTCTAAAATTTGATTTGGACATAAATCAAAATCTACACGACAAAATCCCGATTTTTCTCTTCCACTAGAAAGATATACTCCACCAGCTCGACACGTTTCTTGTTTCACAGAAATCCGATTTAAAACGAACCCTATACATCAAGTTAAAGTTCAAATCGCCAAATAGCGAACTGCCGCATCATTTCAAGCTATATTTTAATTATATTATAATTCTACGTTCAAACTGTCGTTCAAATAATATAATCGTTATTCAAATTCAATTCCAAGATGAATTAAATATCACAGATGATCCAGTTCACACCATATCGCCATTTCAGCCAATTCTGATTATTTCAGAATTTAATTTTTTTTATTATTTTAATTAAATATTCACCATTATTTAATTCCACGACCATTAAATTCACTATATCTCTATTTATATAATTAAATAAATTAATTATAATACCTCTGCCAATGCGGGTCATTACACCAACGGACTGCAAATTCTCAACAGACGCATCAAGAGATTCTAGATAACTTAGCATAACAGAATTGATGGGATTACAAGAGATTTTGAGAGTCTTACCGAGGCGATTCATGAGTCTAACCGCTCTCTTTTCACAATCGAGGACGACACCATTACTGAATAGCTAGTCCATGCTTAGAATCAGCGCATAGTCCGTGAAGCCCAAAACATAAGCATTAAATTTAAACCCAACGCTTAAAATAGAGATTTCCAAATCCAAACAAATCATTGACAAATAAACTGAGCCCCTAATTGGATTTGAAACAACCAAGGGATCCTCTACTTTATGGGTGTCTAGGTGCAGAGATTCAACTAAAGCAGTAGATATAAAAGAGTGCAAATGCGCTAGAATCAAAGAGAGTACGAACATGATTATCAAACAGATAAACTAAACTCTCAACAGAAATACGTCTACCTCTTTCCTACAGAGGTGCAACGAGAGCATGAACCTGCCCTCTAGAAGATGATCCAGTCCTCTGTCCCTGCCCTTGCCTTTTTGGGCAGTCCTTAGACAAGTGTCCAGTATCCCCGCACTGGAAACAAGCGCCCAATTTCTCCTTTTACTTTCTACAATCCCTAGCCAAGTGTCCAGGTATCCCATAGAAATTGCACTTCATCTTCTTACAGGATTTATTGCCCTTCCCGCCTTTCTTGGGGTCCGTCTTCTTGTTCTGAGATCCATCTCCTTTCTTGTTTTGAGGCTGTTCCTTCTTCACCTCCTTATTGCCATCTTTGTTCTCCTCTTGCAACAGAGCCATGTCCACCAGTCTCTCGTAAGTCGCTTCCATAGGTATATGGGACATTGCCAAACCTTGCAGTGGCTCATTCAGTCCTTTGGCAAAGCGGAGAGCCTTCTTGTGTGGAGTGTTTACTAACTCCAGTCCAAATCGAGCAAGCTGGTTGAATTTATTGACATACTCTTTGACCGACAAGCTACCATGTTTAAGTGATACGAACTTCTCCATTTGCGAACTCTGCTTAGCTTGTGAGAGGAACTTCATTTCAAATCTCGCCGTGAAGTCCTCCCAAGTCTCTATTGGTCTTCTAACATTAGTGACTTCCCACCAGAAGGAGGCCTCGTTTTTGAGCAACCACACCACCAACTGTAGTTTCTGCCTCTCATCTACTTCAAAGATAATGAATAAGTCCTCAGTCTCCTTGAGCGAGTTTCTGGCTTCCATGAATGATTCTCTCCCTTAAAATCTTTTCCACCCATGGATCTAAAGTCTCTACAGATCTTTTACAAAGCATTTCCTCTCGGAGGAGGAGGAGCAGCAGCTGGGGGAGGAGGAATGTATGCTGGGCCCGCGTCATTGGCCCTAGCTTCTAGGTATCTCCTGAACCAGCCAGGTATCGGTACACCCTTTGGAAGGTTAATATCCCCAGACGTGCTGAAACAAAAAGGAAAGATTCAAAACAAAGGATAGAAAGATAGTGCATATGGATTTGGGAATTATGCCTTTTTAAATTAACACTTTTTCTTGAAAATGCTTCTTTATGACTACTTTTTGAAAAATAGTTTCAAAATTTTTATCCGATCTGGTAACCTTTAGCTCTGATACCAAGTGTAACACCCCACCTCCGTTAAGGTCACTCTCAAACAAAATGCCTTAACTTCGTTGGAGCGTTTTAAGGTACAAGACACTAATAAATTACAAGACAGAAAATTTATGCAGCGGAAAAAGATCAATTTCATAAATACTTGTTCAACACAACAATTCAACAACTGTTTCAACTTTTCAAATTATTACAACTTTTCATCTGTCTTGAAAACATAAAGAAGCAATACTGAAAATAAAATGACATAAATCCCCAATAAGTGCTTGACCATAGCCATAGCTCAAAAAGGAAAGTCCAAGCCTTACATCTACGGTCTTCATGCTTTGGCTAACCTGGACTAAGCAGAAGTGTTTCCTCCCTGTGGACCTTGGGGGGGGGAGGACAGAAGAAAAGAAGCGAAAGGAAAATGGGTTAGACATAAGTCTAGTAAGCCCAGTTATTTAATAGCATGTAAACAAGTAAAAGATTATGACATGAATAAACTGAACTTAGAATGATATCACAAGGATAGGGTAGTCCTAAAACGAGGTAAAGTATGATTTAACTAGATTTGGCTATGCACCCACTTTATTTCTCTGCACCCACTAAGAGCTCTTTAACTAGCAATGTATGTTCATAATAAAGTGATCCCATTCATGCATTGATTGGCTCCTACTCGCATTCATGTATTCCCGGTGTCATGCGGCCCCATGTGACTTTTAAGTACTTGTGCTGGTTCCAGTATAGGGTGTATCAAGTCCTATAATGACAACCCTGACACGATTCAAAGATGCACAAGTTTACGCCTGGTGCCCAGTGCCTGCTATTTCCACTCCAGAGCCCGTGCATGCCCGTACTTCGTCGGAACCTACACTGACGCACCTAACCTCCACCCTTTTGACCGCTTATATTAAGCCTAGTAATCGTGCCCCACCCTGCCTAGTTCAGGGTACCTTGATACATCCATGTGGGTTACTACTCAAACGGGTCCCCATTACTAGGGTTTTTCTAGTCAACATGCTAAATTGGTAAAGTGTCCTTGGTTTGACTTAACCCCTATCAATCTTTTCTAGTTAACATGTTAAGTTAGTTAAGTGTTTCCTCAATTACTTAACCCCACCAATCTTGTCTTGTTAACATGTTAAGTTGGTTAAGTGTTCCCTTAGTTACTTAACCTCACCATTTCTAGCTTGATTGTTTATGAGCTTTAATTAATTAATTAATTAAAGCACTAACCACTCACATTAGATAGGTATTGTTGTGGTTACTGGATGTGTCGGTCGGTTCCGGGCAGTTTTACACCACAACTCAGTCTAACCTCGGGTCTTTCTGGGCTTGATGCACTAACCTCTCGCATTAGACATGTATTGTTGTGGTTATTGGATGTGCCGGTCGATTCCGGGCAGGTTTACACCACAACTCAGTCTAACCTCGGGTTAGGCATATTCATATTTTACATTTTATATATGTGAATTTTCTATAAGTGTTTCATGTCACATATTTTAATTATGTTCAAGACAAATGGTATAAATTATACCCTTCATAGCCTTAACCATTTACATGGTTTTGGGCCCACCTACATTATTAACATGTTTTGATTCAATAACTATCCCAACGTTACCCCTGTTTGTTCGTTCGTATTAATCACATAAAGTCATTAGGCCCGCATATTAGCCCAATTTATAAACAAGAGGTAAAGAAGGGAACATGCATAATATAGATTCAACCAAACATGTAAATTTTGCATATTCATATAATTTAACATGTCACATGAACTTGCATATAATATAGATGTAGATAATCATAAGCCTTAAACATGTTAATATGTAGATCTAGGCATGTGTGAACATAACCTCAATTATAAACTAGCATATGACATAATCATGACATGTCCAATCCCAAGGCATGTATAATTTTAACATTAACATATAGGTGTGAACTAGATCTAACAAGGTGAACTTGCATAAGTCCACTTTACAAACATGCATATAAATATAGATCTAGTTATGGATCTAACATGTAACTTGCATATGAACATATGTATAATTAAATCGTGACTTGGATCTATCATAAAACATATAACTTGCATTAATCATATGAACCTAGATAGATCTTGAAATGGATCCAATATAAAACTTGTAACTTGCATATGAACATATATATTGGCATATGGATCTAACATAAAGCATATGAATATATATATATATATATAGATCTTGACTTGGATCTAACATAATACATACAACTTGCATTAATCATATAAACATATATATATATATATATGTAGATTTTAACATGAAACATATAACTTGCATATGATATTGATAGTTTCATTCTCAATCTTTAATAGATCCAACACCAAGTCCAATAATCCACAAACATTCCAAGAAAATTCATGATAAAATCATCACAAGAAACAAACATAAATTAGCATCGTCAATATTATACAACATGGTACAATTCTATTTTTCACTTTATATCAAATCACGTCTTAAATTTATTTACATCTAAAAGATGTCTACACTTACAAAAGACAATCTTGATTTCTGGAATCTGTATTCTGAAGTTGAAAAGGTCGCCTTTGATGTAGACAATCGTTGTTTTATTTAATTTTGATTTGATTTGGTTTGTCACTTTTAATTTGCTTCAAGTTGAACGACGGCTACTCGAGGTTATCCAACGGCAGCATAACGGCTCTTGGTTTGATTTTTAATATGTTCTAAGGTTAAGGTATTATGTTGCTTACATGGAAGTTTGATTTAATAGGAATCGTCAGATTAACCTAGAGCAAATCAATGCCATTCAGACAAGATAGAATAGCCACATCAGCCCTAATGATTCAGCAAGGAGTCCATCAGAACCAATTAGATGCCACATCTACCTTAAAGCGAATCGGCCCACGGGTTGACAGCCAAACACCCTGAATCAACCTCTAGTCGACCCAACGGGGCTTGGGTCGACCTCAAAAATGGGCCGGTTTGGTTATTGCTCCTCCCGATTCGCTGTTTTGAACTTTTTTGCATATTTATTTATTTAATTTTTATATATATCTATATATATTTTTCTCATATGCATACAAACTTCAAGGCTTAATAACTTCTTCATGAGTTATCCATTTTATGCAAACCAAATGTCTATCTTGACCAAAATTTTGAGATGAATATAATGGCGCAATCCATTTCACTTAATTCTTCTTCTAAAAATTAAGTGTTCTTGAATTTGTTAATTTTAATATTCTCAGAAAATTCGGGGTGTTACATATTACCAAACCATTATTTAAATAATTAAATAAATTATTTCTTATCCGTAAAATACGGGTCGTTACATTTATGCTCCCTCTAGGGGAGGACTTTATATATTGTGCCCCCGCTAGAGGAGGACTTCGGGTTTATCGCCCCCGCTCGGGGAGTTATTTGGATTTATGCCCCCGCTCAGGGAGGACTTAAGATTCAGTGCCCCCGCTCGGGGAGGACTTTGGATTTTTATACTTCACATCTGATATTTCAAATGCTACGCAAATGGTTTTCATTCTTCACATCCGATATTTCAGATGCTACGCAAATGGTTTTCATTCTTCACATCCGATATTTCAGATACTACACAAATGATTTTCATTCTTCACATATGGTATTTCAGATGCTATGCAAATGGTTTTCATTCTTCACATCTGATATTTAATATGCTACGCA
This sequence comes from Allium sativum, assembly GCA_030737875.1. Classification (NCBI taxonomy): domain Eukaryota; kingdom Viridiplantae; phylum Streptophyta; class Magnoliopsida; order Asparagales; family Amaryllidaceae; genus Allium; species Allium sativum. Next base: position 888,648,230 of record CM060916.1, on the reverse strand, counting down.
AATGGTTTTCGTTCTTCACATCCGATATTTCAGATGCTACGCAAATGGATTAAGGCTGTTGTTGTATTGTTCTAGGAGGCAGCCATTAGTTCCTTTGTCGGACGCTTGACTTGGCAGGCTATTCCAGTTTAGGAACTGAGGCTTTGCACCTCCCACTTGGGGAAGTGCCCCTTCGAAAAAAGTTACATCTCACTCGTTTTTTTGTCGTGGCGCTTGTTAATTGTTTGAATTTTTGCGACTCTTCCCATTCACTTTCCAAGGCATTGCTTCGCTATTTTCGCATTTGTGCATGTTGATATTTATAGCATTTGGCACTTGAACTAGCGTTGTTGTGGTCACTATGTTTTGCCATATTTCACAGGAAAAAGCGCTCGACAGAAGGCCTGCAATATGAAATCAATTTTTAAGCAAGTTTTGATTTGACATATAATTTTGCAAGCAAGAAGTTTATTTAGGTAGATATGCCCTTAGTCACAGAGCTAATATTCGATACAATATTTGTAAAACATTACAGACTTTTGTACATGAAGTTCTGAATATAGCAGAAAGTTAAACATGTAGTAAATTATGAAGAGAGAGAAGTAGTGATGTTGATCGCTTATTCTGAGCCATTGAAACTGGAGCACCATCAACGGTTATCGTTTGATCATCGGCCTTGGCTTGGTTTGAGCAGGAGCTCCGCTGCTTGGACCAGACTGATCTTTTAATGTCCTCGCCCGTGTGGAGTTGCAGAAGGATTCATGGCTTGCAAATTCTTTACATACTGATGCAACATATTTTTCCTGATCAATTACTTGATGAGGTTCTTCGGGTATCGGCACTCATTAGTGTTATGACCAGGCTGGTTGTGAAATCTACAGAACTTTCGTGAGTTTGCTGTTTTTTGCTTAACCTTATCGGATTTGGCTAAACATACTCTTCAGTATTAATTGTTGCAAGATAGATATTTTCAGGAGTGTCATTCAAAGGTGTCATCTCTGATGAGTTGAAAAGGAGAGACTTCTTATTAGCCCTGTTGTTGTTCGCATCATTGGCTCGCTTCTGCCTCTGAGTAATCTATTGATTATACTGAGTAGAAGCATTTTTAGGAGCTTCAAGAAGTTGGTTGGCGTCAATAACCTGAAGAGGCATAAGGTTATTGTCCACTCTCATATACTCCTCGGCCTTTTTATAGAATTTCTCAAGCATGTTCAGTTCTTTCATTTTAATCCATCTGCCGAATTTTCTCTTCTCATGTATGACGCCGATTAGAGACATGAGGATAATGCGAGGTTCTGGATTTCTCACTTTGGACAAAGCAATGTTGAATCGACTGAGAAAAGCTTTAACATATTCCCTTGGATTCTGCCTCATCGCTGAAAGTGTTATCGCACCCTTGGCTTTGGTAGCATACAAGCGGAACTGCTCCTTGAACTTTTTGGTCAAGTCAGAGAACCGGTCTATGGACTTAGGTGGTAGATATGTGAGCTAAAGTGACGCAGCACCTTCTTGGTAGAGAACGGAATATAAGCATCTCATCTCATTTGTTGCTTTTGTTGCACTCATTTGCCACTCGTACTTAAATAGAAAGTAGTTGGCATCAACAAGGCCGTTGTACGGAGGCAAAGTTGGAGGATTGAATTTCTTCGGACACTCCATTTCTCGAATTCTATCTGTAAACGGAGTCCTATCAGGAGATAAATCACATTCCCAATCATCGTCATTGAGTGCTTGATTCTTCTTCATGATTTGTTCTATCATATCCGAGATGTACTCCTTAGTGGTATGCCGTTCTACGAAGCTGAGCTCTTTACCAAATGTTGGTCTAGGCATGCGATCCTGGTTAGAAAGCTTAGGTCCTTTACCCTCCAGACGAGGAGGTGCCCTCGTGACAGGACTAATATCCCTTCGACCTTTCACCTCCGAATGATTCTTAGCTTTTGGTTTCAAGCCTTCGACGTTAGCCTCGTCCTTGTCACTCAACCAATCATTATCATCTTCCATGTTGTCGTTGCGGTTAAGATCACAAACGGACGAGTTGCCATTTTCTTCGAGATCAACATGGACTTTCAGAGGGGCTGGATTTGGTCGACCATTAAGGATGGAGTCATGTTTCTCCATTATAGCTTTAGTAGAAGCATCCACTCTTTAGTATAGCATTAAGGATGGAGTCAAGTTTCTCCATCATAGCTTTAGTAGAAGCATCCACTCCTTGGTTTACATTGACAATAGCAGCGTTCAACTCATTCTTAGTCACACCGGCTCCAGCTACTGAGTTTTCTCCAACTTCAAAACATTAGTAAGTGGTGTAACTTCGTTTTTAGCAACGTTGTCATTTTCCCCAACTGTTTTGCTTGTGGTCTTCTTAGATTTAGCCATGATCTCGAACAAGGATTTGAATTTGGAAGAGAGTTCGTCGATTGGCCTAGATCTTAGACTTGTAGAATCTATGGTGGAAGTAGGCTTAGAACTTCAATGGTAGGTTCTTAAGATTGAGAGAAGTGTGAAGGAAGGAGATGCAAACACGACCCCACCGTGGGCGTCAAATGTTTAAACCAAAAATGGTCCAAACACCAAAGTTAATTAAATCCTGTTTACATCAAAATTGGTCTAAACACCCAAGGTACTAAAACTGTACTTCACCAATACGGTAAGAAATAAATGGAACCATGTTTAACCAGCAATTAAAAATAAGAAATGCGAGAAAGGTAAAGTAGAGATGAGATTTAGAGTGGTTCGGCCGTTAATTAGGCCTATGTCCACTGTGAAGATGATTTCCAATCTTATAATGAGGATTACAAAATACATCAATTCTCTCTTTTCATACATCTCTATATTCACTCAATATACCCTTATTTATATATTTCAATCTTGGAATTATACAAGACAATGGTAGAATTTGAGGTAAAGAAGGATGGATAAATGGTTGAAAAGGAGCATGCCTTCGTTTTCCTTGATCACAAGATTGTACTTGACGCCATGGCCGGATCAGTAGTTGAGGATAGAATTTAGCAGCACTTTTTGGTTTCAAAGATTGGATTCCCTTTATGTTGGAATCCATGGTGTATTTATAGGTGAGCTTCCTTCGGGAAATGACTTGAAATCCATTTGTGCAACCTATGGATCGCTCATTCTGTTAATTATAGTCGTGCCACTGGCTAGCTGTAGCCAGTTGTATGTGGCTGTATTCATTTATCATGTGCGAGCGACTCAATGGAGCGAGTGTCTTGAGTACTTAAGCGAGTGACTTCGGTCGGTGCTCTTCGGTCGCACCTATTTCTAGCATTCGATGAGTAGATATCTGATTTTCTTGATGGCGAGATGAAGGAACGACCGATCATAGTTCCTTTATGTGGTTGTGTCTAATTTGAGCGAGCAAGCGATGATCTTCATTAGTCTAGAGGTGACCGACTGAGACTTGCGACTTTGAGATGCGAATATGTTCTTTCTAGGAGTTGGTATACGACCTACCAATGGGTTTCTGATTCAAGTGTCGAGCGATAGGAGTTGCAATTCATGACCAGTTGTTAAATATATGTGCAACCTTGACTCCTGTCTTGATGCGTGCAACATAACTTTGATATTAGATCAAGCGTGCTCTATTGTTGTAAGCGGCTTTATAGAGTGTACGATCCTTATCTCTATTGAGCCGCACTTCTCATAGCATATCGTGTCATCTTCTTCGGTCGTATTAGTCAACTTGATTTGTCTTGGGTTTGATACTTGGTTCTTACTCTATGTGGTTGCATCATATCCATTGTGAGTCGTTTAAGTGCCTTGGATAACATCATGCATGATCGACCCTGATGATATCCATTCTGCATCCTTTGCCCAATGTGCGTGTGGATTTTTTGAGGTATTAACACTTGCCCCTCGAAGTCCATGATTATTTTTTCAAGGAATTACTAGCTTCGACATGTCTGATCGCAACATTGTTTGGCAGGCTTGTCCTGAGTTGTTGAGGGGTCGTTCGTGTAAGGATTAGTATTGCTTCATCGCAGCTGATTGGCTTCTTCGCCTTTGGGCGAGACGCTTGAACTATTTTTTCATTATTGCAAACAGCTGAATCATGGGAAAGTGAACACGCCAACTGGACTCTAATGGGACACTGTTTCAGTACTCGAGTATTAGGCCGATGTGGCGAGAAATGCTTTGTGTGTCTTTTAATCTCCCCTTATTTTCTTATTTCTCATTCAATTTTTCTCTCATTTTTCTTCAATAGGGTTTCTCAACTGGAAAAGAAGAAAAAATTCCATATTTCTCTCTATTGCTACTCAAGTTTGTTGATTCTTACTCATTCTCATTCTTCCTTTGAACCTTACTGTTATTCCCTGATCCGTTTGCAAGATGGTTCCATCTCCAGAACGATGTCGAAAGGAAACCTTCCTCGATTTGGGTGTCTCAATAGATGAGATTCATCCAGCTGGTCAACCGTCTGTAAACTCTCCCTCCAGCCCCTCTTATATAGAGCTTCAAGCTATCATCAATAGGCTGCGCCACGCTCCTGGCCCTTGCAGTCCTAGGTTTTCTAAGAGGTTTCGGTGGTGGAGTTTACAGGGAGTTCCTTCAAATGTGGATATATCTCTGACTGACTCTCAGAACTTTTCTTATGACATGACTGTCGCAAAGGGTCAGGTGTTGGCCCGCCTCGAGACTGCTGTGCATCAATTTGGAAAACAAATGGACTTGTTGAAAAATCATTCTGCGAAGCGGATAAATGGCTAGCATACATTGGCCTGTGATCTCCAAAGACTTCATAAGGATAATATTGAGCATATCCCTGTTCTGGAAAATGATAAGGCTAAGCTGATCCGAACTCTCAGGTCCAAAGATAGCGTGGTTGCTTCTTTTGCCCCTGAGGATGATGAGTCGGTGGTTTCTGCACATGCTGATGGGCCTCCATCTTGTTCTGCTCCGACTAAGAGGAAAGTAGGTAGGCCAAGGAAGGTTAGAGATCTGTAATCTCCTTCTCCTTGGTAATTTTGCTATTTTTAAGACTGGTTGTGTAAGTGGGTGTCGGTCCTCGCCCATGATATTATGTTTGTTGTGACTTATGTTTGATCCGTGACACTTTCGCGTTCCTGATAAATGGTTGTTTGGCTGGTTTTACAATACTCTTAGTGTCTTTGTCACGCCATGTCTCTTTGCCCTGCTTAACAACACACATTTTTTTTTAAATTTTGGCGGCGATCGTGTGTTAATATCATATCGCGGGGCGTTCGTACGTTAATATCACATTACGGGGCGTTCGTACGTTAATATCGCATTACGGTTAGTCTTACAATGTTCTTATTAGGCTAGGATCATCCAGTTTTTAGTATTTGTCTTAACTGGTAAGATTTTCAATGTTTTAACTTCGGTAATTTAGCCATTTAGATTTTTTATTAAATATCTTGCTTATTTGTTTGGGGTATTTTCGTGATGCATTTTTATGCGTTCCCCCATGGGAGGACTTTGGTTCCAATGTTGTAATCCAATCTTAGCTTTGTTTGACTTGGTTAACAACAAAAAACAAGAATGGATACCCCCTTTCGGCTAGGATTTCTTATTTGCGCTGGTCCTTCTAGCATGTTTAATCCTTCCCCGTTTAATGCTTCATCCCGAGAGGCGGACACTAATTCATCTCATCGAGCTTTGACTCATAAGGGATAAAATTCGTGTTCTTCACCTAACAAGGTGCCCCTCGTGATCGGCAATTTTTCCGTTTCGGAACATGTCGGTTTTTTCGACTTTGTGCCTTGCCCTAGGAAATAGACACTGGTTCGCCTCATTGAGTTTTTTTTTCAATTTGGAGAACCCGTGTCCAGCACCTAAGAATGTGTTTCTTTGGTAGGCTCAGCGATTTTACCCGTGGGATTTTTTGAGTTGCTTTTACTCCAGCATTGACTCTTTTAATCTTGTACCAAGCTTTTTGTTGGTCCTATATTGAGAGATCCAGTGTTTCCTGATGAATGTCGGAACTCCTCGAGTGGGTGCCCCCTGGTCGCTCGTTTGCCTACACAAGGAAGTCAACTTTTAGTTGGAGCCTGTGAATAAGTGACATGTACATGTAATTAGAACTTCATATTCAGTCATTTTATGTACATCATTCAAAATGCGAAAATTTCATAAATCTTCGCAACATTTTATATGCATTTGAATAACATGCTATAAGAAGTAACAACAAATATGCTCGTTGTTCCATGCTTGTGGAATCTGGTTCCCATCTGTGGTGGCCAATTTGAAAGTTCTGTCCTGGAGTTTCTGACTTATAACATTAGGTCCTTCCCAATTGGGTCCGAAGACTCCAGCACCGGTCAGTATCTTTTTTGAACGAAGTCGCCAATTTCAAAAGTTCTATGTTTGACTTTTGAATTGAAGTGCCTTGCCACCTTTCTATGGTGTGCGGCTACTCTGAGTTCTGCTTCTTTTCTTCTTTCCTCAAGTTGGTCAAGGGATTCGAGCCGTAGCTTCTCTTTTTCTTTGAGGTCAAAGTGTATTCTTTTATGGGTAGGGACTTCCAACTCCACTGGTTTCATAGCTTTTGAGCCATAAGATAAAGAAAAGGGAGTATGCCCTGTTGCAGTTTTGTGCGTGGTGCGATATGCCCATAATGCCAACGGGAGTTCATCTACCCATCCATCCTTATCCTTCTCTTGTCGTTTCTTAATGGTAGTCTTGATGATTTTATTTACTGCTTCCACCTTCCCGTTCGCTTGTGGATGAGCGACTGCTCAAAAGCTTTTTTGGATTTTGTACTTGGTGTAAAAGCTTTGAAACTCTTCACTTTCAAATTGAGTCCCATTGTCTGTGATTATCTTTTATGGTATCCCAAACCTGCATATGATATTTTTCAAGACAAAGTTAATAAATTTCTTTGAATTTATAGTGGCCAATGGTTCTTCTTCAGCCCATTTTGTAATGTAATCAACGACAACAATTGCGTATTTAAAACCGGATTTTGTAGTGGGAAGGGCTCCTATGAGGTTAATGCCCCAGACATCAAATGGCCATGGGCTGACCATGTGGGTTATGGTTGTGGATGGCATCCTTGGGATCTTGGCAAATCTTTGGCACCTGTCACATTTTTTAATGTAGGCCATGGAATCTTTATTGATATCGGGCTAGAAGTAACCATATCGTAGGATTTTCTTGGCCAAAAATTTTCCACCGGTATGTCCTCCGCATTCCCCTTCGTGTAATTCCGCCATGATTTCCTTAGACTCCTTTTCTGTAACTTAATGAAGTAAAGGTGTAGAAAATCCCCGTCTATACAGTCGTCCATCCTGAATAATGTATAAGGGAGCTTTTCGCAAAATCATTCTTCGGAGTTTGGCTTCAGCCGGGAGTGTCCCAGTTACGAGGTATTTTTTAATTGGCGACATCCATGAATTTGACTCATCAGTTGTTTCCATGATCCAATCCATTTCAGTCTGCTTTATGCTCGGGCTGAAATGACTTACACTAGAACTAACCCCATTAGCTGTGCATCTCCTGTGCTTGCGTATTTGGCTAATGAATCAGCTTTAGTATTTTCCTCTCTAGGAATATGAGATATGGAGTAATGCTCGAAAGCTTCCAATAATTCCAAGGCTTTGGAAAGATAATCTGGCAAGTTACCCATTTTGGCTTGGAATTCTCCCAGAATCTGGCATACTACGAGCTGAGAGTCGCTGAAGATTTGTATTGTTTTTATTTGCAATTCTTTTGCTAGCTTTTTTCCCGCGATAAGGGCTTCATACTCAGCTTCGTTGTTGGTTAACGGAAATTCTAGCCTTAATGCATAGCATAAGGTCTTCCCTCAGGGGTTTCGAGAACTACCCCTGCCCCAGAATAGCGATCATTTGACACCCCATCTACGAATAATTTCCACTAGATATTAGTTTCAATATCATCTTCCTCCTTTACCTCCCCTCGGTCGGTAAACTCTACGATAAAGTCGGCAAGTGCTTGTACGGTGATTGCTTTCCGAGGATGATACGTAATGTTGTATTGACTAAGCTCTATATTCCATTTTAATAATCTTCCGGAGGTTTCCGGTCGGGACTGATGTAACGTCCCGCATTTTTGTCGGTTTGAATTTGAATATTTAAATCAGTTTAAATATTGAATTTAGAAAATCGCTATGAAATCGTATATCGACCGTAACGGTTATTTGAATATAACTTGATATCTGGTGAAAATCGGGACAAGGTTCTTTTGAGGCGCATCGATAATTTAATTTTTAGAACTTTACTATAATTTTTAATTAATTAAATATGCAACTTTTTTATTTGGAGTATTTCACACCCTGTATCGGTATTTCGGGATTTCAAAATATTAGTTAAACTACCGGTATTATTATAATTTTGGGATCATGACACCTCATAGAGCACGACTGTACTCTTACTTCTGTCCGTACGTGAACAGAATTCATAACTCAAACAAAAATGTTAGTTTAACCAATGAAACGTACATATGCAAGGAGCAACCGTTCATGCAAAGTGGAACAATGCAAGTACATGGAAAAACATTGTAAAGCACAGTGCATAAGTAGGCGTGGAGGTGAGCAATCGATTGAATAACACAAGACCATATGAAAATACCAACACCCATATTTAATCGGCCATAGCCTATGAACTGTGTCTACGTGTCAGGACAAAGGAAATAAGCTGGAAAGTACGGCAACATCAGGTTTACATTTAATGTCCAATGCCTTCTCTTTATAATCCCATGCTCCTCTCTAAAAAGGAAAGGTCACCCTAAAACCTATGATTTATACTAAACGGTGCCATGCTTGAAAATACCACCTACGTTGAAAATACTCACCAACCTATGATTTATACTAAACAGAGCCATGCTGTACAGTTGTAACAACCCGTATTTTCAATAACCTGTAATAACATAAATCGAGGCAGAATTTAATTCTAAAATGGGAATCAAGGGAAACGGGCTATGCCATTGCGTTCGTCTCGGAAAAATACGCGAAATAGAGTCCGAGTTTTCGAAAATCGGAGTCCGTATGACCAAGATATGGCCTCGCGAAGTTTCACGAAAATTCCCAAATTAAAGTATACTTAATTAAGTGAAATGGGTTGTGTAGATATATATATATATATATATATATATTGATATATATATATATATATAATTGAAAATTTAATAAATAAATATGCAAAAATGCTCAAAACAGCGAATTGGGAGAGGGGAATAACCGAACCGGCCGATTTTTGAAGTCGACCCGAGCCCGCTGGGTCGACTAGGGGTTAATCCAGGGTGTTTGGCTGTCAACCCGTGGGCCGATTCGCTTAAGTGCAGATTTTGCATTTGAATGGCTCTCATGGTCCATCTTTAATCTAAAGGCCCTAGATGGTTCCTACACTTGACTTCTTCCCCAAGACATGCTTTGATGGCTTGGATTGAATCTAGGGTTAATCCTATGGCCTAAAACACTTGCCTAATCTATAAATAAGACCCTAACCTACCCTAATTCATTCATAATTAAACCTAGTGACTAAACTATGGCAAAATGCTAGCTCTCATGGCCTCCACTAATTTTATGAAGAGGGTTGCATACTAATCACTCTCTAATCAACTTCTAATCCCTTCTTAGCATCTTAATCTTCTTCATTTGGTGTTCAAAGTTGCTAGTTGTGAGTTTCTATCACTTTGATGATCTTTTGTTAAACTAAGTAGATGAGATATGATGAGATTTATGGTTTTGTATGTGGATTAATGAGTCTTGAATCATATGATATGATGTTAGCATTAATCTTATGTTTATGCATGTTGAGTATGTAAGTTTATGCAAGTTTAATATGATGTATGTTATATTTGCATGATGTTAATATGCAAGATATGCTATGCAAGTTACATGTTTGTTAATATGCAAGTTACATGTATGTTAATATGCAAGATATGCTATGCAAGTTACATGTTTGTTAATATGCAAGTTACATGTATGTTAATATGCAAGATATGCTATGCAAGTTACATGTTTGTTAATATGCAAGTTACATGTATGTTAATATGCAAGATATGCTATGCAAGTTACATGTTTGTTAATATGCAAGTTACATGTATGTTAATATGCAAGATATGCTATGCAAGTTACATGTTTGTTAATATGCAAGTTACATGTATGTTAATATGCAAGATATGCTATGCAAGTTACATGTTTGTTAATATGCAAGTTACATGTATGTTAATATGCAAGATATGCTATGCAAGTTACATGTTTGTTAATATGCAAGTTACATGTTTGTTAATATGCAAGTTACATGTTTGTTAATATGCAAGTTACATGTATGTTAATATGCAAGATATGCTATGCAAGTTACATGTTTGTTAATATGCAAGTTACATGTATGTTAATATGCAAGATATGCTATGCAAGTTACATGTTTGTTAATATGCAAGTTCATGATGACACATTATGCAAGTCTATGGGTTAATATGCAAGTATATTATGCAAGTGAATATGTAAGTTATGTGACATATTATATGCAAGTTATGTGACATGTTATACAAGATTATATGCAAGTTATGTGACATATTATGCAAGTTCATATGCAAGTTATGTGTTTGTTAATATGCAAGATGGCACCTTTGAAACATGTTCATTCATATGCAAGTTGGCACCTTTTATATGTATTATGTCATGAGAACGAAATTACGTGGGAACGATGGGGTTAATTAAATGCATAAGTTAATAAGATTGTGTGAAATTAATATGATTATGCATAACATAAAATAAAGGAACATAGTATGGGAATTTGCCTATTAAGTTAGGTGTACCCATACTATGTGTTGGGAATTTACCTATTGAGTTAGGTCTACCCCATGGGAATTTACCTATTGAGTTAGGTCTACCCATGTTATGAAAAGCTTAATATTAATTAGGGATAATTAATTTAAATTATGAGGGTGATTAATTAGGTGTAATTAATTGACTAAGACACGAGGTTGGACTCAGTTGTAGCGTAAAACTGCCCGGACCCAACCGGCTTAACCAGTTGCTACAAATGTTAGCCCAATGTGAGAGGTCTTAGGCACAAACTAAATACGTGATTAATGTAAAGACACGAGGTTAGACTCGGTTATGACATAAGGCTGCCCGGACCCAACCGGCTTAACCAGCGGTCATAAAAGATAGTCTAATGTGAGAGGTCTTTATGAGGATCACGGTCTTAATTAATTAAGAAACACTTAACCATATAAGCATGTAGTGGGGCATGAGGGTTAAGTGGGTGCCTTGGGTGGCATGAGAAAACTAGTGGGTTGCCTTGGGTGGCAATAGAAAACACGATTAGAATACTTAACCAAAGTGGAACATGTAATTAAACATGATTAAGGGGTTAAGTAAGTGCCTCGGGTGGCATGTGGGAATTAAGTAAAGGACTTGGGTGTCATGTGGAAATCTAGTGGGTGCCTTGAGTGGTAATTAAAATATGATTAATGACTTAACCAAAGTATTTATAACATGTAAGTGAACATGGTTAAAGCGGTTAAGTGGGATACACTAGACAAAATAACAAGCTTAAGTGGTAGCTTGTGGGGGCCCATCTCAACCAATATCCCAAACGTATCTTTGTGGGCTCGACCCAAGTCGAGTGACGGGACACGCATATTGGGCTTGACTATAAGAGGCCAAAAACGGGTTAGCGGTGGCAACGTAGGACCAACGGGTTTCATATGCGTGTGTGGACCCGGGCTGGTTAGTAAATCGTTGTTACATCGTGTAGATATAAAGCCGTGCACCGTTGATATTATCAGGTTGCCACTTTGGGGAAATGATACACCCCATTGTGGGACCGGCACGGGTATCTACGTTAGGGAGCCGATCGCTTGGGAGTAGTGGGTACACCTAGTAATGATAGGGGCAGACGGCACCTATGTAGGGGTACTAGAAACTACTGGGTAAAAATTACTAAGTACATTTAGTGGGATCAACCTTTAAGTAGGAATTAATCTTAGGTAGGTAAAACTGGTGTGGTGCAGTGTAGGAATTATCTTTGAGTAGGTCTGGGGCGGTGTAATTTAGTAATTATCCTTGGGTGGGTAAATGCGTCTTTACGGTGATCTTAGTTTATCCTAAGTTTACCAAGCTGCTTAGTGTAGCCATTCATCCCCAGTCGTTACCGTATATCAACTTATGTCTTCTCTGGTTATTTTAATGATTGTATTGTTAGGGTTATAGGACTCACTCAGACTTATGTCTGACCCCGTTGTTTTTATCTTTTTCCCCCAACCCCAGGTTATTAGAGTGGGCCTGGTGCTAGTGGGCTTTGATCTGATTGCTGTATCTATCCTATGGAGCTTGGACCTCTGAGTGAAGCCGAGCTTATCTTTCCTTTTATGGCTATTAGTTATGTAGTGGGATTATGTACTTCTATTTTATCAAGATGGATATTATGTACTTGACTCTGGTTTATGGTTTTGTGATGTAACCAAACATGTATTACTTTCCGTTGCAATAAAATGATGATTTAAATTTTCAAGTATTACTTATATCTGTCTTGCTGTAATTTTACTGTTCTATATTCACTCAAAATACTTCACCGAAACTAAGGCATTCCCCTGGTATGAGTGACCTTAGCGGACGTGGGGTGTTACACGTGGTATCAGAGCTTAAGGTTACCAGAACAGATAAAATTTTTTTAGAAAAACTATTTTTCTAAGAAAATTTTTGAAGGAATGTTTTCAAAAACATGTCTTTTAAGAGAAAAGTTTTTGAGAAAAGCATAATCCCCGATAGCCATATCTTTATCTTTCGAATTCTCCGTTTGAATCTCTTTCTCTCTCGTTTTGAGTTTCCCCTCCATGTGTAGATGATCTTTCTAAGATAGATAAGAATGGAAAACCGCTTCAAGGGAATTAGACGTAAATCAGATTAGAAGTTGGTTCAAGAAGGAGGAGGACTTGTAAGTACTTATTGGATGGACGATGGGAGGAAGGCTCTAATAGTTGTTTGGTTAATAAAGGACGAAGCCTCATTGATGGGAGGTTACGAGTGGAGAATGGGAAGGAGAAGGCTAGTAGTTATCCTTTTGGGAGGAATAGGACACCTTATTAGGATTGACCAAAGAAGCAAGGACAAGGTATGGAATCTTCTGGAGGGTAGTTGTATTCCCTCACGACTAGGGTGCCGGATGGGGATAAGACCGTCTAGGTTGGAATTTGGATTTCTTTATTATCCGATTCGAACTTTATTTGATTTGGATGCATTAAGTTCGTTTATCTCATCATTGTTAGTGAGTCACTGCACTTAGACACCAGTTTAGTAGATGATCCCTTAGTTGTTTCAAACCCAATTGGGCTCCATGATGTGTTTGGGTTTGAAAGTTTCTATACTTAGCATTGAGTTTGGATGTGATGCTTGTTGGGCTTCACGAGCTATGGGTTAGTTTGGGCATGGACTGGTTATCCAGTAGGGATGCCATTCTTGATTTTGAAAAGAGAGTTGTTAGGCTTATGACCCGCTTGGGTAACACTCTCGAGATCTCTTGTAATCCCATAGAGACTGTTATGCTAAGTTATCTAGAATCGCTGGACACGTCGGTCGAGAGTTTGCGATCTGTTAGAAGTGGTCCGGGAATACTCGGATGTGTTTGAGAAGGTGAAGGGCTTACCTCCGGAGCGGGAGATTGACTTCCGAATATATCTGGTAAACAATGCCAAACCAGTGACTTGGCCAGTGTGCCACAAGGCTCCTCGTGAGAGGAGGGAACTCCATAAGTAAGTAGGCGATTGCTTGAGAAGGGGTTCATAAGAAGAAGTATATCGGAGTGGGGCGCTCCAGTAGTTTTTTCCATGAAGGCGGATGGGTCCCTCAGACCTTGTGTAGGCTAAAGAGAACTAAATAAACTCACAAAGAAGAATAGACACCCATTGCCAAAGATTGATGATCTCTTTGATCAGTTGGTTGGCGCCTCAGTATTTTCGCAGTTGGACTAAGCCACATGGTTTCGTCAGTTGAGAGTGGCTGACGATAGTATAGAGAAGATTGCCTTTAGGACTCCGGATGGTTTTATGAGTGGCTGGTGATGCTATTTGGTTTGACGAACGCCCCCGCATACTTTGTTGATTGGAAGAGAAGGGTGTTCAGAGAGTACCTAAATAAGTTTGTGATGGTCTTTGTGGATGACATCTTGGTCTTTTCTAGGAGCGAAATAAGTTTTCATATGTGCTCAATAGGTTGAGCAAAGCCAGTTATGGGATAAAACAGTGGTTTTGGAGCGAGACTGGCAAGGACATCCAAAGTTGGTCAAAGGCTTAATTGTTTAGCCATTATTATTATTATTTTTAGTATCATCTCACGTAGGTTGCCTGAACTCGAAGGAGATATCCCATGGGTGTTTGTCTGATATTGGTTTCGGCCTTTGGGGCTTGCATTTGGGGGATGTCGAATTCGACTAGGGTGGTCTGCGTGAGAGATGGACAGTTGTGACGATTTTGGATAGGATTCTTAGCATCTTATGAGTTGAGATAGCGTATACCCCTAACAAGGGAAGCATGGTAGCAGACGCCTTAAGAAGAAAAAGGTTGTCCTTGAGTTCATTGATCGATTAAACGACGGAGCTTAGGGTTTATTTCTATGTTTGACTTTAGACCTTCCGTTGACTTTGTACCCGGTTTGCTAGCCTCCTTGGAGGTTAGGCCTACTCTTTTGGGACGGGGTGGCGAGGCACAGCAAGACGACCCACAGTTGGTTGAGCTATGAGAGAAGCTCATAAGGGGGAGGAGTCGTCCAGCCATTTGAGTAGGTACACCCTAGATAGTAAGGGGTGGTTGCGTAGAGACGGTAGACTTTGTGTACCGCAAGACGAGGGTTTGAGGAAGGCTATACTTGATGATACACATCGGTCGAAGATGACCATTCATCCCGGTAGGGACAAGATGTACCAAGACATAAAGCGAGTTTTCCTTTTTGCCAATCTGAAGAAAGATACGGCCAAGTATGTCGCTAGATGCTTGGTATGCTAACAAGCGAAAGTGGAACAGAAGAAACCCGGAGGGTTGCTTCACCCGTTGGAAGTTCCGAAATAGGAAGTAGGATAGTGCCTCGTTGGATAACCGAAATCAAGGAAGGGTAATACGGGGATTGGGCTTATGGTAGATAGACTTACTAAGTGTGCCCATTTCATACCCGTGAAGAGCAAGAGGACTATTCCATGTCTAGCTTCAGTTTACCTTCAAGGGATTATTAGATTTCATGGTGTACCTTCCAGCATTGTGAGTGATCAAGATCCTATCTTCACTAGTGAGTTTTGGAAGATTTTGCAAGAGGGCGGTAGGGACTCAGTTGTGTTTGAGCACCGCATCTCATCCTCAGACGGACGGTCAGACCAAGAGGGTGAACCGTATCTAGAACATCTTTTGAGGTTATGTATTTTGGATTTTGGAGGTACATGGGAAGAGCATCTTCCGTTGGTGGAGTTCGCATATAATAGCAGCTTTCAGTCCAGTATTGGTATGGCTCATTTCAAAGCTCTTTATGGAAGGCCTTGTCGATCTCCTACATGTTGGTGGGAATCTACGGATAAGATCTTGCTTGGGCCAGATATGGTTAGAGAGACTTCAGAGAAGATGGGTTGGATTCGAAGAAGGATGAAAGCGGCGGAATCTTATGCGGACAAGAGGAGAACAGAGCTTGAGTTTGATATTAGGACATGCTTTTTATCAAGGTGTCTCCGTTACGGAATGTGGTTCACTTTGGATCTGTTAGGAAGTAAGTACCAAGGTTTGTAGGGCCATTTCCCATTAAGGAAAGAATTGGAGGGATGGCATATAGAGTGGAGTTGCCTGACAGACTTAGTGGTGTACCGGATGTATTTCATGTGTCCCATTTGAGGAAGTGCTTACATGAGACCGCTGAGGTGGTAGAGCCGAGTTTGCTTAAAGAAGTAGAGTTAGAGCACGATGAGACGATTCGACGAGCTCCTACTCGCATCATTGGGCCAGAGACTAGGAAGTTGAGGAACAGAGAAGTTCAGCTAGTTAGAATGCTACTTGGGAGACGGAAGCGAAGATGCGTTCTTTGTATCCATTTCTTTTGGAGAGTATGTCTTTTAACTTCTCCTTTATCGCTTGCCTAGTACTTATCTTATCTTTAGTAGGTCCTCTCGTTAGTCCTGTTTGACCTTTAGATAGGGAAAACCTATGGTTGAAACATGTGTTTGAGACATGTTATGGTTGATGGATGCAAGTGGATGCAAGTGTTTGCTAGTGGTTGCTCGTGGATGCATATATACACACATTAGGCACTAGATCGGCTCAGTCACTTCATGTTGCATATTGCATAAATGGATGTGGTAGTTAGATTGATGGATGTATCATGGCTGTGTTATCATATGGATGATGCATTTTTGTGTATGGTTGTGCACGCATGTAGAAATTTGTATGTGTCAATAGGGTTTCGCATACATATTGGATGCATGGCACTATCATGGTTTGCATTAAGGAGGTTTACTGTATCAGTAACCGCCTGATTTTCGCATTAGGTAAGTACATATACACACACTTTTGCATATATCCATCCAGCATTTAGAATCTTGTAAGGACAATGATTGCTCGTGGATGATGCTTTGAGTAGATGGATGATTGGATGGTAGGATACGTTCTTCCTAACTTGAAGATTTCGGGGACGAAATCCTTTAAGGAGGGGAGAATGTAACAACCCGTATTTTCAATAACCTGTAATAACATAAATCGAGGCAGAATTTAATTCTAAAATGGGAATCAAGGGAAACGGGCTATGCCATTGCGTTCGTCTCGGAAAAATACGCGAAATAGAGTCCGAGTTTTCGAAAATCGGAGTCCGTATGACCAAGATATGGCCTCGCGAAGTTTCACGAAAATTCCCAAATTAAAGTATACTTAATTAAGTGAAATGGGTTGTGTAGATATATATATATATATATTGATATATATATATATATAATTGAAAATTTAATAAATAAATATGCAAAAATGCTCAAAACAGCGAATTGGGAGAGGGGAATAACCGAACCGGCCGATTTTTGAAGTCGACCCGAGCCCGCTGGGTCGACTAGGGGTTAATCCAGGGTGTTTGGCTGTCAACCCGTGGGCCGATTCGCTCAAGTGCAGATTTTGCATTTGAATGGCTCTCATGGTCCATCTTTAATCTAAAGGCCCTAGATGGTTCCTACACTTGACTTCTTCCCCAAGACATGCTTTGATGGCTTGGATTGAATCTAGGGTTAATCCTATGGCCTAAAACACTTGCCTAATCTATAAATAAGACCCTAACCTACCCTAATTCATTCATAATTAAACCTAGTGACTAAACTATGGCAAAATGCTAGCTCTCATGGCCTCCACTAATTTTATGAAGAGGGTTGCATACTAATCACTCTCTAATCAACTTCTAATCCCTTCTTAGCATCTTAATCTTCTTCATTTGGTGTTCAAAGTTGCTAGTTGTGAGTTTCTATCACTTTGATGATCTTTTGTTAAACTAAGTAGATGAGATATGATGAGATTTATGGTTTTGTATGTGGATTAATGAGTCTTGAATCATATGATATGATGTTAGCATTAATCTTATGTTTATGCATGTTGAGTATGTAAGTTTATGCAAGTTTAATATGATGTATGTTATATTTGCATGATGTTAATATGCAAGATATGCTATGCAAGTTACATGTTTGTTAATATGCAAGTTACATGTATGTTAATATGCAAGATATGCTATGCAAGTTACATGTTTGTTAATATGCAAGTTACATGTATGTTAATATGCAAGATATGCTATGCAAGTTACATGTTTGTTAATATGCAAGTTACATGTATGTTAATATGCAAGATATGCTATGCAAGTTACATGTTTGTTAATATGCAAGTTACATGTATGTTAATATGCAAGATATGCTATGCAAGTTACATGTTTGTTAATATGCAAGTTACATGTATGTTAATATGCAAGATATGCTATGCAAGTTACATGTTTGTTAATATGCAAGTTACATGTATGTTAATATGCAAGATATGCTATGCAAGTTACATGTTTGTTAATATGCAAGTTACATGTTTGTTAATATGCAAGTTACATGTTTGTTAATATGCAAGTTACATGTATGTTAATATGCAAGATATGCTATGCAAGTTACATGTTTGTTAATATGCAAGTTACATGTATGTTAATATGCAAGATATGCTATGCAAGTTACATGTTTGTTAATATGCAAGTTCATGATGACACATTATGCAAGTCTATGGGTTAATATGCAAGTATATTATGCAAGTGAATATGTAAGTTATGTGACATATTATATGCAAGTTATGTGACATGTTATACAAGATTATATGCAAGTTATGTGACATATTATGCAAGTTCATATGCAAGTTATGTGTTTGTTAATATGCAAGATGGCACCTTTGAAACATGTTCATTCATATGCAAGTTGGCACCTTTTATATGTATTATGTCATGAGAACGAAATTACGTGGGAACGATGGGGTTAATTAAATGCATAAGTTAATAAGATTGTGTGAAATTAATATGATTATGCATAACATAAAATAAAGGAACATAGTATGGGAATTTGCCTATTAAGTTAGGTGTACCCATACTATGTGTTGGGAATTTACCTATTGAGTTAGGTCTACCCCATGGGAATTTACCTATTGAGTTAGGTCTACCCATGTTATGAAAAGCTTAATATTAATTAGGGATAATTAATTTAAATTATGAGGGTGATTAATTAGGTGTAATTAATTGACTAAGACACGAGGTTGGACTCAGTTGTAGCGTAAAACTGCCCGGACCCAACCGGCTTAACCAGTTGCTACAAATGTTAGCCCAATGTGAGAGGTCTTAGGCACAAACTAAATACGTGATTAATGTAAAGACACGAGGTTAGACTCGGTTATGACATAAGGCTGCCCGGACCCAACCGGCTTAACCAGCGGTCATAAAAGATAGTCTAATGTGAGAGGTCTTTATGAGGATCACGGTCTTAATTAATTAAGAAACACTTAACCATATAAGCATGTAGTGGGGCATGAGGGTTAAGTGGGTGCCTTGGGTGGCATGAGAAAACTAGTGGGTTGCCTTGGGTGGCAATAGAAAACACGATTAGAATACTTAACCAAAGTGGAACATGTAATTAAACATGATTAAGGGGTTAAGTAAGTGCCTCGGGTGGCATGTGGGAATTAAGTAAAGGACTTGGGTGTCATGTGGAAATCTAGTGGGTGCCTTGAGTGGTAATTAAAATATGATTAATGACTTAACCAAAGTATTTATAACATGTAAGTGAACATGGTTAAAGCGGTTAAGTGGGATACACTAGACAAAATAACAAGCTTAAGTGGTAGCTTGTGGGGGCCCATCTCAACCAATATCCCAAACGTATCTTTGTGGGCTCGACCCAAGTCGAGTGACGGGACACGCATATTGGGCTTGACTATAAGAGGCCAAAAACGGGTTAGCGGTGGCAACGTAGGACCAACGGGTTTCATATGCGTGTGTGGACCCGGGCTGGTTAGTAAATCGTTGTTACATCGTGTAGATATAAAGCCGTGCACCGTTGATATTATCAGGTTGCCACTTTGGGGAAATGATACACCCCATTGTGGGACCGGCACGGGTATCTACGTTAGGGAGCCGATCGCTTGGGAGTAGTGGGTACACCTAGTAATGATAGGGGCAGACGGCACCTATGTAGGGGTACTAGAAACTACTGGGTAAAAATTACTAAGTACATTTAGTGGGATCAACCTTTAAGTAGGAATTAATCTTAGGTAGGTAAAACTGGTGTGGTGCAGTGTAGGAATTATCTTTGAGTAGGTCTGGGGCGGTGTAATTTAGTAATTATCCTTGGGTGGGTAAATGCGTCTTTACGGTGATCTTAGTTTATCCTAAGTTTACCAAGCTGCTTAGTGTAGCCATTCATCCCCAGTCGTTACCGTATATCAACTTATGTCTTCTCTGGTTATTTTAATGATTGTATTGTTAGGGTTATAGGACTCACTCAGACTTATGTCTGACCCCGTTGTTTTTATCTTTTTCCCCCAACCCCAGGTTATTAGAGTGGGCCTGGTGCTAGTGGGCTTTGATCTGATTGCTGTATCTATCCTATGGAGCTTGGACCTCTGAGTGAAGCCGAGCTTATCTTTCCTTTTATGGCTATTAGTTATGTAGTGGGATTATGTACTTCTATTTTATCAAGATGGATATTATGTACTTGACTCTGGTTTATGGTTTTGTGATGTAACCAAACATGTATTACTTTCCGTTGCAATAAAATGATGATTTAAATTTTCAAGTATTACTTATATCTGTCTTGCTGTAATTTTACTGTTCTATATTCACTCAAAATACTTCACCGAAACTAAGGCATTCCCCTGGTATGAGTGACCTTAGCGGACGTGGGGTGTTACAACAGTGCCTACGCACGTCAGATCAAACACATCTAAGTGGAAAAAATATCACCCTAAAAGCAGTCACCTACCTAAGCTAGTTATCCTTAATCACTAAGGCATCCAACATCCATAAATACCCACCGCACTTCGTGTTTTTTCCGAATTGTCTGAAATGAAACCATCAGAAACAAATAAACGAAAGGTAAAAATAAATTAATAAAAGAAGAGGACTTTGGAGTGTGGGAGGTATGCATGCGGGTCTGCATGACAAGTGGGTGGTCTGTTGAGCGAGCGATCAAGAAAGAAGGATCAGATCTGAGTTTGTTTGGTCGGTATCCGTAGTAGTGTAGGTTAACGGATCTAGAAGTGGAGAAAACTTCCTGGTGATGCGAGCCGAAGTGGTGTTCTTACTGTATGGAGTTAGGGTGTACACGGTTCGTGCATGGGCGGAAGGGAAGGGCTCGAAAGCCTTCTGGGTTCATGAGATCGGCGAGATATACAGGAGCTGTCGGTTTCCTTGATTTAAGAAGTACTATTTAATACTAGAGATGCATGAAATAAAAGTGGCCACGTGCTACGTTTTTAAAGGTGGAAGGGGGTAATTCGAGAAGTCTATTTGGGATGGACGTGAATGGGCGTGTGTGTGAAGCGAATGCATGAAGTCCCCTTGGAGCTGATGAAGTGGCACTGTTCCAAACGAGAACAGTGAGGAAATGGAGTTTAACTTCAAGTGTACACGGCTTGGAGTTGTACGAGTTCAAGGTGACTTCGGGTAGAGTAAGAGGGTAGGAAGGAGGAGCTGGCGTGAGCATGAGGTGTTAACTAAGGTATGTGTGTACATACTGGAAGTGTGAGGAGATAATGTAACGAAGGTCAATGACATGGTGGTTTCAATGATAGGAGGAGACTAAGCGGGACTGGAGTGTTGCGTCACTGCATAAAGTTAAAAGCAGAAGAATGAAAATGAAGACAGTGAGGGTTTGATGGGTGCTGAGCGTTCATGGTAAAGTTTGGCATTAGCATAGGGTTTCCGATGGTTGTTGACAGTTCGTGAGTATTCGGGGGAGCTGTCTGTCGGATACAGCAAAAAGTGGAAGGGCGGTGCAGGTAGATGAAGTAAAAAAATAGTGATGGCGAACAGTGAAGGGTAGGGGAGGCCGGGAGGACGTGAACCAGTCTGAGCATATGTGACGGGAAGGAATTTCGCTCGGTCCGAACCAGTCGCTAAACCGATTCAGGCCGTTCGAAACGCCCTATCGTTTGAGAACAGGACATAACAGAACGCATACAGAAGAACATTCCACTGTATATTACAACAATGCATCAGATTACAAGAATTTATAGAGTATAAATGAATATTACACAGAAATATCAGAGATTTAAATTACATTTAAATACATAGCAGCGGAAAATAATACAATACACGACTAGAAGGAGATATACGGATACAAAGCTTTCCGGATATCGTTCCAGCTGTAAACCAGGATCTTGTGAATATAAATCTGCAAAACCAAAACTACTAGCTGCCCATGTCAAAATAGGGGCACCCAGAGTTTAGGTTAAAACAATAAACTCCAGGTCAGTCATGTGACTGGTGTGAGAACTAAAACAGTTAATCTTTATTTTAAAGTTAGGTAAATCAAGGGACCACGCCGTATAACACGGAACGGGTTTCCTCCCAAGAATACCAGTGCATAAAACAAACAGCGCAATGCTAAATAAAGAAAAATGAAGCTGTTATAAGACCCAGGTCCCATCACACAATGCAACGCAGCCGAGGATAGGGTTTTCCCTTATAACAGCCAAAGAATGCTTGATACGGTTAAAACAAATTGTTTGATACTATTATAAGTGCATAGTGTATAAAACAACTTCAAATCATAAGTATCAATCATAGGCGGCATGAGCGCCCCATCCCACTATGTCGCCATACTAGGCTCTACAAATAAAACCGCAAATGTCACGTATTGGGAAATTGGATTTCCGTCTATGAACCGAGGCCAGGGATCGTCCTCTACCGATTCGTGACTCTCTAGCCCGAGCCACAGGAACAGCCGCAACTGCCCCATGGAGCGACAGGGCCGGTCCACCGATGTGGATTATAGTGCCTGAACAATACGTTTCCCCGCCCTTTGGGGCGTAAATGAGCCAACTAAATGACTCCATCGGTTCGAGAACGACCGATCAATCCGAGGCGCCTCGCAACAGCAACAACCACATAAGTCAAACTCGTCAGGGCGTGTAAAACCACTGACGCCACTTCTAACTAGAAAGAAACGCATTCCCTCCCTGAGGTCCTCTCCCGTTTTTGGTTCACAACCGGGGTGCGAAACTCGCGAAGCAAACGTTACACAAAGCTACGCCACAAAGGTCGTGCTTTGATCATCACCACAAGACTTTGCTTTTCAACAGAAGCCTCGATCAATTGCCACTTAGGCATGCCACACAGGCAATTCACTCCATGCGTTTGATATCCATCAATATATAACCCCTGAGCTCGTACGTCTCAGAGAAGGGCGTTAAGCAAGAGAATAAATTCTCCGCCGCCAAACAGATATATATTTAATAGAAATCAAACACACAGACTAAAATCCAATGTCAGACACACAGTCCATTTACAAGTCCGTTCTGGGTCTGAACGAAACCGGAGGCACCTAGTACCCCGCATATCCATCGATCTCCAAGTACGTCTGGACGATCACTAACTGTTTCCATCTTCTTGGGTGTACAGCCCAATCAAGATCATCAGTAATCACCCAAACGACGTGAAGACTTCCGGTCTTCGACCATCGTCTTCATCTTCGACTTATCGTCGTATCAGTCATTCAGAATGGGATAAACCCGGTCTTTCCGAATAACTCGCGTATATTTTAAATAAGTATTACACAAACACAACATACGCCTCATTCCAATTCATCAGTCACTAACCGTAAATTAATCAAGAGAATAATTCCCCAAATATTAACCCCGAAGGCCGAAACCAACATCAGATCAATATTCAGAAAACCATTCTACTTGGCTAACCGACAGTTAGTTTCTAAATTTCACATTCATAGGGAAAGGTTCCCATTAATTTTATTCAAGATAAATTTCTTGAATTTATTCTTTAATCTATTTTTGAATATCAATTCAAAACTAGTCGGGATTAGCGAACCTTACCGAAGTAATCATTTGTTTTAATTTCCCAATCCCAACCTATTCATCCCATGAAGTAAAACGGGTAGTACTTCGTATCTAACACCACGGTGTTATCGGTAAATTCAATTACCATTTCACGTTCAAATATAATTAAAGATTTAACTATCGCCTGGAGCAAAATTGGTGATACTCCATTCTCGATCATTTCAATCTAATTAAAGATTCATTAAAACTCCACTTAGTTTTAATCGTTAACTGGGTTAAAGAATCCGTGTCATTTAAAAACACAGTTCACGATAAACCCAAAATCACATTCATTAATTATCGGGTTAAAGAACGAGTGTTGTTTAAACACTGTTCACGATAAACCCAAAAATCAATATCAATTCAATTCCAATTAAATATTATTTAATTGGTACACTTCATTAAATCTAAATAAAAAGATTTAATCTTTTCTCAACAGGGTTCAAGAGCAGTGTTAGTGAAGACACCATTCACGACAAACCCAAATCGCATTTGATATTCAATACAAGGCTCTGAATAGAATATATCGGCTTATATTCAATATCAAATTCTACGATTAACAAACGTCGTATCGGAAATAACGATATAAATATATATATCTTTCAAATTTCCATAACAACATCTGTATAATCACGAATTCCAACATCGAAATATTCCGAAGACAATTTCGATTCAAATCCATCCCAATGCAATCATTGGAAATTCTGGTTATTTTTAAAACCCTATTCAAATTCAATTTATTTATTTAAAAATAAATAGAATTATAATTCTAGTTCAAAACTAGTTTACTTCGATAAAAATCTATTTTAATCTTTTCAAATATGGAGTTTTTCATCCCAATATTTCACAAATCATTTCTTATGATTTTACACAAATTATTACTATTTTTAATAATTTTATCAAGGCCCGTACAGTCGATTTCCACCAATGGCCATCGAACTGCACTTACAGCGACCTTTTTCTAATTTGATTTGGACATAATTCCAAATCCAACCGTTAGATTTCTAATTTCAAATATTCATTAGAAAGCTCTTTTCGATACGAACCCAACGGTTCCGGTTTTAGGAGAATCCGACGGTCGGATCTCCCGTAACGTCCGTTTGAAATAAATGGTCGAAATTCACGAACTGCCGCGGCGCGGCGCGTTCTATTCAGGCCATTATATTATATATATAATATATATAATATATATATTTCGTCGATTTCTATTTAAAACGAATTTTATAAATAGTTTTAAATTCGTCTCAAAAGCATTTCAACTTCCATTTCAATTCGTTTTCAATTCAATTCATTTCGAAATCGTTTTCAATTCAATTCATTTCGAAATCGTTTTCAATTCAATTCATTTCGAAATCGTTTTCAATTCAATTCATTTCGAAATTGTTTTCAATTCAATTCAATTCATTTCGAAATTGTTTTCAATTCAATTCATTTCGAAATCGTTTTCGATTCATTTCCTTTCGAAATCGTTTTCAATTCATTTCATTTCGAAATCGTTTTCGATTCATTTCCTTTCGAAATCGAATAAAATCGATATAAATATCGTTCACGTCAAAATGTCGTCAATCTAATCAACACGGCTTCATAAATTTCTATTTTCAAATATTCTATTTCAAATATTTCTTTTTCAAAATAGTTGTTATTATCAGAATATTTCGTTCAACACATGACCAATCTCAATGGATGAGTACTGTCAACACATGAACCTTTATTTTATATTGATAAAGATGTAATTTTTATTACTAAAATATTTCGTTCAACACATGACCAATCTCAATGGATGAGTACTGTCAACACATGAACCTTTATTTTATATTGATAAAGATGTAAATTTTATTACTAAAATATTTCGTTCAACACATGACCAATCTCAATGGATGAGTACTGTCAACACATGAACTTTTATTTTATAATATTCTTTATTTTTCAAATTGGAATGAGGCCCAATCAATCACCATATAATATTAATTATATGGATTTTCATGCATTACACACATATAATAGCATTGGAAAATAATCAACCATCAACCAAAGTGCACTACACTGTATAAGCATCAAATATAGATATCTAACGCTTATAACAGCCTGTCAATCAATCGATCGACATATTCAATCAATCAGGATGAGTGAACTTCAAATTTCATCCTAACACCCGTGTGGGGTTTCAAACAATCAAACACAGATTTTATTTGTGCAGTTGGGCGATGTGTAAAATTTATCGTCCCAATCAATGTCCTTCAAATAGGTGTACATAAACAAACCGTCTGGTTTGTAAATGAATATTTATTTATTCACATTCACGTTAAAAATTATATTTTTAACGGTAAAACATTTTATTTCAACATATGAATTTCTATTCAATTCATTTCTTCGATAAAATGATATTTTTATTTTTCTAACTTATTTTAGAAAATTTCGGCGGCATAACGGCACGATACTAGAAACGGGACGAGGCCTAGCCTTATCCCCGGTCTAGTGAAGGCCCACGCCATTCACACATCAATCAAACCATTCGATTTCACCCAAACAATTCAATTCAATCAAATAATCTAATTAATTCATGCAATCAAACAAACAAGTCCATGGTCTGTGGACGATTGTGTCGGGTGCTACTAAACACCGTTTACATCCTAGTATATATATAACTAGAAAAAATTAAATTGAAAGGTGAGAAGTTCTCACCAATAGCTATCCAAACATCTTGACTCTTCTTTGATATAAGTCTTCATCGTCCTCGCCTTTTTGTTACTTCCATTGCTCGTAGTCACTACATATATAAAAATCACACTTTTATTTGCTGATGTCTTTAAAATAAAAATCACATTTTATTTGTACACTTTCGATTTAAAAATCATATTTTTATAATCGCCTCATACATTTAAAAATCGAATTTTTACTATGCTATTCAATAGATAAAATCCCATTTTTGCTTCAATGTATAAAAATCATATTTTTATATCGTTATCATCTATATAAAGATCTCGCCTTTTTAACTATAAAGATTTCTCCTTTTCAAATATAAAGACTTCATCTTTTCAAAAATATAAATTTCACAATTATAAAAATCACCACTTTATTTCAACGTATATAAAATAAAAATCAGATTTTTATTTGGCTACATATACAAAGATGATATTTTTAATCTTCCTATCATGTAAAAATTATATTTTTACCTAACCAAAAATCATATTTTTACATCTTTTATATAGTAAAGACTATATTTTTAATACTTTAAAAATAAAAAAATCATATTTTTAATTCTTCTACATAATAAAGATTATATTTTTACCAATTCTATATAGTAAAGATTATATTTTCATTATCTATATAATATGAAAATTATATTTCCAACCTTTACATACGATAAAAATTATATTTTTAACTTCCTTATCATGTAAAAATCATATCTTTAACTTTCCTATCGAATAAAAATTCTATTTTTAATTTTCCTATCGAATAAAATTCAGTTTTAAATTTTCCTATCGAATAAAATTCAGTTTTAAATTAAGAAAAATAAATAAAACTTGAATTTAAAACTTACATCGTTTTCAAACGGAGAGGAGGGGTCTTTGGGCTATTGGAGGTTCGTCGGAGGTCGGCTGAGGGCCAAGGGGGTGCGGGCTCGGGTCTGCGGGGTGCGGCGCGTCCTTGGTGGCGACGGAGGGCTGGGGGTCCCACGGCAGGGGTTGTGCGTTTTAGGGATTTAGGGTTTTTAGGGGGGGGTGCTGCGCGATGAACTAGGGAAGAGGGGGGGGGAAGGAGGCTGTCGCGGGGTCGAGGTGGAGAGGGGGGGCGGTCAGGCCGCGCCTGAGGCGGCGCGAGGTGGCAGGCGGAGCAGGCGATAGTCTCGTTTTTTTTTTCTTCTTCTTCTTTTTTTTTATTTGAAACTGAATCGGGAGAGAAGAAGTAAGGGGGGGGGCTTTTATAAAATTTATATTATTTAATTTATTTATTTTTAATTGCAAAAAGTTGACTTTCACAAACGACCTCTAAACGAGGCCCACCGCCTGTCGTTCATAGCGTATTACCCCCATTCCGAACACAATGGGATATATATCGCAAGCTGATATGATCGTTTGAATCAGTTTCCGTTAAATTTACATTTAAATCACTTTATTGAATTTTAAACGTACATTTCAAATTACCGGGGTCACATACTAATTCTATAAATCTCAGAAAAATATTTTCTAGCTTCGTATTGACGATACGGTCCTAACAAAACTAGTTTCGTCGAATTCTGAGACCGTTGGAAAAATGGCCAATTTCCAGTCGATTAAAATCAACTGAAATGGTCAATCGCGTTTTCCTTTGCCACGCTCACATATTGATTCGAAAAATTATGAAATTTGGAATCTAGCAATAATTTAACATCACGGATCCAACAAAAGTGGTTTCGTCGTAATCCGAGGTCGTTTGCAAAATGTCCATTTTT
Organism: Allium sativum; assembly: GCA_030737875.1. Taxonomy (NCBI): domain Eukaryota; kingdom Viridiplantae; phylum Streptophyta; class Magnoliopsida; order Asparagales; family Amaryllidaceae; genus Allium; species Allium sativum. The sequence goes on along the minus strand of CM060916.1, from coordinate 888,620,311 downwards.
AAGGGCCTGAATTCCATAGCGACTATTCAGAATTTTCAACTGGACATATCTTTTGATTCCCGCTATGAAATTTTGATTTTTTGGATTCGTTGGAAATATATTACCAATTAGATCCTAATGTTTTTGGTTTCACTAAAATCCGGATTGTTTTGCACCCGGTACATTCAATTGAAGTTTGAAATCGAATTATCGAACTACCGCGCCATTTTCAATTCTATTTATAATTATATATAAATATTTATATTCTAACGACGACGCGTATAAATATATACGTTCGAATTATATTCAAAATAAATTTCTCGTCGATATTATTTAAAATAATTCATTTTAAATAATCAAAATTCGCTAAAATTGCCAATTTAAAAATTTCAAACTGGCTCGCATTTTCCGGGTTGTTACAATCTCCCCCACTTAACACTTTTCGTCCCCGAAAAGGAGCAAAGTCGAAAGTGGTTTGATTAATCAACTCTACATTCGATCCGGCTTCCATTCTCCAACTCTTTAGTTTCTGAGAATTTCCAAAAATTTGGCTAACACCCTAAATTTTTGAAAAATTTCGCCATAACCTCCCCTGCACCGGGAGCATCGGGGAATTTCAAATAGCTTCCCCGGTCCTTCAGATCTCAAAAAGAAAAAGCCAAGCGGCTAGCCAATAGGCTCATAAAATCATCATCACCCAAACAAAACAGTAAATTATGTAGTAAACATGTACCTATTTGTCGGGCAAACAAATTTTATTCTCTGCTCTAGCCTCCTTGCTATGACCTGTTCAATGTAAGTACAAGTATATGCAAGCAAATGCGACCAAATTTCAATACAGTTCAATATTTGATTCAATTAGGCATAATGGTTTTAAAATTATCAGACAATTAAACAAACAACACAAACATCAATCAATTAGTGGATTAGAGTATCAAATTCATAATTTTGATATATATACAAAAAATCATGTTTTTGATGCCAAATCACAACAATGTATTCTAGCTATATAAGTTTTGGTTCTCACACCAGTCTAATGGAAATATATAGAAATTACACCTTCGAAACACGAACATAATTATTGATGATGCCATGGTCATTATCAACATCATCTCCGGGCGACTAGAGTGTAATTCTATATCTATTCAATATATTAAAACTTTGAATACACGTGGATCAGACGTATACGCAAAATCTAGATATACTGGATTGTCCACTTCAATTTAAATAAATAACCAAATACGTTTAAAACGATTTAGATTTTCAAAACAAAATTTGTTTTCATTTTCAAAAATATACTCTTCACACTCGTTCTAGGATACTACTGATCCTATCTCTAACGAGTCATTCTAATTGGATATTACTAATCCAATATCTGATGAATTCTTTCGTAGGGTTCTAATGTGTCTTGTTCTCTGAGCTTTGTAAACCAAAGCTCTGATACCAACTGTGACGGGAAGGAATTTCGCTCGGTCCGAACCAGTCGCTAAACCGATTCAGGCTGTTCGAAACGCCCTATCGTTTGAGAACAGGACATAACAGAACGCATACAGAAGAACATTCCACTGTATATTACAACAATGCATCAGATTACAAGAATATACAGAGTATAAATGAATATTACACAGAAATATCAGAGATTTAAATTACATTTAAATACATAGCAGCGGAAAATAATACAATACACGACTAGAAGGAGATATACGGATACAAAGCTTTCCGGATATCGTTCCAGCTGTAAACCAGGATCTTGTGAATATAAATCTGCAAAACCAAAACTACTAGCTGCCCGTTTCAAAATAGGGGCACCCAGAGTTTAGGTTAAAACAATAAACTCCAGGTCAGTCATGTGACTGGTGTGAGAACTAAAACAGTTAATATTTATTTTAAAGTTAGGTAAATCAAGGGACCACGCCGTATAACACGGAACGGGTTTCCTCCCAAGAATACCAGTGCATAAAACAAACAGCGCAATGCTAAATAAAGAAAAATGAAGCTGTTATAAGACCCAGGTCCCATCACACAATGCAACGCAGCCGTGGATAGGGTTTTCCCTTATAACAGCCAAAGAATGCTTGATACGGTTAAAACAAATTGTTTGATACTATTATAAGTGCATAGTGTATAAAACAACTTCAAATCATAAGTATCAATCATAGGCGGCATGAGCGCCCCATCCCACTATGTCGCCATACTAGGCTCTACAAATAAAACCGCAAATGTCACGTATTGGGAAATTGGATTTCCGTCTATGAACCGAGGCCAGGGATCGTCCTCTACCGATTCGTGACTCTCTAGCCCGAGCCACAGGAACAGCCGCAACTGCCCCATGGAGCGACAGGGCCGGTCCACCGATGTGGATTATAGTGCCTGAACAATACGTTTCCCCGCCCTTTGGGGCGTAAATGAGCCAACTAAATGACTCCATCGGTTCGAGAACGACCGATCAATCCGAGGCGCCTCGCAACAGCAACAACCACATAAGTCAAACTCGTCAGGGCGTGTAAAACCACTGATGCCACTTCTAACTAGAAAGAAACGCATTCCCTCCCTGAGGTCCTCTCCCGTTTTTGGTTCACAACCGGGGTGCGAAACTCGCGAAGCAAACGTTACACAAAGCTACGCCACAAAGGCCGTGCTTTGATCATCACCACAAGACTTTGCTTTTCAACAGAAGCCTCGATCAATTGCCACTTAGGCATGCCACACAGGCAATTCACTCCATGCGTTTGATATCCATCAATATATAACCCCTGAGCTCGTACGTCTCAGAGAAGGGCGTTAAGCAAGAGAATAAATTCTCCGCCGCCAAACAGATATATATTTAATAGAAATCAAACACACAGACTAAAATCCAATGTCAGACACACAGTCCATTTACAAGTCCGTTCTGGGTCTGAACGAAACCGGAGGCACCTAGTACCCCGCATATCCATCGATCTCCAAGTACGTCTGGACGATCACTAACTGTTTCCATCTTCTTGGGTGTACAGCCCAATCAAGATCATCAGTAATCACCCAAACGACGTGAAGACTTCCGGTCTTCGACCATCGTCTTCATCTTCGACTTATCGTCGTATCAGTCATTCAGAATGGGATAAACCCGGTCTTTCCGAATAACTCGCGTATATTTTAAATAAGTATTACACAAACACAACATACGCCTCATTCCAATTCATCAGTCACTAACCGTAAATTAATCAAGAGAATAATTCCCCAAATATTAACCCCGAAGGCCGAAACCAACATCAGATCAATATTCAGAAAACCATTCTACTTGGCTAACCGACAGTTAGTTTCTAAATTTCACATTCATAGGGAAAGGTTCCCATTAATTTTATTCAAGATAAATTTCTTGAATTTATTCTTTAATCTATTTTTGAATATCAATTCAAAACTAGTCGGGATTAGCGAACCTTACCGAAGTAATCATTTGTTTTAATTTCCCAATCCCAACCTATTCATCCCATGAAGTAAAACGGGTAGTACTTCGTATCTAACACCACGGTGTTATCGGTAAATTCAATTACCATTTCACGTTCAAATATAATTAAAGATTTAACTATCGCCTGGAGCAAAATTGGTGATACTCCATTCTCGATCATTTCAATCTAATTAAAGATTCATTAAAACTCCACTTAGTTTTAATCGTTAACTGGGTTAAAGAATCCGTGTCATTTAAAAACACAGTTCACGATAAACCCAAAATCACATTCATTAATTATCGGGTTAAAGAACGAGTGTTGTTTAAACACTGTTCACGATAAACCCAAAAATCAATATCAATTCAATTCCAATTAAATATTATTTAATTGGTACACTTCATTAAATCTAAATAAAAAGATTTAATCTTTTCTCAACAGGGTTCAAGAGCAGTGTTAGTGAAGACACCATTCACGACAAACCCAAATCGCATTTGATATTCAATACAAGGCTCTGAATAGAATATATCGGCTTATATTCAATATCAAATTCTACGATTAACAAACGTCGTATCGAAAATAACGATATAAATATATATATCTTTCAAATTTCCATAACAACATCTGTATAATCACGAATTCCAACATCGAAATATTCCGAAGACAATTTCGATTCAAATCCATCCCAATGCAATCATTGGAAATTCTGGTTATTTTTAAAACCCTCTTCAAATTCAATTTATTTATTTAAAAATAAATAGAATTATAATTCTAGTTCAAAACTAGTTTACTTCGATAAAAATCTATTTTAATCTTTTCAAATATGGAGTTTTTCATCCCAATATTTCACAAATCATTTCTTATGATTTTACACAAATTATTACTATTTTTAATAATTTTATCAAGGCCCGTACAGTCGATTTCCACCAATGGCCATCGAACTGCACTTACAGCGACCTTTTTCTAATTTGATTTGGACATAATTCCAAATCCAACCGTTAGATTTCTAATTTCAAATATTCATTAGAAAGCTCTTTTCGATACGAACCCAACGGTTCCGGTTTTAGGAGAATCCGACGGTCGGATCTCCCGTAACGTCCGTTTGAAATAAATGGTCGAAATTCACGAACTGCCGCGGCGCGGCGCGTTCTATTCAGGCCATTATATTATATATATAATATATATAATATATATATTTCGTCGATTTCTATTTAAAACGAATTTTATAAATAGTTTTAAATTCGTCTCAAAAGCAATTTCAACTTCCATTTCAATTCGTTTTCAATTCAATTCATTTCGAAATCGTTTTCAATTCAATTCATTTCGAAATCGTTTTCAATTCAATTCATTTCGAAATCGTTTTCAATTCAATTCATTTCGAAATCGTTTTCAATTCAATTCATTTCGAAATTTTTTTCAATTCAATTCATTTCGAAATCGTTTTCGATTCATTTCCTTTCGAAATCGTTTTCAATTCATTTCATTTCGAAATCGTTTTCGATTCATTTCCTTTCGAAATCGAATAAAATCGATATAAATATCGTTCACGTCAAAATGGCGTCAATCTAATCAACACGGCTTCATAAATTTCTATTTTCAAATATTCTGTTTCAAATATTTCTTTTTCAAAATAGTTGTTATTATCAGAATATTTCGTTCAACACATGACCAATCTCAATGGATGAGTACTGTCAACACATGAACCTTTATTTTATATTGATAAAGATGTAAATTTTATTACTAAAATATTTCGTTCAACACATGACCAATCTCAATGGATGAGTACTGTCAACACATGAACCTTTATTTTATATTGATAAAGATGTAAATTTTATTACTAAAATATTTCGTTCAACACATGACCAATCTCAATGGATGAGTACTGTCAACACATGAACTTTTATTTTATAATATTCTTTATTTTTCAAATTGGAATGAGGCCCAATCAATCACCATATAATATTAATTATATGGATTTTCATGCATTACACACATATAATAGCATTGGAAAATAATCAACCATCAACCAAAGTGCACTACACTGTATAAGCATCAAATATAGATATCTAACGCTTATAACAGCCTGTCAATCAATCGATCGACATATTCAATCAATCAGGATGAGTGAACTTCAAATTTCATCCTAACACCCGTGTGGGGTTTCAAACAATCAAACACAGATTTTATTTGTGCAGTTGGGCGATGTGTAAAATTTATCGTCCCAATCAATGTCCTTCAAATAGGTGTACATAAACAAACCGTCTGGTTTGTAAATGAATATTTATTTATTCACATTCACGTTAAAAATTATATTTTTAACGGTAAAACATTTTATTTCAACATATGAATTTCTATTCAATTCATTTCTTCGATAAAATGATATTTTTATTTTTCTAACTTATTTTAGAAAATTTCGGCGGCATAACGGCACGATACTAGAAACGGGACGAGGCCTAGCCTTATCCCCGGTCTAGTGAAGGCCCACGCCATTCACACATCAATCAAACCATTCAATTTCACCAAAACAATTCAATTCAATCAAATAATCTAATTAATTCATGCAATCAAACAAACAAGTCCATGGTCTGTGGACGATTGTGTCGGGTGCTACTAAACACCGTCTGCATCCTAGTATATATATAACTAGAAAAAATTAAATTGAAAGGTGAGAAGTTCTCACCAATAGCTATCCAAACATCTTGACTCTTCTTTGATATAAGTCTTCATCGTCCTCGCCTTTTTGTTACTTCCATTGCTCGTAGTCACTACATATATAAAAATCACACTTTTATTTGCTGATGTCTTTAAAATAAAAATCACATTTTATTTGTTCACTTTCGATTTAAAAATCATATTTTTATAATCGCCTCATACATTTAAAAATCGAATTTTTACTATGCTATTCAATAGATAAAATCCCATTTTTGCTTCAATGTATAAAAATCATATTTTTATATCGTTATCATCTATATAAAGATCTCGCCTTTTTAACTATAAAGATTTCTCCTTTTCAAATATAAAGACTTCATCTTTTCAAAAATATAGATTTCACAATTATAAAAATCACCACTTTATTTCAACGTATATAAAATAAAAATCAGATTTTTATTTGGCTACATATACAAAGATGATATTTTTAATCTTCCTATCATGTAAAAATTATATTTTTACCTAACCAAAAATTATATTTTTACATCTTTTATATAGTAAAGACTATATTTTTAATACTTTAAAAATAAAAAAATCATATTTTTAATTCTTCTACATAATAAAGATTATATTTTTACCAATTCTATATAGTAAAGATTATATTTTTATTATCTATATAATATGAAAATTATATTTCCAACCTTTACATACGATAAAAATTATATTTTTAACTTCCTTATCATGTAAAAATCATATCTTTAACTTTCCTATCGAATAAAAATTCTATTTTTAATTTTCCTATCGAATAAAATTCAGTTTTAAATTTTCCTATCGATTAAAATTCAGTTTTAAATTAAGAAAAATAAATAAAACTTGAATTTAAAACTTACATCGTTTTCAAACGGAGAGGAGGGGTCTTAGGGCTATTGGAGGTTCGTCGGAGGTCGGCTGAGGGCCAAGGGGGTGCGGGCTCGGGTCTGCGGGGTGCGGCGCGTCCTTGGTGGCGACGGAGGGCTGGGGGTCCCACGGCAGGGGTTGTGCGATTTGGGGATTTAGGGTTTTTAGGGGGGGGGTGCTGCGCGATGAACTAGGGAAGAGGGGGGGGGGGGGGGAAGGAGGCTGTCGCGGGGTCGAGGTGGAGAGGGGGGGCGGTCAGGCCGCGCCTGAGGCGGCGCGAGGTGGCAGGCGGAGCAGGCGATAGTCTCGTTTTTTTTTTCTTCTTCTTCTTTTTTTTTATTTGAAACTGAATCGGGAGAGAAGAAGTAAGGGGGGGCTTTTATAAAATTTATATTATTTAATTTATTTATTTTTAATTGCAAAAAGTTGACTTTCACAAACGACCTCTAAACGAGGCCCACCGCCTGTCGTTCATAGCGTATTACCCCCATTCCGAACACAATGGGATATATATCGCAAGCTGATATGATCGTTTGAATCAGTTTCCGTTAAATTTACATTTAAATCACTTTATTGAATTTTAAACGTACATTTCAAATTACCGGGGTCACATACTAATTCTATAAATCTCAGAAAAATATTTTCTAGCTTCGTATTGACGATACGGTCCTAACAAAACTAGTTTCGTCGAATTCTGAGACCGTTGGAAAAATGGCCAATTTCCAGTCGATTAAAATCAACTGAAATGGTCAATCGCGTTTTCCTTTGCCACGCTCACATATTGATTCGAAAAATTATGAAATTTGGAATCTAGCAATAATTTAACATCACGGATCCAACAAAAGTGGTTTCGTCGAAATCCGAGGTCGTTTGCAAAATGTCCATTTTTAAGGGCCTGAATTCCATAGCGACTATTCAGAATTTTCAACTGGACATATCTTTTGATTCCCGCTATGAAATTTTGATTTTTTGGATTCGTTGGAAAGATATTACCAATTAGATCCTAATGTTTTTGGTTTCACTAAAATCCGGATTGTTTTGCACCCGGTACATTCAATTGAAGTTTGAAATCGAATTATCGAACTACCGCGCCATTTTCAATTCTATTTATAATTATATATAAATATTTATATTCTAACGACGACGCGTATAAATATATACGTTCGAATTATATTCAAAATAAATTTCTCGTCGATATTATTTTAAATAATTCATTTTAAATAATCAAAATTCGCTAAAATTGCCAATTTAAAAATTTCAAACTGGCTCGCATTTTCCGGATTGTTACAGCATACCTTTGGAGTGCATGGCAGAATTAAACGCCAGAGCTAATCGAGCGACCGACGCAAATCATTGTTAAAAGGTTAACGCGCCAAGGTGAGTAAAATCACTCACTCTGATCTATTTTTATAATAATATTTTAATGTTGTTTAAATGCTGTGTGATGGTCGATTAGGTAGATTACCAGTAATTTGGTCGAATATTATATACCGTCACATATGTACACACCATCGGTTGGACACTGATTCCATCGATTGAATATCCCCTAGTATAGAGTTAGTGTAAATTGTGTTGACTGACATCTGTGGATGCAGAAACCGGTTGGAGGAATCTGACCGGATTCCTTGATAATTATATGTACTGTTTGTTTTGTATGAACCCGAATTATATTTAAAACCCCATGTGAATATTGATGTTGAACGGAAAATTCAACATCTGTTTCGATAAATCAATCAACGATATCAATTTAGAAAGTGATAACAATCGACTGTAAACCCGTCGTTTTGTTAAGAAGTTGATTGGCCGTCACGCAAATCAACGGAGTTAATTATAAAAATTATATTTTTATAATTAAAGTAAAGTTTAAATTTATAATAGAAGTTCTGTTATAAACCAGTATGTTAGAGTTCGTTTTTATAAAATAAATAAAAACGATAGTTTACATTTAAATAAGTTATAAAGCAGAAATTATCTGACGAATAAATATGTGGATAATTATATTTAAGATAAACCATTTAGAAATATTATTAGATTAATTATATTAATCAAATGTTAAGAAGTAATTAAAATCAGTTAAGGAATTTACTGATGGAATGAAGTTGATTTTAATCAACTGTTATTTGGGAAAATAATTATAGATTAATTGGTCTTTAATTAATCTAATGAAACAGTTTAGAAATAAATAAATCCAAATTGATGAGATTTAATTACCTTGTGGTTAAGAAGTTATAAATAAAACTGTGGGATGGAGAAAGCGAAGAATTAATGTTTAATATAAATAATCATAAACACCAGAGATTTCAAAGTAAGGATATGGTGTTATAATACCAAAGTTAAAAATAAACATGAAAATACGATCCGATAGATATTATAAGTAATAAAGGATTAGAGTACAGACTTGTATCGGTTCTAAGGTAAGAACGTTGTCGATCAAGGTCTGAGAGGTAAATAGAATACCCCAACTTGAGCGGCTTCACTATTATCGAGGAACGATAACAGTTTGTAACGGAAAGAGATGTCAAGATGTGTATAAAAGGAATACGGCAGCGTATTGCCAGCCTTAGAATTATAGCAATAAAATAACGTTGTTGATAAGTTAAGTGTGACTGTTATGTCAAGATTAGTTATAACAAAGAATATTACAGCGTATGACAAGTTGAACTATAGCAATAAAATAACGTTGTTGATAAGGTAAGTGTGACTGTAATTAGTTATAAGGAGAATACTACAGCGTATGACAAGTTTAGAACTATAGCGACAAATTAACTGCTGTTGATTTGACTTAAGCATGACTTTTATATATAGCAGCACTTCCTAGGAAATGAAACAGTTTAGTTGAAATCCACTTATTCAAAAGTGATAAATAACGATGTCGTAAGAAAATATAAGAATCAGTTTTAGAAAGAGAAATTGGAGAATCGTGTTAGAAACGATGACAGCATTTCGATGTTCGAAATGTGGTTAGAATTAAACCATTAGGATTTGGAACTAGAATTCGACGATGTCGAATGTATTAAAAGTAAATCATTTTTAGGGATTATATTCTGATAGGATAATTAACATTTAGTTTTAAACAAATAAATGTTAATAGGATAGGAATCAGTATTTGGTTATCAACTGGATATTGTTTTGATAAGAAGTTTACGTAGAAATAGATTTTATAAAGTGGAATAGGAATATAAAAGTAGGAAAGAGATTTCGGTAAACAAGATAAGGGTAATTAATACTTGAATAAAGAGTTAACCAATAAAGGAGTTCAGATTTCGGTGATTAGAAATGATATTCACATTTAAAAGAGAATAAGTGTTTAAAAGTGAACTTTGGGCCGATTAAAAGGTAAAAATGAAATTGGAAATATTTTTCCAATGAAGTTAGGATAGATTATCCAAGTATAAGGATGTGAAATTAATGGAAATAGTTCGAACATTAATAACGTATGTTTCTGGAACATGAAAGAATAATAGTTTATAATAACTGGATATGTTTTCCAAGAAGTATGAAAAGGCTAAAACGGGATTTGAGAAATATCTGGTAAGATATGGGAAGTTGAACAATAAAACGAATGTTAAATAAAAGTGCCCGTGGTTGTGTGATGTTAGTTATACATTAGAATGGATGTTGTTTTTACTTCGATAGTTAAATAACCGACTATCGAAGTGTTTTGACCATCGTTGTCAATATGGAGAGACCGGTTGGATACGTTATCCGAAAACCACTCCGTATAGGCATAAGCGCTGCGAATTAGATATGCTGAAGATAATTGAAGACGGAGTTAAATGCAAGGGTCGTCCAGCTATAGAATGGTGTGTTTTTGTTTGTCCAGTCCCAGGACAACTTGTATGGACGAGTGTCTGACAGAGTATTTCCAACGGTCACGCCGTTGATTTTACGAATATACCAAGTTGGTGGGGAGAATGTAACTTCTCTTTATTCTACACCCAGTGTGCATTTGTGTAATCAATGTGTGATTACGGATTTGACGATGTGATATTCAAAGTGAATGGTGATCAGATGTTCTGAAGATAGACGTAGCCTCTAGCCTCACAACCAGGAAGTGACAGAAGTTGGGCTAGGCAGCATGGCTAGTTGGGTCATCCCCAAGCAGGGTGTATTGTCACCGATCTAGAGAAAATTCATATTTATACTTCTTTTTTCTGTATCTTCGGATGACGGTTGGATGGCCTACAACCGTGGTGGCAATATATTCGCGACACTCAAGCTAAATGAGTGAGCGGTCATGTGTGGCCGGGTTGCAAGACGTTCTTGTTGAACCCTGAGTGTATCCCCTCTAGAGTACACTATTCAGAAGGTGCTCCCATACCTTGTCTGTTGAAAAACCATTCTCCGATAAGCACCCTGCGGTTTATGATTTTATACTATATATATGTGGAGCGTGAGATGCAAGCGTTCTACTACTTGTATAATTATTTGGTTAGACATTATCATAATATCACTGGGTTTTGATATCAAGAATATTTCGGTTATAGTAAGGTAAAAACTGTCCATGTTTATGTGTGGGTTGGTCTTACTATTATCTTCTTGTTTTGAAAAGAATTTTCAAAGTAAAACAGTATGGTTGGAATTTACTCACACCAGTCCCATGACTGACCCAGAGTTTATTTTGTTTGTTTTCCCTAAACTCTTGGGTGCCCAAATTTGTACGGGCAGTCAAGTGTTTCAGGCTTTGCAGATTCACTTGGAGGAGCTCAAAAGCAGGAAGCTTCACCATTAGTTATGTAGAGTTATTTCCGCTGTGATATGATGTATTGTACTCTGATAATGGTATGTATATACAATACAGTTTTGTATTCAAAGTTATGTTATATAATACATCTTATTTTGTTCCGCTGCGAGTTTCGTGTTACTCTGATTCTGATGTTCAGTGAGTTCTTCTTCTTCTTCTATTCTATTAGTTCTATCCTATCTTTCTCATCCTCTAAATTCTTCTATTAATGTCTCGGTATTTTTCGATGCTCGAGAAATTGACAGTGTATTTATGTTGATTTTCTGGGTCGAAAATCCGCTCCATTACAGTTGGTATCAGAGCTGAAGGTTAAGTGATTACCTTGGCTCTATGGCGTAACTCAATATAGATGGAGTTAGAAATACTCTAGATTGAGTGAGTGTATATATATGAGTGCGTATTTGTAAATTTATATTAAAACTCTTTTATATTGTGTTGACTGGTCAGTCGAGTGGTTTATAAATTCTGGTCGAAACAGTAATGCAAACTGGGTCGATAGGTGTTTCTAAACTCTTGAACAGAGTAATTCGACACAGTATGTTTTGAAAAGAGGGTAAATAAAATAATTTTACCCAAAAATATATTTTGATATAAAGAAAGCATATATATTGGAATTATCTAAAATATATTAAATGTGTTGGTTGAAATTATGATCGAATAAGGATTATAATTGAGTTGGTTATATAAACAACCAAATCGAAATATTATATAAGTATAATATGAAAAATCAGATGAATTAAATCTAAATGTAAAACCAGAATTGAAATACAACCCTAGAAACTTGGAAAAGAGTTGGAAATAATGTTTGGATTAAATATATGAAAAATTTAAAATCCTGGGAGATTTGAAATTTGTTTTCCAAGCACTTGGGAAAGATATTTTGAAGTAATAAAAGTGGTGAAAATAAGTTTTGAAAAGTAATATAGTATTGAACTCACTTTATCGCTGGGAAATAAATTCCGATGATGAAGTCGACCATTATCGGTGTTCATTTTCGAGCTGGGAAGTGACGGATTACTACCAGAGATTTTGTTTTGGATTGTTTGAGAAACAAGTTGTTCAAAAATTCAATTGTTTTGAATTGCTATTATTATATGTAATATATATGATAGCAAACTGATTTGAAACAAAAAACCAAGGAATTAGAATCCTGAAATTTTGAAATTTACTTATGAAGTAAATAAATAAAGAATTTGACTAAGTCAAATAAAATTGGAGTTAAAGTAAAGCCAAGTAAGTGGGAATCAAAATGGAATAAGAATTTGACTTGGCAAAGTAGTTGAATTGATGAATTAAGAGTTGGAATTGAGTTAGGAATTTGAAGTTTGAAATAGAACTTGGCCTGGGTATTGGAGAATAACTGGATAGGTTGGAGGTCAATCGGAATGCATGAATATATGCGTAGTTGATAGCAGATGAAAAAGTTGAATTGAATTACCAACACAAAGGTACATGTTTAAATTATATTGGGTTTGAAATTCTTATGAGCCGATTTGGCAAGCCGTTAGGCTGTTTGATTTTCTTTGGATTGGAGAAGGCCCGGAGTGGCAAGTTGTTGTAGTACCAAGTGAGCCGTGCAGAGGAGATGCTGGCAAGATTCTCTGAAAATTAAGCTGTTAGGAAATTTTCAGAATTTTCGAAAATATTCGGTAATAAGAAGAAACTAATATTTAATTGGAATTAATCAGTTCAATTGAAACTGAAATTATGAAGTAAACCAAAAAGATTTTTAACCTGTTTATAACAGAGATTGTAGCATTTTCCCTATCTTAGCAATTTCGAGGACGAAATTATTTTAAGGGGGAAGGACTGTAACGTCCCGCATTTTTGTCGGTTTGAATTTGAATATTTAAATCAGTTTAAATATTGAATTTAGAAAATCGCTATGAAATCGTATATCGACCGTAACGGTTATTTGAATATAACTTGATATCTGGTGAAAATCGGGACAAGGTTCTTTTGAGGCGCATCGATAATTTAATTTTTAGAACTTTACTATAATTTTTAATTAATTAAATATGCAACTTTTTTATTTGGAGTATTTCACACCCTGTATCGGTATTTCGGGATTTCAAAATATTAGTTAAACTACCGGTATTATTATATTTTTGGGATCATGACACCTCATAGAGCACGACTGTACTCTTACTTCTGTCCGTACGTGAACAGAATTCATAACTCAAACAAAAATGTTAGTTTAACCAATGAAACGTACATATGCAAGGAGCAACCGTTCATGCAAAGTGGAACAATGCAAGTACATGGAAAAACATTGTAAAGCACAGTGCATAAGTAGGCGTGGAGGTGAGCAATCGATTGAATAACACAAGACCATATGAAAATACCAACACCCATATTTAATCGGCCATACCCTATGAACTGTGTCTTCGTGTCAGGACAAAGGAAATAAGCTGGAAAGTACGGCAACATCAGGTTTACATTTAATGTCCAATGCCTTCTCATTATAATCCCATGCTCCTCACTAAAAAGGAAAGGTCACCCTAAAACCTATGATTTATACTAAACGGTGCCATGCTTGAAAATACCACCTACGTTGAAAATACTCACCAACCTATGATTTATACTAAACAGAGCCATGCTGTACAGTGCCTACGCACGTCAGATCAAACACATCTAAGTGGAAAAAATATCACCCTAAAAACAGTCACCTACCTAAGCTAGTTATCCTTAATCACTAAGGCATCCAACATCCATAAATACCCACCGCACTTCGTGTTTTTTCGAATTGTCTGAAATGAAACCATCAGAAACAAATAAACGAAAGGTAAAAATATATTAATAAAAGAAGAGGACTTTGGAGTGTGGGAGGTATGCATGCGGGTCTGCATGACAAGTGGGTGGTCTGTTGAGCGAGCGATCAAGAAAGAAGGATCAGATCTGAGTTTGTTTGGTCGGTATCCGTAGTAGGGTAGGTTAACGGATCTGGAAGTGGAGAAAACTTCCTGGTGATGCGAGCCGAAGCGGTGTTCTTACTGTATGGAGTTAGGGTGTACACGGTTCGTGCATGGGCGGAAGGGAAGGGCTCGAAAGCCTTCTGGGTTCATGAGATCGGCGAGATATACAGGAGCTGTCGGTTTCCTTGATTTAAGAAGTACTATTTTATACTAGAGATGCATGAAATAAAAGTGGCCACGTGCTACGTTTTTAAAGGTGGAAGGGGGTAATTCGAGAAGTCTGTTTGGGATGGACGTGAATGGGCGTGTGTATGAAGCGAATGCATGAAGTCCCCTTGGAGCTGATGAAGTGGCACTGTTCCAAACGAGAACAGTGAGGAAATGGAGTTTAACTTCAAGTGTACACGGCTTGGAGTTGTACGAGTTCAAGGTGACTTCGGGTAGAGTAAGAGGGTGGGAAGGAGGAGCTGGCGTGAGCATGAGGTGTTAACTAAGGTATGTGTGTACATACTGGAAGTGTGAGGAGATAATGTAACGAAGGTCAATGACATGGTGGTTTCAATGATAGGAGGAGACTAAGCGGGACTGGAGTGTTGCGTCACTGCATAAAGTTAAAAGCAGAAGAATGAAAATGAAGACAGTGAGGGTTCGATGGGTGCTGAGCGTTCATGGTAAAGTTTGGCATTAGCATAGGGTTTCCGATGGTTGTTGACAGTTTGTGAGTATTCGGGGGAGCTGTCTGTCGGATACAACAAAAAGTGGAAGGGCGGTGCAGGTAGATGAAGTAAAAAAATAGTGATGGCGAACTGTGAAGGGTAGGGGAGGCCGGGAGGACGTGAACCAGTCTGAGCATACCTTTGGAGTGCATGGCAGAATTAAACGCCAGAGCTAATCGAGCGACCGACGCAAATCATTGTTAAAAGGTTAACGCGCCAAGGTGAGTAAAATCACTCACTCTGATCTATTTTTATAATAATATTTTAATGTTGTTTAAATGCTGTGTGATGGTCGATTAGGTAGATTACCAGTAATTTGGTCGAATATTATATACCGTCACATATGTACACACCATCGGTTGGACACTGATTCCATCGATTGAATATCCCCTAGTATAGAGTTAGTGTAAATTGTGTTGACTGACATCTGTGGATGCAGAAACCGGTTGGAGGAATCTGACCGGATTCCTTGATAATTATATGTACTGTTTGTTTTGTATGAACCCGAATTATATTTAAAACCCCATGTGAATATTGATGTTGAACGGAAAATTCAACATCTGTTTCGATAAATCAATCAACGATATCAATTTAGAAAGTGATAACAATCGACTGTAAACCCGTCGTTTTGTTAAGAAGTTGATTGGCCGTCAAGCAAATCAACGGAGTTAATTATAAAAATTATATTTTTATAATTAAAGTAATGTTTAAATTTATAATAGAAGTTCTGTTATAAACCAGTATGTTAGAGTTCGTTTTTATAAAATAAATAAAAACGATAGTTTACATTTAAATAAGTTATAAAGCAGAAATTATCTGACGAATAAATATGTGGATAATTATATTTAAGATAAACCATTTAGAAATATTATTAGATTAATTATATTAATCAAATGTTAAGAAGTAATTAAAATCAGTTAAGGAATTTACTGATGGAATGAAGTTGATTTTAATCAACTGTTATTTGGGAAAATAATTATAGATTAATTGGTCTTTAATTAATCTAATGAAACAGTTTAGAAATAAATAAATCCAAATTGATGAGATTTAATTACCTTGTGGTTAAGAAGTTATAAATAAAACTGTGGGATGGAGAAAGCGAAGAATTAATGTTTAATATAAATAATCATAAACACCAGAGATTTCAAAGTAAGGATATGGTGTTATAATACCAAAGTTAAAAATAAACATGAAAATACGATCCGATAGATATTATAAGTAATAAAGGATTAGAGTACAGACTTGTATCGGTTCTAAGGTAAGAACGTTGTCGATCAAGGTCTGAGAGGTAAATAGAATACCCCAACTTGAGCGGCTTCACTATTATCGAGGAACGATAACAGTTTGTAACGGAAAGAGATGTCAAGATGTGTATAAAAGGAATACGGCAGCGTATTGCCAGCCTTAGAATTATAGCAATAAAATAACGCTGTTGATAAGTTAAGTGTGACTGTTATGTCAAGATTAGTTATAACAAAGAATATTACAGCGTATGACAAGTTGAACTATAGCAATAAAATAACGTTGTTGATAAGGTAAGTGTGACTGTAATTAGTTATAAGGAGAATACTACAGCGTATGACAAGTTTAGAACTATAGCGACAAATTAACTGCTGTTGATTTGACTTAAGCATGACTTTTATATATAGCAGCACTTCCTAGGAAATGAAACAGTTTAGTTGAAATCCACTTATTCAAAAGTGATAAATAACGATGTCGTAAGAAAATATAAGAATCAGTTTTAGAAAGAGAAATTGGAGAATTGTGTTAGAAACGATGACAGCATTTCGATGTTCGAAATGTGGTTAGAATTAAACCATTAGGATTTGGAACTAGAATTCGACGATGTCGAATGTATTAAAAGTAAATCATTTTTAGGGATTATATTCTGATAGGATAATTAACATTTAGTTTTAAACAAATAAATGTTAATAGGATAGGAATCAGTATTTGGTTATCAACTGGATATTGTTTTGATAAGAAGTTTACGTAGAAATAGATTTTATAAAGTGGAATAGGAATATAAAAGTAGGAAAGAGATTTCGGTAAACAAGATAAGGGTAATTAATACTTGAATAAAGAGTTAACCAATAAAGGAGTTCAGATTTCGGTGATTAGAAATGATATTCACATTTAAAAGAGAATAAGTGTTTAAAAGTGAACTTTGGGCCGATTAAAAGGTAAAAATGAAATTGGAAATATTTTTCCAATGAAGTTAGGATAGATTATCCAAGTATAAGGATGTGAAATTAATGGAAATAGTTCGAACATTAATAACGTATGTTTCTGGAACATGAAAGAATAATAGTTTATAATAACTGGATATGTTTTCCAAGAAGTATGAAAAGGCTAAAACGGGATTTGAGAAATATCTGGTAAGATATGGGAAGTTGAACAATAAAACGAATGTTAAATAAAAGTGCCCGTGGTTGTGTGATGTTAGTTATACATTAGAATGGATGTTGTTTTTACTTCGATAGTTAAATAACCGACTATCGAAGTGTTTTGACCATCGTTGTCAATATGGAGAGACCGGTTGGATACGTTATCCGAAAACCACTCCGTATAGGCATAAGCGCTGCGAATTAGATATGCTGAAGATAATTGAAGACGGAGTTAAATGCAAGGGTCGTCCAGTTATAGAATGGTGTGTTTTTGTTTGTCCAGTCCCAGGACAACTTGTATGGACGAGTGTCTGACAGAGTATTTCCAACGGTCACGCCGTTGATTTTACGAATATACCAAGTTGGTGGGGAGAATGTAACTTCTCTTTATTCTACACCGAGTGTGCATTTGTGTAATCAATGTGTGATTGCGGATTTGACGATGTGATATTCAAAGTGAATGGTGATCAGATGTTCTGAAGATAGACGTAGCCTCTAGCCTCACAACCAGGAAGTGACAGAAGTTGGGCTAGGCAGCATGGCTAGTTGGGTCATCCCCAAGCAGGGTGTATTGTCACCGATCTAGAGAAAATTCATATTTATACTTCTTTTTTCTGTATCTTCGGATGACGGTTGGATGGCCTACAACCGTGGTGGCAATATATTCGCGACACTCAAGCTAAATGAGTGAGCGGTCATGTGTGGCCGGGTTGCAAGACGTTCTTGTTGAACCCTGAGTGTATCCCCTCTAGAGTACACTATTCAGAAGGTGCTCCCATACCTTGTCTGTTGAAAAACCATTCTCCGATAAGCGCCCTGCGGTTTATGATTTTATACTATATATATGTGGAGCGTGAGATGCAAGCGTTCTACTACTTGTATAATTATTTGGTTAGACATTATCATAATATCACTGGGTTTTGATATCAAGAATATTTCGGGTTATAGTAAGGTAAAAACCGTCCATGTTTATGTGTGGGTTGGTCTTACTATTATCTTCTTGTTTTGAAAAGAATTTTCAAAGTAAAACAGTATGGTTGGAATTTACTCACACCAGTCCCATGACTGACCCAGAGTTTATTTTGTTTGTTTTCCCTAAACTCTTGGGTGCCCAAATTTGTACGGGCAGTCAAGTGTTTCAGGATTTGCAGATTCACTTGGAGGAGCTCAAAAGCAGGAAGCTTCACCATTAGTTATGTAGAGCTATTTCCGCTGTGATATGATGTATTGTACTCTGATAATGGTATGTATATACAATACAGTTTTGTATTCAAAGTTATGTTATATAATACATCTTATTTTGTTCCGCTGCGAGTTTCGTGTTACTCTGATTCTGATGTTCAGTGAGTTCTTCTTCTTCTTCTATTCTATTAGTTCTATCTTATCTTTCTCATCCTCTAAATTCTTCTATTAATGTCTCGGTATTTTTCGATGCTCGAGAAATTGACAGTGTATTTATGTTGTTTTTCTGGGTCGAAAATCCGCTCTATTACAACTGAACTTGCCTCAGAGGCTGGTCTGTGAGAACCCTGATGGGATGAGCCTGAAAGTAGGGCCGAAGTTTCTTTGATGCAATGAGAAAACAATAAGCAATTTTTTCAAGTTTTGCGTAATTAAGCTCTGCTCCGCATAGCGTCTTGCTGATGTAATAGGCCGGTTTTTGTACATTCAAATCTTCTTTGATCAATGCTGCGCTTAAGGCATGGGTGGAAACCGCCAGGTACAAAAACAAGTTCTGTAATGACCCGCATTGGCAGAGGTATTATGATTAATTTATTTAATTATATCAATGGTGGGTTAGTGAATTAAATGGTCGTGGAATTAAACAATGGTAAACATTTAATTAAATAATAAATTAAATAATATATTTAATTCTGAAATAAACAGAATTGGCTGAAATGGCGATATGGTGTAAACCGGATCATCTGCGATATTTAATTCAGCTTGGAATTGAATTTGAATAATTAATATATTCAATCATCGACAGTTGAACGTATAGTTTATAATATAATTATAAACGAGCTTGAAATGGCGCTGTAGTTCGTTAATTGGCGATTTGAAACTTCAACTGAATGTACATGATTCGTTTTAAGCCGGATTTTTGTGAAATAAGAAATGTGTAGAGCTGGTGGAGTATATCTTTCTAGTGGAAGAGAAAAATCAGGATTTCGTCGTGTAGATTTTGAGATATGTCCTAATCAAATTTTAAAATAGTCGCTATAGAATCGTTTATCGACCGTATCGGTTTATTCGATATAAATAGAGATCGGGTGGGAATTTAAACAAGGTTCTTTTGGGAAATAGTTATAATTTAATTTTTAGAATTTTACTGTAATTTTTAACTAATTAAATAGGCAACTTTTTATTTAGAGTATTTGGCACCCTGTATCGATATTTTTGGGGTATCACAATAAGGGTTAAACTATCGATATTATAATATTTTTGGTATCGTGGCATCCAGCTCGACACAACGGTATGGTTATTTCAGTCCATCGGGGTTCGCATGTGAATGGAAGTTTAGATAACGGGGTACCCTTACAAAATATAATAATTGCAAGCATATATTACACTAAATAATTTTCTGCAATGTCCCTTCTTGTCGGCATTTAACTTTCTGCTAAAGGCAATGTGTGTATTAAAATGAAATACATCGGTTCTTATTTCTTAACCACAGAAAACACGTCCTCAAAATTTAAAACCTATAAGTATATTAACTTCCAAGCCTTAAGACCTAAATACTGCAATAAAAACGAGCCGCCACAAAAGCAAAAAGGAAGAAAATACATTGCTTTTAAAATCCCAAACCAATGCTATACTTTACAAATAAGATCTGAAATTTTTAGACATCAAATCCGTTTAAACGTCCTCTTCGCAGAAGTGAAACTCTGAAGCAACTCGAAACCTTTTTGCTGATATCGAAAACAACACAGTAGTATTCGGGTTGGGTTTCGAGAGTTATAGAAGCATCGAAGGGGGGTAGTGACCGGCGTGGGTTTCACGAGGTCAATGCACTGGTAGGCGGGCTAGGGGTGATGAGACGCATCTGGTAGCAATGTCGAGGGGGTCTCCGGCGCTTAGTGGCGAGTAGCAACAACGGTTGTCGCTGTTCTAGGGCACCAAATCGGAAATCACGGTAAGGGGCCGGAGGTGAAGCTAAGGGGGTGTGTAGGTGCGGAATTAGGTGGTGACTTCGTTGGTAGCGTCGAAGGTGGAAGTTGATGAACTGAGAAGTGGTAGGTGGTGGTCAACAAACGGTCAAAAGGAGAAATTGGTTTGCCTGGAGCGTGAATCCGTTTCTTTGATTGGGAGAGAAAGAGTTGTGCGGTCACGGGTTCAAAAGGGAGCGGGCCTGAGTTCTAATAGAAGGGGTACGGGCCAGTATAAAAGGAAAGCCCAATTAAGGTTGAATTTTTAGTTTGAATTTGATTTAAATAATTTGTACAAACTTGTGAAAAGTCGTAACTTGAGCATACATCATCGGAATTCAACGAAACAAGACCCGATAGGATCGTATGCACGGACACTACACCATGGAGCTGACTGGGCGTGAATCCGAGCTCGTTACAATTTATGGCAAAATAAATTGTACGTCTGAATCAAAGATGGTTAATCGTTATTTAACGATAACTGTCCAATGTGAGTAAATCTCACTAACTCTGAACAGTTTATAATTTCATGTTGTATTTTTTAGAACGGTTAGATATTGGCTGATTTACTGTATGTTGACTGTTTGATTGAACTGCTAGTCAGTTGATTTAATTTCTATATTGATTCTGTTTAACAGAATATATCATATGGAACTGAAAGTGATGTTATCTATATTGTTTAACATCTGTGATGCAGGGAAACAGGTTGGAGGAATCCAACTGGATTCCTCAACATTTATTTTACTGTTTTCATATATTGTGATATATGATGTGTTATATAATCTGTTATGGATTATGGGTGTTGAAATGATATTGATCATTTTTATTCGATATTTTAAATATCATAAAAGACCCTGGGATGTAAAAAGAATTTATTTCAATGTATATTGAAATAAAGGAATTTTATAAAATCACAGGATTTTATAAAAGGAAATATTTATAAAACGAACACGGTTTTATAAAAGGGATATTTATTTAGAAAATAAATAGAAATAGAAAAGGAATATTTATTTAGAAAATAAATAGAAGTTATAAATATGAAATATTTGTAACGGTAAATAGAAGTTATAAATAGGAAATATTTGTAACGGTAAGTAAACGTAAAAAAAGGGAAATAGTTGTAACGGAAAACGTAGTTTATCAAAAGGAGCTAATCGATGTTAGTTAATCGATTAGTGTTAAAGTAAAAGGAGCTAATCGATGTTAGTTAATCGATTAGAGATAAAGTAAAAAGGAGCTAATCGATGTTAGTTAATCGATTAGAGATAAAGTAAAAAGGAGCTAATCGATGTTAGTTAATCGATTAGAGATAAAGTAAAAGTTAGTTAATCGATGTTAGTTAATCGATTAGTGTTAAAGTAAAAGGAGTTAATCGATGTTAGTTAATCGATTAGTGTTAAAGTAAAAGGAGTTAATCGATGTTAGTTAATCGATTAGTGATAAAGTAAAAGTTAGTTAATCGATGTTAGTTAATCGATTAGTGTTAAAGTAAAAGTTAGTTAATCGATGTCAAGTTAATCGATTAGTGTTAAAGTAAAAGTTAGTTAATCGATGTTAGTTAATCGATTAGTGTTAAAGTAAAAGTTAGTTAATCGATGTTAGTTAATCGATTAGTGTTAAAGTAAAATGGAGCTAATCGATGTTAGTTAAATCGATTAGAGTTAAAGCAAAGGAGCTAATCGATGTTAGTTTAATCGATTAGAGTTAAAGCAAATGAGTTAATCGAATATAGTTATTTGAATAGAAAGCAAAAGGAATTATCGAATATAGTTTATTCGAAAGGAGTTAAGCGAAATGAGTAAATCAATAGCGTTAGTCAAATAGAGTTAATCCAATAGTGTTAGTCCAATAGAGTTAATTGATAAGGGTTAATCGAATAGAGTTAAGTGAAAAGAGTCAATTGAATATAGCTATTCGAAGAGGGTTAAGTAAGGAAGTTAGTAAAAAGAATAAAGTGAACTTTGCCTATTTCAAAGTTAGAAATGTTGTTCAGTTAAGATCTGAGAGGTAGTTCTACCCCAACTTGATTGGCTTCGTTTTTAACTAAGGAATAGTTAAGGTTCGGCAGTAAAGGAAATGGTTTGAGTTGGCATTGCGATGGTTTGTTTAAACATCTGTCTAAGTCCAATGAAGAAGCTTTGGAAATGTTTTCCAAATAAGAAACCAGAAATGTTTTCTAATAAAGAAACAAAGAAATGGAAATGTTTTCCATTGTTAATAACGTATATTTTCCCAATTTAGAAAATAAGGAATATTGAACGTAGGGAAACAGGAGATAAGTAAATTTATGAAATAAAGAGATAAATGTTGAATGATGTTTGATTGATATAAATTTCCTCTGGGAAATAATATCGTTGGTTGCACACCTGTTTTTATTCGATAGTTAAATCACAGACTATCGAAGTTTTGACCATTTTAACGTGTTAATATGGAGAGACCGGTTGGATTATTATCCAAAGAACCACTCTGTATTGGCATAAGCGTTGTGAATCATGTATGCCAAAGGAAATTGAAGATGGAGTTATGCAAGGGCTATCCTATTTACAGAATAGTGCCTTCGGTTCATCCTGTTCCTGGATGACTTGTATGGACGGATGTCTGACAGAGTATTTCCAGACAATCACATATATTGATTTCTCCAACTGTACCAAGAGTGGAAGCGGAGAAGGAAACTTCTTTTAGCTAACGCATAATATATGGTTGAGGACGTCAATCGGTGATTTGATGGATTTGACGACGTGGCATTCAAAGTGAATCTAGTGTGATGGAAAAGCGCAGCTTCTAGCCTCATCATCTGGTAAATGACAGAAATCGGGCAGGCAGCATGGCTAAGTCGGTCGCACCGAAGTAGGGTGTATAATCACCTGATCTAGAGTTTCATTTACTTCTAAAAATCTATTGTTGATGCTGTCCCATTCGGGAAACGGTTGTTGATCCCAACTGTTGGTGATATACATTCGATACACTCAAGCGAAATGAGTGGTCGGTCATGTGTGGCCGGGTTGCAAGATGTTCTTGTTGAACCCCGTGTATTCCTCTTTAGAGGTACACGAGCGAAAGGTGGTTCCATATCTTGTCATAGTTGAAAATCCATTACCCAATACGTGCTTGCGGTTTTGATTGTATACTATATATGTAGAACGTGAGATGAAAGCGTTTCTGCTAGATGATTATATATATACTGTGGTTGATAGACATTATTATAATATCAAAAGGTTTTTGATATAAAGATATTTTGGATTCTCATAAGGGAAAAACCCGTTCCGTTATGCGGCGTGGTCTTATGAGATATCATTTACTGGTTCAACTGTTTTTAAACTGTTTTACTCATACCAGTCCCATGACTGATCCGGAGTTTATTTGTTTTGTCTTCCCTAAACTCTTGGGTGCCTAAATTTGTACGGGCAGTCAAGTAGTCGGGATTTTACAAATATAGTTGAAGAGCTGGAGCAGGAGGCTTCAGGATCATATTGTTATAGTTATTTCCGCTGTGTTGTAAGTGTTGTACTTTGATAATGATGTATATTCAAATACAGATGTATATTTCAAAGTTATGTTACATATATTATATGTTATTCGTTCCGCTGTGAGATTCGTGTTACTCTGATGTTGTGTTCTTCTTCTTCTTCTATTCTAATTTTCTATCTTATCTTTCCTCACCCTCTAATTTCTTTCACTAATTACCAGGATTTTTCGACGTTTTGGTTATCGACATCGAGCTTATGTCGATAACCAAAGTCGCTCAAAATCCGGGTCATTACAGTTGGTATCAGAGCTTAAGTTAAGAATTACTTGGCTCTGTGGCATTACTCGGTAGAGATAGGGTTAGTAATCCCCTAGACTGAGATTGAGTGTATATATACGAGTGAACGTATTTGTATATTGATATGAAAATTGTTTTATATTGTGGAGGTTCATTGGTTGAGTAGTTTATGAGTTTTGGTCGATCAGTTTGATCCACTGTATTGGTAGGATTTACTAAACACTTGAATACGATGAACCATCATGGTATGTTTTGAAAAGAGGGTAAATAAAAATAATTTTACCCAACGTATATTTTGATATATAATGGATATATTGGTTGTTATTATAATCGAGTAAGATTATAAATTTAATGGTTATGTAAATAACCAATCAGAATTCATATAAGTGAAATACGTGAAATCAGATGAATTAAATCTGAAATTTTAAACCAGAAATAGAGTTAAAACTCTAGAGAATGGGATAAGTGTTTGTAAATGGATTTGGATTAAAAATAAGGAAAATTTAAGATCCTGGGAGATTTTAAATTGTTTTACAAGCATTGTGAATTATATTTTGAAATGAATTTCAAAGTGGAAATGTTTAAAAATGGTTTTATAGTATTGAACTCACTTCGATCGCTGGAAAATAGATTCTGATGATGACAGCTGCATCATCAGTATTCATTTTCGAGTTGTAAGTGACGAATTACTACCAGAGATACTGTTTTGAATTTGTTTTGGGAAAGACAAGTCGTGTTGAATTTCAAAGTGGAATTTAAAATATAGAATTTGAATTTTTAAATAGATTTGAAATATTAACTTGTTTTAAAAGAAATAAAACAAGAAGTTCCTTTATAAACGCAGTTTATAAATAGTTCTTTTATAAACGAAGTTTATAAAATGAAGTGAAGAGAATTATCATTGAATAATTCAGAAATAAAAATACAAGTGTGAAATTGAAAGGGAAATCTATCTTCCAAAGGTAGAAATATCGATTTCAAAAGGAATTGAAATCGAGACTTATTAAAAGGAATTTGAATAAAGGAAGTTCAAACATAGAATGCAAATAAGAAAATTCAAAGGTGATTCGAATATAGAAATTCAAAGGGGGTTTGAATATATGAAATTCAATGGAAGTGATATAGAATTTGAATATAGAAATTCAAATGGCGTTTGGATATAGAAAATATAAGAGATTTCAATATATAGGATTTGAATATCGAAAGTGAAATGAAATTTGAATGTAGAGGATTCAAATAGAAATGAAAATAAAATTTGAATATAGAAGATTCAAATAGAATTGAAAAGGGAATTTGGATAAAGAGAATTCAAATAGAATTGAAAATGAAATTTGAATATAGAAGATTCAAAGGTAATTGAAATGAAATAAAGAGAATTCAAATAGATTTGAATATATGAAATTCAAATGGAGTTTGAAAATAGATTTGAAATGAAATTCAAATCTAGAATTTGAATAAGGAAATTGAAACGAAATTAAAATATAGAATTTGAATAAGAGAATCGAAATGGAATTTGAATATAGGAAATTCAAATAAAATTGAAATGGAATTCAATTAGTTGATAAACAAGTTAAACCTATATTTGAACATGTATATTCAAATAAAAAGGTGAAATGGGCAAACCAGTAATTTGAAAATCACTTAACGAACTAAGTTAAAATGATTGGATTAAGTTGAAATGAATTAGAAATGTATAAATATATATGAGATAGGTATGAATAAAGTATAGAAGTGAAATAAATAGAATGCCCGACAAAAAGGTACGTATTTAATTCCATATGAGATTTTATGCGCCGTATCGGCTAGCCGCTTGGCTTTTCTTTTTCTTTTTGATTGGAGAAGGCCTGTGTGGCAGTTTGGGGATTTTCCCGATGCTCCCGGTACAAAGGAGGTTATGGCGAATTTTTCCGGGAATTTAAGGAGTTAGAATATTTTTTAAGATAAATTGATAGTTAGAAATCAACATATCGATATATATAGAAGTCGATAAGGAAATGAACTTAGAAATAGAATAGTATAATCAAAAAGGAAGTCTAGAATAAAATCTAGTAAAAATAGAAAAAGGAAGTGTGTACGTGTTTAAAAGTTAATCAATAGTTGTATGGTATTGATTATTCGAATAAGTAGTCATATTTGTTTTGACGTTATAAATGTTATTCAGTCAAGGTCTGAGAGGTATTTATACCCCAACTTGATTGATTTCATTATTAACTAGTAAATAGTAAGATTTCAGGCTCGAAGATCAATGTTGAATAAGAGTTAGTTGAATATAGTATTTGGGTGGTCGTAACGATGTTTTACACAACATCCGTTTTAACCCCAATAAGTGTAAGCTTGGAAACAGATGTTAAACATTTCCTAAGTATAGAAATAAACGAGATCGGAAAAGAGATAAGTAATTGGAATATTTTCCAATTATAAATAGCATATATTTTCTAAAGTTTAGAAAATAAAGGAAGGCGATATTCGGAAATGTTTTCCCAATAACATAAAAGGGCCAATATGGTTATTGAAAATATTTGGTTAACAAATATTGATAAAGAAATAGAGAAGTGATTTAACTAATGGAATATTGATTATGGACTCAGTTGAATTTCAAAAAAAAAAAAAGGAAAATTTGATTTTTGAAAAAGTAAAATGTTTAAAATTCCCAGGAAGGGACTGTTTGAATTAAGAACAAATTTAAATAGAAGTTTGCGGAAGTAAGCTGAAATTGAATTGAAACAGTTAAGTGAAAACTGAATGGAAAGAGAACGATATCAGGAAAAAATTTATTCTTGGATAAAATTGGATTGTCGAGATAAGAATCTGAAATGAAAATTGGATTGGGAAGTTAAGAGTTTGAAATCGAGAATGGAACTCGAATTTGAAATAAAATTCGAATTAGGATATAAGCAAATGATTGTGTGGTGGATAAAAGCAGATTAGAATTTGATTGGGATGACCCTTGTATCCGCTGAATTGATAACAGGTGGAAAGGATATAATGATATGCCGAAAAAAAAAGGGTACAAGTTTATATTTCTATTGGATATAAGATTTATGAGCCGAATTAGCAAGCCGTTTGGCTGTTTGATTTTCTTTTGGGTTGGAGATGGCCCAGAGAGGCGCGTTGGAGTTTGACCGATTGACCAGTACAAAGGAGGTGCTGACGAAATTTTTCGAAGAGTTAAGGCGTTAGAAAATTTTCAGGATTTTTGAAATTTTTCGATAATAAGAATTAATAATTTAATTAAAATTAAATTGGTTCAGTTGAAACAGAAGCTAAGAAGTGAACAGATATGTTCTAACTAGTCGATAGGGTCGTCCTCTACCTTTTAGCAATTTCGAGGACGAAATTATTTTAAGTGGGGAAGACTGTAATGACCCGCGTTGGCAGAGGTATTATGATTAATTTATTTAATTATATCAATGGTGGGTTAGTGAATTAAATGGTCGTGGAATTAAACAATGGTAAACATTTAATTAAAATAATAAATTAAATAATATATTTAATTCTGAAATAAACAGAATTGGCTGAAATGGCGATATGGTGTAAACCAAATCATCTGTGATATTTAATTCAGCTTGGAATTGAATTTGAATAACGAATATATTCAATCATCGACAGTTGAACGTATAGTTTATAATATAATTATAAACGAGCTTGAAATGGCGCTGCAGTTCGTTAATTGGCGATTTGAAGCTTCAACTGAATGTACATGATTCGTTTTAAGCCGGATTTCTATGAAACAAGAAATGTGTAGAGCTGGTGGAGTATATCTTTCTAGTGGAAGAGAAAAATCAGGATTTCGTCATGTAGATTTTGAGATGTGTCCTAATCAAATTTTAAAATAGTCGCTATAGAATCGTTTATCGACCGTATCGGTTTATTCGATATAAATAGAGATCGGGTGGGAATTTAAACAAGGTTCTTTTGGGAGATAGTTATAATTTAATTTTTAGAATTTTACTGTAATTTTTAACTAATTAAATAGGCAACTTTTTATTTGAAGTATTTGGCACCCTATATCGATATTTTTGGGGTTTCACAATAAGGGTTAAACTACCGATATTATAATATTTTTGGTATCGTGGCATCCAGCTCGACACAACGGTATGGTTATTTCAGTCCATCGGGGTTCGCATGTGAATGGAAGTTTAGATAACGGGGTACCCTTACAAAATATAATAATTGCAAGCATATATTACACTAAATAATTTTCTGCAATGTCCCTTCTTGTCGGCATTTAACTTTCTGCTAAAGGCGTTGTGTGTATTAAAATGAAATACATCGGTTCTTATTTCTTAACCACAGAAAACACGTCCTCAAAATTTAAAACCTATAAGTATCCTAACTTCCAAGCCTTAAGACCTAAATACTGCAATAAAAACGAGCCGCCACCAAAGCAAAAAGGAAGAAAATACATTGCTTTTAAAATCCCAAACCAATGCTATACTTTACAAATAAGATCAGAAATTTTTAGACATCAAATCCGTTTAAACGTCCTCTTCGCAGAAGTGAAACTTTGAAGCAACTCGAAACCTTTTTGCTGATATCGAAAACAACACAGTAGTATTCGGGTTGGGTTTCGAGAGTTATAGAAGCATCGAAGGGGGGTAGTGACCGGCGTGGGTTTCACGAGGTCAATGCACTGGTAGGCGGGCTAGGGGTGATGAGACGCATCTGGTAGCAATGTCGAGGGGGTCTCCGGCGCTTAGTGGCGAGTAGCGACAACGGTTGTCGCTGTTCTAGGGCATCAAATCGGAAATCACGGTAAGGGGCCGGAGGTGAAGCTAAGGGGGTGTGTAGGTGCGGAATTAGGTGGTGACTTCGTTGGTAGCGTCGAAGGTGGAAGTTGATGAACTGAGAAGTGGTAGGTGGTGGTCAACAAACGGTCAAAAGGAGAAATTGGTTTGCCTGGAGCGTGAATCCGTTTCTTTGATTGGGAGAGAAAGAGTTGTGCGGTCACGGGTTCAAAAGGGAGCGAGCCTGAGTTCTAATAGAAGGGGTACGGGCCAGTATAAAAGGAAAGCCCAATTAAGGTTGAATTTTTAGTTTGAATTTAATTTAAATAATTTGTACAAACTTGTGAAAAGTCGTAACTTGAGCATACACCATCGGAATTAAGCGAAACAAGACCCGATAGGATCGTATGCACGGACACTACACCATGGAGCTGACTGGGCGTGAATCCGAGCTCGTTACAATTTATTGCAAAATAAATTGTACGTCTGAATCAAAGATGGTTAATCGTTATTTAACGATAACTGTCCAATGTGAGTAAATCTCACTAACTCTGAACAGTTTATAATTTCATGTTGTATTTTTTAGAACTGTTAGATATTGGCTGATTTACTGTATGTTGACTGTTTGATTGAACTGCTAGTCAGTTGATTTAATTTCTATATTGATTCTGTTTAACAAAATATATCATATGGAACTGAAAGTGATGTTATTTATATTGTTTAACATCTGTGATGCAGGGAAACAGGTTGGAGGAATCCAACTGGATTCCTCAACATTTATTTTACTGTTTTCATATATTGTGATATATGATGTGTTATATAATCTGTTATGGATTATGGGTGTTGAAATGATATTGGTCATTTTTATTCGATATTTTAAATATCATAAAAGACCCTGGGATGTAAAAAGAATTTATTTCAATGTATATTGAAATAAAGGAATTTTATAAAATCACAGGATTTTATAAAAGGAAATATTTATAAAACGAACACGGTTTTATAAAAGGGATATTTATTTAGAAAATAAATAGAAATAGAAAAGGAATATTTATTTAGAAAATAAATAGAAGTTATAAATATGAAATATTTGTAACGGTAAATAGAAGTTATAAATAGGAAATATTTGTAACGGTAAGTAAACGTAAAAAAAGGGAAATAGTTGTAACGGAAAACGTAGTTTATCAAAAGGAGCTAATCGATGTTAGTTAATCGATTAGTGTTAAAGTAAAAGGAGCTAATCGATGTTAGTTAATCGATTAGAGATAAAGTAAAAAGGAGCTAATCGATGTTAGTTAATCGATTAGAGATAAAGTAAAAAGGAGCTAATCGATGTTAGTTAATCGATCAGAGATAAAGTAAAAGTTAGTTAATCGATGTTAGTTAATCGATTAGTGTTAAAGTAAAAGGAGTTAATCGATGTTAGTTAATCGATTAGTGTTAAAGTAAAAGGAGTTAATCGATGTTAGTTAATCGATTAGTGATAAAGTAAAAGTTAGTTAATCGATGTTAGTTAATCGATTAGTGTTAAAGTAAAAGTTAGTTAATCGATGTTAAGTTAATCGATTAGTGTTAAAGTAAAAGTTAGTTAATCGATGTTAGTTAATCGATTAGTGTTAAAGTAAAAGTTAGTTAATCGATTAGTGTTAAAGTAAAAAGGAGCTAATCGATGTTAGTTAAATCGATTAGAGTTAAAGCAAAGGAGCTAATCGATGTTAGTTTAATCGATTAGAGTTAAAGCAAATGAGTTAATCGAATATAGTTATTCGAATAGAAAGCAAAAGGAATTATCGAATATAGTTTATTCGAAAGGAGTTAAGCGAAATGAGTAAATCAATAGCGTTAGTCAAATAGAGTTAATCCAATAGTGTTAGTCCAATAGAGTTAATTGATAAGGGTTAATCGAATAGAGTTAAGTGAAAAGAGTCAATTGAATATAGCTATTCGAAGAGGGTTAAGTAAGGAAGTTAGTAAAAAGAATAAAGTGAACTTTGCCTATTTCAAAGTTAGAAATGTTGTTCAGTTAAGGTCTGAGAGGTAGTTCTACCCCAACTTGATTGGCTTCGTTTTTAACTAAGGAATAGTTAAGGTTCGGCAGTAAAGGAAATGGTTTGAGTTGGCATCGCGATGGTTTGTTTAAACATCTGTCTAAGTCCAATGAAGAAGCTTTGGAAATGTTTTCCAAATAAGAAACCAGAAATGTTTTCTAATAAAGAAACAAAGAAATGGAAATGTTTTCCATTGTTAATAACGTATATTTTCCCAATTTAGAAAATAAGGAATATTGAATGTAGGGAAACAGGAGATAAGTAAATTTATGAAATAAAGAGATAAATGTTGAATGATGTTTGATTGATATAAATTTCCTCTGGGAAATAATATCGTTGGTTGCACACCTGTTTTTATTCGATAGTTAAATCACAGACTATCGAAGTTTTGATCATTTTAACGTGTTAATATGGAGAGACCGGTTGGATTATTATCCAAAGAACCACTCTGTATTGGCATAAGCGTTGCGAATCATGTATGCCAAAGGAAATTGAAGACGGAGTTATGCAAGGGCTATCCTGTTTACAGAATAGTGCCTTCGGTTCATCCTGTTCCTGGATGACTTGTATGGACGGATGTCTGACAGAGTATTTCCAGACAATCACATATATTGATTTCTCCAACTGTACCAAGAGTGGAAGCGGAGAAGGAAACTTCTTTTAGCTAACGCATAATGTATGGTTGAGGACGTCAATCGGTGATTTGATGGATTTGACGATGTGGCATTCAAAGTGAATCTAGTGTGATGGAAAAGCGTAGCTTCTAGCCTCATCATCCAGTAAATGACAGAAATCGGGCAGGCAGCATGGCTAAGTCGGTCGCACCGAAGTAGGGTGTATAATCACCTGATCTAGGGTTTCATTTACTTCTAAAAATCTATTGTTGATGCTGTCCCATTCGGGAAACGATTGCTGATCCCAACTGTTGGTGATATACATTCGATACACTCAAGCGAAATGAGTGGTCGGTCATGTGTGGCCGGGTTGCAAGATGTTCTTGTTGAACCCAGTGTATTCCTCTCTAGAGGTACACGAGCGAAAGGTGGTTCCATACCTTGTCATAGTTGGAAATCCATTACCCAATACGTGCTTGCGGTTTTGATTGTATACTATATATGTAGAACGTGAGATGAAAGCGTTTCTGCTAGATGATTATATATATACTGTGGTTGATAGACATTATTATAATATCAAAAGGTTTTTGATATAAAGATATTTTGGATTCTCATAAGGGAAAAACCCGTTCCGTTATGCGGCGTGGTCTTATGAGATATCATTTACTGGTTCAACTGTTTTTAAACTGTTTTACTCATACCAGTCCCATGACTGATCCGGAGTTTATTTGTTTTGTCTTCCGTAAACTCTTGGGTGCCTAAATTTGTACGGGCAGTCAAGTAGTCGGGATTTTACAGATATAGTTGAAGAGCTGGAGCAGGAGGCTTCAGGATCATATAACTATAGTTATTTCCGCTGTGTTGTAAGTGCTGTACTTTGATAATGATGTATATTCAAATACAGATGTATATTTCAAAGTTATGTTACATATATTATATGTTATTCGTTCCGCTGTGAGATTCGTGTTACTCTGATGTTGTGTTCTTCTTCTTCTTCTATTCTAATTTTCTATCTTATCTTTCCTCACCCTCTAATTTCTTTCACTAATTACCAGGATTTTTCGACGTTTTGGTTATCGACATCGAGCTTATGTCGATAACCAAAGTCGCTCAAAATCCGGGTCATTACAAGTTCTCTCCGTTACTAGGCTTTGATAGCATAGGTGGTGTTGCCAGGTGTTGGATCAATTCCTCGAAGGCTTTTTGACATTCAGGGGTCCACTGTATCTCTTTCTTTCCTTTTCTAAGGGCATCAAAAAATGGAAGACATCTGTCCGTCGCCCTAGATATAAAGCGATTTAATGCCGCGATCTTCCCATTCAAACACTGAAGTTCCTTCTTGGTTCCTGGGGCACGCATTTCTCTTAAAGCTGATATTTTGGCTGGATTAGCTTCTATACCTCTAGCGTTGACCATGTACCCAAGGAACTTGCCTGAACCGACTCCAAAAGAACATTTCAAGGGATTCAACTTCATGCCATATTGGCGTAAGATATCGAACATTCGGGCTAAGTCTTCTAAATGGTCTATTGCTCTCTTTGACTTAACCAACATGTCATCAACATAGACTTCCATCGTCCTACCGATTTGGTTTTTGAACATAGCATTTACCATTCGCTGATAAGTTGCCCCTACGTTTTTAGACCAAATAGCATCACGTTATAGCAGTATAGACCGAAATCGGTAATAAAACTTATGCCTTCCTAGTCCGGACCATACATCATGGTTTGATTATAGCCGGAGTATGCATCCATGTAAGATAGCAACTCATGACCGGGAGTAGAATCCACCAATTGGTCGATTCTGGGAAGGGGGAAACTATCTTTCGGACAAGCCTTGTGCGGGTCTGAATAATCTATGCAGACCTGCCATTTACCGTTTGATTTCTTCACGAGCACCGGGTTGGATACCCATTTCAGATATGTAGATTCTCTAATAAAACCATTCTCCTTTAATCTGTCGATTTCTTCTTTTAGGACGCGCGACCTCTCCGGTCCCTGGGTTTTCCTTTTTGTTTGACAATCGGAATGCGCGGGTCAATGTTTAGCTTATGGATCACAATGTCCAGAGATATGCCACACATGTCAGAATGGTTCCATGTGAACACATCTAAGTTAGCTCTTAGGAAGGCAACAATTGATTTTTTAATTCGAGGCTTAACCGTGATCCTATATTCAACAAATGGTTTGGGTCCTTCGGATTTACAGCTATAGGAATTGTGTCTTCGGCCGATGTCGCCCTCTCGTCCTTTGCACTGGCTTCCCTAGGATCATCTCTTTTTGCACTCAACTATGCTCGCCAATGCATGGACCCTTCTTTAATTGCTATTAAGGGGGGTTTTGGATGCGGGGAGGAGCCTCCACATCCTTTCCCGAGTCTTCTTTCTTAGCCTCTCTTAGTTCTATCACATAGCAGTCCCTTGCAACGATTTGGTCACCCTTGATTACACCAATTTCCGTTTCAGTTGAAACTTCATGGTCAAGCACCATGGAGCTAATGCAACCCTGAAACCCGAAAGAGTCGGCCTCCCAAGGAATGCATTGTAAGATAAAAACTCATCTATCAGGACAAAGGTTTGTACCATGGAAACCCTGCATTCCCCATCTGCCAATTCCACAGGTAAATCTATCATTCCGATGGATTGCGTAGGTTGACCTATAAAACTGTGGATCTTATTTGGGTATGTGCGCACCTTTTCCATAGGGAGATTCATCTTTTGGAAAGTGTTCATAAAAATCACATTAATTGATGCCCCCGTGTCAACTAGGACCCCTTTTTACCACCGCAGGTCCGAGACCAATTGTGATCACCATGGCATCGACGGTTGGTGTAATTAAGCCTTCCGCATCTTTATCTCTGAATATCACATCCTCGGTCAAGGTTTTGAGCATTTTCATCGGAAGCTCATTGTTTAAGATCATGCGTCCTTCCTCTTCCGTGGCATCCTTCAATTCGTTAGCGTATCTTTCCATATCTTCCCAACTGTTCCCAGTCGGCTGGGGACCTCCAAATATCATATTGATTAACACCCCACCTCCGCTAGGGTCACTCACAAAGGGAATGTACTAGTTTTGGAGGAGCGTTATCGAGGTAAACAAACATAGAAATATCACAAGACAGAACATAGATAAAACAACGGAAGAATCAAAAGGTAAATTTCATTACTTTCAAAAAAAGTGTCAAAACCTTTTTTATCAAATAGCCAAGATCATTATTTTCCATTACA
This sequence comes from Allium sativum, assembly GCA_030737875.1. Taxonomy (NCBI): domain Eukaryota; kingdom Viridiplantae; phylum Streptophyta; class Magnoliopsida; order Asparagales; family Amaryllidaceae; genus Allium; species Allium sativum. The sequence goes on along the minus strand of CM060916.1, from coordinate 888,585,084 downwards.
ACAAATTCCGTCTTGCATAAATATAGAAGCATAAACTTAGACCATCAAAAGTAGCTTAATTCCCCAAAGGTAGAAAAAATGTAGCCATAGCATAGCTCAAGATCAAACCGTACATGAGCTGAACCGAAAGCAAGCGAAATCCAAGCTAAGTGCTAGAGTTTCCTCCCTGAGAACCTTGGGGGATGAAAGAAAAAGAGGCGAAAGAAAATGGGTCAGTCATAAAGACTGGTAAGTCCAAGTGACTTTCAGCATAAAATCAGATAAAGGTAACATGACATGTATAAACTGAAAGTAAACATAAGGATGCTGTTAAGATTGGCAAGATAGACTAAGATAGCATGATAATTCAAGTGTAAATCAAGTATAGCATCACATATTCGAGGTTCGTTGCACCAACTGTACCAGAATCCCAAACCCATGTCTTATATTAATCATGAAATGATCCTTTGGCCCAATATCATGAATGACCCATTACTAGGTCCAATGGAACGATCCACTAATCGATCGGCTCCATACAAGTTCTAGCTCGTCGCGTGTCTGTGTTATACGGCCCTATCACGAATGTAGTCACCTGCGCTAGGTCCACCATAGGGTGTATCAAGCCCTAGGGTGCCAACCACCGACACGAATCAAGCATGCATAGATAAACCTACTGATGCCCAATGCCTGCTTTTTCAACTCCGGACCACGTGCACGACCATAGACCGCCTGAACCTACACAGCCCAGTAATCGTGCCCCAACCTGCCTAGTTCCAGGGTACCATGGTACATCTAGTGGGTTACTGCTGAAATGGACCGCGTAACTAGGGTTTCCATCCAATAGGTTAAGTGTTGTCATTTAAATTCATGACTTAACCCCTATTAGTCTAGCATGTCAAGTTGGTTAAGTGTTGTCCTTCAAGTTCATGACTTAACCCTACGAATCATGTGTCAATTTGGGTTAATTGTTGTCCTTCAAGTTCATGACTTAACCCTACGAATCATGTGTCAAGTTGGTTAAGTGTTGACTTTCATGTTCATGACTTAACCCAATCATGTGGCATTAATGCAACCCAACCTCTCACATTAGACCTGTTGTTGTGGTCACTGAATATGCCGGGCGGTTCCAGGCAGATTTACACCACAACTCAGTCTAACCTCGGGTTTCAAGCGTGATATGACCAACTACTCACATTGGATCCTATTATTTGCAGTCACTGGATTTGTCGGGCGGTTCCGGGCAGATTTACACTGCAAACTCAACCCAACCTCGAGTTAGCCATTTTCAAGTTCATTCTAGTGTCATGTACATGTTCAAGGTTCATGTCAAGTTCGCTTCAAGTTTCAAGGATAAGTTTCATACCAAGTTTCCTATAATTACCAATTTTTCCCCATTGTTACCCCGTCTAAATATTAGGCTAATAATCTTAGCCTAATCTTCATCCGCATGATTTTTGACATATAATATTGGGATAAAACTTAGCCTAATTTAATGTACACAAAATTTGCATAAAGCGATTCATTAACATAAACATGACATAGGTGTAAACTTGGCATTCTCGGTATAGTCAATATGAACACCATAGGTATGTACTTGCAAAATAATCAACATGAATATCATAGGTGTGAACTTGCAACATAGACTAAATCAACATACATATATGTGAATTTGCAACATAGACTAAATCAACTTACATATATGTGAACTTGTAAATCAATCACGAACATATGAATAAGTGTGAACTTGAAATATGACATAGGTTAAACATATACACATAAACATGTAGATCTAACATTTGGTCACATATGTGATATGATTTCACAATCTAAAACTTGCATAACATGATAAACTACACAACTTGTCATAAAGGGTTATACTCCAAGTTCATATATACATATGAATAGACTTATTCATTAATTCCCAATTCATCATGATGATAAAATAGAACCACATGCATAGATCCACATAATAAACATTGCTCTATTATCAATTTATTTCCAAGGCATGACCTAACTGAATAAATTGATTAAAACTTCGCAGGCATAACAATATGAACATGAAAAGGTTTGAATAATAATCTAGATTCAAGAACACGGATAGATCTAGCTTAAATAGAAAAGTCCCTAAAATCAAGATCCATGGATAAATAAAGAAAATAGGTCTGAATAGAAAATCAAGCTTAGCTCCAATTTCATAGTCATAGTCCTAGGCAATAACCTCATGGTCATGAATCATAGGTGATTAGTCATAATTGTCCTTGTCATAGTCATAGGCAACAGTCTTATGTTCACAGCCATAGGTGTAGGCATAGTCCTATGTTCATAGTCATAGGCATAGGCATAGTCTTATGTCCACAGTCATAGGAATAGGCATAGTCTTATGTTCACAGTCATAGACATGGTCTTATTTTCACAGTCATAGGCATAGTCTTATGTCATTAATAATAGTTTCAACGTCATAGGCAATATTCCCAAAAGTCAAGATCTAAGATGAACAAGGATAGATATGAATCATACATAGATTAATTCCAATTTATAACATGCCCATATTAAGTTTATAGTTTTTATCTAAAAGTAACTGGAACTTACAGATCGTGGTCTAAGAAATTTAGATGCAGAAGTCAAGTCTTGAAATTTGTCGTAGAACGATGCGGTGTCGCTGATCTATTCTCTTGAATTGTTGTAGAAGCGTTGATCTTTGATTTGAATCGAGTTTGAATGCTTAAGCTTTAATTTGGAGGCGGCGGCCATGGTTCAAGAGGTAAATTAGCAGCATAGCAGTGTAATAGTGATTTGTATGAATTAGGCTTGGTATTAGGATGTATTTATAGGGGTATCAACTAGTTTAGGCCCTTAGATTAACCATAGAATCAATCCGGACCATCGAAACACGTCTCAGGCTTCAAAAATGGGTTCTGGGTCAGAACAGGTTGACCAGGTCGACCTGTAAGGAGGTGAGGTCGACCACATGATCGACCTAGGGGTAGGTCGACCCTAAGGTCGACCACATGGTCAACCTGACCCCCAGGTCGACCCCCAGTTCGACCTGCCTGGTCCTGTGCTGCCTAAAATTTGCTGAATCTTCTATAGGCCATAACTTCTTCATCCAGACTCCAATTTTCGAAAACTCAGACTCTATTTCATGCATAATTCTGAGACGAACGCAATGGAGTAATCCATTTCCCTTGATTCTTATTTTAAAAATTAACTCTGCCTTGATTTATGGTTTTAACATGTTATAAAAATTCGGGTTGTTACATTCTTCCCTCCTTAAAGGATTTCGTCCCCGAAATCTTCAAGTTAAGAAGAATGCATCCTATCATCCAATCAACCATCTACTCAACCATCATCCACAAGCAACCATTGTCCTTAAAATATTTCTAATGCTGTATGAACATATGCAGAAAGTGTATGTTCCTTATCTAATGCAAATGATCAGGACTGATTGATCTTCTTAATGCAAAATATGTTTAGTGCCATGAGTCCAACATGTATGCAAATAGTCTAGTCATATAAACACTATATGTGTGCACAAACATCCATCCATATGCAACATCCACATGATAACACATTCAATTTCGTCCATAAACAAGTATAAACACTCATGCATATGCAATATGAAAATGTGTCTGAGCCGATCTAGTGCCTAATGTGTGTTATGCAACCACGAGCAACCACTTGCAACCATTTGCAAACATCAACCATAACATGGTTCAAGCACATGTTTACATCCAAAAGGGTTCTACCTTAGGTTCTCAAGATAGGATTGAGAAGATAAGATAGATAAAACAAAGCATCTAGGAGAAGAAGTTAAAGATGTACCTCCAGATGGTCCTGCTTGCGGGGCTTGCCCTTGCTTCTTAGGGCAGTTCTTGTTGATATGTTCAGTATCACCACACTGAAAGCATGCTACCATCTTCATCTTCTTCTTTCTACAATCCCGGACTATATGCCCCTCAATACCACAGAAGTGGCATTTCCTCTTATCACGTGACTTGTTATTATTGTTGTCGTTGTTCTCGCCTCCCTTCTGGAAGTCTTTCTTCTCGTTCTGAGACTCATCCGCCTTTTCTTATCACTCATACCCTTCCTATGTAAAATGTTAACAAGCCACACGGAAACTATCTCCATCGTACGGAAAACCCTCTACGAAGCTAGAAAGAAGATTAGCAGCAGGTAAAAACTACTGTGACTACAGATGGAGAAAAGAAAGGAAAAGAGATTCAAACAAGGAAACAAAGGATAGTTCTAATGGCTTTTGGGGAATAGCCTTTTCAAAATAAACTTTTCTTGAAAAATGCTTCTTTGTAAACGGTTTTAAAAAAAGTTTCAGAAGGTTTTAAAAACTTTTGCCCAGCCTGGTAACCTTCTGCTCTGATACCAAATGTAACACCCCACCTCCGCTAGGGTCACTCAAAAAGGGAATGCACTAGTTTTGGAGGAGTGTTATCGAGGTAAACAACATAGAAATATCACAAGACAGAACATAGATAAAACAGCGGAAGAATCAAAAGGTAAATTTCATTACTTTCAAAAAAAGAGTCAAAATCTTTTTCATCAAATAGCCAAGATCATTATTTTCCATTACAACAAATTCTGTCTTGCATAAATAAAGAAGCATAAACTTAGAACATCAAAAGTAGCTTAATTCCCTAAAGGTAGCAGAAATGCAGCCATAGCATAGCTTAAGATCAAACCGTACATGAGCTGAACCGAAAGCAAGCGAAATCCAAGCTAAGTGCTAGAGTTTCCTCCCTGAGAACCGGGGGGACGAAAGAAAAAGAGGCGAAAGAAAATGGGTCAGTCATAAAGACTGGTAAGTCCAAGTGACTTTCAGCATAAAAACAGATAAAGGTAACTTGACATGTATAAACTGAAAGTAAACATAAGGATGTTGTTAAGATTGGCAAGATAGACTAAGATAGCATGATAATTCAAGTGTAAATAAAGTATAGCATCACATATTCGAGGTTCGTTGCACCAACTGTACCAGAATCCCAAACCCATGTCTTATATTAATCATGAAATGATCCTTTGGCCCAATATCATGAATGAACCATTACTAGGTCCAACGGAATGATCCACTAATCGACCGGCTCCATACAAGTTCTAGCTCGTCGCGTGTCTGTGTCATACGGCCCTATCACGAATGTAGTCACCTGCGCTAGGTCCACCATAGGGTGTATCAAGCCCTAGGGTGCCAACCACCAACACGAATCAAGCATGCACAGATAAACCTACTGATGCCCAATGCCTGCTTTTTCAACTCCGGACCACGTGCACGACCATAGACCGCCTGAACCTACACTGGCGCACCAACACAGCCGTCGTTTGGGTCATTTACAATCAGCCCAGTAATCGTGCCCCACCCTGCCTAGTTCTAGGGTACCATGATATATCTAGTGGGTTACTGCTGAAATGGACCGCGTAACTAGGGTTTCCATCCAATAGGTTAAGTGTTGTCATTTAAATTCATGACTTAACCCCTATTAGTCTAGCATGTCAAGTTGGTTAAGTGTTGTCCTTCAAGTTCATGACTTAACCCTACGAATCATGTGTCAATTTTGGTTAACTGTTGTCCTTCAAGTTCATGACTTAACCCTACGAATCATGTGTCAAGTTGGTTAAGTGTTGACTTTCATGTTCATGACTTAACCCTATCATGTGGCATTAATTCATTAATGCACCCTAACCTCTCACATTAGACCTGTTGTTGTGGTCACTGAATATGCCGGGTAGTTCCAGGAAGATTTACACCACAACTCAGTCTAACCTCGGGTTTCAAGCGCGATATGACCAACTACTCACATTGGATCCTATTGTTTGCAGTCACTGGATTTGCCGGGCGGTTCCGGGCAGATTTACACTGCAAAACTCAATCCAACCTCGAGTTGGCCATTTTCAAGTTCATTCTAGTGTCATGTACATGTTCAAGATTCATGTCAAGTTCGTGTCAAGTTTCAAGGATAAGTTTCATACCAAGTTTCCTATAATTACCAATTTTTTCCAAATGTTACCCCGTCTAAATATTAGGCTAATAATCTTAGCCTAATCTTCGCCCGCATCATTTTTGACATATAATATTAGGCTAAAAACTTAGCCTGATTTAACGTACACAAAATTTGCATAAAGCGATTAATTAACATAAACATGACATAGGTGTAAACTTGGCATTCTCGGTATAGTCAATATGAACACCATAGGTGTGTGCTTGCAAAATAATCAACATGAATATCATAGGTGTGAACTTGCAACAAAGACTAAATCAACATACATATATGTGAATTTGCAACATAGACTAAATCAACTTACATATATGTGAACTTGCAAATCAATCACGAACATATGAATAAGTGTGAACTTGAAATATGACATAGGTTTAACATATACACATAAACATGTAGATCTAACATTTGGTCACATACGTGATATGATTTCACAACCTAAAACTTGCATAACATGATAAACTACACAACTTGTCATAACGGGTTATACTCCAAGTTCATATACATATGAATAGACTTATTCATTAATTCCCAATTCATCATGATGATAAAATAGAACCACAGGCATAGATCCACATAATAAACATTGCTCTTTTATCAATTTATTTCCAAGGCTTGACCTAACTGAATAAATTGATTAAAACATCGCAGGCATAACAATATGAACATGAACAAGTTTGAATAATAATCTAGATTCAAGAACACGGATAGATCTAACTTAAATAGAAAAGTCCCCAAAATCAAGTTCCAAGGATAAATAAAGAAAATAGTTCTGAATAGAAAATCAAGCTTAGCTCCAATTTCATAGTCATAATCCTAGGCAATAACCTCATGGTCATGAATCATAGGTGATTAGTCATAATCGTCCTTGTCATAGTCATAGGCAACAGTCTTATGTCCACAGCCATAGGCATAGGCATAGTCTTATGTCCACAGTCATAGGCATAGGCGTAGTCTTATGTTCACAGTCATAGACATGGTCTTATGTTCACAGTCATAGGCATAGGTATAGTCTTATGTCATTAATAATAGTTTCAACGTCATAGTCAATATTCCCAAAAGTCAAGATCCAAGATGAATAAGGATAGATATGAATCATACATAGATTAATTCCAATTTATAACATGCCCATATTAAGTTTATAGTTTTTATCTAAAAGTAACTGGAACTTACAGATCGTGGTCTAAGAAATTTAGATGCAAAAGTCAAGTCTAGAAATTTGCCATAGAACGATGCGGTGTCGCTGATCTATTCTCTTGAATTGTTGTAGAAGCGTTGATCTTTGATTTGAATCGAGTTTGAATGCTTAAGCCTTAATTTGGAGGCGGCGGCCATGGTTCAAGAGGTAGATTAGCAGCATAGCAGTGTAAGAATGATTTGTATGAATTAGTCTAGGTCTTAGGATGTATTTATAGGGGTAGCAACTAGTTTAGGCCCTTAGATTAACCCTAGAATCCATCCGGACCATCAAAACACGTCTCAGGCTTCAAAAATGGGTTCTGGGTCAAAACAGGCCGACCAGGTCGACCTGTAAGGGGGGGAGGTCGACTACATGGTCGACCTGGGGGGTAGATCGACCCTAAGGTCGACCACATGGTCGACCTGACCCCCGGGTCGACCTGCCTGGTCCTGTGCTGCCTGAAATTTGCTGAATCTTCTACAGTCCATAACTTCTTACTCCGGACTCCGATTTTCGAAAACTCGGACTCTATTTCATGCAGAATTCTGAGAAAAACGCAATGGCGTAAACCGTTTCCCTTGATTATTATTTTAAAAATTAATTCTGCCTTGATTTATGGTTTTAACATGTTATAAAAATTCGGGTTGTTACAATTACTGGCCTCGAGTCGACTAGTATTTGGGCTTCTTCACTCGAGTTGGGCTGTCTAGCCGCATTGTTATGCCCTCGCACAGCTGGAGTCCTTTGTGGATTTTTCAAATACTGCTGGAGTCGATTCTTCCTGATGAGTTCTTCAATTAAAATCTCCAGGTGTCGGCATTCGTTGGTGTTGTGCCCTGGCTGGCTATGAAACCGGCAGAATTTTCCGGAATTTTCCTTCTGCTTAGTTACCTTCTACGACTTCATATGAGGAAAAATGTCTGAGTCCTTTGCAGCTTGGTAAATTCTTTCTGGGGTTTTGTTTAGGAGGGTTAGCTTGGATGGTTTGTACAACCACGTCTTCTTATAAGCTTTGCTATCCCTCTCATCGTTTTCCCTCTTTTGTCTTGCATCGCTCTTCTGCTCGACCCTAGACTCATTGCTCTTTCCTTCTCTGGCAGCGTTACTTTCTATAGTCTTCTGGACACTTGGAGCTTCATCCTCCACACTCATTTATTCCTCGGCTTTTTGTAAAATTTCTTCAAAGTTTTTGGTTTCTTCATCTTGAGCCACTTTCCAAATTCAGACTTCTTATCGATAGCTCCTTTTAGGGCTGCCAATAAGTACCAAGGTTCTGGTTCTATGAGCTCCGCTGCTGCAGCATAGAAGCATGTCCGGAAAGCTCTGATGGTTTCCCTATGCTTCTGCTCCATTTCTCATAATGACATTACATCTCTTGCCTTGGTGGTTTGTAATCGGAATTAACCTTGAAATCTCCTTCCCAGATCAGCAAACTGGTCAATACATCTAGGTGGAAGTCTAGTGAACCATAGTGAGGCCACACCTTCCAGGCACATGGGAACGTATAAGGACTTGATTTCATCAGTGGCCCTAGCTCCATTCATGTTCTGGTCGTAGTTGAACAGAAAAATGGTTAGATCTCCAACTCCGCTATAAGGTGTTATTGTTGGGGGTATAAATTTCTTTAGGAATTTCGCTTGATGGATTTTCTCTATGAATGGATTTTTGCTGGGGGAAAACTCCCATTCTTTCTCCTCATCTTCTCGGGTCTCCTTCTCCTTCATTATTCGCCAGATCATGTCCATGATGCGCCTCTCATCACCCGTTTGTTCATCGGGATCGGCACCGATGTCTTTATCAATGAGACCACGGTTTGAGCTTCGGCGCCTTGCATCCTTTTTGAGGGATGTTACGTTGGTGAGACTTGCGACAACCCAAGTCGCACGTTCTTCTTTGTGCTATGGAGATCTGGCCTTAGGATCCTCAACGTCAGCCTCTCCCCTGTCCTCCACTAGGTTGTGAGGTTGTCCAGGGTCTGAGGCTGATGAGTCCTCTTTTTTGCTAGGATTAACCACAGTATTTGGTGGTAACAAATTGGCTTGAACATGAGTCAGGACATCAAACTTTTCCATTATCATCTTCGTTGTATTATCCATTTTTTCGTATAGGCCGGTTACAACCACATTCAATTCATCTCGCGTTATAGATGGCCCAGGGGTGTCCCCTGCCCCTTGATTCAATATTTGAGTTGTAGCTTCATTAGCATTATCATCCTCATTGATTGTAGTAGTTTAGTAGATTTGAGCTTTTCTTCGATCCGACCATGGATTTAAAGGAGAAAGTGTTTTTGGATTTTTTTTCCTATTTGCTGAACTACGAAAGGGAATTATGAACATGGCCCCACGGTGGGCACCAAAATGTTTACACCAAAATTGGTCTAAACACCCAAGGTACTAAAACTGTACTTCACCAATACGGTAAGAAATAAATGGTATCGTGTTTAACCAGCAATTAAAAATAAAAAATGCGAGAAAGGTAAAGTAGAGACTAGATTTAGAGTGGTTCAGCCGTTAATTAGGCCTACGTCCACTATGAAGATGATTTCCAATCTTATAATGAGGATTACAAAATACATCAATTCCCTCTTTTCATACATCTCTATATTCACTCAATATACCCTTGTTCATATATTTCAATCTTGGAATTATACAAGAGAATGGTAGAATTTGGGGAGAAGAAGGATGGATGAATGGTTGAGAAGGAGGATGCCTTCGTTTTCCTTGATCAAAAGATTGTTCTTGATGCCATGGCCGGATCGGCAGTTGAGGATAGAATTTAGCAGCACTTCATGGTTTCAAAGATTGGATCCCCTTTATGTTAGCAGCCATGGTGTATTTATAGGTGAGCTTCCTTCGGGAAAGGACTTGAAATCCGTTTGTGCAAGCTACGGATCGCTCATTCTGTTAATTATAGTCATGCCACTAGCTAGCTGTAGCCAGCTGTCCGTGGCTGTATTCAGTTATCATGTGCGAACGACTCAATGGAGCGAGTGTCTTGAGCAATTAAGCGAGTGACTTCGGTCGGTGCTCTTCGGTCGCGTCTATTTCTAGCATTCGATGAGTAGATATCTGATTTGCTTGATGGAGAGATGAAGGAACGATCGATCATAGTTCCTTAATGTGGTTGTGTCTGATTTAAGCGAGCGAGCGTCGATCTTCATTAGTCTAGAGGCGACCGACTTAGACTTGCGACTTTGAGATGTGAGTGTGTTCTTTCTAGGAGTTCGTATATGACCTACCAATGGGTTTCTGATTCAAGTGTCGAGCGATAGGAGTTGCAATTCATGAGCTGTTGTTAAATATATGTGCGACCTTGACTCCTGTCTTGATGTGTGCGACCGAACTTTGATATTAGATCAAGCGTGCTCCGTTGTTGTGAGCGGCTTTACAGAGTGTACAATCCTTATTTCTCTTAAGCCGCACTTCTCATAGCATATCGTGCCATCTTCTTTGGTCGTACTGGTCGACTTGATTTGTCTTGGGTTTGATACTTGGGTCTTGCTCTATGTGGTTGCGTCCTATCCATTGTGACTCATTTAAGTGCCTTGGATAACATCATGCACGATCGACCCTGATGATATCCATTTCGCATCTTTTTCTCAATGTGCGTATGGATTTTTTGAGGGATTAACAAAAACTACTTCACCGAGTGGTAAGTAATAGAAAACGAGACCATAATCGCAAAAAATTAAGTAAAAACACAAGGATTTTTATAGTGGTTCGATCTAAAATAGATCTACATCCACTTTGGAAGTGATTACATTTTCATGGAGAAATTTACAAAATTCATCATCTCATACATCTCATTTATAACACTTGTTCTCTCTCTTTATAATGATTTCCCACTTTCTACTCTCTTTCCACTTTAGATCTCACTTGAATTTGAGAAGGAATGGATTAAATCTCATGATTAGATGATCTTCCTTGATTCTATCATGAAATTATTGTTAGACCCGAGCTTTAAAGAGGAATAATGGAAGTTGGGGATCACTTGGATTGAACTTGGGTGAAAATTAATGGTGTTTGGAGAAGATGAGATCCACTTGATGTTGGAGGAAGATGGAGTTGGCTTAGGAAGCCATTAATGGAATTTGGGAAAATTGAGAATGGTGGAAAACCGAAATGATCACCCTTCGGGGTGGCTTAGATCGGTCCCTTGCATGGTCGTGAAAAAGGGTATTTATAGGAGAAGTTTGGACCAGGTGGAAATTCTGTAATTATGGTGTACGGGGTAGGGGGTCATTCGCTTATGTATTTACGAGACTGCCACTTGACAGCTGGTGCCAGCTGTAAGACCGAACGCTCAGGAAGGTAGTGCACGACCAGACCCGTATGCGCGAGCGAGTAGTAATGTGTATGCATGACCAGCTTTCACGTGCGTGGGCGATCTTGAATTATTAAATGAGCGAGCTTTTGTTACATGCACGAGCAAGCTGGAAATCAACTATACGGACGACCCTACTTTACATTTTATTGCTGAGCAACCGTTATGTGAATGTGTCTTCATTGATCCACGTGTCCTTTCCTTTTGTACGTGCACAGATCAAAATATGGGAACATTAATTACCAACATGCCATTCTCTTTTATATACTTTTACTGTGCAAAATGGGGATCATGAATTAGAAGTACGCCATTGTATTTATATAATCCTGTACGTTTATTCCATGAAACTGCTCGACTACGTTTTAATGCCTTACACGATTGCTATCATTATGGTGTTCGACAACCAGCTAAATGGAGTTGCTCGACCACCATGGCGACGCTTGACTTGGAGAACGTGCTCGACCGTGCTTGGTGATGCTCGATCCGACTAATCCTTTTCATGGCACATGCACGATCCTTCAACATTGAGGAAACTGCTCCCTGTACGACCAGAGGTGATGCCACAGCTAGAGCTGCTTCATGGTGGTTTGAACGACCCTTCAGCGAGGAAATGATGCACGGTACTCCTTCATCGTTTTGTTCCCATGCAATGTTTTACTTGTGCTCACCTCGTGTTTGATCAAATGTTTGAATGGGTTAACAGATAGTTAATTGCAGAAGAAGGTGTTTAGCATCGCCAGTACATGGATTGAGGTGCGATAATATTTCTTGGTAAATCCCAGTCCTAGAAAAAATTGTGTAATTCTAATCTTTTGGTTATTTCCCTTCCATGTTCGATGGATAAGCATTTATTATAGCTAGATAGATGTTTCCATTCATTTAGTCTTCTCTGTTTTCCATCTCCATTTATGCTGAGTTTTAAGATTGCTTCCTTCACATAGTCTAAGAAAGATTTGAGATTTGCATCTTCAAGCCACCCGTCTTCAATTGCCTAAAGTTTGTTTCCTATCTTTCTAGCTACCATTGCTTGGGTTAGTAAAGTTGTTATCCTTTCATCTTTGGGTGCAGAGTTTTGACATTTGGTGTTTACAAAAAAGGATTATGAGATGGACAATAGTGAACTGCTAAAAGGTACTTTTTTTTTCAAATTTTAAAGGGTTGTATTTTTAGTTGCACTACACATGCTAGGGCGCTGCACAAGTATGGGTTGGGTCGGATTAGACCAAATACTTCATCTGACCCGCATAGGTAATGGTTTAAGGTAGTTCAACCCGTATCTGACCCTATATGAGGTTGGACATGGGTTGGGTTGAAGTATGTGTTGGGTCGGGTTTAGTAGGGATGGGCTTCTTGAATACAATGAAAATGAGGGAATTTTTTAAAAATAATAATAAAATATTCAGCATAATATATCAAATTTTAACTTGCATCATGCATTTAAAATAACCGTTTCATTATAAGACATATTTAATTGAAATCGCATCGTAAAATACATTATATGAAATTAATTTACTACTGTTAGATCCAAAATTGTGTCTAACACCCCAGTTGTTCTAATCTATGAAGAATTATAACTGCAATATAGAGAAAAAGCAGAAAAGACACGAGATTTATAGTGGTTCGGCGTTAACGAGCCTACGTCCACTTCATACGTTGTTGATTATATGCTAAATGCAGGTACAATCAATGATTTCACTCAATCTCACTCTTACAACTGTGATTCTCTCAATAATTTTGAGATAACTTTTAGAAACAATGGAGATATGATAATGGTGGAATCAGGTTTCTCAATTGCCCAAAAAGATCCCTAAAAATGCCAAGTTATGGGCTATTTATAGCTGATTTCTTCAGGCGAATCGCGGTCATACGTGGCACAAATCTCGAGAATCTCGGACTAGTTTGTGGCTTGATGAAGAATTGGTCAATATGACAGTTGTGGACAGGTGTCGCGAGATCCTGCGTTCTCGGATCGTGAATGACTTGGTCTTAGTCATCAGCTTGGTGTTTGGGATCGGATCGGGTTGTGCAGAGGAGAGCGGATCGGATCGTTGGTTGAGGGGGGCGATCGCGATCCGGGAACGTACCACGATCCGAGAGAAATGTTTGACCACGATCGAATACTTGTTGAAGACTTAAGGCCTTGTATTTCCTTTGATTTTGAAATTCGGTGGCTAGTTCGAAAAGCTAGCCAACATTTTGCCCCCTCGAAGTATGTTTTATCAAGGTTGAAACATGCTTCGAAATTGCAGAGACTTCTTTTCATAAAGCGATGCGAATCAATGGTCGTATCTGTCTGAATGACTGTACTACTTCAAGAAGTTGCGTCCCTTGACGAGTATAAATACCAGGTTAACTAATCCATTATTTCTTTGTTCGCCAGATAGTTTTCATCTCTCAAGTTTCTTGGAAATATTGTTATCGAATTACCAAGTAAGTTTTAAAGCTTTTTACCATGGGTAGTCTTTATAATTATTGGTTTCTGCAAATATGGAATTCTACCATTTCCGATCCATTAATCACATTCAGGTCCAGATCGTTATACTTTCCCGTGGGTCGTGGATACAACACCCATCACGAACTCATGGCGGAACGGGCCTTTTTTTTTATGATGGGCCTATTGGTTCAAGTCGCGAACCCCTTGTAGATCGGATCGCATCCCAGGCCGATGCAGGCTTCTGCTCGTGGCCCGTTTGGTTCGAATAAGACAAAGAAGGGGATACAAACAGACACCGTTTTGCCTATATAAGCCAGGTCTTCTCCCACCTTTCTCCTTCTTCTTTTCGCAGTCGCCGCCTTGTTCAATAACCATAATTCCAACTTCTGAACATCCATCTGATTTAAAAATCTTTTTTTTTTTAAAAAGTAATCCCCTCTTCGTTTTTCTCGAGTTTGTATTGGTTTGGAAAGTGGAGATAGCGGAGTTTCGTGGGTTTCAGGGATAGCAAATTTCCAGGTTCGGTTTTATAGGTTTAAGAGTAGAGAAGAAAGTTGAGGAAGAAGAAGGAAGGGATGACCAGGTCGGTTTGTGGATGGGGACTTTGACTCGGGTCGCGATAATGGTGAAGGCAAAGAGAGGAGTGGGAGAGCAGTCTCAGGTCGGATTGAGGTAGTAGGAGCAGATCGGGTCGGATCGTGGAAGTGGGAATCAAAGTGGATCGTGGGGGCTTGTCGTGATCTGTCGATGTTAGACGTGATGGGACAAGTGCTAGAGCGCCTCACGATCCGTAGTTCCATCACGATCCGAGACTTTCCCACGATCCGATTCCTTCTTCACGACCCGCCAGCACATAGCGATCTGAACTCTACCTCACGAACCAATCCAATGAACGATCCGATGCATATATTGACTAATAAACACAATATAACTTCTGATATATCGATGGATAGTTAGGTTAGAGCCCTTAAGATGATCCCTCTGGACTAAATGACAGCGTAACTTGATAGCGCTTTACGACCAATATCTTGCTTATGTAGCTAATCTTTATGCTTTTCTCCTATGTTTGCATAGGCACACACTTGCACTTACACACATGGGGGACGGGTAATTATATTCTAATTTCTCTTGTTTACTCGCCTAAACAGTAATGTCGGGTAATCGTTCTCCTTCAAGATCCGAAACAGAGATGGACCCCGAGATGTCTGAGCGCCATAGCCCCGAGGTTCTTCCAATTAATCCAGAGGGTGAGGATTCTGAATCAGAATATGAGGCAGATACAGAATCGGATTCATCTGAGATTACCTCGCTTGATGAGGAGTCCGAAGTGGATGACCGAGCTCCCGATGAGATTCCTGGTGCGCTAGAAACTGAGAAATTCAATGACTCTTTAGCTTCCAAACTAGACGACATAAAACTTAAGAAAATCTGCTTGAAACACGGGATCCCCTGGGATGATGTGAGAACACCTGGAAGCGAAGATAGACCTCATCTGGCTCCGTAAGGGTATATGACAGTCAGCCGACTCATGTGCGGAGTAGGCGCTATTCCTCCGTTTCCTCCAATCGTCATTGAAACCTTAAAACGATTGGGTATTGCTCCGATGCAGCTTCATCCCAATGCCTACGCAGCCCTATACACTTTATGCATCGCGTATGCGGAAATCCTGCAAACTGAGCTCACGTTTAAAGACTTGAGGTTCTATTATCTTTTCAAGCATCGTTCTACAACGACCCCAAATTTTTCTTTCTTCGAGTCGGTAGCCAACAGGAAGGTCTTGTCTGATGGTTACAGCAACATAGGGGATCCCAAGGACGATTGGTTTTATATAAAGCGACAGGCTGGGTGTGCGAGAAGATGGATTAAATCAAGTAAATTTCTAGCCTTTGAATGAATAACCTGTTTAAGAAATCGGATTGCTAACATGCTTCTTTTTTCTATACAGATCACACTTTTCCGAAGATAGAAGGCTCAGTGTACAGCAATCGACTATCCCTTCTTCTTAAAAGCAAATCGGAATTCTTAAAGATCAAGAAATGTATTACTGACGAGAATCTTCACACGCATCGCCTTCTGGACATAAGATTTGGACTTGGAACGGGTGGCAAACCTTACAAGTATGTGCCCCCGACTGAAGGAGAAGGGACATCACAAGCAACCGAGACAACCAGACTTCATAGGAGCCCTTCACCGATGATTGACCAGGATGATGAAGATTTAAATGTATATAGAGGAGATGAGGCCCAGGCTGGGGAGCCCAAGAAAATCCCACCCTCTTCGAAGGATTCTCCCTCAAAGGTCTTACCACCGGTTGAGCCTGTTGCTCCCGATGACTTAACAGAGGAGCAGTTATTCAAGGAACTTAGCAAGATTCCTATACTCGACGATGTATATACACGAGAAGATTTCGGAGGGGAGCCATTTTTTCCTATCTCTGAGGAAACAAATGCTCCAGTTGAGGAACGAGAAACCACCCAGACGAGCCTAACTTCAGGCCTTGGTCTGTTAGGGGGAATTATATGGGATGCACTAATCACATGCACTGTTTGACCCCACACTTTTATACCATCAGTATTCAAGGTTTTAATGTGTACTTGTTTCTTTTGTTGGTAAGATGACTCACAAATGATCTTATTCTCATCGCTCCCTCCGTGAGGGCACACCTAGTCTTCATTCAAATCCAAATCCTGCTCGCAGTGATAGTCGGGGAAGGGATAGTTATCGGCCTCGCGACCCTTCTCAAATTTATTCTACACGATCCCAATCTCCTCCCAGGCATGGTTCCGGGAAACCTCACAGTCATCCACTGCCACCGACTGGGGGTAAGCAACTTCCTAGGGACTTAACCCCTCTAAAAAGTACGCCTTCTCACGTCCAATCTTCCAAGAAACAGCGCGAGTTAGAGGACAAAAATAAAGACGAGGGCAAGATCGTGAAGAAAGGAAAAGAAGCCCTGGTCTCCCCTGGCGATCACGACTCCGACAGTCTCGTTGCACGAGATGCTATCCATGGCCCCAAAAAGCAGGCTAAATTGGCGCGCTTGCGCAAGGAATTCCCCGATATTTTCTTTGAGAGGATGATGTTTGTACCGGATCTTGAGCCGGTTCCCAGGGACTGGGATATCGAGGTGATAGGATATGTGTGCCATGTAGCCAAACAGTACGAGGTAATGAAAAAGCACGCCGTTAACCTTTCAAATACCATCCGTCACCTAGAAACGGATGCGGCCAGATCCAAGGTGAGAATTGAGAATAATGACAGGGCCAGGAGCAAAATGGAAAAAGACTTGGAAGATGCATAGGCCCGTCTGGCTTTAGCTCAGCGAGACGCAGAGAACTATAAGACAGAATTGGAGGAAGCTAGGAAGCGTTTTCATAGCGAGCTAGACTCTAATAGCCATGAACGACTTTCTCTGAAAAAGGAAATAGAGGATCTTAAAATGGCCAATATTGATTTGAAGACTGCACAGAGTCGTTTTGATGCTGAAAAGGCTGCTTGGGAGAAGGAGAAAGCGGACTTGAAAAACAGTCTCGCAGCTGCCGAAAAAGAAAAGGAGGCCTTGAGTGACCGAATTATTCAGGCTGAGGGGCGAGCGATTCTTGCTGAGACTAATGCTAATAGCATTCTTGAATCGGCTTCCACCACTGCTGACAAGCTTGCCGAAGCTTAAAAAGAGATAAAAGGTTTTGAAGAGTTGGTATTCGACTTCTTAGGCCAAGTCATCAAAACTCGGGACATTTCTTGGATCCCATATTATCATGTTACTCTTGCCAATATATGGGATGCAATTGTCGAGGATGAGAGGCAGCGATTGAAGGTCAATGAGATTGATGAAGGCCAGCTAATGCAGAGACTCCTCAAAGGAAAAGATCCCGAGGATTTGGAGGAGGGGAGACGCCTAATCCAAGAAGAGGTTGAGAAGGAGAAGACCAAGGCCAAGGGAAAAAGCAAACTTGACGGGGGCCCGAGCTCAGTGGCGGAACTCAAGGCTCCCGAAGTTGAGGAGTATAGTCCTGACGATCCGTTAATTCCCTTGCACCCAACTCCTCCGGCTGTCGGAGCTTCTGCTGTAAACTTGGATGAAATGTCAGCTGAAGGTATTTCCATATTTTCTCCGTAATTTGTCAAAGCAGTTATGACTTTTCGCTATTCTGCGGAGCAGCCCATTGAGTTACTAACATGTGCCTCTCATAATACAGGTGACACATTGATCGAGAAAAGGGGAGAAGAGAAGGCGGAGGAAGAGAAAGTTGACATCCCCTCAGGCACTGATGCCGAAATTTCTGAGATTTCAAAGCAAACTGAGGGTGGTGAAAAGGTAACCGTGGCACCTGTGGTACCCAACACTGATGTTGCTGCAGATGCCGAGGTTATCGCTGCTTTGAAGGACATGGACGGTGGTCACGGGGGTGAAGAGGACGACGTTGTTATTATAGATGAAATCAAGGGTGGTGGTGATGAAACCTTGGCTGATAAACAGGCTAAGGAAGAGAAGCAGTTGCTTCTTATGAAAGGGGAACAGGACCCAGTATACGTGCCCCCTATCTCTGAAATCGACCCCAAAAATGGGTTGGTCATAAGATTCTCCTCCCGATCAATAACTTCACAACTCGCCTCTCAATCTTCTAGTTCTTCGTCAGAACCTCTTGTTGATAAGAGGAAGAGGAAAAAAGGTGATCGTTCGGATGTTGACAAGGAGGAGTCAGGGAAGCAGAAGAAGAGCAAGAAGCCAAAATAGCCCCCCAAGCATAAGTAGGATGCAGATATTAGTTCATATTTTGTTCTTTAGGCTTTTTAGGCTTTCCACTGACCAGAAAATGTAATTGTGAGAATGGCCCTCACTTTTGTTTAGCTATCTTATCTTGTATCTCTGCATCTTCATAAATAAAAATGGATTTTTGTTGCCTTTAATTTAATATGCAATGCAGTGATTCCAAGTTCCTTGCATCTCTGTGCAACCTCCTGAGTAGCCAGCACAACGACATGATGGGATGATTTGTCTCGGTCGACCTTGACTTTCGTCCTTGTCGTGATATGAACAAGAGTTTCCCTTCAAGACAAATCAGTCACATAAAAAGGGGAACTAAACCTGCGGATCTGAAATTTTAATTTATCGCATTAGCCACAAATAGTTAAACCATAATTAATCGAAGATTAAATCATGAATCGCATTAGCAAAATTTTAAAATTCTGTGTAGAGATCTGATGTGTGTATATGCCTTCAATCAATCATTTAATATGATGCCTGGCGAGGGCTTATTAATGATTGATTAAAGTCATGTGTGTTGCCCCTTACTATGAAAGGTGGGGGAAAAAGATTCTTTTAGTGCTAAATTTCTAACAATTTTATACTCTCCCGATCCTTCAGCGGGTTAGAGTTCGAGCTCGTTTCAGGTCTGCTCTCTGATCCTTAAGCGGGGCAGAAATTCTAGGGGCGCTAAATCTCTGGCGCCTTTATACTCTCCCGATCCTTCGGCGGGTTAGAGTGTTGGCAAGGCGGTTTTATCATGGTGCACCTTCACACCTCATGGACGTCATCTTTGCGTCCTTTATACTCTCTCCTGATTCTGGGAAGTTAGAGTTTGATCGTGGGGTGATTTACTTTGCCGCACCTTGTGGACCTCAGTTATGGTTCCTCTTTAACCTTGTGACCCAATGCATTGGATGTTCCAATATTGCTGCATAATCTGTGACAAACTCAAAAAACAACAATAATTTATATTAATCGAGATAAAGCAAATAGGTAATGGTGCGGTAAAGGTAAACGACACACGATATTTTTATAGTGGTTCGGTCGAATCATGACCTACGTCCACTTTATAATCTTTTGTTCAAGTAACCAGACTATTCTAGGCAAGTCGTACCTTTTTACAGGGTCCTAAAAACAAAAGAATAAAACTGACGATTTTACGTCAGGTAAGGCCGCAAATGCTGGGCGTTCCACACACTGGGGATTTCATCTCCATCTACGGTTGCTAGCTTGAAGGTTCCATTATCAAGTCTTCGCAGGATGGAATATGGTCCTTCCCATTTTGGACCCATATGCACTGAGTATGGGAAGACACGTTTTAGAACCAAGTCTCCGGGTTCAAAAGTTCGTGCTCGGACTTTCTTGTTGTAATACCGAGCTATCTACTGCTTATGTCATAGGGCACGTAAATCGGCTTCGTCCCTCTTCTCTTCGATCATGTCCAAGGATTCAAGGAGCAACTCATTGTTGGTCATCGAGTCGTAATAAGTGACTCGGTGAGAAGGTACTTCTAACTCGACCGGGATTACCGCTTCAGTTCCAAAAGCTAGGGAAAATGGTGTATGGCCCGTTGCCGATTTATAGGTCGTTCTATAGGCCCATATTGCCAAGGGAAATTCATCGACCCACATGGCCTTGGCCCGCTTTAATCTCTTCTTCAGGATGGATTTAATCACTTTATTTGCCGCCTCCACTTGGTCGTTCGCTTGCCGATGTGCCATAGAGGTGTATCTTTTCTCGATGTGGTATTTCTGGCAAAAATCTCTGAACTCAGTACTGTCAAACCGAGTTCCATTATCTGTTATGACGATTCTTAGGATCCCAAATCGGCATATGATGTTTCAAACAACGAAGCTAATTACTTGCTTGGTTGTTATTGTGGTTAATGGCTCTGCTTCTACCCATTTGGTAAAATAATCCACGGCTACGGTAGCGAATTTTGCTCCGCCATTTTCTATGGGGAGGCTTCCAATGATATCAATTCCCCACATAGCGAAGGGACACAGACTCGTTACCGTCTTCAGCCGGCTTGATGGGGCCCTATGGATCTTAGAAAATCTCTGGCAGGCGTCACAATGCCGTGCGTATTTGGCCGCATCCTTATTTACGGTTGGCCAAAAATAGCCATATCGTATTATTTTCTTCGCCAACGTTTGGCCTCCCGTGTGATCTCCACATTCGCCTTCATGTACTTACAATACGCACTGAATATCGCTATGGGCAATACACCGGAGGAGGGGCATTGAAAATCCTTGTCTATACAGGACTCCCTCTTGCAACACATACCGAGAGGCCTTCTGAATTATTGCATGCCTCTCACTTTTCTTCGTAGGGAGCGTTCCATACATTAGAAAATTCTTCAAAGGAGTCATCCACAACTCCCTTTCAGGTTCAACATCTAGTACCGGATCAACATCCATATGATCTATACTAGGTGACTGTAAGACATCCATCGGGACCAGTTCTATATTTTCAGGACTGTCAGAACTGGCCATTTTCGCCAATTTATCTGCTTTTTGGTTCTCTGCTCGAGGAATGTGGGATATGGTGTGATGGTCAAAATCATCCAGCAACTTCTTCACTTTTTCTAAATATGATATCAGCCTAGGACTTTTGGCCTGGAATTTTCCTATGACCTGGTTCACAACTATTTTGGAGTCGCAAAAGATGTCTAACTTCGCAATCTTCAACTCCTTTGCGAGTTTCAAACCAGCAATTAAGGCTTCGTATTCTGAGTCGTTGTTAGTGGCGTGAAACTCTAATCTGAGAGCATAATATATCGGCCGTTTTTCTGGAGTTTCGAGCACCACTCCGGCACCAGATCGTCTATCGTTCTTTGCTCCGTCAGTGAACAACTTCCAGGCACTGGGATCGAGGAGTAGCCTTGGCGGATCGACTTCTTCGCTTATTGTGTCATCTTCTGGGATGGTAAACTCTGCTATGAAGTCTTCCAGCACTTGCCCCCTTATTGATCGCCGGGGTTGAAAATTCAAATCGAACTGACTTAGTTCAATGTTCAACTTAAGTAATCTTCCCGAAGCCTCTGGCCTTTGAAGAACTTGTTTTAATGGGTGATCCGTGTATATAGTAATCGGGTGAGCTTGAAAATAGTGGCAAAGCTTCCTTGATGCAATCAACAAACTGTACGCAAGCTTTTCTATCCTTGGATAATTTCGTTCAGTTGTCGCCAACTTCTTACTCACATAATATACTGGTCTTTGCACCTTATCTTCTTCTCTAACCAAAGCCGAACTGATCGCATTGAATGACACCGCTAAATATACGAATAATTCTTCATGATCTACGGGTTTAGACAAAATTGGGGGTTTTTCTAAATGATTCAAGAGATTCTGGAATGATTCAATACAATCAGGGGTCCATTCGAAGTTGCGCTTTCCTCGCTTTATTAATTCGAAGAACGGGACACATTTATCTGTAGCTTTGGAGATAAATGTACTCAATGCCGCTACTTTCCCTGCGAGCACATCTTTAATTTGTCTAGATTTCTGAATATTCCGGATTGCTGCGATTTGGTCTGGATTAATCTCGATCCCACGCGAATTGACGATAAATCCTAAAAATATTCCTGATGCTACCCCAAATGAACATTTCAAAGGGTTTAATTTCATTCCATACTTCCGGAGAATTTCAAACATTTCTGCTAAATCGGCAGTATGGTCGGATGATTGTTTGGACTTCACTAATATGTCATCGACGTACACCTCCATTGTCTTCCCAATTTGGTTGTAAAACATCCTATTGACCAATCGCTGATATGTAGCACTGGCGTTCTTCAAGCCAAAAGGCATCACTACACAGCAATACAATCCCAGATCTGTAATGAAGCTTGTGTGTTCTTGGTCTGGGACGTGCATAGGGATCTGATTGTACCCCGGATAAGCATCCATGAAAGAGAGGAGTTCGTGGCCAGCAGTCGAATCCACCAGCTGGTCAATTCTTGGCAACGGAAAACTGTCCTTTGGGCAGGCTTTATTCTGGTCCGAGAAGTCAATACAGGTGCACCACTTTCCATTGGCCTTTTTTTTACCAAGACCAGGTTGGAAATCCAATCTGGATATGTTGAGTCTCTGATGAATGCATTACTTCTCAATTTCTCAACTTCCTCTTTCAAAGCAGCTGACCTCTCCGGGCCAAGCATTTGCCTTTTCTATTTGACAGTAGGATGCTTCGGGTTGATGCTTAGCGAATGACTCATGATCGAAGGAGATATCCCGCACATATCTGAGTGGGTCCAAGCGAATACATCTAAATTGGATTTCAAGAAATCCGTTAGCTCTCTGGCTCGTATAGGGTCTAACTGGGATCCAATCTTCAGGACCTTCTCTGGGTCTCCATCATCGATTGGAATATCCACAGTTGTTTCATTAGGAGTCGCCATTCTGCCCCCAGGCTCTTTGTCCTCTCTGGGATCTATGTCCTCGGGCAGTTCTCCGGGCGACTCTCCCATAGTTATTTTCTTTAGTTGTTATAACGTTTCCTCCCTTGCCAGGGAGGAAGCGCCTTTGGTCTCTACATCTTTTCTTTTGCGGAGCATCTTCAACTATGCAATGTAGCATGCTCGGGCCACGAATTGATCTCCTCTTATTATACCTATACCAGCTTCAGTCGGGAGCTTCATTAATAAACACCAAGGGGCTATACAAGCTCTGAACTTTGCTAGGGCCGGTCGGCCTAAAAATGCATTGTATGGGGATTCGACGTGCAGAACCACAAAAGGAAGGATTCTTACTCTTTGGCGCTCCCCTTCCCCAAGGGTTACCGACAACTCTACATATCCCATTAGAGAAGTTGAGGCTCCATTGAATCCACGTATCCACCCTTCGCATGGTTTTAAATCCTTCGGCTCAAGTTTCATTTGGTCGAACGTTTTCTTGAACAAAATATTAACCGGGCTTCCGTTATCTACCAGAACTTTATGGACTATGGCCGGACCAACTGTGGCTGTGATTACCAAAGGATCCTCAGTTGGGGTGTGAACGCCAATGCTATCTCTGTCATGAAAGATGATGTCATCAGTAATTGTCTTCTGTTGTTTGACTGGAGCAATGTCCTCAGGGTTACTGCATTCTCCTACCATGAGGGTTTGTTTAGCTGCATTGACATACTGGTCCATTGCCCTAAACCTATGCCCGTCCAGATGAATCCCTCCTACTATGGTGTTAATGACGATGTTCTTCCTTTTTTGCTGAGGGGTCAGCCGAGGAGTAGGCTGGCTCTGATTCTGATTCTGGTTTTGATTTTGGTTTGGGTCTGATGCGGCTTGCCCTCTGTCTTTGGGAGTGACCCTGTACTCATCGAGTTTTCCTTCTCGGAGTAGCCTTTCGACCAAGTCTCTCAGGTGACGGCATTCATTTGTGGAATGACCATGGATTTGGTGAAATAGACAGAACTTTCCAGTTTTGCGTTCTTTGTCTGTCGACTCTCTTGGGGGAGGCCTTTTGTACGGGAGGACATTATAGGTATCCATGAAGATATTCTCCAATGTATCATTTAACAGTGTGAAACTCTCAAATGGCCTGGGTCGAGATCTTCTCTGAGAATCATTTTCTCGGTTTCTCTTCCGATTATTGCTATTAATGTTTCCCGGTTGGTGACCATTTCCTTGATTTTTATTCCCAACATTGACTTCAACCTTTCCTGAGCTATCTCCTGTCAGCTTGATGGTCACATTGCTCTGGATATCTTCCTTATCAGAAGCCTTCTTTTTTCGATTAGCATATATCTCTTCCTGTCGTAAACGGACATTAGCCTTTTCATAAAATATTTCTCTGGTCGGAGGTGGTTTGTCGGCCAGATATCTTCCAAACTCGGTATCCTTATCGACACCGTCAATTAAGGCCATCAACATAGTTTGCTCATGCGGATCTTTAACTTCTATGACTGCTAAATTAAAAGGATCCAAGTACGACCTTAAGCTTTCGTCTGGTCGCCGCTTAATAAGAGACAGCTCAATCACATTCTTAGATCTCTGAACGTGAAGGCAGAATTGGTTTACGAACTTCTCACTCAATTCCCTGAAACTGGATATCGACCGAGCTGGCAAGCGGGTAAACCACACTAATGCCATATCTTCCAGAAATATAGGGAATGCCTTACACTTTATCTCGTCTGTAGCTGCGGCGGCATTCATGGACCAGGAACATCGCATCAAATGCTGGATTGGGTCTGATTTGCCTGCATAGCGATTCATTGTCGGCATATTAAAACGTCTCGGGAATGTGACCTCCAATATATCATCGATAAAAGGCGTATGACTGCGATCTATGTCCCAATCTTCATCCCTATACCCTCGGCTAGCTATCATGTTTTCCCTGATCATTGCTTCAACATCTGCCCGGGTCAAGCTGGACTCAAGATCGGCACTTCTTGCCCGATGGGCTTCTTCAGCATTTCTTTGACGTGCAGCTACAAAGTCTGGAATTCGGGTGGAGCTTCCTTGCCCCCTGTTGCTGAGGTCAACTAAGCGACGAGCGGGGGGATTGGGTCGATTCTGAGCAGGGTCAACTACGTTTCCATTCCTCAGCGGTAAAGCAGGTTCATTCAAGTTACGATTGCTAGTTCCCTGGTTAAGCACTTCCTCTTCCCGAGATCGAAGTTGCTCTATGTTCTCAGCCCTTTCTAGCGGGGCCAACGTCGATTTCTTCGGGGCTCCTCAGATGAGGATGTATGTTCCGGGGAAGGAAGACGGGTTGGTAAGGAAACCCTCTGCCTTATGAGGTTGTCAATTCGCCTGTCCATAGCAGTCAGATTCTGTCGCAATACTGAACTCTCTTGCCGCTGAGCAGCTAACTCGTCAAATAATCTTTCCCACATGTCAATAATGCGAGAGAGATCCCCTTCAGTAGCCGGGGCAGAAGGGTCAAATTGGTCGCCAACATTCTCTCTTATACGCAAAGAGCTTAAGCCAGGTCCAGCAGATGTACCAGCACGGGAGGATCGAGCCATAACCTCCTTTCCGGGTCGGGTCGTAGTCTGCTTGTCTTTTTGGATCGCAGGATCCTTACCTCGATGGCTCGGAGCGCCCCCCTGGGATCAGATCGTGGAAGTGTTATGGGGATGTTTCGCTACAAGGTCATGGGAGCGTGTGGCAACTCCTTCAGCTGGTTGGGTCGCGATCCCCTCAACGGATTGGTTCGTCCCCTCCTCTCGGCGATCCGTGAGCTCCTCCTCGGGCTGCTCGTGCACACTTTCTTCAATTGCTTCATTTTCAGTTTCATTCACCTGCGAAGCTCGTACTTCCTTAGACTTCTTTCCAGCCATGATATCTGAATTTCGCTGGAATCTTCAAAAACTGAAACAGTGGAGTTTTGGACTGCTTTCTTCGGACTTGAGTATCCAAACAACGGAACAACAATCCAATGTACTAAAAATTCTTTCTCAGTGAAAGAACTAAAATGTTAGATCCAAAATTGGGTCTAACACCCCAGTTGTTCTAATCTATGAAGAATTATAACTGCAATATAGAGAAAAAGCAGAAAAGACACGAGATTTATAGTGGTTCGGCGTTAACGAGCCTACATCCACTTCATACGTTGTTGATTATATGCTAAATGCAGGTACAATCAATGATCTCACTCAATCTCACCCTTACAACTGTGATTCTCTCAATAATTTCGAGATAACTTTTAGAAACAATGGAGATATGATAACGGTGGAATCAGGTTTCTCAATTGCCCAAAAAGATCCCCAAAAATGCCAAGTTCTGGGCTATTTATAGCTGATTTTTTCAGGTGAATCGCGGTCATACGTGGCACAAATCTCGAGAATCTCGGACTGGTTCGTGGCTTGATGAAGAATTGGTCAATATGGCAATTGTGGAAAGGTGTCAGGAGATACTACATTCTCGGATCGTGAATGACTTGGTCTTAGCCATCAGCTTGGTGTTTGGGATCGGATTGGGTTGTGCAGAGGAGAGCGGATCGGATCGTTGGTTGAGGGGGGCGATCGCGATCCGGGAACGTACGACGATCCGAGAGAAATGGTTGACCACGATCGAATACTTTTTGAAGACTTAAGGCCTTGTATTTCCTTTGCTTTTGAACTTCGGTGGTTAGGTCGAAAAGCTAGCCAACAACTACATAGTAGAAAAAGTGTTTCATTTTAAAATACATCAAAATTGTCTTTAAAATATATTTGTCAAATTTTGTTTTGTTTGGATTGACATGAAATATTCTTTTCTGTATATTTACTATAGAATACATGAACATTATTCTAGGATTATGCTATTCTAATTTTATGTGGGGTGATATTAAACTAGGGTTTTTAAAATATGGTTGGTTTGGGTTAAAATAAGGTCGGGTTGAACAAAATATCAAACCCGACCCGCATATAGTATGGGTTACAAATTGTAACCCATATCCGACCCGAACAAGGACGGGTTGGGTTGGGTTAGATTGGATATGGAATGTGTGCATTCCTAACACATGCACAATGAAGTTATGAGGAAACTGAATGTGTTATTATAGATAAAAGATCAAAATAACCTCGACAGTGGTAAAAACAATATTAACCCTTGAAGGGCAATTGTGGTCCTTTCTGTTCAATAATCTAGAAATATATAAATCATTATGTTAGTACCCATGCAACTTAGATTTTAGTTTTCCCTAAATTGATTATCGAGCTTTATGTTGGAATAGTTTAAAATGGTTAATAAATCTCACCTAGAATGAATCGATGATCCCTAGAATCAACAGTACTCTGAATCAAAGTAGCGACAACTACTTCAATTCTAGCCATAAGCACAATTTTAACAAATTTATGCTTCCTCATACCCAGTTCCTTCGGATGTTGAAAATTGTTCGGAAGACCACCACTGTAATTTTATTGTTCTAGGGTTCAAACCCATGACCTGTAGAGCCTGAGTAGAAATATCGTATAATTAACCAATCTGTAAGTGGTCCGTGACAATCGTTCTTCTTGTTTGGTGGTGTCTATTTGCTATTTATTTAGACAAATGAATCTTGATTGGTGAAATAAAACTGATTTAATGGTATAAATGGAAGACTTTATCTTGAATTATTGCTATGGTAAGATTTTTATTCAAAGTTATTGCTAGATATTTTAGGTTGACTCCTAAATACATAGTAACTATAATAAACATTAGTGACCATGTTTTTGCATGAATTGGATTAAGCTTTGACAGCCATGATATTCTGTAATGTTAGGTATTATATAGCATTTACATACCATTTTCTTACATGTTTTACTTTCCGTAGTGGGATTAAGGCTAGTTCAACTTTAAAGTTGTTCCTCGTATTACTTTTATACCTCCTCTAACCATAACCATTATAATTCAAATTTATTATTCTACAGTTCATCACTCTTGTCTCATCAGAGTCAAATGATGTTTGCACTCGAGCAGAGAATAATAAAATTTTACCTGATCATCTTCCATAGGACTTGGAAGTATAAATATGTCCAGTCTCTTTTATTTACTCATATGTCACTAACTTTTATCCCTTCTCATTTGTCTCATTCTTTTATGTGATTTTTTTTCGATTTATAGATAAGTGTCTCTAGTCTTCTCAAAATTTCACAAACTAGTATATTTAAAGTGGAGCGGCTAATGGGAGAGAGCATATTGAACTTGTTTTTTTCATGCGTATTGACAAATTTTCATAATCAATTAGGATATCTAATTTACAAGCCACTAACCAGTAAATGAAAGAAGTACATTTATTGGTAAATACATTAATTTTATTTAATTTTGTAGCCGTCAAAAAATTGATCAAGAAGCATATAAAACCTTCAATTTTTTCAATCTTCTTCATTACTCTTAAACCAATATTGTCATAATTCTCTACTATAAATTTCTGCAAAAATAAAAGCACATAAGACAAAAGAACATAGGTATATAAAGTCATGTAAGTAAAAAAAAAATAATACTTGAGCAAAAAAGATGCATTTGTATATGTGAAACAAATTGTCAAAAAATTTGTGGATTAAAAGAAATAAAAAGGATTGTATTCAGTTTATGTATGCTAAATTTGAGTTTTAAAGAATTTATTGGTTGTCAAGCTACTAGCGATAATTTTACTTTTTTTGTAATGCAAGTTAACTTAAATAGTCATGCTAGTATGAACTTATCGTCTTACAACTTATGATAATACACTATTAATTTACTCTCTCAAATACATAATTGTATGCTTGTAATTCAAATCATCTTTTTATGAATAAAATAGATGTCACAATTATATAATCATATGCTAGTTTTATATGTGCCAGGTCAGGCATTTTGAATGAAACAAAGGAACCTGGATCTATTAGTTATATGAATTTGCTACCGTCTATATACAAAAAGTATATTTGAAACTAGTTATAGCATATTATATTAGTGTTTTTTGTATTTGTCATTAGATATACTAATAAATCAAAAAATATTTTTGCAATCATCGTAGATCGTATGTTGGGATTTTTTGCGCAGCCGAAGTTTGACAAAACGCCAATAAAAATAAGATCTTTATCACCCAATCACTTGAAAATGAATGTGACTGAAAAAATAAACAACACCACAAAAATATTGGAAATATGAACATAAGGTATTCCATCCAACCACCCACTTTATTGATTCACCAAAATATTGTTTACAACCGATCTCAACTATCGTTACAAACAAACGCAACTTGAATCAATAATCTTATTGAGAAATAGGTAGAGAATATCTAATGGCTAAACAATATGAGGAGAAAGATAATGAAGAACAATGGAAAATTTTTCCACCATATAATGAAGATCTCAACTAGGTCTTTTATAGAGTGAATTGCTTTATACCCAAGTAAACTTGACATCCAAGTAAACTTGCCACCCAAGTAAACTTGACACCCAAGTAAACTTGCCATCCAAGTAAACTTGTCATCCTAATTATCTTTATGTATAACAAATATCTATTTGGATAAGGGCTAAACATTCTTTGCCTTCACTTTCAAATATTCCACAAAAGTAGAAATTAATCTTTCCACCAAAAAAAATGGATCTACATAGAAAATTTGTTGCCTACAATTGTGATTTGCGTATCACAATTCTCAACACTCCACCTTGATACCAAATCACAACATCTCCTCCACTTAACACTAGCCAACTT
This sequence comes from Allium sativum, assembly GCA_030737875.1. Lineage (NCBI taxonomy): Eukaryota > Viridiplantae > Streptophyta > Magnoliopsida > Asparagales > Amaryllidaceae > Allium > Allium sativum. The sequence goes on along the minus strand of CM060916.1, from coordinate 888,555,312 downwards.
AGCTCTCACTTTCAACCTTCTTTTCTCAATTAACATCATTACAAACCTCCACCATCGCCTACTAATGGTGCACCTCCATCATCCGTGCACCACGCCAATAGCGATCTTCAAAAGCGTTTGTAATACCACAAAGACCTCTATCTTATCTTTGTGGATTTCACAACTCGACATCAATCTTCCGCTTGACATGATCTTTTCATCTCCGGGATCCCTCGAGCATCATCAACATCTAGGCCCTTATCGATAACATGATCCTCCATCTTAGGACCATCAGCAGTAACCATATTAACCTCTCCATCTTGCTATGGACTAGGTTCTTCAACCGTCACCCGCCTTTCATTGTTGACCACCGAACCGACCAAACTATATAGGTTTCCCTCCTCCAAAACTCTTCGCATCATCACACGACCACCGTTTTTCCCTCTCAAAACTCCACCTCGAGTCTCATAAGTGCAACCGCGGCGATCTAACTGACCGAGAGATATGAGGTTATGCGAACAACTGGGTATGTGCCTTACACCGGCCACTTCTCTCACCACTCCATCATGCATCTGGAACCTAATAGCTCCAACTCCACAAATTGGTAGTTTTACTACATTGGTCGCCTTTATCATGCTAACATTCTTCTCATATGAAGAAAAAAATTTCACATCACGACATATGTGAAAACTGGCTCCTGAATCCATCATCCAAGGCTCCACAACACTAAATAGGACATCACATGAAGAATCGCTTTCGATACCTTCAGCAAAACCTGCTTGTGCCAGATCACCATTATTATCACCTTGCACCTTCTTATCCCTCTGATAAGCATAACAATCATTGCGCTTGTGGTCTTTCTTACCACAGTAATGACAAATGATAGCACCTTTATCGTTAGCACCTTTCTTCTTCCTTCTTGTATCTTTCCCCGAGTCCCTTGCTACCATCGCCTCAGTTTGAACCGATTTCAACTCCGACCCTTTTCTCCTTAGCTCCTCATTCAAAAGACTGCTTCGAACCGTTTCCAAAGAGATAGTTCCATTAACATTGGAATTACTCAATGAAACAACCAAAGTCTCCTAGCTTTCCGAAAGAGAATTCATCAACAAAAGAGCATGCAACTCATCATCAAAATTGACCTTCATGTTTGCCAATTGATGGATGACATCCTGAAACTCGTTCAAATGCTCTGCGACAGACTTCTCCTCATCCAATCGAAGTTGCACCAACTTTCGAACCAGAAAAGCCTTACTTGTCGCACTCCTCGACTCATATAAAGATACTAACTTGTCCCATAACGCCTTCGCGGATTCACAACTAGCCACATGGTGGAATACGTAATCATCCAAATATTGGCGAAACAACGCAATCGCCTTTTTGTCTATTTTCTTCCATTTTCCCTCATCCATATTAGAGGGCTTCACCCCATCTCCATCAATGGGATCATACAAATCATTGAGATATAGAATGTCCTCCATCTTCGGGTTCCATATATCCCAATTCTTCCCATTGAAAATAGTCATCTTCGAAAACGTCATCATCTCCGACATTTCCAATCTTCAATTCAACAAACACTCCAAGTTATGCGATGATCTGAGCTCTGATACCAAAATGTTGGGGTTTTGTGTACAACGGAAGTTTGACAAAACGCCAATAAAAATAGGATCTTTATCACCCAATCACTTGAAGATGAATGTGATTGAAAAAATAAACAACACCACAAAAATATCGGAAATATGAACACACGATATTCCACCTAACCATCAAATTTATTGATTCACCAAAATATTGTTTACAATCGATCTCAACTATCGTTACAAACAAACGCAACTTGAATCAATAACCTTATTGAGAAATAGGTAGAGAATATCTAATGGCTAAACAATTTGAGGAGAAAAATAATGAAGAACAATGACAAATTTTTTCACTATATAATGAAGATCTCAACTAGGCCTTTTATAGAGTGAATTGCTTCATACCCAAGTAAACTTGGCATCCAAGTAAACTTGCCACCCAAGTAAACTTATCATCTAAATCATCTTCATATATATCAAATATCTATTTGGATAAGGACCAAATAATTTTTGCCTTCACTTTCAAATATACCACAAAAGTAGCAACAAATCTCTCCACAAAAAAATGGATTTACATAGAAAATTTGTTGTCTACAATTGTGATTTGTGTATCACAATTCTCAACATCGTACACTATCATCTTAGGCTAAAGCATATTTTAAATATATTCTTAGACTTATTACATCTTTGAATTATTATTTTTCAACATATGATAGGAGACTTGTATTTTGGGCTTGCAGAATCTTCGTGATTTACTGGAGCAATTCCCAGTATGTACTTTACCGTTCAAATGGACATCAGTATCCTTCTTGCAGATGCTCACAACCACATGTAACTAACAAGCTAATTCCCTCCATTATGATAGCTATTCGTATCGTTCGTATAACTTGTTATCCAAAGCTTTTTTCTACATTATGCTATGTTTTGCACGTTAACAATCTGTCAATTACTTGTGTTCATATTACAAATATAACTATTATCCCACTTTTAGCTATACACTTCGCTGTGTTTTCCACACTAGTAGGCTAATACGCAGTTGCACAGGATCTGTATAAAATATCTGTAACTTTAAGCTTTCTCTGGGTTAGAAGAAGTTACAAACTTTCTGTATAAAATGTGGAAATTCGGGTTAACTGTGGTTTTCTTTGTGTTATTTTTTCTCACTTTCACCAATATTTATGGATTTTCGTAAGCACATATAACTGGCATTGGACATAATAGTGCAATTTTTACTAAATTGATTTATTGTTGCGGTATCCTGTCATACGTCTTCCACCTGAGTTTATGCACTGTGCCATTGTTTGTACATGCTAGACCTGTCAAAATATGACCCTACCCATTTATCCCTAATTACAACCATGTTGGATCAACCCATTTATAATTTTTTATTAGATGGGTCATAAAAGGGTTGATCCTTTTTTAAAAGGGTTACAAATGGATAACCCACCTACCCATGTAACTTTGCTTACATACGAAGTCGCTATTTTTTCTGTAATATTAAAAATTGGGGAAAATTCCACATTTTCCAATATTAAAAATTGAGGAAAATAAAAGAACTATTTCTAAAAAAGGCAAAAATTATGAAATTAAAAGTAATAAAAGAATTATTCGAAAATAATAATTTTTAAAGTTAAAAAGGCCAAAATTACGAAAATACCCTTCATTTTGAAAAAAAATGAAAAAATCCAGAAAATTACAAAATGAAAAGTTAAAAAAGAATTATTTTAAAATAACGATTTTTAAAGCTAAAAATGCAAAAATTACGAAAATGCCCTACATATTGGAAAAGATGAAAAAATTTCAGAAAATCCAAAAAATTACGAAATGTAAAGTTAAAAAAGAATTATTCGAAAATTACGATTTTTAAAGCTAAATATGTCAAAATTACGAAAATGCCCTTCATGTTAAAAAAAGTGAAAATAATAATTAATTTAAAAAATCCATAAAAATCGTTATTTTAAAATAATTCTTTTTTTGTACTTTTCATTTCATAAATTTTGGATTTTCTGAAATTTTTTCATTTTTTTCACTTTTTCCAATATGAAGGACATTTTCGTAATTTTAGCACTTTCAGCTTTAAAAATCGTTATTTTAAAATAATTCTTTTTTAACTTTTCATTTCGTAATTTTCTGGATTTTCTGAAATTTTTTCATTTTTTTCACTTTTTCTAATATGAATGGCATTTTCGTAATTTTAGCATTTTTAGCTTTAAAAATCGTTATTTTAAAATAATTCTTTTTCTACTTTTCATTTCATAATTTTCTGGATTTTCTGAATTTTTTTCATTTTTTTCACGTTTTCCAATATGAAGGGCATTTTCGTAATTTTAGCATTATTAGCTTTAAAAATCGTTATTTCAAAATAATTCTTTTTTAACTTTTCATTTCGTAATTTTCTGGATTTTCTGAAATTTTTTCATTTTGTTCACTTTTTCAATATGAAGGGCATTTTCGTAATTTTAGCTTTGAAAATCGTTAATTTAAAATAATTCTTTTTTAACTTTTCATTTTGTAATTTTCTGGATTTTCTGAGTTTTTTTCCACTTTTTTCAATATGAAGGGCATTTTCGTAATTTTGGTCCTTTTAGCTTTAAAAATCATTATTTTCGAATAATTCTTTTATTACTTTACATTTCATAATTTTCTGGGTTTTTTGAAATTTTTTCTTTTTTCTCTCTTTTTCCGAAATAAAGTGTATTTTCGTAATTTTGACATTTTTAGATTTAAAAATCGTTATTTTAAACTAATACTTTTTAATGTGTGGGTTAAATGGGTAACCCACATAATATGTGGGTTGGGTCAGGTAAAACGTTTAGTTAAAAGAGTTAAAATAAATGGGTTGCAAAAGGGTTGGGTCAAATTTTGCTTGACCCTTATACAACCCTAAATGACCCATTTGACACCTCTAGACTACATGCAGTGTTCATTTAAACCACTGCCTCGACTTAAAGCCAAATCTTCTGAAAAGATGCTTTTGACAATTTTTCTCTGGCTCCTAATTATCTGTGTGTTTTTGGAAATATGCAAAGGAGATTAAAATTTCAACTAATGTTGCATATCATGCAAACGTATAAGTGAAAATAAATAGGACAGAAGGGTGGCCTAAGCGGAGGTCTCATATATTTCATCTTTATGCATGTTGATTAGTATCAATAGTAATTTTGTATGATATCCACGATATTTAAGAATTATAAGAAAACAATTCTTAATGGACATGTGGCTCAAATTATTTTTCAAAGTCCACGAGCAGCTCCTTTTGACTCCTGCAACTGCATTTTATTGCAGGAAGCCCCATAGCCACAACCGCCATAGCCGCAGTCGCCATAGCTGTCGGCCTCCGTATCATCATAGCAACCTAATGTAGCCTCTGCCTCGCTGGCCCTCTGTAACCATAGCTGCAACCGTCAAGGACAGAACCAAGGGGGGTAAGTAGGGGCCATGGCCCCCCCTTGATTTTAAAATATTAAAAAAATACCCTGTTAATACAAAAATGACCATTTTTATTAGTATTTTCACAATATTCTTATCAAAAACTTGATAATATGAGACATTATAGGTTGAAATTAAGATAAATTCAGCGTAAACTGATATTAAAAAAAAAATTGGTCTCCCCTCGAATCGGTCCCCCGCTAAGCCAATTCCTGGCTCCGTTCCTGGCAACCGTGTTAGCCATACTATTAACATATACTAAGTAACATATAGATACTACAGATTCCCAAGCCGAGAAGAAGGAACCAAGTACGTCGATGATACTGAGTAGTTTCGGGAACACAATTGACCTACATGACGCTATGAGCACTCCTCTATATCAAACATGCACATTTCTTCAGGTTTATTTTCTTATTTTTATTCCAGAAACACATGCATTCAACCATACAGAATTCAGAATTTTCAATGCTAGTTCAATGACACAGCATCTTTGTTAATTTATGCCATGGATGTGTTAATCTGATTCACGCATGTTTGTAGCCATCAATCATTGATTTATTGATTATTATCATCCAATGTAGTTGGTGGGTTCAATGAGAAGGAATCGGATTATTTTTATCATGGATTGACAATTATTACATTTCTTAGGGACATAGATGAGGCATGAAAAATCTGTGAGATAATTAATAAATTAATTAATGGTGTGTTATATGGTGAGGCTTTTCAGCAGTATAATAGCATTCTATACTTTGATATAAATGTTATATGGTGGGAATTTATATTCACATATTACAGAACCTTATGTTCCTCAACTTAGTCTGACTTAAACTTTTTATACATAATAACCATTAACATATATAATTGTAAATAATAATATTATGAATAAAACACTCAGTTCTGATTTTTTGTTGCAAACTCAATCATAAGCAATGATTCTGACTTGAATTTTTTGTATTTACAATATATAGTTTAAGATGTTGCATTGACTTCTTTGATGGATTATGTTCATAAACTAAATTATGAGATTTATATGCACCGTGGCGGTAATAATAACAGCAATAGCGGTGGTGATTCCACTTCACATAGATATGAAAGGTGAAGACATTCAGCAAGAGAATGAGTGTAACTGAGTGTATGTAGTGAGGCAATGCTTGTACAAATCAGTATTTTGTATACTTATTGTGTAACAGTGATAAACAGAAGTTTTTACTATTCAAAAGTGTAATAAAATATTTGTTTAAATAAAATATCTATTAAAAATTAAAAAAATTGATTTGAATATTTTAATTATCGTAAATATTTTATATTACAAAGGTGATCTATTATAACGTAGCCAAATACAACAGGCATGGCTTCCAACTCCAATGACTTCCCAAATCTCGCTTCCCCACCAGTCCCCTCCGCTCTGCCAATAGCTTCCTCTGTCCAGCCTCTAGCATCCTCCATCACGCCAGCGCAGCCCCACCCAGCCCCCTCCACCTCCCCGCTGGCTCCCGTTTTGCCAATTGTCCTCACCCGACCCTCCATTCTTGGCCCTCCACCACCCAACCAGCTTCGCCCCTCGTCGGGCAAATCATATGCCGCGATGGCAGCTCAACGTCCTCCCCATCCTCAGTCTCGTCCCTGTCCTTCCCCCCCTCGTCGACGTCTCTCTGCCTTCACCACGATACACTCGATGGTCTCTTTTCTAAAATCCAACGGTCGTTGCCTTCGATGTTCTGATCGTGGATATGTGTCGCACGTTTGCAGAAATGTTATGATTTGCTACATTTGCACTTATTCTGACCACTCAGCATCGCGTTGTCCCAACAAAAAGAGAAAAGATTTTGCGCGGGGTCCCAACACACAAGCTCGAATACAAAGTCGTCACGAATCAACTGTTCAGTCTGCGCGAGGAAAGTGGGTGCAGGCGTCACTTCGTAATCCTAATCTATGCTCAGACCATAATTACTCTCAAAAGGAAAAATCTAACTCTTCCCTTAAGACACTCTCTTCTCCACTTACCACTCATAACCCTAAATCTTCATCCACAACTTCCCTTTCATTCCAAATAATGTCTAACCCACACCGCTTCATAACTGGCACTATTGTGGATGGATTATGGACAACACAACAAGTGGAGAAAGCTCTGACCTCGTCGCTCAACTACGACAGGTGGGCCATTTGGCTTATTGAGGACAATGTTTTCCTCATTGACTGCCCGAATATCGAAACCAGAAATCACGCCCTCTACCTCAGGCTTCTCTACCGCTCAGGTGCAAGCCTCCTCCTCCAACCCTGCCCTGATCAACACTTCCCCCCTCAGCCCACCCTGCTACCCGAGTCGTGGGCAAGAGTTAAAGGCTCCCCCGAGTTTCTCCGCTACAATGATGAGGCGATCAAAGAGGCCCTCAAACCAATCGGTCTCTTCATGGGGGTTGAAAATTGTGACTGGTCCAACGTTGACCACCGCTTTTTGTACGTAAAAATCCAATTTTTTGAAGGAATCAGTGTTGTAACTCACTATGTAGCATACCTCAACAACAAAAATGTCAAACTTTGTGTTGAAAAATGGGAACACGCCCACCCCTGCGAGAAACCAGAGACGCTTTTGATGGGCATTGACTACGATTATGACGGCTACCTTTTCCATGATATAACACCCCCAGCTAGCCCTCCACAGGATGATCGCCAAGATGTTATGCTAGAAGAAGCAAACCTAATCATTCCCTGCAATCAGCAATCTCCTCTAGACGCCTCACTTGTGCAGCTTCACAGCGTTACTAGAGACAACTTCACACCCAGATGGGACCCCGTCGCTGACTTCGACCTCTCCACGCCTCTACACCTCCAGATCCAAGGCTCACCAGAACCAGAACCAGACCGCCAGGCGTCCAGCACCCCACATCTCACCCCAACTGACGTTCGCAGAAGTGCTAGAATCAACCGTGCCAGATCACTTCCTGGAGACCCTGGTAGTTTTTGTGAAACTGTCGTCTTTTCTTCTGCTAATAAACTGTTAAACAAAAAATTAGCTAAATGCATGGGTGTGAGTTTGCGTGATGAACACTATAGTGCCATGCAAACTTTAGAAACACAGAGAATTAACCTTTCCCAATGAAAATAGTATCATGGAATGTCAGAGGTCTTAGGGAGCCCACAAAACAACGCGCCGTCAACCTGATCCTGTCCCCACTCCGTATTGATATCTTACTCCTACAAGAATCCAAACTATCCAACCCTTCTCCTGCAATTTTCAGAAATACTTGTGGCCCTTTTTTATCCGGTTGGGCCCACGTTGATGCCATTGAAACACGTGGTGGTTTAATTACTGCATGGGATGAAAACACATGGTCTCTTCGTCATTCTGTCTCACATGCATCACTTCTTCACGTAACTCTCCAACACAATCAGACAAATACCACTTACCATTTCACCAATGTTTACTGTCCAACCGACTACCATGAGCGTGAAGAGATCTGGACCCTCTGTGAAAATTTATCTTCCCAAATCAATGGCCCCTGGCTCATCGGAGGCGATTTCAATACTACTCGTAATTCCCATGAAAGAAATTCTGGAAACTTCTCACAAGACTCTCTGGCCTCAATACTTTCATCCAATCCTGTTACCTAATTGAACCTCCTATTACCAATAGATTATTCACCTGTACAAACCGCCGCGTCGTCCCATCATTAGCCAAACTTGACCGTTTCCTATTCAATCTTCTCTGGGAAGACACCCACCCCCTCTCTCTCGTTTCTGGTCTAGCTACGGTCTTGTCAGACCACTGTCCCTTGCTGCTGGACCCTTGCTCGATCGCTCCCACGAAGCACCCATTCAGATTTGAGAAGCTATGGCTCCTTGAACCCACCTTTGATGCCTATGTAAAACATATTTGGGCCCAACCTACACATACTACCTATCCCATCGCCTCCATCATCACCAAACTTTGTTCCCTTCGCAAAATCATTCGTCCTTGGGCTAGATCGGTCTGGGGTTCGATTAAAACCAGAATAAACTCCATCCAAGATGAAATCCTCTCCCTGAACATCATCCAAGAATCACGCCCTCTTATCGACCTGGAAATAGCTCATCTTAATGAATTAGAATCAGAATTAGATCGTCTAATAAAACAAGAAGAAATGGGATGGAAACAAAGAGCCAAAGCAAAATGGATTGATGAGGAGATAGAAACACCGCTTACTTCCATCGAATTGCTAATGGCCATCGTCGATCCTCTTATATCTCTGAAATCCATCATGCCAATTCAATCTACACCGACCCCTTCGATATCTGCCTCCTCTTCACCAATTTTTTCCGTGATATTCTTGGCAAACCTTCCCCTCCTCTCCCAACCATAGATTGGAATTTACTTTACCCTTCCCCTTCTCCCATTAACATTGACTCTCCTTTTGCTGAAGACGAAATTTGGGCTGCGATCAAGTCTATGGCGGACGACAAAGCTCCTGGGCCAGACGGTTTTGGCCCAGCCTTCTTCAAACACTTCAGGCCCACTATCAAACATGACATCATCTCCATGTGTTCTGAATTCCAATCCAACCCATCCTCCATTGCCAGACTAAACTATGCCAACATTACCCTCATCCCCAAATCTGGAGGTGCCACCTCCTTATCCTCTTTCCGCCCCATCAGCCTTCTCAATACTACCTTCAAAATTATAACCAAAGTTCTTGCAAATAGACTGCAATCCTTCATTGATTCCCTCGTTGGTCCAGAACAATTAGCCTTCATCCTCGGTCGTAACATAATGGACTGTGTTAGCGGCCACGCAAGAAGCCATTTCCTACTGCCACTTTACATCCACTCCAGGTGTCCTTCTAAAACTTGATTTCTCCAAAGCTTTTGATTTCATAGACTGGAACTTCATTCTTGAGCTTATGTCTCACTGAGGATTTCCACCTAAATGGTGCAGCTGGATTAAATATATTCTGAACACAAGTTTCTCCTGTGTCTGTGTCAATGGAGAATCGGGAGGCCTCATAAAATCGAACCGTGGACTCAGACAAGGAGATCCCCTCTCACCTCTTATTTTTGTCCTTATCGCCGATGTTTTCAACCGCATGATTAAACTGACCATATCCAAAAACTTCCTCCATGGTCTCTGTCTGCCAAACCATGGCCTCATCATCTCAAACCTCCAATTCGCTGATGACACCATTCTCTTCTTCTCCCCCTCCCCCTCCCACATCCACTGTCTAAAAGTACTCCTATACACATTCGAACTCATTTCTGGGCTTTCTATAAATTACAGCAAAAGTTCCATCATCATGCTAGGAAACTCAAATGATCTTGGTCCCTCCATCTCTGGTTATCTAAATTGTAAGTTAGATCAATTTCCGATAAACTATCTTTGTGTCGCTTTGCGTCCAACGAAACTCCTAAAATCAGACTGGCTGCCCCTCATCGCAAAAATCAAACATCGGCTGGCTGCTTGGAAAGCCAATTCTCTATCTTCGGCTGCTCGACTCACTCTAGTCAAATATGTTCTGTCCTCAATCCCCTCCTACTGGATGTCATTTCACAAACTTCTGTCTTGGGTAATTTCGAAAATTGATACCCTTCGTTGCTGCTTCCTTTGGAATGGAAGAGGAATCAAACACCTAATTAATTGGCAAACATGTTGCATGCCCCATGAACACGGTGGACTAGGTATTCCCAACCTTTCCCTCTTTAACCAAGCATTGCTGGCTAAATGGATATGGCATATAATCTCCCTTGGTAACCTCGTTTGGAAGGATTGGATTTTATCCCGACATTATGACTCGAATCCCCATCTTGTTCTTCACTGTTCACCGTCAGCCAGGCCATCACCTTTCTGGGCTGGAGTAATTTCCACGATCCCTAGAATCAAACCTCTTTTCCATGTTGATTTAGGTTCTGGAGAACGATGCCTCTTCTGGTTCGATATTTGGCGTAGTCACCTACCTCTTGCAAAACTTTTTCCAAATATTCTCTCCTCAAATGATGGGCCTTTCTTCTCTGTTTCAAATGTTTTGGGCTCTGGCCCAAATAGCTTATATCCTTCGGGCCTATTTGATTTGCATACCTTTTCTGCTACACAACAAATCCAGAATCTTATTTCCCATGTAAACCTTTCTTCTGAGCCCGACAAATACTCGTGGGCTCTCAGCCATAACAAATCCTTCTCCGTCTCCTCTTGCTACTCTTTCCTTTCTCACCCTGGACGCATCTTCTCCTTTCCTCATCTTTGGAAATGTCGACTGTCTCCATGCATGATCTTCCTACAATGGTGCCTGGTGCACAACCGAGTCAACACCAAAAACAGGCTTTTCACTCTCCACATGATCGATAATCCCCAATGCACTTTCTGTAATTCACATGATGAAACTATCGAGCACCTCTTCTTCCATTGTAATTTCTCCTATAGAATCTGGGCTGCAACTAGTTCTTTCCTCCTCGGCTTTGTCCCCGTTGTCACCTCGTTCTTCGAATACTGGCAACACAATCCACCTGATCAACTGCTCGACTCCTTTTTGACGATTTTTAGTTGGGGCATCTGGACTGAGCCTAATGCTCATATCTTTAACAATAAAAAGAGACATTACTACGACACATGTAGCTTCATCCTTTACCATTTTGAAACATATACAGGTCTTTCAAGGCATGCCCGCTTCAGGCACACCCTTCGAGCACCTCCTTCCCCAGGCACTCAGTGCAGTAGCTCAGCTCACCGTGGATGATCCACTGGACCGCATCTTGTTGTCCAGTCTGCGCTTTTGCTTAATGTGTATGATGGTTAATGGTGTAGTTATGATATTATGCTGTTGGTTTTGATGTTTTGCCTAGCTACTCTATGTAAAATAACTACCTAGACTTCTTTTTGTGGATGCTCACCGCCTGTATTATGCGCCACTAGTTGGGCCTGTCATCCATCCTACTTTATTATTATTATATAAATGCTAATCGGCTGTGTAGCAATGTGCTACACATCCGTCTTCCTCAATTTTTTTTATTATTATAGAGTCTACTGCAATGGTGATTGATCGTTGTAAAAAGGTAACCAATTACAATGTGGCTTAATACAAGGGTTGAAATGTCTCTTGCGAAAACCATATTACAACGGGCAATGACCGCTGGAAAAGAAGACCTGTTACAACGAGGGCTAATACAACGGCCGCATTTCCCGTTGTGAAAACCTTATTACAATAGGCATTGCCTATTGTAAAAAGTCTGTTTTGTCGTAATGATAAAATTATGAGTAAATAATATTTTTGGTTGTTCAACTGAATCTTGAAAATATAGAATATTCATTAGTAATCAATATTTCAATGTAAAATTTATTTTAATATGAAGTGTTAGTTGTTTTAATGAGATCATGGATATTTTGTAAATTTGGGTATTAAAGATGTATGTTTTAGAAATTGTAAAATAAAAAAGGGGGGGTGTTGTGTTATAAATAAAAACAATGTTTGAAAATAGTTGAGTAAAATTTATTGAGTGACAATATAATAGTGAGTTTGGAGTTTAATTGTGAAATTTGGAGCAAGTGGGTACTTAACCATATTAAATATGAATTTTGGTGGAAATACCTTCAAATTGGGGTTAATTTACACAAAATAAATTCAAACACTATGTATTGGTTATTAAGTGTGAAATTTGGCCTACTGATGGGAGGGAAAATCGGCACATGCGTGTAGATTTTTGCTACAGCGAGGTTGTGTAATGGAGTAGTACTTGCTGCCTTTCTAGTCATCATCATGTCTGAAGTTTTACTTGCTTTCAATGGTGTAACGTACACTGTATATTTGTACTTTGTATACATCTACCGTTGTATTTTTTTTGTACATGAATGTAACTCCACTACCTTGTGTAGTATGAAATGATATGTGATTTAATAAAAGGGTTTGTTATTGATACTCCAATTTATGTTAAGGGGAGGCCAAATTTTAAGGATACTCTACTTTTTTTTAATTGTTAAGGGGGGTCAATGTAAGTAGCTATTTTTTTTTTTTTACTTTTTGCACTTTTACCCTTATTTTTTTAAAACTTACACACCGTAAAAACATCAAACCCCTAAATAAAAAAAATCCTAAATCGTTTAATTGCAAATAACGTTAGAGAATAGCTGATATCAAATACATACGATTTAATAAGCTGGAATTAATAAATTAAATAAGATCTTACTATCTCATCACTCTGGTCAACTCCAACATAACACTGACTCTCTTGTGTCAATATCATATTGTTTTCTTTTTCGATCATGTGTTTTGGTTAGAGTTTGATTTCTCCACAACTAATGGTGTTGATTAACCATTAAAAATTAGATTAATGAACGGAAGAGTGAAATTAAGTCTAAATGGGTAATAAGGTAAAATTATCCTTATTTGTTAAGGGGCTACTTCGCTTATTGGTACCCACCTTAACATTTTTTTAAAAAAAAAGAAAAATTAACCCTCCCTTAACAATATTTGGAGTGTCAATAACAATGCCCTTAATAAACTCCTTGTGTAGAGTCGAATTGTAGTCTAGTAAATTTGCTAGCCTGAGTGATGTTAGCATGTTAGATAGAGTGATCGGACCACTATAAACTCCGTAGGTGGTGGACGGTCCACCTTAAAAACAGAATAGCTGATTGTCTACAAACAATCACCTATATTATACTGATTTTTATTATTGGTCATAATAAAAGGTTTTTGCGGTCACCTTAAAAATCGGACAGCTTTGCCAAAAAAGTGTTTTGAAGCTAAATTTGTACTAAATAAAATGATTGGGATAATTGAATTTTAAATTTAATCTTTGAATGTAAATAACTTAAATAAATGGAAAATAAAGTCTTATAAACCTTATAAGGTGAAAATTTGGATAAAATATGTATTTATACGTTTTGAATGCAATTTATTGAAATGAATTGCAACATACGAGCAAACAAAGAATTTTTGAGCAAATCACGTTTTTCTGAATATAACCGAGTTAAGAGAAAATTGTAAAAATGTAACTTTTGATGTAAAATCAATATTTGTATGTTAAAATAATATTAGCATGAATGTACATATTTGTTTGGGTCAAAATATTATGTTTTGTGCAATTTTAACATCAACTTGTAGGTTTTGTACGTAAAGTGAAAAATATAAATTTTGGATGTAAACTTGTAAAGGCTGGTAGTAAACTAAATAATTGTGTGCTAAAATAATATTTGTATGTTTGTAAGATTATTTTTATTAAAACAAAGCAATTTGTAAAAAGAAAATGGTGTTAACAAATTATGTTTTTAACCAAAGAAGTAAAAATTTAATATTGTAGGGGAAATTTAATTTTGTATCAATATGATCAAATTTGTGTTAAAAGGGGTTAAAAAATGTTTTCAAAACATGTTTGTGTATTTTTATGAAGTTTCATAATGTGAATATTTGAAAACCTAAGCTAAAAAAATTATGTAGACCAGTGAAGAAATAGTGTAAAACAATGTTAATAATGTTATTATACTTAACAAAGCCTCAACTAGTCACTAATCACCCTGATAAGGCTTTAATTGAGCCCATTAACTAATCTTTATTTGGAATAAAGATCTAGAGAAGTAAAACTAACATACCTTCTCCTCAAAACACTTTCCTTATAAAAAAAGAATAAACAGAGAAAGGGGGAACATATCCCCTTCTTCTCATGTCATCTCTAAATTCAAAACAAAATGAGAAAATAGCTTGCTAACTTATTTCTATAGGTAATTAGCAACAAAATTTTGATTTTTTTTAAACATTAACTTAGATTTGATGAATGTTTATTTATAGTATGTTCAATTTCTTTGCATGTGTCTATATCTTCAATATATATATGTTATTGAAGGTTTTTGGTGCCCTAAGTTCCATCTTCTTTGCAAAAATATTCTTAATGTGCTGCTTCAAATCAAGGTGAGATTACTCTAATGTATTCTAACTTGAATAAAGTGTGTAGTGGTAAAATTTGACGATTTTCAGTGATGTTTTGCTACTATAAACGTGTTTTCCTGAATTGCCGCAAACATGGCCTGAGTTCATGCTTGAGACAGCATAAATATATCGCTTGTGTTTCCTATTGGAATCCATCAATTCTTTCCCAATCAAAAATTAAAGTGTTCTACTAAGTGAATACCAATTTTTAGTTCAATCTGAGGTCGTTGGTGTTGGGGTTTTGTGCGCAGCGGAAGTTTGACAAAACACCAAAAAAGATGGATATTTTTAACCTAACCACTTGGAGATGAATGTGACCAAAAAACAAACAACACAAACAATATCGAAAATACAAACACACTATATTCCATCCAACCACCCTCTTTATTGATTCACCATTAAAAAAAATTACAACCAATCTCAACTATCGTTACAAACAAGCACAACTTGAACAAATAACCATATTGAGAAATAGGTAGAGAATATCTAATGGCTAAACAATTTGAGGAGAAAGATAATGAAGAACAATGACAAATTTTTCACACGTAATTAAGATGTTAACAAGGCCTTTTATAGAGCGAATTTCTTCATACCCAAGTAAACTTGATCCCCAAATCATTTTCATATATGCCAAAAAAAAATATTTGGATAAGCACCAAATACTCCTTGCTTTAAATATCCCATAAATATAGCAACAAATCTCTCCATAAAATATGCAAAGATAATTTGTTGCCCACAATTGTGATTTGCATATCACAAATCTCAACACTCCACCTCAATACCAAATCACAACATCTCCTCTAGTCAACACCGGACAACTTAGTTCTCACTTTCAACCTACTTTTCTCAATTAACATCATTACAAACCTCCACCATCGTCCACTAATGGTGCACCTCCCTCATCTGTGCACCAAGCCATATCGATCTTCAAAAGCGTTTGTAATACCACAAAAACCTCCATCTCGTCTTTGTGGATTTCACAACTCAACATCCATCCTCTGGTTGACATGATCTCTTCATCTCCGGGACCCTCGAGCATCATCAACATGTAGACCCTTGTCGATACCATGATCCTCTAACTTAGGAGTATTGGCAGTGACCATATTAACCTCTCCACCTTGCTTGGGACTAGGTTATTCAACCGTCACTCACCTCCACTGTCGACCACCAAACCGACCAAACCAAATAGGTTTCCCTCCTCTAAAACTCCTCGCATCATCACATGACCACCCTTCTTCACTCTCAAAACTCCACCTCGAGTTTCATAAGTGCAACCGCAGCGATCTAACTGACCGAGAGATATGAGGTTATGCGAACAAGTGGGTACGTGCCTCACACCAGCCACATTTCTCACCACTCCATGCCTCCAAAACCTAACTGCTCCAACTCCACAAATTGGTAGCCCTACTCCATTGGCCGTCTTTATCATGCCAACACTCTTCTCATATGAAGAAAAACTTTTCACATCTCGATATATGTGAAAATTGACTCTTGAATCCATCTTCGAGGGCTCCACAACACTAAATAGGACATCACATGAAGAATCACTTTCGGTACCTTCAGCAAAGCCTGCTTGTGCCTCATCACTATTTTTATCACCTTACACCTTACACCTTCTTCTTCTTCTTCTTCTTCGTATCTCATATATATGAATAGCAATCATTGCGCTTGTGTCCTTCCTTCTTGCAATGAAAACAAGTGATTGCACCTTTACCCTTAGGTCCCCTTTTCTTCCAAACGGTATCCTTCGATCCCCTTGCTACCATCGCCTCACTTTGAACCGATTTCAACTCTGACCCTTTTCTCCTTAGCTCTTCATTCAAAAGACAGCTTCGAACCATTTCTAAAGAGATAGTTCCATTAGCATTGGATTTGCACAATGAAACAACCAAAGTCTCCTAGCCTTTTGAAACAGAACTCATCAACAAAAGAGTCTACAACTCATCATTAGAATTGACCTTCATGTTTTCCAATTGATTAACGACGTCCCGAAACTCGTTCAAATGCTCTTCAACCGACATTTCCTCATCCAACCTCAGTTGTGCCATCTTTCAAACCAGAAAAGAATTACTTATAGCACTCTACGATTCATATAGCGATACTAATTTGTCCCATAATGCCCTCACGGATTCACAAGTAGCCATATGGTGAAACACCGGATCATCCAAATATTGGAGAATCAATGCAATCACCTTTTTGTCAATTTTCTTCCAATTTCCCTCATCCATATTCGAGAGCTTCTCCCCATCTCCATCAATAGGATCATGCAAATCATTAAGATATAAAACGTCCACCATCTTCGGCTTCCATATACTCCAATTCTTCCCATTCAAAATAACCATCTTTGAAACGACATCATCTCCGACATCTACATTCTTCAATCCAACAAATACTCTAAGCTATGCGATGATCTGTGCTCTGATACCAACTGTTGGGATTTTATGCACAGCGGAAGTTTGACAAAACACCAAAAAAGATGAATCTTATTCACCAAATCACTTAAAGATGAATGTGATTGAAAAACAAACAACAACACAAATAATATCGAAAATATGAACACACGATATTCCACCCGAACACCCTCTTTATTGATTCACCAATATAAAATTATTTACAAATGATACCAACTATCATTACAAACAAGCACAACTTGAACCAATAACCTTATTGAGAAATAGTAGAGAATATCTAATGGTTAAACAATTTGAAGAGAAAGGTAAAGAAGAATGATGGCAAATTTTCTACACCTAATGAAGATGTTAACTAGGCCCTTCATCGAGTGAATTGCTTCATACCCTGGTAAACTTAACACCCAAATTTTCTTCATATATGCCAAAACATTATATGGATAAGCATCAAATAATCCTTGCCTTAATATCCCACAAATATAGCAACAAATCTCTCACAAAATCTACATAGATAATTTGTGTAATAACCCGTAATTTTGGAACCAATTTAAAATGTACTTTTAATTGATTTGCATGAAAATTAAATATTTTATATGATTTATTTTGAGAATTAACGATTTAAAATTTATTTAAATTGAAGTTAGAACATAGGAATTTAAAATTTAATTAGAAAGAACTCGTAATGGCGCGGTAGTTTGAAAATTCAATTTTCGACTTTGAATGAATGTACAGAATTCAATATGAAATATATATATATATGTATATATAATATATAGCCCTTAAAAATAGTTATTTTGCAAACGATCCCCGTTTTCGACGAAACCACTTTTATTGGATCAAGAATGTCAAATTATTGTCAGATTTAAAATTTCAAGTTGTTTGGAAATAGTATATGAGCACAATAAATTTAAACGTGTTTTCAATTTCATTTTAGAATTAATAAAGGGTCCGTTTGTCATAGGTCCCTATTAAGTTTCAAAATTAGGCTCACATCCGGTTCAACTTTTCATGTAAATTAGGTCCCTATTTTTTGAAAATTCATTAAAAAAATATAAAAAAATCACGTAAATTCATAATTAAATAAAACATGTTCACGCCAAAAAAATCAGGTGGAAAATCAATCAACAAACACGTCAAAATCAAAAAACACACAAAACAGCGAAAAATGCAATAAAATGCATGAAAACATGCACATATTTCAAATAGTTGCATACATATATGCAACTATTTCAATTCCGCATCATACAGCAGCATATATGCATACATGTATGCAAATTATCCGAAATACATGCATGATTTCATGCATCTATTCGATTTCTGCATGGAAAGCACGCATGCTTGCATATGTGTATACGAGTATGTAGTTATGCAGAAAATATACATTCAAGTATGCACATATTGTCACGCCTTCGGCTTTCAACACATTACTGCATACAAGTATGCAGCTATTTTGAATAACAGCATACTTGTATGCAATTATTCAGCAGCCTTGCCGATCTTTTTTGCATGTGTATTTAAAATTGCATACATGTATGCAACTTTTTTTTTTCAGTTTGCGTGGGCTCCTGGGATTATTTCCAGAATTTAGAAAAAAAAATTTATGCATGAGCGCATTTTTTTTGCCAGAAATTGAAAAGGGCGAAGGGGACTTGAGGAGCAGGTGAATGGACCAAAATTTTTGGGCGGCATCTATTTTTAGGGACCAGAAACATATATAAAAAGCGGGGGGACGTGGCGTGAATTAACTTTGGTTTTAGGGATGTGTCCCTAATTTTCACATTAATAAACCAGTTAAAAATGCCATTTTTCAAACAGTCTCCAAATTGGACAAAATTAATTTTGTTAGGACCGTATCATCAAAACATAGCTAGATTTCAATATTCGTAATTTTCGGAGTCCGTATGTGCCCCCGGTAAATTAAAATGTACGTTGAAACTCAATATTGAATGTTATATTAATTTATATTTTAATTTTGGTAAAACCTAATCGAAACAGTCGAATTGGCTTACAAAACATATTCCATTGTGTCCGGAATGGGGTTATTTAGCTAAGAACGACAGTCGTTGGGTTTGATTTGGAGTTCAGAATCAGATCGTGATAATTTTTTGAATTTAATATTAAATAAATAAATAAATAAATATAAACATTCACATTCAAAACCCTAGCCCCTTCATAATTTCTACGCTGCCTCCACTCCAAGAACGGCCAAAATCATCTTAAATTCGCAGCCCAATCCCTTCTTATCCACTTAATATAATTCAAATCATTCAAAGGAAAAATTGAAGGCAATGTGATCTAGATCTTCAAAGGTAGTGATCGATTTTAATTTGATGAGGTGCTCGAATTTGTGGCTAGGAGTGATGTCATGGCATGGAGTCGAGACATTTTTACTTATGTGGATGATGGATTGCGAGGCGCCTCGGATATAGGACTATATGCTCATAGGGTCGACATCTAACCTATTTGTAGGTCCGATAGGACCAAGAAACGTATTGTTAAGGAATAACCAATCCACTAGAGTAAGTATGGACCGGCCCTACCGTTCCCAGAGCTCACCAACGTCCGAATCCTGAGGCATTTGCTAGAGTGTCTCGAGTCAGTGAGGAATCCCTTGCCTCGACTCATAGATGGAATCCAATTTCCAAAACGTGACTTTTCCATTTTAGTTGTAAACCTATATGGCGACATAGTAGGATGGGGTACTATGCCGCCTAAGATTGATACTTTTATATTTGAAGTTGTTTTGACACTATGCACTTATAGTAATGTCAAAATGATTTATTTTAAAGCGTACCAAGCATGTTTGGCTATTATAAGGTAAAACTCTATCCTCCGGCTTGCGTTGAATTGTGTGATGGGCCCTGAGTCTTATAATAGCTTCATTTTTCCAATTGCATTGCATTGTTTATAAATTTTTTTTGTTTCAAGCTTTGGTATTCATATGGAGTAAAACCGTTCCATGACATACGTCGTCGTCCCGTGATTTACCCTGTTTTAAAAGTAAAATTTTAATAACTGTTTTAAGTTCTCACACTAGCCCCATGACTGACCTGGAGTTTATTGTTTTCACCTAAACTCTGGGTGCCCATATTTTCCACACGGGCACCTAGTAGTTTTGGTTTTGCAGATTTCTATCTAACAGGATCCTGGTTTACAGCTGGAGCTATATTCAGAAAGCTTTGTATCCGTTTATCTCTTTAAGTTGTGGTAGTTGATGTATTTCCCTGTGCATTGTATTTATACATTTTTATTTCCGCTGCTATGTAAATTTTTGATCTCTAATATTATTTTTCTGCTGCGTAATATATATTCGTACTCTGATACTCTTTTACTCTGATGTAAATTGTTGTAATAGCAATGAAATGTTCTCGTGTTTGTGTTCCGATGAGTCGTGTTCTCAAAGCAATCCGGGCTCTTCCATCTCCTCGGGGATCGGGGAAGTTTGGATCGTTTCAATTTGTTGCCCACAATTATGATTTGCGTATCACAAATCTCAACAGTTGGGTCATCTGTTTCCTGCCTGTAAGTTGAACCCCAGAGGGTTTCCGGACTGGGCAGTGTCCAACGTGGCTTAACTCCATGTTTGAGACTTTATATCTTTTCCATTTTATGTCGTAATTTCGTGAATATTTTTCCAGTTGATAGATATATTGTTCTACTTTGTGCTATTAAATTTTAGATCATTCTGATGTCACAGAGGTTCTTTAGATTCCGAGAAGAAGAGGGCTCCTGGTCGGTCAGTTGTTGATGTCGCATAGGTATAGCTTTAGCTTTTGAAGTTCTTTCCTTTTCCTTGGATTCCATTAATAATTAGGTTTCCCATATTACAACAATTCTCCTCTTTTCCAAAGACGTGAGTTGCAGTTATGTTTTTAGATATTGCATTTAGAAATTTAGGGGAAAAACTCAAGGAGCCTGGCTTAGCGAAAACAATTTTAATAAGGGACTTTGAATGTTATTGTATTAAGCGTACGTTTTCTTTGACTCTGTCTGTGAACTGTGTTGATTTTGATTTTTGATGGTTTTATGGTGTTGTGGTAAATTATTAGTATGGAGTGGAATCTATGGTGTATGTGACTTGATAAAAGTTATGTGATTGTTCTTATTTCCTTGGGACGTGTGATGTAATTAGCATATACTTGATCTTTGTAATTTACGTATTACGATATTTTGTCTTGTATGTGGTTAGCAGGACTCGTTTCGGACCCCCTCTTCACCTCTTAGGGAGGAAGGTCCGAACATCGTTGGTTGTAAAGGTATTTTCGATGATGCTCCCCTGTCGGGTTATAAAAAGATGTATTACCTCCAGAAGGTGACAATCACAAATTTCAAGGAATAATTGTCCTATTTGGAAAGGCAACTAAAAGAAAAAGATGAAGCTATTCGCAATTTACAATGTAATTTAGCAACAAAATCCTCCGAGAGCTCAGATGCGGTGGTTGGTAGATTATACCAACAAATCAATAAGTTAGAGAATGAGTTGAAGAAAGCTAAAGGGGACTGCGCTTCTTTGGAATTCGCTTTACGAAACCCTGATTCAGAATGAGAGATTTTTATTGTATGTTTGGGATGTGAAAATTTTATTTCTTACAACGATGATTGTGTCTGTGTAATGGTTTACGTCATGGCCTCTAGTGGAACTGTCAGTGTGTCGTGCGATTTTTATGATGTATCGCTTTTGTCAGAAACAATATTATTGTGTCCCAAGGGTGTTGTAATGAGTGGAAATCTACTTGTGCTAAGTGCCAGTAAAAAGTTCCTTTATGAAACAATTATCCTTGAAACATTTCTAATGAAAGATCGCTTAGAACAAAAAGGGATAGTCTGTCATAGGACGCTATTAGAAATGTTTGTAATCTTCTTCCCAATTGTTCCTTGAACCGGTGTTACGGTATGATGTCGTTTTCAGAATTATCTAAAGGACTGATATTTCGAAAAGAAAACCAACTAATGAACATATAGGTTAAAGACACTTCCCTGAGAGGGTTATAAGCCCATCCTCGGTAGCAAACCTTGAGCCCTCACTTGGGTTTCTGTGAGAGGCAAGCAATTCTTTCTTGTTTGGATCAGGAATTGGGTTCTTTTTAGCTTTGGTGTAACCGTGGTGACATCGTAACCCCATATCCGGCGGTGATATTCTTCAGGATCGTCTCGGGTTTTGGTATCGGTATGTTACACTACCGGCTTGCTTTAGGGCTTCGTTGAGAAACCAATTCAGCCCAGATTCGGCTATGAATATATAGAGGACCGGAACCCCTTCCGGTATTTGTGAAGATCTGAATAGACCCAGATTTGGGTATTAATATAGGAGACCGGAACCCCCTCCGGTATTAATGAAGAGCCGAAACCACCCAGATTCGGGTATTTAAAGATTAAAGGTCGGGAACTCTTTATAGATTTGTCGTTTTGGTTTCCGTTTTGGATTCGATTGATGAAGCAGAGGTTGTGCGTGCTTCTCGAGCCTCCCCTTGGGCTTTTGATGTAAAAGCAAAGGATGTACGTGCTTTGTTGGCCACTCTCTAGGCCTATGCGTCCGGAGCGCTTGGATAGCTTATCCACAAGTAGGGCCTAAGGACTTACCCGACCTCCCTCCAGGAAGCGCCTTATCCTGACCATTATAGGCGATGATAAGGTCTTCAAAACTTAGACGGGGCCATCATAGGCATAGACTAAGGTTTACACTTTTGATGCTCTATACGGACCATTGTAGGTTCTGATAGAGGCTTATACGCCACCCCCCTCCGAGTGGTGCCCTATAGTGACCATTGTAGGCGATTATAGGGGTTTACGTTCCCTTCTGTGGGTAACGCGGAACATGAACAGAGGTAGGACGTGCGCTTCTGTGAGTAGAGGTAGGATGTGCTTAGTTTTAGCAGTGGCAGGGCATGCTAATTTTAGATGCACCGTCACGACCATCTCTGGTGTGAAACGACGTCTTATGCTTTTGATGATTTAACCCTGCCCCCTTTGACTTGGGCATGGAGAAAGACTAACATGTCGCCCCTCCGCGGGATGTCTCATCCTGACCAATTTGGCAATTACGAGGGATTTATTCCATTTACAGTCTGACCCCTTTCGGGTTTCCTTGTGACTTCTGGGAAGAGGGCTTTCCATAACCTTATATTATGTTTGATAATCATTTTCCCAAGGATTCTTACCGAATTCACCTCCATCCTTCCATAATTTCCCGTAATTGGCCTTGGTTAACAAATCTAATGATGGTTTCCCTGATGGTTCTGCAGTGATTAGTCTCATGTCTATTCATCAGTCGGTAATGGCAGTAAGGCCCTCCCATTTTCCTTTCGCATTTGGGCTTCTTCTTTATGAATGCCCAATAGCTGAGTTCTTGTTTGGTTAGGAAGTAAACGTTCTCCATCGAAGTAGTGAGATAATATTCTTTGGGTACCCCCGGCGTACATTTTTCTCTTTGCAGCGGGGGTTTAATCCTCCTATGGCCTAACCTAGTTGTGGTGTTCATACTTTCGTTCTTTCCTCCCGGAACATATTGAGATTGAGGTGACATCTCTTTAAAACATTTGTTGGCGAAGTGGTTGAAATCGTCCATTATCTCTCGTTCGAGTGTCATTCCTTTAACTTGCCCGTAGAGAGCATTCTTTAGGTGAGAAAAAACACTAGTATCCTCTGATGTAGATCCATTGGGTGGGAGGGCTAAGGTTTGTCCTATGTGGGAAAAGCTATCATCCCCAGTATCATGAGCACGTAGTTCCATTTTTTTCTTCCACTTCATCACCCGTAAGGCTTCTTCTCTTAACTTTTTCTCTTCCATCACCCTAGAGCTGGTGGTTCTTGACTTATCCGCTCAAGATCCTGAATACCTTCATCTAGGTCTCTTACTCATAACTTTGCTTCTTCAAAGCTAGTCCAATCTGGGACAGAACAGCTCAGGTAGATATGTGATGGGGTTAACCAAAGGATCAGAGGTTCAAGCCCTCCTTCTAGCAGCAAAATGTTAACGATTTATTTCGTCAACACAGGATATGGGTTAGCAAGGACAAGTCCAAAGGAGAAATAGGTGGATTGGCTATTTTTGGGTTAAACCGGGTTACCACCCTAAATATCGAAGTTTGGAGGTGTGGGATCGCCAAGGACTATCAGAATGGATTTAAACTCAGAGAAGGAGGTATATTCTCCTATCAAGAACATGTGTGGATGGGAATTCGTGCTTATCTGGAGAATGAACAATAATCTGCGATGGTGATGATTGGAAAATAACAGTATAAACTTATAGAGCAATTTTCTTCTAAGAAGATCTCTTTTTTATTAGACTTTCATTTGGAGTACATAGATGTAATAGGGAGAGTTCTTGGCTTAATCCCAGTGCCAAGCTTCTTTTTTAGAGTACAAATATAAAGGAAAAATCCCCCCCTAAATGTGACCCTGGGGTCATATTTATAGTGGCTCAGGGCTCCTTCCGCTGGTAGGCTATTGGCCTTGTAGGGGCCTTTGCTAGTCGCTTTCTCCTTGGTTTTGGGCGCTTGGCTTCCGATCTTCCTTGGAGTATTAGTTATGGTCTTTGAATGGTATTTGAGGCTTTTGTAATAGTTCTTGAAAGTAGGCTTTCGGATGTAGGCCTCTGGCTTTATCGTGAATACTTAGAGGGGCCTTCCCTTATGATGCATGTTGATAATTGCCGGTTCGAAGCCGTTGTGGGTTCCGATACTAGGTAAATTGGTACGGGTAGCCTGTATCCCTGCTTGGCTCCCAGTTAGCCATTCAGTGCAGCTTTTGTGGTAGCCTGTATTCTCGGAGGGTGGTTTCTGGTGTCACTTCTGTTTATTCATGGGTGTGGCCTTTCGGTATTTATACGGCGGATGCTCCGGAAGCTGGTTCTGGGTGATCCTTGCATTATCTTGGTTCAGTACCTTTGATGCCCTCGCCTTCAAGTGTATCGGTATTTAAGCAGGTCATTACCGAATATTCATTTGATCTTCACCCGACGGGTTTATTGCTTTTGACTTTCTTGGTTTCGGATTAGGATAACTCTTTGTCATAGAATCTTCTGTTGGACTGGCACTATCGGAGGGATCTTGTCAGATTGACCCCGGCGGACATATCCAGCCGGTTATATCTCGCAGATTTCACGATCCCTCCCCCTAGGAGGGTTTCAGTTGATGTAGCTTTTCGGTTATTTCTTCCTACTCTTAGCTCTTCCTAGTGCTTGGCCCCATTTTCTGTTGGGCCTGCATTGAGCTTTCGATCATCTGATACCACTTCACCGCCAGCTCACTTCACTATTGATTTTTGGTAGTAATAGTTTTAAGTCTCGCTTTCTCAATTAAATATTTCCTATATAAAAACTACACGTTTTTGCACTCTTCAATAGAATGAGAAAAGTAGTTTAACGATATGATAAACCATGTGGTATGGAACATATAGGTTTGCAATATCGATTAATTTGGGACTTGTTAATTGAAACCATTTTAATGTAGAGTTATAAGCTGCTAGTTGTAATCCAATAATTGAGAAAGTGCAGTATGGAACACATTTTTACCACTAATTGGGTTACTATTTGGATATTTGTGACACATTCTCTTATATTGTCAGTGTTAGACCTTCCAATCATTTGTATTTTGGCTTTCGAGCCATCTAAGACCAGACCTTCAGGACATGAGCGTTAGGATTTCGGGCAATCTATGACTATACCTTTGAGTCATCTACGATAGATACTTTATTTATTGATTAGTACTTGGCAGGCTTTGGTGATTTGTGATATGCACATGCGATGTTGCTTCGGCTTGCGATCGGTGACTCAGACCCAAATTTTATATTATTTGTAGATTCATCATTTTGATTTCTAGAATCTATGATTTCTAAATGTTTTCACTATTTTGTTGTGATTATTATATTTATACACACATATACGTAGATATATATATATATATCTTTGTAGACTTATGTGAGGATTTACATGGTGTCACATTTCTGTGTTTTGAAACCGAGGTTCCCTTGTTTTGTGATTTCTGTTATTTCTGTCTATGTATAATGTGATCTATGATCTGATAAACCTTAGCCTTAGACTTTGGGCAATTTGTGTTGATGGAAACATCTGTGTTTTGTATTCTCACCTTACACGGGAAACTAATATGTTAATTCTGGTGAATCTATCTCGTGTGTTATATATATTGGTCTAAGCCTATATTATTCCTTATCTAATGAAAAAGATCTGTCCCTCATGGGACACTATATATCGTGTATCATGTTCTAACTAATATGTTTAAGCTAGACTGGCCCCTGTATTTTATACTTGGGTCAGACCGAGTTGTTTCAGTTATTAGCTTGTTGTAGATTCGTGCTTAGCTCCGCTTTCATGTTGGATTTACTTACTTTAAGCTAATACCATAGTTGTGTAGTAGAGTATTCGTGGTTGTATATATTTATTTATTGGGACATGTTGTATTTTTATATGGTTTCTATAAACCATTTGTTTATGTGATAGATGTGTATTGTATATTTCATTGTTTGAATATATTTATAATCTGTTTTGTGTTTGTTATATATTGTTATGCTTTTACTTTATTCTGAACAGATCCTTATCCACTGTAGCTTTATATTAAACATGAATGGAGTATGTCAGTCTACTTAAGGCAAGGAAGAAAATTTTGTTCATCCAATCGACGTATTCGATACTCGTTTAATGTAAGATTTACGGATGGTCACTCCAAACTGACCCTATTATCTGTACTAGCAGGTTCTTTGATAGTGTGGGTCTCAGGCTAAGGTGTTACATTATGGTATAAGAGCGAAATTCAAAAACAAAGTATGATAAACATAAAACAGAAACATAATAATATATGTGTTACAACAACGAAGAATAACATTCGTGTCTATCTTAGTCTCCTTTCAAGGTTATCCTTAATTGTCCCATTGTAACGAGTCGGATTTCGTCCGACCCGATCGATCGTTAGATCGACCAAGACCGTTCAAAACCCGAACACGTTAACTCTAGGAATACAACACATCAGAACAATAACAGCAGACTTTTATAAGCATTACAATAATGTTACATCAGAGTACAGAATATCAGAGTACATAGAATAAAATTACAACAGAAGATAAATTACAATAATTTAATACATTGCAGCGGAAATAATAAAATAGATACAGCGGAAGACACTATGCTCTGGACACAACTTTAAGCTTCGATCCAAAATCCTGCTCAAGAGATAAATATCTGCAAAAAGCTACTCGACTGCCCGTGTGGAAAAGAGGACGCCCGAGTTTGCAAAGTGAAACAAACTACGAGTCAGTCATGGGAGTGGTGTGAGAATTCTTAACTAATATAACTAATAGCAATAAGGCAAATCCAAGGACCATGCCGCTAACGCGGAACGGGTTTTATTCCAATGGATTGTCGTGCATAACTTAAAGTAAATCGTTAAACAGCGCAATGCTTTTTAGAAAAATGAAACCATTATAAGACTCAAGTCCCATCACACAATGCAACGCAAACCGGAGGATAGGGTTTTACCTTATAGTGGTCAAAAGATGCTTGATACGATAAAAACGGATTTGATATTATTATTAGTGTGTATATGTTTCAAAAACAATTTCAATCATAATGTATCAATCATAGACAGCATAGTACCCCATCCTACTATGTCGCCATACTAGTTCTTCAATCAAAACTGCATGAGGTCGTATTGGAAATTGGGTTTGCATCATGAGTCAAGGCTAGGGAGGAGCTCCTTACCGATTTGAGACACTCTAGCTAATGTCTCAGGATTCCCTGCAATTAACCCTTGGATCCTGCAGGGCCGGTCAATACATACAGCTTCGTGGATTGGCAATTCCTGAACACACGTTTCCCGGTCCTATAGGACCTATCATCCGAGGCGCCTCATTCCATCATCCACATAAGTAAATATCAGCCAGTTTAAGCACCGACACCACTTCTAGCTAGAAAGAAACGTGCTGCTCTCCCTGCGTTCCCTTCTCCCATTTTAGACTCCACCGGGTTGTGAGGCTCGTGGAACTACGTAATACACAAAGCTATGCTTATTCAAGCTGTGCTTTGATCGTCACCACAAGGTTCTGCTTTTCAACAAGAAACCTTGATCATTGCATCTTAGTATGCCACACTGTCACTCCATATCACACTACCAATCCTTTGCCGAAATGTATGAAAGGGTGTTAAGCAAGAGAATAAATTCTTCGCCACCAAACATTCTTACATTCGACAGAAAATCAATAAATGCAATATAAAGAAGTACAATGTCGGACACACATTCCATTTATAAGCTTATGCTCTGGGTCTGAGAGAAAGCCAACTCCGTACAAATCAACACTACATCCGGACAACTACCATCTTAGCCCATCTTGGGAGCAAATCAATCAAGGGCCTCAACACTAGTTACCCATTCGATGTAAAGATCGTCGGTCTTCAATCGCCGTCTTCAATTCTTCGAATGTCGTATCATTATTTGGAATGAGAGTAAACCCGGACTTTCCAAATAACTCTCGCATATATAAATTTGAAAACAATTTTATATCGTTGTTAATAATTTATAACGATCTATCGCTATTTTTATTTTACTTTACACACACATCCTAAACATAACAATGTATATTTTCTTCTTCCATCCTTCAATTTACACAAAATGTATATTTGGTTTCATTATTTATTCCAAATGAAAATCTATTCCTTAGAAATGTAAATTTCTAATCTTATTATTTACATTGAAAAATGTAAATTTCTTTACATAATTTAATTTACATTGAGAAATGTATACTCATATTTCAATATATTATTATATTGAAAATGTAACTTTTATTTCATATCCTATTTACATTAGAAAATGTAAATTTCTATTTAATCTTTCATTTACATATAGAATGAAAATTCCTATTAAACCTTTTTATTTACATATAAAATGTAAATTCCTTTATTTACATTGAAAAATGTAAATTCTTTAATTCCTTTTGTTTACATTGAAAAATGTATATTCTTTTATTTCTACTCTTTTATTGTCCCTAGAACGACAATAAAAATACTCCTTTTATTCTAATCTCTTTATTTAATATAAAATATCAATAAAAATGTCGCTTTACATTTATTCTTTTCATTTGCATAAAAAGGTAAATAAAAATATAACCTTTTAATTCTAATCTTTTTATTGTCTCTATTTTGACAATAAAAATATTACATTAAATTCTACCCTTTTTGGTTACATCTAAAATGTGAATTTAAAATACCTCTTCTAATCTAATCTTTTTATTTACACCTAGAATGTAAATAAAAATGTTACTTTGATTCAATTCTTTATTTACATCTAAATATGCAAATAAAAATGTACATAATATATTCAATTTTTTATTTTATTTTTATTCACATTAAAAATGTAAACTTTTCTTTTTAATCTAATTTACATTATAAATGTAAATTATTTCTATAACCTAATTACATTAAGAATGTAAACTTCTTTCTACTTTAACTTGATTACATAAGATGTAATTTTTCTCCTTTATCTTAATTTACATGATAAATGTAAATTTTCCACTTTCAATCTAATTCACATGCAGATTGACTTAATTACACAAAAATGAAATTTTATGTTCTCTAACTTAATTACATAAAAAAAATGAAATTTTCTTCTAATCCTCATTTACATTAAGAAAATGTAAAAATTTTCTAATCCTTATCTTATTACATTAAAAACGTAACTTTCTTTTATAACAAACTTGGAGGTGAAAATATTCATTTCAATATTAACACATAACGGTGTGAAAATAACGTCAATTTCTAATTTAACTCATGACGGTGTAAATAATGTCCATTTTTTATTTAACCATTTATATTTTAATATGGGCCAGACCTCTCACATTAAGCCTGCAACTTGTGGATGCTGGATAGGCCGGTCAGTTCCGGGCAGACTTATCCCACAAGTTGGGCTTAACCTTGTGTCTTGGACCAATTTGTATTTGCGCACTTGGACCTCTCACATTAGGTCCAACATTTGTGGCTGCTGGATATGCCGTTCGGGTCCGGGCAGACTTCCACCACAAATGTGACCTAACCTCGTGTCCAAGTACAATTTTAGTTAATCATTATAATTGTCATACTAAAAATATTATTTTACATGACTCTTCTTAACAAAATTGATGTTTTTAATTCACGTGCCATTCTTTAATAAAAGTGATGAATTCTAATGTCATATAAAGAGGATATTTTATATGTAAATATATTTTCTATGAATTCTAATGACCTTATTAATCTAATGACCTTCTAGTTTTAATGACATTATAATTTAACCACATTTTCAATCTAGTGATATTCTAGTTTTAATGACATTCTAATTTAATGACATTTTCAATAAATGACATTTTCAATAAATGACATTATAATATTTTAACATGAAGGGCAAGTTTATCCTAACATAAATGCCAATTTCAAATTTTCATAAAATTGACAAACTAAATTCCACATAAATGACAAATTAATTTTTTTACATAAATGACAAATTAATTTTTTTACATAAATGACAAATTAATTTTTACATAAATAAAAAATTCAATTTAAACATAGATGACAAATTTATCTTACATAACATATTTCTAATAAAAGTGGCATGTCCATCCTAATTAAACATTTTTGACTAAAATGATATTTCCTAACTAAAATGGTATGTTTAACACAACATAATATATTCTTACAAAAATGCTGTCTAATTAGCACAGATATTTTCCATATACAATAAGAATTATTTTTTTCAAATGACACTTTATTCTAATGGCACTTCTAAATAAATGTGATTTTTAGCCTACATATACCTTAACCCAAGATGTTATTTTTAATTCTAATGCGGATTTCATAACAAGAAAGTTATTTTGATTCCAATGCGAAATTTCATAACAATGATAGTTCTAACATCGCTAACATTCTATAAAAATGATTACTTAGTTTTATTGAAAAAAACTATATTCAACAAAATGAATGTTTTCTATGTTTTGACAATCTTAATATTTCATCTTAACATAAAAAAAATAAAAACTTTTCTAACCATACCTGTTTACATAAAAGAGTGATCTTTGTGTTAAAAACTTCTTTTAACAATACATGTTTTATTTGGAATTGACCATTCTATTTAAATTCAACAAAATGATCAAAGTAATGTTTTTATGTTGAGTTGCCAATCTAATGCAATTCATCAAAAATAATCAAAATAATTTATTGAAATGAATTTTTATTTTAATTCTAATGTCACATAAAGTAATATTTTATATGTAAACCTTTCTTAATAAATGACATTTCTATATAACGTTACATTCCTTAATAAATGTCATTTATTATATAACATACATTTCTTAGTAAATAGCACCTTCTATTAATGGTGGTATTAACATGACCATATCCACAAGGTGATATTTTTGATTAACGTGACAATTTCCAACAAGGTGGTATTTTTGATTAACATGACAATTTCCTATTTAACAAAATAAGTAATTTTGTTTTCATATTTTCCTATTCAACCAAATAAGTAATTTTTGATTTCCTATTAAACATAATAATATTGTATATTGGATTGACGAAATAATGCTTAACATTGAATCTGACAATTCAATTTAATTCAACAAAAAGTGACAAACTTTAATTTTATCTTGAATTGATAAACTAAATCAATTCAATAAAAGTGACAGATTATATTTTTATGTAGAATAGATTTAACTACATTAATTCAAATAAAAAAAAGAATTAATCATAATATTTGACTAACACATATGGATCTATAATTATCCATCACAAATAGTAGATCAAACATCATACAAATTTCAGCACAAACAGATATAAATTATATACATACAGTCATCATATAACAAATAAAATAATTGAATTTATTAATTGTTTTTGAACAAAAGAAATCTCACCAATCAATTCAGATCTGAAATTTTCCTCAAATCTTGATTTGCTCAGAATTGGTCCTAGTTTGTTCCATGTTGTACTGCTCGGGAATACGAATCCAACGCAACTTGTTTTGTTAATTTCTGATTTCGAATGAGAAAGATATAAACATTCATAGTTTAATCACTTTAATTAATTAATTAATTTAATTATTATACTCAACCCACCTCTAATCTCTCTTCCTCTACGTTACTTCTCTGGACAAATATGAACCTAACTCCACCGCCAATCCTCCAGAACGCGCGCCACCTGAGACCGTTTCTGGCCGATCAACTTGCACCGCCCTGAAGCTTGCACCGTGCTCCTCCAACGCTCCCCTTGGCTCTTCACTCGAGTTCCCCTTGGCCCCACGAATTGGGTGCGAACGCCGCCGATTTGGGACACAATTCCGATCAAAACATGTACCGAAATATGATCATCACCGTACAGGATTAAAGAGCTTGAGATGTACTTCGATTTGGTTCATGGAGTTTTGATTTTATTTTAGAGAATTGGGAGAAATTAAAGAAACAAAATCAGACATTTTTCAACCATGGAGTTTAGGGAAGAGGAGGCTAATGAAGTAGAAAGAAATTTAGTTATATATATATATTATGTGAAGAAGAAGAATAAGATCTAAATTTAAAAAAAAACAATTGCTCAGAAGAAGAAAAAGAATGAGAAAGATACGTGATTAATTTCTCACTGATGTCTCTTAACATATGTAGGTTACGAAAGAAATTAATTAGCTGACTAGGCATGATGTAGCGTGTTTATTTCCCATTTAAATTTCAAAAGCAAGTTACAAAGAAAAAGAGACTAAAAGGGAAGAATTGAATGCAAGATAATTTCAAATTTCAAAAATAAATTACATAAGAGAAGAGAACAATGGAAAGAAATGAATGTGTGATTTATTGTCTAACGCTTACTTTTAGGAGGTTGTGTGACTTTTCAAATTTCAAAACACATAACTTTAAAATTTCATAATTAAGGAATAGTTTCACATGTGTAGAGGAGTATAATGAAGAGAAAATTGATAAAAATATGCATGGATAATGTTGAAAGTTTTATTCTTTTTCTGAATCTAAACAAAAAGGTATAAAAGATAGGGAAAAACACATATATACATGTATATGGTTTGTTTTTGGAGTAATTAATGATGGAAAACAAAAGGAGTAATGAGAAATAAAAGGGATGTAAATATAAGGAATGAAAGTTTGCAAATAAAACATAATGTGAAAGTACAATGCAAGAAAGAAATAAACAGAATAATGGGCAATAAGTTAACTGAATGAAAGAAAGAGAGGAATGCATGGTTAATGAAAGAAAATAACTTGAATGAAATGTGAACGGACAAAGAAATTACACATAATTTATTTTTCTTTGAAAAGAATTAATTAGGAAAACGTTATTTTAAAATTAAATAAAAATTACATGAGACAGAAGCGATAAGGAAAAAAAAAGAAGGAGAAGAAGGAAATACGATGCAATGTTTATGAAAGGATAATTAAGAAGAATGCGTCAATTTGGAAGGAGAAGAATGGTGCAGTATTAGTGAAACAACGAAGAAATGACACTGAAATAAATGCAGCTATTCAAATTTCAAAACAAATTTATGAAGGTCTGAACATGCAATCACCGTTTCAAATTTCTACACGTTACACTTTGAATATATAAGGAAATAGTTGAGAGGACAACCAAAGAAATATATATATATATATATATATATTGTTAGAATTTATTTTATTTAGAAATTACGCATTATTTTCAATCAATATTTCAATATAAATTAATAAATGTTATTAAAGTTCCTAAGGCATTTTTTCTTTGTCTCTTTGTATATTTAGAATGCGCATTAATCAAGCGCCCGCATGAGTTATGTCAATCAACATTTAAATCATAGGATTTAGGCTTCCCATCACTAAATGTAATTGTAACAACCCGAAAATCTGGGCCAATTTAAAATTTTTATTTTGGCAATTTTAGCGAATTTTGATTATTTAAAATGAATTATTTTAAATAATAACGACGAGAAATTTATTTTGAATAGAATTCAAACGAAAATATTTATATAGATCGACGATAGAATATAAATAAATATTTATATTTATAAAAGGAATTGAAAATGGCGCGGTAGTTCGATAATTCGATTTCAAACTTCAAATGAATGTACCGGGTGCAAAATAAACCGGATTTTAGTGAAACCAAAAATAATGGGATCTAATTGATGATATATTTCCAACGAATCTGAAAAATCAAAATTTCATAGCGGGAATCAAAAGATATGTCCAGTTGAAAATTCTGAATAGTCGCTATGGAATTCAGGCCCTTAAAAATGGAGATTTTGCAAACGACCTCGGATTTCGACGAAACCGCTTTTGTTGGATCCGCGATGTCAAATTATTGCTAGATTTCAAATTTCATAATTTTTCGAATCAATATGTGAGCGTGGCAAAGGAAAACGCGTTTGACCAGTTTCAGTTGATTTTAATCGACTGGAAAATGACCATTTTTCCAACGGTCTCGGAATTCGACGAAACTAGTTTTGTTAGGACCGTATCGTCAATACGAAGCTAGAAAATATTTTTAGGGAATTTTTAGAGTTGGTATGTGGCCCCGGTAAATTGAAATGCGCGTTCAAATTCAATATATAGAGTTATATGTTGATTTTGACGAAAACTAATTGTAACAGCCGAATCAGCTTACGATACATATCCCATTGTGTTCGGAATGGGGGTAATTAGCTATGGACGAAAGGCGGTGGGCCTCGTTTAGAGGTCGTATGTAAAAGTCAACATTTTGAAATTAAAATAAATAAAAAATAAAATAAACCTCTCTCCTCCCCATATCTTCTCTCAGCCCCCCCATGTTCACTTTTTCAAAATCAAAAGAAAATAAAAAAAAAACGTCGAGACGAAAACCCACCGCCGCCCAGGCCATCACCGCCGCACCGCCTCGATCCGCCCTCCCCCACGCCGACGCGACCCCCTACTGCCTCTCCTTCTCTCTCCTCCTCGCTGGAACCGAAAACCCCCAACGCCGAATCCCCAAATCGACATCCCCCTGACCAGCGCCGCCAACCCCCTTTCCGCCGCCACTACGTCCTCCGACCCCCTCCAGCGTACGCAGCAGCCTCCTCCCCCCTACAAACGAAAACAATAAGGTTTTTATTTATTTTATTTTTATTAATTCCTTTGTATATATATAATGTTATGTAAAAGAAATCAGTTTGTTTAACATTAGTTTATATAGGAATTGGATTGGAAAAAATATTTGATTTTTATTTGTTTGAAATTACAAAGTTAAGACTTTTATTTGACTAAAAATATGATTTTGTTCATGTGAGAAATATGATGACTATTCATACGAAGAGTTTGATTTTTAACAACGAATAGAAAAGTTAGAATTTTTAAAGTAGAAAGGCGAAATCTTTTATATTGTAGAAGATGAAAAATGAAATCTTTATTTTTGAAAAAATGAAATCTTTATTTTTGAAAAATGAAATCTTTATTTTTGAAAAGGTGAAATCTTTATATAGATAATAGCGTGATAAAAATATAATTTTTATCTATATAGTAACATTGTAAAAATATAATTTTTATCTATATAGTAGCGAGGTAAAAATAGAATTTTATTCATGTGGAGAGATTATAAAAATTCGATTTTTATATATTGAATAGCGAAGTAAAGATTCGATTTTTATATATTGAATAGCGAAGTAAAAATTCGATTTTTATATATTGACTAGCGAAATAAAAATTCGATTTTTATATATTGAATAGCCAAGTAAAAATTCGATTTTTATATATTGAATAGCGAAGTAAAAATTCGATTTTTATATATTGAATAGCATAGTAAAAATTCGATTTTTATATATTGAATAGCATAGTAAAAATTTGATTTTTATATATTGAATAGCGAAGTAAAAATTCGATTTTTATATATTGAATAGCAAAGTAAAAATTCGATTTTTACATATGTAGAGAATACGGGCAAAGAAAGTGACAAGAGGCAAGAACGACGAAGATTTCTACCTAAGAAGAGTCGTGGGATCAGATAGATATCTGTGAGAACTTCTCACTCTTTAATTTAATTTTCTAGTTATATATATACTAGGATGCAGACGGTGTTTAGTAGCACCCGACACCCGTCATCCACAGACCATGGATGGCTTGTTTGTTTAATTGTTGTGTTGTGAAAATTGTTTGTGTTGTTGATGTGAAATCGATAAAAATGTAGATAGTTGAAATAAATTAATTATCGTTAAAAATAAAAATTTTAACGTGAATGTGAATAAATGAATATTTACAAACAAATCGGCTGAATTGTTTGTATACACCCATTTGACTGATATTGATTGGGATGATAAATTTTACACATCGCCCAACTGTACAAATAAAATCTGTGTTTGATTGTTTGAAACCCCACACGGGTATTGGGATGATATTTGACGTACACTAATCCCGATTGTTTAGTTGTATATCGATCGATTGATTGACAGACTGTTATAAGCGTTGAATATTTATATTTGATGCTTATACAGTGTAGAATGCACTTTGGATGATGGTTGATTATTCATCGTTGTTGATATATACATGTGTTGTAGAAAATCCATATAATTAACATTATGTGGTAATTGATTGGGCCTCATTCCAGTTTCGAAAAAAGAAATATTTGAAAAATAAATATTTGAAATAAAATATTTGAAATAAAATATTTGAAATAGAAATATTTGAAATAAAATATTTGAAATAGAAATATTTGAAATAAAATATTTGAAATAGAAATATTTGAAATAGAAATATTTGAAATAGAATATTTGAAAATCGAAACGTATGAAGCCGTGTTGGTTAGATTTACGCCATTTTGACGTGAACGATATTTATATTGATTTTATTCATTCTTCAATGAATATTAAATAGATTTGAAATTGAATAGATTTGAAATTCGAACTATATAGAAATGAATTCGAATTGAAAATGAATAGAAATGAATTCGAATTGAAAATGAATAGAAATGAATTCGAATTGAAAATGAATTGAAAATGAATAGAAATGAATTCGAATTGAAAATGAATAGAAATGAATTCGAATTGAAAATGAATAGAAATGAATTCGAATTGAAATCGATTTGAAAGGAATTTAAAACGAATTTATATTGGAATATTCAATTTTGATTTGAAATTGAATATGAAGTTAAAACCGTTTTGAAAATGAATTTAAAACGATTTATAAAAATCATTTTGAAAAGGAAATTGACAAAGTATATATTATATATATAATATAATGGCCTGAATAGAACGCGCCGCGCCGCGGCAGTTCGCGAATTTCGACCATTGACTTCGAACGGATATTACGGGAGATCCGACCGTCGGATTCTCCTAAAACCGGAACCGTTGGGTTTGTATCGAAAAGAGCTTTCTAACGAATATTAGAAATTTGAAATCTAACGGTTGGATTTGGAATTATGTCCAAATCAAATTTGGAAAAGGTCGCTGTAAGTGCAGTTCGATGGCCGTTGATGGAAATCGACTGTACGGGCCTTGATAAAATTATTAAAAATATCAATAATTTGTGTAAAATCATAAGAAATGATTTAGAAAGAATAGGGATGAAAAACTCCATATTTGAAAAGATAAAAATAGATTTTTATCAAAATGAACTAGTTTTGAGCTAGAATTATAATTCTATTGATTTTTAAATAAATAAATTGAATTTGAAATGGTTTTGAAAATAACCAGAATTTCCAATGATTTCATTGGAATGGATTTGAATCGAATTTGTCTTCGGAATATTTCGATGTTGGATTTCGTGATTATACAGATATTGTTATGGAAATTTGAAAGATATAGATATATATATATCATTATTTCCAATACGATATTTGTTGGTCGTAGAATTTGATATTGAATATAAGCCGGGATATTTTCTATTCAAAGCCTTGTATTTAATATCAAATGTGATTTGGGTTTGTCGTGAATGGTGACTTGACTAACACTGTTCTTGAACCCAGTTGAGAAAAGATTAAATCTTTTTATTTAGATTTAATGAAGTGTACCAATTAAATAATATTTAATTGAAATTGAATTGATATTGATTTTTAGGTTTATCGTGGATAGTGTTTTAAATAACACTCGTTCTTTAACCCGATAAATAATGGAATGTGGTTTTGGGTTTATCGTGAACCGTGTTTTAAATGACACTAATTCTTTAACCCAGTTAACGATTAAAACCAAGTGGAGTTTTAATGAATCTTTAATTAGATTGAAAAGATCGAGAATGGAGTATCACCAGTTTTGCTCCAGGCGATAGTTAAATCTTTAATTAGATTTAAACGTGAAATGGTAATTGAATTTACCGATAACACCGTGGTGTTAGATATGAAGTATTGCCAGTTTTACTTCATGGGATGAATAGGTTGGGATTGGGAAATTAAAACAAATGATTACTTCGGTAAGGTTCGTTAATCCCGACTAGTTGAATCGAAATTCAAAAGTAGATTAAAGAATAAATTAAAGAATTTATTTTTGATAAAATTAATGGGAACCTTTCCCTATGAATGTGAAATTTAGAAACTAACTGTCGGTTAGCTAAGCAGAATGGTTTTCTGGATATTGATCTGATGTTGGTTTCGGCCTTCGGGGTTAATATTTGGGGAATTATTCTCTTGATTAATTTACGGTTAGTGACTGATGAATTAGAATGAGGCATATGTTGTGTTTGAGTAACACTTATTTAAAATATACACGAGTTATTCGGAAAGACCGGGTTTATCCCATTCTGAATAACTGATACGACGATAAGTCGAAGATGAAGACGGTGGTCGAAAACCGGAAGTCTTCACGTTGTTTGGGTGATTACTGATGATCTTGATTGGGCTGTACACCCAAGAAGATGGAAACAGTTGGTGATCGTCCAGACGTAC
This sequence comes from Allium sativum, assembly GCA_030737875.1. Taxonomy (NCBI): domain Eukaryota; kingdom Viridiplantae; phylum Streptophyta; class Magnoliopsida; order Asparagales; family Amaryllidaceae; genus Allium; species Allium sativum. The sequence continues at coordinate 888,516,215 of CM060916.1, read as the reverse complement.
TTGGAGATCGATGGATATGCGGGGTACTAGGTGCCTCCGGTTTCGTTCAGACCCAGAACGAACTTGTAAATGGACTGTGTGTCTGACATTGGATTTCATTCTGTGTGACTGATATCGGTTGCATAGAGTGGTTTGCCTGTGTGGCATGCTAAGATGCAAATGATCAAGGCTTCTGTTGAAAAGCAAAGTCTTGTGGTGATGATCAAAGCACAGTCTGTGTGGCACAGCTTTGTATAACGTGAATTCGCGAGCCTCACACCTCGGTGGTGAACACGGGAGACGGACCTCAGGGAGGACATGCGTTTTCTTTCTAGCTAGGGTGGTGTCAGTGACCTACCAGCCCTGACATTTATATACTTTTCACCTGTGTGGTTGTTGCTGTTGCGAGGCGCCTCGGCTTGATCGGACGATTCGGGTCCGATGGAGTCATTCGTTGGCTCATTTACGCCCCATAGGGCGGAGAAACGTAGTGTTCAGGCATTATAATCCACATCGGTGGACCGGCCCTGACGATCCAAGGGGCAGTTGCGGCTGTTCCTGAGGGGCGGGCTAGAATGTCTCGAATCGGTTGAGGACTATCTTTTGCCTCGGTTCATAGATGGAAACCCAATTTCCAAATACGTGACTTTGCGGTTTTTTTTTGTAGAGCCTAGTATGGCGACATGATATATGGTACCCATGCCGCCTATGATTGATACTTATGATTTGAAGTTGTTTCATACACTATGCACTTATAATAGTATCAAATAATCTGTTTTAAAACGTATCAAGCATGCTTTGGCTGTTATAAGGGAAAACCCTATCCCCCGGCTTGCGTTGCATTGTGTGATAGGACCTGGGTCTTATAACAGCTTCATTTTTCTTTATTTAGCATTGCGCTGTTTGTTTTGTGCACTGGTATTCTTGGGAGGAAACCCGTTCCGTGTTATACGGCGTGGTCCCTTGATTTACCGAACTTTAAAAATAAAGAATAATAACTGTTTTAGTTCTCACACCAGTCACATGACTGACCCGGAGTTTATCGTTTTGACCTAAACTCTGGGTGCCCCCATTTTGACACGGGCAGCTAGTAGTTTTGGTTTTGCAGATTTATATTCACAGGATCCTGGTTTACAGCTGAAACGATATCCGGAAAGCTTTGTATCCGTATATCTCTTCTAGTTGTGTATTGTATTATTTTCCGCTGCAATGTATTTAAATGTAATTTAAATCTCTGATATTTCTGTGTAATATTCATTTATACTCCGTATATTCTTATAATCTGATGGAATTGTTGTAATATACAATGAAATGTTCTTCCGTCTACGTTCTGTTATGTGGCTTGTTCTCGAACTATCCGCGCTTTCCTTCACGGGGAAGTTACGGGTTTTCAAAGTTGGTATCAGAGCTTTGGTTTACAAAGCTAAGAGAACAAGGCACATTAGAACCATACGAAAGAATTCATCGGATATTGGATTAGCAATATCCAATGAGAATGACTCGTTAGAGATGGGATCAGTAGTATCCTAGAACGAGTGTGGAGAGTATATTTTTCAAATGAAAACAATTCTGTTTTGAAATTTAAATCGTTTTACACGTATTTGAATAATTTATTTATATTGATTTTGGACAATTCAGTATATAAAGAATTTGCATATATGCCTTGCAAACGTATATTCAAAGTTTTAACATATTGGATAGATATATCATCACACTCTAGTCGCCCGGAGATGATATTGATGATAGCGATCGCATCATCAACATTTATGTTCGAGTTTCGAAGGTGGGATTTCTATATATTTCCATTAGACTGGTGTGAGAATCAAAACTAGATAGTGCTTATTGTTGTGATTTGGCATCAAAAATTTGATTTTTGACTATGTATCAAAGTTATGAATTTGAAAAGCTAATCAACTAATTGATTGATGGTTGTGTTGTTGATTATTGGTTGATTAATTAAAATTTGTACCATATAGCCCAATTGATCAAATATTGAATTGTACTGAAATTTGGTCGCATTTGCTTGCATATACTTGTACTTACATTGAACAGGTCATAGCAAAGAGGCTAGAGCAGAAGAATAAAATTTGTTTGCCCGACAAATAGGTACATGTTTAATATAATTTACTGTTTTGTTTGGGTGATGATGATTATATGAGCCGATTGGCCAGCCGCTTGGCTTTTTCTTTTTCTTTTTGAGATCAGAAGGCCTGTATGGCAATTTCGGGATTTTCCCGTGGCTCCCGGTGCAGGGGAAGTTATGGCGAAATTTTTCGAAAATTTAGAGTGTTAGCCAAATTTTTGAAAATTTGAAAATTCTCAGAAACTGAAAAGTTGGAGAATGGAAGCCAGATCGAACGTAGAGTTGATTGATCAAACAACTTTCGACTTTGTTCCTTTTCGGGGACGAAAAGTTTTAAGTGGGGGAGATTGTAACAACCCAAAAATTTGGGCCAGTTTAAAATTTTTATTTTGGCAATTTTAGCGAATTTTGATTATTTAAAATGAATTATTTTAAATAATAACGACGAGAAATTTATTTTGAATAGAATTCAAATGAACATATTTATATAGATCGACGATAGAATATAAATAAATATTTATATTTATAAAAGGAATTGAAAATGGTGTGGTAGTTCGATAATTCGATTTCAAACTTCAAATGAATGTACCGGGTGCAAAATTAACCGAATTTTAGTGAAACCAAAAATAATGGGATCTAATTGATGATATCTTTCCAACGAATCTGAAAAATCAAAATTTCATAGCGGGAATCAAAAGATATGTCCAGTTGAAAATTCTGAATAGTCGCTATGGAATTCAGGCCCTTAAAAATGGAGATTTTGCAAATGACCTCGGATTTCGACGAAACCACTTTTGTTGGATCCGCGATGTCAAATTATTGCTAGATTTCAAATTTCATAATTTTTCGAATCAATATGTGAGCGTGGCAAAGGAAAACACGTTTGACCGGTTTCAGTTGATTTTAATCGACTGCAAAATGGTCATTTTTCCAACGGTCTCGGAATTCGACAAAACTAGTTTTGTTAGGACCGTATCGTCAATACGAAGCTAGAAAATATTTTTAGGGAATTTTTAGAGTTGGTATGTGGCCCCGGTAAATTGAAATGCGCGTTCAAATTCAATATATAGAGTTATATGTTGATTTTGACGAAAACTGATTGTAACAGCTGAATCAGCTTATGATACATATCCCATTGTGTTCGAAATGGGGGTAATTAGTTATGGACGACAGGCGGTGGACCTCGTTTAGAGGTCGTATGTAAAAGTCAACATTTTGAAATTAAAATAAATAAAAAATAAAAAAAAACCTCTCTCCTCCCCATATCTTCTCTCAGCCCCCCCTGTTCACTTTTTCAAAATCAAAAGAAAGAAAAAACGTCGAGACGAAAACCCACCGCCGCCCAGGTCATCACCGCCCCGCCGCCTCGATCCGCCCTCCCCCACGCCGATGCGACCCCTTGCTGCCCCTCCTTCTCTCTCCTCCTCGCTGGAACCGAAAACCCCCAACACCCAATCCCCAAATCGACATCCCCCTGACCAGCGCCGCCAACCCCCTTTCCGCCGCCACTACGTCCTACGACCCCCTCCAGCTACACAGCAGCCTCCTCCCCCTTACAAACGAAAACAGTAAGGTTTTTATTTATTTTATTTTTATTAATTCCTTTGTATATATATAATGTTATGTAAAAGAAATCAGTTTGTTTAACATTAGTTTATATAGGAATTAGACTGGAAAAAATATTTGATTTTTATTTGTTTGAAATTACAAAGTTAAGACTTTTATTTGACTAAAAATATGATTTTGTTCATGTGAGAAATATGATGACTATTCATACGAAGAGTTTGATTTTTAACAATGAATAGAAAAGTTAGAATTTTTAAAGTAGAAAGGCGAAATCTTTTATATTGTAGAAGATGAAAAATGAAATCTTTATTTTTGAAAAAATGAAATCTTTATTTTTGAAAAATGAAATCTTTATTTTTGAAAAGGTGAAATCTTTATATAGATAATAGCGTGATAAAAATATAATTTTTATCTATATAGTAACGTTGTAAAAATATAATTTTTATCTATATAGTAGCGAGGTAAAAATAGAATTTTATCCATATGGAGAGATTATAAAAATTCGATTTTTATACATTGAATAGCGAAGTAAAGATTCGATTTTTATATATTGAATAGCGAAATAAATTTTGATTTTTATATATTGAATAGCGAAATAAAAATTCGATCTTTATATATTGAATAGCCAAGTAAAAATTCGATTTTTATATATTGAATAGCGAAGTAAAAATTCGATTTTTATATATTGAATAGCATAGTAAAAATTCGATTTTTATATATTGAATAGCATAGTAAAAATTCGATTTTTATATATTGAATAGCGAAGTAAAAATTCGATTTTTATATATTGAATAGCAAAGTAAAAATTCGATTTTTACATATGTAGAGAATACGGGCAAAGAAAGTGACAAGAGGCAAGAACGACGAAGATTTCTACCTAAGAAGAGTCGTGGGATCAGATAGCTATCTGTGAGAACTTCTCACTCTTTAATTTAATTTTCTAGTTATATATATATACTAGGATGCAGACGGTGTTTAGTAGCACCCGACACCCGTCATCCACAGACCATGGATGGCTTGTTTGTTTAATTGTTGTGCTGTGAAAATTGTTTGTGTTGTTGATGTGAAATCGATAAAAATGTAGATAGTTGAAATAAATTAATTATCGTTAAAAATATAATTTTTAACGTGAATGTGAATAAATGAATATTTACAAACAAATCGGCCGATTTGTTTGTATACACCCATTTGACTGATATTGATTGGGATGATAAATTTTACACATCGCCCAACTGTACAAATAAAATCTGTGTTTGATTGTTTGAAACCCCACACGGGTATTGGGATGATATTTGACGTACACTAATCCCGATTGTTTAGTTGTATGTCGATCGATTGATTGACAGACTGTTATAAGCGTTGAATATTTATATTTGATGCTTATACAGTGTAGAATGCACTTTGGATGATGGTTGATTATTCACCGTTGTTGATATATACATGTGTTGTAGAAAATCCATATAATTAACATTATATGGTAATTGATTGGGCCTCATTCCAGTTTCGAAAAAAGAAATATTTGAAAAAGAAATATTTGAAATAAAATATTTGAAATAGAAATATTTGAAATAGAAATATTTGAAATAAAATATTTGAAATAGAAATATTTGAAATAAAATATTTGAAATAGAAATATTTGAAATAGAAATATTTGAAATAGAATATTTGAAAATAGAAACGTATGAAGCTGTGTTGGTTAGATTGACGCCATTTTGACGTGAACGATATTTATATCGATTTTATTCATTCTTCAATGAATATTAAATAGATTTGAAATTGAATAGATTTGAAATTCGAACTATATAGAAATGAATTCGAATTGAAAATGAATAGAAATGAATTCGAATTGAAAATGAATAGAAATGAATTCGAATTGAAAATGAATTGAAAATGAATAGAAATGAATTCGAATTGAAAATGAATAGAAATGAATTCGAATTAAAAATGAATAGAAATGAATTCGAATTGAAAATGAATAGAAATGAATTCGAATTGAAAATGAATAGAAATGAATTCGAATTGAAAATGAATAGAAATGAATTCGAATTGAAATCGATTTGAAAGGAATTCAAAACGAATTTATATTGGAATATTCAATTTTGATTTGAAATTGAATATGAAGTTAAAACCGTTTTGAAAATGAATTTAAAACAATTTATAAAAATCGTTTTGAAAAGGAAATTGACGAAGTATATATTATATATATTATATATATTATATAATGGCCTGAATAGAACGTGCCGCACCGCGGCAGTTCGCGAATTTCGATCATTGACTTCGAACGGATATTACGGGAGATCCGACCGTCGGATTCTCCTAAAACCGGAACCGTTGGGTTCGTATCGAAAAGAGCTTTCTAACGAATATTAGAAATTTGAAATCTAACGGTTGTATTTGGAATTATGTCCAAATCAAATTTGGAAAAGGTCGCTGTAAGTGCAGTTCGATGGCCGTTGATGGAAATCGACTGTACGGGCCTTGATAAAATTATTAAATATATCAATAATTTGTTTAAAATCATAAGAAATGATTTAGATAGAATTGGGATGAAAAACTCCATATTTGAAAAGATAAAAATAGATTTTTATCGAAATGAACTAGTTTTGAGCTAGAATTATAATTCTATTTATTTTTAAATAAATAAATTGAATTTGAAATGGTTTTAAAAATAACCAGAATTTCCAATGATTGCATTGGAATGGATTTGAATCGAAATTGTCTTCGGAATATTTCGATGTTGGATTTCGTGATTATACAGATGTTGTTATGGAAATTTGAAAGATATATATATATATATATATAACGTTATTTCCAATACGATATTTGTTGGTCGTAAAATTTGATATTGAATATAAGCCGGGATATTTTCTATTCAAAGCCTTGTATTTAATATCAAATGTGATTTGGGTTTGTCGTGAATGGTGTCTTGACTAACACTGTTCTTGAACCCAGTTGAGAAAAGATTAAATCTTTTTATTTAGATTTAATGAAGTGTACCAATTAAATAATATTTAATTGAAATTGAATTGATATTGATTTTTGGGTTTATCGTGGATAGTGTTTTAAATAACACTCGTTCTTTAACCCGATAATTAATGGAATGTGGTTTTGGGTTTATCGTGAACCGTGTTTTAAATGACACTAATTCTTTAACCCAGTTAACGATTAAAACCAAGTGGAGTTTTAATGAATCTTTAATTAGATTGAAAAGATCGAGAATGGAGTATCACCAGTTTTGCTCTAGGCGATAGTTAAATCTTTAATTAGATTTAAACGTGAAATGGTAATTGAATTAACGATAACACCATGGTGTTAGATATGAAGTATTGCCAGTTTTACTTCATGGGATGAATAGGTTGAGATTGGGAAATTAAAACAAATGATTACTTCTGTAAGGTTCGTTAATCCCGACTAGTTGAATCAAAATTCAAAAGTAGATTAAATAATAAATTAAAGAATTTATCTTTGATAAAATTAATGGGAACCTTTCCCTATGAATGTGAAATTTAGAAAATAACTATCGGTTAGCTAAGCAGAATGGTTTTCTGGATATTGATCTGATGTTGGTTTCGGCCTTCGGGGTTAATATTTGGGGAATTATTCTCTTGATTAATTTACGGTTAGTGATTGATGAATTGGAATGAGGTGTATGTTGTGTTTGAGTAACACTTATTTAAAATATACGCGAGTTATTTGGAAAGACCGGGTTTATCCCATTCTGAATAACTGATACGACGATAAGTCGAAGATGAAGACGGTGGTCGAAGACCGAGATGAAGACGGTGGCCGAAGACCGGAAGTCTTCACGTTGTTTGGGTGATTACTGATGATCTTGATTGGGCTGTACACCCAAGAAGATGGAAACAGTTGGTGATCGTCCAGACGTACTTGGATATCGATGGATATGCGGGGTACTAGGTGCCTCCGGTTTCGTTCAGACCCAGAACGAACTTGTAAATGGACTGTGTGTCTGACATTGGATTTCATTCTGTGTGACTAATGTCGGTTGCATAGAGTGGTTTGCATGTGTGGCATGCTAAGATGCAAATGATCAAGGCTTCTGTTGAAAAGCAAAGTCTTGTGGTGATGATCAAAGCACAGTCTGTGTGGCGCAGCTTTGTATAACGTGAATTCGCGAGCCTCACACCCCGGTGGTGAACCAAAAACGGGAGACAGACCTCAGGGGGGACATGCGTTTTCTTTCTAGCTAGGGTGGTGTCAGTGACCTACCAGCCCTGACATTTATATACTTTTCACCTGTGTGGTTGTTGCTATTGCGAGGCGCCTCGGTTTGATCGGACGATCCGGGTCCGATGGAGTCATTCGTTGGCTCATTTACGCCCCAAAGGGCGGAGAAACGTAGTGTTCAGGCATTATAATCCACATCGGTGGACCAGCCCTGACGATCCAAGGGGCAGTTGCGGCTGTTCCTGAGGGCGGGCTAGAGCGTCACGAATCGGTTAAGGACTATCTTTTGCCTCGGTTCATAGATGGAAACCCAATTTCCAAATACGTGACTTTGCGGTTTTTTTGTAGAGCCTAGTATGGCGACATGATATATGGTACCCATGCCGCCTATGATTGATACTTATGATTTGAAGTTGTTTCATACACTATGCACTTATAATAGTATCAAATAATCTGTTTTAAAACGTATCAAGCATGCTTTGGCTGTTATAAGGGAAAACCCTATCCCCCGGCTTGCGTTGCATTGTGTGATAGGACCTGGGTCTTATAACAGCTTCATTTTTCTTTATTTAGCATTGCGCTGTTTGTTTTATGCACTGGTATTCTTGGGAGGAAACTCGTTCCGTGTTATATGGCGTGGTCCCTTGATTTACCGAACTTTAAAAATAAAGAATAATTACTGTTTTAGTTCTCACACCAGTCACATGACTGACCTGGAGTTTATTGTTTTGACCTAAACTCTGGGTGCCCCCATTTTGACATGGGCAGCTGGTAGTTTTGGTTTTGCAGATTTATATTCACAGGATCCTGGTTTACAGCTGAAACGATATCCGGAAAGCTTTGTATCTGTATATCTCTTCTAGTTGTGTATTGTATTATTTTCCGCTTCAATGTATTTAAATGTAATTTAAATCTATGATATTTCTGTGTAATATTCATTTATACTCCGTATATTCTTGTAATCTGATGGAATTGTTGTAATATACAATGAAATGTTCTTCCGTCTGCGTTCTGTTTTGTGGCTTGTTCTCGAACTATCCGCGCTTTCCTTCACAGGGAAGTTACGGGTTTTCAAAGTAATCCTACAATCAACAAACTTAAATTAAAGCATAAATTTAATCATGATTATTTAAAATAAATTATTTTAAATATCCAAAACTCATTAAAATTACTTAAAATAAAATTTAAAATTTACTCCAAAATTCAGGGTTGTTACAGTCTCCCCCACTTAAAAACTTTTCGTCCTCGAAAAGGAACGAAGTTAAAAGTGTTTAATTATCCTACTCAAATTTTTATTCTTTATTATTCATTCATTGGTTTAAATAATTTTATAGTTGAACTAATAATTACACTACACAATCATTAATCAATTGGTTGTTTAGCTTTTTAAATATTTATAACTTTTATATATTCAAAAATCATATTTTCTAAAATAGATTATAATTACAAATACGTATATTATAGGCTTGCTACTCTCAACTCATTCTAGGGCATTACTAACCCCATCTCTAATGAGTTTTCTCATTCTAGGATACTGCTGATCCTATCTCCAATGACTATTCTTATTGGATATTACTAATCCAATCTCTGATGAGTCTTTTGTTCAGTTCTAATGAGTTGTATCCCAAAGATTTGAGCTAACCAAAGCTCTGATACCAACTGTAACGAGTCGGATTTCGTCTGGCCCGATCGATCGTTAGATCGACCAAGACCGTTCAAAACCCGAACACGTTAACTCTGGAAATACAACACATCAGAACAATAACAGCTGACTTTTATAAACATTACAATAATGTTACATCAGGGTACAAAATATCAGAGTACATCGAATAAAATTACAGCACAAGATAAATTACAATAATTTAATACATTGCAGCGGAAACAATAAAATAGATACAGCGGAAGACAACTATGCTCTGGACACAACTTTAAGCTTCGATCCAGAATCCTGCTCAAGGGATAAATATCTGCAAAAAGCTACTCGACTGCCCACGTGGAAAAGAGGGCACCTGAGTTTGCAAAGTGAAACAAACTACGAGTCAGTCATGGGAGTGGTGTGAAAATTCTTAACTAATATAACTAATAGCAATAAGGCAAATCCAAGGACCACGCCGCCAACGCGGAAGGGTTTTATTCCAATGGATTGTCGTGCATAACTTAAAGTAAATCGTTAAACAGCGCAATGCTTTTTAGAAAAATGAAACCATTATAAGACCCAAGTCCCATCACACAATGCAACGCAAACCGGAGGATAGAGTTTTACCTTATAATGGTCAAAAGATGCTTGATACGATAAAAACGGATTTGATATTATTATTAGTGTGTATATGTTTCAAAAACAATTTCAATCATAATGTATCAATCATAGACGGCATAGTACCACATCCTACTATGTCGCCATACTAGTTCTTCAATCAAAACCGCATGAGGTCGTATTGGAAATTGGGTTTCCATCATGTGTCAAGGCTAGGGAGGAGCTCCTTACTGATTCGAGACACTCTAGCTAATGTCTCAGGATACCCCGCAGTTAACCCTTGGATCCTGCAGGGCCGGTCCACACATACAGCTTCGTGGATTGGCAATTCCTGAACACACGTTTCCCGATCCTATAGGACCTATCATCCGAGGCTCCTCATTCCATCATTCACATAAGTAAATATCAGCCAGTTTAAGTACCGACACCACTTCTAGCTATAAAGAAACGTGCTGCTCTCCCTGCGTTCCCTTCTCTCGTTTTAGACTCCACCGGGTTGTGAGGCTCGTGGAACTACGTAATACACAAAGCTATGCTTATTCAAGTTGTGCTTTGATCGTCACCACAAGGTTCTGCTTTTCAACAAGAAACCTTGATTATTGCATCTTAGTATGCCACACTGTCACTCCATATCACACTACCAATCCTTTGCCGAAATATATGAAAGGGTGTTAAGCAAGAGAATAAATTCTACGCCACCAAACATTCATACATTCGACAGAAAATCAATAAATGCAATATAAAGAAGTATAATGTCGGACACACTTTCCATTTATAAGCTTATGCTCTAGGACTGAGCGAAAGCCAAATCCGTACAAACCAACACTACGTCCGGACAACTACCATCTTAGCCCCATCTTGGGAGCAAATCAATCAAGGGCCTCAACACTAGTTACCCATTCGATGTAAAGATCGTCGGTCTTCAATCGCCGTATTCAATTCTTCGAATGTCGTATCATTATTTGGAATGAGAGTAAACCCGGACTTTTCAAATAACTCTCGCATATATAAATTTGAAAACCATTTCATATCGTTGTTAATAATTTATAACGATCTATCGCTATTTTTATTTTACTTTACACACGCATCCTAAACATAACAATGTATATTTTCTTCTTCCATCCTTCAATTTACACAAAATGTATATTTGGTTTCATTATTTATTCCTAATGAAAATCTATTCCTTAGAAATGTAAATTTCTAATCTTATTATTTACATTGAAAAATGTAAATTTCTATACCTATTTTAATTTACATTGAGAAATGTATACTCATATTTCAATATATTATTATATTGAAAATGTAACTTTTATTTCGTATTCAATTTACATTGAAAAATGTAAATTTCTATTTAATCTTTCATTACATATAGAATGAAAATTCCTATTAAACCTTTTTATTTACATATAAAATGTAAATTCCTTTATTTACATTGAAAAATGTAAATTCTTTAATTCCTTTTGTTTACATTGAAAAATGTATTTCTTTTATTTCTACTCTTTTATTGTCCCTAGAACGACAATAAAAATACTCCTTTTATTCTAATCTCTTTATTTAATATAAAATATCAATAAAAATGTCGCTTTACATTTATTCTTTTCATTTGCATAAAAAGGTAAATAAAAATATAACCTTTTAATTCTAATCTTTTTATTGTCTCTATTTTGACAATAAAAATATTACATTAAATTCTACCCTTTTTGGTTACATCTAAAATGTGAATTTAAAATACCTCTTTTAATCTAATCTTTTTATTTACACCTAGAATGTAAATAAAAATGTTATTTTGATTTATTCTTTATTTACATCTAAATATGCAAATAAAAATGTACATAATATATTCAATTTTTATTTTTATTTTTATTCACATTAAAAATGTAAACTTTTCTTTTTAATTTAATGTACATTATAAATGTAAATTATTTCTATAATCTAATTACATTAAGAATGTAAACTTCTTTCTACTTTAACTTGATTACATAAGATGTAATTTTTCTCCTTTATCTTAATTTACATGATAAATGTAAATTTTCCACTTTCAGTCTAATTCACATGCAGATTGACTTAATTACACAAAAATGAAATTTCGTGTTCTCTAACTTAATTACATAAAAAAAGAAATTTTCTTCTAATCCTCATTTAATTAAGAAAATGTAAAACTTTTCTAATCCTTATCTTATTACATTAAAAATGTAACTTTTTTTATAACAAACTTGGAGGTGAAAATATTCAATTCAATATTAACACATAACGGTGTGAAAATAACGCCAATTTCTAATTTAACTCATGACGGTGTAAATAATGTCCATTTTCTATTTAACCATTTATATTTTAATATGGGCCAGACCTCTCACATTAAGCCTACAACTTGTGGATGCTGGATAGGCCGGTCGGTTCCGGGCAGACTTATCCCACAGGTTGGGCTTAACCTCGTGTCTTGCCCCAATTTGTATTTGCGCACTTGGACCTCTCACATTAGGCACAACATTTGTGGTTGCTGGATATGTTAGTCGGGTCCGGGCAGACTTCCACCACAAATGTGACCTAACCTCGTGTCCAAGTACAATTTTAGTTAATCATTATAATTGTTCTACTAAAATTATTATTTTACATGACTCTTCTTAATAAAATTGATGTTTTTAATTCACGTGCCATTCTTTAGTAAAAGTGATGAATTCTAATGTCATATAAAGAGGATATTTAATATCTAAATATATTTTCTATGAATTCTAATGACCTTTTTAATCTAATGACCTTCTAGTTTTAATGACATTATAATTTAACGACATTTTCAATCTAGTGATATTCTAGTTTTATTGACATTCTAATTTAATGACATTTTCAATAAATGACATTATAATATTTTAACATGAAGGGCAAGTTTATCCTAACATAAATGCCAATTTCAAATTTTCATAAAATTGACAAACTAAATTCTACACAAATGACAAATAATTTTTTTTACATAAATGACAAATTATTATTTTTTACATAAATGACAAATTAATTTTTACATAAATAACAAATTCAATTTAAACATAGATGACAAATTTATCTTACATAAGATATTTCTAATAAAAGTGGCATGTCTATCCTAATTAAACATTTTTGACTAAAATGATATTTCCTAACTAAAATGGTATGTTTAACACAACATAATATATTCTTACAAAAATGCTGTTTAATTAGCACAGATATTTTCCATATACAATAAGATTTTTTTTTTCAAATGACACTTTATTCTAATGGCACTTCTAAATAAATGAGATTTTTAGCCTATATATACCTAAACCAAAAATCTTATTTTTAATTCTAATGCGGATTTCATAACAAGAAAGTTATTTTGATTCCAATGCGACATTTCATAACAATGATAGTTCTAACATCGCTAACATTCTATAAAAATGATTACTTAGTTTTATTGAAAAAAAATCTATTCAACAAAATGAATGTTTTCTATGTTTAGACAATCTTAATATTTCATGTTAACATAAAAAAGTTAAAAACTTCTCCAACCATACCTGTTGACATAAAAGAGTGATCTTTGTGTTAAAAACTTCTTCTAACAATACATGTTTTATTTGGAATTGACCATTCTATTTAAATTCAACAAAATGATCAAAGTAATATTTTTATGTTGAGTTGCCAATCTAATGCAATTCATCAAAAATAATCAAAATAATTTATTGAAATGGAAATTTTATTTTAATTCTAGTGTCACATAAAGTAATATTTTATATGTAAACCTTTCTTAATAAATGTCATTTCTATATAACATTACATTCCTTAATAAATGTCATTTATTATATAACATACATTTCTTAGTAAATAGCATCTTCTATTAATGGTGGTATTAACATGACCATATCCACAAGGTGATATTTTTTATTAACGTGACAATTTCCAACAAGGTGGTTGTTAGATCAAAATTTGGATCTAACACCCAAATTGTTCTGAAGCTTATAGAATTTCAACCGAAGGATGAGAAAAAAGGGAATAACACACAGAATTTATAGTGGTTCGGCGTTAACGAGCCTACGTCCACTTTATATATTATTGATTATACTTTGATAACTAATACAATCAAGAATTTCTCTCAATATTTCAGTAGTTTGACAGCAATGGTGGATTTAGCCCTCAATATTGCCAAAAAGATCCCAAAAAATGCCAAGCTCCGGGCTATTTATAGCTGATTTTGTCAGGCGGGTCGTGGTAACACGTGGCACGAATCCCGAGAACATCGGATCGCATCGCCACCGTTGAGGAAATGGTCAAATTAGCCGTTGTGGACAACTGTTGCGATCTGCTTGATAATCGGATCGTGCAGATGGGGAGAATCAGCCCAAATGACGGTTAGGGACACGTGTCACTAGATCCGTGCGATTCGGATTGCTGAAGACTAGCTCGCGTTTGAACGGGTCAGAGGGTTCGCCATGCATCAGGGAATCGGATCGGTTCGCTCTGGGCAACAATATCAGTTCGGATCGGATCGAGCCGCATAGGGGTCTCGTTCCGCTGATGGAATAGGCGAGTCGATAGTGTGCGATCCGATGGTGGGCGAGATGATGGTGCGCGATCCGATATTGGGCGAGACGATGGTGCGATCCATTCTTTCATATCCTGAGAGAACGTAGTTTCATGCTTTCTTCTTATGAATGATCCTGGGTGGCTTGGTCAAAAAGCTAGCCAACATTTTGCCCCCTCGAAGTATGTTTTATCGATGATGGAACATGCTTCGAAACTATAGAATCGCCTTTTCATAGCAAGTCGCGAATCAGAGAACGACTCTCTTTCTGGGATTTTTCTGAATTTATCGACTCGTTTCGTAGGCTCGATTCGCGGTCCGGTAGAGGGATATTCGTTCCGTTCTTGGGTGTGTGCCTGGGCCTCGGAACAAAACGGGCTCCTCCTCGAGTCGTGGTGAGCTTTTGGTTCGCGGCCCATCGGTCTTCCGTGGATCGAATAGGACAAAGAAAGGGAGACAAACGGTCGCCCTCTTTGCCTATATAAGCCGACACTCCCCTCTTCACTTTCCTTCTTCTTTCTTTTTGCCGTATCGTTTCGCCTGCTCCGTTGAGGAACGAACCCCAGTATTTCAAACCTTCAAATATCCGATCACTTTCCCAATTTTTCAGAAAGGTAATCCCACGGAAAACATCCTTACTCGTAAACGCTGCTGTTTCTCGAACTTTTTCGAATAATTTGTAAAAAAAAACGATGGAAATTTGCGATTTTTGAGGAATCCATCGAGACGCCATGGCTGACGAGCGTAGAGCTCGGAGTTCGAGGGTGAGAAGAAGAGATGGAAAACGAAGGAGGAAGAAGAAGAGAGGAGGCCGGTTCGGATCGTGGGCAAGGAGAGGAAAAGATGAAGGCGAGACGAAAGAGCAAAGGCGCGTATCGTGGAGGTTGCAACGGTTCGTGAAGGAGCGATCCCCTTGGCCTGCAATCCGATGGGGGCGATCCCTCTGCCTTGCGATCCAAAAAGGGGCGATCCTTCTGCCTTGCGATCCAAGAGGGGCGATCCTTCTGCCTTGCGATCCAAGAGGGGCGATCCCTCTGCCTTGCGATCCAACTCATAGCTGACGATGCAGAGATATTTCAAACTTTAATCAACGCCCTGTCACCATAAAATTCTGAACAGTTAGGATAGAGCCTTGACGCTGGACTTTCTGGACTAAATGACCACACAATCTGACTACATACGACGACTAATTCTTCTGATAATCTCGATTGCTTTCATGCTTTATTTTTAATGCGCACACACAAGCACACACACCGGCACTTGCACACACGGGGGACGGGTAGTGTTAATCTTATTGTTCATATTTTCTCGTCCTAGCAGCCATGTCGAATGAAAACTCTTCTTCAAGATCCGTAGCAGAAGCGGAATCCGAGATTCCTGAACAGTACAACCCTGAAATTCCTCCAATCAATCCGGGAGGTGAAGATTCTGGATCTGAATATGAAGCCACAGAGTCAGATCCGGCCGAAAGTACTTCGTCCAGCAACGATTCTGAGATAGATGGGCGAGCTCCCGACGAGATCCCCGGCGCGCTCGGAATAGATAAATTCTCTGATTCCTTAGCATCTAAGCTCGATGATATAAAGCTTAAACGAATCTGCTTGAGGCACTGAATTCCTTGGGATGATGTCTTGATGCCCGGAAGTGAAGATAGACCCCACCTAGCTCCAGAAGGATATATGGCGATTAGTCGAACCATGTGTTTGGTAGGGGCTATTCCTCTGTTTCCCCCGATTGCCATCGAAACTTTAAGACGACTAGGCATTGCTCCGATGCAGCTTCATCCAAACGCCTACGCATCTCTATACTCACTATATGTTGCATATGCGGAGATCCTGCACGCCGAACTTAAATTCAGAGATCTGGTATTCTTCTTTCTTTTCAAGCACCGTTCTTCGGCAACTCCAAACTTTTCTTTCTTTGAATCAGTGGCGAATAGGAAGGTTCTGTACGATGGGTATAGCAATATAGGGGACCCTAAATCTGATTGGTTTTATATAAGGAAACAGGCCGGATGCTCATGAAGATGGCTCAAATCAAGTAAACTTCGATCTTCTAATCGAATATCTTGCTCAAGGAGTCTAAGTATTAACATTTTTCCGCCTTTTTCTTTGTCTTAAACAGATCATATCTTCCCAAAAACGGAGGGTCCGTTATATAACCATCGATTATCCATTCTTTCACAGAGCAGATCCGACTTTCTAAGGATCAAAAAATGCATTACTGATGACAATCTTCACAAGCATCGTCTTCTAGACAGAAGATTTGGACTTGGCACTGGCGGCAAACCTTATAAGTACGTGCCCCCAACAGAGGGAGAGGGAACTTCACAAGCAATAGAAACAACTAAATTTCGCAAGAGTCCTTCTCCGATAGTCATCCAAGACGATGAAGACTTGAACATATACAGAGGGGATGAGGTCCGCGGTGACGTGTCCAAGGAAATTCCTATTTCTGTTCCAATCGAAACCGTTACTGCCGATGACTTGACAGAAGAGCAGTTATTTGACGAGCTGAATAAAATTCCTTTACCCGATGTTGTATATACAGAAAAGGACTTTGAAGAGGGGCCTTTCTTCCTTGCTCCTGAAGAGACCAGTGCTCCAACTAGGGGACGAGAAACTGGTCAGATGAGCCTGTCTTCGGGCCCGGGTCTGTTAGGGGGAATTATATGGGATGCACACATCACACACACTGTCTGACTCTGCACTCTTATATCGTGAGTATTCAAAGTCTTAATGTGATCTTTTCCTTTTTTGTAGGAACGATGTCTAGCAGGAAATCTTACTCGTATCGTTCTCTTCGTGAGGGCACACCAGCCTTCGCCCGGATACTGAGCGTTCTCGTGGTACTTCTCATAGGCCGAGTTCCTCGCAACCTCGATCTCCACCAAAATCAACCTCTACCCGACCTTCAAGCCATCCGACAATTCCGACAGGGGGAAAGAAACTTCCAAAAGAGTTAACTCCTCCAAAAAGTGTACCTTCCCACAGCCGGTCGTCCAAAAGGCATCACGAATCTAAAGATAGGGACAAAGATTCATCCAAAGAGACTGAGAAGGAGAGGAGTGACATTGTCCCCACCAGCCAACCAGAGTTAGCTGCCCCCGGGTCATGGGATTACGTCCATGGTCCCGAGATCCAAGGTAGGCTGGGAAAGCTGCGGGAACAATTTCCAAGCATATTCTTTGATAGGATGGTGTTTGTTCCTGCCTTGGAACCGGTCCCTAAAAACTGGGATAATGAAGTTATCGGGCACATCCAGCACGCAGCCAAGCAATATGAGATGATGAAAAAACACGCAGTTAACCTTTCGGAAGTCATCCGAACACTCGAAATAGAAGCACACAGATCTAAAGCGAAACTTGAAAATAACGAAAGGGCTAGGACAAAATTGGAGAAGGACCTGGAAGATGCTCAGACCCAGCTTGCTTTAGCACGGAGGGACGCTGAAAATTATAAGACTGAATTAGAGAATGCCAAGCAGCGCTTTCATTCAGAACTGGACTCCAATAGCCAAGAGAAAATGGCCTTAAAGAAGGAGGTTGAAGATCTCAAAATGGCCAACATCGAGTTGAAAACAGCACAAGGCCATTTTGAAGCTGAGAAGGCTGCTTGGGAGGCAGAAAAAGCGAGTTTAAAAGAGAGTTTGGCTCTGGCTAAAGCAGAAAAGGTGATTTTGAATGACCAGGTCTCGGATGCGGAGAGACGGGCGGCCCTCGCCGAAAAGAACGTTGAAAGTGCCATTGAATTGGCCACTGCTCTAACAACAAGCTCCTTGCAAGAGAGAAGGAGATTGAGGGGTTTGAAGAGATGATTTTCGATTTTCTTGGCCAGGTTCTCAAAACTCGTAACATCTCGTGGATCCTAGATTACCATGTTACTTTGGCCAATTTATGGGATGCCATTGTGGAGGGCGAAAAACACAGATTGGGGGTCGAAGAGATCGATGAGGATGAATTGATGAAGAGCATCCTAAGAGACAATGAGCCTGAGGACCTGGCAGAGGGTCGTCGCCTAATTCTAGCGGAAATGGAAAAGGAGATGGCCCTGGCTAAGGGTAAAGGCAAAGCCGATGAGGGCTCGAGTTCGGCTGTGGAGCCCAAGACCTCCGGGGTTGAGGAATACCGTCCCGACGATCCATTAATCCCTTTGGGTCGAACTCCCATAGTCATTGGAGCCTCTGCAACTGCTCAAGAAGGAGCCTCTGCTGAAGGTATCTCTCTCTTTTCCCCACAATTTGTCAAAGAAATTGTGAATTGTCGTCATGTGGTAGAACAACCACTTGAATTAGTAACGTGTGTTCCTCGTAATACAGGTGGCGAGCCCGTCGACAAGGGGGCTGAAAAAGAGAAAGAAGTGGAGAAGGAGGCTGTCTTGCCAGGTGATGGTATTGATGTTTCAAAGCAGGCCGAGGTCATAATAGCAGAAAGAAGCATCCCGACACCTAGCACCGATGTACCCAAAGATGCTGAGACTATCGAAGCTTTGAAAGATATGGATGGTCGCCATGTAGATGACGAAGAGGACATTATCGGCACCAAAAAGGCCGACGATGATGACGAGGAAACCTTGGCCAGCCGAAAAGCCAGACAGGAGAAAGAGTTGGCTTCGAAGAAGGTGGGAGATGAGGCTTTGGACGTAGTCCCTCTTGCAGAATTCGATCCCAAAACTGGGATGGTTGTGAAAATCCAGCCCAAATCCATCAGCCGACAGCTTCACTTTGCAAACCCCGATGACTTCCCGGCTTCCCTCTCTGGTAGAAGCAAGAGAAAAGAGGTGGAAGAGGAGACTTCAGAGGAGTCGGATGTTCCCCTCATAGACAAGCGGAAGAGGAAAAAAGGGGATCCATCTGAAGCCGACAAGGAGAGGCTGGAGAGGCAGAAGCAAGAGAAGAGGTCAAAGCGTAAATAGGATGTTTGTTGATATTTTGTCTTTAGGTTTTCCACTGTCCAGGAAGTGTAATTGTGAGACTGGCCCTCACCTTCTTTTCTAGGCTGCTTTTCACTTTGTTGATTCTCAGTACATAAAAGTTTATCTCTTTTTGCATCCTTATGTGCCTGTATTCAAATAAACTTTCCTTGCTTAGTCATAGGCCATCTAATAATAATTAAAAATCAGTCAAACAATAGATAGCCAAGGAAAAATTTTCATGCTGCGTTGCTATTTTAAAGCTCAGTATATGTATATGAGTATATGTGCTCCCAATCAGCTGTTATCATAGCGCCTGACGGGGGTTTACTTAAAATTGGTTAGCCTTGTTGGCAGGTTGCCTCCTATTTCTGAATATGGGGGACTTAGAAGATTTCATAGGATAATTGTTCTTGTGGCACCGAATTTCTGACACCTTTCTCAGTGCTTAATTACAAACTTCTTTATACTCTCCTGACGGTTGCCAAGGTTAGAGTTTGAATTCAGTAGTTCAGTCGGTCCCCGATCCTTTAGCAGCGAAAAAGTTCTTTCTCAGCGCTCAATCGGAGACACTTTTATACTCTCTCTCTCTCTCTGGAGAGTTAGAGTTCGAGCTCAGCGATTCACTCGCTCATCGATCCTTCAGCGGGAAAGGAGCTCTTTCTCAGCGCTCAATCGGAGACGCTTTTATACTCTCTCTCTCTGGAGAGTTAGAGTTCGAGCTCAGCGATTCACTCGCTCCCCGATTCTTCAGCGGGAAAGGAGCTCTTTCTCAGCGCTCAATCGGAGACGCTTTTATACTCTCTCTCTCTCTGGAGAGTTAGAGTTCGAGCTCAGCGATTCATTCGCTCCCCGATCCTTTAGCGGGAAAGGAGCTCTTTCTCAACGCTCAATCGGAGACGCTTTTATACTCTCTCTCTCTCTGGAGAGTTAGAGTTCGAGCTCAGCGATTCACTCGCTCCCCGATCCTTCAATGGGAAAGGAGCTCTTTCTCAGCGCTCAATCGGAGACGCTTTTATACTCTCTCTCTCTCTCTGGAGAGTTAGAGTTCGAGCTCAGCGATTCACTCGCTCCCCGATCCTTCAGCGGGAAAGGAGCTCTTTCTCAGCGCTCAATCGGAGACGCTTTTATACTCTCTCTCTCTCTGAAGAGTTAGAGTTCGAGCTCAGCGATTCATTCGCTCCCCGATCCTTCAGCGAGGAAGGAGCTCTTTCTCAGCGCTCAATCGGAGACGCTTTTATACTCTCTCTCTCTGGAGAGTTAGAGTCACGGATTAAGCGGTCTGCGATCATGTATGTTCATCAAACTCGTCCTAGGTGTATATTTTAATCCAAGCTCCGAGGATTGAAACCAGTTGGACAAGCAGTTGGAGCCCTTACCAAGGCTTTGAGTTCCCCCAAACAGTCTAGGGAGGAACGGTTGGCAACAGACTTCGGGTACCTGCATTATTCTTTTGATTTTCATAAAAATAGATAGGCAGATAAATAAAAATGCAATAAAGGTAAATGACACACAATATTTTATTGTGGTTCGGTCGAATCATGACCTACGTCCACTTTATAATCTTTTGCTTTAAGGAATCAGACTATTCTAGGCAAGTCATGCCTTGTACATGGTTTTTATCAAAGCAAAAGAATAAATTTGAAACTTTCATGTTAAATACGGCCGTAAATGTTGGGCATTCCACACTCTGGGGATTTCCTTTCCATCTACGGTTGCCAGCTTGAAGGTTCCATTATCAAACTTGCTCAGAATGGAGTACGGTCCTTCCCACTTCGCTCCCATATGAGTTGGGGGTGGGAAGACACGTTTCAGAACCAAGTCTCCGAGTTCCCAGGTTCGGGCTCGAACCTTTTTGTTGTAATATCGGGCGACCTGTTGTTTGCATCTCAAGGCACGCAGGTCGGCTTCATCCCTCTTTTCTTCGATCATATCCAGGGACTCAAGGAGCAATTCATTATTGGTCATTGGATCATAATAAGTCACCCGGTGAGAAGGTACCTTTATCTCAACTGGAATGACTGCTTCTGTTCCAAAAGCAAGGGAGAACGGGGTATGTCCTGTTGCCGATTTATATGTTGTCCTGTAGGCCCATAGTGCTAAGAGCAATTCATCAGCCCACATGGCTCTAGCCCGCTTCATTCTTCTTTTCAAAATGGACTTAATTACTTTATTTGCCACTTCGACTTGTCCGTTCGATTGTGGGTGCGCCACAGAAGTGTACCGATTCTCGATGTGGTATTTTTGGCAGAAGTTTCTGAATTCAGCACTATCAAACTGAGTTCCGTTGTCTGTTATTACAATCTTTGGAATCCCAAATCGACAGATGATGTTTCTTACGATAAAGTTGATCACTCGTTTGGTTGTGATTGTAGTTAGTGGTTCAGCCTCGACCCACTTAGTGAAATAATCTATGGCCACAATAGCGAACTTTGCTCCGCCCCTTGCTATGGGGAGACTTCCAATGATATCAATTCCCCACATAGCGAAAGGCCATGGACTCATCATTGTTTTTAACTGACTAGGAGGCGCTCTAGGTATCTTTGAAAATCTCTGGCACGCATCACACCGTCGTGCATATCTTGCTGCGTCCTTGTTTATGGTAGGCCAGAAATAACCATGCCGCAACACCTTTTTTGCCAAAGTTTGCCCTCCAGTGTGGTCGCTACATTCGCCTTCATGGACTTCTTGCAGTACACGTTTGATGTCATCGTGAGCTACACACCGAAGGAGGGCATTGAAAACCCTTGTCTGTAAAGAACTCCACCTTGCAGAACGTATCGGGCGGCTTTACGAATCACCTTACGCCTCTCGCTTTTCTTGGTCGGGAGCGTTCCATCCATCTGGAAATTTTTTAGGGGGGTCATCCAGGACTCCCCTTCTGGTTCCGTCTCCAGTACTAGGTCAATTTCCATCTGATCTATGCTAGGGGACCGAAGCACTTCAACGGGGGCTAGCCCAGTCACCTCAGGATCGTCAGAACTGGCCATCTTTGCCAACTTGTCAGCCTGCTGATTCTCTGACCGCGGGATATGAGATATGCTGTAGTGATCAAAATCATTCAGAAGTTCTTTCACTTTCTTTAAGTATAAAATCAATCTCGTACTTTTATCTTGGAATCTTCCAGTGACTTGATTCACAACTAACTTGGAGTCGCAGAAGATGTTCAGCTTTGTGACTTCTAGTTCCTTCACAATCTTTAATCCGGCTATAAGAGCTTCATATTCGGAATCGTTGTTAGTGGCATGAAACTCCATTCGGATTGCATAGGTTATCAATCGTTTCTCGGGGGTTTCAAGCACTATTCCAGCGCCGGATCTTTCGTCGTTCCTAGCGCCATCAGTATACAATCTCCAGGCAATGGGATCGAAAAGTAACTTTGAAGGATCGACTTCCTCGTTTGCTATATCTTCCTCAGGGACAGTGAACTCTGCTATGAAGTCGGCTATCACTTGCCCCCGAATTGACCGTCTGGGCTGAAAGTTCAAATCAAATTGACTTAACTCAATATTCCATTTGAGTAACCTTCCAGATGCCTCCGGTCTCTGTAGAACTTGCTTGAGTGGGTGATCGGTGTATATGGTGATAGGATGTGCCTGAAAATAATGCCGAAGCTTTCTAGAGGCGATCAGTAAACTATACGCCAACTTCTCTATCCGTGGATAATTACGCTCTGCTGCTGTCAATTTTTTGCTCACATAATACACAGGTCTTTGGACCTTATCCTCTTCCCTTACCAATGCTGAGCTGATCGCATGGGATGACACTGCCAAATACACGAATAAATCCTCGTGATCTATTGGCTTAGATAAAATCGGAGGTTTCTCCAAGTGCCTGAGCAAATTCTGAAACGCTTCTACGCAGTCGGGTGTCCATTTGAAGTGGCGTTTTTCTCGTTTTATTAATTCGAAGAATGGGATGCACTTATCCGTAGCCCTGGAGATAAATCTGCTCAATGCGGCCACTTTTCCGGCAAGGCTTTGCACATCTCTAATTTGCCTAGGTTCCTGAATGTCTCTGATTGCCGCGATCTGATCTGGATTAATCTCAATACCGCGGGAACTGAAAATGAATCCCAAGAATTTTCCAGAAGCAACACCGAACGAACACTTGGTTGGGTTGAGTTTCATTCCGTACTTTCGAAGAATGCCGAACATCTCTGCCAAGTCAGTAGTGTGTTGAGAAGATTGCCTGGACTTAACCAACATATCGTCGACGTATACTTCCATTGTTTTCCCGATCTGGTTATAAAACATCCTGTTGACCAAACGTTGATATGTAGCGCCTGCATTCTTCAAACCAAAGGGCATCACCATGTAACAATATAATCCCAGATCCGTGATAAAACTAGTGTGCTCTTGATCTGGAACATGCATCGGAATCTGGTTGTATCCTGAATAAGCGTCCAAAAATGAGAGAAGCTCGTGACCTGCCGTCGAGTCTACCAACTGGTCAATCCGAGGTAACGGGAAACTATCTTTTGGACAGGCTTTGTTCAAATCTGAGAAGTCGATACACGTTCGCCACTTCCCGTTGGCCTTCTTTACCAGGACTGGATTCGAAATCCAGTCTGGGTAGGTCGAGTCTCTGATAAATCCATTACTCTTTAGCTTTCCAAATTCTTCTTTCAAGGCAGCGGACCTCTCTGGGCCCAGCATTCTCCTCTTTTGCTTTACTGGAGGATGTTTAGGGTCAATGCTTAAGGAATGGCTCATGATTGATGGGGATATTCCACACATGTCCGCGTGGGTCCAAGCAAATACATCCAAATTGTTTTTTAAGAAACCCGTCAATTCTTTAGCAAGATTCGGACTTAACTGGGATCCAATCTTAAGGACCTTCTCCGGGTCACTGTCATCGATCGGTACATCCACAGTTGTCTCGTTGGGAGTCGCCATTCTGCCCTCGGGTTTTTGATCCTCTCTGGGATCTATATCCTCGGGCATCTCTCTGGGCGACTCTCCAACGACTATCCTCTTTGGTTGCTATAAGGTCTCTGCCCCCGAAGGGGGAGAGGTGCCTTTAGTTTCGATATCCCCTCCATTACGAAGTAACTTTAGTTCGGCAACATAACACGCTCGCGCAGCAACTTGATCCCCTCTGACGATACCAATGCCAGCTTCTGTGGGGAATTTCAATAACAAGCACCAGGGGGCTATACAGGCTCTGAACTTTGCAAGGGCCGGTCGGCCTAAAAAGGCATTGAAGGGCGATTCAACATCCAAAACCACAAAGGGAAGGATTCTCACTCTCTGGCGTTCTCCTTCCCCAAGTGTAACTGGTAACTCTACATAACCCATTGGAGCGGTGGATGCTCCATTGAATCCACGGATCCATCCTTGGCAGGGCTTCAAGTCTTTTATTTCGAGATTCATCTGGTCAAAGGTATTTTTGAAAATAATATTGACGGAACTCCCGTTGTCCACTAGAACCTTATGAACAGTGGCCGGTCAAATGGGTACTGTAATTACAAGTGGATCTTCAGTTGGAGCATGGACTCCGATGCTTTCTCGTTCTCGGAAAACAACATCATCGGTCATCATTTTCTGCTGCTTCACCGGGGTACTGTCCTCGGGGTTGCTACATTCCCCTACCTCGAGGTGTTATTTGGCCGCATTGACGTATTGATCTAATGCTTTGGAACTGTGCCCGGCGAGATAAAGTCCTCCGATCACGGTATTAATAACAATATTCTTTCCTTTTTGCTGGGCAGTCGGCCTAGCAGCTAGTTGATTCTGGTTCTGATTTGGGACCTGCACTGCTTGCCCCCTGTCCCTGGGCGTTACTCTGTATTCATCTAACTTTCCTTCTCGAAGCAGCCTTTCGACTACATCCCTTAGGTGACGACATTCATTCGTCGAATGGCCGTGAATCTGATGAAAGAGACAAAACTTCCCTGTTTCACGCTCTTTCTCTGTCGACTCTCTGGGAGGTGGCCTCTTATTCTGGAGGACTTCGTACACATCCATGAAGATATTTTCCAGAGTATCACTTATTGGTGTATAACTTTCAAAGGCCCTGGGACGAGTCATTCTCTGGGAGTCGTTCCCTCGGTTCCTCTTCCGGTTGTTGCCGTTACCATTATTATTGTTGTTACCTGGCTGACGACCACCCTGATTCTGATTTCCGACATTTACTTCAACTTTCTCCGAGCTGTCTCCTGTCTGCTTAATGGCGACATTGCTCTGGATTTCCTCCTTACTGGCTGTTTTTGCTTTTCGGTTAGCATATACCTCTTCCCGGCGTAAATGTACGTTGGCTTTCTCGTAGAATAACTCTCTGGTGTGGGGCGGTTTGCCTGCCAGGTACCTCCCGAATTCAGTGTCCTTATCTACTCCATCAATCAGTGCTGTGACAACGGTCGGTTCATGGGGATCTTTAACCTCAGTAGCGGCCAAATTGAAACGATCCAGGTACACCCTTAAACTCTCGCCTGGTCGCTGCTTGATAAGGAACAAATCGATCACACTTTTTGTCTTCTGTGCGTAGATACGGAATTGTTCCACGAACTTCTCACTCAACTTCCTGAAGCTAGAAATCGATCTCGCCGGCAAACGAGTAAACCATAACAAAGCCACATCCTCCAGGAATATGGGGAACGCTTTGCACTTAACAGCGTCAGAGTTTGCGGCAACGGTCATTGACCAAGAGTATCTCATCAGATGTTGGACAGGATCAGATCTTCCCGCGTATCGGTTCATTTGTGGCATGTTGAAACGTCTTGGAAAAGTTGCATCCAAAATATCATCAGTGAAAGGGGTGTGACTGCGGTCGATCCCCCAATCTTCATTTCGTTGTCCACGGCTATCTGCCATAATCTGGTAGACCATGGCTGCGACATTTGCACTGGTCAAAGGAGGTTCAGGGTCAGTGCCTCTGGCCCGACGGGGTTCTCTGATCTCTCTTCGGGGAACGGTCGCAAAATCCGGGGCTCGGATAGGGCTTCGTTGCCCCATATTACCATGAGTATGTGCACGGCGACGGGGCTAAGGTAGCCTGTTATGCACAGGACTGTCCATATCTCGAGCCCTGGGAGCTGTAGCTTGATCATTCACATTACGGTTTGAGGGCCCCGCCCCCAGCGCTTCTTCTTCCTGTGATGGCAGCGTTCCGAACCGAAGTTGCTCTATGTTCTCAGCTCTCTCATACGGTCGTCGCGGAGGTCTTGGTGATTCCTCAAACGAAGAAGAATATCCCGGAGTGGGTGAACGAACCGGCGGCGTTCTTTGCCTTGCGATTTCGTCAAGCCTTCTATCCATAGCCGTCAAATTTTGCCGCAGGATGGAACTTTCCTGCCTTTGGGCAGCCAACTCATCAAACAATCTATCCCACATTTCGGCAAAGCGAGAGAGATCCCACTCAGTGACAGGAGCAGCAGGATCATATTGGTCATCATCACTCTCTCTTATCCGCAAATAGCTCGAGCCGGGTCGAGCAGAGGGGCCAGGACGATAGGAGCGGGTCATAGGTTCCTTTCCAGGTCGAGTTGTAGTCTGATCATTAGTTCGGATAGCTGCGGTTCGTGGATGGCGACTCGCTGTGCCCCCTGAGGTCGACTCGCGGTCGTGGTACGCGGAGGTTGCGAGGCGTTACCTCAGGATCGAGTAACAACCCCTTCAGCGGCCCGGATCATCTCGTTCTCATCGACTCGGAGCGTGGTGTCTTCATCGGATCGGTTCGCCCCCTACGCTCCGCGATCCAGAGTTTCTTCATTGCCCAGCTCGTGCACACTCTCTTCGATTGTTTCGTTGGTCTGCGAAGCTTTAGATCTTTTTCCAGCCATGATATCCGAATCGCTGGAATCTTCAAAGAAGTGAATAGTGAAACTTTAGGACTGAGTTCTCAATGAAAGCACCAAAATGTTAGATCAAAATTGGGTTCTAACACCCAAATTGTTCTGAAGCTTATAGAATTTCAACTGAAGGATGAGAAAAAAGGGAATAACACACAGAATTTATAGTGGTTCGGCGTTAACGAGCCTACGTCCACTTTATATATTATTGATTATACTTTGATAACTAATACAATCAAGAATTTCTCTCAATATTTCAGTAGTTTGACAGCAATGGTGGATTTAGCCCTCAATATTTCAGTAGTTTGACACCAATCCTCCAGAACGCGCGCCACCTGAGATTGTTTCCGGCCGATCAACTTGCACCACCCTGAAGCTTGCGCCATGCTCCTCCAACGCCCCCCCTTGGCTCTTCACTCGAGTTCCCCTTGGCCCCACGAATTAGGTACAAACGCTGCCGATTTGGGACACAATTCCGATCAAAACATGGACCGAAATATGATCATCACCGTACAGGATTAAAGAGCTTGAGATGTACTTCAATTTGGTTCTTGCATTTTTTATTTTTGTTTACAGAATTGGGAGAAATTAAAGAAACAAAATCAGACATTTTCAGCCATGGAGTTTAGGGAAGAGGAGGCTAATGAAGTAGAAAGAAATTTAGAATTATATATATATTATGTGGAGAAAAAGAATAAGATCTAAATTAAAAAAAAACAATTGCTCAGAAGAAGAAAAAGAATGAGAAAGATACGTGATTAATTTATCACTGATGTCTCTTAACATATGGTAGGTTACGAAAGAAATTGATTAGCTGATTAGGCATGAGGTAGCGTATTTATTTCCCATTTAAATTTCAAAAGCAAGTTACAAAGAAAAAGAGACTAAAAGGGAAGAATTGAATGCAAGATAATTTCAAATTTAAAAAATAAATTACATAGGAGAAGAGAACAATGGAAATAAATGAATGTGTGATTTATTGTCTAACGCTTACTTTTAGGAGGTTGTGTGACTTTTCAAATTTCAAAACACATAACTTTAAAATTTCATAATTAAGGAATAGTTTCACATGTGTAGAGGAGTATAATGAAGAGAAAATTGATAAAAATACGCATGGATAATGTTGAAAGTTTTATTCTTTTTCTTTTTCTGAATCTAAACAAAAAGGTATAAAAGATAGGGAAAAACACAAATATACATGTATATGGTTTGTTTTTGGAGTAATTAATGATGGAAAACAAAAGGAGTAATGAGAAATAAAAGGGATGTAAATATAAGGAATGAAAGTTTGCAAATAAAACATAATGTGAAAGTACAATGCAAGAAAGAAATAAACAGAATAATGGGCAATAAGTTAACTGAATGAAAGAAAGAGAGGAATGCATGGTTAATGAAAGAAAATAACTTGAATGAAATGTGAACGGACAAAGAAATTACACATAATTTATTTTTCTTTGAAAAGAATTAATTGGGAAAACGTTATTTTAAAATTAAATAAAAATTACATGAGACAGAAGCGATAAGGAAAAAAAGAAGGAGAAGAAGGAAATACGATGCAATGTTTATGAAAGGATAATTAAGAAGAATGCGTCAATTTGGAAGGAGATGAATGGTGTAGTATTAGTGAAACAACGAAGAAATGACACTGAAATAAATGCAGCTATTCAAATTTCAAAACAAATTTATGAAGGTCTGAACATGCAATCACCGTTTAAAATTTCTACACGTTACACTTTGAATAGATAAGGAAATAGTTGAGAGGACAACCAAAGAAATATATATATTGTTAGAATTTATTTTATTTAGAACTTACGCATTATTTTCAATCAATATTTCAATATAAATTAATAAATGTTATTAAAGTTCCTAAGGCATTTTTTTTGTCTCTTTGTATATTTAGAATGCGCATTAATCAAGCGCCTGCATGAGTTATGTCAATCAACATTTAAATCATAGGATTTAGGCTTCCCATCACAAAATGTAATCCTACAATCAACAAACTTAAATTAAAGTATAAATTTAATCATGATTATTTAAAAAACTGTAACAACCCGTATTTTCAATAACCTGTAATAATGTAAATCGAGGCAGAATTTAATTCAAGAATATGAATCAAGGGAAACGGGTTGTGCCATTGCGTTCGTCTCGGAAAAATACGCGAAATAGAGTCCGAGTTTTCGAAAATCGGAGTCCGTATGACCCAGTTAAGGCCCATTGAAGTTTTCAGAAATTTCCATATTAAAAACATATTTAAATTTTAAGTTAAAACACAAGGCTTAGGGCACAACTGGCGTCAGGCGGGAAAACTCCCGCCAAGACCCCCAAGTCGACAGGCATGTCGACAGGGGTCTAAGGGTGTCGACTGCCCTGTCGACAGCCCTGTCGACACGGGGTGGCCGGGCAGTTTTGCCTGGCGCACCATTTCTGATCTGGGCTTGGTTGTGTGGCTTGGTTCTAGAGAATTCCGAAATCTGATGGACCTAATTCAACTAGGGTTTAATCCTATGGTCTAAATCACTAGCCTAATCTATAAATAAGTCCTAACCTACCCTAAATCATTCATTATTCATTCTAGCAACTAAACTATGGCAAAATCAAACCTCTCATGGCCTCCACTCTCTTCATACAATTCCTAAATTAATTCCTAAGTAATTTTCCATGCATACAAGTATATTTAGGCTTGTATGATCCTCCTTAGCTTGCATTAAAGGCTTGTTTCTCTATTGGCATCATAAAGGAGGAGTCTTGATCAAGTTTGCTTGCATTTTTGGGTTTTAATTAGTTGCATAAGGGGTTTCTTACATTTGCTATACTCATTTGAGTCCGCATAAGCATTGTAAGCCCTCTTACCTTCATTTTAGAAACTCTAAAGTTAATATGTGATGAAAGTTGGGATTTATGCATGTTTAACAAGTTATGCATGTTCACTATGCCATGATTTGCAAGTTTGACAAGTTATGCATGTTTATGCAAGTTCACTATGCCATGATTTGCAAGTTTAACAAGTTATGCATGTTTATGCAAGTTCACTATGCCATGATTTGCAAGTTTAACAAGTTATGCATGTTTATGCAAGTTCACTATGCCATGATTTGCAAGTTTAACAAGTTATGCATGTTTATGCAAGTTCACTATGCCATGATTTGCAAGTTTAACAAGTTATGCATGTTTATGCAAGTTCACTATGCCATGATTTGCAAGTTTAACAAGTTATGCATGTTTATGCAAGTTCACTTTGCTAAGTTATGCAAGTCCAACATGTTATGCATGTTTATTATGATTCATCATGTATGTTGTGCCAAGTTCCCTCTTTCTATCCTTTATGCGTTATGACGAATATGTAAGCGATAGAATGACGTTGGGGGGGTTTGGGTAAAACTTAAAATACATGTAAATATAAGATTGGGAATTTACCTATTAAGTTAGGTCTACCCCTTGGGAATTTACCTATTAAGTTAGGTCTACCCAAGTATTTGTTAAACTTGTAATTATGTTTTGAAATAAAAGTGGACATGACACTTAGAAAACATAAGTGTGGCCAACTCGAGGTTGGGTTGAGTTTGTAGCGTAATTCTACCCGGAACCAACCGGCTTAACTAGTGGCTACAAACAATAGGACCCAATGTGAGAAGTTGGTCATGTGGTGCCAAGACCCGAGGTTAGACCAAGTTGTGGTGTAAATCTACCCGGAACCCACCGGCTTAACTAGGTAACCACAACAAAGTCTAATGTGAGAGGTTAAGGTGCATTAAATTAATTAATGCCTCATGATTAGGGTTAAGTCAGGGTCCACTAATACTTAACCAATTTGGGGATTCGAGGGATTGAAATGGGGTGAAGTTGTGAACTGTCGGTTACACTTAACCAATTTAATCCATGATTAGTGAGGGGTTAAACCACACTTAACCCTCTTAGAAAACCCTAGCAACGTGGTCTGTTCTAGCAGTAATCCCAGTTTGGTATCATTCACAACCCTAGAGGCTAGGCTAGGGCGGGGCATAATTACTGGACTGATGTAAGCGACCAAAGCGATGGCTGAGTGGTACAGCGGTGCGGGTCCAGGCGGGCTACGGACGTGCACGTAGTCCGGTGTTGGACAAACTCGAGGCACGGGTACCAGTAGGTTTAGACTGTGCATTATTGCTTAGGTGTCTGGGGTTGACACCCGAGGGCTTGATACACCCGAAGGTGGACCCAGCACAGTCTGACTACAACCATATGTGGGCCGTATGGACACCAACACTTGACGTGTTAGGTTTATAGGGAGCCGATCGACTAGACCGTTGGGCTGGACCTTGTATTAAGGTCACCTCATGTTATTGGGCCAAAGTTTTGGGCTGAGGGATCAAGACCTGTTATGTTAGTTTGCTAGTACACCGTGGTGCAAAGCTTAATCTTCTTTATGTGATGACACCTTTATCTATTGCCAGTATGCTCATCTCAGTTTCCATCATGATGTTAACTTTATTAGTTTATAGACTGATCGTAGTAGGGCTTACCAGTCTTTTTGACTGACCTGTTTTCTTTCGCCTCTTTTCTTTCGTTTCCCCCCCCCCCCCCCAGGTTCTCAGGGAGGGAATAGTGGTGCTTAGCTTGGATCGCTTGCTTATTTGCTGGATAGCTCATGTATGTCTGGGCATTGAGCTCGCTATGGTTTATCATCTTTATTTTGGGGATAGCACTATGTATTTCAGTATTTCTGTTTATGATGTACTAGACATGTTTATTTTGGCAGTTGACTTTATGATGTACTAGACTTGTTTTGAGATGGTTTGAGATATTCCGCTGTTTATTCTCACTTACTCTGTTTTACATATATTTATGTTCTTGTTCTGCCTTGATATATCATTATGCATGCTTACCCAGTTCTAACGCCCCCCAGAAGCTAGTGCCCCCGAAAGAGTGACCCTAGTGGAGGTGGGGTGTTACAAATTTGGTATCAGAGCATATGGTTTACAAGAAAGAACAAAAAGTTTTTTAAAAGACTTTTGAAAAACTATTTTCAAAACAAGTATAAAGTATTTTCCAAGTCTAGTATTTTAAAAGGCTATTCCCCAAAAAGCCATTAGCGTTATCCTTCGTTCCCTTGACCTAATCTTATCTTATCTTTCGTTTCAGTATGGCTGAGAATCTTGCCATCCGGGATGGAGTAAACGTACCACTCTGGTATAGGAGACTTCTAGAAGCTAGGGCGGCAGCTGGCCCCGCAAACCCTACTCCCACTCCTCCTCCTGTAGTTGAGAATCCTCCCCCTAATGTCCCTCCTCCGGTGGTTCCTGTTCCTCCTCCTCCAGTTGCTGAGGCTCCTCTTCCTCCTCCTCCCCCTCAGCATCCTCAGGTTGAGTTCACGAAGGTTTGTAAAGACTTCAAGGCGATGGGAGGCAAGAATTTCCTAGGCACGGAATCTTTTGTTGAAGCTAGGAATTGGCTGAAAGACACTGAGGACTTGTTTGCTATCTTTAGGATTGATGAAGAGAGGAAGATCTTATTGACAGTGTGGCTTTTGAAGGACGAAGCAGCCTATTGGTGGGAGGTCACCAATGGGACGAGGCCCGTCGAGACTTGGGCCAATTTGAGGGCTAGATTTGTGGCCAAGTTTCTATCTGCTGCTGAGGCGAATTTATAGATGGAGAAGTTCATTGCATTAAAGCAAGGTGATATGTCGGTCAAGGAGTATGTGAACAAGTTTAATCAGCTGGCCCGTTTTGGTTTGGATATGGTGAACACTCCTGAGAAGAAGGCTCTTCGATTTGCTAGAGGGTTGAATGAGTCGCTGCAGGGATTGGCGATGTCACATATTCCGCATGGGGCTACTTTTGAGAGTTTGGTCGATATGGCTCTACTTCAGGGTGATGGAAAGAAAGAGGTCAAGTCGAGTGATACTCAAGCAAAGAAGATTGATTCTCAGGGTAAAGGCAATCAAGGTGGTCAAAGCAGTCAGGGGAATCAGAGCAAGAACAAGAAGGGGAACAACAACAAAGGCAAGGGAAAGTGCAATTACTGTGGTGCGCCTGGACACTTTGCTAAGGATTGTAGGAAAAAGAAAAGGAAGGTTAGTGGTGGATGTTTTTCCTGTGGTGAGACTAGACACTTCAGCAAGGAATGCCCGAAGAAGAAAGGGCAGGGTCAGACTCAGCGTGCTGGACCTTCAGGAGGGCAAGTTCATGCTCTCAATACCGCTCCAGTTCCCGATCAAGGTAGTGTTTCTGTTGAGAACCTTGTTTATGTTTCCGATCTTCCAGTTCGTACCTTGTTTGATTCTGGTGCATCACATAGCTTTATTTCATCTGATCTTGTTGATAGTTTGCACCTTAGTACTAGCTTAGTGGATGATCCCGTTTGTGTTTCGAATCCCATTGGGGGTTCTGCTCATCTATCTATGATATGTGAGGATCTGAGGATCTCTATGCTCAGTGTAGAGTTCTTGTGTAGTGCGTATGTTCTTGGTTTCAGGGGATACAGATTGATTTTGGGCATGGATTGGCTGTCTAGACATGGAGCCATTCTTGATTGTGAGCATAGGGTTGTGAGGCTTGTGACTCGCCTTGGCAACACCTAAAAGATTTCATGCAATCCGAAGGATCCCGTCATGTTGTGCTATCTTGAATCTCTCGACTCGTCAGAGGAAACCCTTCAGTCTGTAAGGGTGGTCCGAGATTATCCAGATGTTTTTGAAGAAGTTAAGGGGTTGCCCCCTAAACGAGAGATTGATTTTCGCATTTATCTGGTGGATAATGCTAAGCCTGTTTCTTTGCCCGTTCGGCACATGGCTCCGCGTGAGAGACGGGAGCTCAGCAAGCAAGTAAAGGAGTTGCTTGAGAAGAACTTCATCAGACGAAGTATATCCGAATGGGGAGCGCTTGTGGTGTTTGCTACTAAGGCAGATGGTTCTCTTCGACTTTGTGTGGACTATAGAGAGTTGAATAAGCTGACTAAGAAGAACAGACACCCATTACCGAGGATTGATGATCTTTTTGACCAGCTTGTTGGTGCTTCTGTTTTCTCTCAGCTTGATCTTGCTACTGGATTTCATCAGCTCAGAGTGGCTGAAGATAGTATAGACAAGACTGCATTCAGAACTCCAGATGGATTCTTTAAATGGCTTGTTATGCCGTTCGGTTTGACGAATGCACCCGCGTATTTCGTGGACCTGATGAGTAGGGTGTTTCGAGAGTTCTTGAACAAGTTTGTCGTGGTCTTTGTGGATGATATTCTGATCTTCTCTAAGGATGAAGAAGAGCACGCGAGGCATCTTGTAGAGGTGATGGATACGCTTAGAGCGCATCAGTTAAAGGCCAAGTTCTCCAAGTGTCACTTTTGGAGAAGGGAAGTTCGGTTCCTTGGGCATATAGTATCTAAGCAAGGCTTGGCGGTGGATCCCGCTAGCAACCGAAGTGAGAAGTTTTCTAGGTCTTGCAGGTTTTTACCGGAAGTTCATCAAGGACTTCGCGAAGATATCCGCTCCCCTTACTAAGTTGACAAAGAAGAACTTAGTTTTTGCTTGGGATATGGACTGTGAGCTTGCTTTTCAGTGACTCAAGAGAGCCCTTACCTCAGCACCAGTTCTAGCTTTACCCGATGGTGGTAAGATGTTTACCGTGTACACTGATGCTTGTGGCATGGGATTGGGCGTCGTTCTGATGCAAGAAGGCAGAGTTATATGTTTTGGTGGTAGGCAACTTAAGGTGCATGAGAAGAATTATCCCACTCATGATCTAGAGCTGGCAGCGATAGTATATGCACTCAAGGCTTGGCGTCATTATCTTCTGGGAGAGAGATTTGAGCTGTATACTGATCATAAGTCTTTGAAGTATCTCTTTTCGCAGAAGGATCTGAACTTGAGGCAGCAAAGGTGGATGGAATTCTTGGCGTCCTACGATTTTGATATAGCCTATACCCCTGGCAAGGGGAATGTTGTAGCGGATGCGTTGAGTAGAAAAAGGTTGACACTAAGTCCTCTATTTGTTGAGATGAAGAATTTAGAGTTCTTGGCAACCTTTGATTTCTCTTTGGCAGTTGAGTCGATGACCGGTTCTTTAGCATCTCTTGAGCTCAGGCCTACCCTTCTGGATCAAGTTGGGGCTTCGCAGAGAGAAGACCCTCAAATAGTTGAGATTATGGATAAGCTGATTCGAGGAGAGACGTCTAGTCATCTCGCTCGATATTCTATTGATGACAAGGGTTGGCTTAGGAGAGATGGAAGGTTATGTGTCCCCATGGTAGAAGATTTAGTAAGAAAAGTTCTGGAGGAAGCGCATCGCTCTAAGTTGACTATACATCCAGGCGGGGATAAGATGTACCAAGATATGAGGCGTATTTTCTTTTGGCCTGGGATGAAGAAGGATGTGGCGGAGTTTGTCTCTAGATGTATCATTTGCCAGCAAGTTAAGGCCGAGTCAAAGAAGCCCGGTGGGCTATTGCATCCTCTGGACGTTCCACTTTGGAAGTGGGAGAGTATCTCCATGGACTTTATTGATGGGCTTCCAAGGTCAAGGAAAGGGAATACGAGCATTTGGGTTATTGTGGATAGACTTACGAAGAGTGCTCATTTTATTCCAGTGAAGAGCAAGAGGACAGAGTCCCTTCTAGCATAGTCAGTGACCGAGACCCCATCTTTACTAGTCAGTTCTGGAACAATTTGCAGGAAGCTATGGGCACGAGGTTGAACCTGAGTACGACTTATCACCCACAAACGGACGGTCAGACAGAAAGGGTGAATAGGGTACTTGAGGACTTGTTGAGGCTTTGCATTCTGGATTTTGGTGGTACTTGGGAAGACCATCTTCCACTTGTTGAGTTTGCATATAATAACAGTTATCAGGCAAGCATAGGGATGGCACCATTTGAAGCTTTATATGGGAGGCCGTGCAAGTCGCCTACATGTTGGTGGGAGACTACAGATAAGCTTATACTTGGACCTGACATGATTAGAGATACATCCGAGAAGGTCGAGTTGATTAGAAGATGGATGAAGGCGGCCCAAGACAGACAGAAATCCTATGCTGATAAGCGAAGATCTGATTTGGAGTTTGATGTAGGGGATATGGTTTTCGTAAAGGTTTCTCCTTTGCGGAATGTGGTCCGATTTGGAGCCGTTGGGAAGTTAGCCCCGAGATTTGTTGGACCATTCCCCATTGTTGAGAGGATCGGGCAGATGGCTTATAGAGTGAAGTTGCCCGAGAAGCTTGCTGGAGTACACGATGTTTTTCATGTCTCGCATCTTCGGAAGTGTTTGCATGAATCAGCAGAGATTGTGGAGCCAAGTGTTTTGGAAGATGTGGAAGTGGAGAAAGAAGCTACCTTGAGGAGAGCTCCGATTCGTATCTTGGGGACGGAGACCAAGAAGCTAAGGAATCGAGAGGTCAAGTTGGTGAAGGTTCAATGGGGTGAAGCCGAAGAAGACGCAACTTGGGAAACCGAGGAGAAGATACGTGGGCTTTATCCATTCCTTTTTGAGGGTACACTCTCAATCTCTTTCCTTTGTTAGCATATCTTTCTCTTTGCTACCCATATTTATCTAGTTTATCGTGTTAATCTTGTCATGAGAACCTTAGGTAGAAACCCATTGGATGAAACATATGTTTGAAACATGTTATGCTTGATGGTTGCAAGTGGTTGCAAGTGTTTGCAAGTGGTTGCTCGTGGATGCATTATACACGATTAGGCACTAGATCGGCTCGCACACTCCTCATATTGCATATGCATGAGTGTTTATGCTTATTCATGGATGAAAATTGTGTGTTGTCACATGGATGTTGCATATGGGTGTATGTTATGTGCACACATATAGATGATATACATTATGTTAGGAATTGCATACATGTGGATACATTTCACTAACATATTTTGCATTGATCTTTGCATTAGATAAGTACATATACACACACCTTTGCATATGTTCATACAACATTTAGAATCTTGTAAGGACAATGATTGCTCGTGGATGATGTTTTGAGTAGATGGATGATTGGATGGTAGGATACGTTCTTCCTAACTTGAAGATTTCGGGGACGAATCCTTTAAGGAGGGGAGAATGTAACAACCCGTATTTTCAATAACCTGTAATAATGTAAATCGAGGCAGAATTTAATTCAAGAATATGAATCAAGGGAAACGGGCTGTGCCATTGCGTTCGTCTCGGAAAAATACGCGAAATAGAGTCCGAGTTTTCGAAAATCGGAGTCCGTATGACCCAGTTAAGGCCCATTGAAGTTTTCAGAAATTTCCATATTAAAAACAGATTTAAATTTTAAGTTAAAAACAAGGGTTAGGGCACAAATGGCGTCAGGCGGGAAAACTCCCGCCAAGACGTCCAAGTCGACAGGCATGTCGACAGGGGTCTAAGGGTGTCGACAGCCCTGTCGACACGGGGTGGCCGGGCAGTTTTGCCTGGCGCACCATTTCTGATCTGGGCTTGGTTGTGTGGCTTGGTTCTAGAGAATTCCGAAATCTGATGGACCTAATTCAACTAGGGTTTAATCCTATGGTCTAAATCACTAGCCTAATCTATAAATAAGACCCTAACCTACCCTAAATCATTCATTATTCATTCTAGCAACTAAACTATGGCAAAATCAAACCTCTCATGGCCTCCACTCTCTTCATACAATTCCTAAATTAATTCCTAAGTAATTTTCCATGCATACAAGTATATTTAGGCTTGTATGATCCTCTTTAGCTTGCATTAAAGGCTTGTTTCTCTATTGGCATCATAAAGGAGGAGTCTTGATCAAGTTTGCTTGCATTTTTGGGTTTTAATTAGTTGCATAAGGGGTTTCTTACATTTTCTATACTCATTTGAGTCCGCATAAGCATTGTAAGCCCTCTTACCTTCATTTTAGAAACTCTAAAGTTAATATGTGATGAAAGTTGGGATTTATGCATGTTTAACAAGTTATGCATGTTCACTATGCCATGATTTGCAAGTTTGACAAGTTATGCATGTTTATGCAAGTTCACTATGCCATGATTTGCAAGTTTAACAAGTTATGCATGTTTATGCAAGTTCACTATGCCATGATTTGCAAGTTTAACAAGTTATGCATGTTTATGCAAGTTCACTATGCCATGATTTGCAAGTTTAACAAGTTATGCATGTTTATGCAAGTTCACTATGCCATGATTTGCAAGTTTAACAAGTTATGCATGTTTATGCAAGTTCACTATGCTAAGTTATGCAAGTCCAACATGTTATGCATGTTTATTATGATTCATCACGTATGTTGTGCCAACTTCCCTCTTTCTATCCTTTATGCGTTATGACGAATATGTAAGCGATAGAATGACGTTGGGGGGGTTTGGGTAAAACTTAAAATACATGTAAATATAAGATTGGGAATTTACCTATTAAGTTAGGTCTACCCCTTGGGAATTTACCTATTAAGTTAGGTCTACCCAAGTATTTGTTAAACTTGTAATTATGTTTTGAAATAAAAGTGGACATGACACTTAGAAAACATAAGTGTGGCCAACTCGAGGTTGGGTTGAGTTTGTAACGTAATTCTACCCGGAACCAACCGGCTTAACTAGTGGCTACAAACAATAGGACCCAATGTGAGAAGTTGGTCATGTGGTGCCAAGACCCGAGGTTAGACCAAGTTGTGGTGTAAATCTACCCGGAACCCACCGGCTTAACTAGGTAACCACAACAAAGTCTAATGTGAGAGGTTAAGGTGCATTAAATTAATTAATGCCTCATGATTAGGGTTAAGTCAGGGTCCACTAATACTTAACCAATTTGGGGATTCGAGGGATTGAAATGGGGTGAAGTTGTGAACTGTCGGTTACACTTAACCAATTAAATCCATGATTAGTGAGGGGTTAAACCACACTTAACCCTCTTAGAAAACCCTAGCAACGTGGTCTGTTCTAGCAGTAATCCCAGTTTGGTATCATTCACAACCCTAGAGGCTAGGCTAGGGCGGGGCACGATTACTGGACTGATGTAAGCGACCAAAGCGATGGCTGAGTGGTACAGCGGTGCGGGTCCAGGCGGGCTACGGACGTGCATGTAGTTCGGTGTTGGACAAACTCGAGGCACGGGTAGCAGTAGGTTTAGACTGTGCATTATTGCTTAGGTGTCTGGGGTTGACACCCGAGGGCTTGATACACCCGAAGGTGGACCCAGCACAGTCTGACTACAACCATATGTGGGCCGTATGGACACTAACACTTGACGTGTTAGGTTTATAGGTAGCCGATCGACTAGACCGTTGGGCTGGACCTTGTATTAAGGTCACCTCATGTTATTGGGCCAAAGTTTTGGGCTGAGGGATCAAGACCTGTTATGTTAGTTTGCTAGTACACCGTGGTGCAAAGCTTAATCTTCTTTATGTGATGACACCTTTATCTATTGCCAGTATGCTCATCTCAGTTTCCATCATGATGTTAACTTTATTAGTTTATAGACTGATCGTAGTAGGGCTTACCAGTCTTTTTGACTGACCTGTTTTCTTTCGCCTCTTTTCTTTCGTTTCCCCCCCCAGGTTCTCAGGGAGGGAATAGTGGTGCTTAGCTTGGATCGCTTGCTTATTTGCTGGATAGCTCATGTATGTCTGGACATTGAGCTCGCTATGGTTTATCATCTTTATTTTGGGGATAGCACTATGTATTTCAGTATTTCTGTTTATGATGTACTAGACATGTTTATTTTGGCAGTTGACTTTATGATGTACTAGACTTGTTTTGAGATGGTTTGAGATATTCCGCTGTTTATTCTCACTTACTCTGTTTTACATATATTTATGTTCTTGTTCTGCCTTGATATATCATTATGCATGCTTACCCAGTTCTAACGCCCCCCAGAAGCTAGTGCCCCCGGAAGAGTGACCCTAGCGGAGGTGGGGTGTTACAAAAACATTATTTTAAATATCCAAAACTCATTAAAATTACTTAAAATAAAATTTTAAATTTACCCCAAAATTCAGGGTTGTTACACCCCACTTAACTTTCTATGTCCTAGTGCAAATAATAAATTTGCAATACGTCTAGGAATGTGATTAATTTTGTAGTATTTCTAAGTCAAAATCTATTATAGATATTCCACCTTATTGAAAACTTTCATCCTATCAAACCTTTTCAGTGTATTATATCCTAGGTTTAATCTTCGGCGAAATTTGATATTTATCCCCTTATGTGTAGTTATTAGCTTAGTTAGTTATCTAAATGAGGATAGGGTAATGAAATAAATTACCAAGATAATAGAAGTCGGAACTTATATTGGGGTAGTAAGTACTATAAATAATTTAGAGTTATTCAAAATTGCACAATGGAAACTAGTAAATTATTTTTCTCGATCACAAAATTTAAATAATAGTATGTGGGGTATGCGTAATAGAGTATAAATGATTAATTTGTGTTGAGGATTAAATGCTTGTTTGTATTTATTTAAAAAAGTAAAATAAGTAAATATAAATAAACACAACTAAGTAAAACTTTTGATTATTCATCATACTGAATTGTCCGTTGAATACTTTAATGATTCTATTCGATACGTCTGACCAACGTTATCGATGGAAATTTATTAAATACTGATACAAGACAATCAAACATAGTATTTTGGGAAATAAAATATTTACTAAAGAAGAATTTATTTGGTCAATGTAATGTTAGGTCATTGAATAGATTGTGAAAGGAAGCAGTGCATGGTGAGGCAATATCGATATTATATCGATTCTTAAATCCATTAATGGAATTGGTCATTAAGCATTCAGTGGATTAATATTATTTTGAAGTAAGTTAAAGAAATTACTTTAAGTAAGATTGTGTTTTGAGAAATCAAAGTGTAAATACAAGTATACTTTGTGCATGTAGATATGTTTTAAAAGAGTAAAAGTCTTGAACATAAGTAATGTTTTAGAAATACACTCTTAAATTTTAGAGTCTTAGATAACATATGCCGCCATTATATCTTGATAATGATGAAAAAATTGGTGAGGACATTTGATTTCATAATCAAAATTGCATTCATTTGTTTGAGTGATTAGTTACAGATAAATGATGAGGCGTTGTCACTAACTTATTCAGAATTGAAAAGATGAGTGTTTATTTTTAAATATGTGTTATGCAAAGGATAATATGAGCTAATTCAATCTATCTAAATATATTATTTACTTTATTCAGGATGAATGTTGAATTTTAGGAAAATTTTATATCGAAGAATTAAAGTTATATTATTTTGAAAGAGGTTAATTTTTGAAAAGATATTTATAAATTTAAACTTTGTTCTTCTAAAGGAAGAAAATTTTGAAAGACTAATTAGAGTTTAAAAGTACAAATCTATGAACATAAAGGAAATTGCATGGATGCATTTTCATTAAGTGTGTCTGTAACAACCAGGGTTTTTGAGTACCTAGGTAAATAGATTTTATTGAAATTTGTACTTTGATATTGGAGAAAACAAACGAAATTCAAAAAAGAAGAACACGTATAACCATTCAAGCTGAAATAAATGAAGGATTTGGAGATTATGTGAGTAATTTTGTTGAATTGTTGGTGAATTGGATTTGGATTAAAGATAAGAGGTTTAAATTTAATATGTGTATGATGAATAAATATAAAGGAAATAGAGTTCAAAAAACATTAAAATGGGGTTTTGTGGTATAAACATGTATATAATAATTATATTGTGATAAATGCAATAATCATGTAAGATTATTGCTAGCAACGAAATTTAGCATATAAGAATAACTTTAATTTTATTAAGTACAGATAAAAATATAAATAGTGAAATATTGATTGGAAATCAATATTTAAGTATTTTAAATATTTTTATATGTTCTATTAAGTTAATTTTATCAAGACAATTGTTGTTTTGTAGATTTACATGTTAAAAATATGAGTTTTAACAATTGAAATGTAAAATAAGTGTTTTTACAGAAACATAAATTTTGTGTGTGTTCATAATTGAAATAATGTTTAACTTGTTTAAAAAGATATTTATTATATATTTAATTATAATTTTGTAAAATTAAACAAGTTGAATTGGAAATATATTTATGTTAAAATAAATTAAAATTGTGTCATTATGTGTGTTAGGCTAAAGCATATGTCAAATAGTATATTCAGCCTAATTTAACTTCACCTAGCCTTAATTGTCAAATTAAAGCCCAATTAAGACAATTAGCAAAAAGAATTTTTTGGAAATGGGAGAAACAAAATACAACATATTTCTCAAAATTATTATCTTCTTCCTCCTTTTTCTGTTGGAAAACCTATAAATTCAAAACCCTCTCCTCTAGTTTATAAATCAAAGCCATTCTTCAATCAAAATAGGAAGAAAGCAAGTTAGCTCTCCATTCTACAACAAATCAAACTCTAGTAAGAGAATCAAATCATCAAACTTTTGGGATTTCACAGTAACTTTCAGGTGTTTTGCATGTCACCGGTACAATATTCTACAGTTCTACATATTCATACTCCT
This sequence comes from Allium sativum, assembly GCA_030737875.1. Classification (NCBI taxonomy): domain Eukaryota; kingdom Viridiplantae; phylum Streptophyta; class Magnoliopsida; order Asparagales; family Amaryllidaceae; genus Allium; species Allium sativum. Next base: position 888,473,497 of record CM060916.1, on the reverse strand, counting down.
CTACTTGACAAGTTGAGATGTTGTAAATCCTTTCTAAACCAACCAAGGTGAGTTTAACACTCACTCTTAACTTAATTGTAGTTGCATATTAGATTTATGTGGTTTTCTGTAAGAAATTAGTTTACTGGATTCATTTTTTTTATGTTTACGTAGCAATATGGTTTGGGTCCACTTTTGTGAAGCCGTATATTTTTCATCTATGTCAGAATCATGCAAATTTGGTTTCGGACTTCTGCATGATGAATTTTATTTATTCTTAAATTCATGCCTGTATATCACCTAAACATCTATAATGACCCATATTTTTAGCCAAATTAAAATATTAATTTTTAATTGATTTATTGGATTTTAAATATTCAAAACGATTTATTTTGAGAATAAACGGCTTAGATTTTATTTAAAACGAATTTTGAATGTATAAATTTATATTAATTATAAAACGAGCTCGTAACGTCATGGTAGTTCAAAAAGTTTAGTTTTGAACTTTAGTTGAACGTACAGAATTCAATATAAGTTGGATTTCTATAAAACAAGAAACGTTAGGATATACTGAATTATAATTTTCTAATGGAAGTGAGAAATCTAGATTTCGTGTTATAAATTGTAAGTTATATCCAAATCAAAATTTCAAACAGTCGCTATGAAATCATTTATAAAATATAACGATTTATTAAATAAAATAAAAGAATTTATTATAAAATTGAATATCGAATTGACTTGAATTTTGGAAACATCGAGTTATAAACCAAAGTATGTTTGTTTTGGAGCTATATGATATTTCATCTGGATATATACGATAATAATAATTAGTTTATTATTAATTTGAATAATTTTGGAATTTAATAATATTATAAAAATATTACATATGCCTTAAAAATAGCCATTTTGCAAACGACCTCCGTTTTCGATGAAACCAATTTTATTGGATCTGAAATATTAAATTATTGCTAGCTTTGAAATTTCATAACTTTTTGAGTTAGTATGTGATTGTGTGGGATTTAAATGTGAAACGATCAATAATTTGACTTTAAAAATACGTTGTTTGAGCAAAATGACTCGGAATTCGATGAAATAAGTTTCCTTGGGTCCGTGATGTGAAAGTATAGTTGTACGTCATTTCCCCCGAAAACGGGATTCGTGTGTGATCATATGAATTTTTAAACGACAAATGAAGGCCAAGATCGAATAAAATAAAATAAACTGATTAAAAAAATTATATACCTACCCTATATAATGTCTTATTCTCTCCAAACCCTCACCTCATTCTCCTTAGGTCAAATAATTCACACCGCCACTTTCTCTTCTTAAAACGTGAGATTTCATCCTTTGAAAAATCAAAACAAAACCAAATCTTAACGAAATTGCAAATCGTTTGATTCAATGGACTGCTGGAAGCAAGAGCTTCACACTCATATGAGTATTGAAGGGTCTCAAATAATTTTAGGTCACTGGAAATTTTTACGTCGCACGTTCTTTGGTCTTGGGTTGGAGTTCATGGTGAATTGAAGCTTCGAATCAAAGAATGGATATTGTAGTTGCATTGAGGAGGTAACTTGAAGCTTGTATGCAAATTTTGGAAGAAAAATGTGAAATTTTGTTGCACAACCTGTAGCTACAGCAAGCGACATGGGCTAAGAACGGAATTCATGGATGTGTGCGAGCGTGGCTTTGAGGGTTCGAGAAGAAGAGCTCGGGAAGAGATGTTCAACGGAGGTGACGACGTGTGTTTTCTTTATGAAAAGAAGGAGTTATAGGGATGCAAGAATCGGCTAATGGCCATGTTTTGGAGCAGGTTTGAACGTTGTTACGGAATGGAAGAAGGTAATGAGGGGTGGGATTAAGAGTAATTAAGATTATAATTAATTAATTATATTAGTTAATGACTGTTTATATGTATACAAAATTGTAAAAAACATAACTTCTTCATACAAACTCAGAATTGCACGAAACTGGATCCATTGGAACCGTACGGACGAGAGCTTCACAATGAAAACTGATTTGGATCGATTTAGAGTTTGTTGAAATTTTTGGCAAAGGAAAACGTTTGATTTATTCAGTCGACCTTTCACCGTTATTAACGATAAATCGTCCAATGTGAGAACTCTCACTCAACTGAATTTTTTTGTAACTTATAATAATCTTGTTTGATTAGGTTTATTGAATTGGTTGAAAACCCCACATGGGTGTTAGGGTGATAAGTAGCCTATATGTCTTCTAAGTGTGTAGATACGTTCACATGGTTTGTGATGTAAAGCCTGCACGGGTATTGGGATGACCATTTATTCATATCTCCCAAGTGTGTAGATAATAATCACTAGATGTGAATTGGTTGAAAACCCCTCATGGGTATTGGGATGATAAGTAGCTCACACATCTCCCAAGTGTGTAGATGTGACAACCCAAACCCCTGGTCCCGACGGAATGGATAATCTTTGGAATATAACACATTGAATACATCAGCATATCAGAGAACATAATATATATACATAAATATCTTATCAGAGAATAATTTTCATCGTTTTACGACAACGGAACTAAACATCATTAAAGTTACAGAGTATCATACTTAGTACATAACATTGTCTTAAAAAGCAAATAATTATACAATAGAATTAAAAGATAGTTTATGACATAAGGAGTCATGACAGAGTTCAAGCGATACATATATATATATATATATATATATATATATATACATACATACATACATACATATGTATGTATGTATATATATATATATATATTAGTTCCATCTTCAGCTCCAAGTCCAAAATAGATATAGATGCTCCAGTACACATCCCCAAAAGAAAGCAAGTTAAACATGTTCACTTGGCTTCCCGTGTAAAAATAATGGGCACCCGAGTTTGCAAGGGAAAAACAAACTACGAGTCAGTGATGGGACTGGTATGAGAAATCCTACAGTTAACTTAACTTATTTAATGTAAGCATATAATGGGACCACTCCGTATGACACAGAACGAGTTTACTCCACACGAATGTGGTGCACTAAAAATAAATTAAACAAGAAACAGAACAACGCAATGCTTTTTTGAAAAATGAAACCATTATAAGACTCGGGTCCCATCACACAATGCAATACAAGCTGGAGGATAGAGTTTTACCTTATAATGGATAAACATGCTTGATATGAGAAAAATAAGAACCATTTTATATTATTGTTGGTGTATAATTTAAAACAGCTTCAAAAATAAATGTATCAATCTTAGATGGCATAATACCCCATCATATTATGTCATCGTAGGTATACAACTAAAACCATAAGATCATGTAATGGTTCCATCATGGGCCAAGGCAAGGGATCTCTCCTTCTGAATTCGGACCATCTCTAGCAAGATGTCCAAGACCTCCCGCAATGAGCCCTTTGGATCGGCAGGGCCGGTCAGCCTTTCTTCGCTGATTATTTATGCCTGAATCATATGTTTCTTGGTCCTATCAGACCTTTTGGTCAAAACATCGACCATCTTGACCTTGTGTGGCTGTATCCAAGGCGCCTCGCTTCCCAACATTCACATAAGTAAATTTCTTCGGCTCCATACCATGGCACTACTTCTGGCTTGAAAGAAATGCATATTGTACGTATGGGTCCTCATCCCGTTTTTGACTCATACCGAGGTGTGAAGCTCGCGAATTAATGTCATGCACAAAGCTATGTTATTTCATCTATGCTTTAATCATCATCCACAAAGCTCTGCTTTTCAAAAAAAAGCTTTGATCCATGCATTTCAGCATGCCACACAGTCGTCCTAGACTATACAACCGATAACTACAATATATAACCTCTAAGCTCTTACGTCTTAAAGAAGGGTGTTAAGCTAAGAGAAAAATTCCCCGCCATCAAATAGATACATATTTAGAAGAAATCTATTAATATAATTCAGAATAAGTCAGACACACAATCCATTTACAAGTCCATTCTAGGTTTTGATGAAACTGGAGGTACCTTATTCCTTGTCCTATATGTCCAATATAGGAGAGAGGCCCTCACATATCTGGACAATCAACAAATACGTCTAGACAACAACCACTTTAACCCCTTCAAGGGAGCTACCCATATCCAGGGCATCAACTGTAATCCATTTGATGTGAAGATGGTCGATCTTACACCGTCTTCACTATCTTTGACTTTTAGTCATTGTTCAATTATCCGAAATGGGTTAAACCGGTCTAATAATTAGTGCCAAAACGAATCAAACCTATTCCTTATTCGGATTATTGATTCACCAATTAAATTTTCATTTAATTGGTTCCTTTCATAAGATTTAAAATCTTATTCACTAATCTGGTTAAGCCATTTGTCATTGGCAAATCATTTCAATACCTTATATAAAAAGGTTTACTCGAGAATTCAATTCAATTTACGAATTAAAATTCTTATTTCTAAACATCGCCAAAAATCGGTTATATACGCTTTTACGCAAAAAACGCCAAATTGTACTTAACCATTTTTATCATCATAAACCATGTGAAATTGGTTTACACGCATTACAAATCATTTATAATATTTTAAAATGATTTTTCACTATATATATATATAAATAGTCCATTTCAGTTGAACGACGTTTTAGGTCATTTAGCTGCACTGACGCTGTTTTCATTCAAACTTGAATCAAACATCTCTCAAAATTTAACCGTTGGATTTTAACATACTTATCATCATTGGAAAGATCATATCGAAATGAATCCAATGGTTCTAATTTCGAGAAAATCCGACGGTCTGATGTCCCGAGATATTCGTTTAAAGTTACATGTTGAAAACACGAAATATTGTTGCGCGACACGTTCCATTTTAATTTATATTCAACGTATAAATATATTATACGTTGAACTACTTCCAAATCATTTTTATTATTATTCAACGATACATCGACGTATATAATTAAACATCAAATCTTGTCGCTTTTATGATATTTTATTAACTATTTGGTTAACGTCTTATATTTTCGAAAAATTTCACCATAACCTCCTTTTTACGGGTAGATCGGTGAAACCAAAACTCGCCTCTCTTGGCCCTCCTTGATCAATAAAATAATATACAAACAAAATAATTAGGCGATGTGTAAATTAATTATCATCATGTGTGGGGTTTCATCACATTCACAAACAATTGTGACTTATCTACATACTTGGGAGATGTGTGAAAATATCATTCCAATACCCGTGTAAGGTTTACAGCATAATCCATGTAACTTATATACACACAAGAGAGATGTATGAATTATTGTCATCTCAAGACCCGTGTGGGGTATATTAAAATCAATGTGACTTATATCGTTATATGGTCATTATGTCCACATCATATAAGCATCAAATACTTACATGCTATACGGTTATTCATTCCACATCATATAAGCATCAAACAGTTACATGTTATGTGGTTATTCATCATATAAGCATCAAACAGTTACATGCTTATATGGTTATTCGGTCCACATCGTATAAGCATCAAACAATTACATGTTGTACGTTTATTCATCATATAAGCATCAAACAATTACATGCTTATATGGTTATGCTATGCTATGCAGTCCTTATCATATAAGCATCAAAAACTTACATGCTTATATGGTTATGCTATGCAGTGTGGTCCACATTTGGTGTTCCTTATCAAATGATCTATATTATTATTACACTTAAACAACCATCACATCGCACCCAATTTACACACAGTCAGTGGTAAAAATTAAATTACTCAATAAATGCCATTTAAGGCACAACCAGTTTTCAATCAACTTGGTGTATAGTTCAAGTGTTTAACTCATGGGATATTATACATAACAGATAAAAATGACATTTTTATCGCATTACTAAATGTTTAGAATAACAATAAACTTGTATGATCAAGGATAAACATTATTCAATATTTTTATTAACAAACGATAGTCTATTAAATTTAATCCCTATCTACGTGAATTTTAATTTCACACAAACGCAAGTAACCATGCGTATACCAATTAAAAATTATATTTTTATCTCGCCAACCATCAACTGACATCATAAGAAATTTTTGTTATTAACTACACAAAGCTAACAGTCAACAGTTAATTTTATTTAACCCTTTTGAAATTGCATTTTCTCATCGTCAATACCATTTACGTTTATATGTCACGTATCCAAGCAAATTTACGTATATTGATTAAAAATGACATTTTTAACATGTTAATTGTTATTTATAATATCATAATGAACTTATATTAGTAATCTATACTTGTCACAACTTAAATTAATTAACTGGAATAATTAATAATAAACTATCGATTAACGCGTTTAGATTTCTCACCGACGATTTCCACTCCACCAAACTTTGTTCTGGAAGAAATGTGGACTTGCTAACACTGCTACAGCTTCAATGACACTTATTGGGCTTCTACGAAATTTTCATGTGGCCTACGGGGATCGAACAACTTGCTAACGCACTCCCAGACATGTATACAAGTAGATCTGGAAATTTGAAGTGAAACGGAGGGGTATATGGGCATAAGGGGCACAGTGAGACTCACGGGCGCATTGTCCGAGACTGTCGCAATAAGGGGAGGGTCCACTTGGTTGGGGGTGGGGTTTAAATGGAGGAGTTTGGGGGGTTTAATGCAAGAATTAGTGGAAATAGAGGTGTTTGGAGTTGTGCAGGAAAGTAGGGCCACGGGGCCGACAGTTGACGTGGCAGGTTGGCGCGACAAGGGGGAGGGCGGGGCATGTCACGTTCACGGCGGCTTAGGGGGTGCGGTTTGAGGAGGGTTTCCATGGAAGTGGAGAAAGGAGGAGACATATATGTTTGCAAAAGTAAAGGAGAAGGCGAAAGAAAAGAGAAAGAAGGGGTTTTCGCAAAATTACCGCCCATCACATAGATCGCTGAGGTGGTGAGATCTGGTGGAGGGGAAGCTAAACACTATGGCCCGTTAGATGGTTACCACATCGTTTTGTTTTATTAAAAGCTATTTCCATCTAATAAACGAAAAGTGTGCTAGTTCAACGTCACGCCTTCTTATCAGACGACCACAAATTTATTTTGTTTGTCACGAAATTTTGGATTCTGACAATATACATAATTTCGGATTCAATGGAACAGTTTCGTAGAATTCTGAATTCGTTTGAGGTTCCGTTTTATTTTTCGATCATGTTTCAGTTTAATTTCAATGTGTCTTTTTAGCGTATGTTTAACTCTCGCACGCGCACACATCACCTCAAAAATTATGAAATTTGGAATTCTACCATTATTCGATGCTACAGATTCAATAGCGAAAGTTTCATCGAAATTCGACTATAAATTCACTTAACATTATATTAAAAATAATTTTTAAATTGGTTTCAAAATGCAGGGTTATTACAATCTCTCCCACTTAAAACTTTTTGTCGCCGAAAAGGAATAAAAAAGCAAAGTGGAAATAGAAATGATAAAATAATCATACGTTTACCTCTTACAAAAGAGCTACATAGAGATATCCACACTTCACCTGGGATAAGTCTGTTTAATGCTATCCTCTATCTCCCATGTACAGTCTTTAGGATCTCCGCTCCACTGCACTTTGACCAAGTTTACCTTCTTATTTTTTAGCACTCTGGTCTATCGGCCAATTATCTTCATCGGCTCTCTACGCACAGCCAAACTCGGAGTAATATCCAAATCCTCTTGCGATGCTTCCTCAACAATCAAGTCTGGATCATGCACATGCTTCACGAAATGAGAAACGTGAAATATATCATTTACTTCGGGTAACCAATCTGGAAAATGAACCTGCAAGCTAGAGTTCCTATCCTTTCCAGTATCGGGAATAGACCAATAAACTTATGTGCTAACTTTCCTGGTTTCCCAAAACGAACCACTCCTCTCAGCAGAGAAACTTTCAAATACACTTGATTATCAACAACAAATGCTACATATCTTCTTCTAGAATCTGCATAGATTTTCTGTCTGCTCTGTGTTGCCTTCAATCGCTTCTTAATAAAACCCACTTTATCTGCAGCTTCTTGTATCATATCTGAACCCAACACTAGCCGATTACTAGGCTTAATTCAACATGTAGGAGACCTACAATGTCTCAAACGATGACTTCTTAAAATTTGCCTAGTTGCTATTATTATTCGAGAACTCAATCAGATGCATATGATCTTCCCAAGATCCTCCGAAATCAAGAATATGTGCTTGCAACAAATCTTCCAAAATACGAATCACCCTCTCAGTTGACCATCTGTCTGGGGATGATATGCAGTGGTAAGATTCAATATTCCTAACTCAGACTGAAATGCTTCCCAGAACTTACTAGCGAGAATCGGATCGCTGACAATGTTGTTGTGTACTCCATGCAGTCTAACAATCTCTTTCACATATAACTGTGCCAGACTCTGATCGGTTCTATTAACTTTCACTTGAAGAAAATAGGCGCTCTTCTTTAAACGATCTATAATAACCCATATGCCTTCATCACCTCTCTTGGTTCTAGGCAGATCGTCGATAAAATCCATCGAAATATGGTCCTACTTCCATTCCTGAATTTCTAATGGTTGTAGCAATCCAGCGAACTTCTGTTGATCACTCTTAATTTATTGGCAAGTTGAACACCTCCTAACATATATTGAGATATCTCTTTTCATAGATATCCACCAAAATGTGCGCTTTAAATCTCGATACATCTTACTCACCTCTGGATGAATACTTAACTTAGATTTGTGACATTCATCTAGTGCCTCTCTTCTAAGCTCAGGAATATTCGGAACACAAATTCGTCCATGCAATCTCATAATTCCTTTATTATCAATTTGAAAGTTCAAGACTTCTCCATCCTGAATCCTTTTGCTAATCCTCTAAATAAACTCATCGTCCTTCTATGGAACATAAATATTCTCAATTAATGAGGGTGTAATAATAAGATTAGCAATGACTGCATTCTTCCTCCTTAATGCATCTGCCACAACATTGGCTTTTCCTGGAGTATATAAATATCAAGTTCATACGCTGCAAGAAACTCCAACCAACGATGTTGCCTTATATTCAAATCTTTTTTGGTGAATAATTACTTTAAAGATTTATGGTCTGTAAATAACTCGAACTTCTCATCCAATAGGTAATGCCTCCAAATTTTCAAGGCAAACACCACCGCTAACAACTCGAAATCATGAGTAACATACCTTTTCTCATGCGGCTTCAACTGACGAATTTCATAAGCAATGACTTTGCCTCTTTGCATTAACACTGCGCCAACTCCTTCATTAAAAGCATCTGTATAGACAGTTAAATCTTGATTGCCATCTATAATCGTCAATACTGGCGCAGTAGTTAATCTTTCTTTCAGCTCCTGAAAAGCTACTTCACATTCAGACATCCAATTAAACTTGGCATGCTTTTTTGTAAGCTTTGTCAGTGGACTATATAACTCTGAAAAATCTTTAATGAATTTCCAATAATAACTTGCCAATCTAAGAAAATTTCTAACCTCAGTAGGCATCATTAGCTGCTTCCAATGCTGGATGGTCGTAATCTTACCCGGATCTACTGATATCCCTTCCTTCGATACTAGATGACCAAGGAATTTCATTCTTCTTTCCAGAATATGCATTTAGAAAACTTGGCTTTTAATATATTCTTTCTCAGAATTTCCAATACATGTTCTAAATGTATGGCACGCTCGCTGACAGTCTATGAAAAGATCAAAATGTCGTCAATGAAGACAAACACAAATTTATTAAACACTCCATGGAACACCTGATTCATTAAATCAACAAAATAAGAAAAGGCGTTACATAACCCGAACGACACTACTAACCACTCATAAAATAAATCTGGTCCTCTGAACGCTGTCAAAGGAACATATTCTTATGCTATTCTTAATTTATGAAAACCTATAGCTAGGTCCATCTTCAAAAATATTCGCGCTCCATTCAAGTGATCTAATAAATCATCAATACGCGGTAATGGTTACTTACTCTTTAGTGTTTGCTTGTTGAGGTCTCGGTAATCCACACATAATTTGAGGGTACCGTCTGACTTTTAAAGAACTCCACTGTTGTTTCCCAACTCAAGAAACTAGGCCTTATTAGACCTTTCCATAAAAGCAGACGAGTTTGACTACTCAAGTCTTCCTTCTCTTTCAACGTCATTCTCTGAATTGCATGCACAACCCACCTTGCATTCAAAACTAAATCAATCCTTAAATCGATCTCTCTTTGCGGCGGTAGGCTATCAACTTCTTCAAACACATATGGGAGAAACTTCAAGAGCAGACCAAAATTCCTCTCTATTTGAATCCGGACCTCCACATGGTATAATTTTGAAATTTCCAAATTTTTTTTAACTCTAACAATTCTTTCAACACATTTAACTTTAGCTTTGTAATGGGTCAACTAATCCAACCTCAGAATAATATCGAACTCAGTGAAATCCATAACAATCAAGTTGAAGGAAAATCGAAAACTGGAATAAGAAACAAACACTCTACAGTATAAACAAAGATCAAGGGAACTTTTTATCGGATTGTGAACACTAATGGGTTCTATTAGATATATTAGCTTCAAACTTGGTTTCTTAACCATGTTACTTGAAATAAAACTTTGTGGTGCTTCCGTATCAAATAATACTTTAACAGGAATATCTTTAATTGTAAGCATACCTTCCAAAACATCTGGCCTTCCCCAACCAGTAGAAGTTATTGGGGTCATCTGCCATGTTATAGACGTGATCCACTTCGAACTTCTTCAGCAATGGACACTACCTTGCAATATATCTCGTTTTATGGCAATTGTAAAATTCCCTGTTATCTCGAGGTTTCTAGGCAGATTTAGATTCATTCTTTCTTGGCCTATTCTGAGCTCTACAATCCCTTTCCCAATGTCCAAGCTTGTCGCAGTTGTAACATTTAATCCCCTTTAACATATCATCCTTCAGCTTCTTCTCTTCAGTCTTTCTTGTCTCGTGCTTCTTGTTAAAAGATTTTCTATTATTACCAGAATAATCTCTTTCCTTATCTTCCCAAGCATTCTTCTTATCAATATTTTCATAACTATAAGATATTTCAACCGTCCTAACATATGGGTGATTTATATTAGCTGTCACTCTACTTCAATATCTTCTCTGAAGACCCTCAATGTACCTCTTATTCTTCTTAGTAGGGTTCTGAATTGATTCAGGACCAAAAGCGAGACTTTAAATTTGTTCATATATTCATAGATGGTCTTGTCCCCTTACTTGAGATTAGAAAACTCATCGTATTGACGCTCAACTTCTTCCTGGGGAACAAACCTCTCCTAAAAAAATTCTTTAAACCTTTCCTAGGTCATATTACCTCCCGGATTACCCACTATAACCACTTCCCACCAAATCAGAGCTTCATCTTTGAGCAACCAGGATGCTAGAAACCTCTTCTGGTTATCAGCCAATTCTAAGCCTATAAAGATTCGTTCATAATACCTCATCCATTGTTGTGCTTTGATTACAGATTCCGTGCCTAAAAATGGCACTTCGCCCATGTTCTTGCATTTCTTAGCAAGCGTATCCAAATCAGGTTGTTGTTGCGGTTGTTGTTCTTTTTGAGGAAATACTATTGCAATAACAACTGTTGCGGGGTTATGCTGTTGATTCATAGCCGGAACATCTCCCCATCCTCTACCTCCTCTGCCTTTGCCTCTTCCTCTAATTTTCTTCTATTACTGCAAATAGCAAGAAAAGAGTCTGTGTAACAACCCGAACTTTTACAACACGTTAAATCAAGAATCAAGGCAGGGTTTAATTTTAAATTCTGAATCAAGTAAAATGGGCTATGCCATTGCGTTCGTCTCGGAAAAATACGCGAAATAGAGTCCTAGTTTTCGAGAATCGGAGTCCGTATGACCCGTTAAAGGCCCAAAGAAGATTTCTGAAAATTTGAATTTCGGAAACAGTTTTGGAAATCAGATCTAGGGCTAGGCGGGAAGTTTCCCCGCCTAGGCCATGTCGACAGGGCTGTCGACAGGCCTGTCGAATTGGGCCCAGACCAAGTCGACAGCTCTGTCGACTTGCCTGTCGACAGGGGGTGGCCGGGGCAAGCTGCCTGGTGCACCTGCTTGGCTCACCTGGTCTTGTTCTTGGGCTGGTTCTGGAAGCTTCCGAGATCTGATGGTCCTAATCTATCCTAGGGTTAATCTAAGGGCCTAAAACTATCCTAATCTCTATAAAAACACCCCTAAGCCCCCCCTAAACCCTCATAACTCACCCTCTCCACGAAGTGCTGCCCAAATGCAAAGTGATCATGGCCTCCATCTCAAATCCCTAGAGCCTATGCATTCAAATCGGGTTCAAATCAAAGGATGCAAGCTTGGTACACCAAATAGAGGCCAAATCAACATTTCTATGCGAGTTTCGTGATGGTTCTTCATCAAAGGAGCCACCTTTCTTCGTCATAATGATGCATGATCCCTTTCCTAAGCCTTGCCTAGGTAAGTTCTAGCTACTTTTAGATGGAATGGTAGTTTTGATAATGACATGGGATAAAATGAGGCTAAACATGATTATGCGAACTTATATGAACCTTACCTTGCCTCTTGTGTTTATGGTTATGATTTTAGGCCATGTGAGTGACTTAATCATGCCTCTCATGCTATGCATAGCCTAGTTTAACTTGCAAGTTTGGATCTTTATGCATGAAATGCTAGCATGAACCTTTAGGAACCACTTATGTGTGAAACATTGGCTAAGACAAGGTTTTGGGGCTTATGCATGTTTATGAACCCAAACCCCTTATGTTATCATGCAAGTTTGTGGCCAAATCCTTTATGAGATTATGCATGCTTATGGCCAATCCCCTCTTTTAAGTTGTGCATGTTTATGGCCAAACCCTTTTTGATAATATGCATGTTGTGGCCGAATTCCCTTGTGACATTTTGTGTGTTTGTGGCCAAAACCCTTTTTATGACACTATGCATGTTCGAGGCCAATTTGTAGTCATAGTATTCCTACTATGTTGACTCGTCTATACTTACGTTGGAAACACGTTTTGGGGTTAGGTTAGACGAGCGTGAATATACATGAGAAACTTAACTTGAAGTTCCATGAAATATGATGTGAAACATGATTTGGGTTAAATGGGTATAACATAACAACATGCAACATTGAATATAGCATGTAAGTTAACATGTAAATATGCATAATCATAAGCTTGGGAATTTACCTATTAAGTTAGGTCTACCCATTGGGAATTTACCTATTAAGTTAGGTCTACCCAATTGCTTGAAAACTTGACTATGAACATGACACTAGACTAAACATGAAAGTGGCCAACTCGAGGTTGGGTTGAGTTTGCAATGTAAAACTACCCGGAACCGACCGGACTAACTAGTAGTTGCAAACAATAGGACTCAATGTGAGAAGTTGGTCATGTTGTGCTTGAACCCGAGGTTAGACCCAGTTGTGGTGTAAATCTACCCGGACCCGCCCGGCTTAACTAGTAACCACAACAAAGTCTAATGTGAGAGGTTGGGGTGCATTAAATAATTAATGCCACATAGTAGGGTTAAGTTAATTTGATTAATGAGGCTTAACCAAATATGACATGGACAAATGGGTTAAGTAATTTGATTAGGCTAATGATACTTAACAAAACATGACAGGGTTGGGTAGGTTAAGTAACTTGATTTGCCTAACGACACTTGACCATTTTTATACGACGAGGGGACGGGATTAAGTTAACCAACACTTAATCAATCCAACACGATAACTTGATAAGGTTAACTAAATTTTCTTAATGACACTTAACCGTATAATACAGTTAATGGATGAGGTTAAGATTAGACTTAACTAATCTAAACATGGTAATCGGATGGGGTTAAGTTAGCCTAGACTTAATTAATCCAACTTGGTAATTTAATGGGGTTAAGATAAACACTTAACTAATTTAACACGATGATTTGATGAGGTTAAGTGACCTATACTTAACCAATCCAACTCGTTAATTTGATGAGGTTAAGTTAACCTATACTTAACCAATCTAACGTAAAAACATGATAAGGCTAAGTCACGAATCGTTTCGAATACGCTTGACCGATTTGACTCGGTAATTTGATAGGGTCAAATTAATATATATACTTAACCAATCTAAAATGATAATTAGACGAGGTTAAGTCATGGATTGCTTGATATACTTAACCAACTTGACACAGGGTCTGTAGGGTTAAGTCTTGGACTTGGACACTTAGCCAGTTTCGACATGTTTTGTAGACGGGTTAAGTTGTGAACTTAAGTGACACTTAACCCATTAGATAAACCCTAATTCGGAGGATTAGGTAAATAACCATAGTTAACAAGGATAATGGAAATAAGGCTAAGTGGTAAACCTTAGTTAAGGGAAACTAAGTAATAATTCTTAGTCAAAGAAATTTGGACCACTTCTTAGATAGATTAGTAACCCGGTACGTTAGGTCAACATTTAAGTATGCGTGTAGGAGCAGGCTATCTGATTTAGATAAAGGCTCCAACGAACTGGGTAACGAAGCAGCAGCTTCGGGGAACGTGAGGATATTCTTGGGATCCCCCTGTGAGCTGCCAGGTCATTATACTAGGCTCACGAGAGGTTGAGGTCTGCGGTAGAAGAACCAAGAATATTCCTTTGTTGCTATGCGAGCGACCTAAAGACTGGGGTGGATAGCAGTGAGTCGACGAATACCCAAGGTGCCCGAGATAGCAAGTTCGTCGATCATCTACCATCTTGAGTCAAGCGTGTACGTACGGAAAGGCAGGGAACACCCAACAGACCATGATTGCTATCTAATTATGGGTGAGGTATGCTGTAGGATGTGGGCTGGCCGGAGTGTAGTTCTCATGCAAGATTTTCTCTTGTGTTGCCTTTCACTAGTTGAGGGAGGGGTCTCGTGGGACCATAGCCATGTGTAGAAAAGCAGACCTTAGTATCTGCATCGGCAGATAAATCTAAAGCTCCCGACCGAGTCCTGTATTTCTTGTTTTGCTCTGGGACAGGACTCGGATGGCATGATGTGATACATGTGCATACAGTTATAGAAAAACGATTCACGATGAATGCGGGGAAAAAGGGCGCGGTTGAGGGTTAGCGTAATCCCTAGTGGCCTAGGTGGTTTAACCCAAACCGAAATACGAAAGCGTGCGATAGGTAAGCGTAATCCCTAGTGGTGCTAGGTGGCGTAAGTCCTAGTAGTTCAAACGATGATTCATATGGGAGAGCCTAGCTAGAACAAGGGTGACAGTCCAAACGATTTCAAGGATAATACGACATGAGAAAGCCCGTACGAGGTACAGCAAAGGACTGAACTTATATACATGGAAAGAAACATATGATTTGAGTAACCTATATATACGATATATTGGGTTGACATGGACCGTTACACGACTTTGAGTAAGGGACATTCATGGTTAACACATAACAAGGCTGGGATACTAGTACGGAGGGTGCAGAGCAAATATACATGTTAGAACCAGGAAGAATATACGGAATAGATACCGTGGGATGTTAGACGGGGTAGATATCTTGGGATAGTATACTTGATAGAAATCTGACGATGTGATGCTTTGATTTATCATGACACCGTAGTTTATCATGATACCTTAGTTCAGTAGTTTATCCTGTTATTTTGATTTATCTTATCTATCTTGTTATCATGCTCATGTTCATCTCAGTTTCTCATGTCAGTTAACTTTACTAGTTTCTATACTAATAGTAGATAGGGCTTACTCAGTCTTTTTGACTGACCCGTTTTGTTTCGCCTCTTTTCTTCCGTTTCCCCCCCAGGTTACAGGGAGGAAACAATGCTGTTTAGTTCGGACTTCTTCTGCTTGAAGGTCATCATGGATGGCTTGGCCTTCTCTTGGCTATGGCTACTTTACTGCTTTTACTTGGGGAATAATTTATGAAAATGTCATTATGCTTCTTTACTATTGCAAGACAGCTTTTGATGTACTCTGATGTAAAAGGCTTTAGACCTTATTTATTCATGTTATGAAAGTTTGATTCTACTTCCGCTATTTTATATGTTCTGTCTTGTGATATTTCTGTGCATGTTTACCAATAATGCCCCTCTAAAGCTAGTGCATTCCTTTGCGAGTGACCCTAGCGGAGGCGGGATGTTACATTTGGTATCAGAGCAGAAGGTTACCAGACTGGGCAAAAGTTTTTAAAGACCTTCTGAAAACTATTTGAAAATCGTTTATAAAGAAGCATTTTTCAAGAAAATTTTCTTTTAAAAAGAAAAAGGCTATTCCCCAAAGGCCATTAGCACTATACTGGTTTCCTTGATTGAATCTCTTTTCCTTTCTTTCCTCCATCTGTAGTCACAGTGGTTTTAACTGTGACTAGTCTTTTCTATCTTCGAAAGTGCTTTCCATGCGATGGAGGTTGTTCTCGGGAGACCAGTGGCCGCGTTATAAGAAAGGATAGTGAGAAAGAGGATAAAGGATACGAGTTTAAGGATGAGCAACTTGTTGGTATGGCTGAGTCCTAAAAGGAGGGAGAAAGATGAACAATGAAACCCATGACGAGAGAGTACCTTCGGCATGGTGAAACGGGACGGATAGTTAAGTATCATGGAACAGGGACAAGATCATTCGAAGGGAAATAGTATGCTCTCATTTCTAGAGTACCTCAGAAGGAGGGTAACGATCTTGTTAAAGGTTTAGTTTTTTCTTCTCCATCATCCCGTCGGGACTTTGTTTGGATCACCGCATCTTTTAAGTCCGCTTCGATAGTTGAGTCTCTGCACCTTAGTACTAGCGTAGTAGAGGATCCCGTTTTTGTCTCAAGTCCTATTGGAAGATCGGTCCATTTATTCATGACTTGTTTGGATTTAAGAATGTCTATGTCAAGTATTGAGCTTGGAAATAATGCTTATGTTTATAAGTTGTGGATGGATTCTAGGGATGAAGTGGTTTTAGAGGGAGGGTAGTTAGACTCTTGGCTTGCTTTGGTAATACCCTCGAAGTCTCGTGGAACCTTTTGGGTTCGGTCATAATTAGTTACCTAGGATCCCTTGATACCTTTATTGGAAATTTGAAGCCCGATCGAGTGGTGTTCGCCGATAAGACGGATGATTTATTTCACTTATGCATGGGTGATGGAAATCACCCTAGTAAGTGCGCTTAACCTGGTTGGCATCTGTTTACTTTCAAGAGAAAGTTCTTCTACGTGGAATACCTTATGGTACGAGGTCCGAGATTCACTAGTGAATTTTGAGGGCTCGCATGGAATAATGTGTACGCAGTCCTGTTTGCGCCAAGTATTCTAGAAGGAGAATAAGTGCAAGTGGAACGAGAGGCGACGAGGAAATGAGTTCCAACTCATGTTATGGAAACAGGAAATAAGAAGCTGCGAAATCGTGGAGTAAAAAGGGGCGGTCAAGGCATGATGGAACTAAGCTCAAGGTAATGCGACTCAGGAGACTGAAGACTAAATATGTGCATGATATCTCTTTTGGGAATATATCCTCGATCCCTGTTTTTCTGTTGAGCTTGCTGGTAGGCTATCTTTTATGGATATCCTCTCGGTCCTGTCTCTGTTACAAACCCCGTAAGGAGTCTGTTTTGTTTATCTCCTCGACCCTGTTTCAGGGAATCTTAGGTAGAACCCTGTGGATGTAAACATGTATTTGAAACATGTTATGGTTGATATGGTTGCAAATGGTTGCAAGTGGTTGCTCGTGGATGCGCGAATTTACGTTAGACATTAGCTTGACTCGGTCACATTTCATATTGCATATGCACGAGTATTTGTTTATGGATGAAATTGAATGTGTTATCATGCGGATGTTGCATATGGTTGAATGTTTGTGCACGCATATAGTGTATATGATTAGGACTATTTGCATACATGATGGATTCATAGCACTAAACATGTTTTTGCATTCAAAAGATTTTCAGGCCTAATCATTAGCATTAGCTAAGGAACATGTACACACACGTTTTGCATATATTCATATGGCATTAGAAATCATCTAAGGACAATGGTTGCTTGTGGATGATGTTTTGAGTAGATGGATGATGGATGGTAGGATATGTTCTTCCTAACTTGGAGATTTCGGGGACGAAATCCTAAAAGGTGGGGAGAATGTAACAACCCGAACTTTTACAACACGTTAAATCAAGAATCAAGGCAGGGTTTAATTTTAAATTCCGAATCAAGTAAAACGGGCTATTCCATTGCGTTCGTCTCGGAAAAATACGCGAAATAGAGTCTGAGTTTTCGAGAATCGGAGTCCGTATGACCCGTTAAAGGCCCAAAGAAGATTTCTGAAAATTTGAATTTCGGAAACAGTTTTGGAAATCAGATCTGGGGCTAGGCGGGAAGTTTCCCCGCCTAGGCCATGTCGACAGGGCTGTCGACAGGCCTGTCGACTTGGGCCTAGACCAAGTCGACAGCACTGTCGACTTGCCTGTCGACAGGGGGTGGCCGGGGCAAGCTGCCTGGTGCACCTGCTTGGCTCACCTGGTCTTGTTCTTGGGCTGGTTCTGGAAGCTTCCGAGATCTGATGGTCCTAATCTATCCTAGGGTTAATCTAAGGGCCTAAAACTATCCTAATCTCTATAAAAACACCCCTAAGCCCCCCCTAAACCCTCATAACTCACCCTCTCCACGAAGTGCTGCCCAAATGCAAAGTGATCATGGCCTCCATCTCAAATCCCTAGAGCCTATGCATTCAAATCGGGTTCAAATCAAAGGATGCAAGCTTGGTACACCAAATAGAGGCCAAATCAACATTTCTATGCGAGTTTCGTGATGGTTCTTCATCAAAGGAGCCACCTTTCTTCGTCATAATGATGCATGATCCCTTTCCTAAGCCTTGCCTAGGTAAGTTCTAGCTACTTTTAGATGGAATGGTAGTTTTGATAATGACATGGGATAAAATGAGGCTAAACATGATTATGCGAACTTATATGAACCTTACCTTGCCTCTTGTGTTTATGGTTATGATTTTAGGCCATGTGAGTGACTTAATCATGCCTCTCATGCTATGCATAGCCTAGTTTAACTTGCAAGTTTGGATCTTTATGCATGAAATGCTAGCATGAACCTTTAGGAACCACTTATGTGTGAAACATTGGCTAAGACAAGGTTTTGGGGCTTATGCATGTTTATGAACCCAAACCCCTTATGTTATCATGCAAGTTTGTGGCCAAATCCTTTATGAGATTATGCATGCTTATGGCCAATCCCCTCTTTTAAGTTGTGCATGTTTATGGCCAAACCCTTTTTGATAATATGCATGTTGTGGCCGAATTCCCTTGTGACATTTTGTGTGTTTGTGGCCAAAACCCTTTTTATGACACTATGCATGTTCGAGGCCAATTTGTAGTCATAGTATTCCTACTATGTTGACTCGTCTATACTTACGTTGGAAACACGTTTTGGGGTTAGGTTAGACGAGCGTGAATATACATGAGAAACTTAACTTGAAGTTCCATGAAATATGATGTGAAACATGATTTGGGTTAAATGGGTATAACATAACAACATGCAACATTGAATATAGCATGTAAGTTAACATGTAAATATGCATAATCATAAGCTTGGGAATTTACCTATTAAGTTAGGTCTACCCATTGGGAATTTACCTATTAAGTTAGGTCTACCCAATTGCTTGAAAACTTGACTATGAACATGACACTAGACTAAACATGAAAGTGGCCAACTCGAGGTTGGGTTGAGTTTGCAACGTAAAACTACCCGGAACCGACCGGCCTAACTAGTAGTTGCAAACAATAGGACTCAATGTGAGAAGTTGGTCATGTTGTGCTTGAACCCGAGGTTAGACCCAGTTGTGGTGTAAATCTACCCGGACCCGCCCGGCTTAACTAGTAACCACAACAAAGTCTAATGTGAGAGGTTGGGGTGCATTAAATAATTAATGCCACATAGTAGGGTTAAGTTAATTTGATTAATGAGGCTTAACCAAATATGACATGGACAAATGGGTTAAGTAATTTGATTAGGCTAATGATACTTAACAAAACATGACAGGGTTGGGTAGGTTAAGTAACTTGATTTGCCTAACGACACTTGACCATTTTTATACGACGAGGGGACGGGATTAAGTTAACCAACACTTAATCAATCCAACACGATAACTTGATAAGGTTAAGTAAATTTTCTTAATGACACTTAACCGTATAATACAGTTAATGGATGAGGTTAAGATTAGACTTAACTAATCTAAACATGGTAATCGGATGGGGTTAAGTTAGCCTAGACTTAATTAATCCAACTTGGTAATTTAATGGGGTTAAGATAAACACTTAACTAATTTAACACGATGATTTGATGAGGTTAAGTGACCTATACTTAACCAATCCAACTCGTTAATTTGATGAGGTTAAGTTAACCTATACTTAACCAATCTAACGTAAAAACATGATAAGGCTAAGTCACGAATCGTTTCGAATACGCTTGACCGATTTGACTCGGTAATTTGATAGGGTCAAATTAATATATATACTTAACCAATCTAAAATGATAATTAGACGAGGTTAAGTCATGGATTGCTTGATATACTTAACCAACTTGACACAGGGTATGTAGGGTTAAGTCTTGGACTTGGACACTTAGCCAGTTTCGACATGTTTTGTAGACGGGTTAAGTTGTGAACTTAAGTGACACTTAACCCATTAGATAAACCCTAATTCGGAGGATTAGGTAAATAACCATAGTTAACAAGGATAATGGAAATAAGGCTAAGTGGTAAACCTTAGTTAAGGGAAACTAAGTAATAATTCTTAGTCAAAGAAATTTGGACCACTTCTTAGATAGATTAGTAACCCGATACGTTAGGTCAACATTTAAGTATGCGTGTAGGAGCAGGCTATCTGATTTAGATAAAGGCTCCAACGAACTGGGTAACGAAGCAGCGGCTTCGGGGAACGTGAGGATATTCTTGGGATCCCCCTGTGAGCTGCCAGGTCATTATACTAGGCTCACGAGAGGTTGAGGTTTGCGGTTGAAGAACCAAGAATATGCCTTGGTTGCTATGCGAGCGACCTAAAGACTGGGGTGGATAGCAGTGAGTCGACGAATACCCAAGGTGCCCGAGATAGCAAGTTCGTCGATCATCTACCATCTTGAGTCAAGCGTGTACGTACGGAAAGGCAGGGAACACCCAACAGACCATGATTGCTATCTAATTATGGGTGAGGTATGCCGTAGGATGTGGGCTGGCCGGAGTGTAGTTCTCATGCAAGATTTTCTCTTGTGTTGCCTTTCACTAGTTGAGGGAGGGGTCTCGTGGGACCATAGCCACGTGTAGAAAAGCAGACCTTAGTATCTGCATCGGCAGATAAATCTAAAGCTCCCGACCGAGTCCTGTATTTCTTGTTTTGCTCTGGGATAGGACTCGGATGGCACGATGTGATACATGTGCATACAGTTATAGAAAAACGATTCACGATGAATGCGGGGAAAAAGGGCACGGTTGAGGGTTAGCGTAATCCCTAGTGGCCTAGGTGGTTTAACCCAAACCGAAATACGAAAGCGTGCGATAGGTAAGCGTAATCCCTAGTGGTGCTAGGTGGCGTAAGTCCTAGTAGTTCAAACGATGATTCATATGGGAGAGCCTAGCTAGAACAAGGGTGACAGTCCAAACGATTTCAAGGATAATACGACATGAGAAAGCCCGTACGAGGTACAGCAAAGGACTGAACTTATATACATGGAAAGAAACATATGATTTGAGTAACCTATATATACGATATATTGGGTTGACATGGACCGTTACACGACTTTGAGTAAGGGACATTCATGGTTAACACATAACAAGGCTGGGATACTAGTACGGAGGGTGCAGAGCAAATATACATGTTAGAACCAGGAAGAATATACGGAATAGATACCGTGGGATGTTAGACGGGGTAGATATCTTGGGATAGTATACTTGATAGAAATCTGACGATGTGATGCTTTGATTTATCATGACACCGTAGTTTATCATGATACCTTAGTTCAGTAGTTTATCCTGTTATTTTGATTTATCTTATCTATCTTGTTATCATGCTCATGTTCATCTCAGTTTCTCATGTCAGTTAACTTTACTAGTTTCTATACTAATAGTAGATAGGGCTTACTCAGTCTTTTTGACTGACCCGTTTTGTTTCGCCTCTTTTCTTCCATTCCCCCCCCCCCCAGGTTACAGGGAGGAAACAATGCTGTTTAGTTCGGACTTCTTCTGCTTGAAGGTCATCATGGATGGCTTGGCCTTCTCTTGGCTATGGCTACTTTACTGCTTTTACTTGGGGAATAATTTATGAAAATGTCTTTATGCTTCTTTACTATTGCAAGACAGCTTTTGATGTACTCTGATGTAAAAGGCTTTAGACCTTATTTATTCATGTTATGAAAGTTTGATTCTACTTCCGCTATTTTATATGTTCTATCTTGTGATATTTCTGTGCGTGTTTACCAATAATGCCCCTCTAAAGCTAGTGCATTCCTTTCCGAGTGACCCTAGCGGAGGCGGGATGTTACAGTCTGGCCAACATAAAAGATATCTTAATAAAATATAAGAGCACAAAAACACATACAGAAATAAAGATGTATCCACTAAGTTATATGTTATAGTGCATTACTAATTTTAGGATATTTCTAATCCTGTCTCTAATGAGTTACACATCCTAGAATACGACGGGATATATCAGGAATATCGGAACAGGGCGGGGCATAAAGTGGAAAGGCTATTTCAGAGGCTATTCGGAAATAGCGTAGCGTTAGAAACCCACTACACGATATAGCGGGGATATGGCGGGGTAATTGCGGGGCATAAACTGCACAGATACAGCGGAATTAAAAGATAGTTTATGACATAAGAAGCCCTGACAGAGTTCAAAAGAAATATATATAAGTTCCATCTTCAGCTCCAAGTCAAAAATAGATATAGATGCTCCAGTACACATCACCAAAAGAAAGAAAGCTAAACCTGTTCGCTTGGCTGCCCGTTTAAAAATAATGGGCACTTGAGTTTGCAAAGGAAAAATAAAATACGAATCAGTCATAGGACTGATATGAGAAATCCTATAGTTAACTTAACTTATTTATAGTAAGCATATCTTGGGACCATGTCGTATGACATGGAACAGATTTAGTCCACAGGAATGCTGTGAGTTAAAGATAAATTAAACAAGAAATAGAACAATGCACTGCTTTTTTGAAAAATGAAACCATTATAAGACTCTTGTCTCATCACACAATGCAACGCAAGCCGGAGGATAGAGTTTTACCTTATAATGGCTAAATACGCTTGATACGAGAAAAATAAGAACCATTTGATATTATTATTAGTGTCCAATTTTAAACAGTTTCAAAAGTAGATGTATCAATCTTAGACGACATAATACTCCCTTCTATTATGTAATTGTAGGTATACAACTAAAATCGTAAGATCACGTATTAAGAATTGGATTTCCATCATGAGCTAAGGCGAGGGATTTCTCCTTTCAAATTCGGACAATCTCTAGCAAGATGTCCAGGACCTCCCGCAATTATCCCTATGGTTGGCAAGGCCGGTCATCCTTTCTTCGCTGATTATTTATGCCTGAATCATAAGTTTCCCAGTCCTATCAGACCTCTTGGTCAGTACGTCAACCATCTTGGCCTTGTGTAGCCATATCTGAGGCACCTCACTTCCCAACATCCACATAAGTAAATTGCGTGGGATTCATACCATGGAACTACTTCTAGCTAGAAAGAAACACATGTTCTCCCTACGATCCCTCATCCCCTTTTTGACTCATACTAGGGTGTGAATCTCGTAAATTAACGCCATAAACAAAGCTACGCTATATCAGCCATGCTTTGATCATCATCCACAAACTCTGCTTTTCAACAAAAGCTATGATCCATAAATCTCAGCATGCCATACAGTCATCCCAGATTAACTACCAATATATAACCTGTAAGCTCGTATATCTCAGAGAAGGGTGTTCAGCTAAGAGAAAAAAATCTCCCCCACCAAACGAGATATATTTAGTAGAAATCAAATAATATAGTTTAGAATACCGAGTTAGACACACAATCCATTTACAAGTCCATTCTGGGTTAGGATGAAACCGGAGGCACCTTATTCCTCGTCCCATATGTCCAATACATTAAAGAGGCCCTAACATATCTGGATAATTAACAAATACGCCCGGACAGTTGCCACTTTAACCCTTTTAAGGGAGCTACGCATATCCAGGGCATTAGCAGTAATCCATTCGATGTAAAGAATGTCGGTCTTGCACCATCTTCAGTAACTTCGACTTTAAATCGTCGTTCAATTATCCGAAATGGGTAAACCCGGTTTTTTCGAATAATTCACGACAAAAAAATCAAATGTATTCCTTATTTTGATTATTGATTCACCAATTAAATCTTCTTTTAAATTGTTCCTTTCATAAGATTTAAAATCTTATTCACAAATTTGGTTAATCCATTTGGCATTCGCAAATCATTTCATTACCTTATATAAAAAGGTTTATTTAAGAATTCAATTTAATTTACGAATTAAAATCCTTATTTCTAAACATCGCCAAAAATCGGTTATATAAGCTTTTACGCAAAAATTGCCAAATTGCACTTAACCACTTTTGTGACAACTGCCCACAACCCCTGCACTAAAAATAAGGAATAATGCGCTGAAAGGTATGCTAGGAAGCTGTGGACGATCATCAAGGTATGATATCACCATCGGAACATGTCGTAACTCACAACGCAAGGATAAAATTAATAAAACATATACAATAGGTATTAATAGTGAAACAGAAAACACCAAACTTCCATAACAACTAGAAAGTAATATCCATACACGTGGATAACAACAATAGTGTTTATACAACTTTGCCTCACTACATCACTCAGAGAAGAATAACAAACAGCGGAAATCCAAATACTATATAGTAGGTAAGATAATACGCTAGCCTCTTGCTCGCCTCTGAACTAAACATCGTCCTCACTAAGCTATCACCTGCCACCTAGTCTGCCCATCCAACAATAGGATGAACAACCCAAGGTAATAAGAGGGAAACATAAAACCTTGAGTCAGACAACAGTCTTAGTGAGCGACAAAACAACTAACTAACATCATCAAAAAGTATATGAGAATGGGTAAATAAACGAACTAATCTACCCACAACACCAGAGAAGAACTCTACTCCTGTCTTCCCTACATCCGACAGTGGTAGCCTTTACATCAAACATTTCAACCATTCATCCATGGAAACTAGAACAACCATTTATTCATGGGAATCATAAATAGTCATCAATAGTAGTCATAGAATCCAGATTTTAGATCTCACGTAAACCATCCTAATCGAATTCAACATCCCTCAAGCACAAGCCCAAGAGGCCTAAACCAATATAAGACAAGCACCCAAGGAACATCTCCTTCGATGTTGGACAATCTATGTGAGACGGTACAAGCAAAACATCAGCATGCATGAAAGACTCTAGCTACCGCCGCCAATCCAGCTTTGAAACCATTGTTGATCGTATGACTGGCAGAATAATTTTCCATCAATTGTTAAGGGCCAATGGTAAACCTCAGTTCTAGTTAAAACCCCACACGCCATACGACGAAATGTGTCTAGGCCATACACGACACCCAGAGTACTCGACCATACGACGAAATCGTATAACCCCTAGTTTGATCTCGCTAGAACCTACGATAACGATAATTCCTCGGCCTTTGCTATCTCTATTCGTCATCGACGGTGACTATCCCACCATTATCAACCAACTCAAAACACCTTTAAGTTGTCATCCCAATCGTTGTATTACGAGGAACAATGAACACATCACTTCACTTCGACATTCCCCATTGAATTTACTTCAAAGTCACAACATCAATATAAGGTTCAACACAATCCATAGCGTATAAAAATTTACTATGGAACATAGACCACAGCGTTTACGCCTTTAAACATCGCGTTTAAGAGTGTTGCCATAACCTTCAATACACCGACCGACCTTATGCCCAGTTCATGTGCGATCGACCCAAGGGTGCACGACCGACCGACCCAAGTTGCCTCGCCAGGACCGACCACTCTCATCTCTGGCTGACCGACTTCGTGATGCATAACCAACTCCCAGTGCACGACCGACCCCTCAAGTTAACAACACTCGGCCAATCAGGATTGTGCTCGACTGACCCGCCTCAGTCAAGCCCAACCAGACCGACCCGAGCACCACCCGTGCTCGACCGAACTGGTCCACCATGCTCAACCGACCCGGTTCCAATCCTGACCGAGCGGAGACCTGCACTCCCACTTGTACTACACTTGTACTACACGCTCGACCCGTGGTCTGTACAGCCCCAATCCAAGTCCAATTTCAACAAAAACTCCGCTAATCGATATTAATGATGAAATATACTCATCTAATTCATTCAAAACAACCATAAGCATGTTATGGAGATTTTCATCAAAAATTATTTAAACTTCACCAAAATCATGATAAATGAACATATAAACTAAATTATGGATCTAACTTTCATAAACATATATGAGGAGTACTGATTTTAAGTTGTTAAATTAGATACAATAGCGATTCGTATGAAAGTAAGCTTACCATGGTGTAGACCTATGGAAAACGATTTGTAAATGATGAAATTATGCGCATACAACTCATATACTTGATTGAATCCATGTAAGAGATGCATGTCACTTACCAATTCTCCAAAAAAACTCAAAGCACTGAAATATGATTCCGAACAGAGAAGAATTTGATCCAAACTCATCAATTCGATGAACTCTCACTTGGAATGGCGTAGATCTAGCTTCAAACGATGGAGATCTTTGATTCTCTTAGCTTTAGTGGTGGACAGGTGAAGAAGATGGAAGAATGGAGGAACTCTAGCTCTCCCAAATTAGAAATGGAGATAGTAAAATATTCTCCATGCCTCCTACCCCCTATTTATAGCCTACCCCAGCCCACTAATGGGCCTCCCCAAATCAGTCCATTATGGATTTAAAAACCTGAACAACCAACTGTAAAACCTTAAAATAGCGATTCCTCCCAAACCAGTGAGCCAAATCTTTAATGTGACCACTCTATGGAAAGTGAATCATCATTTCCTTTCCAATGGCACCGGTAGCAACACCCGATTCAATCTGAGTCAAAAGTTATTCCCAGTAAAAGATTGATAAGGGCAAAATGGTCACAAACAAAATTGGTAAAAATTATGGATATGTCTCACATCCCCATAAGCAACATATTAAAATATGAGAATGATCCAACCCTTAGGGAATAAAATAAAAATAGTTTATGATCTTCCGATACGTTAAATGCAGGCTATTGCATTCTCCCTCCCCCTCCCCCCCCCCCCCAATATAGGAATTTCGGCCCCGAAATTCCAACAAACATAAGCAACAAAAAAAAACTGCTTGTCTATCACTCGTGAGCAGCCAATTCTATCATCCAAACCAGCAGCCATCAGACCAGGCATCCATAGTCCTATCCTAGCACGCCGAATTCTAATGACAACCATAACACAAGTTACAATGATGTAAGGCGGTATTATACTAATGGGTCATACCGACGAAGAATTCTGGATGGGTCGCCTTCGTGCTCTCTTCCGTCTCCCATGTACAATCGTCGCTATCCACACTCCATTGTACCTTGACCAGCTTAAACGTCTTCCTCCTAAGCTGTTTTGTGTCATTCCCCACAACATGAAGCAGCTTACGAGGTCTGGTAACTATGGTCTCGACATTTAGGTTTTCGTACTTCTCTGGAGATACCACCATATTCGAATCAAGTGCGTACTTGCATAGAAACGACAAACGGAAAACATTATGCACAATCGACATCTTCTCGGGTAACTCCAACCTATATGTGAGCTTTCCAATTCGCTCGACTATGGTCCGATGAATCTTGGAGCTAACTTTGCTTTGTTTCCGAATCATACCACATGCTTCAACAGCGAAATCTTTACAAAAACCATATCACCCACATCGAACTCCAAATCTTTTCGATGCTTATCAGCATAACTCTTCTGACGATCTTGGGCTGCCTTCATTCATTGCTGAACGATCTCAATACAAGCTGAGGTCTCTCTAATCATCTCAGGCCCAAGTACCAACTTATCTCCAATTTCTAACCAACATGCTGCAGAATTACACGGCCTACCATATAATGCCTCGTATGGTGCCATCCGAATGCTAGGCTGGTAGCTATTATTATATAAAAACTCAACTAGATGTAGATGATCTTCTCATGATCCTATAAAGTCTAACACACAAGCCCTTAGGAGATCTTCCAAAACTCGGTTAACCCTCTTGGTTTGACCATCAGTTTGGGGATGATAAGCCGTACTCAAACACAGTTCATTTCGCAAAGCTTCCTGCAAACTCTTCCAAAATCCACTTGTGAACAATGGATCTCGATCATTCAGTACGCTCTTTGGGATACCATGGAATTGGACTATCCATTTCACATATAGTTCAACCAATTTTGATGTCGTCCTAGTTGACTTGACAGGAATGAACCTTGCACTTTTGGTCAAGCGATCCACGATGAATCAAATTTCTTCATTTCCTGCCCTGGTTCTAGGCAGTCCATCAATGAAATCCATCGATATTTGTTCCCACTTCCATGTAGGAACTTCCAATGGCTAAAGAAAACCACTCGGCTTCTTCTATTCAGCTTTTACCAACTGACACTTCATACACATGGAAATGAACTTTCCAATATCTCGCTTTATCCCTTCCCAATAGTAAACTCGCTTCATGTCCCGATACATCTTATTACCACCGGGGTGAATTGTCAACTTCGAGTGATGACATTCTCTCAGAACCTCATCTCTCAATCTATCAATATCAGGAACAACCTATCGTCCTTGCTTTCGAAGCCAACCTTTTCGATCAACCTCGAACTCTTTATTCTCTGGTTCCAACTTCTGGATAAACTCGACAAGCTTTACATCAAGCTTTTGGCCCTCTCCAATCCTTTCGATAAGAGTAGATCTTATCGATAAGCTTACCAACATTACAGGTTCCAACTCACATTGTGGCCTAAAATCAAACCTTGCCAAATACTCGAGGCTCTTCCATTCCGAAAACATCGCTCTCAAACTTGCGTGTCTTCGACTTAGCGCATCTGCAACCGTGCTACCTTTACCAGGAGTACAGGCTATATCAAAATCATACGATGCTAGAAACTCCAACCATATTTGCTGCCGAAGATTCAAATTCTTTTAGAAGAAAAGATACTTCAACGACTTGTGATCCGTAAACAACTCGAATCAAACTCCCAACATGTAATGCCTCCACATCTTTAGAGATAATTCCTCCCATGCGGCTTTAGCTGTCGACTCGTGTAGGCCACAACCTTTTCCTTCTGCATTAGCACTGCTCTAAGCCTAGTACCATATGCATCGGTGTATACCACCATCTCTTCATTCCCACTCGGAATGGTCAACACAGGTGTACTCGTCAATCGCTCTTTCAGGATTCCAAACGCTTGCTCACACTTTGCATCCTATATGAACATTTGGTTCTTCTTCGTTAATCCTGTCAACGGTGCTGCTATCAACCGTCGGTAATATCCTGCCAACCAAGAATACTCCGAACATCCGTCGCATTCTTAGGTTGATCCCAATCCTGGATTGCTGCCACCTTAGCGGGGTCAACTGCTATTCCACTTCCAGAAATAACATGGCCTAAGAACCTCACTTCACTCTTCAGAAATGACACTTCGAAAACTTAGTTCTCAGGTGATGCTTTCGCAAGATCTCCAACACAACCCTCAAGTGCACCTTGTGCTCTTCCTCATTCCGAGAGTAAACTAGAATATCATCCATGAACACAAGCACGAACTTGTTCAACTGATCTCTGAACACCCAATTCATAAGATCCACAAAGTACGCTAGCATGTTAGTCAATCTGAATGGCATCGCCAACCATTCGAAGAAATCAGATGGTGTCCTAAAAGCAGTCTTTGGCACACTATCATTAGCCACCCTCAACTGGTGAAATCCCGTTGCCAAATCCATCTGCGAAAACACTTTGACCCCGTGAAGTATATCGAACAAGTCATCAATCCTCAGCAACGAATACTTGTTCTTCTTGGTCACCTTGTTCGGCTCACGTAGTCCACACACAATCTTAACGAGCCATCTTCCATGGTTGCAAACACCACTGGTGCACCCCGTTCAGATACACTCCTTCGAATGAATCCTTTTCCCAAAAGGTCATGAACTTGCACCTCTAACTATCGTTGTTGCTTAGGCGTCATCCTCCTAAGAGGCATAACGATTGGTCTAGCACTCTCGACCAAATCTATTCTAAACATAATCTCACGAGCAGCAACAACCCGTTGACCTTGTCAAAGACATCCTCAAACTCATTCGCGATCAACACTGATGACATGTCTTCTTGTGGTATCAAAATCGAATATAGATAGCTTACGAAGACACCGTCTTCAGGCTTACATCTAATCAACACCTTTCGCCCTTCCACATGCTCGACTCTCACCTCCAGCTTCTCGCAATTCACTCTTTCTGCATACCTCTTTAGCCAATCCATGCCCATGATGATCCCAAACCCAGCGAAGTTAAGAACAAAGCAGTCACACACAAGAGAGCAACCATGACTCAACAACACTAGACCATGACACTACATGCACAAACTGGATGAACCCCAACTGGATTAGTCACGATTAATGGTCTATCACAAATCTAGGGTTCCAAACCCAAGTGACGCACAAGCTCATTGCAAATAAAAGAATGCGAAGCTCTAGTATCGAACAACACACAAACTGAAACACCATTAACAGAAGAGCACCTTGCACGACGACATACTTTCCTTTCTCCTCTGTAGTAGGAGCTCTCGTAGAAGACGGTATGGCTTCCAAAGTATATGCCTTCACAACTTGCTTTCCCTTAGCTAATTCTAGATAGTCTTTCTTCTCATTCCCTGGCTTTCCACACTGGAAGCACTTCTTCTCATCTTTGGGTTTCATACAATCCTTGGAAAAGTGGCCCTTCTGCCAGCAGTTAAAGCAAGTCACCTCTCCCTTCTGCTTTTTCTAGACATCCTTTCCCTTCTTTTATTGCTGCTTCCTCTTCTTATTGTTACCACCCTGTTGTGGCTTTGGAGCTTCCTTGGATGCAACAGCAACACCTTCCTCTTTCAGAAACAAGCTCTCATGTCTCACGGCTTTTTCCACAAGCTTCTCAAATGAACCTCAAGGTGCTCCCCCAATGGTCTTCCTATGTAGGTATCTAGACCCATAACAAACTTTCCGTTCTTCTAATAGGGCGTATCAATGTATGAACGAGCATATCTGGACAAGGCCTCGAAATCAGAAACATAATCAAGCACAAAACGACCATTCTGTTTTAGCTCTGCAAACTTCTAGAATAGAGCAGACTTCTGAATAGTGAAGATAAACTTCATTTCGATCTTAGCTTGGAATTTCTCCCATTAAATCTCTTCTTCTAGAGTTTCAAGTGTAACCGAATTCCACCACTCCATGGCCCTGCCTTGTAGTTTCCTTGATGCAAGCTTTCTCTTAGTTGCATCTTCCAAACTCAAGTCTCCAAAAATATGGACACAAGAATTCATCCACCTCCGAACCTCTTCAGCTGGATTGGTGCCTTTGAATGGATTTCCCCTTAAAGATGTAAATTCCTTGCATAGCTTTGCGAATTCCACAACTCTAGGAACTTGCGCACCTACATTTACCGTGGGTACCCTTCGCATGAATGCTTCCATCATGGCTTCAAACATGGTTGGGTAATCTGGTATACCGCCATAACCCCCTCCAGGCACAGCCCCTTCCCTAGTAGTATGCCTTGAAGTATGTCAACTGATTCTAAATCTGCAAATTAGAATGATTAGCCACTTGTAAGAAAAGATGCTAAAGTAGTACAAACGCTACTATACTATATAGTATCATATAGCATACATCCAACTGAAATCTACAAATACGTCTCTCATATGTGATTACATATTTGAACTTTGGCTGAAATCGATAACCAGATCTCTGATACCAAATGTGACGACCGCCCGTAACCTCTGCACTAAACAAGAGGAATACTGCGCTAAAAGGCATGTCAGGCAGATGTGGACGATCATCAAGGTATGATAACACCATAGGAACATGTCGTAACTCACAACAAAAGGATAAATATAATAAAACATATACAAAAGGTATTGATAGTGATATTGAAAACACCAAACTTCCACGGTAACTAGAAAGTAATATCCATACACTTGGATAACAACAATAGTGTTTATACAACTTTGCCTCACTACAACACTCAGAGAAGAATAACAAACAGCGGAAATCCAAATACTATGTAGTAGGAAAGATAATACGCCAGCCTCCTGCTCGCCTCTGAATTGCAACATCATCCTCACTAAGCTATCACCTGCCACCTAGTCTACCCATCCAACAATCGGATGAACGACCCAAGGTAATAAGAGAGAAACATAAAACGTTGAGTCAGACAATAGTCTTAATGAGTGAAAAAATAGCTAACTAACATCATCAATAAAGTATATGAGAATGGGTAAATAAAAAAACTAATCTACCCATAGCACTAGAAAAGAACTATACTCCTGTCTTCCCCACATCCGATAGTGACGCCTTTACATCAAACATTTCAACCATTCATCCATGGAAACCACAACAACCATTTATTCATGGCAATCATAAACAACCATCAATAGCACTCATAACCTCCAGATTATAGATCTCACATAAACCATTTTAATCGAATTTAACATACCTCAAGCACAAGCCCTAGAGGCCTAAACCAATATCAGACAAGCACCCAAGGAACATCTGCTTCGATGCTGGATAATCTACGCGAGACGGTACAAAAAAAACATCCAGCATGCATGATAGACTCTGGCTACCACCGCCAATCCTACTTCGAAACCACTGTTGATCGTTTGAATAGCGGTATAAATTTCCATCAATTGTCAAGGGCAATTGGTAAACCCCGGTTCTAGTTAAAACCCCACACGCCATATGACAAAACATGTCTAGGCCATACACAACACCCAGGGTACTCGACCATACAACGAAATTGTATAACCTTTGCTTTTAGCCTGCTAGAACCTACGATAACGGTAATTCCTCGGCCTTCAGCATCTCTAGTCGTCATCGACGGTGACTATCCCACCATTATCAACCAACTTAGAGCACCTTTGAGTTGTCATCCCATTCGTTGTATTACGACGAACAACGAAAATATCACTTCACTTCGACATTCCCCATTGAATTTACTTCGAAGTCACAACATCATTATAAGGTTCAACACAATCCAAAGAGTTTAACAATTCACTATGGAACACAGACCACATCGTTTTTGCCTTTAACCATAGCATTTAAAAGTGCTGCCATAACCTTCAATACATCAGCCGACCGACCCTATGTCCACTTCAAGCGCGACTGACCCAAGGGTGCACGACTGACCGACCCTATGCCCACTTCATGCGCGACTGACCCTGCACGACCGACCGACCCAAGCTGCCTAACCACGACCGACCGCTCTCATCTATGGCCGACCGACCTCTTGATGCACGACCGACCCCCAGTGTGCAACCGACCCCTCATGTTAAGACCACTTGGCCGATCAGGACTTTGCTCGACTGACCTGCCTCACTCGAGCCCAACCAGACCGACCCGAACAACCATGACCGACCCGAGCACCACCTGTGGTCAACCGACCCGGTCCACCATGCTGGGCCGACCTGGTTCTAAACCCAACCGATCGGAGACCTGCACTCCTACTTGTTCTGCACTTGTACTACGCACTCGACCCGAAGCCTTTACATCCCCAATCCAAGTCTAGTTTCGACCAAAATTCCACCAATCGACATGATCGATGAAATATACTCATCTAATTCATCCAACACAACCATAAGCATGTTATGAAATCACTAACAACATGAATATGACGATTTTCATCAAAATTATGCAAACTTCACCAAAATCATGATAAATGAACATATAAACTAAAGTATGGATCTAACTTGCATAAACATATAAAAATATACGAGGGTTACTGGTTTTAAGTTACTAAATTAAATCATATGTCGATTCGTATGAAAATAAGATTACCATGGTGTAGATCTAAGGAAAACAACTTGAAAATGATGAAATTATGTGCATACAACCCATATACTTGATTGAATCCGCGTGAGAGATGCATATCACTCAACAATTCTCCAAAACAACTCAAAAGCAATGAAATATGATTCCAGACAGCGAAGAATTTGATCCAAACTCGTCAATTCGATGAACTCTCACTTGGAATGGCGTAGTCTAGCTTCAAATGATGTAGATCTTTGATTCTCTAAGCTTTAATGGTGAAAGGTGAAGAATAGAGGAATGAAGGAACTCTAGCTCTCCCAAATGAGAGAATGGAGAAAGTAAACTATACTCCATGCTTCCTAACCCCTATTTATAGCCTCCACCGGCCCACTAATGGCCTCCTCAAATCAGCCCATTATGGTTTTAAAAACCTGAACAACGAACTGTAAAACCTTAAAACATCTATTCCTCCCAAACCTCTGAGCCAAATCTTTAATGTGACCGCTCTACGGAAAGGGAACCATCATTTCCTTTCTGATGGCACATGTCTCAACACTTAATTCAATCCGAGTCAAAAGTTATGCCCTGTACAAGACTGACAGGGGAAACCCTCAGGGAATAAAATAAAAATATTTTACGATCTTCCAATATGTAAAATGCGGGCTGTTACAACTTTTATCATTATAAACCATGTGAAATCTGTTTATATGCATTCCAAATCATTTATAGCATTTTAAACTAATTTTTCACTATACATATATATGCTTTATTTGATCAAATTTGCCAACGCTGAAGACTGTTCTGCAGTTCTTGACAATGGACCATGGTTCATGGATAGCAAACTAATATTCATTAAACAATGGGAGCCAAATCTCAAACTGGAGCGAGATATGCTAGAAACACAACTAGTTTGGATTCGACTACAAAACATAGATCTAGCTCTTTGGAATGCCAGAGGAATTAGCAAACTTGCTAGCCTCGTTGCAAATTATTGGCGCTAGATGACTGTACCAAACGAGTATCAAGACTTAAACATGCCAGAGTTTAAATTGAAATACGTGCAGACAATGGCATTAAGAAACAAGTAAGAGCAAAAGATAAAATTGGGAATGTTTACATCCAAAGCGTCAAGTATGAGAACTTACCCCCCATATGCAGCACTTGTAAGTGCTTTGGGCATTCGGATGACCAGTGCACCATCACTTTCCAGCAAGTGTGGCAACAAAAACTATAGAGGATATGACAGTGGAGCACAACAAAATGACAAGCGATACTTCGCTTGATCCTACGCTAGCTACTAGTGCAGATTATATACAAATATCTACAAATACGTCAACTACTACAGGTAGTGGAGAGGAACAACATTCCCCTGCTTCCCTGCATGGACAGGAGGTGCAACAACAGACAAAGAAGACACAGGAAGTGCAGCAGCAGGCGGAGCAGTCACTGGGGGTGTCAGACCAGGGAGAAACGCCTGGTAATTCGTTCAATCCACTAGACCGGGTAGCTGAAACGTTAGCAGAAATTCAAGGATTAGACATTAGCCTTAGTATCCCAGAGAAAGAAGGCAACAAAGCTAACAGTGGCAAATTCACTAAACACAATGACAAATACGAAGAACAGTTCACAACAGTTGGCAAAAAGGGTAAGAACTTGTGTACACAAGTAGTTTCTCTTAAGGTCTTGAGGAGCAATGCTCTCAAGCCTAGATGCCCATAATAAGCTGGAATGTTAGAGGTCTAAACAACAATACCCGTGCTTTAGACCTCTATAATCTCAGAAGGACACTTGAGCCTTCTATAATGGGTATACTTGAAAGTAAAATAAATGAAGATAATGTTATGTACTTTAAAGAACAATTGGGAGTGGGGTGGAATCGCATGAGTAACAATGACAATGGATCTAAAGGCAAATTATTTTTGCATGGGCCAAAGCGGTTTGGAGTATGAATTTGTTGGATAAAGATGACCAACAAATAACTGTTAAAGCTGCTAATGTTGGGGGTTTAATTATATATATCACTGCTGTCTATGCAAGCAACCTTGCCAGTCAAAGAGTGGCACTATGGGACAAGATCATTAAAATTTCCAAAAACATTAATGAACCTTGGTTGATTATGGGGGACTTCAGTGTAGTTCTAAGAGCATAATAAAAACAAGGAGGTATTACCTTGAGAGCAATGCAGCTGTCTGAGTTTAACAACTGCTTGGTGGCAACATGGCTCATCGAACCTGTCCATGGTGGCCTGAAATTCACGTGGAAAAGTGGAGA
Source organism: Allium sativum (assembly GCA_030737875.1). NCBI lineage: Eukaryota > Viridiplantae > Streptophyta > Magnoliopsida > Asparagales > Amaryllidaceae > Allium > Allium sativum. The sequence goes on along the minus strand of CM060916.1, from coordinate 888,437,222 downwards.
AGTAAAGAAAATCATGCGTAAATTAGAAAGAGCATTAATCAATGTACAATGTATGAGCAAATTTGCAGACATCAAAGTTAATATTCTGCCTAATTCGACAAGTGACCATTGCCCACTACACATTCAGCTCAAAAAACTGATAAAAATGGTAAGGGCAAGCCATTCCGTTACTCTAATGATTGGCACCTCATTGATGGGTATCATGAAGCAGTATGCACATCTGATTTAGTGCATGAAGGGGAAAGTCATTTATATCAATTAGTGAAATTCACTAAAAGGTCCAAAGGCAGACTTAAGAATTGGAACAAAGTACGGCCCAAGGCCCATGATGAACTGAATAAACTTGAAAAGCTTAATGAAGAGATTTTGAAGAAAATAGATGATGGAGATAATTCTGATGACACCTGGAACCAATACTATGCTGCCCAAACTAAGCTGAAAGACATTTTACACATAAAAGCTATTGAATTGAAACAAAAAGCTAAGGAGAAATGGCTAACAGAAGGTGATGAGTGTACGAAATTCTTCTACACTAAAATGTCTATTAGTAAGAACATCAACTACAATATGCAACTGTATGATCAAAGTGGAAGTAACTGTGTTGATATGTGCAGGTTTGAAGAGGATGCAGTCACTTACTTTCAAGAATTATACAATGGCAGTACTGAGGAAGATAACTTACCCCATATTGTCACTTGTCGGCTGATTAATGCTCGAGGCAAAAGACTGTTGTTGAATACTGTCAGTGAAAAAGAAGTCTGGGACGCGATAAGATCCATCCACATCGATTCGTCTTCGGGACCCGACAACCTTGAATCTGAGTTCTTCATAATCCATTGGGACGACCTGAAAGGTAAAATCATTTTAGCTATTCAGGAAACTTTCGATTTAGGTTTGTTTTTGAAAGAAATAAATCACACATTTGTATGCCTTATTCCCAAATGTGACAAGCCTATTTGTATTGCAGACTACAGGCCCATAGCATGTTGTAACGTAATATATAAAATCATTAGCAAAGTGTTGTGCAGTAGATTACAAATGATACTCCCAGATTTGATTGCTGAATGCCAGAGTGCATTTATCAAAGGTAGAAGTATATCTGAGAACTCTCTATTAGCTCATGAGGTAATTAGAAATTTCAATAAAAAGGGGCAGATCGCATGTGCATGAAGGTTAACCTACATAAAGCTTATGACAAGATCAACAGGCACACACATGTTAAGATGTACGGAATTTCCAAAGCAAACTATTAAACACATTAGTGAATGCATATGTACTCCAACTTTCTCTATTTTAATTAATGGCATTCCTAAAAGATTTATTAGCAGCAATAGGGGGATCAGACAAGGTGATCCCCTCTCACCTTATCTTTTTGCAGTGGCCATGGAGTTTTTTACTTTGCAGATGGAAATAGCTGTCCACAATCAGTTGATTCAGACTATTCACAACTTCTAGCCAAGAATAAGTCATCTACTATATGCTGATGATTTATTAATATGAATTAAAGCAAATTGTGGATCAGCTAGAGAGGTCAAGGGTATTTGGTAAACTGGAGAAATTCTGTGGGCTGAAAGTAAATGAAATGAAGACCAAATGTTATTTTAATAAGACTTGCAGAAATAAGATGAGTGTCTTGGATGTGCTCCAGGTACAGGAAGGGGAACACCTAGTGAAATATCTAGGTGTGCCACTGTCATCTAACAAAATTACTGACAGGGAGTATGCTAGTCTCATTACAAACATTAAAGATAACCTGTATGGATGGAGTTCAAGGTCGTTGTATTTTGCTGGAAGAATTGAACTGGTTCACACAGTCATACATGCAAAGGTCAATTTTTGGTTGCAGACTTTTCAATTACCTGATGCATCGATAAAGAAAATTGAGAAAGTGTGTGCTGACTTCACATGGAGAGGAGGATTACACAAAGTGAAATTTGAAGAGTTGTGCAAGCCTAAAGAGGAAGGTGGTGTGGGTCTAAGAAGCACAAAGGTCATGAGAGAAGCTTTCACCTTAAAGCAAGCCTAGAAAATCATTAACAATGAAGAAATTTGGGCAAGATGAATGAATGGGAGATACAACAGAGACAATTTCTGGACCACGGGTGTATATAACAATGCATCTTCGACATGGAAGGCTATTCTGCGTGCTAGAGATGTATTGGAGAGGAATTATAGAAGGGAAATTGCTCTAGGAAATGAAACTGACATATGGAAAGACTCATGGGTTCAAGGCAAGTCCTTTATTGATATGTTGGGGGTGGGATGCATACTCTGCATATAGCTGTCCTAACCTCAAAGTTAAGGACATTATTGCAAATAACCAATGGAGTCTGAATATGTCATGCAACCAGGAACAAAGAGAGAATATTGAAAATACTACTATACATGCAGACAGAACATATGACATTTGGACATGGGCGAGAGGTAATTTCAGTGTTAAGCAAGTATGGCAAGACATCAGAACCAAAAGCCCTATCAAAGCTTGGAGTAAAATCATTTGGATAAAATGTAATGTCCCAAAAATGGCTTGCTGCACTTACAAGGCTGTATTGGGTGGACTGATGACTAAAGATCGATTTTTTAAGTGGGGAATTACAAGCGAAGTCGCATGCAAGTTATGAAAAAACACAGAGGAATCACATCAGCATATTTTCTTCGAATGTCCATTTTCAAAGAAAGTATGGGATGCCTATTGTCAAGCCATAAACTGTAACGACAATAAAACCCAATTGCAAGAGATTATTGCTCACCTTGAAGTCGTCAGGCAGAGCGTAGGAGAGATACCCGAAGTGTACGACATCGCTCTTACAGTTGTTGTTTGGTGCATTTGGAAGGAGAGAAATAACATAGTGTTCCAGAAACAAGAAAAGACAATGGAATTGGTCGAGAGATTCACGATTCAAAATCTGAAATTGACGATGAGAAGGAAGAAGAAGGAACTCAGCAATAGAATGGGACTCGCAACAGACGAAAGGCTAGTCGTGGATCTGTCGCAGCCAGCGGTTCCGCCCCAAGGAATAAGCACGAGCTTCTACGTTTTCCAGCCACCATGATTGAAGGAGGAAGAAGATGAGAGGGTTTTCAGATCTGAAATTGTGTTTACTTTTCACGATTATTCTTACTTTATGTTGCTTAAAGTTTTGTTATGTCGGCTGGTGTATCTGACGTGTAACGTGGCTTTGGGCATCGTTCTCTCTTGGGCTGAAATGCCTTAATAAAGTCTAAACCAATTTCAATATATATATATATATGTGTGTGTGTGTGTGTGTGTAGTCCATTTTAGTTGAACGACGTTTCAGGCCATTCAGCTGCATTGGCGTTGTTTTCATTCAAACTTGAATTAAATATTTCTCAAAATATAGCCATTGGATTTTAACATACTTACCATCTTTGGAAAGATATTTTCAAAATGAATCCAATGGTTCTAATTTTTGGAAAATCCATAGGTCTCATCTCCCGAGATATTCATTTAAAGTTACAAGTCAAAAACGCGAACTACTGCTATGCGACACATTCTATTTTAATTTATATTCGATGTGTGTGTGTGTGTGTATTATACGTAAAACTACTTCCAAATCATTTTATTTATTATTCAACCATACATCGACATATATAATTAAATATCGAATCTTGTCACTTTTATGATAGTTTGTTAACAATTTGGCTAACGCCTTATATTTTCGAAAATTTTCGCCATAACCTCCTTTGTACGAGTTGATCGGTAAAACGACAACTCACCTCTCTGGGCGCTCATCAATAAATAAATTAATATACAAGCAAAATAATTGGGAGATGTGTAAATTAATTATCATTCCAATGCCCGGGTGGGGTTTCATCACATTCACAAACAATTGTGATTTATCTACACACTTGGGGGAGGTGTAAAAATATCTTCCCAATACCCGTGTGGGGTTTACATCATAATCCATGTAGCTTATATACACATAAGAGAGACATGTGAATTACTATCATCTCAAGATCCATGTGGGGTTTACTATTAAACCAATGTGACTTATATTGTTATATGGTTACTATGTTCACATCGTATAAGCATCATACACTTACGTATTAAACGGTTATTTAGCCCACATCGTATAAGCTTCAAACAATTACATGTTATACAATTATTCATCATATAAGAAAGACACAATTACATGCTTATATGGTTATTCAAGTCACATCATATAAGCATCAAACAATTACATGCTATACGGTCATTCATCATATAAGCATCAAACAATTACATGCTTACATGGTTATGCTATTCTATGTTATGTAGTCCTCATCATATAAGCATCAAACACTTGCATGCTTGTATGGTTATGCTATGCAGTGTGGTCCACATTTGTTGTTCTTTATAAAATAGTGTATATTATTATTACACTCAAGCAACCATCATACCGCATCCAATTTAGACATAGTCAATGGTAAAAATTAAATTACTCAGTAAATGCCATTTAAGGCACCAATTTTCAATCAACTTGGTGTATAGTTCAATTGTTGAACTCAAGTGATATCATATATAATAGATAAAGATGAAATTTTTATCGTACTACTAAATGTTTAACATAACAATAAACTTGTATGATCAGGGATAAACATTATTCAATATATTTAATTAACAATCGATAATCAATTAAATTTAATCCCTATCTACATGAATTTTAATTTCACACAAACGCAAGTAACTACGTGTATACCAATTAAAATTGATATTTTTATCTAGCTAACCATTAACTAACATCAAAATAAAATTTTATTGGTAAGTAGAAACAACTAATAGTCAACAATTAATTTTATTTAACCCTTTTTAAGTTGCGGTTTCTCATCGTCAATACGGTTTACGCTTATATGTCACGTATCAAGGCAATTTCATGTATATTGATTAAAAATGACATTTTTAACATGCTACTCATTATTTAATACCGTATTGAACTTGTATTAGCAGCCTATAGTTATCATGAAACTTAAATTAATTAATTGGAATTGTTAATTATAAACTAGCCCTTAACGCGTTTAGATTTCTCACCAACGGTTTCCACTCCACCAAACTTTGTTCTAGAAGAAATGCGGACACACTAACACTGCTACAGCTTCCACGACACTTATCGGGCTTCTACGAAGTTTTACGGTGGCCCACGGGGTTCAAACGACAGGCTAACACACACACACACATGTATACAAGTACATCGAGAAGTTTGAAGTGAAACAGAGGGGTGTATGGGCGTAAAGGGGCACGGTGGGGTCCACTTGGCTAGGCGGGGGGTTTAAAGGGAGAAAGGGAATAGTTTGAAGGGGTTTAATGCAAGAAGTGGTGGAAAGAGCGGTGTTTTGAGTTGTGAAGGGAAGGGGGGACCATGCGGCGGATGTTGACGTAGCAGGGTGATGCGGCGAGGGGGAGGGCAGGGCAGGTCATGGCGGCGATGGATCAAGGGGTGCGGTGAAGGAGGGCAACCACGAAAAAGGAGAAAGGAGGTGAGGGAGGTCTTTGCAAAAGTGAAAGGAGAAGGTGAAAGAAAAGAGAAAGAAGGAGAGGGTTTTCGCAAAATTACCACCCATCACATGGATCGCTGAGGTGGCTCGATCTGGTGAAGGGGAAGAAAAACAGCATGGCCCGTTAGATGGTTGCCACATTGTTTTGTTTTATTTAAAGCTCTTTCCATCTAACAAACAAAAAGCGCGCTAGTTTAGCGTCACACCTTCTGATCGCAGGATCACACATTAATTCCCTTTATCACGAAATTTTAGATTATGACAATAAACCTAATTCCGGATCCAACGGCTGTTTCATCAAATTCCAAGTTCGTTTGATCTTCCATTTTATTTTTTGATTACATTTTAGTTTAATTTCAACGTGTCGTTTTAGCATACGTTTAATTCTTGCATGTGCATACGTTAGCTCCAAAAATTATGGAATTTGGATTCTACCATTATTCGATGCTACAGATTCAATAAAAAAGTTTTGTCGAAACCAGAGGTCATCTCAATAATGTTCCTTTTTAAACTGCTCAAATTATCTTTAAATAATCGAATTTTAAAATTTGAACATAAAATCACATAAAATTATATTAAAAATAAATTTTAAATTGGTTCCAAAATTCAAGATTGTTAAAATAGATAAGTTCAAATGCTTTGTAATGTAAACCCCACACGGGTATTAGGATGACAATTTATTTACATGTCTCTAAAGTGTGTAGATAATAATCACTAGATGTTGATTGGTTGAAAACCTCACACGGGTATTGTGATGAAGATGAGCACTAATCCCAAGTGTTAATTTATATGTCAATCGGTTGATTGACAGACCGTTATAAGAATTACTTATTTATTTAAGGCTTATATAGTGAATTATTTCACTTTGGATGTGAATTGGATGTTTAATATTTGTTGACAACTATTGTTTGACACATATTGTAACACCACATCTCCGTTAAGGTCACTCACAAAGGGAATGCATTAACTTTGGTGAGGCATTATAGGTAAAATATACAGATAATTTACAAGACAGACATACAAACAGCGGAAAAAATGAAATCATTTCATAAGCAGCGTGGTTCAGTCAAAACATTACAACCATTGTCTCAAAGCCCAACTTCCAAATCATTACAATAAAACCTCTATCTTGATTCAAAATTCCAAATACATAAAGAAGCATAAAACAGTAGTAAAGCAGCATAAATCCCCAATAAAAGTGTAACCACAGCCACAGCCCAAGGAAAGAGAATCCAAGCAATACATCTACTGTCTTCAAGCTGGAAAATGTCTGAACTAAGATGAAGTATTCCCTTCCTGTGGACCTGGGGGAAGGGGAAAACGGAAGAAAATAAGACGAAAGAAAACGGATCAGACATAAAGCCTGGTAAGCCTAGTGATTTTCAACACGTAAACAAGAAAAAGGATCATGACAAGAATAAACCGAATATAAGACAATACCATAGTAACAAGATGACATAAGACAAGATATGGCAAGATAAACTGAATATGCTATCGCACCCATTTCTATTTCTCTGCACCTACTAACAATTGTTTCAACTAGCCTCATGTGTTCATAATAAAAAGACCCCTTTATCGATCGGCTTCTACTCGCATGTATTTGTTACTTGTGTCATTCGGCCCCACTTATTTGTAGATACATGTGCAGGTCCCACCATGGGGTGTATCAATCCCTATGATGGAAACCTGACACAATTCAAGATGCACAGTGTATAACTACTGATGCATAGTGCCTAATTTTTCCACTCCAGAGTACATGCACGCCCAGACTCCGTCAGAACCTACACTGATGCACCACATGCCGCTATTTTTACCGCTTATAATCAGCCCTGTAATCGTGCCCCACCCTGCCTAGTTCAGGGTACCGTGATACATCTATGTGGGTTACTGCTGAAATGGGTCCCCGTAGCTAGGGTTTCCTAATCAACATGTTATAGTAGTTAAGTGTTCTCAATTTAACCTAACCCCACCCATTTATTTAATTAACATGTTGCATTGGTTAAGTGTCGCCTATTCATATGTTACTTAACCTTACCACTCTTAGCATGTCTGTTCATTGGCATTAATTAATTTATTAATGCACCAACCTCTCACATTAGAACTATTGTTTGCGGTTGCTGGATGTGCTTGGCGGTTCCGGGCAGACTTCTACTGCAAACTCATTCTAACCTCGGGTTTTGGGCTTGATGCGTTAACCTCTCACATTAGACATGTTGCGGTTGCTGGATGTGCCGGGTGGTTCCGGGCAGTCTTACACCGCAACTCAATCAAACCTCGGGTTAGGCATGTTCATCTTTTATCCAATTTACATATTTACCATTCATGTCCAAGTCTAGATTTTTGTATGCCAATTATCCACAATTGTAGCCAATTCAAGTTATGACCAATATACTTGTTATGTCCAAGATTACTCCAATAAGTTATACCCAATTCCCCGCGTTACAATCGTACATACAACAAGAATCAACAAGGTTTCCAAATTCCAAGTACTCATAAAATAAAACGGAACGGGGATAGAGAAGAAACACAAGAATTGACATAAAGGAAAATAGGCATGTAAAGGTGTACCAAGTACAAGAATCATGGTTCCAATAGGCATGTTGTATATTAACAACGAATATGAGCAAACTAAGGAAAATACATCATAGGTATACAGATTTGATACGATTCAACATAAAGAAATTATTAATTTGATGTACAAAATGATAGGTTCAATCACAACAGTCTCATAGGCATAGGCAATATCAGATTTGACAAAAGAACAAGCATGAATCAGAATTGATTTACAATTAGGCATAGTTCTAGATTCGATTCATTACAGTCATGATTTCTATTATGTGTTCAAATCTGAATAATAACTGAACTTACATTGATAGGATTAGGAAAAGAGAATTATTTGACGTTGTAGCGATTCTAATCTTTCTTTGTTGATTGAAGAGGAAAACCTTTTCTTCAATTTGAAGCTCTCTAATTTGATTTCTAGTTTGGAGAAGGAGGCTAGGCTAGTTTAGAGATGGACAGCTTGGAGGCAACATATAACAGGGTTATGAGGTTAGGGTTAAGTTTAGATATGTATTTATATATGTGTTAGACAAACTATGGCCTTTAGATTTACATAGGAGTCATCGGAGCCATCCAAACCAAAAAAGACAAGTCAGCCAGCCAACCACAACGCGACACATAAGCCCTAATCCTTCTGAATTCGTCACCCAGATCTAGGAAGATAGGGGTCGATACCCCTATAGGGGGGTCGACACCCCTGTCGACACCCCCTAGGGGGGTCGACACCCTCGGGCGGGATTTTCCCCCTCATCTTTTATTGGCTGATTTTCGAAATTTGAATTTGTTTTCTGATTTTTAATTATTATTTAATTTAATTCTACTTTGAACTGAAATCTTCAAAGCTTCATAACTTCCTCATACGGAGTCCGATTTACGCAAACTCGGACTCTATTCCAACCAGAATTCCAAGACGAACGCAATAGCGCTACCCATTTTACTTAATTCCCACTTTTAAAATTAAGTATTCTTTAATTCGTTATTTTAATATTCATAGAAAATATGGGGTGTTACATTCTCCCGTCCTTAAAGGATTTCGTCCCCGAAATCTCTAAGTTAAGAAGAATGTATACTAACATCCAACATCCATCTACTCAACTATCCATCACAGGCATCCATAGTCCTTAAAAAAAGATTTCTAATGCTTTCATGATCATATGCATAGTGTGTATATATGTCCTTATCTAATGCAAAATCAGGCGGTCTACTGAGTCAGTTGACCTCCTTAATGTGAATTATGTCAGTGTCATGAGTCCATCGTGTATGCAATTATTCCTAATCGTACATTAAAATTTCTACATGAGTGCAAAATCATTCATACAAATGCAACATCCATATGATAATACATCAAGTTTCAATCCATATACAAATACATATATGCATATGCAATATGAAAGTGACTGAGCCGATCTAGTACCTAATGTGTGTGTATATGCGTCCACGAGCAACCACTAGCAACCACTTGCAACCATCAATCATAACATGTTTCAAATACATGTTTACATTCATTGGTTTCTACTTAAGGATCAAGAATATGACTGAGGAGATATACTTAAAAGATAGATACAAGCATGCATAAACTTATGAAAAAGAGATCAGGGATGTACCCTCAAAAATAAAAGGGTAGGTTGCACGTATCTTGTCTTCAGTCTCCCAAGTCACGTCTTCTTCATCATCACTCCATTGTACTTTAACTAGCATGACCTCATGATTGCGTAGCTTCTTAACTTCTGTTCCCAAGATACGAGTTGGAACTCTTCTCACCATCGCTTCTCGTTCCACTTCTACTTCTTCTAGTATGCTTGGCTCCACCACTTCCCCAGACTCATGTAAGCACTTTCGCAGATGAGAAACATGAAAAACATTATGAACTCCAACCAATTTTTCGGGCAACTCTACTCTATAAGCCATCGTTCCAATCCTCTCAATGATAGGAAATGGCCCTACAAATCTTGGTGCCAATTTTCCTATGGATCCAAAGCGAACGACATTCTTCAAAGGAGATACTTTAAGAAAAACCCTGTCTCCAACCTCAAACTCAAGGTCGATCCCTCTTTTATCTGTGTAGGACTTTTGTCTATCTTGTGCGGTCTTCATTCATCTTCGTATTAAGTCAACCTTCTCTGAAGTCTCTCTGATCAATTCGGGCCCAAGTACGAGCTTGTCTGTAGATTCCCACCAACGAGTTGGTGATTGGCATGGTCTTCCATATAAAGCCTCAAAGGGTGCCATGCCTATGGTGGCTTGGTAGCTATTGTTGTAGGCATGCTCCACCAAAGGAAGATGATCTTCCCACATTCCTCCAAAATCAAGATTGCATAATCTTAAAAGATCTTCTAATACTCTGTTCACCCTTTCAGTCTGACCATTGGTTTGAGGGTGATAGGCAGTGCTTAAGTATAGCCTTGTGCCTACAGCCTCTTGCAAACTCTTCCAAAACTCACTCGTAAAGATAGGATCTCGATCACTTACTATGCTAGAGGGTATCCCATGCAGTCGAACTACTTCATTAAGATAAATGGATGCTAATGATGAGGCAGTCCTCCTACTCTTAACAGGTATAAAGTGAGTGCTTTTAGTGAGCCTGTCAACTATTACCTAAATACTGGTATTGCCCCTTCTTGACCTAGGCAACCCATCTATAAAGTCCATCGAAATGCTATCTCATTTCCACTCTGGGACCTCTAGAGGATAAAGCAGACCATGAGGCTTCTTCTGCTCCGCCTTGACTTGCTGGCATATTAAGCACTTAGAGACGAATTCAGCTACATCCTTCTTCATGCCAATCCAAAAGAAAACCCTTTTTATGTCTTTATACATCTTGTTTCCACCTGGGTGTATGGTCAACTTAGAATGGTGTGCTTCTTCAAGAACTGTCTTCACCAAATCCCTTGCTTGTATAAAACATGGGCTTCCATCCCGTCTCAACCAACCTTTTTCATCTATGGAGTATCTATTGAGGTGACTAGAAGTCTCAACTCTAATTAACTTAACCATCACATTAACTATCTGATGGTCTTCATGTTGCACAGCTCCTATTGAGTCAAAAAGCGTAGGTCGCACCTCAAGCGATGCTAACAAACCAAGTACAAACTCAAAGGAGGGTCTAAAGTCAAAGGTTGCTATGTACTCCAAGTTTTGACTTTCTACAAAGAGAGGACTTAAGGTCAGCATTTTTCTACTTAAGGCATCTACTACCACATTACCCTTGCCAGGGGTATAAGCAATCTCAAAATCTTATGAGACAAGAAATTCCATCCACCTTTGTTGTCTTAAGTTAAGATCTTTTTATGAAAAAATGTATTTTAATGATTTATGGTTAGTAAACAATTTAAAACTTTCTCGTAGTAGGTAATGATGCCATGACTTAAGAGCGAAAACAATGGCAGCTAGTTCCAAATCATTAGTGGGGTTGTTCTTTTCATGTACCTTCAATTGCCTTCCTCCATAACAAACTACCTTACTTTCTTGCATCAAGACAGCGCCTAACCCCGTGCCGCATGCGTCTGTGTATAATGTAAACATCTTACTTCCATCAGGCAATGTCAGAACTGGAGCTGTTGTTAGAGCCCTCTTCAATCGTTGGAAAGCAACATCACAATCCAAATCCCAAGCAAAAGTTAGGTTCTTCTTCGTTAATCTAGTAAGTGGGGCTGAGATCTTCGCAAAGTCTTTAATGAACTTTCTGTAATAGCCCGCTAGTCTGAGAAAACTTCGTGCTTCGGTTCCATTCCTTGGAATCTTCCAATCTTGCACCGCCACTACTTTTGTGGAATCCACAGCTATTCCTTCTTTGGACACCACATGTCCAAGAAGCCTTACTTCTTCTCTCCAAAAATGGCATTTGGAGAATTTTGCTTTAAGCCGATGTGCTCGAAGAGTATCCATAACTTCCCTTAAATGCAAAGCATGTTCTTCCTCACTTTTTGAGAGAATCAAAATATCTTCCACGAAGACTACTACAAATTTATTAAGGAACTCCCTAAACACCCTACTCATCAAGTCTACGAAATAGGCGGGTACATTTGTCAAACCGAAAGGCATGACAAGCCATTCGAAGAAACCATCCGAAGTCCTGAACGCAGTCTTATCATTGCAGTCTTCAGGCACTCTTAGCTGATGAAATCCGGTAGCCAGATCTAGTTGGGAGAAAACTGATGCACCTACAAGCTGGTCGAACAAATCGCCTATTCTTGGAAGTGGGTGCCTATTCTTCTTGGTCAGCTTGTTTAGCTCCCTATAATCCATGCATAGGTGAAGTGAACCATCCGTTTTGGTTGCGAACGCTATTGGAGCACCCCATTCAGAAATTCTCCGCCTTATGAACCCCTTTTCGAGCAACTCTTTAACTTGCTTGCTGAGCTCCTTCCTTTCCCTTGGAGCCATGTGTCTAACGGGTGAAGCAACTGGTTTTACATTATCAACTAGGTATATGCGGAAATCTATCTCTCGCTTTGGATATAAACCCTTTGCTTCTTCGAAGTCATCGGAGTACTTACGGACTACTCTAACAGATTACAAATTTTCAACAGACGCATCTAGGGATTTTAGGTATCTAAGCATAACATAATTCAGAGGATTACAAGAGATTTCGAGAGTATTACCGAGGCGAGTCAAAAGTCTAACCACTCTCTTTTCACAATCGAGGATGACACCATTACTGGATAACCAATCCATGCCTAGAATCAACCCATAGCCCATGAAACCAAAAACATAAGCATTGCATCTAAACCCAACACTTAGTATAAAAATTTCCAAATCCAAACAAATCATTAACAAATAAGCCGAACCCCCAATTGGATTTGAAACAACCATAGGATCCTCTACTATACTAGTATCTAGGTGCAAAGATTCAACTAAAGCATTAGATATAAAAGAGTGCGATGCACCAGAATCAAAAAGAGTACGAACAGGATGATCTGAAAGATAAACTAAACTCTTAACAGAAATAATTCTACCTCTTGCTTACGTAGGTGCTGTGAGAGCGTGAATCTGCCCTCCAGAAGTAGATCCTGTCCTCTGCCCTCGCCCTTGCCTTCTTGGGCAATCCTTAGCCATATGCCATGCCTCTCCACACTGAAAGCAACCACCCATCTTCCTCTTCTTCTTTCTACAGTCCTTAATCAGATGCCCAGGTATGCCACAAAAATTACACTTCCTCTTGTCACGGGGTTTGTTATTCTTTCCACCCTTCTTATAATCTGTTTTCTTATTCTGTGATTCCTCTACTTTCTTGTTTAAATGTTCTTCCATCTTCACCTCTTTCTTCTCGCCCTTCCTTTCCTCATGTAACAGTGCCATGTCCACCAGTCTCTCATAAGTCGCACCCATAGGTATATGGGACATAACTATGCGGTGCAGTAGCTCATTTAACCCTTTAGCGAAATGGAGAGCCTTTTTATGTAGAGTGTTTACCAACTCCAGTCCGAATATAGCCAACTGGTTGAACTTGTTGAAGTATTCCTTAACCGATAGGCTTCCCTATTTGAGTGCTAAGAACTTCTCCATCTGTAGGCTTTGTTCAGCTTGCGAGAGGAATTTCATCCCAAACCTCATTCTGAAGTCCTCCCAAGTCTCAACTGGTCTCTCAACATTAGTAACTTCCCACCAGAAAGAGGCTTTGTCCTTAAGTAACCATACAGTCAGCTGTATCTTCCGCCTATCGACCACTTCGAAGATAACAAACAGATCTTTTGTTTCCTTGAGCCAGTTTCTTGCTTCCACGAATGATTCAGTTCCATTAAAGTTCTTTCCGCCCATAGCTCGAAAGTCCCTACATATCTTCGAGAAAGCATTCGAACGCGGAGAAGGAGGAGGAACGACGTCTGCAGCTGGGGGAGGAGGAGGAGCAACATCTGCGGCTGGGGGATGAGGAGCGTCCGCTTGTCCTTCGGCGAGGGCCATAGCCTCTAAATACCGACGGAACCAGAAGGGTACTTGCACTCCCTCTGGAAGATTAAGATCGCCAAACATGCTGAAACAAAAGGAAAAAGATTCAAAACAAAGGATAGAAAGATAGTGCATATGGCTTTGGGGAATATGCCTTTAAAATAAAAGAACACTTTTCTTGAAAATGCTTCTTTAAAACTTCTTTTTGAAATATAGTTTTCGAAAATTTTAATCTGATCTGGTAATCATCGGCTCTGATACCAAGTGTAACACCCCACCTCCGTTAAGGTCACTCACAAAGGGAATGCATTAACTTTGGTGAAGCATTATAGGTAAAAGATACAGATAATTTACAAGACAGACATACAAATAGTGGAAAACCTGAAATCATTTCATAAGCAGCGTGGTTCAGTCAAAACATTACAACCATTGTCTCAAAACCCAACTTCCAAATCATTACAATAAAGCCTCTGTCTTGATTCAAAACTCCAAATACATAAAGAAGCATAAAACAGTAGTAAATCAGCATAAATCCCCAATAAAAGTGTAACCACAGCCATAGCCCAAGGAAAGAGAATCCAAGCAATACATCTACTCTCTTCAACCTAGAAAAGGTCTAAACTAAGTTGAAGTATTCCCTCCCTGTGGACCTGGGAGGGGGAAATGGAAGAAAAGAAAACGGGTCAGACATAAAGCCTGGTAAGCCCAGTGATTTTCAGCATGTAACCAAGAAAAAGGATCGTGATATGAATAAACCGAATATAAGACAATACCATAGTAACAAGATAACATAAGACAATATAAGGCAAGATAAACCGAATATGTTATTGCACCCATTTCTAACAATTGTTTCAACTAGCCTCATGTGTTCATAATAAAATGATCCCTTTATCGATCGGCTTCTACTCACATGTATTTGTTACTTGTGTCATTCGGCCCTGCTTGTTTGTAGATACCTGTGCTGGTCCCACCACGGGGTGTATCAATCCCTATAATGGCGACCCGACATAATTCAAGATGCACAGTGTATAACTATTGATGGCCAGTGCCTATTTTTCCACTTAGGAGTACGTGCACGCCCGTACTCCAATGGAACCTACACTGACGCACCACCTGGCGCTATTTTGACTGTTTATAATTAGCCCAGTAATCGTGCCCCATCCTGCCTAGTTCAGGGTACCATGATACATCTATGTGGATAACTGCTGAAATGGGTCCCCATTGCTAGGGTTTCCTAATCAACATGTTATAGCGGTTAAGTATTCTTAATTTAACCTAACTCCACCCATTTGTTTAATTAACATGTTGCATTGGTTAAGTTTCGCCTATTCATATGTTACTTGAACTTACCATTCTTAGCATGTCAGTTCATTGGCATTAATTAATTTATTAATGCACCAACCTCTCACATTAGAACTGTTGTTTGTTGTTGCTGGATGTGCCGGGTGGTTCCAGGAATACTTCTACCGCAAACTCATTCTAACCTCGGGTTTTGGGCTTGATGCACTAACCTCTCACATTAGACCTGTTGTTGCGATTGCTGGATGTGCTGGGTGTTTCCGGGCAGTCTTACACCGCAACTCAATCTAACCTCGGGTTAGGCATGTTCATCTTTTATCCAATTTACATATTTACCATTCATGTCCAAGTCTAGATTTTTGTATGCCAAATATCCACAATTGTAGCCAATTCAAGTTATGACCAATATACTTGTTATGTCCAAGATTACTCCAATAAGTTATACCCAATTCCCCGTGTTACAATCGCACGTACAACAAGATTCAACAAGGTTTCCAAATTCCAAGTACTCATAAAATAAAATGGAACGGGGATAGAGAAGAAACACAAGAATTGACATAAGGGAAAATAGGCATGTAAAGGTGTACCAAACACAAGAATCATGGTTCCAATAGGTATGTTGTACATTAACAACAAATATGAGCAAACTAAGGAAAATACATCATAGGTATACAGAATTGATAGGATTGAACATAAAGAAATTACTAATTTGATGTACAACATGATAGGTTCAATCACAACAGTCTCATAGGCATAGGTAATTTCAGATTTGACAAAAGAACAAGCATGAATCAGAATTGATTAACAATTAGGCATAGTTCTAGATTCGATTCATTACAATCATGATTTCTATTATGTGTTCAAATCTGAATAATAACTGAACTTACAGCGATAGAATTAGGAAAAGAGAATTAGTTGACGTTGTAGCAATTCCAATCTTTCTTTGTTGATTAAAGAGGAAAACCTTTTCTTCAATTTGAAGCTCTCTAATTTGATTTCTAGTTCGGAGAAGAAGGAGGCTAGGCTAGTTTAGAGATGGACAACAGGGAGGCACCATAGAATAGGGTTATGAGGTTAGGGTTAAGTTTAGATTTGTATTTATAGATTTGTTAGACAAACTATGGCCTTTAGATTAGCATAGGAGTCATCAGAGCCATCCAAACCCAAGAGACACGTCACCTAACCAACCACAACACGACACATAAGCCCTAATCCTTCAGAATTCGTCACCCAGATCTGGGAAGATAGGGGTCAATAACACTATAGGGGGGTCGGCACCTATGTCGACACCCCAAGGGGGGTTGACACCCTCAGGCGGGTTTTTTCCCGCTCATCTTTTATTGGCTGATTTTCGAAATTTGAATTTGTTTTCTGATTTTTAATTATTATTTAATTTAATTTTTCTTTGAACTGAAATCTTCTATGCTTCATAACTTCCTTATACGAAGTTCGATTTATGCCAACTCGGAATCTATTCCAACCAGAATTCCGAGACGAACGCAATGGCGCTACCCATTTTACTTAATTCCCACTTTTAAAATTAAGTGCTCTTTAATTCGTTATTTTAATATTCATAGAAAATATGGGTGTTACACATATGATGTGTGAAATCCATATAAATGAAGTTATATGGTATTTGGTTGAAATTCATTCCAATCCAGAATAAAATTGAATATTTTAATAATATAATATTCGATGAAAAATCAAATTTTGATTTTAATGTCCAATTTTGGAAGGATGCGAAGATATTAAAATATTGATGAATATTCATAACTCTAACAAATAGTATTGAAGTAAATTTCACATACTTATGGTATATCGAAGTTTTGTTTTTGAAATGAATAGTAACCACCGAAAGTGAACTTCGGTTAGGCTATGCAGAAAGAGTTTTAAAAGAGATTTCTTTTTGAAAGTTTCTTGTTTATTTCTATAATCGAGGTTGGAAAAGCTTGGATTTCAAATTCTAAAATTCAGGAAAATATTATTATTTTTTGTCAAGGCTGATGGGGTTGGGTGGTTCCCTACCACTTTTATTGAAGTACCAGAGAAATAAAAACAAATTTACAACAAACACAAGATAACATAGGAACAAGGTACTTCAAACACAAAAGTAAAAAACCATAGAAGATATAAACAGACAAATATGTACATGGAGACACAGTTACATCAAAGCAGCCCTAATTCCAGGGTCAAAGGTTAAGTTATAAAATTTTAGGCCATCTCTGATTTGCATCTTGACACTCCTTCTCAACTAATCATATGTCTTGGCATTATTACTTTGAAAGATGCAAACATTTCTTTCCCTCCAAACAACATATGTAAATTTGTGAAAATAAGCGTCAGGTCCTCAAAAGGTTTCAAAATACAAACGACCTCCATCCCCAAGTTTCATTTCAAAGCAGGTCCCTATTACATGAGTTATGTGTTTTGTTAAAAAAAAGGCGCTGCCGTGTAAAAAAAAATAAAATCTGTAAACGTTTCCAGAAGACCACGGAAAAAAAAACTTGCATACGTGTATGCAAGTATACACAATAGTTGCACACATGTATGCAAAAATTCCTGAAGCAGATTACACTGAAAATCTGCATGAATTCTTGAATACATGCATCCAAGTATTCTGTTTTTTCTTGCATACATGTATGCAAGTAAAAATGAACTAATATTTTTGCTTGTAGATTGTTGCATATATGTGTGCAAGTATTATCTTTTACTTGCATGCATGCATGTATGCAAATAAATATGAACTGATTTGCATGCCTGCGCATTATTGCACATTTATATGCAAGAATTTGTATTACTTGCATGCATGTATGCAAAAAAGCCAACGAAGATGCAACACTGAAATAGTGGCACAGATGAATGCAAGAATTTTAAAATATTTGCATCCTTTGATGCAATTAACTGCAATTTCGTTCTTTTCTGTTCTTTTTTGTTTTTGATGCGTTGTTTGATGGTTTTTTTATTTGAATTTTTTTTATGTTTATGTGTTTTGATTAAATACTAATTTATGTGATTTTTTTATGAATTTTCAAAAAATAGGGACCTATTTTACAATAAGTTTAGGACCGGATGTGAGCTTAATTTTGAAACTTAATAGGGACCTGTGCCAAACGGACCCTATAAATTTCTTAAGCATGCAGTTCAGTAATCTACCTCTTGCATATTTTCTATGCATTTGTTTGAGTAGGTTACCCCATTCAGTAGAACTAATTTGAGAAGTGGCACTACTACCTATGCTTAACATCACCTCTTTCCACAATTGAAGATTTTATTGCATTTAGAAAACAAATGCTCAATTGTTTCATACCCAGCAGCACAAAATACACATAAATTATCAGAAACCATACCTCTTTGGCTGAGCTTCACCCTTGTAAAAAAGCTTTGTTTATGACCTTCCATAACATTAGATTCTTCTTGGCACAGTTTCTTTAAACCAAATGTTTCAATCCATTCACTTCTTGGCAAGTCATCAAAATTAGACAGACAATTATACATTCTTTTTACTTGAAACCCATTGCCAACTTTTCCCCACAGAGTCTTTTCGCTATCACTATTATCCAGTCTAACAAGCCTAGTTTTTCTCCACAATTAATTAACATTGAGAACTGAGGAAAGAGGCAGACAGATTGCATTACCTTGGATGAAATCACTCACCTTTGCATTTTTTTTTAATAATTCCAAATATGAGAGCCTTCTGCTTAAGATAGTTCCATTCTCTAACCATGGGTCATCCCACAACTTGACATTAGAATTATAGTTCATATTGAACCTGAAAAAAGAGAGAATCTATTGCCTTAGCATGAAAATGCATCTCCACGTCCAGCTTATCTTTTGCCCCTGCTGCATAGTCCAGAAACATTTGTCTCTAATAACATTGTGCTTGGATCATGTAACCCATATGCTACTTTTACCATTCAAGAAATCATTTTACATGTTTAAGGAAAGCTTCCTTATTCCAATTGATCAGATTCACAATAACAAGATCTCCTTTACTTGTTGGTTTTTTAGTCTTTTTGAAAGCAATGGGGGCAAGATACCTACCCTCATTCTCTCCTTCCCATAAAAATCTCATAAAAATCTTTTATGATCATTGAGATCAGCTTTGAAAGAAGGATGAAGGTTCTTGGCCAATAAACTTGCATCGAGAAAGCTACTGACTTAACCAGAGTCAATCTCCCTACTTAACTCATCATCCTGGATGTCCAGTGATTTAATATAGTTGTGATCTTACTGAAAAGAGGCATACATTGACACACAAAGATTTTAGTAGTGGTAAGTGGAAGGCCAAGGTAAGAGTGGTATTGTTATTGTTGTTTATACCAGTTTTCTCTTGAATGACACTGATCTGATTCTCAGTTAAGCCTGCAGATTTCATATCTGATTTCTAAAGATTCACTTTTATCCCAGTGTCTCATAGAAGCAATGAAGAGTCTCAAAAATGGTTTCAACAGTTCGCAAAGTAGGGTTATAGAAAATGACAAGGCCATCTGCAAACACAAGAGAAAAGATTCAAGGCTGATGACACATAAGATGCATTTGGAAATGGCCACTTTCGATTTATTTATTGAGCATTTGAGTTAAAACTTCAATGATAGTGATAAATAAATAGGCAAATAAGGGGTCACCTTGTCTAATACCTGGTTTACTCCCAAAAAAGCCAACTGAAGCTCCATTCAAGATAACGGAGAAATGAGCAGAAGTGATACAAGAATATATCAATGCAATGAAGTGGGTGGGAAAATTCATGTACCCTAAGATTCTAACAAGTGAATCCCATTTTAGCATGTCAAATGCTTTCATAATATCAAATTTAAACATAGCTTTAGGTGTAGAATTTTTGCTTGTATAACCATCTAAAGGCTCATGTGAAACAAGAACATTATCAAGTATGTCTCTGGCCGGTAAGAAGGCTGCTTGGTTTGGTGAAATGATAGAGGGGAGAACCATTTTAAGTCTAGTAGCTATGATTTTAGATGTACACTTGTAAATAGTAATAGTGTTTCAACAAGATATAGGCCTAAAATCATTGAATTTGGAAGCATTTCTAATAGTAGGAACTAGAGATGTTAGTAGTATTAAAAGATTGGAACTTACTCGCCTTTCTGAAGAAATGCTTCACTGCTTTACACACATCAGAGTGTACTATATGCCAACAACAAAAGTAGAAGCATGCATTTAAACCATCTGGACCACCTGCTGAATTTCTATTTAGAAAAAACATAGCTTGTTTCACTTCATCCTTACCAACTTCAAGACAAAGCATATTGTAATCTGTACTTGAAAGCTTAGGCAATATTTATGGATCTATCCAGTCAAGCTTAGGAAAGAAATTATCTTTACTGCCAAAAAGTTCAGAAAAGAGCAGAAAAAAGCTTCTTCCACTTCATACTGAGTACTAGCAGTTTTACCATTCTTATCAACCATGTTCACAATATTTTCTTTGCACTGTTTATCCTTGAAGGTTGCATGAAAAAATCTTGTTAATCCATGAAATATGGCACAAAAATGATAAACATGGTTAGGTCGCCCCATGAAAGCAACAATAGGTTGTATAGCCATTAGGTCGTGGAGTTAGCATTGCCTTTGGGTCCTCCTCCAATTTTGCTTGCTTCAGGACATTCTGCTCATTTGGGTCGTTATGGCTATTTGGGTCGTTCAATGACTTAAGTTCCCAGGTCGCTCAAGGTTTAAAGCACGTCAGATCTTCTTAGCTCGCTAGAACTCCAACGCGCAAAGTTCCAGGGTCGTCAGCTCTTCAAGTCCCAAGCCCTCCCTGCCTTGCTTCAGCTCGTACCATTGTGACTTAGCCCACTCCGCATTGCTTTAACCCGCTCCGCCTCGCCATAGGTCGCACCGCGTAATGCTCGAAGCCTTTGGATCGTTGAATGCGGGAACATGAAGTTATAGATCGACCGACGACCTAAACGAAATACGAGAGAATTACAGAACTGCCACCTAGCCTGAATTCTACCCATAAATACCCCCTCATTCCTTCATTAAAGGGGACCGAATTTTATGACCCCGAAGGGCTGCCCAATTATTTCCTAAGCATTTCTAAGTGATTTCCATCTCTTTTAACACCTCCAATTGAAGATCAAACATGAAGTTCATCATGAGATCAACCAAAAGTGATCAAGCATCTTAGAGATCGAATATTATCCACCATTCTCCTTGCATATTGTGGAATTCACTTATTTCTCCGCTGATTTGTGTTGATCAAAGTGATGTTATTGTGTAAAGAACAATATGAATGTACTTTTGAGTGATCCTAGATTTGTAACTCTTGAAGTGATAATGGAAATTGCTATTAAAGTGGACGTAGATCTTCCTTAATATCGAACCATTATAAAATTTGTGTCTCTTTACTTTTGTTGTGATTGTGGCCTCTTTTTTTACCGACTGGTGAAGTGCAATTTTCGCATCTTTGGTGTTGAGATCTAATTTGGATTTTAACATTTGGCACCCACCATGGGGCTGCATTTGCAAATCCTATTCTCACACTCTGTCACAAGGTTGAAGGCCTTGCATTGAGATTCTAAGTCTACTTTTGTCATAGATCCTACAAGACTACAATCTAAGCCAATCGACGAATTTTCTTCCAAATTCAATTCCTTGTCTGAAATCATGGGTAGACCATCGAAGAAGACTGCTAGTAAAATGATCGAAGAGATTGACAACACCGCCAACAACGAAAATACTCCGCTCACCAACCAATTCGAAGTTGGAGAAACTTCAAAGGCTGGAACGGCCGTAATGAGAAGAGAGTTGGATGAAGCTGCTGCGGTTTTAACAAGCCAATTAGACATTGCAAACAATGCTATAATAAAAAAGCTTGAGTCCATATTCGCAATGAAGGCCGCTACTGCAAAACTTACCATGGATGTCACTCGTGCTAAATCAGCTCAAACAAATTATATGGAAAATGCGGGTTGTTCCTCCTCAAGTCCAAGTCGAGGAAATTATGTGCAAGAGGTTGCAAATCCTAATGATCCTCAACACAAAGAAGCTAAACCACCTATACGGAACCACTTCGATAAAGTGACCTCTCAACAAGCGCTTGGAGGGCACTCCCCAATCGGGAGGCTCAGGGGCCCATAATCCAAACCGAGAACATTTTCTTAAGCAAACATCCGGCAAGGATAACAACATCCACCCCGTGGACCAGCTCAATGAAGAGGAGTGCATATCGGAAATGGTCTGCAAAATCATGGAAAAGAGCTTGGGAAAGCATGACGATGAGAAGGAGTGGGGGTTCGCTCCTACAAAAACCCCACTTATGGAAAGGATCAAGATGGCTCCATATCCAAATAAGTTCAAACCCTCGATGGTGCAAACTTACAATGAGACTAGTGATCCCAACGTGTTTCTGTTCAAATATGATCAACACATGGATAGGGCGCATGCCATAGATGAGTTGAAGTGCTTGTACTTTCCAACTTACCTTGAAGGGGTGGCCTCACTTTGGTTCACAAAATTACAACACAATTATGTAGATGATTTTACTACCATGGCCAAGCTATTCAGAGAGCAATTCAGACTCCAAGCTACGAAAGTGTGGGATGTCATGGAGTTGAATGAACTTGAGCAAAGGCTAGAAGAGCCCATCAGAGATTTTCTAATCCGCTTCAACACTGCCGCAGCAGAGGTTGGCAATTACGAGCCTCATTTGGCTTTAATGGCTTTGAAGGGAACATTAAACAAGAAAACTAAGCTTGGACGGTGGATTAAGAAGAAGAAACCAAGTCCACTTGAGGAGTTGTTTGACAAATCTGAGGAGTATATAGGTGTGGATGAAGATCCAGCCTATGCCATGGATGTCCCTGAAAGCCGCGAATAGTCTAAGAAGAAAAATAATGATGCAGAAGGTGGCCAGAAAAATCCCGGTAGTTAGAAAAGGGGGAATGATGGAAAAGATAATCGTGCCAACAAGAAATTTCGCTTCTTTAAGAATTCAAAACTGACTCCTTTGAACGACACCATGGAGAACATCTTCATGGAAACTAAGGATACTGAGGAGTACCCAACACCGAAGTAAGTAAAGGTCAGTGATGCTGCTATTAAATCAGGGAGGTTCTGCCGATTTCATAACCAACCAGGTCACAATACAAACGATTGCCGACACCTAAAAAACCTAATTGAGGAACTGATAAGAAAGAATAGATTTCAGCAATATGCAAAGAACCCGTAGAACATTCAAGCTGCTCAAGGCCAGGGAACATCTACGGGGCAGCCTAAGCAGAATGAGAATGCTTCAGTCGTTGTCGTTCCAAGGCTGATCATCAATACCATATCAAGTGGTCCTCACCTAGCCGGAAGAAGCTGGGGAGACATTGTGAAGTACATTAACGAGATGAAGAGCCTTCCGATAGGAGAAGAACTCATGATCATGAATGAAGACTTTTCAGCAAAGATGCCAAAGACTCCATTGGATGATATTGCATTCAAAGATCGGGACTTAGACAGACTGCTAACACCAACGGTAGTTCCAATGGTAATAACCATCAGCGTGGGTCCGACCATTGCCAGAAGAGTCTTGGTTGACAGTGGGGCATCCGTCATTGTCTGTAACACCCCACGTCCATTATTGTCACTCACTAAGGGAACGCATTAACTTTCATGGAGTATTATAAGAGTATAGAACAGAATATCACAAAACAGATATATAAAATGGTACTAAAGGAAGTTCAAAATTTATTCATTGCAGCGGAAAAGCAAAACATGTCTGGTTACAACATCAAAACCATATACTAAAGCCAAATACACAAATATCCATCTTGAACAAAATTATTATTAGAGTACATAAAAGTAAAACCATAATCCCACTCCAAATAGCCATAATGGAAGAGAGATAAAGCTGAGCATTACTTTCGATACTTCCAAGCACTTCAAGAAGAAAGAAATCTGAGTCAAGCTTCACTAATCCAACCCTGAGGACCTTGGGGGGGGGAAGAAAAGAGGCGAAACAAAAGGGGTCAGATATAAGTCTGGCGAGTCTAGTGACTTTATCAATATAATCAGTAAAGTAACAGGATAAGAACATAAACTGGATATAAGAGATGACTTTAACATAAGAAGATATGACAAGGTAAACAAGGTAAGTAAGATAGGACATTGGCTGCACTCCTAGCCACTATAAGATATGCTCTACACCGTATGAACATACTAGTTACATGCTAAAAGATGATCTCTCCCTACTAATCACAATAATGGTAGCTTCCTGTACACCTAGCTACTCTCGTACGTGCCCACCTGCTCCTACCACCACTAGTTGTATCCACTACCCTCCCTATTCGATCGGCTCCCTAACCTCGTAGATACCTGTGCTGGTCCCACAGTAAGGTGTATCACTCCCTAAGGTCGAAACCCCAATACTACTGAAATGCACAGCTTATACCTACACGATGCAACAACGTCTTACCTACCTGCCCGAACCCACTGACGCACATGACTCCGTTGGACTGGCACTGCCATCGCTAACTCTTTATTGACCTCTTACAATCAACCCCAGTAAGCATGTCCTTGTCCTCGACCTAGTTCGAGCTCATATAGATACTAAATTGGGTTACTGGTTGAAAAGGGTCCACTCACTTGACACAAGCTTCCCTCCTAAGCTTGGTCCCCACTAGGAATTCCCACTTATCCCCTCTTTATCCCCATGTCTAATCACATCTCTCATCTTGGTTAAGTGCTTTTATTATGCTTCACATGCTACCCATGTTACCCACTGAACCCTTTATTATCCCCATGTCTAATCACATGTCTTATCTTGGTTAAGTGTTCATTAATTCATTATAACCGTAATCTTGCAAGACCTCCCACATTAGATTACCGTTTTGCGGTTACTGGATTTGCCGGGCGGTTCCGGGCAGGCTTATACCGTAATCAGAATCTTACCTCATGTCTTTGAATAATTATGCATCTAATTTCTTCCTTTGACCTCTCACATTAGATTACCAAATTGCGGTTGCTGGATATGCCAGGTGGTTCCGGGCAGGCTTATACCGCAATCCGAATCTTACCTCGTGTCTTAGGCGTTCATTATCACTTTCTTGATTCAAGTCCCAATTTCAAATATATTCTAATTACCCTTAATTTCCAATCTAAATTATGTTTATACTCTCATGTGCCAGATTATGCCCAAACCCAACTTCATAGTTATTAAGAATTTATGCCAAGTCTCATGTACACATGTCATACTCAACTATGCCCAAACTAATTTTTCCATATTCATCAACAATTTTTCCCAAATTTTATTTCGTTGCGTATTTCCCAAACGTTTCCCAATCATTCCAACGTTATTCATACGTAAATCTCAGCGCAATATGTTAGGCTCGAAGTTAGCCTAATCTCATAAAGAAAAAGGAAAAGAAGAAAGGAAGAGAATCAAAACATCAAAACTGGCATAAACATAAGAACATGCATATGAAATATAAACAGGCATATAACGATTAAATGGATCAGAAAGGCATATGACAGATTTATAGGTATGAATCTGAAAGATAATGACTTACAAGCTTGATAAGATTCATTTCAGTCACAGGCATACACATTAGATCCAATTTACAATCTTATCACAATTACATTTTAATTTAATTATATGTGAAAGTAACATAGACTCACAGCGATAGGATTCTTAGAAAAGAGAATTAGGCGTTGTTGTAGTAAATTAGATCATGAATAGTCTTTACTTTGATTTTTTGTAGATCAGGTCTCCTAATTTGAATACTCCTATTCTGATTTGCTTTGGTGGAGAAGAGAGGCTAGATTTGATTTAGATTAGAGCAGCATGAAGGCGCCATGAATGAAAACAATGAGATTAGGGTTAGGTTTAGGGGTATTTTATATATGCTCTAGGTGAATTAGGACCCTTAGATTAGATTAGGATCCATCTGAACCATCCAGACCAGAAAAACACGTCATCAGTTTCACCACAGTACATGTCAGGCCAGATCTGGGCCGATGGGGTCGACACCCCTATAGGGGAGTCGACAACCCTGTCGACACCCCATGGGGGGTTGACACCCCCTGGGGGGGTCGACACCCTCGAGCGGGAAATTTCCCGCTCAGCCAGCTTCGTCTAAATTTTGATTTTTGAACAAATTTTGTTATTTAATTATTATTTAAATAAATTCTACTTTAAACTGAAATCTTCCAAGCTTCATAACTTCTTCATACGATATCCGAATTATGCAAACTCAGACTTTACTCCAAGCAGAATTCCGAGACGAACAAAATGGCGCAGCCCGTTTCCCTTAATTCTTCTTATAAAAATTAAGTATTCTTTAATTATCTCTTATGTCATGTTTTAAGATTACGGGGTGTTACATTCTCTCCTCCTTAAAGGATTTCATCCCCGAAATCTTCAAGTTAAAAAGAATGTATCTTACCATCCATCATCCATCTACTCATCCATCATCCACAAGCATCCATTGTCCTTAAAAGATTTCTAATGTTATATGAACATATGCAAAAGTGTGTGTATATGTCCCTTATCTAATGCAAAGATCAGGCGGTCTACTGGTTCAGTTGGCCTCCTTAATGCAAAACATGATAGTGCCATGTGTCCATTATGTATGCAAAAGAATCCTAATGATACATATCATTCCTATATGAGTGCATAATCATTCTTTCAAATGCCGCATCCATATGATAACACATTCAATATACATACATTAACTTAAATATGCACACTCATTCATATGCAATATGAAAGTGATTGAGCCGATCTAGTGCCTAATGTGTGTGTAAATGCGTCCACGAGAAACCACTTGCAAACAGTTACATCCACTTGCATCCACCAAACATAAAATGCCTCAAATGCATGTTTACAACCATATGATTTTCTACCTAAAGGTCGAAGATATAATCGAGAGGATACACTAAACAATAAAATAAGTACAAACGAAGTGGTAGAAAAAGGAGAAGTTAAGAACATACCCTCAAAAAGGAAATGGTACGACGCGCGTATCTTGTCTTCAGGCTCCTAAGTCGCGTCTCCTTGATCATCTCCCCATTGGACTTTAACCAACTTGACCTCTCGGTTGCGTAATTTCTTGACCTCCGATTCCAAGGATGCATGTTGGAACTCATCTAACCGTGGCATTTCGCTCTATTTCCACTTCTCTAAGCATGCTCGGCTCTACTACTTCTGTAGTATCATGTAAACACTTCCTCAAATGTGACACATGAAATATGTCATGAACACCACTAAGCTTCTCAGGCAACTTCACTCTGTAAGTCATCTGTCTAATTCTTTCTGTAATGGGGAATGGCCCTACGAACTTTGGTTCCAATTTCCCTACAGATCCAAAGCGAACTACATTCCTCAATGGTGACACTTTAATAAAAACCATGTCTCCAACATCAGACTCAAGATCGGTTCGTCTCTTATCAGCGTATGACTTTTGCCGGTCTTATGCCGTCTTCATGCATCTTTGAATCAAGCTAATCTTCTCTGAAGTTTCCCTAACCATTTTGGGCCCAAGAAAAATCTTATCCGTAGACTCCCACCAACAAGTTGGTGATCGGCAAGGTCGTCCATATAGAGCTTCAAATAGTGCCATGCCAATACTAGTCTGATAGCTGTTGTTGTAGGCGAACTCTACTAATGGAAGATGTTCCTCCCATGTCCCTCCAAAGTCCAAGATGCATAACCTCAAAAAATCTTCTAGAATCTGATTCACTCTTTCTGTTTGGTCGTCCGTCTGAGGGTGATAAGCGGTGCTCAAACATAATTGCGCTCCTACCGCCTATTGCAAGCTCTTCCAAAACTCACTAGTGAAAATGGGATCTCGATCGCTTACGATTCTAGAAGGTATGCCGTGTAGACGAACTATCTCTCGGAGATAAATAAATGTTAACCATGCCGCTGTTCTTTTACTCTTAACGCGAATGAAATGGGCGCTCTTGGTAAGTCTATCTACTACTACCCAAATCCTCGTATTACCCTTCCTTGACCTCGGCAACCCGTCGACGAAATCCATGGAAACTCTTTCCCATTTCCACTGTGGAACCTCTAAAGGGTGAAGCAAACCACCAGGCTTCTTTTGCTCAGCCTTGACTTGCTGGCACACTAAGCATTTAGAAACGAACTCAGCCACATCCTTCTTCATTTCAGCCCAAAAGAAAACTCGCTTCATGTCCCTATACATCTTGTCACTACCGGATGTATGGTCATCTTAGAATGATGTGCTTATTCAAGGATTGTCCTCCTAAAACCCTCGTCTTGTGATACACAAAGTCCCCAATCTCTATGCAACCAACCTTTGTCATCTATAGTATACCTACTAAGATGTCTCGAAGACTCCCCTCTTATGAGCTTGTATACTATCTCTATCAACTGTGGGTCATTTCACTGTTTCGCTCCTATCTGTCCTAAAAGTGTTGGTCGCACCTCTAATGATGCCAACAAACCGGGTACATAATCGATAGAGGGTCTAAAGTCAAAGGTAGATATATACTCTAAACTCTACTGCTCGATAAACAAAGGACTCAAAGTCAACCTCTTTCTACTCAAGGCATCAGCTACAACATTACCGTTGCCAGGGGTATATGCAATCTCAAAATCGTAGGATGTTAAGAACTCCATCCACCTTTGTTGCCTTAAGTTTAGATCTTTTTGAGAGAACAAGTATTTTAGTGACTTATGGTCTGTATACAACTCAAACCTCTAACCAAGCAAATGGTGACGCCAAGACTTAAGCGCAAAAACAATGGCAGCTAACTCTAAGTCGTGTGTAGGGTAATTCTTCTCATGGACCTTTAACTGCCTTCTACCATAGCATATCACCCTTCCCTTTTGCATTAAAACTGCACCAAGCTCTATCCCGCAAGCATCGGTATACACTGTGAACGGTTTACTCCCATCCGACAAAACTAAAACTGGAGCTGTCGTCAATGCCCTTTTCTAACATTGGAAAGCATCGTCACAGTCAACATCCCAAGAAAAGGTCAAATTCTTTTTCGTCAACCATGTTAGTGGGGCTGATATCTTTGAAAAGTCCTTGATGAACTTTCTGTAATAGCCCGCCAAACCAAGTAAACATCCTACTTCCGTTGCATTCCTAGGAATCTTCCAATCTTGGATTGCTACCTTTCGCGGGATCCACTACTATCCCTTCCTTGGAGACCACGTGTCCTAAGAACCTCACTTCCTTTCTCCAAAAATGACATTTGGAGAACTGAGCTTTGAGTTGATGTGCTCGAAGGGTCTCTATGACTTCCCAAAGACGTAGGGCATGTTATTCCTCGCTTCTAGATAATATCAAGATATCATCCACAAAGACCACTATGAACTTGTTTAGAAACTCCCTAAACACACTACTCATCATGTCTACGAAATAGGCGGGTGCATTTGTCAAACCAAAAGGCATGACGAGCCATTCGAAGAAACCGTCGGGAGTCCTAAACGCAGTCTTATCTATACTATCCCCAGCTACCCTCAACTGATGAAATCCTGTAGCTAAGTCCAACAGCGAGAAAACCGAAGCACCAACCAAATGATCGAACAAATCATCTATCCTCAGCAATGGGTGTTTGTTCTTCTTTGTGAGCTTATTCAGCTCCCTATAGTCCACGCACAATCTAAGCGAACCATCAGCCTTCGTGGCAAAAACAACTGGAGCACCCCACTCCGAGATACTTCTTCTTATGAACCCTTTCTCAAGCAACTCTTTCACTTGTTTACTAAGCTCCCTCCTTTCTCTTGGAGCCATGTGGCGCACAGGCAATGCAACTGGCTTTGCATTGTCCACGAAATATATACGGAAATTTATCTCGCGTTTTGGAGGTAAGTCCCTAACCTCCTCAAAGACATCTGCATACTCACGGACTACTCGAATAGGTTACAAATCATCAATAGATGTGTCAAGAGATTCTAGCTAGCTAAGCATAATAGAACCCTTAGGATCGCATGAGATATCGAGAGTATTACCTGAACTAGTCAACAGTCTAACTACCCTCTTTTCACATTCGAGAATGGCACCATACCTGGCTAGCCAATCCATTCCCAGGATCAACCCATAGCTCGTAAAGCCAAGCTCATAAGCGCTGCATTCGAACTCAACGCCATACACATATATTCTCAAATCCTAACATAACATAGAAAGATGAGCCGTACCCCCAGTAGGATTTGAGACAACAAAGGGATCCACTACTATACAAGTATCTAGGTGCAGAGACTCAACAACAGAAGCAGATATAAATGAATGTGAAATGCCAGAATCAAACAAAGTAGTACAGGATGATCGAAAAGGAAAATCAAACTTTCAACAGAAATGTTTCTACCTCTCTCTTGTCTAGGTGCCACGAGAGCATGAACCTGCCCTCCAGAAGTAGATCCTGTCCTCTGTCCTTGTCCTTGTCCTTCCTCATTGGGCATTCATTAATCATATGTCCCGCCTCACCACATTGGAAGCAACCCATCTTCTTCTTCTTCCTACAGTCCTTCTTCAAATGGCCAGATATTCCATAATTGTGACACTTCCTTTTCTCTGAACCCTTATTATCCTTGCCGCCCTTCTTTTATTGTTGTTGTGCCTTCTTTGGATGCCCTTTCTTATCCTGTGCCTTATTTACATTAGCACCTTTCTCCTCTTCATGTATCAGCACCGTATCAACAAGATTCTCGAAAGTAGCCCCCATAGGAATGTGGGACATAGCTAACCCGTGTAAAGGTTCATTCATACCCTTGGCAAATCTCAAGGCCTTCTTGTGCGGTGTATTAACTAATTGTAACGACCCGTGTTTTTGGCAATAAAATATTTAATTTAATTTATTTATTTTAAATATTATATTTGGAATAATCGATGGAATTTAATATTGAATTCATTATTTAAACGAAGTCCGAACGTTATATATTTATATAATTAAAAATCGTGCTTGAAAATGGCGCTGCAGTTCGCAATATAGAGTTTTGAACTTCAACTGAGAATACAGGATTCGATTTAAGTCGGATTTCTGTAAAACAAGACACGTTGGGACCGTATTGATGATAATTTTCATATGAAAGAGAAAAATCTAGATTTCGTGTTATAGTTTGATAGTTATGGCCAAATCAAATTTTGAAATAGTCGCTATGGAAATTCGTTATTAAATTATAGGCCTTTAAAATTAGCCATTTTGCAAACGGACTCAGATTTCGACGAAACCAGTTTCATTAGAACCGTATCGTTAAATTAGTGTACGGTGGTGAGTGGCGTGGAAAACCGATGTCGTATGTGGCCACGGTAGCCGTAAACGCCAATCAAATTCTCTAACACGTATTTAATTCAATAAAGGGACATTTGG
Source organism: Allium sativum (assembly GCA_030737875.1). Taxonomy (NCBI): domain Eukaryota; kingdom Viridiplantae; phylum Streptophyta; class Magnoliopsida; order Asparagales; family Amaryllidaceae; genus Allium; species Allium sativum. Next base: position 888,405,695 of record CM060916.1, on the reverse strand, counting down.
GTGTAACTTGAGCAGACGATCGAATTAGGCCGCGGAACCAGTTCCGTTGAGTTCGTATCGTCGATTAGAGTCAGGATAGGTATATAGTTTGTTATTTTTAAAGACCGGAAAATTTGGTGTTAAAAAGGGTAGGGCGGTTCAGGGTAAAAATAGCCTACCGGGGCAACAGTCTCAGAATGCGACGAAATTAGTGCCGTTGGGTTCGTATCGAAAAGTTATTGTCGATGTTCGCAGTTTCAAGTTGATTTGATTTATCTGGTGACGGTGGAAAAATTAAAAGCGTGTTTATTTCTGGTTTTATAAAGGAAATTTTTTCATACGACCTCGGATTTGGACGAAACTTGTCCCATTGGGTCCGGAATATCTTTTTACACTAGGATTAGCCTTTTTATCAGAAAAACAGAAGTCAATTATGGTTATTTTTATGTGTTACTTCAGTGTAAAGTTTCGTTGGGAATAAATATATTGAATCCTCCTCACACTGGTTCCTTGATTGCCACATTTTCTGATTTCTTGGCTGGAAATACTTAAAGCCGTGCCGACCAAGGAGATTCATTGAAATGACAACTCAGGAACCTTGCCGACCACGTCTGAACCGTGCCAACCAACGTGCCAGCTACCTATAATTTTCTGAAACCTACCTTAAAATTTCTTACGTTCCACATTGTTCTTCTATAAAATGACCTGCTCTATTCATTTCTCCTCCACTTCCAGTAACGAACCAAACATAGGCTTCCTCCATCCTAAAATAAAAGTGACAGCTTTGTTTTTCTACGGTTTTGCAAAAAAAAAAAAAAAAAAAAACAAAAGGAAGAACGCATCGGAAGGAGTCTTCTCGCATGGGGAGGATGCGTAGGAGGTGAACGGAACCAAGGCTGAAGGGTGTTGGATTGGCAGCGTTTTCTGCAGCACTGGGCCAACCGAGTTCGACGGGATTTAGGGCATAGGAACACGAGGCGAGGAGGGGCAAATGGCCGGTCTCCGATCTGCTCCATCTCGACGGACTGAGTTGCGGCAATCGGTGTAAGTTGGTAGCAGTACAACGTCAAACAGGAACGAGAGAAAACCATAGGCAAACTTCACATTTTCTAATCTAGTTTAATTAAACTTGACCAGTAATTAAAGATTTAATTAGTTAAATAAATAGACAATTAAGGGGAAACTAATTGTGTTTAATATCACATAATTACAAGTATTATTTCAGGAACAAGCAAAGATGAACGGAAGCTGGGAAGTGATGCCGAGATCATTGAACAAATAAAACAGAAAAAGGGAAAAAGGGATAGACCACTTCACACTTCTAAGATGTAATTATGTATTAATTTATATCAGTAAGGATTATCATTTTAAATTAAAGCATGGACTAATATGGACATTGAATCATCCCAGGTTAAGATAGAAGGGAGGATGACCATCAGTAGAAGTATCGACCTGTAATTTTTTTAAAATGAAGTAAGTAAGTTTTGATTAGGGTTAATATAAGAGATTAGGGAATTATAACTAAAAAAAAAGTGTTAGAGAAATTGACCATTGAAAGAGTTAATAGTGCAGGTTGGGGCTCAAGCATACATACGAAGGAGCTCGTTTTCCTCAAATCAATGGAAACAAGTACCGATCAAGGTTAAGGCAGAACGATTAGTTAATTAATAACAATTTGTTTAATATAATAATAAAGTTTAATAATATTAATTATAACCGCAACTTAAACTTGAATATCTTTTTGTGGCGGAAACAGAATACAACCAAACAAGTTGCAATGGAATCGCCTTGACAAACAGAACATTTTGGGACTGATCTGAACCGTGGTGGAGACAGCTGGGACTACAGTTAAATTAAACACTGTTTAATTTAACTGTAACCGAACAGAATCAAATAAGGTGAGTTAAACTCACTCAGTTTTCCCATTTATATTTTATATAAATTGGGTATTTATATTTTGTGTGCTATGCTTGCCAATGGTTGACTGCTTTGCTAGTTATCTATTTAACTATTGATTTAACTGATGAAATTAAACCGTGTTTAATTTCAGTAAAATTCCAAATCGTTATTTTAACGGTTGGTTCCAATAAAGGTAACTCACCTTATTGGTCACGTTTATTTATAAACGTGTTTCAAATGGTTGAACTGTTTGCGGTTGATGTTGGATGGTTGCTATTTAGTGTTATCAGTTAAACAAAACTGAATGGTCTGATTTGAGATAACCATTTGAATACAGGGAAGAACAGGTTGGAGGGATCCAACCGGATTCCTCAAATGTATTATTTATATATGCTCATATATGAACTGATCTGTTTTTGTGATTTATTTGATAGTTGATTATTAATTGAATATTCAATATCTGTTTGGTTTGAACCAATAGGTGATATTGGTTAAGTGTTTGGCAGAGTATGGCCTTTAAAACCAATCGAGTTATAGATATTGATTCACCGACAGGTGAATCGATAGAGTTGAGGTTATAAAATTTATTTTATAACCAGAGTTAGATTTGAATTATATTATTTGAATAAAAGTTATTTAAGAGGAATAAATAAATATTTTATTTGTTTAAGACCTTGATTTGTTATGAAGTTATTTTGCAAAGATGTTAATCAGATTTACCAGTTGAAGAATAAGAAATGAATTAAATGGTTAAACCTTGAAAATTTGCTTTGTAAAGAAAACAAATAATGAGAATCTATCTAATTTAATTATATTTTTAATTAATTTAAAGCGAGGATTGTTGAAATCGGTTGAGGAGATAATCAAGTTTTTGAGTTAATTAAATCGACCGTTTGTAATTAGAATTGTTTATCAAGTTAATGTGTTTTGACTAAAATAGTTAAATGAATATTGTTTGAATTTAAATAAGGATTTAAAAGGGATTTAATATTTAATTTAGTTAATAAAGGGATTAACTACTGAAGTAGTTAATGATTGGAATAAGTTATTATTCTAATTAATGATAAATTTAGGAATATATTTTTAAATGGGAATTCATTTAAAAAGTGACCGAATGTGAGATGCAAGCCAATTGAATGATGAAAGGAAATAAACGTACTCAATTACATGAATTAAGTGAAAGGAGATTACGATAAAAAGGGTTTATTATAAACCAGAGGCTTTAAGTGGGATTTAAAGTGTAAAGCGTTAACTTTACATTAACGTTACGTGAGAGTGAAATCAAGTAAAAATGGGACAAGGGAAATAAGATCTCCAAAGTAGATAAGGGTTGAAAAAAATTGAAAGGAGATTGGTAGAAAGTGAAATTTGGGGATAAAGGAATGGGTCATAAGATTGTATAACTAAACCCAATTTATAAATGGGATTTTGTTTTGAGACTGGAGTGGAATTTTGGTGTTGGATTACAACTGATATTTATCTGAGGATAAGAATGTTGTTGATCAAGGTCTGAGAGGTAATTAAAATACCCCAACTTGAACAACATCGGGATTATCTGAAGATAGTATTAGTTGGTAATCGTAAGAGACGTTAGTGGATATGTTTGAAAATCTAAACAGCGATTTTAGCGCTGTTGTTATAATATATGGTTTGTAAATCTAATATAGCGATTGTAGCACTTTTGCTATAGTAAATGAATTGTAAACCTAAACAGCGATTATAGCGTTGTTGTTTTGTAAATCTAAGTAGTAATTATAACGCTATTGTTATAACCTATGTGTTATAAATTTCTTTGTTAAAACTAATGGATTTCCGAATTTAAAAGATGATTTGAAAGAAGATTTAAGTGAGTAATCGAATATAGTTATTCGAGCTAGAGTTAGTCAAACATAGCATTCAAGGTAAGTTGCCATTTCGTACGACTGCTAGCGTAATTCGCAGGGCTGCAGATAGCCTACGGCGGTCGGATGTTTCCTGAGGGAATCAGGCGTAACCATTGTGATCGCTGTGATCTAGAGTCAAGCGAATGGAGTTAAGTCGAATATTAGTTAATTCATTAGAGTTAAATCAAAATTAGAGTTATTCAAATATCATATTTTTGAATATTTAAAAAATTAGAAGTTCTAATTTAACAAAAGTAAATCAAGTGTTAAAAGGCCAGGTGATGCTGAATACTGGACCAGTGAACTCATTGGAGTGTCATGTTTGAAACACTGTATATTTTGATAGTTAAAACACCGACTATCAAATCTGACCAATACGATTGTTGGTATGGAAAGACCGGGATCGAATTTATATTCGAAAACCATTCCGACCAACAAATACGTGAAGATATCAGAAGATGGTCGAGATGGTGCTGTAAAGACCGTTGATTTTCACAAACGGAAGAACCACTAATATTCTCTGCCTGGCAAGTAGAGATAAGCTGTGATTCTGTCGTGGTTGGAATCAACGGGTTGCAAGGACTTCTCGTTACTGATCCATGGGGTGATTCCTATAATGGATGCAGTAGGAGAGTGCCTTCGGTTCATCCTGTTCCTGGATGACGTATATGGACGAATGTCTGACAGAGTATTTCCAAAGGATCACGTACGTTGATTTCTTCAAACGTACGATAGTTGTTGGCGGGGAATCGCCGTTCTCTTAGCTTACTGCTAGAGTATTTTTGTGGACGTCAATTAGTGATATCTGACGGATCTGACAATGTGGCATTCAAAGTGAATGATGACCAGATGATCAAGAGTAATCTAGACCTCAAGCCTCATCAACCGGGAAATGACAAAAATTGGGCAGGCAGCATGGCTATGTGGGTCGCTCCCATTAGGGTGTATGATCACCTATCTAGAGGAAATCCTATTTGCTTCTTAAATCTATGTTTCGATGCTGTCCCTTGTCGGGAGGCGGTTGCTGATCCCAACCGTCGGTGATATACATTCGATACTCTCAAGCGAAATGAGGGGTCGGTCATGTGAGGGCCGGGTTGCAAGAAGTTCTTGTTGAACCCAGTGTATTCGTCTCTAGAGATACACGATCAGAAGGTGGACCCATACCTTGTCAAGTTGGAATCCGGTCTCCAATAAGCGCCTGCGGATTTTGATTGTATACTATATATGTGGAGCGTGAGATGCAAGCGTTCCACTAGATTGTTATTTTCTTGTATTTAGACATTATTATAATATCAGAAAAGATATTGGTTTCAAAACTGTTTTGGGTTATCGTAAGGTAAAAACCGTCCGTGTTTATGTGTGGATTTGATCTTACGATTATCCTTTTCTGTTGAAAAGATTTTGAACTTTAAAATCATGATTGGATGATTCACCCTTATTACTGTGCGAGTTTATCTCACTCTGGTTCACCAGACTGACCCGGTGTTTTGTAAATGCTCGGGTTAGGCCGGGTTGTACAGGTTCAGGTTATCGACTGCTATGAAGAGACGAGCTGGAAGAGTCCAGACGTATGATATTACCATTCCGCTGTGTCTTATATGAGGACAGATTATTATCACTGTCCAGATGTGTACTCTGATATTGTAAGTATTTCAAAAGCTTTCAATAAAGATTATTTCTGTATTATATTTTGTTCCGCTGCGATGTGAGACTCTGTGTTGTGGTGTTCTTCTTCTTCTATTCTAATATTTCTATCTTATCTATTCTCACCCTCTAAATTCTTTCTAATAACTATCCAGTGTTTCGGTGCTTGGAGGATCGGCATGAGTTACAGTAAAGGTATATATGTCGATTTCCGAGGCCGGAAATTCTTGGGTCGTTACAGTGGTATCAGAGCTGTTGGTTAAGTAATTACCTTGGCTCTGTGGCGTGACTCAGTAGAAATGGGGTTAGTAATACCCTAGTTTGAGTTTGAGTGTATATATATGAGCGCGTATTTGTAAATTGTTATAAAAACTGTTTATATTGTGTTGATTGGTTTGTCGAGTAGTTTATGAATTCTGGTCGATACAGTAATGCAAACTGTGTCGATAAGTGTTTCTAAACTCTTGGGCAGAATAATTCGACACAGTATGTTTTTGAAAGAGGGTAAATGAAATAATTTTACCCAAATTATATTTTGATATAAAGATATTATATATATTGGAATTATAATATATTGGATGTTTTGGTTCATTATAATTGAAATGGTTATATAAATAACCAATCAGAATTCATATAAGTAAAATATATGAAAATCAGAGGAGTTAAATCTGAATTTAAATCAGAATTGAAATTAAAACTTTGGAAATTTGGACAAGTGGTTGAAAATGGAATTGGACTCAATATATGAGAATTTTAAAATCCTGGGAGATTTTAATTTTGTTACAAGCATTGAAAGGGATATTTTGAAATGGATTTCAAAATGAAAGTGTTTAGAACTGGTTTTGAAAATGACATAGTATTGAATTCACTTCGATAGCTGGAAAATAGATTCCGATGATGATCCGGACACCATCGGTGTTCATTTTCGAGTGGTAAGTGACGGATTACTACCAGAAATCTTGTTTTGAATAGCTTTGAGAAAAATAAGTTGTTTTGAATTCTGAAAAGGGATATTCGATTTTGAAAGAGTTAAACTGTTTAAAAACTCCTAGGGCAATTGTTTGAACAAAAACAAAATTAAATAGAATTTGGGAAAGAAAATACAAACTGAATTGAAACTAATTAACAGGGAATTGAATCGGGATATAATATATCAATTCGAATCAGATTTGGAATTGGGAGATAGGAATCTGAAATGGTGTGGACTGGTAAGTCAAGAGTTGAAATTGGTGATGAATGGAAATTGAGTTAAGAATGAGATTTGGCTTGGACGCGTGAAGGATTTGGCTTTGAGGATAAAATTGGAACTTTGTTGGGAATGCATTTGTATATGCTGACAGGGTGGCAGACGGGAAGGATATATTGATATGCCCGACAAAAAGGTATATGTTTATTTTTATGGGTTTGGTGATTTATGAGCCTATTTGGCAAGCCGCTTGGCTGTTTCATTTTCTTTTGGATTGAAGGAGGCCTAGAAAGGCGATTTGGAGTTGTACCGATTGAGCCGTACAGAGGAGGTGCTGGCGAAATTTTTCGGAAATATAAAGTGTTAGAAAATTTTCGATATTTTTGAAAATATTTATTCACAGTGTTGAATTGGGTTCTAATTTAAAAATAAATTGGATTTGAAAGTTAGTGAGTTTATAACGTTCTTTCTTACCTTAGCAATTTTGAGGACGAAATTATTTTAAGGGGGGAAGAATGTAACGACCCGTGTTTTTGGCAATAAAATATTTAATTTAATTTATTTATTTTAAATATTATATTTGGAATAATCGATGGAATTTAATATTGAATTCATTATTTAAACGAAGTCCGAACGTTATATATTTATATAATTAAAAATCGTGCTTGAAAATGGCGCTGCAGTTCGCAATATAGAGTTTTGAACTTCAACTGAGAATACAGGATTCGATTTAAGTCGGATTTCTGTAAAACAAGACACGTTGGGACCGTATTGATGATAATTTTCATATGAAAGAGAAAAATCTAGATTTTGTGTTATAGTTTGATAGTTATGGCCAAATCAAATTTTGAAATAGTCGCTATGGAAATTCGTTATTAAATTATAGGCCTTTAAAATTAGCCATTTTGCAAACGGACTCAGATTTTGACGAAACCAGTTTCATTAGAACCGTATCGTTAAATTAGTGTACGGTGGTGAGTGGCGTGGAAAACCGATGTCGTATGTGGCCACGGTAGCCGTAAACGCCAATCAAATTCTCTAACACGTATTTAATTCAATAAAGGGACATTTGGGTGTAACTTGAGCAGACGATCGAATTAGGCCGCGGAACCAGTTCCGTTGAGTTCGTATCGTCGATTAGAGTCAGGATAGGTATATAGTTTGTTATTTTTAAAGACCGGAAAATTTGGTGTTAAAAAGGGTAGGGCGGTTCAGGGTAAAAATAGCCTACCGGGGCAACAGTCTCAGAATGCGACGAAATTAGTGCCGTTGGGTTCGTATTGAAAAGTTATTGTCGATGTTCGCAGTTTCAAGTTGATTCGATTTATCTGGTGATGGTGGAAAAATTAAAAGCGTGTTTATTTCTGGTTTTATAAAGGAAATTTTTTCATACGACCTCGGATTTGGACGAAACTTGTCCCATTGGGTCCGGAATATCTTTTTACACTAGGATTAGCCTTTTTATCAGAAAAACAGAAGTCAATTATGGTTAGTTTTATGTGTTACTTCAGTGTAAAGTTTTGTTGGGAATAAATATATTGAATCCTCCTCACACTGGTTCCTTGATTGCCACATTTTCTGATTTCTTGGCTGGAAATACTTAAAGCCGTGTCGACCAAGGAGATTCATTGAAATGACAACTCAGGAACCTTGCCGACCACGTCTGAACCGTGCCAACCAACGTGCCAGCTACCTATAATTTTCTGAAACCTACCTTAAAATTTCTTACGTTCCACATTGTTCTTCTATAAAATGACCTGCTCTATTCATTTCTCCTCCACTTCCAGTAACGAACCAAACATAGGCTTCCTCCATCCTAAAATAAAAGTGACAGCTTTGTTTTTCTGCGGTTTTGCAAAAAAAAAAACAAAAAAAAAAGGAAGAACGCATCGGAAGGAGTCTTCTCGCATGGGGAGGATGCGTAGGAGGTGAACGGAACCAAGGCTGAAGGGTGTTGGATTGGCAGCGTTTTCTGCAGCACTGGGCCAACCGAGTTCGATGGGATTTAGGGCATAGGAACACGAGGCGAGGAGGGGCAAATGGCCGGTCTCCGATCTGCTCCATCTCGACGGACTGAGTTGCGGCAATCGGTGTAAGTTGGTAGCAGTACAACGTCAAACAGGAACGAGAGAAAACCATAGGCAGACTTCACATTTTCTAATCTAGTTTAATTAAACTTGACCAGTAATTAAAGATTTAATTAGTTAAATAAATAGACAATTAAGGGGAAACTAATTGTGTTTAATATCACATAATTACAAGTATTATTTCAGGAACAAGCAAAGATGAACGGAAGCTGGGAAGTGATGCCGAGATCATTGAACAAATAAAACAGAAAAAGGGAAAAAGGGATAGACCACTTCACACTTCTAAGATGTAATTATGTATTAATTTATATCAGTAAGGATTATCATTTTAAATTAAAGCATGGACTAATATGGACATTGAATCATCCCAGGTTAAGATAGAAGGGAGGATGACCATCAGTAGAAGTATTGACCTGTAATTTTTTTAAAATGAAGTAAGTAAGTTTTGATTAGGGTTAATATAAGAGATTAGGGAATTATAACTAAAAAAAAGTGTTAGAGAAATTGACCATTGAAAGAGTTAATTGTGCAGGTTGGGGCTCAAGCATACATACGAAGGAGCTCGTTTTCCTCAAATCAATGGAAACAAGTACCGATCAAGGTTAAGGCAGAACGATTAGTTAATTAATAACAATTTGTTTAATATAATAATAAAGTTTAATAATATTAATTATAACCGCAACTTAAACTTGAATATCTTTTTGTGGCGGAAACAGAATACAACCAAACAAGTTGCAATGGAATCGCCTTGACAAACAGAACATTTTGGGACTGATCTGAACCGTGGTGGAGACAGCTGGGACTACAGTTAAATTAAACACTGTTTAATTTAACTGTAACCGAACAGAATCAAATAAGGTGAGTTAAACTCACTCAGTTTTCCCATTTATATTTTATATAAATTGGGTATTTATATTTTGTGTGCTATGCTTGCCAATGGTTGACTGCTTTGCTAGTTATCTATTTAACTATTGATTTAACTGATGAAATTAAACCGTGTTTAATTTCAGTAAAATTCCAAATCGTTATTTTAACGGTTGGTTCCAATAAAGGTAACTCACCTTATTGGTCACGTTTATTTATAAACGTGTTTCAAATGGTTGAACTGTTTGCGGTTGATGTTGGATGGTTGCTATTTAGTGTTATCAGTTAAACAAAACTGAATGGTCTGATTTGAGATAACCATTTGAATACAGGGAAGAACAGGTTGGAGGGATCCAACCGGATTCCTCAAATGTATTATTTATATATGCTCATATATGAACTGATCTGTTTGTGTGATTGATTTGATAGTTGATTATTAATTGAATATTCAACATCTGTTTGGTTTGAACCAATAGGTGATATTTGTTAAGTGTTTGGCAGAGTATGGCCTTTAAAACCAATCGAGTTATAGATATTGATTCACCGACAGGTGAATCGATAGAGTTGAGGTTATAAAATTTATTTTATAACCAGAGTTAGATTTGAATTATATTATTTGAATAAAAGTTATTTAAGAGGAATAAATAAATATTTTATTTGTTTAAGACCTTGATTTGTTATGAAGTTATTTTGCAAAGATGTTAATCAGATTTACCAGTTGAAGAATAAGAAATGAATTAAATGGTTAAACCTTGAAAATTTGCTTTGTAAAGAAAACAAATAATGAGAATCTATCTAATTTAATTATATTTTTAATTAATTTAAAGCGAGGATTGTTGAAATCGGTTGAGGAGATAATCAAGTTTTTGAGTTAATTAAATCGATCGTTTGTAATTAGAATTGTTTATCAAGTTAATGTGTTTTGACTAAAATAGTTAAATGAATATTGTTTGAATTTAAATAAGGATTTAAAAGGGATTTAATATTTAATTTAGTTAATAAAGGGATTAACTACTGAAGTAGTTAATGATTGGAATAAGTTATTATTCTAATTAATGATAAATTTAGGAATATATTTTTAAATGGGAATTCATTTAAAAAGTGACCGAATGTGAGATGCAAGCCAATTGAATGATGAAAGGAAATAAACGTACTCAATTATATGAATTAAGTGAAAGGAGATTACGATAAAAAGGGTTTATTATAAACCAGAGGCTTTAAGTGAGATTTAAAGTGTAAAGCGTTAACTTTACATTAACGTTACGTGAGAGTGAAATCAAGTAAAAATGGGACAAGGGAAATAAGATCTCCAAAGTAGATAAGGGTTGAAAAAAATTGAAAGGAGATTGGTAGAAAGTGAAATTTGGGGATAAAGGAATGGGTCATAAGATTGTATAACTAAACCCAATTTATAAATGGGATTTTGTTTTGAGACTGGAGTGGAATTTTGGTGTTGGATTACAACTGATATTTATCTGAGGATAAGAATGTTGTTGATCAAGGTCTGAGAGATAATTAAAATACCCCAACTTGAACAACATCGGGATTATCTGAAGATAGTATTAGTTGGTAATCGTAAGAGACGTTAGTGGATATGTTTGAAAATCTAAACAGCGATTTTAGCGCTGTTGTTATAATATATGTTTTGTAAATCTAATATAGCGATTGTAGCACTTTTGCTATAGTAAATGAATTGTAAACCTAAACAGCGATTATAGCGCTGTTGTTTTGTAAATCTAAGTAGTAATTATAACGCTATTGTTATAACCTATGTGTTATAAATTTCTTTGTTAAAACTAATGGATTTCCGAATTTAAAAGATGATTTGAAAGAAGATTTAAGTGAGTAATCGAATATAGTTATTCGAGCTAGAGTTAGTCAAACATAGCATTCAAGGTAAGTTGCCATTTCGTACGACTGCTAGCGTAATTCGCAGGGCTGCAGATAGCCTACGGTGGTCGGATGTTTCCTGAGGGAATCAGGCGTAACCATTGTGATCGCTGTGATCTAGAGTCAAGCGAATGGAGTTAAGTCGAATATTAGTTAATTGATTAGAGTTAAATCAAAATTAGAGTTATTCAAATATCATATTTTTGAATATTTAAAAAATTAGAAGTTCTAATTTAACAAAAGTAAATCAAGTGTTAAAAGGCCAGGTGATGCTGAATACTGGACCAGTGAACTCATTGGAGTGTCATGTTTGAAACACTGTATATTTTGATAGTTAAAACACCGACTATCAAATCTGACCAATACGATTGTTGGTATGGAAAGACCGGGATCGAATTTATATTCGAAAACCATTCCGACCAACAAATACGTGAAGATATCAGAAGATGGTCGAGATGGTGCTGTAAAGACCGTTGATTTTCACAAACGGAAGAACCACTAATATTCTCTGCCTGGCAAGTAGAGATAAGCTGTGATTCTGTCGTGGTTGGAATCAATGGGTTGCAAGGACTTCTCGTTACTGATCCATGGGGTGATTCCTATAATGGATGCAGTAGGAGAGTGCCTTCGGTTTATCCTGTTCCTGGATGACGTATATGGACGAATGTCTGACAGAGTATTTCCAAAGGATCACGTACGTTGATTTCTTCAAACGTACGATAGTTGTTGGCGGGGAATCGCCGTTCTCTTAGCTTACTGCTAGAGTATTTTTGTGGACGTCAATTAGTGATATCTGACGGATCTGACAATGTGGCATTCAAAGTGAATGATGACCAGATGATCAAGAGTAATCTAGACCTCAAGCCTCATCAACCGGGAAATGACAAAAATCGGGCAGGCAGCATGGCTATGTGGGTCGCTCCCATTAGGGTGTATGATCACCTATCTAGAGGAAATCCTATTTGCTTCTTAAATCTATGTTTCGATGTTGTCCCTTGTCGGGAGGCGGTTGCTGATCCCAACCGTCGGTGATATACATTCGATACTCTCAAGCGAAATGAGGGGTCGGTCATGTGAGGGCCGGGTTGCAAGAAGTTCTTGTTGAACCCAGTGTATTCGTCTCTAGAGATACACGATCGGAAGGTGGACCCATACCTTGTCAAGTTGTAATCCGATCTCCAATAAGCGCCTGTGGATTTTGATTGTATACTATATATGTGGAGCGTGAGATGCAAGCGTTCCACTAGATTGTTATTTACTTGTATTTAGACATTATTATAATATCAGAAAAGATATTGGTTTCAAAACTGTTTTGGGTTATCGTAAGGTAAAAACCGTCCGTGTTTATGTGTGGATTTGATCTTACGATTATCCTTTTCTGTTGAAAAGATTTTGAACTTTAAAATCATGATTGGATGATTCACCCTTATTACTGTGCGAGTTTATCTCACTCTGGTTCACCAGACTGACCCGGTGTTTTGTAAATGCTCGGGTTAGGCCGGGTTGTACAGGTTCAGGTTATCGACTGCTATGAAGAGACGAGCTGGAAGAGTCCAGACGTATGATATTACTATTCCGCTGTGTGTTATATGAGGATAGATTATTATCACTGTCCAGATGTGTACTCTGATATTGTAAGTATTTCAAAAGCTTTCAATAAAGATTATTTCTGTATTATATTTTGTTCCGCTGCGATGTGAGACTCTGTGTTGTGGTGTTCTTCTTCTTCTTCTATTATAATATTTCTATCTTATCTATTCTCACCCTCTAAATTCTTTCTAATAACTATCCAGTGTTTCGGTGCTTGGAGGATCGGCATGAGTTACAGTAAAGGTATATATGTCGATTTCCGAGGCCGGAAATTCTTGGGTCATTACACTAATTCCATACCAAATCTTGCTAACTGGTTAAACTTGTTAACGTACTCCTTCACAGACAAACTCCCTTGTTTCAAAGCTAAGAACCTCTCCATTTATAAACTCTCCTCCACTAGTGAAAGAAATTTCAACTCGAACCTTTGCCTAAAATCCATCCACGTCTCCATTACACGTCCTCCATTAGTTACTTCCCACCAAAAGGAAGCTTCATCCTTCATTAACCAAGCAGCTAGCTGAACCTTCCTTCCTTTGTCTATCTCAAAGATACTAAACAAATCCTCCACTTCCTTGAGCCAATTCCGAGCCTCAACATCTCAGTTCCATAAAACAGTTTTCTGCCCATTGCACGGAAGTATTTGCATATCTTAGAAAAAGCGTCTACACGGGGAGGAGGAGGAGGAAGAGCGGCTGCAGCTAAGGGAGGAGGAATGTCTGCTGGGCCTATGGCAGTAGACCTAGCCTCCAGATACCTTCTAAACCAGCCTGGTATCTGTACGCCCTCGGGTATAATGGGTTCCCCAGACATGCTGAAAGGAAAAAGGTAGAAATTCAAAACAGAGAATCGGAAGATAGATATATGACTTTTTGGGGATTATGTTTTTCATAATAAACTTTTCTCCTAAAATACTCTCTTTAAAAAATGTTTTTGAAAATACTTCTTTCTAAAAATGCTTTTGAAAACGGTTTTCAAAATCTTTTATCTATTCTGGTAACCTTCAGCTCTGATACCACGTGTAACACCCCACGTCCCTTAATGTCACTCACTAAGGGAATGCATTAACTTTAATGGAGTATTATAAGAGTATAGAATAGAATATCACAAGATAGATATATAAAAAGGTACTTAAGAAAGTTCAAAATTTATTCATTGCAACAGAAAAGAAAAACATGTCTGGTTACAACATCAAAACCATATACTAAAGCCAAGTACACAAATATCCATTTTGAACAAAATTATTATCAGAGTACATAAAAGTAAACATAATCCCACTCCAAATAGCCATAATGGAAAAGTGATAAAGCTGAGCATTAGTTTCAACACTTCCGAGCACTTCAAGAAAAAAGAAATCCGATTTAAGCTCCACTAATCCCACCCTGAAGACCTGGGGTGTAAAGGAAGAAAAGAGGCGAAACAAAAGGGGTCAGACATAAGTCTAGCGAGTCTAGTAACGTTAACAATATATTCAGTAAAGTAACAGGATAAGAACATTAAATGGATATAAGAGATGACTGTAACAAAAGCAGATATGACAAGGTAAACAAGGTAAGTAAGATTAGACATCGGCTGCGCTCCTAACCACTATAAGATATGCTCTGCACCGAGTCAACATACTAGTTACATACTAAAAGACGATCCCTCCCTGCTAATCATAATAATGGTAGCTTCATGTACCCCTAACTACTCTCGTAGGTGCCTACTTGCTCCGACCACCACTAGTTGTACCCACTACCCTCCCCATTCGATCGGCTCCCTAACCTCGTAGATATCTGTGCTGGTCCCACAATAGGGTGTATCACTCCCTAAGGTGACAATCTCGATACTAGTCATACTCAACTATGCCCAAACCAATCTTCATAGTTATTAACAATTTATGCCAAGTCTCATGTATACAAGTCATACTCAACTATGCCCAAACTTATTTTTCCATATTCATCAACAATTTATGCCAAATTTCATTTCATTGCATATTTTCCAAAATTTCCCAATCGTTCCAATGTTATTCGTACGTAAATCTCAATGCAATATGTTAGGCTCGAAGTTAGCCTAATCTCATAAAGAAAAAGGAAAAGAAGAAGGGAAGAGAATCAAAACTGGCATAAACATAAGAACAGGCATATGAAATATAAACAGGCATATAACGATAAAATGGATCATAAAGGCATATGACAGATTTATAGGTATGAATCTGAAAGACAATGATTTACAAGCTTGATAAGATTCATTTCAGTCACAGGCATATACATTAGATCCAATTTACAATCCTATCGCAATTACTTTTTAATTTAATTGTATGTGGAAGTAACATAGACTCACAGCGATAAGATTCTTAGAAAAGAGAATTAGGAATTGTTGTAGTAAATCTGTTCTTGAATAATCTCTACTTTGATTGTTTGTAGATCTGGTCTTCTTATTTGAATACTCCGATTCTGATTTGCTTTGGTGGATAAGAGAGGATAGATTTGATTTAGATTAGAGCAGCATGGAGGCGCCATGGATGAAAACAATGAAATTAGGGTTAGGTTTAGGGGTATTTTATAGATGCTCTAGGTGAATTAGGACCCTTAGATTAGATTAGGATCCATCCGAACCATCCAAACCAGAAAAACACGTCATCTGATCTAGCACAAAACACGCAGGCCAGATCTGGGCCGATGGGGTCGACACCCCTATCGACACCCCTTGGGGGGGTCGACACCCTCGAGCGGGAAATTTCCCGCTTAGCCTGCTTTGTCTAAATTTTGATTTTTGAACAATTTTTGTTATTTAATTATTATTTAAATAAATTCTACTTTAAACTGAAATTTTCCAAGCTTCATAACTTCTTTATACGATATCCGATTTATGCAAACTCGGACTCTACACGAAGCATAATTCAGAGATGAACGAAATGGCGCAGCCCGTTTCCCTTAATTCTTCTAATAAAAATTAATTGTTCTTTAATTATCTCTTATGTCATGTTTTAAGATTACGGGGTGTTACGTTGTCCTCTTCATCAATGCATTTAATAAGATGAACCTTTCCATGGATGATTGATTGCTTGCCAGAACAAAATCTATGGGTTTATTGGGCAAGCAGTTCAATCAATCGATTTCAACAACTTGCTCGTTGAGCTCGGAGAAGGGAATCGAAAGGCTGCATTAAGGCAAGATTTTGTCATTATTGATGAGCTTTCTGCTTATAAAGCTTTCCTTAGAAGACCAACCCTTGCGGCATTTAGAATAACAATGGCTCAATGGTGCCTGACAATGAAATTTCCTACCGAAAATGGAGTTGGCGTAGTAAAAGGCGACCAACTGGTAGCAAAAGAGTGTTATCTGGCTGAGCTTGCTAAGGCACGGAAGAAGGAAGTGAAGAAGGATGTGGAGCCTCCGCTGCTCATTCATGACTCCCAGCAATTAGGGTAGGGCCCTCATACTGGCGAGCATAACAGAGCACAGAAGAAACTTGATCCAAGAAAAGCCAGTATGGTGAAAAATAGAGCGACACTAGCTAAAGACACCATCTCTATTCCTGTGCACGATAAAGATCCCGACCGGGTCTTGAAAATAGGTTCTCAGCTGGGCCTAAAGTTGTAAAAGATTTTGATATCATTTTTAAAAGCAAATTTAGATGTTTTCGCTTGGACGCATTTTGACATGTGCGGAATATCACCTGATGTAATTGTTCATAAGTTGAACATTAATCCCAATTTGACTCCTATAAAACAAAAAAGACGAATTCAAGGACTTGAGAGATCTATAGCACTAAAAGAAGAAGTAGATAGGTTGTTCAAAAATAACATTATAAGAGAATCTAGATATCCCGATTGGGTTTCCAATCCGATCCTTGTTAAGAAGTCCAACGGTAAATGGAGAGTGTGCATAGACTATTCAGACCTAAATAAGGCATGTCTCAAATATAGTTTTCCATTGCCTAGAAGTGATCAACTTGTCGATGCAATTGCAGGGGACGAACTGTTATCCTTTATGGATGCATATTCCGGGTTAATCAGATTGTGATGCATAAGCCAAATGAAGAGAACACAAGTTTCATAACAGATAGAGGCTTGTACTACTATAAAGTTATGCCATTTAGACTAAAAAATGCAGGAGCAACGTACCGGCGTCTTGTGAATTCCATGTACCAATCCCAATTCGGAATACTATGGAGGTCTATGTAGATGATATGCCGGTAGAATCCAAGAAAGATGACGATCATCTGGAGAATCTAACTGAGATGTTTCATGTTCTCAGAAAATATGGCATGAAACTAAATCCTCTTAAATGCTCATTTGGGGTCTCGTCCAGAAAAATTCTCGGGTTCAAGGTCAATGCTTGGGGCATTGAAGCGAATCCCTCTCAAGTCACCGCCTTATGAGAAATGCGCTCTCCGCGGACAAAGAAAGAACTTCAAAGCATGAATGGGAAACTAGCGGCACTTAACCGATTCGTCTCTAAGGCGATAGATCGGTGCATTCCACTCTTAAGTGCCTTGAAGAAAGGAAGAAAGGAGTTCCAATGGACTCCAGAATGCCAAACAGCCTTTGAAGAGTTGATTAAGCACATGGAGTCACCTCCGATGCTCTCTAAACCCAAAGATGGAGAGGAGTTGTTCATATATTTGGTTGTCTCATCACATGCCTTAAGCGCCGCGCTTGTTTGAGAGGATGCCAAGGTTCAATTGCCAATTTATTACATCAGTAAGAGGTTCGCTGGGGCAGAATTAAACTACCCAAAGTTAGAAAAAACTTGCGTATTGTCTGCTTATCGCCTCAAAAAAGCTAAGGTCGTATTCCCAATCCCATCCTATAAAGGTTCTCACTGATCAACCGCTTAAACAGGTTCTCTTTCGCCTAAAAACTTCGGGAAGGTTATTAAAGTGGAACAAAGACCTCAGTCAATATGACATCACTTATCATCCTCGAAGGGATATTAATGGGCAAGCCTTAGTGGATTTCATTGCTAAGTTCATGGATAGGGGAGAGGAACCAGAGGAACCAGCAGAGACTATGGCAGTTAGAAGTTATACATCGATGGATCCCGAAATGATTATTGTTCAGGGGCAGGAATCATCCTAGAAACTCCAGATGGCCATTCTCTATGCTACGCCCTAAGATTGGAATTTCCATCGACTAATAATGAGGCTGAATATGAAGCTTTAATCACAGGTCTAAAATTGGCAAAAGATTTGAATCTGAGAACTCTACAAATTTCCAGTGACTCACAACTAGTGGTATGTCATGTCCTGAAGGAATTCCAGACCAAACTTGGAAATCTTCCTTCTTATCTTATCAAAGCCATGGAACTTCTCAATGAACTTGATCACTACACTATATCTCATATTCTAAGGGAGGAAAATTCAAAGGCAGACTCTCTCGCCAAGTATGCCAGTTCCTCAAATGCATAATTGCTAGGTTTAATTCTCGTCGAAGTCCTTTCAACTCCCGCCATCGCAGAAGCAGATGTTGACTGGATTATGGAAACTGTAGAAGAACCTGTGTCCTAGATGACTCCAATCAAGGAGTATATCCTCAACGGAACACGCCCAGAAGAGCCAAAAATGTGAAGGAAGATATTGCGCAAAGCTCCATTATACCTTATCCAGGATGGAAGGTTGTATAAGCGAGGATTATCCATGCCATTGTTGCGATGTGTAACCAAAGAAGAGTCCAAAGCGATCTTGGTAGAATTGCATGAGGGAGAATGCGGAGATCATACAGGGGGGTCAAACACTGGCTAAGAAAATTCTGCGATACGACTACTTTTGGCTCGATGTGAACCTGGATGCAATAACTTACATTAAGAAATGTGACAGATGCAAAAGAAGATTCCAAGAGCACCTTCCATAGAATTAACTCAGATGGTTATTCCATGGCCATTTGCCATGTGGGGCATAGATCTGATTGGAGCATTGCCTACAGCTAAGTCAAATATGAAATATGCAATTGTGGCAGTGGACTATTTCACTAAGTGGGCCGAAGCTGAACCGCTAGCAACTATTACTTCAAAAAGGGTGATCAACTTTGTTTTAAAGAACATTATCTCCCGATTTGGGGTACCTCAGAAAATAATCACCGACAATGGAACTCAATTTGAGAGCAGTGAATTCTTGGATTTATGTACTAAATACAAGATTAAGAATAGCTTTGCAGCCGTTGCTCATCCTCAGGCCAACGGGCAAGTTGAAGCAATCAACAAAATTTTGAAGTCAACTATCAAGAAGCGTCTTGAAAAAGCCAAAGGTGGTCAGGTAAAAGAGTTTCCTCTTGTACTATGGGCATATCGTACAACTCACAAAACTACGGCTGGGCACACTCCATTCTCACTCACATTTGGATTCGAGGCTATGATTCTGGTGGAACTAGAAGTTCCCACTCACCGAAGAATCTACTTCAACCAAGAGGAAAATGAGAAATTGCAGCTCGAAGCGCTTGATTTGCTTGAAGGGAAAAGGAAAAAGTAGAACTCAGAGTCGTTGCACATCAGAGAAGGATAACTCGTCATTTTAATGCTAAATTTAGGCGAAGAACCATCCAAGTTAGGGACCTTGTTCTCAAAAGAAACATGACAGAAATTGGAGTGTTCGGACCCAACTGGGAAGGGCCGTATATGATAAGCCAAAAGTTCTCAGACGGCACATTCGAATTAAAAATGACGAATGACATCTGGCATCCGAGAGCATGGTATAGCATACATCTTCGACATTACTTCTTTTAATAGTTCTTTCATTTTACAAGTTGTAAATACCATGCGTTGTAAATACCGTGCGATGTTGTTACAAGTTTTGTACATACTAATGAAAAAGATTGCTTTACTTGCCTAAATCGAACATTTGCAAACTCTTGTTTACAAGTTGTTTAAATTTGATTTAGATTGCAGATCCTCTAAAAGAATGTTAACGCATCCAAGACCAACAAAGCTTGGTGACAATTACACCACATCCCGATTGGGATTGCTCAAATGCCCGTTGTTCAATGCTTAAAGTTTCACTCGCAATAAATGTTAAGGTGTGAAACACAACATAGCAAAAAAGGGACACCAGGAATTGGACGGTCGAATAATGCGGCGTTCAAGCTGCAAGTGAGGCCATTAGTTTCATCAAAGGGGCACCTTCTTACTTCAAGGTCCATAGCCCTAGTTCTAACAAATCGAGGTAAAACCCAATGAACGAGCTAGCGTCCACCCCGTGAAACAATGTAACTCTAAACGAAAGACCACCCAGAGGGGCACCTAGTTGACCGTCGGTGCCATTGATACATGGTACGACTACAACAAACACTAGGTTTGTAAATCAAAGACCTCCCTGAGAGGCATGCAGTTAATCACCGGTGCCATTAATAAATGGCCGGATTGCGATAAAAACACTGTCTTGAAAACCAAAGACCTCCCTGAGGGGCACCAGGTTGATCGTCAGTGCCATTTATACATGGCCCGATTATGACAAACCTCGGGATTTAAGAGACCCACTCGGGGGCATTCGACCATATGCCAAATCTGCCAAAATTCGGTAAATGATGGACCCAAAGACCATTTCAAAGGTGCGCTACAAATTCTAAATGTGGCTAAATTATTCAGCCACAACGAAAACGAGTTTACAAAGCACCTTTGCGGAGGTACAAAAAACAAGACCTCTCTGAGGGCATATGTTCAAATCAAATCTCCGAAGGGCCTAGATTGCCAGGCTAGCGAGAAATGTGATTGAATATGTTAAAAATATAAAACCTCTCAAGAAGGGGCATAATGACAAAGATTCTTCTTCACTAAAAGCATGAGCTTGCTCGATTAAACCGGATACCCTTTGGCTCATAAGCAAGTCAGAAGATTCCAAACAAAATCGATTGCAAGTATCATGCCTAACCTTTAAAATTTGTGACAAATTTTGGTATGGGGGCATTACCACCGCATTAGAGGAAAAGTAAATAATGCTTACTTGAACATACCACAAACTCGTCATAAATTTACATTGAAAATTTGGTACCTACAAGGGTTATTTTGACCAATAGAATTGAGTCTTGAAATGGCTAAGGCAAACTCAGAAACTTCGGTGCTGTGATAAGCACAAAAGTAGTTACAAGAATTCTCGGGTATTGCCCTAATCAAAACTAAGGAAATTTAACAAAGTTGGTCGAATACACCCATCCAGTAATGATTCGTAGCTACAACTAAAAAACCAAGTTACAATAACAAATGGCTTGTAGCATAAAAGTCAGTGTTGTGAGCATGAAAAGAAAGCAGGTGTGAAATGCAAAACAATAAAGTACGATAAAGCTAATGTAAAAGCTTAAAGTACAACAAGCAGAACACATTTTCATCACAGCAACACAAGACCAGATTGCAGAACCACAAGTCAAGTCACATAATCATGAATCTAGAACAGAAGTTTAAGACATATAGTAACATAAAGAAGTAAGCAGGGACCGTCACCCGCATACACAACCGGTCTGGACAAAGAATACAAAAAAGAATAGTCGAGAAGAAAAATAAGCTGGTACCGAGCACTACTACTTCTTCCTATCACCTGACCTTAGAACGGGCTTGTTGAAAGGAGGAGGAGGGGTCTCTACCACATCACTTAGATTTTTTTGGCAAGATAAAGTGATAGCTTCCGTATCCTTCTTCTTCTTCTTATGCTTCTTAGATGATGAGGACTTGGCAACTTTCTTTCCTTTGCCCTTAGCAACATCTTTCGGGCTTTCATCTGTTCCGGTGGCTTCAGGATCATCACTGAGAATGTAGTCGACATCTTCTAGGTCGGAGAGTGCACCAATTTTAGCATCTTATGATCTAGGAACTGTAATGACAAGTAAGGATGTATTACTAGGGGGAGGGGGAGTGATAATGGAAGCAAGGGGAATAGTCATCAGGGGTGAGTCAGTTATAGCGGCTTCAAAGGTCATTACCTTGCCTATAGCGGGAGAAGATAGGGGTGAAGTTAAACCTAGATTATGGAATCAATGAGCATAAGAGGCAAGAGACCCATGTGAATCAAAAATAGATTCTAAGTATGACACAGTATAGTCATTTCGATTTTACCTACATCTAGAAGGTTTTCCTGGACATCTCTCTGCTCAATTCTCCAGTTGTCTACGTTTTCGTCATTACCTTCATCATCCCCATCATGTTCCTCTGTGATATTCTCTCGTAACAAGGTGTCCTTCAGTGTTTACGTCTTTCTCTGATAATGCAACAGGAGCGTTCACATGAACCTGTGAACTAGAAGCTTCAATAGTAGCGGGATTGATGGGAGGCTCGATGTTGGTATGACTCTGAACCTTATCTCCATAAGTACTAGCTCTATCACTCGCCAACTTGGCTTTTCCCTTAACCAGAGCCTTCTTAGACCTATCATCTAAAAGTGCGTTAATAAGATCATCCTCGCTACGATCGCCACTGTTGATCCGAAATACCTGTTCCCAAACAAGTGCTAAAGTGGTTGGAAAGGTGTCTCCCAAGTAGTGCAAACTTCCGCGACTCATGACAGTGTAAACATAAAACCGAAATATCCCGGCATCAGCTTCATCCATAGCCTTCTTATGATAGTTTCCCTTAGAATCTTTCAGGGAATTGATAGTTTCCCTTAGTTGAGCAGCTTCATCCTGATATTATTTAGAGAAATCCTTTTCAATAGACGGCGTAACTTCAACATTACGTTTGGCTGTTAGGGCTTCTTTTGCTTTCTTCTTAGCAGTTTCAAGTTCTTCCCAGAGCTTCTTGTTCTCACTATCTAGTACTTCTAACTCTGCAACTCTTTTATTGAATGATGCAATAGTGGCGTCGCAAGGATCTAAGACTTCCTCCCACTTAGCTTTATAACTCTCTGAAGTTGTAATCCTACCAAGATTAATATCATTGCGCTTTTGAAGATCGTTGCCAAATTTGTTGCATCTACGCAGCTTCTTCTTAGCATTGTCCCTTATGATACTTAGCTTCATGTCAAGTTGGCTCTTAGCATTGTCGAGCATAGCATGCATTTGCCTTATCACGACATTTACTTCATCTGCCATGTCATCAGCATCAGTCAGATTTACACCACGATCAAACATAAGCCCTTTCAAATTCCAATCTGGGAATCGTTCGGAGAGAGGAGTATTTGCTGATTCAGGTTTGTAACGAGGCTTGTGAATGATCGAATGGATCTCAGCAGGGGGACCTGGGGGACTAGAAGATGGAATTGATCGGGGTCTAACAGGAAGCTTCTCCTATAGGGGATGTTTGTGTGAGCTACCTTTCTTTTGATCATCTCTTCCTCGCTTTTCCCTACAACCCTCTTCATCAGGAGTATCTTTCCTAAGCAAAGCACGTCTTCTTGTTTCCTCATCCTCTTCCTCATGTATCATCCGCCTTTTCTCCTCAGTCATATCCGATTCCTATACATGTGAAGGCTTGTGAGAAGACTTCAGAGGAGGGGGGTGGAGCTGTTTATGATGATGCGATGGTCGTGGGGGTTCAGATTGTAACAGATGCTTTGGATTGAATGCTTTTCTTTTCCTCCTGAAATTTGACCAAAAACCTGACGAATGTTTCACGTGCATGTCTGGACCTGAAATGACATAAGAACGAATTTTCAGTACATAGACTACAACATACTAGGGAAAATCGTGAAAGCGGTGAAGGGATTTTCTTTTAAAAAATAATAATATGCTTATTAGACAAGTTTTCTAAAGTGTTGCTATGTGATGAACCAGTTCTTTGAGTTGGATCTAAGGAAATTCCTAGAGATGCGAGATATTTTCCTGGCCGAGTAGTGGTATCATCCCTTATTCTGGTTTCTATGGTTTGAGGATTAAGAGGCTGGGTAACGATATCGCTCTGGCTAAGGCATTTTGTAGAGTTGTGATCACTTAAATTATCAAATGTACCTATGGAACCTTCCTCTGTTTCATTTTGAGCAAGAGGATTGTCAGTGTAACGACCCAGATTTTTCGAACAGTTTATTTTAAATATTTAGTATGGTTTTAAATATTGAATTGATAATATAAATGAATTTTATATTTAGCTATTGATTTAATAATCAATTTTGATTTAATATCGAATATATTAAATTATCGAAATACGAAATTTAGTTGAAATCGAAGTTAAATATGGAGTCAAAAACAATTCAGATGACCGGTATAAATTCTGTTTGAACATAGACGATGATAATAATAATTTATTATTGGAAAATTTATTTGTTTGAGTTTAATTTATATAATATCAATTTAATATGGTTATTTTATATATACGTTCAAATTAAATTTCAGAATATCTTATGTTGAGTTCAGAATAGTGTTGTAGCATTAGAACGTCCGTTGTTACGTTGAAATAGCGGTTCGTAATGTTAAGCGATGAACCCCGATATATTTTAAACGGATAAGCTTGAAGTCGAATCAGAAATAAAATCAAAATCTATTTAAATTAAATAAAATTCGCTTTATATCGAATCGTATTAAATACGAAATCAAATCGAAGTCAAAAAAAAATCAAATCAAATAAATAAACGTCGTTTTCAGTTGTACTTAAAGCCACCCTAAGCTAAGAAATTTCATCAGCCTAACTTGTACCCTCCACATGCTACTCCTTCTCCCCGAAGTTTTATCTTTGCCTATTTAAACACAGTGACCCTTTTTCCTTTCTCTTATTTGTTTCGTTCTATTTCAAAGTGGAAATAAAATATCTGCCTCAATTCTTCTTCAAAGGAAATCAAAACAAAAGGGGGAAAAGATTGTCCTCTCATTCATTCAAAAATCAAAGCCAAACGTATTTCTGAAATCAATTTCAGATTCAACATTTGGTTCGAAAGGGCTTTAACCCCTGTTCTTAGCTCTGTCGCGATGGAATATCGGGTTGGTCAATAATTCAACGGAGAGCAAGGGGTTGTCATTGATCAAAGGTTGTGTGGTTTGAGGTAGCGTTGAGTTATTGGGGCGTGGAAGGATTCGCGTTTCAAGATCTGATTTTCGAAGTTCAACTAAGGGCCAGAGACACTCGCGATTTTCAAAAATGGCGGAGCTCATGTTCTTTGCAACTAAATGGTGGAGTGCGAAGTGAGGATTGGGTCATGGTTTTTGATGAGTTATCGATGGGGTGTCTGAGTTATGGAGTTCGACATTAGATTGGGGAAGAAGGATCGACATTAGGAAATTAAGTGGTGGTTGTTGTTTGGGATTCAAAGGGGGGTGATGAGGAAGATAAGGCTATCGGTATGTTTGGCAAGGGAATGGAGAGTAATGATTTGGAGTTTTTGGCATTTGGAGATTTCATATGGTTCCTGGTACTGTTCGAGGTAAACCGAAGAAGAGAGGGAGTAGCTCAAAAATTCCAATAGCAATAACATTTGGATCGACAGAAGAAATGGTTATTGCCGATCAAAATTCGGTCAAAGTGGGGTAGGGAAAAATCCAGTAAACATTAATGGCTTGTGTGTGTATATCCAGGAAAGGAATTTAAGGTAATTAAGTTAAATAAATTTTATGTTTAAATCCATTAGTTACGTATATACACGTATATATAGTCTCCTTAAAACTAATGAATGTTATATTAAATATATACAAGATTTCGTCGAATGGAATCAATCGAGAAATTCGTAGCTGCGACGATACAACATTTAACGGGATCGCATAACGAAAATCACGGTGAGTAATTCTCACTCAAGAATTTTATATAAATTATTTTTATCGTTAAAAATAATTTGTTAGTTGTTTTGGTTGCATTTAAATATTACTGTGGCTATTATACATATATATTAGTTATATAGGATTGATGATTGTGGCTATTATATATATATTGGTGATTGGATAGTTCCCGCAGTATCATTAGCGGATGCCGGCAGTATCATTAGCGGATGACCCTATACGCCCCACGCTATGATAGTGGATGACCTTCTATACCACGATATCCTGCCTCGAAGCAGGATGGGTATTATTTATGTGACTAACGTCTGTGGATGCAGGAAAACAGGTTGGAGGGATCCAACTGGATTACTCAAAAATATTATTATTTGTTTATTTTCACATATATTATCATATATGATGTGTTGGTTGATAACTGAGTGGTTTGATTGTTTAAATATCACTGGGGCCAAAATGTTGATATATAAAAATATCGTGAAAAGGATATTTGAGATTCACAAGGGGAAATATATTTTTAAAAATAGAAATTGAATTTTTAATGAGCTATAGGAATATTAACTTGTTTTGAACAAGTATTGAATTTATAAACATTGTTTATAAATTAAATAATGCAAATAATTGAAATGAATTTATAAACAGTGTTTATAAATGTAGTGGAAAAATTATCATTGGATAATTTGAATATTTAAATTCAAATGTGAATTTAAAAATAGAAATGGGGAAATCATTTTAAAGAAATAAACGATGGAATTTATTCTGATATTCAGAATATAAATTGAACTAAAATAAATCCGTAAGGATTTATGATTTTGAATTCGATAAATTCGAATTTATTTAAATAGAAGTTAAATTGAATATGAAAATAAATTGGGTGTTATATATATAAGTTATTATAAATAGAAATTTCCAAAATAAGATTTTGGTTATAAATAGATTTCGAAATAGACTTGTTTAAATATAAAAAAAGGTAATTTATAAAATTGTGTTTATAAATATAATGAATTATTTATCAAGAGATAATTTGAATATTTAAATTCAAATATGAATTTAAAAATAGAATTTGAAATCATTCGAAAGGGAACAACGGTTTTATTCCGAAATTTGGGATATCAAAGGGATAGAGTTTCAAATAGAAATTTGAAAAGGGAACTTGTTTAAATAAATGGAACTAGAAAGTTGAATTTATAAATAGTTTTATAAATTTGGTGAAATAAATTATCATTTGGATAATTTAAACCATTTAAATTCAAATAGGAATTTAAAAGTAAGCTGGGAAGTGTTTTGAAACAAAACGATTGATTATATTTTGGAATTCGGAATATAAGCTGAATTGAGAAAAATTCAACGGGTTTATAATTGAAATTCTATTATATCGAATTTTATAAATAATTTATTTATAAAAGAAATTGGAATTAAATATAGAAGATCGAAATATAAATAAATATACTACCGAGTAAGGAAAAATCGACAATTATAGATAATCGAAAATATTATGTTGAATTGGGAAAAATTGATTTGATATATATTAAAAATATATTAGAATGGAGTTGAATTTATTATAAACGAAGTTTAAACGTTTATATATATTAATATAATTAAATGAACTCCCCATAGCGTGGCAGTTCGTAAATTGGCGTTTCGAATTTAAATTGAGTGTATAGAACTCAAATTAAGTCGGAATTCTTTGAAATAAGAATCGTCAAGACCGTTGGAATAATAGTTCTCTAGTGGAAGAGAAAATTCTGAAATTCGTCGTATATATTTTGAGTTATGTCAAAATCAAATTTTCAGAAAAACAGCGCCATAACCATTTACAAACCATAACGGTTTATTTAATTTTATAAAAGGATTTTAAGCGAATAAAATCCGAATTTCTATTTAGAAAATTTCAGATTTGAGTTGTAAAATAAGTATGAACTCAAGTGGAGTAAGTAAACTGAATTTTGAAACAAAAATCAGATTTTTAATTGTAGAATTGAACTAACTAATTTCAAGAAAAAACTAATTAATGAAATGTGAAATCGAAATTGAATTTTGGATCAGAAAAGGGGATTTTAAATTCATATTCGAAATTGAATATGGAATTTGAATTGAAAATGGGATTCGAATGGCAATAATCAAGTTAAAATATATTTGAATATGATATGTTTAAATAGAAAAAAATGAAATGAGCAAATGAGCTGATTAAAGAATAAATTAGCGAATCGAGTTAAAATGGCCAGATTGAGTTGGAATAAACTAGGAATGGAAGTATATGGATTAGACAGGTATGGAATGAAGTGTATGAAGATTATAATTGAAATGCCCGACAAAAAGGTACATGTTTAAATTCCATGTGAGGTTTTATGCGCCGAATCAGCAAGCCACTTGGCTTTTTGATTTTCTTATTGAATGGAAAGGGCCTAGAGAGGCAAGTTGAGGTTTGAACTATTTTCCGGTATAAAGGAGATTATGGCGAAATTTTCCGGAAATTTTGGGAGATAGAATATTTTTAAGAAATTTTGATAGTTAAAAATCAATGTATCGATATATATAGAATCCGTAAGGAAATGAAATTAAAATAGAATATTGTAAACAAAAAAGGAAATCTATAAATTAGATTTGTTAAAAATAGAAAGCGAACCATATACATGTCTTTAAAATGAATAATTAGTTTTATAGTGTTGTTTATTCGTGATAAGTGGTCATGTCTGTTTTGAAATTAACGATGTTTTCAGTCAAGGTCTGAGAGGTAGTTATACCCCAACATGATTGATTTCATTTTTAACCGATAAATAGCAAGATCCGGTCTCGAAGAGAAATGTATGAATAAGAGTTAGTTGAATGCAGTGTTTTGGGTTGTTGTAACGATGTTTTACACAACATTCGTTTTAACCTAAGGAAGTGGAATTTTGGAAATATAATAAATAAATATTTCCTGAGTGTAGGAATGAACGGGTGTGAAAGAGAAGTAATTGGAATGTTTTCCAATTATAAATAGAAGATATTTTCTAAGTATAGAAAATAAAAGGAGGCATAAGTATATGCGATCATTGGAAAATCAAAGACGTATATAATGTCTAACAGAGTATTTCCAATGATCGCATATGTTGGTCTGTATAGATATACATAGTGGCGGAGAATTTATTCTCATAGCATAATATCCAGAATATATTTGTGCAAATCAATAAATAATTTACGGATCTGAGAATGTGGCATTCAAAGTGTTTGTGCTATCAATGAATGATAAGAAATCGTAGCCTTAGGCCTCAACAACCGGGAAATGACAAAAATCGGGCAGGCAGCATGGCTATGTGGGTCGCTCCCATTAGGGTGTATAATCACCTATCTAGAGAAATTCCTTTTAATTCCTTATTTTATTCGATACTGTCCCATTCGGGAAACGGTTGCTGATCCCAAACGTTGGTGATATACATTCGATACACTCAAGCGAAATGAGTGGTCAGTCATGTGTGGGCCAGGTTACAAGACGTTCTTGTTGAACCCAGTGTATTCCTCTCTACAGATACAATATCGGAAGGTGGTCCCATACCTTGTCATAGTCGGAATCCAATCTCCAATAAGCGCCCTGCGTTTTTAAATTTATATTATATATGGAGCGTGAGATGCAAGCGTTCCGCTAGATTCTATTTATTTGATGTAGACATTATTATAATATCACTTGATTTGATATCAAAGATATTTTGGGTTATCGTAAGGTAAAAGCCATCCGTGTTTATTTTTGGATCGGTCTTACGATCATCATTTCTTTCGAAAGGATATTGAAAGTTAAACAAATGGTTGGAGTTTACTCACACCAGTCCTATGAATGACCCAGAGTTTATTTTGTTTGTTTTCCCTAAACTCTTGGGTGCCCAAATTTTGGACGGACAGTCAAGTAGTCGGGATTTTTTTCAGATTCACTTGGAAGAGCTGGAAGCAAGAGGTTTCACCAGTTAGCTATAGACTATCATATTTCCGCTGTGTACTATGTTGTATTTGGAAACAGGTGTTTATAACTGTTCCAGAAATAACTGTTGTGCTCTGATGATGGTATGTATATAAAGTTACTGATTTGTATTTCAAAAGTAATGTTATTTAATATATTTTATTCGTTCCGCTGTGAGATTTGTGTTCTTTGTCTTTCTTCTATTCTAACATTTCTTTTTTTTTATTTCTCATCCTCTAACTTCTTTCTAATAATGATTCGTATTTCTGTGATATTTGGGTTAGATGTGTGGTGTTATTAGGCAACTCTGATTGTACGGATTTGCGGGCTGTTACAGTTGGTATTAGAGCTTAGGTTGAGCGAATACCTAGGCTTTGGGTGGCATGTGCCCATTAGAGATAGGGTCAATAGTACCCTAAAATGAGTTGAGTGTATATATACAAGAAAGCGTATTTGTAGATTGATATAAAATTTGTTTTATATTGTGTTGGCTAGTCTGTTGAGTGGTTTATGAATTCTGATCGAATCGTGGGACACCACAAAGTCGATAGGAATTTCTAAACACTTGAACAGAGAAATTCTACATGATAATGTTTTAAAGTGGGTAAATGAAATAATTTTACCCAAAATTCTATTTTTTATATAGAAAGGATTATTTCTTCGAAATTATAATAAATGAATGTGTTGGATGTTATTATTATAATCAGATGAAAAAAATAAAAAAATAAAAATTTGAAATGGTTATGTATAACCAGTTATAATTTATATAAGAATCAAATATATACAAATGAGAAGAATTAAAATTGAATTCAAACTAGAATTTGGAATTTAAATCCTGGGAAGTTGAAAAATATTTTTCAAAGTATATTAAATTAATATAGATTTGTTTTGGAAGGAGTTTTGAATAAAAATCATTTCGGATGAATTTTGAAAGTGATAAAGCACTGAACTCACTCTATGGCTGGGAAATAATTCAGATGATGATCGCGACATCATCAGTATTCATTTTCGAGTTTCTAAGTGATGGATTGCTACCTTAGAAAAGTTTTTGATGGAAATTTGTTTGAAAGAAAACAAATAGCTTGGAAAAAATCAAATGTTTTGAATTGGAAATGGTTATATATATATATATATATGTGTGTGTGATTTCGAAAAGATTTGAAATAAAAACCTGGGAATTTGAATTTGGAATTTAAATTTAACCTAAGAAATTTAAATGGGTCAAAGTGGATAAATTGATAAAAATCAATTTGAGTGGAATTAAATGGAATATGAATCCAATGTAAATATATTGGTTATAAGTCATTCGAATTGAATGAATGTAAGCTTATATGGTGTAAGACATAAATAAAAATAGTAAGTGTTATTGTAACTAAATTTTTTGAAATATAAAATAATGAGTTTCAACATAAGTGAGTTTTGAAGAGTAATGGGTTTGAATCATTTTTCCAACCCTAGTAATTTTGGGGACGAAATTCTTTTAAGGGGAGAAGAATGTAACGACCCGGATTTTTTGAACAGTTTATTTTAAATATTTAATATGGTTTTAAATATTGAATTAGTATAATAAATGAATTTTATATTTAGCTATTGATTTAATAATCTATTTTGATTTAATATCGAATATATTAAATTATCGAAATACGAAATATAGTTGAAATCGAAGTTAAATATGGAGTGAAAAACAATTTAGATGACCGGTATAAATTCTATTTGAATATAGACGACGATAGTAATAATTTATTATCGAAAAATTTATTTGTTTGAATTTTATTTATATAATATCAATTTAATATGGTTATTTTATATATACGTTCAAATTAAATTTTAGAATATCTTCTGTTGAGTTCAAAATAGTGTTGTAGCATTAGAACGTCCGTTCTTACGTTGAAATAGCGGTTCGTAATGTTAAGCGATGAACCCCGATATATTTTAAACGGATAAGCTTAAAGTCGAATCAGAAATAAAATCAGAATCTATTTAAATTAAATAAAAATCGCTTTATATCGAATCGTATTAAATACGAAATCAACTCGAAGTCAAAACAAAATCAAATCAAATAAATAAATGTCGTTTTCAGTTGTACTTAAAGCCACCCTAAGCTAAGAAATTTCATCAGCCTACCTTGTACCCTCCATATGCTACTCCTTCTCCCTAAAGTTTTATCTTCACCTATTTAAACACAAAGACCCTTTTTCCTTTCTCTTATTTGTTTTGTTCTATTTCAAAGTTGAAATAAAACATCTGCCTCAATTCTTCTTCAAAGGAAATCAAAACAAAAGGGGAAAAAGACTCTGCTCTCGTTCATTCAAAAATCGAAGCCAAACGTATTTCTAAAATCCATTTCGGATTCAACGTTTGGTTCAAAAGGGCTTCAACCCCTGTTCTCAGCTCTGTCGCGATGGAGTATCGGGTTGGTCAATAATTCAAGGGTGAGCAAGGGGTTGTCGTTGATCAGAGGTTGCGCGGTTCGAGGTAGCGTTGAGTTATTGGGGCCCGGAAGGATTCGCGTTTCAAGATATGATTTTCGAAGTTAAACTAAGGGCCGGAGACACTCGCGGCTTTCGAAAATGGCGGAGCTCGTGTTCTTTGCAACTGAATGGTGGAGTGCGAAGTGAGGATTGGGTCATGGATTTTGCTGAGTTATCGATGGGGTGTCTGAGTTCTGGAGTTCGACATTAGATTGGGGAAGAAGGATCGACATTAGGAAATTAAGTGGTGGTTGTTGTTTGGGATTCAAAGGGGGGTGATGAGGAAGATAAGGCTGTCAGTATGTTTGGCAAGGGAATGGAGAGTAATGATTTGGAGTTTTTGGCATTTGGAGATTTCATATGGTTCCTGGTACTGTTCGAAGTAAACCGAAGAAGAAAGCGAGTAGCTCAAAAATTCCAATAGCAATAACATTTGGATCGACAGAAGAAATGGTTATTGCCGATCAAACTTCGGTCAAAGTGGGGTAGGGAAAATTCCAGTAAACATTAAGGGCTTGTGTGTGTATATCCAGGAAAGGAATTTAAGGTAATTATTAAGTTAAATAAATTTTGTGTTTAAATCCATTAGTTATGTATATACACATATATATAGTCTCGTTAAAACTAATGAATGTTATATTAAATATATACAAGATTTCTTCGAATGGAATCAATCGAAAATTCGTAGCTGCGACGATACAACATTCAATGGGATCGCATAACGAAAATCGCGGTGAGTAATTCTCACTCAAAATTTTTATTTAAATTATTTTTATCATTAAAAAAAAACTTGTTGGTTGTTTTGGTTGCATTTAAATATTACTGTGGCTATTATACATATATATTAGTTATATAGGAATGATGTTTGTGGCTATTATATATATATATACATATATTGGTGATTGGATAGTTCCCGTAGTGTCATTTGCGGATGCCCGCAGTATCATTAACGGATGACCCTATACGCCCCACACTATGATAGTGGATGACCTTCTATACCATGATATCCTGCCTCGAAGCAGGATAGGTATTATATATGTGACTAACGTCTGTGGATGCTGGAAAACAGGTTGGAGGGATCCAACTGGATTCCTCAAAAATATTATTATTTGTTTGTTTTCACATATATTTTCATATATGATGTGTTGGTTGATAATTGAGTGGTTTGATTGTTTAAATATCACTAGGGCCAAAATGTTGATATATAAAAATATTGTGAAAAGGATATTTGAGATTTAAAAGGGGAAATATATTTTTAAAAATAGAAATTAAATTTTTAATGAGCTATAGGAATATTAACTTGTTTTGAACAATTATTGAATTTATAAACATTGTTTATAAATTAAATAATGCAAAGAATTGAAATGAATTTATAAACAGTTTTTATAAATGTAGTGGAAAAATTATCATTGGATAATTTGAATATTTAAATTCAAATGTGAATTTAAAAATAGAAATGGGGCATTTTAAAGAAATAAACGATGGAATTTATTCTGATGTTCAGAATATAAATTGAACTAAAATAAATCCGTAAGGATTTATGATTTTGAATTCGATTAATTCGAATTTATTTAAATAGAAGTTAAATTGAATATGAAAATAAATTGGGTGTTATATATATAAGTTATTATAAATAAAAATTTCCAAAATAAGATTTTGGTTATAAATAGATTTCGAAATAGACTTGTTTAAATATAAAAAAAGGAAATTTATAAAATGGTGTTTATAAATATAATGAATTAATTATCAAGAGATAATTTGAATATTTAAATTCAAATATGAATTTAAAAATAGAATTTGAAATCATTCGAAAGGGAACAACGGTTTTATTCCGAAATTTGGGATATCAAAGGGATGGAGTTTCAAATAGAAATTTGAAAAGGGAACTTGTTTAAATAAATGAAACAAGAAAGTTGAATTTATAAATAGTGTTATAAATTTGGTGAAATAAATTATCATTTGGATAATTTAAACCATTTAAATTCAAATAGGAATTTAAAAGTAAGCTAGGAAGTGTTTTGAAACAAAACGATTGATTATATTTCGGAATTTGGAATATAAGCTGAATTGAGAAAAATTCAACGGGTTAATAATTGAAATTCGATTATATCGAATTTTATAAATAATTTATTTATAAAAGAAATTGGAATTAAATATAGAAGATCGAAATATAAATAAATATACTACCGAGTAAGGAAAATCGACCATTATAGATAATCGAAAATATTATGTTGAATTGGGAAAAATTGATTTGATATATATTAAAAATATACTAGAATGGATTTGAAATTATTATAAACGAAGTTTAAACGTTTGTATATATTAATATAATTAAACGAACTCGCCGCAGCGCGACAGTTCGTAAATTGGCGTTTCGAACTTAAATTGAGTGTATAGAACTCAAATTAAGTCGGAATTCTTTGAAACAAGAATCGTCAGGACCGTTGGAATAATAGTTCTCTAATGGAAGAGAAAATTCTGAATTTCGTCGTATATATTTTGAGTTATGTCAAAATCAAATTTTCAGAAAAACAACGCCATAACCATTTAAAAACCATAATGGTTTATTTAATTTTATAAAAGGATTTTAAGTGAATAAAATCCGAATTTCTATTTAGAAAATTTCAGATTTGAGTTGTAAAATAAGTATGAATTCAAATGGAGTAAGTAAACTGACTTTTGAAAAAAAAATCAGATTTTTAATTGTTGAATTGAATTAACAAATTTGAAGAAAAAAATTAGTTAATGAAATTTGAAATTGAAATTGAACTTTGGATCAGAAAAGGGGATTGTAAATTCATATTCGAAATTGAATATGGAATTTGATTTGAAAATGGGATTCGAATGGTAACAAGCGAGTTAAAATATATTTGAACGTGAATGTTCAAGTAGAAAAAAATGAAATGAGCAAACGAGCTGATTAAAGAATAAATTAGCGAACCGAGTTAAAATGGCCAGATTGAGTTGGAATAAATTAGGAGTGGAAGTATATGGGTTAGACAGGTATGGAATGAAGTGTATGAAGATTATAATTGAAATGCCCGACAAAAAGGTACATGTTTATATTCCATATGAGGTTTTATGCGCCGAATCGGCAAGCCACTTGGATTTTTGATTTTCTTTTTGAATGGAAAGGGCCTAGAGAGGCGAGTTGAGGTTTGAACTATTTGCCGGTACAAAGGAGGTTATGGCGAAATTTTCCGGAAATTTAGGGAGTTAGAATATTTTTAAGAAATGTTGATAGTTAGAAATCAATGTATCGATATATATAGAATCCGATAAGGAAACGAAATCAAAAATAGAATATTGTAAACAAAAAGGAAATCTTTAAATTAGATTTGTTAAAAATACAACGCAAACCATATACATGTCTTTAAAATGAATAACTAGTTTTATAGTGTTGTTTATTCAAGGTAAGTGGTCTTGTCTGTTTTGAAGTTAACGATGTTTTCAGTCAAGGTCTGAGTGGTAGTTATACCCTAACTTGATTGATCCGATAAATAATAAGATCTAGTCTCGAAGAGAAATGTTTGAATAAGAGTTAGTTGAATGCAGTGTTTTGGGTCGTTGTAACGATGTTTTAAACAACATTTATTTTAACCCAAGGAAGTGGAATTTTGGAAATATAATAAATAAATATTTCTTGAGTGTAGAAATGAACGAGTGTGAAAGGGATAAGTAATTGGAATGTTTTCCAGTTATAAATAGAAGATATTTTCTAAGTATAGAAAATAAAAGGAGGCTATATATGGAAATGTTTTCCAAATAGCGTAAAAGGGCAAGATGATTGTTGAAAATATTTGGTTAACAAATATTGATAAGGAAATGGAGAAGTGTTTTAATTAATGAAATACTAACTAAGAGGCCTAGTGATTTGATTGATGGATGAATGTTTGTTTATTTTTCTTTGATAGTTAAATAACTGACTATCGAAGTGTTTGCCAATATCGTTGTCAATATGGAGAGTCCGGTTGGACTATTATCCGTGAACCACTCTGTATTGGCAGTAACGTTGTGAATCAGATTATATGAAGATAATCAAAGACGAAGTAAAGTGCAAGGAATTTTCTATTAATGGAAATCGTGCCTTCGGTTTCGTTCAGTCCTAGAACGAAGTGTATGGACGAATGTCTGACAGAGTATTTCCAATGATCGTACATGTTGGTCTGTATAGATATACATGGTGGTGGAGAATTTATTCTCTTAGCATAATATCCAGAATATATTTGTGCAAATCAATAAATGATTTACGGATCTGACAATGTGGCATTCAAAGTGTTTGTGCTATCAATGAATGATAAGAAATCGTAGCCTCAGGCCTCAACAATCGGGAAATGACAAAAATCGGGCAGGCAGCATGGCTATGTGGGTCGCTCCCATTAGGGTGTATAATCACCTATCTAGAGAAATTCCTTTTAATTCCTTATTCTATTCGATGCTGCCCCATTCGGGAAACGGTTGCTGATCCCAACCGTTGGTGATATACATTCGATACAATCAAGCAAAATGAGTGGTTGGTCATGTGTGGGCCAGGTTGCAAGATGTTCTTGTTAAATCCAGTGTATTCCTCTTTAGAGATACACTATCGGAAGGTGGTCCCATACCTTGTCATAGTCGGAATCCAATCTCCAATAAGCGCCCTGCGGTTTTAAATTTTATATTACTTATGGAGTGTGAGATGCAAGCGTTCAGCTAGATTCTGTTTATTTTATGTAGACATTATTATAATATCACTGGATTTCATATCAAAGATATTTTTGTTATCGTAAGGTAAAAGCCAACCGTGTTTATGTGCCGATCGGTCTTACGATCATCATTTCTTTCGAAAGGATTTTGAAAAATAAACAAATGGTTGGAGTTTACTCACACCAGTCCCATGACTGACCCAGAGTTTATTTTGTT
This sequence comes from Allium sativum, assembly GCA_030737875.1. Classification (NCBI taxonomy): domain Eukaryota; kingdom Viridiplantae; phylum Streptophyta; class Magnoliopsida; order Asparagales; family Amaryllidaceae; genus Allium; species Allium sativum. The sequence continues at coordinate 888,368,774 of CM060916.1, read as the reverse complement.
TGTTTTCCCTAAACTCTTGGGTGCCCAAATTTGTACGAGCAGTCAAGTAGTCGGGATTTTTTTTCAGATTCACTTGGAAGAGCTAGAAGCAGGAGGCTTCACTAGTTAGCTATAGACTATCATATTTCCACTGTGTATTATGTTGTATCTGGAAACAGGTGTTTATAACTGTTCCAGAAATAGCTGTTGTGCTCTAATGATGGTATGTATATAAAGTTACTGATTTGTATTTCAAAAGTTATGTTATTTAATATATTTTATTCGTTCCGCTATGAGATTTGTGTTCTTCGTCTTTCTTCTATTCTAACATTTCTTTCTTTCTATTTCTCATCCTCTAACTTCTTTCTAATAATGATTCGTATTTCTGTGATATTTGGGTTGGACGCATGGTGTTATTAGTCAACTCAGATAGTATGGATTTGTTGGCTGTTACAGTCAACCATCGTCTCAGTATTGGGGTCAATTTCTAGTGCAACTTCACCTTCTCTAGCGCATTTAGTTTCATGAACCGAATCTAAAACGTTGCCTTCTATATCAACCTTCTTAGTTTGCTCAGATTTTGTTTCTGATCTAGGATTCAGAGAGGCATCTCTTTTCTCAACTAGTTCAGTTGGAGCCAGAAGACCCTTACCCTCACATTGGTTAAAAGTTTCATCCTTATTAGAAGCCATGTTCGATGGCGACATACTACCACCAACAGGCCCCAACACTTTTTCAAAGCAGGATCAATAGTTGGGTCCTGGTTAATAATTTGGTCTTGAGTCTCATTACCGCAACCAGAAGCACCAGTGTATGTGCCCGTGGGATTAGACTTGGGAGTTGGAGGCCCTCCTTTAGAGGAAAATTTTCTCAAAGGATGGAATAATTCATATTGGCGGAGGTTGCCTCAGCAACTAAAACTTTCCTACTTTTCTTAGCCTCGTCGACTGCTTTCATGGTTTCAAATACGGCTTTGAGTGGGGAAGATGCCTGGTTATCCTTAATTGGAGCCGGGACAACTGAAGTTAAGGGGAAAAGTTAAAAGGGACTGTTATTTAAATAGTGTTAAAACTACCCACAGAATGTGTTTACCTCCTTCTATCCAATTCCCGCGAAATGTTTCAGGACAACGGACGAAGAAAAACTAAGTTAAATACCTCGAAAAACTTTCTGGTAGAAAGGTTTTAAGTCTACGATTCCTTGCACCCTCAACATGCACGATATATGAGGTGTCTTTCCATTTCCTAAATGAGCAAATATTGCAAATCTCTGAAAAAGTCGGTTCATGCTCTTTAACTTGCATCTAGTAAGATAGTATAACCATTCAGATGAAGTTGAAAAGGAGGGATGGCTAGATGGTTCAGGATTGTTTCTATGAAAGGGTTAAAGGGAGTAACACCAGCTCCTTCTACAATATAACGATTCACGATTACATATCCCGCTGGGGGTTGATCTGCAAATACACCCTTATTTAGCAAAAGTGCATCTGTGATAGGGATCCCAAATTGGCTACATAATTTTTTTGACGGCAAAGGTAGTGAATCTAAAGATTCACGCCTAGAAATATTATAGCATAGAGTTCAGTACATAGATAATAACATCATTTACAAGCGAACCAAAACAACCATACCCTGACGCAGCAGGTAATACAAGCCAAAACAATACACATCATACTTAAGATACATCATATATATGGTAATAATACGACATACATAGCTACTTAACCACTAATGCGTCTGCATTTGCGGTCATGAACACGTGCTGCGATAGTGTCCACAAACTTCTCCTTCTCCATACCTGCCCACAGATGAACATACTTAAGAATGACATAAATAGTATTATCAGCCGATTTCATCTTGAATTTGAACTTCCTAGAGTTTCTCTCGTGCCATAATAACCAAGTGTAGGCGAAGTTTAATAAAACAAAAAGACTCCTTTTGTGTGTGTTATCTAGATTTGGTAAAATGTTTAACCAAAAATCATGTTGGTCCTTGATTAAATCCATCCAATTTAGATCTAAGTTAAGGAAAACAAGGCACTTCGTCCATACATAGAAAGCATAGTCACATTTCCAGAACACATGCTTGTAGTCTTAATCCACCTCATCGCAAAAAGCACAGCCACCATTGACAACAAAACCCTTACGCCTCAAGCTGCAAGAAGTATTCAATCTATCATGTATCACAATCCACATAGGTATCTTAACTTTTAGCGGCACCTCCTTAATCCCCCACATTCTCTCAAACTCCAATCGTCTTAACCCCACAAAGTTCATCAGTTTGTAAACACTTCTAACCCAAAAAACATCCTTGCCCCCATCGGCCAACCATACAAATTCATCTTTATCATCTGTTAACTGGACATTTTCTAGCCACAAGTATAACTGACATAGTTGTTGCAAAGCAGCTCCAAAAACGAATCTGCAAAAAGAGAGTCTCCACTTAAAGTTTGTGGCCGCTGAGTTATACATGTCTCCCACTGTACAGTTTTTGTTACAAGCAATATCAACGAGCTCTCTCAATTCGTCTTTCAAAGGTATAGGCAGCAGCCAACAATCGTACCAAAATGAGATATTCAACCCGTTCCTCACCACCACCTTAGTTCCTATCTTAACCCAATACGAAAAACACATAACCCCTTGCCAAAAAATAGAGCAGTTAGACCAGTCTCTATTCCAATCAAAATTACCCCCATAGTAAGCATTTGTAATCCATTCTTTCCATAGAGCCTTTTTTCCACCTAACATCATCCATAGCCATTTGCAAAGAAGTGCAGCGTTCATGTCTTTCAAATTAAGTACGCCTAAACCTCCCTGATCTTTGGATTTGCAAACCTGGTGCCATGAAATAAGACAACTCAATCTTTTAGTCTCCTTCTCACCCGTCCAGAAGAAATTCCTTCGCATGGCGTCAATTTTGTCAATGACCCATCCTGGACATCTGAAAAATGAGAGCCAGTAAAGTGGCAAGGCGGAGAGAACTGAATTAACCAACACCAATTTGCCCGCTCTAGACAGAGAGCCGCCCTTCCATCTAGCCAGCCGTAAATCAACTTTTTCAATAAGATGTATCCAATCCTTCTTGAACGGCTTTTTTGGTCTAATGCACATCCCCAGATAATTCAGAGGGAAGTTGTCCGCCTTACAGTTGAGCATTACAGCACAGTTCTTCGACAACTCCTCATTACAACCCAAAGTGAAGACACTACTCTTGTGGAAATTGATTTTCAAACCTGATAAACTCTCAAAAGCATACAACAAAAATTTAAGGGTAGCAATGTATTTATAATCAGGTTTACTAAAAATGATAGTGTCATCAGCATAGTGTAAAGAATTGATACTGCCCACCACATGCTCATCCCCAAAGCTCTGAATCAGCCTATTAGCACCATAAACTTTCAGAATACGAGAGAAAACATCAGCCACCAGGTCAAATAGGAGAGGGGACAGAGGGTCTCCCTATCGTGAACCTCTCTTAGAATAAATGGTACTACCCGCAGTCCCATTCACACAAATATTGGATCTGCTTGAAGCCAAAATAATAAGAATCCAGTTGGTCCACCTACTCGGGAAGCCCCTTGCATTTAGAACATCAATTAAAAATCTCCAATCGACTGTATCAAAAGCCTTAGCAAAATCCAATTTGATGATTGCACATGGGGCATTATATCTATCACAATAAGAGATAACTTCCCCAACCAAAGCAGCGCCATCCAAAATAAACCTGCCTCTAATAAAAGATGTTTGAGAGTGGTCAATTAAATCATCCAACTTATTTTTAAGTCTATTACCCAAAACCTTCGTGATCAACTTGAACGTGCTATTCAACAGACTAATAGGACGAAAATCTAAAGCAGTGACATTTCCTTCTTTCTTGGTATCAAGACTACATTTTCGTAACTGAGCAGCTCAAGCCTAATGTTACCATCATAGAGTTCGTCAAACAACCTTAAAATATCCTTCTCCATCATGTTCCAATATTTTTTGAGAAAGAAGTTAGGAAACCCATCAGGCCCAGGTGCCTTATCTCCAGGCATTTCATCAAGAGCAGCCAAGATATCTTCTTCAGTAAAAGCACTCTCGAGGTCATCGAGATTAACATCAGAAGGATAGAGCTTCTTCCAGTCCACTGTGCATCTGTTTTCAATCCTCTCCCCAAATATGCTTTTGTAAAACTCAGTGAAAGTATTACTCAGTTCCCTTTGATCACAAATTTCTTCACCATTCTTCCAAATACTGCTTATCAAATTCGTCCTCCTTCTTCCGTTGGCAATTCTATGAAAGTAGCTTGTATTCCTATCTCCTTCCTTGAGCCATTGTGTTCTAGATCTTTGTCTCCAGTAAATCTCCTCTTGATCAATCACCTTCATGAGCTCTTTCTCTTTCTCTGTAAGCAAAGACTTTTCCTCCTCATTTAAACCCCCCATCTGCTCCAGAATGTTGAAGCCCAGGATATCTTTTTCAAGCATTACTTTTTTCATCTTAATATCACCAAACACCTCTTTGTTCCATTTAATCAAGAACCTACGTAACAACTTCAATTTCCTACATATATTTCTAGTAGCATCCCCACTTTCTCCAAAACCACCCCATTTGCTCTTAATCATCTCATCAAAATTATTCTCCAAGCACCACATCTTTTCAAATCTGAAAAAAACTTTTCTTTTAACCGAATCTCCTGTGTCCAAAATAATTGGACAATGGTCAGAAATAATCGAAGATAAGCCCTTCTGAAAAGTGAGAGGATGTACATCTTCAAAAGCCGTATTGATGAAAAAACAATCCAATTTGACTAGAGTAGGTGGAGTTCTACCATCACTCCAAGTGAATCTTCTATTATTCAAGGGAAGGTCAATTAAAGCACACTCATGTACAAACATCCTAAAATCCTCCATATCACCCAAATGGTTACTCCTACTATTGTTTCTCTCGAAGTCGAATCTAGTAACATTAAAATCACCGCCAATCACCCAAGGTCCATACGACAAATTATAAAACTCCATTCCTTCACTCCACAAAGTCCTCCTTTCCACTCTAGTGTTTGGGCCATACACATTGGATATGAAATATAACACTTTACTTTTTCTACACTCCAGCGCAACATGAAGACAGTGACATTGTTTGATCTCTTGTTTGAAAGACCAAAGATTACTGTTCCACCCAGTAAACAAACCTCCAGCACTCCCCACAGCAGGGATGAAACACCAGGAATCAAGGACACCTCAACCCAAGCATTCAAAAACATTATCCCCTGGATTTTCAAGTTTAGTTTCTTGCAACAACACAATATTGGGACTATTAGACTTTAGATAGTTTTTGACTCTAAGACACTTATCAAAAGTTCCTAGGCCCCTAACATTCCATGTTATAATAATCATGGTACAACATTTGCCCTCTCTAATTCCTTACTTTTAATGTCATTAATTACTTCATCATTTAAAAAGAGCCCATAATTTCTTGCTAATTCATGCATTTTATCGTATGATAATGAATTTAGCAAAGCAGGAACATAAATGCTACCTTCGCCTTCAAGCGGATGGTCCAAGCTCATAGCGCTTCTGCGCAGCATCACCACTCCATTTAGATCTCTTTTTCCTCTGGATATGATCCTCCTTGTTGATGAGCATTCTCCAGAGTTAGCAACCTCCTTGCCTTTGCCTTTGGTGTGATCACCAGCATCATTAAGATCCATCGACTTTTCAGCGTTGTCTCCATTTATTGAATTACTATCTCTCAGTTCTTCATCGACATTCACATTCCCCTGATTAAGCACCTTTCCCACACCCACTATGTTGCCCGCAACATCAAATCCAACTTGAATACCATCTTCGTAAATCATAATCTGATTTCCCGCGTCTCCTTCAGCTCCCATTCTTACTTCAGAGGAAATTCTGATTGGATTATCTGAACCTCCATCATTAATATTAGTTTCATCATTAACCTCCTCGCCCCCATCATTATCCGCGTAACCAACAGCGTTCCCATCAGAACTACCATCATCATCAGACTCGTCATCAGTATTTCCATCTTTCACACCTTCATCCTCATCCTCATGACCCCCATCTACATCTCCCGCATTACCCCCATCTACATCTCCCGCATTACCCCCATCAGAGCCATCATCAGACCCATCAGCATCCACATCATTCCTCTCTCCACTTTCAGATCTAGCAATGTTGATACCCCCCACCTGTCTTGTGGTATAAGATAAGACTTTCAACTTCCCATCACTACCCGCCAAGAAAACTCGTTTCTTAAAGTTCGACACCTCACTAGTAGGAAAAGGCTCTCCGTCATTGCTCCTCTCGATCAGAACATTATGGAGAAAACCCTCAACAGGTATCCATCTTGAAGTAGGAAGGACAAGCGGTTCATCTACTAATAATTCAGCCTTCAAACATGTAAAATCAGGTACATGCAACGCCCTGTATTGCACCCTGTTCACCTCTCTGATCTCCGCCAAGGCGGTCTTCAACACTTTTATCTTTCTACAGACCACTGGAGCATGCTTGATCAAAACACACTCACTCATCTTTTCCTTCTTGGTGCAACCAATTTCAGGGGAACACCTTCTCAATTGCAAAGATCCTTCATTTAGTCCAATAGCAAATCTCCAATCGTTTGTTGTCAGTATATGAGATGGAAATTTGACAATGAACTTATCACCCATCTTTCTAACAATCCAATTCCAGTAAGGAGCCCTATATCCAAATCTATTTTTGAGAATCTGCTCCATCTGAATCATTGAGAAAGATCCACGCTCAATTGAAATCACAACCATCGATCGCACCCAAAAGAATTCCTTCGGGAAATTTGTTGCTGAGATTGGCGTAGGGTTATTTGAATTCGCCATTTTTGGAGGAAACTGAGATGATGCCTTACAATTAAAACCCTTATGGCCAGTTTTACGGCACTTAAAGCATACCAGAGGACGTCGACACGAACGCGCCCAATGATCATTAGATCCGCATCTGAAACACCCATTATTCGATTTAACGTTTTTGAGAAAAGAGCCATAATTATTACGGTTTTTGGACGATGATTCGTAATTCGTGCCCCGAGGATTATTTGGAAAAGTGTTTATACTTTTGGATCTAATATTAAAAAAAGGATAACGCTTTACAGCTGGACGTAGAAGAACGTCCAAATACATAGGGGGAGGATCCTTGTCCTGTCTGCCGTTGTCTGTATTCGGATTAGCATTATGATTAGCTAACGATGATGTTATGGAAGAGAAAGAATTTTTTAATTCGAATTTCGAATTCTCCAAGATAGATCTGAGAGACGCCATTTCAAACACACAAATGTGATTTTTATTGTTAAAATAATTTCCAAATTGGCTACATAATTGTTCAAAATGCTCCTGATCAAGCGTGGTAGAATGCCTTTCTGTCGGAAGGTTACTGATTGGAATAGGATTTGGAAAATTCTAGGGGCCTGCTTCTGGCATAGAAGTATCAATTGGAGCAGATGATGTACCTTCAGTATGAGCAAGTGTTTTTTGCCTAGTGGTCATTCTACAAAAAACGACCTTGTTTATAAGTGAATCATAGATGGAAAACAAGTTCAAAGTCATGTTGAGAAACCGAACTACAAAAGGCACAAAGATCTAAGGTTTAAACTCGGGTGCTAAAATCTTAGGTCGTCTAAGATCCTTAAAAGCTTAGGTCGTTCTATGAGCCTAGGTCATTTTGTGAACCAAGCTTAAGTCCATTGTAATGACCTAAGCTAAATTCATTTTAGCAACCTAAGGTGCAAGTTTGGGGTAACGACCCAGGGTCTAGCTCATGAAATTTAAGCCTGCAATAACAATGCAATCCCCAAAATTCTTCGCGGTCTAAAACATAAGTGCATGATAATGATGAGGAAATTTAATTCGAACGATCTTAAGCACCCTTTATCGCTTAAGCTAAAAATGTTGTGTGTGTGCAAGTAAGAAATTTCATCAAAAGTAAGCTGCACAAACATTTGCTATTGTTTAAAAGCAGGAAAACAGGATGAGTTATATGCATTCCAGCACAAAGTTTAAAGCAACTTGTTCAAGGCATTTAGATCATTCTAACCAACCTTAAGTGTTTGGGTCGTTCTGTCTAATTTCAGGCTCTAGGCCATTCTGTACAACCAGAAGTTTTAGGTTGCAATAACAATCCAGTTCCTTGGGTCATCTTTCTATTTCTAAGTCTTTAGGTCGTGAACGACCTAAAGCTTTAAGTTAAAAACAACCCCAAGCTATGGATGGAAACAACGACCTAAGGCCTTGAGTTATTATAACAACTTAGAGCGAGATCACTATCCAAGGCCTAAGGTGATTATAGTGACCTAATCAAGGGTATTCCCTATAAGCTGCTAATGTACAACAATCCAAAACAATCAACAAATATGATTCAACAGTTAAAGAAATGATAAGGTATGAATTTGCAAATTAGGGTCATTAATAAGCAATAAAATCATGCAAAATCATCATTTCGGCGTACTCATCATTTATCAACAAAGGCATGATCGAATTACAAGAATTTGTAAGTTCCACAACTACTGACAACATCGAATTCGATCCAAGACCATCATAAATAAACAACAATCCTCGAAACCAATTCGAAGTTTAAAATCGAAATAAAACCTGAATCCTGGAGCTTTGAATTCGAATAGCTTGATTGTTGGTTTGGGCTTTGATTGGTTGAGAGTAGAATCGTTAAAGAGATCAAATTTGTTGAAATTTAAATTGCTGGAAGAATCAATGGTACTCTGAATCGAAGATTGCTTCAGAACATCGGTTGGAATTTGACCACAATAGCCACCATTAACGTGCTTTTGAATCATCTGTGGAAGAAGTATAAGGGTTCGGCGGCCTAAAGCGATATATAAAGAAGACGGTGAAACGGGCCAAACCTGAAAGGCCCATGACGAACCAGTTGATGCAATGAGCTAGCTTGTGTGAGTAAGATTCGGACTAAGAGCCCACGAATGACCTAAAATATAAAGACCCATAACCACCTAATACTTGGCACGACCTTAGGCTTAACGCAACCCAAACGTCGCATATGAAGATTTACGACCTAACATTGTTAAGATTGACTAAGTCGAAGCTCATATGATTTTCAATACATACAAACTTTGAGGGCACATGTTAATCCATGAAATATGGCACAAAAATGATAAATGTGGTTAGTTCACCCCCATGAAAGCAACAATAGGTCATAAGCCTCTAGGCTGTGGAGTTAGCATAGCTTTCGGGTTCTCCTCAAATTTGTCTTGCTTCAATGCTTCAGGACATTCTGCTCATTTGGGTCATTATGGCTATTTGGGTCATGCGAAGACTTAAGTTCTTGGGTCACTCAAGGTTTAAAGCATGCCATATCTTCTTAGCTCGTCAGGACTCCAACCCGCAAAGCTCCAGGGTCGTCAGCTCTTCAAGTCCTAAGCCGGCCCTGCCTTGCTTCAGCTCATGCCACTGTGACTTAGCCTGCTCCGCATTGCTTTAACCTGCTCCGCCTCGCCTTAGGTCGCACCACGTAATGCTCGAAGCCTTTGGATTGTTGAACGCGGGAACATGAAGTTATAGGTCACCCAACAACCTAAACGAAATACGAGATAATTACAAAACTGCCACCTGGCCTAAATTCTACCTATAAATACCCCCCTCATTCCTTCATTAAGGGGGACCAAATGTTATGACCCCGAAGGGCTGTCCAATTATTTTCTAAGAATTTCTAAGTGATTTTCATCACTTTTAACACCTTCAATTGAAGATCAAACATGAAGTACATCATGAGATCAACCAAAAGTGATTAAGCATCTTAGAGATCAAAGATTCTCCACCATTCTCCTTGCATATTATGGAATTCACTTATTTCTCCACTGATTTCTGTTGATCAAAGTGATGTGATTATGTAAAGAACAATATGAATGTACTTTTGAGTGATCGTAGACTTGTAACTCTGGAATTGATAATGGAAACTGCTATTAAAGTGGACGTAGGTCTTCCTTAAGATCAAACCACTATAATATTTGTGTCTCTTTACTTTTGTTGTGATTATGGCCTCTTTTCTTACCGATTGGTGAAGTGAAATTTTTGCATCTTTGTGTTGAGATCTAATTTGGATTTTAACAAATGTAGTACTGTTGTCACCTTCTACCTTCCATTTAATTCTTGCCTTACATTTAGTCGTTGAATCCTCTAAATTCTAGGCATCTTGGTATCGTTTGGTTATATAACTCCATATTAGAGTGTGCAACATTTGTAGGGTCCCTTATCATAGTTGTTTGAGTATCCTGAAGCTTGTTTCTCTAATACACGCTCTGTTTGTTTCCATCCCCATACTTCTCTTTAGCCTATTTCCTCAACTTATATTTAATTGCCTTAAGTTTGGCCTGCCAAACAAACAAGGGGTTTCCAAAAGTAGGTCACTCCTAAAATCCTCTAATAAAGTCAAGGAAGTATGGCTCATTAACCCATTTATTAAAAAATTTAAAACTAGATTTACCTCTCATGTCAAGCTCACTTAGGTGCAATATTATAGGCGAGTGATCAGATAGAAGAGGGGGCGGTTGGTTGCAAAATGAGGCAGGCCATTTTGTGAAGGAGTTGGTGTTGCAAAAAGCATGGTCAATAAGAGAGAAGGTTCTAGGTCCAAGCCTTTTTTGTTATTTCAAGAGAATGGCATACAACCACATTTGATGCTAATGGGATTAACATCATCAATGGTGTTTTTGAGAGGTATATGGCTTGTCTGATAAGTATGGAGTTGGCAACATATATGAAGGTAAGGTAAAATGAAGTTCTGTCAAGATGGTTAATGGCATGGCAGTGAATCATTTGGTTAGAGGATATAGAAGGGTTCAGTTGAATTTCAGTTGGGATAAAAAGTATCAATATTCTTCCATAAGGAGCTTCATTCAAGTTTTGCACAAATTTCCATCCAGGATTGATATATTTAGTAGCTCTTAATGTCAACTGAAGGTTGAGTTTAGTTTCCTCAATGGCAAGTACACTTAACTTATATTCAGATACCAAGTATTTACATTGATCCAACTTAGTATCATGGTGGCAGCCTCGAATATTCCACACTCCAATTGTTTTCAGCATAATAAAAACTGAAGGGGGAGGGAACCTTTCTCTTTCATACTCCTTAACGAATACATTCTAGGACTAGAATTAGGAGTGTTGAGACTTTTTCCAGTGTATGGATCAGTTGGAGGAACAGTGAGAATGAATCAATAGGAGGAACTTTGTATGCTGAAGGTGGATGGATATGAGAGTAAATGTTAAAGTTTGGTACTGTTTGAGAAATTTTGGAAGTATTAGGGTTCTCTGTATGTGTATCAACTTGCACTGAATTCGGTTGCACTGAAATTGGTTGCATTGAACTTGAATGCTCAGTTAAATTTGGGTCAAGTATGATTCGTTGGGATGTAGGGTTATGCGTGCAATCAGGAATTGGGTTTGAGATATTATGATGGAGTTGAGTATGCACATTGAGGGTATCAAGTTCAAACTCATTAAAAGCTATATCATTTTCAATTGCATTTATATCCCTTTCATTCATTGTGACTTCTGCATTCACTTCCAAGTCCTCTTTCATGTTCTCTGTTTCATTTCTTTTTTCTTCACTTCTCTCGTTCAAACTACTCTGCATCATTGTTTATTTTATAAATTTGTACAATTTGTCCTCTTTTTCTTTTTCTTCTAATATCTCGCTTTCACTTGTTGCATGATTCTTTTTTCATTAATTTTAAATGGTTGTACATTTTCCCTTTGCAGCATTTCCTTAAGAGTAGGCTTTACAAAGTCACCTAAATCATTAGGGTCCATATCCTCAAACTCTTCACTGTTCAATTCATTTTCTACATTCATATTTCCTTCTTGTTCAATCTCACCTTCCTCTAAAACATCAAAGCTATTACTTTTTTCATCTTCCTGAACTGATATTTTACTTTTGGCAACCCAAATCCCTTGTCTTCTTATCTTAACACCCTTGTTACTTGAATGTATAACATTTTTATTCTTCCTTTTCTCCACCGTATGTCATTTTTGATTATTTATATTCTTATTTAGCGGCAATTTGCTTCTTGTTTGTGCTCTCACTTCACCCTCTTTCCTTTCAAATCATCTACTACTTTCTCCTCTCACATCAGTGGGTTTACCATTCACTTTGTCATAGTTATCACTCACATGACCAAATGAGTTACATTTATTACAAATATAAGGCTTCCAAAGATATTAAAAATAGATTCTTTGCACTCCACCTTCCACAGTTTCAGTTAGAAAATCATTTACAAATTCCTTGTTTGGCTTCACTTCTATCAAACACTTTGCATGCTAAATTCTTTGCCTACTCTTGGTCATTTCATCCATACACAGAAGTTTTTCAAGCATACAACTATTCCAGTTTATACCAAAATTAGACCAAGAAAAGATAGGAATATTATAAAGCTTTACCAAAACAGGAACTGAGTGAACATTACCACATACATTACTTATCAATGGGTCGTATTGCTTGACTATGAATAGCTTATTGTTCATGATTATTGGATCAACTTGGAGAATCCTAATCCTATCATCGCTGCGTGTAAAATAAAAAAGAAACAAGACTCCATCCGATTTTACCTTAATTGAACCCTTGAGTTTCTAAATAGTATTAAGCTTTGCAACTATAGCAGTGTATGAGAGCGGTTTATCCAGGAATAACCTAACTATGTAATCACTCCAAACTTCAGTACCTGCTTCAGGAACACCGTTGATAAGCTTAAGGGTTCCATTAACAACTACAGGGGGCAGGTCAATGGGAATGTACTTCCCATCATTATTTGGTTTCCGCTTGAACGTGAAATTCCAATGACATTGACTACCATTGGTTTTGTCTTAGGAATCAGAGGTGGAAGAGGGTTGTTCGAGGACTTGGGGATTGGGTGTGGATGGAGAAGGGTCTGGAGGAATAGGCGGCGGGTCTGGAGGTGGGGATATGGTAGGTGGGAGGCTCGATGAAGCGATGGAGGGGGCAGCGATGGGATAGGGCGGGAAAGGACAAGGAAGGAGAGGGTGAGCTGACATGGGAAAATTTTTTATGATGACGAGAAATAATTAAAATATTATTGTTTTAATATTATAGTAATATAGAATATTCAATTTTGGTTTAAAATTGAATTGATGATTGAATTGTTTTTAAAAAAAAATAAAAACATTATATAAAATACGTTTTCAATGAAGTTTATTTAAATGGTTCGAATACGACGAGTCGCGCAACGACCGTTCGCGAATTTCGACCATTAACTTCAAATATACGTACAGGGAGATCCGATCGTCGGATCTTCCTGAAACGAAAAGCGTTTGGTTCGAAATGAAAATAACTTTACAATAAAAAGAAAAGTTTGAAAATCTAACGGTTAGATTTTGAGATAAATTCAAATCAAATTTTAATAAAAACAGCGCCAGTGTTGTAAATGACCTGAAATGGGTTTTTAATAAATTGAGTCGTTTTTAAATTATAAAAAATAAGGGAAAATTATGATAAATCATAATAAATGATTTGAAAGTGATTTGAACTAAATATATTTAGTTCTGGATAGTAAAAATCTATTTTTTGAAAATTAGCTATTTTGACAAAAGAAAATGAACGGTTTGAAGTTAATAATACTTCACCAAGTTAAGTTTTTCCAATGAATGGATATTAGATTTGGATGGAAATTATCTTCGGATATTTTGATATTGGATTCCGAAATTATATGGATATTGTTTGGTGAATTTGGAAGATATCAATATTGTTATTCTCTATACAGTATCTGTTGGTTTCAGAATTTGATGTTGAATATAAGTTAATACGATTTCTATTCAAAACCTTATATTTGATATCAATTTGGGTTTTTGGTTTGTCGTGAATGGTGTCTTCAACAACATTGTTCTTAAACCCAGTTGAAATGAAATTTATGGAATAAATCTTTTAATTAAGATTTAATGCAATTTTTCCAATGCGAAGTTTTCCAATTTAATAAATTAAATTGCAGTTGAATGGAAATCGATTGAGTGATAATCGAGATGATCCTCCACGGGGGAAGACCTTTACTATTTAAGAAATTTAAAAGGCCTTGTCGTTACTTCGATTATAGTATTAGTCTGATACAGAAATTTATATCGATTGTAAACTAGTATGATTTCTGAAACACCCCCCTTCGTTAAGGTCACTCACAAAGGGAATGCCTTAATTTCGGTGGAGCATTATAGATAAAAGTTGCAGATAAATTACAAGATAGACAATTAAAGCAGCGGAAAATAAATAAAACTTTATTTCATTGATAAACAGCTTGTACAAAGATTGTTTTACAATACCAAAAGTATCTTGTCTTGTTTACAAAAATAAAGAAGCATAAAATGATTTCCCCAAATAAAGCACGAGCCAGCCATAGCAGTAGAAGAGAGAGTCCAAGGCAACATGTCAAAGAATCTTCAAGCTTGGAAAGAGTAACGGTCCAAACAAACCTGAGCTATTCCCTCCCTGACTACCGGGGGGAACGGAAGAAAAGAGGTGAAAGCAAACTAGATCAGACATAAAGTCTGGTAAGTCCAGTGATTCTTAGTATTTAAACGAGGAAAAGGGTCATGACATGAATAAACTAAATATAAGACTAAACCATAGTAACAAGATAATATGGGATAAGCATGGGATATGGCAAGACAAAATGAATGTACTGATAAACTGAATGTGCTTCTACTCCTTCTCTGCTTCGTAACTACCCTGTTTATACTGATTTCTATATCTCTACACTACCTAACTGGTGTCCAAACTAGTAATCTATGATCATATGATAACGTGATCCCAATCCCCGTATTTGCGGTTGCCTTCAGGTGTACATCTATTATGGGGATTCCGTTTATTACCTAGATCTAATCTAGGGTTTACTATCGAGTGCTTACTAGATTCAACTAGGGTTTACGCTACCCAGGGCCACTGGGGTTTATGCTACCTATTGAACGCTTCTCGGATTCAGGGTTTACGCGACCTAGGTCCAACTAGGGATTATGCTACCTACTTGTATTAATTTTCTATTTTACTGTTCATGTCAAAACTAGATTTAATATTCTAGTTTACCATTTATGTCCAAAACTTGGTTTACATGCCAATTACACACTTTGCGGCCAATTAAATTCATCAACTTATACCCAAGTCTAATATGCATGTAAATCATTCACTATTATAGCCAATTTAGACTATGCCAACATATTTATAATGCCAAACTAACTTAATTAAGCTACGCCCAAATTCCCGTGCCGTAATCGTACGTATAACATGATTTCACAAGTTTCTAAGTACTCATGAAATGATACTAAAAGTATCAAAGCAATGAATATGGGATAAGCACGAGAATTGACATAAAAGAATAGCTATGCAAGAATGAACCAAATACAAAAATAATGGTTCCAATGGGTTTGATGTACATAACAGTGAATAGGAATAAACTAGACAAGTTACACCCCAAAAAAATGGGATCCAACATAATTAAGGGAATAGGCATATGTGATTTGGTCCAACATAATGCCAGTTCGAAGTACAACCTAATAGGTTAATGGGAATAGGCATAAGTCACTGACTACAATAGTTATTGGCAATTAACCACAATAGTCATGGGCAACTAATCACAATAGTTTCTTAATCAATGTCATAGGCAATAGTCTCATAGTCATAAATCTTGGTAATAGTCTCATAGTCATGAATCATATGCAATAGTCTCAAAATTAGGAATCATAGTCATAGTCATAGGCAACAGTCTTATAGTCATAGTCATATGTAATAATCGCTTTGTCATGGATCATAGTCATAGGCGATAGTTCCATGGGCAACAGTTTCATAGTCATAGTCTTTGGCAAAGTCCCATAATCATAGTCATTGGCAATTAGCCACAATAAGTTCTAGGCCACAATCGATAATCAGATCCAAAGGCACAGATAATGTTAGATTTGACATAAGCACGAATCAAAAATAATTAACTTGCAAATAGGTATAGTTCTATATTTTGATTCATTACATTCACAATTCCAATTACATGTTCAAATCTTAGGAATAACCGAACTTACAGTGATCGGTTTAGATAAGGCGATTTGCTATGATTCGAGTGACGTTACTTGAAGCGGAATGCCTATGGTCCAACTTGAAGCTTTATCTTGATTAGAATCTCCAATTTGAAGAATAACTATAACTTGTTTTAATGGAGAATAAGATTTATTTTAATTAGGATTGAGGCAGAGTACAGGCGTAATGAAGTTGTATAGAGAAAGTGAAGTTTGGGGGCGTTTGTATAGCGTAGAACTCATGAATTTGGTCCAGAAATCAGCCCGAATACATAAAAACGAATTCTGCCTCGGATCTGAAAAAACAGGGCAGGTCGACCCCCAGGTCGACCTATAGGAGGGAGGTCGACCCCCTGGTCGACCTGGGTCCTGGGCGGGAAATTTCCCGCCCAGCCCGCTTCTGGGTTCTGTTTTGAATTTTGAATTTAGTTTCGAGCTGTTTTCTTTATTTTGAATTTCTAAAACTTCTGAAGGCTATAACTTCTTCATACGAAGTCCGATTTACGCAAACTCGGACTCTATCTCAAGCAGAATTCCAAGACGAACGCAATGGAATAAACCATTTCCCTTAATTCTTCTATAAAAAACTAAGTATACTTTGATTTGTTACATTAACGTTTACAGAAAATACGGGGTGTTACAATTTCCGTGAAAATTCTGTTTTGGAATGGAAGTTGATTTTGGGTTTATCGTGAACGATGTTTTAAATAACATTTGTTCTTTAATCTAGTTAAACACATGATTAATTTCCTAAGATTAAATAATCCTTGAATAATGATTTTTGAGGATTAAAATTGTGTTAGAGTTTTAATGAATCTTTAATTAGATTTGGAATGAAAAGAGGTAGTTAAACTTACCGAAAACACAATGAGTGTTAAATATGGAGTACAGCCAGTTTTGCTATATGAGATATATGGATCTTTAATTATATTAGGAGTCTAAAGAGGTACTTAAATTTATGAAATACGATGGGTGTTTTGATATGGAGGATCGCCAGTTTTGCTCCATGGGATGAATAGGCTGGGAATGGTAGAACGATATGAGATATTATCTTTCGTATAAGGCCCAATAATCCTGATAAGGCTTATGTAACGACTCGCATTCTACGCATTGGAGGATCGTAGAATATTTATTTCATTCGCATATGAAGTCCTATGGTCGTGTAACTATGGGGAACGACTATTGGGGTCATTTCCCACATTCAAGATTTTTGCCAATTTTTAAATGACCGTTTTCCCCTGGCGAATCTTGTTTCGCCTATAACTTATAATTGGTATGGATTTTTGACATGAAACCATTTCCATTGGATTCGGATGATGGATTATCTTTCCGTAAAGTGGTCACACTAATCAAACGGACTTATCGTTCGGGTGATATGGCTGAAATAAGGTTTGAAGAAGAAAACAGCATAATTGGGCTTAACGCGGTAATAAGCAGCTAGGCCCATAACCCATTTTGGGATTAGGGTTATGGGAGGGCTGAAAGGGTTTGGGAAAACATTTCATTTTAGTTTTCCAACTGCCACTAACCTTCCTCGAACCCTAGCAATGGCCTTCATCTTCCAAATCTCATTATAATCGCTTCTTAATCGCTAATTAACCAAAACTACATAAAGTCAAGAGAAATTAGCATCAAATCAGAGATAGAGCTGCCGCTATACATTGGACTTTGTTCAATATCAGTCATAGTTTTAGATCTAATATTTATTTGTGGCTAAGGTGAGTGATTTGCACTTTTATTCCCCAATTACGGCTAATTAGAGGTGATTAGTGATAATTAGCGAAATTATGTATAATAAAATTTTGGAAAAATATGTACAAATTCTTGAATATTATTTTATGTGACAAGTGAAAATTTGGGTTAATTTGGACTAAGTTTGCTAATCCTGTTGTTAAAACATGGTTAAGGGGATTAAGGGGAAAATCATGCTTTTTGGGTATGTTTGATCCAAAATATTTCATGTGAATGATGTTTTAATGTTTTTGATTGATTCTATATGTTGTTACTACTGTTTGGAATGTTTTGTGATGTTGTAGGAAGGTTAGAATGGTTGAAAACGCCATCGTTTGGCAAAATTAGCTCGCAGGAAAAACTGTAGAAATTCGGCTCTTGAAGGGGGTAGGGGTCACGAACCGCCACCATGCTCACAAACCGCCACCATGCTCATGAACTGCCAGCATGCTCACGAACCGCTCCAAGATGATGGTCACGAAACGGGGGGTGCCCATGAACTGGGGGGTGGTCACGAACCGGAGGGGTCACAACCCACGAACCGACCCTGAAGAGGAGCACGACCCTAACCAAGATGATGAATCCAAAACGAAATAGATTCGAACTTCGACTATGCGACGATGATTGTGGATTCTTCTGAAGGTCAATTCCAACCCGACCAGAACCCGAGATGCAAAGGAAATCCAAGTAGGAAGTTATTACTCAGGATTCAGATGGGAACCAACGAGTTGACTTCTAGAGTTGGATTTTGCTGTGGGACGTGTGCAAAGGGGTTATCGATATCTATAACTTTGGTTCACCGTTGAAGAGAGAGGGCATGTAGACGAACTAGAGCCTGGGAAGTGTGGACTGGTTGGCCCTTAACCTAGAGCCAGGGATGTGTGGACTGGGTAGGGTTATTGATTATAGACCAGGGAAATATGGTCATAGCAGTAGTTGTACGGAGTTGCCGTCCTGGCCCCAATAGATTTGGTGATCAAAGCGGTAGATATCGCATACTTTACGCACTGAGTGAGGGACATGAGGATGATTGCTATGTCTGATGTTTGCTATCACCATGGCACGCACACTCCCATTTTTACGCTTTATGTTTAGTGTTACCTTAAAGTACAGTACATCTTGTTGTGCTAACTCTTTGGTTGCAGGTCCTGGTTCAGGTATGATTATTTATACCTGTTATTATTTTACTTTTCTACTATCGCTCATACCAAACTTTTGTCTGACCATTAGTTTCATGTCTCTTCTTATTACTCTTGGTGCTCCTAAACGAGCAGACTAAAGACAGGTTAGGTGGTTATGCACGAGTAGCTATCCAGAGATGAGTAGGAGGCTTCCATGTACTATTTACATATATTCTCCTTGTGTTGTTGTTGGTCACTACTTTGGGCATTAGTAGTGTACCTTTTCTATTTTGCTTTAGAGAAAATATTTTGAAGTTGTAATAATGATGGTTTGGATCATAAGCTGTATTTTTGATTTTGCTGTATGATGGTTTAGTTTTCAGCTAATGCACTGTCTTGCCTGTTTTATGTCAAGTTATGTTATTATTATATTTTTATTCCATGCGCTGTAAGATATACTACAAGTTCTTTGGTGATTCATAGTTTGAAAACCCTTTTCTTTGACGACCGTTCCATGCTAGTCGATCATTGGCAGCGCATTCCGAGGGAAATGTCAGCTGGCGCGGGGCGGGCCATCACACTTGGTGTCAGAGCCTAGGTTGCATAGTTAACCTTGGGGAAGACATCAGGGAAAGATAGTATACGTAAATGAGAGCATGTATTTGTGATATTTGGTTTTCAAAAACTATATATATACTATTAGTATATATAAGGATGAAGTCGCACTGCATTGGCACCGTTAAGGAGATGGTTAATCGTTTTCTCTTTACAGATTGAACGGTGAGCCGATATATGAGGAGTAAGGGTTAAGGGGCCAACAATGGGAATGTCCCTGATATGAGAACGATGTTTACTGCCTTCATGCGAGAGATGCTTAGGGATTCTCAGGGAGCAGTTCCTAATGCTGCTAACAGTGGTGGTGCAGCGGTGCAGGCGCCAAGGGACGATTTGGCCAAGCTCAGCAAGGATTATACTAATTTTGGTGGTAAGCCATTCCACGGAACGGAATCGGCTACGGAGGTTCAAGATTGGCTTGATAGTTGTGAGCGCATCCTCGAGGATTTGTGGATCGAAGATGCAATAAAGAGAAAGTTAGCATCGCGTCAACTTCAAGGACGTGCAATGAATTGGTGGAATGCTATTAAAGCAGCTCCTCCCGAAGACCAAGTTACTTGGAATTAGTTTAAGACCCATTTCAGTGACAAGTTTATTCCAACTACTCAGAAACCAGAATTGTTCAGGAAGTTTTTGGAACTTAAGCAGAATGGTAGGACAGTCATGGAATATATTGCTGAGTTCGTTACTTTATCGAGATATGGATTATCTCTCATCGATACTGCCGAGAAGAAGAACGAGAAGTTCATAACCGGCCTAGATGGGTACTTGGGGGAAAGTCTCATAAACCATATCGATGAGACTTTCGAATCTATTGTGGAAAAGGCATTAAGATCTGAGAGTCTTTATCCTATGTCAAAGACTGAGTAGCTATTACATCTGCAGAGGAGCCAAAGCCGCAGGCAAGCGGTAAAGGCAAGAATAATTCCCAGAATAAGAGGAAACAGAATCAAACCAAGGATGGTCAGAAAAAGAAGAATAAGAAAGATATCAAGTGTTATAGCTATGGCAAGAAGGGTCGTTATGCCAAAGAGTGTCGGGCAAAACCAGGAGAAAAGAAGTGCTTCAACTGTGTCCAAGTGGGACATTTTAAGAATGAATGTCCACAACCCCCTAAGGAGAAGCAAATGGTGAAAGCATATGCTATCAAAGTTGTTCCTTCTTCGTCGAATGCCCCAACTTCGGCACAGAAGGGAAAATGTGTCGTTATTCAAGGTATTCTATTTATGATGTTTCTGTTCAAGTGTTGTTTGATACCGGGGCTTCTCATTCCTTCGTATCTAGTGACCTGGTAGAGAGGTTGGAATTTGAACCCGAGATGGTCGATAGACCTTTAGTTGTGACGAACCCGATCGGTGGTTCGACTAAACTTAGTATGATTTGCCGTAATTTGGTCTTATAGAGTCATGGATGTATGTTTTCTTGTGATTGCTTTGTTTTGGGCTTTACTGGGTTTGGCGTTATTTTGGGAGTCGATTGGCTCCAAAGATATGGGGTGGTGGTAGACTATGAGGGATCTTCGGTGACCATTAGAGTGGACGATCGGTGGTATTGGGTTGCCTACCTAGTGACGAGGTGATGGCTAGTTTTCTACATTCCCTCGACATCCCGCAAGATGAGTTATCAGATGTGCCTATTGCTGGCGAGTATCCGGACACCTTCGAATGAAGTGACCGGACTTCCACCACACCGGGAGATTGAGTTTCAGACTGATTTAGTGAAAGATTCCGTACCTATATTGATGCCACTTCATCGTATGGCGCAAAGGGAGCAGCGAGAGCTCGAGGTGCAAGTGGGCGATATTTTGAAGAAGGGATTTATCCGAAGGAGTGTTTCCGAGTGGGGGAGCACCAGTTGTATTTTCCACTAAGGTCGATGGTTCCCTTCGCTTATGTGTAGACTACCGCGAGTTAAACAAGGTGACTAGGACGAATAAATATCCTCTTCCACGGGTAGATGATTTGTTTGATCAACTAAATGGAGCAAGAGTGTTATCCCAGTTGGATCTCGCGACACGTTTCCATCAGCTCCGAGTAGCAGTAGAGAGTATACCTAAAACGACATTTCGGACGCCGTCTAGATTCTATGAGTGGTTGGTCATGCCATTTGGGTTGGCCAATGCACCCGCATATTTTGTGGATTTTATGAATAGAGTCTTCAAAGATCAATTTAATAAGTTTGTCCTTGTGTTCGTGGATGATATCTTGGTTTACGTGAGGACAGAGGAAGAACACAAGGAACATTTGAGGACAGTGATGGAGGTGTTGAGGAAACACCAATTGAAAGCAAAATTTTCTAAGTGTCACTTCTGGAGGAGGGAAGTGAGATTCTTGGGCCATGTTGTTTCAGAGAATGTTATTATCGTGGATCCTGCGAAGGTGGCTACGGTACAAGATTGGTCTACGCCCAAGAATGCAATGGACGTGAGAAGTTTCTTGGGGTTAGCTGGATACTATCGTAAGTTTATCGAAGACTTCTCCAAGATAGCAGCACTGTTAACTCAGTTGACCAAGAAGAATCAAGCTTTCGTTTGGAACGAAAGGTGTGAGAATGCATTTAAGAGCCTAAAGGAAAGTTAACGTGTACACCAGTGTTAGTTATTCCTAAAGAGAACGAAGAGAAAACGGTATACACGGATGCATATGGTACCGGACTAGGTGTTGTACTGATGCAAGGAGGTAGGGTTGTAGCTTATGGTAGCTGGCAACTGAAACCGCATGAGAAAAGATATCATACCCATGATTTGGAATTGGCAGTGATCGTGCTCGCATTAAAGATGTGGAGACACTATCTCTTGGGAGAAAGATTCGAGTTTTTTACCGATCATAAGTCATTAAAGTATCTTTTCACTCAAAGGGATTTAAATCTTCGTCAACAGAGATGGTTAGAGTTCTTGGCTTCATATGATTTCAATATCGCATACACACCCGGGAAGGGCAATGTTGTACTGATGCATTGAGTAGGAGACATGCCAGTTTGGAGGCTATGTTTCTTGAATGGAAGCAACAGGAGTATGTCGTAGGATATGATTTCAGACCTAAGTGTGAACCAGATCCAGAGATGATAGCAAATTTGAGACGGGATTGGTTCCACTCAGAGGGACGATTCTAATCTATTGGAAATCATCTCCAAGTTAGAGATGGGTATCGACGGTGAGAGAATGAACAAGTATGGTCTTGATCGAGAGGGATGGCTTCGAAAGAATGGAAGGCTAGTTTTACCCACCGTTATTGGATTGAGAGATGAAGTGCTTAGAGGGGATCATCACTCGAAACTGACGATACATCCCGGTGGTAACAAAATGTATCGAAACATGAAGCATTTCTACTACTGGGAAGGGATGAAGAGAGACGTTGGGAAGTTTATATCCAAGTGCATGAATTGCTAGTTAGTTAAAGCCGAGAAAAAGAAGCCTAGTGGTTTGTTACAACCATTGGAAATTCCCGAATGGAAATGGGAACAAGTCTCAATGGATTTCATTGACGGTTTACCAAGGACTAGATCGGGTCATGATAGTATCTGGGTGATTGTGGATCGGTTGACCAAAAGTGCAAGGTTTATACTGGTCAAATCGAGTAAAACGGCAGCTAAGTTGGCAGAACTGTATATGAAGTGGGTAGTGAGATTTCATGGAGTACCTAGAGGTATTGTGAGTGACCGAGATCCCTTATTTACTAGTGGGTTTTGGAAGAGCTTACAAGAGGCTTTAAGGTCAGAATTACATCTCAGTACCGCGTACCATCCTCAAATCGACGGTCAAACAGAGAGGGTGAATCTTGTATTAAAGGATCTCTTGAAAGCTTGTATATTGGATTTTGGTGGTTCATGGGATGACCTTTTGCATCTGGTTGAATTCGCATATAATAATAGTTACCAGTCCAGTATTGGTATGGCTCCATTTGAAGCTTCGTACAGAAGACCGTGTAACTCACTGTCATGTTGGTTGGAAACCAGTGAGAAATTTGTGCTTGGCCCGGATGTAATAAGAGAAACTTCAGATAAGATCAAGGTTATTCAACAACGAATGAAGGCTTCCCAAGATAGGCAGAAGATTTATGCTTATAAAAGACGAAGAGAATTGAAATTCTCCATTGTCAACTTGGTATTCGTCAAAATTTCTCTGCTAAAGAGTGTGATTCGATTTGGTAGGTGAGGTAAATTGGCACCAAGGTTTGTTGGCCATTTCCAGTTCTCGAACAAGTTGAGAATTTAGCATATAAAGTTGGATTACCAGACAAGATGGTGGGAGTGCACAACTTATTTCATGTTTCTTAGTTAAGGAAGTTCGTGCATGAATCTGATATGACTATTTCATCAGATCAGTTGGATGATATCGAAGTGGAATCTGAGGCAGTTGGGAGCCACCGAACGATTCGAATTATCGGACGTGATATGAAGCAACTTCGAAGGAAGGCGGTGAAACTGGTTAAGGTCCAGTGGGATGATAATGAGAATGACTGTACTCGGGAAATGGAGGAGAACATAAGGAAGTCATAACCAGAGCTCTTTACCTGGTAAGGTTTTAATTGCGATATAGTTATTCTACATGCTAGGATAGGCTTGTTTTGTTTATTTTGTATGTTTGATTATTGCAAATGGTTGATAGGCATGCAGGACCTTTTGGCTGTTTTGTTAGTTAAGGAATTATGGGGGCGAAATTTCTTAAGGGGGGAAGAGTGTAACCATCCACATTCTACACATCGTAGAATATTTATTTTATTCTCATACGAAGTCATATGGTCGTGTAACTATGGGGAGCAACTATTGGGGTTATTTCCCTCATTCACGATTTTTGCCAATTTTTAAATGACTATTTTGCCCATGGAAAATCTTGTTTCGCCTATTACTTTTGATTGGTATGGTGTTTTGACTTGAAACCACTTCCATTGGATACAGGTGATGGTTTACCTTTCCGTAGAGTGGTCACATTAATCAAACGGACTTACCGTTTGGGAAATATGGATGAAATAAGGTTTGGAAGAAGAAAAACATCATAATTGAGTTTAACAGGGTAATTAGCAGTTAGGCTCATAACCCATTTCGGGATTAGGGTTATGGAAGGTCTGAAAGGGTTTGAAAAAACATTTCATTTCAGTTTTCCAGCCGCCACTAACCTTCCTTGAACCCTGTTGGATCAAGATTAACCCTAGAGGGGGGGTGAATAGGTTTATCACAGTTTTTAACTGAATTGAAAAACTGACAGAATAATAAACAGATCACGGAGTATAGCAGAAATGTAGAAAATAGAAATAAATCACACACAGATATACCCAGCTTCGGCAAAACCCTGCCTACTGCTGCATTTCTAAGATTTCTACTAGGTGATAGAACAGATCCCGCATACAAGACCAAGTACACTCGCAAACCCTGCTCCTATTCTAACCCTACGCTCAAAACCCTAGACTGTTCTAATCCCCTAGAACAGATTTCCTCTGATTACAACTCCGTAACCAGTAACCTAGATTTTACAGAGTCTAGCAACTGCCAGTCAACATCCTGACTGGTTCTCCTAGTATTTTACAGACACTAGAAACTGATCAGACGGTTTTTACAACTCAAATTCAAATACACAAATTAAATAAATACAAAGACAAATTTAAATTAAAAACCCTAGGAATTAAATAAAAGGGGTCATCCCTTTTAATCTTGGCCGGCCACTCTCAAAAATGATTCCACCCCTTGTTTATCTCTATTTCCCGAACTCTTTCCTTTTGTGAAATAAAATGGCGGTGGCGATGTACAAACTAGGGTTT
Source organism: Allium sativum (assembly GCA_030737875.1). Classification (NCBI taxonomy): domain Eukaryota; kingdom Viridiplantae; phylum Streptophyta; class Magnoliopsida; order Asparagales; family Amaryllidaceae; genus Allium; species Allium sativum. The sequence continues at coordinate 888,343,520 of CM060916.1, read as the reverse complement.
TCAATGGTGCTCCAAATCCAATTGATGGCGTTTGAAATTGATTCTCTCTGGCTTTGATTAAATTCGTGCTTTTGCTCTGTCGATTGGCTTGAGCTCTTTCTCTCGATCGAGACAGTGAGTGTTTTCTGAATTTTTTATCATTGAATCACTGTCGAATTGTTTTGTGGTTTCAATAATTTTGTTCCTATGATGATTGGTGATATTATATAGGATTATATAATCCTATAATTACTCTCTGATTTCACCAATATTGACTTGATCTGAGATTGCGGTTTTCCCTTTTTGAAATTCTTGATAAAATCGGCTTGATTTGATTATGGCAATTCTGGAAAATATTTGAACCATTTGAACTTGATTTCCTCGGCAATTAAATAGTCTTGATTCTGCAAATATATTTATTGCCTTATATGTTGAATTGTTCCCTTGAATGGATTTATGTTTGCCTTGAATAAAAATTTCTTTGAATGGTTCCTCTGGTCTTTGATAACGTCTTGAGCAATTTTGGCAACTTTTGAAAGCAAAATAATTTGTTTCCAGAACTAATATCTTCGAAAATTTTGAATTGAAAAAAACTTCCCTTTTTCAGTTTGTGAGATGATATTCATTTCTGGAATGTTTTAATTTCCTGCTTAAACAAAATTGTGCAATTATGGAGAAAATGTTCACTGGCCTCCTTGAATTTGTTAGCAAATTAACACTTTCCAAATATATTGCTTGCCAAATATTTTTGAGTAGAATCTTTGCCAAGACTTGACTTTTAATTTGCGTTTGCAATCTCTTCAACATTTACATATGCAGATTTTAAACCATTCAATATACAATTTCTAAAATTGATTTGTTGCAACATTATTAAGTGTCCCACTTTCATTTCTGGGCTGAACTTGAAACATGAAAACTTCAAGCTTTGAAATGCTTGCACCATTGTTTGTTTATGTACTATTCACTTTGACTTATGTGTGTCTGTAACCTTTTTAACGCCCCTGCATAACAACACTACTGTTGCTAGCTTGTTTGCCACTTAACCTGAACCATTCCTGAGCATTTGCTTTTACTCATCATATTGCACTTGTGACTATACATGCTTTTATGGGCTTTTTACTTGCCTGTACATAAACCATGCTTTACCATACAGAGTTGATCATCTCTTTGCTGCCATATTAATGTTGATGCTACTCCATTATGTACCATTCATTCTTGATCATGCTGAGTGTAATCTGATTTGTCAAAATACCATGTTGTGTACACCATGCATTATGTCTGATCATTTGTGATCACCTGATCTTGCTTATTTGTTCACCTAGCTCGACCACCTTGCAGCTGAGTTGTACCATTAATTTGATTCATTGTTTTTGCATGTTCATGTCTACACCTTTGTACCCTTGACTTGAACTGTTTTGATGCACCCATGATGTTGCTTGATGCTTATGTTGTCTTAACCTCATTCTTCATGTATGCGGAATTGAACATTCAGAAATGTTGTTTCATCTGTTTGCATCCAGTTCTATTTAGTTTCACTTGATCCTTCTAGTTTCTTGTTATGTTTCATGTTGCACATGTATATATGTCTGATCTGCACTTTAAGTTTGCTGCTTTCATTTGTGATCTGCTATGACCAATCTGTTGTATACATGTACATGAGTTTCACTTTCCATAAACACACTGACTTCGACACATACTTGAATTTGCTCCTGAACTCGTATATGCATACTTGTAATTCTGCTGAGTACTTGCTATGATATTCTTTGAATTGAGATGCACACTGATTTGCAAACTTCTGTGTTGACCTGACCACCATGTTTACATTGATGCACACATGCTTGTTCATTTGCATGTATATGACCATGTTCGACCATTCTGGTTCCATGTATTTGCTGTCACAACCATTTATGTTGCTTGCTGACTTGACCCGGCCTTGTTCTCTTAACTTTTGATTTCGGACCATGATTTACTATGTTGACTTTATATTGAGTTGTTTTCATATGTACACTGAGTCGAGATGGTCCATGTGGCTACTCCTCAGTTGCACACTTAGTTGGCGTGGCAGTGCACACATGTATATATATATACACGTGTATATGCAGCCATGCAGAAAATTTTCTATCCCTGTACATATACAAACTTTCTGTCTAGACACAGATGAATCAGATCAAGTCATGAAAAATGATGAGAAACACACCAGAAATCTGAGGCAAATAAAATTTATATTTGCAAGTATTCAGTTTTATTCCTATTGCAGTGTACTATGTGTTTTCTGTTTCATGACTGGTATAAAGATGAGACTGGACTGAAGTGACTGGACTGACAGTGAAGCATTCAGGAGACAGAAGATAGAAGGCAGAAGAAAATAACAGAGACAGTGAAATGTATAAGTGTCAAAGTGTATGTATACGAGTCAATGTGAATTGAAAGTATATATGAGTTATATAAATAAGCGTTGTAGTAAATAGTGGAGTTGTAAATATGTACTGTTGAATATTGAAATAAAATATTATATTTGAACAAAATACTGTGTAGATATTTGAATTTCTGTATAGATGCATTTTGTTTAAATATAAATATTATATTCCTGTCTGTGATGTATATATAGAACAGTGCAGTAACAAACACATTTAAAATAATATTTATTTGGTTGTTATCATCGAACAAAAATCATACAATTGTGTATACAAGTACGTTATATACAACAATCTCCCCCTTTTGATGATGACAAACAAATAAACGATTTTGAGCACAATAAATGTGTTTGACAGTAAATTTTTTAACTCCCCCTATTTATTCGCTCCCCCTACAACAGAAACTCCCCCTATAACTGTGCGTGAGTGAAATGAACTGAATAATAATGAATTTTCAAAATTAAAAATATTTATTAAATATTCACTCATAAATCAAAATCAATCTCAATATAATTCTCCCTCTTTTGTTATCATCAAAAGGATATAGAATTTAAAATGTAGATGAAAAACGACTAAACAATATAATTTCAGCATAAGAGGAAGAACAATCATCGTAATCTCAATCAGTCAAGAAAAAATCATAATAAACTGAGAACAGGTGGCATATTTCACATTGTAGAACGATGGATTTACAATGAATTTTATAAAAATGAGGAGAGTTATATAAATATGAATTTCAATTATTTTCAAAGGAAAAATAATTCAAAAGACAGTGACGAATTTGGACTATAATTAATAATTCAATTTAAGTGACAAAATCAAATACTCTCAAATCCCAATAGTTATCAATCAACAATTCATAATATGTCATAAAATATTAACACACTTCACATATTAGAAAGATGGATTGATAGGCCTGTTTTTATACGCCAAGGAGAATTTCAGATTAATTTCAATTTATAGCACAATATTTTTTTTTAATTAGGAGCACACTGACCACGCATAACCAGAGCCTGGAATTTTAAATGAGGTCAGTCGCAGCTTAAAATATAAGTTGTCTCATAACCATGCATGACCAGAGCTTGGATTTTTAAATGAGGTTAGAGACACACTTATGTAATAATTATATATTTTTCGTTTTCAGCTTCAAAATGAGAAACTCCTTAGTATATAAAACAAAAAATGGATGATAGAAATACGGTAGGTACAGAAATGGTCTGTGAAATAAATCTCTTAATTAATTATATTATGAAATATGCTCGACTGTACCGGGATTACTGAAAATGTTCAATTATCACTAATTCGGAATAATAACATAGTCCCATTTCTATCACAAATATTTCCACCGTTTATTCAAAAGGATTTTAAAACACGTTAAATCTCCACATTAATATAAAATTATCATGGATGGAAGAATAGTGGAAGATAAAGAAGATAGTCGTGAAATAATCGCCAATTCAAAGATATTATAATAAATGTTCAACCATCATGAAAATCTAAATAAAATCTCCTCCTGTTGTGAAATATATTGCAGTCACGATTCATCACAATTTCAAAGTCTATTAATAATTTTGACGAATTATAAGTACAGTTCAATTTGAATATAGATTTCAATTTCTGAATGAATAGTTAATAAATAATTCTAAAATTGAAAATCAATTACAAGAGGAATATGCAGATCTATACACGACAAGAGGGAAAAAAGTGTACAAGGCAAAAAGAGTGTCGATTTATACATGGTGAAGATTTGAATCTAAGTACAGACGGGTGAGACAAATATAAGGCGCTTATGATACCACTTGGTGTCTCTATTAATGAGGATTATAATCACACTGGAGATAAACCAAGATTTCACGGACAAATTGAAAAACGATCACAAAGGCCCAAGCAGACAAGACTAGCAAATAAATTTCATCTATCATAGCAGCATTCAAAAATAAGCAGTTATTTGAAAACCTTATTTTTTTAAAGACAATATCAGAGCAGCACAGGAATCAATATCACAGCAGACTTGTCAGAAAATGTTTCACAGAAGTTTCAGATGGTCACAAAAGATGATTCATGATCCCAGATTTAAAAATATTGTTTATTTTAAATCATTTGAAGGAATATGAAAATATTAGAATTTAATGAATCAATCACACCAGATTAAAATTTTTGATTCTAGATATGTGTGTGATTCAGTAAATCAATAATTTCAAATGATTTTAAACAATCAAATATTTAAATCAAATAACCATGAAATAATAAAGAGATTTAAGGCCATTTTCTCAAAGAGATTTTCCAAATTATTTCTGACATGCCAAGAATAATTTCAAATCATTTACATCAAACTTGACTAATAATTCATGATCCAAAAAATAGTGGTTTATTCAAAATCACTTGAACGAATGTAAATCTTCAGATACAATGAATCGATCACACAGGATTAATAATTTCAGATTTAAGAGGTGTGTGACATTCAAAATATCAAGCATTTCAGATGATTTCAAATAAACAAATTTCAATTATAATAATCATGAATTAAGGTGAAATTCAAGATGTATCACTGTAATTCAAGCCAATCTGAAAATCAATGAAATTATCACGAATGAAAAGAAGCAGTGTACTGTAATGAGTATAATATTTTAAGTGTTTCCAAAATGAATTGGAAGACAATCAAAACAGCATAAGTGTGTGATATTTCATTAATTATTCAGATCTTCAAAAAATTTAGAATTCAAAATAACAGTGTTCAAGATATGATATTAATGCTTCAACACTGTTAAGAATTCAAAATAAAAAAAATTACAAAATAAACTTCAAAACAATTGCAAATAATTACAGATTTAAATTCAAGATCTGGAAATGATTAAAAACAAGTGAGTTTTATTCACATTAGCAAATTTCCAGAAAATCAAAAACTACTGCAGCTGGAAGTTTAAGAAGCACAGAATAAGAAATAAAGATATAACAGTGACAAATCAAAACAAAACAAAAAGAAGGGGGTGGAAGAAGGAATAGACAAAGAAAATAAAACAGAGAATATTTACAAAGGTAAGTTTAGAGATCATACCAGAATCCAATGTAAATCAGAATCTCTAACTCAACAGATCTTGGCTAGAGGAACTGTAAATGATACAGAAGTGTAAACAAGCTTCATTTCAAATTTCTCTTTAGCACAGTGGTTTCTCAGCCATCCTTCGGTACCTATGAATTTGTAGGATCGAGTGGTCTAACAAAATTATAAAAATCACTCGCAGTTTTGTTAACATCTTTCGGTATCCAAACTTGTTTGTATAACAAACCATTAGAGTTAACTTTCGTACCCTTAGGAACCCAAATCTATTTGAACTTGACGATGCCCATTTTATTTTTAGGGGACAAAGAATGTTTAAAAGGTTTATTATGAAACAATTTCTCATCACAATTTTGATTCAAAAAACCTTTGAAATTTTTAGATTTTAAATTTTCAAAGCAGTTCTTTCCAAAATAGTTTGAGGGATTTTTCAAATCATTTGAATTTTGTTTTCCAAAAACATCATTTTTCCCGAAGCCAAGACCATATTTATTTCCAATAGAAACTTGGTTTTGTAACAGCATATTCAACGATTTTTCCCCATTAGAAAATTTATCCAAAGTTGATTCTAATCGTTGAATTTTGGATTTTAGGTCGTTGTTTTCTTTTAGTAAATCCGAGCAATTATTTATAGCGATCTTCTGCTCAGCACTGGACTGTTTCAAAACCAAATTCTCATTTTCAAGCAACTTAATTTTGGCTTGGGATTCGGAAATTTCAAGCTCAAATTGTTTTTGTTTTTCAGACACAAAATTCTTGGATTTTTCAATCTCATTTTCGAGTTCATTCAAAATCAAACCACTTTTCACCAAATTTTCATTTAAGCAATTTCAAATTTGGAGTATATATCAGTTTTAAAAATTTCAAATTCCTTTTGTAAAAAGTTATTCAAACTTGATAACTTAATTTTGTTTTCTTTTAAGATCAGAATTTCTTTTTCAAACTTTTGAATATTTTTATTGAGATCGACAAGATTGGTTTTCAATTTCAAACAATTTTTGCAATCTGAATTTGAAGAATTTTTAAAATGTTCAATTTGTGATTCCAAATCATCAATTTTGCTGGTCAACTCAAGATTTTTAGATTTCATAAATTTGTTTTTAGATTGGAGTTTATCAACAGACTTAGTTAGATCAGCACACATATAAACTAAATCTTCATACGAGAAATTTCCTATCTCATCGTCTGTTGAATCTCCATCAACTGATCCATCTGAATTTTCATCTGTAAGACCTGTTAAGCATAAATTTGAATCTGGGTTGATCTTTGCAGGTTTTGAGAAGTTGTCAACTTTTTGTCCATACAGAGTATTGAGAGTTTTCCAGATTTCCTGTGCAGATAAACAATGAGAGGTAAGCTTAAATTGATCAATACTGAGACAAGAATAAATAATGTCCATAGCATGAGTATTGATAATAATATTCTTTTTATCTGATAAATCCACCCCATTAATAATAATATTCCAATATTTAATATGAACAGATTTTATATAAATTTTCATCTTTATTTTCCAGTTTAAAAAAATCTATACCATTAAAAATAGTTGGAATATGACTGGACTGACTCTTTATGGACTGACAACTAGAAATCACCATTACTCTAGAGTTAACAGAAACCTTGCTCTCATACCACTTGTTGGATCTAGATTTAACCTAGAGGGGGAGGTGAATAGGGTTTATCACAGTTTTTGACTGAATTGAAAAACTGATAGAATAATAAACAGATCACGGAGTATAGCAGAAACAGAAATGCAGAAAATAGAAATAAATCACATACAGATATACCCAGCTTCGGCAAAACCCTGCATACTGCTGCATTTCTAAGATTTCTACTAGGTGATAGAACAGATCCCGCATACAAGACCATGTACACTCGCAAACCCTGCTCCTATTCTAACCCTACGCTCAAAACCCTAGACTGTTCTAATCCCCTAGAACAGATTTCCACAGATTACAACTCCGTAACCAGTAACCTAGATTTTACAGACTCTAGCAACTGTCAGTCAACATCCTGACTGGTTCTCCTAGTATTTTACAGACACTAGAAACTGATCAGACGGTTTTTACAACTCAAATTCAAATACACAAATTAAATAAAAACAAAGACAAATTTAAATTAAAAACCCTAAGAATTAAATAAAAGGGGTCATCCCTTTTAATCTTGGCCGGCCACTCTCAAAAATGATTCCACCCCTTGTTTATCTCTATTTCCCGAACACTTTCCTTTTGTGAAATAAAATGGCGGCGGCGATGTACAAACTAGGGTTTTCAATGGTGCTCCAAATCCAATTGATGGCGTTTGAAATTGATTCTCTGTGGCTTTGATTAAATTCGTGCTTTTGCTCTGTCGATTGGCTTGAGCTCTTTCTCTCGATCGAGACAGTGTGAGTTTTCTGAATTTTTTATCATTGAATCACTGTCGAATTGTTTTGTGGTTTCAATAATTTTGTTCCTATGATGATTGGTGATATTATATAGGATTATATAATCCTATAATTACTCTCTGATTTCACCAATATTGACTTGATCTGAGATTGTGGTTTTCCCTTTTTGAAATTCTTGATAAAATCGGCTTGATTTGATTATGGAAATTCTGGAAAATATTTGAACCATTTGAACTTGATTTCCTCGGCAATTAAATAGTCTTGATTCTGCAAATATATTTGTTGCCTTATATGTTGAATTGTTCCCTTGAATGGATTTATGTTTGCCTTGAATAAAAATTTCTTTGAATGATTCCTCTGGTCTTTGATAACGTCTTGAGCAATTTTGGCAACTTTTGAAAGCAAAATAATTTGTTTCCAGAACTAATATCTTCGAAAATGTTGAATTGAAAAAAACTTCCCTTTTTCAATTTGTGAGATGATATTCATTTCTGGAATGTTTTAATTTCCTGCTTAAACAAAATTGTGCAATTTTGGATAAAATGTTCACTGGCCTACTTGAATTTGTTAGCAAATTAACACTTTCCAAATATATTGCTTGCCAAATATTTTTGAGTAGAATCTTTGCCAAGACTTGACTTTCAATTTGCGGTTTCAATCTCTTCAACATTTACATTGCAGATTTTAAACCATTCAATATACAATTTCTGAAATTGATTTGTTGCAACATTATTTAGTGTCCCACTTTCATTTCTGGGCTGAAGCTGAAACATGAAAACTTCAAGCTTTGAAATGCTTGCAACAGTGTTTGTTTATGTACTATTCACTTTGACTTATGTGTGTTTGTAACCTTTTTAACGCCCTTGCATAACAACACTACTGTTGCTAGCTTATTTTCCACTTAACCTGAACCATTCCTGAGCATTTGCTTTTACTTGTCATATTGCACTTGTGATTGTACATGCTTTTATGGGCTTTTTACTTGCCTGACATAAACCATGCTTTACCATATAGAGTTGATCATCTCTTTGCTGCCATATTAATGTTGATGCTGCTCCACTATGTACCATTCATTCTTGATCATGCTGAGTGTAATCTGATTTGTCAAAATACCATGTTGTGTACATCATGCATTATGTTTGATCATTTGTGATCACCTGATCTTGCTTATTTGTTCACCTAGCTCGACCACCTTGCAGCTGAGTTGTACCATTAAGTTGATTCATTGTTTTTGCATGTTCATGTCTACACCTTTGCACCCTTGACTTGAACTGTTTTGATGCACCCATGATGTTGCTTGATGCTTATGTTGTCTTAACCTCATTCTTCATGTATGCTGAAGTGAACATTCAGAAATGTTGTTTTATCTGTTTGCATCCAGTTCTGTTTAGTTTCACTTGATCCTTCTTGTTTCTTGTTATGTTTCATGTTGCACATGTATATATGTCTGATCTGCACTTTGAGTTTGCTGCTTTCATTTGTGATCTGCTATGACCAATCTGTTGTATACATGTACATGAGTTTCACTTGCCATAAACACATTGACTTCGACACATACTTGAATTTGCTCCTGAACTCGTATATGCATGCTTGTAATTCTGCTGAGTACTTGCTATGATATTCTTTGAATTGAGATGCACATTGATTTGCAAACTTCTGTGTTGACCTGACCACCATGTTTACATTGATGCACACATGCTTGTTCATTTGCATGTATATGACCATGCTCGACCATTCTGGTTCCATGTATTTGCTGTCACAACCATTTATGTTGCTTGCTGACTTGACCCGGCCTTGTGCTCTTGACTTTTGATTTTGGACCATGATTTACTATGTTGACTTTATATTGAGTTGTTTTCATATGTGCACTGAGTCGAGATGGTCCATGTGGATACTCCTAAGTTGCACACTGAATTGGCGTGGCAGTCCACACATGTATATATATACACGTGTGTATATGTAGCCATTCAGAAAATTTTCTGTCCCTGTACATATACAAACTACCTGCCTAGACACAGATGAATCAGATCAAGTCATGAAAAATGATGAGAAACACACCAGAAATCTGAGGCAAATAAAATTTATATTTGCAAGTATTCAGTTTTATTCCTATTGCAGTGTATTATGTGTTTTCTGTTTCATGACAGGTATGAAGATGAGACTGGACTGAAGTGACTGGACTGACAGTGAAGCATTCCGAAGACAGAAGATAGAAGGCAGAAGAAAATAACAGAGTCAGTGAAATGTATAAGTGTCAAAGTGTATGTATACGAGTCAATGTGAATTGAAAGTATATATGAGTTATATAAACAAGCGTTGTAGTAAATAGTGGAGTTGTAAATATGTACTGTTGAATATTGAAATAAAATATTATATTTGAACAAAACACTGTGTAGATATTTGAATTTCTGTATAGATGCATTTTGTTTATATATAAATATTATATTCCTGTCTATGATGTATATATAGAACAGCACAGTAACAAACACATTTAAAATAATATTTATTTGGTTGTTATCATCAAACAAAAATCATATAATTGTGTATACAAGTACGTTATATACAACAAACCCTAGCAATGGCCTCCATCTTCCAAACCTCATCCTAATCGCTTCCTAATCGCTAATTAACAAAAACTACATCAAATCAAGAGAAATTAGCATCAAATCAGAGATAGAGTTGCCGCTATACATTGGAATTCGTGCCATATCCGTCATAGTTTCAAATCTAATATTCATTTGTGGCTAAGGTGAGTGATTTTCACTTTTATTCACTAATAACGGTTAATTAAGGGTGGTTAGTGATAATTAGCGAAATTATGCATTATAAAAATCTGGAAAAAAATGTCGAAACTCTTAAATATTATTTTATGTCATTGTGAAAATTTCGGTTAATTTGGACTAAGTTTGCTAATCCTATAGTTAAAACACGGTTAAGGGGATTAAGGGGAAAATCATGCTTTTTGGGTACGTTAGATCCAAAATATTTCATGTGAATGATGTTTTAATGTTTTTGATTGATAATATATGTTGTTACTGCTATTTGGAATGTTTTGTGATGTCGTAGGAAGGTTAGAATGGTTGAAAACGTTGTCGTTTGGCAAAATTAGCTCGTAGGAAAAGCTGCAGAAATTTGGTTCCTGAAGGGGGTAGGGGTCACGAACCGCAACCATGCTTATGGACCGCCACCATGCTCACGAAACGCTCCAAGATGATGGTCACGAACCGCTCCAAGATGATGGTCATGAACCGCTCCAAGATGGTGGTCACGAACCGGGGGGGTGCTCACGAACCGGGGGGTGCTCACGAACCGGAGGGGTGCTCACGAATCGTAGGGGTCACGACCCATGAATCGAACCTGACGAGGACCATGAACACGACCCGAACCAAGATGATGACTCCAAACCGAACCAGATTCAAACTTCGACTACGTGACAACAATTGTGGATTCTTCTGAAGGTCAATTCCAACCCGACAAGAACCCGAGATGCAAAGGAAGTCCAACTAGGAAGTTATTACTGAGGATCCAGATGGGAACCAATGAGTTAACTTCCAGAGTTGGATTTTCCTGTGGGACGTGTGCAAAGGTTTTATCGATATCTATAACTTTGGTTCACCGTTGAAGAGAGGGGGCATGTAGATGAACCAGAGCCAGGGAAGTGTGGACTGGTTGGCCCTTAACCTAGAGCCAGGGATGTGTGGACTGGGTAGGGTTATTGACTATAGACCAAGGAAGTATGGTCATAGCAATAGTTGTATGGAGCTGCCGCCGTGGCCCCGATAGATTTGGTGATCAAAATGGTAGATAACGTATACTTTACGCACTGAGTGAGGGACGTGAGGATGATTGCTATGTTTGATGTTTTCTATCACCATGACACGCACACTCCCATTTTTACGCTTTATGTTTAGTGTTACCTTAGAGTACTGTACATCTTGTTGTGCTACCTCTTTGGTTGCAGGTCCAGGTTTAGGTATGATTATTTATACCTGTTATTGTTTTACTTTGCTGCTATTGCTCATACTAGAATTTTTTTCTGACCCATAGATTTATGTCTCTTCATATTACTCTGGGTGCTCCTAAACGAGCAGACTAGAGATAGGTTAAGTGGTTATGCACGAGTAGCAGTCCAGAGACGAGCAGGAGGCTTCCACGTACTATTTACATATATTCCCTGTGTTGTTGTTGGTCACTACTTTGGGCATTAGAAGTGTACCTGTAACACCCCACCTCCGCTAGGGTCACTAACAAAGGGAATGCACTAGTTTTGGAGGAGCGTTATCGAGGTAAACAATCACAGAATTATTACAAGACAGAACATAAATTAAAACAGCGAAAATTTCGAAAGCTAAATTTCGTTACTTTCAAAAAGAGTCAAAACCTTTTACATTCAAAGTACCAAATAGCCAAAGTCATTATTTTCCATTACAACAAATTCTGTCTTGCATAAATAAAGAAGCATAAACTTAAAACAACAAAAGTAGCTTAATTCCCAAAAGGTAGCAGAAATGCAGCCATAGCATAGCTCAAGATCAAACCGTACATGAGCTGAACCGAAAGCAAGCGAAATCCAAGCTAAGTGCTAGAGTTTCCTCCCTGAGAACCTGGGGGGAAATGAAAGAAAAAGAGGCGAAAGAAAACAGGTCAGTCATAAAGACTGGTAAGTCCTAATGACTTTCAGCATAAAACAGGTAAAAGTAACATGACATGTATAAACCGAAAGTAAACATAAGGATGCTGTCAAGCTGGATATGATAAACTAAGATAAATCAGGTATAGCATCGCATGTCCAAGGTTCGCTGCACCAACTGTACTAGTATCCCAAACCCATGTCTTATATTAATCATGAAATGATCCCTTGGCCCAATATCATGAAATGACCATTTCTAGGTCCAACGAAACGATCCACTAGTCGATCGGCTCCCTACAAGTTCTAGCTCGTCATGTGTCTGTGTCATACGGCCCTATCACGAATGTTGTCACCTGTGCTAGGTCCACCATAGGGTGTATCAAGCCCTAGGGTGCCAACCACTGACACGAATCAAGCATTCACAAGTAAACCTACTGATGCCCAATGCCTGCTTTTTCAACTCCCGACTACGTGCACGACCATAGCCCGCCTGAACCTACACTGGTGCACCTACACAGCCGTCGTTCTGGTCGCTTACAATCAGCCCAGTAATCGTGCCCCACCCTGCCTAATTCCAGGGTACCATGATACATCTAGTGGGTTACTGCTGAAACGGACCGCGTAACTAGGGTTTCCGTCCAATAGGTTAAGTGTTGTCATTTAAATCTGTGACTTAAACCTTATCAGTCTAGTATGTCAAGTTGGTTAAGTGTTGTCATTCAAATTCGTGACTTAACCCGCCTGCGTGTCATGTCAAATTGGCTAAGTGTTGTCATTCACGTTCATGACTTAGCCCTACGAATCATGTGTCAAGTTGGTTTAAGTGTTGTCTTTCATGTTCATGACTTAACCCTATCATGTGGCATTAATTCATTAATGCACCCCAACCTCTCACATCAGACCTATTGTTGTGGTCACTGGATATGTCGGGCAGTTCCGGGCAGATTTACACCACAACTCAGTCTGACCTTGGGTTTTCTAGTGCAATATGACCAACTACCCACATTGGATCCTATTGTTTGTAGTAACTGGATTTGCCGGGCGGTTCCGGGCAGAATTACACTACAAACTCAACCCAACCTCGAGTTGGCCATTTTCAAGTTCATTCTAGTGTCATGTCCATATTCAAAATTTCATGTCAAGTTCATGTCAAGTTTCAAGGCAAGTTTCATGTCCACATCCAGATAACAATGTTCATGTTTCAAGTTTGCCAATTATCAAGTTCATAATTCATGTTCATAACCAATTCATGTTTTACCTAATCTACCCAAATCGTATTCCCATCGCACGTAAACAAGAATCGATCCATACTACAAATAAATCCAAATCCCAAAATAAAGGGAATAACATCAAAACTATGATAGGAAAAAGGGACGAGCATAAAGTGATAAAAGGGATTACAAGACTAGCATGATATAACTTGAGATAATTGGTTACAACATCACTGGCATATAGGATTTCAAATCTAGCAAAATAAGGCGATAGTCATGATAAAAGTTGACATAAAAGAATATGCATGCAAAATCAAGCCAAATACGAGGATAATGAATCCAATGGTTTTGGTGTACATAATAGCGAATAAACTAAGCAAGTCACACCCTAGGTATGCGATCCAACAAAATGCCAATTTGGTGTACAACACGGTTTTCAACTATAGTGTTATGGGCATGAACAATTAACTATAATAGTCTTAGGCAATTAACCACAATGGTCATAGTCATGGTCATAGGTAGAAATCTCATAGTTATGAATCATAAGCGATTAATCGAAATAGTCATGGATAATTATCCAAAACAGTTCTAGGCAATAGTCATAGGCAATTAACAGTAATAGTTTCAAAGTCACGGTCATAGACAATAGCCTTATGTTCATAATCATAGGCAATAATTCTCATAGTCAAGAGTCATAGGTGATTAGCCACAAATGTCCTTGTCATAGTCATAGGCAATAGTCTTATGTTCACAGTCATAGGCATAGGCATAGTCTTATGTTCACAATCATAGGCATAGGCATAGTCTTATGTTCACAATCATAGGCATGGTCTTGTGCTCACAGTCATAGTCCTTGGCCATTAACGATAGTTTCAACATTATAGACATGAAAGAGTTTGATTTACAACGTAAGTATGCCCAAACTGATTTCATAGCAATATTCCCAAAAAGTCAAGATCCAAGATGAACAAGAATAGATATGAATCAATTATCATACATACATCCAATTCCAATTTACAACATGTCTATATTAAGTTTATAATTTTTATCTAAAAGTAACTTGAACTTACAGATCGTGGTCTAAGAAAATTAGATGCAGAAGTCAAGTCTAGAAAGTTGTCGTTGAATCGTTGAATCTTGCTTTGATTGTAGAAGCAAATCCTCCAATATGAAATTCCTAGCCGTAGTCTTCAAGAAATAATCTTCGCGTTTTAATTTAATTTATCTTAATTTAATTTAGAGGAAGAAGAAGAAGCCATGATCATCAAGAGTTTGTGCAGCATAAGGTTAGAGAAGAATGGTGTAAAGAGAATGAGGCTAGGAGGCTGTTTATATAGGATTAGGCGGACGAATCTGGACAGAAAACGAGGTCAGATACATCAGAATGCATCAGGTTCAAAAACTGGGTTCGGGCGGCAGGTCGACCCCCAGGTCGACACTATGGTCGACCTGGTCCCTGGGAGGTCGACACTATGGTCGACCCCCAGGTCGACCTATCTATGGGCGGGAGTTTCCCGCCCTGCCTGCTGCGGGGTTTGGATTCGAATTTCGAATTCGAATTTCGAGCTGTTTTGGTTTCTAGAAATTTCTGAAACTTCGGAGGGTCATATCTCCCTCATACGGACTCCGATTTTCGAAAACTCGGACTCGTTTTCAAGCAGAATTTCAAGACGAACGCAATGGCACAACCCGTTTCCCTTGATTCTTATTTTAAAATTTAATTCTGCCTTGATTTATGGTTTTAACATGTTATTAAAATTCGGGTTGTTACATTCTCCCCTCCTTAAAGGATTTCGTCCCCGAAATCTTCAAGTTAGGAAGAATGCATTCTATTATCCAATCAACCATCTACTCAACCATCATCCACAAGCAACCAGTGTCCTTAAAAGATTTCTAATGTTGTATGAACGTATGCAGAAAGTGTGTGAATATGTTCCTTATCTAATGCAAATTATCAGGCCTGATTGATCTTTTTAATGCAAAATATGTTTAGTGTCATGAATCCAACATGTATGCAAATAGTCCTAGTCACATAAACGCTATATGTGTGCACAAACATCCATCCATATGCATCATTCACATGATAACACATTCAATTTCATTCATAAACAAATATAAACACTCATGCATACATAATATGAAAATGTGTCTGAGCCTATCTAGTGCCTAATGTGTGTTATGCAACCACGAGCAACCACTTGCAACCACTTGCAACCACTTGCAACCATCTGCAAACATCAACCATAACATATTTTCAAGCACATGTTTACATCCAAAAGGGTTCTACCTAAGGTTCTCAAGATAGGATTGAGAAGATAAGAAAGATAAAACAAAGCATCTAGGAGAAGAAGTTAAAGATGTACCCCCAGAAGGTCCTGCCTGCGGGGCTTGCCCTTGCTTCTTAGGGTAGTTCTTGCTGATATGTCCAGTATCACCACACTGAAAGCATGCTCCCATCTTCATCTTCTTCTTTCTACAATCCTGGGCTATATGCCCCTCAATACCACAGAAGTGCCATTTTCTTTTCTCACGTGTCTTGTTTTCCTTATTGTTGTTGTTGTTCTTGCCTCCTTTCTCGGAATCTACCTTCTTGTTTTGAGATTCATTTGCCTTGACCTCCTTCTTGCCATTCTTGTCTTCTTTATTTAAGAGCGCCATGTCTACTAGCTTTTCGTAAGTAGGCCCCATAGGTACGTGGGTCATAGCCAAGCTGTGAAGTGGCTCATTCAATCCTTTGACAAAACGGAGAGCCTTCTTATGAGAGGTATTTACTAAGTCCAGTCCAAACCGAGCCAGCTGATTGAATTGATTGATGTACTCCTTGACCGTCATACTTCCTTACTTAAGAGATAAGAACTTTTCCAGCTGTAAACTTCGTTCAGCTTGCGAGAGGAATTTCATCTCAAACCTTGTCCGGAAATCCATCCATGTGTCAACAGGTCTTTCAGCATTAGTGACTTCCCACCAATAGGAAGCTTCGTCTTTGAGCAACCATACTGCCAACCGTACCTTCTGCCTATCGTCCACCTCGAAGATGATGAACATATCCTCAGTTTCTTTGAGCCAGATCCTCGCTTCTACGAATGATTCAGTTCCCTTGAAATCCTTTCCACCCATGGCCCTAAAATCTTTACAGATCTTTGAGAAAGCAATTGCACCAGGAGGGGGAGGAGGAGGAATCGCTGCAGCTGGAGGAGGAATATCTGCTGGGCCTGCATCGTTGGCCCTAGCTTCTAAGTACCTCCTGAACCAGCCAGGTATTGGCATGCCCTCTGGAAAGTTAAGATTCCCAGACATGCTGAAATGGAAAAGAAGAGATTCAAATGAGGAAACAAGGGATAGTGCTAATGGTTTTTGGGGAATAGCCTTTAAATAAAACAAGACTTTTCTTGAAAAAAATGCTTCTTTGTAAACGGTTTTGAAAATAGTTTTCAGAAGGTTTTAAAAACTTTTGCTCAGTCTGGTAACCTTCTGCTCTGATACCAAATGTAACACCCCACCTCCGGTAGGGTCACTCACAAAGGGAATGCACTAGTTTTGGAGGAGTGTTATCGAGGTAAACAATCACAGAATTATTACAAGACAAAACATAAATTAAAACAGCGGAAGTTTCAAAAGCTAAATTTCATTACTTTTAAAAAGAGTCAAAACCTTTTACATTCAAAGTACCAAATAGCCAAAGTCATTATTTTCCATTACAACAAATTCTATCTTGCATAAATAAAGAAGCATAAACTTAAAACAACAAAAGTAGCTTAATTCCCCAAAGGTAGCAGAAATGCAGCCATAGCATAGCTCAAGATCAAACCGTACATGAGCTGAACCGAAAGCAAGCGAAATCCAAGCTAAGTGCTAGAGTTTCCTCCCTGAGAACCTAGGGGAAACGAAAGAAAAAGAGGCGAAAGAAAACGGGTCAGTCATAAAGACTGGTAAGTCCTAGTGACTTTCAGCATAAAAATAGGTAAAGGTAACATGACATGTATAAACTGAAAGTAAACATAAGGATGCGGTCAAGCTGGACATGATAAACTAAGGTAATAAGATAAATCAGGTATAGCACCGCATGTCCAAGGTTCGCTGCACCAACTTTACTAGTATCCCAAACCCATGTCTTATATTAATCATGAAATGATCCCTTGGCCCAATATCATGAAATGACCCATTTTTAGGTCTAACGAAACGATCCACTAGTCGATCGGCTCCCTACAAGTTCTAGCTCGTAATGTGTGTGTCATACGGCCCTATCACGAATGTTGTCACCTGTGCTAGGTCCACCATAAGGTGTATCAAGCCCTTGGGTGCCAACCACCGACACAAATCAAGCATGCACAGGTAAACCAACTGATGCCCAATGCCTTCTTTTTCAACTCCGGACCACGTGCACGACCATAGCCCGCCTGAATCTACACTGGCGCACCAACACAGCCATCATTCTGGTCGCTTACAATCAACCCAGTAATCGTGCCCCACCCTGCCTAGTTCCAGGGTACCATGATACATCTAGTGGGTTACTGCTGGAACGGACCGCATAACCAGGGTTTCCATCAAATAGGTTAAGTGTTGTCATTTAAATCTGTGACTTAACCCTTATCAGTCTAGTATGTCAAGTTGGTTAAGTGTTGTCATTCAAGTTCGTGACTTAACCCGCCTACGTGTCATCTCAAATTGGCTAAGTGTTGTCGTTCAAGTTCATGACTTAGCCCTATGAATCATGTGTCAAGTCGGTTAAGTGTTGTTTTTCATGTTCATGACTTAACCCTATCATGTGGCATTAATTCATTAATGCACCCCAACCTCTCACATCAGACCTGTTGTTGTGGTCACTGGATATGCCGGGCGGTTCCGGGCAGATTTACACCACAACCCAGTCTGACCTCGGGTTTTCAAGTGCGATATGACCAACTACCCACATTGGATCCTATTGTTTGTAGTAACTGGATTTGTCGGGCGGTTCCGGGCAGAATTACACTACAAACTCAACCCAACCTCGAGTTGGCCATTTTCAAGTTCATTCTAGTGTCATGTCCATGTCCAAATTTTCATGTCAAGTTCGTGTCAAGTTTCAAGGCAAGTTTCATGTCCACATCCAGATAACAATGTTCATGTTTCAGGTTTGCCTATTATCAAGTTCATAATTCATGTTCATTACCAATTCATGTTTTTCCTAATCTACCCAAATCGTATTCCCATCGCACGTAAACGTGAATCGATCCATACTACAAATAAATCCAAATACCAAAATAAAGGGAATAACATCAAAACTATGATAGGAAAAAGGGACGAGCATAAAGCGATAAAAGGGATTACAAGACTAGCATGATATAACTTGAGATAATTGGTTACAACATCACTGGCATATAGGATTTCAAATCTAGCAAAATAAGGCGATAGCCATGATAAAAGTTGACATAAAAGAATAGGCATGAAAAACAAGCCAAATACGAGGATAATGGATCCAATGGTTTTGGTGTACATAATAGCGAATAAATTAAGCAAGTCACACCCTAGGTATGCGATCCAACAAAATGCCAATTCGGTGTACAACTTGGTTTTCAACTATAGTGTTATGGGCATGAACAATCAACTATAATAGTCTTAGGCAATTAACCACAATGGTCATAGTCATGGTCATAGGTAGAAATCTCATAGTTATGAATCATAAGCGATTAATCACAATAGTCATGGACAATTATCCAAAGCAGTTCTAGGCAATAGTCATAGGCAATTAACAGTAATAGTTTCAAAGTCATGGTCATAGACAATAGCCTTATGTTCATAATCATAGGCAATAATTCTCATAGTCAAGAGTCATAGGTGATTAGCCACCATTGTCCTTGTCATAGTCATAGGCAATAGTCTTATGTTCACAGTCATAGGCATAGGCATAGGCATAGTCTTATGTTCACAGTCATAGGCATAGTTTTGTGTTCACAGTCATAGTCCTTGACCATTAACAATAGTTTCAACATTATAGACATGAAAGAGTTTGATTTACAACATGAATAGGCCCAAACTGATTTCATAGCAATATTCCCAAAAAGTCAAGATCCAAGATGAACAAGAATAGATATGAATTAATTATCATACATAGATCCAATTCCAAATTACAACATGTCCATATTAAGTTTATAATTTTTATCTAAAAGTAACTTGAACTTACAGATCGTGGTCTAAGAAATTTAGATGCAGAAGTCAAGTCTAGAAATTTGTCGTTGAATTGCTAAATCGTTGAATCTTGCTTTGATTGTAGAAGCAAATCCCCCAATATGAAATTCCTAGCCGTAGTCTTCAAGAAATAATCTTCGCGTTTTGATTTAATTTATCTTAATTTAATTTAGAGGAAGAAGAAGAAGCCATGATCATCAAGAGTTTGTGCAGCATAAGGTTAGAGAAGAATGGTGTAAAGAGAATGAGGCTAGGAGGCTGTTTATATAGGATTAGGCAGACGAATCTGGACAGAAAACAAGGTCAGATACATCAGAATGCATCAGGTTCAAAAACTGGGTTCGGGCGGCAGGTCGACCCCCTGGTCGACACTATGGTCGACCTGGTCCCTGGGAGGTCGATACTATGGTCGACCCCCAGGTCGCCTGGTCTATGGGAGGGAGTTTTCCCGCCCTGACTGCTGCCGGGTTTGAATTCGAATTTCGAGCTTTTTTGGTTTCTAGAAATTTCTGAAACTTCGGAGGGTCATATCTCCCTCATACGGACTCCGATTTTCGAAAACTCGGACTCGTTTTCAAGCAGAATTTCGAGACAAACGCAATGGCACAACCCATTTCCCTGTATTCTTATTATAAAATTTAATTCTGCCTTGATTTATGGTTTTAACATGTTATTAAAATTCGGGTTGTTACAGTACCTTTTCTATTTTGCTTTAGAGACAGTATTTTGAAGTTGTAATAATGATGGTTTGGATCATAAGCTTTATTTTGGATTCCGCTGCTATGATGGTTTAGTTTTCAGCTTATGCACTGTCTCACCTGTTTTATATCAAGTTATGTTATTACTATATTTTATTCCATGCGCTGTGAGATATACTACAGGTTCTTTGGTGATTCATAATTTTAAAACCCTTTTCTTTAACGACCGTTCCATGCTAGTCGGGCATTGGCAGCACATTTCAAGGGAAATGTTGGCTGGCGCGGGGCGGGCCGTCATAGCTTATAAACCTTAATTTGAGATAAGTTTATGAAAAGAGATTATATAATCTTTTTGAAATGATTTCCAAGGAAAGATTTAAATAAGAGTTTAAATGATATAAATTTTTGATAAGATTTATGCACAATAATTCCCAGTGTAAAGAATATTTGAACAAAAGAATATTCTGTATTGGAATGAGGCGTATGATATATTTATATATCACTTGATTTAAAAGATGCGCGAGTTATTCGGAAAGACCGGGTTTAGCTCATTCTGAATAACGGATACGACGATTAAAAGTAGAAGATACTGAAGACAGTGGTTGAAGACCGGAGATCTTCACATCATTTGGATTATTACTGATGCCTCAATTGGCCATACACCTAAGATGAGGTAATAACTGGTTATCGTCCAGACGTACTTGGAGATCGACAGGATATGCAAGGGCCTCTCTCCTGTATTGGACATATGTGACGAGGAATAAGGTGCCTTCGGTTTTGTTCGAACCCAGAACAAACTTGCAAATGGATAGTGTGTTTGGCATTGTATTTTATGCTATATTAATTGATCTATGCTAAAGATATATCTGTTTAGTAGCGGAGAATTTATTCTCTTAGCTTAACACCCTTCTCTGAGACGTATGTGCTTAGAGGTTATATATTCGTAGACATCAGCTGTATGGTTTGAATTGACATTGTGGCATGTTGAATTGCAGTAATCAAAGCTTTTATTGAAAAGCAGAGCATTATGGATGATGATCAAAGCATGGCTAATATAGCATAGCATTGTGTCAAGACGTAACTTCAACGAGCTTCACTCCCCGGTATGAGCCAAAAAGGGGATGATGGACAACTGGGAGGACATGCATTTATTTCTAGCTAGAAGTGATGCCATGGTATGGAACCTAGGCAGTTTACTTATGTGGATGTTGGAATTGAGGCGCCTTGGATGTGGTCGCACAAGACTATGGTGGTCGATGTACTGACCAGGAGGTCCGATAGGACCGAGAAACATATTGTTCAGGCACTGACTAATCAGCAGGAATATGTTAACCGACACTACCGCTCCAAAGGGATAGTGTTTTCCCTGGGACATTTTGCTAGAGATGTTTCGAAGTTCGGATGAGGGAGATCCTTTACCTCGGCTCATGATGGAAATCCAATCTCCAATATAGGACTTTACAATTTTAGTTGTATACCTATGGTGACGTAATAGGATGGGGTATTATGCCGTCTAAGATTGATACATTTATTTTTGAAATTGATTTCCTCAATATGCACTAATAATTATAAAAGAGAAATTTCGCGTATCAAGCATGTTTGGCTATTATAAGGTAAAACTCTATCCTCTGGCTTGTGCTTGCATTGTGTGATGGGACCTGAGTCTTATAATAGCTTCATTTTTTTCAAAAAGAATTGCAAGTTTTATTTACTAGTATTCATGTAGAGGAAACCTGCTCTTTGTCATGTTGCGTGGTCCCGTGATTTACCCAACTTTAAAATAAAAATAATAATTATTTTGTTTCTCATACCAGTCCCATGAATGACTTGAAGTTTATTGTTTACCACCTAAACACCGGGTGCCCATATTTTCCGCATGGGAAGCTAATAGGTTTGGTCTTGTCGATATTTTTAAACAGGATCCTGGATTTTGGCTCGAGCCATGCTCTGGGTATTTGGAAGCCTTCCGCTGAATATATGTTTATATTTCTGTTGTTTTGTAATTTATCATTCTCTGATATTTTTCCGTTGTGTGTCTATTAATCGTACTCTGATATTCATGTACTATGATGTAAAATTGTTGTAATAACAATGAAATGTTCTTTTGTGTTCTATTCTGATGCGTTGTATTCTCATAACAATCTGAGGATTTCTGCCTTTTGGATCGGACTTATGCAGTTTATGGTCGATTCGAAGGGAAGCGATTTTTGGGTCGTTACAACATCTATGAAAATCAAGCTTGAAGTTGAACATAGGCGATGTTTTGCTGGTTGAGAAATAGCGACCACATAGGTCGACCGAGGATTATGTAAGTTCGACAGAGTGGTCGACCAAGGCTCATATAGGTCGACCTGGTGCTTAACCTATGCTGGGTGAAAGGTCGACCTGATCATTATTGCTTTTGTGCTCATGTCATCCCTTATTTCCTGAAGTATTTTCTTGGTATACGTTCTTTCTTCCAGTGATTCATGTGCTTCTTTAGAAAAAATGTATTGTGATATTTTGATGAGCTTAATCCAAATACAGGTAATCTCACATTAACATCGCTTTGAACTTCAGCTTAACGAGTTTTCGTCTGTGTTTCGTACATGTTGATTTTGTTGAATTTTGATTGATTTGTGCTTATTTCTTGCACATGTTTTCTAATTAAGTTTTTAAAGAAAACTGAATGCAAAAAAATTAAGTTTGAAATAATATTTCATAATTGATTTACAGAAATAAAAATTATTTTTATAAAGAGATTTTTACCTAGTAGTTTCCAAATAATTTACGAATATCAGTTAAAAACTTGTTTTCTCAAATAAGTATTTTCTATATAAAACTTCACGTTGTTGCACTCTTTGAGAGAATGGAAAAGCGAGTTAAACGATAAAATAAACCACGTGGTATGGGAAACATAGATTTGCTATATCGTTAATTCTGGACTTATTCAACTGAAGTTATTTTATTATGGAATTAGATGATAGGTAGTAAACCGAGCTGATAGGTAGTAAACCACATATGAGAACGTACGGTATGGGACGCACTACTACCTCTATTTAGGTTACTTTTTGGAAGTTTGTGACACATTCTGTGATATTACCAATACCAGACCTTCGGTTCATTTACATTTGATTTTCGAGCCATCTGTGATAAGACCTTTATGTCATCTGCGTTAGGCTTATGGACCATCTATGACTAGGCCTTCGGGTCATTTGCGATAAGTACCTTATTTGTTGATTAGTACTTGGTAGGCTTCAGCCATCTGTAATATGCACGTGCGGCATTGCTTCAGCTTTCCATCAATGACTTGGATCCTAATTCTATATTATTTCAAGATATCGTCATTTTATATTTCTAGAGTCCGTGATTTCTAAATGTTTTCATCAATTTTTTGATGATTATTATATATACAAGTATGAAGGCATGTCCGATGGACGTGTGCATAGATAAATATGACACAAAATGGAAATGAAATAAATTTTGAACCGCTGCTGCATTTTTTGCTTAGAGGATGAACATGGGCATAGAAAAATTTAATAATAGTTGGAAATGGGCCTGAAATTGAATTTCTATTGCCTTAACTTCGGTTTATTCAGGCATAGCGAGTTTGATTTAGAGTAGATACAAAGTCTTCTGTAAATTAACTTTGTGAATTGGTAGAAAAAATTATCTCCTCATTTTTCGGGATTGAGATCGGCGTATTATAAAAAGAGTTAAAGGTGGTGGAGTTAAACAATTGTGTCAAATGGTTTTAGGTTGAAAAAAAATTTGAACAAGTTCAAAATCAGGGTAAAGTAAGAATAGTCTAAGTGTAATTGAGAAAATAATGACATTTGCCTTAATTTTGATTGTTTCAGCGTAGCAAATTTTATTTAGTGTAGAAACAAAGGTATTTGTTATTAGGTTGTTGAATTGGTGAAAAACACATTTTCTCTCCTCCTTTTCCGGGCTTGAGGCTGACATCTTATAAAAAGTAGCTATAGATGGATGAGATAAAAATGTTTGTTTTTGTTAGATTGTTTAGGTTTTAAAAGTCGAATATGATTAAAACATCGTAAACATAAGAAGCATAAGTGCAATGGAGAATATTATGATAGTTAACTCATAAGTGATGGCAGTATGATGAAGAGTGATGATTGTTAAAAGAGTAACATATATTATAACTATGAAGATACACATAAATCTTGTTGTAGCAAGAGTAAAAAGGTAAAAAGGAATAACAAAATGTTATGGAGTATTTAATTTGAAAGTAAGTTAGTTCACAATTTGAGAACATGTTAATAAAACATCATGGAAGAAAACAATTATAGTGCAAGTACCTTATTGTTGTTGAAATTTTCTTTTTCACCAAAATCTTTGTTGTATTTGATGAAATTTCATGTGAGAAAGTAATATATAGCCGGTCGTGGGTAAATGATTGTTTACGCCCGAAACATTCCGACATTTGAAATGGTTTTTCCTTGCGATTTGTTGATTGTTATAGCAAATCTAGTCTAACAGGATTTTTTTTTTTTACGGATTAAATTGAAAGAAAGCTTCATATTTTCAAAAGGCTTTAATGGTATACATGGAATAAAAGCTCGTGTATTACAAAATGTCCTGATGAAATTTTAGCATATATAGTAGTCTGTGGAAGGCACAACATATTAATCTCATTCCATTACAAAATTCAATTTTCGGTCAAGGCTTGGTAGTGACATCATCGGAGATCCTATTTTAAGTACTAATTTATACAATGGCAGACCACCTGTTTAGTGGAGTCTAAAACTCAAGTTGATACAAATTAGCTATATCATCCTCTATTTTATCAAAAGAATAATAAATGTGTTCATCATCTGAAAACATTTATATTAATTGTGTTATTTATCCCAGTTCTAGTTTCATTTGTTGTCGCTAATACTGCTCTATTCATAATTTAAACGACATCCTTGAAAGTTTCTTGCAATTGCGGGAAGATGTTATTTATTAAACACTATAATGAATTTGTATCCTTCCAAGGTACAACAATATCATTAGGTTAGTACTTTGATATGTGTGATGCATGTGCATAGAAGAATTTTTTATTAAAATCTTTGTTTAGAATATTTTGGATCTTTAGAATTACTTGACATGTATGTTATATTGTAATTTTCATGTGTATACATGCACAAATTAACTATTTATCGGATCGAGAATATTACTAAGTTATCGTAGAAAATTATCAAGTAGGAAAATAAATCAATCAATTATCATATCAATATGTAGAATAAAGCATTAAATATTAAAAAATTTGCTTCTAGTATTTTCAAACGTTAAAGCATCCCATCACCTCTCTTTAGAAAAGTAATCAATCTCCATATTAATATAGAAAATTTTCCCTTTCCACCTCGAGTTTTGCTTCTACTTTACTTGTCGATGTAGTTTTGCGGTTAGATGAGTCTATTAATTAAGGGTGTTGTGAGATTACTTAAAGTCAGGTTGTTATGCAGTATATTTGATTGTTATGAAAACAACATTATAGACACATATAGTAAAATTAAGAATACAAAAAAGAAAATTAAGAAAGCTAATTCATTTAATAAGAGACTCAATTGCAATAAAGGAGGGCCAGTAAGAAGGAAAATATGACCTCCGTTTTTTTTGAGAAAAATTTCAATAAAGAGACTGAATATTTTTTCTAGTCATACGAGTCACACACTAAGCATAGCGATTATATAAAAAAAAAAGATTAATTTCTTTTTGATTCAACCTTATAGAATTTGATTTATTTTATTTCACTTTTAACAGAAAAACAGTTAAAAGTTTCTAATTTTTTGTTTTATATATCACTATATTACTGGATAGAATGACAAAATAAATAAAGGTCTATTATTCTTCATCCACAAATATCCAAATTTTGAGACTACAACATATAAGGCATCTCTAACTACCGATAACACATAAGAACATCAAAGATTCCACTCCTCTCCACTCTTTGTGATCGTTTTGTTTTTCATGTCAAAATCAGGTATACGAATGTCAAGAGCAATAGCTAAATACCCATATAGGACCCCCTCTTTGTCTTTGATAAGGACAGGATTTTTCTCATCAAGCCGTGTTGTTTTGCATTTCCCAGCTCTAACGGCATTTGGTGCCTTTCTCAAAGTACTCATGGAGGTGTTATTCTTCTTCCATTCCAGCAAGAGAACTTGCAAATTTTGCTATAATAAATCAATAATGCACGTATGTCCCTTTTTACCATATAATTGGTGGCTTGAATTTACCTCCAGTAAACCCAACTTCTTCCTTTTTTTTTCCATCTCTCTATTATCTATGCTGTGAGGCCATCTTTAATTTTGTGTCCATTTATCTATTACCTATGCCATACAACTAGTCTGTAACCCGTGCGTTGCACACGTTATTTTTTAAAATGTAACATTTGCTCTATTAATGATGAAAAATAAAAGCTTATAATGCATCGTCCAATGATTTAAGTAAAATAATTGATTTTTAAAACAACTTTTTAAAATTATAATGTATAATTGTATGTTATATATCTTACACGTTGGGCTTAAGAAAGAAAATATATTTGCTATTCTTACTTATTTAATCAAGTGATTTTTCCAAAATATGTTAAATTTTTTCTTATGTTATCAGTTTACTTAGTTGACTCAAATGCGGATATTAAGAAATAAAACAAAGAGATTAGTAGAAAATTATAATTTATGAAAGATATTGAACTTGGTAACATATGTAATTATAATATTTAAATGACGAACCAAGCTTGTTAACCATGTATGATTACAATGTATATGTTCAATTCAATGTAGCAACGACTGTGGACTGCTATAAGATGACAAATATCATCATAGTAAAAAAAAAAAAAAAAAAAAAAAAAAAAAAAAAAAAAAGGGTATGTATATGGTATAAAACAAATGAAAAGTTGCAACCTCAAACAAAAAATAAACACTGTGCATCACTTGCTTTTCAAATAGCCTTGCACTGTGCATCACTTGCTTTTCAAATAGCCTTGGAAAGAAGACTTTACTGTCTCCATCTAAAAATAGAATATGGCATATTCATTAGACATGAGTAAAATATATGGAAGACAACATAAAGTAAGATGTGTGGGTAAATAATGAAAATCTAAAAAGGAAAAAAATGCAAAAATAAAACATCAGAAGGTAGAGCCAAAGAAATCGTGTTAAAAGCTAGGAAAAAAAAATTCACCCTAAATGACCTTGTGACATAAGGTTTAACGTTTGAAATTCATATCTTTTAATTCTAATCTAAAATTCGTATTGCTCATCAATACTGTTAATTCGTGCAATTCAATAATAAACCATGATTCAGTTAAGCACCATAGCAAGCAAAAGTGAAAACTTTTCATCTTAATCTTTGAATTCATAAACTGTTTAATGTCAAGAAAACGTATATAGAATCATAGATATAGAGGCCGACATAGTTTGACCCAAAGCTAACGTGGGAAAGATTTAATAACTAAGTTATTTATTTCTACCGAAATTAAAGAATTCAGACTAAATTATATATATGTAAAAATTATCAAAAACCAAATACATGTGGGATTGTCAACCGAAATATCAATAAAATACAAAAAGCTAAAAACTTGGATATCATTGAGAACTAAATATTATCTAATAGAAAGCGAAATAAAGAAACCATTCATGTCTATAAAGAAACACATTGAATGAAATAGTATAATGAATCAAATATTGTACATCTAAAATAGAGTGAACAATAGAAACATTACTAATTTCATTTCATTATTTTATCCATCCCATTATCATCTGTAGCAGGACCACCTTCCAGCTATTGAGTTGTGCGTGTCCATCCCATTATCACAACACTTTTAAGTGCAGTTTGAAGACCCAAGGCTTTTCCAGCTGCAATATTCTGTTTGCTATCATACAAAAACAACTACGGAGTAAACAAATAATAACGATGATGATTAATATGTAAAAAATAATATGATACAAATAACAGAAATTTGACTTACAATTATGCATGCATTCATTCCGGAAGCTTCGATTGCAGCTTCAATCGCAGATGGTAATGGTTTCAAAATCACGTTAGTTGAAGTATTGTAAGTTTTAAAGAGATGCGGGTTTAAAGTTTCGAAACAAACAATGTTCTGAACCAACTCTTCTTCAGTGTCAAGTCCATGCAATGCTTTCTTTGCATGTTTCATGTCTGAATTCATAAATAATTGACCATAATGATCAAGTTCAATTATCAAAACATTTTTAATTTGACAGAATTATAGAAAGAGGTTGCAGTACTGTACATCTTACAATTTTGGGTTGAGAAATTTGAAGCAATAGATCCCTTAACAGTGGGTTTGGCTTAATATTCTCATATGGTAACCTTCCATGCACATAACTGTTGACAAAACAACAGCAGTATGTATGTACAAATGTACTTATTTTGTATATCAAAATCTAATTAAAAGGTTCATTATCTTCACCTGTGGTACTCATCAGGATGAACAACATAACCAAATTCCTGAAATTTTGGAGATGTCATGTTACCAATCAAATACATTAACTAAACATGACACATGCTAATAATAAATGTTAAATGATTAAGATCTATGTACCAGGAGCATATAGGAAAAACAATGCAACCTCTGAAATTCATCCAACAAATAGGAAAAACAATACAGAAAATAATCAACGACGCAAGTATTAAAATAATTCAAACAAATAGGTTAGTCAACCAAATAAAAAATAGAGTACCTTTGTAAACTCAGCCCCGTGGTCTGCCTGCCAACTGATAAATCACTGATGATCTGAACAAATTAAGGTTTCTTTGATGGCAAATTGAAGAGATCAGCATCGGTATGTTGTGAAAGCGAAAGTAAAAAAGTACATAAAGAAAAGAGAAATAAATATTATTAATGAGATGTGGAGGCTGATAAGTTTGGCGGTTGAAGCAAATCAAATAATTACCATGGAGTTAACGTATGAGGAATTAATCTTATTCAGAATTGGTGGCTTTATTATTTTGATTAGTGGAAAGAGGAATAGAAACGGGGGCAGAGCGGAAAAATAACAAATCAGAAGATGGTAATTTTTTTATTTAGACCGGAAGGGAGGAGGATGGAGAGAGACGCAATGGAAGAAGACGAAGATTAAGATGGTGGAAAAAAAGGAATGGGAGGGGATGGAAGAATAAGAAAATAAATATCGTGACTTTTTGAATTCACGAAATATGCTGGAGGCTTGATCACTTCTAAGATAAAAAATTTAAATATAAATAAGAGAGAATTAAGCGATATTTAATAGATAGATTTATAATTTATCTTGTTGTATTATTTTGATTTAATAAAAGTATTTTTAGAGTTTTAAGGAGAGTTGAGAGAATTGAGAGAATTAAGGAGAATTGAGAGAATCAAGAGAATCAAGGAGAGAGCTTGAAATTCTTCTGTTTTACTATTATTTAATAGATTAGGTCCTCCCTATTGGCTGAAGCTCCATCGGCATATAAGGATCTAATACGTGTGTATTTTGTTTATGCCTCCATCTTTCCTTATTTCCTATTCTTTCCTTACCTTCTCTTTTCTAAACCAATGAACAATTTAATACTGATAAGACAAGCATGACGCGTGTTCATAAATCAAAGGATTTAGTATGTGTGCATTAGTGTGAACCCGTGCTTCGCATACAGAGTACGCGATATTTTACTGAATTATCGTTAAATATTTATTTTTTAGCATAAAAAATACTACTATTGAATTCAACTATAATATTTTATTCAATTTGTTCTCCTATAAAACCTTTTGGAAAATTTGAAAATGTAGTTTACTTCTGAATAATTTGTTTTCGAAATGTTGATTCAAGCATTCACTTAAGTTGCTTATCCCACAATATATAATTCAAGCCTATCAAATTTCAATAAATTGAAAATCATTGACCTAGGAATTCCTCACGACGTTAAAAAAATGATTTGATAGGGCTTGAAAATTTAAGCCCACAACAATGATAAAATAGTTGAATTTACCTATTCAATTCATACTTGGTTCCAGATTAACCGCAATTACATTACAAATATCTTTATTGCATTATAAAGATAATTCTCAAACTGGAAATAACAATAAAAATGTAAATACATGAACATCATACAATCACCAACATCAACATCATTCTTTCTTCGACCTTGCACACCATTTCATTTTCACCAAGTGAACATATTATTAAAATTCATGACAACAAAATATTCACCTTGGTTCATGCATATTCAGCATCATATTGCTATAAACTATGTATATCAGTTACGAATTTCAGTGTCTTTTCTTCATAATTATATCATTTCTTCAATGGCATTTTTAGCATTTAGGATTTAGCCTTTAACGATTGCTTCAGCTTCGATCATTCATTTAGTCAGACCATTTGCATCTGCTACACCACTACCACCTTCCTATAATTAAGCACAGCATGCATTAGCTAATTCAGTTGATCAGTTAATAATTCATAAGTTGTTAGTCTACATCATGAATTTCATTTTAATGTTTGGTTCATAGTTGGATTTTGTCTATCCGACCATACATAGTTTTATTGTTTGGCTATATCAAAGAAAAGTCCTTCAACAGATTGCTCCTTCACATTTTAGAATAGTCTATCAAAGGTATAATAGTGTTTCATAAAAAACTGCTTACATGAAACTTATTTTATCGCTAAATGTATAGTTCAAAGAGAGTAATAAAAAGTTCCACGGTAGATGGATCTATTTTTATTCAAAACAAAAAGGCATGCATTGAAGTTTTTTGGAATAGTAAAAAACTATCCTAGCTGAACCATGAAAAATATTTGTTAATTTAATGATCAGTACTTGGAGACATGTTATTTAATGCAAGCAGCGATTAATTATTTATGTCTCCGAAATAAGACATAAATGAAAGCAGATGTAAACAATTAAATAAACCTTTTCACATGTTTACCATGCATTATCATTATTTAATAGAATGTTTTAAAACTATCTACCACTAATCGGAAAACGCTGTTACAAATGAAATCTATTCAAAAATGTTGTACCCAACTTGATATTGTCCTTATTCACTATATAGGTAAATATCTAATCTTCGCTAGTAAATAAAACAACTTCAATGTTATGTAGCATATCATTTTATTTTTTATATTTAATGATATACTATGCCTTTTTTTGATTAGATAAAACTTGTTGGTCTAGTAGCTATGAAGTGTAAAAAGATACACATAGTATAATATAATATAACATAATATATATATAGTTATTTGTTATTTTTGTATACCTCATTTCTATTCTATGATTTTAAGGGTTTATGCTAAGCCTTGAACATGAATTACGAAGTTCAATTTTCCTAATATGAAACAACATATATTACAGTAGGTTGTTTTCTTTTTAAACCTATTTGAAGTAGCACTGGACATATATTAGATATCCACTTCCAGTGCATCAAAACAACATTTACTACCTTCTTGTTTGGAACCCTAAGTGTTGTTTTTAGTTAGCAAACAGTAGGCATAGCTAACTTGCAGGTTCTTATGCAAGACATGAAGTAACGTGTTATTACTGCGCGCCTCGTTTAATTAAAATTATTATAAAAACCAAAATTATAAACGCATAAAATTGGACATATAATGTAAAAACTGAAATTATTGATCAACGATAATAAAATATGTGTTTAACAATTACCACAATATTTTTATACAATAAAAAGAAGGTGAGTGAATTTTTGTGTGCATCAGCCATCAAGCAAACAAATTGTGAAGTTTTAGGCCTAAATGCCACAATGGTAACTTATAACATATAAACAAGGACAGTCAAACTGAAATAAAGCATTAACAAAAAGTTATTCAATGTACCTCGTTCAATGGTTGATAGCTGATACCTTCATATGACAAAGTTTTGAGAAGCCTTTCTATAAATTTTCTGTCAGTAACAATGACACCTTCTACTATCCCATGAGGTTGAGCTTCAACGCTAATCTCAAAAAGAAATTTACAGTTCTAACAAACTGTATAACCTCAACATTTTTTTACTATGATATTTATTTTTGTGCATGCTATTTGTTTGAATGTCTGATATGTGATTTAATATCAGATTAGTTCTTGACAATAAATTTTGTTATTGAACATTAAATAAAACTGGTAGGGTACTCTGCTCTAACGGAGTTTTTCCAGCCAAGTTTTTATTTTAATTATGAAGCTATCTTCGAACATAGAAACATCAAGAATGCTTTTGGAATATAAATTTACAAAAACAATTCAAATGAAACTCGTTTGAAACGCAGAAAATTATTAGATCAATCTTGAGGGAAATCAATAAACACATGCTTAAAAAACGATGATGGAAATAAATATAGAGTTGTCAGTTAACAATAAAAAAAAATCAGGCTAAGTTAAAATAGGAAGATAGTTGTTGTTTAATAATTGAATTTTTAGAAACATAAGGATTTTGATATAAATTTTAGAAGTTTAGCTAAACCACTTGATTGTATTATAGACATGTATCGATAACTGGCACATGGCAGAAGGTATCCACTTAGTGCGGTATTTGTTGCGTGGAAATGAGGTTAGAACCTGGAGTAATATAATAAAATATGAAAGAAAATGATCTAACTAAGAAAGTAGAATCATTTAAGTTTTGATTTTAAACACTAAATATTATCACCATATCTGAGATAGACATATGATTACAATTATCAAAAGTGGAAAATATTATGTACAGTATGAAACATGCTACTGCATATAAGGACTAAAATGAATACAAAATGTAATTACTCTAAAAAAAGTAAACAGTTAAAAGTTTCCCTATCCCCCTCGCAAATGCAACACACATTCTATGCATGGATTGGTATTTATTTATATATGTCACAATTAATAATGGAAAGTACAAGAAATCAGATTTTATTTTGTTTACGTTCCAATTCTCAAATGTTAATTAAACCACGGAGTGCACCAAACAAAATAGATAGCATTATTCCTAGTATCTCCTCCTTCCTTCAAACTAAAAATATTCCCATCAATAAAAATGTGACAAAATTTATTTCGGTTGAACCTTATGCTTGAATATATAAATGATAATGAATTCCAATTTTAAAACTTGGTCGTTTTGAGTAAGATTTTCATTCATTGCTATAATTAGCTCTTATATTAGTTGAAAATAAAATGCAATTCCTAACAGATTGAAACTTGATATTGTAAATTGTAGAATGTTCGTAAATTTATGACTTAACAAAAATTGAATTGTTCTTCCTTTTTTAGAATTCCCTTCATTAGTTTTAGTTTAAACCCACCAAAACTTACTTTTCGTTTGTAAAATACTTAAAAACAAAAGCAAACAGATTATATTTATGCCAAATTTAACATTAGAGAGAAAATGAGAATAAAGAAATAAAAATAAAACACCATACAGTAGGCATTGAAAATATTTTTCATTAATGAAGAACACCATTAAAGGAAATATATCAGGCAAAATCAGAATTTTATTCCATTTGTTTTCTGAGCGATGAGTTGGTTTGTCTTTTTGCACGCAGTACATTTATTTGCTATAACTACTCACCCAAACATAGCCATTTTAGATTAGCTACTTAATAACAGATAGTTGCTTGTTTATCGGCTCCAAGAATATCAATGTGAATACATGACTAAATACTAAGTTGATGTCATGTTTTCTTGATCGATGCTTTAAACTTAGCTATGATCATAAATGTAACAACAACTGAATATGTAAATCATCAACTTATAAGAAGAGAAAGAAAACATACACAAATAAATACCATAGTCTGTGTGCATACATGTGTATGTTATGCAACTACATATTTAATAACAACATAGAATTTGATGAATTTAGTTTGAAATTTGACCCATAGATCACTACATTCAACTCTTTTATCACTTAAAAGTACATAATTTGAATTCTTATTAGAAATTAAAACCTGAGTAATAAATTTACAAAGTTGATAGGTAAAGGGTTTTTTGTAGATGACTGTCGCTTTTATATTTTTGATTAGAAACATATGTGAAAATTTGTAATTTAAACAAATTGCCTTGTTTATTAACCTCAAACTGCCAAAAATTGATGAATTAAAATTTTTTTTCAAGTACCGATTGAAGAAATTAGTTTCAATATTCAAAAATTTTGTAACTAAAATAAGCTGATTGAATATGCTAACAATGCATACTGTTAAATATAGTCAGTGGCTTAAACTTCGGATGACATGTATTATAGGTAACCTGAAACTTTATTTTTATTTTTTGAAAATATAAGAAACCTTGTATAAATTTTAGAAGTTTAGCTAAACCACTTGATTGTATTATAGACATGCATCGATAACTGGCACATGGCAGAAGGTATTCACTTAGTGCGGTATTTGCTGCATAGAAATGAGGTTAGAACCTGGAGTAATATAATAAAATATGAAGGAAAATGATCCAACTAAGAAAGTAGTATCATTTAAGTTTTGATTTCAAACACTAAATATTATCACCATATCTGAGATAGACAGATATGATTATAATTATCAAAAGTGGCAAATATTATGTACAGTATGAAACATGCGACAACATAGCTACTACATATACGGAACTGAAATGAATACAAAATGTAATTACACTAAAAAAAGTAACAGTTAAAAATTTCCATATCCACCTTGCAAATGTAAAGCACATTCTATGCATGGATTGGTATTTATTTATATATGTCACAATTAATAATGGGAAGTAAAACAAATCAGATTTTATTTGTCTCAAATGTCAATTAAACCATGGAGTGCACCAAACAAAGTAGGTAGCATTGTTCCAAGCATCTCCTCCTTACTTCAAACTAAAAATATTCCCATCAATAAAACATGACAAAATTTATTTTGGTTGAACCTTGTGCTTGAATATATAAATGATAATGAATTCCAATTTTAAAACTTGGTCATTTCGAGTAAGATCTTCATGCATAGCTATAATTAGCTCTTATATTAGTTGAAAATAAAATGCAATTCCTAACAAACTGAAACTTGATATTGTAAATTGTAGAATGTTCGTAAATTTATGACTTAACAAAAATTGAATAGTTCTCCCTTTTTTAGAATTCCCTTCATTAGTTTTAGTTTAAACCCACCAAAAATTACTTTTCATATGTAAATTACTTAAAAACAACAGAAAACAGAGTATATTTATGCCAAATTTAACATTAGAGAGAAAATGAGAATAAAGAAATAAAAATGAAACACCATACCATGCTCACTGAAAATATTTTTCATTGATGAAGAGCACCATTATAGGAAATATATCAGGAAAAATCAGAACTTTACAATCCATTTGTTTTGTCAGCTATGTGTTGGTTTGTCTTTTTGCACGCAGTACATTTATTTGTTATAACTACTCACCCAAACATAGCCATTTTAGATTAGTCACTTAATGACAGATAGTTGCTTGTATATCGGCTCCAAAAATATCAATGTGAATATATGACTAAATAGTACCTTGATGTCATATTTTTCTTAATCGATGCTTAAAACTTAGCTATGATCATAGATGTAACAATAAACTGAATATTTAAATCATCAACAACTTATAAGAAGAGAAAGAAAACAGACACGGATAAATACCACAGTCTATGTGCATACATGTGTATGTTATGCAACTACAGAGTTTGATGAATTTAGTTTGAAATTTGACTCATAGATCACTACATTCAACTCTTTTATCACTTAAAAGTACATAATTTGAATTCTTATTGGAAATTAAAACCGAATTAATAGATTTACAAAGATGATAGGTATATGGTTTTTTGTAGATAACTATAGCTTTTATATTTTTGATTAGAAACATATGTGAAGATTTGTAATTTAAACAAATTGCTTTCTTTTTTAACCTCAAACTGCCTAAAATTGATAACCAATTCTTTTTTCAAGTACCGATTCAAGAAATTGTTTCTAAACTGAAGAAGTTATTTCAATAGTCGAAAATTTTGTAACTAAAATAAGCTGGTTAAATATGCTAACAATGCATACTGTTAAATATAGTCAGTTGCTTAAACTTTAGATGACATGTATTACAGGTAACCTGAATTTTTATTTTTATTTTTTGAAAATAGAAGACACCTTGTACGAAAATCAATATATAGAAAGAGTCCCGTGTTAGGAATCCTAAAACACGAATATAATTTCTCCAAGAAAAAAAAGTAGATTAGAGTTGTAAGTTAACTCTAAAGAAAATCAGGCTAAATTAAAATAGGAAGATAGTTGTTGTTGAATAATTTAATTTAAAAAAACCTAAGGACTTTGATATAAATTTTAGAAGTTTAGCTAAACCACTTGATTGTATTATATACATGTATCGATAACTAGCACATGGCAGAAGGTATCCACTTAGTGCGATATTTGCTGCATGGAAATGAGATTAGAACCTGATGTAATATAATAAAATATGAAGGAAAATGATCCAACCAAGAAAGTAGAATCATTTAAGTTTTGATTTTAAATACTAAAAATTATCACCATATCCGAGATAGACAGATATGGTTACAATTATCAAAAGTGGCTAATATTATGTACAATATGAAACATGCGACAACATAGCTACTACATATAAGGAACTGACATGAATACAAAATGTAATTACTCTAAGAAAAGTAAACAGTTAAAAATTTCCCTATCCACCTTGCAAATGCAACACACATTCTATGCATGGATTGGTATTTATTTATATATGTCATAATTAATAATGGGAAGTAAAACAAATCAGATTTTATTTGGTTTACATTCCAATTCTCAAATGTTAATTAAACCACGGAGTGCACCAAACAAAATAGGTAGCATTGTTCCAAGCATCTCCTCCTTCCTTCAAACTAAAAATATTCCCATCAATAAAAACATGACAAATTTTATTTTGGTTGAACCGTATGCTTGAATATATAAATGAACATGAATTCCAAATTTAAAACTTGGTTATCTCGAGTAAGATCTTCATTCATAGCTATAATTTGCTCATATATTAGTTGAAAAATAAAATGCAATTCCTAGCAGATTGAAACTTGATATTGTAAATTGCAAAATGTTCATAAATGTATGACTTAACAAAAATTGAATATTTCTTTTTTAGAATTCTCTTCATAAATTTTAGTTTGAACCCACCAAAAATTACTTTTCATTTGCAAACTACTTAAAAACAATAGCAAATAGATTATATTTAGGCCAAATTTAACATTAGAGAGAAATGAGAATAAAGAAATAGAAATGAAACACCATACAGTACGTACTGAAAGTATTTTTCATTGATAATGAACACCATTATAGGAAATATATCAGGCAAACTCAGAATTTTACAATCCATTTGTTCTGTCAGTGATGTGTTGGTTTGTCTTTTTACATGCAGTGCATTTATATGTTATAACTACTCCCCAAACATAGGCGCTTTTTGATTGGTTACTTAATAACAGGTAGTTGCTTGTTTATCGGCTCCTAGAAAATCAATGTGAATACATGACTGAATAGTACCTTGATATCATGTTTTTCTTGATAGATGCTTAAAACTTAGCTATGATCAAGATGTAACAACAAATTGAATATTTAAATCATCAAAAATTTATAAGAAGAGAAAGAAAACACACAGATAAATACAACAGTCTGTGTGCATACACGTGTACACTATGTAACTACAAATTTAATAACAACATAGAATTTGATGAATTGAGTTTGAAATTTGACTCATAGATCACTACATTCAACTCTTTTATCACTTAAAAGTATATAATTTGAGTTCCTATTGGAAATTAAAACCTGATTAATAAATTTACAAAGATGATAGGTATACGACCTTTTGTAGATTGTTGTAGCTTTTATATTTTTGATTAGAAACATATGTGAAAATTTGCAATTTAAACAAATTGCCTTATTTACTAACCTGAAACCACCCAAAATTGATGACATGATTTATTTTTTAAGTACTGATTGAAGAAATTGTTTCTAAGCTGAAGAAATTAGTTTCAATATTCGAAAATTTTATAACTAAAATAAGTTGATTAAATATTCTAACAATGCATACTGTTAAATATAGTCGGTTGCTTAAACTTTAGATGACATGTTTTATAGGTAACCTGAATTTTTATTTTTATTTTTTGAAAATAGAAGAAACCTTATACGGAAATCGATATATAGAAAGAGACCCATATTAGGAATCCTAAAATACGAATATATTTTCTCCAAGAAAAATAGCAGATTATATTTTGAAAGAAATGAATGGAAAGCTACTATAATCAAGACCTTTCTGTCAAATCAGTGCAGTATTATTTGCCAAAGATACATCAATCAAATATTCATTTTCTGCAAATATGCCATCAAAGGCTTTTGGAAACCCCCATGTAGCATAAACAAAAAACAGAAGCCCAACAACTAAAAAAATGTGTCATGCATTTTCCTTGCATATCTACATCAATAACATCCATTCAAATAATTTACTATGAACTCTAAAATTAGTAGTTGTAGCAAAAATTGATAAAATATAATTAGTCCAGTGATCGATATACTATTAGCTTAAATAAAACCAATTTAGCTTCGGTAATCTTTTCTTTGTTAATGTTGGCATGTCTTAACCTTGTTGTATACTATCAGCCACATAATGCAGAAATTAGAAATTTGACCCAAACATGAAAAAGGTGAATAATTTTAGAATTAATGTTATCCCAATCATGTCAAACAATAAATTCAGAAATTAATGTTAGTTCATCGATTGAATGTTGACGTGAATGAGAGGAATGATCAGTAAATTATATTTTAACATAAATTTGCCACCGTGAAGATAGAAGGACACAAATCTCACCCAAAAATGAAATCAGTTTGTGCATAGACATTGCTAGGAACGAAGATTACCTAAACGTGATCCAACAGAGCATGTAAATCGCAGAAACTCGTCAACAGTTCAGAAAAGGGCAGTAATCGTTGATGATTGTGCGATGAAGAAGTATCAGATTTGCCTAATTCGGATAGTAAG
The DNA here is from genome assembly GCA_030737875.1 of Allium sativum. Taxonomy (NCBI): domain Eukaryota; kingdom Viridiplantae; phylum Streptophyta; class Magnoliopsida; order Asparagales; family Amaryllidaceae; genus Allium; species Allium sativum. Next base: position 888,304,059 of record CM060916.1, on the reverse strand, counting down.
CATAAATTGAATTGTCCTAATTTAGACAACAACAAAAAACAGAAATTTTGTAGAATACAAAAAGCAGAAAATAAAAAAAAGAATAGATAAATTGAATGCTAGGGAAAACTGTAAAAGCACCAGTAAGACGAACAAATTGAATTTAGGTTCTTACCTCAAACTGGGCGTTCGGAATCTAGCAGACATGATGGGTAGGTTGAAAAAGGCTGAACTTATAAGTTTGACCTAATGGAGGAAAGACGCAAGCAAATTCAAAGGGGAAATGGTAGGGAATAGCCATGCTTACAAACCAATTCCTGTAGTACGGAACTCATAGCCCCAATTTAATGTAGGGTTTTGCAAATCAAAAAGCGGTGATGTTGGAGAAAATAAGTGGAAGACGAAGGAAAAATAGACACGTACTGCGTACTGTATACTCTGATTTAAAAACGAAATCAGGGTTTCGAGCATGAACGATTTGTAGGAAAAAATGAAGGCGAAGAGTGAAAAATAAAAAGGTGGATAAGAACGCGAAAGGAAGCAACACGAAAATGTGATCTGGAAAGACGGTTCAGTCAACATTACACACGCTCAGAAGTGATCCAAACAAAAATTTAAGGTGGCTTGAGAGCTAAGCAAAAACAGCTCAGCTTTAATATTATAATAATAATATAGATTTGGTCAACAAGTCAAAATAAAGTCTTTTAGCTCTTCCTAAATAGGGCTGTAAATTTTGTTCGAATGTCCGACGTCCGTTCGTGTCCGTGACCGAAATACGTCCGTCCGAGTCCGTCCGATTCTCATTTAGGACACGAGTTAGGACAACAAAATTTGTACGATAAAAAAATCATGTTCGGTCCGAGCTCGTCCGAATTCATCCGAATTATTTGTAATTCGACATATAGTTGAGAGAAAATCTAGTAAAATGTACAAAATGTGATATAAATAGCCATGTCCGACCGAGTCCGATCGGTCCGAACATGTCCGTGTCCGACCGATTTTATTTAGGACACGAATTAGGACAACGAAATTTGTCCGAGAAATTTTTTGGTCCGGTCCGTGTTCGGTCCGATTTTTTTTAGGACAGAAACTGAACACACCTCCGTCCGGTCCGGTCCGACCGATTTACACCCCTATTCCTAAAACACGTTCTATTTTTTTCATTTGCATTAATACCCTTAATTTACGACTCCACGATTAATGTTCGCCCACTAAATGTTTCGCAGCCGGCAAAAAATACAACGTATTCTATTCCACAAATCAGTTCGCTTCAGTGCAATGAATTCTCTAATCTATATTCCTACACTGCAAAAAAAAGTGGTTTCCAATGGTTAGAAGTCATTGGCGGTCGTTGGAAAGTCATTGATAACCATTGAAAACCCCATTGGTATACGTACTAATAACTCTCAACGCTTTCCAATGTCATCAACGAGGTATTCCCAATAACCTCCAATGAAAAAAATTGGACACGTGCTAGAATTTGTTGACTAATTAGCTGTTGGAAACTATTAGAAATCATTTGAAAAATCCGTTGTAAGCCATAAAAAGACGTTGATTATAATGAACCATAAGTTGTTAATAGCCATTGAAAATATAAGTATTTTTTTCTAGGATTTAGACGTGCTTACTTCCAGCCATCCACTATCACGTATATACCATAACAACTCCTTTTTGAGTATATATATAACAACAATACTCACATATATGACTAAATAATATATTAAACCCAAATCATACACATACAGTCCAATATACATGACAAAATCCAATATTTACAACATCCAACAAAACATAACAAACCAGCGTCATCCAAACCAACATAAACCATCATCCAAACCAATGTCCAAACCGGCAAAAATATATACAACCCATCACAGTATACCTACTAAATCCTTACCCACTCAAGACGTATATATAAATAACAAATCATACCTTAAATAATATGGATAGTTCTCTCTAGAACTACAAGACGAAGGAAAACGCTCGTGCTGCTCTATGAACTCTGCCATGTAGGATCTAGATTAACCCTAAAGTGGGGTGAAGGGTTTATTGCAGTTTTACGATATATTAAAATTATCACAGCACAGATTGCAGTAGAGAAACTAAATGCAGAAAATAAATGACATAGATTTTACTCAGCTTCGGTAAACCCTGCATACTGCTGCATTCCTCAAGGTTTCTACTAAAACTAAACAATCTCTACGCTTACAAAATCCCTGTAAACTCGCGATACATGCTCCCAACTGTTCTAACCCTACGTCAAAACCCTATATTGATCTTTATCCCCAAGGTCAGATTTTTTTCCCCCAATTACAAACTTATAACTCGTATCCCTAGTTTAAAGTAAACTAGAAAACTGTATATCGTTTACAAAACAAATACAAAAATAAAACAAAACAAAACCCCTTTTTGATAAAAAGAATGGTCGGTCCCTTATTTTCACTTAAACACGTTGGCTTCCTCTTTTCTTTAATGGTCGACCCAAAAATAAGGGTTTTGCTAAATCCCCAAATCGCGACTTCGAAACTGATGTTGATAGATTTTTTGTTGCTTCAAAAGCTCATTGTCTCCTGGTCCTTCGATTTGGTTTGCAATCGAAAACCTGATATCTTATGAGTACTCTGAATTGATTTTCTTTTGCTCTTGAATTTGTTGCTTTGGTTTTGATAAAATTCCAGTGATGATTTGGTTAGTATATAGGGTTATAGAACCATAGTCAATCTCTTATTTCATTGCTATGGATTGGCCTTGATTTGTGCGTGATTTCTCGAATTGAATTTTGCATGAATTATCAATTGATTCTGGAAACATTTGAAATTGTTTTTATGACCATGATAGGGTTCGTGATTAAATGGAATGTTTCTAAAGCCGTGAAACATTCTTGCCATAAAACAATTTTTCTCATGACAAAATCTTTAACTCTTTAATTATTGTTTCTATGTGATTGGACTATTACTTGCCAAAAATTATTCCTTGTATGGTTGAAAAACTTTCCATATCATTTTCCCAAAAAAGGTTCTTTCCATTTTTGTGAACCAGTGAATTTCGAAAAAGATTTCCCTTTTATTTTGAGACCATTCAAATATCAATTGCTTGAATTGGCATTTAAATATTCTTTGTGGCCTGACATGTTTTACGTTCCTCTGAACTCTTTGTACACTGAGTTGTATCCTTTACTACATTTTAGAATTAGTGAATTTGAAAACAATTCCTTTTCCTGAACCCATTCAAGTATTACATTGGAACTTGAATTTACTTCTGGCTTGATTCATTTATCACCCATGTTTAGACTAGCATTGATTCTTCATACTAATATATATATATATACATACACCCAGATGTGTGTGTGTGTGTGTATATATATGTCTATATAAAAATGTTCGTTAGGTTTTACCATATATGCCATGCAATCCTGTTTTGTGCCCAGTTTGGTTTTTGCCTAACTTTTCCATGCTTGTTGAAGTGCATGCACTACTGTTTGCATATTGCTTTCACTTTCTTTGACTCTTCTGCATGTATTCATGTTGCATGCCTTGTAGTGTTGTATTCTCATGCATGTTGCGTTGTTGGCTATCCTTGTCGCAAGTGCAATACCCATGCTTGCTGCAGAGACAGTTTTGTTTGACCTAAACTTGTTCTAATGCACTTGTGTATGTTATACTTGCATTGTTATTCTTGCTTTTCCATGCTTGGATCACTTTGGGCTTGTTCATGAATCATGTTCTTGCTGCCTTGTTGAGTTCATTGTCTTGTATCTCGTCATCTTGCTTGTTCAATTATGGTTGTATTTGTGCATGCTAAAACATGTTTGTTGTACTTCGGCATTTTTTAACCTGCCATATGCTACCGTTCATTCACGTGTGCCTTCCTGCTGCCATGTATATTTTGCCACTGACTATTGTGAGCACTTGATGATGCCTTGTGTTGATCCAACTTGACTTGAGCATTTTGCATTTGCAGTTTTACTTTGCTTCATTTACTTGCTAGTTCGTCTTGGCTCCATATGTATACATACCATCATGTATGTATATATGTGTGTTTTCATTTCTGTCCTTTGTGAATCTAGTTCTTTGCACCTGTCATGTTATGCAGTTGTGTACATTTTCATTGCTGCTTCATTTGTTCCATGCTCCATATTGCTGAGTTGTTATCCACACTTGTCCATGTTGTTCATATGCTCGACATATGCACCTGGACATTTTAAATAATATGTGTATGTACATACACATATATGTGTATACATGTATCGTGCATGTGCAATTATAATTTTTATTTGCTTCAGCAGACCACTATATGATGAGTCGTGACTGGTCAAGATCAGTAGACCCCAATTGCGAGTCGAGGATGATCTTGGTCAGCATACCTCTATAGCTGTGTTGAGGCTAATCTGCGGGCACTGGATATATAGTCTACCTTGTGGTATTTTTAGTGAATCACTGTGAATATCACTGTAGTCTAGACACAGATAAATGAGTATAAATAACAGACCTAGTTAAGAAATATGACGAGAAACACACCAAAATTCTGAGGTAAATAAAATTTAAAATAAATTTATATCTGCTAGAATTTAAATCTGTTTATTCCAGTTTACTATGTATGTTTCTGTGATAGGTATAGTGGTGATTGGACTGACTCTAAAGCATACTGAAGACATGTGAGTTTGAGTATATAAGCAACCGTACATGCAACTCAGTGAAGTAATTGAGTGTATGTAACAGAGTGAACTGAGAGAAATGTAACTAAATGCAATGTTACTGAGTGACTCAGTGTTGTAGCAAGGTATCGATGTAACAAATGAAATTGAATGTATTATATCACTGAAATGTACGATAGTGGAGTTAGAAATTTGTACTATTCAAATGTTGAAATAAAATATTATATTTGAATAAAACACTGTTTGAATATTTAAATTCTTATGCAACAATATTGCATTCAAAATAAAACATTTATTTCTATATGAGATGTAGTAGAATAGTACAATTATAAACACATTTATAATAATATATATGTTTGTTATCATCAAACAAAAATCATATTGTTATACAACAATCTCTCCCTTTTGATGATGAAAAACATACAAATAAGATTTTAAATGCAGTAAATGTGTTTGAAAGTGAAGTGTAGAGCTCCCCGTATATGTATGCTTCCCTTACAACAGAACTCCCTCTAAATATGTGTATATAAATAAAGAAAAAATAATTGAATTTCCAATATTAAAAATATCCATGAAATATTCACTTATTAATCAAAATCTTAACAATTATCCCCTTTTTGTTGTCATCAAAAGAATACATAAATTGAAATAGCGATGAAATATAGACTAGAAATATAAAATCAGATCAAGAGAGAGAATGTATATCATAAATCTCATTCAGTCAAACAAAAAATCGTAATATTCTTCAAACCAGTGGCAAATTTCACATTGTAGAATGATGGATTTACGATAAATTTTATAAAATGGAAGGAGTTATAAGATGATATGAATTCCACTTATTTCCAAATAAATTTTTAAAAAAATGAGTACAAAATATCGATGGATTTGGACTATGATTATAAATTCAAAATTAAATAATCGCAGATCCCAAAAACTATCAATCAAAAAAATCATAATATATCATAAAATTGTGACACATTCCACAATTTAGAAAATGGATTGATAGGTTGGTTTTTACATAGCAAGGAACATTTCATATATATATTTTTTTTTCCTTTCTTTTCATTTTAGGAGCACACTAACCACGCATGGCCTATTAGGACTTTTAAGTGGGATCAGATGCCACTTAAATTATAAGTAATCTCTAACCATGCATGACCATATATAGGTTTTTTAAATCAGGTTAGAGAAACACTTATTATATACAAAATCTCCTCAGTATATAAAGCCAAAATGAATGATACAAATATGGTAGTGATAAAGATAGTCGTGGAATAAATCTCTAGATTAATTTTATTATGGGATATGTTCAACCGTACTGGGATTTTTGAAAATTTTCAATTATCTTTTATTCTAAAAAATATATAGTCACATATCTATCATAAATTTTGAAACTGTATTTTCTTTACTGATAAAAAATATAAACTCTCCATATTAAATAAAACCATGATGGATGACAGAAAGGTGATAGGATTTGAAGATGTTTGTGAAATAAGTACCAATTTAAAGATATTATAAAAATCTATTTAAACATCATGAGAAATTAAATAAAATCACCTCTTGTTTTGAATTATACTATAGTCACAACTCATTGCAATTTAAAAAATGTAATAATAATTTTGATGTGTTCCAAATATAGTTCAATTTAGTCAATGATTTTGATTTTTGAATAAATAACCAAAAATGATTTTAAAATTGAAAATATCAATTACAAGAGGGATTCTGAAAGATCTATACAAGATGAGAATCAGTTTAAAATGAATCAATCAATTGAATAAATAAATGAAAAACAATACACTAATTTTCAGAATAAATCAATCCTAAGCCAACAAAATCTAACAATTCAATCCCATCTATTAGAGCAGCAAACTTTCAATTTCAGAACAAGTTTCATATGATAGTTTTTCAGAATTTTATAACAAGCGAAAGAGACAAATCATGATTCAAGATTAAAGAAATTCGTTTGAAATCACTTGACGAGATGCGTAAATTTCCAGATTCAATAAATCGATCACACAAGATTATCAAATTCAAATCCAAGAAGTGTGTAAGGTCCAAGATATCAATTATTTCAAATGATTTCAAAAAATCAAATATCCAACCCAGACGATCATGATTTAAAATGAGTTCCAAGATGCAACATAATAATTTAGCCAAATGATTTTCAATTAAAAATGGTTAATCCCATCCAAAAACTAATGAAATTATCGCAACTTATTAAAAGCGGTTTTTAGGAAGTGTGTTGTAATGAGTGCAGTTTTTTTAGTCTTTTCCAAGATGAATTAGAAGAAACTTGTAACACCCCACCTCCGCCAGGGTGGCTCTTGCAAGCACCCTGACTTTGGAGGGGCGTTTGAATCAGGTAAACATGCATAATGATATATCAAGGCAGAACAAGAACATATGTATATATGTAAACAGAGTAAATAAGATAAGTAAAACAGTGGAAGATTTCAAACTATTTCAAAACAAGTCTGATACAACATAATGTCAACTTTCCAAATACACAAGTCTAGATAAAAACAACATCACTGAAAAACTGAAATACATAAGTACTATCCCCAAAATAAGTGATAACCATAGCTAGCTTCATGTCAAGACCGTACATGAGCTAAAATCCCACAAGCAAGCGATCAGAAATCCAAGCTAAGCTCCACTATTCCCACCCTGAGAACCTGTGGGGGGGGGGGGGAACGGAAGAAAAGAGGCGAAAGAAAAACAGGTCAGTCAAAATGACTGAGTAAGCCCTACTACCATCAGTATATAAACTAATAAAGTTAACTGGCATGATGAAAACTGAGATGAACATAAGGATAACTACATACTGACATGATAGATAAAAGGTGTCATCGCATAATCAGGATTAAGGTTTTGCACCACAGGTGTACTAGCAAACTAACATGACTTGAATAAACAAGTATTGATCCCTTGGCCCAAGCTTTGACCCAATAACACGAAATGACCCTAATACGAGGTCCAATCAAATGGTCTAATCGATCGGCTCCCTAAGCCTAACTCGTCACGTGTTGGTGTCAATACGGCCCAAACATAATTGTAGTCGGACTGTGCCGGGTCCACCCTTCGGGTGTATCAAGCCCTAGGGTGTAAACCCCTGGACACCACAAACATAAGTGCACAGTCTCGATCTACTGGTACCCGTGCATGTTTTCTCCGGCTACGGACTATGTGCACGACCATAGTCCGTCCGGAACTACACCGGCGTACCACTCGGCCGTCGTTTTGGTCACTTACATCAAGTCCAGTAATCGTGCCCCACCCTAGCCTAGTCCCTAGGGTCTTAATGATACAAACTTGGGATTACTGCTGGAATGGACCCCATTGCTAGGATTTTCTAGTGGGTTAAGTACGGTTTAACCCTTTTTCTAATCATGGATTAACTTGGTTAAGTGTAACGATGGGTTCACGACTTAACCCCGATTAATCCACCAAGCCCAAATTGGTTAAGTATTAAGTGGACCATGACTTAACCCTAATCATGAGGCATTAATTAATTTAATGTGCCTTAACCTCTCACATTAGACCTTGTTGTGGTTACTAGTTAAGCCGGGCGGGTCCGGGTAGCTTTACACCACAACTTGGTCTAACCTCGGGTTCAAGGTACAACATAACCAACTTCTCACATTGGGTCCTATTGTTTGTAGCAACTAGTTAAGCTGGTCGGTTCCGGGTAGTTTTACGCTACAAACTCAACCCAACCTCGAGTTGGTCACACTTATATTTTCTAAGTGTCATGTCCATTATGTTTACAAAACATATTACAAGTTTTCAAGCATTTGGGTAGACCTAACTTAATAGGTAAATTCCCAATGGGTAGACCTAACTTAATAGGTAAATTCCCAATCTTATGTTTTTATGTCTTTTAAGTTTACCCAACCCCAAACGCAATCCCATCGCTTACATATCGCAATAGCGCATAAAGGATAGAAAGAGGGAACTTGGCATAATCATGACATAATGGTGTTGAAGCCACAAGTTTAACATGGTGGCATATGAAATGTACATATGTTCATATACTTGCATATTATATTTTTAGGCCTCAAAAGCATGCATAAAACCAAACTTAGCATATTGGTGATTCATGGTGATAAATGACATGTAGAAATGGCCATAAGTTCGCATTTAGCCTCACATGCAAGTTATTATAAGAGATATGATAACTTACATGTTGCCAAAATGCAACCTTTAGCATAAAGCTTGAAGCTTTAAGCTCATAAACCCAAGATAAGCTTGCATAACATGATAACATGAACAAAATGATCAACCCAAACTTGCATAACATAACTTGCATATCATATGACAAACTTGCATATCAAACTTGCATAACATAACATGATAAACTTGCATATCATAACATGGCAAACTTGCATAACATAACATGATAAACTTGCATATCATAACATGGCAAACTTGCATAGCATAACATGGTAAACTTGCATATCATAACATGGCATACTTGCATAACATAATCATGATAAACTTGCATATCATAACATGGCATACTTGCATAACATAACATGATAAACTTGCATATCATAATGATCAAACACAACTTGCATCATTCATTAACTTTAGAGTTTAAAAAAAAGAAGGTAAAAGGGCTTACAATGCTTATGAAGACTCAAATGAGTATAAGCAAATATAAGATTGAGACAAAGCCCTTATGCAATCAAATAAACCCAATATGAAAGCTCCAATAGAAAAACCCTTGAGCCAAAATGATCAAAACTCTTGCTTTATGATGTAAATATGGAAACTTGACTTGAATGCAAGCTAATGACACTCATACAAGCTTGAAAACACTTGTATGCATTGAAAATCTCTCATAGAAATGACTTAGGAATTTTATGAAGAGAGTGGAGGCCATGAGAGGAATGATTTTGCCATAGTTTAGTTACTTGAATGAATAATGATGATTTAGGGTTAGGTTAGGGGCTTATTTATAGAGATTAGGATTAGTTTCAACCTTAGGATTAAACCCTAATTCCAATCTCAGCCCTCAAAACCGAATCTGGCCCCCAAACTCAACACAACCCCAAAATGGTGCACCAGGCAAAACTGCCCGGCTGAACCAAGTCGACAGCCAAGTCGACAGGGCTGTCGACTTGGGTCCAACCAAGTCGACTCCCAAGTCGACAGGGCTGTCGACTTGGGTGCTCTGGCGGGAATTTTCCCGCCTAGCCCAATCTGACCTTTTTCGAATTTTGAACCCGAAATTCGAAATCTGTTTTGAACTTGAAATTTTCTGAAAACTTCATTGGGCCTTAATCGGGTCATACGGACTCCGATTTTCGAAAACTCGGACTCTATTTCGCGTATTTTTCCGAGACGAACGCAATGGCATAGCCCGTTTCCCTTGATTCAGATTTATAAATTAAATTCGCCTCGATTTACGTTATAACAGGTTATTGAAAATACGGGTTGTTACAAAACTCAAAATAGCAAAGCTGTGTGAAAATTCATTAGTTTTCCAAAACTTCAAAAATTCTAGAATTTCAAGAAACAATGTTCAAGGTATATACATGATACTACAGCACTGTTAGAAATCTAGGAAACTAAAAAAATTAACTTCAAAACAGTTGCAGATATTTAGAAATTTAATTTCAAAAATATGGAAATCATCAATACATGAGCGTTTGAGATAAATGAATTTAATTTTCATAAAATCAAGAATTTTGCAATTTGACGTTTTAAGAAGATCAAGAAATGTAAAAACAATGTGACAGTGTCAATAACACTATCAGCATAAGAAATAAGAGAATGAGAAGAATAAGTGAAAAAATATAAACAAACAAATAGAAGAAAAAAGAGAGTTTAGAGATCATACCTTATTTACATGTGACAATGCTGATTCTCTAACTCAACAGTTATGGCTAAGGAACTCTAAATGATTCAATGATATGGAATAATTTGAAATGCAGTTTCTCTTTTGCAAAGATGTTCCTCAGCCTCTTCCGGTACCTAAGAATTTATAGGACTGACTGGTCTAACAAAAGTTGTTTTACCACTCATAGCTTTATTCATACGTTTTGGTACCCAAATTTGTTTGTACAACAATCCATTAGCATTTGCCAATGTACCCTTAGGAACCCAAATCCATTTGATCTTACTTGAATTCATTTTATTTCATTTTGGGATCAAAATCTGTTTAACTGAATTGTTTCTAAACAGTAGCTCTTCTCCATTATGATTTAAAAATCCATATCTTTTTTGAAGTTAATTGCAGGATTTTTAATATCATTTGAATTTTGTTTTTCAACTAGATCAAAATTTTCAAATTTCTAATGCCAAGAGCATTTTTACTTCTAACAGAAAATTGGTTCTGCAACGTCATATTCAACGATTTTTTCCCCAGTAGAAAATTTATCCAAAGTTGATTCAAGTCGTTGAAATTAGATTTAAGGTCACCATTTTCTTTTATCAAATTTGAGCAACGATTTATAGCGATCTTCTTTTCAGCATTAGATAGTTTCAAAACCAAATTTTCATTTTCAAGAAATTTAATTTAATTCTTGGACTCAAAGATTTCAGATTCAAATTGATTTTGTTTCTCAATCTCAAGTTTTTCAAAAACCTTAAATTTCTCAATTTCACTTTCAACCTCTTTCAAAATCAATTTGGTTTTCAGCAACTTTTGTTTTTTTAGCAAATTCATGTTTGAAATTTTTAACAGTCTTAAAATTATCCAATTCCTTTTGCAAAAAAAATGTTTTTATAGATTAGTTCATCATCGTTTTCTTTTAAAACCATGATTTCATTTTCAAGCTTTTTTTTATTTTTCATTATGATAAACTAAATCAGTTTTCAAACTGAAACAATTTTTGCAATTGGAATTTTCTACTTTTAAGACGTTTTCTAATTACAAAGCATCAATTTTGCTACTCAACTCAAGATTCTTATATTTCAGAATTTTATTTTTCTGTCGGAGGCTATCAACAGTTTTAGTTAAATAAGTACAAAAATGAACTAAATCTTGACAAGAAAAGTCATCATTGTTATCAACATATGTTTCTTCATTTGTGAATCTAGTTAAGCATAAAACTAAATCTAAGTTGACTTTCCGGGCGTCTGAGAAGTTGTCGTCTTTTCCATACAACACATTGAGAGTTTTCCAAATATCATGCGGAGTTGAACAGTGTGAGATATGATAAAGCTGATCATTACTAAGATAAGAATAAATAATATGCTAAATGATCTAGCATATCACCCACATTTTCAATAATATTCCAATATTCAAAATTGACAGATTTTAAATAGAATTCAATTTTTGATTTCCAAACTAAAAAATATGTTCCATTGAAAATAATTGGAATAATACTGGACTAACTCTTGTTAACCTGACAACTACCGGAATCTAAGAGTTAATGGTAAATACCTTGCTCTAATACCACTTGTTGGATCCAGATGAACCCTAAAGGAGGGTGAATAGGGTTTATTGCATTTTTACGAGATATTAAAATTATCACATCACAGATTCTAGTAGTGAAAATAAATGCAGAAAATAAATGACACGGATTTTACCCAGCTTTGACAAACCCTGCCTACTACTGCATTCCCAAGGTTTCTACTAGAATTAAAACAAACTATATGCTTACAAAATCTTTGTAAACTCGCGACGCCCGCTCCCAACTTTATAATCCTACGCTCAAAACACTGCACTGATATTTATATCCAAGATTAGATTTTCTCCAAACTACGAGCCCATAACTCGTAATCCCTAGTTTAAAGTAAACTAGAAAACTGTATATCATTTACAAAAGAAATACAAAAATAAAACAAAACTAAAGCAAAACGGTTTTTTAATAAAAACAAAGGTCGGTCCCTTATTTTCACTAAAACACGTTGGCTTCCTCTTTTCTTTAATGGCCGACCTAAAATTTAGGGTTTTGCTAAATCCCTAAATCGCGACTTCGAAACTGATGTATACTGATTCTTTGTTGCTTTGCAATCTTGTTGTCTCCTGGTCCTTCGATTTAGTTTGCAATCGAAAACCTGATATCTTTTGAGTACCCTGAATTGATTTTCTTTGCTCTTGAATTTCTTGTTTTGGTTTCGATAAAATGCCAATGTTGATTTGGTTAGTGTATATAGGTTATAAAACCCTAATCAATTTCTGATTTCATTGCTACGACTTGGCCTTGATTTGTACATGATTTCTTGAATTGATTTTTGCGTGAATACTCAATTGATTCTGAAAACTTTTGAAAGAAAAAATTATGACCATAACAGGGTTTGCAATTAAATGGAATGTTTCTAAAGTCGTGAAACATCTATGCCATAAAACAATTTTCCTCGTGAGGAAATCTTTAACGCTGGAAATATTGTTTCTACGTGATTGGATTATTACTTGCCAAAAATAATTCCTTGTGTGATTGAAAAACTTTCCGGATCATTTGCCAAAAATAAGATTCTTTACATTTTCATGAGCAGCGAATTTCGAAAGAGATTTCTTTTTTATTTTGAGACCATTCGGATATCAATTGCTTGAATTGTCATTTAAATATTATTTGTGGCTTGACATGTTTTGTGTGCCTCTGACCTCAATGTACAATGAGTTGCATTCTTTACTGCTTTCTGGAATTCGTGAATTTGAAAAAGAAGTCCTTTTTCCTGAACCCATTCGAGTATTACGTTGGCACTTGAATTTACTTCTAGCTTGATTCATTTATCACCCATGTTTAGGCCAACATTCATTCTTCATACTAATATATATACACACACACACACTCATAAATATACGTACAAACACCCAGATGTGTATATTTTTTTTTTGTGTCTATATAAAAATGTCCAGTGGGTTTCACCATATATGCCATGCAATACTGTTTTTGCCCAGTTTGGATTTTGGCTGACTTTTCCATGCTTTTTGAAGTGCATGCACTATTGTTTGCATATTGCTTTCACCTTCTCTGACTCTTCTTCATGTATTCATGATGCCTGCCCTGTATATTTTGTGTTCTCATGCATGTTTCTTTGTTGATTGTCCTTGTTGCAAGTGCAATAGCCATGTTTGCTGAAGAGACAGTTTTGTTTGACCTGAACTTGTTCTTATGCACTTATGAATGTTGTACTTGCATTGTTATTTTTGCTTGTCCATGCTTTGATCACTTTGGGATTGTTCATGAATCATGTTCTTGCTGCCTTGTTGAGTTCATTGTCTTGTATCTCATCATCTTTCTTGTTCACTTATGGCTGTATTTGTGCATGCTGAAACTTGTTTATTATACTCTGGCATTCTTGAACCTGCCATAGGCTACCGTTCATTCATGTGTGCCATCCTGGTGCCATGTATATTTTTCCATAGACCATTGTGAGCACTTGATGACGCCTTGTGCTGATCTAGCTTGACTTGATCATATTATGTTTGCAATTTGACTTTGCTTCATTTACTTGCTGGTTTGTCTTGGCTCCATATGTATACAAACAATCATGTATGTATATATGTGTGTTTTCACTTCTGTCCTTTGTGCATGCAATTGTTTGCACCTGTCATGTTATGAACATGTGTACATTTTCATTGCTGCTTCATTTGTTTCACGCTCGATATTGTTGATTTGTTATTCACACTTGTCCATGTTGTCAATATGCTCGACATATGCACCTACACATTGTTGACGGTAAAAAATGTCGTAACAACTAAAGATTCTCCGTTACTTAGAGAATTACATTTCGTGTGGGAAAATAAGTGCTGAAAGCAGTTAATATGTAACGCCCCACCTCTATACTCGCGTTAGCCAAGGCCATTGCAAGCAATGGTCTCAACTAACTCGAAGAATAAGACTGTTGAGGAGCAACCATATGTATATTAGCTTTGAAAGAGTGTTAAATATGTCGGATAATATGGTCTAACTTTTTGAATCTCATGAGGAAATCCGACACATCTAAATCAAGTCCAAATCTACTACACAGTGGCTATATATAATTCGGAAAGAAATATAAAATACATAACAATAAATCAGAGTCATACACAGATATTCATATCACAAGGTGAAAATAGATATGAATAACAACGCATGAGTATAAATACAAAGATAATGGCCATAGTCGATCCACTATACAACAAAAGAATATGTATACATGAAATCTAAGGTACATGTATAATCAAGAACTACAACTCAAATATAGATAGCAAAAAGCCAAAAGGCGGTCTCCACTAGAAGTCCAATATAAGCACTTGTATACACAGCCTGACCCGAGTATTATTTATAAGAATAAACAATAAACGGATAAGTCTAGTTGTACTTATCATAATAAACCGAGATAGAAATAGAGATATAAATAGAAAATGACATATATGAAATAACAACAATGTTCACATGTAAAATGTGAAGACTCGATATGTCCCGAAAATATGCCAAAGAAATCTCGGCACTATATAATGATATATTAATGACAAAGAAACTAAGATTGATAAATTAATAACAATACGAGATTGACAACATATATGTCAACAATAACTAAGACTGATAAGTTAATATCAATCCGTGGATATTCATGAGAAATGATGTAACCCATCAAATCTACATGAAACAGAAAATATGATATCAACACATGAATAATAGTGAGAAATGATGCCACCCATCAAATCAAGGAAAAATAGATAACTCAGATCGATAACGTAGTATCGATGAAAATTCAAATGAACCGAAGTTCCTCAGGATGATTAGAGGATCATCAAAGTGACCTGAAGATCGAATTGATCAGAAATAATCAAGTATAGTATAAACTACAACAAGCTAGTAAGTATGAGAGTCGAGCTACATGTCCCATAACCATTTTCTCTACTCGAATATTTACGAACAAGTTGTATATTACATTAGAAATACTAAATGGTCATTTCCATGGGGTTCAATCGAACGAGTCGAAGAATTAACCATCGAAGAAAACACAAGGGGTCATAGTCCTTGTTTTTGCTAAGGCGTTTAATTAGATTTCTCATATGAATGAGAAAAAGGTTTACGAAATCATATACTAGTAGATAGTAAAACAATTTGGAAAATTACTTCATATAATGAAGTAGAATTTGAAACCATTTAGTAAAAGATTGGTATCTACTAATAATTTTAAAACCCTTTTCATATAACTTCGAAGTGGCAAATCTCGTATAATAGCGATCGAAATAATGATTGAACGAAGAATTCACGTTTTAATAAGGTAGACGAAGCTCTATGACTATCGATTATAATATTCATTCACCACGATGAATCGAAAGTTCCTGAAATCGAGATGCAGAAATCTGCGAACCAAAGAAACTGCAAAGTCACGAACGAAGGCGAAATGGGCCGAAACTCGGCCGGGAATGAGCTCAAATGGACCTAAGCTGTTGACCGTGTTTGCACCGGTCAACAGTCCAAAAACAGGATTCAGACATCTGACCTAAAATTCAGACGTCTGAATTTGCATTTTTCTGAAGCAACAAAGTTTTAGTTCATTTTGGCCCCCTTTCAGACATCTGAGTTATTCTAGCCATACGTCTGAATTAAAATTCAGATGTCTAAACTAAAATTTTCGGACTTCTGAATTTGTTTACTTGATTCCATAATTATTTGAAGCAGGTCAGACGTCTGACTTATAATATTCAGACATCTGAATCCTGTTCCAAAGCACAACTAGCCTTGAAAACATGTTCAAAACGATATCGACGAATGCTCGAAGGCCTATGATGTTATATACATGCATATGAGGCTTCAAAGACTTGCTGAAACAACTTATAACACCCAAATACGCGTGCACAAACATTCACACAAGAAATTAGCAATGGTTTTGATTATAAATTCCAAAAAGGGCAAATTTTCTAACCAAAGTAATCAAATATGATTCAAGCGACTTGTAAAGGCTTAGAACTATGCCGGGGCGGCAATGGAGCTTCACAACACCGCAAAAACAACTTGCAACATATGAATGGATCATATATGCACTCCAAATCATAATTTTCCAACTCATACAAGAAGTTGACTAAGTTACACTAGCCTAAACAATTCACTAGCATATGCAAACTCAATGAACACAAAATTACACTTTTACAAGCCAATGGCTTGAGGCATATATGTGACTTCGTAAAGGACTCACCTTTGCTTGCAAGAAGCAAGAATTCAATCCAGCAGCAAGAAAGAACAACGTCTCTTCCAATATAGCACACAAATCTTCAATCTACACATGAATACACAATATCTCCTAAGAAGTAAGTTTAGGAAAGATCAGAAATTGAAGAGGAAACAAGATGGAGAAGCTTACCCAAAGTCTCTACACTTGATTTCCTCAAGAATTGGAGCTCCAAGATCAAGCTAGGGCTTTGGGAATTTTAATTTCCCATTCCCTTTCCCATTTTCTTTTAAGTGTTTGGAGTGAATGAGAGGAAGAGGGGCTGATTTGGGGGTTATAAGAAGGGTTAGGTTAGCTATACCAAGACCCAACCAAAGTCCTAAAACTCACAAGGTCGAAATATATCGATGCTTATAGTAAAAAAGGTTGTAAACGATGTTTTGAACTCAATGGACGTGGTTTCGAGTCCAAATTCAACCGTATGAAAAATGTAACTTTTTGGACACACATTTGATTATCGATTAATGACGTTATATTTAAATGTATTATTGTTAAATATGCGGGTTGTTACAAACTTCCCCCCCTTAAAGAAAATCGCGTCCCCGCAATTACTTAAGGAAAACCCCATATAGTAACAACCAAGCATCAACAAGATCTAAAAGGATAGATTTACTTCAAAAATCACTTTCAAATAAAACTTTAACTTATAGTTATAAATCACTACATAACTTAAGTTCATACTTGTATAGTGTTCAAATAAAAGTCATGAACATATATGAGAAACTAATATATATTTTTCGTAAGTGTTTTCGAGAAATTAGAATTTTCTTACTCAAATTCTATGTATTCCAAACCCTTAATTTCAATTTTAATCGCGAAGTACCTTACCGTGATTTTTCTGAAAACTTGGTTTAGTCACATCTCAAAATCTACAAGATGAAATTCAAAGATTTTTCTTTCATTAGAAAATTATAATCCAATAGGTCCGGATATTTCTTGTTTCGAAGAATTCCGACTTATATTGGATTATACATACTCACTTGAAGTTCATTTCTCAAAATTATGAACCACCGCTATGCAACAAGCTCGTTTAATTAAATTTGATTAATTTGTTTAACGTTCAATAAGTTTATAAATTTTAAACCTATACTCTTACGTTTTCAACACAAACTAATTAATCAATTAAATTAAAAGTTGGAAATATCGACTGTCCAAAATCGTCGAACATTCGTTATCACATTTTTGCTATAAAAAAATTATCTCTTATAAAATTTCCTAAATGTATTCTAGCTTACAAAATATCCTCAAATTGAAAAGGATAAGCGACCTCATTAGGGGAAATAAGATCATGAAATAAAATCCGGCTAATACACCCTAAATTGGAAATATTAACACGTTCTCTAATATTTCACGAACAACTTCTGAATCATGTTAACATGATAAAATAGCAAAAGTTGGAGGAATTTCATAAAATTCGAAAACTTTTGGTTTTCAAATTCACAAGGATGTTACCAAGAAGAATGAGGTCAAACCGGTCGGTTTATGATCCCCAAAACATGGTTCAATAAGGTTAACAAAATAAACTGGAATAATTGTTAACCCATATTCACGAGAGCCCGGAGATCATGAATTCTCTGGGAAGAAGAGACTAAGATATGTAAACAAATTATAGCTTATCATTTTTCGAAAGAGGATTCATGATAAATTTTCAAATGAAAACTCGAACCACTCAAATTCTAGAAATCACACAAAGAGATCTAGAAAAAATCTAAATATGGAAAGATACTCAAACAACAATACATGAGAGCGTACAATTTCCATAAATAGCAAAATGGTCATAAATGATCAACAAGAAAAGCGAAATTTCACACTAAGTTAGTAAATAGGCGAGTTTAGCCAAATGTCCCATAACCACTGACTTAACTCAAGTATTTGCAAACAAATTGCAAAATCCACTATAAATCATCACACGGGTTGTTTTTATCGTTTGACAAGGTGGTCCGATACCCATGGCATTCGACAAGGTCGCTGACACCACTCAAAAGCAATTTGACCATAACGACAAGGTTGCTGACACCACCCAAAAGCAGTTTTATCTATAATGACCAGGTTGCTAACACCTCACAAAAGCAATTTTGTCAACCATTTATCCATTATAATTCTCAAATGAGCACAAGGCTCCAAAGATGAACACATAATAAATCTGTGTCATAGCAATGGGATGTCGAAGATGGATGATTCTTTTGGAAAATAAGTTATGGACCACAAAGCAATTTGGCTAATTCATTTCTAAAAATCACCACAAACTTTGAACAAACAAGGCATGCAATCAAGCATGCATAGAATGATCACTTTTCAAGGAAAGGAGTTTGAACATCCATGGATCGCAAGAATAGCCAAAAGAAAGAAATGGCTAATCCAAACTCGAAAATCACCAATTCAATTAGTTTTCAACAAGATGGAAGAATAAGCAATTTTGTTCACCATAAAGTTGCAAATCACATGGAACTTTTTGTCTTTTGACAAGGTGGTCCGACACCGCAAAGAAACTCAAATAAGCATTTTGTCTCGAGACAAGGTGGCCTTACACCTCACTAAGCATTCCTTCCCAAGACAAGGTGGCTTAACACCTCACTAAGCTTTCCGTCCGAAGACAAGGTGGCTTCACACCTATGGCGTTGACAAGGTCACTGACACCCCCCAAAAGCACTTCGACCATAACGGCAAGGCTGCTGACACCACCAAAAAGCAATTTTGTCTATAAGGTCAGGTTGCTGACACCTTCCAAAAGCAGTTTTATCAGCCATTCATCCAATATAGGATACATAAGTTTCTCGTCAATGTTTATAAAGATATACAACACGCAAGAATATAAAGATACACAACACATGAGAACAAAAAAAAATGATTAACGAGGACGTATATAAAGATATATAACACACGAGATCAACCCAAAATGATCAACACCGATGCACATAAAGATATACAACACATGTGATCGACAAAGATAGGATAATCGATGAGCCGGTAAACACATCAGACGAACCAATGAAATTGGTAAGTCGACAAGCTTGAAAACACATCTGACAAACCGACAAGTTTGGGTCATCGATGAGCCTGTAAACACATCAGATGAATCCGCAATAACGGGACGTCGATGAGCCAGTAAACACATCAAACGAACCACAGAAATTGGTAAGTTGACGAGCCTGTAAACAAGTCATACGAACCATTAAGTTCAGATCATCGATGAGCTTGTAAACACATCAGATGAACTGCTAAAATTGGTAAGTCGACAAGCCTGTAAACACGTCAGACGAACCATCAAAAATGAACTCGGATAAATCGGGAATACATCTGCAGATACATCTTCGAACCAAGTCCAACTAGAATGTTTCTAAGATGTCAGTAAGAACAATAAATTGCCACTTCATAAAAATGGGCTAGATAACTCAAGAAGTGCAAAATCATTTCTTAGCTAAAACTTAGTGACCAACTAGGATACAAAAAATTTCAATCGTCTCAGTACAAGAATTAACCACCGAAGTAAATGCAAGAGTGTCGACCCCCTTGTTTTCACCAAAACATTTAATTAAATTCCTTATTCAACCGAAAAAGACTAAATTACTTGTTTGAAACAAGTAACACTCAAAAGTAAAATAGAGAATACTCAATCATTACCCAAGGAAAACTAAAGTCATCTCGAGAGCAAAATGAATGGGTAACGAAAACTCAAGGTAGCATGTAAGAATTTTCACAAAACATAGGTTTGGAAAAGCTACATTCTAGATATAAACCATGCGCCATATAACACCTAAGGACATCATGTCCTCAATTTCCTTTGACGCAAAGAAGGCAAATGAACGCAAATAAAAAAAACTCGAATGAGATGGTCACGGTAATCATCATCATAAAGATTAAAGAGGAAGGTACCTAGATAGGCATTAGTTTCCTTACCAAAATAAGATATCTCAAATTCATAGTTAAAAATTAAAATTATGAAAGGTGTAAAGGATATATACGATGGTCATATATATCCTATTCTCCAATCATTATCTTATTAAAATCCCTACGGTTGCAAATTTAAAGACAATACTAATGATTTGCCTCGCCATTTATTTATATCAAAATTCTAATGATATGGTTAAATGGCAATGCAGATCATTAATATTTAATATAAGGGTTGTGTCGGAATCATCTCATTGAAGTGTTTAGAAACTCTCATCGATATCGTGGCGTCCCACTTCTCAATTAGAACTTCCAACATACTCAATGGGAAACTCAACACAATATAATAAATTATGTCCAAATAGGGGCGCAAATTTATAAGTAAATAATCAAAGGTGCAACCATTTATTTACGAACTAAATCTTTAATCATAAATAAATAAACGAAAACATTTCATAACGCTTAGAGGAAATAATTTATGTTTTCGCTTTGCAAAGCTAATCTTAAGCGAATTAGTATTTTACATGGCCAAAAGTATTTTATAATAGAAATCTTGAAAACTAAGCCCAAAAGTTATTTCAACACAAAAATTGAAAACAATTTTAATTCCTACACAAGGAAAGGGACGGGACTCTAAGTTTATCTCAGCCAAGATGTCACAAAGATGAAGTCAAATAAATTTGGTTGGTCACACAAGGATCATGATATAAGATAGGATATGACAGGTCCTAAGACTCGAGCTAAATCCAAAACACGATTTCCTAAGAGAGACTTAGGACAATGACCTCGCCATAATATCTTATATTGTTTCGAACTTAGCTGTGATACCAACTGTAATGCCCCACCTCTGTACTCGCATTAGCCAAGGCCATTGCAAGCAACAGTGTCAACTAACCCGAAGAATAAGGCTGTTGAGGAGCGACCATCTGTATATTAGCTTTGAACGAGTGTTAAATATGTCGGATAATATGGTCTAACTTTTTGAATCTGATGAGGAAATCCGACACATCTAAATCAAGTCCAAATATACTAGACAGTGGCTATATATAATTCAGAAAACAATATAAAATACATAACAATAAATCAGAGTCATACACAGATATTCATATCACAAGGCGGAAATAATATGAATAACAACACATGAGTATAAATACAAAGATAGTGGCCATAGTCGATCCACTATACAACAAAAGAATATGTATACATGAAATCTAAGGTACATGTATAATCAAGAACTACAACTCAAATGTAGAGAGCAAAAAGCCAAAAGGCGGTCTCTGCTAGAAGTCCAATATAAGCACCTGTATACTCGGTCCGACCCGAGTATTATTTATAAGAATAAACAATAAATGGAGCAGTCTAGCCGTACTCATCATAATAAATCGAGATAGAAATAGAGATATAAAAAGAAAATGACAAATATGAAATAAAAGCAATGTTCACATGTAAAATGTGAAGACTCGATATGTCCCGAAAATATGCCAAAGAAATCTCGGCACTATATAATGATATCTCAATGACAAAGAAACTAAGACTGATAAATTAATATCAATATGAGATTGACAACACATATGTCAATAATAAATAAGACTGATAAGTTAATATCAATTCGTGGATATTCATGAGAAATGATGTCACCCATCAAATCTACATGAAATAGAAAATACGATATCAACACATGAATAACAGTGAGAAATGATGTCACCCATCAAATTAAGGAAAAATAGATAACTCAGATCGATAACATAGTATCGATAAAAACTCAAATGAATCGAAGTTCCTCGGGATGATCAGAGGATCATCAAAGTGACCCGAAGATCGAATTGATCAGAAATGATCAAGTATAGTATAAACTACATCAAGCAAGTAAATATAAGAGTCGAGCTACATGTCCCATGACCATTTGTTCCACTCGAATATTTTCAAACAAGTTATATATTACACTATAAATACTAAACGATCATTGCCATGGGATTCAATCGAACGAGTCCAAGAATTAACCGTCAAAGCAAGCACAAGGGGTCATAGTCCGTGTTTTTGCTACGGCGTTTAATTAGATTTCTCATACGAATGAGAAAAAGGTTTATGAAATCATATACTAGTAGATAGTAAAACAATTTGGAAAATAACTTCATATAATGAAGTAGAATTTGAAACCATTTAGTAAAAGATTGGTATCGACTAATAATTTTAGAACCCTTTTTATATAGCTTCGAAGTGGCAAATCTCTTGTAATAGCGATCGAACGAAAAATTCACGTTTTAGTAATGTAGACGAAACTCCATGACTATCGATTATAATATTCGTTCACCACGAATGAATCGAAAGTTCCTAAAATTGAGATGCAGAAATCTACGAACCAGAAAAACTGCCAAGTCACAAACGAAGGCGAAATGGGCCGAAACTCGGTAGGAATGAGCTCAAATGGACCTAAACTGTTGACCGTGGTCTCCACTGGTCAACAGTCCAAAAACAGGATTCAGACATCTGACCTAAAAATTCAGATGTCTAAATTTGCATTTTCCTGAACCAGCAAGGTTTTAGTTCATTTTGGCCCCCTTTCAGATGTCTGAATTATTCCGACCAGACGTATGAGCTAAAATTTTCAGACTTATGGATTTGTTTACTTGATTCCATAATTATTTGAAGCAGGTCAGACGTCTGACTTATAATATGCAGACGTCTGGATCCTATTCCAAAGCAAAATTAGCCTTAAAAACATGTGCAAAACAATATTGACAAATGCCCGAAGGCCTACAAGTTATATATACATGCATATGAGGCTTCAAAGACTTGCCAAAACAACTTATAACACCCAAATACGCATGCACAAACACTCATACAAGAGATTAGCGATGATTTTGATTATAAATTCCAAAAAGGGAAAATTTTCTAACCAAAGCAATCAAATATGATTCAAGCGACTTGTGAAGGCTTAGAACAATGCCAGGGCGGCAACGGAGCTTCACAACACCGCCAAAACAACTCGCAACATATGAATGGATCATATGAGCAGTCCAAATCATAATTATCCAACTCCATGAAACATGAATACAAGAAATCGACTAAGTTACATTAGCCTAAACAACTCACTAGCATATGCAAACTCAATGAACATTAAATTATACTTTTACAAGCCAATGGCTTGAGGCATAGATGTGAGTTTATGAAGAACTCACCTTTGCTTGCAAGAAGCAAGCCTTCAACCCAATAGCAAGCAAGAACAACCTCTCTTCCAATATGGCACACAAATCTTCAATCTACACATGAATACACAATATTTCCTAAGAACTAGGTTCTGGAAAGATCACAAATTGAAGAGGAAACAAGATGGAGAAGCTTACCCAAAGTCTCTACACTTGATTTCCTCAAGAATTGGAGCTCCAAGATCAAGCTAGGGCTTTGGGAATTTTAATTTCCCATTCCCTTCCCCATTTCCATTTTCTTTTAAGTGTTTGGAGTGAATGAGAGGAAGAGGGGCTTATTTAGGGGTTATAAGGAGGGTTAGGTTAGGTAGACCAAGACCAACCAAAGTCCCAAAATTCACAAGCTCGAAATATATCGATGCTTATAGTCAAAAAGGTTGTAAATGACGTTTTGAACTCAATGGAAGTCGTTTCGAGTCCAAATTCAACCGTATGCAGAATGTGACTTTTTGGACACACATTTGATTATCGATTAATGATGTTATATTTAAATATATTATCGTTAAATATGCGGGTTGTTACATAATAACACATTAGATTTATAGTGGTTCGGTCCGATGAGGGGCCTACTTCCACTTTGGAAGAGTTGCAGATATTTTATTGACAATGATAAGTTACAAGCATAGAAGTATGTTATGACATCCATTTACAAACATTTCCCAGTATTTTGGTGTCATAGTTGTCATATATGAATATTGGGAAAAAGTAACTTTTTACTTCTTCTTCCTCAATGCAAGGATGCCATTAAATAGGTCACTTGGAGCTCTCAAGATGTGTCAAATCAAACAATTTCCAACCCCTTTGAAATGAGAGCTTAGGGATATTTATAGTGGAGAGGTAAGGTGGGATTAGGCAGGATTTGGGGACCACAATAGTACATTTTGGATCCTTGAAAGCATACACCCAGAATTTCGAATCCCCCTCACGCTGTCCAGAAAAAACCTATACCCCCTTTCGGGATACGAATTTTGTATCTCTTGGGATACGAATTTTGTATCCCTTGGGATACGAAATTTGTGTCTCGTGGGATACGAAATGACGTATCAGCTGGGGGTACGGTCATTCTGTTACCCCAAGGGATACGAGCAGTTCGTATCCCAAAAAGGGATACGAACCCATATCCCGTGGGATATGTGGATCTTGCTAGGTTGCGAGGTTTGAAGTTCGGTGGCATGGGGTTCGGCACTCGAGATCTTCGGGTATGAGGTTGAGGTGTTCAAGGCTTTGGGTGCGAGGCTGGAGGGACTCGAATACATGCAGAGACCTAATGCTTGGTGGTGTTGAGGGATACGCGACGAAGGGCTACGAAACATATGTATACGAGGGGCACGAAACATTGAAGAGGCGGGATACGTGGTTGAGGGGTTCGAGATCCCCTATGCGAGGGGTACGAAAATATTGTTGGAGCATGGTTTTGAGTAGTTGTGAGGCTCTTACTTGCATGACCTTTTCCCGGCTTGTTTCCTCGGCTTCTTGGAGACACTTCGGGTCGTAACGTCACATGATGTGTTGAGTCGAGCGTGTTTGGTGTACTTTTCGGAACCGGAAGAAAAAGCCAGTTAACATTTGCCCCCCCCCCAGTACGTCTTGTCTTGACATGATGTGCTTTGAGTTAGAAGAAAAGTATTTGTTGAATCGTCGAATTCTTGTTGACTTATGAGTGTAAACGTTAGTTATCGACTCTTGTTTATGGTGTATTGTAAACGAGTTGTTGTCGATGTGACCTCGTGTTCACGCTCACACGTTATCATGTGGTTTTGCACGAGGTGATGGGGAGTA
Source organism: Allium sativum (assembly GCA_030737875.1). NCBI lineage: Eukaryota > Viridiplantae > Streptophyta > Magnoliopsida > Asparagales > Amaryllidaceae > Allium > Allium sativum. The sequence continues at coordinate 888,278,433 of CM060916.1, read as the reverse complement.
AAGAATGAAAACTAGCATGTGTATGCATGAGTAAGGATGTATGTGAGCGTGCATAAAAATATTTTTATATATACTTTTTTTTATTAGACTTCGCACCCCATGTTCGGGGCATGAGATTTTCTTACCCCAGTGGGATACGAAATTTTCGTATTCCATTAGGATACGAAAATTCATATCCATAGGTGGGATACAAACAGTCCATTGAGACAAGGCCCTAATCCCCCCTCCTTATGAATTAGATCACAACTCCTCCGCTCATTCTTCTTTTTCTTTCTCGCCTGACTCTGTGACTTAGAACAATCAGACCCATAAAACTCGAGCCCTTTGAAAACATAAGTGAGCCCCAACGCCGATTGGCTTGATAACAAGGAGGTGGGATCTCGAGATGGTCCCAACGTTGTCTCATGACATGACCACGCAGCGGACCTCAGGGCGAGCTGAAGGTGTCTTTTTCTCTTGAACTCGATATCATAGTCCGAGGGATTCATAGCAGAATTTCTGGTTGAGCTTGAGGCGGAACTTCAGGTTGATCTTGAGGCCCACCTTCGTCGTGGCAGTCTGAGGTGATTGGATAGGTTCAGGCTCATAAGCTAACGAGGAGGGAGATCTGGGAGAGAAGGAGAGGAGAGATTTGAGATCTCGTCGTGGCTAGGGGAGTCGAAACGGTGAAAAAGGGGTGTCGAAGTTGGAGGACCGAAAAGATGGGATTCGTATCCCTTATTAGGGGCACGAAATCTCATTTCCCCTGAGGGATACGAGTTTTCGTATCCCTGGGTGGGTACGAGATTTCGTATCCCTTAACGGGATGCGAGATTTCATATCCCTTAATGGTATACGAGATTTCGCATCCCTTAGAGGATACGAAACTTCGTATCCCTTAATGGGATATGAACTTTTATATCCCATATTGGGATACGAAACACTCTAAGGACTCAGAGCCTTGTTCCAGTGATTCGTGATACTCCTCTTTCAAGACTTTAGGTCTTTGATTCTCAACTTAGGGATTCGCATCGTTCTCACGACATTGTACGATTAACCGGGACTTATGTTAATTGTCACTCAATTGTCGATTCATACTTTCATATAGGACTAGAGCATACATTTAGGGTTTGACTGAACTATCAAACTATTGGATGTGTTTCATTAATTCCAATCGTATTGTTGTCGTGAGTCAATGCAAACTCGGCGAAGTTGGTTGACGACGATGATAGTCATGGTCTCGAAGGATCATGATCGTCATCGTGTCCCAAGTTCTTGAGTTATATCAGTATTACCATGACACTGTACAACACCATACGTACATGTTAGTTTATACCGACATGAGGGGTAAAGGCTATACAATGCGATGTCTAACGCCAGTATATTGTAATTATGGCTAGAAATGGATACAAGATCGAAAACACAACAAATTTTGGAAGCCGATGCTTCGCTGCATTCACTGTCCCCATCTGGCTCAATTAGCGATGTTAGCTCGAAGGACAACGAGCTTAAGACCTCCAAAGAATACACTCTTTCTCAAACTATTGATTTGCCGAAGGCCTCTGATCGCGGATTGCAGCCAGAAGAACAATAACCGCCGGTCGAGCATAAAGAGGCAGAGCATGTAGATATCGTCGAGAGAAGCACGTTCGTGGCACCAGATATGTTGGTGGACACGGTTACACTTGAGAACCCGACGGATTCTATGCCATCGCATATGTATGAAATGATGGTGAGGCGCATGGCGTTACTGTTCAGCATTCCCCCGAAAGATGTTCGTGTGCCTGGGAAGGACGATAGGGCTCATGCGCCAATGGAAGGGTACACTGCCTGGAACAGGCAGATGTATATTTTTAGGTGCGTGCCCTCGGCTAATGATTTTATTCAAGATATGCTGCACTACTTTCTCCTTGCACCATCGCAGCTTTATCCGAATGTGTATGCTTCCCTTTTAGGTACCTACATTCTCTACAAAGAATACCTGTAGGTAGAACCCACCAGAGAGGACATCCGGTATTGTTTCAGTTTAATAGGAGAGCCAATATTTCACCATCTCGGTATTTCTTGGAAGCTCTGCCCAACACCAAGTTTTTCGATGGGAAATGGCCCAAGTTTACTGTGTATAAGCACGACTGGTTCTTCGTGCGTTGTCCTCTTGGGTTTTCGAGGAGATGGTTGGAAGGAAGTAAGAATTCCCCTTGATATAAGCTTGAAACTTGTGGGTTTGATAGATTAAGTTTAACTTCATTTTTGTATGACAGGAAACCCTGATGCGCCTACAAACATTTTATACCAACAACGTTTTGAGTCTTCCGGCTAAGGCTCGCTCCACTAATAATGTTTTGGATCAGGACCGACTTTGTCGTGCAGGGTTACTTCTTATCGATCGAGCGATAACTAGGCCAGCCGTCATCGGAGGTGGAAAGAAAGTGGAGACTGGGAAAGAAGCAGGATCTCCGAGTTGAAAAAGGAAGGTGTTCCCTGTTGGTTCTAAGCCGCGCAAGGCAGCGAAGATTTAGGAGGAAGCTGGTGGGGGCGAGATCGGCGATGAGGAGGAATTTGCTAGGGATGAAGGCCCATCGATCGCTCATGTTCTGCCTGCGATAAATGAGGCAAGGATAGAAACATCAACTAGGCCGCAGTCTCTAGTGGCTCCCTCTAAGACCGCCATCTCGCTCGAGAAAGAGGGTCAGTTTTACGAGCTTAATAAACTCCCACAAGAAAAATTTCTCTGGCCCAGTGCCACAAGTGTGGAGGAACTAGCTTTAAATACGGGGAATATCACTCCTTCGAGCGGACCACTATTAAGAGAACACTTAGGATACACATTCATCATCACTGCATGACACAGCATTTATTTGTATGTATAAGATGATCAATGCTGACTTTGGGTCTGTTTATTTGGAAGGTGATATGACTCGAGGAGGTAGAGGTTGCGATTATGGGCATAGGGGTTGCCGACCACCAAGGAGTAGGTTCGTCTCGGATTTTAGGAGGTATACCAGTTTGTTTGATGAGCCTCCTTCTCCCCGTGACCGCGGTAGTGAACATCACCATAAAGATCGATCCCGACGATCTTCGTTACCTATGCCCGTTACTCGAACAACTGGAACAGACACAAGATTTGAATTAGCAAGCGCTAGGCATTCCTCATCGACAGCTCATCCTCACATCGCACCTTTGGTTAATGCCAACGCCCCTAGAGGGAAGGAGTCGGAACCTAGCCATCAAAGAAAGAAGGAAATGGCGAAGAAGAAGAGGCAGTATTTGGTGGTACTCGAGACTCGAGAGCTTACTATTGAGAAAAGGAGAGCCTTGTTGAAGCAAAAATTCCCTGATCACTACTTTGATGAAATAACGTTCCTTCCTGATATAAACTCGATTCCCTGTGAAGACATCGAAGAAGTGTGGATGAAGATTGCATATTCCAAGTTAGAGAGTTTAAGAAGTACTTCGCGAATCTTTCGGGCTTGATCAGGAAGAAGAATGTGGAGATCCAGTGTGACGACCCGAACTTCCCAGCCGCGTCAACCGAACAAGAAAGCAGACTGCTTTGAGAACATGACTCATCAGAACACAAACACGAGAACATTTCATTGCTATTACAACAATTTACATCAGAGTACAAGATATCAGAGTTCAAATAAATTATATACAGCGGAAAATATCAGAGATTTAAATTACAAAACAATGAAAATATATATACATAAATATAATGTGCAGCAGAAAACATCAACTACCACAACCGAAAGAAATATACTGATACAAAGAATTTCGAATATAGCTCTAGCCATAGTCCAGGATCCTATGAAATAGAAATCTGCAAAAACCAAAACTACTAGCTGCCCATGCGGAAAATATGGGCACCCAGAGTTTATGTTAAAACAATAAACTCTGAGTCAGTCATGGGACTGGTGTGAGAACTAAAACAGTTATTAGCTTTTATTTTAAAGTTAGGTAAACCACGAGACCACGCTGTATAACACGGAACGGGTTTATCCCCCATGAATACCAGTGCATGAGAATAAACAGCGCAATGCTAAAGAAGAAAAAATGAAGCTATTATAAGACTCAGGTCCCATCACACAATGAACACAGTTGAGGATAGAGTTTTACCTTGTAATAGCCAAATATGCTTGATACACGAAATTTCATCTTTTATTATTACTATAAGTGAAGAAATAAGCTTCAAATATAAATGTATCAATCACAGGCGGCATAGGTACCATTATATTACGTTGCCATATAGATTTACAACTAAAATCATAAAATCGTGTATTGGAAATTGGGTTTCCATCTGTGAACCAAGGAAAGAGATCATCCTAACCGATTCGAGACACACTAGCAATGCCTCAGGATCATGCCTATGGGCAACCTAGGTCAGAGGCCGGGCCGGTCATCCGTCGATGATTGGTTATACCATAAACTATATGTTAGCCAGTTCTATCGAAACTCCAAAATTGGTCAGTAGCTTCGACCAATCAAGAGCCACTAGGGACTCAAATCAAATCCGAGGTACCTCGCATTCCATCAATAAAATTTCCAACATCCATATGAGTAAAATGTCTAGGCTCCATACCATGACGTTGCTCGTAGTTAGAAACTAACATATTTCCATTTCCATGTGGTCCTCGTCCCGTTTTTGGTTCATACCGAGGTGTGAAGCTCGCGAATTAACGCTACACAAAGTTGTGCTACTTAAAGTTGTGCTTTGATCATCAACTACAAGACTCTGCTTTTCAACAAAAGCCTTGACCCATGCAACACAGCATGCCATACTGCCAATCCGTACCATACCATTGATTTCCACCAATATATAATCTCTAAGCTCGTACGTCTCAGAGAAGGGTGTTAAGCAAGAGAATAAATTCTCCGCCACCAAACAGATATATGTTTAGCAGAGATCAATGAATACAGTATAAAGGAATACGCTGTAAGACACACAATCCATTTGCAAGTTTGTTCTGGATCTGAACGAAACCGGAGGCGCCTTATTCCTCGTCTCATATGTCCAATACAAGAGAGAGGCCCTCGCATATCCGGTCGATCTCCAAGTACGTCTGGACGATCACCACTTATTACCTTGTCTTCGGTGTACATCCCAATCAAGACAACAATAATCATCCATTCGATGTGAAGATCTCCGGTCTTCAACCACCGTCTTCAAATCATCGACTTTAGTCGTCGTATTAATTATTCAGAATGAGTTAAACACGGTCTTTCAGAATAACTCGCATATTTTATAAACAATAATCAAGTGCTATAAAAACACATCATACGCCTCATTCCAATTCAAAAAATTCTTGTGTTCAAATATTCACATTTTTAGGGAAAGGTTCCCGTTTATTTTATCAAAGATAAATTCTTCTAAACTCATTATTTAATCTTCCTTTGGATATCAATTTCAATAGATTTTATTAACTAGTCGGGATTGTCTAGCCTTACCGAAGTAACCATTTATTTTATTAACCTAATCCCAACCTATTCATCCCATGGAGCAAAACTAGTAGTACTCCATATCTAACACTCATTGTGTTATTGGTAAAATTAATTACCATTTCTCATTTCAAATCTAATAAAATATTTACTATCGCATGGAGCAAAACTGGCAGTGCTCCATTCTCAAACATTTCTTGAATTTAGTAAATTTAATTATCTCATTCACATTTTAATCTAATTAAAGATTCATTTAAAACTCCACCTCGGTTTTAATCTCAAAAATCATTACTTGATGATTATTCAATCTTTTAGGAAATTAATCCTGTCTTTAAATGGGTTAAAGAACCAATGTCATTTAAAACACAGTTCACGATAAACTCAAATCATCTTCCATTAACTATGGAATCTTCACGGAAAAAAGATCAATATATAATCGATATAAATTTCCATATCAGACTAATAATATAAATGGAATAACATCAATGCCTTTTAAATTCCATAAATAGTAATGATCTTCATTCACAAAAGCTCATCTCGGTTATTATTAAATCGAATTCCATTCAATTAAAATTATTGTATTAAATTGGAAAACTTTACTTTTGAAAAAATTTCATTAATCTTTATAAAAGATTTATAAATTCCAAATCAAATCTTCACAATTAATTGGGTTTTAAGAACAAATTTTATTTAAACAATGTTCACAATGAACCCAAAATTTCCTTCCATTGAATTCCAATTTGTAATTATAAATTGGAAAACTTCATTAATTTAAGTAAAAGATTAATTCTTTTCTCAACTGGGTTTTAGAATAGATTTATTGAAGACACCATTCACGACAAACCCAAAATCCTATTTGATATTAAATATAAGGCTCTGAATAGAAATTATTCCGACTTACATTCAATATCAAATTCTGAAACTAACGGATATCATATTAGGAATAATAATATCCATATCTTCCAAATTCCTTAACAATATCTGTATAATCACGGAATCCAATATCGAAATATTTCGAAGATTATTTTCATTTAAATCCTTTCCAATTCATATGTTGGTGTAACGAACTGGGATTTTCGACTCCGAAAATCAACACAAAACTACCATGTTGACTATTCAGACATCGGAAATACCTGATCATTAATAGAAAGAAGTTAGAGGGTGAGAATGGATAAGATAGAAAATTAGAATAGAAGAAGAAGATCACCACAAAACAGAATCAGAGTGATATGAAAACTCACAGCGGAACAAATAAAATATAATATATAACATAAATTTGCAATATATTAATATATATACAATAACATTATCAGACTACAACACTTACACACAGCGGAAATAACAATAGCTATATAATCCTGAAGCCTCCTGCTTCAAGCTCCTCCAAGTATATCTGTAAAGACCTAAACTACTCGACTGCCCATACAAATTTGGGCACCCAACAGTTTAGGGAAAACAAAACAAAATAAACTTTGGGTCAGTCATGGGACTGGTGTGAGTAAACTCAAATCATTTGGTTTAACTTTTCAAAATCCTTTTCAAAAGAAAAGGTAATCGTAAGACCGATCCACACATAAACACGGACGGTTTTTACCTTACGATAACCCAAAACACTTTTGGAAATTAATACTTCTCTGATATTATAATAATGTCTAATCATAAGTAAATAACAATCAAGAAGAACGCTTGCATCTCACGTTCCACATATATAGTATACAAACAAAACCGTGGGCGCTTATTGGAGATTGGATTCCGACTATGACAAGGTATGGGACCACCTGCTGATAGTGTATCTCTAGAGGCGAATACACTGGGTTCAACAAGAATATCTTGCAACCCGACCCACACATGACCGACCACTCATTTAGCTTGAGTGTATCGAATGTATATCGCCAATGGTTGGGAGCTATCCACCGTTTCCCGAAAAGGGACAGCATCGGAAAAAGATAAAAGAATGAAATGGATTTTCTCTAGATATGTGATATACACCCTAATGGGAGCGACCCACCTAACCAAGCTGCCTTCCCGATTTCTTTCATTTCCCGGTTGATGAGGCTTGAGGTCATAACGTATCTTTTGGAACACCTGACCACCATTCACTTTGAATGCCACGTCGTCATACCCGCAAATCACAAATTGATTTCCCCAAAAATACTACGGGTATAAAGCTAAGAGAAACGAATTTCTCCGCCACCAAACGTAAGTTCATTTGAAGAGATCAACTTATGCGATCTGTTAGATATACTTTGTCAAACATTTCATCCATTCACGTTGTCCTGGAACTGGGCAAACCGATGGCACTATTCTGTAAACAGGATAGCCCTTGCATAACCCCGTCTTCAATAATCTTCATCATATTTGATTGCAATGCTAACGTCCATATAGAGTGGTTTTCAGATAATGAATCTGATCCCGGTCTCTCCATATTGACGATGGAAAAATGGTCAAAAAATTCGATGGTCGGTGATTTTACTATCAAAGAAAAATAGGTGTACAACCAACGATCTTATTTCCAGATAGAAATTCGATCGATCAATCAACAATTATCTCTTTTAATTTAATTTATCATTAATTTATTCATTTCCCATTTCTATATATTTGTAAATTCTTATTTTCTAAATTTAGAAAAAATACTTTATTAACCATTTGAAAACATCTCCATATTTACTCTCATTTCTTGTTTTCTATATTAGAAAACATTTCTGATTTCTTTTATTTGGAAAACGTTTCCAAAACTCCTTTATTGGATTTAACAGATGTTTAAATAAAATATCACTAAGCCAATTCAAACCATTATACTCATTAACTAAATTCACTTAGCCAGCCTTCACTATCGAACCTTACCCATTTCTTAGTTAAAACTGAAGCCAATCAAGTTGGGGTATAACTACCTCTCAGACCTTAACTGAACAACATTTCTAACTTAGAAATAGACAAAATTCACATTTCAAATCTTTAACAAACTTCCTTGCGAAACTCTCGGATTCTATTTACGAATCAACTTCTTATTTGAAAACATTTATTATAACTATAGCGTTATAATCCCTACTTCTGAAACATCTAACTTCAAAGTATAACTTTTATTCCTTAATTTAACTGAATAACTAAACCACTAATTTATAAATGAATAAGTAAATCTTGATTAAAAACGGAAAGTAAATATTACTTTCCCGAATTCTATATAATTGAATTCAACGTATAATTCTCTTTCGAATAATCTCTATTTGATAACTCCTTTTCGAATAAACTATATTTGATAATTCTTTCTTCGAATAACTATATTCGATAATCTTTCTTCGAATAACTATATTCGATTAACTCTCTTCGAATGTTTTACATTCGATTAATCTCCTTTTGAATGAACCATATTCGATAAACTCCTTTAATTCTATTCGAATAAACTATTTCGAAAAACTCCTTTGGATTAACTCATTTGGATTAACTCAGTTTGATTAACTCATCTTGACTAACTCAACTCGATTAACTCAACTTGATTAACATACTTGATTAACTTACTTGATTAACTCGACTTATTTAACTCAACTTGGTTAACTCCTATCAAATAGCTAATATTCGATTAACTTATATTCGAATAACTATGTTTGTTTTAACTTTATTTCGAATAGCTAATATTCGATTTAACTCCATTCGCTTGACTCTAGATCGCAGCGATCACAATGGTTACGCCTGATTCCCTCAGGAGACATCCGACCGCCGTAGGCTATCTGCAGCCCTGCGAATTACGCTAACAGTCGTACGAAATGGCAACTCATCCTGAATAACTATGTTTGACTAACTCTATCTCAAATAACTATATTCGATCAACTCTAATTGAATAACTAATATTCAATTAATCCTAATTCGATTAACTATGTTCAATTTACTCTATCTGGTTGACTCTTTATTCGAATAACTAATATTCGATTAACTCTAATTGAATAACTAATATTCAATTAACTCTACTGATTAACTCTAACTGGTTAACTCTAACTGATTAACTCTTCGTCCATATTCAGTTTCAAATATCGATGTTGAAATCGATTCTTACTTCTCTATATATGTCCTTACTTATATATTCTATTTATCCAATGATAAACATTTTTTTAATTTATAAAACCTTATTTATAAATTTATCTTCTTACTTTATATGTTACAACAAATTTCTCTTAAATGTTCACTTTGAATTCATATTCTGTTATACCCGTGTGCAAAGCACGGGTCTAAACCTTCCTAGTGTAAAATTCTCTTTTTATACAATCTATTCATTTTTCAAGTATTTCTTTTTTTATATAGTCTATTTATTTTCGGAATAAATATTTTCTTTATAATTCTATTTATTTTCCTAAATAAATATTTCTTTATGATTCTATTTATTTTCTAATTAAATATTTCTATTTAAAATCTATTTGTAAATGTTTTACAAATATTCCCTTTTCAATTCTATTTGTAAATGTTATACTAATACTTCCTTTCAATTCTTTCTATTTTTCTAATCAATAAATATTCCTTTTTAATCTATTTATTTTCTAAATAAATATTTTCTTTTTATAAAATCGTTTGATTTTATAAATATTTCTTTTTCAATATAACATTGAAATTTTCCTTATTAACATTCCAGTATTCCTTATGGTATTTAATGTACCATATAACAATGATCGGTATCATTCAAACATACAAAATCAATCAACAGATTTCATATTACATCATATAACACAATATATGAAAAAACAGTAAAATAAACGTTGAGGAACCCAGTTGGGTCCCTCCGACCTGTTTCCCTGCATCCACAGATGTTAATCACATAAATAACATGAATATGAAATATACTGATAAACCGAATTAATATCCGATTAACGATTTATATCTATATCGTTATCTATATTTTCAACCAATTAACTAGCAGTTCAACCAAACAGTCAACACATACCAAACAACCATCATTTATCAGTTATAAAAATATACGTTATAAAAATATAAATGATGAGAGTTAGTGAGTTTTACTCACATTGGACGGTCATCGTTAATAACGATAACCATCGCTTGATTCAGACGGACAATTTATTTCGCTATAAATTGTAACGGACTCCAAATGACCCCAAATCAGTTCCATTATGAAGCTCCCGTCCATACGATCCCATCAGATCCAAATTTGCTTAATTCTGATAATGTTTGCACCGGATATTAACATTATAAGTTGATACCTTATTTAAATCAAATAGAAACTTAAATTCTATGTTATTACTGGGCTCACCATTACACATTGGCCCACGCACAACCCATCTGTTCTCGCATACCCTTATCCAATATTTCTTCCTCCTGTTTCAATTCACACAGTACTCCTCATGAAGCCATAGCTGAACTTTCCAATGTGATTTCCCTTTTCTTTTTTTTTCTTTTTTTTTCATTTATTTTATTTCTGGGCCTCATGTTTTAAACTTGCACAACGTCCAGCCCACCCATATCCATAACACGCTACACTCCTTCTTCTCGTTCATGCAAATCCCATTAACTCCAAGCCATCATCGAACTTTTGATCATCACCGCACTTCATCTCAGTCATCAATCCCGAGCGCAACCACCACCATCAGAATCACCATCAAAAACCGCACATGGACAACTCCACCTTCTCATTTTCGGCGCCCCCTCGAAAATCCACCTGTAGCCAAAAAGCGGACGTCGCATTCCACCTCAAGCCATCGGAAATCTTCCAACTTCACTTCCAAGCTCGATTAATCCCCTAAACCCAAAACTAAATCCGAATCTTCCTAAATATCAACGAATCAACTCATATTGGGAACCCTAACTTCCGCTGCTAACTTTTGATCGTCCAAGAATATGTATCGCAAACCATAAAACAGACACAGAAATGAAGAGGAAGCTCTCAAAATTACAAAGGAACTTGTTTCGAGAATTATCGAATTATTCTTGAATTTATTTTTGATTTTTGAGGATTGGGTTATTCACGTTCCTGAAGAAAGAACAGCGGCGGAAAAGAGAACGTTGACTAAGGAATTAGGTATAGGTTGTTAGGGTATTTATAGGGTAAGAATAATATTTTTATATTTGATTTTAATCCAACGCTATTTAGATTTGTCCTTTAAAATTCCTATGATCACACGTGATATCCAAAAATCACGAAACTGGACATGCAACTACAGTTCGGCATTACGAGCCCAACGAAACTGGTTTTGTCGAACTCCGACTCCGTTTGCTCACACAGCGTATTTTTAACCGTCCAAATACCGACTTTTTTTCACATTAAAAATCGGTACGGCCACACACGGACCCCAAAAATCACGAAACTTGGAATCTAACAATAATTTGACATTACGAATCCAACAAAATTAGTTTCGTCGAAAACGGAGGTTGTTTGCAAAAATAGCTATTTTTAAAGCTCTAAATAACCCATTTAAATATATAAATATATTTAAAAATATTTAAATTAAATATTTAAAAATAAATATTATCGTATATATTCACAATAGAATATCATACAGCTCCACTGGGATTTATATCTCGATATTTCAAAATTCCCAGTTATATCGATATTCGATTTATATTGAAAAATCCTTTTATAATATAAATATATATTTATAAATTTCAAAGGAATTCCATAGCAACTTTTCTAAAATTTGATTTGGACATAAATCAAAATCTACACAATCAAATCCCGATTTTTATCTTCCATTAGAAAAATATACTTCACCAGCGCCGAACGTTTCTTGTTTCATAGAAATTCGATTTAAAACGGACCTTGTATATTCAGTTAAAGTTCAAATCGCCAAATAGCGAACTGCTGCGCCATTTCGAGCTCGATTATAATTATATTATAATTCATATGTTCAAACTGTCGTTATAAATATATCCGTTATGATAAAATCAAATTCTAAACTGAATTAAATCAGTTAAATGATTCAATTTTCACATATTGCATTTTCAGTTAATTCTGATTATTTCAGAATTAAATATATTATTTAATTATTATATTAATTAAATATTCACTATTATTTAATTCTGGTCATTTTAAATTACCAAACCTTTATTTAAATAATTAAATAAATTATTTATTATCCGTAAAAGTACGGGTCGTTACATTCTTTCCCCCTTAAAATAATTTCGTCACCGAAATTGCTAAGGTAGAAAACAAACCCTATTGACTGGTTAAAAATTATTTCTACTTCTTTAACTTTAGTTTCAACTGAACCAATTTAATTTCAATTAAATTACTAATTAGTTCTTATCAACGAATTTTTTTAAATAATCTTGAAAATTTTCTAACACCCGAAATATCCGGAAATTTTGCAAGCACCTCCTTTGTACCCGTCAATAGTTCAAACTCCAACTCGCCTCTCTAGGTCTTCTTCAACCCAAAAGAAACTCAAAAAGCCAAGCGGCTTGCCGATTCGGCACATAGAACCTCATATGGAAATTTAATCATGTACCTTTTTGTCGGCATATCATTACATCCTTGCACTTGCTTCTACCCAATACCTGCTGGTCATATATCCATCTATTCCAATCGATTTCCAATCAATCAAATCTCAACACAATTATTCGCTTATCCAAAGCCAAATTCCATTTCAAACTCGAGTTCCATTCTCGATTCCAAACTCCTAACTCACCAATCCAATACCATTTCAGATTCTTATCACATAATCCAAAATCTGATTTTACTTGATATGTTATATTCCAATTCAATTTCCACTTAATTGGTTTCAATTCAATTCCAGCTTTTTTTCACAAATTTTTTTTTTAAATTTGTTTTTGTTCAACAATCCCTCCGGGAGTTTTTAAACAGTTTAGCTCTTTCAAAAATAAAATATTCCTCTCCAGGATTCAAAATAACTTGTTTTCTCAAAACGATTCAGCACAAAATCTTTGGTAGTAATCCATCACTTACAACTCGAAAATGAACACTGATGATGTAGCCAGCGTCATCAGAGTTTTTTCCAAGCGATCGAAGTGAGTTCAATACTATACCACCTTTCAAAACACATATTTAAACATTTCCATTTTGGAATATTTTTCACAATACCAAACACAATGCCCGTAAAACAATTTAAAATCTCCTAGGATTTTAAAATTCTCATATATTTAATCCAAATCCATTTACAAATACTCCTCCAATTTTTAGGAGTTTTAATTCCAATTCTGATTTAATTCATTTCATAACACTTATATGAATTTTATTTGGTTACATATACATAACCAACTCAACTTTAGGCTTTATTAGATTTATATAACAACCAACACATCCAATATACTATAACACTTCAAATATTAATATTTTGTTTATATCAAAATATAATTTGGGTAAAATTATTTCGTTTACCCTTTTTCAAAACATACCGTGTCAGTTTATCGTACTTGAGTGTTTAGAAACCCCTATCGATACAGTGGATCAAACTGATCGACCAGAATTCGCAAACTACCCAACCAATAAATCTTCACAATATAAAATAATTTTTATAAAATCTACAAATGCGTTCACTTATATATATACACTCAAACACAATCTAGGTTATTACTAACCCTATCTCTACTGAGTCATGCCACAGAGCCAAGGTAATCACTTAAACTTCAGCTCTGATACCACTGTAACGAACTGGGATTTTCGACTCCTAAAATCAACACAAAACTACCATGTTGACTATTCAGACATCGTAAATACCTGATCATTAATAGAAAGAAGTTAGAGGATGAGAATAGATAAGATAGAAAATTAGAATAGAAGAAGAAGAAGATCACCACAGAACATAATCAGAGTGATACGAAAACTCACAGCGGAACAAATAAAATATAATATATAACATAACTTTGCAATAAAACAATATATATATTTACAATTACATTATCAGAGTACAACACTTACATACAGCGGAAATAACAATAGCTATATAATCCTGAAGCCTCCTGCTTCAAGCTCCTCCAAGTATATCTGTAAAGACCTGAACTACTTGACTGCCCATACAAATTTGGGCACCCAAGAGTTTAGGGAAAACAAAACAAAATAAACTCTGAATCAGTCATGGGACTGGTGTGAGTAAACCCAAATAAGTTGGTTTAACTTTTCAAAATCCTTTTCAAAAGAAAAGGTAATCGTAAGACCGATCCATACATAAACACGGATGGTTTTTACCTTACGATAACCCAAAATACTTTTGGAAATCAATACTTCTCTGATATTATAATAATGTATAATCACAAGTAAATAACAATCTAGCAGAACGCTTGCATCTCACGTTCCACATATATAGTATACAAACAAAACCGCGGGCGCTTATTGGAGATTGGATTCCGACTATGACAAGGTATGGGACCACCTGCCGATAGTGTATCTCTAGAGGAGAAAACACTGGGTTCAACAAGAACGTCTTGCAACCCGGCCCACATGTGACCGACCACTCATTTCGCTTGAGTGTATCGAATGTATATCACCAACGGTTGGGAGCTACCCACCGTTTCCCGAAAAGGGACAGCATCGGAAATAGATAAAAGAATGAAATGGATTTTCTCTAGATAGGTGATATACACCCTAATGGGAGCGACCCACCTAGCCATGTTGCCTGCCCGATTTCTGTCATTTCCCGATTGATGAGGCTTGAGGTCATAGCGTATCATTTGGGACACCTGACCACCATTCACTTTGAATGCCACATCGTCATACCCGCCAAATCATAAATTGATTTCCCCAAAAATACCACGGGTATAAAGCTAAGAGAAATGAATTCCTCCGCCACTAAACGTAAGTACGTTTGAAGAGATCAACTTACTCGATCTGTTAGATATACTTTGTCAGACATTTCGTCCATTCACGTTGTCCTGGAACTGGACAAACCGAAGGCACTATTCTATAAACCGGATAGCCCTTGCATAACTCCGTCTTCAATAATCTTCATCATATTTGATTGCAACACTAACGTCCATACAGAGTGGTTTTCAGGTAATGAATCTGATCCCGTTCTTTCCGTATTGACGACGGAAAAATGGTCAAAAACTTCAATAGTCAGTGATTTAACTATCAAAGAAAAATAGGTGTACAACCAATGATCATATTTCCAGATAGAAATTTGATCGATCAGTCATCAATCAACCATTTTCTCTTTTAATTTAATTTATCATTAATTTATTCATTTCCTATTTCTATATATTTGTAAATTCTTATTTTCTAAATTTAGAAAATATACTTTATTAACCATTTGAAAACATCTCCATATTTACTCCCATTTCTTGTTTTCTATATTAGAAAACATTTCTGATTTCTTTTATTTGGAAAACATTTACAAAACTCCTTTATTGGATTTAACAGATGTTTAAATAAAACATCACTAAGCCAATTCAAACCATTATACTCATTAACTAAATTCACTTAGCCAACCTTCACTATCGAACCTTACCCATTTCTTAGTTAAAACTGAAGCCAATCAAGTTGGGGTATAACTACCTCTCAGATCTTAACTGAACAACATTTCTAACTTAGAAATAGACAAGATTCACCTTTCAAATCTTTAACAAACTTCCTTGTGAAACTCTCGGATTCTATTTACGAATCCACTTCTTATTTGAAAACATTTATTATAATTATAGCGTTATAATCCCTACTTCTGTAATGTCTAACTTCATAGTATAACTTTTATTCCTTAATTTTACTAAATAACTAATCCACTAATTTATAAATAAATAAGTAAATCTTGATTAGAAATGGAAAGTAAATATTACTTTCCCGAATTCGATATAATCGAATTCAACGTATAATTCTCTTTCGAATAATCTCTATTTGATAACTCCTTTTCGAATAAACTATATTCAATAACTCCTTTTTTGAATAACTATATTCGATAATCTTTCTTCGAATAACTATATTCGATTAACTCTCTTCGAATGTTTTACATTCGATTAATCTCCTTTCGAATGAACCATATTCGATTAACTCCTTTAATTCTATTCGAATAAACTATTTCGAAAAACTCCTTTGGATTAACTCATTTGGATTAACTCGGTTTGATTAACTCATCTTGACTAACTCAACTCGATTAACTTAACTTGATTAACTTACTTGATTAACTTACTTGATTAACTCGACTTATTTAACTCAACTTGGTTAACTCCTATCGAATAACTAATATTCGATTAACTTATATTCGAATAACTATGTTTGTTTTAACTTTATTTCGAATAGCTGATATTCGATTTAACTCCATTCGCTTGACTCTAGATCGCAGCGATCACAATGGTTACGCCTGATTCCCTCAGGAAACATTTGACCGCCGTAGGCTATCTACAGCCCTGCGAATTACGCTAGCAGTCGTACAAAATGGCAACTCATCCTGAATAATTATGTTTTACTATCTCTATCTCAAATAACTATATTCGATCAACTCTAATTGAATAACTAATATTCAATTAATCCTAATTCGATTAACTATGTTCAATTTACTCTATCTGGTTGACTCTTTATTCGAATAACTAATATTCGATTAACTCTAATTGAATAACTAATATTCAATTAACTCTACTGATTAACTCTAACTGGTTAACTCTAACTGATTAACTCTTAATCGACTAACTCTTCGTCCATATTCAGTTTCAAATATCGATGTTGAAATCGATTCTTACTTCTCTATATATGTCCTTACTTATATATTCTATTTATCCAATGATAAACATTTTTTTTAATTTATAAAACCTTATTTATAAATTTATCTTCTTACTTTATCTGTTAAAACAGATTCTCTTAAATGTTCACTTTGAATTCATATTCTATTATACCCGTTTGCAAAGCACGGGTCTAAACCTTCATAGTGTAAAATTCTCTTTTTATACAATCTATTCATTTTTCATGTATTTCTTTTTTTATAGTCTATTTATTTTCGAAATAAATATTTTCTTTATAATTATAATTATTTTACTAAATAAATATTTCTTTATAATTCTATTTATTTTCTATATAAATATTTCTATTTAAAATCTATTTGTAAATGTTTTACAAATATTCCCTTTTCAATTCTATTTGTAAATGTTTTACAAATACTTCCTTTCAATTCTTTTTATTCGTTTAACCAATAAATATTCCTTTTTAATCTATTTATTTTCTAAAAAATATTTTCTTTTTATAAAATCTTTTGATTTTATAAATATTCCTTTTTCAATATAACATTGAAATTTTCCTTTTTAACATTCCAGTATTCTTTATGGTATTTAACGTACCATATAACACAATATATGAAAAAAAACAGTAAAATAAATGTTGAGGAACCCAGTTGGGTTCCTCCGACCTATTTCCCTACATCCATAGATGTTAATCACATGAATAACACGAATATGAAATATACTGATAAACAAAATTAATATTCGATTAACGATGTATATCTATATCGTTATCTATATTTTCAACCAATTAACTAGCAGATCAACCAAACAGTCAACACACAACAAACAACCATCATTTATCAGTTATAAAAAAATACGTTATAAAAATATAACTGAGAAGAGTTAGTGAGTTTTACTCACATTGGACGGTCATCGTTAATAACGATAACCATCGCTTGATTCAAACGGACAATTTATTTCGCTATAAATTGTAACGGACTCCAAATGACCCCAAATCAGTTCCATTGTGAAGCTCTCATCCATACGATCCCATCAGATCAAAATTTGCTTAATTTTGATAACGTTTGCACTGAATATTAACATTATAAGTTGATATCTTATTTAAATCAAATAGAAACTTAAATTCTAAGTTATTACTGGGCTCACCATTACACATTGGCCCACGCACAACCTATCTGTTATCGCATACCCTTATCCAGTCTTTCTTCCTCCTGTTTCAATTCACACAGTACTCCTCATGAAGCCATAGCCGTACTTTCCAATGTGATTTCCCTTTTTTTTTTCTTTTTTTTTCTTTTCTTTTATTTATGGGCCTCATGTTTTAAACTTGCCCCACGTCCAGCGCACCCATATCCATAACACACTACACTCCTTCTTCTCGTTCACGCAAATCCCATTAACTCCAAGCCATTACCGAACTTTTGAGCGTCACCGCACTTCATCTCGGTCATCAATCCCGATCGCAACCACCACCATTAGAATCACCATCAAAAACCGCACCCGGCCAACTCCACCTCGTCAGTTCCGGCGCCCCCTCGAAAATCCACCTGTAGCCAAAAAGCGGATGTCGCATTCCACCTCAAGCCACCAGAAATCCTCCAACTTCACCTCCAAGCTCGATTTAATCCCCTAAACCCAAAAATAAATCTGAATCTCCCTAAATATCAACGAATCAACTCATATTGGGAACCCTAACTTCCGTTGCTAACTTTTGATCATCCAGGAATATGTATCGCATACCGTAAAACAGACATAGAAATAAAGATGAAGCTCTCAAAATTACAAAGGAACTTGTTTCGAGAATTATCGAATTTTTCTTGAATTAATTTTTGAGGATTGGGTTTTTCACGTTCCTGAAGAAAGAACAGCGGCATAAAAGAGAACGTTGACTAAGGAATAAGGTTTATGTTGTAAGGGTATTTATAGGGTAAGAATAATATTTTTATATTCAAATATTATATTCGATTTTAATCCAACGCTGTTTATATTTGTCCTTTAAAATTCCTATGATCACACGTGATATCCAAAAATCACGAAACTGGACATGCAACTATAGTTCGACATTACGGACCCAACGAAACTAGTTTCGTTGAATTCCGACTCCGTTTGCTCACACAACGTATTTTTAACCGTCAAAATACCGACTGTTTTTCACATTAAAAATAGGTACGACCACACACGGACCCCAAAAATCAGAAAACTTAGAATCTAACAATAATTTGACATTACAGATCCAACAAAGTTAGTTTCATCGGAAACGGAGGTCATTTGCAAAACTGGCTATTTTTAAAGGTCTAAATAACCCATTTAAATATATTTAAAAATAAATATTATCGTATATATTCACAATAGAATATCATACAGCTCCACTGGGATTTATAACTTGATATTTCAAAATTCCCAGTTATATCGATATTCGATTTATATTGAAAAATCCTTTTATAATATAAATATATATTTATAAATTTCAAAGGAATTTCATAGCGACTTTTCTAAAATTTGATTTGGACATAAATCAAAATCTACACAATGAAATCCCGATTTTTCTCTTCCATTAGAAAAATATACTTCACCAGCTCCGAACTATCTTGTTTCACATAAATCCGATTTAAAATGGGCCCTGTATATTCAGTTGAAGTACAAATCGCGAAATAGCGAACTGTCGCGCCATTTTGAGCTCGATTATAATTATATTATAGTTCATACGTTCAAACTGTCATTATCTAAATATATTCGTTATTATAAAATCAAATTCTAAACTGAATTAAATTAGTTAAATGATTCAATTTTCACATATTGCATTTTTAGATAATTCTGATTATTTCAGAATTAAATATATTATTTAATTATTATATTAATTAAATATTCACTATTATTTAATTCTGGTCATTTTAAATTACCAAACCTTTATTTAAAAAATTAAATAAATTATTTATTATCCGTAAAAGTACGGGTCATTACATTTGGAAATTTTAGGTTATATTAAAACCATATCCATTCTTTCTTCTAGTTGTTAACCAGTTCATTCAAATAAATATCTTTTGTCTTTTCAAATTTGGAATATTTCATCCCAAACCTTTCAAAATCAATAATTATGATTTTACATATTTTTTCCATATTTTTAATAATTTTATTAAGGCCCGTACAGTCGGTTTCCAATAACGGCCACCGAACTGCATTCATAACGACCTTTTCAGAAATTGATTTGGACATATTTTAAAATCTAACCATTTAAATTTAAATCTCATATATTCATTTGAAAGAACTTTTTGATACAAACCCACCGGTTCCGATTTTAGAAGAATCCGACGGTCGGATCTCCTATTACATCAATTTGAAGTTAATGTTTGAAATTCGCGAACGGTCGCTGCGCGATATGTTCTATTCATACCATTTGAATATATATAATATATTTATTCAATTTCTATTTAAAATGTTTTTATAAATCATTTTTAAATTCATTTTAAAAACGATTCCAACTTCCATTTCAATTTTAAATCAAAAATGAACATTCCATACTAGTATAATATCAAAACAATAATATTTTCAAAATCTCTGATTTTGAAATCCATTTCTTTTTCGTATTCATTATAAAATGAATAAAATCGATTGATAAACCCGCTCGAGTTAAAATGGCGTTTACTACTTAACTCGGCTTCACATTGCAATATTTTTGTGTCCATCCAAAATAGAACATCAAAATCATAATTTAATTCTTCAATGAATATTATTTTAAAATATTCGTTCATATTCTAAATCAGAATGTGACTCAATCAATTACCATATAATACAGTTATATGGATTTCATACATCGCATGTATTCAACAATAATGATAAATAATCATTAAACATTCAAACATCATCCAGAGTGTAATCTACAACTGTATATGAATTGAAATAAATAAATAACGCTCACCACAGTTTGTTAACCAATAGTTTGGCATACAACTAAATATTGGGATTAGTGTATGTCAAATATCATCCCAATACCCGTGTGGGGTTTTCAACTAACAACAGTGAATTCAAATTAATCACTGGTTAATAAATTTAACCAATTCTAATTTGATTCGAATTATTTTTCTAGTTAACCAATTTTCATTGTTTAAATTATAAATGGATATTTATAATTTAATTTCAGCTACCACTATAACACTAACATTATTTTTAATATATTAATCATCACAATACCTTCAATTAAATCATCCACGGTTTTCAAACAACAGTGAATGTGAGCTAACAGGCACCATATAACATTTTTGTGATAATTGAACAAATAAAAATCAACACTGACAATCTATATATTTCAGTTATAAGACAAATAACTGTTCAAATATTTTAGTGAGAGAGTTCTCACTTTGGTTTCCACTCCGTCATTCTTTTACTGATGATTGTTTTAATAAAATTAAACGAGCATTTAATTTTATCAAAAACTGCAACAGCTTTCCTTTTGTTCTGGTCAGTTCCATGTTGTAGAGTTCGTCGTCATGATTCCAACAGACCTGGGTTTGAATTTTCTACTGAAGTATGAAAAATATATCGTATTTTAAACATTGTACAATTTAATTAAATAATTAACTACCTAATTAAATTCATTAGTCACGTCATTAACCTTTAATCCTTCTTCCTGTATCGTTCGAACAAAAAAACCCAACTACGAGCCTCTAGGGCATCAAATTGCACGCCTCCCCAACCACTTCACCGTCGATCAAACTTCACCCCTCCGTCCGCCTTCAAACCCCGTGCCAACCCCTAGACCCATGGCCAACTAAGTGGCCCCCATATTCTTGAAATCTCATGCAATGTCGACCACTTTGAAGGGGAAATCCGAACAACTCTTGCAACGATATTTCATCAAATTGGTATAGATTTGAAGATCAAGAAGAACTCTACAATATTTGTTTAATATGTATTTGATTTCGATTAGCTGTCTTGGAGAAAATTAGGATTCAATTTGGAACAATTTCCACCCTAGGTAAGGAACCGACAGAGGTTTGAACTGAAGAATAGAATTAGGGTTTTGAACGTGTTATATGAGGGTATATATAATAATATTATTTTAATTCTCTAATTAACTCAATTATTGTTCGAACTCCAAATCAAACCCAACAACTGTTGTTCTTAACCAATTACCCCTATTCCGGACACAATGGAATATGTTTCGTAATCCAATTCGACTGTTTTGACCAGTTTTCATCAAAATTAAAATATAAATTAATATAATAGTCAATATTAAATTTCAACGTACATTTTAATTTACTGGGGCCGCATACTAACTCCAAAAATTATGAAAATTGAAATCTTGCTACGTTTTGATGATACGGTCCTAACAAAATTAGTTTCATCGAATTTGGAGATCATTTGAAAAATAGCCTTTTAAATGGCTTATTAAATTCAAACAGAAACTGAAAGCACGTTTAAATTTACTACGTTCACGTATTAATTCCAAATGACTTCAAATTTTAAACTTAACAATAATTTGACGTTCCGGATCAAAAAAAAGTGGTTTCTTCAAAAATGGAGGTCATTTGCCAAATGGCTGTTTTTAAGGGCTTTATATAAAATTAATATATTAATAAATTCCGGTGACTATTTTAAATTTTAATCTGGACAAACTTTCAATTTATAATAAGAAATCAAAAATTTTCACATTCGTTAGAAAGATATAATTAAATAGATTCTAACTTTTCTTGTTTCATCAAATTCTGACTTATACTGAATTCTGTATATTCAATTAAAGTTCGAAACCAAATTTTCAAACTACCGCGCTAGTTCGAATACGTTTTGGTTAAAATTTAAATTTATACGTTTTAATTTCAATTTAAATAAATATAAATCGTTAATTCTCAAATAAATTATTTAAAATTCTTAAAATCCATTAAAATCTATTAAAAATAAATTTTAAATTGGTTCCAAAATTGCGGGTTGTTACAATCTCCCATACTTAAAATATTTTTGTCCTCGAAAAAGAACAGAGCTGAAAGTTGTTTAACCAACCAACTCAGCTTTCATTCTGGCCTTAGTTCTTCAACTTTTCAGTTTCTAAGAACTTTGTAATTTCGTAAAAATTTGGCTAACACCCTAAATTTTCGAAAAATTTCGCTATAACCTGTTGGAGGATGGAGTTTTGATGACAACAACCTTATTTCAGTTATCATTGATTATAAAATATATACTAACATCTCTATCTAGAATATATAGACATATGTATTAGACCAAAACCTGGGCCTAACACCCAATTGCAGACCGCAAATCACAGAGTGCAGAGAAAAGTAAATAAAGAGGAGACACACGAAGTTTTTATAGTGGTTCGGCTCAAACCAAGCCTACGTCCACTTTATCGCTTCTTAAATCCTAAGAAGTTACAAGTACAATTCGCTTGGTTTATACATGAAATCCTCGTGTTTACAATGAAAAGGGGTAAGAAATCATAAGATTATACATGAAATCCTCGTGTTATAATGTGGAATTTGGCTCCTCTGCTACTGAAATTGCTTTGTAGAGAGCAATGGTGGAAGCTGTGAGGAGTTAGAGCCAAAAGATCCTTGAAAATGCCTTCAAATGGTGTATTTATAGCTGTAGGAGAGCTTCTGGGAAGACCGGTTCGTGATGGGGTATGTGGCATCCGATCCAGGAAAATTGGAGTGTGAATAGCCTTGAGAATAGGTCAAGATCTATGCGTGTATTAGCATATTTGGTGGTCGGTTCGTGGTCATGGGGTCGGGTCGTGATGAGGTCTCCACGAACCGAAGTCTGGTCGTGAGCTGGAGTGGGAAGCTGGTGTCCATGGTCAGGTCGTGATCAGGAGGTGTACCACGACCCGAGGGGGGCAATCCGATGAGGGGGGATCCGAGGGTGCATGAGCCATACTCCAATCGTGTGACGCTTCGTTGCTTTATCCAGGAAATTTCCAGATTACACCTGTTTACGGAAACAGGCATAACTTTCAAACCGTAAGTCCGATTGAGCCGAACCAAAGCTCAAACTGAAGCTAATTCAGATATCTACAAGAGTTACAAAGCTCAACTTTGTAATTGTTGTTTTCGGACCCAAAAGAGGTTGTCAGATAGGAGTTTTGGGCCTTTCTTTGTTCGTGATGCGGCTTTGACCAAATCGCTGCCTGTCTTCTGACGATGTTCTCCATATCCGAGTGCGATGCTATCCAGATATTCAGCGTGACAACTTTTACCAAAAAGTGTGTCAACAAGTTTGCCCCCCAGAACTTATCTTGCTAGTTGAAGGAGGATGTATTTTGGATAGTCCAGGAAATCTATAAGCCATAAAAATTCGATAATGCCATGACCTTGCCGGGTCTGCCAGCTACAGATATAATCCATACCTGTAAAGAGATAAAGGAAAACCAAACGTGCCAAATCCAGGCGATATTGTTCAAATTTTCTGAGCATAAACCATGCTTCGGCGTCTAATGAGCATAAACCATACTCAAGGGACGTTTGAGTCATCCTACCAAATCCTGGCAAGGGCCAACATTTCCGGGCATAATCCATACCCAGAAGTCCAAATCGAGTATAATCAATACCCGATTTCTTTTTTCACATCCTGACAAGACCGTTTGCAGGGCATAATCCATACCCTGGAGTTCAAACCGAGTATAATCCATACCCGATTTCTTTTGTCACATCCTGACAAGACCATTTGTCGTTCCTAAGTATAATCCATACTTAAGATTCCAAAGTGAGTATAAATCATACTCAGACCTGAAGTAGAGCTACGCTTGCCACAGCCTGACAAGATAGTCCGTCCCTAGGCATAATCCATACCTAGAGTTCCATAATAAGCATAAGCCAGACTTTAACAGAAGTTGAGGATCCTGCCACATCATGACAAGATACTTAAATTCTCCAAACATAATCCATGCTTGGAAAGTCCTTATTCAATTCAAAATGCAAAACCAAAGCAAATCCTGATTGGTTTGACACCGAGTCCAGAGCACGCTTTGGCGATACATCCTAACCCCATATGTGTGTACTCCGATTCAACCAATCGGAAAACCTAATGAAAGCAAAACCTAATGAAAGCAAAACCTAAGAAATGCAGAAAATGAAAGCTGATCTCATCTAGATCAGTTGATGATGAGCCCACGAGAGCTCGATCCAAGTTCGTTCCCTCTCCGGGGAGCAGGAGGTGGAAGCAAAGGTGCTGTTGATGGTTTCACATACTCGGCCAGCTCTCCACGTCTAACCCGTTCCTCAATCAAATCACGAAGATGTCTGCACTCATTCGTGTCATGTCCGTCCATATCGTGGAATATGCAGTGCTTTCCAGACTCGCATTCTCTTTGCGATGGCTCCCTCCTGGGAGGCATTGGGTAGGAGATAGCACCGTTTTTGTCCAGATGGATGACTGAAAGTAAGGCATTGAGTTCAGTGTACTTTTCATATCTGGGCCCTCTTCGGGGCTTAATGTTGCGATCGTTCTCAACGATGGCTTTTCCTTTGCCATTTCCAAAATCAGACAGTTCTCCATCTTTGAGCATGTTGACATCGAGAACTTTCTTCTCGGAAGTTGCGGCTTCCTCACGCAGAAATCTATTTGATTCAAGGTAGAACTCGCTAAGATTCCGTGGTGGGTCTTGATACAAAGATTTCTTGAATTCCGTGTTATCCAGAATGCCGGATACCGCTGCCATCAGTACCATCGATTGTTCATGGCTATCAGCTGATGTTGTTGCAATGTTGAATCTTTCCAGAAAGGAACACAGAGTTTCTCTAGGCCTCTGCTTGATTGTGGTGAGTGACATGACGTTCTTGGGTCATGTGATGTGGATCCGAAACTATTAATGGAAGCGAGCAACTAACATATTCCAGCTGTTGATCGATTTCGTTTCTTGCTGCCAAATCCACATAGCTATAAAATCAGTTAGAAAGAGGGGAAAACACTTAGCCATGATGTTTTCCGACGCCGATTGAACTTCCATATGCCGTTTGTAGCGCATCAGGTGCACGGTAGGATTCGTCCTGCCGTTGTATGGCTCTAGTTGTGGGAGTTTGAAATTCGGGGGATTGCGGGAATTCCGGATTTCCTGAGTGAATGAGTTGTGATTGACGTCATCCACGTCACTCTGATAGGTGCGGCCTCTCGAGAGGCGTTGAATCAGATCAGCGAGTCGATTGCCTTCAAAAAGTTGTTGCAAACTACCAAAATCAGAGCTGGTTCCCCCAGCGCTGAATGCAGGAGAATATGGAAGTTGTTGCCTAGGGATCGCGGATCGAGGGTGGCGACCCGACCCGGTTCGAGGGGGTCGGTTCGTGAGGCAGGTTCGTGAAGGCCGGATCGTGGTTCGTGGGGAGCGAACTGAGGAGGGGCAATCCGATCCGGCGCTGGTGGCCTATCACGACCCGATCACTGCTGCAGTTGAGTGAGAGTTTGCGCTCCGGTATCCATCCGATCTGGAGCTAAAGTAGGTCGTTGTGCATTTCCAATAACGAGGGGGTTTCCCCCGAGTCCGTGTGATGCCCGAGCCGCTTCTGTGGCTTCATTTCTAATGACTTGAGTGTTGCTCAACCTTCCATCCATCCGAGCAAAGAATTAGTTGATCATTTCCTGTTGTTTCTGGAGGAGATCATCTTGTCGTGCCATCTGATCTCTCAGTTCAGTGAAAACTCCGTCCATCTCGTCTCTGGTCAAGTATGCAGAAGGATCTCCATGAGAGGAAGCTTCCTGGCTTGCCTCATTCCTTGTGTCTTCAGCGTCAGCGTCATCAGCATGAGTGGAAGTTCTAGTCTTCTTCCTTTTGATTTCCATTTATCCAATAGCCAAAAAATCCAAGCAGAAGTTGAAGTTGTCGTGTGCCCCCTTCCTGGCGCGCCAAAATGTTAGACCAAAATCTGGGCCTAACACCCAATTACAGGTCGCAAATTACAGAGTGCAGAAAAAATTAAATAAAGAGGAGACACACAAAGTTTTTATAGTGGTTCGGCTCAAACCAAGCCTACGTCCACTTTATCTCTTCTTAAATCCTAAGAAGTTACAAGTACAATGCTCTCGGTTTATACACGAAATCCTCATGTTTACAATGAAAAGGGGTAAGAAATCATAAGATTATACACAAAATCCTTGTGTTATAATGTGGAATTTGGCTCCTCTGCTGCTGAAATTACTTTGTAGAGAGCAATAGTGGAAGCTGTGAGGAGTTAGAGCCAAAAGATCCTTGAAAATGCCTTCAAATGGTGTATTTATAGTTGTAACACCCCGAATTTTCCGGTAATAGTAAATTAACAAATTAAAGTATAATTAATTCTAAATGAAAGAATTAAGGGAGACGGGTTACGCCATTGCGCTCGTCTCGGAATTCTGATTGAGATAGAGTCCGAGATTGCGTGAATCGGACTCCGTATGAAGGAGTTATGACCTCCGGAAGTTTCAGAATTCAAATTAAAATTCAAACAATTCAAATGAAGTTCAAAATTTGAAAAACAGACCCAAACTAGGCTGGGCGGGAAAATTCCCGCCCAGGCACCAGGTCTACCAAAGGGTCGACCTAGGGGTCGACCTGGGTAACTAGGTCGACCATAGGGTCGACCTGGTGGTCGACCTGCCCAGTCGACCTGGTTTGGCCCTGGCTGGCCTGGTCGGTTTCTGGACAAATTTCTGAGCTTGGCTGTGTCACTAGGGCTGATTTGTCACTTTCTGATTGGCTTCTCTTGGTGTGTATGGTCAGGATTCACTCTATGATCATCTGACGGCTCAAATCAATCTGAAATTCTATAAATACAACTCAACACTCAACCTAAATTCACACAAATAATGTAGAACTAGAGCCCTCATGCTGCTGGGAGGAAACTAAGAGTAGCCGTCAGCTAGAGAAAGCTTAGAGACGAGCCAAAACTAAAGTAAAACAGGAATCAAACAACGTTTGCCTACACAAAGGAAAGCATTTCAAATTTAGAACTCAGAAATCAGAAAACAAGACCGTCGTTTGTTGTAAGTATAGTGATTTTTCCGATGTGAATAAAATTAAGACTTGATTCAATGTAAAATCGAAATGGGATTATGCTATTGTATAACGACGATGTTGATTCATATTTATGTATTGAAATGATTATGTTGTGAATGGTATTGGGATGTTTGTGGTATAATTGAGTTGATGTTGATCCTACTGTACATTTTGAATGGAAACAACATCACATGCAAGTTGTATAGTCCATGTTGTAATCTACACCTATATGTTTATGTGATTATATAGGTAGTATGTGATTAAGATCCCCATGTATATACTTTATGCTAAAACCTCTATGCCTAAATGATTATGTTCATATACATGCTCCTATGTTTATACAAAAGTTGCTAGTTCCTAATTTGATCCATGCCAAGATCCACTTTAATACATGTTTCATGTTGTAATTAGACATATGATTGGATCTAGTTCACACATGTGATAAAATTATACATACTTTATGAACATGTCATATTCTTTTCATATGCTAGTGATGTTCGATGTTATGCCTAGATCTAAACATGTTTAGGCTTATGTTGTCTAAATCATATGCTAATTCATGTGACACCTGTTTAGTTAGATTCCCCTTTTTAATGCAAGTTCACATGACAAATTGAAACCCATGATTCAGTCTATGTTGCAAATTCACATATATGTATGTTGACTATTTTGCAAGTTCACACCTATGATGTTCATATTGACTATGCCAAGAATGCCAAGTTTACACCTATGTCATGTTTACGTTAATGAATTTCTTTATGCCAGTTTTGTGTACGCTAAATTAGGCTAAGTTTTTAGCCTAATATTATATGTTAAAAATCATGCGAACGTAAAATTAGGCTAAGATTGTTAGCCTAATACTTAGACGGGGTAACATTGGGAAAAATTGGTAATTATAGGAAACTTGACATAAATTGGTAAAAATACATGAAATTGGCATATTTGTCACATGCCAAAATTGGTGGCATTTAAATGGTGTAAAATTCTTATACCAAAAATGATGAACTTGGAAAGTGGGCCACAACATTTAATTGTTGACAAATTTACATATATCAAGTAATAAAGACAAATATGTAAATTATAAAATACGAGTATGCTTAACACGAGGTTGGATTGAGTTGTGATGTAAACCTGCCCGGACCCGCCCGACTGTCTAGTAGTCACAACAATACCTATTCAATGTGGATGGTTAAGCATTGAGCCCAATAAGGACCCGAGGTTAGACTGAGTTATAGTGTAAACCTGCCCGGAACCGACCAGCACATCCAGTAACCGTAACAATACCTGTCTAATGTGAGTGGTCGGTGCTTTAAAAAGCTAAGGATAGACAAGTCAGGATGGTAGGGTTAAGTTAACTAAAACACTTAACCAATTCAACATGTTAATTAAACTGATGGGTGGGGTTAGGTAAATACATACACTTAACCACTTAACATGTTTGACTAGAAAACCCTAGTAACGGGGACCCATTTCAGCAGTAACCCAATTAGGTATCATGGTACCCTGAAACTAGGCAGGGTGGGGCACGATTACTGGGCTGATTTTAAGCGGTCAAAAGCGACTGCGGTGAGTGCAACAGTGTGGGTTCTAACGGAGTGCGGGCATGCACACACTTCAGAGTAGACAAACAGGGCACTGGGGGTACCAGTAGTATAACCTTTGCATGCTAGTACTGTGTCAGGCCGCCATAATGGGACTTGATACACCCCATGGTGGGACCAGCATAGGTATCTACGATCTTTGCGGGCCGTAAGACACAGATGATTATGCGAGTAGGAGCCGATCTTTAGAAAAGGGGATCACTTCACCCTGATCATGGGGTGCCAATTAAGACAGTACAAGTAGGTGCAGAGATATAGTTTGGGGGTGCGATAGTATATTCGATTCAAACTTCTTTAGCTTTGTTTATGATACTTTCCTATTTCCAGTTTATACCTATCATGCCCTTTTTCTTATTCTCATACTGAAGAGTCACTAGACTTACCAGGCTTTATGTATGACCCTATTTTCTTTCGTCTTCTTTTCTTCCGTCCCCCCCCAGGTCCATAGGGAGGAAACAACCCAACTTAGTCAGACTCTTTGCAAGCTTCAAGATAGTAGATGTACGGTTTGGACTCTCTTCCTTGGCTATGGCTGTTAGGCACATTCTATGGGGATTTATGCAGTTTTAATTATGTTTTATGCTTCTTTATTTAATAACCAAGACAGAAATGATGATGTAATGTTTTGGAAGTTATTATATGACAGTTATGGAAATGTTTTGTATGAACACGTATTTATGAAATAAAAAGTCTGTTTGTTTTCCACTGCTTATATTTATGTGTTTATATATTTGTCTTGTGTTTATCTGTGACTTTTACTTATAAACCTCCACCAAAGTTAAGGCATTCCCTTAGTGGCTGACCTTAATGTAGGGTGGGGTGTTTCACTTGGTATCAGAGCACAGGTTTACCAGACTAGATAAAAGTTTTTGAAACTATTTTCAAAAAGAAGTTTAAAGAAGCATTCTTTTTCAAGAAAAAGTGTTTTTTTTAAAAGGCATAATTCCCCAAAGCCATATGCACTAT
This sequence comes from Allium sativum, assembly GCA_030737875.1. NCBI lineage: Eukaryota > Viridiplantae > Streptophyta > Magnoliopsida > Asparagales > Amaryllidaceae > Allium > Allium sativum. The sequence continues at coordinate 888,247,887 of CM060916.1, read as the reverse complement.
CTCTCTATCCCTTTGTCTTGAATACTTTCCTTTTTGTTCCAGCATGTCTGGAGATCTTAACCATCCAGAAGGAGTACCGATCCCTGGCTGGTTCTGAAGGTACCTAGAGGCTAGGGCCAATGGTGCGGGCCCAGCAGACATTCCTCCTCCCATAGTGGTAGCGGTTCCTCCTCCTCCTCCTCATGGAAATACTTCCGCTAAGATGTGTAGAGACTTCAAGGCTATGGGAGGGAAGGACTTTTATGGAACTGAATCGTTTGTGGTAGCAAGGAACTGGCTGAAGGAGACTGAAGATTTATTCGTTATCTTCGAAGTTGACGACAGGCAAAAGATACAGCTAGCAGTGTGGTTGCTCAAAGATGAAGCTTCTTATTGGTGGGAAGTTACCCATGCTGAGAGGCCAGTGCAAACTTGGGAAGATTTCCGAACGAGGTTTGAGATGAAATTCCTCTCCCAAGATGAAAGAAGCCTGCAAATGGAGAAGTTCCTAACTTTGAAACAAGGAAGTATGACAATCAAGGAGTACGTCAATCAGTTTAATCAGCTGGCCAGATTTGGGCTGGATTTAGTAAACACCCAACACAAGAAGGCCCTTCGTTTCGTCAAAGGTCTGAATGAGCCTCTACACAAACTTGCTATGACCCATATACCCATGGAGCGACCTATGAAAGCTTGGTGGACATGGCGCTGCTACACGAGGAAGATAAAGGCAAGAAAGAGGCAAAGGTGGATGTGCCTCAAGAAAAGAAAGAGGGTTTACAGGCTAAGAAAACAGACTTCAAGAAAGGCGGGAAGAACAACAAATCCCGTGAAAAGATAAAGTGCAATTTCTGGCATTATGGGACATATAGCGAAAGACTGCAGGAAGAAGAAGGCGAAGATGAATAGTGGTTGTTTCAATTGCGGCGAGACTGGACACTTGGCTAAGGACCACCCAAAGAAGCGGGAACAGGGACAGAGGACTGGATCCACCTCAGGAGGAGAGGTTCACGCGCTGGTGGCACCTCCACAGGAACGAGGTAGAAATATTTCTGTGGAAAGCTTAGTTTATCTCTATGATCATCCAGTTCACACTCTCTTTGATTTTGGTGCATCACACTCCTTTATTTCATCTACTTTAGTAGAATCTCTGCACCTAGATACTAGTATGGTAGAAGATCCCTTGGTTGTTTCAAATCCAATTGGGGATCGACTTATTTGTCGATGGTTTGCTTGGATTTGAAAATCTCTACTCTAAGTGTTGAATTTAGATGTAGTGCCTTTGTTTTGGGCTTCTCAGGATATGGACTGATCTTAGGCATGGACTGGTTATCCAGTAATGGTGCCATTCTTGATTATGAGAAAAGAGTGGTTAGACTCTTGACTCGGCTTGGTAACACTCTAGAAATTTCTTGTAATCCCTTGAATGCTGTTATGCTTAGTTATCTAGAGTCGCTTGACGATTCTGTTGAGAATTTGCAGTCGGTTAGAGTGGTCCGGGAATATCCGGATGTCTTTGAAGAGGTGAAAGGCTTACCTTCGAAGCGGGAAATAGACTTCCGCATATATCTTGTTGATAATGCAAAGCCCGTAGCTCTGCCTGTTAGACACATGGCTCCAAAGGAGAGAAAGGAGCTCAGTAAGCAAGTTAAGGAGCTTCTCGAGAAGGGGTTTATGAGGAGGAGTATCTCGGAATGGGGTGCTCCAGTGGTGTTCGCCACCAAAGCAGATGGTTCACTACGTTTTTGTGTGGACTATAGGGAGCTAAACAAGCTGACTAAAAAGAATAGACACCCGCTTCCTAGAATAGACGATTTGTTTGATCATCTTGTAGGTGCGTCGGTCTTCTCCCAACTTGATCTAGCTGCTAGGTTTCATCGGCTAAGGGTAGCTGAAGATAGCATTGATAAAACAGCGTTCAGAACCCCAGACGGTTTCTTCGAGTGGTTTGTCATGCCTTTCGACTTGACAAACACACCCGCTTATTTCGTAGACTTAATGAGCAGGGTGTTCAGAGAATTCCTCAATAAGTTCGTGGTGGTCTTCATAGACGATATTTTGATCTTCTCAAAGAATGAGGAAGAACATGCTCAACATCTGAAGGAGATCATGGAAACTCTTCGAATTCATTAGCTAAAAGCCAAATTCTCCAAGTGCCACTTTTGGAGAGAAGAAGTAAGATTCCTTGGACATATAGTGTCCAAAAAGGGGTTAGCTGTGGACCCCGCGAAGGTGGTGGCAGTGCAAGATTGGAAGACACCAAGAAATGCAACCAAAGTCCGAAGCTTTCTTGGGCTAGCCGGTTTTTACCGAAAGTTCATAAGGGATTTTGCGAAAATCTCAGCTCCACTCACAAGGCTAACAAAGAAGAATCTGGCATTCGCTTGGGATTTGGATTGAAAGTTTGCTTTCCAACGATTAAAAAGGGCTCTGACAACAGCCCCAGTTCTGACTTTTCTAGATGGAAGCAAGATGTTCACCGTATACACGGATGCTTGTGGTACGGGGTAGGCGCTGTTCTGATGCAAGAAGGGAGGGTAGTAGCTTATGGTGGAAGACAATTGAAAGTTCATGAAAAGAACTAACCAACCCACGATCTTGAGTTGGCCGTCATCGTCTTTGCGCTTAAGTCTTGGCACCATTATCTCCTAGGTGAGAAGTTCGAATTATATACTGACCACAACTCGTTGAAGTTTCTTTTCTCGCAGAAAGATCTTAACTTGAGGCAGCAAAGGTGGATGGAGTTCCTTGCCTCGTATGACTTTGAGATTTCCTATACTCCTGGCAAGGGCAACGTAGTAGCAGACGCGTGGAGCAGAAAGAAGCTGACCTTAAGCCCTCTCTTTGTAGAAAGGCAAAGCTTGGAGTATATGGCCAGTTTTGACTTTAGGCCCTCCTCTGATTTTATACCTGGTTTATTGGCATCCCTAGAAGTTCGGCCCACTCTTTTAGACTCAATAGGGGCCGCACAACGTGAAGACCCTCAGCTTGTGGATGTGATTGATAAACTAATTAGGGGTGAAACTTCCAGTCACCTCGATAGCTAATCCATCGATGATAAGGGTTGGCTAAGGCGAGATGGAAGACTATGCGTCCCACAAGCAAGGGATTTAGTGAAGATGGTTCTCGAGGAAGCACATCATTCCAAGACGACAATACACCCAGGTGGAGACAAAATGTACAAGGACGTAAAGAGAGTTTTCTATTCGAGCGGCATAAAGAAGGACGTGGCAGAATTCGTTTCTAAGTGCGTGACATGCCAACAAGTCAAGGCGGAACAAAAGAATCCTGGAGGACAGCTTCATCCTCTAGAAGTCCCGCAATGGAAGTGGGATAGCATTTCAATGGACTTCATTGATGGGTTGCCTAGGTCAAGAAGAGGCAATACTAGCATTTGGGTAATAGTGGACAGGATTACTAAAAGCGCCCACTTTATACCTATCAAGAGTAGAAGGACTGCCTCGTCTCTAGCTTCTCTTTATCTCAAGGAAATAGTTCGACTCCATGGAATACCCTCCAGCATAATGAGTGACAGAGATCCCATCTTTACGAGCGAATTTTGGCGGAGTCTGTAAGAAGCTGTAGGCACACATTTATGCTTGAGCACGGCCTATCACCCCCATACTGATGGTCAGACAAAAAGGGTGAATAGAGTATTAGAAGATCTTCTGAGACTGTGCATTCTTGACTTCGGAGGGACATGGAAGGATCATCTTCCTTTAGTGGAATTTGCTTACAACAACAGCTACCAAGCCACTATCGGTATGGCGCCCTTCGAAGCTCTATATGGAAGACCATGTCGATCACCAACTTGTTGGTGGGAGTCTAAAGACAAGATTATACTTGGGCCAGACATGATTAGAGAGACTTCAGAAAAAGTGGACTTGATACGAAGAAGAATGAAGTCTGCCCAAGATAGACAGAAATCCTACGCCGACAAAAGAAGGACCGACCTTGAGTTTGAGATTGGGAACAGGGTTTTCCTTAAGGTATCTCCTTTAAGGAACATCGTTCGCTTTGGATCCGCAGGAAAATTAGCACCAAGATTTGTAGAACCGTTCCCTATCATTGAAAAGATTGGGAAAATGGCTTATAGAGTAGAGCTGCCCAAAAGGTTGGCCGGAATTCACAACTTCTTTCACGTTTCTCATCTCCGAAAATGTCTACATGAATCTGCGGAAGTGGTGGAGCCAAGCATTCTAGAAGAAGCCGAAGTGGAACGCGAAGCAACTGTGAGGAGAGTTCCAACTCGAATCGTAGGAACTGAAATCAAAAAGCTAAGCAACCGCGAAGTCAAGCTTGTCAAAGTTCAGTGGAGCGACGCCGAGGAAGACACGACTTGGGAAACTGAGGACAGAATACGCGCGGCCTACCCTTTTCATTTTGACGGTACATCTTTGATCTCTCTTTTTCCTTAAGTTGTGCTTGTATCTATCTTTTTATGTATAATCTCCTCGATGTTATCCTTTATCCTTAGGTAGAAACCCCTTTGGATGTAAACATGTAATTGAAACATGTTATGGTTGATGGCTGCAAGTGGTTGTAAGTGGTTGCTAGTGGTTGCTCGTGGATGCATATACACACACAACCTAGGTTTTAGATCGGCTCAATCACTTCATACTGCATATGCATATATGTATTCATATTTGTATGTGGTTGAAACTTGATTTGTTGTCATATGGATGTCGCATTTGTATGGATGGTTGCGCACTCATGTAGAATTATGAGTAGGGAAAAATTTGCATACATAATGGATTCATGACACTAACATGATTCGCATTAAGGAGGTCAACTGAATCAGTAGACCGCCTAATTTTTGCATTAGATAAGAACATGTACACACACTATGCATATGATCATGAAGCATTAGAAGTCTTTTAAGGAAAATGGACGCCTGTGTTTGTTGGATGAGTAGATGGACGATTGGATCTTAGGATATACGTTCTTTCAGATTTCGGGGACGAAATCCTTTAAGGAGGGGAGAATGTAACACCCCAAATTTTCTAGTAATAGTAAATTAACAAATTAAAGCATAATTAATTCTAAATTAAAGAATTATGGGAAACGGGTTACGTCGTTGCGCTCGTCTCGGAATTCTGCCTGAGATAGAGTCCGAGTTTGCGTGAATCAGACTCCGTATGAAGGAGTTATGACCTCCAGAAGTTTCAGAATTCAATTTAAAATTCAAACAGTTCAAATGAAGTTCAAAATTCGAAAAACAGACCCAAACTGGGCTAGGCGGGAAAATTCCCGCCCAGGCACCAGGTCGACCATAGGGTCGACCTGGTAACCGGGTCGACCATAGGATCGACCTGGGGGTCGACCTGCCCAGTCGACCTGGTTTGGCCCTGGCTGGCCTGGTCGGTTTCTGGTCGAATTTCTGAGCTTGGCTGTGTCACTAGGGCTGATTTGTCACTTTATGATTGGCTTCTCTTGGTGTGTATGGTCAGGATTCACTCTATGATCATCTGACGGCTCAAATCAATCTGAAATTCTATAAATACAACTCAACACTCAACCTAAATTCACACAAATAATATAGAACTAGAGCCCTCATGCTGCTGGGAGGAAACTAAGAGTAGCCGTCAGCTAGAGAAAGCTTAGAGACGAGCCAAAACTAAAGTAAAACAAGAATCAAACAACGTTTGCCTACACAAAGGAAAGCATTTCAAATTTAGAACTCAGAAATCAGAAAACAAGACCGTCGTTTGTTGTAAGTATAGTGATTTTTCCGATGTGAATAAAATTAAGACTTGATTCAATGTAAAATGGAAATGGGATTATGCTATTGTATAACGACGATGTTGATTCATATTTATGTATTGAAATGATTATGTTGTGAATGGTATTGGGATGTTTGTGGTATAATTGAGTTGATGTTGATCCTACTGTACATTTTGAATGGAAACAACATCACATGCAAGTTGTATAGTCCATGTTGTAATCTACACCTATATGTTTATGTGATTATATAGGTAGTATGTGATTAAGATCCCCATGTATATACTTTATGCTAAAACCTCTATGCCTAAATGATTATGTTCATATACATGCTCCTATGTTTATACAAAAGTTGCTAGTTCCTAATTTGATCCATGCCAAGATCCACTTTAATACATGTTTCATGTTGTAATTAGACATATGATTGGATCTAGTTCACACATGTGATAAAATTATACATACTTTATGAACATGTCATATTCTTTTCATATGCTAGTGATGTTCGATGTTATGCCTAGATCTAAACATGTTTAGGCTTATGTTGTCTAAATCATATGCTAATTCATGTGACACCTGTTTAGTTAGATTCCCCTTTTTAATGCAAGTTCACATGACAAATTGAAACCCATGATTCAGTCTATGTTGCAAATTCACATATATGTATGTTGACTATTTTGCAAGTTCACACCTATGATGTTCATATTGACTATGCCAAGAATGCCAAGTTTACACCTATGTCATGTTTACGTTAATGAATTTCTTTATGCCAGTTTTGTGTACGCTAAATTAGGCTAAGTTTTTAGCCTAATATTATATGTTAAAAATCATGCGAACGTAAAATTAGGCTAAGATTGTTAGCCTAATACTTAGACGGGGTAACATTGGGAAAAATTGGTAATTATAGGAAACTTGACATAAATTGGTAAAAATACATGAAATTGGCATATTTGTCACATGCCAAAATTGGTGGCATTTAAATGGTGTAAAATTCTTATACCAAAAATGATGAACTTGGAAAGTGGGCCACAACATTTAATTGTTGACAAATTTACATATATCAAGTAATAAAGACAAATATGTAAATTATAAAATACGAGTATGCTTAACACGAGGTTGGATTGAGTTGTGATGTAAACCTGCCCGGACCCTCCCGGCTATCCAGTAGTCACAACAATACCTATCCAATGTCGGTGGTTAAGCATTGAGCCCAATAAGGACCAGAGGTTAGACTGAGTTACGGTGTAAACCTGCTCGGAACCGATCGGCACATCCAGTAACTGTAACAATACTTCTCTAATGTGAGTGGTCGGTGCTTTAAAAAGCTAAGGACAGACAAGTCAGGATGGTAGGGTTAAGTTAATTAAAAAACTTAACCAATTCAACATGTATATTAAACTGATGGGTGGGGTTAGGTAAATACAGATACTTAACCACTTAACATGTTTGACTAGAAAACCCTAGTAACGGGGACCCATTTCAGCAGTAACCCAATTAGGTATCATGGTACCCTGAAACTAGGCAGGGTGGGGCACGATTACTGGGCTGATTGTAAGCGGTCAAAAGTGACGGCAGTGGGTGCAACAATGTGGGTGCTAACGGAGTGCGGGCGTGCACACACTTCAGAGCAGACAAACAGGGCACTGGGGGCACCAGTAGTATAACCTATGCATGCTAGTACTGTGTCGGGCCGCCACCATGGGACTTGATACACCCCATGGTAGGACCAGCATAGGTATCTATAATCTTTGGGGGTCGTATGACACAGATGATTATGCGAGTAGGAGCCGATCTTTAGAAAAGGGGATCACTTCACCCTGATCATGGGGTGCTAGTTAGGACAGTACAAGTAGGTGCAGAGATATAGTGTGGGGTGCGATAGTATATTCAATTCAGACTGCTTTAGCTTAGTTTTGATACTTTCCTATTTCCAGTTTATACCTATCATGCCATTTTTCTTATTCTCATACTGAAGAGTCACTAGACTTACCAGGCTTTATGTCTGACCCTATTTTCTTTCGTCTTCTTTTCTTCCGTCCCCCCCCAGGTCCACAGGGAGGAAACAACCTAGCTTAGTCAGACTCTTTGCAAGCTTCAAGATAGTAGATGTACGGTTTGGACTCTCTTCCTTGGCTATGGCTGTTGGACACATTCTATGGGGATTTATGCAGTTTTAATTATGTTTTATGCTTCTTTATTTAATAACCAAGACAGAAATGATGATGTAATGTTTTGGAAGTTATTATATGACAGTTATGGAAATGTTTTGTATGAACACGTATTTATGAAATAAAAAGTCTGTTTGTTTTCCGCTGCTTATATATATGTGTTTATATATCTGTCTTGTGTTTATCTGTGACTTTTACTTATAAACCTCCACCAAAGTTAAGGCATTCCCTTAGTGAGTGACCTTAATGGAGGGTGGGGTGTTTCAATAGTTATAGGACAGCTTCTGGGAAGACCGGTTCGAGATGGGGTACGTGGCATCCGATCCAGGAAAATAGGAATGTGAATAGCCTTGAGAATAGGTCAAGACTCAAGATATACGCGTGTATTAGCAGATTTGGTGGTCGGTTCGTGGTCATGGGGTTGGGTCGTGATGAGGTCTCCACGAACCGAAGTCTGGTCGTGAGTTGGAGTGGGAAGCTGGTGTCCATGGTCAGGTCGTGATCAGGAGGTGTACCACGAGCCGAGGGGGGCGATCCGATGAGGGACGATCCGAGGGTGCATGATCCATACTCCAATCGTGTGATGCTTCGTTGCTTTATCCAAGAAATTGCCCAATTACACTAGTTTACCGAAACGGGCATAACTTTCAAACCGTAAGTCCGATTGAGCCAAACCAAAGCTCAAACAGAAGCTAATTCAGAGATCAACAAGAGTTACTGATTAATATAGTTATTGAGTCTAGATTTTGCAAGACTCTAAATAGCACTCTAGGTTCAAACTCAAATTCTAATTTTCAAATTCTAATTCTAATTTTCAAATTTTAATTCTAATTTTCAAATTCTGATTTTCAATTCTATCCTCAATCCTCTCTATTTTATTTTTATATTTGTTTCTATTTTTCTTTATTTTTCAAATTTAACTTTTATATTTATATTTATATTCTTATACTTTATATTTATATAGTTTAAAATCTTATAAAATTATAAATATGTTTATATGATTTAAAATTATGTTTTCATATATTTTTCTAGTTTATAATATTAATTTATATCATTATATTTTAATTCAAGAATTTAAGAATTTTATTTATATCAAAAGTATTTCAAAATTTAAATTTTCAAAGGGACATAACAAAAACTCCATGTCGACATAAAACTGTCACTTTTTGCAATTTTGAAAGGAAGTGTCTTTTCACTATTTGAAATGATTCAGAACTATTGCAACCTTTCATACTCTATAAAAAGGGGTTAAAACCGAATTTTTATCATCTCTTCTTCTCTAACTTCATCCTCTTTCTCAACACCATTACTCTTAATCATTTTTATGGTTTTTACACTTATATTCTACCAAATTCAATTCTGTTTTGATCAAACTTCTTCTCCCTACACTCTCTACTCTTTAAATCAAGTGCTATTGAAGAGTTATAGGGTTGTCTGTAATTGCTTGGGTTGAGTAAACCTTGTTAGTGTTGAATCAAAGAGGAATCGGTGTGTCCTTGTAGCCGTGAAATCAAGGAAATAGGAGTCGGTGTGTCCTTGTTGAACCGTGAAATCAAGGAATAGGAGTCGGTGTTTCCTTGTTGAGCCGTGAAATCAAGGAGGTTGTATTTGACTATTGGAAATAGTAATAAAACTCTGCGCAATCCAGCGTTGTGAGGGAAAGGACGTAGGAGAAATCCGAACCAATATAAAATCCGGTGTGTTCTTTCCTTTTCTGCATCTTTATTTCTGTTTATTTTTCATTTGTGTTTGAATCTGTGTCTGTGATTGCATTTTTGGTGTTTGATTCATTCCGTAGTTCACTTTAGTTTTAGATTTTGTTTAAATTCTTACAAACACTATTCACCCCCCTAGTGTTTGCTTTGCCTTAACGATCCATTTTGCATTCCTTAACAATTGGTATCAGAGCAATGTTTTTCAAAATGTTCATAATCTGATTTTTGAAAATTTTATATGGAAAATTTTGAACACTAGTTTAAATTCATGTCTTCCATCAGTATTAGATGAGTCTGCATTCAATTTGATTGAAAATTCAAGTTATCATTGTATGATTTCTTGAAAAGTTTAAATGGATATGTCACTGAATCATCATGATGTTACTATTTCAGTTTACAATTAGTTATTTTGAAAAGTCACTTAATTCTTTGAAAAGGTATGTTGTTTTGTAGGGAAAGAGTTATGTCTGATGACTATTGTCCAAAAGACACCAAGATATTATTCATCAATCAAGAAAGGAAGAGTTTATGAAGAGATATGTCTTTTGGAGTTATAGTAGTTGAAGTGTTCGTTCATTCAAAATTCAAAATTTTGGAGCCAACTTGGTTAAACTACTAAATCATTGATCTCATTGTCAAATTCTAGAAGATGTAAGTATGATTCAGATTCGTCATCAAGCGATGGAGAGCCAGAAACCAGAGATTCAAATATGTGTTTCACAACAATTCAGAATTCAGAAAATATTGAAGAAATGGATCTAAAAAATGGGTACGCCTTAACTAATTTTTGATTTTTTGGTTGAATAGATGTTTTGTTTGCTTTGTTTTGAATTTGAAAATTAAAATTCACTCTTGAAATTTAAAATTCAAATTTTGAATTTTGAAATTCAAAATATCATATTGTAATAATAATAATAAATATAATAATAAATTTTGAATCTTCGTTAGGATTAATGTTATTTTTGGAAATAGTTAAACCTTAAATATAAATCGATAATTTAAGTTACAAAACCATATGTCCTTTGAAATTATACATGTATGTCGACATACATAAATGAGCATGTCGACATATGTTCCAATAAATTCAAATTTTTAATTTTCAAACTTCCCTCCTTCCTTTCAATAAGAAAATGTCAATTCAAATTCTGGTTATTAACTTTATCTGTCTACTTATTTTCTTATGCCTTTTTTATAAACATATATATATATATATTAGAAGTATATAAATTATATAAGCAAGTTAATATGATATACAAAATTAATATAACTTTTTGATATTGTTACAAAATATAAATTTATTTATCTTTTATATAGTTTAAACATGCATAGTTTAACTTATATATTATTCATATGATTTCATAACAATTTTGGGTTACATTATCATAAATATTATTTGTAACTTAAGTACTTATTTTGATTTCTTATTAAGATTTATAGAAGCTTAAAAATTTATCCTAATATTTTGGTATAAAAATTATATATATATATATGATTTTTTATGTCTTAAATATAAGAAATTATAGTGTTAGAGTCTAATTTATATCCAGATTTCATAATTTTGTTATACTATAGATTTTTTTAAAAAGTTTTAACATATAAATGGTTCCTTAACAAATTAATATATTTTGATTTCTAAAAGTTTAAATTTAAAATTGATTTGTATCAAAAGATTGATTTATATTTCATAATAAATTAAATTTTAAATCCTTTAAAAAAAATAGTTTTTATATATACAATTATGATTATATGTTTACTTTATATGATACAATTATATATTCTATTTAAAAAGATCTTCAATTTTTACTATATTAAAGAAGCACCCTATTAAGAATATTTAACTACACATTTCTCATAAAATTATTTTAAATATTTTATTATATATTATGAATATCATAAAACTTTTATCTTTACTATCATTTCAATCTCTTTCATAAGTATCATTAACTTAAATCTAGAAATTAACATATATTATCCTTGTTTATTTCAAATAATTTGTAATATATATGTATATGCATAATAGTTAGACAGTACTTCGAATATATTACCTGAACATATATAATTACCAAATCATTATGCATACTATCATTACACATCTTATTTCATATCATATATCACTATTATAAAATATAGTACATCTCAAATTAAAATCATTCACATCACAAGTCACATTTCGTTTAATATATCACTTCATATAGATTTGCACATGACATACTGCATGTTAACTAACACACTGCATTACATGTTAACTTTAACTCCACACATAACAAGTATATTGAAATGGCCCAAACTTCCCCTTCCGAGAAAGCTAGGATTGAGTTAAGAACACGACGCATCAGAACACAAACAATAGAACATTTCATTGCCATTACAACAATTTTCATCAGAGTAAAAGAATATTCTCTAGTATGAATAAATATTACACACTAGAAATACAATATCAGAGATTTAATAAATTACAAAGCAGCGGAAAATTTAATACAATGCATAGCGGAAAATACATCACTAGCACAACTGAATGAAATACACGGATACAAAGCTTTTCGAATATAGCTCCAGCTGTAATCCAGGATCCTATGAAAAGAATTATCTGCGCAAACCAAAACTACTAGCTGCCCGCGTGGAAAATATGGGCACCCATAGTTTAGGTAGAAACAATAAACTCCGAGTCAGTCATGGGACTGGTGTGAGAACTAAAACAGTTACTAAATCTTTACTTTAAAAGTTAGGAAATCATGGGACCACGCCGTATAACACGGAACGAGTTTACTCCATATGAACCTCAGTTTAAAATAAAACAACGCAATGCTTTTTGAAAAATGTAGCTATTATAAGACGTCCCATCACACAATGCAACGCAAGCCGGAGGATAGAGTTTTCCCTTATAATAGCCAAATATGCTTGATACGTATAAAACATAATTATTTTGATATTACTATAGGTGTACAGTATCAAAACAATTTCAAATATAAATGTACCAATCATAGACGACATGGGTACCATATATCATGTCGCCATACTAGTTCTACAACTAAAATCGAAAGGTCACGTATTGGAAATTGGATTCCATCTATGAGTCGAGGCCAGGGATGGCTCCCCTCCGATTCGAGACACTTTAGCAAATGCCTCAGGACTCGGACAGCAATGACCCGCCTTTTTTCCCGATTTTTCGATGGTAATTAAACCAACTTAAACCGTACATAAAGACGAATTGTTATGGGTACATATGTGACGAACCCAAAACCCCATGACACGGTGTTAAGGATCATCATTGGAATATAACACATTAATCATCATTAGCAGATCACAGATAATAGCATAAACAGAAAATAGAATAATTTACACACATATGACAGCGGAATCATATAGATATCATCACATTAGAGAAGCACAGTACAGGATACAACTTAGTGCATAATGATACATAATCAGTCACCATCGCCCGAGGCGAAATCATACATAAAGAGTACACAAAATAAATACCAGTCTACATCGCCAATGGCGGAATCATAATATAGATACAATAATGGCGGAGAAAATCCAAGTCAGTACGGTGTAGTGAGGCCTCGCCATGAGCCAAAAGCACGTCAGAAACCTGTAACTATGCTGCCCGTGTGAAAATGAGGGCACCCGAGTTTGCAAGGTGAAACAAACTACGAGTCAGTCATGGGACTGGTATGAGAAATCTACTTAACTTATTAACAACAATAATAAGGCAAATCAAAGGACCACGCCACTTTCGCGGAACGGGTTTACTCCAATGAGTGCTAGTGCATGAAATAAAGTAAATGATTAAATCATCGCAATGCTTTTTATAAAATGAAGCCATTATAAGACTCAGATCCCATCACACAATGCAACGCAAGCCGGAGGATAGAGTTTTACCTTATAATGGCCAAAAATGCTTCATACGAATAAAACAAAAGTGTTTGATATTATTACTAGTGCATATATGTTTCAAAAGCAAATTCAATCATAAGTATCAATCCTAGGCGGCATAGCTACCATCTACTATGTCGCCATACTAGTAATACAATCACGTCCGCATATTTCGTATTGGAAATTGGGTTCCTTCATGAGTCGAGGCAAGGGGCAAGCTCCTCTCCGATTTGAGACACTCTAGCAAATGCCTTGGGACCGCACACAGCAATCCCTGGATCCTCCAAGGCTGGTCCTCTCTTACTTTTGAGGATTGGCAATTCCTGAACACACGTTTCCTGGTCCTTACAGACCTATAATCGAGGCGCCTCGTATTCCACCAACCACACAGGTGAAAAGTAGATATAAATGTCAGGGCTGGGAGGTCACTGACACCACCATAGCTAGAAAGAAACGTCGTGCACTACTTGGGTCCTTCTCCCGTTTTTGACTCATACCGGGGTATGAGGCTCGCGAATTCACGTTATACACAAAGCTACGTCACACAGACCACGCTTTGATCATCAACCACAAGACTTTGCTTTGCAACAGAAGCCTTGATCATATGCCACTTAGGCGTGCCACACAGGCAATCCACTCCATGCGACTGATTTCTATAAATACATAACCTCTGAGCTCGTACGTCTCAGAGAAGAGCGTTAAGCAAGAGAATAAATTCTCCACCGCCAAACAGATGTATATTTAACAGAGATCAATCAGCACAGAACAAAATCCAATGTCAGACACACAGTCCATTTACAAGTCCGTTCTGGGTCTGACGAAACCGGAGGCACCAATTCCTCGCATATCCATACAATCAACAGTATGTTTGGACGGCTACTACTTCAGCTCCTTCATGGTAGCTACTCCAATCATGAGCATCAGTAGCGCCCATCCATCCAATGTGAAGATCGTCGGTCTTCAACCGTCTTCGACTCTTCGACTTCTCAACGTCGATCGATTATTTGAAATGAGATGAACTCGTCCTTTTCAAATAATCCACGTATGTTTAGATTTTCAAATCAAATTATCACATGGTCGGACTATTCAACATTCACATTCCAGTTCTTTAGTTATAATTATCATGTTAAATACATTCAACCATCACATATCAAGCAAACACAACGAAATTAGTTCATTTCCATTCTATATCGTCTATAGTATTTTATAACGATAAATCGCCATTTTTATTTAATTTAAAACGGAAATATTTAATTAAACGACGTTTCAGGTCGTGCCGATGCACGGGCGTTGTTTTTCACCAAATTTGTTTTACACTTATCTGAAAATCTAACCATTGGATCTTCACAAATTTTATATCATTAGGAAGGTCATTTCAAAACGAATCCAACGGTTTCAGTTTTGGGAAAATCCGACGGTCGGATTTTCCACACTAGCCATTTGAAGTTACGATTTCAATTTACGAACTGCAGCGTCGTTATTCGATTTAATTTAATTATAATTACATACATATATAAATATAATCGTTTCCGGCGCTGTATTTCTTTAGATTTGAATTAAACATTCCAGACAATCCAACCGTCGGATCTTCATAAAGTTGGTGCCGTTGGAAAGATATTTCCAAGGCGAACCCAATGGTTGCAGTTTCGGGAAAATCCAATGGTCGGATTTCCCGCACTAGTCGTTTGAAATCACGGTTTCAAAACACGAACTGCACGGCCACGTTTCGTTTTAATTTTATTTATATTTATATAAATATAGTTCATTCAAAAATTCCTATATTGTTTTCACTTCAATTATTTCACTAACGCCTTTAAATTTTGGAAAATTTCGCCATAACCTCCTTTGTACGGGAGGGGCTGGGAAAATTCCCAAATAGCCACATGGGCGTCTCATATCAAAAAGAAAAAGAAAAAGCCAAGCGGCTAGCCAACAGGCTCATAAAATCATCACCCAAACAAAACAGTAAATGTGTACCTATTTGTCGGGCACAAAATTTTATTCCTCTTCTCTAGCCCCTTTGCTATAACCTGTTCAATAAATATGCATGTACATATATACAATTTTTATCACTTATCAATTTCCATTCAACTTCATTTTTGATTTACTTTGGTTTAAAAACACCATTCATTCTAATGTTGCATGCATAGGCTGAAATCATATCATTAGCTAATTAATGTATATTTCAACTCATGCATATTTATTTGAACAAGTGGCTATTTTTAAACTTCACATTTCAAAGATGATAATTTTGGCGAACTAATTATATTTCAACACATGACTATTTTATTTAGTTCCTATGCATGTTAAAAATAATATTTCATTCACAAATATTTATTTCAACGCTCGCATATCTCTAGCATATCACATATATGATAAAAATGATATTTTTATTATTTAAAATATTTATTCAACAAATGAATGTTTTCAACACTTCATAGTTTCAATAAAAATGTAATTTTTATTGCTCGATCTTTTTATTCAACACATGAACTTTTCCACTACACACACTTCTCAACACATGAGCATTTCCACACATGGATATTTTATTTATGTTGTTCATATAAGAAAGATAGAATTATTATTGTTGAAACTATTTATATATTAGGCAAATATTTTTCATACTTCATATATATTATAAAAAGGTGATTTTTATTGTTTAGACACTTCATTCATTCACAAATGAATTTAATTTTCACACATCACTTTTCAACACATGAACATTTCCACACATGGATATAGTTTCAACATATGACTTTAATTTCAACGCATGAAAATAATTTCAACATATGAAAATTATTCTAACACATAAAGATTATTCAAAATTTCGGCAGCATAACGGCAGGGTAGTTAAAACCGGCACCGTCCCTAGTACGGCTCCTCGCTCTACCTTAAAACCTCGCGGTTTTTGACAACGGGGATTCATACATCTAATTCGCACGCAGGTGGCATGTTTTATTTTTATTTCCACAAATATTTCCAATTCATTTCAATCACCAATGGGTATTTTTCAACCACAACCAAACAATATCAACCACAAACAATTATTCAACCATTCATATTTTTTATCCAATATTTCACACCAATTCACAACAATAAATATCGTCCATGGTTTGTGGACGAGGGGAGTATATATATATATATTATTGCTATATTTCACTTGCATTTCAACACATATATCAATTATTCTTTGCATGTATAATTCATACTTCGCTTATATAGCTTACACCACGCATGTACATGAGGTATACAACACGTGTGTAATTTATATTTCGCTAATATAATTTATACACG
This sequence comes from Allium sativum, assembly GCA_030737875.1. NCBI lineage: Eukaryota > Viridiplantae > Streptophyta > Magnoliopsida > Asparagales > Amaryllidaceae > Allium > Allium sativum. Next base: position 888,231,137 of record CM060916.1, on the reverse strand, counting down.
ACATTTTCCATTCAAATTCATTTAATTTAGATTTCTCACTTTGGTTTGCGGAGTGCTAAAAATCGTAGATGACTCAGAAAAATCCGCGGCTTCTTCTATGTGGTAGAGAGCTTCCTTGCGGTCCCGGTGTTTCCTGTTTCATCGAATTTCGTCAACACACCAAAAAGATATGATTTTTCAAAGTGCAGACATCAAAAAGGACTCACCTTTCTAAGTGGTTCGAAACTAGGGTTAAGGTTTTCGCGAAATCCGTGGCACGTGGGGACGATCAGGGGTGCAGACGTGGAAGGGCTTCGAGCAGGCTTCCTGTCGGTGGTGGTTTGGTGTAGCTCGGTGGTCGATGGCGACCAGGGCGGCGGTAGGAAGTGGTGAAGTTGGCGGGCTCGATTCTGGCGGAGGAGGCGTCGAGGGAGGAGGTGTTGGGGTCGGATTTGAAGAGGAGGCGGAGCTGCGTCGAGGGGTGGTGACGGCGGTGTCTGGAAGTGGCGGAGTCGGCGGCGATCGAGGAGGGAAGGGTTGAACGGGTTTTCGCCGTTCGTTCGTGGGGTTACGGAGGGTTTTTTAGTTTTTTTTATTTTAAAAATAATGGAAGAAAATTTCTGATTGGCCTCGGGTTTTATTAAATTTTTAAATAGTGTTTTCTCCAACGAACTCCTTTTCAAGTCCAACGACTATCGTCCCTAGCTAAATGCCCCCATCCCGGACACAATGGGATATGTTTCGTTGGCCAATTCGACTGTTGCAGTTAGTTATTTTTCAAATTAAAGTATAAAACATTTAATTTTAACTCTGAACGTAAATTTCAATTTGCCAGGGCCACAAACTGATTCGAAAAATTCCAGAAAAATAAATCTAGCTATGTTTTGACGCTACGGTCCCAACAGTACTAGTTTCGTCGAATTCTGAGAACGTTTGAAAAATGGCCATTTTCTGGTCGATTCAATTTAACAGAAATTGACCAAACACATGTTCTTTTGCCACGCTCACTACTAGCTTCAAAAAATATGAAATTTGAAACCTAGCAATAGTTTGACATCCCGGACCCAACAAAAGTGGTTTCGTCGAATTCCGAGGTCGTTTGCAAAATATCAATTTTCCAGGGCTATATATTCTATATAGCGACCTTTCTGAAAATTCATTTGGCCATAACTTTTGATTCCCGTTATGAAACTTCGATTTTTCAGATTCGTTAGAAAGGTATTGATAAACAGATTTAAATATTTTTGGTTTCGCTAAAATCCGTTATATTCTCCACCCTGCACAGTCAGTCAAAGTTTGAATTCAAAATTTCAAACTGACTCACTATTTCTAATTCACTATTTAATTGAAATATTCTATTTCAATTGTTCAAATTCCTTTGAAATGACCAATTTAAAATTTTTAAATTGACTCGTATTTTCCGGGTTATTACAATCTCCCCCACTTAAAACTTTTCTTCCTTGAAAAGGAAACAACAGTAAAGTAGGAATCAAATGTAAATGCAAAGTATTGTAAAGGTACCTTGCACCGGAGTTAGTCAGAGATATCCACTCTGCATTTGGGGTAAGCTTGCTTAATACTTTCCTCAGTCTCCCAAGTACAATCTCTAGGATCTCTGCTCCACTGCACTTTAACTAAATGAACCTTTTTGCTTCTTAGTTCTCTAGTTTCTTTGCCAACAATCTTTAATGGCTCTCTTCCGAGAGCTAACTCTGGTGTTATTTCTATATCCTGTTGCGCTGCTTCTTCTACCACAAGATCCGGATCATGCACATGTCTTCTAAGTTGAGATATGTGAAATACATCATGCACTCCAGGCAACCAATCTGGTAATTGAACCCTATAAGCAAGAGTTCCAATTCGTTCGAGTATAGGAAAGGGACCAATAAATCTCGGTGCCAACTTCCCGGTTTTGCCAAATCTGATTACTCCTCTCATCGGAGAAACTTTCAAATAAACATGATCACCAGCAGCAAATGTCAAATCTCTTCTTCTAGAATCTGCATAAGTTTTCTGTCGGCTTTGCGCGGTTCTCAATCGCTTTTTGATGAAGTCGACTTTATCAGATGCTTCTCTAATCATATTGGGTCCTAACACAAGTCTATTGCCAGGTTCTACCCAACATGTTGGAGATCTGCACGGTCTGCCATATAATGCTTCAAATGGCGACATTCCCAAACTTGCTTGATAGCTATTGTTATATGAGAACTCTGCCAAATGCAAGTGATCTTCCCATGACCCACCAAAATCAATTATACAAGCCCGTAGTAAATCTTCTGGAATTATATTCACCCGCTCAGTTTGGCCATCTGTTTGAGGGTGATAAGCGGTGCTCATATTCAGTTTCTTTCCCAATTCTATCTGGAAAGCCTCCCAGAATTTGCTAGCAAATATCGGGTCTCTATCACTAACTATGCTGATGGGAATTCCATGCAGCTTAACGATTTCTTTGAAATATATCTATGCTAGATTTTGAGCGGTTCTATTGGATCTGACAGGTATAAAATGGGCAGTCTTCGTGAAGCGATCTACGATTACCCAAATGCTGTCATTTTCGCGGCAAGCAATTTATGAAATCCATGGAAATCTGTTCCCATTTCCAACTTGGGACTTCCAACGGTTGCAACAGTCCAGCTAGCTTCTGTTGGTCGCTCTTGACCAATTGACAAGTAGGGCATCTGCTAACATACAAAGAAATATCCCTTTTCATTGCCCTCCACCAGAAAGTGCGTTTGATATCATGGTACATTTTACTCACACCAGGATGGATGCAAAATTTGGATTTATGGCATTCATCTAGCACTTCTCTTCGAAGGCCTGGAATATTTGGAATGCAAATCCTATTATTTAACTTGAGAACCCCCTTATTGTCAATATGGAAACTTGTGGTTTCACTTTCCTTGACCCTCTGACTGATTCTCTGAATGAATTCATTGTCTTTTTGAAGGGCTGAAATCTTATCAATCAATCCAGGCGTAATTATAAGATTGCCAATGATTGCGGTTTTCCTACTAAGCGCATCCGCTACTACGTTAGCCTTCCCCGGCGTATACAGGATATCAAGATCATACGCTGCAAGAAATTCTAGCCAACGCTGCTGTCTCAGATTCAGATCTTTCTGGGTGTATAAATACTTCATTGATTGATGATTTGTATACAGTATAAATTTCTCGCCCAATAAATAATGCCTCCAGATTTTCAAAGCAAAAATGATAGCTAGCAACTCAAGATCATGAGTCACATAATTCTTCTCATGTGGTTTCAGTTGGCGGCTTGCATAGGCGACTACTTGGCCTCTTTGCATTAACACTGCACCAAGACCTCTTATAGAAGCATCTGTCCAAACTGTTAAATCCTGATTGCCATCAATAATGGTTAATACTGGAGCAGTTGTCAGTTTCGATTTCAATTCCTGGAAAGCTTCTTCACAGTCGGAAGTCCACTTAAATTTCTCATGTTTCTTCGTGAGCTTCGTTAACGGACCGGATATCTTCGAAAAATCCTTAACGAACTTTCGATAATAACTAGCCAACCCCATAAAACTTCTAACTTCTGTGGGAGTAGTGGGTTGTTTCCAGTCTTGAATCGCTGTTATTTTGCTCGGGTCAACAGAAATCCCTTTCTCTGACACGACATGGCCAAGAAACTTCACTTCTTCTTGCCAGAAGACACATTTAGAGAATTTGGCCTTGAAGACGTTCTTTCTTAGAATCTCCTATACTTGTTCTAAGTGTTTTTCATGCTCGGGTTTTGATTTGGAGTAGATTAAAATATCATCGATGAATACGAGGACAAATTTATTCAGAACTCCCCTGAACACTCTATTCATTAGATCGACAAAGTATGCCGGAGCATTGCACAGGCCGAACGGCATTACTAACTATTCATAAAATATGTCTGGACCTCTGAAAGCTGTCAAAGGAACACACTCTTCTGCTATTCTCAATTGATGAAAACCTGTAGCTAGGTCCATTCGGGAGAATACTTTCGCCCCATTCAATTGGTCTAGCAAATCATCGATGCGGGTTAATGGATACTTGTTTTTGAGCGTCTGTTTGTTGAGGTCTCGGTAATCAACGCATAATCGAAGAGTACCGTTTGACTTTGGGACAAACACAACAGTTGCACCCCAATTAGAAAAACTAGGTCTGATTAGACCCTTCCACAACAGTTGACGAGTTTGATCGCCTAATTATTCTTTTTCCTTCGTAGTCATTCTGCGAATTGGATGTACCACTGGTCTGGCATTGGGAATTAGATCAATTCGGAATTCTGTTTCTCTTTGCGGAGGTAAGTTTTCAACTTCTTGAAACACATCCGCATAGTTTCTAACAATCAGAATCTTTTCCAAGGAAGTGGGGATAAGTTCTAATGCCGACCAGAATTCTTCTCTATTTGGATTCGAACCATGACAGGGTATAAATATATGTCCAAGCTTCGTTCGAATATTAACGATTCTTTCCGCACACTTTACCTCAACTTCGTATTTCGTTAACCAATCCATCCCGAGAATGATATCGAATTCGGGAAAATCCATAACGATTAAATCAAAGGGAAACTTGTAGAAAGAATAAGAGGCTGGCACTCTACAATACGAACCGAGAATAATAGAACCCCCTATCGGATTCTGTACTTCAACCGATTCTTTAAGCTTTCTCTGTTTTAACTTTAATTTGTGCACTGTGTTACTAGCAATAAAACTACGTGATGCACCCGTGTCAAATAGTACAGAGATAGGAATATTTTTAATTGTAAGGGTACCTCCCAAAACATCGGGTTTACCTGCTCCATCGGAAGCAGCTGGCGGGCTCGACCCGTCATACACGTGTGCTACTGTGGCCTTCTTCAATAGAGGGAAGTCCTTGACTAGATGATCGGTCTTGTGGCAATTAAAGCAGGAGCGAGGGTTCTGAGAACCCTGGCTTGAACCTTGTGAATTTGTCTTCTGCCTCTTCGGGGATGTGCACACATTAGTGAAGTGCCCCATTTTGCCACAGTTGAAGCAGCTTCCTCTTGGTGGCTTGCCAGTCTGAGGTTTCGAGGATGCTGCTTGGCTTGACTCAGCTTGATTCCCGGCAGGCTTGCGTTTGTTCCCGGCTTGGCTTCTAGCGCGATCCTGCTCCAAATGCCTATGGTCAAGGTCTTCGTAGTTGCATGTCATTTCCACCAGTTCGTTAAATTCCAGCTTGACATGGGCCACGGCTCAATCATGATACTGTCGCCTTAGCCCAAGGATAAACCTCTTATTTTTGGACTTTGCAGTGGCGACGAGCTCCGGAGCATAGGGTGACAACAGTGTAAATTTATTCAGATAATCCTGCATGGAAAGATCCCCCTGCTGGAGGTTGGCGAAGTCATCGTGCATTCGTTCTAGTGCTTGTTCCAGGACATATTTCTCCTTGAAGAGTTCTTTGAATCCATCCCATGTTCTTCTAGCTTCTCTATTCCCGGCGGTGAGAGATTCCCACCATCGTTCAGCTTGTTCCTGCATAAGCCAAGCGCCCATAATAGCTTTATCTTGGTCTCCAAGCCTTAGGCCTTCAAGAATTTTCTCGCATGTTTTGAGCCATGCAAGGGCCTCTATTACTGTGCCAGTTCCTGAGAAGGTCTTGCCTCCTAGGTTTTTGTATCTCTTAGCTACACGGTCCAACTTGAAGTATTGAGTTGCCGGAGGTTGTATCAAAGGTCCTTCTTCAACTGGGGCTTCTCCTCGTCCTCTGCCTTGGCCGGCACGGCCTCCTCTAGCGGCGGCTGCTCTGGTTGCCATTTTTCAAATTCTGTATAAGCAAGAAAAGAGTCAGCTAACAGAAATGATAGTTTATTGCATGATTAAGCAGAAAATTTACGGAAAGATAACGATGGACTGATCGAATTGTTTTTGCTATTCTGCTCGGCTCATTCTAGGACTTTACTAGTCCTATCTCTAATGAGCGACTCGCCTTAGAATACTACTGATTCTATTTTGAAGAAGTGTTTAATGTGTTAGACTCCAGAACTAAGGTTAACCAAAGCTCTGATACCAGCTGTGACGATCCCAAAACCCCGTGACACGGTGTTAAGGATCATTATTGGAATATCACATTAATCACCATTAGCAGATCACAGATAATAGCATAAACAGAAAATAGAATAATTTACACACATATGACAGCGGAATCATATAGATATCATCACATCATAGAAGCACAGTACAGGATACAACTTAGTGCATAATGATACATAATCAGTCACCATCGCCCGAGGCGGAATCATACATAAAGAGTACACAAAATAAATATCAGTCTACATCGCCAATGGCGGAATCATAATATAGATACAATAATGGCGGAGAAAATCCAAGTCAGCACGGTGTAGTCAAACCTCGCCATGAGCCAAAAGCGCGTCAAAAACCTATAACTAGGCTGCCCGTGTGAAAATGAGGGCACCCGAGTTTGCAAGGTGAAACAAACTACGAGTCAGTCATGGGACTGGTATGAGAAATCTACTTAACTTATTAACAACAATAATAAGGCAAATCAAAGGACCACGCCACTTTCGCGAACGGGTTTACTCCAATGAGTGCTAGTGCATGAAATAAAGTAAATGATTAAATCATCGCAATGCTTTTTATAAAATGAAGCCATTATAAGACTCAGATCCCATCACACAATGCAACGCAAGCCGGAGGATAGAGTTTTACCTTATAATGGCCAAAAATGCTTCATACGAATAAAACAAAAGTGTTTGATATTATTACTAGTGCATATATGTTTCAAAAGCAAATTCAATCATAAGTATCAGTCCTAGGCGGCATAGCTACCATCTACTATGTCGCCATACTAGTAATACAATCACGTCCGCATATTTCATATTGGAAATTGGGTTCCTTCATGAGTTGAGGCAAGGGGCAAGCTCCTCTCCGATTCGAGACACTCTAACAAATGCCTCGGGACCGCACACAGCAATCCCTGGATCCTCCAAGGCCAGTCCTCTCTTACTTTTGAGGATTGGCAATTCCTGAACACACGTTTCCCGGTCCTTACAGCCCTATAATCGAGGCGCCTCGTATTCCAATAACCACACAGGTGAAAAGTAGATATAAATGTCAGGGTTGGGAGGTCACTAACACCACCATAGATAGAAAGAAACGTCGTGCACTCCTTGGGTCCTTCTCCCGTTTTTGACTCATACCGGGGTGTGAGGCATGCGAATTCACGTTATACACAAAGCTACGTCACACAGACCATGCTTTGATCATCAACCACAAGACTTTGCTTTGCAACAGAAGCCTTGATCATATGCCACTTAGGCGTGCCACATAGGCAATCCACTCCATGCGACTGATTTCTATCAATACATAACCTCTGAGCTCGTACGTCTCAGAGAAGGGCATTAAGCAAGAGAATAAATTCTTCACTGCCACACAGATATATATTTAACAGAGATCAATCAGCATAGAACAAAATCCAATGTCAGGCACACAGTCCATTTACAAGTCCGTTCTGGGTCTGAACGAAACCGGAGGCACCAATTCCTCGCATATCCGTACAATCAACAGTATGTTTGGACGGCTACTACTTCAGCTCCTTCATGGTAGCTACTCCAATCATGAGCATCAGTAGCGCCCATCCATCCAATGTGAAGATCGTCGGTCTTCTACCATCTTCGATTCTTCGACTTCTCAACGTCGATCGATTATTTCAAATGAGATGAACTCGACCTTTTCAAATAATCCACGTATATTTAGATTTTCAAATCAATTTATCACATGGTCGGACAATTCAACATTCACATTCCAGTTCTTTAGTTATAATTCTCATGTTAAATACATTCAACCATCACATATCAAGCAAATACAACGAAATTGGTTCATTTCCATTCTATATCGTCTATAGTATTTTATAACGATATATCGCTATTTTTATTTAATTTAAAATGGCCATATTTAATTAAACGACGTTTTCGGTCATGCCGATGCACGGGCGCTGTTTTTCACCAATTTTTTTTACACTTATCTGAAAATCTATCCGTTGGATCTTCACAAATTTTATATCATTAGGAAGGTCATTTCAAAACGAATCCAACAGTTTCAGTTTTGGGAAAATCCGACGGTCGGATTTTCCACACTAGCCATTTGAAGTTACGATTTCAATTTACGAACTGCAGCGTCGTTATTCGATTTAATTTAATTATATTTATATATATATAAATATAATCGTTTCTGGTGCTGTTTTTCTTCAGATTTGAATTAAACATTCTAGACAATCCAACCGTCGGATCTTCACAAAGTTGGTGCCGTTGGAAAGATATTTCCAAGGCAAACCCAACGGTTGCGGTTTCGGGAAAATCCAATGGTCGAATTTCCCGCACTAGTCGTTTGAAATCACGGTTTCAAAACACGAACTGCACGGCCACGTTTCGTTTTAATTTTATTTATATTTATATAAATATAGTTCATTCAAAAATTCCTATATCGTTTTCACTTCAATTATTTCACTAACGCCTTTAAATTTTGGAAAATTTCGCCATAACCTCCTTTGTACGGGAGGGGCTGGGAAAATTCCCAAATAGCCACATGGGCGTCTCATATCAAAAAGAAAAAGAAAAAGCCAAGCGGCTAGCCAACAGGCTCATAAAATCATCACCCAAACAAAACAGTAAACGTGTACCTATTTGTCAGGCACAAAAATTTATTCCTCTTCTCTAGCCCCTTTGCTATAACCTGTTCAATAAATATGCATGTACATATATACAATTTTATCACTTATCAATTTCCATTCAACTTCATATTTGATTTACTTTGGTTTAAAAACACCATTCATTCTAATGTTGCATGCATAGGCTGAAATCATATCATTAGCTAATTAATGTATATTTCAGCTCATGCATATTTATTTGAACAAGTGGCTATTTTTAAACTTCACATTTCAAAGATGATAATTTTGGCGAACTAAATATATTTCAACACATAACTATTTTATTTAGTTCCTGTGCATGTTAAAAATAATATTTCATTCACAAATATTTATTTCAACGCTTGCATATATCTAGCATATCACATATATGATAAAAATGATATTTTTATCATTTAAAATATTTATTCAACAAATGAATGTTTTCAACACTTCATAGTTTCAATAAAAATGTAATTTTTATTGCTCGATCTTTTTATTCAACACATGAACTTTTCCACTACACACACTTCTCAACACATGAGCATTTCCACACATGGATATTTTATTTATGTTGTTCATATAAGAAAGATAGAATTTTTATTGTTGAAACTATTTATATATAAGGCGAATATTTTTCATACTTCATATATATTATAAAAAGGTGATTTTTATTGTTTAGACACTTCATTCATTCACAAATGAATTTAATTTTCACACATCACTTTTCAACACATGAACATTTCCACACATGGATATAGTTTCAACATATGGCTCTAATTTCAACGCATGAAAATAATTTCAACATATGAAAATTATTCTAACACATAAAGATTATTCAAAATTTTGACAGCATAACGGCAGGGTAGTTAAAACCGGCACCGTCCCTAGTACGGCTCCTCGCTCTACCTTAAAATCTCGCGGTTTTTGACAATGGGGATTCATGCATCTAATTCGCATGCAGGCGACATGTTTTATTTTTATTTCCACAAATATTTCCAATTCATTTCTATCACCAATGGGTATTTTTCAACCAGAACCAAACAATATCAACCACAAACAATTATTCAACCATTCGTATTTTTCATCTAATATTTCACACCAATTCACAACAATAAATATCGTCCATGGTTTGTGGACGAGGGGAGTATATATATATATTATTGCTATATTTCACTTGCATTTCAACACATATATCAATTATTCTTTGCATGTATAATTCATACTTCGCTTATATAACTTACACCACGCATGTACATGAGGTATACAACACGTGTGTAATTTATATTTCGCTAATATAATTTATACACAACATTTTCCATTCAAATTCATTTAATTTAGATTTCTCACTTTGGTTTGCGGAGTGCTAAAAATCGTAGATGACTCAGAAAAATCCACGGCTTCTTCTATGTGGTAGAGAGCTTCCTTGCGGTCCCGATGTTTCCTGTTTCATTGAATTTCGTCAACACACCAAAAAGATATGATTTTTCAAAGTGCAGACATCAAAAAGGACTCACCTTTCTAAGTGGTTCGAAACTAGGGTTGAGGTTTTCACGAAATCCGTGGCACGTGGGGACGATCGGGGGTGCTGACGTGGAAGGGCTTCGAGCAGGCTTCGTGTCGGTGGTGGTTTGGTGCAGCTCGGTGGTTGGTGGCGATCAGGGCGGCGGTGGGAAGTGGTGAAGTTGGCGGGCTCGATTCTGGCGGAGGAGGCGTCGAGGGAGGAGATGCTGGGGTCGGATTTGAAGAGGAGGCGGAGCTACGTCGAGGGTTGGTGACGGCGGTGTCTGGAAGTGGCGGAGTCGGCGGCGATCGAGGTGGGAAGGGTTGAACGGGTTTTCGCCGTTCGTTCGTGGGGTTACGGAGGGTTTTTTAGTTTTTTTCTTTTAAAAATAATGGAAGAAAATTTCTGATTAGCCTAGGGTTTTATTAAATTTTTAAATAGTGTTTTCTCCAATGAACTCCTTTTCAAGTTCAACGACTATTGTCCCTAGCTAAATACCCCCATCCCGGACACAATGGGATATGTTTCGTTGGCCAATTCGACTATTACAGTCAGTTATTTTTCAAATTAAAGTATAAAACATTTAATTTTAACTCTGAACATAAATTTCAATTTTCCAGGGCCACAAACTGATTCGAAAAATTCCAGAAAAATAAATCTAGCTATGTTTTGATGCTACGGTCCCAACAAAACTAGTTTCGTCGAATTCTGAGATCGTTTGAAAAATGGTCATTTTCTGGTTGATCCAATTTAACAGAAATTGACCAAACACATTTTCTTTTGCCACGCTCACATACTAGCTTAAAAAATTATGAAATTTGAAACCTAGCAATAGTTTGACATGCCGGACCCAACAAAAGTGGTTTCGTCGAATTTTGAGGTCGTTTGCAAAATATCAATTTTCCAGGGCTATATATTCTATATAGCGACCTTTCTGAAAATTCATTCGGCCATAACTTTTGATTCCCGTTATGAAACTTCGATTTTTCAGATTCGTTAGAAAGGTATTGATAAACAGATTTAAATATTTTTGGTTTCGCTAAAATCCGTTATATTCTCCACCCTGAACAGTCAGTCAAAGTTTGAATTCAAATTTTCAAACTGACTCACTATTTCTAATTTACTATTTTATTGAAATATTCTATTTCAATTGTTCAAATTCATTTGAAATGACCAATTTAAGAATTTTAAATTGGCTCGTATTTTCCGGGTTATTACAATATACATATATTGAACAAAATAACAGAACTTTTATCGCATAATACATTATTACATTAGAGTTACATGAATATCAGAGTTACAACATATATACAGCTGAAGAAAAGATATACATATACTCTCAGCGGAAGAACAAAGTGATACAGCAGAAGCTTCAAACTCTAGCGTGGACTCCAACTCAGAAAGCGCTATGAACATCGCTCCAACTAATCATAACTGCAAAACTAAACTACTAGCTTCCCATGTAAAAATTTAGTGGGCATCTAGAGTTTAGGAAGGAACAATAAACTCCGGGTCAGTCATGGGACTGGTGTGAGAACATAAAACAATTGTCTTTAGGATTCATTTTTAAAGTTGGGAAAATTCACTGGAGCATGCCGCTAACGCGGAACGGGTTTACTCCATGTGAACACCCGTGCATAAAAATACGCCATGACTTTCGAAAAATGAAGCTATAATAAGCTCTTCCCATATCACACAATGCAAGCGCACTCCAGATGGGCGAGGATTATCTTATGATAACCAAAAATGCTTTTATACGTGACAATCCTCTTTTAATACTGTGACGGCAAGGAATTTCGCTCGGTCTGAACCAGTCGCTAAACCGACCCAGGCCGTTCGAAACGCCCTATCGTTTGAGAACACGACACAACAGAACGCATACAGAAGAACATTTCATTGTATATAACAACAATGCATCAGATTACAAGAATATACAGAGTAAAAATGAATATTACACAGAAATATCAGAGATTTAAATTACATTTAAATACATAGCAGCGGAAAATAATACAATACACAACTAGAAAGAGATATACGGATACAAAGCTTTCCGGATATCGTTCCAGCTGTAAACCAGGATCCTGTGAATATAAATCTGCAAAACCAAAACTACTAGCTGCCCGTGTCAAAAATAGGGGCACCCAGAGTTTAGGTTAAAACAATAAACTCCAGGTCAGTCATGTGACTGGTGTGAGAACTAAAACAGTTTTTAATCTTTATTTTCAAAGGTAAATCAAGGGACCACGCCGTATAACACGGAACGGGTTTCCTCCCAAGAATACCAGTGCATAAAACAAACAGCGCAATGCTAAATAAAGAAAAATGAAGCTGTTATAAGACCCAGGTCCTATCACACAATGCAACGCAAGCCGGGGGATAGGGTTTTCCCTTATAACAGCCAAAGAATGCTTGATACGATTAAAACAAATCATTTGATACTATTATAAGTGCATAGTGTATAAAACAACTTCAAATCATAAGTATCAATCATAGGCGGCATGAATGCCCCATACCACTATGTCGCCATATATAGGTTTACAAATAAAACCGCAAAGTCACGTATTTGGAAATTGGATTTCCTTCTATGAACCGAGGCAAAAGATAGTCCTCAACCGATTCGAGACGCTCTAGCCCGTGTCTCAGGCACAGCCGCAACCGTACCTTGGATCCTCAGGGCCGGTCCACCGATGTGGATTATAATGCCTGAACAATGCGTTTCTCCGCCCTTTGGGGCGTAAATGAGCCAACGAATGACTCCATCGGTTCGAGAACGACCGATCAATCCGAGGCGCCTCGCAACAGCAACAACCACATAAGTCAAACTCGTCAGGGCGTGTAAAACCACTGACGCCACTTCTAGCTAGAAAGAAAACGCATGTCCCCCCTGACGTCCTCTCCCGTTTTTGGTTCATACCGGGTGCGAAACTCGCGAAGCAAACGTTACACAAAGCTACGCCACAAAGGCCTTGCTTTGATCATCACCACAAGACTTTGCTTTTCAACAGAAGCCTCGATCAAATTGCCACTTAGGCATGCCACACAGGCAATTCACTCCATGCGTTTGATATCCATCAATATATAACCCCTGAGCTCGTACGTCTCAGAGAAGGGCGTTAAGCAAGAGAATAAATTCTCCGCCGCCAAACAGATATATATTTAATAGAAATCAATCACACAGACTAAAATCCAATGTCAGACACACAGTCCATTTACAAGTCCGTTCTGGGTCTGAACGAAACCGGAGGCACCTAGTACCCCTCATATCCATCGATCTCCAAGTACGTCTGGACGATCACCAACTGTTTCCATCTTCTTGGGTGTACAGCCCAATCAAGATCATCAGTTATCACCCAAACGACGTGAAGACCTCCGGTCTTCGACCATCGTCTTCATCTTCGACTTATCGTCGTATCAGTTATTCAGAATGGGATAAACCCGGTCTTTCCGAATAACTCGCGTATATTTTAAATAAGTGTTACACAAACACAACATACGCCTCATTCCAATTCATTAGTCACTAACCGTAAATTAATCAAGAGAATAATTCCCCAAATATTAACCCCGAAGGCCGAAACCAACATCAGATCAATATCCAGAAAACCATTCTGCTTGGCCAACCGACAGTTAGTTTCTAAATTCCACATTCATAGGGAAATGTTCCCATTAATTTTACCCAAGATAAATTTCTTGAATTTATTCTTCTTTTGAATTTCGATTCAACTAGTCGAGATTAACGAACCTTACCGAAGTAATCATTGGTTTTAATTTCCCAATCCCAACCTATTTATCCCATGAAGTAAAACTGGTAATACTTCATATCTAACACCACAGTGTTATCGGTAAATTCAATTACCATTTCACGTTCAAATCTAATTAAAGATTTAACTATCGCCTGGAGCAAAACTGGTGATACTCCATTTCGATTATTTCAATCTAATTAAAGATTCATTAAAACTCCACTTAGTTTTAATCTTCGACTGGGTTAAAGAATCAGTGTCATTTAAAACACGGTTCACGATAAACCCAAATCACATTAATTATCGGGTTAAAGAACGAGTGTTGTTTAAAACACTGTTCACGATAAACCCAAAAATCACATTCATTAATTATCGGGTTAAAGAACGAGTGTTGTTTAAAACACTGTTCACGATAAACCCAAAAATCAATATCAATTCAATTCCAATTAAATATTCTTTAATTGGTACACTTCATTAAATCTAAATAAAAAGATTTAATCTTTTCTCAACTGGGTTCAAGAACAGTGTTAGTGAAGACACCATTCACGACAAACCCAAATCACATTTGATATTAAATACAAGGCTCTGAATAGAAAATATCCCGGCTTATATTCAATATCAAATTCTACGATTAACAAATGTCGTATTGGAAATAACGATATATATATATATCTTTCAAATTTCCATAACAACATCCGTATCATCACGAATTCCAACATCGAAATATTCCGAAGACAATTTCGATTCAAATCCACTCCAATGCAATCATTGGAATTTTGGTTACTTTTAAAACCCTTTTCGAATTCAATTTATTTATTTAAAAATAAATAGAATTATAATTCTAGTCCAAAACTAGTTCATTTCGATAAAAATCTATTTTTATCTTTTCAAATATGGAGTTTTTCATCCCAATTCTTTCTAAATCATTTCTTATGATTTTACACAAATTATTACTATTTTTAATAATTTTATCAAGGCCCGTACAGTCGATTTCCACCAATGTCCATCGAACTGCACGTATAGCGACCTTTTTCCAATTTGATTTGGACATAATTCCAAATCCAACCGTTAGATTTCTAATTTATCACATTCGTTAGAAAGCTCTTTTCGATACGAACCCAACGGTTCCGGTTTTAGGAGAATCCGACGGTCGGATCTCCCGCAATGTCCGTTTGAAATAAATGGTCGAAATTCACGAACTGCCGCGGCGCGGCGCGTTCTATTCAGGCCATTATATTATATATATAATATATATATAATATATTTCGTCGATTTCTATTTAAAACGAATTATATAAATAGTTTTAAATTCGATTCAAAAGCAATTTCAACTTCCGTTTCAATTCAAATCAAAATTGAATTCTTCTCTATAAATTCGTTTTAAAATTTATTTCTATTCAATTCAAATTTCAATTCAATTTGAATTCATTTCAATTCGCTTTCAATTCAATTTGAATTCGTTTTCAATTCATTTCGAAATCGTTTTCAATTCAATTTATTTCGAAATCGTTTTCAATTCAATTTATTTCGAAATCGTTTTCAATTCAATTTTCGATATTCATTTTAAAATGAATAAAATCGATATAAATATCGTTCACGTCAAAATGGCGTCAATCTAATCAACACGGCTTCATAAATTTCTATTTTCAAAATAGTTGTTATTATCAAAATATTTCGTTCAACACATGACCAATCTCAATGAATGAGTACTGTCAACACATGAACTTTTATTTTATATCGATAAAGATGTAAATTTTAATATTAAAATATTTCGTTCAACACATGACCAATCTCAATGAATGAGTACTGTCAACACATGAACTTTTATTTTATAATATTCTTTATTTTTCAAATTGGAATGAGGCCCAATCAATTACCATATAAAGTTAATTTTATGGATTTTCATACAACACATGTATATCATAGCATTGAAAAATAATCAACCATCAACCAAAGTGCACTACACTGTATAAGCATCAAATATAGATATTCAACGCTTATAACAGCCTGTCAATCAATCGATCGACATATTTAATCAATCAGGATGAGTGAACTTCAAATTTCATCCCAACACCCGTGTGGGGTTTCAAACAATCTAACACCTATTTTATTTGTGCTGTTGGGCGATGTGTAAAATTTATCGTCCCAATCAATGTCCTTCAAATAGGTGTACATAAACAAACCGTCTGGTTTGTAAATGAATATTTATTTTATTCACTTTCACTATATTCATATTCACGTTAAAAATTATATTTTTAACGATAAAACATTTTATTCCAACATATGAATTTCTATTATTCATTTACACAAATAAAATGATATTTTTATTTTTCTAACATATTTTAGAAAATTTCGGCGGCATAACGGCACGATACTAGAAACGGGACAAGGCCTAGCCTTATCCCCGGTCTAGTGAAGGCCCACGCCATTCACACATCAATCATATCAATTTTATTATGCAAACCACAAAATTTGGAGTAAGTGTCTAACCTAGCCTTACTCCTTCGCCTTATAACGGCGCACGTCTAATCCTAACCAATTTATCGATTTGATTTTTCACACCACAAACCACATTCAAACCAATATCGCAATCAATAACCAAACAGCCAAACAAACAAGTCCATGGTCTGTGGACGATTGTGTCGGGTGCTACTAAGCACCGTCTGCATCCTAGTATATATATATATATAACTAGAAAAATAAATTGAAAGGTGAGAAATTCTCACACATAGCTATCCAATCATCTTGACTCTTCTTTTGCAGAATTCTTCGTCGCTATCGCATCTTCGTTGCCCGCTTTCACTACCTATGTAAAAATCGAATTTTTACTACGCTATTCAATATATAAAAATCGAATTTTTATTTCGCTATTCAATATATAAAAATCGAATTTTTATTCCGCTATTCAATATATAAAAATCGAATTTTTATTTCGCTATTCAATATATAAAAATCATATTTTTAGTTCAAAGTTCAATATATAAAAATCGAATTTTTAATTCAAAGTTCAATATATAAAAATCGAATTTTTAATTCAAAGTTCAATATATAAAAATCGAATTTTTATTCTATTTCAAACCTTTAAAATAAAAATCAGTCTTTAAATTTAAAATAAAAATCAGTTTTAACCATTTTATAAAAACAGTTTTATCATTTACAAAAAAATTCAGTTTTATTTTCTTTAAACAAAAATCAGTTTTATTTTCTTTAAACAAAAATCAGTTTTATTTTCTTTAAACAAAAATCAGTTTTATTTTCTTTAAACAAAAATCAGTTTTTTTTTCTTTAAACAAAAATCAGTTTTATTTTCTTTAAACAAAAATCAGTTTTTTTTTCTTTAAACAAAAATAAGTTTTTAAAATAAAGACAATTCAGTTTTAAAGTAAATAAAAAAAAACAGTTTAAAATAAAATAAAAATAAAAAAAACACAGGGACTTACAGGGGGGGTTCGTCGGAGGAGGATGGTAGGGGGGGCTTGCTGAGCCGCGGTCGGGGTCTGGACGAGGTGGTGGCGGGGAGATCGTCGCTGGCGGTGGAGGCTTGGGTGAAAGGGGCGTCGGGCGTCGGCTGCCTTCAGAAGGGGAAAGGAGAAGAAAGGGGAAGGGAAGGAGGAGGAGTTGCTGGAGACGAGGGGGGGAAAGCAATCGCCGGCGGCGCGGCGATCTTCAGGAGCGGCGGCTCCGTTCGTCAGGTTTTTTTTTCTTTTTCTTTTTCTCTTTTTTTTTTTTTGTTTTGATCTGAATAACGAAAAAGGAGGGGGGGCCAGAACATTAAAAGGGGTGAGGAGATAAATTTTTTTTTTTTATTATTATTATTTTATTTACATAAAGTTGACTTTTACATACGACCTCGAAACGAGGCCCACCGCCTGTCGTCCATAGCGTTTCACCCCCATTCCGAACACAATGGGATATGTATCGTAAGCTGATTCGGCTGTTACAATCAGTTTCCGTTAAATTTACATTTTAAATCACTATATTGCATTTTAAACGTACATTTCAAATTACCGGGGTCACATACTAACTCTAAAAATTCTCGAAAAATATTTTCTAGCTTCGTATTGACGATACGGTCCTAACAAAACTAGTTTCGTCAAATTCTGAGACCGTTGGAAAAATGGCCAATTTCCAGTCGATCAAAATCAACTGAAACTGGTCAAACGCGTTTTCATTTGCCACGCTCACATATTGATTCGAAAAACTACGAAATTTGGAATCTAGCAATAACTTAACATCACGGACCCAACAAAACTGGTTTCGTCGAAATCCGAGATCATTTGCAAAATGTCCATTTTTAAGGGCCTGAATTCCATAGCAACTATTCAGAATTTTCAACTGGACATATCTTTTGATTCCTGATATGAAATTTCGATTTTTCGAATTCGTTGGAAAGACATTATCTATTAGATCCTACTATTTTTGGTTTCACTAAAATCCGGATTGTTTTGCACCCGGTACATTCAATTGAAGTTTGAAATCGAATTATCGAACTACCGCGCCATTTTCAATTCTATTTATAATTATATATAAATATTTATATTCTAACGATGACGTATATAATATATACGTTCGAATTATATTCAAAATAAATTTCTCGTCGTTTTTATTTAAAATAATTCATTTTAAATAATCAAAATTCGCTAAAATGGCCAAAATAAAAATTTTAAACTGGCCCAGATTTTCGGGTTGTTACAATCTCCCCCACTTAAAACTTTTCGTCCCCGAAAAGGAACAAAGTCGAAAGTGGTTTGATCAATCAGCTCCACGCTCGATTCGGCTTCCATTCTCTAACCTTTCAGTTTCTGATAATTTTCAAAATTTCAAAAATTTGGCTAACACCCTAAATTTTTGAAAAATTTCGCCATAACCTCCCCTGCACCGGGAGCATCGGGGAATTTCAGATAGCTTCCCCGGTCCTTCAGATCTCAAAAAGAAAAAGAAAAAGCCAAGCGGCTAGCCAATAGGCTCACAAAATCATCATCACCCAAACAAAACAGGAAATTATGTAGTAAACATGTACCTATTTGTCGGGCAAACAAATTTTATTCTCTGGCTCTAGCCTCCTTGCTATGACCTGTTCAATGATATACATGTATATGCAAGCAAATGCGACCAATTTTCAATACAGTTCAATATTTGGTTCAATTAGGCTAATTGGTTAAAAATTAGCAAACAAATAAACAAACAACACAACCATCAATCAATTAGTGAATTAGATTATCAAATTCATAATTTTGATACATATACAGAAAATCATGTTTTTGATGCCAATTCACAACAATGTGTTCTAACTATATTAGTTTTGGTTCTCACACCAGTCTAATGGAAATATATAGAAAACACACCTTCGTAACACGAATATAAATATTGATAATGCGGCCGCATTACCAAAACTATCTCCGGGCGACTAGAGTGTGATTCTATATCTATCCAGTATATTAAAACTTCGAATACACGCGGATCAGACGTATACGCAAAATCTATATATACTGGATTGTCCACATCAATATAAATAATCAAATACGAATAATTGATTTAAATTTTCAAAACAAAAATTTCTTTTCATTTCAAAAATTTACTCTTCACACTCGTTCTAGGATACTACTGATCCCATCTCTAACGAGTCATTCTCATTGGATTTTACTAACCCAATCATCTGATGAATTCTTTCGTATGGTTCTAATGTGTCTTGTTCTCTGAGCTTTGTAAACCAAAGCTCTGATACCAACTGTGACGGCAAGGAATTTCGCTCGGTCTGAACCAGTCGCTAAACCGACCCAGGCCGTTCGAAACGCCCTATCGTTTGAGAACACGACACAACAGAACGCATACAGAAGAACATTTCATTGTATATAACAACAATGCATCAGATTACAAGAATATACAGAGTAAAAATGAATATTACACAGAAATATCAGAGATTTAAATTACATTTAAATACATAGCAGCGGAAAATAATACAATACACAACTAGAAAGAGATATACGGATACAAAGCTTTCCGGATATCGTTCCAGCTGTAAACCAGGATCCTGTGAATATAAATCTGCAAAACCAAAACTACTAGCTGCCCGTGTCAAAAATAGGGGCACCCAGAGTTTAGGTTAAAACAATAAACTCCAGGTCAGTCATGTGACTGGTGTGAGAACTAAAACAGTTTTTAATCTTTATTTTCAAAGGTAAATCAAGGGACCACGCCGTATAACACGGAACGGGTTTCCTCCCAAGAATACCAGTGCATAAAACAAACAGCGCAATGCTAAATAAAGAAAAATGAAGCTGTTATAAGACCCAGGTCCTATCACACAATGCAACGCAAGCCGGGGGATAGGGTTTTCCCTTATAACAGCCAAAGAATGCTTGATACGATTAAAACAAATCATTTGATACTATTATAAGTGCATAGTGTATAAAACAACTTCAAATCATAAGTATCAATCATAGGCGGCATGAATGCCCCATACCACTATGTCGCCATATATAGGTTTACAAATAAAACCGCAAAGTCACGTATTTGGAAATTGGATTTCCTTCTATGAACCGAGGCAAAAGATAGTCCTCAACCGATTCGAGATGCTCTAGCCCGTGTCTCAGGCACAGCCGCAACCGTACCTTGGATCCTCAGGGCCGGTCCATCGATGTGGATTATAATGCCTGAACAATGCGTTTCTCCGCCCTTTGGGGCGTAAATGAGCCAACGAATGACTCCATCGGTTCGAGAACGACCGATCAATCCGAGGCGCCTCGCAACAGCAACAACCACATAAGTCAAACTCGTCAGGGCGTGTAAAACCACTGACGCCACTTCTAGCTAGAAAGAAAACGCATGTCCCCCCTGACGTCCTCTCCCGTTTTTGGTTCATACCGGGTGCGAAACTCGCGAAGCAAACGTTACACAAAGCTACGCCACAAAGGCCTTGCTTTGATCATCACCACAAGACTTTGCTTTTCAACAGAAGCCTCGATCAAATTGCCACTTAGGCATGCCACACAGGCAATTCACTCCATGCGTTTGATATCCATCAATATATAACCCCTGAGCTCGTACGTCTCAGAGAAGGGCGTTAAGCAAGAGAATAAATTCTCCGCCGCCAAACAGATATATATTTAATAGAAATCAATCACACAGACTAAAATCCAATGTCAGACACACAGTCCATTTACAAGTCCGTTCTGGGTCTGAATGAAACCGGAGGCACCTAGTACCCCGCATATCCATCGATCTCCAAGTACGTCTGGACGATCACCAACTGTTTCCATCTTCTTGGGTGTACAGCCCAATCAAGATCATCAGTTATCACCCAAACGACGTGAAGACCTCCGGTCTTCGACCATCGTCTTCATCTTCGACTTATCGTCGTATCAGTTATTCAGAATGGGATAAACCCGGTCTTTCCGAATAACTCGCGTATATTTTAAATAAGTGTTACACAAACACAACATACGCCTCATTCCAATTCATTAGTCACTAACCGTAAATTAATCAAGAGAATAATTCCCCAAATATTAACCCCGAAGGCCGAAACCAACATCAGATCAATATCCAGAAAACCATTCTGCTTGGCCAACCGACAGTTAGTTTCTAAATTCCACATTCATAGGGAAATGTTCCCATTAATTTTACCCAAGATAAATTTCTTGAATTTATTCTTCTTTTGAATTTCGATTCAACTAGTCGAGATTAACGAACCTTACCGAAGTAATCATTGGTTTTAATTTCCCAATCCCAACCTATTTATCCCATGAAGTAAAACTGGTAATACTTCATATCTAACACCACAGTGTTATCGGTAAATTCAATTACCATTTCACGTTCAAATCTAATTAAAGATTTAACTATCGCCTGGAGCAAAACTGGTGATACTCCATTTCGATTATTTCAATCTAATTAAAGATTCATTAAAACTCCACTTAGTTTTAATCTTCGACTGGGTTAAAGAATCAGTGTCATTTAAAACACGGTTCACGATAAACCCAAATCACATTAATTATCGGGTTAAAGAACGAGTGTTGTTTAAAACACTGTTCACGATAAACCCAAAAATCACATTCATTAATTATCGGGTTAAAGAACGAGTGTTGTTTAAAACACTGTTCACGATAAACCCAAAAATCAATATCAATTCAATTCCAATTAAATATTCTTTAATTGGTACACTTCATTAAATCTAAATAAAAAGATTTAATCTTTTCTCAACTGGGTTCAAGAACAGTGTTAGTGAAGACACCATTCACGACAAACCCAAATCACATTTGATATTAAATATAAGGCTCTGAATAGAAAATATCCCGGCTTATATTCAATATCAAATTCTACGATTAACAAATGTCGTATTGGAAATAACGATATATATATATCTTTCAAATTTCCATAACAACATCCGTATCATCACGAATTCCAACATCGAAATATTCCGAAGACAATTTCGATTCAAATCCACTCCAATGCAATCATTGGAATTTTGGTTACTTTTAAAACCCTTTTCGAATTCAATTTATTTATTTAAAAATAAATAGAATTATAATTCTAGTTCAAAACTAGTTCATTTCGATAAAAATCTATTTTTATCTTTTCAAATATGGAGTTTTTCATCCCAATTCTTTCTAAATCATTTCTTATGATTTTACACAAATTATTACTATTTTTAATAATTTTATCAAGGCCCGTACAGTCGATTTCCACCAATGGCCATCGAACTGCACGTATAGCGACCTTTTTCCAATTTGATTTGGACATAATTCCAAATCCAACCGTTAGATTTCTAATTTATCACATTCGTTAGAAAGCTCTTTTCGATACGAACCCAACGGTTCCGGTTTTAGGAGAATCCGACGGTCGGATCTCCCGCAATGTCCGTTTGAAATAAATGGTCGAAATTCACGAACTGCCGCGGCGCGGCGCGTTCTATTCAGGCCATTATATTATATATATAATATATATATAATATATTTCGTCGATTTCTATTTAAAACGAATTATATAAATAGTTTTAAATTCGATTCAAAAGCAATTTCAACTTCCGTTTCAATTCAAATCAAAATTGAATTCTTCTCTATAAATTCGTTTTAAAATTCATTTCTATTCAATTCAAATTTCAATTCAATTTGAATTCATTTCAATTCGCTTTCAATTCAATTTGAATTCGTTTTCAATTCATTTCGAAATCGTTTTCAATTCAATTTATTTCGAAATCGTTTTCAATTCAATTTATTTCGAAATCGTTTTCAATTCAATTTTCGATATTCATTTTAAAATGAATAAAATCGATATAAATATCGTTCACGTCAAAATGGCGTCAATCTAATCAACACGGCTTCATAAATTTCTATTTTCAAAATAGTTGTTATTATCAAAATATTTCGTTCAACACATGACCAATCTCAATGAATGAGTACTGTCAACACATGAACTTTTATTTTATATCGATAAAGATGTAAATTTTAATATTAAAATATTTCGTTCAACACATGACCAATCTCAATGAATGAGTACTGTCAACACATGAACTTTTATTTTATAATATTCTTTATTTTTCAAATTGGAATGAGGCCCAATCAATTACCATATAAAGTTAATTTTATGGATTTTCATACAACACATGTATATCATAGCATTGAAAAATAATCAACCATCAACCAAAGTGCACTACACTGTATAAGCATCAAATATAGATATTCAACGCTTATAACAGCCTGTCAATCAATCGATCGACATATTTAATCAATCAGGATGAGTGAACTTCAAATTTCATCCCAACACCCGTGTGGGGTTTCAAACAATCTAACACCTATTTTATTTGTGCTGTTGGGCGATGTGTAAAATTTATCGTCCCAATCAATGTCCTTCAAATAGGTGTACATAAACAAACCGTCTGGTTTGTAAATGAATATTTATTTTATTCACTTTCACTATATTCATATTCACGTTAAAAATTATATTTTTAACGATAAAACATTTTATTCCAACATATGAATTTCTATTATTCATTTACACAAATAAAATGATATTTTTATTTTTCTAACATATTTTAGAAAATTTCGGCGGCATAACGGCACGATACTAGAAACGGGACAAGGCCTAGCCTTATCCCCGGTCTAGTGAAGGCCCACGCCATTCACACATCAATCATATCAATTTTATTATGCAAACCACAAAATTTGGAGTAAGTGTCTAACCTAGCCTTACTCCTTCGCCTTATAACGGCGCACGTCTAATCCTAACCAATTTATCGATTTGATTTTTCACACCACAAACCACATTCAAACCAATATCGCAATCAATAACCAAACAGCCAAACAAACAAGTCCATGGTCTGTGGACGATTGTGTCGGGTGCTACTAAGCACCGTCTGCATCCTAGTATATACATATATATAACTAGAAAAATAAATTGAAAGGTGAGAAATTCTCACACATAGCTATCCAATCATCTTGACTCTTCTTTTGCAGAATTCTTCGTCGCTATCGCATCTTCGTTGCCCGCTTTCACTACCTATGTAAAAATCGAATTTTTACTACGCTATTCAATATATAAAAATCGAATTTTTATTTCGCTATTCAATATATAAAAATCGAATTTTTATTCCGCTATTCAATATATAAAAATCGAATTTTTATTTCGCTATTCAATATATAAAAATCATATTTTTAGTTCAAAGTTCAATATATAAAAATCGAATTTTTAATTCAAAGTTCAATATATAAAAATCGAATTTTTAATTCAAAGTTCAATATATAAAAATCGAATTTTTATTCTATTTCAAACCTTTAAAATAAAAATCAGTCTTTAAATTTAAAATAAAAATCAGTTTTAACCATTTTATAAAAACAGTTTTATCATTTACAAAAAAATTCAGTTTTATTTTCTTTAAACAAAAATCAGTTTTATTTTCTTTAAACAAAAATCAGTTTTATTTTCTTTAAACAAAAATCAGTTTTTTTTTCTTTAAACAAAAATCAGTTTTTTTTTCTTTAAACAAAAATAAGTTTTTAAAATAAAGACAATTCAGTTTTAAAGTAAATAAAAAAAACAGTTTAAAATAAAATAAAAATAAAAAAACACAGGGACTTACAGGGGGGGTTCGTCGGAGGAGGATGGTAGGGGGGGCTTGCTGAGCCGCGGTCGGGGTCTGGACGAGGTGGTGGCGGGGAGATCGTCGCTGGCGGTGGAGGCTTGGGTGAAAGGGGCGTCGGGCGTCGGCTGCCTTCAGAAGGGGAAAGGAGAAGAAAGGAGAAGGGAAGGAGGAGGAGTTGCTGGAGACGAGGGGGGGGGGGGAAAGCAATCGCCGACGGCGCGGCGGCTCCGTTCGTCAGGTTTTTTTTTTCTTTTTCTTTTTCTCTTTTTTTTTTTTGTTTTGATCTGAATAACGAAAAAGGAGGGGGGGCCAGAACATTAAAAGGGGTGAGGAGATAATTATTTTTTTTTTTATTATTATTTTATTTACATAAAGTTGACTTTTACATACGACCTCGAAACGAGGCCCACCGCCTGTCGTCCATAGCGTTTCACCCCCATTCCGAACACAATGGGATATGTATCGTAAGCTGATTCGGGTGTTACAATCAGTTTCCGTTAAATTTACATTTTAAATCACTATATTGCATTTTAAACGTACATTTCAAATTACCGGGGTCACATACTAACTCTAAAAATTCTCGAAAAATATTTTCTAGCTTCGTATTGACGATACGGTCCTAACAAAACTAGTTTCGTCAAATTCTGAGACCGTTGGAAAAATGGCCAATTTCCAGTCGATCAAAATCAACTGAAACTGGTCAAACGCGTTTTCATTTGCCACGCTCACATATTGATTCGAAAAACTACGAAATTTGGAATCTAGCAATAACTTAACATCACGGACCCAACAAAACTGGTTTCGTCGAAATCCGAGATCATTTGCAAAATGTCCATTTTTAAGGGCCTGAATTCCATAGCGACTATTCAGAATTTTCAACTGGACATATCTTTTGATTCCTGATATGAAATTTCGATTTTTCGAATTCGTTGGAAAGACATTATCTATTAGATCCTACTATTTTTGGTTTCACTAAAATCCGGATTGTTTTGCACCCGGTACATTCAATTGAAGTTTGAAATCGAATTATCGAACTACCGCGCCATTTTCAATTCTATTTATAATTATATATAAATATTTATATTCTAACGATGACGTATATAATATATACGTTCGAATTATATTCAAAATAAATTTCTCGTCGTTTTTATTTAAAATAATTCATTTTAAATAATCAAAATTCGCTAAAATGGCCAAAATAAAAATTTTAAACTGGCCCAGATTTTCGGGTTGTTACAAATACTATAATATAGTGCGGAAAACAATTTCGCAAATAAATGTATTAATCCTAGATGGCATAATAACCTTAATATTATGTCGCCATATATATATATATACATATATACATATATATATGCAATCAAAATCGTATGGCTCGTATTGGAGATTGGGTTTCCAACTTGATGATTCCTGGCACGAAAGATCAATCAGGGATACGAAGTGAAGTGCCTCGCGGGTTTTTCGTCCATCACGGACACCAACTACATATCGCAAGGCAGATCAACGGTTTTCGACTAGACACGGGCCCCCGAACATACCCCATTTCCACAAGTTCATAAGTGGTTTCCAACTATTGCAGCTTCATCATCAATTCATATATAAAACCTAACTGCTAGTTTCTCATCAATTCGGGGTGTGAGGTTTGTTGATGTCACGTCATACAAAAAGATATGCTTCGATAAGCCATGCTTTGATCATCACTAGCTCGTTTCATAACTAGGGTATGCCACATTGACAATTCATGACATATCACTGATTTCAATCAATGCATACGCTCTAAGTTCATATGACTTACAGATGAGGATAATATATTGCCACAAATCCGATATATATTAATGGAAATCAGTGTTATGTGGTCAATTTCAATGTCATACACACCATCCATACAAGTCCGTTCTGGGTTTGAACGGAACAACAACCCGAAAATATTCAAATATGTTCAGGTCCCATGCCACTCATAACCTCGTATCGGGTGGCCTACCCAACCGAGACATCAACAACCAATCTAAACAATTCAAATATTCCCATTCTTCATTCGTCATTTACCAAGTCTTGAATTGCTTCATACCGTCGTATTGTTACTTGGAATGGTTTTCGAACATCTACTCGATCCCGGTCTTTCCAAGTAATAAGTGTACTTTAAAACAATAGCTGTGGTTCACACAGGTTTTTCAATTCAAATCTCCTTCCAAATAGTTATCAATTCATTTATGACTCAAGATTAGAATTACTTTAATTTCATACATCTTGTTATCATCTTAAACTTAAAACAGTAGTTATGGTTCACATAGGCTTTTCAATTCAAATCTCCTTCCAAATAGTTATCAATTCATTTATGAATCAAGATTAGAATTACTTTAATTTCATACATCTCATATTCATCTTAAACTTTTCTTTGAAATCAATGATTATACCTTCGCTTCAATTTCTTACTTTAATTTCCTCGAATCGAAGATTTGACTTAATCCCAATTACGATATGAATTTTCACAACTCAATCTCATTGGGTTTCAAGAATGATATTATTGAAGATACAATTCATGACAAAACCCAAATCAATTGATATTGAATCATAAGTTACATAGATTTTGTATCCACTTATGTTTGATATAAATTCTTGTAGTCAACGAATACTATAAGTGGAATAATGATATAATAATATCTTCCAAATTCCTTAGATAGTATACGTTTATATCAGGAAATTTTTATACCAAATATCGAAGATTATTTCTATCTAACTTATTTCAATCAGGTTGAGAAACCCATATCTTAATTTAAAGATTTATTCAACTTTTCGACATTAGATCTGGATAGAAACACCATCAACTTGTCTTAAATATTAATTTCCGTATCCAACTCATATTATAAGCGGAATAATGGTGAATTACCTTTTAAATTCCTCAAATAATGAGAGTTATCATCTACTGGATTAATATCAAACATCCGAAGATTTATCTATAACCATATCCAATTTTTTAAAATTGGAAAAACCCATTTTAATTCCATATAAAATATTTTCAATACTTTAATAACCTTCGAAACTATTTTATAAATCATTCTTATAGTCAAATAATAATTCAAGCTTATAAATTTCAAAACCAATAATAACATTTAGAAATGTTACCAAAAGTACTGCTGTTAAAAATAGCCATTTGAAAATTTAAATCGATATTCATAAACTGTCGTGTCATCGCGCATTCTATTCACTCCATATAACGATCTAAATATAAATCGTTCAAATCTTTCACAAATGGATTTATATTTATATTTCAATTCCAAAACATCGCTATCTCAAAAACCACTATTCTAATCTTCATATCTAATTAAATTGAATACTTAATCAATATATTTCCCAAAACTCAGTACATATAACTATTAAAATCATGTTAAATACGTAATTCAAATCTTATTCCAGAACCGTCTCATGTTATATGAATATCGTTTATTCAATTTTACAGTTCAAACTAAATTTCCAATTATGATTTAATACATTTCTCCCAATTTGTTCAATCATTTCAAAATTTAATGGTTAATTGTTATAAATAATAAGATCTACTGCTTATAAATTAAATGTTTGAATATATATAACTCAAATCAATTTTCGAAATAAATTTCAATTCAAAGGTTAATAACTTATAAATAGTTGAAAATATTTTCTAAACAGTCTTCATTTTTACGAATATCAATTGTAATTATCTAAATTTCCAAACAGTTTTGATATCGAAATTCAAACCTTAAATTATAAATATTATTTAATAATTAAATAATAAAATCATATATATATATATATATAGGAAGGAGATTTAAAATCGATCACCTATAATTTCCACAACCACGGTATGTGTTGTAATATCATGCAATTATAATCATCCGAATAAATCAATCATTTGATCAAATGGACATGAATTCGTTCTTTATAATCACAACCAATAAACTAACATTTCAATTGTGCACAAGCGTAACGGTCAATAACGCTTATCAGTGTTCAGTGTATTATCTATGAACAATCATTCAAACATCAACATTCATCACATAATTATCATTGACTAATTATAATTAATCTCAGCTAATCATAACTAACTAATTTAAACAAATATTTAAATTAGAAGTTCTCACCATGCTAGCTCCAACATCTCTATTACTAGGACGAACAAGCCAACGAACACTACCACTGTTCCTCGTACTGCTTTCAATCCACTCTTATCAGCAACTGGTAATTTTTCAGCTGATTTTATATACAAAATTCAATTAACAACGATCTTTATTATATTTATATACAGCGACTTTTATTTATTTATTTATTTTTTAATAAATTTGTAATGACCCGCATTTTTGAGCAATATAATAATTAATTTATTTAATTATTTAAAAGGTGATTAAAAGGATTTCATGGTCGTTGAATTAAATAATGGTGAATATTTAATTAAAATAATAAATTAAATAATATATTTAATTCTGAAATAACTAGAATTGGCTGAAAGGGCAACATGGTGTGAACTGGATCATCTGTGATATTTAATTCAGTTTAGAGTTGAATTATAATAACAAATATATTATTTGAACGAAGTTTGAATGTATAATTATATTATAATTAAAATCGAGCTCGAAATGGCGCGGCAGTTCGCGATTTGGCGATTCGAACTTTAAACGAGTATACAGAAGCCGTTTTAAATCGGATTTCTGTGAAACAAGAAACATTCGAATCTGTTAAAGCATATTTTTCTAATGGAAGAGAGAAATCGGGATTTCGTCGTGTAGATTTTGATTTATGTCCAAATCAAATTTTAGAAAAGTCGATGTGGAATTCCTTTATAATTTTTAAAGGAATTATTTTTATTTTAAAAAGGAATTTCATTATAAATCGAATATCGATTTAATCGAGATTTGAAATATCGAGTTAGAAATTCATATAGGATTATTCTGAAGCTATATGATATTCTGCTGTGAATATATACGATAATATTTATTTTTAAATATTAAATTTAATTGTTTTAAATATATTTGTATATTTAAATGGGTCATTCAGAGCTTTAAAAATAGCCAGTTTTGCAAACGACCTCAGAATTCGACGAAACCAGTTTTGTTGGGACCGTAATGTCGAACTCTAGCTACATGTCCAGTTTCGTGATTTTTGGGTATCGTGGGTGATCAAACGAATTTTTAGAAAGCAAAAATAAATAAAAATAAAATATCTAAAACAAATTGTGTGAACAATTAAGGTGCCACGTCCTTCATTTTTTCAACCACACAAAGAAATATCATCCCGTATATATATATATATATATATATATATATATATATATATCGTTCTTGGCCGCCACCACTTTCCTTGAAAAACCCAAATCGTGCATTTCAAAAATCAAACTAAATCATAGAAAATTTCTAAAAATCTCAAAACAAGTTCCATTGCATTCCTGGAAGGATCTTGCTCAACCCAGTACCAATATTTTTGCATTCGACGGTCCTTTTTGGTTCCCTGCGTTTGGCAGCAGCAAACTAGGGTTAATAGTATATCGAAATCAAAACATTTATGCACTGAATTAGGGTAAGTTTGGTGTTTGTGAGATCGAATGGCTTCATTTGCCAAAAGTTGATGGGAATTGGGGTCGATTTTGGGTTGAGGTTGGATTTTGATGAGGAGCTGCGATTTCCCCTTTTGGTGTAGGATGTTGTCGAGAGTGAGAAGAGGAGCGTAGCGATGATTTTTGTTGGATTTTTAATGAATGGGAGGAGGAGATTTTGGAGGTCAACGTCGGTGGAAATGTCATACGGGAAATTGGAGTGCGACGATATTGAAGAGGAGGGAAGAAGGAGTGGGCGAGTCAGAATGTTTGGGCCATTGTGAGGAAGGGGTGAGGCCCGTTTCAAATTTAATTAGCCTAGTTTAATTTAAATCCATTTAAATATCTGTATAAACTTATTATGACAATAACTTGCTCATACGATATCAGAATTGAGCGAAACAAAATCCGTTGGGACCGTAGGAACGAGGACTTCGAAATGAAACTGACTGGAAGTCCGTTGGAGCTCGTTTGAATTTACGGCGAATTTAATTGTTTGATTCAAATCAAACCATAGTTTATCGTTCTTTAACGATGAACTGCCAAAGTGAGTAAAACTCACCAACTCTGAACAGTTATATTTTTATAACGTATTCTTAGAACTGTTAATCATCTGTGGATTGTTGTGTGTTAACTGTTTGGTTGAATTGCGTATGTATTGGTTGAAATTATAGATAACAATATTTATATATATCGTTAATCAAATATCGATTATGTTTATCAGAATATTTCATATCGAAGTGAAAATGATGTTATCATATTGCTTAACATCTGTGGATGCAGGGAAACAGGTTGGAGGAATCCAAATGGATTCCTCAACATTTATTTTGTTGTTATCCATATATTGTGATATATGATGTGATATATAATCTGTTGTTGATTGTGTGTGTTTGGACGATATTTATCATGGTTATATGGTATGTTAAATACCACAAGAAATACCAGAAAGATAAAGGAGATTTCCAAAGTATAATTTGAAAATAATTTATTTATATAAAATCACTGGATTTTATATATATAAAAGGAAAAAGGATTTTATAAAAGGAAATAATTATAAAATCGAAAAGGGTTAAAAAGAAATATATTTGTGAAATCAAATATAAAAGAAATATATTTGTGAAATCAAATATAAAAGAAATATATTTGTGAAAACAAATATAAAGGATATATATTTGTGAAATCAAATATAAAGGATATATATTTGTAAAACAAATATAAAGGATATATATTTGTGAAATCAAATATAAAGGGAAATATTCGTGAATTCAAATATAGAGGAAATATATTTGTAAAACAAATATAAAGGAAAATATTTGTCAAACAAATAGAAAGAGAGATATTTGTAAACCATTTACAAATAGAATAGAGATATAAAAGAAATATTTGTAGAACATTTACAAATAGATAAAATGGGATTATTTATTTATTTAGGGAATAAATAAAAGTAAAAGGATTTATTTATTTAGGGAATTAATAAAAGTAAAAGGATTTATTTATTTAGGAAAAAAATAAAAGTAAAAGGATTTATTTATTTAGGGAATAAATAAAAGTAAAAGGATTTATTTATTTAGGGAATAAAAAAAAGGATCATTTATTTATAGAAAATAAATAGGAAAGATAAAAGGAATATTTATTTGTTAAATAAATAGAACAGAAAAGGAATAATTCAAAGGGATAAATCAAAGAAGTTAATTCAAAGGAGAAAATTCAAAGTAGATAATTCAAAACGAATAATTCAAAGGGATAAATCATAGAAGTTAATTCAAAGGAGATAATTCAAAAGGAATAATTCAAAGGAATAAATCAAAGAAGTTAATTCAAAGGAGATAATTCAAAAGCAATAATTCAAAGGAATAAATCAAAGGAGTTAATTCAAAAGAGTTAACTGAAATGAGTTAATCGAATATTAGTTATTCGATTATAGTTATTTGAATAGAGTTAATCAAATTTGAGTTATCAAATATTTGTTATTCGAATAAAGTTAAAAGGAGTTATCGAATATTAGTTATTTGAATAAAGTTAAAAGGAATTAATCGAAGTTAGTTAAATCGAAAGGAGCTATTGAATATCGCTTATTCGAAGTAGAATTATCGAATATCACTTATTCGAAGTAGAGTTATCAAATATCACTTATTCGAAGTAGAGTTATCGAATATAGTGTATTTGAGAGAAGAGTAATCGAATATAGTTCATTCGAGAAGAGTTATTGAATATAATGTATTCGAAGTGAGTTAATCAAATATTGGTTATTCGAAAGGAGTTAATCGAATATAGTTTATTCGAATAGAATTAAAGGAGTTGATCGAATATAGTTTATTCGAATAGAGTTAAAGGAGTTATCGAATATCGTTTATTCGAAAGGAGTTAAGTGAAAAGAGTTAATTAAATAGAGTTAATCGAAAAGAGTTAATTACATAGAGTTAATCGATTAGAGTTAAATCAAAAAGAGTTAATTAAATAGAGTTAATCGATTAGAGTTAATCGATTAGAGTTAAATCAAAAAGAGTTAATCTAATAGAGTTAATCCAATAGAGTTAATCGAAGGAGCTAATTGAATAGAGTTAATCGAATATAGTTTATTCGAAGAAAGGTTTTCGAATCTAGTTATTCGTAAGAGAGATTATCGAATATAGTTATTCGAAGGGAGGAGTTATCGAATAGAGATTTATTCGAAAGAGAGTTATGTAAGGAAGTTTGTTAAAGGTTTAAGGGATAAACTTTGTCTATTCTGAAGTTAAAACGTTGTTCAGTTAAGGTCTGAGAGGTGATTATACCTCAATTTGATCGACTTCCTTCTTAACTAAGGAATGGTAAGGTTTGATAGTGAATGATGGTTAAGTGAATTTAGTAAATGGTTTGAGATGGCGTAGCGATGTTTGATTTAAAACATCTGTTTAAATCCAATGAAGGAACTTTGGAAATGTTTTCCAAATAAGAAATCAGAAATGTTTTCTAACATAGAAAACAGGAAATGGAAATGTTTTCCATTGTTAATAACGTATATTTTCTAAATTTAGAAAATAAGAAATGTTGAATATATGGAAACAGGAGATGAAGAAAATGAATAAGTTAAATAGAGAGATAAATGTTCAATGATGATTGATCGATATAATTTCCGTTTGGAAATAATATCGTTGTTTGCACATGTGTTTTTCTTTGATAGTTAATTCACCGACTATCGAAGTTTTTTTGACCATTTTAATGTTGTTAATATGGAGAGGCCAGTTGGATTTTTAACCGAAGAACCACTCTGTATTGGCATAAGCGTTGCGAATCATATATGCCAAAGATAATTGAAGACGGAGTGAAGTGCAAGGGCTGTTGTATAAATCTTAGGTAAAGATTGCCTATGATGGTTGTACTGAATAGTGTCTTCGGTTTGTCCAGTCCCAGGACAACCTGTATGGAAGAATGTCTGACATAGTATATTTAATAGATCGCGTAAGTTGATCTCTTCAAACGTATTCACGTTTGGTGGCGGAGGAATTCGTTTCCCTTAGCTGTATACCCGTGGCACGATTTGGGGAAATCAATTTGTGATTTGGCGGGTATGACGATGTGACATTCAAAGTGAATGAAGAGATGATATGTAAAAGATAAGCGTAGCTTCTAGCCTCACATCCGGTAAATGACAGAAATCAGGCAGGCAGCATGGCTATATAGGTCGCACCTATTAGGGTGTATAATCACCAGATCTAGAGTTTTATTTACTTCTAAAAATCTATTGTTGTTGTCCCATTCGGGAAACGGTTGTTGATCCCAACCGTTGGTGATATACATTCGATACACTCAAGTGAAATGAGTGGTCGGTCATGTGTGGCCGGGTTGCAAGATGTTCTTGTTGAACCCAGTGTATTCCTCTATAGAGGTACACTAGCGAAAGGTGGTTCCATACCTTGTCATAGTTGGAAATCCATTACCCAATACATGCTTGCGGTTTTGATTGTATACTATATATGTAGAACGTGAGATGGAAGCGTTTCTGCTGGATGATTATTATATTGTGGTTGATAGACATTATTATAATATCAAAAGGCTTTTGATATAAAGATATTTTGGATTCTCATAAGGATAAAACCCGTTCCGTTATACGGCGTGATCTTATGAGATATTGCTTACTTGTTCGAATTGTTTTAAACTGTTTTACTCATACCAGTCCCATGACTGACCCGGAGTTTATTTTGTTTTCCCTAAACTCTTGGGTGCCCAATTTTGTACGGGCAGTCAAGTAGTCGGGATTTACAGATACTTGAAGAGCTGGAGCAGGAGGCTTCAGGATCATGTAGCTATAGTTTATTTCCGCTGCGTTGTAAGTGTTGTACTTTGGAAATGATATGTATATTCAAGTACAGAATTATATTTGGAAGTTATGATATAATATGTTATTCGTTCCGATGTGAGGTTCTTGTTACTCTAATGTTGTGTTCTTCTTCTTCTTCTATTCTAAGTTTCTATCTTATCTATTCTCACCCTCTAATTTCTTTCATTAACCATCCTGTATTTTCGACTCTTGATGTTCGATATGTGTTGTATATCGGATAACCAAGGTCGCTAATTTTCGGGTCGTTACAAAATTTTACTTAACTAAAATTATCAATATAATGTTCTGATATGTTCTATTTTTCGATATGGTTCTATGGACCTAACAGTGAGTAAATCGGATTTAAAACGGACGAGTTATTGATTTTAGAAGTCTTAACTATTTAAACTTTAAATTAAAACCATATCCAAAGTTTTTAGGCCCAAAGCCCACTCGTATGTCACATTTAAAATCCAGCCCGCACCTTGTTCTTCTTCTCCTCCGTTCTTCTTGCGTGACAACTCCTAGAACCCATCTTTGCGTGCACGGCGTGCACGTGCACCACCTCAAAACTCCACCGATCATCAATTCGAGACCACACGCGAACTTCTCTTCGTTTCCTCTCTCAACCATGCCCCATCACCCAAACTCTGGCCGCCTTAGACAAAATTCGATCACCACCCGAAATAAAAACCTGCTACAGACAATTGCGTGAATCACCTTGTCGCATCCTTTACTTTTGCACCGGACTTCGCCAATTTCTGCCACTTGAAAGCTCTTTCCATCCTCATTGCAACACCACTCACCAATTCGCCTATCGCTGCTTCCATCTCCGTCGAACTCTAAACCTAATTTTGAACAATTCTGATCATCGGCGCGGAATCGAACCAAATTCGCACCAAAAATACTACGTTCCTCGCTGATCGCACTGGTGCTGACGGCGTCGATCCATTCTTCTCAGATTGAGAGATTTTATTTTTCGAACATCTCTACACCAATTTCCCATTTTACTGTAAATTAGAGATAACTCTCTCGATAATCCATGAAACTTCAATCCGTTAATTTCTAAAAATCGGCAACGATGATCCGGACAATTTCCGCATATATTATCTCAACTAAAATTGAACGGATCAAGAGATATGGATTTTTGAATGGATAGAAATGTGAATTTTCATTTACAGTAAATGAAACAGAGGACTTCAAGAAGAAGAAATAGGATTTGTACGTGAGATTATGTCTGATGTTGAGGGATACTGATGTTTATATAGGCTCTAAAAAGGGCAATTTACTCATTTAGTTAAGGGACACATGGCTCTCTTCATGATATCTACTCCATGCACGATGACAACTAAATGGACAACTCATCTCCATCCTTATCCTAAGGCCTTTTTTAAAATTAATTTGTCTTAGTAACACTTTGTAACACCTATAAATGTAACAATCTTATTACCAAATGTTTATAAAATATAACTTATTAATATTTTAAAATATTTATCTATATAATTTATCAAATATGTAATTTACCCAAATTTATATTAACAAATGGTTTTAAAAAAAATACTTAAAAATCCTTATAAAATCCTGATAAACATCATTATAATTTATCTAAGTAATAAAATAATAATCATTCTTGAAAAATCTTAAAAATAAATTATTCCTTAACAAATTTATATTTTACAATTCAATATTATCAAAATCAGAGAATATCATTACTTAACATAAAATCTTATAAATTGAATATAATTTTTTAAAATAAGTTTTTCTTATACAAAATCATATAAAATAAAACAAGTTACTTATTCAAAATTAAAATTCATATTCAAACCTTATAAAAATCAATTTATATTCATAAAATCCAAATATATATAATAAAAATCCAAATCAAACTTAGTTAAATTTCTGGGATGTTACATTCACCACCACCCCCCCTAGAAACTTTTCGTCCTCGAAAAGGAAGTCGAGTAAATTTAAACTCCTTTACAAATTTTAAATTCGAATTTCTCTCTC
Source organism: Allium sativum (assembly GCA_030737875.1). NCBI lineage: Eukaryota > Viridiplantae > Streptophyta > Magnoliopsida > Asparagales > Amaryllidaceae > Allium > Allium sativum. Next base: position 888,194,327 of record CM060916.1, on the reverse strand, counting down.
AACATATCAGAAATGTAATGGTCAGAAACACGGCTCATATCATTCTCAGGGTACTCTATCTAATTCTCACTAAAGGTAAGGTCTAAGGAAACTTCTATGATTCGTGATTACTGGGTCGTCATAGGTCTTGTTTATAATCGAATTCTCTGAGTTAGACTCGGAGCTGCTACCACTATCACTAAGGAGAAACTAGGATAGATATTGTCTAGTACTTAGAGGTCTACGATCCTAAGAAAATTTTAAAGTTTGGAAATTATCTTTCTAACTTACTCTTACGGAACCTATGGTTTTCTTATCAGTTATAAGACTAAGTGCTTAATTTGAAATTTAAATCCAAGTTTTCAAATAAATTTTCCCTAATCATTCAATTATCTTGCAAAATAACATCTTGGCTAAATTCAGTATTAGAAATTCTATTGCACTAAATTCAAGCTCTATTTAAGAGATAATTCAAAATACTAGTTTCAAATCCAAATTAATTCACTTGTCCATGGTTTTATCAGAGGAGGGAAAAAGGAAGAATTCAGAAATAAAATTGAACGGTTAAAATTTCAAGCATGACAATTCGGTGTGATATTCAAAATATGACAATGGGTCGAGCAAATCCCAGCGACAAAGGAAGAGATAGAATTATATTTTCGAAATACTCATTCTATTTCAAATTTTTATTCCAATCCTTTCCAATCTCATATTAACCCATTTATAAGTTAAACTTATACTCATTTAATATTCATATTTTAGTTGTCATATTCACTTAATCGAATAACACTTTTTCTAAATCCACTTTAAAATTCAAAATACATATAACTCTTTTCATTCTTGTTTAAATATCAAATCGTGTTTAGAAAGTTTTCTTACTTAACTAGCCAGAAAATCTCTTAAAATAGTTTTATTTAAAATACCATCACGCTTCCTCTGCGCACTCTGATTATGTGTATACATGTTCAAGCTAGGGTTGTTTCAAACATTTTCCTTAACATTTTCAGAACTCACTTCTTCAAATTTAATATTTCAAAGATCCAAATTTTTTTCCACTTCGATGTTTTTTTTTACGATTTAAATTAACTTTTAAACTCATTCCTAACTTAAGTCAAAATCATCTCTTTAAACAGATTCTTAACTTAAGTCTAAATCATCTTCAGATTCCTTAAGGGGTGGTATAATCTCTTAATGAATTTTCACGCTTACGTGTTCTTTCTAATTCTTAAGTATAGTTTACTTCTACAATATCCCTTTTTGTTATTATCAAAATAGTTGGTTTTGCATCTATAACATATTGTCCTTACATTATATTCCTTTTGATATTTCTAACATATCGAAATGGTTCAAGTATTCTTCGACGTTTTAATTGAAACCATATACTCATCCCATTTTTGAAACTCGAAAATAACTACTGACAGTGTCATGGTCATTAGTAAAATCATTCTAGAGCGACTAGAGTGTGACCCTATATCTACCTAGTATATATTGGGCTTCGCATATACGTTGATCAGACGTATATTCAAAACCCTTACATACTCGATAGTTCAATCATGATGTCGAATAAAAATTTCTTACTAAACCTATTTTTAAAAATGATTTCGTTCTTTAAAACACGTTACTTTGTTTCAAAATAATCTATTTCAGAGTACGTTCTCTTGATCAACATATTGCGGAACCTCATTCTAGGGCATTTCTAACTCTATCTCTAATGAGATAATATAACTTTGATGAGTCCTATCTTTTGTTCAAATATGTCGTACCCCATAGCTTTGTATAACCAAAGCTCTGCTACCAATTGTAATGACCCGCCTTTTTTCCCGATTTTTTCGATGGTAATTAAACCAACTTAAACCGTTCATAAAGACGAATTGTTATGGGTACATACATATATTGAACAAAATAACATAACTTTTATCGCATAATACATTATTACATTAGAGTTACATGGAATATCAGAGTTACAACATATATACAGCTGAAGAAAAGATATACATATACTCTCAGCGGAAGAACAGAGTGATACAGCGGAAGCTTCAAACTCTAGCGTGGACTCCAACTCAGAAAGCGCTCTGAACATCGCTCCAACTAATCATAACTGCAAAACTAAACTACTAGCTGCCCATGTAAAAATTTAGTGGGCACCTAGAGTTTAGGAAGGAACAATAAACTCCAGGTCAGTCATGGGACTGGTGTGAGAACATAAAACAGTTGTCTTTAGGATTCATTTTTAAAGTTGGGAAAATTCACCGGACCACGCCGCTAACGCGGAACGGGTTTACTCCATGTGAACACCCGTGCATAAAAATACGCCATGACTTTCGAAAAATGAAGCTATCATAAGCTCGTCCCATATCATACGATGCAAGCGCACTCCAGATGGGCGAGGTTTATCTTATGATAACCAAAAACGCTTTTATACGTGACAATCCTCTTTTAATACTATAATATAGTGTGGAAAACAATTTCGCAAATAATTGTATTAATCCTAGACGGCATAATATCCATAATATTATGATGCCATATATATATGCAATCAAAATCGTATGGCTCGTATTGGAGATTGGGTTTCCAACTTGATGATTCCAGGAACGAAAGATCAATCAGGGATATGAAGCGAAGTACCTCATGGGTTTTTCATCCATCACAGACACCAACTACAAATCGCAGGGCAGATCAACGGTTTTCGACCAGACACGGGGCCCCGAACATACCCAATTTCCTCAAGTTCATTAGTGGTTTCCCACTGCAGCAACTTCATCATCAATTCATATATAAGTATAAAACCTAACCGCTAGTTTCTCATCAATCCGGGGTGTGAGGTTTTTCGATGTCACGTCATACACAAAGCTATGCTTCGATAAGCCATGCTTTGATCATCACTAGCTCGTTTCATAAGGGTATGCCACATTGACAATTCACGACATATCACTGATTTCAATCAATGCTTACCCTCTATGTTCATATGACTTAGAGATGAGGATAATATATTGCCACAAATCTGATATATATTAACGGAAATCAGTGTTATGCGGTCAATTTCAATGTCAGACACACCATCCATACAAGTCCGTTCTGGGTTTGAACGGAACAACAACCCGAAAATATTCAAATATGTTCAGGCCCCATGCCACTCATAACCTCGTATTGGGTAACCTACCCAACCGAGACATCAACAATCAATCTAAACAATTCAAATATTCCCGGTCTTCATTCGTCGTTTACAAAGTCTTGAATTGCTTCATACCGTCGTATTGTTACTTGGAATGGTTTTCGAACATATACTCGATCCCGGTCTTTCCAAGTAATAAGCGTACTTAAAACAGTAGTTATGGTTCACGGAGACTTTTCAATTCAAATCTCCTTCCAAATAGTTATCAATTCATTTATGACTCAAGATTAGAATTACTTTAATTTCATACATCTGGTTATCATCTTAAACTTAAAACAGTAGCTATGGTTCACACAGGCTTTTCTATTCAAATCTCCTTCCAAATAGTTATTAATTCATTTATGACTCAAGAGTAGAATTACTTTAATTTCATACATCTCGTTATCATCTTAAACTTTTCTTTGAAATCAAAGATTATACCTTCACTTCAATTTCTTACTTTAATTTTCTCGAATCAAAGATTTGACTTAATCCCAATTATGATATGAATTTTCACAACTCAATCTCATTGGGTTTCAAGAATGATATTATTGACGATACAATTCATGACAAAACCCAAATCAATTGATATTAAATCATAAGTTACACAGAAATTGCATCCACTTATATTCGATATAAATTCTCATAGTCAACGAATACTATAAGTGGAATAACGATATAATAATATCTTCCAAATTCCGCAGAAAGTTTACGTTTACATCAGGAAATTTTATACCAAATATTGAAGATTATTTCTATCTAACTTATTTCAGTCAGGTTGAGAAACCCGTATCTTAATTAAAAGATTTATTCAACTTTTTGACATTAGATCTGGATAGAAATACCATCAACTTATCTTCAATATTAATTTCTGTATCCAACTCATATTATAAGCGGAATAACGGTGAATTATCTTTTAAATTCCTTAAATAATGAGAGTTATTATCTACCGAATTAATATCAAACATCCGAAGATTTATCTCCAACCATATCCAATTTTTTTAAAACTGGAAAAAACCATTTTAGTTCCATATAAAATATTTCCAATACTTTAATAACCTTTGAAACTATTTTATAAATCATTCTTATAGTCAAATAATAATTCACGCTTATAAATTTTAAAACCAATAACAACATTTAGAAATGTTACTGATTTTGCAATGGTTTAACAGCTATTGGTTTATATACAGTATAACCTGGGACTTCAACACAAACATAATACTGAACGAAAATGGCGGATTCCCAAACTTCTTCTTTTTCGAATGGATTTCGCTCAGCTTTTGTTTCTTCTTCTAATTCGTTTGGATCTCGTCCAAATTCGCACCAACCCCTGAAAAAGAAAAAGTATATCTCTCGACCTGATTTGTTGTCCTTCCGATGTTTTAGATGTGGAGGAAATAATCATATCGCGAGATATTGTAAGGAACAAAATCGAAGAAATAGTGCGGATTTGGAAGGTAATCTTGGGTTAAATTGGGTTCAGATGCAAGAAACCCAGATTCTGGGTTCTGGAATGGTATTATTAAAACGTTTCATTTGTCTTGAGGATCAAATCCAAATTGTTCAAAGATGCCAAGAATTGGGCACAGGGGTTGGAGGATTCTATAAGCCATGCTTTGAGAACGGTGCAATGTTAAACTTGTTTATGATGTGTCTGGGGAAAAATTGGAACCCACAATCGAAAATTTATGAGGAAAGGAGGACAAATGACGGATCTTTTCCCCCAAAAATCCCTGAAGAATTCAAACGGCTGGTAAGGGATTCAATGTATTCGGCGCATAATGTATTAGTGGATAAAGGGGGCAATCCAGATGAACTTCCTCTCATGACACCTGATGTATGCATAATTAATTACTATAATCGGGATGGTAAATTGGGAATTCATCAGGATAAGGATGAAAGTGAGGAAAGCTTGGCACTTGGTCTCTCTGTAGTCTCCATTTCAATTGGCGACGCAGCGGAGTTTGTGTACAAAGACGAAGGATGCTCTATCAGAAATATTATCCTTGAATCTGGGGACATTCTGTTGTTCGGTGGCAAGTCGAGAGGAATCTACCACAGTATATCAGGGATCTTCAACAATTCAGCCCCTGTCGAGATTCGAAACAGAACTAACATGAATGGGGGTAGATTAAATTTGACCTTCAGGCAGTGTGAGGCTCCGCAGAACAGTCCAGTCAGCGCTGTAAGTCATTCGCACCATTATTTTAATAGTTCTTTTGCGGATATAGTGAGACAATCCAGGCTTAATATGCCAAAATGGGATTCGGTCAAGGCAAAATAGTCTCATACCAGAAGGAAAGGTGATAGTGTGTGTTATCGTTGCGGTGAAGCGGATCATATGGCAAAGGATTGTAGGAATGGACTGAGATGCTATAATTGTGGCGGTATTGGACATCGGAAATTCAGTTGTCCAAGGAGCTTTACTGGAAAATCAGTGTGGGATATAATGTGTTTTAACTGTTTGAAGATATGTCTGACTATATCTGATCTCTTAGAATTATATGCTGATGACTTTAAGGGTTGCCTAACCGATGGTGCATACCTGATCTTGATGCTGGGTTGGAACCTAGAGGGGATGGTGGACGAGATTCTGTGGACTAAGAAGATTGATCAGAGGAATGTTTATCCTCCGCTTCCGAAGTCAATGAACAGAAAGGAGCATGCTTTTTCATTCAGTTTGAACTTGGTTAAACTACGGAGACTGTTTTCGGATCAGTACGCTGATAATTATATGATGGCATTTAAGCTGATGGATAGAATTCTTGAACACTTCGACGCACTAAATTCTGCCATTATAAGTGGATTCAATGTCGTAGAGAGCCATGCTGTTACTGATAATGTGGCTCATGTACACGTTAACATGTTGGATAAATGCAATACAGTGGAGGTCTCGGGGCATAAAACATTTATGGTAGAGAAAGTGGAGACTGGTTGTGAAGAAGAAATGTTTAAGGATGTTGGGTTATACGAGGACTTGTATCATGATCCAATGATGATGGATCCAGTGGTATTGGCTTGCATGGGGTTCAGGAATGTGTGTATTGACGAGTGTACTGGTGGTATGTTTGATAAGGGGAAGGTAGTGATGTTAGAGGTTGATGATGTTACGGGAGTTGATGGTCATGAAGGTGTTTTGTTGAGCAATTCTAGCTGTAATACTGAGGAAGAGAAGGAGGATGCTTGGGAAGTGGAAAATGATGTGGAAATGTTGAACAGTTTTGGAGTTCTTGCGGACGTAGTGGCTGCGGAGGAATTTATTCCGGTAGTTGATGTGAATGAAGTGGCTAACGAGTCAGCTGTGGTGGAAAAGCAATGGGTTGTGGCAAAGGAGGTGTTACTCACGAATAATTTTGATTTGCTCCAGGATGGCGATGACAAGATGGGTACGATGGTGGAGGCTGTTGTTCCAAAGAGGACGTCGGAGAAACACGACTCTTTGTCGAGGAGGGGTTTTAGAGTGGGAAGGTTTAAATGGGAAAGAACCAAATGTGGCAGTGAGTTATCTGATGTGGATAATGTTTCAGTGAACTTTGTTGCGATTTCAGATTGTCAGTGGAGTGACTTTATAATTACAGGGGACTTGGATTCGGGTTTGGTTGTGTTTAATAAGGATTCTGTGAAACTTCTTTGCCTGCAAGCAAGGCCGTGCCATGGTTTATTCGGTAGAGAGGGGAATTCTTTTCGTTCGAAGCTTATTTCTGTGGTAGACTCTTGTTTATTGAGCAGTGACAGTATGATAGAGTGTAGTGGAGTCATTACTCAGGGTAGTGTTGCTACCTCATCTAGTTCGAGCGGGGGCAGTTTCCAGAGTGGAGATACTTCTTCTTCTTCGTCTAAGAGGGGAAGGCGTAAGAGGATGGTTCCCAGTTCGGGTTATATTCGTCGTAGTGCTAGAATCAGATCTAGCTCTTCACCTTTTCGAGGTAGGTCCCAGAGTCCGAATGCTAGTAGTAGCAATTCGGTTATGGGCTCAGGTATGAGTTCTATTTACGGTAGTGATTATTCTCCTTATGCCCTGGGTAGTCTATCGTCTGCTCAGTTATTTCAGCTCGCTAGTGACACAGCTTTTATTTTTACTGATATTGAGTTAGATTCTGATTTCATTAGGAGTAGGGAATTAGAGAGGGCTTCTTCCTTGCATAAATGAGGATTGTTAGTTGGAATGTTAGAGGACTAAATGAACCTAAAAAATGTGCAAAAATTAGGACATTTTTTAGAGATAACCATATTGATATTATCTTACTACAGGAAACAAAAATTGAACGTCCGGGCTTTAGTTTTTATCTTAGATTAGGTGGGTCCACTTTTCGTAACTGGGTGTGTCTACCGGCAGTTGGTACTGCTGGTGGTCTCATGATTGGTTGGAAAGAAAGCCAATATAGACTTGTGCAAGAGTCTATAAACATACATTCTCTACACGTTATATTAGTTTCCCTTTGTGATAATTCTACTTTGTGCATATCCAATGTGTACGGACCTCATTCCAAGATAGAGAGGAGAATTTTGTGGGATGAGATATCTAATTTCAGGAATCATCCCCCCAATCTTTGGATTGTAGGGGGAGATTTCAACGTTACCAGATTCCTAGGGAAAGGTTACCCCGTGAAGGGGACTTCTCCGATATGGAGGAATTTAACGACTTCATCTTAGACAACAATTTGATAGAGATTCATATGGATAATAGATTGTTCACTTGGTCGAATGTTCGTGATAGTCCCTCCTTTGCATTATTAGACAGATTTTTTATTAATTCGGAGGTAGAAGATAGATTTGCGATTTGTAGAGTGAAGGGACTATCTTTCTTACACTCTGATCATTGTCCAATCATTCTTACTTATGATTCGAACTTAACTATTAGTAACAATTTCAAATTTGAAAAGATGTGGTTACTTGATCCTAGTTTCATTAATCTAGTTTCGGTAAAGTGGAGGTCTTTATTCTATTTTAATAATGTATATAGTGGTAATACTGCTAAGATTTTTGTTGCTAAATTAGGTAAATTGAGATTCTTTCTAAAGCGTTGGAATAAATTTGTATTTGGTAATGTGAGAATTAAGAAGAACAAGATTATGTGTGGTTTGTTGGATTTGGATAAAATTAGTGAGACAAGGATTCTTAATCTAGCTGAAAAGGATGAATACTGTAATCTTAAAAAAGATCTCAAACTGATTTTAGAAAAAGAAGAGGTAATGTGGAGGCAAAGATCACGTATACAATGGATTAAGGAAGGGGATAATAACACTAAATTTTTCCCTAGCGTAGCGAATAAGAGGAGAAGGGATAATATGATTCATTCTATAATTGTTGATAATGTAGAGTTGAATATACAAAAAGATTTAAATGAAGCTTTCACCAGTTACTATAAGCAGATATTTGGTTCTAAGATTAAGAGGAGAACTAACGTTAGATGGAGTGAGTTATATCCATATGAAGGTAGGACCAATCTTGATAGTTTAGACGAACCTTTTTCTGAGCAGGAGATTTGGAAGGCTATATGTGATATGCCTAGTGACAAAGCTCCGGGACCAGATGGATTTTCTGTTAATTTTTATAAGCAATTTTGGGAAGTCTTAAAGTCAGACATAATAAATTTATTTAATGAATTTTATAACGGTGAACTACGATTAGGTAGTTTCAACTGCGCAAATGTCATTCTTATTCATAAGAGAGAGGGAGCTAATTCTCTGAAGGACTTCAGGCCAATCTCTCTTATTAATGTTTCCGTTAAAATTATATCTAAAATATTAGCTAATAGACTTAATACTAGGATGAATGATCTCATTGATCGTTCTCAAACAGCATTCATTAAAGGTAGAAATATAGTTGATGGTGTGGCAGCAGTACAGGAATATATCAATGTCTGTTGCAAGAATAACATTACCTGTGCCTTTTTAAAGTTAGATTTCGAGAAGGCATTTGACTCTATAGATTGGGATTTCATATGCGAACTATGTCTGGCTAGAGGCTTTAGTGTAAGATGGACCAATTGGATCTTATTATTGTTAAAATCTGGTTGTTCTAATATAGTTGTTAACGGGATAGTGGGAAAGAAGATTCAATCAAAGAGGGGTCTTTGACAAGGAGATCCCTTATCGCCTTTTCTGTTCAATTTAGCGGTAGATGTCTTCTCTAGAATTATTAAAAGAGCGAGTAGACTAGGGATACTCGGTAGTGTTGGGAACGAGGAATTTAATAATGAATTATCTATTCTCCAATTTGCAGATGATACATTATTATTCTCCTCCCACTTGCCAAAGCACATAATTACTCTTAAATTTATACTTTACTGTTTTGAAATGTTATCTGGTCTTAGGATTAATTTTGATAAAAGTGCGGTTATGGTTTTTAATGATGTTAATAAGGTGGAGACATTGGTAGCTGACACCTTAAACTGCTCCATTATGAAATTCCCTGTTGATTATCTAGGGTTTAAGATTAGACCTTCAAAGCTTAAAAAAGAAGATTGGTTAGTGATCATTGATTAGATTAATAATAGACTACTTAGTTGGAATAACTGATTCCTTTCGAGAGCAGGTAGATTAGTCCTAGTCAATTCGGTTCTTTCGGCTATTCCATCATATTGGATGGTTGTACATCGATTTCCTTTATGGGTCATAGAGAAGATTGATAGGATTAGACGTAACTTTCTTTGGAATGGTGCTTCCTTAGGTCGAGTTCACAAATGTTTAGTAAACTGGGACACGTGTTGTAAGCCTAAAAAAGACGGGGGTTTGGGTATTTTAAATTTATACAATTTTAATTCTTCCATGCTTGCCAAATGGCTATGGAAATTTAGAAGCCCTGCCATTAAGGCTTCATGGAAGTCCATTGTAGTTAAGTCTTATTACTCTAGAGGGGAGTTTATAGTGGGGAATAGTAGAGTATGGGAAAATAGACTATCACACTTTTGGAAATCTGTTCTGAATTGTTTTCCTTTTTTCAAATTAGGTTGCAAAATAATAGTTCACTCTGGGGACCTTACTTACTTTTGGCATGATCCTTGGATATCTAGCGTGCCACTAAAAACTGAATTCAATGAGCTCTATGAAAATTGTAATTTTAAGAATGCACGTATCATAGATGTTTATAGGGCTGATCTTCACCCACCGTGGGTGTTTTCCTTCGATAACATTTTAGAAGAAGACTTGTTAAGACAATTAGCTCTACTTAAAGCAAAGTTAGATTTGTATAACTTAGATGAGCATGGGGATTCTCTAAGTTGGAGTTTAGATAAGAAATCAGTCTTCACGGTCAATTCTATGTATAATTTTATTAACTTTTCTGGAGTTTCTACATATCCTTTTAAATTTCTATGGAAGTCAAATGCTCCCCCCAAAGCCAAGTTTCTTATGTGGTTGATCCTTCACAAGAAGCTTAATACGATTGAGCAGTTGAAAAGAAAGAATATCATATTCGATAGCAAATGTACTTTTTGTCATATTGGTGAGGAGCACGTCGATCATTTATTCTTTTCATGTAATTTTACATTTTATATTTTTAACACGATTCTAAAAAATTTTACATTTGTTGGTTTCAATGTTTTAAATGATTGTACTGAGTATTGGAATTGTATTAGATTAAGGTTTAATATTAGGCAGAGATATATATATTGGATTCCTTAATAGTAATTTCGGGGTGGTTTATTTGGTTAGAAAGAAATCAGAGATTATTTCATCTTAAGTTTGACTCTTCTGATAATTTAATAATTAGTATTGTGAAATTTAGTCTGGATTGGATGTCTAACTCACATTATAAGCTTTTTGGTTATTTACGATTTGACTGTTTTCTGCTTAAGGTAAGATCAAATCTGTGTTTGTTTATTAGATTCTCTAGATATTTTAGATTTAATAGATTTCGTCTCTGCTAATCTTTTGTTAGTTATTAGTATTTACCCTACATGTTATCAAGCTTTCTCCTTCTTTTTTATGGTATATATGATTATATGCTTATATATATATACATGTTAATATACATATAAGTATAATCATTTATACTAATATGTATACTTATACATACATATATAAGATATAGGTATATACTCATATATACTTGTTTGTTACTGATGATTTTTCTTAGTATTTCAGGTTACAGGTTATGGACTTAGCCCGGGAGCTTATGAGACTATGAGAGTGCAGTCTAGATCGGGATTTATTGATTGTTTAGTCTTATATATTTCAGTGTTGATGTGATGTGGTTGTAGGAGTATGATTAGCCCTATTGTCTTTTATTTAGTTTGCCATATTGTAAGGAAATAGATATACCCAATATCGGGTGGTGGCCTTGCCGGAACTCGAGATTGTGGTATGATGGGTGGTGGCCTTGCCGGAACTCATCTATCTATCATTCCTTACTTTCTTTTGGCATTCTTGTTTGGGTCAGTGGTTGGATATTGTACCCTGTTTTTTCCTTTATATATATATATATATGTGTGCTCTCTTCCTATAGGAGGATCACACATTATTGCGTTTTCAAAAAACATTTAGAAATGTTACCAAAAGTGCTGCTGTTAAAAATAGCCATTTAAAAATTTAAATCGATATTCATAAATTGTCGTATCGTAGCGCATTCTATTCACTCCATATAACGATATAAATATAAATCGTTCAAATTTTTCACTAATGGATTTATATTTTCATTTCAATTCCAAAACATCGCTATCTCAAAAACCACTATTATAATCTTTATATCTAATTAATTTGAATACTTAATCAATATATTTCCCTAAACTCATTACATATAACTGTTAAAATCATGTTAAATACATGATTCAAATCTTATTCCAAAACCGTCTCATGTTATACGAATATCGTTTATTCAATTTTACAGTTCAAACTAAATTTCCAATTATGATTTAATATATTTCTCCCAATTTGCTCAATCATTTCAAAATTTAATGGATAATCATTATAAATAATAAGATCAACTGCTTATAGAAAGTAAATGTTAGAATATATATAACTCAAATCAATTTTCGAAATAAATTTCAATTCAAAGGTTAATAACTTATAAATAGTTGAAAATATTTTCTAAACAATCTTCATTTTACGAATATCAATTGTAATTATCTAAATTCCCAAACAGTTTTGATATCGAAATTCAAACCTTAAATTATAAATATTATTTAATAATTATATAATAAAATCATATATATATATATAGGAAGGAGATTTAAAATCAATCACTGATAATTTCCACAACGACGGTGTGTGTTGTAATATCATGCAATTATAATCATCCAAATAAATCGATTATATGATCAAATGGACATGTTCTTTATAATCACAACCAATAAACAAACATTTCAATTGTGCACAAGCGTCACGGTCAATAACGCTTATCAGTGTTCAGTGTATTATCTATGAACAATCATTCAAACATCAACATTCATCACACAATTATCATTGACTAATTATAATTAATCTCGGCTAATCATAATGAACTAATTTAAACAAATATTTAAATTAGAAGTTCTCACCATGCTAGCTCCAACATCTCCATTACCAGGACGAACAAGCCAACGAACACTACCACTGCTCCTCGTACTGCTTTCAATCCACTCTTATCAGCAGCTGGTAATTTTTCGGCTGATTTTATATATAAAATTCAATTAACAATTATCTTCGTTATATTTATATACAACGACTTTTATTTATTATTATTATTATTTATAAATTTTGCTTAACTAAAATTATCAATATAATGTTCCGGTATGTTCTATTTTTCGATACGGTTCTATGGACCCAACAGTGAGTAAATCGGATTTAAAACGGACGAGTTATTGATTTTAGAAGTCTTAACTATTTAAACTTTAAATTGAAACCATACCCAAGGTTTTTAGGCCCAAAGCCCACCCGTATGTCACATTTAAAATCCAGCCTGCACTTTGTTCTTCTTCTCCTCCCTTCTTCTTGCGTGACAACTCCTGGAACCCATCCTTATGTGCACGGCGTGCACGTGCACCACCTCAAAACTCCACCGATCATCAATCCGAGACCACACGCAGACTTCTCTTCGTTTCCTCTCCCAACCGCGCCCCATCACCCAAACTTCGGCCGCCTTAGATAAAATTCGATCACTACCTGAAACAAAAACCTGCTACAGACAATTGCGTGAATCCCCATGTCGCACCCTTTACTTTTGCACTGGACTTCGCCAATTTCTTCTACATGAAAGCTCTCTCCATCCTCATCACAACACCACTCAACAATTCTCTTATCGCTGCTTCCATCTCCTTCGAACTCTAAACCTAATTTTGAACAATTCCGATCATCAACGCGGAATCAAACCAAATTCGCACCAAAAATACTACATTCCTCGCTGATCGCAATGGTGCTGACGGCGTCGATCCATTCTTCTCGGATTGAGAGATTTTATTTTTCGAACATCTCTACACCAATTTCCCATTTTACTGTAAATCAGAGATAACTCTCGATAATCCATGAAACTTCAATCCGTTAATTTCTAAAAATAGGCAACGATGATCCAGAGAATTTCTGCATATATTATCTCAGCTAAAACTGAACGGATCAAGAGATATGGATTTTTGAATGGATAGAAATGTGAATTTTCATTTACAGTAAATGAAATAGAGGACTTCAAGAAGAAGAAATAGGATTTGTACATGAGATTGTGTCTGATGCTGAGGGATATTGATGTTTATATAGGCTCTAAAAAGGGCAATTTACTCATTTAGTTAAGGGACACATGGCTCTCTTTAAGATATCTACTACATGCATAATGACAACTAAATGGACTCATATCCATCCTTATCCTAAGGCCTTTTTTAAAATTAATTTATCTTAGTAACACTTTTGTAACACCTATAAATGTAACCATCTTATTACCAAATGTTTATAAAATATAACTTATTAATATTTTAAAATATTTATCTATATAATTTATCAAATATGTAATTTACCCAAATTTATATTAACAAATGGTTTTAAAAAAAATACTTAAAAATCCTTATAAAATCCTGATAAACATCATTATAATTTATCTAAGTAATAAAATAATAATCATTCTTGAAAAATCTTAAAAATAAATTATTCCTTAACAAATTTATATTTTACAATTCAATATTATCAAAATCAGAGAATATCATTACTTAACATAAAATCTTATAAATTGAATATAATTTTTTAAAATAAGTTTTTCTTATACAAAATCATATAAAATAAAACAAGTTACTTATTCAAAATTAAATTCATATTCAAACCTTATAAAAATCAATTTATATTTAGAAAATCCAAATATATATAATAAAAATCCAAATCAAATTTAGTTAAATTTCTAGGATGTTACACTGAAGCTGGCGAGCTCTCGGATGCGGTAGGGTCGGTACACACATACTATAGTGGATTAATTATTCCTGAACAATACGTTTCCCGATCCTATCGGGCCAATTGTTACACTGAAGCTGGCGAGCCCTCGGATGCGGTAGGGTCGGTACACACATACTTTAGTGGATTAATTATTCCTGAACAATATGTTTCCCGATCCTATCGGGCCTATCGCTTGGCCAGTAGTGACCAATATCTGAGGCGCCTCATTCCATCATCCACATAAGTAAAAATGTCTGGGCTCTATACCATGACACCACTTCTAGCTAGAAAGAAACGCAAGTTCTCCCTACTGTCACGATCCCGTTTTCGACTCATACCAGGTGTGAGGCTCGCGAAGTAATGCTATACACAAAGCTATGCTAATTAAAGTTGTTCTTTGATCATCAACCACAAGGCTCTGCTTTTCAACAAAAGCCTTGATCATTTGCATATTGGCATGCCACACTGACAATTCACACCATACAACTGATGTCTATCAATATATAACCTCTAAGCTCGTACGTCACAGAGAAGGGTGTTAAGCAAGAGAATAAATTCTCTGCCACCAAAAAGATATATATTTTAGTAGAAATCAATTAGCATAGAATGAAATCCAATGTCAGACGCACATCCATTTGCAAGTCTGTTCTAGGTTTGAACGAACCGGAGGCACCTTAATCCTCGTCCCTTATGTCCAATACAGAAGAGAGGTCCTCGCATATCCATCGATCTCCAAGTACGTCTGAACGATCACCACTTATTACCTTGTCTTGGGTATACAGCCCAATCAAGACATCAGTAATCACCCAAACAATGTGAAGACGTCGACTTTTGGTTGTCGTATTACTTATTTAGAATGGGTTAAACCCGGTCTTTCCGAATAACTCTTGTATTTTATAATCAATAATAAAGTGCTATGAAAACACATCATACACCTCATTCCAATTCAGATTATTCTTTTTGTAAAATATTCACATTGTTAGGGAAAGGTTCCCATTAATTTTATCAAAGATAAATTCTTTAATCTTCCTTTTGATATCAATTTCAAAAGATTTTGTTAACTAGTCAGGATTATCGAATCATACCGCAATAATCATTTATTATTTTCCAATCCCAACATGTTCACCCTTTGGAGCAAAAATGGTAGCAATCCATATCTAAATACTCATTGTGTACTGAATAAAATTAATTACCCTTTTTATGTTCAAATCTAATTAAAGATTTAACTATCGTCTGGAGTAAAACTGGTAGTACTCCATTCTCGATCACTTTATGAATTCGATAAATTTGTTTATCTCTTTCTCATTTTAATCTAATTAAAGATTCATTAAAACTCTAGTTTAGCTTTAATCTCAAAAATCATTACTTAATGATTATTCAAATTTAAGAAATTAATCTTATTTTTAATTGGGTTAAAGAACTAATGTCATTTAAAACACAGTTCACAATAAACCCAAAATCATCTTGCATTAAATATGGAATCTTCACAGAAATCAGATCAATATATAATCGATATAAATTTCCTTATCAGGCTAATAATATAAATGGAATAGCAACAATGCCTTTCAAATTCCATATATAGTAACAGCCTTCTTTTACAGAAGCTCATCTCCATTATTATTAAATCGAATTCCCTTCAATTCCAATTTATTATATTAAATTGGAAAACTTTACATTGGAAAATTTCCATTAAATGTTAATAAAAAGATTTAAAAATTCCAAAGTATATTTTCACTGTTAATTGGGTTAAAGAATGAATGTTTTTTAAAACGCAGTTCACGATAAACCCACAATCAACTTTCAATTCAATTCTAATTAAATATTAATTAGTTGTTAAACTCCTCTAAATCTTAATTAAAAGATTTATTCTTTTCTCAACTGGGTTTAAGAACAATGTTAATTAAGACACCATTCACAACAACCCAAAATCAAATTTATTTTATTCAATTCCAATTAAATATCAATTAATTGGAAAACTTCATTAAATATTAATTTAAAGATTTATTCTTTTCTTATTGGGGTTTAAGAACAGTGTTATTGAAGACACCATTCACGACAAACCCAAAATCCAATTTGACATTAAATAAAAGTTTCTGAATAGAAAATATATCGGCTTATATTCAATATCAAATTCTGAAATCAACAAATATCGTGTTGGGAATAACGATATTTATATCTTCCAAGTTCCCATAATAATATCTATTTAATCACGGAATCCAATATCGAAATATTCCGAAGATTATTTCTTCTCAAATCCATTCCAATTCATACGTTGGAAAATTTGTTTATATTAAAACCATTGCAGATCCAATTTATTATTTCTAAAATAATTGGATTATTATTCTAGTTAATAACTAATTCATTTCGATAAAAATATATTTTTATCTTTTCAAACCTAGATTTTTTCATCCAAAATCTTTCCAAATTATTAATTATGATTTTACATAATTTTTCCATATTTTTGATAATTTTATCAAGGCCCGTACAGTCGGTTTCCAATAACGGCCACCGAACTGCGTCCATAGCGACCTTTTCTGAAATTGATTTGGACATAATTCCAAATCTAACCATTAGATTTTTAATCCCTTATATTCTTTGGAAAGCACTTTTCGATACGAACTCGAGGTTCTGGTTTTAGGAGAATCCGACGGTCGGATCTCCCGTTACAGCAATTTGAAGTTAATGGTCAAAATTCGCAAACGGTCGCTGTGCAGCGCGTTCTATTTTGGCCATTATATATATATATATATATATGTACATATATATATATATATATATATATTATGCATAATTCATCGACTTCCATTTAAAATGTATTTTATAAATCGTTTATATATTCGTCTTAAAACGATTGCAACTTCATTTTCAATTTTAAATCAAAATTGAATATTCTGTATCTTTATCATATTAAAATGATAATATTTTCAAAATATTAAATTTTGAAATCGTTTCTTTTCGATATTCATTATAAAATGAATAACTCGATCGATAAACCCGTTCGGGTAAAAAGGGCGCTGAACTACATAACTATTTTTTTGTTCAAACAATTTATTCAACACAAGAATTTTTTATACGGTTTATACATTCAATAAAAATGATATTTTTATTGTTCAAAAATTTTATTCAACACATAAATATTTTTATATAGTTTATACATTCAATAAAAATGATATTTTTATTATTCAAAAATTTTATTCAACACATAAATATTTTATTCACTTCATTAACATGTTAAAAATAATACTTTTATCTAACAAAAATATTTTAACATATGATTCTTTTTCTTCTTTATTTACATGTTAAAGATGACATTTTTTTAACTAACAAAAATTTATTTTAACATATGCTTCTTTTATTCTTCATTAACATGTTAAAGATGACATTTTTTATCTAACAAAAAAATGTATTTTAACACATGATTCTTTTATTCTTCATTAACATGTTAAAGATGACATTTTTTATCTAACAAAAACGTATTCTGACATATTATTCTTTTATTGGTTTATAAATACAATTAAAATGTGATTTTTATTGTTAAAACATTTTATTTTAAAATATTCTTTATTTTAAAAGATTCTTTATTTTAAAAATGTTCTTTATTTCTGGATCGGAATGCGACTCAATCAATTACCATATAATTTCAGTTATATGGATTTCATACATCGCATGTATTCAACAATGATGATAAATAATCACTAAACAGTCCACTAACATCCAAAGTGAAATTTACAACTGTGTGAGCATTAAAATAAATAAATAACGCTCATCATAGTCTGTCGATCCATCGATTGACATATAATTAAATTCAGGGGAGATGTGAATAAATTATCATCCCTAGACCCGTGTGGGGTTTTCAAACAACAACAGTTTATTTAAATAAATTATTGGTTAACAAATTTAACCAATTTTAATTCGGTTTGAATTATTTCCTATTTAACCAATTTTCACTGTCTAAATTATAAATGGATATTTATAATTTAATTCCAACTACCACTTTAATGACAACACTTTTTTTTATACGTTAAACATTTCAACATCATAAACAACATACAATACAGTCAATTTAAAATGTCCATGGTCCGTGGACGAGGGAGGTGAACTAACAGGCACCGTATACAATTTATAGTGATTAAAACTGATGGAAATCTACACTGGCAATTTTATATATTTTTATACATGAATATAATGACATGATAAAATATAATTTTGAGTGCGAAGGGGTTCTCACCTTCGTTTCCACTCTGTCATTCATTATTTGAAGATTTCAGTTCTATTTGGATTTGAATTTGTCTTAAATTCAGATTTTCTCCATTTTGATTCTAGTCAGTTCCATGTTGAAGTGCTCGTCGAGACGAGTCCAACACATTTTGAATCGTCGGATTTGGACCTCGTATGAAAAAGATATGGGATTATTTGCATTAATTACAATTTGAGAAAAATAAAAGTATAATTAATTAAATTAATTACATTAATAACCCTCTCTTCATCGTTTTAATTTCCTGAACCCGCTCACGAAACCCAACTTTGGAAACTAGGGTCTGATAATCCCACCACGTCGCGCCGGCCCACGATCGAACCTGACCACCCTGAAGCCCCTTGCGACGCCACCCAACGCCCACCCCCATGTGAAGTTCGACACCCCCGACATCGCAAAAAGTGGCTGCGAACGAGCCATGTCTAAGAGGGAATTTCGAGCAATTCACTAATCTAAACCAGATCTTGGCCGTTGATTACATAAATCATAGGGTGCTCTTCAAATTGCTTCAGGGAATTTTCGAAAATATAATCTGGATGGAGAGATCGGAGGTGATTCTTTTTGGATGATTCTACGCGTCCATTTCTGAGTGACGGCGGGTTTAGATTAGGGCAAGGGTTTGGATTCTGTAACACCCCGTGTTTTCTGTAAACATTAAAGAATAAATAATTAATTTCAAGTTTAAGAATTAAGGGAAATGGATTTCGTCTTTGCGTTCGTCTCGGAATTCTTCTTAAGATAGAGTCCGAGTTTGCGTAAATCGGACTTCGTATGAAGAAGTTATGGCCCTAGGAACTTTCAGAAATTATATAGGACAATTCAGAAAATTAAATACCAAGGCAGGTCGACCTCCCTATATACAGGTCGACCTGGAGGTCGACCAGGGGGTCGACCTCCCTATATATAGGTCGACCTAGGGGTCGACCTACCCCTCCCCCCCCTCCGGCAGATCTGAAAAGATGACGAATTCTGACTCCCTGCTGAGTCATTAGGGCTGAGGTGTTATCCTATCTTGACTGGATGGTCTTGATTGCTTCTAGGGTTAATCTAACGGCTCTAAATTAATTAAACCTCTATAAAAGCAACCTAACTCTCAACCCTAAATCACAAATATTCATACCAAGAGCCGCCATGCCGTCAATGGTGAACCTAGAATAGTCGTCATCTCTTTCAACTCAAAGGCAAGATAGAAGCTACATCAAAATCAAATTAAATCTAATCTAATTCAACTAAGAGAATTCAATGATCTACATCAAAGGCGAGCAACTCAGTTTCAGAATACAGATCCCAAAACTCAAGAATTCCTTTTTTGTTGTAAGTATAGTTATCTTTCAGATGTGAATAAATTAAAGACATGGTTTGTAATGAATTGTAAAATAGAATTGTATCAAGTTGTATGTGATGCTGATTCATGTCTATTCTATCATATATGCCTATAAACTATTGTGGTCTATCGAACCTATCATGTTATGTGGAAATTGGTGAATAAACCTATGATGTTGTATAGGAATTTGGGAATGAAATTATCCTATGTAAGTTTGTGATATTATGATACATACAAGTTTTAGGCTAAGTCATGCCGTTTATGTCTGATTTGTTTAGATCCATTATGCATACATGTTTAGATCTACAACCTTGATGATATTATGACACATACAAGTTTTAGGCTAAGTCATGTCATTTATGCCTAATTGTTTAGAGCCATTATGCATACATGTTTAGAACTACGACCTTATATGTTAGATCTACAACTTTATATGTTAGATCCACATGTCTTTATGTTAGATCTATGTTAACTTGATTCAATCCCTATGCAAGTTCACCACTACATGCCAAGTTTAATTTGTATAGTCACATGCTTGTGGTTCATGTTGCATAAAACTAATTTGCAAGTTCATAATTAAAATTATATTGTTCTATGTCAAAATTCATGTGACACATGTGTAGTTAGATCCATACTCTTGTATGATGTTGGAATATTGCAAAGTTCCTCTTTTCCCCTTTTTGTTTTATAAGTTAGGCTAAAATACCGAGCCTAACATCCTATGTAATTTTGCGAACGTACAACGGGCGTAATGTTGGGGAAACTTGAAATTACATGTAATTGGCATGTTTGGCATAATCATGATAAATGGCATGAAAATGGTATAATTTTTATACTTAAAATTATGAACTTGATTTAGAGGGAAAGTGGGCCATGACAATAAATTGTTGGCAAATTTACATATAAACATAAAAGGATAAACTTGTAAATTTAGAAGAAGACGAATATGCCTAACCCGAGGTTAGATTGAGTTACGGTATAAGACTGCCTGACAAATCCAGCAACCGTAAAAATATCTATCTAATGTGAGTGGTTAGTGCATGGATCCCAATAGAACCCGAGGTTAGACTGAGTTGTGGTGTAAAACTGCCCGGAACCGACCGGCACATCCAGTGACCACAACAATACCTGTCTAATGTGAGTGGTTGGTGCTTTAATGAAATGAATTAAAGCTAAGTCAGGAATGGTAAGGTTAATTCAATTAAGGAAACACTTAACCAATTCAACATGTTAACTAGACAAGTGGGTGAGGTTAAGTAAACTTAGAACACTTAACCGTTATAACTTGTTAATTAGACAAGTGGGAGCAGTTAAGTAAATTTAGAAACACTTAACCAATATAACAAGATGAATGATTAGGGTTAAGTTAGCAGGAAACACTTAATCAGTATAGCGTGATGAATGGGTAGGGTTAAGTAATTTAGAAACACATAACCAATATAACAAGGTGAATGATTAGGGTTAAGTTAATAGGAAACACTTAACCAGTATAGCATGATGAATGGGTAGGGTTAAGTAATAAGAAACACTTAACCAATATAACTTGATTTATGGAAAGGTTAAGTTAAAATAAGAGGGCAACACTTAATCAATATAACTTGATTTGTAGTAGGGTTAAGTTAACACAAAAAGGCAACACTTAACCAAAGTAACATGACACATAGGTGGGTTAAGTTAATTTGAATTGATTGATGACACTTAACCAATACAACAGGATGAATACGTGGGGTTAAGTTAACACTTGACCAATATAACTTGATGAACGAACGGGGTTAAGTTAATGGGAAACACTTAACTGATCCAACATGATAAGTAAGGAGGGACAAGTTAATAAGAAACGCTTAACCAACATGACATGATGAATGAGTGGGTTAAGTTAACATGAACGGACAACACTTAACCAATATAACGTAACGTGTGGGAGGGTTAAGTACATATCGGGTTGGTGGGTAATATTAGTACATACAGGCCTACAAACTTAACCATTAAATAAACCTGCTTGAATCGGTGGAAGGGTTAAGTACATATCGGGTTGGTGGGTAATATTAGTAGATATAGACCCACAAAACTTAACCATTAATTAAACATGCTCGAATCAGTGGAAGGGTTAAGTACATATTGGGTTGGTGGGTAATATTAGTAAATATAGACCCACAAACTTAACCGTTAAGTAAACATGCTATAATCGGTGGGAGGGTTAAGTACATCTCATATAGGTGGGTAATATTTGTATATATAGGCCCACAAACTTAACCAATAAGAAACCCTAGTAACGGGGACCCATTTCAGCAGTAACCCACATAGATGTATCATGGTACCCTGAAAACTAGGCAGGGTGGGGCACGATTACAGGGCTGATTGTAAGCGGTTAAAGCAGCGGCAGGGGATACGTCAGTGTAGGTTCCGACGGTTTACGGGCGTGCACGTATTCCAGAGTGGGAAAAAGCAGGCACTGGGTACCAGTAGTTATACACTGTGCATCTTGAATCGTGTCGGGTCGCTATCATAAGGATTGATACACCTTATGGTGGGACCAGCACAGGGTATCTACATGCAAGAGAGGGCCGATTGACACAGCCACATGGAACATGAATAAGTAGGGAGCCGATCGATAGGGTTGTAAGGGTACATCTAACATGTTCATGGCAATTAGGCTGGTTGAGGTGGAATCCTCACGATAGATGTACACTTGAAGGCTACCACAATTACGGGGATTGGGATCACGTTGTAATATTACCATTTTATACAGATTACTAGTTGGTATCAACCTAGTTAGGCGGTGCAGAGACATAGAAATCAGATTAATAGAGTAGTAGCGAAGCAGAGAAAAAGTAGGAGCGCATTCAGTTCTCCTTGCACTTATCTTGTCTTTAGTTACCTTGTTTTATGGTATTGCCCTATTTTCAGTTTATTCATGTCATGATCCTTTATCTTGTTTGCATGCTGAAAGATCACTAGACTTACCAGACTTATATCTGACCTAGTTTGTTTTTCTCCTCTTTTCTTTCGTCCCCCCCCCCTAAGGTAGCCAGGGAGGGAATAGCTCAGCTTAGCCTGGACCGCTTCTCTTTCCGAGCTTGAAGATTAGTTGGTGTATTGCTCTGAACTCTCTTTCCTACTGCTATGGTTGGCTTATGCTTTATTGGGGAATATCATTGTTATTTTGTGCTTCTTTTACACTTGGAAGTGATTAAATCAAGACAAAAGTTCTATGTATTACTTTAAGTATGATTTGAGAAAATTTTGTAAAAGCTTGACTGATTTAAGTTGTTAATAAAATGACTTTATTTTCCGCTGCTTTATTTGTCTGTCTTGTAATTTATCTGCATCTTTTACCTAAAATGCTCCACCAAAGTTAAGGCATTACCTTTGTGAGTGACCTTAACAGAGGTGGGGTGTTTCAGATTCTTGGGGGTATTTATAACATATGATTTTATATTATTTATTATTTATTTCGCTTTAAAACTCAAAATCATCACGAACTCCAAATCAAACCCAACGAATATCGCCCTTAGCTAAATACCCCCATTTCGGACACAATGGAATATGTTTTGTAAGACAACTCTACAGTTTCGATCAGTTTTTCTTTAAATTTAAATATAAATCAATATATATTGAATTTTAAAAGTACATTTTAATTTACCGGGGCCGCATACTGACTCCAAAAATTACAGAAAAATTATATCTATCTTTGTTTTGACGATACGGTCCTAACAAAATTAATTTTATCGAATTTGGAGATCGTTTGAAAAATGGCCATTTTCCGGTCGATCCAATTCAACTAAAATTGAAAAAACACGTTTTCTTTCGCTACGCTCACATATTAATTCCAAAAATTATGAAAATTGGAATCTAGCAATAATTTGACATTCTAGATCCAACAAAAGTGGTTTCATTGAAAACGGAGGTCGTTTGCAAAATGGATATTTTTAAGGGCTATATATTATATTAATATATATATATAAATTCCATAGCGACTATTAATTTTTTTAAACTGGACATAACTTTCAACTTATATTATGAAATCAGGATTTTTCACATTCGTTAGAAATATATAATTAAATAGATTCAAATATTTCTGGTTTTACTGAAATCCAATTTATTTTGTATCATATACATTCGGTTAAAGTTCAAAATCAAATTTTCAAACTACCGCGCCATTTCAGGCTCGTTATATAATTAAATAAATTTTTGCGTTCTAATTCTATTCAAAATAAATTTCTAGTCGTTTTTATTTAAGATAAATCATTTTAAATATTCAAAATTCATTAAAATAGCTCAAATAAAATTTTTAAATTGGTTCTTAAAATCCAGGTTGTTACATATATAGCATGAAAAGTTTTTATCTAGGATTATTAATCAAATACATAACATATTTACATTGCTTTGATTAACTTGAATTGACTTGTTTGGCTTGGTCGAATTGATTGAATTGACTAACTTGATTGAATTGATTGACTTATTTGGTTTGTTTGACTTGAATAACTTGATTAACTTACTTGACATGGTTAAATTTCATTAGTGGTTGATAGGAGTTTTATAAGTTTTAGGATAAAAAGAAGTACAAGAAATGCTTGTTTTATGTTAGAATTGATTGACTGTTTGGATTAAATTGCTTTGCTTATATCATAATAGAGTTAATTCTTAGTCTAGATTAAAGTTTTAAGAGAATTAGAGTTTAGGATAGGTTTAGTCTTGTATTAGATTAAGGGGGAATTTTAGATTTTTTAAGGATTAGTTGAACGTTCTTGTTGACACGCTTTTCTTTCAAAGATGTCACACGTCAAGTATTTGGTGAGCGACGCGCTCAAGCGTCAAAAAGTACAAAGCAGTTGGGTCGAAGTCGCGTCGCAAACGCAAGGAGACCCAAAGCCTTTATCATGTAACGACCCGAATTTTTGGTCAATTGATTTTAATATTTAATATGGTTTTAAATATTGAGTTGATAATATAAATCGATTTTTATATTGAGTATCGAGTTAATAATCGAAATACGATTTATTTTGAATATATATAATCATTGTAATACTGAAAACAGCTAACAATTTAATTCAGAGTTAAATCTGAATTGAAACAAATCCAATTGATCAATATAAATTTTAATTGAATATAAATGATAATAATAATTTATTATCGAGAAATTAATTGTTTTGAATTTAAATTTATATCAATTCAAATTAATAACTTCTCCATACAATCAAATAGGGCTTGGAAACTTGTTCCAGTGTATTCAGAATAGTGGTATAACCCCAAGGATGTCAGTTGTTGCGTTTAAATAGGAGTTCGACAATACGCGATATTTTAAAAGGGTCAAAATCACCTCAGTTCAAATCAATATATATATATATATTTAATAAATATTTTCCTTCCTTCCTAAGTTAAATACACTGCAAATCTACCCTAGCCTATAACCTCTTCTTTCATTTCACATACGAGATGTCTCCCTCCTTCAACACTAAATAAAACAATGATTTAATGGTATTGTACTTATTGTTCCTCATTCACAATAATAAATAAACATACCGCTCTCGTATTTCTTCCTTTCAATAACTCGAAATCACTTAATCCTTTCCCTTTACTTTTCTTGCCAGTAAAATCGCGAAATCAAAAGCACCATGAGACTAAAAAAACAATCGACATCAAAATCGATTTTGAATCCAAGGCGAAGGATCGCGAACAAAGAAGAGGTACGTACAGGATTCTGGGAGTCGCGATTTGGGGATTCAATTTTGTCACCGTCAGCCTGGGGTTGTGACATCGATTCTGGCGTTGCTTCTGGGTTCGCGAAGATGAAGCGTTCGAGTGGAAAGAAGGCGCTCACGTTTACAAAGGAGGCGCTCGCGTTTACAGTGGAGGACGGAGCTATCTGTTGGAGCTGCGAGGCCTTCCTGGGAGGATCGTCAGCAAAATGCGAAGGTCGGCAGGAGTGGTGACGCAATGAATGAGGGGGTCGCAACTTCAAAGAATGAGGGACTGGGCGAGTTGATGACTGAGGGACGGTTGTACAGTTAAATGGAGAGATGCAGCTATATAGAAAACGTTACAATTTCAGTTATAGAACTATAAGTTGGAGGAGCTAGTTGTGACAGTAACGAGTTACAATTTCAGGTTAAGTTGAGATTGGTGATTTGGTTTCTAAGAGTAGCTTCAAGTGCTCGTTGTTTTCAAACTGAAAGAGAATTAAAGGTAAGATAATTAATGTTTACTTAATTAACTTATTAATAATGGTTACTTTTAATATTGTTACTGGACGATGTTTCAGAGTTCAAACATACAAATGTATTTAATCATGCTTTTGGGTTCTGAATACACATAGCAAATAAATCGATTTCGGATAAAAACAGTGGCACATTTTTAGTATACACAGATTGCATACAAATAATGTTTTTGCTTTTAAATGGTTTCAAGTAATTGAAGCAACCCATTACTTCCCCGTGAAGGAAAGAGCGGATACTTTGAGAACAACACACAAATGAACGCAGACAGAAGAACATTTCATTGTTATTACAACAATTCCATCAGATACAAGAATATACAAAGTATAAATAAATAAATTACATTCGATAAATATCAGAGATTACAATAAATTACATAGCAACGGAAAATAATACAAAGCACAACTGAAGGTGATATATGGATACAGAGCTTTCCGGATATCATTCTAGTTGTAAACCAGGATCCTGTGAATATAAATCTGCAAAACCAAAACTACTAGCTGCCCGTGTCAAAAATAAGGGCACCCAGAGTTTAGGTTAAAACAATAAACTCCAGGTCAGTCATGTGACTGGTGGGAGAACTAAAACAGTTATTTAAAGCTTTACTTTAAAAGAGAGTAATTCAAGGGACCACGCCGTATAACACGGAACATGTTTCCTCCCAAGAATACCAGTGCTTAGAATAAACAACGCAATGCTTTTACGAAAAATGAAGCTATTATAAGACCCAGGTCCCATCACACAATGCAACGCAAGCCGGAGGATAGGGTTTTACCTTATAACAGCCAAACATGCTTGGTACGTTTAAAACAAATCATTTGATACTATAATAAGTGTATAGTTTCAAAATAATTTCCATCATAAATATAAATCATAGACGGCATAAGTGCCCCATACCACTATGTCGCCATACTAAGCTCTACAAATAAAGCCGAAATACACGTATTGGAAATTGGAATTCCGTCATGAGTCGAGGCAAGGGGCAAGCTCCTCTCCGCTTCGAGACACTCTAGCGAATGCCTCGGGACTACACACTCTGGGTAACCCCTGGATCTTCAGGGTCGGTCCTCTCTTACGTTTGAGGATTAATTATTCCTGAACACGCGTTTCCCGGTCCTAACAGACCTAAAATCGAGGCGCCTCATCCAACAACCACATAGGTTAAAAGTATATAAATGTCAGGGATGGTAAGTCACTGACACCACCAAAGCTAGAAAGAAACGTCGTGCTCTCCCTGTAGTCCTTATCCCGTTTTTGACTCATACCGAGGTGTGAGGCTCGCGAATTCACGTTATACACAAAGCTACGCCACAAAGGCTGTGCTTTGATCATCAACCACAAGACTTTTCTTTTCAACATAAGCCTTGATCCATGCAACTCAGCATGCCACACAGGCAATTCATGCCATGCGATTGATATCTATAGATATATAACCTCTAAGCTCGTACGTCTCAGAGAAGGGCGTTAAGCAAGAGAATAAATTCTCCGCCGCCAAATAGATATATATTTAACAGAAATCAATCAACACAGAATAAAACCCAATGTCAGAAACACAATCCATTTACAAGTTCGTTCTGGGCCTGAACAAAACCGTAGGCACTTTCCTCGCATATCCATCGATCTCCAAGTACGTCTGGACGACCACCAACTGATTCCCTCATCTTGGGTGTACAGCCCAATCAAGATCATCAGTAATCACCCAGACGATGTGAAGACTTCCGGTCTTCAACCACCGTCTTCATCTTCGACATATCGTCGGATCGGTTATTCAGAATGGGTATAAACCCGGCCTTTCCGAAGAACCCGCGTATATTAAAAACAAATGTTACACAAACACAACATACGCCTCATTCCAATTCATTAGTCAATAACCGTAAATCAGTAAGAGAGCAACTCCCCAAATATTAACCCCGAAGGCCGAAATCAACATCAGATTAATATCCAGGAAACCATTCTTCTTAACTAACCTACAGCTAGTTTCTAAATTTCAATTCTTAGGGAAAGGTTCCCATTAATTTTATCAAAGATAAATTCTTTAAAATTTATTCTTTAATCTTCCATTGGATGTCATATCAAACCAAATTATGGTTTTCCAAACTAGTCGAGATTAGCGAACAACACCGAAGTAATTATTTATTTTATTTCCCAATCCCAACCTATTCATACCATGAAGCAAAACTGGTAATACTCCATATCTAACACCACGGTGTTATCGGTAAAATTAATTACCATTTCACGTTCAAATCTAATTAAAGATTTAACTATCGCTCTGAAGCAAAACTGGTGGTACTCCATTCTCGCT
Organism: Allium sativum; assembly: GCA_030737875.1. NCBI lineage: Eukaryota > Viridiplantae > Streptophyta > Magnoliopsida > Asparagales > Amaryllidaceae > Allium > Allium sativum. The sequence continues at coordinate 888,165,774 of CM060916.1, read as the reverse complement.
CATTTGCCAAATTTGATAATTTAGATTATCAATTCACATTTCAATCTAATTGCAGATTCATTAAAACTCCCTTTACTGGGTTAAAGAACTAATGTGAAAACCCGTAACTTCCCCGTAAAGGAAAGCGTCGGATAGTTCGAGAACAAGCCACAACAGAACACAAACAGAAGAACATTTCATTGCTTATTACAACAATGCATCAGATTACAAGAATATACAGAGTATAAATGAATATTACACAGAAATATCAGAGATTTAAATTACATTTAAATACATAGCAGCGGAAAAATAATACAATACACAACTAGAATGAGATATACGGATACAAAGCTTTCCGGATATCGTTCCAGCTGTAAACCAGGATCCTGTGAATATAAATCTGCAAAACCAAAACTACTAGCTGCCCGTGTGGAAAATAGGGGCACCCAGAGTTTAGTTAAAACAATAAACTCCAGGACAGTCATGTGACTGGTGTGAGAACTAAAACAGTTAATCTTTATTTTTAAAGTTAGGTAAATCAAGGGACCACGCCGTATAACACGGAACGGGTTTCCTCCCAAGAACACCAGTGCATGAAACAAATAGCGCAATGCTAAATAAAGAAAAATGAAGCTATTATAAGACCCAGGTCCCATCACACAATGCAACGCAGCCGAGGATAGGGTTTTCCCTTATAATAGCCAAACATGCTTAGTACGTTTAAAACAAATCATTTGATACTACTATAAGTGCATAGTGTATAAAACAACTTCAAATCATAAGTATCAATCATAGGCGGCATGAGCGTCCCATGCCACTATGTCGCCATATATAGGTTTACAAATAAAATCGCAAAGTCACGTATTTGGAAATTGGATTTCCATCTATGAACCGAGGCAAAAGATAGTCCTCAACCGATTAGTGACTCTCTAGCCCGAGCCACAGGACCCAGACTCAGGTGGGCCCTTGGAGCGACAGGGCCGGTACACCGATGTGGATTAAAATGCCTGAACACTGCGTTTCCCCGCCCTTTGGGGCGTAAATGAGCCAACTAAATGACTCCATCGGTTCGAGAACGACCGATCAATCCGAGGCGCCTTGCAATAGCAACAACCACATAAGTCAAACTCGTCAGGGCGTGTAAAACCACTGACGCCACTTCTAATTAGAAAGAAACGCAAGTCCTCCCTGAGGTTCGTCTCCCGTTTTTGGTTCATACCGGGTGTGAAACTCGCGAAGTAAGCGTTACACAAAGCTACGCCACAAAGGCCGTGCTTCGATCATCACCACAAGACTTTGCTTTTCAACAGAAGCCTTGATCATTTGCCACTTAGGCATGCCACACAGGCAATTTACTCCATGCGTTTGATATCCATCAGTATATAACCTCTGAGCTCGTACGTCTCAGAGAAGGGCGTTAAGCAAGGGAATAAATCCTCCGCCGCCAAACAGATTTATATTTAATAGAAATCAACCACACAGACTAAAATCCAATGTCAGACACACAGTCCATTTACAAGTCCGTTCTGGGTCTGAACGAAACCGGAGGCACCTAGTACCCCGCATATCCATCGATCTCCAAGTACGTCTGAACGATCACTAACGGTTTCCATCTTCTTGGGTGTACAGCCCAATCAAGATCATCAGTAATCACCCAAACGACGTGAAGACTTCCGGTCTTCGACCATCGTCTTCATCTTCGACTTATCGTCGTATCGGTTATTCAGAATGGGATAAACCCGGTCTTTCCGAATAACTCGCGTATATTTTAAATAAGTGTTACACAAACACAACATACGCCTCATTCCAATTCATCAGTCACTAACCGCAAATTAATCAAGAGAATAATTCCCCAAATATTAACCCTGAAGGCCGAAACCAACATCAGATCAATATCCAGAAAACCATTCTGCTTAGCTAACCGACAGTTAGTTTCTGATTTCACATTCATAGGGAAAGGTTCCCATTAATTTTATCCAAGATAAATTCCTGAATTTATTCTCTAATCTTCCTTTGAATTTCGATTCAACTAGTCGGAATTAGCGAACCTTACCGAAGTAATCATTGGTTTTAATTTCCCAATCCCAACCTATTTATCTCATGAAGTAAAACTGGTTATACCTCATATCTAACACCACGGTGTTATCGGTAAATTCAATTACCATTTCACGTTTAAATCTAATTAAAGATTTAACTAACGCCTAAAGCAAAACTGGTGATACTCCATTTCGATTATTTCAATCTAATTAAAGATTCATTAAAACTCCACTTAGTTTTAATCGTTAACTGGTTAAAGAATCAGTGTCATTTAAAACACAGTTCACGATAAACCCAAAATCCCATTTAATTAATTATCGGGTTAAAGAACGAGTGTTATTTAAAACACTATCCACGATAAACCCAAAATCAATATCAATTCAATTCCAATTAAATATTATTTAATTGGTACACTTCATTGAATCTAAATAAAAAGATTTAATCTTTTCTCAACTGGGTTCAAGAACAGTGTTAGTGAAGACACCATTCACGACAAACCCAAATCACATTTGATATTCAATACAAGGCTCTGAATAGAAAATATATCGGCTTATATTCAATATCAAATTCTACGATTAACAAATGTCGTATTGGAAATAACGATATAAATATGTATCTTTCAAACTTCCAAAACAACATCCGTATAATCACGAATTCCAACATCGAAATAATCCAAAGACAATTTCGATTCAAATCCATTCCAATATAATTATTGGAAATTCTGGTTATTTTCAAAACCATTTCTAATCCAATTTATTTATTTAAAAATAAATAGAATTATAATTCTAGTTCAAAACTAGTTCATTTCGATAAAATCTATTTTTATCTCTTCAAATATGGAGTTTTTCATCCCAATTCTTTCTAAATCATTTCTTATGATTTTACACAAATTATTACTATTTTTAATAATTTTATCAAGGCCCGTACAGTCGATTTCCATCAATGGCCATCGAACTGCACTTACAGCGACCTTTTTCAAATTTGATTTGGACATAATTCCAAATCCAACCGTTAGATTTAAAATTTCTAATATTCGTTAGAAAGCTCTTTTCGATACGAACCCAACGGTTCCGGTTTCAGGAGAATCCGACGGTCGGATCTCCCGTAATGTCCGTTTGAAATAAATGGTCGAAATTCACGAACTGCCGCGGCGCGGCGCGTTCTATTCAGGCCATTATATTATATATATAATATATATAATATATATATCGTCGATTTCTATTTAAAACGAATTTTATAAATAGTTTTAAATTCGTTTCAAAAGCAATTTCAACTTCCATTTCAATTCAAATCAAAATTGAATTCTTCTTTATAAATTCGTTTTAAAATTCATTTCTATTCAATTCAAATTGCAATACAATTGGAATTCATTTCAATTTTCTTTCAATTCAATTTGAATTCGTTTTATATTCAATTCATTTCGAAATCGTTTTCAATTCATTTCATTTCGAAATGAATAAAATCGATATAAATATCGTTCACGTCAAAATGGCGTCAATCTAATCAACACGGCTTCATAAATTTCTATTTTCAAATATTCTATTTCAAATATTTATTTTTCAAAATAGTTGTTATTATCAAAATATTTCGTTCAACACATGACCAATCTCAATGGATGAGTACTGTCAACACATGAACCTTTATTTTATATTGATAAAGATGTAAATTTTATTACTAAAATATTTCGTTCAACACATGACCAATCTCAATGGATGAAACTGTCAACACATGAACCTTTATTTTATATTATTCTTTATTTTTCAAATTGGAATGAGGCCCAATCAATTACCATATAAAGTTAATTATATGGATTACATACAACACATGTATATAATAGCATTGAAAAATAATCAACCATCAACCAAAGTGCACTACACTGTATAAGCATCAAATATAGATATCTAACGCTTATAACAGTCTGTCAATCGATCGATCGGCATATTTAATCAATCAGGATGAGTGAACTTCAAATTTCATCCTAACACCCGTGTGGGGTTTCAAACAATCAAACACATATTTTATTTGTGCAGTTGGGCGATGTGTAAAATTTATCGTCCCAATCAATGTCCTTCAAATAGGTGTACATAAACAAACCGTCCGGTTTGTAAATGAATATTTATTTATTCACATTCACGTTAAAAATTATATTTTTAACGATAAAACATTTTATTCAACTTATGAATATTCTATTCGGTTCATTTATTCAATAAAATGATATTTTTATTTTTCTAACATATTTTAGAAAATTTTGGCGGGATAGCGGCACGATACTAGAAACGGGACGAGGCCTAGCCTTATCCCCGGTCTAGTGAAGGCCCACGCCATTCACACATCCATCCAATCCATTCAATTCACCAGACAATTCAATTCAAACCAAATAAACTAACCAACTACACATCCAAACAATTTAACAAACAAGCCATCCATGGTCTGTGGATGACGGGTGTCGGGTGCTACTAAACACCGTCTGCATTATATAACTAGAAAAAGAAATTGAAGAGTGAGAAGTTCTCACCGATAGCTATCCTAACTCCACGGCACTTCAAATGCAGGAAATCTTCACTGTTCTCGTCTCTTATCACTTTCTTCGCCCGTAGCCACTACATATGTAAAAATCGAATTTTTATTTCGCTATTCAATATATAAAAATCATATTTTTACTTCGATGTTCAATATATAAAAATCATATTTTTACTTCGATGTTCAATATATAAAAATCATATTTTTACTTCGAAGTTCAATATATAAAAATCATAATTTTTACTTCGATGTTCAATATATAAAAATCGAATTTTTACTATGCTATACAATATATAAAAATCGAATTTTTACTATGCTATACAATATATAAAAATCGAATTTTTATCACATTAAAAATAATATCTTTCTACGATAAGTATCATATTTTTACATAAGATGAAATCATACATTTCAAATCAAAGAAAACATATTTTTCTTATCACGGAAAACGTATTTCTCGAATCAAAGAAAATGAATCTTTCGAATCAAAGAAAATGGATTTTTCGAATCAAAGAAAATGGATTTTTCGAATCAAAGAAAATGGATTTTTTCGAATCAAAGAAAATGGATTTTTCGAATCAAAGAAAATGGATTTTTCGAATCAAAGAAAATTCCATTTTTCATTCAAAGAAAATCCTATTTTTCATTCGCTATAATTTATAAAAACATATTTTTATCCATCTAATATATAAAGAATATATTTTTATAAACGATTTCTTTACTATAAAGGTCGAATCCTTATCATATTTGAAAACAATATTTTTCATAGAATAATAGAAATCATAGTATATATATTTTATAAAAACTGATTTTATTATCAATGATTTTTACTGTAAAAATTTTTCTTAAACAATATCAAGTAAGAAAATAATTAACAGAGTAATCAATGAATAAAATGAACCTCTTCTTCCTCGTGACTTCTCTTCTATAGGCCGATGAAATCAAACCCATGCGCGTTGACTAGGGCTCCTCCTTGCACGATATCTGAGGCACCGGACGTTGATTGGGATGTGCCACCTGAAGCGGCTCTGCTTCCGCTCCCTACGCCTCGAGTGGCGCGCCGTCTGGTCCCCTCCTCCGCCGTCAATCAGCGTTCGAACGGAGCTCAGTTGAGCTCGAAAATCGAGCCACTTATTGCATGATATACAACCAAACCACTATGGATCTGTAGAGGGGAGAATTCTCTCCAAAATCCCCCAAAGAATCGATATATTTCATTGCATGGATTGAAAGAAAAGTGGATTTAATATCCTGAGCCAATTCCGCCGTTAATCGCTTGAATGGGCTGCGCCTTTTTCTGCGTTGACCAATCAGGAAATTTTCTAGGGTTTTATAAATATTTATATTATTATTTAATTCGTTTAGTTTCTAAAATACATGTTTATTCAAACGAACCTCAAATAAAACCCAACGACTATCGCCCCTAGCTAATTACCCCCATTCCAAACACAATGGGATATGTCACGTTAGCCAATTCGACTGTTACAATCAGTTTTCATTGAATTTAAAATATGAATCTTTATATATTCAATTTAAACGCACATTTCAATTTACTGGGGTCACATACTAACTCTAAAAATTCTCGAAAAATATTTTCTGACTTCGTATTGACGATACGGTCCTAACAAAACTAGTTTCGTTGAATTCTGAGACTGTTGGAAAAATGGCCAATTTCCAGTTGATTAAAATCAACTGAAACTGGTCAAACGCGTTTTCCTTTGCCACGCTCACATATTGATTCAGAAAATTGTGAAATTTGGAAGCTAGCAATAACTTTACACTGCGGATCCAACAAAAGTGGTTTCGTTGAAATCCGAGGTCATTTGCAAAATGTCTATTTTTAAGGGCCTGAATTCCATAGCGACTATTCAGAATTTTCAACTGGACATATCTTTTGATTCCCGTTATGAAATTTTGATTCGTTGGATTCGTTGGAAAGATATTCTCAATTAGATTCTAATGTTTTTGGTTTCACTAAAATCCGGATTGTTTTGCACCCGGTACATTCAATTGAAGTTTGAAATCGAATTATCGAACTACCCGCCATTTTCAATTCCAGTTTATAATTATATATAAATATTTATATTCTAACAACAACGCGTATAAATATACACGTTCGAATTATATTCAAAATAAATTTTTCATCGATATTATTTAAAATAATTCATTTTAAATATTCAAAATTCGCTAAAATTGCCAAAATAAAAATTTTAAACTGGCCCAGATTTTCGGGTTGTTACAATCTCCCCCACTTAAAACTTTTCGTCCCCGAAAAGGAACAAAGTCGAAAGTGGTTTGATCAATCAACTCTACGCTCGATCTGGCTTCCATTCTCCAACTCTTTAGTTTCTGAGAATTTTCAAAATTTCAAAAATTTGGCTAACACCCTAAATTTTCGAAAAATTTCGCCATAACCTCCCCTGCACCGGGAGCATCAGGGAATTTCAAATAGCTTCCCCGGTCCTTCAGATCTCAAAAAGAAAAAGCCAAGCGGCTAGCCAATAGGCTCATAAAATCATCATCACCCAAACCAAACAGGAAATTATGTAGTAAACATGTACCTATTTGTCGGGCAAACAAATTTTATTCTCTGCTCTAGCCTCCTTGCTATGACCTGTTCAAGGTAAGTACAAGTATATGCAAGCAAACGCGACCAATTTTCAATATAGTTCAATATTTGATACAATTAGGCGTAATGGTTCAAAATTTATCAAACAACTAAACAAGCAACACAAACATCAATCAATTAGTGGATTAACGTTTCAAACTCATAATTTGATACATATATGCAAAAATCATGTTTTTGATGCCAATTCACCACAAGGTGTTCTAGCTATATAAGTTTTGGTTCTCACACCAGTCTAATGGAAACATATAGAAAGCACACCTTTGAAACACGAAACTAATTACTAATGATGACGCGTCAATCATCGGAATCAGGTCCGGGCGACTAGAGTGTGATTCTATATCTATCCAGTATATTAAAACTTCGAATATACGTTCATGACGCGTATATACAAAACCTTTATATATTGGGTTGTCCATATTCAAAATAAATAAATAATCAAATACGTTTAAAATGATTTAAACTTTCAAAACAAAATTGTTTTCATTTGAAAAATATACTCTTCAAACTCGTTTTAGGATACTACTAATCCCATCTCTAACGAGTCATTCTAATTGGATATTACTAATCCAATATCTGATGAATTCTTTCGCATGGTTCTAATGTGCCTTGTTCTCTGAGCTTTGTAAACCAAAGATCTGATACCAACTGTGAAAACCCGTAACTTCCCCGTAAAGGAAAGCGTCGGATAGTTCGAGAACAAGCCACAACAGAACACAAACAGAAGAACATTTCATTGCTTATTACAACAATGCATCAGATTACAAGAATATACAGAGTATAAATGAATATTACACAGAAATATCAGAGATTTAAATTACATTTAAATACATAGCAGCGGAAAAATAATACAATACATAACTAGAATGAGATATACGGATACAAAGCTTTCCGGATATCGTTCCAGCTGTAAACCAGGATCCTGTGAATATAAATCTGCAAAACCAAAACTACTAGCTGCCCGTGTGGAAAATAGGGGCACCCAGAGTTTAGGTTAAAACAATAAACTCCAGGTCAGTCATGTGACTGGTGTGAGAACTAAAACAGTTAATCTTTATTTTTAAAGTTAGGTAAATCAAGGGACCACGCTGTATAACACGGAACGGGTTTCCTCCCAAGAACACCAGTGCATGAAACAAACAGCGCAATGCTAAATAAAGAAAAATGAAGCTATTATAAGACCCAGGTCCCATCACACAATGCAACGCAGCCGAGGATAGAGTTTTCCCTTATAATAGCCAAACATGCTTAGTACGTTTAAAAAAAATCATTTGATACTACTATAAGTGCATAGTGTATAAAACAACTTCAAATCATAAGTATCAATCATAGGTGGCATGAGCGTCCCATGCCACTATGTCGCCATATATAGGTTTACAAATAAAATTGCAAAGTCATGTATTTGGAAACTGGATTTCCATCTATGAACCGAGGCAAAAGATAGTCCTCAACCGATTAGTGACTCTCTAGCCCGAGCCACAAGACCCAGACTCAGGTGGGCCCTTGGAGCGACAGGGTCGGTCCACCGATGTGGATTAAAATGCCTGAACACTGCGTTTCCTCGCCCTTTGGGGCGTAAATGAGCCAACTAAATGACTCCATCGGTTCGAGAACGACCGATCAATCCGAGGCGCCTCGCAACAGCAACAACCACATAAGTCAAACTCGTCAGGGCGTGTAAAACCACTGACGCCACTTCTAACTAGAAAGAAACGCAAGTCCTCCCTGAGGTCCGCCTCCCGTTTTTGGTTCATACCGGGTGTGAAACTCGCGAAGTAAGCGTTACACAAAGCTACGCCACAAAGGTCGTGCTTCGATCATCACCACAAGACTTTGCTTTTCAACAGAAGCCTTGATCATTTGCCACTTAGGCATGCCACACAGGCAATTTACTCCATGCGTTTGATATCCATCAGTATATAACCTCTGAGCTCGTACGTCTCAGAGAAGGGCGTTAAGCAAGGGAATAAATCCTCCGCCGCCAAACAGATATATATTTAATAGAAATCAACCACACAGACTAAAATCCAATGTCAGACACACAGTCCATTTACAAGTCCGTTCTGGGTCTGAACGAAACCGGAGGCACCTAGTACCCCGCATATCCATCGATCTCCAAGTACGTCTGAACGATCACTAACGGTTTCCACCTTCTTGGGTGTACAGCCCAATTAAGATCATCAGTAATCACCCAAACGACGTGAAGACTTCCGGTCTTCAACCATCGTCTTCATCTTCGACTTATCGTCGTATCAGTTATTCAGAATGGGATAAACCCGGTCTTTCCGAATAACTCGCGTATATTTTAAATAAGTGTTACACAAACACAACATACGCCTCATTCCAATTCATCAGTCACTAACCGCAAATTAATCAAGGGAATAATTCCCCAAATATTAACCCCAAAGGCCGAAACCAACATCAGATCAATATCCAGAAAACCATTCTGCTTAGCTAACCGACAGTTAGTTTCTGATTTCACATTCATAGGGAAAGGTTCCCATTAATTTTATCCAAGATAAATTCCTGAATTTATTCTCTAATCTTCCTTTGAATTTCGATTCAACTAGTCGGAATTAGCGAATCTTACCGAAGTAATCATTGGTTTTAATTTCCCAATCCCAACCTATTTATCCCATGAAGTAAAACTGGTTATACCTTATATCTAACACCACGGTGTTATCGGTAAATTCAATTACCATTTCACGTTTAAATCTAATTAAAGATTTAACTAACGCCTGGAGCAAAACTGGTGATACTCCATTTCGATTATTTCAATCTAATTAAAGATTCATTAAAACTCCACTTAGTTTTAATCGTTAACTGGGTTAAAGAATCAGTGTCATTTAAAACACAGTTCACGATAAACCGAAAATCCCATTTCATTAATTATCGGGTTAAAGAACGAGTGTTATTTAAAACACTGTCCACGATAAACCCAAAATCAATATCAATTCAATTCCAATTAAATATTATTTAATTGGTACACTTCATTGAATCTAAATAAAAAGATTTAATCTTTTCTCAACTGGGTTCAAGAACAGTGTTAGTGAAGACACCATTCACGACAAACCCAAATCACATTTGATATTCAATACAAGGCTCTGAATAGAAAATATATCGGCTTATATTCAATATCAAATTCTACGATTAACAAATGTCGTATTGGAAATAACGATATAAATATGTATCTTTCAAACTTCCAAAACAACATCCGTATAATCACGAATTCCAACATCGAAATAATCCAAAGACAATTTCGATTCAAATCCATTCCAATATAATTATTGGAAATTCTGGTTATTTTCAAAACCATTTCTAATCCAATTTATTTATTTAAAAATAAATAGAATTATAATTCTAGTTCAAAACTAGTTCATTTCGATAAAATCTATTTTTATCTCTTCAAATATGGAGTTTTTCATCCCAATTCTTTCTAAATCATTTCTTATGATTTTACACAAATTATTACTATTTTTAATAATTTTATCAAGGCCCGTACAGTCGATTTCCATCAATGGCCATCGAACTGCACTTACAGCGACCTTTTTCAAATTTGATTTGGACATAATTCCAAATCCAACCGTTAGATTTAAAATTTCTAATATTCGTTAGAAAGCTCTTTTCGATACGAACCCAACGGTTCCGGTTTCAGGAGAATCCGACGGTCGGATCTCCCGTAATGTCCGTTTGAAATAAATGGTCGAAATTCACGAACTACCGCGGCGCGGAGCGTTCTATTCAGGCCATTATATTATATATATGTTGGCTAGCTTTTTGACCAAGCCACCCAGGATCATTCATAAGAAGAAAGCACGAAACCGCATTCTCTAAGGACTTGAAAGAATGGATCGCACCATCGTCTCGCCTGATATCGGATCGCGCACCATCGTCTCGCCCACCGATGGATCGCACACTATCGACTCGCCCATTCCTTCAGCAGAACGAATCAGCCATGCGACTCGATCCGAACTTATGTTGTTGTCCAGAGCGAACTGATCCGATCTTCTGGTGTATGGCGAACCCTCTGACCCGTTCAGGTACGAGCTAGTCTTCAGCGATCCGAATCGCACGGATCTAGCGACACGTGTCCCTAACCGTCATCTGGACCAATTCTCTCCATCTGTACGATCCGATTTTCAAGCAGATCGCGACACCTGTCCACAACGGCTAATTTGACCATTTCTCCAACGGCGGCGATCCGACCCGAGGTTCTCGGGATTCGTGCCACGCGTCCGCGATCCGCCTGACAAAATCAGCTATAAATAGCCCAGAGCTTGGCATTTTTCGGGATCTTTTTGGCAATATTGAGTTCTGAGTCCGCCATTATTGTTAGGCTACTGAAAAATTGAGAGAAACCACTGTTGTATTAGCTTTTAAAGCATAATCAATAACATATAAAGTGGACGTAGGCTCGTTAACGCCGAACCACTATAAATTCTGAGTGTTATTTTCTTTTTCCTGGTTCTTCATTCGAATTTCTCTACTGTTCACAATAATTTGGGTGTTAGGTGTAACACCCCACCTCCGTTAAGGTCACTCACAAAGGGAATGCCTTAACTTTGGTGGAGCATTTTAGTAAACAGAACAGAAACTTACAAGACAGATAAAACAGTACTTGAAATTTTTTTAACTTTATTACAGCGGAAACAGAAATTAGTATGGTTACATCCTTTCAATTTCAGAATTCAAGTACAAAATATCAGTCTTGTACAAAAGCCTTCAAAATGCATAGTTTAAAATCATAATCCCCATGGAACGGAAGCTATACAGAGCCAAGCCATACTTTAAGCACTTCAAGCAAAGAGAAATCCGGATCAAGCTAAAGTATTTCCCTCCTTGGATAACCTGGGGGGGAAACGGAAGAAAGAAGGCGAAACAACAAGGGTCAGACAAAAAGTCTGGCAAGTCCAGTGATTTTCAGCATATGAACAGATAATAATAATATGATATGAACATAAAACTGGATGTAAGATAACTATAACAGGTGTAGCAGATATAACAGAAAAACAGAATGATATAAACTATTGTTTTACACTTCCCTGCACTAATACTAGTATAACAGAATTAGATGTCACCCTAATGTCTAAATTGAAGCAGGAACGGGTACAGAATACTTTAACAGAAACAGAATGCTAATAATGGGCCTTTACTACCCGATCAGAAACAGACAGAAGAAGAAACAGATTTATCCCTATGGAAACAGAATGTGGAATTAGGTGTACACTAGTAATGGGCCTTTACCACCCGAACAGACGGTACCACACAGAAACAGACAGGTGTTACCACCCAACAGAAACAGACGGTACCAACAGAAACAGACAGAACTAAGCGTACCCTAAAACCCTACCCCAAGCGATCGGCTCCCTAATACATAAATATCCTGTGTCGGCCCCACAGTAGGGTGTATCACTCCCTAAAGTGACAACCAATTGGCACAGACCTATTTACAGATGTCACGGCGTCTTACATCCTCAGAGGCAGACCGGGATCCATGCACGCACATGACCCGGTTGGAACGCACCATCAACACCCCTCGCCATTATCAGAATGAACCACTTATAATTAGTTCAGTAAGCGTGCCCGGACCCTACCTACTGTTGGGTCAAAGTTTTGATACCAGAAAGGGTTACTGACTAATATGGGTCCCAAACAACAGATGACACAAGTAATTCCCCTCCTAACCTTGTGTCCCCAGACTAACAGATTTCAGATTAACTTGTTTACAAGTTCAGACATACAGAATTCAGATTTACTAATTCACAAATTTAGTTAACAAGTTTTCAGACTAACGGGTCAGATGTACAGACTTTTCAGATTTGTCTAACTTTGTATTGGGCCTACAGATTCATGGACGGGTTTTACTACATCTATTAACCCCATTGGTTTAACCCTATTTTCCCCAATACGTTTTAGACGTCATTCTTATCTTATATTTGCATTAATTAATTATTAATGCACAGACCTCTCACATTAGGTCGGTAGCTTGTGGCCGCTGGATATGCCGGGCGGTTCCGGGCAGACTTCTGCCACAAGCCAGACCTAACCTCGTGTCTTACGCATGTTATGACTAACTTCTCACATTAGAACCTATTGTTTGCGGCCACTGGATGTGCCGGGCGGTTCCGGGCAGATTTACGCCGCAAACTCATTCTAACCTCGAGTTAGCCATGTTCATCTTTGCGGCCAATTAATTAATTATTTACCGTTTATGTGCACGTCCAATATATATGCCAATTCAGATTATATCAATAACAGAATGATTATATCAACATAGCAGATAACAGATTTTATATGAATTAACGGATTTTACAGATTTAGCAACTTAGCAGAATTTTGCATATAACAGGTTAGGCATTTCAACCGACAAATTTAACAGATTAGGCATTTCAATCTAATTAGCAGTCTAGGCAATATAACAAAACTAGCAGTTTAGGCAACTTGGCAAATTAGCAGATTTAGCAAATTTAATATTTCCAAAGGTTCTATTTACATGCCTTGCCTAGTCATAAATTAGCCTAAATTCATATGCCTACATAATTGTCATGATTCACAACATATACTCGCAGAATATGGACATAATTTGCCATATAACATATGTTCCAATTTTTGTTAAACTAGCATTTTACAGCAGATTCACATATAAATTATACCAAATATAACCATTAATTTCAATGCATGTCATATATCCAAAAATCCCTATTTAGGTGTAATTACAATAATAGATATCCTAATTAAAGTAAATCTTAAGTTTCCATATCTTCCTTCTTTTCATGTCATGAATCATTATGCAAACTATCCCCAATAATATAAATCTTTAAACCATATCCTCTAAAAATCAGATCTTGCCTTTTTATATGCATTTTGTCCAAAGCCTCAAATCATATGTAATCTTTACAGTGGTTCCTCTTCTTCTTTTATCACAAAATATGCATAGGTCTAAAACTAGTTTATAACATATGCTTATTTTTTTCTAATTAATTACAGGTCTAAATTACAACATAACTATGCATACAACATGCATAAATTTTATGTTCATAGTCAAATTTATGCATCCAATCCCAAGTCATATGTCCAATATATTTTATGCCTCAGTCCTAAAGTCATACATTCAATTTGGTTTTGTCAAATTTCTCATCATTCATCCCAAAACTTGCGTTCATACGTTCATCTCTTATGAGATTAGGCACAGGCTCGTGGTAGCCTGGCTATAGAAACAGAAAAGAAGAAAGGAATATAGAACAGTCACAGAAAACAGATCTAACAGAAGAGAATACAACCTCAAACTCAGATTTAAATGCATATCAAAATTATAATTAACGTTTATAGCGGAGAATAACTGTACTTGCCTTGATTGGATTAAAGAAAGAACTTTAACTTGTTGTAGAATCTTTGCAGAAACTTTAATCTCTAGTTTGAATTGAGTTGCTTAGGTTGATGTTGATTATCTTCTAGTTTTAATTCCAGCAGAGCAGCGACGCCATTTTTATTTTTATTTTTATTAGAAGAAGAGAGCAATGGAGGCTAGAGAATTGTGTAAGAAACCTAGGTAGAGTCTAGGGTCATTTTTATAGAGTTGCAAGTTAATTTGAGCCGTCCGATGATGCTAGGGTAAATCAAGGCCATCAATTTCAAAAGAGGCCAATTACATGCAATTCCATGTTTTAGCATATATATATATATTTCCTACAATGTACACATTTCTCATTTAGGACAAATTCTATATATAAATAATTCCTAACACACTTATGCCATAATTACTCCCTTAATGTACATTATCAACATTCATTATTTATTGCCAATCCATCAAACATAAATACGTATTTAATATATACATCTTTCCTTTTACCGTATACATTAATTATTCATATATACATGTCAATTAACAAGAATGACAATATTAATGTATCCTTTTCATTGTAAATTAGCATATTTATATATATCTCAACATATTTATATATTTCTCAAATTAACATGTACAGATAAATGTTAATAGCATGTTTTCAAATCAATGCCCTATTGACATATCTTTAAATTAAATGCCAGATAAATATTCGTCATATTAATATGCTTGCATGTTATGTTCACAAAATAATATCACATACCATATTTTTCTTATTCAGTGCCACATTGATGTCAATTGCAGGTTTATAAATGACATTCCTATTAATAGAAAATTAAGTCTAACCTATTCATATTCTTCCTCTTTGAAAATCCCCATTTACTGCATACAAATATTATGCATAAACCTTTCTTTTCACTGCTTGCATCCACACATCTTTATTTAATTTGTACGTTTATGACATAAATGCACATATGTACGAATATGTTAAATATTTCTTTCCTTTAATTTGTCATGAATCCAATTAGATAAGGCCACTTATAAAAAAAACAATTCTTGGCAGGCAAAAATGCGCAACATACGCCTCATGATACGTACATGTCATATATATATATGTATGTATACGTATATGTATATATATATATATATATTTCTTTTTTTTTTCTTTTTATCTATCTTCCCAATTACCCATTTTCACACTAAACCACTTTTTGAACTGCATTCACACTAGGCTATTTTAAGCCATTCCCCTAAAACAAAAATAAGGCGCTGGCGGGGATCGAACTCTGTACCTCTTGTATGCAAGTCATGTGTTCCAACCAAATGAGCTACTAAGTCTTTTGCTTACAAAAGTTAGAACAATGCTAAACATTATTCTTTTCTCATTCCTCTTTTTTCATGTTTTGCTGCAATTTTTAATTTAAGGATATCTTTTTCATACGGAGTCCAATTTACGCAAACTCAGACTCTATCTCAAGCAGAATTTCAAGAAGAACGCAATGGCGTAACCTGTTTCCCTTAGTTCTTTGATTTCGAATTAATTATACTTTAATTTGTTAATTTCACAGCTATAGAATATACGGGGTGTTACATTCTCCCCCACTTAAAAGGATTTCGTCCCCGAAATCTTCAAGTTAAGAAGAATGTGTCCGACCATCCAATCACCCATCTACTCAACCATTATCCACAAGCATCCATTGTCCTTATAGACTTCTAATGCTTTCATGTTTAAATGCACAGTGTGTGTTCATGTCCGTATCTAATGCAAAATCAGGCGGCCCACTGATTCAGTCGACCTCCTTAATGCAAATCATGTTAGTGCCATGAGTCCAATATGTATGCAAATTTTCCTACTTGAGACATATCATTTCTATATGAGTGCACAACTGCTCATTCATATGCAACATCCATATGCTGATTCAACCATTTTGCATCCATAAAAATTTAAAAATGCTCACACATCCATATGCAGTATGAAAGTGCTTTCGAGCCGATCTAGTGCCTAGTGTGTGTATATGCATCCACGAGCAACCACTAGCAACCACTTGCATCCACTTGCAACCATCAAACATAACATGTCTCAAACACATGTTTACACCCATTAGTTTCTACCTAAAGTTCAAATATTCGATCGATAGGATACAGTCGAATGATGGAAGCGAGTACAGATAGAACGAAAATTTGGTTCCCATTAGACATGGGTCCTAAGTATCGGCCCCAAAGACCGAAACCAACATCAAATTGACACCCAGAGGAGTACCTTCTTTAGACAATGTCGAAACTGGAAATCCTATAAAAAGTATTTAGATATTTACAGACTACTGGCACAGATCGGGTTCCCTAATGATTCTTAGGAAGCTAAGCATGATAAAATCATACCCCACGAAAACTCAGAATGTATGCGTCATACTTGACGCCTAACACAGATATCCCTCAAACCCCAGTCCCAAACAGATGATCCATAACCCTTATGGGTCTGAGTCTACAGCGGAATTCAGAAATAATACTAGTATTAAAGTGCAGAGTATCGATTACAAAATCAAAATACCAGAATCAGAAAAAGTCTTAACTCCATAATCAGATAAAGAAATTAAACCTACTATAGAAATTTTCCTATTTCTATCCTAGCCACTAGCCTCAAGAGTGTTCGCCTGCCCTCCTTGTCCTCGTCTCTTCGGGCAGTCCCTAGTGAAGTGTCCCATCTCCCCACAGTTGAAGCAAGCGCCCTCCCCTTCCTCTTTCGGTAATCCTTATTCAGATGAGTCAAGCTTCCATAAGTAAAACACTTTCCTCCTCCTTATCTTCAAACTTTCCTTCCTTCTTTTGTGTTTCCCTTTTGCCTCCATTGTGAACTAAGTCTATATGAGTTTCTCACCTTTGGGTTGTGCTCCTTAGCCAAACCTCATCATCCTCATCTTTACTATCCTTGTGTAACATGCTGACCAATCCCTCGAAAGCTGCCTCCATCGCCCGGAAAAATCCTTCAAAGCTCTAAAGAAAACTAGCCGCAGGTGAAACTACTACAGCTATTGATGGAAGTCGGGCACTACTTTGCCCTTCGATGAGGTTACCTCCCAGAAAACCGGGAGCCCCAGAGACTCAAGAAAGAAGGAAACAAGGATTCAAGCAGAGGATCAAAAGATAGATATATGGCTTAGGGGACTATGTTTTTCAAAATAAGCTTTACTTTTGAAAATACTTCCTTTTCAAAACCTTTTTGAAAATAGTTTTCAAAAATTCTTTATCAAATCCGGTAACCTTTTGCTCTGATACCAAGTGTAAAACCCCACCTCCGTTAAGGTCACTCACAAAGGGAATGCCTTAACTTTGGTGGAGCATTTTAGTAAACAGAACAGAAACTTACAAGACAGATAAAACAGTACTTGAAATTTTTTTAACTTTATTACAGCGGAAACAGAAATTAGTATGGTTACATCCTTTCAATTTCAGAATTCAAGTACAAAATATCAGTCTTGTACAAAAGCCTTCAAAATGCATAGTTTAAAATCATAATCCCCATGGAACGGAAGCTATACAGAGCCAAGCCATACTTTAAGCACTTCAAGCAAAGAGAAATCCGGATCAAGCTAAAGTATTTCCCTCCTTGGATAACCTGGGGGGGAAACGGAAGAAAGAAGGCGAAACAACAAGGGTCAGACAAAAAGTCTGGCAAGTCCAGTGATTTTCAGCATATGAACAGATAATAATAATATGATATGAACATAAAACTGGATGTGAGATAACTATAACAGGTGTAGCAGATATAACAGAAAAACAGAATGATATAAACTATTGTTTTACACTTCCCTGCACTAATACTAGTATAACAGAATTAGGTGTCACCCTAATGTCTAAATTGAAGCAGGAACGGGTACAGAATACTTTAACAGAAACAGAATGCTAATAATGGGCCTTTACTACCCGATCAGAAACAGACAGAAGAAGAAACAGATTTATCCCTATGGAAACAGAATGTGGAATTAGGTGTACACTAGTAATGGGCCTTTACCACCCGAACAGACGGTACCACACAGAAACAGACAGGTGTTACCACCCAACAGAAACAGACGGTACCAACAGAAACAGACAGAACTAAGCGTACCCTAAAACCCTACCCCAAGCGATCGGCTCCCTAATACATAAATATCCTGTGTCGGCCCCACAGTAGGGTGTATCACTCCCTAAAGTGACAACCAATTGGCACAGACCTATTTACAGATGTCACGGCGTCTTACATCCTCAGATGCAGACCGGGATCCATGCACGCACATGACCCGGTTGGAACGCACCATCAACACCCCTCGCCATTATCAGAATGAACCACTTATAATTAGTTCAGTAAGCGTGCCCGGACCCTACCTACTGTTGGGTCAAAGTTTTGATACCAGAAAGGGTTACTGACTAATATGGGTCCCAAACAACAGATGACACAAGTAATTCCCCTCCTAACCTTGTGTCCCCAGACTAACAGATTTCAGATTAACTTGTTTACAAGTTCAGACATACAGAATTCAGATTTACTAATTCACAAATTTAGTTAACAAGTTTTCAGACTAACGGGTCAGATGTACAGACTTTTCAGATTTGTCTAACTTTGTATTGGGCCTACAGATTCATGGACGGGTTTTACTACATCTATTAACCCCATTGGTTTAACCCTATTTTCCCCAATACGTTTTAGACGTCATTCTTATCTTATATTTGCATTAATTAATTATTAATGCACAGACCTCTCACATTAGGTCGGTAGCTTGTGGCCGCTGGATATGCCGGGCGGTTCCGGGCAGACTTCTGCCACAAGCCAGACCTAACCTCGTGTCTTACGCATGTTATGACTAACTTCTCACATTAGAACCTATTGTTTGCGGCCACTGGATGTGCCGGGCGGTTCCGGGCAGATTTACGCCGCAAACTCATTCTAACCTCGAGTTAGCCATGTTCATCTTTGCGGCCAATTAATTAATTATTTACCGTTTATGTGCACGTCCAATATATATGCCAATTCAGATTATATCAATAACAGAATGATTATATCAACATAGCAGATAACAGATTTTATATGAATTAACGGATTTTACAGATTTAGCAACTTAGCAGAATTTTGCATATAACAGGTTAGGCATTTCAACCGACAAATTTAACAGATTAGGCATTTCAATCTAATTAGCAGTCTAGGCAATATAACAAAACTAGCAGTTTAGGCAACTTGGCAAATTAGCAGATTTAGCAAATTTAATATTTCCAAAGGTTCTATTTACATGCCTTGCCTAGTCATAAATTAGCCTAAATTCATATGCCTACATAATTGTCATGATTCACAACATATACTCGCAGAATATGGACATAATTTGCCATATAACATATGTTCCAATTTTTGTTAAACTAGCATTTTACAGCAGATTCACATATAAATTATACCAAATATAACCATTAATTTCAATGCATGTCATATATCCAAAAATCCCTATTTAGGTGTAATTACAATAATAGATATCCTAATTAAAGTAAATCTTAAGTTTCCATATCTTCCTTCTTTTCATGTCATGAATCATTATGCAAACTATCCCCAATAATATAAATCTTTAAACCATATCCTCTAAAAATCAGATCTTGCCTTTTTATATGCATTTTGTCCAAAGCCTCAAATCATATGTAATCTTTACAGTGGTTCCTCTTCTTCTTTTATCACAAAATATGCATAGGTCTAAAACTAGTTTATAACATATGCTTATTTTTTTCTAATTAATTACAGGTCTAAATTACAACATAACTATGCATACAACATGCATAAATTTTATGTTCATAGTCAAATTTATGCATCCAATCCCAAGTCATATGTCCAATATATTTTATGCCTCAGTCCTAAAGTCATACATTCAATTTGGTTTTGTCAAATTTCTCATCATTCATCCCAAAACTTGCGTTCATACGTTCATCTCTTATGAGATTAGGCACAGGCTCGTGGTAGCCTGGCTATAGAAACAGAAAAGAAGAAAGGAATATAGAACAGTCACAGAAAACAGATCTAACAGAAGAGAATACAACCTCAAACTCAGATTTAAATGCATATCAAAATTATAATTAACGTTTATAGCGGAGAATAACTGTACTTGCCTTGATTGGATTAAAGAAAGAACTTTAACTTGTTGTAGAATCTTTGCAGAAACTTTAATCTCTAGTTTGAATTGAGTTGCTTAGGTTGATGTTGATTATCTTCTAGTTTTAATTCCAGCAGAGCAGCGACGCCATTTTTATTTTTATTTTTATTAGAAGAAGAGAGCAATGGAGGCTAGAGAATTGTGTAAGAAACCTAGGTAGAGTCTAGGGTCATTTTTATAGAGTTGCAAGTTAATTTGAGCCGTCCGATGATGCTAGGGTAAATCAAGGCCATCAATTTCAAAAGAGGCCAATTACATGCAATTCCATGTTTTAGCATATATATATATATTTCCTACAATGTACACATTTCTCATTTAGGACAAATTCTATATATAAATAATTCCTAACACACTTATGCCATAATTACTCCCTTAATGTACATTATCAACATTCATTATTTATTGCCAATCCATCAAACATAAATACGTATTTAATATATACATCTTTCCTTTTACCGTATACATTAATTATTCATATATACATGTCAATTAACAAGAATGACAATATTAATGTATCCTTTTCATTGTAAATTAGCATATTTATATATATCTCAACATATTTATATATTTCTCAAATTAACATGTACAGATAAATGTTAATAGCATGTTTTCAAATCAATGCCCTATTGACATATCTTTAAATTAAATGCCAGATAAATATTCGTCATATTAATATGCTTGCATGTTATGTTCACAAAATAATATCACATACCATATTTTTCTTATTCAGTGCCACATTGATGTCAATTGCAGGTTTATAAATGACATTCCTATTAATAGAAAATTAAGTCTAACCTATTCATATTCTTCCTCTTTGAAAATCCCCATTTACTGCATACAAATATTATGCATAAACCTTTCTTTTCACTGCTTGCATCCACACATCTTTATTTAATTTGTACGTTTATGACATAAATGCACATATGTACGAATATGTTAAATATTTCTTTCCTTTAATTTGTCATGAATCCAATTAGAGAAGGCCACTTATAAAAAAAACAATTCTTGGCAGGCAAAAATGCGCAACATACGCCTCATGATACGTACATGTCATATATATATATGTATGTATACGTATATGTATATATATATATATTTCTTTTTTTTTTATCTATCTTCCCAATTACCCATTTTCACACTAAACCACTTTTTGAACTGCATTCACACTAGGCTATTTTAAGCCATTCCCCTAAAACAAAAATAAGGCGCTGGCGGGGATCGAACTCTGTACCTCTTGTATGCAAGTCATGTGTTCCAACCAAATGAGCTACTAAGTCTTTTGCTTACAAAAGTTAGAACAATGCTAAACATTATTCTTTTCTCATTCCTCTTTTTTCATGTTTTGCTGCAATTTTTAATTTAAGGATATCTTTTTCATACGGAGTCCAATTTACGCAAACTCAGACTCTATCTCAAGCAGAATTTCAAGAAGAACGCAATGGCGTAACCTGTTTCCCTTAGTTCTTTGATTTCGAATTAATTATACTTTAATTTGTTAATTTCACAGCTATAGAATACACGGGGTGTTACATTAGGTCCAAATTTCGATCTAACATTTTTGGTGCTTTCACTGAGAAACTCAGTCTTAAAGTTTCACTATTCGCTTCTTTGAGGATTCCAGCGATTCGGATACCATGGCTGGAAAAAGATCTAAAGCTTCACAGACTAACGAAACGATCGAGGAGAGTGTACACGAACTGGGCAACGAAGAAATTCTGGATCGCGGAGCGCAGGGGGCGATACGATCCGACGAAAACACCTCGTTCCGAGTCGATGGGAACGAGACGATCCGTGCCACTGAAGGGGTTGTCACTCGATCCCGAGGCAACACCTCGCAGCCTCCACGTACCACGACCACGAGTCGATCACAGGGGGGCGCAGCGAATCGCCCTCCACGAACCGCAGCTATCCGAACTGTTGGTCAGACTACAACACGACCTGGAAAAGAACCTATGACCCATTCCTATCGTCCCGGAGCCTCCGCTCGACCCGGTTCAAGCTCTTTGCGTATAAGAGAGAGTGATGATGACCATTATGATCCTGCTGCTCCTGTCACTGAGGGGGATCTCTCTCGCTTCGCCGAAATGTGGGATAGGTTGTTTGATGAGTTGGCAGCCCAAAGGTAAGAAAGTTCCATCCTACGGCAGAATTTGACAGCTATGGATAGAAGACTTGACGAACTAGCAAGGCAAAGGGCATCACCGGTTCGTCCACTCACCCCAGTATATTCTTCTTCTTCTGAAGAATCGCCGAGACCTCTGCGGCGACCATATGAGAGAACCGAAAACATAGAACAGCTTCGGTTCGGAACCCTGCCCTCACAAGAAGAGGAACTAGGGGTGGGATCCCCAGACCGTAATGAGAATAGTCCTGTGCATAACAGACCACCTCAGCCCCGTCGCCGCATGCATACTCATGATAACAGGGGGCAGCGAAGCCCTGTCCGAGCCCCGGATTTTGTGGCTGCTTCCCGAAGAGAGAACAGAGAACCTCGTCGGGCAAGAGGCACTGACCCTGAGCCTCCTTTGACCAGCGCAAATGTTGCCGCCATGGTTCATCAGATTCTCGCCGACAGCCGCGGACAGCGGAACGAAGATTGGGGGATTGATCGCAGTCATACTCCTTTTACCGACGACATTTTGGATGCGACTTTTCAAAGGCGCTTCAACATGCCACAAATGAATCGATATGCGGGAAGATCTGATCCTGTTCAACACCTGATGAGGTACTCTTGGTCGATGACCGCGGCCGCCGCTTCTGACGCAGTTAAGTGTAAAGCGTTTCCCATATTCCTGGAAGACGTGGCTTTGCTATGGTTCACTCGCCTACCGGCAAGATCGATTTCTAGCTTCAGGGAACTGAGCGAGAAGTTCGTAGAACAATTCCGTATCTACGCACAGAAGACGAAAAGCGTGATCGATTTATTCCTAGTCAAACAGCGACCAGGCGAGAGTCTAAAGATGTACCTGGATCGTTTCAATTTGGCCGCCACTGAGGTCAAAGATCCTCATGAGCCGACCATTGTTGCAGCACTAATTGACGGAGTGGATAAGGACACTGAATTCGGGAGGTACTTGGCAGGCAAACCACCCCACACCAGAGAGTTATTCTATGAGAAAGCCAATGTACATCTGCGCCGGGAAGAGGTATACGCGAACCGAAAGGTTAAAACAACTGATAAGGAGGAAATTCATAGCAATGTCGCCGTCAAACAGACTGGAGACAGCTCGGGGAAAGTTGAAGTTAACGTCGGAAATCAGAATCAGGGTGGCCGTCAACCGGGTAACAACAATAACAATGGCAATGGCAACAACCGAAAGAGGGGCCGAGGGAATGTTTCCCAGAGAAGGACTCGTCCCAAGGCCTTTGAAAGCTATACACCCATCAATGATACTTTGGAGAATATTTTCATGGATGCGTATGAAGTCCTCCAAAACAAGAGGCCACCTCCTAGAGAATCAACAGAAAAAGAGCGCGAGACAGGAAAGTTTTGTCTCTTTCATCAAATTCACGGCCATTCAACGAATGAATGCCGTTACCTGAGGGACGTGGTCGAAAGGCTGCTTCGAGAAGGGAAGCTGGATGAGTACAGAGTGGCGCCTAGGGACAGGGGGCAAGCAGTGCAAGCCCCAAATCAGAATCAAAATC
The DNA here is from genome assembly GCA_030737875.1 of Allium sativum. Classification (NCBI taxonomy): domain Eukaryota; kingdom Viridiplantae; phylum Streptophyta; class Magnoliopsida; order Asparagales; family Amaryllidaceae; genus Allium; species Allium sativum. The sequence goes on along the minus strand of CM060916.1, from coordinate 888,141,464 downwards.
AACTTGCAGCTAGGCCGACTGCTCAGCAAAAAGGAAAGAATATTGTTATCAATACCGTGATCGGAGGACTCTATCTTGCTGGGCATAGTTCCAAAACGTTAGATCAATACGTCAATGCGGCCAAACAACACCTCGAAGTGGGGGAATGTAGCAACCCCGAGGACAGTATCCCGGTGAAGCAGCAGAAGATGATGACTGATGATGTTGTTTTCCGAGAACGAGAAAGCATCGGAGTCCATGCTCCAACTGAAGATCCACTTGTAATTACAATACCCATTGGGCCTGCCACTGTTCATAAGGTTCTGGTGGACAATGGGAGTTCCGTTAACATTCTCTTCAAAAAGGCCTTTGACCAGATGAATCTTGAAATAAAAGACTTGAAGCCCTGCCAGGGGTGGATCCGTGGATTTAACGGAGCATCCACCGCTCCAATGGGTTATGTAGAGTTTCCAGTTACACTTGGGGAAGGAGAGCGCCAGAGAGTGAGAATCCTTCCCTTTGTGATTTTGGATGTTGAATCGCCATACAATGCCTTCTTGGGCCGACCGGCCCTCGCAAAGTTCAGAGCCTGTATAGCCCCCTGGTGTTTGTTACTGAAATTCCCCACAGAAGCTGGCATTGGTATCGTCATAGGGGATCAAGTTGCTGCGCGGGCATGTTATGTTGCCGAACTAAAGCTACTTCGCAATGGAGGGGATATCGAAACTAAAGGCACTTCTCCCCCTTCGGGGGCGGAGACCTTATAGCAACCAAAGAGGACAATCGTTGGAGAGTTGCCCAGAGAGATGCCCGAGGACATAGATCCCAGAGAGGATCAGGAACCCGAGGGCAGAATGGCGACTCCCAACGAGGCAACTCTGGATGTACCAATCGATGACAGTGACCCGGAGAAGGTCCTTAAGATTGGATCCCAGTTAAGTCTGGACCTTGCTAAAGAATTGACGAATTTCTTAAAGAACAACCTGGATGTATTTGCCTGGACCCACGCAGACATGTGCGGGATATCCCCAGCAATCATGAGCCATTCTTTGAGCATTGACCCCAAACATCCTCCGGTAAAGCAAAAAAGGCGAATGCTAGGCCCAGAGAGGTCCGCTGGCTTGAAGGAAGAGGTGGGAAAGTTAAAGAGTAATGGATTTATCAGAGATTCGACCTACCCAGATTGGATTTCGAACCCAGTCCTGGTAAAGAAGGCCAACGGGAAGTGGCGAACGTGTATCGACTTCTCAGATTTGAACAAAGCTTGTCCAAAAGATAGTTTCCCATTACCCCGAATTGACCAGTTGGTAGACTCGACGGCAGGTCACGAGCTTCTCTCATTTATGGATGCTTATTCAGGATACAACCAAATTCCGATGCATGTTCCAGATCAGGAGCACACTAGTTTTATTACCGATCTGGGGTTATATTGTTATGTGGTAATGCCCTTTGGTTTGAAGAATGCGGGCGCTACATATCAGCGTTTGGTCAACAGGATGTTCTATAACCAGATCGGGAAAACAATGGAAGTATACGTCGACGATATGTTGGTTAAGTCCAAACAATCTTCTCAGCACACTTCTGACTTGGAAGTGATGTTCGGCATTCTTCGAAAGTATGGAATGAAACTTAATCCGACCAAATGTTCGTTTGGTGTTGCTTCTGGAAAATTCTTGGGATTCATTGTCAGTTCCCGTGGTATCGAGATTAATCCAGACCAAATTGCGGCAATCAGAAACATTCAGGAACCTAGGCAGATTAGGGATGTGCAGAGCCTTGCTGGAAAAGTGGCCGCGCTAAGCAGATTTATCTCCAGGGCTACGGACAAGTGCATTCCATTCTTTGAATTGATAAAGCGAGGAAAACGCCACTTTAAATGGACATCTGATTGCGTAGAAGCGTTTCATAATTTACTCAGGCACTTGGAGAAACCTCCGATTCTATCCAAACCCATAGATCACGAAGATTTATTCGTGTATTTGGCAGTGTCGTCCCATGCGATCAGCTCAGCGTTGGTAAGGGAAGAGGATAAGGTCCAAAGACCTGTGTATTATGTGAGCAAAAAATTGACGGCAGCAGAGCGCAATTATCCACGGATAGAGAAGCTGGCCTACAGTTTACTGATTGCTTCCCGAAAACTTCGGCACTACTTTCAGGCACATCCTATCACCATATACACTGATCATCCACTCAAGCAAGTTTTACAGAGACCGGAGGCATCTGGAAGGTTACTCAAATGGAATATTGAGTTAAGTCAATTTGACTTGAACTTTCAGCCCAGACGGTCAATCCGGGGGCAAGCGATAGCCGACTTCATAGCAGAGTTCACTGTCCCTGAAGAAGATATAGCCAACGAAGATGTGGATCCTTCGAAGTTACTTTTCGATCCAAATGCCTGGAGACTGTATACTGATGGCGCTAGGAACGACGAAAGATCCGGCGCTGGAATAGTGCTTGAAACCCCCGAGAAACGATTGATAACCTATGCAATCCGGATGGAGTTTCAGGCCACTAACAACGATTCCGAATATGAAGCTCTGATAGCCGGATTGAAGATAGCAAAGGAACTAGAAGTCACAAAGCTGAACATTTTCTGCGACTCTAAGTTAGTTGTGAATCAAGTAACTGGAAGATTCCAAGCTAAAAGTGCAAGATTGATTCTATACTTAAAGAAAGTCAAGGAATTGCTGAATGATTTTGATCATTACAGCATATCTCATATTCCGCGGTCAGAAAATCAGCAGGCAGACAAGTTGGCAAAGATGGCTAGTTCTAACGATCCTGAAGTGATAGGGCTAGCCCCCGTTGAAGTACTCCGGTCCCCCAGCTTTGATCAGATGGAAATCGACCTAGTGCTAGAGAAGGAACCAGAAAGGGAGTCCTGGATGACCCCTATAAAGAATTTCCTAATGGGTGGAACGCTTCCAACCAAGAAAAGCGAGAGGCGTAAAGTGATTCGTAAAGCCGCCCGATACGTTTTGCAAGGTGGAATTCTGTACAGACAAGGGTTTTCAATGCCCCTCCTTAGGTGTATAGCTCACGACGACATCAAACGTGTGCTGCAAGAAGTCCACGAAGGCGAATGTGGCGACCACACTGGAGGGCAAACTTTGGCGAAAAAGGTATTGAGGCATGGTTATTTCTGGCCTACCATAAACAAGGATGCAGTAAGATATGCACGACGATGCGATGCGTGCTAGAGGTTCTCAAAGATACCCAGAGCGCCTCCGAGTCAGTTAAAAACAATGATGAGTCCATGGCCTTTTGCTATGTGGGGAATTGATATCATAGGAAGCCTCCCCATAGCAAGGGGCGGAGCAAAGTTCGCTATTGTGGCCGTAGATTATTTCACTAAGTGGGTCGAGGCAGAACCACTAACTACAATCACAACTAAACGAGTAATCAACTTCATCGTGAGAAACATCATCTGTCGATTTGGGATTCCAAAGATTGTGGTAACAGACAACGGAACTCAATTCGATAGTGCTGAATTCAGAAATTTCTGCCAAAGATACCGCATTGAGAATCGGTACACTTCTGTAGCGCACCCACAATCGAACGGGCAAGTCGAAGCCGCAAATAAAGTAATTAAGTCCATTCTGAAAAGAAGAATGAAGCGGGCCAGAGCCATGTGGGCTGATGAATTGCCCTTGGCACTATGGGCTTACAGGACAACATATAAATCGGCAACGTGACATACCCCGTTCTCCCTTGCTTTTGGAACAGAGGCTGTCATTCCGGTCGAGATAAAGGTACCTTCTCATCGGGTGACTTACTATGATCCAATGACCAATAATGAATTGCTCCTTGAGTCCCTGGATATGATCGAAGAAAAGAGGGATGAAGCAGACCTGCGTGCTTTGAGATGCAAACAGCAGGTCGCCCGATATTACAACAAAAAGGTTCGAGTCCGAACATGGGAACCCGAAGACTTGGTTCTAAAACGTGTCTTCCCACCCCCAACTCATATGGGAGCGAAGTGGGAAGGACCGTACTCCATTTTGAGCAAGCTTGATAATGGAACCTTCAAGCTAGCAACCGTAGATGGACAGGAAATCCCCAGAGTGTGGAATGCCCAACATTTACGGCCATATTTAGCATGAGAATTTCAAATCTACTCTTTTGCTTTGTTAAAAAACTATGTACAGGGCATGACTTGCCTAGAATAGTCTGATTCCTTAAAGCAAGAGATTATAAAGTGGACGTAGGTCATGATTCGACCGAACCACTATAAAAATACCGTGTGTTATTTACCTTTATTTGCGTCTTTATTTATTTGCCTATTTGTTTTTATGAAAATCAATGTAAATAACCCAGGTACCCGAAGTCTGGTACCAACCATTCCTCCCGTAGACTAATCAGAAAAACCCAAAGCTTTGGCAAAGGCTCCAACTGCTTGTCCGACTAGCTTTAATCCACGGAGTATGGGTTAAAGTATGCCCCAAGGATGAATTTGATGAGAATGCATGATTGCAGACCGCTTGATCCATGACTCTAACTCTCCAGAGCTGAGAGAGAGTATAAAGGACGCGAAGTTGACGTCCATAAGACATGGCGGTGTACCATGATCGGAGCCGTCTAGGCAGAAGTTTAACCTTGGCGACCGCCAAGAGAGTATAAAAGCGTCCATGATTTGGCGCTGAGAAAGAGCTCCTTTCCCGCTGAAGGAACGGGAAGCGAGTGAATCGCTGAGCTCGAACTCTAACTCTCCAGAGAGAGAGAGAGAGTATAAAAGCGTCCATGATTTGGCGCTGAGAAAGAGCTCCTTTCCCGCTGAATGATCGGGAAGCGAGTGAATCGCTGAGCTCGAACTTTAACTCTCCAGAGAGAGAGAGAGTATAAAAGCATCTCTGATTGAGCGTTGAGAAAGAGCTCCTTTCCCGCTGAAGGATCGGGAAGCGAGTGAATCGCTGAGCTCGAACTCTAACTCTCCAGAGAGAGAGAGAGTATAAAAGCGTCTCCGATTGAGCGCTGAGAAAGAGCTCCTTCCCCGCTGAAGGATTGGGAAGCGAGTGAATCGCCGAGCTCGAACTCTAACTCTCCAGAGAGAGAGAGAGTATAAAAGCGTCTCCGATTGAGCGCTGAGAAAGAATGTATTCCCTGCTAAAGGAACAAGGGCTGACCGAACTGTTGTTATCCCATGAAATTTCCTATGCCCCCATATTTAGAAATAAGGGGGGAACCTGCCGACGGTATTAATCAATCCCTAGTAAACCCCAGTCAGATGCTATGGTAACAACTGATTGGGAGGCACCATGCACTCATACGCAAACACTAAAATTTGATGCAACAGCGTAACATAGCATGGACATCCTTCTTCCTATTGGTTAACTGATTTATAATTTGTTAATAGTTGGTTAATGACTAAACATGAACAGTCTATTTGAATACAGGTACATAAGGATGCAAAAAGAAATCAGCTTTTATTTATGTACTCAGAATCGACAAAGCAAAAAGCCTAGAAACAAAAAGTGAGGATCAGTCTCACAATTACACTTCCTGGCCAGTGGAAAACCTAAAGGCAAAATATCGACAAACAACAAACATCCTATTTACGCTTAGCCCTCTTCTCCTGTTTCTGCCTCTCCAGTCTCTCCTTGTCAGCTTCAGATGGGTCCCCTTTCTTCCTCTTCCGCTTATCTACGAGGGGAACATCCGATTCTTCTGAAGTGTCCTCTTCCACCTCTTTTCTCTTACTCGAAAGGGAAGCCGGGAAATCATCAGGGTTTGCGAAGTGAAGCTGTCGGCTGATGGACTTGGACTGGATTTTCATGATCATCCCAGTTTTGGGATCGAATTCTGCAAGAGGGATTACGTCCAAAGCCTCGTCTCCCACCTTCTTTGAAGCCGACTCTTTCTCTTGTCTGGCTCTTCGGCTGGCCAGGGGTTCCTCATCATCATCATCATCGGCCTTTTTGGAGCCGGTAATGTCCTCTTCATCATCCACATGGCGACCATCCATGTCTTTTAAAGCCTCAATGGTCTCGGCATCCTTGGGAACATCGGTGCTAGCTGCCGGGATGCTTCCTTCTACTGTTGTGACCTCGACTCGCTCTGAGACATCGGTACCAGCACCCGACAGGACGGCCTCCTTCTCCGCTTCTCTCTCTTTTTCAGCATCCTTATCGACGGGCTCACCACCTGCATTATGAGAGGCACACATTACAAACTCAATTGGTTGTCCTGCCAGACGACGACAATTCGTAATTGCTTTAACAAATTGTGGGGAAAGGAGAGAGATACCTTCAGCAGATCCTCCCTCTTCGGTAGTTCTGGATGCTCCAACAACCACAGGAGTTAGGCCCAAAGGGATTAGCGGATCATCAGGATGATACTCCTCAACTCCGGAAGTTTTAGGTTTCGCGGCGGAACTGGAACCTTCATCAATTTTGCTTTTACCTTTAGCCAAGGTTCTCTCCCTTTCCATTTCCGCTAAGATTAGGCGACGACCCTCCGCTAGGTCCTCAGCTTCATTGTCTCTTAGGATGCTCTTCATTAATTCATCCTCATTGATTTCTTCGACCCCCAGTCTATGTTTTTCGCCTTCCACGATGGCATCCCATAAGTTGGCCAAAGTAACATGATAATCCGGGATCCATGAGATATTGCAAGTCTTGAGAACCTGGCCAAGGAAATCGAAAATCATCTCCTCAAACCCCTCGATTTCTTTCTCTCTTTCGAGTAGCTTGTTGTTGGAAGCAGTGGCCAGTTCGAGGGCACTTTCAACGTTCTTTTCGGGTAGGGCTGCCCTCCTTTCCGCATCTGAAACCTGGTCGTTCAAAATCACCGTCTCTTCCTTTGCCAGGGCTAAACTTTCTTTCAAGCTCGCTTTTTCCGCCTCCCAAGCAGCCTTCTCAGCTTCGAAATGATCTCGTGCTGTTTTCAACTCGATATTGGCCATCTTGAGATCTTCAACCTCCTTTTTTAAAGCCATCTTTTCTTGGCTATTGGAATCCAGTTCTGAATGGAAGCGCTGCTTGGCACTTTCCAATTCAGTCTTATAATTTGCAGCATCCCTCTGTGCTAGAGCAAGTTGGGCCTGAGCATCCTCCAGATCTTTATCCAATTTCGTCCTAGCCCTCTCATTATTTTCGAGTTTTGCTTTGGATCTGTGCGCTTCAATTTCAAGTGTCCGAATGACTTCCGAAAGGTTAACGGCATGCTTTTTCATCATCTCGTACTGCCTGGCCACATGACGAATATGCCCGATGACTTCACTATCCCAGTTTTTAGGGACCGGTTCCAAGGCAGGAACAAATACCATCCTATCAAAGAACATGCCTGGAAATTGTTCCCGCAGCTTTTCCAGCCTACCTTGGATCTCGGGATCGTGAACGTGATCCAGTGACCCGGGGGCAGCTAACTCTGGTTAGCTAGTGGGAACGATATCACTTCCCCCCTTTTCAGTCTCTTTGAATGATTCTCTGTCCCTATCTTTGGATTCGTGACGCCTTTTTGACGACCGACTATGGGACGGAGCACTCTTTGGAGGAGTCAACTCCTTTGGAAGTTGTTTTCCCCCGGTCGGAATTGTCGGATGACTCGAAGGCCTGGTAGAGGTTGATTTGGGTGGAGATCGAGGTTGCGAGGAACTCGGCCTATGAGGAGGACCGCGAGGGCGCTCTGTGTCCGGGCAGAGGCTAGGTGTGCCCTCACGGAGAGAACGATATGAGTAGGACTTCCTGCGGGACATCGCTCCTGTAAAGAGAAAAGAAGAGCATATTACAACTTTGAATATCCACGATATGATAGTGCAAGGTCAGGCAGTGTGTGTGAGGTGTGCATCCCATATAATTCCCCCTAACAGACCCGGGCCTGGAGACAAGCTCATCTGACCCGTTTCTCGTCCCCTTGTTGAAGCGGTCGCCTCTTCGGGAGCAGAAAAGAAAGGCTCCTCGCCGAAGTCTTTTTCTGTATATTCGATATCGGGTAGAGGGATTTTGTTTAGCTCGTCAAATAACTGTTCTTCTGTCAAGTCGTCATCACCAACAGTTTCCATTGGAGCAGAGGTAGGGATTTCTTTCGACACATCACCACGGGACTCGTCCCCTCTGTATATATTCAAGTCTTCGTCGTCTTGGATGATTATCGGAGAAGGACTTTTACGAAATTTAGTTGTCTCTACCGCTTGTGAAGTTCCCTCTCCCTCGGCTGGGGGCAAGTATTTATAGGGTTTGCCGCCGGTGCCAAGTCCAAATCTTCTGTCTAGGAGGCGATGCTTATGGAGATTGTCGTCAGTAATGCATTTTTTAATCCTTAAAAAGTCGGATCTGCTTTGCAAAAGAATCGACAATCGGTTGTTGTATAGTGCACCTTCTGTTTTCGGGAAGACATGATCTGTTTAAGACAAAGGAAGAAGCGGAAAAATATTAATACTTAGATTCCTCGAGCAAGATATTCGATTATACGATCGGAGCTTACTTGATTTAAGCCATCTTCGTGAGCATCCGGCCTGTCTCTTGATATAAAACCAGTCTGATTTGGGATCCCCTATATTGCTGTACCCATCGTATAAGACTTTCCTGTTCGCCACGGATTCAAAAAAGGAAAAGTTTGGAGTCGTAGAAGAACGGTGCTTGAAGAGAAAGAAGAACACCAGATCTCTGAACTTAAGCTCGGCATGCAAGATCTCCGCATAAGCAACATATAAAGAGTATAGAGATGCGTAGGCGTTTGGATGAAGCTGCATCGGAGCGATGCCTAGTCGTCTTAAAGTTTCGATAGCAATCGGGGGGAACGGGGGGATAGCTCCTACTAGACACATTGTTCGACTAATCGCCATATACCCCTCTAGTGCTAGATGGGGTCTATCTTCGCTTCCGGGTGTCAGGACATCGTCCCAAGGAATGCCGTGTCTTAAGCAGATTCTCTTGAGTTTTATCTCATCAAGCTTGGATGCTAAAGAGTCAGAGAATTTATCTATCCCGACTGCGCCGGGGATTTCGTCCGGAGCTCGCTCGTCAGACTCGGAGTTGTTGCTGGATGAAGTACTTTCTGTTGGATCTGACTCTGTAGCTTCATACTCAGATCCAGAATTCTCACCTCCCGGGTTGATTGGAGAAATTTCAGGATTGTACTGTTCAGGAGTCTCGAATTCTGCTTCTGCTATGGATCTTGGAGAAGATTTATCATTCGACATTGCTGCTAGGACGAGAAAATATGAACAATAAGATTAACACTACCCGTTCCCCGTGTGTGTAAGTGCCGGTGTATGTGCTTGTGTGTGCGCGTTATTAAAAATAATAACAAAGCATGAAAGCAGTCAAGGTTATCAGAAGTCATTAGTCGTCGTATGCAGTCGAATCATGAGGTCATTTAGTCCAGAAAGTTCAACGTCGCGGTTCTAGCCTAACTATTCAAAGTTTTATGGTGACAGGACATTGATTAAAGTCTGAAGTTTCTTTGTATAGTTAACTGTAGAACGGATCGCTAAGCATAGGGATCGCCCCCCTCTTCGACTCGCGGAGTATAGGGATCGCTCCCCATCGAATCGCCGATGGAAGGATCGCCCCTTCATCAACCGTTGCGACTCCCACGATCCGTCCCTTCGTGGCCACCTCGATCTGTCGTCTCGCCACTCGCGTTCGTCTTCCATCTTTGACCACGAACCATTCCTGGTTCTGTCTTCTTCTTCTTCCTCCTCTCCTTTCCTTCTTCGAACCCCGAGCTCTACATCGCTTGGCCATGGCGTTTTGATGATCTCGTCAGAAAAGCACGGATTCTCACCGTTTCCAGTCAAGAAGTTTCGAGGAAGAGCGGCGTTCGCAAATAAGAATATTTTTAGTAGAGTTACCTTTTCAAGGTTTGAAAGAATGCTTGGATTTTCAAAGGGTCAAAAGATTTGGGTTCGTTCCTGGACAATGTAGGCGAAACGATTCGGCTGGAAAGGAAGAAGAAGGAGAATGAAGGGGAGGGGGTCGGCTTATATAGGCAAAGGAGGCGACCGTTTGTCTCCCCTTCTTTGTCCTATTCGATCCACGAAAGACCAATGGGCCGCGAACCAAAAGCCCACCATGACTCGAGGAGGAGCCCGCTTCGTTTCGAGATCCAAGTGCGCGCCCAAGAACGGAACGAATGTCTCGCTGACAGATCGCGGCTCGAACCAGCGATGCGAATCGATAAATTTAGAAATAAGAATTCTGAGAAAGTCCCAGAAAGAGAAGAATTTTGTGACCCACGATTCAATGGGAAGATACGATTTTATAGCTTCGAAGCATGTTCCATCATTGATAAAACATACTTCGAGGGGGCAAAATGTTGGCTAGATTTTTGACCAAGCCACCCAGGATCATTCATAAGAAGAAAGCACGAAACCGCATTCTCTAAGGACTTGAAAGAATGGATCGCACCATCGTCTCGCCTGATATCGGATCGCGCACCATCGTCTCGCCCACCGATGGATCGCACACTATCGACTCGCCCATTCCTTCAGCAGAACGAATCAGCCATGCGACTCGATCCGAACTTATGTTGTTGCCCAGAGCGAACCGATCCGATCTTCTGGTGTATGGCGAACCCTCTGACCCGTTCAGGTACGAGCTAGTCTTCAGCGATCCGAATCGCACGGATCTAGCGACACGTGTCCCTAACCGTCATCTGGACCAATTCTCTCCATCTGTACGATCCGATTTTCAAGCAGATCGCGACACCTGTCCACAACGGCTAATTTGACCATTTCTCCAACGGCGGCGATCCGACCCGAGGTTCTCGAGATTCGTGCCACGCGTCCGCGATCCGTCTGACAAAATCAGCTATAAATAGCCCAGAGCTTGGCATTTTTTGGGATCTTTTTGGCAATATTGAGTTCTGAGTCCGCCATTATTGTTAGGCTACTGAAAAATTGAGAGAAACCACTGTTGTATTAGCTTTTAAAGCATAATCAATAACATATAAAGTGGACGTAGGCTCGTTAATGCCGAACCACTATAAATTCTGAGTGTTATTTTCTTTTTCCTGGTTCTTCATTCGAATTTCTCTACTGTTCACAATAATTTGGGTGTTAGGTCCAAATTTCGATCTAACAATATATAATATATATAATATATATATCGTCGATTTCTATTTAAAACGAATTTTATAAATAGTTTTAAATTCGTTTCAAAAGCAATTTCAACTTCCATTTCAATTCAAATCAAAATTGAATTCTTCTTTATAAATTCGTTTTAAAATTCATTTCTATTCAATTCAAATTTCAATTCAATTTAAATTCATTTCAATTTGCTTTCAATTCAATTTGAATTCGTTTTATATTCAATTCATTTCGAAATCGTTTTCAATTCATTTCATTTCGAAATCGTTTTCAATTCATTTCATTTCGAAATGAATAAAATCGATATAAATATCGTTCACGTCAAAATGGCGTCAATCTAATCAACACGGCTTCATAAATTTCTATTTTCAAATATTCTATTTCAAATATTTCTTTTTCAAAATAGTTGTTATTATCAAAATATTTCGTTCAACACATGACCAATCTCAATGGATGAGTACTGTCAACACATGAACCTTTATTTTATATTGATAAAGATGTAAATTTTATTACTAAAATATTTCGTTCAACACATGACCAATCTCAATGGATGAAACTGTCAACATATGAACCTTTATTTTATATTATTCTTTATTTTTCAAATTGGAATGAGGCCCAATCAATTACCATATAAAGTTAATTATATGGATTCCATACAACACATGTATATAATAGCATTGAAAAATAATCAACCATCAACCAAAGTGCACTACACTGTATAAGCATCAAATATAGATATCTAACGCTTATAACAGCCTGTCAATCGATCGATCGACATATTTAATCAATCAGGATGAGTGAACTTCAAATTTCATCCTAACACCCGTGTGGGGTTTCAAACAATCAAACACATATTTTATTTGTGCAGTTGGGCGATGTGTAAAATTTATCGTCCCAATCAATGTCCTTCAAATAGGTGTACATAAACAAACCGTCCGGTTTGTAAATGAATATTTATTTATTCACATTCACGTTAAAAATTATATTTTTAACGATAAAACATTTTATTCAACTTATGAATATTCTATTCGGTTCATTTATTCAATAAAATGATATTTTTATTTTTCTAACATATTTTAGAAAATTTCGGCGGCATAACGGCACGATACTAGAAACGGGACGAGGCCTAGCCTTATCCCCGGTCTAGTGAAGGCCCACGCCATTCACACATCCATCTAATCCATTCAATTCACCAGACAATTCAATTCAAACCAAATAAACTAACCAACTACACATCCAAACAATTTAACAAACAAGCCATCCATGGTCTGTGGATGACGGGTGTCGGGTGCTACTAAACACCGTCTGCATCCTAGTATATATATATATAACTAGAAAAAGAAATTGAAGAGTGAGAAGTTCTCACCGATAGCTATCCTAACTCCACGGCACTTCAAATGCAGGAAATCTTCACTGTTCTCGTCTCTTATCACTTTCTTCGCCCGTAGCCACTACATATGTAAAAATCGAATTTTTATTTCGCTATTCAATATATAAAAATCATATTTTTACTTCGATGTTCAATATATAAAAATCATATTTTTACTTCGATGTTCAATATATAAAAATCATATTTTTACTTCGAAGTTCAATATATAAAAATCATAATTTTTACTTCGATGTTCAATATATAAAAATCGAATTTTTACTATGCTATACAATATATAAAAATCGAATTTTTACTATGCTATACAATATATAAAAATCGAATTTTTATCACATTAAAAATAATATCTTTCTACGATAAGTATCATATTTTTACATAAGATGAAATCATACATTTCAAATCAAAGAAAACATATTTTTCTTATCACGGAAAACGTATTTCTCGAATCAAAGAAAATGAATCTTTCGAATCAAAGAAAATGGATTTTTCGAATCAAAGAAAATGGATTTTTCGAATCAAAGAAAATGGATTTTTTCGAATCAAAGAAAATGGATTTTTCGAATCAAAGAAAATGGATTTTTCGAATCAAAGAAAATGGATTTTTCGAATCAAAGAAAATTCCATTTTTCATTCAAAGAAAATCCTATTTTTCATTCGCTATAATTTATAAAAACATATTTTTATCCATCTAATATATAAAGAATATATTTTTATAAACGATTTCTTTACTATAAAGGTCGAATCCTTGTCATATTTGAAAACAATTCTACTTTGAAAACAATATTTTTCATAGAATAATAGAAATCATAGTATATTTATAAAAACTGATTTTATTATCAATGATTTTTACTGTAAAAATTTTTCTTAAACAATATCAAGTAAGAAAATAATTAACAGAGTAATCAATGAATAAAATGAACCTCTTCTTCCTCGTGACTTCTCTTCTACAGGCCAATGAAATCAAACCCATGCTCGTTGACTAGGGCTCCTCCTTGCACGATATCTGAGGCACCGGACGTTGATTGGGATGTGCCACCTGAAGCGGCTCCGCTTCCGCTCCCTACGCCTCGAGTGGCGCGCCGTCCGGTCCCCTCCTCCGCCGTCAATCAGCGTTCGAACGGAGCTCAGTTGAGCTCGAAAATCGAGCCACTTATTGCACGATATACAACCAAACCACTATGGATCTGTAGAGGGGAGAATTCTCTCCAAAATCCTCCAAAGAATCGATATATTTCATTGCATGGATTGAAAGAAAAGTGGATTTAATATCCTGAGCCAATTCCGCCGTTAATCGCTTGAACGGGCTGCGCCTTTTTCTGCGTTGACCAATCAGGAAATTTTCTAGGGTTTTATAAATATTTATATTATTATTTAATTCGTTTAGTTTCTAAAATACATGTTTATTCAAACGAACCTCAAATCAAACCCAACGACTATCGCCCCTAGCTAATTACCCCCATTCCAAACACAATGGGATATGTCACGTTAGCCAATTCGACTGTTACAATCAGTTTTCGTTGAATTTAAAATATGAATCTTTATATATTCAATTTAAACGCACATTTCAATTTACTGGGGTCACATACTAACTCTAAAAATTCTCGAAATTTTTTTTCTGACTTCGTATTGACGATACGGTCCTAACAAAACTAGTTTCGTCGAATTCTGAGACCGTTGGAAAAATGGCCAATTTCCAGTCGATTAAAATCAACTGAAACTGGTCAAACGCGTTTTCCTTTGCCACACTCACATATTGATTCAGAAAATTATGAAATTTGGAACCTAGCAATAACTTTACACTACGGATCCAACAAAAGTGGTTTCGTCGAAATCCGAGGTCATTTGCAAAATGTCTATTTTTAAGGGCCTGAATTCCATAGCGACTATTCAGAATTTTCAACTGGACATATCTTTTGATTCCCGTTATGAAATTTTGATTTGTTGGATTCGTTGGAAAGATATTCTCAATTAGATTCTAATGTTTTTGGTTTCACTAAAATCCGGATTGTTTTGCACCCGGTACATTCAATTGAAGTTTGAAATCGAATTATCGAACTACCGCGCCATTTTCAATTCCTATTTATAATTATATATAAATATTTATATTCTAACGACGACGCGTATAAATATACACGTTCGAATTATATTCAAAATAAATTTTTCGTCGATATTATTTAAAATAATTCATTTTAAATATTCAAAATTCGCTAAAATTGCCAAAATAAAAATTTTAAACTGGCCCAGATTTTCGGGTTGTTACAACTAATGTCATTTAAAACACAGTTCACGATAAACCCAAATCACATTCTATTTATTATCGGGTTAAAGAACTAGTGTTATTTAAAACACCGTTCACGATAAACCCACAAACGAATTTTAATTTCATTCCAATCAAATATATTAGAAATTCTGATTATTTAAAATCCCTTTTTAAATCTAATTTATTTATTTAAAAATAATTGGGTTTTAAATTAAGTTCAAAACTAGTTTATTTTGATAAAAATCCATTTTTATCTTTTCAAATATGGAGTTTTTCATCTCAATTTTTCCCAAATCATTTCTTATGATTTTATACAAATTATTGATATTTTTAATAATTTTATCAAGGCCCGTACAGTCGATTTCCTTCAACGGCCATCGAACTGCACTTACAGCGACCTTTTCCAAATTTGATTTGGACGTATCTCCAAATACAACTATTAGATTTCAAATTTCTAATATTCGTTAGAAAGCTCTTTTCGATACGAACCCAACGGTTCCGGTTTTAGGAGAATCCGACGGTTGGATCTCCCGTAATGTCCGTTCGAAATCAATGGTCGAAATTCACGAACTACCGCGGCGCGGCGCTTTCTATTCAGGCCATTATATTATATATAAAATATATATAATATATATTTCGTCGATTTCTATTTAAAACGAATTTTATAAATAGTTTTAAATTCGTTTCAAAAACATTTCAACTTCCATTTCCAACTCAAATCAAAATTGAATTTTTCCTTATAAATTCGTTTTAAAATTCATTTCAATTCAATTCAAATTCATTATATATTCGATTCAATTCAAATTCGTTATATATTCGATTCAATTATAAAAACGAATATAATCGATATAAATATCGTTAGCGTCAAAATAGCGCATCCCTAATCAACACGGCTTTATATTTTTCAATAACTTCGTTATTCTATTCAACAAATGTTTGTCAACACATGACTAATCTCAACAAATGAGTACTGTCCACATGTGACTATTTTTGTTATTCAGTATATTTTATAAAATTATGATTTCTATCGTTTAATTTCAAATCAGACTCCAACCGTAAATTAGTAAGAGAACGATTCCCTGAATATTAACCCCGAAGGCCGAAACCAATATCAGATCAATATCCAGGAGACCACTCATCTTATCTATTTTCCAGTTAATTTCTAATTTCATATATGATAAAGATGTAAATTTTATTGTTAAAATATTTCGTTCAACACATGACTAATCTCAATGGATGAGTATTGTCAACACATGAACCTTTATTTTATAATGATAAAGATGTAAATTTTATTGTTAAAATATTTCGTTCAACACATGACTAATCTCAAAGGATGAGTACTGTCAACACATGAACCTTTATTTTATAATGATAAAGATGTAAATTTTATTGTTAAAATATTTCGTTCAACACATGACTAATCTCAACGGATGAGTACTGTCAACACATGAACCTTTATTTTATAATGATAAAGATGTAAATTTTATTGTTAAAATATTTCGTTCAACACATGACTAATCTCAACGGATGAGTACTGTCAACACATGAACCTTTATTTTATAATGATAAAGATGTAAATTTTATTGTTAAAATATTTCGTTCAACACATGACTAATCTCAACGGATGAGTACTGTCAACACATGAACATTTATTTTATAATATTCTTTATCTTCTAAATTGGAATGAGGCCCAATCAATTACCATATAAAGTTAATTATATGGATTCCATTCAACACATGTATATAATAGCAACGATACATAATCAACCATCATCAAAAGTGCACTACACTGTATAAGCATCAAATATAGATATCTAACGCTTATAACAGCCTGTCAATCAATCGATCGACATACAACTAATTATTGGGATTAGTGTATGCCGTATTTTATCCCAATACCCGTGTGGGGTTTCAAACAATCAAACACAGATTTTATTTGTGCAGTTGGACGATGTGTAAAATTTATCGTCTCAGTCAATGTCCTTCAAATAGGTGTACATAAACAAACCGTCCGGTTTGTAAATGAATATTTATTTATTCCCATTCACGTTAAAAATTATATTTTTAACGACCAAATTATTTTTATTCAACCAATGAATATTCTATTCGGTTCGTCTATTAAATAAAATGATATCTTTATTTTTTCTAGCTTATTTTAGAAAATTTCGGCGGCATAACGGCACGATACTAGAAACGGGACAAGGCCTAGCCTTATCCCCGGTCTAGTGATGGCCCACGCCATTCACACATCAATCAAATCAATTTCCATTTCCCCAAACAATCAAATTCAACTCAAATAATCTAACTAATCCATGCAACCAAACAAACAAGTCCATGGTCTGTGGACAATGGTGTCGGGTGCTACTAAACACCGTCTGCATCCTAATATATATTTATATAACTAGAAAAGAAAAGTTAAAGTGAGAAGTTCTCACCGACTAGCTAAACCAAACACCACGACTCTTCTTATGTAGAAATCTTCGTCGTGCTCGCATTTTTGCCAATTTCACTGCCCGTAGTCACTACATATATAAAAATCACATTTTTATATTGTTGCCATGTATATAAAAATCACATTTTTATTCTACTACTATATAGATAAAAATTCTATTTTTATACCGTTGTTCATATAGTAAAGATCAAATCTTTACTATCTATATAATATAAAAATTGTATTTTTATTATCTCTACTATATAAAAATTATATTTTTATTCTTCCTATAATATAAAAATCATATTTTTATTCTTCCTATAAAATAAAAATCATATTTTTATTCTACTACATTCGTCAAAAACCATAAAAGCTTTAAAGCGGAGAAAACTCACTTTTTTTCTAACGTCCGGATTCGCTGTTCGGGTTCCAGAATTTGCAAACGAGCTTCAATCTTTACACCATCTTTCTTCTAGCTTAAACGCGCCATTCCGGACAACTTTCGCCTAAGGGTATTTTTGCAGAAAATGCTCCAATTCGCCAGAATTCGCTAAAGTACACAAATTTTACCGCATTTGAACAGCAGACTTCGAACGCGTTTTCCGAGCAGCTCCGAACTCCAAAACACGACTTCCATGTAGCCAAATCGAAGAGTATTTCGTGCTCTACAACTTTGGTCCAGAGGGACTTTGGCCAAAAGCGCACCGTTTGGGAGTTATTGGCGAAATACGGTCAGGGGCTTATTTGCAAAACGGGCGATTAGTGTAAAATGGGTTTTTGGTGACCGGGGGGCCCACAGACGGAATTGAGGAGGGGGAAGGGGGCGCCGGACCTGATGTGAGGCGGGGAGGGTGCTGGTGGGCCGCAGCGGTGGTGGTGGGGCCCGTGGTGGCCGCGGTGGTGGTGTGAGGCTTAGGGTTCATGAAAAGAGGAGAGAGAAGGAGGAGGAAGAAGAGGAGGAGGAGGGGAGGAGGAGGAGGGGATGCGGCGGCCTGAGGTGGTGCGGCGGTGGCGGTGGGAGGAGGGGCAGCGGGTTTGGGGAGGGTGGAGGCCATTTTTTTGTTTTTGAAGAGGAAGAGGAAAAGTGAATTTATGAAATAGAAAAGAAGGAAAAGTGATTATATGCTAGTTTCTCGCCTATCGCCTAAACGCTAATGATCTCCAATCGCCACGGATTACGGACACGAGATAGTAGACGTGAAGACGAGTCCAACGAAACAAGTTTCGTCGAATTCCGAGTTCGTTTGACCATTCAAAAAAAATCACGAAAACGCTCAGACAAGCTCTAAAAATGCGATTTTGGCGCACCTTTTCTTCTCGCACGCTCACATGCTAACTTCAAAAATCATGCCCTTTTGGATTTAACCATTTTTAGACGATACGAATCCAAAAAAAACGAAATCAAATTATGAGGTCGTATGAATAATGTTCCTTTGTAAAATGACTGCTCGCTTTACCCTGAACTGTTTCAGCTCGCACGACCACATACTAACTCCGTTCGATGCACCATTTGGAACTCAACAATGATTTGTCATTATGAATCCATAAAAATTTATCTCGTCGAATTCTGAGCTCGTATGCAAAATTTCACTTTTTAAGGGCTATGTTTTGTTAACCGAACAACTCCAGCCCATAGCCACTATTCCGGATATCGGAATATATCGAAGCTTATGCTTTTCGGAGTTCTAAACGGCATTTTGAACTCAATGGAAGTGGTTTCGAGTCCAAATTCATTCGTATGTATAATTTACATAGCGATTATTCTGAATTTTCAACTGGGCATAACTTTTGATTCCCGCTATGAAATTTCGATTTTTCAGATTCATTGGAAAGATATTTTCAACTAGATTCTAATATTTTTTGTTTCGCTAAAATCCGGATTGTTTTGCACCCGGTACATTCAATTGAAGTTTGAAATCAAATTATCAAACTACAGGGCCATTTTCAATTCCTTCTATAATTTAACATAAATATTTATATTCTAACGACGATGTATATAAATAGATTCGTTCGAATTATATTCAAAATAAATTTCTCGTCGATATTATTTAAAATAATTCATTTTAAATATTCAAAATTCATTGAAATTGCCAAAATAAAAAAATTTAAATTGGCTCAGAATTTCCGGGTTGTTACAGTAATATTTGACTTTGAATACGTATTTATTTTAGACACTAATTGTCAGTTACAAACACGTATTAGTAAGGTAATTAAGGTTATGGTGATGATTAAATTCGAATTTATTTTATCGTATATATATAACAGTCTAACTCAGAAATGATATAACCTTCGTACACATTTCCAGAATCAATGAAACCAATTAAGTTGGATTTGAATTGGCAAAAGCTTCGTGTACATACTAATTTGGTGCAATATGGAGCTAGTCAGGATTTTCGATTAAATTAAATACTTGTTTAATTTAATCGGAAATAAATCGCTATATCGACAATTAAAATTCACGATGAGTAAATTCACTCTCTGCGTTATAATTTTATTATAGCGAATTTTTATTTTAAATAATTTTTATATGACGTTTGGTTGTTTGGATGAATTAAAATATTATTGTGGCTATTTTAAAAATATATTAGTTATTTAGGCTTGGTGTATGTGTCTATTATATATATATATATATATATATATATATATATATATATATATATTGGTGGTTGGATATTTCCCGCAGTACCATTAGTGGATGCATGCAGTATCATTAGTGGATGACCCTATGCTCCCCCACGCTATGATAGTGGATGACCTTCTATACCGCGATATCCCACCTCAAAGCAAAATGGGTATTATTTATGTCGGCAAACGTCTGTGTATGTGGGGAAACTGGTTGGAGGGATCCAACTGGATTCCTCAAAAATATTACTATTTGTTTGTTTTCATATATTATCATATATAATGTGTAGAACATCTGTTGTTGATAATTACGTGTTTTTGATTGATTGAGTAACACTGGGCCTGAATATTGATTTATAAAAATATTGTGATAAGGATATTTAGAGATTTAAAAGGGAAATCTATTTTCCCAAAACTAGAATTCGAATTTTGAATGGACTAGAAATATTAACTTGTTTTGTAAAATAAAAACAAGTATTGAATTTATAAACGATGTTTATTAATAGAATAATGCAGGAAATTAAAATGAATTTATAAATAGTGTTTGTAAATAAAGGGAAATAATTTATCATATGAAGATATGAATATTTAAATTCAAATGTGAATTTAAAATGAGAATTGAGAATCGTTTTAAATAGTAAACGATGAAATTTATTTCGATATTCAGAATGTAAATGAAATTGAATAAATCTGTAGGATTTATGTTTAAAATTCGGCTATGTCGGATTTATTAGAAATAAATTATTTCCAGAAAGGGTATTTAAAATGTATTAAATTGAAACTGAAATAAAATATAAAAATAGATTATATATTATATAGAAGTTATAATAAATAAAATACTCCAAATAAGATTTTGGATTTAAATTGATTTTTAAAATGGAGCTTGTTTTTAATATACAAACAAGGAAGCTAAATTCATAAACAACGTTTATAAAGATAGCAAGGTAATTATCATTTGGATAATCGAAAAGTTTAAATTCAAGTATGAATTAAAAAGGGAAATCGGAAATCATTTCGAGAAGAGAACGATAGATTTTATTTCAGAATTCGGGATATAAACTGGATGGGAATAAATCGAAAGGATGTATTATTGGAATTCAATTTCATCGAATTACATAAAGTAATTTGTTCCCAAAAGAAATTGGAAGTTAATATAGAATTTAAATTGTAATTGAGGTTATAACTAAGTTAAACACTGGAGGGAATAATCGATAAATGTGGAAACCCAGTGCCGAAGGCTCCCGTACTCAAGCGTGAGGACTTCCTAGACAGTCTCCCATCTGGTACTATTCTCACGGCTTTCCGGGCTCTGTGGGTGGTCGATTAGCGCGCGCAGCCTTTCCCTCACATTATGTGAAGAGGCCGGGGCTCGAACCTGTGCGCTCCAGATTACCAGCCGGGTAACCTTACCGTTTGCGCCAGGCACCACCTTCATTGGACGGAATAATCGATGATTTAGGAAAATTGGAATTGTTTAAGTTATATTTAGAAAACCGGTTTAATTTATATTTAAATATTAAATAATGGAGTTGGAATTTATTAAATAAACGATGTTTAACCTTCATATTTAAATATAATTAAAAATGAACTGGCCCCAGCGCGGTAGTTCGTAATTTGACGTTTCGAAGTTCAATTGAGTATACAGAACTCAATTTAAGTCGGAATGATTTGAAACAAGAATCGTCAGGACCTATTTGATAACAGTTTTCTAATGGAAAAGAAAATTCTGGATTTCATCGTATAGATTTTGAGATATGACAAAATCAAATTTCCAGAAAAACAGCGCCATAATCGTTTAAAAACCATAACGGTTTATTTAAATAATAAAAGGATTTTAAGCAAATAAAATCTGAATTTCCATTAGAAAAACCCAGATTTGAGTTGTAAAAAAAATATGAACTCAAGTTGTGTAAATGAAATGATTTTTGAAACAAAAGTCATATTTTTAATTGTTGAATAGAATTTACTAATTTGAAGAATAATCAGTTAATGGAATTTTTAATCAAAATTGGGCTTTGGATAAGTGAATTGGGTTTGTGAATTCATATTCGAAATTGAATATGAAAATTGAATTGAAAATGGAATTTTATTGGTTATAAGCAAATAAAAAATATATTTGAACGTGATATGTACAAATATAAAGAGAAATAAGCAAAACAGCTAATTAAAGGTTAAATTAGTGAATTGAGTTAAAATGACTAGATTGAGTTGGAATAAATTAGAAATGGACGAATATGTGTTAAACATGTATGGAATGAAGATAATGAAGTTTATAAATCTAGTGCTCGACAAAAAGGTACATGTTTAAATTCCATATGAGGTTTTATGCGCCGAATCGGCAAGCTGCTTTGCTTTTTGATTTTCTTTTTGAATGGAAAGGGCCCAGAGAGGCGTTTTTTACTTGTACCAAGGGATCCGTACAAAGGAGGTTATGGCGAAATTTTCCGGAAATTTAAGGAGTTAGAATTTTTTTAAGAAAATTGGATAACTAGAAAATCAATATATCAATATATATTGAATTCGATAAGGAAATAAATTTAAAATAGAATATTATAAACAAAAAGGAAATCTATAATTAAATCTAGTAAAAATAAAAAGAGAAACATTTACACATTTTAAAAATGAATAATTGGATTTTACGGTGTTAATTATTCGAGGCAATTGGTCTTAACTGTTTTGAAGTTAAGATGTT
This sequence comes from Allium sativum, assembly GCA_030737875.1. Classification (NCBI taxonomy): domain Eukaryota; kingdom Viridiplantae; phylum Streptophyta; class Magnoliopsida; order Asparagales; family Amaryllidaceae; genus Allium; species Allium sativum. Next base: position 888,119,064 of record CM060916.1, on the reverse strand, counting down.
ATTCGATCAAGGTCTGAGAGGTAATTATACCCCAACTTGATTGATTTCATTTTTAAACGATAAATAACAAGATTCAATCTCGAAGATCAATGTTTGAATAAGATTTAGTTGAGTGCAGTGATTTGGGTTATTGTAACAATGTTTTACACAACATTCGTTTTAACCCAAATAAGTGGAATTTTGGAGATATAATAATAAATATTTCCTGAGGATAGAAATGAATGGTCGTGAAAGGAAGGAGTAATTGGAAATGAATTCCAAATATAAATAGAAGGTATTTTCTAAGTATAGAAAATAAAATAAGACGATATATGAGAAATGCTTTCCCAATAGCGTAAGAGGGCAGGATGATTATTGAAAATATCGTGTTAACAAATATCGATAAGGAAATGGAGAAGGAATTTAATTAATGAAATATTAATTAAGGGCCCAGTGATTGTTTAATGTTTTGGATGGATGTTTATTTTTCTTCGATAGTTAAATAACTGATTATCGAAGTTTTTGGCCAATATCGTTGTCAATATGGAGAGACCGGTTGGATTTTTATCCAAGAACCCTTCGTACTGGCAGTAGCGTTACGAATCAGATTATATAGACAATCGAAGGCGAAGTGAAGTGCAAGGGATTTTTCTGTTAATCCTAGGTAGAAATTGCCTAAGATGGATTTATGGAAATTGTGCCTTCGGTTTCGTTCAGTCCCAGAACGAACGTGTATGGACGAATGTCTAACAGAGTATTTTCAGCGATCGCTTATGTTGGTATGTACAAATATACATCTGCTGGCGGAGAATTTATTCTCTTAACATAATATCCAGAATATCTTTGTGCAAATCAATTAGTGATTAACGGATCTGACAATGTGGCATTCAAAGTGATGGTGTTATTAAGTAACCGTAACCTCAAACCTCGCAACCGGGAAATGGTATAAAATCTGATAGGTCGCATGGCTAAGTGGTTAGCTGCCAAGTAGGGTGTATTGTCACCTGATCTAGAGAAATTCCTTTTTCTTCTTAAATCTATCGATGATGTTCCTTGCGAGAATGGTTGCTGATCCCAACCGTTGGTGACAATACATTCGGTAATCTCAAGCGAAGTGAGAGGCCGGTCATGTTTAGCCTGGGTTGCAAGATGTTCTTCTTGAACCCGGTGTATTCCTCTCTAGAGATACACTATCGGAAGGTGGTCCTATACCTTGCCAGTTGGAATCCATTATCCAATAAGTGCCCGTGGTTTTGATTGTATACTATATATGTACAGCGTGAGATGCAAGTGTTCTGCTAGATTGATTTTTGCTTATTTTAGACACTATTATAATATCATAATAATATTGATTTCAAATGTTTTGGGTTATCGTAAGGTAAAAACCATCCGTGTTTATGTGTGGATCGGTCTTATGATTATCTTTTCTTTCGAAAAGAAATTCTTAAAAGTTAAACCAAGTGTTTGGAGTTTACTCACACCAGTCCCATGACTGAACCAGAGTTTATTTTATTTTGTTTTACCCTAAACTCTTGGGTATCCAAATTTGTACGGGCAGTCAAGTAGTTCAGGTATTTACAGATATATTTGAAGGAGCTTGGAGCAGAAGGCTTCAGCATTAGTTATCTAGTATAATTTTCCGATGTGTTGTATTGTACTCTGAAAATGGTTTGTATATGTATGTACAGTAAAAAATTTGTATCCTAAAATTTGTTATATATATTATATTTTATTCTGCTGTGTGACGGCAAGGAATTTCGCTCGGTCCGAACCAGTCGCTAAACCGACCCAGACCGTTCGAAATGCCCTATCGTTTGAGAACATGACAAAATAGAACGCATACAAAAGAACATTTCACTGTATATCACAACAATGCATCGGATTACAGGAATATACAGAGTATAAATGAATATTACACAGAAATATCAGAGATTTAAATTACATTTAAATACATAGCAGCGGAAAATAATACAATACACAACTAGAAGTAGATATACGGATACAAAGCTTTCCGGATATCGTTCCAGCTGTAAACCAGGATCCTGTGAATATAAATCTGCAAAACCAAAACTACTAGCTGCCCGTGTCAAAATAAGGGCACCCAGAGTGTAACGACCCGTGTTTTTCGACCATTTGAATATGAATATTTAAATTAGTTTTAAATATTATATTGGAAATATTAATGGAATTTTATATTTAATTCGTTATTTAAAACGAAGTTCGAACGTTATATATTTATATAGTTATAAATAGAGTTCGAAAATGGCGTGTAGTTCGTAAATTCGAGTTTTGAACTTCAACTGGATATACAGGATTCGATATAAGTCGGATTTCTGTGAAACAAGAAACGTTGGAACCGTATTGACAATAATTTTCATATGAAAGAGAAAAATCTAGATTTCGTGTTATAGTTTGATAGTTATGGCCAAATCAAATTTTGAAATAGTCGCTATGGAAAATCGTTATTAAATTATAGGCCTTTAAAATAGCCGTTTTGCAAACGGACTCAGATTTCGATGAAACCAGTTCCGTTGAGTTCGTAGCGTCGATTATAGTCAGGATAGGTATATAGTTTGTTATTTTTAGAGACCGGAAAATTTGGTGTTAAAAAGGGTAGGGCGGTTCAGGGTAAAAACAGCCTACCGGGGCAACAGTCTCAGAATACGACGAAATTAGTGTCGTTGGGTTCGTATCGAAAAGTTATTATCGATATTCGCAGTTTCAAGTTGATTTGATTTACCTAGTGACCGTGGAAAAATTAAATGCGTGTTCATTTCCGGTTTCATAAAGGAAATTTTTTCATACGACCTCGGATTTCGACGAAACTTGTCCCATTGGATCCGGAATATCGTTTTACATCAAGAACAGTTTTCTTATCAGTAGACAGAAATTGTTTGAAGTGATTTTGGCATGTTACCTCATCGCGAAGTATCATTATAATATTATAATAGCAACCCACCATCCTTTCATTTCACCAACATGGCTTTTCCTTGTCTGACAAACAAATGAAGACATGCGCCAACATATTTCAGTCCCTTTCGTACTAATTTGCTTATCCCTTGGTCGCCAATCTTTTTAACCTTGCCGACAAAGTGTTGTGTTCCATCTTGTCCATCGACAGCTAGCCTATAATTCACTGTAAACCTATAAACACTAAAACTTGGCACGCACGTAGTCTCCCCTATAAAAGAACTGCTGCTCCATCCCTTTCTCTTTCATTTTTCTTTCTTCGTGTAAATGTGAAAAACATATCACGTCTTCCCTTCACACTATAAAAGAATGAGACCCCCTCCTTCAAATTATAAACTCCCGTATTTATCCATTCGCAATAACCACTTCCTCTCATATTTACAAACCATTGGCGTGCGCGAGCTGGAGCATCAATGCATGAGGGGAAGATTTTGGTCACACGGGTGTGTTTCTGCAGTACCGACGTGGAAGGGTGGGGGGTCAGTACTGTTTGGGTGCTAAATGATGTTGGAGCATGGTAATAAAGAGGAGGAAGGCCCTGCGTGGGAGCTGCTGGAAGATGGTGGCTTGTTTTGGATGGCGTGTGGGTGCAGCGTCGGGTCCTTTGGAGTGGAGCACTATGGGGTAAAAACGTAAAGAGCAGGAGCTGTTTAGAAGAAGGGAACCAAATGGTTGGAAAATCTATTTTACCGTAAGGAGTAAATTAAGTTGTGAATTAGTTTTATCAAAGCATTAAGGTATTGTAATAAGAATAGTGTTAATCTGATGCAGATTAAACAAAGAATCGGGAACCAAGATGGAATACAAAGAAGGGCATAAGGGAACCGTGAACGTAAGGATTGGCTTGAATTAATGAAATACAATAATTGTTAATTACTAACTAAAAACTGATTTAATCCTAATTAACTAATTACTTGTGTTTAAAACCCTTAACTATCATGGCAGGTTGACGTCGAACTTAGGAGGAGAAAGCAAAAGGGTTTGTGTAGTATGTTTTTGAGCAGAAGTTAATGAGAAAAATAGAAGATGCAAAAGGGGTCGGTCTGATAACTTTGGTTAAAACGTGACTAGGCTTATAAACTAATTAAGTTATTAGTTAATAAAATATTGTATCAACTAAAGATATTATTTTGTGCAGAACCGGGAAGCATGTGAGACCGAAGTGGAAGGAGCGGTATAATTGGATCATGTGTTCAAAATAAAAATGTAATATAATTAAATAATGTTAAGGAGATTAATTAGATTAACTAAATTACTTAAAGAAGGGTTTAGCAAAATAAAGGTCATATTAATGGGTGTTAACCTTCGTGTAGAACTGGGAAACTAGACATAATGGAACACAGCAAGGGGCGCCGGGGCTGTATGAATGAGATTTACATCCTGGAACAGAAACGAACGCAGTAAAATGCAGTTGGAGATCCCAGTTAAATTAAACGCGAGTTTAATTTAATCAAATCAGTTGTTATTGTAACAACACAACTCAAGGTGAGTTAAACTCACTCAGTTACCCTTTTTATATTTTATATAAATTGGGTGTTTTATTTTGTGTGCTCTGCTTGCCAATAGTTGACTGTTTTGCTAGTTATCTATTTAACTGTTAATTCAACCGATGAAATTAAACTGTGTTTAATTTCAGTGAAATACCAAATCGTTATTTTAACGATTGGTTCCAATAAAGGTAACTCACCTTGGTTGGTCACGTTTATTTATAAACGTGTTTAAAATGATTGCATTGTTTGAATTGCTTATGGTTGATGTTAAATGGTCGTTATTTAAATTATCAGTTAAACAAAACTGAACCGTCTGATTTGAGATAACCATTTGAATACAGGGAAGAACAGGTTGGAGGGATCCAACCGGATTCCTCAAATGTATTATTTATTTTCATATGATCATATATGAACTGATCTGTTTGTGTGATTGATTTGATGGTTGATTATTGACTGGATATTCAACATCTGTTTGGTTTAAACCAATGGGCGATATTGGTTAAGTGTTTGGCAGAGTATGGCCTTTAAAACCAATCGAGTTATAGATATTGATTTACCGTCTGGTGAATCGATAGAGTTGAGGTTATAAAATTTATTTTATAACCAGAGTTAGATTTGAATTATATTATTTGAATAAAAGTTATTTAAGAGAAATAAATAAATATTTTATTTGTTTAAGACTTTGATTTGTTATGAAAAGCAAATGCTGATGTTAATCAGATTTACCAGTGGAAGAATAAGAAATGAATTAAATGGTTAAACCTTGAGAATTTGTTTCGTAAAGAAAACAAATAATTAGAATCTATTTAAATTAATTATATTTTTTTAATTAATTTAAAGCAAGGATTGTTGAAATCGGTTAAGGAGATAATCAAGTTTTTGAGTTAATTAAATCGACCGTTTGGAACTAGAATTGTTTATCAAGTTAATGTGTTTTGACTAAAATAGTTAAATGAATATTGTTTGAATTTAAATAAGGATTTAAAAGGGATTTAACATTTAATTTAGTTAATAAAGGGATTAACTACTAAAGTAGTTAATGTTTGAAATAAGTTATTATTTTAATGATAAAGTTGGGAATATATTTTTAAATGGGAATTCATTTAAAAAGTTACCGAATGTGAGATGCAAGCTAATTGAATGGTGAAAGGAAATAAACGTACTCAATTATATGAATTAAGTGAAAGGAGATTACGATAAAAAAGGGTTTATTATAAACCAGAGGTTTTGAGTGAGATTCAAAGTGTTAAGACGTTAATTTTACATTAACATTATTTGAAAACGAGATCTAGTAAAAAGGAGAATTTTAAATGAAATTTCAAAATGGGAAATTGAATATATTTATTCGAGATAGAATTAGCCAAACATAATTATTCGGCTAAGTTGCCATTTCGTACGACTGCTAGCGTAATTCGCAGGGCTGCAGATAGCCTACGGCAGTCGGATGTTTCCTGAGGGAATCAGGCATAACCATTGTGATCGCTGCGATCTAGAGTCGAGCGAATGGAGTTAAGTCTAATGACAGTTAATCGATTAAAGTTAAATCGAATTAGAGGTATTCAATATAGTATTTTTGAATATTACAAGAGTTAGAAGTTTCAATTTAACAAAAAGAAAATTAGTTTGTTAAAGGCCAAGTGATGCTGAATACTGAACCAGTGAACTCATTGGAGTGTCATGTTTGAAACATTGTATATTTTGATAGTTAAAACACCGACTATCAAATCTGACCAATACGATTGTTGGTACGGAAAGACCGGGATCGAATTGATATTCGAAAACCATTCCGTCCAACAAATACGTAAAGATCTCAGAAGATGATCGAGATGGAGCATTGAAGACCGTGGATCTTCATAAACGGAAGAACCACTAATATTCTCTGCCTGGCAAGCAGAGATAAGTTGTGATTCGGTCGTGGTTGGAATCTACGGGTTGCACGGACTTCTCGCTACTGATCCATGGGGTGATTCCTATATGGATGCGGTAGGAGAGTGCCTTCGGTTCATCCTGTTCCTGGATGACGTGTATGGACGAGTGTCTGACGGAGTATTTCCAAAGGATCACGTACGTTGATTTCTTCAAACGTGCGATAGTTGTTGGCGGAGGATTGCCGTTCTCTAGCTTCCAACTAGAGTATTTTTGTGGACGTCAATTAGTGATATCTGACGGATCTGACGATGTGGCATTCAAAGTGAATGGTGACCAGATGATCAGAAGTTAATTCTGGCCTCAAGCCTCATCAACCGGGAAATGACAAAAATCGGGCAGGCAGCATGGCTATGTGGGTCGCTACCATTAGGGTGTATGATCACCTATCTAGAGGAAATCCTATTTGCTTCTTAAATCTATGTTTCGATGCTGTCCCTTGTCGGGAGACGGTTGCTGATCCCAACCGTCGGTGATATACATTCGATACTCTCAAGCGAAATGAGGGGTCGGTCATGTGAGGGCCGGGTTGCAAGAAGTTCTTGTTGAACCCAGTGTATTCGTCTCTAGAGATACACGATCGGCAGGTGGTCCCATACCTTGTCCAGTTGGAATCCAATCTCCAATAAGCGCCTGCGGGTTTTGATTTTATACTATATATGTGGAGCGTGAGATGCAAGCGTTCCACTAGATTTCTATTTACTTGTATTTAGACATTATTATAATATCAGACAAGATATTGGTTTCAAAATGTTTTGGGTTATCGTAAGGTAAAAACCGTCCGTGTTTATGTGTGGATTTGGTCTTACGATTATCTTTTCCTTTGAAAAGATTTTGAACTTTAAAATCATGATTGGATAATTTACCCGTACTACTGTGCGAATTTATCTCACTCTGGTTCACCAGACTGACCCGGTGTTTTGTAAATGCTCGGGTTAGGCCGGGTTTTACAGGTTCAGGTTATCGACTACTGTGAAGAGACGAGCTGGAAGAGTCCAGACGTATGATATTACTAGTATTCCGCTGTGTGTTGTATGAGGACAGATTATCACTGTCCAGATGTTGATGTACTCTGATATTGTAAGTATTTTAAAAGCTTTTCAGTAAAGTTATTTCTATATTATATTTTGTTCCGCTGCGATGTGAGACTCTGTGTTGTGTTCTTCTTCTTCTTCTATTCTAATATTTCTTTCTTTCTTATCTCACCCTCTAAATTCTTTCTATTAATGATCTGGAATGTTCGATGTCTGAATGGTCAACATGGTAATTTGATGTTGATTTTCGGAGTCGAAAATCCCGGTTCGTTACAGTGGTATCAGAGCTGAAGATTAAGTAATTACCTTGGCTCTGTGGCGTGACTCAGTAGAGATGGGGTTAGCAATACCCTAGATTGAGTTGAGTGTATATATACGAGTGAACGTATTTGTAGATTTTATAAAAAAATGTTTTATATTGTGGAGATTTATTTGTATGAGTTGTTTATGAGTTCTGATCGATCAGTTTGATCCACTGTTTCGATAGGGGTTTATAAACACTCGAATACGATGGGTCGTCACGATATGTTTTGAAAGAGGGTAAATGAAATAATTTTACCCAAATTGTATTCTGATATAAAAGAATGTTTAATATTTGAAGTATTATAGTATATTGGGTGTGTTGGTTGATTTTAATTGAAATGGTTATATAAATAATAACCAATTAGAATTCGTATAATATGGAATCAGATGAATTAAATCTGAAATCTAAATCAGAATTGGAATTAAATTTCCTTAAAGTGGGAAAGACGATTGCAAATGAACTTGAATTGAATATATGAAAATTTTTAAAATCCTGGGAGATTTTAATTTTGTTACAAGTATTGAAAGGGATATTTTGAAATGGGTTTCAAAATGAAAGTGTTTAGAACTGGTTTTGAAAGTGACATAATACTGAACTCACTTCGATAGCTGGGAAATAACTCTGAGGATGCTGGCCACATCATCAGTGTTCATTTCCGAGTTCTAAGTGACGGATTACTACCAAAAATCTTGTTTTGAATTGCTTTGAGAAAAACGAGTTGCTTGAATCCTGGAAAGAAATGTTTGATTTTTGAAAGAACTAAACTATTTAAAAACTCCCAGGGAAAGTGTTTGAACAAAAACAAGATTAAATAGAATTTGTGAAAGCAAATATGGATTGAATTGAAACCGATTAATTGGAAATTGGATCGGGAGATAATTTATCGAGTAGAATCAGATTTTGAAATTTGTGAGACAAGAATCTGAAATAGTGTTGGTTGGAATTGATGATGGATGATGATTGAGTTAAGAATGGAATTTGGCTTGGACGCGTGAAGGACTTGGTTCTGAGGATAAAATTGGAATTTTGGGGATGCATTTGTATATGCTGACAGGGTAGCAGATGGAGAGGATATAATGATATGCCCAACAAAAAGGTACACATTTATTTTTATATGGGTTTGGAGGTTTATGAGCCTTTTTGGCAAGCCGCTTGGCTGTTTTATTTTCTTTTGGATTGGAGAAGGCCTAGAAAGGCGAGATGTAGTTGTACCGATTTAGCCGTACAGAGGAGGTGCTGGCGAAATTTTTCGGAAATTTAAGGTGTTAGAAAATTTTCAATATTTTTGAAAATATTTATTTACAATATTGAATTGATTTATGTTTTAAACTAAATTGGGTTTGGAAATTTTTGGGTTTATATTGTCCTTTCTTACCTTAGCAATTTCGAGGACGAAATTATTTTAAGGGGGGAAGAATGTAACGACCCGTGTTTTTCGACCATTTGAATATGAATATTTAAATTAGTTTTAAATATTATATTGGAAATATTAATGGAATTTTATATTTAATTCGTTATTTAAAACGAAGTTCGAACGTTATATATTTATATAGTTATAAATAGAGTTCGAAAATGGCGTGCAGTTCGTAAATTCGAGTTTTGAACTTCAACTGGATATACAGGATTCGATATAAGTCGGATTTCTGTGAAACAAGAAACGTTGGAACCGTATTGACAATAATTTTCATATGAAAGAGAAAAATCTAGATTTCGTGTTATAGTTTGATAGTTATGGCCAAATCAAATTTTGAAATAGTCGCTATGGAAAATCGTTATTAAATTATAGGCCTTTAAAATAGCCGTTTTGCAAACGGACTCAGATTTCGATGAAACCAGTTCCGTTGAGTTCGTAGCGTCGATTATAGTCAGGATAGGTATATAGTTTGTTATTTTTAGAGACCGGAAAATTTGGTGTTAAAAAGGGTAGGGCGGTTCAGGGTAAAAACAGCCTACCGGGGCAACAGTCTCAGAATACGACGAAATTAGTGTCGTTGGGTTCGTATCGAAAAGTTATTATCGATATTCGCAGTTTCAAGTTGATTTGATTTACCTAGTGACCGTGGAAAAATTAAATGCGTGTTCATTTCCGGTTTCATAAAGGAAATTTTTTCATACGACCTCGGATTTCGACGAAACTTGTCCCATTGGATCCGGAATATCGTTTTACATCAAGAACAGTTTTCTTATCAGTAGACAGAAATTGTTTGAAGTGATTTTGGCATGTTACCTCATCGCGAAGTATCATTATAATATTATAATAGCAACCCACCATCCTTTCATTTCACCAACATGGCTTTTCCTTGTCTGACAAACAAATGAAGACATGCGCCAACATATTTCAGTCCCTTTCGTACTAATTTGCTTATCCCTTGGTCGCCAATCTTTTTAACCTTGCCGACAAAGTGTTGTGTTCCATCTTGTCCATCGACAGCTAGCCTATAATTCACTGTAAACCTATAAACACTAAAACTTGGCACGCACGTAGTCTCCCCTATAAAAGAACTGCTGCTCCATCCCTTTCTCTTTCATTTTTCTTTCTTCGTGTAAATGTGAAAAACATATCACGTCTTCCCTTCACACTATAAAAGAATGAGACCCCCTCCTTCAAATTATAAACTCCCGTATTTATCCATTCGCAATAACCACTTCCTCTCATATTTACAAACCATTGGCGTGCGCGAGCTGGAGCATCAATGCATGAGGGGAAGATTTTGGTCACACGGGTGTGTTTCTGCAGTACCGACGTGGAAGGGTGGGGGGTCAGTACTGTTTGGGTGCTAAATGATGTTGGAGCATGGTAATAAAGAGGAGGAAGGCCCTGCGTGGGAGCTGCTGGAAGATGGTGGCTTGTTTTGGATGGCGTGTGGGTGCAGCGTCGGGTCCTTTGGAGTGGAGCACTATGGGGTAAAAACGTAAAGAGCAGGAGCTGTTTAGAAGAAGGGAACCAAATGGTTGGAAAATCTATTTTACCGTAAGGAGTAAATTAAGTTGTGAATTAGTTTTATCAAAGCATTAAGGTATTGTAATAAGAATAGTGTTAATCTGATGCAGATTAAACAAAGAATCGGGAACCAAGATGGAATACAAAGAAGGGCATAAGGGAACCGTGAACGTAAGGATCGGCTTGAATTAATGAAATACAATAATTGTTAATTACTAACTAAAAACTGATTTAATCCTAATTAACTAATTACTTGTGTTTAAAACCCTTAACTATCATGGCAGGTTGACGTCGAACTTAGGAGGAGAAAGCAAAAGGGTTTGTGTAGTATGTTTTTGAGCAGAAGTTAATGAGAAAAATAGAAGATGCAAAAGGGGTCGGTCTGATAACTTTGGTTAAAACGTGACTAGGCTTATAAACTAATTAAGTTATTAGTTAATAAAATATTGTATCAACTAAAGATATTATTTTGTGCAGAACCGGGAAGCATGTGAGACCGAAGTGGAAGGAGCGGTATAATTGGATCATGTGTTCAAAATAAAAATGTAATATAATTAAATAATGTTAAGGAGATTAATTAGATTAACTAAATTACTTAAAGAAGGGTTTAGCAAAATAAAGGTCATATTAATGGGTGTTAACCTTCGTGTAGAACTGGGAAACTAGACATAATGGAACACAGCAAGGGGCGCCGGGGCTGTATGAATGAGATTTACATCCTGAAACAGAAACGAACGCAGTAAAATGCAGTTGGAGATCCCAGTTAAATTAAACGCGAGTTTAATTTAATCAAATCAGTTGTTATTGTAACAACACAACTCAAGGTGAGTTAAACTCACTCAGTTACCCTTTTTATATTTTATATAAATTGGGTGTTTTATTTTGTGTGCTCTGCTTGCCAATAGTTGACTGTTTTGCTAGTTATCTATTTAACTGTTAATTCAACCGATGAAATTAAACTGTGTTTAATTTCAGTGAAATACCAAATCGTTATTTTAACGATTGGTTCCAATAAAGGTAACTCACCTTGGTTGGTCACGTTTATTTATAAACGTGTTTAAAATGATTGCATTGTTTGAATTGCTTATGGTTGATGTTAAATGGTCGTTATTTAAATTATCAGTTAAACAAAACTGAACCGTCTGATTTGAGATAACCATTTGAATACAGGGAAGAACAGGTTGGAGGGATCCAACCGGATTCCTCAAATGTATTATTTATTTTCATATGATCATATATGAACTGATCTGTTTGTGTGATTGATTTGATGGTTGATTATTGACTGGATATTCAACATCTGTTTGGTTTAAACCAATGGGCGATATTGGTTAAGTGTTTGGCAGAGTATGGCCTTTAAAACCAATCGAGTTATAGATATTGATTTACCGTCTGGTGAATCGATAGAGTTGAGGTTATAAAATTTATTTTATAACCAGAGTTAGATTTGAATTATATTATTTGAATAAAAGTTATTTAAGAGAAATAAATAAATATTTTATTTGTTTAAGACTTTGATTTGTTATGAAAAGCAAATGCTGATGTTAATCAGATTTACCAGTGGAAGAATAAGAAATGAATTAAATGGTTAAACCTTGAGAATTTGTTTCGTAAAGAAAACAAATAATTAGAATCTATTTAAATTAATTATATTTTTTTAATTAATTTAAAGCAAGGATTGTTGAAATCGGTTAAGGAGATAATCAAGTTTTTGAGTTAATTAAATCGACCGTTTGGAACTAGAATTGTTTATCAAGTTAATGTGTTTTGACTAAAATAGTTAAATGAATATTGTTTGAATTTAAATAAGGATTTAAAAGGGATTTAACATTTAATTTAGTTAATAAAGGGATTAACTACTAAAGTAGTTAATGTTTGAAATAAGTTATTATTTTAATGATAAAGTTGGGAATATATTTTTAAATGGGAATTCATTTAAAAAGTTACCGAATGTGAGATGCAAGCCAATTGAATGGTGAAAGGAAATAAACGTACTCAATTATATGAATTAAGTGAAAGGAGATTACGATAAAAAGGGTTTATTATAAACCAGAGGTTTTGAGTGAGATTCAAAGTGTTAAGACGTTAATTTTACATTAACATTATTTGAAAACGAGATCTAGTAAAAAGGAGAATTTTAAATGAAATTTCAAAATGAGAAATTGAATATATTTATTCGACATAGAATTAGCCAAACATAATTATTCGGCTAAGTTGCCATTTCGTACGACTGCTAGCGTAATTCGCAGGGCTGCAGATAGCCTACGGCAGTCGGATGTTTCCTGAGGGAATCAGGCGTAACCATTGTGATCGCTGCGATCTAGAGTCGAGCGAATGGAGTTAAGTCTAATGACAGTTAATCGATTAAAGTTAAATCGAATTAGAGGTATTCAATATAGTATTTTTGAATATTACAAGAGTTAGAAGTTTCAATTTAACAAAAAGAAAATTAGTTTGTTAAAGGCCAAGTGATGCTGAATACTGAACCAGTGAACTCATTGGAGTGTCATGTTTGAAACATTGTATATTTTGATAGTTAAAACACCGACTATCAAATCTGACCAATACGATTGTTGGTACGGAAAGACCGGGATCGAATTGATATTCGAAAACCATTCCATCCAACAAATACGTAAAGATCTCAGAAGATGATCGAGATGGAGCATTGAAGACCGTGGATCTTCATAAACGGAAGAACCACTAATATTCTCTGCCTGGCAAGCAGAGATAAGCTGTGATTCGGTCGTGGTTGGAATCTACGGGTTGCAAGGACTTCTCGCTACTGATCCATGGGGTGATTCCTATATGGATGTGGTAGGAGAGTGCCTTCGGTTCATCCTGTTCCTGGATGACGTGTATGGACGAGTGTCTGACGGAGTATTTCCAAAGGATCACGTACGTTGATTTCTTCAAACGTGCGATAGTTGTTGGCGGAGGATTGCCGTTCTCTAGCTTCCAACTAGAGTATTTTTGTGGACGTCAATTAGTGATATCTGACGGATCTGACGATGTGGCATTCAAAGTGAATGGTGACCAGATGATCAGAAGTTAATTCTGGCCTCAAGCCTCATCAACCGGGAAATGACAAAAATCGGGCAGGCAGCATGGCTATGTGGGTCGCTACCATTAGGGTGTATGATCACCTATCTAGAGGAAATCCTATTTGCTTCTTAAATCTATGTTTCGATGCTGTCCCTTGTCGGGAGACGGTTGCTGATCCCAACCGTCGGTGATATACATTCGATACTCTCAAGCGAAATGAGGGGTCGGTCATGTGAGGGCCGGGTTGCAAGAAGTTCTTGTTGAACCCAGTGTATTCGTCTCTAGAGATACACGATCGGCAGGTGGTCCCATACCTTGTCCAGTTGGAATCCAATCTCCAATAAGCGCCTGCGGGTTTTGATTTTATACTATATATGTGGAGCGTGAGATGCAAGCGTTCCACTAGATTTCTATTTACTTGTATTTAGACATTATTATAATATCAGACAAGATATTGGTTTCAAAATGTTTTGGGTTATCGTAAGGTAAAAACCGTCCGTGTTTATGTGTGGATTTGGTCTTACGATTATCTTTTCCTTTGAAAAGATTTTGAACTTTAAAATCATGATTGGATAATTTACTCGTACTACTGTGCGAGTTTATCTCACTCTGGTTCACCAGACTGACCCGGTGTTTTGTAAATGCTCGGGTTAGGCCGGGTTTTACAGGTTCAGGTTATCGACTACTGTGAAGAGACGAGCTGGAAGAGTCCAGACGTATGATATTACTAGTATTCCGCTGTGTGTTGTATGAGGACAGATTATCACTGTCCAGATGTTGATGTACTCTGATATTGTAAGTATTTTAAAAGCTTTTCAGTAAAGTTATTTCTATATTATATTTTGTTCCGCTGCGATGTGAGACTCTGTGTTGTGTTCTTCTTCTTCTTCTATTCTAATATTTCTTTCTTTCTTATCTCACCCTCTAAATTCTTTCTATTAATGATCTGGAATGTTCGATGTCTGAATGGTCAACATGGTAATTTGATGTTGATTTTCGGAGTCAAAATCCTGGTTCGTTACAGTGGTATCAGAGCTGAAGGTTAAGTAATTACCTTGGCTCTGTGGCGTGACTCAGTAGAGATGGGGTTAGCAATACCCTAGATTGAGTTGAGTGTATATATACGAGTGAACGTATTTGTAGATTTTATAAAAAAATGTTTTATATTGTGGAGATTTATTTGTATGAGTTGTTTATGAGTTCTGATCTATCAGTTTGATCCACTGTTTCGATAGGGGTTTATAAACACTCGAATACGATGGGTCGTCACGATATGTTTTGAAAGAGGGTAAATGAAATAATTTTACCCAAATTGTATTCTGATATAAAAGAATGTTTAATATTTGAAGTATTATAGTATATTGGGTGTGTTGGTTGATTTTAATTGAAATGGTTATATAAATAATAACCAATTAGAATTCGTATAATATGGAATCAGATGAATTAAATCTGAAATCTAAATCAGAATTGGAATTAAATTTCCTTAAAGTGGGAAAGACGATTGCAAATGAACTTGAATTGAATATATGAAAATTTTTAAAATCCTGGGAGATTTTAATTTTGTTACAAGTATTGAAAGGGATATTTTGAAATGGGTTTCAAAATGAAAGTGTTTAGAACTGGTTTTGAAAGTGACATAGTACTGAACTCACTTCGATAGCTGGGAAATAACTCTGAGGATGCTGGCCACATCATCAGTGTTCATTTCCGAGTTCTAAGTGACGGATTACTACCAAAAATCTTGTTTTGAATTGCTTTGAGAAAAACGAGTTGCTTGAATCCTGGAAAGAAATGTTTGATTTTTGAAAGAACTAAACTATTTAAAAACTCCCAGGGAAAGTGTTTGAACAAGAACAAGATTAAATAGAATTTGTGAAAGCAAATATGGATTGAATTGAAACCGATTAATTGGAAATTGGATCGGGAGATAATTTATCGAGTAGAATCAGATTTTGAAATTTGTGAGACAAGAATCTGAAATAGTGTTGGTTGGAATTGATGATGGATGATGATTGAGTTAAGAATGGAATTTGGCTTGGACGCGTGAAGGACTTGGTTCTGAGGATAAAGTTGGAATTTTGGGGATGCATTTGTATATGCTGACAGGGTAGCAGATGGAGAGGATATAATGATATGCCCGACAAAAAGGTACACATTTATTTTTATATGGGTTTGGAGGTTTATGAGCCTTTTTGGCAAGCCGCTTGGCTGTTTTATTTTCTTTTGGATTGGAGAAGGCCTAGAAAGGCGAGATGTAGTTGTACCGATTTAGCCGTACAGAGGAGGTGCTGGCGAAATTTTTCGGAAATTTAAGGTGTTAGAAAATTTTCAATATTTTTGAAAATATTTATTTACAATATTGAATTGATTTATGTTTTAAACTAAATTGGGTTTGGAAATTTTTGGGTTTATATTGTCCTTTCTTACCTTAGCAATTTCGAGGACGAAATTATTTTAAGGGGGGAAGAATGTAACGACCCGTGTTTTTCGACCATTTGAATATGAATATTTAAATTAGTTTTAAATATTATATTGGAAATATTAATGGAATTTTATATTTAATTCGTTATTTAAAACGAAGTTCGAACGTTATATATTTATATAGTTATAAATAGAGTTCGAAAATGGCGTGCAGTTCGTAAATTCGAGTTTTGAACTTCAACTGGATATACAGGATTCGATATAAGTCGGATTTCTGTGAAACAAGAAACGTTGGAACCGTATTGACAATAATTTTCATATGAAAGAGAAAAATCTAGATTTCGTGTTATAGTTTGATAGTTATGGCCAAATCAAATTTTGAAATAGTCGCTATGGAAAATCGTTATTAAATTATAGGCCTTTAAAATAGCCGTTTTGCAAACGGACTCAGATTTCGATGAAACCAGTTCCGTTGAGTTCGTAGCGTCGATTATAGTCAGGATAGGTATATAGTTTGTTATTTTTAGAGACCGGAAAATTTGGTGTTAAAAAGGGTAGGGCGGTTCAGGGTAAAAACAGCCTACCGGGGCAACAGTCTCAGAATACGACGAAATTAGTGTCGTTGGGTTCGTATCGAAAAGTTATTATCGATATTCGCAGTTTCAAGTTGATTTGATTTACTTAGTGACCGTGGAAAAATTAAATGCGTGTTCATTTCCGGTTTCATAAAGGAAATTTTTTCATACGACCTCGGATTTCGACGAAACTTGTCCCATTGGATCCGGAATATCGTTTTACATCAAGAACAGTTTTCTTATCAGTAGACAGAAATTGTTTGAAGTGATTTTGGCATGTTACCTCATCGCGAAGTATCATTATAATATTATAATAGCAACCCACCATCCTTTCATTTCACCAACATGGCTTTTCCTTGTCTGACAAACAAATGAAGACATGCGCCAACATATTTCAGTCCCTTTCGTACTAATTTGCTTATCCCTTGGTCGCCAATCTTTTTAACCTTGCCGACAAAGTGTTGTGTTCCATCTTGTCCATCGACAGCTAGCCTATAATTCACTGTAAACCTATAAACACTAAAACTTGGCACGCACGTAGTCTCCCCTATAAAAGAACTGCTGCTCCATCCCTTTCTCTTTCATTTTTCTTTCTTCGTGTAAATGTGAAAAACATATCACGTCTTCCCTTCACACTATAAAAGAATGAGACCCCCTCCTTCAAATTATAAACTCCCGTATTTATCCATTCGCAATAACCACTTCCTCTCATATTTACAAACCATTGGCGTGCGCGAGCTGGAGCATCAATGCATGAGGGGAAGATTTTGGTCACACGGGTGTGTTTCTGCAGTACCGACGTGGAAGGGTGGGGGGTCAGTACTGTTTGGGTGCTAAATGATGTTGGAGCATGGTAATAAAGAGGAGGAAGGCCCTGCGTGGGAGCTGCTGGAAGATGGTGGCTTGTTTTGGATGGCGTGTGGGTGCAGCGTCGGGTCCTTTGGAGTGGAGCACTATGGGGTAAAAACGTAAAGAGCAGGAGCTGTTTAGAAGAAGGGAACCAAATGGTTGGAAAATCTATTTTACCGTAAGGAGTAAATTAAGTTGTGAATTAGTTTTATCAAAGCATTAAGGTATTGTAATAAGAATAGTGTTAATCTGATGCAGATTAAACAAAGAATCGGGAACCAAGATGGAATACAAAGAAGGGCATAAGGGAACCGTGAACGTAAGGATCGGCTTGAATTAATGAAATACAAAAATTGTTAATTACTAACTAAAAACTGATTTAATCCTAATTAACTAATTACTTGTGTTTAAAACCCTTAACTATCATGGCAGGTTGACGTCGAACTTAGGAGGAGAAAGCAAAAGGGTTTGTGTAGTATGTTTTTGAGCAGAAGTTAATGAGAAAAATAGAAGATGCAAAAGGGGTCGGTCTGATAACTTTGGTTAAAACGTGACTAGGCTTATAAACTAATTAAGTTATTAGTTAATAAAATATTGTATCAACTAAAGATATTATTTTGTGCAGAACCGGGAAGCATGTGAGACCGAAGTGGAAGGAGCGGTATAATTGGATCATGTGTTCAAAATAAAAATGTAATATAATTAAATAATGTTAAGGAGATTAATTAGATTAACTAAATTACTTAAAGAAGGGTTTAGCAAAATAAAGGTCATATTAATGGGTGTTAACCTTCGTGTAGAACTGGGAAACTAGACATAATGGAACACAGCAAGGGGCGCCGGGGCTGTATGAATGAGATTTACATCCTGGAACAGAAACGAACGCAGTAAAATGCAGTTGGAGATCCCAGTTAAATTAAACGCGAGTTTAATTTAATCAAATCAGTTGTTATTGTAACAACACAACTCAAGGTGAGTTAAACTCACTCAGTTACCCTTTTTATATTTTATATAAATTGGGTGTTTTATTTTGTGTGCTCTGCTTGCCAATAGTTGACTGTTTTGCTAGTTATCTATTTAACTGTTAATTCAACCGATGAAATTAAACTGTGTTTAATTTCAGTGAAATACCAAATCGTTATTTTAACGATTGGTTCCAATAAAGGTAACTCACCTTGGTTGGTCACGTTTATTTATAAACGTGTTTAAAATGATTGCATTGTTTGAATTGCTTATGGTTGATGTTAAATGGTCGTTATTTAAATTATCAGTTAAATAAAACTGAACCGTCTGATTTGAGATAACCATTTGAATACAGGGAAGAACAGGTTGGAGGGATCCAACCGGATTCCTCAAATGTATTATTTATTTTCATATGATCATATATGAACTGATCTGTTTGTGTGATTGATTTGATGGTTGATTATTGACTGGATATTCAACATCTGTTTGGTTTAAACCAATGGGCGATATTGGTTAAGTGTTTGGCAGAGTATGGCCTTTAAAACCAATCGAGTTATAGATATTGATTTACCGTCTGGTGAATCGATAGAGTTGAGGTTATAAAATTTATTTTATAACCAGAGTTAGATTTGAATTATATTATTTGAATAAAAGTTATTTAAGAGAAATAAATAAATATTTTATTTGTTTAAGACTTTGATTTGTTATGAAAAGCAAATGCTGATGTTAATCAGATTTACCAGTGGAAGAATAAGAAATGAATTAAATGGTTAAACCTTGAGAATTTGTTTCGTAAAGAAAACAAATAATTAGAATCTATTTAAATTAATTATATTTTTTTAATTAATTTAAAGCAAGGATTGTTGAAATCGGTTAAGGAGATAATCAAGTTTTTGAGTTAATTAAATCGACCGTTTGGAACTAGAATTGTTTATCAAGTTAATGTGTTTTGACTAAAATAGTTAAATGAATATTGTTTGAATTTAAATAAGGATTTAAAAGGGATTTAACATTTAATTTAGTTAATAAAGGGATTAACTACTAAAGTAGTTAATGTTTGAAATAAGTTATTATTTTAATGATAAAGTTGGGAATATATTTTTAAATGGGAATTCATTTAAAAAGTTACCGAATGTGAGATGCAAGCCAATTGAATGGTGAAAGGAAATAAACGTACTCAATTATATGAATTAAGTGAAAGGAGATTACGATAAAAAGGGTTTATTATAAACCAGAGGTTTTGAGTGAGATTCAAAGTGTTAAGACGTTAATTTTACATTAACATTATTTGAAAACGAGATCTAGTAAAAAGGAGAATTTTAAATGAAATTTCAAAATGGGAAATTGAATATATTTATTCGAGATAGAATTAGCCAAACATAATTATTCGGCTAAGTTGCCATTTCGTACGACTGCTAGCGTAATTCGCAGGGCTGCAGATAGCCTACGGCAGTCGGATGTTTCCTGAGGGAATCAGGCGTAACCATTGTGATCGCTGCGATCTAGAGTCGAGCGAATGGAGTTAAGTCTAATGACAGTTAATCGATTAAAGTTAAATCGAATTAGAGGTATTCAATATAGTATTTTTGAATATTACAAGAGTTAGAAGTTTCAATTTAACAAAAAGAAAATTAGTTTGTTAAAGGCCAAGTGATGCTGAATACTGAACCAGTGAACTCATTGGAGTGTCATGTTTGAAACATTGTATATTTTGATAGTTAAAACACCGACTATCAAATCTGACCAATACGATTGTTGGTACGGAAAGACCGGGATCGAATTGATATTCGAAAACCATTCCGTCCAACAAATACGTAAAGATCTCAGAAGATGATCGAGATGGAGCATTGAAGACCGTGGATCTTCATAAACGGAAGAACCACTAATATTCTCTGCCTGGCAAGCAGAGATAAGCTGTGATTCGGTCGTGGTTGGAATCTACGAGTTGCAAGGACTTCTCGCTACTGATCCATGGGGTGATTCCTATATGGATGCGGTAGGAGAGTGCCTTCGGTTCATCCTGTTCCTGGATGACGTGTATGGACGAGTGTCTGACGGAGTATTTCCAAAGGATCACGTACGTTGATTTCTTCAAACGTGCGATAGTTGTTGGCGGAGGATTGCCGTTCTCTAGCTTCCAACTAGAGTATTTTTGTGGATGTCAATTAGTGATATCTGACGGATCTGACGATGTGGCATTCAAAGTGAATGGTGACCAGATGATCAGAAGTTAATTCTGGCCTCAAGCCTCATCAACCGGGAAATGACAAAAATCGGGCAGGCAGCATGGCTATGTGGGTCGCTACCATTAGGGTGTATGATCACCTATCTAGAGGAAATCCTATTTGCTTCTTAAATCTATGTTTCGATGCTGTCCCTTGTCGGGAGACGGTTGCTGATCCCAACCGTCGGTGATATACATTCGATACTCTCAAGCGAAATGAGGGGTCGGTCATGTAAGGGCCGGGTTGCAAGAAGTTCTTGTTGAACCCAATGTATTCGTCTCTAGAGATACACGATCGGCAGGTGGTCCCATACCTTGTCCAGTTGGAATCCAATCTCCAATAAGCGCCTGCGGGTTTTGATTTTATACTATATATGTGGAGCGTGAGATGCAAGCGTTCCACTAGATTTCTATTTACTTGTATTTAGACATTATTATAATATCAGACAAGATATTGGTTTCAAAATGTTTTGGGTTATCGTAAGGTAAAAACCGTCCGTGTTTATGTGTGGATTTGGTCTTACGATTATCTTTTCCTTTGAAAAGATTTTGAACTTTAAAATCATGATTGGATAATTTACCCGTACTACTGTGCGAGTTTATCTCACTCTGGTTCACCAGACTGACCCGGTGTTTTGTAAATGCTCGGGTTAGGCCGGGTTTTACAGGTTCAGGTTATCGACTACTGTGAAGAGACGAGCTGGAAGAGTCCAGACGTATGATATTACTAGTATTCCGCTGTGTGTTGTATGAGGACAGATTATCACTGTCCAGATGTTGATGTACTCTGATATTGTAAGTATTTTAAAAGCTTTTCAGTAAAGTTATTTCTATATTATATTTTGTTCCGCTGCGATGTGAGACTCTGTGTTGTGTTCTTCTTCTTCTTCTATTCTAATATTTCTTTCTTTCTTATCTCACCCTCTAAATTCTTTCTATTAATGATCTGGAATGTTCGATGTCTGAATGGTCAACATGGTAATTTGATGTTGATTTTCGGAGTCGAAAATCCCGGTTCGTTACACAGAGTTTAGGTTAAAAACAATAAACTCCAAGTCAGTCATGGGACTGGTGTGAGAACTAAAACAATTATTAATCTTTATTTTTAAAGTTGGGTAAATCAAGGGACCACGCCGCTAACGCGGAACGGGTTTCCTCCCAAGAATACCAGTGCATAAAACAACAACGCAATGCTAAATAAAGAAAAATGAAGCTGTTATAAGACCCAGGTCCCATCACACAATGCAATGCAGCCGAGGATAGGGTTTTCCCTTATAACAGACAAAGAATGCTTGATACGTTTAAAACAAATCATTTGATACTATTATAAGTGTATAGTGTATAAAACAACTTCAAATCATAAGTATCAATCATAGACGGCATAAGTGCCCCATCCCACTATGTCGCCATACTAGGCTCTACAAATAAAACCGCAGAATCACGTATTTGGAAATTGGGTTTCCATCTATGAACCGAGGCAAAAGATAGTCCTCAACCGATTCGAGACAATCTAGCCCATGTCTCAGGATCAGAACGCATCAACCCTTTAGATCGTCAGGGCCGGTCCACCGATGTGGATTATTATGCCTGAACAATACGTCTCTCCGCCCTTTGGGGCGTAAATGAGCCAACTAAATGACTCCATCGGTTCGAGAACGACCGATCAATCCGAGGCGCCTCGCAACAGCAACAACCACATAAGTCAAACTCGTCAGGGCGTGTAAAACCACTGACGCCACTTCTAGCTAGAAAGAAACGCAAGTCCTCCCTGATGTCCTCTCCCGTTTTTGGTTCATACCGGGTGTGAAACTCGCGAAGTAAACGTTACACAAAGCTACGCCATGAAGGCCGTGCTTCGATCATCAACCACAAGACTTTGCTTTTCAACAGAAGCCTTGATCATTTGCCACTTAGGCATGCCACACAGGCAATTCACTCCATGCGTTTGATATCCATCAATATATAACCCCTGAGCTCGTACGTCTCAGAGAAGGGCGTTAAGCAAGAGAATAAATTCTCCGCCGCCAAACAGATATATATTTAATAGAGATCAATCACACGGACTAAAATCCAATGTCAGACACACAGTCCATTTACAAGTCCGTTCTGGGTCTGAACGAAACCGGAGGCACCTAGTACCCCGCATATCCATCGATCTCCAAATACGTCTGGACGATCACCAACTGTTTCCATCTTCTTGGGTGTACAGCCCAATCAAGATCATCAGTAATCACCCAAACGACGTGAAGACTTCCGGTCTTCGACCATCGTCTTCATCTTCGACTTATCGTCGTAACAGTTATTCAGAATGGGATAGACCCGGTCTTTCCGAATAACTCGCGTATATTTTAAATAAGTGGTACACAAACACAACATACGCCTCATTCCAATTTATCAGTCACTAACCGTAAATTAATCAAGAGAATAATTCCCCAAACATTAACCCTGAAGGCCGAAACCAACATCAGATCAATATCCAGGAAACCATTCCGCTTAGCTAACCGACAGTTAGTTTCTGATTTCACATTCATAGGGAAAGGTTCCCATTAATTTTATCCAAGATAAATTCCTGAATTTATTCTTTAATCTTCTTTTGAATTTCGATTCAACTAGTCGGGATTAACGAACCTTACCGAAGTAATCATTTGTTTTAATTTCCCAATCCCAACCTATTCATCCCATGAAGTAAAACTGGTAATACTTCATATCTAACACCACGGTGTTATCGGTAAATTCAATTACCATTTCACGTTCAAATCTAATTAAAGATTTAACTATCGCCTGGAGTAAAACTGGTGATACTCCATTTTCGATCTTTTCAATCTAATTTAAAGATTCATTAAAACTCCACTTAGTTTTAATCTGTGACTGGGTTAAAGAATCAGTGTCATTTAAAACACGGTTCACGATAAACCCAAAATCACATCACATTTCAATCAGTCCCTAATTGTAAATTAGCAAGTGAGCAATTCCCTAAGTATTAATCCCAAAGGCCGAAACCAACATCAGATCAATACCTCGGGAACTATTCAACTTAACTAATCTCCAGTTAGTTTCTGATTTTCTTAACTCCTTTAGGTCTAAGAACTGTATTATTGAAGATACCGTTCACGACAACCCAAAATCACATTTCATTAATGATCGGGTTAAAGAACGAGTGTTATTTAAAACACTGTCCACGATAAACCCAAAAATCAATATCAATTCAATTCCAATTAAACATTATTTAATTGGTACACTTCATCAAATCTAAATAAAAAGATTTAATCTTTTCTCAACTGGGTTCAAGAACAGTGTTAGTGAAGACACCATTCACGACAAACCCAAACCACATTTGATATTCAATACAAGGCTCTGAATAGAAAATATCCCGGCTTATATTCAATATCAAATTCTACGACCAACAAATATCGTATTGGAAATAACGATATATAAATATCTTTCAAATTTCCATAACAACACCTGTATAATCACGAAATTCGACATCGAAATGTTCCGAAGACAAATTCGATTCAAATCCATTCCAATGCAATTATTGGAAATTCTGGTTATTTTTAAAACCCTTTTCAAATTCAATTTATTTATTTAAAAATAAATAGAATTATAGTTCTAGTTCAAAGCTAGTTCATTTCGATAAAAATCTATTTTTATCTTTTCAAATATGGAGTTTTTCATCCCAATCCTTTCTAAATCATTTCTTATGATTTTACATAAATTATTACTATTTTTAATAATTTTATCAAGGCCCGTACAGTCGATTTCCATCAATGGCCATCGAACTGCACTTACAGCGACCTTTTTCGAATTTGATTTGGACATAATTCCAAATCCAACCGTTAGATTTCAAATTTCTAATATTCGTTAGAAAGCTCTTATCGATACGAACCCAACGGTTCCGGTTTTAGGAGAATCCGACGGTCGGATCTCCCATAATGTCCATTTGAAATATACGGTCGAAATTCACGAACTGCCGCGGCGCGGCTAGTTCTATTCAGGCCATTATATTATATATATAATATATATAATATATATATCGTCGATTTCTATTTAAAACGAATCTTATAAATAGTTTTAAATTCGTTTCAAAAGCAATTTCAACTTCCATTTCAATATTCAATTTAAAATTGGATTCTTCTTTATAAATTCGTTTTAAAATTCATTTCTATTCAATTCAAATTTCAATTCAATTTGAATTCATTTCAATTCGCTTTCAATTCAATTTGAATTCGTTTTCAATTCATTTCGAAATCATTTTCAATTCATTTCGAAATCGTTTTCAATTCAATTCATTTCGAAATCGTTTTATATTCAATTCATTTCGAAATCGTTTTCAATTCAATTCATTTCGAAATCGTTTTATATTCAATTCATTTCGAAATCGTTTTATATTCAATTCATTTCGAAATCGTTTTATTTTCAATTCATTTCGAAATCGTTTTCAATTCAATTCATTTCGAAGTCGTTTTCAATCCATTTCGAAATCGTTTTCAATTCAATTCATTTCGAAGTCATTTTCAATCCATTTCATTTCGAAATCGTTTTCAATTCATTTCATTTCGAAATCGTTTTCAATTCATTTCATTTCGAAATCGTTTTATTTTTCAATTCATTTCGAAATCGTTAGAATCGATATAAATCGTTTACGTCAAAATGGCGTCAATCTAATCAACACGGCTTCATAAATTTCTATTTTCAAATATTCTATTTCAAATATTTCTTTTTCAAAATAGTTGTTATTATCAAAATATTTCGTTCAACACATGACCAATCTCAACGGATGAGTACTGTCAACACATGAACCTTTATTTTATATTATTCTTTATTTTCTAAATTGGAATGAGGCCCAATCAATTACCATATAAAGTTTATTATATGGATTTTCATACATCACACGTATATAATAGCATTGAAAATAATCAACCATCAACCAAAGTGCACTACACTGTATAAGCATCAAATATAGATATCTAACGCTTATAACAGCCTGTCAATCAATAGATCGACATATTTAATCAATCAGGATGAGTGAACTTCAAATTTCATCCCAACACCCGTGTGGGGTTTCAAATCAACAAACACAGATTTTATTTGTGCAGTTGGGCGATGTGTAAAATTTATCGTCCCAATCAATGTCCTTCAAATAGGTGTACATAAACAAACCGTTCGGTTTGTAAATGAATATTTATTTATTCCCCTTCACGTTAAAAATTATATTTTTAACGATAAAACATTTTATTCAATCTATGAATATTCTATTCGGTTCATTTATTCAATAAAATGATATTTTTTTATTTTTCTGACATATTTTAGAAAATTTCGGCAGCATAACGGCACGATACTAGAAACGGGACAAGGCCTAGCCTTATCCCCGGTCTAGTGAGGGCCCACGCCATTCACACATCAATCAAATTCATTCAATTCACCTAAACAATTCAATTTCAATCAAATAATCTAACTTATTTTTGCAATCAAACAAACAAGTCCATGGTCTATGGACGATTGTGTCGGGTGCTACTAAGCACCGTCTGCATCCTAGTATATATATATATAACTAGAAAATGAAATTGAAAGGTGAGAAATTCTCACAGATAGCTATCCAATCATCTTGACTCTTCTTTTGATAGAAATCTTCATCGTTTTCGCATTTTTGTCCTCTTCGTTGCTGTAGCCACTACATATGTAAAAATCGAATTTTTACTTCGTTATTCAATATATAAAAATCGAATTTTTACTACTATGTTATATAGATAAAAATTATATTTTTATCACGCTATTTTCCATATAAAGATTTCGCCTTTTCTAAAATAAAGATTTCGCCTTTATAAAACATAGACTTCGCCCTTTCAAATTTAAAGATTTTACCTTTATAAAACATAGACTTCGCCCTTTCAAATTTAAAGATTTTACCTTTTCTAATTCAAAGATTTTACCTTTTCTAACTTAAAGATTTCTAAATAAAAATCATTGCTTTATAACATAAAATAAAATCAGTTTTTAAATTATAACAAAATCAGAAAATTAAACAATAAATATAATTAAACTAAAAGCAAAAATAAAAACTAACTTACAACGGTTTTTTCGAAGGGGGGGGGGATTTGCTGTTGAACTGAGGAGGAGGGGGGGTGAATGAATGGCGGTGGCGGCTCTGGGTCTCGGCGGCGGCGGCTAATGGGTTTGCGGTGGCGATTTGGGGCGAGGGGGGGTTTGGGTTCGGGGCGTTCGAATGGAGGAAGAGAAGAGGGCGTCGGGGCTAGAGAGGGGCGGTCGGAGTCTGGCGCGGTGGGTGGAGGAGCGGTGGTGGCTGCGACGAGGGCGGCGGCGCGTCTAGGTTAGGGCACGACGATTTTTTTTTCTGTTCTGTTCGAAAAGAAATCGGGGGGGGGGGGGGGTATATGCAAAGAAGGTTTTAATTTATTTAATTAATTTATATTTCAAAAAGTTGACTTTTACATACGACCTCGAAACGAGGCCCACCGCCTGTCGCGCATAGCGTTTTACCCCCGTTCCGAACACAATGGGATATGTATCGCAAGCTGATTCGATCGCTTTGATAAGTTTCCATTGAATTTACATTTAAATCACTATATTGAATTTTAAACGTACATTTCAAATTACCGGGGTCACATACGAACTCTATAAATCCTATAAAAATATTTTCTAGCTTCGTATTGACGATACGGTCCCAACAAAACTAGTTTCGTCGAATTCTGAGACCGTTAGAAAAATGGCCAATTTCCAGTCGATTAAAATCAACTGAAACTGGTCAAACGGGTTTTCCTTTGCCACGCTCACATATTGATTCGAAAAATTATGAAATTTGGAATCTAGCAATAATCTGACACTGCGGATCCAACAAAAGTCGTTTCGTCGAAATCCGAGGTCGTTTGCAAAATTCCCATTTTTAAGGGCCTGAATTCCATAGCGACTATTCAGAATTTTCAACCAGACATATCTTTTTATTCCCGCTATGAAATTTTGATTTTTTGGATTCGTTGGAAAGATATCATCAATTAGATCCTAATGTTTTTGGTTTCACTAAAATCCGGATTATTTTGCACCCGGTACATTCAATTGAAGTTTGAAATCGAATTATCAAACTGCCGCGCCATTTTCAATTCTATTTATAATTATATATAAATATTTATATTCTAACGACGGCGTATATAATATATACGTTCTAATTATATTCAAAATAAATTTCTCGTTGATATTATTTAAAATAATTCATTTTAAATAATCAAAATTCGCTAAAATTGCCAAAATAAAAATTTTAAACTGGCCCAGATTTTCGGGTTGTTACATGCTGCGATGTGAGATTCTGTGTCGTTATTTCTGTTCTTCTTCTATTTTAATATTTCTTTCTTTCTATTTCTCATCATCTAACTTCTTTCTATTAATGATTCATATTTTTGTGAAATTTGGGTTGGAGGGGTGCGAAATTTCGAACCCCACACAAGGGGGTGCGAATTTTCTGTGTTAGGCCTTGTTTTGGGTGCAAAAATTGGCTTTGGTGGTTCCCGTTGCTCACCTACTCCTACCTAACCTTCCTCCTATAAATACCCCAAGCCTTGGCCTTCATTTGGATCTTTCTTCCTTGGTAATTTTGGACTTTGAGAGCTCCAGACACTCATTAATGGCTTCTAACAACTCCACCATAGCCATAGGAGATGACATGGATAATTAAAACATGGCATGCATGTTTTCCTACAACACTTGAACATTAACAAGGATTGTTATGCTACTTTTGAACTTCATGGACATGAACATCAAACTTGGATATCGTTGACCAAGTCAACGCTTTTCAATAAAGAAGAAGGACAATTTAGTCAAAGTGTAGAACAAGCATATAATTTGCTATTCCATTGTAACACTCTGAACTTAGTCATTGTCCGAACTTGCAAAATTTGTAATCAACAAAAGATATGATGAATAAGGATCATAAAGTGGATGTAGGCGTTAGTGTCGAACCACTATAAAAGCTGTATCTCCCCGCATTTACATAATTTACTGCTTATTTGGATAATTGTTCACACATACACATTGGGTGTTGGCGTGCGACAATTTTGCCCGTCAACAGTTCTAGAATACTTAGGTTGATTTTATTATTTAGATTGTTTTTTGAATTGTTTGTTTGAATTGCTTGTTTGTTTAAATTGGTTGTTTGAATTACTTGTTTGAAATGATTGTTTGTTTGACTTGTTTGTTTGAATTGGTTGTTTGTTTGTTTTGATTGATTTGCTCATTTGAATTGATTGGTTTGCTTATTTTGTTATCCTTCTATTAAGGTTATTAGATTAGTGTAGTCATAGATTTAGGGGGAGTTATATATAGAATTAGGATATTTTATAGGCATAAATTTAGAGGGAGTATTTTATAAGGTATAGATAGATTTATGATTCAAGGGGAGTACTTTACTTTAGTATAGGAATTATTTAGTCAGATATAGGATTTAGGGGGAGTATGTTTAGAATTTTTTTTGATAATGACAAAGGGGGGGAAATTATAAAATATAGACATGGTTTATAGGATTCATATAGACAGGGGGAGTATTAGAAGGATAATCATCAACTGGTATATATATGTATGAATACAGGTATTATATTTTATAAACTAAGGTTGTCATCATCAAAAAGGGGGAGATTGTTGGAGAATGGAGTTTTGATGACAACAACCTTATTTCAATTATCATTGATTATAAAATATATACTAACATCTCTATCTAGAATATATAGACATATATATGTAGGTTTTGTATACAGGACTTAAGTATCGAAGACTGTACAGTTTTAAGAGCTTTTAGAGATTCAGAATTCATAGTAGATTCAAGACTCATGAGTAATCAAGATTTCAAGAGTTCAAGATTAACATAGTTTTAGAGTCTAGATATTGTAAGACTCTAAATAGCACTCCAGGTTCAAATTCTAATTCTAATTTTCAAATTCTAATTCTAATTTTCAAATTAAAATTCTAATTTTCAATTCTATCCTCAATCCTCTCTATTTTATTTTTCTATTCGTTTCTGTTTTTCTCTGTTTTTTCAAACTTAACTTTTATATTTATATTTATATTTTATATTCTTATACTTTATATTTATACAGTTTAAAATCTTATAAAATGATAAATATGTTTATATGGTTTAAAATTATGTTTTCATATATTTTTCTAGTTTATAATATTAATTTATATCATTATATTTTAATTCAAGAATTTCCAGAATTATGTTTATATCAAAAACATTTGAAAAATATTTCAAAATTTAAATTTTTAAAGGAGTATGTTGACATAACAAAAACTCCATGTCGACATATAACTGTCACTTTTTCCAATTTTGTAAGGAAGTGTCTTTTCACTATTTGAAATGATTCAGAACCATTGCAACCTTTCATACTCTATAAAAAGGGGTTAAAACCGAATTTTTTATCATCTCTTCTTCTCTAACTTCATACTTTTTCTCTACACCATTATTCTTAATAAATTTTATGGTTTTTACACTTATACCCTACCAAATTCAATTCTGTTTTGATCAAACTTCTTCTCCCTACACTCTCTGCTCTCTACTCTCTGAATCAAATGCTATTGAAGAGTTATAGGGCTGTTTGTAATTGCTTGGGTTGAATAAATCTTGTTAGTGTTGAATCAAAGAGGAATTGGTGTGTCCTTGTAGCCGTGAAATCAAGGAAATAGGAGTCGGTGTGTCCTTGTTGAGCCATGACATCAAGGAATAGGAGTCGGTGTCTCCTTGTTGAGCCGTGAAATCAAGGAGGTTGTATTTGACTATTGGAAATAGTAATAAAACTCTGCGCAATCCAGCGTTGTGCGGGAAAGGACGTAGGAGCAACCCGAACCAGTATAAAATCCGATGTGTTCTTTCCTTTTCTGCATCTTTATTTCTGTTTATTTTGCATTTGTGTTTGAATCTGTGTCTGTGATTGTGTTTTTGTTGTTTGATTCATCCTGTAGTTCACTTTAGTTTTAGATTTTGTTTAAATTCTTACAAACACTATTTACCCCACCCCCCTCTAGTTTTTGCTTTGCCTTAACGATCCATTCCGCATTCCCTAACATAACCTCCTTTGTATGAGTTGATCGGTAAAACCACAACTTGCCTCACAAAGCCCTCATCAATCAAAAAGAAAAAGAAAAATCCAAGCGGCTTGCCAATCAGCTCATAAAATCATCAAACCCAACTTATTTGTCGGGCATACAATTTTATTCCTCTTCTTAGCTTCCATGCTATGACCTATTTACGCATACATATACGTACATGTATGCAATTCCAATCAAATTTCAATTCAGTTTAATAGTTGACTCGATTTGGCTTAATTCACCTTTCATTTTCCTATTGGTTTTATCATTCCAATATTTTATATAGTTAAATTAATAATCACACATCGCAACCAACAATCAATTAGTCGATTAAATTTTCAAACATATAACTTTTATATACTCAAAAATCATATTTCAAGGCCAAATCACAAACAATAAACTCTAACTAAGTTTTGGTTCTCATACCAGTCAGTTGGAAATATATAGATATCCCACTTTCGAAACTCAAACATAAATGTTGATGATGTCATGACAATCATCAGAATCATCTCCGGGCGACTAGAGTGTGATACTATATCTATCCAGTATGTTTGAGACTTCGAATATACGTTTGCAAGGCATATATGCAAAATCTTCTTATACTCGATAGTCAAAATTCAAAATAAAATAAGATACTCAAATACGAATAATAGATATAAAATTTCAAAACTATATTTGTTTTTATAAATAATACTCTTCAAACTCATTCTAGCGCATTACTAACCCTATCTCTAACAAGTCATTCTTATAGGATGTTACTAATCCTATCTCTGATGGATTCTTTCATTTGGTTCTAACATATCTTGTTCTCGAGCTTTGTAAACCAAAGCTCTGATACCAGATTTGGCGACCCGAACTTCCCGGCCGGCATAAACCGAACAAGAAGGCGAATTGCTTTGGGAACACGACTCATTATAACACAAACACAAGAACATTTCATTGTTATTACAACAATTTACATCATAGTACAAGATATCAGAGTTCAAATAAATTATATACAGCGGAAAATATCAGAGACTTAAATTACAAAACTACGAAAATATGTATACATAAATATAATGTGCAGCGGAAAACATCAACTACCATAACTGAAAGAAATATACGGATACAAAGCATTCCGAATATAGCTCCAACCATAATCCAGGATCATGTGAAATAGAAATCTGCAAAAACGAAAACTACTAGCTGCCCATGTGGAAAATATGGGCACCCAGAATTTAGGTTAAAAAAATAAACTCTGAGTCAGTCATGGGACTAATGTGAGAACTAAAACAGTTATTAGCTTTTATTTTAAAGTTAGGTAAACCATGGTACCATGCCGTATAACACAGAACGGGTTTATCCCCCATGAATACCAGTGCATAAGAATAAACAACGCAATGCTAAAGAAGAAAAAAATGAAGCTATTATAAGACTCAGGTCCCATCACACAATGAACGCAGTCGAGGATAGAGTTTTACCTTATAATAGCCAAATATGCTTGATACACGAAATTTAATCTTTTATTATTACTATAAGTGAAGAAATCAGCTTTAATATAAATGTATCAATCATAGGCGGTGTAGGTACCATTATATTACGTCGCCATATAGGTTTACAACTAAAATCATAAAATCACGTATTGGAAATTGGGTTTCCAACTATGAACCAAGGCAACTGATCGTCCTTACCGATTCGAGACACACTAG
The DNA here is from genome assembly GCA_030737875.1 of Allium sativum. Classification (NCBI taxonomy): domain Eukaryota; kingdom Viridiplantae; phylum Streptophyta; class Magnoliopsida; order Asparagales; family Amaryllidaceae; genus Allium; species Allium sativum. The sequence continues at coordinate 888,086,575 of CM060916.1, read as the reverse complement.
CAATGCCTTAGAATCACGCCTCTGGGTAACCCTAGGTAAGCGGCAGGGCTGGTCATCCATCGATGATTGGTTATACCATAAATTATATGTTAGCTGGTTCTATCGAACATCCAAAATTGGTCAGTATCTTCGACCAATCAAGAGCCATTAGGGACTCAAATCAAATCTGAGGTACCTTGCTTTCCATCAATAAAATTTCCAACATCCGAGTAAAATGTATAGGCTTCATACCATGACGTTACTCACAGCTAGAAACTAGCATATGTCTATTTCCCTGCGGTCCTCATCCCGTTTTTGGTTCATACCGAGGTGTGAAGCTTTCGAATTAACGCTACACAAAGCTATCCTACTTAAAGCTACGATTTGATCATCAGCCACAAGACTCTGCTTTTCAACAAAAGCCTTGATCCATGCAACTCAGCATGCCACATTGTCAATCCATACCATACCATTGATTTCCACCAATATATAACCTCTAAGCTCGTACGTCTCAGAGAAGGGTGTTAAGCAAGAGAATAAATTCTCCTCCACCAAACATATATATATTTAGCAGAGATCAACGAATACAACATAAAGGAATATGTTGTCAGACACACAATCCATTTGCAAGTCCGTTCTGGGTCTAAACAAAACCGAAGGCACCTTATTCCTCGTCTCGTATGTCTAATACAGGAGAAAGGCTCTCGCATATCCGTTCGATCTCCAAGTATGTCTGGACGATTACCACTTATTACCTTGAGTGTACATCCCAATCAAGACATCAGTAATCATCCATTCGATGTGAAGAACTCCAGTCTTCAACCACCGTCTTCAAATCATCGACTTTAGTCGTCGTATTAATTATTCAGAATGGATTAAACCCGGTCTTTCCGAATAACTCACATAATTTATAATCAATAATCAAGTGCTATAAAAACACATCATACGCCTCATTCCAATTCAGAATATTCTTATATTCAAATAATCACATTTTTAGGGAAAGGTTCTCGTTAATTTTATCAAAGATAAATTCTTCTAAATTTATCCTTTAATCTTCCTTTGGATATCGGTTTCAATAGATTTTATTAACTAGTCGGGATAATCGAGCCATACTGAAGTAACATTTATTTTATTAACCCTATCGAACCTCCAAAATTGGTCAGTATCTTCAACCAATCATGTGCCACTAGGGACTCAAATCAAATCTGAGGTACCTCGATTTCCATCAATAAAATTTCCAACATCCTTATGAGTAAAATGTCTAGGCTCCATACTGTGACATTACTTGTAGCTAGAAACTAACATATGTCCATTTCCCTGCGGTCCTCATCCCGTTTTTGGTTCATACCAAGGTGTGAAGCTCGTGAATTAACGCTACACAAAGTTGTGCTACTTAAAGCTGTGCTTTTATCACCAACCACAAGACTCTGCATTTCAACAAAAGCCTTGATCCATGCAACTCAGCATGCCACATTGTCAACCCATACCATACCATTGATTTCCACCAATATATAACCTCTAAGCTCGTACGTCTCAGAGAAGGGTGTTAAGTAAGAAAATAAATACTCCGCCACCAAACAGATATATATTTAGCAGAGATCAACGAATATAGCATAAAGGAATACGCTGTCAGACACACAATCCATCTGCATGTCCATTCTGGGTTTGAACAAAACCGGAGGCACCTTATTCCTCGTCCCATATGTCCAATACAGGAGAGAGAGGCCTCGCATATCCAGTCGATCTCCAAGTACGTCTGGACGATCACCACTTATTACCTTGTCTTGGGTGTACGTCCCAATCAAGACATCAGTAATCATCCATTCGATGTGACGATCTCCAGTCTTCAACCACCGTCTTTAAATCGTCGACTTTAGTCGTCGTATTAATTATTCAGAATGGGTTAAACCCGATCGTTCCGAATAACCCACGTACTTTATAATCAATAATCAAGTGTTATAAAAACACATCATACGCCTCATTCAAATTCAGAATATTCTTGTTTTCAAATATTCACATTTTTAGGGAAAGGTTCCCATTAATTTTATCAAAGATAAATTCTTCTATACTTATTCTTTAATCTTCCTTTGGATATCAATTTCAATAGATTTTATTAACTAGTCGGATTATCGAGCCTTACGGAAGTAACCATTTATTTTATTAACCCAATCCCAACCTATTCATCCCATGGAGAAAAACTGGTAGTACTCCATATCTAACACTCATTATGTTATTGGTAAAATTAACTACCATTTCTGGCTTCAAAACTAATTAAATATTTACTATCCTATGGAGCAAAACTAGCAGTACTCCATTCTCGAACATTTCTTGAATTCGGTAAATTTAATTACTTCATTCACATTTCAATCTAATTAAAGATTCATTTAAAACTCCACCTTGGTTTTAATCTCAAAAATCATTACTTGATGATTATCCAATCTTTTAGGAAAGTAATCCTATCTTTAAATGGGTTAAAGAACCAATGTCATTTAAAACACAGTTCACGATAAACTCAAATCATCTTCCATTAACTATGGAATCTTCACGGAAACAAATCAATATATAATCGATATAAATTTCCGTATCATACTAATAATATAAATGGAATAACGACAAAGCCTTTTAAATTCCATAAATAGTAATAGTCTTCATTCACAGAAGCTCATCTCGGTTATTATTAAATCGAATTCCATTCAATTCCAATTTAGTGTATTAAATTAGAAAACTTTACTATGGAAAATTTTCCATTAATCTTTATAAAAAGATTTATAAATTCCAAATCATATCTTCACTGTTAAATGGATTTTAAGAACAAATGTTATCTAAAACATTGTTCACAATGAACCCAAAATCACCTTCCATTGAATTCCAATTTATAATTATAAATTGGAAAACTTCATTAATCTTAATTAAATGATTTATTCTTTTCTCAACTGGGTTTAAGAACAATTTTATTGAAGACACCATTTATGACAAACCCAAAATCCAATTTGATATTAAATATAAGGCTCTGAATAAAAGTTATACCGACTTATATTCAACATTAAATTCTGAAACTAACGGATATCGTATTGGGAATAACGATATCTATATCTTCATAATTCCTCAACAATATTTGTATAATCATGGAATCCGACATCGAAATATTCCGAAGATAATTTTCATTTAAATACTTCCCAATTCATATGTTGGAAAATTTTGGTTATATTAAAACCATGTCCATTCTTTCTTCTCGTTGTTAACCAGTTCATTCAGATAAATATCTTTTGTCTTTTCAAATATGGAATATTTCATTCAAAACCTACCCAAATAAGTAATTATGATTTTACGTAATTTTTCCATATTTTTAATAATTTTATTAAGGCCCGTACAGTCGGTTTCCAATAACGGCCACCGAACTGCATTCATAGCGACCTTTTCTGAAATTAATTTGGACATATTTTAAAATCAAACCATTCAAATTTAAATCTCATATATTCATTTGATAGATCTTTTCAAGACAACCTAATAGTTCCAGTTTTAGGAGAATCTGACGGTTGGATCTGCCGTTACATCAATTTGAAGTTAATGGTTGAAATTCGTGAATCGTCGCTGTGCGATACATTCTATTCAAACCATTTGAATATATATAATATATTTATTTGATTTATATTTAAAATGTATTTTATAAATCATTTATAAATTCGGTTTAAAAACGATTCCAACTTCCATTTCAATTTTAAATCAGAATTGAACATTCCATACTAGTATAATATCAAAACAATAATATTTTCAAAATCTCTGATTTTGAAATCAATTTCCTTTTCGTATTCATTATAAAATAAATAAAATCGATTGATAAACCCATTCGAGTTAAAATGGCATTTAACTACTTAACTCGGCTTCACATTTCAATATTTTTATGTCCATCCAAAATCGGACATCAAAATCATAATTTAATTCTTCGTCGAATATTATTTTAAAATATTCATTAATATTCTGAATTGGAATGCGACTCAATCAATTACCATATAATTTCATTTATATGGATTTCATACATCGCATGTATTCAACAATAATGATAAATAATCATTATACATGTAAACATCATCCAGAGTGCATTCTACAACTGTATAAGCATTAAAATAAATAAATAACGCTCACCATAGTTTGTCAACTAGTAGATTGACATACAACTAAATATTAGGATTAGTGTATGTCAAATATCATCCCAATACCTATGTGGGGATTTCAACCAACAACAATGAAGTCAAATTAATCAATGGTTAATAAATTTAACCAATTCTAATTTGATTCGAGTTATTTTTCTAATTAACCAATTTTAACTGTTTAAATTATAAATGGATATTTATAATTTAATTTCAACTACCACTATAATATTAACATTATTTTTAATATGTTAATCATCACAATCCCACACAATACAGTCAATTAAATCATCTATGGTTTTCAAACAACAGTGAATGTGAGCTAACAGGCCCTGTACAACATTTTTGTGATAATTGAACAAATAAAAATCAACACTGATAATCTATATATTTTAGTTATAAGACAAATAACTGTATAAATATTTTAGTGAGAGAGTTCTCACTTTGGTTTCCACTCCGTCATTCTTATATTGATGATTTTTTAATAAAATTAAACGAGCGTTTAATTTTATCAAAAACTCCAACAGCTTCCATTTCCGTTCTGGTTCGTTCCATGTTGTAGAGTTCATCGTCACGATTCCAACGGAACCAGGTTTGCAATTTTCTGATGACGTATGAAAAAGATATCGTATTTTAAACGTTGTACAATTTAATTAAATTCATTAATCATGTGATTAACCTTTAATCCTTCTTCCTGTATCGTTCGAACAACAAAACCCAACAACAAGCCTCTAGGGCATCAAATCACACGCCTCCCCAGCCACTTCACCGTCGATCAGACTTCACCCCTCCGACCACCTACAAACCCCACGCCAACCCTTAGACCCATGGCCAACTCGGTGGCCCCCATCTTCTTGAAATCTCGTGCGACGTCGGCCACTTTGAAGTGGAAATCCGAACAGCTCTTGCAATGATATTTCATCAAATTGGTATAGATTTGAAGATCAGGAAGAACTCTACAATATTTGTTTAATATGTATTTGATTTCGATTAGCTTAGTTGGAGAAAATTGGGATTCAATTTGGAATAATTTCCGCCCAAGATAAGGAACCGACGGCGGCTTGAACCGGGGAATAGAATTAGGGTTTTGAACGTGTTATATATGGGTATATATAATATATAATAATATTATTTTAATTCTCTAATTAACTCAATTTTTGTTCGAACTCCAAATCAACCCCAATGACAGTCATTCCTAACCAAATACCCCTATTTTGGACACAATGGAATATATTTCGTGAGCCAATTCGATTGTTTCGATCATTTTTCATCAAAATTAAAATATAAATTAATACAAAGGTCAATATTGAATTTCAACGTACATTTTAATTTACCGGGGCCACATACTAACTCCAAAACTAATGAAAATTGAAATGTAGCTATGTTTTGATGATACGGTCCTAACAAAATTAGTTTCGTCGAATTTGGAGATTGTTTGAAAAATGGCCTTTTAACTGGCTTATTAAATTCAAACTGAAATTGAAAAAAGATTTAAATTTACTACGCTCACGTATTAATTCCAAATGACTTGGAATTTTAAAATTAATAATAATTTGATGTTCCGGGTCAAACAAAAGTGGTTTCGTTGAAAACGGAGGTCGTTCGCAAAATGGCTATTTTTAAGGGATTTACATAATATTAAAATATTAATAAATTCCATAGCGACTATTTTAACTTTCAATCTGGACATAATTTTCAATTTATAATATGAAATCTAATTTTTTTTCACATTCGTTAGAAAGATATAATTAAATAGATTATAACGTATCTTGTTTCATCAAATTCTGACTTATATTAAATTTTGTATATTCAATTAAAGTTCAAAACCAAATTATCAAACTACCGCGCCATTTCGAGTTCGTTTTAATTAAATTTTAAATTTATATGTTCTAACTTCGATTCAAATAAATTTAAATCATTAATTCTCAAAATAAATTATTTTTAATTCTTAAAATCCATTAAAATCAATTAAAAATAAATTTTAAATTGGTTCCAAAATTACGGGTTGTTACATCCAAACTCAGGGGTTGACCATTGATGCCGAGCGGACCGCCGTCCGTAATCAAGAGAAAGAGATAGGTAAAGCCGATTCAATAGAAAGTGATAGAGAAAGAGAAAGGTAAATCATAGAAAATAAAATCCTAAGTGAGATCAAATAAATTTTGATTTGATGAACTCGCATACGCAAGAGCTTCACATTCATATGATTTTCTATCAGTTCGTTGCAAATTTCGATTGCTGGTGTAACACCTTAACTCAAAAATTCAGGTATGAAATATTTTCTACAAATTTTGAATATTCTAATTTGATCCAATCTAAGCATCTAAGTCTAATGAACACATACATATGCAAATATATATATATATATACACAATACATGTTACATAGCTTATAACTAAAACAAATGGTATATGTATATATAATAAGTGGCATGGTATTATAGAGACACATGTCATTAAACGAACGACACATATGTCTTGAGATTAAAGGAGATAAAGACACATAAACCCATTAGGTGTCCATGTCTAGAAACATCTTAAGATACCTAAGGGGGCATTTGTCTACATCCTAAAACTTGCATGAAGATAAGGTGGACAAGTGTCCAAAACCAAATTACCTAACTAGCCTTAAAGAATGCTATAAAAAGGGTGGAAATGTTCACTTCTTTTAAACCATTCACAAAACAAAAAAAAAGATAAGATAAAAAGGAGAAATTTAGGAGAAGCCAAGAGAATAAATACAAGTTCAATCTACAATTGTAAGGTGAGAAAAACTATTTGAGTACATGTATACGTTTCATATTTTGAAGAAAAGTTATGAAATTTAAGAATGAATGATTGGTCTTGAACATATGAAAATGACATTTGGTATTTTAACCATAACTTCCCCAATTCTTGATTAAATTTTGATTTCTTTTTCCATCTAGAAAGCTAATTCAAAGGCCTATAACTTTCATGTTGATCACTTTTTCAAATTCGATGATTTGCATACTTGAAAACTGGACTCAAAGTCAGGTAAAAATTTGCGTAAAATAAACATGTTGAAAAGACCTTGTATTGTTTAATTTTGTACATTAAATTGATAAATTATTTTATGGTTTTCTTTTCATGATAATTAAGTAGACTAAGAAAGCTTCTTACTTAGAAAATTTGGAGTCAAAAACTATATTTATCATAGAGAAACAAAATCAAACATTTTGCCGAAAAACTGGTCAAAAAGCTGAATTTCTGAAATTTGAAATGCTTTTTTAATGTTTCTAACAGTAAAATCTCTTAAACTATAGCTTTTCGTAGCATTCCTAGAGTGCTGCCTTTTCTCTGGATTATTTATAGAGTAAATCATTATAAACCACCCAGAGATTTTTGTAGCATTTCTAAAGCGCTGCCTTTTCTATGAAATATTTATAAAGCACTCTAACAAAGCTCATAACTTTTACACAACGCACTAGAAAGAATGTAATACCTGTTTTGAGTCTTACAAACTACCCAGAACTTTTCACAACGCGTCAGAAACGTATTAATAGTTGTTTTTGAGTTTTAAACCATTATAAACTTCATAGAACCTTTCGTAACACTTTATAAACGCTGCAGTTCTATTCTTATTGATGCTGAAACTTTTTATAGCACAAACGCTATCTTTTCATTTTCTTTCCGACTTTAAAACCTTTTTCAAGTAATTATAAATGTAACCACTCACTTTAATAATTTTGACGTCGTTTTTAAATATAAATTGGAATATTCTGAGGTGGTTTCGTGTTGGTATTAAACCCTTAAAAATATGAGTTTGAAAAAGTAATTTAAGTTTACTTTTGAGAAACATTTTCATAATTATATTTCTTCGATTAGGGTGCGGTATAAGACAATAGATCTTGGGTAGTGCACTATTACTCTATGTTGGTATTGAGCCAAGTAGAGTACGTCCCTACTTAATGATGGGATGCCGACCACAATAGGATAACATATCCTAAAAATCTAAACTAAGTCGAGGGTGTGGTTTAGATTCATACATATATATTTGATAAATTATGGGTTTTGATGGAATGGAGTTATTATAAACTTGTTTGATTTAATATCTCGAAGTCTTCCTTGATTATTGTTTTAAACTTTGGATTGAAGAAACCCTTGAAGGAAAAATTTATAATGAAATTATGTTACAACCGATTAAGAAATGACTTGAAACTAACTTAAATAGTTATCTCACTGGGTCTGTGTTGCTCATGATGCTACACTTAAAACATTTCAGGTTTAGATGGTTAGTTGGAAGCTTTGAAGTGAAGACTATTATTATATATATTATCTCTTTATGTACCTCTATGTATGATTATTTAATGATTAGTACTTGGGATCTTTGTAACCATATTCTATGATGGGATGATTGTATAATAGCTCTTCCATTTAATATCATGTACTATGAATGATTTCATATTCCGATAAACTTTTGTTAAGTTGTGATATTGTTCTATTAGCACCATGGCTTATATATAGCATCACCGCTTCTGGATAAGTACCAGAGTAGGGGTGTTACAAGTATTGGAATTATAGCCGAGGTTTAAGTACTACTTTTGGAAAGCTATATAGTATCACAATTTAATTTATCGGAATTGGAAGTTTATACAATTATTGACATCTTTATGACTATTTGCAGCTATAAGTTATGGAAAGCAATTGAACTTGGTGCACGGGAGATTCATGGGGTTGTGTTAAGTGTACCACTATACCGAATGAATGTAGTTGCTGCAAGCCATACAACGGAAAAGCATGTGCTTAAGAGGAGGGCGAAGAAGATTCTCCTCGATGAGATATACGAAGTTTGTAATAGAGCTAATGACTATGAAGAGGGTTTAAAAAGGGACCTTATTCTTTACCGTCTACACAAAAAATTAATATATTTGAGATGGCAATTAAACTGGCGAAAAGGACCGACTATGGAGAAGCTTTAGAATTTCTAAGGCAAAAAGGAGCACTCCCACCACAAGGAGAGAATATAAGACATAAACGATTTCCAAATAAAATTGTTGAACAATATGATGAAGAGGAGTCTAAGACAGTTGGCTCAAATGATTACTCTTAAGAAGTCACCTGATCTTCTCGAGCAGTAAAGGATAAAACGGGTCCTTCTTCATCTAAGGAAATAATAGTGATAGATTAAAAATGAAACAAGAAGTTAAGTATCAGTTAACATATTTTGTTGTATGAGCGACTATCTATATTTTTGGGAGGTTGTGAATAAACACCTAAATTTTTTTTGTAAATAAGGGTTATAAGTAATATAACATGTTTGTGTATTCATGACTTAAGTATGTCGTTATATATTCTTTATAACTGAAGGTGTATTTCATCCGTGACCATAACAAGATGTTTTTTATTGAAGGTCATGGCAAATCAAAATAACTCGACAACTCAAATTCAAGAGGCTCGGTCCTCCGCACAAACAAATGCTATGGAATTGTTTGCATCTTTTATCAAGCAGATGGAGCAAGTCTCTTTAACATCTTCAATATATAAATAGTGTAATGACCTGTCATTTTGACCGCTCCAAGTCGGTACTTAAACCAATTCAGAACATTCAAAATGACAACTTGTGATTGCTTACTAGATTTAAACAGAATCAAATACACAGAATCACAGAATTCGCTATACTTGCAACGGAATAAATTTTATACAAATATCAAAGTTTTACAAAACATTTTGCACAGCGAAATAATAAAATACATTCATGAGCTTTAAAATAAAGTTTACATTTCAGTCGAGCCTTGCACGTGCATATGCGTCTTCACGTTCCTCTCCATTTTTGCAAGCTGAATATTTTTAAATCTGGAACACTTAGGGCCTGACCCAAGCATTCCATGCAAAACATAAAACAATCGAGTCAGGATTAAACTTATTTCAAGTCAGTAAACTTTGATAACACATAACTGTAATTGTTCAATCCCAATAAAATATTTAGATAGTTCGAGTAAAATAATTAGCGAACTGCCGACATAACCGTAGGAAACATAACCAACAAGGTTTTTTTTCATGTGTGAGGTATGCACTTGGTAACCAAGGAGATGTCAAGGACGAGTACAGAGACGCTACAGCACTACAAATGACATAATAAAACATGCAAGATCACTTTGCTAATATTGAAAGGCATATATGTTAGCCAACTAATACAAGTACATGCAGCAAGCGTTACAAGTAGGACAAATATTATAGTGTAGCATATTTGTTCATGAGATTGTTTCATAATATAAAATGAGTAGCTTTAGTCACATCGCAAATTTCGACTACTGTTTAAAAAAAAAGGAAAATAAATCATGCAGTTTTTTTTCTACTTTATGATAATCACAAAGTAATTATTTTCACTGAAGTTAAACCCAACAATGAAAAAACTGGATATCTCTGTTTACTGTGTATAGCTTAAAATATAAAATCAATAGTAACTCCATCTTTTATAGCAATACGTGCATTGTTAATCATAACAAAGAGTCGACTAATATAAAAAAAATCATCTCACTTTAAACCTTATAAATTATAGAAGCAGTGATTAAACACATAGTACAAGATATATTTACTATTCCCAAACAGCAAGGAAGTGTGCAATAACACAAGCGGTGTAACAAATGCCATGCGAACAGAACCAAAATGAAGGCAACAAATTCAAGTGAGAAAATATGAATAGTTAAGATGAATTTTAGCTTAATCATGAAACCTACAGTGGATTAATTGCCTCACATATACCCACAAGAAACACACAACAACAATCGAACTCAATCAAGGCAACCAACTGCACATAGTACAACCGTCCACAACTAATTATATCCAGTGAAAATCGAAGTAGAAGACTTGCAATGGTTTTAATCATAAGGAATACTTACGATTTGTGACGATGGACGGAGCTCATGCAATTGTGAATGGAGCATGGTCTCGGTGGTTGTTGATGGTGGAAGTCGCAACACCGGTTGCAGGTGATAGTGGTCAGTCCGAGGAGAACAGATAGATGGTTGGTGGACCGGGCTCGGTTTTGGCGGTCAGCGATGGTGAGCAGGGCGGCGACGAGGTTCAAGGGGGTACAACGACAGCGACAACACAACCACGAACCGGGTGGTGACAGACGTTGGGTGAGATTAAGAAAGAGGTGACACAGTGGATATAAGAAGCGATGGCATAGGGTGGTGCAGGGCAGGCGCGTAGGAAAGGGAAAGACACGGCTTTGATAAGTGGAGGAAGGAGCGACGCCTCAATTGGTGGACTGACGATTTGAGGGAGGCCATGAATTTTTTTGATTTGGGATAAAATGATTTGGTCTGATTTTCGATTTTGATTTGGGAAAAGAGAAAGTGGATTTCGGCTGTACGTCAGAATAAGAGTGGAGATAAGGATTTGTTTCAGAATTTGGAAAAGTAGATAGTTTGTTTCTTTTTATTTTCAAGAATCAAGACCGAATGTTTCTCCCTTTATGGAACGCATGAAATGAAAAGAAGGGGAAGAGCACGTCTAAAGATTTCAGAAAGCTTAGGACATCTGTCGAATTCAGATCCAAGTTCAAACAAATGTGCCTTTGGTTTATTTTTTTCTTTTCTTTTCATTCATTTATATATGCTGATTTTTAAATTAAATCTTTATTTATTAATATATGATTTCTTCTCCTATGAATATAAGGTAAGAGAATTCATGAATCAATTGAATGAAATGAACGAACAAGAACACTGAATTACCCAAAATTTCAATTATGCTTTTTTGATCAGAAATTGCAGATACGAGACATTAAATGTTCATATATTTAGATTTTATTATTTCACATATATTGGTTACTGTATCGCAAATCAACCGTCAAAAATCGATTAAAACGAAGTTCAAAACAAATGAAATGAATTCCCAAGTTAAATTACAAATTCATATTTATCGTTTCTCAGACAATATTTAATTAGTTTAAAATATTAATATCGCTTAATTTAACAAAATTATCTAGGTTCAAATATTAAAAATTTAAAATTTCAATTATAAAAAAATTAGTTAAAAATAAACTAAATTTCAAAAATTATAATCAAATATCAAGTATAAACATATATTTCCAATCGCTGACTTAAATTAACTTTAAAATTTTAAATGTCAAAAATTATGGTTCACTACAAACAACCTTTTAAGTCGTTTAAATGTTTGAAACCTAAAAAAAATTGTTGGAGATGCAGATCCAGTTAAGGCAGAGCAATGGATTCAACATCTAGATGATATATTCGAAGTTCTGGAATGTAATGAAGTCGACAAGAGGAAGTTGGCAGTCTTTCAATTATCAGAGGAAGCTTGAAATTGGTGGGAGTTAGTTCGAACAACAACTAGTCTAGACGAGATGGAACATATGACATGGGAAGAATTTAAGGAAAATTTCTTGGATAAATATTTCCCAAAGAATGAGAGAGAGAGAGAAGATGTAGACAAAATCTTACTCAAGAAGGTATGTCAGTAGCCAATATCAAAATAAGTTTGAAGCCCTATCCCAATTCGGGAATCATTTAATTGATACACCTGAAAAGCATGCTAGACGATTTTCAAGGGGATTAATGCATCCTATAAGAAGACATGTTATTGGTGATAGATGCAAAATTTGTGAGATGATAGTAGCATAAGCTTTAAATCTAGAAGAAGAATAACTTCAATTCAAGCAAAAAAGGAAGGTTTCAAATAAAAGGAAACCAAACAAAATTTTCGACAATCAAAAGAAACCAGATGAGAAAAAGAAGAAACCAAATGGAGGAAGTAAAGGACCAACGGGACAAGAAAAGGAGCCTAACATAGTAAGGGTATGTTACCGGTGAAACAAAACATGACACATTTCTCCAAACTGTACTAAGGCAATCGTATGTTACAATTGCAATGAATCTAGGCACATTAGTCGGAATCGCAAGAAGCCAAGAAAGGACAATAGGGGCCAACAAGGACAGGTATATGCAATTGTTTCTGAATAAGCTCAAGTAGAAGGTACCGTGTTTCTTTTTGACTTTCAAGCTAGAATTTTTTTGATATTGGTGCCACACATTCTCTTATTGCTGAAATATTTGCTACTAAGATAGGATATCCTATTGAGCAACTGTCGAATCCTTTTATAGTAGATAGTGTAGTAGGAGAGAGGACTGAACTTGATAGTATGTGTAGGAAATGTATCCTTAACTTCGAAGGTAAGGATATGGTGGCTTATTTAATTATCTTTCCAATGGAACATTTTGATATCATCCTTGGGAAGGATTGGCTTTCAAAATATCAAGCCATCTTGAATTGTCGCAAAAAGACGATAAGTTTGACAATTCTAGAACACAAAACCATTTTTACTCATGTGATAAAGTTGAAGACGCTTTTATATCTGGATATATTGCTCATATCAGTATTGATAATAAGGGTCAAATGGTGGACGAAATCCCGATAGTAAAAGAATTTAAAGAAATTTTTCAGGAATTACCAGGGTTACCACCAAAAAGAGAAATTGATTTTAGTATCGACTTAATCCCTGGTACAACTCCTATTGCTAAAGCAGCATATCGTATGTCTCATACGAAAAATCAAGGATTAAAGAGACAAAGTAAGGAGATAGAGGATCAAGGATTTATTAGACCTAGTAAATCTCCTTGGGGAGCACCAGTGTTTTTGTAAAGAAGTACAATGGAATGTTTCATTTGTGCGTAGATTATCAAGATCTTAATAAGGTAACAGTTAAGAACAAATACCCATTAACACGGATCGATGATTTATTTGATGTACTCCAAGGAGCTACCATATTTTCTAAAATTGACTTAAGATCTGGGTATCGTCAATTAAGAATAAAAGAAGAAGATATTCCAAAGACAGCTTTCCAAACACGATACAGACACTACGAATTCTTCGTGATGTCTTTTGGCCTTACCAACACTCAACCAGTATTCATGGATCTTATGAATCGTGTGTTCCATCCGTATCTTGATCATTTTGTTATTGTGTTTATTGTTGATATACTTATCTACTCTAAATCAAAGGAGGAACATGAATGCCATTTATGTTTATGTTTTCAAACACTAAAAGAACATCAGCTATATGCAAAATTAAGTAAATGTGAATTCTGGTTGGAGAAAGTAAAATTTCTTGGACATGTTTTCTCAAAGAATGGAATAGGAGTAGACCCATCAAAGGTTGAGGTGGTGTTGAAATGGAACCCTCCAACAACATCAATAGAAGTTCGGCCATTTCTAGGATTAGCCGGTTACTACCGAAGATTTATTCAAGACTTCTCAAAGATAGCATCTCCATTAACAAAACTAACTCATAAGGAAACCAAGTTTATTTGGGATATAAAATGTAAGATAGCATTTGAAACCTTAAAGAAAAGATTGATCAAGGCACCAAATCTGTGTTTGCCAAGGAGTGGAGTCCCATATAAAGTATATTCTGATGCATGCGAACAAGGATTATGATGCGCACTAATGCAGAAAGACAAAGTTATTGCTTATGGCTATAGTCAATTAAATCCCCATGAAGCCAATTATCTAACTCTTGACTTAGAATTGGCTGCGATTGTGTTTGCCTTAAAAATTTGGAGGTAATACCTTTATGGAGAACAACTCCATGTTTACTCTGACCATAAGAGTTTAAAATATTTGTTCTCTCAAAAAGAATTAAATATGAGACAAAGAAGGTGGATGGAATTTATAAAAGATTATGATTTTACGTTACATTATCATCCAGGAAAGACAAAACGACCTATGGCGTAGTAGCCCATTTAATGATAAGATAATGGAGGACTCCAGAGACTCTTGTTGATATGAACGTTTGCACAAGGATGATTAATGGAGCCATGGTTAACAAAGTAGAACTTCTATGTAATCTTATTATTCAGCCAACTCTGGTAAGTAGAATATTGAAAGATCAAGAAGAAGATGAGGAATTTAAGGAGTTATTTATGAAAATGAAAGATAAGGAACCTACAGATTGGAACACCGGTAAAGATGGAGGTTATAGATTCAAAAATCGACTTTGTGTTCCAAATCAAACAGAATTGAAAAAAATGAAATTCTTAGTGAAGCATATCGCTCAAGGCTTACGGTGCATCCAAGAAGAACAAAAATGTTTAAGGATCTTAAGCGTCGATTTTGGTGGAATGGAATGAAGAAGGATATTGTTGGATTTGTGGCAAAATGTTTTACGTGCCAACAAATTAAAGCAGAGCAGCAACGACCGGCAGGACATCTGCAACCGCTTCCTATTGCTAAATGGAAATGGGAACATATAAAAATGGATTTCATCACTGGATTACCAATGACAAAACAAGGTCTTGATGCAATATGGGTAGTGGTGGATCGCTTGCCAAAGTCAGCACATTTCAAACCTTACAACATGACCTACTCAATGGAGAAATTGAGTAGACTCTATTTGAAAGAAATTGTTCGACTACATGGTATACCAGTTACCATAGTTTCAGATAGAGACTTATGATTCACTTCAAGATTTTGGAGAAGTCTTCAAAAAGCTCTAGGTACATCACTAAACCTGAGTACAACCTTTCATCCTCAAACAGATGGATACACTGAAAGGGTGAATCAAATCATAGAAGATATGTTAAGGTCTTGTATAATGGAATTTGAAATCACATGGGAAACATAAATACCATTAATCGAATTTGCATATAACAATAGTTATTATGCAAGTATTGGTATGACCATATATGAAGCTTGGTTGGAAGGCCTTTTTGTTCGCCAGTATGTTGGGGAGAATTTGGAGATCGTGAGCTTCTTGGTCCAAACTTAGTAAGGAAACAACTCAGAAGATTTCTATTAGAAGGGAAAAATGGCAAGCAGCCCAATGTAGGCAAATGAGTTAGGAAGATCATAGAAGAAAGGATTCGAAATCCGAAAAAGGAGATCAAGTCCTTCTTAAGGATTCTCCAGTATGAGGGGTAATGAAACTTGGAAAGAAGAAGGCAAAACTATTACCAAGATTTATCGGACCATTTCGTATTACCAAGAAAATTGGAAAAATTGCATACCAACTCGATTTACCAGAGAAATTATCAACTATTCATAATGCATTTCACATATCAATGCTACGAAAGTATATTTCTGACCCATCTCATGTGATTGATTTAAGCGGTATTGAAGTTAAAAGGGGGACCAAGGACATTGAAAGACCTGTTCGAATTCTTGACAGAAAATTTAAGAAACTAAGAACGAAAGAAATTCCCTTAGTAAAAGTTTAATGGAACCATCACAATGAAGATGAAGCATCATGGGAGGTGGAGTCAGAAATTCGTAGAGATTATCCAAATTTGTTTGAAACTTAGATTTCGAGGATGAAATCTTTTTCTAAGGTGGTAGAGTGTAACAGCCTAACTCAAAAATTCAGGTATGAAATATTTTCTAGAAATTTTGAACATACTAATTTTATCCAATTTAAGCATTTAAGTATAATGAACACATACATATATAAATATATGTATATAAATATAATACATATTACATAGCTTATAACTAAAAAAATGGTATATGTATATATAATAAGTGGTATGAAATGATAGGGACGTGTCATCAAATGAACGGTACACATGTCTTGAGATTAAAGGAGATAAAAACACATAAACCCATTAGGTGTCCATGTGTAGAAACATCTTAAGACACCTAAAGGGGAATGTGTCTACATCCTAAAGCTTGCATGAAGACAAGGTGGACAAGTGTCCAAAACCAAATTACCAAACTAGCCTTAAAGAATGTTATAAAAATGGTGGAAATGTTTACTTCTTTTCAACCATTCACCAAAAAAAAAAAATAAGATAAGATAAAAAGGAGAAGTTTAGGAGAATCCAAGAGAATAAATACAAGTTCAATCTACAACTGTAAGGTGAGAAAAACTATTTAAGTACATGTATTCATTTGATATTTTAAAGAAAAGTTTTGAAATTTAAGAATGAATTATTAGTCTTGAACCTATGAAAATGACGTTCGGTATTTTGACCAAAAATTCCTCAATTTTTGGTTAAATTTTGGTTTCTTTGTCCATCTAAAAAGCTAATTCAAAGGCCTACAACTTCTATGTTGATCACTTTTTCAAATTCGATGATTTGCGTACTTGAAAACTAGACTCAAAGTCGGGTAAAAATCTACCGAAAATAGACATGTTAAAAATGCCTTGTATTGTTGAATTTTATATATTAAATTGATAAACGGTTTTATGGTTTTCTTTTCATGATAATTAAGTAGACTAAGAGAGCTTCTTACTATATAAAATTTGGAGTCAAAAACTATATTTATTATTAAGAAACATAATCAAACATTTTGCCAAAAAACTGGTCAAAAAGCTGAATTTTTGAAATTTGAAACACTTTGGAATTTGAAACGCTTTATAAATGTTTCTAACATTGAAGTGCCTCAAACCAGAGCTTTTCGTAGCATTTTTTGAGCGCTGCCTTTTCTTTGCATTATCTATAGAACACTATAACAAGACCAGAACTTTTCACAGCACATCTGAAACGATGTAATATCAGTTTTGTGTCTAAAATCATTATAAACCACCCAGAGATTTTCGTAGCATTTCGGGAGTGCTGTCTTTTATATGAAATATTTATATAACACTCTAACAAAGCTCAGAACTTTTCACAGCGTGCCAGAAATGTTGTAATACCGGTTTTGAGTCTTATAAACTACCCAAAGCTTTTCATAGAGCATAAGAAACACTGTAAAAGCTGTTTTTGAGTTTTAAACCATTATAAACTACACAGAACTTTTCGTAACACTTTATAAACTCTGCAGTTTTATTCATACTGATGTTGAACTTTTTTATAGCACTTTTTGAAATGCTATCTTTTCATTTTCTTTTGGACTTTAAAACCTTTATCAAGTAATATAAATGTAACCACTCACTTCAATAATTTTGACGTCGTTCTCAAACATAGATTGGTATATTTTGAGGTGTTTTCGGGTTGGTCTTAAACCCCTAAAAAATATTAATTTGAAAAAGTAATTTAAGTTTACTTTTGAAAACAATTTATTAATTATATTTCTTCGATTGGGGTGCAGTATAAGATAATAGATCTTGGGTAGTATACTATTACTCTATGTTGGTATTGAGCCGAGTAGGGCATGTCCCTATTTAGTGACAGGATGCCGACCACAATAGGATAACATATCCTAAAATCTAAACTAAGTCGAGGGTGTGGTATAGATTCATAAATATATATTTGATAAATTATGGGTTTTTGTGGAAAGAAGTTATTATAAACTTGTTTGATTTAATATCTCGAAGTCTTCCTTCATTATTGTTTTAAACTTTTTTGATGCAAAAAGATAGTGAATCGCAAGATTCACGCCTTCTTTCATTAAACATAAAGCTAATACATCGTGGTGTTCATTACAGCATACAGCATACGTAGTACAAATATTTACAAGAATATGTACAGTCCAAAAAATAGCACATGCACGCAGGCATGGAATTATAGTAGCCAAAATATACATAAAACATCCTCATAACAGCTAATATCCCCAACTGTCTAAAGCCAAAAGGATGAAACAACATCAAGCTCGCTTGCCACGAGCTCTGTCTATGACTCTTGAAGAAAAGATTTATAATGAAATTATATTACAACCCATTAAGAAATGACTTGAAACTAACTTAAATAGCTATCTCACTAGGTCTGCATAGCTCATGATGCTACACTTAAAACATTTCAGGTTTAGATGGTTCGTTGGAAGCTTTGAAGTGAAGACTTTTATTATGTATTTTATCTCTTTATGTACCTCTATGTATAATTATTTAATGATTAGTCTCTTGGATCTTTGTAACCATATTCTACGATGGATGATTGTATAATAGCTCTTCCATTTAAAATCATGTACTATGAATAATTTAATATTTAAATAAGCTTTTGTTAAGTTGTGATACTGTTCTATTAGCACTATGGGCTATATGTAGAATTATTGCTTCTAGATAAGTGTATCAGAGTGGGGGTGTTACAGCTGGTTTTTTCGTACAGAACCTAGGGATGATCTTCGCCATTGATACGGCGGTCGGGGGCGACGAGGAGGACGGCGTGATGCTCAGAGAATCAAGGTGCACGGATTTGAAATTTTTGGTGAAATTTCATGATAAAAGATTTCTATCTTTTTCCTGTAGCTGGCATCAGAGTGTAAAGGACGCGTTCAGAACCAATGGTGTGAGCTTCAACTGATGGGGACCGAAGTGCTGCTCTCGACAAGAGCAGCTCGATGCAAGCTTTGGTTCGTGTTTCGGTGGAAGATGGAGGGAGAACGATGGTGGTAAAGGAATCAAAAATGGCTCCAGTAATTGGGTTCGTAATCGGGAAGAAGAATGTGAGTACATGGTTAATTAAGTAAATAAGGGTAATAGCTTTTAATAATGGAGATTAGTAAATTAATTAATTTAAGTTAAACCTTGTAATGACGATATATTACTCATATGTCAACAGAATTGCACGAAAAAAGAGGCGTTGGAATCGTATGGACGAGTACTACGAGTACGAGCTGGTTCGGAATGATTTGGAGCTAACTGGAATTTTATCAAATTGTAAATGCTAATTTAAAATCAGATAAAACGACTTGAAAATCGTTAATCGAAAATGAAATGTGAGTTAACTCTCATGCCTTCTGGAATTATATGATGTGATTAAATTCATATAATTATAACACATCGTTGATAGTATAAATTTGGATGTTTAATGTTTGATTGTTGATTGTTGATTGTTGATTGACGTTATTTATATTTCTGTTATTTTAGATGCATAAGGTCGATGTTGGTTTTCAACGCGCCGTTGAGCTCTAAAGTTCTGTTTCCCAACTTTTTATTGAGCGCGTAAAACCGCGCTTGAGTTACAGGAGCATCGGGGGTCCTTAGGAGGAATGATATCCATCTCGGCCAGGTTTCCCTCTAATTGGAGTTGCTGGGAAGTAGTGGTGTCGACTGCTGTAGAGGTTTTGACTAGTGGGTTCTTTGATCGCTTAACCATCGTAAGCAGACACGCGCGGTAGGTTAGGAAGAAAACATGAGTAGCGCGTCGAAGTCGAGATGGAAGTGAAAAGAAGTGATTTTAAGTTTTTTCGGTGAAAGCACCAGAATGTTAACGGCAAAAAATATCGTAACACCTAAAGACTCTCTATTACTAGAGAATTGGGTTTCGCATGGGAAAATAAAGTGTAGAAAATAGTAAATAACACATTTGATTTATAGTGGTTCAGTCCGTGAGGGGCCTGCATCCACTTCGAAGGAGTTTTCTGATCTTTTATTCACAATCAAGAGTTACAAGCATTTAACTTCATCATGGCATTCGTTTTCAAGTGATTCTATGTATTTTGAAGTCATATTGTTCATATGCTATGTCTTTGAAAAAAGTGATGTATGCTTCTACTTCCTCAAGAGCTAGGCTGCCATTAATAGAGTTCTTAGAGCTTGTAGAGCTACAAATCAACAAAATCCAACCTTTATGAAGAATGAGCAAGAGGGTATTTATAGGTAAGGGGTTAGGTGGGAGTATGTGAGATTTGGGGACTACACAGCAGAAAATCGCATCCTAGAAGCACAACCATTGGAAAATCGCATCCTATCCCGCTAATAGGCAGAAATTTACATCCCCTAGGTGGGATGCGAATTTTCGCATCCTGAAGGATGTGAAAATTCACATCCCAAGGGCAAGCGTTGTTTTTTATTCGTGAGAAGCGGAGGGGATGAGTCACATCCTATGGGATGCAGTGACATTGCATCTGGCGGATGCGGTGACATCGCACCCGATGGATGCGATGGTATCGCATCCCGGGGAATGCGATAGTATCACATCCACTGGATGCTATAACATCGTATCCCTATGGGATGCGACATAGAGGAGAATGATGTGGCAT
Source organism: Allium sativum (assembly GCA_030737875.1). NCBI lineage: Eukaryota > Viridiplantae > Streptophyta > Magnoliopsida > Asparagales > Amaryllidaceae > Allium > Allium sativum. The sequence goes on along the minus strand of CM060916.1, from coordinate 888,065,608 downwards.
GATGCGGTGTGATGCTTAGCTGTGTGATGTGAGAGTGTGAGGCAATAAGAGGTGGTGCGATACGAGGTATGTCAATATGAAGTGAGATGATATTGGCATTTTAAGGAGTTGTGAAGCTACCGCTCTCTTGATTCCTTCCGGGCTTAAATGCTCGATGCTTTGGCGACACTTCGAGCTTCGGTGCCACGTCATGGGTTGAGTCGAACGGGCATGTGATACTTTTGGAGACCGGACCGAAAGGTCGGTTAACAGGGATAAAACGAGGAAACATTGGATATAATAGATGACTCTAAATAGCACATAAAATTCGTATTTAATGCTTGTATAAATATATAAATGATAAAAAATAAAAAATTAACACTCGATTTAATTATAATAAGTACATTATTAATTGTAAATAAATACATGTGCATATATATATATGTGTGTGTGTGTGTGTGTGAGAGAGAGAGAGGAGCATTCCGGGACACCCATGTTTTGCAGCATCCCAATAGCACCCCTACCCTACTGTGAGCTACACTAATCCAAACCCAACATGGTTTTGTAGATGTTCAATCCACATATACATTATCATCTATCCAAAATTTGAGCTCGTTCCAACATTTGTAACATTTTCAAAATCTTAGCTCAATTATTCATCATTCAAACTTATTCGAACCATTAAATTTAAAAATCAAATATATTATTATACGAATGTTGGAATGAACTCAAATTTTCTGATAGATGACAATGTATATATGGATTAAACATCTACAAAATCTTAGTAAGTTTGGATTGTTGTAGCTCACGGTAGGATATTAGTGCTAAAGCGGTGCTGCAAAATAGAGATTACCCGGAACACTTCTCTCTCAATCTATATATACATACACACACACTCACACATACATATACATATACATATATATAGGAGATGCTATTTATACGCAAAATTAGATACAAACTAGAGGACACAGAATCCTAACCGTTAGATCATTTTGTCTTTATGTGGGGGAGTGGAATTCATGGAGTGATCCAATAATCTAAATTCATTGTGTCACCATTTTTGTCTAAATCGTGTATCCAAATAGACTTTATATATATATATATATATATATATATATATATATATATATATATACATGGAAAAGTCTATGTAAACACAAAATGTAGACATAAATTTAGACACAAGTAATCTCAACTACTAGATCTCCCCCTGAATTCCGCATTTCACATAAAGACAAACAAATACTACAGTCTGGATTTTGTGTCTCTAGTTTTATGCCCAAATAGTCGCTTCCTCTCTATGTGTGTGTGTGTGTGTGTGTGTGTAAGGGTGAGCGTTTGATTGGTTTGGTTTATCCGAAGATGAAATTTGTCAAATCAAACTAAAACCAATAAAAATGAAAACCAACCAACCAAACTAAGTTTGGTTGGTTATTCGATTAAATCGAACTAAATGTTTTATGCTTTGTGTTTGGAATATTCACTATAATTTGAAATAAATTATATATAAATGATTAAGTATTATTATTTATGATTTTTATGTTTTATAATATTAGATTTGATACATAGGTGATGATTAAACTTCACTTAAATAACTAGACTAACCTAAAATATTCTTTGTATTATCGATAATTTTGAAAATATAGTAAAAGTTCGATTAATCTGGTTAAACAAGCAATCGAACTTTTTATTATTCCGGGCCGATTACAAATCGATTTAATTTCAAAACCGAACAAAACCGATCAAAATAAATTGGTTTCGTTGGTTTATTTGGTTTAAGCGAATAATGCTCACCTTTATGTGTGTGTGTATGTGTGTTATTTTTTAGTTTTTTTTTACTTTACAAAAGATATAGCGAGAATAACGGAATATTGTTGAAATAACGGGATATATCGAAAATATCGGAATATTGCCGGGCTAAATACGGAAAGACTATTTTAAAGGTTATTTGGAAATAGCATAAAATTCGCTATAGGACATGGTGGAGATATAGCACGGTAATAGCGGGACTGCACAGCTAAATGCATATCCAGTTTAACGTTCGATTTGTTAGCTGCTTAAATTATATAGTCTTGCTACAAGGTTCAATAATGTAATGTCACAGATGTTAGGGAATTGCCTAAATTTTGGAGAAGTGGTTGATTTTATTTGTCTTAATTTCATTCAGCCATTGGATATTGTTTTGTCACATTTTCTGGCAAAAAAACATTGCATTTCAGCATTTTGGATGAATCGACAAATTTAAGGTGAAAATAAGCGAATCTGCAATTATGCAGTGTTACGCAATTCACGGATGTAAAATGATCCAATGGTTTCTCTGTTTGTCACACTTTTTGAGCTATCCATCTTCTGTTGCAGCATTTTCGCTTGGTAAATACTACGCTAAATGGCCGTCACTCCATAAGTAAGCATATAAAACAAATTTCCGACCATCAATTTTTGACTGGTTTGTATCTTATGACTGTTTTGTAAGAGCGAAAACGATTCCGCCTTCAGATTTTGTAGTCGTACGATATAGATAAATAATATTAAAAGTATTCTGAAATAATCTGATCCTCAAAACTACACAATTTGTAAAATATAAACCAGCCAAAGGTTCTCGTTTCTGCGAAAAATTAAGCTTGAAGAAGAAGAAAAGAAAAAAATCCGAATAAACGGAATAAAAATGCAATCTTTAGGAATGAATATGGTTGGAAATTTGAATCTGGTTGTTTCAAAACCCTCGATTCGAACGCAGAAGTATCAAAACGAGAGAAATTGCTTGAAAATCATAAATTCTAATTCCAGCCCAAGTTCTGATTCTTCGTCTTCTTCCGAAAATGCAAAACCTTTGTCGTCTGATTCGTCTTCGTCGTCTACGTTTTTGACGAGGAGTCAGACATATGCTCTTTTAAAGCAAAAGATGGCCGTGGCAGCTAAGCTAGAGGTTTTCTTTAATACACAAAGGCTTTTTTTTAGCGTCTTGCTAAAAACACCCAAATTTTTTCTTCCTACTGCCATAAGTATGGTACCAGGAAGTGTAAAACTGGGTGCTTTTAGCACTTCATATTTGGATATGAAAACATGCTTGGTAAACCATTTCATATCTATTTGCTATCATGCTATGTATTCGTTGAGGTTCTGTAGGAAACTGTTTTCTTTTCTAGTTGCATATTAGTAGTTTAATACTCTATTCAACAGGAAAACTAAAAAAAGGTGTATGCAAACTTTCTAGTGGTAAATTTGGTTGCAGAAACACTGCATTACCATCTTAAATCAACCCTTTTGCACTGTTTAAGCAGAAAAGTTTATGAAGGCCTAATCTTTAGCCAAATTTTCTGTATAAAATATCCTCAGCTATAGTTTCAGCTAAAAGTAGAGTCCTTAACATCAAACTTTGTATAACTTAAATTTTTGCTTGATAAAAAAGTATCTAGTCTTGCAAAATTCCTAACTCCAAGGCCAGAAACGAACTTGTATGTTCTTAAGGCCAAAAACGAACTTGTATATTTTGAGTTAATGAGTTGAGATTCATGGCAAATTAAATATGTTTAATGGTAGTTATTCTTTATATTCGTGAACATTTCGGTATTCATGTACTCATTCTTCTATAATTTCAATGTCTTATGTGCCTTAGGACTACAAAGAGGCTGCTAGAATTAGAAATTCCTTGAAATCATTTGAGGCGGAGGAGCCAGTGCTGCACCTTCGTAGTTTATTGAAGGAAGCTATTGAAGGAGAGAGGTTTGAGGTAATTATATTGACCAACCATTTTCTTTTAAGTGTTGATATAGTTGTCTTTTATTTTTCATTTAGTGTAGAAGATCAAGTTGGTTCTACACGTATTGTGTTTTTATTGCTTAATCCGAATAATGCACGCCTCGGTAATGGAATGTGTAGGCTGGTAGACTTGGTTATCATCCTTGCATATATTTTTTTATGTACCAAAACTCGAAATGTTGTAAAAAAAATAAAAAAATCCAGCAGTTATTTGTACAGTTTTAAATCTCCATGTCCCCAAAGATTTCCCTGGAGATCCACTTTTTCCACGTGAGCGAGACGAGGTTTCAAACATGTTTTTAAATTGTTTGGCCCTCGTCTACCCCGAGATCTCAAGACCTCAATCCGCGATACAAACTGAGCTGTCGGTCTGAGACTTTGTTTGAAATCAGAGTTTTAAAAGTTTGATTATTTGCTCTGTTGTAGACATCCTTTTAAGCTCCTATTTAGGCCCTGCCTAGGCGCCTAGCCTTTACCGTCTAGTTTTTTTGCATAGTTCTCCTTGCGAGATTTGTTGCACTATCTTTGCATATAAATTGGTTTGTAGACACCATATATGCACCAACTTAAGGTATAATGTCTCTTATAAGCATCAAAATGTTTGTTTCTAGTGATTTTGTCTACATGGCCGTTTTAAATCTAACGAAATCCATGATATTCCATTGTAGATCAGTTATTACTAAACAAAATACTAAAACTTTGTTCAAATTACATGAGTTTATCACAAATGCTCAAATTCAATTAATCCTTGCCTATGCGATTAATCCTTAGTCCATAAAATACACGAGTTTACTGCCTAACATCTGCCTAGCGATTTTTACAGTCTTGGTTACTTATTTGTAATGAAAGTGGTAGATAAAATGAATGTTGCATAAAAGGATTTGTAATCGGGGAGATACAATGGTTTGAAATCAAGTATGGAAACTTAAGCCGAATATTTATGACGTTTGGGAAAAATAGGGTAACCCAATAGATTATAACAGTGGAAGATAATTTTATATATTATCTTTCATTTGGAAAATGAATTTGGTGAGAACGAACGTAATCCTATGAATAATATATGCTTCTTCTTGCATTGAATCATAATATTTTGCATATCATAATTGGTTATGTGTGTTCTTGTGTTACCAAGGATGCTGCAAGATACAGAGATGAGCTTAAGAAAGTTGCACCTCATGCTCTTCTCAAATGCTCTAGTGATGCGACAACGCTGGTACATTTCAGCTTCTTATCCATTTTTATTCATTTCAAAGGATGCTTTAGTAATGACAGGTTGCAAATTTCAAGGGCTCTGTATTTAGTACAATTATTTTTGATTTTACAGACATATTATCTCCACTTCCATAGAATTTAAAAATAAAAAATCAAGTAAAAGCAAAGATGCTCAATGCTTTTTCCTATTACCGACTTAATTGCTTTAGATTATAGCTAATATGATGATTCTGAGATGGTATTTCCTTCTTTGTAGCCTGGGATTACGCTGAGTATGAACAAACTTGAAATATTAGCTCTATTGCTCATCGTCAATTGTCAATACTATTAAAGTGGAGTGCAGTTTTTATTTGAGGCTTTAAATTTTCCAGGGAATACGCGTGCAAGTGAGGAGCATATACATAGAGGGGCGCAGCCTGCCATCAAAAGGGCAGTACTTTTTTGCCTACAGAATTAGGGTCACCAACAATTCTCAGCGCCCTGTTCAGCTCCTTAGAAGGCATTGGATCATAACAGATGCTAATGGAAAAATTGAAAACTTCTGGTATGCTAATCAATATGTGTTTGTATGTACATATATGTTTATATTCTCTACTTCTTGGTAATTGATATTTTTTGAATCAGGGGTGTTGGTGTAATAGGAGAACAACCTGTCATTCTTCCAAAGACAGGATTTGAGTATTCCTCGGCCTGTCCATTGAGCACCCCTAACGGAAGAATGGTAGCCCTCAAATTTTGTCTCATAGAAAACAATGCACACACACATGAACCATGTCTATATTTTCGTTTACACAATTTTAATCATATCAAACACGTACAACATACCATGTGTTTTTTTTTTTTTTTTTTTTTTTTTTTTTTTTTTTTTTACCAATTAAAATGTAATATGCCAAAAGGGGAGAATCACGCCATTCTCCAAAGGCTCACAAAAACAGTTTCTACAGTAAGCAGAAACTGTGCACACACACGCACAAAAGGAATGCAACAAACTACAACAAAACATCTTACTGTGGTTAACAATAACATCCCATATCCAATGGTTTGCATTTTCGGTATTACATTAGAAGTTTCTTATCTTCCCCAAGTACAAGTACCGTCTGTGTGTTTATTTTGTGTGGTGTTTTTTTGTTGTTTGGTTTTTTTTTTTTTGGGTGGGGGGTGAGGGAAGGGGGGGGGGGGGGGACAGGTAATCGAGGGCTACATTGATAACTTCTTAATATTTTTTTCGTGTGTGTATGGAGGGGTTTGGGGGGGGGGGGGGGTGTTTGTTCTGCCTACACCTTCAGAATCACTGAGTTTAAACTGTTTTATAAAAAGTGGACCATCTTTGGAAATAGACACTTAACTTTCATGCTTAAACGAATTGAATTTTCCAGTGATCCCGTTGAATCTTCTTATGGTTTACATATCTAAAGGTTTGACAGCTGTAAATGTCAAACTTATGTTCAAAGATCCACCATCTGGAAATATATTTTTGGGCTCTGAATACACATCTGAAATTCATACTTAGTTTCTTTTTAAATTATTGGTTTCTCAAGATGTCTCGTTGAACCTTTAAATTATTGGTTTCTCAAGATGTCTCGTTGAACCTTCAAGTGGTCTTCATATTTAATTGTTTTGAAGTCTTTTTTAAAGCTTGAAATTTAAACTCGATGATATTTGAGTTCAAAGATCCAGTTTCCAGAGAGAATGGATAACAAAAACTTATGACCTTATCTGATCAATGTATTCTCACTGTATAAACATTAGTCCGGTTTAGTGGAATATATTCATCATCTATTTACCTAACTTTATTAGATCATATCAATGCAGGAAGGCGATTTTGAGATGAAACACATTGACAGGGTGGGGGCACCAACCTTCAATGTTTCAATTGCGCCATTTTCTCTTTCAATCATCGGAGATGACGACATTGATGGTCCTCTTTAAGAAAGAAAAAGGGACAGCTGAAACTAGCTGATACATGTTTTATTTTTCTAAAGGTAACCAAAAAAGGAATTTAGCGAGATCAATTTTATGCTCACACTTTTGTGTATAGTACAAGAAAGAAAACACATGATAGGCGTTTTGTAGGATGTTACAAATTATTTGCCAATCTTGGCAGGCATAATTCATGTGATTATTGTGTATGTTAAATGTTGCTTGCTGCTTTATAAATTGTAAATTGTGTGAAATTGTTGTGAAGTTCATTTCTCTTCTTGTGGTTACATATACTTTTATTGTTCTCTGCTTCCTGTTCGTTCATGCTAGTTGTTGAAGTTTATCATACGTTATTTGAGGAAGTGAAGGAGAAAATTAGCTGCTTCACATTCTTCTTTTATTCCATCCAGACTTTTTATAAAGGTATCCGATTCTTGCAATATAAACTCTTTTGTGCTTATTTTATTGTTCCATGACATTTGATGTTCGTGTTTTAAATGCTTTTAAGTATATCGCTTGTTTTGTTCTCGTGCCTGTCCTCTAATTTTTTTCATTTTTTGGGGAATTCATGTTTCGTTTTATTATTCAATAGATATGATGTGATACAGGAGACAAATTTTGCATGTACGGTCGAGAGGGAAAATAAAAATAAAAAATGTTTCGATTTTTGAGATTGCGTAAAACTTATTACGAAAATATGTCTAGCTTCTATCCAAATTGAAATTTGTATTTGTGCAATTTCGAAATGTGCAAACATAAATTTATTGTTTGTGTCTGTTACATTTTAAACTTACATAAGTGCATGTTTCTGCTTGCACGAAAACAAAAGTGTGATACAATTTAATCAATGTATATTCTTGAAAATAAGATTTGAACGATATTCAAAGTAAAAATAAATCGATTTTACATAAAAGTTTGTTAAGGATGATAGCAACATCTAAGTTTATTTATGTTTGTCAAGCTTCTTTTTCATTGCATAGTTGTAAGTTATTTTCTCTAATTAGTTTTAAACGAATAGTAATATGAAGGGAATTTTATTCAAATTGAAGTAAACTGTAAATTGTAAATGCATGTTTGTTGCTTATGACCCACTGATAAACAACTTATTTTATATATTTCCATAAGTTCTTTGGGAACACACGAATGGTAATAGATAACTACTAACAAATTGTTTTAGCTATTTACAAGTAGCCATAAGTACTCCAAATATGCTCTTAGCATATCATTTCGAGTTTTGAATCCGCACCACTGTTACATAATACTCCAAATATGTGTTGATTAGAATTGAGTATTACTAGTGTTTTTGTTTTGCGTATTTTAGAAGTTAGAATATTTTGATATGTACTATTATTGTCATTTAAATTTTTGTTCACGACCGTCTTGATTGTCATTCAACCATCATGTGAACCCTGCCAATTCGAATAGTTGGTTTGTCAATGGTAGTGCAAAAAAAACTTCATGCACCAATACTGTGAGGTCCGGAAAAGAAAGTGTTAGAAAGTGCTGATGTAATCAAAACCATACACACGTGTTTACTGCCTCTTGTATTTCGTCCGTTTGGGTTCAATTTCGCACAAATTTGTACTCATTTTCTTTGAGCCCTCTAGTACCGTTCAACTATTAAGAGCATTCCAATTCATGGATTGGAATTGACCTCAATTAAGATTGACTGTTGGGAATGATCAAACAGAAATTTAAATGCTGATGGCAGTGCATTATTTTGAAAATGGATGTTGTTCCCCACATAAAAATGATTGTCATTTTCTCAGAATAATGCCGAGGTTTGAAATACCTCTTGTATCATGGTATACGCACTTTACCATTTTGGAAGGGGTCAATTTTTTTGATTCATCAACCAACAATACCAACCTCTTGCATCAAAAGACGGTAAGTTAAAAGAGATGGGTAAAGGAGTAATAATAAAAATGTAAAATACAGTGATTTTTTAGTGGTCTATACTCACACACATGACGGTTGTCTCTGAACGCGGTGCCTTTCAACATTCCTTTTTCCCTTTATCCATCAAAAGAACAAAACATCTTCATGCAATCAATTTTCTAATCATATTTTTGACAAACGAATCTACATACATACTTCATTCCAAATTTGAACAGAAAAATAATGACATGAAAAGATGTTTTACTGGAAAACTGACACCTGCTTCTCTGCCTCATTGCTGTACTGGCTAACTTACTCCCAAAGAAACTCACTATACATTCTTCTATATAGACATGTATGACAAGCTATTAGTAGATTCCAACATATATCAGTGAATATGTTCCCTATATACCTAGTATATTGCCAAATTTTCGAGATATACGTATGACATTTAACAGCTATGCACAACTGTTTAGCTACCCACAGAGTTCTCCACCTAAAATATGTTAATTTTATGGTTTTACCTTTAGTTGATTTTTACGTGGTTTGATAAGAGTAATATTGTCATTAATGTCATATAATCCAGCATGTTACGCCACATATTCATATCCATATTTTCGGCAAGACTGACAATGCTGTGCATATTTTGCTTGGTTTCAACCAATCAAACTAAAAGGAAAGAGGCAAAGCATCTGAATTTAAGCCCTTTCATTCCTTTTTTGCGTTTGAATGAAGTAAGTATCAAACTTTTTCTTTCACATTTTCCACTAATTATCAACATTCACGTATATGCTCATATTCCATCTGTTTTTAAATAAACTACTAAAGTTGAGCATATTTACTTTCCCTCATTTTCCATCAATCCACCATTAACAAGTTGTTACACCCCAAATTCATCTTTGTTCTTTCTTCATCGTTCCACTTAAATATTTAATCGGTATAATAGTCTAAGTCCTGTTGCCTTGCAAATATTCACTGTACATCATTTTGTTGGTTGTTCGAATTTAGAAGCAACTATTTGTATATTTTTCCTCAAAATTAATAAGTGCACGCATGTAGAAATGCTGGCTAATATTTCTATGAATTAGGTTGCTCTAGAAAATGGGTCATTGTCATATTTTTTGCTTATAATCAACTGCTGACTAATTTCAATTTACATTTTTAATTTATCATCTTTTATATTGTAGTATTATCATCTAAAATCTTGCTTCTTCAAAGTATATAAGATGTGGAAGGATTAAATTTGTCTCATAGGATTCTCTTTCCCTCCATATTTTGCTTCCTTCTTTGTATTTTGGCTGTTGAATTTGTTGGTTGCTTGTTTTTCTGATCAATATTACCTACATATACTAATTCAAACCTTATTCCATTTGCATTGCCTCCCATTCTACTCTTTTGTTCATTTGTTAAATTCAGAGAACAAAGGAAGCAACATTGGAAATGCTCATAAAATTTGAGCATCCTATAACAATAAGAATGCATTTTTCAGTAGGCTCAACAAGTCATTCATATCAGCCAAATATCACGGCTGATACCACCGCTGCACATTATTGGTTGAATTGGAGGGTGTGCTTATGTGCATTATGGATACTGATTTCTATGATTATAGCTTCCTTTTTAATATGGAAGTATGAAGGCAAGTCAAGATGTAAAGAAGAAGAAAGAGTGCAAGACGAAGAACTATCTGGTGTTGTTTATGAAGATGAGCTGTGGATGCCATGTCTTAAAGTTATACATCCAATTTGGTTGCTAGCATTTAGAGTTTTGTCTTTCTTTCTGCTTCTCGCATTACTTGCTACTAATGTTGTATATGGTGGTGGTAACATTTTCCTCTACTATACTCAGTAAGTTGAGAAGAAGTTAACCTTTCATAAGCTTATTTGTTTTCTTCATGCACTTATTAGCTGTAAATTAAATTTATATTTTGATTGATTTATAGGTGGACATTTATGCTGGTGATCGTGCATTTTGGGGTATGTATATATATCTCAAGTGTGCATGTGTACATTTTGTGCACAAATTGAAGCTATATGAATCCTGTTCATGTAACTTACATAGTGAATTGTATGTTTCAGCTGGGTTCTATGCTTTCCATCTATGGCTGCTGCCAGTATTTGAATAGAACAGTGAGCAGCAATAATTTTGAAGAAGATAGAAGAGTAGATGCAGAGAGCAGAATATATGCAGCTAGTATAAGTGATATAAGTGAAACTGATCGAAGAGCGACGAAAAACAGTGTATTTTGTGTGGAGCAGGATCATGTTCGTAAACCTGCTGGCGTTTGGGGTTATGTGTTCCAGGTTATCTATCAGGTACTTTTTGCTTTGAACTCTTCTTTAGTTTTGAACTTTTTATGTGTAGATTTTGTGTAGACTCAAAGCTGCAACTCATTCACTGTGCAGACGAATGCAGGCGCGGTGTTGCTAACTGACTGTGTATTCTGGTTTATCATCTTCCCCTTCCTACTTATGAAAGATTATGATCTTAATTTCGTAAGTATTTCAACGAAATATGAAATCAAAATTCACCCATGCAAACTCTTTGTTAACATACAAGTTATTTAATTGTTCAAAATATACAATACTCAGAAAATATTGTAACAAATCACAACTGTAAATAACAATGTAGATACTGATTGGCATGCACACGATGAACGCCATCCTCCTACTTGGAGATACTGCTCTGAATAGCTTGGTACATGATTCTTTCATCCTCTATCATAATTCTTTACTAATCAATCGAAATTCTAATTTCTTTTGCACTTTGTATTTCTTTAGCGTTTCCCCTGGTTCCGAATATCCTATTTTCTCTTCTGGACCTCCGGTTTTGTAATTTTTCAGTGGCTTCTTCATGCTTTTGTGTTGATTTGGTAGTTACCAATCTTCGATGCATCCTTTTATATTTTACTATGATATTGAGTTCCTCAGGTTGTCTTTGTGCAAATAATAATCTGTTCTAAACTGCAGGTGGCCGTATCCATTTCTTGACTTAGCATCTGCTCAGGCCCCAATGTGGTAATTTCTTCCATCAATGCGTAATAATTATGTTGTTCTATAGAGAAAATTTTCTACTGTACCTGTAACTTGTTTCATATTTTTTCAGTACAGTAAATAGACTATGAATGCTTATGCAGGTATTTGACAGTGGCACTGATGCACATCCCTTGTTATGCAATTTTTGCTCTAATCATAAAGATGAAGCATCATGTTTTATCAAGATGGTTTCCTCAGTCGAATCTTATTAACTGTCGAGGTTAAAGAAATCATTCATTTGTCGGCAGAATTGCTTCCCCAGAGATGTCTGCTCTGCTTACTGATTCATCATTTTCTGAAGAAATAACGATGGGGATAACAAATTAGCCATGTACATAAACAGATAGAAATATGAAAATAACTATTCACATTTATGGATTTTGCTTTGTCAGTTAACATACTAGCAGTTGGTAGTATCATATACTACTTAAAACTTTGCCTTCTTTACTCTGTTATAAACTTCTTCAAAAATAGTTCAAAACCTGTACTGGACTTGTGTATGGTTGAGTTATGAATTCTGTGTAACTGTATAACAAAAAGAATTTATGACGTAATCATATCTCATAAAGCTTTAACTGTAATTATGGTGGCTGTATTTACAAAGAACAAATGAAATAGCTGCATATGCCTTTTTCTCCCTATTATGTAATAATTCAGGACTCAGCATCGCCTTAGTGGGCAATAATGAACAGAAACACGTTAAAAAGCAAATAAAGCAAGTCATTATAGAAGACCTTAACTCACATTTAAAAAGAAAGATATCCGTAAACGCACATCACCATAATCTGTGTATTATTCTACTCAAGTAAAGAATCAAATCACTTTATATTCACATCTAACACCATACGCTACGAATTTGGAGTTCATTTTATGTTCTTTTTCTCCAGTGTTGGCACTGCATAAGTATGCCACTAAAACAGCAAGACAGTGCCAAGAAAATATTCCCCAAAAAAAAATAAAAAAAATAAAAATAAAAGCAGAAGCAAAGTATAGTCTCAAGGACATTTACTTTATAAATCTTCAAATGCAAGAGTCGCCTTCATTTTTTTTCCTTCTCCAACTTCTAAATTACACCATGAACTCCAAGAAACTTCATTCAAATTTTTTTCTACTTACAATCGCACTCTACATTTCATTCAAATCAGTAGCCACAGAAGATAACAGCATTCCAGTCGTAACAAACACATGCCTTACCTACTGTGGCAACATCACGGTGGAGTACCCATTTGGACTAAGTTCAGGATGTGGTCACTCAGGTTTCAGGGATCTTCTGTACTGCATAAATGGGATGCTCTTGCTTCACATTCCATCTGGAACATACCGTGTTTTGAACATAGATTATGCTTATAATTCTATTACTTTGCATGACTCTTCTATGTCGGATTGCTACTCGCTTACTCTGTCGTCTGCTTCCAGTACTTCAAATGGTTTTGTCGTTGAGGGGTGGAGGTCGTCTTACCTTTCTCCTGCTCCTGATAATGTCTTCATGCTTCTTGGCTGCCATGCTGATTCGCCACTCTTTCAAGGTTAAAATGTTTATATTTTCTGATCTACCTTGTGTATGACCTTGATTATAATATTTGCCTTGAGACCAAACCCAATAAACTTTTATAACACAATCAAATTTCCTATCACTTTACCAAGTAATCATGGGCGAAATCAAATAATTAAAAAAAAAAAAAAAAAAAAAATTCCGCCATCGAACTTAGCTCCTCCATCCAGTGACTCCAAGGAAAGCCAATGGTTAGCAATGATGCGTTAATTCCTTCGGCTAGCCCGAATTATTTGCTTTAAGTTTCATACGCATTTTCTTAGAAATGAACAATATCTGGTAGACGCCATATTAATGGTAGATTATTCTAGAGTTAAAGTTTATGATTATAACTGTCTCATGGCCAATGATCACTAATAACAATAATAAGGCATTTGGTTATGCAGCTAAAAATTTGAGATTTTAAATCTTTAAACATACATAGGAGCAAAAAGTGTGAATTTTTATTTTATTTTAGGCTCACATTCATGTTAATCTAAAACAAACACTGACACGGATATGTTTTTATATTTGTATAATTGTTGTTAAGATGGATGCAAGGTTTTAAATTCCGGATTCCGTTTCCGTTCCGGTCGTTGCAACTTCCTAAATTTTCCGTTCCGTTTCGGAAATCCCGGTATTTCCGTTGTAATTCCGGTTCCGTTATTTTCAAAACATTGTCATATGAAAACGTTAGGCAGTACATAAATTTGTGAAGAAATTGCTTACGTTTAGATATTCGGTTTATTTTTTGAGTTTAACATGATCCAATCCCTTTTATGAAATAGAGTAAAAAAGCCCAGCCCAAATATAAAATCTTATCTGTAATTCTCAAATCAGCGTCTTCTCCTTCCACAAATGATCACACCGATTTCCTCCTCCTGCCAATATCCCCCTACCTACGTCTCACTTTCTTTCCTTATCTTCTTCTAAAACAAGCTTTGCTCGATATTTCTTCTACAAAGCTCGGTCTTTTAAATGGACTCAAAAATTGAGCGATGAATCTGATTTGCTGCTTGCCATTGTCGCTCTCAGCTCCAGTTTGCTTTATTTTGTCGCAATAATACACAGATAAGTACAAATCGTTCGCTTAATTACATCTGAAAGGTTTGAGAAAACGGAACGGAAATTTCATAGAATTCCGGTCAGTGCCGGAACCGGAACGGGATGGCCGGATTTCCGGCACGCCGGCCGGAACTTCGAACCTTGGATGGATGTTAAACCCAGGCACTAAAAGAAATTCCTATCATATTATCGATGTTGTATGAATGTCGAATGTTGCGCTACAATAAGGCTACTTTGATGAATCTTGATGTTAAAATAAAAGAAATTCCTATCATATTATCGATGTTGTATGAATGTCGAATGTTGCGCTACAATAAGGCTACTTTGATGAATCTTGATGTTAAAATAAAGTGCTGTTAAAAACACCTAAATTTCTTCTTTCTAATACCATAAGTGTTATTAGGAAATGTAAAATTGGGTACAGAGGATAGTTTCCAATAAACATAAAAAGTACGAGAACAAATTTCAAATAAAATGAAAAGAAGAGTGTAATCTAAAATCTACATCTGTACTTGATTGATCAGGTTTTCCAGGAAAGAACCTGCCATGCAGAAACGTATCAGGAATGGGGTGCGACGAGTACTACCAATGCCCAGCTTGGGGCTACAGCAGGTTCACTTCAAGAAAAGCAGACTCAGCCTACGGTACAGTAACCCCACCCGACTGCTGTTCAATGGCATTCGGAACAATTCATTCCATCAACCTAACCCATTTAAAGTGTCAAGGGTACAGCAGTGCTTACAGCATAGCTCCACTAAAAATGCCTGGTCCTGGTGCATGGTCTTATGGCATACGCGTGAAATATTCATTACCAGTTGATCATGATGATGAGTGTAGAGCTTGTGAAGCTACTGGCGGTATCTGCGGTTATGATTTGGAAACTACCACTCATGTTTGCATTTGTCCTGGGTTTAATACCACTTCTACCTGTGATTCAGGTAATTATTTCTTGATATTGCAGGTTTCTCATTTCTCATTTAATTGAAAACAGGCTTGTATGGTATCCTCCCATATTACAATGAAACTATCACAAAATTCGTCAAAACTTTCTCATTCATGTCCTTGAAACACCTTGCCGGATCAGAAAAGTTGATAGACATACTACAAATAGCCTCAAACAGTAACTTTTCTTTGCGCTCAGGTAACTACCCTGAAATGCCTAGAGTTAAAGCCAGCAATGGAATAATATAGCATTCTAATATCATCATAAGTATCAGAATATCAATTGTTGTACAGACAACATTGCAGAAATTTTCTGAGTACAAATAAGTGATTATATTTCCTTGTTATTTTTGCAGTAAGCTCCACGCCAATGACCAAGCAGGGTTCTTCCATGATGAGCCTGTCGGGAGGTACTATATTGCTTTTACTAAGTCACAAACAACATTTTTTTTTTTTTTTTTTTTTTTTAACATGGTTGATAAGTGCCAATAAGTTGTCAGTTTTCGGGATTAAAACTTTACTAATGCATTTACTATTAAAACTTCATAAGTGCATCTATCATGCAGTTCATGTATTTGATTAGTTGGTGTTATATATAGATTTTTCTGAATAATGCTATGTTTGTTTATGCAGGATTGTTGATTTCCTGGATGGCGTGGATTTGTATGGTTTGAACAAATACAATCAGGAGCAATTTTTTTGTGTGGGATCTTCTTGTAAGGCAAAATAAAATAATACATCTTTTTGACTAATTTTATTCGGGTAGTAGCATGGCAACATGGTGGAAACTGAAGCATTTGTGTTCTTATACATTGGATTTGTTTTGTACACTGTTTTATTGCAAGAAGACGTGTTAATATATTTTTATATGGTCTTTGCGAAAAATAGGATTCATACCAGTGTTTGCTTCAATTAATTTTAGTGACAGCTGTCCCGGTTGTCTTAACAAGAAAATAATCTCTGTTTACATCCTGAATGTAAACGCAGATGAGTACAAATCAAATTGATAGCTGTGAAAACATACGAGAGTTAAGAGTCACGTGAAAAATAAACCAAGCATTAATTATCATTGGCATATATAAAGTCAAAAGACATATGCATTGATAGAATAATAATGTCATTGCTATTATTTATTATATCTTTTCAAATGTTATGTCTATTGGTGAAAGTGCACCTATTGATTATGAATTGATATGTAAATGCTACTCCCTCTAGTTCATTATACAGGAGGTTTTGCATATTTGCACACGGATTAAGGAAAGTTAAAATTGAGTTAATTATCCTTAAATCCACACTTTCCAAGAAGCATGCCTCTTTTTCTTTATCCTTTCTTTGAAGGTTTCACCTCGATCTCTGCATTGGAAGTAAATGCTGCTGCGTTGGATGCATTGAAAAAGAGAAAAAAAGACTGGAGGGAGTATGAGTATTTGCAAAAAGGACTGAAGGGAGTATATTTGAATTAATGCTGTTGCATTGGAAGTAGGTATCATGCAGAACGTCATATAATTGCAAAAATGTAAAACTACCTAAAACGTCCAATATAATGGACTGGAGGGAGTATTATATAAAAGCTAACCTTATTTGTTATGAGGGTGTAAGGGAAACAATAAAATATCATGATTATGTCAAATAACATTCTTCCACTATATTTGAGCTGAGCACTTGCAATTTATTTTTTGCTACTCTGTCTCTAACATTTGGTATCAGATTTTATTGCTCCAAATATGTCATGGTTATGTCAAATAACATTTGCTGCTCTTAAGCAAACTAATTAAGCTAGGTTCCTCTTCTGCTTTTATTAGCTACTACAAACAGAAACATAAGCAAGCTAATTTCATTCCAAGATTTTACTTCAGTACTTCTCTATTCATTTCCCTTACATTAGATGTCATGAACACATGAGGATAGATCTTTGCCTTCACATCGAATTCATGAAGTATAGATTTACAGAGTTTGGCTGTAGTCACTCTCTTAATTAGTCGACGACAATCTGCCTTTAAATTGGTGCATATATGGCCAAAAGCAACTTTTGCAATGTGTTGTTCAGCTTCTTTACGTCTATTGAACGTTGAAGTTGATGTGACTTTTGATTCACCAACAAAAACCTTTGATATAAAGATTGGTTCGTGTAGCAGACCTACATTAGCAGTATCAAAATATGGGAATCGACCATATAATCTCAAGGACATCTGTTACAAGTGATGTTTATAGTATTCATCTTGATAACTATAAACATCGCTTGTAACAGATGTCCTTGAGATTATATGGTTGATTCCCATATTTTGATACTGCGAATGTAGGTCTGCTACACGAACCAATCTTTATATCAAAGGTTTTTTGTTGGTGAATCAAAAGTCACGTCAACTTCAACGTTCAATAGACGTAAAAAAGCAGAACGTCACATTGCAAAAGTTGCTTTTGGCCATATGTGCACCAATTTAAAGGTAGACTGTCGTCGACTAATTAAAAGAGTGACTACAGTCAGACTTTGTAAATCTATACTTCATGAATTCGCTGTGAAGGCGAAGATCTATACTCCTGTGTACATGACATCTAATGTAAGGGAAATGAATAGATAAGTAATGAAGTAAAATCTTGAAATGAAAATAGCTTTCTTGTTTTCCTGTTTGTAGTAGCTAATAAAAGCAGAAGAGGAACCTAGCTTAATTAGTTTGCTTATGTTAGTGTATTAAGAAATGCACCGTTTATTTAGAGTGTAGACTTAAATTATGTACTGGAAAGTTTTGTTATATGTTGCTTATAACTTATGTTTTAATAAATAAATAAATTAATATTTAAATAAAAATAAAAAATGTCTATAACATTTGGTATTAGAGCAGCAGATGTTATTTGACATAACCATGATATTTTATTATAACCATGATATTTTTTGGGGATTGTTAAAGGGACTCCAGATTTGGTTAAGAGGAGGATAATTTTAAGGGGACTCCAGCTTAACTTTTTTTTGTTAAGGGGGGGGGGGGGTTAGTTTATTTATTTATTTTAAAAAAATGAGACCTAACTACCCCTGGTTCATCATTTATGTTAAACACTAACTTACTAAATTCAGCGCAACTAACAAACGTGTGAATTACTAAACATCTTAATTAGACAAATTCGATATAGCATATTAGTTTTTTTTTTTCATTTGTTTTAAACTAACCATACCAATTACAATATGAAATTACAATTAATTACCTAATCCGATGCCTTCTAATCACTCGCAAAATTTTCTAGTGTCTCCATCATATTAACTATATCCTTTTTTTTTGCACAACATTAAATTGTAAGCATTAATTAAGGTTTAGATTTTATGGTTTATATTAACGAGGATTATATGGGGGTTAATATCGGAATTTTAATTTACATGTTTATGGGGAGACTAATTTATTTTGTCCTCCCCATAACAATTATACAGTAAATAAAAATTGGTTCTCTCGTTAACCAAATGCGGAGTCCCTTTAACAATCTCCATTTTTTTTCAGAAGTTATTTGACATCAGATTCTATTGTTTCAAATATATACATCAAGGCTCTACTATCTTTCATTTTATTTTTAAAAATTTCTGCTCTTTGTATCCTAATTGAGATTTGCTTGGTCAGCTGGATCTGTAAATCCATCTATAACTACCTCTGAGTACTCCATGACTGAGCGTTTTGAAGGAAAAGTCACGGCTATCGAAGAGTCACAAAATCTTGATGATATGAAGGTGGATGATTTGTTAAGTTCATTACAAGCCTATGAACAAAGGTTAAATGAGAAGTCAGAGATGGTGATTAATGAGGCATTGCAGACGCAACTAAGCTTAAAAAGGAAAGTCGGTGGCAACCGCGAGATAACACAAGCTCAGCTCAAAGGAATTCTAACATAAATTACAAAAGGGGCTCATTTGGAAGAGGTCGAGGAAAAGGCATGCATGGCAATCAAAGACGAGATAAATCAACCGTCCAATGTTTCAACTGCAACAAGTATGGTCATTACATAAATGAATGCAAAGAGAGAAGGTTCAAGGATAAAAATTCTTATACCAAGGTAGTTGAAGACAACAAGGTCAATGAAGAGGTCTTATTGACGGCATTCAATAATATGAATAAAAATGAGCTAGTCACGTGGCATCTAGATACTGGTTGTAGCAATCACATGTCAGGCTATAAAGAGTTGTTTACTCAACTGGATGAAACAGTACAAACAACCATAACATTTGGAAATGCTGCAAAGATGCCGGTCAAAGGAAAAGGAATGATTGCTACCACATTAAAGAATGGAATGCGCAACTACATCTCAGATGTGTATTTCCTGCCAGGTCTAAATCATATTTTGCTTAGTATTGGACAACTATCAGAGAAGGGGTATGATATGTGTATCTACAATGGAGTGTTCACAATTAGAGATTGCAAACAAAGGCTAATCGCAAAGGTAACTATGTCTCCAAATCGCTTATTTCCTTTGATGTTGCAGCATGATAAATTGCCTTGTTTGAGTTCTGTATCCCGTGAGGATAATTGGTTATAGCATGTGCGCTATGGACATTTAAATTTCAGTAGTTTGAACATTCTTGAGAAGAAAAGGTTGGTATATGATTTGCCAACTATCCATGTACCTAACCAAGTTTGCGAAACTTGTGTCACTGGAAAGAAGCATAGAGATAGCTTCCCGGTTTGAAAGGCAATGAAAGCTCAAAGGCCCCTAGATATTATCCACTCAGACTTGTGATTGGTTGAGGTACATTCTTATGGAGGTACAAAATATTTTATCACTTTTATTGATGACTTTAGCAGGAAGGCATAGGTGTATATTTTGAAGAACAAATCTGATGAATGTGACACATTTAAGTAGTTTAAGGCTTATGTTGAGAAACAAAGTGGAGAAATATCAAGGCGTTGAGAACCGATAGAGGCACGGAGTATATTGTTTGTGATGATTTCTTGAAGAGGAGTATACTGTTTGTTTATGCAGGATTATTGATTTCCCGGATGGTGTGGATTTGTATGGTTTGAACAAATACAACCAGGAGATTTTTTTTTTTGTGTGGGATCTTCTTGTAAGGCAAAATAAAATAATGAATTCTTATGACTATTTAAATTTGGAGTATAGTAGTAGCATGACGACTTGGTGGAAACTGAAGCATTTATGTTCTTTTACATTGGATTTGTACACTGTTTTATTGCAAGAAGACACAGTGTTAATATATTTTTATATGGTATTTGTGAGGAATAGGATTCATTGTTGAGATATACTTTATAATTTCCTCTGTGTGGTTATGCTGAGAAGTGAAGTGCAGTAAAACAATTAACAGATAGATGAAAATAACAAGCAGCAACACAAGAGATTTGTTTACGTGGAAAACCCAATGAGGGAAAAACCACGGGACTAAAAGTCCAATTCTTGCACTATAAGATGATAGTAGGATTACAAGAACTCACCACAAATATTGGATGGTATTCAGTATTTCCCTCACACTCATATATATAAGTATGGAATACAAAAGGTTCTCTCACAATGCTTGTTGTGGCTTTCAAACTTCTTCCTTGGAAATAATGTTTCCGTTTGGATTTGTTAGAGTTTATGCCCTAGAGGCAATTCATTTGATGAAGTTGATAACACTGTTGATGTTATTATTTTATTTGGAATAAAATAATATTCTATTATATTATATTTACTGCGTGTTAGACCAAAAAGTGGTTCTAACACCCAAATTGATTAAGAGCAGAATGAAATAAGATCAAAAATAAAATGAACACACAGAATTTATAGTGGTTCGGCGAAGAAATGCCTACGTCCACTTGTCAATCACTATTTTCAATGATGTAGTTGCAATTACAATGAAATATTCACTCAATTTCTCTCACAACTCACTTACATTCACTCAATTGTCTAAAAACAAATGATGAAAGAAGATTTGGATTTTCCGGGAGTGCTGGAAATCGGGTTATGAAAGTGGTTGAACTCTCAAAGTGCCAGAAAAAAGATCCCTTCATTGTCTCCAGACAGGGTATTTATAGGTGAAAATTCGATCAGAACCCGATCCGGATCGGAGCCACGTGTCATCCATCCCATCAGCCTTGGGTTCGGATGGATTTCTGTGTTGACAACGCATCAGAGGAGTGGACGTTGTGGGTAGGAACTGGTCATAGCCGCTCCGAATAACCAGGCGATCATGCAGGAGAGTGACGTGGAAGATGGGTTTGGGTCGGAAGAGTATACAGGAGGGGCTCGGATCGGGGTATCCGATCCGATCCGGTTTTGTCCCAAGGCTAAATCTTCGTTCTCTTTTACTCCGTTCCGATCTGTCTTTGTAGCAAGTAACTCTCCGCTCCGGCTGGCAGTAGATTGCTCTCCGATCCGAACAGCTGTGCCTCTCTGATTTCAACAGTAATAGTTCACCGATCCGAACAGCAAAACTTATCCGATCCGAACCGCTACCTCGCTTCGATCCGACCCGCTACAGTGCTTTCCAAGTTCTTCAATGTTTCACATCTTGACTTTGTGTTGCCCAGTTCACAAAGTAGGCTAACATTTTGCCCCCTCAAAGGATGCTTCTGTTGGAGACGGAGCATGCTTTGACTATCATTGCACAGCGTTCTTCGAGGTAAATTTTCTTTGGATTTTCCTTGTGTTTTCATCTTCTTCTTCAAACTTCAATTTAATTCGTTGCTGAGCTAAAGAATTTGGTTCGGTTCGGATTCCGATCCGAACGGCCTCTGCCCTTTGACTAATGACTTCTCAAACTCATGGGCTGCAAATGTTTCATGGGCTAATGTTCCAGCTCGGACGAGTTCTCGTTCAAATCCACCGTTGATGAAATAATGGGCTAAGCATATGTCCAAGGGTTCGGCCTCCGGTCCGATCGGAGTAAGATGACACATCAGCGAGAACACAAAGAGTCGCCCCGAATTCTCGTATATATTCATTGTTTCTTTATTTCCTCCTTCTTCTCTTTTTACCTCCGTCACTTTCTAGGAATTTCTTAAAAGATAAGAAAAAACTCTAATCCTAAAATCTTCAAAACTCCCCTTTCAATTCTCCAATCGATTACATAGGTGGGTTAAAGAATTTCTGTCAATTCCTTTTTAGTTGATCTTGATTCGAATTTGCGGATAAATTAAGCGGTTTGAGCATGGTATTTGATTGACCTTGACACCACGACCTCCTCCCCCTTGCCGTCGTCGCTGGTGGCTTCGCCACCACATCTAGGCACTGGGATGTTGGAGGGGATATACGTCCCTTCTTAACTGGAGCTTTGAAAACAGGATTGGGTTTGGTTGTGACTGAGGAAGGGGAAGAAGAAGAAGAGGATTGAGGGGGTCGGTTCAGGCTGGAGCGTCGAAGGTGGATGAGAGGGAAAAGAAAGGAGGTTCCGGAAGTCGGATCGGGTCGGGGTAAGTAAAGAAAGGGAAAAAGAAAAGAAATCCAGTAGATCGGATCGGGTCGGAGCAAGTATTTAAAGAAGGGGGGAAGGGTGCTTACCTAACCGGATCGGGTCGGACCGTAAGATGACGGAGGAGAAGTATAACTACGTGATCCGATCCGAACCGTTTAGGGACTCTGCCTCCGAGCCGATCCGATTTTGATTTCTGAGTTTCAACGAGATATCCAAGCCTAAGGCCACACCCCCGATCCGATCCCAATGAATGCGCCCGAACCGAACCGAAGCGCAGTCTACCTTAACACATAAAAACTCGTCTAACTGGCCCAATCAACTTTTGGCATAATCTTCAATTTAATGGACAGTTAGGATAGTGCCTTGCGAACGTAACTGGACATCAGGAACTACTTCAATCCTTTATACTTTGCCAAAATATTGCGTCACACTTTTAAACATGTATTTCGCACTTTTCGCATACACCGTTTACACTTTAGTTTGCACACATGCACGGGGGATACGGGCTAATTTGCTCTAATTTGTGCTATTGCTTCTTCAATAGTTTTATGACCATGAGACCCAGACGCTCTTCCAGACTAGCTGAGAAGAAAGAGGCCCCGGAAACCTCCAACAAAATTACTCTCGAGGACATATCTTCTCCGTCGGATCCATAATGGGATAATGAGGGTTCAGACTACGAGGTCGGAAATCGTGAAAGTGACGATGTGTCTTCGGAGAATGAAGTTTCTCTAGGTTTTGAAGAGGAAGGAGGGATTGGTGACGACCGGGCTCCTGATGAGTTTGAATCGGCTGTCATATTGGAATCACCCCAAGATTCTGTTGAATCAACAATCGACAACGACCGACTTATCCGAATTTGTTTAAAATACGGAATAATGAAAAAGGACACTCTAGTGCCTTCGAAATCTGACCGTCCCCACAACCCTCCAGAAGGATATATGGCGATTACTCGGTTGATGTGCATGGTCGGTGCTATCCCTCCATTTTCTCCCTTCATCGTAGATTTTCTAAGACAAATGTGGATTGCCCCCATGCAGCTGCATCCCAATTCTTATGCTTACCTACATAATTTATATATAGCATACCGTGAGATCTTAGGCATAGAGCTCACTTTCGATGACGTTCATTTCTTCTACAATTTCAAGCATCGGACTCGAGAAACTCCTTCTTTCTGCTATTTTGAGTCTGTCCCTAAGAGGAAGATTATTTCAACGCCATTCAGCAGTAAAGCTGGAGATTCCAGACTGGAATGGTTTTATGTGAAGCGACAACCTAGGTGTGCCAGGAGATGGACGAAATCAAGTAAAGCACTGGTTATCTACATCTTGGCTCTATACATTCAAGTCATCGCCTTAACTCGTTTTTCTTTTTGTTTGCAGTCGACAATCCAAAACAAATATCAAACCAGGTGTTCTTTGACCGGATGCACCAGCTCCTCAATGGCGATCAGAAGTTCCTAACTATTGATGAAGTCCTTAAGGACGAATATCTTCATTTTCATGGGATGCTATCCGTTTTTCGTAGTATCGGTCATGGGACGGCTCCATACGTATATATTCCTCCAGTGGATGTAGTCCCAGAAACAGGAGAAGGTTTGGGAGCTCCTACAGTGCCTCTTCAAACTTCACCTTCTCCATCTTCTACTCAAGACGACGAATTGGCTAACTTGGCCGAAAAGCATCGTGAAGGGTATACTGCTCCTGAGGATGCCATTTCTCCAAAAAAGTCAACGTCTTCTAAAAAGTCGCCAACTGACGCTTCCGAGGGAGATGTCCCTAGCACTGATGACCCATTATTTCAGGGTTTGGGGGATCTCCCCTTGCCTGAAACTATAAACACTTCAGAGGATTTTAGGAAGGATCCTTTAGTCTTCACCTCTTCTGAAGAGACCACTCCTGCTAAGGCCAAAGAGCCTGCCCGTACTAGTCTAGCTTCGGACTTGGGTTGGTTGGGGGGAAACACACCACTTAGGACACACTTTACACAATAGCAGTACCACTCATTGCACCCCTCTCTCTGTGAAACTATTGATTCTAAATTTCATTTGTCTTATTGTGCAGGCACGATGTCCCGATCTTACTATGATATCAGGAAGCTCCGTCGCAGCATGTCTAATCCACCTCAGGATATTGAGTATGATCGCCGCGACGATCGCGGTAGGGAGGAGAGAAGGCCTTATGAACCCAATCGCTCTCGAACCTCACGTTCTCGCTCTCCCGTTCGATCGGACCAAGAGAAATATAGAGGTTATCAAAGTCGTAGGGAAGAGGACAGGCCGCAATCAAAAGACTCCACCTCTTCCCACGAAAAGCGCAGCATAGAGAGAAGTCCTCCAAAAGATACTGAGTCGCGAAGTAAACGCAAGGTCCCTGCTACTAAACGGCCTAGGACAGATAAAGAAACTATTGAATCCTCCACACACAGGGACACTGAATTGACGATCCCCGCTCCTCCACCACTAGATGCGGAAACTGCAATCAAGCGGGCGTATTTGGAGGAGCAATTTCCCGAACATTACTTCGAGACTTTGACTTTTTTACCTGCCCTCGAACCTATTTCTTCCAGGTGGGCAGACGAGGCCAAAGCAAAGATAGACGCGGTTGAAAAACAGTATTCTGAAATGTTCAAATATTCACGCAACCTTTCCAGAATTATCCGTACTCTAATCACGAATGCTGATTCAATGCAAAAAACCGCGGAAGAAGATGCAAAGGCCTTAAAGAATCTAGGAAAAGATTTAGAGGACACACAGGCCCAGCTCGCTGTTGCTCAAAGGGACGCTTCTAATTTCAAACAACAATTTGAGGATATGCAAAAACGTTATCATGATTTGCTTGAATCTCACACTCAAGAGCGTTCTGAGTTAAAAAAGCAAGCTGAAGATGCTAAGTCAGATGCCGCTAAAACGCGCCTTGCTTACACTGACCTTGAACGGAAAAATGCCGAGTTGGCAAGGAGGAATGCTGAGCTAGAAAAGAAAAATGCTGACTTGGCTTCAAAGCTACTGGAGGCGGAGAACAGAGCTGCCCTGGCGGAGGGCAACGTTGAGTGTGCTATCAAATCTGCGGAGGAGGCCCGCAAACAATTGTCAGAGGCGGAGGCTGAGATTCAGGGTTTCGGCGAATTAATGATTGAATTCTTTGCACATATCATCCGTCGCCGGAACATTTCTTGGATTGAGGATTATCCATCTACTCTAGTCCAAGTATGGAGTCAGATCGTTGAGTGAGAAAAAGAGGAGCTCAAGGTTGATTCCATCGATGAGGACAAGCTGATGGAGAAATACTTAAGGGATGATGAGCCAGAACGCCTAGCTGAAGGGCGCCGTCTCATTGCTGATGCTATGGAAGAAGAGAGGCGAAGGACTAAACAAAAGAACGTTCCCGAGGCTGGTTCCTCTTCTACTGCCCCCGCAACTTCTGAAGTAGAGGGGTATGATCCTGAAAATCCGGGAATCCCTCGAACAACTCTGCTATCCCCTATTCCTGAAACGGCATCAGAGACAGTAGTTACCCCTGCCGAGAAGTCTTCGGAAGGTATCCCTACCTTTTCTCCTCAATTCGTCAAGGCTATTTCTACCTTTCGCCACGTGATTGAGCAATCGATGAAAAACCCATTATTTTCTCCTGAGTTGATAACTGTTGCTTCTCACTCTGTAGGTATTGAGCCATCCGGAAAGACAGATGTGACTCAGGGAGCCACCTCTGGGGCAGAGCCTACGGAAAAGGCAAAAGGAGGGAAGGACAAGGCTGCTCCTATAGACTTGGGAGAAGGAAGCGAGCCGTCTAAGGCTGACACTCCCCATGATGAAGAAATGATAGCAGCCTTAAAGGATGATGGCGGTGATGGAGGACATGAGGAAGATCCAGAGGTGGCAATAGTCGGGGAGTTGAAAAGTGCAGATGATGTTACTTTGGCTGCAATGAAAGCTGATCAAGATAAACGTTTGCAGTTAAAAGCTGAAGACTTAGACCCTGAAGCCCTCAAGCCTCTCGCAGTTGTGGATACGGGATCAAGGTTAGTTGTTAAGCTCTCAACTAGATCTATTACAGAGGAACTCGCTAAAAAATCTTCTCTTGATTCCAGCGCTCCGCCCTCCGGGAAGAAGTCAACCGATTCCAGCGCCGCATCTTCGGGAAAGAAAAAATCAAAGCGCATCTTGACGAAGGCCGAGAAAGAGGCAAAAGATGCGGAGAAAGCCGCCAAGAAGTCCAAGCCTCACTCGAAATCTAAATAGTGGGTTGTCTTGCGTTGTTTTAGTATTTGGTAGATCAATAATTGCTGCTGTAAGGGTGGCTCTTGCACCTTCTTTTTGGCTATTTTCCTGTACAAATTTATCCATTCGTAAATAAAGAATAATTCATTTTCTGCAATGTCTGTTTGTCAGTAGTTCTGCACTTATGTAAAAATGCATGTCTTACTATATTTATGAAATGAAGTTACGGAGGGAGGAAATATGTGTATACATATATGCCCCCAGTCAATCTCAAAAAATAATTTAAGGCTTAATCAAGTAATCTGAACGCTCCCGATTTTCTGACGGGATTGCATTTTCTGTGTCGTCAATGCCTGTCGTTTTTTCTGGCATTTCTTTTATACTCTCCTGTCTTATACTCAGGTTAGAGTTCTTACTGAGGCGGTCTCTTGTCTGGGTGCACCTTCACGCCTCAGAGGACGTCATCTTCCCGTCCTTTTATACTCTCTCTCTCTCTCTGGAGAGTTAGAGTTCGAGCTCAGCAATCTATTCACTCCCCGATCCTTCAGCGGGGAAGGATCTCTTTCTCAGCGCTCAGTCGGAGACGCTTTTATACTCTCTCTCTCTCTCTGGAGAGTTAGAGTTAAGAATGTCGTTTTCTCATTCTTTTATGTCTTGTCGCACAAATTGTCGTTGTGCTTTTTCTTATGTTTAAATTGTCTTCAACCTTTCAGGTTTTGAATCATCTTAGATTCCATAATCACAACAGAATAGTCGATGAATGTATATATATAATGCATAAAAGTAAATAACACACAATATTTTTATAGTGGTTCGGCTAAGTCGTAGCCTACATCCACTTTATAATCCTTTATTCATATCATCAGATTTTCCTAAGGCAAGTCGTGCCTTATTACAGAGTTCATAAGAGAAATAACAAAAAGTACAACATTTCTAATCCAAATATCGCATCAAGTGTTGGGCATTCCATGCCCTAGGGATTTCTTCGCCATCTACGGTCGTTAACTTGAAGGTTCCTTTTTCAAGTTTTCGTTGGATGACAAAGGGTCCTTCCCACTTTGGGCCGAGGTGAGGAAGGGATGGAAAGACTCTCTTTAGCACCAAGTCTCCTGGTTCAAAAGTCCTAAGGCGAACTTTTTTGTCGTAATAGCGTGCCATCTGACGTCGATGTCTTGCCGCACGCAAATCCGCTTCGTCCCTTTTTTCTTCGATTTCATCTAGAGACTCGAGTAAGAGTGCCCGATTCGTCATCGGGTCATAATACGTCATCCGGTGGGAAGGGACTTCAAGCTCTACTGGGATTACTGCTTCTGAGCCAAAAGAGAGAGAGAAAGGGGTATGACCAGTAGCCGTCTTAAATGTTGTCCGATATGCCCACAAAGCTAAGGGCAACTCGTCAACCCATTTTGCCTTTGCGCGCTCTAACCGTTTCTTGAGGATGGATTTTATTACTTTATTTATTGCTTCAACTTGCCCGTTCGACTGCGGATAAGCAATCGTAGTGTATCGCTTGTCGATTTTATACTTCTGGCAGAAATTTCTGAATTCAGTACCATCGAACTGGGTTCCGTTGTCAGTTATAATGGTCCTTGGGATCCCGAATCGGCATATAATATTTCTAACCACGAAACTTATCACCTTTCTCGCCGTGATTTTGGTTAAGGGCTCAGCTTCCACCCACTTCGTAAAATAGTCCACAACGACTATTGCATATTTCGCTCCTCCTTTAGCAATCGGTAGAACTCCAATGATATCAATTCCCCACGTGGCAAATGGCCAAGGACTCACCATTGATTTGAGTTGGGTCGATGGTGCTCTGGGATTTTGGTGAATCTCTGGCACTTATCGCAGCGTCGTGAATAATCAGCTGCATCTTTATTAATTGTGGGCCAGAAGTATTCCATATCGCAATATCTTTTTCGCTAAAGTCTGACCTCCTGTATGATCCCCACACTCACCTTCGTGCACTTCTCTTAGTACACGTTTGATGTCGTCGTGTGCTATACATCGTAACAGGGGCATAGAAAATCCTTGCCTATAAAGAGTATCATCTTGTATGACATATCTGGTAGCCTTGCGAACTATAGCCCTTTTCTCACTCTTCTTTGATGGGAGTGTCCCATTCTTAAGGAAGTTCTTAATTGGGGTCATCCACGACTCCTTCTCCGGTTCCGCTTCGAAAGCGAACTCAATTTCCATCGACTCAAAGCTTGGCGATTCCAACGTTTCAATTGGAATTATTTCAGTCTATTCTGGATTGTCGGAACTAGCTAGCTTTGTCAGCCTGTCCGCCTTCTGGTTTTCGGCTCTTGGGATATGTGTTATACTGTACCGCTCCAGGTTGCTCAATAGCTCTCTCACTTTCCCAAGGTAGGCGATAAGTCGAGGTCCCCGAGCCACAAATTCCTCTCGCACTTGGCAAACAACGATTTTGGAGTCACAGAATATGTCCAAGATTTTTACTCCGAGGTCTTTAGCAAGCTTCAGGCCGGCAATCAGGGCTTCGTATTCAGAGTCATTGTTAGTCGCCGAAAATTCTAATCGTAGAGCGTAATATAACGACCGTCCTTCAGGAGTGACTAAGACGATTCCAGCTCCGGACCTTCGGTCGTTCTTGGCTCCATCTGTGTATAGCTTCCATGGATCTATCTTTAACTCATCTTCGGACTTGACCACTTTGTCGTTGATCACTTCCTCCTCTGGGATAGTGAACTCTGCTATAAAGTCTGCCAGAGCTTGCCCCCTGATCGACCTTCGTGGTTGAAAATTTAAATCAAACTGACTTAATTCTATATTCCATTTGATCAACCTTCCCGATGCTTCGGGTCTCTGCAACACCTGCCTCAGGGGTTGGTCAGTGTATATGGTTATTGGATGAGCTTGGAAATAGTGACGAAGTTTTCGGGATGCGATTAGGAGGCTGTAAGCGAGCTTCTCAATCTTTGGGTAGTTGCGTTCTGTCGCTGCTAATTTCTTGCTTACATAATATACTGGCCTTTGCACTTTGTCTTCTTCTCGAACCAAGGCTGTGCTAACGGCGTGAGCCGAGACTGCCAAGTAAACAAACAATTCTTCGTGATCCACTGGCTTTGACAAAATCGGCGGTTTTTCTAGTAATTCCAATAAATTTCGAAAGGCCTCAACACAGTCCGGAGTCCACTCGAAGTTCTTCTTTCCCCTTTTAATCAAATCAAAAAACAGGACGCATTTGTCTGTGGCTTTGGAGATAAATCTACTCAACGCGGCTACTTTCCCTGCAAGACTTTGGACGTCTTTAATTCTCCTCGGCTCTTCAATGTTTCTAATCGCTGCTATTTGGCTAGGATTGATTTCAATTCCTCGGGAACTCACAATGAAGCCTAGAAATTTTCCCGATGCCACTCCAAATGAACATTTCAAAGGATTCAACTTCATCCGATACTTTCGTAGGATACCAAACATTTCTGCCAAGTCTTGCGTATGGCTGGAGGACTGTTTCGATTTGACAAGCATATCATCCACGTAAACTTCCATAGTCTTCCCTATTTGATTATAAAACATTCTGTTCACCAAGCGCTGATAAGTGGCTCCGGCGTTTTTCAATCCGAATGGCATTACAACATAACAATATAACCCTAAATTTGTAATGAAGCTCGTATGTTCTTGATCTGGCACGTGCATAGGAATTTGGTTGTACCCAGAATATGCGTCCATGAAAGAGAGAAGTTCATGACCCGCTGTCGAATCTACAAGCTGGTCAATCCTGGGAAGTGGGATACTATCTTTTGGGCAAGCTTTGTTCGAATCTGAAAAATCAATGCAAGTCCGCCACTTTCCATTCGACTTCTTTACTAAGACGGGATTCGATATCCAGTCGGGATATGTCGAATCTCGAATAAATCCGTTCTGTTTCAGCTTCTCCACTTCTTCTTTGAGAGCAGCCGACCTCTCTGGGCCCAGCATACGTCTCTTTTGCTTCACAGGCGGATGTTTCGGGTTTACATTTAGTGTGTGACTTATGATGGATGGCGATATCCCACACATGTCAGCGTGGGTCCAGGCAAACACGTCCAAGTTCGCCTTCAAGAAGTCCGTTAGTTCTTTGGTCCGACGTGGATCCAATTGAGATCCAATCTTCAAAACTCTTGTTGGATCAGCTTCATCAATCGGAATTTCCACTGTCGCTTCATTAGGAGTTGCATTTCTAGTCTCTGGTTCCTCGTCTTTTCTGGGATCCAGGTCTTCAGGCGTTCCTTTGGGCAACTCCTTCGGGGTCGATCTCTCTAATTGCTACGCCGAGCCCCCCTTTGGGGGAGGCAAGGCATCTTTACTCTCGATGTTAAGTCCTTTCATCAACATCTTTAATTCGGCAACATAGCAGGCCCGTCCGGAAACTTGATCCCCTCTCATTATTCCAGATCCGGCTTCAGTTGGGAACTTAAGCAATAAACACCAAGGGGCGATGCAAGCTCTGAACTCAGCAAGGGCAGGCCTCCCCAAAAATGCATTATAAGGCGAATCTACGTCCAACACTACGAACTGAAGCATCCACACTCTTCGGCGTTCTCCTTACCCCAAGGTCACGGGCAATTCTATGTACCCCATGGGAGCTATTGACGCCCCGTTGAAGCCTCTGATCCATCCTTCACATGGCTTCAAATCTTCAGATTCAAGCTTCATCTGATCGAATGACTTTTTAAATAAAATATTAACAGAACTTCCATTGTCTACTAACACCTTATGAACCAAGGCCGGCCCAATGGTGGTAGTAATGACCAACGGATCATCAGTGGGTGATTGGATCCCAGTATTATCTCTGCTGCGGAATACCACGTCATCAAACATTGTCTTCTGTTGTTTTATGGGGGCGATATCTTCCAAATCATCACCTTCATTCACATCTACGTGCTTGGCAGCATTTACATATTGATCCATTGCTCTAAAACTACGGATTGCTGGGTGAGGTCCACCCACTATGGAGTTGATAACAATTCCCTTGCCTTTCTGCTGCGCTGTAGGCTTGGGAGCAGATTGAATCTGTTTTGGAGCCTGCTCTCCTTGCCCCCTGTCCCTCGGGGCAACCTTATATTCATCCAGTTTCCCTTCGCGCAGCAGCTTCTCAATCACATCTCTCAAATGCCGACATTCATTGGTTGAATGCCCATGAGTTCCATGAAACAAACAAAACTTCCCAGTTCCCATTTCTTTCTCTGTCGAGTCACGAGGTGGCGGTCTTTTATATTGCAAAACATTGTATGTATCCAGGTAAATGTTCTCCAGAGTGTCGTTCAACGGTGTATAATTCTCATAAGTCTGGAATCGGGGCCTTTTGCTAGGATCACTTCCCCTATTTCTATTTCTTCTGTTACCGTTCGCATTACGGTTATTGTTGTTGCCCCCGTTTCCAGAATTGTCGTTTCCACTCTTGTTTCCCACATTCACTTCAACTTTTCCGGAACTTTCCCCAGACTGCTTCACGGCGACGTTACTCTAAACATTTTCTTTTGAAGCCGCTTCAGACTTTCTCTTTCGGTTTTCCCTGGCCTCCTCTCGTCTTAAATAAATATCGGCCTTTTCATAGAATATCTCTCTCGTAGAGGGTGTCTTTCCAGAAAGGTAATCTCGAAATTCGGAGTCAGGATCGACTCCTTCTTTTAATTCCATCAAGATGGTGGGCTCATACGGATCACTAACTTCAGTCACAGCTAAGTTAAAACGGTCAAGATATGACCTCAAAGACTCTCCTGGTGTCTGTTTAATTCTTGATAATTCAATAACACTTTTGGACTTTCGGGTATGGAGTTGGAACTGATTCATAAAACGTTCGCTCAATTCCCTATAATTCGATACCGAACGAGGGGGAAGTCGGGTAAACCATAACAGCGCCACATCTTCTAAATAGATCGGGAATGCCTTACACTTCACTGCATCAGGAGCAACAGCAGCGTTCATGAGCCACGAGTATCGCATCAAATGTTGTCCTGGATTAGTTCTCCCATTGTACTTGTCCATCTGTGGCAGATTAAAACGCCAGGGAAACTGAAAGTCGAGGATGTCGTCAGTGAAAGGAGTATGGCTTCGCTCAATGCCATAATCTTCATTGGTATAGTTCCGGCTCTCGGACATAATCTGGCGCACCCTTGCCTGTACATCAGCATTAGTTAGGGGCCGTTCAGGTTCCCTGGCCCTGGTATCCGGGTTCCTTCTGGGCTCTTGTTCAGGAGATGCCCTTCTTCTTTGAGCTGCTTCTGCTCTACTCCGCTCCCTACGCTCCCGGTCAATCTCGGGAGGAGGGGACTGGAGCCTTTGCCCCTGAGTGGGATCATTGTTTCCTAGTGCTCGTGCAATATCCTCGCGAGACCCCAAAGATCCGAATGTCAGCTGCTCCAAATTCTGAGGTCGTTCGAGCGGCCTTCGTTCACGGGGCCGCTCTTCCTCGGAAGAAGAAGACTGATCCACTGGTGTGTGACGAACCGGGGATGAGGTTCTCTGTCTATGGAGTTCGCTAATTTCCCTGCTCATGAGTCTCATATTTTCTTGCATCATGAGATTGGTGCGCTCGTGGATTTTCATAGCCTCCCTAGTACTCTCAAGCATGTCAAGTAGGCGCGAGAAATCTCCTTGAGTAATGGGTGCGGATGGATTGACCTGATCATTGACCCTGGTGGCTGGAATCAGAGCATTTGTAGGGGCTCGAGTAGAGGTTCCAACATCACCAAGTGTCAGATCGGTTCAGAGATGGAAGATCGGGTCGGTTCGGAGCTGGGAAGCCTGTTCGGGTCGGAGCTGGGATGCCAGATCGGGTCGGTGTAGGGAAAGTTGCTCGGGTCGGTTCAGGTTGGGGGAATGCACTGCTTCAGATTCTCCTACCCGGATCGGAGCTCTCCCCCTGTAGGCGGTTCGGGTTTCCTGTATCGGTCCGTCTTGCTGCTGAGCTCTGCCCACGAGACCTTGTCACGACCGCATTTTGTTGATCTTCGCCAACTCCATTTCCTCGACTAGATTGAACTTCTTTGCCTTTTCCTTTGGCCATGGTTCTTCAACAATCAATTCAACAAATATCCAAGAGCGTCGAAACTTGAGGATTAACTTCTTTGAACTCAACGGTCCAAATAGTAGAACGATAATCCCGAAAAACAAAGAATTCAGAGGGTTCTCAGTGAAAGCACCAAAATGTTAGACCAAAAAGTGGTTCTAACACCCAAATTGATTAAGAGCAGAATGAAATAAGATCAAAAATAAAATGAACACACAGAATTTATAGTGGTTCGGCGAAGAAATGCCTACGTCCACTTGTCAATCACTATTTTCAATGATGTAGTTGCAATTACAATGAAATATTCACTCAATTTCTCTCACAACTCACTTACATTCACTCAATTGTCTAAAAACAAATGATGAAAGAAGATTTGGATTTTCCGGGAGTGCTGAAAATTGGGTTATGAAAGTGGTTGAACTCTCAAAGTGCCAGAAAAAAGATCCCTTCATTGTCTCCAGATAGGGTATTTATAGGTGAAAATTCGCTCAGAACCCGATCCGGATCGGAGCCACGTGTCATCCATCCCATCAGACTCGGGTTCGGATGGATTTCTGTATTGACAACGCATCAGAGGAGTGGACGTTGTGGGTAGGAACTGGTCATAGCCGCTCCGAATAACCAGGCGATCATGCAGGAGAGTGACGTGGAAGATGGGTTTGGGTCGGAAGAGTATACAGGAGGGGCTTGGATCGGGGTATCCGATCCGGTTTTGTCCCAAGGCTAAATCTTCGTTCTCTTTTACTCCGTTCCGATCTGTCTTTGTAGCAAGTAACTCTCCGCTCCGGCTGGCAGTAGATTGCTCTCCGATCCGAACAGCTGTGCCTCTCTGATTTCAACAGTAATAGTTCACCGATCCGAACAGCAAAACTTATCTGATCCGAACCGCTACCTCGCTTCTATCCGACCCGCTACAGTGCTTTCCAAGTTCTTCAATGTTTCACATCTTGACTTTGTGTTGCCCAGTTCACAAAGTGGGCTAACACTACGTAATATAAATATGAATATAATAGAAGTCCTTAGAATTATAATGCGGAATTATACAGTTCAAGTAAGTGACTTGAACTTGAGATTATATAATATGTTAAGTATTGTAATTCTTAAATGTCCCTAGTCAAGTTTTATTGTTTATATAGGACAACAATAAAACGTAGAGACTATTATGTTGTTTGACTGATGATCACATCTCATTGATCATTAATATACGTGATATTAATGTCAAAACATAAATGCGTATTGGAGAATATCGTATTGGGCTGACCCAACGTGAGAAAAACTACATGAAATATAATTAACAGTATCATAAGTTATTCTCATAGTGGCAGTGATGTAATGGTTCTCAGACTTGAAATCATTATAATTTTATTCGAGGATATTTGTGTTTTGGTATTATCTAAAGTTATTCGTAACAGAGTAACGATAACGGTGATTATTGGATATATCTCGAGTCGAATAGAAATTATGAATGATCTCGATGGAATTTAACCCTACGATATATATATTTGTAGTGATATCCATGGGCCTCTTGATTGAGTGAGACTGTTAAATGCATGGCCGTGCTGAAATATTGATTTGTTTTAAACAAGTCTACTCATCGATCAATATAGACGAATTAAATTATAAAGAGGATGATACGATCCATGTCTCGAGTTTAATCCAGGATATAATGGTTAAAAGGATTATATTACATTGATACACTAATCACAACAAGGTTTTATCGAATCGTTAATCTTATTATAACTTGGGTAGCAGCGACGTATTGCTAGATGCTAATCACTGTTTATAATTTAAACACGATTTAAATTATGGCCAACATTATAATAACATATCCATAGGAAGTTAGTTCTCGTTGTATGAAGCAAATGTATGAAGCACATAAATGTATGAAGCACATAATTTAAATACGATTTATAAATCACATAAATGTATGAAGCTAATGTTGTTGAATTATCCATAGGAAGTTAGTTCTCGTTGCATATGCTAGCTTAATTCAATAAATAAAATAATTGTTATTATGAAATTCCATTCAAAATAAATGTTATTATAAATCTTGTTCAGACAAGTTTAACTTTCATTTATAATAAAAGAACAATTGTTATTCATTTTATTTAAATGAAATAATTAATGGAATTTCACAAATAGTTAATGATATTTGTTAATCATTAACTATAATGTACTTGACATAAATACTGAATGGATTAAAATTAGTGATTTAAATCCAACATACCTTTTGTCAATTAACCCATATAAACAAGAATAGCATATCAAAACTCCATTATGATGGAATTTTGAAATCATTTGATTTCGAATCATATGAAGAATGCAAATCTTGTTTATTAGGCAAAATAACTGAATCACCTTTCACTTGACACAATGAATGAGTGATAAGTATTGGGTCTCGTACATAATGATGTATATAGAGGAATGAATACATAAGCTAGAGGCAGGTTTTACTACTTCATTATATTTATTGATGATGTCAGTAAACATAGATTTGTGTATCTTACGAAACACAAATCCAAATCCTTTGAAAAAGTTCAAAAAATTCAAAAATGAAGTTCAATGCCAATTTTGATAGAAAATTAAATTCTCTTCGAATAGATCAAAGAGAATATTTAAGCCAATTATTTAATGACTATCCCTGTGAGTTTGAAGTTGTTTCACAACTCATTCCGTCTAGAACACCATATTGAAATGGTGTGTCTGAAAGGAAAAATCGCACCCTATAAGATATAGTATAATTAATGATAAGTCATACAGATCTTCCAGTAAATTAAAATTGGAACAATTGAATTAAATCCCACTAAAACGATTTAAGGACGCCATATAAGATATGGACTGGGAAATGTCCTAGTGTGTCTAATGCGAAGATTTGGGATGCAAGGACGTTTATTAAACGCCCTTCCTCTGATGTGATCAGACCCAAATCAGATTACTATTTTGTGTAATATCCACGAGAAACAAATGAATATTATTTCTATAAATTCTCTGAGAATAAAATGTTTGTTGCTCAAATTGGTATCCTTTATAAAGGAGAGTCAGTCTCTAAGATACCGATGGGAATGAAATAGAATTCGAAATGTCTCGAAAACCACAAAATGCCATTGAATTTTTTATAGACAAGAAATTGAGTGGGAGTGACACAATAATTCTAATGTTATATATTGATAACACATTAATTATTGTGAATAATGTTAGTTGTTAAAACAAGAAATAAATACTGATTCTAAGAAATAAAATGTTTGGATTAAGAAGTTCATAATTGAACTTAAATGTTGGTCCAACGATTTACATTGCGATAGCAATGTGGCTAATGCTCAGGCCTAAAACCTAAAACTCACTATTGATCCAAACATATATTCAAGAAATAAAATTCTTATGTAAAGTTGTTCACACCAGAAATAAACATATTTGCAAAGTTGCAAAAGTTGTAATGCTACAGACCTACTGAATTAAACTCCGTCGCAGCAGAAGTTTAATAGTCACACTAGTTTCATGAGTATGCGATACAAAAATGATTGACTCTAGTGCAAGTGGGAGATTGTTAGAGTTTATGCCTTAGAGGCAATTCATATGATGAAGTTGATAACATTGTTGGTGTTAGTATTTTATTTGGAATAAAATAATATTCTATTATATTATATTTATTGCATAATATAGATATTAATATAATAGAAGTCCTTAGAATTATAATGCGGAATTATACAGTTCAAGTAAGTGACTTGAACTTGAGATTATATAATATGTTAAGTATTGTAATTATGAAATGTCCCTAGTCAAGTTTTATTGTTTATATAGGACAACAATAAAACGTAGAGACTAGTATGTTGATTGACTGATGATCACATCTCTTTGATCATTAATATACGTGATATTAATGTCAAAACATAAATACGTATTGGAGAATATCATATTGGGCTGACCCAACGCGAGAAAAAATACATGGAATATAATTAAAAGTATCATAAGTTATTCTCATAGTGGCAGTGATGTAATGGTCCTCAGACCTGAAATCATTATAATTTTATTCGAGGATATTTGTGTTTTGATATCATCTGAAGTTATTTGTAATAGAGTAAGGATAACGGTGATTATTGGATACATCTCGAGTCGAATGGAAATTATGAATGATCTCAATGGAATTTAATCCTACGATATATATATTTGTATAGTGATACCCATGGGCCTCTTGATTGAGTGAGACTGTGAAATGTATGGCCGTGCTCAAATATTAATTTGTTTTAAACAAGTCTACTCATCGATCAAGATAGATGAATTAAATTATAAAGAGGATGATACGATCCATGTCTCGAGTTTAATCCATGATATAATGGTTAAAAGGATTCTATTACATTGGTACACTAGTCACAGAAAGGTTGTATCGTATCATTAATCTTATTATAACTTGGGTAGCAGCGACTTATTGCTAATCACTATTTATAATTTAAATACGATTTAAATTATGGCCAACATTATAATAACCTATCGGGTCTGAAACACCCCACCTCCGTTAAGGTCACTCACAAAGGGAATGCCTTAACTTCGGTGGAGCATTGTAGGTAAAAGATACAGATAATTTACAAGACAAATATATAAGCAGCGGAAAAAAACTAAATTTTATTTCACAAGCACTTAGTCAAAACATTACAACAAACTGTCTCAAAACAACTTCCAAATTATTACAACAAAACCCTTGTCTTGATTAAAACATAAAGAAGCATAAAACAACAATAAAGTAGCATAAATCCCCATTGAGAGTGAATCTAAAGCCATAGCCCAAGAAGAGAAAGCCCAAGCCATATATCTACTCTCTTCAACCTTGCAAAAGGTCTAAACTAAGCTGGAGTATTTCCTCCCTGCGGACGTGAGGGGGGGAGGGGGGGAGAAACGGAAGAAAAGAAAACGAAAGAAAAATGGGTCAGACATGAGTCTGGTAAGTCCAGTGATTATTTAGCATGCAAACAAGAAAAAGGATTATGACATGAATAAACTGAATCTAGGACAACACCCTAGAAATAAGATAATAAGGCTAACTATGCTATCGCACTCATTTCAGCTTCTCTGCACCCCCGTACAAGTGTTTCAACTAGCACCATGTGCTCAAGATAAATGATCCTCTTTTTATCGATCGGCTCCTACTCGTATACGTTTACCACTTGTGTCATTCGGCCCCGCTTGATTGTAGATACCTGTGCTGGTCCCACCATGGGGTGTATCAAATCCTATGGTGGCAACCCGACACAATTCAAGATGCACAGTGTATAACTACTGATGCCCAGTGTCTGCTTTTTCCACTCCGGAGTACGTGCACGCCCGCACTCCTTCGGAACCTACACTGACGCACCACCCGCTGTTGTTTTGACCGCTTATAATCATCCCAGTAATCGTGCCCCACCCTGCCTAGTTCAGGGTACCATGATATATCTATATGGGTTACTGCTGAAATGGGTCCCCGTTACTAGGGTATCCTAATCAACATGTTAAAATGGTTAAGTGTTCTCAAATTAACCTTACCCCACCCATCAGTTTAGTTAACATGTTGCATTTGGTTAAGTGTTTCCTTAATTAACTTAACCCTACCGTTCTTGTCTTAGCTTTAATTCATTCATTAAAGCACCAACCACTCACATTAGATATGTATTGTTGCGGTTGTTGGATGTGCCGGTCGGTTCCGGGCAGTCTTACACCGCAACTCAATCTAACCTCGGGTTATTTTGGGCTTGATCCACTAACCTCTCACATTAGATATATATTGTTACGGTTGCTGGATGTGTCGGGCGGTTCCGGACAGTCTTACACCGTAACTCAATCTAACCTCGGGTTAGGCATATTCGTCTTTTTTCTAAATTTACATATTTATATGTAAATTATCCACAATTATTGCCATTCAAGTCATGCCCCATTCACCCTCTAAATCATATTCAAAATTCTTAGGTATATAAATTATACCGTTTTTATGCCACTAATCATTCATATATTTATGGTCCAAATTATGCCAATAATATGAAATTTAAGGTTTTCCCAACGTTACCCCCGTTATACGTTCGAAAAATTAACACATAATGTTAGGCTCGCAACTTAGCCTAACTCATATACAAAAGGGGAAAGAAGGGAACATGTACCATCCATACAACATAAAGTAATAAGGGGTCTAACAATACATGTGTCATGTAAATGTGGCATAAAATAATAAACTTGCATTTTTGGATCCAATTAACATGAGTCTTAAAACATATGAAATTACCCAAATCCAACTAGACATGTAAATGTAAACTTTTAGTTTGGATCCTAATAAACATGAATCTTAAGCATATAGAATTATACAAGTTTAACTAGGTATGTGAATGTGAACTTTTAATTTTGGATCCAATAAGCATGAATCTTAAGCATATAGAATTGCACAAATTCAACTAGACATGTGAATGTGAACTTTTATTTTGGATCCAACAAACATGAATCTTAAGCATGTAGAATTACACAAGTTCAACTATGCATGTGAATGTAAACCTTTATTTTGGATCCAATAGACATGAATCTCAAGCATATAGAATTACACAAGTTCAACTAGGCATGTGAATGTAAACCTTTATTTTGGATCCAACAAACATGAATTTCAAGCATATAGAATTACACAAGTTCAACTAGGCATGTGACTGTAAACTTTTAATTTTGGATCCAATTTTCATCAACAAAACATTCCCCCTTCCAATTCTTCTTCTATTCCATGTTTCTACCATTTCTTTCTATTATTAACATCCTAAATCCCTTAGTTTATTGGACCTGCTAATTACCCTTACGCCATTTTTTTCCTTCTTTTTTCCATTCTGTCTTTCTTTGATTATCTTTTCGCTTTTTTTTATTGTTGTTTATGCCCAAAACCCACGTTCCCATGCAACCGCCCACGCCCCATTCTCTCCCACGCCTCATTCTCTCCCACGCCTCAGCAAAACCATTCCCCCATCCCACGTTTCTACTCCCAACGTTTTGCCACCTTCAGTTTTGTTTATATATGTATATTATTTTTATTTTTCCAAGTATTTCTTCCTTATTTCAATTGCAGCGTGCGCCTTCTCCTTTTCTTGCTATTCTTCCATTTCTTTTCTCGTTGATGATTGCCTTTCCCTTTTTGTCTTCTGCTTCTATTCTTCCCACTACTTCTTGCTACGCATCCAGTAATGTTTACACAAATTTTATCTCATATTTTCCTTACCAGATGTATCCGTTTCAATCCATATGCATCAACGTGATGCATAGTCAGTCCATTCTTTTCTCTTCTCCTTGCAGTGTTTACTGCTTAATTCATCCCACTCTCAAGTCAAAATAAAGCTTGTTACCTTCCGAAATGCACAAACATGCATAGCCGAGCTTGTGCATATGCAGCGCTACATTAATCGCCGAACGGCTTCCCGATCTATTAGAGCAAATAACCATTCGCTAATTCCTTTTTATACAAAATGAACGGCCCACATCATATTGGGCTTAATGGGCTTGTACTAAGTGTTGGTTACTGATGCTATATAAACCATAGCTACCGTGTACTTCATTGATCCTATCAGTTTTCAATATACAATTTTCACATTCTCAAATTTCTTACATGGTATCAGAGCCACATTGCCCAACAGCATTTACCAAAATACATCACCAAAAACAAGACAGCCTTTTATCATCTTGGCTGGTTTCATCCATCAACGCAAACTTGCTGTCTCAGGTGATAGGCTGCACTACTTCACATGAAATATGGAGTACAATACAACAAATTTTCAATTCTCAGTCAGCTGCAAGAATCATGCATTATAGAAGGGAATTTCAGAATTCAAGAAAAGGTGACATGTCCATGAGGGAGTACATTTCTAAGGTCAAAACCCTATGTGACAAACTCAAGGCCGTGGGGCATCAAATCTCAGACAGTGAGCAGATTCTGACATTGACTAATGGGTTAGATGAGGAATATGAATCACTTGTCACATATATCGCTACACAATCTGTCCTACCAGACTTGCAGTCTGTTTACTCAGCATTACTGGCACATGAAGGTAGGGTAGAACAAAGAAAAACTACTCAAAATGATTTTAGCATAAATCTTGCCTCGACATCAAAGAACCCCAATCAATCAAAAGGCTTACCTGGTTTTGGCAGAGGCAATAACCAGGGACAGAGAGGAAATGCAAACCAGAGAGGGAGAGGACGAGGCAGATCCAACAATGCACCAAGAATCAAATGCCAAATTTGTGACAAACCTGGACATGGGGCAAATAGATGTTATTTTAGATTCAATACTGATATAAATAATCCTCAGCAGACATATTTCAACCAAAGAAATGCCAATGTTAACTTGGCACAGGCAAATCAGATTAGATCCAATACAGAAACTTCAGCCATGTCAAGCAATACTGATGATACAAGCAAAAATGAGGATATTAACAGTGAGGACTGGTTTCCAGACTCTGGAGCAACCAACCATATTACAAATAACCTGCAAAACCTGAATCTTGGAAATAAAAATTACTCAGGTACGCAAGTCATTTACACATGTAATGGTGAAACCATGAATATATCACACACTGGAACAGGTTTTGTTAAAGGAAGAAGAAAACTGTTTCTTAATAATTTACTTAGGGTACCTAATGTCAAGAAAAACCTGATCAGTGTGTCTCAATTCACAAATGACAATAATGTATATTTTGAGTTTCACCCTACCTACTGTCTTGTTAGAGACTCTCTAAACAAAAACATTTTACTACAGGGTAAATTGGAAAATGGCTTATACAGGTTCTGCAGTATGCAATCAAAACCAGATCATGACAATAGTAATTGGTGTTGTAATGCTAGCATTCAATTTTCTGGTATTAGTGATGTTGATGATTCTATAAATTCTAATTGTAATATCTCCTGTAATGAAAATGACATGATTAATTCTGATAATTCTAAAAGCAATGATATTAGCAGTGATCTTGACATTTGGCATTGTAAGCTTGGTCATCCTAGTTATGACATTGTGACAAGAATTTTAAACGATAATAAAATTGCTTACAATCACATACCTATTTCTGGTCCTTGCACACATTGTCAAATTGGCAAAAGCCATAAATTACCTTTCAGCAGATCTAAAACCGTTTACAGCAACCCACTTGAATTGATAACAGCAGACCTATGGGGTCCTGCACCAGTATCCTCAAGACAAGGCCACAGGTATTATTTATCTATTGTTGATGCATGCACTAGATATACATGGATTTTCTTTCTAAAAGCCAAGTCTGAGACACATAATGTTATGCTACAGTTCATCAATTTCATAGAAAAACAAATGAGCTGTAACATAAAGGCAATACAAACAGATGGAGGAAGTGAGTTTTTCCCTTTAAAAGGCCATTTTAACAGCAAAGGGATCATTCACAGAACCACTTGCCCCTACAC
Organism: Allium sativum; assembly: GCA_030737875.1. NCBI lineage: Eukaryota > Viridiplantae > Streptophyta > Magnoliopsida > Asparagales > Amaryllidaceae > Allium > Allium sativum. The sequence goes on along the minus strand of CM060916.1, from coordinate 888,022,258 downwards.
ATCTGAACAGAATGGCATTGTAGAAAGAAAACATAGACATATAACTGAAACTGGACTGACTTTACTATCTAAGGCTTCTATGCCAATGAAATACTGGAATGAGGCTTTTGAAACTGCTGTATACTTGATAAACAAAATGCCTACAAAGATCTTGCAATTCAAATGTCCTCATGAGATGTTATATAATAAGAAACCAGACTATAGTATCATGAGAACATTTGGATGCTTATGTTTCCCATGCCTCAGACCATATAACAATCACAAATTATCCCTCAGATCAAGCAAATGTACCTTTATGGGCTACGGCAACAATCAGAAAGGATACAAATGCATGAATGATCAGGGAAAAATTATAATTTCTCGACATGTTGTGTTTAATGAGCATGTGTTTCCTTTTTCAGAAAAGAGAGACACAAACAAACGAGTTAATGATCAACAAAGAGTTGTAATAGAGACTATACCAACCTTGCATGAATGGACAACACATACGGACAGAAATGAAGAGGCTAAACCTACATCAGCCACCTTAACTGGTTCTAGCACTAGATCAGAATACAGCTCAAGTGACCACATGACTGATGATGATCTACCTCAGAACCATGAGATGAACAGCCAAGAAAGTCATAGAAATGACACCACTACATCAGAAGTCAGCAGCAGTGACACTGAAGAGCCACAACAACAGCCTAGACACCACATGATCACTAGAGCCAAAAGTGGTATTTTCAAGCCAAAAATCTATAATGCTACCAGCAAGAACAGAAAAGACACTAAGCAGATAACTGAGCCAGTTACTTATGAGCAAGCAACAAAACACAAGGAATGGTGTGATGCTATGGATGAAGAATACAAAGCCTTAGTCAAAAATGAGACATGGAGTTTAGTCGAGCCACCCAAAAACAAAAATATTGTTGGGTGTAAATGGACTTACAAATTGAAAAAGGATGCTGATGGTAATGTATGCAAACATAAGGCAAGGTTAGTAGCAAAGGGATTTTCTCAGCAATATGGGTTTGACTTCAATGAGACATTTTCACCAGTGGTCAAGCCTACTACAATCAGAATAATTCTAAATGTAGCACTCAATAATGATTGGAATATTAGACAGTTGGATGTGTGCAATGCATTCCTAAATGGTGAGTTAAATGAAGATGTATACATGAGACAACCAATGGGTTACACATGCATAGGCAAGGAGAATCATGTTTGCAAGCTGCATAAGGCAATCTATGGGTTAAAGCAAGCTTCTAGAGCATGGTATATGAGACTCAAAGGTACACTTACAAGTCTGGGATACAAAGCAACAGTATCAGATAGCTCTCTATATACAAGAATCACCAAGCAAAGCACTACATACATTCTGGTATATGTAGATGACATCTTGGTGACAGGAAGTGATCAGACTGAAATTAACAAAGTTGTGGATCAACTAAATAAACATTTTGCCATCAAAGACATGGGAGAGGTAACCTACTTCCTAGGGATACACGTGCAAAGAAAATCCAATTCAGAGATATTACTTTCACAAAAGAAATATGCTACAGACATTCTTGTAAGAGCAAACATGGACAAAGCCAAGTCTATTACCACACCCATGATAAGCAACCTTCGTCTATCTAAACATGAAGGTGAAACCATGGAAGATTGTAAACAATATCGTAGCATAGTGGGTGCACTTCAGTATTTAACTATAACCAGACCAGAGATTAGCTACAGTGTTAATAAAGTATGTCAATTCATGGCTAACCCACTTAACAAACATTGGATTGCAGTCAAACGAATTCTACGATACTTACAGGGTACTCTAGACTATGGTTTAATCATACAAAAAGGAAAAGACATCAACCTGAACGCTTACAGTGATGCAGACTGGGCCAATGACCCAGATGACCGACGATCAACTTCAGGCTACTGTCTGTTCATGGGACCCAATCCCATCTCTTGGTGTACAAAGAAGCAAGCCACCGTATCTCGATCCAGCACTGAAGCGGAGTACAGGGCCATAGCTTCGACTACAGCAGAAATTATCTGGGTGGAAGCCCTAATTAAGGAATTAGGGTTTCAATTTTCGAAGAAACCAAGACTCTGGTGTGATAATAAGAGCACCGTTTCTCTCTCAATGAACCCCATACAGCATTCGAGGACAAAGCACATCGAGATCGATCTTCATTTCGTCAGAGAGAAGACTGAGGCTGGAAGACTCGAAATTAGACACATACCAGCGTTCTACCAAAAGGCAGACATACTAACCAAGGCTTTATCCAGACATAATTTTGAAAGACTACGCGGAGAGCTTAAAGTTTTCAATGGCGGCGCAGATATCTCAAGAGGAAAGAAACCCTAGTTCATTTTGAGGCGGCGTATTAGAGCAAATAACCATTCGCTAATTCCTTTTTATACAAAATGAACGGCCCACATCATATTGGGCTTAATGGGCTTGTACTAAGTGTTGGTTACTGATGCTATATAAACCATAGCTACCGTGTACTTCATTGATCCTATCAGTTTTCAATATACAATTTTCACATTCTCAAATTTCTTACACGATCACCGCCCGCAAACCACAACGCCACCCGAGATCGCCTACGGCCAATCATTCTGGTACCCAAACATCTCGTTCACGAAAAACGCCTCTGACCTTGGCAATATAGACAAAGCATTCATCTGCTACTTTAGAAAAAGCAGCACCATCATATGTAGAAAACTCCACTTCTGTTGCTTTAACTAAAATGCCTATAGTAGCTGTAACATCGCCAACAAACCATGTAACTAGATAATCTAAATAAACTCAAATATCGGTTCATTAAGATATGCACCGTAACTGTCCGCCCTGTTGATTTTTTTTCCAATCTTCACTGCGTCCTTGCTTCAAGTTCCAGTTTAGTACTCTGTTATTAAATCCTAATCCTTCTGCCATTTTGTTTTTGAGTCCATTGGTTTTTATTTAAAACTTAATGCACTAGTTTATACACAAACAGAGCCTAACTTCTCTTGTCATGGGCATATGTGTATATATATTTTTTGTTCCCTTATTCCCAGTGGTTAGCTCAATTATGAAGATCAGATCAACTCATATATGTATTTATTAGCATATTTCAAGGGACACACATATTTGACAAACTAATACTACTCAATAGACCAACTATGTATTTATACAAAATAACTAAGAGCATCTCCAACAACATTCAGACCCGTAACATTACAACACGTAATATTCAACTGAATATTACGTGTTGTTCCCAACAGGTAATTTTTTTTCTTTCCGTCACGAGCCTATTTTATCGGCTCGTGAAGTCACGAGCCTATTAAATCGGCTCACGACAGAGAATTTTTTTTGTCATTTTCTGTTGTCGCGAGCCGATTTTATCGGCTCGTGACTTCACGAGCCGATAAAATAGGCTCGCGACATCGTGAGCCGATAAAATCGTCTCCCGGGACCAATTCCGAATTCGGAATTGACCCTGTAATATCTTGCTGAATATTACACCATAAGATATCCGTTAGATGCAAAAACAACGCGTATTACGCTCCGTAACATGAATTATACCTGCTGTTGGAGTTGCTCTAAGCAGAAAGTTCACTCACCGTCTTATGCTCTGTTATCTAGTTCGCTGATTCATGCATCTCCAGACTTATTTTAGTTCTCTTGTTTGCTTTGGTTTCCAGTTTTGCTTATTCCATTTACTGGGTTCACTCTTTTTCTCTCATATCACTCACTGTCTTTACTTTCGGCTACAAGTTTTCAAGTCTGGTTTTGCGACCAATTTCTTTCTATTTTATGATTTTCTTTGCTCAAATGTGTGAACGAAATGGGCAAGTGTCTTGGTGTACTTATAGGTGGAAATAAATGTAAAATATTGCTTAGCTTAGCTTAGGCAGGGCGATGATGGATGGGATGTTAGAGGTTTTTGCTAGCTGATTGAAAAGGGGTATGGTTAAGGCTTATCATATTTAAAACTCTACTAGGTTATCAGGAGAGCACGACCGGTGTTTAAAATGATGCACATCAGTATATGCGTACAAAACCTGTGCTAAAGTTTGTTTTTTAAACTAGATTGCCTACACTATGATGGAATGTTTGAGGGTTGCAATATTTGATTGAGGGGAGGTGGTGATGGTGTAGTTCATGGGGTCTTTCCAACATGTGCATGTCCAGTAAGAAATGTATGCATTGGTTGAAGCTATTTTCCAAAGCTGTGTTGCTATGATTGATTGAAGAGAATAGCTAGATGATGATAGCTGTGCGTGAGTAGCCATGTTCATATAGGTGATAGTTGTGGGTTTAGCTGCTCTTGTGTAGTGATTGAAAAGATTGTTTTTAGCTGTGCAACGAAGCAATATAGGTTATGCAGTGTGCAGTGAAAGGATGCAGCTATGTGTTTGTATAAACATGCACTGCAACCTAGAATGAAGTACATCTTTATATGTACAGACATGTGCTCTAAATTATGGTGCAGTCATGTGTACTTAGCTGTTCTAGGCTATATGATGTGTATGTCTAAATAGCCTACATGCACCAAAAAACAAACTTGGTTGCCAAGGAAGTCGATCATTGAATGCGCATGGATGAACAATCTACATGAAATGCAATATGAACATGTATTCTAAGGTACAAAAGTATCTATTCATTTCATCTTTTTGATTTGCTTCCCTTATTATCATATATACTTTCATGTGAAGTACACTAAATATTTATTTATTGTATGCATATTTTTTATTTTTTATTTACATGAATTAATAACAAGTTTGAATGTTAACAAAGCGTTAAAACAATATTTGTCATATATAATGAAATAAATGTACACATATGATTATCTAAATTTATTATTCTAATTTTATTTAATTAAAATCAATTACTGAAATAATTAATTATAAACTGTATTACAAGCTTAGTCAAAAACTGGGACGTTACAGTCTTCCTATTACCAGTTTTCATACTACATCCAATAGGGCCCACATTATGTTAACTTCTTTTGTCATTACCTTTATCAACGTGGTATTGTATTTTCATCTTATTTATAAAGCGTAAGTCTAAAGCAAACTCTAAATAAATTGAACAATCTTCCATCTGCTGTATCACTGTCTGAAAACTTGATTTTACACTTTTTTTTAAATTTACACTTGGTTTGATTCTACGAATACATTTATCATGACTTATTTTACTCTACTTAATAATTGATCTGATTCTTTCAATAATGGTATGATCCTAATAAAGACCATTGTTGCTTTCAGTGGAATTCTCTTTAAGATAATATTAAATCATATTGATCATATTAATGATACTTTTAAAGTCAACAAAGTATAGCTTTATCATTGTATTTTATTATCAAAATTCAAACTAAAACCGTGCGCGTAGCACGGGTTCACGCTAGTGTAAATTTATATAGATCTATTAAATTTTATTAGAATTAAATTAATTTAAAGAAGTTTATTATCGGATGGGAAATCTACTTGAGCAGAAAGGTGGGGCTTAGAACTTTTTTTACATTAGACAGTTAGAAAAAACATAAATAAAAGTAGGATTTTAAAAACAATTGTTTGTTGGTTATCTGTGTGTTAACATGGAAATGATTGTGATTTTATAAATAGGAAAAAAGCACCAAACTTTGTACATGTTTACTTCATTCTAGTTTCGTGTTCCATTAATAAGTTGTAAACTGAACTGATATGCATCTACATTCATATAAATATTTATTAAAATTGCCTTTTTAATGGACTTTAAATATTACATCTACATGAACAAAAACTTTGGTGGACTAACAATAGCAGAGAGAAGGAATCTGAAATGATAAATGATGGTCATGGCCATGAATTCCAGTTATCTGTATCTTTCATATTTTTCAAAATTGGCAGGAACTGATGCATTCCTTACGGTCAGTCCTACCAATTATGAAGAAAGGGAGATTGATTTGGAGGCCAATTTGATCTGCTTCAAGTTTTCTTTAGCACATTTTCTTGATTAATATATCGGTTAATCTGGTTTCTTTTTTTTTTGTAGGCACTCTAATCATGTGCACCGTCGTGAGAAACAAGCAGCAAAACTGTAGCAACTCAATCATATGACTGCATGTCGTTAGCTGGAACTCGACCTTCGACCAAGAGGTAAAAGCGAACCATGAATTTGAATTGTTATATGCTTTAAATTGTTATATCACCATTTAAATTTTTAGCTGGAACTGGGGAAGGATGAAACAACAAAAGGTGACATATTCAATCACTATTTAAATTGTTATATCTTTAAAATAGTGATTGAACCATCCACAACTCACATGTACTATGATTTGGACGAGGCACGCCTTTGCTTCGACTCCGACACCGAAGTCCAATTCTCAGGTTTTTTTGTTTATTGTTTTTTTGTTTTCAGAGTCTTAATAAATTTATATTTATTGAAAAATAATCGTTTATTTGTTTGCTGAAATGCTCATTTGAAATCTAGTTCATTTGTTTATTGAAATGATCAATTGAAATCTAGTCATACTCATCTATGCTACGTTATTTCTAACTGTGTAAGGATAATATATAGGATCAACTAGCCAACTCTCCATTTCTTAATAGAAAAGCTACCATGAAAATGAGTAGTTTAGTTTGTCAACTCATTGGTACGTTTCTATAATTATATTGGTGCTTTGCAAATTTGGATGTAGAAGGAGCATTGAATAAAGCATGGATATATGATTTGGGACTACCATGTTGTATTTTTATTCAAGTAGTGTAGATAATGATGTTCACTAGGATTGATAAGTGAAATAGGAACAATGGCACTACAGTTCTACTTTACCTTATGACATGCATTTAACAAATATTTGAAGAGATCTTATCGATTTTGACTCATAAGAATAATGAATTGATGGACGATAAGGATGATGAAACGAAAAGTCTATCTTTTGTTTATGCATAATTCTTACTATTGAAATTCTTGTGGATGTTAATATAGATAGTGTAGAAAAATAGTCTGGATTTCATGAGAGAAGCAACTTTTTTGGATGCTTCATTTCTATTTACTGGAAAGTTTTTGCCATTTCGCTTCACTTGTACATGAACATGTTGCCATGTTTGCATACATATATATGTAATAATGGAGATTTCATACAACATATTCTATATCACGTCGTCACATTTTCTTATACAAATGACATGGATAGAGAAATCAAATCCAGTGGGATATTTGAACTAATCTGGGAGGGTCACTTGAACCCTTCAATATCAATGTGGCTCCACCACTGAACTTCATGTCCTTGTTTGATAGGAGGATGCAGGTGTATGGAAAACGACCAATACATTTTTCAATAAATAAATAATCTACTGCTGCTATTTGAAATGGTTTCAACACAAAATGTTTTTTCCCATGTGGAAAAATAATAATTTGTGTTGATAAATAATTTCCTAATCAGTTTGTGTATGAGATATGTTTTTCATAGTGTATTTAGTGAGTAATATGTCTCATTATTTGACCGGTGACCTTATCAATTATGTTGTAGTATGGATGAGATACTCATGACTTCCTATGATTTGCAGATGAACACCCTTCGCTTGCTATTGAATATATGCCGTCGGCATCCCGATAATGAGAACTCCCTCGTGGCATACCAGGCAGGAAGCTCCAATGCAACACTCCTCTTGGGAAATTAGTTGTTGAACTTGGGTGTGAGCCAATATTACACATGAGACACTTCAAGGTTAGTCTATTTTACCTTACCTTCTTGTATTTAATAATAGGAAGTCTCTTCCAAAACACCATATTGTAAGTTACAAAATGCGTCCCCATTTCCAAGAACAGACTTCATAAAACATCACTTGAATTATTTTCAGTTGTAGTTTTCAAAAACTGCAAATAATGTACAACTGCATTTATTTGCAAGATAAATAGATAAATTTGGTTCTGCCCAATTTATTTTAGATGCTAGCTCAAATGTGATTAATTGTTAGCGTTTCATATTTTTGATTACAAATTGCAATATTCCTCTAGGATTGTAGTATGCAAGCTCCACCTCGGTACCAAAATAGGAAGTGCACGTGAAGGACTTACCATTATCACTATCGAGCGGCTTGTCAAGTTGATTATGGTTAGTATTGATACCAGTAATATTTTTGATAAACACAAACTATAAGTTAATATTGTCAAACAAAGGCAAGAGCATTTAACCATTTCACTGCCTAGTAGTTAGATTATCAGTGTTGGTCTTTAGATCGCTCGGTGACTTGCTTTGTTGGTTCTGGTCTTGGTATTTTGTTGCTTCCTCACATTTGCAGCAGGTTCGGGATTTGGGTTTGTAATGTTGTTATTATTTTGTACAATGTATATTCAGTCTGCAATAAAAAAAATCATTGATTTGGGAATTATGCACAGGCAGTTACACTTCATTTCTAGAGTTACATGAACAAAAAAAAGATCATTTTGGCAGTGGACGAGCTTTCGTTTCCTGATCCTCACTAGCTCGTGGATGATTTGGAACAATCTCTTAAAGCAATGGCAGATGCTAATTTACGGTGAGTGCAGTATATCCCTAAAAAAATGGTTAAGTATATCCACAGATGGTCGAAAAGAAATGGCAGGGATTGTAAGGAATGAGTTTGAGGTGAAGGAATGTTGTGAATAGTGAAGCAGTAGATTTGTTCAGGTGAATTAATGATATTGATTTTCTTGTTATAACATATGTAAAGTAAAGAGAGTAGAATAAGACTAGAAAATATTCTATTTGAAGAAAATGTAACGTTGAATGTTGATTATGACATGAGTGATTAATATAATACGTTGATTATGAGATGTGTGTTGATATTAATTGTGTTGTATTTACATTAGGATTGTGTATTTAATGGAACACAAATTATGTGTGTGATGAGTATGTATGTATAAGAATATATATATATATATATGTGTGTGTGTGTGTGTGTGTGTATATATATATATGGAAAATGACTACTGAAATTGCATTGTATATCCAGAATAAACCTAAAAAGACATGATTGCAGATAGATACTTGACACGTACCTCCTCTTCCAGACCATCGCAAGGGAAACCAAGGCAGATCAGAAGGGGAATAGTAACGGATTACTAACAAAAAAAGTGAGTTGTTTATCTGTCAAAAGACCGAGCCTGGGTTAGAGCTGCAAAACAAGCACCTACAATGTCTTATGTGCCCGTATCTTCAACCAAACTAGACACGAGTCGTGATTCGGGCGCGGAAGCAAAAGTCGGTCATTCATATCGGAACAAAGCCGCTCGAAAATCAAAACAAAGCAAGTCTCCCACAGCAATGGAAGACGCTTGACCTAATATCAAAGTTCGGTCGTATGTATCAGAGTAGGAGTCAAGGTCGTGCATGCAATTAACAACCGCTCATGGATTGCAACTCCTATCGCTCATATGCTCCTGCTAGTCGAACACCAATACTTTGATCAGAAACCAACTAACCGTCGGTCGTACACCAGTTATTATAAAGAGCGCACTTACATCTCAAGTCCCAAGCCTTGGTCAGTCAACTCTAGACTAAAAAGGTCATCGCCTGCTCACTCAGGATCAGACATAGCCGCATCAGAAAATCATGATCATCCATCTACCCAAAACGCTCACTCCCATAGAATCGCTCGCAGTACATGACAATTGGAAATAGCTACGGACAGCTGGCTACAACTTGGCGATGGCATGTTTGTAATTAATGGGATGAACGACCCATAGCCTGCATATACAGATTTCAGATCACTTGCTCAAGGGGGGCTCACTATAAATACGCCATGGCTGCCAGCGTAAAAGGGATCCAATCTTTCTAGCCACAAAGTGCTACTAAATTCTATCCTCAGTGACTCCTCAAACACTTGGAAGTAATGATCATCTTCTTTGCTCGAAGTTCTATCACCCATTTGGCCATGGCGTTAAGTACAACCTTGTAATTAGGGGAAACAAAGACATATCTTCCTTCTCAATCACTCACTCATCCTTCTCCTCCTCAAACTCTACCATTCTCTTATAAAATTCCAGGATTGAAATGTATAATGAGAGTATATGTAGTGGGTATAGAGATGTATGAAAAAAAAGAGTTTATGTATTTTGCAATCCTCGTTATAAGAATGCAAGCTATCTTAATAGTGGATGTAGGCCTAATATAAGGCTGAACCACTCTAAACCTTGTCTCTATTTTATCTTCCTCGCATTTTCATTTTCGATTATTGTTAAGTACGGCTTCACTTATTTCCCTACCATTTTGGTGAATACAATTTTGGTACCTTTGGTGTTTAAGCCATTTTTTGGTGTAAACATTTTGGCACCCGCCGTGGGGCCGTATTTGCTTCTTTTCCAAATTGAAGTCTGATGAAGATTTTTTGAGGAAAACTGTGCATGAAATCATGAGCACGCCAAAGGAAGTGATTGACGAAATCGGTGGCGTCTTCAACATTGCCACACCTCCTACCGTCCATCCCGAAGTAAAGGAACCGTTAAAAGTTGAAGCGGCCGTAACCAAGAGAGAATTGGAAGAAGCAATGACAGGGCTAACAAGTCAAATAACTATTGCAAATGACACAGTGATAAAGAAGATTGAGTCAATGCTCGTTATTCAAGCAACTACCATAAAAGCCGCACCAACTTCCACTAACCTTACATTCGCTCAGACGAGTCATGCAAGCGAGATAGAATTTTTTGTTGAACGAGAAAATTCTACTCAGAAAACTGTGTATCATAATGATGCACGCAATCATTCTAGTAACACAACCCCATAATGGGTAAATGATCCCATCAAGGGGGCATCTCCCTCAAAAGAAGACCTAAATATCTCATTCCCAAATTATGATTATGTGCCAGGGCGAAGATCTAGCAGGGGAAAGGACACTCGTTCCATGAATCGGAATGAAAAGCGAAAATATATCTTAGGAACAGCAGGTGAAGTTTTGAAGAGAAGCAACAAAGGAAGAATCAACCATCCTAAAAAGAAGCCGCGCTTTGTCAAGAATTCTAAATTTACCCCCCCTCAATGACACTATAGGGAATATCTTCATCGCAACTAAGAGCACTGAAAAGTATTCAGTTCCAGAACGGATGCAAGTCAGAGACGCTACCATAAAATCAGGAAGGTTCTGTCAATTCAATAACCAACCAGAACATGATATTGATGAGTGTAGACACTTAAAATCATTAATTGAGGGGCTGGTCAGGGAGAACCATCTGCAACAATATGTTCAAGACCACGAACATTGTCCCATTTCTCTACGAACAACGGGCAGCGAGCTTTGAGGAAAAGGCCTAAACTAATCCGGAACCAATGCTTGTTTAAGGATCAGTAACCGGTGTCCTGATTATAGAGCTTTGAATTAGAATCCTTGTTACTCTGCTTTATTACTCTTTTTTTACCTTGTTTACTTAAGAAATAGTAGTCGTTTTATCCTGCTTTGTCACTCACTATATTCATGCTAATATTTAGCAATGGTCTACTTACAAATGCCTTGTACAAAGAAAATTATTATGTGTTTATCTGAGTAACATACTTGTCACTTCATTCTAAAAGCTGGTTTTTCGAAATGTTGGCATGATAAAAGCAATTAATCGTATACGGCGTAATTGTGACGGGAAGATTCTTAAAGCACATTTTAAGCAAAGTGGTTTGAAAGCCACAAACAGCATGCGGATCAAATTGGATGAATAAGCACATCGCCGCAATAGGACAAGTTGTTCTAAGATAAACAGCAAGTCGAAAGGTGGTACTTCACTAAGTAAGTGTTCACTGAAGAAATTGACATCAAGCCTCAAGAAAGGTACAAGGGTAATGGTAAAAATGTCCCACGGATAAATACCTAGGCTGGAAACACCAGTTCTAGTGCCGGATAAACCAGCAAAACATGCTGGAAGGACCAGCACAAATCAGAAATCCTAGCCGAAAGGGGGTAACAGAAATCCTAGCCGAAAGGGGGTATCCAATGAGGTCTTTTCAGTCCTAGAAAAATCAGGACTAACAAGACCAAACTTGGATCGAAAATTGAAACCCAAGACATCCCCTGGGGGCACCTAAAAAAAACATATAATGACCACGCGCATCTCTAAAAAAAAACCTAATCCCTGAAAATAAGCCTGTACAGCCAAGTTAGCAGGGGATGTGGTTGAACATCAACTCAAAAATCATGAACTGATCAATTGAAATCGTGATTAAAATTAAGAAAATCTATGAAATTGTAAAGAGCTGTGGTATGGGGACATCACCATTGTGTAAAAAATCAACAATGCCCATTCAAAACATACCACAGAATCGTTATAACTTTACTGCAAAAAAGCAAACAAACGATAAGATTCGTGCGGCTAACAAAATGTATTCTCCATGGAATACTATCACTCATAAGAGCGAAGTGATAAAACTATTATAATACCAAACAATATAAACGTAAGTGCACAAACAATACAAACGTAAGTACGCAAACATTCAAATATTAAGCGAGGGTCGGCACTCGCATATACAACCGGTCTAAACATGTAAAAGATAAAAGAAATGGGTTGAAATCAAAGCACAAAAGTCATAAATGCTGCTTCTTAAACAGGGAAAGCAAAAGATGAACCAACTGCTCAACATTCATCTCTTATTCCTCTGCTTACACAAAAGAACTATCAGGAAGAGACATGCTAATGATTCTGGATTACTTGCAAACTGGTTTCCTTTTGCGTACCAAAGTGGACACAGCCTTGGTATTCTAAATTCCATCCTCATCTTCCGGATCCGACATGTCAGGTAAAGATGGGTCGCTTGATGAAGGTGTGATGAGAGGATTAGTGCTGGTGGATATTAAGACGGAATCAACGACGATAGGTTGAACAGTAGTACCGCAAGCAGGCAAAGGAGGTGGCGAAAGCACACCTGATGCAAGTGAATAGCAAGCATGAAACTCAGCAATCCCAGGTGAAGAAATAAGGAAATCCAAATACGGAGTAGACAAATAGATATCAATTTTACCTGGAGTTACTGGGTACACAAAGTCAACCCCATAATCGTTCGCATTTAAAGAAGTATCGCCATGACTCGCTTACTGTTTAACAACCTTTTTTTGAACTGGGTGCTCGATAATGAGTCGAATTCCGGCAACATCTAAGGGAGAGCGGTCTGCGGGGGGAATATGAGAACTCGAAGTGTTAATCCCAATAGAACCAGGTGGGTCATAAGTAATGGTAGCATTTGGATGTTTCCCCCTTAGAAGATTGAGCTCGCTCATTCGCCAATATCCTCCTGCCTTCAGCCAGAGCCTTACGGTTTTCTTCTTCTAGAAGCCGCTCTTGAAGGTATTCGTCATCAACGTTATTAGAATATAAAAGTACCTGTTCCCAAACTAGGGTCAAAGTTCGCGGAAAATACTTGTTCAAATAACTTAGACTTCCACGGCTCATGACACTGCAAATATGGAATTGAAACAAAATATTGTCAGTCCTGGTTCTGGCTTCATCAAGATCTTTACGCAACCTGGTTTTATCTTCTTCAGGGATTCTAAGGGTCTCATTTTGGGAAGTAATTTTGCTCTCGAGAGCTATTTTTTCTTGATTAGAAGAAATCAAAGCCCATCTGAAACACCCCACCTCCGTTAGGGTCACTCTCAAAGGGAATGCCCTAATTTTTGGTGGAGGTTTATAAGTACAAGTCACAGATATACAAGACAGATATAAGAACACATATTTGTAAACAGCGGAAGAACAACAAACTTTATTTCATAAAGTCAAATACGTGTTACAACAACATTCTTTCCAAAAACATAACATAACACTTTCATAATCTGTCTTGAGTACATTATTTAAAGAAGCATAAATAAAACATAGATAATCTGCAAAAGCCCCATAGTGGATTGTCCAAAGCCATAGTTCAAAACAGGAAAGTCCAAGCAATACATTTCTCTTCTTCAAGCTGGATGCTAAGGTTGGTCAAGCTGCTGTGTTCCCTCCCTGAGGACCTGGGGGGGGGGGGGGAAACGGAAGAAAGAAGACGAAAGAAAAGTAGAGTCAGACATAAAGCCTGAGTAAGTCTAGTACTATTTTGTCTATGAATAAAGAACTGGGTATGATAAGTATAAACAAGAAGTGGGCAAGCACAATAAACTTGGTCAAGTTGTCTAGGGTCGAATATACTATCGTACCCCATGTTAATCTCTGAACCCATATAAACTAGTTTCCAATTTGCACCCCATAATCAGGGTGATGTGATCCATTCTATGATGATCGGCTCCTACTCGCATAGTTACATGTGTCTTACGGCCCCCGATGTCTGTAGTTACCTATGCTGGTCCCACCATGGGGTATATCAAGTCCCATAGTGGCAACCCGACACAACCTTAGAGTGCACAGGTATGCTACTGGTGTCCAGTGCCTTATTTTTCTGCGCCGGAGTGTGTGCACGCCCGCACTCCGTTAGAACCTACACTGCTACACCACCGCCGTCGATTTTGACCTCTTACAATCAGCCCAGTAATCGTGCCCCACCCTGCCTAGTTTCAGGGTATCCTGATACACCTTTTAGGGTTACTGCTGAAAAGGGTCCCCCGTTACTAGGTTTTCTATCTCTAGCCAACATGCTAAGTTGGTTAAGTGTTTCCTAACCTAACCCCACCAGTCCGTTTAGTTTAGCATGTTCCAATTTTTGATTAAGTCTTTAGTTCACTTAATCCTAACAATCCTGACTCAGCCTTAATTGTCTTATTAAGGCCCTGACCTCTCACATTAGACAGGTATTGTTGTGGCTGCCTGTTGCCGGTTGGTTCCGGGCAGTCTTACGCCACAACTCAGTCTAACCTCGGGTCCTTATTGGGCTCCATGTTTAACCTCCCACATTGGATAGGTATTGTTGCGACTACTGGACAGCCGGGCGGTTCCGGGCAGGTTTACATCACAACTCAATCCAACCTCGGGTTAAACACATCGTATGCTCTACATTTACATATTTTGTCATTCTTCTTTATTTCTTATATGTAAATATTTGCGGCCCATTATTAAGTTAATGGTGTAAAGGTTACACCAATCATGGGCCCAACCCATACTTGAACTTGGGCCCTTCTATTTTATATTTTCATTCATTAGTAATTTTAACCCAACGTTATTTTCCCCCATTTAACACGTCCGTTTACATATATTGGGCTTAGCCTTTTAAAGCCCAATTTAGCCATGCGAAAAGGGGAGGCTTAAAGCGTAATTATATACACAAAGAGGGGAATGTGAGCGCATGAACTTGCAATACGACGTTGGAAATACAAAATAGAAACTGGTGTACTTGCATAGTGGTAACATAGGTGACATGAATCAAAGCATGTGAACTTGCATAGGTTTAACTGCAACATGAACCTATATTCTTATTTATGCATAATGTCAAACATAAGCATGGCATAAATACTTCTAGCATAAGCATGGCATAATGTCAAACATAAGCATGGCATAAATATTTCTAGCATAAGCATGGCATAATGTCAAACATAAGCATGGCATAATATCAAACATAAGCATGGCATAAGTATAGTTAAATTTGTTCACATAACCATGGCATAAATATTTCTAACATGAAATCATGATTCTTACTTTAGTCATGTAAACTTACAAAAAGGGACTTTTTGAACCTAACCTAGCCATGTACCACATATGTCATCATATAATTCTTGTAAACAAGATAGACTAAATCATGGATTTTAATTATGCCAAATATCATTCATAGCCTAGCCATATTCATAAGTTTTCAAATAGGTTTTCTAGTACAAAAGCATGGCTTAATACATGATGCCAAATTCTCAACATAATTCCATATGGATAATAACCAAACTTGTTCCAATTACTTACAAAATGATTTATGCCCAAAAATATACATCATGGTGGCATAGAAGCAAACCCCAAACTTGCATGAATTTAAATCAACTACATACATGTAGCTTCAACATGGATTACATAATTTGCGAAATATTCCAAACGTATACTTGCATAGAACTACCGCATGTAGTTCTTTATAATGAATAACATAATTCATAAATATCCAAACGTACATAGTATTTCAAATTGATAAGAACGCACAAATATGAATTACTTTATTGCCACAATTCACGCATACAAACCAACACAATTGTTTATTCATACCAAAGTAATACTCTACTTACAATAGTTGCGGCGAATTCTCTAATTAAGAGATATGATTCCTTTGTTGAATTGATTGGCTTAGGTTGCTTGAATTGCTTTAGGCTTTAGAACTTTCTCCCTAATCCTCTCTCTAGTTGGCGGCTACTCTTAGTCGTTCCTCAGCAACATGGCGGCTATGTTCTTAATTTTGAATGAATAGATTAGGGTTTAGTCTAGGGTTGTTTATATAGAGGTTAGGAACTGATTAGGACCCTTGATGTTGCTTGGATTGATCATAGCCATTCATTAGATAGAGAGACCAATTAAAACTTGCCACCTAGCCCTAATGACAAAGTAGACCACAGAAATTCGACCAAACACAGACCTGGCCAGCCAGGTTGACTGGGCTCGACCAGGTCGACACCCCTGTCGACAGGGCTGTCGACAGCCCTGTCGACATGGGTAGCCCAGGTCGACAGCCCAGTCGACCTGGGTGGCCTAGGCGGGTGTTTATCCACCCTGGCCCATTGGGCCCGATTTTTAATTATTTTATTCTGTTTGAATTTTAAATTTAATTCAAAACTTCCGAAGGCCATATCTTCTTCATACGGACTCCGTTTTTCGAAAACTCGGACTCTATTTCGCGTATTTTTCCGAGACGAACGCAATGGCGTATCCCGTTTCCCTTAGTTCTTTGATTTCAGATTAATTATGCTTTAATTTGTTAATTTCACAGTTATAGAATTTTCGGGGTGTTACATTCTCCCCCACTTAAAAGGATTTCGTCCCCGAAATCTTCAAGTTAGGAGGAATGTGAATCCTAACATCCAATCATCCATCTACTCATCCATCAAACACGAGCATCCATTGTCCTTAAAAGACTTCTAATGCTTCATGATCATATGCGAGGTGTGTGTGTACATGAACTTATCTAATGCAAAATCAGGCGGTCTACTGATTCAGTTGACCTCCTTAATGCGAATTATGTAAGTGCCATGAATCCATTATGTATGCAAATTTTCCTTTTCTTGATTCTACATGAGTGCACAATCATTCAATACAAATGCAACATCCACATGACCATACATTAATGTTCAACCATATACGAATGCAAACATATATGCATATGCAATATGAAGTGACTGAGCCGATCTAAAACCTAGATTGTGTGTGTATATGCAACCACGAGCAACCACTAGCAATCACTTGCAACCACTTGCAACCATCATCCATAACATGTTTCAACTACATGTTTCAATCCAAAGGGTCTCTACCTAAAAGATAAGGTTGAGGAAATATACCTAAAAAGATAGATAAAAGCGCAACTTAAGGAAAAAGAAAGATCAAGGATGTACCCTCGAACAGAAAAGGGTAGGCAGTACGTATTCTAGCTTCAGTTTCCCAAGTCGCGTCTCCCTCGGCGTCGCTCCACTGAACTTTGACGAGCTTGACTTCGCGGTTGCGTAGCTTCTTCACTTCCGTTCCTAAGATGCGGGTTGGAACTTTTCTTATGGTTGCTTCGCGTTCCACTTCGGCCTCTTCGAGGATATTTGGCTCTACCACTTCAGCTGACTCATGTAGACATTTTCGAAGATGTGAAACGTGAAAAACGTTGTGGACTCCAGCCAACTTCTCGGGTAGCTCTAATCTATAGGCCATTTTTCCAATTTTCTCGATGATAGGGAATGGACCTACGAACCTTGGTGCTAGTTTTCCTGTGGTTCCAAAACGAACAACGTTCCTTAGCGGTGACACCTTGAGAAAAACTCTGTCTCCAACCTTAAATTCAAGGTCGGTCCTCCTCTTGTCGGCGTAGGACTTTTGTCTGTCTTGGGCCGTCTTCATCCTTCTTCGTATTAAGTCTACTTTCTCTGAAGTCTCTCGGATCATATCTGGTCCAAGTATGAGCTTATCAGTAGACTCCCACCAACAAGTGGGCGATCGACACGGTCTTCCATATAAAGCTTCGAAGGGCGCCAATCCGATGGTTGCTTGATAGCTGTTGTTGTAGGCAAATTCCACCAAAGGAAGGTGGTCTTCCCATGTCCCTCCGAAGTCAAGGACGCATAGTCTTAAAAGGTCTTCCAAAACTCTGTTTACTCTCTCTGTTTGGCCGTCGGTTTGCGGATGATAGGCTGTGCTTAAGCATAACTGCGTTCCTACTGCTTCTTGTAGACTCCGCCAAAACTCGCTGGTGAAGATGGGGTCTCGGTCACTAACAATGCTAGATGGTATCCCATGGAGTCGAACGATTTCTTTGAGGTAAAGTGATGCTAGGGATGAGGCAGTTCTTTTACTTTTGACGGGTAAAAAGTGGGCGCTTTTAGTAAGCCTATCCACTATTACCCAAATGCTAGTGTTGCCTCTCCTAGACCTAGGCAGCCCATTGATGAAGTCCATTGAGATGCTATCCCACTTCCACTGCGGGACCTCCAGAGGATGTAGCAGTCCGCCAGGCTTTTTCTGTTCCGCCTTAACCTGTTGGCACACCATACACCTAGAAACGAATTCTGCCACGTCCTTTTTCATGCCGTTCCAGAAGAAAGTCCTTTTTATGTCTTTGTACATTTTATCTCCGCCTGGATGTATCGTCATCTTGGAGTGATGTGCTTCCTCGAGAACCTTCTTTATTAAATCGTTTGTCTGTGGGACGCATAGTCTTCCGTCTCGCCTTAGCAAACCCTTATCGTCGATGGAGTATCTGTTGAGGTGACTTGAAGTCTCACCCCTAATTAGCCTATCAATTATTTCTACAAGCTGAGGGTCATTGCGTTGTGCGGCCCCTACTGAATCCACTAAAGTTGGGCGCACTTCGAGAGAGGCTAACAAGCCTGGTACAAAATCGGAGGAGGGCCTAAAGTCGAAGCTGGCTATAAACTCTAGGCTTTGTCTTTCAACAAACAACGGGCTTAGGGTCAATTTCTTTCGGCTCAACGCGTCTGCAACTACGTTGCCTTTGCCTGGAGTATAGGAGATTTCGAAATCGTACGAGGCAAGAAACTCCATCCATCTTTGTTGCCTCAAGTTAAGATCCTTCTGCGAGAAAAGATATTTCAACGATTTATGGTCAGTGTAAAGTTCGAACTTCTCACCTAGGAGATAGTGTCGCCAAGACTTGAGTGCAAAGACGATGGCGGCGAACTCAAGTTCGTGGGTTGGGTAGTTCTTTTCGTGCACTTTCAACTGCCTTCCGCCATAAGCCACTACCCTTCCTTCTTGCATTAAGACGGCGCCTAGCCCTGTCCCACATGCATCCGTATAAACAGTGAACATCTTGCTCCCATCTGGCAGCGTCAAAACTGGGGCTGTTGTAAGAGCCCTTTTCAGTCGTTGGAAAGCAAACTCGCAATCCAAGTCCCAATTGAACACTAGATTCTTCTTGGTCAATTCCGTGAGCGGAGCTGAGATTTTTGCAAAATCCCTTATGAATTTTCGATAGAAACCTGCTAGTCCTAGAAAGCTTCGGACCTCAGTTGCATTCCTTGGCGTCTTCCAATCTTGTACCGCCACTACCTTAGCAGGGTCCACCGCTAACCCTTGTTTGGATACTATGTGCCCAAGGAACCTCACCTCTTCCCTCCAAAAGTGGCATTTGGAGAATTTGGCTTTTAGTTGATGGACTCGCAAAGTTTCCATGATTGCCCTTAAGTGCTGAGCATGTTCCTCTTCACTCTTTGAAAAGATAAGGATATCATCTACGAAGACCACTACGAATTTGTTGAGGAAATCTCTAAATACCCTACTCATCAGGTCCACGAAGCAAGCAGGTGCATTTGTCAAGCCGAAAGGCATGACAAGCCATTCAAAGAAGCCGTCTGGGGTTCTGAACGCCGTTTTATCGATACTATCTTCAGCCACCCTTAGCTGATGAAAACCGGTTGCTAAAACGAGTTGGGAGAAAACAGACGCTCCTACAAGCTGGTCAAATAAATCGTCAATTCTAGGGAGAGGGTGCCTATTCTTTTTCGTTAGCTTGTTGAGCTCCCTATAGTCAACACATAGACGGAGTGAACCATCCGCCTTTGTAGCGAACACCACTGGAGTGCCCCATTCTGAAATGCTCCTCCTAATGAACCCCTTTTCTAGAAGCTCTTTAATCTGTTTACTGAGCTCTTTCCTTTCTCGTGGAGCCATGTGTCTAACGGGTAACGCAACGGGCTTTGCATTATCTACAAGATATATGCGGAAGTCTATTTCCCGCTTCGGAGGCAAGCCCTTCACCTCTTCGAAGACATCCGGATATTCCCGGACCACTCTAACTGATTTCAAATTTTCAACAGAGGCATCTAGCGATTCAAGATAACTAAGCATAACCGCATACGAGGGATTACAAGAAATTTCCAAAGTATTACCAAGCTGGGTTAGGAGCCTAACAACCCTTTTCTCACAATCAAGGATGGCCCCATTACTGGATAGCCAATCCATACCCAAAATCAAACCATAACCCGAAAAGCCCAAAACAAAGGCACTACATTGAAATTCAACACTTAGAATAGAAATTTTCAATCCCAAACAGATCATAGACAAATGAGCCGGGCCCCCAATTGGGTTTGATACAATTAAGGGGTCCTCTACCATACTAGTTTTTAGGTGCAGAGATTCTACTAAAGCAGACGAGATAAATGAGTGTGATGCGCCAGAATCAAATAAAGTGCGAACGGGGTGATCATAAAGATAAACTACACTTTCTACAGAAGTATTTATACCTCGCTGTTGCAGAGGTGGCGCTTCTAGCACATGAACCTGTGCCCCTGGGGTGGATCCAGTCCTCTGCCCCTGTCCTCGTTTCTTTGGGCAGTCCTTAGCCCTATGGCCTGTCTCACCGCAAGAAAAGCACCCACCATTCTCCTTGGCCTTCTTTTTCCGGCAGTCCTTTACTAAGTGCCCCACTTTGCCACAGAAATTGCACTTCCTCTTCTCTTTGTTGCCTTTCCCGCCCTTCTTAAAGTCTGTCTTCTTGGGCTGCAAACCTTCTTTCTTCCCTTGAGAGCTTTCTGCCTTCGTCTCCTTCTTGCTCTTATCCTCTTCATTCAGCAATGCCATTTGCACCAATCTTTCATACGTGGCCCCCATGGGTATATGGGTCATGGCCAAACTATGTAATGGCTCATTTAACCCTTTGACGAAACGGAGAGCCTTCTTGTGCGGGGTGTTGACTAGGTCAAGCCCAAACCTAGCCAGCTCATCGAACTGATTCACATACTCTCTGACCGTCTTGTCCCCTTGCTTAAGAAATAAGAATTTTTCCAACTGCAAACTTCTTTCCGCATCTGAGAGAAATTTAGCCTCAAACCTTGCCCTAAAGTCCTCCCATGTCTCCACTGGTCTTTCAGCATTAGTGACTTCCCACCAGTAGGAAGCCTCGCCCTTCAATAGCCACACCGCCAGTTGTACTTTTTGTCTATCTTCTACCTCAAAGATGATGAATAGGTCCTCTGTTTCTTTCAGCCAATTTCTAGCTGCCACGAAGGACTCAGTTCCATGGAAATCCCTTCCTCCCATAGCTTTAAAATCTTTACATATCTTAGCAAACGTGTTTCCCCGAGGAGGAGGTGGAGGAAAAGGTGCCGCTGCGGCTGGATGATTTCCTTCTGCTGGGGGAGGAGGAATGGTAGGACCTGGCTGAGTGGCCCTTGCTTCTAAGAACCGTCTAAACCAACCAGGTATTGGCACCCCTTCCGGCAAGTTAAGTTCTTGGGACATGCTGAAACAAAAAGGATGGATTCAAAACGAAGGATAAGAGATAATACCTATGGCTTTGGGGAGTGGACTTTGCCTTTTTAAAATAAAATAATATTTTTTTCTTTTAAAAATGCTTCTTTAAATTTCCTTTTTGAAAATAATTTTCAAAACTTTTTACCTTATCTGGTAAACCTATGCTCTGATACCAAGTGAAACACCCCACCTCCGTTAGGGTCACTCTCAAAGGGAATGCCCTAATTTTTGGTGGAGGTTTATAAGTACAAGTCACAGATATACAAGACAGATATAAGAACACATATTTGTAAACAGCGGAAGAACAACAAACTTTATTTCATAAAGTCAAATACGTGTTACAACAACATTCTTTCCAAAAACATAACATAACACTTTCATAATCTGTCTTGAGTACATTATTTAAAGAAGCATAAATAAAACATAGATAATCTGCAAAAGCCCCATAGTGGATTGTCCAAAGCCATAGTTCAAAACAGGAAAGCCCAAGCAATACATTTCTCTTCTTCAAGCTGGATGCTAAGGTTGGTCAAGCTGCTGTGTTCCCTCCCTGAGGACCTGGGGGGGGGGGGGGGGAAACGGAAGAAAGAAGACGAAAGAAAAGTAGAGTCAGACATAAAGCCTGAGTAAGTCTAGTACTATTTTGTCTATGAATAAAGAACTGGGTATGATAAGTATAAACAAGAAGTGGGCAAGCACAATAAACTTGGTCAAGTTGTCTAGGGTCGAATATACTATCGTACCCCATGTTAATCTCTGAACCCATATAAACTAGTTTCCAATTTGCACCCCATAATCAGGGTGATGTGATCCATTCTATGATGATCGGCTCCTACTCGCATAGTTACATGTGTCTTACGGCCCCCGATGTCTGTAGTTACCTATGCTGGTCCCACCATGGGGTGTATCAAGTCCCATAGTGGCAACCCGACACAACCTTAGAGTGCACAGGTATGCTACTGGTGTCCAGTGCCTTATTTTTCTGCGCCGGAGTGTGTGCACGTCCGCACTCCGTTAGAACCTACACTGCTACACCACCGCCGTCGATTTTGACCTCTTACAATCAGCCCAGTAATCGTGCCCCACCCTGCCTAGTTTCAGGGTATCCTGATACACCTTTTAGGGTTACTGCTGAAAAGGGTCCCCCGTTACTAGGTTTTCTATCTCTAGCCAACATGCTAAGTTGGTTAAGTGTTTCCTAACCTAACCCCACCAGTCCGTTTAGTTTAGCATGTTCCAATTTTTGATTAAGTCTTTAGTTCACTTAATCCTAACAATCCTGACTCAGCCTTAATTGTCTTATTAAGGCCCTGACCTCTCACATTAGACAGGTATTGTTGTGGCTGCCTGTTGCCGGTTGGTTCCGGGCAGTCTTACGCCACAACTCAGTCTAACCTCGGGTCCTTATTGGGCTCCATGTTTAACCTCCCACATTGGATAGGTATTGTTGCGACTACTGGACAGCCGGGCGGTTCCGGGCAGGTTTACATCACAACTCAATCCAACCTCGGGTTAAACACATCGTATGCTCTACATTTACATATTTTGTCATTCTTCTTTATTTCTTATATGTAAATATTTGCGGCCCATTATTAAGTTAATGGTGTAAAGGTTACACCAATCATGGGCCCAACCCATACTTGAACTTGGGCCCTTCTATTTTATATTTTCATTCATTAGTAATTTTAACCCAACGTTATTTTCCCCCGTTTAACACGTCCGTTTACATATATTGGGCTTAGCCTTTTAAAGCCCAATTTAGCCATGCGAAAAGGGGAGGCTTAAAGCGTAATTATATACACAAAGAGGGGAATGTGAGCGCATGAACTTGCAATACGACGTTGGAAATACAAAATAGAAACTGGTGTACTTGCATAGTGGTAACATAGGTGACATGAATCAAAGCATGTGAACTTGCATAGGTTTAACTGCAACATGAACCTATATTCTTATTTATGCATAATGTCAAACATAAGCATGGCATAAATACTTCTAGCATAAGCATGGCATAATGTCAAACATAAGCATGGCATAAATATTTCTAGCATAAGCATGGCATAATGTCAAACATAAGCATGGCATAATATCAAACATAAGCATGGCATAAGTATAGTTAAATTTGTTCACATAACCATGACATAAATATTTCTAACATGAAATCATGATTCTTACTTTAGTCATGTAAACTTACAAAAAGGGACTTTTTGAACCTAACCTAGCCATGTACCACATATGTCATCATATAATTCTTGTAAACAAGATAGACTAAATCATGGATTTTAATTATGCCAAATATCATTCATAGCCTAGCCATATTCATAAGTTTTCAAATAGGTTTTCTAGTACAAAAGCATGGCTTAATACATGATGCCAAATTCTCAACATAATTCCATATGGATAATAACCAAACTTGTTCCAATTACTTACAAAATGATTTATGCCCAAAAATATACATCATGGTGGCATAGAAGCAAACCCCAAACTTGCATGAATTTAAATCAACTACATACATGTAGCTTCAACATGGATTACATAATTTGCGAAATATTCCAAACGTATACTTGCATAGAACTACCGCATGTAGTTCTTTATAATGAATAACATAATTCATAAATATCCAAACGTACATAGTATTTCAAATTGATAAGAACGCACAAATATGAATTACTTTATTGCCACAATTCACGCATACAAACCAACACAATTGTTTATTCATACTAAAGTAATACTCTACTTACAATGGTTGCGGCGAATTCTCTAATTAAGAGATATGATTCCTTTGTTGAATTGATTGGCTTAGGTTGCTTGAATTGCTTTAGGCTTTAGAACTTTCTCCCTAATCCTCTCTCTAGTTGGCGGCTACTCTTAGTCGTTCCTCAGCAACATGGCGGCTATGTTCTTAATTTTGAATGAATAGATTAGGGTTTAGTCTAGGGTTGTTTATATAGAGGTTAGGAACTGATTAGGACCCTTGATGTTGCTTGGATTGATCATAGCCATTCATTAGATAGAGAGACCAATTAAAACTTGCCACCTAGCCCTAATGACAAAGCAGACCACAGAAATTCGACCAAACACAGACCTGGCCAGCCAGGTTGACTGGGCTCGACCAGGTCGACACCCCTGTCGACAGGGCTGTCGACAGCCCTGTCGACATGGGTAGCCCAGGTCGACAGCCCAGTCGACCTGGGTGGCCTAGGCGGGTGTTTATCCACCCTGGCCCATTGGGCCCGATTTTTAATTATTTTATTCTGTTTGAATTTTAAATTTAATTCAAAACTTCCGAAGGCCATATCTTCTTCATACGGACTCCGTTTTTCGAAAACTCGGACTCTATTTCGCGTATTTTTCCGAGACGAACGCAATGGCGTATCCCGTTTCCCTTAGTTCTTTAATTTCAGATTAATTATGCTTTAATTTGTTAATTTCACAGTTATAGAATTTTCGGGGTGTTACACCGTCTTTCTAAGGCCAAGTGGCACTCAGCAAGTTCTTGAGCAGATTGAGCTTCTTGAAGTCACGCTCGCACAGCCTCCAGCTGTTTCTTAAGCTCGACATTTCTATCCTCTAAGTTATTTACTTTGATGTTCCTATTCTTTAAAGAGGCAATTTCAGATTCTTGGGATTCAATCAAGTGAATCAGTCTAGCTTTATCGTTTTCTAAGATCTCAATATGGTCAAGGTGCCGAGCATTCAATCTCTGGAATTCATAACCAAATTTGGCCCAATGTTCTAGCCTCCTATCAATATTATTCATGGCCAGATTCAACTTTGTTTCAAGTTGGTTCCTAACGATGTTAAACTGATTAATCATACCACTTTTTACGACGTCCAAACTCTTAATGGCATCTCGCCTATCATTTGGATGTAAATCCAAGTCAAAATACATCTCCCTTAGGTCCCAACCACTGAAGCGGTCCTTAAGCATCAAATTTCCAGGTGGAACCTTATAAGGTGGACGATCACACGTCATCTGAATTTGAGTTGAGGTCGGAACGATGGATTTTTCAGAAGATTCAATTGACGCGTAGCATTTCTGAGCCTCATTCTTGCTTCGGTCGATCCTGCTATTTTTGCTTTCTCCTTTCTCCACGAGATGTTCACCTTTATTATCTTTGGCCAGTGCTTTAGCACAATCAAGTCCCCCACACTTTAAAGAATCAATTACTGGAAGTTCAGAGTTGTGTTGAACCTGAGAACTTGAAGATGACTGGGAACGATTCAAATGATAGGAAATGCGAGATTGTAAGAGACTTTGTGGATCGGTAAGGTCAGCTTGCCGAGAGAAGCTATCCAATAACGAATGCTTCATATTTAAACCTGAAAAGCAAAGCATGAATTCAGTAAACGTTCAAAATTATGAGATTTATGGAAAATTAAGCTACAAACGAGATAATATCAAACCAGTTTCAAGGGAAGTTATGAAGTCAGAAGCTTTCCCGGGACGCTGAATGGATTCTCGAGTTCTTCTTATATCAGGTATCGCGGGATCAGACATCATAATGTCACCCCTGGCTTAGATATTTGAGGGAGTCTAAATCCCCCAGGCCTCCAAAAGTCCTTGAAAAACCTTCCACCTGAGTGATAGGGTGAGCAGAACTTTCAACGTTCGTTCCAGAAATTATATCGGCCCCCAAGCCATCTGTGTTCTTGTCTACCCCCTATCACTCCCTTCGTTAATCAAAGTCGAAGATTGACTACTTTCACCAAGGGTTGGGCGTTTCTTTTTGAAAGGAGGCTTACCAAAGGAACATTAAGGATGGACCATAGTCATTTTAAAGGAACGTGTAGAATTAATCAGTTGGTACTTGCGGAGGTTCTCCTCTGAAAGCAACACCTGTCCACTCCTTTCATTTTTGTCAACAGCAATCAAAGAATTAAGAAGAGATTGGTCTAGAGTAAGACCCGCAACAGAAGGAACCACTACAAAAAATCAGAAAGAAAGTCAAATGAGAAAGGAGTAAGGATTCTAGAGAAAAGGTGTAATTACCTCCTTCTGCCTATCACCCGTAAAATCTACAAGGGAACCGGACGTAGAAATACTGATCAGGGAACCCCTTGGCACCATCCATTAAACCAGTAATAATTCTACCGTACATACCCTCCATAAAAAAGAAAGAAGGACTGTCCACCTCCCATCTTTTAAATGCATATAAAGAGAAAATGTCCGTAAACGTAGGTTCTTGCTACCGGACTTTCATGAAAAGTACGTATAGCCCGAGTAAAATCTGATACCCACTAGGGTGCAATTGATATGGGGCAATGTACAAGTGCCGCAAAACGGACAATAAGTAAGAATTAAAAGGAGGAATTGCCCCACTAGACAGCGTGTGATAATTGACTGTCACATACCCAGAGAGTGGATAATCGGCCGATTCTTCCTTCCTTGGAAATCTGGCTTCGTTTTTTGAAAACCCAAAACGAGCACATATTTGTAAGTATAGATCAAAAGAAAGCGTCGATTTACGGTAACCAGAAAGCACCCTTTCAAGAAAGCGAGATTGAGGATAAGTCTAGCTAACAACCAAGTCAGAACCAGCAGCCGGGGCAACCTCAATTGCCTGATCCGAACCCTTTCGTTCTCCAAACATGATGGTTTAACTGGGGTTTCGAATGAATTAATGATCGGTTTACATTTCAACACAAATAAGTATGCTTAAAAAAGAAATTGCAACTTGAGTTACTGGTAATTAATCATCAGTCATTCCCGGCAATAAGAATTTACTGATAGTAAAATCGCATAAAGGAAGAATTACAAATTCAAAGGTACGAGAAACACAGGCTCTGATCTGATCGGTTGCAAAATTACTAATCGCACATGCCAAGAGAATACTAGCAGCAGTAAGAGGGAAAGAGAAGAAATGTTGCTATGGCACAAATATCCTGTCAAACATCCAGTAAAGGCATGGTGAATTGGGAAATGTCATTTCATAGGCATTTTAGTAAGCAACTCGCCGGCATAAAAGACCAATGGTTTTTTTTGGATAAATCAGAATTACCAAAAGATTTTACATGAAATCCAAGTACACACTAAGTCGAATCAACACTGTCCTAACATCACAACCGTGCGCGTTCAAGCGATTTGGTTTTCTCTTTACCAACTACAAAACCAGGTGAATTAATTCAAAGTCAAAGTTTAAGGGGAGAAAAATCACTTACAGTCGAATAGACAAATTCAATTCGAAAAAAAAGGAGTGTTGTAGCTGGAAACAAGGTTAAAAAAAACCTCAACCAAAAAGGGCAGGCGAAACGGTCAACCAAGCAGAGAAAATCAAAGTTTCGAGAGGCGACAACGGAGTATTCTACAATGGAATCACCATTTAAATAGGTTTATCAGAGGAATATAAAAGCGAAAAAATGAAGAGACAATATTTAAAGAGGACTAGAAAGCCCATTTTAAATGATATGACAGCTCAATTAAAACCCAGTGATCCGATTTAACGTGCTCGAAAAACATCCCATCAGAACATTGGATTAAATCCACCCAATGGTATTGTATCTTAGTACTTCGAAGCTTATAGTTTTTTGTAAAAAAAAACTATAAACTTCTAGGGGCAAATGTTTATCCGTCAAAAGACCGAGCCTGGGTTAGAGCTGGAAAACAAGCACCTGCAATGTCTTATGTCCCCGTATCTTCAACCAAACTAGACACGAGTCGTTATTCGGGCGCGGAACCAAAAGTCGGTCATTCATATCGGAATAAAGCCGCTCGAAAATCAAAACAAAGCAAGTCTCCCACACCAATGGAAGACGCTTGACCTAATATCAAAGTTCGGTTGCACGTATCAGAGCAGGAGTCATGGTCGCGCATGCAATTAACGACCGCTCATGGATTGCAACTCCTATCGCCATATGCTCCTGCTAGTCGAACGCTAATACTTTGATCAGAAACCACCTACCGGTCGGTCGTACACCAGTTATTAGAAAGAGTGCACTTACATCTCAAGTCGCAAGCCTTGGTCAATCACCTCCAGACTAAAAAGGTCATCGCCTTCTCACTCAGGATCAGACATAGCCGCATCAGAAAATCATGATCGTCCGTCTACCCAAAACGCTCGCTCCTATAGAATCGCTCGCACATGATAACTAGAAACAGCTACAGACAGCTGGCTACAACTAGGCGATGGCATGTTTGTAATTAATGGGATGAACGACCCGTAGCCTGCATATACAGATTTCAGATCACTTGCTCAAGGGGGGCTCACTTATAAATACGCCATGGCTGCCAGCGTAAAAGGGATCCAATCTTTCTAGCCACAAAGTGCTACTAAATTCTATCCTCATTGACTCCTCAAACACTTGGAAGTAATGATCATCTTCTTCTCTCGAAGTTCTATCACCCATTTGGCCATGGCGTCAAGTACAACCTTGTAATTAGGGGAAACAAAGACATCTTCCTTCTCAATCACTCACCCATCCTTCTCCTCCTCAAACTCTACCATTCTCTCATAAAATCCCAGGGTTGAAATATTTGAATGAGAGTATATTGAGTGGGTATAGAGATGTATGAAAAAAGAGAGTTTATGTATTTTGTAATCCTCATTATAAGAATGCAAGCTATCTTCATAGTGGATGTAGGCCTAATATAAGGCTGAACCACTCTAAACCTTGTCTCTATTTTATCTTCCTCGCATTTTCATTTTCGACTATTGTTAAGTACGGCTCCACTTATTTCCCTACCATTTTGGTGAAGTACAATTTTAGTACCTTTGGTGTTTAATCCATTTTTTGGTGTAAACATGAGGTTAAGTTTACCTCAATTTAATTTTTGTCGCTAATCCCTTAGCAATTATTAAGGATTTACCAATGCTCTTTATAAATAATAATTTATTATAAATTAATTTTCCATTGGTATATACGTTAAAATTAAATTAATAAATAAATAAAATTTTATTTTTATTATATAATTAGTAAAATGATGGAAAACTCATGCTAAATTCCGTCGCAAAAATTGGACACAGATAACATCATGGTTTTTACCGACCACAACATTATGCAGGAAATTCGTCACTAAGGCCTATTTAGAGACGGATTAGAGGCGGATATTACCGTTGATATATGCGGTTTTTCTTGTAGTGAAAGCGGGTTGTGGGTCTACCCGCCCCAAAGACCCAATGAGGCAGGTCTAAACGGGTCAAAACAGGGGCGGGTCAACCAGATTTGGACCCTAGACCCACCCCATTGTCATCCCTAGATCCATCGTATCCTTAGGTTGCGTCTCACTAAATACAAGCGGACGTGCACACACATGCATGTTTCCATATGCGCAAACACACACACGCATCTCTCTCTCTCTCTATATATATATATATATATATATATGTATGTATGTATATTGAAAATGGGTTTATATTAATAAACACATTTCGGTACAAACTCACACATATGTACAAAACAAGCCTGTAATACACGCATTGATACAAAGTATCAAACACAAATACACCATGCTTACACTTCACAGACCTTCTACATACACCATTCTACCCAGTCTAAACCTATACACTGAAAATAAAATGTAATAGTAAGTCTGCCAATCTTGGCCCAAGTAGGTAACCCGGTTTACTAAGACCGTGCCTTTGAGAATGCAACGACCATTTGCTATTTTGAAACTACTGTTCGTTGCCATTTTTTGCATATGAACTTGCCTCGTTTTTGAAACTTCCAGGAGACAGTTTGCACTTTGAAATTGTTGTACATTGATAACCGTTTTGCATGTACACCGTGTCTCTAATTCTTACTTCTTACCTCCTTCGTCCTGTTTCTTACTACATACTTAGAAATTTCAAGATTCTGGCACATCTGCTACTGAATTTCATATATGCCACTGCACAAACTGTATTACCGGTTGTTTCCTTCGGATCTACTCTGTTATATTTTTTTAGGATTATTCCGTTATATTTTGATCAACTTTGTATTAATTACAGTTGGCAACAAAGACCCAGTGTTGTGCAGAAAAGCATGGAAACCGCTATTTCAAACGGTATCATTGTTATGCTACATGCTTTTTAAATTGTTTTATCTCTTTTGTACTTGGAATTATTTCCTACGACTGAGTTTTAGCTATTTATACTTGGAATTGGTTCCTACGACTGAAGTATAAATCCCAATCACTAATTCAAAGGCTCAAACAAGTTATACGTGTTATTATTGTGGTTGGTGGTTATTTATGTCAAATTTGAATAAAGAATTATATAGATTACCTTATCCTCTATAATCCAGGTTTAATAGGTCGACTTTAAATTATGTAAGTTAATTAAACTTCAACAAATGGAGTTTTACATATTGATGTGCCAGTGGTGATTATTATTGATCTTTACAAATATAGATAAAATTATGTTTCTTTTACTGCACTGTCTAGATTAACAGTTTTAAGAACCATGCTACGACTTATTACTTATTGTATGTTCTCTAATTATTACAGTACTTTATTTCTATCTTATTACTGTCCTCATTTTTCCAATTATTTTAATTCATCCACCTACTGTACGATTTGTCACATCTGACCTTGATGTAAATAATACGTGTTGACCAACTTTTTGAAAAAAGCAGTCACGGTTCAATAAATCGAACCCAATGTCAAAAGGCTCACAAAACATCATCGACCGACCCCAGTGGTCGGCTCCTACTTCAGAAATCCCGAAAAGGACTTGGCCCGAGCCGGTTTCCCTCACAGCGACATCTCATGGCCCGACATGATCGATCTCCCAAGCTGACCAAGTCAACCATTCCCTTGAAGATCGGATTGATCAGATATCTTTGAATCTACGTGGAAATATCTAAATGAGTTATTCATTGCTTAGTTCGGTTCTCAAGGCATTAAAGGCGGTCAACCACTTTCGGCCAAAGCTCTGCTTTTGATACACCTCATCTCGTGTGCCACGTGAGCCATAACTCTTGAGGACACTATTAATCAGCAGTAGACCGGGTCCCACCGCCACAACTATTTCAAATGACCGTGCTCCATGTGTCCGAGCTCCGCGAAAGAGGAAGGCCACGTTGCATCTCAATCAACCCACCTCTTCAACTATAAATACCTCCATGCCAAGAATGGAAAGGGGACTTTTGGCGAAAACTTACTCTCTTAAACTCAGATTCTACGGCTAACTCCAAAAATAGCCAACTCTTTTCTAAAATACAAGGATTTTGTGTTCATCTCCCTCTTTCTTCAAATAGAAAACATATTGTACTTGTAATCAAAATAAAATTAATACATATAAAGTGGACGTAGGCATCATCTTTGCCGAACCGCTATAAAAATCTTGCATTTCCCCTGTTTTACTTACTTTACCGTACATTGTGATTTTTGTCCGTGTGTTCTATGCACGATTAGGGGTTGACTGTCACAAGTGACCAACTTTTGACGTCAACAATACGTGGAACTATTTTGTTTATACATTTACTCATCGCCATTTGATTATTAGTCAGATGATTTTTATCTCCACTTTGAATACATCGACGTTCTATTGTAGTGAGCACTGTCTACATTAACAGTTTTGTAAACCATTTGATTATTGCCAATACTATCTTTGTATGTTGTGAGTTATTACTTTATTTGTTTTTTCATTCACTGTGTTTGCTAATTATTACACTGTTTTATTTGTAACTTCATATTTTATTACATTGAAAGTTTAACTTATGGTTTTATATTTTCTTCCAGTCATTTTGAGCACTGGAATGTGACTGAAACAACACTGCTCCTATATAGGTTTGGATAGCAATAAATTTGCAAACCAGATTCTTGCACGTTAATTTGATCAGCAGGTTTAACTACAACCAATATATGTCTGAATTCAAGTTTATATTTTTCAATTACATTCCATATTAAGGATTTTTTTCTTATTTGCCTAAATTACTTAGGTATATATTTTTCAGCATTATTCGGTTCTTTACAAACATTTACTCATTACCATTTGATTATTGGTCAGATAATTTTTAACTCCAGTTTGAATAGATCGAACTTAAATTGTATAAGTTTATTATACGTCGATAACTGGAATTAAGTTCATTAATATTTGACGAAGTTTCTCTTCTTTAATTACATTATATTATAACGATTTGTTCTTAGTCACCTGACTTACCCAGGAATATATTTTCTCCATTATTCGTTTCTTTAGTTACATTTAGTCATTACCATTTTCCTATTAGTTACGTAACTCTTTACTTACCCACCTGCTTCTACAATAGCTAAGCCTAAAATAACTCAACCTGTTCAATATTGAACACAGTGAGTCAGCCTGTTCAATATTGAACACAATGAGTCTGCATGTTCAGTATTGAACACTATGAGATTGGAGGTAGCATGTTTAGCTACATATTTGAGGTACGAAGTTTACCTACATGAGTACAGAAATAACATAATCCCTTTTTTCCTCAGGGTTACCCACGAGCATCTGCCACACCATCCATGATCAGCACTGAAGAATAAAAAACGTGCTGAGAAAACACTACACTTTAAACTTAGAATTGAGATTTCTTGACAGAAATGTTGGAGGAAATTTGAAATAAAAGGGAAGAAGGAAAGCACAAAGGGGGAAAATTTGATTTATCCCGTATCATGAAATATAAGTATGTTTGCCACTACTTATGTAGCTTTCTCATGAGCAAGTTGGGGCCTTAGGGCTCCCACATGTGTGCTTGTTGAGAGGGAAGAGGTCATGCAAGACTACACGCGTGCCGTCCGTTCGTCCTACAGACCGAACCGAACCGGGCATGAGTTTCAGGTCAAATAAGAAATATTTTTGGATCGGAATAAATAATAGCGGGCTAAGCCCATTAAGGACCCGAATCCAGAAAGCCCATAAACGAATTCAAATATGGCGGGCCGATTTAAAATCAAACAGAAGCGGGAATTTTAACGTTTTATAAATGTTGGAAACAAACGCACAAGAAATTAAATTTGAAACGCTTTAGAACCGTTGCAAATGAACATATATGTCTATTCATTTAAATTTGCAACGCTTCTGAACCGTTGCAAACAAAGAGATGTGACTGTTTGAATTCAAACAACCATAACCGTTGGAAAACAGTTGCATCTCTTCATTGTCTATAAAAGGCTGCCCCAATTTCATTTTTTTGGACATCTCGAATTTCTTCTTCTTCTCCTTCCTTAAACTACTTTCTGCCATTAAAATACTCTCGAATCTCGGCCAGATTTTGAGTTGATTACATGGGTTATAGTTCTATAGGCTATAACTCCATCGTCTTGTCACTAGAGCGATCAATTCCAAGGTAGTGAATCGCCGTGTCTATGCAAACATGCCGATTAAAGATATTCAATATCTACTCCGTTGTATCTTCGAATAGATTTTCCATTACTCGTGCATAGAAATAAGAGGGCACAAACTATTTTAGGATAGCGATCACCACATCGTGCCTTAGAGATTTGTGTATTCATAGATAAGGAGAACCAACGACGAATTCAACCAACAATCTAAAACAGTATTTCTGTAATGGCTGCTCACAGTCTTAAAGAGTTCGTCGTCGATTCCACAAAACTAGAGCGCTTTGATGGTGTCAATTTCCTACATTGGCAGAAGAAGATACATTTCTTATTAGCTAGTATAAAGTTGTCTATATTTTGACTACACCAAAGCCAGCGGAGACATAAGATGAAACCATTGCATAGGCACAGGAAAGGATCAAATGGGAACATGATGATTATATTTGCAAAGGCCATATCTGTAATGCGATGATGGACACACTTTTCGATATGCACTACAACAAGGCAAATGCAAAGGATGTTTGGGATGCATTAGAGGCGAAGTATCTGATGGAAGACGCAACAAAGCCACCAATTTTTTTAATTACAAAATGACCGATGATCGTTCAGTTGTAGAGCAACTCAATGATATCATACACATAATTAACCAATTCATTAACATAATTTAAATATGGACGAGGAGATTAAGATCTCCTCGATAATAGACAAATTACACCCTTCTTGGAAAGATCAAAGGAAACTACTGAAACAAAAGAAGGAGGATATTGTTAACTAACCTATTCGGGACTTTTGTCAAACAATATGAGTGCACTACACCAACCCTAGTCAAGCACCCAAGCTCAAACACCACTGGGGAGAACGGTCGAGCATTTCATTGGCAGCTCTAGGTCGAGCATCTCTAACACAGTTCATTCGCCCACTCATCCATCTACCAGCTCGAGCACGACTCTCCAGGTCGGGCAAACTCCATTGCAGGTCATACAGCATCAGTCCAGGGTTGAGCAGCCAAGCTCGAGCCCCTAGGTCGTGCCGCATCCTATCAGGAGAAGAGATTATGCATCCTCTTTCATATGAGGTCGTACACTTGGACTCTAGGGCAATACAATGGTGCGAGCCATGCTCATGCTCCAAAGGTCGTTCATCACCCGAGCTTCTGGTCGAGCGCGTAATCACCGAGGATCGGTCACTATTATCAACATCAGCTCGATGGAGCATAATCCAATGGTGAACACGTCAGCACCATGTCTTGCTGTGGGGTCGGACACCCGGGCCCCTAGTCGAGCACTACCGAGGGGCGAGCTAAGGGTCGAGCATGTATGCACATGCAATTTATGTGTGAAGAGAAGGATGGATCTGCTTTATTACGAAACAAATGGCACAAAAGAAATAAAGCAATGGAAATAATGTAAATTCTGTACCCCATTTTGAACAATACATTAACAGAGTGGCAAGCATGTAATTCCTGATCTCATTGTAGAATAGGACAAACCCGCGTATACATTTAACAAAGCACGTGCCCGATGCTTTGGGGGTACATAATGGCATTTCAGCAATTAGAAGAGGTCGGTCACGTATCAAGGATCAATTACATGATGGGACGCTCACACAAACCAGCTCGCTCATGCATTTTTGCTCACACAACTATATACTTGAATGGCGCCAGTTGTAAAGCGATTTTGGCCAGCTTGTGTACAGCTGTAAAGCGTCCATTGACGGATGTAATCACATGACTCGGCATCCCTTATTTACAACATTGCCACTCCATTTGCTCCACACCAAATCCACCTATAAATACCCCCTTTCACAACCATTCAAGGGACCGATCTAAGCCACTTCGAAGGACTGTCATTTCGGTTCTCCACCATTCTCAAGCGCTCCATGCTCTCTCCAAGCTCCATAAATGGTTTCTCCAACTCACTTCATCTTCCTCCAACAATGTGAAGATCAAATCACCTTCATTCCCCATTAGAAATTTCTCCAACTCTACTCAAGTGATCTCCTACTGCCATTACTCTTCTCTCAAGCCAAGATCTAACACTAATTCACCACGGAATCAAGGAAGTTTATCTAGATCTCCAAGTGATTAAAGATCTACACTTCAACCGCCACCAATTAAGAGATCTCCTCTGTTCCTCCATGAATTCAAGCATAATTTAGATCACGAAAAGAGAGAAAAGAGAGAGATGATCAATATGAATGAATCCATGTATTTTGAATCCCCAAAGTAATAATGACAATAGTATTCAAAGTGGACGTAGATCTATTCTAGATCGAACCACTATAAAAATCTTTTGTTCTCGACTTTTCTTTTTATTTTGTGATGGTGGCCTCATTCTAACCATTTGGTGAAGTGTTTACATAACACCTTTGGTGTTTGAACCATTTTTGGTTTAAACATTTGGCGCCCACCATGGGGCCACGTTCGCACTTCTCTTAATCTTAAGAGCCTAAATTGAAGTTCTAAGCCTACTTCTACCATAGATTCTCCAAATCTACGATTCAGGCCATCGGACGAATCCTCTCCCACAAGGTTGGGACCCTTGTCCGAAATTATGGCCAAATCTAAGAAGACCGTGTAACACCCCGTAATTTTAAAACATTAAAATTAACAAATTTAAGAACATTTAATTTTTAGAAGAAGAATTAAGTAAAATGGGTTGTGCCATTGCGTTCATCTCGGAATTCCGCTTGGGATAGAGTCTGAGTTTGTGTAAATCGGACACCGTATGAAAAAGTTATGAGGCTCGGAAAATTTAAAAGATAAGCAGAATTAAAATAAATAATTAAATTAAATAATTCGAAATTCAAAACCCAAAAAGAGAGAGAGAGCGGTAAAAATCCCGCTTAGGGGTGTCGACACCCATGTGAGGTGTCAACATGGCTGTCGATACCCCTACGGGGTGTCGACCCCTTTTTAGATCCGGATGGAAATTTCAGGACAGCTTCCAGATGACGTGTTTTTCTGTTTTGTATGGTTCTGATGGCTCCTAATCTAATCTAAAGGTCCTAGTTCACCCTATACACCTATAAATAAGCACCTAAACCTAACCCTAATTTCATTACACTAATTCATGGCGCCTCCATGCTGCTCTAATCTAAATTAACCTACCCTTTCTTCCCCAACCAAAATCAAAGTAGAGATTTAGAGAAAGTTCTTCAACAATCAAATTAGAAGATTATTCAAGATCAGAATTGCTACAACAACGATTAATTCTCTCTTCTAAGAATCCTGTCGTTGTGAGTCTACGTTACTTTCACATATAATTGAATTGAAAAGTAATTGTGATAGGATTGTAAATTGGATCTAATGCATATGCCTGTAAATAAGATGAATCATATCAAGTTTTGTAATTTGTTATACTTTAGATTCATACCCAATTGCTATTATCATATGCATATCTGATCTACTTTGTTGTTATTCATTTCACATGCCCATTTATATGTTTATGCCAGTTTTGATGCTTTGGTTCTCTTCCCTTCTTCTTTTCCATTTTCTTTATGAGATTAGGCTAACTTCGAGCCTAACATATTGCATTGAGATTTACATACGAATAACGTTAGAACGATTGGGAAAAGTTTGGGAAACATGCAATAAAATGAGATTTGGCATAAATTGTTGGTGAATATGGAAAATTGGTTTAGGCATAATAGAGTATGACTTGTATACATGAGATTTGGGCATAAATTGTTAATAACTATGAAAACGGGTTTGGGCACAATTTGGCACATGAGATTATAAACATAATTTAGATTGGGAATTATGGGTGATTGGAATATATTAAAATCCAAGATTTGAAATTGGGATTTGAATCAAGAAAGTGGTAATAAACGCCTAAGACACGTGGTTAGATTCGGATTGCGGTATAAGCCTACCCGGAACTGCCCGGCATATCCAGCAACCGCAATTCGGTAATCTAATGTGAGAGGTCAAAGGCAAAAACAAGATGCGTAATAATGCAAAGACACAAGGTTAGATTCGGATTGCGGTATAAGCCTGCCCGGAACCACCCGGCAAATCTAGCAACCGCAAAATGACAATCTAATGTGGGAGGCCTTGCAAGATTACGGTTATAATGAATTAATGAACACTTAACCAAGATGAGACATGTGATTAGACATGAGGATAATAAAGGGTTTAGTGGGTAACATGGGTAGCATGTGAAACATAAGAAAAGCACTTAACCAAGATGAGACCTGTGATTAGACATGGGGATAAAAAGGAGTTAAGTGGGAATTCCTAGTGAGGACCAAGCTTAGGAGGGAAGCTTGTGTCAAGTGGGTGGATCCTTTTCAATCAGTAACCCATTTTAGTATCTATATGAGCTCGAACTAGGTCAAGGACACGCTTACTGGGGTTGATTGTAAGAGGTCAATAAAGAGTTAGCGATGGCAGTGCAAGTCCAACGGAGTCATGTGCGTGAGTGGCTTCGGTCTGGTAGGTAAGACGTTGTTGCATCGTGTAGGTATAAGCTGTTCATTTCAGTAGTATCGGAGTTTCCACCTTAGGGAGTGATACACCCTGTTGTGGGACCAGCACAGGTATCTATGAGGTTAGGGAGCCGATCGAATGGGAAGGGTAGTGGGTACAACTAGTGGTGGTAGGATCAAGTGGGGCACCTACGAAAGCAGCTAGGAGTACACGAAGCTACCATTATTATGATTAGTAGGGAGGGATCATCTCTTAATATGTAACTAGTATGTGGTTCGGTGCAGAGCATATCTTATATTGGCTAGGAGCGTGGTCGATGTTCTATCTTGCTTACCTTGTTTACCTTATCACACCTGCTTATGTTACAGTCATCTCTTATATCCAGTTTATATTCTTATCCTGTTACTTTACTGATTATATTGTTAAAGTCACTAGACTCGCTAGACTTATGTCTGACCCCTTTTTGTTTCGCCTCTTTTCTTTCTTTCCCCCCAGGTCCTCGGGGTGGGATTAGTGAAGCTTGACTTGGATCTCTTTCTTCTTGAAGTGCTTGGAAGTGTTGAAAGTAATGCTCAGCTTTATCTCTTTTTCATTATGGCTATTTGGAGTGGGATTATGGTTTTACTTTTATGTACTCTGATAATAATTTTGTTCAAGATGGATATTTGTGTACTTTGCTTTAGTATGTGGTTTTGATGTTGTAACCAAACATGTTTTGCTTTTCTGCTGCAATAAATAAATTTTGAATTTTTAAGTATCATTTTATATATCTGTCTTGTGATGTTCTGTTATGTACTCTTATAACGCTCCATGAAAGTTAATGCATTCCCTTAGTGAGTGACATTAACGGACATGGGGTGTTACACGTGGTATCAGAGCTGGAGGTTACTAGAACAGATAAAAGATTTTGAAAATCATTTTCAAAAGCATTTTTAGAAAGAAGTATTTTCAAAAACATATTTTAAAGAAGGTATTTTCAATAGAAAGGTTTATTACGAAAAACATAATCCCCAAAAGCCATATATCTTTCTTCCAATTCTGTGTTTTGAATATCTTCCTTTTTCCTTTTAGCATATCTGGGGAACCCCTTATACCCGAGAGCGTACAGATACCAAGCTGGTTTAGAAGGTATCTGGAGGCTAGGGCTACTGCCGCAGACCCAACAGACGTTCCTCCTCCCCCAACTGCAGCCGCTCCTCCTCCTCCTCCTCCCTGTGTAGATGAGATATGCAAAGACTTCCGTGCGATGGGCAAAAAACTGTTTTATGGAACTGAAACGTTTGTTGAGGCTCGGAGTTGGCACAAGGAAGTGGAGGATTTGTTTGGTATCTTTGAGATAGACGATGGAAGGAAGGTTCAACTAGCTGCTTGGTTGATGAAGGATGAAGCTTCCTTTTTGTGGGAAGTAACTAATGGAGGACATGTCGTGGAGACGTGGATGGATTTTAGACAAAGGTTCGAGTTGAAATTTCTTTCACAAGCGGAGGAGAGTTTATACATGGAGAGGTTCTTGGCTTTGAAACAAGGGAGTTTGTCTGTGAAGGAGTACGTTAACAAATTTAACCAGTTAGCAAGATTTGTTACGGAATTAGTTAATACACCACATAAGAAGGCTTTGAGATTTGCCAAGGGTCTGAATGAACCATTACACGGATTGGCTATGTCCCACATTCCAATGGGGGTTACTTTCGAGAATCTTGTTGATATGGCATTGATACATGTAGTGACCCGCAAATCCGCAATATTAGAGTTGACTATATACATCATACGTCCAACCCAAATATCACGAAAATACAAATCAATTTTTTTTAGAAGAAAAAGATAGAAGCAAAACAGAAATAACAACACAGAATCTCACATCGCAGCGGAATAAAATATAATATATCATAACTTTTTGAAATACAAAATTTCAACTGTATAACATTCACTTATCAGAGTACAACACTTACAACACAATGGAATAACACTATAACTAGATAACACTGAAGCCTCCTGCTCCAAGCTCCTTTAGATAGATCTATAAAATCCTGAACTACTTGACTGCCCGTATAAATTTAGGCACCCCAGAGTTTGGGTAGAACAAAACAAAATAAACTCCGGGTCAGTCATGGGACTGGTATGAGTAAACAGTTTAAAACAGTTTTAGAAAACTAAATGATATCTTATAAGGCCACGCCGTATAACACGGAATGGGTTTTTCCCTTATGAGAATCCAACCACTTGACTTAACTTTCAAATCCTCTTTGAAAGAAACGGTAATCTTTATATCAAAACTCTTTTGATATTATAATAATGTCT
Organism: Allium sativum; assembly: GCA_030737875.1. Lineage (NCBI taxonomy): Eukaryota > Viridiplantae > Streptophyta > Magnoliopsida > Asparagales > Amaryllidaceae > Allium > Allium sativum. The sequence continues at coordinate 887,981,551 of CM060916.1, read as the reverse complement.
AAATCAAGTAAATAACAATCTAGTGGAACATTTGCATCTCACGTTCCACATATATAATATACAATCATAAACCGCGGGCACTTATTGGATATTGGATTCTGGCTATGACAAGGTATGGAACCACCTGCCGCTGGTATATCTCTAGAGGAGAATACACCGAGTTCAACAAGAACATCTTGCAACTCAGCCACACATGACCGACCACTCATTTTGCTTGAGTGTATCGAATGTATATCACCAACGGTTGGGTTCAGCAACCGTTTCCCGAATGGGACAGCATCGACAATAGATTTTTAGAAGTAAATGAAATTCTAGATTAGGTGATTATACACCCTAATAGGTGCGACCTACATAGCCATGCTGCCTGCCCGATTTTTGTGATTTCCCGATTGTTGAGGCCAGAGGCTACGATTTCTTTTCATTCGTTGATAACACGATCACTTTGAATGCCACATTATCAGATTTGTTAATCACTAATTGATTTGCACAAGTATTCTGGATGTTATGCTAAGGGAATAAATCCGTTGCAACCATATATATTTATACAGACCAACCCATGCGATCATTGGAAATACTTTGTCAGACATTCGTCCATTTACATTCGTTGATAACACGATCACTTTGAATGCCACATTATCAGATCTGTTAATCACTAATTGATTTGCACAAGTATTCTGGATGTTATGCTAAGGGAATAAATCCGTTGCAACCATATATATTTATACAGACCAACCCATGCGATCATTGGAAATACTTTGTCAGACATTCGTCCATTTACGTTCGTTCTGGGATTGAACGAAACCGAAGGCACTATTCAGTACATCCATTCTAGGCAATCTCTACCTAGGACTTATACAACATCCCTTGCACTTTACTCCATCTTCAATTTTCTTTGGCATATATGATTCGCAACGCTTATGCCAATACGGAGTGGTTCTTTGGATAAGAATCCAACCGGTCTCTCATATTGACAACGATGGTCAAATACTTCGATAGTCTGTGATTTAACTATCGAATAAAAATAAGTGTTTCGGTAGTCGATGATTTAACTATCGAAGAAAACAAGTGTTCATTCAACATATCAAACAAATCACTGGGCTCTTTAATTAATATTTCATTAATTAAATCTCTTCTCCATTTCCTTTTCAATATTTGTTAACCAAATATTTTCAATAACCATATTGGCCTTTTACGCTATTTGGAAAACATTTCCGAATATCGCCTTCCTTTATTTTCTTAAACTTAGAAAATATATGCTAGTTATAATCGGAAAATATTCCAATTACTTATCTCTTTTCCGATCTCGTTTATTTCTATACTTAGGAAATATTTATTATTCTATTTCCAAGTTTACACTTATTTGGGTTAAAACGGATGTTGTGTAAAACATCGTTACGACAACCCAAATACTATATTCAACTAACTCTTATCCAACATTGATCTTCGAGCCTGATATCTTATTATTTATTTGTTAATAATGAAATCAATCAAGTTGGGGTATAACTACCTCTCAGACCTTAACTGAATAACATTCATAACGTCAAAACAGACAAGACTACTTACCCGAATAAATCAATACCATACAAACCAATTATTCACTTTTAAACATGTATACACTTTCTCTTTCTATTCTTACGAGATTTTATTCCTAGTCTTCCTTTTTTATTATACTATTCTATTTTTAAGTTCGTTTTCTTATCGACTTCTATATATATTGATATATAGATTCTAGTTATCAAACTTCTTAAAAATATTCTAACTCCTTAAATTTCCATAAAAATTCGCCATAACCTCCTTTGTGCCAGGAGCATCGGGATATTTCAAATAGCCTCCCATGGCCCTCACCAATCCAAAAGAAAAAGCCAAGCGGCTTGCCGATACGGCGCATAAAATCTCATATATGAATTAAATACGTACCTTTTTGTCGAGCATTCTATTTATTTACCTTCATTAACCTTATCCCATACCTGTCTCCTGTATATTTATACCTGTCCAATTTAATTCAACTATACCCGATCGTTTAACTCAATTCGTTAATTAATTTGTTAATTAACTCTTTAGTCTATTTCACTTTTATATTTGAACATGACATGTTCAAATATATTTTAACTTGCTTATTAACTAATTTGAATTCAAATTTCAAATTTAAGTTCTATATTCGATTTCGAATATACATTTACAAATCCAATTCACCTTTTAAAGTTCAACTTCAAATTCAAAACTCGATTAACTAATTCCTCTTCGACTTAGTTAATTCTATTCAATAATCAAAATATGATTATTGTTTCAAAAATCATTTCTTTTACTTCACTTGAGTTCACACTTATTTTATAACTCAAGTCTAGATTTTTCAAATGGAAATTCAGATTTTTATTTGTTTAAAAATCCCTATATTTATATAAATAAACCCTTATGGATTTTAAACGATTTTGGCGCTGCATTTTTAGAAATTTGATTTTGACATATCTCAAAATATATTCGACGAAATCCAGATTTTTCTCTTCTATTAGAAAACTATTATCTAACTGGTCCTGACGGTTCTTGTTTCAAAGAATTCCGACTTAATTTGACTTCTATATACTTAATTGAAGTTCGAATCGCCAACTTACGAACTACCGCGCTGCGGCGAGTTCGTTTTAATTATATTTATATATATAAACTTTTAAACTTCGTTTAAAATAAATTCAACTCCATTCTGATATATTTTTAATATATATCAAATCCATTTTTCCAATTTAACATAATATTTCCGCTCTTCTAAAATTGTCGATTTTCCCTACTCGGAAATAAATTTATTTTTCCTTCGATCTTCTATTTTAAATTCCATTTGAATTTCTATATTCAAATTCTATTTCAAATCCCTTATTCAAATTCTATTTGAATTTCTCTTATTCAAATTCTATACTCACATTTCGTTTAAATTTCTATATTCAATTTCTATTTGAAAATTCTATTTCTAAATTCCTATTTGAATCCTGTACTCAAATTCCAATTCAACTCTATTTGAATTCTATATTTAAACTCCATTTCAATTCTATTTGAATTCCTATATTTAAACTCCATTTAACTTCTATTTTCAAATTCTATAGTTAAACTCCATTTGAATTCTATTTTCAAATTCTATAGTTAAACTCCATTTGAATTCTATTTTCAAATTCCATAGTTAAACTCCATTTAAATTACTATATTCAAATCTATTTCCAATCCTATATTCAAATTCCATTTTAACTATATTTGAATTCTATATTCAAATTCCCATTTCAACTCTATATTGAATTCTATATTCAAATTCCCATTTCAACTCTATATTGAATTCTATATTCAAATTCCCATTTCAATTCTATATTGAATTCTATATTCAAAGTCTATTTCAAATTCTATTTTGAAATTCTATTTTGAAATTCTATTTCAAGTTCTATTTAAATTTTCTATATTCATTCTTAACCAAGTCTCGATTTCAATTTCTTTTGAAATCGATATTTCTACTTTTGAAAAATAGATTTCCCTTTTCAATTTCACACTTGTATTTTTATTTCTGAATTATCCAATGATAATTCTTTTCACTTCATTTATAAACTTCGTTTATAAAAGAACTATTTATAAACTTCGTTTATAAAGGAACCACTTGTTTTTATTTTTCAAAACAAGTTTATATTTCAAATCTATTTAAAAATTCAAATTCTATTTTAGAAAAATAGAATTTCCCTTTTAAATCTCAAATACCACTTTCAGGGTATTTTTATAAATTAACACTTAGGCCCAGTGATATTTAAACACCAAACAACCAATTATTTATTTCAGGTTTTCTAACACATCATATATGACAGTATATATGCAAATAAATAAACAAACAGATAATATACTTTTGAGGAATCCAGTTGGATCCCTCCAACCTGTTTTCCTGCATCCACAGACGTTAGTCAACATAGTAATACCCATCCTGCTTCGAGGCAGGATATCGCGGTATGAAGGTCATCCACTAATATATATTTGTGGGGCGCATAGGGAAATCATCCACTATGAAACTGCGGGCATCCGCTAATGAGACTGCGGGAATCCAACCAATCATCAACCCAATATATATATATATATATAATAGTCAACCCTAAATAACTAATATATTTAAAGCAACCAGAAAAAAATCCAAATAAGAAACAACCATTATTTTTAATGACATAAAAATAATTCTAATTAAGGTGAGTGAGATTTACTCACAGTAATTTTATTTGCAAACCATTCCAGATTCTTTCCACATTTAAACTGGTTGTTCAGATAGAAAATGCAAAATCCTGCTAACTCCAAACCGGTTTAAAATAATGTCCGCATAGCTTTCATTCATACGAATCCCATGTTTCACTTTGCTTGAATCTAATAACGTATTATATATATAACTGTTAATAGTTTGAGGTAAATTAAATTCATTAACTGAAATAAATTACTAATTCCATACCTTAATCTAGTGTTACTTCCTTCTTCCTGGTTCACTACTTCAAACCTGCTACAGTAAAGGAATTCAACCCACACAACCCTCCTCTTAAAAGTACAAGCTAACAACATCACGCTGGTCACCATTAATCACCGAACTATCCATCACCAAGGGTTGTGACCTACTACTCCCCTTCACACTTCGAATTTCAAACAACAAGCTTTAGCTTTACGTTATTCAATTTCCGATCCTCCCAATCTCAACTCAGGTCATTACCAATACCATTCAGTTCACCCAAAAATCCCGACCTTCCCTGCTACAGCAGCTCCCGCCTCCACTGTGTCTTCCGAAAGTCAGCGCTTCCACCAACAGCCTCACCCTTCATTGATGTCTTAGTACTCAAGAACTCCAAGTCATTGACCTTAAACCCTCCTTAACATCGCACTCAGATCCATTAACACCCCTACCATCTCACTAGCACCGTGAGACCAAACGTTCCTTAATCGGACCCTAGATTCCGTTGTAGCCAACATCGAGTTCCACAACTGTCGTCGCACCTCATACAGTCTTCCCCAAATCAACGATCTCTCATACTCGAGCTTCAGGGAACCACGGTTTCCCTCACGCAATGGATTTTTACTTCCAAATTGTTCGAATAGAAAAGGGTCGACTTCGGTTTATTTAATTTACTGGAGAGCGGCTATTTCTGATTTTTTTAGAGAAGGGGCTCGCGGCATTTAATTTCATTGAATTTGTATAGGAGGAGTTTGGCCATTTCGGGCTGAAGCTTTGATTTATGGATTCTTAAAGAGGAGCGTGGCCTTCTTTTTTTCCAATCCGAGGATGCGGTTTTAAATTGAATAGTAAGACCTATTTTTTTCGCCTTGTTGCTTTGTTTCTGGCCACAAAGCGAGGATATTTTATTTTATTTAAATTTGTTTTTCTTAGATCCGGTATCCTCTAATAAAAATACCTCATAATTCCGAACTCCTTTCTGAACCCAACAAGGGTCGTTCCTAGGGTTATAACACTATTCTGAACACACTGGGATAGGTCATGAAGTCCAATTCGATCATATGGTGAAGATATTATTTTAAATCGATATAAAATAAATTCAACACAATTTATTCTGCAAAAATAAATTAATATTATTATTCGAATTCAAAAAGAAGTCTGAACTGTATTTAATTCAGTTGTAAATCTTGAACTGAATTATTTTTCGTATTACGATGGTTTAATATATAAGATATTAAATCAAAATTGATTATTAAATTAATAACTTAATATAAAAATTCACTTATATTATCAAATCAATATTTAAATTAAATATTAAAAATTCAAAATTAACCCATAAGAATCCGGGTCATTACAATACATGAAGAGGAGAAAGGTGTTAATGCACAGGATGAGAAAGGGGATCCAAAGAAGGCACAACAACAACAAAAGAAAGGCGGCAATGATAACAAGGGTTTAGATAAATGGAAGTGTCACAATTGTGGAATACCTAGCCATTTTAAGAAGGACTATAGGAAGAAGAAGAAGACGGGTTGCTTCCAATGTGGTGAGGCAGGACATATGATTAAAGACTACCCAAGGAGGCAAGGACAAGGACAGAGGACAGGATCTACATCTGGAGGGCAGGTTCATGCTCTGATGGCACCTAGACAAGAGAGAGGTAGAAACATTTCTGTTGAAAGTTTGATTTTCCTTTTCAATCATCCTGTACGTACTTTGTTTGATTCTAACGCTTCACATTCATTTATATCTGCTTCTGTTGTTGAGTATCTGCACCTAGATACTAGTTTATGAGTGGATCCCGTTGTTGTCTCAAATCCTATTGGGGGTACAGAACATCTGTCTATGTTATGTCGGGATTTGAGAATATCTATGTATGGCGTTGAGTTCGAATGCAATGCTTATTTGCTTGGTTTCACGAGCTATGGGTTGATTCTAGGAATGGATTAGCTAGCCAAGTATGGTGCCATTCTCGACTATGAAAAGAGGGTAGTTAGACTGTTGACTAGTTTGGGGAATACTCTCGATATCTCATGCGACCCTAAGGGTTCGGTTATGCTTAGCTACCTAGAATCTCTTGACACATCTATTAATGATTTGCAGTCTGTTCGAGTAGTCCGTGAGTATGCAGATGTCTTTGAGGAGGTTATGGGCTTACCTCCAAAATGCGAGATAGATTTTCATATACACTTAGTGGACAATGCAAAGCCAGTTGCATTGCCTGTGCGCCACATGGCTCCAATAGAAAGGAGGGAGCTTAGTAAACAAGTGAAAGAGTTGCTTGAGAAAGTGTTCATAAGAAGAAGTATCTTGGAGTGGGGTGCTCCTGTCGTTTTTGGTACAATGGCTGATGGTTCGCTTAGATTGTGCGTGGACTATAGGGACCTGAATAAGCTCATGAAGAAGAACAGACACCCATTGCCGAGGATAGATGATTTGTTCGATCAGTTGATTGGTGCTTCGGTTTTCTCGCAGTTAGACTTAGCTACAGGATTTCATCAGTTGAGGGTAGCTGAGGATAATATAGATAAGACTTCTTTTAGGATTCCCAACGGTTTCGTCGAATGGCTCGTCATGCATTTTGGTTTGACGAATGCACTCGCCTATTTCGTAGACTTGATGAGTAGGGTGTTTAGGGAGTTTCTAAACAAGTTCGTGGTGGTCTTTGTGGATGATATCTTGATATTCTCTAGAAGCGAGGAAGAACATGCCCTACATCTTAGGGAAGTCTTAGAGACCCTTCGAGCATATCAACTCAAAGCTAAGTTCCCCAAATGTCATTTTTGGAGAAAGGGAGTGAGGTTCTTAGGGAACGTGGTCTCCAAGGAAGGGATAGCAGTGGATCTCGCGAAGGTGGTAGCAATCCAAGATTGGAAGATTCCTAGGAATGCAACGGAAGTAAGAAGTTTTCTTGGTTTGGCGGGCTATTACAGAAAGTTCATTAAGGACTTTGCAAAGATATCAGCCCCACTTACATGGTTGACGAAAAAGCGTTTGACCTTTTCTTGGGATGTTGACTGTGACAATGCTTTCCAACGTTTGAAGAGGGCATTGATGACAACTCCAATTTTAGTTTTGCCGGATGGGAGTAAACCGTTCACAGTGTATATCGATGCTTGCGGGACAGGGTTTGGTGCAGTTTTGATGCAAGAGTGATATGCTATGGTGGAAGGCAGTTAAATGTCCATGAGAAGAATTACCCTACCCACGACTTAGAGTTAGCTTCCATAGTTTTTGCGCTTAAGTCTTGACGTCACTATTTGCTTGGAGAGAGGTTCGAGTTGTATACAGACCATAAGTCACTAAAATACTTGTTCTCTCAAAAATATCTAAACTTAAGGCAACAGAGATGGATGGAGTTCTTAGCATCCTACGATTTTGAGATTGCATATACCCCTGGCAAAGGGTAACATTGTAGCTGACGCCGTGAGTAGAAAGAGGTATACTTTGAGTCCTTTGTTTGTCGAGCGACAGAGTTTATAGTATATATCTACTTTTGACTTTAGACCCTCTATCAATTATATACCCGGTTTGTTGGCATCGTTAGAGGTACGACCTACGCTTTTGGGACAGATAGGAGCGGCACAGCGAGATGATCCACAGTTGATAGAGATAGTAGACAAGCTCATAAGAGGGGAATCTTCGAGCCATCTTAGTAGGTATACTATAGATGACAAAGGTTGGTTGCGTAGAGATGGGAGACTTTGCGTATCACGAGATGAGGGTTTGAGGAGGACAATCCTTGAAGAAGCACATCATTCTAAGATGACCATACATCCCGGTAGTGACAAGATGTATAAGGACATGAAGCGAGTTTTCTTTTGGGCCGGAATGAAGAAGGATGTGGCTGAGTTCATTTCTAGATGCTTAGTGTGCCAACAAGTCAAGGCTGAGAAAAAGAAGCCTGGTGGTTTTCTTCACCCTTTAGAGGTTCCATAGTGGAAATAGGAAAGTGTTTCCATGGATTTCATCGACGGATTGCCGAGGTCAAGGAAGGGTAGTACGGGGATTTAGGTAGTAGTAGATAGACTTACCAAGTGCGCCCATTTCATTCCCGTTAAGAGTAAAAGAACAGCGACATGGTTAGCATCTATTTATCTCCGAGAGATAGTTCGTCTACACGGTATACCATCTAGTATCATAAGCGATCGAGATCCCATTTTCACTAGTGAGTTTTGGAAGAGCTTGCAAGGGGCGGTAGGAATGCTATTGTGTTTGAGCACCGCTTATCACCCTCTGATGGACGGCCAAACAGAAAGAGTGAATCGAATTCTAGAAGATCTTTTGAGATTATGCATCTTGGACTTTGGAGGGACATAGGAGGAACATCTTCCACTAGTAGAGTTCGCCTACAACAACAGCTATCTAACTAGTATTGGCATGGCACCTTTTGAAGCTCTATATGGACGACCTTGCCGATCACCTAATTGTTGGTGGGAGTCTACGGATAAGATTTTTCTTGGGCCCGAGATGGTTAGGGAAACTTCGGAGAAGATAGACCTGATTCGAAGACGCATGAAGACGGCACAAGACCGGCAAAAGTCATACGCTAATAAGAGACGAACCGATCTTGAATTCGATGTTGGAGACATGGTTTTTATTAAAGTGTCAACATTGAGGAATGTAGTTCGTTTTGGATCTGTAGGGAAATTGGCACCAAGGTTCGTAGGGTCATTCCCCATTACAGAAAGAATTGGATAGATGGCCTACAGAGTGAAGTTGCCTGAGAAGCTTAGTGGTATTCATGACGTACGCATTTGAGGAAGTGTTTACACGATACCGCGGAAGTAGTAGAGCCGAGCATGCTTAGAGAAGCGGAAGTAGAGCGAGATGCCACGGTTAGACGAGTTCCTACATGCATCCTTGGATCAGAGGTCAAGAAATTACGCAACCGAGAGGTTAAGTTGGTTGACAATCAAGGAGACGCGACTTGGGAGACTGAAGAGAAGATACACGCGTCGTACCCTTTCCTTTTTGAGGGTATGTTCTTAACTTCTACCTCTTTGTTTATACTTGTTCTATCGTTTAGTGTATCCTCTCAATTATATCTTCGGCCTTTAGGTAGAAGATTCTATAGTTGTAAACATGTGTTTGAGACATGTTATGTTTGGTGGATGCAAGTGGATGTAAGTGTTTGCAAGTGGTTGCTTGTGGATGCATTTACACACACATAAGGCACTAGATCGGCTCAATCACTTTCATATTGCATATGAATGAGTGTGCATATTTAAATTAATGGATGTATATTAAATGTGTTATCATATGGATACTGCAATTGAATGAATGGTTGTGCACTCATATAGAAATGATATGTATCAATAGGATTCTTTTGCATGCATAATGGACATATGGCACTATCATGATTGCATAAAGGAGGTCGACTGAATCTGTGACGACCCCAACTTCCATGGTACAAAAGTAAGGATAATCATAGTAGCATAACATAATTAAAACAATAACAGATCTCAGATAATAGCCTAACATATAAATCATTGCAGCGGAAATGGAAATGTCATCACAATATAACATCACATACATCAGAGTATGCAGTACATGATACACTTAGCAAAATAGATGTCTAAAACAAGGAAAGAAATAAAGTCTCAATCTCTGTAATGGCGCGGAATTTTCGACCCAGAAAATCAACATAAATACACTGTCAATTTCTCGAGCATCGAAAATACCAGTACATTAATAGAAGAATTTAGAGGGTGAGAAAGAAAAGATAGAACTAATAGAATAGAAGAAGAAGAAGATCACAACTGAACAGAATCAGAGTAACACGAAACTCGCAGCGGAACAAAATAAGATGTATTATATAACATAACTTTGAATACAAAACTGTATTGTATATACATACCATTATCAGAGTACAATACATCATCTCACAGCGGAAATAACTCTACATAACTAATGGTGAAGCTTCCTGCTTTTGAGCTCCTCCAAGTGAATCTGCAAAGCCTGAAACACTTGACTGCCCGTACAAATTTGGGCACCCAAGAGTTTAGGGAAAACAAACAAAATAAACTCTGGGTCAGTCATGGGACTGGTGTGAGTAAATTCCAACCATACTGTTTTACTTTGAAAATCCTTTTCAAAACAAGAAGATAATAGTAAGACCAGCCCACACATAAACATGGACGGTTTTTACCTTACTATAACCCGAAATATTCTTGATATCAAAACCCAGTGATATTATGATAATGTCTAACCAAATAATTATACAAGTAGTAGAACGCTTGCATCTCACGCTCCACATATATATAGTATAAAATCATAAACCGCAGGGCGCTTATCGGAGAATGGTTTTCAACAGACAAGGTATGGGAGCACCTTCTGAATAGTGTACTCTAGAGGGGATACACTCAGGGTTCAACAAGAACGTCTTGCAACCCGGCCACACATGACCGCTCACTCATTTAGCTTGAGTGTCGCGAATATATTGCCACCACGGTTGTAGGCCATCCAACCATCATCCGAAGATACAGAATCGAAAAGAAGTATAAATATGAATTTTCTCTAGATCGGTGACAATATACCCTGCTTGGGGATGACCCAACTAGCCATGCTGCCTAGCCCAACTTCTGTCATTCCTGGTTGTGAGGCTAGAGGCTACGTATATCTTTAGAACATCTGATCACCATTCACTCTGAATGTCACATCGTCAAATCCGTAATCACATATTGATTACACAAATGCACACTGGGTGTAGAATAAAGAGAAGTTACCTTCTCCCCACCAACTTGGTATATTCGTAAAATCAACGGCATGACCGTTGGAAATACTCTGTCAGACACTCGTCCATACAAGTTGTCCTGGGACTGGACAAACAAAAACATACCATTCTATAACTGGACGATCCTTGCATTTAACTCCGTCTTCAATTATCTTCAGCATATCTCATTCGCAACAATTATGCCTATACGGAGTGGTTTTCGGGTAATAACCCAACCGGTCTCTCCGTATTGACAACGATGGTCAAAACACTTCGATAGTCGGTTATTTAACTATCGGAGTTAAAACAAACATCCATTCACAAACACTGGCCCTTTTATTTAATACTAACTTTCTAGTTTCCCATATTTCTATAAACTCTTCCTTACTTCCCTTCATTTCTACTCTATTAGTTCCTCGTTATAAATCGGTAAGTGAATAAATTTCTAAGTATCAACCCCGAAGGCCGAAACCAACATCAGATTGACGCCTCGAAAGTTACTCAACTCAACCAACATACAACGGGTTCTAATTTCTTTAAAACTATATCACCTTCCTTATCATGCTCAGTATATCTTTTTAAAACATTATAACTTATCGACTTACTTTAAAACCGTTATATTTTAACTAATGCTGCTATCCTTTCCTTTATAACTAATACAATACGCTACTATATTCTCTTTTATAACTACTGCAATACGCTGTTGTATTCTCTTTTATAACTACTGCAATACGCTGTTATATTCTCTTTTATAACTACTGCAATACGCTGCCATATTCACATTTCATTTGATAAACTCTGTTTCTAAGTCAGGTTCTTATTAAATCAATATCAAGTTTATAACTAATTACTGATTACATATCCTATTATAATTTGTTGGTTTAAAACTAAATATTAACTAGCCTATCAGATTATAATTCCTAATAATGTTATTTAGGTTCAGGTCGTATATATAAATACTATACAACAAATAGTACATACAAATATTGAGGAATCCGGTCGGATTCTTCCAACCGGTTTCCGCATCCACAGATGTCAGTCAACACAATTTACACTAACTTTATACTAGGCGATATTCTAATCGATGGGATCAGTGTCCAACCGATGATGTGTACATATGTAACGGTACATAATATTCAACCAAATTAATTGTAACCTACCTAATCGACCATCACACAACATTCAAACAATATTAAAATATTTTAAAATAGATCAGAATTAGTGATTTTACTCACCTTCGCGCGAAACCGTTAAACAACGATTTGCGTCAGTCGATTTGATCCGAAAATTTATTCTGCCAAAATTTAACGGTTCCCAACTTTGAACAACGTGCACTAATGTGTATGCGAACGCCATCTTCTCCAGTCCCCTTTTTCTTTTCGTTTTACGTGTATACAGACCTCTGCTCCCCTCCTGTTTCTTCATACCGCCACATACACTACTCCACTTTATCCTTTCATGCGTCTGTTTCACTTGGAAACAACTCAGCGCACGTGCTCCACAAAAATGACTTCAGCATTCTCGTCACATATTGGATCAAAACGCACCCTTACTTCCCATGAACTCACGTTAAAAACTTCTGCTGTCCACTGTGAATGCCCATGCACCCATACTCTTCTTCATATGCAAAACGTGACCCCCTCAGCATCCATTACTTGTACACGCATGTTCCACATATCACCGAAATAAATCTACAAACTCCACCAATCTTGACAGTACACTAACCGCCTCCCCCCCCTCCATGCCGCCGGTCTCCCCGTCATCGTCAGTGGAAACCCTCCGAAACTGCACCCTGAACGGAAACTGGCCGCCAAGACCTCGCTTCCGTCGAACCCAATATTTCAAGAGGAGGTGTTTTGTTTTATTTTTTCATTTCAGATCTGTTTGCAGAGTATTTATAGAAGACGGTTCCTTCATGGTAAAGGAATAGGGCGTGTCGTGTACAGTCTTCTACTACTTAGGTTTGCATGTGTACTGATGGACGTGGCGTGAAGCGTTAGGTTGTAGGATACTAGCTGCTATTTGGCTTGTGAGGTGAAAGGGTAAGGTAGACGTTGAAAGAGCTGTACTATAACTTAATCAGGAAGGAAAACAATTATATATATATTTCTTTGAATTTCTTAATTGCGAAGTGATAGGTACAACTTGATTTTTCAATACAAAAGTCTATAGGGAATGGTTTTTCTTTAATAGCATGAGTTTCCGAACCAATAGGATAGCCTTTCTTAGGCTTTGACACAAACGTGGGTTCCATGCAAGAAACCGGGTGGTGCTATGAACATGTGTCGTCTTCAACAAGAGGAAAAAGATGTCTCTTTTTAGAGTTTGATTTTGTTTATTTTCAAAGTCGGTTTGTATGTTGGCACGGATGAGTTTTACATAAGCATTTTTATGAAATAGTTGTGTGTGTTCATATCCGAGCCGCTACGGACAGAAATGAGATTACAGTCGTGTCCAGCTAGGTGTCACGATCCCAGAAATATAATAATACCGGTAGTTTGACTTATTCTGTGAAATCCCGAAATACCGATACAGGGTGCACAATACTTCAAATAAAAAGTTCCATATTTAATTAATTAAAAATTATAGTAAAATTCTAAAAATTAAATTATCGCTGCGCCTCAAAAGAACCTTGTCCTGATTTGCAGCCGATATCAAGTTATATTCAAATAACTGTGACGGTCGATATACGATTTTACAGCGACTTTCTGAATATTTGATTTGGACATATCTTGTAATATATTCGACGGAATCTCGATTTTTCACTTCCGAATTCAATATTTAAACTGATTCAAATATTCAAATATAAACTGACAAAAATGCGGGACGTTACAGTCCTTCCCCCTTAAAATAATTTCGTCCTCGAAATTGCTAAGATAGGGAAAATGCTACAATCTCGATTATAAACAGGTTAAAATATTTTTGGTTTACTTCATAATTTCAGTTCCAACTGAACTGATTAATTCCAATTTAAAATATTAATTCCTTCTTATTTCGAATATTTCAAAATTCTAAAAATTTTCTAATGGCTAAAATTTTCGAAGAATTTCGCCAGTATCTCCTTTCCCCGGCTCACTCGGTATAACTACAACTTCGCCTCTTTGGGCCTTCTCCCATTTCAAAAGAAAATCAAATAGCCAAACGGCTTGCCAAACAGACTCATAAATCCCATATTCAAATATAAACTCGTACCCTTTCGTCGGGTCATTCATCATCTTTATCTCTTCAATTTGATACCCTTCAACATATATAAGTGCATTTCCAATTTATCTCCAATCAACTTATCTTCAGATCCAGTCATTTGCTTATATCCAATTCGAATTCCATCTCAACTTCCCATTTTAAACTCCATATCACATTCTAACTTAATAATCCAATTCCATTCCGGATTACCCCTTATCTAATCCAATTTTTATTCAACTCAGATTAAGTTAAACTCTAAATTATTTATTCATTTTTACTATTTAATTTATTTCACTTCATATGTTAAATTTCTATTTCAGAATTCAAATTCCTGGGATCATACATCATAATAGCAAATTCAAAACATTTGAATTTCCAACAACTTGTTTCAAAACAAAATCTTTGGTAGTAATCCGTCACTTAGCAACTCGAAAATGAACACCGATAATGGTCGACTTCATCATCAGAATTTATTTTCCAGCGATCAAAGTGAGTTCAATACTATATCACTTTCAAAACGCATACTTTCAAACATTTTCATTTGAAAATCACTTCAAAACATCTTTTCACAATGTTTAGAAAACATTTCTAAATCCTCCCAGGATCTTAAAATTTCCATATATTTAATCCAGAATTCATTTCCAACATCCTTCCAAGTTTCCAGAGTTTTTATTTCAATTCTGGTTTTAAGCTCAGATTTAATTCATCTGATTCTAGATATTATACTTATATAATATTTTCAATTGGTTATTTATATAACCAACTCTACTATAAGTCTTATTTGATCATAATAATGATCACACATCCAATATATTTTCTAATATCAAGTTATATACTTCTTTTTGTATCAAAATATATTTTGGGTAAATTATTTCATTTCCCCAGCTTTCAAAACAATACTATGTCGAATTTCTCTATCCAAGCGTTTATAAATCCCCATCGACCTCATCAGCTAAACGGGTCGACCTGAAATTTATATACCACTCACCAGATCAATCAACACAATATAAAACGGTTTTTATATTGATTTACAAATACGCGCTCATATATTTATACACTCATACTCAATCTAGAGTATTACTAACTCCATCTCTATTGAGTTACGCCACAGAGCCAAGGTAATCACTTATCCTTATGCTCTGATACCAACTGTAATGGCGCGGAATTTTCGACCCAGAAAATCAACATAAATACACTGTCAATTTCTCGAGCATCGAAAATACCAGTACATTAATAGAAGAATTTAGAGGGTGAGAAAGAAAAGATAGAACTAATAGAATAGAAGAAGAAGAAGATCACAACTGAACAGAATCAGAGTAACACGAAACTCGCAGCGGAACAAAATAAGATGTATTATATAACATAACTTTGAATACAAAACTGTATTGTATATACATACCATTATCAGAGTACAATAGATCATCTCACAGCGGAAATAACTCTACATAACTAATGGTGAAGCTTCCTGCTTTTGAGCTCCTCCAAGTGAATCTGCAAAGCCTGAAACACTTGACTGCCCGTACAAATTTGGGCACCCAAGAGTTTAGGGAAAACAAACAAAATAAACTCTGGGTCAGTCATGGGACTGGTGTGAGTAAATTCCAACCATACTGTTTTACTTTGAAAATCCTTTTCAAAACAAGAAGATAATAGTAAGACCAGCCCACACATAAACATGGACGGTTTTTACCTTACTATAACCCGAAATATTCTTGATATCAAAACCCAGTGATATTATGATAATGTCTAACCAAATAATTATACAAGTAGTAGAACGCTTGCATCTCACGCTCCACATATATATAGTATAAAATCATAAACCGCAGGGCGCTTATCGGAGAATGGTTTTCAACAGACAAGGTATGGGAGCACCTTCTGAATAGTGTACTCTAGAGGGGATACACTCAGGGTTCAACAAGAACGTCTTGCAACCCGGCCACACATGACCGCTCACTCATTTAGCTTGAGTGTCGCGAATATATTGCCACCACGGTTGTAGGCCATCCAACCATCATCCGAAGATACAGAATCGAAAAGAAGTATAAATATGAATTTTCTCTAGATCGGTGACAATATACCCTGCTTGGGGATGACCCAACTAGCCATGCTGCCTAGCCCAACTTCTGTCATTCCTGGTTGTGAGGCTAGAGGCTACGTATATCTTTAGAACATCTGATCACCATTCACTCTGAATGTCACATCGTCAAATCCGTAATCACATATTGATTACACAAATGCACACTGGGTGTAGAATAAAGAGAAGTTACCTTCTCCCCACCAACTTGGTATATTCGTAAAATCAACGGCATGACCGTTGGAAATACTCTGTCAGACACTCGTCCATACAAGTTGTCCTGGGACTGGACAAACAAAAACATACCATTCTATAACTGGACGATCCTTGCATTTAACTCCGTCTTCAATTATCTTCAGCATATCTCATTCGCAACAATTATGCCTATACGGAGTGGTTTTCGGGTAATAACCCAACCGGTCTCTCCGTATTGACAACGATGGTCAAAACACTTCGATAGTCGGTTATTTAACTATCGGAGTTAAAACAAACATCCATTCACAAACACTGGCCCTTTTATTTAATACTAACTTTCTAGTTTCCCATATTTCTATAAACTCTTCCTTACTTCCCTTCATTTCTACTCTATTAGTTCCTCGTTATAAATCGGTAAGTGAATAAATTTCTAAGTATCAACCCCGAAGGCCGAAACCAACATCAGATTGACGCCTCGAAAGTTACTCAACTCAACCAACGTACAACGGGTTCTAATTTCTTTAAAACTATATCACCTTCCTTATCATGCTCAGTATATCTTTTTAAAACATTATAACTTATCGACTTACTTTAAAACCGTTATATTTTAACTAATGCTGCTATCCTTTCCTTTATAACTAATACAATACGCTACTATATTCTCTTTTATAACTACTGCAATACGCTGTTGTATTCTCTTTTATAACTACTGCAATACGCTGTTATATTCTCTTTTATAACTACTGCAATACGCTGCCATATTCACATTTCATTTGATAAACTCTGTTTCTAAGTCAGGTTCTTATTAAATCAATATCAAGTTTATAACTAATTACTGATTACATATCCTATTATAATTTGTTGGTTTAAAACTAAATATTAACTAGCCTATCAGATTATAATTCCTAAAAATGTTATTTAGGTTCAGGTCGTATATATAAATACTATACAACAAATAGTACATACAAATATTGAGGAATCCGGTCAGATTCTTCCAACCGGTTTCCGCATCCACAGATGTCAGTCAACACAATTTACACTAACTCTATACTAGGCGATATTCTAATCGATGGGATCAGTGTCCAACCGATGATGTGTACATATGTAACGGTACATAATATTCAACCAAATTAATTGTAACCTACCTAATCGACCATCACACAACATTCAAACAATATTAAAATATTTTAAAATAGATCAGAATTAGTGATTTTACTCACCTTCGCGCGAAACCGTTAAACAACGATTTGCGTCAGTCGATTTGATCCGGAAATTTATTCTGCCAAAATTTAACGGTTCCCAACTTTGAACAACGTGCACTAATGTGTATGCGAACGCCATCTTCTCCAGTCCCCTTTTTCTTTTCGTTTTACGTGTATACAGACCTCTGCTCCCCTCCTGTTTCTTCATACCGCCACATACACTACTCCACTTTATCCTTTCATGCGTCTGTTTCACTTGGAAACAACTCAGCGCACGTGCTCCACAAAAATGACTTCAGCATTCTCGTCACATATTGGATCAAAACGCACCCTTACTTCCCATGAACTCACGTTAAAAACTTCTGCTGTCCACTGTGAATGCCCATGCACCCATACTCTTCTTCATATGCAAAACGTGACCCCCTCAGCATCCATTACTTGTACACGCATGTTCCACATATCACCGAAATAAATCTACAAACTCCACCAATCTTGACAGTACACTAACCGCCTCCCCCCCTCCATGCCGCCGGTCTCCCCGTCATCGTCAGTGGAAACCCTCCGAAACTGCACCCCGAACGGAAACTGGCCGCCAAGACCTCGCTTCCGTCGAACCCAATATTTCAAGAGGAGGTGTTTTGTTTTATTTTTTCATTTCAGATCTGTTTGCAGAGTATTTATAGAAGACGGTTCCTTCATGGTAAAGGAATAGGGCGTGTCGTGTACAGTCTTCTACTACTTAGGTTTGCATGTGTACTGATGGACGTGGCGTGAAGCGTTAGGTTGTAGGATACTAGCTGCTATTTGGCTTGTGAGGTGAAAGGGTAAGGTAGACGTTGAAAGAGCTGTACTATAACTTAATCAGGAAGGAAAACAATTATATATATATTTCTTTGAATTTCTTAATTGCGAAGTGATAGGTACAACTTGATTTTTCAATACAAAAGTCTATAGGGAATGGTTTTTCTTTAATAGCATGAGTTTCCGAACCAATAGGATAGCCTTTCTTAGGCTTTGACACAAACGTGGGTTCCATGCAAGAAACCGGGTGGTGCTATGAACATGTGTCGTCTTCAACAAGAGGAAAAAGATGTCTCTTTTTAGAGTTTGATTTTGTTTATTTTCAAAGTCGGTTTGTATGTTGGCACGGATGAGTTTTACATAAGCATTTTTATGAAATAGTTGTGTGTGTTCATATCCGAGCCGCTACGGACAGAAATGAGATTACAGTCGTGTCCAGCTAGGTGTCACGATCCCAGAAATATAATAATACCGGTAGTTTGACTTATTCTATGAAATCCCGAAATACCGATACAGGGTGCACAATACTTCAAATAAAAAGTTCCATATTTAATTAATTAAAAATTACAGTAAAATTCTAAAAATTAAATTATCGCTGCGCCTCAAAAGAACCTTGTCCTAATTTGCAGCCGATATCAAGTTATATTCAAATAACTGTGACGGTCGATATACGATTTTACAGCGACTTTCTGAATATTTGATTTGGACATATCTTGTAATATATTCGACGGAATCTCGATTTTTCACTTCCGAATTCAATATTTAAACTGATTCAAATATTCAAATATAAACTGACAAAAATGCGGGACGTTACAATCTCCCAAAATACATCAATGATCAATACTGTCTCAATGTCTCAAGAAGTAAATAAAAAGATAAAAAGAAAAGATTCTCCATCCTCTTCATCAGCAAGCTCCAGTCCAGAAAATATCCATACCTAACACCTGTCATTTGGCTGCCCGTGTGGAAAGAGGGCACCCGAGTTTGCAAACTGAAACAAACTATGAGTCAGTCATGGGACTGGTATGAGAAATCTTTCCTAACTTTGGCTAATCGTCGGACCACGCCGCTAACGCGGAACGGGTTTACTCCATTGGATTGCCAGTGCATAAGTTTTATAAATTTTAAGTCAAAAACAACGCAATGCTTTTTAGAAAATGAAATCATTATAAGACTCAAGTCCCATCACACAATGCAACGCAAACCGGAAGATAGAGTTTTACCTTATAATTATAAAAAATGCTTGATACGTAGAAAATAATATTTTTAATATTATTATTAGTGTCTAATCAGTATTAAAATACTTCAAAGTAAATGTATCAAACCTAAACGGCATAGTACCCCATCCTACTATGTCGCCATATATAGGTTTACAATCAAAACCGTAATGTCGTATTGGAGATTGGTGTTCCATCTTGAGTCAAGGCTAGGGACGATCTCCTAACCCATTCGAGACACTCTAGCAATGTCTCAGGATCACACCTACGGGCAACCCTTGGATCCTGCAGGGCCGGTCCACAAATAACGTTAGTGGATTGGCAATTCCTAAACACACGCTCCCCCATCCTATTGGACCTATAAATTGGCCATTGGCGACCAATAAATCCGAGGCGCCTCATTCCATCAACCACATATGTAAAAATTTTGGGCCTTGTAAAAACCCAAACACCACTTCTAGTTAGAAAGAAACGTGTGCACTCCCTGAGTCCCCTTGTCCCGTTTTTGACTCTACCAGGGTGTGTGGCTCGTGAGGTAACGTAGTACACAAAGCTATGCCGAAATAGGCTATGCTTTGATCATCATCCACAAGGCTCTGCTTTTCAACAAAACCCTCGATCAATTGCATCTTGGCATGTCATATTGACAGTTCACACCGTCCGATCGATAACTACCAATATATAACATTCGAGCTCGTGCGTATCAAAGAAGGGTGTTAAGCAAGAGAATAAATTCTCCGCCACCACAGATATACATTAATAGAAATCAATTTAATTACACAGAATTGAAATTCAATGTCGGACACACATCCATTTATTAGTCTGTTCTGGGTCTGAACGAAACCAGAGTCACCTTATTCCTCGTCCCGTATGTCCAATACGGAAGTGAGGTGCTCGCGTATCCGGGCAATCAACAAGTACGTCCGAACAACTACCACTTTAACCCTTTATTGGTAGCTAGCCAGTGCCAAGCATCAGTAGTTATCCTTTCGATGTGAAGATCGCCGCTCTTCAATCGCCGTATTTAAGATCTTCAATTTAGATCGTCGTATAACCATTTGAAATGAGATTTAACTCGGTCTTTTCAAATGATTCTCGCATATATATAGTTCAAAATCATTTCATATCGTTAATGGTATTTAATAACGATTAATCATTATTATTTTTATTTATTTAAAAATAGGCAAATTTATTTAACGACGCTTCGGGTCAATGGGCGTCCCTGGCGCTGTTTTTATCGAATTTTGATTTACACTTATCTTGAAATCTAACCGTTGGATTTTAACAAAGTTTATATCATTGGAAAGATCTTCCCAAAGCGGTCCTAACGGTTCCATTTTTTGGAAAATCCGACGTTGGATCTTTCGGTATAATCGTTTGAAGTTACGATTGCCGAAACGTGAACTACCGCGCGCGATTCGTTTAATTTTAATTTATATTTATATATAAATAAATATAAATCATTTGGCGATTTCAACTACTTTCAGTCAATCACATGAAAGCCAAGTACAGCCCATATTCATGTTAGAGATTTTACATATGATTTTCATAATCCTAACTAACATGATAAAAGTGACAATTTGAAACAGATCATGTTTAAATGACTAATACTTTTCAATGAAAACTAAATTACATTGAAAATATATATTTTTAATGCTCACCCTTTTTATGGAAACCAAACGTAAGTAGAAACATGATTTTTAATTCTACTATTTTTATTTCATCTAAAATTGACCATAAAAATGTGACATTTAAATCTATTCTTTATTGCATATCAAATGTCAATAAAAATATATCATTTAATTCTACTCTTTTTATTTCATCTAACATAACAATAAAAATGTAACCTTTATTTCTATTCTTTTTACTTCACCTAAAATGACATTAAAAATGTAACATGTAATTCTATTCTTTTTATTGTTTCTAAAATGACAATAAAATGAAACTTGTGATTCTATCCTTTTTTATTTCATCTAAAATGATATTGAAAAGGTAACATGTAATTCTATTCTTTTTATTGTCTCTAAAATGACAATAAAATGAAACATGTAATTCTATCATTTTTTATTTCATCTAAAATGATATTGAAAAGGTAACATGTAATTCTATTCTTTTTATTGTCTCTAAAATGACAATAAAATGAAACATGTAATTCTATCCTTTTAATTGCATATCTAACATGTCATTAGAAATGTAACTTTTGATTTTACATCTAAATTGTCAAAAATGTAACTTTTGATTTTACATCTAAATTATCAATAAAAATGTAACTTTTGATTTTACATCTAAATTGTCAATAAAAATGTAACTTTTGATTTTACGTCAAAATTGTACATAAAAAATGTAACTTTTGATTTTACATCAAAATTGTACATAAAAATGTAACTTTTGATTTTACATCAAAATTGCACATAAAAATGTAACTTTTGATTTTACATCAAAATTGCACATAAAAATGTAACTTTTGATGTATTCTTTTATTTACATCTAAAATGTAAATAAAAATGCAACTTTTGATTTTATTCTTTTTATTGTCTCTAATTTGACAATAAAAATATAACTTTTAATTCTATCATTTTTTTTACAACTAAAATGTAAATAAAAATGTAACTTTTTATCTACTCTTTTATTTGCACCTAAAATGCCAACAAAAATGTAACCTTTTAATCTATGTTCTTATTTACATCTAAAATGCAATTAAAAATGTAACTTTTTAATCTATGTTTTTATTTACATCTAAGATGCAATTAAAAATGTAATTTTTTAATCTATGTTTTTATTTACATCTAAAATGCAATTAAAAATGTAACTTTTTAATCTATGTTTTTACTTACATCTAAAATGCAATTAAAAATGTAACTTTTTAATCTATGTTTTTATTTACATCTAAAATGCAATTAAAAATGTTAGTTTTTAATCTATGTTTTTATTTACATCTAAAATTGGTGTCTGCCACTACATTGGCTTTCCCTGGAGTATATAGGATGTCCAGGTCATAGGGCGCGAGGAATTCAACCCAACGTTGCTGCCTCAAGTTCAAATCTCTTTGGGTGAACATATACCTTAAGGATTTGTGATCAGTATACAACTCGAATTTCTCGCCCAAGAGATAGTGCCTCCATATCTTTAGAGCAAATACGATGTCCATTAGCTCAAGATCATGAGTGGCGTAATTCTTCTCATGTTGTTTTAACTGGCGGCTAGCATATGCGACTACCTTGTCTCTTCGCATTAGCACCGCACCAATACCTTAAATGGATAAAAGGATAACATGTTAAAATAAGATTTGACATTAAAATGTCATCTTTGACATGTTTATTTAGACGAAAGAATAACCTTCTCTAGAGGCGTCTGTCCAGACTTTCAGATCCTGATTGCCATCTATAATGGTCAACACAGGAGCAGTGATCAACCTCCGTTTCAGCTCTTGGAAATCTGCCTCACATTCGGGTGTCCAAATGAACTTTGTATGCTTCTTAGTCAGCTTCATAACTGGATAAGATAATTTCGAAAAATCCTTAACGAATTTCCGATAATAGCCAGCCAGACCTAAGAAACTTCTGACTTCAGTGGGCGTGCTAGGCTGCTTCCAATCTTGGATGGCTGAGATCTTTCCTGGATCAACTGAGATGTCTTCCTTTGATACAACATGTCCTAGGAATTTCACCTCTTCTTTCTAGAATATACACTTGGAGAATTTGGCTTTCAGCACATTTCTTCGCAAAATCTCCAAGACTTCTTTCAGATGCTTTTCGTGTTCAGCAGTGGATTTAGAAAAGATTAGGATATCATCGATGAACACCAGCACGAATTTATTTAAAACATACCTGAATACTCTATTCATCAGATCAACGAAATATGCTAGAGCATTGCATAAGCCGAAGGGCATCACTAGCCATTCATAAAATAAGTCTGGTCCTCTGAAAGCTGTCAAAGGTACACATTCCTCGGCAATGCGTAAATGGTGGAAACCTACAGCTAGGTCCATCCTAGAGATTACTCGTGCTCCATTCAACCATTCTAGCAGATCGTCAATGCGTGGCAGTGGGTATTTATTTTTCAGAGTCTGCTTATTTAGATCACGGTAATCCACACATAGCCTAAGGGTACGGTCTGACTTTCGGACGAAAACCACTGCTGCACTCCAGCTCGAGAAGCTAGGTCTGATCAGACCCTTCCACAAAAGTTGCTTAGTTTGATTGCTCAGCTCCTCTTTTTCTTTCAGTGACATTCTCCGAATGGGGTGTACAATGGGCCTTGCATTTGGAACTAAGTCGATTTCTCTGCGTGGAGGTAAGTTGTCAACTTCTTCAAACACATCCGCATAGTCCCTGACGATAGGAATATCCTCAATAGAAGCAAGAGTGACTTCTAGAGAAGACCAAAATTCTTTCCTATCTGTAGCCGAGTCGTGGCATGGAATAGCAACAATGTCTCCAAGTTTGGTTTTGATTCTGACTACTCTTTCATCACAAAGTAACTCAACCTCATATTTCGTTGGCCAATCTAGCCCAAGTATGATATCGTATCCAGAAAAACTCATAACGATCAAGTCAAAAGGGAAGTGGAAGTAAGAGTATGAAACAAGCACTCTACAGTATTGATCGAGGATAAGTGAACCTCCTATCGGACTATGGGCTCTAATTGATTCTTTAAGTTTTCTGGGTTTCAATTTAAGCTTTTTAATCGTGTCATTAGATATGAAACTTCTAGATGCACCAGTGTCAAACAAAATTGTAATAGGAATGCTATTAATATTAAGAGTACCTCCTAAAACATCAGGCTTACCTGCTTCGGAACAAGCCGGTGCAGTCTCTCCATCATAGACATGTGCCACTTCAGTTTTCTTGAGCAGAGGGCAATTTATGATAAAGTGTCCAGTCTTGTGGCAGTTAAAACATTCCCTTGGGCAACGGGGATTCTGTCCACTGTTCTGACTCGGTCCAGACTCATTCCTTTTTGGTCTCTTCGGGGCTCGGCATTCATAGTCAAAATGCCTCATCTTCTGGCAGTTGAAACACTTGACCTTAGATCTGTCTCTCTTCTTCTTCTCTTGGGGATTGGCGGTAGAAGAGCTGCCCGCCTCAGGTTTCTTGTCAAAATTTTTTCTCTTGTTATTGGCTTGGTTCTTTTCTCGATCTTGCTGAGAACCTTTCTGGTCAATCTCCTCTTATCTGCAGGCCATCTCGATCACTTTAGCAAATGGACGCTCAATGTGTGCCGTCACTCTATTATGATACCTCCTCGCAAGACCATTAATAAACCTCATATTCTTCTGAAGTGGGTCTTGAACTAACTCAGGGGCGTACCTGGAAAGCTCATCGAATTTCTTCACATATTCAGCAATAGTCATACTTCCTTGTTAGAGGTGGGCAAACTCATCATGAAGGCGTTCAACTTCGTGAGGCGGAATAAACTTCTAATTGAATAGCTCTTTAAATTTCTCCCAAGTTACATCAGCTTCATTACCACCAATCATAGCCGTTTCCCACCAAATCTGAGCCTGGTCCTTCAGGAACCATGTTGCCATAAATCGCTTCCTGTGATCTTCTAGTTCTAATCCTCCCAAGATTTTCCCAATTGTCTTAAGTCACGCTTGTGCCTCTGTCACCTTCTCATGGCCCGTGAAATGCACGCCTCTTAGATTCTTGATTTTCTTTGCGACCTTGTCTAGATGAAAAGCACGTGGAGGTGGTGGTGGTGTCTCAACCTCTGGAGTGGTCTCTCTCTGAGCAACCAGAGTCTCCTCTCTAGCGGGCCCTCTAGCCCCACCTCTACCACGGGCTCTCGTACGTGCTCTGGTACTCATTACTTAGTTTTGTACCATCAAGGAAAGAGTCAGACTAACAGAAATGATAATTTTCAAAGGAAAGATTAAAAGTAGAGACATATGATAAGATGATAATGATGTAATGACTGATTAATATGTGCTATCCTGCTGTGCTCATTCTAGGACATTACTACATCCTATCTCTAATGAGCTACTCGTCTTAGAATACTACTGATTCTATCTAGATGAATTGTTCTAAAAATGTTATACTCTGAAGCTAAGGTTAACCTTTAACTCTGATACCAACTGTGACGACTCCAACTTCCGTGGTACGAAAGTAAGGATAATCATAGGAGCATAACATAATTAAAACAATAACAGATCTCAGATAATAGCATAACATATAAATCATTGCAGCGGAAATGGAAATGTCATCACAACATAACATCACAGACATCAGAGTACGCAATACAGGATACACTTAGCAAAATCGATGTCTAAAACAAGGAAAGAAATAAAGTCTCAATCTCCCAAAATACATCAATGCTCAATACTGTCTCAATGTCTCAAGAAGTAAATAAAAAGATAAAAAGAAAAGATTCTTAATCCTCTTCATCAGCAAGCTCCAGTCCAGAAAATATCCATACCTAACACCTGTCATTTGGATGCCCATGTGGAAAAGGGCACCCGAGTTTGCAAAGTGAAACAAACTACGAGTCAGTCACGGGACTGGTATGAGAAATCTTTCCTAACTAACAATATGGCTAATCACTGGACCACGCCGCTAATGCGAAACGGGTTTACTCCGTTGGATTTCCAGTGCATAAGTTTTATAAATTTTAAGTCAAAAACAACGCAATGCTTTTTAGAAAATGAAATCATTATAAGACTCAAGTCCCATCACACAATGCAACGCAAACCGGAGGATAGAGTTTTACCTTATAATGATCAAAAATGCTTGATACGTAGAAAATAATATTTTAAATATTATTATTAGTGTCTAATCAGTATTAAAATACATCAAAGTAAATGTATCAATCCTAGACGACATAGTACCACATCCTACTATGTCGCCATATAAAGGTTTACAATCAAAATCGTAATGTCGTATTGGAGATTGGTTTTCCATCTTGAGTCAAGGCTAGGGACGATCTCCTAACCGATTCGAGACACTCTAGCAATGTCTCAGGATCACACCTACGGGCAACCCTTGGATCCTGCAGGGCCAGTCCACAAATAACATTAGTGGATTGGCAATTCCTGAACACATGCTCCCCGATCCTATTGGACCTATAAATTGGCCATTGGCGACCAATAAATCCGAGGTGCCTCATTCCATCAACCACATAAGTAAAAATGTCGGGACTTGTAAAAATCCAAACACCACTTCTAGCTAGAAAGAAACGTGTGCACTCACTACGTTCCCTTGTCCCATTTTTGACTCTACCGGGGTGTGAGGCTCGTGAGGTAACATAATACACAAAGCTATGCCGAAATAGGCTATGATTTGATCATCATCCACAAGACTCTGCTTTTCAACAAAAGCTTCGATCAATTGCATCTTGGCATGTCACATGGACAGTTCACGCCGTGCGATCGTAACTACCAATATATAACCTTCGAGCTCGTGCGTCTCAAAGAAGGGTGTTAAGCAAAGAGAATAAATTCTCCGCCACCATAGATATAAATTAATAGAAATCAATTTAATTACACAGAATTGAAATTCAACGTCGGACACACATCCATTTACAAGTCCGTTTTGGGTCTGAACGAAACCGGAGTACCTTATTCCTCGTCCCGTATGTCCAATATGGAAGTGAGGTGCTCACGTATCCGAGAAATCAACAAGTACGTCCGGACAACTACCACTTTAACCCTTTATTGGTAGCTAGCCAATGCCAGGCATCAGTAGTTATCCTTTCGATGTGAAGATCGCCGGTCTTCAATCGCCGTCTTTAAGATCTTCAATTTAGATCGTTGTATAACCATTTGAAATGAGATTTAACTCGGTCTTATCAAATGATTCTCGCATATATAAAGTTTAAAATCATTTCATATCGTTAATGGTATTTAATAACGATTCATCGCTATTTTATTTATTTATTTAAAAATAGCTAAATTTATTTAACGACGCTTCGGGTCAATGGGTGGCCCTGCGCTGTTTTTATCGAATTTGATCTGCACTTATCTTGAATTCTAACCGTTGGATTTTAACAAAGTTTATATCATTGGAAAGATCTTCCCAAAGCGGTCCTAACGGTTCCAGTTTTGGGAAAATCCGACGGTTGGATCTTTCGGTATAATCGTTTGATGTTACGATTGCCGAAACGCGAACTACCGTGCACGATTCATTTAATTTTAATTTATATTTATATATAAATAAATATAAATCATTTGGCAATTTCAACGACTTTCAGTCAATCACATGCAAGCCAAGTATAGCCCATATTCATGTTAGAGATTTTACATATGATTTTCATAATCCTAACTAACATGATAAAAGTGACAATTTGAAACATATCATGTTTTAATGACTAATTCTTTTCAGTGGAAACTAAATTACATTGAAAATATATTTTTTAATGCACACTCTTTTTATTGAAACCAAACGTAAGTAGAAACATGATTTTTAATTCTACTATTTTTATTTCATCTAAAATTGACCATAAAAATGTGACATTTAAATCTATTCTTTATTGCATATCGAATGTCAATAAAAATATATCATTTAATTCTACTCTTTTTATTTCATCTAACATAACAATAAAAATGTAACCTTTATTTTTATTCTTTTTACTTCAACTAAAATGACATTAAAAATGTACCATGTAATTCTATTCTTTTTATTGTCTCTAAAATGACAATAAAATGAAACATGTAATTCTGTCCTTTTTTATTTCATCTAAAATGATATTGAAAAGGTAACATGTAATTCTATTCTTTTTATTGTCTCTAAAATGACAATAAAATGAAACATGTAATTCTATCCTTTTTTATTTCGTCTAAAATGATATTGAAAAGGTAACATGTAATTCTATTCTTTTTATTGTCCCTAAAATGACAATAAAATGAAACATGTAATTCTATCCTTTTAATTGCATATCTAACATGTCATTACAAATGTAACTTTTGATTTTACATCTAAATTGTCAAAAATGTAACTTTTGATTTTACATCTAAATTATCAATAAAAATGTAACTTTTGATTTTACATCTAAATTGTCAATAAAAATGTAACTTTTGATTTTACGTCAAAATTGTACATAAAAAATGTAACTTTTGATTTTACATCAAAATTGTACATAAAAATGTAACTTTTGATTTTACATCAAAATTGCACATAAAAATGTAACTTTTGATTTTACATCAAAATTGCACATAAAAATGTAACTTTTGATGTATTCTTTTATTTACATCTAAAATGTAAATAAAAATGTAACTTTTGATTTTATTCTTTTTATTGTCTCTAATTTGACAATAAAAATGTAACTTTTAATTCTATCATTTTTTCTACAACTAAAATGTAAATAAAAATGTAACTTTTTAACTACTCTTTTATTTGCACCTAAAATGCCAACAAAAACGTAGCCTTTTAATCTACGTTTTTATTTACATCTAAAATGCAATTAAAAATGTAACTTTTTAATCTATGTTTTTATTTACATCTAAAATGCAATTAAAAATGTAACTTTTTAATCTATGTTTTTATTTACATCTAAATGCAATTAAAAATGTAACTTTTAATTCTATTCTTTTTCTCAGCATTAAAATTGTATATTTTAATGAATTCATGTTTTGATTAAAAACACGAACAATTTTTCTACTTACATTCTTAACATTAAAATTGTACATTTTAACGAATTCATGTTTTGATTAAAAACATGAACAATTTTTCTATTTACACAAATTTCATTTTTGCTGTCACAAGTTCAATAAAACAAAATAAGGATTTTTGTTTAACTACTTTTCCTATTTACCCAAATGTCCATTTTTGTTGCAAGTTTAACTATAACAACAAAATCAATATTTTTATTGGATTGTAAATTCTAATTAAATCCAACATTAACAAAAGGTGATATTTTTATTGAACTGCAAAATCCAATTCAATTCAACAAAATAAACAAAGTGATATTTTTATGTTGAACTGAAAGTTCTAATTCAATTCAACAAAATAAACAAAGTTTTATTTTTATATTGAATTGAAAGTTCTAATTCAATTCAACAAAATAAACAAAATTATATTTGTACATTGAATTGAAAATTCTAATTCAATTCAATAAATGAAGGTGAAATTTTTGTTGAATTGAAAATTCTAATTCAATTCAATAAATAAAGGTGAATTTTTTTATTGAATTGAAAATTCTAATTCAATTCAATAAACAAACATAACACTCCATTTTTGTTTAATATATATGACTCAACAAAATATTAACAAAAAAAAAAGATTCAACAAAATATTAAACAAAATGATTTATTCTAATTTACCCATCACATACAGATATATATTAACAAAATATCTAAACTAACAGATCTATATTAATACATCACAAATCAACAGATCAACAATTCTAAATTTCATAACAGCGCAGATCTAAATCATTAACATACATACAACTATTTAAATAGCGAGAAAAATAATTAAATTGATTAATTATTTAAATTAGAAATCTCACTTTCGTTTCAATTCAGGATCAGATTTATCCAAAATTTTGATCTGTTCTGAATTGGCTCTAGGCAGGACAGCAACGTAGATCTTGGTTTCACGATCGTACAGGATCTGAAATCGTACAATTTCGAGATCGTATGAATTAATTATGATTTAATTAAAATCGATAACTTTTTAAAGTAAATTATTAAAATAAATAAAGGATTTTACCCTCTTCCTCTTTCAGACAAACAAGGACGCTGTTTTTCAACACTCGTTCACTTCTAGGGTTTGATTTCGCGATCGATTGAAGCAAGGGGGTGCTGATCGGACTGCGTGACGTGGAGGGGCTAGG
Source organism: Allium sativum (assembly GCA_030737875.1). Taxonomy (NCBI): domain Eukaryota; kingdom Viridiplantae; phylum Streptophyta; class Magnoliopsida; order Asparagales; family Amaryllidaceae; genus Allium; species Allium sativum. The sequence goes on along the minus strand of CM060916.1, from coordinate 887,950,953 downwards.
GGAGGCGCACGTTCACCGGCGACGATGGTGAACTCGGTGGCATGGTTGTGTCACGAGCAGGGTCTAAAGGCGGCGGTTTTGGGGGACTGTAACTCTCAAAACACTGCACTATAGGTACCAATGCCCATATGGATTTGTAGAGAAGAAAAAGCTCTACTAAAATGTCCAAAGAAGAAGGAGTTTTCTTTGAGAGGATTGCAAGATTTTAGAGGAGGAAGGAAGGAGAAGCATCAGCCATTGAACTGATGTAGGCGGCGGCCATATTATGGATATTAGGGTTTTGAAAATGAATTAAGGAATATTTATAATATTTAATTATCATTTTTGCAAATAAATCCGTAACTTCTTAACAGTTCCAATTTCAACCCAATAAGAGTTAATCCTACCCAATAGCCCCCGTTCAGGATCCAATGGGCTAGGTCCCGTCAGCCCAAACGACTGTCTTCAGCCTTATTTCTTTAATTTAAAACTTAAACCCTTTATTAAATTAATTTAATCGTATATTTAAATTCACAGGGCCCACATATGGACTTAGAAAATTCCAAAAAAATAATTTCTGGCTTTGTTTTGACGATACGGTCCTAATAAAATTAATTTCATTGAATTCCGAGACCGTTTGAAAAATGGTCATTTTCAAGTCGATAAAATTTGACTGAAATTGACAAAACACATTTTCTTTTGCCACGCCCACATATTAATTCCAAAAATTCTGGAAAATTAAACTTAGCAATGATTTGACATTCCGGATCCGACCAAAGTAGTTTCGTCGAAAACAGAGGTCGTTTGAAAAATGGCCTTTTATAAGGGCTATATATTACACTATAGTGACTGTTCTGAATATTCAACTGGCCATAACTTTTGATTCCCGCTATGAAATTTTGATTTTTCGGATTCGTTTGAAAGATATTTTCAAACAGATTTAGATATTTATGGTTTCACTAAAATCCGTTAAATTTTGAATCCGGTACATTGAGTCAAAGTTCAGGTTTGACTTTTCAAACTACCGAAGAATTAAAATAAATATATTCGCTCTAACTTCGATTAAAATAAATTTTTAATTACTATTATTTAAAATAAATTATTTTAACTATTCAAAACTTACTGAAATAGCCAAAATAAAATTTTTAAATTGGTTCAGATTTTCCGGGTTGTTATAGAATCAGTAGACTGCCTGATTTTGCACTAGGGTAAGGACATATACACACACTATGCATATGTTCATGAAAAACATTAGAAATATTTTAGGGACAATGGATGCCTGTGATTGATGGTTGAATAGATGGATGTTGGATGGTGGGATATACATTCTTCTTAACTTGGAAATTTCGGGGACGAAATCCTTTAAGTAGGGGAGGATGTAACACCCCGTAATTTTAAAACATTAAAATTAACAAATTTAAGAACACTTAAATTTTAGAAGAAGAATAAAGTAAAATGGGTTGCGCCATTGCGTTCCACTTGGAGTTCTGCTTGGGATAGAGTCCGAGTTTGCGTAAATCGGACACCGTATGAAAAAATTATGAGGCTCGTAAGATTTAAAAGATAAGCAGAAGTAATATAAATAATTAAATTAAATAATTCGAAATTCAAAACCCAAAAAAAGAGAGAGCGGGAAAAATCCCGCTCAGGGGGGTCGATCCCCATTGGGGGTGTCGATATGGGTGTCGACACCCATGGGGGGGTGTCGACACCGGTGTCAACACCCCTAGGGGGTGTCGACCCCTTTTCAGATCCGGACGAAAATTTATGGACAGCTTCCAAATGACATGTTTTTCTGTTTTGTATGGTTCTGATGGCTCCTAATCTAATCTAAGGTCCTAGTTCACCCTATACACCTATAAATAAGCACCTAAACCTAACCCTAATTTCATTACACTAATTCATGGCGCTTCCATGCTGCTCTAATCTAAATTAACCTAGCCTTTCTTCTCCAACCAAAATCAAAATAGAGATTTAGAGAAAGTTCTTCTTCAACAATCAAATTAGAAGATTATTCAAGATCAAAATTGCTACAACAACGATTAATTCTCTCTTCTAAGAATCCTGTCGCTGTGAGTCTATGTTACTTTCACATATAATTGAATTAAAAAGTAATTGTGATAGGATTGTAAATTGGATCTGATGCATTTGCCTGTAAATAAGATGAATCATATCAAGTTTTGTAATTTGTTATCCTTTAGATTCATACCCAATTGCTATTATCATATGCCTATCTGATCTACTTTGTCGTTATTCATTTCACATGCCCATTTATATGTTTATGCAAGTTTTGATGCTTTGATTCTCTTCCCTTCTTCTTTTCCTTTTTCTTTATGAGATTGGGCTAACTTCGAGCCTAACATATTGCGTTGAGATTTACGTACGAATAACGTTGGAACAATTGGGAAAAGTTTGGGAAATATGCAATAAAATGAGATTTGGCATAAATTATTGATGAATATGGAAAATTGGTTTGGGCATAATAGAGTATGACTTGTATACATGAGATTTGGGCATAAATTGTTAATAACTATGAAAATGGGTTTGGGCATAATTTGGCACATGACATTATAAACATAATTTAGATTGGAAATTATGGGTGATTGGAATATATTAAAATCCAAGATTTGAAATTGGGGTTTGAATCAAGAAAGTGATAATAAATGCCTAAGACACGAGGTTAGATTCGGATTGCGGTATAAGCCTGCTCGGAACCGCCCGGCATATCCAGCAACCACAATTCGATAATCTAATGTGAGAGGTCAAAGGCAAAAACTAGATGTGTAATAATGCAAAGACACAAGGTTAGATTCGGATTGCGGTATAAGCATGCCCGGAACCGCCCGACAAATCCAGCAACCGCAAAACGACAATCCAATGTGGGAGATCTTGCAAGGTTACAGTTATAATGAATTAATTAACATTTAACCAAGATGAGACATGTGATTAGACATGGGGATAATAAAGGGTTAAGTGGGTAACATGGGTAGCATGTGAAACATAAGAAAAGCGCTTAACCAAGATGAGACCTGTGATTAGACATGGGGATAAAGAGGGGTTAAGTGGGAATTCCTAGTGGGGACCAAGCTTAGGAGGGAACTTGTGTTAAGTGGGTGGACCCTTTTCAACCAATGTAACACCCCGTATATTCTATAACAGTGAAATTCATAAATTAAAGTATAATTAATTCTAATGAAATAATTAAGGGAAATGGCTTACGCCATTGCGTTCGTCTCGAAATTTTGGTTAAGATAGAGTCCGAATTTGCGTGAAACGGACTCCGTATGAAGGAGTTACGACCTCCGGAATTTTCAGAATAAATTTGAATTCAAAAACAGCTTAGATCACGTTTAAAATTCGAATTCGAGTTCAAACTGGGCGGGAAATTTCCCGCCCAGTGACCAGGTTGACAGTAGTGTCAACTGGGAAGTCGATCTGGCCCGCCCAGGTCGACTACGCAGTCGACTTGGGTGTCGACCTGCAGGTCGACTTGCCTGGTCGGCCTGACCAGGTGGGTCTGACCCTGGTTCGACTTCTGGTGTGCTGTACGGTCTGATTTTCCTCCCTGCTTGCATCTGAAGGCTCAAAACTACTTGAAAACTCTATAAATACACTCTAAGACTCAACTAATTCACATAAGAAAATAAGAGAGGATTCGTCATGCTGTCGGGAAGGAGTTGATCGTAGCCGCCAAGAATCAAACTAAGAAGCAAACTAAAGTCTAATCAAATCAATCAACAAATTGCTACCTAAAGGAGAGCATCTCCAAATTCAGAAAACAGAAATCAAAAAACAAGAATTCGTCACACGTTGTAAGTATAGTGATCTTTCAGAATATGAATAAAAGCTGTGATGTGAATCGATGTAATTGAGAATAGAATTGTATTATTGCGCCATGATGTAAATTCTATGTATTGTAATGTTTCTATCGTGATTTTGTGTATTGATATTTGTGGCATAAATCGATCGATGCAAGTTTGTTGGACAATTGTATATGAAAGTATTATCACTTGCAAGTTTGTGGCTAGGATTGGATCCCTTTTATGTTTATGTTGATATCATGGACCATATACTTATGTAAACACACCCTAGATCTGAGATCCTTTATGCTACATGACTCAAAACTTATGTATACATCTTAAGATCCATTACAAGTATGATTAGAATTATGTTAAATGCAGTTTGGGCTACATAAACTATGCAAGTTCATGTGGAAATAGACTATATATTAGATTTGGACATTTTTGGGTTAATTTACAACATGCTAGTTTTGTGTTCGACATTATGCCAAGTTAATATGTTAAAACCCAAGTTTGTATAAGTCTACATATGCCATCCTATGTGACACCCATTTAGTTGTATGCCAATTTTGAATGCAAGTTCACATGATCCAATGTTTATGTTAACGCCAATTTGCAAGTTCATGCGCTACACCCTCTATGTATCATAGAAATATTATATGTTCTGAATTTCCCCTTTTCTCACGTTTATCAAGTTGGGCTGAATTGTGTCGAGCCCAACATTATACAAACGGGGGTAACAGCGTTGGGTGTAAAACATGATAAAATATATATGTTGGCATGTTTGGCGCATGCCAACAAATGTGACATTTTAGCGGTATAAATTGTTATACCCAAAAATAAAAGACTTGACATTTACATATAAACTTGAGAAGTAATAAAATATGTAAAATTAGAAAAGACGACATGTTTGACCCGAGGTTGGATTGAGTTGTGAATTAAATCTGCCCGGACCCGCCCGGCTGTCCAGTAGTCACAACAATACCTATCCAATGTGGGTGGTTAAACATTGAGCCCAATAAAGACCCGAGGTTAGACTGAACTACGGTGTAAACCAGCCCGGAACCAACCGGCACATCCAGTAACCGTAGTGATATCTGTCTAATGTGAGTGGTCGGTGCTCTAAAAGGCTAAGGACAGGTGGTAGGGTTAAGTCAACTGAAAACACTTAACCAAAGATTCAACATGTTAACAAATATTGATGGGTGGGGTTAGGTATATACACACACTTAACCACTTAACATGTTTGACTAGGAAACTCTGGTAACGTGGGGACCCATTTCAGCAGTAACCCAACTTAGGTATCAATGGTACCCTGAAACTAGGCAGGGTGGGGCACGGTTACTGGGCTGAATGTAAGCGGTCAAATAACGACAATTGTTGGGTGCACAGTGTAGGTCTAACGGTGTGTGGTCGTGCACGCACTCCGGAGCAGACAAGCAGGGCACTAGGGGCACCAGTGGTATAACCTATGTATTCTAGTAATTGTGTCGGGGCCGCCACCATGGGTCTTGATACACCCCATGGTGGGACCAGCATAGGTATCTACACTTCTTAGGGTAGCCGTAAGACACACGTACGAGTAGGAGCCGATCTTTAGTAAAAACAAAAAGGATCACTTCACCCTCAGCATGGGGTGCCAGTTAGAATAATCCTAGTAAATGCAGAGGTATAGGGTGGGTTCGATAGTATATTCGATTTTGGGCTACACTCACTTAGTTATGATACTATCCTGTTTTCAGTTTATGTCTATCATATCCTTTTCTTATTCATATACTGAAAAGTCACTAGATTTACTCAGGCTTTATGTCTGACTCCGTTTTTCTTTTCGTCTTCTTTTCTTTCGTTTCCCCCCAGGTCCACAGGGAGGAAACAACTCAGCTTAGTCAGACTCTTTTACAAGCTTGAAGACTGTAGATGTACGGTTTGGATCTCTTTTGTTTGGATCATGGCTTTGGACATCACTCTGGGGATTTTGCTGCTTTATTTATGTTTTTTTATGCTTCTTTGAAAATCAAGACAGTTATGGAAATGTAATGTTTTTGGAAGTATTGTAAGACAATTATGGTATGGTTTGTATGACACGTATTTTGATGAAATAAAAGTTGCTGTGTTTTCCACTGTTTAAAAATATGTGTATTTATATTTGTCTTGTGTATCTGTGACTTATACTTAAAAACCTCCACCAAAATTAGGGCATTCCCTTTGTGAGTGACCCTAACGGAGGTGGGGTGTTTCACTTGGTATCAGAGCATAGGTTTACCAGATAAGATAAAAGTTTTTGAAATTGTTTTCAAAAGAAAGTTTAAAGAAGCATTTTTTTAGAAAAAGTGTTATATTTTAGAAAGGCATAATCCCCCGAAGCCATGTACACTATCTCTCTCTATCCTTCGTTTTGAATCTTTCCTTTTCGTTTCAGCATGTCTGGGGACCTTACTCCCTAGCTACAGACGCTTTTACTCCTCCTCCTCTACGTGAAACAGCGAGCAGAAGAATCGCAGAACAAGAAGACGGATAATAGTCAAGGAGGAAAGGACCACAACAATAATAACAAGACACATGAAAAAAGGAAATGTTATTTCTTTGGCATCATTGGGCATTTAGTCCAGGATTGTAGAAAGAAGAAGATGAAGATAGGAGCGTGCTTTCAGTGTGGTGATATTGGACATATCAGCAAGAACTGCCCTAAGGAGCAAGGGCAATGCCCGCAAGCAGGACCTTCTGGGGGTACATCTTTAACTTCTTCTCCTAGATGCTTTGTTTTATCTTGCTTATCTTTTCAATCCTATCTTGGGAACTTCAGGTAGAAATATTTCTGTAGAAAGTGTAGTCTATCTTTATGATCATCCAGTTCGCACACTTTTTGATTCGGGCGCATCACACTCCTTTATTTCATCTGCTTTAGTAGAATCTCTGCATCTAGACACTAGTATGGTAGAGGATCCCTTAGTAGTTTCAAATCCAATTGGGGGCTCCGCTTACTTGTCAATGGTTTGTTTGGGTTTGAAAATCTCTATTATCAGCGTTGAGTTTCGTTGTAACGCCTTTGTCTTAGGCTTCTCGGGATATGGTTTGATCTTAGGCATGGACTGGTTATCCAGTAACGGTGCCATTCTTGATTGTGAGAAAAGAGTAGTTAGGCTCTTGAATTGGCTTGGTAACACTCTAGAAATCTCCTGTAATCCTTTGAATGCTGTTATGCTTAGTTATCTAGAGTTGCTTGATGCTTCTGATGAGAATTTACAATTGGTTAGAGTAGTCCAGGAATATCTGGATGTCTTCGAGGAGGTGAAAGGCTTACCTCCGAAGCGGGACATAGACTTCCGTATCTATCTTGTGGATAATGCAAAGCCCGTAGCTTTACCTGTCAGACATATGGCTCCAAAAGAGAGAAAGGAGCTCAGTAAGCAGGTTAAAGAACTTCTCGAGAAGGGGTTCATTCGAAGGAGCATTTCAGAATGGGGTGCTCCAGTGGTGTTTGCAACCAAAGCAGATGGTTCACTTCGCCTTTGCGTTGACTATAGGGAGTTAAACAAATTGACCAAGAAAAATAGGCACCCTCTTCCCCGAATCGACGATTTTTTTGATCAGCTTGTAGGTGCGTCGATTTTCTCCCAACTTGATCTGGCAACTGGGTTCCATCAGCTAAGAGTAGCTGAGGATAGTATTGATAAAACGGCATTCAGAACCCCAGACGGTTTCTTGGAGTGGCTTGTCATGCCTTTCGGCCTGACAAATACACCCGCTTACTTCGTGGATCTAATGAGCCATGTTCAGAGAATTCCTCAACAAATTTGTGGTTGTCTTCGTAGACGATATCTTGATCTTTTCAAAGAATGAGGAAGAGCATGCTCAACATCTGAAAGAAATCATGAATACTCTCCGAGCACATCAGCTAAAGGCAAAGTTTTCAAAATGCCATTTTTGGAGGGAAGAAGTAAGATTTCTTGGACATGTTGTATCTAAAAAAGGGTTGGCCGTGGACCCCGCAAAGGTAGTTGCAGTGCAGGACTGGAAGGCACCAAAGAATGCAACCGAAGTCCGAAGCTTTCTTGGGCTAGCCGGTTTCTATCGAAAGTTCATAAGGGATTTTGCAAAAATCTCAGCTCCACTCACAAGGCTGACAAAGAAGAACCTAGTGTTCAATTGAGACTTAGATTGCGAGTTGGCTTTCCAACGCCTGAAAAGGGCTCTTACAACAGCCCCAGTTCTAACTCTGCCTAACGGAAGCAAACTGTTCACAGTTTATACAGATGCATGTGGAACGGGACTAGGCGTCGTTCTAACGCAAGAAGGGAGGGTAGTAGCTTATGGTGGAAGGCAATTGAAAGTTCATAAAAAGAACTACCCGACCCACGATCTTGAGTTAGCTGCCATCGTCTTTTCACTTAAGTCTTGGCGACATTATCTCCTAGGTGAGAAGTTCGAATTATACAATGACCATAAATCATTGAAATATCTCTTCTTGCAGAAAGATCTTAACTTGAGGCAGCAAAGGTGGATGGAGTTTCTTGCCTCGTATGATTTTGAAATTTCCTATACTCCTGGCAAAGGCAACGTAGTGGCAGACGCGTTGAGCCGAAAGAAACTGACCCTAAGCCCGCTCTTTGTAGAAAGGCAAAGCTTGGAGTATATGGCCAGTTTTAACTTTAGGCCCTCCTCCGATTTTGTACCGGGTTTGCTAGCATCTCTCGAAGTACGCCTGACTCTAGTGGACTCAATAGGGGCTGCACAAAGTGAAGACCCTCAGCTTGTTGATGTGATTGATAAACTTATTAGGGGCGAGACTTCTAGTCACATCAATAGGTACTCTATCGACGATAAAGGATGGCTGAGACGCGATGGAAAATTGTGCGTCCCACAAGCAAGAGAGTTGATAAAGAAGGTTCTTGAGGAAGCACACCATTCCAAGATGACAATACACCCAGGCGGGGATAAAATGTACAAGGACATGAAAAGAGTTTTCTTTTGGAACGACATGAAGAAGGACGTGGCAGATTTCGTTTCCAAGTGTATGATATGCCAACAGGTCAAGGCAGAACAGAAAAGGCCTGGAGGACTACTTCACCCCCTAGAGGTCCCACAGTGGAAGTGGGATAGTATTTCGATGGACTTCATTGATGGACTGCCTAGGTCAAGAAGAGGCAATACTAGCATTAGGGTAATAGTGGATAGGCTTACAAAAAGCGCCCACATTTTACCTATCAAGAGTAGAAGGACTGCCTCATATCTAGCATCTCTTTATCTCAAGGAAATAGTTTGACTCCATGGGATACCTTCCAGTATTGTTAGTGACCGGGACCCTATCTTCACAAGCGAATTTTGGCGGAGTCTGCAAGAAGCTGTAGGCACATAGTTATGTCTGAGCACGACCTATCACCCCCAAACCGATGACCAGACGGAAAGGGTAAATAGAGTTTTAGAGGATCTTTTGAGACTTTGCGTTCTTGACTTTGGAGGGACATTGGAAGAGCATCTTCCTTTGGTAGAATTCGCCTACAATAACAGCTACCAAGCCACTATCGGTATGGCGCCCTTCGAAGCATTGTATGGGAGACCGTGCAAATCACCAACTTGTTGGTTGGAGTCCACGGATAAACTTATACTTGGGCCAGACATGATTTAAGAGACTTCAGAGAAAGTAGACTTGATACGGAGAAGGATGAAGACAGCCCAGGACAGACAAAAATCTTACGCAGATAAGAGAAAGACCGACCTTGAGTTTGAGGTTCGGGACAGGGTTTTCCCTAAGGTATCTCCTTTAAGTAACGTCGTTCGCTTTGGATCCACAGGAAAGCTAGCACCCAGATTTGTAGGACCGTTTCTTATCATGGAGAAGGTTGGGAAGATGGCCTATAGATTAGAGCTACCCGAGAGACTTGCCGGAGTTCACAACGTATTTCATGTTTCTCACCTCCGAAAGTGTTTGCACGAGTCTGCTGAAATAGTGGAGCCTAGCATTCTAGAAGAAGCCGAAGTGGAACGTGAAGCAACTGTAAGAAGAGTTCCAACACGCATCTTAGGAACTGAAGTGAAAAAGCTACGCAACCGCGAAGTCAAGCTCGTCAAAGTTCAGTGGAGCGACGCCGAGGAAGACGCGACTTGGGAAACAGAGGACAGAATATGCGCTGCCTACCCTTTTCTTTTTGAGGGTACATCTTTGATCCCTCTTTTTCCTTAAGTTCTGCTTTATCTATCTTTTTAGGTATATCTCCTCGGTCCTTTTTTCCTAACTCTTTAGGTAGAAAACAAATGGATGCAAACATGTATTTGAAAACAGGTTATGGATGATGGCTGCAAGTGGTCGCAAGTGATTGCTAGTGGGTGCTCGTGGATGCATATACACACACATTCTAGGTTTTAGATCGGCTCAGTCACTTCATATTGCATATGCATATATGTATTCTCGCTCATATGTGGTTGAAATTTTATATGTTATCATATGGTTATCGCATTTGTATGAATTGTTGTGCACTCATGTAGAATTATGAATAGGAAAAATTTGCATACATGATGGATTCATGACACTTACATGATTCGCATTTAGGAGGTCAACTGATTCTGTGGACCGCCTGATTTCTGCTTTAGATAAGGACATATACACACACAATGCATATGATCATAAAGCATTAGAAGTCTTTAAGGACAATGGACACCTGTGTTTGTTGGTTGAGTATATGGACGATTGGATGGTAGGATATACATTCTTCCTAACTTGAAGATTTCGGGGACGAAATCCTTTTAAGTGGGGGAGAATGTAACACCCCGTATATTCTATAACAGTGAAATTCATAAATTAAAGTATAATTAATTCTAATGAAAGAATTAAGGGAAATGGCTTACGCCATTGCGTTCGTCTCGGAATTCTGGTTAAGATAGAGTCTGAGTTTGCGTGAAACGGACTCCGTATGAAGGAGTTACGACCTCCGGAAGTTTCAGAATAAATTTGAATTCAAAAACAGCTCAGATCACGTTTAAAATTCGAATTCGAGTTCAAACTGGGCTGGGCGGGAAATTTCCCGCCCAGTAACCAGGTCGACACTAGTGTCGGCTGGGCAGTCGACCTGGCCCCCCCAGGTCGACTACGCAGTCGACTTGGGTGTCGACCTGCAGGTCGACTTGCCGGGTCGGCCTGACCAGGTGGGTTTGACGCTGGTTCGACTTGTGGTGTGCTGTACGGTCTGATTTTCCTCCCTGCTTGCATCTGAAGGCTCAAAACAACTTGAAAACTCTATAAATACACTCATAGAATCAACTAATTCACATAAGAAAATAAGAGAGGAGTCGTCATGCTGTCGGGAAGGAGTTGATCGTAGCCGCCAAGAATCAAACTAAGAAGCAAACTAAAGTCTAATCAAATCAATCAACAAATTGCTACCCAAAGGAGAGCATCTCCAAATTCAGAAAACAGAAATCGGAAAACAAGAATTCGTCACACGTTGTAAGTATAGTGATCTTTCAGAATATGAATAAAAGCTGTGATGTGAATCGATGTAATTGAGAATAGAATTGTATTATTGCGCCATGATGTAAATTCTATGTACTGTAATGTTTCTATCGTGATTTTGTGTATTGATATTTGTGGAATAAATCGATCGATGCAAGTTTGTTGGACAATTGTATATGAAAGTATTATCACTTGCAAGTTTGTGGCTAGGATTGGATCCCTTTTATGTTTATGTTGATATCATGGACCATATACTTATGTAAACACACCCTAGATCTGAGATCCTTTATGCTACATGACTCAAAACTTATGTATACATCTTAAGATCCATTACAAGTATGATTAGAATTATGTTAAATGCAGTTTGGGCTACATAAACTATGCAAGTTCATGTGGAAATAGACTATATATTAGATTTGGACATTTTTGGGTTAATTTACAACATGCTAGTTTTGTGTTCGACATTATGCCAAGTTAATATGTTAAAACCCAAGTTTGTATAAGTCTACATATGCCATCCTATGTGACACCCATTTAGTTGTATGTCAATTTTGAATGCAAGTTCACATGATCCAATGTTTATGTTAACGCCAATTTGCAAGTTCATGCGCTACACCTTCTATGTATCATAGAAATATTATATGTTCTGAATTTCCCATTTTCTCACGTTTATCAAGTTGGGCTGAATTGTGTCGAGCCCAACATTATACAAACGGGGGTAACAGCGTTGGGTGTAAAACATGATAAAATATATATGTTGGCATGTTTGGCGCATGCCAACAAATGTGACATTTTAGCGGTATAAATTGTTATACCCAAAAATAAAAGACTTGACATTTACATATAAACTTGAGAAGTAATAAAATATGTAAAATTAGAAAAGACGACATGTTTGACCCGAGGTTGGATTGAGTTGTGACGTAAATCTGCCCGGACCCGCCCGGCTGTCCAGTAGTCACAACAATACCTATCCAATGTGGGTGGTAAAACATTGAGCCCAATAAAGACCCGAGGTTAGACTGAACTACGGTGTAAACCTGCCCGGAACCAACCGGCACATCCAGTAACCGTAGTGATATATGTCTAATGTGAGTGGTTGGTGCTCTAAAAGGCTAAGGACAGGTGGTAGGGTTAAGTTAACTGAAAACACTTAACCAAAGATTCAACATGTTAACAAATATTGATGGGTGGGGTTAGGTATATACAGACACTTAACCACTTAACATGTTTGACTAGAAAACCCTGGTAACGTGGGGACCCGTTTCAGCAGTAACCCAACTTAGGTATCAACGGTACCCTGAAACTAGGCAGGGTGGGGCACGATTACTGGGCTGAATGTAAGCGGTCAAATAACGACAATTGTTGGGTGCACAGTGTAGGTCTAACGGTGTGTGGTCGTGCACGCACTCCGGAGCAGACAAGCAGGGCACTAGGGGCACCAGTGGTATAACCTATGTATTCTAGTAATTGTGTCGGGGCCGCCACCATGGGTCTTGATACACCCCATGGTGGGACCAGCATAGGTATCTACACTTCTTGGGGTAGCCGTAAGACACACGTACGAGTAGGAGCCGATCTTTAGTAAAAACAAAAAGGATCACTTCACCCTCAGCATGGGGTGCCAGTTAGAATAATCCTAGTAAATGCAGAGGTATAGGGTGGGTTCGATAGTATATTCGATTTTGGGCTACAGTCACTTAGTTATGATACTATCCTGTTTTCAGTTTATGTCTATCATATCCTTTTCTTATTCATATACTGAAAAGTCACTAGATTTACTCAGGCTTTATGTTTGACTCCGTTTTTCTTTTCGTCTTCTTTTCTTTCGTTTCCCCCCAGGTCCAAAGGGAGGAAACAACTCAGCTTAGTCAGACTCTTTTACAAGCTTGAAGACATTAGATGTACGGTTTGGATCTCTTTTGTTTGGATCATGGCTTTGGACATCACTATGGGGATTTTGCTGCTTTATTTATGTTTTTTTATGCTTCTTTGAAAATCAAGACAGTTATGGAAATGTAATGTTTTTGGAAGTATTGTAAGACAATTATGGTATGGTTTGTATGACACGTATTTTGATGAAATAAAAGTTGCTGTGTTTTCCGCTGTTTGAAAATATGTGTATTTATATCTGTCTTGTGTATCTGTGACTTATACTTAAAAACCTCCACCAAAATTAGAGCATTCCCTTTGTGAGTGACCCTAACGGAGGTGGGGTGTTTCACTTGGTATCAGAGCATAGGTTTACCAGATAAGATAAAAGTTTTTGAAATTGTTTTCAAAAGAAAGTTTAAAGAAGCATTTTTTTTTGGAAAAAGTGTTATATTTTAGAAAGGCATAATCCCCCGAAGCCATGTACACTATCTCTCTCTGTCCTTCGTTTTGAATCTTTCCTTTTCGTTTCAGCATGTCTGGGGACCTTACTCCCCAGCTACAGACGCTTTTACTCCTCCTCCTCTACGTGAAACAGCGAGCAGAAGAATCGCAGAACAAGAAGACGGATAATAGTCAAGGAGGAAAGGACCACAACAATAATAACAAGACACATGAAAAAAGGAAATGTTATTTCTGTGGCATCATTGGGCATTTAGTCCAGGATTGTAGAAAGAAGAATACGAAGATGGGAGCGTGCTTTCAGTGTGGTGATATTGGACATATCAGCAAGAACTGCCCTAAGGAGCAAGGGCAATGCCCGACAGCAGGACCTTCTGGGGGTACATCTTTAACTTCTTCTCCTAGATGCTTTGTTTTATCTTGCTTATCTTTTCAATCCTATCTTAGGAACTTGAGGTAGAAATATTTCTGTAGAAAGTGTAGTCTATCTTTATGATCATCCAGTTCGCACACTTTTTGATTCGGGCGCATCACACTCCTTTATTTCATCTGCTTTAGTAGAATCTCTGCATCTAGACACTAGTATGGTAGAGGATCCCTTAGTAGTTTCAAATCCAATTGGGGGCTCCGCTTACTTGTCAATGGTTTGTTTGGGTTTGAAAATCTCTATTCTCAGCGTTGAGTTTAGTTGTAACGCCTTTGTCTTAGGCTTCTCGGGATATGGTTTGATCTTAGGCATGGACTGGTTATCCAGTAACGGTGCCATTCTTGATTGTGAGAAAAGAGTAGTTAGGCTTTTGACTCGGCTTGGTAACACTCTAGAAATCTCCTGTAATCCTTTGAATGTTGTTATGCTTAGTTATCTAGAGTCGCTTGATGCTTCTGATGAGAATTTACAATTGGTTAGAGTAGTCCGGGAATATCCGGATGTCTTCGAGGAGGTGAAAGGCTTACCTCCGAAGCGGGACATAGACTTCCGTATCTATCTTGTGGATAATGCAAAGCCCGTAGCTTTACCTGTCAGACATATGGCTCCAAAAGAGAGAAAGGAGCTCAGTAAGCAGGTTAAAGAACTTCTCGAGAAGGGGTTCATTCGAAGGAGCATTTGAGAATGGGGTGCTCCAGTGTTGTTTGCAACCAAAGCAGACGGTTCACTTGGCCTTTGCGTTGACTATAGGGAGTTAAACAAATTGACCAAGAAAAATAGGCACCCTCTTCCCCGAATCGACGATTTTTTTGATCATCTTGTAGGTGCGTCGGTTTTCTCCCAACTTGATCTGGCAACTGGGTTCCATCAGCTAAGAGTAGCTGAGGATAGTATTGATAAAACGACGTTCAGAACCCCAAACGGTTTCTTTGAGTGGCTTGTCATGCCTTTCGGCCTGACAAATGCACCCGCTTACTTCGTCGATCTAATGAGCAGTGTTCAGAGAATTCCTCAACAAATTTGTGGTTGTCATTGTAGACGATATCTTGATCTTTTCAAAGAATGAGGAAGAGCATGCTCAACATCTGAAAGAAATCATGAATACTCTCCGAGCACATCAGCTAAAGGCAAAGTTTTCAAAATGCCATTTTTGGAGGGAAGAAGTAAGATTTCTTGGGCATGTTGTATCTTAAAAAGGGTTGGCCGTGGACCCCGCAAAGGTAGTTGCGGTGCAGGACTGGAAGGCACCAAAGAATGCAACCGAAGTCCGAAGCTTTCTTGGGCTAGCCGGTTTCTATCGAAAGTTCATAAGGGATTTTGCAAAAATCTCAGCTCCACTCACAAGGCTGACAAAGAAGAATCTAGTGTTCAATTGGGACTTGGATTGCGAGTTGGCTTTCCAACGCCTGAAATGGGCTCTTACAACAGCCCCAGTTCTAACTCTGCCTGACGGAAGCAAACTGTTCACAATTTATACAGATGCATGTGGAACGGGACTAGGCGCCGTTCTAACGCAAGAAGGGAGAGTAGTAGCTTATGGTGGAAGGCAATTGAAAGTTCATGAAAAGAACTACCCGACCCACTATCTTGAGTTAGCCGCCATCGTCTTTGCACTTAAGTCTTGGCGACAGTATATCCTTGGTGAGAAGTTCGAATTATACAATGACCATAAATCATTGAAATATCTCTTCTCGCAGAAAGATCTTAACTTGAGGCAACAAAGGTGGATGGAGTTTCTTGCCTCGTATGATTTTGAAATTTCCTATACTCCTGGCAAAGGCAACGTAGTGGCAGACGCGTTGAGCCGAAAGAAACTGACCCTAAGCCCGCTCTTTGTAGAAAGGCAAAGATAAGAGTATATAGCCAGTTTTAACTTTAGGCCCTCCTCCGATTTTGTACCGGGTTTGCTAGCATCTCTCGAAGTACGCCTGACTCTAGTGGACTCAATAGGGGATGCACAACGTGAAGACCCTCAGCTTGTTGATGTGATTGATAAACTTATTAGGGGCGAGACTTCTAGTCACCTCAATAGGTACTCTATCGACGATAAAGGCTGGCTGAGACGCGATGGAAGATTGTGCGTCCCACAAGCAAGAGAGTTGATAAAGAAGGTTCTTGAGGAAGCACACCATTCCAAGATGACAATACACCCAGGCGGGGATAAAATGTACAAGGACATGAAAAGAGTTTTCTTTTGGAACGACATGAAGAAGGACGTGGCAGATTTCGTTTCCAAGTGTATGATATGCCAACAGGTCAAGGCGGAACAGAAAAGGCCTGGAGGACTACTTCACCCCCTAGAGGTCCCACAGTGGAAGTGGGATAGTATTTCGATGGACTTCATTGATGGACTGCCTAGGTCAAGAAGAGGCAATACTAGCATTTGGGTAATAGTGGATAGGCTTACAAAAAGCGCCCACTTTTTACCTATCAAGAGTAGAAGGACTGCCTCATCTCTAGCATCTCTTTATCTCAAGGAAATAGTTTGACTCCATGGGATACCTTCCAGTATTGTTAGTGACCGGGACCCTATCTTCACAAGCGAATTTTGGCGGAGTCTGCAAGAAGCTGTAGGCACATAGTTATGTCTGAGCACAGCCTATCACCCCCAAACCGATGACCAGACGGAAAGGGTAAATAGAGTTTTAGAGGATCTTTTGAGACTTTGCGTTCTTGACTTTGGAGGGACATGGGAAGAGCATCTTCCTTTGGTAGAATTCGCCTACAATAACAGCTACCAAGCCACTATCGGTATGGCGCCCTTCGAAGCATTGTATGGGAGACCGTGCAAATCACCAACTTGTTGGTGGGAGTCCACGGATAAACTTATACTTGGGTCAGACATGATTTAAGAGACTTCAGAGAAAGTAGACTTGATACGGAGAAGGATGAAGACAGCCCAGGATAGACAAAAATCTTACGCAGATAAGAAAAGGACTGACCTTGAGTTTGAGGTTCGGGACAGGGTTTTCCTTAAGGTATCTCCTTTAAGGAACGTCGTTCGCTTTGGATCCACAGGAAAGCTAGCACCCAGATTTGTAGGACCGTTTCCTATCATAGAGAAGGTTGGGAAGATGGCCTATAGATTAGAGCTACCCGAGAGACTAGCCGGAGTTCACAACGACTTTCATGTTTCTCACCTCCGAAAGTGTTTGCACGAGTCTGCTGAAATAGCGGAGCCTAGCATTCTAGAAGAAGCCGAAGTGGAACGTGAAGCAACAGTAAGAAGAGTTCCAACACGCATCTTAGGAATTGAAGTGAAAAATCTACGCAACCGCGAAGTCAAGCTCGTCAAAGTTCAGTGGAGCGACGCCGAGGAAGACGCGACTTGGGAAACAGAGGACAGAATACGCGCTGCCTACCCTTTTCTTTTTGAGGGTACATCTTTGATCCCTCTTTTTCCTTAAGTTATGCTTTATCTATCTTTTTAGGTATATCTCCTCGGTCCATTTTTCCTAACTCTTTAGGTAGAAAACAAATGGATGCAAACATGTATTTGAAAACATGTTATGGATGATGGCTGCAAGTGGTTGTAAGTGATTGCTAGTGGTTGCTCGTGGATGCATATACACACACATTCTAGGTTTTAGATCGGCTCAGTCACTTCATATTGCATATGCATATATGTATTCTCGCTCATATGTGGTTGAAATTTTATATGTTATCATATGGTTATCGCATTTGTATGAATTGTTGTGCACTCATGTAGAATTATGAATAGGAAAAATTTGCATACATGATGGATTCGTGACACTTACATGATTCGCATTTAGGAGGTCAACTGAATCAGTGGACCGCCTGATTTCTGCATTAGATAAGGACATATACACACAATGCATATGATCATAAAGCATTAGAAGTCTTTAAGGACAATGGACACCTGTGTTTGTTGGTTGAGTAAATGGATGATTGGATGGTAGGATATACATTCTTCCTAACTTGAAGATTTCGGGGACGAAATCCTTTTAAGTGGGGGAGAATGTAACACCCCGTATATTCTATAACAGTGAATTTCATAAATTAAAGTATAATTAATTCTAATGAAAGAATTAAGGGAAATGTCTTACGCCATTGCGTTCGTCTCGGAATTCTGGTTAAGATAGAGTCCGAATTTGCGTGAAACGGACTCCGTATGAAGGAGTTACGACCTCCGGAAGTTTCAGAATAAATTTGAATTCAAAAACAGCTCAGATCACGTTTAAAATTCGAATTCGAGTTCAAACTGGGCTGGGCGGGAAATTTCCCACCCAGTAACCAGGTCGACACTAGTGTCGGCTGGGCAGTCGACCTGGCCCCCCCAGGTCGACTACGCAGTCGACTTGGGTGTCGACCTGCAGGTCGACTTGCCGGGTAGGCCTGACTAGGTGGGTCTGACGCTGGTTCGACTTCTGGTGTGCTGTACGGTCTGATTTTCCTCCCTGCTTGCATCTGAAGGCTCAAAACTACTTGAAAACTCTATAAATACACTCTTAGACTCAACTAATTCACATAAGAAAATAAGAGAGGAGTCATCATGCTGTTGGGAAGGAGTTGATCGTAGCCGCCAAGAATCAAACTAAGAAGCAAACTAAATTCTAATCAAATCAATCAACAAATTGCTACCCAAATGAGTGCATCTCCAAATTCAGAAAACAGAAATCGAAAACAAGAATTCGTCACACGTTTTAAGTATAGTGATCTTTCAGAATATGAATAAAAGCTGTGATGTGAATCGATGTAATTGAGAATAGAATTGTATTATTGCGCCATGATGTAAATTCTATGTATTGTAATGTTTCTATCGTGGTTTTGTGTATTGATATTTGTGGCATAAATCGATCGATGCAAGTTTGTTGGACAATTGTATATGAAAGTATTATCACTTGCAAGTTTGTGGCTAGGATTGGATCCCTTTTATGTTTATGTTGATATCATGGACCATATACTTATGTAAACACACCCTAGATCTGAGATCCTTTATGCTACATGACTCAAAACTTATGTATACATCTTAAGATCCATTACAAGTATGATTAGAATTATGTTAAATGCAGTTTGGGCTACATAAACTATGCAAGTTCATGTGGAAATAGACTATATATTAGATTTGGACATTTTTGGGTTAATTTACAACATGCTAGTTTTGTGTTCGACATTATGCCAAGTTAATATGTTAAAACCCAAGTTTGTATAAGTCTACATATGCCATCCTATGTGACACCCATTTAGTTGTATGTCAATTTTGAAAGCAAGTTCACATGATCCAATGTTTATGTTAACGCCAATTTGCAAGTTCATGCGCTACACCTTCTATGTATCATAGAAATATTATATGTTCTGAATTTCCCCTTTTCTCACGTTTATCAAGTTGGGCTGAATTGTGTCGAGCCCAACATTAGTACGTACAAACAGGGGTAACAACGTTGGGTGTAAAACATGATAAAATATATATGTTGGCATGTTTGGCGCATGCCAACAAATGTGACATTTTAGCGGTATAAATTGTTATACCCAAAAATAAAAGACTTGACATTTACATATAAACTTGAGAAGTAATAAAATATGTAAAATTAGAAAAGACAACATGTTTGACCCGAGGTTGGATTGAGTTGTGACGTAAATCTGCCCGGACCCGCCCGGCTGTCCAGTAGTCACAACAATACCTATCCAATGTGGGTGGTTAAACATTGAGCCCAATAAAGACTCTAGGTTAGACTGAACTACAGTGTAAACCTTCCCGGAACCAACCGGCACATCCAGTAACCGTAGTGATATTTGTCTAATGTGAGTGGTAGGTGCTCTAAAAGGCTAAGGACAGGTGGTAGGGTTAAGTCAACTGAAAACACTTAACCAAAGATTCAACATGTTAACAAATATTGATGGGTGGGGTTAGGTATATACAGACACTTAACCACTTAACATGTTTGACTAGAAAACCCTGGTAAAGTGGGGACCCGTTTCAGCAGTAACCCAACTTAGGTATCAACGACACCCTGAAACTAGGCAGGGTGGGGCACGATTACTGGGCTGAATGTAAGAGGTCAAATAACGGCAATTGTTGGGTGCACAGTGTAGGTCTAATGGTGTGTGGTCGTGCACGCACTCCGGAGCAGACAAGCAGGGCACTGGGGGCACCAGTAGTATAACCTATGTCTTCTAGTAATTGTGTCGGGGCCGCCACCATGGGTCTTGATACACCCCATGGTGGGACCAGCATAGGTATCTACACTTCTTGGGGGTAGCCGTAAAACACACGTACGAGTAGGAGGCGATCTTTAGTAAAAACAAAAAGGATCACTTCACCCTCAGCATGGGGTGCCAGTTAGAATAATCCTAGTAAATGCAGAGGTATCGGGTGGGTTCGATAGTATATTCGATTTTGGGCTACACTCACTTAGTTATGATACTATCCTGTTTTCAGTTTATGTCTATCATATCCTTTTCTTATTCATATACTGAAAAGTCACTAGATTTACTCAGGCTTTATGTCTGACTCCATTTTTCTTTTCGTCTTCTTTTCTTTCGTTTCCCCCTCAGGTCCACAGGGAGGAAACAACTCAGCTTAGTCAGACTCTTTTGCAAGCTTGAAGACAGTAGATGTACGGTTTGGATCTCTTTTGTTTGGATCATGGCTTTGGACATCACTATGGGGATTTTGCTGCTTTATTTATGTTTTTTTATGCTTCTTTGAAAATCAAGACAGTTATGGAATTGTAATGTTTTTGGAAGTATTGTAAGACAATTATGGTATGGTTTGTATGACACGTATTTTGATGAAATAAAAGTTGCTGTGTTTTCCGCTGTTTAAAAATATGTGTATTTATATCTGTCTTGTGTATCTGTGACTTATACTTAAAAACCTCCACCAAAATTAGGGCATTCCCTTTGTGAGTGACCCTAACGGAGGTGGGGTGTTTCAACCAGTAACCCATTTTATTATCTATATGAGCTTGAACTAGGTCGAGGATAGGGACACGCTTACTGGGGTTGATTGTAAGAGGTCAATAAAGAGTTAGCGATGACAGTGCAAGTCCAACGGAGTCATGTGCGTGCGTGAGTCCGGGCTGATAGGTAAGACGTTGTTGCATCGTGTAGGTATAAGCTGTGCTTTTCATTACTATCGTGGTTGCCACCTTAGGGAGTGATACACCCTATTTTGGGACCAACACAAGTATCTACGAGGTTAGGGAGCCGATCGAATGGGATGGGTAGTGGGTACAACTAGTGGTGGTAGGAGCAAGTGGGGCACCTACGAGAGCAGCTAGGAGTACATGAAGCTAC
Source organism: Allium sativum (assembly GCA_030737875.1). Taxonomy (NCBI): domain Eukaryota; kingdom Viridiplantae; phylum Streptophyta; class Magnoliopsida; order Asparagales; family Amaryllidaceae; genus Allium; species Allium sativum. Next base: position 887,929,709 of record CM060916.1, on the reverse strand, counting down.
CATTATTATGATTAGTAGGTAGGGATCATCTCTTAATATGTAACTAGTATGTGGTACGGTGCAGAGCATATCTTATAGTGGCTAGGAGCGCGGTCGATGTTCTATCTTGCTTACCTTGTTTACCTTATCACATCTGCTTATGTTACAGTCATCTCTTATATCCAGTTTATATTCTTATCTTGTTACTTTACTGATTATATTGTTAAAGTCACTAGACTCGCCAGACTTATGTCTGACCCTTTTTGTTTCGCCTCTTTTCTTTCATCCCCCCCAGGTCCTCGGGGTGGGATTAGTGAAGCTTGACTTGGATCTCTTTCTTCTTGAAGTGCTTGGAAGTGTTGAAAGTAATGCTCAGCTTTATCTCTTTTTCATTATGGCTATTTGGAGTGGGATTATGGTTTTACTTTTATGTACTCTGATAATAATTTTGTTCAAGATGGATATTTGTGTACTTTGCTTTAGTATGTGGTTTTGATGTTGTAACCAAACATGTTTTTCTTTTCTGCTGCAATAAATAAATTTTGAATTTTTAAGTACCATTTTATATATCTGTCTTGTGATGTTCTGTTATGTACTCTTATAACGCTCCATGAAAGTTAATGCATTCCCTTAGTGAGTGATATTAACGGACATGGAGTGTTACACGTGGTATCAGAGTTGGAGGTTACCAGAACAGATACAAGATTTTGAAAATCATTTTCAAAAGCATTTTTAGAAAGAAGTATTTTCAAAAACATATTTTAAAGAAGGTATTTTCAATAGAATGGTTTATTACGAAAAACATAATCCCCAAAAGCCATATATCTTTCTTCTAATTCTCTGTTTTGAATATCTTCCTTTTTCCTTTTAGCATATCTGGGGAACCCCTTATACCCGAGAGCGTACAGATACCAAGCTGGTTTAGAAGGTATCTGGAGGCTAGGGCTACTGCCACAGACCCAACAGACGTTCCTCCTCCTCCAACTACAGCCGCTCCTCCTCCTCCTCCTCCCTGTGTAGATGAGATATGCAAAGACTTCCGTGCGATGGGCGAAAAACTGTTTTATGGAACTGAAACGTTTGTTGAGGCTCGGAGTTGGCTCAAGGAAGTGGAGGATTTGTTTGGTATCTTTGAGATAGACGATGGAAGGAAGGTTCAGCTAGCTGCTTGGTTGATGAAGGATGAAGCTTCCTTTTTGTGGGAAGTAACTAATGGAGGACGTGTCGTGGAGACGTGGATGGATTTTAGACAAAGGTTCGAGTTGAAATTTCTTTCACAAGTGGAGGATCGTTTATACATGGAGACGTGGATGGATTTTAGACAAAGGTACGATATGTTACAGACCGCAAGCAGAACCGTTGGAGAAAATGACAACATTGCTAACAATGAAGTTACACCGCTTGCTAATCGTTTTGAAGTCGGCGAAAACTCGATAGGTGGAGCCGATGTGACTAAGAAAGAGTTGGATTCCGCTATTGCCAACATGAACCAACGGATGGATGCTTCTATTAAGGCGATGATGGAAAAACTTAATGCTATCCGCAACGCTCCATCAAATCCACTAACTCAAAAGGTCCATGTTGATCTCGAAGAGAATGCCAATTCATCAACGTCTGACCATGAATGCAACGACAACATGGAAGATGATAATGAATGGTTGAGCGACAAAGACGAGGCTAACGTCGAAAACTCGAAGCCAAAAGCTATAAATCATTCTGAAGTTAAAGCTCGAAAGGCTACCAGTCCCGTCACGGGGGCACCTCCTCGTCGGGAAGGTAAAGGACCTATGCTCTCTAACCAAGATCGCATGCCTAGACGAATATTTGGTAGAGAGCCCAGCTTCCCAGAGCGTCATACCACTGAAGAGCACATCTCAGTTATGATAAACACATCATAAAGAAAAATCAAGCTCTCAACGACGATGATATGGAATGGGATTTCTCTCCTGATTGGACTACGTTTACTAAGAGAATTCAAGAAACCAAGTGTCTGAAGAAACTCAATCATCCAACCTTGCCTCCGTACAACAGACTTGTTGATCCAAACTAGTTTCTGTTCAAATACGAATGGCATATGAGTGCGGAAAAAGCAATAGACGAGATGAGATGCTTATATTTCCCTCTCTACCTAGAAGGTGCTGCATCACTATGGTTCACAAAGCTACCACCTAAGTCCATAGACCGAATCTCTGACTTAACCAAAAAATTTAAGGAGCAGTTCCGCCTGTATGCTACTAAAGCCAAGGATGCTATAACACTTTACATCGATGAAGCAAAACCAGGGGAATCTATTAAAGCTTTTCTCATTTGATTCAACGTTGCTTTGTACGAAGTGAGAAATCCAGAATCTCGCATAATCCTTATGTCTCTAATCGGCGCCATAGATGAGAAGAGCGAATTCGGAAGATGGATTAAAATGAAAGAACCGAACACGCTTGAGAAATTCTATAAAAGGTCGAGGAGTACATGAAGTCGACGCTAATCCTTTACCTCTTCAGATTATTGGTGCTAACCCACTTCTTTAAGCTCCCAAAGATGCTGCTACTTAGTATAATCAGCAGAATACTAAGGGGGGAAAGCGCGCCAGCAATGGAAAGGACAACAAAGATTATAAGAAAATTCTCCTTTTCAACACATCAAAGCTAAAGCCTTTGAAAGACACCCCTGAAAATATCTATCTAGCAACGAAGAATTTAGAAGAATATGCGGACCAAGACCGACAAGGATAGGCGAGAAGGCAACAAACTCGGGAAAATTCTGTAGGTTCCACAACCAACCCGGTCATAATACAAATGAATGTAGGCACTTCAAAAGCTTGATTGAGGAGTTGATTCAGAAAATAGATTGCAACAATACGTGAAGAATCCTCAAGTGGCAAATCCTTTTGCAACTCCCCAGGGGCAAGGGGTATCAAATGACCAGTCCGGTCCAAACAACGAAGCTCCTGCTCAAACCGATCCAAGGCTGAGAATCAACAAAGGATCAATGATTTGTGCTCCAATTTCAATGGCTCAAAATAAGCGATCAACATCGCCACCGCCCTATTTCCCACTTTACTTCCTTCTTTGTTTCATGCTTTACTTCGTATTTTACTTTCTGTTATATTCAAAACTTCTTGTAAATAGTCTGTAATAATTTGCAAGTAAGACACTAAACATTTGCTCTGTAACTAAAAGCATATTTCAGCATATTTTCCTGAGTAAATCTCTTACTTGCAATATTCTTGATAATTAAAAATTTGCTAAAAGACGATTTCTTACTAATAGGCTATCCAACAAATGCTTGATTCCTCGAAACCTTATGCGATGTGGCAACCCCAATAACACCAACTCAAGCAGCGAGTGAAAAAAACATCAGAACGTACAAATATAACGACTGAAAGCGCTACCTTGGAAAGTGAATGAGAGGTGTTGCCAAAGGTCAAACGGTGAAGAGTTTGGCAAGCTGATCCAAGGTTACAAGTTCCAAGGGGCAGCCTGCGCCCGACTGCAACCACTTGCTGTAGTAAAGTGCATCCAGCAGGAGGTCAACATTCGCTCCACGGAATGACGCAAACCCTTGCAAATCCCAAATGGTCATAACCTCTCAGTCTAGATGCAATCACTAATTATAACAAGGTGAATCCGACAGGACGACCGATGTTTGAAAGAACCTCTCGGTTCGGCTGCGATCGCCTACTATGGATAAGTGCATTCGACGTTTAAGGACTGACGTTCACCCTACGAGATGACACAAACCCAACAAAGTTCTATCAAGAAAATCTCTCAGTCCGACTGAGATCGCTTACCATAGTTAAGCATGTCCAACACGACGAATGATGGTCACCTTTTGGAACTACGCAAATCAAAGACCTCCCATAGCAAAGGAAAAATAAATTCCCTCCATAGCAAGGGTAAATTTAAAAGTCCTCTCATAGCAGAGGCAAAATAAAGTCCCTCCATTGCAAGGGCACCCTCTATAGCAAGGGTAAAAGTCCGTCCATAGCAATGGCAAACCCTCCATAGCAAGGGTCCTATAGCAGAGGCAAAATAAAGTCCTTCCACAGCAAGGGCAAGTTTAAAATTTTGTCCTCCCATAAGTAGAGGCAAAATTGAAAATCCCAAAGATCTCTCCGGGGGCGCCCAATTGATCGTCAGTATCAAGAAGTACCTGATCCGATTACGATAAACATTGGGATTCTTACCAAAGTCCTATCTGGGGGCATCCCGTCTGAATCTACCGAAGCTTGGATTAATCAGCATAATTGAGTGACAAAAGTCTTTAATGACTGAATTCACTAAGCTGGATTGTAGAAGAAGTTCGGATTTTAACCAATTAATTTTTGTAGTGTATGAATACCCCATACACGACAAGTGTTAATTTTTTTCCCAAATAGGGGCATGAAACTTAAATACTTCCCACAATGAAAGACAATGACCCCTTGAACAGGGGCACAAATATCAAAGCTCCTCAATGAGGAGGTGGAAAATAAACCACAGATTCGTATTTCCTAAATGCAACATATCGTACACTACCATATAAGTTAATTAAAACGATGACGTTTGAAATCCACGGTCGGCTTTAGTCGATTAGTTGATCTTAGGTGGTAACATGACTTCAAATTAGAATATTGTGCTTGTGCAGATAATACTTGACGAGTTATAAACCATTGGACAAAACAACCCTGTGCAAACACTTTATTCAATTCAAAGTAAAATTCGCTGTAAGTCATTAACTAATCCAATATCGATATGGAAAGTCGATGGTGAGTATAAGTCCAAAATCATGCAAATACTTATTTTAATTACAGAACAGGTAGCATGGAACATATAAGTTCAAAGCTTGATTTGCCATAGCAAACGAAAAGATACGACTGAATCTCAACCCAAATTGTGTTCATTTCGAAGCCTGCATTTCTCGCAAGCAAAAAATACAAGCTTCGAGGGGTAAATGTTAACTAACCTGTTCGGGCCTTTTGTCGAACAATATGAGTGCACTACACCAACCATGGTCAAGCACCAAAGCTCGAACATCGCTAGAGAGAATGGCCGAGCATTTCATTGGCAGCTCTCGGTCGAGCATCTCCAACGCAAGTCATTCGCCCACCCATCCATCTGCCAGCTCAAGCATGGCTCTCCAGTTCGAGCAAACTCCATAGCAGGTCATACACCATCAGTCCAGGGTTGAGCAGCCATGCTCGAGCCCCCAGGTCATGCCGCATCCTATCACGAGAAGAGGTCGTGCATCCTCTTTCATATGAGGCCGTACACTTGGACTCTGGGGCATTGCAACGGTGCGAGCCATGCTCAAGCTCTAAAGGTCTTTCATCACCTGAGCTCCTGGTCGAGCACGTCATCACTGAGGATCATTCACTGCTATCAGCATCATCTTGGTCGAGCATAATCCAATGGTGAGCACATCAGCACCATGTCTTGCTGTGGCGTCGGGCACCTGAGCTCCTGGTCGAGCACTACAGAGGAGCGAGCTAATGGTCGAGCATGTATGAACATGCAATTTATGTGTGAAGAGAAGGATGGATCTGCTTTAGTATGAAACAAATGGCACAAAAGAAATAAAGCAATGGCAATAGTGTAAATTCCGTACCCCATTTTGAATAGTACATTAATAGAGTGGAAAGCATGTAATTCTTGATCCCATTTTAGAATAGGACAAACCCGTGTACATTTAACAAAGCACGTGGTCGATGCTTTGGGGGTACACAATGGCATTTATGCAATTAAAAGAGGTAGGTCATGTATAAACGGATCAATTACATGAAGGGACGCTCGCACAAACCAGCTCGCTCATGCATTTTTGCTCGCACAACTGTATACTTGAATGGCGCCAGCTGTAAAGCGGTTTTTGCCAGCTTGTGTACAGTTGTAAAGCATCCATTAACGGCTGTAATCACATGACTCATCACCCCTTATTTACAACATTGCCACTCCATTTTCTCCACACCAAATCTACCTATAAATACCCCCTTTCACAACCATTCAGGGGACCGATCTATGCCACCCCAAAGAGCTGTCATTTCGGTTATCCACCATTCTCAAGTGCTCCATGCTCTCTCCAAGCTCCATTAATGGTTTCTCCAACTCACTTCATCTTCCTCCAACGATGTGAAGATCAAATCACCTTCATTCTCCACTAGAAATCTCTCTAACTCAACTCAAGTTATCTACTACCGTCATTACTCTTCTCTCAATCCAAGATCTAACACTAATTCACCGTGGAATCAAGGAAGTTTATCTAGATCTCCAAGTGATTAAATATTTACACTTCAACCACCACCAATTAAGAGATCTCCTCCGTTCCTCCATGAAATCAAGCATAATTTAGATCACAAAAAGACAGAAGAGAGAGATGATCAATATAAATGAATCCATGTATTTTATTATCCCCAAAGTAATAATGGGAATAGTGTTCAAAGTGGATGTAGATCTATTCTTGATCAAACCACTATAAAAATCTTTTGTTCTATACTTTTCTTTTTATTTTGTGATTGTGGCCTCATTCTAACCATTTGGTGAAGTGTTTACATAACACCTTTGGTGTTTGTACCATTTTTGGTTTAAATAGATATTAGTCTAGATAGCCTTGCACAATCTTTGCTAGTTGAACAACAACTGAGGCAGAAAGATGCCCAAGATGAAATAGTTGTTGATACATCAAAGGTCCATATAGTGGAAGAAAAGAAAGCAAATAATGCTTCGAGTAACTCTTCTAATAAAAAGAGGAAATGGTAGAACAAAAAAAATTCCCAAAACCAAAATAAGAAAGGAAAAAATGGTTGCTACTTTTGTGGTAAACTAGGACATTTCAAAAGGGATTGTCGCTTCTGGAAAAAGAAACAGCAATTTGAAAAAGAAAAGTTTGCAGCAGTCATATCAGAAGTGAATATCATTGAACAAGACAATTCTTGGTGGATTGATTCTGGCGCTGCTAAGCATGTCTGCATTGACAAGAATCAATTCAAGAAACTAGAACCGACTGAAGATGAAGATTACCTTTATTTGGGAAATTCAGCAAAGGCAGAGATCAAAGGGAAGGGGATTGTGGATTTAGAATTCACATCCGAAAACGTTCTGACATTAAATGATGTATATTATGTACCTGAAATTTAGAAGAACCTTGTATCAGGAAGTCTTCTTAATAAGTTTGGTTTCAAACAAGTTTTTGAGTCAGACAAATATGTGTTGACCAAAGGCGGTGTGTTTGTGGGACAAAAGGTATTTGTGTGATGGTATGTTTAAACTAAATGTTGATATTAATAAAAGTATTAATCCTGCTTATATTGTTGATTCATTTTCATTATGGCATAATAGATTAGGACATGTTAATCATAAACGCATGCTTGATATGATATCTTTGAATCTAATTACCAAACACCAAAATGATTTGCTAGAGAAGTGTAGGATATGTTCATTAACTGAGATCACTAGAAAATCATTTCCTTATAAACCAGAAAGTGAAACAAAATTGTTACAACTGATTCATAGCCGTGTACAATATATACACAGTACTCCTATTAGAGGAGGAAAGAGATATTTTGTCACATTTTTAGATGATTACTCTAAATATTGTTATGTTTATCTTACGCATGCTTAAAGTGAAGTGTTAAATTCATTTATTACTTATAAAACTGATGTAGAAAACCAATGTGATGCTAAAATAAAAACACTTAGGTTCGATAGGGGTGGCGAGTAACAATTTCTTGAATATTGTGAATAAGTAGGAATTATACACGAAACATCTATTGCTTATACTCCACAACAAAATGGAGTGGCTGAAAGGAAAAATAGAACTTTTACCGAAATGGTAAATGCAATGTTGTGTGATACTGGACTTAATACTAGTTTCTCGGGAGAAGCTTTACTTATCGCATGTTATATTCTAAATAGAATACCTCATAAGAAAAGTAAAGTTACTCCTTATGAACTTTGGAAGAAAATAAAACCAAATCTTGATTATTATCGAGTTTAGGGATGTAGAGCTAATGTCCGATTACCTGAACAAAAAACTAGGAAATTAGGACAAAAGGCTATCGAGTGCATATTCTTAGGATATGCTCAACATAGCAAAAGATATAGGTTTCTAGTAATAGAACCTAATAGCTCTATTGATGTAAATACAGTAATAGAATCAAGGGACGCAGTGTTTTATGAGAATAGATTTACATCTATTCAAAATAAACTGGTTCACGAAACAGTGGAGGTTGATAAACCTATTTGTGAAATGGTGGAGGTTAATGAACCAACTTTTGAACCTGTAGAAAACACTGATGAAAATATTGACGAAAATTGTGATTCTCTTAGGAGAAGTAAATGAAGAAGGATAGAGAAATCTTTTGGACCATATTTCGTTGTATATTTGGTTGAAGGATCTGGAAATAATGTAGAGCATCAATTAATGATATCTATAAACATAGAATCTGACCCTTTAACATATACTGAGGCAATGAAATCTCAAGATTCATCATTTTGGCAAGAAGCCATAAATGATGAAATGGATTATATTATGGGAAATAAAACATGAAAACTAGTAGATTTACCTCATGTTTCTAAAAGAATAGGATGTAAATGGATATTTAAGAAAAAGTTAAAAGCAGATGGCACAATCGAAAATTTTAAAGCTAAATTAGTTGCAAGGAAAAGATTATTTTGGTACATATGCCCAGTAGCTAGAATTTCAACAATTATAACTTCAATTGCATTAGCTTCTATCTATAATTTTTAAATTCACCAAATGAATGTCAAGACAACATTTTTAAATGGTGAACTTGACGAAGAGATATATATGTTTGAACCAGAAGGTTTTATAATGCCTGGACAAGAGCATAAAGTATGTAAACTTGTAAAATCACTTTATGGTATTAAACAAGCACCAAAGTAATGGCATGAAAAGTTTGATAAAACTATTATATCTAATGGCTTTAGGATCTTTGAATCTGACAAATGTGTCTATATTAAGTTTCATTCAGGTAAAGGTGTAACTATATGCCTTTACATGGATGATATGCTTATATTTGGAACAGATACTTGAGTATTAAAGAAACTAAAAAATTTCTATCTTCATGCTTTGACATGAAAGATATGGGAGTAGCTGAAATGATTCTTTGAATAAGAATCATGAAAACAAAAGATGGGTTATCAATTACCCAGTCTCATTACATTGATAAAATTTTGAAAAGTTTCAATCTATTCGATTATAAACCTATGCCTACTCCTTTTGATCCAAATATGCAGTTTTACACTAATACTAGAAGAGCTACAGAGCAATCGGAATATGCTAGAGTAATTGAATGTTTGATGTATGCAATGACATGCACACAACCAAATATTGCCTATGATGTTGGCAAAATCAGTAGATATACTAGTAACCCTAGTCATATCCATTGGAATGCAATACATATAATTTTAATATATCTAAAAGGTACCATAAATTATGGCATACATTACAACAGTTAATCGAGTGTAATAGAAGGATATACAGATGCTAGTTGGAACACTATAAGTGAAGATAATAAATCAACTATTGGATGGATATTCACTCTTTGTGGGGGAGAAATATCCTGGGCCTCATAGAAACAAACATGTATTGCTGATTCAACCATGGCTGTTGAGTTTATAGCACTGGCTTCTGGTAGTAAGGAGGCGGAATGGTTAAGGAATTTATTATTAGAAATTCCTGTGTGGCCAAAACCTATGCCACCAATATCTGTGCATAGTGATAGTCAATCTACATTATCACAGGCATACAACCAAGTTTATAATGGTAAATCTAGGCATATTGGTTTAAGGCACAGTTTGGTTAGGCAAATGCTCATTAAAGGGGTAATTACCATAGATTTTGTGAGATCTAGCCAGAATTTGGCAGATCCATTTACTAAATGACTTGCAAGGAACTTAGTGATAAAAACATCATAGGGAATGGGTTTAAAGCCTATATAATACAATCGCCAATGAAGGAAACTCAACTCAACATAATAAAGAAATTTGTTATCTTGAGAGCTAAAGTACTTCATATGTTTGTGGTTGGAAGCACTATAATATTTAGTCTAAAAAACTAAGTATTATCATATATTCTATGGAAAAGTGCTTGGTACTTATAATGACAAAGAGAGGATGTTCTGCTTAGAACTTAATAGGTTTATAACAGATATACTGTTGAGGTGTGTATTATAAGGAACTTCTGATAAAACTACCTACATGAATGCAACGAAGGTGGTGCCGCCTTCTACCGGATTTGGGCTCGATCTCTAAGGGAATTTCATGAAAGAAGATACCGACCCAAGGCCAATCCATGGGTTGAGCATACATACTATCTGGAAAATATGAAAATGAGTGTGTGATAATCACATTCGGTAGATCATATAGGATCGATGGTTCAATGCTTAGTCAACCGCTCCATCTTGATATACTTTGATGGGTTTTCACTACGTATATATTCAAGTCTGTAAGACATCTATATTTATGCATAAATTTTCCTTCATATAAATGACAAGAGGAATTTATTTAAAATTTGGTGGAGCATTGTTGGAGGAAGTTTAAAATAAAGGGGAAGAAGGAAAGCACAAAGGGGGAAAAATTTGTTTTGTCCCATATCATGAAATATAAGTATGTTTGCCACTACTTATGTATCTTTCTCATGAGCATGTTGGGGACTTAGGGACCCCACATGTGTGCTTTGTTGAGAGGGGAGAGGTCATGCAAAACCACATGCGTGCCATTCGTCCGACCGAACCAAACCGGGTCGGGCACGGGTTCAGTTTAAATAAGTAATATTTTTGGACCGAAATAAATAGTAACGGGACAAGCCCGTTAATGACCTGAATAAATAGTAGTGAAAATCAAATTCGTAACGCTTCAGTATCGTTACCAATGAACAAACATGTCTATTCGTTTAAATTTGCAACGCTTCTGAACCATTGCAAACAAAGAGATGAGACTGTTTTAATTCAAACAACCATAACCGTTGGAAAACGGTTGCATCTCTTCATTACCTATAAAAGGATGCCCTGGTTTCATTTTTTGGACATCCGAATTACTTCTTCTTCTCCTTCCTTGTACTACTTTCTGCCATTAAAATACTCTCGAATCTCTGCTAGGTTTTGAGCTGATTATACGGGTTATAGTTCTACAGGCTATAACTCCATCATCTTGTCACTGCAGTGATCAATTCCAAGATAGTGAATCACCGTGTCTGTGCACATACACGCCAATTAAAAATATTCAATATCTACTCCGTTGTTTCTTCGAACAAATTTGCCATTACTCGTGCATAGAAATAAGAGGGCAAATGCTGTTTTAGGATACATATCACCACATCGTGCCTTGGAGATTTGTGTATTTAGAGATAAGGAGAACCAGCGATGAATTCAACCAATAAGAAATTCTTCAGTTGAACGATGCTGCAACCTTGAAGACTCAAACGATGGCCTTTTTCGTCTTCAACTGATTTTTGATGAGATTTCAAGGACAACACTTTGTTCAACTATGAAATTTCTTGGTTTTCTTGATCAGTTTTCGAGTACTAGTGATTTTCTACCGCAAGTCAGATGTTGGAGAGAATGTTGCAGCCATTGTTAATTGCAAGGCACAGTTTCTTAACTACAACCACAACTATCACATGAAGTGATTGAAATATTTCAGGCGAGAGGTGTAATATCCCGAAATTTTTAACTAAGTTTAATTTGGATTCTTATTATATAATTTGGATTTTTATTGTATAAATTAGTTTTTCTGTATATAAATTGTTTTTATATGGTTTAAATATATATTTCAATATTAATTAGTAATGATATTTTTTTGATTTTGAGAACATTAATATAAGAATATGATTTGTTATTTTTAAGATTTGTACAAGAATGATTTTATTAATAAGTAAGAGAATTTATAATGATGTTTATGAAATTTTATAAATATTTATTTTTAAACCATTTGTTAGTATACATTTTGATAAATTATATGTGTATATATATTTGATAATTATTTTTGAATATCAATAAGTTATATTTTGATAAACATTTAGTAATAAGATGTTACATTTATAAGTATAACTAAATTTAGCTACATTTATAAGTATTGCAAATGTGTGGCTAAGATAAACAAATTTTATAATGCTTTAAGGATAAGGATTAAATGAAGTGTCCCCTTTGTTGTCATGATGCATGAAGACCTTCATGTTATGAAGCCAAGTAGTTACTTATGTTTAATGTTTACATGTAGTTGGATAGGATAAGGCCATGTGTCCATGTAGAAATTGACTAAAATTCCCTTTTTGATGCCTATGTAAGGGGGAGTTATGCTCCATTTTTATTCACACTTTAGTTCTTACAACTGCATATATAATTCCTTCACGTCATTTCTTCTGGTTCCTGTTGTTCTTCCTCTGATGTTCATTACAGTAAATGAAAAAAAAATCACTTTTCTCTTCATTCAAAAATCCATTTCTCTCAATCCATTCACATGTAGCTGAAATGATCTGCGTGAATATTGTTCAGATCATCGTTTCCGATTTTTAGAAATTGTTGGATCGGAATTTCGTTGACAAACGAAAGAGATATCACAGTTTTATAGTAAATGGAAGATTTGTGTTCAAAACTTCAAAAAATAAAATCTCTCAATCCATGAAGAATTGATCGGCGATGCTAGCACCTTTGAGATCAGTGAAGAGCGTAGTATTTTTGGTGTAAGTTTTGTTCGATTCCGTGTCGATGATTTTGATGGTCGGAAAGTAGGGTTGGAGATCGTCGGAGAATTAAGTGACGATGGTCGAGTTGGAGAATAGCGTTGTGATGAGAATGGAGCGAGCTTTCTGATGGCAAAAATTGGCGGAGTTCGGTGAACAATTAGGGCGTGCGACATATATGATGACGCGGGTTTTTTGGTGCAGCAGGTCACGGCAACAAAGAACGGATTTTGAATTTGGGTTCCGAAGTTTGGATGCCGGGGTGCGGTGAGACGAGGAGGTGAAGAGGAATACGCGGGTGATCTCGGATTGAAGATCGGTTGAGTCTTTGGTGTGTACACGTGCACATGGTGCACGCAAGAATGGGTTCCAGGAATTATCACGTAAGGAGGAGAGGAAGAAGAAGAAGAGGAGATGGGCCGCGGGGTTGAACGTGGTGAGACAAATGGGCTTGGGCCTTCTTTAGATTGGGTAATGTTTATTTATTTTGTTTTAAGTTAAATTAGTTTAAACTTTAATATCTCGTTCAATTTTAATCCGTTTAAAATGCCATTGGGTCAGTTAGAACCGTATCGTAAAATAGAACATGTTGATATATAATTATGGTAATTTTAATTAAGTGAAAATTATAGTAAAAATAAAACAAAATGTCCTTATATATGAATATATATAACGAACATCATTATTTATTTAATTCCAATATATGCAAATTAGTAGAAAAATTACCAACTGCTAATAGAAATGGATTGAGAGAAGTACGAGTAGTGATGGCAGTGTTCGTTGGCTTGATTCACTCTGGTAATGAAGATTTTGGAGCTATTATGGTGAGAACTCCTAATTTAAAACTATTTATTTAAATGGATAGTTGTTGAATAATTATAATTAGCTGTGATAAATTATAATTGGTTGGTTATGTATGTTATTGCTTGAATGGATGTATAGATAGCACACTAAACACTGATAAGCGTTATTGTCTGTAACGCTTGTGCACAGCTGAAATGGTTGTTTATTGGTTGTGATTATAATTCATGTTTATCTGATTTATATGGTTGATGTATGATTGCATGATTTCACATACACACTGTAGTTGTGTAATTATACAGGTGATCGATTTAATCTTCCTTCCATATAATTGAAGATTGATTTTTAAATATTTAAATATTATTTTTAAGTTAGTTTAGTTCGAAATGAGATTTTGAAAATTGGAATGGTTTTGAAAATTGTATTTTTGATTATATTATAACGTTCTAGGATGACAGAGAGGATAGTGTCTAGGCTTGGATTTGGAATATAGTTTCCTGCTCTCCCTGGCTATCCCTAACTGTTCCGAGGGACAGGACGGTTAATTCAAGATATAATTTGAAATTTAAATTTGAAATTGTTTAAATTAAGAAATAAATGTGAATTTAAATTATTAAATGTCGCATAGTGACTATTTAAATTTCAAATAATAGGTTTGGATATATAGTTATTTTGAAATTGGAATGGAAAAATAATATTATTTTGAAAAAAAGAAATTCGGAATATGATTTTACATCTAAGTTATGGAATTTAATCTATCCTAGAAAGAGGAATTTGGCGATTTATATTTAAAAGCGTTATATGGCTTGAATCGAATTGATTTAAAAAACGATGGATTTATATTAATGATGATTTTAGATCGATATGGTTAAATCGCCATTTCTCAGTGCTTTCCATAACGCTTTTAACGTTGTTATACCATTTCTTTGAAATGATTGAAATTAAATATTTTAAAACATGAACCATTAATTAAATTATGGAAAAGGATTTGTTTATACGATTTTAAAATGTATAGTATGAAATTTATGGTAAGTCAGATTTGGGAAATTTGAATTTAAAAGGAAACGAGTTGGGATAGGATTTATCGTCGGATATTCGATATGGAATCCCATGATTGGACGAATACTATCAGAAACCATATTCACATCCAAATTCTGATGGTGTTTGCCCGTGTTAGTGAATCAATGTCAAATATAAGTCAATTAAATTCTATTTAAACTTATATTTGAAATATCAATCATTTGAATTACCATAAATGGAGATTTAAATCTAAATTAAGATTTGGTGGTTTTGAAGCATACGGGAAGAGATAATGACAAATAAATGGATTTGATTTTTTTAAATATAAGGTTGGAAATGAATATTGAATTTCAAGGAAAGGGCTAAGATTGATAACAGGTTTACGGAATTGAATAAATCCAACCTTAATTCAAAGTAAAGGAATAACATAAAGGGAACGAAGAATTATGCTTTTGAAATATAAGGATCTAAGATGTATATTTGATTTCCAAGAAGAGTTAAGATGGAAATCGATTTATGGAATTTAGAGTAAATCCAACTTTGAATTTTAAATGAATTCACAACTATTTGGGAAGGAGATTTGAACTGAGAAACTTGTATAGTCCATAGCTACTAATTTTAAAAGTACGCTTATTATTTGGAAAGACCAGGATCGAATATATGTTCGAAAACCATTCCAAGTAATAATACGACGTTATGAAACAATTCAAGACTTGAGAAGCGATGAATGAAGACCAGGATTCTTTGAATTGTTTGGATTGATTACTGATGTCTCGATTGGGCTGATCCCTCGATACGAGGTTATAAGTGGCATGAGGTTTGAATATATTTGAAGATTTTTGGATGATGTTTCGTTCAGACCCAGAACGTACATATATGGATTGTGTGTCTGACATTGTAATTAACTGTATAGCACTGTTTTATCAATATATATCTGTTTGGTGGCGGAGAATTATTCTCTTGCTTAACACCCTTCTCTAAGACATATGAGCTTAGAGGTTATATATTGGAAATCAGTGATGCATTATTATTTGATAATGTGACATACTTAAGTTATGTGATGAGCTATGGATGATCAAAGCATGGCTTATTTAAGCGTAGCTTTGTGTATCGTAACCTCGGCAAGCCTCACAACCCGGTAAATGGCTAAAACAAGAAAGATGCAGCGAGGTTAAGGGTAATCACTTCCTTCTAGATAAAAGGTGTACTATGGTATGGAGCCCAGGTATTAACCTATGTGGATAACTTATACTTTATGGATGTTGATGTTGCGGGTACCCGGTTTAAAGGTTGGTAATGACCGGGAGGTGATATACTCAGGCGTGCTCTAAGTTACCCAGTTAAGGGGTAACCCGGCCTCGTGTTGGCAGAGAGCCCGATTTAGTTCTCGGGGCGTCCCTCTAAAGGTGTACCCTTCGGTTCGGTAAGGAAGTTCCTTTGCCTGGTCATTTGTTGGAAATCCAATTTCCACTACGAACCTGTACGATTTTAGTTCTATAGCCTGCTACTAGCAAGATTGTCAGTATAATTGGATGGGGCATTATGCTGGCTAGGATTTATACATTTATTTGCGAAATTATTTTCACACTATGCACTAGTAATAATAACAGAGGATTTTCACGTATCAAGCTTTTTTGACTATCATAAGGAGAAACCTTGCCCAGGTGTGCGTTTTCATTGTGCGTGTGCCGCGAGACCTTATGGTAGTTTCATTTTTCAAAAATCATTGCGAATTTCTATGCATGGGAATTCATATGGAATAAACAGTTCCGCGTTAGCGGCTTGGTCCGTTGAATTACCCAACTTTAAAATGAATTCTAAGTAACTATTGTTTTGCGTTCTCACACCAGTCCCACGACTGACCTGGAGTTTATTGTTTCCCATACCTAAACTCTGGGTGCCCATATTTTGCACGGGCTGTCAGAAGTTTGGTTTGCAGGTCTAGATTTTAGTGTTGGATTCAGATTTGAAGCTAGAGTTATGATTTAGGTGTTTCGTATTCTGCTGGAGAATTTATTTCTGCTGAGCATATGGTACTCTGATATTCCTTGTAATCTCTGATGTAATCGATGAAATGAAATGAAAAAGTTTTGATATTTTTGTGCAAATATGTAAGTACCCATAACAATCCATCTTTGTGAACGGTTTAAGTTGGTTTAAATATTGGCGAAAATCAGTTAGAAAGTTGGGTCGTTACAAGATTGGTATCAGAGCATTGGTTTATACAAAGTAATGGGTACGACATATGTAACACCCTACGTCCATTAATGTCACTCACAAAGGGAATACATTAACTTCCATGGAGGTTTTAGTGGATATAGAACAGAAAAATTACAACAAGACAGATAATAAGTAGTACATGGAAATCTAAAACTTTATTTCATTGCAGCGGAAATTAAACATGTTTGTTACATTATAAAAACCATAAATCAGAGTCAAGTACAATATCCATCATGATAAAACAAAATACATAACCCCATTACATAAATAGCCATTAAAGAAGATAACAAGCTGGACTTTACTTCAGCGGTCCAAGCTTTCCAAAAGAGAGATAAAGCAATCCAATCAAACTCCGCTAGAGCTGGGCCTACTCTGAGGACCTGGAGGGGGAAAAAAGGATAGAAATAGAGGGGGTCAGACATAAAGTCTGGCGAGTATGATAATTCTAACAATACTATTATCAAAATAACTAGACTAAGGCATAAGCTGGAAAACAAGGAAATGTCTATGAACTATTGGGCATGGAAGAGCGAATAAAGATAACGTTAAAGGCACACCTAATTACTAACGAATAATTACTACACTGCACCACACCAGTCACCCTAAAGGTTGATCCCACTCACCGAACTTAGAAATTATATAAATAGCTTTGTGTACCCCTAGCTGACTACATAGGTGTCGTCTGCCCTTATCTCCGCTAGGTGTACCCCACTACCCACTTTCGATCAGCTCCCTACTCGTAGATACCCGTGCTGGCCCCAGAGTGGGGTATATCACTCCCCTAAAGTGGCAACCCGATACAGCTAAAGAATGCACGACTTATACCTACACGATGCAACAACGTCTTACCTACCAGCCCGGGTCCACACACGCATATGAAACCCGTTGGACTTGCGTTGCCACCGCTAACCCGTTTGGCCTCTTATAGTCAAGCCCAGTATACGTGTCCCGTCCTCGACTTGGGTCGAGCCCACAAAGATACGTTTGGGTTACTGGTTGAAATGGGCCCCCACAAGCTGTCCACCTAAGCTTGTCCCCACTAGTATATCCCACTTAACCCTCTTCTTAGTCATGTTGATTTACATGTGTGTTTGGTTAAGTCTTACTAATCGTATTTCAAATGCCACTAAAGGCAACCACTAGATTCCTCATGCCACCCAAGGCACCTACTTAACCCCCATGTCCCACCTTACATGTTTATCTGGTTAAGTATTTCTTAATTCATTCAGGCCATAACCTCAAAAAGACCTCTCATATTAGACTGGCATTTATGGCAGCTGGATTTGCCGGGCGGGTCCGGGCAGTCCTACACCATAAAAGAGTCTAACCTCGTGTCTTTACAACTGTTATGCTTTAATTTGGGCCCAAGACCTCTCACATTGGGCTGACATTTGTGACTACTGGATTTGCCGGGCGGGTCCGGGCAGGTTTACGTCACAAACGAGTCCAACCTCGTGTCCTAAGCATTGATTATCACTTATAATCTCTTACCCCAGTTTTAATAATTCCCTATTCAAATTATTAATTAATTCCAATTTTAATGATGTCCATAATTGACTCAATTATGGCCATCCACTTATGGCATGCAAAATCATATCAATTGCACCCCAATTTCTCAATATTAAATCCTTAGTATTACCCCTACCCCACGTTATACGTTCGCTTATTCAACGCAAAATATACGTTGGACTCGAATAGTCTAACTCATAGCACAAAGATAAATTATCACAACATATAGACAAATAAAATAAATCTAATCATAATAGGGGTGAAACTTGCATAAAACTACACATGTCATGGATCTAAAGGTGTCAACTTGTTTGGTTAAACGTCACAACTTACATAATATGATCATAACCCAAGTTCATGTACAAACTTGCATATGTGGTTTATGCAACATAATGATGGTGTGAACTAGCATGTAACACATAGAACTCACACATGTCATAGCATAATTCTAGATCTAAATAGATGTTGTAATTCTAGTTCTAAATAGATGTCATACAATATGTGAGATTATACATACTAATAAACCTAAAGTTGCATAGGTACATCTGACTTATCATGTGAATCATCATAGCCCAAATATATTTAATCAACATCATGATTCATAAGCTAACTACAACATAATAACATCATGGCTTTGTAACATCGCAACTTAGCATAGAAACTTGCAACATTTATAATATCATCATAGCATGATTTACAACATATAGGATATCATCATCACATAACATAGGATTTACAACATACATGATAGCATAAGGTTTACAACAACATATATGACAATTCACATCATTCACTTATAATCCATTCATAACTTAATCTAATTAGTTTAATAATAATCTTGTTAAGATCATCATACTCACAATTAGAGAAGAAAGAGAGTCTTGATTTGCTTTAGAGTTGAGTAGAATTAGGGTTTTGATTAGCTTCTTCCTTCTTAGTTGGCGGCGGCTCTACTGAGTTCCATGGTGGCGGTATGACGGTGGCTATTCTATTTTTTCATGTGAATTAGAGTGAGAGACTACCTAGGTATTTATAGAGTTTAGGGTTTATTTAGACCGTCAGATCAACGCAGAACTAAACTGAACCGTTAAATTTGCCAACTCAGCCCTAAAGACACATCAACAGCTCAAGATTGGGCTCAGCCAAACCCTAGCCGACTGGACCAGGTCGATACCCAAGTCGACTGCCCAGTCGACTCCCTAGTCGACCTGGGGGGGGGGTCGACTGCCCAGTTGACTCCCCAGTCGACCTGGGGTGCTCGGCGGGAAATTTCCTGCCTAGCCTGTTTGACTTCGAATTTTGAATTTTAAATTTTCTGAAACCTGTTTTGAATTTTATGAAACTTCCGATGGCCATAACTTCTTCATACGAAGTCCAATTCACGCAAACTCGGTCTCTATTTCAACCAGAATTCCGAGATGAACACAATGGTGCAACCCGTTTCCCACAATTCTCACGTCTGAGATTAGTTATTCTTTAATTTGTGAATATTAATACTAACAGAATTATGGGGAGTTACATTCTCCCCTCCTTAAAGGTTTTCGACCCCGAAATCTTCAAGTCAAGAAGAATGTATATCCTAACATCCAATCGTCCATCTACTCAACCATCAAACACAGGCATCCATTGTCCTTATAGACTTCTAATGCTTTCATGTTTAAATGCACAATGTGTGGATATGTCCATATCTAATGCAAAATCAGGCGGTCCACTGATTCAGTTGACCTCCTTAATGCAAATCATGATAGTGCCATCGTCCATTATGTATGCAAAAGTTCCTCAATGCTACATATTATTTCTACATGTGTGCACAACCATTCACCAAAATGCAACATCCATATAATGGTACAACCATTATTCATCCATTACTTAAATATGTACACACATTTATATGCAATACGCAATATGAAGTGACTGAGCCGATCTAGTGCCTAAAGTGTGTGTATATGCATCCACGAGCAACCACTAGCAACCACTTGCATCCACATGCATCCATCATACATAACATGTCTCAAAAATATGTTTCAACCATAGGACTGTCCTACCTAAAGGTCAAGGATACTAGCGAGAGGATACTCTAAAGGTAAGATAAGTACAAGATAAGCGATAAAGGAGAAATTAAAAGACGTACCCTCGAAAAGAAAAGGGTATCGTGAACGCTTCTTCTCTTCTGTCTCCCAAGTAGCGTTGCTCTCATCATCTCCCCATTGTACTTTGACTAGTCTGACCTCTCGATTTCTCAGCTTCTTGATCTCTGACCCAAGAATGCATGTAGGAGCTCGTCGAATCGTCGCATCACGCTCTATCTCCACCTCTCTAAGCAAGTTCGGCTCTACCACCTCCGCGGTCTCGTGTAGGCACTTCCTCAAATGTGACACATGGAATACGTCGTGTACACCACTAAGTCTCTCAAGCAACTCCACTCTATACGCCATCTGTCCAATTTTCTCCTTAATAGGAAACGGCCCTACGAACCTTGGTGCTAATTTCCCAATGGACCCAAAGCGAACAACGTTCCGTAATGGAGACACTTTGATAAAGACCATGTCCCCAACATCAAACTCGAGATCTGTCCTCCTCTTATCCGCATAAGATTTCTGCCTATCTTGCGCTGCTTTCATCCTCCTTCGAATCAAGTCGATCTTCTCCGAAGTCTCCCTAATCATATCGGGCCCAAGTAAGATCTTATCCGTAGATTCCCACCAATATGTAGGTGAACGACAAGGTCGTCCATAAAGAGCTTCGAAAGGTGCCATGCCAATGCTAGACTAAAAGCTGTTATTATATGCGAACTCCACCAATGGAAGATGCTCTTCCCATGTACCCCCAAAGTCTAGGATACATAGCCTCAAAATGTCCTCTAAAATACGATTCACCCTCTCGGTCTGGCCGTCCGTCTAAGGATGATACGCGGTGCTTAAACATAACTGAGTCCCTACCACTTCTTGTAAGCTCTTCCAAAATTCGCTAGTGAAGATAGGATCGCGGTCGCTTACTATGCTAGAAGGAACACCATGCAAACGAACTATCTCTCGGACGTATACAGAAGCTAACCATGGAGCAGTCCTCTTACTCTTCACGGGAATAAAATGGGCGCTTTTAGTAAGTCTATCTACTATAACCCAAATCCCCGTATTACCCTTCCTTGATCTTGGTAATCCATCCACGAAGTCCATCGAGACACTTTCCCATTTCCATAGTGGAACCTCCAATGGGTGAAGCAACCCATCGGGTTTCTTTTGCTCCGCTTTTACTTGTTGGCACACCAAGCATTTAGCGACATACTCGGCCACATCCCTCTTCATACCGGCCCAAAAGAAAACTTGCTTCATGTCTTTGTACATCTTATCCCCGCCGGGATGAATGGTCATCTTCGAATGATGTGCATCATCAAGAATGGTCTTCTCAAGATTCTCGTCCCGTGGTACACAAAGTCTACCATCCCTACGCAACCAACCCTTATCTTCTAGGGTATATCTACGGAGATGGCTCGATGACTCCCCTCCTTTGAGCTTTTCTACTAACTCAACCAATTGTGGGTCGTCTCGCTGTGCCTCACCAATCCGTCCCAAAAGCGTAGGTCTGACCTCCAAGGATGCTAGCAAACCGGGTACAAAGTCAACGGTAGGTCTAAAATCAAACATCGAAATGAATTCTAAGCTTCGCCGCTCAACAAACAACGGACTCAAGGACAACCTTTTCCTACTTAAGGCGTCTGCCACCACGTTACTCTTGCCAGGGGTATATGCTATTTCGAAATCGTAGGATGCTAAGAACTCCATCGACCTTTGCTGCCTTAAGTTCAAGTCCTTCTGAGAGAACAAGTATTTTAGCGATTTGTGGTCAGTGAACAATTCGAATTTCTCCCCAAGAAGATAATGGCGCCAAGACTTAAGCGCGAAAACAATTGCGGCTAACTCTAGGTCATGTGTAGGGTAATTTTTCTCATGCGCTCTCAACTGCCTTCCACCATAGGCTATTACCCTACCCTCTTGCATTAAGACTGTGCCTAGACCTGTCCCACAAGCATCGATATAAACAGTAAATGGCTTACTCCCGTCTGGCAACACTAAGACTGGAGCTGAGGTCAAAGCTTTCTTCAAACGTCGGAACGCATCATCACAATCTACGTCCCATGTGAAAACTAGGTTCTTCTTCGTCAAACGTGTTAATGGAGCTGATATCTTTGCGAAGTCTTTGATAAACTTCCTATAGTAGTCATCCAACCCCAAGATGCTTCTTACTTCGGTAGCATTTTTAGGGACCTTCCAATCTTGGATGGCCACCACCTTCGCGGGATCCACAGCTATCCCTTCTTTGGAAACCACGTGCCCTAAGAATCACACTTCCTCTCTCCAAAAGTGACACTTAGAAAATTTAGCTTTAAGGTTATGCGCTCGTAGGGTCTCTAACACTTCCATAAGATGTAGGGCATGCTCTTCTTCATCCTTAGAAAAGATCAAGATGTCATCTACAAAGACTACCACGAATTTGTTAAGGTACTCCCTAAACACCCTACTCATCAAATCAAAAAAGTATGCGGGGGCGTTTGTCAAACCGAAGGGCATCACTAGCCATTCATAGATACCGTCCGGAGTCCTAAAGGTAGTCTTGTCAATGCTATACTCAGCCACTCTCAACTGATGGAAATCAGTGGCTAAGTCCAACTGCGAAAACACTGATGCGCCAACTAACTGATCGAAGAGATCGTCAATCCTCGGCAGTGGGTGTCTGTTCTTCTTAGTAAGTTTATTAAGTTCTCTATAGTCCACACAAAGTCTAAGGGACCCATCCGCCTTCGTGGCAAATACTACTGGAGCACCCCACTCCGATATACTTCGTCTTATGAACCCCTTCTCAAGCAACTCCTTCACTTGCTTATCGAGTTCCCTCCTTTCACGAGGAGCCATGTGGCGTACTGGCAAAGATACTGGTTTTGCATTATCCACAAGATATATTCGAAAATCTATCTCCCACTTCGGAGGCAAGCCCTTCACCTCCTCAAACACATCCGAGTATTCTCGGACCACTCTAACAGCCCATAGATTCTCCACAGACGCGTCAAGCGATTCTAGATAACTTAGCATAATAGAATTTTTGCGATTACAAAAGATTTCGAGAGTGTTGCCAAGGCGAGTCATGAGCCTAACTACTCTCCTTTCACAATCAAGAATGGCCCCATTTCTGGATAACCAATCCATTCCAAAAATTAGCCCATAGCCCGTGAAGCTCAAAACATAAGCATCACATCTAAATTCAACGCTAAGTATAGAAATTTTCAAATCCAAACAAATCATGGACAAATAAGCTGAGCCCCAATTGGATTCGAAACAACTAAGGGATCCTCTACTAAACTGGTGTTTAAGTGCAGTGATTCAACTAATGACGTAGAGATAAACGAATGCGATGCGCCTGAATCGAATAAGGTACGGACAGGATGATCAAACAGAAAAACTAAGCTTTCAACAGAAATGGTTCTACCTCGTTCTTGCAGCGGTGGGACCGCGAGAGCCTGAACTTGTCCCCTTGCCTGCCCTGGTGCCATAAGAGCCTGCACCTGTCCTCCCGAGGTAGACCCTGCCCTCTGCCCCTTCTTTGGGCAGTCCTTCACTAGATGTCCCGCTTCACCACAGTGAAAACAGCCAGTCTTCTTTTTCTTTCTGCAATCCTTGCTGAGATGGCCTGGTGTCCCACAGTTAAAGCATTTCTTCTTTCCCTTGCCATTATTGTCTATACCACCCTTCTTGTTTTGCTGTTGTGGTTTCTTCTGATCCCCTTTCTTCTCGGGTGCCTTATTAGCATTAGCGCCTTTCTCCTCGTGCATGAGTGCCATGTCTACTAGCTTCTCAAAGGTGGCCCCCATAGAGATGTGGGTCATAGCCAACCCTTGCAACGGTTCATTCAAGCCATTAACGAACCTCAGAGCCTTCTTCTCCGGCGTGTACACTAAGTCCAAGCCAAACCTTGCTAACTGATTAAATTTGTTGACATATTCTTTCACTGATGAGCTTCCTTGCTTTAATGTCAAGAACCTTTCCATATATAGATTCTCTTCTGCCCTTGAGAGAAACTTCGCCTCAAACCTACGCCTGAAATCCGCCCAAGAATCAACAGGATGCTCCCCATTAGTGACCTCCCACCAAAACGAGGTCGCTCCCTTCATTAACCAAGCTGCTAATTTGACTTTCCTCCCTTCTTCTACTTCAAAGATTTCTAGCAATTCTTCCACCTCCTTAAGTCAATCTCTAACTTCCACAAACGTTTCTGACCGTTGAAAAGGTTTTCCACCCATAGCCTTAAATTCCTTGCATGTCTTTGCAAAAGTATCAGCGCGAGGAGGAGGAGGAGGAGCGGGTGCAACTGGTGGTGGAAGAACATTGCCTGGACCCGCAGCGGCCCTAGCCTCTAATAACCTCCTATACCATCCTGGTATCGTTAGACCATCCGGAAGGTTAAAATCTTCAGCCATGCTGAAACAAAAAAAAGAAGGATTCAAAATGGAGAATTCGAAAGATAAAGATATATGGCTATTGGGGATTATGTTTTTCATAAAAACTTTCCTCTTAAATTTACTCATCAAGACATGTTTTTGAAAACACTTCTTCCAAAAATACTTTAGAAAAGTAGTTTTTCTAAAAAAAATATCTGTTTTGGTAACCTTAAGCTCTGATACCACGTGTAACACCCCACGTCCATTAATGTCACTCACAAAGGGAATGCATTAACTTCCATGGAGGTTTTAAGTGGATATAGAACAGAAAAATTACAACAAGACAGATAATAAGTAGTACTTGGAAATCTAAAACTTTATTTCATTGCAGGGAAATTGAACATGTTTGTTACATCATAAAAACCATAAATCAGAGTCAAGTACAATATCCATCTTGATAAAACAAAATACATAACCCCATTACATAAATAGCCATTAAAGAAGATAACAAGTTGGAATTTACTTCAGCGGTCCAAGCTTTCCAAAAGAGAGATAAAGCAATCCAATCAAACTCCGCTAGAGCTGGGCCCACTCTGAGGACCTGGAGGGGGAAAAATGATAGAAATAGAGGGGGTCAGACATAAAGTCTGGCGAGTATGATAATTCTAACAATACTATTATCAAAATAACTAGACTAAGGCATAAGCTGGAAAACAAGGAAATGTCTATGAACTATTGGGCATGGAAGAGCGGATAAAGATAACGTTAAAGGCACACCTAATTACTAACGAATAATTACAACACTGCACCACACCAGTCACCCGAAAGGTTGATCCCACTCACCGAACGTAGAAATTATATAAATAGCTTTGTGTACCCCTAGCTGACTACATAGGTGCCATCTGCCCCTATCTCCGCTAGGTGTACCACACTACCCACTTTCGATCGGCTTCCTACTCGTAGATACCCGTGCTGGCCCCACAGTGGGGTGTATAACTCCCCTAAAGTGGCAACCCGATACAGCTAAAGAATGCACGGCTTATACCTACACGATGCAACAACGTCTTACCTACCAGCCCGGGTCCACACACGCATATGAAACCCGTTGGACTTGCGTTGCCACCGCTAACCCGTTTGGCCTCTTATAGTCAAGCCCAGTATGCGTGTCCCGTCCTCGACTTGGGTTGAGCCCACAAAGATACATTTGGGTTACTGGTTGAAATGGGCCTCCACAAGCTGTCCACCTAAGCTTGTCCCCACTAGTATATCCCACTTAACCCTCTTCTTAGTCATGTTCATTTACGTGTGTGTTTGGTTAAGTCTTACTAATCGTATTTCAAATGCCACTAAAGGCAACCACTAGATTCCTCATGCCACCTAAGGCACCTACTTAACACCCATGTCCCACCTTACATGTTTATCTGGTTAAGTATTTCTTAATTCATTCAGGCCATAACCTCATAAAGACCTCTCACATTAGACTGGCATTTATGGCAGCTGGATTTGCCGAGCGGGTCCGGGCAGTCTTACACCATAAAAGAGTCTAACCTCGTGTCTTTACAACTATTATGCTTTAATTTGGGCCTAGGACCTCTCACATTGGGCTGACATTTGTGACTACTGGATTTGCCGGGCGGGTCCGGGCAGGTTTACGTCACAAACGAGTCCAACCTCGTGTCCTAAGCAATGATTATCACTTATAATCTCTTACCCCAGTTTTAATAATTCCCTATTCAAATTATTAATTAATTCCAATTTTAATGATGTCCATAATTGACTCAATTATGGCCATCCACTTATGGCATGCAAAATCATATCAATTGCACCCCAATTTCTCAATATTAAATCCTTAATATTACCCCTACCCCACGTTATACGTTCGCTTATTCAACGCAAAATATACGTTAGACTCGAATAGTCTAACTCATAGCACAAAGATAAATTATCACAACATATAGACAAATAAAATAAATCTAATCATAATAGGGGTGAAACTTGCATAAAACTACACATGTCATGGATCTAAAGGTGTCAACTTGTTTGGTTAAACGTCACAACTTACATAATATGATCATAACCCAAGTTCATGTACAAACTTGCATATGTGGTTTATGCAACATAATGATGGTGTGAACTAGCATGTAACACATAGAACTCACACATGTCATAACATAATTCTAGATCTAAATAGATGTCGTAATTCTAGTTCTAAATAGATGTCATACAATATGTGAGATTATACATACTAATAAACCTAAACTTGCATAGGTACATGTGACTTATCATGTGAATCATCATAGCCCAAATATATTTAATCAACATCATGATTCATAAGCTAACTACAACATAATAACATCATGGCTTTGTAACATCGCAACTTAGCATAGAAACTTGCAACATATATAATGTCATCATAGCATGATTTACAATATATAGGATATCATCATCACATAGCATAGGATTTACAACATACATGATAGCATAAGGTTTACAACAACATATATGACAATTCACATCATTCACTTATAATCCATTCATAACTTAATCTAATTAGTTTAATAATAATCTTGTTAAGATCATCATACTCACAATTAAAGAAGAAAGAGAGTCTTGATTTTCTTTAGAGTTGAGTAGAATTAGGGTTTTGATTAGCTTCTTCCTTCTTAGTTGGTGGCGGCTCTACTGAGTTCCATAGTGGCGGTATGACGGTGGCTATTCTATTTTTTCATGTAAATTAGAGTGAGAGACTACCTAGGTATTTATAGAGTTTAGGATTTATTTAGACCGTCAAATCAACTCAGAACTAAACTGAACCGTTAAATTTGCCAATTCAGCCCTAAAGACACATCAGCAGCTCAAGATTGGGCTCAGCCAAACCCTAGCCGACTGGACCAGGTCGACACCCAAGTCGACTGCCTAGTCGACTCCCCAGTTGACCTGGTGGGGTGTCGACTGCCCAGTCGACTCCCCAGTCGACCTACCTGGGGTGCTGGGCGGGAAATTTCCCGCCTAGCCTGTTTGACTTCGAATTTTGAATTTTAAATTTTCTGAAACCTGTTTTGAATTTTCTGAAACTTCCGATGGCCATAACTTCTTCATACGAAGTCCAATTCATGCAAACTCGGACTCTATTTCAACCAGAATTCCGAGACGAACACAATGGCGCAACCCATTTCCCACAATTCTCACGTCTGAGATTAGTTATTCTTTAATTTGTGAATACTAATACTAACAGAATTACGGGGTGTTACACCATATTTGAACAAAAATAAAGATTCATCAGGGTTATAATATCTCATTAGAGATAGGGTTAGAAATACCCTAGAATGAGATTTGGGAATATTACGCTTGAGAGAACGTCCTTTACCACAAAATCAATGTGTTTTGAATTATAATGGAATTTATGAGTCGAAATTAACTTATGGAAATATTAGAAACTTTCCTTAACTCATATATTGGTAGGAATTTATAATTTTATATGAGAATAAATAACTTAAGTGAGTAAAACCGTTAAAAGGGAAATTAAGGGAATGTTGGGTTGCAATAGAAAGTAAAATAAAATTTATTTGTCTATTAATAATTTCTGAGTTGGTAGTAAGAATAAGAATGACCCAAGTTAGGTCAATTAAGTCCCTTGATTATTTTAATTAGATATTAGAATACTTTGGGTAAGGAATTCAAAGTATGAATGCTAAATGCATAAAAATTTAACTTGTAAATGGATTAGTATGGGATTGGAAACAATTTGGATTGAAATGGAAATAGAATGAGTGTTCTCGAAATATAATTCTTCGCTTGTCGCTGGACTCGTTGTCATCTTTTGATAATCATTATCTCCTTGATTTTCATGCTTGGATTTTTGTCCAACTTTATTTCTGAACTCTTCCTTTGCCGTGCCTTGACAAAACCATAATGAATTAATGAAGTAATTTTGGATTTGAGACAAGTATTTCGAATTATCTCTTATTTGAATTTGTATTAAGTGCAAAAGAATTTTAAAATGATCCAAGATATTATTTTTGGGGGATAATTGGATGACTTGAGAAAAGGAGTATTTATTTGAGAATTTGGATTCAAAATAATTTTGAGAAATATGAGGTATGAACCATTGGTCTTATAGTTTGACTTAAGTTGATTAGGTAAACCATGGGTTCCATAATTAGTAGTAAGTTAGAAAGGCAATTTCTAATTTTTCTTAAGGTCGTAGACATCTAAGTACTAGACAGTATCTATCCCAGTTTCTCCTTTGTGGTAGCGGTAGAAGCTCCGACTCTAACTTAGAGAATTTGATTATGAACATGACCGGTAACGACCCTAGTAATCATGATATTATAGGAATCTTTACTTTTAACAAAAATCAGATAGAGTATCCTGAGATGATATGGAGCTTGGTTGGGATCATTACATTTCTAGTATGTTAAGAGAGAAATGGAAATTTAAAATTGGTAAAGGAGTTTGAATTTACTCGTCTTCCTTTTCGATGACGAAAAGTCTTAAGGGGGGGGGGGGGGTGAATGTAATATCATGAAATTTATAACTAAGTTTAATTTGGATTCTTATTATATAATTTGGATTTTTATTGCATAAATTAGTTTTTCTGTATACAAATTGTTTTTATAAGGTTTAAATATATATTTCAATATTAATGAGTAATGATATTTTTTGATTTTAAGAATATTAATATAAGAATATGATTTGTTATTTTTAAGATTTGTGCAAGAATGATTTTATTAATAAGTAAGAGAATTTATAATGATGTTTATGAAATTTTATAAGTATTTATTTTTAAACCATTTGTTAGTATAAATTTTGATAAATTATATGTGTATATATATTTGATAATTATTTTTGAATATTAATAAGTTATATTTTGATAAACATTTAGTAATAAGATGTTACATTTATAAGTATAGCTAAATTTAGCTACATTTATAAGTATTGCAAATGTGTGGCTAAGATAAACAAATTTTATAATGCTTTAAGGATAAGGATTAGATGAAGTGTCCCCTTTGTTGTCATGATGCATGAAGACCTTCATGTTATGAAGCCAAGTAGTCACTTATGTGTAATGTTTACATGTAGTTGGATAGGATAAGGCCATGTGTCCATGTAGAAATTGACTAAAATACCCTTTTTGATGCCTATATAAGGGAGAGTTAAGCTCCATTTTTCTTCACACTTTAGTTCTTACAACTGCATATACAATTCCTTCACCTCATTTCTTCTGGTTCCTGTTGTTCTTCCTCTGATGTTCATTACAGTAAATGAAAAAAATCACTTTTCTCTTCATTCAAAAATAGATTTCTCTCAATCCATTCACATATAGCTGAAATGATCTACGCGAATATTGCTCAGATTATCGTTTCCGATTTTTAGAAATTGTCGAATCGGAATTTCGTTGACAAACGAAAGAGATATCGCAGTTTTACAGTAAATGGAAGATTTGTGTTCAAAACTTCAAAAAATAAAATCTCTCAATCCATGAAGAATTGATCGGCGCCGTTAGCACCATTGAGATCAGTGAAGAACGTAGTATTTTTGGTGTAAGTTTGGTTCAATTCCGTGTCGATGATTTTGATGGTCGGAAAGTAGGGTTGGAGATCGTCGGAGAATTAAGCGACGATGGGCGAGTTGGAGCATAGCGTTGTGATGAGAATGGAGCGAGCTTTCTAATGGCAAAAATTGTCGGAGTTCGGTGAATAATTGGGGCGTGCGACATATATGATGACGTGGGTTTTTTGGTGTAGCAGGTCACAACATCAAGGATCGGATTTTGAATTTGGGTTCGGAAGTTTGGATGCCGGGGTGCGGTGAGACGAGGAGGTGAATAGGAATACGCGGGTGATCTCGAATTGAAGATTAGTTGAGTCTTTGGTGTGTACATGTGCACACGGTGCACGCAAGAATGGGTTCCAGGAATTATCACGTAAGGAGAAGAGGAAGAAGAAGAGGAGATGGGCCGCGAGGTTGAACGTGGTGAAACAAATGGGCTTGGGCGTTCTTTAGATTGGGTAATGTTTATTTATTTTGTTTTAAGTTAAATTAGTTTAAACTTTAATATCTCATTCAATTTTAATCCATTTAAAACGCCGTCGGGTTCGTTAGAACCGTATCGTAAAATAGAACATGTTGATATATAATTATGGTAATTTTAGTTAAGTGAAAATTATAATAAAAATAAAACAAAATGTCCTTATATATGAATATATATAATGAACATCATTATTTATTTAATTCCAATATATGTAAATTAGCAGAAAAATTACCAGCTGCTAAGAGAAATGGACTCAGAGAAATACGAGTAGCGATGGCTGTGTTCGTTGGCTTGATTCACTCTGGTAATGAAGATTTTGGAGCTATTATGGTGAGAACTCCTAATTTAAAACTATTTATTTAAATGCTTAGTTGTGGAATAATTATAATTAGCTGTGATAAATTATAATTGGTGGTTATGTATTTTATTGCTTGAATGGATGTATACATAGCACACTAAACACTGATAAGCGTTATTGTCTGTAAAGCTTGTGCACAGCTGAAATGGTTGTTTATTGGTTGTGATTATAATTCATGTTTATCTGATTTATATGGTTGATGTATGATTGCATGATTTCACAAACACACACTGTAGTTGTGGAATTATACAGGTGATCGGTTTAATCTTCCTTCCATATAATTGAAGATTGATTTTTAAATATTATTTTTAAGCCAGTTTAGTTCGAAATGAGATTTTGTAAAGTGGAACGGTTTTAAAAATGGTAATTTTGATTATATTATAACGTTCTAGGATGACAAAGAGGATAGTGTCTAGGCTTGGGTTTGGAAATATAGTTTCCTGCTCTCCCTGGCTATCCCTAACTGATCCGACGGACGGGACGGTTAATTCAAGATATAATTTGAAATTTAAATTTGAAATTGTTTAAACTTAGAAATAAATGTGAATTTAAATTAATAAATGTCGCATAGTGACTATTTAAATTTCCAATAATGGGTTTGGAAATAAAGTTATTTTGAAATTGGAGTGGAAAAATAATATTATTTTGAAAAAAAGGAATTCCGAATTTGATTTTAAATTTAAGTTATGGAATTTAATCTATTCTGGAAAGAGGAATTTGGCGATTTATATTTAAAAGCGTTATATGGCTTGAATCGAATTGATTTAAAAAACGATGGATTTATATTAATGATGATTTTAGATCGATATGGTTAAATCGCCATTTCTCAGTGCTTTCCATAACGCTTTTAATGTTGTTATACCATTTCTTTGAAATGATTGAAATTAAAGATTTTAAAACATGAACCATTGATTAAATTATGGAAAAGTATTTGTTTATATGATTTTAAAATGTATGGTATGAAATTTATGGTAAGTCAGATTTGGGAAATTTGAATTTAAAAGGAAACGAGTTGGGATAGGATTTATCGTCGGATATTCGATATGGAATCCCATGATTGGACGAATACTATCAGAAACCATATTCACATCCAAATTCTAATGGTGTTTGCCCGTGTTAGTGAATCAATGTCAAATATAAGTCGATTAAATTCTGTTTAAACTTATATTTGAAAATATCAATCATTTAAATTACCATAAATGGAGATTTAAATCCAAATTAAGATTTGGTGGTTTTGAAGCATATGGGAAGAGATAATGACGAATAAATGGATTTGATTTTTTTTTAAATATAAGGTTGGAAATGAATATTCAATTTCAAGGAAAGGGCTAAGATTGATAACGGGTTTATGGAATTGAATAAATCCAACCTTAATTCAAAGTAAAGGAATAACATAAAGGGAACAAAGAATTATGCTTTTGAAATATAAGGATCTAAGATGTATATTTGATTTCCAAGAAGAGTTAAGATGGAAATCGATTTATGGAATTTAGAGTAAATCCAACTTTGAATTTTAAATGAATTTACAACTATTTGGGAAGGAGATTTTAATTGAGAAACTTATATAGTCCATAGCTACTAATTTTAAAAGTACGCTTATTATTTGGAAAGACCGGGATCGAATATATGTTCGAAAACCATTCCAAGTAATAATACGACGTTATGAAACAATGCAAGACTTGAGAAGCGACGAATAAAGACCAGGATTCTTTGAATTGTTTGGATTGCTGATGTCTTGATTGGGCTGATCCCCCGATACGAGGTTATAAGTGGCATGAGGTGTGAATATATTTGAAGATTTTTGGATGATGTTTCGTTCAGACCCAGAACGGACATATATGGATTGTGTGTCTGACATTGTAATTAACTGCGTAGCACTGTTTTATCAATATATATCTGTTTAGTAGCGGAGAATTATTCTCTTGCTTAACACCCATCTCTAAGACATATGAGCTTAGAGGTTATATATTGGAAATCAGTGATGCGTTTTTATTTGATAATATGACATACTTAAGTTATGTGATGAGCTATGGATGATCAAAGCATGGCTTATTTAAGCGTAGCTTTGTGTATCGTAACCTCGACAAGCCTCACAACCCGATAAATGGCTAAAACAGGAAAGTTGCAGCGAGGTTAAGGGTAATCACTTCCTTCTAGATAAAAGCTGTACTATGGTATAGAGTCCAGGTATTAACCTATGTGGATAACTTATACTTTGTGGATGTTGATGTTGCGGGTACCCGGTTTAAAGGTTGGTAACGACCGGGAGGTGATATACTCAGGCGTTCTCTAAGTTACCCAGTTAAGGGGTA
Source organism: Allium sativum (assembly GCA_030737875.1). NCBI lineage: Eukaryota > Viridiplantae > Streptophyta > Magnoliopsida > Asparagales > Amaryllidaceae > Allium > Allium sativum. Next base: position 887,896,374 of record CM060916.1, on the reverse strand, counting down.
ACCCGACCTCGTGTTGGCAGAGAGCCCGATTTGGTTCTCGGGGCGTCCCTCTAGAGGCGTACCCATCGGTTCGGTAAGGAAGTTCCTTTGCCTGGTCATTTGTTGGAAATCCAATTTCCACTACGAACCTGTACGATTTTAGTTGTATAACCTGTTACTAGCAGGATTAGCAATATAATGGGATGGGACATTATGCTGGCTAGGATTTATACATTTATTTGCAAAATTATTTTCACACTATGCACTAGTAATAATAACAGAGGATTTTCACGTATCAAGCATTTTTGACTATCATAAGGAGAAACCTCGCCCAGGTGTGCGTTTTCATTGTGTGTGTGCCGCGAGACCTTATGGTAGTTTCATTTTTCAAAAGTAATTGCGAATTTCTATGCACGGGAATTCATATGGAATAAACCCGTTCCGCGTTAGCGGCGTGGTCCGTTGAGTTACCCAACTTTAAAATGAATCCTAAGTAACTATTGTTTTGAGTTATTACACCAGTCCCACGACTGACCTGGAGTTTATTGTTTCCCACACCTAAACTCTGGGTGCCTATATTTTGCACGGCAGTCATAAGTTTGGTTTGCAGGTCTGGATTTTAGAGCTGGATTCAAATTTGAAGCTAGAGTTATGATTTGGGTGTTTCGTATTCCGCTGGAAAATTTATTTCCGCTGAGCATATGGTACTCTGATATTTCTTGTATTCTTTGATGTAATCGATGAAATGAAATGAAAAAGTTTTGATATTTTTGTGCAAATATGTAAGTACCCATAACAATCCATCTTTGTGAACGGTTTAAGTTGGTTAAAATACCGGCGAAAAACGGTCAGAAAGTTGGGTCGTTACAAAAGGACCCAAATGATGATATAACTCTGATAGTTGATCTATCTTTTGATAGACCAATGCTGGAACAAAATGCGGTCAGAATCGATATGCAATTACCATTTTAGGATAAGATTCTTGAATCATCTAAATTTTGAAACTATATTTCTTCAGTCTGTTCAATATTCAGCATTTGCCGCACCACCCATACAACCAGCACAAGGTACATATCAATTGCCTGATTTAAGTTTCATCTTATTATAATAGATAATTATCACATTTAAAGAGTCTTTAAGCATTTATATTCATCATGATAGCCTTTTCGGCTTTTAGATCTAATGCATATCATTTTTAACCACACTCATATAGGTCATATTTCTTAATTTGGTTGTCAGTCTGTTACATGATACTACTTTTTGTATACTATCATTTTGTTTCCTGCTTATTACTTATCCTTTCTTCTGCATAGATTTCTCATTTTCATTTAGATAAAATTTGATACTCTTCCACACTGAACCAAACTCCCGTTGAGTAATTTTTTTTTTTTCATAATACTTGATTACATTTTCTATTTCAATTCATTTCTAGATGCTTACCATAACATGCTTTAAGTATCAAGTGTACATATTTATCTTTTAGTTAATGTATTATACATTAATTACTAAAACTTGCAGAATTTGTATCTTCATACTTTGCTCGCTGTTTCATTTTTTTAAAATCGTCCTCCTGCTGAACATTTTTTTGCCAGTCTGCTGAACATTTTTTGTCAGTTTGTCACATAATACATTCATATAGCTAATAGTTCTCAAAATAGCTCATGGTATTATGAACGATTTTTGTCAGTCTTTCACATAATACATTCATATATTAAGTAATAATACATTCATATAGCTCATAGTTCTTAAAATAGCTGTCACTTTGTCACAAGGTACTATTTTTCGTTTACTGTCATTTTTTTACTGCTGATTACCTAGCCTTTCTTTTGCTCAGATTTTTCATTTATATTTAAATAAAATTTCATTCTCTTCCAAACTTAACCAAACTCCCATTGAGTAAATTTCCTTTTCATAGTACTTGATTACATTTTCTATTTCAATTTATTTCTAGATGCTTACCATGACATGCTTTAAGTATCAATATACATATTTATTTTTTAGTTGATGTAGTATACGTTCATTACTTAAATGGGGAGAATTTGTATCCTCATACTATGCTCACTGTTTCAATTTTTTTTATAGAATTTATCCTCCTGCCAAACAATTTCTCACATCTGACTTCTATGTAAATAATACTTGGAACTCTTTAATTTACTTTATTACTTGCTTGCTTGCTACTAATTTACTACTCGAGCTGCTGCTGCATCAGACAGCTCTTTAGTTATCCACCTGCTTTTGCAATAAACCAGTCTGAATAACTTAGCCTGTTCAATATTGAACACATTTAGTCTGCCTGTTCAATATCAAACATAATGATTCTAATTCTAACAAGTTTAGTTACACATTTAAGCTTGGAAGTTTAGCTACATTAGTTCAGAAATAACCTAATCCCTTTTTCCTCAGTTGTTACCCATGAGCATTTGTTGCAACACCCATGCCCAGCACTAGAAAATATAAAACCAGGTATGAAAACACTGAGAACTCTATACTTACAATTGAGAATTTCTAACAGTAAATCTTCAGTCGAATAATGTTGCAACCATAAAGACTCAAATGATGGCCTTTTCCCTCTTTAAATGATTTCTAGTGAGTTTACAAGGATGGAACTTTGTTCATCTGTGAATTTTCTTGGTTTTCTTGATCAATTTTAGAGTACTAGTGATTTCCTGTCGCAAGTCTGACATTGAAGAAACTATTGCAACCATTGTTAATGGCGAGGCACAGTTTCTCAACTACGACCACAACTCTCACATGAAGAGATTGAAATATCTCAGATGGGAGGACCTAAATGATGAAATAACTTTGATGGGTGATCTATCTTTTGGTAGATCAATGCTTGAAGAAAATGCGGATTAATTTGTACATCTTGCAGCAATATTGGCCATAATTTGATCAGACCTGCAGTGCGTTTTTCTGACTTCCGTTGTATACGTTAGTCTCTTATTTCCTACCTACCTTTCTCTCTTATTTTTTTAGCAGATATTTACAAATGATTTTTGACACATTCTGACATCATATTTGCTTACCAAGTCTTAGATGAATTATTTAGAACTCTCGTATCATTCCACTTTTATCTCCTTCTATGCTATTTTACATAAATTTTTAAGTCTGCCTACTTATTTACTGCCTCTTCTCTTCTACCCTTTTTTTTGGTCATATACTTTGATCATTTATCCACTTCTGCTTCACACTAAGTAGTCCATACTTATTCAATTACTACTTCTTTACCATTCTCTTCAATAATCAAAATGGATGCTCAGCAGTTAGAACACGGGCGTCTGGCTCAACGAAATTGACGTGCTAGGATGTCAACTGACGCATACGAACTTCATCTGGCAACCCATCGAGATCATCGCCATGCACAACGAGTTCAAGCTGCTGGGCAGCATACAAAAACAGTCGAAAATGATGATGTTCAACTTCTTCCTACATTTACCACTTTGCATAACTTAGTAAGAAAAATTTTGGCAAATTTTATACTTCGTAAACATATGCTTCCATCTCCAACTTACTATCTATTGTGCTTAGCAAAAAGATTCTTTTTTGAAAATTCACAAACCTCATGTTCAAATGGTAAAATTCATATTTTTCATCCTACCGCTCCACGATATTTACTTGATCTATTTGTTGATCAAATTGAAATTGACACCCACTTCAGAGCTAATATCAGATCGTATAATAATGCTTTCACCTTTACATCAATGGGTGCAAATATAGACCAAAATTTGGCGAATGCAACGAGTAGAGTTTATTCCTATCGTTCTCAGGGGTCCAATTATCACCATATTAGCAGTGCGCTACCTCCTAATGGTATCTGACCATAATATTCGCAATTATACATTTACGACACAGAGCATGAGACTGAAAATCGACAGTTGGATACAAAAATGTTAAGAATTGATCTACTTTTGGTTATAAAGGAAATTTTGGATACGATTAACCTATTCGTCTCCATCCTACGTTAGTTGGGACAACTTGCTAATCTCACTACAAGAATACACAGCTATTCCAACGGCTCACAGCCGTTGGCGGCCGTTTGAAGCCGTTGGAATAGTCATTGGAATAGGGTTAGCGTTGTCGGATCCAACGACTATTCTAACGGCTTCAAATAGTTTATAGCCATTGGAAACCGTTTCAAAACAAGGACCTATAAGCCATTGGAAACCGTTTGTAGCCTTTGGAAAAACTAGGTATTTTTTTTATAACAGCAAGCCTCTTACCTTCCAACCACTCTGTTTCCAATCCATTCCATTTCCAATCCATTTTCAATCCAATTCCAATCAATTCCACATATATACAACACATATATACCAACAACAATATAAACAACTGTTTATACCAAAATTAGTTCAAACACCAAAGGTGCCATGGAGGCACTTCACCAAATGGTTTGGAATATGAGAATGAGACCATAATCGCAACAAAATAAGTAGAAACACAAAGATTTTATAGTGGTTCGATCTAAAATAGATCTACGTCCACTTTGGCAAGGATTTCCATTAACAATTCAAGAGTTACAAGGCTAGAATCATACCTAAGTACACTAATTCTTCCTTTTACATAAGAGTTTCACTTTAATCTTTGCAAATCAGCGAGGAAACGATTGAATCTCCCTAAGTGCAAGGGGTATGAAGGAAGAATCGTCAATCTCTAGGACACTTGATCGATTTTGATGGATTCCATGGCGGATTAGGCTCTAGATCTTTGTTTGGAGATGCTAAATGATGTTAGAATCACTTGAAATAGGAGAGAAAGCAATTTGGCAGCCCTTCGGGGTGGTAAAATTCGGTCCCCATTAAAGTGGATCTCAAACCCTATTTATAGGAGAAGTTGGAATGAAGTGGTGAGCTAAAATTTGTATATACCGGCTATGGGTCGCTCGCTCAGATAATTACGAAAACGCCACCGCCAGTTGTAGGCAACTGTAGCCAGTTTGTCATCAGCTGTTTTGAACGACCGACCCTCGGATGTGCGAGCGAGCGAATGTCCAGGTGCGGCTTGAAGGATCAAGGTACGAATGAGTAGAAGAGTGCGCGAGCGACCCTTGTCTTGGCTTAACCATTGCGCGAGCGACCCTTTACACTTGATCACTATGCGACTGACCCAATGGTTTGCGATCGACTAGGATGTTGCTGACCAATTATACTGGGTATTTCCTGACCCAAGGATGCATGACCGACCAAGAGCTATATCTTGGATGGTGCTCGATTGACTAGATGTGCGACCGACTCGATGGGCTTGGTCGGACCGTTGCGCGATCGATCCAGTCAAAGTTCGACCCTACCTGTGTGTATGAGCCCTCTTTGTGACGCTAGATACTTTATAACGTTCGAACCATTGGGATGCTCGACCGACCCCTGACACTTATGGGATTTCAATGTGAACGAGCCTTTGAGTGTGCGACCCTAAGATGTTTTAATCTTTTATGATGCTCGATCCGCTTATGGTGCTCGACCCATTGGCTTTTATATATTTAATCTGTCATTAAACACTTAACTTTTGATGGATAAACATTTTCCTCTCGAAGTTTGAAAATTTTAATCTGTAAAAACTACGAGCTTCGAAAACATTATTTGACAAATTGGAGTCTGTTTAAACGTTGAGTAGAAATATTCATTTTCCTATGTGTCGAGCGCCAACAATTCAGATTGGTCATCATTTGGCATATTGGTGTTGGTCAAGAAACTCAAGCTGGCTCAAGCGAGACACTGCTCGAGCAGCTTAGGCTCGAGCGAGGCACTGGTCGAGCTGCTCAGGCTTAAGCGAGGCACTGTTAGCGCAACTCATGTTGCTCGAGCGTGCAGTTTGGGCTCGAGCGAACGATCTTGGCCCATCATTAAACGAGCCCGTTTGTTTCCTTTGTTATATATTACCTCCGTCCTTCATTTTCAATCTTTATTTCTTGTTTCTGGTGAAGTCAAATTAATGGCGGCTGTTCCTTCTTGAAAAATCTTGCACCTAAAACATTTTCATTCTTTTTCTGATTGAGTCAAAGCAGTCGACCTCTTGGAAGCCCAAACTTTCTGGCGATAATCATCTCAGTTGCAAATTCCATCAGTTTCGAACCAAAACACAAAAATTCCTTTGTTCTGAAGCATAGCCACTCCATAGGTAATTTCCTCTTTGGTTTTATGTTGAATTGTACTGTGGAACAATTAGGGTTTCGTATGGAAATAATTTGGGTGCAGTTTGAATTTTGGATTTAATTTTTGGAATTTAATGACTGGAATTTGGGTTGAATCCAATTTGGATTGGGTTAGGATGTGTATTTGAGTGTGTTTGAGGGATTCAAATTGTCCAAAGTTCATTAAATTCTAACTTGGGTTTGATGCACGCAACGTGTTCGGTGAAATGCTTAAACCACGAAATTATCCATGTCTTACTAATTTGCATGTATACTCGAACTTGATTGTCCTGTAGCTCGCGTCCACAATTATTTTCGAATCTGAACCTGGCATTTATGAACAGTTGGCATTTTAAACCTTGCACGTATTGGTCAATTTTCATATTCATGTTTTCTGTACTTACTTCAGAACTATGCCCTGTTTTGTGAACTTGAAAAAACGATTTTGCGAACCCTTTGTCTGCTTGAAATGACTTAGTTATCGAGCCCCGTCAAACTCAGGTATACTGACCTGTGTTGTCGTGATTGAAGCAGGCTAGGCTCGAGCATGCTCGACCCAATCCAGGCTCGAGCATGCTCGACCCTACGGGGTCGATCACGTTCACTTAGGTTCGAGTAAGTTTGACTCATTCTAGGCTTGAACACGCTTTTGTTGCGGCATACGCTGATTGATATCTTGATCAATTTTAGAGCTCATGTTTGTTGCATTTGTCGTTGTCATAATAGCTTTAAGTTGCTTTTTGGTTGTACAAGAACTTCAATTTGGATACAGCTGAATATGTTTGATCACTTTGGAAATCTCTGAACCCGCTCGATGTGAACTTGACAATTATGCTTGAGCCAGTGTGGTCACGCTCAACCCAACTCAGGTTCAAGCATGTTTGACCCCTGCAAGATCATCTATACTCGAACCTTGGATTCAAGCATGCCTGATCCCTTTGGGGTCGTTCTTGCTCGACCCAGTGGGTTCGAGCAAATCTGACCCTCATGGGATCGGTCATGCTCGACCCTTTTTGATCAAGAAAACTCGACCCTCATGGGGTGGATCATGCTTGACCTCGTGGGTTTGAGCAGATCAGACCTACATAGGGTCGTCCGTGCTTGATCTTGATGGGGGTCGGTCGAGCCTAACCCAGCTTGGGCTCGAGTGAGTTTGATAACTTTTGCTTTTGGTTGATTTCGAAGTTTTCATGTTGCTATACCTGCAATAACTAGAACATTTGCATGTTTTTGAGCTATAATTGTGCTCTTGGATGCTCACACCATTAGCAGGTTAGTGTAGAAAGTTAGGAATTGCGATATATCCTAAGATGAATGATATATTCGCGCAGAGTTATTTTTCTTCAATCACATAGGAACATTCTCTATGTGAATATGGTCATGCACTTTCGATGACACTCGGAATTAGTTAACCAGTACATGCTGATTACAAATTCCAAGCCCCATTTTTAAAATAATACTTCCTATGAGCAAGGAAACGCGTATTTGTGATTTATTTTAAAACATAATCGTTCGTGTAGAAATGTTAACTCGACATCGGTTACGTCAAAATCCCAAAGAAGGAACCATGTCCAGTGAAGTTGGGAGTGGCCAGGTTATTGGAACCACATCAGATACTGTTCCCGTGGGGGATATTAATCAGAACTTTCCTAAGCCTCAGCCACTTTCCAATGTGCCTCTCGAAAGGCATACAACAACTCTTACTTTTAGCTTATTTCAGCATCTGTGTAAGCAATTCGGGATTTTAGAAAAGGATGTGGCCAAATTTCCAGGAAAGAAAAATTTGCTAATATTCCCCCTACTGGATACGCTGCAGTTAACCGTGGTATGTTAATGAGCGGAGCGATTCCTCCTTTCAACCCTTATCTAGAATTGATCCTCCGACGCTTAGCTTTGCCCCATACCAACTGCACCCAAATGGCTATGCTGTTTTAATGGGCCTTTATGTTCTTTTGATGGGGGTTAAACAACGCGCGCGAACGTTTGAAGATATATGTTTTTTATATTCTTTCAAAAGGAGGAAGAAGGATCGTCCCTCATTTATTTTTGTTAAGCGTAGAGGCTCTAGAATTATTATCGATTTAGTAGAGAGTGTTCGAGGATTTCCGAACCAATATTTCTTTGTCCAGTGTCCTGCAAACTTCTACGGTTTCTGGATGGAAGGAGGTGAATATACTTACTTTACCACATTTTATTTCTTTCCTCCTTAATCCAATAATCAAATCTTTAGTTGCATTACAGAGATTCCTTCCAATCAGAATAATGCTTTTGATCAATCTCTCTACAAATCTTTAATAGCTATTATTGAGAGTGAGAGAAGCAGAAAGTTCTTGACTACGGAAGAGTTTCATCGTCGATGTAACATGCTTCCTCCCCCATGAAATCTCGTGGTTGATCCAGTTGACAAGAAAGATACTGCAAATAAGTCTCCAGCCAAGAAGGCTCAACTAAAGAAGTGCTCCGATCCTGCGGGAAGAAGTAAAACTCCTCCCAAATCCAAATTGGTTTCTATCGAGGAAGAAGCACCCAAGCAGCATGAGGGTAAGAGTGTTATGGCTTTATCTGACCAAGCTGAGAAGGAAGGCCCTGTTCCGGATCCTACGGAAAAACTTGACAGGATGAGGTAGATGAGACCTCTTTGAGAATTATTCCAGACCCAAGAGAGGGAACTGAATAGCATGGAGAAACTGGAGTAACTTTTAAAGACAATTTATGCACTGAAAATCGCAATGGGACTCAGTCCCATTATTCAAGATAACCAAGGATAAGGTATTTCGGAGACTTTCAAGGATCTCGGTGACCTTAGTTCGGCTAGAGATATTATTCAAGGCGATACTTCAACCTCAGTGCCGGTAACGAAGGCTAGAGTTGAAAAATATTCATCTCGAAATCCTCCTCCTGGAAAAATGGCTGTTGACATAGGACTTTTCTTAGATGAGCCTCTTGAGATTTGTTCGTTATTAAACATTCTCAAGCAAATTCTTTTACTTTCACTTACGCCTTACATTCCTAATGCTCTACATAAGTCCTTATTCTGCTTCAGTACTCTCTAATTTAAGTACTTAAATTTTGCTCTTTCCTCTTTTCAAGTTCAGAAATGAGACACTCATTTGCGGATAGCTTTGAACAAGGTACCACGCAATTCAATCCCAAAAAGTTCCTTAAACCCCGGCCTTTCCAACATTCAAAACATTCACAACGCTCACTACCAACGTCAACAGATTGGTGATCTCATTGGAACTAAGCAACAAAGGTAGTGAAGGCATGAGCACTTTGATATGATGGTAGCTGCTGAGAGGAGAAAAGAAGAGGAAAGGCGAAAGAGGAAAGCCGAAAAGAAGAGGGATAGAAGTTATAAGGGAAAAAGTGAATCTCGGAAGCGTCACAAATCAGATGATCTTCCAATGTCAGATCTCTCAATGTCGGATATTCAGACTATGGATGACCAAGTATCTTTGGCCTCCCCATCGGTCACTCCCCCTCCTGCTACCTTCAAACTATCATGAATATACCTCGCAACATCCCTAGACCAGCTAACTCTGGTCTTGCTGACCGATTTCCGGGCTGGAATTTAGGAGGGACATGCCTTAATCTGGACGTATATCCTTTTGATAAACAAGATATTCTTGAGGAGTTTGATGCCTTGAAGGGAACGTAGTATGTTCACGCAGTTTGATACGACCTAGAGTCAGTTTGAAGTTAAGTTGGATAAGATTAGGGGCCGTGTTGAGAAGCAACTGGGCGAGTGGAATGCTTTGGCACATGAGCTACAAAGAGTTAACGGAATTTTCACTGATTATACTGCCACATTGGAGAATGAAAAGTCTAAACTGATCAAGGTTATAAAGTCTCAGGAAAAGACTATTGCATCTTATTCTCAAGTGAAATAAGGTAGTTGGTTTAGAGGCTGAGATCAATAGGCTAAAAGAGGAGCTTGCTGCTGCGAAATAGAAGGAAAGCACGCTAGCGACACAAGTCCAAGAGGATCAATCTGCTCAGCAACTTCCAGAATCCCAATTAGCTGTAGAAAGGAGTGTTTCTGCCACTTTTCAATAAGAGAACCTGACTCTCCAGCACAGGCTTTCTTCCCAAAGTCTAGCCCTTGAAGCGTTAACTACCCATGTCAAGTTTCTTGAAGAGGATAAATCCAAAGATGTAACACCCCACGTCCATTAATGTCACTCTCAAAGGGAATGCATTAACTTTCATGGAGTATTATTAGTGTATAGAACAGAATATAACAAGACAGATACATATATTGGTACTTGAAAATTTTGAAACAACTTTTATTGCAGCGGAGAAATAGTTTGATTACAACAACTTCATAAACCAACAGTAAACCCAAGTACACTTAATATCCATCTTGACAAATTGTTTTCTGAGTACATAAAATAAAAAAGCATAACCCCAACATGAGTAGCCATAAAAGAGATGAGTTGAACTTTACTTTCAGCAATTCAAGCTCTTCCACAAGAGAGAGAGAGAGATATCCAAATCAAGCTTCACTAGTACTTGTCCCACCCTGAGAACCGGGGGGGGGGGAAGGAAGAAAAGAGGCGAAAACAAGGGGGTCAGACATAAAGTATGGTGAGTACAATAACTTTAACAATATAATTATTAAAGTAATTAGGATAAGGCATAAACTGGTAAAACAAGGAATGACTGTGAAACAAGTGGGCAAGACAAAACAAACAAGAGGATTATTTTGGCGTTAATCTCGCTCCTAATCACTATAGGATAATTACTATACTGCACCAATACTAATTACACCACACCATTACTAGTCCCATACTGGAAGTTGATCCCTCTTACTAATCATAATAATGATAATTATAATAATAGTAGTTTCGTGTACTCCTAGCTGCTATTGTAGGTGCCGCTTGCTCCTACCTCCACTAGTTGTACCCACTACCCTCCCCAGTCTAGTTACAACATTTATTCATAATATGGTAGTTTCTTGTACTCCTAACTGCTGTCACAGGTGTCGTATGCCCCTCTCTCCGCTAGTCGTACCCACTACCTTCCCCATTCGATCGGCTCCCTAACTCGTAGATACCCGTGCTGGTCCCACAGTGGGGTGTATCACTCCCCAAAGTGGCAACCCGATACCACTAAAGATGCACGGCTTATATCTACACGATGCAACAACGTCTTACCTACCAGCCCGGGCCCATGCAAGCACATGACCCCGTTGGACTTGCGTTGCCACCGTTAACCCGTTTTGACCTCTTACAATCAAACCCAGTAAGCGTGTACCGTCCTCGATCTAATTCGAGCTCACAAAGATACTTAATGGGTTGCTGGTTTGAAAAGGGTCCCCATGTTTGACACAAGCTTTCCACCTATGCTTGGTCCCCACTAAGATTCCCCACTTAACCGCTTCTTACATGTTTCAACTTGGTTTAGTGTTTATAATTATATCCCACATGTCACCCATGTTACCCACTTAACAAATACACATGTGTTATTGGTTAAGCTTGTCTTAACCCTATCCGCTTATCAGATCAATATATTATTGGTTAAGCTAGTCTTAACCCCATCAGATCAATATATATTATTGGTTAAGTCTGTCTTAACCCTATCCACTTATCAGATTAATATATATATATATTATTGGTTAAGCGGGTCTTAACCCTACCCACTTATCAAATTATTGGTTAAGCTGGTCTTAACCCTATCCACTTATATATTATTAGTTAAGCTGGTCTTAACCCTATCCACTTATATATTATTGGTTAAGCTGGTCTTAACCCTACCCACTTATATATTATTGGTTAAGCTGGTCTTAACCCTATCCACTTATATGTTATTGGTTAAGCTGGTCTTAACCCTATCCACTTACATATTATTGGTTAAGCTGGTCTTAACCCTATCCACTTATATATTATTGGTTAAGCTGGCCTTAACCCTATCCACTTATCATGTTTTACTTAATTTATGATTAATTACATCTTAGTTCATATATACATTGGTTAAGAGAATAACTCCCTAAGTATCAACCCCGGAGACCGAAATCAACATCAGATTGGTACTCAGAGAATTACTCACTCAACCAAACTTCTGTTTGTCATTCATATTCATCTTTGATCAGCACTAATTAATTATTAATGCACAGACCTCTCACATTAAGTCGATTGCTTGTGGCCGCTGGATATGCTGGGCAGTTCCGGGCAGACTTCCACCACAAGCCAGACTTAACCTCGTGTCTAGCATCATTTAATTTATGCCTTTGACCTCTCACATTAGACTACCGTTTGTGGTTGCTGGATTTGCCGGGCGGGTCCGGGCAGTCTTACACCACAAACGAGTCTAACCTCGTGCCTTAGGCCTTTATTACGCATTTAATTTATGCCTTTGACCTCTCACATTAGACTACCATTTGCGGTTGCTGGATTTGCCGGGCGGGTCCGGGCAGTCTTACACCACAAACGAGTCTAACCTCGTGTCTTAGGCATTTATTATTACACATTATTAATCAACCCCAATTTGAATTAATATCCCTATTTCAAATTTGTCAATAACCTCCAAATTGATCTATGTCCATAATTGTCACTTAAATTATGTCCATAATTTCTATGCATATTAATGTCTCAATTTAATTATATGCCTTTAAAGAAATTTTATGCCAATTCATAATTTTGCAAAATTAATATTTTTCCATTGTCCCCTCGCTATTCATACGTTTTAATAGGAAATACGTTAGACTCGCAAATAGTCTAACTCATAAAAAGAAAAGAAACATCACAACTTGCATATCACATAAAGTGGATCTAACTATCATATAAGAATAGACAAACATGGATCAAAACTGGCATGATTATGATTCATATTAACATAAATTTGCATAATCAACACTTGCATAAGCAATAGTCATAAAACATAAATTCGTGTAAACTATGTACTGTCATGGATCTAAATGTATAGATTTAAACATGTAATTGTGAACTTGCATATATGAATATGGGTTTCACCTAAACTTGCATATATGGAATATAGTTCTCATCCAAACTTGCATATGTGAATATAGTTTTCACCTAAAAATGTGAATATAGTTTTCACCTAAACTTGCATATGGATTTTCTACAAGCTTGCATATGAATTTTCTACAAACTTGCATATGTACTCTCTACAAACTTGCATATGAATTTATCACATGTTTGCATATAAACTAGCATATGATTTAACATCTCAAACTTGCATAAGTTTCATATACAAACTAGCATATGTGGAAACAAACTTGCATAAGATTCATATACAAACTAGCATATGATTTAACATCTCAAACTTGCATAAGTTTCATATACAAACTAGCATATGACTTAACATCCCAAAACTTGCATAAGATTCACATACAAATTAGCATATGATTTAACATCCCAAACTTGCATAAGATTCACATACGAACTAACATAAAATGAATCAAGTTAAACATGTATAATTGGACATATGAAATAGATCTACACACATAAGATAACAAAACTGTCATATGTTCACCAACAGACAATAACAAAGTTAAATAACATCACATGATCCAACAGTCATGTTCTCATAGTCCCAATTATAACTCATCATAATAAATTTATTAATTATTTTGTGAAAGAAATTGTACTCACAAAGACATATTAGAGTAGAGAATGATTCGTTCGTCTTTTGAATTAGAATACTGATTTGCAACTCTAAGCTTTAGGAAGAAGAACTATCCTAGCAGCAGCACGGTGGCCAAGAGACTGATTTAATTTAGGTTTAGGATTTGAGTCTAGGCGTACTTTTATAGAATTTTAAATCAACCTAAGCCGTTAGATTAAGATAGAATTAATCCGGACCATCCAGACAAGATAGAGTCATCCACATCAGCCCTAATGACTCAGCAACAGGTCAGGTAAGTCTCAGCAACAAGTCGGGATCGACTGATTTTAGATCTGCCCCGGGGGGTAGGTCGACCCCAGGTCGCCCCCCTGGTCGACTTGTGTAGGGGTGGTCGACCCCCTGGTCGACCTGGCCTTGGGCGGGAGAATTCCCGCCCATCCCGCTTCCCTGTTTGAATTTTGAATTTTGAATTTCTGAACCTGAGCTGTTTTTAATTTATTTAAAATTTGAAACTTCGGAAGGCCATAACTTCTTAATACAGAGTCCAATTCACGCAAACTCGGACTCTATCTCAAGCAGAATTCCGAGTCGAACGCAATGGCGTAACCTGTTTCCCTTAATTCTCACATTTGAAATTAAGTATTCTTTAATTTGTTAATTTTAATATTTAAAATCACGGGGTGTTACATTCTCCCCTCCTTAAAGAGATTTCGTCCCCGAAATCTCCAAGTTAAGGAGAATGTATATCCTAACATCCAATCATCCATCTACTCAACCATCAAACACAGGCGTCCATTGTCCTTACAAGATTTCTAATGTCGTATGAACATATGCAAAAAGTGTGTGTATATGTTCCTTATCTAATGCAAAATCAGGCGGTCCACTAATTCAGTTAGCCTCCTTAATGCACATCATGATAATGCCATGCGTCCATTATGTATGCGAAAGAATCCTAACGATACATATTACTTCTACATGTGTGCACAACCTTTCATCAAAATGCAGCATCCATATGATAACACAACCATTATACATCCATTAATTTAAATATGCACACACATTTATATGCAATATGAAAGTGACTGAGCCGATCTAGTGCCAAATGTCTGTGTACATGCATCCACGAGCAAGCACTAGCAACCACTCGCAACCATCAATTATAACATGTTTCAAATACATGTTTACATCCATTGGTTTCTACCTAAGGATAAAGAGTAGGACTGAGGAGATATACTTAAAAGATAGATATACGTATGAATAAACTTATGGAAAAAGAGATCAAGGAAGTACCCTAAAAAAGAAAAGGGTAGGCTGCACGTATTTTTCTCTCAGTTTCCTAAGTCGCGTCTTCCTCAGCGTCACTCCATTGAACTTTAACAAGCTTGACTTTACCGTTGCGTAGCTTTATAATCTCCGATCCAAGGATGCATGTAGGGGTTCGTCTAATCGGGGCATCTCATTCCACTTCTACTTCTTTAAGCCTGCTCGGCTCTACTACTTTCGCGATATCTTGTAAACACGTCGTGAACACCACTAAGCTCGTTGCCCCTTCTCATATCCCTCCAAAAATCTAGGATACATAACCTTAAAATATCTTCAAGGATTCTATTCACCCCTTTCTGTCCGTCCATCCGTCTGTGGATGATAAGTGATACTCGTACTTGCCGCCTTTTGCATATTACCTTTTCCTCTTGCATCGAAACTGCTCCAAGCCTTGTCCCGCAAGCATCAGGATACACTGCGAATGGCTTACTTCTATCTGGCAAAACTAAAACTGGAACTGTCATCAACGTCCTCTTCAAATGCTGGAAAGCATCGTCACAGTCAACATCCCAAGCAAAAGTCAAGTTCTTCTTCGTTAACCGAGTAAGTGGGGCTGATATTTTCGCGAAGTCCTTAATGAACTTCCTATAATAACCAGCCAACCCTAAAAAGCTTCTTACTTCTGTTGCGTTCTTAGGAACCTTCCAAATCTTGGATTGCCACTACCTTTTCGGGATCCACAGCTATCCCTTCCTTAGAGACCACGTGTCCTAAGAACCTCACTTCTTTTCTCCAAAAATGGCACTTGGAGAACTTATCTTTGAGTTGTTGCGCTCGTAGGATCTCTAAGACTTCCCTAAGATGTAGGGCATATTCTTCTTTGATTCTTAAGAAAATCAAGATATCGTCCATAAAGACTACCACAAACTTGTGTAGAAACTCCCTAAACACCCTACTCATTAAGTCAACGAAGTATGCGGGTGCATTCGTCAAACCAAAAGGCATGACGAGCCACTCAAAGAAACCGTCAGGAGTTCTAGATGTAGTCTTCTTCAGCCACCCTTAGCTGATGAAATCCTGTAGCCAAATCCAGTTGCGAGAAAACCGAAGCACCCACCAACTGATCGAACAAATCATCTATCCTCGGCAATGGGTGTCTGTTCTTCTTGGTGAGATTATTCAGCTCTCTATAATCCACGAACAGTCTAAGTGAACCATCAGCCTTCGTAGCAAAAACAACTAGAGCACCCCTTTCCGAAATACTTCTTCTGATGAACCCCTTCTCAAGCAACTCTTTCACTTGCTTACTGAGTTCTCTTCTCCTTCTCTCAGGGCCATGTGGCGCACTGGTAATGCAACTGGCTTTGCATTATCTACTAGGTATATTCGAAAGTCTATCTCGCGCCTCGGGGGTAAACCCCGAACTTCATCGAAGACGTCACTATATTCACGGACCACACGAACAGATTCCAAGTCATCGTTGGATGCATCAAGGGATTCTAGGTAGCAAAGCATTACCGGACCTCTAGGGTCACAAGAAATATCAAGGGTCTTTCCACAACGAGTCAACAATCTAACTACCCTTCTTCCACAGTCTAGGATGGCACCGTATCTAGCTAGCCAATCCATGCCTAGAATCAAGACGTAGCCCATGAAACCAAGAACGTAGGCATTGCATTCAAACCCAATGCCCAAGATAGACACTCTCAAATCCCGATAAATCATCGAAAGATGAGCCGAACCACCAATAGGATTTGAGACTACTATGGGATCCGTAACTAGACTAGTATTTAGGTGCACTGTTTCAACTAATGAAGCAGATACAAACGAGTGTGAAGCGCCAGAATCAAACAAAGTACGAACATGATGATTAAACAGAAAAACCAAACTTTCAACAGAAATGTTTCTACCTCTCTCCTGTCCTGGTGCCATGAGAGCCTGAATCTGTCCTCTTGCCCTTTGCTTCTTTGGATGATCCTAATAAGATGTCATGTTTCTCCGTAACGATAACAACTAGTCTTCTTCTTCTTTCTAACATCTTTATTTAAGTAGTCAGGTATTTCACAAGTGTGGCCCTTCCTTTTCTCTTGGCCCCTTGTTATCCTTATTACTTTTCTTTGTGTCCTTTCTATGTCTCTCCTACACATTCTCTGTTCATGACCTCCTACAAAAATGAGGCTTCATCCTTCATTAACCAAGCAGCTAATTGAACCTTCCTCCCATCGTCTATCTTAAAGGTACCAACAAGTCCTCCACTTCCTTCTAGCTTTAACAGATGTCCCAGTCCCATGAAGTGGTTTTCCGCCCATCGTACGGAAGTTCTTACACATCTTAGAAAAAGCGTCTATACGTGGAGGAAGAAATTCAAAAGGGAAAGAGGAAGAGATTTAAAATGGAGAATCGAAAGAAAGATATATGGCTCTTTGGGTTTATGTTTTTAAAACAAACTTTTCTCTTGAAAATACTCTCCTTAAAACATATTTTTGAAAGTATTTCTTTATAAAAACGCTTTTGAAAAATAGTTTTTCAAAATCCCTTATCTGTTCTATTAACCTTCAGCTCTGATACCATGTGTAACACCCCACGTCCATTAATGTCACTCTCAAAGGTAATGCATTAACTTTCATGGAGTATTATTAGTGTATAGAACAGAATATAACAAGACAGGTACATATATTGGTACTTGAAAATTTTAAAACAACTTTTATTGCAGCGGAGAAATAGTTTGATTACAACAACTTCATAAACCAACAGTAAACCCAAGTACACATAATATCCATCTTGACAATTTGTCTTTTGAGTACATAAAGTAAAAAGCATAACCCCAACATGAGTAGCCATAAAAGACATGAGATGAACTTTACTTCCATCAATCCAAGCACTTCCAAAAGAGAGAGAGATCCAAATCAAGCTCCACTAGTACTAGTCCCACCCTGAGAACCTAGAGGGGGGGGGGGAGAAAAGAGGCGAAAACAAGGGGGGTCAGACATAAAGTCTGGCGAATACAATAACTATAACAATATAATTATTAAAGTAATTAGGATAAGGCATAAACTGGTCAAACAAGGAATGACTGTGAAACAAGTGGGCAAGACAAAACAAATAAGAGGATTATTCTGGCATTAATCTCGTTCCTAATCACTATAGGATAATTACTATACTGCACCAATACTAATTACACCGCACCATTACTAGTCCCATACTGGAAGTTGATTCCTCTTACTAATCATAATAATGATAATTATAATAATAGTAGTTTCGTGTACTCCTAGCTGCTATTGTAGGTGCCGCTTGCTCCTACCTCCACTAGTTGTACCCACTACCCTCCCCAGTCTAGTTACAACATTTATTCATAATATGGTAGTTTCTTGTACTCCTAACTGCTGTCATAGGTGCCGTATGCCCCTCTCTCCGCTAGTCGTACCCACTACCTTCCCCATTCGATCGGCTCCCTAACTCGTAGATACCCGTGCTGGTCCCATAGTGGGGTGCATCACTCCCCAAAGTGGCAACCCGATACCACTAAAGATGCACGGCTTATATCTACATGATGCAACAACGTCTTACCTACCAGCCTGGGCCCACGCACGCACATGACCCCGTTGGACTTGCGTTGCCACCGTTAACCCGTTTTGACCTCTTACAATCAAACCCAGTAAGCGTGTCCCGTCCTCGATCTAACTCGAGCTCACAAAGATACTTAATGGGTTACTGGTTTGAAAAGGGTCCCCATGTTTGACACAAGCTTTCCACCTATGCTTGGTCCCCACTAAGATTCCCCAATTAACCCCTTCTTATTCATGTCTTCTTACATGTTTCAACTTGGTTAAGTGCTTATAATTATATCCCACATGTCACCCATGTTACCCACTTAACAAATCCACATGTGTTATTGGTTAAGCTTGTCTTAACCCTATCCACTTATCAGATCAATATATTATTGGTTAAGCTAGTCTTAACCCCATCAGATCAATATATATTATAGGTTAAGTCTGTCTTAACCCTATCCACTTATCAGATTAATATATATATTATTGGTTAAGCTGGTCTCAACCCAACTCACTTATCAAATTATTGGTTAAGCTGGTCTTAACACTATCCACTTATATATTATTTGTTAAGCTGGTCTTAACCCTATCCACTTATATATTCTTGGTTAAGCTGGTCCTAACCCTGCCCACTTATATATTATTGGTTAAGATGGTCTTAACCCTATCCACTTATATATTAGTGAATATTAGGCTCACATCCCTAAAAGCAAACTTAATTAGGCTCACATCCAGTGATAAACTTATTATAAATTAGGTCCCTATTTTTCAAAAGTTGTGAAATAAATAAAAAAAAGTAAAAAAAATATTAAAAATATTATTTAGATAAATTATTCATTCGACCTTAAATTCACTGTAAAAAAATCAAAAACATGCAAAAAATAAAATCAAACAGGATAAAAACAGCGTAAAATGCAGTTAAATGCATTTTGTTATGCAAGAATTTCAATTTATTGCATATATGCATGCAAATTTTCATAGTATTGTAACTCAGTTGAATTTTATTTGCATCCAAGTATGCATTTAAATCCAAAAAATGCATATAAGTGTGCAACATATATGCAGACCAAAATATAGCATAATTTACGTTGTGCAATAATTGCATACATGTATGCAAGTATTGGCAATACTTGCATGCAGATATGCAAGTTTTTTTTTCTTCTTGGCATGGACTTCTGGAATTATTTCCAGATTTTAGGAATTTTTTTTTAAGGGTTGCCGCACATTTTTTTTTGTAAAAAGCGAACGTGAGAAGGAAGCGAAGAGGGCATGCTGGACGTGAAATGAGGAGCCGATCCAAGATTCTAGGAGGCGGGTTTTTAAAAATAGGGGGAGGATTTGTATGTGAAACTATGAGCGGATGTGAGGCTAATTTTAAAACTTAACAGGGACCTCTAAAAAACGCACCCTACATATTATTGGTTATGCTGGACTTAATCCTATCCACTTATATATTATTGGTTAAGCTGGTCTTAACCCTATCCACTTATATATTATTGGTTAAGCTGGTCTTAACCCTATCCACTTATCATGTTTTACTTAATTTATGATTAAGTACATCTTAGTTCATAGATACGTTGGTTAAGAGAATAACTCCCTAAGTATCAACCCCGAAGACCGAAATCAACATCAGATTGGTACTCAGAGAATTACTCACTTAACCAAACTTCTGTTTTTCATTCATATTCGTTTTTTAATCAACATTAATTAATTATTAATGCACAGACCTCTCACATTAAGTCGATTGCTTGTGGCCGCTGGATATGCCGGGCGGTTCCGGGCAGACTTCCACCACAAGCCAGACTTAACCTCATGTCTAGCATCATTTAATTTATGCCTTTGACCTCTCACATTAGACTACCATTTGTGGTTGTTGGATTTGCCGGGCGGGTCCGGGCAGTCTTACACCACAAACGAGTCTAACCTCGTGCCTTAGGCCTTTATTACGCATTTAATTTATGCCTTTGACCTCTCACATTAGACTACAGTTTGTGGTTGCTGGATTTGTCGGGCGGGTCCGGGCAGTCTTACACAACAAACGAGTCTAACCTCGTGTATTAGGCATTTATTATTACACATTATTAATCAACCCCAATTTGAATTAATATCCCTATTTCAAATTTGTCAATAACCTCCAAATTGATCTATGTTCATAATTGTCACTTAAATTATGTCCATAATTTCTATGCATATTAGTGTCTCAATTTAATTATATGCCTTTAAAGAAATTTTATGCCAACTCACAGTTTTGCTAAATTAATATTTTCCCATTGTCCCCATGCTATTCGTACGTTTTAATAGGAAATACGTTAGACTCGCAAATAGTCTAACTCATAAAAAGAAAAGAAACATCACAACTTGCATAGCACATAAAGTGGATCTAACTATCATATAAGAATAGACATACATGGATCAAAACTGGCATGATTATGATTCATATTAACATAAATTTGCATAATCAACACTTGCATAAGCGATAGTCATAAAACATAAATTCGTAGAAACTATGTACTGTCATGGATCTAAATGTATAGATCTAAACATGTAATTGTGAACTTGCATATATGAATATGAGTTTCACCTAAACTTGCATATATGGAATATAGTTCTCATCCAAACTTGCATATGTGAATATAGTTTTCACCTAAAAATGTGAATATAGTTTTCACCTAAACTTGCATATGGATTTTCTACAAACTTGCATATGAATTTTCTACAAACTTGCATATGAATTCTCTACAAACTTGCATATGAATTTATCACATGTTTGCATATAAACTAGCATATGATTTATCATCTCAAACTTGCACAAGTTTCATATACAAACTAGCATATGGGGAAACAAACTTGCATAAGATTCATATACAAACTAGCATATGATTTAACATCTCAAACTTGCATAAGTTTCATATACAAACTAGCATATGACTCAACATCCCAAAATTTGCATAAGATTCATATACAAATTAGCATATGATTTAACATCCCAAACTTGCATAAGATTCACATACGAACTAACATAAAATGAATCAAGTTAAACATGTATAATTGGACATATGAAATAGATCTACACACATAAGATAACAAAACTGTCATATGTTCACCAACAGACAATAACAAAGTTAAATAACATCACATGATCCAACAGTCATGTTCTCATAATCCCAATTATAACTCATCACAATTAATTTATTAATTATTTTGTGAAAGAAATTGTACTCACAAAGACAGATTAGAGAAGAGAATGATTCGTTCGTCTTTTGAATTAGAATTCTGATTTGCAACTCTAAGCTTTAGGAAGAAGAACTATCCTAGCAGCAGCATGGTGGCCAAGAGACTGATTTAATTTAGGTTTAGGGTTTGAGTCTAGGCGTTCTTTTATAGAATTTTAAATCAACCTAAGCCGTTACATTAAGATAGAATTAATCCGGACCATCCAGACAAGATAGAGTCATCCACATCAGCCCTAATGACTCAGCAACAGGTCAGGTAAGTCTCAGCAACAAGTCAGGATCGACTGAATTCAGATCTGCCCCGGGGGGTAGGTCGACCCCCAGGTCGACCCCCTGGTCGACCTGTGTAGGGGAGGTCGACCCCCTGGTCGACCTGGCCTTGGGCGGGAGAATTCCCGCCCAGCCCGCTTCCCTGTTTGAATTTTGAATTTTGAATTTCTGAATCTGAGCTGTTTTTAATTTATTTAAATTCTAAAACTTCGGAAGGCCATAACTTCTTCATACAGAGTCTAACTCACACAAACTCGGACTCTATCTCAAGCAGAACTCCAAGACGAACGCAATGGCGTAACCATTTCCCTTAATTATCACATTTGAAATTAAGTATTATTTAATTTGTTAATTTTAATATTTAAAATCACGGGGTGTTACAAAAGCCGTTAACGCTTGTCAGAAAGTTAAGGCAAAGACTGAAGAAACCTTATTCAAGTTTTATGTTTATAGTGTCATGGGTCATGGTACTTTGCACTATTTGGGGAAATACTTTGCTGAAATTTTAGCTCTTGTCTGGGAAGAGGTACTCAAGATTGATGGAGGTGAACGCGGTGAGGATGATCTTATAGAGGAACTCTTAGATGAGGAATCCCGCAAGGCCTTCTCTAAAGGGAAGATTCTACTAAGGAAAAAACGGCCACTGCTAGGTGATAAGGCCGGGCCTTCTAGAGGGCAAGCTCAGGACATAGCATCCGAAGAGCACAATATCGAGGAAGGTTTAGTAGAGGAGCATAGCAAGGACGATGAGGATGACGATGATAATTATGCAAATAGATTTGAGGTTGAAGAGCACAAAAATTTTTAGGCTAGTCTTATAGATGCAAGAAAACTTGAAATTATCGAAACTTTGCTATCCATAAACTGCCTAGGCCCTTCAGCTGGGCCGTCTGCATTTCGTGCTCGTTGTTCATCTGCTTTAAGTCTAATCTCACCATCATCTTCTCTTGTTGTAAGAAAAACAATAATGAGTGAGGCTATAATTACTAATTTGACTCTGACATCGATTCCTACTGCCCTAGTTACTACTCCTCCAGGTGATCCATCCCTTCTTGCTTTTAACACTTCGGGTTCTCAGGACACTCATATTCCCACAATCGCCGATTTAGGTGATGATGCGGACTATATTCCAAGTGAGGAGGACTCTGATCATACTGGTGAAACACCGAACAAGGAGACCGAGGACATGAAGCAGCAGAAATCCAAAACCTCATCAGTTTCATGACGCAAAGGAAAAAAGCATGCTGCTCATAATAAAAGAGCTATAACTTTGTCGTCTCAAGAAAGTCCCAGCAGTCCAGTGGCTAAGGATGGAAAACAACCAGCTAGTACTCCTCCTCCTTCCTCCACTAAACCTTCTTTGAGGTTTGGCAGTAAGAAGCAGTAGCACTCATGACTCTGCTTTAGTTCTTGATTACTGTATTCAGACCGGTTTTATATGCGAGTGCTGGCCCTCGCTTATTATTACTTTATGCATATTACTTTACACACATTTATGTTTGAGACTTTTGTACTTGCCTTGTGATTCTGTGATCTGGCTTTATGTTGTTGCAATGAAACTGTGTTCTGCTTGTTGTACTTAAGCTTTTACTTTAGCTTTGTTGTACTTTCTTGTTTTGCATTCCATACCTGCTTTCTTTTCGTGCTTACAACACAAATTCTCTATATCGTAAGTCATTTGTTAATACAATGTCTGTAATTATAATGACCGCGTGGTACATTTTCAATTGTAGCCATGGATCATTATTAACTAGATTTACTTGACCAATTTTACTGAATTTTCTTAATTTTGAATGGGGTAGTATTTGAGACTTCTTTTCCGTGAGTAACCACTTTTTGTGTTTACCACTGTATTGAAGTTCTCGAGTTTGCCTTAGCCATTACAAGGGATTCAACTTTGTTGGTTGGAGTAATCCTTGTAGGTGCCAAGCCTTTTGTGTAAAGTTGTGACGAGCTTATGGTATGTTTAAGTGAGCATTAATGAATTTCCTTAACGCGATGGTAATGCCCCCATACCAAAATTTGTCACAGACTTCAAAGGTTAGGCGTGACACTTGTGGTCGACTATATTTGGAATCTCTTGGTTGTGTGCTTTTACCGTCACATTTGATATTTCCCGGCTTCCTAATGATCCAAGGATTTCCGGTCTAGTCAATCATACTTATAGCTTTTAATGGAGAGGAATTTTTGTTCTTGTGCCCCTGCTTGAGAGGTCTTATATTTTTAGTATATTAAATCATGTTTCCTGCTAACCTGGCAATCTAGGCCCTTCGTGGATTAGATTTGAATATATGACCCCGGAGAGGTCTTGGTTTTTATGCCTTCGAAGAGGTCTTTGTAAATCCATTATTCGTTGTGACCGAATAATTCAGCCACTTGTAGAATTTGTCGGACGCCTTTGAAAAGGTCTTTTGGGTCCATCACTAATCGAATTTGGAAGACCGACTTATGATCGGATGCCCCCAAAGGGGTCTTTAAGTCCGTCAGTAACTGGATTTGGAAGACCCAACATCTGATCGGATGCCCCCGAAGTGGTCTTTAGAATCCCAAGGTTTGTCATAATCGGGCCATGTATTAATGGCACTGACAATCGACTGAGTGCCCCTCGGGGAGATCTTTGGTTTGGAATTGCATCCTTTCATGGGGTGGACACTAGTTCATTTACCAGTTTTACCATGAATTGTCATAACTAGGGTCCTGGACCTTACAATTAAGACGATGCCTCCAACGGTGTAACTAACAACTTTGTTTGTAGTCTGAACACCGCATCATTTGTCCACTCAGTTCCTGGTGTCCCTTATTTGCAATGTTGTGCTCCACACCTTCGTATTTGTTGCGAATGATGTTTTGATCATTGAGCAATGGGCGCTTGAGCTATCCCAATCGGGACTGTAACAGTCACTAGGCTTTACTAGGTTATGGATCCGTCGACGTTTTTTTGGGGGACTTGCAACTAAAATCAAATTTTAGCAACTTGTAAACAAGAATTTGCAAATTTACAATTTAGGCAAGTAAAGCAATTTCTTTCATCAATATGTACAAAGTTTACGACAACGTTGCATGGTATTTACAATGCATGATGTTTAGAACTTTTCAAAATATGTGAAAGAAATATTAAGCAAATTAGTGACGGAGATGTATGTTATTTCAGGCTCTGGGAAGTCGGATCCTATCCGTCATTTTCAGTTCGAACGTGCTATCTGAGAATTTTTGGCTTATCATATACAGCCCTTCCCAATTGGGTTCGAATACTCCATTTCCTGTCATAATTCTCTTCAGAACAAGGTGCCCAATTTTAAAGGTTCTCCATTTGACTTTGGCATTAAAATGTCTGGCTATCCTTCTCTGGTGAGTAGCAATTCTGAGTTATGCTTCTTTCCTTTTCTCTTCAAGCAAATCGAGTGCCTCGAGCTGTAGCTTCTCATTCTCTTCTTGGTTAAAGTGGATTCTGTGGTGAGTGGGAACCTCTAGCTCTACCGGAATCATAGCTTCAGATCCAAATGCAAGTGAGAATGGAGTGCGCCCAGTCGCAATTTTGTGAGTTGTACGATATTCCCATAGTGCAATAGGAAGCTCATCAACCCAACCACGTTTAGCTTTTTCGAAACACTTCTTGATGGTTGACTTTAAAATTTTATTGATTGCTTCAACTTACCCGTTTCCCTGCGGATAAGCAATCGCTGCAAAACTCTTCTTGATTTTGTATTTAACACAGAAATCTAAGAATTCGTTGCTCTCAAATTGAGTTCCGTTCTGCAATACCCCAAATTTGTAGATGATGTTCTTTTTCGAAGTAATAGTAACTAATGGCTTAGCTTCAGCCCATTTAGTGAAATAGTCAACTACTACTATTGCATACTTCATACTAGCTATAGGCAATGCTCCGATTAAATCTATGCCCCAGACAACAAATGGCCATGGACTGACCATTTGAGTTAGTTCTACGGGAGGTGCTCTTGGAATATTTGCAAATCTTTGGCATCTATCACATTTCTTAGCATAGGTCATTGCATCTAGGTTCACATTAGGCCAG
Organism: Allium sativum; assembly: GCA_030737875.1. NCBI lineage: Eukaryota > Viridiplantae > Streptophyta > Magnoliopsida > Asparagales > Amaryllidaceae > Allium > Allium sativum. The sequence continues at coordinate 887,870,337 of CM060916.1, read as the reverse complement.
AAGTATCCATATCGCAGAATTTTCTTGGCTAGTGTTTGACCACCTATGTGACCTCCGCATTCTCCCTCATGTAATTCTGCCAAGATTGCTCTGGACTCCTCTTTGGTTACACACCATAGCAGTGGTGTAGAGAAACCTCGCCTATATATCCTTTCATCTTGGATAAGGTACAATGGAGCTTTGCACAACATTTTTCTTTGCTTTTTTGGTTCCTTTGGAAGTATTCCATTAAGGATACATTCCTTGATTGGGGTTATCCAGGATACAGGCTCTTCAAAAACCTCCATAATCCAGTCAACATCCGCTTCTTCAATAGTGTGAATTGAAAGGACTTCGACGGGTATCAAACCCAGCAACTGTGCATATGAGGAACTGGCATATTTAGCGAGAGAATCTGCCTTTGAATTTCCTTCCCTGGGAATATGAGATGTAGTGTAGTAGTCCAGATCATTAAGAAGTTTCAAGGCTTTAGTAAGATAAGCAGGAAGGTTTCCGACTTTGGTCTGGCATTCTTTACGGACCTGACATACTACTAGTTATGAGTCGCTGAGAATTTGCAAGGCTTTTAGATTCAACTCTTTTGCTAATTTCAGTCCTGTTATCAACGCTTCATACTCGGCCTCATTATTGGTTGATGGGAATTCTAATCTTAGGGCGTAACATAGGGAGTGGCCATCAGAAGTTTCCAGAACTATTCCTTCCCCCGAGCAGTAATCATTCCCGGATCCATCAATGAATAACTTCCAACCAGCTACCACCTTCGCTGGTTCTTTTGCCCATTAATAGCTCTTCGAGGATGATTAGTGGTGTCATATTGACTGAGCTCTATGTTCCACTTCAATAGTCTCCCTGAAGTTTCTGGGCAAAAAAGAACTTGTCTTAGCGGTTGGTCAATGAGACCTTTATAGGATGGGCTTAGAAGTATGGCATTAGCTTTTTCGACGCAATAAGCAGACAATACATAAGTTTTTCTAACTTGGGATAGTTTAGTTCTTCCCCAACAAGCCTTTTACTGATGTAGTAAACTGTCCATTGAACCTTGGCATCCTACCGGATGAGTGCAGGGCTTAAAGCATGAGATGAGACAACCAAATACAAGAACAGTTCCTCCCCATCTTTAGGCTTTGACAACATCGGTGGTGACTCCATGTGTTTGATCAACTCTTCGAAGGCTGTTTGGAATTCAGGAGTCCATTGGAAATCCTTCTTTCCTTTCTTCAAAGCATCGAAGAGTGGAATGCACTAATCCGTGGCCTTTGAGATAAATCACTAAGGCACAGCTACTTTCCCATTTCCGCTTTGAAGCTCTTTCTTCGTCCAAGGACCACGCATCTCTCGCAGGGTTGTGACTTGAGAAGGATTTGCTTCATTGCCCCTGGCACTGACTATGGACCCAAGAAACTTTCCTGATGCAACTCTGAATGAGCATTTAAGCGGATTTAGCATCATCCCATACTTTTTGAGGATATGAAACATTTCAGCCAGATTTTCAAGATGATCATCAGCTTTCTTCTCCACATAGACTTCCACCGTTTTCCCAATATGGGACTTAAACATGGAATTCACAAGACGTTGGTATGTTTCTTCTGCATTTTTCAGTATGAACGACATGACTTTGTAGCAATACAAGCCTCTATCTGTTATGAAACTCGTGTTTTCCTCACCTGGTTTATGCATCTTAATCTGATTGTATGCAGAGTACACATCTATAAAAGATAATTGTTCGTGCCCCATTATTGCATCAACGTGTTGATCAATTCTGGGCAATGGGAAACTGTCCTTGGGACACACCTTGTTGAGGTTTGAATAATCTATGCACACTCTCCATTTGTCGTTGGACTTTTTAATAAGGACAGAATTAGAAACCCAATCGGGATATGTGGATTCTCGTAAAAAGTTATTTTCGAGCAACCTATCCACTTCTTCTTTTAACGCTTTAGAGCTTTTGGGTCCATGAATTCATCTTTTTTGTTTTATTGGAGTTAAAATTGGATTAATATTCAATCTATGCACAATTACATCAGATGAGATTCCACACATATCAGAATGTGTGCTAGTAAAAACATCCAAATTCGTTTTTAAAAACAAAGTTAATTCTTTTTGCAACTTTAGGCCCAGTTGAGAACCTATTTTCAATACTTTGTCATGCACTGGAATTGAGATTGTGGCTTCAGCTGGTGCTGCTCTATTATCCCCCACACTGGTTTTCCTTGGGTCCATTTCCTTATGAGCTCTGCTATGCTCGCCAGTGTGAGGGCCCCGCCCTAATTTCTATAAGAGGGAGTCATGAATGCGGAGTGAAGCCTCCATATTCTTCTTTATCTCCTTCTTCCTAGCTTCAACCAGTTTTGCTATGTAGCACTCCCTTGCTGTCTTCTGGTCGCCTTTAATCACACCGACTCCATTTTCGGTAGGGAATTTCATGGTCAAGCACCGTGGAGCCATTGCTATCCTGAATGCGGCAAGGGCTGGTCTTGTGAGGAAGGCGTTATATCCCAAAAGTTCATCGACTATGACAAAATCTCGTTTCATGACAACCTTCTGTTCTCCTTCTTTGAGTTCGACGAGCAGGTTGAAGACGCCAATCGGCTGAGTGGGTTTCCCCGTGAACCCATGGATCTTATTCTGGCAAGCTCTCACCTCATCCGTAGGAAGATTCATCTTGTTGAATGCATTAATGAAAAGAACAATAACAGATGCCCCGTTGTCTACCAAGACCCTCCTGACTATAGCTAGACCCAAACCGATGGTAAGAACCATTGGATCAACCGTTGGTGTTAGCAATCCATCTGAATCTCTATCTCTGAACACAACATCGTCCCATGAAGTCTTTGGCATTTCTGCGGGAAAGGCATTGTTCATGACCATGAGTTCTTCTTCTTTCAGAAGTTTTTTCATTTCTTTAGTATACTTCACGATGTCCCTCCAACTTTTTCCAGCTGAGTGGGGTCCTCCTGAAATCATGTTGATGATTGGTCTTGGAATAACAACAACTGGAGTACTCTCTCTCAGTCCAGACTGTCCCTTATATGTTCCTTGCTCTTGAGCGTCTTGTGTATTCTGCGGGTTTTTCGTATATTGCTAGAGTATATTTTTCCTTATTTACTCCTCAATCAAGCTCTTCAAATTCTTGCTTCATTCGTATTGTGGCCTGGTTGGTTGTGGAACCGAAAGAATCTTCCTAAATTTATTGCAGCATCATTGACCTTTACTTTCCCTGGCGTTGGATATTCCTCGGTATCCTTAGTCGCCATGAAGATATTTTCTATGGTGTCATTGAGAGAAGTCAACTCAGAATTCTTAAAGAAGCGCAGTTTCTTGTTGGCTCGGTTATCCTTTTCCCGGTTGCCCCTTTTTTGACCACCAAGATTCTTTTGGTTATTCTGCGCATTATTATCTTTCTTTTCAGATTGTGCACTACTTTCAGGATCATCTAGGGCATAAGCTGGATCTTCATCGACACTCATATATTCTTCATCTTTATCGAATAGTTGCTCGAGTGTAGTCGGCTTCTTCTTCTTGATCCATCACCCAAATTTTGTCTTTTTCATCCACTTTTAAAGCCATTAACACCAAGCGAGGCTCATGATTTCCGACCTCAGCTACAATGACATTAAATCGAGTGAGAAAAGCCATGATGGATTCTCCTGGCCTCTTCTCTAGCTCATTCAGCTCCATAACATCCCGGACCTTAGTTGCTTGAAGCCTGAACTGCTCTCTAAACAGCATGGCCAAAGTAGCAAAATCATCCATAGACTTTGGTGGTAACTTCGAGAACCAAAGAGAAGCAACCCAGTCCAAATAAGTTGGTATGTACAGGCACTTAAACTCATCTAAGGCACGCGCCCCATCCATATGTTGGTCATACTTGAACAAGAACACATTGGGATCACCATCCCCATTATAGGCTTGCACCATTGGAGGTTTGAACTTGTTCAGGTATGGATCCATCCTGATCCTCTCTATGAGCGGGGTCTTGGTAGGAGCAAATCCCCATTCTTTTTCAACGTCCTCTTTCTTCAAGCTTTTATCAATGATCTTGCGAACCATTTTTGATATGCATTCCTCTTCATTGTACTGGTCCATGAGGTGAACACCATCCTCCTTACCGGATGTCTGCCTAAGCAAACGGTCGTGGTTTGGATTCTGGGGACCTGGGCCTCCCTCTTGGGGAAGTTCCCCTTTGGTGGAACCAAGCACTTGTTGAGAGGTGGCTTTGTCGGAATGGTAGCATGTAGGTGGTTTTGCCTCTTTATGATGAGAATCATTAGGATCTGCAACCTCTTGGACAGAATTTTCACGGTTCAGATTTAAAGAGGAAGAACCTGCATTTTCCGTACGAGTAGTTCGAGCAGGTTGAGGACGGGTGGCATTTAAGGTAACTTTCGTTGTTGCATCTTCAATAGCGAACATGGATTCCAACTTTTTCAGCATAACATTGTTCGAGATATCTATCTGACTTATTAGACCCGCAACAACTTCATCTAACTCTTTCCTTGTTACAGCCGCTCCAGCTCTAGAAGATTCACCAACTTCAAAGTGGTTGGTGGGTGGTGTAGCATTGTTGCTGATGTTGTCGGTCTCTTTGATAGTCTTACTAGCGATCTTCTTTGGTGGTCTACCCATAACTTGGATAAGGCCTTGAACTTAGGAGAGAGTTTGTTGAATAACTTGGACTTTAGATTCGTAAGATCTAAAGGAGGAATGAGCTCCAACCTTTATCTTCTCTAATGACTTGAAAAAAGGAAGTGCGAATGGGCCCTACGGTGGGCGCCAAATGTTGAAACCGAAATTATTTCAAACACCAAAGGTGCCATGGAGGCACTTCACCAAATGGTTTGGAATATGAGAATGAGAACACAATCGCAACAAAATAAGTAAAAAACACGAAGATCTTATAGTGGTTTGATCTAAAATAGATCTACATCCACTTTGGCAAGGATTTCCATTAACAATTCAAGAGTTACAAGGCTAGAATCATACCTGAGTACACTCATTCTTCCTTTTACACAAGAGTTTCATTTTAATCTTTGCAAATCAACGAGGAAATGATCGAATCTCCCTAAGCGCAAGGGGTATGAAAAAAGAGTCTTCAATCTCTAGGACACTTGATTGATTTTGATGGATTCTATGGCGGATTAGGCTCTAGATCTTTGTTTGGAGATGATAAATGATGTTAGAATCAATTTAAATGGGAGAAAAAGTAATTTGGCATCCATTCGGGGTCATAAAATTCATTCCACATTAAAGTGGAGCTCAACCGCTAGTTATAAGAGAAGTTGAAATGAAGTGGTGAGCTGAAATTTGTATGTGCAGGCTAAGGGTCGCTCGCTCAGATAATTATGAAAATGCCACTGTCGGTTGTAGCCAGCTGTCACCAACTATAGCCAGTCTATCACCAGCTATTTTGAACGACCAACCCTCATGGAGCACGACCGACCCTTGGATGTGCGAGCGACCAACGAACGAGCAAGCGACTGTCCAGGTGCGGCTCGAAGGATCAAGGTACGAACGAGCAGGAGAGTGCGCGAGCGACCCATGTCTTGGCTGAACCATTGCGCGAGCGACCCTTTACGCTTGATCACCGCGTGATCGACCAGGATGTTGCTGACCAATTATACTGGGTATTGATTGACCCAAGGTTGCACGACCGACCCGGAGCTATATCTTAGATGGTTCTCGATCGACCAAATGTGCGACTGACTCGATGGGCTTAGATGGACCGTTGCGCGATCGATCCATTCAAAGTTCGACCCTACCAGTGTCTACGAGCCATCTTTGTGACGCTCGATCCTTTGTGACGTTCGAACCATTGGGATGCTCGACCGACCCTTGACACTTGTGGAATTTCAACATGAACGAGCCTTTGAGTGTGCGACCCTGAGATGTTTTAATCTTTTATGATGCTCGATCCACTTGTGGTGCTCGATCCATTAGCTTTTATAGATTTAATTCGTCATTAAATGATTATCTTTTGATGGATAAACAACAACCAAAATAAATAAATAAAACATCAATATATACAAAACAAACCATCCAAATGTCCCAAAAACCAACACATCAATGCTACATGTCCACAATCAAAATACAAACCATCAAAATATATCCAAAGTATCATCCTCACCCACTCCATGCCAATATATACAACATTAAAACAAAATCCTTGCCATCTCCAAGTCATAGGAAAAACACATTTCCCAAGCATCATCATTATCGTCATTTCCGGAAGCACCAGCCGATGAAGGAAAAGTACCATGATTGTGCATATACTCCTCAAGCTTTTGATTTAGATGCTCCGTCTGCATAGCCTGCAGACGATTATGCTCTGGAGCTGCTTAATCATGGCTCTAAGCCCCATGATTTCTTCTTTATCTTGGGCTTTCTTAGCTTGTCGAGCCTGCAAGTGGAAGAATAGCAAAAAGGTTATGTAAGCACATAAAATATTATAACACTATATGTTTAAAAGCTAATTTATTGTATGTATGCAAAAGGATTAATTACCATTCGGTTACTGAAGCCATAACGTTTGCTCCGCTGTGATGGATCCATAATAGAGTCAAATAGGTTGTCTTCCTCCTCCGGTGTCAACTCATCACGACCAGACTCCTCAAGCGCGTGTGCCTGTGCCTCCTGAAACCTTGCCTCTAATAAAAGAAAACAATTTTAGTTGAAAAACAATATAACATTGTTTTTATTTCACATTAGCTAGTAACTAATAAACTTATCAATGTGCGTAATAGAATTTAAAATACACGTACATATGCAGTTGTCGCTCTATCCTTCTCATCCCGTTGATATGTGATTTTGCCAGCTTCGTTTACTTGCCTGGATGCGTGGGTGTGAGCAAATACGTCCATGTAGGACACGGGATGTCCACGAGCTCATTCCTGCAATTGATAATTTGGATAAATCAATTCCATAGTCAACTACTGAAATGATCAATATACAAATGTAATAATTGATAAATTTACCAAGTCCTCGTGGTGATGGTGGAAAGACTTGGATCCTCCACGACGAGTTACTGGATTCTTGCTCCAGTTTGCGAAGTTCCGAGTTGAGTCCGACTACAAATGTACGTTGCATAATTTTATTTAATAATCGACAAAAAACAAATGAGATTCGTTATAAATTTACCTTGAACTCATCTGTGTCCCACCACTCAACCATCTTATTAAATAATTCATTGCTCATCCACCTATGCTTCTTCCCCAGTTTTTTAATCTCATTCATTTTTTCTCTGTAATTCTTAGCAACCTTCGAGTTCCAATGTCGCTCAACCTAGGCGATGTCGACGTCCTACAAATCTACTTCCCCCTGTACAATGAGAAAATATTACTAATTATTTAATTGCATTTAATAATATTGTAAAGCGGTATAAACTCACCAGAAAATTTTGCCCGATGGTCTCTCTGACGGTGTTGGGTATCCTGCTCCACTTAGGCCAGAAATTGCTCATTCTAGTCATGTAAGCATCCCTAGAAATATTCAGTACCATATGAGATGGCTCCAACTCAAAAACCCTGCATTAAATATAAATTAAAACTTTAGACAATTATAGATATATCATGTACAAATAATTAAATTGTTATGCTGCTAATTTTATTGATACTTACGTATGATCAACCTTAAGCTACAAGTACACAAGTGGATGAGCTAGTGGCTCGCCACTACTCTCACCGCCCTGGTGGGAAGAGCCATGTCGTCGAGAGCTAGATCCAAACATAATATACCAGCCGCATAGATACATATACAATTCATAATAATTATGAAATTATGAACTGTTAATAAAATTAATACATGCTACACATGTGTCATGTTGTGTATGTGTTGTGTGTGTGATTATACACTTATTGTCGTTAAAGTTGGATAACTTGGATAAGTACCATATTAAACATAGGTAAATGTAATGTGAATAATTGTGAAAATTACCAGATATTACTCAGTCTTCGTCATTTTCTGATTCAGACTCGGTAGCGTGTTCTATGTCATTTCCCTCTACACTTTCAAAATGCTTCGACTAATACATATGTCCCATCATTTAAAGGTCCAAAATCAGTTTGATCGTCTGCAATTGTTATTTCAACATTTTCCACTAGATCTGCTTGATAGGCTTGTTCATCAGGAATATTCTTTCCATCGAACGTAAATCTTGCCTTGGTTTTAAAAACCGCAGACCATTCTGCTTTTTCTCTTTTTAGAGAAGGATAAGGGGCATAATAAGCTTTTAGGGCTTGTTTGGCTAGTACAAAAGGGTCATACTGTAACGGCCCGCAAATCCGTACTATCTGAGTTGACTAATAACACCACACGTCCAACCCAAATATCACGAAAATATGAATCGTTATTAGAAAGAAGTTAGAGGATGAGAAATATAAAGAAAGAAATATTAGAATAGAAGAAAACGAAGATCACAAACTCACAACGGAACGAATAAAATATATTAGGTAACATACTTTGAAATACAATTCGGTAACTTTATATACATACCATCATCAGAGCACAACAGCTATTTCTGGAACAGTTATAAACACCTGTTTCCAGATACAAACATGGTACACAGCGGAATATATGATAGTCTATAGCTAACTGGCAAAGCCTCCTGCTTCAAACTCCTCCAAGTGAATCTGTGAAATCCCGACTACTTGACTGCCCGTACAAATTTAGGCACCCAAGAGTTTAGGGAAAACAAACAAAATAAACTCTGGGTCAGTCAGGGGACTGGTGTGAGTAAACTCCAACTAATTGTTTAACTTTCAAAATCCTTTCGAAAGAAATGATGATCGTAAGACCGATCCACACATAAACATGATGGTTTTTACCTTATGATAACCAAAAATATTTTTGATATCAAATCCAGTGATATTATAATAATGTCTACATCAAATAAATAGAATCTAGCGGAACGCTTGCATCTCACGCTCCATATATAATATAAAATTTAAAACTGTAGGGCGCTTATTGGAGATTGGATTTCCAACATAACAAGGTGTGGAACCACCTTCTGATCAGTGTACTCTAGAGGGGATACACTAGGTTCAACAAGAACATCTTGCAACCCGGCCCACACATGACGTACCACTCATTTCGCTTGAGTGTATCGAATGTATATCACCAACGGTTGGGATCAGCAACCGTTTCCCGAATGGGACAGCATCGAATAGAATAAGGAATTAAATGAAATTTCTCTGGATAGGTGATTATACACCCTAATGGGAGCGAACTACATAGCCATGCTGCCTGCTCGATTTTTGTCATTTCCCGATTGTTGAGGCCCGAGACTACGATTTCTTATCATTCATTGATAGCACAATCACTTTGAATGCCACATTGTCAGATCCGTAAATCATTAATTGATTTGCACAAATATATTCTGGATATTATGCTAAGAGAATAAATTCTCCGCCACTATATATATTTATACAGACCATCATATGCGATCATTGGAAATACTCTTTTAGACACTCGTCCATATACGTTCATTCTGGGATTGAACAAAACCGAAGGCACAATTTTCGTTTATAGAAAAAACCCTTACACTTTACTCTGTCTTCGATTATCTTCATATAATCTAATTTGCAATGCTACTGCCAATATGGAGCGTTTCTCGGATAATAATCCAACCGGTCTCTCCATATTGACAACGATATTTGCAATTACTTCGATAGTCGGTTATTTAACTATCGAAGAAAAACAAACATTCATTCATTACATCAAACAAATCATTGGGCCTTTTAATTAATATTCATTAATTTAAAACATTTCTCCATTTCCTTATCAATATTCGTTAACCAAATATTTCAACAATCATCTTGGCCTCTTACACTATTTGGAAACATTTCCATATTTCGCCTTCTTTTGATTTTCTATACGTAGAAAATATCTTCTATTTATAATTCGAAAATATTCCAATTACTCATCTCTTTCCTGAACTCGGTTATTTTTATACTAAGGAAATATTTATTATATATTTCCTAAATTCCACTTACTTGGGTTAAAATGAATCTTGTATAAAACATTGTTACAAACAACCCACAATACTGCATTCAATTAACTCTTATTCAAACATTTCCCTTCGAGACTGGATCTTGCTATTTATCGGTTAAAAATGAAATCAATCAAGTTGGGGTATAACTACCTCTCAGACCTTGACTGAAAACATCCTTAACTTCAAAACGGACAAGACCACTTACCTCGAATAATCAACATCATACAAACCAATTATTCATTTTAAACCCGTATATGTTTCTCTTTCTACTTTTACCAGATTTAATTATAGATTTCCCTTTTGTTTACAACATTCTATTTTAATTTCGTTTCCTTATCGAATTCTATATATATCGATATATCGATTCATAATTATCAAATCTTCTTAAAATATTCTAACTACTTAAATTTCCGGAAAATTTCGCCATAACCTCCTTTGTACCGGTCGATAGTTCAAACCTCAACTCACCTCTCTATGCCCTTTCCATTCAAAAAGAAAATAAAAAAGCCAAGTGGCTTGCCGATTCAGCGCATAAAATCTCATATGGAACTTAAACATATACCTTTTTGAAGGGCATTTCAATTTATATCTCTTCATATACTTCATTCCATACCTATCTAACCCATATCCAAATATTTCCATTTGGTTTCAACTCAATCCATTCGTCTTAACCCAATTCGCTAATTTATTTTCTAATTAGCTATTTTGCCTATTTCACTTCTTTGTTTGAATAAACATGTTCAAATAAAATATTTAACTTGCTTATAACCAAATTGAATTCCAATTTCAATTCAAGTTTCCATTTCGATTTTGAATATAATTTTCCAAATCGAATTCACTTATTCAAAGCCAGATTTCACTTCAAAATCTCGTTAACTAATTACTATTCAAATTAGTTAATTCTATTCAATAATTAAAAATATGATTTCTGTTTCGAAAATCAATCCATTACTCCACTTGAGTTCACATATATTTTACAACTCAAATCTGAAATTTTCTAAATAGAAATTCGGATTTTTTTCGCTCAAAATCCTTTTATAAAATTAAATAAACCGTTATGGTTTTTAAATGGTTACGGTGTTGTTTTTCTGAAAATTTGATTTTGACATAACTCAAAATATACACGATGAAATTCAGAATTTTCTCTTCCAGTGGAAATTTATTATCTAATTAGTCCTGACGGTTCTTGTTTCAAAGAATCCCGACTTAATTTGGGTTCTATATACCAAATTAAAGTTCGAATCACCAATTTTCGAACTACCGCGCTACGGAGAGTTCGTTTTAATTATATTAAATATATAAACGTTTAAACTTCATTTATATATAAATTCCAACTCTATTCTAATATATTTTAATATATATTAACTAATTTTCCCAATTCAACTTAATATTTCCAATTCTCTATAATTGTCGATTTTTCCTTACTCGGTAATAAATTTATATATACTTCGATCTTCTATATTTAATTCCAATTCCTTTTATAAATAAATTATTTATAAAATTCGATATAATCGAATTTCAATTATAAACCCGTTGGATTTTTCTCAATTCAGCTTATATTCCGAATTCCGAAATATAATCAATCGTTTTGTTTCAAAACACTTCACAACTTACTTTTAAATTCCTATTTGAATTTAAATGGTTTAAATTATCCAAATGATAATTTATTTCGCTAAATTTATAACACTATTTACAAATTCAAATTCCTTGTTTTATATATTTAAACAAGTCCCCTTTTCAAATTTCTATTTGAAACACCATCCCTTTGATATTCCGAATTGCGGAATAAAAACAGTTGTTCCCTTTCGAATGATTTCAAATTCTATTTTTAAATTCATATTTGAATTTAAATATTCAAATTATCTCTTGATAATTAATTCATTATATTTATAAACACCATTTTATAAATTTCCATGTTTCATATATTTAAACAAGTCTATTTCGAAATCTATTTAAAATCAAAATCTTATTTTGGAAATTTCTATTTATAATAACTTTTATATATATATATATAACACCCAATTTATTTTCATATTCAATTTAACTTCTATTTAAATAAATTCGAATTAATCGAATTCAAATCATAAATCCTTACAGATTTATTTCAGTTCAATTTATATTCTGAACATCAGAATAAATTCCATCGTTTATTTCTTTAAAACGATTTCCCCGTTTCTATTTTTAAATTCACATTTGAATTTAAATATTCAAATTATCAAATGATATTTTTTCCATTTTATTTATAAACACCGTTTATAAATTTATTTCAATTCCCCACATTATTTAATTTATAAACATCTTTTATAAATTCAATACTTGTTTTATTTATTTAAAATAAGTAAATATTTTTAGCACATTCTAAATCCAAATTTTTATTTAAAAAAAATAGAATTTTCCTTTTTAAATCTCCAAATTTCTTTTCACAATATTTTTATAAATTAACATTTTGGCCCCAGTAATATTTAAACAATTAAACCACTCAATTATCAATCAACACATCATATATGATAATATATGTGAAAGCAAACAAATAATAATATTTTTGAGGAATCCAGTTAGATCCCTCCAACCTGTTTTCTACATCCAAAGACGTTAGCCAACAGAAATAATACCCATCCTGCTTCGTGGCAGGATATCGCGGTATGAAGGTCATCCACTATCATAGCGGGGGGCGTAGGGTCATCCGTTAATGATACTGCGGGCATCCGCTAATGGTATTGCGGGAATCCAACCGCCAATATATTTATAATAACCACAAACACTAATCCTAAATAACTAATATATATTTAATAGTCACATAAATATTTTAGTGCATCCAAACAACCAACAGATAAATATTTTAACCAATTAAAAATAATTCTAAATAAAAATAGAGTGAGATCTACTCACCGTGATTTTTATTGCCGAATATCCAATGAAGCCAATTATATACATTTCACAGTGATTTCTCCAACCATCTGTTTTTCAATGTAAAAACAAATAAAACTTCAGTTATCGGATTATACCAATTTAATTTAATAAATTTCCCATGTGTAAATAAATTCCAAATTAAATATAAATTTTACCTAAACGATTAGTCTACAATTTTATTTCTTTACTAACTACTTTCCTTTATATAAACTAGTTTCCATGCATTAAAATTATTTCACATTAAAACAAATACTTAAGTTAATTACCTATTTTAAATTTAAATTCATATCTTAATCACTTAGTTACAATCATTTTCACCAAATCAGGAAGCTGCCTTCTTTCCAACTTTACCAGTTCATGTCTAGGCAATTTCCTTAGTTAATATATGAATATATATTTTCACATTATAAATTTTAAACGGGTTAATTAACTAGTTAATAAAATAATTAAGTATACTGTAATTGCTTTCCTGGTAAGCTCGATCGATCCATTTCCACTGAAAACAAATCCAAAAAGTACGGTCATCTATAATGGCGTTTCACTGAACACCTTATTTGTAACAACCCGTATTTTCAGCGATATAATAATTAATTTATTTAATTATTTAAGTAGTGATTCAGAGAATTTAATGGTTGTTTAATTAAATAATATGGAATATTTAATTAATATAAAATATTAGAATAATATATTTAAAATTTTGAAATAGTCGAAAATAGTGAAATTGACAATATTGTGTAAACTGGGCAATTCAGAATATATAATTCAGTTTGGAGGTGAATTATATTCACGAATATATTATACAAACGAAGTTTGAACGTATAGTTATATTATAATTATAATCGAGCTCGAAATGGCGTGGTAGTTCGCAATTTGGCGATTCGAACTTCATACGAATTTACAGAAGCCGTTTTAAATCGGATTTTTGTGAAACAAGAAACGTTTGGGGCTGGTGAAGTATATTTTTCTAGTGGAAGAGAAAAATCGAGATTTCTTCGTGTAGATTTTGAATTATGTCCAAATCAAATTTTAGAAAAGTGGCTGTGGAACTCCTTTATAATTTATAAAGGAATTATTTATATTTTAAAAAGGAATTTCATTATAAATCGAATATCGATTTAATCGGGATTTGAAATATCAAGTTAGAAATTCATATAGGAACATTCTAGAGCTGTATGATATTATGTTGTGAATATATACGATAATATTTATTTATAAATATTAAATTTAATTGTTTTTAAATATATTTATATATTTAAAAGGGTTATTTAGAGCTTTAAAAATAGCCAGTTTTGCAAACGACCTCAGAATTCGACGAAACTAATTTTGTTGGATCCGCAATATTAAATTATTGCTAGATTTCAATTTCCGTGATTTTTAGAGTCTTTATGTAGCCGTACGGGATTTTAATGTTAAAAACAGTCGATATTCTAACGGTTAAAAATACGTTGTGTGAGCAAACAGAGTCGGAATTCGATGAAACCAGTTTCGTTGGGTCCGTAATGTCAAACTCTAGCTGCTTGTCCAGTTTCGTGAATTTTTGGGTATCGTGTGTGACCGCAGGAATTTTTAAGGACAAATAGAAATAGCGTAGGAGTTAAAATAAAATAAAATATTCAATTAAAAAAATATCATACCATCCTATATATACCCCCTTTCCAACCTAAACCTAATTCCAATTTTCCCTTGGTCAAATTCCAAGCCGTCGGTTTCCAGAAAATATAAAACCCCTCTTTGCCACTTTCAAAAATAAAAGTAAAATGAAATAAAAAACCTAAGATCCTAAGATATATATGTATGTGTTCCTACTGAGCTCCTCTTCAATCCAGTGAAGTATTGTAGAGCTTGACGTCCATTTTCAGATGCTGGAAAACCAACAGTGGAAATAGGGTTCAGGTATTCTGGAATTTGGAGCATCAAATCACAAAATGGAGTTTGGATTTGGGTTAATCACTGAAAACCGCACCTTGTGTGCTGATTTGGGGGGTTCCGGTGTAAAAAGGTGTCGCTGCCTTCATGGAGCCGCAGCAGGGATGCTCGACGACGGAATCTGCTAGGCGAGCTCAAGTTGTCGACTTTGGCGTCGGCAAGGAAGAGGAGCTCGAGAGGAGCTCAACGGTGGTGGTAGTTTTCGGATTCGTGTGGTGTAGAAGGACCGAACGTGGATGCGGTGATGGCCTTTGAAGGGGAGAAGCGGGTTTGTGGTATCGTGGAAGAAGGAGGTCCATATGGGTGCGTTTAAAGATAGTGGGCCGACGGGTTTTAAAGGGGTGAGGCCCACTAATTAAAATCCAAGTTTTTATTTATTTATTTATTTATTTAATTAATTAAAGTGTATAACTTGTATAAGTCATAACTTGATCATACGGTATCGGAATTCAACAAAACAGGATCCGTTAGGATCGTATGACGGACACTACCCAATGGAACTAACTGGGAGTGGATTGTAGCTCGTTTGAATTTTTGGCGAAATAAACTGTTTGATTCAAATCAAACAACAGTTTATCGTTCTTTAACGATGAACTGCCAATGTGAGTAAAACTCACCAAATCTGAACAGTTATATTTTTATAACGTATTTTTAGAACTGTTAATCATCTGTTGATTGCTGTGTGTTAACTGTTTGGTCGAATTGCTTGTGTATTGGTTGAAATTATAGATAACGATGTATATATAAATCGTTAATCGAAAATAGATTCTGTTTATCAGAATATTTTATACTTGTGTTGTTAAACATCTGTGATGCAGGAAAACAGGTTGGAGGGATCCAACAGGATTCCTCAATATTTATAATACTGTTTGTTTTCATATATTGTCTTATATGATGTGGTGTATAATCTGTGATTTGATTATAATGACACCGGTCCTGTTATTTGGTACTATTGAATACCAAAAGAAATATTGGAATGGAAAAAGGGAAATTTCAAACTGTGTATTGAAATAGAATATTTATAAAATCAAAGAACTTTATAAAACGATTATTTACTTAGAAAGTAAGTAGAAGTGTAAACGATTAATTACATAGCAAGTAAATAGAAGTATAAAGAAAGATATTTACTTAGAAAGTAAATAGAATTTACAAATGGAATCGAAAAGGAGATATTTTTGAAACACTTACAAATGGAATCAAAAAGGAAATATTTATTGGGATAATAAATAGAAGTAAAAGGAAATGTTTATTGGGATAATAAATAGAAGTAAAAGGAAATATTTATTGGGATAATAAATAGAAGTAGAAGGAAATATTTATTTGTTAAATAAATAGAAGAATTGAAAGGAATATTTATTTGCTAAACAAATAGAGTTAAATGAGTTATCGAATATGGTTTAGTCGAAAAGAGATAATCGAATGTAGGGTTATTCGAAAGGAGTTAATCAAAGAAGTTAATTAAAATGGGTTAATCGAATATTAGTTATTTGATTAAAGTTAATTGATTTGAGTTAATCAATTAGGGTAATTGATTAGAGTAAACCCATTAGAGTTAACCAGTTAGAGTTAATCACTTTGAGTTAATCGATTAGAGTTAAATCGAACTAGAGTTATTCAAATAGAGTAAATCAAGTTAAGAGTTAGTCGAGTATTAGTAAATTGAATAGAGTTAGTCAAAAAGGAGTTAATCGAATTTAATTTATCCGAATAGAGTTAAAGGAGTATCGAATATTAGTTATTCGAATAGAGTTAAAGGAGTAATCGATTATAGTTTAATCAAAAGGAGTTATCGATTATAGTCTAATCAAAAGGAGTTAATCGATGTTAGTTTAGTCAAAAGGAGTTATCAATTATAGTTTAACCGAAAGGAGAATCGATGTTAGTTTAATCGGAAGGAGTTAATCGATGTTAGTTTAATCGAAAGGAGTTATTCGAATTTAGTTATTCGAAAGGAGATTATCGAATATAGCATATTCGAAAGAAAGAGATCGAATATAAGTTGTTCGAAGTGAGTTAATCGAATATAAGTTATTCGAAGTGAGTTAATCGAATATAAGTTATTCGAAGTGAGTTAATCGAATATAAGTTATTCAAAGTGAGTTAACCGAATATAAGTTATTCGAAGAGAGATAATCGAATATAAGTTATTCGAAGAGAGATAATAGAATATAGGTTATTCGAAGAAGAGTTAATCAAATAGAGATTACTCGAGAGGGAGTTATACGTCGAATTCGATTATATCGAATACGGGAAAGTACTATTTACTTTCCGGTTTTTAAATCGGGATTTATTTACTTATAAATAAATTAGAGTAGATTAATTTTTCAAATTAAAGAATAAAAGTTATATTTGAAGTTACATACTTCGAAAGTAGGGATTATAACGTTATCGTTATAACCAATATTTTTATAAAAGAAGTGGATTCGTTAATTGAATCCGAGAGAGTCGTAAGGAAGTTTGTTAAAGATTTAAAAGATAAATTTTGACTATTTCGAAGTTAAAACGTTGTTCAGTTAAGGTCTGAGAGGTAATTATACCACAACTTGATTGACTTCCTTCTTAACTAAGGAATGGTAAGGTTTGATAGTGAATGATGGTTAAGTGAATTTAGTAAATGGTTTGAGTTGGCATGGCGATGTTTGATTTAAACATCTGTTTAAATCCAGTGAAGGAGTTTTGGAAATGTTTTCCAAATAAGAATCAGAAATGTTTTCTGATAATAGAAAATAAGAATTTAGAAGATATGGAAGCAGGAGATAAGTAAATAAATGAACTAAAGAGATAAATGTTAAATGATGATTGATCGATATAATTTCCATCTGGAAATAATA
This sequence comes from Allium sativum, assembly GCA_030737875.1. NCBI lineage: Eukaryota > Viridiplantae > Streptophyta > Magnoliopsida > Asparagales > Amaryllidaceae > Allium > Allium sativum. The sequence goes on along the minus strand of CM060916.1, from coordinate 887,852,685 downwards.
TCGTTGTTTGCACACGTGTTTTCTTTGATAGTTAAATCACCGACTATTAAAGTTTTGACCATTTTAACGTTGTTAATATGGAGAGACCGGTTGGATTATTATCTGAAGAACCACTCCGTATTGGCATAAGCGTTGCGAATCATATATGCCAAAGATAATTGAAGATGGAGTAAAGTGCAAGGGCTGTTGTATAAATCTTAGGTAAAGATTGCCTAAGATGGTTGTACTGAATAGTGACTTCGGTTTGTCTAGTCCCAGGATGACCTGTATGGAAGAATGTCTGACAGAGTACATTTAATAGATCGCGTAAGTTGATCTCTTCAAACGTATTTACGTTTGGTGGCGGAGGAATTCGTTTCTCTTAGTTGTATACCCGTGGTATTTTTAGGGAAATCAATTTGTGATTTGGCGGGTATGACGATGTGACATTCAAAGTGAATAAATATGTGATCTGTTAGAGATAAGCGTGGCCTCTAGCCTCACATCCGGAAATGACAAAAGTAGGGCAGGCAGCATGGCTATGTAGGTCGCACCTATTAGGATGTATAATCGCCTGATCTAGAGTTTCATTTACTTCTAAAAATCTATTGTCGATGTTGTCCCATTCGGAAAACGGTTGCTGATCCCAACCGTTGGTGATATACATTCGATACACTCAAGCGAAATGAGTGGTCGGTCATGTGTGGCCGGGTTGTAAGATGTCCTTGTTGAAACCAGCGTATTCCTCTCTAGAGGTACACTAGCGAAAGGTAGTTCCATACCTTGTCATAGTTGGAAATCCATTACCCAGTACGTGCTTGCGGTTTTGATTGTATACTATATATGTAGAACGTGAGATGAAAGCGTTTCTGTTAGATGATTATTATATTGTGGTTGATAGACACTATTATAATATCAATGAGTTTCGATATAAAGTTTATTTTGGATTCTCATAAGGGAAAAACCCGTTCCGTTATACGGCGTGGTCTTATGAGATATCGTATAATGGCTCAAACTGTTTTAAACTGTTTTACTCATTCCAGTCCCATGACTGACCCGGAGTTTATTTTGTTTTGTTTTCCCTAAACTCTTGGGTGCCAAATTTTATACGGGCAGTCAAATAGTCGAGATTTACAGATACTTGAAGAGCTGGAGCAGGAGGCTTCCGGATCATATAGTTATTGTTTATTTCCGCTATGTTGTAAGTGTTATACTCCAATAATGGTATTGTATACAGACATTGTTTTATTTCAAAGATATGTTATGAAATATATTTATTCGTTCCGCTGTGAGATTCGTGTTTACTCTGATGTTGTATGTTCTTCTTCTTCTATTCTAAGTTTCTATCTTATCTTTCCTCACCCTCTAATTTCTTTCATTAACTACTGGTATTTTCGATCCTTGGATGTTCGATATGTGTTGTATATCAGATAACCAAGATCGACTTTTTCCAGGACATTACAGTTGGTATCAGAGCTTAAGGTTAAGTAATTACCTTGGCTCTGTGGCATGACTCAGTAGAGATGGGGTTAGTAATACCCTAGATTGAGTTTGAGTGTATATATACGAGAGCATATTTGTTATTCAATATAAAAATGGTTTTATATTGTGGATATTTATTGATTTAGTGGCTTATGAATTTCTGGTCGATCAGTTTGATCCACTGTATCGATAGGAGTTACTAAACACTTGAATACATTGAACCGACATGGTATGTTTTGAAAAGAGGGTAAACGAAATAATTTTACCCAAATTATATTTTGATATAAAGGATTTATATCGGGGTGATTATAATATATTGGATATGTTGGTTGTTATGATAATCGAGTAAGATTATAAAAATGCGAAATGGTTATGTATATAACCAATCAAAATTCATATAAGTGAAATATATGAAATTGAAATGAAATAAATCTGAATTTAAATCAGAATTGAAATTAAAACTCAGGAAATTTGAATAAGTGTTTGTAAATGGATTGGATTGAATATATGATAAAATCCTGGGAGATTTTAAATTGTTTTACAAGCCGTGTGAATGGCATTTTGAAATGAATTTCAAAATGGAGATGTTTAAAGGTGATTTTGAAAAGTGATATAGTATTGAACTCACTTCGATCGCTGGAAATTAAATTCTGATGATGACAGCTGCATCATCAATGTTCATTTTCGAGTTGCTGAGTGATGGATTACTACCAAAGATTTTGTTTTGAATTGTTTTGAGGAAACAAGTTGTTTAGAAATTCAAAGGTTTTGAATTGGTATTATGATTTCAAATTGATTTGAAATAAACTCAAGAATTTAAATTCTGGAATTTAAATTTAACATATGAAGTTAAATAGATTAAGAGATAAGTTAAATGTTTGGAATTTGAAACTCGAATTTGAAATTGAATTCGGCTTGGTTAAGCGAATGGTTGTGTTGGAGATAAAAGTGATTTGAGTTTGATTGGGATAACACTGGTATATGCTGAATTGGCAGCACATGGAAAAGATATAATGATATCACCGACAAAAAGGTACAAGTTTATATTCCTATTGGATATGAGATATATGAGCCGAATTGGCAAGCCGCTTGGCTGTTTGATTTTCTTTTGGGTTGGAGAAGGCCCAGCGAGGCGAGTTGTGGTGGTACCGATTGAGCCGTACAAAGGAGGTGCTGACGAAATTTTTCGAAAGGTTAAGGCGTTAGAAAATTTTCAGGATTTTTGAAAATTTTCGCTGATAAGAATGAATAAATATTTAATTGAAATTAAATTGCTTCAGTGAAACTGAATTTAAGAAGTGAACAAATAAGTTCTAACCAGTCGATAGAGTTTGTTTTCTACCTTTAGCAATTTCGAGGACGAAATTATTTTAAGTGGGGAAGAATGTAACGACCCGTATTTTCAGTGATATAATAATTAATTTATTTAATTATTTAAATAGTGATTCAGAGAATTTAATGGTTGTTTAATTAAATAATATGGAATATTTAATTAATATAAATAATAGAATAATATATTTAAATTTCTGAAATAGTCGAAAATAGTGAAATTGACAATATTGTGCAAACTGGGCAATTCGGAATATATAATTCAGTTTGGAGTTGAATTATATTCACGAATATATTATATAAAAGAAGTTTGAATGTATAATTATATTATAATTATAATCGAGCTCGAAATGGCGCGGCAGTTCGCGATTTGGCGATTCGAACTTTAAACGAATTTACAAAAGCCGTTTTAAATCGGATTTATGTGAAACAAGAAACGTTCGGGGCTGGTGAAGTATATTTTTCTAGTGGAAGAGAAAAATCGAGATTTCGTCGTGTAGATTTTGATTTATGTCCAAATCAAATTTTAGAAAAGTCGCCGTGGATATCCTTTATAATTTATAAAGGAATTATTTATATTTTAAAAAGGAATTTCATTATAAATCGAATATCGATTTAATCGGGATTTGAAATATCAAGTTTGAAATTCATATAGGAATATTCTAGAGCTGTATGATATTCTGTTGTGAATATATACGATAATATTTATTTATAAATATTAAATTTAATTGTTTTTAAATATATTTATATATTTAAAAGGGTTATTTAGAGCTTTAAAAATAGCCAGTTTTGCAAACGATCTCAGAATTCGATGAAACTAATTTTGTTGGATCCGCAATATTAAATTGTTGCTAGATTTCAATTTCTGTGATTTTTAGAGTCCTTATGTGGCCGTACGGGATTTTAATGTGAAAAATAGACGCTGTGTGAGCAAACGGAGTCAGAATTCGACCAAACCAGTTTCGTTGGGTCCGTAATGTCAAACTCTAGCTGCATGTCCAGTTTCGTGAATTTTTGGGTATCGTGTGTGACCACAGGAATTTTTAAGGACAAATAGAATCAGCGTAGGAGTTAAAATAAAATAAAATAAAATATTCAATTAAAAAAATATCATACCATCCTATATATATACCCCCTTTCCAACCTAAATCTAATTCCAATTTTCCCCTGGTCAAATTCCAAGCCGTCGGTTTCCATAAAATATAAAACCCCTTTTTGCCACTTTCAAAAATCAAAGTAAAATGAAATAAAAATCCTAAAATCCTAAGATATATATGTATGAGTTGCTGCTGAGCTCCACTTCAATCTAGTGAAGTATTGTAGAGCTCGACGTCCATTTTTGGATGTTGGAAAACCAACAGTGGAAATAGGGTTCGGGTATTCTGGAATTTGGAGCATCGAATCACAAAATGGAGTTTGGATTTGGGTTAATCACTGAAAACCGCACCTTGTGTGCTGATTTGGGGGGTTTCGGTGTAAAAAAGTGTCACTGCCTTCGTGGAGCCACAGCAGGGATGCTCGACGACGGAATCTGCTAGGCGAGCTCGAGTTGTCGGCTTTGGCGTCGACAAGGAAGAGGAGCTCAACGGTGGTGGTAGTTTTCGGATTCGTGTGGTGTAGAAGGACCGAACGTGGATGCGGTGATGGCCATTGAAGAGGAGCAGCAGGTTTGTGGTATCGTGGAAGAAGGAGGTCCATATGGGTGGGTTTAAAGATAGTGGGCCGGCGGGTTTTAAAGGGGTGAGGCCCACTAATTAAAATCCAAGTTTTTATTTATTTAATTAATTAAAGTGTATAACTTGTATAAGTCATAACTTGATCATACGGTATCGGAATTCAACAAAACAGGATCCGTTAGGATCGTATGAAGGACACTACCCGATGGAACTGACTGGGAGTGGATTGGAGCTCATTTGAATTTTTGGCGAAATAAACTGTTTGAATCAAATCAAACAACAGTTTATCGTTCTTTAACGATGAACTGCCAATGTGAGTAAAACTCACCAACTCTGAACAGTTGTATTTTTATAGCGTATTTTTAGAACTGTTAATCATCTGTTGATTGTTGTATGTTAACTGTTTGGTTGAATTGCTTGTGTATTGGTTGAAATTATAGATAACGATGTATATATAAATCATTAATCGAAAATTGATTCTGTTTATCATAATATTTTGTACACGTGTTGTTTAACATCTGTGATGCAGGAAAACAGGTTGGAGGGATCCAACAAGATTCCTCAATATTTATAATACTGTTTGTTTTCATATATTGTGTTATATGATGTGGTGTATAATCTGTGATTTGATTATAATGACACCGGTCCTGTTATTTGGTACTGTTGAATACCAAAAGAAATATTGGAATGGAAAAAGGGAAATTTCAAACTTTGTATTGAAATAGAATATTTATAAAATCAAAGAACTTTATAAAACGATTATTTACTTAGAAAGTAAATAGAAGTGTAAATGATTATTTACTTAGCAAGTAAATAGAAGTATAAAGAAAGATATTTACTTAGAAAGTAAATAGAATTTACAAATGGAATCGAAAAGGAGATATTTGTGAAACACTTACAAATGGAATCAAAAAGGAAATATTTATTGGGATAATAAATAGAAGTAAAAGGAAATATTTATTGGGATAATAAATAGAAGTAAAAGGAAATATTTATTTGTTAAATAAATAGAAGAATTGAAAGGAATATTTATTTGCTAAACAAATAGAGTCAAATGAGTTATCGAATATGGTTTAGTCGAAAAGAGATAATCGAATATAGGATTATTCGAAAGGAGTTAATCAAAGAAGTTAATTAAAATGTGTTAATCAAATATTAGTTATTTGATTAAAGTTAATTGATTTGAGTTAATCAATTAGGGTAATTGATTAGAGTAAACCCATTAGAGTTAACTAGTTAGAGTTAATCACTTTGAGTTAATCGATTAGAGTTAAATCGAACTAGAGTTATTCAAATAGAGTAAATCAAGTTAAGAGTTAGTCGAGTATTAGTAAATTGAATAGAGTTAGTCGAAAAGGAGTTATTCGAATTTAATTTATTCGAATAGAGTTAAAGGAGTATCGAATATTAGTTATTCGAATAGAGTTAAAGGAGTAATCGATTATAGTTTAATCGAAAGGAGTTATCGATTATAGTTTAATCGAAAGGAGTTAATCGATGTTAGTTTAATCAAAAGGAGTTATCAATTATAGTTTAATCGAAAGGAGAATTGATGTTAGTTTAATCGGAAGGAGTTAATCGATGTTAGTTTAATCGAAAGGAGTTAATCGAATTTAGTTATTCGAAAGGAGATTATCGAATATAGCATATTCGAAAGAAAGAGATCGAATATAAGTTATTCGAAGTGAGTTAATCGAATATAAGTTATTCGAAGTGAGTTAATCGAATATAAGTTATTCGAAGTGAGTTAATCGAATATAAGTTATTCGAAGTGAGTTAACCGAATATAAGTTATTCGAAGTGAGTTAACCGAATATAAGTTATTCGAAGAGAGATAATCGAATATAAGTTATTCGAAGAGAGATAACCGAATATAGGTTATTCGAAGAAGAGTTAATCAAATAGAGATTACTCGAGAGGGAGTTATACGTCGAATTCGATTATATTGAATTCGGGAAAGTATTATTTACTTCCCGGTTTTTAAATCAGGATTTATTTACTTATAAATAAATTAGAGTAGGTTAATCATTCAAATTAAAGAATAAAAGTTATATTTGAAGTTACATACATCGAAAGTAGGGATTATAACGTTATCGTTATAACCAATGTTTTTATAAAAGAAGTGGATTCGTAAATTGAATCCGAGAGAGTTGTAAGGAAGTTTGTTAAAGATTTAAAAGATAAATTTTGACTATTTCGAAGTTAAAACGTTGTTCAGTTAAGGTCTGAGAGGTAATTATACCCCAACTTGATTGACTTCCTTCTTAACTAAGGAACGGTAAGGTTTGATAGTGAATGATGGTTAAGTGAATTTAGTAAATGGTTTGAGTTGGCATGGCGATGTTTGATTTAAACATCAGTTTAAATCCAGTGAAGGAGTTTTGGAAATGTTTTCCAAATAAGAATCAGAAATGTTTTATGATAATAGAAAATAAGAATTTAGAAGATATGGAAGCAGGAGATAAGTAAATAAATGAACTAAAGAGATAAATGTTAAATAATGATTTATCGATATAATTTCCATCTGGAAATAATACCGTTGTATGCACACGTGTTTTCTTTGATAGTTAAATCACCAACTATCAAAGTTTTGACTATTTTAACGTTGTTAATATGGAGAGACCGGTTGGATTATTATTCGAAGAACCACTCCGTATTGGCATAAGCGTTGCGAATCATATATGCCAAAGATAATTGAAGACGGACTAAAGTGCAAGGGCCATTGTATAAATCTTAGGTAAAGATTGCCTAAGATGGTTGTACTGAATAGTGCCTTCAGTTTGTCCAGTCCCAGGATGACCTGTATGGAAGAATGTCTGACAGAGTACATTTAATAGATCGCGTAAGTTGATCTCTTTAAACGTATTTACGTTTGGTGGTGGAGGAATTCGTTTCTCTTAGCTGTATACCCGTGGTATTTTTGGGGAAATCAATTTGTGATTTGGCGGGTATGACGATGTGACATTCAAAGTGAATAAACATGTGATATGTCAGAGATAAGCGTGGCCTCTAGCCTCACATCCGAAAATGACAAAAGTCGGGCAGGCAGCATGGCTATGTAGGTTGCACCTATTAGGGTGTATAATCACCTGATCTAGAGTTTCATTTACTTCTAAAAATATATTGTCGATGCTGTCCCATTCGGGAAACGGTTGCTGATCCCAACCGTTGGTGATATACATTCGATACACTCAAGCAAAATGAGTGGTCGGTCATGTGTGGTCGGGTTGCAAGATGTTCTTGTTGAACCCAGTGTATTCCTCTTTAGAGGTACACTAGCGAAAGGTGGTTCCATACCTTGTCATAGTTGGAAATCCATTACCCAATACGTGCTTGCGGATTTGATTGTATACTATATATGTAGAACGTGAGATGAAAGCGTTTCTCCTAGATGATTATTATATTGTGGTTGATAGACACTTTATAATATCAACGAGTTTCGATATAAAGTTTATTTTGGATTCTCATAAGGGAAAAACCCATTCCGTTATACGGCGTGGTCTTATGAGATATCGTTTAATGGCTCAAACTGTTTTAAACTGTTTTACTCATACCAGTCCCATGACTGACCCGGAGTTTATTTTGTTTTGTTTTCCCTAAACTCTTGGGTGCCAAATTTTATACGGGCAGTCAAATAGTCGGGATTTACAGATACTTGAAGAGCTGGAGCAGGAGGCTTCCGGATCATATAGCTATTGTTTATTTCCGCTGTGTTGTAAGTGTTATACTTCAATAATGGTATTGTATACAGACACTGTTTTATTTCAAAGATATGTTATGAAATATATTTATTCGTTCCGCTGTGAGATTCGTGTTTACTCTGATATTGTACGTTCTTCTTCTATTCTAAGTTTCTATCTTATCTTTCCTCACCCTCTAATTTCTTTCATTAACTACCGGTATTTTCGATCCTTGGATGTTCGATATGTGTTGTATATTGGATAACCAAGATCGACTTTTTCCGGGACGTTACATTATTGGCAACTACTGTTAGTGCTGCAACTCAAAACTGCTCAACCGAGCTTCATTAATTCGACAGTTCCCTTTTCCCTCCACTATCCAGACATGTTTCCAAATTTTCAGTAAATTTCCATCTCACCTGAGCTCCACCGTCTGAAGAACAAATCCAAACTTCCCCTTCAACTCGGGACTTTAGCTCTCCATTTTTTTTAGTTCGATCCACAAAAATCTGAACAAATGCGACAAAGAGGAAGCCGCGACTTCCTTTACCATCTTCCTGAACTTGAGCGTACAAACAAAAACACGAACTTGACCAGAACCCGCACTCTACAGGAAGCAATTGACCTCTTTTATCACGAAATCCCCCCCAAAATAATCACGCTAGATCAAAATCCCATCACAAATCCAAACCGCAACCGATCTCAGGAATAAATGATCAAAACCCCCAAAAATGGCACCTTAAATCAAACTGTGGAAGAAGAAAAATCGTGGTTTCCTAGAGTCGATCGCACCAATCATTGAATACACGGAATTGAAGCACGTGACGAAATGATGCCAACGGATTTGGAATTATCTGATTTCGTGGAGATTTCAATTTATAACAATTTTTCGAAAAATTGGAATAAGATGGGGACTTCGGGTTTTTTCCCGTTCTGAAAGAAATAAGGAAGAGGAGCAAATAAAAGAAAAATAGAATGGATGGAGGGGGGTAAATGTATATTTATAGATAAAAATATTATTAATTTATTCGTGTGAAACTTTAGCCTAAAGTAACGCGTTAAAACAACTATATACGAGCTCCAATAATGACGAAAATTGTACACTTAAGGTAACTGAATATTTCGAACACGATGGAACTGGTCTCGTCGAATTCTGAGATCGTTTGAAATGGATTCTTTTCAGATATCAATTTAAATTGAGAAAATTTAATTTAAATTCGAATTTTTTTTATTATTATTATCATCATTTATATTTAAATAGAAATTTATATTGACCATCTGAATTTTTTTGATTCAGTTTAACCTATGAATTGAATTATTTTTCATATTTCGATAATTTATTATATTCGATATTAAATCGAAATTGATATTTAAACCGATAACATAAAATATAAAAATTCAAGTATATTATCAAATAAATATTTAAAACGATATTAAATATTTAAAATAAATGGATCAAAAATCCGGGTCGTTACATTCTTCCCCCTTAAAAGAATTTCGTCCCCGAAATTACTAAGGTAGAAAAGTGCTTCAAACCCATTTACTTTTCCAAAAACTCACTTATGATGAAATTCAACTCTTCATATTTCAACAAATTCAATCCGACCAAAACTTTTGGTTCTCGTTTATATTACACCTCATATATACTCACATTCATTTAATCTGAATGATTCACAAACCATACATTCACATCTAATTCATATTTCATTCATATGCATTCAATCTCAATTCAAATTGATTCTAGTCAATTTATTTATTTTGATTCATTTAACTTTCTTAAGTTAAATTTAAATTCCAGAATTCTAATTTTTGGGTTTTCATTTCAACTACTTTTGAAATCACATAAATATATAGATATATTTATAACCATCTCAAACTCAAAACATTTGAATTTTCAAATCAACTTGTTTTCTTTCAAACAAATTTCCATCAAATCTTTCCTAAGGTAGCAATCCTTCACTTAGAAACTCGAAAACGAACACTGATGATGCTGCAGTCATCATCAGAATTATTTTCCAGCAACTAAAGTGAGTTCAGTGCTTTATCACTTTCAAAACCTATTCAAAACGATTTTTATTCAAAAATCCCTCTAAAATAAAGCTGTACTATTTTAATATACTTTGGAAAAATATTTTCCAACTTCCCAGGATTTAAATTCCAAATTCTGGTTTGAATTTAATTTTAATTCTTCTCATTTGTATATATTTCATTCTTATACAAATTTTGTTTGGTTATAAATAACCATTTTAATTTTATAATCTCATTGGATTATAATAACAACCAACTCATCCATTATTATTATAATTTCAGAAAATTATTCCTTTTGTAAAAAAATAGAATTTTGGGTAAAATTATTTCATTTACCCACTTAAAACAATATTGTGTCAAATTTCTCTATTCAAGTGTTTAGAAATTCCTATCGACTTCGTGGTGTCCCACGATTTGATCAGAATTCATAAACCACTCAACAGACTAGCCAACACAATATAAAACAATTTTTATATCAATTACCAAATAAGCTCTCTCGTATATATACACTCAACTCATTCTAGGGTACTACTGACCCTATCTCTAATGAGCACAACCCCACCAAAGCCTAGGTATTCGTTCAACCTAAGCTCGGATACCAACTGTAATGGCCCGCAAATTGGTACTATCTGAGTTGACTAATAACACCACACGTCCAAGCCAAATATCACGAAAATACGAATCGTTATTAGAAAGAAGTTAGAGGATGAGAAATAGAAATAAAGAAATATTAGAATAGAAGAAAACGAAGATCACAAACTCACAGCAGAATGAATAAAATATATTAGGTAACATAATTTGAAATACAATTCGGTAACTTTATATACATACCATCATCAGTGCACAACAGCTGTAACACCCCACCTCCGCCAATGCCACTCTCGCAAGTACACTAGCTTTGGAGGGGCGTTAAACAAGGTAAACATGCACGCAGATATCACAAGACAGAACATATAAGTAAAACAGAGTAGTAAAGCAGCGGATAAAACTAGCATTTCAAAACCATAGTCAAGTTACATCAAAGTACTTGGTCATTATTTTCCCATAAAACAAAGTCTAGAACATAAACTGAAAACTGGAAAAAAACATAAAGTAACTATCCCCAAAATAGCATAAGGCCATAGCATGCTCAAGTCCAAACCATACATGAGCTATCCAGAAAAGCGGCTAAAGATCCAGCTAGGTACCAGTATTCCCACCCTGCAAACCGGGGGGGGGGGAACGGAAGAAAAGAGGCGAAAGAAAACGGGTCAGTCAAAAAGACTGGTAAGTCCTATCTACTATTAGTATAAAAACTACTAAAGTTAACTGGACATGTAAAGCAGAGATGAAACATGAGGTGATAACTGGCATGGTGAAGAGACAGATCAAGTGTGGCATCGCATATACAAGGTTAAGTTGCACCAAGTGTGTACTAGTAATCTATGTCAAGTATCAACAAGGAAAGATCCCTTGGCCCAATCTTGGCCCAACATCCCGAGATGACCTAGATCAAGGTCCAACAACACGGTCTAGTCGATCGGCTCCCTAAAAGCCTAACTCGTCAAGTGTCGGTGTCATATGGCCCAATCACGAAGTGTAGTCAAACTGTGCTAGGTCCACCCTAGGGTGTATCAAGCCCTAGGGTGCCAACCACGGACACAAATCAAGCACTCACAGTCTAAACCTACGGGTGCCCGTGTCTGCTTTTTCAACTCCGGACCATGTGCACGACCATAGTCCGCCTGAACCTACACCGGCGCACCTACTCAGCCGTCGTTTTGGTCGCTTACATGTCAACCCAGTAATCGTGCCCCACCCTAGCCTAGTCCCTAGGGTATCATGATACAATCAAGAGGGTTACTAGTGAAAAGGACCACGTAACTAGGGTTTCTAACGGGTTAAATGTGGTTAACCCTACCCAATCAAGTTGGTTAAGTGTACCCAAGGTTCATGACTTAACCCTACCAACCCATCGTGTTTAATTGGTTAAGTATTCAAGTGGTCCATGACTTAACCCTATCATGTGGCATTAATTAATTTAATGCACCCAACCTCTCACATTAGACCTTGTTGTGGCTACTAGTTAAGCCGGGCGGGTCCGGGTAGCTTTACACCACAACTTGGTCTAACCTCGGATTTCAAGCGCGACATGACCAACTACTCACATTGGGTCCTATTGCTTGTAGCCACTAGTTAAGCCGGTCGGTTCCGGGTAGATTTATGCTACAAACTCAACCCAACCTCGAGTTGGCCATTCTCATGTTTTCTAGAAGTCATGTCCAAGTTCATGTTCATGTTTCAAGCATAATCACGTGTCATATTTTTATGTCATTTTAGTTTACCCATAACGTAACCCCATCGCATGTAAGTTCGCATAAACGCAAATAGATCTCAAAGGGGAAACTTAGAAGCATGACATAATTAATAAGGTTTTGGGCCACAAGTTAAACATGGTGGCATATGAGGCAAAGGTGTTCATAAACTTGCATATTACATCATAGGCCTCAAAGCATGCATAATATCAACTTTAGCAAAATAGGTGAAACATGGTCATAAATGACATAAGATGATAGCAAGTGATTCGCATATAACCCCATATGCAAGATAGCAACTTGCATATTACATCATAGTCCTCAAAATGTGCATGTTATCAAACTTAAGCAAATAGGTGAAACATGATCATAAATGACATAAGATGGTGGCTAGTGATTCGCATATAACATCATATGCAAGATAACACAAGGTTTATGAGAGTTTCTATGTTGCTTTTTGCAACATTTCAAATCAAAGCTCATAGCTTTCTATGCATAAGGTAAAGGTGATAGCTTTACAAACATGCATAGAATATATTTATGCATAACATGATAGGATCAAAGCACATATCATTCTTAGGCCCAAACTCAAACTTGCAACATGTCATATTTAACTTCATAGTTAGAATCTAAGAGTAGTATAGGGCTTACAATGCAATGAAGACTTATAAAATATAAATAAGATTGAGACGAAGCCACTAGCAACTCTAAAGACCCCCAAATAGCAAGCTTCAATGAAAACCCTTGAGAAATTAGAAGAAGATCCTTGCTTTGATGAAGAAAGATTGAACTTTGGCCTTAGTAACTCTCAAACAAGCTTAGGAACTCTCATATGAATGGAGATGGAGGCTATGACAAGAGGGTGGAGGCCATGATTAAACATTTTGGCATAGTTTAGTTGTAGGATTGATTTATGATGACTTAGGCTAGGTATTAGGGTCTTTTTATAGGTGATTAGGTTAGTTTAGACCATAGGATTAACCCTAATTCAGATCTGGGCCATCAATTCACGTCACTAGCCTCCAAACATGTCTTAAGAAACAAGTCAGGTGCACCCAGGCCAGACTGGCCGACCACCCAAGTCGACAGGGGTGTCGACTGGGCAGTCGACACAGCCTTGGGTGTGTCGACTCCCAAGTCGACACCCCTGTCGACTTGGGAAGTGGCGGGATCTTTTCCCGCCTACCTGCCCAGCTGAATTTTGAAATCTGTTTTTAAATTTAAATTTTCTGAAAACTTCCGTGGGCCTTAACTGGGTCATACGGACTCCGATTTTCGAAAACTCAGACTCTATTTCGCGTATTTTTCCAAGACGAACGCAATGGCACAGCCCGTTTCCCTTGATTCAGATTTTATCATTGAATTCTGCCTTGATTTATGTTATAACTTGTTATTCAAAATATGGGTTGTTACATCCTCCCCACCTTAAAGGATTTCGTCCCCGAAATCTCTAAGTTAGGAAGAATGTATCCTACCATCCATCATCCATCTACTCAAAACATCATCCACGTGCAGTCAATGTCCTTAACAAATTCTAAATGCTATATGATTATATGCAAAGGTGTGTGTATATGTACTTATCTAATGCGACAATCAGGCGGTTACTGATCCAGTTGACCCCCTTAATGCAAAGTATTTTAGTGAAATGAGTCCATATGTATGCAAAATCCTAACATAATTTATAATCTCTACATGAGTGCACATAACATTCATCCATATGCAACATCCACGTGATAGCATAACAAGTTTCATCCATGAATAAGTATAAGCACTCATGCATATGCAATATGAAAGTGTGTGAGCCGATCTTAGTGCCTAATGTGTATCATGCATCCACGAGTATCCACTTGCAACCACTTGCAAACATCAAGCATAACATGTTTCAAATACATGTTTCATCCAAAGGGTTTCTACTTAAGGTTCTCATGACAATGTTAACGAGATAACAAGATAAACAGGATAAACATGGATAGCAAAAAGGAAGACATGTAAAAGGAAAAGAGGTCGAGAATGTACCCTAAAAAAGAAATGGATAAAGCCCACGCATCTTCTCCTCGGTTACCCAAGTTGCATCTTCATCGGCTTCACTCCACTGAACTTTCACCAATTTGACTTCTCGATTCCTTAGCTTCTTGATCTCTGTTCCCAAGATACGAATCGGAGCTCTCCTCAAGGTTGCCTCTTTCTCTACCTCCACGTCTTCAAGAATGCTTGGTTCAACTCCCTTAGCGGACTCATGTAGGCACTTTCGGAGATGCGAGACATGAAAGACATTATGCACTCCGGCTAGCTTCTCGGGCAATTCCACCTTATAAGCCATCTTTCCAATTCTCTCTATGATCGGGAAAGGTCCTACGAACCTTGGTGCCAGTTTCCCAACTGCTCCAAAACGTACCACGTTACGCAAAGGAGAAACCTTCACGAAAACCATGTCCCCAATTTCGAATTCCAAATCTGTCCTTCGCTTGTCAGCATAGGATTTCTGTCTATCTTGGGCCGCTTTCATCCGTCTTCTCACTAATTCAACTTTCTCGGATGTGTCCCGTATCATATCGGGCCCAAGTATAAGCCTATCCGTTGTCTCCCACCAACAAGATGGTGACCTACACGGCCTCCCATACAAAGCTTCAAATGGTGCCATCCCTATGCTGGCTTGATAACTATTATTATAAGCAAACTCTACAATAGGAAGGTGGTCTTCCGAAGTACCACCAAAGTCAAGAACACAAAGCCTCAAAAGATCTTCTAGCACTCTATTCACCCTTTCGGTTTGGCCATCCGTCTGGGGGTGATAGGCTGTACTCAGATTCAATCGCGTACCCATCGCTTCTTGCAAACTATTCCAGAACTGGCTAGTGAAAATTGGGTCACGATCGCTAACTATGCTAGAAGGAACTCCATGCAACCGCACTATCTCTCGAAGATAAATAGATGCTAGCCATGATGCGGTCCTCTTGCTCTTCACTGGAATGAAGTGAGCACTCTTCGTAAGTCTGTCAACTATGACCCATATGCTCGTATTCCCTTTCCTTGACCTAGGCAATCCATCCACAAAATCCATAGAAATACTTTCCCACTTCCATTGCGGGACCTCCAATGGATGTAATAGCCCTCCGGGTTTCTTCGACTCGGCTTTCACTTGTTGGCACACCATGCACTTTGAGACATACTCTGTCACATCTTTCTTCATTCCAGCCCAAAAGAAAATGCGCTTCATATCCCTATACATCTTATCTCCTCCAGGATGTATAGTCATCTTCGAGTGATGTACTTCTTTGAGAACTTTATGCGCCAAGTCTCCCACTTGTGGAACGCATAGCCTTCCATCACGCCTTAGCCAACCCTTGTCATCAATAGTATATCTAGCAAGGTGACTAGACGTCTCACCACGAATCAACTTGTCCATGATCTCAACTATCCGTGGGTCTTCCTTCTGTGAAGTCCCTACTTGATCAAGAAGTATAGGTCTAAGCTCAAGAGATGCTAACGAACCCGTCATCGACTCAACAGCCGTCGTGAAGTCAAAGGTTGCCAAGAACTCTAAGTTCTTCATCTCAATAAACAAGGGACTCAAAGTCAACCTCCTTCTGCTTAGTGCATCAGCCACAACATTACCCTTGCCAGGGGTATAAGCTATCTCGAAGTCATATGATGCCAAGAATTCCATCCACCTTTGCTGCCTTAGATTCAGATCTTTCTGCAAGAAGAGGTACTTGAGTGACTTGTGATCGGTATACAACTCAAACCTTTCGCCTAGAAGATAGTGGCGCCAGGATTTGAGTGCAAAGACGATCGCCGCCAACTCCAAATCATGAGTGGGACAGTTCTTCTCATGAACTTTAAGTTGTCTACCCCCATAACATATCACTCTTCCCCCTTGCATCAGAACAGCACCTAACCCCGTGCCACATGCATCGGTGTACACGGTGAACATCTTACCGCAATCGGGTAATGCCAAAACTGGAGCTGTGGTAAGAGCTCTCTTGAGCCTTTGAAAAGCAAGCTCACACTCTAAGTCCCATGCAAATACTAAGTTCTTCTTCATCAACTTAGTAAGAGGGGCTGAAATCTTAGCGAAGTCCCTGATGAACTTCCTATAATAGCCTGCCAGACCGAGAAAGCTCCTTACTTCGGTTGCATTCTTAGGAGTCTTCCAGTCTTGAACCACAACCACCTCCGCGGGGTCCACCGCTATGCCTTGCTTAGAAACTATATGCCCAAGAAACCAAACTTCCCTTCTCCAAAAATGACATTTGGAGAACTTGGCTTTCAACTGATGCGCTCTAAGCATATCCATCACCTCCTTGAGATGCCTAGCATGCTCTTTCTCATCCTTTGAGAAGATCAGGATATCATCCACGAAGACAACAACAAACTTGTTAAGGAACTCCCTGAACACCCTACTCATCAAATCTACGAAGTAGGCGGGTGCATTAGTCAAACCGAATGGCATGACAAGCCATTCAAAGAATCCATCTGGAGTCCTAAACGCAGTTTTATCAATACTATCCTCAGCCACTCTAAGTTGATGGAATCCGGTGGCTAGATTGAGCTGAGAGAAAACAGAAGCACCAACAAGCTGGTCAAAGAGGTCATCAATCCTCGGTAACGGGTGCCTATTCTTCTTTGTCAGCTTGTTCAACTCTCGATAATCAACACATAGACGAAGCGAACCATCCGCCTTAGTAGCGAACACCACCGGAGCACCCCATTCAGAAATGCTTCGCCTAATAAAAAATTTCTCAAGCAGCTCCTTGATTTGCTTACTGAGCTCTCTTCTTTCTCGCGGGGCCATGTGCCTAACGGGCAATGATACTGGCTTGGCATTATCAACAAGATAAATGCGAAAATCTATCTCTCGTTTAAGGGGTAACCCCTTAACCTCTTCAAAGACATCAGGATATTCTCGAACCACCCTTACAGATTGCAGATCATTGATGGACGAGTCAAGAGATTCAAGATAACATAGCATGACAGGATCCAGCGGGTTGCAAGAAATCTCTAGGGTATTACCGAGGCGAGTCATGAGCCTCACCACCCTATGCTCACAATCGAGAATGGCTCCATAACTGGACAACCAATCCATGCCCAAGATCAACCCGTATCCCGTAAACCCGAGAACATAAGCACTACACGTGAATTCTACGGTCAAGATAGAAATCTTCAAATCCACACAAATCATAGATAAATGGGAGGAACCCCCAATTGGATTTGAAACACTGACGGGATCCTCAACTAGACTAGTACTTAGGTGCAAACTTTCAACAATGTCAGAAGAAATGAAGGTATGCGATGCGCCAGAATCAAATAAAGTGCGAACAGGAAAGTCAGAAATATAAACAAGACTTTCTACAGAAATACTACCTCGGTCCTGAACTGGAGCAGTGTTGAGAGCATGCACTTGCCCTCCAAAAGGTCATGCACGTTGATTCTGCCCTTGCCCTTGTCCTTGCTTCTTGGGGCAATCCTTGCTAAAGTGTCCAGTCTCTCCACAATGAAAGCATTCGCCCAACTTCCTCTTCTTCTTCCTACAATCTTTAGCTATGTGCCCAACAATCCCACAGAAGTTGCATTTTCTTGGGTCCTTTGCTTTGGCCTTGTTGCCCTTGTTGTTCTTGTTGTTCTTATTGTTCTGATTGCTCTGGTTCCCTCCCCACTTGGAGTCCGTCTTCTTGGCTTGAGTCTCATTAGGCTTGACTTCTTTCTTCTTATCGTCTCCCTGAAGCAATGCCATGTCCACTAGGCTTTCAAAAGTGACCCCCATGGGTATATGTGACATGGCTAAACCTTGTAATGGCTCATTCAATCCTCGTGCAAAACGTAGAGCCTTTTTCTGGGGAGTATTAATCATGTCCAAACCGAATCGAGCAAGCTGGTTAAACTTATTCACATACTCCCTCACTGTCATGTCCCCTTGCTTCAAAGATATAAACTTCTCCAATTGCAGATTTGCCTCAGCTGATGATAGAAACTTAAGCCCAAACCTCGTCCTAAAGTCGGCCCAAGTCTCTATAGGCCTAGTAGCATTAGTGACCTCCCACCAATAAGCAGCTTCTTCTTTTAATAACCATGCTGCCAATAAAACCTTTCTATGGTCTTCCACATCAAAGATAGTGAAAAGATCTTCAGTTTCTTTCAACCAATTTCGTGCCTTCACAAAAGTCTCCGTCCCAATGAAATTCTTGCCACCCATCGCCTTAAAGCCCTTGCAAACCTTTGCGAAATCTGCTTGTGGATGCTGAGGAGGGGGAGGAGGAGGAGGAACCTCAGTTACGGTGGGGGTATTTGCTGGGCTCGCATCGTTGGCCCTAGCTTCCAAGTACCTCCGGAACCATCCGGGAATGGTCACTCCCTCGGGAAGATTAAGGTCGGCCATGCTGAAAAAGGAAAAGATAGATTAAGAATGAGGAAACGAAGGATAGTGATAATGGCTTTTGGGGAATAGCCTTTTAAAATAACTAGACTTTTCTTGGAAAATACTTAATTGGTTTTGAAAATAGTTTCCCAAAAAAGGTAAGTTTTAAAAACACTTTTGCTCAAATCTTGTAAACCTTATGCTCTGAAACCAAATGTAACACCCCACCTCCGCCAATGCCACTCTCGCAAGTACACTAGCTTTGGAGGGGCGTTAAACAAGGTAAACATGCATGCAGATATCACAAGACAGAACATATAAGTAAAACAGAGTAGTAAAGCAGCGGATAAAACTAGCATTTCAAAACCATAGTCAAGTTACATCAAAGTACTTGGTCGTTATTTTCCCATAAAACAAAGTCTAGAACATAAACTGAAAACTGGAAAAAAAAACATAAAGTAACTTTCCCCAAAGTAGCATAAGGCCATAGCATGCTCAAGTCCAAACCATACATGAGCTATCCAGAAAAGCGGCTAAAGATCCAGCTAGGTACCAGTATTCCCACCCTGCAAACCTGGGGGGGGGGGGAAACGGAAGAAAAGAGGCGAAAGAAAACGGGTCAGTCAAAAAGACTGGTAAGTCCTATCTACTATTAGTATAAAAACTACTAAAGTTAACTGGACATGTAAAGCAGAGATGAAACATGAGGTGATAACTGGCATGGTGAAGAGACAGATCAAGTGTGGCATCGCATATACAAGGTTAAGTTGCACTAAGTGTGTACTAGTAATCTATGTCAAGTATCAACAAGGAAAGATCCCTTGGCCCAATCTTGGCCCAACATCCCAAGATGACCTAGATCAAGGTCCAACAACACGGTCTAGTCGATCGGCTCCCTAAAAGCCTAACTCGTCATGTGTCGGTGTCATACGGCCCAATCACGAAGTGTAGTCAAACTGTGCTAGGTCCACCCTAGGGTGTATCAAGCCCTAGGGTGCCAACCACGGACACAAATCAAGCACGCACAGTCTAAACCTACGGGTGCCCGTGTCTGCTTTTTCAACTCCGGACCATGTGCACGACCATAGTCCGCCTGAACCTACACCGGCGCACCTACTCAGCCGTTGTTTTGGTCGCTTACATGTCAACCCAGTAATCGTGCCCCACCCTAGCCTAGTCCCTAGGGTATAATGATACAATCAAGAGGGTTACTGGTGAAAAGGACCACGTAACTAGGGTTTCTAACGGGTTAAATGTGGTTAACCCTACCCAATCAAGTTGGTTAAGTGTACCCAAGGTTCATGACTTAACCCTACCAACCCATCGTGTTTAATTGGTTAAGTATTCAAGTGGTCCATGACTTAACCCTATCATGTGGCATTAATTAATTTAATGCACCCAACCTCTCACATTAGACCTTGTTGTGGCTACTAGTTAAGCCGGGCGGGTCCGGGTAGCTTTACACCACAACTTGGTCTAACCTCGGGTTTCAAGCGCGACATGACCAACTACTCACATTGGGTCCTATTGCTTGTAGCCACTAGTTAAGCCGGTCAGTTCCGGGTAGATTTATGCTACAAACTCAACCCAACCTCGAGTTGGTCATTCTCATGTTTTCTAGAAGTCATGTCCAAGTTCATGTTCATGTTTCAAGCATAATCACGTGTCATACTTTCAAGTCATATTTTTATGTCATTTTAGTTTACCCATAACGTAACCCCATCGCATGTAAGTTCGCATAAACGCAAATAGATCTCAAAGGGGAAACTTAGAAGCATGACATAATTAAAAAGGTTTTGGGCCACAAGTTAAACATGGTGGCATATGAGGCAAAGGTGTTCATAAACTTGCATATTACATCATAGGCCTCAAAGCATGCATAATACAACTTTAGCAAAATAGGTGAAACATGGTCATAAATGACATAAGATGATAGCAAGTGATTCGCATATAACCCCATATGCAAGATAGCAACTTGCATATTACATCATAGTCCTCAAAATATGCATGTTATCAAACTTAAGCAAATAGGTGAAACATGATCATAAATGACATAAGATGGTGGCTAGTGATTCGCATATAACATCATATGCAAGATAACACAAGGTTTATGAGAGTTTCTATGTTGCTTTTTGCAACATTTCAAATCAAAGCTCATAGCTTTCTATGCATAAGGTAAAGGTGATAGCTTTACAAACATGCATAGAATATATTTATGCATAACATGATAGGATCAAAGCACACATCATTCTTAGGCCCAAACTTAAACTTGCAATATGTCATATTTAACTTCATAGTTAGAATCTAAGAGTAGTATAGGGCTTACAATGCTATGAAGACTTATAAAATATAAATAAGATTGAGACGAAGCCACTAGCAACTCTAAAGACCCCCAAATAGCAAGCTTCAATGAAAACCCTTGAGAAATTAGAAGAAGATCCTTGCTTTGATGAAGAAAGATTGAACTTTGGCCTTAGAAACTCTCAAACAAGCTTAGGAACTCTCATATGAATGGAGATGGAGGCTATGACAAGAGGGTGGAGGTCATGATTAAACATTTTGGCATAGTTTAGTTGTAGGATTGATTTATGATGACTTAGGCTAGGTATTAGGGTCTTTTTATAGGTGATTAGGTTAGTTTAGACCATAGGATTAACCCTAATTCAGATCTGGGCCATCAATTCATGTAACTAGCCTCCAAACATGTCTTAAGAAACAAGTCAGGTGCACCCAGGCCAGACTGGCCGACTACCCAAGTCGACAGGGGTGTCGACTGGGCAGTCGACACAGCCTTGGGTGTGTCGACTCCCAAGTCGACACCCCTGTCTACTTGGGAAGTGGCGGGATCTTTTCCCGCCTACCTGCCCAGCTGAATTTTGAAATCTGTTTTTAAATTTAAATTTTCTGAAAACTTCCATGGGCCTTAACTGGGTCATACGGACTCCGATTTTCGAAAACTCGGACTCTATTTCGCGTATTTTTCCGAGACGAACGCAATGGCATAGCCCGTTTCCCTTGATTCAGATTTTATCATTGAATTCTGCCTTGATTTATGTTATAACTTGTTATTCAAAATATGGGTTGTTACAACAGCTATTTCTGGAACAGTTATAAACACCTATTTCCAGATACAAACATGGTACACAGCGGAATATATGATAGTCTATAGCTAACTGGTGAAGCCTCCTGCTTCAAACTCCTCCAAGTGAATCTGTAAAATCCCGACTACTTAACTGCCCGTACAAATTTAGGCACCCAAGAGTTTAGGGAAAACAAACAAAATAAACTATGGGTCAGTCATGGGACTGGTGTGTGTAAACTCCAACCAATTGTTTAACTTTCAAAATCCTTTTGAAAGAAATGATGATCGTAAGACCGATCCACACATAAAAATGGATGGTTTTTTACCTTACGATAACCAAAAATATTTTTGTTATCAAATCCAGTGATATTATAATAATGTCTACATCAAATAAAGAGAATCTAGCGGAACGCTTGCATCTCATGCTCCATATATAATATAAAATTTAAAACCGTAGGGCGCTTATTGGAGATTGGATTTCCAGCATGACAAGGTATGGAACTACCTTCCGATCAGTGTACTCTAGAGGGGATACACTGGGTTCAACAAGAACATCTTGCAACCTGGCTCACACATGACCGACCACTCATTTCGCTTGAGTGTATCAAATGTATATCACCAAGGTTGGGATCAGCAACCGTTTCCCGAATGGGACAGCATCGAATAGAATAAGGAATTAAATGAAATTACTCTGGATAGGTGATAATACACCCTAATGGGAGCGACCCACATAGCCATGCTGCCTGCCCGATTTTTGTCATTTCCCGATTGTTGAGGCCTGAGGATACGATTTCTTATCATTCATTGATAGCACAATCACTTTGAATGCCACATTGTCAGATCCGTAAATCATTAATTGATTTGCACAAATATATTTTGGATATTATGCTAAGAGAATAAATTCTCCGCCACCATATATATTAATACAGACCAACATATGCGATCATTGGAAATACTCTGTCAGACACTCGTCCATATACGTTCGTTCTGGGATTGAACGAAACCGAAACAATTTCCATTTATAGAAAAAACCCTTGCACTTTACTCCGTCTTCAATTATCTCCATATAATCTAATTCGCAACGCTACTGCCAATACGGAGTGGTTCTCGGATAATAATCCAACCGGTCTCTCCATATTGACAACGATATTGGCAATTACTTCGATAGTCGGTTATTTAACTATCGAAGAAAAACAAACATTCATTCATTACATCAAACAAATCACTGGGCCTTTTAATTAATATTTCATTAATTTAAAACATTTCTCCATTTCCTTATCAATATTCGTTAACCAAATATTTCAACAATCATCTTGGCCTCTTACACTATTTGGAAACATTTCCATATTTCGCCTTCTTTTGATTTTCTATACATAGAAAATATCTTCTATTTATAATTGGAAAATATTCCAATTACTCATCTCTTTCCCGAACTCGGTTATTTTTATACATAGGAAATATTTATAATATATTTCCAAAATTCCACTTACTTGGGTTAAAACGAATGTTGTATAAAACATTGTTACAAACAACCCACAATACTGCATTCAACTAACTCTTATTCAAACATTTCCCTTCGAAACTGGATCTTGCTATTTATCGGTTAAAAATGAAATCAATCAAGTTGGGGTATAACTACCTCTCAGACCTTGGCTGAAAACATCCTTAACTTCAAAACGGACAAGACCACTTACCTCGAATAATCAACATCATACAAACCAATTATTCATTTTTAAACCCGTATACGTTTCTCTTTCTACTTTTACCAGATTTAATTATAGATTTCCCTTTTGTTTATAACATTCTATTTTAATTTCGTTTCCTTATCGAATTCTATATATATCGATATATCAATTCATAATTATAAAATCTTCTTAAAATATTCTAACTCCCGAAATTTTCGGAAAATTTCGCCATAACCTCCTTTGTACCAGTCGATAGTTCAAACCTCAACTCGCCTCTCTATGCCCTTTCCATTCAAAAAGAAAATCAAAAAGCCAAGTGGCTTGCTGATTCGGCGCACAAAATCTCATATGGAACTCAAACATGTACCTTTTGTTGGGCATTTCAATTTATATCTCTTCATATACTTCATTCCATACCTGTCTAACCCATATCCAAATATTCCCATTTGGTTTCAACTCAATCCATTCGTCTTAACCCAATTCGCTAATTTATTTTCTAATTAGCTATTTTGCCTATTTCACTTCTTTGTTTGAATAAACATGTTCAAATAAAATATTTAACTTGCTTATAACCAAATTGAATTCCAATTTCAATTCAAGTTTCCTTTTTGATTTCGAATATAAATTTCCAAATCGAATTCACTTATTCAAAGCCCAATTTCACTTCGAAATCTTGTTAACTAATTACTATTCAAATTAGTTAATTCTATTCAATAATTAAAAATCTGATTTCTATTTCAAAAATCAATCCATTACTCCACTTGAGTTCACATATATTTTACAACTCAAATCTCAAATTTTCTAAATAGAAATTCGGATTTTTTTGGCTTAAAATCCTTTTATAACATTAAATAAACCGTTATGGTTTTTAAATGGTTACGGCGCTGTTTTTCTGAAAATTTGATTTTGACATAACTAAAAAATATACGACCAAATTCAGAATTTTCTCTTCCATTAGAAAACTATTATCTAATTGGTCCTGACGTTTCTTGTTTCAAAGAATTCCGACTTAATTTGGGTTCTATATACTTAATTGAAGTTCGAATCGCCAATTTTCGAACCGCCGCGCTGCGGCGAGTTCGTTTTAATTATATTAAATATATAAACATTTAAACTTTGTTTATATATAAATTCCAAATCTATTCTAATATATTTTAATATATATTGAACTAATTTTCCCAATTCAACTTAATATTTCCAATTCTCTATAATTGTCGATTTTTCCTTAATCAGTAATAAATTTATTAACACTTCGATCTTCTATATTTAATTCAAATTCCTTTTATAAATAAATTATTTATAAAATTCGATATAATCGAATTTCAATTATAAACCCGTTGGATTTTTCTCAATTCATCTTATATTCCGAATTCTGAAATATAATCAATCGTTTTGTTTCAAAACACTTCCCAACTTACTTTTAAATTCCTATTTGAATTTAAATGGTTTAAATTATCCAAATGATAATTTATTTTGCCAAATTTATAACACTATTTATAAATTCAACTTCCTTGTTTCATATATTTAAACAAGTCCCCTTTTCAAATTTCTATTTGAAACTCCATCCCGTTGATATTCCGAATTGCGGAATAAAAACAGTTGTTCCCTTTCGAATGATTTCAAATTCTATTTTTAAATTCATATTTGAATTTAAATATTCAAATTATCTCCTGATAATTAATTCACTATATTTATAAACACCATTTTATAAATTTCCTTGTTTCATATATTTAAACAAGTCTATTTCGAAATCTATTTAAAACCAAAATCTTATTTTGGAAATTTCTATTTATAATAACTTATATATATATATATAACACCCAATTTATTTTTATATTCAATTTAACTTCTATTTAAATAAATTCAAATTAATCAAATTCAAATCATAAATCCTTACGGATTTATTTTAGTTCAATTTATATTCTGAACATTAGAATAAATTCCATCGTTTATTTCTTTAAAACGATTTCCCCATTTCTATTTTTAAATTCACATTTGAATTTAAATATTCAAATTATCAAATGATAAATTTTCCACTTTATTTATAAACATCGTTTATAAATTTATTTCAATTCCCCCATTATTCAATTTATAAACATCGTTTATAAATTCAATACTTGTTTTATTTATTTAAAACAATTAAATATTTTTAGCACATACTAAATCCAAATTTTTATTTTAAAAAAAATAGAATTTTCCTTTTTAAATCTCCAATCTCTCTTCACAATATTTTTATAAATTAACATTTTGGCCCTAGTAATATTTAAACAATCAAACCACTCAATTATCAATCAACACATCATATACGATAATATATGTGAAAGCAAACAAATAATAATATTTTTGAGGAATCCAGCTGGATCCCTTCAACCTGTTTCCTGCATCCACAGACGTTAGCCAACAGAAAAAATACCCATCCTGCTTCATGGCAGGACATCGCTGTATGAAGGTCATCCACTATCATAGCATGGGGGCGTATAGGGTCATCCGCTAATGATACTGCGGGCATCCGCTAATGGTACTGCGGGAATCCAACCACCAATATATATATAATAACCACAAACACCAATCCTAAATAACTAATATATATTTAATAGTCACACAAATATTTTAGTGCATCCAAATAACCAACAGATAAATATTTTTACCAATTAAAAATAATTCTAAATAAAAACAGAGTGAGATCTACTCACCGTGATTTTTATTATCGAATATCCAATGAAGCCAATTATATAGATTTCACAGTGATTTCTCCAACCGTTTGTTTTTCAATGTAAAAACAAATAAAACTTCAGTTATCGGATTATACCAATTTAATTTAATAAATTTCCCACGTGTAAATAAATTCCAAATTAAATCTAAATTTTACTTAAACGTTTAGTCTACAATTTTATTTCTTTACTAACTACTTTCCTTTATATAAACTAGTTTCCATGCACTAAAATTATTTCACATTAAAAAAATACTTAAGTTAATTACCTATTTAAAATTTAAATTCATATCTTAATCACTTAGTTAGAATCATTTTCACAAAATCAGGAAGCTGCCTTCTTTCCTACTTTCCCAGTTCATGTCTAGGCAATTTCCTTAGTTAATATATGAATATATATTTTCACATTATAAATTTTAAATGGGTTAATTAACTAGTTAATAAAATAATTAAGTATACCTTAATTGCTTTCCTGGTAAGCTCGATCGATCCATTTCCACTGAAAAACAATCCCTAAACTGCGGTCATCTATAATGGCGTTTCACTAAACACCTTATTATCAGCTACCGTTAGTGTTGCAACTCAAAACTGCTCAACCGAGCTTCATTAATTCGACAGTTCCCATTTCCCTCCATTATCCAGACATGTTTCCAAATTTTCATTAAATTTCCATCTCACCTGAGCTCCACTGTCCGAAGAACAAATCTAAATTTCCCCTTCAACTCGGGACTTCAGCTCTCCTTTTTTTCTTAGTTCGATCCACAAAAATCTGAACAAATGCGAACAAGAGGAAGTCGCGACTTCCTTCACCATCTTCCTGAACATGAGCGTACAAACAAAAACATGAACTTGACCAGAACCCGCACTCTACAAGAAGCAATCGACCTCTTTTATCACGAAATCCCCCCAAAATAATCGCGGTAGATCAAAATCCCATCACAAATCCAAACCGCAACCGATCTAAGGAATAAATGATCAAAACCCCAAAAAATGGCACCTTAAATCAAACTATCGAAGAAGAACAATCGTGGCTTCCTAGATTCGATCGCACCAATCATTGAATATACGGAATTGAAGCTCGTGACGAAACGATGTCAACGGATTTTGAATTATCTGATTTCGTGGAGATTTCAATTTATAACAATTTTTCGAAAAATTGGAATAAGATGGGGGCTTCGGGTTTTTTCCCGTTCTGAAAGAAATAAGAAAGAGGAGCAAATAAAATAAAAATAGAATGGATAGGGGGGAGGGGTAAATGTATATTTATAGATAAATATATTATTAATTTATTCATGTGAAACTTAAGCCTAAAGTAACGCGTTAAAACAACTATATACGAGCTCCAATAATAAATATATTATTAATTTATTCATGTGAATTTATTCATGTGAATATTTCGAACTCGATGGAACTGGTCTCGTCGAATTCTGAGATCGTTTGAAATGGATTCTTTTCATATATCAATTTAGATCGAGAAAATATAATTTAAATTCGAAAAAAAATCAACTTCCCAATAATAAATTATTATTATTATTATTATCATCATTTATATTTAAATAGAAATTTATATTGACCATCTGAATTATTTTGATTCAGTTTAACCTACGAATTGAGTTATTTTTCGTATTTCGATAATTTAATATATTCGATATTAAATCAAAATCGATATCTAAACCGATAACATAAAATATAAAAATTCAAGTTTATTATCAAATAAACATTTAAAACGATATTAAATATTTAAAATAAATGGATCGAAAATTCGGGTCGTTACACGTACTTTTGATAATACGAGGTATGTTTAATTTCTACAAGATTATAATTTGGATGCACGTTAATACCAGAACTTAGAACATTGCTGAACTAGTTGCATCTAAACAAATAAACATCCTTTGCGAGTCTTGTAAAATATATCAATTGCAAAATATGAATTAACATGCCATAAAAATCATTTATATGATTATTAGGATCTTCACTGCCTTTAACAAACACACCAGTATTGTTTGTTAATTTTTCAGCATTGTATTCTTTGGTGCTGAATTTATATCAATTAACAAAAAGTATTGGATATGTTTTAACTTTTCTTTTCGGTCCAAACGCCAAATGTTTCAGTCCTTCGTCGAGCACATGCTTTGTGGGATTAGAAACATAGTTCCTAAACAAACTACTGAAATCTTTGCTTAAATCGCCACTTGGATTATGTGATTCTTAAATATTGCAAACACAAACATGATGTGTTACATTATTATTAACATGTGTAACTTAAATTTAACAAAACTTGTAAAAAAATCCTTAGCTAACAAAAGGTGCAACTTCAGGACAATTAAGAAAAATACACGTGTGTGCTACATCGTAATCTTTATCGTCTAGCCATATTTCTACACATTTTCCAACATGTCGGCCATGTTGTTTAAAAATAGATAATGTTGCTTTAGAAGAAGAATCTTGTTCAACGCCCTCATCATTATGCAGAGCACTTTCAAATGAAAAGTTTACATGATAATTAAAATAATGAGAGAAAAAGAAAGAAGCTTCTTCTTTGATATTTGATTTGCAACTAGAACCTTCAGCTCGAGCTTTTTGTCTCACTTTTTTCTTTAAATGGTTTAAGTACCTAATAAAAAATAGTTCGGTTCAATATTAACTTCTATTTATAATTAAATTAACATTTGAATACTTAGTATAATAGCATACCTTTCGAATGGATACATCCATCCATATTGCACAGGACCTCAAAGACGTGCTTCTATGGAAGATGAACATGTAAATACTCCATTACATTAAAGAAACCTGTAGGAAATATTTTCTCTGGTTTGCGGAGCTGTAAAGGGATTTCTTCTTCAAGTTTAAGTAAACGGTCAACTTTTAACATAGTTGAACAAAGCTCCTTGTAAAATAAGCTAAGTTCTGTTATTACCTTCTAAACTTTTACAGGTAATAATTCTTTGAATGCGATGGGTAACAAATTTTCCATCATTACATGACAATCATGGCTTTTCATTCCACTCAGCCTTCCGTTTTTATACTCGACACATCCGCAAAGATTAGAGGAAATTCCCTCGGAAAAACGTAATTCTTCCACCCATTTTAACAGTACTTTAACTTGGTTGTTGTCTAGTTCATAGCATGCTTAGGATTTTCTACTATCATTGAGCCTCATATAAAGCTCAGGACGATTGCATATTTCCTCTATATCACGTCCAAATTTTAGATCGTCCTTAGCTTAGCCCTTCACATTCAGAACTGCATTAAACACATTGTCAAATACGTTTTTTTGTTATGCATCACGTTAATGTTACGATGGATTAAGAGATTTTTCCAATAAGGTAATTCACAGAATATACTCTATTTATACCAATTATGAATCATCGATTTACCTTGAATTTCAATTTGTTTTCAGGTTTCGTGTATCTTTGGATGATCTTTTACAAGTTTATATATATCCTCGCTTGACCAAACTGTTGGTGGTCATAAAGTCTCATGTATATTAGCCGTGAAGTTTTTATTCTCTTCTAAAAGGAATTAATATAAAGAAAAGATAGAAGACAATCAAATCATGACATTTTCTTCCCACGTGATGACGAAAATGCTCGTGTTCCTTCCATGCAATAAGGACAAGCAAAATGATCGGCCGTACTCCAACCCGAAAGCATTGCATATGCAGGAAAATCACTAATGGTCCATAACAAAGATCTGAACATCCGAAAAAATTTCTTCTTGATACGTCGTATGTTTCAACTCCTTCATACCATAGTTTTTTCAACTCTTCGATTAACGGTTGTAAATAAACATCAATGCCCTGTGTTGGATCATCCGGGCCAGGGACAACAATTGTGAGAAACATATATGGAGTATTCATACACATCTAGGGGCTAGATTGTAAGGTATGATTATTATAGGCCAAGATGAATATTTAGAACCAAACTAAGAAAACAGTGAGAAACCATTTGTACATAAACCTGGTCTATGTAACACCCCGCATTTTTAAGATAACAAAATAAGAATAAATTAATTAAATATTCGGAATTTAGTGAAACAGACTGCTCCATTGCGTTCGTCTCGGAATTCTAGTCAAAATAGACACCTAGTTTGCATAAAACGGATAACGTATGAAGAAGTTATGGGCGTTGTAAGTTTGTATACATATAAGGAGCTTATATGTATATATAATAAATAAATTTATTCAGAAAATCAAATTTACGAAGTGGGAAATGTTGGAGGGAAAATGGACCGTTGGGGGTTGACCCATCAACAGGGGGGCTGACCCACCTGAAGGGGGGTTGACCCCGGGGTCGACCCCACCGCGGATCTAGAAAATTCTTATGATGTGGTCGGTTCTGATGTTTTTAATTTAGATCTAAGGGACTAGATTTCGCTGATACACCTATAAATAAGTCTGTAGAGCTAACCTTAAACCTCATATTTCTGAGGCTATGCGGAGGCTCTGCCATTCTTCGCTCTTCTCAAATCTATTTAGAAAACTTAGATTATTAGTTTAGGAAAAATTCTAAATCTAGATCTAAAGGAAAGGAACGTATACTTGTAAATAGGTGTTCAGATCTCTTATCGAAGTGAGGTAATTTTCTAGATCTGGCCTATTTCAGTTCTCGTTTCTTTCTCTCCTTTTTCATTTAGTAAAAATTGTAGATCCATGGTTATTAGGTTCTGAATCCAATTAGGGGAAAAACCATGGAATGCTAGATCTGGACCAGATCCAGAATTTAAAAAGCAAATTGAGGTGAGTGGATTTAAGCTATAGCATTTTAGATAATAATATGTTATCGTTTAAAATATTCCCCGTTATTTTTTGTGAATTTGCCATAATAATTAAGAATTACTGTTATAACAAGTTGAGATGTTAATATGAATAATTCATATGTTGAATCAGTTAAAGTGTTGGAATGATTACATGTTGAAAAACAAACTTGTTAGAATATGGGTAATGACTACTGTTGTTATAATAACATGATTCACTTGGGGCATATTATTGAGTGAATGACATGTTAACCAATTATATTTGAACAATTACCCGATTAAATGTTTACACGTCAAAATAGAATTAAACACATATTAAAAAGGACATGAGCCATAATATATGCATAATTTGATGACATGTAAATTAGATTACAGTAAAAAGGATAGCATGCCTAAAATTTACAGTAAATAAGAAACTGCAATGCGCTTAGACACGAGGTTAGATTATACTTGTGGTAGAAGTCTGCCCGGACCCGCCTGGCATATCCAGCATCCACAAGTGGTAAATCTAATGTGAGGGCTCTAAGTGCATAAATAAAACATGTAATGGTGCTAAGACACGAGGTTAAGTCAAATTGTGGTAGAAGTCTGCCCGGACCCGCCCGACAAATCCAGCGTCCACAAGTGTAGGCTTAATATGAGAGGTCTAGTACATATATATATATATATATGTATATAACAAGATATGAATAAAAGGCAATGATAGTAATTAAATGTTTAACTCAGAAAATAAGAAAGGAAGGGATGTAATGGACTGAGTTAATGCGATGCGAAGGAAAAGTGATGTATTTCCCTAAATGACCTATTTCTGAGAACGTGGTTGCAAGTAAGCCACAGTAAATAAAGTAAGAAAAAGGAAAGAAATTACTTGCCACCATAGATTTAGATGGGAATACATTATGAAAATAAATCACTGATTCCATCTATAATCAAACTGATAAGGTGCATGAAGTGTTTTCCTTAATAAAATAAGGAACATATATTATAGTGAAAGAAGAATAATGGTGTGACACCCCACGTCTGTTAATGTTACTCACTAAGGGAATGCATTAAGTTTCATGAAGCGTTATAGGTAAATAAGAACATAATAGCACAAGATAGACATGTAAAATAGCAGCGGAATTAAAAACTTTATTTAAATCAAAACATCATGGTCCCAAATACTGAGTTTACATCATAAGTAACTAATTGCGTTAATAATCTGTCTTGCCAAAAATATCAGAGTATCAAAAGCATAAAACCATATTTCCCTTGCAAAGCCATAAGAGAGTTGACAAGAAGTCAAAGCAGTACATCTATATCCAAAATCCAAGCTAAGCTGAAAGAATCCAAATCAACTCTAAGCACTTCCACCCTGAGAACCTAGGGGGGAGGGGGGATGGAAGAGAGAGAAGAGGAATCAAAAAGAGCCAGACATAAAGTCTGGCGAGTCCAGTTACTTTTAAATATAAATAAATAAAAGTATCATGGAAGGTATATAAAACTGGAAGAACAAGATAACAGTAACAATAACAAGTGTTAACTGAGCAAGATAAGATGAACATGATATATTGCGCTTCTTAAATACATTCCTCTGCACCATGTAGATACTAGTATATCACAAGTAGAATGATCCCTACTAATATCGTTCCATTTTCTTGATTATTAGGTTATTAGGGTTAATAGCACTCAAGACTTATATGCGCATCGTACCCATTTACTTTCCCATGGATTCACCTAATACAATATATGTATCTATCTCTCAATATTGAGATACACCCCGTGGTAACCCACTCGCACGGTCTCGACTGTAATGAACGTAGTCCCTCATCCTATGCCGGAGTGACGTACGGATCTCTATATAAATTGTTATGTTTCGCATATATTTATCATTACTATGCTACGTAAGCATATGAACTGCCACCATCGATCGAATCAGATTCCTTATCGGAATAATGCCCTCTAATCTACGATACACCACCCAGAGAAGATATGCATGTATCTAGACTGCCCAATATGTACTGTAATTGTAGCTCGATGCCTCCATCGCATGTCCTCTAATGTGCAACGAGTTCTGCGGCAGAGCGATACAAGAAACACGAAATTCGGTCGGGAGATTTTCCATATCTGTACAGACTGCCTTTAAGTGCCTTCAAATACAGATATTCCTTGGGTTTGTTTTTCATGGTGGCTATGGCTCCAACTCGGCCCCTCCCTCAACTAGTAAAGACTACAGAGCTAAGAGACCACCCCTAATAACAACCAATCTAAACATCCATGTGGCGTCTACCCTCGACCCCGTACCTCGATAGTGAAAGGTTAAATGATATCTTGGGTTTAGCTCTGGTCTTTTCGCATCCCGCTGGCTGTCGATGACGGATATCCGATGGTCTACTATCGTTGTTGGTCGTGACCCTCTCTACCTCCTCGTGAGGCAACCACCGAACCACCCTTGTGTCACCTCGTCATAGCATTCTGACTGCATAGCTACATCTGCAGTCAAGGCCCACCCACCTAGTAGTTACGCGCAGACCCAACCCTTGTGAGTACAGCCTAAGATATCTGTCACCACACAGAGGACTACAAGAAGAACCCTACGTACTTCAGGAAGCCATGTGCTTCCCTTTCCAGTCCTTTGGAGCCGTCAAACAATCAGATGAATGTACGCTCCCCTCGTGCCTTATAATACCTCGATGATTTACCCCGTTGGGTTATGCACCCTCAAACGTAAGGACTGGGCCAAGCGCCTCACTTTAACATGTTGTTAGATCCTATCTCTAAACATACTTTTATGCGCTTGCCTTACCTCACCAGGTTCCCACTTAACTTGGTTATTTCCTGTTCATATTGAATTCCTATTCCAATTTACCAAGTTTCTCTTGCTTATTAATTTCAATCGTATAACTTAATCCATTTAAGTTTATTAATAAGCCCATAACATGTTATTGTCTAGATTGTGGCCCAAGGTCTGTAATCTACAATCTATTTTATATTCTTGCTCGGTTACATCATTACAATAACATGTTCCCCTAATACGTTATTAAATATATCTCAATTCACATGTTTCCTAATTAACATGTCACTTACCATTTATGATTAAATATAACTTATTTATTTTAAAAGTTTTCCTCATTCTTTCTCATTTAATCATAAATTCAATTTACACCGTCGCTACAACTTATCGTTGTTTACTTAGAAGATTGTTACGCATATCTAATTCTATCATTTCTATAAGTTATGCTTACCCTACAAGGTGTCTTTTAATTGCATAACTTTATTATATTTTCCACCGGTTATGTAAACCACTAGGTATCTTTAATTACATAACCTTATTGGGTTAAGTTCATGGGCCTATATGTAAATATTTCCCACCCCCTCTATTTTACTTAACCCACCCACTGCCCACCCAATTTTACTTAACCCTAACTTAATTTAATAATCATACAATCCTTATGGATTAAATTAGGTTAAGTAGTCCAATTCATTACCATGTCCAATTATGGTTATAATGGGCTAAACCTCCCACATTAGGCCTATAACGTGTGGATGCTGGATATGCCGGTCGGGTCCAGGCAGTCTTATTCCACAATTGGGTCTAACCTCGTGTCTTAGCCCGATTCGTATTTGCACACTTAGACCTCTCACATTAGGTTTAACATTAGTGGTTGCTGGATATGCCGATCGGGTTCGGGCAGACTTCCACCACTAATGCAACCTAACCTCGTGTCATAAGTGCAATTACAATTCCTAATTGTAATTACTATACATTCCATTTTTATCCAAATCTACCTATGTCATTATCGGTGATTATTTCTCTTTTTCCCCATATTTAATTATATGCCCAATTCATTATTCAAATCATAGACTTTTATGCCCCTTTTTAATTCATCTTTTAATTATGCACCATACGCTCCTTTTTCCCATGTCATAAATCAAGGCATATACATATATATTATGCACAAACCCAAACCCACATATTTTCCAATTTATGCCTAAAATTCTTATTCACATATGTTCCAATTTGTGTCCCAAATCAATATTTAGACATGTCCCATTTTATACCCAATTCCATATTTACATATATTCCAATGCGCGCCTAAATTCATATTATCCAACAAGACATATGTCCTCAGATCCATATTCGTATATTTCCAAATTTATGCCCAAATTTAGATCCATATTTTCCAATACCAATTATGCCCTAAATTATGTCTTTCCCAATCATTCCCAATTTTGCACGTTCGCATTTTTCAACATTAGGCCTAGGCTCAAAGGTAGCCTGGCTATAAAAAAATAAAAGGGAAAAAGAGGGAGAGAAGAGAATTGAGAACAGGCATAATAACGTAACAATAATAAACTGATAGAAATAGGCATAAACTAAATAGGCATATTATTATAAGATTTAACATGGCGACGATATGAACATATAAAAGCAGATCTGATAATTATGTCATAATAGAACTGATTAGGCACCGATTCAAGATCCAATTTTTATATAATATCAATATTACTATTTAAATATTCAGATCTAAAAATAACATCAACTATCGGTGGATAAATCTAAGGAAATGGATCCAAATTACTATGAAGAACATGTTGAATAAGTTGTAGTCATTGCTGAATTTTTTGTAGCAATCTTCGAATTTGTATAATCTTCTTTGAATTTATTTAGAAGAAGAAAAGCCATTTTTAATTTTCATTGTAGCAGAGCTTCGTCATTAGCATAATTTTAGATGAATAAAACCTAGGTCTAGGGGTCCTTTATATAGCCTAGGGTTCATGAATCTAGCTCCAAAATCGTCCAGGTTCAGAAAAGAAGTTTCCAGAGCCACGGGTGGGTCGACCCCGGGGTCGACCCCCATGAGCCTGAGTCGACCCCTAGGTCGACTCAGCAGGGTCTCGGGTCGACTTCAAAATGTCGGCCCTTCCTCGATTTGCGCGTCGAAATTCTAGTTTTGCTGATTTTTGAATATTTTTGAATTTTATATGTATATATACCTTTCCTATATGCACATAAACATCAAACCTTAATAACTTCTTCATACAGTGTCTGATTTATGCAAACCAAGTGTCTATCTTGACTAGAATACCGAGACGGACGCAATAGCGCGGTCCGTTTAACTTAATTCTGAATATTTAATTAAGTTTTCCATAAATTCATTGTTAATAGTGTATTTCACACTAATTATTCTTTAATTCATCATCTTTAGTGTCGTTAAAATTCTGGGGTGTTACAATCTCCCCTACTCAAAGGATTTCGACCCGAAATCTCTAAGTCAAAAAGAACGTATATCCTAAAATCCAACAGTCATACATCCATCTAGCAATCACAGGCATTCATTGTCCTTAAGGAATTTCTAATGCTTTTATGAACATACGTAATAGTGTGTGTATATGTTCGTAAACTAATGCGAAAGATCAGAAGGCCTACTGATTCTATTGACCTCCTTAATGCAATGTATGTTTTTGCCATGCAACCAAAATGTATGCAAATAATCCTAATCCATGTAAGTTCTATATGTGTGCACAATCATCCATCCAAATGCAACATCAATGCAACGATACACCCATTTTCATCCATAAAATTTAAAATGTACACACATCAATATGCAAAATGTAAGTGATTGAGCCGATCTAGTGCCCAATGTGTGTGTATATGCATCCGCGAGCAATCACTAGCAACCACTTGCATCCATCAAACATAACATGTCTCAAACACATGTTTACATTAATTAGTTTTCTACCTAAAGACTCGATCTATAAATGATTTTCAAACGATAGATACAAGTATTAATTCGAAGCTTGGAAAAGAAGTTAAGAACATATTCTCGAAAAGGAAAGGACGTGAAGCACGAATCTTGTCGTTAGCGTCCCAAGTAGCGTCCTCGCGGCCCTTTCCCTATTGCACTCTTACTAGCTTCACTTCTTTGTTGCACAATTTCTTAACCTCTGATCCAAGTATGCAAGTCTAAACTCGTCCTATCATTTCTTCCGTCTATACTTCCACTTCCTCTCGCAAGTTTGGCTTCACTACCTCGAACTCTATTCATTTTATCGCCGCTTGGATGAATAGTCATCTTAGAATGATGGGCTTCCTCAAGGACTGTCTTCAATAGGTTTCCCATCCCGATATGACTCACCTATCAAACCACTTCTCAAGTAGCTCCCCTATTTGCTTATCAAGTTCCCTCTTTTCTTTTAGGAGTCACATGTTGCAAATCAGTGATAGATATATTAAGAGGTTCTAGGAGACTAAGCATGACAGGCCCTTTTGGGGTCATAAGAAATCTCGAGAGTTTTTCTATGGCAAGTCAGAAGTCTAAGGGCCCTCCTCTCACAATCTAGAATGGCTCCATATATGGTTAACCCATCCATCCTAGAATCAAATCGTATCTTATGAAATCAAGAACATATGTGTCGTAACCAAACTCCACGCCTAACACAAAGATTCTTAATCCGCGACAAATCCTCGATAAATGAGTCGTACCTCAAATGGGTTTGAGACACTAACGGGATCCAAAACCATACTAGTATCTAGGTGTGGAGACTCAACTAAAAGATCAGATACAAAAGAATGCGAAGCGCTAGAAAAAGAATCCTAATAGGATGATCAGAAATAGAATTCAATCCTTCAATGGAAACTTTCCTACCCCTATCCAATCCACCAGCTATGAGAACATTAGCTTGCCCTCTAGAAGTTCCTGCCTTCTAGCCTTATCCTTGTCTCTTGGGGCATTCCTTAATAAGGTGTCCCACCTTACCAAAGTGGTAACAAAGCCTTTCCTCTTTCTACAAACTTTTTCAGATGACCCACCGTTTCGAAATTATGGTATTTCCTCTTTTCTTCTTTGGGTTGTGCTCCTTAGCTCCAACTCCCTTATTCTCCTTTTTACCATCCTTATACAACATGCTAACAAGTCTCTTGAAAGTGGCCTCCACCACACGAAAATCCTTACGAGGCTTGAGAGAAAATAAAACGCAGGTGAAACCACTGCGGCTAAAGATGGTGGTTGGGCACTTCTTTGCCCTTCACCATGTATCGTAGTTTTAACATGCCTACGGAACCATGCCGAAATAGGGATACCCTTTCAAGAGGAAACGGTTCCATGACCAAAAAGGAAAAGAAATCAAGCAGAGAATCGAGAAGATATTTATGGCTTTGGGAAATATGCTTTTCAAAAGCAGAATTTTTATTTTAAAATACTTTGTTTTTGAGACCTTTTTGAAAACCATTTTCAAAATGCTTTATTTGATCTTACCAAATGTGGCACCCCACGTCCATTAATGTCACTCAATAAGGGAATGCATTAAGTTTTGTGAAGCATTATAGGTAAATAAGAACATAATTGCACAAAACAGACATGTAAAATAGCAGCGGTATTAAAAACTTTATTTAAATCAAAACATCATGGTCCCAAATACTGAGTTTACATCATAAGTAACTAATTACATTAATAATCTGTCTTGCCAAAAATATCATAGTACCAAAGCATAAAACCATATTTCCCTTGCAAAGCCATAAGTGAGTTGACAAGAAGTCAAAGCAGTACATCTATATCCAAAATCCAAGCTAAGATGAAAGAATCAAAATCAACTCTAAGCACTTCCACCCTGAGAACTTGGGGGGAGGGGGGATTGTAACGATACGGATTTCACCCTGACCTAATTGATCGCTAGATCGACCAAGACCGTACAAATCACTCATATGTTAACTTTGGGAATACAACACATCAGAACAGATAACAGTAGACTTTTATAAACATCGTAATAATGTTACATCAGAGTACATAATATAAGAGTACATTGGATAAATAATACAACGGAAGATTAAATTACAACAAAACTAATACAATGCAGCGGAACAAATAAACTGGTACATCAGAAGTCTATCAATGCTTTGGACACAGCTTTAAGCTTCGATACAGAATCCTGCTCAATATATCTGCAAAATAAGCTACTCGACTGCCCGTGTGGAAAAGAGGGCACCCGAGTTTGCAAAGTGAAACAAACTATGAGTCAGTCATGGGACTGGTATGAGAAATCTTACTTAACTTATCTAATAAGAAGGCTAATCAGAGGACCACGCCGCTAACGCGGAACGGGTTTACTCCATTGGATTGCCAGTGCATGAAATAAAGTAAATCGTTAAACAACGCAATGCTTTTTAGAAAAATGAAACCATTATAAGACACAGGTCCCATCACACAATGCAACGCAAGCCGGAGGATAGAGTTTTACCTTATAATGGTCAAAAATGCTTGATACGATAAAACGGATTTGATATTATTATTAGTGTATATATGTTTCAAAAACATTTCAATCATAATGTATTAATCATAGACGGCATAGCTACCATATACTATGTCGCTGTACTAGTTCTACAATCAAAGCCGCATGATGCCGTATTGGAAATTGGGTTTCCATCAAGAGTCAAGTCTAGGAACGATCTCCTTACCGATTTGAGAAACTCTAGCAATGTCTCAGGATTCGGACGCTGGCGAACCCTTGGATACAGCAGGGCCGGTCCACAAATACTTTAGTGGATTGACAATTCCTGACACATGCTTCCTGAAACACCCCACCTCCATTAGAGTCACTCTCAAAGGGAATGCCCTAATTTTGGTGGAGGTTTATAAGTATAAGTCACAGATATACAAGACAGATATAAGAACACATATTTTTAAACAGCGGAAAAACAACAACTTTTATTTCATGAAGAAAATACGTGTTTCAACAACATGCCATACTTGTCTTACAATACTTCAAAGAAAAACATAACATCTTCATACTGTCTTGATTACATCATTTAAAGAAGCATAAAGAAAACATAAATAAACTGCAAAAGCCCCATAGTTGTTGTCCAAAGCCATAGTCCAAAACAAAAAGATCCAAGCAATACATTCTTTCTCTTCAAGCTGGATATGAAGGCTGGTCAAGCTGCGGTATTCCCTCCCTGTGGATCTGGGGGGGGGGGAACGGAAGAAAAGAAGACGAAAGAAAGGTAGAGTCAGACATAAAGCCTGAGTAAGTCTAGGACTATTCAGTCTATGAATAAAGAACTGGGTATGATAAGTATAAACTAGAAATGGGAAAGTACTATAAACTTGGTTAAGTTGTCTAGGGACGAATATACTATCGTACCCCATATCAATCTCTGAACCCATATAAACTAGTTTCCAACTGGCACCCCATAATCTGGGTGAAGTGATCCATTTCATGATGATCGGCTCCTACTCGCATAGTTACATGTGTCCTACGGCCCCCGATGTTGTAGTTACCTGTGCTGGTCCCACCATGGGGTGTATCAAGTCCCATGGTGGCGGCCCGACACAATCCTAGAATGCACAGGTATGCTACTGGTGCCCAGTGCCTTATTTTTCTGCGCCGGAGTGTGTGCACGCCCGCACCCCGTTAGAACCTACACTGCTGCACCACCGCCGTCGATTTGACCTCTTACAATCAGCCCAGTAATCGTGCCCCACCCTGCCTAGTTTTCAGGGTATCATGATACCTTATAGGGTTACTGCTGAAAAGGGTCCCCCGCTACTAGGTTTTCTATTTCTAGCCAACATGCTAAGTTGGTTAAGTGTTTTATAAACCTAACCCCCAATCAGTCTGTTTAGTTTAGCATGTTCCATTCTGATTAAGTATTAATATAATTTACTTAATCCTATCAATCCTGACTCAGCCTTAATTGTCTTATTAAAGCCTTGACCTCTCACATTAGACAGGTATTGTTGTGGCTGCCTGTTGCCGGTTGGGTCCGGGCAGTCTTACGCCACAACTCAGTCTAACCTCGGGTCCTTATTGGGCTCCATGTTTAACCACCCACATTGGATAGGTATTGTTGTGACTACTGGACAGCCGGGCGGTTCCGGGCAGGTTTACATCACAACTCAATCCAACCTCGGGTTAAACATATCGTATTTTCTACATTTACATATTTTGTCTTTCTTCTTTACTTTCTTATATGTAAATATTTGCGGCCCATTAAAAATCAATGGTGTAAAGGTTACACCAATCATGGGCCCAACCCATTCTTGAATTTGGGCCCCTTTACTTTATCTTTTCATTTATTAATAAATTTAACCCAACGTTATTTTCCCCCGTTTAATACGTCCGTTTATTATATATATGTTGGGCTTAGCCTTTTTAAGCCCAACTTAGCCATGCGAAAGAGGGGAGGCTTAAAGCGTGATTACATACACAAAAAGGGGAATGTGAACGCATGAACTTGCAACATAACGTTGGAACTACAAAATAGAAACTGGTGTACTTGCATAGTAGTAACATATACTTTGGTCATAAAGCATAAGTGACATGAATCAAACCATGTGAACTTGTAGTTAAGTTAAGAATATCACTATTGACACATAGGCTTAACTACAACATAAACCTATATTTTATTTAGGCATAATGTCAAACATAAGCAAATCATGTTTATAAGATTACTACATGTTTACAAAGGTGTTTACTTTTGTGACTAATACAAAAGTATAATTCAACTAGAATTAATCCAACTTAATCATGATTTTAAATCTATTCACATAACCATGGCACACATATACTTATGGCATAAATATTTCTAACATGAAATCATGATTTTTACTTTAGTCATGCAAACTTGCAAATGGGATTTTGAATCTAATCTAGCTATGTACCACATGTGTCATCATATAATTCTTGTTAACAATATAGACCTAACATGTTTTTCAATTATGCAAAATATCAATCATAGCCTAGTCATATTCATAAGTTCGCAAAGAGGTTTTCTAGTACCAAAGTATGGCTTAATACATAGATCATGATGCCAAATTTTTAACATAATTTCATACGAATTATAATAACCCAAATTTGTTCCAATTACACACAAAATGATTTTTGTACAAAAGTACACATTATGATGGCATAGTAGCAAAACCACAAACTTGCATGAATTTCAATTAAAGAACTACATACATGTAGCTTCAACAGGAATTACAAACTTTGCGAATATCCAAACGTATACTTGCATAAAACTACCGCAAACATGTAGTTTTTATAATGAATAACATATTTTGCGAATATCCAATTGTTATACAATATTCCAAATCGATAAGAATCATAGTAACGCACAAATATGAATTACTTATCACCACAAATCAAGTATACAAATCAACACAGTTATTTATTTATACCGGAATAATACTCTACTTACAATCGTGTGGCGAATTCTCCAATTGGGGATGCGACTCCTTTGACGTAGGCGTTGATTTGATTTGTTTAAGTTGCTTTATGCTTTAGAATTTGCCTCCTAATCGTCTCTCAAATTGGCGGCTACTCCTAGTCGTTCCTCAGCAGCATGATGGCCTCGTTCTTATTTTTGAATGAATAGATTAGGTAGAGTCTAGGGTCATTTTTATAGAGTTTATGAACTGATTAGGACCATCGATGTTGCTTGGATTGATCGTAGCCATTCATTCGAAAGAGAGACCAATTAGAGCCTGCCACCTAGCCCTAATGACAAAGCAAGCTTCTGAAAATCGACCAAACAAAGACCTGGCCAGCCAGGACTTGACCAGACCTGACCAGCAGGTCATTTTTGACCTGGGCGCACTTGGCAGGTGCGCCAGGTCAAAAATGTACTGGCGCACTTCCCAAGTGCGCCAGTGCATTTTTGTTCTGGCGCACTTCCCAAGTGCGCCAGTGCATTCTGACCTGTTTTCCGGTTTTTCGCCCAACTTCGTTCGTCCATAACTTCTTCATACGATATCCGTTTTACGCAAACTCAGACTCTATCTCAAGCAGAATTACGAGACGAACGCAATGGCGTATCCCGTTTCCCTTAATTCTTTGATTTAAAATTATTTATTGTTTAATTTATGAATTTCACAGTTATAAAATACATGGGGTGTTACATTCTCCCCCACTTAAAAGGATTTCGTCCCCGAAATCTTCAAGTTCAGGAAGAATGTACATCTTAACGTCCAAACATCCATCTACTCATCCATCAAACACGAGCATCCATTGTCCTTAAAAGACTTCTAATGCTTCATGATCATATGCGAAGTGTGTGTGTACATGTAATTATCTAATGCAAAATCAGGCGGTCTACTGATTCAGTTGACCTCCTTAATGCGAATTATGTAAGTGCTATGAATCCATTATGAATGCAAATCCCCCTATTCATGATTCTACATGAGTGCACAATCATTCATACACATGCAACATCCATATGACAACACATTAAAGTTCAACCATATACGAATGCAAACATATATGCATATGCAATATGAAGTGACTGAGCCGATCTAAAACCTAGATTGTGTGTGTATATGCAACCACGAGCAACCACTAGCAATCACTTGCAACCACTTGCAACCATCATCCATAACATGTTTCAATTACATGTTTTCATTCAAAGAGTTTCTACCTAAAAGATAGGGTCGAGGAGATATACCTAAAAAAAGATAGATAAAAGCGCAACTTAAGGAAAAAGAAAGATCAAGGATGTACCCTCGAAAAGAAAAGGGTAGGCAGTGCGTATTCTAGCTTCAGTTTCCCAAGTCGCGTCTCCCTCGGCGTCGCTCCACTGAACTTTGACGAGTTTGACTTCGCGGTTGCGTAGCTTTTTCACTTCCGTTCCTAATATGCGGGTTGGAACTTTCCTTATGGTTGCTTCGCGTTCCACCTCTGCTTCTTCTAGGATATTTGGCTCTACCACTTCAGCAGACTCATGTAGACATTTTCGGAGATGTGAAACGTGAAAAACGTTGTGAACTCCGGCCAGTTTCTCGGGTAGCTCTAATCTATAGGCCATTTTCCCAATTTTCTCGATGATAGGGAATGGCCCTACGAACCTTGGCGCTAGCTTTCCTGTGGTTCCAAAACGAACAACGTTCCTTAGCGGAGATACCTAAAGAAAAACTCTGTCCCCAACCTCAAATTCAAGGTCGGTTCTCCTCTTGTCGGCGTAGGACTTTTGTCTGTCTTGGGCCGTCTTCATCCTTCTTCGTATTAAGTCTACTTTCTCTGAAGTCTCTCGGATCATATCTGGTCCAAGTATGAGCTTATCAGTAGACTCCCACCAGCAAG
This sequence comes from Allium sativum, assembly GCA_030737875.1. Taxonomy (NCBI): domain Eukaryota; kingdom Viridiplantae; phylum Streptophyta; class Magnoliopsida; order Asparagales; family Amaryllidaceae; genus Allium; species Allium sativum. The sequence continues at coordinate 887,808,577 of CM060916.1, read as the reverse complement.
TGGGCGATCGGCACGGTCTTCCATATAAAGCTTCGAAGGGCGCCATTCCGATGGTTGCTTGATAACTGTTGTTGTAGGCAAATTCCACCAAAGGAAGGTGGTCTTCCCATGTCCCTCCGAAGTCAAGGATGCACAGTCTTAAAAGGTCCTCCAAAACTCTGTTCACTCTTTCTGTTTGGCCGTCGGTTTGGGGATGATAGGCTGTGCTCAAGCATAATTGCATTCCTACTGCTTCTTGCAGACTCCGCCAAAACTCACTGGTGAAGATAGGGTCTCTGTCACTAACAATGCTGGATGGTATTCCATGGAGTCGAACGATTTCCTTGAGGTAAAGAGATGCTAGGGATGAGGCAGTTCTTTTACTTTTGACAGGTAAAAAGTGGGCGCTTTTAGTAAGCCTATCCACTATTACCCAAATGCTAGTGTTGCCTCTCCTAGACCTAGGCAGCCCATCGATGAAATCCATAGAGATGCTATCCCACTTCCACTGCGGGACCTCCAGAGGATGTAGCAGTCCGCCAGGCTTTTTCTGTTCCGCCTTAACCTGTTGGCACACCATACACTTAGAAACGAATTCTGCCACGTCCTTTTTCATGCCGTTCCAGAAGAAGGTCCTTTTTATATCTTTGTACATTTTATCTCCGCCTGGGTGTATCGTCATCTTGGAGTGATGTGCTTCCTCGAGAACCTTCTTTACTAAATCTTTTGTCTATGGGACGCATAGTCTTCCGTCTCGCCTTAGCAAACCCTTATCGTCGATGGAGTATCTGCTGAGGTGACTTGAAGTCTCGCCCCTAATTAGCCTATCAATTATTTCCATAAGCTAAGGGTCTTCGCGTTGTGCTGTCCCTACTGAATCCACTAAAGTCGGGCGCACTTCGAGAGATGCTAGCAAGCCTGGTACAAAATCGGAGGAAGGCCTAAAGTCGAAGCTGGCTATAAACTCTAGGCTTTGTCTTTCAACAAACAGCGGGCTTAGGGTCAATTTCTTTCGGCTCAACGCGTCTGCTACTACGTTGCCTTTGCCCGGAGTGTAGGAGATTTCAAAATCGTACGAGGCAAGAAACTCCATCCATCTCTGTTGCCTCAAGTTAAGATCTTTCTGCGAGAAAAGATATTTCAACGATTTATGGTCAGTGTAAAGTTCGAACTTCTCACCTAGGAGATAGTGTCGCCAAGACTTGAGTGCAAAGACGATGGCGGCTAACTCAAGATCGTGGGTTGGGTAGTTCCTTTCGTGCACTTTCAACTGCCTCCCGCCATAAGCTACTACCCTTCCTTCTTGCATTAAAACGGCGCCTAGTCCTGTCCCACATGCATCTGTATAAACAGTGAACATCTTGCTCCCATCTGGCAGCATCAAAACTGGGGCTGTTGTAAGAGCCCTTTTCAGTCGTTGGAAAGCAAACTCGCAATCCAAGTCCCAATTGAACACTAGATTCTTCTTGGTCAATTTCGTGAGCGGGGCTGAGATTTTCGCAAAATCCCTTATGAACTTTCGATAGAAACCTGCTAGTCCTAGAAAACTTCGGACCTCAGTTGCATTCCTTGGTGTCTTCCAATCCTGTACCGCCACTACCTTAGCAGGGTCCACTGCTAACCCTTGTTTGGATACTATGTGCCCAAGGAACCTCACTTCTTCTCTCCAAAAGTGGCATTTGGAGAATTTGGCTTTTAGCTGATGGACTCGCAGAGTTTCCATGATTGCCCTTAAGTGTTGAGCATGTTCCTCTTCACTCTTTGAGAAGATAAGGATATCGTCTACGAAGACCACTACGAACTTATTGAGGAAATCTCTGAATACCCTACTCATCAGGTCCACAAAGTAAGCAGGTGCATTTGTCAAGCCGAAAGGCATGACAAGCCATTCAAAGAAGCCGTCTGGGGTTCTGAATGTCGTTTTATCGATGCTATCTTCAGCCACCCTTAGCTGATGAAAACCGGTTGCTAAATCGAGCTGGGAGAAAACAGACGCTCCTACAAGCTGGTCAAACAAATCGTCAATTCTAGGGAGAGGGTGCCTATTCTTTTTCGTTAGCTTGTTGAGCTCCTTATAGTCAACACATAGACGGAGTGAACCATCCGCCTTTGTAGCGAACACCACTGGAGCGCCCCATTCTGAAATGCTCCTCCTAATGAACCCCTTTTCTAGAAGCTCTTTAATCTGTTTACTGAGCTCTTTCCTCTCCCGTGGAGCCATGTGTCTAACGGGAAACGCAACGGGCTTTGCATTATCTACAAGATATATGCGGAAGTCTATTTCCCGCTTCGGAGGCAAGCCCTTCACCTCTTCGAAGACATCCGGATATTCCCGGACCACTCTAACTGATTGCAAACTTTCAACAGAGGCATCTAGCGATTCAAGATAACTAAGCATAACCGCATACGAGGGATTACAAGAAATTTCCAAAGTGTTACCGAGCTGGGTCAGGAGCCTAACAACCCTTTTCTCAAAATCAAGGATGGCCCCATTACTGGATAGCCAATCAATGCCCAAAATCAAACCATATCCCGAAAAGCCCAAAACAAAGGCACTACATTTAAACTCTATGCTTAGAATAGAAGTTTTCAATCCCACACAGATCATAGACAAATGAGCTGGGCCCCCAATTGGGTTTGAAACAATTAAGGGGTCCTCTACCATACTAGTTTTTAGGTGCAGAGATTTTAACTAAAGCAGACGAGATAAAGGAGTGTGACGCGCCGGAATCAAATAAGGGGTCCTCTACCATACACTTTGGGCAGTCCTTAGCCATACACTTTCTACAGAAGTATTTATACCTCGTTTCTTTGGGCAGTCCTTAGCCATGTGGCCTGTCTCACCGCAAGAAAAGCACCCACCATTCATCTTGGCCTTCTTTTTCCGGCAATCTTTCACTAAGTGCCCCACTTTGCCACAGAATTTACACTTCCTCTTCTCTCGGGACTTGTTGTCTTTCCCGCCCTTCTCAAAGTCTGTCTTCTCAGGGCAGTCTTTGCTGATGTGTCTAGTCTCCCCACAATGAAAACATTCTCCTTGCTTTCTTTTCCTCTTTCTACAATCCTTGGCTATGTGCCCTTCCGTACCACAAAAATTGCATTTCCTTTTTTCCCGTTTCTTGTTATTACTGCTACAATCCTTTCTTGTTTGACTATTATTCGTCTTCCTACTCTGGGACTCTCCCGCTTGCCGGTTCATGTGGAGGAGGAGGAGTGAAAGCGTCAGCAGCTGGGGAGTAAGGTCTCCAGACATGCTGAAACAGAAAAAGGGTAGATTCAAAACGAAGGATAAGAGATAGTACCTATGGCTTTGGGGTACTTTGCCTTTTTAAAATAAAATAATATTTTATCTTTTAAAAATGCTTCTTTAAATTTCCTTTTTTGAAAATAATTTTTCAAAACTTTTTATCTTATCTGGTAAACCTATGCTCTGATACCAAGTGAAACACCCCACCTCCATTAGAGTCACTCTCAAAGGGAATGCCCTAATTTTGGTGGAGGTTTATAAGTATAAGTCACAGATATACAAGACAGATATAAGAACACATATTTTTAAACAGCGGAAAAACAACAACTTTTATTTCATAAAGAAAATACGTGTTTCAACAACATGCCATACTTGTCTTACAATACTTCAAAGAAAAACATAACATCTTCATACTGTCTTGATTACATCATTTAAAGAAGCATAAAGAAAACATAAATAAACTGCAAAAGCCCCATAGTTGTTGTCCAAAGCCATAGTCCAAAACAAAAAGATCCAAGCAATACATTCTTTCTCTTCAAGCTGGATATGAAGGCTGGTCAAGCTGCGGTATTCCCTCCCTGTGGACCTGGGGGGGGGAACGGAAGAAAAGAAGACGAAAGAAAGGTAGAGTCAGACATAAAGCCTGAGTAAGTCTAGGACTATTCAGTCTATGAATAAAGAACTGGGTATGATAAGTATAAACTAGAAATGGGAAAGTACTATAAACTTGGTTAAGTTGTCTAGGGACGAATATACTATCGTACCCCATATCAATCTCTGAACCCATATAAACTAGTTTCCAACTGGCACCCCATAATCTGGGTGAAGTGATCCATTTCATGATGATCGGCTCCTACTCGCATAGTTACATGTGTCCTACGGCCCCCGATGTTGTAGTTACCTGTGCTGGTCCCACCATGGGGTGTATCAAGTCCCATGGTGGCGGCCCGACACAATCCTAGAATGCACAGGTATGCTACTGGTGCCCAGTGCCTTATTTTTCTGCGCCGGAGTGTGTGCACGCCCGCACCCCGTTAGAACCTACACTGCTGCACCACCGCCGTCGATTTGACCTCTTACAATCAGCCCAGTAATCGTGCCCCACCCTGCCTAGTTTTCAGGGTATCATGATACCTTATAGGGTTACTGCTGAAAAGGGTCCCCCGCTACTAGGTTTTCTATTTCTAGCCAACATGCTAAGTTGGTTAAGTGTTTTATAAACCTAACCCCCAATCAGTCTGTTTAGTTTTGCATGTTCCATTCTGATTAAGTATTAATATAATTTACTTAATCCTATCAATCCTGACTCAGCCTTAATTGTCTTATTAAAGCCTTGACCTCTCACATTAGACAGGTATTGTTGTGGCTGCCTGTTGCCGGTTGGGTCCGGGCAGTCTTACGCCACAACTCAGTCTAACCTCGGGTCCTTATTGGGCTCCATGTTTAACCACCCACATTGGATAGGTATTGTTGTGACTACTGGACAGCCGGGCGGTTCCGGGCAGGTTTACATCACAACTCAATCCAACCTCGGGTTAAACATATCGTATTTTCTACATTTACATATTTTGTCTTTCTTCTTTACTTTCTTATATGTAAATATTTGCGGTCCATTAAAAATCAATGGTGTAAAGGTTACACCAATCATGGGCCCAACCCATTCTTGAATTTGGGCCCCTTTACTTTATCTTTTCATTTATTAATAAATTTAACCCAACGTTATTTTCCCCCGTTTAATACGTCCGTTTATTATATATATGTTGGGCTTAGCCTTTTTAAGCCCAACTTAGCCATGCGAAAGAGGGGAGGCTTAAAGCGTGATTACATACACAAAAAGGGGAATGTGAACGCATGAACTTGCAACATAACGTTGGAACTACAAAATAGAAACTGGTGTACTTGCATAGTAGTAACATATACTTTGGTCATAAAGCATAAGTGACATGAATCAAACCATGTGAACTTGTAGTTAAGTTAAGAATATCACTATTGACACATAGGCTTAACTACAACATAAACCTATATTTTATTTAGGCATAATGTCAAACATAAGCAAATCATGTTTATAAGATTACTACATGTTTACAAAGGTGTTTACTTTTGTGACTAATACAAAAGTATAATTCAACTAGAATTAATCCAACTTAATCATGATTTTAAATCTATTCACATAACCATGGCACACATATACTTATGGCATAAATATTTCTAACATGAAATCATGATTTTTACTTTAGTCATGCAAACTTGCAAATGGGATTTTGAATCTAACCTAGCTATGTACCACATGTGTCATCATATAATTCTTGTTAACAATATAGACCTAACATGTTTTTCAATTATGCAAAATATCAATCATAGCCTAGTCATATTCATAAGTTCGCAAAGAGGTTTTCTAGTACCAAAGTATGGCTTAATACATAGATCATGATGCCAAATTTTTAACATAATTTCATACGAATTATAATAACCCAAATTTGTTCCAATTACACACAAAATGATTTTTGTACAAAAGTACACATTATGATGGCATAGTAGCAAAACCACAAACTTGCATGAATTTCAATTAAAGAACTACATACATGTAGCTTCAACATGAATTACAAACTTCGCGAATATCCAAACGTATACTTGCATAAAACTACCGCAAACATGTAGTTTTTATAATGAATAACATATTTTGCGAATATCCAATTGTTATACAATATTCCAAATCGATAAGAATCATAGTAACGCACAAATATGAATTACTTATCACCACAAATCAAGTATACAAATCAACACAGTTATTTATTTATACCGGAATAATACTCTACTTACAATCGTGTGGCGAATTCTCCAATTGGAGATGCGACTCCTTTGACGTAGGCGTTGATTTGATTTGTTTAAGTTGCTTTATGCTTTAGAATTTGCCTCCTAATCGTCTCTCAAATTGGCGGCTACTCCTAGTCGTTCCTCAGCAGCATGATGGCCTCGTTCTTATTTTTGAATGAATAGATTAGGTAGAGTCTAGGGTCATTTTTATAGAGTTTATGAACTGATTAGGACCATCGATGTTGCTTGGATTGATCGTAGCCATTCATTCGAAAGAGAGACCAATTAGAGCCTGCCACCTAGCCCTAATGACAAAGCAAGCTTCTGAAAATCGACCAAACACAGGCCTGGCCAGCCAGGACTTGACCAGACCTGACCAGCAGGTCATTTTTGACCTGGGCGCACTTGGCAGGTGCGCCAGGTCAAAAATGTACTGGCGCACTTCCCAAGTGCGCCAGTGCATTTTTGTTCTGGCGCACTTCCCAAGTGCGCCAGTGCATTTTGACCCGTTTTCCGGTTTTTCGCCCAACTTCGTTCGTCCATAACTTCTTCATACGATATCCGTTTTACGCAAACTCAGACTCTATCTCAAGCAGAATTCCTAGACGAACGCAATGGCGTATCCCGTTTCCCTTAATTCTTTGATTTAAAATTATTTATTGTTTAATTTATGAATTTCATAGTTATAAAATACATGGGGTGTTACACTTCCCGATCCTATTGGACCTATAAATTGGCCATTGGCGACCAATAAAAATATCCGAGGTGCCTCATTCCATCAACCACATAAGAAAAATGCCCGGCCTTGTAAAAACCCAAACACCACTTCTAGCTAGAAATAAACGTGTGCACTCCCTGCGTTTCCTTGTCCCTTTTTTGACTGTACCGGGGTGTGAGGCTCGCGAGGTAACGTAATACACAAAGCAATCTCTAAATAGGCTATGCTTTGATCATCGACCACAAGGCTCTACTTTTCAACAAAAGCCTTGATCAATTGCATCTTGGCATGCCACATTGACAGTCCATACCATGCGATCGATAATTACCAAATATAACCTCTGAGCTCGTGCGTCTCAGAGAAGGGTGTTAAGCAAGAGAATAAATTCTCCGCCACCACAGATATATATTAAATAGAAACCAATTTAATTACATGGAATGAAATTCAAGGTCGGACACACATCCATTTACAAGTCCGTTTTGGGTCTGAACGAATCCGGAGTCACCTAGGTGCTCGCATATCCGGACGATCAACAAGTACGTCCGGACAAACTACTACTTTTAACCCTTTACTGGGAGCGACCCAATGCCAGGCATCAGTAGTCGTCAATTCGATGTGAAGATCGCCGGTCTTCATCCACCATCTTTAATGTCTTCGACTTTTAATCGTCGTAGTAATTATTCAGAATGGGTTAAACCCGGTCTTTTCGAATAACTCGCTATTTTTTGTAATTAAAAATCAAGTGTTGTAAAGACACATCCAACGCCGCATTCCAATTCAGAATTTTCTTTTAAATAAATATTCATGTTATTAGGAAAAGGTCCCTATCAATTTTATCAAAGAAATTCTTTTAAATTTATTCTTAAATCTTATTTTCAAAGATTTATTAAAATTCCAATTCAGTTTTAATATCAGAAATCATTACTTTACGATTATTCCAATTTAAGACATAAATCTTATCTTTAACTGGGTTAAAGAATCAATGTTATTTAAAAACATTGTTCACGATAAACCCAAAATCATATTCCAAAATATGGAATTTCAACAGAAATCAAAGCAATATATAATCGATATAGATTTCCATATCAGACTAATAATATAAATGAAATAACGGCAAAGCCTTTTAAATTCCATATATAGTAACAGTCTTCTTTTACAGAAGCCTATCTCGATTATTATCAAATCGAATTTCCACTTAATTCCAATTTAATATATTAAATTAGAAAACTTGACTTTGGAAAATTTCTTTTTAAATCTTTAATAAAAAGATTTATAAATTCTAATCATATTTTCACTGTTAATTGGGTTAAAAACAAATGTCGTTTAAAAACATAGTTCACGGTAAACCCAATTCACATATCAATTTATTCTAATTACTACATATAATTTGAAACTCCAATAGTCTTAATTAAAAGATTTATTCTTTCATACGGGGTTTAAGAACAATGTTATTTAAGACACCATCTACGACAACCCAAAATCTAATTCTTTTATTTGATTCCAATTAAATATCAATTAATTGGAAGACTTCATTAAATCATAATTTAAAGGATAAAATATAAAATATTCTTTATATTACAATATTCTTTTAATTTAAAATATTCTTTATTTAAAAGAAATCCTGAATCGGAATGCGACTCAATCATTTACCTTATAACTTCGGTTATTTGGATTTCATACATCGCATGTATATGAAAACAAATGATAGATAATCATCAAACCATCCATTCAACATCTAGAGTGAAGTTCACAACTGTGTGAGCATTAAAATAAAATAATAACGCTCATCGCAGCCTGTCAATCTATCGATTGACATACAAGTAAATATTGGGACTAGTGTATATCAATTATCATCCCAATACCCGTGTGGGGTTTTCAGCCAACAACGGTTCATATAAATAAATAATTGGTTAATGAATTTAACCAATTCTAATACTGCTAACATGTTGATGACGATGAACAAAACATGATATTTTATTCCTAATGCCAAATAAAATGTATTTGACTCGTATAATTTCCTTATACATTTCTAATATATAATAGAATGTAATTTATTTACATGTCATTATTGCTAATGACCAATGAAAAGATAATTTTCATTTTTCTTTATTTGTATGCAAATTTCTTTTTTTAATTTTAACAAATAAAAGAGATAATTTTATTTGTTTATATTTCCAATGTATAACTTAACACATAAAATGTTTTATTCTAAATGGCATACAAACTTTAATGTATACATTGACACATTAAAATGTCACCTTTACTTACATACAAATTCTGATGTGTGTTGTGTCAATGCAAATGTTTCTATATTTCACTTATAAATTCGAATGTACGTTTTGCAAATAAATATTATTCTTATATTTTCAAAATAAATTCTATTTCAACAAAATGTATAAAAAGTTCCATTTTACTGACAATTCTATTTCATCAAAATGGATATTTCTATGGTAACACAAACCTATTTCACAAAAATGCTATTTGTGTTTAACTCTTTCATTTAACAAAAATGTTTTAATTCAAATCCAATTAACAAAAATGTAATTTTTGTTTTCAACCATCATATTTAACCAAATGTAACTTTTGTTTCAACTATTATATTTTTGACAAAAGTAATTATTTTTGATAGAAATAATTATTTTGGTTCAACTAAGCTATTTGTCCAAAAATGTGTATTTTGGTTCAACTAGTCTTATCTTGACAAAAGTATATATTTTGACAAGAATATATGGTTTGCTTTAACTAATCTATTTTGACAAAAATGAATATTTTGTCTCATTCCTTTAAAATGACAAAAGTGAATATATTTGTCTTAATCTATTAAAATGACAAATTTGAATAATTTTGTCTCATCCTATTTAAATGATAAAAATGTATCTTTTTGTTTAATCATTTTTAATGAACTAAAAATGTCTCATTCTTGTTTAACCAAAAATGCATCTTTTGTATTGCAACAAAAGGACAAATAAAACTTATCTTTCTATTTACTCTTTTTATTGAAGCTAAGATGACACTATTTTTTTTTTTAATTCTAATCTTTTTATTATAATCTATGACATTTTCTCTAATTTAAAAGTGAAATGGTACCTTTATTCCTATACTTTTATTTACATCTGAAATGTAATAAAAGTGTAACTTCTTAAGCTATGCTTTTATTTGCATCTAAAATGCAAATAAAAACATAACTTTTAGTTCATTTTTTATTTGCATAAAGAATGCAAATAAAAAAATGCAACTTTTAATTCAAGTTTTAATTGCAACTAAATTTGCAAATAAAAATGCAACTTCTAATTTCGTGTTTTATTTGCATCAAAGAATGCAAATAAAATGCAATTTTTAATTCATGTTTTATTTGCATCAAAGAATGCAAATAAAAATACAATTTTTAATTCAAGGTTTTATTTGCATCAAAGAAGGTAAAAATAAAAATTCAACTTTTAATACGATGGTTTATTTGCATCTAAATTTGCAAATAAAGATGTAATTTTTTTCCCTATGATGTTTATTAACTTTTAATGCAAACAAAAATGATGATTTTATTTGCTAAAATTTCAACGCAAACACAAATGATAATTTTGTGTGTAAAATTTCAATGCAAACACAAATGATAATTTGTGTGTAAAATTTTAATGCAAACATAAATGGTAATTTGTGTGTAAACTTTTAATGCAAACACAAATGGTAATTTGTGTGTAAACTTTTAATGCAAACACAAATGGTAATTTGTGTGTAAACTTTTAATTTCATGTTTACATGTTTTGGCAAAAATGACTATTTTTATTTCATATACAATCACAACAAAATGATACTTTTAAATCCTCTATTTTTATTGCATATAAAATGAAAATAGAGATGTAATTTTAAAATCTATTCTTTTCATTACAAGTAAAGTGACAATAAAAATATTATTTTTAAATCTATCCTTTTTATTGTAATTAAATTGAAAAAATAAAATGTTACTTCAAATCCATTCTTTTATTTGTATATAAAGTGAAAATAAAATGTTATCTTTTTAATCTACACTTTTATTGTAATCAATTTGACAATCCATGCTCTTGATGTAACAAAAAGAATAACCTTTTTATTATAAAATCAAATATTGACATTCCATGTTCTTAATGTAATGAAAAGATTAACTTTTTATTATAAAACAGAATATGTCACTTAACATGTTCTTAATGTAAATAAAAGAATCTCTTTTTATTTCAAAACCAAATATGTCATGTTTGGTGTTCCCACATAAAATAAGAGATGATTTTTAATGTGAAAACAAGTTTGACAAACTTATGTTCTTACGTGACAATAAAAGATATGATTTTTATCCCAAATCAAAGTTTTTCAATTTCATGTTCCTACATGACAATAAAAATATAATCTTTATTTCCTAATCCTTTTATTGAAATAAAGTGACAATAAAAATATAATATTTATTCCAAAAATAATTCCACATTTATAGATTTGAAGAAAAATGGATTTTTTAACACAAGAACAAATCAAACATTACAGATCTGAATAAAGATGACATTTTTATCGCATAAATAAATCAAATATTATAGACCTGCATAAAGATGAGATTTTTATTGTATGAACACAACAAATAATATAAATCTCAATAAAGATGAGATTTTTATCGCATGAACAAACAAATATTATAAATCTCAATAAAGATGAGATTTCTATTGCATGAACAAAACAAATAATATAAATCTCAATAAAGATGAGATTTTTATCGCATGATCAAACAAATATCATGGATCTCAATAAAGATGAGATTTTTTTCGCATAATCGGATCTAAAATAATAGATCTGCATAAAGAAGAATTTATATCGCATAACCAGATCTTAAAATGATGGATCTGAAATAAAGAAGAAATTTATATCGCATAATCAGATCTAAAATAATAGATCTGAAATAAAGAAGAAATTTGCATCGTAGATCTGAATCATAAATATACAATGATTTAAAAGCGAGAAAAATAATTAAAATTTAATTTAATTATTAAATCAGAGTTCTCACCTCGCTTCAAATCTAAAATTCAGAGGGGTCCAGAAACTGTTCAAATCTTTTCTAGAATGTGGTATTCAGTGTCACAGTCCCAATGTTTCCGAAATCATTCAATTCTGAATTTGTATGAATCAAATATGAATTTTTAATATTTAACTTATAATTTACAACTGAATTTTAGTGTAACAAATTCATGTAATACCTTAATCAAAAATCAACCGTATACTTCTCAAAACATTCCAAATTTCAATTTTTGGTCGATTGGTGCAGTGGGTTTTGTTAGATCAAAATTTGGACCTAACACCCAAATTGTTCTGAATCTTGTAGAATTTTAACTGAAGAATGAAGAAAAAGAAAATAACACACAGAATTTATAGTGGTTCGGCGTTAATGAGCCTACGTCCACTTTATATGTTATTGATTATACTTCGAATGCTGGTACAATCAATGATTTCTCTCTAGCTCACTTTTACAATTGTGATTTCTCTCAGTAATCTAGCAATAAAACTGTTAAGAAATGGTAATATGAGAATAATGGCGGAATCAGTTCTCAATATTGCCAAAAGGGATCCCAAAAAATGCCAAGCTCCGGGCTATTTATAGCTGATTTTGTCAGGCGGGTCATGGTAACACGTGGCACGAATCCCGAGAGAATCCGATCGCATCGCTACCGTTGAAGAAATAGTCAAATTAGCCGTTGTAGACAGATGTCGCGATCCCCTTGAAAATCGGATCGAGCAAACGGGGAGAATCAGTCAAAGTGACGGTTAGGGACACGTGTCGCTGGATCCGTGCGTCTCGGATCACTGAAGACTAGCTCGTGTTTGAACGGGTCAGAGGTTTCGCCGTGCATCCGTGGATCGGATCGGTCTATACTAGGCAATAATGCATGTACGGATCGAATCGCATAGAGGTGTCGTTTCGCTGATGAAATGGGGGGCGATCCGTTGAGGCGCGATCCGATAAGGGGCGATCCGATGAGGGGCGAGTCAATGGTGCGATCCGTTCCTTCATGTACTTAGGGGATGTGGTTTCATACTTTTCTTCTTGTGAATGAACCTGGGTGGCTTGGTCAAAAAGCTGGCCAACATTTTGCCCCCTCGAAGTATGTTTTATCTATGATGGAACATGCTTCGAATGCTTTAGAATCGTCTTTTCACAACGAGTCGCAAATCAGTGAACGATTCCTTTTCTGGGACTTTTCAGAGTCTTCATCACTGGATCTGTCGGTCATTTATCGATTCGTATCGCGTAGTCGAGTCGCGGTCCGTTAGCAAGCCATTCGTCTCGTTCTTTGGTGAGCACTTGGGCTTCTTCACGGAACGAAATGGGCTTCTCTCCGAGACATGGTGGGCTTTTGGTTCGCGGCCCGTCTATTTTCGCGGATGGAATAAGACAAGAAAGGGGAGACAAACGGTCGCCCTTTTGCCTATATAAGTCGACCCCCCTCTTCACTTTCTTCCTTCTTACTTCTTTCGTATCGTATCGCCTGCATCATTGAAGAAAAGCCCTAGTTTTTCAGTCCTCCAAAAATCCGATTGTTTTCCCTATTTTTAGAAAGGTAATTCTACCGAAAGCACCCTTATTCGATATCGCTCTCGTTTTTATAAGTTTTTTCGACTGGTTTGAGGGAAGAAACGATGGAATGTTGTGATTTTTGGGGTAACCAGCGAGGCGCCATGGCTGATGGGTTCAGAGGTTGGAGTTCGAAAATGAGAAGAAGAGGAGAAAAACGGAGGAGGAAGGAGAAGAGAGAAGACCGGTTCGGATCGTGGACAAGGAGAGGAGAGGAAGAAGATGAAGGTCTATGGCAAGACGGAGGGTCGTGGTGACGGCAGAGGCATGTATCGTGGGGGGCTGAAACGCTTCGGCAAAGACCCCGATGTCTCACGATCCGAGAGGGGGGGCGATCCCTCTAACCTGCGATCCGAAGAAGGGCGATCCCTCTACCCTGCGATCTGAAGGAGGGCGAACTGTCTTACATACCGCGGTCCGACTCGTAGTTCGCGATCCAAACCAATTTTTGAACCTTAGACGATGCCTTGTCACCATAAAATTCTGAACAGTTAGACTAGGGCCTTGATTTGGACTTTCTGGACTAAATGACCACATAATTTAACTACATATGACGACTAATATTTTGATGTTCTTGATAGCTTTTACGCTTTATCTTTAATGCATGCACAAGCACACACACCGGCACTTGCACACACGGGGGACGAGTAGTTTTAATCTCATTTTTCATGTTTTCTCGCCTAGCAGTAATGTCGGATAATCAATCTTCTTCAAGATCCGCTACAGAAACGGAGTCCGAGGCTCCTGAGCATTACAACCCTGAGGTCCCTCCGATTAACCCAGGAGGTGAAGATTCTGGCTCTGAATACGAGGCAACAGAATCAAATTCATCTGAAAGTACTTCATCTAGCGAAGAATCTGAGATAGACAGGCGAGCTCCCGACGAGATTCCTGGTGCGCTCGGAATAGATAAATTTTCTGATTCTTTAGCATCTAAACTTGATGATATAAAGCTTAAAAGAATCTGCCTGAGACATGGGATCTCTTGGGATGATGTCATGACACCCGTTAGCGAACATAGACCCCACTTAGCCCCGGAAGGGTATATGGCAATCAATCGAACCATGTGCTTGGTAGGAGCTATTCCTCCGTTTCCTTCAATCGCCATCGAGACTTTAAAACGAATGGGTATCGCTCCGATGCAGCTTCACCCCAATGCCTACGCATCTCTATACACCTTATATATTGCATATGCGGAGATCCTACATACCGAACTCACTTTCAGAGATTTGACATTTTTCTTTCTTTTCAAGCATCGTTCGTCGGCAACCCCAAATTTCTCTTTCTTTGAATCGGTGGCGAATAGGAAGGTTCTGTATGATGGATATAGCAATATAGGGGATCCCAAGTCTGATTGGTTCTATATAAAGAAACAGGCCGGATGCTCAAGAAGATGGCTTAAATCAAGTAAACTTCAAGCTTTTAACTGAATATCTTGTTCAAGAAGTCGAAGTATTAACATTCTTCCTCCTTTTACTTTGTCTTAAACAGATCACGTCTTCCCGAAAACGGAGGGTCCGTTATACAACAATCGATTGTCTATTCTTCTTCAAAGCAGGTCCGACTTTCTAAGGATCAAAAAATGCATTATTAATTAGAATCTTCATAAGCATCATCTTCTAGATATAAGATTTGGACTCGGCGCTGGCGGCAAACCCTATAAGTACGTGCCCCCAACGGAGGGAGAGGGAACATCGCAAGCAGTAGAAACAACTAAGTTTCGCAAGAGTCCTTCCCCGATAGTCATCCAAGACGATGAGGACCTGAATATATACAAAGGGGATGAGGCCCGTGGTGACAAATCCAAGGAAATCCCAATTTCTACTCCAATCGAATCCACTGCTCCCGATGACTTGACAGACGAACAGCTATTCAAAGAGCTGAGCAAAATTCCCCTGCCCGACGATGTATATACAGAGAGGGACTTTGAAGGGGAGCCATTCTTCCCTGCTTCTGAGGAGGTCATCGCTCCCACTAGAGAACAAGAAACTAGTCAGATGAGCCTGTCTTCAGGCCCGGGTCTGTTAGGGGGAATTATATGGGATACACAAATTACACACACTATCTGACCCCGCACTCTTATATCGTCAGTATTCAAAGTTTTAATATGCTCTTTTCTTTTTTACAGGAAAAATGTCCCACAAGCGATCTTATCCTTATCGTTCTCTGCGTGAGGGCACACCCAGTCTTCATCCGGGTACTGAGCGTTCTCGCGGCCCTTCTCACAAGCCGACTTCCTCGCAACCCCGGTCTCCACCAAAATTGACCTCTACCAAGCCTTCCAGTTATCCGGTAGTTCCTGCAGGGGAAAGAAACTTCCTAAAGAGTTAACTCCTCCAAAGAGTGCACCTTCCCACAGCAGGTCGTCAAAAAGGCATCACGAATCTAAAGACAAGAGCAAAGATCCAATCAAAGAGTCTGAAAAGGAGAGGAGTGACATCATCCCTTCCAGCCAGCCAGAGTTGGCTGCCCCCGGGTCACGGGACTACATCCATGGTCCCGAGATTCAAGGTAGGCTGGAAAAGCTGAGGGAACAATTCCCAGACATATTCTTTGACAGGATGACGTTTGTTCCAGCCTTGGAACCGGTCCCTAAGAACTGGGATAATGAAGTCGTCGGGCACATCCGCCACGTTGCCAGGCAGTATGAGATGATGAAGAAACATGCAGTTAACCTTTCAGAAGTCATCCGATCGCTTGAAATAGAAGCACATAGATCTAAGGCGAAACTTTAAAACAACGAAAGGGCCAGGGCAAAGATGGAGAAGGACCTGGAAGATGCTCAATCCCAACTCGCTTTAGCGCGGAGAGACGTCGAAAATTATAAAACCGAATTGGAGAATGCTAAAAAACGCTTTCATTCGGAACTTGACTCCAACAGCCAAGAGAAAATGGCCTTAAAGAAGGAGGTTGAAGATCTCAAAATGGCCAACATTGAGTTGAAAACAGCACAAGGCCATTTCGAAGCTGAGAGAGCTGCCTGGGAAGCAGAAAGAGCAAGTTTGAAAGAAAGTTTGGCTTTGGCTAAAGCGGAAACGCTGACTTTGAATGATCAAGTCGCTGATGCGGAGAGACGGGCAGCTCTCGCCGAACAGAATGTTGAAAGTGCCATCGAAATGGCTACTGCCTCAAACAACAAGCTCCTCGAGAGAGAGAAGGATATCGAGGGGTTTGAAGAGATGATCTTTGACTTCCTTGGCCAAGTCCTGAAAACCCGCAACATCTCGTGGATCCCGGATTACCACGTTACTTTAACCAATCTATGGGATGCCATTGTTGAGGGTGAAAAGCAGAGATTGGGAGTCGATGAAATTGATGAAGATGAGTTGATGAAGAGCATCTTGAGGGATAACGAGCCTGAGGACCTGGCAGAGGGTCGTCGTCTGATTCAAGCGGAGATGGAAAAGGAGAGGGCCCTGGCTAAGGGTAAAGGCAAAGCTGATGAAGGTTCGAGTTCAGCCGTGGAGCCCAAAACCTTCGGAGTTGAGGAATACCATCCTGATGATCCACTAATCCCTTTGGGCCTAACTCCTGTAGTTGTTGGGGCTCCTATAGCTACCCAGGAAGGAGGATCTGCAGAAGGTATCTCCCTTTTTTCTCCACAATTCGTCAAAGCAATTGTGAATTGTCGTCGTCTGGTAGAACAACCAGTTGAATTAGTAACGTATGTTCCTCATAATACAGGTGGCGAGCCCGTCGACAAGGGTGCTGAAAAAGAAAAGGAGGCGGAGAAGGAGGCTGTCTCGTCAGGTGCCGGTATTGATATATCAAAGCAGGCAGAGGTCACAACAGCAGAGAAAAGCATCCCGGCACCTAGTACTGACGTTCCCAAGGATGCGGAGACCATCGAGGCCTTGAAAGACATGGATGGGCGCCATGTAGAGGAAGAGGAAGATATTATCGGCCCCAAAGAGACCGACGACGATGAGGATGAAACTTTGGCCAGCAGAAAAGCTAGGCAGGAAAAAGAGATGGCTTCGACGAAAGTGGGAGAAGAGCCTTTGGACGTAGTCCCTATTGCAGAATTTGATCCTAAAACGGGGATGATTTTGAAAGTCCGGCCCAAATCTATCAGCAGACAGCTTCATTTTGCGAATCCTGACGATTTCCCGGCTTCCCTTTCTGATAAAAGGAAGAGAAAGGAGGCGGAAAAGGAATCTTCTGAAGAGTCGGATGTTCCCCTCATAGACAAAAGGAAGAGGAAGAAGGGAGATCAATCTGATGCTGACAAGGCTAAGCTGGAGAGACAGAAGCAGGAGAAGAGGTCGAAGCGTAAATAGGATACTGTTGCTGATTTCATATTTTGTCTTTAGGTTTTCCACTGGCCAGGAAGTGTAATTGTGAGACTGGCCCTCACTTTTGTTTTCTAGGTTATTTTTCACTTTGTAGACTTGCAGTATATAAAGGAAAGTTTATCTCTTTTTGCATCATTGTGTACCTGTATTAAAATAAACTTTCCATGTTTAGTCATAGATCATCTAATTATAACCACAAATCAGTCAAACAACAGAAAGAAAATTTTCGTGCTGCATTGCTGTATTAAAGTTTAGTATATGTGCCCCCAATCAATCGTTATCATAGCGCCTGATTGGGGCTTATTAGGGATTGGTTAGCATTGTTGGCAGGTTGCCCCCTATTTCTGAATATGGGGGACTTAGAAGATTTCGTAGGATAACTGTTATTGTGGTACCGAATTTCTGGCACCTTTTTCAGTGCTTAATCATAGACTTCTTTATACTCTCCTGGCGGTCGCCGAGGTTAGAGTTTGAATTCAGTAATTCAGTCGGTCCCTGTTCCTTTAGCAGGGAAGAAGTTCTTTCTCAGCGCTCAATCGGAGACGCTTTTATACTATCTCTCTCTCTGGAGAGTTAGGGTTCAAGCTCAGCAATTCACTCGCTCCCCGATCCTTCAGCGGGGAAGGAGCTCTTTCTCAGCGCTCAATCGGAGACGCTTTTATACTCTCTCTCTCTCTCTCTCTGGAGAGTTAGAGTTCGAGCTCAGCAATTCATTCGCTCCTCGATTATTCAGCGGGAAAGGAGCTCTTTCTCAACGCTCAATCGGAGACGCTTTTATACTCTCTCTCTGGAGAGTTAGAGTTCGAGCTCAGCAATTCATTCGCTCCCCGATCCTTCAGCGGGGAAGGAGCTCTTTCTCAGCGCTCAATCGGAGACGCTTTTATACTCTCTCTCTCTCTCTCTCTCTCTCTGGAGAGTTAGAGTTCCGTCAAGGCGGTTCCGATCATGGTACACCGCTATGACTATGGACATCGGCTTCATGTCCGTTATGCTCTCTCTCGGCTCTGGAGAGTTAGAGCGTTATCAACGATATAATTTACTTTATTGCATCCTCAGAATTATGACTTGTGATTACATTCCATTCTGATGGAAGGCATTTATGATTATATGTTTCTGAGATTGTTGCATTATTCACGGCGATTTCCATAAAAATAAACAGACAGATAAATAAAGATGCAATAAAGGTAAACGACACACAATATTTTTATAGTGGTTCGGTCAAATCATGACCTACATCCACTTTATAATTTTTTGCTTCAAGGAATCAAACTATTCTAGGCAAGTCGTGCCTTATACATGGTTTTCAGCAAAGCAAAAGAATAGATTTGAAACTTTCATGTTAAGTATGGCCGTAAATGTTGGGCATTCCACACTCTGGGGATTTCCTTTCCATCTACGGTTGCCAGCTTGAAGGTTCCATTATCAATCTTGCTGAGAATGGAGTACGGTCCTTCCCACTTCGCTCCCATATGAGTTGGGGGTGGAAAGACACGTTTCAGAACCAAGTCTCCGGGTTCCCAGGTTCGGGCTCGAACCTTTTTGTTGTAATATCGAGCGACCTGTTGTTTGCATCTCAAGGCACGCAGGTCTGCTTCATCCCTCTTTTCTTCGATCATATCCAGGGACTCAAGGAGCAATTCATTATTGGTCATCGGATCATAATAAGTCACCCGGTGAGAAGGTACCTTTATCTCAACCGGGATGACCGCTTCTGTTCCAAAAGCAAGGGAGAAGGGGGTATGTCCTGTTGCCGATTTATATGTTGTCCTGTAGGCCCATAATGCCAAGGGCAATTCATCAGCCCACATGGCTCTGGCCCTATTCAGTCTTCTTTTCAGAATGGACTTAATCACTTTATTCGCCGCTTCGACTTGTCCGTTAGATTGCGGGTGCGCCACAGAGGTGTATAGATTCTCAATGTGGTATTTTTGGCAGAAATTTCTGAATTCAGTGCTATCGAACTGAGTCCCGTTATCCGTTATCACAACCTTTGGAATCCCAAATCGACAGATGATGTTTCTAACGATAAAGTTGATCACTCGTTTGGTTGTGATTGTAGTTAGTGGTTCAGCCTCGACCCACTTAGTGAAATAATCCACGCCTACAACAACGAACTTTACTCCGCCCCTCGCTATGGGGAGACTTCCAATGATATCAATTCCCCACATAGCGAAAGGCCATGGGCTCATTATCGTTTTTAACTGATTAGGAGGTGCTCTAGGTATCTTTGAAAATCTCTGGCACGCATCACACCATCGTGCGTATCTTGTCGCATCCCTGTTCATGGTAGGCCAGAAATAACCATGCCGCAACACCTTTTTTGCCAAAGTTTGCCCTCCAGTATGATCGCCGCATTCGCCTTCGTGAACCTCCTGTAGCACACGCTTGATGTCATCGTGAGCTATACACCGGAGGAGGGGCATCGAAAATCCTTGTCTGTAAAGAACTCTGCCTTGCAGAACGTATCGGGCGGCTTTATGAATCACTTTACGCCTCTCGCTTTTCTTGGTCGGAAGCGCTCCATTCATCAAGAAATTCTTTAGAGGGGTCATCCACGACTCCCTTTCTGGTTCCGTCTCTAGCACTGGGTCAATTTCTATCTGATCTATGCTAGGAGACCGAAGCACTTCCACGGGGGCTAGCCCGGTCTCTTCAGGATCATCAGAACTAGCCATCTTTGCCAACTTATCTGCCTGCTGATTCTCTGACCACGGAATATGAGGTATGCTGTAGTGATCAAAATCGTTCAGCAACTCTTTCACTTTATTTAAGTATAAAATCAATCTTGCACTTTTAGCTTGGAATTTTCCAGTAACTTGATTCACAACTAACTTGGAGTCGCAGAAGATGTTCAGCTTTGTGACCTCTAATTCTTTTGCGATCCTTAATCCGGCTATCAGGGCTTCATATTCGGAATCGTTGTTAGTGGCATGAAACTCCATCCGGATTGCATAGGATATCAATTGTTTCTCGGGAGTTTCAAGCACTACTCCAGCGCCGGATCTTTCGTCATTCCTAGCGCCATCAGTATACAATCTCCAGGCATCGGGGTCGAGAAGTAACTTTGAGGGATCAACTTCTTCATTTGCTATATCCTCCTCCGGGACAGTGAACTCTGCTATGAAGTCGGCTATCACTTGCCCCCGAATTGACCGTCTGGGCTGAAAGTTCAAATCAAATTGACTTAACCCAATATTCCATTTGAGTAATCTTCCAGACGCCTCGGGTCTCTGTAGGACTTGCTTGAGTGGATGATCGGTGTATACGGTAATAGGATGCGCCTGAAAATAATGTCGAAGCTTTCTAGAGGCGATCAGTAAACTATACGCCAGCTTTGCTATCCTTGGATAATTACGCTCTGCTGCCGTCAATTTTTTGCTCACGTAATATACAGGTCTTTGGACCTTATCTTCTTCTCTTACCAACGCTGAGCTGATCGCATGGGATGACACTGCCAGATACACGAATAAGTCCTCGTGATCCATTGGCTTAGATAATATCGGAGGTTTCTCCAGGTGCCTTAGTAAGTTCTGAAACGCTTCTATGCAGTCGGGCGTCCATTTGAAGTGACGTTTTCCCCGCTTTATTAATTCGAAGAATGGGATGCACTTATCCGTAGCCCTGGAGATAAATCTGCTTAGTGCGGCTACTTTCCCTGCAAGGCTTTGCACATCCTTAATTTGCCTAGGTTCCTGAATGTCTCTGATTGTCGCGATCTGGTCTGGATTAATCTCAATCCCACGGGAACTGACGATGAACCCCAAGAATTTTCCGGAGGCAACACCGAATGAACATTTGGTTGGGTTGAGTTTCATTCCGTACTTTCAAAGAATGTCGAACATCTCTGCCAAGTCAGTAGTGTGTTGGGAAGATTGCTTGGACTTAACCAACATATCGTCAACGTATACTTCCATTGTTTTCCCGATCTGGTTATAAAACATTCTGTTGACTAAACGTTGATATGTAGCGCCTGCATTCTTCAAGCCAAAGGGCATCACTACATAGCAATATAATCCCAGATCTGTGATAAAACTAGTGTGTTCTTGATCCGGAACATGCATCGGAATCTGGTTATATCCTGAGTAAGCATCCATAAATGAGAGAAGTTCATGACCCGCCGTCGAGTCCACCAACTGGTTAATCCGGGGCAACGGGAAACTATCTTTTGGGCAGGCTTTGTTCAAATCCGAGAAGTCGATACACGTTCGCCACTTCCCGTTGGCCTTCTTTACTAGGAATGGATTTGAAATCCAGTCCGGGTAGGTCGAGTCTCTGATAAATCCATTACTCTTTAGCTTTCCAACCTCTTCTTTCAAGGCAGCGGACCTCTCTGGGCCCAACATTCGCCTTTTTTTCTTTACAGGAGGATGTTTAGGGTCAATGCTTAATGAATGGCTCATGATTGATGGGGATATCCCGCACATGTCCGCGTGGGTACAAGTAAATACATCCAAGTTGTTTTTTAAGAAATCCGTCAATTCTTTAGCGATATTCGGATTTAACTGGGATCCAATCTTAAGGACCTTCTCCGGGTCACTATCATCGATTGGTACATCCACAGTTGTCTCGTTGGGAGTCGCCATTCTGCCCCCAGGTTCTTGATCCTCTCTGGGATCTATATCCTCGGGCGACTCTCCCACGGTTATCCTCTTTAGTTGCTATAAGGTCTCCGCCCTTGTAGGGGGAGAAGCGCCCTTGGTTTCTATGTCCCCTCCATTGCGAAGTAACTTTAGTTCGGCAACATAACATGCTCGTGCGGCAACCTGATCTCCTCTGACAATACCAATGCCAGCTTCTGTGGGGAATTTCAATAATAAGCACCAGGGGGCTATACAGGCTCTAAACTTTGCGAGGGCCTGTCGGCCCAAGAAGGCATTGTAAGGTGATTCAACATCCAAAACCACAAAGGGAAGGATTCTCACTCTCTGGCGTTCTCCTTCCCCAAGCGTAACCGGTAACTCTACATAACCCATTGGAGCGGTGGATGCTCCGTTAAATCCACGGATCCATCCTTGACAGGGCTTCAAGTCCTTTATTTCGAGGTTCATCTGGTCGAATGTCCTTTTGAAAAGAATGTTGACGGAACTCCCGTTGTCCACTAAAACCTTATGAACAGTGGCTGGTCCAATAGGTACTGTAATTACAAATGGGTCTTCAGTCGGAGCGTGGATTCCAATGCTTTCTCGTTCTCGGAAAACGACATAGTCGGTCATCATCTTTTGTTGCTTCACCGGGATATTGTCCTCGGGGTTGCTACACTCCCCTACCTCGAGGTGTTGCTTGGATGCATTGACATATTGATCCAATGCCTTGGAACTATGCCCGGCGAGATAAAGTCCTCCGATTACGGTATTGATAACGATATTCTTTCCCTTTTGCTGGGCAGTCGGCCTGGCAGCAAGTTGATTCTGGTTCTGATTTGGGGCCTGTACTGCTTGCCCCCTATCTCTGGCCGTTACTCTGTATTCATCTAATTTTCCTTCTCGAAGAAGCCTCTCGACTACATCTCTTAAGTGACGGCATTCATTTGTCGAATGGCCATGAATCTGATGAAAGAGACAAAACTTCCCCGTTTCACGTTCTTTCTCCGTTGACTCTCTGGGAGGTGGCCTCTTATTCTGGAGGACTTCGTACGAAACCATGAAGATATTCTCTAGAGTATCATTTATTGGCGTATAACTTTCAAAGGCCCTGGGACGAGTCCTTCTCTGGGAGTCGTTCCCTCGGTTCCTCTTTCGGTTGTTGCCGTTACCATTATTATTATTGTTCCCTGACTGACGACCACCCTGATTCCGATTTCCAACATTAACTTCAACCTTTCCCGAGCTGTCTCATGTCTGCTCAATGGCGACATTGCTCTGGATTTCCTCCTTATCGGCCGTTTTTGCCTTTCGGTTAGCATATACTTCTTTCCGGCGTAAGTGTACGTTGGCTTTTTCATAGAATAATTCTCTAGTATGGGGTGGCTTGCCTGCCAGGTATCTCCCAAATTCAGTGTCTTTATCTACTCCATCAATCAGAGCTGCGACAACGGTTGGCTCATGAGGATCTTTAACTTCAGTAGCAGCCAAGTTAAAACGGTCTAGGTACGCCCTCAAACACTCGCCTGGTCGCTGCTTGACAAGGAACAAGTCAATCACACTCTTTGTCTTTTGTGCATAGATACAGAATTGTTCTACGAACTTCTCACTCAACTCCCTGAAGCTAGAAATCGATCTTGCTGGCAAGCGAGTAAACCATAATAATGCTACATCCTCCAAGAATATGGGAAATGCTTTGCACTTGACAGCGTCAGAAGCTGCGGCAGCGGTCATTGACCAAGAGTATCTCATCAGATGCTGGACAGGATCAGACCTACCCGCGTATCGGTTCATCTGTGGCATGTTGAAACGCCTCGAGAAAGTCGCATCCAAAATATCATCAGTGAAAGGGGTGTGACTGCGGTCAATTCCCCAATCTTCATTCCGTTGTCCACGGCTATCTGCCAGAATTTGATGGATCATGGCTGCAACATTTGCACTGGTCAGCGGAGGTTCAGGGTCAGTACTTCTTGCTCGGCGGGGTTCTCTAATCTCTCTTTCGGGAGCAGTCACAAAATCTGGGGCTCGGATAGGGCTTCGTTGCCCCCTGTTACCGTGAGCATGTGCGCGGCGACGGGGCTGAGGCAATCTGTTCTGTGCAGGACTGTCCACACCTCGAGCTCTGGGAGTTGCAGCATGATCGTTCACATTACGGTTTGAAGGCCCCGCCTCCTGTGCTTCATCTTCCCGTGATGGCAAGGTTCCGAACTGAAGCTGCTCTATGTTTTCGGCTCTCTCATATGGTCGCCGCGGAGGTCTCGGCGAATCTTCTGACGAAGAAGAATATCCTGGAGTGAGCGGACGAGCTGGTGACGTCCTTTTCCTTGCGAGTTCATCAAGCCTTCTATCCATAGCAGTCAAATTTTGTCGCAGGACGGAGCTTTCCTGCCTTTGGACAGCCAATTCATCAAACAATCTCTCCCACATTTCGGAAAAGCGAGAGAGATCCCCCTCAGTAACGGGAGCAGCAGGGTCATATTGGTCATCATCACTTTCTCTTATGCGCAAAGAACTTGAGCCAGGTCGAGCGGAAGGGCCAGGACTGTTGGAGCAAGCCATAGGCTCCTTTCCAGGTCGAGTTGTAGTCCGATCATCAATTCGGATCGCTGTGGTTCAAGGATGGTGGCTCGCTGCGCCCCCCTGGGATCGGTTCGTGGTCACGGTACGCGGAGGGTTCGTGGCGTTATCTCGGGATCGAGTAACAACCCCTTCAGCAGTCCGGATCGCCTCGTTCTCGTCGACTCGGAGCGTGGAGTCTTCATCGGATCGGTTCGCCCCCTGCGCTCCGCGATCCAAAGTTCCTTCATTGCCTAGCTCGTGCACACTTTCTTCAACTGCTTCATTCGCGGTTTCATTGGTTCGGGAAGCTCGTACTTCCTTAGATCTCTTTCCAGCCATGATATCCGAATCACTGGAATCTTCAAAGAACTGAATAGTGAAACTTTAGGACTGTTTTCTCAGTGAAAGCACCAAAATGTTAGATCAAAATTTGGACCAAACACCCAAAGTGTTCTGAATCTTGTAGAATTTTAACTGAAGAATGAAGAAAAAGAAAATAACACACAGAATTTATAGTGGTTCGGCGTTAATGAGCCTACGTCCACTTTATATGTTATGGATTATACTTCGAATGCTGGTACAATCAATGATTTCTCTCTAGCTCACTTTTACAATTGTGATTTCTCTCAGTAATCTAGCAATAAAACTGATAAGAAATGGTAATATGACAATAATGGCGGAATCAGTTCTCAATATTGCCAAAAGGGATCCCAAAAAATGCCAAGCTCCGACTATTTATAGTTGATTTTGTCAGGCGGGTCGTGGTAACACGTGGCACGAATCCCGAGAGAATCGGATCGCATCGCTACCGTTGAAGAAATAGTCAAATTAGCCGTTGTAGACAGGTGTCGCGATCCCCTTGAAAATCGGATCGAGCAAACGGGGAGAATCAGTCAAAGTGACGGTTAGGGACATGTGTCGCTGGATCCGTGCGTCTCGGATCACTGAAGACTAGCTCGTGTTTGAACGGGTCAGAGGTTTCGCCGTGCATCAGTGGATCAGATCGGTCTATACTGGGCAATAATGCATGTACGGATCGAATCGCATAGAGGTGTCGTTTCGCTGATGAAATGGGGGGCGATCCGTTGAGGCGCGATCCGATAAGGGGCGATCCGATGAGGGGCGAGTCAATGGTGCGATCCGTTCCTTCATGTACTTAGGGGATGTGGTTTCATACTTTTCTTCTTGTGAATGAACCTGGGTGGCTTGGTCAAAAAGCTAGCCAACAGTGCAGCGGGTTGAAGATCAGAGGGTGCAGCATTGGAGAGGGAAGGGAGGCGCACCCGCGCGGTGGGGTCCGTGGTGGCAGGTGGTGGTGATTTTGGCCATAGGTTTGTTAATTGAAAGAGGGAAAGAGGAGGGGAGAGAGAGGAAGAGAGCAACCGCCATGGAAAGAAAGAAGAAGGGGATTAGGATTGGGGTTAGGGTTATGAGAGTTTAGGATATTATATAGAGGTGAGGATTTTTTTTATTTTAACCCTTGTATATTTAATTATGTTTACTTTAATTATTTTAACCCCTTATGTATGTTATCTAATACAATTTTGGTCCGTTTCTATGGTTTTAATGATTCTCCTAACTTTAACAAATGTAATTTCTTTATTGAACCATTCTTAAAATAAAAAGGTAAATTTTTAATGTGACATATTTAAATCATCATTGCTCTCATGCAATAAAAATGTAAATTGTTATTGTTAAACTTTTCTATTCAAACCATGGTCATTTTACATCATTTCTTATAAACAATAAAAATGTAAATTTTTATTGTTAACTCTTTTTTTTAAATAAATTATTTTAACCATTAAAATTTCTAAAATAAATTTTTTAAATTGGTTCAGAATTTGCTGGTTGTTACAATCTCCCCCCACTTCAAATCTTTTCGTCCTCAAAAGGAACGATGCTAAATGTTATTTAATTTAACCTATTTGATTTAATTTTTTATTTTTATTGTTTTTAATTATTTTGTTAGTTGATTAGCTTTTCAAATATATAACTTTTATATATTCAAAAATCATATTTTCTAAGATCAGATTATATATATAATCACAAATACGTTAATAATAAACTTATCACTCTTAACTCATTCTAAGGCATTTCTAACCCCATCTCTAATGAGTTTTCTCATTCTAGGATGCTACTGATCCTATCTTTTATGAGTAATCTTATTGGATATTTCTAATCCAATCTCTGATGAGTCTTTTGTTCAGTTCTAACGAGTTGTAACCCAAAGATTTGAGCTAACCAGAGCTCTGATACCAACTGTAACGATATGGGTTTCGCCTGGACCTAATCGATCGATAGATCGACCAAGACCGTACAAATCCCGCATACGTTAACTTTGGGAATACAACACATCAGAACAGATAACATCAGATTTTTATAAACATCATAATAATGTTACCTCAGAGTACAGAATATAAGAGTACATTGGATAAATAATACAGCGGAAGATTAAATTACAACAAAACTAATACAATGCAGCGGAACAAATAAACTGGTATAGCGGAAGTCTATCAATGCTCTGGACACAGCTTTAAGCTTCGATCTAGAATCCTGCTCAATATATCTGCAAAATAAGCTACTCGACTGCCCGTGTTGTAACACCTCATATTTTCTGTAAACACTAAGGTTACGAATTAAAGAATAATTAATTTCAAATGTAAGAATTAAGGGAAACGGGTAACGCCATTGCGTTCGTCTCGGAATTCTGCTTGAGATAGAGTCCGAGTTTGCAAAAATCGGACTCCGTATGGAGTTATGGCCTTCAGAAGTTTCAGAATTAAATAAAAATTCAAATAGCTCGGTTCAGAATTCAAAATTCAAAAATCAGAAGCAGAAGCGGGCTAGGCGGGAAATTTTCTGCCCAAGGCCAGGTCGACCAGGAGGTCGGCCAGGGGGTCGACCTCCCCCATACAGGTCAACCAGGGAGTCAACCTGGGGGTCGACCTACCCCCCCCCCCCCCGGAAGATCTAAAAGATGACGATTTCTGACTCCCTACTGAGTCATTAGGGCTTATGTGGCTATTCTATCTTGTCTGGATGGCCTTGATTGTGTCTAGGGTTGATCTAACGACTCTTATTTAATTAAACCTCTATAAAAGCAACCTAACTCTCAACCCTAAATCACAAATATTCATATCAAGAGTCGTCATGTCGTCAATGGCCGACCTAGAGTAGCCGTCGTCCTCCTTCCACTTGAAAGCAAGATAGAAGCTTCATATCAAATTTAATCAAATCTAATTTAGAACAACGATCAGTCTACATCAAAGGCGAGCAATTCAGTTTCAGAATACAGATCCCAGAAATCAAGTTTTTCCTTTTGTTGTAAGTGTAGTTATCTTTCAGATGTGAATAAATTAAAGACATGGTTTGTAGTGAATTGTAAAATAGAATTGTATTAAGTTGTATGTGATGCTGATTCATGCCTATTCATGTCTATTCTATCATATATGCCTATGAACTATTGTGGTCTATCAAACCTATCATGTTATGTGGAAATTGGTTAATAAACTTATGATGTTGTATAGGAATTTGGGAATGAAATTATCATATGTAAGCTGGTGATATTATGATACATACAAGTTTTAGGTTAAGTCATGTCGTTTATGCCAAATTGTTTAGATCCATCATGCATACATGTTTAGATCTACAACCTTAATGATATTATGATACATACAAGTTTTAGGCTAAGTCATGTTGTTTATGCCTAATTGTTTAGATCCATTATGACACGACTCGAACTTCCCCGGTGAGGAAAGCCCGGATTGCGTTGAGAACACGACACAATAGAACGCAGACAGAAGAACATTTCATTGCTATTACAACAATTCCATCAGATACAAGAATATACAGAGTATGAATAAATATTACACACTCGACAAATATCAGAGATTACAATAAATTACATTTAAATACATTGCAGCGGAAAGTAATACAAAACACAACTGAAAGTAATACACGGATACAGAGCTTTCCGAGCATCATTCCAGCTGTAAATCAGGATCCTGTGAATATAAATCTGCAAAACCAAAACTACTAGCTGCCTGTGTGGAAAATAAGGGCACCCAGAGTTTAGGTTAAAACAATAAACTCCAGGTCAGTCATGTGACTGGTGTAAGAACCAAAACAGTTATTAATCTTTATTTTAAAGTTAGGTAAATCAAGGGACCACACCGTATAACACGGAACGGGTTTCCTCCCAAGAACACCAGTGCATAAAACAAACAGCGCAATGCTAAATAAAGAAAAATGAAGCTATTATAAGACCCAGGTCCCATCACACAATGCAACGCAAGCTGAAGGATAGGGTTTTTACCTTATAATAGCCAAAGCATGCTTGATACGTTTAAAACGCATTATTTTGATATTACTATAAGTGTATAGTGTCAAAACAATTTCAATCATAAATATCAATCATAGGCGGCATGAATGACCCATACCACTATGTCGCCATACTAGGTTCTACAAATAAAACCGCAATACACGTATTGGAAATTGGATTTCCGTCATGAGTCGAGGCAAGGGGCAAGCTCCTCTCCGATTCGAGACACTCTAACAAATGCCTCAGGACCCCACTATGATCCTTTGGAACCTCCAAGGCCGGTCCTCTCTTACTTTTGAGGATTAATTATTCCTGAACACACGTTTCCCGGCCCTATAGGACCTATAATCGAGGCGCCTCACATCCAACAACCACACAGGTGAAAAGTATATAAATGTCAGCCAGTTTAAGCACTGACACCACCCATAGCTAGAAAGAAACGTCGTGCACTCCTTGGGTCCTTATCCCGTTTTTGACTCATACCGAGGTGTGAGGCTCGCGAATTCACGCTATACACAAAGCTACGCCACACAGGCCGTGCTTTGATCATCAACCACAAGACTTTGCTTTTCAACATAAGCCTTGATCAATTGCCACTTACGCGTGCCACACTGGCAATTCACTCCATGCGACTGATGTCCATCGATATACAACCTCAGAGCTCATACGTCTCAGAGAAGGGCGTTAAGCAAGAGAATAAATTCTCCGCCGCCAAACAGATGTATATTTAATAGAGATCAATCAACACAGAATAAAATCCAATGTCAGACACACAATCCATTTACAAGTTCGTTCTGGGTCTGAACGAAACCGGAGGCACTTTCCTCGCATATCCATCGATCTCCAAGTACGTCTGGACGATCACCAACTGTTTCCCTCATCTTGGGTGTACAGCCCAATCAAGATCATCAGTAATCACCCAAACGATGTGAAGACTTCCGGTCTTCAACCACCGTCTTCATCTTCGACATAACGTCGAATTGGTTATTCAGAATGGGTATAAACCCGGCCTTTCTGAATAACCCACGTATATAATAAACAAATGTTACACAAACACAACATACGCCTCCTTCCAATTTAGGATAATCTTTTATTCACAAAATCACATTCTTAGGGAAAGGTTCCCATTAATTTTATCAAAGATAAATTCTTCTAAATTTATTCTTTAATCTTCCTTTGGATATCATTTCAAACTAGTCGGGATAAGCGAACCACACCGAAGTAATTATTTATTTTATTTCCCAATCCCAACCTTTATATCCCATGGAGCAAAACTGGTAATACTCCATATCTAACACCACGGTGTTATCGGTAAAATATTAATTACCATTCCACGTTCAAATCTAATAAAAGATTTAACTATCGCTTTGGAGCAAAACTGGTGGTACTCCCTTCTCGATCATTTCAATCTAATTAAAGATTCATTAAAACTCCACTTAGTTTTAATCTTTTCAAAAATCAATATCCTGTCTTTAACTGGGTTAAAGAACCAATGTCATCTAAAACATGATTCACGATAAACCCAAACCACATTTGATATTAAATACAAGGCTCTGAATAGAAAATATACCGGCTTATATTCAATATCAAATTCTGAAACCAACAAATATCGTATTGGAAATAACGATATAAAATATATATTTCAAATTCCCATAACAATATCTGTATAATCACGACATCCAACATCGAAATATTCCGAAGATAATTCCGATTCAACTCCAGTCCAATTCACGTATTGGAAATTTTGATTATTTTTAAAATCACTTTCACATTCAATTTATTTATTTTAAAAATAAATTGATTTTAATTCTAGTTTAAAACTTGTTCATTTTGATAAAAATCTATTTTTATCTTTTCAAATATTCACTTTTTCAGCCCAATTTTTCCCAAATCATTTCTTATGTTTTTACACAAATTACTGATATTTTTAATAATTTTATCAAGGCCCGTACAGTCGATTTCCATCAACGGCTATCGAACTGCACTTACAGCGACCTTTTCTAAATTTGATTTGGACATATTTCCAAATCCAACCGTTAGATTTCAAATTTCTAATATTCATTGGAAAGCTCTTTTCGATACGAACCCAACGTTTCCGGTTTTAGGAGAATCCGAATGTCGGATCTCCCGCAACGTCAATTCGAAGTCAATGGTCGAAATTCACGAACTGCCGCGGCGCGGCGCATTCTATTCAGGCCATTATATTATATATATAATATATATAATATATATTTCGTCGATTTCCTTTTAAAACGTATTTTATAAATCGTTTTAAATTCGTTTTCAAAACAAATTCAACTTCATATTTAATTTCAAATCGAAATTGAATTTTTCTTTATAAATTCATTTCAAATTCATTTCTATTCGTATTCAATTCAAATTCATTTCTATTCGATTTCAATTCAAATTCATTTCTATTCGATTTCAATTCAAATTCATTTCTATTCGATTTCAATTCAAATTCATTTCTATTCGATTTCAATTCAAATTCATTTCTATTCGATTTTGAAATCACTTTCCAATATTCATAATAAAAACGAATATAACCGATATAAATATCGTTCACGTCAAAATGGCGCAACTCTAATCAAAACGGCTTTATATATTTCAATAAATTCGTTACTCTATTCAACAAATGAATATTCATTCTATTCAACACATGAATATATATTTCTTCTTACTTACAATAAAAAGGTGAATTTTATTGTATAAATATTTTATTCAACACATGAATACACTTTCAACACATGAATTCTCAACACCTGAGCATCGTCAACACATGACTATTTATTCTATTCAACACATGAATTTTCTTTTATAATATTCATTATTTCTCAATTGGAATGAGGCCCAATCAATCACCATATAATGTTAATTATATGGATTCCATACAACACATGTATATAAATAGCAACGATAAATAATCAACCATCATCCAAAGTGCACTACACTGTATAAGCATCAAATATAGATATCTAACACTTATAACAGCCTGTCAATCAATCGATCGACATACAACTAATTATTGGGATTAGTGTATGCCAAATATCATCCCAACACCCGTGTGGGGTTTCACATCAACAAACACAGATTTTTATTCAGACACACACGTTAAAAATAATATTTTTAACGATCAAATATTTTTAACTATATAAATATTTTATTTCACATCACACAATCAATTTTCATCACAACAAACAATCAAACATACAAGCCATCCATGGTCTGTGGATGACGGGTGTCGGGTGCTACTAAGCACCGTCTGCATCCTAGTATATATATTTTAACTAGGAAAACAAGATTTAAAGTGAGGAGTTCTCACCAACTAGCTAATCCAAACATCTCGACTCTTCGTATGTAGAAGTCATCGCTGTTCTCGCCTTTTGTCACTTTTGTTGCCCGTAGCCACTACATATATAAAAAATCACATTTTTATATTGTTGCCATGTATATAAAAATCACATATTTTTCTAATCACTCCATATGGATAAAAATTCTATTTTTACAACGGTGCTATATAGATAAAAATTATACTTTTATTTCACGCTATTCTCTACATAAAGATTTCGCCTTTTTATTTCATCACTATAAAAATCACATTTTTATTTCAACACACATATAATAAAAAATCAGATTTTTATTTCGCTACATATATAAAGATAATATTTCATATAAAAATATATATATGTATATAATCCTTTAAATTCAAAGACATATAATTACCGAATTAATCACTTTCATATAACTAAAATGAATGAATTAAAATACTAACAGGAAATCAGATTTTTCAGAGAGAGGGGGAGCTGTTGGCGTTCGGATTTTAGGGCAAATGGGGGAGGAAAGCGTCGGGCTGAGGCTCAGGTGGCGGCAGGGGGCACTTGACATCGGCTAGGGTTGGGGGAAAGGCGGGTGGCGCATGGAGGAGGGGGGTTTTCTCGCGAGGCAGTGGCTGAAGGAGGAGGTCAAGGTGAAGGGGGGGTCTGACGTCGGTCTTGGTGGCTAGGGGAGGCGGCGCAGCTAGGGCAAGGGGGGGTTCGATTTGCTGGAGGTTTCGTGGGAAAGGGGGCTCGGTCAGGGAAGAAGAAGGGAAGGAGGGAGAGGCGGAGGCTGGAGGATCGGTGGCGGACTTCGGGCGGCGGCGGCGATTGCTGGGTGAGGGGGGCGACGCGGTTGATTTTCGTTTTTTTTTCTTTTTCTTCCTTCGATCAGCAAATGAAAAGGGGGGGCCTGAGAGAAAGGTTTTATAATAATATATTATTTTATTTATTTAATCAATTTCAAAAAGCAACTTTTATTTTCGACCTCGAAACGAGACCCACCGCATGTCATCCATAGCTAATTACACCCATTCCGAACACCGTGGGATATGTATCGTAGGCTGATTCGATTGTTTCGATCAGTTTTCGTCAAAATCAAAATATAACTCTATATCTTGAATTTGAACGCACATTTCAATTTACTGGGGTCACATACTAACTCAAAAAATTCCAGAAAAATATTTTCTAGCTTCGTATTGACGATACGGTCCTAACAAAACTGATTTCGTTGAATTCTGAGACCGTTTGAAAAATGACCATTTTCCAGTCGATTAAAATCAACTGAAACTGGTCAAACGCGTTTTCCTTTGCCACGCTCACATATTGATTCGAAAAATTATGAAATTTGAAACCTAGCAATAACTTGACATCACGGATCCAATAAAAGTGGTTTCGTCAAAATCCGAGGTCGTTTGCAAAATGGCTATTTTCAACGGCCGAAATTCCATAGCGACTATTCTGAAAATTCATCTGGACATACCTTTTTATCCCCGCTATGAAATTTTGATTTTTCGGATTCGTTGGAAAGATATTCTCAAATAGATTCTATTATTTTTGGTTTCGTTAAATTCCGGTTTATTTTGCACCCGGTACATTCAATTGAAGTTTGAAATCGAATTATCGAACTACCGCGCAATTTTCAATTCCTTTTATAATTATATATAATTATTTATATTCCAACGACGACGTATATAAATATATACGTTCGAATTCTATTCAAATTAAATTTCTCATCGATATTATTTAAAATAATCTATTTTAAATATTCAAAAATCGCTAAAATTGCCAAAATAAAAATTTTATACTGGCTCGCATTTCCGGGTTGTTACACATTATGCATACATGTTTAGATCTACGACCTTGTATGTTTAGATCTACGACCTTATATGTTTCGATCTACAACTTTATATGTTAGATCCATATGCCTTTATGTTAGATCCATATGCATTTATGTTAGATCTATGTTAACTTGATTCAACCCCTATGCAAGTTCACCACTACATGCCAAGTTTAATATGTATAGTTTAATGTAAATTCTTATGCTTGTGGTTCATGTTGCATAGATCTAATTTGCAAGTTCATAATTAAAAGTATATTGTTCTATGCCAAATTCATGTGACACATGTGTAGTTAGATCCATACTTTTGTATGAAGTTTAAATATTGCAAAGTTCCTCTTCTCCCCTTTTTGTTTTATAAGTTAGGCTAAAATATCGAGCCTAACATCCTATGAAATTTTGCGAACGTATAACGGGGGTATCGTTGGGGAAAACTTGAAATTACATGTAATTGGCATGTTTGGCATAATCATGATAAATGGCATGAAAATGGTATAATTTTTATACCTAAAATTATGAACTAGATTTAGAGGTAAAGTGGGCAATGACAATAAATTGTTGACAAATTTACATATAAACATAAAAGGATAAATATGTAAATTTAGAAAAAGACGAATATGCCTAACTCGAGGTTAGATTGAGTTACGATATAAGACTGCCCGGAACCGCCCGGCAAATCCAGCAACCGTAACAATACCTATCTAATGTGAGTGGTTAGTGCATGGAGCCCAAAAGAACCTGAGGTTAGACTGAGTTGTGGTGCAAAACTGCCCGGAACCGACCGGCACATCCAGTGACCACAACAATACCTGTCTAATGTGAGTGGTTGGTCCTTATTCACACACTGAAAAATCAATAGACTTACTCAGACTTATGTCTGACCCATTTTCTTTCGCTCTCTTTTCTTCCGTCCCCCACCCCCCTCTCAGGTAGCTAGGGAGGAAATAGCTCAGCTTAATTTGGACCGTTCATCATTCCAAGCTTGAAGACTCTGTGATGTATAGCTTGGAACTTCTTATCTTTGGCTTTGGCTTTGGACACACTACTACTTGGGGATTTATGTAGTTTTATTTTGTTTTATGCTTCTTTATGTAATAATCAAGACAGAGATTTTGATGTAATGATTTGGAAGTTGGTTTGAAACAGTTTGTTGTAATTTTTTGTTATGAACCACGTTTGAAATAAAGTTTGTTTTTCCGCTGCTTATATATATCTGTCTTGTAAATTATCTGTGTCTTTTACCTATAATGCTCCAAAAAAGTTAAGGCATTCCCTTTGTGAGTGACCTTAACGGAGGTGGGGTGTTTCACTTGGTATCAGAGCCAAGGTTTGCCAGATCAGATAAAAATTTTGAAAACTGTTTTCATAAAGAAATTTAAAGAAGCAATTTTCAAGAAAAAGTGTTTTGTTTTAAAAAGGCATAGTCCCCTAAAGCCATATGCACTATCTTTCTATCCTTTGTTTTGAATCTTTCCTTTTTCTTTTCAGTATGTCTGGGGATCTTAACCTTCCAGAGGATGTGCCGATACCTGGCTGGTTCAAAAGGTACCTAGAGGCTAGGGCTAATGTCGCAGGCCCTGCAGACATTCCTCCTCCCCCACCTGCAGCGGTTCCTCCTTCTCTTCCTCCTCCTCCTCCGCATGCAAATGCTTTCTCAAATATATGTAGGGACTTTCGAGCCATGGGTGGAAAGAACTTCAATGGAAATGAATCCTTCATGGAAGCAAGAAACTGGCTCAAAGAAACTGAGAATTTGTTCGATATCTTCGAAGTGGATGATAGGCAGAAGATACAGTTGGCAGTATGGTTGCTCAAAGACGAAGCTTCCTATTGGTGGGAAGTCACTAACGCTGAAAGACCAGTTGAAACTTGGATGGATTTTAGAATGAGATTTGAAATGAAATTCCTCTCACAAGCTGAACGAAGCCTTCAGATGGAGAAATTCTTAGCTCTCAAACAGGGAAGTATGACGGTCAAGGAATACGTCAACCAATTCAACTAGCTGGCTAGGTTCAGATTGGAGTTAGTAAACACTCCTCATAAGAAGGCTCTCCATTTTGTTAAAGGACTGAATGAGCCACTACACAGTGTAGCTATGTCCCATATACCTATGGGTGTGACTTACGAGAGGCTGGTGGGCATGGCACTGTTGCAAGAAGAAGTTAAGGCTGGCAAGAAGGAGACAAAGGTGGATGTGCATCAAGATAAGAGAGGGGAAGGATCACCGAGTAAGAAGACAAACTCCATGAAAGTCGGGAAGAACAACAAACCCCGTGATAAGAGGAAGTGTAATTTTTGTGGCATTCCTGGACATCTGGTTAAGGATTGCAGAAAGAAGAAGAGGTAGATGGGCGGCTGTTTCCACTGCAGCGAGACAGGACACATGGCTAAGGACTGCCCAAGAAAGCAAGGGCAAGGGAAGAGTGTTGGACCTTCTTCTGGAGGACAAGTTCACTCTCTCACAGCACCTCCGCAAGAATGAGGTAGAAATATTTCTGTCAAAAGTTTAGTCTATCTTTTTAATCATCCTGTTCGTACACTATTTGATTCTGGTGCATCGCACTCATTTGTATCTGCTGCTTTAGTTGAATCTCTGCACCTAGACACCAGTTTAGTAGAGGATCCCTTGGTTGTTTCAAATCCCATTGGGGGCTCAACTTATTTGTCAATGATTTGTTTGGATTGGGAAATTCCTATACTAAGTGTGGGGTTTAGATGTAATGCCTATGTTTTGGGCTTCACAGGCTATGGGTTGATTCTAGGCATGGATTGGCTATCCAGTAATGGTGTCATCCTCGACTGTGAAAAGGGAGTGGTTGGACTCGTGACTTGCCTTGGTAACACTCTCGAAATTTCTTGTAATCCCATGAACTCTATTATGCTTAGCTATCTAGAATCTCTTGATGCGTCTATTGAGAATATGCAGTCTGTTAGAGTAGTCTGTGAATACTCGGATGTCTTTGAAGAGGTGAAGGGGTTACCTCCGAAGCGGGAGATAAATTTCCGCATATACCTCGTCGACAACGCAAAACCTGTTGCTTTACCCGTTAGACACATAGCTCCAAGGGAGAGGAAAGAACTCAACAAGCAAGTTAAAGAATTGCTTGAGAAAGGGTTTATAAGGCGGAGTATTTCTGAATGGGGTGCTCCAGTAGTATTCGCAACCAAAGCGGATGGTTCGCTTCGCCTATGCGTTGATTATAGGGAGCTAAACAAGATAACCAAGAAAAATAGCCACCCACTCCTAAGGACAATGCAAAACCCGTTGCTTTACCCGTTAGACACATGGCTCCAAGTGAGAGGAAAGAACTCAGCAAGCAAGGTAAAGAATTGCTTGGGAAAGGGTTTATAAGGCGGAGTATTTCTGAATGGGGTGCTCCAGTAGTATTCGCAACCAAAGTGAATGGTTCGCTTCGCCTATGCGTTGATTATAGGGAGCAACGAGCTGACCAAGAAAAATAGGCACCCACTCCTAAGAATAGATGACTTGTTCGTTCAGCTTGTAGGTGCATCAGTTTTTTCCCAACTAGATTTGGCTACCGGGTTTCATCAGCTAAGAGTGGCTAAAGACAGCATCGATAAGACCGCGTTCAGAACCCCAGATGGTTTCTTCAAGTGGCTTGTCATGCCTTTCGGCCTGACAAATGCACCCGCTTATTTCGTTGACTTGATGAGCAGGGTGTTCTGAGAGTTCCTCAATAAGTTTGTGGTGGTTTTCGTGGATGACATCTTGATTTTCTCAAAGAATGAGGAAGAGCATGCTTAGCATTTAAAAGAAGTCATGGATACTCTTCGTGCATGTCAGTTGAAAGCCAAATTCTCCAAATGCCATTTTTGGAGAGAAGAAGCGAGATTTCTTGGACATGTGGTATCGAAGGAAGGGTTAGCTGTGGACCCCGCAAAAGTAGTTGCGGTACAGGATTGAAAGGTTCCACGGAATGCTACCGAAGTCCGAAGCTTCCTCGAGCTAGCAGGCTTTTACTGAAAGTTCATCGAAGACTTTGCAAAAATCTCAGCTCCGCTTACGAAGTTGATGAAGAAAAACCTAATTTTCAATTAGGATTTGGATTGCGATATTGCTTTCCAACGATTAAAGAGGGCTCTAACAACAACCCCAGTTCTGACATTGCCGGATAGGAGCAAAATGTTTACCGTATACATGGATGCATGTGGTACGGGACTAGTTGCTATCTTAATGCAAGAAGGGAAGGTAGTAGCTTATGGAGGCCGATAGCTGAAAGCACATGAGAAAAACTACCTAACCCACGATCTAGAGTTGGTTGCCATCGTCTTTGCGCTTAAGTCTTGGTGCCATTATCTCCTAGGTGAGAAATTTGAATTGTATACTGACCATAAATCGTTGAAGTACCTTTTCTCGTAGAAATATCTTAACTTGAGGCAACAAAGGTGGATGGAATTCTTGGCATCCTACGATTTCGAGATTTCCTATACCCCTGGCAAGAGCAATGTAGTAGCAGACGCCTTGAGTAGAAAGAAGCTGACCTTAAGCCCTCTCTTTGTAGAAAGGCAGAGCTTGGATTATATAGCCAACTTTGACTTTAGACCCTCCATTGATCATGTGACTGGTTTGTTAGCATCGCTTGAGGTGCGGCCTACTCTTTTGGACTCGATAGGAACCGCGCAACGTGAAGACCCTCAGCTAGTTGATGTGATGGACAAGCTAATTAGGGGTGAGATTTCTAGTCACCTCAATAGATACTCCATCCATGATAGGGGCTGCTTGAGGCGGGATGGAAGGCTATGCATCCATCAAGCAAGGGATTTGGTGAAGAAGGTTCCCGAAGAGGCACACCATTCCAAGTAAACCATACACCCAGGTGGAGACAAGATGTATAAAGACGTAAAAAGAGTTTTCTTCTAGAATGGCATGAAGAGGGATGTAGCTGAATTCGTCTCTAAGTGCTTAATATGCCAGCAAGTCAAAGCGGAGTAAAAGAAGCCTGGTGGATTGCTTCATCCTCTAGAGGTCCCACAGTGGAAATGGGATAGCATTTCAATGGACTTTATTGATGGGCTGCCTAGATCAAGAAGGGGCAATACCAGTATTTGGGTAATAGTGGACAGGCTCACAAAAAGCGCTCACTTTATACCCGTTATAAGTAGAAGGACTGCCTCATCTTTAGCATCCATTTATCTTAAAGAGATAGTTCGACTCCATGGGATACCCTCCAGCATTGTAAGTGACCGAGAACCTATTTTTACGAGCGAGTTTTGGAAGAGCTTGCAAGAGGCTGTAGGCATATAGCTATGCTTAAGCACGACCTATCACCCCCAAACCGATGGTCAGATGGAAAGGGTGAACAGAGTATTAGAAGACCTCTTGAGATTATGCTTTCTTGACTTCGGAGGAACATCGGAGGATCATCTTCCTTTGGTGGAGTTTGCCTACAACAATAGCTACCAAGCCACCATAGGCATGGCACCCTTCGAAGCTTTATATGGAAGACCATGCCGATCACCAACTTGTTGGTGGGAGTCTACAGACAAGCTCATACTTGGACCAGATATGATTAGAGAAACTTCAGAGAAAGTGGACTTGATACGAAGAAGAATGAAGACTGCCCAAGATAGACAGAAGTCCTACGCTGATAAAAGAAGGACCGACCTTGAGTTTGAGGTTGGGGACAAGGTTTTCCTTAAAGTATCTCCTTTAAGGAACATCGTTCGCTTCGGATCCGCAGGAAAGTTGACACCCAGATTTGTAGGGCTGTTTCTTATCATTGAGAAGATTGGGAAGATGGCTTATAGAGTAGAGTTGCCCGAAAGATTGGCTGGAGTTCATAATGTCTTTCATGTTTCTCACCTACGAAAGTGCTTATATGAGTCTGCGGAAGTGGTGTAACCAAGCATATTACAGG
This sequence comes from Allium sativum, assembly GCA_030737875.1. NCBI lineage: Eukaryota > Viridiplantae > Streptophyta > Magnoliopsida > Asparagales > Amaryllidaceae > Allium > Allium sativum. Next base: position 887,768,451 of record CM060916.1, on the reverse strand, counting down.
AAGTAGAAGTAGAACGAGAGGCGACTGTGAGGAGAGTTCTAACTCGTATCTTGGGTACAGAAGTCAAAAAGCTACGCAACCGCAAAGTCAAACTTGTTAAAGTTCAATGGAGTGATGCTGAGGAAGACGCGACTTGGGAGACTGAGGCCAAGATACGCGCAGCCTACCCTTTTCTTTTTGAGGGTACATCTTTGATCTCTTTTTCCTTAAGTTTGTTCATGCTCGTATCTATCTTTTTAGTATTTTCCTCAGTGTTGTCCTCGATCCTTAGGTAGAATCCAATGGATGTAAACATGTATTTGAAAACATGTTATGATTGATGGTTGCAAGTGGTTGCTCGTGGATGCATATACACGCACTTTAGGTATTAGATCGGCTCAGTCACTTTCATATTGCATATGCATATATGTACTTGTATATGATTGAAACTTAATGTGTTTTCATGTGGATGTTGCATTTGTATGAATGATTTTGCACTCATGTAGAAAGTATGATTAGGGGTGATTTCATACATAATGGACTCATGGCACTGACATGAATTGCATTAAGGAGGTCAACTGAATTAGTATACCGCCTGATTTTGCATTAGATAAGGACATGTACACACACTATGCATATGATCATGAAGCATTAGAAGTCTTTTTAAGGACAATGGACGCCTGTGTTTGATGGGTAAGTAGATGGACGATTGGATGGTAGGATATACGTTCTTCTTGACTTGAAAATTTCGGGGATGAAATCCTTTAAGGAGGTGAGAATGTAACACCCCGTATTTTCTGTAAACACTAAGGTTACGAATTAAGGAATAATTAATATCAAATGTAAGAATTAAGGGAAAATGGTTATGCCATTGCGTTCGTCTCGGAATTCTGCTTGAGATAGAGTCTGAGTTTGCGAAAATCGGACTCCGCGTGAAGGAGTTATGGCCTTCAGAAGTTTTAGAATTAAATAAAAATTCAAACAGCTCGGTTCAGAATTCAAAATTCAAAAATCAGAAGCAGAAGCAGGCTAGGTGGGAAATTTCCTGCCCAAGGCCAAGTCGACCAGGGGGTCGACCTCCCTAATACAGGTCGACCAGGGGGTCGACCTACCCTCCCGGGCAGATCTGAAAGATGACGATTTCTGACTCCCTACTGAGTCATTTGGGCTTATGTGGCTATTCTATCTTGTCTGGATGGTCTTGATTGTGTCTAGGGTTGATCTAACGACTCTAATTTAATTAAACCTCTATAAAAGCAACCTAACTCTCAACCCTAAATCACAAATATTCATATCAAGAGTCGTCATGCCGTCAATGGTCGACCTAGAGTAGCCGTCATCCTCCTTCCACTTGAAAGCAAGATAGAAGCTTCATATCAAATTAAATCAAATCTAATTTAGAACAACGATTAGTCTACATCAAAGGCGAGCAATTCAATTTCAGAATACTGATCCCAAAAATCAAGTTTTTCCTTTTGTTGTAAGTGTAGTTATCTTTCAGATGTGAATAAATTAAAGACATGGTTTGTAATGAATTGTAAACTTGAATTGTATCAAGTTGTATATGATGCTGATTCATGTCTATTCATGCATATTCTGTCATATATGCCTATGAACTATTGTGGTCTATCGAACCTATCATGTTATGTGGAAATTGGTGAATAAACCTATGATGTTGTATAGGAATTTGGGAATGAAATCATATGTAAGTTGGTGATATTATGATACATACAAGTTTTAGGTTAAGTCATGTCGTTTATGCCAAATTGTTTAGATCCATTATGCATACATGTTTAGATCTACGACCTTGATGATATTATGATACATACAAGTTTTAGCCTAAGTCATGTCGTTTATGCCTAATTGTTTAGATCCATTATGCATACATGTTTAGATCTACGACCTTGTATGTTTAGATCTACGACCTTGTATGTTTAGATCTACGACCTTGCATGTTTAGATCTACGACCTTATATGTTAGATCCATATGCCTTTTTGTTAAATCCATATGTCTTTATGTTAGATCTATGTTAACTTGATTCAACCCCTATGCAAGTTCACCACTACATGCCAAGTTTAATTTGTATAGTTTTATGTAAATTCATATGCTTGTGGTTCATGTTGCATAGATCTAATTTGCAAGTTCATAATTAAAAGTATATTGTTCTATGCCAAATTCATGTGACACATGTGTAGTCAGATCCATACTTTTGTATGATGTTGGAATATTGCAAAGTTCCTCTTTTCCCCTTTTTGTTTTATAAGTTAGGCTAAAATATCGAGCCTAGCATCCTATGAAGTTTTACGAATGTACAACAGGGGTAACGTTGGGGAAAAGTTGAAATTACATGTAATTGGCATATTTGGCATAATCATGATAAATGGCATGAAAATGACATAATTTTTATACCTAAAATTATGAACTTGATTTAGAGGGAAAGTAGGCCATGACAATAAATTGTTGACAAATTTACATATAAACATAAAAGGATAAATATGTAAATTTAGAAAAAGACGAATATGCCTAACCCAAGGTTAGATTGAGTTACGGTATAAGACTGCCCAGAACTGCCCGGCAAATCCAGCAACCGTAACAGTACCTATCTAATGTGATTGGTTAGTGTATGGAGCCCAAAAGAACCCGAGGTTAGACTGAGTTGTGGTGTAAAACTGCCCGGAACCGACCGGCACATCCAGTGACCACAACAATACCGGTCTAATGTGAGTGGTTGGTGCTTTAATGAAATGGATTAAAGCTAAGTCAGGAATGGTAGGGTTAAGTCAATTAAGGAAACACTTAACTAATTCAACATGTTAACTAAACTGATGGGTGGGGTTATGTAAACCTGGACACATAACCAATTTAACATATTGGCTAGGAAACCCGAGTAACGGGGACCCATTTCAGCAGTAACTGACATAGATGTATCATGGTACCCTGAACTAGGCAGGGTGGGGAACGATTACTGGGCTGATTATAAGCGGTCAAAACGACGGCAGGTGGTGCGTCAGTGTAGGTTCCGATGGAGAACGGGCGTGCACGTACTCCGTAGTGGAAAAAGTAGGCACTGGGCATCAGTAGTCATACACTGTGCATCTTGAATCATGTCGGGTTGCCACCATAGGATTTGATACACCCATAGTGGGACCAGCACAGGTATCTACAATCAAGCGGGGGCCGAATGACACACGGGACAAATGTATGCGAGTAGGAGCCGATCGACATAAAGGGATCATTTCACCCCGTATATGGGGTGCTAGTTGGGTCAAGTATAAATAGGTGCAGAGAAGCAGAATGGATGCGATAGTATATTCGGTTTAAACTTCCTTATCTTGGTTTATGTTAGTTAGTTATTCTGGTATGGTCCTACTTTCAGTTTATTCCTATCATGACCCTTTTCCTTATTCACACACTGAAAAATCACTAGACTTACTCAGACTTATGTCTGACCCAATTTCTTTCGCTCTCTTTTCTTCCGTGCCCCCCCCCTCTCAGGTAGCCAGGGAGGAAATAGCTCAGCTTAATTTGGACCATTCATCTTTCCAAGCTTGAAGACTCTGTGATGTATAGCTTGGAACCTCTTATCTTTGGCTTTGGCTTTGGACACACTACTACTTGGGGATTTATGCAGTTTTATTTTGTTCTATGCTTCTTTATGTAATAATCAAGACAGAGATTTTGATGTAATGATTTGGAAGTTGGTTTGAAACAGTTTGCTGTAATGTTTTGTAATGAACCACGTTTGAAATAAAGTTTGTTTTTCCGCTGCTTATATATATATCTGTCTTGTAAATTATCTGTGTCTTTTACCTATAATGCTCCACCAAATTTAAGGCATTCCCTTTGTGAGTGACCTTAACGGAGGTGGGGTGTTTCACTTGGTATCAGAGCAAAGGTTTACCAGATCAGATAAAAATTTTGAAAACTGTTTTCACAAAGAAGTTTAAAGAAGCAATTTTCAAGAAAAAGTGTTTTGTTTTAAAAAGGCATAGTCCCCCAAAGCCATATGCACTATCTTTCTATCCATTGTTTTTAATCTTTCCTTTTTCGTTTCAGTATGTCTAGGGATCTTAACCTTCCAGAGGATGTGACGGTACCTGGCTGGTTCAGAAGGTACCTAGAGGCTAGGGCTAATGCCGCAGGCCCTGCAGACATTCCTCCTCCCCACCTGCAGCGGTTCCTCCTCCTCTTCCTCCTCCTCCTCCGCATGCAAATGCTTTCTCGAATATATGTAGGGACTTTCGAGCCATGGGTGGAAAGAACTTCAATGGAAATGAATCCTTCATGGAAGCAAGAAACTGGCTCAAAGAAACTGAGAATTTGTTCGATATCTTCGAAGTGGATGATAGGCAAAAGATACAGTTGGCAGTATGGTTTCTCAAAGACGAAGCTTCCTATTGGTGGAAAGTCACTAACGCTGAAAGACCATTTGAAACTTGGATGGATTTTAGAATGAGATTTGAAATGAAATTCCTCTCACAAGCTGAACGAAGCCTTCAGATGGAGAAATTCTTAGCTCTCAAACAGGGAAGTATGACTGTCAAGGAATCCGTCAACCAATTCAACCAGCTGGCTAGGTTCAGATTGGAGTTAGTAAACACTCCTCATAAGAAGGCTCTCCGTTTTGTTAAAGGACTGAATGAGCCACTACACTGCGTAGCTATGTCCCATATACCTATGGGTGCGACTTACGAGAGGCTGGTGGACATGGAACTGTTGCAAGAAGAAGATAAGGCTGGCAAGAAGGAGACAACGGTGGAAGTATCTCAAGATAAGAAAGGGGAAGGTTCACAGAGCAAGCAGACAGACTCCAAGAAAGGCGGGAAGAACAACAAACCCCATGACAAGAGGAAGTGTAATTTTTGTGGCATTCCTGGACATCTGGTTAAGGATTGCAGAAAGAAGAAAAGGAAGTTGGGTGGCTGTTTCCACTGCGGCGAGACATGACACATGGCTAAGGACTGCCTAAGAAAGCAAGGGCAAGGGCGGAGAGCTGGACCTTCTTCTGGAGGACAAGTTCACGTTGTTACAGCACCTCCGCAAGAACGAGGTAGAAATATTTCTGTCAAAAGTTTAGTCTATCTTTTTGATCATCCTGTTCGTACACTATTTGATTCTGGTGCATCGTACTCATTTGTATCTGCTGCTTTAGTTGAATCTCTGCACCTAGACACCAGTTTAGTAGAGGATCCCTTGGTTGTTTCAAATCCAATTGGGGGCTCAACTTATTTGTCAATGATTTGTTTGGATTTGGAAATTTCTATACTAAGTGTTGGGTTTAGATGTAATGCCTATATTTTGGGCTTCACGGGATATGGGTTGATTCTAGGCATGGATTGGCTATCCAGTAATGGTGCCATCCTCGATTGTGAAAAGAGAGTGGTTAGACTCATGACTCGCCTTGGTAACACTCTCGAAATTTCTTGTAATCCTATGAACTCTGTTATGCTTACTATCTAGAATCTCTTGATGCGTCTATTGAGAATTTGCAGTCTGTTAGAGTAGTCCGTGAATACTCGGATGTCTTTGAAGAGGTGAAGGGGTTACCTTCGAAGCGGGAGATAGATTTCCGCATATAACTCGTCGACAACGCAAAACCCGTTGCTTTACCCGTTAGACACATGGCTCCAAGGGAGAGGAAAGAACTCAGCAAGCAAGTTAAAGAAATGCTTGAGAAAGGGTTTATAAGGTGGAGTATTTATGAATGGGGTGCTCCAGTAGTATTCGCAACCAAAGCGGATGGTTCGCTTTGCCTATGCGTTGATTATATGGAGCTAAACAAGCTGACCAAGAAAAATAGTCACCCACTCCCAAGTATAGATGACTTGTTCGATCAGCTTGTAGGAGCATCGGTTTTATCCCAACTAGATTTGGCTACCGGGTTTCATCAGCTAAGAATGGCTGAAGAGAGCATCGATAAGACCGCGTTCAGAACCCCAGATGGTTTCTTCGAGTGGCCTGTCATGCCTTTCGGCCTGATAAATGCACCCGCTTATTTCGTTGACTTGATGAGCAGGGTGTTCCGAGAGTTCCTCAATAAGTTTGTGGTGGTCTTCGTAGATGACATCTTAATTTTCTCAAAGAATGAGGAAGAGCATGCTCAGCATTTAAAAGAAGTCATGGATACTCTTCGTGCACATCAGTTGAAAGCCAAATTCTCCAAATGCCATTTTTGGAGAGAAGAAGTGAGATTTCTTGGACATGTGTTATCCAAGGAAGGGTTAGATGTGGACCTCACAAAAGTAGTTGCGGTACAAGATTGGAAGGTTCCACGGAATGCTACCGAAGTCCGAAGCTTCCTCGGGCTAGCAGGCTTTTACCGAAAGTTCATCAAAGACTTTGCAAAAATCTAAGCTCCGCTTACGAAGTTGACAAAGAAAAAACTAACTTTCAATTGGGATTTGGATTGCGATATTGCTTTCCAACGATTAAAGAGGGCTCTAACAATAGCCCCAGTTCTGTCATTGCCGGATGGGAGCAAGATGTTTACCGTATACACGGATGCATGTGGTACGGGACTAGGTGCTGTCTTAATGCAAGAAGGGAAGGTAGTAGCTTATGGAGGCCGACAGATGAAAGCACATGAGAAAAACTACACAACCCACGATCTAGGGTTGGCTGCCATCGTCTTTGCGCTTAAGTCTTGGCGCAATTATCTCCTAGGTGAGAAATTTGAATTGTATACTGACCATAAATCGTTGAAGTACCTTTTCTCGTAGAAAGATCTTAACTTGAGGCAACAAAGGTGGATGGAATTCTTGGCATCCTACGATTTCGAGATTTCCTATACCCTTGGCAAGGGCAATGTAGTAGCAGACGCCTTGAGTAGAAAGAAGCTGACCTTAAGCCCTCTCTTTGTAGAAAGGAAGAGCTTGGAATATATAGCCAACTTTGACTTTAGACCCTCCATCGATCATGTGACTGGTTTGTTAGCATCGCTTGAGGTGCGGTCTACTCTTTTGGACTCGATAGGAACCGTGTAGTATGAAGAACCTCAGCTAGTTGATGTGATGGACAAGCTAATTAGGGGTGAGACTTCTAGTCACCTCAATAGATACTCCATCGACGATAAGGGCTGGTTGAGGCGGGATGGAAGGCTATGCATCCCACAAGCAAGGGATTTGGTGGAGAAGGTTCTCGAAGAGGCACACCATTCCAAGTTGACCATACTTCCAGGTGGAAACAAGATGTATAAAGACGTAAAAAGAGTTTTCTTCTAGAATGGCATGAAGAGGGGTGTAGCTGAATTCGTCTCTAAGTGCTTAATATGCCAGCAAGTCAAGGCGGAGCAAAAGAAGCCTGGTGGATTGCTTCATCCTCTAGAGGTCCCAAAGTGGAAATGGGATAGCATTTCAATGGACTTTATTGATGGGCTGCCTAGGTCAAGAAGGGGCAATACCAGTATTTGGGTAATAGTGGACAGGCTCACAAAAAGCGCTCACTTTATACCCGTTAAAATTAGAAGGACTGCCTCATCTTTAGCATCCATTTATCTTAAAGAGATAGTTCGACTCCATGGGATACCCTCCAGTATAGTAAGTGACCGAGATCCTATTTTTACGAGCGAGTTTTAGAAGAGCTTGCAAGAGGCTGTAGGCACACAGCTATGCTTAAGCACGGCCTATCACCCCCAAACCGATGGTCAGACGGAAAGGGTGAGTAGAGTATTAGATGACCTCTTGAGATTATGCATTCTTGACTTTGGAGGAACATGGGAGGATCATCTTCCTTTAGTGGAGTTTTCCTACAACAATAGCTACCAAGCCACCATAGGCATGACACCCTTCGAAGCTTTATATGGAAGACCATGCCGATCACCAACTTGTTGGTGGGAGTCTACAGATAAGCTCATACTTGGACCAGATATGATTAAAGAAACTTCAGAGAAAGTGGACTTGATACGAAGAAGAATGAAGACTGCCGAAGATAGACAGAAGTCCTACGCTGATAAAAGAAGGACCGACCTTGAATTTGAGGTTGGGGACAAGGTTTTCCTTAAAGTGTCTCCTTTAAGGAACGTCGTTCGCTTCGAATCCGCAGGAAAGTTGACACCAAGATTTGTAGGGCCGTTTCCTATCATTGAGAAGATTGGGAAGATGGCTTCTAGAGTAGAGCTGCCCGAAAGATTGGCTGGAGTTCATAATGTCTTTCATGTTTCTCACCTACGAAAGTGCTTACATGAGTCTGCGGAAGTGGTGGAACCAAGCATATTAGAGGAAGTAGAAGTAGAACGAGAGGCGAGTGTGAGAAGAGTTCCAACTCGTATCTTGGGTACAGAAGTCAAAAAGCTATGCAACCGCGAAGTCAAACTTGTTAAAGTTCAATGGAGTGATGCTGAGGAAGACGCGACTTGGGAGACTGAGGCCAAGATACGCGCAGCCTACCCTTTTCTTTTTGAGGGTACATCTTTGATCTCTTTTTCCTTAAGTTTGTTCATGCTCATATCTATCTTTTTAGTATTTTCCTCAATGATGTCCTCGATCCTTAGGTAGAAACCAATGGATGTAAACATGTATTTGAAAACATGTTATGATTGATGGTTGCAAGTGGTTGCTAGTGGATGCATATACACACACTTTAGGTATTAGATCGGCTCAGTCATTTTCATATTGCATATGCATATATGTACTTGTATATAATTGAAACTTGATGTGTTATCATGTGGATGTTGCATTTGTATGAATGATTGTGCACTCATGTAGAAAGTATGATTACGGGTGATTGCATACATAATGGACTCATGGCACCGACATGAATTACATTGAGGAGGTCAACTGAATTAGTAGACCGCCTGATTTTGCATTAAATAAGGACATGTACACACACTATGCATATGATCATGAAGCATTAGAAGTCTTTTTAAGGACAATGGACGCCTGTGTTTGATGGTTAAGTAGATGGACGATTGGATGGTAGGATATACGTTCTTCTTGACTTGAAGATTTCGGGGACGAAATCCTTTAAGGAGGGGAGAATGTAACACCCCGTATTTTCTGTAAACACTAAGGTTACGAATTAAAGAATAATTAATTTCAAATGTAAGAATTAAGGGAAACGGGTTACGCCATTGCGTTCAACTCGGAATTCTTCTTGAGATAGAGTCTGAGTTTGCGAAAATCGGACTTCGTATGGAGGAGTTATGGCCTTCAGAAGTTTCAGAATTAAATAAAAATTCAAACAGCTTGGTTCAGAATTCAAAATTCAAAAATCAGAAGCAGAATCGGGCTGGGCAGGAAATTTCCCATCCAAGGCCAAGTCGACCAGGGGGTCGACCTACCCCCCCCCCCCCCCGGGCAGATCTGAAAGATGACGATTTCTGACTCCCTGCTGAGTCATTAGGGCTTATGTGGCTATTCTATCTTGTCTGGATGGTCTTGATTGTGTCTAGGGTTGATCTAACAGCTCTTATTTAATTAAACCTCTATAAAAGCAACCTAACTCTCAACCCTAAATCACAAATATTCATATCAAGAGTCGTCATGCCGTCAATGGCCGACCTAGAGTAGCCGTCATCCTCCTTACACTTGAAAGCAAGATAGAAGCTTCATATCAAATTAAATCAAATCTAATTCAGAACAACGATTAGTCTACATCAAAGGCGAGCAATTCAGTTTCAAAATACAGATCCCAGAAATCAAGTTTTTCCTTTTGTTGTAAGTGTAGTTATCTTTCAGATGTGAATAAATTAAAGACATGGTTTGTAATGAATTGTAAAATAGAATTGTATCAAGTTGTATGTGATGCTGATTCATGTCTATTCATGTTTATTCTATCATATATGCCTATGAACTATTGTGCTCTATCGAACCTATCATGTTATATGGAAATTGGTGAATAAACCTATGATGTTGTATAGGAATTTGGGAATGAAATTATCATATGTAAGTTGGTGATGTTATGATACATACAAGTTTTAGGTTAAGTCATGTCGTTTATGCCAAATTGTTTAGATCCATTATGCATACATGTTTAGATCTACGATCTTGATGATATTATGATACATACAAGTTTTAGGCTAAGTCATGTCGTTTATCCTTAATTGTTTAGATCCATTATGCATACATGTTTAGATCTACGACCTTGTATGTTTAGATCTACGACCTTATATGTTAGATCCATATGCCTTTATGTTAGATCTATGTTAACTTGATTCAACTACTATGCAAGTTCACCACTACATGCCAAGTTTAATTTGTATAGTTTTATGTAAATTCATATGCATGTGGTTCATGTTGCATAGATCTAATTTGCAAGTTCATAATTAAAAGTATATTGTTCTATGCCAAATTCATGTGACACATGTGTAGTTAGATCCATACTTTTGTATGATGTTGGAATATTGCTAAGTTCCTCTTTTCCCCTTTTTTTTATAAGTTAGGCTAAAATATCGAGCCTAGCATCCTATGAAATTTTGCGAACGTACAACGGGAGTAACGTTGGGGAAAACTTGAAATTACATGTAATTGGCATGTTTGGCATAATCATGATAAATGGCATGAAAATGGTATAATTTTTATACCTAAAATTATGAACTTGATTTAGAGGGAAAGTGGGCCATGACAATAAAGTGTTGACAAATTTACATATAAACACAAAAGGATAAATATGTAAATTTAAGAAAAGACGAATATGCCTAACCCGAGGTTAGATTGAGTTACCGTATAAGACAGACCAGAACCGTCCGGAAAATCCAAAAGCCGTAAAAATACCTATCTAATGTGAGTGGTTAGTGCATGGAGCCCAAAAGAACCCGAGGTCAGACTGAGTTGTGGTGTAAAACTGCCCAGAACCGACCGGCACATCCAGTGACCACAACAATACCTGCCTAATATGAGTGGTTGGTGCTTTAATGAAATGAATTAAAGCTAAGTCAGGAATAGTAGGGTTAAGTAAAATAAGGAAACACTTAACCAATTCAACATGTTAACTAAACTGATGGGTGGGGTTAGGTAAACTTGGACACTTAACCAATTTAACATGTTGGCTAGGAAATCCTAGTAACGGGGACCCATTTAAGCAGTAAACCACTTAGATGTATCATGGTACCTTGAACTAGGAAGGGTAGGGCACGATTACTGGGCTGATTATAAGCGATCAAATTGACGGCGGGTGGTGCGCCAGTGTAGGTTCCGACGGAGTACGGGTGTGCGCGTACTCCGGAGTGGAAAAAGAAGGCACTGGGCATCAGTAGTCATACAATGTGCATCTTGAATCGTGTCGGGTTGCCACCATAGGATTTGATACACCCCATGATGGGACCAGCACAGGTATCTACAATCAAGCGGGGGCCGAATGACACACGGGACAAATGTATGCGAGTAGGAGCCGATCGATAAAAAGGGATCATTTCACCATGTATATGGGGTGCCAATTGGGACATGTATAAATAGGTGCAGAGAAGTAGAATGGGTGCGACAGTATATTCGGTTTAAACTTCCTTATCTTGGTTTATGTTAGTTAGTTATTCTGGTATGGTCCTATTTTCAGTTTATTCCTATCATAACCCTTTTCCTTATTCACACAATGAAAAATCACTAGACTTACTCAGACTTATGTCTGACCCATTTTCTTTCGCTCCCTTTTCTTCCGTCCCCCCCCCCTCAGGTAGCCAGGGAGGAAATAGCTCAGCTTAATTTGGACCGTTCATCTTTCCAAGCTTGAAGACTTGTGATGTATAGCTTGGAACCTTTTATCTTTGCCTTTGGCTTTGGACACACTACTACTTGGGGATTTATGCAGTTTTATTTTGTTTTATGCTTCTTTATGTAATAATCAAGACATAGATTTTGATGTAATGATTTGGAAGTTGGTTTGAAACAGTTTGCTGTAATGTTTTGTTATGAACCACATTTGAAATAAAGTTTTTTTTCCGCTGCTTATATATATCTGTCTTGGAAATTATCTGTGTCTTTTACCTATAATGCTCCACCAAAGTTAAGGCATTCCCTTTGTGAGTGACCTTAACGGAGGTGGGGTGTTTCACGTATGGAAAAGAGGGCACCCGAGTTTGCAAAGTGAAACAAACTACGGGTCAGTCATGGGACTGGTATGAGAAATCTTACTTAACTTATCTTATAAGAAGGCTAATCACAGGACCACGCCGCTAACGCGGAATGGGTTTACTCCATTGGATTGTCAGTGCATGAAATAAAGTAAATTGTTAAACAACGCAATGCTTTTTAGAAAAATGAAACCATTATAAGACTCAGGTCCCATCACACAATGCAATGCAAGCCGGAGGATAGAGTTTTACCTTATAATGGTAAAAAATGCTTGATATGATAAAACGGATTTGATATTATTATTAGTGTGTATATGTTTCAAAAACATTTCAATCATAATGTATTAATCATAGACGACATAGCTACCATATACTATGTCGCCGTACTAGTTCTATAATCAAAACCGCATGATGTCGTATTGGAAATTGGGTTTCCATCAAGAGTCAAGGCTAGGAACGATCTCCTTACTAATTCGAGACACTCTAGCAATGTCTCAGGATTCGGAAGCTGGCGAACCCTTGGATACGGCAGGGCTGGTCAACAAATACTTTAGTGGATTGGCAATTCCTGAACACACGCTTCCCGATCCTATTGGATCTATAAATTGGCCATTGGCGATCAATAAAAATATCCGAGGCGCCTCATTCCATCAACCACATAAGTAAAAATGATGGGCCTTGTAAAAACCCAAACACCACTTCTAGCTAGAAAGAAACGTGTGCATTCCCTGCGTGCCCTTGTCTCGTTTTTGACTCTACCAGGGTGTGAGGCTCGCGAGGTAACGTAATACACAAAGCTATGCCTAAATAGGCTATGCTTTGATCATCAACCACATGGCTCTGCTTTTCAACAAAAGCCTTGATCAATTGCATCTTGGCATGCCACATTGAAAGTCCATACCATGTGATCGATAACTACCAATATATAACCTCTGAGCTCATGCGTCTCGGAGAAGGGTGTTAAGTAAGAGAATAAATTCCCCGCCACCACAGATATATATTAAATAGAAACCAATTTAATTACATGGAATGAAATTCAATGTCAGACACACATCCATTTACAAGTCCGTTCTGGGTCTGAACAAATCCGGAGTCACCTAGGTGCTCGCGTATCCGGACGATCAACAAGTACGTCCAGACAAACTACCACTTTTAACCCTTTACTGGGAGCGACCCAATACCAGGCATCAGTAGTCGTCCATTCGATGTGAAGATCGTCGATCTTCATCCACCGTCTTCAATGTCTTCGACTTTTAATTGTCGTAGTAATTATTCAGAATGGGTTAAACCCGGTCTTTCCGAATAACTCGCGTATTTTTTATAATTAAAATTCAAGTGTTGTAAAGACACATCCAATGCCGCATTCCAATTCAGAATGTTCTTTTAAATAAATATTCATATTATTAGGAAAAGGTCCCCATCAATTTTATCAAAGATAAATTCTTCTAAATTTATTCTTAAATCTTATTTTCAAAGATTTATTAAAATTCCAATTTAGTTTTAATATCAGAAATCATTACTTTACGATTATTCCAATTTAAGACATAAATCTTATCTTTAACTGGGTTAAAGAATCAATGTTATTTAAAAACATTGTTCACGATAAACCCAAAATCATATTCCAAAATATGGAATTTCCACAGAAATCAAAGCAATATATAATCGATATAGATTTCCATATCAGACTAATAATATAAATGAAATAACGGCAAAGCCTTTTAAATTCCATATATAGTAACAGTCTTCTTTTACAGAAGCCTATCTCGATTATTATCAAATCGAATTTCCACTTAATTCCAATTTAATATATTAAATTAGAAAACTTGACTTTGGAAAATTTCTTTTTAAATCTTTAATAAAAAGATTTATAAATTCTAATCATATTTTCATTGTTAATTGGGTTAAAAACAAATGTCGTTTAAAACATAGTTCACGGTAAACCCAATTCACATATCAATAAATTCTATTTCAACAAAATGTATAAAAAGTTCCATTTTACTGACAATTCTATTTCATCAAAATGGATATTTCTATGGTAACACAAACCTATTTCACAAAAATGCTATTTTTGTTTAACTCTTTCATTTAACAAAAATGTTTTAATTCAAATCCAATTAACAAAAATGTAATTTTTGTTTTCAACCATCATATTTAACCAAATGTAACTTTTGTTTCAACTATTATATTTTTGACAAAAGTAAATATTTTTGACAGAAATAATTATTTTGGTTCAACTAAGATATTTATCCAAAAATGTGTATTTTGGTTCAACTAGTCTTATCTTGACAAAAGTATATATTTTGACAAGAATATATGGTTTGCTTTAACTAATCTATTTTGACAAAAATGAATATTTTGTCTCATTCCTTTAAAATGACAAAAGTGAATATATTTGTCTTAATCTATTAAAATGACAAATGGTAATTTGTGTGTAAACTTTTAATTTCATGTTTACATGTTTTGGCAAAAATGACTATTTTTATTTCATATACGATCACAACAAAATGATACTTTTAAACCTCTATTTTTATTCCATATAAAATGAAAATAGAGATGCAATTTTAAAATCTATTCTTTTCATTACAAGTAAAGTGAAAATAAAAATATTATTTTTAAATCTATCCTTTTTATTGTAACTAAATTGACAAAATAAAATGTTACTTTAAATCCATTCTTTTATTTGTATATAAAGTGAAAATAAAATGTTATCTTTTTAATCTACACTTTTATTGTAATCAATTTGACAATCCATGCTCTTGATGTAACAAAAAGAATAACCTTTTTATTATAAAATCAAATATTGACATTCCATGTTCTTAATGTAATGAAAAGATTAACTTTTTATTATAAAACAGAATATGTCACTTAACATGTTCTTAATGTAAATAAAAGAATATTTTTTTATTTCAAAACCAAATATGTCATGTTTGGTGTTCCCACATAAAATAAGAGATGATTTTTAATGTGAAAACAAGTTTGACAAACTTATGTTCTTACGTGACAATAAAAGATATGATTTTTATCCCAAATCAAAGTTTTTCAATTTCATGTTCCTAAATGACAATAAAAATATAATCTTTATTTCCTAATCCTTTTATTGAAATAAACTGACAATAAAAATATAGTCTTTATTCCAAAAATAATTCCACATTTATAGATTTGAAGAAAAATGGAATTTTTAACACAAGAACAAATCAAACATTACAGATCTGAATAAAGATGACATTTTTATCGCATAAATAAATCAAATATTATAGATCTGCATAAAGATGAGATTTTTATCGTATGAACAAAACAAATAATATAAATCTCAATAAAGATGAGATTTTTATCGCATGAACAAACAAATATTATAAATCTCAATAAAGATGAGATTTCTATCGCATGAACAAAACAAATAATATAAATCTCAATAAAGATGAGATTTTTATCGCATGATCAAACAAATATCATGGATCTCAATAAAGATGAGATTTTTTTCGCATAATCGGATCTAAAATAATAGATCTGCATAAAGAAGAAATTTATATCACATAACCAGATCTTAAAATGATGGATTTGAAATAAAGAAGAAATTTATATCGCATAATCAGATCTAAAATAATAGATCTGAAATAAAGAAGAAATTTGCATCGTAGATCTGAATCATAAATATAAAATGATTTAAAAGCGAGAAAAATAATTAAAATTTAATTTAATTATTAAATCAGAGTTCTCACCTCGCTTCAGATCTAAAATTCAGAGGGGTCCAGAAACTGTTCAAATCTGTTCTAGAATGTGGTATTCAGTGTCACAGTCCCAATGTTTCCGAAATCATTCAATTCTGAATTTGTATGAATCAAATATGAATTTTTAATATTTAACTTATAATTTGCAACTGAATTTTAGTGTAACAAATTCATTTGTTACCTTAATCAAATACTTCTCAAAACCTTCCAAATTAGGTTTTCAATTTTTGGTCGATTGGTGCAGTGGGTTGAAGATCAGAGGGTGCAGCGTTGGAGAGGGATGGGAGGCGCACACGCGCGGTGGGGTCCGTGGTGGCAGGTGGTGGTGATTTTGGCCACAGGTTTGTTAATTGAAAGAGGGAAAGAGGAGGAGAGAGAGAGGAAGTGAGCTACCGCCATGGAAAGGAAGAAGAATGGGATTAGGATTGGGGTTAGGGTTATGAGAGTTTAGGATATTATATACAGGTGAGGAATTTTTTTATTTTAACCCTTGTGTATTTGATTATGTTCAATTTAATTATTTTAACCCCTAATGTATATTATCTAATACAATTTTGGTCCGTTTCTATGGTTTTAATGATTCACCTAACACTAACAAATGTAATTTCTTTATTGAACCATTCTTAAAATAAAAAGGTAAATTTTTAATGTGACATATTTAAATCATCATTGCTCTCATGCAATAAAAATGTAAATTGTTATTGTTAAACTTTTCTATTCAAACCATGGTCATTTTACATCATTTCTTATAAACAATAAAAATGTAAATTTTTATTGTTAACTCTTTTTTTTAAAATAAATTATTTTAACCATTAAAATTTCTAAAATAAAATTTTAAATTGGTCCAGAATTTGCAGGTTGTTACAGGGATGGAAGATAGAGAAGAGGAATCAAAAAGGGCCAGACATAAAGTCTGGCGAGTCCAGTTACTTTTAAATATAAATAAATAAAAGTATCATGGCAGGTATATAAAACTGGAAGAACAAGATAACAGTAACAATAACAAGCGTGAACTGAGCAAGATAAGATGAACATGATATATTGTGCTTCTTAAATACATTTCTCTGCACCGTGTAGATACTAGTATATCAGAAGTAGAATGATCCCTACTAATACCGTTCCATTACATTTTCTTGATTATTAGGTTATTTGGGTTAATAGCACTCAAGACTTATGCGTGCATCGTACCCATTTACTTTCCCATGGATTCACCTAATACAATATATGTAGCTATCTCTCAATATTGAGATACACCCCGTGGTAACCCACTCGCATGGTCTCGATCGTAATGAACGTAGTCCCTCATCCTACGCTGGAGTGACGTATGGATCTCCATATAAAATGTTACGTTTCGCATATATCTATCATTACTATGTTACGTAAGCGTATGAACTGCCACCATCGATCGAATCAAATTCCTTATCAGAATTATGCCCTCTAGTCTACGATACACCACCCAGAGCAGATATGCATGTATCTAGACTGTCCCACGTATGTACTGTAACTGTAGCTCGATGCCTCAATCGCACGTCATCTAATGTGCACCGAGTTCTGCGGTAGGGCATTACAAGAAACACGAAACTCGGTCGGGAGCTTTTCCATATCTGTACAGGCCGCCTCTAAGTGGCTTTAAATACAGATATTCCTCGGGTATATTTCTCATGATGGCTATGGCCCCACCTAAGCCCCTCACTAAACTAGTAAAGACTACAGAGCTAAGCGACCGCCCCTAATAACAACCAATCTAAACATCCATATGGCGTCTACCCTCAACTCCGTACCTCGATAGTGAAAGGTGAAATGATATCTTGGGTTTAGCTCTGGTCTTTTCGCATCCCACTGGCTGTCGATGACGGATATTCGACGGTCTACTATCCTTGTTGGTCGTGAACCTCTCTACCTCCTCGTGAGGCAACCGCCGAACCACCCTTGTGTCACTTCGTCACAGCATTCTGACTGCATAGCTACATCTGCAATCAAGGCCCACCCACCTAGTAGTTACGCACAGACCAAACCCCTGCGAGTACAGCCTAAGACATATGTCACCGCACAGAGGACTACTAGGAGCACCCTATGTACTTCAAGAAGCCGCGTGCTTCCCCATACAGTCCTTTGGAGTCGTCAAACAATCAGATGAATGTGAGCTCCCCTCGTGCCTTATAACACCTCGATGATCTACCCCATTGGGTTATTCACCCTCAATCGTAAGGACTGGTCCAAGCACCTCACTTTAACATGTTGTTAGACCCTATGTCTAAATATTCTTTTATGCGCTTGCCTTACCTCACCAGGTTCCCATTTAACTTGGTTATTTCCTATTCGTATTGAATTCCTATTCCAATTTACCAAGTTTCTTTTGCTTATTAATTTCAATCGCAATAACTTAATCCATTTAAGTTTATTAATAAGCCCACAACATGTTTTTCTCTAGATTGTGGCCCAAGGTCTGTAATCTACAATCTATTTTATATTCTTACTCGGTTACATCATTACAATAACATGTTCTCCTTAATACGTTATCAAATATATATCAATTCACATGTTTCCAAATTAACATGTTTGTAACACCCCTAAGTCCCACATCGTGGAAGCCTGTGTGAAGTGGGTACTTATATAGTAGAGCCCATCTCTTACTAATGCCGAGTCCTTTTGAGGAATAAAACCCCATACCTATACGGTGGCTAAGTTGGGGACAATATCTTGCGTGGATGGATGAGCGGGTTGTTACAGTGGTATCAGAGCCAATACCAAGTCGGAATTGTGGCTCCTATGTGGACCACAACGCCTGTATGAGGTGTTTGTGAGCCAACGGGGATGTTGGTCTCTGTAGGAGGGGAGAATGTAACACCCTTAAGTCCCACATCGTGGAAGCCTGTGTGAAGTGGGTACTTATATAGTATAGCCCATCTCTTACTAATGCCGAGGCCTTTTGAGGAATAAAACCCCACACCTATACGGTGGCTAAGTTGGGGACAATATCTTGCGTGAACGGAGGAGCGGGTTGTTACAATGTCATTTACCATTTATGATTAAATATAACTTATTTATTTTACAAGTTTTCCTTATTTTTTTCTCATTTAATCATAAATTCAATTTATACCGTCACTACAACTCATCGCTGTTCACTTTGCAGATTATTACGCATATCTAATTCTATCATTTCTACAAGTTATGCTTACCCTACAAGGTGTCTTTTAATTACATAACTTTACTATATTTTCCACCGGTTGTGTATACCACTAAGTGTCTTTAATTACATAACCTTATTGGGTTAAGTTCATGGGCCTATATGTAAATATTTCCCACCCCCTCTATTTTACTTAACCCACCCACTACCCATCCAAATTTACTTAACCCTAACTTAAGTTCATAATCATACAACCCTTATGGATTAAATTAGGTTAAGTAGTCCAATTCATTACCATGTCCAATTATGGTTATAATGGGCTAGACTTCCCACATTAGGCCTACAACGTGTGGATGCTGGATATACCGGTCGGGTCCGGGCAGTCTTATTCCACAGTTGGGTCAAACCTCGTGTCTTAGCCCAATTCGTATTTGCACACTTAGACCTCTCACATTAGGTTTAACATTAGTGGCTGCTGGATATGCCGGTCGGGTCCGGGCAGACTTCCACCACTAATGCAACCTAACCTCGTGTCATAAGTGCAACTACAATTCCTAATTGTAATTACTAGACATTCCATTTTTATCCAAATCTACCAATGTCATTATAGGTAATTATTTCTCTTTTTCTGCATATTTAATTATATGCCCAATTCATTATTCAAATCATAGACTTTTATACCCCGTTTTAATTCATCTTTTAATTATGCACCATACGCTCCTTTTTCCCATGTCATAAATCAAGGCATATACATATATATTATGCACAAACCCAAACCCACATATTTTCCAATTTATGCCTAAAATTCATATTCACATATGTTCCAATTTATGTCCCAAATCAATATTTAGACATGTCCCATTTTATACCCAATTCCATATTTACATATATTCCAATGCGTGCCTAAATTCATATTATCCAACAAGACATATGTCCCCAGATCCATATTCGTATATTTCCAAATTTATGCCCAAATTTGGATCCTTATTTTCCAGTAACAATTATGCCCCAAATTATGTCTTTTCCAATCATTCCCAATTTTGCACGTTCGCATTTTTTAGCATTAGGCCTAGGCTCGAAGGTAGCCTGGATGTATAAAAATAAAAATGAAAAAGAGGGAGAGAAGGGAATTGAGAACAGGCATAATAACGAATAAATAATAAACTGATAAAAATAGGCATAAACTGAATAGGCATATTATGACAAGATTTAACATGGTGGCGATATGAACATATAAAGGCAGATCTGATAATTATGTCATAATAGAACTGATTAGGCACCGATTCAAGATCCAATTTTTACATACATATCAAGATTACTATTTAAATATTCAGATCTAAAAATAACATGAACTCACAGTGAATAGATCTAAGGAGATGGATCCAAATTACTGCGAAGAACATGTTGAATAAGTTGTCGTAGCCATCGCTGAATTTGTTGTACAATCTTCGAATATGTATAATCTTCTTTGAATTGATTTAGAAGAAGAAAAGTCATTTTTAATTTTCATTGTAGCAGAGCTTCGTCGTCAGCATTATTTTAGAGAATAAAACCTAGATCTAGGGTCCTTTATATAGCCTAGGGTTCATGAATCTAGCTTCAAAATCGTCCAGGTTCAGAAAAGAAGTTTCCGAAGCTACGGGTGGGTCAACCCCCCTTCATGTGTGTCGACCCCTAGGTCGACCCCGGGATCGACCCCTGTGAGCCTAAGTCGACCCCTAGGTCGACCTAGCAGGGTCTCAGGTCGACTTCAAGATGTTGGCTTTTCCTCGATTTGCGCGCCGAATTTCTGGTTTTGTTGATTTTTGAATTTATATGTATATATACCTTTCCTATATGCATACAAACATTAAACCTTAATAACTTCTTCATACAGTGTCCGATTTATGCAAACCAGGTGTCTATCTTAACCAGAATTCCGAGACGGACGCATTAGCGCAGTCCGTTTAACTTAATTTTGAACATTTAATTAAGTTTTCCTTAAATTCATTGTTAATAGTGTATTTCACAATAATTATTCTTTAATTCATCATATTTAGTTTCGTTAAAATTCCGAGGTGTTACAAATGGGTTACAACAATAAATGGTTTAAATGGGGAATGATAATAACCTAATATAAATAAAGTATATTAATGAGAATGTTGTATAATAGGTAGAGTTGTCCTAGGGACAAGTGAAGATTATAAATTAGGTTATAATAAACTAGTAAGGACATGAGATAACTAGTGAAATGAGATAAGTGGCACTTAATTTTAAATTAAGTAATCAGTAAATGGGAAAAACTGAAACCAGTTGTTTGTAATAAGTAGAGAAAAGGGGGAAAGTTTTTGAAATGTTAGAAGTTGTACTTAATTATAAATTAAGTAATCTGTAAACTTGGAAGTATGGAATCTGATGACCCGAATAACACGTTTAGACTTGTCCTAGGGACAAGCGGAAATTATAACTTAAGTGATAATGGGTGATATACGGAACGGAATAACTTAAGTAAGGAGATAAGTTATACTCAATTGTAAATTGAGTTAATTATAAGAACAAGAATCTGAATCTACGGATGGGGATAACATAAGTTATATTTATGGGAAGAGGAAACTTATTAGCAAACCTTAGTTAAAGAACTAAGTTAATAAGTAAACAACGTTAAGTTGTAATGATATCATAAGAGGGAATTATGATTAAATAAGAAAGAATGAGGCAACTTATGAAATGAAATAAGTTATATTTAATCATAAATGATAATTGACATGTTAGATAGAAAACATGTAAATTGAGATATACTTAATTACGTATTAAGTAGAACATGTTATTGTAACCTTGAATCAAACAAGAATATAAAGGGATTATGGATTAGAGACCTTGGATCACAATCTAGAGAATGACATGTTGTGGGCTTATTAATAAACTTAAATGGGTTAAGTTGTATAACTGAAATTAATAAGCAAGAGGGGCCCATTCCTCAGAGATATAAGGGGCTAGGAAGAACTTGGAAACCTGAATAAAAAGTTAAGATAACCAAGTTAAATGGAAACCTGATAAGGTAAAGAAAGTGCATAAAAGAATGTTTAGACAAAGGGTCTAATAACATATTAAAGTGAGGCGATTGGACCAGTCCGTACGTTTGAGGATGAATAACCCAATGGGGGTAGATCATCGCGGTGTTATAAGGCACGAGGGGGAGCGTACGTTTAACTGATTATTCTATCGGCTCAGAAGGATTGAAAGGGGAAGAATGCAGCTTCTTGAGATACATAAGGTGCTCCTAGTAGTCCTCTGTGTGGTGGCACATGTTTAGGCTGTGCTCGCAGAGGTTGGGTCTGCGCGTAACTACTAGGTGGGTGGGTGTTGACTGCAAAAGCATCTTTGCTGTCAGAATGTTGTGACATGGTGACTCCAGGGTGATTCGGCGGTTTCCTCAACGGGGAGGCGTAGGGCCACGACCAACAAGGATAGTAGATCGTCAGATACCCGTCATCAGCAGCCAGTGGGATGCGGAAAGACTAGAGCTAAAACCAATAGACCATTCACCTTTCAGTATCGAGGTACGGTGGTTGAGGGAAGATGCCAATAGGATGTTTAGATTGTTTTTTAGGGGCCAGTCGTTTAGCTCTTGCAGCCTTTACTAGTTGAGGGAAGGGCCGAGGTGGGGCCATAGCCACCATGAAAAATAGACCGTAGGAATATCTGTATATAGAGGCTCTTAAAGATGGGGGCCTGTACAGATATGGAAAAGCTCCCGAACAAGTTTCGTGTTTCTTGTATAGCCCTGCCACGGAACTCGGTGCACATTAGAGGACGTGTGATTAAGGCATCGAGCTACAATAGACGATACATATGTGGGACAGTCTAGATACATGCATGTCAGATCTGGGTGGTGTATCGTATACTTGAGGGCATTACTCCGGTATGAAACCTGATTCGATCGACGGTGGAAGTCCGTACACTTACGTAGCGTAGTAATGACAGATTTATGCGGAACGTAATATTGTTATGTAGAGATCCATACGTCACTCTGGCATAGGATGAGGGACTGCATTCATTTCTATGGCATTACGATGGAGACCGTGCGAGTGGGGTACCACGGGGTGTACCTCAGTGTTGAGTGGTAGCTACATATATACTATATTAGGTTAATCCACTGGGAAGTAAATGGGTACGACGTGTGTGTAAGCCTTGAGTGTTGTTAACCCAAGTAACCTAATAAATTAGAAAATATGATTGAACGGTATATGTAGGATTATCCAAAAAGTATAATTTAAATCCAATCACCAGAACTTGTGTTCTGACCCCCTTCTCATAACATACTCGCAAGTTAGATTTGTGGTAGAGACATGATAGCTTTGGATACTAGTAAGGCAATATTATTAATACGGTAAGGCTATATGTAACACCCTACATCCGTTAAGGTCACTCACAAAGGGAATGCCTTAACTTCAATGGAGCATTATGGGTACTGGAACAGAAATATTACAAGACAGACATATATAAAACAGCGGAAAGTAAAGTGGAAGTACTTCAAACCATTTATTAAATATAAGTTTTTACAAGAAAAGCCCATCAACTTCCAATACCCAATCACATAGTTAAAATATATGTCTTGCTCAAAAACAAAGAAGCATAAAAACAAACTGTAGTATTCCCCAATAAAGCAAAGCAAGCCATAGCCAAGAGAAATCCAAGCCATACATGAAAGAGCCTTGGAGCTTGGTAAGATCCGAACTCAGCTATATTCCCACCCTGTGAACCTGGGGGGGGAACGGAAGAAAACGAGGCGAAACAAAATGGGTCAGTCATAAAGACTGAGTAAGTCCTAGTGACTTCCAACACAAAAATAGGTAAAGATAATATGGCATGAGTAAACTGAAAGTAAACATAAGCATGATGACAAGATAAGCAACAGGCAAGATAAATAAGGATAACGTGATGTGATTTTCGTCAAGTAACATCGCAAGGTTCCCATTAAAGATAAACTAAGTATAATTTCGTAAGATTCCTATCAAGCATATCACGATTGCTTTGCTTCGCCATTAAAAGATTTCTGTGATATCTATTTGCTCTGCACCACCTAACTAGCATCCTCACAAGTGTCTTGCAAGGAATGATCCGTATTCTTACTAGTACTCCAACTAGTGTCCTATGTAACAAGGATCCTTACCCCCTACTAGTGTCCCAACTAGTAGCCCGTGTTATATAATAAGGTGATCCCACCCACTACTTAGAAATCATAATACTAGTCTTATGTACCCCTAGCTGACTACATAGGTGTCGTCTGCCCCTATCTCCACTAGGTGTACCCACCAATCCCCATGCGATCGGCTCCCTAACTCGTAGGTACCCGTGCTGGCCCCACAGTGGGGTGTATCACTCCCCAAAGTGGCAACCCGATACAACGGAGATGCACGGCTTATACCTACACGATGCAACAACGTCTTACCTACCAGCCCGGGTCCACACACGCATATGAAACCCGTTGGACTTGCGTTGCCACCGCTAACTCGTTTTGACCTCTTACGATAAAACCCAGTATGCGTGTCCCGTCCTCGACATGGGTCGAGCTCACAAAGATACGTAATGGGCTACTGGTCTGAAAAGGGTCCCCTTTCCTCGACACAAGCATCCCACCTATGCTTGGTCCCCTCTAGTAATTCTTACTTAACCCCTTCTTAT
Source organism: Allium sativum (assembly GCA_030737875.1). Taxonomy (NCBI): domain Eukaryota; kingdom Viridiplantae; phylum Streptophyta; class Magnoliopsida; order Asparagales; family Amaryllidaceae; genus Allium; species Allium sativum. The sequence continues at coordinate 887,743,951 of CM060916.1, read as the reverse complement.
TCATGTCCACTTACATGCTTAAATTTTGGTTAAGTATACACCGGTTATGTCTTACATGTTACCCATGTCCTCCACTTAACCCCTACATCATCCTCATGTCTTAATACATGCTTTATCTTGGTTAAGTGCTTATAGGTTATATTTTACATGTCATTCATATTACCCTCAACGTCTGGGTTTAACCAAGCGCCTTGGCTTTATCTGCCATTAGACCCTATGTCTATCCATTAATTATGCGCTTGTGCTACCTCATCAGTCTTATCATTTAACTTGGTTATTTCCATTCATACTAACCTTCAACTTTGCTTATTAATTCAATTCTTAACTTGCACTATATTAAGTCCATTAATAAGCCCACAACATGTTATTCCTATGATTCATACATTAACCCCCGTTATAGTACAATAACATGTTCTTATTTAATCTTTACAACCAAGTACCACTTAACTTACAAACACACTGGAGAGAGAGAATAATTCCCTAAATACCAACCCTGAAGACCGGAATCAACATCAGATTGATACTCAGAGGTCTATCCAACCTAACCAATGTTTTGTTCCTTTTTATAATATAACTTATGTTGCCTTAAATTGTAAATTCATTCTTGTCTTTACATATTTCTTAATCTACAATGAAGCACATCTTTCCTTATTACATAAGTTATCTCATCTTATCTATTGTTCTGCCTAACTTACTTTATTCCATAAGTTATCGTTCCCACTTAGGCATTAATTAAGATTTACTTAACTCAACCATTCATGTCATAATAGTTAAGTGTCATTAGCCTGGTCATATTACTTAACCTACCCATTCATACCATATTGGTTAAGCGTCATTAGCCTAATCATATTACTTAACCCACCCACTCATACTATATTGGTTAAGTGTCATTAGCCTAATCATATTACTTAACCCACCCACTGGTCTAATTACCATGTTATGTTCGTTAAGTATTACTATTCGTATTTCCACACGTCACCCAGATGTCACCCACATGTCACCCACTTAACCCCCATGTCCCACCACATGTTTATCTGGTTAAGTATTTCTTAATTCATTAAGGTCGTAACCCTATAAAGACCTCTCACATTAGACTGACATTTATGGCAGCTGGATTTGCCGGGCGGGTCCGGGCAGTCTTACACCATAAAAGAGTCTAACCTCGTGTCTTTACAACTGTTACACTTTTAATTTGGGCCTAGGATTTCTCACATTGGGCTACCATTTGTGACTACTGGATTCGCCGGGCGGGTCCGGGCAGCTTTACGTCGCAAATGAGTCCAACCTTGTGTCCTAAGCATTGATTATCACTTATAATCTTTTACCCCAATCTTAATAATTTCCCTATTCAAATTATTAATTAATTCCTAATTTAACGATGTCCATTGACTCAATTATGTTCATCAATTAATGGTATGCAAAATCATACCAATTTTACCACAATTTATCTTATGCCATTAATGGCAACTTATCTCAATTTATATTTATCCCTCCTTTAAGGCTATTACATGCCAACTGCCCAAAACCCACTTAGGCATGTTCATATTAGCCCTTTTTCAAGACATAAATTATCATATGTGTTTCAACTACAAATCTCACATAATTAACATATGCCCAAGTTCTAGACTACATGTCCGTTTTACATATGCCTAATTCATACCAAATTTACATACGTTCAGTTCATGCCATTTTATATGTATGCCAAATTTATGCCAATTTACACCTATCAAGTTCTAGCCAAATTACATATGCCAATCCCAATTCTTGCAATTACCATTTTAATGGCAGTACCCAATTATCAAATTTCGTACTAATGGCAATAATACCCATATATCCAATTTTCATGTTATGCCATCAATTCCACCAATCACATATATCCAAATAGGTAATATTCCCATACTTTTCCCCCATATTCAATCGTACGCAAAATCGTGGTTTAGGCCTAGATCCGAAGTTGATCTAGGTTCATCAAAAGAAAATAAATAGGGGAAAGGTAGAATTTGCAATAAAAACAAGATCAGAGAGAAAACAGCATAAATCATCATGATAGGCATAAAGATTAGATCTTGATAATAATATCAACATGAATCCAAGAAACTGATTTACCACGGACTGAACAGAGCATGAACTAAACATAAGAATAGAGATGAACAAGTCTCAAAACTCAAGGTTCAAAGGTAAACAGAAATAGATCTGAATTGATAAACATGCTTACATCCAATTACACTTTATTCCATAGCCATATTAAGCATTTTAATCTGAGAAGTAACTAGAACTTACATTGATTGGCTAAGAGAGGACAATTCGATTCGTTGTCGCGTTTGAAATGTCTCACTTGATTAATCTTCAGGTTTGATTCAATATGGTCTAGGCATCGTTGCTGTCAATTCGTCCATTTGCACAATCCTTGCTTTGATTTGTTAGAACCCCCTCTTTCTTTTGCTTTGCTTTGTAGATTAATCCCAATTTGATTTTAGTTGGAGGCTATATTCTTAGGTTTCATTTTCCAACATAACGGTGGCTAGACGTGTTGTAGTGAATTAGGGTTTAGGCATTAGGGGGGTTTATATAGGATTGGGTAGACGAATCTGGACAGAAAACTAGACTAGAAACATCAGAACGCACCCAGGCCTAAAAGTGGGCTCGGGGACCAGGTCGACACCCAAGTCGACTGCGCAGTCGACCTGGTCCTGGGGGTGTCGACTGCCCAGTCGACTCCCCAGTCGACCTGGGGTGCTGGGCGGCAAATTTCCCGCCCAGTCTGTCTGGGTTTTCGAAATTCAAATTTGAACTCGAATTCGAACTGTCTTGAACTCTGAAAGTTTCTGAAACTTTGGGGAGCCATAACTTGGTCATACGGACTCCGATTTTCGAAAACTCGGACTCGATTTCATGTAGAATTCCGAGACGAACGAAATGGCGCAACCCGTTTTCCCTGATTCTTATTTTAAAATTTAATTCTGCCTTGATTCTTGTATTAACATGTTATAAAAATTCGGGCTGTTACATTCTCCCCTCCTTAAAGGATTTCATCCCCGAAATCTTCAAGTTAAGAAGAATGTGTCCTACCATCCATCATCCATCTACTCAAAACATCACCCACTAGCAATCATTGTCCTTACAAGATTTTTAATGTTGTATGAACATATGCGAGAAGTGTGTGTATATGTTCCTTATCTAATGTAAATGATCAGGCCTGATTGATCTTCCTAATACAAAATATGTTTAGTGTAATGAGTCCAACATGTATGCAAATAGTCCTAGTCACATAAACACTATATGTGTGCACAAACATCCATCCATATGCAACATCCACATGATAACACATTCAACTCCATCCATAAACAAGTGTAAACCCTCATGCATATGCAATATGAAAGGTGACTGAGCCGATCTAGTGCCTAATGTGTGTAAATGCATCCACGAGCAACCACTTGCAACCATCACTCATAAATGGCGCTGAAGTTCGTAAATTGGCGATTCGAACTTCAACTGAATGTACAGGATTCGTTTTAAGCCGGATTTCTGTGAAACAAGAAACGTGTGGAGCTGGTGGAGTATGTCTTTCTAGTGGAAGAGAAAAATCGGGATTTCGTCGTGTAGATTTTGATTTACGTCCAAATCAAATTTTAGAAAAGTCGCTGTGGAATTCCTTTATAATATATAAAGGAATTATTTATATTTTAAAAAGGAATTTCAATATAAATCGAATATCGGGTTGACCCAGATTTGAAATATCGAGTTAGAAACTCATATAGGAATATTCTGAAGCTATATGGTATTCCACTGTGAATATAGACGATAATATAAATTTATTTATATTTAATTTAATTATATTTAAATATATTTATATAATTAAATGGGTCATTCAGAGCTTTAAAAATAGCCAGTTTTGCATACGGAGTCGGAATTCGATGAAACTAATTTTGTTGGATCCGCAATGTCAAATAGTTATTAGATTTCCAGTTTCGTGATTTTTAGATTCACTGTGCGGTCGTACGGATTTTTAGAGTGAGTAACAGTGAGTATTTCGACGGTTAAAAATACGCTGTGTGAGCATACGGAGTCGGAATTCGACGAAACCAGTTTCGTTGGGACCGTAATGTCAAACTCTAGCGGTATGTCCAGTTTGGTGATTTTTGGGTATCGTGCGTGGTCACACCAATTTTTAGAAGACAGATACACTATATAAAATCAATAAAATAAATAAATAAAAATATACAATATTTTGTCTGATCTAAAAACAAGCCAAGTCCATCCCTTCTCAGCCACGAACAAAACCAACCACCACTACAACTATATATAACGCCACTGGGTGTTTACAGTGAAATTTCCCACAAACAAAAATCAATATAAATTCAAAGAAAAATCGTTAAATCGAAATACGTATAGATTCCGAATCTTTGAGAGTTGTTCTTCGACTTGGGATGAGTTGTTTGGGGTGTGATTTGGGTTCGCTGAAGCTCAAATATCAACAGCGAAACTAGGGTTCGCCTAAATGGGGTGATGGAAGTTTCGATCCTTGGTTTCGAGTTCGGATTTGAACTCAGGAGATCGCATAGCTTCGATTTTGATTTTTATGTGGACTTCCGTGATTTTAAGTGTCGGTGCTGACACTGGGTGGCACGAGTTCGGTCTGTAACCGAACAGGAAATGGTGCGTGCGAGTTTAGCAGTTCGGGTATGGGAGGAAGGAGGTCGCGAAGAGAAGAATATTGGTGGTTGTTTCGGGATGAACGATGGCGAAACAAGGTGGAAGAAGGCGGTGGAAGATCTTCGAATGGGTTGATGAAGAACAGGAGGTCACGGCAAATTATATTGGGGAAGAAAGGAGAATTTCGGGTTGGGTATTTGAAGGGTAAGTGGGCCGGAAAGGGGTAAAAAGGCCAAATGGATATTCAATTTAAGTTTTATTTATTTAATTATATGTGTAAATTTCGAAATGCCATAACTTTATCATACGACACCGGTTTTCAGCGAAACAAGATCCGTTGGAATCGTGTGGACGGCGACTACGTAGTGGAGCTGACTGGGAGTGGATTGGGATTCGTTACAATTTATAGTGAAATAAATTGTCCATCTGATTCAACGACAATTATCGTTATTAACGATGATAGTCCAACGTGAGTAAAACTCACCAACTCTGAACAATTCTATTTTTTTATAACGTATATTTAGAACTGTTAAATGATGACTGATTGTTGTGTGCTAATTGTTGGTTGAATTGTTTGTGTATTGGTTGAAATTATCGATAACGATATATATATAAATCGTTAATCGAATATTGATTCTGTTTATTAGGATATGTTATACTCGTATTGTCCGACATCTATGATGCAGGAAAACAGGTTGGAGGGGCCCAACTGGGTTCCTTAATATACAAAATACTGTTTGTTTTGTATATTGTGTTATATATTATGTTATGAAACCTGTTGGTGATTTTATATGTTGAATGATTCTGATCAGTGTTAATTGGTACGTTAAACACCATAAGAGACCCTGGGATGTAGAAAAGAAATATTTTCAATGTATATTGAAGTAAAGGAATTTTATAAAATCAACCGATTTTATAAAAGGAAATATTTTGAAAATAAAGTATTTATAAAATCATAGGATTTTATAAAGAGGAATATTTATTGGGAAAATAAATAGAGATTTGAAAAGGGAATTTTCAATGAAATCGAAAAGGAAATATTTATGAAATCAAGAGGATTTTATAAGAGAGAATATTTATAAATAGAATATTTATTGATAGAAAAATTTATAAATGAAATATTTATAAAGAAAAGGGAATATTTATAAAATCATAAGATTTTATAAATGAGATATTTATTGGTTAAATAAATAGGAGATGTTAAACGGGATACTCAGTTGTTAAGTAAATAAGTTATAAAAGAGATATTGACTTAGGAAACAGAATAAGTTATTAAAAGGATTATTTATTTGTTAAATAAATAGAATAAGAAAAGGAGATATTTATTTGTTAAATAAATAAGATAAGAGAAAAGGAATATTTATTTATTAGAAAATAAATAAGACATTATAAAGGGATTATTTACTTAGGAATATAAACAGATATTATAAAGGAGAATTCACTTAGAAAATAAATAGGATTTTAAAAGGAAATATTTTTAAAACAAAAAGGTTTTAAAAAAAGGATATTTACTTAAAAAGTAAATAGAAGTATAAAGAAGGATATTTACTTAGAAAGTAAATAGAATTAGAAAGGATTATTTATTTATAAAATAGAATAAAGATTAAAGGGAAATCTTTAGAAAATAAATCGATAGACATAAAAGAGAAAGATTTGTAAACCATTTACAAATGAAATTAAAAGAGAAAGATTTGTAAACCATTTACAAATGAAGTTAAAAGAGAAAGATTTGTAAAACATTTACAAATGAAATTAAAAGAGAAAGATTTGTAAACCATTTACAAATGAAATTAAAAGAGAAAGATTTGTAAACCATTTACAAATGAAATCAAAAGAGAAGGGTTTGTAAAACATTTACAAATGAAATCGAAAAGGAAAATATTTGTGAAATCAAATATAAAGGGAAATATTTGTGAAAACAAATATAAAGGCGTTAATTCAAAGGAATTAATCAAAGGAGGTAATTCAAAGGAGTTAATCGAATTTAGTTATTCGAAAGTGAGATTTTCGAATGTTAGTTAATCGAAATGAGTTAATCGAATTAGAATAAATCGATTAGAGTTAGTTAAAATAAAGTTAATCAAATTTGAACAAATCGATTAGAGTTTATAAAAAAGAGTTATCGATTAGTTTAATCGAAGTGAGTTATCGAATATTTAGTTATTCGATGGAGTAAATCGATTAAAGTTAAATTAAAGGAGTTAATCGAATCTAGTTTATTCGAATAGAATGAAATGAGTTAATCGAATATAGTTATTCGAATAGAATGAAATGAGTTAATCGAATATAGTTATTCGAATAGAATTAAAGGAGTTATCGAATATAGTTTATAAGAAAGGAGTTAAGTAAGGAGAAGTGTTAAAGAGTTAAAAGATGAACTTACCCTATTTCGAGATTTGAAATGTTGTTCAGTTAAGGTCTGAGAGGTAATTATACCCCAACTTGATTGACTTCATTTTTAATTTAGAAATGGGTAAGGTTCAAGAGTGAAAGTGGTTAAGTGAATTTAGTAAATAAGTAAAATGGTTTGAGTTGTCGTCGCGATGTTGATTTAAACATCTGTTTAAATCCAAGTATAGAAGATTTGGAAATGTTTTCCAAATAGAATCAGAAACGTAATCAAATATTGAAACAAGGAAAATATGAATATATATATATATGATTGATGATGGATTGATAGAATTTCCATTTTGGAAATAATATCGTTGTTTGCACACGTGTTTTTCTTTGATAGTTAACTCACAGACTATCGAAGTTTTGACCATTTTAACGTTGTTAATATGGAGAGACCGGTTGGATCATTATCCAAAGAAACACTCTGTATTGGCATAATCGTTGCGAATCATATATGCCAAAGATAATTGAAGACGGAGTAAAGTGCAAGGGCTATTGTATAAGTCTTAGATAACACTACCTAAGATGGATGTACTGAATAGTGCCTTCGGTTCATCCTGTTACTGGATGACTTGTATGGACGGATGTCTGACAGAGTATTTCCAGACGATCACGTATATTGATTTCTCCAACCGTACCAAGAGTGGAAGCGGAGAAGGAAACTTCTTTTAGCTAACACATAATGTATTGTTGAGGACGTCAATCGGTTATTGGATGGATTTGATGATGTGGCATTCAAAGTGAATCTGGTGTGATGATAAAGCGTAGCTTCTAGCCTCACATTCGGTAAATGACAGAAATCGGGCAGGCAGCATGGCTATGTAGGTCGCACCTATTAGGGTGTATAATCACCTGATCTAGAGTTTCATTTATTTCTAAAAATCTAGTGTCGATACTGTCCCATTCGGGAAACGATTGTTGATCCCAACCGTTGGTGATATACATTCGATACACTCAAGCGAAATGAGTGGTCGGTCATGTGTGGCCGGGTTGCAAGATGTTCTTGTTGAACCCAGTGTATTCCTCTCTAGAGGTACACTAGTGAAAGGTGGTTCCATACCTTGTCATAGTTGGAAATCCATTACCCAATACGTGCTTGCGGTTTTGATTGTATACTATATATGTAGAACGTGAGATGAAAGCATTTCTGCTAGATGATTATATATATACTGTGGTTGATAGACATTATTATAATATCAAAAGGTTTTTTATATAAAGATATTTTGGATTCTCATAAGGGAAAAACCCATTCCGTTATGCGGCGTGGTCTTATGAGATATCGTTTACTTGTTCGAACTGTTTTTAAACTGTTTTAATCACACCAGTTCCATGACTGACCCGGAGTTTATTTGTTTGTTTCCCTAAACTCTTGGGTGCCTAAATTTGTACGGGCAGTCAAGTAGTCGGGATTTTACAGATATACTGGAAGAGCTTGGAGCAGGGGGCTTCAGGATTATATAGCTATAGTTATTTCCGCTGTGTTGTAAGTGTTGTACTCTGAAAATGATGTATATTCAAGTACAGATGTATATTTCAAGTTATGTTATATATATTATATGTTATTCGTTCCGTTGTGAGGTTCGTGTTACTCTGATGTTGTGTTCTTCTTCTTCTTCTATTCTAAGTTTCTATCTTATCTATCCTCACCCTCTAATTTCTTTCGTTAATTACCAGGATTTTTCGATGTTTGGTTATCGACATCGAGTTTATGTCGATAACCAAAGTCGCTAAAAATCCGGGTCATTACAGTTGGTATCAGAGCAGAAGGTTAATTGATTAACTTGGCTCTGTGGCGTGACTCGGTAGAGATAGGGTTAGTAATACCCTAGATTGAGTTGATTGTATATATACGAGTGAGCGTATTCGTTATTGATATAAAAATTGTTTTATATTGTTGAGATTCATTGGTTGAGTTGTTTATGGGTTCTGGTTGATCAGTTTGATCCACTGTATCGGTAGGAGTTTATAAACACTCGAATACGATGGGTCGTCACGATATGTTTTGAAAAGAGGGTAAATTAAAATAAGTTTTCCCAAAGTGTATTTTGATATATATTGGATATATTGATTGTTACTATAATCGAGTAAGATTATAAAGTGAAATGGTTATGTAAATAATCGATCAAAATTCATATAAGTGAAATATATGAAATTAAAATGAATTAAATCTGAATTTAAAACCAGAAATTGAATTAAAATTCTGGAAAATTGGATAAGTGTTTGTAAATGGATTTGGATTAAATAAAAGGAAAATTTAAGATCCTGGGAGATTTTAAATTTGTTTTACAAGCAGTATGAATTATATTTTGAAATGAATTTCAAAGTGTAAATGTTTAGAAATGGTTTTATAGTATTGAACTCACTTCGATCGCTGGAAAATAGATTCTGATGATGACAGCTGCATCATCAGTATTCATTTTCGAGTTGTTAGTGACGAATTACTACCAGAGATACTGTTTTGAATTTGTTTTGGGAAGACTAGTTGTGTTGAATTTCAAAATGGGATTTTTAATAATAGAATTTGATATATAGATTTGAATAATAGAAGTGATATAAAATTTGAATAGAAATTGAATAGAGTTAACTAAGTCAAAGAGGAATTAGTTAATCGAGTTTTGAATTTGAAGTTGAACTTTGAAAGGTGGATTGGATTTGTAAATGGATATTCGAAATCGAATATAGAACTTAAATTTGAAATTTGGATTCAAATTAGTTAATAAACAAGTTAAAATATATTTGAACATGTCATGTTCAAATATAAAAGTGAAATAGACTAAAGAGATAATTAACAAATTAATTAACGAATTGAGTTAAAACGATCAGGTATAGTTAAAATAGATTGGGCAGGTATAAATATACATGAGATAGGTATGGATATAGTATAGAAGTGAAATAGATAGAATGCTCGACGAAAAGGTATGTATTTAATCCACATATGAGATTTTATGCGCCGTATCGGCTAACCGCTTGGCTTTTTATTTTTCTTTTGGATTGGTGAGGGCCATGGGAGGCTATTTGAAATATCCCGATGCTCCTGGTACAAAGGAGGTTATGGCGAATTTTTCCAGGAACTTAAGGAGTTAGAATATTTTTAAGAAAATCTGATAACTAGAAATCTATATATCAATATATATAGAAGTCGATAAGGAAGCGAACTTAAAAATAGAATAGTATAATCAAAAAGGAAGTCTAGGAATAAAATCCAGTAAGAATAGAAAGAGAAAGTGTGTACGTGTTTAAAAGTGAATAATTAGTTGTATGGTATTGATTATTCGAGTAAGTAGTCATATCTGTTTTGACGTTATAAATGTTATTCAGTCAAGGTCTGAGAGGTAGTTATACCCCAACTTGATTGATTTCATTATTAACAAATAAATAGTAAGATTTCAGGCTCGAAGATCAATGTTGAATAAGAGTTAGTTGAATATAGTATTTGGGTTGTCGTAACGATGTTTTACACAACATCCGTTTTAACCCAAATAAGTGTAAACTTGGAAATGGAATAATAAATATTCCCTAAGTATAGAAATAAACGAGATCGGAAAAGAGATAAGTAATTGGAATATTTTCCAATTATAAATAGCATATATTTTCTAAAGTTTAGAAAATAAAGGAAGGCGATATTTCGGAATGTTTTCTAAATAACATAAAAGGCCAATATGGTTATTGAAAATATTTGGTTAACAAATATTGATAAAGAAATAGAGAAATGATTTAACTAATGGAAAATTAATTTAGGGCTCAGTGACATGTTCAAAAGGAAAATTTGATTTTTGAAAAGAGTAAACTATTTGAAAACTCCCAGGGAAAGACTGTTTGAATTAAAAACAAATTTAATAGAAATTTATGAAAGAAAATTTGAATTAAAGTAAAGCCAGTAAAGTGGTAACTGAGATTGAATTAGAATGATATCGAGACAAATCAGATTGTGAGATTCAAATTTGAAGTGTAATGTGATAATCAAGTTAAGAGTTGGGAATCGAGAAGAAACTCGAGTTGAAATGAAATTTGGCTTGGGTAAGCGAATGGTTGTGTTGAGGATAAAAACTGATTGGAGTTTGATTGGGATGACATTGGTATATGCTGAGTTAACAGCAGATGGAAAGGATATAATGATATGCCCGACAAAAAGGTACCAGTTTATATTATATATGAGTTTGGTGATTTTGATGAGTCGAATTGGCAAGCTGCTTGGCTGTTTGATTTTCTTTTGGGATGGAGATGGCCCAGAGAGGCGAGTTGGAGTTTGACCGATTGACCAGTACAAAGGAGGTGCTGGCGAAAATTTTCGAAGAGTTAAGGCGTTAGAAAATTTTCAGGATTTTTGGAAATTTTCGTTGATAAGAATTAATTAATAATTGAATTGAAATTAAATTGGTTCAGTTGAAACTGGAGTTAAAGAAGTGAACAAATATGTTATAACCAGTCGATAGGGTCGTTCTTTACCTTAGCAAGTTCGAGGACGAAATTATTTTAAGTAGGGAAGAATGTAATGACCCATACTTTCCTGGTGTAATAATTAATTAATTTAATTATTCAAAAGGTGATTAAAAGGATTTAATGGTCGTGGAATTAAATAATGGTGAATATTTAATTAAAATAATAATTAAATAATATATTTAATTCCAAAATAATCAGAATTGGCGGAAATGGCGATATGGTGTGAACTGGGCAATTCAGAATATATATAATTCAGTTTAGAATTTAATTTGAATAACGAATATATTTAAATAACGGCAGTTTGAACGTATAATTATAATATAATTAAAATTGAGCTCAAAATGGCGCTGCAGTTCATAAATTGGCGATTCGAACTTCAACTGAATGTACAGGATTCGTTTTAAGCCGGATTTCTGTGAAACAAGAAACGTGTGGAGCTGATGGAGTATATCTTTCTAGTGGAAGAGAAAAATCAGGATTTCATAGTGTAGATTTTGATTTACGTCCAAACCAAATTTTAGAAAAGTCGTTGTGGAATTCCTTATAATTTATAAAGGAATTATTTATATTTTAAAAAGGAATTTCAATATAAATCGAATATCGGATTGACCCAGATTTGAAATATCGAGTTAGAAACTCATATAGGAATATTCTGAAGCTGTATGGTATTCCACTATGAATATAGACGATAATATAAATTTATTTATATTTAATTTAATTATATTTAAATATATTTATATAATTAAATGGGTCATTCAGAGCATTAAAAATAGCCAGTTTTGCATACGGAGTCGGAATTCGACGAAACTAATTTTGTTGGATCCGCAATGTCAAATAGTTGTTAGATTTCTAGTTTCGTGATTTTTAGAGTCACTGTGTGGTCGTACGGATTTTTAGAGTGAGAAACAGTCAGTATTTCGACGGTTAAAAATACACTGTGTGAGCAAACGGAGTCGGAATTCGACGAAACCTGTTTCGTTGGGACCGTAATGTCAAGCTCTAGCGGTATGTCCAGTTTGGTGATTTTTGGGTATCATGTGTGGTCACACCGATTTTTAGAAGACAGATACACTATATAAAATCAATAAAATAAATAAATAAAAATATACAATATTTTGTATGATCTAAAAACAAGCCAAGTCCATCCCTTCTCAGCCACGAACGAAACCAACCACCACTACAACTATATATAACGCCACTGGGTGTTTACAGTGAAATTTCCCACAAATAAAAATCAATATAAATTCAAAGAAAAATCGTTAAATCGAAATACGTATAGATTCCGAATCTTTGAGAGTTGTTCTTCGACTTGGGATGAGTTGTTTGGGGTGCGATTTGATTTCGCTGAAGCTCAAATATCAACAGCGAAACTAGGGTTCGCCTAAATGGGGTGATGGAAGTTTCGATCCTTGGTTTCGAGTTCGGATTTGAACTCAGGAGATCGCATAGCTTCGATTTTGATTTTTATGTGGAATTCCGTGATTTTAAGTGTCGGTGCTGACACTGGGTGGCACGAGTTTGGTCTGTAACCGAACAGGAAATGGTGCGTGCGAGTTTAGCAATTCGGGTATGGGAGGAAGGAGGTCGCGAAGAGAAGAATAATGGTGGTTGTTTCGGGATGAACGATGGTGAAACAAGGTGGAAGAAGGCGGTGGAAGATCTTCGAATGGGCTGATGAAGAACACGAGGTCACGGCAAATTATATTGGGGAAGAAAGGAGAATGTCGGGTTGGGTATTTGAAGGGTAAGTGGGCCGGAAAGGGGTAAAAAGCCCAAATGGATATTCAATTTAAGTTTTATTTATTTAATTATATGTGTAAACTTCGAAATGCCATAACTTTATCATACGACACCGGTTTTCAGCGAAACAAGATCCGTTGGAATCGTGTGGACGACGACTACGCAGTGGAGCTGACTGGGAGTGGATTGGGATTCGTTACAATTTATAGTGAAATAAATTGTCCATCTGAATCAACGATAATTATCGTTATTAACGATGATAGTCCAACGTGAGTAAAACTCACCAACTCTGAACAGTTCTATTTTTTTATAACGCATATTTAGAACTGTTAAATGATGACTGATTGCTGTGTGTAATTGTTGGTTGAATTGTTTGTGTATTGGTTGAAATTATCGATAACGATATATATATACTAATCGTTAATCGAATATTGATTCTGTTTATTAGGATATGTTATACTCGTATTGTCTGACATCTGTGATGCAGGGAAACAGGTTGGAGGGGCCCAACTGGGTTCCTCAATATACAAAATACTGTTTGTTTTGTATATTGTGTTATGAAACCTGTTGGTGATTTTATACGTTGAATGATTCTGATCGGTGTTAATTGGTACGTTAAACACCATAAGAGACCCTGGGATGTAGAAAAGAAATATTTTCAATGTATATTGAAATAAAGGAATTATATAAAATCAACCGATTTTATAAAAGGAAATATTTTGAAAATAAAGTATTTATAAAATCATAGGATTTTATAAAGAGGAATATTTATTGGGAAAATAAATAGAGATTTGAAAAGGGAATTTTCAATGAAATCGAAAAGGAAATATTTATGAAATCAAGAGGATTTTATAAGAGAGAATATTTATAAATAGAATATTTATAGATAGAAATATTTATAAATGAAATATTTATAAAGAAAAGGGAATATTTATAAAATCATAAGATTTTATAAATGAGATATTTATTGGTTAAATAAATAGGAGATGTTAAACGAGATACTTAGTTGTTAAGTAAATAAGTTATAAAAGAGATATTGACTTAGGAAGCAGAATAAGTTATTAAAAGGATTATTTATTTGTTAAATAAATAGAATAAGAAAAGGAGATATTTACTTGTTAAATAAATAAGATAAGAGATAAGGAATATTTATTTATTAGAAAATAAATAAGACATTATAAAGGGATTATTTACTTAGGAATGTAAATAGATATTATAAAGGAGAATTCACTTAGAAAATAAATAGGATTTTAAAAGGAAATATTTTTAAAACAAAAAGGTTTTATAAAAAGGATATTTACTTAAAAAGTAAATAGAAGTATAAAGAAGGATATTTACTTAGAAAGTAAATAGAATTAGAAAGGATTATTTATTTAGAAAATAGAATAAAAATTAAAGGGAAATCTTTAGAAAATAAATCGATAGACATAAAAGAGAAAGATTTGTAAACCATTTACAAATGAAATTAAAAGAGAAAGATTTGTAAGCCATTTACAAATGAAATTAAAAGAGAAAGATTTGTAAAACATTTACAAACGAAATTAAAAGAGAAAGATTTGTAAACCATTTACAAATGAAATTAAAAGAGAAAGATTTGTAAACCATTTACAAATGAAATCAAAAGAGAAGGGTTTGTAAAACATTTACAAATGAAATCGAAAAGGAAAATATTTGTGAAATCAAATATAAAGGGAAATATTTGTTAAAACAAATATAAAGGCGTTAATTCAAAGGAATTAATCAAAGGAGGTAATTCAAAGGAGTTAATCGAATTTAGTTATTCGAAAGTGAGATTTTCGAATGTTAGTTAATCGAAATGAGTTAATCGAATTAGAATAAATCGATTAGAGTTAGTTAAAATAAAGTTAATCGATTTGAATAAATCGATTAGAGTTTATAAAAAAGAGTTATCAATTAGTTTAATCGAAGTGAGTTATCGAATATTTAGTTATTCGATGGAGTAAATCGATTAAAGTTAAATTAAAGGAGTTAATCGAATCTAGTTTATTCGAATAGAATGAAATGAGTTAATCGAATATAGTTATTCGAATAGAATGAAATGAGTTAATCGAATATAGTTATTCGAATAGAATTAAAGGAGTTATCGAATATAGTTTATAAGAAAGGAGTTAAGTAAGGAGAAGTGTTAAAGAGTTAAAAGAAGAACTTACCCTATTTCGAGATTTGAAATGTTGTTCAGTTAAGGTATGAGAGGTAATTATACCCCAACTTGATTGACTTCGTTTTTAATTTAGAAATGGGTAAGGTTCGAGAGTGAAAGTGGTTAAGTGAATTTAGTAAATAAGTAAAATGGTCTGAGTTGTCGTCGCGATGTTGATTTAAACATCTGTTTAAATCCAAGTATAGAAGATTTGGAAATGTTTTCCAAATAGAATCAGAAACGTAATCAAATATTGAAACAAGGAAAATATGAATATATATATAGATATATATATATGATTGATGATTGATTGATAGAATTTCCATTTTGTAAATAATATCGTTGTTTGCACACGTGTTTTTCTTTGATAGTTAACTCACAGTCTATCGAAGTTTTGACCATTTTAACGTTGTTAATATGGAGAGACCGGTTGGATCATTATCCAAAGAACCACTCTGTATTGGCATAAGCGTTGCGAATCATAATGCCAAAGATAATTGAAGACGGAGTAAAGTGTAAGGGCTATTGTATAAGTCTTAGATAACACTACCTAAGATGGATGTACTAAATAGTGCCTTCGGTACATCCTGTTCCTGGATGACTTGTATGGACGGATGTCTGACAGAGTATTTCCAGACGATCACGTATATTGATTTCTCCAACCGTACCAAGAGTGGAAGCGGAGAAGGAAACTTCTTTTAGCTAACACATAATGTATTGTTGAGGATGTCAATCATTGATTGGATGGATTTGATGATGTGGCATTCAAAGTGAATCTAGTGTGATGATAAAGCGTAGCTTCTAGCCTCACATTCGGTAAATGACAGAAATCGGGCAGGCAGCATGGCTATGTAGGTCGCACCTATTAGGGTGTATAATCACCCGATCTAGAGTTTCATTTATTTCTAAAAATCTATTGTCGATACTGTCCCATTCGGGAAATGGTTGCTGATCCCAACCGTTGGTGATATACATTCGATACACTCAAGCGAAATGAGTTGTCGGTCATGTGTGGCCGGGTTGCAAGATGTTCTTGTTGAACCCAGTGTATTCCTCTCTAGAGGTACACTAGTGAAAGGTGGTTCCATACCTTGTCATAGTTGGAAATCCATTACCCAATACGTGCTTGCGGTTTTGATTGTATGCTATATATGTAGAACGTGAGATGAAAGCGTTTCTGCTTGATGATTATATATATACTGTGGTTGATAGACATTATTATAATATCAAAAGGTTTTTGATATAAAGATATTTTGGATTCTCATAAGGGAAAAACCCGTTCCGTTATGTGGCGTGGTCTTATGAGATATCGTTTACTTGTTCGAACTGTTTTACTCACACCATTCCCATGACTGACCCGGAGTTTATTTGTTTGTTTCCCTAAACTCTTGGGTGCCTAAATTTGTACGGGCAGTCAAGTAGTCGGGATTTTACAGATATACTGGAAGAGCTTGGAGCAGGAGGCTTCCGGATTATATAGCTATAGTTATTTCCGCTGTGTTGTAAGTGTTGTACTCTGAAAATGATGTACATTCAAGTACAAATGTATATTTCAAGTTATGTTATATATATTATATGTTATTCGTTCCGCTGTGAGGTTCGTGTTACTCTGATGTTGTGTTCTTCTTCTTCTTCTATTCTAAGTTTCTATCTTATCTATCCTCACCCTCTAATTTCTTTCGTTAATTACCAGGATTTTTCGATGTTTGGTTATCGACATCGAGTTTATGTTGATAACCAAAGTCGCTAAAAATCCGGGTCATTACAGCCATTGCGACCATGAAAAGCAGACCCTAGGAATATCTGTATATAGAGGCTCTTAAAGATGGGCATTTACATATATGGAAAAGCTCCCGATCAAGTTTCATGTTTCTTGCATAGCCCTACCACGGAAATCGATGCACATTATAGGACGTGCGATTAAGGCATCGAGCTACAATTGACGATACGTATGTGGGACAATCTAGATACATGCATGTTGGCTCTAGGTGGTGTATCGTAGACTTGAGGGCATTACTCCGGTATGAAACCTGATTCGATCGACGATGGCAGTCCGTACGGTTACGTAGCGTAGTAATGACAGATATATGTGGAACGTAATATTGTTATGTAGAGATCCGTACGTCACTCCGGTGTAGGATGAGGCACTGCGTTCATTTCTGTGGCATTACGGTGGAGACCGTGTGAGTGAGGCACCATGGGGTGTACCTTAGTATTGAGGGATAGCTACATATATACTATATTAGGTTGATCCACTAGGAAGTAAATGGTTATGACGTGTGTGTAAGCCTTGAGTGCTATTAACCCAGGTAACCTAATAAATTAGAAAATGTGATTGAACGGTATACGTAGGATTATCCAAAGTGTATAATTTAAATCCAGTCACCAGAACTTGTGTTCTGACCCCTCCTCATCACATACTCGCAGGTTAGATTTGTGGCAGAGACATGATAGACCTGGATACTGGTAAGACATTATTATTAATACGGTAAGGCTATATTTTGATTATATTATATTTTATCCATTCCGCTGTGAGATATTTTCTGAGCACTGACATATTTTATGTCTCTGTCTTTTCTGTAGGATACCAGAGCAAACCAACCCGAGTTTCGAAAGATTGGAATTTTGGAAAAAAAATTCGGTCTGTCGGAGTTCGGGTTGTTAAATCTGGTGTCAGAGCTTAGGTTTAGGATTCCTATATAAATAGTGAGTGAACGTATTTGTATTTTTAAAAATATGAATATACTATATATATACACATAGATCCATAGAGGAACCCACTAAATAGAAAGAGTATAACATGGTAAGAAATGAGATGTTTGTTCTGTACACTAAAGGAATGAATATGGAAATTTGAGATCCTTAGGTAATTTGGGGGAAAAGTTACAATGTTCTTTGTATGGAAGAAAAGTGGTTCCCATATGAGTAGTATTTTCGGTTAGTGGGCTTGAAAACCTTATAGATTGGAAAAGGTTAAAAAGAGAAAAAGGATTAGGAATATATATATATATAGTTGAGAGAATTAACCGTTGGGAGTGTCTATGAAAGCCTATAAAAATTGAAAACCCGCTTTGAGTCTAACCCCATTGTTAACTTTTAAGAACTTGAAATTATAAAAGTTTTGGAAGATGGTTTATGGTGTTTTCAAGTTTTAATCTTAAAAGTTATAGCTTTACGTAAAGTATACATATTGAGTTTTAAAATGGGGTAAATTTTGTAGATAGTGATTTCCTACGAAAACTTTGTTTAAAGTAAAATTTTCTCAGTAAAAGGTGCATATTATAGAGCACGTATAACTCGCTAGCTTTCTTGTTATATTACATGAAAGGATTTAAGAGCAAAACTTAGAAAGTATTGCATTTTTTTTCTCAATAAAGAAAGATTTGAAACCTCTATTCTTATTATAATCATTTTTGGATAAATTATTTTGACAAGATAATTTTGTTGGGTGGACAAATTAAGTTGTAAGAATTAAGAATAGAGTAGATGGTTGCTGTTAGACCAAAAAGTGGTTCTAACACCCAATTTGACTAAAAACAAAATGAAATAAGATCAAAAGTAAAATAGAGACACAGAATTTATAGTGGTTCGGCAAAGAAAAGCCTACGTCCACTTGTCAATCACTATTCTCAATGATATTGTTGCAGTTACAATGAGATATTCACTCGATTTCTCTCACAACTCACGTACATCCACTCAATTGTCTAAAAACAAATGTTAAAAGATGATTTGGATTATTCGGGAGTGCTGGAATTCGGGTTATGAAAGTGGTTGAACTCTCAAAGTGCCAAAAAGAAGATCCCTTTCATTGTCTCCAAATAGGGTATTTATAGGTGAAAATTTGTTCAGAACCCGATCCGGATCGGAGCCACGTGTCATCCATCCCATCAGCCTCGGGTTCGGATGGATTTCTGTGTTGACAACGCATCAGAGCAGTGGACGTTGTGGGGAGGAACTGGTCACAATCGCTCCGCATCTTCAGGCGATCATGGGGGAAAGTGATGTGGATCACTGGTTCGGTTCGGAAGAGCCTGCACAGGGGGTTCGGGTCGGAGTACCCGATCCGACCCGGATTAACTTAGAACTAAATCTTTATTTACTTTGCTCCGCTCCGTTCCGATCTATCTCTGTAGCAAGTGGGTGGCCCTGCGCTCCGATTGACAGTAAGCAACTCTCCGATCCGGATAGCAGTGTCTCCTTGGACCAAACAGTAGCGGCACTCCGATCCGATCAGCAATGTATCTCCGATCCGATCCGCTACATTCCTCCGATCCGATCCGCTATAATGCTTTCCAAGTTCTTCAATGTTTCACATCTCGACTTTGTGTTGCCCAGTTCACAAAGTGGGCTAACATTTTGCCCCCTCAAAGGATGCTTCTGTTGGAGACGGAGCATGCTTTGATTATCATTGCACAGCGTTCTTCGAGGTAATTTTTCTTTTGATTTTCCTTGTGTTTTCATCTTCTTCTTCAAACTTCAATTTAATTCGTTGCTGAGCTACAGAATTCGGTTCGGATTCCGATCCGAACAGACCCCTTCTTCTTTCTATTTTTCATTGGACTATTGGGCCAAGCTCTGCTATTGGACTGTCGTTCCGGTCCGAACGGGGAGACGAATAGTCACTCCACTTCTCTATATAAACTGGGTCTTCTTCCTTCTCTCATTTCCTTTTATTGTTTTACCGCTTTTGCTTCGGAACTCCAGAAAAAAAGAAATAAGAACTTTTAACCCTTTTCGTGCAAATTTCCAAGCTACATACTCTGGTAGGTTTGAATCCGTCAATTAATTTTGTAACAATGGGTTTCAATTGAAATTTGCGGTTGACTTTGAATGATTTGAACATGACTCCTCTCTTGCTTCGATATCGTGTCTCCCTCCTTCCCTGTCGTCGTCGTGGGTGGTTCTACCACCGTCTCGAGGCGCTGAGAGGTTAAATGAAGCATGCGCTCGTCTTTAACTGGAGCTTTGGAGAGGGATGTGAATTTGACTATGGTTGAGGAAGAAGAAGAAGAAGAGGAGGATTGAGGGGATCGGTTCAGGCTGGAGTATCGAAGATGGATGAGGGGAAAAAGGAAAGAGGTTCAGAAAGTCGGTCGGGTCGGGGCAAGTAAAGAAAGGGAAAAAGAAAAGAAGTTCAGAAGATCGGATCGGGTCGGAGCAAGTAGTCAAAAAAAGGGGGAAGGGAGCTTTCCTAACCTGATCGGGTCGGATTGTAAGATAAAAGGAGAAGAAGTATGACTACGTGATCCGATCCGAACCATTAGGGGACTCTACCTCCGAGCCGATCCGATTTTGATTTCTGAGTTTCACAGTTTATCCGAGCCCAAGTCGAGGCCGCATCCCCGATCCGATCCCAATGAACGCGCCCGAACCGAACCGAAGAGCAGTCCACCTTAATGCATAAAAACTTGTTTAACTGGCCCAATCAACTTTTGGCATAATCTTCAGCTTAATGGACAGTTAGGATAGTGCCTTGCGAACGTAACTGGACATCAAGAACTACTTCAATTCTTTATATTTTGCCAAACTTTTGTGTCGCACTTTTAAACATTTACTTTGCACTTTCCGCATACATTGTCTACACCTTAGTTTGCACACATGCACGGGGGGATACGGGCTAATTTACTCTAATTTGTGCTATTGCTTCTTCAATAGTTTTATGACCATGAGACCCAGACGCTCTGCCAGACTAGTTGAGAAGAAAGAGGCCCCGGAAACCTCCAACAAAATTACTCTCGAGGACATATCTTCTCCGTCGGATCCGGAATGGAATAATGAGGGTTCAGACTACGAGGTTGGAAATCGTGAAAGTGACAATGTGTCTTCGGAGAATGAAGTTTATCTAGGTTTTGAAGAGGAGGGAGGGATAGGTGACGACCGGGCTCTTGATGAGTTTGAATCGGCTGTCATATTGGAATCACCCCAAGATTCTGTTGAATCAACCATCGACAACGACCGACTTATCCGAATTTGTTTAAAATACGGGATAATGAAAGGGGACACCCTGGTGCCTTCGAGAACTGATCGTCCCCACAACCCTCCAGAAGGGTATATGGCAATTACTCGGTTGATGTGCATGGTCGGTGCTATTCCTCCATTTTCTCCCTTCATCGTTGATTTTCTAAGACAAATGCGGATTGCCCCCATGCAGCTGCATCCCAATTCTTATGCTTACTTACACACTTTATATATAGCATACCGTGAGATCTTAGGCATAGAGCTCACTTTCGATGATGTTCATTTCTTCTACAACTTCAAGCATCGGACTCGAGAAACTCCTTCTTTCTGCTATTTTGAGTCTGTCCCCAAGAGGAAGATAATTTCAACGCCATTCAGTAGTAAAGCTGGAGATTCCAGACTGGAATGGTTTTACGTGAAGCGACAACCTGGGTGCGCCAGGAGATGGACGAAATCAAGTAAAGCACTGATTTTCTAAATCTTGGCTCTATATATTCAAGTCATCGCCTTAACTTGTTTTTCTTTGTGGTTGCAGTCGACAACCCAAAACAAATATCAGACCAGGTGTTCTTTGACCGGATGCACCAGCTCCTCAATGGCGATCAGAAGTTCCTGACTATTGATGAAGTCCTTAAGGACGAATATCTTCATTTTCATGGGTTGTTATCCGTTACTCGTAGCATTGGTCACGGGACGGCCCCATATGTTTATATTCCTCCAGTAGATGTAGTCCCAGAGACAGGAGAAGGTTCGGGAGCTCCTACAATGCCTCTTCAAACCCCACCCTCTCCATCTTCTACTCAAGATGATGAATTGGCTAATTTGGCCGAAAAGCATCGCGAAGGGTATACTGCTCCTGAGGATGCCATTTCTCCAGAAAGGTCGACGTCTTCCAAAGAGTCGCCACTTGATGCTTCCGAGGGAGATGTCCCTAGTACTGATGACCCAATATTTCAGGGTTTGGGGGATCTCCCCTTACCTGAAACTATATACACTTCAGAGGATTTTAGGAAGGATCCTTTAGTTTTCACCTCTTCTGAAGAGACCACTCCTGCTAAGGCCAAAGAGCATGCCCGTACTAGTCTAGCTTCGGACTCGGGTTGGTTGGGGGGAAACACACAACTTAGGACACACTTTACACAATAGCATTAGCACTCATTGCACCTCTCTCTCTGTGAAACTATTGATTCTGAATTTCATTTGTCTTATTGTGCAGACACGATGTCCCGATCTTACTATGATATCAGGAAGCTCCACCGCAGCATGTCAAATCCACCTTAGGATATTGAGTATGATCGCCGCGACGATCGCGGTATGGAGGAGAGAAGGCCTTATGAACCCTATCGCTCTCGAACCTCACGTTCTCGCTCTCCCGTTCGGACGGACCCAGAGGGATATAAAGGTTATCAAGGTCGTAGGGAAGAGAACAGGCCGCAACTAAAAGATTCCACCTCTTCTCAAGAAAAGCGCAGTAGGGAGAGAAGCCCGCCAAAAGATACTGAGTCGCGAAGTAAACGCAAAGTCCCTTCTAAGCGGTCTAGAACAGATAAAGAAACTATTGAATCCTCCACACACAGGGACACTGAATTGACGATCCCTGCCCCTCCACCACTAGATGCTGAAACTGCAATCAAGCGGGCATATTTGGAGGAGAAATTTCCTGAACATTATTTCGAGAGCTTGACTTTTTTACCTGCCCTCGAACCTATTTCTTCCAGGTGGGCAGATGAGGCCAAAGCAAAGATAGATGCGGTTGAGAAACAGTATTCTGAAATGTTCAAATATTCACGCAACCTTTCCAGAATCATCCGTACTCTAATCGCGAATGCTGATTCAATGCAAAAAACCGCGGAAGAAGATGCAAAGGCCTTAAAGAATCTTGGAAAAGATTTAGAGGACACACAGGCCCAGCTTGCTGTTGCTCAAAGGGACGCTACTAACTTCAAACAACAATTTGAAGATATGCAAAAACGTTATCATGATTTGCTTGAATCTCACACTCAAGAGCGTTCTGAGTTAAAAAAGCAAGCTGAAGATGCTAAGTCAGATGCCGCTAAAACGCGCCTTGCTTACACTGACCTTGAACGGAAAAATGCCGAGTTGGCAAGGAGGAATGCTGAGCTAGAAAAGAAAAATGCTGACTTGGCTTCAAAGCTACTGGAGGCGGAGAATAGAGCTGCCCTGGCGGAGGGCAACGTTGAATGTGCTATCAAATCTGCTGAGGAGGCTCGCAATCAATTGTCAGAGGCGGAGGCTGAGATTCAGGGTTTCGGTGAATAAATGATTGAATTCTTTGCACATATCATCCGTCACCGGAACATTTCTTGGATTGAGGATTATCCATCTACTCTAGTCCAAGTGTGGAGTCAGATCGTCGAGTGGGAAAAAGAGGAGCTCAAGGTTGATTCCATCGATGAGGACAAGCTGATGGAGAAATACTTAAGGGATGATGAGCCAGAACGCCTAGCTGAAGGGCGCCGCCTCATTGCTGTTGCTATGGAAGAAGAGAGGCGGAGGACTAAACAGAAGAACATTCCCGAGGCTGGTTCCTCTTCTACTGCCCCCGCAACTCCTGAAGTAGAGGGGTATGATCCTGAACACCCGGGAATCCCTCGAACAACTCTGCTATCCCCTATCCTCGAAATGGCATCAGAGACAGCAGTTACTCCTGCCGAGAATTCTTCGGAAGGTATCCCTACATTTTCTCCTCAATTCGTCAAGGCTATTTCTACCTTTCGCCACGTGATTGAGCAATCGATGAAAAACCCATTATTTTCTCCTGAGTTGATAACTGTTGTTTCTCACTCTGTAGGTATTGAGCCATCCGGAAAGACAGATGTGACTCAGGGAGCCGCGTCTGGGGCAGAGCCTACGGAGAAGGCAAAAGAGGGGAAGGACAAGGCTGCTCCTATAGATTTGGGAGAAGGAAGCGAACCATCTAAGGCTGAAATTCCCCATGAGGAAGAAATGATAGCAGCCTTAAAGGATGATGGGGGCGACGGAGGACATGAGGAAGATCCAGAAGTAGCAATAGTCGGGGAGTCGAAAAGTGCAGATGATGTTACTTTGGCTGCAATGAAAGCTGACCAAGATAAACGCTTGCAGTTAAAAGCTGAAGACTTAGACCCTGAAATCCTCAAGCCTCTCGCAGTTGTTGATGCGGGATCAAGGTTAGTTGTTAAGCTTTCAACTAGATCTATAACAAAGGAACTCGCTAAAAAATCTTCTCTTGATTCCAGCGCTCCGCCCTCCGGGAAGAAGTCAACTGATTCCAGCGCCGCATCTTCGGGAAAGAAAAAATCAAAGCGCATCTTGACGGAGGTCGAGAAAGGGGCAAAGGATGCGGAGAAAGCCGCCAAGAAGTCCAAGCCTCACTCGAAATCTAAATAGTGGGTTGTCTTGCGTTGTTTTAGTATTTGGTAGACCAACAATTGCTGCTGTAAGGGTGGCTCTTGCACCTTCTTTTTGGCTATTTTCCTGTACAAATTAATTCATTCGTAAATAAAGAATAATTCATTTTCTGCAATGTCTGTTAACCATTAGATCTGCACTTATGTAAGAATGCATGTTGTACTATAGTTGTGTAATGAAGTTATGGTAGGGGGAAATATGTGTATACATATATGCCCCCAATCGATCTCAAAAACTATTCAAGACTTAATCAAGTAGTCTGAATGCCCCCGATTTTCTGACGGGATTGCATTTTCTGTGTCATCAATGCCTGTCGTTTTTTCTGGCATTTCTTTTATACTCTCCTGTCTTATACTCAGGTTAGAGTTCTTACTGAGGCGGTCTCTTGTCTGGGTGCACCTTCACGCCTCAGAGGACGTCGTCTTCTCGTCCTTTTATACTCTCTCACTCTCTGGAGAGTTAGAGTTCGAGCTCAGCAATTTATTTACTCCCCGATCCTTCAGCGGGGAAGGATCTCTTTCTCAGCGATCAATCGGAGACGCTTTTATACTCTCTCTCTCTCTCTCTGGAGAGTTAGAGTTAAGAATGTCGTTTTTTCATTCTTTTATGTCTTGTCGCACAAATAGTCGTTGTGCTTTTTCTTACGTTTAAACTGTTTTCAACCTTTCAGGTCTTGAATCATCTTATATTCCATAATCACAACAGAATAGTCGATGAATGTATATATATAATGCATAAAAGTAAATAACACACGATATTTTTATAGTGGTTCGGCTAAGTCGTAGCCTACATCCACTTTATAGTCCTTTATTCATATCATCAGATTTTCCTAAGGCAAGTCGTGCCTTTTTACAGAGTTCATAAGAAAAATAACAAAGAGTACAACATTTCTAATCCAAATATCGCATCAAGTGTTGGGCATTCCAAGCCCTAGGGACTTCTTCGCCATCTACGGTCGTTAACTTGAAGGTTCCTTTTTCAAGTTTCCGTTGGATGACAAAGGGTCCTTCCCACTACGGACCGAGGTGGGGAAGGGATGGAAAGATTCTCTTTAGCACCAAATCTCCTGGTTCAAAAGTCCTAAGGCGAACTTTTTTGTCGTAATAGTGTGCCATCTGACGTCGATGTCTTACCGCACGCAAATCCGCTTCGTCCCTTTTTTTCTTCGATTTCATCAAGAGACTCGAGTAAGAGTGCCCGATTCGTCATCGGGTCATAATACGTCACCCGGTGGGAAGGGACTTCAAGCTCTACTGGAATTACTGCTTCTGAACCAAAAGAGAGAGAGAAAGGGGTATGACCAGTAGCCGTCTTAAATGTTGTCCGATATGCCCATAAAGCTAAAGGCAATTCGTCAACCCATTTTGCCTTTGCGTGCTCTAACCGTTTCTTGAGGATGGATTTTATTACTTTGTTTATTGCTTCAACTTGCCCGTTCGACTGCGGATAAGCAACCGCAGTGTATCGTTTGTCGATCTTATACTTCTGGCAGAAATTTCTGAATTCAGCACCATCGAACTGGGTTCCGTTGTCAGTTATAATGGTCCTTGGGATCCCGAATCGGCATATAATATTTCTAACCACAAAACTTATCACCTTCCTCGCCGTGATCTTGGTTAAGGGCTCAGCTTCCACCCACTTCGTGAAATAGTCCACAGCGACTATTGCATATTTCGCTCCTCCTTTAGCAATCGGTAGAACTCCGATGATATCAATTCCCCATGTGGCAAATGGCCAAGGACTCACCATCGATTTGAGTTGGGTCGACGGTGCTCTAGGGATTTTGGCAAATCTCTGGCACTTACCGCAGCGTCGTGAATAATCAGCTGCATCTTTATTAATTGTGGGCCAGAAGTATCCATAACGCAATATCTTTTTCGCTAAAGTCTGACCTCCTGTATGATCTCCACACTCACCTTCATGTACTTCTCTTAGTACACGTTTGATGTCGTCGTGTGCTATACATCGTAACAGGGGCATAGAAAATCCTTGCCTATAAAGAGTATCATCTTGTAGGACATATCTGGTGGCCTTGCGAACTATAGCCCTTTTCTCACTCTTCTTTGATGGGAGTGTTCCACTCTTAAGGAAGTTCTTAATTGGGGTCATCCACGACTCCTTCTCCGGTTCTGCTTCGAAAGCGAACTCAATTTCCATTGACTCAAAGCTTGGTGATTCCAACGTTTCAATTGGAATTATTTCAGTTTCTTCTGGATTGTCGGAACTAGCTAGCTTTGCCAGCCTGTCCGCCTTCTGGTTTTCGGCTCTTGGGGTATGTGTTATACTGTACCGCTCCAGGTTGCTCAATAGCTTTTTCACTTTCCCGAGGTAGGCGATAAGTCGAGGTCCCCGAGCCAAAAATTCCTCTCGCACTTGGCAAACAACGATCTTGGAGTCACAGAATATGTCCAACATTTTTATTCCGAGGTCTTTAGCAAGCTTCAGCCCGGCAATCAGGGCTTCGTATTCAGAGTCATTGTTAGTCGCCGAAAATTCTAATCGTAGAGCGTAATATAACGACCGTCCTTCAGGAGTGACTAAGACGATTCCAGCTCCGGACCTTCGGTCGTTCTTGGCTCCATCTGTGTATAGCTTCCAAGGGTCTATCTTTAACTCATCTTCGGACTTGACCACTCTGTCATCGATTACTTCCTCCTCTGGGATGGTGAACTCTGCTATAAAGTCTGTCAGAGCGTGCCCCATGATCGATCTTCGTGGCTGAAAATTTAAATCAAATTGACTTAATTCAATATTCCATTTAATTAACCGTCCCAATGCTTCAGGTCTCTGCAACACCTGCCTCAGAGGCTGGTCAGTGTATATGGTTATTGGATGAGCTTGAAAATAGTGACGAAGTTTTCGGGATGCGATTAGGAGGCTGTAAGCGAGCTTCTCAATCTTTGGGTAGTTGCGTTCTGCCGCTGCCAATTTCTTGCTTACATAATATACTGGCCTTTGCACTTTGTCTTCTTCTCGAACCAAGGCTGTGCTAACGGAGTGAGCCGAAACTGCCAAGTAAACAAATAACTCTTCGTGATCCACCGGTTTTGACAAAATCGGTGGTTTTTCTAGCAATTCCAATAAATTTCGAAAGGCCTCAACACAATCCGGAGTCCACTCGAAGTTTTTCTTTCCCCTTTTAATTAAATCAAAAAACGGGACGCATTTGTCCGTGGCTTTGGAGATAAATCTACTCAACGCAGCTACTTTCCCTGCAAGACTTTGGACATCTTTAATTCTTCTCGGCTCTTCAATGTTTCTAATCGCTGCTATTTGGCTAGGATTGATTTCAATTCCTCGGGAACTCACAATGAAGCCTAGAAATTTTCCCGATGCCACTCCAAATGAACATTTCAAAGGATTCAACTTCATCTGATACTTTCGCAGGATACCAAACATTTCTGCCAAGTCTTGCGTATGGCTGGAGGACTGTTTCGATTTGACAAGCATATCATCCACATAAACTTCCATAGTCTTCCCTATTTGATTATAAAACATTCTGTTCACCAAGCGCTGATAAGTGGCTCCGGCGTTTTTCAATCCGAATGGCATTACAACATAACAATATAACCCCAAATTTGTAATGAAGCTCGTATGTTCTTGATCTGGCACGTGCATAGGAATTTGGTTGTATCCGGAATATGCATCCATGAAAGAGAGAAGTTCATGACCCGCTGTCGAATCTACAAGCTGGTCAATCCTAGGAAGTGGGAAACTATCTTTTGGGCAAGCTTTGTTCTAATCTGAAAAATCAATGCAAGTCCGCCACTTTCCATTCGGCTTCTTTACTAAGACGGGATTCGATATCCAGTTGGGATATGTCGAATCTCGAATAAATCCGTTCTGTTTTAGCTTCTCCACTTCTTCTTTGAGAGCAACCGACCTCTCTGGGCCCAGCATACGTCTCTTTTGCTTCACAGGCGGATGTTTCGGGTTTACATTTAGTGAGTGACTTATGATGGATGGCGATATCCCACACATGTCAGCGTGGGTCCAGGAAAACACGTCCAAGTTCGCCTTCAAGAAGTCTGTTAGTTCTTCGGCCCGACGTGGATCTAACTGAGATCCAATCTTCAAAACTCTTATTGGATCAGCTTCATCAATGGTAATGTCCACTGTCGCTTCATTAGGAGTTGCATTTCTAGTCTCTGGTTCCTCGTCTTTTCTGAGATCCAGGTCTTCAGGCGTTCCTTTGGGCAACTCCTTCGGGGCCGATCCCTCTAATTGCTACGCCGAGCTCTCCTTTGGAGGAGGCGAGGCATCTTTACTCTCGATGTTAAGTCCTTTCATCAACATCTTCAATTCAGCAACATAGCAGGCCCGTCCAGAGACTTGATCCCCTCTCATTACCCCAGTTCCGGCTTCAGTTGGGAACTTAAGCAATAAACATCAAGGGGCGATGCAAGCCCTGAATTCAGCAAGGGCAGGCCTTCCCAAAAATGCATTATAAGGCGAGTCTACGTCCAACACTACGAATTGAAGCATCCGTACCCTTCGGCGTTCTCCTTGCCCCAAGGTTACGGGCAATTCTATGTACCCCATGGGAGCTGTTGACGCCCCATTGAAGCCTCGGATCCAACCTTCACACGGCTTCAAATCTTCAGATTCAAGCTTCATCTGATCAAATGACTTTTTAAATAAAATATTAACAGAGCTTCCATTGTCTACTAACACCTTATGAACCAAGGCCGGCCCAATGGTGGTAGTAATGACCAATGGATCATCGGTGGGTGACTAGATCCCGGTATTATCTCTGCTACGGAATACCACGTCGTCAAACATTGTCTTCTGTTGTTTTATGGGGGCGATATCTTCCAAATCATCACCTTCATTCACATCTACGTGCTTGGCAGCATTTACATATTGATCCATTGCTCTAAAACTACGGATTGCTGGGTGGGGTCCACCCACTATGGAGTTGATAACAATTCCCTTGCCTTTCTGCTGCGTTGTAGGCTTGGGAGCGGATTGAATCTGTTTTGGGGCCTGCTCTCCTTGCCCCCTGTCCCTCGGGGCAACCTTATATTCATCTAATTTCCCTTCGCGCAGCAGCTTCTCAATCACATCTCTCAAATGCCGACATTCATTGGTTGAATGCCCATGAGTTCCATGAAACAAACAAAACTTCCCAGTTGCCATTTCTTTCTCTGTTGAGTCGCGAGGTGGCGGTCTTTTATATTGCAAAACATTGTATGTGTCCAAGTAAATGTTCTCCAGAGTGTCGTTCAACGGTGTATAATTCTCATAAGTCTGGAATCGGGGTCTTTTGTTAGGATCACTTCCCCTATTTCTATTTCTTCTGTTACCGTTCGCGTTACGGTTATTGTTGTTGCCCCCGTTTCCCGAATTGTTGTTTCCACCCTTGTTTCCCACATTTACTTCAACTTTTCTGGAACTTTCCCCAGACTTCTTCACGGCGACGTTACTCTGAACATTTTCTTTTGAAGCTGCTTCAGATTTTCTCTTTCGGTTTGCCCTGGCCTCCTCTCGTCTTAAATAAATATCGGCCTTTTCATAGAATATCTCTCTCGTGGAGGGGGTTTTCCTAGAAAGGTAATCTCCAAACTCGGATTCAGGATCGACTCCTTCCTTTAATGCCATCAAAATGGTGGGCTCATGCGGGTCACTAACTTCAGTCACAGCTAAGTTGAAACGGTCAAGATATGACCTCAAAGACTCTTCTGGCGCCTGCGTAATTCTTGATAATTCAATAACACTTTTGGACTTTCGGGTATGGAGTCGGAACTGATTCATAAAACGTTCACTCAATTCCCTATAATTCGAAACCAAACGAGGGGGAAGTCGGGTAAACCATAACAGCGCCACATCTTCTAAATAAATCGGGAATACTTTACACTTCACTGCGTCAGGAGCAGCAGCAGCATTCATGAGCCACGAGTATCGCATCAAATGCTGTCCCGGATCAGTTCTCCCATTGTACTTGCCCATCTGCGGCAGGTTAAAACGTCGGGGAAATTGAAAATTGAGGATGTCGTCAGTGAAAGGAGTATGGCTTCGCTCAATGCCATAATCTTCATTGGTATAGTTCCGGCTCTCGGACATAATCTGGCGTACCATTGCATGTACATCAGCATTAGTTAGGGGCCGCTCAGGCTCCATGGCCTTGGTATCCGGGTTCCTTCTGGGCTCTTGTTCAGGAGATGCCCTTCTTCTTTGAGCTGCTTCTGCTCTACTTCGTTCCCTATGCTCCCGGTCGATCTCGGGAGGAGGGGGCTGGAGCCTTTGCCCCTGAGTGGGATCATTGTTTCCTAGTGCTCGTGCAATATCCTCGCGAGACCCCAAAGATCCGAACGTCAGCTGCTCCAAATTCTGAGGTCGTTCGAGTGGCCTTCGTTCACGGGGCCGCTCTTCCTCAGAAGAAGAAGACTGATCCATTGGTGTGTGGCGAATCGGGGATGGGGTTCTCTGCCTACGGAGTTCGCTAATTTCCCTGCTCATGAGTCTCATATTTTCTTGCATCATGAGATTGGGGCGCTCGTGGATTTTCATAGCCTCCCTGGTACTCTCGAGCATGTCAAGTAGGCGCGAGAAATCTCCTTGAGTAATAGGTGCGGATGGATTGACCTGATCATTGACCCTAGTGGCTGGAATCGGAGCATTTGTAGGGGCTCGAGTAGAGGTTCCAACATCACCAAGTGTCGGATCGGTTCGGAGATGGGAAATCGGGTCGGTTTGGAGCTGGGAAGCCTGTTCGGGTCGGAGCTGGGATGCCAGGTCGGGTCGGTGTATGGCAAGTTTCTCGGGTCGGGTCGGTGTATGGCAAGTTGCTCGGGTCGGTTCAGGTTGGGGGAATGCACTGCTTCAGATTCTCCTACCCGGATCGGATCGGAGCTCTCCCCCTGAAGGCGGTTCGGGTTTCCTGTATCGGTCCGTCCTGCTGCTGAGCTCTGCCCACGAGACCTTGTCACGACCGCATTTTGCTGATCTTCGCCAACTCCATTTCCTCGACTAGATTGAACTTCTTTGCCTTTTCCTTTGGCCATGGTTCTTCAACAATCAATTCAACAAATATCCAAGAGCGTCGAAACTTGAGGATTAACTACTTTGAACTCAACGGTCCAAAAAGTAGAACGATATTCCCGAAAAACAGAGAATTCAGATTTTTCTCAGTGGAAGCACCAAAATGTTAGACCAAAAAGTGGTTCTAACACCCAATTTGACTAAAAACAGAATGAAATAAAATCAAAAGTAAAATAGAGACACAGAATTTATAGTGGTTCGGCAAAGAAAAGCCTACGTCCACTTGTCAATCACTATTCTCAATGATATTGTTGCAGTTACATTGAGATATTCACTCGAATTCTCTCACAACTCACGTACATTCACTCAATTGTCTAAAAACAAATGTTAAAAGATGATTTGGATTATCCGGGAGTGCTGGAATTCGGGTTATGAAAGTGGTTGAACTCTCAAAGTGCCAAAAAGAAGATCCCTTTCATTGTCTCCAGATAGGGTATTTATAGGTGAAAATTTGTTCAGAACCCGATCCGGATCGGAGCCACGTGTCATCCATCCCATCAGCCTCGGGTTCGGATGGATTTCTGTGTTGACAACGCATCAGAGCAGTGGATGTTGTGGGGAGGAACTGGTCACAATCGCTCCGCATCTTCAGGCGATCATGGGGGAAAGTGATGTGGATCACTGGTTCGGTTCGGAAGAGCCTGCACAGGGGGTTCGGGTCGGAGTACCCGATCCGACCCGAATTAACTTAGAACTAAATCTTTATTTACTTTGCTCCGCTCCGTTCCAATCTATCT
This sequence comes from Allium sativum, assembly GCA_030737875.1. NCBI lineage: Eukaryota > Viridiplantae > Streptophyta > Magnoliopsida > Asparagales > Amaryllidaceae > Allium > Allium sativum. Next base: position 887,711,416 of record CM060916.1, on the reverse strand, counting down.
CTGTAGCCAGTGGGTGGCCCTCCGCTCCGATTGACAGTAAGCAACTCTCCGATCCGGATAGCAGTGTCTCCTTGGACCAAACAGTAGCGGCACTCCGATCCGATCAGCAATGTATCTCCGATCCGATCCGCTACATTCCTCCGATCCGATCCGCTATATTGCTTTCCAAGTTCTTCAATGTTTCACATCTCGACTTTGTGTTGCCCAGTTCACAAAGTGGGCTAACATTTGCACCTTGCAGTAAGAGACTGAATTGACCTTATTGGTAAGAACCTGTCGTAAACCTGATTGAAAATTAGTTGTCCTTGTCTACTCCAGTTTTTTGATTTGAAAAAAAAATGATTTGCATTTTTATAAGATGACATGTTTAATGGTTTGGCAAAAGTAAGTTTTGATGAGGAAAATAAAATTTTGTTATTTTTAACTTTTAAAAGAAAAGTGAAGTGAAAAAAAAGCCAAACCGTGCTTTAAAAGTATGGAGTAGGAAAGGGTTAGTGCTTAGGAAAAAACGGGAAAAGTTTTGAGGCTATGAAGTAGATAGCAAGAATTATCTTGGAATAATGGTAAGTTCCCGTGGAATGCGTAAGCATTAAAAAGCCTAGGATGTTGCTTGAAATGACTTTTGGTACACAGCTAGAATTAGTAGTGACTACTAGATTGAAAAAGGGCAAGTAAGTGTTTAGATCCTGTTGCTAATTTTCATGTTAGGGGTCAAACCCGTTACTACATTTTTATTGGGATCGTTCTGTTATTTTGTTCATGTTGGGTAGTTAAGTTAACACCTGAACTTGTCGTGGATTCCATGGTTTGGACTTTTCTGTCTGAAGGGAACATAGTCCCGAGATTCTTGGCCCTTAGTAGTAGCTGTGTAGAGCATCTGTTTTCTTGTTTTAATTGAAAGACTAGAAGTCTTATTTGAAAACTAAACGCAGATCTGATAATTAAATAAGCTAAAAAGGAGAAATGGTACAACTAAAAAGGAAACAACAAATTTAGTAAAGTAACAAACAAGATAAATTATGAGAAAAGATGGATAAAGATAAAAATAGACACCTGGTTTGCATAAAACGGATAACGTATGAAGAAGTTATGAGGATTAGAAGTTTGTACACATATAAGGAGCTTATATGTATATATAATAAATAAATTTATCCAAAAAATCAAATTCACGAAGCGGGAAAACAGAGCGGGAATTTTGCCCGTTGGGGGTCAACCCATCAACATGGGGTCGACCCTTGGGTCGACCGACCTGAAGGGGGTCGACCCCGGGGTCGACGGGGTCGACCCCACTGCAGATCTGGGAAGATTCTGGAGCGTGAATGTGGACTGTTTTCTGGTCTAAATTTGTTGCTGAACACCTATAAATTAGTCTGTAGAGCTGACCCTAAATCTCATATTTCTGAGGCAACGTAGAAGCTCTGCCATTCCTTTTCCTCCTCAAATTTCTTCAGAAAATTTAGATTATTAGTTTAGGAAAATTCTGAATCTAGATCTGGAGGAAAGGGATAAAAATCAATTAGAAGGTGTTCAGATCTCTTATCGAAGTGAGGTAATTTTCTATACCTGGTCTATTTCAATTTTCCTCTCTTTCTTTCCTTTTCTTTTAGTGAGAATTATGAATCCATGGTTGTTAGGTTCTGAATCCAATTAGGGGAAAATCGTAGACTGATAGATCTGGACCAGATCCAGGATTTGGAAAGCATATGAGGTGAGTGGATTTAAGCAATATCATTTTAGATAACAATATGTTATCGTCTAAGCATTCCCCGTTATTATGAAATGTGAATTTGCCAGCATAATTAAGAATTACTATTATAACAAGTTGAGATATTAATATGAATATTTTGGGAAAATTCATATGTTGAATCAGTTAAAGCGTTGAAATGTTTACATGATGAAAACAAACTTGTTAGAATATGGTTAATGACTACTGTTTTTATTATTACGTGATTCACTTGTATTCGAATTATTAGATGTAGATGTGAGAAAATAACAAGTTAACTTGTTACATTTATATACATGAATCCTCACTTGTATGAATTGGAATAGTTATATGATTAAATGGTTTCATGTTAGCATAAAATTGAATACATGAATATGAGTTTGGGCATAAATCAAATTATGATTAAAGATCTTAATTTGCGCATATGGTACATGATAAATATGACTTGGGAAAGGGGCATGAAAACCTATAACGAAATAGGAATAATTGGTTAATAATGAAGATGCCTAGAATTTACAGTAAATAGGGAACTGTAACCGCGCTTAGCCACGAGGTAAGATTACACTAGTGGTAGAAGTCTGCCCGAAACCGCCCGGCATATCCAGCATCCACAAGTGGTAAATCTAATGTGAGGGGTCTAAGTGCATAAATAAAACATGTAACTATGCTAAGACACGAGGTTAAGTCAACTTGTGGAAGAAGTCTGCCCGTAACAGCCCGGCAAATCTAGCATCCACAAATGTAGGCTTAATGCGAGGGGTCTAGTGCATAAACATATATATAAATATACGTATATGGCAGGATTGATAAATGATATCAATCTTAATTAATGGAAATAAATGGAATTGAACGAAAGAAAGATACAACAGTAAAAAGATTGAAATGAATGGGGAATGATAATAACCTATTATAAATAAATTACATTAATGAGAATTTTGTATAATAGGAAGACTTGTCCTAGGGACAAGTGAAGATTATAACTTAGGTTATAATAATCTAGTAAGGAAATGGGATAACTGGTGAAATGAGATAAGGGACACTTATTGTAAATTAAGTAATCAGTAAATGGGGAAAACCTGAAACCAGTTGAGAAAAGGGGGAAACTTTATGAAATATAAGAGGGTGTACTTAATTATAAATTAAGTAATCTGTAAACTTGGAAGTCTAAAACCCACTGATAGGAATAACATGTTTAGACTTGTCCTAGGGACAAGAAGAAATTATAACATAGGTTATAATAAATGGGTGGGGAAACTTATTAATGGGACTTGGGTAAGAGAACTAAGTTAATAAGTAAACAACGATAAGTTGTAGTGACGGTGTAAAATGGAATTACGATTAAATGAGAAAGAATGAGGAAAACTTATGAAATGAAATAAGTTGTATTTAATCATAAATAATGACTGACATGTTAAAAAGAAAACATGTGAATTGAGATATACTTAATTACATATTAAGCAGAACATGTTATTGTAATGATGAAATCAAACGAGAATATAAAGGGATTGTGGATTACAATCCTTGGATCACAATCTAGAGATTAACATGTTGTGGGCTTAGTAATAAACTTAAATGGGTTAAGTTATATGACTGAAATTAATAAGCAAGAGAAACTTGGTAACTTGAATAAGAAGTCAATGTGAACGAGGATAACCAAGTTAAATGGAAACCTGGTGAGGAAAGCAAGCGCATAAAAGAATGTTTAGACATAGGATCTAATGACACATTAAAATGAGGCGCTTGGACCAGTCTGTACGTTTGAGGGTGAATAACCTAACTGGGTAGATCATCGTGGTGTCATAAGGCACGAGGGGAGCGCACGTTCATCTGATTATTCTGTCGGCTACGAAGGAATGGAAGGGGAAGCACGCGGCTTCCTGAGATACGTAAGGTGCTCCTGGTAGTCCTTTGTGCAGTGACAGATGTTTAGGTTGTGCTCGCAGAGGTTGGGCCTGCGCATAACTACTAGGTGGGTGGGCCTTGACTGCAAAAATAGTTTTGCAGTCAGGCTGTAATGTGGTGACACCATGGTGATTCGGCAATCAACTCAATGAGGAGGCGTAGGGTCATGACCAACAAGATAGTAGATCGTCGGATACCTGTCATCGACAACTAGTGGGATGCAGAAAGACTAGAGCTAAAACCAATATACCATTCACCTTTCACTATCGAGGTGCGGTGGTTGAGGGAAGACATCAACTGGATGTTTAGATTGTTTGTTAGGGGCCAGGCATTTAGCTCTTGTAGTCTTTACTAGTTGAGGGAGGAGCCGAGGTGGGGCCATAGCCACCATGAAAAACAGAACCTAAGAATATCTGTATAAAGAGGCTCTTAAAGACGGGTCTGTACAAATATGGAAAAGCTCCCGACCAAGTTCCGTGTTTCTTGTATAGCCCTACCACGGAACTCGGTGCATATTATAGGACGTGCAATTAAGGCATCGAGCTACAATTGACGATACGTATGTGGGATAGTCCAGATACATGCATGTCGGCTCTGGGTGGTGTATCGTAGACTTGAGGGCATTACTCCGGTATGAAACCTGATTCGATCGACGATGGCAGTCCGTATGCTTACGTAGCGTAGTATTGACAGATATATGCGGAATGTAATATTGTTATGTAGAGATCCGTCGTCATTCCGGTGTAGGATGAGGGACTGAATTCATTTCTGTGGCATTACGGTGGAGACCGTGCGAGTGGGGTACGATGGGGTGTACCTCAGTATTGAGGGGTAGCTACATATATACTATATTAGGTTAATCCACTAGGAAGTAAATGGGTATGACGTGTGTGTAAGACTTGAGTGTTGTTAACCTGAGTAACTTAATAAATTAGAAAATGTGATTGAATGGTATATGTAGGATTATCCAAAGTGTATAATTTAAATCCAGTCACCAGAACTTGTGTTCTGACCCCCTCCTCATCACATACTCGCAGGTTAGATTTGTGGCAGAGACATGATAGCCTTGGATACTGGTTAGGCGGTATTATTAATACGATAAGGCTATATTTTGATTATATTATATTTTATCCATTCCGCTGTGAGATATTTTCTACGCTCTGACATATTTTATGTCTCCGTCTTTTCTGCAGGATACCAGAGCAAACCAACCCATGTTTTGATAGATTGGAATTTTTGGAAAAAATTCGTTCTGTCGGAATTCGGGTTGTTACAGTTAAGGACTTGCGTCATGGTAACAGTGATGTGGGTTCAAATTCCGGAATGGCATGCTAAGAGCTTACCATGTGCATACGCTAAGATCAGCCACTTATGTAGTTCTCACGGACCAAGATTGGTGCATTAGGGATGGTTTTATGACTCTGCTCGGTTTCCATCCTGAACAAATTCAAAAAGAAAATAGTTTTAAAGCTATTCCAAATTTATGTTTGGCTTTCTTCTAAATTCTTTATTGCTCAGCTGCAGGTGGTGATATGCGATAATATATTATTGTTGTCACAAAATCTAGCATAGATGAAAAAGGTATTCTGATGAGCTCGAAACTTACATAATTTGAATATCAGTTTTGTTCCCTTTTGTATTTCCCTTTTAATTATTGGTATTGTTATGGTTTCCTAATGTACTATTGGTTTGGGACTGCCTTCCTTCCTGTCAATTGGTTGCAGCAACCTTCTGACTCTTCTACATATATAGGTTTATTAATTTCCTACATGTTGTATTTTCCTATTTCTTACTTTTGATTCTTATAGTAACCTATACCAATCTGCAGAAATACTAGAAGAACACGTATAGAAAAGAAAACAATCAAACTTGCCAAATGCCAATTGCATAACGACCGTCTGCCGGAATAGGATGATGGAAAAATTGGTATTTTTTAATTGCTATTGTTATACTACTATTAGCACCAATTCGTACGCATTTTATATTAGCAGTTTATATGTTATCCTTGCATTATAGTGTCCTCACGTCTCTTTTGTTCCTTCATTCTTATATGAATTGTGTCTTCATGATTGTTTTTCTTTAGTCCTACTCATACTCAACACACACACACACACACACACACACACGAAAACCAAAGAAGTTTTCAAAATTTTAGTTTACCATGATTTTCATGCTACATTCTCTCCATAAACTACCTATTCATCATCCCTTCCCCTTCTGATCTCCTTTTTTCTCCTTTCTATTGCTCATTTTACTTACACCTATTCACTTACCCTATATTTTACTACTTTTACTGCTATAAATATCCACATTTTCATTACTTCTTTCTTCCTAAATCACTGACTCTTATAACCTTTCCATCCAAACTACTGCACTATAGTTAAGAAACAATGACAAAAGTACTACTTCCCTCTCCCTTATACTACTATTCTATGCATTAATTTTTTCCAAACTATTTATTTGTTTCTCTCGACGTAAGAACCATGTAACACCCCGTATTTTCGGAAATACGTTAAGTAATGAATTAGAGAATACTTAATTACAGATGTGACAATAAAGGGAAACGGGTTACGCCATTGCATTCGTCTCGGAATTATTCTTGAGATAGAGTCCGAGTTTGCATGAATCGGACTCCGTATGAAGGAGTTATGGCCTTCGGAAGAATCAAGAATTAGAACGGTTCAAATCAAAATTCAAAATTCAAATCCAGAAGGAGAAATGGGTTGGGCGGGAATTTTCCCGCCCTGGGCCAGATCGACCAGGGGGTCGACCTCCCCCCCATACAGGTCGACCAGGGGGTCGACATGGGGGTCGACCTACCCCCCTCGGGAAGATCTGAAAACCGATGATTTGTGACTCCCTGCTGAGTCATTAGGGCTGAGTTAGCTGTTCTGGATAACTCTATCTTGTATGGATGGTCTTGATTGTTTCTGAGATGATCTGGCGACTTTTATTTAATAAATCTCTATAAAAGCAACCTAAATCCTCAACCCTAAATCACACTAAAATTCATACCAAGAGCCGTCATGCTAGAATAGTCGTCGTTCTCCTTCAACTTGAAAGCAAATTAAAAGTGACGAATCAAATCAAATCTAAATTAAAACAACGATTAGTCTACATCAAAGGCGAGCATTTCAACTTCAGAATACAGATTCCAGAAATCAAGATCATCTTTTGTTGGTAAGTTTAGTTATCTTTTAGATGTGAATAAATTTAAGACATGATTTGTTATAAAATAAAAAAATAGAATTGTACCAAGCTGTATGATAATGAAGATGCTGATTCATGTCTATTTCCTGTGATAATTTTGTCATGTATGTCTTGGAATGATTGTGGTTTATTGGACTTATCATATAGGAATTAATGATGAACCTATTATGATTTGGGGAATGAAACTATCATACCGCATATAAGTTTGATAATCTTTTCATGATATGTTACATGCAAGTTTTTAGGCTAAATAATGTTAGATCCATATGCCTACATGTTTAGATCTACAACTTTATGTGTTTAGATCCATGCTAATTAGATCCAAGTCAAGATCTATACATACGTTCATATGATTTAATGCAAGTTACATGTTTTATGTTAGATCCAAGTCAAGATCTATATATATATGTTCATATGCAAGTTACATGTTTTGTGTTAGATCCAAAACTAGATCTATATATATATATATATGCATGTTTATAAAGTGGATTCATGCAAGTTCATATGATCATTATTGTTAGATCTAGTTCACATCTACATGTTAAAGTTAAACTTATACATGTTTGGTAATGTACATGTCATGATTATGACATATGCTAGTTTATAAACCAAGTTATGTTTACACATGCCTAGATCTACATATTAACACGTTTAGGCTTGTGATTATTCAGTCCAATTCATATGCAAGTTCATGTGACATGTTAGTTGAAATGAATAATGTTCTATGTCAACATTACATGACATATGTTTGGTTGGATTTATATTAGGCACGTTCCCTTCTTTGATCTCTTGTTTATAAATTAGGCTAATTTGCGGGCCTAATTACTTTATGTGATTGATGAGAACGTATAAACGGGGGTAACATTGGGATGAACATTAAATTATAACATGTTAATGATGTAGGTGGGCCCATAACCATGTAAATGGTTAAGGCCATGAAATGGTATAATGTATGTACCATTAGTTATGAACATAACTTAAGTTATGAACATAATTAAAATAATGTGACATGAAAACATTTGAAGAAAATTTACATGTATACTAGACATAAATGACAAATATGTAAATTTAGAAAAGACGAATATGCCTAACCCGAGGTTAGACTGAGTTGTGGTGTAAAACTGCCCGGAACCGACCGGCACATCCAGTGACCACAACAATACCTGTCTAATGTGGGTGGTTAGTGCATTGAGCCCAAAAAGGACCCGAGGTTAGACTGAGTTGTGGTGTAAAATTGCCCAGAACCGACCGTCACATCCAGTGACCACAACAATACCTGTCTAATGCGAGTGGTTGGTGATTTAATAAAGCTAAGTCAAGATTGGTAAGGTTAAGTCAATTAAGGAAACACTTAACCAATTCAACATGTTAACTAAACTGATGGGTGAGGTTAAGTAAATTTAGAACACTTAACCGTTATAACATGTTAATTAGACAAGAGGGTGAGGTTAAGTAAATTTAGAACACTTAACCATTGTAACATGTTAATTAGACAAGTGGGTGAGGTTAAGTAAATTTAGAAAACTTAACCGTTATAACATGTTAATTAGACAAGTGGGAGAGGTTAAGTAAATTTAGAAACACTTAACCAGTATAGCATGATGAATGGGTAGGGTTAAGTTATAAGAAACACTTAACCAATATAACTTGATTTATGGAAAGGTTAAGTTAAAATAAGAGGGCAACACTTAACCAATATAACTTGATTAGTGGTAGGGTTAAGTTAACACAAGAAGGCAACACTTAACCAAAGTAATATGACACGTAGGTGGGTTAAGTTAACTTAAATTGATTGATGACACTTAACCAATACAACAAGATGAATACGTGGGGTTAAGTTAACAAGAAACACTTGACCAATATAACTTGATGAACGAACGGGGTTAAGTTAATAGGAAACACTTAACTGATCCAACATGATAAGTAAGGAGGGTCAAGTTAATAAGAAACGCTTAACCAACATGACATGATGAATGAGTGGGTTAAGTTAACATGAATGGACAACACTTAACCAATATGACGTAATGTGTGGGAGGGTTAAGTACATATTGGATTGGTGGGTAATATTAGTACATACAGGCGCACAAAACTTAACCATTAAATAAACATGCTTGAATCAGTGGGAGGGTTAAGTACATCTCGTGTAGGTAGGTAATATTAGTACATATAGGCCCACAAAACTTAACCATTAAATAAACATGCCTGAATCAGTGGGAGGGTTAAGTACATCTCGTGTACGTGGATAATATTAGTACATATAGGCCCACAAAACATAATCATTAAATAAACATGGTTGAATCAGTGGGAGGGTTAAGTACATCTCGTGTAGGTGGGTAATATTAGTACATATAGGCCCACAAAACTTAACCGATTAATAAGCATTCTTGAATCGATGGGCGGGTTAAGTACATATCGGGTTGGTGGGTAATATTAGTAAATATAGGCCCACAAACTTAACCAATAAGAGACCCTAGTAACGGAGATCCATTTCAACAGTAACCCACATAGATGTATCACGGTACCCTGAACTAGGCATGGTGGGGCACGATTACAGGGTTGATTATAAGCGGTCAAAGCAGTGGCAGGAGGTACGTCAGTGTAGGTTCCGACGGTTTACGGGCATGCACGTACTCCGGAGTGGGAAAAAGCAGGCATTGGGTACCAGTAGTTATACACTGTGCATCTTAAATCATGTCGGGTCGCTATCATAAGGATTGATGCACCTTATGGTGGGACCAGCACAGGGTAACTACACGCAAGAGAAGGCCGATTGACACAGACACTTGGAACATGAATATAAGTAGGGAGCCGATCGATAGGGTAGTAAGGGTACATCTTACATGTTCATGGCAATTAGGCTGATTGAGGTGGAATCCTCACAATAGATGTGCACCTGAAGGCTACCACAATTACGGGGGTTAGGATCACGTTATCATTTTATACAGATTACTAGTTGGGGCACTAGTTAGGTGGTGCAGAGATAGATATAGAAATTAGAATAATAAAGTAGTAGCGAAGCAGAGAAAGAGTAGGAGCGCATTCAGTTCACCTTGCACTTATCTTGTCTTTAGTTACCTTGTTTTATAGTATTGTCCTATTTTCAGTTTATTCATGTCATGATCCTTTATCTTGTTTGCATGCTGAAAGATCACTGGACTTACCAGACTTATGTCTGACCTAGTTATTTTTTTGCATCTTTTCTTCCGTTTCCCCCTCCCCCAGGTAGTCAGGGAGGGAGTAGCTCAGCCTTGCTTGGACCTCTTCTCTTTCCAAGCTTGAAGATTAGTTGGTGTATTGCTTTGGACTTCCTTTTTTCCACTGCTATGGCTGGTTCATGCTTTATTGGGGAATATCATTGTTTTTATGCTTCTTTTATTCTTGGAAGTTTTTAAATCAAGATAGAAGTTCTATGTATTACATTTAAGTATGATTGAGGAAATTGTTGTAAAAGCTTGACTGAATTAAGTTGTTTATAAAATGTCTTTATTTTTCCGCTGCTTTATTTGTTTGTCTTGTAATTTATCTGCGTCTTTTACCTATAATGCTCCACCGAAGTTAAGGCATTCCCTTTGTGAGTGACCTTAATGGAGGCGGGGTGTTTCACTTGGTATCAGAGCTGAAAGTTACCGGATCAGATAAAAGATTTGAAAAATTATTTTCAAAACGGTTTTAAAAGAAGCATTTTCAAAGTAAAAGTTTTGATCTAAAGGCATATTCCCCAAAGCTATATGCACTATCTTTTGATCCGCTGTTTGAATCCTTGTTTCCTTCTTTCCTAAGTCTCCGGAGCTCCTGGCTTTCTGGGAGGTAACATCATCGCGTCATGGTCCAGTAGGCTTGAAGAGACTACGACACCTGTCAAAGAGCGAAGAAGTGCCCAACCTCCATCCATAGTCGTAGTAGTTTCACCTACGGCTAATTCTCTTTCGAGCTTTGTAGGATTTTCCGTGTGATGGAGGCAGCTTTCAAGAGACCTGTCAACAAGTTACACAAGGATGGCAAAGATGAGAATGAGGGAGTTTGGTTAAGGAGCACAACCCAAGGATGAAGAACTCATGGATATAGACTTGGTTCACAAAGGAGGGGAGGAAAGAATAGTAAAACCTAAAATAAGAGGAAGTATCTTTATTATGGTATAACGGATCGTATAATTAAGGACAAGGGCAAGAACTAAGGAAAGGATTTTCAGGAGGGCAAGTGCATGCTCTCACCGCCAGCATACCTGAGAGAGAGGTAGAGAAGCTTCGGTTGAAAAAGTTTAGTTTTCTTGTTGATCATCCTATTAGTACTCTTCTAATTTTAGCGCTTCACATTCGTTTTTATCTGCTTCCATAGTTGAATCTCTACACCCTAGAGCTTGTATAGTAAAGGATCCCATTATTTTCTCAAATCCAATTGGTGTTTCGGCTCATTCATCTTTGGTTTGTAAGGATTTGAGAATAGCTATATTAAGTATTGAGTTTAAGCGTAATGCTTATGTTTTTAGTTCCATGGACTAGGGGTTGATTCTAGGCACGGATTGGTTAGCTAGTAATTGCGAAAGGATGAGAGTTAGACTTTTTTTTTTACTTTCCTCGGGAATACCCTCAAAATTTCATGCGATCCTAAGGGATCAGTTTGTCTTAGCTACCTAGAATCACTTTATGTATTTATCAACGATTTTCGATCCGTTGGAGTAGCCCATGAGTATGCAAGATGTTTTTGATTAGGGTAGGGGTTTTCCCCTAAAATTCGAGACAGACTTCCGCATATATCTAGTTGACAATGCAAAGCCAGTTATCCGATCAATGATAGTTTCGGAGCAAGATTGGCGAGGATAGCCAGTGTCGGTAAGTGCTCAATTGTTTGGTTGTTTTGCTAGTATCATCTCACATAAATCGTCCAAATTCGGAGGAGGTATTCCTTGGGTGCTTGTCTGATATTGGTTTAGGCTTTTGGGGCTTGTACTTGAGGGATGTCAAGTTCGACTAGGATAGTTTGCGTGAGAGATATCGACCCTCTGATTTGTGACATGATGGATAAGCTAAGTGGAAGAGAGACCTCTAATCATCTTAGTATATACACTTGGTATCATGCTTAACATCTGTTTATCTTGGAAAAATAGTTCGACTACATTGGATACCCTCTAGCACAGTAAGTGATCGAGGTCCTACCTTTACTAGTAGGTTTTGGAAATGGAGGTCAAGAAGCTTCACAATCGTGAAGTTAAATTAGTAAAGGTACAGTGGAGTGAAGCTCAAGAAGATGCGACTTGGAAGACTGAGGACTAGATACGCGCATCATACCTTTTTGAGGGTATATCCTTGATTCTTCTTTTTCTGTAAAGTTTATTTGCATGCTAGTCTTTATCTTTTAAGTATATCCTCTCGGTCCTATCCTCGATCCTTAGGTAGAAGCCAATGGATGCAAACATGTGTTTGAGACATGTTATGTTTGGTGGATGCAAGTGGTTGCAAGTGTTTGCTAGTGGTTGCTCGCGGATACATATACACACATTAGGCACTAGATCGGCTCAGTCACTTTCATATTGCATATGCATGAGTGAACTTTTATATATATGGATGAAACTTGATGTGTTATCATATGGATGTTGCATTTGTATGAATGACTATGCACCCATGTAGAAGTTATAAAGTACGACTAGGGATGATTGCATACATGATGGACTCATGGCACTAACATAATTCGTATTAAGGAGGTCAACTGAATAAGTAGACCGCCTGATTTTTGCATTAGATAAGGACATGTACACACATTATGCATATGATCATGAAAACATTAGAAATCTTTTTAAGCACAATGGACGCCTATGATTGAATGGTTGAGTAGACGGACGACTGGATGGTAGGACATACGTTCTTCCTAACTTGAAGATTTCGGGGACGAAATCCTTTAAGGAGGGGGGAATGTAGCACCCCGTATTTTCGGAAAATACGTTAAGTACCGAATTAGAGAATACTTAATTATAGATGTGAGAATCAAGGGAAACGGGTTACGCCATTGCGTTCGTCTCAGAATTCTGCTTGAGATAGAGTCCGAGTTTGCATGATTCGGACTCCGTATGAAGGAGTTATGGTCTTCGGAAGAATCAAGAATTAGAACAGTTCAAATCAAAAATCAAAATTCAAATCCAGAAGGAGAAATGGGCTGGGCGGGAATTATCCCGCCCTAGGCCAGGTCGACCAGGAGGTCGACTAGGGGTTCGACCTCCCCCTATATTGGTCGACCAGGGTGTAACACCCCGTAATTTTATAACATTAAAATTCACAAATTAAAGTATACTTAATTTTTAGAAAAGAATTAAGTGAAATGGGTTGCGCAGAGAAATATATATATATATTGATATATATATATATATATATTAAAAATTAAATAAATAAATATGCGAAAAAGTTCAAAACAGCGAATTGGGAGGGGGAATAACCGAACCGGCCCATTTTTGAGGTCGACCCAAGCCCCGCTGGGTCGACTAGGGGTTAATCTAGGGTGTTTGGCAGTCAACCCGTGGGCCGATTCGCTCAAATGCAGATTTTGCATTTGATTGGTTCTCATGGTTCAGGGTTAATCTAATGGTCCTAAATAACTTCCTACACCTATAAATACATCCTAATGCTAACCCTAAACCTAATTAAAATAGAATAGTTACCATCATACCATCGCCATGGAAATCAATGGAGCCGCCGCCAACTAAGAAAGAAGAAAAGCAAATTCAATTCTAATTCTCTCAACCCTAAAGCAAAGCAAAACTCTCTCTTTTCTTCTCTAAATTGTGAGTATGATGATCTTAACAAGATTATTATCATTTTAATTAGGTTGAGTTATGAATGGATTATGAGTAGATGATGTGAATTATCATATATGTTGTTGTAAACCCCTTTTGCTATCATGTATATTGTAAATCCAATGTTATGTGATGATGATATCTTATATGTTGTAAATCATGCTATGATGATGTTATGTATGTTGAAAGTTTCTATGCTAAGTTCTGATGAATCATACATGTTAAAAAGGCCATGATGTTACCATCTATGCTAGTTAGTTCATATTAATTAAATCATCATGTTTGGGTTATGTTGATCTATATGGAAAGTCACATATGCAAGTTAGATTGATTAGAAAAGTTATGAACATATACCAAGACGTCTATTATGACATCTAGAATTATGCTATGACATATGTGATATCATATGCGAGTTCACACCATCATTATGTTGCCTAAAAACCCGATATGCAAGTTTATGTATAGATTTGGGCTATGATCATATCATATAAATTGAGACATTTAACAAGTTGACACCTTTTGATCCTTAACATGTGTAGTTTATGCAAGTTTCACCCCTATTATGATTAGATTTATTTTAATTGTCTATATGTTGTGATAATTTATCTTTGTGCTAGGTGTTAGACTATACAAGTCTAGCCTATATAATGCGTTGAATAAGCGAACGTATAAACGTGGGGTAGGGGTAATATTAAGGATTTAATATTAAAAAGTTGGGGTGCAATTGATATGATTTTGCATGCCATAAGTGGATGGCCATAATTGAGTCAATTATGGACATCATTAAAAGTTGACTTAATTAATAATTTGAATAGGGAATTATTAAAACTGGGGTAAAAGATTTTAAGTGTTAATCAATGCTTAGGACACGAGGTTGGACTCGTTTGTGACGTAAACCCGCCCGGACCCGCCCGGACCCGCCCGGCAAATCTAGTGGTCACAAATGTCAGCCCAATGTGAGAGGTCCTAGGCCTAAACTAAAGCATAACGGTTGTAAAGACACGAGGTTAGACTCTTTTATGGTGTAAGACTGCCCGGACCCGCCCGGCAAATCCAACTGCCATAAATGCCAGTCTAATTTGAGAGGTCTTTATGAGGTTATGGCCTGAATGAATTAAGAAATACTTAACCAGATAAACATGTAAGGTGGGACATGGGGGTTAAGTTGGTGCCTTGGGCGGCATGAGGAATCTAGGGGGTGCCCTTAGTGGCATGTGAAATACGATTAGTAAGACTTAACCAAACACACATGTAAATGAACATGACTAAGAGGGTTAAGTGGGATATACTAGTGACAAGCTTAGGTGGGTAGCTTGTGGGGGCCCATTTCGACCAGTATCCCAAACGTATCTTTGTGGCCTCGACCCAAGTCGAGGACGGGACACGCATGCTGGGTTTGACTGTAAGAGGCCAAAACGGGGAGCGGTGGCAACGCAAGTCCAACGGGTTTCATATGCGTGTGTGGACCCGGGCTGGTAGATAAGACGTTGTTGCATCGTGTAGGTATAAGCCATGCATTCTCAAGTTGTATCGGGTTGCCACTTTAGGGGAGTGATACACCCCACTGTGGGGCCAGCACGGGTATCTACGAGTAGGGAGCCGATCGAAAGTGGGTAGTGGGGTACACCTAGTGGAGATAGGGGAAGGCGGCACCTATGTAGTCAGCTAGGGGTACGCAAGGCTATTTATAAAGTTTCTGTGTGAAGCAAGTGGGATCAACCTTTAGGGTGACTGGTGCGGTGCAGTGTAGTAATGTGCGGTGCAGTGTAGTAATGTGCGGTGCAGTGTAGCAATCATTCGTTAGTAATTAGGTGTGCCCTTGGACGTTATCTTTCACGTTATCATTATCTGCTCATTCCATACCTAATAGTTCATAGACATTTACTTGTCTTCCAGCTTATGCCTTAGTCTAGTTATTTTGATAATAGTATTGTTAGAATTATCATACTCGCCAGACTTTATGTCTGACCCCCTCTATTTCTATCCTTTTCCCCCCTCCAGGTCCTCAGGTTGGGCCCAGCTCTAGTGGAGTTTGATTGAATTGCTTCATCTCTCTTTGGAAAGCTTGGACCATTGAAGTAAAGTCCAGCTTGTTATCTTTTTAATGGCTATTTATGTAATGGGATTATGTATTTTGTTTTTATGAAGATGGATATTGTACTTGGTTATGATCTATGGTTTTATGATGAAACAAACATGTTTAATTTCCGCTGCAATAAAATGAAGTTTTAGATTTCCAAGTACTATTTATTATCTGTCTTGTTGTAATTTTTCTGTTCTATATTCACTTATAACCTCCATGGAAGTTAATGCATTCCCTTTGTGAGTGACATTAATGGACGTGGGGTGTTACACGTGGTATCAGAGCTTAAGGTTACCAGAACAGATAAAAATACTTTAGAAAAATAGTTATTTTTGGAAGAAGTGTTTTCAAAAACATGTTTTAATGAGAAATTTAAAGAGAAAAGTTTTTAAGAAAAACATAATCCCCAATAGCCCATATCTTTATCTTTCGAATTCTCCATTCTGAATCTTTCCTTTTTCGTTTCAGCATGGCTGAAGATCTTAATCTACCCGACGGTGTAACGATACCAGGATGGTATAGGAGGCTATTGGAGGCTAGGGCCGCTGCAGGTCCAGCCAATGTTCCTCCACAACCAGTTGCACCCGTTCCTCCTCCTCCTCCTCCTCGCGTAGATACTTTTGCAAAGATGTGCAAGGAATTCAAGGCTATGGGTGGAAAACCATTTCAAGGGTCAGAAACATTTGTGGAAGCTAGAGATTGGCTTAAGGAGGTGGAAGAATTGCTAGAAATCTTTGAAGTAGAAGAAGGGAGGAGAGTTCGATTAGCAGCTTGGTTGATGAAGGGAGAGGCCTCGTTTTGGTGGGAGGTCACTAATGGGGAGCGTCCTGTTGACTCTTGGGCGGATTTCAGACGTAGGTTCGAGGCGAAGTTTCTCTCAAGGGCGGAAGAAAATCTATATATGGAAAGGTTCTTGACATTGAAGCAAGGAAGCTCATCAGTGAAAGAATATGTCAATAAATTTAATCAGTTAGCAAGGTTTGGGTTGGACTTAGTGAACACGCCGGAGAAGAAGGCGCTGAGGTTCGTGAAAGGCTTGAATGAACCATTGCAAGGGTTGGCTATGACCCACATCCCTATGGGGGCCACCTTTGAGAAGTTAGTAGAAATGGTGCTTATGCATGAGGAGAAAAGCGCTAAAGCTGATAAGGCACCCGAGAAGAGGGGGGATCAGAAGAAACCACAACAGCAAAACAAGAAGGGTGGTAAAGACAATAATGGCAAGGGAAAGAAGAAGTGCTTTAACTGTGGAACCCCAGGCCATCTCAGCAAGGATTGCCGAAAGAAAAAGAAGACAGGCTGTTTTCATTGTGGTGATGCGGGACATTTAGTGAAGGACTGACCAAAGAAGGGGCGGAGGGCAGGAGCTACCTCGGGAGGACAGGTGCAGGCTCTTATGGCACCAGGGTAGGCTAGGGGACAAGTTCAGGCTCTCGCGGTCCCACCACTGCAAGAACGAGGTAGAACCATTTCTGTTGAAAGCTTAGTTTTTCTGTTTGATCATCCTGTCCGTACCTTATTCGATTCGGGTGCATCACATTCGTTTATCTCTACATCATTAGTTGAATCACTGCATTTAAACACCAGTTTAGTAGAGGATCCCTTAGTTGTTTCGAATCCAATAGGGGGCTCAGCTTATTTGTCCATGATGTGTTTGGATTTGAAAATTTCCATACTTAGCGTTGAATTTAGATGTGATGCTTATGTGTTGGGCTTCACGGGCTATGGGCTAATTTTAGGAATGGATTGGTTATCCAGAAATGGGGTCGTTCTTGATTGTGAAAGGAGAGTAGTTAGGCTCGTGACTCGCCTTGGCAACACTCTCGAAATCTTTTGTAATCCCATAAATTCGGTTATGCTAAGTTATCTAGAATCGCTTGACGCGTCTGAGGAAAATCTACGATCTGTTAGAGTGGTCCGAGAATATTCGGATGTGTTTAAGGAGGTGAAGGGCTTGCCTCCAAAGCGGGGGATAGATTTTCGAATATATCTTGTGGATAATGCGAAACCAGTATCTTTGCCAGTACGCCACATGGCTCCACGTGAAAGGAGGGAACTCGATAAGCAAGTTAAGGAGTTGCTTGAGAAGGGATTCATAAGACGAAGTTTATCGGAGTGGGGTGCTCCAGTAGTATTTGCCACGAAGGCGGATGGGTCCCTTAGACTGTGTGTGGACTATAGAGAACTTAATAAACTTACTAAGAAGAACAAATACCCACTGCCGAGGATTGACGATCTCTTCGATCAGTTAGTTGGCGCCTCAGTGTTTTCGCAGTTGGACTTAGCCACTAGTTTCCATCAGTTGAGAGTGGCTGAGGATAGCATTGACAAGACTACCTTTAGGACTCCGGACGGTTTCTATGAATGGCTAGTGATGCCCTTCGGTTTGACAAACGCCCCCGCATACTTTGTTGATTTGATGAGTAGGGTGTTTAGGGAGTACCTTAACAAATTCGTGGTATTCTTTGTAGATGACATCTTGATTTTTCTAAGAATGAAGAAGAGCATGCCCTACATCTTAGGGAAGTGTTGGAGACCCTACGAGCGCATAGCCTTAAGGCTAAATTTTCTAAGTGTCACTTCTGGAGGAAGGAAGTACGGTTCTTGGGGCACGTGGTTTCCAAAGAAGGGATAGCCGTGGATCCCGCGAAGGTGGTGGCCATCCAAGATTGGAAGGTCCCTAAAAATGCTACGGAAGTGAGAAGTTTCTTGGGGTTGGCTGGCTACTATAGGAAGTTTATCAAAGACTTCGCAAAGATATCAGCTCCATTGACACGCTTAACGAAAAAGAACCTAGTTTTCACATGGGACGTAGATTGTGATGATGCGTTCCAACGTTTGAAGAGAGCTTTGACTTCAGCCCCAGTCTTAGTATTGCCAGACGGGAGTAAGCCGTTTACCGTTTATACTGATGCTTGTGGGACAGGACTAGGCGCAGTCTTAATGCAAGAGGGTAGGGTAATAGCCTATGGTGGAAGGCAGTTGAGAGCGCATGAGAAAAATTATCCTACACATGACCTAGAATTGGCGCTATTGTTTTCGCGCTTAAGTCTTGGCGTCATTATCTTCTTGGCGAGAAATTCGAATTATTCACTGACCACAAGTCTTTAAAATACCTATTCTCTCAAAAGGACTTGAACTTAAGGCAGCAAAGGTGGGTGGAGTTCTTAGCGTCCTACGACTTCGAAATAGCCTATACCCCTGGCAAGGGTAACGTGGTGGCAGACGCCTTAAGTAGAAAAAGATTATCCTTAAGTCCTTTGTTTGTTGAGCGGCGAAGTTTAGAATTCATTTCGATGTTTGACTTTAGACCTTCCATTAACTTCGTACCCGGTTTGCTAGCATCCTTAGAGGTCAGACCTACACTTTTGGGATGGATTGGCGAGGCATAGCGAGATGACCCGCAGTTGGTTGAGTTAGTAGAAAAACTCAAAGGAGGGGAGTCATCAAGCCATCTCCGTAGGTATACCCTAGACGATAAGGGTTGGTTACGTAGGGATGGTAGACTTTGTGTACCAAAAGACGATGACCTAAGGAAGACTATTCTTGACGAAGCACATCATTCGAAAATGACCATTCATCCCGGCGGGGACAAGATGTACAAAGACATGAAGAGAGTTTACTTTTGGGCCGGCATGAAGAAAGATGTGGCCGAGTATGTCGCTAGATGCTTGGTGTGCCAACAAGTAAAAGCGGAGCAAAAGAAACCCGGTGGGTTGCTTCACCCATTGGAGGTTCCACTATGGAAGTGGGAAAGTGTCTCGATGGATTTTGTGGATGGGTTACCACGATCAAGGAAGGGTAATACGGGAATTTGGGTTATAGTAGATAGACTTACTAAAAGCGCCCATTTCATTCCCGTAAAGAGTAAGAGGACTGCTCCATTGTTATCCTCCGTATACGTTCGAGAAATAGTTCGTTTGCACGGTGTTCCTTCTAGCATAGTGAGCGACCGCGATCCTATTTTCACTAGCGAATTTTGGAGAAGCTTACAAGAGGCGGTAGGTACTCAGTTATGTTTGGGCACCGCATATCATCCTCAGACGGATGGCTAGACTGAGAGGGTGAATCGCATTCTAGAGGATCTGTTGAGGCTATGTATCCTAGACTTTGGGGGTACGTGGGAAGAGCATCTTCCATTGGTGGAGTTCGCATATAATAACAGCTTTCAGTCCAGCATTGGTATGGCACCATTCGAAGCTCTTTATGGATGACCTTGTCGTTCACCTACATGTTGGTAGGAATCTGCGGATAAGGTCTTACTTGGGCCCGATATGATTAGGGAGACTTCGGAGAAGATCGACTTGATTCGAAGGAGGATGAAAGCAGCACGGGATAGGCAGAAATCTTATGCGGATAAGAGGAGGACATATCTCGAGTTTGAAGTTGGGGACATGGTCTTTGTCAAAGTGTCTCCATTACGGAACGTTGTTCGCTTTGGGTCCATTGGGAAATTAGCACCAAGGTTTGTAGGGTCGTTTCCTATTAAGGAGAAAATTGGGCAGATGGCGTACAGAGTGGAGTTGCCCGAGAGACTTAGTGGTGTACACGACGTATTCCATGTGTCACATTTGAGGAAGTGCTTGCACGAGACCGCGGAAGTGGTAGAGGTGAGCTTTCTTAGAGAGGTGGAGATAGAGGGTGATGCGACAATTCGACGAGCTCCTACGCGCATTCTTGGGTCGGAGATCAAGAGGTTGAGGAATCGAGAGGTCAGACTAGTCAAAGTGCAATGGGGAGATGATGAGAGCAACGCTACTTGGGAGACAGAAGAGAAGATGCGTTCACGATACCCTTTCCTTTTTGAGGGTATGTCTTTTAATATCTCCTTTATCACTTAGCTTGTACTTATCTTATCTTTAGTATATCCTCTCGCTAGTATCTTTGACCTTTAGTTAGGATAATCCTATGGTTGAAACATGTGTTTGAGACATGTTATGTATGGTGGATGCAAAGTGGATGCAAGTGTTTGCTAGTGGTTGCTCGTGGATGCATATACATACACTATTAGGCACCAGATCGGCTCAGTCACTTCATATTGCATATTGCATATATATGGATGTATTTAGTAAAATGGATGTATAATGGTTGTATTATCATATAGTTGCTGCATTCGGGTGGACGGTTGTGCACGCATATAGAATTAATATGTATCATTAGGAATCTTTTGCATACATATTGGACGCATGGCACTATCATGAATTGCACTAAGGAGGTCGACTGAATCAGTAGACCGCCTAATTTTGCATTAGATATGGACATATACACACACTGTGCATATAAACATTAAAGCATTAGAAGTCTTTTAAGGACAATGGATGCTGGTGTTTGATGGTTGAGTAGATGGACGATTAGATGGTAGGATATACATTCTTCTTGACTTGGAGATTTCGGGGACGAAATCCTTTAAGGAGGGGAGAATGTAACACCCCGTAATTTTATAACATTAAAATTCACAAATTAAAGTATACTTAATTTTTAGAAAAGAATTAAGTGAAATGGGTTGCGCAGAGAAATATATATATATATATTGATATATATATATATATATATATATTAAAAATTAAATAAATAAATATGCGAAAAAGTTCAAAACAGCGAATTGGGAGGGGGAATAACCGAACCGGCCCATTTTTGAGGTCGACCCAAGCCCCGTTGGGTCGACTAGGGGTTAATCCAGGGTGTTTGGCTGTTAACCCGTGGGCCGATTCGCTCAAATGCAGATTTTGCATTTGATTGGTTCTCATGGTTCAGGGTTAATCTAATGGTCCTAAATAACTTCCTACACCTATAAATACATCCTAATGTTAACCCTAAACCTAATTAAAATAGAATAGTTACCGTCATACCATCGCCATGGAAATCAATGGAGCCGCCGCCAACTAAGAAAGAAGAAAAGCAAATTCAATTCTAATTCTCTCAACCCTAAAGCAAAGGAAAACTCTCTCTTTTCTTCTCTAAATTGTGAGTATGATGATCTTAACAAGATTATTATCATTTTAATTAGGTTGAGTTATGAATGGATTATGAGTAGATGATGTGAATTATCATATATGTTGTTGTAAACCCCTTTTGCTATCATGTATATTGTAAATCCAATGTTATGTGATGATGATATCTTATATGTTGTAAATCATGCTATGATGATGTTATGTATGTTGAAAGTTTCTATGCTAAGTTGTGATGAATCATACATGTTAAAAAGGCCATGATGTTACCATCTATGCTAGTTAGTTCATATTAATTAAATCATCATGTTTGGGTTATGTTGATCTATATGACAAGTCACATATGCAAGTTAGATTGATTAGAAAAGTTATGAACATATACCAAGACATCTATTATGACATCTAGAATTATGCTATGACATATGTGATATCCTATGCGAGTTCACACCATCATTATGTTGCCTAAAAACCCCATATGCAAGTTTATGTGTAGATTTGGGCTATGATCATATCATATAAATTGAGACATTTAACAAGTTGACACCTTTTGATCCTTAACATGTGTAGTTTATGCAAGTTTCACCCCTATTATGATTAGATTTATTTTAATTGTCTATATGTTGTGATAATTTATCTTTGTGCTAGGTGTTAGACTATACAAGTCTAGCCTATATGATGCGTTGAATAAGCGAACGTATAAACGTGGGGTAGGGGTAATATTAAGGATTTAATATTAAAAATTTGGGGTGCAATTGATATGATTTTGCATGCCATAAGTGGATGGCCATAATTGAGTCAATTATGGACATCATTAAAAGTTGACTTAATTAATAATTTGAATAGGGAATTATTAAAACTGGGGTAAAAGATTTTAAGTGTTAATCAATGCTTAGGACACGAGGTTGGACTCGTTTGTGACGTAAACCTGCCCGGACCCGCCCGACAAATCCATTGGTCACAAATGTCAGCCCAACGTGAGAGGTCCTAGGCCTAAACTAAAGCATAACAGTTGTAAAGACACGAGGTTAGACTCTTTTATGGTGTAAGACTGCCCGGACCCGCCCGGCAAATCCAGCTGCCATAAATGCCAGTCTAATGTGAGAGGTCTTTATGAGGTTATGGCCTGAATGAATTAAGAAATACTTAACCAGATAAACATTTAAGGTGGGACATGGGGGTTAAGTAGGTGCCTTGGGTGGCATGAGGAATCTAGGAGGTGCCCTTAGTGGCATGTGAAATACGATTAGTAAGACTTAACCAAACACACATGTAAATGAACATGACTAAGAGGGTTAAGTGGGATATACTAGTGACAAGCTTAGGTGGGTAGCTTGTGGGGGCCCATTTCGACCAGTATCCCAAACGTATCTTTGTGGGCTCGACCCAAGTCGAGGACGGGACACGCATGCTGGGTTTGACTGTAAGAGGCCAAAACGGGGAGCGGTGGCAACGCAAGTCCAACGGGTTTCATATGCGTGTGTGGACCCGGGCTGGTAGATAAGACGTTGTTGCATCATGTAGGTATAAGCCGTGCATTCTCAAGTTGTATCGGGTTGCCACTTTAGGGGAGTGATACACCCCACTGTGGGGCCAACACGGGTATCTATGAGTAGGGAGCCGATCGAAAGTGGGTAGTGGGGTACACCTAGTGGTGATAGGGGCAGACGGCACCTATGTAATCAGCTAGGGGTACGCAAGGCTATTTATAAAGTTTCTGTGTGAAGCAAGTGGGATCAACCTTTAGGGTGACTGGTGCGGTGCAGTGCAGTAATGTGCGGTGCAGTGTAGTAATGTGCGGTGCAGTGTAGTAATGTGCGGTGCAATGTAGCAATCATTCGTTAGTAATTAGGTGTGCCCTTGGATGTTATCTTTCACGTTATCATTATCTGCTCATTCCATACCTAATAGTTCATAGACATTTACTTGTCTTCTAGCTTATGCCTTAGTCTAGTTATTTTGATAATAGTATTGTTAGAATTATCATACTCGCCAGACTTTATGTCTGACCCCCTCTATTTCTATCCTTTTTTCCCCTCCAGGTCCTCAGGTTGGGCCCAGCTCTAGTGGAGTTTGATTGAATTGCTTCATCTCTCTTTGGAAAGCTTGGACCGTTGAAGTAAAGTCCAGCTTGTTATTTTTTTAATGGCTATTTATGTAATGGGATTATGTATTTTGTTTTTATGAAGATGGATATTGTACTTGGTTATGATCTATGGTTTTATGATGAAACAAACGTGTTTAATTTCCGCTGCAATGAAATGAAGTTTTAGATTTCCAAGTACTATTTATTATCTGTCTTGTTGTAACTTTTCTGTTCTATATTCACTTATAACCTCCATGGAAGTTAATGCATTCCCTTTGTGAGTGACATTAATGGACGTGAGGTGTTACACAGGGGGTCGACCTACCCCCCTCGGGCAGATCTGAAAACCGACAATTTGTGACTCCCTGCTAAGTCATTAGGGCTGAGTTGGCTGTTCTGGATAACTCTATCTTGTCTGGATGGTCTTGATTGTTTCTGAGATGATCTGATGGCTTTTATTTAATTAAATCTCTATAAAAGCAACCTAAATCCTCAACCCTAAATCACACTAAAATTCATACCAAGAGCCGTCATGCTAGAATAGCCGTCGTTCTCCTTCAACTTAAAAGCTAATTAAAAGTGACGAATCAAATCAAATCTAAATTAAAACAACGATTAGTCTACATCAAAGGCGAGCATTTCAACTTCAGAATACAAATTCCAGAAATCAAGATCGTCTTTTGTTGGTAAGTTTAGTTATCTTTTTGTTGTGAATAAATTTAAGATGTGATTTGTAATAAAATGAAAAATAGAATTGTACCAAGCTGTATGATAATGATGATGCTGATTCATGTCTATTTCCTGTGATAATTTTGTCATGTACGTCTTGGAATGATTGTGGTTTATTGGACTAATCATATATGAATTGATGATAAACCTATTATGATTTGATATCTACGCGTAATCGGCTGTGTAGTTCATGCTACACACCCGTCCTTCCTCAAAAAAAAACCTATTATGATTTGGGGAATAAAACTATCATACCGCATATAAGTTTGATAATCTTTTCATGATATGTTACATGCAAGTTTTTAGGCTAAATAATGTTCGATCCATATGCCTACATGTTTAGATCTACAACTTTATGTGTTTAGATCCATGCTAATTAGATCCAAGTCAAGATCTATACATATGTTCATATGATTTAATGCAAGTTACATGTTTTATGTTAGATCCAAGTCAAGATCTATATATATATATATGTTTATATGCAAGTTACATGTTTTGTGTTAGATCCAAAACTAGATATATATATATATATATATATATATATATATATATATATGCATGTTTATAAAGTGGATTCATGCAAGTTCATATGATCATTATTGTTAGATCTAGCTCACATCTACATGTTAAATTTAAACTTATACATGCTTGGTAATGTACATGTCATGATTATGACATATGCTAGTTTATAAACCAAGTTATGTTTACACATGCCTAGATCTACATATTAACACGTTTAGGCTTCTGATTATTCAGTCCAATTCATATGCAAGTTCATGTGACATGTTAGTTGAAATGAATAATGTTCTATGTCAACATTACATGACATATGTTTGGTTGGATTTATATTAGGCACGTTCCCTTCTTTTACCTCTTGTTTATAAATTAGGCTAATTTGCGGGCCTAATTACTTTATGTGATTGATGCGAACGTATAAACGGGGG
Source organism: Allium sativum (assembly GCA_030737875.1). Lineage (NCBI taxonomy): Eukaryota > Viridiplantae > Streptophyta > Magnoliopsida > Asparagales > Amaryllidaceae > Allium > Allium sativum. The sequence continues at coordinate 887,686,013 of CM060916.1, read as the reverse complement.
TAACGTTGGGATGAACATTAAATTATAACATGTTAATGATGTAGGTGGGCCTATAACCATGTAAATGGTTAATGCCATGAAATGGTATAATTTATATACCATTAGTTATGAATATAATTAAAATAATGTGACACGAAAACATTTGAAGAAAATTTACATGTATACTTGACATAAATGAAAAATATGTAAATTTAGAAAAGACGAATATGCCTAACCCGAGGTTAGACTGAGTTGTGGTGTAAAACTGTCCGGAACCGACCGGCACACCCAGTGAACACAACAATACCTGTCTAATGTGGGTGGTTAGTGCATTGAGCCCAAAAAGGACCCGAGGTTAGACTGAGTTATGGTGTAAAACTGCCCGAAACCGACCGGCACATCCAGTGACCACAACAATACCTATCTAATGTGAGTGGTTGGTGCTTTAATAAAGTTAAGTCAAGATTGGTAGGGTTAAGTCAATTAAGGAAACACTTAACCAATTCAACATGTTAACTAAACTGATGGGTGAGGTTAAGTAAATTTAGAAAACTTAACCGTTATAACATGTTAATTAGACAAGTAGGTGAGGTTAAGTAAATTTAGAACACTTAACCGTTATAACATGTTAATTAGACAAGTGGGTGAGGTTAAGTAAATTTAGAAAACTTAACCGTTATAACATGTTAATTAGACAAGTGGGAGAGGTTAAGTAAATTTAGAAACACTTAACCAGTATAGCATGATGAATGGGTAGGGTTAAGTAATAAGAAACACTTAACCAATATAACTTGATTTATGGAAAGGTTAAGTTAAAATAAGAGGGCAACAGTTAAACAATATAACTTGATTTGTGGTAGGGTTAAGTTAACACAAGAAGGCAACACTTAACCAAAGTAATATGACACGTAGGTGGGTTAAGTTAACTTAAATTGATTGATGACACTTAACAAATACAACAAGATGAATACGTGGGGTTAAGTTAAGAAGAAACACTTGACCAATATAACTTGATGAACGAACGGGGTTAAGTTAATAGAAAACACTTAACTGATCCAACATGATAAGTAAGGAGGGTCAAGTTAATAAGAAACGCTTAACCAACATGACATGATGAATGAGTGGGTTAAGTTAACATGAACGGACAACACTTAACCAATATGACGTAATGTGCGGGAGGGTTAAGTACATATCGGGTTGGTGTGTAATATTAGTACATATAGGCCCACAAAATTTAACCATTAAATAAACATGCTTGAATCGGTGGGAGGGTTAAGTACATCTCGTCTAGGTGGGTAATATTAGCACATATAGGCCCACAAAACTTAACCATTAAATAAGCATGCTTGAATCAGTGGGAGGGTTAAGTACATCTCGTGTAGGTGGGTAATATTAGTACATATAGGCCCACAAAACTTAACCATTAAATAAACATGCTTGAATCAGTGGGAGGGTTAAGTACATCTCGTGTAGGTGGGTAATATTAGTACATATAGGCCCACAAAACTTAACCGATTAATAAACATGCTTGAATCGATGGGAGGGTTAAGTACATATCGGGTTGGTGGGTAATATTAGTAAACATAGGCCCACAAACTTAACCAATAGGAAACCCTAGTAACGGAGATCCATTTCAGCAGTAACCCACATAGATGTATCACGGTACCCTGAACTAGGCAGGGTGGGGCACGATTACTGGGCTGATTATAAGCGGTCAAAGCAGCGGCAGGGGGTACATTAGTGTAGGTTCTGATGGTTTCGGGAGTGCACGTACTCCAAAGTGTGAAAAAGCAGGCACTGGGTACCAGTAGTTATACACTATGCATATGAATCGTGTCGGGTCGCTATCATAAGGATTGATACACCTTATGGTGGCTCCAACACAGGGTATCTACACGCAACAGAAGGCCGATTGACACATACACTTGGAACATGAATACAAGTAGGGAGCCGATCGATAGGGTAGTAAGGGTACATCTAACATGTTCATGGCAATTAGGCTGATTGAGGTGGAATCCTCAAGATAGATGTACACCCGAAGGCTACCACAATTAAGGGGGTTGGGATCACGTTATCATTTTATACAGATTACTAGTTGGGACACTAGTTAGGTGGTGCAGAGATAGATATAGAAATCAGAATAACAAAGTAGTACCGAAGAAGAGAAAGAGTAGGATCGCATTCAGTTCACCTTGCACTTATCTTGTCTTTAGTTACCTTGTTTTATGGTATTGTCCTATTTTCAGTTTATTCATGTCATGATCCTTTATCTTGTTTGCATGCTGAAAGATCACTGGACTTACCAGACTTATGTCTGACCAAGTTTGTTTTTCGCCTCTTTTCTTCCGTTTCCCCCTCAGGTTGTCTGGGAGGGAATAGCTCAGCCTAGCTTGGACCTCTTCTCTTTCCAAGCTTGAAGATTAGTTGGTGTATTGCTTTGGACTCTCTCTTTTCCACTGCTATGGCTGGTTCATGCTTTATTGGGGAATATCATTGTTTTTATGCTTCTTTTATTCTTGGAAGTTTTTAAATCAAGACAGAAGTTCTATGTATTACATTTAAGTATGATTGAGGAAATTGTTGTAAAAGCTTGACTGAATTAAGTTGTTTATAAAATGTCTTTATTTTTCCGCTGCTTTATTTGTTTGTCTTGTAATTTATCTACATCTTTTACCTATAATGCTCCATCGAAGTTAAGGCATTCCCTTTGTGAGTGACCTTAATGGAGGCGGGGTGTTTCAAACTATCAAATAATATTGTTAACTGAATAATCCAAAACTCCAGCTCAAGGTAAAGAGATAATAAAGCCTCCTATTGAAAAGATGAAACGTAAGAGTACACATTTGAAAAAACATCAACCTTCCACGAGCTATAAAACATCCACTGACATAGCTCAAGGCTTGCACCATAACACCCCTCACTTTAACCACAAAATGTTGACGATGTTCCCCAACATGTTGACCCTTCACGTACTGCCCCTAACAATGACAATGCAGGCAATAATGATGGTTTCGACTGGGGTGCCTTTTTTCCAACTCGGAAGTGGTTAGTTCCGGGTTTTTTGGTTCTCAAATTGATCGTAAATCTAACTTATTAACACTTTATAACCTGAGGTTCTAACTGTCGGTTTTTCTACCCTACAGATTTAAGAAATTGGTAAAAAAATTGTTGACCTTGAAAGCCAAGCATGTTAACACTGTTGCTGATGCTGATGTTGCTTAGCACTTCTCCTTACCCCTTTGTGTTTTTTATTTTTCTGTTCTATCATTTTTGTTATTTAATTTCACAAATAACACTAGTTGATATGTATTCCAAATAAATGGGGCCCACACTTTTTATTTTTCCATTCATTATGTTCTCTACTTATTATAGTACTTCATAACATAAACGTTCACGATCTAACTGCTCATATTCTGATCACTGTTTCAATTATTTCTTCTCCTGTTGTACAATTTCTCATATTTGACTTCGTTGTAAATATTTCTGGCATCTCTTTTGTTTACTTTATTACTTGCTTGCCACTGATTTAATATTCCGCCTGCTACTGCATTAGACAACGCTTAAGTTTTCCACCTACTTCTGCAATGGAGATTATTTGCTTAACCAGTCTACGCATACGTCCAACGGACATGCCTAAGAACCGGTATATATATATATATATATATGTATATATATATATAAATAAGTGTTCCGGGGCAACCCTGTTTTGCAGCAACCCTAACCTACCTGAGCTATGCTAATCCAAATACAACAAGATTTTGTAGATGTTCAATCTTCATATATATTACCATCTATCCAAAATTTGAGCTCGTTCCAACATTCGTAGAACAATATATTTGATTTTTAAATTTGTAACGATCTGGATTTTTGGTCGATTAATTTTGAACATTTAATATTGTTTTAAATGTTGAAGTGATAATATAAATGGATTTATTTATTGAGTTTATCGATTTAATAAATGATATACAATTTAATTTCGATTGTATCGAATTGTCGTAATATGAAAATGAAATATAATTGAATTCGAACTTAAAACTGAATCGAAATGGTTTAGATATATAGATTCTATTTGAATACAAATGATAATAATTTATTATCAGAGAGTTGTCTATTTTGAATTTAAAATCATATTTTATCGATTTAATTTGATACGTAGAAATAATCAAATTTTTAAATGACCTCCGTTTTCGATGAAACCAATTTTATTGGTTTTGGAACATCAAACCATATTAGTGGTCAAGTTTCATCGCGATTGGAACTCATACATGCTCATTTAAACATGAAACTTCAAGCGTAAGTTTCACGACGATATTGTAATAATAAAATTAATGGATAAGCTCAAAATCAAATCAAATCTTTTATAAATCAAGTCGCATTAAAATTTAAATCAAATCAAAATTAATATTTCGTTTACTTAGCCAACCTATAACATTGAAAACCTATCACCTATAACGGTACCTTACGCAGACCTGCTAATCCCTTTCTTCGTCTATAAATAAACGCGACACTCTTCCCTTGTTTCCTTTCATTTCAATTTCTTGCAAAATCGATCGAGCTTCAAGCAATTAAAAATGGCCATTCCTTTCTTAAAACCACCAACCCCTTTTTATTTATTTCTTTGGCAAACAAAAATAGCGAAGACGACTGCTTCATTTTCTTCTTCTAATAAAATTCGTTTCCCTTTAAATCCTCAACATTAAAGTCGAATCCTTTCATTTTTATTTCAAAACTAAAAATTAAACCGAGGCTCCATATTCCTCCTCCTCCAAATCGAAATCAAATGCCAGTAATGTTGTTCCATTTTAAAATTCAAACGAAGCTTCTCTTCGAAAGAAAGTGAAATAAACCTATCACGTCCTTCTTTTCAATTTTCAATTCAAACGAAGATCGATTTCTTCAATCTATCGGAGGATGGAAAACAAAAGGTGACAAATGGGATCTGGTGGGACTCAAGTTCGGATTCAGGAAAAGGCTACAAAGCACTCGAGGGTGTGGACCGATCAGAGGAGATGTGCAGAGAGGAGGCGCCGCCTCTGTCATGGGTGCGATGACTAGTATGGTGGCGGAAGTTGAGCAACATTATGGTGAATCAATGAGCTGGAAGTCGTGATTTTAGGAAAGGTGAATGTCAGGTTGCATGATTTCTTATGTTGTATTTTTCTTGGAGAAGGAAAGGGTTATGATGGAAGCAGCAAGTTGAAGCGGGGTTGCAGATTTGGTTTATGTTCGAGATGAAGGAGATGGAGTTCGTTTGCATCAAGAAGGAGGTCGTGATTTGAATCAGAAGTTGATTTGGCTGGTAATTAATTTAATTAGTGTAATTACGAGGTTAACTGAGTTATTTTACTCTATTTTTATCATCGTTAACTAATGAAATCTAAAACTCTCACATGCTAGACTCGATTTAGATGTCATAAATTGCATCGAGTCTGTATCCGCGAAATCTACGCATTGGAATTAATTAGAAGTGATTTGAAGCTAGTGGAAATTTTTAGCTAAATTAAACGTATGTTTAATTTAATCAAAAACAAATAGCTATTTGATAATTAAAAATCAATGTGAGTAAACTCACTCTCTGGATTCGTTTATAATCTATTATAAACAAAAATTTATTTAATATATAATTTATATATGTTGTTTGGTGATTGTTTGGGTACATTGAATAGTTGTTGATCAATTGTGGTTATTATATACATTAGTTATATTTAGGTGTGGTTGGATATTGATATTTCCCGCAGTACTATTAGCGGATGACACCCTATGCGCCCCACAATATATATATATATATATATATATATATATATATATATATATAGTGGATGACCTTCTATACAGCGATATCTTGACATGAAGCGGGATAGGTATTATTTATGTTGTCTAATATTTGTGGATGTAGGATAAACAGGTTGGAGGGATCCAACTGGATTCCTCAGCAATTTAATTATTATTTTTCATATATAATGTTGTGTGTTGTGATAAATAACCTGTGATGGATTATTAGGTGTTTTGGATGATTGTATATCGCTGGCCCTATATATATACATGTATATATTAATATTTAAAAATATCATTAAAGGGATATTGAGATTTAAAAGGAAAATATGTTTTTCTATATAGAATTTGAAATTTGAATGGTTTAGGAAATAATTTTTTTTTTTGAAAATTGGTAAATTGCTTTATTAGGCATGTCGGTCTAGAGAGAGGCTTGTTACATCACGCAACACAATTTACATAATGTAACGTACTTAAGTTAACTGCTAACTAAAACATTTCGTTTATAACGACAGCAAGCCAACTTCATCTCCCTCAATTCCGCTCGCTCAAATCATGGTGGCTGATGAGGGTTTTTGCTTATTTCTGGAGTTTCACCCCTCGCCTCCTTCAAATTTGGACTTCCTAGTTCAACAATTATTTGTGCCAAGCTTTCGGTATGCAATTTTCTATTGAATCTCTTAGTACTCCATTTAATTTTGTCAATGGCAATTTTACTGACTACACTCGCTTTTCTTTGCTTCTCCTTGAAAATCCTTGCGTTTCTCTCCTTCACACTGCACTAGCAACAGCTATCACAGTGGTGGAATACAATTTGGTCATCAGATTTTTGCTGTTATTGTTCTTGGCCAGGTATGACATCTGATCCTCAAGATTAAAGCTATGAATTGGTAGCTTAAACGCATCCATGCAGTTCATTAGGACAGTAGAAGAGTAATCACACTCAAAGAAAATATGTTTGTGGTTTTCCTCTGCTGATTTGGATAAAACACATAATGTTTCATTAGTTATGCCCCAATTTGGAATTCATTCTCTTGTAGGAAGACGATGCATCATTGCTTTATATACTAATCAAGAATTTTTAGGACAATTTGTTATATCCCAAACAATCTTACTCCATTCAAGTTTATGATGTTGAAAACGAATTGCATTCCACACAGATTTAATTGAAAAATTGTTGCTTGAATTCCAACACTATATGTCATTGTTTCTACCTAAATATAATGCCATACACTGAATAACTTGTTTGTATTCACTACCACATGGTGTAGAATCACACTTCCATGTCTGATTTTCTATTGTAGTGTCCGCAGTTTTTTCTGGTAAACCAAAAGCTGAATATGTATCCCATCCAACAATGTCAACAAGTGCTTTGCCGTCAATCCACGGATCCTTCCATAAGTTAGTATCCCTCCAATTTGCAATTTCTCTTATACAATTAGCAGCTAGAGTGTCTCGCATTTTTAAAATTGATTTCAAAGTGGACAATGCATTATTATCAATAGGCATATGCCTAAAATTACCTTTAATATATCGCTGCCTCATCCAGCGTGCCCAAATGCCATCTGAGGTTAAGATTTTCCAACCCTATTTTAGGGTGAAAACATCTCTCATCTCTCGTAGATTTCTCAAGCCAACTCCACCTTCTTCTTTTGGTTTACACAAATCAGAGTATTTATCTTATGCATCCCTCCTCTCCGTATAAAATCAGCACAAACTCTTTCTATCTTTTCAATCGATGCCAATGGAATTTGAAAAGTTTGAAGCCAGTAGTTGACTTTGGCTTGGATCACAGTATGAACCAATTCTATTCTTCCAGCTAGTGAGAGAAGTTTTGAACTCCAGCCTTGTAGTTTGCTTTTGATTTTGTCCATCAAACCTACACACACTCTGTCAGTAATTTTATTAGTGGACAGAGGAACTCCGAGATATTTAACTGGAAGTTCCCCTTCAGTAACACCCAGAATCTCCAAAATTCTGTCTCTACCTCCACAAAATTTGTTGAAGTAGCATTTTGATTTATTCTCACTCAACTTCAGTCCAACATATTTCTCCAATGAGATAAACAAATCTTTGATAGTTCGTGCCTCTTTTTCATTTGATTTAATGCATATAATTAAGTCGTCTACATATAGAAGATGACTTATCTTAGGGGTTTAGGAAATATAATAAAAACAAGTAGCTAAATTTAGAAACGATGTTTATGAATGAAGGAAATAATAATCATAGGATAATTTAGGAATGTGAATTTTAAAGGGAAATTTATTTTCTTAAAGTAGAAATTTAATTTCAAATGGATTTAAAATAAAAGACTTGTTTAAGATAAAAACAAGTAATATAAATTATAAACGATGTTTATAATGAAGATGAAAAATTATCATTGGATAAGTTTGAAATTTTAATTCAAATATGAATTTAAAAGAGAGAACCGGGAATCGTTTTAAAAAGAAAATGATGAAATTTATTTTGATGTCCGAAATGTAAATTAAATTGGATAATCCATACAGATTTATGATTTGAATTCGACTGTACCGAATTTATAAAAATAAATTATTTTAGTACAGATATTGGAATTGTATTAGATAGAAACTAAAATTTAATATGAAAATAGATTCTACGTTATATATAAGCTATAATAAATAAAATATTCCAAAATAGGATTTGGGTTTTAAATAGATTTTGAAAAGGATCTTGTCTTAACGTATAAAAATAGGAAGTAAATTTATAAACTATGTTTACAAAGTAGAATAATTATCAAGGTATAATTTGGAATTATAAATTCTAGTATGAATTTAAAAGTGAATTGGATATCGTTTCGCAAAGGGAATGACAGTTTTATTCCGAAATTCGGAATATAAACTGAATTGAAATGAATAGAATTTATAAATAGAATTCGATTATATCAAATTTTATAAAATAATTTATTTTCATGGGAACTGGGATTCAATATAGAAGATTAAGTTGTAAATAAATTTGTAGCCTAGTTAAGAAGTAATCGACAATGTAGGAAAATTGGAAATTTTAGGTTAGGTTTGGAAAACTTGTTTAATTTATATTAAAATATGGAAGAATGGAGTTAAAAATTATATAATAAATGAAGTTTAAATGTTTATTTTTAAATTTAATTAAAAAACTCACGGTAGTGCGGTAATTAGTAGTTTTACGTTTTTAACTTCAATTGAGTATATAGAACTCAATAAAAGTTGGAATTCTTTGAAATAAGAATCGTCCGGACCTATTAATAAATGATTTTCTAATGGAAGAGAAAAATATGAATTTCGTATTATAGATTTTGAGTTATGCTAAAACCAAATTTATAGAAAAATAAAGCTATAATCGTTTTTAAATCATAATGGTTTAATAAATAAAATAAAAGGATTTTAAATGAATATAATTCAGATTTCATATAGAGAAATCCAGACTTGGGTTATAAAATAAATATGAACTCAAGTGGAGTAAATGGATTGATTTTTGAAACAAAAAATAGATTTTTAATTAGTGAATAAAATTAACTAATTAGAACAATAATTAGTTAATGGAATTTTGGATTGAAATTGGACTTTGAATAAGTGAATTGGATTTGTGAATTCATATATGAAATCAATATATGAAACTTGAGTTGAAAATGGAATTCGATTGGTTTATAAGAAAATTTAAAATATATATTAACATGATATATTCAAATAAAAGGAGAAATAGGCAAAAGAGCTAATTAGAGAATAAATTAGTGAATTGCGCTAAAACGATTGGATTGAGTTGGAATAAATTGGGAATAATTGGATATATATTAAATATGAGATTTTAATATGAGATTTTATGAGCCTATTTTAATATGAGTTGGAATAAATTGGGAATGAAGAGAAATAAATTTAATGCTCATCGAAAAGGTACGTATTTAATTAAATACGAGATTTTATGAGCCTATTTAGCAAGTTGCTTGGCTTTTTTATTTTCTTTTTGAATGTATAGGGACTAGAGAGGCGATTTCTAGTTATATCAATTAAGCCGTACAAAGGAGATGCTGGTGATATTTTCCAAAAAAATTAAGGAGATAGAAAAATTTAAGATAATTTGATAACTAAAATCAATTTATCTATAATATATAGAATTTGGAATCAAATTAGGTAATAAAATTTAAAGTGTTGCAACAGACGTTTGTCATTAAAATAGAAAAGTATAATAAACGATTTCCGAAAAGGAAACGATTAAGATATAATACGAGATTTAAATATAGTTGATTAAATGTAGTATTTTGGGTTGTTGTAACGATATTGTATGCAATATTCGTTTTAACCCAAGTAAATGTGATTTGAAAACGTTTTCCAAATAAAATGAGTACTATTTTCTAAGTATAGAAAATGAATGGGTATTTGGGAAAAACAGTTTGAAAAGTATCAATAAGGATATCTGCGATGAAACCGGGAAATAATTTAATTAATGAAATATTAATTAAAAAGGGCTTAGTGATTGTTTAATGCTAATTAATAATATTCCCTTTTAGAATAAAATATTTGGATGAATGTTTTATTCTTCGATAGTTAAATTACCAACTGCTGAAGTATTGACCAATTTTATATTTCCGTTGTCAATACGGAGAGACCGGGATCGGATTTATTATTTAAAAACCACTCTGTATGGGTATAAGTGTTGCGAATCAAACCACTCTGTAAGGGATGTTCTGTTAATCCTAGGTAGAAATTGCCTAAGATGGATTGATATAATAGTTCCTTCAGTTTGTCCAGTCCTAGAGCAACGTGTATGGATGAATGTCTGACAGAGTATGCCTAACAACTCATCTACATTGATCTCTTCAAAACATATTACATTTGGTGGCGGAGGAATTCGTTTCTCTTAGCTTTATACCCGTGATATTTTTAGGTAAATCAACGAATGATTTGGCAGGTTTGACGATGTGGCATTCAAAGTGAATGATGTTGTGACATTAAAAATGTAAGACGTAGCCTCAAGCCTCACAACCAGGAAATGATATAAAATCGGGTAGGTCGCATGGCTAAGTGGGTCACTCCGAATTAGGGTGTATTGTCACCTGATCTAGAGAAAAATTCAATTGCTTCCTTATTTTATTGTTGTTGTATGCTTCGGAACAGTTGCTGATCCTAACCATTGGTGATAATACATTCGGTGTACTCAAGCGAAGCGAGCGGCCGGTCGTGTTTAGCCTGGGTTGCAAGATGTTCTTGTTGAACCCAGTGTATTCCTCTCTAGAGATAGAGTGTTGGAAGGTGGTTCCATACCTTGTGTAACAACCCGGAATTTCTGAACCAATTTAAAATTTTTATTTTAGCTATTTTAATGGGTTTTGAATATTTAAAATGATTTATTTTAAATAATAACGACAAAAAGAATTATTTTAAATGAATGTAGAACGTATAAATTTATTTTAATTACAAAACGAGCTTGAAAAAGACGCGGTAGTTTGAAATTTCGATTTTAAATTTCAAATTATTGTACAGAATTCAAAATAAATCGAATTTCAGTAAAACCAGAAACATTTAAATCTGTTTAACAATATCTTTCTAACGGATGTGAAAAACTGAGATTTCATAATATAAATTGAAAGTTATGTCCAGTTTAAAATTTAGAATAGTCATTATGGAATTTATATATATTTTAAATATAATATATAGCCCATAAAAATAGCCATTTTGCGAACGACCTCCATTTTTGATGAAACCACTTTTGTTGGATCCGGAATGTCAAATTATTGTTAGGTTTCAAATTTTATGATTTTTGGAATTAATATGTGAGCGTAGTGAATTTAAACGCGTTTGGTAAATTTAGTTTGAAATTAATCGACTGGAAAAGGGTCATTTTTTAAACAGTCTCCAAGTTCAATGAAATTAGTTTTATTAGGACCGTATCATCAAAACATAGCTAGATTAATTTTTCTGTAATTTTTGGAGTCAGTATATGGCCCCGGTAAATTAAAATGCACGTTTTAATTCAATATATATTGATTTATATTTTAATTTAAAGAAAAACTGATCGAAACAGTTGAATTGGCTTACGAAACCGATCCCATTATGTTCAAAATGGTGGTATTTAGTTAGGGGCGACAGTCATTGGGTTTCATTTGGAGTTCGGACACTAAAATTACATAAAGAAACGACATTGAATTAAATAATTTATATAAAAGCCCTAGAAAACCCTAGCTTCCTTTATTATTTCTGAGCCACCACTATCTCGTTCGAACGACCAGTTTGCTCCGATTTTCTTCCTCATTTTCCTCTCAATCCATGAATCGATTTCAGAAACACACTAAGCGAAAATCCTTGAGCTACGTGAGCTCTTCAATTTGATATCGAAATGATTAATTTTCCTTTTGAGAATCGAGAGAAATCTCCTAGGGGAGCGGCGATCTTCGAATGAAAATTGGGGCGTCAGTGGGGTGCCGCGACCGGCGCCGTCGCCGGTGAGCGTGGAGGAGGCATAGGCAGAGGTTGGGGTCAACTCTGATCGGAGGATGGTGCAACTTAGAGGCGTGCAGTTGGAGGTTTCACAGTTGGACAGTGGGTTGTTTAACGGCTGAAGAGGGATCGGGAAGGAGATGATTAGTGAAGAGGGTTAGGATAATTTAATTAATTAATTATTTAAATTAGTTATTAAAGTAATTAACTTTTAAAGTATTATATCTTTTGCATACGAACACGGTATTTAACAAATCCGGGTGCGTTGGGATTGTGTCGAAGAGCACTGCAACATGGGATGGACTAGAACAAAAATGGAGCAAGACAGAATTTAAGGCAAATTCAAATGCAAATGTTACCAAATCGCCAAATAAAGACTAACGGAGTGGAAACCAATGTGAGATCTCCTTCTCACTCAAAATTATTTTATTATGTTATTGTATTTATGGATAAAAATATATAGAGTTGCCAGTGTAGATTTTTATTAGTTTTAGTCATTATAAATTGTATACGGTGCCTGTTAGCTCACCTCCCTCGTCCGCAGACCATGGACGATTTAATTGATTGTATTGTGTGTTGATTGTGTTGTTGAAGTGCTTAACGTATTAAAAATAATGTTAATAAATTTATGTCTGTTGAAATTAAATTATAAATTTAAATTATAAATATCCATTTATAAATTAAACAGTGAAAATTGGCTAATTAGAAAAATAATTCAAACCAGGTTAGAATTGGTTAAATTTGTTAATCAGTAATTTATTTAAATAAACTGTTGTTATTTGAAAACCCCACACGGGTCCGGGGATGATAATTTATTCACATCTCCTTTGAATTTAATTATATGTCAATCGATTGATCGACAGACTATGATAAGTGTTATTTAATTATTTAATGCTTATACAGTAGTAAATTGCACTCTGATGTGAACTGACTGTTTAATAGCTGTTTTGAATACATGCGATGTATGAAATCCATATAACTGAAATTATATGGTAACTAGCGTGTGGCCCGTGCTACGCAACGGAAATTGACGGCAGCTAAATTGATTATCAAAGTTGTTTAGAATTTAATGTTGGATTTTTTTGTTCAATGAAGGAATATATGTTTCTAGGTTATTATGATGTAAAGGTGCAAACATCGTATATATGCACACAACATGCACAAACTTATGTGTATGTATATATGTATAAATATATATATACACACACACACACACACACATATATATATATATATATATATATATACACACACACACGCACATGTGTGTATATATTTTTACACACACACATACAAACATAGAGGCTGGTTACATAGTCTTAAAGATTTAGCAATTTTTTCAATGTCTAACCTTCGATTTCTAATACGTGTATTGGCCTTTAAATATTTGAATGCTTACATATTTGAACACACTCTACAGTGGAAACATAAAATGTAAAGTAGTAAATAATGCAAAGGTTTTTAAGGACGAAGTCACTGTTTAAATGATATTATTGGCGGTAATTGTATTTAGTGGAATGTATTTGCTTTGGAAACCCTAAATCGCTAAAACTTGAAATTAAGTTGAAGGACTTCTTTTCCAAAATTGTTAGTTTTAAGGACAACACTTCAGAATAATAAGTTTTAAGGATATTATTATAGGAAAAAGATCAATTCTTCTATATTTTAAAGTTATACATGAAAATGATAAACTTATTCATAATTATTTCCTTAAAGCTTATTATTTTGATCAAATAAGTCATGTAAGTGAAGATTCCCATCGCTGAAATTGGCATAATTATCTCTACAAAATCTACATTTAGCATATAGAAAAATAAAAAGAATAGCATATTTGAAATACATAAATCTAAAATGTTTCATTAATGTTAATGCATTTTAAGAATAAATAATTTTGTATAATATTCCATTATTGGAAAAATGCAAGCTATGTTAAAATAAATCAAATCAATGCTACTCTAATTATATTAAAAAAATGTGTAAAATATACTTAAAACTGTAAAGATAATGCAAAATTAGTGCATGTTGAAAAAAAAAGCATAACATATGTACCATCTAAAACAGTACATAAAACATAAAAATGAAAAGTTGAATTAAATGGAGTGAGAAAATTACTACACATCATTTTGCAACAAAAGTGTGACAAAACGAAAATTGGAGCTTTTTATAGAATGTAAACCCCTAATCATTTTATAAACATAAAATAATGTGAAAAATAGAGTTATTAGCAGTAAATTGAAGTATAGTTGTATTTATTGCTTATACAGTAAAAAAAACGCGAAGATGAGTAAATGAATAACTTTTGCAGATATTACGCATGGCATGAAAAAACGAAAGTGTATTTGAACATGTTATAGACATAGTTGGTGAGACAATGAATCTTTGATATTGAATTGCACTCTGATTTCTACCTTTCATATAAGAACAAAAAGACGCAACGGTGCACATTTTATATCATCAATTATGCCTAATTTTGTTTCAAAATAACCACCTTAAATGAAAAGTGAAAAAGGCAAGTCAGGTAACAAAGAGCAAAGCATATTTATATTTGTAGTTGAGTACATACATATTTGTCCATCAAAAATACAAAAGAAAATTTTAAAAGAAAAGCATAGGGTATAACTCTACAACCTAAAATTTATCCAAAGTTATGCAGAAACTCTACAGATTTACATTGTTATCTGTTTTTTTGTTGATCTGCTGATCTATTTCTATAGTCTTAAAACCCTTATCAGATAAGATTAAAAACATCTTTAGAGAAAATATGACACTATTTTCAAATTACAGAGGTTCATAGTCAGAGGCATAAAATTAATTTGTTATTTGATTAGAAATGTCATTAGAACTAAAGAAATGTGAGCTTGACCCATTAAACACTTTTCATAGCATGTTTAAAAAATATGAATTGCACAAAGTAATTAATTTCACCGATAGAGTTGACTTAGCAATGAATTTGCATTTTGTGGAAAAATCAAAATAAAGAATCAAAGAAGTAGGTAATAAATGCAAGAAGTGTGTCCCTCGTTAAATAACATTCAATTTAAGTAACGATCACACTAACTTATATTTTCGTATTAATTATACTTACTGAGCGCTATTTGGTTTTAATGCTTTGGGCAGTCGTTCTCTATCCTATCAAGTCAGTTATAACAGTGAATTTAATGAATTCGTATGATCACCATATTTGATAGCGTGACATATGTGAACATGTAAGGAAAAAGACAGGAATTGAACTAATAACTACATCAAATCTTCATGCTAACACTTATGAAATTAACTTGATTCATGTAACAAATATTTTTATATCAATTATGGAAACGGCTATTTGAACACAAATTAAATAACATAAAATCTCAGTTATTTGATCATTTGATCAATCTATCTTTCATGAGGGATGAATATCAAAGGGCAATACAATGATTGAAATGTTATATCCCCAAATTTATGTCAAAATTTCATATTTAAATAGATTTTCCCAGAATTATATTTGTTGAGAAGTACATGTACCTTCAAACATACGTGTTAAGGTAATGCAAATAATCAATGGACAAAATAATCTCTTTTAAGTAAAAGCATTTAAAACTAATTAAAGCTCAACAATTGAAATTTTGAAACAAAATATATTTTTAGCAAAATATACTTCTCTGAACCGAGTCAAATAAACATTAGAAATCAATTAGTAATAAAAAGATTCCTGCCACCATTTACTTGAAGCCCATTTGCACCGAAAAAAGTTATTACAGTAACCCATTACGTATGACAGTTTCCAACCTAAGACCCAATAGTATTGAATCGATTCAAGGAAAAAGTTATTACACTGAGATGTTCAGTTCAATATAGATCAAAATTTGACAAAAATATCTCATACTTCGTTCCCCTAAGGTTTGAATATTGATTCTAAATTCTTATACAGTAACAATGAAAACCGATCCATGCATTCTAAATAAATACATCATATGAACATAATTTCTTTAGTATGTTATGATAACATTAAGGATAGAACTTGGAAGAACAAATGCAGCTTCTTTTATTTGATCTGCCTTTGGGTTACCCCAAGATCTCCTGGTTGGAGTTTGATCTTAGTAGCTATGTTACCACACACTGTATTTGGTCAGCATCCTCATCTCATTTCTCTGCAAGAACTGATCAGTGAACATCATTCATACAATTTTTTTTTGGATAAGATGGGCTGATGTTCAGTCAGAAATATTCACTATGACTATGTAACCAAAATTTAATACCTTATTACAGTTATATCAAGTAGATGCATGGTTCTATTTATTGGGTAAGATGTGACTCATCCTCCTAAGTTTCACCTTCAACATTTAGCAGTTTTGAATCTTTGATCCGAAAGACAAAAGAGTGGCTCATGTTTTATATATGAAATAAACAAATATGTTTGCAAGACCATTGTTCTGTAGCTAATAACCTCACAAACTATTTCCCAAAATACAACGCAACATAAAGTTCACTCATGCATACTTCCAATTTATGTGCTGTATTTATTAAATAGTGTGGTAAGCGAACCGTGCTTTTTGCTAGGAATAGTATAAGAAGCCATATAACAATTACCTGGCAGATCCTTTTCATTTTTAATTAATTAGAACATGCAAGGAACTTTATTAGTCTGAAGGATAAGAACTCATAATCAGCTGTAAAAATTACAATTTTGATTTTTGATGACTCAAAGGTAAAAATCACACATACTTAAACATACTATAATAACAGACTAAAGGTTGGACTTGTAATTCGAGATTAATGAGATGGCAAATAATAAATACAGTAAATAAATAGCTTCGGTGACTTTAATTCTTGATATTTGACCAATATGGTAGCTAATCGAATTTACTTGATCTACATGCGTAAATTTACTTGACATGTGTGTACGTTCATCTCGGCTATTTGCTAGGAGCACCGTGGTTAGTAAGCAATCATCGACCGGACCGAATACTGTTTGGCCAGTGGTTGTCCGCTGACAACAGTGGCGGTTTTATTTTCCAAGAATTTGCTAGCCCCTTGGCATAAATGCCCTTCCCATTAGAGTATTAAGTATTAACAACTAAAGGTTACCTATTCATGATTTCTAACGTTACAGCTATCTCATCCCGATATTTTTAATACCTCTGTTTGCATATGGTGAATTGCTGTATATAAACTACAGTAAATAGGGATTCTATATGTTTAATTGAATTAGACTTGTTTACGCCTTTATTAACCCCTGAAGGTTTTAAAATTATGATTTGCTTTATTCTATGCACCTAAGAAAAATAACGTACCCAATCTCTTTGTTATATATGGTTGTATAAATTCATTATCTAACAAATGGAAATGAAATTGGGGAGATAAACAAAAATACAAATAATTGTCAGATCAACTTGTATGGTTACAGTAAATATTCTAAAGGCTGGTTATGACCGAAAGGCAATATGGTTAACATTAACAAAATGGTACAACAATTTTAAAATATTATATTTTTTTCATAAATCAGTTAATGCATTTTAAAACCACATTAACATCCATTTTTTCTAAGTAGACATAGTGTCAGAGAGTACGCCAATCGTTAAAATGACAATATTAATCACAAAGTTATGACATTGTGATAGTTATAATATGATGAATTTCTTTTGCGTACACCATACCCTAGCATCTATCAATCTTAGCATCCATCATCAATTGAACAGAACACATGCATCGATTACAAAGTGGGCAGATAAATCATTACGCGGTAAGGAGTTGCTACATAAATCTAATATGTCTACTTGTCTAAAAATTATTCGTAAAGGGGAATATAAGTTCGACATTAAAAAATGAGGCTGTAAATAGCTTATAATGACCATGATAAATGATAATTGGAAATGGTTAATAATGCCTAGAAGAAGAGAGGATACATCAAAAAAAAAATGAATAAGAGAATGGAAATTTATGGAATTCATTTAACTAATTGGGAGCAAGTAAAAAGTTACCATGAACATCCATGGAGCTACAAAATATAGAGCATCCCTAAAGAGGCCAACAGAGACATAAAGAACTATCAACCTAAATAAAGGTAAGAAACATTAGCGTCTGCAAAGTCAGTATTAAGTTGAAGATCCACAGTTATGCATGTAATGAAGTAAAATATTTTGACGCCTTTTCATTTTTATATTCCATATGGATATCAACTTTGTAGGATACATAAATGGAAACACATGCCTCAACTTTATTAGTGACCCTGTGACCATAGCCAATTTTATATTTATGGTCAACATAGTGAATACAGAAGATTAGAAAATATATAAAGAAAAACCATTTCAGACATCATTAATAGAACGTTGAGAACTAAAACCTCTTGTTCTAAAATTGCATTAATATATCATCAAGGGTAAACTTGGTATCTAAATAATAAAACAAAGATAACATTTTTATTTGATACATATTTTACATTTACTTGATCCCACAACTCCCATTAAACTCATCTACCATTGTCAGAAAAAAAGGTATAGAAATTACAGAAATTAAGCAATTCATGAATTAATGAAATAGACAAATGAAAAATTGACACAAATAGCATAGAAAACATGCGATCCTCTATCATTTCCATTAGAATCTTTATCATTTTTTTGTAGTCCATTAATTATATTCAATATGTTTGAAAATTTTCTTCCAGAGTTTAAAAAGATATCACTGTTAGTCGCAAATCTATGCAATATCATAGCTTACCATTTAATTCCAATATCTTTTCTGGTACCTCGAGAAGAGACAAAGTTAAACTTAAAATATTATAGGATCTTCAAACTATATACCAAATATCCATAAATGCAATGTTATGTCAGTAATATACAGAGACTAAGAAAAACAAAATGACAATAAAATTCTTATATAATGATCCTACATATGTGTATCTCGCATGTTTTCCTTCAACAAACATCATTTGTATGTTCCTTTTATGGGGTGTTTTTACGCAGATTGAATCATCCCCTTACTAACACAAAATAAAATGTTATAGGAAATGTTAATAATCAGAAGAACATAGGAAACTAAGTAGCACATTTGAACTATAATCGGTTAAAGAAGAAGCAGACCGTCATTTATTTGGTATTAGAATGGATGTTGCAGTGATATAAATTATTCATCAGAGGTTGTGTACAAATATAACCCAAACATTAAAAATCTCACCTTGGAATTTAACCAAGTAAACGGCAGCAGTTGAGAGTACGCATTATTTCATCGCTACTTGTAGAACGGTAATATTGATCAAAACGTTGGTGAGAGTAGTCATACACCATGAAACAATAAATAAGTCCTGGAATAGATGTTAATCTGAATTTTGTAGGGAAGTTTGATCACGTTTGAGGAAGGAGTTTATCATCCGTGCAAATGAGAGGTTAACAAATCTGAGGAAAAAAGAGAGTACAATATAGTTAATTTGTGTGATAAATCAGACAAAATGCTACCAACAAAAGGAAGTAAAGGACTGCTCCATTTCTGAAAATCCATTAGCATCTAAACGGTGTTCTAGAATCACAATATTCATTTCGGTCAAATGATTCAGAAATTGCCATGAAAACAATAAATAAAAGATATGAGCTTATCATTCGATTCTTCGTCCATAATGTCGATTTGACAGTAAAAATGGAAGAAGCGGTAATTGATTTATCTGTTACAAATATGAACTCTAATTTCATGGCGGATGATGTCGATTTGGGAAAGAAAGTGCTAACAGTGGTTAGTGATAAAAGGGGAAGAAACTACTTTGTAGCGGTATGCAATACGCGTTCATTTGAAGTATACTAATTGAAAAACAACTGAAGACACGTGTCGCAGTGGTAATTGTGTGGTTTCTCCTTCTAATTTAAATAGTAGATTTGTGGAAGGTAATATTGAAAAATATCCATAATCAAGCCAATATACATGAAATTATCTTTGAGTTTCTATCTCTAAGTAGTTTGTTCAATCAAATTTCTTATGGGGTGATTTGATTTTGTTATAACTGTTCATTCAAGTCATACAGTCAATAATTAGCTTCTTCCAAAGAATTTAAATACAAATACGTATTGATATGTTAATCGCAAGGAAATCACAATTGGAACCATTAGAAAGTTCATTAAAAAGGCAACAATCCATAATTTTAAACACTACCGATTAATAACAAACATGAAAAAGAATTGGCGTGTTTATGTTTAGTATCTCAAATGAACCAAAATTAAATTTTATTTCGAATGTTATCAGTACATAAATTCAAATCAAGTCACAGCAACCTTTGCATAAAACATATTACCTAATCCGTATGGATTAAGTAAAAAAATGAAGGGGAAAAAATACCTTTGAAAAGGAGCAGCAATTTTATTTCGACGACTGTGAGAAGCAGTCAACGGAGAAGATGGAGGACCTTCCGAGATGGTTTGGGTTTCAAATGCGTGGCTGTGGCGATTGCTAGATCTGGGCATGAACTTAGGAGATATCAGGGCGGGTGGTTGTATCGAATGACACGATGATAAGATTGGTTGGGATCTGGAAGACTGCTGATGGTGGAGAAGGGTTTGGGGATAGGGGCGGCGGGCCTAGCCTCTAGTGAGGTAAGTTGATGTGAAGGAGCAGAAGGAGACACGCTCCCGTGAAACGATAGCCATCACCTCATCCCAAAAATAAAATCTTCAGAACTGCTCTCATGTTTGTCCAAAAAAAAGTAAATCTGAGGAATACAGAAGACGTAATTATTCGGTTTTGTTAGAAAGACGTGGGGCGGACTGGAGTGAAGATGGCAGGAAAAACGTGCAGTGATTTGACGAAAAGCGGTTTAAAAAATTGGAGTGTGATGCTGTTACGATGGAAGATTAGAGCATCTCCAACCCACCCAAAATTCTTTTGAAATGTGGATGCCAAGTAAGCAATTAGACAAAATTAATAAATATTCTCTCTTCAATGGGACTTTGTACACAACGTGAAAGAAGAAAATGTTAAATAAAATGTCTACTCCTGGACATTTAACATCACATTTTGAAACCTGCCACCTCATTATTTCTGTTACCATCTCTCTTTTTTCTATCGTTGAATCATTCTTCTTCTTTCATCTCCAGTGAACATTCTATTCAGATTCATAAAATAATATGATTCTAATGACGCGGTTCTCCTCTTTTTATGATTAAATAATATCAAAGCTCTCTCTCTCCTTCTCCCTTTATTCGTTGAAAACCTAGAATCTCAGCAAAAGAATTACTGAACCCAAATAGGTATGTCGGCTTATTTATATTCCTCATATTTGCCTTTGAGATATTATTCATCATTTGTGTTTCGTTGCCTTCATTTGTTGTGTTAGTCGATTGTGTTTTGGTGATATTGGAAGTATCCTTGGGTTCAGAGTTGATGGGTTTATGTCTGATGCTTCATTCTGCCTGGGAGCCTGGAATCTGTTTGTTAAGGCTTGGATTTGATATTTCTTTGTTCGTTGAGTTCCATTATGATGTTCTTTGAAGGCTTGGATTTGGTATTTCTTTGTTCGTTGAGCTCCATTATGATGTTCTTTGAACTAAGATGTGGATATTGCTTCTTCGGCATTTTAGTTTTGGTCTATCTGATTTCCTGCAGTGCTTAATGCTGGGAATATTTTATCCTCTTGTTGTGGGATTTGCTGTTGAGTTTGGGTCTTTTTTCCATTGTTTGATGCTGTCTTTTGATCATGAAAGCAAAAGGAAAAAAACAAGTTACCTTTTCCGTTGATATTTGATGAATACTATTCTTTAATGAGATCGCATGAGAGATATTTTGTCTTGTAATTGCGTGTGAGATAATTTGGCTTTTAGTGGGAAAATCTGGTGGGAAGTCATGATGCCGGTTTTAGATGCAACTAAATTGTTAGTGTCCATTTTGCAGGATTGGAGCTACTTTTTAGTTCACATTTTCAACCAGAATAACAATGTGAAACATAGCATGCCACGTAGGATTTACAAGACATCACGTTCGCCAAAGGTTGGAGATGCTCTTATATGTTTTGCAAAAAATTTAAAAAGACAGGTGGAGAAAAGTTAAAAGTGTGGATTCTCCTTTGCAGTATAAAAGTAATGGACAGATGGTATAGGACACTATACTGGAGAAATTTTTAAGCTCATATCCTATCTGTTTGGCCAAGAAACCGAATAAGATTTTGTTCACATCCAATTTAGGGATATAAACAAAACACTCCACCCTGATTGGTGGAAATCAGAGAAATCCATATGGACCCTTCTGATTTCCACCAATGAAGACCGAGTGTTTTGTTCACATCCCTTAAAAGATGTGTGAACAAAATCGCACTCAAAAAATATCAACATATTCCCATTGGTGGACATGTAATGTCATAACCATGCAAAACACAGAAGATAAAAAATGACAGACAAATTAAAACAACTGTGCAGGCAAATATAATATAAAAGCAAACAGGTAGCGTAGATGGAACTGTTGAAATAATTATGATATTTACTATATTATTATGTCAATGCTGTTGTTCGTCATATATTGTGCATTATATCGCAATTTGCAAATGAAACTACCATACGGTCCATACCTGCCGAAAACAAATTTTCATGCAGTGAAGATGGAGTGTCAGTTTTGTATAGCTGATGCCACCATTAAAAAAATAGTAGCAGGAACCGAAAGATAATTATCAATTATTTTGTTGAATCATTCGAAAATTAAACTTATCTGCAGTTAAATAGGAAAATTGTAAATATTCAATGTTATGCAAAGGAAGAAACAAATATTAATGTCACTGACCATTCTAAACAGGTGTAGAAACTCATGGAAAACCAATCTTTTAACTATTGAATAACAGCCAATATATCCATAGATTAAGCCGTCTTGGGTATATGTCTAGATCTAAAATTTATACATATACTGCGACTATAAATATAAGTTTGAAAAATCGTTGGTGTAATTTTCCAGTCCAACACTATTAAGTAGCCGAAGTAAATACTGTAAGATCAAGGTAAGCTTGCCATCTGTGATCATTTATTTGTTGGGCATACCATTGATTTCCAAAAAAAAAACTGTGGACAAATTACGCTTACAAACCGACTATATATTAGAAAGGTTTAGGGCATGCCTACCTGAAATCAATTTAAGATATTGCAGTTCGTAAGTCATAGAAAAGGACATGTGCAAAATATACCTTTACAAATGTATCCAAATTTCAACCTAGAGGAGTGGTATGCAATTCGGTCATGCACTGATGTAGTCAGTTTGTAACCAATATATTATGTTACTACAACTATATTCGAGTTCAATTAAGGTATCGTGGTGGATAATTCAAAGAAAAAAATGATGTATACACCACACCCTTCATTTATTCCTTCTACTTTATTTTAGTTCATAGTTAAATTACAGTATCATTTATAAATGGCACATAAGGTTACAAAAGAAGAACTTAAGGGGTTTCTTGAACCTACCCTAGCCAGATGTCAAGAAAAATTAATATATGCGACTTATGTCAAATATCTAATAAACAAAAGAAAAGTCAAAGAAAGAAAACTTCATAATTTGGAGTTGTCAAGTACGGTATGTATTAATTATATATACAACTATTTCTAAGCAAGCTGGAAAATTTATTGTTGAAAGTCTGAATATTATAAAATATACTCTCATGTAACTTGACAGTTGTTGTGAAACACATTAAATATTTTTTGTGCTTACTTCAGAAAATTAGAAAACCTGTATTATTTTACTACTATTATAAAATATACTCTCATGTACAGGGCCGGTCCTGCATCATTTTGGACCATGGACAAAACTCATTTTTGAGGTCTTTCATATATTTGAAACAAACACTTTCAAAAATAATACTTAACCATTTACAAATAATATCAAACAAAGTTGTTTTTCTACAAATGTTATTAATTTGTTAATTACATCTCTAAAGTAACAAATTATAACCTTCAACCATTTAAACGGTGAATGGTGAATTCAATAATAACGTGTTAAAAAATTTATAAGAAATTCTTGTCTTAGTCATTTTTTTCTTTTTTGAGATACTATAGTTATTTCATGTTTAAGCTAAATTAAGCTTCAAAAATAGCTAAAGATAATAACAAAAATAATAACCAAAACAATACAATATGATTCATGAATTAGAATTCATTCGTCAAACAATCACATCTAATCATTCTTCCTTCCAGCAAACAAGGATTAACTTCAAAAATTGCGGTGAAATTTATTTAAAAATAAAGTCGAAACGTTATATTCCTTGATAAAATATACAAAGAGTAATGCAATTTCCTTGATAAGCTATACAAAGAGTAATGAAGTTTTCATTTAGACAAGTTTTAAATAAAATAAATACTCCTAATTTAATTTTAATTTTCATAATAGTAAGCATACCTTGCAATAATGCAATCGACTTCTGAAATTTGAAAAGGAACAATGTCTGAATTCCGAATCTGATTTGTATCAAGGAAAATAATAGTTATTTTATTGATGTAAAATGACATGCACAAATAAGAAAGAAGAAGCTGGTAGTGGTTAAAATGTTCATGAATTTTTGTCTAATTATGTGATAAAACCCCATAACCATCAAGGATAACAACATCAAGAGAAGAGAAACTAGTGAAACAAAAATACGTAAATCAACCTACATACCTCTGTGTAAATATTTAGAATCTTTAGATTGATAAAATTAGAAGAGAAAGAAACATGATTAAGAAGAAGAGGCTTCGGTTTCTATTCCTAAAGTATCCAAAAGATGTCATTGAAAATTGGAATTCACATTAATTGCTTCTGCTTCTATTTTTAAAAGTTCCGCTTGACAACCGGATTGCTTCATAAGCTGCCATTGAAACCTGGACTTTATAAAGTATCCAAAAGCTGGACTGCTTCCTAAAGTATCAAAAAGCAGCCATCGAAAACTAATTAGGGTTTTGGTTGGACTTTTTAAAGGAAATAATATAAAAGGGTCCCCCCTTGGAAACTGGGCCCTGGGCAGTTGCCCAGGCTGCCCAGCCCAAGGGCCGGCACTGCTCATGTAAAGTACAAATGTTAAACCGAATTCATTTACATTTTTTCCCTCACTACCCAAAAAGCGAACAAAGCAGCATTGAAAACTATAAACGTCATCTACAACATTGAGCATGGTGAATTATTTTACAACTATTCACCTACTTTAAAACATACCCAACGTCGTAAAATCAATGTATCTCCAATCAAAAAAAAAAAACCTTAAAAACATACATATTTTTCAAACACTGGATTTAAAAACAAATCTGGATGCAAACCTAAACATGTCAACCACACATATATGCTCATACCTATCCGCTATAGATCCAATGCTTTAGGAGGGGAAGGTGGATGAGCTTGTTATTTGAATTTCTTCTTATGGTTGTACAGTATGTTTCCAGCCTTCATGAAAATAAACCATTAAAACAATATTAATACACAAAAATACAAATTTTGCAATAAGGTTGTACCTTAAAACTCAACATCTTCACCGTTAATTATTCAATACATTCAACTAAAATGGTAAATAAAAGTTTCAAAATCAATTTGATAGATATAGATTAGCAGTTTATACAATATTACTTGTTAAAGAACTCCAAAAACATAATGATGATGCATGTAACCTGACAAATATATACTGTCAAATACACCAACATTTTCTTTTACATAGTAACTATTATATTAATTAAGAGCTAGTGTTACATGTATGAAAAAGAAGAAACAACTTTGAATATCAGGTAATTCTAGTACTACTTGTAGTCAACGTATTTTGTTTTTTTTAATCCTTGATGAGCAAATATGCAAAAAATGAGATATAAGAACCAAAGAAATCCTACATAACTGGTAAAAAAAAATGTAATATTCAACGTTACGCAAATGAAGAAACAATTATTACTGTTACTGCCCACTCTCAAAAAATGTAGAAAATCTTGGAAAACCAATCTTTTAATTGTTGAATAACAACCAATGTATCCATATATTAAGGCACGTTGGGTCTATATGTAGAACTAAGATTATTACATATACCGCAACTATAAATATAAGTTTGAAAAATCATTGGTGCAATTGTCTAGTCCATCAGTATTAAGTAGCCGAAATAAATAGCCTAAGATAAAGGTAAGATTGACATGTGTGATCATTTCTTAAGTGTTATGCATAACAGCAGAATTTTTTTTAAAAAAATATCACATTTGGCTGCAGCGAACATGAAAAAATTATATCACTACTGATGTCTATTTGTTTTTAATATCAACAACTATCTACGACTCTGGAATGGTTTTGTTCTCAAATGAAACCATTCATCCTTTGTAGAATCCATCTTTGTTAATTTACGGCAAAATATACATATTTAGTATAGCTTTCCTTGAATATTTGAACACCATAAGAATTTAACTGGTTAGTAAATGTACACTGCTTCCAGAACCCACTCCGTAGAACTCTCTGAAACTCATGTCCCATCTTGCACATTGGATTTTGGTGTACACATAACAACTTTGCATGGTATGGTGGAAAAGTCAATAAAAATTTGATTGTATAGCTCGTTAAAACGGTTTAATGAGCATACTGATCAATAGCCTAAAATTGAAATATAATTAAACAATCGTTCATATGAAGAAGAAAATATCAATTAATTAAATAATAAGTCACATCTAAAATTGATTCAATGGTCTTATGATTCATGTAGGAATTTTTATTATAGTTCATAATTGTTGCAATGAATAAAGAGATATTTCGTTAAGACATTGCCACTTGTGTACGTTATACAAAGGGAAAAGGATAAGGTATGGATACGGTTGGTTAAATATCGAACAGATTTCAACCATCATGCCCACTTTGTTTCCTTATTTAACTACCAGATTCTATAGTGAAATAAATTGGAAATATCTTTTATTAACTAAAGGTTAGCTAAAGAGACCAAAGATGAAGAGGATGCAACAATTTTTGGATAAGCATAGAAGATAAAGACATTGAACACACACACACACACACACACACACACACACACACACACACACACATATATATATATATATATATATATATATATATATCCTTTTGATATTGAGAAAACAAAACAGTTACAAACCAAAAGCAGATGATACTGGAAAACAAAACATATTCAACAGAATGGTCTTATTTTTAAATGCCGAAGAATGCTCTGAATCTGCTAGCTAAACCAAAATATATTAAGCAACGATTTTATATTATTAATGACAGGAATAAATATATTTCAATGCTATTTGTTAATGAAAAATGCACGGTGAGAGCGGGTGTGTGTGTGTGTGTGTGAGAGAGAGAGAGAGAGAGAAAGAGAGAGAGAGAAGGGAGGTTTTGTGTGTGTCACTACAATCATGAATCGTCCTGTAAAGTTCAAATAGAAGGTGGGTAGGTTAAAAGGACGAAGAACAACTTATTCGCTATACATGTATAATAGAAGGTGGGTAGGTTAGAAGGGTGTATCTTTTTTCGATCAGATAGCGTGGAGGAGTGTTAATTTAGAGAGAAGAAATAAGGAGTTATCAGTGAAGGGAAATGTCTTGGCTTCTGTGAAGATATATCATGAAAGCATAATGTTAGCCACCTCTTTGATGCAACAGAAATATTGGAATAAGGATTTACCTTAAAATACATATTAATTTTCCATTAATACATTCATTTAAAAAGGTAAATAAGAGTTTCAAAATCTATTCGAAAGGTATAGATTAGCAGTTCATATAATATTACTTGTTAAAGAACTCAAAAAAGGAAAAAAATGATGATGCATATAACCTACCAAATATATACTGTTAAATACACCATCATTTGCTTTTACATAGTACGAACTAAATTACTTAGGACAAATTAATATGTTATGTCAGCTATTCTAACATATACGGAAAGGAGAAACAACTTTTAACATGTGGTAATTGTGGTACTACTCGTACGCAATGTATTCTGTTTTGAGTCTGTGGTGAGCAATGCATAATGTAAAAAATGACATATAATAACCAATAAAATCATACATTACTTGCAGAAAAATGCGATAGGAAGATGCAAATGATACATCTACTAACAGTAGAATTTCCAAATAGAAGTTCCATATTTAAAGATTCATGATTAACATTCGACCAAACATAAGAAATGGCAATGCCAAAACTGATAGGCTTTGTGATGTCTCGACTTTAGTACGCAAAAAACATTTCAAACTCCAAACCCATATACCAAAATTTACTTTGTTCACATTTTATATTTGTTTTGGTAACAAACGTTATATATTTTGGACGTCAAATACGAATCAGGTATCCGGTGCGTTAACAAAAATAACAGCCAAATTGTAAAAGGGGGAAATAATAATAATGAAAAAATCACATTAAAGTGAGTAAACAGCCATGGATTATCGGAAGTGAAGCAAATGAGAAGAGCGGAGGGTTTACCTGAAACACAGCCCTGCCATTGCTGATAAGACCAGTAATTACTTCAACCGGTAGACGGGTAGAATCAAAGTGGGGATAAAGGTATAAGAAGGGTTCACGATTTGCGATTGAAAAGCGGCGATGATAACAAATTCAGTTAGGGCATGTATTGTAGGCGGAAAGCGTGATTACGAACGAAGGGATTGGCTGGGAAGCAGATCATAAGCAAAAGCGGTGATCGTAAACAAGGTTAATTCCAACTGATTAGGAATGATTACGGCAATAAGGCGACGGCTAACCAAAGGGCTGCGTCTTGGTTGTGAAAGGAACCAGTGGAAATATAGGATGGGGGAGCCGATTGAACGGTAAAATGCAATAACTGATATCAGTGAGAAGGGGAAACACGTGACTTAAAAGGGACAAATGGCACAACCTAAATGCGTTGGATTCTGCTATCCAGTATAAGTAATAGATAGATAGATTGAGTCGCATTCCGATTCAGAAATAACGAATATTTTTAAAATAAAGAATATTTTAAAATAATGAATATTTTTAAAATAAAGAATATTTTAAAATAATGAATATTTTAAAATAATATTCAGTGAATAATCAAAATATGGTTTTGATGTCCGATTTTGGATGGACACAAAAATATTGAAATATTCATAACTGTGATGAATATGAAGCCGAGTAGAGTAGTTAAACACCATTTTAACCTGAAAGTGTTTATCAATCAATTTTATTCATTTTATAATGAATATCGAAAAGAACAGATTTCAAAATCTGATATTTTGAAAATATTATCATTTTAATATTAAAATGAAGTAGAATATTCAATTTTGATTAAAATTGAAAATGAAGTTGAGATCGTTTTAAAATGAATTTATAAACGATTTATAAAACACGATTTAAACGGAAATCGATGATATATATACATAAATACATATATACTGAAGCGACCCGAACTTCCCCGGTCTCCGAAGAGATGAGAAAGAACGAATTACTGTGAGGACAAGACAAATCAGAACGCAGACGAAAGAACATTTCACTGTTATTACAACAATTCCATCAGATACAAGAATATACAGAGTATGAATGAATATTACACAGAAATATCAGAGATTTAAATTACATTTAAATACATGACAGCGGAAAATAATACGATACACAACTGAAGGAGATATACGGATACAAAGCTTTCCGGATATCGTTCCAGCTGTAAACCAGGATCCTGTGAATATAAATCTGCAAAACCAAAACTACTAGCTGCCCGTGTCGAAAATAGGGGCACCCAGAGTTTAGGTTAAAACAATAAACTCCAGGTCAGTCATGTGACTGGTGTGAGAACTAAAACAGTTATTTAAAACTTTACTTTAAAAGAGAGTGATTCAAGGGACCAGGCCGTATAACACGGAACGGGTTTCCTCCCAAGAACACCAGTGCATAAAATAAACAACGCAATGCTTTTTCGAAAAATGAAGCTATTATAAGACCCAGGTCCCATCACACAATGCAACGCAAGCCGGAGGATAGGGTTTTACCTTATAACAGCCAAACATGCTTGGTACGTTTTAAAACAAATCATTTGATACTATAATAGGTGTATAGTGTCAAAACAATTTCAATCATAAATATAAATCATAGACGGCATAGCATCCCATGCTACTATGTCGCCATACTAGGCTCTACAAATAAAGCCGAAATACACGTATCGGAAATTGGATTTCCATCATGGTGGCTCCTGATTCGAAAGATCGATCGCGTAATGCAATTCACCATGGCTTACGTCCCCACAAGAGAAAACACCGTCTGCACATCCGCACATTTGGGACCAGAGTACCACCGCGGCTTACGTCCCAGCGAGAGAAAACACCGCCTACTCTATATATCCCTGAGCACTAGGCTCATCTCGGTCGACCGAATCCACGACACCACTATGGTGCCCATCCACTAAAAAGCATACTGATCAAACCACCAGTTTACCACCATACCGGAGTGTGAGGCTCGCGGATCAACGCTATACACAAAGCCATGCTATATCAGCTGCGCTTTGATCATCAACCACCAAACTTTGCTTTTCAACAAAAGTCTGGATCACTGCATCTCAGCATGCCACACTATCAATCCAAATCGTACCACTGATTTCTGCCAATATATAACCTCTGAGCTCATATGTCTCAGATAAGGGCGTTAAGCAAGAGAATAAATTCTCCGCCGCCAAACAGATATATATTTAGCAGAGATCAACAAATACAATATAAAGGAATACAATGTCAGACACACCATCCATTTACAAGTCCGTTCTAGGTCTGAACGAAACCGGAGGCACTTTCCTCGCATATCCATCCATCTCCAAGTACGTCTGGACGACCACCAACTATTTCCATCCTCTTGGGTGTACAGCCCAATCAGGATCGTCAGTAATTATCCAAACGATGTGAAGACTTCCGGCCTTCAACCACCGTCTTCATCTTCGACATATCGTCGAATCAGTTATTCAGAATGGGTATAAACCCGGCCTTTCCGAACAACCCGCGTATATTAAAAATAAATGTTACACAAACACAACATACGCCTCATTCCAATTCATTAGTTACTAACCGTAAATCAGTAAGAGAGCAATTCCCCAAATATTAACCCCGAAGGCCGAAACCAACATCAGATCAATATCCAGGAAACCATTCTTCTTAACTAACCTTCAGCTAGTTTCTAAATTTCAATTCTTAGGGAAAGGTTCCCATTAATTTTATCCAAGATAAATTATTTAAAATTTATCCTTTAATCTTCCTTTGGATGTCATTTCAAACCAAATTATGGTTTTCCAAACTAGTCGAGATTAGCGAACCACACCGAAGTAATTATTTATTTTATTTCCCAATCCCAACCTATTCATCCCCTGAAGCAAAACTGGTAATACTCCATATTTAACACCACAGTGTTATCGGTAAAATTAATTACCATTTCACGTTCAAATCTGATTAAAGATTTAACTATCGCTTTGGAGCAAATCTGGTAATACTCCATTCTCGCTCATTTTCTAAAGTTGATAATTTAAATTATCAATTTAATTGAAGATTCATCAAAACTCTTTTTACTGGGTTAAAGAACTTGTGTCATTTAAAACACAGTTCACGATAAACCCAAATCACATTCTATTTATTATCGGGTTAAAGAACTAGTGTTATTTAAAACACAGTTCACGATAAACCCATGAATCAATTCTGTTTTAAACCCATTTCAAATCCAATCAAATATATTAGAAATTTCGATTTATTTAAAACCCCTTTTTAAATCTAATTTATTTATTTAAAAATAATTGGGTTTTAAATTTAGTTCAAAACTAGTTCATTTCGATAAGAATCCATTTTTATCTTTTCAAATATGGAGTTTTTCACCCCAATTTTTCTCAAATCATTTCTTATGATTTTACACAAATTATTGATATTTTTAATAATTTTATCAAAGTCCGTACAGTCGATTTCCATCAACGGCCATCGAACTGCACTTACATCGACCTTTTCCAAATTTGATTTGGACGTATCTCCAAATCCCACCGTTAGATTTTGAATTTCTAATATTCGTTAGGAAGCTCTTTTCGATACGAACCCAACGGTTCCGGTTTTAGGAGAATCCGACGGTCGGATCTCCCGTAATGTCCGTTTGAAATAAATGGTCGAAATTCACGAACTGCCGCGGCGCGGCGCGTTCTATTCAGGCCGTTATATTATATATATAATATATATTTCGTCGATTACTATTTAAAACGAATTTTATAAATAGTTTTGAATTCGTTTCAAAAATAATTTCAATTTCCATCTCAATTCAAATCAAAATTGAATCTTTCCTTATAAATTCGTTTCAAAATTCATTTCTATTCAATTCAAATTTTAATTCAATTTGAATTCATTTCAATTGGTTTTAAATTCAATTCGAATTCGTTTTCAATTCAATTCATTTCAAAGTGAATAAAATCGATATAAATATCGTTCACGTCAAAATGGCGTCAATCTAATCAACATGGCTTCATATATTTCTATTTTCGAATATTCTATTTCAAATATTTCTTTTTTCCAAATATTTCTTTTACAAATATTTTTTTTTTCAAATATTTCTTTTACAAATATTTCTATTTCAAAATATTCCGTTCAACATATGACTAATCTCAACGGATGAGTACAGTCAACACATGAACCTTTATATTATATGGATAAAGATGTAAATTTTATTATCAAAATATTTCGTTCAACACATGACTAATCTCTACGGATGAGTACAGTTGTAACACCCCGAATTTCGGTTAATGCTAAAATTCACTAATTACAGAATAAATAATCTCAGATGTGAGAATTGGGGGAAACGGGCGGCGTCATTGCATTCGTCTCGGAAAAATACGCGAAATAGAGTCCGAGTTTTCGGAAATCGGAGTCCGTATGGCCCGGTTATGGCCCGATGAAGTTTGCAGAAAATTCAAAGCTAAAAACAGATTTAACAATTTAAATTCAGATTTTAAAATAGAGCAAGCGGGGCCAGGCGGGAAGATTCCCGCCCTACCCATGTCGACAGGGCTGTCGACAGGCCTGTCGACAGGGGTGTCGACTTGCCTGTCGACTTGCCTGTCGACAGGGGTGCGACGCCCAGTGAAACTGGGTGCACCAGTTTGGGTTCTTGGGCTGGCTTGGAGGGCTGGTTCTGGAAGCTTCTTGGATCTGACGGATCTGATGGTCCTAATCTAATCTAGGGTTAATCTAAGGGCCTAAAAACACTACCTAATCCTATAAATAAGACCCTAACCCTACCCTAATTCATTCATAATTAAATCTAGTAACTAAACTATGGCAAAATGAAACTTGAAGGAGCCTCCATCAAAATTAGAGAAGGGATAGCATTCCAAATCAACTTCTAGCCTCTTAATCTTCTTCATTAGTTTGCTAATTTTGTTTTGGTGAGATTCTATCTCCTTAACAATCAATTGTTAAATTGACTAAGATAGGATATGATGATGTATGGATATGTTTGAGGATCAATGTGTTTATGCAAGCTTTGTGTAGTGTATGTTATGTGTTTTGCAAGTTATATACCATATGTCATGCAAGTTTAATGTTATGTAGTCATGACATCCATATGCAAGTTTGGTGCTATGTTTCATGATGATTATGATGCAAAACACTAAGTTGAACATTGATCTATTATGCAAGTTTAGTATGTGATTCTATGCATGCTAAATATATGATATTATGCAAGTTTAGTATGTGATTCTATGCATGCTAAATATATGATATTATGCAAGTTTAGTATGTGATTCTATGCATGCTAAGTATATGATATTATGCAAGTTTAGTATGTGATTCTATGCATGCTAAGTATATGATATTATGCAAGTTTAGTATGTGATTCTATGCATGCTAAGTATATGATATTATGCAAGTTTAGTATGTGATTCTATGCATGCTAAGTATGTGATATTATGCATGTTTAATAAGTTGGTTTATGCATGTTTAACAAGTGGGTTTATGCATGTTTAATAAGTTGGTTTAAGCATGTTTAACAAGTGGGTTTATGCATGTTTAACAAGTTCATATGCAAGTTATGTGTATGATGTTATGCAAGTTACATGTATGTTAATATGCAAGATATGCTATGCAAGTTACATGTATGTTAATATGCAAGATATGCTATGCAAGTTACATGTATGTTAATATGCAAGATATGCTATGCAAGTTACATGTTTGTTAATATGCAAGTTACATGTATGTTAATATGCAAGAAATGCTTATGCAAGTATGTGAATGCTTATGCAAGAATGTGAATGCTTATGCAAGAATGTGAATGCTTATGCAAGTTATGTGTATGCTTAAATGCATGTTTAATATGTTATGCAAGTTATGTGAATGCTTATATGCAAGTTCAACATGTTATGCAAGTTATGTATGCTTATGCAAGTTATGTGAATGCTTATATGCAAGTTCAACATGTTATGCAAGATATGTGTATGATAATATGCAAGTTCATATGCAATATGTTAAGCAAGTCATGCGTGATAATATGCAAGTTTGGGTTAAATGTAGTTGGGTTAATATATGCTCATATATGCAAGTTGACATCCTCTTAACCCATGACAAAGTTATATGCTAAGATTTGGTTAAACCCATGATATTTGTGATGGATCTTCCCTTTTATTATGTCGTGAAATGAGAACGATTTGCGTGGGGAACGATGGGGTTAATAAATATGTTAATAAAAGTATGATTGGGTATGATTAAGCATACCATAAAAATAAATTAACATAAGTGGGAATTTACCTATTGAGTTAGGTCTACCCCATGGGAATTTACCTATTAAGTTAGGTCTACCCATATTATGAAAAACTTGATATTAATAAGGGATAATTAATATAAATTATGAGGGTGGTTAATTAGGTGTAATTAATCGACTAAGACACGAGGTTGGACTCAGTTGTAGCGTAAAACTGCCCGGACCCAACCGGCTTAACCAGTTGCTACAAATGTTAGCCCAATGTGAGAGGTCTTAGGCACAAACTAAATACGTGATTAATTTAAAGACACGAGGTTAGACTCGGTTATGACATAAGGCTGCCCGGACCCAACCGGCTTAACCAGCGGTCATAAAAGATAGTCTAATGTGAGAGGTCTTTATGAGGATCACGGTCTTAATTAATTAAGAAACACTTAACCATATAAGCATGTAGTGGGGCATGAGGGTTAAGTGGGTGCCTTGGGTGACTTGTAGTAACTAGTGGGGTGCCTTGGGTGGCATGAGGAAACTAGTGGGTTGCCTTGGGTGGCAATAGAAAATACAATTAGAATACTTAACTAAAGTGGAACATGTAATTAAACATGGTTAAAGGGTTAAGTAAGTGCCTCGGGTGGCATGTGGGAATTAAGTAAATGACTTGGGTGGCATGTGGAAATCTAGTGGGTGCCTTAAGTGGTAATTAAAATATGATTAAATGACTTAACCAGGATTTATAACATGAAGGTAGACATGATTATTAAAAAGGGTTAAGTGGGATACACTAGAAATAACAAGCTTAGGTGGATAGCTTGTGGGGGCCCATCTCAACCAATATCCCAAACGTATCTTAGTGGGCTCGACTCAAGTCGAGTGACGGGACACGCATATTGGGCTTGACTATAAGAGGCCAAAACAGGTTAGCGGTGGCAACGTAGGACCAACGGGTTTCATATGCGTGTGTGGACCCGGGCTGGTTAGTAAGTCGTTGTTGCATCGTGTAGGTATAAAGCCGTGCACCGTTGATATTATCAGGTTGCCACTTTGGGGAAATGATACACCCCATTGTGGGACCAGCACGGATATCTACGTTAGAGAGCCGATCGCTTGGGAGTAGTGGGTACACCTAGGTAGTTAGCTAGGGGTACACGAAACTACTGGGTAAAAATTACTAAGTACATTTAGTGGGATCAACCTTTAAGTAGGAATTACTCTTGGTAGGTAGAACTGGTGTGGTGCAGTGTAGGAATTACCCTTGGGTGGATAAGTCTGGGATGGTGTAATCTAGTAATTATCCTTGGGTGGATAAATGCGTCTTTCCGGTTATCTTAGTACATCCCGTGTTTAGTTGGCTACGTAGTGTAGTCATTATCCCCAGAGGTACCATACCTTGTTTATATCATACCCTAATTACTTTAATGATTGTATTGTTAGGGTTATAGGACTCACTCAGACTTATGTCTGACCCCGTTGTTTTTATCTTTTTCCCCAACCCCAGGTTATCAGAGTGGGCTTAGTGCTAGTGGGCTTTGATCAGATTGCTGTATCTATCCTTTGGAGCTTGGATCGTTGAAGTAAAGCTCAGTTCATCTTTTCTTTTATGGCTATTGATTACTCAGTGGGATTATGTACTTATTTTTATCAAGATGGATATTCTGTACTTGACTCTTGTATGGTTTTGTGATGTAACCAAACATGTTTTACTTTCCGCTGCGATCAAATGATGTTTTAAATTTTCAAGTGTTACTTATATCTGTCTTGCTGTAATTTTACTGTTCTATATTCACTCAAAATACTTCACCGAAACTAAGGCATTCCCCTCTTATGAGTGACCTTAGCGGGTGTGGGGTGTTACACGTGGTATCAGAGCTTAAGGTTACCAGAACAGATAAATTTTTTAGAAAAACTATTTTCTAAGAATATTTTTGAAAGGAGTATTTTCAAAAACATGTCTTTTAAGAGAAAAGTTTTTGAAAGAAAAGCATAATCCCCGATAGCCATATCTTTATCTTTCGAATTCTCCGTTCGAATCTCTTCCTCTCTCGTTTTGAGTTTCCCCTCCGTGTATAGATGATCTTTCTAAGATAGATAAGAATGGAAAACCACTTCAATGGACTTAGACGTTAGTCGGATTAGAAGTAGGTTCAAGAAGGAGGAGGACTTGTAGTTACCTATTGGATGGACAATGGGAGGAAGGCTTAAATAGTTGTTTGGTTAATGAAGGAAGAAACCTCATTGGTGGGAAGTTGCGAGTGGAGAATGGGAAAAAGAAGGCGAGTAGTTATCCTTTAGGAGGAATAGGACATTTTATTAGGATTATCCAAAGAGGCAGGGGCAAGGTACGGAATCTTCTGGAGGGTAGTTGTATTCCCTCACGGCTAGTGTACCAGATGGGGATAAGACCGTCTAGGTTGGAATTTGGATTTCTTTATTATCCGATTCAAACTTTATTTGATTCTGATGTATCGAGTTCGTTTATCTCATCATTGTTAGTTGAGTCACTGCACTTAGACACCAGTTTGGTAGATGATCCCTTAGTTGTTTCAAACCCAATTGGGGCTCCATGATGTGTTTGGGTTTGAAAGTTTCTATACTTAGCGTTAAGTTTAGATGTGATGCTTTTTGGGCTTCACGGGCTATGGGTTAGTTTGGGGGCATGGACTGGTTATCCAGTAGGGGTGCCGTTCTTGATTTCGAAGGGAGAGTTGTTAGGCTTATGACCCGCTTGGGTAACACTCTTGAGATCTCTTGTAATCCCATAGAATCTGTTATGCTAAGTTATCTAGAATCGCTTGACACGTCGGTCGAGAGTTTGCGATCTGTTAGAGTGGTCCGGGAATACTCGGATGTGTTTGAGAAGGTGAAGGGCTTACCTCCGGAGCGGGAGATTGACTTCCGAATATATCTGGTAAACAATGCCAAACCAGTGACTTGGCCAGTGTGCCACAAGGCTCCTCGTGAGAGGAAGGAACTCCATAAGTAAGTAGGCGATTTGCTTGAGAAGGGGTTCATAAGAAGAAGTATGTCGGAGTGGGGTGCTCCAGTAGTTTTTGCTACGAAGGCGGATGGGTCCCTCAGACTTTGTGTGGGCTAAAGAGAACTAAATAAACTCATAAAGAAGAATAGACACCCATTGCCGAGGATTGATGATCTCTTTGATCAGTTGGTTGGCGCCTCAGTATTTTCGCAGTTGGACTCAGCCAAGGGGTTTCGTCAGTTGAAAGTGGCTGAGGATAGTATAGAGAAGACTGTCGTTAGGACTCCGAATGGTTTTTATGAGTGGCTGGTGAAGCTATTTGGTTTGACGAACGCCCCCGCATACTTTGTTGATTTGATGAGGAGGTGTTCAAGGAGTACCTAAATAAGTTCGTGATGGTCTTTGTGGATGACATCTTGGTCTTTTCTAGGAGCGAAATAAGTTTTCGTATGTGCTCAATAGGGTGAGCAAAGCTAGTTATGGGAAAAACGGTGGTTTTAGAGCGAGACTGGCAAGGACATCCAAAGTTGGTCAAAGGCTTAATTGTTTAGCCATTTTTATTAGTATCATCTCACGTAGGTCGCTTGAACTCGAAGGAGATATCCCTTGGGTGTTTGTCTGATATTGGTTTAGGCCTTTGGGGCTTGCATTTGGGGGATGTCGAGCTCGACTAGGGTGGTCTGCGTGAGAGATGGACAGTTGTGATGATTTTGGATGGGATTCTTAGCATCCTATGAGTTTGAGATAGCGTATACCCATGGCAAGGGAAACATGGTAGGGGACGCCTTAAGTAGAAAAAGGTCGTCCTTGAGTTCATTGTTCGTTGTACGACGGAGCTTAGAGTTTATTTCTATGTTTGACTTTAGACCTTCCGTTGACTTTTGTACCCAGTTTGCTAGCCTCCTTGGAGGTTAGGCCTACTCTTTTGGGATGAATTGACGAGGCATAGCGAGACGACCCACAGTTGGTTGAGTTAGTAGAGAAGCTCATAAGGAGGGGGAGTCATCCAGCCATTTGAATAGGTACACCCTAGATGGTAAGGGGTGGTTGCGTAGAGACGGTAGACTTTGTGTACCGCAAGACAAGGGTTTGTGGAAGGCTATACTTGATGATGCACATCGGTCGAAGATGACCATTCATCCCGAAAGGGACAAGATGTACCAAGACATGAAGCGAGTTTTCTTCTGGGCCGGTATGAAGAAAGACGCGGCCAAGTATGTCGCTAGATGCTTGGTGTGCTAACAAGTGGAAGTGGAGCAGAAGAAACCCGGGGGGTTGCTTCACCCGTTGGAAGTTCCGTAATGGGAAGTGGGATAGTGTCTCATTGGATTACCGAAATCAAGGAAGGGTAATACGGGGATTGGGCTTATGGTAGATAGACTTACTAAGTGTGCCCATTTTATACCCGTGAAGAGTAAGAGAACTGCTCCATGGCTAGCTTCAGTTTACGTTCAAGAGATTATTAGATTGCATGGTGTACCTTCCAGTATAGTGAGCGATCGAGATCCTATCTTCACTAGAGAGTTTTAGAAGAGTTTGCAAGAGGCGGTAGGGACTCAGTTGTGTTTTAGTACCGCATATCATCCTCAGACGGACGATCAGACTGAGAGGGTGAATCGTATTTTGACGTTATGTATTTTGGATTTTGGAAGTACATGGGAAGAGCATCTTCCATTGGTGAAGTTCGCGTATAATAACAGCTTTCAGTCTAGTATTGGTATGGCTCCTTTCGAAGCTCTTTATGGAAGGCCTTGTTGATCACCTACATGTTGGTGGGAATCTACGGATAAGATCTTGGTTGGGCCAATGTGGTTAGAGAGACTTCAGAGAAGATTGACTTGGTTCGAAGAAGGATGAAAGCGGCGGAATCTTATGCGGATAAGAGGAGAACAAAGCTTGAGTTGGATATTAGGACATGCTTTTATCAAGGTATCTCCGTTGCGGAATGTGGTTCACTTTGGATCTGTTGGGAAGTGAGCACCAAGGTTTGTTGGACCGTTTCCTGTTAAGGAAAGGATTGGACGGATAGCATATAGGGTGGAGTTGCCTGAGAGAC
The DNA here is from genome assembly GCA_030737875.1 of Allium sativum. Lineage (NCBI taxonomy): Eukaryota > Viridiplantae > Streptophyta > Magnoliopsida > Asparagales > Amaryllidaceae > Allium > Allium sativum. The sequence continues at coordinate 887,646,224 of CM060916.1, read as the reverse complement.
TTAGTAGTGTACATGGTGTATTCCAAGTGTCACATTTGAGGAAGTGCCTACACGAGACCGCATAGGTAGTAGAGCCGAGCTTACTTAGAGAAGTGGAAGTAGAGCGTGATGCGACGATTCGACGAGCTCCTATTCGCATCCTTGGGTCAGAAACTAGGAAGTTGAGGATCAGAGAAGTTCAGCTAGTTAAGGTGCAATGGGGAGATGACGAAAGCAATGCTACTTGGGAGACGGAAGCAAAGATGCGTTCTTTGTATCCATTTCTTTTTGAGAGTATGTCTTTTAACTTCTCCTCTATCGTTTGTCTAGTACTTATCTTATCTTTAGTATGTCCTCTCGTTAGTACTTTTGACCTTTAGATAGGGTAAACCTATGGTTGAAACATGTGTTTGAGACATGTTATGGTTGATGGATGCAAGTGGATGCAAGTGTTTGCTAGTGGTTGCTCGTGGATGCATATATACACACTCTAGGCACTAGATCGGCTCAGTCACTTCATATTGCATATTGCATATAATTGTGTGTAGGTAGCTATATTTATGGATGTATAATGATTGTGTTATCATATGGATGATGCATTTTGGTGAATGATTGTGCACTCATATAGATACTGTATGTGTCGATAGGGTTATCTCGCATACATATTGGATGCATGGCACTATCATGGTTTGCATATGTTCGTACATTAGATAGGGAACATATACACACACTTTTTGCATATGCTCATACATCATTAGAAATTGTTTTAAGGACAATGGATGCCCGTGTTTGATGGATTGAGTAGATGGTTGGTTGGATGGTAGGATATGCATTCTCCTTAGCTTAGAGATTTCGGGGACGAAATCCTTTAAGGAGGGGAGAATGTAACACCCCGAATTTCGGTTAATGCTAAAATTCACTAATTACAGAATAAATAATCTCAGATGTGAGAATTGGGGGAAACGGGCTGCGTCATTGCGTTCGTCTCGGAAAAATACGCGAAATAGAGTCCGAGTTTTCGGAAATCGGAGTCCGTATGGCCCGGTTATGGCCCGATGAAGTTTGCAGAAAATTCAAAGCTAAAAACAGATTTAATAATTTAAATTCAGATTTTAAAATAGAGCAAGCGGGGCCAGGCGGGAAGATTCCCGCCCTACCCATGTCGACAGGGCTGTCGACAGGCCTGTCGACAGGGGTGTCGACTTGCCTGTCGACTTGCCTGTCGACAGGGGTGCGACGCCCAGTGAAACTGGGTGCACCAGTTTGGGTTCTTGGGCTGGCTTGGAGGGCTGGTTCTGGAAGCTTCTTGGATCTGACGGATCTGATGGTCCTAATCTAATCTAGGGTTAATCTAAGGGCCTAAAAACACTACCTAATCCTATAAATAAGACCCTAACCCTACCCTAATTCATTCATAATTAAATCTAGTAACTAAACTATGGCAAAATGAAACTTGAAGGAGCCTCCATCAAAATTAGAGAAGGGATAGCATTCCAAATCAACTTCTAGCCTCTTAATCTTCTTCATTAGTTTGCTAATTTTGTTTTGGTGAGATTCTATCTCCTTAACAATCAATTGTTAAATTGATTAAGATAGGATATGATGATGTATGGATATGTTTGAGGATCAATGTGTTTATGCAAGCTTTGTGTAGTGTATGTTATGTGTTTTGCAAGTTATATACCATATGTCATGCAAGTTTAATGTTATGTAGTCATGACATCCATATGCAAGTTTGGTGCTATGTTTCATGATGATTATGATGCAAAACACTAAGTTGAACATTGATCTATTATGCAAGTTTAGTATGTGATTCTATGCATGCTAAATATATGATATTATGCAAGTTTAGTATGTGATTCTATGCATGCTAAATATATGATATTATGCAAGTTTAGTATGTGATTCTATGCATGCTAAATATATGATATTATGCAAGTTTAGTATGTGATTCTATGCATGCTAAGTATATGATATTATGCAAGTTTAGTATGTGATTCTATGCATGCTAAGTATATGATATTATGCAAGTTTAGTATGTGATTCTATGCATGCTAAGTATATGATATTATGCAAGTTTAGTATGTGATTCTATGCATGCTAAGTATGTGATATTATGCATGTTTAATAAGTTGGTTTATGCATGTTTAACAAGTGGGTTTATGCATGTTTAATAAGTTGGTTTAAGCATGTTTAACAAGTGGGTTTATGCATGTTTAACAAGTTCATATGCAAGTTATGTGTATGATGTTATGCAAGTTACATGTATGTTAATATGCAAGATATGCTATGCAAGTTACATGTATGTTAATATGCAAGATATGCTATGCAAGTTACATGTATGTTAATATGCAAGATATGCTATGCAAGTTACATGTTTGTTAATATGCAAGTTACATGTATGTTAATATGCAAGAAATGCTTATGCAAGTATGTGAATGCTTATGCAAGAATGTGAATGCTTATGCAAGAATGTGAATGCTTATGCAAGTTATGTGTATGCTTAAATGCATGTTTAATATGTTATGCAAGTTATGTGAATGCTTATATGCAAGTTCAACATGTTATGCAAGTTATGTATGCTTATGCAAGTTATGTGAATGCTTATATGCAAGTTCAACATGTTATGCAAGATATGTGTATGATAATATGCAAGTTCATATGCAATATGTTAAGCAAGTCATGTGTGATAATATGCAAGTTTGGGTTAAATGTAGTTGGGTTAATATATGCTCATATATGCAAGTTGACATCCTCTTAACCCATGACAAAGTTATATGCTAAGATTTGGTTAAACCCATGATATTTGTGATGGATCTTCCCTTTTATTATGTCGTGAAATGAGAACGATTTGCGTGGGGAACGATGGGGTTAATAAATATGTTAATAAAAGTATGATTGGGTATGATTAAGCATACCATAAAAATAAATTAACATAAGTGGGAATTTACCTATTGAGTTAGGTCTACCCCATGGGAATTTACCTATTAAGTTAGGTCTACCCATGTTATGAAAAACTTGATATTAATAAGGGATAATTAATATAAATTATGAGGGTGGTTAATTAGGTGTAATTAATCGACTAAGACACGAGGTTGGACTCAGTTGTAGCGTAAAACTGCCCGGACCCAACCGGCTTAACCAGTTGCTACAAATGTTAGCCCAATGTGAGAGGTCTTAGGCACAAACTAAATACGTGATTAATTTAAAGACACGAGGTTAGACTCGGTTATGACATAAGGCTGCCCGGACCCAACCGGCTTAACCAGCGGTCATAAAAGATAGTCTAATGTGAGAGGTCTTTATGAGGATCACGGTCTTAATTAATTAAGAAACACTTAACCATATAAGCATGTAGTGGGGCATGAGGGTTAAGTGGGTGCCTTGGGTGACTTGTAGTAACTAGTGGGGTGCCTTGGGTGGCATGAGGAAACTAGTGGGTTGCCTTGGGTGGCAATAGAAAATACAATTAGAATACTTAACTAAAGTGGAACATGTAATTAAACATGGTTAAAGGGTTAAGTAAGTGCCTCGGGTGGCATGTGGGAATTAAGTAAATGACTTGGGTGGCATGTGGAAATCTAGTGGGTGCCTTAAGTGGTAATTAAAATATGATTAAATGACTTAACCAGGATTTATAACATGAAGGTAGACATGATTATTAAAAAGGGTTAAGTGGGATACACTAGAAATAACAAGCTTAGGTGGATAGCTTGTGGGGGCCCATCTCAACCAATATCCCAAACGTATCTTAGTGGGCTCGACTCAAGTCGAGTGACGGGACACGCATATTGGGCTTGACTATAAGAGGCCAAAACGGGTTAGCGGTGGCAACGTAGGACCAACGGGTTTCATATGCGTGTGTGGACCCGGGCTGGTTAGTAAGTCGTTGTTGCATCGTGTAGGTATAAAGCCGTGCACCGTTGATATTATCAGGTTGCCACTTTGGGGAAATGATACACCCCATTGTGGGACCAGCACGGATATCTACGTTAGGGAGCCGATCGCTTGGGAGTAGTGGGTACACCTAGGTAGTTAGCTAGGGGTACACGAAACTACTGGGTAAAAATTACTAAGTACATTTAGTGGGATCAACCTTTAAGTAGGAATTACTCTTGGTAGGTAGAACTGGTGTGGTGCAGTGTAGGAATTACCCTTGGGTGGATAAGTCTGGGATGGTGTAATCTAGTAATTATCCTTGGGTGGATAAATGCGTCTTTCCGATTATCTTAGTACATCCCGTGTTTAGTTGGCTACGTAGTGTAGTCATTATCCCCAGAGGTACCATACCTTGTTTATATCATACCCTAATTACTTTAATGATTGTATTGTTAGGGTTATAGGACTCACTCAGACTTATGTCTGACCCCGTTGTTTTTATCTTTTTCCCCAACCCCAGGTTATCAGAGTGGGCTTAGTGCTAGTGGGCTTTGATCAGATTGCTGTATCTATCCTTTGGAGCTTGGATCGTTGAAGTAAAGCTCAGTTCATCTTTTCTTTTATGGCTATTGATTACTCAGTGGGATTATGTACTTATTTTTATCAAGATGGATATTCTGTACTTGACTCTTGTATGGTTTTGTGATGTAACCAAACATGTTTTACTTTCCGCTGCGATCAAATGATGTTTTAAATTTTCAAGTGTTACTTATATCTGTCTTGCTGTAATTTTACTGTTCTATATTCACTCAAAATACTTCACCGAAACTAAGGCATTCCCCTCTTATGAGTGACCTTAGCGGGTGTGGGGTGTTACAACAGTCAACACATGAACCTTTATATTATATGGATAAAGATGTAAATTTTATTATCAAAATATTTCGTTCAACACATGACTAATCTCAACGGATGAGTACAGTCAACACATGAACCTTTATTTTATAATATTCTTTATCTTCTAAATTGGAATGAGGCCCAATCAATCACCATATAAAATTAATTATATGGATTTTCATACAACACATGTATATAATAGCATTGAAAAGTAATCAACCATCAACCAAAGTGCACTACACTGTATAAGCATCAAATATAGATATCTAACGCTTATAACAGCCTGTCAATCAATCGATCGACATATTTAATCAATCGGGATGAGTGAACTTCATATTTCATCCCAACACCCGTGTGGGGTTTCAAACAATCAAACACAGATTTTAGTTGTGCAGTTGGGCGATGTGTAAAATTTATCGTCCCAATCAATGTCATTCAAATAGGTGTGCATAAACAAACCGTCCGGTTTGTAAATGAATATTTTATTTTATTCACATCACGTTAAAAAATTTATTTTTAACGATAAAACATTTTATTTCATCACATGAATTTCTATTCAGTTCATTCTTTAAATAAAATGATATTTTTATTTTTCTAACTTATTTTAGAAAATTTCGGCGGCATAACGGCACGATACTAGAAACGGGACAAGGCCTAGCCTTATCCCCGGTCTAGTGAAGGCCCACGCCATTCACATATCAATCAAATCAATTCCATTTCACCAAACAATCAAATTTCAATCAAATAATCTAACTAATTTTTGCAATCAAACAAACAAGTCCATGGTCTGTGGACGATTGTGTCGGGTGCTACTAAACACCGTCTGCATCCTAGTATATATATATATATATATATATATATATATATAACTAAAAATGAAATTGAAAGGTGAGAAATTCTCACCGATAGCTATACAATTATCTTGACTCTTCTTTGATAGAAATCTTCTTCGTTATCTCATTTTTGTCGCTTTCGTTGCCCGTAGCCACTATATATATATAAAAATCGAATTTTTACTATGCTATTCAATATATAAAAATCGAATTTTTACTTCGCTATTCAATATATAAAAATCGAATTTTTACTTCGCTATTCAATATATAAAAAATCGAATTTTTACTTTGCTATTCAATATATAAAAATCGAATTTTTACTTTGCTATTCAATATATAAAAATCGAATTTTTACTTTGCTATTCAATATATAAAAATCGAATTTTTTATTATACTATTCAATATATAAAAATCAAATTTTTATTATACTATTCAATATATAAAAATCAAATTTTTATTATACTATTCAATATATAAAAATCAAATTTTTACTTCGTTATACAATATATAAAAATCCCATTTCTATCCCGCTATTCTTCATATAAAGATTTCGCCTTTTCAAAAATATAGATTTCGCCTTTTCAAAAATATAGATTTCGCCTTTTCAAAAATATAGATTTCGCCTTTTCAAAAATATAGATTTATCTTTTTATTACTCTACATGAATAAAAATCACATTTTTATTTTTCTACACATATAAAGATGATATTTCTAATATTCCTATCATGTAAAAATTATATTTCTAATTCTTTACATAAACAAAAATCATATTTTTACATCTTCTACATAATAAAGATTATATTTTTAATACTTTAAAAATATAAAAATCATATTGTTGTTTCGCTAACTGTATAAAAATCAAAACTTTATATTTTCGAACATCACGTATATTATACTTTATAAATATAAAAATCGAACCTTTTTTATATATTTAAAACTATATTTTTATAAGCTAGAATATCCTATTCGAATTAACTCTAAAAACATAATAAAACAAAGCTATATAGTGTAAAAAGAAAATACTTACAGTTTTTAGCGAAGGGGGGGGGGCGGATTTCTGCACTAATCGAAGAGGAGGAGGGCTTCAGGCGGTCGGATCTAGGCTGTGGCGGCGGAGCAAGGGCTCGGGTTCGGATTGGCTGAAGGGGGAGAAGGAGAAGCATCGGGGGAGGGGTTTTTGGGTGGCGCGGCTTCATCAGAGGAAGGTGGCACGATTTTCTCGAATCGATGGGGGGGGGGTCTTCTCGTCAGAGAGGGAAGGAGGGAGGGAGAAAGGGGGCGCGGGGAGCGGGGAAGATCGATGGCGAGGTCGAAGGCGGGCGGTGACCGTGGGGCACGCGCCACCAGCGGCGGCGGATGGAGCTCTGTCGCCCTCGTCTGTCCTTCTTTTATTTTTTTTATTTTTTTTTTCTTTCCTGCGATGAACGAATGAATAAAGGGGGGGGCAACGTGATTTAAGGAGGAGGGAGAGGTTTTTTTTAATTTTTTCAATTATTTTAATTTCTAAAAAGTTGACTTTTACATACGACCTCGAAACGAGACCCACCGCCTGTCGTCCATAGCGTTTTACCCCCATTCCGAACACAATGGGATATGTATCGCAAGCTGATTTGATCGTTTCGATCAGTTTCCGTTAAAATCAACATATAACTCTATATATTGAATTTGAACGCACATTTCAATTTACCGGGGTCACATACTAACTCTAAAAATTCCAGAAAAATATTTTCTAACTTCGTATTGATGATACGGTCCTAACAAAACTAATTTCGTCGAATTCTGAGACCGTTGGAAAAATGGACATTTTCCAGTCGATTAAAAATCAACTGAAACTGGTCAAACGCGTTTTCCTTTTCCACGCTCACATATTGATTCAAAAAATTATGAAATTTAAAACCTAGCAATAATTTGACATCACGGACCCAACAAAAGTGGTTTCGTCGAAATCCGAGGTCAATTGCAAAATTTCCATTTTTAAGGGCCTGAATTCCATAGCGACTATTCAGAATTTTCAACTGGACATATCTTTTGATTCCCGCTATGAAAATTTGATTTTTCAGATTCGTTGAAAAGATATTATCAATTAGTTCCTAATGTTTTTGGTTTCACTAAAATCCGGATTGTTTTGCACCCGGTACATTCAATTGAAGTTTGAAATCGAATTATCGAACTACCGCGCCATTTTCAATTCTTTTTATAATTATATATAATTATTTATATTCTAACGACGGCGTATATAATATATACGTCGAATTATATTCAAATTAAATTTCTCGTCGATATTATTTAAAATAATTCATTTTAAATATTCAAAATTCAATAAAATTGCCCAAAATAAAAAATTTGAACTGGCCCAGATTTTCCGAGTTATTACAATCTCCCCCACTTAAAACTTTTCGTCCTCGAAAAGGAACAAAGCCGAAAGTGGTTTGATTAATCAACTCCACGTTTAATCCTGCTTCCATTCTCCAGTTTTTCAGTTTCTGAGAATTTTCAAAATTTCAAAAATTTGGCTAACACCCTAAATTTTCGAAAAATTTCGCCATAACCTCCCCTGCACCGGGAGCCACGGGAAAATCCCGAAATCGCCATATAGGCCTTCTGATCTCAAAAAGAAAAAGAAAAAGCCAAGCGGCTAGCCAATAGGCTCATAAAATCATCATCACCCAAACAAAACAGTAAATTATGTAGTAGACATGTACCTATTTGTCGGGCAAACAAATTTTATTCTTCGGCTCTAGCCTCCTTGCTATGACCTGTTCAGTGTAAGTACATATAGATGCATGCAAATGCGACCAATTTTCAATATAGTTCAATATTTGGTTCAATTAGGCATAATGGTTCAAAATTATCAAACAAATAAACAAGCAACACAAACATCAATCAATTAGTGAAATTAACGTTTCAAATTCATAATTTTGATATATATACTGAAAATATCATTTTTGATGCCAATTCACCACAATGTGTTCTAGCTACATTAGTTTTGGTTCTCACACCAGCCTAATGGAAATATATAGATATCACACCTTCGAAACACGAACATAAATATTGATGATGCCATGGTCATTATCAACATCATCTCCGGGCGACTAGAATGTGATTCTATATCTATCCAGTATATTAAAACTTCGAATATACGTTCATGACGCGTATATGCAAAATCTTTATATATTGGATTGTCCATATTCAATACAAATAAAATATTCAAATACGTGTAAAACGATTTAAATTTTCAAAACAAAATTGTTTTCATTTGAAAAATATACTCTTCACACTCGTTCAAGGATACTACTGATCCTATCTCTAACGAGTCATTCTAATTGGATATTACTAATCCAATATCTGATGAATTCTTTCGTATGGTTCTAATGTGTCTTGTTCCCGAGCTCTGTAAACCAAAGCTCTGATACCAAATGAAGCGACCCGAACTTCCCCGGTCTCCGAAGAGATGAGAAAGAACGAATTACTGTGAGGACAAGACAAATCAGAACGCAGACGAAAGAACATTTCACTATTATTACAACAATTCCATCAGATACAAGAATATACAGAGTATGAATGAATATTACACAGAAATATCAGAGATTTAAATTACATTTAAATACATGACAGCGGAAAATAATACGATACACAACTGAAGGAGATATACGGATACAAAGCTTTCCGGATATCGTTCCAGCTGTAAACCAGGATCCTGTGAATATAAATCTGCAAAACCAAAACTACTAGCTGCCCGTGTCGAAAATAGGGGCACCCAGAGTTTAGGTTAAAACAATAAACTCCAGGTCAGTCATGTGACTGGTGTGAGAACTAAAACAGTTATTTAAAACTTTACTTTAAAAGAGAGTGATTCAAGGGACCACGCCGTATAACACGGAACGGGTTTCCTCCCAAGAACACCAGTGCATAGAATAAACAACGCAATGCTTTTTCGAAAATGAAGCTATTATAAGACCCAGGTCCCATCACACAATGCAACGCAAGCCGGAGGATAGGGTTTTACCTTATAACAGCCAAACATGCTTGGTACGTTTTAAAACAATTCATTTGATACTATAATAGGTGTATAGTGTCAAAACAATTTCAATCATAAATATAAATCATAGACGGCATAGCATCCCATGCTACTATGTCGCCATACTAGGCTCTACAAATAAAGCCGAAATACACGTATCGGAAATTGGATTTCCATCATGGTGGCTCCTGATTCGAAAGATCGATCGCGTAATGCAATTCACCACGGCTTACGTCCCCACAAGAGAAAACACCGTCTGCACATCCGCACATTTGGGACCAGAGTACCACCGCGGCTTACGTCCTAGCGAGAGAAAACACCTCCTACTCTATATATCCCTGAGCACTAGGCTCATCTCGGTCGACCGAATCCACGACACCACTAAGGTGCCCATCCACTAAAAAGCATACTGATCAAACCACCAGTTTACCACCATACCGGGGTGTGAGGCTCGCGGATCAACGCTATACACAAAGCCATGCTATATCAGCTGCGCTTTGATCATCAACCACCAAACTTTGCTTTTCAACAAATGTCTGGATCACTGCATCTCAGCATGCCACACTATCAATCCATATCGTACCACTGATTTCTGCCAATATATAACCTCTGAGCTCATATGTCTCAGAGAAGGGCGTTAAGCAAGAGAATAAATTCTCCGTCGCCAAACAGATATATATTTAGCAGAGATCAACAAATACAATATAAAGGAATACAATGTCAGACACACCATCCATTTACAAGTCCGTTCTAGGTCTGAACGAAACCGGAGGCACTTTCCTCGCATATCCATCCATCTCCAAGTACGTCTGGACGACCACCAACTATTTCCATCCTCTTGGGTGTACAACCCAATCAGGATCGTCAGTAATTATCCAAACGATGTGAAGACTTCCGGCCTTCAACCACCGTCTTCATCTTCGACATATCGTCGAATCGGTTATTCAGAATGGGTATAAACCCGGCCTTTCCGAACAACCCGCGTATATTAAAAATAAATGTTACACAAACACAACATACGCCTCATTCCAATTCATTAGTTACTAACCGTAAATCAGTAAGAGAGCAATTCCCCAAATATTAACCCCGAAGGCCGAAACCAACATCAGATCAATATCCAGGAAACCATTCTTCTTAACTAACCTTCAGCTAGTTTCTAAATTTCAATTCTTAGGGAAAGGTTCCCATTAATTTTATCCAAGATAAATTCTTTAAAATTTATCCTTTAATCTTCCTTTGGATGTCATTTCAAACCAAATTATGGTTTTCCAAACTAGTCGAGATTAGCGAACCACACCGAAGTAATTATTTATTTTATTTCCCAATCCCAACCTATTCATCCCCTGAAGCAAAACTGGTAATACTCCATATTTAACACCACAGTGTTATCGGTAAAATTAATTACCATTTCACGTTCCAATCTGATTAAAGATTTAACTATCGCTTTGGAGCAAAACTGGTAATACTCCATTCTCGCTTATTTTCTAAAGTTGATAATTTAAATTATCAATTTAATTGAAGATTCATCAAAACTCTTTTTACTGGGTTAAAGAACTTGTGTCATTTAAAACACAGTTCACGATAAACCCAAATCACATTCTATTTATTATCGGGTTAAAGAACTAGTGTTATTTAAAACGCAGTTCACGATAAACCCATGAATCAATTCTGTTTTAAACCCATTTCAAATCCAATCAAATATATTAGAAATTTCGATTTATTTAAAACCCCTTTTTAAATCTAATTTATTTATTTAAAAATAATTGGGTTTTAAATTTAGTTCAAAACTAGTTCATTTCGATAAGAATCCATTTTTATCTTTTCAAATATGGAGTTTTTAACCCCAATTTTTCTCAAATCATTTCTTATGATTTTACACAAATTATTGATATTTTTAATAATTTTATCAAAGCCCGTACAGTCGATTTCCATCAACGGCCATCGAACTGCACTTACAACGACCTTTTCCAAATTTGATTTGGACGTATCTCCAAATCCCACCGTTAGATTTTGAATTTCTAGTATTCGTTAGGAAGCTCTTTTCGATACGAACCCAACGGTTCCGGTTTTAGGAGAATCCGACGGTCGGATCTCCCATAATGTCCGTTTGAAATAAATGGTCGAAATTCACGAACTGCCGCGGCGCGGCGCGTTCTATTCAGGCCATTATATTATATATATAATATATATTTCGTCGATTACTATTTAAAACGAATTTTATAAATAGTTTTGAATTCGTTTCAAAAATAATTTCAACTTCCATCTCAATTCAAATCAAAATTGAATATTTCCTTATAAATTCGTTTCAAAATTCATTTCTATTCAATTCAAATTTTAATTCAATTTGAATTCATTTCAATTCGTTTTAAATTCAATTCGAATTCGTTTTCAATTCAATTCATTTCAAAGTGAATAAAATCGATATAAATATCGTTCACGTCAAAATGGCGTCAATCTAATCAACACGGCTTCATATATTTCTATTTTCGAATATTCTATTTCAAATATTTCTTTTTCAAATATTTCTTTTTTCCAAATATTTCTTTTACAAATATTTCTTTTTTTCAAATATTTCTTTTACAAATATTTCTATTTCAAAATATTCCGTTCAACATATGACTAATCTCAACGGATGAGTACAGTCAACACATGAACCTTTATATTATAAGGATAAAGATGTAAATTTTATTATCAAAATATTTCGTTCAACACATGACTAATCTCAACAGATGAGTACAGTCAACACATGAACCTTTATATTATAAGGATAAAGATGTAAATTTTATTATCAAAATATTTCGTTCAACACATGACTAATCTCAACGGATGAGTACAGTCAACACATGAACCTTTATTTTATAATATTCTTTATCTTCTAAATTGGAATGAGGCCCAATCAATCACCATATAAAATTAATTATATGGATTTTCATACAACACATGTATATATTAGCATTGAAAAGTAATCAACCATCAACCAAAGTGCGCTACACTGTATAAGCATCAAATATAGATATCTAACGCTTATAACAGCCTGTCAATCAATCGATCGACATATTTAATCAATCGGGATGAGTGAACTTCATATTTCATCCCAACACCCGTGTGGGGTTTCAAACAATCAAACACAGATTTTAGTTGTGCAGTTGGGCGATGTGTAAAATTTATCGTCCCAATCAATGTCATTCAAATAGGTGTGCATAAACAAACCGTCCGGTTTGTAAATGAATATTTTATTTTATTCACATCACGTTAAAAAATTTATTTTTAACGATAAAACATTTTATTTCATCACATGAATTTCTATTCAGTTCATTCTTTAAATAAAATGATATTTTTATTTTTCTAACTTATTTTAGAAAATTTCGGCGGCATAACGGCACGATACTAGAAACGGGACAAGGCCTAGCCTTATCCCCGGTCTAGTGAAGGCCCACGCCATTCACATATCAATCAAATCAATTCCATTTCACCAAACAATCAAATTTCAATCAAATAATCTAACTAATTTTTGCAATCAAATAAACAAGTCCATGGTCTGTGGACGATTGTGTCGGGTGCTACTAAACACCGTCTGCATCCTAGTATATATATATAACTAAAAATGAAATTGAAAGGTGAGAAATTCTCACCGATAGCTATCCAATCATCTTGACTCTTCTTTGATAGAAATCTTCTTCGTTATCTCATTTTTGTCGCTTTCGTTGCCCGTAGCCACTATATATATAAAAATCGAATTTTTACTATGCTATTCAATATATAAAAATCGAATTTTTACTTCGCTATTCAATATATAAAAATCGAATTTTTACTTCGCTATTCAATATATAAAAAATCGAATTTTTACTTCGCTATTCAATATATAAAAATCGAATTTTTACTTTGCTATTCAATATATAAAAATCGAATTTTACTTTGCTATTCAATATATAAAAATCGAATTTTTTATTATACTATTCAATATATAAAAATCAAATTTTTATTATACTATTCAATATATAAAAATCAAATTTTTACTTCGCTATACAATATATAAAAATCCCATTTCTATCCCGCTATTCTTCATATAAAGATTTCGCCTTTTCAAAAATATAGATTTCGCCTTTTCAAAAATATAGATTTCGCCTTTTCAAAAATATAGATTTCGCCTTTTCAAAAATATAGATTTCGCCTTTTCAAAAATATATATTTCGCCTTTTCAAAAATATAGATTTCGTCTTTTCAAAAATATTGATTTCGCCTTTTCAAAAATATAGATTTCGCCTTTTCAAAAATATAGATTTCGCCTTTTCAAAAATATAGATTTCGCCTTTTCAAAAATATAGATTTATCTTTTTATTACTCTACATGAATAAAAATCACATTTTTATTTTTCTACACATATAAAGATGATATTTCTAATATTCCTATCATGTAAAAATTATATTTCTAATTCTTTACATAAACAAAAATCATATTTTTACATCTTCTACATAATAAAGATAATATTTTTAATACTTTAAAAATATAAAAATCATATTGTTGTTTCGCTAACTGTATAAAAATCAAAACTTTATATTTTCGAACATCACGTATATTATACTTTATAAATATAAAAATCGAACCTTTTTTATATATTTAAAACCATATTTTTATAAGCTAGAATATCCTATTCGTATTAACTCTAAAAACATAATAAAACAAAGCTTTATAGTGCAAAAAGAAAATACTTACATTTTTTAGCGAAGGGGGGGGGGGGCAGATTTCTGCACTAATCGAAGAGGAGGAGGGCTTCAGGCGGTCGGATCTAGGCTGTGGGAGCGGAGCAAGGGCTCAGGTTCGGATTGGCTGAAGGGGGAGAAGGAGAAGCATCGGAGGAGGGGTTTTTGGGTGTCGCGGCTTCATCAGAGGAAGGGGGCGCGATTTTCTCGAATCGATGGGGGGGGGGTCTTCTCGTCAGAGAGGGAAGGAGGGAGGGAGAAAGGGGGCGCGGGGAGCGGGGAAGATCGATGGCGAGGTCGAAGGCGGGCGGTGACCGTGGGGCACGCGCCACCAGCGGCGGCGGATGGAGCTCCGTCGCCCTCGTCTGTCCTTCTTTTATTTTTTTTCATTTTTTTTTCTTTCCTGCGATGAACGAATGAATAAAGGGGGGGGGGGGCAACGTGATTTAAGGAGGTGGGAGAGGTTTTTTTTTAATTTATTTAATTATTTTAATTTCTAAAAAGTTGACTTTTACATACGACCTCGAAACGAGACCCACCGCCTGTCGTCCATAGCGTTTTACCCCCATTCCGAACACAATGGGATATGTATCGCAAGCTGATTTGATCGTTTCGATCAGTTTCCGTTAAAATCAACATATAACTCTATATATTGAATTTGAACGCACATTTCAATTTACCGGGGTCACATACTAACTCTAAAAATTCCAGAAAAATATTTTCTAACTTCGTATTGACGATACGGTCCTAACAAAACTAATTTCGTCGAATTCTGAGACCGTTGGAAAAATGGCCATTTTCCAATCGATTAAAAATCAACTGAAACTGGTCAAACGCGTTTTCCTTTGCCACGCTCACATATTGATTCGAAAAAATATGAAATTTAAAATCTAGCAATAATTTGACATCACGGACCCAACAAAAGTGGTTTCGTCGAAATCCGAGGTCGATTGCAAAATTTCCATTTTTAAGGGCCTGAATTCCATAGCGACTATTCAGAATTTTCAACTGGACATATCTTTTGATTCCCGCTATGAAAATTTGATTTTTCGGATTCGTTGAAAAGATATTATCAATTAGTTCCTAATGTTTTTGGTTTCACTAAAATCCGGATTGTTTTGCACCCGGTACATTCAATTGAAGTTTGAAATCGAATTATCGAACTACCGCGCCATTTTCAATTCTTTTTATAATTATATATAATTATTTATATTCTAACGACGGCGTATATAATATATACGTCGAATTATATTCAAATTAAATTTCTCGTCGATATTATTTAGAATAATTCATTTTAAATATTCAAAATTCAATAAAATTACCCAAAATAAAAATTTTAAACTGGCCCAGATTTTCCGGGTTATTACATATACATATATATATATATATATATATATATATATATTTCATGGCCTGAATAGAATGCGCCGCGCAACAACCGTTCGTAAATTTCGACCATTAACTTCAAATTGACATAACGGGAGATCCGACCGTCGGATTCTCCTAAAATTGGAACCATTGGGTTCGTATCGAAAAGAGTTTTCCAATGAATGTAAGAGATTTGAAATCGAACAGTTAGATTTGGAAATAAGTTCAAATCGAATTCAGAAAAGGTCGATATGATGCAGTTCAGTGGCTGTTATTGGAAACCGACTATAAGGGCCTTAATAAAATTAATAGAAATATGGAAAAATTGTGTAAAATCATAATAAATGAATGATTTGGAAAGATTTTGGATGAAAAATTCCAAGTTTGTAAAGATAAAAATATATTTTTATCGAAATGAACTAGTTATTAACTAGAATAATAATCCAATGTTTTTAAATAAATAAATTGGATTGAAAAAGGTTTTGTTTTTAAATTAACCAGAATTTTCCAATCAATAAATTGGAATGGATTTGGAATGGAAATTATCATCGGAATATTTCGATATTGGATTCCGTGATTATACAATTATTGTTGAGGAATTTGGAAGATATAAATGTCGTTATTCCTAATACGATGTTTGTTGGTTTCAGAATTTGATATTGAATATAAGCCGATAAAATTTCTATTTAGAGCCTTGTATTTAATGTCAAATTGGATTTTGGGTTTGTCGTGAATGGTGTCTTAAATAACACTGTTCTTTAATCCGGTTGAGAAAAGAATAAATCTTTTAATTAAGATTAATGAAGTTTACCAATTAATATTGAATTAGAATTGAGGTGAAAGTTGATTTTGGTTTTATCATGGAAAATGTTTTAAATAACATTTGTTCTTTAACCCGATTAACAGTGAAGCTATGATTTGGAATTTATAATCTTTTAATTAATATTAGTGAAAATTAGGCACACATCCCTAAAAGCAAACTTAATTAGGCTCACATCCTCCTGTTTCAAAACATATAAATTACATCCCTAATTTCAAACAGCGGCTGGTATTTTTACAAAAGTGCCCTTTTTCTTAATTCACGCCGTATTTAGCTAGGTTGGATCTATTCATTACGTATTTACTTTTTTTTTCTTTTCCAGAAACCTAAAATTCGTTCTTCATGGCGGCGGCGGCTCCAACGAAATTGATGGCCTGTAATCGGTGGCTGCTTCCTCCTTCAACCGAAACCCCTTAATCCCCAAAATTCTTATCGCGTTAAATTTTTTGTTCTAGCGAAGAGTCAGCAGCGATTCCAGTGATTCTGGCAGGCATCGCATCGAATCCAGTCAAGCGATTTGGATTTCAATTTGCATAGAAGGAGAGATTAGCAATCCAGGCAGACGGGCGCGGCAACGAAGTGATTTCAGCGAAAGGTATTCTTCTAGTTTTTTCCTCTCTTTTGTTTTTTCCGTGTTTCAGTGCAATAATAGTTATTTGGTTGATTTTGGCATCTCGAAATTCTTCTTTTGAATTGGTTATTTGAAAATTTGAACTAACATCAATTATTTGTTTGGTTGCAGATCCGAGTTTATGCAGATTCTGACACTTTCAATTCAATGGGTATTTTGTTTTGTTAACCGTCCGTGAAGTAATTTCTGTTGAAGTGATTCTGGGAGGTATTGCATCGATTCCAGTCAAGCGATTTGGGTTTCAATTTGCAACGAAGGAGAGATTATCGATCCAGGCAGATGGGCGCGACAACGAAGTGATTTCAGCGAAAGGTATTCTTCTAGTCTTCTTGGGTGGCTAGTAATTCAATCCTATTGTCAAAACATTTGGGTTTGCATGTGCTCAGAAAAGTTGAGTATAAGTATGCATATTTTATAGATATATACATACAAATATGCATATATTTTAAAAAATTGGATGTTTTACGACAAATTCACGCATGAAATTATTGTCAGAACATTTGGGTTTGCATGTGATCCGAAAACTTGAGTATAAGTATGCATATATTCTTGATATATGCATACAAATATGCATATATTTTAAAGATCTATTTGGGTTTGCATGTGATCAGAAAAGTTGAGTATAAGTATGCATATATTCTTGATATATGCATACAAATATGCATATATTTTAAAGATCTATTTTCAACATTTCTGTTAAAAATTTGCCTACGAATATGCATATATTCTAAATATATGCATATCTGTATGCAACTTTTTACCAGACATGAAGAAAAACATATTGTTAGAACATTATTGTTATTTTGCTGAATTGTATGCATATAAATATGCAGATATTATTGTTATTTTGCTGAATTTTACGAATATATTTATACCAACATTCATTTAAAAAATTGCATGTTCCTGCGATTATTGGTGTATTAATGTTGTTGAAGCTTGGGAATGGTAGCTGTTATATTCGTCTTTTTTTTTATAGTTCTGTTGCTATCGCTATTATAGCTCCTCCGAAAGGTACATGAATGCCTGGTCGACCATTTTCATCAAAAAATTAAATTCTGCAGGTGATTTTACAAGGAGTACTAGAAGTGGTTTGTGGAGTAAGCTGGGCCAGAACAAAAGAACTTGTTCTTCAAAAGACCATTAGTTCTGCTACATTACTTCTGTTACAATTGTTGTAAACTTTTACCATTTGTTGTAAACATTTATGTGATGTAATACAATCAATTCAGTATTTTGTTGTAAATTTGTTTTTACTTACCAGTCATTTTTTCAAGCTGAAATGTATGCAAATTTTTGTTATATCTGAATAAATGTATGCAGTTTTTTTGAACGTTCATTTGCCTCAATTGTACAAATTTTTTTGCATGTCTATACTGTAAGAAACAAGTAGTACCTGCAAAATATTAAACTGTAAATATGCTTATTACGAAACTACTACTGATCATTTTTGCATATAAGTGTGCAATTTTTTTGAATATTTGCATGATCTTCATTAAAATTATGACCAACGGCTTTTGAGTGTTCAACGCGGTTTAAACAAAAAATTGAAAAGTTAAACAGCGATTTTTTTATTGATGGTTTTGCAGAATCATGGAAATAGTATTTTGAGCGACATTAAAGGTATGTTTTGAATGATTAAATGATGAAAAATCAAAGTTGGAAAGTTTTTTAATTGCGCAAGGGTAGAGTTGGAATGTTTTTAGTGGAATTTCAAAAATAGGGATGTATTTTATATTGTTTTTATCACCGGGTTTTTTTTCTATTTTGAAACTTAATAGGGACCTGTAAAAAACGCACCCTTAATATTAATGTAATTTTCCAAGTAAAGTTTTCCAATTTAATAAAAGAAATTGGAATTGAATGGAATTCGATTTGGTAATAATCGAGATGAGCTTCTGTAAAGGAAGATCGTTACTATATATGGAATTTAAAAGGCTCTACAATTATTCCATATATATTATTAGTCTGATACGAAAATTTATATCAATTATATATTAATCTGTCTTCCGTGAAGATTCCATAATTAATGGACGTCGATTTTGGTCTATCGTGAACTGTGTTTTTAATGACATTGGTTCTTTGACCCAGTAAAAGACAAGATTAATTCCTTAAGACTGAATAGTCATTAAGTAATGAATTTTGAAGATTGAAACTAAGTTTATTTTTAATGAATCTTTAATTACATTGAATGGGAATGGGATAACTAAATTTATCGAATTCATGAAATGATTGAGAATGGAGTACCACCAGTTTTACTTCAGGCAATAGTTAAATCTTTAACTAGATATGAACGTGAAATGGAATTAAATTTACCGATAAAACCGTGGGCGTTAGGTATGGAGTACTACCAGTTTTGCGCCATGGGATGAATAGGTTGGGATTGGGATAATAAATGATTGCTTCTGTAAAGTTCGCTAATCTCGACTAGTTGATAAACCTTAATTTTGTTTAGAATTGATAAAGGATAAAATCAAATCTTTTGAATTGATATCAATAGGAAGATTAAAGAAAAAATTTAAAGGATTTTATGTTTGATAAAATTAATGGGAACCTTTCCCTCAAAATGTGAATATTTGAATAAAAGAATATTCTGAATTGGAATGAGGCGTATGATGTGTTTTTATAGCACTTGATTATTGATTATAAAATACGAAAGTTATTTGGAAAGACGGGGTTTATCCCATTCTAAATAACTGATACGACAACTAAAAGTCGACGATAAAGACGGTAGTTGAAGACCGGAGATCTTCACATCGTTTGAATGATTACTGATATCTTGATTGGGCTGTACACCCAAGCCAAGGTAATAAGTGGTGATCGTCCAAACGTACATGGAGATCGACCGGATATTCGAGGACCTCTCTCCTGTATTGGACATATGGACGAGGAATAAGGTGCCCCTGGTTTCGTTCAGACCCAGAACGGACTTGTAAATGGATGTGTGTCTGACATTAGGTTTCATTCTATGTTGATGATTTCTATTAAATATATATTTGTTTGGTGGCGGAGAATTTATTCTGTTGCTTAACACCCTTCTTTGAGACGTATGAGCTTAGAGGATATATATTGATAGACATCAGTTACAAGACGTGAATTGTCAGTGTGGCATGCTGAGATGCAAAATGATCAAGGCTTTTGTTGAAAAGCTGAGCCTCGTGGATGATGATCAAAGCACGACTTTAAGTAGCATAGCTTTGTGTATAGCGTTAATTCGCGAGCCTCACACACCGGTATGAGTCAAAAACGGAATGAGGACATCATGGAGTGCATGCGTTTCTTTCTAGTTGAGAGTGGTATCATAGAATGGAGCCCAGACATTTTTACTTATGTGGATGATGGATTGTGAGGCACCTCGGATATGAGTCCCTAGTGGCTCAATGATAGGTCCGATTTAGGACCGATAAATGTATTGTTCAGGAATAATTAATCCACTAAAGTATGTGTGGACCGGCCCTGCTGCTAACCAAGGGCTCGCCAGCGTCCGAGCCCTGAGGCATTTGCTAGAGTGTCTCGAAATCGGTGAGGATGATTCCTTGCCTCAACTCATGATGGAAACCCAATTTCAAATACGACATCACGGATTTGATTGTAAACCTATATATGGCGACATAGTATATGGTAGCTATGTCATCTAGGATTGATACATTTACATTGAAAGTGTTTTAAATTGACACTATACACTTATTGTAATATCAAAATGATTTTTTTTAAATGTACCAAACATGTTTAGCTATTATAAGGGAAAACTCTATCCTCCGGCTTGCGTTGCATTGTGTGATGGGACCTGAGTCTTATAATAGCTTCATTTTTCCAAAAAGCATTGCGTTACTTTATTTTAAACTAGTATTCATGTGGAGTAAACCCGTTCCGTGTTATACGGCGTAGTCCCATGATTTCCCAGCTTTTAAAGTAAAGATTTAATAACTGTTTTAGTTCTCACACCAGTCCCATGACCGACTTGGAGTTTAGTGTTTTCACCTAAACTCTGGGTGCCCATATTTTCCACACGGGCAGTCGGTAGTTTTCGTTTTGCAGATTTCTATTTAATAGGATCCTGGATTACAGCTGGAGCTATATTCGGAAAACTTTGTATCCGTATATCTCTTTCAGTTGTGTCAGTGGTTATTTTCCGCTACGCATTGTACTTATGTATTATTTTCCGCTGCTATGTAAATTCTTAATCTCTGATATTGTATTTCCAATGTGTAATATTTATGCATACTCTGGAATATTCTTGTACTCTTATGTAATTGTTGCAATAGAAATGAAATGTTCTAATGTTTGTGTTCTGATACGTCGTGTTCTCAACTCAATCCGGGTTATCCTGTATAGGGAAAGTTTGGGTCATCTCAGTTTGGTATCAGAGCTCTGGTTTATAAAGCACGAGAACAAGACACATTAGAACTAAACAAAAGAATTCATCAGAGATAGGATTAGTAACGTCCTATAAGAATAACTCGTTAGAGATAGGGTTAGTAATGCCCTAGAATAAGTTTGAAGAGTGCTATTAATTAAAAACATTTTGTTTTGAAAATTATATCTTATTATACGTATTTGAGTATTTTATTTTATATTAAATTTGGACTATCAAGTATACAAAAATTTTGCATATACGTCTCACGAACGTATATATGAAGTCTCAAATATACTGGGTAGATATAGAATCACACTCTAGTCGCCCGGAGATGATTCTGAAGATCGCTACAGCATCATCATCATTTATGTTCGAGTTTTGAAAGTGGGATATCTATATATTTCCAATTGACTGGTGTGAGAACCAAACTTATTTAGATTTTTTTGCTTGTGATTTGGCACTAAAAATATGATTTTTAAATATATATAGAAAGTTATATGTTTGAAAATTTAATTAACTAATTGATTGATGGTTGTAATGTGTGATTATTAGTTCAACTAATAAAAATATTGGAATGATAAAAACAATAAGAAAATGAAAGGTAAATTAAGCCAAATGGAATCAAATATTGAACTGAATTGAAAATTGATTGGAAATTGCATATATGTACATGTATATATAATGAACAGGTCATAGCATGGAAGCTAAGAAGAGGGATAAAATTGTATGCCCGACAGATAGGTACATGTTTACCGTATTTCTTGGGTTTTGATGATTTTATGAGCCGATTGGCAAGCCGCTTGGCTTTTTCTTCGTAACAACCCGCAATTTCAGACTACTTTTTTTTTAGCTATTTTAATGGATTTTGAATATTTAAAATCATTTATTTTAAATAATAACGACTAAAAATTTATTTAAATCAAAGTTATAGCGTATATATTTATTTTAATTGTAAAAAGAGCTTGAAATGGCGCGGTAGTTTGAAAAATTGATTTTAAATTTCAATTGAGTATACATAATTCAAAATAAATCGGATTTCAGTAAAACTAGAAATATTTGAATCTGTTTAATTATATCTTTCTAATGAATGTGAAAAACTGAGATTTCATAATATAAATTGAAAGTTATGTCGAGTTTAAAATTTAAAAAAGTCGCTATGGAATTTATATATATTTTATATAATATATAACGCTTAAAAAAGCCATTTTGCACATGACCTCCGTTTTCAACGAAACCACTTTTGTTGGATTCGGAATATCAAATTATTTTTATATTCCAATTTTCATAATTTTTGGAATTAATATGTGAGCGTGGTGAATTTAAACGCATTTGGTAAATTCAGTTTGAATTTAATCAACTGGAAAATGACCATTTTTCAAACGGTCTCCAAATTCGATGAACTTAGTTTTATTAGGACCGTATCGTCAAAACATAGCTAGATTTATTTTTTTGGAATTTTTGGAGTCAGTATGTGGCCCCGGTAAATTAAAATGTACGTTGAAATCAATTTTGAACGTTATATTAATTTATATTTTAATTTGAAAAAACTGATTGAAACAGTCGAACTGGCATACGGGACATATCCCATTGTGTCCGGAATGGGGGTATTTAGCTAGAGGTGACAGTCGTTGGGTTTGATTTGGGGTTCGTATGCTAAGAACACACTTTTGGAATTAAAATAATATTAAAAATTGTATATAAATAAAATAAAAAACCTTAATTCTCTTCTTAAGTTTAGAGCCGCCATCGTTTACCACCGAGGGCCAAAATCGCTCGATATTTCCCCTTAAATTTTCGCCAAATCTATTCAATGATTTCCCAAACTTATAAAGGCAAATTTGAAGTACCCTTTTCCCTCTTCGAATCCATACCAAATTCAAGATATATCGTGAGGTAAATCACGAGTTCTTGGGCCACAAAGGGCTGACGTTCGCAGGCCATTTCCGGCCGCCTGGGCCCATCGAGCTCTGCCACGGTCATGGCAGTGGCGGCACCCTCCAAGGCCGACGTCGTCGGCCCCTCTGATCGTCATCCGATCAACTACAGCGCAGTGGGGAGGAGCAAATTGAAATCGATGGTATGGTTTTCACAGTCCAGGGGTTTAAACGAGAGGGAGATCATTAGGAAAGGTAATTAGTGTAAATAATTTTAATTATTTATTTAATTAAATATCCCAATGTATTTAAACCCGTATCTTTTCCATACGAGGTCCAAATCGAACGATTTTAGAAGCGTTGGACTCGTGTCGAAGGGTACTACAACATGGAACTGACCAAAACGGAAATGGAGCACATTGAATTTTTGAGCTAAATTAAATGACCGTTTAATTTATTTCAAAAACAGAAATTCAGAAATAAAGAATGGCGGAGTGGATCCCAATGTGAGAACTCCTTCTCACTCAATTTTTTTTACAGTTAAATATATCCAAGGTTGCAGGCGGGGATTAGTAGCCCCCGACACTATTTATTGTACAAACTACAAACCATGGTTGTTTTTTTGAATTGAATTATGGTAAAACTGACTGTATTGTGGTTATTGATTGTATTATGCTTTTGTTGATTGGAATGATCATTGTGTATGGCGCGAGCCAGTATCAGAAGAGGGGTAATGCTAGACATTACTCCGGTTTTTAATATCGCGCCGTTATAATGCCGAAATTTTCTAAAATAAATATTTATTCATTAAAAATAACATTTTTAATGTGTAAATGAACTATATAAAATATTCATGTGTTGAATAAAATGTTTTAACGATTAAAATACTAATTTTACTGAATGTATGAACTATATAAAATAGTCAAGTGTTGAAATAAATATTTTATTGTTAAAAATATAATTTTTAACGTACATGTGAACGACATGAAATTCTCCTGAAATGAAAATAAATATTCATTAACAAATCAAATGATTTGTTTATGTACACCCATTTAACTGACATGGATTGGGAAGATACATTTTACACATCGCCCAACTACACAAATAATATTCAGCGTTTGTTGGTTGAAACCCCACACGGGTATAGGGATGATATTTGGCGTTCACAAATCCCAATTGTTTAGTTATATGTCAATCGATTGGTTGACAGACTGTTGTAAGTGCTAATTATTTATATTTGATGCTTATGCTGTTGTGTAATGCATTCTGGATGATGGTTGATTGTTTATCATGGTTGCTGTATACATGTGATGTATGAAATCCATATAAATAAAATATATGGTGATTGATTGGGTCTCATTCCAATTTGTAAATAACGAATATTTTAAAATAATGAATTTTTTTAAACAATATTCAGTAAAGGATTAAAATGTGAATTTGATGTCCGATTTGGGATGGACACGAAAATATTGAAATGTGTAAAGCCTTGTTGATTAGATATGCGCCATTTTAACGCGAACGATTTTTATATCGATTTTATTTATTTTTATAATGAATATCGAAAAGGAAATGATTTCAAAATCTGAAATTTTGAAAATATTATCATTTAAATATTACAAAGATAAGGAATATTCAATTTTGATTTAAAATTGAAATGGAAGTGGGAATCGTTTTTAAAACGAGTTTATAAAATAAATTTTGAACGAAAAGTATTATATATATATATATATATTAATGGCTTGAATAGAACGCACCACGCTGCGACCGTTCGCGAATTTCGACCATTGACTTCAAATGGACATTACGGGAGATCCGACCATCAGATTCTCCTAAAACTGGAACCGTTAGGTTTGTATCGAAAAGACCTTTCCAATGAATATAAGAAAATTGAAATCTAACGGTTAGATTTAGAGATAAGTCCAAATAAGTTTTGGAAAAGGTCGATATGGATGCAGTTCGGTGGCCGTTATGGGAAACCGACTGTACGGGCCTTGATAAAATTATTGAAAATATTAATAATTTATGTAAAATCATAATAAATGGTCTGGAAAGAATTTGGATGAAAAAATCCATATTTGAAAAGATGAAAATATATTTTTATCTAAAAGAACTAGTTATTAACTAGATTTGAAATCCAATAATTTTTAAATAAATAAATTGGATTTATAAAGGGTTTTAATAAAACCAAAAATTTCCAATATATAAATTGGAATGGATTTGAATAGAAATCATCTTTGGTAGATTTCGATATTGGATTCCGTGACTATGCAGACATTGTGGAGGAATTTGAAAGATAGATATATATCGTTATTCCCCATACGATATGTGTTGGTTTCAGAATTTGATAATGAATATAAGTCGATATAATTTCTGTTTACAGTCTTATGTTTAATATCAAATTGGATTTTGGGTTTGTCGTGAATGATGTCTTAAATAACACTGTTCTTAAACCTCATGTGAAAAGAATAAGTCTTTTAATTAAGATTATTAGAGTTTCCAGTTATATTTAGTAATTGGAATAAAATGGAATGTGAATTGGGTTTATTGTGAATTGTGTTTTTAACGTCATTTGTTCTTTAACCCGATTAACAGTGAAATATGATTTGGAATATATAAATATTTTATTAAGATTTATTGGAAATTTGACTGTTACTATATACGGAATTTAAAAGGCATTGTCGTTATTCCATTTATATTATTAGTCGGATACGAAAATTGATATTGATTATATATTGAACTATTTCCCGTGAAAGTTCCATTTTTATGGAAGAGGATTTGGGTTTATCGTGAACTGTGTTTTAAATGACATTAGTTCTTTAACCGAGTTAAAGACAGGATTACATGTCTAACATTGTATTTCGAACTGTATTGTTGATCTCTGCTGAATATATATCTGTTTGGTGGCGGAGAATTTATTTTCTTGCTTAACACCCTTCTCTGAGACGTACGAGCTTAGAGGTTATATATTGGCAGAAATCGGTGGTACGGTGTAGATTATCGATGTGGCATGTTTGGGTGATTGTTGGAAGATTAAAACTAAGAGGAGTTTTAATGAATCTTTAATTAGATTGAAATGTGAATGTGATAATTTAAATTATCAAGTTTGGGAAATGATCGAGAATGGAGTACTACCAGTTTTGCTCCAAGCGATAGTTAAATCTTTAGATTTGAATGGGAAATGGTAATTTATTTTAAAGATAACACCATGGTGTTAGACCTGGAGCACTACCAGTTTTGCTCCACGGGATGAATAGGTTGGGATTGGGAAATAAAATAAATGATTACTTCGGTAAGGTTCACTAATCCCGACTAGTTTGGAAAACCTTAATTTGGTTTAAATTGTGAAAAGAATATTCTGGATTGAAATGAGGCATATGTTGTGTTTTTATAGCACTTGTTTATACGATACGCGAGTTATTCGGAAAGACCGGGTTTATCCCATTTTGAATAATTGATACGACGACTAAATGTCGACGATGGTTGAAGACCAGATATCTTCACATCGTTAGGATGATTACTGATGTCTTGATTGGGATGTACACCCGAGACAAGGTAATAAGTGGTGATCGTCCATACGTACTTGGAGATCAATGTTATATGCGAGGATCTCTCTTCTGTATTGGACATATGGGACGAGGAATAAGGTGCCTACGGTTTCGTTCAGTCCCAGAACGGACTTGCACATGGATGGTACGTTTGACATTGTATTCCTTTTTACTGTATTCGTTGATCTTTGCTAAATATATATTTGTTTGGTGGTGGAGATTTTATTCTCTTACTTAACACCCTTCTCTGAGACGTATGAGCTTAGAGGTTATATATTGGTGGAAATCAGTGGTAAAGCATGGGGTGACATTGTGGCATGCTAAGTGGCATGTGATCAAGGCTTTTGTTGAAAAGCAGGGCTTGTGGTTGATGATCAAAGCACGGCTTTAAATAGCATAGCTTTGTGTATAGCGTTAATTCGCGAGCTTCACACCTCGGTATAAAGCATAAATGGGAGAGGACTATAGGGAGAACATGCGTTTCTTTCTAGCTAGGAGTGGTGTCAAGGTATGGAGCCTAGACTTTTTTACTTATGTGGATGTTGGAAAGCGAGGTACCTCGGATTTGAGTCCCTAGTGGCTATTGTGATGGTCGACATACTGACCAGATTTACGCCCCATAGGGTTGGGAAACGTATTGTTCAGGAATTACTAATCCTCAAACGTAAAGGAGGACCGACCCTGAAGATCCAAGGTGCAGTTGCGGCTGAGCCTGAGGCTCGGGCTAAAGAGTCTCGAATTCAGTAAGGACGATCCCTTGCCTTGGTTCGTGATAGAAATCCAATTTCCAATACGAAACCGTGCGGTTTTTATTGTAGAACTAGTATGGCGACATGATATATGGTACCCATGTTGTCTATGATTAATACATTTATATTTGAAGTTGTTTTTAACACTATGCAGTTATAATAGTATCAAATGATTTGTTTTAAAACGTACCAAGCATGTTTAGCTATTATAAGGGAAAACTCTATCCTCCGTCTTGCGTTGCATTGTGTGATGTGACCTGGGTCTTATAATAGCTTCATTTTTCGAAAAGCATTGCGTTGTTTATAAACTGTTTATGCATTGGTATTCTTAGGAGAAAACCCGTTCCGTATTATACGGCGTGGTCCCTTGAATTACTTTAATTTTAAAGTAAAGTTTTAAATAACTGTTTTAGTTCTCACACCAGTCCCATGACTGACTCGGAGTTTATTGTTTCTACCTAAACTCTAGGTGCCCTTATTTTCCATACGGGCAGCTTGTAGTTTTCGTATTTGCAGATATTATTTTCACAGGATCCTGGATTTACAGCTGAAGCTATATTCAGAAAGCTTTGTATCTGTGTATTTCTTTCAGTTGTGTTATGTATTATTTTTCCGCTGCTTTGTATTTAAATCTCTGATATTTTTCTGTTGTATATTATTCATTTATACTCTGATATCTTGTACTCTGATGTAAATTGTTGTAGTAGCAATGAAACGTTCTATTATTTGTGTTCTAATTGTCGTGTTCTCAACTCAATCCGGGATTTCCCGTAAGGGCGAGTTTGGGTCGTTTTACCGTGGTATCGGAGCTTTGGTTTACAGAGCTCGAGAGCAAGGCACATTAGAACTAAACGAAAGAATTCATCAGAGATTGGATTAGTAATATCCAATAAGAATGATTCGTTAGAGATGGGATCTGTAGTATCCTAGAATGAGTTTCAAAACGTGTTATTTTTAAAATAAAAGTGAAAACAAAACTTGTTTTGAAATTTTAAGCCCTATTATACGTATTTGAGTATTTTATTTTATATTGAATTTGGACAATCGAGTATATAAAGATTTTGTGTATACGCGTCATGAACATATATTCGAAGTCTCAAATATACTGGATAGATATAGAATCACACTCTAGTCGTCTGGAGATGATTCTGATGATCGCCATGGGATCATCAGCATTTATGTTCGAGTTTCGAAAGTGGGATATCTATATATTTCCAATTGACTGGTGTGAGAACCAAAACTTAGATAGGGTTTATTGTTGTGATTTGGCATTAAAAATATGATTTTTGAGAATATATTAAAGTTATATGTTTGTAAAGGTAATCAACAAATTGATTGCTGGTTATGTTGTTTGATTATTCGTTTAACTAATAAAATATTGGATTGAGAAAACCAATAAGAGAATGAAACGTAAATTTAGCCAAATTGAATCAAATATTGAACTGAATTGAAAATTGATTGGAATTGCATATAAGTACATGTATATACAATGAACAGGTCAGAGCATGGAAGATAAGAAGAGGAATAAAATTGTATGCGCGACAAATAGGTACATGTTTACTATTTTCCTTGGTTTTGATGATTTTATGAGCCGATTGGCTTTTTCTTTTTCTTTTGGATTGATGAGGGCCCTGTGAGGTGAGTTGCGGTTTAAAAGGTCTCTACGTACAAAGGAGGTTGTGGAGAAATTTTTCGAAAATTTAGGGTGTTAGCCAAATTTTTAAGAAACTAGAAAAATTCTTAGAAACTGAAAAATTGAAGAATGAAATTTGAGTTGATTAGTTAAACAACTTTCAGCTCCGTTCCTTTTCGAGGACGAAAAGATTTTAAGTGGGGGAGATTGTAATAACCCGGAATTTCAGAACCAATTTAAATTTTTTATTTTAGCTATTTTAATGGACTTTGAATATTTAAAATGATTTATTTTAAATAATAAGGACTAAAAATTTATTTAAATCGAAGTTAGAACGTATAAATTTATTTTAATTATAAAACGAGCTTGAAATAGCGTGGTAGTTTGAAAATTCGATTTTAAATTTCAATTAAGTATATTCATGTGTTGAATAAAATGTTTGAACAATAAAAAAATTATTTTTATTGAATGTATGAACTATATAAAATAGTCAAGTGTTGTAATAAATATTTTTTCGTTAAAAATAAAAATTTTAACGTATATATGAACGGCATGAAATTCTCCTGAAATGAAAATAAATATTCATTAACAAATCGGACGATTTGTTTATGTATGCCCATTTAACTGACATGGATTGGGACGATAAATTTTACACATCGCCCAACTGCACAAATAATATTCAGTATTTGTTGGTTGAAACCCCACACGGATATTGGGATGATATTTGGCGTTCACTAATCCCATTTGTTTAGTTGTATGTCAATCGATTGGTTGACAGACTGTTGTGAGCGCTAATTATTTATACTTGATGCTTATGCAGTTATGTAATGCACTCTGGATGATGGTTAATTGTTTATTGTGGTTGCTGTATACATGTGATGTATGAAATCCATATAAATAAAATATATGGTAATTGATTGGGTCTCATTCCAATTTGGAAATAACGAATATTTTAAAATAATAAATATAATTAAATAATATTCAGTAAGGGATTAAAATGTGATTTTGATGTCCGATTTGGGATGGACACGGAAATATTGAAATGTGTGAAGCCGTGTTGATTAGATATGCGCCATTTTAACACGAACGATTTTTATATCAATTTTATTCATTTTTATAATGAATATCGAAAAGTAAATTATTTCAAAATCTGATATTTTGAAAATATTATCATTTAAATATTACAATGATAAAGATTATTCAATTTTGATTTAAAATTGAAATGGAAGTGGGAATCGTTTTTAAAATGACTTTATAAAATACATTTTGAACGAGAAATATATTATATATATATATTAATGGCTTGAATAGAACGTGCCGCGCTGCGACCGTTTGCGAATTTCGACCATTGACTTCAAATGGACATTACGGGAGATCCGACCGTCAGATTCTCCTAAAACCAGAACTATTGGGTTCGTATCTAAAAGAGCTTTCCAACGAATATAAGAAATTTGAAATCTAACGGTTGGATTTGGAGATTATTCCAAATCAGTTTTGGAAAAGGTCGCTATGGATGCAGTTCAGTGTCCGTTATTGGAAACCGATTGTACGGGTCTTGATAAAATTATCAAAAATATTAATAATTTGTGTAAAATCATAATAAATGATTTGGAAAGAATTTGGATGAAAAATTCATATTTGAAAAGATAAAAATATATTTTTATCTAAAAGAACTAGTTAATAACTACATTTGAAATCCAATAATTTTTAAATGAATAAATTGGATTTATAACGGGTTTTAATAAAACCAGAAATTTCCAATATATAAATTGGAATGGATTTGAATAGAAATCATCTTTGGGAGATTTTGATATTGGATTCCGTGGCGATGCGCATATTGTGGAGGAATTTGGAAGATAGATATATATCGTTATTCCCCATACGATATGTGTTGGTTTCAGAATTTGATATTGAATATAAGCTGATATAATTTCGGTTTAGAGTCTTGTGTTTAATATCAAATTGGATTTTGGGTTTGTCATGAATGGTGTCTTAAATAACACTGTTCTTAAACCCCATGTGAAAAGAATAAGTCTTTTAATTAAGATTATTAGAGTTTCCAGTTATATTTAGTAATTGGAATAAAATGGAATGTGAATTAGGTTTATTGTGAACTATGTTTTTAACAACATTCTTTCTTTAACCTGATTAATAGTGAAATATGATTTGGAATATATAAATCTTTTATTAGGATTTAGTGGAAATTTTCCAAAGTAAAGTTTTCCAATTTAATAAAATAAATTGGAATGGAATGGAAATCGATTTGGTAATAATCGAAGTGAGCTTCTGTGGAGTAAGACTGTTACTATATATGGAATTTAAAAGGCTTTGCCGTTATTCCATTTATATCATTAGTCGAATACGAAAATTGATATCGATTATATATTGATCTGTTTCCCGTGAAAGTTCCATTTTTATGGAAGAGGATTTGGGTTTATCGTGAACTGTGTTTTAAATGACATTAGTTCTTTAACCGAGTTAAAGACAGGACTACATATCTAACATTGCATTTCGAACTGTATTGTTGGTCTCTGCTGAATGTATATCTGTTTGGTGGCGGAGAATTTATTTTCTTGCTTAATACCCTTCTCTGAGACGTACAAGCTTAGAGGTTAAATATTGGCAGAAATCGGTGGTACGGTGTAGATTGTCGATGTGGCATGTTGGATTTCCAAAGTTAAATAACCATTAAATAATGATTGTTGGAAGATTAAATCTAAGAGGAGTCTTAATGAATCTTTAATTAGATTGAAATGTGAATGTGATAATTTAAATTATCAATTTTGGGAAATGATCGAGAATGGAGTACTACCAGTTTTGCTCCAAGCGATAGTTAAATCTTTAGATTTGAACGGGAAATGGTAATTTATTTTACCGATAACACCGTGGTGTTAGATATGGAGCACTACCAGTTTTGCTTCATGGGATGAGTAGGTTGGGATTGGGAAATAAAATAAATGGTTACTTCGGTAAGGTTCGCTAATCCCGACTAGTTTGGAAAACCTTAATTTGGTTTAAATTGCGAAAAGAATATTTGAATAAAAGAATATTCTGGATTGGAATGAGGCGTATGTTATGTTTTTATAGCACTTGTTTATACGATATGCGAGTTATTTGGAAAGACCAGGTTTATTCCATTTTGAATAATTGATATGACGACTAAATGCCAATGGTGAAGACGGTGGTTGAAGACCGGAGATCTTCACATCATTTGTATGATTACTGATGTCTTGATTGGGCTGTACACCCGAGACAAGGTAATAAGTGGTGATCGTCCAGACATACCTGGAGATCGACGTGATATGCGAGGACTTCTCTCTCCTGTATTGGACATATGGGACGAGGAATAAGGTGCCTCCGGTTTCGTTCAGTACCAGAGCGGACTTGCAAATGAATGGTGTGTATGACATTGTATTCCTTTATACTATATTCGTTGATCTTTGCTAAATATATATCTGTTTGGTGGCGGAGAATTTATTCTCTTGCTTAACACCCTTCTATGAGAGGTATGACCTTAAAGGTTATATATTGGTGGAAATCAGTGGTACAGTATGGCGTGACAGTGTGGCATGCTGAGTGGCATGTGATCAAGACTTTTGTTAAAAAGCAGGGCCTTGTGGTTAATGATCAAAGAACGGCTTTAAATAGCATAGCTTTGTGTATAGCGTTAATTCGCGAGCTTCACACCACGGTATGAACCCGAAACGGGAGAGGATTGCAGGGAGAACATGCGTTTCTTTCTAGATAGGAGTGGTGTCATGTTATGGAGCCCAGACATTTTTACTTATGTGGATGTTGGAAAGCGAGGTACCTCGGATTTGAGTCCCTAGTGGCTCTATTGATGGTTGACATACTGACCAGATTTACGTCCCATAGGGAGGGGAAACGTATTGTTCAGAAATTACTAATCCTCAAACGTAAGGGAGGACCGGCCCTGAAGATCCAAGGTGCAGTATGGCTGAGCATGAGCTCGGGCTAGAGAGTCTCGAATTCGGTAAGGACGATCCCTTGCCTTGGCTCATGATTGAAATCCAATTTCTAATACGACATCAGGTAGTTTTAATTATAGAACTAGTATGGCGACATGATATATGGTATCCACGTTGTCTATGATTGATACATATATATTTGAATTTTTTTTAACACTATGCACTTATAATAGTATCAAATGATTTGTATTAAAACGTACCAAGCATGTTTGGCTTTTATAAGTGAAAACTCTATCCTTTGGCTTGCGTTGCATTATGTGATGGGACCTGAGTCTTGTAATATCTTCATTTTTTGAAAAGCATTGCGTTGTTTATAAACTGTTTATGCACTGGTATTCTTGGGAGAAAACCCATTTTGTGTTATACAGCGTGGTCCCGTGAATTACTTTATTTTTAAAGTAAAGTTTTAAATAACTGTTTTAGTTCTCACACCAGTCCCATGACTGACTCGGAGTTTATTGTTTCTACCTAAACTCTGGGTGCCCTTATTTTCCACATGGGCAGATTGTAGTTTTGGTATTTGCAGATATTATTTTCACAGGATCCTGGATTTACTGTTGAAGCAATATTCAAAACGCTTTGTATCCGTGTATTTCTTTCAGTTGTGTTATGTATTATTTTTCCATTTCTTTGTATTTAAATATCTGATAGTTTTCTGTTGTATATTATTCATTTATACTCTGATATCTTGTACTCTTATGTAAATTATTGTACTAGCAATGAAATGTTCTATTATTTGTGTTATGATTGTTGTGTTTTCAACTCAATCCGGGCTTTCCTGTAAGGGCGAGTTTGGGTCGTTTCATTCTTTTTCTTTTTTGATTGATGAGGGCCCCGTGAGGCAAGTTGCGGTTTTACCGATCAGCCCGTACGAAGGAGGTTACGGTGAAATTTTTCGAAAATTTAGGGTGTTAGCCAAATTTTTGAGAAATTAGAAAATTCTTAGAAACTGAAAAGTTGAAGAATGAAAGCCAGAATGAAAGTTGAGTTGGTTAGTTAAACAACTTTTAGCTCCGTTCCTTTTCGAGGGAGAAAAGATTTTAAGTGGGGGAGATTGTAACAACCCGGTATTTCTGAACTAATTTAAATTTTTTATTTTAGCTATTTTAATGGGTTTTGAATATTTAAAATGATTTATTTTAAATAATAACGACAATTTTTTTATTTTAAACGAAGTTAGAACGTATAAATTTATTTTAATTATAAAACGAGCTTGAAATGGCGTGGTAGTTTGAAAATTCGATTTTAAATTTCAAATTAATGTACATAATTCAAAATAAATCGGATTTAAGTAAAACCAGAAAAATCTGTTTAACAATATCTTTCTAATGGATGTGAAAAAATGAGATTTCATAATATAAATTGAAAGTTATGTCCAGTTTAAAATTTAGAATAATCGCTATGGAATTATATATATTTTAAATATAATATATAGCCCTTAAAAATAGCCATTTTGCAAATGACCTCCATTCTGGACGAAACCATTTTTGTTGGATCCGGAATATCAAATTATTGTTAGGTTTCAAATTTCTTGATTTTTAGAATTAATATGTGAGCGCAGTGAATTTAAACGCGTTTGGTAGATTCAGTTTGAAATAAATCGACTGAAAAAGGGCCACTTTTCAAACGGTCTCCAAAATCGACGAAATTAGTTTTGTTAGGACCGTATCGTCAAAATATAGCTAGATTAATTTTTCTGTAATTTTTGGAGTAAGTATGTGGCCCCGGTAAATTAAAATGTACGTTTGAATTCAATAAATATTTATTTATATTTTAGTTTAAAGAAAAATTGATCGAAACAGCTGAATTGGCTTACGAAACCTATCCCATTGTGTTCGGAATGGGGGTATATAGCTAGGGCGATAGTCGTTGGGTGTCATTTGGAGTTCGGACGCTAAAATTACATAAGGAAACGACATTGAATTAATTAATAATTAAATAATTTATATAAAAGCCCTAGAAAACCCTAGCTTCCTTTATTATTTTTGAGCCACCACTATCTCGTTCGAACGGTCAGTTTGCTTCGATTTTCTTCCACATTTTCCTCTCAATCCATGAATCGATTTCAGAAACACACTGAGCGAAAATCCTTGAGCTACGTGAGCTCTTCAAATTGATAACAAAATGATCGATTTTCCTTTCGAGAATCGAGAGAATTCTCCTGGGGAAGTGACGATCTTCGAATGAAAATTGGCGCATCAGGGGGGTGTCGCAACCGGCGCCGTCGCCAACGAGCGTGGAGGTGGCGTAGGCGGAGTTGGGGGTCAACTTTGATCGGAGGACGGTGCAATTTGGAGGCATGCAGTTGGAGGTTTCGCAGTTAGATGATGGGTTATTTAACGACTGAAGAGGGATCGGGAAGGAGATGATTAGTAAAGACGGTTAGGATAATTTAATTAATTAATTATTTAAATTAGTTATTAAAGTAATTAAATTTTAAACTGTTATATCTTTTGCACACAAACATGGTATTCAACAAATCCGGGTGCATTGGGATCGTGTCGAAGAGCACTACAACATGGGACGACCCAGAACGAAAATGGAACAAGACAGAATTTAAGGCAAATCCAAATACAAACGATACCAAATCGCCAAATAAAGACTGACGGAGTGGAAACCAATGTGAGAACTCCTTCTCACTCAAAATTATTTTATCATGTTATTTTATTCATGGATAAAAATATATAGAGTTGCCAGTGTAGATTTTTATTAGTTTTAATCATTATAAATTATATACGGTGCCTGTTAGCTCACCTCCCTTGTCCATCGACCATGGACGATTTAATTGACTGTATTGTGTGTTGATTGTGTTGTTGAAGTGCTTAACGTATTAAAAATAATGTTCATAAATTTATGATTGTTGAAATTAAATTATAAATTTAAATTATAAATATCATTTATAATTTAAACAGTGAAAATTGGATAATTAGAAAAATAATTCAAACTGGATTAGAATTGGTTAAATTTGTTAACCAATAATTTATTTAAATAAACTTTTGTTGTTTGAAAACCCCACACGGGTCTGGGGATGATAATTTGTTCACATCTTCCATGAATTTAATTATATGTCAATTGATTGATCGATAGACTGTGATAAGCGTTATTTATTTATTTAATGCTTATACAGTAGTAAATTGCACTCTAGATGTGAATTGACTGTTTAATAGCTGTTATCACTATTTTTTAATACATGCGATGTATGAAATCCATATAACTGAAATTATATGGTTATTGTTTGAGTCGCATTCCGATTCAGAAATAACGAATATTTTTAAAATAAAGATTATTTTAAAATAACGAATATTTTTAAAATAAAGAATATTTTAAAATAACGAATATTTTAAAATAATATTCAATGAAGAATCAAAATATGGTTTTAATGTCCGATTTTGGATGGACACAAAAATATTGAAATATTCATAACTGTGATGAATATAAAGCCGAGTTGAGTAGTTAAACGTCATTTTAACTCGAAAGGGTTTATCGATCGATTTTATTCATTTTATAATGAACATAAAAAAGAATAGATTTCAAAATCTGATAGTTTGAAAACATTATCATTTTAATATTAAAATGAAGTAGAATATTGTAACAACCCGGAAAATCAGAACCAATTTAAATTTTTTATTTTGGCTATTTCAATGAATTTTGAATAGTTAAAATAAATTATTTTAAATATTAACGATTAAAAATTTATTTAAATCGAAGTTAGAACGAATATATTCATTTTAATTTTAAAAGGAATTAGAAATGGCACGGTAGTTTGAAAAGTCAAATCTGAACTTTGACCGAATGTACATGATTCAAAATTTAATGGATTTTAGTGAAACCAAAAATATCTAAATCTGTTTAAAAATATCTTTCCAACGAATCCAAAAAATCAAAATTTCATAGCGGGAATAAAAAGTTATGGCCAGTTGAATATTCAGAACTGTCGCTATGGAATATAGTATAATTTATAGCCCGTATAAATGGCCATTATACAAACGACCTCCGTTTTCGACGAAACCACTTTTGTCGGATCCAGAATGTCAATTTATTGCTAAGTTTAATTTTCCAGAATGTTTGGAATAAAACTGTGAGCGTAGTAAATTAAACTCTGATTTGATAATTTCTATTGAATTTGATCGACCGTTAAAAAGGCCATTTTTCAAACGGTCTCCAAATTCGACGAAATTAATTTTTTTAGAACCGTATCGTCAAAACATAGCTAGATTTATTTTTTAGGAATTTTCGGAGTCCGTATGTGGCCCCGTAAAATTTAAATATACGATTGAATTAATTAAATAAAGGATCTAAATTTTAAATTAAAGAAATAAGGCCAAAAACAATCGTTTGAGCTGATGAGACCTAGCCCAATGGTTCCGGAACAGGGGCAATTAGGTAGGAACAACTTTTGTTGGGCTGGATTTGGAGTCCGTATGGATTAACGGGTTATTTTCTTAATTAGATAATTAATTAATATAGATTATACTGTATAAATACTGTGTATATACTAAACCCTAATCAAAAAATACGGCCTCCACCTTCTTCGTTTTCAATGGCCAGCGTTCCTCCTTACTTCCCTCTCTAATAACTCACAAATCGTTCAACGAAATCCACCGACTCTTCGGGGAATTCGGTAGTACTCTTTCTCCTCTATCCATCCATACCCGATTTGCCCTCTGCCATCAAGTATCCGTGAAGCTTCGGCACCCCAAACCCGACCCGATCGAACCGTCGTCGCCTCCTCTAGTGCTGATCGCACCTGACAGCGTGGGGCCCTCTGCGCGCGCCACCCCTAACCCCTCCACGTCGCGCAACCCTATCCTCCTCCCGTGCCTTGTATCGCTTGCAGAATAGTACCATATTTTGGAACCAATTAGAAAGCTAACGGCCTGAGTTTCTGAGTGAAGAAGAAGGTGGTTTTGAAATTATATTATTTATTTAATTTATTTTTAAAATGTTATTAATACAAATTAAATCATAACTCACTCATATGAACTCAGAACTGAACGATTTTCGAAGTGTTGCGATCATGAGCTCGAGATCTGCGTTTCTAGACTGAAAAGAACCAATTCTGAGCTGATCAAATTTTGGCCAAATTTTCAGATCTGAACCATTCAGATTTAAATGATGGTGGGAATTCTATTTTATTTTAATTTTTTAAATAATTAGAATTAATCATGATTGTGTTATCATCGATCCGCTGTAAATTACTACATGCTATGCTACGTGATTTGATATGTATTTAATATGTTATGTAGATCTGTTATTTTGGTGTTACTGTGTTATAACTAAATTTGCAATAAAAATGAATTAAACATTTTTGTTGTTTTTGTTGAATCAAAATATTCAACAAAAAAAATGAAGTATCACCTTTATTATATTTTGTTGGAATTAAACTTGCAATAAAAATGAATCAAACATTTTTGTTATTTTGTTGAATCAAAAAATTCAACAAAAATGAAGTATCACCTTTATGATATTTTGTTGGAATTAAATTTGCTGTAAAAATGAGTCAAACATTTTTGTTATTTTGTTGAATCAAAATATTCAACAAAAATGAAGTATCACCTTTATGATATTTTGTTGGAATTAAATTTGCAGTAAAAATGAGTCAAACATTTTTGTTATTTTGTTGAATCAAAATGTTCAACAAAAATGGAGTATCACCTTTATTATATTTGGTTGAAATTATTTTTATCATACATTTTGTCACTTTGATTGAACTAGAATTTTCAATCAAAATGAAATATTCCCTTTTATACATTTTTGTTGAATCAAATTTTTCAACAAAAATGAATCATACATTTTGTTATTGGATTGAATTAGGAATTTCAATCAAAATAAAAAATATCACTTTTGTTATTTGATTAAATTAGAATTTTCAATCAAAATGAAATATCACTTTTGTTATTTGATTGAATTAGAATTTTCAATCAAAATGAAATATCACTTTTGTTACTTGATTGAATTAGAATTTTCAATCAAAATGAAATATCACCTTTGTTAATTGATTGAATTAGAATTTTCAATCAAAATGAAATATCACCTTTGTTAATTGATTGAATTAGAATTTTCAATCAAAATTAAATATCACCTTTGTTAATTGATTGAATTAGAATTTTCAATCAAAATGAAATGTCACCTTTCTTAATTGATTGAGTTAGAAGTTTCAATCAAAATGAACTATCAAATTTCGTCATTTTGTTGAATTAAAATTTTTCAACAAAAATGAAATATAAATTTCTATCATTTTATGGAATTATTATAAAATAGAAATGTTCATGTTTTTAAACAAATAAAACATTACATTAAAAAGTTCACATTTTTAATGTAATGTTAGAATATGGAAAATGTACATGTTTTGAATAAAAACATGATTTCATTAAAAAATTACGTTTTTAATGACAAGAATAGAAAATGTTCATGTTTTGAATAAAAACATGATTTCATTAAAAATTCCATATTTTAGTGTCAAGAATGAAAGTAGTGAAAAGATTCATGTTTTAAAATCAAAACATTATTACATTAAAAATATACATTTTAATGTAATGTTAGAAATTAGTGAAAAGATACATGTTTTAAACTGAAAACATGTTTTACATTAAAACTCACTTTTTGTGTAATAATAGAAATATAGAAAAATATTCATGTTCTAAAATCAAAACATGATTACATAAAAATTTCACTTTTAACGTAATATTAGAAAATTGGACAATGTTCATGTTTTTAAAGTAAAACATGTTTTACATTAAAAAATTCACTTTTTAATGTAATAATAGAAATGTAGAAAAAGAAACATGTTTTAAAATGAAAACATGTTTTACATTAAAAATTCACTTTTTAATGTAATAATAGTAGTTGGACAAAACATGCATGTTTTCAGAATAAAATCTGATTACATTAAAAACACTGTTTTTAATGAAATGGATAAATTACAATTATATTTACATTGCATATATTAGTATTTATATGCATTGTTTAAATCACATTTATATTTACATCGCATATATTAGGATTTATATGCATTGTTTAAATCACATTTATATTTACATTGCATATATTAGGATTTATATGCATTGTTTAAATCACATTTATATTTACATTGCATATATTAGAATTTATATGCATTGTTTAAATCACATTTATATTTACATTTTCATATATTAGAACTTATATGCATTGTTAAAACTACATTTTTATTTGCAGTGCATATATCAGAATTTATATGCGTAGTTAAAACAACATTTATATTTACATTGCATATATTAGGATTTATATGCAAAGTTAACTTGTCGTTGGATCAATTTTCATGTAAATGAAATATATTTTGTTTGACAGTACATAGATATGATATGCCAATAAAAACATTCTTTTATTTGGCATGTTAAATACGTTAGAGAAATCATCGAATGGTCTATATTTATATATAATTATACATACATAAATATAAATTAAAA
Source organism: Allium sativum (assembly GCA_030737875.1). Classification (NCBI taxonomy): domain Eukaryota; kingdom Viridiplantae; phylum Streptophyta; class Magnoliopsida; order Asparagales; family Amaryllidaceae; genus Allium; species Allium sativum. The sequence goes on along the minus strand of CM060916.1, from coordinate 887,605,513 downwards.
TTAAACGAATCGCGCACGGTAGTTCGCGTTTCGAAATAATAACTTTAAACGATTATACCGGAAGATCCAACCGTCGGATTTTCCCAAAACTGGAACCATTAGGACCGCTTTGGGAAGATCTTTCCAATGATATAAACTTTGTTAAAATCCAACTGTTATATTTCGAGATAAGTGTAAATCAAATTTTGATAAAAATAGCGCCAGGGCCGCCTATTGACCCGAAGCATCGTTAAATTAATTTAGCTAATTTAAATATATAAAAATAGCGATAAATCGTTATTAAATACTATTAACGATATGAAATGATTTTAAACTATATATATGCGAGAATCATTTGAAAAGACTGAGTTCAATCTCATTTCAAATGATTATACGACGATCTAAATCGAAGATCTTAAAGACGGCTATTGAAGACCGGCGATCTTCACATCGAAAGGATAACTACTGATGCCCGCCATTGGTTAGCTCCCAGTAAATGGTTAAAGTGGTAGTTATCCGTACGTACTTGTCGATTGTCCGGATATGCGAGCACCTCTCTTTCGTATTGGACATACGGGACGAAGAATAAGGTGACTTCGGTTTTTTTCAGCACCAGAACGGACTTGTAAATAGATGTGTGTCCGACATTGGATTTCGTTCCATGTAAATGGATTTCTATTTAATATATATCTGTTGGTGGCAGAGAATTTGTTCTCTTTCTTAACACCCTTCTCTGAGACGCATGAGCTCAGAGGTTATATATTGGTAGTTATCTGTAATGACCCGCATCGTCAGCGGTATAATAATTTATTTATTTAATTATTTAAAAGGTGAATTAAAGGATTTAAAGGTCGTTGAATTAAATAATGGTGAATATTTAATTAAATTAGTAAATTAAATAATATATTTAATTCTGAAGTAATCAGAATTGGCTGAAATGACGATATAGTGTGAACTGGATCATCTGTGACATTTAATTCAGTTTAGAATTTGATTTGAATAACGAATATATTATATAAACGACAGTTTGAACGTATAATTATACTATAATTAAAATCGAGCTCGAAATGGCGCTGCAGTTCGTAAATTGGCGATTCGAACTTCAACTGAATGTACAGGATTCGTTTTAAGCCGGATTTCTATGAAACAAGAAACGTGTGGAGCTGGTGGAGTATATCTTTCTAGTGGAAGAGAAAAATCGGGATTTCGTCGGGTAGATTTTGGTTTATGTCCAAATCAAATTTCATAAAAGTCGCTGTGGAATTCCTTTATAATTTATAAAGGAATTAATTATATTTTAAAAAGGAATTTCAATATAAATCGAAGATCAATTATATCGGGATTTGAAATATCAAGATGGAAATTTCATATAGGAATATTCTAGAGCTGTATGGTATTTTTACTGTGAATATAGACGATAATATTTATTTTTAAACATTTAAAATTAATTATATTTAAATATATTTAAATGGGTCATTCAGAGCTGTAAAAATAAGCCACTTTTGCAAACGAAGTCGGAATTCGACGAAACTAATTTTGTTGGATCCGCAATGTCAAATAGTTGTTAAATTTCCAGTTTCGTGATTTTTAGAGTCACTGTGTGGCCGTACGGATTTTTAGAGTGAAAAACAGTCAGTATTTTGACGGTTAAAATACGTTGTGTTAGCATACGAAGTCGAAATTCGACGAAACCAGTTTCGTTGGGTCCGCAATGACGAACTCTACCTACATGTCCAGTTTGGTGATTTTTGGAGATCGCATGTGGTCGCTGGGATTTTTATAAGACAGATACAAGGAGAAAATCATGAAAATAAAATATAAAAAACAAATTAAAAATATCCTAACATTTTCTTGGTCAAATTGATGGCCACGCAACCTTTCTCCTCAGCCACAAACCTTAACAACTCAAGCTATAAACAACAGAGAACGATTTCCAATTTTCCTCAACACATAACATAGAAATGGAAATACAAATGAAATCCAAAACAAATCAGATAAATCGAATAAAAATCTGAAACAATCATCTGTGAGATGCTCATCAGTTCCTCTTCAGTCTGGTATACTGTGTGAGGTGTTCGACGCAAATATTTTCGCGCTGTGGAATTGCAGCGAACGATGGTTCTTCCTAGGGTTTGGGTTTACTCGATTTTGGGGTATCGATTCACGAGTTCGAGTGCGTACGTATGTTTGTGGTGTTGAGGTGCTTTGATTTTTGGTGATTTTGGGGTCGTCGGTGGTGCTTTTGGTTGGTCCTGCTGATGAGGTCGCGACGGAAATAGTGAACGCGAGCAACGTTTAGGGGATGGGACCGTAGAGGAGCAAAAGAGGAGATGAATGGAATCTTCGGTTTGAAGTATCATGAATCAGAAGTGGGGGTATGGGAGTAGGAAGAGCTCTCGATGTCTGTTGATATGTGTGAGGAGCCGCAAGTTGAGGTATCGGGGAAGAAAAGATTTGCGGTGTGGGCTTTTGACGGGTGTAGTTGGGCCTGATGTGTTAAAGGGGTGAGGCCCGGTTATTAAATAATTAAGTTTTATTTTTATTTAAATAGTGTATGAACTTCGTAACACTGTATCTTCTACGTTCGATATCAGATTGACGAACCGTAAGTTGCAGTTGGATCGTATGGACGGTGGCTATGCACTGGAACTGACTGGGAGTGGATTCGAGCTTGTTTGAATTTATGGCGAAATAAGTTGTCCGTCGAAATCAAATAACGCAAACCGTTATTTAACGGTTAACGCGCCAAAGTGAGTAAATCTCACTAACTCTGAACAGTTTATAATTTCATGTTGTATTTTTAGAACTGTTAAAATTGTCTGATTGACTGTGTGTTGACTATTTGATTGAACTGCTAGTCAGTTAGTGGAAATTATATATATATATATATATATATAAACCGTTAAACCCCATGTCTTGATTCTGTTAACAGAATATTTCATGTTGAACTGAAAGTGATGTTGATTATATTGTGTAACATCTGTGGATGCAGGGAGACGGGTTGGAGGAATCCAACTGGATTCCTCAATATTTATTTTACTGTGATATATATATATTGTGATGTATAATGTGATATATAATCTGACATTGATTATGTGTGTTTGAACGATATTTATCGTTGTTATATGGTGTGTTAAATACCATAAGAAATACCAGAATGTGGAAAAGGGATTTTCAAAGTATATTTTGAAAATAATTTATTTATATAAAATCAATGGATTTTATATTATAAAAGAAAAAGGATTTTGAATAAAAGAAATATATTTGTAAATCAAATATAAGGGAATTATATTTGTAAATCAAATATAAGGGAAAGAATTTGTTAAACAGATATAGAGGGAAATATTTGTAAAACAAATATAAAAGGAAATATTTGTCAAACAAATAAGAAGAGAAATATTTGTAAACCATTTACAAATAAAAATAGAATTATAAAGGAAATATTTGTAGAACATTTACCAATAGATTAAAAGGGATTATTTATTTATTTAGGGAATAAATAGAATTAGAATAAAGGAATATTTATTTGAGAAAATAAATAGAATAAAGGAAATATTTATTTAGAAAATAAATACGATATTATTAAAGGAGTTAGAATTAATCAGTTAGAGTTAACCAGTTAGAGGTAATCAAATAGAGTTAATCGATTAGAGTTAAAAACGAACTAGAGTTAATCGTATAGAGTGAAATAGAGTTAAGCAAAATTAGAAACTAACTAGAGATTAGTAAATTGAATGGTTTTCAAAGTGTCTATCTGATGTTGGTTTCGGCCTTCGGGATTAATACGTAGGGAATTTTTCTCATACTAGTTTACAGTCAGGGACTGATAGTTGTGGAATGATAGTGATATGTAAATAAATAATGGAAATGTTTTCCAGCGTTAATAACATATATTTTCTTAACATAGAAAATAAGGAAATATACATATATATATATATATATGATTGATGATTGATTTATAGAATTTCCATTTGGAAATAATGTCGTTGTTTGCACACATGTTTTCATTTGATAGTTAACTCACAGACTATCAAAGTTTTGACCATTTTAATGTTGTTAATATGGAGAGACCGGTTGGATTATTATCCAAAGAACCACTCTGTATTGGCATAAGCGTTGCGAATCATATATGCCAAAGATAATTGAAGATGGAGTAAAGTGCTAGGGCTATTGTATAAGTCTTAGATAACAGTGCCTAAGATGGATGTACTGAATAGTGCCTTCGGTTCACCCTGTTCCTGGGTGAGTTGTATGGATGAATGTCTGACAGAGTATTTCCAGAAAGGTCACGTACATTGATTTCTTCAACCGTACCAAGAGTGGAAGCGGAGAAGGAAACCTCTTTAGCTAACACGTAATGTACTGTTGTAGACGTCAATTAGTGATTTTCGATGGATCTGACAATGTGGCATTCGAAGTGAATCTGATGTGATGATAAAGCGTAACCTCAAGCCTCATCAATCGGTAAATGACAGAAATCGGGCAGGCAGCATGGCTATGTAGGTCGCACCTATTAGGGTGTATAATCACCTGATCTAGAGTTTCATTTATTTCTAAAAATCTATTGTTGATACTATCCCATTCGGCAAACGGTTGCTGATCCCAACCGTTGGTGATATACATTCGATACACTCAAGCGAAATGAGTGGTCGGTCATGTGTGGCCGGGTTGCAAGATGTTCTTGTTGAACCCAGTGTATTCCTCTCTAGAGGTACAATAGAAAAAGGTAGTTCCATACCTTATCATAGTTGGAAATCCATTTCCCAATACGTGCTTGCGGTTTTGATTGTATACTATATATGTAGAACGTGAGATGGAAGCGTTTATGCTAGATGATATTATATTGTGGTTGATAGACATTATTATAATATCAAAAGGTTTTTGATATAAAGATATTTTGGATTCTCATAAGGGAAAAACCCGTTCCGTTATACGGCGTGGTCTTATGAGATATCATTTACCTGCTTGAACTGTTTTAAACTGTTTTACTCATACCAGTCCCATGACTGACTCGGAGTTTATTTTATTTTGTTTTCCCTAAACTCTTGGGTGCCTACATTTGTACGGGCAGTCAAGTAGTCGGGATTTACAGATACTTGAAGAGATGGAGCAGGAGGCTTCAGGATCATATAGCTATAGTTTATTTCCGCTGTGTTGTAAGTGTTGTACTTTGATAATGATGTACATTCAAGTACAAATGTATATTTCAAGTTATGTTATATATAATATATGTTATTCGTTTCGCTGTGAGGTTCGTGTTACTCTGATGTTGTGTTCTTCTTCTTCTTCTATTATAAGTTTCTATCTTATCTTTCCTCACCCTCTAATTTCTTTCATTTATGACCGGTATTTTTGATCCTTGGATGTTCGATATGTGTGGTATATCGGATAACCAATATCGCCAAAAACCCGGGTCATTACAGTTGGTATCAGAGCAGAAGGTTAAGTGAATTACCTTGGCTCTGTGGCGTGGCTCAGTAGAGATAGGGTTAGTAATACCCTAGATTGAGTTTGAGTGTATATATACGAGTGAACGTATTTGTTATTCAATATAAAATTGTTTTATATTGTGGAGATTTATTGGTTGAGTTGTTTATGAGTTCTGGTCGATCAGTTTGATCCACTGTATCAGTAGGAGTTGGTAAACACTTGAATACGATGAACCGTCATGGTATGTTTTGAAAAGAGGGTAAATGAAATAATTTTACCCAAATTATATTTTGATACAAAGGATTTATATTGGAATGATTATAATATATTAGATATATTGGTTGTTATTATAATCGAGGAAGATTATAAAGTGAAATGGTTATATAAATAATCAATTAGAATTCATATAAGTGAAATATATGAAATTGAAGTGAATTTGATCTGAAATTTAAACCAGAAACTGAATTAAAATTCTGGAAAAATTGGATAAGTGTTTGTAAACGGATTTGGATTAAAAATAAGGAAAATTTAAGATCCTGGGAGATTTTAAATTGTTTTACAAGCAGTGTGAATTATATTTTGAAATGAATTTCAAAGTGGAAATGTTTAGAAATGGTTTTATAGTATTGAACTCACTTCGATCGCTAGAAAATAGATTCTGATGATGACAGCTGCATCATCAGTATTCATTTTCGAGTTGTAAGTGATGAATTACTACCAGAGATACTGTTTTGAATTTTTTTTGGGACTGACAAGTTTTGTTGAATTTCAAAAAGGAAAATTTGATTTTTGGAAAGAGTAAACTTTTTAAAAACTCCCAGGGAAAGACTGTTTGAATTAAAAACAAATTTAACAGAAATTTGTGAAAGAAAAATTTGAATTAAAGTAAAGCCAGTAAAGTGGTAACTGAGATTGAATTAGAATAATATCAAGACAAATTGGATTGTGAGATTCAAATGTGAAGTGTAATGTGATAATCAAGTTAAGAGTTGGGAATCGAGAAGAAACTCGAGTTGAAATGATATTTGGCTCGGATATAAGCGAATGGTGGTGTTGTGGATAAAAGCAGATTGGAATTTGATTGAGATGACCCTTGTATCCACTGAATTGTTGACAGGTGGAAAGGAGATAATGATATGTCGACAAAAGGTACAAGTTTATATTTCTATTGGATATAAGATTTATGAGCCGAATTGGCAAGCCGCTTGGCTGTTTGATTTTCTTTTGGGATGGAGATGGCCCAGAGAGGCGAGTGGTGGTTTGACGTATTGACCAGTACAACGGAGGTGCTGGCGAAATTTTTCAACAAAAATTAAGGTGTTAGAAAATTTTCAGGATTTTTGAAAATTTTCGTTGATAAAAATTAATTAATATTTAATTAAAATTAAATTGGTCCAGTTGGAAACTGAAGTTAAGAAGTGAACAAATAAGTTCTAACCAGTAGATAGGGTCGTCTTCTAGCTTTAGCAATTTCGAGGACGAAATTATTTTTAAGTGGGGAAGAATGTAATGACCCGCATCGTCAGCGGTATAATAATTAATTTATTTAATTATTTAAAAGGTGAATTAAAGGATTTAATGGTCGTTGAATTAAATAATGGTGAATATTTAATTAAATTAATAAATTAAATAATATATTTAATTCTGAAGTAATCAGAATTGGCTGAAATGGCGATATAGTGTGAACTGGATCATCTGTGATATTTAATTCAGTTTAGAATTTGATTTGAATAACGAATATATTATATAAACGACAGTTTGAACGTATAATTATATTATAATTAAAATCGAGCTCGAAATGGCGCTGCAGTTCGTAAATTGGCGATTCGAACTTCAACTGAATGTACATGATTCGTTTTAAGCCGGATTTCTGGGAAACAAGAAACGTGTGGAGCTGGTGGAGTATATCTTTCTAGTGGAAGAGAAAAATCGGGATTTCGTCGGGTAGATTTTGATTTATGTCCAAATCAAATTTCAGAAAAGTCGCTGTGGAATTCCTTTATAATTTATAAAGGAATTAATTATATTTTAAAAAGGAATTTCAATATAAATCGAAGATCAATTAAATCGGGATTTGAAATATCAAGCTGGAAATTTCATATAGGAATATTCTAGAGCTGTATGGTATTTTACTGTGAATATAGACGATAATATTTATTTTTAAACATTTAAAATTAATTATATTTAAATATATTTATATACTTAAATGGGTCACTCAGAGCTGTAAAAATAAGCCACTTTTGCAAACGAAGTCGGAATTCGACGAAACTAATTTTGTTGGATCCGCAATGTCAAATAGTTGTTAAATTTCCAGTTTCGTGATTTTTAGAGTCACTGTGTGGCCGTACGGATTTTTAGAGTGAAAAAAGTCAGTATTTTGATGGTTAAAAATACGCTGTGTGAGCATACGGAGTCGAAATTCGACAAAACCAGTTTCGTTGGGTCTGCAATGACGAACTCTACCTACATGTCAAGTTTGGTGATTTTTGGAGATCGTATGTGGTCGCTTGGATTTTTAGAAGACAGATACAAGGAGAAAATCATGAAAATAAAATATAAAAATCAAATTAAAAATATCCTAACATTTTCTTGGTCAAATTGATGGCCACGCAAACTTTCTCCTCAGCCACAAACCTTAACAACTCAAGCTATAAACAACAGAGAACGATTTCCAATTTTCCTCAACACATAACACAGAAATGGAAATACAAATGAAATCCAAAACAAATCAGATAAATCGAATAAAAATCTGAAACAATCATCTGTGAGATGCTCATCAGTTCCTCTTCAGTCTAGTATACTCTGTGAGGTGTTCGGCGCAAATATTTTCGCGCTGTGGAATTGCAGCGAACGATGGTTCTTCCTAGGGTTTGGGTTTACTCGATTTTGGGGTATCGATTCACGAGTTCGAGTGCGTACGTATGTTTGTGGTGTTGAGGAGCTTTGATTTTTGGTGATTTTGGGGTTGTCTGTGGTGCTTTTGGTCGGTCCTGCTGATGAGGTCGCGGCAGAAATAATGAACGCGAGTAACGCTTTGGGGATGGGACCGTAGAGGAGCAAAAGAGGAGATGAATGGAATCTTCGGTTTGAAGTATCATGAATCAGAAGTGGGGGTATGGGAGGAGGAAGAGCTCTCGATGGCTGTTGATATGTGTGAGGAGCCGCAAGTTGAGGTATCGGGGAAGAAAAGATTTGCGGTATGGGCTTTTGACGGGTGTAGTTGGGCCTGATGTGTTAAAGGGGTGAGGCCCGGTTATTAAATAATTAAGTTTTATTTAAATAGTGTATGAACTTCGTAACGCCGTATCTTCTACGTTCGATATCAGATTGACGAACCGTAAGTTGCGTTGGGATCGTATGGACGGTGGCTACGCACTGGAACTGACTGGGAGTGGATTCGAGCTTGTTTGAATTTATGGCGAAATAAGTTGTCCGTCGAAATCAAATAACGCAAACCGTTATTTAACGGTTAACGCGCCAAAGTGAGTAAATCTCATTAACTCTGAACAGTTTATAATTTCATGTTGTATTTTTAGAACTGTTAAAAATTGTCTGATTGATTGTGTGTTGATTGTTTGATTGAACTGCTAGTCAGTTAGTGGAAATTATATATATATATATATATATAAACCGTTAAACCCCATGTCTTGATTCTGTTAACAGAATATTTCATGTTGAACTAAAAGTGATGTTGATTATATTGTGTAACATCTGTGGATGCAGGGAGACAGGTTGGAGGAATCCAACTGGATTCCTCAACATTTATTTTACTGTGATATATATATTGTGATGTATAATGTGATATATAATCTGACATTGATTATGTGTGTTTGAACGATATTTATCGTTGTTATATGGTGTGTTAAATACCATAAGAAATACCAGAATATGGAAAAGGGATTTTCAAAGTATATTTTGAAAATAATTTATTTATATAAAATCAATGGATTTTATATTATAAAAGAAAAAGGATTTTGAATAAAAGAAATATATTTGTAAATCAAATATAAGGGAATTATATTTGTAAATCAAATATAAGGGAAAGAATTTGTTAAACAGATATAGAGGGAAATATTGGTAAAACAAATATAAAGGGAAATATTTGTCAAACAAATAAGAAGAGAAATATTTGTAAACCATTTACAAATAAAAATAGAATTATAAAGGAAATATTTGTAGAACATTTACCAATAGATTAAAAGGGATTATTTATTTATTTAGGGAATAAATAGAATTAGAATAAAGGAATATTTATTTGAGAAAATAAATAGAATAAAGGAAATATTTATTTAGAAAATAAATACGATATTATTAAAGGAGTTAGAATTAATCAGTTAGAGTTAACCAGTTAGAGGTAATCAAATAGAGTTAATCGATTAGAGTTAAAAACGAACTAGAGTTAATTGTATAGAGTTAAAGAAATAGAGTTAAGCAAAATTAGAAACTGACTAGAGATTAGTAAATTGAATGGTTTTCTAAGTGTCTATCTGATGTTGGTTTCGGCCTTCGGGATTAATACTTAGGGAATTTTTCTCATACTAGTTTACAGTCAGGGACTGATAGTTGTGGAATGATAGTGATATGTAAATAAACAATGGAAATGTTTTCCAGCGTTAATAACATATATTTTCTGAACATAGAAAATAAGGAAATATATATATATATATGATTAATGATTGATTGATAGAATTTCCATTTGGAAATAATATCGTTGTTTGCACACATGTTTTCATTTGATAGTTAACTCACAGACAATCAAAGTTTTGACCATTTTAACGTTGTTAATATGGAGAGACCGGTTGGATTATTATCCAAAGAACCACTCTGTATTGGCATAAGCGATGCAAATCATATATGCCAAAGATAATTGAAGACGGAGTAAAGTGCAAGGGCTATTGTATAAGTCTTAGATAACAGTGCCTAAGATGGATGTACTGAATAGTGCCTTCGGTTCATCCTATTCCTGGGTGACTTGTATGGATGAATGTCTGACAGAGTATTTCCAGAAAGGTCACGTACATTGATTTCTTCAGCCGTACCAAGAGTGGAAGCGGAGAAGGAAACTTCTTTAGCTAACACGTAATGTACTGTTGTAGACGTCAATTAGTGATTTTCGATGGATCTGACAATGTGGCATTCGAAGTGAATCTGATGTGATGATAAAGCGTAACCTCAAGCCTCATCAATCGGTAAATGATAGAAATCGGGCAGGCAGCATGGCTATGTAGGTCGCACCTATTAGGGTGTATAATCACCTGATCTAGAGTTTCATTTGTTTCTAAAAATCTATTGTTGATACTGTCCCATTCGGGAAACGGTTGCTGATCCCAACCGTTGGTGATATACATTCGATACACTCAAGCGAAATGAGTGGTCGGTCATGTGTGGCCGGGTTGCAAGATGTTCTTGTTGAACCCATTGTATTCCTATCTAGAGGTACACTAGAAAAAGGTGGTTCCATACCTTGTCATAGTTGGAAATACATTTCCCAATACGTGCTTGCGGTTTTGATTGTATACTATATATGTAGAACGTGAGATGGAAGCGTTTCTGCTAGATGATATTATATTGTGGTTGATAGACATTATTATAATATCAAAAGGTTTTTGATATAAAGATATTTCGGATTCTCATAAGGGAAAAACCCGTTCCGTTATACGGCGTGGTCTTATGAGATATCATTTACCTGCTTGAATTGTTTTAAACTGTTTTACTCATACCAGTCCCATGACTGACCCGGAGTTTATTTTGTTTTGTTTTCCCTAAACTCTTGGGTGCCTAAATTTGTACGGGTAGTCAAGTAGTCAGGATTTATAGATACTTGAAGAGCTGGAGCAGGAAGCTTCAGGATCATATAGCTATAGTTTATTTCCGCTGTGTTGTAAGTGTTGTACTTTGATAATGATGTATATTCAAGTACAAATGTATATTTCAAGTTATGTTATATATAATATATGTTATTCGTTCCGCTGTGAGGTTCGTGTTACTCTGATGTTGTGTTCTTCTTCTTCTATTCTAAGTTTCTATCTTATCTTTCCTCACCCTCTAATTACTTTCATTTATGACCGGTATTTTTGATCCTTGGATGTTCGATATGTGTGGTATATCGGATAACCAAGATCGCCAAAAACCCTGGTTATTACATTATCGATCGCATAGGGAATTGTCATTGTGACATGCCAAGATGCAATTAATCGAGGCTTTTGTTGAAAAGTAGAGCCTTGTGGATGATGATCAAAGCATAGCCTATTTAGGCATAGCTTTGTGTATAACGTTATCTCGCGAGCCTCACACCCCGGTAAGAGTCAGAAATGGGACAAGGGAACGCAGGGAGTGCACACGTTTCTTTCTAGCTAGAAGTGGTATCAGGGTTTTGTAAGCCCTGACATTTTACTTATGTGGTTGATGGAATGAGGCACCTCGGTTATATTGGTCGATAGTGACCATTTTATAGGTCCAATAGGATCGGGAAGAATGTGTTCAGGCATAGTTAATCCATTAAGGTATATTTGTTGACTGGCCCTACAGGATCCAAGGGTTCACTGCGGGGGACCCTGAGACATTGCTAGAGTGTCTCGAATCATTAAGGAGACCGTCCTTAGCCTTGACTCATGATGGAAACCCAAATTCCAATACGACATTATGGTTTTGATTGTAAACCTATGTATGGCGACCTAGTATATGGTAGCTATGCCGTCTCGGATTGATACGTTTACTTTGAAGTATTTTAAAACTGATTAGACACTAACAATAATATTAAAATATTACTTTCTACGTATCAAGCATTTTTGATCATTATAAGATAAAACTCTATCCTCCGGTTTACGCTGCATTGTGTGATGGGACTTGAGTCTTATAATGATTTCATTTTCTAAAATGCATTGCGTTGTTTTTGAAATAAAATTTATTAAACATGTGCACTGGCAATCCAATGGAGTAAATCCGTTCCGCGTTAGCGGCGTGGTACTGTGATCAGCCATATTGTTAGTTAAGGAAGATTTCTCATACCAGTCCCATGACTGACTCGTAGTTTGTTTCACTTTGCAAACTCTGGTGCCCTCTTTCCACATGGGCAGCCAAGTGACAGGTTTAGGTATGGATACATTCTGGATTGGAGCTTGCTTAAGGAAGAAGATGAAAAACATTTTCCTTTTTATCTTTTTATTGCTACTTGAGACATTTAGACTCTATTGATCTTTGATGTATTTGATGGAGTTGAGACTTATTTCTTTCTTTGTTGAGACTTCTATTTGCTAAGTGTATCCTGTAACTGCGTACTCTGATGTTATGTTGTGATGACATTCTTATTTCCGCTGCCATGATTATGTGTTATGCTATTACCTGAGATCTGTTATTGTTGTAATTATGTTATGCTCCTATGATTATCCTTACTTTCGTACTACGGAAGTTTGGGTCATCACAGTTGGTATCAGAGCAAATGGTTAACCTTAGCTTCGGAGTATAACATTTTTAGAACAATTCATCTAGATAGAATCAGCAGTATTCTAAGACGAGTAGCTCATTAGAGATAGGATTAGTAATGTCCTAGAATGAGCACAGGAGAATAACACATATTAATCAGTCATTGCATCATTATCATCTTAACATATGTCTCTACTTTTAACCTTTACTTTAAAATTATCAATTCTGTTAGTCTGACTCTTCCCCTGATGGTACAGAACTAACTAGAAAATGAGCACAAGAGCAAGAGCTAGAGCCCGAGGTAGAGGTAGGGCTAGAGGACCAGCTAGAGATGAGACTCCCATAGCTCAGGGGCAGCCCACTCCAGAGGCTGCAACACCACCTCCACTCCCGCAGCCGTTTGACTTGGATAAAATGTCCAAGAAGTACAGAAACTTAGGGGGCGTATCCTTTACCGGGCGAGAGACTGTGATTGAGGCACAGGCATGGCTAAAGAACTGAGAGAAAATCTTTGAAGGCCAGGAGTTGGAAGATCAACGCAAGCGCTTTTTGGCAACATGGCTATTGAAAGACGAAGCTGAAAATTGGTGGGATACAGTAAAAAAAGGCAATAATGTGGCCGACATGTCTTGGGCCAGATTCAAAGAACTCTTCAACGATAAGTATATCCCTCCGTAGGAAGTAGAGCGGCTCTATGATCAATTTGCAAATTTGCAGCAGGGTGATATGACTATTTCAGAATATGTGCGGAAGTTCAAGGAACTCTCACGCTATGCTCCAGAGTTAGTTCAGGAACCAGTGCAGAAGAACAAGAGATTTATCAATGGCCTCTCCAAGAAATACCTGAACAGGGTCACTGCTAACGTCAAGCTCCCCTTTAATGAAGTGCTCGAGATGGCTTACCGTTATGAGGATAATGACAGGAATGCACAGCAGGAGCGGGAAAAGAATCAGAATTATAATAAAAGAAAGCAAGTTGACAGAAAATCAGAGGCGAGCAGCTCTTCAGCCGCCAAGCCCCAAGGAAAAAAGAAAAGAGACAAATCCAAGGTGAGATGCTTTAATTGTCAGAAGCTGGGACACTTCGACTACGAATGCCGAGCTCCAAGAAGGCCAAGGAGAAATGAGTATGGGCCTAGTCAAAGTTCTCAGGATAAGAGGGAGTTCTATAATTGTCACTAGAAGAGGCACATCAAGCAAAACTGCCCGTTGTTGAAGAATTCTTAGGTGGCACATGTCTATGATGGAGCGGTTGCACCGGCTTCTTTTGAGGGAGCAGGTAAACCCGATGTTTTAGGAGGTACTCTTAACATTAATAACATTCCCATTGCAGTTTTGTTTGACACTGGTGCATCAAGAAGTTTCATATCTAGCGACATGATTAAAAAGTTAAAACTGAAACCAAGAAAACTTAAAGAACCGATTAGAGCCCATAGTCCGATAGGAGGTTCACTTATTCTCGATCAGTATTGTAGAGTGCCTGTTTCTTATTCCTATTTCCAATTCCCTTTCAATTTAATCATCATGAATTTCTCCGGGTATGATATCATACTTGGAATGGATTGGCTAAAAAAGTATGAGGCTGAGTACCTATACGCTGAAAGAGTAGTCAAAATTAAAACCAAATTCGAGGATATTATTGATATACCATGCCACGGCTCAGCCACGGATAGGAAAGAATTCTGGTCTTCTCTAGAAGTCACACCTACTTCTATTGAGGATATTCCTATCGTCAGAGATTATGCGGATGTGTTTGAAGAAGTTGACAGCTTACCTCCGTGCAGAGAAATCGACTTCAGGATTGACTTAGTTCCGAATGCAAGACCCATTGTGTATCCTATCCGGAGAATGACACTGAAAGAAAAAGGGGAACTGAGAAATCAAACTAAACAGCTTTTGTGGAAGGGTCTGATCAGGCATAGCTTTTCAAACTGGGGTGCAGCAGTGGTGTTCGTCCCAAAGTCAGATGGTACCCTCAGACTATGTGTGGACTACCGTGACCTCAATAAGCAAACACTAAAAAAAAAATCCACTACCACGTATTGATGATCTGTTGGACCACTTGAATGGAGCGCAAGTATTCTCTAGGATGGTCCTAGCTACAGGTTTCCCCCAATTACGCATTGCCGAAGAATGTGTTCCTTTGACAGCTTTCAGAGGGCCAGACTTATTATATGAATGGCTAGTAATGCCCTTCGGCTTATGCAACGCTCCAGCATACTTTGTCGATCTGATGAATAGAGTATTCCGAGATGTTTTAAATAAATTCGTGCTAGTTTTTATCAATGACATCTTGATCTTTTCTAAATCCACTGCTGAGCATGAAAAGCAACTGAAAGAAGTCTTGGAGATTTTGCGAAGAAATGTGTTGAAAGCCAAATTCTGTAAATGCATATTCTAGCAAGAAGATGTGAAATTCCTCGGCCATGTTGTATCAAAGGAAGGCATTTCAATAAATCCAGGAAAGATCTCAGCCATCCAAGATTGGAAGCAGCCTAGCACTCCTACAGAAGTCAGAAGTTTCTTAGAATTGATTGGCTATTATCGGAAATTCGTTAAAGATTTTTCGAAACTATCTTGTCCATTGACGAAGCTGACTAAGAAGCATACAAAGTTCATTTGGACACCCGAATGTGAGACAGCTTTCCAAGAGCTGAAACGGAGGTTGACCACTGCTCCTGTGTTGACAATTATTGATGGCAATCAGGATTTGAAAGTCAGGACAGATGCTTCTATTGAAGGTTATTTCTTTTATCTCAATAAACATGTTAGAGATGACATTTTTAATGACAAATCTCATTTTAACATGTTATCCTTTTTAACTGTTTAAGGTATTGGTGCGGTGCTAATGCAAAGGGACAAAGTAGTTGCATATGCTAGCCGTCAGTTGAAACCGCATGAGAAGAAATACCCCACTCATGATCTTGAGTTGATGACCATCGTATTTGCTCTAAAGATATGGAGGCACTATCTCTTGGGTGAGAAGTTCGAACTGTATACTGATCACAAATCCTTGAAGTATCTGTTCACCCAAAGGTATTTGAACTTGAGGCAACAACGTTGGGTTGAGTTTCTTGCGGCCTATGACCTGGACCTCCTATATACTTCAGGGAAAGCCAATGTTGTAGCCGATGCACTCAGCAGGAAGAATACGACCAGCACCAATCTTATCCTTGCCAATAATATTATTACACCTTCCTTGATCGATAAGATCTCTGATCTTCAGAAAAATGATGAATTTATTCAGAGAATTAGCAAGAGAGTTAGGGACGGCAAACCCACGAGTTTCCAAATTGACGACAAAGGGGTTCTAAAGCTATTAGGCCGAATTTGTGTTTCGAACCTTCCCGAGCAGAAAGGAAGTAATGGATGAATGTCACAAATCTAAGCTCAGTATTCATCCAGGGGTGAGCAAGATGTATCATGACCTCAAGCGCACATTTTGGTAAAGATCCATGAAGAGAGACATTTCTATATATGTTGCTAGATGTCCCAACTGCCAGAAAGTCAAAAGCGATCAGCAAAAGCTAGCAGGATTGTTGCAACCGCTAGAGGTTCCAGGTTGGAAGTGGGACCAAATTTCTATGGACTTTAATGATGGCTTGCCCCGAACTAGAAAAGGCAATGATAGTATATGGGTGATTGTAGACCGCTTCACAAAGACTGCCCATTTTATCCCTTTCAAATCTAATAGAACAGCTCGAAGTCTAGCGCAACTTTATTTCAGAGAGATTGTCAGACTAGATGGAGTTCCCAGTAGCATTATTAGTGATCGCGATCCGATATTTTCTAGCAAATTCGGGGAAGCATTCCAAGAAGAGCTTGGGACCAAGTTGAATATTAGCACCGCTTATCATCCTCAGACAGATGGCCAGACTGAGAGGGTGAACCGCATATTAGAAGACTTGTTGCGAGCATGCATTCTTGATTATGGCGGGTCATGGGAAGATCACTTGCACTTGGTTGAGTTCTCTTATAATAACAGTTACCAAGCAAGATTGCAGATGTCGCCATTTAAGGCATTATATGGCAGGCCATGCAGATTTCCCGCATGTTGGGTGGAACCCGACAATCGATTAGTATTGGGTCCCGACATGATTCGTGAAGCATCAGATAAAGTTGATTTTATTAAGAAGCGACCACTGGCTGCTCAAAGCCGAAAGAAGAGCAATGTAGACTCACGAAGAAAGGATTTAGAATTCTCTGTTGGTGATCTTGTATACTTGAGGGTTTCCCCACTGAGAGGTGTAATTCGTTTTGGGAAGACTGGGAAATTGGCGCCAAGATTCATTGGTCCATTCCCTATTCTCAAAAGGATTGGAACTCTCACTTACAGGGTGCAGTTGCCTGACTGGTTGCCAGGGGTTCACGATGTATTCCATGTGTCTCAACTCTGGAAGCATGTTCATGATCCAGACTTTGTTGTGAGGAAGCAGCACAACAAGATCTGGAGATTACCCCAAGCTTAGTAGTAAGGAGGGAGCCAGTGAAAATTCTTGGCAAAGAGACCCGAGTTCTGAGGAACAAGAGGATCCACCGAGTCAAAGTGAAGTGTAGGGGGGATCCTAGAGACTGTACATGGGAGACTGAGGATAACATCAAACAGGATTACCCCAAGTGCAGAGTGGACATCTCCGAGTAACTCTTGTGTTGAGGTACATTTATAATACCTTGCATTTTACGTTTTGTTTCCTACTTTACTATTGTTTCCTTTTTGGGGACGAAAAGCTTTTAAGTGGGGGAGATTGTACCGGAAAATCAGAACCAATTTAAAAATTTTATTTTGGCTATTTCAATGAATTTTGAATAGTTAAATTAAATTATTTTAAATAATAACGATTAAAAATTTATTTAAATCGAAGTTAGAACGAATATATTTATTTTAATTTTAAAAGGAATTAGAAACGACACAGTAGTTTGAAAAGTCAAATCTGAACTTTGACTGAATGTACAAGATTCAAAAGTTAATGGATTTTAGTGAAACCAAAAATATCTAAATCTGTTTAAAAATATCTTTCCAACGAATCCAAAAAATCAAAATTTCATAGCGGGAATAAAAAGTTATGGCCAGTTGAATATTCAGAATAGTCGCTATGGAATATAGTATAATTTATAGCCCGTATAAATGGCCATTATACAAACGACATCCGTTTTCGACGAAACCACTTTTGTCAGATCCGGATTGTCAATTTATTGCTAAGTTTAATTTTCTAGAATTTTTGGAATAAAATTGTGAGCGTAGTAAGTTAAACTCTGATTTGATAATTTCTACTGAATTTGATCGATCGTTAAAAAGGTCATTTTTTCAAACGGTCTCTAAATTCGACGAAATTAATTTTGTTAGGACCTTATCGTCAAAACATAGCTAGATTTATTTTTTGGGAATTTTCGGAGTCCATATGTAGCCCCGGTGAATTTAAATGATTGAACTAATTAAATAAAGGATTTAAATTTTAAATTAAAGAAATCAGGCCAAAAAAAATCATTTGGGCTGACGGGACCTAGCCCATTGGTTCCGGAACATGGGCAATTAGGTAGGAACAACTTTTGTTGGGCTGGATTTGGAGTCCGTATAGATTAACGGGTTATTTTCTTAATTAGATAATTAATTAATATAGATTATACTATATAAATACTATGTATATACTAAACCCTAATCAGAAAATACGGCCGCCACCTTCTTCGTTTTCAATGGCAAGCATTCCTCCTTACATCCCTCTCCAATAACTCACAAATCGTTCAACGAAATCCACCGATTCTTTAGGGAATTATGTAGTACTCTTTCTCCTCTATCCATCCGTACCCGATTTGCCCTCTGCCATCAAGTATCCGGAAGCTTCAGCACCCCCAAACCCGACCCGATCGAACCGCCGCCGCCTCCTCTGGTGCTTATCGCACCTGACCGCGTGAGGCCCCCTGTGCGCGCCAACCCTAGCCCCTCCACGTCGTGCAACCCGATCCTCCTCCCGTGCCTTGTATCGCTTGCAGAATAGAACCCTAGTTTGGTACCAATTAGAAAGCTAACGGACTGAGTTTCTGAGTGTAGAAGAAGGTGGTTTTGAAATTATATTATATATTTAATTTAATTTTAAAATGTTATTAATACAAATTAAATAATAACTCACTCATATGAACTCGGAACTGAACGATTTTCGAAGCGTTGCGATCGTGAGCCCGAGATCAGCGTTTCTAGACTAAAAAGAACCAATTCTGAGATGATCAAATTTTGGCCAAATTTTCAGATCTGAACCATTCAGATTTAAACGACGGTGAGAATTCTATTCTATTTTATTTTTTAAATAATTAGAATTAATCATGATTGTATTCTCATCGATCCGCTGTAAATTACTACATGCTATGCTACGTGATTTGATCTGTATTTGATATGTTATGTAGATCTGTTATTTTGGTGTTACTGTTTTATAGTTAAATTTGCAATAAAAATGAATCAAACATTTTTGTTGTTTTTGTTGAATCAAAATATTCAACAAAAAAATGAAGTATCACCTTTATTGTATTTTGTTGGAATTAAATTTGTAATAAAAATGAATCAAACATTTTTGTTATTTTGTTGATTCAAAATATTCAACAAAAATGAAGTATCACCTTTATGAAATTTTGTTGGAATTAAATTTGAAGTAAACATGAGTCAAACATTATTGTTATTTTTTTGAATCAAAATATTCAACAAAAATGAAGTATCACCTTTATGATATTTTGTTCGAATTAAATTTGCAGTAAAAACGAGTCAAACATTTTTGTTATTTTGTTGAATCAAAATATTCAACAAAAATGGAGTATCACCTTTATTATATTTGGTTGGAGTTAAGTTTGCAATAAAAATGTATCATACATTTTGTCACTTTGATTGAATTAGAATTTTCAATCAAAATGAAATGTTCCCTTTTATACATTTTTGTTGAATCAAAATTTTCAGCAAAAATGAATCATACATTTTGTTATTGGATTGAATTAGGAATTTCAATCACAATGAAAAATATCACTTTTGTTATTTGATTGAATTAGAATTTTCAATCAAAAAGAAATATCACTTTTGTTATTTGATCGAATAAGAATTTTCAATCAAAATGAAATATCACCTTTGTTATTTGATTGAATTAGAATTTTCAATCAAAATGAAATATCATCTTTGTTATTTGATTGAATTAGAATTTTCAATCAAAATGAAATATCGCCTTTGTTAATTGATTGAATTAGAATTTTCAATCAAAATGAAATATCGACTTTGTTTATTGATTGAATTAGAATTTTCAATCAAAATGAAATATCACCTTTGTCAATTGATTGAATTATAATTTTCAATCAAAATGGAATATCACCTTTGTTAATTGATTGAATTAGAATTTTCAATCAAAATGAAATATCACCTTTGTTAATTGATTGAATTAGAATTTTCAATCAAAATGAAATATACACCTTTGTTATTTGATTGAGTTAGAATTTTCAATCAAAATGAACTATCAAATTTTGTCATTTTGTTGAATTAAAATTTTTCAACAAAAATGAAATATAAATTTCTATCATTTTATGGAATTATTATAAAATAGAAATGTTCATGTTTTTAAACAAATAAAACATTACATTAAAAAGTTCACACTTTTAATGTAATGTTAGAATATGGAAAATGTACATGTTTTGAATAAAAACATGATTTCATTAAGAATTTTCGTTTTTAATGACAGGAATAGAAAAATAGAAAATGTTCATGTTTTGAATAAAAACATGATTTCATTAAAAATTTCATATTTTAGTGTCAAGAATGAAAGTAGTGGAAAGATTCATGTTTTAAAATCAAAACATAATTACATTAAAAATATACATTTTAATGTAATGTTAGAAATTAGTGAAAATATACATGTTTTAAAATGAAAACATGTTTTACATTAGAAACTCACTTTTAATGTAATACAGAAATATAGAAAAAGATTCATGTTTTAAAATCAAAACATGATTACATAAAAATTTCACTTTTAATGTAATATTAGAAAATTGGACAATGTTCATGTTTTTAAAGTAAAACATGTTTTACATAAAAAAAATTCACTTTTTAATGTAATAATAGAAATGTAGAAAAAGAAACATGTTTTAAAATGAAACATGTTTTACATTAAAAATTCACTTTTTAATGTAACAATAGTAGTTGGACAAAACATGCATGTTTTCCGAATAAAATATGTTTACATTAAAAACTTTGTTTTTAATGAAATGGATAAATTACAATTATATTTACATTGCATATATTAGGATTTATATGCAAAGTTAACTTGTCATTGGATCAATTTTCATGTAAATGAAATATATTATGTTTGACAGTACATAGATATGATATGCCAATAAAAACATTCTTTTATTTGGCATGTTAAATACATTAGAGAAATCGTCGAATGGTTTATATTTATATATAATTATATATATATATATATGTATATATAAATATAAATTAAAATTAAACGAATCGCGCGCGGTAGTTCGCATTTCGAAATCGTAACTTTAAACGATTACACCGAAAGATCCAACCGACGGATTTTCCCAAAACGGGAACCATTAGGACTGCTTTGAGAAGAATTTTCCAATGATATAAACTTTGTTAAAATCCAATGGTTAGATTTCGAGATAAGTGTAAATCAAATTTTGATAAAAACAGCGCCAGGGCCGCCTATTGACCCGAAGCGTCGTTAAATTAATTTAGCTATTTATATATATATAAATATAGCGATAAATCGTTATTAAATACTATTAACGATATGAAATGATTTTAAACTATATATATGCGAGAATCATTTGAAAAGACTGAGTCCAATCTCATTTCAAATGATTATACGACGATCTAAATCGAAGTTCTTAAAGACGGCGATTGAAGACCGGCGATCTTCACATCGAAAGGATAACTACTGATGCCCGTCATTGGTTAGCTCCCAGTAAAGGGTTAAAGTGGTAGTTGTCCGGACATACTTGTTGATTTTCCGGATATGCGAGCACCTCTCCTCCGTATTGGACATATGGGACGAGGAATAAGGTGACTTCGGTTTCGTTCAGACCCAGAACAGACTTGTAAATGGATGTGTGTCCGACACTGGATTTTATTCCATGTAAATGGATTTCTATTTAATATATATCTGTTGGTGGCAGAGAATTTATTCTCTTGCTTAACACCCTTCTCTGAGACGCATGAGCTCAGAGGTTATATATTGGTAGTTATCGATCGCATGGCGTGAATTGTCAATGTGACATGCCAAGATGCAATTGATCGAGGCTTTTGTTGAAAAGTATAGCCTTGTGGATGATGATCAGAGCATAGCCTATTTCGGCATAGCTTTGTCTATATCGTGACCTCGCGAGCCTCACACCCCCGTAAGAGTCAGAAACGGGATAAGGGAATGCAGCGAGTGCACACGTTTCTTTCTAGCTAGAAGTGGTATCAGGATTTTGCAAGCCCTGACATTTTATTTATGTGGTTGATGGAATGAGGCGCCTCGGTTATATTGGTCGATAGTGACCATTTTATAGGCCCAATAGGATCGGGAAGCGTGTGTTCAGGCATAACTAATCCACTAAGGTATATTTGTGGACCGGCCCTGCAAGATCCAAGGTTCACTGCGGGGGACCCTGAGACATTGCTAGAGTGTCTCGAATCGGTAAGGAGATCATTCCTAGCCTTGACTCATGACGAAAACCCAATTTCCAATACGACATTACGGTTTTGATTGTAAACCTATGTATGGCGACATAGTATATGGTAGCTATGCCGTCTAGGATTGGTACATTTACTTTGAAGCATTTTAAAACTGATTAGACACTAATAATAATATTAAAATATTACTTTCTATGTATCAAGCATTTTTGATCATTATAAGGTAAAACTCTATCCTCCGGTTTGCGCTGCATTGTGTGATGGGACTTGAGTCTTATAATGATTTCATTTTCTAAAAAGCATTGTGTTGTTTTTGAAATAAAATTTATTAAACATATGCATGGCAATCCAATGGAGTAAACTCGTTTTACATTAGCGGCGTGGTCCTGTGATTAGCCATATTGTTAGTTAAGGAAGATTTCTCATACCAGTCCCATGACTGACTCATAGTTTGTTTCACTTTGCAAACTCCGGTGCCCACTTTCCACATGGGCAGCCAAGTGACAGGTTTAGGTATGGATACATTCTAAATTGGAGCTTGATTAAGGAAGAAGATGAAGAACATTTTCCTTTTTATCTTTTTATTGCTACTTGAGACATTTAGACTCTATTGATCTTTGATATATTTGACGGAGTTGAGACTTATTTCTTTCTTTGTTGAGACTTCTATTTGCTAAGTGTATCCTGTAACTGCATACTATGATGTCTTTGATTTTATGTTGTGATGACATTCTTATTTCCACTGCAATGATTATGTGTTATGTTATTACCTGAGATATGTTAATGTTGTAATTATGTTATGCTCCTATGATTATCCTTACTTTCGTACTATGGAAGTTTGGGGTCATCACCAATATTCTTTTGATTTAAAATTGAAAATGAAGTTAAAATCGTTTTAAAATGAATTTATAAACGATTTAAAATACTATTTAAATGGAAATCAACGATATATATATCTATCTTTAATGGCTTGAATAGAATGCGCCGCACAGCGATCGTTCGCAAATTTCGACCATTTACTTCAAATGGACATAATGGGAGATCCAACAGTCGGATTCTCCTAAAACCGGTACCGTTGGGTTCATATTGAAAAGAGATTTCCAATGAATATATGAGATTTGAAATCTAACGGTTAGATTTGGAAATATGACCAAATCAAATTCAGAAAATGTCGCTATGGATGTAGTTCGGTGGCCGTTATTGGAAACCAACTGTAAGTGCCATAAAAAAATTAATAAAAATATGGAAAAATTGTGTAAAATCATAAGAAATGATTTGGAATAATTATGGATGAAAATTTTCAAGTTCGAAAAGATAAAAATATATTTTTATCGAAATGAACTAGTTATTAACTAAAATAATAATCCAATGTTTTTAAATAAATAAATTTGATTGAAAAAGTTTTTTTTATATTAACCAAAAGTTTACAATCAATAAACTGGAATGGATTTGGAAAGGAAATTATCTTCGGAATATTTCGATATTGGATTCCGTGATTATACGGATATTGTTGAGGAATTTGGAAGATATAAATATCGTTATTCCCAATACAATGTTTGTTGGTTTCAGAATTTGATATTGAATATAAGTCGATAAAATTTCTATTCAGAGCCTTGTATTTAATGTCAAATTGGATTTTGGGTTTATCGTGGGTGGCGTCTTAAATAACACTGTTCTTAAACCCAGTTGAGAAAAGAATAAGATTAATGAAGTTTACCAATTATTATTGAATTGGAATTGAGGTGAAAGTTGATTTAGGGTTTATCGTGGACAATGTTTTAAATAACATTTGTTCTTTAACCCGATTAACAGTGAATCTATGATTTGGAATTTATAATCTTTTAATTAAGATTAATGGAATTTTCCAAAGTAAAGTATTCCAATTTAATAAAAGAATTTGGAATTGAATGGAATTCGATTTGGTAATAATCGAGATGAGCTTTTGTAAAGGAAGACCGTTACTCTATATGGAATTTAAAAGGCTTTATCGTTATTCCATATATATTATTAGTCTGATACGGTAATATATATCAATTATATATTGATCTGTCTTCCGTGAAGATTCCATAATGAATGGAAGTTGATTTTGGTCTATAGTGAACTATGTTTTTAATTACATTGGTTCTTTGACCCAGTAAAAGACAAGATTAATTCCTTAAGATTGAATAATCATTAAGTAATGAATTTTGAAGATTAAAATGAAGTAGAGTTTTAATGAATCTTTAATTATATTGAAATGAGAATGGGATAACTAAGTTTATCGAATTCATGAAATGATCGAGAATGGAGTACTACCAGTTTTACTCCAGGCGTAGTTAAATCTTTAACTAGATCTGAACGTGAAATGGAATTAAATTTACTGAGAACACCGTGGACGTTAGATATGGAGTACTACCAGTTTTGCTCCATGGGATGAATAGGTTGGGATTGGGAAAATAAATAATAAATGATTACTTCGGTAAAGTTCGCTAATCTCGACTAGTTGATAAACCTTAATTCTATTTAGAATTGATAAAGGACAAAATCAAATCTTTTGAATTGATATTAAAAGGAAGATTAAAGAATAAATTTAAAGGATTTTATCTTTGATAAAATTAATGGGAACCTTTCCCTAAAAATGTGAATATTCGATTAAAAGAATATTTTTAATTGGAATGAGGCGTATGATGTGTTTTTATAGCACTTGATTATTGATTATAAAATACGAAAGTTATTTGGAAAGACCAGGTTTATCCCATTCTAAATAACTGATACGACGACTAAAAGTCGACGATGAAGACGGTGGTGGAAGACCGAAGATCTTCACATCGTTTGGATGATTACTGATGTCCTGATTGGGCTGTACACCCAAGACAAGGTAATAAGTGGTGATCGTCCAAACGTACTTGGAGATCAATCGGATATGCGAGGACCTCTCTCCTGTATTGGATATATAGGACGAGGAATAAGGTGCCTCCGATTTCGTTCAGACCCAGAACGGACTTGTAAATGGATGTGTGTCTGACATTGGATTTCATTCTATGTTGATTGATTTCTATTAAATATATATCTATTTGGTGGCGGAGAATTTATTCTCTTGCTTAACACCCTTCTCTGAGACGTACGAGCTTAGATGTTATATATCAATAGACATTAGTTGCATGGCATGAATTATCAGTTTGGCATGCTGAGATGCAAATGATCAAGGCTTTTGTTGAAAAGATGAGTCTTGTGGATGATGATCAAAGCATGGCTTTAAGTTGCATAGCTTTGTGTATAGCGTTAATTCGCGAGCCTTACACCCTGGTACGAGTCAAAAACGGAATGAGGACGGCAGGGAGTGCATGCGTTTCTTTCTAGCTGAGAGTGGTGTCATGGTATGGAGCTAAGACATTTTTACTTATGTGGATGATGGATTGCGAGGCGCCTCGGATTTGAGTCCCTAGTGGCTCAATGATAGGTCCGGTAGGTTCGGGAAACGTATTGTTCAGGAATAATTAATCCACTAAAGTATGTGTGGACCGGCCCTGCTGCTAACCAAGGGCTCGCCAGCGTCCAAGCCCTGAGGCATTTGCTAGAGTGTCTCGAAATCAGTGAGGATGATTCCTTACCTCGACTCATGATGGAAACCCAATTTCCAATACGACATCACGGACTTGATTGTAAACCTATATATGGCGACATACTATATGGTAGTTATGCCATCTAGGATTGATACATTTACATCGAAAGTGTTTTAATTTACACTATACACTTATAGTAATATCAAAATGATTTGTTTTAAACGTACCAAGCATGTTTGGCTATTATAAGGGAAAACTCTATCCTCCGGCTTGCGTTGCATTGTGTGATGGACCTGAGCTTTATTATAGTTTCATTTTTCCAAAAAGCATTGCATTGTTTTATTTTAAACTAGTATTCATGTGGAGTAAACCCGTTCCGTGTTATACGGCGTGGTCCCATGATTTCCTAACTTTTAAAGTAAAGATTTAATAACTGTTTTAGTTCTCACACCAGTCCCATGACTGACTTGGAGTTTTTGTTTTCACCTAAACTCTGGGTGCTCAGGGCAGTCAGTAGTTTTGGTTTTGCAGATTTCTATTTAACAGGATCCGGGATTACCGCTGGAGCTATATATAGAAAAGCTTTGTATCTGTATATCTCTTTCAGTTGTGTCAGTGGTTATTTTCCGCTTCGCATTGTACTTGTATTACTTTCCACTGCTATGTAAATTCTTAATATCTGATATTGTATTTCCAATGTGTAATATTTATGCATACTCTGGAATATTCTTGTACTCTGATGTAATTGTTGTAACAGCAATGAAATGTTCTAATGTTTATGTTCTGATGTATCGTGTTCCAAACTCAATCCGGGCTTTCCCATATCGGGGAAGTTTGGGTCATCTTACCTTGCCGTAGTTGCAATCCATTCTCCAATAAATGGCAGCAATTTTGATTGTATACTATGTATGTGGAGCGTGAGATGTAAGCGTTCTGCTAGATTGCTATTAATTTGGTTTAGACACTATAATAATATCAGAATAACACAGATTCAAAGAATGCTTTGGGTTATCGTAAGGTAAAAATCATCTGTGTTTATGTGTGGATCTGTCTTACGATTATCTTTTCTTTTAACATGATTTTTAAAAGTTAAACCAAGTGGTTGGAATTAACTCACACCAGTCCCATGACTGACCCAAAGTTTATTTTGTTTTGTTTTACCCTAAACTCTTAGGTGCTTAAATTTGTACGGGCAGTCAAGTAGTTCAGGTATTTACAGATAACCTTGGCGGAGCTTAGAGTAGGAGGCTCCAGCATTAGACATTTACTGTTTATTTTCCACTGTGTTGTATTGTACTCTGGTGATGGTATGTATGTATATACAGTTATAAATTATGTATTCCAAAAGTTGTTATATATAATATATTTTATTACGCTATGATGTGAGATTCTGTGTTGTTATTTCTGTTTCTATTTCTATCCTTTTCTTCTTTATTTCATAATGATTTGTAATTTTTTGCAATTTGGGTTGAATGTGTGGTGTATTTAGTCAACTCAAAGAATACGAAAATTTGGGCCATTGCAAAATTTATGGTTCAAATAAATGTCTGAATGGAGAATAATTAAGCTAAGCTTTTGAAAATGTTACGAATGTCGAAACGAGCTCAAATTTTGGATACATGATAATATATATGTGCATTGAACATTTACAAAATCTTGTTGGATTTGGATTAGTGTAGCTCACGGCCGGGTAGGGGTGCTGCAAAACAGGGGTGCTTTGGAACGCACCTGACACACACACACACATATATGTATATATATATGTATATATATATGTATATATATATATGTATATATATATGGGACAACTATCCGAACACAAATATAGATAGAAATTGAGAGGCACACATTCTATGTCTTTAGATCATTTTGTCTTTATGTGAAGAGGTGGAATTCATGGGCAATCTAATGGTGGAGGTCCATTGTGTCATCTTTCCATTGCCCCCACATTCCTAGAAATTTGTTACTGCTTGAGCCACAGAAGATGCTTTTTGACCAACAGCTACATAAACACAGATTATGTTTTCCCCTTTTTGATTGAGAATCGTATCTATGGCTACTACTGTTTTGTCGGTCTGTCTATCCCCAATAATTAATTCTCAATGGCCACGTCCTATAGGGATTGTGTCATAATTTTGTGTCTAAATGGACTTTCATATATATATATATATATATATGTATGTATGTATGTATGTATGTATGTATGTATATATATATATAGGTTTATTAAGACAAAATGACAACACGAATTTAAACATAAGCAATCTCAATCATTATATCTTCCCCGAAATTCCACCTTCCATATAAAAACAAACAAATCCAATGGTTTAATATTTGTCTATCTTATTTTTTTTTTTCAAAAACACTCTTCTCATGTGCGTGTACACACACATATCTACTAATAGTTGTAATATCTTTGTGGCACACATTTTTTGTGTCAACGTGAAGCATTAAAAAATAATGACATTTTATATACATTATAACCATTAATATTTCTTAAAAATATGACCTAAGAATTAATATTCCTTTATTAATTCAAAACACTCGTAAATGCTAATAACTTAAAAATCTAATGGCTGAACTTTTTTACAAAATTCGGAACAATCATCTAAAAATAAAACCATATCTCACCACTAATAGTAGAATCTAACAAATTAACATTCTTTGTAAAAAATATTAATAGATTAATTATATCTTTTAGAAAAATTAAACTAACACAAGTTAGAGATTATAACATAGAAAAAATAAAAATAAAAACAACCACATGATTTCAGTGTAAAAATATGGTTAAATTTTCGAAGAAACCATTTTTCTTGATTATGTTAAAAAATTATAATTTGTAAAGAATTATTTTATGCAGGAAGAATGTTTCCATTATCACATGTGAAGCGCGTAGCTTATGTTAGCATGTGTGTGTGTGTGTGTATATATATATATATATATTCGCAGACGATTTATTGATTTGTACTAAGGCCAACAAGAATGTTGCAACCAATCTAAAAGTCATTTTCGACACTTAGAAGGACATGTGGTGTTACCCGGCCTTTTTGCCCGACTACCAGAAGAAAGTCCAAGCTAAGACTACTCGACCATCCTGTGGCTAAATGGCTCAAAAGTGTAACAACCCAAAATTTTGATAATAAATAAATTAGTTATTTCATTATATTCCCAAAAATAGGAGTGTATGCAAACGATAGAATTTGACCATGAAAACATGCACCGTTGCGTTTGTCTCAGAATTCAGGTCTACTTTCATGTTTGGTGTTTCGCGAACGGAGTCTGTATAAAGAACTTATGGACGAAATACAAAGACGGACAAAAAATCATTAAAAGAGAATATATATGACGAAATACAAAGACGGAAAGAAAATCATTAAAAGAGAATATATATATGGTAAGCAATTAATGCCTAGCTACGTGGCTGCCAGGTCGACCTATGGCGGTCCACCGGCGGTGGACCACTTGGTCGACCCTAGGGCGACCAAAGGAGAGCTGGGGCAGCGGCGGTAGGGTTTTTATATATAATTTTATATAATAGATGGACAGATTTTTATGAAAAATAATCTGATGGGTCGAGGTCATTTCAACTCCTATAAATAAAGGTTTAGACCCCTCATTCTTTTCCACATATTTATGAGAGTAGTAGCGTAGCTCTGCCATTTTCTTTTCTCCTCAAACAAATTCTAAAACAAAATATATTCATATATAAATAAAATCAAATATAAAAAATATAGGTTTGAGGATATTAATAAGATTCAAGTGGAAAAAGGTATGGATTGGCATTTAGATTCTTCTACACCAGATTTCTTCCCTCTTTTCTTCTTTTCTTGCAAATCTACAAATATGAAAGTATCCCCTTTTCATAATAACTGTAGATATGTAAGATTTTAAAAATTTTAGGCCTAAAAGACTATTCATATTCATACTTTGATGCTTTTAAGTGAGAGGAAAGTCTATATACATTATTTACAATAATGTGATTAATTTGTTTGTGGAAAATCTGAAATGTATGCCTAAATATTTGTCAGATCTTTTTATAATTTCTTTAAATATGAAATAATGCCTATCAGATCTATTTATGAGTATTGTAAATCTGAAGAATAATTGTGGTTTTGAATATTATTATTATCGCGGGCTTATTAGAATTGAACATATTTTTTCCTACAATTGTATTCAAAATACCATGGTTACTGTAACACCATGGATCTGGCAATCAGTCCCATAAATCATTGTTAAAAGTGTTGTTTATTCTAGATCTATAGTTTTGGTACTGATTTTTGATTCATATAAATTTCGTTTAAAAGATTATAAGCCTATTTTTGTTCAGTTTTGTTTGGGTTTTAACTTGGTTATTGTAAAATGTCTTTTTGTTCTTTTTCAATAAAAAGGACAATATTTGAATCCGTAAGAAATATGTATAAAAACCTAAAAGAAAAGTGTTGTGTAAATTCATGGATAAACGTAGATTTGTGTATGTTTGTACATAGTATACATCAATCGTTCGAAAAAAAAATATTGCTTATATATTATGATTTGAAATATTTCTCTTTTATATATTTTAGGCATAATTTACAATAACCTCAATTATTGACCATTTGCAAGATTTGGAATCTTATTACAAAAATGGATAAAAAAAGGGATGTTTTAGTTGTTAGCTTAAACCAAAACGTTGAATTGAGTAATAATAAAAATAAGACATAATAACTAAGTTAACTGCATGAAAATAATATATATATATATATATATGCGTTATCCATCCAAATCTACATAAACAACAATATATATACATTATAATTAATGTTTGTTGTATATGTGTGTTTGAATGGTTTTCATTTTATTGAACTACATATGGAAGTATAATCCATATTAAATGGAAATATATATTATGGCCGTTGTAGCAATAAATGTGATTGATTGCTACAAATAAGGTCATAAAGGAATAATAAATATTGTAACCATCATTGATTTAGGGAAAATAAATTGAATTAGGTAATTACGCCTAAATGGTTATAATTTAAAAGTGATGACTAGGAGTAGGAATTGTAACGCCAATTAAGTAAATAAATAATTCTTATAAACGTATAACTATATATGTACAACAAGAATGAATCCAGTTAAAATAAAATAGAAAGAATTAAGGATTTACAATAATTATATTAGAATAACAAGGAACTGATATAATAAGGACATTTAATTATTAATTAATTTCTTTACAAAATTTGACCATTTGGTTCATAAATGCATTAATTATAATTAATGGAAATAAATGACATTAAAGGGGTTTAATCGGCGCCTTAGGAAAATATGATTGCTACGGTCATAAATGGCAATAACCCTAATTAATAGCATTAAATGGAATTAAAAAGGGATTAAGGGTAATTGATTGTCGTTTCAAATAATAAGTCCAATTAAGGAAATAAATAATTAAACATCATAGGATAGGAGGTTAAAATTTTCCTTACTCTATTCTAGTTAACCTAGAAATAAAATACTTAGAAATAAGAGTTGGACTTAGTAGGTTAATGATCCTAGGTCAGTTACCTTATTCGATAGAAGTCTGCACTTTCCAAAAGTTGAATATATGTCCAATTGATGTAAGACATTATTGACCATAGGAACCCATGACGATTATTATTTGCGTGACGCAGATTATTTCCAAATTTAAGGTGTGCTTCATGAGCGAGGTCTTAGGTACTGGATGTAGGGCCCTCCTCCCATCCAAAAGAAGAAACCAAAAAGGAAATAATTTAGTTACGTTGTCTGCTTTAGGATTAAGGTCTTAAGTGGGTAGATCGACATTTAAAAAGGTATTAAGTGATTGCGTAGCGCACCTCCCACAAATGAAGCATTAAAGGCAAGTTGGGTATAGTTTTATAATCTCTATGATTAGTTCGCTCACTTGGGTCTTAAGTGATTTGGGTCGAGGGTCCACCTATGAATGGGTTTTGAAATGATAGATATGGGATTGCCATAGATCTACCTATCCTAACGAAAGTATTTAGTGGCTAGGAGGTTATCCGATAAGGTCAGCTAGATAGTAACGAGGGAGTCCACTATAGGGAGGTCTTAAATGGCATGCGATGTCTACTTATCCGATTAGTCTTAAGTGACTGCTTACTATCTCTCGCCTTATATGGGGCATGAGTATAATGCATGAATAACGGAATCCTCAAATTAGTAGGACTTGTAGCTAGTGTCCTCTAATTTATGTTAGTGTAGAGTAAACCATTGTGAAAGATATTAAATAAACGACGGGTCCGCCTTGGGTCTTAAGTGATCGAAAGGATCCGCCCTTATCTATCATTAATAGGGAGGTCTTAAGTGGCTATATAGAAATAATTAACCTCTATATGAATAGTAAGTAGTTGAGAGCCACCTCTTAGTTTTTGGTAATTGGTTGAGTGGTTGTTTAAAGGCTTCATTATTATGCGTAAATGTTCTATCTCAGTATCGTACACCTTTGAAATGCGTTTGGGTGATTGTCATGAGTAAGTGTTTACAAGGTTAAGTTAGAATTACTAGCCTTGTTAGACATATATCTCGGTTGAACCAAATGGGATACATTTGTGTATTGTAGACAGTGTCATACTCTTTCTGCTTACCCAAACTTATTTTTTTGACCCCCTCCTCATTACAATCTCCCAGTTTATCTCGAGAAGGTCAGGTCTTAGCAGGTGTTCAATTTTGGTTTTTGGTTCTCGTTCTCTCTCATTCTCGGTATTGACATGGTGACTTGCTTTTATAAGGTAGTTATCGGAGTTGATACCAGTCTATCCTATTTCGTTTTCGTTATGAGTTGTTTTATCGTATTCTGATTATGCTCATTCATTTGTGGGCACCATATTTTCACACTCTACTCTTGGATGGGTTCAAGTTTCGATTTTTGTCGAAATTGGGCTCAGAAATGTGTGGTGTGTTACAATTGGTATCAAAGATTAGGTTAGACAGTCAAAGGAATTAGTTAAATTAGGACTCGTGAGATAATGTATTTGATTTTCTTTTCTATTTTCTTCATCTTTCTTAATCGACTTTAAAATATTTCAATGATGACATAAACATGGCCTATTTTTTTAGACGGGCCTTAAGCGACTAAGAGTTTGAAATATGTTGAGTTCAAGTTTCTAGCCAATTCTATCTTACCCCCACAGTGCATTTGCAAATTCATTGTGAAGAGAATGAGGACAATATATGGTGAATCCCGTGGATTTTAGTTTGGAGACTGGATGAAAATCTACATACAACTGAGATAGTCGCGATTTTTGGTTTTTGATTTTGTTGATGGTTCCAGTCAATTACCTTTCCTTGGTCTTGAAATGGTAAATTCATGTTAATATGTCGTATCTATCCGAAAACAGAATAAGGAGGTATATCTATTTAAAATTTCTTTGAAAGTTCAGATAGTCTTTTGTTCGAGGTATTCATTTGAGTCCTTGGTCTTTTGTTCGAAGGAATTTCTATTTTTAAAACTTCTTTGGAAATAGTTTTAAAACTACGGTTTCGGAAATAGTTTTATAAAAATATGGTTTTATAATTTAAAATCTATTCACATTAGAATTGTTTGGGTTTTGTGTGATTTTAATAAATAATCCAGTCGGTAAAAAGAAGGGACGTGAAAATGATAAGGAATATGCCTCGAAACTTAAAAATAATTAACACTCGTTCCTTGTGATTTTTATTGTTCCTCTTTTTATGTATTTGGATGATTTATCAAAATTATCACAATTAATCTTTCCGAGATTTAAAAAAAACTCGACGCTTTGGAACACAAAAAGGTTTTCCAGTTAGTAATATAATCTAGAATATAAATAATAATAATAATAGATTTATTATACGAAACCATTAGTTTATAATAAATAGTCAATTTTGAAAAAAAATCGAATATACCAACGAAAATCTTTTGTTTAGATTAGGGTATTTGGTTTCGCGAATCATTTATTTGTTGTCCGTTAGGTAAGGGGAAAATCCGTTTTAATTTAAATATGGATTTCTAGCTGAATTATTTTGGAAATTCGTTCGTTATGTGTTCGCAACATTTTTTTGAGACTACTTTGAATCTATGGAGATGGTTCGAAGTTTGACTACAGTCATTGATACCACCGTGATGAGGATAATTGTTTTTTGGATCACGTCAAATATTAAAAGATGACGTGGGACAATCAATATTTTAATCCGACGTTGGAAGGTCAAGGTTCAACCTTTGCCCAAAGTCCATTTTACATTTGGCCCTTTAGTGTTATACCTAACGTGGTCAACTGGTTGATGAGTTTTGGTAAAACATGAACCAAGGACTCAATTGTGATGGTTGGGTCCAAATTCCCTCCTTAACTTCTTTTTTTCTTCCTTCGTCATCTAGTCAAACCATATTCTTATCCTTCTACTCTTTCTTTGTCGTTGCCTTATCTCCCCCTTTTTTGTGCTAGTTTGCGTATTAGATCTGGCCCACTATGACTCCAAGTTCTAAATTCAATTTCTTCAATCATTTCTTAATCCATAATACCTATTTGTGTTGTCTGTTACACCCCGTAATTTTAAATAACACCATAATGATAAATTAAAAATACTTAATTAAATATTGGGAATTAAGTAAAACGGACTACGCCATTGCGTTCGTATTCTACTTAAGATAGACTCCGAGATTGCGTCAATCGGACATCGTTTGAAGATATTAAGGTTTGAAGTTTGTATACATATAAGCATAATATATATATAAAAATAAATTCAGAAAAACAAAATTAGAGAGCGGCAAAAGGAGGGAAATCAGCCTGTTAGGGGTCGACCCCATGTTCTATGGGTGTCGACCCATGGGTCGACCCCTACACGGGGGTGTCGGCCCCTGGATCGACCCCACCGAGATATGGGAAAGATTCCTCCCCTGCACTTAGATGCATTTCTGAACAAGATTCATTGACAGTAGGCTATAAATAGGACCTCATTTCTATTGTTTTATTCACTAAAAACAATGGAGACAACGTGATGTTGCCCCAACTCGGATTAAATTAGCCTATTCTTCTACAACAACAAGTTATACGTATTCGAGGATCTCTGCTATGACATCTACCATCATTTCTCTGTTCTTTAGATCCAGTCTCTGTGAGTTCATGTTATTTTTAGATATAAACATTTAAATAGTAATCTTGACATATTTATAAGTTGGATCCAAACTTGTGCCTATTAGTAACCTGAATTACAACTAAACAGATCTTCCACTACTTGTACACCTAATCTACTATTTTGTTCTCATATGCCCATTCCTGATATGCCTATTTTATTATTATGCCTAATCATGACACCGTATGCCTATTCTGTTAGTATGCCTATTTCTACCATTATATGCCTATCTTGATTTTATGCCTATTTCTGTTCTCTTCTCTCCCTCCTTCCCTTTTTATTTTTATAGCCAGGCTAGCTTCGAGCCTAGGCCTACTGCTGAAATATGCGAACGAACAAAATTGGGAATGATATTGGGGCATAACTTGTATTGTAAAACATGATTGAGATTTAGGGGCATAATCTATACCTTGATCTAAAACTTTAAATTGGGGCATTACTTGTATCGTGGGCCAGACCGGGGATTGGGGCATAACCTAGGATGAACATGAAAATTGTTTAAGAATGAATATGCCTAAAACTACAGTAAATAGAAATTGTATCTGCACATAAGCATGAGGTTAGATTACACTTGTGGTAGAAGTTTGCCCGGAACCGCCCGGCAAATCCAGCAACCACAAGTGGTTAATATAATGTGAGAGTTCGAGTGCGTAAATGTACACATAATGATGCTAAGACGCGAGGTTAAGTCAGACTTGTGGTAGAAGTCTGCCCGGAACTGCCCGACATATCCAACATCCACAAGTGGTAGACTTTATGTGAGAGGTCTAGTCCATTAACAGCCATAAACAGAAATACGATAATAACTTGTTAACCTGAGATACATAACCTATTTAAATCTGTGGGGGTTACATGAGCCTGTTGAATTGAGTAGGGTTTATGTAAACTTGCTTGAATCAGTGAGGGTTAAGTTAATCTTGTTAAATCTATGGGGGGTTATATAAGCCCGACAAACTTAACCTATATTGCATGCTGGGGTTATGAAACCTTGTTAAACTGTTAGGCATAACCTGTCAAAATCCTAGTAGTGGGGATGCAAGCCCAACGGGTAGCTTGTGTCATTTGTCGTGTGGGACCCTATCAGTCGGTAACCTATCTTGGTATCAAATATGGAACCCCGAACTAGGTCGGGATCAGGGCACACTTACTGAGTTAATTGTAAGAGGTTCATATAGGTGGAGGTGTTGACAACGCAGGATCCAGCAGAGTCATGTGCGTGCATGGGTCCGGCTTCTCAGGAAAATTAAGACGTTGTGACATCATTAGATGGTTGTGCCTCTCGAAAATAAATGAGTTGCCACTTTAGGAAGTGATGTATCCTACTGTGGGGCCAGCTCGGGATATCTATAGGGTAGGGAACCGATCTATTGGGGTAGTAATTAAGGTACATCTGGTCTTTCTTGTTTAGAAGCCCATTATTATCATTGGGAGTAACACCTATCATTACTGTTGGGTTGCCTGTAATTGTTGTTGTGGGTAAAACCCGTCACTAGAAGTACGTCAAAGTCTACCATCTATTTCTATAGGGATCATCTTGTTTTTGTTATACTAGTATTGTTGCAAAGATTTTTTTTAGAGAAGCGTAACTTATTATGTAACACCCCGTATTTTCTATGAATATTAAAATAACGAATTAAAGAATACTTAATTTTAAAAGTGGGAATTAAGTAAAATGGGTAGCGCCATTGCGTTCGTCTCGGAATTCTGGTTGGAATAGAGTCTGAGTTTGCGTAAATCGGACTCCGTATAAGGAAGTTATGAAGCTTAGAAGATTTCAGTTCAAAGCAGAATTAAATTAAATAATAATTAAAAATCAGAAAACAAATTCAAATTTTGAAACTCGGCCAATAAAAGATGAGCGAGAAAAATCCCGCCTGAGGGTGTCGATCCCCCTAGGGGGTGTCGACATAGGTGTCGACCCCCCTATAGGGGTGTCGACCCCCCTATGGGGGTGTCGACCCCTATCTTCCCAGATCTGGGTGACGAATTCTGAAGGATTAGGGCTTATGTGTCACACTGTGGTTGGCTGGGTGACGTGTCTCTTTGGTTTGCATGGCTCTGATGACTCCTATGCTAATCTAAATGCCATAGTTTGTCTAACACATCTATAAATACATATTAAACTTAACCCTAACCTCATAACCCTATTCTATGGTGCCTCCATGCTGTCCATCTCTAAACTGCCTAGCCTCCTTCTTCTCCAAACTAGTAATCAAATTAGAGTGCTTCAAATTGAAGAAAAGGTTTTCCTCTTCAATCAACAAAGAACGATTAGAATCGCTACAACGTCAACTAATTCTTTTTTTCTAATCCTATCACTGTAAGTTCAATTATTATTCAGATTTGAACACATAATAGAAATCATGACTGTAATGAATCAAATCTAGAACTATGCCTAATTGTAAGATAATCAATTATGATTCATGCTTATTATATTATCAAATATGAAATTACTTATGCCTATGAGATTGTTGTGATTGATCCTATCATATTGTACATCAAATTAGTAATTTCTTTATGTTCAATCTTATCGAATTTTTATACCTATGATGTATTTTCCTTAGTTTGCTCATATTCGTTGTTAATGTACAACATGCCTATTGGAACCATGATTCTTGTGTTTGGTACACCTTTACATGCCTATTTTCCCTTATGTCAATTCTTCTGTTTCTTTTCTATCCCATTTCCTTTTCATTTTATGAGTACTTGGAATTTGGAAACCTTGTTGAATCTTGTTGTACGTGCGATTGTAACACGGGGAATTGGGTATAACCTATTGGAGTAATTTTGGACATAACAAGTATATTGGACATAACTTGAATTGACTACAATTGTGGATAATTGGCATACAAAAATCTAGACTTGGACATGAATTTTAAATATGTAAATTGGATAAAAGATGAACATGCCTAACCCGAGGTTAAATTGAGTTGCGGTGTAAGACTGCCCGGAACCACCCGGCACATCCAGCAACCGCAACAACAGGTCTAATGTGAGAGGTTAGCGCATGAAGCCCAAAACCCGAGGT
Organism: Allium sativum; assembly: GCA_030737875.1. Taxonomy (NCBI): domain Eukaryota; kingdom Viridiplantae; phylum Streptophyta; class Magnoliopsida; order Asparagales; family Amaryllidaceae; genus Allium; species Allium sativum. The sequence continues at coordinate 887,567,352 of CM060916.1, read as the reverse complement.
TGTTTGCGGTAGAAGTCTAGCTGGAACCGCCCGGCACATCCAGCAACCGCAAACAACAGTTCTAATGTGAGAGGTTGGTGCATTAATAAATTAATTAATGCCAATGAACAAACATGCTAAGAATGGTAAGGTTAAGTAACATATGAATAAGACACTTAACCAATGCAACATGTTAATTAAACAAATGAGTGGGGTAAAGTTAAATTGAGAACACTTAACAGTTATAACATGTTGATTAGGAAACCCTAGCAACGGGGACCTATTTCAGCAGTAACCCACAAAGATGTATCACGGTACCCTAAACTAGGCAGGGTGGGGCATGATTACTAGGCTGATTATAAGCGGTCAAAATAGCGGTAGGTGGTGCGTCAGTGTAGGTTCCGACGGAGTACGGGCGTGCACGTACTGCGAAGTGAAAAAATCAGGCACTGGGCATTAGTAGTTATGCACTATCCATCTTGAATTGTGTCGGGTCACCATCATAGGGATTGATACACCCCACGGTGGGACCAGCACAGGAATCTACCAACAAGCGGGGCCGAATGACACAAGTAATAAATACATGCGAGTAGAAGCCGATCAATAAAGGGATCATTTTATTATGAACACATGAGGCTAGTTGAAACAATTGTAAGTAGGTGCAGAGAAATAGAAATGGGTGCGATAGCATATTCAGTTTGTCTTGCCTTATCTTGTTACTCTGGTATTATGTTATATTCGGTTTATTCATGTCATGATCCCTTTTCTTGTTTACATGCTGAAATTCTTGTTTACATGCTGAAAATCACTGGGCTTACCAGGCTTTATGTCTGACCCGTTTTCTTTCGTCTTCTTTTCTTCCGTTCCCCCCCTCCAGGACCACAGGGAGGGAATACTTCAGCTTAGTTCAGACCTTTTCCAGCTTGAAAAGAATACATGTATTGCTTGGATTCTCTTTTCTTGGGCTATGGCTGTGGTTACACTTTTATTGGGAATTTATGTTGCTTTACTACTATTTTATGCTTCTTTATGTATTTGGAGTTTTGAATCAAGACAGGGGTTTTATTGTAATGATTTGGAAGTTGGGTTTTGAGACAATGGTTGTAATGTTTTGACTGAACCACGCTACTTATGAAATGATTTCAGTTTTTCCGCTGTTTGTATGTATGTCTTGTAAATTATTTATATCTTTTACCTATAATACTTCACCAAAGTTAATTCATTCCATTTGTGAGTGACCTTAACGGAGGTGGGGTGTTTCACTTGGTATCAGAGCTGATGGTTACCAGATCAGATAAATGTTTTTGAAAACTATTTTTCAAAAAGAAGTTTTAAAGAAGCATTTTCAAGAAAAGTGTTGTTTTATTTTAAAGGCATATTCCCCAAAGCCACATGCACTATCTTTCTATCCTTTGTTTTGAATCTTTTTCTTTTCGTTTCAGCATGTATGGGGATCTTAATCTTCCAGAGGGAGTGCAAGTACCTGCCTGGTTCCGTCGATATTTAGAGGCTACGGCCTCTACCGAAGGACAAGCGGACGCTCCTCATCCCCCAGCCGTAGATGTTGCTCCTCCTCCTCCCCCAGCTGCGGACGTCGTTCCTCCTCCTCCTCCTCCACATCCGAATGCTTTCTCGAAGATATGTAGGGACTTTTGAGCTATGGGCGGAAAGAACTTTAATGGGACTGAATCGTTCGTGGAAGCAAGAAACTGGCTCAAGGAAACAGAAGATCTGTTTGTTATCTTTGAAGTGGACGATAGGCGGAAGATACAGCTGGCTGTATGGTTACTTAAGGACGAAGCCGCTTTCTGGTGGGAAGTTACTAAAGCTGAGAGACCAGTTGAGACTTGGGAGGAATTCAGAATGAGGTTTGGGATGAAGTTCCTCTCGCAAGCTGAACAAAGCCTACAGATAGAGAAGTTCTTGGCACTCAAACATGGAAGACTATCGGTTAAGGAATACGTCAACAAGTTCAACCAGTTGGCTAGATTCGGACTGGAGTAGGTAAACATTCCACATAAAAAGGCTCTCTGTTTCGCTAAAGGGTTAAATGAGCCACTGCACGGCCTAGCTATGTCCCATATACCTATGGGCGCGACTTATGAGAGACTGGTGGACATGTCACTGTTACATGAGGAAAGCAAGGACGAGAAGAAAGAGGTGAAGATGGAAGAACCTCTAAACAAGAAAGTGGAGGAATCGCAAAATAAGAAGATGGATTATAAGAAGGGTGGAAAGAATAACAAACCCCGTGACAAGATCAAGTGTAATTTTTGTGGCATACCTGGACATCTGATTAAGGACTACAGAAAGAAGAAGAGGAAGAAGGGTGGTTACTTTCAGTGTGGCGAGGCAGGACATATGGCTAAGGATTGCCCAAGAAGGCAAGGGCAAGGGCAAGGGCAGAGGACGGGATCTACTTTTGGAGGGCAGATTCACGCTCTCACAGCACCTACGCAAGCAAGAGGTAGAAATATTTCTGTTGATAGTTTAGTTTATCTTTCTGATCATCCCGTTCGTACACTTTTTGATTCGGGCGCATCGCACTCTTTTATATCTACTGCTTTAATTTAATCTCTACACCTAAATACCAGTATAGTAGAGGATCCCATGGCTGTTTCAAATCCAATTGGGGGTTCGGCATATTTATCAATGATTTGTTTGGATTTGGAAATTTCTATACTAAGCACTGGGTTTAGATGCAATGCTTATGTTTTGGGTTTCACGGGCTATGGGTTGATTCTAGGCATGGATTGGTTATCCAGTATTGGTGTCATCCTCGATTGTGAAATGAGAGTGGTTATAATTTTGACTCGCCTTGGTAATACTCTCGAAATCTCTTGTAATCCTATGAATTCTGTTATGCTTAGAAACGTAGAATCTCTAGATGCGTCTGTTGACAATTTTCAATCTATTAGAGTAGTCCGTGAGTACTGGGATGTCTTTGAAGAAGTGAAGGGTTTACCTCCAAAGCGAGAGATAGATTTCCGCATATACCTAGTTGATAATGCAAAACCAGTTGCTTTACCCGTTAGACACATGGCTCCAAGGGAAAGGAAGGAACTCAGCAAGCAAGTTAAAGAGTTGCTCTAAAAAGGGTTCATAAGGCGGAGTATTTCTGAATGGGGTGCTCCAGTAGTGTTCGCAACCAAAGAGAATGGTTTACTTCGCCTATGCATGGATTATAGGGAGCTAAACAAGCTAACCAAGAAGAATAGGCACCCACTTCCAAGAATAGATGACTTGTTCGACCAGATCGTAGGTGCATTAGTTTTCTCCCAACTAGATCTGGCTACCGGATTTCATCAACTAAGAGTGACTGAAGACAGCATAGATAAGACTGCGTTCAGGACTCCGTATGGTTTCTTCGAATGGCTTGTCATGCCTTTTGGTTTGACAAATGCACCTGCCTATTTCGTAGACTTGATGAGTAGGGTGTTTAGGGAGTTCCTTAATAAATTTGTAGTAATCTTCGTGGACGACATTTTGATTTTCTCGAAAAGTGAGGAAGAACATGCTTTGCATTTAAGGGAAGTTAGGGATACTCTTCGAGCACATCGGCTTAAAGCAAAATTCTCCAAATGCCATTTTTGGAGAGAAGAAGTAAGGTTTCTAGGACATGTGGTGTCCAAAGAAGGGATAGCTGTGGATCCCGCAAAAGTAGTGGAGGTGCAAGATTGGAAGATTCCAAGGAATGTAACTGAAGTACGAAGTTTTCTCGGACTAGCGGGCTATTACAGAAAGTTCATTAAAGACTTTGCGAAGATCTCAGCCCCACTTACTAGATTGACGAAGAAGAACCTAATTTTTGCTTGGGATTTGGATTATGATGTTGCTTTCCAATGATTGAAGAGGGCTATAACAACAACTCTAGTTCTGACATTGCCTGATGGAAGTAAGATGTTTACAGTATACACAGACGCATGCGGCACGGGGTTAGGCATTGTCTTGATGCAATAAGGTAAGGTAGTTTGTTATGGAGAAAGGCAATTGAAGGTACATGAAAAGAACTAACCAACTCATGATTTTGAACTAGCTGCCATTGTTTTCGCTCTTAAGTCATGGCGTCATTACCTACTAAGAGAAAGGTTTGAATTGTTTACTGACCATAAATCTTTAAAATACCTTTTCTCACAAAAAGATCTTAACTTAAGACAACAAAGGTGGATAGAATTTCTTGCCTCATACGATTTTGAGATTGCTTATACCCCTAGCAAGGGTAATGTGGTAGCAGACGCCTTAAGTAGGAAAAGGCTGACCTTAAGTCCTCTCTTTGTAGAAAGGCAAAACTTAGAGTACATAGCAACGTTTGACTTTAGACCCTCCTTTGAGTTTGTACATGGTTTGTTAGCATCGCTAGAGGTGCGTCCTATGCTTTTGGACTCAATAGGAGCCGCGCAACATGAAGACCCTCAAATAGTTGATGTGATGGATAAGTTAATTAGAAGTGAGACTTCTAGTCACCTAAATAGATACTCCATAGATGGTATGGGTTGGTTGAGACGGGATGGAAGACTATGTGTCCCACAAGCAAGGGATTTGGTGAAGACAGTTCTTGAAGAAGCACACCATTCTAAGTTGACCATACACTCAGGTGGAGACAAGATGTATAAAGACATAAAAAGAGTTTTCTTTTGGAATGGCATGAAGAAGGGTGTAGCTGAATTCGTCTCTAAGTGCTTAATATGCCAGCAAGTCAAGGCGGAGCAGAAGAAGCCTGGTGGTCTACTTCATCCTCTAGAGGTCCCACAGTGGAAATGGGATAGCATTTCGATGGACTTTATAGATGGGTTGCCTAGGTCAAGAAGGGGCAATACCAGTTTTTGGGTAATAGTTGACAGGCTCACTAAAAGCGCTCACTTTAAGAGTAGGACGACTGCCTCATCATTAACATCCATTTATCTTAAAGAAGTAGTTCAACTGCATGGGATACCCTCTAGCATAGTAAGTGATCGAGATCCTATCTTTACGAGTGAGTTTTGGAAGAGTTTCAAGAGGCTGTAGGCACACATCTATGCTTAAGCACTGCCTATCACCCTCAAACCGATGGTCAGACTGAAAGGGTGAACAAAGCATTAGAAGATCTTTTGAGATTGTGCATTCTTGATTTTGGAGCAACGTGGGAAGGCCATCTTCCTTTGGTGGAGTTCGCCTACAATAATTGCTACCAAGCCACCATAGGCATGGCACCCTTTGAGGCTTTATATGGAAGACCATGCCGATCACCAACTTGTTGGTGGGAATCTACAGACAAGCTCATACTTGGGCCCGACATGATCAGAGAGACTTCGGAGAAGGTGGACTTAATATGAAGTCGAATGAAGACCGCACAAGATAGACAGAAGTCCTACGCGGATAAAAGAAGGACCGACCTTGAGTTTGAGGTTGGAGATAGGGTTTTCCTTAAAGTATCTCCTTTGAAGAATGTCGTTCGCTTTGGATCCGTAGGATAATTAGCACCAAGATTTGTAGGGCCATTTCCTATCATTGAGAGGATTGGAACGATGGCTTATAGAGTAGAGTTGCCGAAAAGATTGGCTGGAGTTCATAATGTTTTTCATGTTTCTCATCTATGAAAGTTCTTACATGAGTCTGTGGAAGTGGTGGAGCCGAGCATACTAAAAGAAGTAGAAGTGGAACGAGAAGTGACGGTGAGAAGAGTTCCAACTCGTATCTTGGGAACATAAGTTAAGAAGCTACGCAATTGTGAGGTCAAGCTTGTTAAAGTACAATGGAGTGACGCTGAAGAAGACACGACTTGGGAGACTGTAGACAAGATACGCGCAGCCTACCATTTTCTTTTTGAGGGTACATCCTTGATCTCTTTTTCATAAGTTTATGCATGCTTGTATCTATCTTTTAAGTATATCTCCTCAGTCCTATTCTTGATCCTTAAGTAGAAACCAATGAATGTAAACATGTATTTGAAACATGTTATGATTGATGGTTGCAAGTGGTTGCTTGTGGATGCATATACACATATTAGGTACTAGATCGGCTCAGTCACTTTCATATTGCATATGCATACATGTATTTACATATGGATTGAAACTTGATATGTTATCATATGGATGTTGCATTCGTATGAATGATTGTGCAGTCATGTAAAAGTTATAAAGTACGATTAGGAATAACTGCATACATGATGGACTCATGGCACTGACATAATTCGCATTAAGGAGGTCAACTGAATCAGTAGACCGCCTGATTTTGCATTAGATAAGGACATATACACACACTATGCATATGATCATGAAAGCATTAAAAATCTTTTTTAGGACTATGGATGACTGTGATTGATGGTTGAGTAGATGGATGTTGGATGTTAGGATACATTCTTCTTAACTTAGAGATTTCGGGGACGAAATCCTTTAAGGAGGGGAGAATGTAATACCCCGTATTTTCTATGAATATTAAAATAACAAATTAAAGAATACTTACTTTTAAAAGGGGGAATTAAGTAAAATGGGTAGCGCCATTGCGTTCGTCTCGGAATTCTGGTTGGAACAGAGTCTGAGTTCGCGTAAATTGGACTCCGTTTGAGGAAGTTATGAAGCTTAGAAGATTTCAGTTCAAAGCAGAATTAAATTATATAATAATTAAAAATCAGAAAACAAATTCAAATTTCAAAAATCAGCCAATAAAAAAGAAGCGGGAAAAATCCCGCCCGAGGGTGTCGACCCCCCTAGGGGGTGTCGACGCCCCCTATAGGGGTGGCGACCCCTATCTTCCCAGATCTGGGTGACAAATTCTGAAGGATTAGGGCTTATGTGTAGCGCTGTGGTTGGCTGGGTGACGTGTCTCTTTGGTTCGGATGGCTCTGATGACTCCTGTGCTAATATAAAGGCTATAGTTTGTCTAATACATCTATAAATACATATCTAAACTTAACCCTAACCTCATAACCCTATTCTATGGTGCCTTCATGTTGTCCATCTCTAAACTAGCCTAGCCTCCTTCTCCAAACTAGAAATCAAATTAGAGAGCTTCAAATTGAAGAAAAGGTTTTCCGCTTCAATCAACAAAGAAAGATTAGAATCGCTACAACGTCAACTAATTCTCTTTTTCTAATCCTATCGCTGTAAGTTCAGTTATTATTTAGATTTGAACACATAATAGAAATCATGACTGTTATGAATCGAATCTAGAACATGCCTAATTGTAAGATAATCAATTCTGATTCACGCTTATTCTTTTGTCAAATCTAAAATTACCTATGCCTATGAGACTGTTGTGATTGAACCCATCATGTTGTACATCAAATTAGTAATTTCTTTATGCTCAATCCTATCGAATCTGTATATCAATGATGTATTTTCCTTAGTTTGCTCATATTCGTTGTTAATGTACAACATGCCTATTGGAACCATGATTCTTGTGTTTGGTACACCTTTACATGCCTATTTTCCCTTATGTCAATTCTTGTGTTTCTTCTCTATCCCCTTTCCATTTCATTTTATGAGTACTTGGAATTTGGAAACCTTGTTGAATCTTGTTGTACGTGCGATTGTAATGCGGGGAATTGGGTATAACCTATTGTAGTAATTTTGGACATAACAAGTATATTAGACATAACTTGAATTGACTACAATTGTGGATAATTGGCATACAAAAATCTAGACTTGGACATGAATGGTAAATATGTAAATTGGATAAAAGATGAACATGACTAACCCGAGGTTAGATTGAGTTGCGGTGTAAGACTGCCCGGAACCACCCGGGACATCCAGCAACCGCAACAACAGGTCTAATGTGAGAGGTTAGCACATCAAGCCCAAAACCCGAGGTTAGAATGAGTTTGCGGTAGAAGTCTTCCTAGAGCCGCCCGACACATCCAGCAACCACAAACAATAGTTATAATGTGAGAGGTTGGTGCATTAATAAATTAATTAATGCCAATGAACAGACATGCTAAGAATGGTAAGGTTAAGTAACATATGAATAAGCGACACTTAACCAATGCAACATGTTAATTAAACAAATGGGTGGGGTTGAGTTAAACTGAGAACACTTAACCGTTATAACATGTTGATTAGGAAACCCTAGCAACGGGGGCCCATTTTAGCAGTAACCCGCATAGATGTATCATGGTACCCTGAACTAGGCAGGGTGGGGCACGATTACTGGGCTAATTATAAGCAGTCAAAATAGCGGCAGATGGTGCGTTAGTGTAGGTTCCGACAGAGTACGAACGTGCACGTACTCCGGAGTGGAAAAGTCAGGCACTGGGCATCAGTAATTATACACTGTGCATCTTGAGTTGTGTCGGGTCGCCATCATAGGGATTGATACACCCCGTGGTGGGACCAGCACAGGAATCTACAAACAAGCGGGGCCGAATGACACAAGTAATAAATACATGCGAGTAGAAGCCGATCGATAAAGGGATCATTTTATTATGAACACATGAGGCTAGTTGAAACAATTGTTAGTAGGTGCAGAGAAATAGAAATGGGTGAGATAGCATATTCATTTTATCTTGCCTTATCTTGTCTTAAGTTATCTTGTTACTATGGTATTGTCTTATATTCGGTTTATTCATGTCATGATCCTTTTTCTTGTTTACATGCTGAAAATTACTGGGCTTACCAGGCTTTATGTCTGACCCGTTTTATTTCATCTTCTTTTCTTCCGTTCCCCCCTCCCCAAGTCCACAGGGAGGGAATACTTCAGCATACTTCCGACCTTTTCTAGCTTGAACAGAGTAGATGTATTGCTTAGATTCTCTTTTCTTGGGCTATGGCTGTGGTTACAATTTTATTGGGGATTTTTGCTGCTTTACTACTGTTTTATGCTTCTTTATGTATTTGGAGTTTTGAATCAAGACAGAGGTTTTATTGTAATGATTTGGAAGTTGGGTTTTGAGATAATGGTTGTAATGTTTTGACTGAACCACGCTGCTTATGAAATGATTTCAGTTTTTCCGCTGTTTGTATGTCTGTCTTGTAAATTATCTGTATCTTTTACCTATAATACTTCAACAAAGTTAATGCATTCCTTTTGTGAGTGACCTTAACGGAGGTGGGGTGTTTCATATTATGTTCTGTTTATTCTACTTATCCTGCTCATTCTGTTATACCTGTCTTATGATACTATTATCTCTCTCATCCAATTTATATGCATGTCATGATGCTTTTACTTATTTATATGCTAAAATAACTGGACTCGGCAGACTTTATGTCTGACCCATTTTTTTCCTCTTCTCTCTCTTTCATTTCCCCCTAGGTTCTTAGGGTGGGAATACTCAGGCCTAATTTGGATTCTCTCTTTCATTTTTCTTAGAGCTGCTTAGATAACCGCTTTGATTTCCTATCTTCTCTGTTATGGCTATATTTTGGGGATTATGCTTTTTATATATTATTGTACTCTGATGATTTTAGTACAAGATAGAAGTTTTAAACAAATGTAATGGTTTTTCTGTATTACAGACTTATGATGTAACAGGGTTTTGGACCACGATGATTTCTGTTTATTAAAGTTTTAAATTCCATTGTTATTTTATATCTGTCTTGTGAGGTTTCCGTTTCTGTTTACCTATCACGCTTCACGGAACTTAATGCATTCTGATAAAGAGTGACATTAACGGACGTGGGGTGTCACATTTTGTATTAGAGCTAAAGGTTACCAGATCAGATAAAAGATTTTGAAAATTGTTTTCAAAAAGGTTTTAAAAAAATCATTTTCAAAAGAAAAGTTTGTTTTGAAAAACACATTCCCCAAAGTCATAAGAAATACCTTTCGATTCTCTATTTGAATCCCTTTTCCTTTTCTTTTCAGCATGTCTGGGGAACCTAATATTCCCGAGGGCGTACAGATACCGGCTTGGTTCTGTAGGTATCTTGAGGCTACAGCGCCTTCTAAAGGCCAAGCAGACACCCCTCCCCCAGCTGCAACCGCTGTTCCTCCTCCTCCGCTAACTGATAATTTCTCCAAGGTATGCAAAGATTTCTGTGCTATGGGTGGAAAGCCATTCCGGGGAACTGAGACTTTTGTAGAAGCAAGGAATTGGCTTAAAGAGACGAAGGATTTTTTTGGGATTTTTGAAGTTGACTATCGTAGGAAAATTCAATTGGCCGTTTGGCAGCTGAAATACGAGGCTTCGTTCTGGTGGGAATTGATATATGCGGGACGTCTAGTTGAGACTTGGGATGATTTCTGACAAAGATTCGAGATGAAGTTTCTTTCTCAAGCCGAGCAAAGTATGCAAATGGAAAGGTTTTTGGAACTTAAGCAAGGAGGCACGTCTGTCAAAGAGTATGTTAATAACTTCAATCAATTGGCAAGGTTTGGATTGGAGCTAATGAATGCCCTGCACAAGAAAGCTATGACATTTTAAAGGATTGAATGAACCCCTCCATGGATTGGCTATGTCTCATATTCCGATGGGAGCAACTTTTGAGAAACTCATTGACATGGCATTGATGCACTAAAAGATAAAGGTGAAATGAAAGAAGGTAAGATTGATGAAACACAAAACATGAAAGTGTGGCCCAAGAAAGAACAACAATAGCAAAAGAAGGGTGGAAAGAATGACAAAGCCCATGAAAAGAGGAAATGTTATAATTGTGGACGCGTAGGTCATTTGAGCAAAGATTGCAGAAAAAGGAAGAATGCTTAATTCCAATGTGGAGAGGTCGGACACCTTATTAAGGATCGCCCGAAGAAGCTTGGACAGGGCCAAAGGGCAGGATCTTCTGGAGGGCAAGTGCATGCTCTCGTGGTCGGTGTACCGGATAGAGGTACGAAAGTTTCTATTGAAGGTTTGATTTCTCTTTCCAATCATCCAGTTAGGACTCTTTATGATTCTGGCGCTTCGCATTATTTTATATCTGATTCTGTGGTTGAGTCTCTGCACCTTAGTACTAGTATGGTTTTGGATCCCGTTGTTGTCTCAAACCCCATTGGAGGTACGGCTCATTTGTCTATGATTTGTCTGGGTTTGGAAATATCTGTGTTGGGCGTCGAGTTTGAGTGCGATGCATACATGCTTTGTTTCTTGGGCTATGGATTGATTCTAGGGATGGATTGGCTAGCCATTTATGGTTCCATTCTAGACTGTGAGAGGAGGGTTGTTAGACTTTTGACTTTCCATGGGAGGACCCTCGAGATTTCTTGTCACACTAAGGGGTCTGTCATGCTTAGTTTCCTATAGTCTCTTGATGCATCTATTGATGATTTACGATCTGTACCAGTAGTCTGTGAGTATCTTGATGTTTTTGAGGAGGTTCGGGCTTACCTTCGAGGCGCGAGATTGATTTCCGTATATACTTGGTGGACAATGCAAAGCCAGTTGCATTGCATGTGCGCCATATGGCTCCATGAGAGAAGAGGGAGCTCAGCAAGCAAGTAGGATAGCTATTTGAGAATGGGTTTATTAGGTGAAGCATATCTTAATGGGGTTCTTCGGTGGTATTCACAACCAAGGCGGATGGTTTGCTTTGTTTATGTGTGGATCACAGAGAATTGAATAAGCTCACTAAGAAAATTAGGCACCCACTTCCGAGTATAGATGATCTGTTTAACCAGCTTGTTGGTGCATCTGTTTTCTCCCAGTTAGACTTGGCCATGGGCTTTCATCAATTAAGGGTAGCCGAGGACAGTATATACAAAACTACTTTTAGAACTCAGATGGTTTCTTCGAGTGGCTCGTCATGCCTTTTGGTTTGACGAATGCACCCGCCTATTTTGTGGACTTGATGAGTAGGGTGGTTCGGGGGTTTCTAAATAAGTTCGTTGTGGTCTTTGTTGATGACATCTTGATTTTCTCAGCGAGGAAGAGCATCCCCTACATTTAAGGGAGGTTTTGAAGACTCTCCGAGCGCATCAACTTAAAGCGAAATTCTCCTAATGTCATTTTTGGAGAAAGGAAGTGAGATTCCTAGGGCATGTGGTCTCTAAGGATGGGATAGCAGTAGATCCCGCAAATGTAGTTGCAGTTCACGATTAGCAAATTCAAAAGAATGCAACAAAGGTAAGGAGTTTTCTTGGTTTAGTGGGCTATTATAGGAGGTTCATTAAGGACTTCGCAAAGACATCATCCCCACTCACCAGGCTGACAAAGAAGATTCTGACATTTTCTTGGGGCATAGACTGTGAGGATGCTTTTCAGCGATTGAAAAGGGCTCTGGCAACATCCCCAGTCTTGACTTTGCCTGATAGGAACAAAGTGTTCATAGTATACACTGATGCATGTGGTATAGGGCTTGGTGCGGTTCTGATGCAAGAGGGAAGGGTGGTATGTTATGGAGGTAGACAGTTGAGAGTTCAACTACCCTACCCATGATTTGGAGTTAGCTACCAATGTATTCGTGCTTAAGTCTTAGTGTCTTTATTTGCTTGGAGAGAAGTTCGAGTTGAATATAGATCATAAATCTCTCATGTACTTGTTCTCGCAGAAGGATCTCAATTTGAGGAAATAGAGATGGATGGAGTTCCTAGCATCCTATGACTTTGAGATTGCTTATACCCCTGGCAAGGGTAATGTGGTGGCGGATGCACTGAGTAGGCAGAGTATGACCTTGAGTCCTCTATTTATAGAGAGGCAAAGCTTAGATAATATATCGACTTTTGATTTTAGACCCTCTACCGAGTTCACACCCGGTTTATTGGCATCATTAGAGGTGCGGCCTGTACTTTTGGCTCAGATAGGAACTTCGCAATGATAGGACCCACGGATAGCAGACATCTTAGATAAGCTCAGTAGAGGGGAGACTTCAAGTTACCTAAGTAGATATTCCATAGAAGATAGAGGGTGGTTGCGACGAGATGGAAGGCTTTGTGTTCCCCAAGTTGGGTGTTTGTTGAAGACAGTCCTTGAGGAAGCCCATCATTCTAGGATGACTATTCATCCATGCAGTGATAAGATGTATAGAGATTTGAAGAGGGTTTTTTTTGGGCTGGGATGAAGAAAGATGTAGCGGAATTTGCTTCTCAATGTTTGATTTGTCAGCAAGTCAGAGCTGAGCAAAGGAATCCCGGTGGTTTACTTCATCCTTTGGAGGTCCAACACAGGAAGTAGGAGAGCGTCTCTATGGATTTCATTGATGGTTTGTCTAGATCGAGGAAAGGAAATACCAGTATTTGGGTTATAGTTGATAGGCTTACTAAGAGCGATCATTTCCTTCCTGTTAAGTGTAAGAGGACGGTAGCATGGTTAGCAGCAGTTTATCTTCGTGAGATATTCGTCTACATGGAGTACCTTCCAGTATTGTGAGTGATTGTGACCTCATATTCACAAGCGAGATTTAGAGGAGCTTGCAAGAGGCATTAGGTACACAATTATGTTTAAGCACCACTTATCACCCTCAAACCGATGAACAGAAAGAAAGGGTGAATAGAGTGCTTGAGGATCTTTTAAGACTGTGTATCCTAGACTTCGAAGGGATATGGGAAGAGGATCTTCCTTTGGTAGAGTTTTCCTACAACAATAGTTATCAGGCTAGTATTGACATCGAATCCTTCGAGGCATTGTACAGACGACCCTGTAGATCACCGACTTGTGGGTGGGAGTCTACAAAAAGGCTTCTACTTGGACCTGAGATAATTAGGGAAACTTCATAGAAGATTGATCTTATTCGTTGGTGCATGAAGACAGCTCAAGACAGGAAGAAGTCCTACGCAGATAAGAGAAGAACTGATATTGAGTTTGAGTTGGGAGACATGGTTTTCATCAAGGTATCACCTTTGAGGAATGTTGTTCGTTTTGGATTTGTAGGGAAATTGGCGCCAAGATTTGTAGGGCCATTTCCCATAATAGAAAGGATTGGTCAAATGGCTTATAGAGTGAAGTTACCAGAGAGACTGGCCGGTGATCGCGATGTTTTCCATGTTTCTCATTTACGGAAGTGCTTGCATGATACCGTAGAAGTAGTGGAGCCGAGCATGCTTGAGGAAGTAGAAGTGGAACGGGAAGCGACAGTTAGACGAGTTCCTACCTATATTCTTGGATTAGAGATTAAGAAGCTACGCAACCGAGAGGTCAAGTAGATGAAAGTTCAATGGTGAGAAGACCCCGAGAATGCAACTTGGGAGACTAAAGACAAGATTCGCGCTTCATACCCTTTCCTTTTCAAGGTTATGTTCTTAACTTCTTTTCCAAAGCTTTTTATTCGTACTTGCTTTGGTCATTTTTGTATATCCTATCGATCGAATCTTCTACCTTTAGGTAAAGAACCCATGGATGTAAACACGTGTTTGAAGCATGTTATGTTTGATGGATACAAGTGGATGCAAGTGTTTGCTAGTGGTTGCTCGTGGATGCATATACACACATATTAGGCACTAGATTGGCTTAATCACTCTGATACTGCATATGGATGCGTGTGCAATTTTCTCCTTTTATGGATGAAAATGGGTGTATCATTATATGGATGTTGCATTTGGATGAATGATTATGCACGCATATAGCATTTACATGATCTATTAAGATTATTTGCATACATTTTGGATTCATGGCACTAACATACATTACATTAAGGAGGTCAACTGAATCAGTAGACCACCTGATTTTTCACATTAGTATAGGGACATATACACATACCTTCGCATATGTTCATATAAGCATTTGAAATCTTTTAAGGGCAACAGATGTCTATGAATGGTGGATGAGTAGATGGATGTTAGGATATACATTCTTCTTAACTTAGAGATTTCAGGTACGAAATCCTTTAAGTATGGGACAATGTAACACCCCGTAATTTTAAAGAACAACATAATGATAAATTAAAGAATACTTAATTAAATATCGGGAATTAAGTACAACGAATAGTGCCATTGCATTCGCCTCGGAATTCTGCTTAAGATAGACTTCGAGTTGGCGTAAATTAGACATTGTATGAAGAAGATATTAAGGTTTGAAGTTGTACACATATAAGCGTAATATATATAAACAAATAATTCCAGAAAATCAAAATCAAAGAGCGGCAAAAGGAGGGGAATCGGCCCATTAAGGGTCGACCCCATGCTCCACGGGTGTCGACCCATGGGTCGACCCCTACACAGGGGTGTCGACCCCTACACAGGGGTGTCGACCTCGGGGTCGACCCCAACGTGATCTGGGGCAGATTCCTCCCCTGCACTTGGACGTGTTTCTGAACAAGATTCGTTGACCGTAGGCTACAAATAGGACCTCATTTCTATTGTTTTATTCACCAAAAACAATAGAGACAATAAGGGGCTGCCTGAACCCAGATTAAATTAGCCTATTCTTCTGCACCAACAAGTTATACGTATTCAAGGATCTCTGCTACGACATCTGCAGTCATTTCTCTGTTCTTTAGATCCATTCCCTGTGAGTTCATGTTATTTTTAGATAATAAACATTTAAATAGTAATCTTGACATGTTTATAAGTTGGATCTAAACCTATGCCTGTTAGTAACCTGAATCATAACTAAACAGATCTGCCGCTACTTGTACACCTACTTACTGTTTAGTTCTTATATGCCCATTCCTTATATGCTTATTATGTTATTATGCCTAATCATGACACCATATGCCTATTATGTTAGTATGCCTATTTCTGCTATCATATGCCTGTTTTGATTTTATGCTTATTTATATTCTCTTTTCTCCTACCTTCCCTTTTTATTTTTATAGCAAGGCTACCTTCGAGCCTTGGCCTACCACTGAAATATGCAAACGAAAGAAATTAGGAATGGTTGGGAATGATATTGGGGCATAACTTGTATTGTAAAACATGACTAGGATTTAGGGCATAATCTATACCTTGGTCTAAAACATTAAATTGGGGCAAATGTGTATCGTGGACCAGATTGGGGATTGGGGCATAACGTGAAAATTGTTTAAGAAGGAATATGCCTAAAACTACAGTAAATACAAATTGTACTGCACTTAGACAAGAGGTTAGATTACACTTGTGGTAGAAGTTTGCCCGGAACCGCCCGGCAAATCAACAACCACAAGTGGTTAATCTTATGTGAGGGGCCGAATGCGTAAATGTACACGTAACGATGCTAAGACACGAGGTTAAGTCCGACTTGTGGTAGAAGTCTGCCCGGAACCACCCGGCATATCCAGCATCCACAAGTGGTAGACTTAATGTAAGAGGTCCAATCCATTAATAGTCATAAATGGAAATATGATAATAATTTGCTAACTTGAGATACATAACCTGTTTAAATCTGTGGGGGTTACATGAACCTGTCGAATTGAGTGGGGGTTAAGCATAACGACCCGGATTTTCAAAATCAATTTAAATTTTTTATTTTAGCTATTTTAATGGATTTTGAATATTTAAAATGATTTATTTTAAATAATAACGAATAAAAATTTATTATTATCGAAGTTAGAACGAATAAATTTATTTTAATTATGAAACGAGCTTGAAATTATGCGGTAGTTTGAAAAATCGATTTTAAATTTCAATTGAATGTACATCATTCAAAATAAACCGAATTTCAGTAAAACCAAAAATATTTGAATTTGATTAACTATATATTTCTAAAGAATGTAAGAAACTGAGATTTCATAATATAAATTAAAAGCTATGTCCAGTTTAAAATTTAAAATAGTCGCTAAGGAATTATATATATTTTAAATAATATGTAGCCCTTAAAAATAGCAATTTTGCAAACAACCTCCGTTTTTGATGAAACCACTTTTGTTGGATCCGGAATGTCAAATTATTGCTAAGTTTCAAATTTCATAATTTTTGAAATTAATATGTGGCATGGCAAAAGAAAACGTGTTTTGTCAATTTCGTTTGAATTGGATTGACCAGAAAATGGCCATTTTTCAAACGGCCTCCAAATTTGACGAAATTAGTTTTGTTAGGACCGTATCATCAAAACATAGCGAGCTTTATTTTTCTGGAATTTTTGGAGTCAGTATGTGCCCCAAGTAAATTAAAATGTACGTTTAAAATTCAATATATATTGTTTTATATTTCAATTTTGATAAAAATGATCAAAACAGTCGAACTGGCTTACAAAACATATATCATTGTGTCTGGAATAGGGGTATTTAGCTAGGGGCGACAGTTGTTGGGTTTGATTTGGAGTTGGAATGAAAAACCTCATTTTTTGAATTAAAATAAAATAAGACAATTATATAAATACCCCTAGTATCCTCCCTAACCCTAAGCATCTGGAGCCGTCGTCGTTACAGAATAAATGGCCCAAAAAGCTTGAAACTAAATCCTTAAATCCCTGCTCACGTGATTCGAATTAGAAGATGATTGTGAAGAGAAAATTATAGAGAAGACTACGAGCTTTCATTTGATTCTAATGTGATCGAAAATGGTGTTATGGTCTTCGAGAGTTCTGGGCTCAAACTCATCAGGTTTAGCCGCCGATTCTAGCGTGATAGGGCAATTGAGTCTGCTGAGGTTAGACGCAGGGGAAGGCGGCGCAAAGGTCTACGGCATGGACACGCCGGATCGAACTACGGTCAATGCATTGAGGAGCTGAACGCAACCTGAGGGTGCAAGCATGAAGTTTCGTGGTAAGCTGTTATTTCGGGAAGAAGGATTAAGTTAAATCCCGCTTTAATTATTTATTTAATTACGCAATGTATTTAAAATCATATCTTTCTCATACAAACTCCAAATTGCATGAAACAGGATCCGTTAGGATCGTGGGGACGAGAGTTTCACAACAAGACTAACTGGGTCCAATTTGGAGCTTGTTGTAATTTAGGGTAGAATTAAATCCAAACCGTTTAATAAAGAATGACGGAGTGGAAACCAACTGTGAGAACTCCTTTTCACTCTAATTATTTTACAGTTAAATATATACTAGGATGCAGACGGGGCTTAGAAGACCCCGACACTATTTATTGTACAAACCATGGTTGTTTGTTTGGATTGTATTGTGGAAATTTGGATTGTGGTCGTAGAATTGATTGTGAATTGATTGTGAATAAAATATATGAAAAATAACAATATAATTTTTATTGAATGTATAAACTATATAAAATATTTTATCGTTAAAAATATTATTTTTAATGTATATATGAACGGCATAAAATTCTCCTGAAATGAAAATAAATATTCATTTACAAATTGGACGATTTGTTTATGTACACCACATTAACTGACATTGATTGGGACGATAAATTTAACACATCGCCCAACTGCACAAATAATATTTAGTACTTGTTGGTTGAAACCCCACACGGGTATTGGGGTGATATTTGACGTACACTAATCTCAATTGTTTAGATGTATGTCAATCAATTGGTTAACAGACTGTTGTAAGCGTTAATTATATTTATTTAATGCTTATACGGTGTAAAATGTACTCTAGATGATGGATTATTGTTTATCATTATTGTTGTGTACATGTGATGTATGAAATCCATATAAATAACGTTATATTGTAATTGAATGTGTCTGATTCCAATTCAAAAAGAACGAATATTTTAAAATAACTAATATTTTAAAATAACGAATATTTTAAAATAATATGCTGTAAATGATTAAAATATGATTTCGATGTCCGATTCGGGATGGACACGAAAATATTGAAATGTGCGAAGCCATGTTGATTAGATTTACGTCATTTTAACACGAACGATATTTATATCAATTTTATTCATGTTTAAAATGAACATCGAAAAGGAAACGATTTCAAAATCCGATATTTTGAAAATATTATAATGATAAGGAGTATTCAATTTTGATTTAAAATTGAAAATGAAGTGGAAATCATTTTAAAATGAATTTATAAACGATTTATAAAATACATTTTAAATGGAAATCGATGAAATATATATTATATATATTTAACGGCCTGAATAGAACGCGCCGCACCGGGACCATTCGTGAATTTCGACCATTGACTTCGAATTGATATTACGGGAGATCCGACCATCGAATTCTCCTAAAACCGAAACCGTTGGGTTCGTATCGAAAAGAGCTTTCCAACGAATATAAGAGATTTGAAATATAACGGTTGGATTTAGAATTATGTCCAAATCAAATTTGGAAAAGCTTGTTGTAAATGCAATTCGATGACCATTTATGGAAATCGACCGTACGAGCCTTAATAAAATTATTAAAAATATTATTAATTTGTGTAAAATCATAATAAATGATCTGAAAAGAATTTGGATTAAAGATTCCACATTTGTGAAGATAAAAATATATTTTTGTCAAAATGAACTAGTTATTAACTAGATTTGAAATCCAATAATTTTTAGATAAATAAATTGGATTGATAAAAGGGTTTTAATAAAACTAGTAATTTCCAATATATAAATTGGAATGGATTTGAATAGAAATCATCTCCAGAATATTTAGATATTGGATTCCATGAATATATGGATATTGTGGAGGAATTTTGAAGATATATATATTGTTATTCCCAATATGATATTTATTGATTTTAGAATTTGATATTGAATATAAGCTGATATAATTTCTATTCAGAGCCTTGTATTTAATATTAAATAGGATTTTGGGTTTGTCGTGAATGGTGTCTTTATTAACAATGTTCTTAAACCCAGTTGAGAAAAGAGTAATCTTTTAATTAAGATTTAGAAAAGTTTACCAATTAATTAATATTTAATTGGAATTGAATTGAAATTGGATTTTTGGGTTTATCGTGAACGGTGTTTTAAATAACACTTGTTCTTTAACCCAATTAACAGTGAAGAGATGATTTGGAATTTATAAATCTTTTTATTAAGATTTAATGGAAATTTTCCAAAGTAATGTCTTCCAATTTAATATATTAAATTAGAATTGAATGGAATTCGATTTGGTAATAATCGAAGTGAGCTTCTGTGGAGGAAGACTGTTGCTATATATGGAATTTAAAAGGCTTTGTCATTATTCCATTTATATTATTAGTTGGATACGGAAATTGATATCGATTATATATTGATCTGCTTTTCCGTAAAGATTACATAATTAATGGAATGCGATTTTGGGTTTATCGTGAACTGTGTTTTCAACGACATTAGTTCTTCAACCCAGTTAAAGATAGGATTACATGTCTAACATTATATTTCAAACCGTATTGTTGATCTCTACTAAATATATATCTGTTTGGTGGCGGAGAATTTATTCTCTTGCTTAACACCCTTCTCTAAGACGTACGAGCTCAGAGGTTATATATCGGCAGAAATCAGTGGTACGGTGTAGATTGTCGATGCGGCATGTTTGATTTCCCAAAGTTAAATAATCATTAGTAATGATTTTTGGGAAGATTAAAACTAAGTGGAGTTTTAATAAATCTTTAATTAGATTGAAATGTGAATGTGATAATTTAAATTATCAAATTTGGGAAATGATCGAGAATGGAGTACCACCAGTTTTACTCCAGGCGATTGTTGAATCTTTAATTAGATTTGAACGTGAAATGGTAATTAAATTTAACGATAACACAGTGGTGTTAGATTTGGAGTATTACCAGTTTTTCTCCATGGGATGAATAGGTTGGGATTGTGAAATAAAACAAATGATTATTTCGATAAGGTTCGTTAATCCCGACTAGTTGATAAACCTTAATTTGGTTTAGAATTGATATCCAAAGGAAGATTAAAGTAAAAATTTAAAAGAATTTATAATTGGAAAAATTAAAAGGAACCTTTCCCAAAGGATATGAATATTTGAATAAAAAAATATTCAGAATTGGAATGAGGCGTATGTTGTGTTTTTATAGCACTTGATTATAAGATACATGAATTATTCGGAAAGGCCGGGTTTATACCCATTCTGAATTATTGATTCGACGATAAGTCGACGATGAAATGGTGGTTGAATACCGGAGGTCTTCACATCGTTTGTATGATTACTGATATCTTGAATGGGCTGCACACCCATGACAAGGTAATAAGTGGTGATCGTCCAGACGTACTTGGAGATCGACAGGATATGCGAGGACCTCTCTCCTATATTGGACATATGGGAGGAGGAATAAGTTGCCTCCGGTTTCGTTCAGACCCAGAACGAACTAGTAAATGGATGTGTGTCTGACATTGGATTTTATTCTGTGTTGATTGATCTCTATTAATTATATATCTGTTTGGTGGCAGAGAATTTATTCTCTTGCTTAACACTCTTCTCTGAGACGTACGAGCTTAGAGGTTATATGTCGATAGACATCAGTTGCATGGCATGAATGTCAGTGTGGCATGCTGAGATGCAATTGATCAAGGCTTCTATTGAAAAGCAGAGTCTTGTGGTTGATGATCAATGCACGACTTTAAATAGCATAGCTTTGTGTATAGCGTTAATTCGCGAGCCTCACACCTCGGTATGAGTCAAAAAGGGGATCAGGGACGCAGGGAGGACATGGCGTTTCCTTCTAGCTTTGGATGGTGTCATGGTATGGAGCCCAGACATTTATTATATTTTTACCTATGTGGATGATGGATTGCGAGGTGCCTCGGATATATCGGTTACTACGGAGCCGATGGATAGGTCCTATAGGACCGGGAAACATGTGTTCAGGAATAACTAATCTACTAACGTAAGTGTGGACCGGCCCTACAGGAACCAAGGGTCTACTGCGGGAGATTCTAAGGCATTTGCTAGAGTGTCTCGAATCGGTGAGGAACCATCCCTTGCCTCGACTCACGACGGAAATCCAATTTCCAATACGTGATCTTTCGGTTTTAATTGCAGAACTTGTATGGCGGCATAGTAGGATGGGGTATTATGTCGTCTATGATTGATACATTTATATATGAAGTTGATTTTGACACTATACACTTATTGTAATATCAAAATGATTTGTTTTAAACGTTCCAAGCATGTTTGGCTATTATAAGGGAAAACTCTATCCTCCGGCTTGCGTTTCATTGTGTAATGGGACCTGAGCTTGTAATAGCTTCATTTTTCGAAAAGCATTGCGCTGTTTATAAACTGTTTTATGCACTGCTATTCTTGGAAGATAATCGTTCTATGTTATACGGCGTGGTCCCTTGATTTACTTTATTTTTAAAGTAATGTTTTAATTAGCTGTTTAAGTTCTCACACCAGTTCCATGACTGACCTGGAGTTTATTGTTTTAACCTAAACTCTGGGTGCCCCTGTTTTCCACATGTGCAGTCAAAAGTTTCGGTTTTGCAGATATTTCTTTATACATTATCTAGGATTTACAGCTGGAGCTATATTCGGAAAGCTCTGTATTTGTGTATCTCTTTCTGCTGTGTTTGTATTATTTTTCCGCTACTTTGTAATTTAAATCTCTGATATTTTTCTGATGTATATTATTTATCCATACTCTGTTATATTCTTGTACTCTGATGTAATTGTTGTAATAAGCAATGAAATGTTCTATTGTTTATGTTCTGATTTGTCGTGTTTTCAACTTAATCCGCCTTCTTCCGTCTCTTCGGAGATAGAGGGAGTTCGGGTCGCTTCAGTTTGTTATCAGAGCTTTGGTTTATAGAGCTCGAGAACAAGACACATTAGAACTGAACGAAAGAATTCATCAGAGATTGGATTAGTAATATCCAATAAGAATGACTTGTAAGAGATGGGATCAGTAGTATCCTAGAATGAGTTAGAAGAGTATTATTTATAAAAAATAAATTTATTTTGAAAATTATACCTTATTATATGTATTTAGGTAGTTTATTTTAAATTGAGTTTGGACAATCGAGTATATGAAGATTTTGAATATACGCCTAGCTAGCGTGTATTCGATGCCTCAAATATGCTAGATAGATATAGAATCACACTCTAGTCGCCCGGAGATGATTCTGATGATTGTAGCTACATCATCAGAATTTATGTTCGAGTTTTGAAAGTGGGATATCTATATATTTCCAATTGACTAGTGTGAGAACCAAAACTAGATTGGATTTATTGTTGTGATTTGACACTGAAAATATGATTTTTGAATATATATAAATATAAGTATTTATTTGAAATGTTAATCAACTAATTGATTGCTGGTTGATATGTTTGGTTATTAGTTGTACTAATAAAAATATTGGAACGATAAACCCATATAAGAAGGAATGAAAAATTTAGCCAAGAATCGAATATTGAACTGAATTGAAAATTGATTGAAATTGCATACATATACATGTATATATATCGAACAGGTCATAGCATGGAAGCAAAGAAGAGGAATAAAATTGTATGCCCAACAAATAGGTACGTGTTTATTATTTTCTTGGGTTTTGATGAGAGCCGATTGGCTTTTCCTTTTTCTTTTGGATGGATGAGGGCCCTGTGAGGCAAGTTGTGGTTTGAAAGGTCTCCCCGTATAAAGGAGGTTAAGGCGAATTTTTTTGAAAATTTAGGGTGTTAGCCAAATTTTTGAGAAATTAGAAAATTCTTAGAAACTGAAAAGTTGAAGAATGAAAGTTGAGTTGGTTAGTTAAACAACTTTCAGCTCTGTTCCTTTTTGAGGACGAAAAGATTTTAAGCGAGGGAGATTGTAACAACCCGGATTTTCAGAACCAATTTAAAATTTTTATTTTAGCTATTTTAATGGACTTTGAATACTTAAAATGATTTATTTTAAATAATAACATATAAAAAATTATTTTTATCGAAGTTAGAACGAATAAAAGTATTTTAATTATTAAACGAGCCTAAAATGCGTGGTAGTTTGAAAATTCGATTTTAAATTTCAGTTGAATGTACAGGATTCAAAATAAACCGGATTTCAGTAAAACCAATAATTTTTCAATCTGATTAACTATATCTTTCTAACGAATGTAAGAAACTGAGATTTCATAATATAAAATGTCCATTTTAAAATTTAAAATAGTCGCGATGGAATTTGTATATATTTTAAATAATATATAGGCCTTAAAAATAGTCATTTTGCAAACGACCTCCGTTTTCGACGAAACCACTTTTGTTAGATATGGAATGTCAAATTATTGCTAAATTCAAATTTCATAATTTTGGGAATTAATATGTGAGAGTGGCAAAAGAAAAAGTGTTTTGTCAATTTCGTTTGAATTGGATCGACTAGTAAATGGCTATTTTTCAAACGGCCTCCATTTTCAACGAAATTAGTTTTGTTAGGACCGTATCATCAAAACATAGCTAGATTTATTTTTATGATATTTTTGGAGTCAGTATATGGCCCCAGTAAATTAAATTGTACATTTAAAATTCAATATATATTGTTTTATATTTTAATTTTGATAAAAACTTATCGAAATAGTCGAATTAGTTTACTAAACATATTCCATTGCGTCCGGAATAGGGGTATTTAGCTAGGGGCGATAGTCGTTGGGTTTGATTTGGAGTTGGAATGAAAAACCTCATTTATTGAATTAAAATAAAATAATTATATAAATACCCCTAGTATCCTCCCTAACCCTAAGCATCTGGAGCCGCCGTCTTTACAGAATGAATGGCCCAAAAAGCTCAAAACTAAATCCCTAAATCCCTCCTCACGTGATTCGAATTAGAAGATGACTGTGAAGAGAAAATTATAGAGAAGATCACGAGCTTTCATTTGATTCTATTGTGATCGAAAATGGTGTTATGGTCTTCGAGAGTTCTAGGCTCAAATTCGTCAGGTTTGGCCACCGATTCCGACATGATAGGGCAACCAAGTTTGGTAAGGTTTGACGCAGGGGGAGGCGGCGCGGAGGTCTACGGCGGGGACACGCCGGATCGAACTTCAGTCAACGCATTGAGGAGCTGGACGCAACCCTAGGGTGCGAGCATGAAGTTTCGTGGCCGACTGTTATTTTGGGAAGAAGGATTAAGTTAAATCCCCCTTTAATTATTTATTTAATTACGCAATGTATTTAAAATCATGTCTTTCTCATACGAGCTCCAAATCACGTGAAACTGGATCCGTTGGGATCGTGGGGACGAGAGCTTCGCAACAAGACTAACTAAGTCCAATTTGGAGCTTGTTAGAATTTAGGGAAGGATTAAATCCAAACCGTCCAATAAAGAATGACGGAGTGGAAACCGACTGTGAGAACTCCTTCTCAATCTAAGTATTTTACAGTTAAATATATACTAGGATGTAGACGGGGCTTAGAAGCCCTTGACACTATTCATTGTACAAACCATGGTTGTTTGTTTGGATTGTATTGTGGAAATTTGGATTGTGAATTGATTGTGAATAAAATATTTGAACAATAAAAATATCATTTTTATTGAATGTATAAACTATATAAAATATTCATGTGTTGAATAAAATGTTTTACCATTAAAAATATAAATTTTAGCGTATATATGAACGACATAAAATTCTCCTGAAATGAAAATAAATATTCGTTTACAAATCGAACGATTTTTTTATGCACACCACATCAACTGACATTGATTGGGACGATAAATTTTACACATCGCCCAACTGCACAAATAATATTCAGTATTTGTTGGTTGAAACCCCACACGGGTATTGGGACGATATTTGATGTACACTAATCCCAATTGTTTAAATGTATGTCATTCGATTGGTTGGCAGACTGTTGTAAGCGTTAATTATTTTTATCTAATTCTTATACAGTGTAGAATGCACTCTAGATGATGGATTATTGTTTATCATTGTAGTTGTGTGCATGTGATGTATGAAATCCATATAAATAACATTATATGGTAATTGATTGTGTCTGGCTCCAATTCAAAACGAACGAATATTTTAAAATAACTAATATTTTAAAATAACAAATATTTTAAAATAATATTCTATAAAGGATTAAAATATGATTTTGATGTTCGATTTGGGATGGACACGAAAATATTGAAATGTGTGAAGTCGTGTTGATTAGATTTGCGCCATTTTAATGCGAACGATATTTATATCGATTTTATTCAAGTTTACAATGAACATCGAAAATGAAATGATTTCAAAATCTGATATTTGAAAATATTATCATTTAAATATTATAATGATAAGGAGTATTCAATTTTGATTTAAAATTGAAAATGAAGTGGGAATCGTTTTAAAATGAATTTATAAACGATTTATAAAATACGTTTTAAATGGAAATCGATGACATATAATATATATATATATATCATATATATTTAATGGCCTGAATAAAACGTGCGTGTCGCGACCTTTTTCGAATTTCGACCATTGACTTCGAATTGATATTACGGGAGATCCGACCGTCGGATTCTCCTAAACCGAAACCGTTGGGTTCATATTGAAAAGAGCTTTACAACGAATATAAGATATTTGAAATCTAATGGTTGGATTTAGAATTATGTCCAAATCAAATTTGGAAAAGGCCACTGTAAATGTAGTTCGATGACCGTTTATGGAAATCGACCGTACGGGCCATAATAAAATTATTAAAAATATTAATAATTTGTGTAAAATAATAATAAATGATCTGGAAAGAATTTGGACGAAAAATTCCACATTTGTGAAGATTAAAAAATATTTTTGTCAAAATGAACTAGTTATTAACTAGATTTGAAATACAATAATTTTTAAATAAATAAATTGGATTGATAAAAGGGTTTTAACAAAACCTGAAATTTCCAATATATAAATTGGAATGGATTTGAATAGAAATCGTCCCCGGAATATTTCGATATTGGATTCTGTGATTATACGGATATTGTGGAGGAATTTGGAAGATGTATACATCGTTATTCCCAATACGATATTTATTGATTTCAGAACTTAATTCTATTCAGAGCCTTGTATTTAATATTAAACAGGATTTTGGGTTTGTCGTGAATGGTGTCTTCATTAACACTGTTCTTAAACTCAGTTGAGAAAAGAATAATATTTTAATTAAGATTTAGAAAAGTTTACCAATTAATTGGAATTGAATTGAAATTGGATTTTTGGGTTTATCGTGAATGGTGTTTTAAGTAACACTTGTTCTTTAACCCAATTAACAGTGAAGAGATGATTTGGAATTTATAAATCTTTTAATTAAAATTTAATGGAAATTTTCCAAAGTAAAGTTTTCCAATTTAACATATTAAATTGGAATTGAATGGAATTCTATTTCGTAATAATCGAAGTGAGCTTCTATGGAGGAAGACTGTTACTATATATGGAATTTAAAAGGCTTTGTCGTTATTCCATTTATATTATTAGTCGGATACGGAAATTGATATCGATTATATATTGATTTGTGTTTCCGTGAAGACTCCATAATTAATGGAATGTGATTTTGGGTTTATCGAGAACTGTGTTTTAAACGACATTAGTTCTTTAACCCAATTAAAGACAGGATTACATGTCTAACATTGTATTTCGAATCGTATTGTTGATCTCTGCTAAATATATATTTGTTTGGCGGCGGAGAATTTATTCTCTTGCTTAACACCCTTCTCTGAGACGTATGAGCTCAGAGGTTATATATCGGCAGAAATTAGTGGAACGGTGTAGACTGTCGATGCGACATGTTTGATTTCCCAAAGTTAAATAATCATTAATAATGATTTTTGGGAAAATTAGAACGAAGTGGAGTTTTAATGAATCTTTAATTAGATTGAAATGTGAATGTGATAATTTAAATTATCAAATTTGGGAAATGGTCGAGAATGGAGTACCACCCATTTTACTACAGGCGATTGTTGAATCTTTAATTAGATTTGAACGTGAAATGGTAATTAAATTTACCGATAACACCATGGTGTTAGATTTGGAGTATTACCAGTTTTGCTCCATGGGATGAATAGGTTGGGATTGGGAAATAAAACACATGAATACTTTGATAAGGTTCGTTAATCCCGACTAGTTGATAAACCTTAATTTGGTTTAGAGTTGATATCCAAAGGAAGATTAAAGTATAAATTTATAAGAATTTATATTTGAAAAAATTAATGGGAACCTTTCCAAAAGGATATGAATATTTGAATAAAAGATTATTCAGAATTGGAATGAGGCGTATGTTTTGCTTTTATAGCACTTAATTATAAGATACGTGAATTATTCGGAAAGGCCAGGTTTATACCCATTCTGAATAATTGATTCGACGATAAGTCGACGATGAAGACGGTGGTTGAAGACCGGAGGTCTTCACATCGTTTGGATGATTACTGATGTCTTGATTGGGCTGTACACCCAAGACAAGGTAATAAGTGGTGATCGTCCAAATGTACTTGGAGAACGACCGGATATGCGAGGACCTTACTCCTGTATTGGACATATGGGACGAGGAATAAGGTGCCTCCGGTTTCGTTCAGACCAAGAACGAACTAGTAAATGGATGTGTGTCTGACATTGGATTTTATTCGGTATTGATTGATCTCTATTAAATATATATATGTTTGGTGGCGAAGAATTTATTCTCTTGCTTAACACCCTTCTCTGAGACGTACGAGCTTAGAGGTTATATATCGATAGACATCAGTTGCATGGCGTGAATTGTCAGTGTGGCATGCTGAGACGCAAGTTATCAAGGATTCTGTTGAAAGCAGAGTCTTATGGTTGATGATCAAAGCACGACTTTAAATAGCATAGCTTTGTGTATAGCATTAATTCACGAGCCTCACACCTCGGTACGAGTCAAAAACATGATCAGGGATGCAGAAAGGACATGATGTTTCCTTCTAGCTATGGATGATGTCATGGTATGGAGCCCAGACATTTATTATATTTTTACCTATGTGGATGATGTATTGCGAGGCGCTTCGGATATATCGGTTACTATAGAGCCGATGGATAGGTCCTATAGGACCGGGAAACGTGTGTTTAGGAATAACTAATCCACTAACGTAAGTGTCGACTGGCCCTGCAGGAACCAAGGATCTACTACGGGAGATCCTGGGGCATTTGCTAGTGTGTCTCAAATCGGTGAGGAGCCATCCCTTGCCTCGACTCATGACGGAAATCCAATTTCCAATACGTGACCTTTCGGTTTTAATTACGGAACCAGTATGGCGACAACGTAGGATGGGGTACTATGTCATCTATGATTGATACATTTATATATGAAGTTGATTTTGACACTATACACTTATAGTAATATCAAAATGATTTTTTTTAACGTACCAAGCATGTTTGGATATTATAAGGGAAAACTCTATCCTCCGGCTTGAGTTGCATTATGTGATGGGACCTGAGTCTTATAAGTTATAATAGTTTCATTTTTCGAAAAGCATTGCGCTGTTTATATACTGTTTTATGCAATGGTATTCTTGGGAGAAAAGCCATTCCGTGTTATATTGTGTGGTCCCTTGATTTACTTTATTTTTAAAATAAAGTTTTAACTAACTATTTTAGTTCTCAAACCAGTCCCATGACCGACCTGGAGTTCATTGTTTTAACCTAAACTCTGGGTACCCCTATTTTCCACATGGACAGTCAGTAGTTTCAGTTTTGCAGATATTTCTTTATACAGGATCCTGGATTTATAGCTGGAGCTATATTCGGAAAGCTCTATGTCCTTGTATCCCTTTCAGTTGTGTTATGTATTATTTTTCTGCTGCTTTGTAATTTAATTCTCTGATATTTTTCAGATGTATATTATTTATCCATACTCTGTTATATTCTTGTATTCTGATGTAATTGTTGTAATAAGCGATGAAATGTTCTATTATTTGTGATCCGATTTGTCGTGTTCTCAACTCAATCCGCCTTCTTCCGTGTCTTCGGAGATAGAGGGAGTTCGGGTCGCTTCATTAAGTAAACTTTCTTGAATCAGTAGGGCCTAAGTTAATCTTGTTAAATCTATAGTGGGTTATATAAGCCCGACAAACATAACCTGTATTACATGTTGGGGTTATGCAAAATTGTTAAACCGTTAGGCATAACTTGTCAAAATCCTAGTAGTGGGGATGCAAGCCCAGGGGATAGCTTTTATCATCTGTCGTGTGGCACCCGTATCAGTCAGTAACCCATCTTGGTATAAAATGGGGAACCCCGAACTAGGTTGGGGTCAGGGCACGCTTACTGAGTTGATTGTAAGAGGTTCATATAGGTGGAGGTGTTGACAGCGCGGGTTCCAACAAAGTCATGTGTGTGCATGGGACTGGCTTACTCGCGAAAATTAAGACGTTGTGACATCAATAGATGGCTGTGCCTCTCGAAAATAAACGGGTTGCCACTTTAGGAAGTGATGCATCCTACTATAGAGCTAGCACAGGATATCTACAAGGTAGGGAGATGATCGATTGGGGTAGTAATTAGGGTACATGTAGTCTTGCTTGTTTAGAAGCCCATTATTATCATTAAGGGTAACACCTGTCATTTTTGTTGGGATGCCTGTTATTATTGTTGGGGGTAAAATCCGTCACTAGAAGTATGCCTAAGTCTAACATCTGTTTCTGTAGGGATCATCTTGTCTCTGTTATACTAGTATTGGCGCAGAGATTTTTTTTAGAGAAGCATATTCTGTTCTGTTTGTTCTGATTTTCCTGCTCATTCTGTTATACCTCTCTTATGATACTGTTATCTCTCTTATCCAGTTTATATGCCTGTCATGATGCATTTACTTATTTATATGCTAAAAGTAACTGGACTCGCTTGACTTTATGTCTGACCCATTTTGTTTCCTATTCTCTCTCTTCCGTTCCCACGCCTTCCCTCCCAGGTTCTCAGGGTGGGAATACTCAGTCTTGATTTGGATTCTCTCTTTCATTCTACTTGTAGCTTCTTAGATGTACCGCTTTGATTTCCTGTCTTCTCAGATATGGCTGTATTTTGGGGATTATGCTTTTTATATATTATTGTACTCTGATGATTTTTGTACAAGACAGAAGTTTTAAACTACTGTAATGGGTTTTATGCATTACAGACTTATGATGTAACTGGGTTTTGGACTACAATGATGTATATTTAATAAAGTTTTAAATTCCACTGTTATTTTATATCTGTCTTGTGATGTTTTTGTTTCTCTTTACCTATAACACTTTACGAAACTTAATGCATTCTGATAAAGAGTGACATTAACAGACGTGGGGTGTCACACTGTCCGATCTTACTCGCGCCATTGATGTCTCATTCTTAGGGAGAGATATCATTTGGTTGAATCGAAATGAGCATAAGGTCTCACCGCTTTAGGGATGAGAAAATTAGTCATAGCAGTTGGACTTGCACTAGTCTTTTGCTTTGAGATTTTTTGTATAAGATTGTTGGTTGTGCTGCATTCTTTTTTACCATATCTTGTTGGAATATATTATGATGAAGGCGATCGTCATTTCCTAGACGAAGATTAAGCTATCTTTGGATGGTTATTCTAAGGAAAATCTCAATGAGATTTTAGAGGCATCCTTGTTTTACATGGACTTCAATGATATTTTGTTTGACCGACTTTGGAAATTTTGCAGTAGATCGCTTTTTGCTAGATGTCGGTTTTTGAGTTTGGGAATTTATATTTAAACTGCCCATGTAGATGTGTGACCAATTCAACACATTATTCCGTAGATGAGAAGTTATGACTAGATTTGTCTTATGATGCAAAAAATAATCTTTTGCTTGATCGATGGCGTAACCATCATTTAGTGCCGCATTATATTTGATTCAACTAGTTGTCCTTGTGTGTTGTTCCATGGAGTTATTTTTGTATCTTCACTTATCCACATTATAATTAGATAATGTTAGGTGGATTTCCATGAGAAGCAGTTTTGTGGTTGGTTTCTTTTACAATCGCTACTTCTCTTTTGTAAGGGATGATGATGTGGAAACCTCCAACAACACCAGCAGGGTTTGTAACCTGAGATTGAACATTTTGCTATCATGATATAATTTATAAAATGGTCATAATGATGGTTTGAGCTCTAGTTGTGGACCAAGACATCTCTTTGTTTTTATCACTGTTTTGGGAGTTTCGGGGATGTTGTTTTGTTGTCGTCTTTGTTGTTTTCCATTTCCAGCACTTGGTTCTTGGCTTTATTGTAATTCGTGCTTGTAACCGTTATTGTTTGTTGTCTTTGAAATCATACGACTTTTTGATGAGATTTCTATGTTTAGAATTATTTGTATTGTTGACGGCAAAAAATGTCGTAAACACCAAAGATTCCCAATTACTAGGAATTATAAATATGGCCGCATAGACAAGAACATAAAATAGAACATAATTAGTAAATAACACAAGAGATTTATAGTGGTTCGGCCTCAGTGAGGGCCTACGTCCACTTTGAAGAGTCGTTGGAATTTTATTGATCACTTGAAAGATTACAAGGTTGAGATCCTCTCATTACATTCATTGGATAACATACATGAAGTTACAATAGTCATATTTGCAAGAATTAGGAGAATGGACAATTTTTCCCTTCTTCTTCCTTAAAGAGGAGATGCCATTAATGGAGCACTATGGAGGTCTCAAAGCTCAAGAATCTCCCCCTTTTGAAGTGTGAGGCCATGGGGTATTTATAGGAAGTGGTTAGGTAGGAGTTGGTAGAAACGGGGATCATCTACAGAAAATTCACGCCTGTAGCCCTCGGCCTCGGAAAATTCGCACCTGGGCCAAGGTGCGAAATTTCGCACCTGCTAGGTGCGAAATTTCGCACCTGCAGGGTGCGAATTTCGCACCTCGGGGGTTCGAAATTCGTACCCCATTGGGTACGAATTTCGCACCTCGAGGGTGCAGAATTTCGCACCTCGTGGGTGCGAAATTTCGCATCTTGAGGGTATAAAATTTCGCACCTCGAGGGTACGAAATTTCACACCTCGTAGGTACGAAATTTCACAACTCGAGGATGGGAATTTCGCACCTCGAGGGTGCGGAATTTCGCGCCTCGAGGATGCGGAATTTCGCACCTCGAGGGTGCGGAATTTCGCACCTCTCGAGTGTACGAAAATTCTGTTTGAGAGGTGCAAGGTCTATCGGAGTGGCTTGGGGGCTCAAAATCCTAGTCGGTGCGTCCGGGGATGTCGAGGCCTTGGTTCAGGAATATGCTGGAGGAGCGGCGAGTCTCGTTGAAGTTGTTGGATGAATCTTGACTTTGAGGTGATCTGGCAATTCTGGGCAACATACTTGTTGGCGGAAATCGGATGAATCGGGCGGTGCCCACAGTTTCGACCTAATCGGCTGGGTCGATCGCCGCCGGTACTGTGGGGCCCCGGACCCCCACCGACGCTGCGCCCGGACCCACTTGACGGCTCGCCTTCGGCTCGGATGCGGACGGATACTGATGGAGGTTGCGTTCGAGGGACGCGACATCCTGCTAGTTGCCAGACTCGAGTCTTCTGGTACTGGACCCCGGATGATATTGGCGACGCCTCCGGGCTATAATATCACACAATATGTTGAGACGAGCTTGTCTTGTGTACTTTTGGTAACTGGACCAAAAGGTCGGTTAACATTTTCCCCCTCAAAGTATGTTTTGTGTTAACGGGACATGCTTTGAAGTGAGATGGGTATGATATGGGCGCAAACATCTCCATGCGGTGCTTAGCGATCGGTTATGACCTTCCTCTTGCGTTGTATGTCGAGAGCGCACTGCTTTGGAGTGGTTGGGACGCCTTGTTGAAATACATGGGTATGAGCTTAGGATTCCAGCATTGCTAAGAGCTTTGACTCCCTTGAGTTTGGTGGCTTGGATTGGAACCTATCTAAGGCGCCTACTTCCTATAGATTAAAGACAATAAAAGTTATTTATCGACTCCCGATTGCATCGAAGTGCAAACGGTTCGTTATTAGGTTTTAATTGCGTATGTAAGCACAAATTTGTGCGTGGTTTTACGCAATGCGATCTGAGTTAGAATAGGTAACATGAAAGTGAATTATATGCCCTGGGCTTATGATCACGCAGTTTTAGCTTTTCGAAGAGCTTTTGGATCGAGAGCTGACTGATTGGTGTGTATACTTGAACCTTTAAGGCTTGTGGGCGCGCATTTGAATTGAGTTGGTCTACTAGGTTGAGATTCCCAAACGTGTACG
Organism: Allium sativum; assembly: GCA_030737875.1. Classification (NCBI taxonomy): domain Eukaryota; kingdom Viridiplantae; phylum Streptophyta; class Magnoliopsida; order Asparagales; family Amaryllidaceae; genus Allium; species Allium sativum. Next base: position 887,533,675 of record CM060916.1, on the reverse strand, counting down.
TATGGTCATTGTCATGGCTTAGGCGCATGATTTCCCTAAGTGGTTGCTGAAACATCGTTGGGATGGGGCTTGATTATTTGGAGTATCCGTTAAATCACTTGGACTAGGTGAGCCCAAGGTCGCTCAACGATCCAAGCTAGTCCCATTGATCAAAGTTTCGGCAACTCGTGTGTGTGAATGCCATTGTTAGGACAATACTTGTCATATGTCGTGGCATGGATTCATATGGATTCTCCTTTGAGGCGAGGTCGGATCCAAATGCTGGGCGCGAGCGCTTTGATGATTGAGCACTTGGTGAGTACCCAGGTGGTCGTTGAGTCGTGATTGACTTGGTAGTTAGAGCTTCTAAGTTAAGTGAATATGATAGTAGCTTGGCGTATAATCCCAAATTCCGATCCTGGAATGTTCGTTTGGGGCATGCCGATCCCCTAATTGTAGTTGCTTCCTTTCTTCTCTTCTCCGGATAGAAAATCATCGTAAGGCATGGAGGATGCCAAAATATTTCTTTTGTACTTTGGATGTTCGAGGTGTTGTTAGGTTTTCGGGAGAAGGGAAGATAGATATGGGAAGTAAGAGGGATTTCAGATTTGGTATTCAAGAACGTGGAGCGGCGGACCTTGGGAAATGGGATTAGGAATTTGAATAAAGGTCGCCAAGCATGTGTGAATACAGGATTGGGCTTTGTGTCCCAAATGCTTATTAAATCTTTCACGCTCTTCAGGAGTTCGAATCTTGGTTGAGAAGATGACAACTAAGCTAGTGCACGGGAGCACAAGACATAACTTCGCACTCCCATGACTTTGTCGAGCCCTGTCTTCGATCTTGGGTTTGTAAACTTGAACCTTTGTGTGGCGCTATATGAGCGGACAATGATTAGTGATTTTTGATCTCGCAACGCGGTCCTTAAGAAATGGACCTGCTTGGATTGTCATCTTGAATGCTTATGTAAGATATCGATACATAGTCGAGCTGTTAGTCTTGGGATCCGATTAATAACTTAACCACGATGCGGCTGCATCTTGACTTAGTTGTTGCACTGGCGGTTGGTGATGGCCATGGCGTTAGTTGTTGAGGCTAAAGGCTGCCACCATGTTCCGGAGTGTCAGATTTTTGTGGAGTCCGAGTACTGATGGAAGCCGAGAAGCCTCCTGGGCCTAAACTTTGGCTCCGGATTTCCTTCGTTGTGAGGTGAAGGTGCTCTCAAGACGGTGGCTCCGTAGAATGCTGTGAAGATGATGCTAGTGCAGAGACTTAAGGGGATCTGATTGGGTCTTGAGATTGCCAGGCTGGTGCGATAATCCGTAGAGGGTTGCCCCCAAGCCCGGGTACCTTCTTGATTCTGCTCGACGTCAGAGATGAGCTAGTAAGATCGGATCGTTGCTCAATGTTTCATGTCTGGTCGGTAACTGGAGTTGAACATAACACAATTGGTTGGCGAATGATTCTGGAAATGAACTTACTCGTGTTGTATATAACTGTGTTGTATACACAATTATATGATTTTTGTTTGATGATAACAACCAAATAAATATTATTTTAAATGTGTTTGTTATCGTACTGTTTCATATATTACATCACAGACAGGAATATAATATTTATATTTAAGCGAAATACTACTATACATAAATTCAAATATTAACACAGTATTTCATTTAAATAGAATATTTTATTTCAATATTCAAACAGTACAAATATTTAGAACTCCACTATTTGTACAACACACTGTAATTCACTGAAATACATTTCATTTCACTTTCAATTTCATACACAGCTTCATAGCTACATCACTCATCACTCAGTTATACAGTTTCACTAGTACATTCATTTACACTTTGACACTTTTACATTTCACCGACTCTGTTTTTTCATTGTCTTCTGTCTTATGTCTTCTGAATGCTTCACTGTCAGTCCAGTCACTTCAGTCCAGTCATCATCTTCTTACCTGTCACAATGAAACACACACACACAGTACACTGCAATAGAATGTAAACTGAATATATGAAAATATAAATTTTATTTGCCTCAGAATTTCGGTGTGTTTCTCATCATTTTTCTGACTCGATCTGTTTTATCCGACTGATTTTTTAGACAGCTTGTGATATTCACAGTGATACACTGTAAATACCACAAGGCAGTCAGTGTATATATAAAATATTTCAGTGTAGGGATAACAAAATCTTCTCTGGATGGCTGCATATACACACGTGCATGAATATACACGTGTGCACTGCCTCGCCGATCTAGTGTGCAACTGAGGAGTAGCCACGTGGACCATCTCGACTCAGTGCACAATCAATAGTGGGGCGATCAAATACAAGGCACAACTCAAATAGACAGTGCAACATGCATACAAGTCGAGGCAGCTCAACATCAATGGTCGAACCATGGTCAAGCATGAAGACAGCTCAACACATTTGGCCGAGCACAGATTAACTCAATGAAACATAAAGACAAGACAGGTTGAAGTAATGTTTTCAGAAATCCAAGTATACATGAGGGACAAGGCAATACACAAGTACAAAAAGAAAGTGCACTTTCACATGCATGGGATCAATGTAGATAAATGGTGTAGTAGTGAACATATATATACATGAACAAGTAGCAATACAATGGAGCTAATACAAGTACTTTCAGCATGAATATCATGGGTGCAACATCAAATCAGTGAGCATGAAATGATCAAAGAATGATCACAGCAGTTCAAGAGTGCAGGCAGATTAGTAAATGAAGCAGTATAACATGGTCGAGCACATAACAACATTGATGCAGCAGCAACTTCATAGCAGCAAACAAGTGTTGCCCAAATAATCTAGGCAAGGTGGCAATAAGCATGATTCATAACAACATGCATGAATGGTACAAGTGTGCAATGATGACAGCAATGCAAGTTACTGAAATAGTCGAGCTCAGGTGGACAAATATATGCAACCAGACTGAACATGGTTGAATTCAAGTATAAAGTGATACAAGAAAATAGAGCAAGCACAAGTCAAGAAAGAGTTTCAAATGCAGTGGTGCAAATGTTTCACAAATCATGAAGGGACAAAAGTCTTTGGGAAGAATTCATTTTATTTTTAATACATTTGGTTATGTCCTGAGATTACAGCCTACTCAAGTTAAGAGAAAATAAAGTGCATGCTCAAGAAATCATCTTTCCAGTTTTCTCAATGTACAAGAAATTTGCATATCAAAAATCATGGGAGCCATCAAGTCTAAATTTGAGCCGAGGATCAAAAAGGGAAAAGCATTATCTTGTTTCCTGTTTTTAATCAATCAATCTCGAGAAGATTTTTTTAGCAAGTATATCCACGACTTTAAAATCATGTTCAGAAATCTTAAGGGAATAAAAGGCAAGCATTCATATTGGTAAGCAAATACAGTTTGGCAAATTGACTGGATTGATGCAAAAACAGTTTTGGCAAGTTCTTTTCCAAATTCCTGGCAGTTTTTCAAGGGACAGTGATTCATCCATTTCAGATATAAAACAAGCAATCAACGCAATATAAATGCCGAGGTAATCAAGCATTTTTAGGCAACAAATTCGAATGGGACTGTAAAAATTGTTGTCCAGATTTTTTACTAAAATCAACCTCGCATTTTTGGAAAGCATGTTTGACAAACTTGGCAATTTTTCTCGACAAATTCACAAGGGCCAGAAATTCATAGTTTCCAGAATTCACAAAGCAATTACAAGGCAACATATATTTGTTCTAGGAAATACATTTCAATCAGGGAAAATCTATTCTTTAATGGCCATATTAAATTCACCAATTCAAACCGAGAATATCAAAATCAAAAGAAGAAACCAAATTGAAAATCCCACAAATCAGATCGAAGTCAGTTATATGAAATCAGAGAGGTTTAAGGGATTTTTTTTATCCTATATTAACACCGATTCATCAGTGGCAAAAGGACATCGAAAACCCACAAAATAAATTCAAGGAATTCAAAGAAAAATCCAGAGAACTCACAATTTTTCCACGAGTGTTTCGATCGAGCCAGAGAGAAAACCCAAATCGGACGAGCATCCGAATCAACAGAGAGAGAGCAACTCGAAGCAGTAGAAAAATCATAGAAATCGCAACTTCAGTTAATCAACATTAATCGATCGATTTGGGGAAAGCAATCAGAAACCCTAGTTTATTTCCAGCCGCCATTTTCAAGTAAAAAGGATCGGACAAGAGCAAAGTGGTGTGGCCGGTTTACATTGACTTAGTTAAGCCAAGTTTTTTATAAAGGGAGGCTATTTCTTTTTAACTTGGGTTTCTAGTTCTTTTGTTTTTAATTTCTGTTGTATTTTAAATTTCTTTGTAACCGAACAGTTTATAGATTCTGTAAAAATCCAGAGGTGAATCAGTCAGGGTGTTGTCTGTCAGTTTCAGAGTCCGTAAAATCTGGGTTACTGATTACGGGGTTGTAATTCGGGGAAATCTGATCGAGTGGATATCGGTCAGTCTAGGGTTTTGAGCGTAGGGTTAGAATAGGAGCAGGGATTGCGAGTGTACATGGTATTGTATGCGGGATCTGTTTTAACACCTAGTAGAATCCTTAGGAATGCAGCAGTAGGCAAGATTTGCCAAAGCTGGGTATCTCTGTGTGTTATTTATTTTCCGCATTTATTTACTTTGCAATTATCTATGCTGCGATTAATTTTTAATTATCCGGTAAACTGTAATAAACCCTATTCACCCCCCCCCTCTAGGGTTAATCTAGATCCAACAATTGGTATCAGAGCTTGGTTTTTGATTAACTCTAGAATCATGTTTTCCCCTTGCTGTCAGTCCTCTGAGAGTCAGTCCAGTGATATTCCATTTATTTTCAATGGAACAGATTTTCAAATTTGGAAATCAAATTTTGAATTATATTTAAAATCTGTTAATTCTGAATATTGGAATATTATTGAAAATATGGTAGACTTGTTAGACAAGAGGAATAAGGTCTTAAATGCTCGCGTCATGCATATTATTTATTCCTATCTTGATAATGGTCAATTAAAAATTTATTTCTCATTGTTTAACCGCACAGGATATCTGGAAAACTCTCAACACGTTGTATGGAAAATCTGACAGCTACTAAAAACCCTCAACTGCCAACTTAGATTCAGATCTGTGCTTAACTGGAGCTATTCATGTCGACTCAGACGATGTGGACTTATCATATGAAGATTTGATATCTCTTTGTAATAATTTAACAAGAACTGTTGATCGTCTCAAACGGAAAAACAAGTCTTTGAAATCTGAAAATTCTGAGTTGACCAACAATAACAATATGTTGAAATTAAAATTTGAAAACTCTGAATGTAAGAATTGTTTTAACTTGAAAACCGATTTAGCTCAACTTAATGAAAATTCTAGAAAGATTGAAAATGAAATTTTGATTTTGAAAAATCACGAAGATGAGCTAATTCATAAAAATAACGCTTTGCAGAAGGAGTTGGATAATGTTAATTTCGAACATGAAATTTTTGAAAAGGAAAATTTGTTGAAATCAGAATCTGCTTTGAAGGAACTTGAAAAAGAAATTGAAAATTTCAAGATTTTTGAAATTGAAAAACAAAAGCTCTTTGATTCTGAGATTTCTGAATATAAAGTCAAAATTGAGAAGCTTTTAAACGAGAATGATCTTCTGAAATCCAAAATCAATGATCTTGAGTTGAGTCTGAAACGTTTTTCATCCGGAGAAAAATCTTTGAATATGCTTTTGAATAATCAGTTCTCTCATGGAAATAAAAGAGGTCTCGGTTTTGGAAAAACAAATGAGTTTGAAAAACGGAATTCAATTGATTTTAAAAATCCTTCAAATCGCTTTGGAAATGTTTGTTTTGAAAATTTGAACTCTAACATTCTCAAAGGATTTTTAAATAAAAAACATGATGTGAATTTGATTGATAACAAATCATTTAAACAATCTTGGATCCCAAATAAAAATAAAATGGCTTCGACTAAATTCAAACAGGTTTGGGTCCCGAAGGGTACAAAGGTAGATTCGAATGGTTTGTTATATAAACAGGTTTGGGTACCAAAACATTTGAATACAACTGTGAGTGGTTTTGCAAATTTTGTTAGACCACTCGATCTCTTAAATTGTTAGGTACCGAAGGAGGCTGAGGAACTGCATTGCTAAAGAAAAATGGATTCAAACCGCTTCATGTCACTAAATTATTCACAGTTCCTTAAGCCACATCTGTTAAGTTAGAGATTTATTTACTCACATCATTTTCAGGTATAATCTCTAGACTCACAATTTTTGTATATTCTTTGTTTTTACTTTCTTGTCTGATTTTTTTTTACCTCCTCTATGTATTTTTTTTGGTTTATCATTGTAACTTCTTCTGGGCTTCATTAACTTCCAATTGTAGAACTCATTTTTTTCTAGAAATTCACTTTAGTTGAATAGAACTATGATATTTAAATTATTTCCAGATCTTGAATTTATTTTTGTAAATATCTGCAATTGATTTGAAGTTTGTTTTCTGATTCTCTGAATTCATAACAGTGTTGATGTATTCGTGCCATATCTTGAACACTGTTAATTTGAATTCTAAATTTTTGAATATCTGAAAAACAATTGAAATTTCACACAAATCTGCTGTCTTGAGTTTCTTCTAATTCAGTTTAGAAAAGCTTGAAATATTATACTCATTACAGCGCACTGCTACTTATCAGTCGTGAAAATTTCATTGATTTTTTTATTGGCTTAGATATTCTTGAAACATTGCTTACATCTTGAAATTCTCTGTTATTCATGATCATCTGGTTTGGTTTTTTTGTTGGTTTAAGATCATTTGAAATTTTTGATATTTTGAATCTCACATACCTCTCATATCTGCAATTATTAATCCTGTGTGATTGATTCATTGTATCTCAAGAATTACATTTATTTCAAGTGATTCTGAATAAACCACTATTTTTTGGATCATGAATTCTTCCTTCAAACTTGATGTAAATTTTCTGAAAAATTCTTTGGGCTTGTTAGAAATAATTTTGAAAAATTCTCTGAAAAATCGTGCTTGAAACTCTTTATTATTTCATGGTTATTTGATATAAATATTTGTTTGTTTAAAATCATTTGAAATTATTGGTTTATTTAATCTCACACATATCTTGATTCTGAAATTAATAACCTGGTGTGATTGATTCAATGAATCTTGAGAGTTTCATATTCCTCAAATGATTTCAAATAAACGGTATTTTTTATCATTGGATCATGAATCATCTTATGTGATCGTCATCTTGACAAGTATGACTTGAAACTATTTTCCGTGCTGCTCTGATACTGTTTTGAAAAATGTTTGTTTTGGAATAACCTGTTTGCTGCTCTGATACATGAGCATAATCTATTATCTCATCTGTTTGGGCTTGGTACTTAATAATTCTTTTGTCTATGACATTCTTGTTCAGTATCATGTTAAAATTCCTCGTAAATAGAGACACCAAGTGGTATCAGAAGCGCCTTATATTTGTCACACCCATCTGTACTTAGATTCAAATCTTCACCATGTATAAATCCACACACTCTTTTTGTCTTGTACACATTTTTCCCTCTTGTCGTGTATAGATCAACATATTTCTCTTGTATTAGATTCTCAATTTTAGAATTATTTATTAATTATTCATTCAGAAATTGAAATCAATATCAAAATTGAACTGTATTTGTAATTCATCAAAATAATTATCAGATTTTGAAATTGTGACTGCATTATATTTCACAACAAGAGGAGATTTTATTTATATTTTCATGATAGTTGAACATCTATTATAATATCTCTGAACTGGCAATTATTTCACGACCATCTTCATTACCTATCATCCTTCTGCCATCCGTTATGATTTTATATTAATGTGGAGAGTTAATTTTTTTAAAGAATTTTTTTTTGAATAAATAGTGAAAATATTTATGATGGAATTGTGGTTATGTTATTTTTCAGAATTAGTGACAATTGAAATTTTCAATGGTCCCGGTACGGTTGATCATATTTCATAATATTATTAATTTAGAAATTTATTTCACAGTCCATCTCTGTACCTACCGCATTTCTATCATTCATATTGGTTTATATATACTGAGGAGTTTTTCTATTTTGAAGCTGAAAATAATAAATATAATTAATATATAAGAGTGTCTCTAACCTCATTTAAAAATCCAAGCTCTGGTTATGCATGGTTATGAGACGTCTTATAATTTAAGCTGCGACTGATCCCATTTAAAAATCCAAGCTTTGGTTATGCGTGGTCAGTGTGCTCTTAAATAAAAAAAAAGGGAAATAAAGTGCTAAAAATAGAAATAAATTTGAAATTCTCCTCTGAGTATAAAAGCCAGCCTATCAATCGATCTTCTATTCTGTGAAATATGTTGAAATCTTATGAAGTATTATGATTTGTTGATTGATAGCTATTGGGATTTAAGATTATTCGATTTTTTCACTTAAATTGAATTATTAATTATTGTCCAAATCCATCACTGTTTTCTTGTGCTTTATTTTTATAAAAACTCTTTTGAGAATAATTGGAAATCATTTGTTTTTAAAACTCTCTCCATTATGTATGAAAGTCATCGTAAATCCTTCATTCTCTAAAATGTGAAATATGCCACCTATTCTCAGTATATTATGATTTTTGTTTGACTGATTGAGATTGATGATGACCGCTCTTCCTCTTAAGCTGATATTGTATTTGTTAGTCATTTTTCGTCTATATTTTAAATTCTGTATCCTTTTGATGATTACAAAACGGGGAGAATGGACTGAGATTTTGATTTATGAGTGAATATTTTATAAATATTTTTAATTTTGAAAATTTATTATTATTCAGTCATTTTCACTCATGCATAGTTATAGGGGGAGTTCTTTGTTGTAGGGGGAGCTAATAAATAGGGGGAGTTCATTTTTCACTGTCAAACACATTTATTATATACAAAATCTTTTATTTGTTTGTCATCATCAAAAGGGGGAGATTGTTGTATATAACTGTGTTGTATACACAATTATATGATTTTTGTTTGATGATAACAACCAAATAAATATTATTTTAAATGTGTTTGTTATCGTACTGTTTCATATATTACATCACAGACAGGAATATAATATTTATATTTAAGCGAAATACTACTATACATAAATTCAAATATTAACACAGTATTTCATTTAAATAGAATATTTTATTTCAATATTCAAACAGTACAAATTTTTAGAACTCCACTATTTGTACAACACACTGTAATTCACTGAAATACATTTCATTTCACTTTCAATTTCATACACAGCTTCATAGCTACATCACTCATCACTCAGTTATACAGTTTCACTAATACATTCATTTACACTTTGACACTTTTACATTTCACCGACTCTGTTTTTTCATTGTCTTCTGTCTTCTGAATGCTTCACTGTCAGTCCAGTCACTTCAGTCCAGTCATCATCTTCTTACCTATCACAATGAAACACACACACACAGTACACTGCAATAGAATGTAAACTGAATATATGCAAATATAAATTTTATTTTTAAAAAATTTATTTGCCACAGAATTTCGGTGTGTTTCTCATCATTTTTCTGACTCGATCTGTTTTATCCAACTGATTTTTTAGACAGCTTGTGATATTCACAGTGATACACTGTAAATACCACAAGGCAGTCAGTGTATATATAAAATATTTCAGTGCAGGGATAACAAAATCTTCTCTGGATGGCTGCATATACACACGTGCATGAATATACACGTGTGCACTGCCTCGCCGATCTAGTGTGCAACTGAGGAGTAGCCACGTGGACCATCTCGACTCAGTGCACAATCAATAGTGGGGCAATCAAATACAAGGCACAACTCAAATAGACAGTGCAACATGCATACAAGTCGAGGCAGCTCAACATCAATGGTCGAACCATGGTCAAGCATGAAGACAGCTCAACACATTTGGCCGAGCACAGATTAACTCAATGCAACATAAAGACAAAACAGGTTGAAGTAATGTTTTCAGAAATCCAAGTATACATGAGGGACAAGGCAATACACAAGTACAAAAAGAAAGTGCACTTTCACATGCATGGGATCAATGTAGATAAATGGTGCAGTAGTGAACATATATATACATGAACAAGTAGCAATACAATGGAGCTAATACAAGTACTTTCAGCATGAATATCATGGGTGCAACATCAAATCAGTGAGCATGAAATGATCAAAGAATGATCACAGCAGTTTAAGAGTGCAGGCAGATTAGTAAATGAAGCAGTATAACATGGTCGAGCACATAACAACATTGATGCAGCAGCAACTTCATAGCAGCAAACAAGTGTTGCCCAAATAATCAAGGCAAGGTGGCAATAAGCATGATTCATAACAACATGCATGAATGGTACAAGTGTGCAATGATGACAGCAATGCAAATTACTAAAATAGTCGAGCTCAGGTGGACAAATATATGCAACCAGACTGAACATGGTTGAATTCAAGTATAAAGTGATACAAGAAAATAGAGAGCAGCAGTTTTCAAGTGCGACAAGAATGCACAAGATCATGGTGGACATGCAACTTAAGCAGGTGTAACAAGAGGTGTCGAGACATGATTATGCAAGCACAAGTCAAGAAAGAGTTTCAAATGCAGTGGTGCAAATGTTTCACAAATCATGCAGGGACAAAAGTCTTTGGGAAGAATTCATTTTATTTTTAATACATTTGGTTATGTCCTGAGATTACAGCCTACTCAACTTAAGAGAAAATAAAGTGCATGTTCAAGAAATCATCTTTCCAGTTTTCTCAATGTACAAGAAATTTGCATATCAAAAATCATGGGAGCCATCAAGTCTAAATTTGAGCCGAGGATCAAAAAGGGAAAAGCATTATCTTGTTTCCTGTTTTTAATCAATCAATGTCGAGAAGATTTTTTTAGCAAGTATATCCACGACTTTAAAATCATGTTCAGAAATCTTAAGGGAATAAAAGGCGAGCATTCATATTGGTAAGCAAATACAGTTTGGCAAATTGACTTGCAAAAACAGTTTTGGCAAGTTCTTTTCCAGATTCCCAACAGTTTTTCAAGGGACAGTGATTCATCCATTTCCAGATATAAAACAAGCAATCAACGCAATATAAATGCCGAGGTAATCAAGCATTTTTAGGCAACAAATTCGAATGGGACAGTAAAAATTATTTTCCAGATTTTTTACTAAAATCAACCTCGTATTTTTGGAAAGCATGTTTGACAAACTTGGCAATTTTTCTCGACAAATTCACAAGGGCCAGAAATTCATAGTTTCCAGAATTCATAAAGCAATTACAAGGCAACATATATTTGTTCTAGGAAATACATTTCAATCAGGGAAAATCTGTTCTTTAATGGCCAGGTTAAATTCACCAATTCAAACCGAGAATATCAAAATCAAAAGAAGAAACCAAATTGAAAATCCCACAAATCAGATCGAAGTCAGTTATATGAAATCAGAGAGGTTTAAGGGATTTTTTCCCCTATATTAACACCGATTCATCACTGGCAAAAGGACATCGAAAACCCACAAAATAAATTCAAGGAATTCAAAGAAAAATCCAGAGAACTCACAATTTTTCCACGAGTGTTTCGATCGAGCCAGAGAGAAAACCCAAATCGGACGAGCATCCGAATCAACAGAGAGAGAGAAACTCGAAGCAGTAGAACAATCATAGAAATCGCAACTTCAGTTAATCAACATCAATCGATCGATTTGGAGAAAGCAATCATAAACCCTAGTTTATTTCCAGCCGCCATTTTCAAGTAAAAAGGATTGGACAAGAGCAAAGTGGTGTGGCCGGTTTACATTGACTTGGTTAAGCCAAGTTTTATATAAAGGGAGGCTATTTCTTTTTAACTAAGGTTTCTAGTTCTTTTGTTTTTAATTTCTGTTGTATTTTAAATTTCTTTGTAACCGAACAGTTTATAGATTCTGTAAAAATCTAGAGGTGAATCAGTCAGGGTGTTGACTGTCAGTTTCAGAGTCTGTAAAATCTGGGTTACTTATTACGGGGTTGTAATTCGGGGAAATCTGATCGAGTGGATATCGGTCAGTCTAGGGTTTTGAGCGTAGGGTTAGAATAGGAGCAGGGATTGCGAGTGTACATGGTCTTGTATGCGGGATCTGTTTTAACACCTAGTAGAAACCTTAGGAATGCAGCAGTAGGCAAGATTTGCCGAAGCTGGGTATCTCTGTGTGTTATTTATTTTCCGCATTTATTTACTCTGCAATTATCTATGCTGCGATTAATTTTTAATTATCCGATAAACTGTAATAAACCCTTTCACCCCCCTCTAGGGTTAATCTAGATCCAACAATTCGGACTGACCTCTCGGATATGCGCACAAGATTCGGGCATACGGTCAAGTCATTAGTCTCCAACCCAATTATGTCGGGATCATTATCCGATCTGAAAGTGGTGCTGACGTTTACCAGTAACCACTGCCATAGTTATCCAAACTAGGTGTCGTTGTCGCATTTCGATGCGCTTGTAAGTATGCATCGAGGGGTGTGAGTTAGCTTCGAGTTGCGTTTAAGTATGAGTTTGCTGGTAGGGCGCTGAGACTTTGCGAACACAATGAACCGGCCATGGAAACCCGAGAACTTACACTGAAATATGGATTTTTTATTTTGCGTATTGGGAACTTATCTAAGTTCTCTAGTTCCTCGGGGAAACAGTGGTTATATTGCTCCCTCTCTCCTTTGGTGTGGGCTTCTATGCCCCGATGGCTGTGGCGACGGAAATGCCAGTGCAGAAGCTGGTGGAGATCCTCCTCAGGTCCTACAATGAGTAAGCTGGTGAGGAAATAGGCGGGGGACTGCCCTCAAGCTCGATTACTTGCTAACTGAAGAGGATGCGAGCGATGAACCCTCAGAGGTCAAATAGTTGCTTCTTTTGCGGGGAAGCCCCTCTGGAGCGGAGGCAACGCCAAGCTTTGCCCCCATGCTTCCTCAAGAGTCCGAGCCTCGGTTGGAGTTACATCGGGAACAATCTGGAGTAGTAGGAGAACCCATGGCTTTGAGATCCAATATTTATATGAGCCTCCTTGGAGGAGGAGAAGCTGTGGCTGGACGAAGCGCTCATGCGACATGCGTAGCTGATGTAAGTCTGCAAACAAAGGAAGCTACGATGGAAGGTCAGGATGCCCGACTGGTGGCAAATTCGGAGGAGCCGGAGGGGAAGAGGGACAGGATGAGGTTGCCATACAAGATGCATGGGCGAAGGCTAGTCGGGATGCCCAGGAGAAATCTACCGCTGTGGTGTCGAAAAGGTAGGCCGATGCTGAGGCGGAGAAGGAGGGGGCCTCTGAGTAGGTTAGGAAAAAGGAGAACCGTCGATGATGCCCAACAGAAGAGGGCAAGAGGACCCTTATCGAATTTGAAGCAGATGCAGTTATGCGATTCCAAGACAGGGAGCCAATTGATCAGAAAGCCGCCTAGGATGCCGAGAAGAGAGCAGAGCTGGGCGCGGGGAAGGCTTGGGGAGAACCCAGGCTGCATTGGTCCTTGCTTCTTACATCGCCCTCAAGTTGTCTCCATGCATTTCTCTCGGGGAGGTTATGATAATTACAAGCGGCGAGGATGATGGTAGATGGCACGCTTCGATACCTCATGAATCCATTACTCCTGTGTTGAGTAGAGGAGGAGGAAACGGTTCTGGAAGGAAAGGGCCCATTACTGGTGGTGACCTGCCTGTGTCGAACCTACATAGAAAAAAGGAAAAGAAAAGGAAAGGATGAGCAACATCAGTAGTTGTTAAAGGAATTAAAGATACTTTGGGTTAGGTAAACCAATAGTATGTGCGAGTGTGACCCTCGCTTTTGGTCCCTAAAGGTATGGCGTGGTTTTCATGTACACCCTATCATTAGAGAGAAGAGATGTTAGACATGTAGTTTGCCTTAACGTGTGTGTGTGTGTTGAAATGAAATATGAATTAGTAAAGATCGTCGTTTGTGTTAAATGTTTGGATGTTCTTCCTATGTTTTCAGGCATCCCATACTTGCATAGGCATACTTATCGTTACACTTAACAAAAAAGCAATTGTTTATTCCGTGCCCTGGGTTGATCATTCCAGGGGGTGTGATAGTGTACCGCGCTATGGGTCGTTGTTCCAGAGGGGTGAGACAGAGCGCAGGCTTCTAGTAAGTTTCCCTCAGCTCTGGAAACCTGTAGTTTGCGAAGCCAGGCTGAGCGCCTGCTGTGTACTTGGGTTTCCCGGGGTTAATCCCAAGTGTAGCGAAGCGTATGACATCGCGTTATGCGGTCCATCCGGTGTATGGCTCTCCCGTCGTTCATCGGGTTGGAGCGAGTGACGGCGTCGTTTATTCGCCGGAGAAAAGCTCCGATCATCAGCCGGTAGGGTCCGATCGTGGCCGTGAGCTGCACCTAAGACTTTAGAGCTTCGAGGAGAAATGATTTAATGTCGGTCTTGGTGCTGCGCCGAGATTCGACAGGTACCCGTAGCTAGGGGAAGTTTACATTGCTCTCAGCTGTCTGTTGGGTGGCTCCAAGTCGCTTGGACTTGGGCGTGGAACGATTTATCCTCGGCCTCGGCATGGGACCGAGGTTCGAGTTCGTGGTTAGTTATACTCGGTCATGCCGTGGGCCGGCGACTCGAGTAGCGTTGCCGGTTCCCGTGCTCGGGGTGCCGATCGTAGCCAGTGTTGTTTGGCCTCGATGTCGGATCGAGGCTCGGAAGGCGGCACCGACTCCCGTGCTCGAGGCGCCGGTGCGGCGATTGAAAGTTCGTACGCAAGCTGGTTGTCAGGATTGATCAAACACGTCATGAACGTCATGCGCGGAGCAAACATGGAAGGGAGACAGGAAACTGAACATCATTTCTAAGGATAGCTTTAGCAGTGATAGCCTTTACAATGCCTTGAATTGCAGGAAAACAAAACATCATTGGAGTGCGTGAGTTAATTGTACACTAGGTTATGCAGAGTAGAGGTGAGGATGTTCGTTGTTCCATGCTCTTGGGAGTTTGGCTCCATCCATGGTTGAAAGTTTGAAAGTTCCATCGTCGAGCTTCCGCTGTACGAGCATGGGCCTCCCTGACGAGGAGCGAGGCCTGCAGGTGAAGGGAAGGCCCGTTTGAAGTCGAGGTTGCCGATGTGCGTTCGAGCAGGCCTTTGGTTGAGCTTCCAGTCATTCCCCCAAGTGGCCGGAGAATTTGTTGGAGGAGGATGGTTTTGATACAGCAAAGAGGAGGTGTGTCTTGGAGAAGGGGCCTTGCTTCTTGTTTTCATTTTTTTTGTAGGCCTATATATATTGGCCGGAATGAGGCATCTATCCGTGAATGGATGGTTCTGTTTGAATTGCAAAGATAACGACTATTGGAAAGGTTGCGGCCCTTTACCCACAGACAATTCCGTCGGCATTTGTGCTCAAGGTCCTATTTTTTGACCTTTAAACATTAATGCGTATGCCTTCTTTATGCCATCGAATCATCTCACTCGCTTCCTCCTTATTTTTATGGGCGAGATGATGGTGTTAATGAGTCGATTGCTGATATCTCCAATGATAACCTCGGGGATTGTTGTATCGTAGACGACGGTCGTGGGGATGGTAGAGGACTGGAATTCTCGGGCTTGCTTCCGAATGTTCCTCCGGCACTACTTCCCAACGTGCCCCCTGCTGATTGGGAGCGCCACATGGAGGATAAAAAGGGGCCATGAAACAGCGGAAAGGAGGTATCTTTTATGGGAGAAAGTTCTCTTTTAGTTTATGTTCTGCTTTCAATGAGGGAGGCAAAGGCAGGAAGGAGTTGCAAACTAACATTTCTGATGACAACCCAAGGTCAACTGCACCATTGAAGCTGTAGTTCTGACGAGGTGGGGGGACGATCTTGAGGGATTAGTTGTTGGTCGATGTCATGTTTAGTGGGAAACTTTGATGAGTACTAAGTAGCTCAGAGATCCCATGCAGTGGGAGTCTTTGATGAGCGTTGTGTCCGTGGAAGCTGTAGAACCGACAATATCTGCGGAGTCCCTTGGTGTGCTCGTCGGACTTTTAGGTCTTGGCCTTTTGCATGGTTGGTAATTGCAGGTTGCAAGATATTTTTTTCAGGGGTGTTGCTGAGAGCAGTACGGCTGCGGAAAGGAGGAAGCCGAAGGTGCTTCCTCTTATTCTTGCAACTACCCTTACTAGCGTGAGCAAGAACGCGCAGAGTGGTGGAATTAGGGTCATTGGAGCCCTGGGCGTCGCCGCGAGGCAGGATGTTGAGGTGAGAAGCTCGATCCCTTTATGCTAACTTTCGGCATAGGAAGTAGTCGGCATCAGTGCAGAAGACCCCCCGAATCTTTGATTGTTTCTGATCGGTCCATGCTCTAAGTTTGGAATTAGGTGGTATGCCTTTCGCAAGGTGGACGAGTGCGGTTCGAGGAGTAGGTTTTTTGACTTTGACCAAAGCAGTGTGGGATCTTGCGAGATAGCCTTTGAGATTTTCACAGGTGTCTTGATAAGTGTTCGAGACTGAGAGGATACCTCTGGGCGTTACGGCGTGCATCCTGGACTGCATGGCCAATCCATTGGCTAGTTGGTCGGAAGTTGAGATGGTTTAAGGTGGAAGTCGAGAGAACCCGTATAGCGCTGACCTGGATAGGGATAGGGAAGCACTTGCACTTGATGGCATTATCGGCGTGTGATGAATCCATGTGCCATTCGTGGCAGCTAATGAAGCTTCGAGAATCATGGCCTCTTTAAGTATGGGGTAAGTGTTGGCATGTTGAAGTGCTGGCGCCATTCAGTATTAAGGATAGTCGAAGTGGACGGGTTGCGCCTTGTACTAGTTTCGTAGATGTCGTGGGCATGCCCCCGTGGTTTCTTCACATCTCCATGGATCGTGTCAGCGATAATTGGAAGTCGGGCTACAACCTCATTATAGAGGTCGTGATCTAGTCTAGTACTTTGGAGCCTAGCACGCCTTCGTGGCGGAAGGTATTCCAACTTCGGTTGCATGATTCTATGGAAGTCGATTGAAGTGAACTTGGGCCCAGTTGGACGCTAGAAGCGTAGGTGATAAGTTTGGACTCATAGTAGTTTGAGTCCGCCCAGTGAAGGCTTGAGTGTCACAGCCGGGGGCCAGCGGGGATGACGTGTTCCATTCCTGATGGCGATTCTGACATTGTCGAGATTAGAGGTCGGTCGTGCTGTCATAGGACGCCACCTTTGGCATGTAGAAGCGTCAGGAGATATGCTGGGGGATTTTCTAATGGAACCCATTAGCTTTGGAGGACTTCGGGAGTTCCCTTCTGTCGACGTCTTCTATTGTACACATCCGACTCGCTCTCTTTTATGTCATGGATGGTATGGTTTTGGTATGGTTGTCGAGTTTGGGCGAGCTGTTGTGCACCCTGGTCTGGGAGTACTCTGGTTCTGAGTGGCGACAAGTGGGCTCTTCCGAGTAGAAGGTTGGTTACTCAGACCCAGTTTTTTACTATGCTTCTTGGCCGTAAGCGATGATGGTTCGATCATCATCTCATTTTTGTTGTCGTTGTACGAGTGTTGGAGCGGACGGCGATGTTTTTAATGAGGTTGAACCTTCCTCCTTGACGTGTGCCCCTAGCTTTGACAAAAGAAATTTCAGATGCGGTGTGCTGCGAGCGCGCGCGGTTCTAAGCAAGCTGAAGTAGAATGATGATGCGTTGACTTTTTTGAAGTTGGCGCATAAGGTTGATGCTAGCCTTCAATGCCTAGCGCAAGAGCTGCATTCTTATACTCCTTATTAACCGTGTGAATCTTTGCTTGAGTCGCAGGAGTTTCGGGGTCCACAAGTGGAAGGAGATCCGTTTCCAGTAGGTCCTCTACCGCTCGGGGCTGGTGAGAGGCATGATGCTTATCGGACGTACTGCTCAAGGCGCTTCTCGTGGATAAGCTTTTCGATTACGTCTTTGAATTGACGACAATTATTGGTATTGTGCCCGTATATGTCGTGGTACCGACAATACTTGCCAGTCTTCTTCTCATGATTAGTGGATTCCGTATTGTAAGGTTTCTTGTATTGAAGCGTGTTGCACGTTTGTCGGTAGATTGTTTCTAAGTCTTCATTCAGTGGGGTGTAGATCTCGTATGTCCGGCGAGAGCTGGGATTTTTGGGTTCTGTAGAAACATGGCCGTTGTTGCGGTCGCCTTGCCTAATGTTATTCGGTCTTTGTTTGTAGGGGCTTGCCCCTTGTCCTTGTCAAAGAGCTTCCCGATCTATTTCTCTTTGACGTTGTCACCGATGGTATTCGCATGTGGATTGTTGGGAAGATTGGCCCTGGAGAATCGATTTCGTCTCGCTTCTTCTTGACATAAGTAATGCCTAGCCTTTTTATGGAAAGTTTCGAGGCTTTTTGGCTGCTTCCGATCAATCCATTCCCCGAATTCGGAAGTAGGGAGAACATCCTTTGCTAATTGAAATAGTACGGTGCGAGGATCCTCGACCCCGGCTTGGGCGATGTTGAACCGGGAGAGGTAGCTTTTGAGCGATTCGGCTGGTCCTTGGTATAGATTGGACAGAGTGAGGGCATTCTTTGGAGTTGGGATATGCACCCTGAACTGCTTGACCAATTCTGTTGCTAATTGGCCGAAGTTGTTAATGGAATCGAGTGGGAGGTGAAAGAACCATAACAAAGCGGTTCCTGATAAGAAGGCTGGGAAGCACTTGCATTTGACCGGATTGTTGCCCCGGCTCGAGTCCATTTGCCATTCATATTGGTTTAGAAAGGTACATGAGTCGGTTGTGCCGTCATAGAGCGGCATCTGTGGCATGCTGAAGCGTCGCGGCCACTCAGCTTCGTTTACCCTTCTTGTGAAGGGGTTGCGCCTAATGTGCGCTTCCCATGAATCATGCATATTTCCTCGCCTCTCCCTCATGATCCTTCGGACCATGTCGGGAAGGTAAGCTGGATAGGGATCTGCCATCGGGTCCCATGGGTTTTGGCAAGGTTCCGCTGTCCTGTTGCGAGGGCGTCTTCTATGATGGACGTCTGGATCGTCTTCCTCCATTTCCTCGACATCTAGAATCGGATCTTGGTAAGGAGCGGGTTGATGCGGATCCTGTTCTGGAGGGGCGCGGGCTGCTGGACTAGCTGGGCCATCATCCTGATTAGCGGACATTGGGTTGTGTCGAGGAAGAGGTTGGTTGGTACGACCTGGTCCGCCATTGATAGTCAAGCTAGAGCAACCTCGGTACTATGCCCCCTCGCTATACGTGACTGTAGTTCGGTCGCCATTGTCGTTCTCATTGCCGTTGTCGAGGGCATTGGCACGAGTGGCGATGTTGTTAATGAGGTTAAACCTCCTTCTTTGATGCGGGCCCCTCGACTCGGAAGAGGTAGTTTCTGAGACAGTTGGTCGAGGTAGAATGTTGTTCCGAGCTAGTTGAAGTCGAGCGACGATGCGCTGACTTTCTTGAAGTTGTCGCATAAGGTCGATGTTATTCCTTAATGCTTGGTTGAGCTCGACATCCGTGTTCTCATATCTTTCATTAAGCGCGCGGATTTGAGCTTGTGTTGCGGGCGCTTCGGGGTCCGCAATTGGAGGTTCACTTTCATTAGTGGCTAGGATGTCCGCTGGTTGAGGTTGCTAACATGTACCGGCCTCGGCTGCGGTTGAAGAGCCGATCATTGCGTTCTTTGACTTTTATACCATCGTAAGCGGACTTGACTGCAGGTTAAGCAAGGAAACTTAAGCTCGGCGAAGTCGAGATGGTAATGTGTGAGAAAGACGCAATATCCAAGTTTTCTCAGTGAAAGCACCAAATGTTGACGGCAAAAAATGTCGTAAACACCAAAGATTCCCAATTACAAGGAATTATAAATATGGTCGCATAGACAAGAACATAAAATAGAACATAAGCAGTAAATAACACAAGAGATTTATAGTGGTTCGGCCTCAGTGAGGGCCTACGTCCACTTTGAAGAGTCGTTGGAATTTTATTGTTCACTTGAAAGATTGCAAGGTTGAGATCCTCTCATTACATTCATTGGATAACATACATGAAGTTACAATAGTCATATTTGCAAGAATTAGGAGAATGGACAATTTTTCCCTTCTTCTTCCTTAAAGAGGAGATGCCATTAATGGAGCTCTATGGAGGTCTCAAAGCTCAAGAATCTCCCCCTTTTGAAGCGTGTGGCCATGGTGTATTTATAGGAAGTGGTTAGGTAGGAGTAGGTAGAAATGGGGACCATCTACAGAAAATTCGCGCCTACAGCCCTCACCCTCGGAAAATTCGCACCTGGGACAAGGTGCGAAATTTCGCACCTGCTGGGTGCGAATTTTGCACCTCGAGGATGAAAAATTCGTACCTCCCGGTGGTGTGAAATTTGTACCCCATAGAGTACGAATTTCGCACCTTGAGGGTGCAAAATTTTGTACCTTGCAGGTATGAAATTTCGCACCTCGAGGGTGCGGAATTTTGCACCTCTCGGGGGTACAAAAATTCTGTTTGAGAGGTGCGAGGTCTGTCGGAGTGGCTTGGGGGCTCGAAATCCTGGTCGGTGCATCCGGGGATGTCCAGGCCTTGGTTCAGGAATGTGCTGGAGGAGCGGCGAGGCTCGCTGAAGTTGTTGGCTGAATCTTGACTTTGAGCTGATCTGGTAATTCTGGGCAACACACTTGTTGGCGGAAATCGGATGAATCGGGCGGTGCCCACAGTTTTGACCTAACCGGCTGAGTCGATCGCCGCTGGGACTGTGGGACCCCGGACCCCCATTGGCGCTGCGCCCGAACCCGCTTGACGGCTCGCCTTCGGCTCGGATGCGGACAAATACTGATGGAGGTTGCGTTCGAGGGATGCGACATCCTGCTAGTGGCCAGACTCGAGTCTTCTAGTAATGGACCCCGGATGATATTGGCGACGCCTCCGGGTTGTAATATCACTCGATATGTTGAGACAAGCTGTCTTGTGTAATTTTAGTAACCGGACCAAAAGGCCAGTTAACATGTATCATTCGTGCATGTCTCTTTGATTGAAATTTCATTTTTCTTATTTAACTAAAAGTTGTCCTAGAGCTGGAAAAAATGGAATTCCTTATTGAGTAAATTTTAGCAAAGGATAGGATTTTGTGTTGTTATCGTCACAAGTATATTTATCACCTATTTCTTTTTAAGCTAAAAAATTAATTTGTTTGTGTGTGGTTTCGGTTTTTCACATTTTTGGCGTGATCGACTTCTTTTTTCGCCAATATGTGACATGAATCATTTAAGTTTCTGAAAAATATATTTTTAAAACTTTTTACAAATGTTGTTTGAAAAAAAATTATATATCCTTTTCAAACTTTATATTTCACTGATTTACTTTCTTTTATTTCGATTTGAACGAAAACATGGATTTGGGTACGACGGTTTGCGCATTTTTAAACAATTGTTTTGTACTAAAATAGATGGTTTAAATAACATAAAGCCCGTGTTACCAAAATTTTAACTTTTGTAGAAATCTCATACAGAAAATGAAACAATATTGAAAGGAAATTTTCAAAAATTTATAAAAGAAATTTTAAAGTGGAAATTAGTTGTGGAAAAGTTCGATTTTTGGTCACATGAACAGCGTGAGGAAGATTTTTGTATGATTTGTGTGCATGTTTTAAGTTGTACATTAGGGTTGACGATGCGATAAAAACGTTAATGACAACAAGAAAAAGACTGTTTTAGCCTTGGAAACGTTATTTCCATACCTTGTCGACAGTGTGCGCGAGTTGTTAATTAACTCGTTTTACATTTTAGAGCTTGTTTTAAGTCTCCTTTACGGTCTGCAAATGGGAATTTTTAGAGTATTGTGGGTAACTGAGATAAAATTCCACCATAGGATGGGAATTGGAATATTTATAAGCAAAAGGAACAATAAATTTCTTCGCTTTGATTTTTCTTTTTCCAGTTTAGGAGATATTAAATAGGAAACTATTATATGCAATGACATGATGGATGGTAAGGTTTGGATGCAAAATTGGTTGCTTCTCACTTCTATCCGTAGTCGTATGAGGGTTATGGATGAAAAAGGGTTTTCAAATTTTGCATTCATATAGAACTGTCAGTATATTTAGGATGTTTTACATCATGTTTTCGTAAGTGTTTTAAAAATTTAGTTCATACATATAGGAGGATTCGATTTAGAATCATTGTGCTTACATATTTTTTGGTTGTCATGCATTATGTACATGGTGCACATGAGCATTTGGTTGCAAAATGGATGTACACAACTTGGTTGTATAGGATAGAATAGGTTAGTGTCTGAATTTTGAGATGAAATTCCTTTTAAGGTGGAAGAATGTAGCAACCCGAAATTTTGACAATAAATAAATTAGTTAATTAAATTTTCAAAAATAGGAATTTCTTCAAACGGTGAAATTTGACCATGAAACTTGCACTGTTGAGTTTGTCTGGGAATTCTGGTCAACTTTTATGTTTGGAGTTTCGCGAACGGAGTCCGTATGAAGAAGTTACTAACGAAATTCGAAAACAAATGGAAAATAATTAAAAGAGAATATTCGTATAAATATATATGGTATGCAGTCAATGCCTGGCCACCATGGATACCAGTTCACCCATGGCGGTTGATCCTATAGCGACCTAGAGCAGCGGCAGCTAGGGTTTTGTATACTATTTCATATGATGGATGGACGGATTTTTATGAAAACTAATACAACGGTTCATGATCATTTAAACTTTTATAAAAAGTGTTAAACCCCCATTTGTTTCCATGTATTTCGGAGAGCAGCAGTGAAGCTCTGCCATTTTCATCTCTCCTTAAACAAATTCTAAAACAAAATACATTCATACACAAACAAAATAAAATACAATAATATAAATTTGAGGAGCTTAATCAGATTCAAGTGGAAAAAGGTATGGATTGGAATTTAGCTTCTTCTGCAACATATGCCTTCCCAATTTTCTTATTTTCTTGCAAAACTACAAATATGAAATTATCCCCTTTTCTGAATAACTGTAGACCAGTAAGAATTCAGGAATTGTAGGCCTAAAAGACTATTCAAATTCAGATTTGGATGCTTTCACGTGAGTGGAAAGTCTATATACATTGTTTACAATAATCTGAATAATTCATTTGTGGAAAATCTGAAATGTGTACCTAAATATTTATCAGATCTGTTTATAATTTTGTTAATTCTGAAATAATGCCTGTCAGATTTGTTTATCAGTATTGTAAATCTGAAGAATAATTGTGGTTTTGAATATTATCATTATTGTGGGCTTATTAGAATTGTTCATATTGTTTTCTACAATTTTATTCAAAATACTGTGGTTATTGTTAACACTATAGATCTGGAGATCGGTCCTATAAATAACTGTTTAAAGTGTAGTTTATTCCAAATCTATAGTTTGGTGTTGATTTGTGGTTTATGTAAATTTCATTTAAAAGATTTTAAGCCTGTTTGTGTTCAATTTTGTTTGGGTTTTAACTTGGTTATTGTAAATATGCCTTTTTGTTCTTTTTCAATAAAAAGGACATTATTTGAATCAATGAGAAATATGTATAAAAACCTAAAAGAAAAGGGTTGTGTAAATTCAAGGACAAACATAGATTTGTGTATGTTTATGCAAAATCTACATAAACAACGAAATATATATATTATAATTAATGTTTGTTGGGATGGTTTACATTTTATGGAATTACATATAGAAGTATAATCCATATTAAATGGAAATATATATCATGTTTGTTGTAGCAATAAATGTGATTGATTACTACAAATAAGGTCATAAAGGAATAATAATTATTGTAACCATCGTTGAATTGAGAAAAATAAATTGAATTAGGTAATTATGCCTAAATGGTTACAATTTAATAGTGATGACTGGGTATAGGAATTGTAATTTCATTTAAGTAAATAAATAATTCTTATAAACATATATATATACACACACAATAAGAATTAATCAAGTTAAAATAAAATAGCAAGATTTAAGGAGTTACAATAATTAGATTAGAATAATTAGGGACTAATATAATAAGGACATTTAATTGTTAACTAATGTCCTAGGAAATTATGACCGGTAGGTTCATAAATGGCACTAATTATAATTAATGGTAATAAATGGCATTAAAGGGTTTTAATCAGTGCCTTAGGAAAATATGACTATTATGGTCATAAATGCCAATAACCCTAATTAATATCATTAAATGGAATTAAAAGGGGATTAATGGTTATTGATTGTCATTTTAAATACTAAGCCAATTAAGGACATAAATAATTAAACATCCTAGGTTATGAATTTATAAGCTTTAATTAATCTAATAAGTTAACCTAGAATTAAAGTACATAGAAATAAGAGTTGGACTTAGTAGGTTAATGATGTGAGGTCAGTTACCTTATTCGATAGAAGTTTGCACTTTCCAATAGTCGAATATATGTCCAAGTGATGTGAGACATCATTGACCATAGGAACCCGTGGCGATTGTTAGTTTGCGTAATGCAGATTATTTCCAAATCTATGGTTGGCTTCATGAGCGAGGTCTTAAGTGGCTTTATGGCCCTCCTCCGTCCAAAAGAAGAAACCAAAAGGTAATAATTTAATTATGTGCCTGCTTTGGGATTAAGATCTTAAGTGGTTAGATCCACCTTTGAAAAGGTATTAAGTGATTGCGTAGGCCACCTCACATAAATGAAGCACTACAGAAAAGTTTGGTATGAGTTCGATAATCACCACGATTAGTCCGCTTCCTTGGGTCTTAAGTTACTTGGGCCGAGGGTCCACTTGGGAATGAGTTTTAAAATGACTGATATGGTATTGCCATAGGTCTACCTGTCCTATGGGAAGTATTAAGTGGTTAGGAGATTATCCAATAAGGTTAGCTAAATAGTAATGAGAGAGTCCACAATAAGGAGGTCTTAAATGGCGTGCGACGTCTGCTTATCTGATTGGTCTCAAGTGACTCATTACCATCTCTCACCTTATGCGGGGCACATGTATATTGTGTGAATGATGGAAGCCTTAAATTAGTAGGACTTGTAGCTAGTGTCTCTAATTTATATTAGTGTAGAGTAAACCATCGTGAATGGTATTAAGTGACCAATGGGTCTTCCTTGGGTCTTAAGTGATCGAAAGGATCCACCCTTATCTATCATTGATAGTGAGATCTTAAGTGGCTATATAGAAATAATCAACCTCCATATGAATAGTGAGTAGTTGAGAGTCCACATCTTAATTATTGGTAATTAGTTGAATGGTGGCTTAAAGGCTTCATAATTATGCGTAAACATTCTATCTCAGTATCGTTTACCATTGTAAAGTGTTTGGGTGATTGTCCTGCGTAAGTGTTTACAACGTTAGGTTATAATTGCTTACCTTGTTAGACATATGTCTCTGGTTGAACCAAACATGATACATCTTTCTATTATAGATAGTATTATACTCTTTCTGCATATCTTAACTTGTTGCTCTAGCCCCTTTCTCATTACAATCTCCTAGGTCATCTCGAGAAGGTCAGGTCTTAGTCGTTGTTTAAGTTTGGCTTTCGGTTCTCGTTCTCTCTCATGCTCGGTATTAACGTGGTGACTTGCTTTTATAAGGTAGTTACCCGAGTTAATACTAGTCTATCCTATTTTGTTTCCGTTGTGAGTTATTTTATCGTACTCTGATTATGCTCATGCTTATTCATTTGTAGGTACCGCATTTATATGCTCCACGCTCGGATGTGTTTTAAGTTTTGATTTTTATCGAAATTTAGGCTCAGAAAAGTGTGGGGTGTTACAAAAAGTGTTGCCCGAACACCTAGAGAAAACTTCCAGATGGTGTCATGCAACTATGGTCATCTTAACTCGTTAAAACAACTCTCAGATGGCTAAGTGTTTGAGATCGGTATATGCCATCCTCTGGGATCGGTACATATCCTCAAACTCTAGACAAATAACAAATATGTCTAACACACTGGGACTGGTATTCGTGATTTCATGTCTCAAGATCAGATCGATATTTTCATGAATTTTGGTGCTCTCCAAAAAACTCTGGATTGGTATTCCATAAGAAGATTTCCGGGATCGGTGCTTCTTCCAGTAGCTTCCAGAATCACCAAAATATTACAAGTGTCACGGGATATGCATGCAACTTCATATCCCCACAATACATTTGGTATCTGTATAAAGTTCGGAGCACACTGAATTAGTGTGAGAGAATTTGTATCCCAGGATACGAAGTCATGGGATTAAAGACTTCATGGAGGTACAGGAAAACAACCAACTCCTCCGGGATCGGTACCGATCCAAAAAGACGAAAAGTGTGGAACTTGCCCCTCCTCCTATCTTCTCCCCTCTCCTATAAAGACCCTTGTATAATAAGAAAATGGGGTTAGCTCCTTGGCTTCTTCTTGAACCTTTGGTAAATAAGAATTTGACTCATACTTTGACATAATCAAATAGTTGAATCTATTTAAGAAATTTATAAATAAAATTAATACTTGACTTTAATCGTTTTATGGCGATTGAATATGGTTTCAAATTTAAATGGCCATTGTGTGAAAAATGTAAACGTTTGGTTGTTAAAGAGACTAGAGTCGGTATTGTAATATTCTCAGCCAAGACTGATATCACTTTAACTACTATGTACGTGGTGGAAAATCCAGAATGAAGTAGGATGGTTTTGCGAACGCTACTAGAATGAAGTAAGAGAACGATGATTGATGGCCAGGACCTTCGGGTCATAATTAAAATGACTAAAACAAGAGTCATACCCAATCCAAGTGAGATCACACCTTCAACCAGACACACTTCTTCGATACCATATCTCTTGCTATTGTGATTGATTGGTGGCCACCTTCGCTTTTATGGGAGTGTTGTATGGCGTGTGCGGTAGTTGCGGCTATGTGTTACCACCAGCCTAGGTATAATGATTCGGATTTTGCCCGGACCTAATCGATCGCAAAATCGACTAAGACCATTCAAAAACCCGAATATGCTAATTTTGGGCATACAACACATTAAAACAAATAACAGAAGACTTTTATTACATCATACTAATGCAACATCAGAGTACAGAATATCAGAGTACATCGAATATAATAATACAACAGCGGAAGATAATTTACAATGAACTTAATGCAGTGCAGCGGAACCAAAATCTGATACAGCGGAAGACTATTTATGCTCTGCACACAGCTTTATGCTTCGATCCAGAATCCTGCTCAGTATATCTGCAAAATAAGCTACTCGACTACCCATGTGAAAAAGAGGGCACCCGAGTTTGCAAAGTGGAACAAACTACGGGTCAGTCATGGGACTTGTAACACCCCACATCCGTTAAGGTCACTCACAAAGGGAATGCCTTAACTTCAATGGAGCATTATGGGTACTGGAACAGAAATATTACAAGACAGACATATATAAAACAGCGGAAAGTAAAGTAGAAGTACTTCAAATCTTATTAAATATAATTGTTTACAATAAAAGCCCATCAACTTCCAATACCCAATTACATAGCTAAAATATCTATCTTGCTCAAAAACAAAGAAGCATAAAAATAAACTGTAGTATTCCCCAATAAAGCAAAGCAAGCCATAGCCAAGAGAAATCCAAGTGTACATGAAAGAGCCTTGGAGCTTGGTAATATCCGAACTAAGCTGTATTCCTACCCTGCGAACCTGGGGGGGTGGGGGAACGGAAGAAAAAGAGGCGAAACAAAACGGGTTAGTCATAAAGACTGAGTAAGTCCTAGTGACTTTCAGCATAAAAACAGGTAAGATAACATGGCATGAATAAACTGAAAGTAAACATAAGCATGATGACAAGATAAGCTACAGGCACGATAACTAAGAATAACATCATATGATTTTTGTCATGTATAACATTGCAAGGTTCCCATTCAAGACGAACTAAGTATAATTTCGCAAGGTTTCTATCAAGCATCGCAAGATTTCTCCGCTTCACCATTAAAATGATATCTATTTTCTCTGCACCACCTAACTAGCATTCCAACTAGTTTACTTAGTTATAATTACAAGATAAGTGATCCCCCATAACCCACATGATAGTTTTATAGGTACATATCCCCCGATGAGGGTCCCACCTCATATTGACAGTTTCATGTCCCCACCGTACCTATCTTAATTGATCGGCTCTTACTTACAATGTTTAACATGTGTTATAAACTAAGGTTATCGCAACCACGTAGTTGTGGTAGCCGTCAGGACTACATCTAATGTAACAACCCGTAAAATGCGAGCCAGATTGAAAATTTTTATTTTGGCAATTTTAGCGAATTTTGATATTTAAAATAGATTATTTTAAATAATATCAACGAGAAATTTGTTTTGAATATAATTCGAACGTATATATTTATACGCGTCGTCGTTAGAATATAAATGTTTATATATAATTATAAATAGAATTGAAAATGGCGCGGTAGTTCGATAATTCGATTTCAAACTTCGATTTAATGTACCGGGTGCAAAACAATCCGGATTTTTATGAAACCAAAATGAATTGAAAACGATTTCGAAATGAATTGAATTGAAAACGAATTCAAAATGAATTGAAAACGATTTCGAAATGAATTGAATTGAAAACGAATTCAAAATGAATTGAAAACGATTTCGAAATGAATTGAATTGAAAACGATTTCGAAATGAATTGAATTGAAAACAAATTCAAAATGAATTGAAAACGAATTCAAAATGAATTGAAAACGATTTCGAAATGAATTGAATTGAAAACGATTTCGAAATGAATTGAATTGAAAACAAATTCAAATGGAATTGAAAGCGAATTGAAATGAATTCAAATTGAATTGAAATTCGAATTGAATAGAAATGAATTTTAAAACGAATTTATAAAGAAGAATTCAATTTTGGCTTTGAATTGAAATAGAAGTTGAAATAGAATTCGAAACGAATTTTAAAACTATTTATATAATTCGTTTTAAATAGAAATCGACGAAATATATATTATATATATTATATATAATATAATGGCCTGAATAGAACGCGCCGCGCCGCGGCAGTTCGCGAATTTCGACCATTTATTTCAAACGGACATTACGGGAGATCCGACCGTCGGATTCTCCTAAAACCGGAACCGTTGGGTTCGTATCGAAAAGAGCTTTCTAACGAATATTAGAAATTTGAAATCTAACGGTTGGATTTGGAATTATGTCCAAATCAAATTCGAAAAAGGTCGCTGTAAGTGCAGTTCGATGGCCATTGATGGAAATCGACTGTACGGGCCTTGATAAAATTATTAAAAATAGTAATAATTTATGTAAAATCATAAGAAATGATTTGTGAAGAATTGGGATGAAAAACTCCCTATTTGAAAAGATAAAAATAGATTTTTATCGAAATGAACTAGTTTTGAACTAGAATTAAAATTCTATTTATTTCTAAATAAATAAATTGAATTAGAAAAGGGTTTTAAAAATAACCAGAATATCCAATGATTGCATTGGAGTAGATTTGAATCGAAATTGTCTTCGGAATATTTCGATGTTGGGATTCGTGATTATACAGGTGTTGTTATGGAAATTTGAAAGATATATTTGTATCGTTATTTCCAATACGACATTTGTTAATCGTAGGATTGGATATTGAATATAAGCCGATATATTTTCTATTCAGAGCCTTGTATTTAATATCAAATGTGATTTGGGTTTGTCGTGAATGGTGTCTTCACTAACACTGTTCTTGAACCCAGTTGAGAAAAGATTAAATCTTTTTATTTAGATTTAATGAAGTGTACCAATTAAATAATATTTAATTGGAATTGAATTGATATTGATTTTTGGGTTTATCGTGAACAGTGTTTTAAATAACACTTGTTCTTTAACCCGATAATTAATGAATGTGATTTGGGTTTGTCGTGAATGGTGTCTTCACTAACACTGTTCTTGAACCCAGTTGAGAAAAGATTAAATCTTTTTATTTAGATTTAATGAAGTGTACCAATTAAATAATATTTAATTGGAATTGAATTGATATTGATTTTTGGGTTTATCGTGAACAGTGTTTTAAACAACACTTGTTCTTTAACCCGATAATTAATGAAAGTGATTTTGGGTTTATCGTGAACCGTGTTTTAAATGACACTGATTCTTTAACCCAGTTAACGATTAAAACTGAGTGGAGTTTTAATGAATCTTTAATTAGATTGAAAAGATCGAAAATGGAGTATC
The DNA here is from genome assembly GCA_030737875.1 of Allium sativum. Lineage (NCBI taxonomy): Eukaryota > Viridiplantae > Streptophyta > Magnoliopsida > Asparagales > Amaryllidaceae > Allium > Allium sativum. Next base: position 887,503,589 of record CM060916.1, on the reverse strand, counting down.
ACCAGTTTTGCTCCAGGCGATAGTTAAATCTTTAATTAGATTTGAACGTGAAATGGTAATTGAATTTACCGATAACACTGTGGTGTTAGATATGAAGTATTACCAGTTTTACTTCATGGGATGAATAGGTTGGGATTGGGAAATTAAAACAAATGATTACTTCGGTAAGGTTCGCTAATCCCGACTAGTTTGAATTGATATTCAAAAATGGATTAAAGAATAAATTCAAGGAATTTATCTTTGATAAAATTAATGGGAATCTTTCCCTATAAATGTGAAATTTAGAAACTAACTGTCGGTTGGCCAAGCAGAATGGTTTTCTGGATATTGATCTGATGTTGGTTTCGGCCTTCGGGGTTAATATTTGGGGAATTATTCTCTTGATTAATTTACGGTTAGTGACTAATGAATTGGAATGAGGCGTATGTTGTGTTTGTGTAACACTTATTTAAATATACGCGAGTTATTCGGGAAGACCGGGTTTATCCCATTCTGAATAACTGATACGACGATAAGTCGAAGATGAAGACGATGGTCGAAGACCGGAGGTCTTCACGTCGTTTGGGTGATAACTGATGATCTTGATTGGGCTGTACACCCAAGAAGATGGAAACAGTTAGTGATCGTCCAGACGTACTTGGAGATCGATGGATATGCGGGGTACTAGGTGCCTCCGGTTTCGTTCAGACCCAGAACGGACTTGTAAATGGACTGTGTGTCTGACATCGGATTTCATTCTGTGTGACTGATATCGGTTGCATAGGATGGTTAGCCTGTGTGGCATGCTAAGATGCAAATGATCAAGGCTTCTGTTGAAAAGCAAAGTCTTGTGGTGATGATCAAAGCACGGCCTTTGTGGCGTAGCTTTGTGTAACGTTTTCCTCGCGTGTTTCACACCAGGTATGAACCAAAAACGGGAGACGGACCTCAGGGAGGACTTGCGTTTCTTTCTAGCTAGAAGTGGCGTCAGTGGTTTTACACGCCCTGACGAGTTTGACTTATGTGGTTGTTGCTGTTGCGAGGCGCCTCGGATTGATCGGTCGTTCTCGAACCGATGGAGTCATTCGTTGGCTCGTTTGCGCCCCAAAGGGCGGGGAGACGTATTGTTCAGGCATAATAATCCACATCGGTGGACCGGCCCTGACGATCCAGGGGGCAGTTGCGGCTGTTCCTGAGACATGGTAGGCTAGATTGTCTCGAATCGGTAGAGGACGATCCCTGGCCTCGGTTCATAGACGGAAATCCAATTTCCAAATACGTGACTTTGCGGTTTTAATTGTAATCCTATATATGGCGACATAGTGGGATGGGGCGCTTATGCTGCCTATGATTGATACTTATGATTTGAAGTTGTTTTATACACTATGCACTTATAATAGTATCAAATGATTTGTTTTAACCGTATCAAGCATTCTTTGGCTGTTATAAGGGAAAACCCTATCCTCGGCTGCGTTGCATTGTGTGATGGGACCTGGGTCTTATAACAGCTTCATTTTTCTTTATTTAGCATTGCGCTGTTTGTTTTATGCACTGGTATTCTTGGGAGGAAACCCGTTCCGTGTTATACGGCGTGGTCCCTTGATTTACCTAATGATTTAAAATAAAGATTAATAACTGTTTTAGTTCTCACACCAGTCACATGACTGACCTGGAGTTTATTGTTTTAACCTAAACTCTGGGTGCCCCTATTTTGACACGGGCAGCTAGTAGTTTTGGTTTTGCAGATTTATATTCACAGGATCCTGGTTTACAGCTGGAACGATATCCGGAAAGCTTTGTATCCGTATATCTCATTCTAGTTGTGTATTGCATTATCTTCCGCTGCTATGTATTTAAATGTAATTTAAATCTCTGATATTTCTGTGTAATATTCTTTTATACTCTGTATATTCTTGTAATCTGATGCATTGTTGTAATATACAATGAAACGTTCTTCTGTATGCGTTCTGTTGTGGTTTGTTCTCGAACTATCCGACGCTTTCCTTTACGGGGAAGTTACGGGTCTTCACAGTTGGTATCAGAGCTTTGGTTTACAAAGCAGAGAACAAGACACATTAGAACCATACGAAAGAATTCATCAGATATTGGATTAGTAATATCCAATGAGAATGACTCGTTAGAGATGGGATCAGTGGTATCCTAGAACGAGTGTGAAGAGTATATATTTTCAAATGAAAACAATTTTTGTTTTGAAAATTTAAATCAATTATTCGTATTTGATTATTTATATTGAATGTGGACAATCCAGTATATATAGATTTTGCGTATACGTCTGATCCGCGTGTATTTGAAATTTTAATATACTGGATAGATATGGAATCACACTCTAGTCGCCCGGAGATAATTTTGGTAATGCGGCCGCATTATCAATATTTATATTCGTGTTTCGAAGGTGTGATATCTATATATTTCCATTAGACTGGTGTGAGAACCAAAATTTATATAGTTAGAACACATTGTTGTGAATGGGCACCAAAACATGATTTTCTGTATATGTATCAAAATTATGAATTTGAGACTCTAATTCACTAATTGATTGATGTTTGTGTTGGTTGTTTAATTGTTTGATAATTTTGAACCCTTATGCCTAATAGCATCAAATATTGAGTTATATGGAAAATTGGTCGCATTCGCTTGCATATACATGTATATCATTGAACAGGTCATAGCAAGGAGGCTAGAGCAGAGAATAAAATTTGTTTGCCCGACAAATAGGTACATGTTTACTACATAATTTCCTGTTTTGTTTGGGTGATGATGATTTTGTGAGCCTATTGGCTAGCCGCTTGGCTTTTTCTTTTTCTTTTTGAGATCTGAAGGACCGGGGAAGCTATTTGAAATTCCCCGATGCTCCCATTGCAGGGGAGGTTATGGCGAAATTTTTCGAAAATTTAGGGTGTTAGCCAAATTTTTGAAGTTTTGAAAATTCTCAGAAACTAAAGAGTTGGAGAATGGAAGCCTGATCGATCGTGGAGCTGAATAATCAAACCACTTTCGACTTTGTTCCTTTTCGGGGACGAAAAGTTTTAAGTGGGGGAGATTGTAACAACCCGTAAAATGGGAGCCAGTTTGAAAATTTTTATTTTGGCAATTTTAGCGAATTTTGATATTTAAAATAGATTATTTTAAATAATATCGACGAGAAATTTGTTTTGAATATAATTCGAACGTATATATTTATACGCGTCGTCGTTAGAATATAAATGTTTATATATAATTATAAATAGAATTGAAAATGGCGCGGTAGTTCGATAATTCGATTTCAAACTTCGATTTAATGTACCGGGTGCAAAACAATCCGGATTTTTATGAAACCAAAATGAATTGAAAACGATTTCGAAATGAATTGAATTGAAAACGAATTCAAAATGAATTGAAAACGATTTCGAAATGAATTGAATTGAAAACGAATTCAAAATGAATTGAAAACGATTTCGAAATGAATTGAATTGAAAACGATTTCGAAATGAATTGAATTGAAAACAAATTCAAAATGAATTGAAAACGAATTCAAAATGAATTGAAAACGATTTCGAAATGAATTGAATTGAAAACGATTTCGAAATGAATTGAATTGAAAACAAATTCAAATGGAATTGAAAGCGAATTGAAATGAATTCAAATTGAATTGAAATTCGAATTGAATAGAAATGAATTTTAAAACGAATTTATAAAGAAGAATTCAATTTTGGCTTTGAATTGAAATAGAAGTTGAAATAGAATTCGAAACGAATTTTAAAACTATTTATATAATTCGTTTTAAATAGAAATCGACGAAATATATATTATATATATTATATATAATATAATGGCCTGAATAGAACGCGCCGCGCCGCGGCAGTTCGCGAATTTCGACCATTTATTTCAAACGGACATTACGGGAGATCCGACCGTCGGATTCTCCTAAAACCGGAACCGTTGGGTTCGTATCGAAAAGAGCTTTCTAACGAATATTAGAAATTTGAAATCTAACGGTTGGATTTGGAATTATGTCCAAATCAAATTCGAAAAAGGTCGCTGTAAGTGCAGTTCGATGGCCATTGATGGAAATCGACTGTACGGGCCTTGATAAAATTATTAAAAATAGTAATAATTTATGTAAAATCATAAGAAATGATTTGTGAAGAATTGGGATGAAAAACTCCCTATTTGAAAAGATAAAAATAGATTTTTAGCGAAATGAACTAGTTTTGAACTAGAATTAAAATTCTATTTATTTCTAAATAAATAAATTGAATTAGAAAAGGGTTTTAAAAATAACCAGAATATCCAATGATTGCATTGGAGTAGATTTGAATCGAAATTGTCTTCGGAATATTTCGATGTTGGGATTCGTGATTATACAGGTGTTGTTATGGAAATTTGAAAGATATATTTGTATCGTTATTTCCAATACGACATTTGTTAATCGTAGGATTGGATATTGAATATAAGCCGATATATTTTCTATTCAGAGCCTTGTATTTAATATCAAATGTGATTTGGGTTTGTCGTGAATGGTGTCTTCACTAACACTGTTCTTGAACCCAGTTGAGAAAAGATTAAATCTTTTTATTTAGATTTAATGAAGTGTACCAATTAAATAATATTTAATTGGAATTGAATTGATATTGATTTTTGGGTTTATCGTGAACAGTGTTTTAAATAACACTTGTTCTTTAACCCGATAATTAATGAATGTGATTTGGGTTTGTCGTGAATGGTGTCTTCACTAACACTGTTCTTGAACCCAGTTGAGAAAAGATTAAATCTTTTTATTTAGATTTAATGAAGTGTACCAATTAAATAATATTTAATTGGAATTGAATTGATATTGATTTTTGGGTTTATCGTGAACAGTGTTTTAAACAACACTTGTTCTTTAACCCGATAATTAATGAAAGTGATTTTGGGTTTATCGTGAACCGTGTTTTAAATGACACTGATTCTTTAACCCAGTTAACGATTAAAACTGAGTGGAGTTTTAATGAATCTTTAATTAGATTGAAAAGATCGAAAATGGAGTATCACCAGTTTTGCTCCAGGCGATAGTTAAATCTTTAATTAGATTTGAACGTGAAATGGTAATTGAATTTACCGATAACACTGTGGTGTTAGATATGAAGTATTACCAGTTTTACTTCATGGGATGAATAGGTTGGGATTGGGAAATTAAAACAAATGATTACTTCGGTAAGGTTCGCTAATCCCGACTAGTTTGAATTGATATTCAAAAATGGATTAAAGAATAAATTCAAGGAATTTATCTTTGATAAAATTAATGGGAATCTTTCCCTATAAATGTGAAATTTAGAAACTAACTGTCGGTTGGCCAAGCAGAATGGTTTTCTGGATATTGATCTGATGTTGGTTTCGGCCTTCGGGGTTAATATTTGGGGAATTATTCTCTTGATTAATTTACGGTTAGTGACTAATGAATTGGAATGAGGCGTATGTTGTGTTTGTGTAACACTTATTTAAATATACGCGAGTTATTCGGGAAGACCGGGTTTATCCCATTCTGAATAACTGATACGACGATAAGTCGAAGATGAAGACGATGGTCGAAGACCGGAGGTCTTCACGTCGTTTGGGTGATAACTGATGATCTTGATTGGGCTGTACACCCAAGAAGATGGAAACAGTTAGTGATCGTCCAGACGTACTTGGAGATCGATGGATATGCGGGGTACTAGGTGCCTCCGGTTTCGTTCAGACCCAGAACGGACTTGTAAATGGACTGTGTGTCTGACATCGGATTTCATTCTGTGTGACTGATATCGGTTGCATAGGATGGTTAGCCTGTGTGGCATGCTAAGATGCAAATGATCAAGGCTTCTGTTGAAAAGCAAAGTCTTGTGGTGATGATCAAAGCACGGCCTTTGTGGCGTAGCTTTGTGTAACGTTTTCCTCGCGTGTTTCACACCAGGTATGAACCAAAAACGGGAGACGGACCTCAGGGAGGACTTGCGTTTCTTTCTAGCTAGAAGTGGCGTCAGTGGTTTTACACGCCCTGACGAGTTTGACTTATGTGGTTGTTGCTGTTGCGAGGCGCCTCGGATTGATCGGTCGTTCTCGAACCGATGGAGTCATTCGTTGGCTCGTTTGCGCCCCAAAGGGCGGGGAGACGTATTGTTCAGGCATAATAATCCACATCGGTGGACCGGCCCTGACGATCCAGGGGGCAATTGCGGCTGTTCCTGAGACATGGTAGGCTAGATTGTCTCGAATCGGTAGAGGACGATCCCTGGCCTCGGTTCATAGACGGAAATCCAATTTCCAAATACGTGACTTTGCGGTTTTAATTGTAATCCTATATATGGCGACATAGTGGGATGGGGCGCTTATGCTGCCTATGATTGATACTTATGATTTGAAGTTGTTTTATACACTATGCACTTATAATAGTATCAAATGATTTGTTTTAACCGTATCAAGCATTCTTTGGCTGTTATAAGGGAAAACCCTATCCTCGGCTGCGTTGCATTGTGTGATGGGACCTGGGTCTTATAACAGCTTCATTTTTCTTTATTTAGCATTGCGCTGTTTGTTTTATGCACTGGTATTCTTGGGAGGAAACCCGTTCCGTGTTATACGGCGTGGTCCCTTGATTTACCTAATGATTTAAAATAAAGATTAATAACTGTTTTAGTTCTCACACCAGTCACATGACTGACCTGGAGTTTATTGTTTTAACCTAAACTCTGGGTGCCCCTATTTTGACACGGGCAGCTAGTAGTTTTGGTTTTGCAGATTTATATTCACAGGATCCTGGTTTACAGCTGGAACGATATCCGGAAAGCTTTGTATCCGTATATCTCATTCTAGTTGTGTATTGCATTATCTTCCGCTGCTATGTATTTAAATGTAATTTAAATCTCTGATATTTCTGTGTAATATTCTTTTATACTCTGTATATTCTTGTAATCTGATGCATTGTTGTAATATACAATGAAACGTTCTTCTGTATGCGTTCTGTTGTGGTTTGTTCTCGAACTATCCGACGCTTTCCTTTACGGGGAAGTTACGGGTCTTCACATCTAATATGAGGATTTCACCTCAACCAGCCCAATTGCCATGAATGTGTTAGAAGTATCCTTACTACCCTAATCGATCAGCTCCTACTCGCAACGTTTTCTCCCTGTGTCAAACGGCCCCACATGATTGTAGATACCTATGCTGGTCCTACCATGGGGTGTATCAAGTCCCATGGTGGTGGCCCGACACAATTCTGGGATGCATAGGTTATACTGCTGATGCCCAGTGCCCTGTTTGTCTGCTCCGAAGTGTGTGCACGCCCGCACTCCGTTAGAACCCACACTGCTGCACCAACCGCCGACGCTTTTGACCGCTTACAATCAGCCCAGTAATCGTGCCTGACCCTGCCTAGTTTCAGGGTACCACGATACCTAATTGGGTTACTACTAAAATGGGTGTAACACCCCACATCCGTTAGTGTCACTCAAAAAGGGAATGCACTAAGTTCTGTGGAGCATTTAAGGTAAAAGATGCAGATAAATTACAAGACAGACAAAATTTAAAACAACGGAAAATAAACTTTACTTTATTGATAAAATAGTTTGTACAACAATTGTTTTCCAACACTAGAATATCTGTCTTACAAAATAAAGAAGCATAAAATAACAATTTATATTCCTCAATGTAGCATGAGCCAGCCATAGCAATGGAAAAGAGAATCCAAGCAAAACTTCGACTAATCTTCAGCTTGGAAAGAAACTGAGCTTAAGTAGTAACATTCCCTCCCTGCGGACCTTGGGGGGGGGGGAACGGAAGACAAGAAAGCGAAAGAAAACAGAGTCAGACATAAAGTCTGGTAAGTTCAGTAACTTTAAGCATGTGAACAGGGAAAAGCAACACGACATGAATTAACTGAATACAAGATAATACCATGATGATAGGGTAAACAAGATAACATAAGATTAACGCAAGATATGCTAAGACAAGATAAGATATGCTTCACTACTTTCTCTGCTTCGCTATTACCCTGTTATTCTGGTTTCTATATCTCTGCACCACCTAACTAGTGTCTCAACTAGTTATCTGTATAAAATGATAACGTGATCCCAATCCCCAAAGTTGTGGTTGTTTTCAGGTGTACATCTATATTTATTACCTAGATCTAATCTAGGGTTGTCTTATCGAGCGCTTCCTAGATTCAACTAGGGTTTATGCGACTTATCTAATACTTCTCGGATTCAGTATTTATGCCACCTAGGTCCAACTAGGGATTATGCTACCTGTCGAACAATGCCCCTAGTCTAGGACGCACTACCTAGAGTGGTATATGTTCCTAGACTTTCCCCACATATGTGTTGCGAATCGTTTATCGCTGTCTAGATGCACATGTCCTGAAATGTGCGACCCGAGTCCTGTGGCAGGACTATTCTAGAAACACGGAACTCGGTCGGGAGCTTTCAGATATCTGCCGATGCAGATGCTAAGGTCTGTTTTTCCAGTGGCTATGGTCCCACCTGACCCCTCCCTCAACTAATGAAAGGCCACCCTTGAAAAATTGAGAACTACACGCAGGCCCCCTATGCCCCACTGTCTTATGGCCATCCTCACCCATAACTAGATAGCAAGTATATGGTCTTTTGGAGTTCTCCGCCTTTCCTCTTTACGTATCTCGACTGACTCAAGATGGTAGGTAGACGACGAGTTGCTATCACAGGGCGACTGGTCTCGCCGAATCACGCTGGTCCATCCTAGTCTTTAGGTTTCCATATATTGCAACCAAGGCATACCCTCGGTTCTTCTAACGCAGACCTTAACCTCTGTGAGCCCAGGCGGATCATCTGCATTCTCACAGAGGGATACCAAGAGTACCCTCACGTCCCCTCGAAGCCTCGGGCTTCGTAACCCAATTCATTGGAGCCTTCTTTAAGATCAGATGGACGTTCGCTCCTCCTCGTGTTATACTAAGGATTACTAAGTTTTTCTAACTAAGGTTTACCACTTAGTTTATTGAATCATCGTTTTCTTAACTAAGGTTTACTACTTAGCTCATTTTAACTAAGGTTTACTACTTAGTTCTCGTTCCTGTCAAGTTGGATTGGTTAAGTGTCATTAGTCATTTCAAGTTAACTTAACCCATTCATTTGTCATGTTAAACTGGTTAAGTGCTATCATTAGTTCACGTTGACTTAACCCTACCACAAACCAAGTTATATTGGTTAAGTATTTCTTATTTCTTAACCCTGCCCATTCATCTTGTATTGGTTAAGCGTTCCTCTTAACTTAACCTTGCTCCTATGTTTAACTAACATGGTTTAACGGTTAAGTGTTATCTTAGTTAACTCAACCCTAACATCTGTTTAATTAACATGTTCTGATGGTTAAGTATTGTCCCTTCATGTTTTAACTTAGCCTTGTTCATTTATCACACTACGATGGTTAAGTATTCCAAGTTTACTTAACCCCACCTTCTAGTCTAGTTAACATGTTAAATTGGCTAAGTGTACTAAATTCACCTAACCCTACCTTCTAGTCTAGTTAACATGTTATAACGGTTAAACCTTTTTCTTAACCTTACCCACTTGTCTAGTCAACATGTTATAATGGCTAAGTGTTTTCTTTAGTTACTTAACCCCTACAAATCTTGTCTTATTATCATGTTAAGTTGGTTAAGTATTCCTATGGACTTAACACTCCCATTCTAGCTTAACTATTTCTTAGCTTTAAATTATTTATTAAAACACCAACCACTCACATTAGACAGATATTGTTGCGGTCACTGGATGTGTCGGTCGATTCCAGGAAGATTTACACCGCAACTCAGTCTAACCTCGGGTTTTTTTGGGCTCAATGCTCTAACCACCCACATTAGATAGGTATTGTTACGGTTGCTGGATTTGCCGGGCGGTTCTGGGCAGTCTTATACCGTAACTCAATCTAACCTCGGGTTAGGCATATTCATCTTTCCTACATTTATATATTTATCCTTTTTGTCTATATGTAAATTGTTAACAATTGATTCATTTTCCCTTTTAAATAAATTTGGCCTATATCATATTCATTTATCATGCCCATTAATATACTTATATTCTGGGCCCAAGTCTTGATTTACCTCTCACTTAACCCAACTTGCAGTTTTATGCCAATTTGGATCTAGTATTCCTATTTACAGTGCATATTAAAACTAAATTAAATATTCTAGTTTACAATTTATGTCCAAACTAGATTTATTATTCTAGTTTACCATTTATGCCTAAAAATTAGTTTACTAGCCAATACTAGTTTCAATGTTTCAGTTTACATATTCTATAATTCATATCGAATTACTCCAATTTGCATATTAATAGTCACGTTATAATACATGTCCCTAATTATGCCAAATAATATAGATTTCATGTTATACCCTATCACCCCCGTATTCAAAACGTACGTACACCATAATTTCACTAGTTTTCTATGAAATGAAACTAAAAAGGGAATAGAGGATAACATGAGACTTGACATAACAGAATAGGCTGGCAAAAGCGAGCCAAATACAAAGATGATGGATCCAATGGTTTTGGTGTACATAATAGCGAATAGGAATAAACTAAGCAAATTACACCATACGTATGAGATCCAACATAATCAAAGGGAACATAGGTGATTTGATCCAACATAATGCCAGTTTGGTGTACAATTATGATTGGTAACTATAGTGTTAAGGGCATAAGCAACTAAACATAATAGTCATAGGTAGTTAACCATAATAGTCATAGTCATGGTCATGGGTAGTAGTCTAATAGTTATGAATCATAGGCGATTAGCCACAATAGTCATGGATAATTAACCCAAAATAGTCCTAAACAATTATCCTTAATAGTCATAGGCAATTGACTGTAATAGTCTCAAAGTCATAGTCACAGACAATAGTCTTATGGGTCCTTAGTCACAATAGTTCTTAATCAGATCCAAAAACATATATAAGCACAGATTTAAATGGAAATATTAGGCATATTCTTACATCCATTTAATTTCATGTCACAGAAAGATTTAGATGTTCAAATCTAAAAAGTCACTGACTTACATTGATCGGTTTTAGAAAAGGATAATAAGACAGCGTTGCTATGATTCGTGTGACGTTGCTTGAAGCCGTTGAATTAGTCTTTGATTCTCTTTGAAGCTTTAACTTGATTTGAATCTCTTCTTGAAAAACTTGAGCAGCATATCCTCGTCTTAGATTTATATATTATTTTATTTTTAATTTATTTATTTATTTTCTCAGAGGCGGCATAAAGGCAGAATGAAATGGTGTAGAGAGAATGAGGCTAGGGGCTGTTTATATAGGTTTAGAGTCATGAATCTGAACTAAAAACGTGTCCAAAAACATCAGAATGAATCCCGGCTGAAAAGCAGGTTTTGGCACCAGGTCGACCATACGGTCGACCTGGTCCCTGGGAGGTCGACCATAGTGTCGACCTGGTCCTGGGCGGGAAAATTCCCGCCCAGTCTGTCCTAGTGTTTGAATTCGAATTTTGAATTCGAATTTCGAGCTGTTTTTGATTCTGAAAATTCCTGAAACTTCGGAGGGTCATAACTTCTTCATACGGAGTCCGATTTACGCAAACTCGGACTCTATCTCAAGCAGAATTTCGAGACGAACGCAATGGTGTATCTCATTTCCCTTAATTATTCTTCTAAAATTTAATTTTACTTTAATTTGTGAAACTTAATGTTACAGAATTATGAGGTGTTACATTCTCCCCCTCTTAAAAGGATTTCGTCCCCGAAATCTTCAAGTTAGGAAGAATGTGTCCTACCATCCAATCACCCATCTACTCAACCATTCAGTCACAGGCATTCATTGTCCTTAAAAATATTTCTAATGCTTTCATGTTCATATGCATAGTGTGTGTATATGTCTTTATCTAATGCAAAATCAGGCGGTCTACTGATTCAGTTGACCTCCTTAATGCGAATTATGTCAGTGCCATGCGTCCAATCATGTATGCAAACATCCCTAGTTATGTAAATACTACATGTGTGCATAGTCATTCATCCATATGCAACATCCATATGATAACATACCAAGTTAAATCCGTTAAGCAAATACATATATGCGAATGCAATATGAAAGTGACTGAGTCGTTCTAGTGCCTATGGTGTGTATATGCATCCATGAGCAACCATTTGCAATCATCAATCATAACATGTTTCAAATACACGTTTACACCCATTGGCTTCTATCTAAGGATCGATGATACGTCCTAGAGTATATACCTTAAAAGCTAGAAAGTATGCATAAAATTCTTAGAAAAAGAGATCAAGGATGTACCCTTAGGAAAAAGGGTATGATGCGTGTATCTAGTCTTCAGTCTCCTAAGTCGCATCTTCTTGGGCTTCACTATTCTGTACCTTACCTAATTAATCTTCACAATTGCGAAGTTTCTTGACCTCCATTTCCAAAACTGTTGTTGATCAGATAGCTGGCTTTACATTGTCAACTGGATATATGCGGAAGTCTATCTCGCGTTTTAGGGGACAAACCTCTAACCTAACCAAAACATCTACGTGCTCATGGACTACTCTAACGGATCGCAAACCGTCGATAGATGTATCAAGTGATTCTAGGTAGCTAGGCCTAACTGATCCTTTCGGACCGCACGAAATCTCGAGGGTATTTTCGAGGCGAATCAAAAGTCTAACTACCCTCCCTTCACAATTACTAGCTAACCAACCCATGCCTAGAATCAACCCATAGCCCATGAAACCCAAAAACCTAAGCATTACGCTTAAACCCAATACTTAATTATAGCTATTCTCAAATCCTTACAAACCAAAGATAAATGGGTTGAACCACCAATTGGATTTGAGACTAAAATGGGATCTTCTACTATACAAGTATTAAGGTGCAGAGACACAACTATGGAAGCTGATATAAACGAATGTGAAGCTCTAAAATCAAAAGAGTACTAACAGGTTGATCAAAAGAAAAGCTAAACTTTTCCAACAAAGACTTTTATATCTCTCTCTCGGGTATGCTGGTGTTGAGAGCACGTACTTGTCCTTCTAAGAATCCTGTCCCTCGTTCTTGCCCTTTGTCCTTAATTATATGCCCTATTATACCATAGTAAAGATACTTCCTCTCGTCTTAGGTTTTACAATTCCTTCCTCCCTCGTGAGCCAAGTCCATATCCATGAATTTCTAATCCTCGGGTTGTGCTCCTTAGCCAAACTCCTCATCCTCTTACTTGTGTAATATGTTGACAGGTCTCTCGAAAGCTGCCTCCACCGCATAGAAAACCCTACAAAGCTTGAAAGAAAACTAGCCGCAGGTGAAACTACTATGGCTATAGATGGAAGTCGGGCGCTACTTCTCCCTTCGATAGGTATCGTAGTCTTATCAAGCCTACGGAACCGTGCCGTGATGAGGCTACCTCCCAGAAAGCCAGCAGCCCCGAAGACTTAAGAAAGAAGAGGATAAGAATTCAAATAGAGGATTAGAAGATAGTGCGTATGGCTTTGGGGAATATGCTTTTAAAACAAATCTTTCTTTTGAAAATGCTTCTTTTAAAATCGTTTAAAAATAATTTTTCAAATCTTTTATCTGGTCTGGTAACCTTCAGCTCTGATACCACGTGTAACACCCCACATCCGTTAGTGTCACTCAAAAAGGGAATGCACTAAGTTCTGTGGAGCATTTTAGGTAAAAGATGCAGATACATTACAAGACAGACAAAATTTAAAACAGCGGAAAATAGAACTTTACTTTACTGATAAAATAGTTTGTACAACAATTGTTTTCCAACACCAGAATATCTGTCTTACAAAATAAAGAAGCATAAAATAACAATTTATATTCCCCAATGTAGCATGAGCCAGCCATAGCAAGGGAAAAGAGAATCCAAGCAAAACTTCGACTAATCTTCAGCTTGGAAAGAGACTGAGCTTAAGTAGTAACATTCCCTCCCTGCGGACCTGGGGGGGGGGGGGGGAACGGAAGACAAGAAAGCGAAAGAAAACAGAGTCAGACATAAAGTCTGGTAAGTTCAGTAACTTTCAGCATGTGAACAGGGAAAAGCAACATGACATGAATTAACCGAGTACAAGATAATACCATGATGATAGGGCAAACAAGATAATATAAGATTAACGCAAGATATGCTAAGACAAGATAAGATATGCTTCACTACTTTCTCTGCTTCGCTATTACCCTGTTATTCTGGTTTCTATATCTCTGCACCACCTAACTAGTGTCTCAACTAGTAATCTGTATAAAATGATAACGTGATCCCAATCCCCAAAGTTGTGGTTGTTTTCAGGTGTACATCTATTATTTGTTACCTAGATCTAATCTAGGGTTTTCTTATCGAGCGCTTCCTAGATTCAACTAGGGTTTATGCGACTTATCTAATACTTCTCGGATTCAAGATTTATGCCACCTAGGTCCAACAAGGGATTATGCTACCTGTCGAACGATGCCCCTAGTCTAGGACGCACTACCTAGAGTGGTATATGTTCCTAGACTTTCCCCATGTATGTGTCGTGAATCGTTTATCGCTGTCTAGATGCACATGTCCTGAAATGTGCGACCCGAGTCCTGTGGCAGGGCTATTCTAGAAACACGGAACTCGGTCGGGAGCTTTCAGATATCTGCCGATGCAGATGCTAAGGACTGTTTTTCCAGTGGCTATGGTCCCACCTAACCCCTCCCTCAACTAATGAAAGGCCACCCTTGAAAAATTGAGAACTATACGTTGGCCCCCTATGCCCCACTGTCTTATGACCATCCTCACCCATAACTAGATAGCAAGTATATGGTCTTTTGGAGTTCTCCGCCTTTCCGCTTTACGTATCTCGACTGACTCAAGATAGTAGGTAGACGACGATTTGCTATCACAGGGCAACTGGTCTCGCCGAATCACGCTAGTCCATCCTATTCTTTAGGTTGCCATATATTGCAACCAAGGCATACCCCTGGTTCTTCTAACGCAGATCTTAACCTCTGTGAGCCCAGGCGGATCATCTGCATTCTCACAGAGGGATACCAAGAGTACCCTCACGTCCCCTCGAAGCCTCGAGCTTCGTAACCCAATTCGTTGGAGCTTTCTTTAAGATCAGATGGACGTTCACTCCTCCTCGTGTTATACTAAGGATTACTAAGTTTTTCTAACTAAGGTTTACCACTTAGTTTATTGAATCGTCGTTTTCTTAACTAAGGTTTACTACTTAGCTCATTTTAACTAAGGTTTACTACTTAGTTCTCGTTCTTGTCAAGTTGGATTGGTTAAGTATCATTAGTCATTTCAAGTTAACTTAACCCATTCATTTGTCATGTTAAACTGGTTAAGTGCTATCAGTAGTTCACGTTGACTTAACCCTACCACAAACCAAGTTATATTGGTTAAGTATTTCTTATTTCTTAACCCTGCCCATTCATCTTGTATTGGTTAAGCGTTCCTCTTAACTTAACCTTGCTCCTATGTTTAACTAACATGGTTTAACGGTTAAGTGTTCTCTTAGTTAACTCAACCCTAACATCTGTTTAATTAACATGTTCTAATGGTTAAGTATTGTCCCTTCATGTTTTAACTTAACCTTGTTCATTTATCACACTATGATGGTTAAGTATTCCAAGTTTACTTAACCCCACCTTCTAGTCTAGTTAACATGTTAAATTGGCTAAGTGTACTAAATTCACCTAACCCTACCTTCTAGTCTAGTTAACATGTTATAACGGTTAAACCTTTTTCTTAACCTTACCCACTTGTCTAGTCAACATGTTATAATGGCTAAGTGTTTTCTTTAGTTACTTAACCCCTACAAATCTTGTCTTGTTATCATGTTAAGTTGGTTAAGTATTCCTATGGACTTAACACTCCCATTCTAGCTTAACTATTTCTTAGCTTTAAATTATTTATTAAAGCACCAACCACTCACATTAGACAGATATTGTTGCGGTCACTGGATGTGCCAGTCGGTTCCGGGAAGATTTACACCGCAACTAAGTCTAACCTCGGGTCTTTTTGGGCTCAATGCTCAAACCACCCACATTAGATAGGTATTGTTACGGTTGCTGGATTTGCCGGGCGGTTCCGGGCAGTCTTATACCGTAACTCAATCTAACCTCGGGTTAGGCATATTCGTCTTTCCTAGATTTACATATTTATCCTTTTTGTCTATATGTAAATTGTTCACAATTGATTCATTTTCCCTTTTAAATAAATTTGGCCTATATCATATTCATTTATCATGCCCATTAATATACTTATATTCTAGGCCCAAGTCTTGATTTACCTATCACTTAACCCAACTTGCAGTTTTATGCCAATTTGGATCTAGTATTCCTATTTACAGTGCATATTAAAACTAAATTAAATATTCTAGTTTACAATTTATGTCCAAACTAGATTTATTATTCTAGTTTACCATTTATGCCTAAAACTTAGTTTACTAGCCAATAATAGATTCAATGTATCAGTTTACATATTCTATAATTCATATCGAATTACTCCAATTTGCATATTAATAGTCACGTTATAATACATGTCCCAAATTATGCCAAATAATATAGATTTCATGTTATACCCTATTACCCCCGTATTCAAAACGTACGTACACTATGATTTCACTAGTTTTCTATGAAATGAAACTAAAAAGGGAATAGAGGATAACATGAGACATCACATAACAGAATAGGCTTGCAAAAGCGAGCCAAATACAAAGATGATGGATCCAATGGTTTTGGTGTACATAATAGCGAATAGGAATAAACTAAGCAAATTACACCATACGTATGAGATCCAACATAATCAAAGGGAACATAGGTGATTTGATCCAACATAATGCCAGTTTGGTGTACAATTATGATTGGTAACTATAGTGTTAAGGGCATAAGCAACTAAACATAATAGTCATAGGTAGTTAACCATAATAGTCATAGTCATGGTCATGGGTAGTAGTCTAATAGTTATGAATCATAGGCGATTAGCCACAATAGTCATGGATAATTAACCCAAAATAGTCCTAAACAATTATCCTTAAATAGTCATAGGCAATTGACTATAATAGTCTCAAAGTCATAGTCACAGACAATAGTCTTATGGGTCCTTAGTCCCAATAGTTCTTAATCAGATCCAAAAACATATATAAACACAGATTTAAATGGAAAGATTAGGCATATTCTTACATCCATTTAATTTCATGTAACAGAAAGATTTAGACGTTCAAATATAAAAAGTAACTGACTTACATTGATCGGTTTTTGAAAAGGATAATAAGATAGCGTTGTTATGATTCGCGTGACGTTGCTTGAAGCCATTGAATTAGTCTTTGATTCTCTTTGAAGCTTTAACTTGATTTGAATCTCTTCTTGAAAAACTTGAGCAGCAAATCCTCGTCTTAGATTTATATATTAATTTATTTTTAATTTATTTTTTTATTTTCTCCGAGGCAGCATAAGTGCAGAATGAAATGGTGTAGAGAGAATGAGGCTAGGGGCTGTTTATATAGGTTTAGAGTCATGAATCTGAACTGAAAACGTGTCCAAAAACATCATAATGAATCCCGGTTGAAAAGCAGGTTTTTGCACCAGGTCGACCATAGGGTCGACCATAGTGTCGACCTGGTCCTAGGCGGGAAAATTCCCGCCCAGTCTGTCCTGGGGTTTGAATTTGAATTCCGAGCTGTTTTTTATTCTGAAAAATCCTGAAACTTCGGAGGATCATAACTTCTTCATACGGAGTCCGATTTACGCAAACTCGGACTCTATCTCGAGCATAATTTCAAGACGAACGCAATGGCGTAACCCGTTTCCCTTAATTCTTATTCTAAAATTAAATTATACTTTAATTTGTGAAACTTAATGTACAAAATTACGGGGTGTTACAATGGGTCCCTCGTTACTAGGGTTTTCTAGTCAAACATGTTAAGTGGTTAAGTGTCTTTATTAACCTAACCACACTCATCAGTTTAATTAACATGTTGAATTGGTTAATTTTTTCAGTTAACTTAACCCTACCACACACTACGTTTTATTTGTTAAGTATTCATGCTAACTTAACCCAATCGCATATTATGTTATATCGGTTAAGCGTTCTCCCACGTGTTGACTTAACCCTTATCACACCTCACGTTAGATTGGTTAAGTGTATGCTAACTCAACCCACCCACTTATCATGTTATGGTGGTTAAGTGTTACTCTCTTGTATTTACTTAACCGTACCACGTGTCACGTTATATTGGTTGAGTGTTATCAACCCATTCAAGTTGACTCAACCCATCCACTAGTCACGTTATAACGGTTAAGTGTTCTTAACTTAACCTTACCCACTTGCCTAATTAACATGTTATATTGGTTAAGTGTCATTATCCTAGTCATATTACTTAACCCACCCACTGGTCTAATTAACATGTTATGTTGGTCAAGCGTTCTCAAGCGATCAAGTTCAGGTTTACTTAACCCACCCATTCATGTCATATCGGTTAAGTGTCATTAGTCTAGTCATATTACTTAACCTTACCCTACTTAACAGGTTTCATTAGCATTTTTTATTTACTAATGCATCAACCTCTCACATTGGACTTATTTGCGGTCACTGGATATGCCGGGCGGTTCCGGGCAGAATTACACCGCAGACCCATTCCAACTTCGGGTTCAAGCATTCAATGCGCTAACCTCTCACATTAGACATATTCTTGCAGTCACTGGATATGCCGGGCGGTTCCGGGAAGAATTACACCACAACTCAGTCTAACCTCGTGTTAGGCATCATCACAACCAAATCTTTGCCTATGACCTCTCACATTAGACTATTTTTGTTGCGGTCACTGGATATGCTGGGCTGTTCCGGGCAGAATTACACCACAACTCAAGTCTAACCTCATGTCAAAGGCATCCGCTAGATTGTTAATTACATATGTGTCGTATAGATCAAAATTCCCAACTTTACATATTAATAAACATATGCCAAAGTTCCAAATTACATGCCAATTTATATATGTACCCATTTCTAGTCAGTTTACATATGCCCAATTCTTGCCTATTTACATGTATGCCAAGTTTATGCCATTTTACCCATATCAAGTTCTAGCCAAAATTAAATGTATCAAGTTTCATGCCCAAATAAACCCAAATCATGATTCATGATGTAATTATCCCAAACTATAATCTTTTTATTACAATACATGCCAGTTACCCAAGTTCATAATGCATATTTATGCCAATTATCAAGTTTACAATCGCTTTCATGTTCAAATTCCCAATTCTACTTATGCCCAATTAACATAAGCCTAATCTTTTGATTTAATTTACATAGGCCCGAACTCGTGATTTAATTTACATATGTTCAATTCATGCCATTTTACATATGTCAAGATTCATGACTTACAGGTTTACAAAGCTATGCTCAATTTACATAGTTCAATTCCAATCGCGCAATAACTATTATAATGACAATACACAAAATTTCCCCGTTTCATGTTAATGGTAAATTATCCCCAAACATCCAATTTTCATATTATGCCTTCAATTCTACCAAACACTTATTTTTCACTAGGCAATATTCCAATATTTCCCCCCGTATACCATCGCACGTATATCGTAGTTTTGGCCTAGGTCCGAAATTGACCTAGGTTCATCAAAAGAAAATAAATAGAGGAAGGTAGAAGTTGCAATAAAAATAAGATCAGAGAGAGCGGCATAAAAACATCATCTCAGGCATAAAGAATAGATCTTGATAATAATATCAACATGAACCAAGAGAATTGATTTACAACAAGCTGAATAGACCATAAACTTGTCATGAGAATAAAGATAGAAAAGTTCCCAAAATCAAGATCCAAGAAGAAACAAGAATAGACTTGGATCAAAAGTCCAATTTCACTTCATCACATGTCCATATTAAACTTAATTATTTTAATCTGAAAATAACTAGAACTTACAGATCGTGGGCAAGGAATTAAGAACTGAATTTTGTTGTAGAACGTTGTTGTAATGTTGATTTATTGTTTGAACCATTGTTGAAGCTTTGTTCTTTGAATTGATTTGAGTTTGAATGCTTGTACTTTGATTTGGAGGCGACCACCATGGTTCAAGAAGGAGTCCAGTAGCATAATAGTTTAAGAATGATTTGTTGTGAATTAGGTTAGGTTTAAGGTTGTTTATATAGGTGTAGGAAACTTATTTAGGCCCTTAGATAAACCCTAGAATCAATCCTGACCTTCAGAAATCGTCCTAGCCCACTGACTCAACCGGTGCACCCAACCAGGCCACCCTGGCCCGACCAGGGAGGTCGACCCTATGGTCGATCCCCTGGTCGTCCTGGGCTCTGGGCGGGAATTTTCCCACCCAGACCACTTCTGGGTCTTGAATTCGAATTTCTGAGCTGTTTTTTATTCTGAAAATTCGTGAAACTTCTAGAGGTCATAACTCGGTCATACGGACTCCGATTTTCGAAAACTCGGACTCGATTTCATGCAGAATTCCGAGACGAACGGAAAGGCGCAACCTATTTCCCATGATTCTCATTTTAAAAGTTAATTATACCTTTATTTCTTGTTTCAACATGTTATTAAAATTCGGGTTGTTACATTCTCCCCTCCTTAAAGGATTTCGTCCCCGAAATCTTTAGATTAAGAAGAATGTGTCCTACCATCCAATCATCCATCTACTCAATCATCAATCACAGGCATCCATCGTCCTTAAGAGATTTCTAATGCTGTATGAACATATGCAGAAAGTGTATGTATATGTTCCTTATCTAATGCAAATGATCAGGCCTGATTGATCTTCTTAATGCAAAATATATTTAGTGCCATGAGTCCATCATGTATGCAAATAGCCCTAATCACATAAACACTATATGTGTGCACAAACATCCATCCATATGCAACATCCACATGATAACACATTTAATTTCATCCATAAAAACACTCATGCATATGCAATATGAAAGGTGACGGAGCCGATCTAGTGTCTAATGTGTATATTCATCCACGAGCAACCATTAGCAGCCACTTGCAACCACTTGGAACCATCAATCATAACATGTCTCAAACACATGTTTACACCCCAATTGTTCCTACCTAAAGATATAGTCGAATGATAGAAGCAAGTAAAAACTTTGTGCCCATTAGGCAATGTCAAAACTGGAAATCTACGTCACATATATACTGATTAGGAGAAGAACTCCCTAAGCACCAGCCCCGAAGACCGAAATCAACATCAGACTGACACCCAAAGAATTACTCAACCTAACCAATATATATAATTCTAGGAAACTAAGCATGATGGACTCCTTTTAGGTCACAAGAAATCCCTTCCTAAAACCAACCCGTATCCTATAAAACCCAAAAAGTTTAGTCAACCCAACGGACATCCTCAAGTCCCAACATGTATTACCAACAGATGAGTCATGCTCCCTATGGGGTTTCTAATAGAAATAGGATTGAGAATAGGACCGAGAGGATATACTTAAAAGATAGCATGCAAGTAAGCTCTACAGGAAAAGAGGGATCGAGGATATACTCTTAAAAAAAGAGATATGATGCGCGTATCTAGTCTTCAATCTTCTAAGTCGCATTTCCTTGAGCTTAACTCCATTGTGCTTTGATCGTCTTTAACTTCACAATTTCGTAGCTTCTTAATTCATGTTTCCAAATTATGAGTTGGAACTCATTTCACTGTTGCCTCTCGTTTCACTTTTACTTATTCTCCTTCTAGTATACTCGGCTTAAACATAACTGCGTACTCATGGTTTCATGCAAGCTTTCCAAAATTCACTAGTGAATCCTGGATCTCGTTTACTCACTATAAGGTATTCCACACAGAAGAACTATCTCTTGAAAACAAACAAATGTCAACCATGTTGCCCAATGTACTTACTAAGGTGATTTTCTACAACTCATGCATAAGCGAAATGAACCATCCGCCTTAGTGGCGAACATTACTCGAGCGGATCAATAAATGTATCAAGAGATTCTAGGTAACTAAGCTTGGCAGAACCCTAAGGGTTACACTAGACTTCGAGGGCATTACCGAGGGAAGTCAAGAGCCTTACTACCCCCTTTTCATACCTGGGAATGGTATCATTTCTGGACAACCCCTCTATCCCTAGAATCAACCCATAGCCCAAAAACATAAGCATTACTTCTAAACTCAACACTTAGCATAGACATTCTTAAATCCAAACAAGTCATGAATAAATGAGCCGATTCCCCAATAGGATTTGAGACAAAAATGGGATCCTCTACTACGCTAGTACTAAGGTACAGAGACTCAACTATCGAAGCAGAATTAAAAG
This sequence comes from Allium sativum, assembly GCA_030737875.1. Classification (NCBI taxonomy): domain Eukaryota; kingdom Viridiplantae; phylum Streptophyta; class Magnoliopsida; order Asparagales; family Amaryllidaceae; genus Allium; species Allium sativum. The sequence continues at coordinate 887,481,354 of CM060916.1, read as the reverse complement.
GACGCGATGTTCAAAAACAAAGTTTCCACGGTATGATAGAAAAGAAAAGCTAAACTTTTAACAGAAACGTTACCACCTCTCTTAGGTATGCTAGTAGTGAGAGCATACAACTGCCCTCTCGACGATCTTGTCCTATAATACTTAACTACATGTCCCTTTTTACCATACTAAAGATACTCTCTCTTGTCACAGGTTTTATTATTCTCTCACTTGGCCTCTTTCCTTTCACCTTTTTCCTCTTTCGTGGATTAAGCCATATCAACAAGTTTCTCGTCCTTAGGCTTGTGTTCTTTATCCTCATTCTTATTATCCTTGTATAGTTTGTTGACAAGTCTCTCGAAAGCTACCTCCATCGCACGGCAACTCTACAAAGCTTGAAATAAGATTAGACGCAGATGGAACTACAGCGGCAACAGATGGAAGTTGGGCACTTCTTTGCCCTCCTACATGTGTCGTACACCTACAAAACTATGGTGAAAAAGAAAGAGAGGAGAGACTCAAGGAGAGAATCAAAAGATAGTGCATATGGCTTTGGGGAATATGCCTTTCGTAAAACAAAAGTTTTCTTAGAAAAATGCTTCTTTGTAAACGTTTTGAAAATAGTTTCAGAAGGTTTTTAAAAGCTTTTGCTCAGTCTGGTAACCTTCTGCTATGATACCAAATGTAACACCCCACATCCGTTAAGGTCACTCACAAAGGGAATGCCTTAACTTCAATGGAGCATTATGGGTACTGGAACAGAATAATTACAAGACAGACATATATAAAACAACGGAAAGTAAAGTAGAAGTACTTCAAATCTTATTAAATATAATTGTTTACAATAAAAGCCCATCAACTTCCAATACCCAATTACATAGCTAAAATATCTATCTTGCTCAAAAACAAAGAAGCATAAAAATAAACTGTAGTATTCCCCAATAAAGCAAAGCAAGCCATAGCCAAGAGAAATCCAAGTCGTACATGAAAGAGCCTTAGAGCTTGGTAAGATCCGAATGAAGCTGTATTCCCACCCTACGAACCTGGGGTGGGGGGGAAACGGAAGAAAAAGAGGCGAAACAAAACGGGTCAGTCATAAAGACTGAGTAAGTCCTAGTGACTTTCAGCATAAAAACAGGTAAGATATCATGGCATGAATAAACTGAAAGTAAACATAAGCAAGATGACAAGATAAGCTACAGGCACGATAACTAAGAATAACATCATATGATTTTTGTCATGTATAACATTGCAAGGTTCCTATTCAAGATGAACTAAGTATAATTTCGCAAGGTTTATATCAAGCATCGCAAGATTTCTCTGCTTCACCATTAAAATGATATCTATTTGCTCTGCACCACCTAACTAGCGTTCCAACTAGTTTACTTGGTTATAATTACAAGATAAGTGATCCCCCATAACCCACATGATAGTTTTATAGGTACATATCCCCCGATGAGGGTCCCACCTCATATTGATAGTTTCATGTCACCACCATACCTATCTTAATTGATCGGCTCTTACTTACAATGTTTCACATGTGTTATATACTAAGGTTATCCCAACCCCGTAGTTGTGGTAGCCTTCAGGAATACATCTAATATGAGGATTTCACCTCAACCAGCCCAATTGCCATGAATGTGCTAGATGTATCCTTACTACCCTAATCGATCGGCTCCTACTCACAACGTTTTCTCCCTGTGTCATACGGCCCCACATGATTGTAGATACCTATGCTGGTCCCACCATGGGGTGTATCAAGTCCCATGGTGGCGGCCCGACACAATTCTGGGATGCATAGGTTATACTACTGGTGCCCAGTGCCCTGTTTGTATGCTCCGAAGTGTGTGCACGCCCGCACTCCGTTAGAACCCACACTGCTGCACCAACCGCCGTCGCTTTTGAACGCTTACAATTAGCCCAGTAATCGTGCCCCACCCTGCCTAGTTTCAGGGTACCATGATACCTAATTGGGTTACTGCTGAAATGGGTCCCTCATTACTAGGGTTTTCTAGTCAAACATGTTAAGTGGTTAAGTGTCTGTATTAACCTAACCCCACTCATCAGTTTAATTAACATGTTGAATTGATTAAGTGTTTTAGTTAACTTAACCCTACCACACACTACGTTTGATTGGTTAAGTATTCATGCTAACTTAACCCTATCGCATATCATGTTATATCGGTTAAGCATTCTCCCCTGTGTTGACTTAACCCTTATCACACCTCACGTTAGATTGGTTAAGTGTATGCTAACTCAACCCACTCACTTATCATGTTATGTTGGTTAAGTGTTAATCTCTTGTATTTACTTAACCGTACCACGCGTCACGTTATATTGGTTGAGTGTTATCAACCCATTCAAGTTGACTCAACCCATCCACTAGTCACGTTATAACGGTTAAGTGTTCTTAACTTAACCTTACCCACTTGCCTAATTAACATGTTATATTGGTTAAGTGTCATTAGCCTAGTCATATTACTTAACCCACCCACTGGTCTAATTAACATGTTATGTTGGTTAAGCGTTCTCAAGCGATCAAGTTCAGGTTTACTTAACCCACCCATTCATGTCATATCGGTTAAGTGTCATTAGTCTGGTCATATTACTTAACCTTACCCTACTTAATAGGTTTCATTAGCATTTATTATTTACTAATGCATTAACCTCTCACATTGGACTTATTTGCGGTCACTGGATATGCCTGGCGGTTCCGGGCAGAATTACACCGCAGACCCATTCCAACCTCGGGTTCAAGCATTCAATGCGCTAACCTCTCACATTAGAAATATTGTTGCGGTCACTAGATATGTCGGGCGGTTCCGAGCAGAATTACACCACAACTCAGTCTAACCTCGTGTTAGGCATCATCACAACCTAATCTTTGCCTATGACCTCTCACATTAGACTATTTTTGTTGCGGTCACTGGATATGCCGGGCGGTTCCGGGCAGAATTACACCACAACTCAAGTCTAACCTCGTGTCAAAGGCATCCGTTAGATTTTTAATTACATATGTGTCGTATAGATCAAAATTCCCAACTTTACATATTAATAAACATATGCCAAAGTTCCAAATTACATGCCAATTTATATATGTATCCATTTCTAGTCAGTTTACATATGCCCAATTCTTGCCTATTTACATGTATGCCAAGTTTATGCCGTTTTACCCATATCAAGTTCTAGCCAAAATAACATGTATCAAGTTTCATGCCGAAATAAACCCAAATCATGATTCATGATGTAGTTATCCCAAACTATAATCTTTTTATTACAATACATGCCAGTTACCCAAGTTCATAATGCATATTTATGCCAGTTATCAAGTTTACAATCGCTTTCATGTTCAAATTCCCAATTCTACTTATGCCCAATTAACATAAGCCTAATCTTTTGATTTAATTTACATAGGCCCGAACTCATGATTTAATTTACATATGTTCAATTCATTCCGTTTTACATATGTCAAGATTCATGATTTACAGGTTTACAAAGCTATGCTCAATTTACATAGTTCAATTCCAATCGCGCAATAACTATTATAATGACAATACACAAAACTTCCCCGTTTCATGTTAATGGTAAATTATCCCCAAACATCCTATTTTCATATTATGCCTTCAATTCTACCAAACACATATTTTTCACTAGGCAATATTCCAATATTTCGCCCCGTATACCATCGCACGTATATCGTAGTTTAGGCCTAGGTCCGAAATTGACCTAGGTTCATCAAAAGAAAATAAATAGAGGAAGGTAGAAGTTGCAATAAAAACAAGATCAGAGAGAGCGGCATAAAAACATCATCTCAGGCACAAAGAATAGATCTTGATAATAATATCAACATGAATCAAGAGAATTGATTTACAACAAGCTGAATAGACCATAAACTTGTCATGAGAATAAAGATAGAAAAGTTCCCAAAATCAAGATCCAAGAAGAAACAAGAATAGACTTGGATCAAAAGTCCAATTTCACTTCATCACATGTCCATATTAAACTTAATTATTTTAATCTGAAAATAACTAGAACTTACAGATCGTGGGCAAGGAATTAAGAACAGAATTTTGTTGTAGAACGTTGTTGTAATGTTGATTTATTGTTTGAACCATTGTTGAAGCTTTGTTCCTTGAATTGATTTGAGTTTGAATGCTTGTACTTTGATTTGGAGGCGGCGACCATGGTTCAAGAGGGAGTCCACCAGCATAACAGTGTAAGAATGATTTGTTGTGAATTAGGTTAGGTCTAAGGTTGTTTATATAGGTGTAGGAAACTTATTTATGCCCTTAGATAAACCCTAGAATCAATCCTGACCTTCAGAAATCGTCCCAGCCCACTGACTCAACTGGTGCACCCAACCAGGCCACCCTGGCCCGACTAGGGAGGTCGACCCTATGGTCGACCTGGTCTGGCCTGGTCGACCCCCTGGTCGACCTGGGCTCTGGGCGGGAATTTTCCCGCCCAGCCCGCTTCTCAGTCTTGAATTCGAATTTGAATTCGAATTTCTGAGCTGTTTTTGATTCTGAAAATTCGTGAAACTTCTAGAGGTCATAACTCGGTCATACGTACTCCGATTTTCGAAAACTCGGACTCGATTTCATGCAGAATTCCGAGACGAACGCAACGGTGCAACCTGTTTCCCATGATTCTCATTTTAAAAGTTAATTGTATCTTGATTTCTTGTTTCAACATGTTATTAAAATTCGGGTTGTTACAGGACTGGTATGAGAAATCCTTCCTAACTTATCTAACAATAAGGTTAATCATAGGATCACGCCGCTAATGAGAAACGGGTTTACACCATTTGATTGTCAGTGCATGGAATAAAGTAAATCGTTAAACAGTGCGATGCTTTTTAGAAAAATGAAACCATTATAAGACTCAAGTCCCATCACACAATGCAACGCAAACCGGAGGATAGAGTTTTACCTTATAATGGTCAAAAATGCTTGATACGATAAAATGGATTTGATATTATTATTATTAGTGTATATATGTTTCCAAAAAAATTCAATCATAATGTATCAATCATAAACGGCATAGCTACCATATACTATGTCGCCACACTAGTTCTACAATCAAAACCGCATGGTGTCATATTGGAAGTTGGATTTCCATCATGAGTCAAGGCTAGGGACGATCTCCTTACCGATTCGAGACACTCTAGCAATGTATCAGGATCACACCTACGGGAAACCCTTGGATCCTGCAGGGCCGGTCCACAAATACTTTAGTTGATTAGTTATGGCTGAACACACGCTTCCCGGTCTTATTGAACCTATAAAATGGTCACTGTCGACCAATAAATCCGAGGCGCCTCATTACATCAACCACATAAGTAAAATGTCAGGGCTTGCAAAACCCTGATACCACTTCTAGCTAGAAAGAAACGTGTGCACTCTCTGCGTTCCCTTGTCCCGTTTCTGACTCTTACCAAGGTGTGAGGCCCGCGAGGTAATGTTATACACAAAGCTATGCCGAAATAGGCTATGCTTTGATCATCGACCACAAGGCTCTTCTTTTCAACAAAAGCCTTGATTATTTGCATTTTGGCATGCCACATTGACAATCCACGCCGTGCAATCGATAACTACCAATATATAACCTATGAGCTCATACGTCTCAGAGAAGGGAGTTAAGCAAAAGAATAAATTCTCCGCCACCAACAGATATATATTAAATAGAAATTAATTTACAGGGAATGAAATCCAATGTCAGACACACATCCATTTACAAGTCCGTTCTGGGTCTGAACGAAACCGGGGACACCTTATTCCTTGTCCGGTATGTCCAACATGGAAGAGAGGTGTAACAACCCGTATTTCGATAACATGTTAAGACGAGAATCAAGGCAGAATTTAATTTTAAATTCTGAATCATGTAAAACGGGCTATGCCATTGCGTTCGTCTCGGAAAAATACGCGAAATAGAGTCTGAGTTTTCGAGAATCGGAGTCCGTATGACCAAGTTATGGTCCGACGAAGTTTTCAGAAAATTCAAGTTCAAAAACGAGTTCTAATTTCGAAAATTTGGCTAGAAGGCTAGGCGGGGAAAATTCCCGCCAGCCACTCCAAGTCGACAGGGCTGTCGACTTGGGAGTCGACATGGCATGACCCAAGTCGACAGCCCTGTCGACTTGGGTGTCGACTTATGGTGGCCGGGCTGTTTTGCCTGGTGCACCTGTTTTCTGTCTTGGCTAGGTTTTTGGGCCTGGTTCGAAATCTGATGGTTCAGGTTGATCATAGGGTTAATCTAAGGGTCCTAACTAATCCTAATCTCTATAAATAAGCCCCTAACCCTCTCCTAAATCCTCATTATTCATTCATGCAACTAAACTATGGCAAAATTGCTCCTCTCATGGCCTCCACTCAAAACCCTAGCCTCCATCCTCTTGCCCAAAGTTTCTATCTTCATTTCTATGAGAGGTTTCATGATCATGTGAGTGTTAGAGAGTCTCTATGTTAGTATGAGAGCTTCTCAAGTTGATTTCAAGGCTAAAGCTTTGATCTTTGTTCATCAAGATGGGGTTTTTATTGATTTGGAGCTTTCATCTTTGGGTTTTTGAATGATGGCATGCATAGGCTTTGTCTCAATCTTTAATTTAATCGATTTGGGCCTTCATAGCAATGTAAGCCCTTTCCCTACTCTTAGGTATTAACTATGAAGTTAAATGTTCATGTTGCAAGTTTGGGTTTGATCATTGAGAATGATACATGCTATCATGTCATGCAAGTTTATGAAGTCATTATCTTGATCTTGTGGGCTAAAAGCTACAACCTTTATGTTGAAATGTTGCATTATGCAACATGAGAACATTCATAACCTTTATGTCAACTTGCATATGAATTCATAACCCTTATATGATGATATATGCGAGTTACTAGTCATCATTCCATGTCTTTTGTCACCATGATTCGCTTATGTGCCAAGTTTGGGTTTATGCATGTTTTTGGGGCTTAAGAATGTAACATGCAAGTTAATGAACACATTTGTGCCTCATTTGCCACCATGATTAACTTGTGGCTTAATATCCATTTTTGTCATGACTTTGCCAAGTCTCTTCTTTTAATCCATTACGTTGTTGCGAACGTATATGCGAGTTTAAAAGCGTTGGGTTATGTTATGGGAAATTTCTAATGACATGAAAATACAACTTGAGAACATGACATGTAAGTATGCTTGAAAATATGAAATTGGGAATTTACCTATTAAGTTAGGTCTACCCATACTATGGAATTGGGAATTTACCTATTGAGTTAGGTCTACCCATATTCTTAAGAAAACTTGAATATGAACATGACACTAGACTAAACATGAAAGTGACCAACTCGAGGTTGGGTTGAGTTTGCAACATAAAGCTACCCGGAACCGACCGGCCTAACTAGTAGTTGCAAACAATAGGACCCAATGTGAGAAGTTGGTCATGTTGTGCTTGAACCCGAGGTTAGACCAAGTTGTGGTGTAAAGCTACCCGGAACCGACCGGCTTAACTAGTAACCACAACAAAGTCTAATGTGAGAGGTTGAGGTGCATTAAGTAATTAATGCCACATGATAGGGTTAAGTTAATTTGATTAATGACTCTTAACCAAATATGACATGGACAAATGGGTTAAGTAAATTGATTAGGCTAATGATACTTAACAAAACATGACAAGGTTGGGTAGGTTAAGTAACTTGATTTGCCTAATGACACTTAACCATTTTTATATGACTAGTGGACGGGGTTAAGTTAACCAACACTTAACCAAACCAACATGCGAATTTGATACGGTTAATTAAGCTTTCCTAATTACACTTAACCGTATAATACAGTTAGGGGATGTGGTTAAGTTAATCTAGACTTAACCCATCCAATTCGGTGATTTTGAAGTGGTTAAGTTAACCAACACTTAACCAATCTAACTCAGTAATTTTGAAGTGATTAAGTAACCTATACTTAAACACTCCAACTCGGTTATTTGATAAGGTTAAGTTAACCAATACTTAACCAATCTAACGTGATAACATGATAAGGCTAAGTCACGAATCGTTTGAATACACTTGACCAATTTGACTCAGTAATTTGATAGGGTCAAGTTAATACATACTTAACCAACTTGAACATGGTTTGTAGGGTTAAGTCTTGGACTTGGATACTTAGCCAATTTTGACATGATTTGTAGACGGGATTAAGTCATGAACTTAAGTGACACTTAATACATTATATAAACCCTAATTCAGAGAATTAGGTGGATAACCGTAATTAACAAGAATAACGGGAATAAGGCTAAGTGGTAAACCTTAATTGAAGAATAGCTAAGTAATAATTCTTAGTCAAGGAGATTTGGACCAGTTCACAGATAGATGAGTAACCTGATACGGTAGGTCATCATTTAAGCACACGAGTAGGAGCAAGTTATCTGATTTAGATAAAGGCTCCAGCGAACTGGGTAACGAAGCAGCGGCTTCGGGGAACGTGAGGATATTCTTGGTATCCCTCTGTGAGCTGCCAGGTGATCATACTAGGCTCATGAAGAGGTTAAGGTCTGCGTTAGAAGAACCAAGAGTATGCCTTGGTTGCTATACGAGCGACCTAAAGACGGGGATGGATAGGGGATAGTCGACGATACACGGTCGTGCCCTAGATAGCATTTCGTCAGGCTACCTACCATCTTTGGTCAAGCGTGTACGTACGGAAAGGCAGAGAACACCCAAAAGACCATAATTGCTATCTAATTATGGTTGCGGTAAGGCTAGATTGTGGGTTGGCCAGTAGTGTGTTCTCATACAGGATTTATCCTGTCTTGTCTTTCGCTAGTTGAGGGAGTGGTCTCGTGGGACCATAGCCACGTATAGGAAAAACAGACCTTAGCATCTGCATCGGCAGATAAATCGAAAGCTCCCAACCGAGTCCTGTATTTCTTGATCTGCCCTGTGACAGGACTCGGATGGCACGATGTGATACATATGCATACAGTCATGGAAAAACGATTCACGATGAATGCGTGGGAAAAAAAGGGCGTGGTTGACGGTTAGCGTAATCCCTAGTGGCCCTAGGTAGTTGAACCCAAACCAAGATACGAAAACGTGCGATAGGTAAGCATAATCCCTAGTAGTCCTAGGTAGCATAAGTCCCAGTTGTACAAACAGTGATTCATATGAAAGAACCTAGCTAGACCTAGGGTAACAGTCCAAAACGATCTTAAGGATCATGGAATTACGTTGGAGTAGTATAGAACCTCATGGGGAAGCCCGTACGGTCTACGGCAAGGGACTGAACATTTACATGGAAAGAAACATACGAGTTGAGTAACCTATATATGCGATATATTAGGTTGACATGGACCATTACACGACTTTTGAGTAAGGGTCATTCATGGTTAACACATGATACGGTGGGGATACTAGTACGGTAGGTGCAGAGCTAAAAGACAGGATAGATACCGTGGGATGTTATACGTGATAGATATCTTGGGGATATTATACTTGATAGGAACCTGACGAAGGGATATCTTGTTTTATCTTGACATCGTAATTTATCATGACACCTTAGTTTATCTGAGTTCAGTAGTTCATCCTGTTATTTTGATTTAGCTTATCTATCTTGTCATCATGCTTATGTTCATCTCAGTTTCTCATGTCAGTTAACTTTACTAGTTTTTATGCTGATAGTTGATAGGGCTTACTCAGTCTTTTTGACTAACCCGTTTTGTTTCGCTTCTTGTCTTCTGTTCCCCCCCAGGTTACAGGGAGGAAATACTGTTGTTTAGTTCGGACTTCTTCTGCTTGAAGGTCATCATGGATGGCTTGGACTTTTCTTGGCTATGGCTACTTTACTGTTTTACTTGGGGAATAATTTATGAAAATGTCTTTATGCTTCTTTACTATTGCAAGACAGGTTTTGATGTACTCTGATGTAAAAGGCTTTAGACCTTATTTATTCATGTTATGAAAGTTTGATTTTACTTCCGCTATTTTATATGTTCTGTCTTGTGATATTTCTGTGCATGTTTACCAATAATGCCCCTCTAAAGCTAGTGCATTCCTTTGCAAGTGACCCTGGCGGAGGCGGGGTGTTACATTTGGTATCAGAGCAGAAGGTTACCAGACTGGGCAAAAGTTTTTAAAGACCTTCTGAAAACTATTTGAAAATCGTTTACAAAGAAGCATTTTTCAAGAAAATTTTCTTTTAAAAAGAAAAAGGCTATTCCCCAAAGGCCATTAGCACTATCCTTGTTTCCTTAATTAAATCTCTTTTCCTTTCTTTCCTCCATCTGTAGTCACAGTAGTTTTAACTGCGACTAGTCTTTTCTATCTACGAAAGTGCTTTCCATACGATGGAGGTGGTTCTCGAGAGACCAGTGGCCGCGTTATAAGAAAGGATAGTGAGAAAGAGGATAAAGGATACGAGCTTAAGGATGAGCAACTTGTTGGTATGGCTTAGTCCTCAAAGGAGGGAGAAAGATGAACAATGAAACCCATGACGAGAGAGTACCTTTGGCACGGTAAAACGGGGCGGATAGTTAAGTATTATGGGACAAGGACAAGATCATCGGGAGGGCAATAGTATGCTCTCATTTCTAGGGTACCTCGGAAGGAGGGTAACGATCTTGTTAAAGGTTTAGCTTTTCTTCTCTATCATCCCGTTAGGACTTTGTTTTGATCATCGTATCATTTAAGTCTGCTTCGATAGTTGAGTCTCTGCACCTTAAGTACTAGCGTAATAGAGAATCCCATTTTTGTCTCAAAGTCCTATTGGGGAATCAGTCCATTTATACATGACTTGTTTGGATTTGAGAATGTCTATGCCAAGAGTTGAGTTTGGAAATAATGCTTATGTTTATAAGCTATGGATGGATTCTAGGGATGAAGTGGTTATCCAGTAGGGGGTGCCACTCTCGGTTTTGATAGGAGGGTAGTTAGACCTTTTGACTAGCCTTGGTAATACCCTCGAAGTATCGTGTAACCTTTTTGAGGTTCTATCATGACTAGTTACTTAGAATCCCTTGATGCCTTTATTGGAAATTTGAAGCCCGATCGAGTGGTGTTCGCCGATAAGACGGATGGTTCATTTCACTTATGTGAGGGGTATAGAAATCACCCTAGTAAGTGCGCTTGGTAACCTGGTTGGCATCTATTTACTTTCAAGAGAAAGTTCTTCTACATGGAATACCTTATAGTATATAAACGAGATCCAAGATTCACTAGTGAATTTTGGAGGGCTCGCATGGAATCATGAGTACGAAGGTTTGCGCCAAGTATTCTAGAAAAAGGATAAGTGCAAGTGGAACGAGAGGCGACGAAGAAATGAGTTCCAGCTCATGTTATGGAAACAGGAAATATGAAGCTACGAAATCGCGAAGTTAAAAGACGGTCAAGGCACAATGGAATTAAGCTCAAGGAAATACGACTTTGATGGTCAAAGACTAGATACGCGCATGATATCTCTTTTTGGGAGTATATCCTTGATCCCTGTTTTCTGTAGAGCTTACTTGTAGGCTATCTTTTATGGACATCCTCTCGGTCCTATTTTCTGTTACAGACCCCGTAAGGAGTTTGTCTTGTTTATCTTCTCGACCCTGTTTCAGAGAATCCTAGGTAGAACCCTATGGATGTAAACATGTATTTGAAACATGTTATGATTGATATGGTTGCAAGTGGTTGCAAGTGGTTGCTCGTGGATGCGCGAATACACATTAGATACTAGCTCGACTCGGTCACATTTCATATTGCATATGCACGAGTATTTATACTTGTTTATGGATGAAATCGAATGTATTATCATGCGGTTGTTGCATATGAATGAATGATTGTGCACGCATATAGTATCTATATGACTAGGACTATTTGCATAAATGTTGGATTCATGGCACTATACATATTTTGCATTAGAAAGATTATTCAGGCCTGATCATTAGCATTAGCTAAGGAACATGTACACACACGTTTTGCATATATTCATACAACATTAGAAATCATCTAAGGACAATGGTTGCTTGTGGATGATGTTTTGAGTAGATGAATGATGGATGGTAGGATATGTTCTTCCTAACTTGGAGATTTCGGGGACGAAATCCTAAAAGGTGGGGAGAATGTAACAACCCGTATTTCGATAACATGTTAAGACGAGAATCAAGGCAGAATTTAATTTTAAATTCTGAATCAAGTAAAACGGGCTATGCCATTGCGTTCGTCTCGGAAAAATACGCGAAATAGAGTCTGAGTTTTCGAGAATCGGAGTCCGTATGACCAAGTTATGGTCCGACGAAGTTTTCAGAAAATTCAAGTTCAAAAACGAGTTCTAATTTCAAAAATTTGGCTAGAAGGCTAGGCGGGGAAAATTCCCGCCAGCCACTCCAAGTCGACAGGGCTGTTGACTTGGGAGTCGACATGGCATGACCCAAGTCGACAGCCCTGTCGACTTGGGTGTCGACTTATGGTGGCCGGGCTGTTTTGCCTGGTGCACCTGTTTTCTGTCTTGGCTAGGTTTTTGGGCCTGGTTCGAAATCTGATGGTTCAGGTTGATCCTAGGGTTAATCTAAGGGTCCTAACTAATCCTAATCTCTATAAATAAGCCCCTAACCCTCTCCTAAATCCTCATTATTCATTCATGCAACTAAACTATGGCAAAATTGCTCCTCTCATGGCCTCCACTCAAAACCCTAGCCTCCATCCTCTTGCCCAAAGTTTCTATCTTCATTTTTATGAGAGGTTTCATGATCATGTGAGTGTTAGAGAGTCTCTATGTTAGTATGAGAGCTTCTCAAGTTGATTTCAAGGCTAAAGCTTTGATCTTTGTTCATAAAGATGGGGTTTTTATTGATTTGGAGCTTTCATCTTTGGGTTTTTGAATGATGGCATGCATAGGCTTTGTCTCAATCTTTAATTTAATCGATTTGGGCCTTCATAGCAATGTAAGCCCTTTCCCTACTCTTAGGTATTAACTATGAAGTTAAATGTTCATGTTGCAAGTTTGGGTTTGATCATTGAGAATGATACATGCTATCATGTCATGCAAGTTTATGAAGTCATTATCTTGATCTTGTGGGCTAAAAGCTATAACCTTTATGTTGAAATGTTGCATTATGCAACATGAGAACATTCATAACCTTTATGACAACTTTCATATGAAGTCATAACCCTTATATGATGATATATGCGAGTTACTAGTCATCATTCCATGTCTTTTGTCACCATGATTCGCTTATGTGCCAAGTTTGGGTTTATGCATGTTTTTGGGGCTTAAGAATGTAACATGCAAGTTAATGAACACATTTGTGCCTCATTTGCCACCATGATTAACTTGTGGCTTAATATCCATTTTTGTCATGACTTTGCCAAGTCTCTTCTTTTAATCCATTACGTTGTTGCGAACGTATATGCGAGTTTAAAAGCGTTGGGTTATGTTATGGGAAATTTCTAATGACATGAAAATACAACTTGAGAACATGACATGTAAGTATGCTTGAAAATATGAAATTGGGAATTTACCTATTAAGTTAGGTCTACCCATACTATGGAATTGGGAATTTACCTATTGAGTTAGGTCTACCCATATTCTTAAGAAAACTTGAATATGAACATGACACTAGACTAAACATGAAAGTGACCAACTCGAGGTTGGGTTGAGTTTGCAACATAAAGCTACCCGGAACCGACCGGCCTAACTAGTAGTTGCAAACAATAGGACCCAATGTGAGAAGTTGGTCATGTTGTGCTTGAACCCGAGGTTAGACCAAGTTGTGGTGTAAAGCTACCCGGAACCGACCGGCTTAACTAGTAACCACAACAAAGTCTAATGTGAGAGGTTGAGGTGCATTAAGTAATTAATGCCACATGATAGGGTTAAGTTAATTTGATTAATGACTCTTAACCAAATATGACATGGACAAATGGGTTAAGTAAATTGATTAGGCTAATGATACTTAACAAAACATGACAAGGTTGGGTAGGTTAAGTAACTTGATTTGCCTGATGACACTTAACCATTTTTATACGACTAGTGGACGGGGTTAAGTTAACCAACACTTAACCAAACCAACATGTGAATTTGATACGGTTAATTAAGCTTTCCTAATTACACTTAACCGTATAATACAGTTAGGGGATGTGGTTAAGTTAATCTAGACTTAACCCATCCAATTCGGTGATTTTGAAGTGGTTAAGTTAACCAACACTTAACCAATCTAACTCAGTAATTTTGAAGTGATTAAGTAACCTATACTTAAACACTCCAACTCGGTTATTTGATAAGGTTAAGTTAACCAATACTTAACCAATCTAACGTGATAACATGATAAGGCTAAGTCACGAATCGTTTGAATACACTTGACCAATTTGACTCAGTATTTTGATAGGGTCAAGTTAATACATACTTAACCAACTTGAACATGGTTTGTAGGGTTAAGTCTTGGACTTGGATACTTAGCCAATTTTGACATGATTTGTAGACGGGATTAAGTCATGAACTTAAGTGACACTTAATCCATTATATAAACCCTAATTCAGAGAATTAGGTGGATAACCGTAATTAACAAGAATAACGGGAATAAGGCTAAGTGGTAAACCTTAATTGAAGAATAGCTAAGTAATAATTCTTAGTCAAGGAGATTTGGACCAGTTCATAGATAGATGAGTAACCTGATACGGTAGGTCATCATTTAAGCACACGAGTAGGAGCAAGTTATCTGATTTAGATAAAGGCTCCAGCGAACTGGGTAACGAAGCAGCGGCTTCGGGGAACGTGAGGATATTCTTGGTATCCCTCTGTGAGCTGCCAGGTGATCATACTAGGCTCATGAAGAGGTTAAGGTCTGCGTTAGAAGAACCAAGAGTATGCCTTGGTTGCTATACGAGCGACCTAAAGACGGGGATGGATAGGGGATAGTCGACGATACACGGTCGTGCCCTAGATAGCATTTCGTCAGGCTACCTACCATCTTTGGTCAAGCGTGTACGTACGGAAAGGCAGAGAACACCCAAAAGACCATAATTGCTATCTAATTATGGTTGCGGTAAGGCTAGATTGTGGGTTGGCCAGTAGTGTGTTCTCATACAGGATTTATCCTGTCTTGTCTTTCGCTAGTTGAGGGAGTGGTCTCGTGGGACCATAGCCACGTATAGGAAAAACAGACCTTAGCATCTGCATCGGCAGATAAATCGAAAGCTCCCGACCGAGTCCTGTATTTCTTGATCTGCCCTGTGACAGGACTCGGATGGCACGATGTGATACATGTGCATACAGTCATGGAAAAACGATTCACGATGAATGCGTGGGAAAAAAGGGCGTGGTTGACGGTTAGCGTAATCCCTAGTGGCCCTAGGTAGTTGAACCCAAACCGAGATACGAAAACGTGCGATAGGTAAGCATAATCCCTAGTAGTCCTAGGTAGCATAAGTCCCAGTTGTACAAACAGTGATTCATATGAAAGAACCTAGCTAGACCTAGGGTAACAGTCCAAAACGATCTTAAGGATCATGGAATTACGTTGGAGTAGTATAGAACCTCATGGGGAAGCCCGTACGGTCTACGGCAAGGGACTGAACATTTACATGGAAAGAAACATATGAGTTGAGTAACCTATATATGCGATATATTAGGTTGACATGGACCATTACACGACTTTTGAGTAAGGGTCATTCATGGTTAACACATGATACGGTGGGGATACTAGTACGGTAGGTGCAGAGCTAAAAGACAGGATAGATACCATGGGATATTATACATGATAGATATCTTGGGGATATTATACTTGATAGGAACCTGACGAAGGGATATCTTGTTTTATCTTGACATCGTAATTTATCATGACACCTTAGTTTATCTGAGTTCAGTAGTTCATCCTGTTATTTTGATTTAGCTTATCTATCTTGTCATCATGCTTATGTTCATCTCAGTTTCTCATGTCAGTTAACTTTACTAGTTTTTATGCTGATAGTAGATAGGGCTTACTCAGTCTTTTTGACTGACCCGTTTTGTTTCGCTTCTTGTCTTCCGTTCCCCCCCAGGTTACAGGGAGGAAATACTGTTGTTTAGTTCGGACTTCTTCTGCTTGAAGGTCATCATGGATGGCTTGGACTTTTCTTGGCTATGGCTACTTTACTGTTTTACTTGGGGAATAATTTATGAAAATGTCTTTATGCTTCTTTACTATTGCAAGACAGGTTTTGATGTACTCTGATGTAAAAGGCTTTAGACCTTATTTATTCATGTTATGAAAGTTTGATTTTACTTCCGCTATTTTATATGTTCTGTCTTGTGATATTTCTGTGCATGTTTACCAATAATGCCCCTCTAAAGCTAGTGCATTCCTTTGCGAGTGACCCTAGCGGAGGAGGGGTGTTACAAGAGGTGCTCGCATATCCGGACAATCAACAAGTACGTCCAGACAACTACCACTTTAACCCTTTCCTAGGAGCGACCCAGTTCAAGGCATCAGTAGTTGCCCATTCGTTGTGAAGATCGCTGGTCTTCAATCACCGTCTACAATGTCTTCGACTTTTATCGTCGTAGTAATTATTCAGAATGGGTTAAACCCGATATTTCCGAATAACTCGCGTATTTTATAATCAACAATCAAGTGTTTTAAATACACATCATACGCCTCATTCCAATTCATAATATTATTTAAATAAAATATTCATATTAAAAGGGAAAGATTCCTATCAATTTTATCAAAGATAAATTCTTTTAAATTTATTCTTTAATCTTCTTTTTAAAGATTCATTAAAACTCCAATTTGATTTTAATATCAAAAATTACTGCTTTATGATTATTCAACTTTTAAGAAATTAATCTTATCTTTAACTGGATTAAAGAACCAATGTCATTTAAAATAAAGTTCACGATAAACCCAAAATCAACTTCCATTAAATATGGAATTTCCACAAAAATCGAATCAATATATAATCGATATAAATTTCCGTATTAGGCTAATAATATAAATGAAATAACGGCAAAGCGTTTTAAATTCCGTATATAGTAACAGTCTTCTTTTACAGAAGCCTATCTCGATTATTATCAAATCGAATTTCTACTCAATTCCAATTTAATATATTAAATTGGAAAAAACTTGACTTTGGAAAATTTCTTTTTAAATCTTAATAAGAGATTTATAAATTCCAAATTATATCTTTGTTGTTAATTGGGTTAAAGAACAAATGTCGTTTAAAACATAGTTCACAATAAACCCAATTCACATATCATTTTATTCCAATTACTAAATATAATTGGAAACTCTAATAATGTTAATTCAAAAATTTATTCTTCAATACGGGGTTTAAGAACAATGTTATTTAAGACACCATCCACGACAACCCAAAATCCTATTCTTTTATTTAATTCTAATTAAATATTCATTGATTGGAAGACTTCATTAAATCTTAATTTAAAAGATTTATTCTAGTTAATAACTAGTTCGTTTCAAAACAAAAAAAAATCTTTTGTCCATCTAAAAACGGACATAGAAATCATCATTTTATTCCTCGTTGAATATTATTTTAAAATATTCGTTATTTGAAAATATTCTTTATATAAAAAGATTCTTTATGTAAAAATATTCTTTATATTACGATGTTCTTTATTTTAAAGTATTTTTATATTACAATGTTCTTTATTTTAAAACATTCTTTATTTTAAAAGATATTCTGAATCGGAATGCGAGTCAATCAGTTATCATATAATTTTGGTTATATGGATTTCACACATCACATGAACACGATAATAATGATAAATAATCATTAAACAACCAACTCACATCCAGAGTGAAATTTACAACTGTGTGAGCATTAAAATGAATAAATAACGCTCATCACAGCCTGTCAATCCATCGATTGACATACAACTAAATATTGGGACTAATGTATGTCAAATATCATCCCAATACCCGTGTGGGGTTTTCAGACAACAACAGTTCATCTAAATAAATCATTGGTTAATGAATTTAACCAATTTTAATTCCGCTAACATATTGATGATAATGAACAAAACATGTTATTATATTCCTAATGTCGAATAAAAATGTATTTTACTCGCATAATTTCCCTACATGTATCTAATGTCTAATAAAATGTAATTTATTTACATGGCATTGTTGTTGATGACAAATAAAAAGATAATTTTCATTTTCCTTTATTTTTATGTAATTTCTATTTTTAATTTTAACAAAAAATAAATAAATTGTTTTATTTGTATGTATAGTTTCAAATCATAACATATGAAATACCTCTTTATTCTGTACACAAATTTTAATGTATGATTCGACAATACAAATGTCACTTGTATTTGCATACAAATTCTATTGTATAATTTAACAATAAAATGTCACTTTAATTCACATACAATTCTAATGTATGTTTTGACCATGAAAATGATACTTATATTTGCATATAAATTCAAATGTATGTTTTAGCAATAAAAATGATTCTTTATCTAACATACAAATTCTAATGTATGTTTTAACAATAAAAATGATTCTCTCATTTTTGTTGACGATTCTATTTCAACAAAATGATTAAAAATGATCTTTTCATTTTGATTGAAAATTTTATTTCAATAAAATGATTAAAAGTGATAATTCCATATTGTTAACGACTCTTATTTTAACCAACTGAATAAAAGTGGTAATTCATATTGTTCACCATTCTAATTTAACAAAATTAATAACAAATGATAATTTCATATTGTTAACAATTCTAATTTAACAAAATGAACACAAATGATTCATTCATTTTTGTTGATAATCCTAGTTTCAACAAAAATGACAATTCATTTTTGACAATTTTAATTTAATAAAATGGCATATTTATTTACATACATTTTTCTATGTATTCTTGTGACAAATAAAAGAACAATTTAATTGCATACATTATTCTAATGACAAATAAAAGAACAATTTATTTGTATATATTATTCTATGTATTCTAATGACAAATAAAAGAACAATTCATTTGTGTGCAATATTCTATATATTCTACTGACAAATGAAAGAACAATTTATTTGTGTACAATATTCTATTCAACATAACAAATAAAAAGGATAATTTTATTTGTTTACAATTTCCCTATAACAAAAATGATATTTTGTTTTATCACAAATATATTTAACAAAAATATTATTTTGTTTTGGTTTAACTCAAAACAAAAATGTTATTTTGTTTTGGTTTAACTCAAATCTCCTTAACAAAATGTTATTTTTGTTTTTAACTCTTATCTAATTAACAAAAATGTAATTTTTGTTTTAACTCTTATCCAATTAACAAAAATGTAATTTTTGTTTTAACCCAATTCAAAAATGTTAATTATGGTTTCAACCATTCTAATTAACAAAAATGATAATTTTTGTTTCAACAATTCTATTTTGACAAAAATGTATATTTTTGTTTCAACCTTTTTAATTGACAAAAATGTTTATTTTTGTTTAATTCTTTTTAATGAATAGAGAAGATTATTTTTGTTTAATCCTTTTTAATGAACAAAGATGTTTATATTTGTTTAATCCTTTTTAATGAACAAAGATGTTTCATTTTTCTTAATGAACAAAAATGTATATTTTTACAAAAATATGTATTTTGTTCAACAATTCTAATTTGACAAAATGTTCATTTTTGTTTCAACCGTTATATTTTGACAAAAGGCAAATTTTGTTTCAACTCTTACATTTGACTGAAGTGACAAATTTGGTTTCAACTATTACTTTTGACAAAAATGACAAATTTGGTTTCAACTATTACATTTGACAAAAGTGACAAATTTGGTTTCAACTATTATAACTCAAATTTATTTAACAAAAATTTAATCTTTGTTTAACTCTGGTCTTATTTAACAAAAATGTAATTTTTGTTATGTTCAATCTTTTTATTGAAAAACTATGAACAGTAAAAATATAATCTTTCATGTTACTTCTTTTTCTTTAAACAAAGTGAAAATAAAAATATGATCTTTAATAACTAATCTCTTTTTATTGCAACAAAATGACAATAAAAACATATCTTTCTATTTTACTCCTTTTATTGTAACTACAATAACAACAAAAACATATCTTTTAATTCTACTCTTTTTATTGTATTAAACGAAGTGACAACAAAAATGAAATCTTTTTTTTGTATTAAACAAAGTGACAACAAAAATGAAATCTTTTTATAATAATATCTTTATTTTAATGAAAACAAAATTTTGACAAAAACTATGTTTCATGTAAAGAATAAAAATGAGGTTTTTATTGCTAACCTAATTTTGACAAAACCTATTTTTATATGTCATTCATTTTATCTCATCAAACATGAACATCTTTATTTTGATATATACAATAAAAATAGGGTTTTCATGGTATGCACTAATTTTTGACTAACCTAACATTTTATTTTTATATGTACAATAAAAAGATGGTTTTTATTGTATACACAAATTTTGACAAACATGAATATTATATATTTTATATATACAATAAAAAATATGGTTTTTATTGTACACACAAAATTTTGACAGACATGAATACACACAATTCAATTCAGTGGTTCATCGCAATCACAAAACAATCAACATTGCAATAAATATATACAACACCAACATGAATTTTATATAGAATAAATATAAATTTCACATTGCAATAAATAATTAATTTTATTTTAAAATAGAGATCTCACTTTGCTTTTTGTCTGAATTTTCAACAAGCTATGTTTCAGATCTGGTCTGCTCTATGCTGTAGAATTCTCCACCACGATCGCAACGCAATTTGTTTCGTCAGATTCTGATTTCATTTGTACAAGATATGGTATTTTAAACGCTAATGACTTCATTTAAATAACTAATTAAAATAAAATTCCTAAACCATTCTCTTAAACCCGTCTTCTTCTTCCTAGATATTCACGGTAGAAAAAAAACCCATCGCTCCTCCTTCTAGCCCCGTTGCACCATCACTACGGACCTCCGAACTACGATCAAGTTACGCCACTTCAAACGCCACCTCACCATGCTCCTGCGCAAGCACCAGCCGATGAACTCGGTCCTCCCATCATCGCTGATATCGGCCACGAATAGTGGCACTTCACGTCAGAAATTCTCACTCATTTCAAAACCAGAGATGATCGTGACCGTTGATGTAACAACCTAAGAATTTTGATGCTTAAAATATAAAATTTTAAGTAAGGATTTTCGTTGAAATAAAATTTTATTGTATAAATTAGTAAGACAATGTTCGTTTCGGAAAATGTATCGTCGAGTTATCAAAATGAGTGTAGTTCAGTTGATAGAATCGATCAGAACTTGAAATTAAATTACAATTTAATATTCGCTACAAATTTTCGTTCAGTTTCAGTTCGCGTTATCTTAAAATATTTTATAAAATTTTACTGCAATTTTTATTTTGAAAAATAAGCATATATTTTTTTCTAACGTATTTTTGGTCAACTGTAGTCCTTTTTGACACTTTACAGAACTAATCAACTAGTCTATTTTATTTTTGTTTTGGGATCGTAGTGCATCATTGTACACGATTTTGTTTTAGTTGTGGTTATTTAACATCTATAATTATGAATTTAAATAAAACATAGAATGATATACGTACGGAATCAAAATTCACATTACATGGTTTATAGTTGCATGATTAGAAAACCTTCTTTCTTCCCCCACCTTTGTTCTCTTCTCTACCGTTTACTTTCTCCTTCACAACTTTGCAAGCATCCGCCATTTTCAAGAAGAAGAAAAATTATGTACACGTGTTGAGATAAGCAAGTGTAAGCGGACATTTGTCCAATTTTGTTGCCACGCGCCGTTTCACAAACACATGCAGTAAAATGAAAGAATAAATATAAGGGGCGTAGTCCACATTTCTATCTTCATCCTCTCGCACGCTACCTTCTTCCTTTTCCACGAGAACACGGTTCGCCTTCTCTCCTTTCTTGCTCCATCATAAACATTCCTACCCCATGATTTTCTGCTCGCACTCTTCCTGTACCAAACTCTCCTCCCCTCAGCTCACGTTATGTTTCCCTTCCCTTGGTTTTTCTCACCGCAACACAGAACTCTCCATCAACCTTTTACATGGCCCTCTCTCTTCCCCTCAACTCTCCGTCCCTTTCTCACTTCAGCTCCGCCCCATTCTATCTCCACCGCCACACATCAAACCAGCCATAACCGCACCACTCCAGCCTGCATTCACTAGTCACCGCCACTCCGCAACACCCCGACGCCAACTGTCCACCAGCTCCACCTAACTGCCTTACCCTGGATCAGAGACACCCTCCACCCATGTCAGTCCATTTTCCCCTTAACAGCCACCAATACCCTACACCACAGTGCGACAACCGCTTCCAAACACCAGAATCCGCACCCTGTCGCCTCCAGCCTACCGCGTTTTCTTCCGGACTGAACTCGTTGAGCGGAAGTCTTGTATGCATGCACATGCAGATAGGTTGCGGGCAAAAGACCGGCTCTTTAAAAATAAATAAAGAGAAACAAGCAAAACAGCCGCTTACAGAGAGGAAAATAGAAAAGGTGCAGTAGTGAAGTCATACGTGAGTTGTGCATGACGGTAAAGGCTCCCGAAAGACTGGTACGCGAACATCCAGAGCTGTTAATGTTTATTCGGGTCCTCACGGTGAGCGATCGGGAGGCATGCAGGTGAGAACATTTATTTAAGATTTATTTTAAATAAGTAGGAATAATAATTATAATTAGTTGATAATTATTTAAGTGATTATTGATTGCTCATGAATGGTTGTCATGGTTGTTGTTGACCCGCTTTTTAGTCAAAGCAGTCACACATGGAATTTCTTCTCAACAATACACTCAAACGTTGGAAATATCGTTAGGAGACATGAAGTGATTTGGTTGAAATCGCATCACAAACAAAGAAAGGCCCAAAACTCCTACCAGATGACCTTTTTTGGGCCTGAAAACAGCGATTACGGAGCTGAGCTTTGTAACTCTTGTAGATCTCTGAATTAGCTTCAGTTTGAGCTTTGGTTTGGCTCAATCGGACTTACGGTTTGAAAGTTATGCTCGTTTCCGTGAACTCATGCAGAACCGGAAACTTGGAATTGGAAAAATTGGCATCACTCCTGACCGGTTCGGATCGGATGGCAGGAGGACCCGATCCAACCACCTTCAGTAAACCAGCTTGACACGGTTCACATTCTCATCAACCCGGACCGGATCGGAGGGGGAACACCCGATCCGCCCCACCTTCAATGCATAGGAGTACACAGAGCCTTCGGATTGAAGACACAAACTCGGTCCGGGTCGGAGGTCCGACCCGATCCCCCTGCACTTGCTCAGACGCAACAGCTTTGACCTGTTCTTTAGCCAAAACCATCTCCTACTAATCCGGATCGGTTGCCATCTGTCCTAGCACAATTTGAAGGCCACTTCTCCACTCTCTCCGAGATGCCCTCTCCGCTCACCACGTCACACCCGATCCGACCCGATTCAGGACTCCCAGCAGCTCCTTTACGCCTATAAATACACCACGAGATGGTCATTTCAAGGGACTTTTTCGGCACTAACACCTCCTGACCTCCATTACCAAGTATTCAAGGACTTTGGGTACTCCTCAACTCAATCAAACACGAGGCTATCGTGCATAAATTCAATCTCTTTTCTCCTCTTCTTCATTACAACACAAGGCTATTGTGTATAATCGAATCTCACGGATTATGAGACACCATTGTAATTGTAATTCCTCAGGATATGAGAAACTATAAAGTGGACGTAGGCTTGGATTGAGCCGAACCACTATAAAAATCCCGTGTGTTCCCTGTTTTTACTGCTTTTTATCTGTAATCTGTGATTTGTGAGGATTTCACATAGAGTTTGGGTGTTAGGCCCAGATTTCGGTCTAACATTTTGGCGCGCCAGGTAGGGGGGCACACGATACAACTTCTTCTACTAGCTTGAACGGAAGCGGATTATTTGGCTATTGGATCAATGGTCAAGCGAAAGAAAGACGGAACCTTCTCTCGTGCTGAGGATGTTGGCACTGAAGGAACAAGGAACGAGGCAAGCCAGGAGGCTTCCTCTCATGAAAATCCATCAGCATACTTAACCAGAGATGAAATGGATGGCGTTCTCGATGAATTGAGAACCCAGATGGCTAGGCAAGATGATCTCCTCCGCAAACAACAGGAGATGATCGACCAATTCTTCGCTCGGATGGAAGGTAGGCCGAGTGGCAACACACAACTCGCTGGAAATAGCACGGAAATAGCCCCAGCAGCAGCTGCAAACCGGATCGGTTCGGATCCGATCCGAACCGAGGGCCAAAATCTGAATTCAACGCAGATGGAAAGGGGAGACATTCCCCACCGGATCGGTTCGGACCCGATCCGAACCGCCACCTTACATGAGCCTGGGGCAGCAGCCTCCCCTCTGGAAATCAGGACTTCGCTCCAGCACGACCTACCTCCGCACCGGTTCGGATCGGTAATCCCACACAGCTTCAGCATCAAGCTCCCCGGTTCGGAACAGGCGATCCTGATCGGATCGGTACATCCGACCCGAACCATGCACCCCTCCATAACCCCCCTCGCTTCTCCGAGCCGCAGCAAGGGGGCACCTCCGAACCGAAGCGGATGGCCTTCCAAGCTCCCTATACCTCCTTGAACTCTTCTGGGCTCAACGCTGGGGGCACCAGCTCCGAACTAGGCAACTTGCAACAGCTCTTTGAAGGCGACCGGCTCGCCAATCTCATTGAACGCCTTTTGAGAGGCCGCACCTATCAAAATGACATGGATGATGTCAATCACAATCCATTCACACAGGAAATCAGGAATTCCCGCAATCCTCCGGATTTCAAACTTCCACAACTGGAACCCTACAACGGCAGAACAGATCCTACTGTACATCTCATGCGCTACAAACGACATATGGAAGTTCAATCGGCGTCGGAAAACGTCATGGCAAAGTGCTTCCCTCTCTTTTTGACTGATATTGCTGCTATGTGGTTTCGGCAGCTGGAATCTGAATCGATCAACAGCTGGACCATGTTGGTCGCTCGCTTCATTGAACAGTTTCGGGTCCACATCGCTCGACCCAAAAATGTCATGTCACTCACTACAATCAAGCAGAGACCCAAAGAAACTCTGCGATCATTTCTGGAAAGATTCAACATTGCAGCAGCATCAGTTGATCGGCCTGAGCCATCTATGGTATTGATGGCGGCAGTATCCGGCGTTCTAGACAACTCGGAGTTCAAGAAATCCTTGTACCGAGACCCACCAAGGAATCTCACTGAATTCTATCTTGAATCGGATAGGTTTTTGCGTGAAGAAGACGCAACCTCCGAGAAGAAAGTTCTCGATGTTAACATGCTCAAAGACGGAGAACCGTCTGATTCTGATAAAGGCAAAGGAAAAGCTGCCGTCAAGAATGACCGCAATCCTCAGCCCCGGAGAGGGCCCAGATATGAAAAGTACACTGAACTCAATGCCCCACTCTCAGACATCTATCTGGACACAAACGGTGACGTCTCCTATCCAAAGCCTCCCAGGAGGGAGCCATCACAAAGAGAACGCGATTCTGGGAAATATTGCATATTTCACGATATGGACGGTCATAACACAAATGACTGTAGACACTTGCGAGATCTGATCGAGGAACGGGTTAGACGTGGAGAGCTACCCGAGTATGTGAAACAACCAACACCTGTACCTGTGCTGCCACCACCTGCTCCCCGGAGAGGGAATGATCCTGGAACGAGCTCCCATCGGCTCGTCATCAAATGATCTGGATTGGATCACTCTGTGTTTTCAGCATTTCTTAGGATTTAAGATATGTTTCTTTGCTTTCTTTAGGTTTTCCGATTGGCTAAATCGGAGTACACACGTTCGGGGTTAGGATTTAGCTCCAAATCGTGCTCTGCACTCGATGACAAACCAATCAGGATTTGCTTTGGTTTTGTACTTTGAATTGAATAAGGAAGGACTTTCCGAGCATGGATTATGTTTGGCAATTTAAGTATCTTGTCAGGTTGTGGCAGGATTCTCAATCTCAACTAAAGTATGGCTTATACTTATCTCGGACCCCTAGGCATGGATTATGCTTAGGGACAGACTATCTTGTCAGGCTTTGGCAAGTATAGCTCCATCTCGGTATGAGTATGGATTGTACTCCACTACATTTCTAAGTATGGATTATACTCTGGAACGGCTTATTGTTTTGTCAGGATCTGGCAAAGGAACTCAATAAAACTCGAGTATGGCTTATGCTCAGTTTAAAATTCCTGGTATGGCTTATACCCGGAAGGTTAGGTCCCTCGTCAGGTTTTGGCAGGATGATTCGATCGTCCCTTGAGTATGGTTTATGCTCAAACAAACGCCCAAGCATGGTTTATGCTCGAAAGTGTAATCAGTTTTGTCAGGATTTGACACACCTTTCTGCTCTCTTTTCTTCGCAGGTATGGATTATACTTGCAGCTGGCAGGCCCGGCGTGGCCTTGGATTATCCAGAACACATCTTCCTTCATTCAGCAAGATATGTTCTGAGGGGCAAAATGTTGACCCGCTTTTTAGTCAAAGCAGTCACACATGGAATTTCTTCTCAACAATACACTCAAACGTTGGAAATATCGTTAGGAGACATGAAGTGATTTGGTTGAAATCGCATCACAAACAAAGAAAGGCCCAAAACTCCTACCAGATGACCTTTTTTGGGCCTGAAAACAGCGATTACGGAGCTGAGCTTTGTAACTCTTGTAGATCTCTGAATTAGCTTCAGTTTGAGCTTTGGTTTGGCTCAAACGGACTTACGGTTTGAAAGTTATGCTCGTTTCCGTGAACTCATGCAGAACCGGAAACTTGGAATTGGAAAAATTGGCATCACTCCTGACCGGTTCGGATCGGATGGCAGGAGGACCCGATCCAACCACCTTCAGTAAACCAGCTTGACATGGTTCACATTCTCATCAACCCGGATCGGATCGGAGGGGGAACACCCGATCCGCCCCACCTTCAATGCATAGGAGTACACAGAGTCTTCGGATTGAAGACACAAACTCGGTCCGAGTCGGAGGTCCGACCCGATCCCCCTGCACTTGCTCAGACGCAACAGCTTTGACCTGTTCTTTAGCCAAAACCATCTCCTACTAATCTGGATCGGTTGCCATCTGTCCTAGCACAATTTGAAGGCCACTTCTCCACTCTCTCCGAGATGCCCTCTCCGCTCACCACGTCACACCCGATCCGACCCGATTCAGGACTCCCAGCAGCTCCTTTACGCCTATAAATACACCACGAGATGGTCATTTCAAGGGACTTTTTCGGCACTAACACCTCCTGACCTCCATTACCAAGTATTCAAGGACTTTGGGTACTCCTCAACTCAATCAAACACGAGGCTATCGTGCATAAATTCAATCTCTTTTCTCCTCTTCTTCATTACAACACAAGGCTATTGTGTATAATCGAATCTCACGGATTATGAGACACCATTGTAATTGTAATTCCTCAGGATATGAGAAACTATAAAGTGGACGTAGGCTTGGATTGAGCCGAACCACTATAAAAATCCCGTGTGTTCCCTGTTTTTACTGCTTTTTATCTGTAATCTGTGATTTGTGAGGATTTCACATAGAGTTTGGGTGTTAGGCCCAGATTTCGGTCTAACAGTTGTGATGTTTGAATGGGTGTGTACATAAGTTAAAACACTGAACACTGTGCACAATTTGATGATTGATTAATTGTTGCAATATTGGTAGATAGATTCATATCCATGCGAATCGACTTTTGTTGCATCACACACCATTGTAGTTGTGGATTTAGATGGAAATCAATTTCAATCTCCTTCTTATAGCAATGATTTAAAGGTAAAATAAGGTTGAAAGTAAATTTTGAAATTAGATAACTTGAAATCTAAGTTATGAAAACTTAACGGTTTTCTTAAACGATGAAGAATTTTAGAAGCTCTTATTTGTTGGTTTGGACTCCAAAAGTTAAAATAAGTTTCGAAATTTAAACTAATAACGTGATATTGATATATGTATATGTTTTTGATTTCATTAGTCTATGATATGTTTTGGAAAAATTAAACGAGCTGGAAAATATTGTATCGAGTTGATTAAAGGATTGTTCTATGTAAATAAATTTGATTTCTATTATTTGAAATTTAAAACAATCAACATATGTTCATGTAAACGATTTTCGAATTAAAGTGGTTTCGAAATATAGATCGAATAATGATTGTAGTATGTTTCAACGTTTACGATTAATTTTGGGAAATTGGACGCGATCTTTTATAAATATTATTTTAAGTTTTCAATTTAACTCGAAATGAATATTTGAAGATGTGGAATGATGATTTTTTTTTAAAATAAAGCGATTTTGGGAAACTCGAATTTAAATATAGAATATTATTTTGAATATGGTTTTAAACTTTAAGTTATAAAGATTTGAGTTATTTTGCAAAGAAATGAGATGATTTATATTAAAGCGTTATATGGTTGAGTTGAACGCAACGCGTAGCGATAGCTCATTAATATCGATTTTAATTTACGAACAACCATAACTGTAACACCCCGAATTTTAGTTAATGCTAAAATTCACTAATTACAGAATAAATAATCTCAGATGTAAGAATTGGGGGAAACGGGCTGCGTCATTGCGTTCGTCTCGGAAAAATACGCGAAATAGAGTCCGAGTTTTCGAAAATCGGAGTCCGTATGGCCCAGTTATGGCCTGATGAAGTTTGCAGAAAATTCAAAACTAAAACAGATTTAATAATTTCAAATATTCAGATATGGAATGGGCCAGGCGGGGTCAGGCGGGAAGTTTCCCGCCTAACCCATGTCGACAGGGCTGTCGACAGGCCTGTCGACAGGGGTGTCGACATGCCTGTCGACTTGCCTGTCGACAGGGTGGCACCGTCCAGTGAACCTGGGTGCACCAGGTTGCACCAGGTTGGGTCTTGGGCTGGCTTGGAGGGTTGGTTCTGGAAGCTTCTTGGATCTGACGGGTCTAAGTTAATCTAGGGTTAATCTAAGGGTCTAAAATGCAACCTAATCCTATAAATAACACCCTAAGCCTACCCTAATTCATTCATAATTAAACCTAGTAACTAAACTATGGCAAAATGAAACTTGGTCATGGCCTCCACAAATCAATGAAGAGGAAAGCAAGCTCTAATCAATCTCTAATCCATTCTAAGTATCTTAATCTTCTTCATTAGCTTGCTAATTGTGTTTTGGTGAGTTTCTATCACTTTGATGATCAATTGTCAAGATAAGTAGATTAGGTGTAATGAGACTTATGGTCTTGAATGCGGATTAGTGAGTTTGAATCATTTGTAATGATATGCATGTTGTATATGTAAGTTTGTGCATGTTGTATATGTAAGTTTATGCAAGTTGGATATGTAAGTTTATGCAAGTTGAATATGTGATTTTATGCAAGTTAAGTATGTGGTATTATGCATGATGAGTAGGTGATTCTATGCATGCTAAGTAGGTGATATTATGCATGATGAGTATGTGATTCTATGCATGCTAAGTATATGATATTATGCAAGTTGAGTATGTGATTCTATGCATGCTAAGTATATGATATTATGCAAGTTGAGTATGTGATTCTATGCATGCTAAGTATATGATATTATGCAAGTTGAGTATGTGATTCTATGCATGCTAAGTATATGATATTATGCAAGTTGAGTATGTGATTCTATGCATGCTAAGTATGTGATAATATGCATGATTAACATGTTGTTTTAATGCATATTTAACAAGTGGATTTATGCATGTTCAACAAGTTCATATGCAAGTTACATGTTTGTTAATATGCAAGTTACATGTTTGTTAATATGCAAGTTACATGTATGATAATATGCAAGATGTGCTATGCAAGTTACATGTTTGTTAATATGCAAGTTACATGTATGATAATATGCAAGATGTGCTATGCAAGTTACATGTTTGTTAATATGCAAGTTACATGTATGATAATATGCAAGATGTGCTATGCAAGTTACATGTTTGTTAATATGCAAAGTTACATGTATGATAATATGCAAGATATGCTATGCAAGTTATGTGTATGCTTATATGCAAGTTCAACATGTTATGCAAGATATGTGTATGATAATATGTAAGTTC
The DNA here is from genome assembly GCA_030737875.1 of Allium sativum. Lineage (NCBI taxonomy): Eukaryota > Viridiplantae > Streptophyta > Magnoliopsida > Asparagales > Amaryllidaceae > Allium > Allium sativum. Next base: position 887,451,314 of record CM060916.1, on the reverse strand, counting down.
ATATGCAATATGTTATGCAAGTCATGTGTGATAATATGCAAGTTTGGGTTAAATGTTGTTGGGTTAATATATGCTCATATATGCAAGTTGACATTCTCTTAACCCATGACAAAGTTATATGCTAAGAGTTGGTTAAAACCCATGATATTTGTGATGGATCTTTCCTTTTATTATGTCGTGAAATGAGAACGATTTGCGTGGGGAACGATGGGGTTAATAAATATGTTAATTAAAGTATGGTTGGGTATGATTAAGCATACCATAAAAATAAATTAACATAAGTGGGAATTTACCTATTGAGTTAGGTCTACCCCATGGGAATTTACCTATTGAGTTAGGTCTACCCATGTTATGAAAAACTTGATATTAATTAGGGATAATTAATATAAATTATGAGGGTGATTAATTAGATGTAATTAATCGACTAAGACACGAGGTTGGACTCATTCGTAGTGTAAAACTGCCCGGACCCAACCGGCCTAACCAGTTGCTACAAATGTTAGCCCAATGTGAGAGGTCTTAGGCACAAACTAAATACGTGATTAGTGTAAAGACACGAGGTTAGACTCGGTTATGACATAAGGCTGCCCGGACCCAACCGGCTTAACCAGCGGTCATAAAAGATAGTCTAATGTGAGAGGTCTTTATGAGGATCACGGTCTTAATTAATTAAGAAACACTTAACCATATAAGCATGTAGTGGGGCATGAGGGTTAAGTGGGTGCCTTGGGTGGCTTATGGTAACTAGTGGGTTGCCTTGGGTGGCAATAGAAAACACGATTAGAATACTTAACCAAAGTATTTATAACATGTAATTAAACATGATTAAAGGGTTAAGTAAGTGCCTCGGGTGGCATATGGGAATTAAGTAAAGGACTTGGGTGTCATGTGGAAATCTAGTGGGTGCCTTGAAAGGTAATTAAATATGATTAATGACTTAACCAAAGTATTTATAACATGTAAGTAGACAGGGTTAAAGGGGTTAAGTGGGATACACTAGATAATCTAACAAGCTTAGGTGGTAGCTTGTGGGGGCCCATCTCAACCAATATCCCAAACGTATCTTTGTGGGCTCGACCCAAGTCGAGTGACGGGACACGCATATTGGGCTTGACTATAAGAGGCCAAAAACGGGTTAGCGGTGGCAACGTAGGACCAACGGGTTTCATATGCGTGTGTGGACCCGGGCTGGTTAGTAAGTCGTTGTTGCATCGTGTAGGTATAAAGCCGTGCACCGTTGATATTATCAGGTTGCCACTTTGGGAAAATGATACACCCCATGGTGGGACCAGCACGGATATCTACGTTAGGGAGCCGATCGCTTGGGAGTAGTGGGTACACCTAGTGAAGATAGGGGCAGACGGCACCTATGTAGGGGTACTAGAAACTACTGGGTAAAATTTATTAAGTACATTTAGTGGGATCAATCTTTAAGTAGGAATTAATCTTGAGTAGGTAGAACTGGTGTGGTGCAGTGTAGGAATTACTCTTGGGTGGATAAGTCTGGGGCGGTGTAATCTAGTAATTATCCTTGGGTGGATAAATGCGTCTTTACGGTGATCTTAGTTTATCCTAAGTTTACCAAGCTGCTTAGTGTAGCCATTCATCCCCAGTCGTTACCGTATATCAACTTATGTCTTCTCTGGTTATTTTAATGATTGTATTGTTAGGGTTATAGGACTCACTCAGACTTATGTCTGACCCCGTTGTTTTTATCTTTTTCCCCCAAACCCAGGTTATTAGAGTGGGCCTGGTGCTAGTGGGCTTTGATCTGATTGCTGTATCTATTCTTTGGAGCTTGGACCGTTGAAGTGAAGCCCAGTTCATCTTTTCTTTTATGGCTATTAGTTATGTAGTGGGATTATGTACTTCTATTTTATCAAGATGGATATTATGTACTTGACTCTGGTTTATGGTTTTGTGATGTAACCAAACATGTATTACTTTCCGTTGCAATGAAATGATGTTTTAAATTTTCAAGTATTACTTATATCTGTCTTGCTGTAATTTTACTGTTCTATATTCACTTAAAATACTTCACCGAAACTAAGGCATTCCCCTGGTATGAGTGACCTTAGCGGATGTGGGGTGTTACACGTGGTATCAGAGCTTAAGGTTACCAGAACAGATAAAATTTTTAGAAAAACTATTTTTCTAAGAAAATTTTTTGAAGGAGTATTTTCAAAAACATGTCTTTTAAGAGAAAAGTTTTTGAGAGAAAAGCATAATCCCCGATAGCCATACCTTTATCTTTCGAATTCTCCATTTGAATCTCTTTCTCTCTCGTTTTGAGTTTCCCCTCCGTGTGTAGATGATCTTTCTAAGATAGATAAGAATGGAAAACCGCTTCAAGGGAATTAGACGTAAATCAGATTAGAAGTTGGTTCAAGAAGTAGGAGGACTTGTAAGTACTTATTGGATAGACGAGGAGAGGAAGGCTCAAATAGTTGGATAAAACCTCATTGGTGGGAGGTTACGAGTGGAGAATGGGAAGAAGAAGAAGGCTAGTAGTTATCCTTTTGGGGAGAAATAGGACACCTTATTAGGATTGACCAAAGAAGCAAGGGCAAAGTATGGAATCTTCTGGAGGGTAGTTGTATTCCCTCACGACTAGGATGCCGGATGGGGATAAGACCGTCTAAGTTGGAATTTGGATTTCCTTGTTATCCGATCCAAACTTTATTTGATTCTGATGTATCGAGTTCGTTTATCTCATCATTGCTAGTTGAGTCACTGCACTTAGACACCAGTTTAGTAGATGATCCCTTAGTTGTTTCAAACCCAATTGGGCTCCATGATGTGTTTGGGTTTGAAAGTTTCTATACTTAGCGTTGAGTTTGGATGTGATGCTTGTTGGGCTTCACGGGCTATGGGTTAGTTTTGGGGCATGGACTGGTTATCCAGTAGGGGTGCCGTTCTTGATTTTGGAGGGAGGGTTGTTAGGCTTATGACCCGCTTGGGTAACACTCTCGAGATCTCTTGTAATCCCATAGAATCTGTTATGCTAAGTTATCTAGAATCGCTTGACACGTCGGTCGAGAGTTTGCGATCTGTTAGAAATGGTCCGGGAATACTCGGATGTGTTTGAGAAGGTGAAGGGCTTACCTCCGGAGCGGGAGAATGACTTCCGAAGAATATCTGGTAGATAATGCCAAACCAGTATCTTGGCCAGTGTGCCACACGGCTCCTCGTGAGAGGAGGGAACTCGATAAGCAAGTAGGTGGTTTGCTTAAGAAGGGTTTCATAAGAAGAAGTATATCGGAGTGGGGCGCTCCAGTAGTTTTTGCCATGGAGGCAGATGGGTCCCTCAGACTTTGTGTAGGCTAAAGAGAGCTAAATAAACTCACAAAGAAGAATAGACACCCATTGCCGAAGATTGATGATCTCTTTGATTAGTTGGTTGGCGCCTCAGCGTTTTCGCAGTTGGACTAAGCCACATGGTTTCGTCAGTTAAGAGTGGCTGACGATAGTATAGAGAAGATTGTCTTTAGGACTCCGGATGGTTTTATGAGTGGCTGGTGATGCTATTTGGTTTGACGAACGCCCCCGCATACTTTGTTGATTGAAAGAGAAGGGTGTTCAGGGAGTACCTAAATAAGTTTGTGATGATCTTTGTGGATGACATCTTGGTCTTTTCTAGGAGCGAAATAAGTTTTCATATGTGCTCAATAGGTTGAGCAAAGCCAGTTATAGGATAAACGGGGGTTTTGGAGCGAGACTGGCGAGGACATCCAAAGTTGGTCAAAGGCTTAATTGTTTAGCCATTATTATTATTATTATTTTTAGTATCATCTCACGTAGGTTGCCTGAACTCGAAGGAGATATCCCTTGGGTGTTTGTCTGATATTGGTTTCGGCCTTTGGGGCATGCATTTGGGGGATGTTGAATTCGACTAGGGTGGTCTGCGTGAGAGATGGACAGTTGGGACGATTTTGGATAGGATTTCTTAGTATCTTATGAGTTTGAGATAGCGTATACCCCTAACAAGGGAAACATGGAAGCGGACGCCTTAAGTAGAAAAAGGTTGTCCTCGAGTTTGTGGTTCGTTGAACGACGGAGCTTAGAGTTTATTTCTATGTTTGACTTTAGACCTTCCATTGATTATATACCGGGTTTGCTAGCATCCTTGGAGGTTAGACCTACTCTTCTGGGGCGGATTGGGGAAGCCCAGAGGGACGACCCACAGTTGGTTGAGTTAGTAGAGAAGCTCATGAGGAGGGGAGTCGTCCAGCCATTTGAGTAGGTACACCCTAGATGGTAAGGGGTGGTTGCGTAGAGACGGAAGACTTTGTGTACCGCAAGAAGAGAATTTAAGGAAGGCTATACTTGATGATACACATCGGTCGAAGATGACCATTCATCCCGGTAGGGACAAGATGTACCAAGACATGAGGCGAATTTTCTTTTTGGCCAATATGAAGAAAGACGCGGCCAAGTATGTCGCTAGATGCTTGGTAAGCTAACAAGTGAAAGCGGAACAGAAGAAACCCGGAGGGTTGCTTCACCCGTTGGAAGTTCCGAAATAGGAAGTAGGATAGTGCCTCGATGGATAACCGAAATCAAGGAAGGGTAATACGGGGATTGGGCTTATGGTAGATAGACTTACTAAGTGTGCCCATTTCATACCCGTGAAGAGCAAGAGGACTATTCCATGTCTAGCTTCAGTTTACCTTCGAGAGATTATTAGATTGCATGGTGTACCTCCCAGTATAGTGAGCGATCGAGATCCTATCTTCACTAGTGGGTTTTGGAGAAGTTTGCAAGAAGCGGTAGGGACTCAGTTGTGTTTGAGTACCGCATCTCATCCTCAGACGGACGGTCAGACCAAGAGGGTGAACCGTATCTAGAATATCTTTTGAGGTTATGTATTATGGATTTTGGAGGTACATGGGAAGAGCATCTTCCATTGGTGGAGTTCGCATATAATAGCAGCTTTCAGTCCAGTATTGGTATGGCTCCTTTCGAAGCTCTTTATGGAAGGCCTTGTTGATCACCTACAGGTTGGTGGGAATCTACGGATAAGATCTTGGTTGGGCCGATATGGTTAGAGAGACTTCAGAGAAGATTGGTTTGATTCGAAGAAGGATGAAAGCAGTGGAGTCTTATGTGGACAAGAGGAGAACAGAGCTTGAGTTTGATATTAGGACATGCTTTTTATTAAGATATCTCCGTTGCGGAATGTGGTTCACTTTGGATCTGTTAGGAAGTGAGTACCAAGGTTTGTAGGGCCATTTTCCATTAAGGAAAGAATTGGACGGATGGCATATAGAGTGGAGTTGCCTGACAGACTTAGTGGTGTACCGGATGTATTTCATGTGTCCCATTTGAGGATGTGCTTACATGAGACCGCTGAGGTGGTAGAGCCGAGTTTGCTTAAAGAAACAGAGTTAGAGCGCGATGAGACGATTCGACGATCTCCTACTCGCATCATTGGGTCAGAGACTAGGAAGTTGAGGAACAGAGAAGTTCAGCTAGCTAGAGTGCAATGGGGAGATGACGAAAGAAATGCTACTTGGGAGACGGAAGCAAAGATGCGTTCTTTGTATCCATTTCTTTTTGGAGAGTATGTCTTTTAATTTCTCCTTCATCGCTTGCCTAGTACTTACCTTATCTTTAGTATGTCCTCTCGATTAGTGCTGTTTGACCTTTAGATAGGGAAACCTATGGTTGAAACATGTGTTTGAGACATGTTATGGTTGATGGATGCAAGTGGATGCAAGTGTTTGCTAGTGGTTGCTCGTGGATGCATATATACACACTCTAGGCACTAGATCGGCTCAATCACTTCATATTGCATATTGCATAAAATTGTGTGTAGTTAGCTATATTTATGGATGTATAATGATTGTGTTATCATATGGATGATGCATTTTGATGAATGATTGTGCACTCATATAGATACTGTATGCGTCGATAGGGTTATCTCGCATACATATTGGATGCATGGCACTATCATGGTTTGCATATGTTCGTACATTAGATAGGGAACATATACACACACTTTTCGCATATGCTCATACATCATTAGAAATTGTTTAAGGACAATGGATGCTCGTGTTTGATGGATTGAGTAGATGGTTGTTTGGATGGTAGGATTTACATTCTCCTTAGCTTAGAGATTTCGGGGACGAAATCCTTTAAGGAGGGGAGAATGTAACACCCCGAATTTTAGTTAATGCTAAAATTCACTAATTACAGAATAAATAATCTCAGATGTAAGAATTGGGGGAAACGGGCTGCGTCATTGCGTTCGTCTCGGAAAAATACGCGAAATAGAGTCCGAGTTTTCGAAAATCGGAGTCCGTATGGCCCAGTTATGGCCTGATGAAGTTTGCAGAAAATTCAAAACTAAAACAGATTTAATAATTTCAAATATTCAGATATGGAATGGGCCAGGCGGGGTCAGGCGGGAAGTTTCCCGCCTAACCCATGTCGACAGGGCTGTCGACAGGCCTGTCGACAGGGGTGTCGACATGCCTGTCGACTTGCCTGTCGACAGGGTGGCACCGTCCAGTGAACCTGGGTGCACCAGGTTGCACCAGGTTGGGTCTTGGGCTGGCTTGGAGGGCTGGTTCTGGAAGCTTCTTGGATCTGACGGGTCTAAGTTAATCTAGGGTTAATCTAAGGGTCTAAAATGCAACCTAATCCTATAAATAACACCCTAAGCCTACCCTAATTCATTCATAATTAAACCTAGTAACTAAACTATGGCAAAATGAAACTTGGTCATGGCCTCCACAAATCAATGAAGAGGAAAGCAAGCTCTAATCAATCTCTAATCCATTCTAAGTATCTTAATCTTCTTCATTAGCTTGCTAATTGTGTTTTGGTGAGTTTCTATCACTTTGATGATCAATTGTCAAGATAAGTAGATTAGGTGTAATGAGACTTATGGTCTTGAATGCGGATTAGTGAGTTTGAATCATTTGTAATGATATGCATGTTGTATATGTAAGTTTGTGCATGTTGTATATGTAAGTTTATGCAAGTTGGATATGTAAGTTTATGCAAGTTGAATATGTGATTTTATGCAAGTTAAGTATGTGGTATTATGCATGATGAGTAGGTGATTCTATGCATGCTAAGTAGGTGATATTATGCATGATGAGTATGTGATTCTATGCATGCTAAGTATATGATATTATGCAAGTTGAGTATGTGATTCTATGCATGCTAAGTATATGATATTATGCAAGTTGAGTATGTGATTCTATGCATGCTAAGTATATGATATTATGCAAGTTGAGTATGTGATTCTATGCATGCTAAGTATATGATATTATGCAAGTTGAGTATGTGATTCTATGCATGCTAAGTATGTGATAATATGCATGATTAACATGTTGTTTTAATGCATATTTAACAAGTGGATTTATGCATGTTCAACAAGTTCATATGCAAGTTACATGTTTGTTAATATGCAAGTTACATGTTTGTTAATATGCAAGTTACATGTATGATAATATGCAAGATGTGCTATGCAAGTTACATGTTTGTTAATATGCAAGTTACATGTATGATAATATGCAAGATGTGCTATGCAAGTTACATGTTTGTTAATATGCAAGTTACATGTATGATAATATGCAAGATGTGCTATGCAAGTTACATGTTTGTTAATATGCAAAGTTACATGTATGATAATATGCAAGATATGCTATGCAAGTTATGTGTATGCTTATATGCAAGTTCAACATGTTATGCAAGATATGTGTATGATAATATGTAAGTTCATATGCAATATGTTATGCAAGTCATGTGTGATAATATGCAAGTTTGGGTTAAATGTTGTTGGGTTAATATATGCTCATATATGCAAGTTGACATTCTCTTAACCCATGACAAAGTTATATGCTAAGAGTTGGTTAAAACCCATGATATTTGTGATGGATCTTTCCTTTTATTATGTCGTGAAATGAGAACGATTTGCGTGGGGAACGATGGGGTTAATAAATATGTTAATTAAAGTATGGTTGGGTATGATTAAGCATACCATAAAAATAAATTAACATAAGTGGGAATTTACCTATTGAGTTAGGTCTACCCCATGGGAATTTACCTATTGAGTTAGGTCTACCCATGTTATGAAAAACTTGATATTAATTAGGGATAATTAATATAAATTATGAGGGTGATTAATTAGATGTAATTAATCGACTAAGACACGAGGTTGGACTCATTCGTAGTGTAAAACTGCCCGGACCCAACCGGCCTAACCAGTTGCTACAAATGTTAGCCCAATGTGAGAGGTCTTAGGCACAAACTAAATACGTGATTAGTGTAAAGACACGAGGTTAGACTCGGTTATGACATAAGGCTGCCCGGACCCAACCGGCTTAACCAGCGGTCATAAAAGATAGTCTAATGTGAGAGGTCTTTATGAGGATCACGGTCTTAATTAATTAAGAAACACTTAACCATATAAGCATGTAGTGGGGCATGAGGGTTAAGTGGGTGCCTTGGGTGGCTTATGGTAACTAGTGGGTTGCCTTGGGTGGCAATAGAAAACACGATTAGAATACTTAACCAAAGTATTTATAACATGTAATTAAACATGATTAAAGGGTTAAGTAAGTGCCTCGGGTGGCATATGGGAATTAAGTAAAGGACTTGGGTGTCATGTGGAAATCTAGTGGGTGCCTTGAAAGGTAATTAAATATGATTAATGACTTAACCAAAGTATTTATAACATGTAAGTAGACAGGGTTAAAGGGGTTAAGTGGGATACACTAGATAATCTAACAAGCTTAGGTGGTAGCTTGTGGGGGCCCATCTCAACCAATATCCCAAACGTATCTTTGTGGGCTCGACCCAAGTCGAGTGACGGGACACGCATATTGGGCTTGACTATAAGAGGCCAAAAACGGGTTAGCGGTGGCAACGTAGGACCAACGGGTTTCATATGCGTGTGTGGACCCGGGCTGGTTAGTAAGTCGTTGTTGCATCGTGTAGGTATAAAGCCGTGCACCGTTGATATTATCAGGTTGCCACTTTGGGAAAATGATACACCCCATGGTGGGACCAGCACGGATATCTACGTTAGGGAGCCGATCGCTTGGGAGTAGTGGGTACACCTAGTGAAGATAGGGGCAGACGGCACCTATGTAGGGGTACTAGAAACTACTGGGTAAAATTTATTAAGTACATTTAGTGGGATCAATCTTTAAGTAGGAATTAATCTTGAGTAGGTAGAACTGGTGTGGTGCAGTGTAGGAATTACTCTTGGGTGGATAAGTCTGGGGCGGTGTAATCTAGTAATTATCCTTGGGTGGATAAATGCGTCTTTACGGTGATCTTAGTTTATCCTAAGTTTACCAAGCTGCTTAGTGTAGCCATTCATCCCCAGTCGTTACCGTATATCAACTTATGTCTTCTCTGGTTATTTTAATGATTGTATTGTTAGGGTTATAGGACTCACTCAGACTTATGTCTGACCCCGTTGTTTTTATCTTTTTTCCCCAAACCCAGGTTATTAGAGTGGGCCTGGTGCTAGTGGGCTTTGATCTGATTGCTGTATCTATTCTTTGGAGCTTGGACCGTTGAAGTGAAGCCCAGTTCATCTTTTCTTTTATGGCTATTAGTTATGTAGTGGGATTATGTACTTCTATTTTATCAAGATGGATATTATGTACTTGACTCTGGTTTATGGTTTTGTGATGTAACCAAACATGTATTACTTTCCGTTGCAATGAAATGATGTTTTAAATTTTCAAGTATTACTTATATCTGTCTTGCTGTAATTTTACTGTTCTATATTCACTTAAAATACTTCACCGAAACTAAGGCATTCCCCTGGTATGAGTGACCTTAGCGGATGTGGGGTGTTACAATAACCTGAATGTTTAAATCGAATCGACACGAAACAAGAATGTTGGATTTCTATTAATAATAACTTTTGAATAGAAAAGAAATTTTCAAATTCCAACGTATTGTTTCAGTGTTATGATGTGAAAAGTGTTGCTATATTTACAGTTTGGCAACCATAATAAGGAATTGGTTAAAATGAATGATAAGTTATTGAATTTTGGGAATTAGTTAAATCATATTTAAATGATTTGAGTTAAAAGAAATAAGTTTGAATGATTTTCAATTTATAATTATTCTAGTGCTTCAAGAAATGCTCTTACATTTTGTTGGAAATGGTGTGATTTTGAAGTTGTAATCGTGAACCACGGACTAAACCGGAAAAGGGTTGCGAAATGTTTGGAAGGATATAAAGAATTATGAAAGTATTAACCAACATAAAGAGATTATGTTTTAATATTTAAGGTTGGTAAATGAATATCAGGTTTGTAAAGGAATTAAGATGTTAACGGGATTAAAGGATTTTTGAAATGAACCAACCTTGAATGAATGAATAATGAACGGGAAGGAGATTAGATTGGAAAACCCGCATAATCCATAACTATTGTTTTAAGTACGTTTATTACTTGGAAAGACTGGATCGGATTTAAGTCCGAAAACCATTCTAAATAATAATACGACGCTATGAAGTAAATCGAGGACTTGGAAATGGTAACGAAGACCAGGAATCTTTGAATGTATTCGAATTTATTGCTGATGTCTCTAATCGGGCCGTACACCTGATGCGAGGTTATAAGTGGCATGAGATCTGAGTATATTCGGAGATTTTCGGATTTTGTTCGGTTCAGACCTAGAATGGACTTGTATGGATTGTGTGTCTGACATTGTGAATGATGACATAACACTGATTTCCGTTGATATGTATCTGGTTTGTGACGTACGAGCTCGAAGTGGTTATGTATGGATGGAAATCAGTGGTCATGTTGTGAATGGACAATGTGACATACTTAAGATATGAAATGAGCTTGTATGATCAGGGCATTGCTTATCTAGACATGCTTTGTGTATTATGTGACATCGACAAACCTCACGCCTCGGATTGATGAGAAACTAGCGGTCAGGTTGTATACTTATATATGATTGATGATGAAGCTGCAGTAGTGGGAAACCATTTATGAACTTGGGGAAATTGGGTATGTTTGGGGGGGGTGTGTCTGGTCGAAAACCGTTGATCTGCCCTACGATTTGTTGTTGGTGTCCGAGATGGACGAAAAAGCCGTGTTACACTTCGCTTCGTATCCCTGATTGTTCTTTCGTGCCAAGAATCATCAAGTTGGAAACCCAGATCTCCAATACGAGCCATACGGTTTTGGTTTGTATATATATATATATATATATATGGCGACATAATATTATGGGTATTATGCCATCTTGGATTAATACATTTATTTGTGAAATGGTTTCCACACTATGTAATAATAATATTGGAAGAGGATTTTTCGTATGAAAGCATATTTGGTTATCATAAGATAAAACTCGCCCATATGGTGTGCGCTTGCATTGTGTGATGTGGGATGAGCTTATGATAGCTCCATTTTCCAAAAGTCATTTCGTATTTATATGCACGGGTGTTCACATGGAGTAAACCCGTCCCGCGTTAGCGGCGTAGTCCGGTGAATTTCACAACTTTAAAAATGAAGACCTAAAAATTACTGTTTTATGCTCTCACACCAGTCCTTATTTGTCTTTAGGCAGCATGATAGGAGGTTCACGCCATGTGGTTTGGTGGAAAGCAGTGGACTCTTACTCCTACATATCCCTGAGGGGTTGGCTGAGCTGTCGAAAGGCGGGCCGTAAAATAAGGCAGACTGGGGTACCAATGTAATGCCACGGCGGAGTGTAACCGTTGGATGGAGGTTGTCGAGCCTAGTCCCGTTACAGTTGGTATCAAATCTTTGGTTATACAAAGCTACAGGGTACGACATATTTTGAACAAAAAGATAGAACCCATCAGAGTTATAATATCTCATTAGAGATAGGGTTAGAAATGCCCTAGAATGAGATTCTGGAATATGATATCGGGAGAGCATATTTTGAAATCTATATAAGGTATTTTTGAATTAGTAAATCGTTTTGAAAACGATAATTATTTTAAATATAATTGAAGATAAGGGTTTCAAGTATTTTATTTGACGTCGTAATTGGACTATCGAGTATACAGGGATTTTGAATATACGTCTGATCAACGTATATACGAAATTCAATATATACTAGATAGATATAGAATCATGCTCTAGTCGCTCGGGGATGATTCTGGTGATTGATGCATCATCATCAGCATTTATTTTCGAGTTTTGAAGGTGGGATGACAATATAATTCCGATTTAAACGTTGAGGAATACTTAAATCATTTAACTAAGTGTTTTAATGAATAAATCTTAATAAACGGTTTGATAAATTAATTTAACTTAGGAAAAACAAAACTAGAAGTTTTGAAAAGAGAAAAAAAACTGAGGTTAGCTTAAAATAACTTCAGGACTTTGAATTCCTTAAACCTTGGATATGTTAAACCATAAATACTTGAATAATTAAAAAGATATATTTTAGGAATAAATCTCACTTAAAGAACTGGGAAATGAATTGTTGAAATGCATGTAAGAAAGATAATTTACCAATATCCCAAATTGACAAGAATAATGGATCAAATTATAACAAACATTTGAATGTGACTTTTTGACTTATGTTAAGAATTTGTATAAAGGATGATTTAAAATACAACTAACATCTAAGTGGGGGAAAAAACTACTCTTCCCTATTGAGACAGTATGTGTAAGACAACTAGAAATTATTTAACAAGCAATCATTTATAACGCAAAGGAAATATTAAAGTAAATTTTACCTTAATTGAATGATCCGTAATTGTACCGTTAGGTGCACTCGATTTTCTATCTTGACCTACGCTTGTTCCGCTTTCGAACCATTTGTTCTTGAAAAGCATCATTCATACCCTTTTATCTTATAAACTTGGTCAAGTAATTTAATTCGAACATGTATTCTGATACTGAACTTTTATCTATAGCTCGACTTAAATGCATGCATTTTGATTTGTCGAACGAAGCCAAGTTTTAAAATTCAAACTAAAAATGATGATCAATTCAAAATGTTGTGTTGACGAAATCTCAATAAAAAGACGTTGCAAAGTAATTGAAAGCATTGAAATAAAGAGTCTAACTTATGCAAGGAATTTGGATTTATATTAGTTGATTTTGAAAATTTACCTCGAATGTTTGAATAAATGCTTGAAACAATACCCATTTGAAATATGTTGAATCAGAGTAGTGTAGCAGAAGCGTGATGTTATGATTTTCCCGATTAGTTGAGTAAAGGAATTTTTCCAAATGAGCCTCAGTATTTGAAGAAAGAAGAAAATCATATACTTTGGATGTCGAACGAATTTTAGAAAGAAAAGGTTTATTGATTTTGTGAATATGACAACTAGGATATGAAATCCAACAATAGAAGATATGAAAATTTACCGAAGATCTTGGAAATATTTGAAACAATTTAGAATTTGAGCTAAAAGAAGTTAAAAAGGACTTACGTAGTAAATGCTCATCTAAAACTATAAAATGTAGAGATACTTAATTGAAAAGCTGCTTAAGAAATCATATTGATCAATATGATTAAAGAGAAAATTATATGGTTATATGAACATTAATTTATGTAAACATTTAGATATTTTGAAATAAATTGAAATTTATGAATATGATATTTATAATTTTCGATTTAGGAAATTTGAAACATTTGAGTAAGAGCTTTGATTTCGAAATGTTGGAACATAAATTTGTGTGTTGAAGTTGAAATTTTATCCTCAATTGAGCGAGTTTTCCAATTATTTAGGCATGATGAATGACTGATAAATAAAAGAAATTTCGACGACTAGAAATCCCGATATTTTGAAATATTTAGAAAACAATAAATATTTGTAAATTATGATGATGAAATAATTTACAACTTCGGGATATGAAATGATTTGGTTTGTTCGAGTTACCATGACTAAAACTGGGTTGTAATGAGGGACTGGATTTTGTGCGATGGGTGATACTCGGTTGCCCTGTCATGAGGATGAACTTCTCGAACTAATAACATATAGATTTCATCATAATATAGTTGAAATTTTGAAAGCAATGTGGTTTTGAAAGTCCCGAAGTGAAGTATGATTTTCTACATGAAAGAATATTGTATGTCAATAATTTGAGAATGAAATGGGATTCCAAGTTCGAAGAAATCATTTCCAAATGTTTTGTAACAAGAAATTGTAATTATAGTTAAACTCAAATTTCTTTAAATGGATCTTTAAATTGGCCTCTCCAAAAATATATAAATTTTTCTGGTATAACGATTTAAGTTATATAAGTTTTGATGTTAAACAAGTTTTACAAATTTAATCATATGAAATTTTGGTTGATAAGTTTTAAACTTAATAAAATTTATTTGTTTCGAAAATAAGATTTAATTTTATGACCCTCCTTTTCGAGGATGAAAAGTCTTAAGGGGGGTGAACGTAACAACCTAAGAATTCAGACGCTTAAAATATAAAATTTTAAGTAAATATTTTCGTTGAAATAAAAGTTTATTGTATAAATTAGTAAGACAATGTTCGTTTCGGAAAATGTATCATCGAGTTATCAAAATGAATGTAGTTCAGTTGATAGAATCAATCAGAACTTGAAATTAAATTACAATTTAATATTCACTACAAATTTTCGTTCAGTTTCAATTCGTGTTATCTTAAAATATTTTATAAAATTTTACTGCAATTTTTATTTCGGGAAATAAGCATTTATTTTTTTCTAACGTATTTTTGGTCAACTGTAGTCCTTTTTGATACTTTACAGAACTAATCAACTAGTCTATTTTATTTTTATTTTGGGATCGTAATGCATCATTGTACACGATTTTTTTTAGTTGTGGTTATTTTCCATCTATAATTATGAATTTAAATAAAACATAGAATGATATACATACGGAACGAAAATTCACATTACATGGTTTGTAGTTGCATGATTAGAATACCTTCCGTCTTCCCCACCTTTGTTCTCTTCTCTACAGCTTACTTTATCCTTCACAACTTTGCAAGCATCCGCCATTTTCAAGAAGAAAAAAAATTTATATACACGTGTTGAGATAAGCAAGTGTAAGCGGACATTTGTCCAATTTTGTTGCCACGCGCCATTTCACAAACACATGCAGTAAAATGAAAGAATAAATATAAGGGACGTAGTCCACATTTCTATCTTCATCCTCTCGCACGCTACCTTTTTCCTTTTCCACGAGAACACGGTTCGCCTTCTCTCCTTTCTTGCTCCGTCATAAACATTCCTACCCCATGATTTTCTGCTCGCACTCTTCCTATACCAAACTCTCCTCCCCTCAGCTCACGTTATGTTTCCCTTCCCTTGGTATTTCTCACCGCAACACAGAACTCTCCATCAACCTTTTACGTGGCCCTCTCTCTTCCCCTCAACTCTCCGTCCCTTTCTCACTTCAGCTCCGCCCCATTCTATCTCCACCGCCACGCATCAAACCAGCCATAACCGCACCACTCCAGCCTGCATTCACCAGTCACTGCCACTCCGCAACACCCAGATGCCAACTGCCCACCAGCTCCACCTAACTGCCCTACCCTGGATCAGAGACACCCTCCACCCATGTCAGTCCATTTTCCCCTTAACAGCCACTAATACCCTGCACCACAGTCCGGCTACCGCTTCCAGACACCGGAATCCACACCCTGTCGCCTCCAGCCCACCGCGTTTTCTTCCTGACTGAACTCGTCAAGCGGAAGTCTTGAATGCATGCACATGCAGAAGGGTTGCGGGCAAAAGACCGGCTCTTTAAAAAAAACAAGCAAAACAGCCGCTTACAGAGAGGAAAATAGAAAAGGTGAAGTAGTGAAGTCATACGTGAGTTGTGCATGACGGTAAAGGCTCCCGAAAGACTGGTATGCGAACATCCAGAGCTGTTGATGTTTATTCAGTTCCTCACAGTGAGCGATCTTGAGGCATGCAGGTGAGAACATTTATTTAAGATTTATTTTAGATAAGTAGGAATAATAATTATAATTAGTTGATAATTATTTAAGTGATTTTTGATTGCTCATGATTGGTTGTCATGGTTGTGATGTTTGAATGGGTGTGTACATAAGTTAAAACACTGAACACTGTGCACAATTTGATGATTGATTAATTGTTGCAATATTGGTAGATAGATTCATATCCATGCGAATCGACTTTTGTTGCATCACACACCATTGTAGTTGTGGATTTAGATGGAAATCGATTTCAATCTCCTTCTTATAGCAATGATTTAAAGGTAAAATAAGGTGGAAAGTAAATTTTGAAATTAGATAATTTGAAATCTAAGTTATGAAAACTTAACGGTTTTCTTAAATGATGAAGAATTTTAGAAGCTCTTATTTATTGGTTTGGACTCTAAAAGTTAAAATAAGTTTCGAAATTTAAACAAATAACGTATTATTGATATATGTATATGTTTTTGATTTCATTAGTCTATGATATGTTTTGGAAAAATTAAACGAGCTGTAAAATATTGTATCGAGTTGATTAAAGGATTGTTTTATGAAAATAAATTTGATTTCTATTATTTGAAATTTAAAATGATCAACAAATGTTCACGTCAATGATTTTCGAATTGAAGTGGTTTCGAAATATGGATCGTATAATTATTGTAGTATGTTTCAACATTTACGATTAATTTTGGTAAATTGGACGAGATCTTTTATAAATATTATTTTAAGTTTTCAATTTAACTCGAAATGAATATTTGAAGATGTGGAATGATGATTTTTTTTTTAAAATGAAGCAATTTTGGGAAACTCGAATTTAAGTATAGAATATTATTTTGAATATGGTTTTAAACTTTAAGTTATAAAGATTTGAGTTATTTTGCAAAGAAATGAGACGATTTATATTAAAGCGTTATATGGTTGAGTTGAACGCAATGCGTAGCGATAGCTCATTAATATCGATTTTAATTTACCAACAACCATAACCTGATTAAATCGAATCGACACGAAACAAGAACATTGGATTTCTATTAATAATAACATTTGAATAGAAAAGAAATTTTCAAATTCCAACGTATTGTTTCCTTGTTATGATGTGAAAAGTGTTGCTATATTTACAGTTTGGCAACCATAATAAGGAATTGGTTAAAATGAATGATAAGTTATTGAATTTCGGGAATTAGTTAAATCATATTTAAATGATTTGAGTTGAAAGAAATAAATTTGAATGATTTTCAATTTATAATTATTCTATTGCTTTAAGAAATGCTCTTACATTTCATTGGAAATGGTGTGATTTTGAAGTTATAATCGTGAACCATGGTCTAAACCGGAAAAGTGTTGTGAAATGTTTGGAAGGATTTAAAGAATTATGAAAGTATTAACCAACATAAAGAGATTATGTTTTAAAATTTAAGGTTGGTAAATGAATATCAGGTTTGTAAAGGAATTAAGATGTTAACGGGATTAAAGGATTTTTGAAATGAACCAACCTTGAATGAATGAATAATGAACGAGAAGGAGATTGGATTGGAAAACCTGCGTAATCCATAACTATTGTTTTAAGTACGCTTATTACTTGGAAAGACCGGGATTGGATTTATGTCCGAAAACCATTCCAAGTAATAATACGACGCTATGAACTAAATCGAGGACTTGGAAATGGTAACGAAGACCGGGAATCTTTGGATGTATTCGGATTTATTGCTGATGTCTCTAATCGGGCCGTACACCTAATGCGAGGTTATAAGTGGCATGAGATCTAAGTATATTCGGAGATTTTCGGATTTTGTTCCGTTCAGACCTACAATGGACTTGTATGGATTGTGTGTCTGACATTGTGATTGATGACATAACACTGATTTCCGTTGATATGTATCTGGTTGGTGATGTACGAGCTCGAAGTGGTTATGTATGGATGAAAATTTGTGGTCATGTTGTGAATAGACAATGTGACATACTTAAGATATGAAATGAGCTTGTATGATCAGGGCATTGCTTATCTAGGCATGCTTTGTGTATGACGTGACATCGACAAACCTCACACCCCGGATTGATGAGAAACTGGCGGTTAGGTTGTATACTTATATATGATTGATGACGAAGCTGCAGCAGTGGGAAACCGGTTATTAACTTGGGGAAATTAGGTATGTTCGGGGGGACGTGTCTGGTCGAAAACCGTTGATCTACCCTGCGATTTGTTGTTGGTGTCCGAGATGGACGAAAAAGCCATGTTACACTTCGCTTCGTATCCCTGATTGATCTTTCGTGTCAGGAATCATCAAGTTGGAAACCCAAATCTCCAATACGAGCCATACGGTTTTGGTTTGTATATATATATATATATATATATATATATATATATATATATATGGCGACATAATATTATGGGAATTATGCCGTCTAGGATTAATACATTTATTTGCGAAATGGTTTCCACACTATTTAATAATAATATTGGAAGAGGATTTTTCGCATGAAAGCATATTTGGTTATCGTAAGATAAAACTCGCCCATTTGGTGTGCGCTTGCATTGTGTGATGTGGGACGAGCTTATGATAGCTCCATTTTCCAAAAGTCATTTCGTATTTATATGCATGGGTGTTCACATGGAGTAAACCCGTTCCGCGTTAGTGGCGTGGTCTGGTGAATTTCCCAACTTTGAAAATGAAGACCTAAAAACTACTGGTTTTTGTTCTCACACCAGCCCCATGACTGACATAGAGTTTATTGTTCCTTCCTAAACTCTGGGTTCCCATTAATGTTTACACGGGCAGCTAGTAGTTTAGTTTTGCAGTTATAGATCGTTGGAGCGAAGTTCGGAGCGTTTTGTGAGTTGGAGTCCACGCCAGAGTTGAAGCTTCCACTGTATCTTTTTGTTCTTTCGCAAGAGTATATTTATATCTTTTCTTCCGCTGTATGTATGTTGTAACTCCGATATTCTATGTAATTCTGATGTAATTATTGAATTATTCAATGAAAAGTTCTATTACTTTGTTTATCTTATGTATGTACCCATAACAATTCGTCTTTATGAACGGTTTAAGTTGGTTTAATTTTTGGCAAGAACCGAGCAAAAAGGCGGGTCGTTACAGTTGATATAGTAGCCCTCGTCGAGCTCTTCGATTTTGTGTTTGGAGTTTTTGAAAATCATTGAGTAATTGAGGAGATAGAAGGGGAAGAAGATGGTTGCATTTCATCCATTGAAGACAAGGGGGGCACTGTTGTAGAATTAGGGTTTTAATATTTAATTCTCTAGTTTTGCAAATAAACCCGTTAAGTCTCATTAGCTCCAATTTCAACCCAACGAAAGTTATCCCTAGGCAAAAACCCCCGTTCCAGACGCAATGGGCTAGGTCCCGTCAGCCCGTCTGATCGTCTTAGCCACTTTTCTTTATTTTAAAATATAATTCATTTAACTATTAAATTTGATCGTACATTTTACTTTACCGGGGCTACATACGGACTCTAAAAATTACAGAAAAATTATATCTAGCTTTATTTTGACGATACGGTCCTAACAAAATTAATTTCGTCGAATTTTGAGACCGTTTGAAAAATGGCTATTTTCTGGTCGATCCAATTTGACTAAAATTGACAGTACACATTTTCTTTTGCCACGCTCACATATTAATTCCAAAAATTATGAAAATTGGAATCCTACGATAATTTAACATTCCGGATCCAACAAAAGTGGTTTCGCCGAAAACGGAGGTCGTTTGTAAAATGGCTATTTTTAATATTAATATATATAAAAATTCTATAGCGACTATTCTGAATTTTAAATTGGATATATCTTTTTATTCCCGCTATGAAATTCCAATTTTTCGGATTCGTTGGAAATATATTACTAAACAGATTTAAATATTTTTGGTTTCATTAAAATCCGATTTATTTTGCATCCTGTACATTCAGTCAAGGTTCAAATTCAAAATTTCATACTATCGCGCTATTTCTAACTCCTTTTATAATTAAATTAAATAATTTCATTCTAACTTCGATTTAAATAAATTTTTAATCGTTATTATTTAAAATAAATTATGTTAAGTATTCAAAATTCACTAAAATTGCTAAAATAAAATTTTTAAATTGGTTCCAAAATTCGGGGTTGTTACACTGGGGGTCGTAATCCGGTAGAACCGTGGGTACTCCTCGGTACCTCGTCATATTATCTTGACCGAGCCCTCTATGATTTATATTTAATGTTGTTGTATCACGGCGCATCCCTATTCACCGACGTACTGGTGTTTTATATGCAAACTGTACGACAATAATATAAACGGTGTAAGGGTCGTATGGTAATCTCACTTACACTATTTTAATACATTTACTTTACTGAATAGACACTATTATAATAGCGTGTTCTATATCTACCTAGCAAGTTAGACAACAATGGAGATGAAGGGAAAATCCACCATTGCTGGACCTTCCGATGCTCGCAAAGGAGCATCAATCTAGCAACTACCTCCTTCCAATGTTATGATGCCCGCCAATGGGTCCACATCTCTAGATCCAGAGGTTTCGATCACTCAAGCCTAACTAACCGAACTTACAAGAAAACTTAAGGAAACGCAAAGGCGGCTTAACGAGCAAGTCAAGAAGAACCTTGAATTAATTCAACAACTGCAACATAGGGCTAAACAAGACATCACTCGTCATCATGCAAATAGTAGCAACCTCCTCCAAACTACGTCTCCATAAGCTCTACATCTCATTCTCTCCATAGAAACCGAAGTCAATGGAAAAGGGCTAACTGCGACGATGCTAAAACCATCGCCAGAAATGCAACGCGTCAGCATCACCATCTCTAGAGCGGGCCTAGTCTCGACCAAGGGACTAGCGCTCAGCTCCCTACTAGGCAGGCCCAGCCTGTCGCCTCATGTAACTTGGCTCCTACGCTTCAAGCAACACCTCTGGCTCTAGCTGCTTCCCCCCAACCTCCTCAAAATCAATGAGAGGATGATGATGAATCTTATTACAACCTAGATGTCCATCCAAGGAGGTTTCCAAGGCTGAACACTCCCGAACTGGATCATGATCGTTGAAATCCAGTGGAGATTCAAACATCGGTTCTCACTGGCATGGTTCGTAGGATCGTGAGAGAATCACGGGGCCATGTCACTATTGTTTGAGAAACCATCACGAGACATAACCCCTTCACTAAAAACGTGCTTAACGTCGAATGGACTACACGCTTCAACATGACGCATTTCACGGTTTACTCATGGAAAACAAACCCTCGAGACATCATAAACCGCTACGAGTGGCACATGGATTATACCCGCGCTATTGGTGCCTTGTGAAGTGCAAGTGCTTCCCCGTTCTCCATAAAGGCGTGGTTCTGTCATGGTTCTCCCGAATGCTGTTGAGAACTATTTCCAACTACGACCAACTCACAAGGGAATTGGTCAAACAATTTACGATGCATGTAACCAGACAATATCTGCCCTCATTTTATGTATTGGAGGATCGTAAAATATTTTTATTTAATTCCCTGAGGGTTAGATCATTCTAATATTTTAATATGTTGGTTATTGGGATGTGATACAAGTCCATAATTTTTACCAACTTTATTTGTGAGCATTTTGCTCCTACTAGTCTTGTACAGGGCATAACATTTGACTAGGATCGAATCAGGTGTTGAGGTCGGTTTCATTGGAAAGAAAATGGTGTTGCCAATTTTGTAGATGGGTCACATTAAAGATTTGGTTCAGCGATTTGGGAGGAATCGTTTTTTTTTTTTTTTTCACAATTTCTATTCAGGTTTTTAGAGCCATTGATGGGCTGATTTGAGAAGTCCTATTAGTGGCTGGTGGGAGGCTATAAATAGGGGTTAGAGGCATGGAGAATAGATTAATTTCTTCATTCTCTCATTTGGTTGAGCTCTTAATCTTCCTTGCTCAATCAAATACACCTTTCCATCATTAAAATTCTAGATCTACATTAGAAAATCAAAGATCTACGTCGTTTGAAGCTAGATCTACGTCAAGTGAATTGAGATCGCATCAAATCAAGAGGTTTGAAGCTTATTCTTTGCTATCAGGATTGAGAATTCAGCGATTTCAAGTTAATTCGAAGAATTGGTGAGTGATAAGCATCTCTCACACGGATTCAATCAAGTATATGGGTTTTTTTATCATATTTTCATCATTTTATGTTGTTTTCACCTAGATCTACATCATGGTAAGTATATTTTCATTTGAATCACCATAGGATCAAATCTAGCAGCTTAAAATCGGTAATTCTTATGTTAATTCATATGTTTATGCAAGTTAGATCCATTATTTTGTTCATTCATAGATTTGTCATGATTTCGGTAAATTTTATATGCTTATGGATGATTAATTATCATTTAAGTGTTTTTGATGATTTCATGAAGTGTTTATGGTTGAATTTAATGAGTTGATTTCATCGATGTTGTTGGTTAGTGGTGATTTGGTCAAATTTGGAGCTATTTTCGTTGAATCTGGAGTCGGCTCATTTTTCATAGGTTAGGTCGCATGGTTTGTGCTCCAAGAAATGAGGTCAGGTCGTCTCTTGAAGCTTAGATTGTTGGTACATAGGTCGGTTCGTCGAAGAGCATGGGTCGTCCGAAACATGTCTGACTCAAGGTTTTATGTTTCCACTTATTACGTTGGGTTGTTCATCCTATTATGGGTGGGAAGGTTGAGTAGCAGGTTATAGGTAGCAGAGCTTAATGAGGACGATGCTGCCGTGTGATGGCAAGAAGGAGGATGGCGTATTATTTTGCCATTATGTAGTATTTCTGTTTCCCCTGTTTGTCGAGTGTTGTAGTAAGGAATTTTTTTACAGACATTTATGTTGTAATCCAAAGTCTTACAGATATGATTTCTAGTTATTATGAAAGTTTCAAGTTTCTGCTCAAATGTGCTTTACCATTAATTCCTGTTGTATATGTTTTATTATATTTTATCCTTGCGTTGTGAGTTATACGACAGGTTCCGCATTGTGTCTACCTACCTTGATGATCGTCCGTAGTTGCCTGGCACACCTTTCAACGCATTATTCCTCTTGTTTAGTGCAGGAGTTATAGGTGGTCGTCACATTCGGTATCAGAGCTCTGGTTATCGATTTTAGCCAAAGTTCGAAGACGTAATTACGTATGAGAGAAGTATTTGTAGATTTCTGATGGATGAATATTATATATTAGTGTATAGTGTAGCAGCGTTTGAACTTTATAGCAGTTTTCTCGTAAGTGGCTAATCATTCTATATTACAGATTTAGAACAAGTTGTCGACCACCAAGACACCCTACTAGGGAGGAGGCTACTCCTAGAGAGGAAATGGCGGTATACCAGACTACTCAGCTATGTTCAAGGTCATGCTGGCAGCGATCATGAGGAGGGTACCCGCTCAGGAAGAAACATCGGTAGATATAGGAGTTCAAGTGCATGTACCGAGGGCTATGGACTTCACAAAGCTATGCAAAGACTTCGCTTCTCTCGAAGGAAAGCCATTCAAGGGGACAGAGCCGACTAAAGAGGTTTAGAGGTGGTTTGATGCTTGTGTATGGATTTTTTGAGATTTGGGTATTGATGATGCAACGAAAAGGAAGCTTGCATCGAGATAATTGCAAGGTAGAGCCATGGATTGATGGAACTCTATCATTGTAGAGACTCCGGAATAAGAGATAACATGGGAACATTTCCAAGTCACGTTTGAGACGAAGTTTATCGCTACTGGTCAGAATCCAGTTCTTTCCAAGAAGTTTGTGGAGCTGAAACAGAATGGTCGATCAGTGCTTGAGTATGTTTCTGATTTTGAGGGCTTGTCCAAGTATGCCCAATCGTACAATGACTCCTTATCAGAAGAACGAAAAGTTTGTTATGGGTTTGGATACCTATATTGGGAAGCCATTGGTGGATCATCTTTACAATCCATATGACAAGATAGTGGAGAAAGCTGTTCGACATGAAAGCTTATTTCCTAAAGAAGCAAATGTTGTCGCTGCAACCAAGGAAGCTTCGAAACCACAACAGGGTGGTAATAACAATTAGAAGAGGAAGCAGCAACAGCAGAAAGGAAAGGATGGCAAGAAAAAACCTAAAAGCGAGGTGGTTTGCTACAACTGCCAATAGAAGGGCCATTTCGCTAATGAATGTAAGAATCCAAAAGCTAAAAAGAAGTGCTTCAAGTATAGAAAACCTGGGCATGATAAGAAGGATTGTCCGAAGCTATCGAAAGGAAAGCAGATAGTGAAGGCTTATGCTTTGGAATTTGTGCCATCTTTTTCAAGGGCTCCTACTACAGAGGAGAAAGGGAAGGGTGTCGTTATTCAAGGTACTCTTTCAGTTAGAGGTGTTTCAGTTTGTGCATTGTTTGATACTGGAGCATCGCATTCATTTATTTGTAATGAGTTTGTGTGTCGCTTGGGTTTGGAACATGAGATTTGTAATTGAAATTTAGTAGTGACTAATCCAGTTGGGGTTCGTCCAGCCTTTGCATGCTTTTTCGTGGTCTTGTGTGATCGAGTCATGGTTGCTCTTTTGTGTGTGATTGCTTTATTTTGAACTTCGCTGGGTTTGGGATCATCTTGGGTATGGATTCGCTCAAGAGGTATGCGGCAAGGGTAAATTCCGAGAAGCTTGAGGTGAGAGTCAGGGATGTGGAAAGGCGAAAGCTTTTGATTAGATAATCCTGAATATGTTGTCTTCGTGAGTTTTTTATATTCGCTTGTGATTCCACAAGAAGGTACTTGTCATCTGTGTTGATCGCTAATGAGTTTTAGGATGTCTTTGAAGAGGTCAAAGGTTTGCCACTGCATCGTGAGATTGAGTTTAGAATCGATTTGGTCGAGAGTGCTAGGCCTATCGTCATGCCTCTTATGCAGATGTCGCCTAGTAACAGCGAGAGTTAAAGCTGCAAGTACGCGAACTTTTGGGAAAAGGATTCATTCAGAGAAGTGTATCTGAATGGAATGCACATGTTGTGTTAGGAACCAAGGCTAATGGCTCGTTAAGATTATGTGTGATTTATCATGAGCTGAATAAAGTAACTAAGAAGAACAATTATTTATTGTTGAGGATAGACAACTTGTTCGATCATCTGCACGAAGTTAAGTGTTTCTCAAATGGATTTGGCAACAGGATTTCACTAGTTGAGAGTGGCAAAGGATAGTGTGCCAAAGACTGCTTTTAGGACACCATCTGGTATCATCGAATGGTGGGTGATACCATTTGGGTTGACTAACGCGGTAGCGTATTTCATAGATCTTACGAATACAGTTTTCAGAGATTAGTTGAACAAGTTCGTGCTTGTGTTTGTGAATGATATTCTGGTCTACTCTCGGAATGAGGAAGAGCACAAGACGCATTTGAGAGTTGTTTTGGAAATCTTGCGAAAGCATCAGGTGAGAGCTAAGTTTTCAAAGTGTCACTTCTGAAAGAGCGAAGTGAGGTTTTTAGGCCACGTAGTTTTTGGAAATGGAATAGCCGTTGACCTCGCCAAAGTGGCAGCAATCCAGGACTAGGATAGACCTAAGAATGCGACAGACATGAGAAGTTTCCTTGGGTTGGCAGGTTATTATTGTCAATCTTTCAAGGATTTCTCCAAGATAGCTGCTCCATTGATAGGATTGACGAAGAAGAATCAAGTGTTCACATGGGATGCAAAGTATAAGCAAACTTTCAGAGTCCTGAAACATAAACTGACGAGTGCTCCTGTTTTAACGATTCCAAGTGGGAATGAAGAGATGGTGGTATACGCTGATGCATATAGTACTGGACTTGGAGTAGTGCTGATGTAGAAGGATAAGGATGTGGTCTACGCGAGTCGACAGCTGAAGCTGCATGAAAGGAATTATCCGACTCATGATTTAGAGTTGGCAGCGACCGTGTTTGCTCTGAAGATGTGGAGACATTACTTGTTGGGAGTTCGATTCGAGTTGTTTACAAATCACAAGTCATTGAAATATCTTTTCTCCTAAAAGGATTTGAATCTTCGGCAGCAACGATGGTTAGAGTTTCTAGCATCATATGATTTTGGTATAGCATATACTCCTGGTAAAGGTAACACAGTGGCGGATGAGTTAGGTTGAAGACACACAAGTTTAGGAGCGATGTTTTCAGAATGGAAGAGCTTCGAGTATTTGGTGGGATTTAATTCAGACCACGGTGTGAGTTGGAACCTAAAATGTTGGCAAACTTATCGATAAGACCTATTCTCATTGAAAGGATTGGCGAGGGCCAAAAGCTTGATGCAAAGCTTGTCGAGATTATCCAGAAGTTGGAACTAAAGGACAAAAAATTCGAGGTCAATCAAGAAGGTTGGCTTTGAAGCAAGAACGACTGGTTGTTCCCGATATTGACTGATTGAGATATGAGGTTCTAAGGGAATGTCTTAACTCGAAGTTGACGATTCATGCCGGTGGTAATAAGATGTATAAGAACATGAAGCGAGCCTACTACTGGGAAGGTATGAAAGGGGATGTTGGAAAGTTCATTTACGAGTGTATGAACTGTCTGTTAGTGAAAGCTGAATAGAAGAAGCCAAGTGGATTGCTTTAGCTGTTGGAAATTCCTACGTGGAAGTGGGAGCAGATATCGATGGATTTTATCGGTGGACTACCTAGAACCAGGATAGGAAACGAAGGAATTTGGGTCATCGTGTATCGCTTGACCAAAAGTGCAAGGTTTATTTTGTCAAGTCGACTAGCACAACATCGAAGTTGGCTGAGCTTTGTATAAAATGGATAGTTTGATTCCATGGTACCCGAAGAGCATAGTGAGTGATCGAGATCCATTGTTCACGAATGAATTTTGGAAGAGTTTGCAAGAAGCATTGAGAACTGAGTTGTGTTTGAGTACAGCTTATCCCCAAACCAATGGTCAAACTGAGAGGATTAACCGAGTTTTGGAAGATCTCCTGAGGGCTTGTGTATTGGACTTCGGAGGATCATGGGAAAACCATCTACATTTAGTTGAGTTTGTGTATAATAATAGTTACCAATCAAGCATTAGGATAACACCATACGAGGCATTGTATGGAAGACGTTGTAATTCTCCGACCTGTTGGTTAGAGACTAGAGATAAGTCGACACTTGGGCCTTAGATGATAAGAGAAACATCGATTGTATAGATATAATTCGGCAACGAATGAAGACAGCCCAAGATCGTCAGAATAGTTGTGCTGAAAAGCGTCGAAAAGATTTGGAATTCGACGTTGGTAACATGGTTTTCGTGAAGGTTTCTACGTTAAAACACGATGTTCGGCTTGGAAGTGAAGGAAAGTTAGCCCTAAGGTTTTTTGGACCATTTCCGATAATCAAGCAAATAAGAAAGCTCGCATATAGCTTGGAGTAACCCAAGAAGATGTCGAGTGTGCATAATGTTTTCCATCTGTCATTTCTTCGAAAGTGTGTGCATGATTCAATTGTGGTGATATCTCCAAAGTATTACGAAGACCTAGAAGTATAGACCGTAGTTACTAAACCTCATAAACCGCTTCGAGTTGTGGGGAATGGCACGAAACAGCTTAGGAGGAAGACAGTTACGCTAGTCAAGGTACAATGGAGTGAGGATGATGACGATTGTACGTGGGAAACGGAAGAAAAGGTAAAGGCGACCCGTCCATAACTCTTCGTCGGTATGACCCATAAGTGTCGTGTCATTCTTACCTCGTTGTAACTTGTACTATTATTGTTGTTGCTATTGTTGTTAGAATTCTGCATGCTAGGATAAGGCTATAGATGCATGGCTTTATGGATGCTAGTTTGGATGTTAAATTGGTGCTCGTGGATGATAGCCATGCGGAATTGTTTTAGTTGCTTGTGTTTGCTTGGGATTTCGGGGATGAAATTCCTTGGGGGGGAGGGGAGAAAGTAACATCCCGCATTTTACGTATCGGAGGATCGTAAAATATTTTTGTTTAATTCCGTGAGGGTTGGATCATTCTCATATTTTAATATGTTGGTTATCGGGATGTGAGACATGTCCATAACTTTTACCAATTTTATTCGTGAACATTTTGCCCCTGTCAGTCTTGTATAGGGGATAACTTTTGGCTAGGGTCGAATCAGGTGTTGAGGTCAGTTTCATTGGAAAGGGAATGGTGTTGCCAATTCCATAGATTAGTCAAAACACCAATTCCATATATTACTCACATTAAAGATTTGGTTCAGCGGTTTGGGAGGAATCGTTGTTTTTATGTTTCATAATTTCTGTTCAGGGTTTTAGAGCCATCGATGGGCTAATTCGAGGATGCCGATTAGTGGGCTGGTAGGAGGCTATAAATAAGGGTTTAGAGGCATGTAGAATAGTTTACTTTCTTCATTCTCTCATTTGGTTGAGCTTGTGATCCTCCTTGCTAAATCAAATACACCTTTCCACCATTAAAATTCTAGATTAGCATAAAAAAAATCGAAGATCTACATCGTTTAAAGCTAGATCCACATCGTTTGAAGCTAGATCTACGTTAAGTGAAGAGTGATCGCAACAAATCAAGAGGATTGAAGCATATTTTGCACTGTTTGGAATAAGAATTCAGCAATTTTAAGTTAATTCGAAGAATTAGTGAGTGATAAACATCTCTCACACGGATTCAATCAAGTATATGGGTTGTTTGATCATATTTTCTTCATTTTAAGTTGTTTTCGCTAGATCTTCATCATGGTAAGTATATTTAATTTGAATCACCACAAATCTAACAGCTTAAAACCGGTAATTCTTAGGTTAATTCACATGTTTATGCCAGTTAGATCCATTATTTTTTTCATTTATAAATTTATCATGATTTTGGTGAATTTTATATGCTTATGGATGATTAGTTGTCGTATAAGTGTTTTTGATGATTTCATGAAGTGTTTATGGTTGAATTGGATGATTTGGATGAGTTAATTTCATCGATGTTGTCGGTTGGTGATGATTTGGTCAAGTTTGGAGCTATTATGGCCAGATCTGGATTCAGGTTGTTTTCCATAGGTCACGTCGCAAGTCTTGTGCTCTAAGAAATGAGGTCAGGTCGTCTCTTGAACCTCAAGACAATGGTGCATAGGTCGGTCGTCGAAGAGCATGGGTCGTTCGTTTTCATAAAGCATGGGTTGTCCGAAACATGTTGAAGCTTCAGTTCGTTGGAGTCAGTTCGTTGGGTCGTTGGGTCATGGCTTGTTACTCGAGAAATGGTGATAACATGACGTAGTTGGGTCGGGTCGTTTGTGTTCAGCTTGTCCAAGCTTAGGTTGTTCATATTCGGGTCGTTCAAACTTGAAATGTGCCTGGGTCATTGGAACTTCTGGGTCAACTGAATTGGTCAGGTTGCCTGGAGAATTGGGTCGTTGAAGCTTGGTCAGGTCACCTAGAGAGTTGGGTCATTGAAGCTTAGTCGGATCGCCTGGAGAGTTGGGTCGTTCAATGACCTGACTATTAGGCAGAAAATGACCCGACTATATTGGTCATTTAATGATGATATTTTTGGTTTGGGAAGGAACGTGTCTTCGACGTGTGTTCAAGGAGGAATGTCGAAGTGTTGTGAAGTGTTCATTGATCGTCGTAATGCAACGAATGTGAAGATGACTCAAAGTGATGAGTTAATGGATAATGGTTGCTCGATAGGGTTGCTTGAGCTATGAATAGCAGTCAAGGAGGACGACTAAAGATATTGTAGGCTGAGAGATTATCGTTGTCGTTGTTCCTAGCAGGCTCAAAGTAAGGGTATAATAGGGATGCCTAAAATACCAGTTGGATGGACGAGCACCCCGGGTATCCTTGAAAGGCTTAGATACGTTTCATTGTATGGTGTATGGAGTTTTTTCTAGAACCAGAGAGAACTTCCATCCTAACTCAATTAGGATGGAAGTTCTCTCGGGGTTACCATTAGCCATTGACATGTGGCAGGGCTGGCCGTCATAGATTAGCAACGGTTTCGAAGCAGGATTGGCAGTGACAACCAGAGTCATGGATGAATGATTGATTTGGTTCTATTGTCTTGTGTAGATAATTCAACATCGGAGGAGATATCTCTTGGGTGCTTGTCTTATGTTGGTTTAGGCCTTCGGGGCTTGTGCTTGAGGGATGTCGATATTGATTAGGATGGTTAATGCTTGATAACCGATTGTTATGGATGTATTATACCTTCTAAATTCTTGTTTTGTAAAGGCTATCACTGTCGGATGTGGGGAAGATGAGTTTGGGTTTCTTTTCTGATGTTTCAGGTAGATTGATTGGTTAATCTGCCTATTCTCATACGCTTTGTTGACGATGTTAGTTAGCTGTTTTGTCGCTCATTAAGACTGTTGTCTGACTCAAGGTTTTATGTTTCCACTTATTGCCTTGGGTTGTTCATCCAATTGTGGGTAGGAAGACTAAGTAGTAGGTTACAGGTAGCAGAGCTTAATGAGGACGATGCTGCTTTGCGATGGCGAGCAAGAGGCTGGCGAACTATTTTGCTATTATCTAGTGTTTATGTTCCTGCTGCTTGTTGAGTGTTGTAGTGAGGCCAATTTGTACAAACATTTATGTTGTGATTCAAAGTCTTATGGATATGCTTTCTAACCGTTATGAAAGTTTCATGTTTCTGCTCAAATGTGCTTCAATATTGTTTCCTGTTATATATGTTCTATTATATTTTATCCTTGCGCTGTGAGTTATCCGAAGGTTTCGCATTGTGTTTACCTACCTTGATGATCGTCCATAGCTGCCTGGCACACCTTTCAGCGCATTATTCCTCTTGTTTTGTGTAGGAGTTATGGGCGGTCGTCACACAGACCCAAAGACATCCCGACTATTTCCAACATCTACCAAGGCACCAAAAGATGCACCAGAGCTACTTTGAAAAACTAAACAACGCACCAGCAGTATTTGAAGATCCTCAACTTCAAACCATCCTCGTCATCTCGCTAAGGGCGTACTTCCCGATTCTGACTTCGGGCCTGGATCTACCTGAAATAACAGAAAAGCCTGGAAATTTACTAAGAGAAGGCCAACCAGTTACTACGCCAAGAAGAAGCATGGAGGAATCAAGCTACTCAACTTGGTCATCCTAACAATCTGCATCCAGACAATATCCTTAAACAAACCAGAGAAGGTTCCGAGGACTCTGGTTCTGATACTCCAAACAAACCTTCTCAATGTGGAATCAACGAGGACACTTCTGGCTACGCACGCCCAATGAATCCCTCAACATGTTTGCCATGAGGACCACGACACAATCAACTGTCATTGTCTGAGTGATGCTATTGCGAATCCTCTCTACCGAGGAATCTTGAGTAGTACAAATAGACCCGTCCAACTGATGTTCTCGAGCTGTCCAACGCTCACCAAGAACTATAACCTACGAGTCGCCTGACAATCGACTAGATCCTCAGGGATCGCCTATACAACTCAACAAGATTGCAGCAGAAATAAGTGACTTGAATCAGCGATGCTGCAACATCTCATCTTGCTTGAGTCATAATTTATTGCTTATTTTTAGAAAGTAGTTCGTTTCTAAGCTTGTACTTTGACATACTACATGAGTTGTTGACATAACCAACTTTGAAGTAACCATTATGCGAAGTAATACTACTATACATACAGACAAGCTATTTCACTATCCATTTAACCCTAATATAGGGGTAAGTGCCATAAGACCGATGGTTAGTACATGATCCACATTTGCTCTGGCATAGTTGGGAAGTCTGTCTATTGGTACTTGTTGAGAAAATGTGATACCAAGTGCTTGTTGGGCTAACTCCGATCCTTGGAACTTAGATCCGAGTATAAAACGGATAAACCTATGGCGTTCACCCAAATACTCCTCACCACTTGGGATCAATGACCGAAAGGAGGTCCCGAGAGTGAAGTTACCTTAGATCCCCCTAAAGTGGGATCAATAACCGCAAGGAGGTCCCAAGAGCGGAGCTACCAAATCTTGACTTCAAATGACTCGAGATTAACGACTAAAAGCAAGTCTTGAGAGTGAAGTCAGTCCGTTCAAAATTCACATGACTTGAGTTCATCAACAGTGAAGTCTCAGACAACCTGAATCTAAGTATAACGATGAGCTACATTACATGAGTACAACTATAAAAAGTGTAAAAATACTCGATCAATTTGAGCAATCACCTCCATTGATGCAGTGGTCTCCAAGGTCATCACTGGAGAAATCTGTTTGCTTTTCTCTCTTAGCCATGTCTCCCCCGTTGGAGATGGAACAAAGTAAAAAAGTAAACCCTCTTCTCCTATGGGTGCCTCCTCATTGTTGTCGTCATCACCTCCATTGATGCAGTAGTCTCTAAGGTCATCGTCGGAGAAACCGATTTGCTTTAATCATCCAACCATGTCTCCCCCATCGGAGATGGCATAGGAGTAAAAAGAAAAACCTCTTCTCCTATGGGTGCCTCCTCATTGCTATCGTCGTCACCTCCGTTGACGGAGTGGTTTCCGAGGTCTCACTGGAGAAACTATTTTACTCTCCTCTCCTAACCATGTTCCGTCGTTGGAGATGACATAGATGTAAAAAAGCAAACCTTATTCTTCTACGGGCGCCTCCCAAGGAGGATCGTCATAACCTCCGTTGACGCAATGGTCTCCGAGGTCATCGTTGGGAAAACTGATTTACTTTCCTCTCCTAACCACGTCTCCCCTGCCAGAGAAGGCATGGGGATAAAAAGAGAACCCTCTTCTCCTCTGGGAACCTACTCATCGTTGTCGTCGTCAGCTCCGTTGACAAAGTGGCCTCTAATATTGTTGTTGGAGAAATCGGTTTGAAGACCTCTCCCAACCACATCTCCCTAATCGGAGGAAGAACAAGAGTTAAAAAAAACCCTCTTCTCCAACAAGCACCTCATCTTCACTATCGTCATGACCTCCCATTTCCTCTTGAGCTCTAGCCACTTCCCCTCTAACTGGAAGCATGTTGGAAAGCACGACAGAGGGGACATCCGAAAGCAGGCCCGAGGCCCTGCAACTTCCAACAGTTCCCTCACTAGCAACAACTTCTCTATGACTCGTGGAGCGACCTTTAGGGAGAAAACCCACTACGTGGTGAAGATGATCCGAAATCAGCGTCTCGGCATCGTAGAAGTCACTTCTATCATCCCTCAAGGCTAAGAGTCCCTATAAACAAATACTTTGGAATGTGATGACAACCTTTAGTTTTATAACTGAAACCATCATCATCACCGACCATCAACACATAACTTAGGTCGAATCACGACTGGGTTAAGAATCGAATCCCTAAGTTAATGATTTAACCATATATCCACATCCCATGTGTGTATTCAAATTGTCAATTTAAACAAGTTCGTCTTTCAAGCGTTACGCCGATAGGCTACGATACATCCAATTTCAACTCCAATCCAATCGTGTGATGTCGCGTGATGGTTCAAGTTTGCAAACCGGAGTTCTTGAGCCAAAGAAACCAACTCAACTTCGAACTCTCCAAAAAAGAAAGAAAATTTTCTTAAGTATGAAATCAAAATTCATATCCCCATGAACTTGCAAATTTTCTCTTACTCCAAGTTTGCATCCCAAACTAACGATACTCAAAACTTTCCCAACTTTGTATTCCCAAATTCAAAAATCCAGAATTCCGATCCCCGAATCTGCCTCCCCCTTCATCTCCCAATTTCCTTCTACTAGATACCAAAAAATATTCTAAGTTTTCAGGATATGAATATCCATTTCGTATTCCAAAAAACCATCAAATATCTAATATACGAAAACTCCTTCCGTATTCCCCAATGCCTAAGTTATTTTCCATCTAAAGAAAAGAGGGAAAGAAAGAAGAGAGAAGGTACTCGGGATCGGTATGTTTGGGCTATGCACTTCGAGATCAGTACTAGCAGGATCGATATTCTTTGGATCCAAATTTCGGGATCGATACACATGAAGTTCAAACCTAGCTATGATCATATTCACTTGTTTTCGAACCCTCGATTGCCGAGACAAGCTGGAATCAACGACCACTCATGTACACAACAAATGCTTAGTATCCGAGTGCACATGTTTGGCAGTCGAGCTCAATCCCTCTTCGAGAGAAAACCTATGTGATCATACACCCGAACATACCAACATCATTATGTTTTACATTTACAACTCCGATCGTATTACGGAAAACCACATGCAAATGTGTGAGTAAATAAATGATCTATCCCGACAATGGCTCATTTATGCCCCGTTGTAAGCAAGAGTTGGCGATTGAGGATAATTTCTTGAATAAACAGAAATTACACACCCACTTGAGCAACCAGACAGTTTCCAATCCGAGCAACTAGAATTTTCAACAATGCTGGAGTTGCCCGCTCGAACTAGCTTCAACAAAAACGTCGCAACCTCTCGCACAAGCTTCAACAAAAACTTGCAACCGCTCCAAAGTGATGCACTTCTTGGAATATGCTTCTCAACGGAGAGTCGTGACCATTCGCTGGACACAGTGGAGATCTCTTCTGACACCAGATACTTTTCTCGATTCAAAGCACGTCATGTTTACACAAGACATACTTTGCAGGGCAATTGTTACCTGGCCTTTTGGCTCGACTACTAGAAGCAAGTCCAGGCTGATACGACTCGACCATCACATGTGGGTAAGAGGCTCAGAAGTGCCACTCAAACACCTAAAGAACAAGTATGGATGGAGTCATGCAACTACAGCAATCTCAGTTCATTAAAACAGCTCTCAGATGGCTAAGTGTTTGGGGATCAGCATAAACCATCCTTCGAGATCTATATGTATCCCCAAACTCCAAACAACTCAGCAAATCTGCCTAACACCTACAGGATCAGTATTTCTAATTTCGTATCCTGGGAACAGTCCATATTTGCCTGAATTCTTCGAATCGATGTTTATCAAAACACTCTGGATATGTATTCCGTAAGAAGACTTTCGAGATCGGTGCTTCTTCTCATAGCTTCTAGAATCACCAAAATATCGTAAGTGTCACGGGGTCAGCATGTAACTTTGTATCCCCACAACATACTTAGGATCGGTGCAAAGTATGAAGCACACAAGATCAGTGTAAAAGAACTCATATCCCAGTACGAAGTCATAGGATTCAAGACTTTGAGGAGGCATAGGAAAATATCCAAATCCTCTTGGATCGGTACCGATCCCAAAAGACGAAAAGTGTGGGCACGTGCCCACTTTCCCCTCCTCCTACCTACTCCCCGCTCCTATAAATACCCCTGCTTGATACAAAAATAGGGTTGGCTTTTGGATCCGTTGATTCTTCTTGAACTTTTGGAACTCAAAAGGAACTTTAGGACTCTTCTCCACACTTAGGCACTTCATGAAGAAGGATTTCATCCCATTCTTAGACTTGGCATAGCTTCTTGACCCCACCTTCTTGGATTGACTTGGTTTCATGGACTTTTGAAGGCTACCTCTTCCTCCTCCATGCTTTGAACCCCCATTGGAAGACTTCATCTTCGCCTACCAACAATTTGGCACCTAGGATCCTTATAGCTCTTGTAATCTCGAAGGAAATACTGATTCTACTTTGTAACCTGTAAAAGTTGATTAATAAAGTGCAAAATTATCGGAGTAGACGTAGGCTTGGAAGAGACGAACCACTATAAAACCATGTTATCGTATCTTGTGTATTTCCCTACATACTTACATTGCTATATGATTATTTTCACTTTCCTGAAAATATGTGGGTTTTATACCAACTTTTGGACATCAAAATGCAGTTTTAAAAGTGAATGAGATCAAAATGAAGTGCCACTTTAGCAAATATGTCTAGAGAAATTAGACAATGCTATACATAATTAATGATAAAGAAAACCAGCTTCTGATCAAGTACCATGGTGTTCCCCTTTCATCCAACATCATCAGTGATAAAGAATACGACAACTAATTAAAAGATCAGATTTAATACAAGAGTGGAGGGCTAGACTGTTATCCTTTACTGGTAGAACTGAACTTGTTCACACGGTCGTTACATCAAAAGTTTCATTCTCGCTACAGAATTCCCAAATATCAAAAGAAACTATCTAGAAAGTAGATTCCTCCTGCATAATCTTTATATCAAAAGGGAGGATGCATAAAGTCAGCTACAAACTGCTGTGTAGGCATAAATGTGAAGGTGGGTCAAACTCAAATATTTAAAAGACCTAAAGAAATATGTTTCTTTAAAATCGACAAGGAAAACCATCTCATCCAATAATTTATGGGTAAGATGGATGGGACAGAAGTGTTTCAAACTTAATTTTTGGCATATGAAAACTGATAACAACGCTTATTTCACGCAGAAGGCTATTATGAAGGGTAGGGACGAGGTGCAAATAATCGACAAGAGGTAGTTTGCCAATGAGGAAATGACCAACTTGTGGTTTGATCCTTGGCTCAACGGAAAGAGATTAATTCAGAAACTTGGATGGGGACACCTTCTCAGCTTCTAGTGAAAAAGATGCTCCACTTAGCCACATTATGGAAAACAGACAATGGATTTCCATAAGTTTTAGATGATCATACAATTCGATGACCATATAGAGTATGTACATATTTTAGTGGCTTCCATGATCATAATTGGTTCGAAACTTACATAGAAGGACTTTACTTATAAGATTGTTTGGGAGCAGTCCAAATTGCAAAATCCTATTCTTGAATGGGTGAATTTGTTGGCAAGAAATCGCAAAATGCCATAACTTCTACATTTAAACTCGTTTCTCGCAAACCAAATACGTTAATTGACCAAAAAATTGCAAGTGACCCAATGGTGCAAGCCCCGTTCCCAAATTCTGAAAATTTTACAACTTATTATTTGTTAATTGATTTTCGTATCTTATAAACTCAAGTTGTTACATTCTCCCCTACTTAAAGGATTTCGTCTCCTAAATGTCCAAGGACATAACAATAAAATTAGTATTTTCATACAAATATCTATAACCACCTACTCTAACATTATCTATTAGAATCCATTATCCTTAAGTTTCCTATTGTTATTTATGTAGTCATGCAACAGTGTAGTATATATGTCGCTAACTAATGCAAAATATTAGGCGGACTATGCATTAAGTTGACCTACTTTTTATACAATTATGCTTGTGCAGTAGATCCAAATGTATGAAAAATCCTAATAAACACAAATAATTTTACATGCGTGCTTCAAACATCGTTCATATGAAACAATCATTTGAAAAATATCCATTATACCAACCATGAAAATAACATAAATGCACATGCATCCATATGCATATGTTTAGTGTCCTATTTGCCAATCACTAACAGTGCCTAGAATGTGTATATACATTTTTGCATCCACCTGCGACCACTTGCATACATCAAACATAACATGTTATAACATAATGTTGCAACTAAGTCCTATCATCCATAGGTTATACTTTAAGAATTGTTGATTCAAAGGGTAGGAAAGATAGAACATATCCAAAGATAATGGTGGAAAAGCTCAAAGCAAACCATCAAAGAGAAATAGATAAGAAATGTGTCTCTTCTCCCTAGGTTCCCGAGTAGCCTCATTCACATCATCTCCCCACTGAACTTTTACTAATCTCACTTTCTTGTTTATGAACATTTTGATCTCGTAGTCTAGGATCCATTGTGGCACGTAGTGGTAGATGCCTCTCTCTCGGTCTTCTCATCCTTTAGTATACTGGACTCAACCACTAACTTAGTATCCACAATAGATGAATCTTGTAAGCATTGTCGCAAGTGTGAAACATGAAAAGCGTTGTATACTACGGAAAGTCTCCAGGGTAGTCGAACTTTATATGCCATCCGCCTTACTCTATCCAAAATAGGGAATGGTCCAACAAATCTGGATGTCAACTTGCCTACATAATTAAATATCACCACATTCTTAAGTGGTGATAAGTTCATGAAAACTAGATCTCCAACCTCAAAATTCAAATCAGTCCTCCTCGTATCGGCCTAGAATTTCTATTGATCTTGAGCCACCTTCATTCTTTTCCTTATCAGGTCAATCTTCTCATAAGCTTCTCTCATCATGTCTAGACTAAGTTCAAATTTATCTGTCGTCTCCCACCAATACCAGGGAGATATGTAAAGTCGTCCATACAATGCATTGAAGGAAAACATACTAATGCTCATTTTGAAACTATTATAATACGTGAATTTTACCAAAGGTAGATGCTCTTCCCATGTCCCTTCGAAGTCTATGATATACAGTCTCAATAAACTTCTAAAATCATGTTCTCCCTTTCAGTTTATGCATCATTCTAAGGGTGATAATATATACTCAATCTGAGTTATGTATATAATGTCTAATGTAGACTCCTCTAAAACTCATTATTAATAATAGGATCCTTATTGCTCACTATCCTTGTAGGAACACCACAAAGTCGAACTATCTCTCAAATATACACAGAAGTTAACTAAGGTGTTGATCGATTGCTCTAAACTAGAATGAAGTGGGAGCTCTTCGTCAATCGTTTTATTATAACCCATACACTAGTGTTGCATTTCCTCGATCTTGGCAACACATCGATGAAGTTCATGGATACGCTCTCCCACTTCCATAGTGGTATGTCAAACGGTTAGAGCAATCCACGAGGCTTCCGTTGCTCCGCCTTCACTCCCTAATAGACCATACACTTAGCCACAAACTCGACAACATCTTTCTTCCTGCCAATCCAGTAGAAAACTCTCTTCATGTCGTGATACATCTTTTCATCATCCAGATGAATTGTCATCAGAGAATGATCATCCTCAGCTAAAATTGCACATCAGATGGATTTTCATATACTCTTGGTAAGAGTAAGAATGTAGTTGATGGTAAGATTTTTTGGAATGAAAGGACTTGGAATATATGTAGCATCTTTTTGAATACTCCAAAGTAGGATAAAGGGAGCATTTCTAGGGATCTTTAGCACACCACGATTCTGAAAAGGAAAAAA
Organism: Allium sativum; assembly: GCA_030737875.1. Lineage (NCBI taxonomy): Eukaryota > Viridiplantae > Streptophyta > Magnoliopsida > Asparagales > Amaryllidaceae > Allium > Allium sativum. Next base: position 887,412,611 of record CM060916.1, on the reverse strand, counting down.
GAGTAATTGAGCTTTGGGCTAACCCAACAACATTAATAGCAACCACCTATGTGAAGAGAAGTGTTTGAATAGTATGTTTTGGAAGAACCTTCAAGAACTTATAGGAACCAATGCTGAATCTAAGTATAGTTTATCACCCATAAACAAATAATCAGACAAAGAGAAGCAACTAGGTCCTTGAAGGATTTAACTTAGAAGTGCATCTTGGTTATGATTGTACATAGGGATGAATCTTACCACTATTAAAGTTTAATGTTGAGAGTTAGTTTTGCATCAAGGTTTCACCATTTGAGAATGAGATGATAACCTTGGAAAACTCGTTTATAAAGTAATAACTTATGGAGATAACTTTGTAATCATTGGAAGATAAGACTAATAAACCTAAGTGTATTAGATCCTTAAACCACCACCATTTTGAAAGGATTAGATAACCTCATTCATCTTTCCTTGGCTTTTAACTAAACGGTCGATATGTGTTCCGCCAGATGTCACTGATTTCAACAGAATCAGCGAGCTTCCTTCTAGTTTAGGATTTACTGGTACAGGTATGGTGAGTACCTTGTGTCTAAATCTCTGTGGTCTCCTAGTTTCTAGGTGTTAGTGGTATATCATGGATTGTATCAGTTTTTGTGACTATGTAGTTCTTTTTGAGGGTTTTGTGTGGTTTTGTGTCTCCTTCTTGGTAGTGTTTCCCTACCTCTAACCATAGTGATAACCTAGCAACAATGGTTAGAGGCTATTTTTTGGATGCTACAATTTTTTTAACCTTATTACCCCGAGGTCCGGGCTTTTGAAATGGTTTTGTTAGTCGACAACAAGTTATCTTCCCTTTAAGGAACATGGATTGATTGTGTTTTGGTAATTTACTGCTATGATATTATTCCGGATTCTAGAATGTTTAGAGTGGTTTCACTCATGTTAATGTCTGTGTTGTGTCTCTAGTCTTGCACTGTGGTCATGTCAAGTCATTTACAATTTGGTTTTTAACTATAATATATGTTAGTTTGTTGTAGAGCTTTTCTATCAGTAACTGGATGGTTTTTTCATGCAATTTAGTTAATGTAATGTCCCTCCCTATGTAGAGAATTTATTTTCATTTGTGATTGCCAGACAACTAGCTATGTCTTGCTTTTGGTTTATTTCCATGCTAAGTTGTTCCACCTGTGTGGTGTTACGCAGTGGATGACCCACTCTAAAAATTTATAAAGTGGACGGTCCACTTTATAAATTATATGTAGTAGAAACTTGAACATTCTAACTCCTTTAGTTATCTGTAACTATTATTTTTTATAATAAAAAGTGTTACATATCACTATAAAAACTGGTTTACTTTGCCAAAAAAAGACTAATAAGTTTAGTTTTTGAGAAAATGGTCGAATACTTATATGATGTAGGGAAATAGAGGTTCCATACGGATAATGAGATAAATGCTGGTGTTCCTAGGAAAGAAATTAAAAGAAAAGGATTTAGTAAGATAAAGGAAATTAAATGTTCACCTTGAGTCTAATCTTATATTATCTTTTTTCAAAATCAGTATGCTTTTGTTAACTTACGAAATATCAGTACAATGCAAATTAATACATGCAAAAATTAAATACTAGCTGCTTAAGCAAAATACAAGCATAACATAAGAATTGTTTTAAATAGGACCCATGATGAGGTCATCTCCTGAAGTCTGGAGATCATCCCGCTAGCTGCATGTTTTTTGCATGTCACTCCCAAGGTATATGAAATAGTTGTTGAAAACTATCGCCCCCAAATATAAACTCCAATATTTTTGCATGATCCATGAAGCAGCAACCACAATGTAATCAGTTGTAGCCAATCTGCCCCCACTTGTTCAACTTAAACGAAATCAGTTCCAGATGATAAACAGTTACCCTAGGTCTTCCACGTTGGTGTACCTCCATCATATTCTTGAATTCATATCATTTGCTAATAAAAACTCATGAAAATAACGAACTAAAACCCTATCGCATAACTGAGAGGACCTTCCAAATAAAACTTATGGAATGGGACAAGGTGGTGAATACTTAACCAAAGAAACTTCCAATCTTTCTGCATAACTCTTTGATTTCCAGTGGTTCATAGACTCAGCATCATTATAAATCTACTTACTAATTTCCAAATTCAGTAAACCTAAACTAGCAAACTATAGTAGACTACACAAAGTTAACTGAATCTATACTTCATCAGGTAGCACAAAATTGAGTAACCCCAAAGAACTACATCATCTAACCTTATCCATGAATTGCCATTTAAACATTCACTAGTGACAATAGGAAAGCCCAATCTTTGAGTAAATCGATATGAGAACTAACAGATCCAAAATGCAATACAGTTTGGCCATTACCCAATAACATCCCAATAAAAATCTTAAGATTCTTACCTCGCCTAATCCTACACATATATATATATATATATATATATATATATGGTTTTAGAAATGGATTTTTTAAAAAAAATAGTATGCTCTGATATGAAATTCATATTTTTGGAAGCTCTATTAAATAATAATTCCTTTCAAAAATAAATTCTTGCAACTCTATAAATATTTATTCTTCCCCACAAAAATTTTAATATAAAATTATAAAGGATAAATTGAGTTTTGAAATTTTTAGAAGAAATGTAATCTTATATGCTTGGGCGATATAAGTGGAATGAATAGAGGACTTATAGGTAAAGATTACAGACGTGGATTTGAAAAGTGAACACAGTAAAACCATTGAGGTCATGAAGACTCTACTTGGATAATAGATTAGATTTTGGAATTTTAAGCCATGTTGTAACTACAATTAGGTCATACCAGACTGGTTAGAATGTGTTCAATGCTGAAAAGAGATGAATGGATAGATGAGTCAGAAGTAAATAGAAATTTTTTGGAGGTAAATTAGTGAATATGCTCCAAGATTTGTAAGAGTTTTTCGTATAGTAACTGTCTTGGGTGAGATAATAAAGCTTTTCAGTGAATTTGTATAAAGTTTCACAACAACTAAAATAGAAACAATTCAGTAGAAGAGACAGATAAGAAGCAGGAGTCGTTGGTTTATCATTATAGGACATAGCTTTAACAAATTCCGGATTAAGATTATTTGTCTCAAAAGATGGAACTTTTAGATGTAGCAGATTGGTAAAGAATCGAAGTTTATTAGGATTTTTATTCTAGTATCCCTTTTGGAGGGTAGATTCTAGGATTAATCCTATGAATGGTAGAAATGGATGTAGACATATTATTATAACATGCAGTGTATGATGGACGCAAGTGGTTGTAAGTATTTGCTAGTGGATGCCGATAGATGCATATATATACACTTGGCACGATTATCTTTTAGGGATCAGCAAAATAGGTCACATAAGTATGTGCAAATGGATGTACGATGCATTTTATTCGTTACACGATTTCTGTAAATGGCTGAGTAACATATGGATGTTGCTTATGAATGATGGTTGTAGCATACATATAGAAATATTGGTCATTATTAGGATCTTTGCAAATATTTGGATGCATAGCACGAGCATATTTGCATTGACACAAGGTCAATGAATCAATAGGTTGCCTAATCTTTGGCATTAGTTAGAGACCTTTGCACTATAGAATTGTTTACAACATAATTTTCCTTAGAAATCTTAAGTACAATGGGTAATGGATGATGTTTGAGTATATGGATGTAGATTTTGATTGTGGTTGTTTATTACAATTTCTGTCCTTAGGGATTCCGGGGACGGAATCCTTTAAGGAGCAGAGAACGTAACACCCAGATATTTTAATAATAAGATTAACAATAAAGATGAATTAAATATAAATTAAAAATACTTAAAAAGAAAGTTTTATAGATGTTTGAATTTGGCTATGAAAACTAATATGTTACGTCCATGGCGATTTTCTAGAAAATTTTCATATATAACTTGTCTAAATCTGAGTCAAAATGAAGAAGTTATAAAGAAAAGAATGAACGAAAAATAGATAGGCTTAAAAAGAATATATATAAATGTGTGTATGTATGTATGTATGTATGTATGTATGTATACATACATACTTACTTACTTATATATGTGTGTCGGGCCAACCGCCCATCTGATCAGGTTGCCCCGCTTATGGAAAAAATGCCCAGTAAACCTTATATCTTGCCAGTTTTCTTACCAAGTACTTGATAAGAAAGAGAATTCTGATAGTGGTATAAACCTGAACCATTCAGATTTGAGATTAGCGGTTGGATGTTTACCTATAACATGTCAACTCCAAATTTAATCAAGTTGATCCTATGGCCCGAGATACCTTAGCACACCTATAAATACAACCGGGTCTTGTCGTTTCAGTCACTAATTTCTTCTTCCTTTGAGTTCCCTTTTAAATTTTAGCAATGGGACATAAAGCTAAATATTTTCTTTGAGGAAGAAGAACATAAATAATTTAAAAAAAAAAAAAGAATTATATAAAAGGGATCAAGGAAGGCCACCAAACATCAGCCTAGGATTACAGTGAAAGTAACTATTGTAGAAATAAAAACGAAAGAAATAGGGTTAAAAATAGTTTTAGTTTACAGTTTACTTCTAGTTTAGTACAATTTATTTTTAGTAATTTTACATTTCTTTAACATGTGTTAAGTAACTTACGTTTATGTAATTTTTATATAAGAAAATATTCGAATCCTTTTGCATTTATGTGAAAAACAGTAGAAAGGATAGAAATTCCATGTAACATGGGTTTAAAAAGAAAATGCAGAATTTATAGAAAAGATCGAATGCATATGTAGTTCATGTAAATTTTTCGTAGAAGAAATGAACTATTATGAAAAGATAAAAACTAGAAAAGGAATAAAATTTAAAAACTTTTAGAAAAACAAGTTTAAAGTTTTTCAGTTGAAAACAAGTAATTGACGATTTTTCGATTAAGCATTTTTGTAACTGATTCACATTTTTTATTGCATATCTTTTGCATGTATTAAAGGATTATAATTCTGTGAGTTTAGATTTAAAAGAAGTTGTTAATCCATTTAGATTATGTGAAATTATAGGAAAAAAAGATATTTTAGGTAAAGCAAAAAAATACATAATTATTAGAAAAGATTAAAAATACATGTAAATTTGCAATTAAAAGAAAATGGATTGAAAAGACTAAGCCTTTGAGACTTATAGGTAAATTATAACATATGTTATAATTAAAAAAAGCAATTTAATATGATATTGGTTCATGGTACAAATATATGGCCTTAAAAGTAGAGGCTGTCATGAAGTAGAAAAGACATAAAAAGAATGGAATATCATAATAATAAGCATACTGAGGGCCCGTATCGGTGCCATTCAAATATGCATGCCGATTAGGGTAAATAAATGGTCAATAGGTAAGACTTAGTTAAGGGGACAGAGGTTGGTGCGCAATTAGACTATTGATTGTAAGGCATGTACCATCGATGACTAAGCGTGTAACATCAATTAGAATAAATAAGTTACTAATGGCTTGTACCGACAGTAGATCAGACAGGCATGTCGAATTAATGTAAATAAGTGGTCGATAGAGAGTGGATGATAGTTAGTGCAATCGGCGATGATCGATCATACCACATTGATTAGGGTTAATAAGTCACTATTGTGTCCTACGCTAGATAGATGTCCATCTGAAAGGTAAATCTGTGGACGGTGATTAAAAGGGATGTTTAATATATGTGAACCGATTCACATCTGAGCGGGTTTTTATTCGATGTCAGGGGTGACGACTACCTTGCTAGCTTAATGGTAGAGAGTTAGAGGGCAATATGGGTACAAATATGAATCATTCCAAGTAGCACTTCTATAGTAAGACTTAAGTGCAAATAACTGACTTGAACAATCAACTAACCTAAGAAATCAACCTAGTTAATTGTCCTAAGTAAAGCATGAAGACTAAATCTTATCATTTGGAACTGTTCTTAAGTTTACCATCACTAAATTATTCTCTACCTAGTAGTCATTATCTATTCAATAAGCTTTTATGTCTAATCCATTCACTTTTCCCCTCTTCCCGCATAAAGATACGTGAAATTAGAAAATTTCATGATAGACTCGGAGCATGGCTTAGACGCTCCACTCTTATGTTTTATCAAATTGTTTTCACTCCTTTTTATTTAGATTTGAGAGAGAGAGAGAGATGTTTTGATGTAAAATTATGTACTTTGATATTACAAGTGATTTTGAGACTTTGATCTAATGAAGTTTTATTTAGTTATGACCAAAGGAATAATACTTTTCAAAAATTTCAATTATTTCATTTTTGTTGTAAAAATATGTTATATTATGTCTTGTAAATCTTAGTCTTTGTAAACTTTTTAGTTATACCTAGACACTCCACATTCCTTGGTATGACTCGTTATGGGTGTGCTAAGTGGTATGGCGTGTTACGTTTACTCTCTTTATAATGCTTTTCAATGCCGATTAGCCTTTACTGATTTAGGGCATGCATCGTCGCATGGTGTTTGTCGTAAAAATTCCCAACTTGTGGTGGAGTCAGGACAGTAAGAGATGATTAATGTGACAAACAGGAATTTTGGCAATAAAAAAATTAGTTATTTAATTAGATTCTAAAATTGGAGTTTTCGCATATGATGGAATTTGACCATGAAACTTGTGCCGTTGCGTTTTTGATGGAATTTTGGTCAACTTTCGTGTTCAGAACTTTGCTTACGGAGTCCATATCAAAAAGTTACGGATGAAATATGAAAATGGACAAAAATTAAGTAAAACAGAATATATATATAAAGGGTAGTAAACACCCTTTCCCAAACACTACCAGGTCAACCCAAGCGGTCAACCACTGAATCGACCCCTGGTCAATTTTGATGGTGGCGGCTAGGGTTTTATGTTTTATAAATTATATATCGGATTTTTTTGAAATTTGATCTAGCGGTTCAGGGTCATTTATATGTCTATAAATAAAGGACTAGACCCCTACTATTTTCTCATATTTTCTAGAGGCAACAACGAAACTCTGCCTTTCCCAATCCTCTAACCTCTTCTAAAATTCAAAATATAAACCTATATAAATCTATGGAGAGATTGGATTCAAATTTATGAAAAAGGGTTGGTTCTTCGAGTATGTAATTCTTTTCATTTTAAATTTCCTTCTTCTTTCCCAATTTCTCTTTCAGATCTATAAATCTAAATAGTTATATGTATATCCCCTTTGTATACAAATTATAGACCTGTGAGATTTGGGAATCATAAGCCTAAAGTTGTGTTCATATTCTGATTTGGATAGCTTTCTGGTGAGTGGGAAATATATTCATTGTTTATACTATCTTATATATTTCGTTTGTGTTAAATCTTAATTGTATGCCTAGAATTTATCAGATTTGTTTTGTTATTTTCAAATCTGAAATAATATATATAAAGTTTAAATATGGATCTATAGGCTTTTTAGTATAATACCCTTATATTGCCTGCAATTTATCTTGGATTTTTTGTGGCTATTGTAAACACCATGATTCTGGAAATCAATCCCAAAATATTGTCAGTTATGTAGTGAATTATTATTCCAAATTCATAGGATTTGGATTTAAATATAGGATTTGTGCAGTTATGATTTAGAATTATGAACCTGCTTGTGTTTATTATTGTTAGCGGTTTTTCTTAATTGTTGTAGATTTTGCCTTTTTCTCTTTCCATATAAAAAGGCATTATTTGAAATCTATAAGGAACGTAAACAAACCAAATAAGAAGAGATGTGCAAATTCACATATTTATGCACGTAATTTTCAATATCTATTTTAAATAAAATATTAACCTATTTCCTTGTAATTTTAAATATTCTAATTTTCCTCTTTCAAATAGTTTGGAAAAAATTTACAACGATTACAATAAATAACATTTTTATGAGATTTTTAGTCTGAAACAAGACTAAATATAAAAAGGATTATTCTAGTCGTTAGGTTGGAATGGAATATAAAAGGATAATAATGATAATAAAATATAATGAGTAATTGTGTTAACACCACGTTTAAAATATAAGTATATAATTATTATAATATTATCGATCCAAATCTATGCAAATAACGCTATTATATTAAATAAATGTCTATTGTTGTGTATTTGAATTTGAAATGTTTCACTTCATGGGAATAAAATTATGGTAATAATTCCCATAATAAATGAAAATAAATATTTATGACCGCTATAGCAATAAACGTGAAATTTGTTGTTATAATAAAATGGGTTGTGAATGTAATAATGAATAATTGTAATAAATTTGGGGTATGAATTAAACAAGGAATAAAGGCCAAATTTGGTTACAATTTAAATTATGACTAGGAATAGTAATTGTGACTCCAACTAGAGAAATAAATAAAAATCTTATATATATATACACTCAAATAAGAATTCGATGAAATTAAATTAGGAGTTCAAACGATTAGATTAGAATTCTAATGGGACTGATACAAATCGCATCTAAAAAGATTGTCTATTTCATTACGAAACATGACTATTAGGGTTATTAATGGCACGAGACAAATATGGAATAAAATTAATTTAATGTCCATTTCATTAGGAAATATGACCATTAGGGATGTTAATGGCATGCGATCGTTATAATAATAAATGGAATTAAAGGGGATTTAATGAATTAATTGCCGCAATAAATACTTAGTTGAATAGGAAGTAAATAATTAAATGTCCTAGGAAATGAAGTTATAGAGAATTATCCCTAGCTTATTCTTGTTAAATCTAGAGTTAATATTTTAATTAGAATAAGGATTAGACTTAATAGGTTAATGATGAGAGGTCAGTTGCCTTATTCGATAGAAATTTGCAATTTCCAACAGTTGAATATATCTACAACTGATGTGAGACATCATTAACCATAGGAACCCGTGACGATAGTAATTGCATAACAAGAATTATTTCTAAAAGTATTTACTTTAAGTGCGAGGTATTAAGTGGTTGTTGTGCCCGTTTCCCTTCCAAAAGATGAAACCAAAAAGAAAATAATTCATAGCATAGCCCACTTAGAGAATTATAAGAAAGGCTAATTAGATATGAAATTGGTAATCCCTGCGATGGTTCGCTTCCTCAAGGTATTAAGTGACTGGGGTTGGATTCCGCTTTAGGATAAGGTATTAAATGACTGCTACATAGGTACCATAGGTCAGCCTATCTACGTGAAGTATTAAGTGACTAGGGGATTTTCTAATAAGACCAACTAGATAGTAACACAGGGTCCATAGAGGGAAGGTCATAAATTATGTTAGTCTTCTACCTATCCTGTAGGTCATAAATGATTGCTTACTCTCTCATCTTATGCGGGGTTTGGGTATATGCGTGAATGACAAAAGCCTTAAATTAGTAAAACTTAGTAGCTAGTCCAATAATTCATATTAGGGTTTGGTAAACCACCTAGTAAGGTATTAAGTGATTAATGGATCCGCCTTGGGCCTTAAGTGATCATAGGGATCCTCCCTTTTATTATATTATATTATACTATGAGCGAGGCTATAAGTGGCTATATAGAATAACCCATCTCCTTTATAGGTTATTGATTATTTGGAAAGCATGCCTCTTAGTTTTAGTATTTGTTTGAGTGGTGGTTTAAATGCTTCAAACTTATGCGTACAGGTTCTATCTTAGTAAAACGATAACATTATCGTTGGGAAATGCTACCATGGGTATGGTAGTTAATCATTGTGCGTAAAACTTTACAAGGTTAGGTTATGATTACTATCTTTATTATTAGACATACGATTTTGGTTAAAACCAAATGGGATACATTTGTGTAATATGGATAGTGTTATACATTTTCGACTCAACATGACTTGTTGCTTTGAACCCCCTCCTTATAAGAACTCTCAGGTTCATCTTGAGGAAGATAAGTCTATCGAGTGTTCAAGTTTAGTTTTCTGTTCTTGTTCTCTCATACTCGGTGATGTGGATATTTGTTTTTAAGGTAGTTGTAACACCCCGTATGTTGAAATAACTTATTATAATATAAATCAGGGCAGAATTAAATTCTAAAATCTGAATCAGGGGAAACGGGCTGTGCCATTGCGTTCGTCTCGGAAAAATACGCAGAATAGAGTCCGAAATTTTGTAAATCGGAGTCCGTATGACCCAGTTAAGGCCCAAAGAAGTTTTCAGAAAATTCAAAGTAAAAAAAAAACAGATTTAAAATTCAGTTCTAAAACAGGATTGGAGCCAAAAGCGGAGGTGGCGGGAAAGTCCCCGCCTAGCCCCGTGTCGACAGGCATGTCGACAGGGGTGTCGACAGTCATGTCGACAGGGGTGTCGACAGCCCTATCGACAGGGGTGTCGACACAGGGTGTCGGCCCTGTTGGTCTGGGTGCACCAGATCTGGTTTTTGGTTGAGTCTTGGGCTGTGTTCTAGAGATTTCCGAAATCTGATGGTCCTAATCTAATTTAGGGCTAATCCTATGGTCCTAAAACACCTAACTAATCTATATATACACCCTAATACCCCCCTAATCCTTACTAAAAATAGATCTAAGGCCATTATGCCACCACTTTGAAACTTGAAGGAGCCTCCATCAAAAATTAGAGAAGGGATAGCATTCCAAATCAACTTCTAGCCTCTTAATCTTCTTCATTAGTTTGCTAATCTTGTTTTGGTGAGCTTCTATCCCCTTAATAATCAATTGTTAAATTGATTAAGATAGGATATGATGATGTATGGTTATGTTTGTGGATCAATGTGTTTATGCAAGCTTAGTATAATGTATGTTATGTGTTTTGCAAGTTATAAGCTATATGTCATGTAAGTTTAGTGTATGTGTTCATGACATCTTTATGCAAGCTTAATGTTATGTAGTCATGACATCTTTATGCAAGTTTGGTGCTATGTTTCATGATGCTTATGATGCAAAACACTAAGTTGAACGTTGATCTATTATGCAACATGCTTATGCAAGTTATGGGTATGCTTATATGCAAGTTTAACATGTTATGGAAGTTATGTGAATGCTTATGCAAGTTATGTGTATGCTTATATGCAAGTTTAACATGTTATGCAAGTTATGCATGCTTATGCAAGTTATGTGAATGCTTATGCAAGTTATGTGTATGCTTATATGCAAATTTAACATGTTATGCAAGTTATGCATGCTTATGCAAGTTATGTGATTGCTTATATGCAAGTTTAACATGTTATGCAAGTTATGTGAATGCTTATATGCAAGTTCAACATGTTATGTAAGATATGTGTATGATAATATGCAAGTTCATATGCAACATGTTATGCAAGTCATGTGTATGATAATATGCAAGTTTGGGTTAAATGTAGTTGGGTTAATATATGCTCATATATGCAAGTTGACATCCTCTTAACCCATGACAAAGTTATATGCTAAGATGTGGTTACCCCCATGATATTTGTGATGAATCTTCCCTTTATTATGTCATGAAATGAGAACGATTTACGTGGGGAACGATGGGGTTAAAAATGCATATTAACAAAATAAAATGAATGAACATAAGTGGGAATTTACCTATTGAGTTAGGTCTACCCCATGGGAATTTACCTATTGAGTTAGGTCTACCCATGCTATGGAATTGGGAATTTACCTATTCGGTTAGGTCTACCCATATTCTTTAAATTTGATATTAATTAGGGATAATTAATATGGGGAGTGATTAATTAGGAGTAATTAATCGACTAAGACACGAGGTTGGACCCTTTTGTAGCATAAGACTGCCCGGAACCGACCGGCAAATCCAGCAGCTACAAATGATTGGCCCAATGTGGGAGGTCTTAGGCATAAACTAAATACGTGGCAAGTGTAAAGACACGAGGTTAGACCCTGTTATGGTGTAAGGCTGCCCGGAACCGACCGGCAAATCCAGCTGCCATAAAAGACGATCTAATGTGAGAGGTCTTTACAAGGGTTACGTTCTTAATCAATTAAGAAACACTTAACCAGATAAGCATGTAGTGGGGCATGAGGGGTTAAGTGGGTGCCTTGGGTGGCATGTGGAAATCTAGTGGGTTGCCTTGGGTGGCAATAGAAAATACGATTAGAATACTTAACCAAGTGGAAACATGTAATTAAACATGATAAAGGGTTAAGTGGGATGCACTAGAAAAGAGACAAGCTTAGGTGGGTAGCTTGTGGGGGCCCATTCAACCAATATCCCAAATGTATCTTAGTGGGCTCGACTCTAGTCGAGTGACGGGACACGCATATTGGGCTTGACTATAAGAGGCCAAAACGGGGTAGCGGTGGCAACGCGAGTCCAACGGGTTTCATATGCGTGTGTGGACCCGGGCTGGTAGATAAGCCGTTGTTGCATCGTGTAGGTATAAGCCGTGCACCGTTGATAGTATTGGGTTGCCACTTTAGGGGAGTGATACACCCCACTGTGGGACCAGCACGGGTATCTACGTTAGGGAGCCGATCGCTTGGGAGTAGTGGGGTACACCTAGTGGAGATAGGGGCAGACGGCACCTATGTGGTCAGCTAGGGGTACATGAAACTACTAGTTATATCTTTCTTTTAAGTCCTTGGGTGGGATCAATCTTTGAGTAGGAATGACTGGTGTGGTGCAGTTAGTAATTATCCTTGGGTGGGTAGATGCGTCTTTACGGTTATCTTAGTTCATCCTATGTTTGTTGGCTACTTAGTGTAGTCATTATCCCCAAAGGTACCGTACCGAGTTCATATCATACCCTAATTACTTTAATAATTGTATTGTTAAGGTTATAGGGCTCACTCAGGCTTATGTCTGACCCCGTTGTTTTTATCTTTTTCCCCTCAGGTCCTCAGGTTGGGCCTAGTGCTAGTGGGCCTTGATCAGTTTGCTTTATCTATCTCTTGGAGCTTGGACCCTAGATGTAGAGCTCAGCTTACCCTTTTCTTTTATGGCTATCAGTTCATGTATTGGGATTATGTATTTTTATTTAGCAAGAATGGATATTTGTACTTAACTCTTATTATGGTTTTGTGATGTAACCAGACATGTTTTATTTTCCGCTGCATTGAAATGTTGTTTTAAATTTTCAAGTATTACTTATATCTGTCTTGCTGTAATTTCTCTGTTCTATATTCACTAAAATACTCCGCCGATGTTATGGCATTCCCTTAGAGAGTGACCATAGCGGGTGTGGGGTGTTACACGTGGTATCAGAGCAAAGGTTACCGGAACAGATAATTTTTTTTTTAGAAAACTATTTTTCTAAAAAAAAAACATTTTTGGAAGAGATATTTTCAAAAACATGTCTTTAAAGAGAAAAGTTTTTGAAAGAAAAGCATAATCCCAATAGCCATATCTTTATCTTTCGAATTCCCCATTTTGAATCTTTCCTTTTTCGTTTCAGCATGGCTGAGGATCTTAACTTTCCGGAGGGTGTGACGGTACCAGTATGGTATAGGAGATTGATGGAGGCTAGGGCCACCACTGCGGGTCCAGCAAATGTTCCTCCACCAACCGTAGCACCCGATCTTCCTCCTCCCCCTCCTCGCACGGATACTTTTGCTAAGACTTGTAAGAAATTTAAAGCTATGGGAGGGAAACCTTTTCAAGGATCTGAAACTTTTGTGGAGGCTAGAGATTGGCTTAAGGAGGTGGAAGAGTTGATAGATATCTTCGAGATGGAAGAAGGAAAGAAAGTCAAGTTAGCTGCTTGGTTAATGAAGGGAGAGGCCTCATTCTGGTGGGAGGTCACTAATGGAGAACGCCCCGTTGACTCTTGGGCGGATTTTAGGCAAAGATTTGTGGCAAAGTTTCTCTCAAGGGCGGAGGAAAACTTGTATATGGAAAGATTCTTGACTCTAAAGCAAGGAAATCTCTCAGTGAAGGAATATGTCAACAAGTTTAATCAATTGGCAAGGTTTGGCCTAGACATGGTGAATACACCGGAGAAGAAGGCTTTGAGGTTCGTGAAAGGCTTGAATGAACCAATGCATAGGTTGGCTATGACTCATATCCCTATGGGGGCCACCTTTGAGAAGCTAGTTGACATGGCACTCATGCATGAAGAAGAGAAGGGTCCCAATGCTAATAAGGCACCCGAGAAGAAGGGAGATCAAAAGAGACCTCAGCAACAACAGCAAAACAAAGGTGGGAAAGGCAATGGTGGCAAGGGCAAAAAGAAGAAGTGTTTCAATTGTGGGACACCAGGCCACCTAAGCAAGGATTGTCGCAAGAAGAAGAAGACTGGCTGCTTCCACTGTGGCGAAGCAGGGCATCTAGTGAAAGACTGTCCTAAGAAGGGGCAAAGGACGGGGTCTACCTCAGGAGGACAGGTGCAAGCTCTTATGGCACCGGGTCAGGCTAGGGGGCAAGTACAGGCTCTCGCGGTTCCACCGATTCAGGAAAGAGGTAGAACTATTTCCGTTGAAAGTCTGGTTTTTCTATTTGATCATCCTGTCCGAACATTGTTTGATTCTGGCGCATCGCATTCGTTTATCTCATCATCATTAGTTGAGTCACTGCACTTAGACACCAGTCTGGTAGATGATCCCTTGGTTGTTTCAAACCCAATTGGGGGCTCCACTTATTTGTCCATGATATGTTTGGGTTTGAAGATTTCTATACTTAGCATTGAGTTTAGATGTGATGCTTTTGTTTTGGGCTTCACGGGCTATGGGTTGATTTTGGGCATGGACTGGTTATCCAGTAATGGTGCCGTTCTTGATTGCGAAAGGAGAGTTGTTAGGCTCATGACCCGCTTGGGTAACACTCTCGAGATCTCTTGTAATCCCATGGATTCTGTTATGCTAAGCTATCTTGAATCGCTTGACGCTTCGGTCGAAAGTTTGCAATCTGTTAGAGTGGTCCGGGAATACTCGGATGTGTTTGAGGAGGTGAAGGGCTTACCTCCGAAGCGGGAGATTGACTTCCGAATATATCTGGTGGATAATGCTAAACCCGTATCTTTACCAGTGCGCCACATGGCTCCTCGTGAGAGGAGGGAACTCCATAAGCAAGTAGGGGAGTTGCTTGAGAAGGGGTTCATAAGACGAAGTATATCGGAGTGGGGTGCTCCAGTAGTTTTTGCTACAAAGGCGGATGGGTCCCTCAGGCTTTGTGTAGACTATAGAGAACTCAACAAGCTCACAAAGAAGAATAGACACCCATTGCCGAGGATTGATGATCTTTTCGATCAATTGGTTGGCGCTTCAGCATTTTCTCAATTGGACTTAGCCACGGGATTTCATCAGTTGAGGGTGGCTGAGGATAGCATATACAAGACTGCCTTTAGAACTCCGGATGGTTTCTATGAGTGGCTGGTAATGCCATTTGGGTTGACGAACGCCCCTGCATACTTTGTTGATTTGATGAGTAGGGTGTTCAGGGAGTTCCTTAATAAGTTCGTGGTGGTCTTTGTGGATGATATCTTAGTATTTTCTAAGAGTGAAGAAGAGCATGCCCTACATCTTGGGGAGGTGTTGAAGACTCTTCGAGCACATAGCCTTAAGGCTAAATTCTCTAAATGTCACTTCTGGAGGAAGGAAGTGCGATTCTTGGGGCACGTGGTCTCCAAGGAAGGGATAGTTGTGGATCCCGCGAAGGTGGTATCAATTCAGGATTGGAAGGTTCCGAAGAATGCTACCGAAGTGAGAAGTTTCTTGGGTTTGGCGGGTTACTATAGGAAGTTTATCAAAGACTTCGCGAAGATATCAGCCCCATTAACCCGCTTAACGAAGAAGAATCTTGTTTTCTCATGGGACGTAGATTGTGATGATGCGTTCCGACGGTTAAAGAGAGCTTTAACCACTGCTCCAGTTTTAGTGTTGCCAGATGGGAGTAAGCCATTTGTTGTCTATACCGATGCTTGTGGGACAGGGCTAGGCGCAGTCTTAATGCAAGAGGGAAGGGTAATAGCCTATGGTGGAAGGCAGTTGAGGGCACATGAGAAAAATTACCCTACCCATGATCTAGAGTTGGCTGCTATTGTTTTTGCGCTTAAGATTTGGCGCCATTATCTTCTTGGTGATAGATTCGAATTGTTCACTGACCACAAATCATTGAAGTACT
Source organism: Allium sativum (assembly GCA_030737875.1). Classification (NCBI taxonomy): domain Eukaryota; kingdom Viridiplantae; phylum Streptophyta; class Magnoliopsida; order Asparagales; family Amaryllidaceae; genus Allium; species Allium sativum. The sequence goes on along the minus strand of CM060916.1, from coordinate 887,396,657 downwards.
TGTTTTCTCAGAAGGATTTGAATTTGAGACAGCAAAGGTGGATGGAGTTCTTGGCATCCTATGATTTCGAGATAGCGTATACCCCTGGCAAGGGTAACGTGGTGGCGGACGCCTTGAGCAGAAAAAGGTTGTCCTTGAGTCCATTGTTCGTGGAACAACGAAGCTTGGAATTTATCTCGATGTTTGATTTCAGACCTTCCATTGATTATGTACCCGGTTTGCTAGCATCCTTGGAAGTCAGACCTACTCTTTTGGGACGGATTGGAGAAGCGTAGAGGGACGACCCACAGTTGGTTGAGTTGGTAGAAAAGCTCATAAGGGGGGAGTCGTCCAGCCATTTGAGTAGGTACACCCTAGACGATAAGGGGTGCTTGCGTAGAGACGGTAGACTTTGTGTACCGCAAGATGAGGGTTTGAGGAAGGCTATTCTTGATGATGCACACCGTTCTAGGATGACCATTCATCCCGGTGGGGACAAGATGTACCGAGACATGAAGGGGGTTTTCTTCTGGGCCGGTATGAAGAAAGATGTGGCTGAGTATGTCGCTCGATGCTTGGTGTGCCAACAGGTGAAAGCGGAGCAAAAGAAACCAGGTGGGTTGCTTCACCCATTGGAAGTTCCACAATGGAAGTGGGATAGCGTCTCGGTGGATTTTATTGACGGGTTACCCAGATCAAGAAAGGGTAATACGGGAATTTGGGTTGTGGTAGACAGACTTACTAAAAGCGCCCATTTCATACCTGTGAAGAGCAAGAGGACTGCTCCATGGCTAGCTTCAGTATATCTTCGAGAGATAGTTCGATTGCATGGGGTACCCTCTAGCATAGTAAGTGACCGAGATCCTATCTTCACTAGCGAGTTTTGGAAGAGTTTGCAAGAGGCGGTAGGAACTCAGTTGTGTTTGAGTACCGCATATCACCCTCAGACGGACGGTCAGACCGAGAGGGTGAACCGTGTTTTGGAAGACCTTTTGAGGCTTTGTATCTTAGATTTTGGAGGTACATGGGAAGAGCATCTTCCATTGGTGGAGTTCGCTTATAATAACAGCTTTCAGTCCAGTATTGGTATGGCTCCTTTCGAAGCTCTTTATGGAAGGCCTTGTCGATCTCCTACATGTTGGTGGGAATCTACGGATAAGATCTTGCTTGGGCCTGATATGGTTAGGGAGACTTCTGAGAAGATTGACTTGATTCGAAGAAGGATGAAAGCAGCGCAGGATAGGCAAAAATCTTATGCGGACAAGAGAAGGACGGATCTTGAATTTGAAGTAGGGGACATGGTCTTTGTCAAAGTGTCTCCATTACGAAATGTGGTTCGCTTTGGATCCGTGGGGAAGTTAGCACCGAGGTTTGTAGGACCGTTTCCTGTTAAGGAAAGGATTGGACGGATGGCATATAGAGTGGAGTTGCCTGAGAGACTTAGTGGTGTACATGATGTATTCCATGTGTCACATTTAAGGAAGTGCCTACATGAGACCGCAGAAGTGGTAGAGCCGAGCTTGCTTAGAGAAGTGGAAGTAGAGCGTGATGCTACGATTCGACGAGCTCCTACTCGCATCCTTGGGTCAGAGATTAGGAAGTTGAGAAACAGAGAGGTTCAGCTAGTCAAAGTGAAATGGGGAGATGACGAGAGCAACGCAACTTGGGAGACAGAAGCGAAGATGCGTTCATTGTACCCGTTCCTTTTTGAGGGTATGTCTTTTAACTTCTCCTTTATCGTTTGTCTAGTACCTATCTTATCTTTAGTATGTCCTCTCATTTGTATCTTTGACCTTTAGATAGGGTAAACCTATGGTTGAAACATGTGTTTGAGACATGTTATGTTTGATGGATGCATGTGGATGCAAGTGGTTGCTAGTGGTTGCTCGTGGATGCATAGACACACACTCTAGGCACTAGATCGGCTCAGTCACTTCATATTGCATATTGCATATAATTGTGTGTAGATAGCTATATTTATGGATGTATAATGGTTGTGTTATCATATGGATGATGCATTTCGGTGAATGATTGTGCAAATGTAGAGATAGTATGTGTCGATAGGGTTCTTTCGCATACATATTGGATGCATGGCACTATCATGGTTTGCATTAAGGAGGTCAACTGAACCAGTAGACCGCCTGATTTTGCATTAGACAGGGAACATATACACACACTTTTTGCATATGTTCATACAGCATTAGAAACTTTAAGGACAATGGATGCCAGTGTTTGATGGTTTAGTAGATGGTTGTTTGGTTGGTAGGATACGTTCTTCTTGACTTAGAGATTTCGGGGACGAAATCCTTTAAGTAGGGGAGAATGTAACACCCCGTATGTTGAAATAACTTATTATAATATAAATCAGGGCAGAATTAAATTCTAAAATCTGAATCAGGGGAAACGGGCTGTGCCATTGCGTTCGTCTCGGAAAAATACGCAGAATAGAGTCCGAAATTTTGTAAATCGGAGTCCGTATGACCCAGTTAAGGCCCAAAGAAGTTTTCAGAAAATTCAAAGTTAAAAAAAACAGATTTAAAATTCAGTTCTAAAACAGGATTGGAGCCAAAAGCGGAGGTGGCGGGAAAGTCCCCGCCTAGCCCCGTGTCGACAGGCATGTCGACAGGGGTGTCGACAGGCATGTCGACAGGGGTGTCGACAGCCCTGTCGACAGGGGTGTCAACACAGGGTGTCGGCCCTGTTGGTCTGGGTGCACCAGATCTGGTTTTTGGTTGAGTCTTGGGCTGTGTTCTAGAGATTTCCGAAATCTGATGGTCCTAATCTAATTTAGGGCTAATCCTATGGTCCTAAAACACCTAACTAATCTATATATACACCCTAATACCCCCCTAATCCTTACTAAAAATAGATCTAAGGCCATTATGCCACCACTTTGAAACTTGAAGGAGCCTCCATCAAAAATTAGAGAAGGGATAGCATTCCAAATCAACTTCTAGCCTCTTAATCTTCTTCATTAGTTTGCTAATCTTGTTTTGGTGAGCTTCTATCCCCTTAATAATCAATTGTTAAATTGATTAAGATAGGATATGATGATGTATGGTTATGTTTGTGGATCAATGTGTTTATGCAAGCTTAGTATAATGTATGTTATGTGTTTTGCAAGTTATAAGCTATATGTCATGTAAGTTTAGTGTATGTGTTCATGACATCTTTATGCAAGCTTAATGTTATGTAGTCATGACATCTTTATGCAAGTTTGGTGCTATGTTTCATGATGCTTATGATGCAAAACACTAAGTTGAACGTTGATCTATTATGCAACATGCTTATGCAAGTTATGGGTATGCTTATATGCAAGTTTAACATGTTATGCAAGTTATGCATGCTTATGCAAGTTATGTGAATGCTTATGCAAGTTATGTGTATGCTTATATGCTAGTTTAACTAGTTATGCAAGTTATGCATGCTTATGCAAGTTATGTGAATGCTTATGCAAGTTATGTGTATGATTATATGCAAGTTTAACATGTTATGCAAGTTATGCATGCTTATGCAAGTTATGTGAATGCTTATATGCAAGTTTAACATGTTATGCAAGTTATGTGAATGCTTATATGCAAGTTCAACATGTTATGCAAGATATGTGTATGATAATATGCAAGTTCATATGCAACATGTTATGCAAGTCATGTGTATGATAATATGCAAGTTTGGGTTAAATGTAGTTGGGTTAATATATGCTCATATATGCAAGTTGACATCCTCTTAACCCATGACAAAGTTATATGCTAAGATGTGGTTACCCCCATGATATTTGTGATGAATCTTCCCTTTATTATGTCATGAAATGAGAACGATTTACGTGGGGAACGATGGGGTTAAAAATGCATATTAACAAAATAAAATGAATGAACATAAGTGGGAATTTACCTATTGAGTTAGGTCTACCCCATGGGAATTTACCTATTGAGTTAGGTCTACCCATGCTATGGAATTGGGAATTTACCTATTCGGTTAGGTCTACCCATATTCTTTAAATTTGATATTAATTAGGGATAATTAATATGGGGAGTGATTAATTAGGAGTAATTAATCGACTAAGACACGAGGTTGGACCCTTTTGTAGCATAAGACTGCCCGGAACCGACCGGCAAATCCAGCAGCTACAAATGATTGGCCCAATGTGAGAGGTCTTAGGCATAAACTAAATACGTGGCAAGTGTAAAGACACGAGGTTAGACCCTGTTATGGTGTAAGGCTGCCCGGAACCGACCGGCAAATCCAGCTGCCATAAAAGACGATCTAATGTGAGAGGTCTTTACAAGGGTTACGTTCTTAATCAATTACACTTAACCAGATAAGCATATAGTGGGGCATGAGGGGTTAAGTGGGTGCCTTGGGTGGCATGTGGAAATCTAGTGGGTTGCCTTGGGTGGCAATAGAAAATACGATTAGAATACTTAACCAAGTGGAAACATGTAATTAAACATGATAAAGGGTTAAGTGGGATGCACTAGAAAAGAGACAAGCTTAGGTGGGTAGCTTGTGGGGGCCCATTTCAACCAATATCCCAAACGTATCTTAGTGGGCTCGACTCTAGTCGAGTGACGGGACACGCATATTGGGCTTGACTATAAGAGGCCAAAACGGGGTAGCGGTGGCAACGCGAGTCCAACGGGTTTCATATGCGTGTGTGGACCCGGGCTGGTAGATAAGCCGTTGTTGCATCGTGTAGGTATAAGCCGTGCACCGTTGATAGTATTGGGTTGCCACTTTAGGGGAGTGATACACCCCACTGTGGGACCAGCACGGGTATCTACGTTAGGGAGCCGATCGCTTGGGAGTAGTGGGGTACACCTAGTGGAGATAGGGGCAGACGGCACCTATGTGGTCAGCTAGGGGTACATGAAACTACTAGTTATATCTTTCTTTTAAGTCCTTGGGTGGGATCAATCTTTGAGTAGGAATGACTGGTGTGGTGCAGTTAGTAATTATCCTTGGGTGGGTAGATGCGTCTTTACGGTTATCTTAGTTCATCCTATGTTTGTTGGCTACTTAGTGTAGTCATTATCCCCAAAGGTACCGTACCGAGTTCATATCATACCCTAATTACTTTAATAATTGTATTGTTAAGGTTATAGGGCTCACTCAGGCTTATGTCTGACCCCGTTGTTTTTATCTTTTTCCCCTCAGGTCCTCAGGTTGGGCCTAGTGCTAGTGGGCCTTGATCAGTTTGCTTTATCTATCTCTTGGAGCTTGGACCCTAGATGTAGAGCTCAGCTTACCCTTTTCTTTTATGGCTATCAGTTCATGTATTGGGATTATGTATTTTTATTTAGCAAGAATGGATATTTGTACTTAACTCTTATTATGGTTTTGTGATGTAACCAGACATGTTTTATTTTCCGCTGCATTGAAATGTTGTTTTAAATTTTCAAGTATTACTTATATTTGTCTTGCTGTAATTTCTCTGTTCTATATTCACTAAAATACTCCGCCGATGTTATGGCATTCCCTTAGAGAGTGACCATAGCGGGTGTGGGGTGTTACAGTAGTTGTCTAAGTCGATACTTGTTATCCTATCTTGTTTCCGTTGTGAGTTAGTTTTATTGTACTCTGATTATAACGATGCTCATTATCTGTAGGTACTAGATTTACACTGTAACGACCAGGATTTTGACCATTTAATTCTTAATATTTAAATTGGTTTTAAATATTTTATTTAAATTGTAAAACGGATTTTTATAAGGAAATTATTTATTAAAAAACAAAGCTTTAAGCGTATAATTTATATTAATAACATTTAGTAGTTAGCATCTTTAAGACTTAATATTCAGACATGACTTTGAATTCAAAACATGCAGCGTTTGGGTTGACATTTAAATCTAAACTCTAAATACTAGGTGCTAATGAAACGAAAGCAAATGGGGAAGAAAGCAAATGGGGAAGAAAGCAAATGGGGAAGAAACCAATGAAAACTCTCGACATTTTTGAATTGTCTAAAATGACTGCAAAGGAGTAGATGCCACGTGATTTGTTCCCTATTTGTTGGTGCGCATCAGTAAAATTCTGCCACCCCAAATGTAAGAACGTGCCGACCAAGGAATGCAGCCTACCCTATTATATTATACGAAATCACATGCAGTATCCATCAAAAAATTAAGGTAATTTTTATTCTAATCCACGGTTTTAATAAGTTAATCCACTATTTTACTTTAATAAATTAATCCATAACTATTTTGTAAGTTAATCCACGAGTGGATTAACTTAAAGATTTCACTCTATCATATAACTTACAATCGATTTTTGTGCTTCTTGTTTTACCATGACATTACAAAACGTCTCAGTCTACAGGAAAATCGAATGCAGCAAATATATATAAAAGAAAGAAACCAGAAATTGCAAATCAAGTAGAAGTCAATGAATGATCTAAAACAATTCACCATTAGTTTGGATATGTACACAAAGTTGCATTACCAAGCTCCGGGCCTTTCAGCAGACCAAAATGAGTAGCATTTTTGATGTTATGTTGCTTAATTAGATTTACCACAAGATAGTTTGACCAAACACAAGGAATACATCAGTCATTTTACACAGCCTTAAAGAATCAATACCTTCATTTTGAACTGAATCCAAATAATTTAGCGAAAATATTTTTGTTTTTTCCGTGAGTACTTTTTTCTGGCTTAACAAGAGCAGGTGTTATCTCCTTTTGTATTGAAATTGGTGATATAACCTCCTTGGGTTTAGCTGTTAGGACAAAAAATTGCATTCATCAAAAATTGTAATAGAAGGCAAAAAATTTAAAACTGAAGTACAGATCAAAGAATATTCGAGTTTAGTACATTCTAATCACTTTCCTTCATCATTGGCAATATCTATAGTACACTGAAAACTTAAATTTATTGAAATTTCATAAAACTCTAGTGAAAATTCAGATTTAGTGAAAACGAAGAGGAGAAGACTGAGAAGAAGAAATATACGTACGTATGTTTTTAGGTGGATACACTGATTAGAAATTAAATTTTAGTGAAAGACAATGATCCTATAAAATAGGGTGGATTAACTTACTAAAATTGTGGATTAGAATAAAAATTACCAAAAATTAATGAAACCCTGAAAGCGTGCCGACCACGTATAACTCGTTGAAAGCGACGTGGATATTTCCTTCAGCTTCTTCGTGTATATATAACCCCAAAAGCATTTGTCCATTCCAGGAAACAAAACCGTAACCCTTCCAGGATTTCTAAAACAATTCAGATGAAAACCGCAACTTTCAAAAATCAAAAGAAAATTCCACTTCAAAACTTGTTTAAAAAAGAAAGAAAGACCGAATCATCAGTGAAATATTGAGCTTTCAGTTCTATTGTATTTCTTTCAGATAGGCTTCCCTCTTACACCAGTTATATACAACACGAAATAATCCTCTGTGTCTTAAAAAGAAACCAGTGAGATGAACTGGATTTGCGCGGCAACAAGGAGCTGACCTGGAGGCAAATTGATCTCAACGCGGCGTTCAACAGGCCATAGCACATCTACGATGGAGTTTGGGTAGGATTCGAACATATACTGTTCGCGAGTTTCCTATAGCATAAAGTAAGGTCGAATATTTAGATCTGAGTAGAGTGGTTCGAGCTCGAACTCGCGATCGGTGAGGAGGAGAAGGCAAAGACAGTGGTGAGGGTCTAGTAGTGACCGATGACTTATAGCAGGAGGAATTTTGTGATGAAAAGTATTGCTTGTTACTGTAGTGGTGTGTGGACTGCCTTCGCGATGCAAACATTAGGGGGCTTCCGAGTTCAACAAGCGAGTTAAGGAGCAGGGAGGGGTTTCGAAAGTTTTCTGGGGAGTAAAATTATACAAGAGTTATTTTTGGACTGGGAAGAAGCACTGGAACGTTGGAATGGTGGCAGAGGCCTTCTCATGCAAAGGTGAAGTTCAGGGAGAGTTTCAGGTGGTATTTTTGTTCGATGGAGACATTTCTGCTGTGTGCGAGGAAGAAACTCGGACTCGAGTGGATGTGTGCGGCCTATTTTAGATGTATGAGGGAGGATGAAGCATGAGATGGGAAAGAGCATGGTGTTGGCGGGGCGATGAACAGTGGAGGAATGAAGCAGTAATGGACGAAACAAGGTGGCCAAAAGTTGAAGTTTTACTGGGTTCGTGCTTTGTTTATACTTTATACAGAAGCAGGGGAAGGATTAAATAACGTAAGTACTAAGTTAAGTAAAGGATTAAAATTTATTATAGTTAATTGATTTTAATTATATTGGTAAAATCGATATGAAGTTTTAGTTGGTTGACCTTGTTCATTAAATACTGGATCAAAGGGATGGGTGAGTTCACGATGTAAACAACGTGATTAACGGTTAAAAACGAGATTAGGTTAATAATTAAAATGTGTCAATTTAATTAAGGTTTAAATCACGTTAAACGAATTCAACTTATAACACATGAAATTGTTTCATTCGTGAATAGAATCTGATGCAAATGGCCGTGTTGAAATCGTATCGACGAGGCCTACGTTGTGGAGCTAATATCGCCGAGAAATGAACTGCTAGAATTTTGTGATGAAATCAAACGCCTGGTGATGTAAACAAAACTGATGCAGAACTGTCAACTGTAAAATAGGGTGAGTAAACTTACCAACTCTGACTCATTTATATTTTTATATAAACGAGTTTTTAAATTTATTTATAGTAATTTGATAATGTGTGATGGTCATTTGCATGAATGGTTGGTAAATTTGGTTGAAATGGTTGATATAGTTTTACCGTTAGTCGATTATTAATTAGTTCATATTGGGGTGAAATTTATATTATTGATGTTGATTAACATCTATGGATGTAGGGAAACAGGTTGGAGGAATCCAACTGGATTCCTCAACATTTATATTACTGTTTTTATTCGATTGTGATATATTATGTGTTATATAATCCATAATTGGATATGTTGTGTTTGATTTACCCTATCCCTAGGAACTTGGTATTTTAGATACCGTAAAATATTTTCAAATGTGGGAAAGGAAATTGGGATTTAAAAATGGAGTTTATTTCCAAAATAGAAATAGAATTTCGAATAGAGTTGAAAATAAAAATCTATTTAAGTGGATAAATCAAGACGTTGTTATAAATAAGAATATAAATTAAGTGGATTATAAATCATTGGATAAATTGAAATATAAGTTCAAATATGAATTTACATAGGAAAGTGAAATTGGTTTTGAAATCAATATTTGAAAATAGATTTGAACTTAGCAAATTTTAAAGGAAATGATAAAAGAGGTTTTAAATGATTGGAATAAAAATGAGATTTGTATGTAAAATTCAGAATAGAAGTTATGAATAGAATTTGGATTTAAGATATTATTTATAAGTACGAAATCAAACTGATTTGATTATATATAAAAGAAATATATTCACGATTAAAGTGAATAACGGTTTAAAGGGAATATTTTGCAAATGAACCATCTCTAAAGGAATTTAGTTTTGAAATATGAATCCATAACGGAAATTAAATGAAAAGGGAAATGGTTAATCGTTTTAGTTCAAAATTCAGAATATAAAATATAGTGTGATTACGTTGTGTAGATTAGAATGGTTAGAAAGGAAATTGGTAATGATTTGGAAAGGATAAATTTAAAAGTGAATTTGGAATTTGAATCAACCTGAAATGGTAGATAAATTCCGAAGTTCGGAAGATAATCGAATATGATTATTCGAAGAGAGTTATTTATTGGAATTCAATTATATAGAATTTAGGGAAGTCGTTATTTTTACTTTCTATTTTGAATCAAATATAATTAGTTATTTGTTTATTTATTAATTGAATTAATAAGTACAAATTATATTTTATATATCAATTATTTGGGAATAGCGATTTTAGCGCTGTCGTTATAATAAATGTTTTATAAATCTAAACAGCGATTTTAGCGTTGTCGTTATAATAAATGTTTTATAAATCTAAACAGCGATTTTAGCGCTGTCGTTATAATAAATGTTTTGTAAATCGATACAACGATTTTAACGCTGTCGTTATAATAAATGACTTATAAATCAAATATTTGGAAACAACGATTATAACGCTACCGTTATAATCAATGTTTTTCCGTAAAGAAAGTGGATTCTTAGATTGAATCTGAGAGTCGCGTAAGCGATATTCTATTTGAAGTTGTGAGCTTTGGATATTTCAAAGTTGAGAATGTTGTTCAATTAAGGTCTGAGAGGTAATTATACCCCAACTTGATTGACTTCATGATTGATGGAGGAATGGTTAAGGTTCGATAGTGAAGACTGGTTAGCAATATGGTTAGTTGATAAATGATTAATGGTTTAAGTTATAATAACGATGTTTTATAACATCGCGTTAATTTAAAGGATTTTGAAATGTTTCCCAAAATAAAATGAGAGATATTTTCTACGCATAGAAAAGAAAATGAATTGGTCAACAAGGAACTAATAAATGGATTATGGAAATATTTTGCGATATTAATAAGGGATATTTTCTGAATATAGAAAATAAGGATTCGTGAATATTAAGAAATGTTTTCTAACTGGAATAAGAGATATTTTCTCAAATAAAGAAACTAGGATATTGTAAATGTTTTCCAAGAATCGAGAGAGACAATTGAGCTTTGAAAAGACAGGAAAATGGGAATTTGGAATTGATAATAAAATAAGGAATTTATATAAAAAGGGGCCAGTATTGCTTGATGGTTGATCGGTAGAATTTCAATTTGGAAATAGGGTTGTTGGTTGAATGGATGTTCCTTTGATAGTTAAATCACCGACTGTCAAAGTTTTGATTTATTTTATACCTCCGTTGTCAATACGGAGAGACCGAGATCAGATTTAATATCTGAAAACCACTCTGTATTGGCATAAGCGTTACGAATCAACTTATGTTGAAGAGATTATGAAGACGGAGTAAAGTGCAAGGTCTATTCTATTAATTCTAGGTAGAAATTGCCTAAGATGGATTAATAGAATGGTGCCTTTAGTTTGTCCAGACCCAGGACAACTTGTATGGACGAGTGTCTGACAAAGTATTTCCAAAGGGATTACGTATGTTGATTCCTTCAAACATACGAAGTTGGTGGCAAAGAATGGAAACTTCTTTAGCCTAACAATTTGAGTATTTTTGTGGGAATCAATTAGTGATTTCCGATGGATCTGACGATATGACATTCAAAGTGAATGGTGGCCAGATGTTCTGGAAGATAATTCAAACCTCAAGCCTCACAACCGGGAATTGACAAAAATCGGGCAGACAACATGGCTATGCGGGTCGCTCCCATTAGGATGTATAATCACCTATCTAGAGAAATTCCAATTGCTTCTTTAATTTATCGATGTTGTCCCTTTCAGGAAACGATTGCTGATCCCAACTGTTGGTGATATACATTCGATACACTCAAGCGAAATGAGTGGTTGGTCATGTGTGGGCCAGGTTGCAAGACGTTCTTGTTGAACCCCAGTGTATTCCTCTAGAGTACACTGATAGGAAGGTGGTTCCATACCCTATCATGTTTGAAATCCATTCTCCAATAAGCGCCCTACAGCTTTTGATTTTATATTATATATGGAGCGTGAGATGCAAGCGTTCCGCTAGATTCTATTTATTTGTTGTAGACACTATTATAATATCACCGGATTTGATATCAAAATGTTTTGGGTTATTGTAAGGTAAAAACCATCCGTGTTTATGTGTGGATCGGTCTTACGATTATCTTTTCTTTCTAAAGGGTTTTTAAAAGTTAAACCAATGGTTGGAGTTTACTCACACCAGTCCCATGACTGACCCTGAGTTTATTTTGTTTGTTTTCCCTGAACTCTTGGGTGCCCAAATTTGTATGGGCAGTCAAGTAGTCGGGATTTTACAGATCCACTTGGAGGAGCTTGAAGTAGGAGGCTTCATCAGTATGTTATAGACTATCATATTTTCCGCTGTGTATTGTGTTGTCTTTGGAAACAGGTGTTTATAACTGTTCCAGAAATAGCTGTTGTGCTCTGATGATGGTATGTATATACACCCACTGATTTGTATTTCAAAAGTTATGTTATTTAATATATTTTATTTGTTCCGCTGTGAGTTTGTGATCTTCGTTTTTCTTCTATTCTAATATATCTTTCTTTCTATTTCTCATCCTTTATCTTCTTTCTAATAATGATTCGTATTTCTGTACAATTTGGGTTGGGCGTGTGGTGTTATTAGTCGACTCAAAGAGTACGAAAATTCGGGCCATTACAATTGGTATCAGAGCTGAAGGTTGAGTAGTAACCTTGGCTCTGTGGCGTGACTCATTTGAGATAGGGTTAGTAATACCCTAGATTGAGTTTGAGCATACATATATATGAGTGCGTATTTGTAGATTTGATATAAAATTTGTTTTATATTGTGTTGGCTGGTTTGTTGAGTGGTTTATGAATTTTGGTCGATACAGGATGTACAACTGTATCGATAGGTGTTTCTAAACTCTCGAACAAAGAAATTCGATATAGTATTATTTTAAAATGGGTAAATGAAATAATTTTGTCCAAAACTATTTCTGATAAAAGGAATACTTTTCTGAAATTATTGATTTGGTTGGTTGTCATTATAATCAAATGGGATTATAATATAGAAATGGTTATATAAAACCAAAGTGAATTTGTATAAGAATGGAATATACAAATAAGTTGAATTACAATTGGATTCAAACCAGAATTTGAGGATTTAAATACCGGTTATTTAGAAAATATTTTCTGAAATATTCTAAAGTAATATAACATTACTTTGAACGATTTTTGAATAAGAACGGTTTTAATGGGTTTTTAAAGTGATTAAGCACTAAATCACTTCAGTGGCGAGAAAATAATTTCGATGATGGGTCGCGACATCATCAGCATTCATTTTCAAGTTTTTGAGTGATGGATTGCTTCCGTAGTAATTTGGGAATGAAAAATTTGTTTGAAAAGGAAATGATGTTTTGTAAATTCAAATGTTTTGAGTTGAGTTGATTATATATATATATGATTTCAAACTAATTTGAAATAAAATTCGGGAATTTGAATTCTGAAATTAAAATTTAACTTGTATAAGTTGGATAAATTGAAATGGTGGAAGTAAATCAAATGGATTGAAATTTAATTTAAATGGAGATTGAATTAGAGATAATCCGAATGAAATTAAATAAAGAGAAATGTTGAGATTCGAATTATTAACATGAATTCGACTTATGAATAAGCAAGTTGAATATATTGGATGTTGTTAATTGAAATTTAATTGTGATAAATTTGGACTTATGTATAATAAGTGGATTGACTTAAATAGAAATCAGATTTAAATTGATATAATGAAGGTGAACTAATGAGAAGTTGATTAGAGTGTTAATAACGGGAAGTTGGATTGATTTGAAACCAAATGGAAGTGGATATATGTATGCTGAGCAGATACTGAATGGAAGCAATTGCAAGAGAGAATTATGCTCGACAAAAGGTACAAGTTTACAATATTACTTGGGTTTGATGGTTTTATGAGCCTATGGGGCAAGCCGCTTGGATTTTTGATTTTCTTTTGGATTGGAGAAGGCCTAGAAAGGTGAGTTGTGGTTGTACCGATTGAGCCGCGCAGGGGAGATGCTGGCGAAATTTTTTTGAAATTTTAAAGAGTTAGAAAATTTTCAAGATTTTTTTTGATAAATCAAAATGAAGTTGTTAATTTTAATTGAAATAAGAAAACCAGAATTGGTTAATAAAATTTCAAATGGAATAATGAAATTGATAAATGGATTTAAAATCAATTGGAATGGGCGTGAATATGCAGAAGAGCATATGGATTGAAGACAAGAAAGTGATGATGGATTGGTGGACAGATCATTTGGAAAGAATTATGAATGGCCGAGTATTGGTATGAGAATTCGAAGGTTGGGTAAAATCTGGGTTATGGAGATACGGAATATAACATTTCAACGAAGTAGGTTATGAGGAGTTAGAGTTATGGCATTTTTTTTCTTCTTAGCAATTTCGAGCGCGAAATTATTTTAAGGGGGAAGGAATGTAACGACCAGGATTTTGACCATTTAATTCTTAATATTTAAATTGGTTTTAAATATTTTATTTAAATTGTAAAATGGATTTTTATATGGAAATTATTTATTAAAAAACAAAGCTTTAAGCGTATAATTTATATTTATAACATTTAGTAGTTAGCATCTTTAAGACTTAATATTCAAACATGACTTTAAACTCAAAACATGCAGCGTTTGGGTTGACATTTAAATCTAAACTCTAAATATTAGGTGCTAATGAAACGAAAGCAAATGGGGAAGAAACCAATGAAAACTCTCGACATTTTTGAATTGTCTAAAATGAATGCAAAGGAGTAGATGCCACATGATTTGTTCCCCATCTGTAGGTGCACATCAGTAAAATTCTGCCACCCCAAATGTAAGAACGTGCCGACCAAGGAATGCAGCCTACCCTATTATATGTACGAAAGCACATGCAGTATCCATCAAAAAATTAATGAAACCCTGAAAGCGTACCGACCACGTATAACACATTGAAAGCGACGTGGATATTTCCTTCAGCTTCTTCGTGTATATATAACCCCAAAAGCATTTGTCCATTCCAGGAAACAAAACCACAACCCTTCCAGGATTTCTAAAATAATTCATATGAAAACCGCAACTTTCAAAAATCAAAAGAAAATTCCACTTCAAAACTTGTTTAAAAAAAAAAGACTGAATCATCAGTGAAATCTTAAGCTTTCGGTTCTATTGTATTTCTTTCAGATAGGCTTCCCTCTTACACCAGTTATATACAACATGAAATAATCCTCTGTGTCTTAAAAAGAAACCAGTGAGATGAACTAGATTTCCACGGCAACAAGGAGCTGACCTGGAAGCAAATTGATATCAGTGCGGCGTTCAATAGGCCATAGCGCATCTACGGATGGAGTTTGGGTAGGATTCGAACATATACTGTTCGCGAGTTTCCTGTAGCATAAAGTAAGGTCGAATATTTAGATCTGAGTAGAGTGGTGCGAGCTCGAACTCGCGATTGGTGAGGAGGAGAAGGCAAAGACAGTGGTGAGGGTCTGGTAGTGACTGATGACCTATAGCAGGAGGAATTTTGTGATGAAAAGTATTGCTTGTTACTGTAGAGGTGTGTGGACTGCCTTCGCGATGCAAACATTATGGGGCTTCCGAGTTCAACAAGCGAGTTAAGGAGCAGGGAGGGGTTTCGAAAGTTTTCGGGGGAGTAAAATTATACAAGAGTTATTTTTGGACTAGGAAGAAGCACTGGAACGTTGGAATGGTGGAAGAGGCCTTCTCATGCAAAGGTGAAGTTCAAGGGGAGTTTCAGGTGGTATTTTTGTTCGATGGAGACATTTCTGTTGTGCGTGAGGAAGAAACTCGGACTCGAGTGGATGTGTGCGGGCTGTTTTAGATGTATGAGGGAGGATGAAGCATGAGATGGGAAAGAGCATGGTGTTGGCGGGGAAATGAACAGTGGAGGAATGAAGCAGTAATGGACGAAACAAGGTGGCCAAAAGTTGGAGTTTTACTGAGATCATGCTTTGTTTATACTTTATACAGAAGTAGGGGAAGGATTAAATAACGTAAGTACTAAGTTAAGTAAAGTATTAAAATTTATTATAGTTAATTGATTTTAATTATATTGGTTAAATCGATATAAAGTTTTAGTTGGTTGACCTTGTTCGTTAAATACTGGATCAAAGGGATGGTGAGTTCACGATGTAAACAACGTGATTAGCAGTTAAAAACGAGATTTTGTTAATAATTAAAATGTATCAATTTAGTTAAGGTTTAAATCACGTTAAACGAATTCAACTTATAACACATGAAATTGTTTCATTCGTGAACAGAATCCAATGAAAATGGCCATGTTGAAATCGTATCGACGAGGCCTACGTTTTAGAGCTAATATCGCTGAGAAATGAACTGCTAGAATTTCGTCATGAAATCAAACGCCTGGTGATGTAAACGAAACCGATGCAGAACTGTCAACTGTAAAACAAGGTGAGTAAACTTACCAACTCTGACTCGTTTATATTTTTATATAAACGAGTTTTTAAATTTATTTATAGTAATTTGATAATGTGTGATGGTCGTTTGCATGAATGGTTGGTAAATTTGGTTGAAATGGTTGATATAGTTTTACCGTTGGTCGATTATTAATTCTGTTTAGTTCATATTGAGGTGAAATTTATATTATTGATGTTGATTAACATCTGTGGATGTAGGGAAACAGGTTGGAGGAATCCAACTGGATTCCTCAACATTTATATTACTGTTTTTATTTGATTGTGATATACGATGTGCTATATAATCCATAATTGGATATGTTGTGTTTGATTTACCCTAGCCCTAGGAACTTGGTATTTTAGATACCGTAAAATATTTTCAAATGTGGGAAAGGAAATTGTGATTTAAAAATGGAGTTTATTTCCAAAATAGAAATAGAATTTTGAATAGAGTTGAAAATAAAAATCTATTCAAGTGGATAAATCAAGAAGTTGATATAAATAAGAATATAAATTAAGTGGATTATAAATCATTGGATAAATTGAAATATAAGTTCAAATATGAATTTACATGGGAAAGTGAAATCGGTTTTGAAACCAATATTTGAAAATAAATTTGAACTTAGCAAACTTTAAAGAAAATGATAAAAGAGGTTTTAAATGATTGGAATAAAAATGAGATTTGTATGTAAAATTCTGAATAGAAGTTATGAATAGAGTTTGGATTTAAGATATTATTTATAAGTACGAAATCAAACTTATTTGATTATATATAAAAGAAATATATTCACGGTTAAAGTGAATAACGGTTTAAAGGGAATATTTTGCAAATGAACCATCTCTAAAGGAATTTAGTTTTGAAATATGAATCCATATTGGAAATTAAATGAAAAGGGAAATGGTTTATCGTTTTAGTTCAAAATTCAGAATATAAAATATAGTGTGATTACGTTTTGTAGATTGGAATGGTTAGAAAGGAATTTGGTAATGATTTGGAAAGGATAAATTCAAAAGTGAATTTGGAATTTGAATCAACCTGAAATGATAGATAAATTCCGAAGTTCGGAATATAATCGAATATGGATTATTCGAAGAGAGTTATTTATTGGAATTCAATTATATCGAATTTAGGGAAGTAGTTATTTTTACTTTCCGTTTTGAATCAAATCTAATTAGTTATTTATTTATTAATTAATTGAATTAGTAAGTACAAATTATATTTTTATATATCAATTATTTGGGAATAGCGATTTTAGCGCTGTAGTTATAATAAATGTTTTATAAATCTAAACAGCGATTTTAGCGTTGACGTTATAATACATGTTTTATAAATCTAAACAGCGATTTTAGCGCTGTCGTTATAATAAATGTTTTGTAAATCAATACAGTGATTTTAACGCTGTCGTTATAATAAATGACTTATAAATCAATGTTTTTCCGTAAAGAAAGTGGATTCTTAGATTGAATCTGAGAGTCGCGTAAGTGATATTCTATTTGAAGTTGTGATCTTTAGCTATTTCAAAGTTGAGAATGTTGTTCAATTAAGGTCTGAGAGGTAATTATACCCCAACTTGATTGACTTCATGATTGATGGAGGAATGGTTAAGGTTCGATAGTGAAGACGGGTTAGCAATATGGTTAGTTAATAAATGATTAATGGTTTAAGTTATAATAACGATGTTTTATAACATCCCGTTAATTTAAAGGATTTTGAAATGTTTCCCAAAATAAAATGAGAGATATTTTCTACGCATAGAAAAGGAAATGAATTGGTCAACGAGGAATTAAAAAATGGATTATGGAAATATTTTGCGATATTAATAAGGGATATTTTCTGAATATAGAAAATAAGGATTCGTGAATATTTAGAAAAGTTTTCTAACTGGAATAAGAGATATTTTCTCAAATAAAGAAACTAGGATATTGAAAATGGTTTCCAAGAATCGTGAGAGACAATTGAGCTTTGAAAAGATAGGAAAATGGGAATTTGGAATTTATAATAAAATAAGGAATTTATATAAAAAGGGGCCAGTATTGCTTGATGGTTCATCGGTAGAATTTCAATTTGGAAATAGGGTCGTTGGTTGAATGGATGTTCCTATGATAGTTAAATCACCGACTATCAAAGTTTTGATTTATTTTATACCTCCGTTGTCAATACGGAGAGACCGGGATCAGATTTAATATCTGAAAACCACTCCGTATTGGCATAAGCGTTACGAATCAACTTAATTTGATGAGATTATGAAGACGGAGTAAAGTGAAAGGGCTGTTCTATTAATCCTAGGTATAAATTGCCTAAGATGGATTAATAGAACGGTGCCTTTGGTTTGTCCATACCCAGGACAACTTGTATGGACGAGTGTCTGACAGAGTATTTCCAAAGGGATTACGTACGTTGATTCCTTCAAATGTACGAAGTTGGTGGCAAAGAAGGGAAACTTCTTTAGCCTAACAATCTGAGTATTTTTGTGGGAATCAATTAGAGATTTCCGATGGATCTGACGATGTGACATTCAAATTGAATGGTGTCCAGATGTTCTGGAAGATAATTCAAACCTCAATCCTCACAACCGGGAATTGACAAAAATCGGGCAGGTAGCATGGCTATGTGGGTCGCTCCTATTAGGATGTATAATCACCTATCTAGAGAAATTCCAATTACTTCTTTAATCTATCGATGTTGTCCCTTTCGGGAAACGGTTGTTGATCCCAACCGTTGGTGATATACATTCGATACACTCAAGCGAAATGAGTGGTCGGTCATGTGTAGGCCGGGTTACAAGACATTCTTATTGAACCCCAGTGTATCCCCTCTAGAGTACACTGATAAGAAGGTGGTTCCATACCTTGTCATGTTGGAAATCCAATCTCCAATAAGCGCCCTGCGGTTTTTGATTTTATATTATATATGGAGCGAGAGATGCAAGCGTTCCGCTAGATTCTATTTATTTGTTGTAGACACTATTATAATATCACCGGATTTGATATCAAAATGTTTTGGGTTATCGTAAGGTAAAAACCATCCGTGTTTATGTGTGGATTGGTCTAACGATTATCTTTTCTTTCTAAAGGGTTTTTTAAAGTTAAACCAATGGTTGGAGTTTACTCACACCAGTCCCATGACTGACCCATAGTTTATTTTGTTTGTTTTCCCTAAACTCTTGGGTGCCCAAATTTGTACGGGCAGTCAAGTAGTCGGGATTTTACAGATCCACTTGGAGGAGCTTGGAGCCGGAGGCTTCGTCATTATGCTATAGACTATCATATTTTCCGCTGTGTACTGTGTTGTATCTGGAAACAGGTGTTTATAACTATTCCAGAAATAGTTGTTGTGCTCTGATGATGGTATGTATATACACCCACTGATTTGTATTTCAAAGGTTATGTTATTTAATATATTTTATTCGTTCTGCTGTGAGTTTGTGATCTTTTTTTTTCTTCTATTCTAATATTTCTTTCTATTTCTCATCCTCTAACTTCTTTCTAATAATGATTCGTATTTCTGTACAATTTGGGTTGGGCGTGTGGTGTTATTAGTCGACTCAAAGAGTACGGAAATTCGGGCCATTACATATACTCTCCGTGCTTAAATGGGTTCGAGGTTTGATTTTTATCGAACTTCGGGCTCAAAAAAGTGTGGGGTGTTACAATTAATTTGTAAAAAAGGCATATTATATTGTCAAATGGAAAGTTGCTTACCACAATGACAAGGGCAATAGCGTAGAAACTTATTAGTGCACTAAGGAAACAACGATTTGTAGAGACTTCCTTAAGCACCAAGGAAATAACGATATGTAGCAACCATAGGGAAAGTCATGGTCTTGGCATCCAATCAAGAATTTTAAAGACCCCGACCCCAGGAAAGATAACGAACTAAAATATTATAGATCCACTGCATAAGAGATGACCATCAATATCTCAATTGATAACGATGACCTATCAAAGTTCTTGAAGATCATATTTCATCTCAATTCACGATGAATAAAGGATTTGGCTCACATTGATATTTGTGGTATCTCATCGAGTATTGCGAGTTATACATTAAATATTGACCTTAAGTTCGTTCTTGTTAAGCATAGGATATGCATGCCAGGCCTAGAGAGCTCAACCACACTCAAATAGAAAGTGGACAAGTTGAAGAGAAATGACTTTGTTCGCGACACCCTCTACCCAGACTAGTCTCTAGTCCGGTCCTTATAAAGAAAGCTAAGGGGAAATAGCATGCGTGCATTGACTACTCTGACTTGAATACGACATGCCGAGAAGATAACTTTCCATTAATAAGAATTGATAAACTTGTGGAGTCAATAGATGAGCACGAATTTCTTTCATTTGTGGATACATACTATGGTTATAATTAGATTCTGATGCATATTCCAAACTAGATACTTACCAGTTTCATCACTAATTTAAGGCTAAGTAATTATTTTATCATGCCTTTCAAATTGAAAAATGTTGGGTCCAAATATCAACCATTGTTAAATCAAATGTTCAAAGATAAGGTCAAAATATCACTGGAAGTATATGTGAATGATAAGCTTGTAAAGCTACAATTATCGGAGATGCTTAGAATTCACAACAAATGTGAAATGAAACTCAATCCCTTGTAATGCTCGGTTGACATTGCATCGAGAAAATTTCTAGGCTTAATTATCTATTCTCATAGAATTGAAGTCAGTCTAGAGAAAATTGTTATCATCCGGAACATCAAGGTTCCCATAAAAATCAAGTATGTACAGAACTTAAATGGGAAGGTTGATGTACTTAGCCGGCTCATCTCGAAGGCAGTTAACAAATGCATTCCTTTCTTTGTCCTAAAAAAAAGGGAAGCATAACTTTTCTTGGACATAGGATTATACTGAAGCATTCCAAAATCTTTCAAACCACGTGGATAGGCTTTAAATCTTGTCATAGCCAAAGGATCACGAGGACTTGTTCGTCTATCCAGCTGCGTCGTTATGCACTATTAGTTCTGCGCTCGGACATGTTGGCGACCAAATCTAAAGACCTATTTATTATGTTAATAAGATGTTAATGAGAGTAGAACACACTATCCAAAGCTCAAAAATCCATTATATTTCCCTTTGTTTACATGCAGAAAGCTTCATTATTATTTTTAGGCTCATCCAATTAAAGTCTACACCGTTAGCTGCTATGGTAGGTCCTATAGCAGCCTGAGGCATCTAGGAGGTTACTTGAGTGGAACATTAATCTGATCCAATTTAACTTCACTTATATCCTTCGACATCTGATCTAACGTAAAGCATTAGCAAACTTTGTAGCTGAATTCAACAAACTTGACGACTCTCTATGTAACACCCCATGATTTTAAATATTAAAATTAAAGAACACTTAATTTCAAATGTGAGAATTAAGGGAAATGGGTTGCGCCATTGCGTTCGTCCCGGAATTTTTCTTGAGATAGAGTCCGAGTTTGCATGAATCGGACTCCGTATGAAGAAGTTATGCCCTTCCGAATTTTCAGAATTTAAATAAATTAAAAACAGTTCAGGTTCAGAAAATTTGAAATTCAAAATTAAAACTGGGAAGTGGGCTGGGGGGAAAATTCACGCCCAAGGCCAGGTCGACCTCCCTATACAGGTCGACCAGGGGGTCGACCTACCCACCCCACCCCCACCCCTCCGGGAAGATCTGAAATATGACGATGTTTTGACTCACTACTGAGTCATTAGGGCTGAGGTGTTATTCTATCTTGTCTGTATGGTCTTGATTGCTTCTAGGTTAATCTGACGGCTCTTAACTACTTAAAATTCTATATAAGCAACCTAACCCTCAATCTAAAATCACTCTAATTCATACCAAGAGCCGCCATGCCGTTAATGGTGAACCTAGAGTAGCCGCCGTTCTTTTTTAACTCAAAAGCAAGATAGAAGTAAGAATCAAAATCAAATCTAATCTAAATTAGAATAACAAATTAGTCTACATCAAAGGCAAGCAATTCAGTTTCAGAATACAGATCCCAGAAAAACAAGACTGTTCTTTTGTTTGTGAGTATAATTTCTTTCACAAATTAATTAATTAATTTAATTGTGATAAGTTATAATTGGGATTATGAGAATATGACTATTGAATCATGTGATGTTATCCTTGACAGTTTTGTTATTGTGGATCTATTTCATATGTTCAATTGTACATGTTTAACTTGATTCATCTTATGCAAGTTTGGGATGTTAAATCATGTGTATATGAATCTTATGCAAGTTTGGGATGTTAAATCATATGCTAGTTTATGAATCTTATGCAAGTCTGTAGGTGGATTATACACAAGTTCATATGTGAATCATGTACATACATATGCTAGTTTATATGCAAAACATGTGACATTAATTTACATGTTTAGATCCATATGCAAGTTCACATTTTAAGTTTAGATCTATATTTAGATCCATGGCAGTACATAGTTATGCAAATTTATGTTCTATATGCCCTTTGCCTATGCTAGTTTTGTATGTGAATCATATGCTAGTTTGAATGAAATTCATATGCAAATTATAGGAAAACCATATCCATATATGCAAGCTCACGATTACATGTTTAGATCTATATTTAGATCCATGATAGTTTATGCAAATTTATGTATATCCATTGCCTATGCAAGTTATTGGCTATGCAAACTTATGTTATGATTCTTAGATCTATTTTATGTGTTATGCAAGTTGTGTTGTTGCTTTTCTTTTTATAAGTTAGACTATTTGTGAGTCTAACATATGTCATATTAAAACGTACGAATAGCGTTGGGACAATGGGATAATATTAAATATTAATATTGTGAATTGGCATAAAATGGCTTAAAAAGGCTTATAGTTAATTTGAGACATTAATTGGTATAATTTGTATACCTGGAATTTATGGACATAATTTATGTGACAGTTATGGACATAAATTAATTTGGAATTTATTAAAAAATTTGAATAGGGATATTAATCCAATTTAAGGTTAAATAATTATGTGTAATAATTAACCGCCTAAGACACGAGGTTAGACTCATTTGTGGTATAAGGCTGCCCGGACCCGCCCGGCAAATCCAGCAACCACAAACGGTAGTCTAATGTGAGAGGTCAAAGGCACAAATTAAATTCGTAACAATTGTAAAGACATGAGGTTAGGCTCGTTTGCGGTATAAGACTGCCCGGACCCGCCCGGCAAATCCAGCAACCGCAAACGGTAGTCTAATGTGGGAGGTCTTTACAAGGTTACGGTTCTAATGAATTAAGCAACACTTAACCAGATAAACATGTGGTGGGACATGGGGGTTAAGTGGGTGGCCTGGGTGGCATGTGAAATACGATTAGAAACACTTAACCAAGTTGAAAACATGTAAGAAGTCATGAATGAGAAGGGGTTAAGCGGGAAATTCTAGTGGGGACCAAGCATAGGTGGAAAGCTTGTGTCAAACATGGGGACCCTTTTCAAGATAGTAACCCATTAGGTATCTTTGTGAGCTCGAGTTAGATCGAGGACGGGACACGCTTACTGGGTTTGATTGTAAGAGGTCAAAACGGGTTAGCGGTGGCAACGCAAGTCCAACGGGGTCATGTGCGTGCGTGGGCTCGGGTTGGTAGGTAATACGTTGTTGCATCATGTAGATATAAGCCGTGCATCTTTAGTGGTATCGGGTTGCCACTTTGGGGAGTGATACACCCCACTGTGGGGCCAGCACGGGTATCTACGAGTTAGGGAGCCGATCGCATGGGGGTAGTGGGTACAACTAGTGGAGATAGGGGCAGGCGGCACCTATGAAGGCAACTAGGGGTACACGAAACTACCATTATCATTATTATGTTCTGTAGGTAGGATCAACTTTTAGAGTGACTAGTAATGGTGCGGTATAGTAATTATCCTATAGTGATTAGGAACGAGATTAACGCCAGAATATTCCTCTTGTTTGCTTTGTCATGCCCACTTGTTTCACAGTCATACCTTGTTTTACCAGTTTATGCCTTATCCTAATTACGTTAATAATTATATTGTTAAAGTTATTGTACTCGCCAGACATTATGTCTGACCCCCTTGTTTTCGCCTCTTTTCTTCCTTTACCCCCCACCAGGTTCTCAGGGTGGGACCGGTACTAGTGGAGCATGAATTGGATCTCTTTCTCTCTCTTTTGGAAGTGCTTGGATTGCTGAAAGTAAAGTTCAGCTCATCTCTTTTATGGCTACTTATGTTGGGGTTATGCTCTTTTACTTTATGTACTCAGAAAACAATTTGTCAAGATGGATATTAAGTGTACTTGGTTTTACTGTTGGTTTATGAGTTGTTGTAATCAAACTATTTATCCGCTGCAATAAAAGTTGTTTTAAAATTTTCAAGTACCAATTATGTATCTGTCTTGTTATATTCTGTTCTATACACCAATAATGCTCCATGAAAGTTAATGCATTCCCTTTGAGAGTTACATTAATGGACGTGGGGTGTTACACGTGGTATCAGAGCTGAAGGTTACCATAACAGATATGAGATTTTGAAAAACTGTTTTTCAAAAGCATTTTATAAAGAAATACTTTCAAAAATATGTTTTAAGGAGAGTATTTTTCAAGAGAAAAGTTTGTTTTAAAAACATAACCCCCAAGAGCCATATATCTTTCCTTCGATTCTCCGTTTTGAATTTCTTCTTTTTTCTTTTTTCAGCATGTCTGGTGAACCTGAGATACCTGAGGGCATACCGATACCAGGCTAGTTTAGAAGGTATCTGGAGGCTAGGGCCACTGCCTCAGGCCCAGCAAATGTTCCTCTTCCCCCAGCTGCAGTCGCTCCTCCTCCTCCCCCGCCTCACGTTGATACTTTTTCGAAGATATGCAAAGATTTTCGGGCAATGGGCAGGAAAACTTTTCACGGATCAGAGACGTTTGTTGAAGCTCGAAATTGGCTTAAGGAGGTGGAAGATTTATTTGGTATCTTCGAGGTAGAAGATGGAAGAAAGGTCCAATTGGCTGCTTGGTTAATGAAGGACGAAGCCTCATTTTGGTGGGAGGTCACGAATGGAGAGAGTCCAGTGGAGACATGGATGGATTTCAGGCGTAGGTTCGAGATGAAATTTCTCTCACGAGCAGAAGAGAATATATATATGGAGAGGTTCTTAACATTGAAGCAAGGAAATTTATCAGTAAAGGAGTACGTCAACAAGTTCAATCAGTTGGCGAGATTTGGCTTAGACTTGGTGAATACACCTGAGAAGAAGGCCCTGAGGTTCGTTAAAGGTTTGAATGAGCCACTACATGGGTTGGCTATGACCCACATTCCGATGGGGGCTACCTTTGAGAAATTGGTTGACATGGCACTTATGCATGAAGAGGAGAAAGGTGCTAATGCTAATAAGGCACCAGAGAAGAAAGGGGATCAAAAGAAATCACAACAGCAAAACAAGAAAGGTGGTAAGGATAACAATAGCAAAGGAAAGAAAAGGTGCTTTAATTGCAGGACACCAGGACATCTGAGCAAGGACTGTAGGAAAAAGAAGAAGACTGGCTGCTTCCACTGTGGAGAGGCAGGACATCTAATCAAAGACTTCCCGAGGAAACAGGGGCAAGGCCAAAGGACAGGGTCCACTTCTGGAGGGCAGATTCAGGATCTCATGGCACCAGGGCAGGCAAGAGGGCAGGTTCATGCTCTTATGGCACCAGGACAGGAGAGAGGTAGAAACATTTCCGTTGAAAGTTTAGTTTTTCTATTTGATCATCATGTTCGTACTTTGTTTGACTCTGGCGCTTCACACTCATTTGTATCTGCTTCGTTAGTTGAAACACTGCACCTAAATACTAGTCTAGTTACGGATCCCATTGTAGTCTCAAATCCTATTGGTGGTTCGGCTCATCTTTCAATGATTTGTCGGGATTTGAGAGTGTCTATCTTGGGCGTTGGGTTTGAATGCAACGCCTTCGTTCTTGGCTTCATGGGCTACGGCTTGATTCTAGGCATGGATTGGCTAGCTAGATACGGTGCCATCCTAGATTGTGAAAGAAGGGTAGTTAGATTGTTGACTCGTTATGGAAAGACCCTCGATATTTCTTGTGACCCTAAAGGTCTGGTAATGCTTAGCTACCTAGAATCCCTTGATGCATCCAATGATGATTTGGAATCTGTTCGTGTGGTCCGTGAATATAGTGACGTCTTCGATGAAGTTCGAGGTTTACCCCCGAGGCGCGAGATAGACTTTCGAATATACCTAGTAGATAATGCAAAGCCAGTTGCATTACCAGTGCGCCACATGGCTCCGAGAGAGAGAAGAGAACTCAGTAAGCAAGTGAAAGAGTTGCTTGAGAAGGGGTTCATAAGAAGAAGTATTTCAGAGTGGGGTGCTCCAGTCGTATTTGCTACAAAAGCTGATGGTTCACTTAGATTGCGTGTGGACTATAGAGAGCTGAATAAGCTCACAAAGAAGAACAGACACCCATTGCCGAGGATAGACGATTTATTTGATCAGTTGGTGGGTGCTTCAGTTTTCTTG
The DNA here is from genome assembly GCA_030737875.1 of Allium sativum. Classification (NCBI taxonomy): domain Eukaryota; kingdom Viridiplantae; phylum Streptophyta; class Magnoliopsida; order Asparagales; family Amaryllidaceae; genus Allium; species Allium sativum. The sequence continues at coordinate 887,370,220 of CM060916.1, read as the reverse complement.
CAACTGGATTTGGCTATAGGGTTTCATCAGCTAAGGGTGGCTAAAGACAACATAGATAAGACTGCATTTAGAACTCCTGACGGTTTCTTCGAATGGCTCATCATGCTTTTTGGTTTGACGAATGCACCCACATACTTTGTTGACTTAATGAGTAGGGTGTTTAGGGAGTTTCTAAACAAGTTTGTGGTAGTATTTGTAGATGATATCTTGATTTTCTCTAGAAATGAAGAAGAGCATGCCCTACATCTTAGGGAAGTCTTAGAGACCCTATGAGCGCATCAACTTAAAGCTAAGTTCTCCAAGTGCCATTTTTGGAGAAAAGAAGTGAGGTTCTTAGGACACGCGGTCTCTAAGGAAGGGATAGCTGTGGATCCCGCAAAGGTGGTGGCAATCCAAGATTGGAAAATTCCTAAGAACGCAACAGAAGTAAGAAGCTTTTTAGGGCTGGTCGGTTATTATAGGAAGTTCGTTAAGGACTTCGAGAAGATATCAGTCCCACTTAATCGGTTAACGAAGAAGAACTTGACTTTTGCTTGGGATGTTGACTGTGACGATGCTTTCCAACGTCTGAAGAGGGCTTTGACGAAAGCTCCAGTTTTAGTTTTGCCATATGGGAGTAAGCCATTCACAGTATATACCGATGCTTGCGGGACAGGGCTTGGCGCAGTTTTAATGCAAGAGGGAAGGTTGATATGCTATGGTGGAAGGCAGTTGAAATTCCATGAGAAAAATTACCCTACCCACGACTTAGAGTTGGCTGCCATAGTTTTTGCGCTTAAGTCATGGCGTCATTATTTGCTTGGCGAGAAGTTTGAATTGTATACAGACCATAAGTCGCTAAAGTACTTGTTCTCTCAGAAAGATCTAAACTTGAGGCAACAGAGGTGGATGGTGTTTTTGGCATCCTATGATTTTGAGATCGCATATACCCCCGGCAAGGGTAACGTTGTAGCCGACGCCTTAAGTAGAAAGAAGTTGACTTTAAGTCCTTTGTTCGTAGAGCGGCAGAGTTTGGAGTATATATCTACCTTTGACTTCAGACCCTCTGTCAATTATGTACCCGGATTGTTGGCATCGTTAGAGGTGCAACCTACACTTTTGGGGCGAGTTGGAGAGGCACAGTGGGATGACCCACAGTTGGTTGAGATAGTAGGCAAGTTTATAGGAGGGGAGTCTTCGAGTCATCTTAATAGATATGCTATAAATGAGAGAGGCTGGCTGCATAGGGATGGGAGACTTTGCGTACCGCAAGACGAGAGTTTGATGAAGACAATTCTTGAAGACTCACATCGCTCTAAGATGACCATACATCCTGGTAGTGACAAGATGTATAGGGATATGAAGCGAGTTTTCTTTTGGGTCGGAATGAAGAAGGACGTGGTTGAGTTCGTTTCTAGATTCTTAGTGTGCCAGCAAGTCAAGGCGGAGCAAAAGAAGCCCGGTGGTTTGCTCCACCCTTTAGAGATTCCGCTGTGGAAACGGGAAAGTGTTTCCATGGATTTTGTAGATGGGTTGCCAAGATCAAGGAAGGGTAATACGGAGATTTGGGTAATTGTAGACAGACTTACCAAAAGTGCCCATTTTATTCCCGTTAAAAGTAGGAGGACCGCCGCATGGTTAGCATCTGTTTACCTTCGAGAGAAAGTTCGTCTGCACGGCATACCCTCTAGCATTGTGAGCGATAGAGATCCCATTTTCACAAGCGAATTTTTGAAAAGCTTACAAGAGGCGGTTGGAACACAATTATGCTTAAGTACCGGTTATCACCCTCAGACGGACGGCCAGACCGAGAGAGTAAATCGGATTCTAGAAGACCTTCTGAGGCTATGCATCCTAGACTTTGGAGGAACATGGGAAGAACATCTTCCATTAGTGAAGTTCGCCTATAATAACAGCTTTCAGGCTAGCATTGGCATGACACCTTTTGAGGCTCTTTATGGACGACCATGCCAATCACCTACTTGCTGGTGGGAATCCACGAATAAGGTTTTGCTTGGACCCGACATGATTAGGGAGACTTCGGAGAAGATAGACCTGATTCGACGGCGAATGAAGACGGCGCAGGACCGACATAAGTCATATGCTGATAAGAGACGGACCGATCTTGAGTTCAATATTGGGAACATGGTTTTTATTAAGGTGTCACCGTTAAGTAACGTAGTCCGTTTTGGATCAGTAGGTAAGTTGGCACCGAGGTTCATAGTACCCTTTCCAATTACAGAGAGGATTGGGCAGATGGCGTATAGAGTAAAGTTACCTGAGAAGCTTAGTGGTGTTCATGACGTGTTTCACGTTTCGCATTTGCGTAAGTGTTTACACGATACGACGGAAGTGGTGGAGCTGAGCACGCTCAAAGAAGTGGAAGTAGAGCGCAATGCCACGGTTAGACGAGCTCCTACACACATTCTCGGATCAGAGGTCAAAAAGCTACACAACAAAGAGGTCAAGTTGGTTAAAGTGCAATGGGGAGATGATCAAGGAGACGCGACTTTGGAGATGGAAGAAAAGATGCGTACATTGTATTCTTTTCTTTTTTAGGGTATGTTTTAACTTCTCCTTTTTCTACCGCTTTGTTAATACTTGTCCTATCATTTAGTATTATCTTTGTGATGACATCTTCGATCTTTAGTTAGGAAGAACCCTATGGTTGCAAACATGTGTTTGAGACATGTTATATTTGGTGGATGCAAATGGATGCAAGTGGTTGCTAGTGGTTGCTCGTGGATGCATGTACACACACATTAGGCACTAGATCGGCTCAACCACCTTCATATTGCATATAAATGTGTGTGCATATCTAAAATTAATGGATGTATAATGGTTGTGTCATCATATGGATGCTGCATTTTGGTGAATGGTTGTGCATGCATGTAGAAATAATATGTATCGTTAGGATTCTTTCGCATACATAATGGACGCATGGCACTATCATGATTTGCAGTAAGGAGGTCAACTGAATTAGTAGACCGCCTGATTTTGCATTAGACAAGGAACATATACACACACTTTTTGCATATGTTCATACGACATTAGAAATCTTGTAAGGACAATGGATGCATGTGTTTGATGGTTGAGTAGATGGATGATTGGATGTTAGGATATACATTCTCCTTAACTTGGAGATTTCGGGGGCGAAATCCTTTAAGGAGGGGAGAATGTAACACCCCGTGATTTTAAATATTAAAATTAAAGAACACTTAATTTTAAATGTGAGAATTAAGGGAAACGGGTTGCGCCATTCGTCTCGGAATTTTGCTTGAGATAGAGTCCGAGTTTGCGTGAATCGGACTCCGTATGAAGAAGTTATGCCCTTCCGAAGTTTCAGAATTTAAATAAATTAAAAACAGTTCAGGTTCAGAAAATTTGAAATTCAAAATTCAAACAGGGAAATGGGCTGAGGGGAAAATTTCCGCCCAAGGCCAGGTCAACCAGGGGGTCGACCTCCCTATACAGGTCGACAAAGGGGACGACCTACCCCCCCCCCCCCCCAGGGCAGATCTGAAATATGACGATGTTTTGACTCACTACTGAGTCATTAGGGCTGAGGTGTTATTCTGTAACAACCCGGAAAATCAGAACCAATTTAACTTTTTTATTTTGCCTATTTTGGTGAATTTGGAATAGTTAAAATAATTTATCCTATATAATAATGATTAAAAATTTATTTTAATTGAATATATTTATTTTAATTCCAAAAAGAATTGGAATTAGCATGGCAGTTTGAAAAGTCAAAGTTGAACTTTGACTGAATATACCGGATTCAAAATTTAACGGATTTTGGTAAAACCAAAAATATCTAAATGTATTTGTAAATATCTTTCCAAAGAATTCAAAAGATCGAAATTTTATAGCGGAAATCAAAAGTTATGGCCAGTTGAATATTCATAATAGTCGCTATAGTATAATCGCTAGCCCGTATATAAGGCCATTTTTCAAACGACCTCTGTTTTCGACGAAACCACTTTTGTTGGAACCGGAATGTCGAATTATTTTAAGTTTAATTTTCCAGAATTTTTCGAATTAATATGTGAGCGTGGCAAAGGAAAATTTGTTTTGTTCATTTCAGTCAAATTTAATCGACTGAAAAATAGCCATTTTTCAAACGGTCTCAGTATTCGACGAAATTAATTTTGTTAGGACTGTATTGTCATAACAAAGCCAAATATATTTTTTCTGAAATTTTCTGAGTCCGTATGTGGCCTCGGTGAATTTAATTATAGGATCGAATTAATTTAATAAAGGATTTAAATATTAAATTAAATAATTCAGGCCACAAACAGCCGTTTGGGCTGACGGGACCTGGCCCGTTGGATCCGGAATAGAGGTTATTAGCTAGGAAGGCCTGTCGTTAGGACTGAATCGGAGTTGTGTAAGAAATTTTGGGTTTAATTGTAAATGTAACAATTTAATATTATAAAAATAGAAAATCAAAAACCCTAGTACTGTTCATCGTGTACATCAGCTGCCATCGTTCAATTCATGGATGAAATGCGCCGAGCTTCCTCTTCCAATATCTCTCCATCCCTTCAGTAATACCCTACTCCCCTTTTGATATTATTATAGAGCTTTTCGAGAGCTTCGCGTACATACCGAAATCATCCCTCCCCATCACCTGAATCGACCGCTCCTGCTCCCTAAACCCGACCGCTTTCGACCGTCGTAACCCCCCATGACCGCCACCGAGTTGGCCAATTCCACCCTAGGCCGACGCGCCTCCCCAAGCCTGACAACCCCGTACGATCTAATCGACTCCCCGTGGCCCAGTCGAAGTGGAAAGTTCTGACCTAAGTTCGAACTAATAATTGAAACCGGCAGCCAAGTTCTGTAGAAGGAAGAAGGTAAAGAAATCCTATTGATTTAATTCATTAATTAATATAAAATTGTTTTATAACTTGATTTAATCGTCTCTAACTCATACGACGTCAAAAACAAACAATTTCAGATCTTGTGTGATCGTAGAGACGAGGTCTACGCTGCTGTCCAGACTAGATTTGATTCCGAGCTGTTTGGATTTTGACTAAATTCGCAACCTGACAGTGAGAATTCTGATCCAAATGATTAATTATAAACTAAATATTTTTATCGCTTAAAATTTATTGTATGAATGTTATTCATTTAGATCTGCTATGTTATGATATTGGGAAATTGTTGATTTGCTGTTTGGTAGTATATTGGGATGTTCATGGTTAATGAGATCTACGAGGAAATTTTGTTGTGATACATTTCTCGTTGCATTTAGATTAAGATCTAAATCATATTTTGATTTAGATACGTAGACGTTGATTAGAATCATTTTATTTTTTGATTCAAAATATAGAATCATGCTTTTATCCTCTAGATCTATCTTTCTATCATTCAGATCTGCGCTTTTATTTGAGATCCATATGTATCGTTTGGATGGAAATAAAGATCTTAACTTTTATTTTGATCCATAAATTTTGATTTGATTCATTCATTTGAGATTTGGATTTAGATTAAAGATTCTGTTTTTGTTTTGACTTATAAACAAGGGAATTCGATCAATAATAAAATATTATTTCATGGATAACATAAAATATGGGTTTTACAAAAAGAACAAGTTTTCTTTTTAAAAGAACATGTTTTTTATGTCATTTTCTTTTTAACTTAAAAAGGATTTTTTTTTTAATGTCATTTTCTTTTTAAGTTAAAAAGAATAGTTTTTGTGTCATTTTCTTTTTATAATAAAAAGAATCGAACAAAAGATTAAATTTAATAGAAATATTTCTATTGTTAAATTAGTTACAATAAAGATAATAGTATTAAAGGTGACATTTTTCTTCAAAATAAAAAGGAATGTTTTTGTTGTCATATGGATCAAAATAAAAAGACTGGATTTAGAAATGACATTTCTATTGTCATTATAGTTGTAAAGATTGGATTTAGGAATACCATTTGTATTGTCGTTATGGTTGAAATCTAAACATAGGAAAAAGACCACATTTTATTTGCATTTTTATATGCAAATATAAACAACGTAGAAAAAAAAGATTACATTTTTCATTTGTATTTTTAGATGAAAATGAAAAGTAGAAAAGATTACATTTTTCATTTGTATTTTTAGATGCAAATGAAACGTAGAAAAAGATTACATTTTTCATTTGTATTTTTAGATGCAAATGAAACGTAGATAAAGACTACATTTTTTATTTGTATTTTTAGTTGCAAATAAAACATGGAATAAAGATTACACATTTTTATCCATATTGTAGATGTGAATAAAAACATAGAATTAAAAAGTATATCTTTATTTACATTGTAGGTGTGAATAAAAACATAGAATTAAAAAGTATATCTTTATTTACATTGTAGGTGTAAATAAAAACATAGAATTAAAAAGTACGTTTTTATTTACATATTAGATGTAAAAAGAAACTTAAATTTAAAATGGCATCTTTATTTACGTTTTGGATGTAGATAAAAAGAATAACTTTGAACTTACATTTTTATTTACATTTTAGATGTAAATAAAGAATTAGATTGAAAAAATATTATTTTTTTATTTACATTTTAGATGTAAATAAATGAATAGATTAAAAAGTTATATTTTTATTCACATTTTAGATGCAAATAAAAAGAGTAAATTTAAAGCGACATTTTTATTGACATTTTACATTCAATAAAAAAAGAATGGAATTAAAAGAAGAATTTTATGGTTATTTTAGAGACCAAAAAGTAGATTTTAATGTCATAATTGTTGAAATAAAAAGAACAGAAATCAAAAGTTATATTTTTATTGTCGTTCTAGGGACAATAAAAGAGTTAAAATAAAAGTGACATTTTTATCGTCATTTTAGATGCGATAAAAAGAGTAGAAATCAAAGTGACATTTTTATCGTCATTTTCGATACGATAAAAGAATAGATTTAAATAGTTGAAATCGCCAAACGATTAATATTTATATATATAAATATAAATTATAAAATAAACAAATCGTGCGTGGTAGTTCGCGTTTCGGCAATCGTGACTTTAAACGATTATATCGAAAGGTCCGACCGTCGGATTTTCCCAAAACTGGAACTGTTTGGACCGCTTTGGGAAGATCTCTCCAACGGTATAAATTTCACCAAAATCCAACGGTTAGATTTCAAGATATGTGTAAATCAAATTTTGGTAAAAACAGCGCCAGGGCCGCCCATCGACCCGAAGCGTCATTTAATTATTTTGAGCTATTTTAAATAAATAAAAATAGCGATAAATCGTTATTAATGAATATTAACGATGTAAAATGATTTAAATGATAATTATTCGAAAAATTATTAGAAAAGACCGAGTTCAACTCATTTCAAATAATTATGCGGCGATTTAAATCGAACAAATAGAAGACGGTGATTGAGGACCGGCGATCTTCAACATCGAATGGATGACTACTGATGCCCTGGACTGATTTGCTCCCGGGAAAGGGTTACAGTGGTAGTTGTCCGGACATTCTTGTTGATTGTCCGGATATGCGAGCACCGACGAGAAATCAGGTGACTCCGGTTTCGTTCAGACCCAGAACGGACTTGTAAATGGATGCGTGTATGACGTTGGAGTTCATTCCATGTAATTAAATCGATTTCTATCTAATGTATATCTATTTGGTGGCGGAGAATTTATTCTCATGCTTAACACCCTCAGAGGGTATATATGGATAGTGGTTGGTCGCATGGCTTGAACTATCAATGTGGCACACCAAGATGCAGTTGATCAAGGCTTTTGTTGAAAAGCAGGCCTTGTGGTTGATGATCAAAGCATAGCCTGTTTATGCGTAGCTTTGTGTATAGCGTGACTTCACGAGCCTCACACCCCGGTTGGAGTCTAAAACGGGACAAGGGAACGCAGGGAGTGCACACGTTTCTTTCTAGCTAGAGAGATGTCAGCGACCTACCAGCCCTGACATTTTACTTATGTGGATGATGAATTATGAGGTACCTCGGTTTTATAGGTTGTTAGTGGCCATCTTAGAGGTTCAAAAGAACCAGGAAGCGTGTGTTCAGGCATAACTAATCCACCAACTTTAGGTATGGACCGGACCTGCAGATATCCAAGGGTTCACTACGGGGAATCCTGAGGCATTTGCTAGAGTGTCTCGAATCGGTAAGGAGATCGTCCCTAGCCTTGACTCACGATGGAAACCCAAATCCCCAATACGACATTATGGTTTTTATTGTAAGCCTATATACGGCGACATAGTAGGATGGGGTATTATGCCGTCTAGGATTGATACATTTACTTTGAAGTATTTTAATACTGATTAGACACTAATAATAATATTAAAATATTATTTTATACGTATCAAGTCATGTTTGATCATTATAAGGTAAAACTCTATCCTCCGGTTTGTGTTGCATTGTTTGATGGGACTTGAGTCTTATAATGATTTCATTTTTCTAAAATTAGACATTGCGTTATTTTGAATAAAATTTGTTTAAATTATGCACTGGCAATCCAATGGAGTAAACCCATTCCGCGTTAGGTGCGTGGTACTGTGATTTTCCACCTTACAAGATAATGTAGTAGAAGATTTCTCATACCAGTCCCATGACTGACTCGTAGTTTGTTTCACTTTGCAAACTCGGGTTCCCTCTTTTCTACACGGGCAGCCAAGTGACAGGTTTTAGGTTGACACATTCTGGATTGAAGACTGCTTGGAGAGGAAGACGAAGACCTTCTCTTTTATCTTTTATTCTGCTTTGATACTTGTATTCATCTTTGGATTTTGATGTACGTTATGGAGTTTGAGACTTATTTCCTTTTCATTCAGACTTTCTATTTTGCTAAGTGTATTATGTGTCTGCGTACTCTGTTGTATTGGATATTATGATGATGATGACATTTCATTTTCCGCTGCAATTATTTATGTGTTATGATATTATCTGAGATCTGTTTTTGTTGTAAATATGTTGTATTCCAATGATTATCATTGCTTTCATTCTACGGAAGTTTGGGGTCGTCACATATTCTATCTTGTCTGTATGGTCTTGATTGCTTCTAGGTTAATCTGACGGCTCTTAATTAATTAAATTTCTATATAAGCAACCTAACCCTCAACCTAAAATCACACTAATTCATACCAAGAGCCACCATGCCGTCAATGGTGAACCTAGAGTAGCCGCCGTTCTCTTTCAACTCAAAAGCAAGAATCAAAATCAAATCTAATCTAAATTAGAATAACAAATTAGTCTACATCAAAGGCGAGCAATTCAGTTTCAGAATACAGATCCCAGAAAAACAAGACTGTTCTTTTGTTTGTGAGTATAATTTTTTTCACAAATTAATTAATTAATTTAATTGTGATAAGTTATAATTGGGATTATGAGAATATGACTATTGAATCATGTGATGTTATCGTTGACAGTTTTGTTATTGTGGATCTATTTCATATGTTCAATTGTACATGTTTAACTTGATTCATCTTATGCAAGTTTGGGATGTTAAATCATATGTATATGAATCTTATGCAATTTTGGGATGTTAAATCATATGATAGTTTATGAATCTTATGCAAGTCTGTAGGTGGATTATACACAAGTTCATATGTGAATCATGTATATACATAAGCTAGTTTATATGCAAAACATGTGACATTAATTTACATGTTTAGATACATATGCAAGTTCACATTTTATGTTTAAATCTATATTTAGATCCATGGCAGTACATAGTTATGCAAATTTATGTTCTATATGCCCATTGCTTATGCTAGTTTTGTATGTGAATCATATGCTAGTTTGAATGAAATTCATATGCAAGTTGTAGGAAAACCATATCCATATATGCAAGCTCACGATTACATGTTTAGATCTATATTTAGATCCTTAAAAGTTTATGCAAATTTATGTATATCCATTAAGTATCTTTGTAATAGCACGGATTTCGCCCGACCCGATCGATCGCAAAATCGACCAAGACCGTTTAAAACCCGCATACGTTAACTCTGGGAATACAACACATTAGAATAATAACAGCAGACTTTTATAAACATTACAATAACGTTACATCAGAGTATAGAATATCAGAGTACATTGAACAAAATACAGCGGAAGATTTAAATTACAACAAATACAATACATTGCAGCAGAAAAAAATAGATACAGCGGAAGACAACTATGCTCTGGACACAGCTTTAAGCTTCAATCCAGAATCCTGCTCAAGAGATAAAGACCTGTAGACAAACTACTCGACTGCCCGTGTGGAAAAGAGGGCACCCGAGTTTGCAAAGGTGGAAACAAACAACGGGTCAGTCATGGGACTGGTGTGAGAATTCTTAACTAATTTAACTTGTATATGGCAGTGTAACATATTTGAATTGTCATAAATAATAATAATAAATTAACATTAATTAGCATGCTACCTATTTTCAAAATTCAAACATTGTATCACATCCAAACATCAATCCACAACATACCATGCATGCCACAGAAATAATTCACAAACATTCACCACAGACATTTATATACATACATTTATGAAAATAAATAATAACCATAAATAAAAATTGAGTGAGAAAAGAGTTCTCACATAGATTTGACTTTATCGGTTCCAAATGGGCGGTTCTATTTCATATGCATTATCATGACATTTAAAACATGATTATGATTCATATGCATTTACTTGACATTAAAATATGGTTTTACTTCTTGTCCCTACATAAATGCTAAAAACAAGTTTATTTTCATAATACTACACAAACACTAAAAATATTCTCATGTTTTTGCTAAAACGCTAAAAATAAAATTATATTCATGTTTTAACTAAATCAATAAAAATATGTTTATTTACATATTTTAACTAAGATGCTAAAAAATAAGATTATTTTTATATTTCTACATACACGCTAAAATTAAGATAATAATTCACTTTTCTTAATACCGTTAAAAATATGATTACATTTCATATTTTTCATTAACGTTATTAATATAATTATTTTCAAGTTTCAACACAAATGCTAAAAATAATTTTATTTTCTATATTTTATAACGGCACTAAAATATAATTATTTCCACCTTTCATGAATACTCTAGTTTTTATTTTCATTTTTCATAAAATTACATGACGCTAACTTTACATCCATTTTGCTCAAAATTTAATGACGCTAACTTTACTTTCCTTTTTCTTAAAATTAATCCAACTTTTGTTTACTAACATGTAAATTTATAATAAATGAAATTAATCCAACTTTTTATACTCACATAAATGACATATTTTTATATTAACATAATGACAACCTTTTTTTTTATATTAATATAAAGACAACTTTTTTTTTATTAACGTAAAGACAACCTTTTTTATACTTTCATAAATGACAACTTTTATATTAACATAATTGACATATTTATATCATAAATGACAAATTGATATTAACATAATTTACCAATTTATATCATAAATGACAAATTGATATTAACATAATTGACATATTTATATCATAAATGACAAATTGATATTAACATAATTGACCAATTTATATCATTAAAATGATAATTTAAACTAACAAAACACTTCTTAACAAAATGATATTTTAATGTTAACAAAACATTTCTTAACAAAATGATACTTTAATTCAAATTTTTCATTACCAATGGAAGTGACATTTTTATTTTAATATTCCAATACTAACAAAAGTGATATTTTATTCTCTAACAAAAAGTTGACATTTTATGTTTTCTAACAAAAGATAGCAATTTATGTTTTCTAACAAAAGATGGTCCTTTTATTCTCATTTAGCATTTCTAAATAAAAATGATCTTTTTATACTAACGTAAACATTTCTAATAAAGACGGTATTTTAAATCTAAATCATCATTTCAAACCAAAATGTCATTTTTAACTTGAATGAACATTTCTAAGCAAAATGTTATTACATTTTTCTATCTAACAATAATCTAATTCAACAAATTGACATTTTTAATCTGCCAATCTTAATATAACAAGTTTTACACTTTTATGATGTCAATTCTAGAACAACAAAAATACTCCACAATATCAACACAGTAAATCAACCAATCTAAATTTCACACAGCGCAGATATTTAGTATTACAATCAAAATCAACAAAAATATATATTTATATAATTTATTCTAAATTTAAAACGAGAAATCACACATCGGTTGTTGAATCCTTCAAAATTGTAGATCACTCCGTTTTGATTCTAGTCAGTTCTGGAAGGTAGTATTCTACGCTACGAATCCAACTTAACTTGAATCATTCGCTTTGGGCCTCGTATGTAATAGATAGACAAGTTTCTATGTTAATTATAGAATCATACTAATTAAATTATAATTAATTTAATTAACCACGCTTACTTAATCGTTGCCATATCTATTATCTTCTTCCATCAGAAATATGTTTCTTGGAACCCATTTGTTCGCTCCTTCTGATCACCGTTGCACGCCACACCACCAATCCGTGAAAGTAAATATGATCTTGGATTTTTCGTGGTAGGTAGAGGATGTCGAGGTGCTCAAAACCCAGAAAGGGTTTGGTCGGATTTTATTCTGATTAGAGATATAATTTTTTTAGTTTCAGGGACTTTTGTGCAAAGAAGGAGGAGGCCATAGAAATGAAGATGAAGAAGATGGAGGCTAGGTTATGTTTAGATTTTCAGAATTAGGTTATGGCTGGTCTATAAGATATTATATAGGGGTTACTTTAATTCAGCCCATATGTAATTTAGCCCATTTTAATTATAGCTTTAGTGTAATTATTTACATCCGTTTTGCAGTTTTAAGAACCGTACGACCACATACTGATTCCAAATTCGATGGAATTTGGATCACGGCTAATCCTAATCAATACAAACCTATAGAAACTGGTTTCGTAAATTTTCGAGTCCGTATGAATTTTTAAAGTCAAAAATTATCCGTTTACACTGAAAAATTAATTATAATTATATATTAATTCTAAAAATTACCGAAAAATCATTTTTAGCTTTGTTTTGATGATACGAACCCACCAAATTAATTTTGTTCAATTTGAAGACCGTTTGCAAAATTTCATTTTTCAAGGCGTATATATTTAATATTAAAAACAAATTTTTATACCAATAATTTCCGAAACTCGAAATATATAAGTGTTTATACTTTTTAAATGTAGAAGCATCATTCTAAACTAAATGGAAGTGGTTTCGAGTCCAAATTCCTGCGTATGCAAAAAGTAACATTTTTGACCTTTATATATTATATATAAATTTCATAGCGACCTTCTAAATTTTAACTTTGACATAACTTTTGATTTCCGCTATGAAATTTTGATTTTTCGGATTCGTTGGAAAGATATCTTAAAAGAGATTCTAATATTTTTGGTTTCACTAAAATCCGTTAAAATTTGCATCCTGTACTGTCAGTCAAAGTTCAAGTTTGACTTTCAAACTACCGCGCTATTTCTAACTCCTTTTATAATTAATATTAAATTATTCATTCTAACTTCGATTTAAAACAATTTTTAATCATTATTATTTTAAATAAATTATTTTAAATATCAAAAACTCATTAGAATTACTTAATATAAATTTTTAAATTTACCCCAAAAATTCAGGGTTGTTACAGTCTCCCCCACTTAAAAAATTTTCGTCCTCGAAAAAGAACGAAGCTAAAAGTGTTTAATTAACTAACTCATCTTTTATTGATTTTCCTCAATTGGTTTCTATAATTTTATTAGTTGAACTAATAATTACATTACACAACCATCAATCAATTAGTTGATTAGCTTTCCAAATATATATAACTTTTATTTATTCAAAAATCATATTTTCAAAGATCGGATTATATATAATCAAAAATACGTTAATTATAAACTGGTTACTCTCAACTCATTCTAGGGCATTACTAACCCCATCTCTAATGAGTTTTCTCATTCTAGGATATTGCCGATCCTATCTCTAATGAGTATTCTTATTGGATATTACTAATCCAATCTTTGATGAGTTTTTTGTTCAGTTCTAACGAGTTGTACCCCCAAAGATTTGAGCTAACCAGAGCTCTGATACCAACTGTAACAGCACGGATTTCGCCCGACCCGATCGATCGCAAAATCGACCAAGACCGTTCAAAACCCGCATACGTTAACTCTGGGAATACAACACATTAGAACAATAACAACAGACTTTATAAACATTACAATAATGTTACATCAGAGTACAGAATATCAGAGTACATTGAACAAAATACAGCGGAAGATTTAAATTACAACAAATACAATACAATGCAGCGGAAAAAAAAATAGATATAGCGGAAGACAACTATGCTCTGGACATAGCTTTAAGCTTCAATCCAGAATCCTGCTCAAGATATAAAGACCTGTAGACAAACTACTCGACTACCCGTGTGCAAAAGAGGGCACCCGAGTTTGCAAAGGTGGAAATAAACAACGGGTCAGTCATGGGACTGGTGGGAGAATTCTTAACTAATTTAACTAATAGTAATAAGGCAAATCCAAGGACCACGCCGCTAACGTGGAACTGGTTTTATTCCAATGGATTGCCGGTGCATAACATAAAGTGAATCGTCAAAAACAACGCAATGCTTTTGAAAAAATGGAATCACCATAAGACTCAAGTCCCATCACACAATGCAACGCAAACCAGAGGATAGAGTTTTACCTTATAATGATTAAACATGCTTGGTATGATAAAAACGAATTTGATATTATTATTAGTGTATATAAAAACATTTCAAAATAACTGTATCAATCCTAGGAAGCATAGCTACCATATACTATGCCTCCATACTAGTAATACAATCAAAACCGCATGAGGTCGTTTTGGAAATTGGGTTTCCATCATGAGTCAAGGCTAGGAACGATCTCCTTACCGATTCGAGACACTCTAGCTAATGTCTCAGGATCCCCCGCAGTGAACCCTTGGATCCTGCAGGGCCGGTCCACACATACAGCTTTGTGGATTAGTTATTCCTGAACACACGTTTCCCGATCCTATAGGACCTATCATCCGAGGCACCTCATTCCATCATCCACATAAGTAAAATATCAGCCAGTTTAAGCACTGACACTACTTCTAGCTAGAAAGAAACATGCTGCTCTCCCTACGTTCCCTTGCTCCGTTTTAGACTCAACCGGGTTGTGAGGCTCGCGAAGTCACACTATACACAAAGCTACGCCTAAACAGGCCGTGCTTTGATCATCAACCACAAGGCCTGCTTTTCAACAAGAAACCTTGATCATTGCATCTTGGTATGCCACACTGTCAATCAATATCATACTATTAATCTTTTGCCAAAATATACAAAAGGGTGTTAAGCAAGAGAATAAATTCTCTGCCACCAATCATTCATACATTCGGCAGAAAATCAATAAATACAATATAAAGGAGTACAATGTCGGACACACATTCCATTTATAAGCCCGTTCTGGGTCTGAAAGAAACTGGAGATACCTTCATCCCGTATGTCCAGTACGAGAAGGAGGTACCCGCATATCCGTGCGATCAACATATACGTCCGGACGGCCATCCTGACTCCCCTTCAAGGTAGCTACTCCAATCATGGGCCTCAGTAACAACACATCCATTCAATGTGAAGATCGTCGGTCTTGCACCATCTTCAATTTCTTCGACTGTTAGTCGCCGTATTCATTATTCAGAATGGGTTAAACCCGGTCTTTCCGAATAACTCGCATGATTTAAAATTAGGTGCTATATATAAAACACATCAACGCCTCATTCCAATTCAGAATATCCTTTTAATAAAGTATTCACATTATTAGGGAAAGGTTCCCATTAATTTTATCAAAGATAAATCTTTCAACTTATTTTTTAATCTTCCTTTATTCACCTTCAATCTAATTAAAGATTTATTTAAAACTTTATTAAGTTTTAGTCTTCTAAAATCATTGTTAAATGACTAATCACTTTTCTAGAATTAACCTTATCTTTAATCCGGGTTTAAGAACCGATGTTATTTAAAACATAGTTCACGAGAGACCCCATTTCATGTTTCATTAATTCCCAATTTAATATATAATATTAGGCATCTCTTCTTTTATAAAATTTCATTTAATCTTACTTAAAAGATTAATTAATAACAAATCAAAATTTCAGTATTGATTTGAGTTTCAAGAACTAATGCCTTCCAAAACATTGTTCACAAATAACCCATAATCAATTTCCTTTTTATTTCAATTATATTTAATAATTGGAAATCTCATTTAAATCTTAATAAAAAGATTTTTTTTTTTACTCAAATGGATTTAAGAATAATGTTATTTAAGACACTATTCACGACAAACCCAAAATCTAACTTGATATTAAATATAAAGCTTTGAATGGGAATTATATCGATTATATTCAATATCAAATTCTAAAACCAATGGATATCATATCAGGAATAACAATATTAAATATCTTCCAAATTCCCAAAATAATATCCATATAATCACAGAATTAATATTGAAATAATCCGTAGATAATTTCCATTCAAATCCAATTCAATATACTCATTGGGAAATCTTAGTTGTATCAAAAACCATTTTAAATCCTTTTATTTATTTATAAAATAAATAAATCGCTTATTTTGATAAAAATATCTTTTATCTTTGTAAACTTGGAGATTTTCATCAAAACCCTTTTTGAGTCATTTATTATGATTTCACATAAATATTTTTATTTACGTATTTTAAAACGTTTCTAAATTCGTTTCCAAGACGATTCCAACTATAATCTAAAAATTGATTATTCTATATATTATCCCTTTATAATGATATTATTTTCCAAAATATTAATTTTGAAATTTCTCTTTTAATATTCATTATAAAATGGATAAAATAAATCGATAAACTCGTTCGGGTTTTTAAAATGCGTTGCTATTTTTAAAACGGATTAAATAGCCCAACTCATTTTCTTATCCATTTGTATTTTGTAATGGGCTAGACCTCTCACATTAAGCCTACGACTGGTGGATGCTGGATGTGCCGGCCGGTTCCGGGCAGACTTATTCCACAGGTTGGGCTTAACCTCGTGTCATGGCCTGTTTCGTATTTGTGCACTTGGACCTCTCACATTAGGTTCAACATTAGTGGCTGCTGAATATGCCGGTCGGGTCCGGGCAGACTTCCACCACAAATGTAACCTAACCTCGTGTCCAAGCACAATTATAATTTATAATTATAATTAATTTTTCCAAAACATATTATTTGAAATTATCCTTTCCATTAAGGAATCTTAATTTTAAGATATTCTTTATTTCTAAATATCTTGATTTCAAGTAACTTAATATAAATTGTAACTTTCCATATTCTTATAATATTATAATAATATTTTCAAAATGTATAATTTTGAAATTCAAACTTGAAATATTAATTAGTCATTTATTGCAACATTTATTCTTATAATATTTAAAATAATATTATAATAATATTTTCAAAATGTATAATTTTTGAATTTCAAACTTCCAATATTAATTAATTATTTATTACTTGCATTAACCATTCTTGATAACTTTAGAAAATTCTGCATTGGAATGAGACCCAAATCAAATACCATTAATTAATGGATTTCATACAACGCATTTGTGAAATAATGATAGACATTCCTTTATCACCAAATTAACATTCCAATAACATTCAGATAATCATTCACACAACATTCAAATGACATTCAAACAAAATCCAAATAATAATATATTATTTGTGCACTTGGACGAAGTGTGAAAATATCAGCCCAATCAACATATACAAGTCAGGCAACTTGTATATGGCAGTGTAACATATTTGAATTGTCATAAATAATAATAATAAATTAACATTAATTAGCATGCTACCTATTTTCAAAATTCAAACATTGTATCACATCCAAACATCAATCCACAACATACCATGCATGCCACAGAAATAATTCACAAACATTCACCATAGACATTTATATACATACATTTATGAAAATAAATAATAACCGTAAATAAAAATTGAGTGAGAAAAGAGTTCTCACATAGATTTGACTTTATCGGTTCCAAATGGGCGGTTCTATTTCATATGCATTATCATGACATTTAAAACATGATTATGATTCATATGCATTTACTTGACATTAAAATATGGTTTTACTTCATGTCCCTACATAAATGCTAAAAACAAGTTTATTTTCATAATACTACACAAACACTAAAAATATTCTCATGTTTTTGCTAAAACGCTAAAAATAAAATTATATTCATGTTTTAACTAAATCAATAAAAATATGTTTATTTACATATTTTAACTAAGATGCTAAAAAATAAGATTATTCTTATATTTCTACATACACGCTAAAAATAAGATAATAATTCACTTTTCTTAATACCGTTAAAAATATGATTACATTTCATATTTTTCATTAACGCTATTAATATAATTATTTTCAAGTTTCAATACAAATGCTAAAAATAATTTTATTTTCTATATTTTATAACGGTACTAAAATATAATTATTTCCACCTTTCATGAATACTCTAGTTTTTATTTTCATTTTTCATAAAATTAGATGACGCTAACTTTACTTCCATTTTTCTCAAAATTAAATGACGCTAACTTTACTTTCCTTTTTCTTAAAATTAATCCAACTTTTGTTTACTAACATGTAAATTTATAATAAATGAAATTAATCAAACTTTTTATACTCACATAAATGACATATTTTTATATTAACATAATGACAACCTTTTTTTTATATTAACATAAAGACAACTTTTTTTTTATTAACATAAAGACAACCTTTTTTATACTTTCATAAATGACAACTTTTATATTAACATAATTGACATATTTATATCATAAATGACAAATTGATATTAACATAATTGACCAATTGATATCATAAATGACAAATTGATATTAACATAATTGACATATTTATATCATAAATGACAAATTGATATTAACATAATTGACCAATTTATATCATTAAAATGATAATTTATACTAACAAAACACTTCTTAACAAAATGATACTTTAATGTTAACAAAACATTTCTTAACAAAATGATACTTTAATTCAAATTTTTCATTACCAATGAAAGTGACATTTTTATCTTAATATTCCATTACTAACAAAAGTGATATTTTATTCTCTAATAAAAAGATGACATTTTATGTTTTCTAACAAAAGATAGCAATTTATGTTTTCTAACAAAAGATGGTCCTTTTATTCTCATTTAGCATTTCTAAATAAAAATGATCTTTTTATACTAACGTAAACATTTCTAATAAAAACGGTATTTTAAATCTAAATCATCATTTCAAACCAAAATGTCATTTTTAACTTGAATGAACATTTCTAAGAAAAATGTTATTACATTTTTCTATCTAACAATAATCTAATTCAACAAATTGACATTTTTAATCTGTCAATCTTAATATAACAAGTTTTACACTTTTATGATGTCAATTCTAGAACAACAAAAATACTCCACAATATCAACACAGTAAATCAACCAATCTAAATTTTACACAGCGCAGATATTTAGTATTACAATCAAAATCAACAAAAATATATATTTATATAATTTATTCTAAATTTAAAACGGGAAATCTCACATCGGTTGTTGAATCCTTCAAAATTGTAGATCACTCCGTTTTGATTCTAGTCAGTTCTGGAAGGTAGTATTCTACGCTGCGAATCCAACTTAACTTGAATCGTTCGCTTTGGACCTCGTATGTAATAGATAGACAAGTTTCTATGTTAATAATAGAATCATACTAATTAAATTATAATTAAATTTAATTAACCACGCTTACTTAATCGTTGTCTTATCTATTATCTTCTTCCATCAGAAATACGTTTCTTGGAACCCATTTGTTCGCTCCTTCTGATCACCGTTGCACGCCACACCACCAATCCGTGAAAGTAAATATGATCTTGGATTTTTCGTGGTAGGTAGAGGATGTCAAGGTGCTCAAAACCCAGAAAGGGTTTAGTCGGATTTTATTCTGATTTGGAGATATAAATTTTTCAGTTTCAGGGACTTTTGTGCAAAGAAGGAGGAGGCCATAGAAATGAAGATGAAGAAGATGGAGGCTAGGTTATGTTTAGATTTTCAGAATTAGGTTATGGCTAGTCTATGAGATATTATATAGGGGTTACTTTAATTCAGCCCATATGTAATTTAGTCCATTTTAATTATAGCTTTAGTGTAATTATTTATAACCGTTTTGTAGTTTTAAAAACCGTACGAAAACATTTTGATTCCAAATTCGATGGAATTTGGATCACAGCTAATCCTAATCCATACAAACCTATAGAAACTGGTTTCGTAAATTTTCGAGTCCGTATGAACTTTTAAAGTCAAAATTTGTCCGTTTAGACTGAAAAATCAATTATAATTATATATTAATTCTAAAAATTACCTAAAAATCATTTTTAGCTTCTTTTTGACGATACGAACCCAACAAAATTAATTTTGTTCAATTTGAAGACCGTTTGCAAAATTTCAATTTTCAAGGCGTATATATTTAATATTAAAAATAAATTTTTATACCAATAATTTACGAAACTCGAAATATATAAGTGTTTATACTTTTTAAATGTAGAAGCATCATTATAAACTCAATGGAAGTGGTTCGAGTCCAAATTCCTTCGTATGCAAAAAGTAACATTTTTGTCCTTT
Organism: Allium sativum; assembly: GCA_030737875.1. Lineage (NCBI taxonomy): Eukaryota > Viridiplantae > Streptophyta > Magnoliopsida > Asparagales > Amaryllidaceae > Allium > Allium sativum. The sequence goes on along the minus strand of CM060916.1, from coordinate 887,349,629 downwards.
ATATATTATATATAAATTTCATAGCGACCTTCTAAATTTTAATTTTGACATAACTTTTGATTCTCGATATGAAATTTTGATTTTTCGGATTCGTTGGAAAGATATTTTAAAAGAGATTCTAATATTTTTGGTTTCACTAAAATCCGTTAAAATTTGCATCCTGTACGGTCAGTCAAAGTTCAAGTTTCACTTTTCAAACTACCGCGCTATTTCTAACTCCTTTTATAATTAAAATTAAATTATTCATTCTAACTTCGATTTAAATCAATTTTTAATCATTATTATTTTAAATAAATTATTTTAAATATCAAAAACTCTTTAAAATTACTTAATATAAATTTTTAAATTTACCCCAAAAATTCAGGGTTGTTACAATCTTTGTGAGCTCGAGTTAGATCGAGGATGGAACACGCTTACTGGGTTTGATTGTAAGAGGTCAAAACGATTTAGCGGTGGCAACGCAAGTCCAACGGGGTCATGTGCGTGCGTGGGCCCGGGATGGTAGGTAAGACGTTGTTGCATCGTGTAGATATAAGACGTGCATCTTTAGTGGTATCGGGTTGCCACTTTGGGGAGTGATACACCCCACTGTGGGGCCAACACGGCTATCTACGAGTTAGGGAGCCGATCGCATGGGGGTAGTGGGTACAACTAGTGGAGATAGGGGTAGGCGGCAAGGGGTACATGAAACTACCATTATCATTATTATGTTCTGTAGATGGGATCAACTTTTAGAGTGACTAGTAATGGTGCAGTATAGTAATTATCCTATAGTGATTAGGAACGAGATTAACGCCAGAATATTTCTCTTGTTTGCTTTGTCATGCCCACTTGTTTCACAGTCATACCTTGTTTTACCAGTTTATGTCTTATCCTAATTACTTTAATAATTATATTGTTAAAGTTATTGTACTCGCCAGACTTTATGTCTGACCCCCTTGTATTCGCCTCTTTTCTTCCTTTTCCCCCACCAGGTTCTCAGGGTGGGACCAGTACTAGTGGAGCTTGAATTGGATCTCTTTCTCTCTCTTTTGGAAGTGCTTGGATTGCTGAAAGTAAAGTTCAGCTCATCTCTTTTATGGCTACTTATGTTGGGGTTATGCTTTTTTACTTTATGTACTCAGAAAACAATTTGTCAAGACGGATATTAAGTGTACTTGGTTTTACTGTTGGTTTATGAGTTGTTGTAATCAAACTATTTATCCGCTGCAATAAAAGTTGTTTTAAAATTTTCAAGTACCAATTATGTATCTGTCTTGTTATATTCCGTTCTATACACCAATAATGCTCCATGAAAGTTAATGCATTCTCTTTGAGAGTGACATTAATGGACGTGAGGTGTTACACTCTAGATAGCAGCGAGCCATCCTGCGTCTACTGGAAAATATTCATTAATGGAGCCATAACAATGGATGTCCTGGAACTCCTAAGGAACGATCAATTTATTGTTCCTTGAAGCTCAACTTTCCAATGACGAATAATGAAATAGAAAATAAACTCCTGATTGTGGGGCTCTGACTTTCCAAAGAACTAAGGGTAGAGTTAATTCAGATCTTTTGTGATTAATAGATTATAATATTCTAATTGAGATTAGAGTTCCAAGAAAAACAGGCACAACTTTCTCCTTAACTCAATCGTCATTGACCGACTTTGAACATTACACCATTACACATATCCCTTTTGAGAAAAACGAGAAGTATATCCATTAGCAAAATCATTTAAATCTTGAAATACACAACTTGCAGCCTAGGTACATGTAACCCCCTACATTGTTAATTAAATGATAAAATAAATTTTGTAAATTATTCAGAATTTGATCACGGAACTAGCGTCATTGCGTCCATAGCGATTTTTTGATCAATTTAGACCTATGCTTTGTAGAAAATGGATTTAAAACGAAAAAAATATCTTTAAATAAAGTTTTAGAACAAACGAGATAAAGACGATATAAGAGGAACACAATAAGAACAATGGCTACAAATGTTTTTAGTCTTATGAATAAAAGCTAAGTTAGGTGAGTTGGTAAGGCATGCACTTCCCGAGGCGAAGATTAGGAGTTCGAGTTCCGCCAAAGTCATGTTTTTAATTATAGAGGGACGATTAAAGAGAAGCATTTTCTAAGAGAAAACTATGTATAAATATATAAGAAAAATTATATATATACATATGTGTGTGTGTGTGTGTGTGAGTATATCTATTACCTATAATAAAAAGCAAAAAAGCAAAATGTATGATGTGGAACCGTTCTTTTTATTTTATATCCAACGTGTCCTTACATTGACTACTCCGCGGTACTCAACTCCTATGGTAACCGAATGGACATGCTTATCGATAAAGAAAAGAATTATGGCTGGCATGTGTAAGTTTTATTCTTAATTTAAAATTAATGTTTTTGTGGTCATGCTTACGATTATTAGTAGGGCTGGCAATTAGAACCGAGAACTGAAAACCCGAACCGAACCGACAAGACCCAAACCCGAACCGAACCCGACAGGTCTAGGATCGGGTCTAGGTGATGAAAAATACAATTTAGACCCGATCAAACCCGACCCGAAATGATCTAACCCGACTAAAAAACATTAAAATATATGTATTTTTATTATTATTATTATCCAATCGAACCCCAACCGACCTGACCCGACCCAAACCAAAGCTCGGGTCGGGTCGGGTCAAGATTTTAAAAATGTATAGTTCAGACCCGACAAACCCGATCCGCCAAGAACCGAGACCCGTTGGATCGGGTCCGGGTCCATCGGGTCGGGTCTAATTGCCTATAACGGCAAGGAATTTCGCTCGATCTGAATCAATCGTTAAACCGACAAAGACCGTTCGAAACCCCTGATCGTTTTGACAACAGGACAAAACAGAACGCAGACGGAAGAACATTTCATTGTTATTACAACAATTCCATCAGATACAAGAATATACAGAGTACAAATGAATAAATTACATTCAATAAATATCAGAGATTACAATAAATTACATAGCAGCGGAAAAATATACAAAACACAACTGAAAGTGATACACGGATACAGAGCTTTCCGAGCATCGTTCCAGCTGTAAATCAGGACCCTGTGGATATAAATATGCAAAACCAAAACTACTAGCTGCCCGTGTGGAAAATAGGGGCACCCAGAGTTTAGGTTAAAACAATAAACTCCAGGCCAGTCATGTGACTGGTGTGAGAACTAAAACAATTATTAATATTGGTTATAAAGTTTGGTAACTCAAGGGACCACGCCGTATAACACGGAACGGGTTTCCTCCCAAGAATACCAGTGCATAGAACAAACAGCGCAATGCTAAATAAAGAAAATTGAAGTTGTTATAAGACCCAGGTCCCATCACACAATGCAACGCAAGCCGGAGGATAGGGTTTTTACCTTATAACAGCCAAAGCATGCTTGATACGTTTAAAACACATTATTTGATACTAGTATAGGTGTATAGTGTCAAAACAATTTCAATCATAAGTATCAATCATAGGCGGCATAGCTACCATCTACTATGTCGCCATACTAGGCTCTACAAATAAAACCGAAACACACGTATTGGAAATTGGATTCCATCATGAGTCGAGGCAAGGGGCAAGCTCCTCTCCGCGTTCGAGACACTCTAGCAAATGTCCCAGGACCCCACTCTGATCCTTGGATCTTCAGGGCCGGTCCTCTCTTACTTTTGAGGATTAGTTATTCCTGAACACACGTTTCCCGGTCCTTACAGACCTATATCCGAGGCGCCTCGTATCCAACAACCACACAGGTGAAAAGTATATAAATGTCAGGGCTGGTAGGTCACTGACACAACCCCTAGCTAGAAAGAAACGTCGTGCTCTCCCTGCAGTCACTATCCCGTTTTTGACTCATACCGAGGTGTGAGGCTCGAGAATTCACATTATACACAAAGCTACGCCACACAGGCCGTGCTTTGAACATCAACCACAAGACTTTGCTTTTCAACAGAAGCCTTGATCAATTGCCACTTACGCGTGCCACACTGGCAATTCACTCCATGCGACTGATGTCCATCGATATACAACCTCTGAGCTCGTACGTCTCAGAGAAGGGCATTAAGCAAGAGAATAAATTCTCCGCCGCCAAACAGATGTATATTTAATAGAGATCAATCAACACAGAATAAAATCCAATGTCAGACACACAATCCATTTACAAGTTCGCTCTGGGTCTGAACGAAACCGGAGGCACTTTCCTCGCATATCCATCGATCTCCAAGTACGTCTGGACGATCACCAACTGTTTCCCTCATCTTGGGTGTACAGCCCAATCAAGATCATCAGTAATCTCCCAAACGATGTGAAGACTTCCGGTCTTCAACCACCGTCTTCCTCTTCGACATCTCGTCGAATCGGTTATTCAGAATGGGTATAACCCGGCCTTCCTGAAAAACCCACGTATATGATAAACAAATGTTACCCAAACACAACAAACGCCTCATTCCAATTCAGAATATTCTTTTATTCACAAAATCACATTCTTAGGGGAAAGGTTCCCATTAATTTTATCAAAGATAAATTCTTCTAAATTTATTCTTCTATCTTCCTTTGGATATCATTTCAAACCATATTATGGTTTTCCAAACTAGTCGGGATTAGCGAACCACACCGAAGTAATTATTTATTTTATTTCCCAATCCCAACCTATATATCCCATGGGTAAAACTGGTAATACTCCACATCTAACACCACGGTGTTATCGGTAAAATTAATTACCATTTCACGTTCAAATCTAATTAAAGATTTAACTATCGCTTTGGAGCAAACTGGTGGTACTCCATTCTCGATCACCTTTCAGATTTGATAATTTAAATTATAAATTCACTTTTCAATCTAATTAAAGATTCATTAAAGCTCCACTTAGTTTTAATCTTTTCAAAAATCAATATCCTGCCTTTAACTAGGTTAAAGAACCAATGTCATCTAAAACACGATTCACGATAAACCCAAATCACATTTGATATTAAATACAAGGCTCTGAATAGAAAATATACCGGCTTATATTCAATATCAAATTCTGAAACCAACAAATATCGTACTGGAAATAACGATATTAAATATATCTTTCAAATTCCCATAACAATATTTGTATAGTCACGAAATCCAACATCGAAATATTCTGAAGATAATTTCGATTCAACTCCAGCCCAATTCACGTATTGGGAATATTGATTATTTTTAAAATCACTTTCAAATTCAATTTATTTATTTCAAAAATAAATTGATTTTAATTCTAGTTCAAAACTAGTTCATTTCGATAAAAATATATTTTTATCTTTTCAAATACGGAATTTTTCAGCCCAATTTTTTCCAAATCATTTCTTATGATTTTACACAAATTATAGATATTTTTAATAATTTTATCAAGGCCCGTACAGTCGATTTACATCAACGGCCATCGAACTGCACTTACAGCGACCTTTTCCAAATTTGATTTGGACATAATTCCAAATCCAACCATTAGATTTCAAATTTCTAATATTCATTGGAAAGCTCTTTTCGATACGAACCCAACGGTTTCGGTTTTAGGAGAATCCGACGGTCAGATCTCCCGCAACGTCAATTCGAAGTCAATGGTCGAAATTCACGAACTGCCGCGGCGCGGCGCGTTCTATTCAGGCCATTATATATATATATATATATATATATATATATATATATATATTCGTCGATTTCCTTTTTAAAACGAATTTTATAAATAGTTCTAAATTCGTTTCAAAAACAATTTCAACTTCATCTTCAATTTCAATTCAATTCGAATTCATTTCAATTTTATTTAATTCGAATTCAAATTCATTTCAATTCAATTCGATTTCTAATTCTTTTCAATTCAATTTGATTTCTAATTCGTTTCAATTCAATTTCTAATTCGTTTCAATTCAATTCGAATTCATTTCAATTTTATTTAATTCGAATTCAAATTCGTTTCAACTCAATTCGATTTCTAATTCGTTTCAATTCAATTCGATTTCTAATTCATTTCAATTCAATTCGATTTCTAATTCGTTTCAATTCAATTCGATTTCTAATTCGTTTCAATTCAATTTCTAATTCGTTTCAATTCAATTCGAATTCATTTCAATTTTATTTAATTCGAATTCAAATTCGTTCAGTTCAATTCAATTTCTAATTTGTTTCAATTCAATTCAATTTGAATTTACCTTTTATTTACTTCAATTCGAATTCAAATTCACTTTCTATTCAATTCGAATCGAATACATTTTCTATTCGATTCGAATTCAATTCAAATTGATTCGATAAAACTTCAATTTGAATTTTAATCTAATTTGATTTGAATTTCATTTCAAAATATTAAATTTTGAAATCACTTTTTAATATTCATTGTAAAACGAATAAAATCGATAAAAATATCGTTCACGTCAAAATAGCGCAACTCTAATCAACACGGCTTTATATATTTCAATAAATTCGTTATTCTATTCAACAAATGAATATTTATCCTATTCAACACATGAATTATATTTCTTTCAACACACGACTAATCTCAACACATGAGTACTGTCAACATGTGAAGACCCGTAACTTCCCCGTAAAGGAAAGCGTCGGATAGTTCGAGAACAAGCCACAACAGAACGCATACAGAAGAACGTTTCATAGTATATGACAACAGTGCATCAGATTACAAGAATATACAGAGTATAAATGAAAATTACACAGAAATATCAGAGATTTAAATTACATTTAAATACATCGCAGCGGAAAATAATACAATACACAACTAGAAAGAGATATACGGATACAAAGCTTTCCGGATATCGTTCCAGCTGTAAACCAGGATCCTGTGAATATAAATCTGCAAAACCAAAACTACTAGCTGCCCGTGTCAAAATAGGGGCACCCAGAGTTTAGGTTAAAACAATAAACTCCAGGTCAGTCATGTGACTGGTGTGAGAACTAAAACAGTTAATCTTTATATTTTAAATCATTAGGTAAATCAAGGGACCACGCCGTATAACACGGAACGGGTTTCCTCCCAAGAATACCAGTGCATAAAACAAATAGCGCAATGCTAAATAAAGAAAAATGAAGCTGTTATAAGACCCAGGTCCCATCACACAATGCAACGCAGTCGAGGATAGGGTTTTCCCTTATAACAGCCAAAGAATGCTTGATACGTTTAAAACAAACCATTTGATACTAACATAAGTGCATAGTGTATAAAACACTTCAAATCATAAGTATCAATCATAGGCGGCATGGGTACCATATATCATGTCGCCATATATAGGTTTACAAATAAAACCGCAAATGTCACGTATTTGGAAATTGGATTTCCGTCTATGAACCGAGGCAAAAGATAGTCCTCAACCGATTCGTGACTCTCTAGCCCGAGCCACAGGACCCAGACTCAGGTGGGCCCTTGGATCGTCAGGGCCGGTCCACCGATGTGGATTAAAATGCCTGAACACTACGTTTCCCCACCCTATAGGGTGTAAGTCTGGCCCGTCAGCCGACCAGAAGCATCGGCCGAAACCGATATAACCGAGGCGCCTCGCAACAGCAACAACCACATAAGTCAAACTCGTCAGGGCGTGTAAAACCACTGACGCCACTTCTAACTAGAAAGAAACGCATGCCCTCCCTGAGGTCCGTCTCCCGTTTTTGGTTCATACCTGGTGTGAAACACGCGAGGTAAACGTTACACAAAGCTACGCCACAAAGGCCGTGCTTTGATCATCACCACAAGACTTTGCTTTTCAACAGAAGCCTTGATCATTTGCATCTTAGCATGCCACACAGGCAAACCATCCTATGCAACCGATATCAGTCACACAGAATGAAATCCGATGTCAGACACACAGTCCATTTACAAGTCCGTTCTGGGTCTGAACGAAACCGGAGGCACCTAGTACCCCGCATATCCATCGATCTCCAAGTACGTCTGGACGATCACTAACTGTTTCCATCTTCTTGGGTGTACAGCCCAATCAAGATCATCAGTTATCACCCAAACGACGTGAAGACCTCCGGTCTTCGACCATCGTCTTCATCTTCGACTTATCGTCGTATCAGTTATTCAGAATGGGATAAACCCGGTCTTTCCGAATAACTCGCGTATATTTTAAATAGGTGTTACACAAACACAACATACGCCTCATTCCAATTCATTAGTCACTAACCGTAAATTAATCAAGAGAATAATTCCCCAAATATTAACCCCGAAGGCCGAAACCAACATCAGATCAATATCCAGAAAACCATTCTGCTTGGCTAACCGACAGTTAGTTTCTAAATTTCACGTTCAAATCTAATTAAAGATTTAACTATCGCCTGGAGCAAAACTGGTGATACTCCATTCTCGATCTTTTCAATCTAATTAAAGATTCATTAAAACTCCACTTAGTTTTAATCATTATCTGGGTTAAAGAATCAGTGTCATTTAAAACACGATTCACGATAAACCCAAAATCACATTCCATTAATTATCGGGTTAAAGAACAAGTGTTATTTAAAACACTGTTCACGATAAACCCAAAAATCAATACCAATTCAATTCCAATTAAATATCATTTAATTGGTACACTTCATTAAATCTAAATAAAAAGATTTAATCTTTTCTCAACTGGGTTCAAGAACAGTGTTAGTGAAGACACCATTCACGACAAACCCAAATCACGTTCGATATTCAATACAAGGCTCTGAATAGAAAATATATCGGCTTATATTCAATATCGAATTCTACGACTAACAAATGTCGTATTGGAAATAACGATACAAATATATATCTTTCAAATTTCCATAACAACACCTGTAATATCACGAATTCCAACATCGAAATATTCCGAAGACAATTTCGATTCAACTCCACTCCAATGCAATCATTGGAAATTTTGGTTATTTTCAAAACCATTTCAAATTCAATTTATTTATTTAAAAATAAATAGAATTATAATTCTAGTTCAAAACTAGTTCATTTCGATAAAAATCTATTTTTATCTTTCCAAATATGGAGTTTTTCATCCCAAACTTTCACAAATCATTTCTTATGATTTTACACAAATTATTACTATTTTTAATAATTTTATCAAGGCCCGTACAGTCGATTTCCATTAACGGCCATCGAACTGCACTTACAGCGACCTTTTTCGAATTTGATTTGGACGTATCTCCAAATCCAACCGTTAGATTTCAAATTTCTAACATTCATTAGAAAGCTCTTTTCGATACGAACCCAACGGTTCCGGTTTTAGGAGAATCCGACGGTCGGATCTCCCGTAATGTCCGTTTGAAATAAATGGTCGAAATTCACGAACTGCCGCGGCGCGGCGCGTTCTATTCAGGCCATTATATTATATATATAATATATATAATATATATTTCGTCGATTTCTATTTAAAACGAATTATATAAATAGTTTTAAAATTCGTTTTCAAAATCTATTTCAACTTCCATTTCAATTCAAAGCAAAATTGAATTCTTCTCTATAAATTCGTTTTAAAATTCATTTCTATTCAATTCAAATTTCAATTCAATTTGAATTCGTTTCAATTTGCTTTCAATTCAATTTGAATTCGTTTTCAATTCATTTCGAAATCGCTTTCAATTCAATTCATTTCGAAATCGTTTTCAATTCAATTCATTTCGAAATCGTTTTCAATTCAATTCATTTCGAAATCGTTTTCAATTCAATTCATTTCGAAATCGTTTTCAATTCAATTCATTTCGAAATCGTTTTCAATTCAATTCATTTCGAAATCGTTTTCAATTCAATTCATTTCGAAATCGTTTTCAATTCAATTCATTTCGAAATCGTTTTCAATTCAATTCATTTCGAAATCGTTTTCAATTCAATTCATTTCGAAATCGTTTTCAATTCAATTCATTTCGAAATCGTTTTCAATTCAATTCATTTCGAAATCGTTTTCAATTCAATTCATTTCGAAATCGTTTTCAATTCAATTCATTTCGAAATCGTTTTCAATTCAATTCATTTCGAAATCGTTTTCAATTCAATTCATTTCGAAATCGTTTTCAATTCAATTCGAGATTACTTTTCAATATTCATTTTAAAATGAATAAAATCGATATAAATATCGTTTACGTCAAAATGGCGTCAATCTAATTAACACGGCTTCATAAATTTCTATTTTCAAATATTCTATTTCAAATATTTCCTATTATCAAAATATTCTTTATTATCAAAATATTCTTTATTTTCACGATTGGAATGAGGCCCAATCAATTACCATATAAAATTAATTATATGGATTTTCATACAACACATGTATATAATAACATTGAAAATAATCAACCATCAACCAAAGTGCACTACACTGTATAAGCATCAAATATAGATATTCAACGCTCATAACAGCCTGTCAATCAATCGATCGACATATTTAATCAATCAGGATGAGTGAAATTCATATTTCATCCCAACACCCGTGTGGGGTTTCAAACAATCAAACACAGATTTTAGTTGTGCAGTTGGGCGATGTGTAAAATTTATCGTCCCAATCAATGTCATTCAAATAAGTGTACATAAACAAACCATCTGGTTTGTAAATGAATATTTATTTATTCACTTCACTATTTTCATATTCACGTTAAAAATTATATTTTTAACGATAAAACATTTTATTTCAACCTAGGAATTTCTATTCGATTCATTTATTCAATAAAATGATATTTTTATTTTTCTAACATATTTTAGAAAATTTCGGCGGCATAACGGCACGATACTAGAAACGGGACAAGGCCTAGCCTTATCCCCGGTCTAGTGAAGGCCCACGCCATTCACCCATCAATCAAATCTATTCATCTCACCAAACAATTCAATTAAAAATCAAATCATCCAACTAATCTATGCAACCAAACAAACAAGTCCATGGTCTGTGGACGATTGTGTCGGGTGCTACTAAGCACCGTCTGCATCCTAGTATATATATATATAACTAGAAAATAAATTTGAAAGGTGAGAAATTCTCACATATTGCTATCCTAGCTCCACGGCTCTTCTTTTGCAGAAGTCTTCGTCGTTTCGCCTTTTTGTCACCTTCGTTGCTGCTTTCACTACATACGTAAAAATCACATTTTTACTTCGCTATTCAATATATAAAAATCGAATTTTTACTTCGCTATTCAATATATAAAAATCGAATTTTTACTTCGCTATTCAATATATAAAAATATGATTTTTACTTCGGCTTTCCATATATAAAAATCTGATTTTTACTTCGGCTTTCCATATATAAAAATCTGATTTTTACTTCGGCTTTCCATATATAAAAATCTGATTTTTACTTCGGCTTTCCATATATAAAAATCTGATTTTTACTTCGGCTTTCCATATATAAAAATCTGATTTTTACTTCGGCTTTCCATATATAAAAATCTATACTCTTCTAGGAATAAAAATTGTACCTTGAAGTAAATAAAAATCATAATTTTTATAAACTAAAAGTCATCTCTTTTCTACGAACAAAATTCTCCTTTCTTCCTACACTATTTTTGGTCAAAGGATTTAAAGGAAAATAGAAATACTCACATCGAAGAAAAAAGGGGTTTTGGCGTGGTCTGCACTTCGAATTGGAGAGGGGGGGGTTTGTTGCCGTCGTCTGGGGGCTCGCTGGTGGACATCAGAGACGGGGGGGGCGGCTGAAGCTCGCGCAGGCCTTGCTGGTGGCGGTTTTGGTTTCAGGGGTGGTACGGTTCGATTTAGGTGGATGGGGGAGGAAAGAGGGGCGGTGTCGAGGTCGGTGGGGCCAGGGTGACGAGACTTCGAGGGTGGCGGCGACGAGATTCCAGGGAGGGGCCGAGCGATTTGCAGGTAGGGAGGAGAGATGGAAGAAGAAGGGAGATGAGGAGATCGGAGCGAGTGGGAGAGGGGACGGCCGGAGTTGCGACGCCAGGGGAGGTGATGGCGGCGTGGTCGATGGCAGGGAGGGCTGGGCACTCGCGATTTTGATTCGATTTTTTTTTTTTTTTTTTTCTTCTGAGTTGAAATCGAACGGGGAGGAGAGGATAAAGGGGTGGGATTTTATTTTAATAATTATTTTAATTTTATTTAATTTCCTCAAGAGGTTGACTTTGCGTTGGACCTCCAATCAAGGCCCAACGACTGTCGCCCCTAGCTAATTACCCCCATTCCGGACACAATGGGATATGTATCGCAGGCCAATTCGGCTGTTTCGATCAGTTTCCGTCAAAATCAAAATATAAAACAGTGTATATTCAATTTTAAACGTACATTTCAATTTACCGGGGCCACATACGAACTCTAAAAATTCCCGAAAAATATTTTCTAGCTTCGTATTGACGATACGGTCCTAACAAAACTAGTTTCGTCGAATTCTGAGACCGTTTGAAAAATGGCCAATTTCCAGTCGATTAAAATCAACTGAAACTGGTCAAACGCGTTTTCCTTTGCCACGCTCACATATTGATTCGAAAAATTATGAAATTTGAAACCTAGCAATAACTTTACATCACGGACCCAACAAAACTGGTTTCGTCGAAATCCGAGGTCGTTTGCAAAATTGCTATTTTTAAGGGCCTTATATATATAAAAATATATATAAATTCCACAGCGACTATTTCTAATTTTAAACTGGACATATCTTATCATTCCTAAAATGAAATCTCAGTTTGTTAACTTCGTTATAAAGATATAGTTATACAGATTCAAATATTTCTTGTTTCGTTCAATTCTGACTTATATTGAATTCTGTATATTCATTTGAAATTAGAAATCGAATTTTCGAACTACCGCGCCATTTTCTATTCCTTTTATAATTATATATAATTATTATATATTCTAACGACGACGTATATAATATATACGTTCTAATTATATTCAAAATAAATTTCTTCGTCGATATTATTTAAAATAATCTATTTTAAATAATCAAAATTCGCTAAAATTGCCAAACTAAAAAATTTCAAACTGGCTCGCATTTTACGGGTTGTTACAATCTCCCCCACTTAAAACTTTTCGTCCCCGAAAAGGAACAAAGTCGAAAGTGGTTTGATTATTCAACGCTACGCTCAATCTGGCTTCCATTTTCCAACTTTTCAGTTTCTGAGAATTTTCAAAATTTCAAAAATTTGGCTAACACCCTAAATTTTTGAAAAATTTCGCCATAACCTCCCCTGCACCGGGAGCATCGGGGAATTTCAAATAGCTTCCCCGGTCCTTCAGATCTCAAAAAGAAAAAGAAAAAGCCAAGCGGCTAGCCAATAGGCTCATAAAATCATCATCACCCAAACAAAACAGGAAATTATGTAGTAAACATGTACCTATTTGTCGGGCAAACAAATTCTATTCTCTGGCTCTAGCCTCCTTGCTATGACCTGTTCAATAATATATATGCATATGCAAGCAAATGCGACTAATTTTCGATATGATTCAAAATTTGATTCATTTAGGCATAATGGTTAGAAATTAGCAAACAAATAGGCAAACAACACAAACATCAATCAATTAGTGAATTAGAGTTTCAAATTCATAACTTTGATACATAGTCAAAAATCAGGTTTTTGATGCCAATTCACAACTATAAATCTATCTATATTAGTTTTTGGTTCTCACACCAGTCTAATAGGAAATATATAGAAAATCACACCTTCGAAACTCGAACATAAATGTTGATGATGCGATCGCTATCATCAATATCGTCTTCGGGCGACTAGAGTGTGATGCCATATCTATCCAATATATTAAAACTTCGAATACACGCGGATCAGACGTATATGCAAAATCTATATATACTGGATTGTCCACTTCAATATAAATAAATAACCAAATACGAATAATTGATTTAAATTTTCAAAACAAGATTTGTTTTCATTTGAAAAATATACCCTTCACACTCGTTCTAGGATACTACTGATCCCATCTCTAACGAGTCATCCCCATTGGATATTACTAATCCAATATCTGATGAATTCTTTCGTATGGTTCTAATGTGCCTTGTTCTCTAAGCCTTGTAAACCAAAGCTCTGATACCAAATGTAAAGACCCGTAACTTCCCCGTAAAGGAAAGCGTCGGATAGTTCGAGAACAAGCCACAACAGAACGCATACAGAAGAACGTTTCATAGTATATGACAACAGTGCATCAGATTACAAGAATATACAGAGTATAAATGAAAATTACACAGAAATATCAGAGATTTAAATTACATTTAAATACATCGCAGCGGAAAATAATACAATACACAACTAGAAAGAGATATACGGATACAAAGCTTTCCGGATATCGTTCCAGCTGTAAACCAGGATCCTGTGAATATAAATCTGCAAAACCAAAACTACTAGCTGCCCGTGTCAAAATAGGGGCACCCAGAGTTTAGGTTAAAACAATAAACTCCAGGTCAGTCATGTGACTGGTGTGAGAACTAAAACAGTTAATCTTTATATTTTAAATCATTAGGTAAATCAAGGGACCACGCCGTATAACACGGAACGGGTTTCCTCCCAAGAATACCAGTGCATAAAACAAATAGCGCAATGCTAAATAAAGAAAAATGAAGCTGTTATAAGACCCAGGTCCCATCACACAATGCAACGCAGTCGAGGATAGGGTTTTCCCTTATAACAGCCAAAGAATGCTTGATACGTTTAAAACAAACCATTTGATACTATCATAAGTGCATAGTGTATAAAACACTTCAAATCATAAGTATCAATCATAGGCGGCATGGGTACCATATATCATGTCGCCATATATAGGTTTACAAATAAAACCGCAAATGTCACGTATTTGGAAATTGGATTTCCGTCTATGAACCGAGGCAAAAGATAGTCCTCAACCGATTCGTGACTCTCTAGCCCGAGCCACAGGACCCAGACTCAGGTGGGCCCTTGGATCGTCAGGGCCGGTCCACCGATGTGGATTAAAATGCCTGAACACTACGTTTCCCCACCCTATGGGGTGTAAGTCTGGCCCGTCAGCCGACCAGAAGCATCGGCCGAAACCGATATAACCGAGGCGCCTCGCAATAGCAACAACCACATAAGTCAAACTCGTCAGGGCGTGTAAAACCACTGACGCCACTTCTAACTAGAAAGAAACGCATGCCCTCCCTGAGGTCCGTCTCCCGTTTTTGGTTCATACCTGGTGTGAAACACGCGAGGTAAACGTTACACAAAGCTACGCCACAAAGGCCGTGCTTTGATCATCACCACAAGACTTTGCTTTTCAACAGAAGCCTTGATCATTTGCATCTTAGCATGCCACACAGGCAAACCATCCTATGCAACCGATATCAGTCACACAGAATGAAATCCGATGTCAGACACACAGTCCATTTACAAGTCCGTTCTGGGTCTGAACGAAACCGGAGGCACCTAGTACCCCGCATATCCATCGATCTCCAAGTACGTCTGGACGATCACTAACTGTTTCCATCTTCTTGGGTGTACAGCCCAATCAAGATCATCAGTTATCACCCAAACGACGTGAAGACCTCCGGTCTTCGACCATCGTCTTCATCTTCGACTTATCGTCGTATCAGTTATTCAGAATGGGATAAACCCGGTCTTTCCGAATAACTCGCGTATATTTTAAATAGGTGTTACACAAACACAACATACGCCTCATTCCAATTCATTAGTCACTAACCGTAAATTAATCAAGAGAATAATTCCCCAAATATTAACCCCGAAGGCCGAAACCAACATCAGATCAATATCCAGAAAACCATTCTGCTTGGCTAACCGACAGTTAGTTTCTAAATTTCACGTTCAAATCTAATTAAAGATTTAACTATCGCCTGGAGCAAAACTGGTGATACTCCATTCTCGATCTTTTCAATCTAATTAAAGATTCATTAAAACTCCACTTAGTTTTAATCATTATCTGGGTTAAAGAATCAGTGTCATTTAAAACACGATTCACGATAAACCCAAAATCACATTCCATTAATTATCGGGTTAAAGAACAAGTGTTATTTAAAACACTGTTCACGATAAACCCAAAAATCAATACCAATTCAATTCCAATTAAATATCATTTAATTGGTACACTTCATTAAATCTAAATAAAAAGATTTAATCTTTTCTCAACTGGGTTCAAGAACAGTGTTAGTGAAGACACCATTCACGACAAACCCAAATCACGTTCGATATTCAATACAAGGCTCTGAATAGAAAATATATCGGCTTATATTCAATATCGAATTCTACGACTAACAAATGTCGTATTGGAAATAACGATACAAATATATATCTTTCAAATTTCCATAACAACACCTGTAATATCACGAATTCCAACATCGAAATATTCCGAAGACAATTTCGATTCAACTCCACTCCAATGCAATCATTGGAAATTTTGGTTATTTTCAAAACCATTTCAAATTCAATTTATTTATTTAAAAATAAATAGAATTATAATTCTAGTTCAAAACTAGTTCATTTCGATAAAAATCTATTTTTATCTTTCCAAATATGGAGTTTTTCATCCCAAACTTTCACAAATCATTTCTTATGATTTTACACAAATTATTACTATTTTTAATAATTTTATCAAGGCCCGTACAGTCGATTTCCATTAACGGCCATCGAACTGCACTTACAGCGACCTTTTTCGAATTTGATTTGGACGTATCTCCAAATCCAACCGTTAGATTTCAAATTTCTAACATTCATTAGAAAGCTCTTTTCGATACGAACCCAACGGTTCCGGTTTTAGGAGAATCCGACGGTCGGATCTCCCGTAATGTCCGTTTGAAATAAATGGTCGAAATTCACGAACTGCCGCGGCGCGGCGCGTTCTATTCAGGCCATTATATTATATATATAATATATATAATATATATTTCGTCGATTTCTATTTAAAACGAATTATATAAATAGTTTTAAAATTCGTTTTCAAAATCTATTTCAACTTCCATTTCAATTCAAAGCAAAATTGAATTCTTCTCTATAAATTCGTTTTAAAATTCATTTCTATTCAATTCAAATTTCAATTCAATTTGAATTCGTTTCAATTTGCTTTCAATTCAATTTGAATTCGTTTTCAATTCATTTCGAAATCGCTTTCAATTCAATTCATTTCGAAATCGTTTTCAATTCAATTCATTTCGAAATCGTTTTCAATTCAATTCATTTCGAAATCGTTTTCAATTCAATTCATTTCGAAATCGTTTTCAATTCAATTCATTTCGAAATCGTTTTCAATTCAATTCATTTCGAAATCGTTTTCAATTCAATTCATTTCGAAATCGTTTTCAATTCAATTCATTTCGAAATCGTTTTCAATTCAATTCATTTCGAAATCGTTTTCAATTCAATTCATTTCGAAATCGTTTTCAATTCAATTCATTTCGAAATCGTTTTCAATTCAATTCATTTCGAAATCGTTTTCAATTCAATTCATTTCGAAATCGTTTTCAATTCAATTCATTTCGAAATCGTTTTCAATTCAATTCATTTCGAAATCGTTTTCAATTCAATTCGAGATTACTTTTCAATATTCATTTTAAAATGAATAAAATCGATATAAATATCGTTTACGTCAAAATGGCGTCAATCTAATTAACACGGCTTCATAAATTTCTATTTTCAAATATTCTATTTCAAATATTTCCTATTATCAAAATATTCTTTATTATCAAAATATTCTTTATTTTCACGATTGGAATGAGGCCCAATCAATTACCATATAAAATTAATTATATGGATTTTCATACAACACATGTATATAATAACATTGAAAATAATCAACCATCAACCAAAGTGCACTACACTGTATAAGCATCAAATATAGATATTCAACGCTCATAACAGCCTGTCAATCAATCGATCGACATATTTAATCAATCAGGATGAGTGAAATTCATATTTCATCCCAACACCCGTGTGGGGTTTCAAACAATCAAACACAGATTTTAGTTGTGCAGTTGGGCGATGTGTAAAATTTATCGTCCCAATCAATGTCATTCAAATAAGTGTACATAAACAAACCATCTGGTTTGTAAATGAATATTTATTTATTCACTTCACTATTTTCATATTCACGTTAAAAATTATATTTTTAACGATAAAACATTTTATTTCAACCTAGGAATTTCTATTCGATTCATTTATTCAATAAAATGATATTTTTATTTTTCTAACATATTTTAGAAAATTTCGGCGGCATAACGGCACGGTACTAGAAACGGGACAAGGCCTAGCCTTATCCCCGGTCTAGTGAAGGCCCACGCCATTCACCCATCAATCAAATCTATTCATCTCACCAAACAATTCAATTAAAAATCAAATCATCCAACTAATCTATGCAACCAAACAAACAAGTCCATGGTCTGTGGACGATTGTGTCGGGTGCTACTAAGCACCGTCTGCATCCTAGTATATATATATATATAACTAGAAAATAAATTTGAAAGGTGAGAAATTCTCACATATTGCTATCCTAGCTCCACGGCTCTTCTTTTGCAGAAGTCTTCGTCGTTTCGCCTTTTTGTCACCTTCGTTGCTGCTTTCACTACATACGTAAAAATCACATTTTTACTTCGCTATTCAATATATAAAAATCGAATTTTTACTTCGCTATTCAATATATAAAAATCGAATTTTTACTTCGCTATTCAATATATAAAAATATGATTTTTACTTCGGCTTTCCATATATAAAAATCTGATTTTTACTTCGGCTTTCCATATATAAAAATCTGATTTTTACTTCGGCTTTCCATATATAAAAATCTGATTTTTACTTCGGCTTTCCATATATAAAAATCTGATTTTTACTTCGGCTTTCCATATATAAAAATCTGATTTTTACTTCGGCTTTCCATATATAAAAATCTATACTCTTCTAGGAATAAAAATTGTACCTTGAAGTAAATAAAAATCATAATTTTTATAAACTAAAAGTCATCTCTTTTCTACGAACAAAATTCTCCTTTCTTCCTACACTATTTTTGGTCAAAGGATTTAAAGGAAAATAGAAATACTCACATCGAAGAAAAAAGGGGTTTTGGCGTGGTCTGCACTTCGAATTGGAGAGGGGGGGGTTTGTTGCCGTCGTCTGGGGGCTCGCTGGTGGACATCAGAGACGGGGGGGGGGCGGCTGAAGCTCGCGCAGGCCTTGCTGGTGGCGGTTTTGGTTTCAGGGGTGGTACGGTTCGATTTAGGTGGATGGGGGAGGAAAGAGGGGCGGTGTCGAGGTCGGTGGGGCCAGGGTGACGAGACTTCGAGGGTGGCGGCGACGAGATTCCAGGGAGGGGCCGAGCGATTTGCAGGTAGGGAGGAGAGATGGAAGAAGAGGGGAGATGAGGAGATCGGAGCGAGTGGGAGAGGGGACGGCCGGAGTTGCGACGCCAGGGGAGGTGATGGCGGCGTGGTCGATGGCAGGGAGGGCTGGGCACTCGCGATTTTGATTCGATTTTTTTTTTTTTTTTTTTTCTTCTGAGTTGAAATCGAACGGGGGGGAGAGGATAAAGGGGTGGGATTTTATTTTAATAATTATTTTAATTTTATTTAATTTCCTCAAGAGGTTGACTTTGCGTTGGACCTCCAATCAAGGCCCAACGACTGTCGCCCCTAGCTAATTACCCCCATTCCGGACACAATGGGATATGTATCGCAGGCCAATTCGGCTGTTTCGATCAGTTTCCGTCAAAATCAAAATATAAAACAGTGTATATTCAATTTTAAACGTACATTTCAATTTACCGGGGCCACATACGAACTCTAAAAATTCCCGAAAAATATTTTCTAGCTTCGTATTGACGATACGGTCCTAACAAAACTAGTTTCGTCGAATTCTGAGACCGTTTGAAAAATGGCCAATTTCCAGTCGATTAAAATCAACTGAAACTGGTCAAACGCGTTTTCCTTTGCCACGCTCACATATTGATTCGAAAAATTATGAAATTTGAAACCTAGCAATAACTTTACATCACGGACCCAACAAAACTGGTTTCGTCGAAATCCGAGGTCGTTTGCAAAATTGCTATTTTTAAGGGCCTTATATATATAAAAATATATATAAATTCCACAGCGACTATTTCTAATTTTAAACTGGACATATCTTATCATTCCTAAAATGAAATCTCAGTTTGTTAACTTCGTTATAAAGATATAGTTATACAGATTCAAATATTTCTTGTTTCGTTCAATTCTGACTTATATTGAATTCTGTATATTCATTTGAAATTAGAAATCGAATTTTCGAACTACCGCGCCATTTTCTATTCCTTTTATAATTATATATAATTATTATATATTCTAACGACGACGTATATAATATATACGTTCTAATTATATTCAAAATAAATTTCTTCGTCGATATTATTTAAAATAATCTATTTTAAATAATCAAAATTCGCTAAAATTGCCAAACTAAAAAATTTCAAACTGGCTCGCATTTTACGGGTTGTTACACAACACACGACTATTTTTGTTATGTAAAATATTTTATAAAATTATGGTATCTATCGTTTGATTTTCAATCAGACTCCACCGTAAAGTAGTTCTAATTTTAAATATGATAAAGATGTAGATTTTATTATTTAAAATATTTTACTCAACACATGAACATTGTCAACACATGAATATTTTTATATTCAACACATGAATTTCCTTTTATAATATTCATTTTTTTCCCGATTGGAATGAGGCCCAATCAATCACCATATAATGTTAATTATATGAATTCCATAC
Source organism: Allium sativum (assembly GCA_030737875.1). NCBI lineage: Eukaryota > Viridiplantae > Streptophyta > Magnoliopsida > Asparagales > Amaryllidaceae > Allium > Allium sativum. The sequence goes on along the minus strand of CM060916.1, from coordinate 887,328,980 downwards.
AACACATGTATATAATAGCAATGATAAACAATCAACCATCATCCAAGGTGCACCACACAACTGCATAAGCATCAAATATAAATAATCAACGCTCACACAGTCTGTCGACCAATCGATCGACATATAATTAAATAATTGGGATTAGTGTACGCCAAATATCATCCCAACACCCGTGTGGGGTTTCAAATCAACAAACACATATTTTTATTTGTGCAGTTGGGTGATGTGTAAAATTTATCGACTCATTCAATATCAGTCAAATCAGTGTATATAAACAAATCGGCCGATTTGTTTATAAATATTTATTTATTCACTTTCACGTTAAAAATTATATTTTTAACGATAATTAATTTATTTCAACACATGAATATATTTCATTATCTATTTCACATCAACTTCACAAACAAATTTCACAACACATCAAACAAGCATACAAGCCATCCATGGTCTGTGGATGACGGGTGTCGGGTGCTACTAAGCACCGTCTGCATCCTAGTATGTATATATAACTAGAAAAAGAAATTTGAGTGAGAAGTTCTCACCAATAGCTATTCCAACTCCACGACTCTTCATTTATAAAAATCTTCGTCGTTCTCGCCTTTCGTCGCTTTCGTTGCCCGTAGCCACTATATATATAAAAATCACATTTTCACTTCGCTATTCAACATACAAAAATCATATTTTTACTTCGCTATTCAATATATAAAAATCATATTTTTACTTCGCTATTCAATATATAAAAATCGAATTTTTACTTCGCTATTCAATATATAAAAATCGAATTTTTACTTCGCTATTCAATATATAAAAATCGAATTTTTACTTCGCTATTCAATATATAAAAATCATATTTTTACTTCGTTATTCAATATATAAAAATCGAATTTTTACTTCGCTATTCAATATATAAAAATCGAATTTTTACTTCGCTATTCAATATATAAAAATCGAATTTTTACTTCGCTATTCAATATATAAAAATCGAATTTTTACAATCACGCTATATGGATAAAATTCTATTTTCACACCGCTACTATATAGATAAAAATTCCATTTTTACACCGCTACTATATAGATAAAAATTCTATTTTTACAACTATAAATATTTCGCCTTTTCTATTTAAAGATTTCGCCCTTAAAAATCATAGCTTTTGTCGAATAAAAATCTTATCCTTTACCGAATAAAAATCTTATCTTTCCTTAATAAAAATTATAGCTTTCTTCTTAGAAAAATATAACATTTTTTGTGTATAAAAACCATAGCTCTCTCGATATATATATAATCATATTTTTATAAACTTCATGTTGTTTAAAAAAAATCAATGCTTTGTTATTTTAAAAAAAAAATCAATCAAAACTTTTCACTTAAAAATATAATCTTTCCAATTCTATTCATAAAATAAAAATCGAATTTTTATTCCTTAAACAACTATATAAAAATCACTGATTAATTACACATTAAAAATAAAATAGAAGGGAGCTTACAGTGTTTTGCAGAGGAGGGGGACTGATTCACTTCAGGAAGAGGAGGAGGGTGGTGCGCGCAAGTGGAGAGGGTGCTGTTTTTGGCTGAAGGGGGCTAGGGTTTGGCTGCGCGCGAGCGGTGGATCGGAGAGAGAGGGTGGAGGGGCGCGCGCCTGTCGGAGGGGGAGGGGAAGAGGTGGAGAAGGTCGGCGATGAGTGGCGGGGCTGATCGCCTGGCGGCGGCGGGAGGGGCCATCGCGCTGAGGCACGATGGGTTTTCTCTTTTCTTTTTTTTGATTTGCAAATGAATTCTAACGGGGGGGTTAAGGAGATAAAAGGGGTTTTTATTTTATTTTATTAATTTAATTTCAAAAAGGTACTTTTTATTTCGACCTCGAAACGGGACCCACCGCCTATCGTCCATAGCTAATTACCCCCATTCCGAACACAATGGGATATGTATCGTAGGCTGATTCGGCTGTTACAATCAGTTTTCATCAAAATCAACATATAACTCTATATATTGAATTTGAACGCGCATTTCAATTTACTGGGGTCACATATTAACTAGAAAAATATTTTCTAGCTTCGTATTGACGATACGGTCCTAACAAAACTAGTTTCGTCGAATTCTGAGACCGTTGGAAAAATGGCCATTTTCCAGCCGATTAAAATCAACTGAAACTGGTCAAACGCGTTTTCCTTTGCCACGCTCACATATTGATTCGAAAAATTATGAAATTTGGAATCTAACAATAACTTGACATCACGGATCCAACAAAAGTGGTTTCGTCGAAATCCGAGGTCGTTTGCAAAATTCCTATTTTAAAGGGCCTGAATTCCATAGCGACTATTCAGAATTTTCAACTGGACATATCTTTTGATTCCCGCTATGAAATCACGATTTTTCGGATTCGTTGGAAAGATATTCTCTATTAGATTCTATTATTTTTGGTTTCACTAAAATCCGGATTGTTTTGCACCCGGTACATTCATTTGAAGTTTGAAATCGAATTTTCGAACTACCGCGCCATTTTCAATTCCTTTTATAATTATATATAATTATTTATATTCTAACGACGACGTATATAATATATACGTCAAATTCTATTCAAAATAAATTTCTCGTCGTTATTATTTAAAATAATTCATTTTAAATGTTCAAAATTCGCTAAAATTACCAAAATACAAATTTTAAACTGGCCCAGATTTTCGGGTTGTTACAATCTCCCCCACTTAAAACTTTTCGTCCCCGAAAAGGAACAAAGTTGAAAGTGGTTTGATTAATCAACTCTATGTTCGATCTGGCTTCCATTTCCAACTTTTTAGTTTCTGAGAATTTTCAAATTCTTCAAAAATTTGGCTAACACCCGGAATTTTCGAAAAATTTCGCCATAACCTCCCCTGCACCGGGAGCCACGGGAAAATCCCGAAATTGCCATACAGGCCTTCTGATCTCAAAAAGAAAAAGAAAAAGCCAAGCGGCTAGCCAATCGGCTCATAAAATCATCATCACCCAAACAAAACAGTAAATTATAGTAAATATGTACCTATTTGTCGGGCAAACAAAATTTATTTCTCTGCTCTAGCCTCCTTGCTTTGACCTGTTCAATGTGAGTACATATATATGCAAGCAAATGTGACCAATTTTCAATACAATTCAATATTCGATTCAATTAGGCATAATGGCTCAATATTATCAAACAAATAAACAAACAACTCAAACATCAATCAATTAGTGAATTAGTGTTTCAAATTCATAATTTTGATACATATATACAGAAAATCATGTTTTTGATGTCAATTCACAACAATGTATTCTAGCTATGTTTTGGTTCTCACACCAGTCTAATGGAAATATATAGAAATCACACCTTCGTCACTCGAAAATAAATACTGGTAACGCTGCAGCATTATCAGAACCATCCCTGGGCAACTAGAGTGTGATCCTATATCTATCTAGTATATTAAAACTTCGAATATACGTTCATGACGCGTATACGCGAAATCTTTATATACCCGATTGTCCATATTCAAAATAAATATATATTTAAATACGTATAAAGCAATTTAAATTTTCGAAACAAAATTATTTCCATTTGAAAAATATACTCTTCACACTCGTTCCAGGATACTACAGATCCTATCCCTAACGAGTCATTCTAATTGGATATTACTAATCCAATATCTGATGAATTCTTTCGTTCGGTTCTAATGTGTCTTGTTCTCGAGCTCTGTTAACCAAAGCTATGATACCAACTGTAACGACAAGGAATTTCACTCGATCTGAATCGATCGTTAAACCGACAAAGACCGTTCGAAACCCCTGATCGTTTTAAGAACAGGACAAAACAGAACGCAAACGGAAGAACATTTCATTGTTATTACAACAATTCCATCAGATACAAGAATATACAGAGTATAAATGAATAAATTACATTCAATAAATATCAGAGATTACAATAAATTACATAGCAGCGGAAAAATATACAAAACACAACTGAAAGTGATACACGGATACAGAGCTTTCCGAGCATCGTTCTAGCTGTAAATCAGGACCTTGTGGATATAAATCTGCAAAACCAAAACTACTAGCTGCCCGTGTGGAAAATAGGGGCACCCAGAGTTTAGGTTAAAACAATAAACTCCAGGTCAGTCATGTGACTGGTGTGAGAACTAAAACAGTTATTAATATTGGTTTTAAAGTTTGGTAACTCAAGGGACCACGCCGTATAACACGGAACGGGTTTCCTCCCAAGAATACCAGTGCATAGAACAAACAGCGCAATGCTAAATAAAGAAAAATGAAGCTGTTATAAGACCCAGGTCCCATCACACAATGCAACGCAAGCCGGAGGATAGGGTTTTTACCTTATAACAGCCAAAGCATGCTTGATACGTTTAAAACACATTATTTGATACTAGTATAGGTGTATAGTGTCAAAACAATTTCAATCATAAGTATCAATCATAGGCGGCATAGCTACCATCTACTATGTCGCCATACTAGGCTCTACAAATAAAACCGAAACACACGTATTGGAAATTGGATTCCATCATGAGTCGAGGCAAGGGGCAAGCTCCTCTCCGCGTTCGAGACACTCTAGCAAATGTCCCAGGACCCCACTCTGATCCTTGGATCTTAAGGGCCGGTCCTTTCTTACTTTTGAGGATTAGTTATTCCTGAACACACGTTTCCCGGTCCATACAGACCTATATCCGAGGCGCCTCGTATCCAACAACCACACAGGTGAAAAGTATATAAATGTCAGGGCTGGTAGGTCACTGACACCACCCTAGCTAGAAAGAAACGTCGTGCTCTCTCTGCAGTCACTATCCCGTTTTTGACTCATACCGAGGTGTGAGGCTCGCGAATTCACGTTATACACAAAGCTACGCCACACAGGCTGTGCTTTGAACATCAACCACAAGACTTTGCTTTTCAACAGAAGCCTTGATCAATTTCCACTTACGTGTGCCACACTGGCAATTCACTCCATGCGACTGATGTCCATCGATATACAACCTCTGAGCTCGTACGTCTCAGAGAAGGGCGTTAAGCAAGAGAATAAATTCTCCACCGCCAAACAGATGTATATTTAATAGAGATCAATCAACACAGAATAAAATCCAATGTCAGACACACAATCCATTTACAAGTTCGCTCTGGGTCTGAACGAAACCGGAGGCGCTTTCCTCGCATATCCATCGATCTCCAAGTACGTCTGGACGATCACCAACTGTTTCCCTCATCTTGGGTGTACAGCCCAATCAAGATCATCAGTAATCTCCCAAACGATGTGAAGACTTCCGGTCTTCAACCACCGTCTTCCTCTTCGACATCTCGTCGAATCGGTTATTCAGAATGGGTATAACCCGGCCTTTCTAAAAAACCCACGTATATGATAAACAAATGTTACCCAAACACAACAAACGCCTCATTCCAATTCAGAATATTCTTTTATTCACAAAATCACATTCTTAGGGGAAAGGTTCCCATTAATTTTATCAAAGATAAATTCTTCTAAATTTATTCTTCTATCTTCCTTTGGATATCATTTCAAACCATATTATGGTTTTCCAAACTAGTCGGGATTAGCGAACCACACCGAAGTAATTATTTATTTTATTTCCCAATCCCAACCTATATATCCCATGGAGAAAACTGGTAATACTCCACATCTAACACCACGGTGTTATCGGTAAAATTAATTACCATTTCACGTTCAAATCTAATTAAAGATTTAACTATCGCTTTGGAGCAAACTGGTGGTACTCCACTCTCGATCACCTTTCAGATTTGATAATTTAAATTATCAATTCACTTTTCAATCTAATTAAAGATTCATTAAAGCTCCACTTAGTTTTAATCTTTTCGAAAATCAATATCCTGCCTTTAACTAGGTTAAAGAACCAATGTCATCTAAAACACGATTCACGATAAACCCAAATCACATTTGATATTAAATACAAGGATCTGAATAGAAAATATACCGGCTTATATTCAATATCAAATTCTGAAACCAACAAATATCGTACTGGAAATAACGATATAAAATGTATCTTTCAAATTCCCATAACAATATCTGTATAGTCACGAAATCCAACATCGAAATATTCCGAAGATAATTTCGATTCAACTCCAGCCCAATTCACGTATTTGGAATATTGATTATTTTTAAAATCACTTTCAAATTCAATTTATTTATTTCAAAAATAAATCGATTTTAATTCTAGTTCAAAACTAGTTCATTTCGATAAAAATCTATTTTTATCTTTTCAAATACGGAATTTTTCAGCCCAATTTTTCCCAAATCATTTCTTATGATTTTACACAAATTATAGATATTTTTAATAATTTTATCAAGGCCCGTACAGTCGATTTCCATCAACGGCCATCGAACTGCACTTACAACGACCTTTTCCAAATTTGATTTGGACATAATTCCAAATCCAACCATTAGATTTCAAATTTCTAATATTCATTGGAAAGCTCTTTTCGATACGAACCCAAAGGTTCTGGTTTTAGGAGAATCCGACGATCGGATCTCCCGCAACGTCAATTCGAAGTCAATGGTCGAAATTCACGAACTACCGCGGCGCGGCGCGTTCTATTCAGGCCATTATATATATAATATATATATATATATTATATATTTCGTCGATTTCCTTTTTAAAACGAATTTTATAAATAGTTCTAAATTCGTTTCAAAAACAATTTCAACTTCATCTTCAATTCGAATTCATTTCAATTTTATTTAATTCGAATTCAAATTCGTTTCAATTCAATTCGATTTCTAATTCGTTTCAATTCGATTTCTAATTCGTTTCAATTCAATTCGATTTCTAATTCGTTTCAATTCAATTTCTAATTCGTTTCAATTCAATTCGAATTCATTTCAGTTCAATTCGAATTCATTTCAATTTTATTTAATTCAAATTCGTTTCAATTCGATTCGATTTCTAATTTGTTTCAATTCAATTCGATTTCTAATTCGTTTCAATTCGATTCGATTTCTAATTCGTTTCAATTCAATTTCTAATTCGTTTCAATTCAATTCGAATTCATTTCAATTTTATTTAATTCGAATTCAAATTCGTTTCAATTCAATTCAATTTCTAATTCGTTTCAATTCAATTTGAATTTACCTTCTATTTACTTCAATTCGAATTCAAATTCACTTTCTATTCAATTTGAATCGAATCCATTTTCTATTCGATTCGAATTCATTTCAAATTGATTCAATAAAATTTCAATTTGAATTTTAATCTAATTTAATTTGAATTTCATTTCAAAATATTAAATTTTGAAATCACTTTTTAATATTCATTGTAAAACGAATAAAATCGATATAAATATCGTTCACGTCAAAATAGCGCAACTCTAATCAACACGGCTTTATATATTTCAATAAATTCATTATTCTATTCAACAAATGAATATTTATCCTATTCAACACATGAATTATATTTCTTTCAACACACGACTAATCTCAACACATGAGTACTGTCAACACACGACTACTTTTGTTATGTAAAATATTTTATAAAATTATGGTATCTATCGTTTGATTTTCAATCAGACTCCACCGTAAAGTAGTTCTAATATTAAATATGATAAAGATGTTGATTTTATTATTTAAAATATTTTACTCAACACATGAACATTGTCAACACATGAATATTTTTATATTCAACACATGAATTTCCTTTTATAATATTCATTATTTTCCCGATTGGAATGAGGCCCAATCAATCACCATATAATGTTAATTATATGGATTCCATACAACACATGTATATAATAGCAATGATAAACAATCAACCATCATCCAAGGTGCACCACATAACTGCATAAGCATCAAATATCACAACACCAGAAAAGGGTGTTGCTAACAGTTATTACCGTTACTAATATACTTTGTAGCAGTTATAACCGTTACCACAACATACGTGACAAACTGTTGTCACGAATATTGCAACGGTTATAACCGTTACAAAGTGTGTATATTACAACAGTTATAACCGTTACAAAGCATGTATCTTGCAACAGTTATAACCATTACAAAGCGTGTATCTTGCAACAATTATTACTGTTAGTATGTAAAATATACTATTTAATACAATAAATTTAATAACAATTATAACTGTTAAAAACTTGAATATTGTATCTAGCTTTTATTACGTAGTTCCTTTTAAACAAGTAACAATCATAATATGCTCCAACTAATTTCATAAAGCATATACCAATAAGAATATACAGTATATAATATAACAATACCCCAAAGCAAATATAACATATCACAATTTTTATCCTAATTCAAATTTCATTTCTATCAAACTATCACAATTTAACATACAACCATTCATCGTCCATAATAAATATCAAATAACGTCGAAGTATCATAATTTAACATACAACCATTGCACAAAACGCAAACGATAATAGGTTCTTTTATCATCCCCAAAAATTTCGGCGATGAGATCTTTCTCAAAATTATCTAGACCTTGAGTTTCTTCGCCAGCTTCTGATCTTTGTTTTGCTTCCGCTGCTTCAACCAAAGCCTACAATGTTCAACAAATATAATAATATGAGTCAAGACATGAAAACAATGCATATTGCCCCTTCTAACAAATAATTTTATAACAAATAATATCAGTCAAGACGTGAACATCGCTCGGCGTCGCTCGGTTTAGGAACTGAAACCTGCCCGAAACAGATTTCAGTTTCCTCTGAAACATGAAACCTGTTTCCGGTTTCAGGAATGAAACCTGAAACAGGCTTCAGTTTTTACCTGAAAACTGTTTCAGGTTTCGGGAATGAAAGCTGAAACCTGTTTCACGTAGAAACTGAAACCTGTTTCGGGTTTCAGAGGAAATGCCCGCATGTAATAAACAAAATACATTCACCTATAAGATTTTATTTTTCGTTTATCGTGGTAATTTGAATTCACAAGTTTATCATTCAAATTATAATACCTTTTAATACAAACATAACTGATTTCTGTATTAATAAATAAATTACACATATAAAATATACAGTTACAGAAACAAAAATTCATGATTATTGAATGTCGAAACTTTGTATATTTACTCATATACAACTATTTCTTAAACAGTAATAAAAAAAACACTTAAATAAACTCATATACAACTATGCTAACTTAGATACATGCTATGTATCACAATATAAAGATGAGTACTACAAATATATGCAGCTACTATAGTCACATGAATGTATAGGAGTGAGATCAAAGGCAAGTAAACACGTAGACAATAAAAGTATGAGAAAGAAAAAAATGAATGAAGATAAATAATAGAGCAGATGAACAAATTTGCGAGTAACATATTGTTATATGCACATCACTAGTGACAGCTGAAGCTTCTTATGATAAAACTGCTTATAACTATGGAAATATGAGAAACGTTGGTGCAGCTTTTGGTTTGCAGTAGAGGGTTCAAGTTTAAGTATATGTTTTAGCCATTTATCCTTTTTTGGCATGTACTAGGATAGTTTAGTCCTAAAACCCCACAATACATATAGATTACAGTAAACCTTCGGTCATCTTTCATTATTATTTGAATAATGGCAAACCATAATGCTCTCTCGTTTAATGGAACCTGAGACTAATCTAGAAATGAGAAATTTTATTTGTATTATTTATGCATGGTGTACCAACTTAGTAATGTCAAAATGTGGATTAACTCAATAAACAGGCGAATACAAATATAATCTACCTTCTCTATATTAGTACCACTTTCAGGTTAGAGACAGTTTACATGAGATCCAGGAAATGCATGAAACCTGAAACAGGTTTCAGTGAAACCGAAACTTGTTTCAGGTTTCAAATTTAACAAAAATAGTAGTAATTTTGCATGATTGAACAACATATAAATAATGAAATTCAATACTTAAATAATTATTGTTATAACCAAGAAAATTGCAAAAATTAATAAATCGCATAGCAGCTTTACATACCAAATATTGACCTTAACAATTAATGTTCTTAACTGATAATTAAAAAAAAAGATTCGGATTACTTACATATTTTTCAGCGGCACATGGAAGTACTTCCCCAGCTTTTTTTGCTTGTATGTGCTATTTTCCAAACAAGAGTTCGCATAGGCTTACTTTCCGGATTTTCCCTTTTCTAATAAAACATACAAAAAAAATTTTAACGCATTTAAATAATATGTACTTAATCCTGATAACTGAGTTATCTAGTCAAACTTTCCTACCTCTATTATAAAACTTTAAGAAACATTTCAATTAAAGGAAACATAATTAGTGCACTTGATAAAAGGATTGAAACTTCAGTTTATCACATTCAAATAATCTGTATTTAAATCATGAAAACTGAGTTATCCAGTCAAAGTTTCCTGTGTCTATCATAATATTTTTGTAATAATGACTATAGACAATTAATATTTTGGATGTTGAGATGAGGATACATTCCTAAGAATTTTTTTAATATACCAAGTCTTCATTAGCATTAGGTGATCCAGCAGGTGATGCACCAGAAAGCCTGTCAATCCCCGATGGTTTGCTGTCACTCAAATCCTGTGCATTAGACTCCTGAAACTTCACAAGATAGCCTTCTAACTTTTTGAGTAGTTTTTCTTTCAAGTTTTCGACCTATGATGTATAGGTAAGAATAAAGACAGAGATTTAAAAACATAAAAAATCCAACTTCTTCTCATTGTTAATTTCCTAAGATATGGTTAACTGTGTGAATTAGATAACAACTGTCTCATTACAAAAATAAAAATTTAGAATAGTAGTTAATTAGAGTAAACAAAAAGGATAATCTTGATGACATTGTCCATAAGAAGAGAAATATACTTGTTCTAGATCTTCTTTAGCGAAAATGGACACCTATAAAATAGTTATTTTAGTTTATAGGAAAATACACAAAGGTTTAGTAAAAGTGAACTTTTGAGTAAACAACTATGTAAATTTCGTTGTCTGACCTTTCATCGAGAATCACAATAAAACCTCTGGGTAAACGATATTTGTAGTAGATTTCGCTCCAGTTGATAATAATGCTTTTGAGCATATATAAATAAACTGTCACTTTCCTCCAATCGAAGAGTAGCAACGTTTCTCTGGCTTGCTGGCCTGTAAAAATTTCATACTACTAACTTTTCAAGTTATTTTTCATGGTCAGCCGAGAATATTAGTAATGCATTTGCAAGATGAAAGTAAAAGAGAGGAGGGGGGATGATGAGAAATCATGCTGTAAAATATTAGCAATAAAATTAAATGTATTACTGACGTTAGTAACGATATACAAATTATATAATATTGGAAGTTTATATCAAATGCCTTTATATAACAGAGGAAAGATGCCTATATAATGGACATTATTTCACAACAAAGAACAGAGATACATGTTCATCCAAAAAAGATCGGAATAAAATGAATTTTCACGGACCTGTAACTTCAAATAAACTTGGGCATTTCTGAAATCGATATAACAATAATACAATTATGTAATGAAATACACAATTATATTTGTTATAACGAAATATTATATGCTACTAATTAAAATAATAATAGGTAGTATCCAATTCATGGTTTATAACATTATTTTCACACTGATTTGTTTCCATTGTAATCCCATGTCCTAAAGTAGCCATTAATCAATTTGTATTATGTTGAGGAAGTAATAAATATCCATTTTATGGGAGTAAATGTTAATTAAGAACCTATCCACTCAGCATTATATAGAATAAAGTTATTTTTAGCATAAATATCAACATATGTCAAATATAGGTCAACTACAAAACATGAGTGTGGCAATGGTGAATTCAGTGCTCATGTCCCATGATTTTTCTAATGCAAAGAATGCAGACTTGAGATTTCAAAATTAGTTAACCCAAAGTTGACAGAATATGGTACCATTTGAGATTAAAAAAATACATACAACAATCTTAGCAGATTGTTTCTGAAACAAAAACATATTTTAAAACAATGTATACTGCTAAGAGATATACTTATACTATGAAATAGGAAATGAATAAATAGCAAGAAGTTTTCTTGTATATCATAAAAATTAATATAACAATCAATACAGGAATCTAATGGTGTAAGGACTAATATACTCTTATTATAGCAATTGTAAGGACTGATATACGCCTGGGTCCAGCTATTAGCACCCCATTGTTTGCTCTTCACACCCCATTAAAAACTTAAAAAAAGTAGTTTCCCATTGTACCCTTAAACATATACATGTGCTGTTTGACATTGATAGAACTCAAACAAAGTAGCCATCAAAAGGAATTGCACACACATAAAATAGAACACCTGTATAAATCAGTGGAGACTATTGAAAAACCATAATTTTAATGAATGTTGAAATCCTGAAACCCAGACACCATATGGACGATGAAATCCACGCTTCAGCATGACTTTGAAATCTTAGAAAGCAAGTTAATGTCCAACTTTGATACAATTCAAATGATGTTAGTCGACGTTGATCAAAATTAATCGGCACTTAAGGCAAACATTGATTGTGGGTTACAAATCACCTTTTTTTTCTTTCTTTAATGCTGACAATGCTGACGACTGTAGGGTTGCTTCGTTCTTCTTTCCGTTGTTTTCCATGGATATGTTTTAACTAAATTGAAATAGGTAGACTTTTTTTACGACAACAGAAACGAAAGGAAGATTGAAAAAAGAAAAAGAAGTAGCATGAAAAACAACATGGAACTTTAGGAAAAAACGGGGTGGCAAAAGAAAATCATGGGGTATGTATTCTATTTTTAAATTGACGGGGGGCAAAGAGCAAATAACGGGGTGGCAATAGCCGCACCCTATACGCTTTCATTTATGAAATGAAGACAATGACTTGAAATAATGTATACTACCAAGAGATACTTCAATACTATGTATGCAAACAAAATAATTATATATAGAAAAAACTGTCTTATCATAAAAGGAATATTTGAAACTAATATAGCAATCAATATAAATGGTGTCCATTTCAAGGATATTTGGAACTAATATAGCAATCAATATAGGAATTAAATGGTATGCATTTTCCTTCTACATTGCCATATAAATCAAACATGGACAGTAACTAAACTTTAGGGAAATTTTGTCATGCTGTTTATATTTGTTTCGGCATTAGGTTCTACCAAAGGTAACCATTCATATAAATCAAACATGGACAGTAACTAAACTTTAGGGAAATTTTGACATGCTATTTATATTTGTTTCGGAATTAGGTTCTACCAAAGGTAACCATTCATATATGAGGTAAAAGGGCATACATATCACAGTTTTAACTGTTTGTTAATTAAATTTCTTTCGTCTTATTCAAAATTTATACTAATAAATGATAAACTAATACACCTTAACATTTACTACAAAAAAATAAAAATTAATTAATATTACTGTTTACTGTGAATTTCTTTTAAAAATATATTGTATTTATATCTTGTCTAGTTTGATATATCGCACATTGTAAAAATTAACAGGTGATACCATTTCATGAATATTAGGTGTAACAAGTAATTAAAGATCAGTGAAACAATCCACTACAATCATGGACATCTTTCTTCTATTTGTATGGGAGGAAATCAATAGTAAAAAATAAGCAAATATATAAATTAGGTACAATTAGGCACATAGGTTTGGCAATAATAAAATATAAAGGGAAAACTTTGATCTTATTAATAACAGGAAAATACCCTGAAGGACAAAATGAACACAGAATTGTTCCATAAGGACAAGGGACTAAAGTTTTGTCCATAAGGACAAATTTTAGTGTAAATGGTGGAATTACAATGGCCCCCTGAATTCCTCCATTTACACTAAAATTTGTCCTTACGGATAAAATTTTGCCCCTTTGTCCTTATGGAACAATTTTTTGTTCATTTTGTCCTTGAGACTAAAAAGCCCTATTAATAAATGATAATTTAATGAAATATATTAATTTATCCAATACCTTAATGTTGCAGGTAGAAGGGATCTTTTTTGTTGGGAAGGTCGTGTATTCATATCAGTCAGCACTAATTTAATACAATTCTGATTTATCAAAATAAGCATATGAAATAGAATGTTAAGCTAGTGTGTTATTTATAGCTGTCAAAACTGTACTTATGATTTGTAAAGATAATAAAGCATCCTTCCATATTATTAATATACGTACAAATCCACAAAAATAAAGTACTGGCATGCATACATCTGACTGAATAACTATTTGTTGTTCCATTTACACAAACAGTTATATGCATAAACACATGTAAACTAACATAATGAAGATGCAGTTGGGAAAATTGACCTGTACTTGCAAAAATAAGTATGAACAAGTTGTGAAAAAGAAGAAAGAATAGAGGCGAAGTTGGAACTGGAAATGTAGATGATAGTAATTCTAACTTTTTAATGTCATCTATGGTAGATGAAGAGAAAAATTGGTATGGAGGAGGAGAGATATACCTTTAGTTGGAATAAAGAAAACTATGCCTGGGAATTAAATTGAAGAACTAATTAAGTTCGAATAGAATATCATGGAAAAAACTAAGCCTGCAAGCAACTGCTGGACGTGTAGGACCAAATTTAAGAATAACAGAAGCAACTTAGGGTTATTTTAAATGATCTATCAGTAATATTACAAATCAGCAATCAACATTCCAAATCAGTAGGGAAGAGGGCTATAATTGTTAGACCTAGAACTCATTCACATTGCAAATCAGTAATATTTTAAACGATCTATCAAATTAGGGTTTGAGCAACAACATGGAAATGTAATCCACAACAATCATTATCAAATCAGTAATATTTTAAATTACATAAATTAGTAATATTTTAACCTACATAATTCAATAACAGAGTCGAGCGAACGCAAAAAATCACCTGACTTCGACCTGGAAAGTCGGAGGAGGCAGAAGCGCGGACGAGGTGGAGGCGCAAACGACGTGGAATCGCGGATGAGGCGAAAGAGGAGGCGCATGACAATCTAACGGAGAACGAGAAGGAAGCGGCGAAACCTAGAACGATTTCTTTCTTTTTTATTTTCAAAGGAAAAAGGGAAAAGAAAAGGGTTAGAAGCGTGATAAGTGAGAAACTAAGAATAGAGAAGAAAATTACTGTTCAGCCCATTACGATTCCCTCTATTTACCAAATTCACGAATGTAATAACGGAAAATACCGTTATATTGTCTTATAACGCAAAAAACTGTTACAAGTTTATCACAATAATAACTGTTACAAATTGAACCAAGAAAAGTGTTACAAAAAGGCATGTTTGGTGTAGTGTATAAATAATCAACGCTCACACAGTTTGTCGACCAATCGATCGACATATAATTAAATAATTGGGATTAGTGTACGCCAAATATCATCCCAACACCCGTGTGGGGTTTCAAATCAACAAACACATATTTTTATTTGTGCAGTTGGGTGATGTGTAAAATTTATCGACCCATTTAATATCAGTCAAATCAGTGTATATAAAAAAATCGGCCGATTTGTTTATAAATATTTATTTATTCACTTTCACGTTAAAAATTATATTTTTAACGATAATTAATTTATTTCAACACATGAATATATTTCATTATCTATTTCACATCAACTTCACAAACAAATTTCACAACACATCAAACAAGCATACAAGCCATCCATGGTCTGTGGATGACGGGTGTCGGGTGCTACTAAGCACCGTCTGCATCCTAGTATGTATATATAACTAGAAAAAGAAATTTGAGTGAGAAGTTCTCACCAATAGCTATTCCAACTCCACGACTCTTCATTTATAAAAATCTTCGTCGTTCTCGCCTTTCGTCGCTTTCGTTGCCCGTAGCCACTATATATATAAAAATCACATTTTCACTTCGCTATTCAACATATAAAAATCATATTTTTACTTCGCTATTCAATATATAAAAATCGAATTTTTACTTCGCTATTCAATATATAAAAATCGAATTTTTACTTCGCTATTCAATATATAAAAATCGAATTTTTACTTCGCTATTCAATATATAAAAATCGAATTTTTTACTTCGCTATTCAATATATAAAAATCGAATTTTTACTTCGCTATTCAATATATAACAATCGAATTTTTACAATCACGCTATATGGATAAAATTCTATTTTCACACCGCTACTATATAGATAAAAATTCCATTTTTACACCGCTACTATATAGATAAAATTTTTATTTTTACAACTATAAATATTTTGCCTTTTCTATTTAAAGATTTCGCCCTTAAAAATCATAGCTTTTGTCGAATAAAAATCTTATCCTTTACCGAATAAAAATCTTATCTTTCCTTAATAAAAATTATAGCTTTCTTCTTAGAAAAATATAACCTTTTTTGTGTATAAAAACCATAGCTCTCTCTATATATATAATCATATTTTTATAAACTTCATGTTGTTTAAAAAAAATCAATGCTTTGTTATTTAAAAAAAAATCAATCAAAACTTTTCACTTAAAAATATAATCTTTTCAATTCTATTCATAAAATAAAAATCGAATTTTTATTCCTTAAACAACTATATAAAAATCACTGATTAATTACATATTAAAAATAAAATAGAAGGGAGCTTACAGTGTTTTGCAGAGGAGGGGGACTGATTCACTTCAGGAAGAGGAGGAGGGTGGTGCGCGCAAGTGGAGAGAGTGCGGTTTTTGGCTGAAGGGGGCTAGGGTTTGGCTGCGCGCGAGCGGTGGATCGGAGAGAGAGGGTGGAGGGGCGCGCGCCTGTCGGAGGGGGAGGGGAAGAGGTGGAGAAGGTCGGCGATGGGTGGCGGGGCTGATCGCCTGGCGGCGGCGGGAGGGGCCATCGCGCTGAGGCGCGATGGGTTTATTATTTGTTGCTAAATATTGGAAGCTAAATATTTATTATTTGTTGCTAATAAATGTAAATTACTGTAGTTTTCAATTAACAAATATGTTAAGCATAAACTAAATATTAATTTGATGATCACTGGTATAATGTGTTTTCTTAAAGTTTGAAAATTTTGAGTTTTTAGGTTGGTGCTTCATCAAATTACTCGGACATAAGTTTCTTTCGGACAAAGGATATGTAACGGTTTAGCCTTATATAAACCCATAATTATTGTGATTGTACTTGAAATAAAGTAATATGATTCAAATCATAGCCATGTATAAATTTCATTTAACCTTTTAGGATGATTAACAGCAAATGTGTTTAGTATATCGTTCCATGATGCCATTTGTATATGTATATATATATATATAACTATAGTGTTTTGCTAATAAATGGATACCTATGTTTATTTTATTTCATTCTAGATTCACAAATTTGGCAAGCATAAATGAGGTGAATAATCAGTCTATTAAATAGGTATAAAATTCAAATTTACGTCTTTATACAGATTACAATTAAAAGTTTAAGATCACTTCTCATTAATGTGTTTAATATAAATAAATGATGTCATTTAAATGTAAGCAACTATAAGCTCATTTATGTTATTTGTTGTAAATAAATGGTAAAACATCACCATGATTCTAAGCTGATTAATTTGGTAAGCATAAATTAAATAATTTGGTCATCACAAGTATAATACACTCATATCCATTCAAAAAGATAATGCCAAAAATACAAGATATTTGTTTAGTGGTCTATTGTTGATTCAGGATTAAGATTGGTATTTCATTAAATTTGTGTGACAATACAATTTTTTATAATCTTTTGTTAGTTCAGAATTTTGGTTTGACAAAGATGTATACAATGAAAGGTGGGGAAAATATAAGGTATATTTTAACATACGACTGTTGTTTTCATTTAAAAAATCATTAATGAATGCATTGTACACATAATAAAATTTTATTTGAGTGGATGGACCCATGCATATAAGTATGGGGTACTGGGCCCCTTCGGTCATATAAGTTGATATGTGTTGGGTCCTGTTGATATGTGCTCATCAAAAGGTGGGGAAAATATAATTTTTTGACATGACAACATTTGATATAATTCAATGAATTATTATGCTATAAATTACTTTCCAGCTATTTTCAGTTGAATAAATACGATTACATAATCTATTGTTAGTAACAAAAGATATTAGTTTTCTTTCTTTAGAAGTCCATTTTTATAAATTACTATCAGTTATATAGGTTATTCCATTTTCCTGTCATCCCATCCTCTTTTCATTTTGTTCATGTTGTTATGTATGCTTCCTTTTGTAGGTAGCTTACCAACCTTCTCGAATAACAATTTTTTGTCATACTTTATAGACAATAATGCACATAGGTGTTTATGTAAGTAGAATCGCAAGCAACAGTTCATTTGCTATTTACCATTATGTTGTAAGGAATACTTCTTCATCATGCTTTTTTTAATTTTAGGAAAGAGAAATCTATAGAAAAGTTGAATGTTGTAGATGTATGTCATGTTTTTTTAATCAAAACTTTATTCTTATTTTTATCAATTATCACTTTAATTTATAATTCGAGACATCTATATTTTACTGTCTTTTGGCAGAATAAAAGTATGGATATGAGGAAACTACACTAGTGAAAGCAAACACCGGTTTGGACAGTAGCAGTACTGGATATAATTGAGGAGGAACCAAGAGGCAATGTAGAAAAAATAGTAGGATGGTTAACTAGGGAGTGGATAAACAACCATGTAGATAAACATAAATGCAGAGGGGGCAAAGGGAAATTTTCAATTGAGAATCGTTAACCCACTGCATAGAAAATGGTGACAAACTAGAAAAAGATGATAATGCTCTACATGTAGAAAAGCCTACAACCTTTCTGTCTGAGATAATCAAGATAAAGAGTTGCAATTGGTACGTTGAACATTTTTAAGCCATCACCCACATAATAGATTAGCTGTAGTGTAATCTACTAGCATCTACATGTGAACAAATATTTTTTAATTTTTTGTTTACTTTTTTTTGGTCGCCGAATCTATGTTTCAGTTTTTCATACAGTAAGTATGGTTTGAAGTTAAATTGTTTGATATTGTTACTATTCAAAATTTATCTTTATATACTGAACTAGATTGGAACCAGTGCTTCGCACACGGGGAGTGTTAAATCTTGTGGTATGCATGGAATTGAAAAAAAAATGTATTTGAAGAGTAGGCATGAAGACGAGTGAAGTAACTTAAACATGTATAGATATTATAGCCGGTTTTGATAGTTCGAAGTGTAAAGTTAGTTTGAGAGGTGACAAATGTAAATTTAAACAGAAATGTAGGTAGAAAAAAGGTGTAGTATAGTATGGCTAAGAAAGCATTGAAGTGGGGAAAAGTTTAAACATTGTAGTCGTTTTCATGTGATAATTGGCTTCGAAAATATGTTTTGTAGGGGTAAATGGGCAACTGTTCATAGTTCGTAGGTTGGCAAATTAGTTTGACACTGAATTCTATAGTTTGAGGTTAGGATTTCAAGTGTGGTTTATATAATTAATTTTGTACACCGCTTTCCTACCCGCCTTCTTCTTGTATTTCCATTGGGTAATCTACGGTTTGTCTATAGTAAAAATTTACAAACCAAGGTATAACGTTGGCACTGGCTGGGTGATAACAATAATGAAAGCTGAAAAATGCATGTTATGTGTGGATGCTCATTGCATGATGTCAAATGCTCTTAGTGTACTACCCATGCTAATATAATAATTATCAATGTTAAGTTATATGTCATATTTTACAATGTCTACGTCTTCAGCTTGGGCACTGTGAAGCAGTAGTAATAGTCCACAATCAATGTGCAATTCAATGCAAAGGAAACGATTGAAGATGTGTGTACCATGATGATAACAGTATGTTGCAATCTACAGAAAAATACAAACTTTTAGGTTAAAAATTTAAAGTTGGTACTACTAATAAAGCAAGAATTGGCATGTTAAACCCCGTTATGAAACGCGATACGGAAAACAATGGTTCAGATACATCTCAAAGCGTACGAGCACTAGCCTGGTCGAGTGCAAGATGGTCGAGCAACATAAGGGTTTGGTCGTGCATCTTCTGCTCGGTCACAAGTGGTCGCACACTACAGGGGTCGGTCACGCTCAATACGGTCGGTCACATTTTTGTTGAAGGATCGGTCGTGCAAGCTCACAAACCCGGTCGCGCACTACATCCTGGTCGTGCATGCATGTCTGGTCGTGCACCATACTTGGGGTCGGTCTAGGAATGGCAATGGGGCAGGTTGGGGCGGGTTTCACGTGCCCCAGACCCGACCCGGACTTTTTAAACCCCGCCCCAGACCCGCCCCGTGGACCCGGTGCGGGTCTGGAATTTCGCCCCGTACCTGAAACCCGTACGAGTCAGGGTAGACCCGACCCGCCCCACGACCCGGTGATATTGTGTTCTAATGTACACAAATTTATGTACTTATATTTTTTATCAATAAATGACAAATTATATACATGTTATAATGTGTTCACAATGATAAGGGAATATAATAAAATGAGTTGTAAGATTAAAGTTCAAAATGTATGTATTTGTTATTGTATGATCATCATTGATGCAACTTAATACTATGAAAATTTTATAGTTTGTAGACTGAAAAAATATAATATTTAAGTTAAAACCATGCATACCTAAAAAGATTAACAAATAATCATTATAGTCATAAAATGTTTTCATGATGTTTCAATCATGCGGGTCGGGTTGGGGCGGGTTGGTCGTGCCCCAGACTCGACCCTAGACCCGGACCTCCAAAAGCGGGTCGCGGGTCTACCCGCCCCGAAGACCCTATGAGACGGGTCTAAATGAGTCAAAACAGGGGCGGCTCAAGCGGGTTTGGACCCTAGACCCGCCCATTGCCATCCCTAGGTCGGTCAGATCAACACATTTGGGTCGGTCGATCTATGCTATAATATAAAGGGGCCGACTATTTGGACACAAAATTAAACATAAAGAGAGAGACACAAAGCCTCCACCATTGGATTTGTTTGTCTTTATATGGAGAGTGCAATTCATGGGTGAATCCAATGGTTGAGATTTATTGTGTGCAATTTTGTGTCTTCATTTTGTGCCTAAATAGAGTTTCCCTAATATAAAATAATAAATAGTTCTGCTTATTTATGCAAAGGGAACGGTTATAGTATGCAAGCATGAAATGGGGACCGTGCTTATTATAATATTACATGAGACTGGACATGCATATTAAAGCTTGGCCATTTACACTGCTTCGTAACCGCATAATCCATGTTGAAGTCCATGTGGCAAATATAGGTCGAGCAGTATTAAATAATATGATGGCTACGTGTAAAGAACTAATATGGATCAATAATTGACCAAATATGAAAGGCAAATGTGTTAACGTGAGAATACGGTCCAGCGTATATCATGAAACAAGACAATATGGACTTCAATGCCACGTCAGCTCATCGTGATAGTATATTGCAAATATAGTGCGTAAGCTGGACCAAGTGATATGTGAATAAACTAGTAAACATTATTTACACGTTTCACCTATTGCAAGGAGTTGTGGCACAGCTCATACAAGAACGTGATATATAGTGTATGGACGGGCACTTCAATAAATAATATAGTGCTCGTTGTATTTACATGTATATAATGAATATTACATGATTACATGGCAACTTTTGCGTGGCTCACTCGCTCACATAAAACTGGGTCGCTCACTACTTATGAATAGTTTGGGTCGAGCACATCAGTAGGGTCGAGCAGTTCCTTCAACAATAGGTCACACGTTCAATGAATAATATAATGGCAAAGTTGTAAATTTTGTTCCCATATGTATAAACTCTACATAAAACAAAGCCACACAAATGAATAGCAAAATGACTGTACACGTAGCAGTATAACACATGGCTTACGAAACCGAAATAATGAGATCGCTCATAGAAATGATGAATTGGCAAAGGTCGGTCACCAAAATAGGAACAGTGGCATCATTATAATTTCTTGGTCGTGCAACACTATCCTGGCCACACACACTTTTGGCTCGAGCACCACTTTTTGGATCGGTCATGCCAACTGTGTACAGCTGTCCAGTGGCATTTCCGTAAATACAACTATGAACGATCCATACCCTGTACACCTAAATTACAACTCTGCCACTACCCCTAAACTTCACCTATAAATACCCCACTTCTCAACCATTCAAAGGACGAATTTTTCTACCCTGAAGGGCTGCTTAAATCATTTCTCCACCACTCTCAAGCACTCTAAGCTCCATTAATGGCTTCTCAAGTTCAATCCACCTTCCTCCAACAACAAATTGACTAAGTCTTCTCCAAACTTCATTACAAATCTCTCAAACTCAATCCAAATGATCACCAACTACCACTAATTCTGTCTCAATCCTAGATCTAACGCAAAATCATCATGGATCTGATGAAGATCATCTAAGTGTTCAAGTCTTTGAATATTTACACAACTACCGTCACAAATCAAAAGATCTCACTCATTCCATTGTGAATTCAAGCGAGATCAAAAGTGAAAAGAGAGAATAGAAGATCACTGAAAAAGAGAGAAATGAATGTAAAAAGAGAAGTCATGTATTTTGTAATTGTTGTGATGATAATGAAAGCTCTTCCTATAGTGGATGTAGGCTATTTCTAAGCCGAACCACTCTAAAATTCTTTGTTCTCTACTATTTTCCTTTTTAATTTGTGTTTGTGGCCCCTAAATCTCGAATCATGCCTTTTGGTGAAGTATTGCAAAAAATACCTTTGGTATTGAGGTCGTTTTTAGATTTCAACATATGGAAGGCCTCGATGGATGGGAAAGCGATAAGAACGAAGCTGAAGTTCAGGATTCGAAGCCGAAAGCTAAAAGCCACTCTGATCGAAATACCCGACAAGTTGCAAGTCCCGCCAAGGGGGCACCTCCCCATAGTGGAGGTAAAAGACCTAGATCATCTAGCCGTGATCGCCCGCCAAGACGAGCATCCAAAAAAGTGATCGAAGTCCGCTCTGCGGAACGACACAACTCGAAGGAGTATAGGGAGGATATGGTAAAACAAATCATGAAAGATAGCAAGGCTCGCAATGAAAGTGAGAGGGAATGAGACTTCTCCCCCAACAAAAATCCATTTACGAAGAGGATCCGCAAAGCTGAGTTCCCTACAAAGTTCACTCATCCTACTCTACCTCCGTACAACGAGACTTATGATCTGAATCACTTCCTGTAAAGATATGAATGACATATGAATGCAACCAAAGCGACAAACGAGATCAAGTGTCTGTGCTTCCCTCTCTATGTAGAAGGCGTGACATCATTATGGCTCACAAGGCTGCCACCCAAATCTGTTGACCAATTTGACGATTTTACTCTAAAATTCATGGAGTAGTTTAGGCTGCAAGCTACAAAGGCTAAGGATGTTATCTCTTTGACATCAATGAAGCAGAATCTAGGAGAATCTGTTAAAGCTTTCCTCAAGAGGTTTAACACTGCCTTATCCGAGGTGGGGAATCCCGAACCCCGCATGATCTTAATGTCTCTAATCGGTGTCATATATGAGAAGAGCGAATTTGGTAGATGGATTAAAATGAAAGTACCAAATACGCTTGAAAAATTCTATAAAAAAACAGAGGAGTATATGGGAGTGGACAATAATCATGTGCCTTTTTAGATTAATGATGCTAACCAGTTTCTTGAAGCTCCCAAAAATGTTGCTACTCAATATAACTAGAAGAACACTCAGGGGAAGAAGCGCGCCAACAATGGAAAGGGAAACAAATATTATAAGAAGTCTCGCCTTTTTGGCTCATCAGAGTTGATGCCTTTGAATGACACTCCTGAAAATATCTATCTTGCAACAAAGAATTCTGAAGAATATGCGGAACCAAATCCGATAAGGCGACAAACTCGGGAAAGTTATGTAGGTTTCACAACTAGTCTGGTCATAACATTAATGAGTGTCGACACTTGAAGAACCTTATCGAGGAATTGATCAGGAAAAACAGGATCCAGCAGTATGTAAAGAATCCGTAAGCTACAAATCTTTCTGCAACTCCCTAGGGGCAGAGGACATCAAATGGTCAATCCGGTCCAAGCAATGCAACTCCATCTCAAATCAATGCAAGGTCGGTGATCAACTAATAACTGATGGTGGTGCTCCGACTTTCAATGGCTCGGAATAAGCGATCATCATCGCCATAACTTTATTTTCATGCTTTACTTCAAAATTCTCGTAAAACAGTCTGTAATATTTTACAAACACTACTGAACATTAGCTCTGTGACTAAGAGCATATGTACTTGAATAAATTCCTTGCTTGCAAAAATTTATGTCAAATCAAAACTTGCTTAAGGGATGATTTCAAATTGCAGGCTATCTGTCGAGCGTTTGTTCCAGTAAAATCTGACGAAATATAGCGACCCCAACAACACTAGTTCAAGCGCCAAAGGCTATAAATATCAACATACACAAATGCAAAATTAGAAAAACACCACCTTGAAAAGTGAATGGTAATAGTCGCAAAGATCGAACACAAGTGCCACGACAAACAAATGAGAGGGTTGTAACTCTTGTCGAAGGGGCACTTCCCCAAGTGAGAGGTTCAAAGCACCAGTTCCTACACCGAGATAGCCTGCCAAGTCAAGCGTCCGACAAAGGAACTGGTGTATGCCCCATGAAACGATACAACATCCGTAAAATCCATTAGCGTAACATCTGATTAACTCAGATGTGATGAAATCCATTTGCGTAGCATTTGATTAACTCAGATGTGAGGAATGATGAAATCCATTTGCGTAACATCTGATTAACTCAAATGTGAAGAATGAAGAAATCCATACGCGTAGCATCTGATTAACTCAGATGTGAAGAATGACGGAATCCATTTGCGTAGCATCTGATTAACTCAGATGTGAAGAATGACGAAATCCATTTGCGTAGCATTTGATTAACTCAGATGTGAAGAATGACGAAATCCATTTGCGTAACATCTGGTTAACTAAGATTTGAAGAATGAGGAAATCCATTTGCATAGCATCTGATTAACTCAGATGTGAAGAATGACGAAATCCATTTGCGTAGCATCTGATTAACTCAGATGTGAAGAATGACGAAATCCATTTGCGTAGCATCTGATTAACTCAGATGTGAAGAATGACGAAATCCATTTGCGTAGCATCTGATTAACTCAGATGTGAAGAATGACGAAATCCATTTGCGTAGCATCTGATTAACTCAAATGTGGAGAATGACGAAATCCATTTGCGTAGCATCTGATTATCTCAGATGTGAAGAATGAAATCCATTTACGTAGCATCTGATTATCTCAGATGTGAAGAATGATGAAATCCATTTGCGTAGCGTCTGATTATCTCAAATGTGAAGAATGAAATCCATTTTCATAACATCTGAATATCTCGGATGTAAAGAATGAGGAAATCCATTTTCGTAGCATCTGATTATCTCAGATGTGAAAAATAAAATCCATTTGCATAGCATCTGATTATCTCAGATGTGAAGAATGATGAAATCCATTTGCGTAGCATCTGATTATCTCTGATGTGAAGAATGAAATCCATTCGCGTAGCATCTAATTATCTCAAATGTGAAGAATGACGGAATCCATTTGCGTAGCATCTAATTATCTCAGATGTGAAGAATGTCGGGCCTCAAATTAACTCGCGTAGTGTCTGAGTACCTCAGACGTGACAAGTGCTGCGCCAAAATCAGAAGTCCTTCCATAGCGGAGGCGAAATCAAAAGTTTAGTCATCCCCAAGCGGGGGCACTAAATATAAGACCTTCCCTAGCGGGGGCACAAAGATATAGAAACTTCTCCAAGTAGAATCGAATTCCTATTGAGTTGACAAGTTCAGGGGCTCTACGCATGGTTGGCAAGTTTAAATAACTTTGGCCAACAAAGTAGAAGCTTCTAGCGCGTCAACCGCAATTGAGGAAACTCGACAAGCTGATCACGTCAAGCTCTTGTGACTTGTGACGACCCACGGTACTGAGGCAACACAGCCACATAAAAGTTGAATAATGCTCGAGAAAAATATTACGGGTTCATCACGACATTGCAACAAACCTAAAACCAATTTACTCCCATAAAAAAGCCAATACACTTGGCTTGATCTTGCCTTCAAAAATGGAGCATTTGAAAAATTTGGCAAAATCGATATGCTCGATATGTCGATAAAACTCACTGCACCAATAAAGATCAACCTGGAGACCCAATTAGAATCTCTTAACAAAAAGGATTCCTCGTCTACAACACTCCAACCATAAATAACTCACAAGAGAAACCGATGATATTTTTCTTCAAATCTAAAGAGAAGCTGTGCTTAAAAGACAACTGTGCGAATATGACATAGTTCGAATCTAACAAAGTAGTAACGCTTCTCAAGGAATTGAAGCCAATGCCCGTCAACAGTTTCAATATGTGATATAAAAGGAGATTGAGCAATAATTAAGCACTGGGGCAAGCCGCCGTGAAACAGAGATTCAAAATTTTATATATCCCAGGATGATCCATGGTGTCAAAGCAAATATAAATTCAAATTTCTAAATCTAACTGAGCTACTGCAGCAGGCCTAAAAGTAGACAATAAGCAAATTCTTCTTTCCCTGACAGTCTTGCAACAAATTTGGGAATGCCAATATAAGTGCACGCTTGATTAAGAGACATATTGGGTCAACCACACAATGGCATCTTTCCGACAAATTGTCAAGAGAATGAGGAATAACCAAAGATTGATTTGTTTACAATCCAAAAGCTGCAGTCACTCTAATCTCAGAGAACTCAAATCGAAAGTCCCAACTTGAACAGGTACACGTTTCATAAAGTATGAACCGTCGTACAAGATTATATAAGTCATTAAAAGACCAAGGCTTGAAATCAATAATCAATGTATGTATCGATTAGCAGAACTCAGGTATCCTTGCGAACTAGGGTTAAAATATCGTATCCATGTAGACAATGTTTGAGTAACTATAAATAGTTAAACAAAATGATCCTATATAGACACGTTATTCAGTCCCAGTCACAAAATTCACTATAACTCATTTTTAAAGATTGACTAATCTATTATTGATGTGGACGATCAATAACAAAGTATAAGTCCAAAATCGTTCAAGTGCTTGTTTTAATTACAGAACGGGTGGCAAGAAGCATATAATTCAACCAACAAATTTTGTGCTTGGATCATCTGGAATCAACGAGTCAAAGGGTCAAAGCATGATTCAACATAGCTAACAAAATGCTATGATTGAATGTCAACGCGCAATAAATTCAAATTTCGAAGCATCCAGGTGCCTGCTACATTAAGACATGAACAATCCAGACTCGAACTATTGCCGATTCAAATGAAAAGATACAAGTCAATACAAGGGCCCATCGAATTTCCAAGCCCGTATTTTATATAAAAACACAAGCTTCTACGGGAAAATGTTAATCCCGTTGTGAAACGCAATTCGGAAAACAATGGTTCAGACACATCTCAAAGCATATGAGGGACGAACTTCTTCGAAAATTCAGCCTTCCGAATTCTTTTACTTGAAGCAAAGTCCCACTCTCTCTCATCTTCATTTCTAACCGTATTCTCCTTCATGATTTGCTTAATCATCTTCGAAAAATACTCCTCGTCGTTGTGTCGTTCCATGGGATAACGCCAGTTCCTTAACGGATGCTTGTCTTGGCAAGCGATCACGGCTAGTGAACTGAGGCCCTATACCTCCAGCTCGGGGAGGTGCCCCTTTGGTAGGACTTGCACTTTTTTGAGAAGTATGCTTTCCTGAGTGGTTCTCTCTTAAGCAAGATTGCTTAAGCTCGTTAGCATTTGTCTTGGAGTCCTCGATGTCGGCATCATTCCTACCACTTGAGATATCATCTACTTCCTCTACATAGTAATCACGATTGCGATCTGAAGCTGAGGAATGTGCGTTCTCATCCAAGTCGATTTCAACTATACGATTAGCCAGATTGACATGAGCAGCGAGAAAAGCATCTAGCTCGTCCATCAAAGCTTTATTCGAGGCTTCCATTTGTTGATTCAAACCAGCCACAATCACATCCAATTCTCCTTGAGTTACACCAACTCCCGGGGTTTGAGCGGTGGTTGGATGGTTAGTTTGAGGAGTGAATGTAGCATCATCAACAACGTTACCAGAGAGTATTGTGGATTTACCATTCTTCTTTGGAGGGGCCATAATATCAGACAACATTATAGTTTTTAGAGAAATTCTTTCAACGAGTCTGGCTTTTAGACCTTGCGGATCTATCGTAAAAGAGCAGACTTCAAATATTCCGTATCAAGGCTCTTAACCTTATGGTCGTGGGTTTGAGCCTCACGGTGGGCGCCAAAATGTTAACACCGAAAAACGACGCTAACACCCAAGGAGGTGTAGAAACACCTGTAAACTGTAAAAAAAACTAGGTTAAAAGCAAAAAATAGCATAAAAAGTAGAGTAGAGAGCAGATTTATAGTGGTTCAGCATCTATTTTGGCCTACGCCCACTTCGAATGAGGATTTCATTGATTTCTCCATTACAAGGTACATAATGATACCGATTTACACTTTTTATGATGCTTTACAATGATTCTGTCTCAATTCTCAAAGATATTTCTATAATTCTCTATCACTCTCTCAAATCAAGAGTAGAAACATTCAAATCCCACTAGTAGCGATGATTGTCGGACTTGATCTTCGATAATCGAGCTCGGTGAAAAACTTCGAAGATTTCTCGAGGATAATGATGTTGAAGAAGCTTGAATGATGCTTGAAGAAGCTTTAATGGTGTTGGAGAAGCTTGAGATCAATATTGACAGCCTTGCGGGAGGATAAAATCTAATCCCTTTTATGAATGAGGTGGTCTAGTATTTATTGGCGGAGATAGAGTGCTCAAGAGTTAGTGTTGTAGTGCACACGGTCGATCAATAAATGCGATCTATAATTCCATGCACTTCGTGAATCTGAAACATTATTTATATCTACCACGATCCCCGTATTGGTGCCCACGATCCATGCATTTCCTTAAACCGACCCATGCTTTACAGATCGCATCACACGTGTAATATTTTGAACCACTGTGTAAATATAAATGTGATTTGATTCATGCCATTCATTTCTGGCCGATCCATGGTTGCATTCTCTTCATGGATCGCATGCAAAACGACCCACATGGCACAAACAACCGATCCATGCTTATGGTTTACTTTATACACGATGGATTGCAGCTAATTTTTACACCACCAATCCATCGTTTTGTGCCGACCTATATTACCACGATCCATCATTTTAGTAGTAGCATCACGAACCAAATTATGTTGTGACCCATCACTTCATTCCATAGGCCTTATGACCTGACGATCCATATACTTGCATGCGATCCATCTTGTCTACACGACCCTTGTACTGAACTTTTGTGCACCATACATGTGTGGCAATTGGGGTCTGATCTAGTGCCTCTAGTGCCTTTTTTACCATGTGCACTCCACGCTCCATGCTTGCCGATCCACAGCATCCATCGACCCGATCCAAGTTTATTTCATTAACGATCCATGCACATATCACATGAACGCGATCCGTGTATGCACAACAATACATGTGCATGACCCAACATCGAATGACCCATTTCATTTGCCCGATCATGTTGTGTACATGATCCATCATGTAACCGAGCCGATCCATTTCATGCACCATCCATGCATTTGTGCTATCATCGTACAGTCTATCGATAAGAACAGTCGAACCCCTTTTTAGGCTAGTTAACAGTGGCCTTGGCCGTCGAATTACATCAGATGTTTGCACTACTTATGCATGTAAACTATGGGTTCGCTTTCGTTCAAATGACTCCCTCTGGGCGTCCTTTCTTCATACCAAATACCGTCGTCTTCTTCCCATGGACTTCTCTAGAATCCCGTCTAATGCAGGTGAGACATGGAAAAAGATGCGGTCCGTGAAAACCTTCTCTAATTCTCATGAAGGCTGTGTTGGTTGGTGTGGTGCTCCATTCACCCTTCGAGCCGCTTGGAACTCTATTAGAACCCATGACCTCCGACTCCATTTTTCGGTCACATTTGGGACCCCTGCATCCCCCAAGGTCTCGATTCTGATGTGGAAAACGCTTACAATGATTTTTCATTAGATGAGAACCTTCGGAAGATCGGTTTCCCAATTGTGTCACGTTGTAAATGTTGTTGCGAGGGGGGGGGGGGGCGTTGGAATCTTCCGATCATCTTTTCTTCGAGGGCTTCCATGCTCGGACTGTCTGGTCTTTCTTCCGGTATCTGATAGATTTCCGGAGAAATGCCTCGTCCTTTCTTGATCTCCTTCATCTTTGGCAGGTTGGTGTGCCGGGAAAGTCTCTACGGGCCATCCTTTTTCGTCAGGTTCCATGTCTTATCTGCTGACATCTTTGGAACACGCGAAATAAGGCCATTTTCGATGAAGCCTTGATGAACTTCGGGCTCCATTGCGAGAAGGGTGAAGAATGATATCTTTCTGGCCTTCCGTGGAAGACCGTTACGAGGTGCCTTTCGAGCCCTTTCCCACGAGCTGGTGTTGGTTATTCCCTGTTGGATTTTTGTTCTTGTAGTGGCTTTCTCACCCCCCCCCCCCCCCCCCTTTTCTGATGTTTAGTTCAGTGTGCAGGCTACACAGGTGACTTTCCATTGACTTCTTTGAGTATTTGGATAGGGTTGGTGGCCTCTCTCTTCCTCGACGGTGCTTCCTTTGCTGCTTGCATGGATGCAGTTATCATGGCTTGTTTCCTCCAATTGGAACCTTTTCTCTTTCTGGGTGTCATTCGTTGAGGCTATTTGCTTTCATCCCCCTTATTGGCCGTGGTGGTCACCAGTGGTCTTGTGAGTTTCCTACTCCACCTATTTTTTTTTTTTTTTTTTTTTTTTTTTCAGTGAGTAGGGCTTTATCGTACTGTCTTATGAAGTTGGGTGTTTTTTTTTCTTTTGTTCGTTGTTGTTTTCGCCTTTATTTATACGGTTCCAGTTCTTTGCTATACCCTTTTTGTTAGCCAGAGGAGATTGGTTATTATATTCGTTTTTGGTTGTAAAAATAAAATAAAAAATAAATAAAGAATTCCCTAAATTCAGTTAGGCACCACCTCAACTTTAGATAATGAATTTATTTGATGATGTTGATAGCGTCGCATTTTGAAGCCATTAGTCTAAAAATTGTCCGAAATACCAAATTTGAAAATTAAAAAAAGAAAAGAAAAAAGTAAACTGAGATTTTATTGATAATTTTCTCTGTGGCTTACAATGGATGGATCAGCTGTTTATTTAGACTTTATACATATATTGCGTCTGGGCTGATCTTACCATATAAAATAAGCCTGCTAAGTGACTTTGGGTCTGGACTTGATAACTGATCGGTTTCTGTACTTAACTTGAGAGAAATATGGGCGCGCTCTCTCTCTCTTTCTTATATTTCATTTGTTATAATCCCATGAAAGTATACTGAATTATAATTCACAACCCATAACTTTTGTACATTTCTATAAAGAATAATATGTTCAAAAAGTGCGTAAGGAATCATCTCAAAACGTCCGAAATTTATCAAAGAAGACTATTGTTGGACTTTAGGTCGGCAAATAAATGTACCAAAGAAGACTTGCTGATTTTGAAGTCTCAAGTCAAGTCAATTGAATTATTCCAGATACATGACTCGT
This sequence comes from Allium sativum, assembly GCA_030737875.1. Taxonomy (NCBI): domain Eukaryota; kingdom Viridiplantae; phylum Streptophyta; class Magnoliopsida; order Asparagales; family Amaryllidaceae; genus Allium; species Allium sativum. Next base: position 887,297,462 of record CM060916.1, on the reverse strand, counting down.
TCAATTTTCTATTTATTTAAAATATAAAATATGCAGTACCCTATATGTAAGATCTCGCATCAGTTGTTTTGTCCCCATTTCTCTATCCTTCCGTGTTTCACCTAATCACAACCCCTAATTTTTACTTTTTACAGTTAAATCTTTTCATTGTTGTTGGACTTAAATGCAAAAAAGCGGAAATGAAAAGAATTGAGTGAAGGGACAAGCGGAAAATAGGATAGAAGAATTGGTCTCTTTAAGATTAGGGTTCACAACTTATGGCTTTTATTAAATAAAAAATGTTTGTGCATATGACATTGATGATTAATGCAATTGAAAATTCAACAACTGCCTAAGCCAAACGTCTCGTTAACGATACTGCACTCATTTACACAAGGACTGACTTCATCACCATTTCCATATAAATACCTCAATCCTAAAAGGTTTACTACAGCAGCGTAAGCAAAATGTCTTATAAAAATTTCAGTTTAACTCTTTTACTAACATTATCGTTTTTCTTTCCGCATGCCATCAACTCACTCTTCTTCAACATTTCAAGTTTTGATCATGTATCAAAATCATTAATCGAACTCCAAGGCGATGCATTCATCAACGGCGGCACAATCAAACTCACGAAGGACAGCATGGACTCAGCCGGCAGAGCCCTGTACAAACAAGAAGTCATTTTGTGGGACGAGAAATCCGGAGAGCTTACAGACTTCACAACGCATTTCTCCTTCATAATCAAATGCGTAAACACAAACAGAACTCGCTGCGGGGATGGCCTGACATTTTTTCTAGCAAAACATACTGCAACTTTTCCTAAAGAAGCAGGAGGCGGCCTTCTCGCTTTACTTCCGCCTGTAATCGATTTTAGCAGTCCCGACAATGCGGTAGTTGCTGTTGAGTTTGACACATATAAGAATTATTGGGATCCTTCGAGTGACCATGTAGGTATTGATGTGAGCAACATCATTTCATCGGCGAATGTCTCGTTGCACAGTAGTATGAAAGATGGCCGCACTGCATATGCACGGGTTGCATACCATTCTGCCACCAAAAATTTGACGGTTTTCCTAACATATGACAAGCATCAAGCATATAAAGGAAAATCAATTCTCTCCTATAACGTTGATCTTAGAGACGTTTTGCCTTCAAAGGTGGCTATTGGCTTTTCAGCTACTACGGGTCGGTGGTACGAGTCACATGAAATCTTATCTTGGAGCTTCAGTTCTACACTTGAAGGAAAGACTGATCAGGATCCTAACAACCCTACAGCGCCTGCAGAAAGCCCGAGGAAGGCGCGGGAAGAAGCAGAAGCACCGGTGAAGGCAGAAAGCCCGATGAAGGCAGAAAGCCCGAGGAAGGCTCCGGAAGAAGCAGAAGCACCGGTGAAGGCAGAAAGTCCTGATCAAGCGGGGAGAAGTCCAGAAATTTCACAAAGTCCAGACAACACAAAGAAGCCAGAAATCGGAGATAACTTTGAAAACTCGGAGAATGCAGACAAAGGCAACGTTGGGCTAATGATAGTTGGTCTATCAGCTTCCATAGGTGCAATTCTAATGTTTCTTTGATTTGGTTTGGCCTAAATCAAAGGAGGTTCGAAGAATAATTATAGAAGTTTGGAGTAGACCAAACGGAAGCAATTTCATTTGATAATCGTTTGCATGTTTGTTGTAGCTTGATTGATGTATACCTGCTGGAGCCTGTGTACTGTTCATTGCCTAATAAAGAGTCGTGTGTTTGAAAAGAATGTACGTACTAAATGTCTTATATAAACGGAGTTTGGTGTTTTTTCGCCCAATTTTTAATTTTATTTTATTTTAGAGGTTTAACCGTGCAAATAACGACCGCCAAAGAAGAGTAACATATCTTTCCGGTTTAAATTTTGACATTCTTTCATGTTTCTTTCTTTCTTTTTTTTTTTTTTTTTTTTTTTTTTTTTTTTTTTTGAATATTTTGAAAGTATTGATCATATTTTCTTCTATTATTACTTTATATTATATTATCATCTATTTTTTTTGCTAATTGTCTAGAATAACGAATTGAAATGTGTGTCATATGCTCTATGTTTTTGTTAGTAGGTCCATTTTAATCAAACCAAGCTAATTCATGCACCATGACTTATTGATGTTGTATATCATTTGTTGATGAATGACCAACTGAATTGAAAGGAAGTCATATGCTGTTATTATTTTTGTAACATATAAGAATTTTATCGTTCTGATTGGAAATATTTCATTAATTTTAAATATTCAAAATATTGGTATTTATAATTAAAATAACCTCCTTTAGTTAAATCAAATGATAAGAAAGCCATTTTAAATAATTTAGTTTATAACAATAAATAGTTCAAAGAAAAACAGACACTACAAAAAATTATTAAATTAGAGATTGATAAATTCCGTCTTTAATTAAACAGTTCGATCTCTATATAATTTTTAAAGATGAACCAAAGATTAAAATTTCAATCTTTAAATTGCAAGTCCTAAATTTTATTTTTAACTGAAATTTCAGGCTTAAAAGATAATTAAAGATTGAATTTCTATCTCAAATTTTTGTAGAGATAGAAACCTTTAAGACTGAAATATGGTATCTGATCAGTCACAAACTTTGCACATCCTAAAAAAAAGCATTCGCTAACGAGATAAAAGAATAGCGAACTGCATTAATCAATCATGTTTAAACAAAAATGTGATTTCTCATTAATTTCATTCTAACAGTCAAACTTTTTGATATATTGAATAAACATGAATAATAGAAGCAAAGTAATAATTAATATGCACAAACACAATTAACATTTTTGACAGCAATGGATGATACAAGGTACAAAGTGAATTAATAATGAAACAAGAAGATATTTGGATTAATTGACAAGAATAATCCGATGTTTAACGTGTTCGTTCATATTAATCTCAAGTTTGCGTTATTTAAAAACAATCCCAAATTTAGGGTGCCTTCCCAAATTGATCCCATTTTCCTGATGATCTGTTATAGCAGGTTTCTATATCATGAACAGTTGGTTCTTCTCCCTTGCTCGTTACTGACTCCAACACAATTCATTAGTTCCTCCTTCAAAATTCACATATTTTCTCAGCACAACAATTCCCCTTTCGCATAATCTGATTTGAATTTCAGCAGAAGAAAAGAAAAAAAAAGAAAAAGAAAACACACAACCAAAATTCCCAATTCACAAATGAAATCAATCTGCAATCTCTCTGCACCGGAAATTCAAAGAGATTAAAGAGGCTTGTTTGGGATTGCATGCTGCGTAGGAGATGGAAGAGGTCACAAAATAATCCTTCATCCTTACTGCTGTGCAACCATCACTACTTGAACACCTTCTACATGCATTGTTCCCCACACAAGCCTGCTGTCGAACTACCAGTATAAAACGCAAACACCAAATTCAATCAACAATGTTAAATTTCATTCTCCAAATGCCAACTGTATTGGCATAAATGATGGTAGGCTCCATGGGCATCGATGAATTCCGTTGGCACATCTCTGAACTTATCACTGTCGCCCCTTCATCCTTTTCCAGATTTCTAAAGAAAGTGGTAGTATAATTTCCAGTGAGAAATCCAAAGCCTTTGAATAGTGAGAAATCCAAAGCAAGATGGATCATCCACACCTTTGTTAGATTTCCAGTGAGAAATCCAAAGCCTTCATCTTGTAATAAAATACATTAGATTCTCCTGTTGAAGAAGATGGATTCAGATGCTCTTTGATAACAGTCATAATATTAGTGCAAATTCCAGAAAGTTCAGATTTTCCTATACTCTCTAATATTCTTCACATGATTCTCGTTACCTTTTGCCTCTTCCTTTTTCTCAGTCGAAGAAAGAATTCTCCATGACACCGAGCAAATCCTGAAACCAAAATCATATGCAACACCACAATCCAAAATCCAGAATCTGCCAAAAAATCGAATTTTGACTGTGCCTTCGAATCTGCCAAAAAATCCAATTCTTAGGTCTTTGCCTTCGAATCTGCCAGGAAAGTGGTATTGTAATCTCTAGATCGGTCTTTGGCTTATACAAATTCCCAAAGGAGAGAACTGTCAGCTTAGATCTATTAAGTGATACTGAAATAAGTTTGTGTTCTTAGACCAGTATTGCTTGCTATTATGAGATGCTCCTAGTTTTAATACGCTCCTCCACACGAATTGGTTATTAGGCGATTTCAGGTGCCGATGAGCTACGCGTAGAGATTCATAGCGAGTCTCATAAGTTTGGGACGGAAGAGTCCTGAGAAGGGGCGGTGGGCATCGCGTATTTTTATTTGTTTGAGCGTGAATCAATAGAATCGGGGAAGGAGGGAGCAGATGGATGAAGAGGAACGTTAGATTTGGGAAAGTTAAAATAGTTGACCGGCTATTGCAAGTTGATAAGGTAATGGGATCAATTTGGGAAGACAACCCCTAAACTTGGGATTATTATTAAATAACACAAACTTGAGATTAATATAGGCGGACACGTTAAACTTCGGATTATTCTTGTCAATTAATCCAAGATATTTTTCTTACATATACATTTCATTTTGAGCAGAAAAAAAAGAGTTAATATCACAATACTACTATTGATATTAAATCAGAATGAAAATTATGAAGTTGTAGCACATATTCTCCTCCTTTTAAATCTTTTTTGAAATTCATTAGCTTCCATGAATCTTCACAGCCAGCAACCACTTCTCTTCTTTCTCGCTAGATCTCTCCATTCCAAATCAGATCGAGCTCTGACCCAAGTTTTGTAGCCGTCGTGGGGAGGTGGAAGGCGATTTTGTTTCTGAAATTGTGAGTCTGATTGTAGTTTTTAATGAGGGATTTGAGTAGATGACGTGGTTATGATTTGAGTAGCCACGATTTTTGACCTTTGCGCAGTCTGAAGGTGATAGGATCGCAGTTGAGGTGAAAATTATTGTTCCAAATGAAGGGAAGTTTATTGCTTTAGACAAGCTTTGAGTGGTTTTGGTTTGGATTGATGGTAGCGAGGATTGACAATAAAGGGAGGAGCTTGGTTATCGTGGGTTTGGAGGTTGGTTGGAGAGTGGATGCCTTAGAAATAAAAATTGATTAGGAATAGGAAGGAGAAGAATAAATATTAGCTGGTTGCAATTTAGTGGGTGAGAACGAAGAAGAACGTGGAAATTACTGTGCAGATTAGTCGTTTGTTAAAATATATAGCCTGGATTACTAAGCACAGCCATTGGATTAAAATAAATAAAAGAATCTTATTCGTTAGATATTTACCGATCCAAAAATCGTTTTTGTGTTGAGTTAAATACTGAAATTCAGTATCTAATCAATTTCAAATACTAAAAACCGATCAGTGACTGAATTTCAACCTTTGATCTGTGAAATTAACAACTGAATACTTTGGTTACAGATCAGCCACTGTTTAAAAACAAAAAATTTGCAGCTTTAATTTGCAGTCTTTAGAAGGAATTATTTTTGTAGTGAGAAAAAGTGACAAAAAAGAGTTTTTCAAAAATGTAGATTTTTGAAAATGTAAAAATTATATCTAAGCAATAAAGTTACTTTGGAATGAAGAATCTAAAGATGCTTCAGTCTTGAGCAAACAATTTCAGCAACCATATTGTGACATGCATCAGGTCTAAATTAATGAATTTTCATATCTCTTTCATTTAAAAAAGGTGCAGCACCTTATGATTAATTTCTTTCGAAAATATGCAATTGTCAAAGGTATCATTCACCACTACTTTGATGTTGTCCCAATGTAACTTAAAATTTTCTTCATTGAATTCATCCAAACCCTTACCTCTTTCGTGTTTAACCAAAAATACAGCACTCCTAATTTTTATTAAGATTAAGATGGTCATTTAGAAATTCTCTTCCATAGTCAGATATTATGAATTTGCAAATCACGTTTGGCAAAATTGTTGTCAATTTTGGTTGAATAACTTCCCATGGAATGAAATAACCTTCTTAGCAAAATTACCATGTTCTAATTCAGCTCTCCACCATTAACCACACCAAACCCCCAATTGCTATAGCTAGCACACCCAAGCCCCGACTATTATTTCTTTTGTTGGACAATTTAGCATAGAAAAGAACGTGGTTTCATCTCCAATAACGACCGGTCACAGTAAGCCTTCTGTCTTACAACCAAATACTCCTAAGTATCGCTTTATCTAGATTGATTTTAACAGCATGGTATCATTTCACATTATCAAAGTGGGTTGTTTCTAATAGTTTTTTGCAACTTGCAACTCTCATTGCATGAACCTACAACTTCTAGCTTAGTACGATTTTTATTTTTAGACCAATCACCAATAATTCTTTTAAATTTTTAATGAGGCGGGTCTGTCATGTGTCTTAGACAACCACTTATACATTGTTTAATCCTTACAAAATATTGTACACATGTGTTACAATATTTTTTTTAAACCATTTAAACATCAATTTTAACATAAGCATTAATATAACCATGTCTGAATAATTGCTTCACATTAAAAACTTATTTATACTTTTACAACAAAATTTACACATCTCCAAGATTTAATAGTTTAAATCTATTAACTATATAAGTTGATATTTCATATTTGATTCACAATCAATATTTGTATTTTATTTTGAATAGCAACCCATTTAAATTAGCAATGTCGTTATTAATGCCACTAATTCACTTTTAAGAACAATCTATAATTATATTTCCATCTTGATAAAAATTCAACATTATATTTTATTACTTTTAAAATTTACATAGCTATTACCAAAAACAGCTTAGAACACAATTCCCACTTTATTTTTGTCAAGAAGCACTTGTATTTGAAAACATAAATCCGTAATTTATTAATATTCATTTCAAAATAATTGAACACTTATTTTAAAAATATATTTGTGCTTAAGTATTGATTGCTAATCAATATTGTATATTTTTAATATTCACATTAATCATTTAGTTATAATTTACAAATGCAAATTGAAATAAATTTCTTATTATAACAAGGTTATTTAATTTATCCCAATATACTTAAATCAGAAAATCATAAATTCTTCATTTTCTTTCTTCATAAATTATATGAGTTAGGCTCAAGAACTTGTATTTTATTTGTCTTAGAATTTCACAAAGTCCTGATAACACAAAGAAGCCAGAAATCATAGATAAGGTTGAAAACTCGGAGAATGCAGACAAAGGCAACGTTGGAATGATAATAGTTGGTCTATCAGCTTCGATAAGTTCAATACTACAGTTTCTTTGATTTGGTTTGGGCTAAATCAAGGAGGTTCAAAGAATAATTATAGAAGTTTGGAGTAGATCAAGCTGAAGCAATTTCATTTGATAACTGTTTGCATGTTTGTTGTAGCTTGATTGATGTATGCCTGCTGAAGCCTATATATTGTTCATCGCGTAATAAAGAGTCATGTGTTTGAAAAGAATATATGTAATAAATGTTATATATAAATGGAGCTTGTTGTTTTTTCCCTCATTTTTGAGGGACAATTAGACTTAGGTACCTGTTAAGTTTCAAAATACAAAAAAACTTTCTATCTAAAAACTTTATAAATTAGATCCTTGTTTTTCGAAAATCAACAAAAAAACAACGTAAAAATTTACCAAAATTCAATTCAATACGTAATTATCATCGTATTCATGCATTAAAACTACAAAAAATGATTCAAAAACTAGAAAAATAAAAAATGTGCACGTTGTAGAAATTTTCTGCAATTTTATGTATAATTGTTGACATTGCAACAATTATATTCAAAAGTTGCAGAATTTTAAGCAACTTTTGCTGGTTTGCGCGAAAAAATCAAACTCGAAGCCTATACTTATTAAGACATTCAAGTATTGCAGAAAAATCAGCAGAAATATAATTTTTTTTTTGCATACAAATGAAAAATATTTCATCTTCAGTAAATTACTGTGAATGATGCAAATATTTGCTGATATATCAACAACTTTTTCATTTAGTTACATCAACTACTATAAAATAGTCGCTGATATATTAGTACTTATAAACAATTGCTGATATACCAACAATTGTTCATCCACCTTTTAACGTATGCATTTAATGTGTGAATAACTGTAGAAATGTCTACAATCATTCACAAAAATTACTGATATTTCAACATTTTATTGGTGCATAATTCCTCCATGATTATTGTAACACCCCGTATTTTATATAAATAATAAATGAAAATATCGATAATTTATGGCTTCAGAATTTAGCCTCGAAACATATACCATTGTGTTCGTGGTAGTTTTTTTTAATTCATTTTGGTATATGACGTGCCCATAAAGGAGCTTGTATGAGAAAGATACTAATGAACTAATAAATCAAAAGATTATATTCAAATATATACGCACAAGTTCGAAATTCAAACTTAAACATAAGTTATAACTGGAAATTATAATTCAGATGGGTTATATTAAGAAAGGAATAAAACATTATTAATAAACGCTAATTAGAAATTTAAAAATGGCAAAAACTCACATACAAACCCAGAGATGGGTCGACTTAGGCTCACGTGGGTCGACCTAGTGGTCGACCCGCCTCTAAGGTGTGTCGAACTACTCGGGCCAGATCTGCTTTGGTTTGTGACGTGTAATTCTTACTTATGCGGCTCAGACTTTATATTATCAAATTTGATGGACTAGGATTTCCTATACACCTACAAATAGACTGGTAGAGCCTAGCCTCCAACTCATATTTTCTGAGACGACGCTAAGGCTTTGCCATTTTCTTTTCTCTCCAAATCCTTCAAAAATTAGAAAATTAGTTTTAGGAGATCCTAATTCAAGATTTGAAGGTAAAGAATGTAAGTTTACAACATAGGTGTTCAGAATTCTAATCAACATGAGGTAAGTTCTTGAATCTGATTTATTTAGGCTTCTCTCTTCCTTTCCCTCTTCTATAAGCATCAAATTTGTGAATCCATGGTTGTTTTAATGATAGATTCATTTAGGAAGGCCACGGGATAACAGATCTAGATCAGATTCAAGGATTGGAAAGCTGTCAAGTGAGTGGATTTAGAATCATACTTTTTGGATAACAGTATATTTGTCGTTCGCATTCTCGTAATTCTTAACATGTTAAATAACTGTAATTTTTGGTTATTGCGTTAAACCTTATTTGAAATTAGTTGATAAAGTTTCTGTTGTATAAATCTAATTCCATTAGGACTTCTGTTGAACGGGGAATTTACTGTAATATTGGAATTGCAAAAGTTGCAATAAATATGGATACATCTTTAAGAATTGATATGCCTAAATGATTAAAGAGAAATTACAGTAATTATAGATAACATGTGAAACAGGAATTCGATGCCTAACTCAGAAATAAGAGAAGGAAGATATGTAATAGACTGAGTTAGTTGGATTTGGGAAAAGTGATATATTTCCATAGTGACAAATTTATGAGGGCGTAGTTGTAAGAAGGGTCACAATGGAAACAAAAGAAATAGCTTGCAACTATGAATCTAAATTAGTGAGCGTTATGGAAATAGATCATTATATCCTTCCGTAAATAACACTAACGAGGTGCGTGAAATGCTTTCCTAAAAACAATGGGAATATAAATAATTGTGACTTAAGAAAGTTTACAACGAAAAAAGAATTGTGATAGCGGGGAATATAACCTGTTATGATTAATTATGAGAAAAAGAATGTAACATAATAGGCAGACTTATCCTAGGGACAAGTGAAAATTATGACATGAGTTAGATAAATGAAAAAGGAAACTTAAGGAAACTAAGTTAATAAGTAAATAACAACAAGAGGTTGTAATAATGTGGTTATGATTAAATAAGAAAGAATAAAGTACGCTTAATATTAATTGATTTTTTATTGAGAAATATGAAGCCTAATAAAGGAAATCAATATTAATCAGAAGCCGCTCCGACGACATAAGGCTGAATAAAGTAAGAGAACAACCAATTGTATGCTAATGAAATCTAGTAACTTGAGATAATAGTTAAAAAAGGTATAATCAAGTTAATTGGCAACATGATGAGATACAACAGGCGCTTAATTAAAAGATTATACGTAGGATCTAATGACACGGTAGTGTAATGAGCTTGGACCAATCCGCATGTACGAAGGTGAAGAACCCAACGGGGTACATCATCGTGGCGTCTAGAGGCACGAGAGGAGTACATCCATTTGATTATTGTGCTTGACATTCTGTTAGCTTTCTCTATGGGACTGGAGGGAAGCACGCGACTTCCGAGGGACGTGGTAGGGTACTTCGTGGTGGTCGTCTGTTGCGGTACATGCTTAGGCTATACTCGCAGAGGTGGGAGTCTACACGATACTATCCAGTGAGTATACCGAGACTGCGACGATAGTTTGGCAGTCAGAAGACTATAGCGGGCCGCGTTGGGTGATTCAACGATTGGCCTCAGGAGAGGCCGGTCAGGACCAAATTAAGGATAGTAATCGTCGGGTACCTTTCATCGGCAGTTAGTGAGGATGCAGAAGGAATAGAGCAAAACCTAGAGACCATTGATCTTTCACTATCGAGACGCCGGTTGAGGGACACACCAAATTAGATGATAGATTGTTTGCTAGGGGAACATCACTTAGCTCTTGATATTGTCTTTCACAAGTTGAGGGAGAGTCTTGGGTAGGGCCATAGCCATCGTGAAAAAAAGAAGACCATACTTGGATATCTGTACTATGGGTCCTTTGAGCAGACCTATACAGATATGGAAAGCTCCCGACCGAGTTTCGTGCATTATATGCATCCCTATTACAAGACTCGAGGCACAGTAGACAGTACATACGTGTGAGGCTCTAGATACATGCACCGGATGGTGTATTGTGGACGGGAGGGCATTACTCCGTGTTGACACTTGATTTGACCGAGGAGTTTGGATATGATGATCCATACGCTTGCATGGAACAACGGTGATGGTTTTGTGCGGTAACGTGGTGTTATGATTTGGATTTCCATACGTCGTTCGGCGTAGGATACTCTTTCGTGGCATGATCATGGAGACTGTGCGAGGAGGGCACTATGGGGAGTACCTTGATACGTTGGGCGTAGCTATACATATATACTATATTAGGTTAATATACCGGGGAGTAGATGGTTACGACGTGAGTATAAAACCTTGAGTGTTGTTAAGCAAAGTAACCTAAAAAGTAAGAAAAAATAACTGAAAGATATATGTAGGGTTATTTGAGAATGTATAATGTCTAGTCACTAGAACTTTGTGTTTTGACCACCTCTTCATAATACACCCGCAAGTTAGTTTATGGCAGAGATATGATAGCTTTTGTAGCAACCCGGAAAATCAGAACCAATTTAAAAATTTATTTTAAGGAAATTTTGTTAGAAAATATGCCAGAATTTAAAAATTCCATTTTTAAATTAAATTATTGAATTTAAAAAAAAGGCTTCTAAATAAAATTATGATGTTATTAATGAACGATTTAAAATTTTATTTGTGATAAACAACAATTTATAATTTGTTAAATTGTGATTGATAATATTGGAAATTATTAAATTGTTTATACATTTGGACTAGCTAACTTTAAACTATTATTGAAAGGTAATATGGTTATCCTAATTTGAATGTATGCATCATTGTCTTGTTCAAATTGATGACTGCTAATGAAGATGACGTTGTTTGTTTTGTTTATTTGATGAATCAAATAATTGAATTTTTGTTGTGCTTTAAAATGTTCAAATACAGATTTGTCTTTAAATATTCAATATAAATGTAATTGTTTGGATCTAATAGCTTTCTTATTCAAGTAACATATTGTTTTCTTCATTTTGTTAAATAAAAACTAAATCTATATAAGTTCTAGTACAATGACTCATTTTAGATCATTGGTTTATAAATTTAATTTGGAGTCTAACTTTTAGATCTAAAATTCTATGTTCATGTTAGTGGATTAAATTATATCTTAAAGGTTTATTTGAACTTTATACTCAATTAGTTGAATGTTAGGTTGTTAGTCCATGTTTTATCTTTTATAACTAAGTGTAACATTAGTCTTGAAAGTTTATATATATACATAATATTTTCAATTAGATATTTGGATTTTATAAAAAGGGTTTTGTCAACACACAAATATTTTAAAACTGATAGTTGTAATTATGTGATTTGTATTATAAGGGAGTTTGATTGAATTTAACTCATACATACATATATATAGTTAAATTTACATTCATGTTTTCATATAAAATTTATTATTTATTTCAATCTTGATGATACAAAATAATTTCTTTTCTTTAAAGGTTAAAAGGGGAAAAAAAATTAAACACGTGCTTTAAACATTGGCTATATTTATACTTGTATCATGATGTTTGTTAATTTCATTGATATGCTGCATCCTAATGAGGAATCCAATTAATCGTATATGTTAATTTTTATTTATTTCCCATTTTATTGACCATCTACTGATTCAAATTATATGTCTATACCTTTCTATCACTTTATAGCACGTACCACATGTTGCGCTTACAAAAATTACATTATCATACATTTGTTTGCACTCGCATCTATGTCACATGTTTGTTAAATCAAATTGATAATAAATGAAAGATTTCTCTCTCTATGCAAATAATATTCTCCCTATTAATTAAATAATTTAAAGAAAGGAAATGAAACGTTTTTCTCTCCCCCTCATTAATTGATTGCATTAAACGAATTAAACGAAAGGAAATGGGAAGTTTCATCTCTAAATAAATTTAAATAGCAATTAGTTTTATAAAAAAATAAAAAAAAGAGAATTAAATAAATTTATAAATACCCAAAAATTAAACAAAACCCCTAATTCATATCATGAGCCGCCGCCACTCACCTTCTTCAATGGCCATTATCTTCCAAAACAAATCCAAAAATTCCTTCTCACTCTCTCAATATTTTCAAACACAAATAACTGTAAAAATCTTTGTCTAAATGAGATGCTTCTAATTGGCGATGGTGGATCGGGTTCAAGTGGCTCCGGTAGGCGTGCGTTCTGGGTATGGCAATGTCGAAGTTGGGTTTGAAAAGGGGCCGATGTATGGAGTGACGAACGAGATAGGAAAAGGTCATTAGGAAATTTTTAAATAATTAAACTATTATAATTTATGTATGAAATGCTTGTAACTTTCACAAATGAAAATAGAATAGAGCGAGACGACTTGCATTGGAATCACCTTGAAGAACACTTCGCTGTGAAACCAATTTGATCAGATTTGGAGCTAGTGGTGATTTTTGACTAAATTAAATGAATAATTTAATTTAGTGAAAAACAATCGTTATATAAACGATCTCTGAAAGCCTTCGGTGAGATTTCTTATTTAAATAATTAAAAATAAATTAAGTATTATCGTGTTTGGAAATTCTTACATATATGTGATTCGAGTTAAATTGTTTGATGTTGTTTATTGATTTGTTGATTTAATGGAATAATTTTGTTGTATTAGAATCGACAAAATATAAAAATATCATTTTTATGTGAATTAGAATTGTCATATAAAAATATATTTTTTATGTGAATTAGAATTGTCACATAAACATATCCTTTTTATGTGAATTAGAATTGTCACATAAACGTATCATTCTTATGTGAGATTTCTCGATTAAATATATATATATATATATATATATATTTGAATTGAATTTGATTGTGATAAAATATATATGCTATATAAAACACATATAGGCGTTGTTGAAATTGATTTTCCTTGGTCGTGATGGATTGTTAGATCAAAATATATGTTGATCGTTAAAATATTGTCCTTACCATTTCAGTTTAGAACAAAAATATTCATTTGTTAATTTTATTTTTGTTAGTCAAAAATATTCGTTGTTGAAATAAAAGAATATATCTTTTAAAAATGTCATCATATTAGAAATGTCATTTATTAGAAATGCCATGATATTAGAAAATGTCATTTATTAGAAATGCCATGTTATTAGAAAATGTCATTTATTAGAAATGCCATGTTATTAGAAAATGTCATTTATTAGGAATGCCATGTTATTAGAAAATGTCATTTATTAGGAATGTCATGTTATTAAAAGAATGTCATTTATTAAAGATATGTCATTTAGTTGTATTCATACCTTGTAAACAAAACATGTCATTTTTATTAGAGATGTTTATTTAGATTAAACATGTCATTATATATGTAAATAAAGTATTCATCGTTTGAAAAATGCTCATACATTAGAAATCACATTTTTATTATATGCGTGAGTACACCATTTATTCATTGTTTTGAATAAAAGATGTTAATAAATAAAATCATGTTGAAAACATGTATAACATTTAAAAAGTCATCTTTTATGTTAGATTAGAAATAAAGAAAATCACGTTAAAAACATGTTTATCACTAAAAGGTCATTTTTAATGTTAGATTAGAAATAAAAAGAATCTTGTTATGTCAACATTTGAAAATCATTTTTATTAGATCATGTTATGTTAACATTAAAGATAACAATTTTGTTAGAAGATGTTTATTTACATTAAAGATAACAATTTTGTTAGGAGATGTTTATTTACATTAAAGATAACATTTTTGTTAGGAAATGTTTATTTAGATTAAAGATAACATTTTTATTAGAATTGTTTATTTAGATTAAACATGTCATTTTTATTAGAAATGTTCATTTAGATTAAACATGTCATTTTCATTAGAATAGTTTACATTAGAAATAAAATAACGCTTTTGTTATAAAATGTTGCGTTCGAAATAAAATAACATTTTTGATATTAAATGTTGTATTAGAAATAAAATGTCATTTTTGTATAATATGTTATGCTAGAATAAAGATGTCATTTTAGATAAAGATGTCATGTTAGGATTAAATTATCAATTTAGTTAAAATTTTCATTTTATAATAAATATGTCATTTAAAGTAGAAAACATATTTTATAACAAATATGTCATTTAAAGTAGAAAACATATTTTGTAATAAATATGTCATTTAAAGTAGAAGACATATTTTGTAAACAAATATGTCATGCATGTTAGAAGACATGTTTTGTAAACAAATATATCATTTAAAGTAGAAAGCATATCTTGTAAATGAATATGTCATTTATTTAGAATAATGATTTGTCAAATAAATATGTCATTATATTAAAAATGTTATATTGGAAATGTCATTATATTAGATAAAAATGTCATTCATTTAGGAATGTCATTTCATTTAAAAATGTCATTCATTTAGGAATGTCATTTCATTTAAAAATGTCATTCATTTAAGAATGTCATTTCATTTAAAAATGTCATTTTATATAGAAATTTTACATTAGATTAGAAATGTCATTTTATATAGAAATGTCATATTGGATTAAAAATGTCATACATTTAGATTTTGTCATGTCATGTTACATCAAAATATATGTTTGTTGAAATTAAATTATAATTTTCAATTTATATTTTAAACAGTGAAAATGTGTTAAATAGAAAATAATTCAAACCAAATTATAATCGGTTAAATTCATTATCCAATGATGTATTTATGAAGCCTATTTTTGTTTGAAACCCCCAAATAGGTATTGGGACGACATTTAATATACACTAGCCTCAATATTTAGCTGTATGTCAATCGATGGGTTGACAGTCTGCGTTGAGCATTATTTATTTATTCATTTTAACGCTCACACAATTATAAATTTCACTCTGGATGTGAATGGATTGTTTATGGATTATTTCTCATTATTTTTATATACATGTGATGTATAAAGTCCATATAACTGAAAATATATGGTAATTAATTGAGTCGCATTCCGATTCAGAATATATTTTAAATAAATAATATTTGAAAATAAAGAACATTTTTATATAAAGAATAGTTTAAAAATAACAAATATTTTTCAGTGAAATAATTACAATTAAAAATTATAATTGCACTTTTGACACGAGGTTAGGTTGCATTTGTGGTGGAAGTCTGCCCGGACCCGATCGGCATATCCAGCAGCCACTAATATTGAACCTAATGTGAGAGGTCTAAGTGCGCAAATACGAAGCGGGCTATGATACGAGGTTAAGCCCAACTTGTGGGATAAGTCTGCCCGGACCCGACCGGCATGTCCAGCATCCGCAAGTTGTAGGCCTAATGTGGGAGGTCTAGCCCATTATAAACCACTAGTGTGAACCCGTGCTTCGCACACGGTCATCATGAAAACAATGTGTTAATACAACATAGTGCAAAATTGAATGGACGTTGTGTTGCAGGCAATATATATTAGTTTTATAGATTTTATTTATTTTTTTATTAAAAACAATGGACAGAAAATTGTAATTTTTTTCAATGAGGCCTTATTTTCCATTCTTTGTATCCTTGACTATTTCATTTATTTACTTTAAGAAATCTTGTATCTTCCATGAAAACACACAAGTACATGGCTATCCATATTGATATACATACCAACTACTCATGAAAAATCATCTGTTTGATGATTGATCCTCAAGATGATTTTATATAAATATATCCTCAAAATCAAAGCATGCAATGCATATTTTAATTTTTTTACTTTTTGTGACATGCAAACTTACTGCAGAAGTTGCTCATGGGAAGTAGAATGTTGGCATAACACAGAATATCAAAAGTGCATCATTATATAATGCCTAAACAAACCATATTTATTTAGCTTATTGATAATAATATATGATAAGTAAAGTTTTAAATAACATAAAAATATAAATATCAAAACATCATAACTGAACAGTAGTGCAACTGTATCATGTATTTTAATTAACAGTACGTTTTTGCATCCTGTTTGTAATGCTTGTAACATGAAAACTTCATGTCATCTCTTCTTGAAGCCAACACATCAACTAAACTCTTCTTGAAGCCAATGCATCAACCTATAGTATAAAAAATATTAGCAACATAAAGCCCAAGAGCCAATTTGTCATGCATAATGTAAACATGAGTATGGAGCCAGTTAGGCCATAGTCAACACACAGAAATATGAACAATATTTGGAAGGAACTTCCATATTTGAAATGTAGATAGAGACGCATGCAAATATTGTTGAAACCGTTGAAATTGTAAGCAGTTAAATTTTGTTTAATAATGTTTGATGAAACAAAAATTCACCTAACATAGAAACCATATCATTAAGTTAACGACAGCGTTAAGCAAGTTAGTGTAAAATGTTAGGAACACAGCCAATGTTGCGGTAATCGTTTGACATGCAAACATGAATGAAGGTAAAATAAATATACAGGAAATTTAATGCCTTTTTTGTTAGTTATAATTAAAGAGGGAAATTTGAGTTCTAGTAGTGGTTAAAATAGCAAGCAAACTAACCCAAATAGGTATACTGATTTGTAGAAAATGGGAAAGATATGAACTGATAAATTAGCAATTGTAAACTGCAAGGCAAACAATGAAAAATATAAGGAACATTTTCAACAATATATCGGCTAGACGCATGGTTAATGTTAGTTTTGGCGGTCGAGAAAGATGTATTTTGTTGGAGAGAAAAAGCAAATGAACAAAAAAATGTACCTATCTTCCGAACAGGATTCGTGAATGCCTTAGAGATTTGTTCATAGTTGAAGTTTTGTGAGCACAACACATTAAGTCTTCAGCGCTGGAAATATATACACATCCCACAAAGTCATTCATGCGGATGGTTGTGTGAGCCGGATTGATCATGATGTCTTAAATAGTGCAAACAGTGAAAGCATCAAACATAAATGGGATGATCAAACAACTTAACACTAATTATCAAACACATACATAGTATATGAAAATTCGATAACTTATTTGAAAGCCATGACTTTTGGTGACCAAATGACATATTGGATGATCTAACCAAGCTTGAACCTGAATATAAAGGTATAGTTTATAGAGAAGCTTTATATGTTATAATGTGTGCATTCTTATGTATTCATCTCTTAGATTTGCCATTGACTTTGTTTAAGCATTCAAGTTGTTTCTTTTTTTACCTCCAAACATTATCATTTCTATACGAAATCTTATGTAGCATTAAGGTTTGTAATTTACATATTTCCTAACTGCAAATAATAACAAAGACGTCTTTAAATCCTACTCATAAAAGTCAGAGAAACGCCTTTAAAAATGGAGAAATTGCTCACCAAGATATTAATTTTATCAAGAGACCCTACTTGTATTGGTCATATATAGACCTTTTGGTTTTAGTTTGCAAAACTCATTTTTTCAATTTGAAAACATTTTGAAAAAAGAAATAATACAGAACTATCATAATAATTTAGTATAATGACTGTTCTGAACAATAAATAAGACAAATAAGTAATTTGGTCAAAATAATTTACATTATTTAACCGAGAAAAGAAATAAGAATTTAAACTTTTGCTTAAATGCTTTTCAGTCGTTTCAAAAGAAGAAAATCTCTTCGTTGATTTTTCATAAACTAATAAATGCATCGACCAAACAAAAATCAAACTATCACATATATTTTGACTCTATTTAATTAATAATTTTTTTTAATCTTATTTATTGTTAAGAAAATACATAACTTTCAACCTATATTCATAAATCTGTATTCGTGTGTACGTAAATCTCTATATGCAGGTGTGCACCAGATAAGAGAGTTGGGATTGCGCTTTTACTAAAGACCTATTATTGTCAATTCCCAGTCTTAAGACGATTATCCCTGATTCACCGACATTAGCTACCGAACAAGCTCATGCCATCTCGTGAGTAATAGAAATCGCAAGCACCAATTAATATACTGGCTTGCATCGGAATGCTAGTGCAATAAAATAAGACTTTATGAAGGCTATGAGGCGACCAACTGGAGAAAGAATTCCTATTTCATTCATTTTCTTTGATAGTTACTGAACACCTTCAAAATCCGATGGCACACTGAAACAACTCAAGCGAAAGAAGCCCGCATACCCCCTCTTCTTAGTTGCCCCAGTATGGAAGGATAGAAATGATCAAAATAAGGAAGAAGGTATGAAATCACTAAAGGAAAGTATATTATAGTTGTCCCACGTATCCATATACAAACTCTAGGGGAGCGAAGTGACGTCTATTTCTTATATGTAGCCTTAAAATGAAAAAGAGTACCTGAAAAATTCTAGTTAGCCGCATGCCTGTTAGCTCTTTTACGCTCGGTAGTACTTCTCGTTATTTTTTATATTACGGGTAGATAAAATGGCAATAGAAGAATCGAACTTAGACTTATACACAACAACAATTACACTGCCTATATAGGCTTCTAAACCAGAGCATAGAAGTGCTTGCTCCACTTGATGTAATAAAAGGCGCTGCGAGAAGGTCTGTAAAACGAGTAACGTCTTACCATATAACATAGGCGTATTGCCCCCGGTCTTGGAATCCGATCCCAATTGGTTGGAGAGAAAAAGAGGGCATCTAGGTGAAAGGGGTCAGCAGTTGTAGTTTGAGTCTTTTGGCAAGTCATTTTGTCTCTGTAATCTCAGTACCCCTTAGCCCAATTAATATACTAAAGGCCAGTAACTGCCATTCCTGCTATTCCCATTCCCGAGAGCAAGTGAAAGTCTTTCAAAAAGCAATCCAGAGCTATGCTTTGAGTGAAAGCTGAAAGCTGTTCTATTGAAAAAAAATTCAAGTATCAAGTAAATGAGCTCTCTATCCCTCTTAGAATAGCCACCTGGGCTTACTATTTACGTTACGCGGGAGAGACTAAATTCTCAAAAAAGTGAGTGAATCCAGCGGGCAAGAAGGAGAAAGGCGTAAAAAGGTTAAGCTCGTAAATCGGTGAGAGAGCTGGGGTATTCAAATCGAAAGCAGGCGCCAGTATAAACATAGGGGAGGTATATTCATTGGGGAGGTGGTTGGATAGCAGTCCTCCCCTAAGAGTTCTCCCGGGAAATCGCTTCCTCTAGGCATGCTCCTTTATCTGACACGGGTTCCACGGATTCTAGGACAAGCCAGCGAGATAGAGACCGAGTTCGTTCGAAAGCCCTATGAATCTCATGCTAACACCAACTCCAACTGGTACCATAGAGAATAGGCCATAAACTGGAGAGTCTTGACCAATTCGAAAGATCATTCGATGTAGTTGAAATAACGGAATTCGGGGTTGTTTGGGCAAGTAACGTAAAATCAATCAAATTCATAACTGTCTCAATATAACCCTTCCTTTTTCTTTTTTTTTGTTGTCTGAATATTCAGTTAAGACCATTCTAATGCTCCTTTTCGCCATGCATAAACTGAACCAACAATTGGGATAAGCACGAAAATGAAAGCAAATATAAATACGGATACACCTTTTGGCCACCGATGAAAGGCCAGTCATGTAATACAAAATCAATTGAGAAAGAAAAAGCCCAAGTATTTACTTACTACCTAATTCCGAGTTTCAACCGAACTGCTGGAACCCGTTTTCCCTTGCTTTTAGGGCAGATAGATGGTCAGCTTAGCTATGAATTTGACATGACACGGTCCCCCCGAAGAGCCTAAGATAACGGGGGTTTGGCTTGCTGCTTTCCCATCTCATTAGGGACAAAACCCACCACACGAAAGCTTTGAAAAAGCTATTCCCCCAGATCGGAATCTTACTCTTCACAGGTGGTGCTACGCTTCGCACCTCTAGCAAAGGCAAGTATTAACCAGGCCGACTTGCCTGTGAAAAGCAAGCATATAGCTATGAAATTGAAAATGGGACACCACCAGTATACTTAGGGGAAGGAAGGTGCTCCACAAGCATTTCTTTTTATATATATATTTCTTCACCGCCCTCCCGGCGCCAAGATTAACAACAACAAAAGGTGCCCTTCCAGTGGCACCAGAAGCAGCAGCGATACCCGCAGACCCTCTTTTTGATCGAAAGTTGACGGGAGTGGTTTTCTCATGAATTAGACTTTCCCTAGGCTCCCAGCCCGTACTTAATCCGTAGAGCGTACACCCCATCTAAGATGGGTAAGGAAATAACGTTACTAAGCTACTCCCTCCTTTGAGTTGGGTTTGCTTCGAATCGAAGCTCATCTGAGAAGAACGCCAACCCTGGCACCGACTTTATCAAAGCATATAGGTACCTTTAGTGAGGCACTCTCGCTCTTATTAGTTATTTTGCCGGGTGAGTATTGAAATGACAAGGAGTTTTGCTAGTGGAGAAGCGTAAAAGGAGGACTTTTGCCTAGCAGATAGAGAATCCAGTACGGTTGGCGCGGTTGTTGATCAGATAGAGAACCCCGTACTGGTACCCAAGATTGGGAGTCAAATTCCGGTAGATAGATGTCTCGAACAAGACCGGAAGTCGCGAGAGAAGTAGTGATGCCTTGTGAAACAAGTAGCCAGAGGTTCTACGTGAGATTACGATAGGTAGGGAAGAAGTGAGCAGACCCCTATAAAGATTCCGATCCGAAACAACGTTAAGCCGAGTTGCCCAAGTGTAGATGCCAGAATCAACTACAAGAGCCACTTAATGAGGTGGCAGGTGCCTGGGGTTCTAGCTTAAATTTCAATAGGTGAGACAGGAAGTATAATACTCTGAGCAAAATTAAGTACTTAATTTAACCCCAGCCTTAACCAATTATTCTTTGCCCTATCGATCCATTACCTGCATCTTTGGTATGGGCCGAACAAATCAGGAACATTTGGTGAATCCTGAATCAGATTACCAGAAATTAGAACTATTATGCAAATTCTCCCTGTCTGAGGATCTCTTGCTCCAGCCCTCGACCGAAGAGAGAGGCCCGTACTAAATCGAGATATCCGCCTCATGGCCCCATCTAAGGGGCGAAGCTGCATTGCTGCAGCCTTCAGCCTGGATTTCCCGACCGTTCGGAGTCCTACCTATTCGAATGAAAACGGAGCAAGAGTCAATCTACTCAAATAGGAGATACGTAAAAGACTTTATTTTCTGATTTCATTCAATATGGGTTGACATATTATGATCTCCCCAGCAAAGCCAATAAGGCACAGCTCCGCCTCTCCTTTGTGCTCGGTTCTTCGAGAGAGTCCTGGGTACTCAAATCCCTAATACCTCGGTTACCAAGTGCTTAAGAAAAAGAGCATCCTTTAACAGGAATCGAGCTATAATGTGAGCCCTGGATGATCCATCTATCATTGCAGTTCTTCAACGATGATTTCGATTTAATTAGATTGGGTGCGGACTAAGCACCAGGCATTTGAATTCACTAGCGAAGTAGTAGACCTTGGCCCCGTACGTATCATAGAGTCCTGGGCTCTTGCTGCCCTATCGTAGAGTTTCAATTACAACTTCCTCCCCTTAGTGAAAAATGAACTATATGCGAAAAACGCACGAGAACTTACGTTTTCATTATCAAATGTAGATTTGATTTGAAGGTTGAGAAGTAGTTGATCATAGATGGCAAAGGGAGTAAGAAGATTTGATGAGGCTTCATGTTGATAGTTGAACTTCTTTTTTAGTCTTTGTTTTTATTTCTTGTACAAGTGTAGATTCTATGCTTTTTCTTTCTTTTGTTGTAGCACAGTACCAATATCCATACTTTTCCTTCTCTTGGCTGGTTTGGTTATAATAATTCGCGGATACAGCCCTCATTGTTTGAACTTGTACATGAAAAATATGATAAGTAATTCAAAATGGAAATTCTGATTGTAAATTTTCTTATGTACTTATCTCTTTACATGCTTGGTTTTTTTAATATCACTGTTGTTTCTTACTTAACACAATTTCGCATATGTATTCAGCATTTAACTTAGTTGTGTAGTTCGTAGTTGTTGTTTTCTTACTTAGCTTAGCTTCGCTTATTATTGCCACCAAAAATGTATTTGGTGAAATATCACTATTCAGTATTGTCTTCTTTTTACTAAGTGTTAGTGTATATGCCCCAACTTCACTGGACTGCTTTCTCCGAATATTTTATATGAAATTGGGAGCATTTGAAAGCTCACTACATGCCTCCAGTCCAGAATGTGTTATGGTTCCTAACTTTGGGAATGCTTGATTTTGGTCGTCGTTTCAGACTTCTCTTTTTGTGATCGAGTATTTTTCTCTGATCTTTCAGTTCACCTTTGCAATACTCTCGTTTGGGAGGGACTTTCACATTCATGAAAGGTTTTAGGATCAGGTTACAACTGATCTACCGGTTTACTATCACGACACTTTGGTTCATGATACACCTTTATTTTATGTTCACGAAGGGTTTTTTATGGTTAGATATCCGACGACCAAATGGCCATAGAATTCAAGTTCGTCGAATCCAAAAGGCATTTTTAAGAGTATGGCTTACAAAATGCACACGGAGAGTTTGTCTAGCTCAGACTTGGTTCACTGCTCCAAGAAGCGATGCATGGCTTACGAAATTGTTTATAGACTTTACTTGAATAGGTTTCCACGAGGGGGTGCACGGCTTATCAAATGCGTGCATGGGAGTTTGATGCCTACTCGAAGGTTATGGGGAAGCTGTCAGTACACCTTCTACTGGGAAAGTGAATGAGTTTGATCCCTAAGCTATCTGCCTTATCTTACTAAGCAGATCGAATACCTTTACATAGATTGTTTGATCTAGAGTTTACTTCATTGCCTAAGGATCTTCTAGAACTAGACTAGCTGATAATAGATTCTGTTCATCTAATAGAGTCTGTTCAGGTGATTTAAGAAATGATAAGAATCAAGTATATTACATTGACCTCTTACCTATTAGATTCTATTTTATTTTTCTATCCCCACCAGAGAGGGGATGCGCTTTTGTTAATATACTGGGCTCTGGCCTGGTAAGGCGCTAGAAAGCAATTGGATATACTTACCTCTTGACTGCATTTACAAGGGCTTATCTTAGTACTGGTCTGGAACTTACTGAAATCGAAAGGAACTAGCCTGCAAGAGATTAGGAAAAGCATTAATTAAGAATGCTTTCTAAATGATAGTACTTTATTTAAGATAGGACTTACTGTTAACTCTTACGCTAGGTGGTACTGGTAGTGCTTTAGTCTCGTTATTTGGTTATACTATTTGTTTAGATCAACACCTTCTCCTTTCATGTGTTAAGCATAACGCTAGCTTCAAAAGTGTAGTCAAAATTATTTCACTTTATTCTGATGCCTTCTCTTCCCATTAAGCTTTTCTTTTCTCCAAGTCTGCCGCCATTATGACTACTTCAATTGTAGTTTACACATCCAACTCACAGTCCGGTCTGCATTCTGAACAGATGGCATGATTTGTATGACCCCCTTAGGAGGGCTACTATTGGTGCACAAAAGAAAATAGACTAGGAGTTCATTTTGGTAGTAACAAGGGTGGTAAAGGATAATATGCCGAAGACTGCTTTTAGGACACCATCCGATTTCTTTGAATGGCTAGTGGTGCCATTTGGGTTGACTAATGTGCCAGCATATTTCGTGGATCTTATGAATAGGGTGTTCCGAGATTTCTTGAATAAGTTCGTTGTGGTCTTTGTGGATGACATTCTGATCTTCTCAAAGAGCGAGGAAGAGCATGCCCTACGTTTAGGGGAGGTTTTGAGGACTCTCCGAGCGCACCAGCTTAAGGCGAAATTCTCCAAATGTCACTTTTGGAGAGAGGAAGTAAGATTTCTAGGGCATGTGGTCTCCAAGGATGGGATAGCGGTGGATCCCGCGAAAGTAGTTGTAGTTCAAGAAAAGTAGTTGTAGTTCAAGATTGGAAGATTCCAAAGAATGCAATGGACGTGAGGAGTTTTCTTGGCTTGGCGGGCTATTATAGAAAGTTTATCAAGGACTTCGCAAAGATATCAGCCCCACTCACCAGACTGACGAAGAAGAATATGACCATTTCTTGGAGTATTGACTGTGAGGAGGCTTTTCAGCGACTGAAGAAGGCTCTGACAATAGCCCCGGTTTTGACTTTGCCTTATGGGAACAAAGTGTTCACAGTGTACACAGAAATGTGGTGCAGGGCATGGTGCGGTCTTGATGCAAGAGGGAAGGGTAGTATGCTACGGTGGTAGACAGTTGAGGGTTCATGAGAAGAACTACCCTACCCATGATTTGGAATTGGCTGCTATAGTATTCGCGCTTAAGACTTGGCGACATTATCTACTTGGAGAGAGGTTCGAGTTATACATGGATCATAAATCTTTCAAGTATCTATTCTCACAGAGGGATCTCAATTTGAGACAGCAGAGATGGATGGAGTTTCTAGCGTCCTATGATTTTGAGATTGCTTATACCCCTGGCAAGGGTAATGTGGTGGCAGACGCGTTGAGTAGGCAGAGGATGACTTTGAGTCCTCTATTCGTAGAGAGGCGAGGCTTGGAGTACATATCGACCTTCAATTTTAGGCCATCTACAGATCTTATACCTGGTTTTTTGGCATCCTTAGAGGTGCGACCTACTCTTATGGATCAGATAGGATCTTCGCAGCTAGAGGATCCACAGATAGCAGACATCTTGGACAGGCTCAGTAGAGGGGAGACTTCTAGTCAGCTTAGTAGATATTCCACGGATGATAGAGGGTGGTTGCGACGGGATGGAAGGCTTTGTGTTCCTCGAGTTGGGAGTCTGTTGAGGACAGTCCTTGAGGACGCCCATTATTCTAGGATGACTATCCATCCGAGCGGCGATAAGATGTATAGAGATATGAAGAGGCTTTTCTTTTGGGCTGGGATGAAGAAAGATATAGTGGAGTTTGTCTATCGATGTTTAGTTTGTCAGCAAGTTAAAGCTGAACAGAAAAAGCCTGGCGGTTTGCTTCATCCTTTGGACGTCCCATAGTCGAAGTGGGAGAGCATCTCTATGGATTTCATCGATGGTTTGCCTATATTGAGGAAAGGCAACATCAGTATTTGGGTTATAGTAGACATGCTTACTAAGAGCGCTCATTTCATTCTTATTAAGAGCAAGAGAACGGTAGCATAGTTGGCATAAGTTTATCTTCGTGAGATAGTCCATTTACATGGAGTACCTTCTAGCATAGTGAGTGATCGTGACCCCATCTTCACTAGTGAGTTCTGGAAGAGCCTACAAGAGGCACTAGGTACACAGTTATGTTTGAGCACCGCCCTCAGATCGATGGGCAGACTGAGAGGGTGAATAGAGATCTTGAGGATCTTTTGAGGCTGTGTATCCTAGACTTCGGAGGGATGAGCATCTTCCGTTTGTTGAGTTCGCCTACAACAACAGTTATCAGTTTGGTATAGGCATGGCACCCTTCGAGGCATTGTACGGACGACCTTGTAGATCACCGACTTATTAGTGGGACTCTACGGATAGGCTTCTACTTGGACCTAAGATGATTAGAGAAACTTCAGAAAAGATTGATCTTATCCGCAGACGCATGAAGACAGCTCAGGACAGGCAAAAGTCATACGAAGATAAGAGAAGGACCGATATTGAGTTTGAAGTGGGAGACACGGTTTTCATCAAAGTATCACCTTTGAGGAATGTGGTTCGCTTTGGATCTGCAGGGAAATTGGCGCCAAGGTTTGTTGGGCCATTTCCCATACTGGAAAGGATAGGTTAAATGGCCTGTAGGGCCAGATAGATTGGCGGGTGTTCATGATGTTTTCCACGTTTCTCATTTGCGGAAATGTCAGCACGATAAAGCATAGATAGTTGAGCCGAGCATGCTTGAGGAGGTAGAGGTAGAAAGGGAGGCGAAGGTTAGATGAGTTCCTACCCGTATACTTGGATCATAGATTAAGAAGCTACGCAACAGAGAAGTTAAGTTGATGAAAGTGCAATGGGGAGAAAACGGCGAGGATGCAACTTGTTCCAGAGAGGCTGAGCTACGCATGATAACTTATAGATGATCACGTACGGAAGTTGCTACCCCAAACAAAGGAGCTTCCCGAGAAAGACAAAACCAAACAGGCTGGCTCATCAATGGTTCACAGAGTAGAGTGATTAGAGGGAGATTGCTATAGGGAGGTATACGCTTCTTCGTATGATAGAGGTGGGTTTGTGACTTGCCGTAGAAAGTCATCCTCCCAACATTCGATTGACTGCCAACATGCAATCAATACCTACGCTCCCCACTGCACTTCTTTCACAATGAGTACTATTAGAGAAACTTTGACTTTGAGAAGCATGAGAATATGTATGTAGTAAAGAAGGGGTAATCAATGGCATGCGCCTAATCCGCTCTTACAGATAGAGATCTGCTCCTCAAGTGCAAGATTCGCTGCTAATTGAATTGGAATTTCCGGGCCTAAAACCCCGGGCTTAGTAAGCGCTTTTAGTCATCTGTTTGCTTGTACGATTGGGTTTGTGTTCAGTCTACCTATAGCTAATGAAGTCAGCCTTGCTTGAAGGAAAGAGAAAGATAGTCAATCCGGATTTACTTAAGACTTTTCAGTAGGCGAATCCGCTGCTCCTGGTCCAGAGTAAGGGGTGGAAGGCTAGAGGATCTCAACCACTTATTTTGCACAGAATAAGTGTCGTTAATAGCATGGATCGAACGAGAAGGATGGGATTGGGTTCAGTTAAGGTAACCTAGAGGGTGGGTGAAAGCCTAATTTCAATCGAGCTTGCATCTTAGTACGAAAGTCTTGATCAAATTGGTAAGATCTTTCACATTAAGTGAAGTTTTTTTCCAAAGTGAAATGCAATCGCCTGCTCTCTTGGTTCTTTCTTCGCTTCGAGCGATCTAGAATGATAAGATCCTCTAGCTGGGCTTCTTGTAATCCCTCCTTAGGTACTGATACTACAAGGTTGTTTTTGGGATGCTTCTGGTACTCAAAATACCCTTATCCTTCTTCTGAGCTAGTTCCCCCCTGGGGTTTGATATTCAATGGCAGTTGTTAGTTTTTCTCCAAGCAAGACAGTTGCAATAGGGAGAGTATAAGTACTAAACGGAGTCTCAGTAGAAGTCTTTTTACCCCTGAAAGAACCTCCTGGGAAGTGGATTCACTTATAGACCCTGTAGTTGTATTTGTATAAGTCTCCAGTCTCATAAAAAGTGCCTATAGACCCCCCAAAAGACGAATAGTTACCGCCTTAATAAAGAAGCTTTTTTGCCCGAAAGGACTAAATCAATCGCAACACAATGGGGGAGGGCATAGGCCCTTGTTGATACAGGAGCAACCCATAACTTCATATCCGAGGGGACCGATCCAATATACTCTGCCGGGAGAAGGTGTGTAGCGACAGATGGCTTGGGGCCACAACTCTTTCAAACTTTGCAGTAAAAAGGATCCTAGAGATAGAGGCTTACTATTACACGTATAATAAATAGGTCTCAATGGCAGCAGCTCAATCACTTTCTTGATGAAGAGAGTCATCAATATAAATGCCGGTGAATATTCAATCGCAGCAAAGATCCCAGCAGGGTCTTTTATAATATATATAATGAATAGTCAGAGTCAGAAATTAATATACTGGCCTTCACCACGAAAGAAGCTTTATCCTTTCTTCGGAGATAGCACGGGCTAGGGATAGTTGCAGTGGAAGACCTTCTGGAAATTGCAAAGAAAAACGAAAGCTTTCTCTTGCGAGTAATGCATGCTAGCTTGACACTCGTCTTCAACCTAATTTAGCAGTTTATGACAATTTACCTAGATGCAAGGACCCAAGCGAGGAGAGCGTTCACAGTAGAATAAGGTCCCATTAAGGATATAAGAGTGGTCAGGAGTGTGCCAAGGCATTCTTTCAAGTAGCAAGGCCAGTATGAAGATCCGATATTGATAGATTCTGGGAAGCAACAACCCTCTTTATGATTATAAAAAGAAAACACACAGGTTAAGCGAGCAAGTTATTTCCAGAAAGACTATCACTCAGACTATGCTTCCCACCTTCTTACTAAAGAATGCCATCATCATCTTTCTCTAATGCCCGTTCAGACCTAAGGGAGTGGGGTAACGATCTATGCAAGTGCCTCTGACTATTGGGCAAGTAAGCTATGGTTTTGTTCACAACTATTGGGTATAGTTAGCTTTGGTCGTAAGACCGGTACTCCGCTCTATGCCCAACCTCTTTCTAATTTGAAGTCGAACCCTGGTACCAGTGTTAACCGAACGGAGAAACGCGAGGTTTCGTCCGGATCGGTGTCTAACCAATCCCACATCCCATGCAGATTCGTAAACAATCAATCATACGCACGGAGACCATACTTATTTTATCCTATCCAGAGAAAGAAGATACTCTCATTCCCTTTACTAGTCCGATCTTCCCCCGGTTAGGATATCACTATGGCAGAATATTGAGACATAAATTTGGTAATAGATAAGGGCAGGGCGACCTCTAGTTTCATCAGCCACTGAAAATGAGTCCGGTTACAGATTCGGTCAAGAGGTGCGTAGAAAGAGTTTGAATCTAGGGAGCCTATGATACCTAGGTCCAGTATATTAAAGGAAGGACCGAAGGAAGTATATTAATAAGTTGAGCCTATGATACCT
Source organism: Allium sativum (assembly GCA_030737875.1). NCBI lineage: Eukaryota > Viridiplantae > Streptophyta > Magnoliopsida > Asparagales > Amaryllidaceae > Allium > Allium sativum. The sequence continues at coordinate 887,268,281 of CM060916.1, read as the reverse complement.
AGGTCCAGTATATTAATAGAATCCATCTTTTTGAAATCTTATAGTGTTGGTAACTCCAATCTTAGACAGGTAAATTCTTATTCAGACCACACGGATACCGGCAGCCCCATTATTGCAGAAGCAACCAAGCAGGAATATACGTGTAGGTACACATTTCTGTGTTATTCTGTCAAGCTAGGTTCTGGGAAAGAATGAATAGGTTGAGCACAAACTCATATAGTTGGGAACCCATCGTGAACAGAGCCATAATGGTATGCTCTCATTGATCGAAGCAGATATCCAACTTCCCGATGGTAGTCATTTTTCTAGTTCCGTTAAGAGTAAAGCATCGTTCATGGCTAGGTGACAAATTTTGACTAATGAGTTTCGCTATCCAAATCCCAGGAGGTGCGCAGGGGCCTCGGCATAGCTCTGCTCGGTTTTATTATCTGTTCGCAAAAGCAGCCCAGTTTGAACTTTCATCAATTGGTGTTCGATAAGTCGAATACGCGTCCCCGGCTCAATAAGAGGAATCAGCAAAAGACGGGCTCACGATCAATTATTGGAAACCATAGAGTAAGGGCAGCTCAGCAGCTCAAATCCGTGCTTGCAAGGGAACCTTCTATGCGTGTTCTGTTCAAAACTTTCCATACGGGAAACGAATTGAACCAATTATAGCTCTGTTTTCATGAACACTTTTCTCTTCCGCTACACACAATGGAAGATTCTTTCTCCGGCCTTCTGGCTTATCAGGCGAAATCCAAACCTCGGATCTTCGATCTAGGAATTAATGTATCAATTTCTGTTCGATAATTGTATCCTCTTTAGTAAAAACAGGCGCACTTGATGTGTCGAATCTTGGATTCATTTGACTTGATATTTATGTATCGGTTTTTGTCAAACAGCCATACAAAATACTCGATATCCCTTGGCAAATCTACGAAATCATAAGTTCTTTAGTTTGACCGAACAGTTGGTCTTTCCATCCGTCCCTTGCAATAGAATAGCTGCGCTACCTCCCGTCGCCTTACCGTTTATGAATAACTCCCTGCAGCCAATACCAATAGTTGTGAACAACCATAGCAACAATGTCCGTTTAGTCTTACTACAACCAAAGAGCACCCTTATGAGAACAATCGTCCCTCCCTATGGTCGCCAATTAATATACTGGCTTACGACCAAAGCTGATAGCACCCTTTTAGTCGATCCTTCGGTCACCTCCCTATTCCGGCAGGAGGATATTCTAACCTAGGCCGTGTATTTGCTTTTCTTTATCTTGGCGATGCTGCTTTCCCAACGAAAGAGAACTAACCGGGTTACCCGCACTCGTCGTAAAGAAAGCTAGATTCAGTAGTACTGGAGGAAGTTACTTCAACAAACCGTCCTATCCTAAAGTAGACATGTCAACACTAAATTACGTAGCTCACGTTCGTTCTAGTCCTTATTTTGATACTGGTACCGGGAATCCTTTGACTCCTTATTATGAAGACCCAATAGGATTTGTCAAGAACGAGAACTATGTTAATCTTCATTTTAGTCGCTACACACGATCATCTGAGATTCGATACTGAAAAGAGGTATGAACAAGTTATATTAATTAGGAAGCGGGATTCTCGCTTCGAGTAGATAACTTAGGCGAAAAAGGGGGGATATTACCCGTATTGTAGGAACAACGGAACAAATGTTCCTGTAGAAAGTCTCCTTCTCTACTAATAGGTAAATTGTAGGAACGAAACTGCAGCTAGTTCCAGGCCGCGGGTATGAACCAGTTATATATTAATTAAGAAGCGGGAATCTAGCTTCTCTGCCGAATAAGGGGAAAGTATGAACCGGGTAGATTCTCGTATTATGTTTGGGTAAATTCCCCAGTATTGTAGGAACAACGGAACAGAACTAAGAAGAAATTCCTGGTATGAAGAGACTAACTCTTCTGCTACCAGATATTCAATCTGTCAAGTATCCTATTTCCTTATTGCTTGAAAGGGTGAAATTTGCTGTTTTTCACTTAGGCTAGTCAAGAATCGATATAGCACTCCATAACTATAGTAGCGTTCTTTACCTCAAGAAGAGTAATAACTAACTCAATATACCTTGATCAAATTGCAAGGGAGAAGTCTACTTATGATACTGATACTGGTAAACCTATTGAGAAGTGGCATAGAGCTTTCCAACTTCTCTATACGTTGTTCTTGAATGGGGCCCTAGTATAGGATGCATGAAGAGAAGGGGAGGTTAATTCACTTGACTTATGACTTGAATCACTTACCAGACATATGAGTTAGGCACCTGACTTATAACTTGTTGTTGCATATGTTGATTCTCTACCAGTAGGATAGGGAGTTTACTTTGTTGTTGCATATGAATAAGGAATAGGGATTGATCTCGCTACACACCTTCTCGGCTAGCTCGAACTCATATGGTCCATTGTCCTTGAAACTCTCATCTGCGCCTCTGGTCTTGAAAGCAATCTCCTCTGGAAAGCCATCACTCAGGCACAGGAATAGGCCCTCTATCCGTCTCTCTCAAGCCATTTGAAAAGTAAGCTGATCCGTCCATCTTCTGTCTTAAGCAAGTAAGTTAGTCACTCGGAATCCATTGGCCAATTAAGATTGCCGCAGATGAAGATCTTTCATTCCGTGCTTTGTCCCCTATGTAGTAAGTATGTGGTACCTGCGAATGCTTATGGAATTAGAGCTCGGTAAGCTCTGGTCTAACTAGTTTCTTCTTGCTACCCTATCACCCTAAATCTAAGCGCCGGGCAAGGCACGCAATCTCAGACGTCAGAATCTCTTCTTATCTGATATTCGAAGCAAGGACATGTTGATCTGTCTTTATCTACCAGATAGCCTCATCTTTCCCCCCTCCCCGGATTCGATGCATCTAGGGTTTTAGAGAGGCTTTGTGCCCCCCTTTTATATTGGTGCTATCTTTACTGAGGTTTTTCCTACCTATTCACTCTACGTAGATTGCGCAGAAAGAGAAGTCCATTTTTATGGAAGACTAGGCCCTACGCGGGAAGCCTGAGAGGGAGAAGGCTTTCTGCAGTTTGATAATCTCAACCTTGACCTCGAATAAGCTCTTTGATGCAAGTGAAGAAGAATGCTTGAGATTCCAAGTAAGGGCATTCTCTCCTGAGCTAGGCATCGGACTCGGGGGTTCCTTAGGGACCGATTCACAAATGTAAGGGTAGATTGCGCAGAAAGAAGCCTTATAGAATCTGTGTCTTTGACTTCTCTATATATATGAATCATGCCCAAATTCAAAATTAATAAGTAAGGGGATGATTGATTTGTTGATTTAATTCGAATTATTCATAAATCTGAAATCTATAAATCTTTATTGGTATATTCTCAACATGTCAGATGGTCCAACTGTAGAAGAACGAGACTCTGATGATGAGACAAGGCACTATCCAGAATATCCCCCATTAAGAGAAGACAAGACTTCAAAATCAAACGTACCCGCTGATGTCCCATTGCATAAAAGAAGAGCTTTACCAGATGTCGGCATGGTTGGATAGTAAAATGCTCAAAGATGGAGCCACAGTAAAGAAGTGCTTGACGGAGCTAACTACCAGATTCTTGGGAATAGTTAGAGATTGGTTCGTCTGTTTGGGAGAATACCGAAGAATGCTCTTCTGCAACAGTCCAAACTTCCAAGAAGCATTGGCAGTCATTTATATGGAGTTCATCAGTGACGTGGATGCATACACGAAAGCTCAAGCTGATGAGTACTTGGCCAGGAAGTGTTGTTCGCTAAGAAGGATCGATCTGGAAAAGCATTTCGGATGTCTGAGTCCTCCTGAACGGCTACAACGATCCAACAATGAAGAATGTGGACATTTCATCTCTACCCAACCAGAAATAAACAGGATGCTCAGAATGCCAGGAATAGACCTTGCAAACACAACTTTGGGGGCAAATCAACCAGATGTGCTATGCTGCATTGGATAAGATCTGTGAAACCCAACAAAGTCTCAAGGAACTGTTCGAAAGAGGCCGAAGGATCAAATCATACTGTGACAAGTCTCGCATCCAGATTGGCTGCAAAGAAAACAAATGCTCCTGTTCAAAGAAAAAGAAGAATGTGTATAAAAAGGAAGAATGAAGAAAAAACAATACAGGTACTTCAGGATAAAGAAGTACAGGAAGAACAGTTCGGACAGATGTTATCTGTGTGGAAGAGAAGGACACTATTCGAAGAACTGTCCTAATAAGAGATACAAAGCTGCAAAGCTTGCCAGCAACGTTCTACTACAAGGAGAGGCAAACACATCAGATGCTGAGATAGAATCCCTCTTCAGCAAGAAGAAAAGGATGAAAAGTCTTTGTTATAGAGGATACCTCATCAGAAGATGAAGACAGTTCAGAAGAGATCCCCTACATATTCATGGCCAAAGAAGTTCCTGTTCTCAGAAGCTGCAAAACCATTCAGGAAGCAATGCCATCTCCAAATGTTGAAGTCACGATCCTACCCTCAAAATATGAACATCCGATCAAGGCAATTGGCATGATGGAGCAATGATAACTATGATGAATCCAGATATCCTACCAGAAGACGCTTGGAAGAAGCATAATGAGTACTTCAATGCTGCTGATGGTAAGACTTTCCATACAGCACTCATTTCCAGAAATCAGATTTACATCCAGCTATTCCCAGAATGCACAGTATGGCTGAAGGTCATCGGAAGCAAGCTTCATGGTCATGACCTATTAATGGGTTTTGATATGTTCTTCAAAGCACAGAGGCTACAAGTCCATCCCTACGGGCTAAAGTACAAGAGGGAGTTCAAACCATTCTGTACTACTCAAAAGCTGTTCTCACTAACAGATGCATCAGAAGAGTTTGGAGACATAGTCAGTGACTTAAAGAGAAGCTGACTCACATCAGCAGTTCAATCATCCTAATCCACTATGGAAGAATGATACCTTCTTCGTCACATTACCCTTCAAAAGAAACGAAGACATTAACTCCACGAAAGCAACACATCCGGGGATGACTCCTGAAGATCTCAGTCTTGCCAGAATGTGAACAACTGCTAGCTGATGGGCTGATCGAACCCACAAATTCAAATTGGGCCTGTCCAGCCTTCTATGTGAATAAGAGATCCGAGCAAGTCAGAGGAAAGAAGAGACTAGTGATTGATTACTAGACCCTGAACCATTTCCTCCTAGACGACAAGTTTCCACTACCAAGAACCCAGATACTGTTCTCACACCTTGGAAGAGCCAAGTACTTCTCAAAATTCGATCTTAAATCAGGATTTTGGCAGCTTGGAGTCCATCCAATCGATACAAGACGGTGTTTTGCATTCCTACAGGACAGTACCAGTGGAAGGTCCTACCCTTTGGACGATTGCACCATCACTATTTCAGAAAGCAATGATCAGAATATTCGAGCCAGTCCTGCACAATGCTTTGGTTTACACGATGTCCTACTGTTCTCAGAGACACTTGGAGAACATAGGATCCTTCTACAAGAATTTATCAAGTCAAGAAGTATGGAGTGATGCTCTCAGAAAAGAAGTGCACAGTAATCACTACAAGCATTGAGTTCCTCGGAATGAAGATCACAGACGGTACCTACCAACCAGGAGCCCACTTAGCAGAAGAACTGAAAAGATTTCCAGAAGCCAACCTTTCAGTCAAAGAAATACAGCAGTTCCTTGGAATAGTCAACTACCTAAGAGACTTCATCCCTAACTGCTCAGCTTACACCAGCCAGCTGTCCAAGCTCCTCAGAAAAAACCCTAGTCCTTGGAGAGCAGTCCGATGGTTGAAGCAAGCATGCAAAGCCTTACCACCACTCAGGATTCCAGGAACAGGCAAAAGGATACTTCAGACAGATGCAAGTGACGATTATTGGGGTGCAGTCCTCTTAGAATCAGAAGACGGCAAAGAATACTACTGTGGACATGCAAGCGGGCAATTCAAAGATTCAGAGAAGCACTATCATGCAGTATACAAGGAGATCCTAGCAGTCAAGAATGGCATCAAGAAATTCGAGTTCCATCTCATTGGCCACCAATTCATCATCAGAATGGATAATACCTCATTCCCTCAGATCATGGAGCTAAGAGGCAAAGGCGTTCCGGATAAGCAGTTACTACGCCTCAATGACTGGTTCTCAAAGTATCAGTTCACAGTCCAACATGTCAAAGGCAAAACTAATGTCGTTCCAGACTATCTCTCAAGAAGACAGCCGGTCCAGATGATTAAGCCTCCGAAGAAACTGATGATTTTCTCAGTCAATAGTCCAAGGCCACCTGACAGTTACTAAGGATAAAGATGGTTACAATACCAATCACTTTGATTGGGCCCTACAAGGAGGATTATAGTTTTATTTCCCGTCTCAGTTGTTATGGTATGTATTAAGGTCATATAGACCGTAGCAGTATGTATGAGGTCGTATAGGCCATAGAAGTGTACAATAAGGTCCTTAGACCATGGTATGAATGACGGAGAAAGATTCACCAAGAAGCTTACGGAAGAAGACATGAAGAAGCTTACAAAGGAAGATGAAAAGAAAGCTTACAGGAGAAGCTAGCCAAGAGAGCACATTCTCTCTATTACCTACCTTATAGAGATAATATAGAGGATGTTCTCTCCCGAAGAAGAAATTCCACGTCGAGAGGGAAAACAACCTGTGGTGGTTGAAATAGGTATAAGGGATGAACCAAATCCTGAGCTAGCGACCAAGGATTCTGTTGCCCCGGTCGTTCAAGAGGAGGATTCTACGGGCACCTTTGGGGGACTTGGTGATTTGTGCGAAACTTCTTAGCTAAAGGGAGATTGTTGCCTCAGACCCAACTGCTCCGGGTGGAAAGTATGCTGGAATGACGGCTGGGGAAATTTCTAAGTTGCCTAACAAGACTCTTGACTTAGAAACACCACTTGAGATTGGTTCGCTATTAGGCATGTATTAGGAAATATCGACAAGCTTTTCGCGCCTTTCATTAATTCCTTAGCTTATTTCAACATTTCCTTTAATTAGATGCTGTGCTGAAATAACTTGTTGTTCTTGTTTCAGAATCGGAGATGAGGCCTTTACTTATTGGGGACTTCCAGAAGCATACCCGTTCTTCTTCTTTTAACCCATCGCAACTTCTGCAAAGCATTCTCATAAATCACAGGATTCCCACCGAGCTCAGCCACATCATGATTATGAGCAGACTGAAGAGCAATGGCAGTGGTTACGCGATCATGAAAAATTGTTGGCTGAGAAGGAAAGGCAAAAGGGGGATCTTCGAAAGAAAAGGAAGGATGGAGGTGACTGAAGTAGAGATGATCCTCAAACCAGAATAGATGCACCTGTTATCCCATCCTCGGATGAACTCCAGGCTATCATAACCAGGCCTTCATATACAGTTGGGCTCGAAACTTTCACATAGATTTGGTGGTTGGGACATGAGAGGAATATGCTTTGACATGGATCTCCACCCGAATGATAAGCGAGATATGGTCGAGGATCTGACTGCTACGAAGAACCTTGTGATTAGTCGTCTTGATGCGGCTATAGAGACAGTTGTTAAGTGGTTTGCAACATGGTACAAAATCTGCAACGAGTTTCAATGCCTTAACACCAAATTGAACATATTCAAACACTGGAGAGCGATAAGGCTAAAATGAAGTGATCAAATCCCAAGAAGCCGAGATTACTTCACTTCAAGGTGGGAGTTCCAAAATTAGCAGCTTAGAGGATGAAAACGACAGGCTTAAAAAGGAACTTGAGGCTGTTAAGTAGAAGGCTACAGAAACAATTCGAAGATGCTCAGAAGGCACAAGAAAATGCTGAGTCTCAGTTAGCCTTGGAACGAAGAACTTCTTCATCTTATCAGCAAGAGATTACCCGTGAAAAGCTTGCTACCGAAAGTACCAGAGCCAACTCTTTAAAGAAAGACAAATATACATCTTTGGCTACTATTCAGAAGAGATGATGAAGCCACTTTCTTCGATTTCTATGTTTACAGCCCGCGGAAGCTTGCGTTTCCTAGGGAAGGATTATGGTAGGACACTGGCTCTGGTCTGGGAGGAAGTGCTTAAGCGTTCTGAAAACGTTGAAGAAGACTTATCTCTTAAAGGAATTCCTTTGCTAGACGAAGATGACTAGGTAGCTTTGGCAGAAGGCAAGAGGCTTCTTGTGGAAGAACAAGCTGAATCAACTGGAGCCAAGGCCTCATTGCTGCTACTGGTGATCTGCTAGCTTGACTGATATTAACGTTTCACGTTCTCAAACCCAAGCGGACCCTCCAGTAGATCCTCCTGCTGCACGGGGAGAAGGAGAGATTGTTGGCGAAGATCACGCCACCATAGAAGATGTTGCGGAGGAGCATGATGATCGTCGATGACTTTGAAGTTGATGTGAATCGCTATGCTCCTCAGGTAAAGCTAAAATCTACCAAGCCATGTTGGATTTAGATTACCTTGTTTACCCTTCTGGGTATGCTAAGTTTCATGCCTACTATACTCATGCGATAAGCTTACTTTCATCACCGCCTCCCCCTGGTGGATATACTGCTATGATGAAAGAAGCAATTAACACTGACTCGTCTTCGTTATCATTTACTACTGCTATTGCTCCTCCCCCGGTGAATGTATCTTCCCAGCCGGGATGAGAGGATAACAGCAATTGCCGATCTGGAGGAGGATGTTCCTAATCTTGGCGACGACGACAAGGATTCTGAAGATACAACTAAAGATTTGGCGGGGAGAAAGGAATTGACACATCCTCTAAGCGAAAAGGACGTAAACGCTCTGCTTCAAAGAGGAAAGTCATAGATCTATCGTCTCCCGAGAGTCCTGTCAATAAACAGCCAGTTGGCATGCCTTCACCTTCTCCTTCCAAACTTTCACTCAGGTCCAGTGATTCGAAGAAGAAGAAGTGATGCTTCCGACTTGTTTTGCCTTTGTTATAAGGAAATAGCTTCACTATTAAACAAATCCAAACATCAGACAGCACATAATTTCTTTTTCGATATGAAGATCATAAAATAGAAAAAGAATTTTTTTCACTTTGCATCTCCGTCGACCCTTCCTTCGGGCGCCTTGATCTACCTGGAAGAGCTAGTTGGTACTGGCTTGTAAGGGAAGAGGGAGGGAAGCATTTGTAAGGGAAGATAACGCTAGGGGCAGTGAAATAGAACCTATAATTGGCTGGCGCTGGAAGAGGTAGCCTGGGGAGGAGCCTAGTATACCAAGTCCAGTAGATTAATAGGGAGGACGAGATAGTCAAACCCTTGAACTTTTTCGCTATAGCTTATATAGACGATGTCCTGATCTTTGAAAGAAAGGTCACGTACGAATGATAACGTACGTTACGTAAGTGCCCACTTCAAGCATCTAGAAGCATTTCGGAAAAGTCTAAAAAAGTTCGATTTGGTCAATAATCATCATTCTGAAAATTCTTGCTGCCGAAATCCTTAGGATTCGCGTTTGGCAGTTGGGTACCGGGTACCTGATCCAGCCTCGTTCAGTGATTTGTAGTTGATTACCAACCTTGGCCCGGACTTGATCGTTTCTATTATTAATGTAGAATGCCGCGCGGGAGCCCCTATTCGAGTCGAGTAAGGTATCACTTTTTTTTAAAGCAAAGGAGCTCCCGGGAAGCGAGAGCTAGCTCGACCAGCCCGTCGATCCTAACGTTTTCTTCGCTCCCGCCCTGCCTGTAGTTTTTCACAGAATTCCCTGGCCCATTAGAATGTTGCATGCTGGCAAGAAAGTCATCCGATAGGGCAGAACAGATAGGACATCCGAAAAACAAAAGAAAAATCAATAGAAAGCTTTTCACTATCAACGTCGAAAGCAAGCTCCCAAGCGCAATCAAAAAGCCGAATGAGAGAAAGCTCCCGATCTAGGCGGCAGTCATAGCTTCGGTTCCACAGGAGGTGCTTGCGACAAGTATTCCTGTGTCTACTAGAGAGTAGAAGTCTTGGTTAGGGATTATGCCCTACCAAGAGCAAGAGCCGTGTCTCTTGACAAAGGTCAGTCTTCTCCTTCTACGAATATTTCTCATCCAAGACATAGCTTTCTTTGGCTTCCGCGGATCGCTTCAATATAGTCTCATGGCTCAACCGGGCCTCTCAATGTTTTGACAGGAGTCGGTATTAGGGTGATATGGTTTCAAAGAGGAATTTGGTACCAATTGATTGAACTAAGTTCGGGCTAGTCGCGAAACGGATTGCGTACCTAGTTTCCCAAGGGCCTTGGCTTAGTTTGCTCGCTTTTTTTCAGTAGGGGCGAAACCTGACTTCCAATTAGCTAGCCATGCCACCTAACTAGTGTAACGGCTTAATAATGAGACCAATATTCTTCGGATTTACAAGTCTAATGGGAGAAGAATGGCCGCTAAATAAAGATATTATGCCTATCCCCAATCCCAACTCTAATGAAAACAAATCGATCTTACGCTCCCCACTCAGGAAAGTTTCACTAGTTCCTAGTATATTAATTGGGCGGGCGATAAAAGAGTTACACAATCTAGACTATTGGCCATTCGCGGTCAAAGGTGAGATGTCAATGAACGAAGAGAAAATGAAGATTTGTGTATGAGAAGGAGCGGTTCCCCTTAAGATACTTGGGTCCTGCCTGAATGAAAAGTGGGGAAGGGAATACGAATTCCTCTCGAGCTTGTGTTTGGTTCTTTCTCCCGGTCTGTAATAGGGCCTTGATTGGCATGCTATTCGTATAAAGCTTCTGTCTCGGCTACCTGCCTGGTACTGAAGTCTGATTCGGTTCTGTCAGGCCCACGTGTTGAGTGATTGTCAGATGCCAATTCTGTGACTGAAGTGAAGGCAGGAGAGACTTCAAGCCAAGGGAAAGCTGACAGCTAAGTCAGTGGGTGAACTGAATGAAACCTATCGCTCTTTGGCTGATGCCGGAACTACACGATTAAAGCATGCGTATACTGCTCCTACCTATATGAGAGGGAAAGCTGACTCCTGCCGCTAAACCTATAATGCGGTTGTGATAGGTATCTCGAATTCAATCCCGGCCTTTAGTTTAGGGAGGTATTCTAAAGTGGTTGTTGTCAGGTTCGCTTCGCACCTGCGAAAGGTCGAGAGGGCTGTCGAAGATACCATACCGGCTTGTGGGAGTCCACTCGTGAGCTCATGGATATTCTGAACCATAGCTGCCCCTTTCCCTTATTCTCGCGCGGACTGTAACAACTGTAGCTTCAAGTGCAAGTAGGACTGGCCTTGATGTAGCTTATCGTGAAAGAGAGAGAATCGCTGAAAGTCGGGTAATTGAATAAGGCTCTTCCAACAGTTGCTTATTCGTAGTCGACTGTATCAGCTCGAAGGCTTGAAGTAGGTGACAGTTCCAGAGAGGCAGGCAAGTAGAGAGTGCTGATAGGACTGAAGCAAGCCTCTCAACTGAAGGGGGATAAAATGAAAGCCAATGGAAGAAAGCCAAGTGCCGGCAGTAAAGGCAGGCTAAGCAGTCAAGGCAAGGGTCCGAAGGAGAGCTAGCCCCGAAAGGGAAGTCATTGGGGTCATGTGAGTCGGCTCATGCTGATGTTTCCAATCCAGTCAACAAGTAGGGGCACGAAATAAAATAGCAGTAGGGAAAGAAAGAAATAGGGAGGGCGGAATTCATTGATTTAAGTGTAGATCGAGACTAGACTAGAGATTAAGTTGAGCCAGCATATGGAGAGACAGGGCCTGCTAGACCTAACAACGACTAAGCTTATTGATTCTGTCTTTACGTCAGGCACGAAAGCCGTAGCTTGTTTTCTTGCTTAATCGAGATTGGGTTCTACAGATAATTGATAAGTCAAAATAGAAAACTTTCTTTCATGTTGTATATGTTAGAAACTTCAAGGATGACTGACTCCTCTGTAGGAAGCCGGAGGAGTAGAGTAAGCACCCGAAGAAGATGCCAAAGGAGCTAGTCACTATCATCGTGTATTAAGGAACAGGCTAAACTGTTGGGCCTAGTATATTAATTGGAGCTCCGCTCTTACTTTATGAAATTCAAAGATCCCTGCTACCCTACTTGATACTTCTTCTAGCCGCTCCGCGATTGACTAGCTGAATGTAATCATCGATGGCGTCTTGCACCGGGCCCATTTCAGTGTGAACATTGAGTGGGAGTTCGGTTACATTGCTAAGAGAATCCCCTGTACTAGTTCCCCTTGATCAAATTGCAAGGGAAGTGGAAGTTTGAGTTTCTTTTGATGTCGCTGCGCTGAGAGTTCTCTTGTTAGTTCCCTATCGGGAAATATTAATATTGCTGCTTTTTACGTTTACAAAGACAAGGCAAGAGATGAGAGGATGAAGATAGCTGCTTTCATAGACGCAGGGGAAAAGGTGCTTCCTCCATATAGGACCGAGAATTCCGAAACGAAAGAGAAAGCGGCACATCTATCTTAGCCAACCAAGGAAGACATCTCGCATATCGCACATGAAAGGGAAGCGCATCTCGTCAAGTCAGTTCAGTGATACGAAGATAGGCAACTCTCAAAGGTAACTCTGGCTCTAGAAGCCAACCCATTTGAATGCTTGACTTTGACTCTGTTACTCTTTTACTTTTTTAGGACCACTGTTTAGCTTAGTTTGCTTTGATCCTCTCCCTACTCTAACTGGGCATTTCGTTAGGTGAGTCCGGTTGGTATGTTATTTAAGGAAGAACTGGGTATTTCGGTTATTTCTTTATAGAGAAAGGTGATGAAATCGACCGTTGATCTCATTAAACTTTCCTTTCTGTCTGTGGTGAGGGTGACCTTGTTCAAAAATGGTTTGGTGTACCCTTTCCTATGGTGTCTCTTCTGTGTTTGTCTAAAACTTCGCTCATTCAAGAATCTCCTATTAGAAACCTTATTATTTACAATTCATCTGAGGAAGGAATAGTAAGATATGACTCAGTAGTCAGTTCCCCTGTGCAGGCCACAAGCGAACTGAGTTTACTGACTCGCTAAGAGTTGGTCTTCCATAGTAGCGGGCTCGATGTACAGCAGGTCACTCGTTGAAGAGTGAGGAACGAACAGATATTGAGTCATCAATTTCTTTGAAACCATTTTACAGGACGGTAAACTATGCATGCTAGCTTACTTAATTAGCAGATAACAAGAAAGATACAAAATCTTTCGATTTAATGTAGTGAGAAATAAAGTCAAATTCGTGTTTGATAGAATTCACTTGTTATGCTTAACACACCAAAGTAAAAGGTTGAGACACATATAGATGCGGAGGATCAAGTATATTCGGGAGGACATAGGGATGTTGTTTGGACGGAGGTAGCGCAGCTGTTCTATTCTTCGAGGGACGAACGCTGCCCCAGTATATCAATTGGGGGATGTACGAATACTCATTCTCTTACTCCGTAGTCTCTACTTCTCCACATCTTGATGAGAAGCCTCGAATAGCGCCAAAAAGTCAAGGATTTCGATCCCGGCTGACGAATAGGATTTATTCATCAATAAGACTCGAGCACACGCCAATTAATATACTGGCAGCCTGACGTCGAATAACCAATTGGCAAGCACCTCTTTCCTCCGGGTCTTCCCCTGCCTCGACAGAGTAGGGTTCCATTCTGCAAGAGAAAAAGATCATAGAAAGAAGAAGTCTTCATAGATAAGGGTTCGTTCATGCTTTGTACTATCTTTCACTTTCAGAAAGAGAATTTCACTTACCCCAAATTTCTTTCTTATGGAAACACTAGTCGCCTGGCTTTCGAGTACTGCCACAGTACTCACTTGTGCTTTTCTTGTAGGGGAGTTGAAACGAACAAGGGGGGTTCTCGCCCTCTTCCAAGCGAGCGAAATTGGATGATGAAACAACATCTTCCAAGCTCGAACAAGGGGCGTCTTTCTTTATCGATGAGGCCCATCTTCTCTTTCCTGGTATTCCCGCATTGACTCAAAGAGTCGGGAAAGACAGTGAAAAAGAGTATGTTTTGAAGTCAACAGATTTGGCTTAGTGAAAAGATCCATATCCCAAGTCTCTAAGACCGGTAATGGCCCCTCCCTTTCTTACTTTAATAGCTTCGATAACAAAAAATCTTCATGTGAGGGAATAAGACAAGACTCTTTTCCGACCGGCTAATCGTCTTCCCGCATATCAGAGTAACGAAAGAAGAGATGTCATAATAAGAAAGCCCCAACTACGAAAGCTAACTTAACTCACCGATGAAAGTTCAACCTTCGCGGCAACTGCGCAAGTCAAGGAAGCAGCTAAAACTATCATACTACCTCAGAATGCAGCACTATGAGGACCTTTGGGCGGAGCTTTCTGGATCAACTAACTTACTTAGGAGACAGAAGGAATACCTTGCTTTCACATCGCCCCTTTGAAAGTAGCATCTTAGGTCGATCAGGTTACCGGCTTTCATAAAATAAAGCACTACTGGGCCCACGCCTTCTCGATGCTACTCTCTAGGAACAGATGATAAGAGATCACTAGGGAATTGAACCGCTAGTACCGATTCCTTCTGATCTGATTGAGTGGGATGCTTATCCGGCGGTGGATGCATCGAATTTCATGTGTTAAGCATAGTGACAGTGACACAGATCCCTTTGATCAAATAGTGGAAGCAGCAATCCCTTGCCTTTCTGATAATGGCTGTTCAGCATAAATCTTGCTACCATCTTCGAAGCTTCAGACATCTTTGGATTGTGGGCATAGTGGAACCCTCCGCAACAAAAATTGCATTCACAATTTCGAGTGACTGGAAGGAAGTCTCAATAGCTTCTTCAGCGGCTTCAATATACGGGAGCAGGTTTAGTGAAAAAAAAGTTTCTTCTCCTTTTACAGTTACCACATGGCCCTCAACAACATACTTTACTCTTTGGTGCAGAGAAGGCGGGACAGCACCGGCCATGTGAATCCAAGGCCTTCCAAGCAGCATACTAGAAGCCGGGGAAATTTCCATAACCTGCATCGTCACTTGGAAAGTATACGGGCCCATTTCCAAAGGAAAATCTATGACCCCAATGAAATTCCTCTTTGTGCCATCACATCAAGGGCTCTGACAATTGCATTACTGGGGCGCACCTGTGAAGGATCTACAGGCAACTGGCTCAAGGTGGCGGGAGCCGAGCCAGGTTGACTTTCTGGTTATTAGCTAAGACTATAGCCAGCTTAGCCAGCCCGTTCCTCGATTGCACGCAAGCAAAACACATATTTACACAACCAAAAGAAAGAGATGTGCTCACGAATTGGATTTGAACCAATATCTGCCCTATCGGGCGACTGTTAGTCGATCGCGATCCCACCCACCCACCTTACCAAATTCTTGTTTAGCCAATGATGCCTTTCACTTTACATATAGCAACATAAAAAGAAGAAAGTAGAAGACAAAACCAAAAGAATTGTGAAAAATACGTGAATTTCTCTAGTTGCAGCATGATTGGAACCTTATAGATTGATTAAGAGTTACCCCCTCACTCGTCGACCCGTATTTGGTTATCCGCAATCGACTGGCGAACTGCTTTTTTGATTGCAGCTTGAACCGGACCCAAACCGCGTTCGGGGTTCTCTTTGCTCAGCCGGGTTACAAGGGCCGCAAGACGTCGGTGTTCCTCTTTCAGAGGAAGACTCCGGTCGGATTTCCACCCATAGATAGCGCGAACCTCCCCGATTTGCTCGTCCAAATTGGAAATAGTCCAGTTCTTAGGGGGTATTTTTCCGGTCTCGAGAAAAAGGACTTGCCGAAACAGGCGGTTGACCCGGATCCGGAGGGAAGTCTCCTTTTCCGCAATCTTCCCGCGGAGATTCGCCTCCAGCGCTTCTTGCACCTCATCGGTGGCGCTTTTATTGAGATCGATATCGACCCCCCCTCGGCGCGTTGAGATCGGGTAAGTTGAGATCGGGTAACATTTACGCTTCCATTCCGAAAATAAAAAGGGTAAGGGGGCGCGCCCACCCCCAACCCAAAAAAGTGAAGACCTTGAACAGAAACCGATTGAAAAGAAAGCCCTTTCCTAGGAACGCGGATACTAGAGCCAGTGAAACGGTAGCTACTAAAGCGTAAATAAGCTTCTTTTGTTTTTCAATTGGAAGAAAAAAATAGGAAACAAAAGCTAGTTTCTTTCCGAGTGGGATCAAAGAAACTAGCATCAAGTACCTTCCACGAAACAGATCAAAATAGGTGAAAATTCTGACATCCCCAAAGCTCACTGCGTTCTCTCGCTCTGCTCGCGGCGCTCCTTGCTCGCGGAGCGGCATACCGAAAAATGTGATACGGGGACAGGATTTGAACCTGTGACCTCAAGGAAAAAGTTTAGGAAACCCCGGAATACTAGGCCAAATTGAATATAAGACTGGAAGACGAATGAGATCAGAAAGGCCATCATTGGGGCAAACAATGCAATAGCTTCGGTTAGAGCAAAGCCCAAAATGGCATAACCAAATGATTGTTTTGCCAATGAGGGATTTCTAGCCACTCCATGAATCAAAGAACTGAACACGTTTCCTATACCGACTGCGGCCCCCGCTGAAGCAATTGTAGCAGCTCCGGCACCTATTAATTTAGCACCTTCTAACGTGGGAAAATCCATTCTTGTCGCGCTTCATGATTCACGATTTTCTTTATATACGCTTTATTCTTTTACGAAATTTCTAGTTGGATGAACAGATCGCTCCTAAAGGTTTAATAAGACATTAGATTCTCATTCATCAATAACTCGACTTCCTCTCACATGGAAGGGTCCGGAAGAAGAGGAAAAGGAGTTCACCTCAAATCAAGGCAACGCGCACTCAATCCATCTATCCTGTCTGATTGAGAAATTAGGTTCCAGAGTTCCGACCTATAAAGGAGTGAAACCGTTTCAAAAGACTCAGAGGGTAGGGCGTAGTGACTACTCAGATGAAAGCTTCGGAGGAAGCATGGTGTTAAACGAGGTCGGTGAAGCATACCTTCCATCCAGTGCTATGTTTGCAAGAAAAGGTGTGATCGTAGGAGCTCAACCTGTTGCCGGTGGTTTGAGACCGCTGCTAGGGGAAAAAAGGTGTGGTCCTATCCGCTTTTAGAGTGATCGCAGACTTAAGCCTGAGAGTCCTCGCATCACAGCCTGCTCTTATACAATTCCAACCAAAGCATTCTTTTCATAGGCAGACTAACTACTGGATACAAGATAGGGTATACCGGTTCTAAGCCTACCTTTTCTTTTCCTTACTCGCCTTCCTTCGGGCGCCTTGCTTACTTTTTTATTTTTCTTAAGCTTGGCAGACTAGCTCCTAACTTCCTTGATAGAGCGATGAGCTTACTTAAATAGAGTGCTATCCTCAGTAATGACTTAAAAGAGAACCTTGCACCAGAACGAGGCTGACTCAGACTCTTACTTCGGGATAGCTGCTTTAGAACCTAACCTTATTTTGACTTCTAGGGTTTGCTGGTTCTAAAACCTGTCTCCCCTTTTTTTTAGGAAGTAAGGAAGTGGATAAACCTTATAACCCTCTAGGAGTAGGAGCTCCCTCTATCAGTCTAACCCCGCGAGCAAGGCGAAGAGGGTCCGTCCCGGGATGCCCTGCTGATACTCCCGCGCAGTAGGAGCGGACAGAGTCGGTACTCGTCTACGAGAGGTGCACTCGTATGCCTTTCGAGGCTTCCCCCTAGTAAATATTCTCGGCAGAACAAAACCTCTTTCTGTTGCGGAACACAAACCTACTTTAGATCCGCTAGAACATGTAGATCTATTAGACTACAAATAAATCGGTAACAAGAGAACTGTCTACCACTAAAGCACCTACAATAATCAGTAATAATCAGTCTACCTACGGTACTGAGTTTTTTATCATATTATGAAATAACCGGAAGTAGAGAGACGTTCGACTCCACGTGTCCGCGAAAGAGTTCCGAAGTAGCAAGACGAGTGAATGAAGGCGCTGTAAGCGGTAGTGAATACTCGTTCCATGGAGACAAACCCCTCCGGCGTAAACGTTCCGTCATTATAGACTGAACTCGCTGTGAACCCTTTCGATTATGAGTAGCGGGTGGTGCTTTCTTTACAAAAGAAAAAGTGGATACATGCCCCCCTTTACTTGATATTCTTTTAGGAAAGCGCTAACGCCCTTTTAAATCTCCATCCAGGAACAACGACCATATACGAGAAGGCATCGAGGAGACCCTGAGTCCTTCAGTAAATGATTGCCTAGCTAGCGCATATCGATTTTTGAGCAGTGGCCTTTGTTCACATCTGGGTTCCATCGAGGCTAGCTACCGCTTCCTCTTGTTGCGAGAAATCGAGTTGCAGCACATGACGAGTGCCCATCTTTCCCGCCACTTTCATAAAGACCCATCGTGATCACAACGGAAAGTAATTAAGCTTGATCTGGATATGGGAAACTTTACTTGGATTCGCCATCTTGGCAGCTTACTGGTTGAACAGAGGGACTTCCATTCTCTGCAGCTTCTCTGGTTGGTGCTTCTATCGAGGTTGGCCTCGAAGGCATTTCCTTGCCTAGCAAGGTTCGTAGTAGTTCCTTTATGAAATTAAGGCCCACATTGGTTCGAGGCTCGCGGATGGGTGGGGAGTAGGAGGAATCAATAAAGTGCATTACTGCCTTCGGATGGAGGACAAGAGGAGAGCCTTGAGTACTTCTACTTGATCGGATGAAGAGACTGGATAAACACGACCGGCTCTCGATAAGAGGTTTTGGAAGGGATGCTGATGCTTCCATTCCCGGTTCGGGGGATTCAACTGATAGAAATGCAGATGGATTGGATTCACTTGAGGCCGCCTTGAAAGACATAGAGAAGAAAACAGGTCCTTTCCCAGCAGTTAGTCAATGCAGTTCAGTTATCTTCTTATTACGAAAAATAGAACGAGTTTAAGGGGCTCGATGTGTAAAGTATCCAACTTGGGTGATATGTTAAGGCGAGTTCCTGCTTTCAAAGTGGAGAACCAAGGTCTTTTGTATAGGCGGCGCTGTAGCCTACTCAAAAGGTATGGCTTTGAGTTCTTCCTCTGCTGAGCCGTTGGGTTTACCCGAAGACCGATCTCACTCCTTCCGACTTAATATAAGATAAAGCCGTCCTCTGTAACTTACTTTTTTATCCTTTTTTTTCAGAGCAAAGCGGAGCGGTTAGGCAAGGCCAACAGATAGCTGAGCGATAGATAACAGTACTTCAACTATGATAACCGTACTTCTTTGACGTATGTCCATTGGTCACTATTATGTATGAAGTTAGGAATTGATGAGTCAACCATCCGCCCCAGCGACAAATTCGTGCCTTTGATGGGTCGAAGAGGCAGATTCTCGGTGACATCTATTTACCTTTGGAAATAGGGCCTTACACTTTCGAGGTGGAATTAAAAGTGCTGGACATCCCTGAAACATACAACTTTATCCTAGGACGTCCGTGGGTTCATTCTGCAGGCCTCAAGCCTTCATCAGAAAAAAAAACATCGTTCGGGAGGTAACAGTTCATGCAGAAGAAGACCTGCAATGTCTTAGTTTTCCTCCGATCCCCAACAATTCCTTACATAGACGTGGAGAACGACATAGTCCCTAATGCGCGGAACGCATTCGAGCTTGTTCAAGCAAATTATGTCGCAGAAGGATCAGTCCAGCAAGACCCAAGATTTCCGCCAATAGCATGATGGTTGCTAAGGTGATGTTGAACAGTGGTTATAAACTCGATTCTGGGTTGGGTCAGAATTTGCAAGGAAGGTTGGAGCCGATACAGGTAAATGACAAGAAGGTCCCCTACGGGTTAGGCCCACCAAGAATAAAAATTTTCGAGCTAAAGAGAGCGGCGAGCGAGAATGCTTAATTCCACTGAAAGAGCAACTTAAGCAAGTCTTACACATAAGGCTGTCAAGAATGCAGTTAGCCTTCATCCATGAGATCGGGGTATCACTACCAGTAGGGGCCCGCTTCTCTAATACACTTTGAAACCCCTTTCGATGTCCGATCCCGGATACCATGACTTGCCTTCAAACGGGCTTCACCTTCAATTTCGAGTCACGCTTAAGGTTAAGTAAGAAAAAATCAACGAAATATTTATAAAGATCTGATTATTCTATATTTATCTCGGCGAACAGATCAAATCCCGAATCCGTTTCTTTTTCCGGTATCCAATCGATTTATATAGAATCATTATAATAGTAGTAATTTACTTTTGTTCTGATATAGTAAAGCCCATAAATCTAAGCAGCAGAATTCTGGTTCCAAGAATGTTTTCTCAATTCCTTTCTTCTCTTCTCTTACAAATTTCATTCCGAAATTTTACTTTAGTCGAAAATGCTCCCCCCCCATACATCTTTTTTACTTTCCATATATGGACATATCTGGTATTGAATTGGATCCAATTTTTTGTGATTCAGTAAACAGAATATAAAATCCATCGGCGTTGGGTCAAATCTATATGATTCAATGAAGAATGCGATAATAATGGGATTTTTCTATAAATGGAAAATTCATTTCAAATGTTCCGGGATGGAAATGAGGGAATATCGACAATACCTGGAATCAGATACAATTTGAAGTATTTTGTAGGTTCATTGATCAGGACTTGACGGAAGAACTTTATAAGGTTCCCAAGATTGAAGCAGATCAAGAAATTGAATTTCAATGATTTGTGGAAACATATCAATTGGTGGAACCATTGCTTCAAAAAAAGAGGTGCCAGTGATCATCTCGGAGGGGAGAGCTAGAAAGCCAGGTTCTTTCACCAATCCATCGAGTGTAATTCCCGCTATTGGTAGTTCTGCATTAAAGTAGAAGCTAGCAAAGCAAGTCAGCGAAGCTAGTTGCGACAGTTAAGCTCTTTCAAGTTTGTCAAATTTTGAAAGTGTTACAGATTCTGTTAGCAAGCCAGTTCCATTATTGATATTGATTGACAGAGAGCAAAGAACTAACCGGTGTTAGCAGTCTTTCCCATCTTGTAACACACCTCTCCACATCTTTCGGGTTAAGGGGAATGATGCGCCAGTGGAATCCCCCATGAAGAGAGAGAAGGGCGCGGTCCAATGCCGCTTAGAAGAAGCTAGGAAGAACTGCTTTATGCAGGAAATGCTTGAATGAAGCTCTAGGAGTTGATGCAGCTCTGTTGTTATTCCATTAATTGGAATGTTGCTTTCTAGCGAGGAGTTCCGAAGGGTTTAAAGGAAAACCATATCCGCTAGTGATCCAACTGGGTTGCCTAGTCGTAAGGCGAGTTCAGAGCTCTAGAAGATTAGATTGTTGGAAAGAAGTAAGGCAAACCTTATCTACAAGCAAGTGATCTTAGTTGCTAACTTAGCCGGAACTGTTCAAATAGCGAGCCTCGTCCATATAATGGACTTCAGAGGTCCGCACTATCGCATTATATACGCTATTTCTTTTCTCGCTGGTATACATAGGCATACTCACTACGAGATTCTATTCCTCGCATTATAGAGCTTACAGTCTTGCTAGGAGCTCTGCTGTTTTTTTAGCTGTGTAGCTATTGTTGTTTGAACTAAGCAAGTGCCTCGCATTCTGTAGCTGAAAGCGCTATTCAATGTTGCTTCTCACTATTTATTAGCTCTTGTTGCGAAGGAAAGCCATTCCGAAAGCGGCTACAACCTTCACGCGGGCATCCTACGCATTTTCCTTTATATTTGTATCTTTAGAAAAGCAGATGAACCTTGTGATCTAGCTTTATTTTAGTAACCACTAGAATGGTCATACCTTCAAATTCGGATGAGTTAAGCATGAGATGTTTGCTATGGATCTGGGAATTTACCAGCCTTAAATCAAGGAAGAATCAATTACCAATTCAAGTCTCCGATTAGTATGGGTTAAGGCATGGCGATAGGTAGACAATCGAGGTCCAAAATGATCTATTAATCTGCTAATAATAATAAGTCGTTTCATGGCAATTCCTTCTATTACTTTATTGTGAAAGACCAGATTGGCCCCAATTAATATACTAACATAAGTACCTCCATATTCCGCTGAGTGGGATTCGATTTTTCTTCTTTTCTCCCTTCTCAGGGCAAGTCATGGGTTTAAGTTAGTGATTGGAAAAGTTCCTTTTCTCGATCTTAATTCACGTATAAATTCACGAACTATGATCCTAGTTGAACTGGGGCGGGCCGAATTCCATTGGTATCATAGAGTTACTTAGCTAGATATGATTAAGTACCATATGAGCAGGCTCGATAAAATGAAATATGACCACTTGTTTCTCAGATAAATATTACCGTTCGAATGTATATAAAAATAATTTCCTTTTTTACACTTCTTACTATTAAATAGTGTCCATAAATCTCATGATAGGTACCCAACGATTCATAGTGAACTTCGATGACACAGCATCGCATTCCTCCTCTCTCAGGCATTGAGGAGTTGGCTCATCCATGCTATGCTATCAATCGATAATACGTAAAGGATCTGGTATTACAGGTTATGTGATGATTGACTGCCCCTCTTGATCATTCACAATTCACCAAACTGTTGATATCCTGCTGGGCGATTTGGAGTGCAAGACGACGGGCTATTCACGAAGGAGAGTTCCAAAGCCCTCTCTCTACGTTGGGATTTATTAACTCTTATCTGAATGAACTTGGTGAGGTGTCCATGGTGGCTAGGCCAGTGGGGGGTCGCTGTGTGACTGGTCCTTCGCGGTGGACGCCGCCTCCACCGGGCGTGGTCAAAATTCATGTTGATGGTGCTGTTGCTCGGGCTGGGTTGGGCGCAGTGAGTGCGTTCTATTTCATTATGGTTCACATACTTGGCTGCTACCAGGCCTAACTATCAATAAGTATAACTGCCTTCTAGCTCTTCTCTCTCGACGAAAGTACGGGGAAGATGCAATTCTAGGGAAGAGGTTGGTACAATCTCTCTAGAAGTATTAGTCCCTCTAGAAGTATTAGTTAGTGGCTTCGCCCTTCAAAGGGCAGCACCATACCTGCAGGAAGAAGAATCCACTTGCCCAGTTTCATAAATTAATATACTGGTCGAGCCTTCTTCGGCCTTTGGTTACCAGGAGAACGGGATGCATCACCTGCGTGCGAGATAGGAGTGGTGGATCTCAATCGAAGGAAAATAGGTGTAGGTTGCGCTTTCGCAATAGTGCAGTACTTGAGGCAGAATCCACCACCTAAGAATTAGGCATGATTGATACAAAGCTTATCTGTAGACGGATAAGTGAGTCTCCAACCTTAGCTAGTTGTACAAGGCACACAATTTCACCAGAAGAAATCTCTTACTCTTCCTAAATTCTAAACCAAAGCAAGTGGTGAACTTCCACTTTATTAATTATAGCAAGTAATACGGCACTCTCTACTCTTTTCCCTCTATTGACTAGAGTCAAGAATTAATCCACATCTGCTGAGCCCTATTCTCTGGTATCTGCTGACCCTTCGTTTGTTGAATGAATTATACTTAGCGTACCACCATGGCATGGCTAATAGCACGACCATTGTCTATCTCTACCCTTGCATGAAAAACACTGTCTTGAAAAAACTACTTGCTTTTTTAAACTATACATCAGACTATCAGGCATTCAGGCTATCAGGAAAGCAGTCAAGTAGGAGGGTGCCCATGAAGAGGTTGGGCTGGTTTTAAGCTGCCCTTAGACCAATTCTCTCTTTCGGTAGCAGACACCGAGATGGGCTAGGCTAGGAAACCTTATTCGATACGATAGGACAGGTAAACAAAGAAAGGCCTGGGTCGAGAGCCAATTTCATATTCTCCGGTTCCATTCCAGATCGAACTCCCTTCCTGTCATCGTATCTTGTGTAAGAATCGCTTTCAGGCTTCTTATCGCTTTCCCATCAGTGGCAGTTTTGTCTCCCGTCCCTACCGATAGTAACTGATCAACTTACTGTTGGAGTTCTTAAGCATATCTTTTTCCATTATTAGTTCTATCTTCCGGGTGGACTAAAGGCATCAATCTGAACTATAAGCCCTATCGCTTGGGAATAAATGCTTCCCTAGCAGCTTGCCGGAGCGAAGCCTTAGAAATTGTAAATGAATCCCTAAAAGCGGATAAAGGCTTAAACCTATTCATCTATCCTATCCCTCGCTTGACTCTTCTCGAAAAGGTTCTCGTTCCCATGAATCTTGATCTGCCTCCTGGCATTGATAGCGATTGATCGAATTCCTACTCTGGTTTGAGAAGCTTTTCCGTTTTCCTTATCTCTCGTGAAGTAAGAATATCCCGTGAAGTAAGAACTATCCTGACTGAAAAGAATGAAAAATACGTCTATTTTTTACTAAATAAACCGCCTTCACTGGCTAATCCCTATGTCTTGGTACTCTACCCTCCCATTCATAAGAGAGTGGTAGTTGTCACCGGAAGTAGGTGAAAGTCGTGAGTTGAGTAAGTCTTGTCAACAACGCTTCGCACAACTAAATACTAACACACTGTTTACTTCTGTACTTCTCCACCGCCAAAACACAATGACTTATGCAATTCATACAGGCACGAGTGAAAAACGAGCTGAACGAGTGATCAGGTGCTTCGACCTCTCTTTCTACGGTTGGTTTCTGACATCGATCGAGATTCAACATTCAGTAGGTTTTCTTTGACGAGTTCAAGGTGGAAGCCCAATTAATATACTGGCATCAGTGAAGAGAGTGACCCGGAGCCCATCCTTCCTGTACGCATTTCTTCCTTATTTAGAAAAGCAGCATGGGGACTTCATCTGCCTATGATTGATTCCCTCACGAGGGCTATGATTTATATAAACAAAAAAGGAAGGTTTCCTAACGTCTACACAGAAAGGAAAGGGGTGAACTCCTTCCATCTTGGGTTTAGTTGCCCTGCCTGCTTTGTCTCAACGAAAGCTTTTTTGTATGAAAAGGAAAGGCTCTTAGCCACCGGTAACCGGCTCAATGATCCCCTTTGGGCAGCTATTTCTCTGCTGCAAATTCAGAAGAATCTGGAATCGCTTGACCGATCGACAAGTTCTCTTCTTTATCTACGACCAAAGTCAAGTGAGGATCCAATCTGGAAAAAGGGCTACGAGAATCAAAGTTGACAATGCGGGCCGGGAATTAGACTACTATCCATATTCACCGGGAACTACAACTGGCAGGCTTTATCTTATTGAATTTTCTTACTGGAGGATAGGATCCATTTTTCCGACATTTAGACGATAAAGTAACTGCTTTTCTCACTATTCTCAGAATGAGGGATTGGGATTGACCGGGACCTATTCTCTGGGAACTTCCACCTCCTTAGCCAATCCACCTTATTCTGGATAGTTCGGTATGAATGGTGTTCTTTTTAGTCTTAATCCTAATACTTCTATCATGGTATTAAATACCCTAGTACTGTTAGGAGAATGCCCAATAGCCCATGAGCATGGAAGGAATGATACGAAAATAGCGAATTTTATTATTAGGAGTAGAAGCACTTTTCGATAGTAAGATAGATATAGATCTAAAGGGCCTAGCAGTTCTTACAATACCAGTAGTAATAGATAGGATACCTTACGGAGATACCTTGAAAAAAAAAGACTAGTTAGAGTTTCTCAAAAAAGCTTAGGAAAGCAAGTTTAGGAAAGGCAGTTTCACCAGTGTCTAAGTAAGAAAAGTCAAGTTAGTCATCTAAGGAAAGCCTTGGGCGAAATAAAAACCCTTTTCTCTGCGCATATTCCCTTTCTAGAGCTGTCAATAACTATCCTTTAGTTTCCTAAAAGTAGTTTGGATTTGCCGCCTCAAGTAAAGTATAATATCTGAAGTAGTAGATGCTACTGAAAGAGGTATGTCATAATCATAAGTAGTTACTTCTTCCATTTTGACTGTAATAGAGTTCAAGTAGTTGATAGCGCCAGTCTAAGTAGTTATCTCTGTTCTCTTTCGGAGATGTAGTAAACTATGCGTAAGCTGTATTTGACTATGGATAAGGAATAGTTCTTGCCTATCTATCCGGAGTATTTGCCTATTCCTAAGTAGTTATTCACTATCCATAACCTTTATCAGTATCTGACCTCTTGGGCAAGCCAGAACTGGAATATTATTATTCTTAAAAGCTAGTATATTTACCTCTTTCTTTCCTCCGTCTAAGGCCAGTCATTTTCCTTCTCTGCGGTTGCTTATGGTGAGTGCTAATTCCTTCCAATTGCAGTCCTTCGAGGTTATATCCTGGTATATGAAAGAGAAGATCAATTCCTTAGGAGACAGGTATCGATGCTTGCCAGCAGGAGAAAGATCACTAGGTTCAGTCTCTGATCTGATCAATAGGGTTCCCTAGGTACATTCCGTTTTCTGGAAATCCTGTAGGGATAGTAGCTCCGGGCAAAAAACCTCGTTAGGCTATCCGAGATTTTCTCTTTTTTCCAGCTTTTTGGAGCGAAAATAAGGAGCCATCTAAAGTGCCAATCTAAGTTCCCCTCCAGGCTGCAGGGTAAAGGGCAGACACAGGTTCAGAGCGAGGGGAAAGGATCAAGGGTGCGTAGTATGCTTCTTACCCGCCTTATCTGCTAGGTCTAGGATTGGTTTTGTTAACTAGAGATCTTTTCCTGGGCGTTTACACCTATTCCATTTTTAAGCTAAGCTCATTTTCGAATACTAAGCATAGCATATATATTACTTGCTACTTGCCAATATTACGATAAGTGAGTGTAAAAAGTCAATGTCCGACCGTGGCTATTGAATCGTCGAGGTTGTGTTAGTGAGCTGCTCTTTGAGTCTACCTTTTACCCAAGGATGTAGTTGTCTATGCATAAAGAGTAGTTGCCCCTCAGAGTGTAGTCAAAGTCTTGAAGGAAGGATATAGTGCCAAAAGGCATGGTCCTTATAGTGGATAGTACGAGTCAGGGGAAGACCATTCCCAGTAAAGATACTTTTTCAATCCAGTTTTGAAGCTCTTTTATTTCCAAGGGCAATGAGGAAGGATTCTCCCCAAGACAGGACTCTTTGTTTACATTCCAAGGTGGGAATGGGTGAGAGGTAGTCTATCTCTGGCTGGGATGAGAGTCTAAAGTAGTATTCTTCTTCAGTGGAAGGCTCTGGGAATCCCTCTTTTAGTTGGCAAGGTCAATCTAGCAAATGATAGGTCTAGAGAGAGCTGGCTTTAGGGGTTATAGGGCAAAAGCTATATCAGCTGTTAGCAAGCAATCGTCAGGGTCTGACGGGGATGTATAAAGGTTCGTGAGATTATAGGCAGTAAAGCGAGTATCAATCTTGACCTTTCCGGTATCTGTATCTGGCTCAATGGAAGCTGTAAAAAAGTAGTCTTTTGTTCTTTCTTAATTGAAAGCAATAGAGGGTTAGCCAGTTTACTTTCTTGGGACTCCAAACGAGCCAGTTCCAAACACTTCTCTTTATTATTCAACGAGTGGAACGTAAGTGACATGAGCCAGTACGTGAGCGTAGGAATGGAGCGAGCAAGATTCCTTTGGACTTACTTTGGTTTTGCATATTCTCTTATATAGTCATAGAGTTCATTCTTTGCCGGTCCTTATCTTTTCGTTATCTTTACTCTTTTCTTTTCTTATTTCAATTTTATGATTGACCAATATTCTAACTCTCTGAAGTTGGAAATAGTCAACGTTGACCATCTTAATCCTATAGAAAAAAGCATTTCTTACACTAGCTCTTTCCAATTCTTTTTTTACCTCACTATGCTGCCAATTAATATACTGGCCAGGGCTTATTCGAGGAAACATTAGCTTTTCGACACTAGACGATTTGCAACACATAATTCGTTGTTCACGAGCAACTCAATAGAATAGATTCCGTAGTTTCAGTATCGACTTGCCTGTTGGCAAAGAATCGGAAGTTGTACACCACACCTTTTGTAGTGAAAAGGTTTCTGAAAGCTCTTTCACCCAGCCCGCGGGTAATCCCTTACTGAGCCTACTCAAACAATCTCCCACCCACGTCAATAATTTGATCTCCTATCGGCACCACTTTCTCTCAAGGTCTCTCCCTAACTAAGGACCTGTGGCTCAATTCATCCTTTCGGTCTACGCGCTTCCAGTAACAAGGTCTTTCAATCGTTGTATTTCTCACCATTTTAGTAAAAGAAAAGCGGATATAAGGAAACGAACGCATAAGCACACGAGTGCTTAGTAGACTTATTGGTTGAGCTTTGCCCTTCCTCTCGGCAAATTAATCCATGACTTCTTGTTGGATAAGGAATTCCCTTATTCTGATGGAGAAAACGTTGGATTGACTTAGGGCCTAACATTGTTTCCGAATGGGGCTGAAACAGAAGTCTTAGTAGTCGGCAACATTGAATACCTTAGAATGCCCCCAGAAAGAATGGGAAAGAAAGGAAAGAAGAGGATTCCTGGGAAGGATAGAGTATATCAGCAGGTTCATCGCACAGCTCACTCCCTTCAGGGAAAAAGGATTTGAGTGGAAGGTTGAGCGCCCCTTAACGTTTAGAAGTATCCTTTTTTCAACGGCCTTTCTATTCTAAGACGGCTAAATCGAGGGCAGACACAACAGGTCACGAAGAGCTAGAGGATATAGAATTCCTATTTACCGGGCGGAAGGAAACATCGGCTCTTCCGAGATCTTATGTAAGGAATACTAGAAAAAGTCGAGCTAAAAGATCTAAAAAACTCAATAAGAAATGAACTCTCTTTCCCGCGGAAGACTCTAACTCCTCATAGCATTACGCTAATCCGCAAATATCGAATGATGCTTCGCTTGGGATAAAAACCTTACAGTCATCCATTCAGCTTTGAAATCGGAGACAAGGAAAACTTAATAGAAGCGCCGCGGATCAATATAGAGATGCGAACCAATATCCTTTTCCTGGTGGACTCTGAAGTACTCGTCTTTTGCACAAGGCCTCGTGTCAAATAACATCCAACCACGTCCACGTCCTCCTACCTCGCCCATTTGCTGAGATCATCTACATTTTGCTTCGTGTCGAGCTCCAATCGGCCCAAACGTTTTCCTTCGGGAGGGCATAAAATTGCTGCTTCCTTTCTGTAGGGAGGCTGGCTCTTGGTGGGTCGTCTACTGCAAACCCGATAAACTATCCGCAAGGGTCCCGGTGCACAAAGGACATTCTATCCGCATTTGGGTGGACCATCTTCACCCGTCCATTCACTCCTTTCGACCAGTTGCTCGGGAAGGTACCGAGCCTACAGGCCACATCTTTAATTGTATTCTTTTTCGAGGTCATCCTCCCGTTGGTCGCCTGTGTTAGTAGTGCTAGTTTTGAGTTTCTTTTTAGTACCTTCCCTACATAGGGGTAGTATAGATATCCTTAGAGGATCCTAAAGTGTCGGTTTATGTTGGAATTGCTTTGCTCTTTTCTTTACTGCACAAGCAAATAAGCTTGAAAGAAAGTGCTTTTATTTGAGTTGAAATGAAAGAAGAAATCGTCTATCTAGACAGAGTATGTGTCTTATTCGGTCCATGCTAGCCCTTTTAGGCCCTTTGATCTATCTTACTATCGAAAAGGGTTTTAGGACGAGCAGAGCAAGTCGCGTTTACAACCTGCAGTGATTATGGGCGCCTCTAGTATTCCAATAATCTCCCTTCCTCCAATATGTCACTAGTATTCAAGTATGCGGCTCGTATTAGTATGCCAGGCGTTCGAGTGACACAGGAGGTGCTTAGGGCAAGGTGGATTTTTCCTGAGATCCGAAAAGCCGTATCATGGTTGTTGTTCAGGAAATATACCAACAAAAAAACAGAATCCTATCATGATACCCGCCTACTCGCCATTTTCTTTCAATATTAGCCTCTGCTGGATCCTGCATATGAGGCATCTCATTTAAAGGAGTATCATCAAAGTGAAAAGGAGTATCATCAAGGGCTGACATCACTATGTCAGATATATCTTTAGTCTCCTGGAGTGTTATCTTAGTATATCCAGGCACTATAGCTTTGTCATTGAAAAAGAAATCACACGATATAGGAAGCGGATCTTCTGGAGGAATATCAATTCGGCAAGGTGTAAACTTCCACCATACAGTAGTGTAAAACCCTACTTTGACAAGTGCATAAATATTACCGTATGTAAACGAGATTCCATCCTCTAATGATACAGTCGTTATATTGACTAAACATTGGTTTAATCTATTGCTCATTTGTTGATATTTTTCTTTCATAGTTCTTTTATAGATCGGCCATAAGATGTTTTCTAGCCAGTAATTACCCACATCTATGAACCTCTCATTCCTCCACGGATTCAATCCTGCCCCAGGCGTACCTGAGACAACCCTTTCCTCACCCGAGAATTGCATTTCCGCTTCAGCTTCCTTACATCCTTCTTTTTCTGGATCCCTTCTCTTCTAGGCAAGGATCCTCAGGGTTTTCCTATAGAAAGAAAAGAATCTTAGACGGCATCTCAACCACCTACATGGACTGTGAAACGGATTGGGAACCGCCTTGCAAGAAGAGTTCTACAGAGTCCTTCATACCACTCACCAGTTGTTGTGCAGTAATAACACTGGTAATAGAAAGCCACAGATCACCTCTGATGTACGGGAAGCACTCTAATCGATTGTATTTCGTCCTTTGTTCCACATAGCAACACTCTCTTTAAGTAAGGTTAAGGATGAGTTAACCCCTGGAAACGAGTCCTTATGTTCCCCCGACTCTCTTCTGTTTGGAAATGCTTCTCTTTCTGTTATTATTCTCAAACGGCGAAGCCTCTAGTTCCGGTAGGCTCATCTGGATTAGATTTGGGCCTTGCAACATATGTATATAATGGTTCTGGGTATTCTCACTTATGTTCGAATCTACCGTTATTTTAAGAGTAGTGGTTCCCATGACTCTTAATTTATCTATGGTTAGGGTTACTGGTATTCCTTGTTTGGTAGGGTTCTGAGTACTGGTTTTGGTGGGTTTTTTCTTTTTCTTTCTTGTATATTTCCCTAAGGTAGATTTAAGATAGAGAGCAGCCATGCACCAATAGTTAGATTCTCACTTCTGACAAATCAGTTCGAGATTCAATATGGTATATCCACATGAGGTTGTTCCCCGTGAGCACATCCCAAGCTTCCGACCCAATTTAAGAAGAGAGACATTGCCCATGGCGTGACTTGAACCCAATTAAGCCGTTGTATGAGCACCCTCACCTAAGGTGCTTGCGTGGTTTCTTAGCGGCTATTTGACTCGTATCTTAGAGTATTTTCTGTCCCCTACCTCCTCAACTCCGCCTGGGCTTCTTACTTGTTTTGGTTTGGAGTTACCATTCGCCCGGGTAGTTGAAGTGTCGTACCCGACCCGATGAGTGACTAAGGTTATAGTTCGAATTCGAAGAGATAGGTGCGGAGCGAAGAAAGAAGAGACTGCTTTGCCAAGGCGAACTCATTTTTAGTAGAAAGCCGCTCCTAATGCGACAGCATTTGAGAAAAGAGGGGTCTCAATTGGCCCATTTCCCTAGGGCTAACCAATTCACTAAAAAACCGCTCCTAATGCAGCAGCCAAAACTCTCTAAAAGAGGGTATCAATTCACTGCTTTCCCAAGGGAGAGGCGAATTAATGAGAAAGTCACGACTTGTCAAAATGTAACAGCAAACGAGAAAAACCAATCGAATTTATGGGAAACCCTGAATTGATGTTGCTTACCTTGTAACTTCCTAGTCTGGATGAAAAGTGTGAGCAAATTGAAGCTCGGCACGTTTGCCCTGGCAAAGTCGATCTTCTCTGCGACTCTCTGCTCGAACGTCCCAAAAAGAAAGTCAACTCCAAAAAGGTGACTAAGAAAGCTCCCGAAGTTGATCACTCTCTCGAACGACCGAAGAGAGTCATTCTTTGGACTTAGATAAGGACACATCTAAGAAGCAAGCAGCTATTAGCCCCTGAGGCGTCTAATTCTGCTTCCGTGAAAAAAAACGTCTCTTGTTAGCCCAGAGGTAACTACAAATAATTCTAATGATAAGCCAGAAGCGAATCTATGAATACTGTCGAAACTAAGAAAACATGTGTCACTGCCAGTTACGGATGCTTTGATAAGTAGCAACGCCTCTTCGAGTGAGAAAGAAGCAATGCCAATTCAACAAGAAGTAAGGACAACCCGCCTCAAGTATGATAGAACCCGAACCGATGCCTGTAGTAACGACTCCCCATTCGAGTGGTAATTCTGGACCCGCCACGGATGCTCTTGCTAGTTTACCAAGTGATGTCATACCTGCGACACTTCTTAGCTTGGGTGAGGTTGGAACATACTCTGATGACTTGAAGGCCGTGAAAGATGAATCGAGAGCGATAGGAGACGTGGAAGCTGCCTGCGCTTACGCATGAGGAGGCGTCTTCGATTATGGATCATCATCCAGTAGTCACAGAACAACAAGGACCGACTCTTATCCGCGTACCCACGTGCTAACGCAACTCACTTTGATTCCGTACTAATCAATAGTCCTCCGGCGAGTAGCCATCGATACCTCACCTCCCAAACATACTCATCCGGCTAACTGCTGAGGAGAAAGTCCAACGTCTGTTCAAAGTCCGGGATCAAGACGCGTTGATCATGGAACGTATATTAATTAAGGTTCAGAGAAAGGGCAAGGCTATGGCGAGAGGACGGGGATAGGAGTCGGGCATATAGGTACCATGGGGGCAAAGAGATGAGTCTTAGGGCTCAATCACTCTCATATATCAGCAGTATTAGAGAGCGGAGAGGGAAATACGGCCGCTACGCACCTATTCTTTCTGGCTTCGTAATGACGAGTATACAAACGCTGCGCCCCTTGGTCTAAAACCATAATTTCTATACTGTGTCGAATGCTAATATATAGAAAAAAAGAAATATAAAATTCCGGTCCCTCTAACGAATTTCCAGAATTAATATAATAAAAATCGACAGATGCCTAACCAAGAGATTCCGTTTATCCCCGAAGCCGATTGTTCCGAACGAAGCTACATTTCTATTCTATCCAAAAGAACATAAACAGACGCAGGCACATTTGCAGAAAGAAGAGATCGGGATCCCAGTCGAATCTGGGGAATCCCCTTTCTCAAGGGCAGCAAGGTGCGTAGCGAAGGTTTGGATCGGTTGCTAATTCATTCTCCCTCTCCGGCGAGGTCGCATCGGCAACGCCAACCTATTCATCGATCCAATTCCAGCTTATGTCCCAGATTCAGTAGTTCTTGTTGGTATCATAGATGTGTTATAAGAACTGGACAATGTCCCAAAATTCATTGATATCGAAGCATTAACATTCGTGGATGGAAAATGAAAGATGTCGATTCTTTTCTAAAGAAAGATGGCTTAGATGGAATAGTTTTAAGCCTCTCCTCCTGATTTTCCTGCTTATACTAATATACTGGCCTTGTCAACGGAATATTCAAATTAGCATTCAAGTCCTACTTTAGATGATACGCCTCGCTGAGCTCTCTCTTGGGCTGTGAAAGCGGTGCGGGTGCGCTCCCGTTGGTCGCCTTGCCTTGATAATAGCGCTTAAACACCTGATAAAACAGCTCATACAGCGCTTCCTTGTATCAATTCCAGCCTAGGAGCATCATTCTATATGATGGATGGAAGGCACCAATATCTTAATTAATTCCATGATTCCTTTTTTTGAGTAAGAGCCTTAGCGGGTCAAAAGGCATCCTTTTCTTAAATCCTAGGGCCTTCGAGTAATAGGTACTCTTTCCCATGTTTGGTGACTGCCTACCAGGCTTTCCGTCTTAGTGCTATGGTGGCCGACCGGATCCAATGATCAAAATAAAAATCTTCTCCTCCCCGGGTAAGCTATTGAGCAATCTACTTACCATCCCTCTGACGGTAAGCCAAGTACAAGTCCCTCTGCCTCTAGCTCCGCATATAGTTTCCCATCTCCCAGTGGAGCCGAACCATCTACTTCTCTAAGACCTGTTCCCAGGGATCCAGATCAATCAGCCTCGGAGTGGAAAGGAAATTACCCCGGCTATCGATCTAATGGTTTTCCATGTATCTCGTCCGGCCATCAAAAGTAGCATAAGAACCACCAGGATTTTATTCCTGTGATCCATCTACTTCGCCCGAACCAAGCATGTAGGCTTTATTTCTCCACTGCCCAGGGCCGTACCCTGCAGAACAAGGCCTTCTCTTTCGGTGCTCGGCGAGGTTTGGAACCCTACCATTTATTCTATCCGCATCTCAAAATGAATCTCTTTCGCTGAAACCTAAAGGTTTACCTCAACTTCAAATCCATCTGCCGTCCCCGTATACTCTGCTTCCGGAGAGCCGGAACCAGGGACGGGATATGAGGCCACCTCTCCTAGTCTCAATTGGGATTCCCATCGTTCAGTGAAGGCTCGAAGCCATCTCCATATTAATCCCCACCTTCAGCCATTGACCCCTATGCTGCATTCGATCCATCTGTCCCATCACCAGAGGCGGATATGTGCCCAGGCATCTGATGCCTTTCGGACCTGTAAGGGAAATCAGTCATAGGTAGGCCCCATAGCCATCTCCATTCATCAAAAACTATCAATTACGAGTCCGGGGCCACTAGCATCTTATCTCTTTTCATCCTTTCCGGTAGCACTAATAGAAAGGAAGTACTTGCCCTCTGAATAAATATCTACCTTGACTCTCTACTCTCTCCAAGCGAATCAAGAAATCGAGTGCGGTCAGTAAATGCATAATTTGGATTGGAATCCCGGGATTGAGAGACAGATATTCGCCAGGTCCGATGTTGGATCATTTGCCGCTCACTCGCTTCTTTCTGCACTGGATCGAATCAATTAGATGGGTCACTGGGAACGGATTAGCTTATTGGTTGCTCCGATGCCACCACAGAGCCTTCATTCGCCGGTTCTTGGCCAAGTATATTAATGGACTGGGAGAATAATATTCATTTGAAGGCTTAAATGCCGCGAATTAGTATAATAAAAAAAAGAAGATTGAGGATACTGTTATCTCTTACTCATCAAGTAGGTTTCATTGCTTTTGATCCTTCTCTGCGGAGAACCATGCTGGATCAAAATGATGGTTAGTTCGAGTTAGCTAGCTGCTCATTCCCTTCAGGGTTGAAGGTGCGTAGCGAACAAACACTAGGAGAGGTGTGCCTGGTAATACCTCTATCTAATACTACGTAGGCCAGTCTTTCCTTTGCTTCGTGTGCTCCCTGTCAGAATGCGATCTCTTTGGTAGGTATCGTATATAAGAGAAAGCTTTTACTCATCTCCCCGAGTGGGGCTTCTCCTCTCTTTCATAAATTGTATAGAATAACCTGTGGGAAGAACGGAAACCAGGACGTACGATTGGCTTTCCCTTTCTTTCCGTTTTCAAGAGATTCGCGGGATCGTGATGACGTTCTTTCGTATAGCTCAAAAAAAGAAAAATAGTGATTAACTTATTTCTAACTTATTTAAAAAGAAGCTGAAGGGAGTCCGCAAGACTGGTGAATCCACTAGGGAAAACCTAATTCTGGCAGTTCGCGAGCCAGTACTTTAGTTATGAGTGCCCCAGTAACACCAGGGGGAAATGTTTTTCCCGAATTCTAAGCTTTCTTCTCGGCCCCAGGGAGTTCACCAGGTATAGGCTCAGGAAGCAAGCAACAACTGCTGCGGATCCTGGAATGAAATTCGATTTTTCAATAGGCTTTTCTTCTACGCTCTCTCTTTATTCTGGTACATATAAGAACTAACAATTCCCACATCTGGAAAGGGGGCGAGCGAAGGAAAGATGATCTGGTACAAAAGTCTGCGAAGAAACTCGGCCAAGAGGGCACGGATTCTATCCTATAGTCATAGTCTAGGAATAACTAAGCCTGGGAATCTCGCAGCCCGAACATAATGACGAGAGGCGACCCCAACCCAATAGACGGATATTTGAACAAGAACTTCCAAGCAAGGCGCCAGTATCAAGATTTGACTATCCTACGCATCTGCGGATATATCACTCTAAACATAACTCCCTTATTCTATGACACCAGAATGAAGTTCATCCCTTGGCTTGTGTACGAGCATTTCATTTTTTCGGTCGCTTAATCCGCATATCTGGAACTCTTTGATTTGAACTACTCCGAATCCGGCGATGAACTCACATTTCTCCCTGGGGGACTCTTGCAATTGGGTTCAAGCTTCCTCTTTCTGGCATCTGGTGGAAATGTTATCTCGATCGATCAGTTTCTTCTACTCTATGCCTACTAAAAGCTTAACCATGCCCTACCACCAAGAACAGATTCTCGCCATCTATTTAGAGGAAGAACTTCTTCTTCAACAAAAGAAATCGTAGCTCCTAGAAATAAATATCCAGTTCAGTTCGCTCCGCACCTTAAGAGAAAGAGTTCCGGCATACTACTTTATTATGATACCGAACCCTTGGGGAACTTCACTACTTTGAGAGTAGAGTTAGGCCTTTTATTCTGCTGTGCCTGGGCATGAGTAGACTGCTTTCCTTATCTGTATTCTGTACATTTTCTTTTTTAAGATAGAAGGTCTTCCTTCATCACCTGTCCCATTTGAAAGTTCTTCCAATAGTCAATGAGCAGGAAGAGGTTTAGGAAGTTGAGTCAAGCAAGAAAGGCAAGTCCATTGACTTGGCTACTGCTTTCATTTCTTTTTTTATATATATTACTATGATTCCCATCGAGAAAGAAGAGTTTACAGCTACCAGCACCGATTCGAACTAAACTAATAAGAACTACCTCACCACTACCTATTAGTAGTCCTTCCTCCAATGGATTCAATAGAACGCCAACCCTTCTTCCTCCAACAACGGGGCTAATGCCGACTCTGATCTTTCCTTTGCTTCTCTTGAGCCGAATGTGGGATTGATCCGGGTGTGACTAATTCGGCCATTTCACAAAGAAAGACGGACTCTCCTGCTTGAACTGATAGCTATTTCGAATCAAGCTTGAGAAAAGATAGGCTTTTGTCTTGTTCACTCAGAGTTCTTTCTGAAACAGAATATAATTCCCCGTACTAACCTAACCCACCAAGACCGGAGAAGCAACTGGATCGATTCCTAACAAAAGAAAGGAAACTGGGGAAGCAAAAGGCAAAGCAGAACCGCCGAAAGAACATATCCTTCGCTCCCAACTTAAAGAATAGAAAAAAAGTCAACCAATGCCTTAGCCCTGCCTTAAAGAGAGAAGCCCGGTAAAGCCTAATCCAAGAATCCTGAACGGGAGAAGCAGCTAACAAGAGGCTAGCAGGGTTGGCGTTATCAATAGCAGTGGAGTCGCGAAAAGACCCCATTTCAAGCGCTAATTCAATAGCAGTCTTCCTATTAGACTGAATAAATGTGTGGTTAAGCCGGGTCAGAAGTTGTTCCATCTCCGGGGATCAGATCAGGCAGAGCCTCTACGCTTTGCCTGGGTATTCATTAAAAAAGAATGCATTTACCTGGGAGGAGAACTTGAATCTAGCTAGGGCGCCCTGCCCTCGTAAGGCTGTCAGAGGAAAGCGCAACGAAGACCCTCTTTAAGAGAGAAAGCTCCCCGCCGCTGAAAGAGACCGAAGTAGGTTCAAGGATTATTCTGATTGCATGACCCTACCTCTCCTATTGGCCTTACTAAAACAAAAGCACCAAGACTTATACTAGCTAACACAGAAGAGACACCATAGGAAAGGGCACACCAAACCATTTTTGAACAAGGTCACCCTCGAAGAACCGAAAGCAAAGCGCTATGCCGGGATCGGGTAAAAAGCAAAAGTATAGCGCGCAGAGCATTCTTGGCTTGATTAGGACAAGCGTAGCAGGTGCATAGCAGCCTTGTGGCACTGCCCTTTCAGTTATATCCCATACATCGATCAAGTAAGCTTTCACTTCAACGGAGATAGAAAGTCGTTTATCAATTCTCAGCGTGACACACTAGATACAGCTGCAGAGACATGAATCAAATTTTTTGTCTCCCTTCTTGCTAGGGAAGAAGGTTGCCCATATTCTATATCTTGATTCGGAAAGATCACTTTCAGAACGAATGCATCTCAAGCTCTCGCTTTCAGAGCAGATGTGCGAGAAGTTTCATTACGAAGCTATGTTGATATCTATCTAAGAGTCAGGGGCTGGACCTTACCGCATTTCCAATCCACAAGCAAAGCATTGAATGAACACAGAAAAGAGTGGGAATATGCTCCTATAGAGGCCACCTCTGAAGCTTTTCATATGGCTATGCTTATGCACGAGAACTTGTGTACATACAATCATGAAAGAGCATTTCGAGATGGAAGCAAATACTTACAATGAAATCACAGACTCAGTAACCTGGGAAGCTCTCAAGGCATGCCTTATTACTCGATATTTGGAACGAATTGACACTCATTTTCATGAATATTCATTTCTACTAGTATTAGAATAGAGTGATCAATGTTGCTTCCATAAAATCAATAAGTATAATAAATCATCATGGTTCG
This sequence comes from Allium sativum, assembly GCA_030737875.1. Taxonomy (NCBI): domain Eukaryota; kingdom Viridiplantae; phylum Streptophyta; class Magnoliopsida; order Asparagales; family Amaryllidaceae; genus Allium; species Allium sativum. The sequence continues at coordinate 887,230,183 of CM060916.1, read as the reverse complement.
ATCCGGAGGAGCCCTTTCTCTTCCGATCCCGAACCCCTATAAAGAAAGTCTGATTAAGTACTGGACTCTTCCCGATCTGGTTATTCCCAATCCATTTCCAGTATATTAATTGGCCCGAACCCAAATATTCATTGGATTCTGCTTCCCGATCCGGAGCCCGAATGAACTTAAAACAGGTCTCCCACAGTGAATATCTGGGGCTCCTATTAGAGACAAGCAATATAATACTCCTAGACTAGTCTGATTTAGTACGAGTTTCGGAATAATCCTGGGCATCCTATAATTAAGAAATAATCTATTTCGTTTATACTTATCAAGAACAAAAGATCTTCTTTCTTAATTCTAGTAAGTAATACTAATACAAAATGAAAGTAGCTAAGGCCTACCTCTCTTGGCCCGAACAAAGAAATAGGGGACGAGCGGGGTCATATCTAGCTAAGTAACTTTATGTGGTTGAATTAACCCAACTTGCAGCTGTCAAGTGGGTGAACTATTGTGAGTTAAGGAAGGATTCTCTCCTATAGTTATTTGATGCTCAGTTGTCGATACACCTTTCGAAGCGATCACTCCTTATTTTTTCCAGATCAGATTTCATTCCAGGTCGGTCGGATTGGTGATGACTTAACTGATTGAGTCAGGTGGGCAGAAGAAATAGGCCAATGGAAGGTAAAATCTACAATACCTGATTCCTAGGTTCAATGATATTTCGCCTAGTGCAAGAGAAGGAAAGTGATTTCTTCGCTGAGCCGTCGATTCGCTACGCACCTGGGCATATAAATCCTGAACACCAATAAGCCTAAAGAAATGAAGTGCCAAATCTGCGATCAAACGTGGCTGAATCGTGAAACCGATGCTGCTAGGAAGATGAGATTCACAGTACTGTTCTAGTATCCTAATGGTCTGGTACCAACACTCGGAACAAAGTAAATAACAACAGGGGCTATGCACCTTGGCCGGGAGAGCCAATACCGGAAACCTATTGAATACTTCAGTGGAGAACATTTTGAATAGTCGAGACCTGGAGGCCAGGGGAGTGGTTTATCTCTGGGCAGAGAAATCGGTTTCCAGGCCAGAAGGATGGAGAATAGGGTAGGAATGGATAGGGGTAATGGCGGGTAGTGAGCTCTATTGGGTCCCGGTCATAAGACTTTAGGTGCACCTGAGCGTATAGCCTGCCGGATAAAGTGGGTTCCGGCAGTGACTCTCTATCCTACCTAGGGATAGAGAGAACCCCAAAGAGTCTAGAGTCTAACTCCCCTCCGGTTAGTAATAATATTAAAGCTAAACAACAGCTACTGTTTGTAGGGCGTATAGCAACATAACAAGAATTGACACGGGAGATATGACCACGATGAAAATAAGTGCATTTAAACCACTTTATGCACTCCATAAGGTTTTATCGAAGTCCCAGCTACAACGGCATCAGAATTTTTCTTACAAAATGAAGTGAACAATGGTAGTGAATGCTAACGCACCTCTAAGCACTTCTCTCATTCTGTATACGTGGCGAACCAACTCCGTTTTGTCAACACCCTCATTGGAGCTCTCCTGGCCCAAGGGAAAACACTTGAAGTAACGGATGAGCGTCCTAGCGCATAAGGACGCTCCGCACTTCTCTAAAGTTGAATTCAAGTAGGTATTTTAGTCCTAGACCTTCTATTTAATATGGGCCATGTGAGGAGTTCTTCGGAAAAAGATGTTCGGAGCTCTCCGATCCCCTGTCCCTCCATTTGGACAGTGAGTTCTCCTTCCGTTTCGATTCAGGAGAGTGAAAGACCTATGATATAGTGGCCCGTATGCATTTAGCGCAGGCGCAATGATCGCCTCCTGCCATTCGTGCTACCGACCAGCAAGGCAACGAGCTCAGTCACTTGTTTTGGAACACAAGCCAATAATCTGTGTTTCGCTCAGATGTTAAGAGCTATTCGTGTCGGGGTACAGGATCGGCTTGCAAACTAAAGAATTGAACCAGCTTTACGGAACGCTAAATTCATCAATCGGGGATCGAGGCGAGCGAAGTGAGCAGGAGGAAAGGCAAAAGTGTTAGACCGTCAGTTCGTACGAAGTCTCGAGAAGCGGGATCTCCTGGCTGAGAAGGGACTGCCTTTTTTCTAAGAGCCTAAACGGGTCGTACCATGTAAGTAGTTTAGTGACTTGACTTCTAAGAAGAGAAGAAAAGAAGAGTATATTAATTCAGTTGTCACGGAAGTAATGAGGAGGCTCCGAAGGAGAGAGAGGAGCCGTGTCACTCTTTGATGAAAAGGTTCTGTTTTAATGAGTCTTTACTGTGGGTAGAATGCCCCCCTCAAACCTCCCTAGGGGATCTGTTGAGGTAGGATGTCCACGTTATACCACTTTGTGTTGCGTTGGATCTAAGCATGAATTATGAAACCTCTGCCCAATTAATATACTGGGGCAATGAGGGGTCTATGAAGTACTTCCCCTTGCTTTACATAAATTGTGATGAACTTACTAAATGACCTTATTCTCCCTGAACGCTAGCAAATAGAAGAGTTTAGAGTATATTAATTGGATCAATCTTCTTAACTTAATAAGCCAGTATAAACCCAGGCGCCGCCATCCTTCTTATTCAGGAACCCGGGGGGCGTCGGCCCGGGAAGGGGAGAGTGGCCGAGTGGTCAAAAGCGACAGACTGTAAATCTGTTGAAGGTTTTCTACGTAGGTTCGAATCCTGCCTCTCCCACTTGTTGTAGACTTAAGAGAAGAGAAAGTAGGCGTCAGCTTAGGAGGGTTTGGCCGTGAAGCGAAATTGTATCGTATACTAGTTAGAGAGGAACTACTACGATCTATAGAGATTCTCCATCTATATCCAATCCCAACAAGAATAGAAGCGAGTCGGCTTGTAGTCTCTGCAGTCGGCACACGCACCAGTGAGACTTCCTCCTTGGTTCGGGACTGCGATAGACGAAGGAAGGAAGCGCCCACCCTGGCTACGACCTTTTTTCAGTTGCCTCCAATTGATCGGGGTCGCCTTAGCCCCGTAGTTTTGAAGCAACAAAGACCGTGCGCGCAAGGCGCCAGTATAAACATTGGGGAGGTATAAACATTGGGGAGCAAGCAACGGCTTTCTTAGTTGCTATTAGCGCAGCCTGAAGCTGGGGAACGCAAGTTTGATCGAGGCGCCCGGAGGAAGGAGGAGAGGTGGAATAAAAAGGCTCGGGATGGATGACAGAGTCTTTGTGCGAGCCGTATGCGGTGAGAGTCGCACGTACGGTAACGAGGGGGGTTCGCTTCTATACGTGGTTGGGCCTACCCACCCTATTTGTTCCATGATCTATGGGTCTACTGGAGCTACCCACTTCGATCAATTAGCCAAGATTTTTACCGGATACGAAATCTCTGGTGCTCGATCTAGTGGTATTTTTATGGGGATTCTATCTATCGCTGTAGGATCCCTATTCAAGATCACTGCAGTTCCTTTTCGGGCGGCTGTGGGCGGCCCCCTATAGGTAGTAGGGTACGATGGGTGGTACCGCTCAGATTGCGGCCAATCCTCCTAACTGCGCGCGGGCTGGGCCCGGTATATTAATTGGCGCGTGAAACTCATCACTACCTCGTAAGGGCGTTGAGACCATAGCATGTTACACAAAAGCGCCGCTTTCTCTGGATGTCACACAGCTGCCCGACTAGAAGAGCGACTCGCTCTGTAGTGTTGTCACACAAGATAAGCACGCCGCCCGCCTGCTGGCCGGGCGAATCGAAGTTCTCTTCCGGTCAACTGTCCACCCAGTAAAAAGTGCAAAAAACACAGTGGAATCACGCAACGCACGTTGCTGGTGTGCTTCCTGCCCACGAGGTGCGAAGAGCGACAAGGTTCAGATTTGACTATTTGCAGCATGGGAGCTGATTACCCAATCAATCCCTAGGAAAAAAGAAAAGATATCTCGGTAACGAAAACCATAGGAGGCTGTATTGGCGAGATCCAACGGTGAACAGCTGCCCAAAAGAAAAACCGCCTGGAAGTCCGAGGACCTTTAGTACCGTACCCTACCCCCGAACCAGCAGCCTTCGCGCCAAGCGACGACCGCCCTTGCCCCTTTTTCCATTCAGCCTACTTCTTAGCTTTGTTCCGAATGTTTATACTGGACTAAGGCAAAGAAAAAATTCGCCTACTTGACGAATCCAAACTATTCGAGACTCTCGTTTCGTTTCCGGGTTTATGGATGAACTATCTTCCTCACAATTAATATACTGGCTTCGCGCCTTTTAAAGAATTCCGGCTCGGCTCGGCGCTGGCAACAACATAAAGGAAGGGGTCCATGTAGCTGCTGCGCCCGCCCCCCTTAGATGAGATTAGGCAGCAGGTTCGGCGTCTACTACAAAAAAAAGATAGAATCCTAAGTAAATACTTGGGCCTCTGCTAGGCAGCGTGTGGAATGGCCGAGAGCGGACCCTTTTGGATATATAATCCAAGCCAAGAGTGGAGTTACGTGAACAGCCGTCTGATGGAAAACCACTTTCACGTTCGGTTCAGAGAGCACTTTTTCGTTGAGAATTCCTCGTTCCCTTTTGTGTGAATTCCCCAGAATGAATAAGGCCCTATCTATTCAATCTCTCGAGCCCCAAACCCCCCTCTCCCTTGGACTCAATCTCTCTTTTGACTCAATATATGTGGGCACCTGATATCTATGAGGGTTCACCCACCCCGGTGACAGCATTCCTTTCTATTGCGCCTAAAATCTCTATTTCTGAAAATATGTCACGTCTTTCTATTGTTGGTTCCTATGGAGGTACATTGCAACAAATCTTCTTTTTCTGCAGCATTGCTTCTATGATCTTAGGAGCACTGGCCGCCATGGCCCAAACGAAAGTCAAAAGACCTCTAGCTCATAGTTCGATTGGACATGTAGGTTATATTCGTACTGGTTTCTCATATGGAACCATAGAAGGAATTCAATCACTACTAATTGGTATATTTATTTATGCATCAATGACGATAGATGCATTCGCCATAGTTCCAGCATTACGGCAAACCCGTGTCAAATATATAGCGGATTTGGGCGCTCTAGCCAAAACGAATCCTATTTCGGCTATGACCTTCTCCATTACAATGTTCTCATACGCAGGAATACCCCCGTTAGCTGGCTTTTGTAGAAAATTCTATTTGTTCTTCGCTGCTTTGGGTTGTGGGGCTTACTTCCTAGCCCCAGTGGGAGTAGTGACTAGCGTTATAGGTCGTTGGGTGGCCGGAAGGTTGCCATGAGTAAGGTTGGGGGACCGAAGGCCGTCCGGACACGTAGCTTACCGAATCAGTTGCGACACGGATGGGAATGCATGCTACGAAAGACAGGGTCGAGTCTGATGCATCAACCCACTCCATATCCTTGTACGAGTCCACAATCACTACACGAGATGAACCTGGGTTTGGTGAATGAAAGTTGGCGTGTAATAGGACTCCCAGTTACTACGCACGATCGTATACTGAGGCCGTCGGTTGTTGGAATGACGCGAGCCGGGCCGGGCCTCAATTCATTCAGAAAGATGAAGGTGCATAGCGGTGACTAATTCCCCATCTCATTTGGGGCGGAAAACGAATCGATATCTCGATGTGATACAGCCCTTTCCATTTTCGTTGGGAAAGAACGGCGAAGTCCATCCGAACCGTCCAATGAAGAAATAAGAGGAGAGCAAAGCGCCAATGGCGCGCGAAGCGCATGCGGAATGGGCACGGAGAACAAATTGGGTGAGGCGGGCGAGCCCCCGATATACAACAATTAATATACTGGACCCCCAATTGATCGGGGTCGCCGTCTCCCTAAGGTCGTCCCCAATTAATATACTGGATGTTAGTTGCCTATAAGTATACTGGGTGACACTGGACCCAATTAATATACGTCAGGTCTGTTTATACTGTGGACCTCGCTTGCGAGGTCGCCTACTGGTCGCCTATCGGTCGCCTATCGGTCGCTCCTTCCTTCGCTTCCTGGGCCCAAAGCAGTGCTTTGTTTCCTGGCCAAATCAAGGATTTGGGGCTTCTTGCTATATATTCATCGAAAGATAGATCCATCCATCTATCTGGATATCTAAAAAAGAATCGATTTCATTCAACGATTCAAAGAACGCCCCCCCCCCCCCGCTCATGAAACGGCTCTGCTGCAATGGATGGCAGAAGGTCCGTAGTAACCGAAGCACTGGAGTGATCCAGTAGCCGGGAAGGGGCCTAGAAGTGCCTACTACTACACCACACTACACTTGGCTCTACACATTTACAGAGCTAACCCCTATCCAGTGTCTGGCAGAACGTTGGGGGCTTCAATCCTGACTCCTTATCCCCATCTCAGCCCAGGCTAAAGGAGCCTTACTTATTCAGGGGAGAGAGTGGAGCCTCGAGAAGCACTCTTGAGAGGGCGTAACAAGCGCCTTGGCCCCTCTTCATTCTCTACAGGGGTCTGGTCTCCGCCCACATGGAAGCGGGGCAGAGATTGAAAAAGATCAAGGAATTAATATACTGGGCGAAACCTTCCTTTTTCTTTTGATAGAGGGGGATAGATAAAGTGGACAAAACAGACTCACATTTTCCAGTCGAAAAGATGGTCTCGACAAAGAATCATCTTGAAAACGCTCCTCACCCCAGAGCCGTGTATTGTAAGTGATCCGAACCTGCCCGGAGCCCCCGGATTAATATACTTGGCAAGTGAAGTTGGTGAGCCGTATGATGGGCAACTATCTCCTGCGGTTCGGAGAGGACTCAGCTGTTAGTACCCCCTTGGTTTCGGGGTGGACCCTTTCACTCTATTTTATTATATACGCTTAGCGAAAAGAATGTTTTTTGATAGACCTAGGACATGGATTCTATATTCACCAATGGATCGTGACAAGTCGTTACTACTAGCAATGACTTCCTCTTTCATTACTTCATCCTTTCCATACCCCTCTCCCTTGTTCGATCTTACTCATCAAATGGCACTTAGTTCATATCTGTAAGTTCGATCATTGAGAAGGTTCAAAGAAAGGGTGGGCCATTGAAAAAAGAGAGATTCAAAACCGCTAGGGAAGGAACTGGAGCGACCGATAGGGAGCGAAGTGAGAGTACACTTCGACCTCTAACCTAGAGGTCCAGTATTCACTCCAAGGAGCAATGATTTGACTATTGAATGGAGTAAATTCATACCAACAGAGCGTCGGCCAGTATATTAATTGGGCGAAATAACTCTCCTCCGTATATCTCTCGTTGAATCCAAATAAGGACATTCCCGTTAGAATCAGTAAAGGCGCCAGTATAAACATTGGGGAGGTATAAACATTGGGGAGAAAGCTACGCACCTATTGTTGTCTCTCCATTGTCCCGGAGTAGCTAAATATGCCTAATGGCTAACAAGGCTACCCCGATCAATCCAGTATATTAATTCATAACTCCGACCTTAGGGAGAGTCTCTCTTGGGGACCGAAGGAGACTTACCACTAGGCATCGAATCAGGTATAAACATAGGCTACCTTATTTAATTGATGAACTCGCCTCTATATGTGTAGCTCCCTCTTTGCTTAATAAGCTTAGCATCCATCCCCTTATGTCCCTCTCTTTCCTTAATAGAGATTCGTCATACCAGGTATTCAATACCAATTAGATGGCCATAAAGACTCTAATAGCTGGCCTTCATTAGATGGTATCGAATCGAATATATACCTGGTAGTAGGGAATCTAAATAAGTGATTCAGGCCACATAAGCTTCTTATCTATATCTACCTGGTATAGAGTAAGGTTCAGGTATCGAATATACTCTTATATAAGATAAGATAGAAGGTTCTGGTAGAGAATCATCATAAGCCCTAATTAATATACTGGCCCAAGGTTCCCAAATTAATATACTGGGCTGTTCTATCGGAGATCCTAGATAAGGGGCAGAAAGCCAGGTAAGTGATTAGAAGATATTCTCTGTTTCCCAACTTTGTCATTATGGAACGCCAACCCAGAAAGAGCACCAACTACCTTATGGTAAGGCACGCCCAATTAATATACTGGCCTAAGCTTCCGAACTATATAAATATAAAATTAAACACAAATGGTAACACAAAAGATCTGGACCATCCGATTTTTTTATCTCTATGTGAAAGGTTGAATTTAGAGGGCAATCCAATGGTGTAGATTATTAATGTCACCAGTTGTGTTTAAATTTTGTATCTAAGTAGACTTTCCCATGTATATGCATAGGTGTATGTGTGTGTGAACTATGTATATATGTGTGAAGGATTCATTACCCATTAAATCATAGTGTCGTTTTACCACTTAATTTTGATCATAGGTTTTGATAGTTGATGGACTGATTTTATGAATATCTAATTTCGCTCTTTTTCTTCACACATACATGTGCGTACACATAAATATCTACATGCATACATACATATAGTCTTCCCTTCATGAGGTAGCATAGATTTCAACATTCAGATATGAACTTCTATCCAATTTCATCATATGTTGACAAATAATTTCTTCTAAAACGGTTAAATATCAATTTTGATTAAGAAAACCGATAATTTCTAAATAAGGATTTACCATTCCTAAGTGAGTGACTATGCAGTTCAGGCCATCAAATATTCGACCGAGAGAAATATGGTGATGCATTCCTTATTATTAACGAAACCTACAAGCATGGACCCGACCCTATTTGTACAATATATACAGGAAATCTGTCAAACTAAAAATAAAAACATTTATAGTATTAATTTGTTTCCTTAGTAAATTGCATTGAATATATATGGTTTCATATATTTTAAAATGCAAAAAGAGAACATGAGAAAAAAAATGTAAAACTACCATGAGAGAAAATGCATATTCAAAAATTGAAATCTGAAATTAAGTAAATTAACATACAATTAAGCTTCATAGTTAGCAAGGAAATGACTAAGATAGGTTGGTAAGACCGTGTTTTATTCATACCAAAAACAATATCCATATGACCATGCGAAATAAAAAAGTCAGATACCTCAAATATAGGCTAATAAGAATAAAATTAAAAATAAAGATAATGCAGCTACATATCACATTTGGATGAAAATGGATATAAAATATAAATACACCAACAAATTAATATGATTCTTTTATGATAAGGTAATAGACTATTAAAAGTTAATAGTCATATTCTTAGTATAAAATTTGGAATTATAATTCAACTGTCAAACAACATTGCTATTTTTTCATTGATAATTGTTGTCCATAGGCCAAAATTCAAAACATGATATCATAGATAATTTTTCTAGTGTTTTAATGACAAACCATACATTGAAGAATGCACTCAGATTTTTCAAACTAAGTCGTTTTTTAACTAAGACTTTAAATATTTAATTCCTTAGCAGAAAAAGGTTTATTAAAATTGTCGACCAACATAGACAAATATCAATTTTAATGGAGAAAAATGATAATTTCAAAATAAAATTTACCATCCCTAAGTGAATAACCATACTTCGTAGGACATCAAATAACAGTTGAGAGAAGATGTTAACGTAGTATTTTTCATCAATGCAACCTACAAGGAAGGATAGAGTCTTATAAAATATATGGTTTTAAATACATAGAAATCTTTCAAACAAAAAACAATAGTATATTGTAGTACTAATAATGTTTACATTGTAAACTGCATCTAATACCACATACTTTGAAATGAAAAAAAAATAGAATAGCACAAAAAATGTAAAACTATCATAAGAGTATATAATTAAGATCTGAAATGAAGTAAATAAGCTTACAATATACACATACAATTAAGCTGCATTGTTAGCAAGGAAACGATTAAGATAGGTTGGTAAGATGGCGTTTATTCATACTGAAAATGATATTTAGATGATTGTGCAAAATAAAAAGTAAGATACCTCAAAGATAGGCTAATAAGCATAAAATCGAAAATAAAGATAATATAGCTAAACATATCATGTATGCCCAAAAATGGATATAAAATACTCAGGCATTATATTGTCAAAAAATAGCTGTAATATTCTCAATTTGAAATTGTAAATCAATCATCAAGCAATGAATTTTCTTCACCGACAAAAATCCAAAACATGATATCATGGATGAATTTTCAGGTGTGCTGATGGTCGATCATACATTGAAGGATGCAAACAAATTCTCAAACTGTCAAACATTTGTTTTTATGTGCAAAGAGTAAACAATTCTTTTTCTTTCATGTTAAAAATGAAAATGAAAATTGGTGCAAAAGAAAGTTGTTTTCTTACCTTTTGAAGAATTTTCATGTTTGGATCTCAGTTTATCTTGTTCATTGAAATCAATTATATCAATTTATTCTATTCTAAACATAGTAGTCTTGTAAGTAAAAGATATTTTCTTTATAATGGTACAAAAGTCATTGAACTGAGACTTTAAATTCTCAAATTTTCAAACTAAGTCAAACATTTGATTGTGAGTGCTCAAATCTTATCATCGTTTATGAATTGAGACTTTAAATTCTCAAATTTTAAAACTAAGTCAAACATTTGATTGTGAGTGCTCAAATCTTGTCATCGTTTTTGAATTGAGACTTTAAATCCTCAAACTTAATTCCTCAACTAAAAAAGGAGAATAAATGCTACCAACCAATACAATCAAATATCAATTTTAATGGAAAAAATTGATGACTTGAAAAGAAAACTAACCGTGGAAAAAATTGATGACTTGAAAAGAAAACTAACCGTTCCTATGTGAATAACATTGCATGCTTGTTACACATCAAATAATCAATTAAGAGGGAGATGATGATGCAGTCTTTGTCATCAATGAAACCTGCAAGTAAGGACAATCTTATTTGTAAAGTATATGACCTTTAATACATAGAAACCTTTCAGACCAAATGTAACATCCCGAGTTTTGCGAAAATTTAAAATATTAAATTTTATGTGATTTAGAACAAAATTGTTTTAAATATTAAAATTTATGATTTATATCGTATATTGATAAGATATGTACTAAAATTTAATTATTGTAAAATGATCTGCAATAGAATATGTATGATAATGGCAGTGTTTAATAATTTACTTATAATGGAATTTGAAATTTTATTGGATTAACAAATTATAATGGGTTAACTAATTTTGGAATTTTATATATGTTGAAAATTTAATTTATTGTATACAGTAATAATTAACATTCGTTGTTTGTACAGTGAATGTCAACTCGTAATAAATGTCATTATTTATATGGATTGACAATATAAATTATAGGCCGGTTTGTATTGTAATTATTGAGAATTGAAATTTGATTTTATTTAATTGAATTAAACCGAGTCAATGAATTTATAATTAAAACTTTAATGACTTAATTTGGAGATTTATGGTGAAAACTTAATTGAATGGTTTAAGTATAGAAATTCAATTTATTATGATAATTGTGACTTGTTTTGATTCCAAATAGGTTCATGATTCATTTATATTGATTGATAGTGAAAGTTGAAATTTCATATTAATATGTATTTAATGAAATTGATTGGTGTGATTAATAATTGAAATGATTTTTGTATATTTAATGATTATAATTATAATTGGAGATTTAATTACATGAATTTATTGTAAACCTTACCAAATTTATTTAGTAACGAAATTTAACTTGTTTTAATTATAATAATTTTCTTTAATTGTAAATAAAACCATGATTTGATTTGTATTGTTATTCATTGAAATTTGAAAGTTAATATTGAATATTTGGATATTTGAACCAAATTGAGTAATAAATTTATAATAAAGCTTAGTGATTTAATTACGAAATCGACCAATTATAACAATAAAGCATTGATTTTGAATATATATATATATATATATATATATATATATTTTACATGACATTTCACAACGTCAGCTTCATCAGATATCGACCGTTGAAACCGGTTTATATAAATATTTAATAAACTGGTAGCGTATGTAACAAACATAATGAAATAGTACGCAAACATTTTATTTCAAATTTTGAATGTATTATTTCGCGTTTGTGTTGGTGCAACAAGGAAAAAAATATATTTGTATTTATGTGGTTGAACAATCCGTTTTGTTTTATGGTATTTGTATTTTCGTACATATGGAAACACGAGATTGATTGGTGTACGTTATTTAACCAAATCCGTTAAGTAGATTTTAAAATTTAAAATGTGTACAAGCAAAGATGAACACTTGGTATTTAAGAGGAGCGGATATTGTGCCTTAAATCATGGGAATACACGTTCTAGCCACGTCACTTTTCTTTTATTTGTTTAACTATTCACGTTCAAACGACCATAATTCTTCTTCTACATTAGGCTTTCTGCTCATTTTCTCCACTTACTGTTCATCCGCTTCATTTTCGATAATCAATCTCTACTTATATAATTTTTTTTTAGAGAAACAACAATGGCTTCTATCTCATTCAAAACTCAATATCTTGTGAACCTCTCATTGAAAAATTCTAAAACTAGTCTCATTCAACTCAGATAAATATTCTCTTCAATTCTATTCTTTTGTTAGAAGGTGAAGCATGATTTTATTTGGGTTTCAACGTCTACAGTAAAGGACATTAAACTAAGGTTGTGATTTGTGTTGATTATAGAGATCTATGCCTGAATTGATCATTGTATTCGGGTTTGTGGCATGGAGGAGCACATCATGACAAAATTTGAGAGGATTCCACGACAAAAAGTATCGCAACCTGTAGTGAAAAAAACATACGTATGTAAGGAGGAGGCATTTTCCTTGGTGAGGTCGAGTTTGGCAAGATGGTGATGGAGAGGAAGAGACCACGAAGAGAAATTCGTCGGATCCATCTGTTTGGGTTTTCATTGAGGGAAGTAGGAGATATAGAGGAGAGAAGGAGACATGTTTTAGGACATGGATGATTTTATTTGCTGTATCGAACATGAGGAGGAAGGAGGAATGATGACGTGGCATTGTGGCATTAAGGTGAGAGGGTGTGTTTAATTATCTTGTTTTAATTTATGTTCAAATTTGTATAACTTGTAATGTGTATAACTTTTGCATACGACTTTAGAATGACACGCGGTTTGTTGCGTTGGAATCGTATCGACGAGCTCTTCGCGATGGCATCGATTTGGATTGATTCTGAGACTGTCAAATTTTGGGCCTATTTTGGAGTTTTAAAGCATTCGAAACCAAAGGTGAGTGATTAACTCACTCACGCGTAACTAAAACATTCTAATATTAGTTAAATTATTGTCATGATATGATTGTATGGATTGATGTTTGACAGTTTAAATTGCATGTTTATATTTATTTGTATCGATGGCATAGTTAAATTTGACTGTTAAATATAATTTTTCAGTTAAATAAAAAAAATTCTACATTTAATTACTGTTTAAAACCTGACATCTGAAAATTTGTAAGTTTATATGATATTGGACTGTTTTGTATGTATTGATGTGATGAATGGCTTGAATTTGATATGTTTGATATATTGATGTTAGTTGTGTGAACTTACCTGTTATTCACATTTATTCATATATGATCATTATTTGTGCTGATTAATCCCAACCATTACCATAGATGTTACGGGCATCGAATAAACTAGGGATTAATCGTTTGAATTAAGAACGTAGGTTGAAATGATAAATACCCATGACCCTGATTTGGATTGAAATGATATATATCCTTTCCCAAAATACTAAAATTAAAATTTAAGTATCACTTGGCCATAGGATAGAAAATTATATACGAACACCGGTTGGTTAAATAAAAATTTGTTTTAACCATGAATTTAGAAATGTTGTTTAAAAACGATAAGGATGATGTTTTATAAATTGATTTCTTTTAAACTTGAACTTTGAGTTTTGAAATATAAGCAAAAGATAAATAATTTAGTGTTCTAACTGAAGCTATAAAAATGAAATTTAATGTGAATCGAATTTATTGAAATTGAATTGTTTCACCCATCTTTGAAATTTATTATGAATCAACATTGATTTGAATTATATATGAATTGTGAACTCGATATTTGCCATAAATTGAAATCATTGAAAATGAGAATTTGATTTGGAATGTACCTAGTTGAATTAATTTGATCGAATTGAAATGAATGTAAATTAGAAGTTTAATCGATGGAATTATTGAAAATTGAGTTGGTTGAATTGAAATTGAAATTTGACTTCAAGTTTAATTGAAAATGTTAGAGAAACGATTCTAATTCCAACTATAGTATTTCAAATCATTTTATAAACTATTTTAATAATATTTATTTTTCTTTATAAACTATTTTACTTTATTACTATTTTATTTTATAAATTATTTTAAATAAATCATTTTAAAATTTATTATTTATTTTATAAATTACTTAATGTTTTAACTATATATTTTAATAAATTTGATAAATTCTATTTTAATTACAAATTATTTATTTTCAAACTATTTCAATTATATATCCAAACTATTTTAAATATACTATTAACTATTTTAATATTCAAATTATTAAATTTGGAATTGTTTCAAGATTTTAATTGGTTTAAATGGAGATTTTAGTATGAAAAATATTCTATTTTGAATATTGAATGATTTTAAAAATCTGATATTTTGATATGAAGTACGAACCCCTTTGAAATGTAAAGAACTGACCGACGTGAAAAATGTAAACGATTGGTTGTTAAAGAGACCGGGATTGGATATTGTCATACTCTCTGCCAATACCGAAAACCACTTTAACAACTGTGTACGCGGTGGAGTTCCAGAAATGGTGTTGGATGGATTTGGAGGCGATTACTGGATTTGAAGAAAGAGAACGATAATGGATATCCTTGACCTTCGGGTCATAATTAAAATGACTAAAACAGGGCTATACCGTGACCAAGTGGGGTTAGCTACCTCCATCGGCAACACTTCTTCCTTTATTACTATAATCCCTCGGTTTGATTTGATTTGATGCGCATCCGTGATTTGGAGTGTTGTCCGAGGTGGGCGGTAGTTGCGGCTATGTGTTACCACCAGTCCGGGCGTGCAACTAGTATATTCATACTCTGGGCATTCCTCGTGTGCCTTGTCATATTATCCTGATCGAGCCCCCTACGATTTTGATTTAACGTTGTCGTATAGCGGCACATCCCTATCCACCAACCGTTACTGGTGTTTTATATGCAATGTTTACGATAACGTATAAACAGTGTAAGGGTAAAAATGTAATCCCGCTTACGCTATTTTAATATGTTATATTTAACCATAGACACTATTATAATAGCGTATTATATTATATGATATTAATTTGACAGATCCTTAGGAGATGGAAATTCCCGTAACATCTCCTAAGTTATTGCACTCATATTTTCACATGAATTTGATTTAACTAATATGAGAATGATTTAGTTTTGATCCGAGTGTTTGTTGTGTTTCTTTTTATGCAATACGCTCGGGTCAGACCGAGTTGCAGTTAGCGAAGATTCCCTTGCTTTGAAGATTCCATTATGAAGATGAAGATGGAGCTCAACAGACGTATTATTATTATTATTCCGCTGCAATGCATTGGTATGTTGTATGTTAATTTACTCTGATAATCGTTGTAAAATATAATAAAATGTATGTTTTAACAGCTTCATGAACTATTATTTATTTATTATATTTTGTCCTTCCGCTGCGAGATTCTGTATTTGTTTTCTTCTTTCTTCTTTTTCTTAATTTAATCCCAATAACTATCCATATTTTTGATCTGTTTATGTCGACATTAAGGATCATTGTCGATTTAGACGGTTAAAAATCGCGGATGTTACATTTGGTATCAGACCTTTGGTTTAGCGAAAACCTTGGCTCTATTTGGGATTAACTCATTAGAGATAGAGTGGTAATACCTTAGAATGAGTTTGAGTGTATATGAGAGAGCGTATTTGTATTTTGATATAAAATGGTTTTGTATTATGTTGATTTGTTCTATTGAGTATTTATGAATTCTGGTCGGTACCTGGGACGCCAATGTATCGATAGGAATTTCTAAACACTCGAACGTGGCTAATCGACATAATATCATTTTAATTATATTATATATATAGAATTATTTGATTTTTTTTATGATAATATCAAATTTATCATTCGATTAACTAATAATTAGAACCGTTGATTATTGAATGATTTAAGAAATAAATATTGAAAATAAATTGGTAATGAAATATTGAAAATTTATTGGTAATGAAATAAGAAGTTAAAAATGAATTTGAGAATTTAACTTCGGGTGGATTTGTAATATCGTTTTGCAAATGGTTTGAAATAATGTGTTTATATTTTAAAAGTTGTTTCATATAGAAATTGTTTTCAAATGAATTTTGAAAATAAGTGTATACTTTCCGCTTTGTCTTTGGGAAATAACTTCGGTGATGAGTGCATGCATCATCGACGTTTCTTTTCGTGAGTCTGAGTGGGGAGACCACTTAGAAATTTTATAATTTGTTTAGGAAAATTTAATTTCAAATTTTTTTTGTTTGGTTTGATATAAAGGATATAATATATAAGATATTTTTAAAATTGATTTGGAAATGAACCCGAAGTCAAATTCTTAAGTTCTCGAATAATTGAAATAATGAACTAAACTTAAAATTCTAAACCATTGAATTGTGAAATAAATAAATGAATCTAAGAAAAATATGTAATAAAGTAATCTCTTAGAATTGTGAAATGGTAAAATTGAAGCAAATTGGATAATATTAAATTTGTGTAATATTTAACCTTTTCTATAACATATATAACTTACCATAGTATATAAGAAGTAAAAATGTTATAGGAATTGACAATTACATAATATACAAGTATTGTTATGAAAAATAAAGGGGTGAAATTATATTGATGGGTTATGAAATTAAAGAAGCCGTAAGTTTGGACCATAACGTCATACACTTGGATTGTTATGGAAATTGAATTCAATTATGTAAAGTAAATAAAATTTGGACTAATGAAATAAAATAGTTAAATAAATCTATAGCCGTAAAATGTTGTACTCTTAAATTGTGTACTATGAAGAGAAAAGAGATATTTAAAGAAATCTACAAATGGTGAATAGTGCAAATGAACATGAATGGAGGTAGGGAACTTAAATAAATCTATTTCACTAATGAATATTGATGTCCAAAAAGAAATTAGTTAGTTATATGAATAAATGAAATTGACATGGTAGTGTATGAAGGAAAAATAAACTTGTTAAAGAGATAAATTAATGGAATGAAAAGTAATAATAGAGAACTGATATAATAAGGAAATGCAATTAAATGGTTAAATATTTAATGCTAATTGAAATGGACATATTGAATAATACCATAGTACATCATTTTTGCATATAAAATTTCCCCCCAAGATGTCAAGAAGTTAAAGTGATAATATAAATTGGTAATTGTACATTATACTAATAAATGAAACTTGGGTAATAAAGGTTAATGTGAATGAACATTCGAATAGAAGTAGATTTGGTTATATGAATGTAAACAAATCAATTGATAAATGAAATTGATGGTAGATTTAAAATTCTATAATTAATCAAAACTTAACTTATGAAGTATAATCAAATGAATATTGAATATAAATGGAATTGGACTAGGCGGTTGTAAGCAAAGCTAGTGTAAATATATATATATATATATATATATTCAATGTCGATTAAAATAATTGAAAGTGAATAAGAAATTAGATGATTAGGTAAATAAATTGACAACTTCCTAACTACGCCTTTTCGAGGACGAAAAGTTTTAAGTGGGGAAGAGTGTAACATCCCGAGTTTTGCGACAATTTAAAATATTAAATTTTATGTGATTTAGAACAAAATTGTTTTAAATATTAAAATTTATGATTTATATCGTATATTGATAAGATATGTACTAAAATTTAATTATTGTAAAATGATCTGCAATAGAATATGTATGATAATGGCAGTGTTTAATAATTTACTTATAATGGAATTTGAAATTTTATTGGATTAACAAATTATAATGGGTTAACTAATTTTGGAATTTTATATATGTTGAAAATTTAATTTATTGTATATAGTAATAATTAACATTCGTTGTTTGTACAGTGAATGTCAACTCATAATAAATGTCATTATGTATATGGATTGACAATATAAATTATAGGCCGGTTTGTATTGTAATTATTGAGAATTGAAATTTGATTTTATTTAATTGAATTAAACTGAGTCAATGAATTTATAATTAAAACTTTAATGACTTAATTTGGAGATTTATGGTGAAAACTTAATTGAATGGTTTAAGTATAGAAATTCAATCTATTATGATAATTGTGACTTGTTTTGATTCCAAACAGGTTCATGATTCATTTATATTGATTGATAGTGAAAGTTGAAATTTCATATTAATATGTATTTAATGAAATTGATTGGTGTGATTAATAATTGAAATGATTTTGTATATTTAATGGTTATAATTATAATTGGAGATTTAATTACATGAATTTATTGTAAACCTTACCAAATTTATTTAGTAACGAAATTTAACTTGTTTTAATTATAATAATTTGCTTTAATTGTAAATGAAACCATGATTTGATTTGTATTGTTATTCATTGAAATTTGAAAGTTAATATTGAATATTTGGATATTTGAACCAAATTGAGTAATAAATTTATAATAAAGCTTAGTGATTTAATTACGAAATCGACCAATTATAACAATAAAGCATTGATTTTGAATATATATATTTTACATGACATTTCACAACGTCAGCTTCATCAGATATCGACCGTTGAAATCGGTTTATATAAATATTTAATAAACCGGTAGCGTATGTAATGAACATAATGAAATAGTACACAAACATTTTATTTCAAATTTTGAATGTATTATTTCGCGTTTGTGTTGGTGCAAGAAGAAAATATTTGTATTTATGTGGTTAAACAATCCGTTTTGTTTTATGGTATTCGTATTTTCGTACATATGGAAACACGAGATTGATTGGTGTACGTTATTTAACCAAATCTGTTAAGTAGATTTTAAAATTTAAAATGTGTACAAGCCAAGATGAACACTTGGTATTTAAGAGGAGCGGATATTGTGCCTTAAATCATGGGAATACACGTTCTAGCCACGTCACTTTTCTTTTATTTGTTTAACTATTCACGTTCAAACGACCATAATTCTTCTTCTACGTTAGGCCTTCTACTCATTTTCTCTACTTACTGTTCATCTGCTTCATTTTCGATCATCAATCTCTACTTATATAAATTTTTTTAGAGAAACAACAATGGCTTCTATCGCATTCAAAACTCAATATCTTGTGAACCTCTCATTGAAAAATTCTAAAACTAGTCTCATTCAACTCAGATAAATATTCTCTTCAATTCTATTCTTTTGTTAGAAGGTGAAGCATGATTTTATTTGGGTTTCAACGTCTACAGTAAAGGACATTAAACTAAGGTTGTGATTTTTGTTGATTATAGAGATCTATGCCTGAATTGATGATTGTATTCGGGTTTGTGGCATGGAGTAGCACATCATGACAAAATTTGAGAGGATTCCACGACAAAAAGTATCGCAACCTGTAGTGAAAAAAACATACGTATGTAAGGAGGAGGCATTTTCCTTGGTGAGGTCGAGTTTGGCAAGATGGTGATGGAGAGGAAGAGACCACGAAGAGAAATTCGTCGGATCCATCTGTTTGGGTTTTCATTGAGGGAAGTAGGAGATATAGAGGAGAGAAGGAGACATGTTTTAGGACATGGATGATTTTATTTGCTGTAGAGAACATGAGGAGGAAGGAGGAATGATGATGTGGCATTGTAGCATTAAGGTGAGAGGGTGTGTTTAATTATCTTGTTTTAATTTATATTCAAATTTGTATAACTTGTAATGTGTATAACTTTTGCATACGACTTTAGAATGACACGCGGTTTGTTGCATTGGAATCGTATCGACGAGCTCTTCGCAATGGCGCCGATTTGGATAGATTTTGAGAATGTCAAATTTTGGGCCTATTTTAGAGTTTTAAAGCATTCGAAACCAAAGGTGAGTGATTAAACCCACTCACGCGTAACTAAAACATTCTATTATTAGTTAAATTATTATCATGTCATGATATGATTGTATGGATTGATGTTTGACAGTTTAAATTGCATGTTTATATTTATTTGTATCGATGGCATAGTTAAATTTGACTGTTAAATATAATTTTTCAGTTAAATAAAAAAAAATTCTACATTTAATTACTGTTTAAAACCTGACATCTGAAAATTTGTAAGTTTATATGATATTGGACTGTTTTGTATGTATTGATGTGATGAATGGCTTGAATTTGATATGTTTGATATATTGATGTTAGTTGTGTGAACTTACCTGTTATTCACATTTATTCATATATGATCATTATTTGTGCTGATTAATCCCAACCATTACCCTTGATGTTACGGGCATCGAATAAACTAGGGATTAATCGTTTGAATTAAGAACGTAGGTTGAAATGATAAATACCTATGACCCTGATTTGGATTGAAATGATATATATCCTTTCCCAAAATACTAAAATTAAAATTTAAGTATCACTTGGCCATAGGATAGAAAATTATATACGAACACCGGTTGGTTAAATAAAAATTTGTTTTAACCATGAATTTAGAAATGTTGTTTAAAGACGATAAGGATGATGTTTTATAAATTGATTTCTTTTGAACTTGAACTTTGAGTTTTGAAATATAAGCAAAAGATAAATAATTTAGTGTTCTAACTGAAGCTATAAAAATGAAATTTAATGTGAATCGAATTTATTGAAATTGAATTGTTTTACCCCTCTTTGAAATTTATTATGAATCAACATTGATTTGAATTATAGATGAATTGCGAACTCGATATTTGCCATAAATTGAAATCATTGAAAATGAGAATTTGATTTGGAATGTACCTAGTTGAATTAATTTGATCGAATTGAAATGAATGTAAATTGGAAGTTTAATCGATGGAATTATTGAAAATTGAGTTGGTTGAATTGAAATTGAAATTTGACTTCAAGTTTAATTGAAAATGTTAGAGAAACTATTCTAATTCCAACTATAGTTTTTCAAATCGTTTTATAAACTATTTTAATAATAATTATTTTTCTATATAAACTATTTTACATTATTACTATTTTATTTTATAAATTATTTTAAATAAATCATTTTAAAATTTATTATTTATTTTATAAATTACTTAATGTTTTAACTATATATTTTAATAAATTTGATAAATTCTATTTTAATTACAAATTATTTATTTTCAAACTATTTCAATTATATATCTAAACTATTTTAAATATACTGTTAACTATTTTAATATTCAAATTATTAAATTTGGAATTGTTTCAAGATTTTAATTGGTTTAAATGGAGATTTTAGTATGAAAAATATTCTCTTCTGAATATTGAATGATTTTAAAAATATGATATTTTGATATGAAGTACGAACCCCTTTGAAATGTAAAGAACTGACCGGCATGAAAAATGTAAACGATTGGTTGTTAAAGAGACCGGGATCGGATATTGTCATACTCTCTGCCAGTACCGAAAACCACTTTAACAACTGTGTACGCGGTGGAGTTCCAGAAATGGTGTTGGATGGATTTGGAGGCGATTACTGGATTTGAAGAAAGAGAACGATAATGGATATCCTTGACCTTCGGGTCATAATTAAAATGACTAAAACAGGGCTATACCGTGACCAAGTGGGGTTAGCTACCTCCATCGGCAACACTTCTTCCTTTATTACTATAGTCCCTCGGTTTGATTTGATTTGATGCGCATCCGTGATTTGGAGTGTTGTCCGAGGTGGGCGGTAGTTGCGACTATGCGTTACCACCAGTCCGGGCGTGCAACTAGTATATTCATACTCTGGGCATTCCTCGTGTGCCTTGTCATATTATCCTGATCGAGCCCCCTACGATTTTGATTTAACGTTGTCGTATAGCGGCGCATCCCTATCCACCGACCGTTACTGGTGTTTTATATGCAATGTTTACGATAACGTATAAACAGTGTAAGGGTAAAAATGTAATCCCTCTTACGCTATTTTAATATGTTATATTTAACCATAGACACTATTATAATAGCGTATTATATTATATGATATTAGTTTGACGGATCCTTAGGAGATGGAAATTCCCGTAACATCTCCTAAGTTATTGCACTCATATTTTCACATGAATTTGATTTAACTAATATGAGAACGATTTAGTTCTGATCCGAGTGTTTGTTGTGTTTCTTTTTAGGCAATACGCTTGGGTCAGACCGAGTTGCAGTTAGCGAAGATTCCCTTGCTTTGAAGATTCCATTACGAAGATGAAGATGGAGCTCAACAGACGTATTATTATTATTATTCCGCTACAATGCATTGGTATGTTGTATGTTAATTTACTTTGATAATCGTTGTAAAATATAATAAAATGTATGTTTTAACAGCTTCATGAACTATTATTTATTTATTATATTTCATCCTTCCGCTGCGAGATTCTGTATTTGTTTTCTTCTTTCTTCTTTTTCTTAATTTAATCCCAGTAACTATCCGTATTTTTGATCTGAATATGCACATACATTAAGGATCATTGTCGATTTAGGCGGTTAAAAAGCGCGGATGTTACACCAAAAATAACAATGTTGTAGTACTAATAGTGTTTTCTTTGTAAATTGCTTCTAGTACTATGTAAATCAGTTGTACAAAAAATATAAAACTATCAGGATAGAAAAGACAAATCCAAAAATTGAGATCTGGAATTAAGCAAATTAGCTTGTAATATGCACATACAATTAGGCTGCATTGTTAGCAAGGAAACGAATAAGATAAGTTGGTAAGATGGTGTCTTATTCACATCAAAAATGATATTTAGATGACTGTGCAAAATAACAAAGTCATATACCTCAAAGATAGGCTAATAAGCATAAAAACCAGAATAAAAATAATGTAGCAAAACATGTCATATTTGCACAAATATGGATATAAAATATTCAAGCATCAAAGACTTAATGTTATTCTTTTAGGATATTGTTAAAATTTAACAGTAATATTCTCAGTTTGAAGTTATAAATCAATCGTCAAACAATGTTATTTTTTTCACCAACACGTTATCCGCCAACAAAAATTCAAAACATGATATCATACAAGAATTTTCAAGTGTGTTAATGGTCAATCGTACATTGAAGGATGCACTTAGATTCTCAAACAAAGCCAAAAACTTGTTTTTGCGTGCAAAGATTAAACTTTTTTTTTCTTTCATGTTAAAAAATGAGAATGAAATTTGGTGCAAAAGAAAGTTGCTTTCTTACTTTTTGCAAAATTTACATATTTGGATTTGAATTTCTCTCGTTCACTGAACTCAGAAAAATCAATTTATTCGATTCCAAACACATCAATCTTATAAGTTTAGAAAAAAAAAATCTTTACAATGGAACAAAGGTTATTGAGATGATATTATTGGGTTAGTTAAAATTTTTGCTAATATTATGTCCTCTTGGATGAGTTGTGCATCACACTTGATAATATGGTGTTCAGAATATATATATATATATATATATATATATATATATATATATATATTTGTGTGTATGCGCGCGTGTTCATGTGTGTGTATATACACATGCACGCACATACACATACACGCGCATTATAGAGGCATAAATATTGAAGTTATTATTAAATTAAAATATTTACCCTCCAAATGCAAGAACAGTTGATGGATGGTTTTCACCACAAAACATTTCCAGAAAACCTGTGAAAGCAGTATCACCCTCTTGCACTGTGAAAACATTTTAGGTGATGTACATTAACTAAAACTTGCATCAAAATGAAAAAAGCATGAATTTTTAAAATGCAGACTTTCTGAAGGTACTTGAAAACGGTGGATGTTGGTCTTTGAATGCATTTTCTATAGCTGAGGATTAGCTTTTCTTGACCTGTACTAAGTAAAAAAGTGTTGCAAAACCTTTTAAACAAAAATATATATTAGCTTTCAGTGTACGTTGATGCAAGAAAGGAAAGAATCATCTCTACAAATGGCCTAAAAATAAAAACTCTTTTTATAGCTTATGGTAGAACCAACAATCCTCTTTCTAAATAGACATCAATTTCCAAAGTTTTTGATGTAGAACAGGAAGATCACCAAAATTATTAACAAATTCCTCAATCTAAGTTGAGATCGAACGAAAAGATCATAATAGTTTATCATAGTTGATCAACATGTCGGTTATGCATTGCAAAAAATACTTCACCTTAGGGCAGAGTAACGGATGTTGGACGGTATGAAAATTAGTAGTCGGTGAAAACTAATTTAGGGTTATTTTCCAGGAAGCGGGAATGAAAACAAATTAATGCGAAAATGGAGATACATCAGATTTAAAACGAAAACAAATTAGCAGCAAAGTTTGCAGTGGAAAATGAAGACGCTTCGGATTTAGAATACACGTGTCAGTATCAAAAATTTATTTGGTACAACATTCACCATTGATTATAAACTTGTTTATTTAATTTTTTTTCCAGTATCATTGATTATAAAAGGATGAAAATTAATCAAATATGATGATAACAAGTAGTTTTAATCAATTAGTATTCAACAAATTCATATAATATAAACTATTAATGTAATAAAAAAAATATTATAGCATTAGAAAGCACAATGTAATAATTATAACCCTTACAAAAAGCAGATGGGTAGTTTTCGGATACAAATAACTTTATACATGCATTTGCGTATTTTTCCAAATATTTGATATTTATCCCATTTTAGGATATCGATATGGGTATATTTAAGATTTTTCGAGTCTCTATTAAGATACCTAATGTGTAGTGAAGAAAAATTATTCTATTTTGAGTAAAGGGCATAAACAGCTTTGTATTATGTTTTTGTGTCTTGAAAACCAAAGATTGCTAACTCCATTATAGGATGAACTATAAACAAACATAAAATGTAAGCTAGAAGCCTATAACCATCTCGTAGGCTAAGTTGAGCAATTATCACTATTGTTCTTTATTATATTCGTTAAATTCATGTCAATTGTTGATTCAAATAGCGTCACATCCGCAATTGAATACGAAATCATTTTTGATGTCAGATATTCACATCCGCAAAAATGAATGAATACTAAATAATTATCTTATCTGCTAGTGTAAATGAAAAAATATAAACAAACTTGTCTGTTTAATATATATTTTTCCAGTCATATTAATTGTAAAAAGATGAAAATAAATATTTATGATAATAACAAATAGTTTTAAGCAAGTAGTATTCAACAAACTCATATAATATAAACTATCAGCTTAATAAAAAAACATATGTTTATTGTTGCATTAGAAAGCACAAAAAAATAATTATAACCCAAACAAAAAGCAAGTGGATAATTTTGGGAAGCAGATAAATTTATACATGCCTATACTTCTTTATTTTCAAATACTTTATATTTTATCCCTTTTTAGCATACCAATGTAGACATACTTAAGATTTTTCATTTGTCTATTAACACACCTAAGGTGTGGTGAAGAAAAATTAATCTATAATGAGTAAAGGGAATAAACGGCTTTGTCTTATGTTTCTATGCCTTGGAAACCAAAATTGCTAACTATATTATGGGACAAACCATAAACGGACATAAATATTAAGCTAGAACCATCTCACAGATTAAGTAGATCAATTATCACTATTGTTCTTTATTAAATTCGCTAAATTCATGCCAATTGTTGAATTAAAAATTTTTTGCAGCAGAGTGCATAGTGCATAAACCCAACCAAATTGCTCAAAAGTCATATAGTACCATTGAGGTTGGCTTGAAAATTTAAATTAATTTTTATATATGTGACAATTTCGTGCAAGATAATTTAATCCTAAAATCAATCATCTGTACATTTGCATAAAACAGATTAGAGCACAGTCTATTGTTTGATAGTCCACACCCTGCTAAGCACTAACTAAATCTTAAGTAATGATTTCATAAATGATGGAATGACAAACATGCATTTTGTAATTAAAAATCAAACAAAGGTTGCATTCATGACTGTAGACTGCACAAAACTGGCATCATGGTTAATGGTTATAAATTAAGATATATATAAATGAAAATTATATCAATTCGTGGCCTAAAAAACAAAAAGTACGTAAAAATCAAGCCATGAAGTCTTGAAATCCTCTAATGATCGATGATAATACATTTCCACAGGAATATTCTGCAATGCTGCCAAAAATGTAAATGGATAACAGAGAAAATATGTTATTTCACGAAATTCCTGACCTAGAATTTTAAGGAACAATTTAAAACACAGAATGAAACATAGAAATCAACAAAAAAAAGTAAATCCATTCACAGGAAGACATTCAGCAAAGCAAGACGACTCACAATAAGAACGAAATTGAAATAAACACGGCCGGAGAGACTAAAATCGTAGTTATAGGGAAAATTAAAAATACCTATAGCGGTAGAAGATGTAGGTGCGTCGCGGATAACCATCTCCAATGACCAAAGAAGAGGAAGAACCCTCGACGATGGAGGGGAAACAAAACGGAGCATCAATAAAGGAGGCGGATCTACCAGAAAGCTGGATTCTTAGGTTGGCAAAGCCAGCAGGCGGGAAGGTCTATGACGACGGCTTACAAAAGATAAATGTGGGGGATCGTCAATATCTAGGGTTTAGATGTAATGAGGAGGAGGAATCATCGGAAAGAAGGTGAATGCTCTGAAGTTCCAATTTAACGTAGACATAAATGGGGAGACGCTTTAGTTTAATGTACATGTGGCACAATTTCCGTGAGAGTTGTGAGAAGGCTTATGAGCTCTTCAAATTAAAGTCAGCTTTAATAGTATAGTATAGATAAATGGACATGGTAATGAATTGGACTATTTAGCCCAGTATAAGTTGAAACTCCTTTTTAACCCGAACGGGTTTATCGATCGTTTTTATTCATTTTATAATGAATAGAATAAAAAGTAGTAATCTCCAAAATCTAATATTTTGAAAACATTATTTTAATAAAGAGATAGAATAAATCTTTAATCAAGATTTAATGGAGTTTTCCAATTAATTAATATTTATTTGGAAATAAATAAATAAATTGGATTTTTGGGTTTGTTGTGAATGGTGTCTTCAATAACACCGTTCTTAAACCCAGTTGAGAAAAGAAAAAATCTTTTAATTAAGATTATTAGAGTTTCCAATTATATTTAGTAATTGGAATAAAATGAAATGTGAATTGGGTTTATATTGAACTGTGTTTTAAATGACATTTGTTCTTTAACCCGATTTCCAGTGAAAATATGATTTGGAATCCATAAATATTTTTATTTAGATTTAATGGAATTTTTCCAAAGTAAAGTTTTCCAATTTAATATATTAAATTGGAACTGAATGGAACTCAATTTAATAATAATCGAGATAAGCTTATGTAAAAGAAGACCGATACTATATATGAAATTTAAGAGGCTTTGCCGTCATCCCATTTATATTATTGGTCTGGTACAGAAATTTATATTGATTTAATTTCTGTGAAAATTCCATATTTAATGGAAGACGATTTTGGGTTTACCGTGAACTGTGTTTTAAATGACATTTGTCCTTTAACCCAGTTAAAGATAAGATGAATTTCTTAAATTTAAATAATCATTAAATAATGATATTTGATATTTAAAACCAAATTGGAGTTTTAATAAATCTTTAAAAGAAAGATTTAAGAATAAATTTAAAGAATTTATCTTTGATAGAATAATGTGAATATTTTATTAAAAGAATATTCTGAATTAGAATGAGGCGTTTGATGTGTTTTTATAACACTTGATTTTTGATTATAAAATACGCGAGTTATTCGGGAAGACCGGGTTTAACCCATTCTGAATAATTACTGCGACGATTAAAAGTCGAAGATGAAGACGGTGGTTGAAGACCGGCGATCTTCACATCGAATGGATGACTACTGATGCCTTTGATAGGAGTTGCTGCCTTGAAAGGTTTACAGTGGTTATTGTCCAAACGTACTTGTTGATTGTCCGGATAAACGAGCACCACTCTTCTGTATTGGACATACGGGACGAGGAATAAGGTGCCTCTGATTTCGTTCAGACCCAGAATGGACATGTAAATGGTGGTGTGTCTGACATTGGATTTCATTCAATGTAAATTCAATTGATTTCTATTTAATATATATCTGTGGTGGCGGAGAATTTATTCTCTTGCTTAACACCCTTCTTTGAGAGGCACGAGCTCAGAGGTTATATATTGGTAGTTATCAATAGCATGGCGTGAATTGTCAATGTGGCATGCCAAGATGCAAAAGGTCAAGGCTTTTGTTGAAAAGTAGAGCCTTGTGAATGATGATCAAAGCATAGCCTATTTTCGGCATAGCTTTGTGTATAACGTTACATCGCGAGCCTCACACCCCGGTAGAGTCGGAAACGGGACAAGGGAACGCAGGGAGTGCACACATTTCTTTCTAGCTAGAAGTGGTGTCAGCATTTACAGGCCCTGACATTTTTACTTATGTGGTTGATGGAATGAGGCGCCTCGGATTTATTGGTCGATTGTGACCATTTTATAGGTTCAATAGGACTGGGAAACGTGTGTTCAGGCATAACTAATCCACTAACGTATTTGTGGACCGGCCCTGCAGGATCCAAGGGTTCACTACGGGGGATCCCGAGACATTGCTAGAGTGTCTTGAATCGGTAAGGAGATCGTTCCTAGCCTTGACTCATGATGGAAATCCAACTTCCAATACAACACCATGCGGTTTTGATTATAGAATTAGTATGGCGACATAGTAGGATGGGGTACTATGCCGTCTATGATTGATACATTATGATTGAAATGTTTTTAAAACATATATACACTAATAATAATATCAAATCCGTTTTATCGTATCAAGCATTTTTTATCATTATAAGGTAAAACTCTATCCTTCGGCTTGCGTTGCTTTATGTGATGGGACCTGAGTCTTATAATGGTTTCATTTTTCTAAAAAGCATTGCGTTGTTTTAAACGATTTACTTTATTTATGCACTAGCAATCCAATAGAGTAAACCCGTTCCGCGTTAGCAGCGCGGTCCCGTGATTGACCTTATTATTAGATAAGTTAAGTTAGATTTCTCATACCAGTCCCATGACTTACCTGTAGTTTGTTTCACTTTGCAAACTCGGGTTACCTCTTGTCCACACGGGCAGTCGAGTAACTTATTTTTCAGATATATTGAGCAGGATTCTGGATGAAGCTTAAAGCTGTGTCCAGAGCATTGATAGACTTCTGCTGCATTAGTTTATTTATTTCTGCTGCAATGTATTAAATTATTGTAAATTATCTTCCGCTGTATTTTATTTGATGTACTCTAATTTATTCTGTACTCTGATGTAACATTATTATAATGTTTATAAAAGTCTTCTGTTATTTGTTCTGATGTGTTGTATTCCCAGAGTTAGCGTATTCGGGTTTTGAACGGTCTTGGTCGATTTTGCGATCGATTAGGTCCGGGCGAAATCCGAATCGTTACAGTTGGTATCAGAGCTCTGGTTAGCTCAAATCTTTGGGGTACAACTCGTTAGAACTGAAAAAAGACTCATCAGAGGTAGGATTAGAAATATCCTATAAAAGAATACTCATTAGAGATAGGATCAGTAGTTTCCTAGAATGAGAAAACTCGTTAGAAATGGGGTTAGAAATGCCCTAGAACGAGTTCAGAGTGACAAGTCTATAATTAACGTATTTGTGATTATATATATAAACTGATCTTAGAAAATATGATTTTTGAATATATAAAAGATATTTTTTTTAAGTTAATCAACTAATTAATGGATGGTTGTGTCGTTTGATTATTAGTTTAACTAATAAAATTATTGAAACCAATAAAAAAAAGTTGAGTTGGTTAATTAAACAAATTTTAGCTCCGTTCCTTTTCGAGGACGAAAAGATTTTAAGTGAGGGAGATTGTAACAACCCGGAAAATCAGAACCAATTTTAAAATTTATTTTAAGGAAATTTTGTTAGAAAATGTGCCAGAATTTAAAAATTCCATTTTTAAATTAAATTATTGAATTAAAAAAAGGCTTCTAAATAAAATTATGATGTTATTAATGAACGATTTAAAATTTTATTTGTGATAAACAACAATTTATAATTTATTAAATTGTGATTGATAATAATGGAAATTATTAAATTGTTTATACATTTGGACTAGCTAACTTTAAACTATTGTTGAAAGGTAATATGGTTATCCTAATTTGTATGTATGCATCATTGTCTTGTTCAAATTGATGACTGCTAATGAAGATGACGTTGTTTGTTGAATAGCTGATTGTTTTGTTTATTTGATGAATCAAATAATCGATTTTTTGTTGTGCTTTAAAATGTTCAAATACAGATTTGTTTTTAAATATTCAATATAAATGTAATTGTTTGGATCTAACAGCTTTCTTGTTCAAGTAACATATTGTTTTCTTCATGTTGTTAAATAAAAACTAAATCTATATAAGTTCTAGTACAATGACTCATTTTAGATCATTGGTTTATAAATTTAATTTGGAGTCTAACTTTTAGATCTAAAATTCTATGTTCATGTTAATGGATTAAATTATATCTTAAAGGTTTATTTGAACTTTATACTCAATTAGTTGAATGTTAGAATGTTAGTCCATGTTTTATCTTTCATAACTAAGTGTAACATTAGACTTGAAAGTTTATATATATACATAATATTTTCAATTAGATATTTGGATTTTATAAAAGGGGTTTTGTCAACACACAAATATTTTAAAACTGATGGTTGTAATTATGCGATTTGTATTATTAGGGAGTTTTGATTGAATTTAACTCATACATACATACATACATACATATATATAGTTAAATCTACATTCATATTTTCATATAAAATTTATTATTTATTTCGATCTTGATAATACGAAATAATTTCTTTTCTTTAATGGTTAAAAAAGGAAAAAAATTAAACACATGCTTTAAACATTGGCTATATTTATACTTGTATCATGATGTTTGTTAATTTCATTGATATGTTGCATCCTAATGAGGAATCCAATTAATCGTATATGTTAACTTTTATTTATTTCTCATTTTATTGACCATATACCGATTCAAATTATATGTCTATACCTTTCTATCACTTTATAGCACGTACCACATGTTGCGCTTACAAAAATTACATTATCATACATTTGTTTGTACTCGCATCTATGTCACATGTTTGTTAAATCAAATTGATAATAAATGAAAGGTTTCTCTCTCTATTCAAATAATATTCTCCCTATTAATTAAATAATTTAAAGAAAGGAAATGAAACGTTTTTCTCTCCCCCTCATTAATTGATTGCATTAAATGAAAGGAAATGGGAAGTTTCATCTCTAAATAAATTTAAGTAGCAATTAATTTTATAAAAAAATTAAATAAAAAAAAAGAGAATTAAATAAATTTATAAATACCCAAAAATTAAACAAAAACCCTAATTCATATCATGAGCCGCCACCACTCACCTTCTTCAATGACCATTATCTTCCAAAACAAATCCAAAAATTCCTTCTCTCTCTCTCAATATTTTCAAACACAAATAACTGCAAAAATCTTTGTCTAAATGAGATGCTTCTAATTGGCGATTGTGGATCGGGTTCAAGTGGCTCCGGTTGGCGTGTGTTCTGGGTATGGCAAGGTCGAAGTTGGGTTTGAAAAGGGGCCGATGTCTGGAGTGACGAACCAGATAGGAAAAGGTCATTAGGAAATTTTTAAATAATTAAACTATTTTAATTTATGTATGAAATGCTTGTAACTTTCACAAATGAAAACAGAATCGAGCGAGACGACTTGCATTGGAATCACCTTGAAGAACACTTTGCTGTGAAACCAATTTGATCAGATTTAGAGCTAGTGGTGATTTTTGACTAAATTAAATGAACAGTTTAATTTAGTGAAAAACAATCGTTATATAAACGATCTCTGAAAGCCTTCGGTGAGATTTCTTATTTAAATAATTAAAAATAAATTAAGTATTATCGTGTTTGGAAATTCTTACATGTATGTGATTTTAGTTAAATTGTTTGATGCTGTTTATTGATCTGTTGATTTGATGGAATAATTTTGTTGTATTAGAATCGAAAAAATATAAAAATATCATTTTTATGTGAATTAGAATTGTCATATAAAAATATATTTTTTATGTGAATTAGAATTGTCACATAAACATATCCTTTTTATGTGAATTAGAATTGTCACTAAACATATCATTCTTATGTGAGATTTCTCGATTAAATATATATATATATATTTGAATTGGATTTGATTGTGATAAAATATATATGCTATATAAAACACATATAGGCGTTGTGAAAAATTGAAATTGATTTTCCTTGGTCATGATGGATTGTTAGATCAAAATATATGTTGATCGTTAAAATATCGTCCTTACCATTTCAGTTTAGAACAAAAATATTCATTTGTTAATTTTATTTTTGTTAGTAAAAAATATTCATTGTTGAAATAAAAGAATATATCTTTTAAAAATGTCATCATATTAGAAATGTCATTTATTAGAAATGCCATGATACTAGAAAATGTCATTTATTAGAAATGCCATGTTATTAGAAATGCCATGTTATTTGAAAATGTCATTTATTAGGAACGCCATGTTACTAGAAAATGTCATTTATTAGGAATGCCATGTTATTAAAAGAATTTCATTTATTAAAGATATGTCATTTAGTTGTATTCATACCTTGTAAACAAAACATGTCATTTTTATTAGAGATGTTTATTTAGATTAAACATGTCATTATATATGTAAACAATGTATTCATCGTTTGAAAAATGCTCATACATTAGAAATCACATTTTTATTATATGTGTGACTACACCATATATTCACTGTTTTGAGTAAAAGATGTTAATAAAGAAAATCATGTTGAAAACATGTATAACATTTAAAAAAATCATCTTTTATGTTAGATTAGAAATAAAGAAAATCATGTTTAAAACATGTTTGTCACTAAAAGGTCATTTTTAATGTTAGATTAGAAATAAAAACAATCTTGTTATGTCAACATTTGAATATCATTTTTATTAGATCATGTTATGTTAACATTAAAGATAACAATTTTGTTAGGAGATGTTTGTTTACATTAAAGATAACAATTTTGTTAGGAGATGTTTATTTACATTAAAGATAACATTTTTGTTAGGAAATGTTTATTTAGATTAAAGATAACATTTTTATTAGAAATGTTTATTTAGATTAAACATGTCATTTTTATTAGAAATGTTTGTTTAGATTAAACATATCATTTTCATTAGAATTGTTTACATTAGAAATAAAATAACGTTTTTGTTATAAAATGTTGCGTTCGAAATAAAATAACAATTTTGTTATAAAATGTTGCATTAGAAATAAAATGTCATTTTTGTATAAAATATTATGCTAGAATAAAGATGTCATTTTAGATAAAAATTTCATATTAGGATTAAATTATTAATTTAGTTAAAATTGTCAGTTTATAATAAATATGTCATTTAAAGTAGAAAATATATTTTATAATAAATATGTCATTTAAAGTAGAAAACATATTCTGTAATAAATATGTCATTTAAAGTAGAAGACATATTTTGGAAACAAATATGTCATGCATGTTAGAAGACATGTTTTGTAAACAAATATGTCATTTAAAGTAGAAAGCATATCTTGTAAATGAATATGTCATTTATTTAGAATAATGATTTATCAAATAAATATGCCATTATATTAAAAATGTTATATTAGAAATGTCATTATATTAGATAAAAATGTCATTCATTTAGGAATGTCATTTCATTTAAAAATGTCATTCATTTAGGAATGTCATTTCATTTAAAAATGTCATTCATTTAGAAATGTCATTTCATTTAAAAATGCCATTTTATACAGAAATTTTACATTAGATTAGAAATGTCATTTTATATAGAAATTTCATATTGGATTAAAAATGTCATATATTTAGATTTTGTCATGTTACATCTAAATATATGTTTGTTGAAATTAAATTGTAAATTTCCATTTATAATTTAAACAGTGAAAATGTGTTACATAGAAAATAATTCAAACAGAATTATAATCGGTTAAATTCATTATCCAATGATGTATTTATGTAGCCTGTTGTTGTTTGAAAACCCTACACGGTTATTGGGACGACATTTGATATACACTAGCCCCAATATTTAGCTGTATGTCAATCGATGGGTTGACAGTCTGTGTTGAGCATTATTTATTTATTCATTTTAATGCTCACACAATTATAAATTTCACTCTGGATGTGAATGGGTTGTTTATGTATTATTTCTCAGTATTTTTATATACATGTGAGGACCCGTAACTTCCCCGGTAAGGAAAGCCCGGATTACCTTGAGAACACGACAAAATAGAACACAAACAGAAGAACATTTCATTGGTTATTACAACAATTCATCAGAATACAATAATATACAGAGTATTAACAAATAAAATACATTCAATAAATATCAGAGATTACAATAAATTACATAACAGCGGAAAAATAGTACAAAACACAACTGAAAGTAATACACGGATACAGAGCTTTTCAAGCATCGTTCCAGCTGTAAATCAGGATCCTGTGAATATAAATCTGCAAAACCAAAACTACTAGCTGCCCGTGTCGAAAATAAGGGCACCTAGAGTCTAGGTTAAAACAATAAACTCTAGGTTAGTCATGTGACTGGTGTGAGAACTAAAACAGTTATTAATCTTTATTTTAAAGTTCGGTAAATCAAGGGACCCCGCCGTATAACACGGAACGGGTTTCCTCCCAAGAATATCAGTGCACGAAACAACAGTGCAATGCTAAATAAAGAAGAATGAAGCTATTATAAGACCCAGGTCCCATCACACAATGCAACGCAAGCCGGAGGATAGGGTTTTACCTTATAATAGCCAAAGAATGCTTGATACGTTTAAAAACACATTATTTTGATATTACTATAAGTGTATAGTGTCAAAACAATTTCAATCATAAGTATCAATCATAGGCGGCATAGCTACCATCTACTATGTCACCATACTAGGTTCTACAAATAAAACCGAATTATCACATATTGGAAATTGGATTCCATCATGAGTCGAGGCAAGGGGCAAGCTCCTCTCCGATTCGAGACACTCTAGCAAATGTCTCAGGACCCCACTATGATCCTATGGAACCTCCAAGGCCGGTCCTCTCTTACTTTTGAGGATTAGTTATTCTTGAACACACGTTTCCCGGTCCTTACAGACCTAAAATCGAGGCGCCTCATCCAACAACCACACAGGTGAAAAGTATATAAATGTCAGGGCTGGTAGGTCACTGACACCACCCATAGCTAGAAAGAAACGTCGCGCACTCCTTGGGTCCTTATCCCGTTTTTGACTCATACCAAGGTGTGAGGCTCGCGAATTCACGCTATACACAAAGCTACACCACACAGGCCGTGCTTTGATCATCAACCACAAGACTTTGCTTTTCAACAAAAGCCTTGATCATTTTCCGCTTAGGCATGCCACACAAGCAATTCACTCCATGCGACTGATGTCCATCGATATACAACCTCTGAGCTCGTACGTCTCTGAGAAAGGCGTCAAGCAAGAGAATAAATTCTCCTCCGCCAAACAGATGTATATTTAATAGAGATCAATCAACACAGAATAAAATCCAATGTCAGACACACAGTCCATTTACAAGTTCGTTCTGGGTCTGAACGAAACCGGAGGCACTTTCCTCGCATATCCATCCATCTCCAAGTACTTCTGGACGGTCACCAATTGTTTCTCTCCTCTTGGGTGTACAGCCCAATCGAGATCATCAGCAATCACCCAAACGATGTGGAGACTTCCGGTCTTCAACCACCGTCTTCATCTTCGACTTATCGTCGAATCGGTTATTCAGAATGGGTATAAACCCGGCCTTTCTGAATAACCCGCATATATAATAAACACGTGTTACACAAACACAACATACGCCTCATTCCAATTCAGAATATTCTTTTATTCAAAGAAAATCACATTCTTAGGGAAAGGTTCCCATTAATTTTATCAAAGGTAAATTCTTCTAAATTTATTCTTTAATCTTTCTTCGGATATCATTTCAAACCATATTATGGTTTTCCAAACTAGTCGGGATTAGCGAACCACACCGAAGTAATTATTTATTTTATTTCCCAATCCCATCCTATTCATCCCATGAAGTAAAACTGGTCATACTTCGTATCTAACACCACGGTGCTATCGGTAAAATTAATTACCATTTCACGTTAAATCTAATTAAAGATTTTTACTATCGATTTGGAGAAAAACTGGTGATACCCCATTTTCGATCACTTTCCAAATTTGATAATTTAAATTATCAATTCACATTTCAATTTAATTTCAGATTCATTAAAACTCCACTTATTTTTAATCTTCCCACAAATTAATATCCTGCCTTTAACTGGGTTAAAGAACCAATGTATCTAAAACACGATCCACGATAAACCCAAAATCACATTCTATTGTTAATCGGGTTAAAGAACAGGTGTTATTCAAAACACCGCTCATGATAAACCCAAAAACCAATTTAAATTCAATTCCAATTAAATAACAAATTAACTGGATAATTTCACTAAATCTTAATTAAAAGATTTATTCTTTTCTAAACTGGGTTCAAGAACAGTGTTATTTAAGACACCATTCACGACGAACCCAAAATCCCATTGGATATTAAATACAAGGCTCTGAATAGAAAATATGTCGTCTTATATTCAATATCAAATTCTGAAACCAACAAATATCGTATTGGAAATAACGATATATAATATATCTTTCAAATTTCCACAACCATATCTGTATAATCACGAAATCCAACATCGAAATATTCCGAAGATAATTTCGATTCAAATCCATTCCAATTCACGTATACTGGAAATTCTGATTATTTTTAAAACCACTTCAAATTCAATTTATTTATTTCAAAAATAAATTGATCC
Source organism: Allium sativum (assembly GCA_030737875.1). Classification (NCBI taxonomy): domain Eukaryota; kingdom Viridiplantae; phylum Streptophyta; class Magnoliopsida; order Asparagales; family Amaryllidaceae; genus Allium; species Allium sativum. The sequence goes on along the minus strand of CM060916.1, from coordinate 887,193,324 downwards.
TTATTCTAGTTCGAAACTAGTTCATTTTGATAAAAATCTATTTTCATCTTTACAAATATGGAATTTTCATCCCAGTTCTTTCCAATTCACATATTATGATTTTACACAAATTATTAATATTTTTAATAATTTTATCAAGGCCCGTACAGTCGATTTCCATCTACGGCCATCGAACTGCACTTACAGCGACCTTTTCTGAAATTGATTCGGACGTAACTCCAAATCCAACCGTTAGATTTCACATTTCTAATATTCGTTGGAAAGCTCTTTTCGATACGAACCCAATGGTTCTGGTTTTAGGAGAATCCGACGGTCGGATCTCCCGCAATGTCTGCACGAAGTCAATGGTTGAAATTCGCGAACTGCCGCAGCGCGGCGCGTTCTATTCAGGCCATTATATTATATATATAATATATATTTCGTCGATTTCCATTTAAAACGAATTTTATAATTCGTTTTAAATTCGTTTCAAAAACAATTTCAACTTCACATTCAATTTCAAATCAAAAATGAATTTTCCCTTATAAATTCGTTTTCCATTTGATTTCAATTCAATTCGAATTCATTTCAATTTTATTTAATTCGAATTCAAATTCGTTTCAATTCAATTTCAATTTGAATTCTATTTCAATCCATTTCAATTCGAATTTATCTTATATTCAATTCAATTCGAATTCATTTTCTAAATATTCGATTTTTAAATCTCTTTTCAATATTCATTATAAAAATGAATAAAATCGATATAAATATCGTTCGCGTCAAAATGGCGCATCACTAATCAACACGGCTTTATATATTTCAATCACTTCGTTATTCTATTCAACAAATGAATATTTATTCTATTCAACACATGAATCTATATTTCTTTCAACAATTGACTAATCTCAACAAATGAGTACTGTCAACACGACTATTTTTGTTATGTAATATATTTTATAAAATTATGATTAAAGATGTTAATTTTTATTGTTAAAATATTTCGTTCAACACATGAATCTATATATTTTTCAACACTTGACTAATCTCAACAAATGAGTACTGTCAACACGTGACTATTATTTTATTATATTCTTTATTTTCTCAATTGGAATGAGGCCCAATCAATTACCATATAATATTAATTATATGGATTCCATACAACACATGTATATCACAGCAACGATAAATAATCAACCATCATCCAAAGTGCACAACACAACTGAATAAGCATCAAATATAGATATCTAACGCTTATAACAGCCTGTCAATCAACCGATAGACATACAACTAATTATTGGGATTAGTGTATGTCATATATTATCCCAATACCCGTGTGGGGTTTCAAATCAACAACACATATTTTTATTCACACACACGTTAAAAATAATATATATTTTTACTATAAAAATATTTTATTTCATTTCACATACACGTTAAAAATTCTATTTTTAACCATAAAATATTTTTTACCTATATAAATATTCTATTTCATTTCACATCACACAATCAACTACACATCAAAATCAAACAAACAACCAAACAAGTCGTCCATGGTCTATGGACGACGGGTGTCGGGTACTACTAAAATCGTCTACATCCTAGTATATATATTATTAACTAGAAGATTAAAAATAAAAGGTGAGAAGCTCTCACAGAGGGTTCCACTCCGCCGTGCTTTGCTTTTGAACTGCTGAATCGTCCGGATTGGTTTGAACTCCCAATGCAGTCCTTTTCACGCTGTTCAAATAAAAATTATATTTTTATTACTTTATTTCAATAAATAAAAATCATATTTTTATTTCGAATTCATATATATTTACAACGCTTATTTCATTTATAAAGATATCGCCTTTTCATTTATAAAAATATCGCCTTTTCATTTATAAAAATACCGCCTTTTCATTTATAAAGATATCGCCTTTTCATTTATAAAAATTATATTTTTATTCTATACATCATATAAAAATCAAAATTTTATTACCTATATAATATAAAAATCATATTTTTATATCTTCTACAAAATAAAGATCGAATTTTTATTATCTATATAATATAAAAATTACATTTTTATTATCTCCAGTTTTCTTTTCGTTTCTAAAAAAAAATCAAATCTTTCCATCAACAAAAATCCTATCTTTACAACGTCATTATATAGATAAAAATTCTATCTTTATTATGATAAAAAATCTATCTTTACTAAATTAAAAATCCGGTCTTTACCATTTTAAAAATCAAACTTTTATCAACTAAAGAAACCGGTTTTTATATAAATGAAAAAAAATCAGTTTTATACTCTATGAAAAATCAGTTTTATCCTAATAGACTAAACTAACTGTTTGAAATAAACTAAAACAACTAAAATAACATTTAAACAAAACTTATAGTGTTTTCTTTTCAGAGGGGGGGGCTCGTGTCGACGTCAGAGGGGGATGGAGGAGTCGCAGGCGGGTGGCGCGGTGGCTGAGGTGGGTGCGGATGATGTGGGTTTCGCGGTGGCGGTTTTGGGGTTCAACGAGGAGGAGAGAGAGAAGCGAGAGGAGGGGGGAGCGATCGAGAGGGGGAGGCGGCAAATCGACGGGGTCTGTCAGAGCGGGAGAAGGAGGGGGTGGCACGAGGTGACAACTGCGGTTTCAGGAGGTGAAGGGAGGAGAAGAAGGAGAGAGGATCGAGCGCAAGAGGAGGGGGGTTCCTGGTGGAGGGCGCCGCCTTGGGCGGTGGCAGTGGCGATGGAGGAGGCCGCTCCGCCCCTCCGTCCTCTTCTTCTTTTTATTTTTTGCTTTGAAATGAACGGTAGAAGGGGGGCTTGAGTGATAAGGGAAGAGGGAGGGATATTTTAATTTTATATTATTTTATTTCAAAAAAAAGTTGACTTTTTATTTCGACCTCGAAATCAAGCCCAACGCCTGTCGTCCATAGCTAAATACCCCCATTCCGAACACAATGGGATATGTATCGTAAGCTGATTCGATCGTTTCGATCACTTTTCGTCAAAATCAACATATAACTCTATTTATTGAATTTGAACGCGCATTTCAATTTACCGGGGTCGCATACTAACTCGAAAAATTCCAAAAAAATATTTTCTAGCTTTGTATCGACGATAAGATCCTAACAAAACTAGTTTCGTCAAATTCTGAGACCGTTTGAAAAATGACCATTTTCCAGTCGATTAAAATCAACGGAAACTGGTCAAATGCGTTTTCCTTTGCCACACTCACATATTGATTCGAAAAATTATGAAAATTGGAATCTAGCAATAACTTGACATCACGGATCCAACAAAAGTGGTTTCGTCGAAATCCGAGGTCGTTTGCAAAATGGCTATTTTTAAAGGGCCAGAATTCCATAGCGACTATTCTGAAAATTCATTTGGACATAACTTTTGATTCCCGCTATGAAATTTCAATTTTTCGGATTCGTTGGAAAGATTTTCTCAATTAGATTCTATTATTTTTGGTTTCGCTAAAATCCGATTTATTTTGCACCCGGTACATTCATTTGAAGTTTGAAATTGAATTATCGAACTACCGCGCCATTTCCAATTCCTTTTATAATTTAAAATAATTATTTATATTCTAACGACGATTGATATAATATATACGTTCTAATTATATTCAAAATAAATTTCTCGTCAATTTATTTTATATAATTCATTTTAAATATTCAAAACTCAATAAAATCGCCAAAATAAAATTTTTAAACTGGCTCAGATTTTACGGGTTGTTACACATGTGATGTATGAAGTCCATATAACTGAAAACATATGGTAATTGATTGAGTCGCATTCCGATTTAGAATATCTTTTAAATAAATAATATTTGAAAATGAAGAACATTTTTATATAAAGAATAGTTTAAAAATAATGAATATTTTTCATTGAAATAATTACAATTAAAAATTATAATTGCACTTTTGACACGAGGTTAGGTTGCATTTGTGGTGGAAGTCTGCCCAGACCCGACTGTCATATCCAACAGCCACTAATGTTGAATCTAATGTGGGAGGTCTAAGTGCGCAAATACGAAGCGGGCTATAATACGAGGTTATGCCCAACTTATGGGATAAGTATGCCCGGACCTGACCGGCATGTCCAGCATCCGCAAGTTGTAGGCCTAATGTGGGAGGTCTAGCCCATTATAAACCATAAATGGACATGGTAATGAATTGGACTATTTAGCCTATTATAAGTTGAAACGCCATTTTACCCCGAACGGGTTTATCGATCATTTTTATTCATTTTATAATGAATAGAATAAAAAGTAGTAATCTCCAAAATCTAATATTTTGAAAACATTATTTTAATAAAGAAATAGAATAAATCTTTAATCAAGATTTAATGGAGTTTTCCAATTAATTAATATTTATTTGGAATTAAACAAATAAATTGGATTTTTGGGCTTGTCATGAATGGTGTCTTCAATAACTCTGTTCTTAAACCCAGTTGAGAAAAGAATAAATCTTTTAATTAAGATTATTAGAGTTTCCAATTATATTTAGTAATTGGAATAAAATGAAATGTGAACTGGGTTTATTGTGAACTGTATTTTAAACGACATTTGTTCTTTAACCCGATTTCTAGTGAAAATATGATTTGGAATTCATAAATCTTTTTATTTAGATTTGATGGAAATTTTCCAAAGTAAAGTTTTCCAATTTAATATATTAAATTGGAATTGAATGGAACTCGATTTAATAATAATCGAGATAAGCTTCTGTAAATGAAGATAGATACTATATATGGAATTTAAGAGGCTTTGCCGTTATCCCATTTATATTATTGGTCTGGTACAGAAATTTATATTGATTATATATTGATTTGATTTCTGTGAAAATTCCATATTTAATGGAAGACGATTTTCGGTTTACCGTGAACTGTGTTTTAAATGACATTAGTCCTTTAACCCAGTTAAAGATAAGATGAATTTTTTAAATTAAAATAATCATTAAATAATGATTTTTGATATTTAAAACCAAATTGGACTTTTAATAAATCTTTAAAAGAAAGATTTAAGAATAAATTTAAAGAATTTATCTTTGATAGAATAATGTGAATATTTTATTAAAAGAATATTCTAAATTGGAATGAGGCGTTTGATGTGTTTTTATAACACTTGATTTTTGATTATAAAATACGCGAGTTATTCGGGAAGACCAGGTTTAACCCATTCTGAATAATTACTGCGACGATTAAACATCGAAGATGAAGACGGTGGTTGAAGACCGACGATCTTCACATCGAATGGATGACTACTGATGCCTTTGATAGGAGTTGCTGCCTTGAAAGGGTTACAGTGGTAGTTGTCCAAACATACTTGTTGATTGTCCGGATAAGCGAGCACCTCTCTTCCGTATTGGACATACGGGACGAGGAATAAGGTGACTCCGATTTCGTTCAGAGCAAGAACGGACCTGTAAATGGATGTGTGTCTGACATTGGATTTCATTCCATGTAAATTAAATTGATTTCTGTTTAATATATATCTGTGGTGGCGGAGAATTTATTCTCTTGCTTAACACCCTTCTTTGAGACGCACGAGTTCAGAGGTTATATATTGGTAGTTATCAATCGCATGGCGTGAATTGTCAATGTGGCATGCCAAGATGCAAAAGATCAAGGCTTTTGTTGAAAAGCAGAGCCTTGTGAATGATGATCAATGCATAGCCTATTTTCGGCATAGCTTTGTGTATAACGTTACCTCGCGAGCCTCACACCCCGTTAGAGTCAGAAACGGGACAAGGGAACGCTGGGAGTGCACACGTTTCTTTCTAGCTAGAAGTGGTGTCAGCGTTTACAAGCCCTGACATTTTTACTTATGTGGTTGATGGAATGAGGCGCCTCAGATTTATTGGTCGATTTTGACCATTTTATAGGTTCAATAGGACCGGGAAACTTGTGTTCAGGCATAACTAATCCACTAACGTATTTGTGGACCGGACCTGCAGGATCCAAGGGTTCACTGCGGGGGATCATGAGACATTGCTAGAGTGTCTCGAATCGGTAAGGAGATCGTTCCTAGCCTTGACTCATGATGGAAATCCAACTTCCAATACGACACCATGCGGTTTTGATTGTAGAATTAGTATGGCAACATAGTAGGATAGGGTATTATGCCATCTATGATTGATACATTATGATTGAAATGTTTTTGAAACATATATACAGTAATAATAATATCAAATCTGTTTTATCGTATCAAGCATTTTTGACCATTATAAGGTAAAACTCTATCCTCCGGCTTGCATTGCATTTTGTGATGGGACCTGAGTCTTATAATGGTTTCATTTTTCTAAAAAGCATTGCATTGCTTTAGACGATTTACTTTATTTATGCACTGACAACCCAATGGAGTAAACCCGTCCCGCGTTAGCGGTGCGGTCCCGTGATTGACCTTATTATTAAATAAGTTTAGTTAGATTTCTCGTACCAGTCCCATGACTGACCTGTAGTTTGTTTCACTTTGCAAACTCGGGTGCCCTCTTTTCCACACGGGGCAGTCGAGTAGCTTATTTTGCAGATATATTGAGCAGGATTCTGGATTGAAGCTTAAAGCTATGTCCAGAGCATTGATAGACTTCTGCTGCATTAGTTTATTTATTTCCGCTGCAATGTATTAAATTATTGTAAATTATCTTCCGCTGTATTTTATTCGATGTACTTTGATACATTATGTACTCTGATCTAACATTATTATAATGTTTATAAAAGTCTTCTGTTATTTGTTCTAATGTGTTGTATTCCAGAGTGAGCGCATTTGGGTTTTGAACGGTCTTGGTCGATTTTGCGATCGATTAGGTCCGGGCGAAATCCGAATCGTTACAGCTTTGGATACTAGTTAGGCAATATTATTGCCTTGCTAAGACTATACTTGAGTATATTATATTTTATCCATTCTAGTTGAGATATTTACTGAGCTCTGATATGTTTATAATCTTTGTCTTTTCTGCAGGATACCAGACAAGCCGACTTGGGTTTCGGTAGATTAGGATTTTAAAAAAATCAGTCTAATGAAATTAGGGTTGTTACATCTGGTATCAGAGCTTAGGTTTAGGATTCCTGTATAGATAGTGAGTGGTCGTACTTGTATAGTCTTAACAAGTAAGGATAATATATATAAGGATATATATATATATACACACACATCCTTATACACGGGAAAAGCCGAAATAGTGAGACTTGTACACTATAGAAAAAGGGGAAAAAGGAACATATGGAAAGTGTACAAGATAATTGGAAAGGGAAAATAATGAAGAATCATTTCAGAGGAAACCGTTTGGAAATAAATGGATTTCATGGAATTATTGGAAACAAAGGTACGGTTAAGGAAACATGCTTGGAAGAGTATAATAGACAGTCGATCGACCCTTGGGATTTCTTAGTTTAATCGTTGCTAGGATATTGGATGGGAAGAAAATAAATGAATATATATATATATATATTATGGGTCAAATCGACCAAGCTTTTGGGTGGGACGACCCATGGGTCATGGTCGGCACACCTTGAAGGCGGGTCGACTCACTTGCGATATATATTAGGAGTTTGGAACAATGAATCCTGCCGGCTTTGTCATTTCATTTTCTTCCTTCCCAAGGCAGCGAAACCCATTTCCCCCACCCACTTTCAACAGCTACCACCGCTCCAAAGCTCCACCGTTTCTTGCAAACTTGGTGTCAAATTGAAGCCCTTGACTTTCTCCATCCAAATCTACACATCTTTATTGCAAATTCAAAGAAAATTTTCCATGCCTCCAAGACCCACTTTAGCGGCCTAATTTCCCTAATTAAACCCTCATGAAAGCGCTTGGTATCGTAGGAGTACAATGGAAGTCTATGTGAGGTCTAGTTGATATCAGATATTTCTTGGGAAGACCATCAGATTTACAGACTTTATTGGCACCCCCTTAGAGCTATTATTTCATACTGCGGGGTTATATGCTATTCTCGACCATAATACGATAGTACGAAATTCTTACATAAGGTTAGTTCATCTTTTTTATGCGAATTTAAATTATAGAGAGGAGGACATAGAGGCAGTCTTTTAGACTGAGGTGAAGGGCACACAGATTATTATCACTGAGAGACAGTTTGGAGAGATGCTTTACATTAGAGGAGAGGGTCTGCGCTTAGAGGAGGTAGAGATGACTAGTTTGGCAGTGATGTGTAGGATTTTTGTTGATGTTGAGCATAGAGCTTGGGATATGGCGAATTTGCTCCCATTGGCTAGGGTGGTTATACGTATTTTGCAGTATAACTTAGATGCTCAGACAAGCAGTTTTAATAGAGTTACTAATATGATTAGGTAGACCACTTATGTTATTTTTGCCGGACTTGAGGCCAATTGGGCAAGGACGATTATGGATATTTTGCTACAGCCCTTGTACTAGGCAGTGTACTATTCCATTTGGACATCTTTGGGTGGTTGTATTCATACAGACTGGGATTCTTTTTGGGATTGAGAGTTCTATCACAGAGTAACACCCTCTTATAGATGCATCCACTTTGACTAGGATAAGTATCAACTTGGCCGAGCTTCAGGAGGAGGAGGCCCAACCTATGGAGCCTGCAAATGAGTTTGTGGGAGGTGGTGATGGTGAGGCTAAGTTTGAGGGTGTAGGTGATGAGGGTAGGGGTCATCAACACCAGGAGGAGCATCAGTTTGACCCAGTTAGTTTCTAGCATGAGGCAGTGGCTGAGTATTAGCCAGAGGTAGGGTTCGGAGGCCAATTTGCACCGGAGGAGGGACAGGGGCAGTACCAGTATTTTGATCCTCCGGCAGGATATGATCAATAGAGTGCAGAGTAGTACTGGGGAGGCAGCAGGTCTTCCCAGTCATCTTGGGACTCATGACCAGCACCGGGGTAATTGGATTTGAGGACAGAGGTTAGGTCCATTTCCGAGAGGTATGACCAGTTGGCTAGAGAGCATCAAGATATCTTGCTTGGGCAGCAAGACAAGGCCCGCACACAGGTAGATTTTGCTCTGACCCAGTAGCAGTCTTTGCAGGAGATGTACGCAGCCCAACAGCGGTTTGAGAAGATGCACTTAGGGATGCGGGATATGCATCTGGAGGTTAGGGACAACACCAGGCGCTTGGAGGAATGCCTACGTGGGTTGGATTCCTTTCTCCATGATATCTTTAGGTCGAGATCCAGGCCTCCATTCCAAGGATACATGGTTGTTAGTATGACTGCTTGTAGGACTCCTTTGTTTTAGAACTTTACCTTCTTTAGCAATTTGATTTATTTAGTAAAAGCTTGTACTTTGACCTTATTGTAGTAGTTTTTTATTGTTATTAAAAACTTCAGTCTTATCAATGAAGTTCTTGGTAATTCTCTAAAAATAATTGAGTAATAAACAGAAAACCTTACTAGATAATAATATAAACAATGTTTCCTTAAAAGTGTTGCGAGGATTAAAGACTCAGAAAATTAAATTTTCTGAAATTAGAAATATTATAAGTTGGTCGATACGATTTTGGATGCAAAAGTTGAACAAACTATGCTCTTATTATAAAAGTGTGGGAAAAATTGGTTGAAAAAGATATTTTGGATTTTCAAAAATGTTGCATTCATATAGGAATTGCCAGTATATTTAGGATGTGTGCATCGTGTTTTCAAAAGTTTTCAAGAAAAACTGCATTCATATAAGAGGTACCGCTTAGGCATTCATTGCATTCTTGTATTATTAGGCTGTGTTACACTATGCATAAGTGCACAGATGGTTGAAAATTTTGATGTACACATAATGGTTAGGATTTATACGTGAAAGAACATCACTCCATCCTTATCAAATTTCAGGGACGAAATTTCCTAAGGAGGGGAGAATGTAACATCCCGTATTTTATATAAATAATAAATGAAAATATCGATAATTTATCATTCCAGAATATAGTCTCGAAACATATACCAGTGCGTTCGTGGCAGTTTTCTGACTTGTTTTGGTATATGACATGTCCAAAACAGAGCTTGTATGAGAAAGATATTAATGAATTAATTAATCAAAAGATTGTTTGCAAATATATATGCAAAGATTCGAAATTCAAACCTAAACATAAGTTATAACTGGAAATTATAATTCAGACGGGTTATATTAAAAAAGGAATAATAAATTATTTATAAACGTTAACTAGAAATTTTAAAATGGCATAAACTCACGTATAAACCTAGAGACGGGCCGACCCATGCTCACGTGGGTCGACCCATGTGTCGACCCAGGGGTCAACCCGCCTCTAAAGTGGGTCGACACATGGGCCGACCCACTCGGGCCAGATCTACTCTGGTCTGTGACGTGTAATTCTGACTTATGCGGCTCGGGTTTTATATTATGAAATCCGATGGACAAGGATTTCCTATACACCTATAAATAGACAAGCAGAGCCTATCCTCTAACTCATGTTTCCAAATGCTTCAGAAATTATAAAATTAGTTTTAGGAAATTTTGATTCAAAATTTGAAGGTAAAGAATGTAAGTATACAAAATAGGTGTTCGGGATTCTGATCAACGTGAGGTAAGTTCTTGAATTTGATTTATTAAGGCTTCTCTCTTCCTTTCCCTCTTCTTCAAGCATCAGATTTGTGAATCCGCAGTTTTTTTAATGATAAATTCAGTTAGGAAGGCCACGGGATAACAAATCTGGATTAAATTCAAGGATTGGAAAGCCGTAAGGTGAGTGGATTTAGAATAATACTTTTTGGATAACGGTATATTTGCCGTCCACATTACCCATAATTCTTAACATGTTAAATAACTGTAATTTGTGGTTATTGCGTTAAACCTTATTTAAAATAAGTTAAGAAAGTTTCTGTTGCATAAATCTAATTCCATTAGGACTTCTGTTGAATAGGGAATTTACTGTAATGTTGGAATTGCAAAACCTGCAATAAACATGGATACATCTTTAAGAATTGGTATGCCTAAATGATTAAAGAGAAATTACAGTAATTGTGGATAACATGTGAAACAGGAATTCAATGCCTAACTCAGAAATAAGAAAAGGAAGATATTAAGTGGGCTGAGTTAGTAGGATTTGAGAAAAGTGATATGTTTCCGTAGCGACAAATTTCTGAGGGCGTAGTTGCAAGAAAGGTCACAATGGAAATAAAAGAAATAGCTTGCAACTATGAATCTAAGTTGGTGAGCGCTGTGGAAATAGATCATTATATCCTTCCTAAATCAAACTAATGAGGTGCGTGAAATGCTTTCCTAAAAACAATGGGAATATAAACAATGTTGTTTTAAGAAAGTTTACAACAGAAAAGAATTGTGATAACAGAGAATATAACCTATTATGATTAATTATGAGAAAAAGAATGTAACATAATAGGTAGGCTTATTCTAGGGACAAGTGGAAATTATGACAAATGAAAAAGGAAACTTATTAGTAAACCATAGTTAAGGAAACTAAGTTAATATAAGTAAATAACAACAAGAGGTTGTAATAATGAAGTTATGATTAAATAAGAAAAAATGAAGTAGGCTTATTATTAATGGACTTATAAATGGGAAATATGAAGCCTAATAAAGGAAATCAACAATATGCGGAAACCGCTCCGGTACCATAAGGCTGAATAAAGTAAGAGAATAGACAATTGTGTGCTAATGAAATCTAGTAACTTCAAATAACAGTGAAAAAGGGAATAATCAAGTTAATTAGCAACATGATTTGATACAAGAAGCGCTTAATTAAAAGATTAGTCATAGGATCTAATAACATAGTAGTGTAATGCACTTGGACCAGTCTACATGTATGAAGGTGAAGAACCCAACGAGGTGGATCATCGTGGTGTTTGGAGGCACGAGTGGAGCACGTCCATTTGATTATTCTTCTTGACATTCTGTTAGCTTGCTCTGCGGGACTGGAGGGAAGAATGCGACTTCCGAGGGACATGGTAGTGTTCTCCGTGGTGGTTCTATATTGCGGTACAAGCTCAAGTTGTACTCATAGAGGTAGGGGTCTACGCGATACCATCCAGTGAGTTTACCTTGACTACAACGATAGTTTGGCAGTCAGAAGTCTGTGGTGGATGGCGTTCGGCGATTCACCTCGGGAGAGGTTAGTGAGGACCAAATTAAGGATAGTAATTGTTGTGTTCGTGACCAAACTAATTAATATAAATTTAATTAATAAAATTTGAAACAATGGAAAATAAATATTTATGTAAAAATTTTAATTTGACCATGAAACGAAACTTATACCATTGTGTTCGTGACAATATTATGGTGAGATTTCACATATAATAATTTTCAATTGGAGTCCATACGAAAAGTTATAAATATTTGAAATTATAATGTCGGAAACAATTATATATACACTAAAAGAACGACTTTGACTAGCTATGGCAGATAGCCATTGGTAGCCATCGCAAACCGTCGCCAACCATAACTAAAAGTCGTCGTTATGATGCCTGCCGCTAACATAATAGCGACATGTCTAGTGTCAGCTCTGTAACCAAGTTAGTTATGGATTGCACCAACATATGGGGACACGTGGTCAGCTATGGTCTCTCTATGTTCTTGTTACAAGCCATTGTCAACTGTGTAAGTATGCCGTAGCAAGCCATCGCCAACCAAAACAAATATGGAACTACATGCCATAGCAAGCCGTCATCAGCCGAAACACAACGTGGCTGAAAATATGTCACTAGCAGTCGCTACCCGTCGCCAATCTAAAGTCGTTTTGCTATTTTTCAGCCACTACTCTTCCTTCCGGCCACACAAACTCATTTTCACTGATTCCATTCATTCAACAACTCATATACGATCAATTTCACAACACATATTCATATCCAATAACCCAACTTATAATATATACTCAAATTCATAACACAAATTAGTACATATTATAACAACCCAAATTTTAACACATGGAAATTAATTAATAAATTAATCAATTAAACAATTAGTTGAAAAATTATCAAAAGTTTACAATGAGGATTGCCTTATTGAGCACGTTACGATTTTCTGATTTAGATACGCATATGGTTTGCGTAAAATGGACTTAAAACGAAGGAGTTATGACTATTCGAAATTTGAAATTAAAATCAGAATTTGAAATAAAAATAAACAATATATATATACATAATAATTCGACAGTTGCATGGGATGACCCAAAACCAACCAGGTTGACCTATTGGTCAACGTAGGTTGCAAGTGGGTCGACCCAGTTAGGTTCTAGGCCGACTCATGTCATGGCAGTCACGTTTACTTTCCAAGCACGAAATCGAGGGAATAGACGAGATTTACACCGATTTTTGCAGTTGACGTGTGATTTTGACTAGTTGACATGGTAACTTTTGATTGACCCAAAGATATGGTTGGTTCAGACTTAAACTGTAACAACCCGGATTTTTGGAAGGGGGTTGTTATAGCTCAGAAAATTTCAGTGTTTAAAAATAGATTAAATTAAGATTTACTTTAAAAACGAATGTTTATATTTGGAATTGGACATCTATCCATTTTTGAACTTAGTGTCTACTTTTAAATTGAAATGGTTTTATACATCTAACCTCTTTCCGTAAACTTGATTTTTAATATGAACATTTTGTTAAAGGAAACGTTATTTACATTTATTTAAATTTATTTTAAAGATAGTTTGAATCAAATTATTTTAGAGAATGACTTCAAATTATTAAGTTGATTTTTTTTAAACTACTAATTGATTTTGTTAAGCGTAAATTTATTTCAAAACAACAACAGTTCAAAGATTTCTAATTGTTGAATTTAATATTGTAAACTTTGTAAATTTAGTTATTACGCGTATTATTGCGTTACATAAAACTTAATTTACGGTTAGTCGTTGTTGAAGTTATAACGCGCTCAAAACAAGTAAATAACGTTGTTCGCCTTGGCGGTGTTCTATTCGCTAGTAATGTTCGTTCAGAATAATATTCAAAAGTCCGAATGTAGGTCATGTATCTCATCTTAATAATATTCAAACCATATCTGGAAGATTCTAATTTAAGATTTTTTCTGAAATAATTTGATATTTGCCTTTGTTTTGCTAGATTTCTCTAGACTTGTCCAAAACTAGTTGAATTTAGTTGCCTTCTGTTCAACTGGTTCTTGATTCTTCTTTCCTTTGTCATATTGTCTTCACCAACTTTCCCCCATCAATATATTTGGGGGACAACCGTTGTTTCAGAAGGGGAAAAAAATTTCATTTCCACCCCAAAAATTTCTCAAATTGATTTCCTCAAACTGGCAAAGCGATGGCCGCCACCAAATCCATCGTTATCGGAGTCATTTCGCTCCTCCCTCCACTGCTCAAAGCTGCGCCATCTCGGTTCCAAGCCTGAGACGCTGACAAACCCAGACAAGCTCCACCGCGTCGTTTCCTCTCTACGGCAGTTCGAAATCAAGCCGCGGTTTGGCACCTTCGTTCCTGCAAGCATCTGTTGAAGCTTGCAATAGTCAGTGCCAAAACAAATCAAAGCGGATGCACTACTATTTATAGTCACCCCGAGCTACCTAAAACTTGCCAGCGAGCAAGGCAGTCGCCATTCAACAGCTATCTCCTCCCGTCTGCTCTCGCTTTATGGACTCAAGGTAAGTCCATCTTACGATTAAACTCGTTTTCAAGTCTTTAACTTCAGCAGGACACCGAGTCTTAAATGGGGATTAAATTGATTTGGGGTTAACTGTGAGTTGGCCTTATTGGGTAGAAACCTGAACACATGTTGGTTTAGTCATGTTCTCTACACACGCCTGTTCATTTTCTACATATTAGGATTTAGGAGTATACCCAAATCTTATCAGGCTATTTATTTTAGCCTGTGTGCTCGTGCATATTATCATGTTTGAGTGGTCTGATTACTAGTTATTGGGCTGTTAGGATGTATGGTCGGTTCATTCAGTGAAAAGGAAAAAAAAAAAAAAACACAAAATAGAAAAATGAGAGACATGAACAAGTCCTTTGTCAGAAACCGTAAGGTTGTTTATTGATTATAGATGCCACCTTAAAGTTATGTATTGTATCATTCATGATAACTGTAAAGTGAATACTTCCCGGAAAATTGTCGAATTGTTGCATTTTAGTTAGATCAAACTGGAAGGAACCTTTTATTATTAAGTAAACTTTTTATTTTATTTTTTATTTTTTGTTTTTTGTTTTGGATCTTATATATTTGTTTCTAGATGCACTTTTTGTGTTGGTTATTAAATTCTTTTTCATTCCATACCTAGATATTCTTGTGAGTAAATTATTATTACCAACTTATTTTATTTTTGAAAAGCTAGTTCGAAAGAGGATAAACTGGAGATAATAATAGTTAAACAATATTTGCCAAAATTACGCTTTGTCGTTTTGTAATTTTCATGAATGTTTTATTTCAAGTTTACCACATTGCATATACACCAAATAAATATTGTTTGAGGCTACTTTGCAACCGTTGTTGTCTTTTGGGTTGGCTGTTTCGTTGCGTATGAGTACATGTGTGCATGTATATTTAGTGGTACACAGTAGATTTTGGGTGCTACCTCATGATTTTGTTGCGTTATCGACCGGGATGCACATATTAGTTATATAAGTCGATGTATATAGTTAAACAAGATTTTACACCATTTTAAGGGCCTGCAGTGGGTTGTTTGTATACTTGATTACATGCATTGATATATGATCCCTAGCCTTGTAACTTTAATACACATACTGTGTTTGCTCTTGGTCACTTCATTAACTCATTATGTGACTTGCGTCTTTTAGTAACGTCAGGACCAATATTATTTAATTGTCAAAGCATCTTTGCTTTCTTTATTTGGTCCTAGCCTTAAGTTTTATGAGTTGCCATGTTTGATCATCTATGCTTTTGATAAGAAGCGCTGGCACCCGGTTTGCATTATTTAAAGAGAAGAAAAAAAAAGATGGTCTTAACTTGGAGTTGTTTAAGCATCAGTAATAGAAATGATGTTTACATGCGTATTACCTGTTGTAAATGCTAAGATACCCATTTTTGACAATTGTTGTTATGTAAATATACTTATGCCAGTAAGCTTTTCACCGAGTTGCTCTGTCCACCATCTTGTTTTAAATATGAACGTTGGCACTCATTCTGCAATCCCATATTTGTCATCACATGTACATATTTGACCCTTATGACTAGATAGCATGTTGCTCCAGGCCATGACTTTGCAAAATATGTGTCAGATGATATTTTTCCGTTATTTAGTTGTAGGCTTATATTTATTGTTAGACCTGGGAGAATTTGGGGTCATATTTATACTTATAGTTTTGGTGATTTGAGAAAATTCACCTCTTAGCTTCATGCGTTTGTTGAAGCTAAGGAGCTTTCCTTACTGTGTTTAGTCATATGTTACTATCCCATATTTCTTTTGTAATTCTTGTTCTTATTGTGATTCCACACAATCATTTTTTTGATTATTAGCACTAATCTCTTTGTATACAAATTGAGCTATGAAATTGTATTGAAGTCTCTAGTAAAATTAAAACAAATGTTATTGTGAAATAGAACATGATTTGAGTGTTCTAATATGGGTATACAAACTTCTTGTCAAATGCACAAGATCTTCTAGCTCAAATTGTAAGGTTCTCGACCGAGGTTTTAGTAGTATATTTGCGCATATATGAGCCAATGTTTCAATATGCCTTGATTTCACCAAAGTATTTTGCTGTATTTTCATGGGTTATTATATTTGAATTACTTATCATATCATCAGAATTAACTAATTGTATTCATGTGTTTATTTCGAAGTGACTGACTTGAAATAAGTTTAATCCTGACCCGGGTGTTTCGTGTTTTTGCATGGGGCGCTCGGGTCAGGCCCTAAGTTCTACAGATGCATTGTATTCAGCTCTTGAAGAAGAGAGGCATGAGAAGACACAAATGTGCGCAAAGCTCGGCGAAATTTGTAAAACTTTATTCATAAAAATTTAAGTATGCATTTATTCCTTTCCGCTGTACAAAAATATTGAAATCTCTAATATTTGTATAAAATTTTAATTTCGCTGACGTTATTGTACTTTGTGATTCTGTGTTATATTCTATTTTTAAACCCTGTAAGCCAATAACAATCCGTCGTTTTGAACGCTTCGAGTTGGTTTAATCACCAATTTGGGGCGGTCAAACGGCGGGTTGCTACAGTTGGTATCAAAGCCATAGTTTTTCTAAAACTTGGCTTATTGGGTTTAAAAACTCATTAGAGATAGGGTGGAAATACCCTAGAATGAGCAGGATTGACGCTAGAATCACTGTTGAGAGAGCGCGATTTGGGAAAAGTAAATTCTTTTGAAGAGATCCAGGAATAATAATAATAATAATAAGTAATGAATTAAATTTTGCTAAGTGTTTTGAAATCTTTCGTGAAATTTTAAAAGAGATTTTCGTTGAAATTTAAGATAAGTACTTAGTATGGATCTTTCGGAAGATACTCGGACGATGTTTGATTTGAAACAGTTGTCGAAACAAGTGCTAAATCGATATTGATTCAGATTGGTATTTGAAATAATGTAAGAATACCGGTGATAGTAAATTAATAATAGAGACAACCAAGAGAGAACTAATTATTTTGATTATTTAAATCTTATAAAATACTTTGATACATATACATAGCTTAAACTGAACCCAATTTTCATGGGGAAATTCTGTATGATAAGGATTTTGAGTAAATGGATTAGTAATACCA
This sequence comes from Allium sativum, assembly GCA_030737875.1. Lineage (NCBI taxonomy): Eukaryota > Viridiplantae > Streptophyta > Magnoliopsida > Asparagales > Amaryllidaceae > Allium > Allium sativum. The sequence continues at coordinate 887,175,714 of CM060916.1, read as the reverse complement.
AGCGGTATGGGACGTTTGGTAGTACTTTTTTGGTTACTCTCTTGACTTCTCATATGGAATATTCAGTTGTTTTCGTATTCTCCATTGTGAGATTTGCTTTCTAAAATATACTTGTAACATAATATGTTATATTTGAGTAATTATTGTTTGAAAGTATACTTCAATTACTGAATTGAAGTGTTTTCTAAGTTGACATGCTTCTATGACGATTCTTTTTATTCTCTTTCACAAATATTGTGATTTGGTTTATTTTGTCATATTGCTTTATATTTGATATTTATTATGAGTATCATATTGATTTATATATGATACTCTGACTCGACTAATTTTATCATATTGTTTTTATATATGATAAGGTCGAATATCATTTTTGTTTTGTCTAATTTAGGTTGTGATTACCGTTTTGCCTTATGCGTGATGGTTTATTTCTTCAAGTCAGAGTTGAATTTTTGAAGTGTTTTGACGTTATAAACACTTTGAACTTCATGGCATATTTATTATAAGATTTTAAGAGTGATTTAGATTTTAGGATTGGGATAGATTGGACTCTGTTGTACCAATGGGCCAAAACTCCATCTTGGTTGACCTGATTCAGGTTCGCTACCTGAATCTTGGTGGTTTTAAATTCCGCCCATCTACCACCAAATGTCAAACGGTCTGCTACATTGGACAATTTTGTTGTTTTGATCGGGATTCCCCATCGGCGGGTCACGGACTACAACAGATGGAGGCGTGGGGGTCCCACGTGTAGTGCCGTGAACGGGTAGCATACGGCCTCCGCCTTAGACCGTCTTGGTTATCCTGGGTTGATCGCCAGGTGTCGTTATGGCACTATGAGTGGATTACAGTGCTGATGTCTCGATGCGCGCTCGAGCTCTACTACTATGATTCTACAATACTAGCGTCTATTTATTTGGTATTTATGAGTCAAGTTACATTTATCCCATAATCCTCTAATGTTTTATTACATTACTATGATTAATTAATTTTATGTTATCATATTGATTTATATATGATACTTGTTGTGGGTATCATATTGATTTTATATACGATACTCTGATTTGATTATATTATCATATTGATTTATATATGATAATTGTTATGGGTATTGTATTGATTTTATATACAATTTTCTGATTTGATTATATTATCATATTGATTTATATATGATAATTGTTATGGGTATCGTATTGATTTTATATACGATACTCTGATTTGATTATATTGATTTATATATTATAATTGTTATATTAATTTATACTCTGATTTGATTGACAAACGACAAAAGCCATGAAGATTTTATTGATTTGATTAATTACCATAAGATATTTATTATAAGTATCTTATTGTTTGAGTATCGTATTGATTTATATATGGTACTCTATTTTGGGTTATTTTATCATGTTGTTCTTATATATGATAAATATCATGAGGATTTTATTGGTTATGATACTTTGATTTGATTATTATGAGTATCCTATTAATTATATATGATATTTGTTAAGAGAATCGCATTGATTTATATGTCATACTCTGTTTTGATTCACTTTATTATATTGAATTATATATGATAATTGGTAAGAGCATCGCATTGATTTATATGTGATACTCTAATTTGATTTATTATGAGCATCGTATTATTTTATATATGCTATTTTTTATGAGCCTCATATTGGTTTACATGTGGTGCTCTACCTCGGTATTTTAACATATTGCTTTTTATATGATAAATGTCATAAAATGTTTAATTTACGGGTGTTACCTTGTTATAGTTTTTTTTTTTACTCTCTTGATTATGTAATGAGTATCGTATTGCTTTATATATGATACTCTGATTTGTTAAATCGTCTTTACATATGAAGATTTCAGTATATAATACCCCAACTTGATTCATTTTATCATATGGTCCTTATATATGATAAATATGAATATTTTATCAGCCTTAAGTCATTTTTGTTATCCTATTATATGTGATATTTGTTATGAATATCATATTGGGTTATATATGATAGCCTATCTAATTTTGTCATGTTTTTTTTAAATTGTTATGAATGGAATCGTATTGATTTATGTACGATACCTTTATATTGAAAACGGAGAGCGGGCATCCCAAAATACGTACTATATCTAGGATAAGAAACGGCAAGTCTAGAAGGCCCGAAAGCATAGGTCAGGGAATGAGCCCGAAATAAGCACAGCCACACATCAATATGTACACCCCCTGAAATCCACCATTGGATTCTTTTTCGCACCATCCGTATACATAATTTTCGGGATCCCTAGCACAGTTCGATAAGAAATTCTTACAATTAAGTAATCAAGTTTGAAATTTTCTGTTGGGAAGATTACAAAAGATCCAAGCTGTATGTGTTGAATATTCAAATAAAAAAGAAAGAAGTTGAGGTGCAACGTTGGAATTTCGTAATGCTGTATTTTAACCCGTGTAAATTGCGAGGACGCAATTTCTCTATGGGGGGGGGGGGGGAGGGTGGTCTGTAACAACCCGGATTTTTGGAAGGGGGTTGTTATAGCTCAGAAAATTTCGGCGTTTAAAAATAGATTGAATTAAGATTTACTTTAAAAACGAATGTTTATATTTGGAATTGGACATCTATCCCGTTTTGAACTTAGTGTCTACTTTTAAATTGAAATGGTTATATACATCTAACCTCTTTCTGTAAACTTGATTTTTAATATGAACATTTTGTTAAAGGAAACGTTATTTACATTTATTTAAATTTATTTTAAAGATAGTTTGAATCAAATTATTTTAGAGCATGACTTCAAATTATTAAGTTGATTTTTTTAAACTACTAATTGATTTTGTTAAGCGTAAATTTATTTCAAAACAACAACAGTTGAAAGATTTCTAATTGTTGAATTTAATATTGTAAACTTTGTAAATTTAGTTATTACGCGTATTATTGCGTTACATAAAACTTAATTTACGGTTAGTCGTTGTTGAAGTTATAACGCGCTCAAAACAAGTAAATAACGTTGTTCGCCTTGGCGGTGTTCTATTCGCTAGTATCGTTCGTTCAGAATAATATTCAAAAGTCCGAATGTAAGTCATGTATCTCATCTTAACAATATTCAAACCATATCTGGAAGATTCTAATTTAAGATTTGTGCTGAAATAATTTGATGGGTTTAGCTATTTGCACCCCATAGTTTGCTCTTCACCCCCCAATTATAATTTTAGAATCTTATTTCCAAATTTACCCTTTAATAACCGATTATATAACTTGTCTAATATTGTACGATAATTAAAAAATAATAATATAAGTCATACACATACATAGTTATTCGAGGCTAAATTGCAAACAATAATTTAAAATTTAAAATCATTACTGTACATGATCTTTTAAAAAAAAATTAAGGATAAAAAATAAAAATGATGATTAGAAAAAATTAAAACAATAATTAAAATTTTAAAAATTGTACTGTCATCGATGTGCATCATTATGTATATTTTGAGACGGAGTTCGTTGCAAGCTGAAAACCAGATAAAGGAAAAAATAATAATAAGGATGAAAATGCAGTAAGGGCATTTTTGGATTAAACGGGGTGAGAAGAGGAAATGATGGGGTGCATTTTATTTTCTAGTTAGTGGGGGGTGAAGGGCAAACAAAGGGGTGTTAATAGACGCACCCTAATTTGATATTTGCCTTTGTTTTGCTAGATTTCTCTAGACTTGTCCAAAGCTAGCTGAAATTGGTTGCCTCCTGTTCAACTGGTTCTTGATTCTTCTTCAAGTGTCCTTCGTCATATTGTCTTCACCAACTTTCCCCCATCAATATATTTGGGGGACAACCGTTGTTTCAGAAGGGGAAAAAAAAAATTCATTTCCACCCCAAAAATTTCTCAAATTGATTTCCTCAAACTGGCAAAGCGATGGCCGCCACCAAATCCATCGTTATCAGAGTCATTTCGCTCCTCCCTCCACTGATCAAAGCTGCGCCATCTCAGTTCCAAGCCTGAGACGCCGACAAACCCAGACAAGCTCCACCGCGTCGTTTCCTCTCTCCGGCAGTTCGAAATCAAGCGGCGGTTTTGCACCTTCGTTCCTGCAAGCATCTGTTGAAGCTTGCAATAGTCAGTGCCAGCACAAATCAAAGCGGATGCACTACTATTTCTAGTCACCCCGAGCTACCTCAAACTTGCCAGCGCGCAAGGCAGTTGCCATTCAACAGCTATCTCCTCCCTTCTGCTCTCGCTTTATGGACTCAAGGTAAGTCCGTCTTACGATTAAACTCGTTTTCAAGTCTTTAACTTCAGCAGGACACTGAGTCTGAAATGGGAATTAAATTGATTTGGGGTTAACTGTGAGTTGGCCTTATTGGGTAGAAACCTGAACACATGTTGGTTTAGTCATGTTCTCTACACACGCCTGTTCATTTTCTACATATTAGGAGTATACCCAAACCTTGTCAGGCTATTTATTTTAGCCTGTGTGCTCGTGCATATTATCATGTTTGAGTGGTCTGATTACTAGTTATTGGGCTGTTAGGATGTATGGTCGGTTTATTCAGTGAAAAGGAAAAAAAAACACAAAATAGAAAAAAGAGAGACATGAACAAGTCCTTTGTCAGAAACCGTAAGGTTGTTTATTGATTATAGATGCCACCTTAAAGTTATGTATTGTATCATTCATGATAACTGTAAAGTGAATACTTCCCGGAAAATTGTCGAATTGTTGCATTTCAGTTAGATCAAACTGAAAGGAACCTATTATTATTCAGTAGACTTTTTATTTTATTTTTTATTTTTTGTTTTGGATCTTATATATTTGTTTCAAGATGCACTTTTTGTGTTGGTTATTAAATTCTTTTTCATTCCATACCTTGATATTCTTGTGAGTAAATTATTATTACCAACTTATTTTATTTTTGAAAAGCTAGTTCGAAAGAGGATAAACTGGAGATAATAATAGTTAAACAATATTTGCCAAAATTACGCTTTGTCGTTTTGTAATTTTCATGAATGATTTATTTCAAGTTTACCACTTAGCATATACACCAAATAAAAATTGTTTGAGGCTACTTTGCAACCGTTGTTGTCTTTTGGGTTGGCTGTTTCATTGCGTATGAGTACACGTGTGCATGTATATTTAGTGGTACATAGTAAATTGTGGGTGCTACCTCATGATTTTGTTGCGTTATCGACCGGGATGCACATATTAGTTACATAAGTCGATGTATATAGTTAAACAAGATTTTACACCATTTTAAGGGCCTGCAGTGGGTTGTTTGTATACTTGATTACATGCATTGATATATGATCCCTAGCCTTGTAACCTTAATACACATACTGTGTTTGCTCTTGGTCACTTCATTAACTCATTATGTGACTTGCGTCTTTTAGTAACGTCAGGACCAATATTATTTAATTGTCAAAGCATCTTTGCTTTCTTTATTTGGTCCTAGCCTTAAGTTTTATGAGTTGCCATGTTTGATCATCTATGCTTTTGATAAGAAGCGCTGGCACCCGGTTTGCATTATTTAAAGAGAAAAAAAAAGGTGGTCTTAACTTGGAGTGGTTTAAGCATCAGTAATAGAAATGATGTTTACATGCGTATTACCTGTTGTAAATGCTAAGATACCCATTTTTGACACATGTTGTTATGTACATATACTTATGCCAGTAAGTTTTTCACCGAGTTGCTCTGTCCACCATCTTGTTTTAAACATGAACGTTGGCACTCATTCTGCAATCCCATATTTGTCATCGCATGTACATATTTGACCCTTATGACTAGATAGCATGTTGCTCCAGGCCATGACTTTGCAAAATATGTGTCAGATGATATTTCCATTATTTATTTGTAGGCTTATATTTATTGTTAGACCTGGGAGAATTTGGGGTCGTATTTATACTTATAGTTTTGGTGATTTGAGAAAATTCACCTCTTAGCTTCATGCGTTTGTTGAAGCTAAGGAGTTTTCCTTGCTGTGTTTAGTCATATGTTACTATCCCATATTTCTTTTGTAATTCTTGTTCTTATTGTGATTCCACACAATCATTTTTTTGATTATTAGCACTAATCTCTTTGTATACAAAGTGAGCTATGAAATTGTATTGAAGTCTCTAGTAAAATTAAAACAAATGTTATTGTGAAACAGAACATGATTTGAGTGTTCTAATATGGGTATACAAACTTGTTGTCAAATGCACAAGAACTTCTAGCTCAAATTGTAAGGTTCTCGACCTAGGTTTTAGTAGTATATTTGCGCATATATGAGCCATTGTTTCAATATGCCTTGATTTCACCAAGGTATTTTGCAATATTTTCATGGGTTATTATATTTGAATTACTTATCATATCATCAGAATTAACTAATTGTATTTATGTGTTTATTTCGAAGTAACTGACTTGAAATAAGTTTAATATTGATCCGGGTGTTTTGTGTTTTTGCATGGAACGCTCGGGTCAGGCCCTAAGTTCTACAGATGCATTGTATTCAACTCTTGAAGAAGAGAGGCACCAGAAGACACAAGTGTGCGCAAAGCTCGACGAAATTTGTAAAACCTTATTCGTAAAAATTTAAGTATGCATTTATTCCTTTCCGCTGTACAAAAATATTGAAATCTCTAATATTTGTATAAAATTTTAATTTTGCTGACGTTACTGTACTTTGTGATTCTGTGTTATATTCTATTTTTAAACCCTGTAAGGCAATAACAATCCATCGTTTTGAACGCTTCGAGTTGGTTTAATCACCGATTTGGGGCGGTCAAACGGCGGGTTGCTACATATACACTAAATGTAAAGGTTGGGTCTTTTTGCTCTACCTATAAATGAACCTCCAACCCTTTCCCTATTCTTCACAACACATCTCTTCCCCGCCTAGGGTAGTCTCCTTTTGAAAGACGGTGCCAACCTAAATTAAATTTTAGGAGATTGAGTATTTAAAATAAAAATATTTTCTATTTAATTTTCTTCTAGAGATGGATTCGGCTGATACCACGAGGGATGCTTTTCTGGCGAGTTTTTAATTACTAGATATTTAGGTATTTTGAAGTAAATCTGTAATAGCCTGCACCTTCGTTTGTGCAAGATATTTTTCCCAACTTAGCCACCGTATCGGTGTGGCTTTTTTTTTTACTCAAAAGGTCTTGGCGTTAGTAAGAGATGGGCTCTACATATAAGTACCCACTTCACACAGGCTTCTACGATATCAGACTTAGGGGTGTTACATTCTCCCCTCCTATAGAGTCCAACGTCCTCGTTAGCTCACAAACACCTCACTCAGGCGTTGTGGTCCACAAGGAACCACAATTCCGGGTGGGTAACCTGGCTTTGATACCACTGGAACAGCCCGCACCTCCGTTTGCGCAAGATATTGTCCCCAACTTAGCCACCGTATAGGTGTGAGGTTTTGTTCCTCAAAAGGCCTCGGCATTAGTAAGAGATGACCTCTACATATAAGTACCCACTTTACACAGGCTTCCACGATGTGGGACTTAGGGGTGTTACAAAATCGGAATTTAAATAGTGGTACTTGTAAATTTACAGTTTTGTCTACAGTTTAATTGTTCTTTTTTCTGTAAGTTATGCTTTTTCGGTAAATACTTTTTCCTGTCAGTTATTTTATAGTTTTCTGCCTTTCTTCCTTATAGTTTCTGGTTAATTGATAATTAAAATACTATAAGATTATTCTTTCAGTTTTATTCTCCTTTCTGCTTCTGGTTTTACAGTTTATTGGTGTTACATCCAAATTATGCCTAAATTTGCAACACTGACATATGTATACGACTGATTTAGTCATAGGCTTACATGCCTACTTTTATATGACTAATTATAATCATTTTTTTGCAAGCGCTGTATACGACTGATTTTAGGTACTGATTGTGCACCTAATTTTATGTGACTAATTAATCCTTTTGATTTTGTGTGCACTAGAAAATTTAATTCAACTGGAATTATGAAAGAAAAATGATTGGATAATTTAAGGCTACATTGACGTAATGTTAAACTGTAACAAAAGGTAATATTGTACCCGAATTTACGCCGATTTGATAAAAATTTACAAATATGACTATGCGCAGGTTATGATAGAAAAATGGACTGTAACAAATTTGCATAAATATGATAGATTGTACAAACACAAAGAACCATAATGAATAAACGTGGTTTATTTGCAGATATGAATATGACATGAAGTTGTAGATGAATAAACGGGCTTAACATGAAAATTAAACTTAAAATGACAAATAAGTTGATAAGCCTAAATTATTTATTATTCTATGGCGGCCTTATGATTAGATGTTACTCTATGGTGGCCTTGCGATAGCCCTTATTCTATGGTGGCCTTGTGATTAGACAATTCTAAGATATCCTTGTGATTAGGAATTTATCTATGGTGGCCTTGTGATTAGCATTCTACGGTAATTCTTTTGTGGTCTGGAGATTAGGTGTTCGATGGTAAATGAACATACAAATAGGCTTAATATAATAATTTAACTATGAAAAGAGGTTTAGGTCAAGTAGGATTTGTTTATTGGGTATACATATCATTCGCCATATCCTTTTATCATGCAAACTTTTCATAAGAGGCGAGGGTACACAACATGCTAAGCTAGGTAGTAAGATGGTCCAAATAGAGGTGGGTACTGGTGCGTTCCGATGGTTCAATGTGCATGCATTGAATTGATTTGAGAAAATAAGACACTGTGATGTCTATGATAATGTTATTTCTTTTTACGGATGGGTCGAGCCTGATAAATCCAAGACCCATAGTAGGCATAGACTATCACTCTATGGTTTAATAGCCGATCGATAGTCAGCATTAGGAAAATATCCTAATTATATCATGTTCTGTAATCGTGAAAGCGCAAACAATCGAATGGCTTGTGCAATTAAGTAAGCAATCAAATGCGATAGCAATCGACCAAACCTTTAGCCTTTGTACATCATTCCTATATGCTCACTTGATAGTTGTGCATGTACACTTCCTTACGTGACACTAGAGCTATTATTTTTCCTGTTGTCTTTATTTATCAACTGTGCTAGTACTTATTCCACCCACCAGACTTTATGTCTTACCCACTCCTCTTCCTCCCTTTTCTTCCCCTTAGTAGGTTCCCATGGCAGAGAGTAATTGGTACTAACAGATCGAGAAGATTAGTTTCCAAGACCCTATTTATTTCCCATTTGATGTATTAATTCCATTTTGCAACATTTTAATTGTCTTGAGTTGGATTTGTACTTAAGAGGGGAATGTTTTGTTATACTCTAATTTGAACTAAGTTTATGTAAGACATTTGTTTTGTAACTTACTGTATGTAAGTTATTGTTTTATAATGACAAGTTTATTAAAGAAATAAATGTTACCGCTGTTTTTTACTTTATATCTTGTAAATCTTAGTCTCTAGGATTTATTTTATTGTACCTACAACGAATCACATTCCTTAGTATGACATTAAATGGGAATACTAAGGGGTTTTAGGTATTTCATTTGATATCAATGCCTAAGGTTATGAGATTCCTAAAATTTGTTTAAAAATAGAGTATTTTTCCAAAGAAAAATGTATTTTTAAAACAAAAGGCATTTTTGAAAATAGAATACAAAAGTCCCCTTAAGTCCATCTCCTTTCGTTGTTTTATTTTCCTTTCTTCGTTAAGTTGTTTATAGAGCAACTTATATAGGCTTTCCTATGTGTATGGAAACCTTAAATTTCTACAGGTTGAAGTATTGACTTATGGATAAACCCGTTTAGCTCTATATTTGAGGAAAAAGGAAAACTTGCTATGTGGAAAAAATAAAATAGGTGTAAATATGGATAAGATAATCTTAGAGGACAAGGATATCGAGATAACCTTAGAGGTATTGCTATAAAGATTTAGGAAGATGTCATTAGTTGTAATAAGGAAATTTTGATGTAGCTCTAGGACAAGAGGGTAAAAAATAAGATGTTAGTCAAAAGGATTGAGATTGGGTATAGTTTAGTGAATGAGATGTTATCTATCTCTAGTTCTCCTATCCTATCTTATTTTGGAGTATTCCGTTCCTCTACCTTCAATTCGTGAGTTGGGGTTGCTTCATGGGGCTATAACCACATCAATATTAGATAGACCAAATAGAGCATCTGTATTGTCGGCTTAAGGAAGTTGTCCTTTAAAAATATAGTAAATCCTCGAGGGTACAATAGTATCACTAGTTGAGTGTTTGCACTTTTCTAGGCCCAGTAGTAGTTTCTTAATCCCATAGGGAGATTAGCGTTGTTATCTATAGTAAGTCAGGGTCTGTAACAAAACATCTTGATTTAGGAGATGTTTGCGGCATTTCAGGGTATTTATAGTTTTAGGCCTAGATAATTTAGCTATATGGTTGGTTATCTTAGATATTTACACTTGTAGTAGAGTTTGACTAAGATGCTTATATTTTAAAGCTTTTGAGATAGGAAAATTTGGGGGATGGATTAGTTAGCCAAGTATGGGGCTATGTTGACTGCAAGAAGAGGATTGTTGGGCTAAGATATGTAGTGGACAACACTTGAGATTTCTTATGACACGAGGGATCAATATTGTTGATTTTCCTATATTTTTCCTTAGTGCATCTCTAGGTGATATCGATTTAGTTCTCATTGTGACATATTTTCCATGTATTGGAAGAGGTTAAAAGGTTTACCTCCTAGGAGAGATATTGACTTTGGATGACACTGCTAAACTTGTAACATTATCAGCAAAAGCACATGGATTTATGAGAATAAGAGAGAATTGATTTTTATGCTTATGACTATAATCTTTTCAAGATATTGAGTTATGCTTATAGAATGATGTGTGTGGATTGTTTTGGAGTTTTACAAGTTAGCAATATGGTGAGCCATCTCAGATGTTGAGGGGATGGTAGCTTTCTTAGAGGTACACATAGTAGACACACCATAGTATTAACTTGTGAAGATTTAGTTGGAATAAATTAATTTACTCCTTACACCTATCTTTTGTTAATTGAGTGCGGTACCTATGATGATAACTTTCCACATGTTTTTGGAAGAAGTCCTTAGGCTTCAGCCGTGGCAAAAAGATTTTTGGGAAAACAAATTAAGGAACTCTTAGAGAAGTACTGGTATGAGTAAACATTTTTGGATGAGAGGAAGCACTCCTTGTTGCTACAGAAATAGTTAGTTCCTTCATTTAAGTGGTAATCATAAGTGAATTGTTTTGGATAAAACAATCTCTTTGACTCATGTAGATTGTCCTTTTGATAAATTTTAAGGAGCTAAATTTTTCCTCGTAACTAGGATTCTTTACTTGGGATTTTCATCAATTTTTGAGTAGTGGAAAATTATAGAGACAGAGTTGTTCATAGAACATCCATCGGACTTTAAGAACAATCACCATACCTTTTAGGCTAGCTTATGTATAAGCTGTAACAACCCGAAAATCTGGGCCAGTTTAAATTTTTTATTTTGGCAATTTTAGGGAATTTTAAATATTTAAAATGAATTATTTTAAATAATATCGATGAGAAAATTTATTTTGAATAGAATTCAAATGTATATAGTTATATAGTTCGTCGTTAGAATATAAATAATTATTTTAAATTATAAAAGGAATTGAAATTGGCGCGGTAGTTCGATAATTCGATTTCAAACTTCAAATGAATGTACCAGGTTCAAAATAAACCGGAATTTAGCAAAACAAAAAATAATAGAATCTATTTGAGAATATCTTTCCAACGAATCCGAAAATCAAAATTTCATAGCGGGAATCAAAAGTTATGGCCAAATGAATTTTCAGAATAGTCGCTATGGAATTTCTGACCCTTAAAAATAGCCATTTTGCAAACGACCTCGGATTTCGACGAAACCACTTTTGTTGGATCTGTGATGTCAAGTTATTGCTAGATTCCAATTTTCGTAATTTTTCGAATCAATATGTGAGCGTGGCAAAGGAAAACACGTTTGACCAGTTTTAGTTGATTTTAATCGACTGGAAAATGGCCATTTTTCAAACGGTCTCGGGATTCGACGAAACTAGTTTTGTTAGGACCGAATCGTCAATACGAAGCTAGAAAATATTTTTCTGGATTTTTTCGAATTAGTATGTGACCCCAGTAATTTGAAATGTGCGTTCAAAATCAATATATAGAGTTATATGTTGATTTTGACAAAAACTGATTGAAACGATCGAATCAACCTACGATACATATCCCATTGTGTTCGGAATGGGGGTAAAACGCTAGGGATGACAGGCGGTGGGTCTCGTTTCGAGTTCGAAGGAAAAAGATGCTTTTTGGAGATAAATAAAATAATTAAAATATATAACCCTACCCTCCACTTACCTTTCTCTCTCTCCCCTATCTCTTCTCAGCCCCCCCGTTTCATTCATTTTAAAAATTAAAATAAAAAAAAGAAAGAAAGGAGAGAGAAGGGGGGGATCGTGATTCGCCGCCCCCCTGGTTGAACGCCGCCGCCCCACCTCGCCCCCCTGGTTGAACGCCGCCGCCCCAGGTAGGGCGCCACCACCTGCCGCTCCCACTTCCTCCATCTCTACCGCAACCCGCTCCTGACCCCGTTCTCCTCCCCGTCCTCTACTAGATCGAGCCAAACCAAGACCCGCTCCATCACCGCACCCTCCTGAACCCCCTGCGACGCCAACCGCCGAGACCAAGATGCCACAACGACCTCCTACCACCATCCGAAGCCAGAGCAACCCCTACGACTCCGGCTCCCCTCCGTCCCATCTCCGACAGTAAGTTTTTTTTTGTATTTATTTAATTTAAAATTCCTGATTTTTATAGGATAAAGTTTAGATCTTTATTTGATTAAAGTTGTGATTTTTATCATTTAAAAGTAAAGATTAGTTTCTATTATTCGTATATACAATCACATGAGTATGTGATTCTTTTTCTTCTCATAGAAAACAATATAAAAATATGGTTTTAAATATATAAAATGTTCGATTTTCATATTTACAAGGTATGTTTTTTAATCAAAGAAAGATGGGATTTTTAAAGATATAAAGAAGTGATTCTTTTAATCTATGAAACACGATAATTTTTTTTTTATATAATGTAGAGTATAAAAATATAATTTTTATATCATGGGGACATTAAAAATATAATTTTTATATTATAGGAAGGTTCAAAATATAATTTTTACATTATAGAAAGGCTAAAAATATTATCTTTATATATGTAGCGAAATAAAAATCTGATTTTTATTATATATATAGTGAAGTAAAAATGAGATTTTTATAGCGATGAAATAAAAATTCGATCTTTATATATGAAGAAAATATAATTTTTATATAGAAATAAACGTTGTAGAAATATATATGAAGTAGCAATAAAAATATGATTTTTATTTATTAGAATGAAGCATTAAAAATATAATTCTTATATTTGAACAGCGTGAAAAGAACTGCAAGTAGATTCAGACGGTTCAGCAGTTCAAAAGCAAAGCACGGCGGAGTGGAACCCTCTGTGAGAACTTCTCACTTTTAAATTTTGTTTTCTAGTAAATAGTATGTATACTAGGATGCAGACGGTGTTTAGTAGCACCCGACACCCGTCGTCGACAGACCATGGACGGCTTGTATGCTTGTTTGTTTGTTTGATATTGATGTGTAGTTGATTGTATGATATGAAATGAAATAAAATATTTATATAGTTAAAAATATTGTATAGTTAAAAATAGAATTTTTAACGCGTATATGAAATGAAATAAATAAATATAAACAAATCGGACGATTTGTATATATATACACTGATTTGACTGATATTGATTGGGATGATAAATTTTACACATCGCCCAACTGCACAAATAAAAATCTGTGCTTGGTTGTTTGAAACCCCACACGGGTATTGGGATAATATACGACATACACTAATCCCAATAATTGGTTGTGTGTCGATCGATTGATTGACAGACTGTGTAAGCGTTAATTATTTATATTTAATGCTTATACAGTTGTGTATGCACTTTGAATGATGGTTGATTATTTATCGTTGCTATTATATATATGTGTTGTATGGAATCCATATAATTAACATTATATGGTAATTGATTGGGCCTCATTCCAATTGGGAAAATAAAGAATATTATAAAATAAAGGTTCATGTGTTGACCGTACTCATTCGTTGAGATTAGTCATGTGTTGAACGAAATATTTTAACAATAAATTTTACATCTTTATCATATATAAAATTAGAAACTAACTGAAAAATAGATAAGATGAGTGGTTTCCTGGGTATTGATCTGATGTTGGTTTCGGCCTTCGGGGTTAATGCTTAGGGAATCATTCTCTTACTAATTTACGGTTGGAGTCTGATTTGAAATCAAACGATAGATACCATAAATTTTATAAAATATATTAAATAGTAAAAATAGTCACGTGTTCACAGTACTCATTTGTTGAGATTAGTCATGTGTTGAAAAATATATAGATTCATGTGTTGAATAGAATAAATATTCATTTGTTGAATGGAATAACGAAGTTTTTGAAAAATATAAAGCCGTGTTGATTAGAGATGCGTTATTTTGACGCAAACGATATTTATATCGATTTTATTTGTTTTTAAATGAATATTGAAAAGTGATTTCAAAATCGAATATTTTGAAATGAAATCCGAGTTAAATTAAATTGAATTCAAATAGGAATCGAAATTGAATTAAAATGAATTCGAATTGAAATTGAATTAAAATGAATTCGAATTGAAATTGAATTGAAATGAATTCGAATTGAAATTGAAATAAATTCGAATTGAATAGAAATGAATGTAAAACGAATCTATAAGGAAAAATTCAATTTTGATTTGAATTTGAAAAGAAAGTTGAAATTGTTTTTGAAACGCATTTAAAACGGATTATAAAATTCGTTTTAAATGGAAATCGATGAAATATATATTATATATATTATATATATAATATAATGGCCTGAGTAGAACGCGCCGCGCCACGGCAATTCACGAATTTCGACTATTGACTTCGTACGGACATTGCGGGAGATCCGACCGTCGGATTCTCCTGAAACCGGAACCGTTGGGTTCGTATCGAAAAGAGCTTTCCAATGAATATTTGAAATTTGAAATCTAACGGTTGGATTTGGAGATACGTCCAAATCAAATTTAGAAAAGGTCGTTGTAATTGCAGTTCGATGGACGCTGATGGAAATCGACTGTACTGGCCTTGATAAAATTATTAAAAATATTAATAATTTGTGTAAAATCAAAATAAATTATTTGGAAAGAACTGGGATGAAAACCCCTAATTTGAAAAGATAAAAATGTATTTTTGTCAAAATGAACTAGTTTTGAACTAGAATAATAATTTATATTTTTTTAAAAATAAATAAATTGGATTTGAAATGGTTTTAAAATAACCAGAATTTCCAATATATAAATTGGAATGAATTTGAATCGAAATTATCTTCGGAATAGTTCGATGTGGGATTTCGTGATTATACAGATATTGTTATGGAAATTTGAAAGATATATTTATATCGTTATTTCCAATACGATATTTGTTGATTTCAGAATTTGATATTGAATATAAGCCGATATATTTTCTATTCAGAGCCTTGTATTTAATATCAAATGGGATTTCTGTTTGTCGTGAATGGTATCTTTAATAATACTGTTCTTAAACCCAAATGGAGTTAAGAAAATTAGGAACTAACTGGGGATCAGTTAAGTTGAATGGTTTCTTGGATTTTAGTCTGATGTTGGTTTCGGCCTTCGGGGTTAATATTTAGGGAACTATTCTCTTACTAATTTACGGTTAGAGACTAATAGAATGGAATGTGGGTTTATCGTGAACCGTGTTTTAAATGACATTGGTTCTTTAACCCAGTTAAAAGTTAAAACTAAGAGGAGTTTTAAATGAATCTTTAATTAGATTGAAATGGGAATTGATAATATAAATTATCAAATATAGGAAATGATCGAAAATGGAGTATCGCCAGTTTTGCTCCGAGCGATAGTTAAATCTTTAATTAGATTTGAACGTGAAATGGTAATAAAATTTACCGATAACACCGTGGTGTTAGTTATGGGGTAATAACAGTTTTGCTCCATGGGATGAATAGGTTGGGATTGGGAAATAAAATAAATAATTACTTCGGTATAGTTCGCAAATCTCGACTAGTTTGGAAAACCATATTTTGGTTTGATATGACATCCAAAGGAAGATTAAAGGATAAATTTTAAAGAATTTATCTTTGATAAAATTAATGGGAACCTTTCCCAAAAGATGTGAATATTAGTGTAAAAGAATATTCAGAATTGGAATGAGGCGTATGTTGTGTTTTCTAGCACTGTTTTTATTATATACGTGGGTTATTCAGAAAGGCCGGGTTTATACCCATTCTGAATAACCGATTTGACGATATGTCGAAGATGAAGACGGTGGTTGAAGACCGGAAGTCTTCACATCGTTTGGATAATTACTGATAATCCTGATTGGGCTGTACACCCAAGAGGATGGAAATAGTTGGTGGTCGTCCAGACGTACTTGGAGATCGATGGATATGCGAGGAAAGTGCCTCCGGTTTCGTTCAGACCCAGAACGGACGTATAAATGGATTGAGTGTATGACATTGGATTTTATTCTGTGTTGATTGATTTCTGTTAAATATATATCTGTTTGGCGGCAGAGAATTTATTCTCTTGCTTAACGCCCTTCTCTGAGACGTACGAGCTCAGAGGTTATATATCGATAGATATCAATCGCATGGCATGAATTGCCTGTGTGGCACGCTGAGATGCAATGATCAAGGCTTTTATTGAAAAGAAGAGTCTTGTGGTTGATGATCAAAGCATGACCTACGTGGCGTAGCTTTGTGTATAACGTGAATTCGCGAGCCTCACACCTCGGTATGAGTCAAAATGGGATGAGGACCCAAGGAGTGCACGACGTTTCTTTCTAGCTATGGGTGGTGTCAGTGACCTACCAGCCCTGACATTTATATACTTTTCACCTTTGTGGTTGTTGGAACGAGGCGCCTCGATTTTAGGTCTGTTAGGACTGGGAAACATGTGTACAGGAATAATTAATCCTCAAACGTAAGAGAGGACCGACCTTGGAGGATCCCAGGGGTTACCTAGAGTGTGTAGTCCTGAGGTATTTGCTAGAGTGTCTCGAATCGGAGAGGAGCTTGCCCCTTGCCTCGACTCATGACGGAAATCCAATTTCCAATACGTGTATCTCGGTTTTATTTGTAGAGCCTAGTATGGCGACATAGTAGCATGGGATACTATGCCGTCTATGATTGATATTTATGATTGAAATTGTTTTGACACTATACACTTATTATAGTATCAAATGATTTGTTTTTAAACGTATTAAGCATTATTTGGCTGTTATAAGGTAAAACCCTATCCTCCGGCTTGCGTTGCATTGTGTGATGGGACCTGGGTCTTATAATAGCTTCATTTTTCGAAAAAGCATTGCGTTGTTTATTTATATGCACTGGTATTCTTGGGAGGAAACCCGTTCCGTGTTATACGGCGTGGTCCCTTGTTTTACCGAACTTTAAAATAAGAATTAATAACTGTTTTAGTTCTCACACCAGTCACATGATTAACCGGGAGTTTATTGTTTTAACCTAAACTCTGGGTGCCCTTATTTTCGACACGGGCAGCTAGTAGTTTAGGTTTTGCAGATTTATATTCACAGGATCCTGATTTACAGCTGGAACGATGCTCGGAAAGCTCTGTATCCGTGTATTACTTTCAGTTGTGTTTTGTATTATTTTCCGCTGCTATGTAATTTATTGTAATCTCTGATATTTATCGAATGTATTTTATTCATTCATACTCTGTATATTCTTGTATTTTGATGGAATTGTTGTAAATAGCAATGAAATGTTCTTCTGTCTGTGTTCTGATTTGTCCTATTCTCATACGATCAGGGGTTTCGAACGGTCTTGATCGGTTTAGCGATCGATTCGGATCGAGCGAAATTCCTTGTCGTCACATTTGGTATCAGAGCTTTGGTTTACAAAGCTCAAAGAACAAGGCACATTAGAACCGAACGAAAGAATTCATCAGATATTGGATTAGTAATACCCAATTAGAATGACTCGTTAGAGATAAGATCAGTAGTATCCTAGAACGAGTGTGAAGAGTATATTTTTCAAATGAAAACAAATTTTGTTTTGAAATTTAAATCGTTTTATACGTATTTGAATATTTATTTATTTTGAATTTGGACAATCCAATATATAAGGATTTTGCATATACGCGTCATGAACGTATATTCGAAGTTCTAATATACTGGATAGATATGGAATCACGCTCTAGCCACCCGGAGATGGTTCTGATGGTTGATCGATCATCATCAGAATTTATGTTCGAGTTTCGAAGGTGTGATGTCTATATATTTCCATTAGACTGGTGTGAGAACCAAAATATAGCTAGAATACATTGTTGTGATTTGACACCAAAATCATGATTTTTTGTATATATATCAAAATTATGAATTTGAAACGTTAATTAACTAATTGATTGATGGTTGTGTTGTTTGTCTATTTGTTTGAAATTTTGAACCATTATGCCTAATAGAATCAAATATTAAACTGTATTGAAAAATGATTACAATTGCATGCATATACATGTGTATCCATTGAACAGGTCATAGCAAGGAGGCTAGAGTAGAGGAATAAAATTGTTTGCCCGACAAATAGGTACATGTTTACCATAATTTACTGTTTTGTTTGGGTGATGATGATTTTATGAGCCGATAGGCTAGCCGCTTGGCTTTTTCTTTTTGATTGAAGAAGGCCATGGGAGGCTATATGAAATATCCCGAAGTCCCCGGTGCAGGGGAGGTTATGGCGAAATTTTTCAAAAATTTTGGGTGTTAGCCAAATTTTTGAGAAATTTGAAAAGTTCTTAGAAACTGAAAAGTTGGAGAACTTAAGCCATAATGAAAACAATGAAAGTTGGGTTGGTTTTTAAAACAACTTTCGGCTTCGTTCCTTTTCGGGGACGAAAAGTTTTAAGTTGGGGAGATTGTAACAACCCGAAAATCTGGGCCAGTTTAAAAATTTTATTTTGGCAATTTTAGGGAATTTTAAATATTTAAAATGAATTATTTTAAATAATATCGATGAGAAAATTTATTTTGAATAGAATTCAAACGTATATAGTTATATAGTTCGTCATTAGAATATAAATAATTATTTTAAATTATAAAAGGAATTGAAATTGGCGCGGTAGTTCGATAATTCGATTTCAAACTTCAAATGAATGTACCGGGTTCAAAATAAACCGGAATTTAGCGAAACCAAAAATAATAGAATCTATTTGAGAATATCTTTCCAACGAATCCGAAAAATCAAAATTTCATAGCGGGAATCAAAAGTTATGGCCAAATGAATTTTCAGAATAGTCGCTATGGAATTTCTGGCCCTTAAAAATAGCCATTTTGCAAACGACCTCGGATTTCGACGAAACCACTTTTGTTGGATCCGTGATGTCAAGTTATTGCTAGATTCCAATTTTCGTAATTTTTCGAATTAATATGTGAGCGTGGCAAAGGAAAACGCGTTTGACCAGTTTTAGTTGATTTTAATCGACTGGAAAATGGCCATTTTTCAAACGGTCTCGGGATTCGACGAAACTAGTTTTGTTAGGACCGTATCGTCAATACGAAGCTAGAAAATATTTTTCTGGAATTTTTCGAGTTAGTATGTGACCCCAGTAATTTGAAATGTGCGTTCAAAATCAATATATAGAGTTATATGTTGATTTTGACGAAAACTGATCGAAACGATCGAACCATCCTACGATACATATCCCATTGTGTTCAGAATGGAGGTAAAACGCTAGGGACGACAGGCGGTGGGTCTCGTTTCGAGTTCGAAGGAAAAAGTTGCTTTTTGAAGATATATAAAATAATTAAAATATATAACCCTACCCTCCACTTACCTTGCTCTCTCTCCCCTATCTCTTCTCAGGCCCCCCTCGTTTCATTCACTTTAAAAATTAAAAAAAAAAGGAGAGAGAAGGGGGGATCGCGATCCGCCGCCCCCCCCCCCCCCGGTTGAACACCGCCGCCCCAGGTGGGGCGCCACCACCTGCCGCTCCCACTTCCTCCATCTCTACCTTAACCCGCTCCTGACCTCGTTCTCCTCCCCGTCCTCTATTAGATCGAGCCAAACCAAGACCCGCTCCATCACCGCACCCTCCTGAACCCCCTGCGACGCCAACCGCCGAGACCAAGATGCCACAACGACCTCCTACCACCATCCGAAGCCAGAGCAACCCCTACGACTCCGGCTCCCCTCCGTCCCATCTCCGACAGTAAGTTTTTTTTTTGTATTTATTTAATTTAAAATTCCTGATTTTTATAGGATAAAGTTTTGATCTTTATTTGATTAAAGTTGTGATTTTTATCATTTAAAAGTAAAGATTAGTTTCTATTATTCGTATATACAATCACATGAGTATGCGATTCTTTTTCTTCTCATAGAAAACAATATAAAAATATGGTTTTAAATATATAAAAGGTTCGATTTTTATATTTACAAGGTATGATTTTTAATCAAAGAAAGATGGGATTTTTTAAAGATATAAAGAATTGATTCTTTTAATCTATGAAACACGATAATTTTTTTTTATATAATGCAGAGTATAAAAATATAATTTTTATATCATGGGGAGATTAAAAATTTAATTTTTATATTATAGGAAGGTTCAAAATATAATTTTTACATTATAGAAAGGCTAAAAATATTATCTTTATATATGTAGCGAAATAAAAATCTGATTTTTATTATATATATAGTGAAGTAAAAATGAGATTTTTATAGCGATGATATAAATATTCGATCTTTATATATGAAGAAAATATAATTTTTATATAGAAATAAACGTTGTAGAAATATATATGAAGTAGCAATAAAAATATGATTTTTATTTATTAGAATGAAGCAATAAAAATATAATTCTTATATTTGAACAGCGTGAAAAGAACTGCAAGCAGATTCAGACAATTCAGCAGTTCAAAAGCAAAGCACGACGGAGTGGAACCCTCTGTGAGAACTTCTCACTTTTAAATTTTGTTTTCTAGTTAATAGTATATATACTAGGATGCAAACGGTGTTTAGTAGCACCCGACACCCGTCGTCCACAGACCATGGACGGCTTGTATGCCTGTTTGTTTGTTTGATATTGATGTGTAGTTGATTGTGTGATATGAAATGAAATAAAATATTTATATAGTTAAAAATATTGTATAGTTAAAAATAGAATTTTTAACGCGTATATGAAATGAAATAAATAAATATAAACAAATCGGACGATTTGTATATATATACACTGATTTGACTGATATTGATTGGGATGATAAATTTTACACATCGCCCAACTGCACAAATAAAAATCTGTGTTTGGTTGTTTGAAACCCCACACGGGTATTGGGATAATATACGACATACACTAATCCCAATAATTGGTTGTATGTCGATCGATTGATTGACAGACTGTGTAAGCGTTAATTATTTATATTTAATGCTTATACAGTTGTGTATGCACTTTGAATGATGGTTGATTATTTATCGTTGCTATTATATACATGTGTTGTATGGAATCCATATAATTAACATTATACGGTAATTGATTGGGCCTCATTCCAATTGGAAAAATAAAGAATATTATAAAATAAAGGTTCATGTGTTGACCGTACTCATTCGTTGAGATTAGTCATGTGTTGAACGAAATATTTTAACAATAAATTTTACATCTTTATCATATATAAAATTAGAAACTAACTGGAAAATAGATAAGATGAGTGGTTTCCTGGGTATTGATCTGATGTTGGTTTCGGCCTTCGGGGTTAATGCTTAGGGAATCGTTCTCTTACTAATTTACAGTTGGAGTCTGATTTGAAATCAAACGATAGATACCATAAATTTTATAAAATATATTAAATAGTAAAAATAGTCACGTGTTGACAGTACTCATTTGTTGAGATTAGTCATGTGTTGAAAAATATATAGATTCATGTGTTGAATAGAATAAATATTCATTTGTTGAAAAGAATAACGAAGTTTTTGAAAAATATAAAGCCGTGTTGATTAGAGATGCGTTATTTTGACGCAAACGATATTTATATCGATTTTATTTGTTTTTAAATGAATAATGAATAGTGATTTCAAAATCGAATATTTTGAAATGAAATCCGAGTTAAATTAAATTGAAATTCAAATTGGAATCGAAATTGAATTAAAATGAATTCGAATTGAAATTGAATTAAAATGATTTCAAATTGAAATTGAATTGAAATGAATTCGAATTGAAATTGAATTAAAATGAAATCGAATTGAAATTGAAATAAATTCGAATTGAATAGAAATGAATGTAAAACAAATCTATAAGGAAAAATTCAATTTTGATTTGAATTTGAAAAGAAAGTTGAAATGGTTTTTGAAACGCATTTAAAACGGATTATAAAATTCGTTTTAAATGGAAATCGACGAAATATATATTATATATATTATATATATAATATAATGGCCTGAATAGAACGCGTCGCGCCGCGGTAGTTCACGAATTTCGACCATTGACTTCGTACAGACATTGCGGGAGATCCGACCGTCGGATTCTCCTCAAACTGGAACCGTTGGGTTCGTATCGAAAAGAGCTTTCCAATGAATATTTGAAATTTGAAATCTAACGGTTGGATTTGGAGATACGTACAAATCAAATTTAGAAAAGGTCGCTGTAAGTGCAGTTCGATGGTCGCCGATGGAAATCGACTGTACTGGCCTTGATAAAATTATTAAAAATATTAATAATTTGTGTAAAATCAAAAGAAATTATTTGGAAAGAACTGGGATGAAAAACCCCTAATTTGAAATGATAAAAATGTATTTTTGTCAAAATGAACTAGTTTTGAACTAGAATAATAATTTATATATTTTTAAAAATAAATAAATTGGATTTGAAATGGTTTTAAAATAACCAGAATTTCCATTATATAAATTGGAATGAATTTGAATCGAAATTATCTTCGGAATAGTTCGATGTGGGATTTCGTGATTATACAGATATTGTTATGGAAATTTGAAAGATATATTTATATCGTTATTTCCAATACGATATTTGTTGATTTCAGAATTTGATATTGAATATAAGCCGATATATTTTCTATTCAGAGCCTTGTATTTAATATCAAATGGGATTTTGGTTTGTCGTGAATGGTATCTTTAATAATACTATTCTTAAACCCAAATGGAGTTAAGAAAATTAGGAACTAACTGGGGATCAGTTAAGTTGAATGGTTTCTTGGATATTAATCTGATGTTGGTTTCGGCCTTCGGGGTTAATATTTAGGGAACTATTCTCTTACTAATTTACGGTTAGAGACTAATAGAATGGAATGTGATGTGGGTTTATCGTGAATCGTGGTTTAAATGACATTGGTTCTTTAACCCAGTTAAAAGTTAAAACTAAGAGGAGTTTTAAATGAATCTTTAATTAGATTGAAATGGGAATTGATAATATAAATTATCAAATATAGGAAATGATCGAAAATGGAGTATCGCCAGTTTTGCTCCGAGCGATAGTTAAATCTTTAATTAGATTTGAACGTGAAATGGTAATCAAATTTATCGATAGCACCGTGGTTTTAGTTATGGGGTAATAACAGTTTTGCTCCATGGGATGAATAGGTTGGGATTGGGAAATAAAATAAATAATTTCTTCGGTATAGTTCGCTAATCTCGACTAGTTTGGTAAACCATAATTTGGTTTGATATGACATCCAAAGGAAGATTAAAGGATAAATTTTAAAGAATTTATCTTTGATAAAATTAATGGGAACCTTTCCCAAAAGATGTGAATATTTAAGTAAAAGAATATTCAGAATTGGAATGAGGCGTATGTTGTGTTTTCTAACACTGTTTTTATTATATACGTGGGTTATTCAGAAAGGCCGGGTTTATACCCATTCTGAATAACCGATTTGACGATATGTCGAAGATGAAGACGGTTGTAATGGCGGGATTTTTCAAGCCTCTGATATCTATTTTAATATAGAGATTTAAATCAAAAGCAAATAAAGGCAAACAAGTTTAAGGAGATTAACACTTATATATATATATATATATATATATATATATATATAAGAGTATAACATGAAAAAGCATATGTGTGTATATATATATATATATATATATATTCATACATATATATGTTATGGCCAAATATGCATGTATATATGCATGTATACACCATTTCAATTAGCAACAAACAAGAGAGTTTAAACCAAAACAAAAGAAAGTGCAAACTCCATCATTTAGTAGTAGATTTGGACTTAAACATCACCTAATCACCTCATACATAATATCTGCGCATTTGTAAGAATGCAAAACAAATATCAAAGAGAGGAAACCCATTCTCTTGTATATTGATTTGAAGGGTTGAGCTTGGCATTAAATGAAAGTAAGCTTTGCATTAAATGCAAACATAGTCTCATGTACTTTGAAGAGGGAAATAAGGGTTGGTAGGAATCATCTCTTGTGAAGGGTACTTGCATGTTTGCTGTAACATATGTGAGCCATTCGAAGAGAGAAAGGGGGGTAGGTAAGAAAGCAAAAAAAAAAGAGTTTGCTGTAGAAAACTTTAGAGATCTTTTCCTATAAATACACGTCCAATTCCATGCATTTTCTCTTTACAAAGAATACAAGAAGTTTGCTGAGTTTAATCCATACACAAGCTAGAATTTTCAGGAGCATTTACATGTGAGTAAACCTCACACAAGTCATGTTTGATTTTAAATGTTCACTGTAAAATGTTTTGTGTTTTCATATTCATGTCATAGATGCAAGTATACCAAGTTTTAACACCAGTATTTATGCAAGTATAACAAGTTATATCTTCATTCATCTATGTATGCAAGTATTGTCTGAAATAAAAATGAGTTCATCAACTATTTGATCAAAGAAACCAAGACAGTTTTGTTTACTGTCAAAAACAAAACCTTTGTAAAATGAAATATACCTTGTTGATCTCACAAACATAAGTTATACCAGCCTATATATATGTTATACTTATATACGAGAATATATATACATATATCAGCAAGAACAAAACTAAACTACCTTTGTTTTAAAAACCAAGAATTCAAGAAAACAGCAGTACTCTGTCATCTACATTTCAATCCGAAATTTCAAACGTCGTGAAACTTAATTACAGAGTTATATATATGTAATCAACAAAGCAAATGATGATTTTTAAAAGTAGTTTCGTGATTTTTAATGTTGAGATGAGGGAGAAGGATTCAGATAATTGAAAATGGCACTTTGACCAAATTCCGGCGATCGGTGACGATGATGGTCGGGGCGTGGAGCGTGGAGGAGCTGGACACATCGGAGATCATGGGAAAAATACCCCATGATTTTTCCAGTGAGTGATTCGAGCTGTCGAGCTCGATTTACGTTTTGAGAGGCAAAACGGGTTCATCGGTTTGGAGGCGACGTACGGGTCCCACGGTGGTGCGAGTTGGCCGAGGCTTGGCGTGGAGTGACGTTGGGTCTTGGCGAAGGTGGTGGCGGCGGTGCGAGGTGCTCCGGCGGTCTGAGGCGATGGGGCGAGCTCGGTTTTGGTGAAGTGCTTTTTGATGTTGTGTACTGGAAGAATGGTGGAGCATCGATTTCGAGGAGGAGGCGATAATCGGAGGTGGTGGCTGGTCAGTGGTGATCAGTGGCAAAGATGGAGTTTGTGGGTGGTGGTTCGGCAGTCGTACGGTGGCGTGGGAGGTTGTGCACGTGCGCAGCTGTGCACGTTTGCACAGTAGTTCGAGAAGAATAAAATGGGGGAGAAGGAGAAGGGTTTTCCAATGCAAGAATTTAATTAAATCGAATTTAATTAAATTAAATAATTAAATATAATTAATCAGTAATTAATTTATTTAAATAAATATATAGTTTTTATTTAAATATAGCATAGATCAGTGAAACGGTCAAGACGACAGTGAGGTCCCAGAACCGAAGTTGTTCGAAGAAGTTCGTCGAGTTAGAACTTGAGTTTTAAAAGATAATTTAATTTAAATAAGTTATAAAACAATTTATTCAAGTTTAAATAAAAGAAATAAATACTTTACAAAACGAATCGTAGTATAGAACATCGTCTCAACGTCGATGGTACGCGAGGTAAAATACTGTGCGCGAAGCACGGGCTTTTTCTATACTTCACCAAATATTTGTAAAAGCTATACAACAACTTGTGTACGACGTACACACTTCAACTCATCAATGGTAAAAGATATTTTTACATATCCAAGATGAACCAGAGGATTATATATTGTATATATAAACGAAATACAGAATGTGTAAACTAAATTAAAGACAGTTAAGCTGAGAATCAATTATCGACTATCAAAGAAAATTCGTACATCGTTTCGAAGAGTCCGGAATAAACATTCCACTTCGACTCGAATTTTACGACGTATACCGGAAATCGATAAAGAATGAAGAATGCAAGGACTATTCCAAAATAGTATCTACGGTCTGTTCAATCCCAGAACAGATCCGAACAGTCGGATATCTGACAACGTATATCGATCAGATTTTACACATCGACTTTACCTAAGTGTATTATGTTGGTGGCAGAGAGATTCCTTTCTTTAGCCTTATACCCAGAATATATTTGTGGAAACAAATGAGTGATCTGTCAGATAGGACGGTGTGATATTCAAAGACGTTGAAGAATAATCCGTCAACGGTAAACGTGGCTTCAAACCTCACAACCCGGAAAGACAATAGTTGGGCTAGGCAGCATGGCTAGTTGGGTCATACCCAAGCAGGGTATATTATCACTATCTAGAGTATTTCCTTTTGTTTCTTAAATCTATATTCACTGTTGTAACTTCGGTAATCGGTGGGTTATTCCCAACCGTGGAGGTGGTAATATATTCGTTACACTCAAGCTAAATGAGTGGACGGTCATGTGTGGCCGGGTTGCAGGATGTTCTTGTTGAACCCCAGTGTATCCTCTCTAGAGTACACGGATCAGTGGGTGCTCCCATACCCTGTCAGTTAGAAACCAAATTCCAATAAGCGCTCGGGTTTTAGATTTTATTCTATGTACGTGAACGTGAGATGCAAGCGATTCACTAGATGATTATTTATTTGATAAATACTATCGTAAATATCAAACGTTTTGATATCAAAATACAAGGGTCATTTTCCATATGTTAGTTATGGAGTTGGGCTTAATATTTCTAAAGTAATTGAATCTATTAATAACGGAACACCTTATTCCTTATTTCCCTGTTTACATCTTTTTAACTGTATTTACTCACACCAGTCCCCTGACTGACCCGGAGTTTATTTTCTGTGTTTTCCCTAAACTCTTGGGTACTCATAATATTTATTATGAGTAGGCAAGTAATTCAGGTAGGCAAATGGAACCTTACGAAGTTCAAGTTGCAGGACCAGTCTAGTAGTTTTATCTACACCTATGTATCCAGTTTAGATTTGTATTCCCATGTCATGATGTATAATTATGTTAATGTACTATGATGATGTACTATGATGTATGAGACCCTATGATGTAATTTATTTTGTATTTTTAAATTCCGCCGTGAGATTTCTGATAACTTCTTATTCTTCTATTCTATTAGTTCTATCTTTGCTATCTCATCCTCTAATTTCTTTCAAAAATGACACGGTTTTCGAGGGGTCGAAAATCGCGCCGTTACAACGGTGGTTAAAGACCGGAAGTCTTCACATCGTTTGGATAATTACTGATAATCCTGATTGGGCTGTACACCCAAGAGGATGGAAATAGTTGGTGGTCGTCCAGACGTACTTGGAGATCGATGGATATGCGAGGAAAGTGCCTCCGGTTTTGTTCAGACCCAGAACGGACGTGTAAATGGATTGAGTGTCTGACATTGGATTTTATTCTGTGTTGATTGATTTCTGTTAAATATATATCTGTTTGGCGGCAGAGAATTTATTCTCTTACTTAACGCCCTTCTCTGAGACGTACGCGCTCAGAGGTTATATATCGATAGATATCAATCGCATGGCATGAATTGCCTGTGTGGCACACTGAGATGCAATGATCAACGCTTTTGTTGAAAAGCAGATTCTTGTGGTTGATGATCAAAGCACGGCCTACGTGGCGTAGCTTTGTGTATAACGTGAATTCGCGAGCCTCACACCTCGGTATGAGTCAAAAACGGGATGAGGACCCAAGGAGTGCACGACGTTTCTTTCTAGCTATGGGTGGTGTCAGTGACCTACCAGCCCTGACATTTATATACTTTTCACCTTTGTGGTTGTTGGAATGAGGCGCCTCGATTTTAGGTCTGTTAGGACCGGGAAACATGTGTACAGGAATAATTAATCCTCCAACGTAAGAGAGGACCAACCTTGGAGGATCCCAGGGGTTACCCATAGTGTGTAGTCCTGAGGCATTTGCTAGAGTGTCTTGAATCGGGGAGGAGCTTGCCCCTTGCCTCGACTCATGACAGAAATCCAATTTCCAATACGTGTATCTCGGTTTTATTTGTAGTGCCTAGTATGGCGACATAGTAGCATGGGATACTATGCCGTCTATGATTGATATTTATGATTGAAATTGTTTTAACACTATACACTTATTATAGTATCAAATGATTTGTTTTTAAACGTATTAAGCATTATTTGGCTGTTATAAGGTAAAACCCTATTCTCCGGCTTGTGTTGCATTGTGTGATAGGACCTGGGTCTTATAATAGCTTAATTTTTCGAAAAAGCATTGCGTTGTTTATTTATATGCACTGGTATTCTTGGGAGGAAACCCATTTCGTGTTATACGGCGTGGTCCCTTGATTTACCGAACTTTAAAATAAGAATTAATAACTGTTTTAGTTCTCACACCAGTCACATGACTGACCTGGAGTTTATTGTTTTAACCTAAACTCTGGGTGCCCTTATTTTCGACACGGGCAGCTTGTAGTTTCGGTTTTGCAGATTTATATTCACAGGATCCTGATTTACAGATGGAACGATGCTCGGAAAGCTCTGTATCCGTGTATTACTTTCAGTTGTGTTTTGTATTATTTTCCGCTGCTATGTAATATATTGTAATCTCTGATATCTATCGAATGTATTTTATTCATTCATACTTTGTATATTCTTGTATTTTGATGGAATTGTTGTAAATAGCAATGAAATGTTCTTCTGTCTGTGTTTTGATTTGTCCTGTTCTCATACGATCAGGGGTTTCGAACGGTCTTGATCGATTTACCGATCGATTCGGATCGAGTGAAATTCCTTGTCATCACATAAGCCTAGTTATTGACTTGTGTGGAAGGATGATTGGTGAGGTTTTGTAAGTAATTTGATAGGGATCTTTTGTTGATGACATGCTAGTCTAAACAAAGAATGGCAAGGGATAAATTTGGGATTTAGTACCTTATAAGCACATAGACCCAATACCAAGTTTTTGAGTATCGCTTTTGGAAAGCAAGAAAGTTTCTTAAATTAGTGGGTTATTATAGAGAGGTGTTGAAAGTATATCCAAGATAAAAAAATTCTCAATCTACTTCACCGAGAGAGGTTAAGATTCTGTGGAAACAAAATAAGAGAACTCTCTTTAAAAGATTTCGAGTTAATATTTTAGTAGCAATTTTGTTAGTAGCATTAGTAAGAGGACCCAGAATAGTCGCTTCCTTGAATTAACTATTATTATTTTCTAGTTGTCGTAGAGGGCCATTGGATATTACAGGGAAAGACTGAAATTTCGATGAACATAGATTGTGGGTTCGTTGTTCCATATAAGGAATTACAACTTTAGACGAGGAAGATTTATTGAAATCAAGTGTACAATGATTTTTGGGATCACCTTATAAAAGTAAGAATGCAGCTATTCTTAGCTTTTAGAAATAAGGGTTCATGTACCTTTTATGTAAATACATATATAGGAAATTAAGAAAAAGAGTAATTCCTTATGGGCTTGGACAATATAAGTGGAGTAACAAGGGAACACATGACAATGAATGTAAAGAATAGAAATCAGATTGTGGATATGATAAAAAGTGACCCTACTTGTAAGGTAGAGTAGACTCAGGGATTTTAAAACCAAATGACTTACCTATGTTAAACTAGTTCAAAAAGGAAGCAAACAGAAAACATGCAGTATTTCTTCCTAAAGGATTGAAGGTAGGTAAGGCAGAAAAGGTCTCTAGAGAATGTGGTTAGAATAACTTGCAGTTGCAAGAGAAACTGTTCAGATTAGAAGTTTGGAGGAAAATTACGAGTCAAATGTGATGAGGCATTAGTTAATTTAGTAATGGAATTTTTACCTCTTGGGAGAACTTCTATTTATAACGATTTGGGTGTCTTCAAGTTATTCAAGCTTCTTACTCATGATCATCTGACAAATGTTTCCCTTTTGATATCCTATCATTAGCTTTTTCCTTTAATTAGGATCTTTCTTCTTAAAATCCTTAGGAATGGTAGATCTTAGGATTAAACCTACGGATGGTTGGATTGATTGTAAACATATTATTAGAAAATGTTATGTGTGATGTATGCAAGTGGCTATAAGTGTTTGCAAGTGGATGTAGTCGATGCATATAATCACACAAGGAACTATTGAGGATCAGCAAATATGACACTAACATATGCATATAGATGCGTGTGCATTTTATATTATTTTTATAGACGATGTAAATAAATGTTATCGTATGATTGATGCATATGGACGATGGTTGAAGCACACATTTGAACTATCTATTATCATCAGGGCTTTTTGCATACATATGGATACATGAAACCGACAAAATTGCATAAAAGAAGGTCAACTGAATCAGTAGACCACCAAGTCTTTCCCATTAGTTAGGGTCATACACACTGCACAATTGTATAACGACATGAAAACATTAGTAAAAGTAAGGAAAATGAATGCTAATGCATGGTAATTGAGTAGATGAATGTAGATATTTTGATGATAATGCATATTTTATTCTTCAATACTTAGAGATTTTGGGGATGAAATCCTTTAAGAAGGTAAGAATGTAACAACCTAAATTTTAACACACGAAAATTGATTAATAAATAAATTAATTAAATAATTAGTTGAAAAATTACCAGAATTTGACTATGGGATTACACCATTTTGTGCATTACGATTTTCTTGTTCAAATACAAATATAGTTTGCGTAAAACGTACTTAAAACGAAGGTGTTATGACGATTCGAAGTCTAAAATTCAAATCATAATTCAAAGTAAAAATAAATGTACATAATAATTCGACTGTTGCATGGGATGACCCGTCACCAACTACGTCGACCCATGGGATGACCCAAGTTGCAAGTGGATCGACCCATGTCGTGCTTGGCACGTTTACTTGCCAAGCACATAATTAAGGGAACATATGAGATTTGAACCAAGTTTTTGAAGCTAACGTGTCTAATTTTGATTACCTAAAGTGGTAACTTTGGATTGATCCAAGGATATGGTCGGTTCAGATTTAAACCCTAAATCTAACGACAAATGATCTTTTTCTCCACCTATAAATAAATTTAAAACCCTCTCTGTATTTTTCACGGCATGTCTCTTCCCTTCCTAGGCTAGTCACTTTTTTTAGAGACATGGTCAACTTAAATTAAATTTTAGGGGATTGATATTTTAAAATAAACATATTTTCTATTTTATTTTCTTCTGGAGGTTGGTTTCGATGGGACCATGAGGGAAGCTTTTCTGATGAGTTTTTAGTTACTAGATTTTTGGGTATTTTAAAGTAAATAGGCATTAAAACAGTTGTAATTGTAAATTTACAGTTTTACCTATAGTTCTTATAGTGTAATTGTTCAGTTTTCTATAGTTTTGTTTTTTATGCAAATATTCATTTCTATAAGTTATTTTATTTTTCTATCTTTCTTTCTTATAGTTGTCAGTTAATTGATAATTAGAATACTGTAAGATTATTCTCTCAGATTTCTTTTTCTTTTCGACATCTTATTTTACCTTCTATTTGGTTATGCCCAAATTATGCCTAAATTTGCAATATTAGCATATATATATATATATACGACTAATTTAGGCATAGATTTATATGCCTAATTTTATATGATTGATTATAATCCTTAATTTTGTATGTGCTGTATACGACTGGTTTTAAGTACTGATTATGCGCCTAATTTTATGTGACTGATTAATTCTTTTTATTTTGCATGCATTGGGAAATTTAATTCAATTGGAATTATGAAAGATAAAAGATTGGATAATTTAGGGTTTTACTGACATAAAATGTTAAATTTTAACAAAAGGGATGATTGAAAATATGCAAATTTGATAAGATTTGCAAAAATAACTATGGCATAGATTATGATAGAGAAATGTACTATAACATATTTGCACAAATACGATAGATTGTACAAATACAAAGAATTATAATAAACAAACGTGATTTATTTTCAAGTATGAATATGACATGAAGTTGTAAATGAATAAATAGGCTTAACATGAAAACTAAATTTAAAATAAAAATAAGTTTATAAGCCTAAATGATTGATTATTCTATGGAGGCCTTGCGATTAGGCATTATTCTGTGGTTGCCTTGCGATTAGACATTATTCAATGGTGGCCTTGTGATTATGCAATTCTAAGTATTGAACCATGAGATTTTGATTGATGATAAGATAAAAGATCTAGTCAACATATCACAAACAAGATGTCTCACAAACACGTAAAAGACTCTAAAAGTATGCTAATTGTTTTATATAAGTTTTTATTCTCAACATTCCTTGATAAAACGTCATGTATTTATGTGAATCTGGAATTTGCACAATTCAATCGATCGAATGTACTAGTTTAGTTGACTGAATCGGTGTACACATAAAATTTATGTGCATGTTCCAAATTCAGTCGACTAGATATTCCTATTCAGTCGCTTGAATCTAGCCGAACGAAACTTTTATATGACTTCCTGTCCAGTCGACTGACTAAGAATATTCAGTTGACTAAACAGAATTCCAAATGTCATATTATGAAGAGACATGACTCTTTACCACGAGTTTTCTTGATCCATAATGGTTGTATCTCTTAGATTTCAACCATAAACTTTCACTAGCAGTTGTAACTCTTGAATCACTACAAATAAATGCAAGAATAACATCTCAAAAAACTTAATCGATCTCATTCTTTACTATTCTATTGAAATCAAGTTCATACTCATTTCTAAACGCTCAATTCTTACATTGAAGATCTCTTTGAATTATGTAGTTATAATTCAAACTTCGTTTGAATTCAAAAGAAATAAAAATCATATTCTATCTCCACTCACTTACATTTCTTAAACTATAAACTCGAGGAGAAGATTGTAGGATATTGCACTTCATTCATGACAAATCCATTGTAACACCCCACCTCCGCTAGGGTCACTCGCAAAGGGAATGCACTAGCTTTGGTGGAGTATTATCTAGGTAAACATACACAGAAATATTACAAGACAGACATATATAAAACAACGGAAAGTAAAGTGGAAGTACTTCAAATCATTTATTAAATATAATTGTTTACAATAAAAGCCCATCGACTTCCAATACCCAATTACATAGTTGAAATATCTGTCTTGCTCAAAAACAAAGAAGCATAAAATAAGTTGAAGTATTCCCCAATAAAGCAAAGCAAGCCATAGCCAAGAGAAATCCAAGCCGTACAAGAAAGAGCCTTGGAGCTTGGTAAGATCCAAACTAAGCTATATTCCCACCCTGCGAACCTGGGGGGGGGGGGGAACGGAAGAAAAAGAGGCGAAACAAAACGGGTCAGTCATAAAGACTGAGTAAGTCCTAGTGACTTTCAGCATAGAAACAGGTAAAGATAACATGGCATGAATAAACTGTAAGTAAACATAAGCATGATGACAAGATAAGCTACAGGAAAGATAACTAAGAATAACCTCATATGATTTTTGTCAAGTATAACATCGCAAGTTTCCCATTCAAGATAAACTAAGTATAAATTCGCAAGATTTCTATCAAGCATCGCAAGATTTCTCCGTTTCACCATTAAAGTATTTCTATGATATCTATTTGCTCTGCACCACCCGTACTAGTATCCCAACTTATGTCATGTGTTGACTATAAAATGATCCCTTGCCCAATGTCATGAAATGACCCATTACTTGGTCTCACGAAACGATCTATTAATCGATCGGCTCCCCTACAAGTCCTATCTCATTCATGTGTCTGTGTCATACGACCCTATCACGAATGTAGTCACCTGTGCTAGGTCCACCATAGGGTGTATCAAGCCCTTGGGTGCCAACCACCGACACGAATCAAGCACGCACAGTGTAAACCTACTGGTGCCCAATGCCTGCTTTTTCAACTCCGGACTACGTGCACGACCATAGTCCGCCTGAACCTACAATGGCGCACCAACTCAGCCGTCGTTCTGGTCGCTTACAATCAGCCCAGTAATCGTGCCCCACCCTGCTAGTTCCAGGGTACCATGATACATCTAGTGGGTTACTGCTGAAAAGGACCGCGTAACTAGGGTTTCAGTCCAACAGGTTAAGTGTTGTCATTTAAATTCGAGACTTAACCCCATCAGACTAGCATGTCAAGTTGGTTAAGTGTGGTCATTCACGTTCGTGACTTAACCCGTCTACGTGTCATGTCAAATTGGCTAAGTGTTGTCGTTCAAGTTCATGACTTAGCCCTACGAATCATGTGTCAAGTTGGTTAAGTATGTTCAAGCGGTTCATGACTTAACCCTACCAAATCATCGTGTCAAATTGGTTAAGTATATTCAAGCGGTTTATGACTTAACCCTATCAAGTCATCGTGTCAAATTGGTTAAGTATATTCAAGCGGTTTATGACTTAACCCTATCAAATCATCGTGTCAAATTGGTTAAGTATATTCAAGCGGTTCATGACTTAACCCTATCAAGTCATCGTGTCAAATTGGTTAAGTATATTCAAGCGGTTCATGACTTAACCCTATCAAATCATCGTGTCAAATTGGTTAAGTATATTCAAGCGGTTCATGACTTAACCCTATCAAGTGGCATTAATTCATTAATGCACCCCAACCTCTCACATTAGACTAGTTGTTGTGGTCACTGGATTAGACTAGTTGTCATGACTTAACCTAGTCTAACCTCAGGTCTTAAGTGCGATATATATTGGATCCTATTGTTTGCAGTCACTGGATTCGCCGGGCGGTTCCGGGCAGATTTACACAGCAAACTCAACCCAACGTCGAGTTGGCCATTTTCAAGTTCATTCTAATGTCATGTCCATGTTCAAGTTTTATGTTTTCACTTATGCCTATTATCAAGTAAATGATTCATATTCATGACTAATTCATGTTTCAAGTTCATAAGCATGCTTACATGCCTTCTAGATGTCCAATACAAACCAACTACCCAAAACCCAACTTAGGCGCGTTCATATTAAACTTTCTCCAAGTCATAAATTATCATATATGTTTCTATTCCAAAATTTTCATAATTAACATATGCCCAACTTCTAGGTTACTTGTCAGTTTTACATATGCCCAATTCATACCAAATTTACATATGTTCAATTCATGCTGTTTTACATATATGCCAATTTTATGCCAATTTACACATATACCAAGTTTCATGCCGTTTTACATATGTCAAGATTCATGATTTACATGTTTACAAAGCTATGCTCAATTTACATAGATCCAGTTTTATACCCAAAATTACATGTATAACATGTTTACACCAATTTACCCTTAACGAGTTCTAGCCAAATTACATATATCAAGATCCATGTCATATTACATATATCAAAATCCATGTCAAATTATATATGCCAATCTCCATTCTTGCGATAATACCCAAATATTCAATTTCATGTTAATGGTAGTAATACCCAAATATCCAGTTTTTATGTTATGCCATCAATTCCACCAAACACATATATCCAAATAGGTATTATCCCAAGATTCCCCCATATTCAATCGTACGCAAATCGCGGTTTAGGCCTAGATCCGAAATTGATCTAGGTTCATCAAAGAAAATAAATAGGGGAATGTAGAATTTGTATAACAATAGGTATAGAGAGGAAACTGGCATAAAAACGTCATCTCAGGCATAAAAGATAGATCTTGAGAATAACATTAACATGAACTGATTTACAACAGGCTGAATAGATCATGAACTTGACAAAAGAATAAAGATAGAAAAGCCCAAAACTCAAGATTCAACAGGAAACAGAAATAGACTTGAACCGATGAACATGCTTACATCCAATTATACTTTATTCCATGGCCATATTATAATTAAGCATTTCAATCTAAAAAGTAACTAGAACTTACATTGATTGGCTAAGAGAGGACAAATCAATTCGTTGTCGCGTCGAAACGTCTAACTTGATTAATCTTCTGATTTGATTCAATATGGTCTAGGCGTCGTTGCTTGAAGCCGTTGAATCTTTACTTGAATCCTAACTAGATTTGAATCTCCTCTTGAAAGACTTGAACAACATATCCTCGTCTCAGACTTATGTATTATTTTATTCATTTTCTCAGAGGCAGCATAAGGACAGAATGAAATGGTGTAGAGAGAATGAGGCGAGAGGCTGTTTATATAGGATTAGGTGGACGAACCTAGGCAGAAAACGAGACCAGGTACATCAGAATGCACCCAGGCCAAAAAGCAGATTCGGGGACCAGGTCGACACCCAAGTCGACTGCGCAGTCGACCTGGTCTTGGGGGTGTCGACTGCCCAGTCGACTCCCCAGTCGACCTGGGTGCTGGGCGGGAAATTTCCCGTCCAGTCTGTCTGGGTTTTGAAATTCGAATTTTGAACTCGAATTCGAGCTGTTTTGAACTCTGAAAATTCCTGAAACTTCGGAGGGTCATATCTCCCTCATACGTACTCCGGTTCTCGCAAAATCGGACTCGTTTCCAAGCAGAATTTCGAGATGGATGCAATGGCGCATCCCGTTTCCCTTGATTCTGATCTTAAAATTTAATTCTGCCTTGATTTATGATTTTAACATGTTGTTAAAATTCGGGTTGTTACATTCTCCCCTCCTTAAAGGATTTCGTCCCTGAAATCTTCAAGTTAAGGAGAATGTGTCCTACCATCCAATCATCCATCTACTCAATCATCAATCACAGGCATCCATCGTCCTTAATAGATTTCTAATGCTGTATGAACATATGCAGAAAGTGTGTATATGTTCCTTGTCTAATGCAAATGATCAGGCCTGATTGATCTTCTTAATGCAAAATACGTCTAGTGCCATGAGTCCAACATGTATGCAAATAGTCCTAGTCACAATAACACTACATGTGTGCACAAACATCCATCCATATGCAACATCCACATGATAACACATTCAAATTCATCCATAAACAAGTATAAACACCCATGCATATGCAATATGAAAGGTGACTGAGCCGATCTAGTGCCTAATGTGTAAATGCATCCACGAGCAACCACTAGCAACCACTTGCAGCCACTTGCAACCATCAATCATAACATGTCTCAAACACATGTTTACACCCAATTGTTCCTACCGAAAGGAATAGCCGAATGATAGAAGCAAGTAAAAACCTTGTGCCCATTAGGCCATGTCAAAACTGGAAATATATGTCACATATATACTGATTAGGAGAAGAACTCCCTAAGCACCAGCCCCGAAGACCGAAATCAACATCAGGCTGACACCCAAAGAATTTAGTCAACCCAACGGACACCCTCAAGCCCCAAAATATATTACTAACAGATGAGTGATACTCCCTATGGGGTTTGCAACAGAAATTTGATTGAGAATAGGACCGAGAGGAAAAAGAAAACATGCAAGTAAGCTCTACAGGAAAAGAGGGATCTAGGATATACTCTTAAAAAGAGATATGATGCACGTATCTAGTCTTCAATCTTCTAAGTCGCGTTTCCTTGAGCTTAACTCCATTGTGCTTTGACCGTCTTAAAATTCACAGATTCTTAATTCTTGTTTCCAAAATATGAGTTGGAACTCATTTCACTGTTGCCTCTCGTTCCACTTTCACTTATCCTCCTTCTAGTATACTCGGCTCAAACTTAACTACGTACTCATGGTTTGATGCAAGCTCTCCAAAATTCACTACTGAATCTTGGATCTCGTTCACTTACTAGGAGGTATTTCACATACATGAATTATCTCTTGAAAATAACAAATATCAACCATGTTGCCAAAGGTACTTACTAAGGCGATTTTCTATAACTCATGCATAAGCGAAATGAACCATCCGCCTTAGTGGCGAACACTACTCGAGCGGATCAATAAATTACCAGTAAATGTGTCAAGAGATTCTAGGTAACAAATCCTGATAGAACCCTAAAGGTTACACGCGACTTCGAGGGTATTACCGAGGCAAGTAAAGGGTCTAACTACCCTTCTTTCAAAACCGAGAATGGCACCCTTACTGGGTAACCACTCCATCCCTAGAATCAACCCATAGCCCAAAAACGTAAGCATTACTTCTAAACTTAACACTTAGTATAGACATTCTCAAATCCAAACAAATCATGAATACATGAGCCGATTCCCCAACAGGATTTGAGACAAAAATGGGATCCTCTACTACGCTAGTACTAAGGTGCAGAGACTCAACTGTCGAGGCAGAATTAAAAGGATGCGATGTATAAAAACAAAGTTCCCATGGTATGATAGAAAAGAGAAGCTAAACTTTTAACAGAAACGTTACCACCTCTCTTAGGTATGCTAGTAGTGAGAGGATACAATTGCCCTCTCGACGATCTTGTTCTTTGCCCTTGTCCTTGTCCTATGATACTTAACTACATGTCCCTTTTTACCATACCAACGATGTTCTTTCTTGTCATGGGTTTTATTATTCTTTTACTTTGACCTCTTCCCTTTCACCTTTTTCTCCTTCGTAGATTACGCCTTATCAACAAGTTTCTCATCCTTAGGCTTGTGTTCTTTATCCTCGATCTTACTATCCTTGTATAGCTTGTTGACAAGTTTCTAGAAAGCTACCTCCATCGCACGGCAACCCTACAAAGCTTGAAATAAGATTAGTCGCAGATGGAACTACTGCGGCTACAGATGGAGGTTGGGCACTACTTTGCCCTCCGACATGTGTTGTATGCCTACACACTATGGTGAAAAAGAAAGAGAGAAGAGACTCAAGGAGAGAATCAAAAGATAGTGCATATGGCTTTGGGGAACATGAATTTCGTAAAACAAAACTTTTCTTTTAGAAAAATGCTTCTTTGTAAACGTTTTGAAAATAGTTTCAGAAGGTTTTTTAAAAGCTTTTTCCCAGTCTGGTAACCTTCTGCTCTGATACCAAATGTAACACCCTACCTCCGCTAGGGTCACTCGCAAAGGTAATGCACTAGCTTTGGTGGAGTATTATCTAGGTAAACATACACAAAAATATTACAAGACAGACATATATAAAACAACGGAAGTAAAGTGGAAGTACTTCAAATCATTTATTAAATATAATTGTTTACAATAAAATCCCATCAACTTCCAATACCCAATTACATAGTTGAAATATCTGTCTTGCTCAAAAACAAAGAAGCATAAAATAAGTTGAAGTATTCCCTAATAAAGCAAAGCAAGCCATAGCCAATAGAAATCCAAGCCGTACAAGAAAGAGCCTTGGAGCTTGGTAAGATCCGAACTAAGCTGTATTCCCACCCTGCGAACCTGGGGGGGGGGACGGAAGAAAAAGAGGCGAAACAAAACGGGTCAGTCATAAAGACTGAGTAAGTCCTAGTGACTTTCAGCATAGAAACAGGTAAAGATAACATGGCATGAATAAACTGAAAGTAAACATAAGCATGATGACAAGATAAGCTACAGGAAAGATAACTAAGAATAACCTCATATGATTTTTGTCAAGTATAACATCGCAAGGTTCCCATTCAAGATAAACTAAGTATAAATTCGCAAGATTTCTATCAAGCATCGCAAGATTTCTCTGTTTAACCATTAAAGTATTTCTATGATATCTATTTGCTCTGCACCACCCGTACTAGTATCCCAACCCGTGTCATGTGTTGACTATAAAATGATCCCTTGCCCAATGTCATGAAATGACCCATTACTTGGTCTCACGAAACGATCTATTAATCGATCAGCTCCCCTACAAATCCTATCTCGTTCATGTGTCTGTGTCATACGGCCCTATCACGAATGTAGTCACATGTGCTAGGTCCACCATATGGTGTATCAAGCCCTAGGGTGCCAACCACCGACACGAATCAAGCACGCACAGTGTAAACCTACTGGTGCCCAATGCCTGCTTTTTCAACTCCGGACTACATGCACGACCATAGTCCGCCTGAACCTACAATGGCGCACCAACTCAGCCGCCGTTCTGGTCGCTTACAATCAGCCCAGTAATCGTGCCCCACCCTGCCTAGTTCCAGGGTACCATGATACATCTAGTGGGTTACTGCTGAAAAGGACCGCGTAACTAGGGTTTCCGTCCAGCAGGTTAAGTGTTGTCATTTAAATTCGAGACTTAACCCCATCAGTCTAGCATGTCAAGTTGGTTAAGTGTGGTCATTCAAGTTCGTGACTTAACCCGTCTACGTGTCATGTCAAATTGACTAAGTGTTGTCGTTCAAGTTCATGACTTAGCCCTACGAATCATGTGTCAAGTAGGTTAAGTATGTTCAAGTGGTTCATGACTTAACCCTACCAAATCATCGTGTCAAATTGGTTAAGTATATTCAATCGGTTCATGACTTAACCCTATCAAGTCATCGTGTCAAATTGGTTAAGTATATTCAAGCGGTTCATGACTTAACCCTATCAAATCATCGTGTCAAATTGGTTAAGTATATTCAAGCGGTTCATGACTTAACCCTATCAAGTCATCGTGTCAAATTGGTTAAGTATATTCAAGCGGTTCATGACTTAACCCTATCAAATCATCGTGTCAAATTGGTTAAGCATATTCAAGCGGTTCATGACTTAACCCTATCAAGTGACATTAATTCATTAATGCACCCCAACCTCTCACATTAGACTAGTTGTTGTGGTCACTGGATTCGTCGGGCGGTTCCGGGCAGATTTACACCACAACCTAGTCTAACCTCGGGTCTTAAGTGCGATATGACCAACTACCCACATTGGATCCTATTGTTTGCAGTCACTGGATTCGCCGGGCGGTTCCGGGCAGATTTACACTGCAAACTCAACCCAACCTCGAGTTGGCCATTTTCAAGTTCATTCTAATGTCATGTCCATGTTCAAGTTTTATGTTTTCACTTATGCCTATTATCAAGTAAACGATTCATATTCATGACCAATTCATGTTTCAAGTTCATAAGCATGCTTACATGCCTTCTAGATGTCCAATACAAACCAACTACCCAAAACCCAACTTAGGCGCGTTCATATTAAACTTTCTCCAAGTCATAAATTATCATATATGTTTCTATTCCAAATTTTTCATAATTAACATATGCCCAAGTTCTAGGTTACTTGTCAGTTTTACATACGCCCAATTCATACCAAATTTACATATGTTCAATTCATGTTGTTTTACATATATGCCAATTTTATGCCAATTTACACATATACCAAGTTTCATGCCATTTTACATATGTCAAGATTCATGATTTACATGTTTACAAAGCTATGCTCAATTTACATAGATCCAGTTTTATACCTAAAATTACATGTATAACATGTTTACACCAATTTACTCATAACGAGTTCTAGCCAAATTACATATATCAAGATCCATGTCATATTACATATATCAAAATCCATGTCAAATTATATATGCCAATCCCCATTCTTGCAATTACTCTTATAATGATAATACCCAAATATTCAATTTCATGTTAATGGTAGTAATACCTAAATATCCAGTTTTTATGTTATGCCATCAATTCCACCAAACACATATATCCAAATAGGTATTATCCCAAGATTCCCCCGTATTCAATCGTATGCAAATCGCGGTTTAGGTCTAGATCCGAAATTGATCTAGGTTCATCAAAGAAAATAAATAGGGGAAGGTAGA
Source organism: Allium sativum (assembly GCA_030737875.1). Classification (NCBI taxonomy): domain Eukaryota; kingdom Viridiplantae; phylum Streptophyta; class Magnoliopsida; order Asparagales; family Amaryllidaceae; genus Allium; species Allium sativum. The sequence continues at coordinate 887,133,779 of CM060916.1, read as the reverse complement.
ATTTGTATAACAATTGGTAGAAACTGGCATAAAAACGTCATCTCAGGCATAAAAGATAGATCTTGAGAATAACATTAACATGAACTGATTTACAACAGGCTGAATAGATCATGAACTTGACAAAAGAATAAAGATAGAAAAGCCCAAAACTCAAGATTCAAGAGGAAACAGAAATAGACTTGAACCGATGAACATGCTTACATCCAATTACACTTTATTCCATGGCCATATTATAATTAAGCATTTCAATAACTAAAACTTACATTGATTGGCTAAGAGAGGACAAATCGATTCGTTGTCGCGTTGAAACGTCTAACTTGATTAATCTTCTGATTTGATTCAATATGGTCTAGGCGTCGTTGCTTGAAGCCGTTGAATCTTTACTTGAATCCTAACTAGATTTGAATCACCTCTTGAAAGACTTGAACAGCATATCCTCGCCTCAGACTTATGTATTATTTTATTCATTTTCTCAGAGGCAGCATAAGGACAGAATGAAATGGTGTAGAGAGAATGAGGCGAGAGGCTGTTTATATAGGATTAGGCGGACGAACCTAGGCAGAAAACGAGACCAGGTACATCAGAATGCACCCAGGCCCAAAAGCAGATTCGGGGACCAGGTCGACACCCTAGTCGACTGCGCAGTCGACCTGGTCTTAGGGGTGTCGACTGCCTAGTCGACTCCCCAGTCGACCTGGGTGCTAGGAGGGAAATTTCCCGTCCAGTCTGTCTGGATTTTGAAATTCGAATTTTGAACTCGAAATCGAGCTGTTTTGAACTCTGAAAATTCCTGAGACTTCAGAGGGTCATATCTCCCTCATACGGACTCCGATTCTCGCAAACTCGGACTCATTTCCAAGCAGAATTTTGAGACGTACGCAATGGTGCAACCCGTTTCCCTTGATTATGATCTTAAAATTTAATTCTGCCTTGATTTATGATTTTAACATGTTGTTAAAATTCGGGTTGTTACATCCATGTTGTACTAGAACACAAATAAGTCAATTATTCTCTTGTAGCAAGTCCTGCAAAGGCGTTAGAAAATCCTGTAGGTAATTCAGGTGGTCAGAAGTCATGTGTGCAAGTTTAGGCAGAAAAATCGTAGCTAGTATAGCTTAGGTTGTAAGAAGTCCTATAATGGCGGTAGAGACCTAATCCTGTAAAGAGAGGGTTTGTTAGTCAAAGGACTAAGGGTATCTTATGGACTGGACGTAGGATGATGCTCCAAACCATTATAAAATTTCTTGATGTTCTTTACTTTTATTTACAGCTTTTATACCGCTTTCTGAGATATCATTTCTAGATATTTATCTCACTCAATATTTACTTGCATATACCAAAGTTAGTATATCATCAATTAAAACTTCCGCATTTAGTATATTACTCCCATTTCCATATTACTCGATCCTACTCGTCTTTTCATTTGGTATCAGAGGGAAGTTCATCTTATAACCGTAAAACATTTATTTGATATCTCGATAACATGGAAATCAACACTAACACCAAAACTAGTTTCACGGAAGGTCAATCCACTACACGACCACCACTATTAAATGGCATGAACTATAATTATTGGGCTACACATATTCTCATATATATGCAAGCCAATTGATTTGAATCGTGGAATATTACTCAAAAAGAATATATACCTCCTACTACTAATTATTTTAAATTGTCAAGTACAGAAAAAACTAGATGCTACTGCAAATGCTAAAGCTACGAATATGTTTGTAACACCCAGCATTTTTAATTAAATAATAAAAATAAAAATTTGAAGAGCTTCTAAAATTTGGTCATGGGAGTAGCATCATTGCATTCGTGGCGATTTTCTAGTCAATTTGGACCTATGGATTGCAGAAACTGGATTTAAAATGAAAGAGAAGCATTTAAATGAACATTATAACAAAAAGAGGAATAAGAAAAGAACAATGACAACCATCGTTTTTAGCCTTGTTAACAAATGCCTATGTAGTCCAGTTGGTAAGAGCATGTGACTTTCTAGAGAGTGGCACAAGTTCGATCCTCGACGGCGCCACATTTTTGTTTTAGGGGAACGACTAAAATAATACATTCTCTAAGAAGAAAATAGGTATGTATGCAAAAATAAGGAAAATTGTACATATAAGGAAAAAAATATATGTATACATGTATATGTAAATATATGCATATTTATATGTGTAAAAATATAAATATATATATATACAAAGGAGAAATTCAAAATAAACCTGCAATCAATGAAAATAGGTAAGAAATTAAATAACGGCATTACAACGTTTGAATTTTGAAAACGAAATAAAAGTTGTGCTTATATATATACGTATAAAAAGGGAATTTGAAGTTTTGTATACATAAGGAGATTATATGTAAATATAATATTTAAATAAATCAAAGAAAGTATAACGGGATACTAATCAAACGTTTGAATTAAGAACGTTAAAAAAATAAACATCATGCCCAGAACCGCACGTAGGACCCAGTGGGGTCGACAAACCAATGGGGGGGGGGTCGACCCAGGGGTCGACATAGTCATAGGGGGGTCGATCCACCCCTGACCTGGGCAGATTCATTGATGAATGTGGACTGTTTTTCTAACCACATTCGTTGCTAACTCAGTGCTGCGTGTACGATAAGATCTCGAAAACCTATAAATAGGCTAGTAGAGCATAATCTAAATCTCATATTTTCTAGAGAGGATGTCTAGACTCTGCCATTCTTCTTCCTCATCAAATCTCTCCAGAAAATATAATAATTAGTCTAAGGAAATTCTAATTCAAGATCTGGAGGAAAAGAATGTATATTTACAAAGAGGGTGTTCAGAATTCTATTTGAAGTAAGGTAAATTCTTGGATCTGGTCAATTTAAAATTTTCCTCTTTCTTCCCTTTTTCTTTTGGTTGAAAATTATTGATCCATGGTTATTTATGTTCTAGATTTAGTGAGGGGAGCCATATAATGCTAAGTTTGGACCGAATTCATAAATTGGAAAGCTATTAGTTGAGTGGATTTAAGTTACGCCTTTTTGATAATGGTATATTTATCGTTTGGCATTTCCCGTTAATATGTATAGTAAATCCACTGAAATGATTAACCTGCTGAAATGTAAATCTACTTAAATGTATAAACCTGTTAAAATATGTGGAAACGATTACTGTTGTATACATACATGTTCTAATAACATGTTAATTGGGTACTGTAAGTTAAATTACAGTGAAATTGGGATAATTACATGTTAATCTATGGCATATTATGTTCTTGAACCCTTAACTATAAGAATTGGTTTAATTACATGTCAATTTGTTAGATTGAAATAATTACATGATTGAATGATTACACGTTATTCTTTTAAAAGGGAGTTAATTACATGTTTGGAAGAACATGCGACATGATAATTAGTTAAAATGGACTTAATATGATATTAAGTATGACATGTGAAAATAGATTACAGTATAATTGGGAAGAAAGGATATGTTTAAATTTACAGTAAATAGAAAATTGTAACCGCACTTAGACACGAGATTAAATTCAACTTGTGGTAGAAGTTTGCTCGGAACCGCCTGACAACTCCAAAATCCACAGGTTGTTAATTTAATGTGGGGGTATAGTGCGTAAATATACATGTAATGGTGCTAAGACATGAGTTTAAGGCCAACTTGTAGTAGAAGTCTGCCCGAAACCACCCGGCAAATCCCGCATCCACAAGTGGCCGGCTTAATGTGAGAGGTCGTGCGCATAAACATATATATGAATATATGTATATAACAAGATAGAAATAAATGTCATTAACTGTAATTAATGGAAATGAATGAAAGTTACAACAATAAAAGAATTGGAATGTACATGGAATGATAATAACCTACTATAAATAAACCTGAAGGGGAAAAGGAAAGATGATAGGTAGGCTTGTCCTAGGGACAACTGGGAATTATAACTTAGGTTATAATAAACGATAGAAGGAATGTGATAACTTATGTAATGAAATAAGTTGCACTTAATTATAGATTAAGTAATCTGTAAATTTGGAAACCTAAAACCTGTTGTTTGTAATAAGTAGAGAAAATGGGGGAAAAACTTATGAAATGCAATAAGTTGTACTTAATTATAAATTAAGTAACCTGTAAACCCGAGAATCTGAATTCAGCTATTAAGAATTACATGTTAAAGGCTTATTAATGAACTTAAATGGGTTAAGTTATATAACTGAAATTAAATAGCAAGAAAAACTTGCTAACTTGAATAAGAAGTCGATATGACTTGAAATAACCAAGTTAAATGGAAATTTGGAAAGGTAGAGCAAGCGCGTAATGGAAATTTGGAAAGGTAGAGCAAGCGCGTAATTAAATGATTAGACATAGGGTCTAATAACTCATTAACTCGAGGCGCTTGGACCAGTCCATACGTTTGAAGGTGAATAACCCAATAGGGTAGATCATCAAGGTGTCATGGGGCACGAGAGGAGCGCATGTCCATCTGATTATTCTGCCTGTTCTGCTAATATTACGTTGGCTCCGAAAGATTGGAAAGAGAAGCACGTGGCTTCCTTTGACGTGGAGGGTCCTCCTATTAGTCCACTGTGTGGTGACAGCGTTCAGCCTGTGCTCGCAGGGGTTAGGTCCGCACGTTACTACCCAGTGAGTATACCTTGATTGCCACAATAGGGGCAGTCAGAAGGCTGTAGGGTGGCATAGGTGATTCAACGATCCAGTTTCCTTTTGACATGGCGGGTTACGACCATTTTATCGAGTTGCCTTTGGCGGGACTAACTATCTGTTAGATAGCAGTCGTCGGGTACCAACCATCGACAGTCGGCGTGATGCGGAAAGATGGAGAGCTAAACATACAGATCATCGACCTTCCGCTATCAAGGCTTTGGTTGTGGGATAGACCAATTAAGATGTTGTTTGTTATTTTTCTGTCCCACGTCACTAGCTCTCAATTCTATTTGTATTTCACTAGTTGAGGGAGGGGTCGTGTAGGGCCATAGCCACTGAAAATGCAGACCATAGCATCTGCGTACATAGACATATGAAAAGGATCCCGACCGACTTTCGTGTATCTGATATAGCTCTATTACGGAACTCAGTGCACATTAGATAATACGTGCGGATACATGCATATCGTTTCAGAATGGCGTATCATCAAGGTCGAGGCATCGAGTATGATTAACGATACATATGTGAAACACTATAGGATAACTTTAAAACCCAAATTAATGGCGGATTCTCTCCGCTTCTCCTATCCTTTCCCAGCTAAATATCGTGCCGCGTTCCACCCCCGTCCTCCTATCCTTCCTTCCCCTCCTCCGCCTCATCGTCCTCCCCCTCCTTCGGTTCATCGACCTCCTTCTTTCATCCACTCTTGCCCTCCGTTCTCCTCGTTTCTTCCTCGTCATTCTTCATATCACCCTCAGTCTTCTCGCTCAGCTTTTCGAAAACCTGCTCCTTCTTCCTCTCATCGTCCTCTTGCCTCATCTTATCCTGTTGATCGTCCGGTTTATCCTCCCGCTGCTATATTCTCATCTCGCCAAAATTTAAGTCCCCCACCACCACAAGGTTTTACCTATAACAATCGTTTTGATGCTCTGAAAAATCTTTCAGATGATCTGCCAAAAAAATCCTACGCCGAGGTTGCATCAACCCCACCGTTGGATCCACCTGATCGCAGGGTTGCGAAAAAACCATCTGTTTTACCTGCTTTCTCTTCAATTCAGAATATGGTCAATTTTCTGAAGAGAGAGCGTCGTTGCATTCAATGTGCAGATAGAGGTCACGTGGCAAGTGTCTGCAGGAATTCTAGAATTTGTTTCTTTTGTTCAGGTTACGGCCATTCATGTACACGTTGCCCTAAAAAGAGAATACTTAGAGACACCTCAAAACATGTGCGTAAAGGCGTCCATTGGAATGATGCATCTTCTGTTGCGTGGGTCCCTCGTGCATCAACTCAATCTGATCGAACCCAGAAAAGACCACATCATTCCAGCTGTCAGCAATCCATGCCCTCTCCAACTCATATTCCCTCCCCTTCCAACACTCCCACACTGTGCTCTGAAAATATGAATCACTTTGTAATGGAAGATTCATCAAACTACATTGTTGGAACTGTGATTTCTGGTGGTTGGAGTATTACATCGCTACACTTCATCCTATCTAATGCTTTTAATCACCACGAATGGCCCATGTGGATATATAGAAACAACTCCTTCATCGTTTCTTGCCCAAACGAAGAGATTAAAAATCAAGTCTTGTTCCGGAAACTCTTTACGAAACCTGGTGGATCTATGTTCTTTGAGCCTTGGTCTGATGCTGAATGGGAACCGGAAGCGGTGTTAGAGTGTGAATCATGGGCAAAGGTGGTGGGTTTTCCGGAATTTCTAAGGTACAATTCTTCTGCAGTTATGAATATTCTAAGTCCTTTGGGAAAAGTTGTTGCATTAGATGATTGTGAATGGGCTCACTTCAACCACAGAAATTTATTTATCAAAATTCAGTTTTTTGAGGGGATTGACCTGATTACTTTCCTTGTGGTTAATATTAATAAGAAGAAACATCTCATAAAAGTCCAACGCTGTATCCATGAACATCCTAGTGTTAAACCCGAATCCTTACTTATTGGTAATGTAGAAGAGCTAACTGTTCCCTGCATGCATGATAACTTTGAGGATTCTGTTGAAGGCACACCAAATGATATGTTTGCTATGGCCATACCTGATGTTGAGCATGAAGTTGATCAAGCTCCTCAACAAAACATAAATCACCTCTTCAACACTGACAATCTTTTCCAAAATATCCCTATGCCCTTCCCGTTTTCTGTCCCCCTTCCAATTGTCCCTCTCCAACTTGATGACCCTCAATCTGCTGCCCCTCCTAATGTGATCCCTCAAGGCAGCCTGTTGCCTCCTCAGCCTATCCTCCCTCTCCAACAAATCCTCCCTGCTGATGCTTCTCATAACGCAGGGGGTGAGAATTGGACTCGGTTCCTTTCACCGGTCATTGTCAGGCGTAGCGCAAGGATCAAGAATAGAGAGGATCATCCCGAAGGCTCGGGTAGTTTATTTACTCCTGTTGTTTTTTCTTCTGCTAATAAAAGTCTATGCAAAAAAATGTCACGTTGCATGGGTGTTAATTTACGTGAATCACACTACATTTCCATGCATGATTTGGAACTTGAGCGTTTTAATGGTGCCAAATGAAAATCGTTTCATGGAATGTTAGGGGTTTGGGCAACCCCTCAAAATGCCATGCAATTAGTTTGGTTTTACTTCCTCTAGATGTCGATATTCTTTTTCTCCAAGAAACTAAACTTGATGACCCTTCTCCATATCATTTTAGACTTGTGGGGGGCTCCTTTCTTTCTGGTTGGACTTTTGTTAAGGCCATTGACACATGTGGAGGTTTAATTACGGCTTGGAATGAATCAATTTGGTCTTTATGTTGGTCTATTGAAAATAAATCAGCCCTTCATGTTGCACTTCGACATATTCCCTCAAACCAAATCTTCTTCTTCTCTAATATTTATGGTCCCCAAGATGCAAATGATAGATCTCTTCTCTGGTCGGAATGTTGCTCACTAGCATCTCAATTCTTGGGCCCATGGGTGATTGGGGGAGATTTCAGCACTACCAGATTTTTTTAATGACAGAAACTCAGGCAATTTATCCCAGGACTCTGAAGACTTCAATTCTTTCATTTTTGACTGCTCCCTGATTGATCCACCGATAAGTAACCGCTCCTTCACTTGGTCAAACCATAGATCATCCCCATCGTTGGCTAAACTTGACCGCTTTCTATATAATGGCGCTTGGGATGAGCTTTTCCCTATGACTGTTGTGTATGGTTTGGCTTCAGTTATATCAGATCACTGCCCCATACTGCTAAATTCTGATATTTCTATAAGCAACAAGCGTCCCTTTAGATTTGAAAGGTTGTGGCTACTTGAACCTTCGTTTGATGACTTTATTCATTCAATTTGGTCTCAAAACTTTGAAGTTGTATCAGCATCTCAAAAGATTGTCCTAAAATTGAGAGCCCTTAGAAAGATTATTAAGCCATGGGCTAAAAACTTATGGGGATCTATTCGCTCTCGCATCTCCTCTATTCAAAACGAAATCATTGACATTAACATTCTAGAAGAACAGCGCCCACTTCTTGATTCTGAGTATAATAACTTACGTGCTTTAGAAGACGAGCTGGATAGGCTGATGAAACAAGAAGAAATTGGATGGAAGCAAAGATCCAAAGCCAAATGGTTAGAGGAAGGTGATAGAAATACTTCATATTTTCACCGGATGGCTAATGGTAGACGTAGATCAACATTCATCTCGGAAATCATTAAAGATGGTCACTCTTTCACTGATCAAAATGTTATCCTCTCTCTCTTTTCTGACTACTTTCGATCTCAGTTTGGTCGTTCACACTCAAATTCAACTGATGTTGAGTGGGATCTTCTTTATCCAAACCCTGCGCCTATCCACATTGACCATCCTTTCTCTGAATCGGAAATTTGGGCTGCATTGAAAGATATGTCGGATGATAAGGCCCCTGGTCCTGATGGGTTTGGCCCAGTTTTCTTTAAGCATTTTTGGGCCTTGGTCAAATTTGATATAATTGATATGTGCAACGAATTTTATAATGACCCTACTTCAATTGCCAGATTAAATTATGCCAACATTATCCTCATTCCCAAACATTCGGGGGCCAACACTTTGTCTTCTTTCCGTCCTATTAGCCTTCTAAATACTACTTTTAAAATCATCACAAAGGTGCTGGCTAATCGACTTCAATCAGTTATTGCCACGCTCGTTGGACCTGAACAATCCGCTTTCATTTTGGGAAGAAACATTCATGACTGTATCGCTGTAACACAGGAAGTGATCTCCTTCTGTCATCACTCTTCTACCCCTGGTGTTTTACTTAAGTTGGATTTTTCCAAAGCATTTGATTCGGTAAGTTGGCCCTTTATCATGGATGTTTTTAAACACAGGGGTTTCTCAGATAGATGGTGTTCATGGATTGATAGTATACTTAATTCATGTTGCTCATCCATTTCTGTAAATGGTGCTTCTGGAAACCTTTTCAAATCTAAATATGGACTTAGACAAGGCGATCCTCTTTCCCCTTTGATTTTTGTGCTAGTTGCTGATGTGTTTAATCAAATGGTTAAACAAGCTTCTTCTCATGGTTACTTGGCTGGTATTTCTCTCCCAAATTCTCCCCTTTGTATCAACAATTTGCAATTTGCAGATGATACCATTATTTTCTCTTCCCCTGAGCCCTACCATATCCATTGCCTCAAAATCCTGTTATATGTCTTCGAGCTGATATCTGGTCTTTCCATTAATTTTAATAAAAGTGTTATTTACATGCTTGGCAAGTCAGATCATCTTGGTGATTTGATTTCTTCTTCCCTCAACTGCAATGTAGCAAAATTCCCAATGACCTACCTTGGTTTACCTCTCAGACCCTCTAAGCTTCATAAAAATGATTGGCTTCCACTTATTAACAAGATTGAATCTAGGTTAGCGGCTTGGAAAGCAAATGCATTTTCATCTATGGGTCGTGTAATTCTAGTCAAATCTGTGCTTTCCGCTATCCCTACGTACTGGATGTCTTTTCATAAACTCCCCAAATGGGTAATTAAAAGGATTGATTCAATTAGAAGTTCATTTCTTTGGAATGGTCATAGCATCAAGAAATTAATTAACTGGAGGACGGTATGCCTACACTTTGATCAAGGGGGGCTTGGTGTTCTTGACCTTCACCACTTTAATGTAGCTTTGTTGGCTAAATGGATTTGGAGACTCCTTATTCCTGGAAATTTCATTTGGAAAAATTGGATTTTGGCTCGCTACTTTTCTTCAAATCCTCATCTTGTTTTGCATCATCATCCTTCCTCAAGAATCTCTCCCTTCTTGCATGGAATTCTATCTTGTCTTCCTCGTATTAAATTTCTGTTTCATGTCTCTTTGGGGGGTGGTTCATCCTGTTTATTTTGGCATGATATTTGGCACGGTCAGTTACCTCTCTCTCTTACCTTTTCTTCACTCTTTTCTCTTCAAACTAATCCTCTGCTTTATGTTGCTGATGCTTTTAACAATGGTTATGTTAGCTTAGTTCCAGGTTCGCTTTTTGATCGGAGTACTCTTTCTCAGTTGCTGAATATCTTTGCACTCATACGCAACACTCAACTAAATATCTTGGTTGATCATTTTTTTTGGGCTCTCTCTCCTTCTAGAGGCTTTTCTGTATCATCATGTTACATTTATCTGAATTTTTCTGGTAGAATGTTTAAATTCTCAAGACTTTGGAAATGCAAGCTGGCTCCAAGAATTCTCTTCTTCCAATGGTGTTTGATTCATGAAAAGGTCAATACAAGAGAGAAGCTTTTCAAATGCAATGTGGTTTCAGACCCTAACTGCCCTTTCTGTAATTCTCATGCTGAATCCATTCATCATCTTTTCTTCTCCTACGACTATACCTTCCCAATTTGGGCCGCATCAAGTACCCACTTAATTGGTTTCATCCCCATCATTTCTTCTTTCTTTGATCATTGGGAATCTGATTCTTGTCCACTACTTGATATCTTCCTGGCTGTTTATAGTTGGTGTGTATGGAAAGAAAGAAATGCAAGGATTTTTAATAACAAAGCTAGTTCGATCATGACTATTTGTCACCGCATCATTCATATTTTTTCGTCCTGCTCAGGTTCTGGAGCCAATCATGCTGCTGTTTTCAGGTTTGCTCTGCCGGTGGCCACTTCTCCAGCTACTTCTGTTGATAGCAATGATTCAGCATCTAGCATGGAGCTTATGTGAAGTCTGATGATGCTTCTTTAATTCTCATAGTAGTATTTGTATAATTATGATGGTTAGCACTTTGATCTGCATGCTTTTGTAGTTGTATCCGTAGTATGCTCTATTTGTGTTGTATGAAGTGTCTTAAACTTGGGGTGATGGTTGTTTTTTGAACTACCAACTGGGTTTGTCAGTTGGAAAACTATTTCTATCTAATATTTAACCGGCTGTGTAGCCTCGCGCTACATATCCGTTTGTTAAAAAAAAAAACGATACATATGTGAGAAAGTCTAGATACAAGCATGTCCGCTCCCGGTGGTTTATCACAGACTCTAGGGCATTACTCTGTAATGGAATCTGATTCGATCGAATGGTTCGAAGGTGGCAGTCCATACGCTTACGTAGCATGGCGATGGCGGTTCTATGCGGAACGTAGCATTGTTATATAGAGATCCGTACGTCGCTCCGGCATAGGATGAGGGACTGCGTATATTTCTGCGGTGTTACGGCGGAGACCGTGTGAGTGAGGTACCATGGGGTGTACCTCAATTTGGTTGTAGCTACATATATACTGTATTAGGTTAATCTACTGGGGAGTAGATGGGTACGATGTGTGTGTAAGACTTGAGCGCTGTTAACCCAAGTAATCTAATAAATAAGAAAATGTCATTGAACGGTATATGTAGGGTTATCCAAAATGTGTTGTTTAAATCCAGTCATCAGAACTTGTGTTCTGACCCCCTCCTCATAAATTACTTGCAGGTTTGATTTGGGGCAGAGATATGATAGCTTTGGATACTAGTTAGGCAGTATTATTGTTTGGGTAAGGCTATATTTGGATTATATTATATTTTATTCCATTCCACTGTAAGATGTTTTCTAAGCTTTGATATGTTTATTATCTCTGTCTTTTCTGTAGGATACCAGACAAACCCACATAGGTTTCGATAGATTAGAATTTTGAAAAAAAATCGGTCTGTCGGAATTCGGGTTGTTACATCTATTATCAGAGCCTAGGTTTAGGATTCCTGTATAGATAGTGAGTGAACATATTTGTATTTTTAAATATAAATATCTATTTTATATAACCAGATCCATAAGAGGAACCCATTAAATAGAAAGAGCCGAATATGGTAAGAATTGGGATATCTATTTTGTACACTAAGGAAATATGGAAATCTGAGACCATTAGGTAATTTGGGTGGGAAGTGTACAATATACTTTGTATGTAAGAAAGGTGAATCTCATGTGTTGGTATTTCTTGTTAGTGGGTTTGGCAGTAAATCCTTATAAATTGGAAAAGGTTAAAAAGAGAAAAATGTATTATGAATATATATGGGAGAGTTGACTTTATGGGAGTGTCTAGGAAAGCCTAGGTAAGTCAGAAACCCACTTTGAGTCTAACCCCATTGTTAACTTTTAAGAACTTGAAATTATAAAAGCTTTTGGTAAATGGTTTATGGTGTTTTCAAGTTTTGATCTTAAAAATTACAGTTTTAAAATAAGTAAAGATATTTGAAAAAGTACATATTGAGTTTTGAAGAAAAATGGGGTATATTTCGGAAATAGTGATTTCTTGTGAAAGTTTTGTCTAAAATAAATTCTCTCAATAAAAGGTGCATATTATAGAGCATGTATAGCTCACTAGTTTTTAAGTTATATGGTATTAAAAGTTGTTGCATTTTGTTGAAAGCTAGAATTTTCAGTAAAGAAGGTTTTGAAATCGCTATTCTTTTAACAATCATTTTGATAAATTGTTTTAACAAGAAATTCTGTTGGGTGGAAAAAATAAGTTGCAGAAATTAAGAATAAAGTAGATGTTTGCACCTTGTAGTATGTAACTAAACTGACCTTATAGGCGAGAACAAGTTGTTAACCTGATTGAGAAATAGTTGTCCTTTTCTACTCCAGTTTTTTAATTTGAAAAAAAAAGTATAGAGTAGGTAAGGATTAGTGCCTAGGGAAGATGGAAAAGTTTTGAGGCTATGAAGTAGATAGCGAGAATTATCTTGGAGTAATGGTAAGTTCCCATAGAATGCGTAAGCATTGAGAAGCCTAGGGTGTTGCTTGAAAATTACTGTTGGTACACAGCTAGGACTTGTGGTGACTACTAGATAGTGAAGGGCAAGTAAGTGTTTAGATCCTATTGCTAATTTTCCTGTTAGGGGTAAAACCCGTTTTTACATTTCTGTTAGGATCGTTCTGTTATTTTGCTCATGTTGGGTAGTTAGGGTAACACCTAAACTTGTCACTGATCCCGTGGTTTGAACATTTCTATCTGAGGGGGACATGGTCCTAAGATTCTTGGCCCTTAGTAGTAGCTGTGTAGAGCATTTGTTTTCCTGTTTTAGTTGAAGGACTAGAAGGATAACTTGAAACTAAACTTAGATCAGAGGATTAAGTTAAATAAGCTAAGAAAAGAGTAATGGCATAACTAAAAAGGAAACAACAAATTCAGTAAAGCAACAAATATGGCAGTTAAGAAAATGGAAAATTCTGAGAAAATGTGAATAAAAATAAATTTTCCAAGATAAGTTGAAAAGGAAAGTCTGTAATAATGTAAGTTTTCTTATATGGGTCGTGGTTGGATAGGAAGTTACGGAATATTTATAGAATAGTTGTATAAAATCCAAGTATAGTTAGAAAAAGGTACATAAAAGAAAAACGGAAGATGTGAAGTTTTCCGTTTTCCACCTTTTTGTAACATAAGAAATCGAATTTAGAAAATTGGATTTTTCTGAAATTCGAAATTTAAAGATGGATGGCAGGATTTTGGATGCAACAATTGGTTAAACTGCGCTCTTGGTCTGTAAAAGTATGGGAAAATTTGGACGAAAATGTATTTTGATTTTTCAAAAATATTGCATTCATGTAGAACTGCCAGTATATTTAGGATGTGTGCATCATGTTTTCAAAGAGTTTTTGAAAAACTTGCATATATATATATATATATATATATATACACGAGGTACCGCTTAAGCAAACATGTATTACTATGTTATATTACACTTTGCACGAGTGCACAAGTGTTTGAAAAAATTGCATGCACACATGATGGATGTATATTATGCGAGGGATTATTTAATTTTGCCCTTATCAAAATTCGGGGACAAAATTTTCTAAGGTTGGGAGAATGTAACACCCCGCATTTTTAATTAAATAATAAATTTCTTTTTGAAGAGCTTCTAGAATTTGGTCACGAGATTAACATCATTGCGTCCGTGATGATTTTCTAGTCAATTTAGACATATGGATTGCAGAAAACGGATTTAAAATGAAAGAGATGCATTTAAATGAATATTACCACAAAAAGGGGAATAAGAAAAGAACAGTGACCACCATTGTTTTAAGCCTTGTTAACAAAAGCGTATGTAGTCCAGTTGGTAAGAGCATGTGACTTTCAAGAGAGTGGCGCGAGTTTGATCCCCACCGGCGCCACATTTTTGTTTTAGGGGAACAACTAAAATAATACATGCTCTAAGAAGAAAATAGGTTTGTATGCACATATAAGGAAGAACAAAAATATATGTATACATGTATATGTAAATATATGCGTATATATGTGCAAAAATATATATATATATACAAAGGAGAAATACAAAATAAACCTGCAATCAATGAAAATAGGTAAGAAATTAAATGATGGCATAAAACCGTTTGAATTTTGAAAACGAAATAAAAGTTGTGTGTATATATATATGTGTAAAATGGGCATTCGAAGTTTTGTATACATATAAGGAGTTTATATGTAAATATAATATTTAAATAAATTAAAGAAAGTATAACGAGATACTAATCAAACGTTTAAATTAAGAACATTAAAAAAAATAAACAACTTTCCCAAAACCGCTCGTGGGACCCAGTGCGGTCGATCCAGGGGTCGACACACCCATAGGGTGGTCGACCCTGGGGTCAACACACCCATAAGGGGTTGACCCACCCCTGATATGGGCAGATTCATTAATGAATGTGGACTGTTTTTCTAACCACATTCATTGCTAACTCAGCGCTGCGTGTACGATAAGATCCTGAACACATATAAATAGGCAAGTAGAGCTTAGCCTAAATCTCATATTTTCTGAGAGGATGTCTAGACTCTGCCATTCTTCTTTCCCCTCAAATCTCTCCAGAAAATATAATAATTAGTCTAAGGAAATTTTGATTCAAGATCAAGAGGAAAAGAATGCATATTTACAAAGAGGGTGTTCAAAATTCTATTCGAAGTAAGGTAAATTCTTGGGTCTGGTCAATTTAAATTTATCCTCTTTCTTCCCTTTTTCTTTAGTTGAAAATTGTGGATCCATGGTTATTTAGGTTCTAGATTCAGTTAGGGAAGCCATGGAATGCTAGGTCTGGACCGGATTCATGAATTGGAAAGCTAATAGGTAAGTGGATTTAAGTTATGCCTTTTTGATAATTGTATATTTATCGTTTAGCATTCCCCGTTAATATGTATAGTAAATCTGCTGAAATGTAAATCTGCTGAAATGTATAAACCAGTTAAAATATGTGGAAATGATTACTGTTGTATACATACATGTTCTAATAACTTGTTAATTGGGTACTGTAAGTTAAGTTACAGTGAAATTGGGATAATTACATGTTAATCTATGGCATATTATGTACTTGAATCCTTAACAGTAAGAATTGAGATAATTACATGTCAATTTGTTAGATTGAAATAATTACATGATTACAAATTATTCTTTTGAAAGGGAGTTAATTACATGTTAGGAAGAACATGCGACATGATAATTAGTTAAAATGGACTAAATATGACATGTGAAAAATAAATTATCGTAAAATTGTGAAGAATGGATATGCCTTAATTTACAGTAAATAAATAATTATTACCACACTTAGACACGAGGTTAAATTCAACTTGTGGTAGAAGTCTGCCCGTAACCGCCCGACAAATCCAGCATCCACAAGTTGTTAATTTAATGTGAGGGGTCTAGTGCATAAACATACATGAAATGGTGCTAAGACACGAGATTAAGTCCAACTTGTGGTAGATGTCTGCCTAAAACCGCCCGGCAAATCCAGCATCCACAAGTGGTCGGCTTGATGTGAGAGGTCTGGTGCATAAACATATATATGAATATATGTATATAAAAAGATAGAAATAAATGTCATTAACTATAATTAGTGGAAATGAATGAAAGTTACAATAGTAAAAGAATTGGAATGTACGTGGAATGATAATAACCTACAATAAATAAACCTGAAGGGGAAAAGGAAAGATGATAGGTAGGTTTGTTCTAGGGACAACTAGGAATTATAACTTAGGTTATAATAAACTATATAGGGAATGTGGTAACCAATGTAATGAAATAAGTTGCACTTAATTATAGATTAAGTAATCTGTAAATTTGGAAACCTAAAACCTGTTGTTTGTAATAAGTAGAGAAAAGGGGGAAACTTATGAAATGCAATAAGTTGTATTAATTATAAATTAAGTAACATGTAAACTCGAGAGTCTGAATCCTGTTGTTAAGAATTACATGTTAAAGGCTTATTAATGAACTTAAATAGGTTAAGTTATATAACTGAAGTTAATAAGCAAGAAAAACTTGATAACTTGAATAAGAAGTCAATATGTCTTGAAATGACCAAGTTAAATGGAAATTTGAAAAGGTAGAGCAAGCATGTAAATAAACGATTAGACATAGGGTCTAATAACACATTAACCCGAGGCACTTGGACCATTCCATACGTTTGAAGGTGAATAACCCAACGGGGTAGATCATCATGGTGTCATGGGGCACGAAGGGAGAGAACGTCCATCTGATTATTATGCATGTTCAGTTGATATTCTACTGGCTCCGAAGGACTGGAAGGGGAAGCATGCGACTTCCTGGGATTTGGAGGGTACTCTTGGTAGTCTACTGTGCGGTGACAACATTCAGGCTGTGCTCGTAGAGGTTAGCTTTGCACGTTACTACCCGGTGAGTATACCTTAGTTGCCACAATAGGGGGCAGTTAGAAGGATGTAGGGTGGCATAGATGATTCGACAATCCGGTTGCCTTGTGACTAGGCAGGTTACGACCATTTTATCGGGTTGCCTTTGGCGGGTCTAACCATCTGTTTGATAGCAGTCGTCGGGTACCAACCATCGACAGTTAGAGTGATGCATGATGCGGAAAGACGGAGGGCTAAACATAAAGATCATCAACCTTTCGCTATCAAGGCTTTGGTTGTGGGACATGCCAATTAGGATGTTATTTGCTGTTTTTCTGGGTCACGTTAGTAGCTCTCAATTCTGTTTTTCTTTCACTAGTTAAGGAAGGGGTCGGGTGGGACCATAGCCACTAAAAATGCAGGCCATAGCATCTGTGTACACAAATATCTGAAAAGGCACCGGACCAAGTTCGTGTATCTGATATAGCCCTGTTACGGAACTCGGTGCATAATAGATAATACATGCGGATACTTGCATACTATTTCTGAATGGTGTATCATGAAGGTCGAGGCATCGAGTATGATTAACAATACATACGTGAGAAAGTCTAGATACATGTATGTCTTCTCCAGGTGGTGTATCATAGACTCTAGGGCATTACTCTACGATGGAATCTGATTTGATCGAATGGTTCGAAGGTGGCAGTCCATACGATTACGTACCATGGCGATGGCGGTTTTATGCGGAACTTAGCATTGTTATATAGAGATCCGTACGTCGTTCCAGCGTAGGATGAGGGACTGCGTATATTTCTATGGCGTTACAGCGGAGACCGTGCGAGCGAGGTACCATGGGGTGTACCTCAATTTGAGGGTAGCTATATGTATACGGTATTAGGTTAATCTACTAGAGAGTAGGTGGGTACGACTTGTTTGTAAACCTTGAGTGTTGTTAGCCCAAGTAAACTAATAAATAAGAAAGTGTAACTGAACGGTATATGTAGAGTTATCCAAAATGTGTAGTTGAAATCCAGTCACTAGAACTTGTGTTCTGACCCCCATCTCATAACATACTACAGGTTAGATTTGGGGCAGAGATATGATAGCTTTGGATACTAGTTAGGCAGTATTATTATTTGGGTAAGGCTATATTTTGATTTTGCTATATTTTTTTCTATTCGTTGTGAGATGTTTTCTGAGCTCTGATATGTTTATTATCTCTGTCTTTTCTGCAGGTACCAAACAAACCAACACGGGTTTCGATAGATTAAAATTTTGAAAAAAAGTCGGTCTATCAGAATTCGGGTTCTTACAATGTTGCATTATTCCTTGGATAAAAATGAGTTTAACCTTATCTGTGTGTGCAATACAACATATGAAATATGGCGAACACTCAAATTAACTCATGAAGGAACTAACAGGGTCAAAAAGAAAGATATCCATGCTTAAAAGTCAGTTTTAGAATTTTAAAGTGAATAAAAATGAATCCTTTAGTGACATGTATTATATATATCAGGAAATTTATTATTCATTACTAGGCTTAGGAGAAAAATATTCTGATTTTGATATTGTATCGAAAATCCTAAATTCTATAACGGAAGATTAGGAAAGGAAGGTCATGGCTATCGAAGAAGCTAATGACTTCTCGACCATGAAATCAGGAGAGTTAATAGGAAATTTAATGTCATATAAAATAAATTTGTAGGAAAAAAGAGTTCTTGCAAAGGATAAAAAGAATCTAGCTTTTCATGTTGAAAAAAAGAACACTTAGATTCTAACAATGAAGCATATCTAGCTTTTATTGCTAAAAATTTCAAGAAAACTTTAAAGTATAGAAAGTGAATAAGGATATCTTCAAAAGAAAATCCAGAAGTAATAACACATTGAAACCATCAGTCTCGACATTAAAATGCTGTCATATGAAGAAATATTGTCCAGAGAAAACAAAGAATATCAAAATAAGAAAGATAAATCTAAGAAGAAAGCATTCTCTGTAACAAGGGATGAATTTGATTCATCATCAGATAGAGACAATGAGAGTGACACCGAACAAGCTAATGTATGCTTCATGGCCAAAGATAATGAGGTAAGTGAATTTTATTATGAAGATATGGTCGAAATAAATTCAGAATTATCAAAATTTTGAAATAATTTCAATAGAAAAATATAAACAAGCTAGTGAGGATCAAAAAAAGGAAGAATTCGAAAGGGTTGTGCTGAAAGATGAGAAAGATATATTAGAAGAAGAAATTATAAATCTTCAAGAATATTTGTCAATATTAATTCTTAACTTTTTTATTAGGCCAAGAAATTGAAACTCAAAAAGGTAAGCATAATGCACTTATTTTTTAGAATCATGAGTTAAAAACTAAAATAATAGAATTAGATGACTCTGGTCTTAAAATAAAGTTAGAATATATAACTAAGAATGTCTATAATTTTAATAAAGGAAGGGAGAATTTATCTAAAATTACAGAAAATGCTCAACCTATATCTAGCAAAAAAGGAATAGGATATAAAAAGAAAGAAGATATTCTATCTTGGGTAAAATTAAATCAAAAGAAGTTTAAACCTTGTAGTTCATCAAAATCAACTAAAAATAAAACGGTTTCTAAAACTATTAATATTTGGGTTCCTAAAATTAACAATTCATTGACTAGGAATAAATACATAAAATCATTTTTAGAAAATATTCATAATAATAAGAATTGTATTTATAAAAGGGATACTGAATCCACTTGGGTTTGGTTTCCTAAGACACTCTTAGGACCATAACAGAGGAAGTGGATACCAACGTCATCACATATTTTTGTACGTCCCACTCAATAAAAGAGAAAAAAATGGATAATCGATAGTTGTTGATCAAAACATATGACAGGAGACAAAGAAATGCTGACAAATATTATCTACTCAAAAGTGGGAACTGTCACTTTTAGAAATAATTCCAAGAGACATATCAATGGCAAAGGCGATGTGAGCAATTACAATACATCTAATTTACCTCTTATTACTGATGTTCTATTAGTTAAAAACTTAAAGCCTAATTTGCTTAGTATCAGTCAATTGTGTGATTAAGGTTTTAAAATATATTTTTCGGAAAATAAATGTAGCATTTCTGATAAAAATCAAAATATGATTTTTAGGGGAAATAAAGATAAAAATATTTACATTTTGAATATGAAAATAAATAATAATCAAGATATGTGTTTGTTAGCTAAATAAATGATCCTTGGCTATGGCACAAAAGATTTTGTCATATAAATTTTCGAATAATAAATAAAATTTTAAAAAATGAATTAGTAAAGGGTTTACCAAAAATGAAATTTAAAGTCGATAGTTTCTGTGATGCTTGCCAATTGGGTAAATTAACGAAATCTTCATTTAAATCTAAAATGGTCATTTCAACATTTCGACTATTGGAATTATTTCATATGGATTTATTTTGGCTAACCCAAGTTTAATCCATAAATCATAGTAGATTTCTATTTGTAATTATTGATGACTTTTTTTAGATACACTTGGACATTTTTATGAAACATAAAAGTGACACTTTCAACCATCTTAAAACTTTTATTAAAAGAATTCAAAATTTAAAAGGATTTAATTTAAAAAAAAATAAGAAGTGATCGCAGAGGAGAATTCGAAAATGAAATATTTGATCAATATTATAAGAAGAAAGTTATTTTTCCATAAATTTATTTTCCTAGAACTACACATTAAAATGGAGTTGTAGAACGGAAAAACAAAACATTACAAGAATGTGCCATAACGCTATTAAATGGAAGCATGTTACCAAAACATTTCTGGGCAAAAATTGTTGCAACAGCGTGTTATGTTTTGAATCGTGTTTCTATTTGGCTACTTATGAAAAATACTCTATATGAGCTATTTAATGGTAGATAACCAAATAATTTATATTTTAAAATTTTTGTTTCAAAATATTTTGTTTTAAACACCAAAGATAAGCTTGGATAATTTGATTGAAAATCCGATGAAGGAATACTCTTAGGATATTCTGATCGAAGCAAAGCTTATCGTATTTTTAATAAAAGAACAAGCAAAATTGAAGAAACAATTCACGTACCTTTTACGAAAATATTTCAAAATTCGTATAATAATGAAAATTTGAAAGTAGAAATTCTAGATAAGATGAAAACTTTATTTATAATTTTAGAGGAGATGAAAACATTATTCATAAGTGCAATAATGAAAATATCATTTCCAATAACATAGAAAATGAAAATATTAGTCATAATATGAATGAAAATAATATTCAAGATGGAAATACCAATCAAAATACTAGAGCAGATAAAAACATTATTCATAATACCAGAGAAGATGAAAACATTGTTCAAAATAATAATGAATTAAGATCTCCACCGAAAATACTACGGGATCATCGAGTTCAAAATATTATTAGAGATATAATTTCAAATGTAAGAACCAGAATTTAATTAAATCTAATAAGTCACGTTGCATTTCATTCTAATATAGTACCCAAAAATGCAAAAGAAGCCTCAACTGATGACAATTAGATTATAGCTATACAAGAAGAGCTTAACTAATTTGAACACAATGAAGTTAGGAAAAGTGATCAAAACTGTCATCGGTACAAAATGGGTTTATAAAAACAAAGCCGACGAGGAAATATAACTAGAAATAAATCAAGTTAGTTGCATAAGGATATAATTAAGAAGAAGGAATAGACTACGAAGAAACATTTTCTTCAGTCGCCAGATTAGAAGCAATTCATACTTACTAGCCTATTTTTGTTTTCATAACTTTAAATTATGTCAAATGGATGTTAAATGTGCTTTTTTGAATCGGTATATTAAAGAAAAATTTTATGTTAAACAACCTCCTTTATTTCCATATGAAAAATGTCCTGATTGTGTATATAAGTCAGAAAAGGCCTTAGATGGTCTAAAACAAGAACCTCGTGACTGGTATGAACGTCTTAAGAATTATCTGATATGTTTAGGATTTCAAATTGGAAAGGTTGATCAAACATTATTTATAAAACGAGCTAAAAAGGATATACTAATAATTCAGATATATCTTGACGATATTACTTTCGGTTCTACTAATGAAAAACCATGTTAAGATTTTTCAAAAATTATGACTAAGGAATTTGAAATATCCTATATGGGAGAATTATCTTATTTTCTTGGTTTACAAATTAAATAATTATCTAACGTAATATTCATAAATCAAGAAAAAAATATTGTAATAATTTAATTAAGCGTTTTGGAATGAAAAATACTTATGCAAAACCAAATCCTACGAGTACAACAACACATCTCGATAGAGATGAAAATTCTAAAAGTGTTGACAAAATATTATATCATAGCGTGATAGGATCATTAATATATTTAATCACTAGTCTACCAAATATAACGATGAGTGTTTGTTTATGTGCAAAATTTTAAGCTAGTCTAAAGGAATCACATTTACAAGTAGTAAAACATATATTGTGTTATCTAAGTAATACTAAGGACTTTGCGCTTTTCTATCCGAAAGATTGCTTTTTCGAGTTAGTTTCATATAGTGATGCTGATTTCAAAGGATCACAGATGGATCTAAAAAGTTCGATTGGTACATGCCATTTTATTAGCAAATCACTAGTCTCTTGGTGCAGCAAGAAACAAAATCGCATTTCACTATTTACATGTGAAGCAGAGTATATATCAGCAACTTTGGCTTGTACTCAAGTTATATACATGCAACAAACAATTAAAGATTTCAATATAAATTTATCAAAATCAACTATTTACCATGACAATACTAGTGCAATAAATTTGTCTAAAAATCCAGTTAACGACAATCAAACTAAACATATTGACATATATCATCACTTTTATGCAATAACATCGGAAAAAAAATTATAAATTTAGAAATTTTCTTTTAGAAAATCAAATAGTATGCTATATTCACTAAACCATTACTTGAAAATATATTTATAAAATTAAGATGAGAACAATGAATTGTATCTTTTAAAGATTTATATTTTTTTATGTAAAAACATAAATTTGAATTTCTACATCAACCGAGACTTGAACCCTTGTGTCTTGATCACTAGTTATATACCTTTACCATTTGACTAATTGATGTTTCTTGTTTACTCAAAAAACTATTGTATACTTATATTACACATATTTGTATTAACTAGTTTGAACCATTAGCTCTTCAAAATCTATTTATATGCTTAATAGCAGGTTCAGATTTGTAGTTTTCTCTAAACCATACAATAACTTACTACATTTCATAAATGTGCTACTATAACTAAAGATTTAAACTTGATTCTTATTATTAAACAAAAAAACATATATTATCAACATTTGCAGCAAAATGTCTTCAAGCAATCATTGATTTTACTCCACCAATATCTAAGTCTTCACCATCATCACCAACTTCTCCATCAAGTTTAACTCCAACCCCACGTGATAAACTAGTTTATAAATGGTCAAACTATAATATCGGTTATACACCGGATAGTAAAAAATCAAAATAACCTATGACCGTCTCTCCATCCACTATAGGAAAGACGGACGATGATAACCATTACCAACGTCAATAATTGAAGCTTCAACGCGAACTCTATTTCAAGCAAAAAGTCAAAACGCAACGTTTAAGCTTTCGTGAACAGATTGCAATAAAAGTTTAAAGATCTATCAAACTTGATATTCATGAACCATTTCCTCGTCCTTCCTCATCATGGACTCCATGGAATTCAAGTCAAAAAGACCTTCCTACTCACTGACTACTTAGGATATAAATTATGATGATAAAGAAGGAGCTAACAAGGAGAAAAAAATAAATCCACAAGAAAGTCAAACTCATCATCATCCAAATAGAATCCTTTTTTATGTCATAATTTAACCATTTTCTGTTTCTATATTATGTATTAATAAAGTTTATTTCTCCTTTCCACACGGTCAATAGCAGCACAATTTAAATAATAAAAGATCTATATATTCGTACACAAGAAAGTTTGAATTGCTTTCATTACTCACTGACTACTTAGGATAGAAATGATGATAAAGAAGGAGCTAACAAGGAGAAAAATAAATCAACAAGAAAGTCAAACTCATCATCATCCAAATAGAATCCTTTTTTATGTCATAATACAACCATTTTCTATTTCTATATTATGTGTTAATAAAGTTTATTTCTCCTTTCCACATGATCAATAGCAGCACAATTTAAATAATAAAAGATCTATATATTCGTGCACAAGAAAGTTTGAATTGCTTTCATTTATGGAAAAACATACTTTCAGGTTTCTTGTCGACTAAACTCTCATCACCAATCAACTAAAAACTGCTATTTGCTCTCGAGTTCAAAATCACACTTAACCAATCGACTAAAATAATTTAACTAGTCGACTAAAATTAAGGCCAAAACTCACAGGATAAATTTTCCTATAACTCATCGATAACCATGAAAATTCAGTTGACTAAATATTTAAACCTACTTTCGGGTTATAATTCTAGAACATTCAGTCGACTGAATCATCCAACTCAGTCGACTGAATCGGTTGAAAAACTGCTATATATGATCTGTCTCCTTCTTCCCGCCCCATTTCACTTGTTAAACTCAAAATTTTCAAAAAACTTATTAACCCGAGCTCCCTAACTACCCAAATCCTTAGTCTAAATTCATAACTAATCATCAAATGGCACTTAAAACAAAGAGAAGCTTATTTATCAACTGAACCTACAAAACACAAATTGATTCATGGCTTCTCAGTCAAAAAGCTAAGGATAGGTTCGAAAATATGAAGAACACTCATATATTTGAAGTATCGTTTATGAAATTTGCTAATTTTGAATCCTATAATATTCTTCCAATGATTCAAAGTAGTGGTCTTGGATCCTTTCTCTCCTACACATGTAATAATGTCAATATATACCCATTGTTACTCAAACTTTTATTTGTAAGTACGAACCTTGAGCAACAAGAATCTCAGGATGAAAACTCTTTGCATACAAAAGTATGTGGAGTTCATATATATCTCACTCCGGCTAGACTTAGTCACATCCTTCAATGCCCATCCGAAGGACAAGAATTATTTGAAACATAACGTGATAGGTTGGGAAGTGACACCCCATCGATTTTTCTCCGACGATCTCACCGAACTTAAAGCAATTGACCTAAGACCGAAGGCTTGTGTGAGTCATCGTGCTTTAACTCGTATGATTAATCCCCATACTGAGAGTTATGATCAAGTATAGCATAAGGATTTTCAAGCATTATACGCAATATTGGGAAATAAAAAGATAAACTGTGCTCAAGACATAATGGAAGAGTTTCTTTGCTTCAATCAATCTCGACTACAAAGTATGTATTACAGAGCTTACATCACTCGTATTCTTACTCATTTACAAATTCCGGCTCCTAAAACCGAAAATCTCACAATCGGATATTTGGTACTAAAACATTAAGTCTATGCATCTTCGTACCGAGTTGCCAATGCTTGAACACATTCAATCGTTTGAACAATGGAAGAAACGTAAGGAAGACAGTAAGCCACAACCTTTATTGCTTTATCAAACTCATCCTACTCAACCTATAACTACTCAACCTACCCAATCTACAGCTCCTTAAGACATCCAACAAGCTCAGCCAAAATCTCAACTTCCACCAATCCCTTGTTATGAAGAAATAGATCCCGATGGTCCAACTAATCAAATCTTAATCTCTCTTGCGAAAAATTAAAAGGCCATAGTTTCAATGTGCAATCAACGCTTATCCGTAATTGAAGCAAAAATGGTCATTTCAGATGATAAACAAGACAAAATTATTTCAAAGCTTAATGACATTATCCGTAACCTTCCATCTTCCTTTAAGTCAACCGCAATAATAGGCTTTGATCACTCCCGTAGCATAGATTGGGGATCTGACAATTCAGATAAAGACAAGGATTATGACAATAAGGAAGGAGATGGACTTTCTACAAAAGGGGACGAAACAACTAAAGATGGTGGGGATGACCCAATATAATGATTTCATTCTATCTTTAAATATTTTGTCTTTCCAAAACTTGAAACTCTTTAGTATTTTAGTTTAAAACAATGGTTATGTAAATATTCTTTTATGGGTGCTATAATCAGTTTGTACTTAAGCTGTGTGGGTATTATACTATGTTTATGTCTTAGCTTGAAATCATATATATCCACTACTGTATGATTACCCAACTATAACACATATGCCTACATATGCACGGTTCAATATATTTTGAATGTAGGGTGTGTATATGATATCTAAATATATATGTATTAAATTTAGATCATAAGTATCTCCTTTTTGTCAATGAAAAAGGAGGAGAAATCGTATGTGCACTAACAAAATAAATGCTTAATATAGCGGAGATTCTGGGGAGAAAAAATAAATAGAAGGAAGACTATCGTCGTTTGCTCATATCCTGTTCAAGTGTTGTTATCAATCAAAAATTGGGAGATAGCAATCGACCAAACCTTTAGCCTTTCTACATCATTCCTATATGTTCACTTGATATTTTTGCACTTACACTTCCTTACATGACACTAGAACTATTATTATGCACATTACCTTTATTTATCAATTATGCCAGTAATTATACAGCTAACCAGACAATATGTCTGACCTGCTCCTCTTCTCCCTTTTCTTCCCCTTATTAGTTTCTCATTGAAAAGAGTGATTGGTACTAGAAGCTCGAAAAGGTTAGTGTCCAATATCCTATTTACTTTCCATTTGATGTATCAATTCCATTTTGTTACATTTTAATTTTCTTGAGTTGGATTTGTACTTAAAAGGGAATATTCTTTTATACTCTTATTTGAGCCAAGATTATATAAGACATATATATTGTATCTTACTGTATGTAAATTATTATTTTGTAATGACAAAATTATTAAAGAATTAAATGTTTCTGTTCTCTTTTACTTTATGTCTTGTGAATCTTAGTCTCTGTGATTTGTATCTTTGTACCTACAATGTTACACATTCTATAGTTTGGCCTTAATTGGGAATACTAAGCGATGTGAAGTGTTTCATATATATCATAAACCAATTCATATAACACAAATTAACATATTAACCACAAACACCAACATCACATATTCCGTTACAAACCTTCAAATACACAACAACTCATACATATCATAAACCATCCACACACACACACAGATATATATATATATATATATATATATATTTTTACATACATATTTGCTTTCAATAATGGCGGACCATGACCCGCCAGATGATAAATCTCATTCTCCTCAAAACTTAAATCCAAATCAACATATTCCACAAGTCTCTAATCCAGATCTCGCTGTTACCGATTTGGAATCCTTATGCTTTGTTCAGCCATCTGAAGAAGGAGTGTTTATTTCGGAAGAAACATTTAAAGCCTCAGCTGATTCTTGGAGGAACATGATTGCTTTGCATCCGGTTGATTTTAAGATTAATGTGGCAAAACTCAAGGATTATATCGTCAAGGTATGGAAACCTAAGGGTGTATTCAGGATTCACATTGCGCCAGGTTTTAACTACACAGTACAGTTTGATGAAGTGTTTGATGTTTTGTCTGTGTTAAAAACATCCACTTATTCCTTTTTTGGGAGATTATTAATGGTTAATAAGTGGTTCCCTGGATATAAGTTTGAAGATTTTAATGCTCAAAATGTTCAGATCTGGATTAAACTTTTAAATCTAGATATGGAGCTCTGGACAAACTCTAGTTTCTCAAGTATTGCAAGCTTCATTGGTAATCCGATTAGAGCTGATGCTAACACTATTTCAAAGAAAATCACGAGATATGCTAGAATTCTTATAGAAATTAATTTGGATTCCAAGCTTGATAATAAGGTTCCTATCAAACTGTTTAATGGAGTCTCCAAAGTGATTGATGTTGAATATGAATATATTCCACATCGATGTGAAAGGTGTAAGAAATTTGGTCATAGAATAACTGTTCATGAGGTTTCTAACAAACAGGCGTGGACTTCTAATCAATCTACAGATGATGTAGGTCCTTCTTCAGCGGCTACTAGTTCTTATTCTAACAGTGAGAATTCAGAGGAAAATGTTCAAAGTCAAGAAGAAGGCACTGGTGATGATGGAAACCTTGACCAAGATGATCTGAATTTTCTTGACAAGGATTTGCCTAATGATGTAGAACCTGACCTTTTAAATCAAATTGCAGATAATGTGGATAATTCTGTCCCTCCTCATGAGTATAGAGATGTGTCTGATGGTATTACTAAAAATCCAGAATATCTTGCTAATTTGAAGGGTAAAAAGAAAGTATCATTCGTCGCTCCTTCTAAAAGACCACTTAGGAGCAATGCTCCTATTGAATGACTATCTTAGTTTGGAATGTCAGAGGATTAAATACATCGGATAGAATGTCTGATGTACTTTCTCTTCTGACTAAATATAAACCAACAATTGTTGGTTTAGTTGAGAATAAGATAAACTCTGATAGTTTACAAGCTTTCAGTAGATTATTGCCTTGTGGTTGGGAACTTATGCCTTACAATAATACCCCCTTTTATGGTAGAATCTTGTTATTATGGAATTCAGCTGTTTGGTCCATTAATGAAATTTCATCTTCTAATCAACATTTGACTGTTCAAGCTTTGAATCAAGGAGGTCTATCCATGTTTGTATCCATCATTTATGCTAGTAACAGCTTCAACGAATGACAGATCCTATGGCAGCAAATTGTTCAAGAATCTGGTGTTATTAACTCTGAGTGGGTTCTAATTGGAGATTTTAATAATGCTACATCTCACTTAGATAAAAGTGGAGGATTACCTATTCCATTCCAATATATTAGATCATTAAATAATTGTCTGATGCAAGCTGGACTAATTGAGATTAAAGCTTCGGGTTTTAACTTCACTTGGAGACGAAGAGGTATGGCTTCAAACATTGATAAAATCTTTATCAATCATCAATGTCTTCAAAAATTTAGTGATATTAATGCTCTGGCTTTATCACACTTATCTAGTGATCATAATCCTCTACTATTAGATCTTATAGTTGATGAGTCTCCAAAAGGTTTCCCATTTAGATACTCCAATGACGGGCATTTGAAAGATGGCTATCTAGAATGTATACAAAGAGGTCTTAATACTAATGTTGATGGTTTTGCTAGTTACATTTTTCTCCAGAAACTTCATGCTTGTAAATTTGAATTGAAAAAGTGGAACAAGGTCAGGCCAAGAGATAATATCCTTTTGACAGAAGCTGAAGCCAAATACAAAGAATGTGAAGATGCATGTGATGCTAATCCAGAGGATATTGAATTGTATGATAGTATGTTAGAAGCTAGGCATTCTCTAGCTTTTCAGAAGAAGATTATGTCTTGGAGTTACAAGCAAAAATCCAAAGTATCATGGCTTCAAGATGGAGATACAAATTCGAAATTTTTTCATTCAAAAATGTCTCTTCGAAAGCATGTTAATCACTTGAAAGCTCTTTTCAACTCTGATGGTTCTCTACTATATAAGAAAGAGGATATTGCTTCTGAAGCTATTAATTATTTTGAACAGTTATTCAATGGTGACGACATTTGTGACATCCCTTATTTTCAGTCAATAGCAGAGATTAATCAGCATGGTAAAGAACAACTATTACAAGCAATTTCTTTAGATGAAGTTAAAGCTGCTGTTCATTCTG
Organism: Allium sativum; assembly: GCA_030737875.1. Classification (NCBI taxonomy): domain Eukaryota; kingdom Viridiplantae; phylum Streptophyta; class Magnoliopsida; order Asparagales; family Amaryllidaceae; genus Allium; species Allium sativum. The sequence goes on along the minus strand of CM060916.1, from coordinate 887,104,423 downwards.
TTCACATTGACTCAAGCCCTGGCCCAGATGGTCTCAACTCTAAATTCTTTATTCTGCATTGGGACTCTATCAAGATTGAACTCCGTGCTGCCATGCAAGACATTTTTGAGTCAGGTAAACTTCCAAAAAGTTGTAATCATACTTTTATAACTTTAATTCCAAAAGTTGAGAGACCTACTTCTATTTCACAGTATAGACCCATATCCTGTTGCAACATGTTTTACAAAATTTTTAGTAAAATACTGTGTAATAGGATTAAATGGTATATGCCACACCTAATTTCTCCAAATCAGTGTGCATACATTCCCAATAGGCATATAGGCGAGAACATATTACTTGCACATGAGATGCTCAGAGACTTTAAGAAAGTAGGGGTTAGTAAGTTTTGTGTTAAAATTGATTTGCACAAAGCTTACGATATGATAAATAGGAGACTGATTTGTCATATTATGTCTAAAATGGGATTTCCAGTGCATATTGTTAACCTCATTTATGAGTGTATTTCGTCTCCTACTTTTTCAATACTAATTCAAGGTATTCCTCATGGTTTTATTGCATCTAATCGTGGTTTGAGGCAAGGAGATCCACTGTCTCCTTATTTGTTCTCGATAGCTATGGAATACTTCTCCTTTTGCTTGAATGAAGCTGTGGCTTTGGAGAGATTCATACCAGTTCACAAATTTCAGCCAGTAGTTTCTCATCTGATGTATGCTGACGATCTTATGATTTTTGGTAAATGCTTGACGTCCTGTGCAGTTTCCTTGAATGAATGCTTTGATAAATTGAAGAAATTTTGTGGTCTGTCAGTCAGTCACTTGAAATCCAAAATTTATTTTAGTTTACATGCTAAACACACTCGTGAGATTGCATCAATTTTAGGATTTCAAGTAGATTATCTTCCAGTCAGATATTTGGGTGTTCCATTATCTTCAAACTACATACATTATGGTGAATGTCAATCTCTACTTCAGAAAATTCAGGTTAAGCTTCAAGCATGGGATGCCAGATTTTTGAGTTATGCTGGACGTGCTGAATTAATCCTCTCTGTTATAAATCCTACCATACTCTATTGGTTATTTGTTTATCAACTTCCTGAAGCTATTATTTCAAAACTCCACTCTATGTGCGCAGATTTCTTTTGGGGGAGTTCATCACATAAGGTGAGTTGGGAAAAACTATGTTATCCTAAGTCTGAAGGATGAATTGGCATGAAGTCTTTATTTGATTTAAAAAAGGCCTCGTGTATAAAATTATTGTGGAAGTTTTTAGATGGATCTTCTTTGTGGAGTCAGTGGATGAATAGAAAGTACTGTTATGGTAAATGGTTTTGGAGCATTCATAGGGATAATAATGCATCGTGCACATGGAAATCCATATTAAGACTAAGAACTCATGGAGAACAATTATTTCGCAAAGTCATTGCTGATGGTAATAACACTAATATTTGGTTTGAACCATGGATCAATTCGAAATGTCTGGTTGATATCTTAGGCTTCTCGAGACTTCATAACATTGGTAGGCATGGAGATTTGGTGTCTTCATTAATTATTGATGGTAGGAATAATGGTTCTCTTCATGCTGCTACAAGAGAAATCAGAAATGAAGTAGAGTCTGTTATCATTGATTTTCAAGCTAATCGTGACTATTATGCCTGGAAGGATGGTGATTTCTCTTTTCACAAAGCGTGGGATCATGTAAGGAAAAAACAGCAAGGTAAACTCTGTTTCAAAGTAATCTGGCATTCTCAAAATGTGAAAAGAATGGCTATAATTTCATATTTAGCTGTTATTAATAAGCTTTCTACTCGAGATAGACTGGTTCAGTTTGGATTAACTCATGAAAAGGCATGTGTGTTGTGTCAAGCTGAAGATGAATCGATTAATCATTTATTCTTTGCTTGTCCTTATTCAAGATACATCTGGTTGTTATTGCTTTTAAAACTAGGATTATCCACATCAGTTATTGGTACGCTTGAATTTGAGGCAGAAAAGATATTGCATGTTTTTAAAGACAAAGATCAAACCCTGGACCTTGCATGTGCAGTGTTTACGACTACTGTTTATCACCTATGGCAAGAGAGGAATCGAAGATTGTTTGGTGGTAAAGAATTGCCGAAGGAAATCAGATTGAAGCTTATTGAAAGAGATGTTAGTTGGACAGTAAGGAATAATGGTAGAACTTTTAGTAGAGTGCAAAGTAAAATAGATTTAATGTTGAAATGGGGTATAGATTTACATGATACAGGTTGAAATGTATATAGCTGAGAGCTTTTGAGTGGTGGGTGGCTCTGTCTTGAGCATTGTGAGTTGTATGTTTGTTATATGTTTGGTTGTATTGTCAATATATGAATTTTATATGTGCTCTTTTCCCTTATGTGGTACCCATTAGGGGGGGCATAAGGTTTTGATGAGGCATATAAATGAAGTATATGGTTATAGCAATAAAGATTACCAATTTTCAAAATATATATATATATATATATATATATATTAAGAACACATGTTTATATTTACAAAAGGCAAAACAATATAATAAGAAAAGTACCTACTCGTCTCCATCATCATCATTCCCCTCCTTATCACTTCCATCCCCCAATCTATCCTCATCCCCAAGCATCCTCCCATGCTCAAAAAAATATGTAGTGATCCGCTCATCGAGCATGGTAGTCAGACCACTATTCTTGCAATCCTGCAACTCATTCACCCGCTGACATAGCATCACGATCTCCTTCTCCTGTTGGGATCTCCTATAAGAGACCCGAGTCATCGCTACCTGTAATTTATTATATTACGATTTTTAAATATTATTCTAAGTATCGTCATGGTCGATATAATGATCTCAAACAACACAAATGTAACATAACGTTATGTACAACCATAAGCACTTAACATGTAACCATATCATGTAGTGCTATAAACATTAACAACCATAAACATTTAATTTCGAACTCAGCACAAGTCAATATGCCTAGCAGGTATATTTTATTTATGTGAACTGATATTTAATATTCTTAACATTCTTCCATTTTATTAAATAAATCGCTATAGTTCATAAACTATCACAATGCGATTTTCTATAAATTTGATTTTGACATAATCCCAAATCTACCAAATTAAATATCAAAATTTCTCTTTTATTAGAAAAATATAATCCAATAGAACTGAAAGAATCTTATTTCAAAGAATTCTGACTTATATTGTATCATATACACTCATTCAAAGTTCATTTTAATCTGTATGACTAATAAGTGCAACAGTGCTACTAGAATTTAGGATTAAATATTATTTATAACTAATTTTGCACTACTATGAAGTTCAGAATTTTGCACTACTAGTGTTCAGGATTAAATATTATAGATAACTCAGTTAATATAATACATTACCCCTATGTTTTCGAAACCATACCTCCTAATCCAGATAGGCGATTCAATGGTGGAATCGTAAATGCAATTGTACTCCTCTAATGTCGGGTCATGACTTGAGGACTACGTCATTCGAGTAATCTCCACCTGTTGTCTCTCATGTGATAGCAAACAATTAATTCATACATTAAATATTCAATTTTGAATGAACAATGTGAAATAGAAAATATTACGAATGCTTACCATCACATGCTTGGACTTTAGCATCCATCCAGGTATAGGAGTGTTACTCTCCTCGTCCGTACGCTCAGCGGTGTATGTAACACCCCGTAAAATTCATAAGTATTAATAATAAATTAAATAATTAAAAATAGCAATTAAATGATATGGCTGGAAAATGAGATTTTGTAGCTTAAGGAATTTGGCTACAAAATTCTTTTATTTGGATTCGTGGCGAAATTCTGAATCATTTTCATATATAATATGTTAAAAACGGTCAACGTATGAAAAAGTTATGAACAAATAAATTTGGACAGTGTACGCAGAATATATATATATATGTAAATATTATATATATTGTCCAAATAATAATTTAAAATAAAAGAGGAAAATTAAAATTTGAATTTGAGATAAGATCAAGGGGATAACATATCTTGTAAATATGGAATAACATAAAAAAATTGGGAACGTATTAATAAAAATTAACATCTCAACAAACGAGCCAAATTGGGTGTTCCAGCCTGAAGGAGGTCGACCGACCCCCCTAAGAGGTGTCAACCGACGATATACTGCTAGGGGTTGACTTCATGACGGCTAGACCGACCCAATGAGGCTATGCGATTAGAGTTTTGTAAGAGGTTATGTTTATACGGAGTGTTCGGATTAAATTTTATACATCCGACGGCTCCTGCTCACACGAGCAAGTATAAATAAACCCTCAAACAACACACTGGAAATCTTAATTATTCTAAACCTCTGCCTCCATGTTGTTGAATTCCATAGGAAAAAAAAGAGAGAAAAAGGGTGAAGTTTCTTCTATTTCACTACCTCCATTCTATATCTCTTTATTTCAAATTTATATAAGTTTAAGAAGTTGGAATTTAGCACAAACAATATATATATATATAAGAATCTAATTATATGTTTCTTATATTTATATTGTTAGGAGTTCAATCAGAGCTCGCTTGAACGTTGAGGATCGTCGTAGATTTTGAGATTTCTATCATATCCCCACTTAATTTGTGAGTGGAATCTAGTCTTGCTTAAAGGCATATTCATATTATTATCAGTCTGTTATATGAATTGTTATGCCTATGAAGATTTGGCTATGCGATAATATAACATGAAAAATCCACAAATCTTCTACTTTGTAATCACGTAGGAATTGTCATGCTAAATTGGTTTTGTGGAATTGAGGTTTTTGTATTGGACTAAAGGTAAAAATGAGTATTATATTATTATTTATATTTTATGTAGTTCACCATTATTATCTGTAATGTCCCGGGAATTTTAACTAATTTCTACTAAACCATAAATCAATAATCACATAAATAACTAATTAAATTTATAGAAATTGATTTAATACTTGTAAAAAATGTAACTAATCTCTTAAACTACATATGTATGCATAAATGTTCTAACTTATATATGCATAACATTATGAAAAAAATGAGTAGATGAAACATCTTAATTTCACGTACTAAGTTAAACCTAATTTATCTAAGAACAAAATTAATCTATGGAAATTTCTTGGTTGCTTCATACATAAGCAAAATGTTGACAAGAACATATCAGTTAAATGCTAGGAAGATTGATGGAAGTATGGTTGTCTTCACTCATGAAATGGTAGACTTGTGGTTCAGGAGAAATTAAATGTAGGAAGAAAAACTTAGCAACTAAGATTTCATTTAAATATATATATATATATATATATATATATATATATATATATTTGCAAAAACACACTTACTGTCGTGATTGAATCAGCATTTATTTGTAGCTAGAAGAAACGATACAAATTGTTCCTATAAACATGCAAGTACAAGGTATTTAAATAAGGACCTTTGCCCTAGCAGCTAAGATTTCATCCTTTTATATAATTTATGCAAAATCAAGTGTCAACTTGTATGTTGTAGCTATACTTCAGCATCTCGTCTAGTAGAAAATAGGATCTTCACATCTTACAACTAGCAGCAAATCTAGTTTTCTCCTTTCAATCATCTAGACAGGTCTGAAGGAACATTCTGCTCATGATTTTTCACTTCAAGCATTTAATACATGTATTAGCTTAATATTATAGTTTAAAATATAAACAGGGGCACTCATACATATAGTTGCACACAACTTTTCGATCTCAAATCTGAAGAGAAACAGATCAGAGAATTTTTTGCTAAAAGCTAAGCCAAGATAAAGTGAGCAAACACTCACTATTTATCTCTATAAAACCCATGCAAGTTTATGTTTATAGATATTGTACTGGTTCTAATTATATTAGAAAGATTTTACTGCTAAAACCATAGTTGCTTGATCAAACATCTACGTCACCCCTATTAATGCAAACTGTGTATATCCACTGTATTACTCTTTTTTGATTATATTCCTCATATGTGTGTTGCTACTGTAAAATCCAGACTTTAGTTCTTCATGCAAATGATTCATACAGGTTTGTAAACAACATTAAAAATAAACTACTAGAATATACTGTACATATATGCCAGAAGAGTATATACAGTAAAGGAAGTGTTAAAACAATATTTTCCAACCAATTCAGTTAGGAAATTCAGGGGTGTAAAGGTGTTTCCGGTAGAAAATTATGATTTTAGAAATTAATATCATTATTTTTAATAAAAAGGGGAGTAAGGAATACTGTTTTTGCTGTAAATGTTAGTATGGGCTGTTGCAGATGATACGGGGTATTGGTGATGTTGAAATTTGGCATGGAGAAGCGGTATAATCGAGTAAAGCTAGGAAATATCTAAAATATCTTTTTTCAATGTATAAATTTCAAGTTTTTGTTAAACACAGGGTTTTGGGGTTTAGTTGTGCGGTGAAATTTGTGGAAACCAGAAGGAAATGAGGTTTCTTGAGTGCTTGGGGTAGTCGTGAGTTTTCGGTAAAGATGCGCCAACATGGAGACGGTTGAAGGTTGCGCACTAGGAGGAAACAGTGGCAGAGGTTGTCACCAAGGGGTGGCTCAAGTCGGGCGTGTTCAAGTGGTTAGCGGTTGTGGCTGTTGATGGTTTCTTGGATCAAAGTTATAAGTGGCAAGTGGGATTAAAAATGATTTCTGCTGACAAAGGTGACAATAGACAAACTGTTATCGGAAATGGAAGAGGTAGGTGTGAGCGGTACGTACAAATGATCAGTGTAGTGTGTCGTTAGGTGATGTGTCCGTGCATGTGCACGTGTGCACTGCTATGCACCAGGGGTTGTTTCCAGTAAGCTTTGGAAGGGAATAGAGCATCAATATTAATACTAATATGAATACTAACACAGGAAGTAAGGTAGCTAGTGTATTGGCAGCGTATACGTTAAATTCGATGGTATCCTTTGTTGACAATAAATTGCAGGAAATGCCAGATCGGTCAGGGGTTTCTGCACCTGCTTTTCCACTAAGTACCAAATAAAAAGAAAGATCAAGAGAGGAGCACCACGAGCCATTGAATGGAAATAATGGTGATACTGTCGATAGGAGACCGAGAACGCAAACTAATGGAAGCGGAAACTTTGCCCAGCTAAGATGGCAAAATGGTACATAGCATGCATGTCAGTATATAGCTGATAAATAATAAATTATGAAAACGATTTAGCTTGCATTCCAGGTAGCGATTCAATCTCGCATATATATTGCGTTAATTATGAAAATGTAGGATCATGTGCAAAATTAAGTATAAACATGGAAGTGGGAACAAACTAATGAACTAAATATTAACAGCAGGTTCGGCAAAGATTAATTCATGGGAGTGGCTCCTGAAGGCCACATGGCAACATAAGGGGGGGTGCGGGCCTTAGAGACATGCGTTGGTGAAATTTGGGTCACGTATATGAATCATTTAATTAAAAATAAGGGGTATGGCCGAAGCCTTTTGTTCAGGCCGTAGAAATGGTAAAGAACGAAAAGATAAGAGGGACGCGTGGTGAAGGCATCAGGTAGCAAGAAAGTTTTAAAGTGGTATTGCCTGAAATGGAGGCTTGCTTGGATCATTGGGCCTGACCGAGCACAAAAGAAAAGTAAGTAAATAAAATAAAAAGAGAGGAGATAGGCCATCAGAATTGGGTCACGCGGGTTAGTAAGGAAAATTTAAAATAAAAACAAAATGAAGTAATTGGGCCAGCGAAATAGGGTTAAAGTTTTAAAAGAGAAAATAGAAAAGAGAGTTAGGAAAATCATGGGCTGGGTTTATTTAAATAGGCCTGTTTAAATTAAAAAGTGTAAATGTGTAATGAGAAGGGAAGTCTAGTCTTAATTATATTATAGACAATTGGTTTAAGTAAAATTCCTAATAACTTAACAAAATGATTTTTGTTTAATAAATTTATAACTTTGCTAAGTTTATAAAAATAAATTAAATAATATAAAAAAACAATATACGATTGTAAAGTAAATTTCGTATACACTTATAAAGATATTTTTCTATGAAATCATAGTGTATTAGTTTAATATTAATTATTCATGTGAATAATTAAATTAAATAAAAAGGAATAAATTATCAAATCATTTCAAGACGATGTGGAAATAAAAAGTTGATGAGTTAAATTAAACTCAATGATCTACCATGAAGAAAGGAAGGTGATTTAACTATCGATGATAATTCAAGAGTTTTGAGTAAAACATCGAAGTAATATTTTATCAACTTAAGTCGAGAAATCTTTTAAATATTTAAATGAATCAAATTAATGATAAATAAAAGGGAATATTAAAGATCAAATTTTATATAATAATCTGATCCATTTAAATATCACTTATCCCTAAAAGATATTAACGTCGATTGTTTCGAATAGTCCGGAATATAGATTCCACTTCGATTCATTTCTACGTTGCAAGTCGAAGATTATCAAAGAAAATAAAAGATGGAGTTATGCAAGAATTATTTTATAAATCCTAGGTAGAAATTGCCTAAGATGGGTTTATAAAATAATGTCTTCGGTTTGTCCAGTCCCAGGACAACTTGTATGGACAGATGTCTGACAGAGTATTCATAACTAATCACGTACACTGATCTTTTCAAACGTAGTTATGTGGAGGCAGAGGAATTTATTTCTCTTGCTTTATACCTGCAATATATTTTTGGAGAAGTCAATCAGTGATTAGCAGGTTTTGACGATGTGGCATTCAAAGAAAATAAAAAGTTTTTGTCAAGGTAAGTTTAGCAACCAGGAAATGAAAAAAATCGGGCAGGCAGCATAGCTGTGTGGGTAGCTCCCATTAGGTTGTATTATCACCTATCGAGAGATATTCCTTTTTTTCTTATTCTATCGATGTTGTCCCATTCGAGAAATGGTTGCCGTACACAACCATTGGTGATATACATTCGATACACTCAAGAGAAATGAGTGGTCGGTCATGTGTGGCCGGGTTACAAGAAGTTCTTGTTGAACCCAGTGTATTTCTCTCTAGAGATACACTATTGGAAGGTGGTTGCATACCATGTCATAGTCGGAAATTCATTATCCATAAGAGTTAAGCGGTTTTATTTGTATATTATGTAAGCAGAATGTGAGATGCAAACATTTCTACTAAATTCTAAATTATTTGTGGAAACCCTAGATAATATCATAATATCTAATTTAGATATGCAAACAGTTTGATTCTCATAAGGTAAAAACCCATTCCGTATTTATGGCATGGTCTTATGAGTTATTTTTATTTCTTAAACTTTTTTTAAAATCGTTTACTCACACCAGTCCCCGACTAACCCAGAGTTTATCTTTCTGTGTTTTCCTTAAACTCTTGGGTACTCATAACACTTGTTATGAGGCGACAAGTTACCCAAGTCTTGACTTAACTTTGGAGTAGCTGGATGTGAAGGATCTAAATGTTGGCATATCTATCATGATTATGTATAATTATCTGCAAGTTAGTTTATCCATGATGTTATGTATAATTATCTGCAAGTTAGTTTATCACAAATGTTTAAGTATGTAGTTTGTGATAACATGTACCAGTATGTATGAAGTACTATGATGTGCTTGGCTTATGATATGTAATATTTTGAGTTATTATATTTTGTTCAAGTTCAAGCATGTGAGATTCTGATGTTTTACTTAGTTTTATCTTATATCTATCTTTTATTCTTATATAATGACACGACTTCCGAGGTGTTCGTAAGTCGGGTCGTTGAAAGTGGTATCTGAGCTTAGGATACTGAAGACCTAGGGTTTGGGTGAGTACTGAGAGAGCGTATTTGTAATTTGATATTATATATACATACGTAGGAGGGATTGACTTGAGTTAAACAACTTAGTATTTTAACATCCGATCAAGTTTTGATTATCGACCTGTTATATTCAGGTGATTAAGTATGAATACCCGTGGACGAAGAGGTCGAGCTAGTGGAACCACTACTACCAATGGTCGTAACATTGTCCAGAATCAAGTAGAAACTATGGAAGAAATTATCCAAGTTCAACCAAGGGCAAATTTTGCAACTATCTATAAGGAGTATAACACTCTAGGAGGGGAAGTTTTCATAGGAACCGAATCTTTCATTGAATTTCAAGCATGGCGGAGATCCTACGAGAGGATTTTTAAAGGACCGAAATTGAACGATGAGCAGAAACACCTTTTTGGTTTGTGGCAACTACAAGGAGCTGCAGCAATCTGGTGGGGCACCCAGACTATGAACGTTTCTGAAGACGACCTTACTTGGGAAAAATTCAAAGAGGAGTTCAAAGCACAGTTTCTCCCTGCCGCATGCAAAATAAGAATGTATTGGGACTTCATTGATCTCAAGCAAGGAAACATGTCTATAGCAGAGTACGAGAACAAGTTTAACGAACTTTCTTGTTTTGGATCGGAGTTGATTAACACTTCACTTAAGAAAATCGAGATGTTTATACCAGGTTTGAAGGATAATTTACAGATTAAGATGATTGGACATCTGAAGGATCTATTCGTTGACTTAGTGGACATGGCCATTCGATATGAAACACTAGATGCAAAGAAACCAGTGGCGAAGGAGCAGACTGGAGAAACCAGTGGAGGAAATCCCAACAAAAGGAAGTTTATTCCAAATTGGAAAAACAAGGAAAATGGAAAAGTGGGAGAGGAGAAGTCCCAGGATCGATACAAGATTTTGGTGTGCCACAACTGTAAAGAGAAAGGACATATTGCTAGGTTTTGTAAGAATTCAGAGGTCAAGAAGCCAGAGCCACCTCACCAGCAACCACAGGGACCGAGTAAAACTATTGTCCAACAGATTTTATGTTATAAGTGTCATCAACCCGGACATTTGATCAAGGATTTCCTGCTTAGGAAAAAGGGAACACAACAAAATGTCCATGCCTTAATGGATAGGTCATGAACCTATGAGGATGTGGAAATGGAAGAAGTTCTGGAAGGTACTCTTTTTTTTAAAGGAGCTACATTTTATTAGGGTTAGCCTAAGAATTGGTTGAATAAATGGAATTTAATTAAAGTGATATTTAATTATATTGATATAAGAAATAAAGTTTAAATTTTAAAATTTGTTTTAAAATTTTATGTTTCCACTAAATTAAGTCAGACTTAACGGAATGTGAACTCATGGAAACTGAACAAGTTGATGCGAAATAAAATCAGATTTCGAAGTTCCGAAATGGAGATAACTAATTTAATAATTAGTTAAAGGAGAATGTGGATTGAATTTAACGTGGTTAAGTGTATTAACTTGATGAGTTGAATACAGATTCGAGTTTAAAAAGAGAATTCGGAGCAGATAAATATATTTGAACGAGTCGATTCAAATTAAGGAAGTATATAAGATTTGGAAATTTTTCCAAATGAAATCAAGGATATTTTGGAGTAATGAGGATTTAAGATTAAGAAATTATAACCTAACTGGAAAATTGGTTAAGTTGAATGATTTACTAGGTATCGGTCTGATGTTGATTTCGGTCTTAGGGGTTGATACTTAGAGGGTTATTCGCTTATCGATTTACGATCAGGAACTAATGGATATTGAGGAATAGTAATGCAGTAATAAAAATGTTTTCCAGCCATAGTAACAGATATTTTTAGTTATGGAAATAACTGTAAAATTTGTTGATGTGTGTTGGTTACTTATGTATATAAGTTTATAACTCAAATTATAACTGGAATCTGCTCGTTAATCTCAAATTTCGAGGACGAATTTTTTATAAGGTGGGTAGATTGTAATGTCCCAGGAATTTTAACTAATTTTTACTAAACCATAAATCAATAATCACATAAATAACTAATTAAATTTATAGAAATTTATTTAATACTTGTAAAAAATGTAACTAATCTTTTAAACTACATATGTATGCATAAATGTTCTAACTTATATATGCACAACATTATGAAAAAATGAGTAGACGAAACGTCTTAATTTCACGTACTAAGTTGAATCTAATTTATCTAAGAACCAAATTAATCTAAGGAAATTTCTTGATTGCTTCATACATAAGCAAAATGTTGACAAGAACATATCACTTAAATGTTAGGAAGATTGTTGGAAGTATGGTTGTCTTCACTCATGAAAGGGCAGACTTGTGGTTATGGAGAAATTAAATGTAGGAAGAAAAATTAGCAGCTAATATTTCATTTAAATATATATATTTACAAAAACACACTTACTGTCGTGATTGAATCATCATCTATTTGTAACTAGAAGAAACAATACAAATTGTTCCCATAAACATGCAAGTACAAGGTATTTAAATAAAGACCTTTGCCTTAGCAGCTAAGATTTCATCCTTTTATATAATTTATGTAAAATCAAGTGTCAACTTGTATGCTGTAGCTATACTTCAGCATCTTGTCTAGTAGAAAATAGGATCTTCACATTTTACAACTAGTAGCAAATCTGGTTTTCTCCTTTCAATCATCTAGACAGGTCTGAAGGAACATTCTGCTCATGATTTTTCACTCCAGGCATTTAATACATGCATTAGTTTAATATTATAAATTAAAATATAAATAGGGGCACTCACACATATTGTTGTACACAACTTTTCAAACTCAAAACTAAAGAGAAACAGATCAGTGAACTTTTTGCTGAAAGCTAAGCCAAGGAAAAGTGAGCAAACACTCACTATTTGTCTCTTTAAAACCCGGGCAAGTTTATGTTTATATATGTTGTACTGTTTCTAATTATATTAGAAATTTTTTACTGCTAAAACCATAGATGCTTGATCAAACATCTGGTCACCTCTGTTGATGCAAACTATGTATCCACTGTATTACTCTGTTTTGATTAAATTCCTCATATTTGTGTTGCTAGTGTAAAAGTCAGACTTTAGTTCTTCATGCAAATGATTCATACAGGCTTGTAAACAACATTAAAAATAAACCACTAGAATATATTATACATATATGCCAAACAAGTGTATACAGTAAAGGAAGTGTTAAAACAATATTTTCCGGCCAATTCAGTTACGAAATTCAGGGGTGTAAAGGTGTTTCTGGTAGAAAAATATGATTTTAGAAATTAAAATATCATGATTTTTAATAAAGAAGGGAGTAAAGAATACTATTTTTGCTGTAAATGTAAGTATGGGCTGTTGCCGATGATCCGGGGTATCGGTGATGTTGAAATTTGGCATGGAGAAGCGGTATAATCGATTAAAGCTAGGAAAAATCTAAAATATCTTTTTTCAATGTATAAATTTCGAGTTTTTGTTAAACACGAGGTTTTGGGGTTTAGTTGTACGGTGAAATTTGTGGAAACCATAAGGAAATGAGGTTTCTTGAGTTCTTGATGTAGCCGTGAGTTTTCGATAAAGATGCGCCAACATGGAGACGGTTGAAGGTTGCGCACTAGGAGGAAACGATGGAAGAGTTTGTCGCCAAGGGGTGGCTCAAGTCGGACGTGTTCAAGTGGTCAGTGGTTGCGACTGTTGATTGTTTCTTGGATCAAAGTTATAAGTGGCAAGTGGGATTAAAAATGATTTCTGCTGACAAAGGTGACAGTAGACAAACTGTTCTTGGGAATGGAAGAGGTAGGCGTGAGCGGTGCGTACAAATGATCAGCGCAGTGTGTCGTTAGGTGATGTGTCCGTGCATGTGCACCCGTGCACTGCTATGCACCAGCGGTTGTTTCTAGTAAGCTTTGGAAGGGAAATGAGCATCAATAATAATACTAATATGAATACTAAAGCAGGAAGTAAGGTAGCTAGTGCAGTGGCAGGGAATACTTTTAATTTTATTGTTTCATTTATTGACAATAAATTACAAAAAACGCCAGATCGGTCAGGGGGTCCTGCACTTACTTTTCCACTAAGTACCAAAGAAAAAGAAAGATCAAGAGAGGAGCACCACAAGCTATTGAATGGAAATAATGGTGATACTGCAGATAGGAGACTGAGAACGCAAATAATGGTACATAGGATGCATGTCAGTATATAGCTGATACATAATAAATTATGAAAATGATTTAGCTTGCACTCCAGGTAGTGATTCAATCTCTCATATATATGGTGTTAATTACAAAAATGTAGGATCATGTGAGAAATTAAGTATAAACATGGAAGTGGGAACAAATTAAAGAACTAAATATTAATAGCAGGTTTAACAAAGATTAATTCATGGGAGTGGCTTCTGAAGGCCACGTGGCAACGTAAGGGGGTGTGCGGGCCTTAGACATGCATTGGTGAAATTTGGGTCATGTATATGAACATTTAATTAAAAATAAGGGGTATGGCCGAAGCCTTTTGTTCAGACCATAGAAATGGTAAAGAAAGAAAAGGGAAGAGGAACGCGTGGAGAAGGCATCAGGTAGCAAGAAAGTTTCAAAGTGGTACTGCCTAAAATGGAGGCTTGCATGGATCATTGGGCCTGACTGGGCATAAAAGAAATGTAATAACCCGGAAATTCTGAGCCAATTTAAATTTTTTATTTTGGCGATATTAATGAATTTTGAATATTTAAAATGAATTATTTTAAATAATAACGACGGTAAATTTATTTTGAATAGAATTAGAACGTATATATTTATATAGATCGTCGTTAGAATATAAATATTTTATTTTAATTATAAAAGGAATTGAAAATGGCACGGTAGTTCGAAAATTCGATTTCAAATTTCAAATGAATGTACAGGATTCAAAATAAACCGGATTTTAGCGAGACCAAAAATATTAGAATCTATTTGAGAATATATTTCCAACGAATCCGAAAAATTGAAATTTCATAGCGGGAATAAAAAGTTATGCCCAGTTGAAAATTCAGAATAGTCGCTATGGAATTCTAACCCTTAAAAATGGAAATTTTGCAAACGACCTCGGCTTTCGACGAAACCACTTTTGTTGGTTCCATGATGTCAAGTTATTGCTAGATTCCAAAATTCGTAATTTTTCGAATCAATATGTGAGCATGGCGAAGTAAAACGCGTTTGACCAGTTTTAGTTGATTTTAATCGACTGGAAAATGGCCATTTTTCAAACGGTCTCAGAATTCGATGATATTAGTTTTGTTAGGACCGTATCATCAATACGAAGCTAGAAAATATTTTTCGGTAATTTTTCGAGTTAGTATGTGACCCCGGTAAATTGAAATGCGCGTTCAAATTCAATATATAGAGTTATATTTTGATTTTGACGAAAACTGATCGAAACAGTCGAATCAGCTTACGATACATAGCCCATTGTGTTCGGAAAGGGGGTAATTAGCTATGGACGACAGGCGGTGGGTCTCGTTTGGAGGTCGAAAATAAAAGTTGCTTTTGAAATTAAATATAATTAAATTAATTATTTTATAAACCTCCCTCTCTCTCTATACTCTCCCTCAGGCCCCCGTTGACCATTCAAATCGAAAAATAAAAAAAAAGAGAAAGAAAGAGAAAGGGGGCGGAGCGCCACCCCACCGTCCATCGCGCCGCCAGGGGGGCCACCACCATCGAGCGCGCCTCCCTCCCGTCGACCTTCCTTCTCTTCTTCCTCCGCCCTAGCCTCTCTCCCCTCGAACCCAAACCCGACGCCCTAGCCAACGACCCACCCCGCGCGAGCCCAGTGCGCCTCCACCTCCTCCCCTGCCGCATGTAGGCTCCGACGCAGGCACCCCATCAGCCAGTTTCGCCAGTAAGCTTTATTTCAGTTTGTTTTATTATTTTTCTTTACTTGTTTAATGTAAATAAAGTTTTAAAGGGGATAAAAAAATTCAGTTTTACACCTATTATAACATTGATAAGGAAATATATGATTTTTACTTATATAGTATTGTATAAAAATAATGATATGGTTTTTATTATATAAAGATAGTTTTTTTATTAGAAAGCTATGATTTTTTTCTAGGAAAGTGAACGGAGAAAGATTAGGTTTTTCTATGTAATCACATCAATTAAAAATGTGGTTTTTATATAAAGTTAGCAAACTAAAAATATAATTTTTATATAGTGGCGATAGTAAAAATATAATTTTTATATAATGTAGATAATAAAAATATGATTTTTATATTATAGAGATAATAAAAATATTATTTTTATATTATAGAGATAATAAAAATATGATTTTTATATATGTAATGAAGTAAAAATTTGATCTTTGTATTTGTAGCGATAGGATAAAAATACGATTTTTACATATGAAGTGACGATATAAAATTGTGATTTTTATCATATATGTATCAAAGTAAAAATATAATTTTTACCTTTTGAATGGCAATGAAAAAAATGTGATTTTTTATATATTCATTAGCGATAGAAAGATTTGATTTTTATCTATATAGTAGCGGTATAAAAATAGAATTTTTATCTATATAGTAGCGGTATAAAAATAGAATTTTTATCCATATAGCGTAGTTATAAAAATGTGATTTTTATATACATAGCAACAATATAAATATGCGATTTTGATATATGTAGTGGATACGGACAACGAAAGTGGCAAAAGGCGAGCGGCGAAGATTTTCTACATATGAAGAGTCGTGGCATTTGGTTTAGCTAATCGGTGAGAACTTCTCACTTTAAATTTTGTTTTCTAGTTAAAAATATATACTAGGATGCAGACGGTGCTTAGCAGCACCCGACACCCGTCGTCCACAGACCATGGATGGCTTGTATGTTTGATTGTTGGTTGTGGTAAAAATTGATTGTGTGATGCGAAATGAAATAAAATATTTATATAGTTAAAAATATTTTATCGTTAAAAATATAATTTTTAACGGGTATGTGAATAAATAAATATTTACAAACAAATCGAATGATTTGTTTATATACACTGATTTGACTGATATTGATTGGGACGATAAATTTTACATATCGTCCAACTGCACAAATAAAAATCTGTGTTTGTTGATTTGAAACCCTACACGGGTGTTGGGATGATATTTGAAGTTCACCGATCCCGATTGATTAGTTGTGTGTCAATCGAGAGGTTGACAGACAATTGTGTAGTGCACTTTGGATGATGGTTGATTATTTATCGTTGCTATTATATACATGTGTTGTATGGAATCCATATAATTAACTTTGTATGGTAATTGATTGGGCCTCATTCCAATTAGGAAAATAAAGAATATTATAATATAAATAGTCATGTGTTGACGATTCTCATGTGTTGAGAATATTCATGTGTTGAAAGAAATATAGATTCATGTGTTGAATAGAATAAATATTCATTTGTTGAATAGAATAACGAAGTTATTGAAATATATAAAGCCGTGTTGATTAGATATGCGCTATTTTGATGCGAACGATATTTATATCGATTTTATTTGAATATCGAAAAGGAAGTGATTTCAAAATATAATATTTTGAAAATATTATCAATTATATATATTGATGATATGGAATATTCAATTTTGATTTAAAATTGAATATGAAGTTGAAATTGTTTTGAAAACGAATTATAAAATACGTTTTGAATTGAAATCGATGAAATATATATAATATATATATTATATATATTAAATGGCCTGAATAGAAAGCGCCACACCGCGGCAGTTCACGAATTTCGACCATTGACTTCGAATTGACGTTGCGGGAGATTCGACCGTCAGATTCTCTTGAAACCAGAACCGTTGTGTTCGTATCGAAAAGAGCTTTCCAATGAATATTAGAAATTTGAAATCTAACGGCTGGATTTGGAATTATGTCCAAATCAAATTTGGAAAAGGTCTCTGTAAGTGCAGTTCGACGACCGTTATTGGAAATCGACTGTACGGGCCTTGATAAAATTATTAAAAATATCTACAATTTGTGTAAAATCATAATATATGAATTGGAAAGAACTGGGATGAAAAATTCCTTATTTGAAAGGATAAAAATATATTTTTATCGAAATGAACTAGTTTTGAACTAGATTTGAAGTGGTTTTAAAATAACCAGAAATTTCCAATATACGAATTGGAATGGATTTGAATCGAAATTATATTCGGAATATTTCGATGTTGGGTTTCGTGATTATACAGATATGGTTGTGAGAATTTGAAAGATATATTTATATCGTTATTTCCAATACGATATTTGTTAGTTTCAGAATTTGATATTGAATATAAGCCGATATATTTTCTATTCAGAGCCTTGTATTTAATATCAAATGGGATTCTGGGTTCGTCGTGAATGGTGTCTTAAATAATACTATTTTTGGACCCAGTGTAGAAAGGAATAAATTTTTTAATTAAGATTTAGTGAAATTGTCCAGTTAATTAGTATTTAATTGGAATTGAATATAAATTGGTTTTTGGGTTTATTGTGAGCGTTGTTTTGAATAACACCTGTTCTTTAACCCGATCAACAAGGGAATGTGATTTTGGGTTTATCGTGAACCGTGTTTTAGATGACATTGATTCTTTAACCTAGTTAAGGACAGGATATTGATTAGTGGGAAGATTAAAACTAAGTGGAGTTTTAACGAATCTTTAATTAGATTAAAATGATCGAGAATGGAGTATCACCAGTTTTGCTCCAAAGCGATAGTTAAATCTTTAATTAGATTTGAACGTGAAATGGTAATTAATATTTACCGATAGCACCGTGGTGTTAGATATGGAGTATTACCAGTTTTGCTCCATGGGATGAATAGGTTGGGATTGGGAAATAAAATAAATAATTACTTCGGTGTGGTTCGCTAATCCCAACTAGTTTGGAAAACCATAATATGGTTTGAAATGTATCCAAAGGAAGATTAAAGAATAAATTTAGAAGAATTTATCTTTGATAAAATTAATGGGAACCTTTCCCTAAGAATGTGAATATCAGAATAAAAGAATAATCTGAATTGGAATGAGGCGTATGTTTTGTTTGTGCAACATTTGTTTATTATATACGTGGGTTATTCGGAAAGGCCGGGTTTATACCCATTCTGAATAACCGATTCGACGATAAGTCGAAGATGAAGACGGTGGTTGAAGACCGGAAGTCTTCACATCGTTTGGGTGATTACTGAAGATCTTGATCGGGTTGTACACCCAAGATGAGGGAATCGGTTGGTGATCGTCCAGACGTACTTGGAGATCGATGGATATGCGAGGAAAGTGCCTCCGGTTTCGTTCAGACCCAGAACGAACTTGTAAATGGATTGTGTGTCTGACATTGGATTTTATTCTGTGTTGATTGATCTATATTAAATATACATCTGTTTGGCAGCGGAGAATTTATTCTCTTTCTTAACGCCCTTCTTTGAGACGTACGAGCTCAGAGGTTTATATATCGATGGACATCAGTCGCATGGAGTGAATTGCCTGTGTGGCACGCCTAAGTGGCAAATGATCAAGGCTTCTGTTGAAAAGCAAAGTCTTATGGTTGATGATCAAAGCACGGCCTGTGTGGCACAGCTTTGTGTATAGCGTGAATTCGCGAGCCTCACACCTCGGTATGAGTCAAAAACGAGATAAGGACCCAAGGAGTGCACGACGTTTCTTTCTAGTTAGTGGTGATGTCAGTGCTTAAACTGGCTGACATTTATATACTTTTCACCTGTGTGGTTGTTGGAATGCGAGGCGCCTCGGATATAGGTCCTATAGGACCGGGAAACGTGTGTTCAGGAATTGCCAATCCTCAAAAGTAAGAGAGGACCGGCCTTGGAGGTTCCAAGGGATCCTTGTGTGTGGTCCTGAGACATTTGCTAGAGTGTCTCGAATAGAAGAGGAGCTTGCCCCTTGCCTTGACTCATGATGGAATCCAATTTCCAATACGTGACTTGCGGTTTTATTTGTAGAGCCTAGTATGGCGACATGATATATGGTACCCATGCCGTCTATGATTGATATTTATGATTGAAATTGATTTGACACTATACACTTATAATAATATCAAAATAATCTATTTTTAAACGTATCAAGCATTCTTTGTCTATTATAAGGTAAAACCCTATCCTCCGGCTTGCGTTGCATTGTGTGATGGGACCTGGGTCTTATAATAGCTTCATTTTTCCAAAAAGCATTGCGTTGTTTTGTTATATGCACTAGTATTCTTGGGAGGAAACTCGTTCCGTGTTATACGGCGTGGTCCCTTGAATTACTCTCTTTTAAAGTAAAGTTTTAAATAACTGTTTTATTTCTCACACCAGTCACATGACTGACCTGGAGTTTATTGTTTTGACCTAAACTCCGGGTGCCCTTATTTTCGACACGGGCAGCTAGTAGTTTTGGTTTTGCAGATTTATATTCACAGGATCCTGATTTACAACTGGAACGATGTTCGTACAGCTCTGTATCCTTATATCGCCTTCAGTTGTGAGTTGTATTATCTTTCCGCTGCTATGTATTTAAATGTAATTTAGATCTCTGATATTTGTGAATTGTATTAAATTCATTCATACTCTGTATATTCTTGTATTCTGATGGAATTGTTGTAATAAACAATGAAATGTTCTTCTGTTTGCGTTTTGATGTTGCTTGTTTTCATCTTAATCCGGGCTTTCCTTTACGGGGAATTTCTGGTCGTTATAGAGTGGTATCAGAGCTTTGGTTTACAGAGCTCGAGAACAAGACACATTAGAACCGAACGAAAGAATTCATCAGATATTGGATTAGTAATATCCAATTAGAATGACTCGTTAGAGATAGGATCAGTAGTATGCTAGAACGAGTGTGAAGAGTATATTTTTAAAATGAAAACAAAATTGTTTTGAAGATTTAAACCTTATTCAACGTATTTGAATATTTTATTTATATTGATTTTGGACAATCGAGTATATAAAGGTTTTGCATATACGCGTCATGAACGTATATTCGAAGATTTAATATACTAGATAGATATAGAATCGCACTCTAGTCGCCCGAAGATAATTCTGGTAATGCGGCCGCATTATCAGTATTTGTGTTCGAGTTTCGAAGGTGTGATATCTATATATTTCCATTAGACTGGTGTGAGAACCAAAATTAGATAGGTTTATTGTTGTGAATTGGCATCACAAACATGATTTTCTGTATATATATCAAAATTATGAGTTTGAAACGTTAATTCACTAATTGATTGATGGTTGTGTTGTTTGATTATTGGTTTGAAATTTTGAACCATTTAGCCTAATTGAATCAAATATTGAACTGTATTGGAAAAAAAATTACATTTGCATATACATGTACTTACATTGAACAGGTCAGAGCAAGGAGGCTAGAGCAGAAGAATAAAATTGTTTGCCCGACAAATAGGTACATGTTTATTGTATTTCTTGGGTTTTGGATGATTTTATGAGCCGATTGGCTTTTTCTTTTTCTTTTGGATTGAAGAAGGCCATGGGAGGCTATATGAAATATCCCGAAGTCCCCGGTGCAGGGGAGGTTATGGCGATTTTTTTTGGAAATTTAGAGTGTTAGCCAAATTTTTGAAAAATTTGAAAAGTTCTTAGAAACTGAAAAGTTGAAGAACTTAAGCCGTAGGAAAATAATGAAAGTTGAGTTAGTTTGTAAAACAACTTTCAGCTTCGTTCCTTTTCGGGGACGAAAAGTTTTAAGTGGGGTAGATTGTAATAACCCGGAAATTCTGAGCCAATTAAAATTTTTTATTTTGGCGATTTTAATGAATTTTGAATATTTAAAATGAATTATTTTAAATAATAATGACGGGAAATTTATTTTGAATAGAATTAGAACGTATATATTTATATAGATCGTCGTTAGAATATAAATATATTATTTTAATTATAAAAGGAATTGAAAATGGCGCGGTAGTTCGAAAATTCGATTTCAAATTTCAAATGAATGTACTGGATTCAAAATAAACCGGATTTTAGCGAAACCAAAAATATTAGAATCTATTTGAGAATATCTTTCTAACGAATCCGAAAAATTGAAATTTCATAGCGGGAATCAAAAGTTATGCCCAGTTGAAAATTCAGAATAGTCGCTATGGAATTCTGGCCCTTAAAAATCGAAATTTTGCAAACGACCTCGGTTTTCGACGAAACCACTTTTGTTGGATCCGAGATGTCAAGTTATTGCTAGATTCCAAAATTCATAATTTTTCGAATCAATATGTGTGCGTGGCGAAGTAAAACGCGTTTGACCAGATTTAGTTGATTTTAATCGACTGGAAAATGGACATTTTTCAAACGGTCTCAGAATTTGATGATATTAGTTTTGTTAGGACCGTATCGTCAATACGAAGCTTGAAAATATTTTTCGGTAATTTTTCGAGTTAGTATGTGACCCCAGTAAATTGAAATGCGCGTTCAAATTCCATATATAGAGTTATATTTTGATTTTGACGAAAACTGATCGAAACAGTCGAATCAGCTTACGATACATAGCCCATTGTGTTCGGAATGGGGGTAATTAGCTATAAACGACAGGCGGTGGGTCTCGTTTGGAGGTCGAAAATAATAGTTGCTTTTGAAATTTAATAGAATTAAATTAATTATTTTATAAACCTCCCTCTCTCTCTATACTCTCCCTCAGGCCCCCATTGACCATTCAAATCGAAAAATAAAAAAAATAAAAAAGAGAAAGGGGGGAGCGCCGCCCCACCATCCATCGCGCCGCCAGGGGGGCACCGCCGTCGAGCGCGCCTCCCTCCCCTCGACCTTCCTTCTCCTCTTCCTCCGCCCTAGCCTCTCTCCCCTCGAACCCAAACCCGACGCCCTAGCCAAAGACCCACCCCGCGCGAGCCAATGCGCCTCCACCTCCTCCCCTGCCGCCTGTAGGCTCCGACGCAGGCACCCCATCAGCCAGTTTCACCAGTAAGCTTTATTTCAGTTTGTTTTATTATTTTTCTTTACTTGTTTAATGTAAATAAGGTTTTAAAGGGGATAAAAAAAATTCAGTTTTACACCTATTATAACTTTGATAAGGAAATATATGATTTTTACTTATATAGTATTGTATAAAAATAATGATATGGTTTTTATTATATAAAGATAGTTTTTTTTATTAGAAAGCTATGATTTTTTTTCAGGAAAGTGAACGGAGAAAGATTAGGTTTTTCTATGTAATCACATCGATTAAAAATGTGGTTTTTATATAAAGTTAGCAAACTAAAAATATAATTTTTATATAGTGGCGATAGTAAAAATATAATTTTTATATAATGTAGATAATTAAAATATGATTTTTATATTATTAAAAAAAAATATGATTTTTATATTATAGAGATAATAAAAATATGATTTTTATATATGTAATGAAGTAAAAATTTGATCTTTATATTTGTAGCGATAGGATAAAAATACGATTTTTACATATGAAGTGACGATATAAAATTGTGATTTTTATCATATATGTATCAAAGTAAAAATATAATTTTTATCGTTTGAATGGCAATGAAAAACAAGTGATTTTTTTTATATTCATTAGCGATAGAAAGATTTGATTTTTATCTATATAGTAGCGGTATAAAAATAGAATTTTTATCTATATAGTAGCGGTATAAAAATAGAATTTTTATCCATATAGCGTAGTTATAAAAATGTGATTTTTATATACATAGCAACAATATAAATATGCGATTTTGATATATGTAGTGAATACGGACAACGAAAGTGGCAAAAGGCGAGTGGCGAAGATTTTCTACATATGAAGAGTCGCGGCGTTTGGTTTAGCTAATCGGTGAGAAATTCTCACTTTAAATTTTGTTTTCTAGTTAAAAATATATACTAGGATGCAGACGGTGCTTAGCAGCACCCAACACCCGTCGTCCACAGACCATGGATGGCTTGTATGTTTGATTGTTGGTTGTGGTGAAAATTGATTGTATGATGTGAAATGAAATAAAATATTTATATAGTTAAAAATATTTTATCGTTAAAAATATAATTTTTAATGGGTATGTGAGTAAATAAATATTTGTAAACAAATCGAACGATTTGTTTATATACACTGATTTGACTGATATTGATTGGGACGATAAATTTTACACATCGCCCAACTGCACAAATAAAAATCTGTGTTTGTTGATTTGAAACCCCACACGGGTGTTGGGATGATATTTGAAGTTCACCAATCCCGATTGATTAGTTGTGTGTCAATCGAGAGGTTGACAGACAGTTGTGCAGTGCACTTTGGATGATGGTTGCTTATTTATCGTTGCGATTATATACATGTGTTGTATGGAATCCATATAATTAACTTTGTATGGTAATTTATTGGGCCTCATTCCAATTGGTAAAATAAAGAATATTATAATATAAATAGTCATGTGTTGACGATGCTCATGTGTTGAGAATATTCATGTGTTGAAAGAAATATAGATTCATGTGTTGAATAGAATAAATATTCATTTGTTGAATAGAATAACGAATTTATTGAAATATATAAAGCCGTGTTGATTAGATATGCGCTATTTTGATGCGAATGATATTTATATCGATTTTATTCGAATATTGAAAAGGAAGTGATTTCAAAATATAATATTTTGAAAATATTATCATTTATATATATTGATGATATGGAATATTCAATTTTGATTTAAATTTGAATATGAAGTTGAAATTGTTTTGAAAACGAATTTAAAACGAATTATAAAATACGTTTTGAATTGAAATCGATGAAATATATATAATATATATTATATATATTAAATGGCCTGAATAGAACGCGCCGCACCGCGGCAGTTCGCGAATTTCGACCATTGACTTCGAATTGACGTTGCGGGAGATCCGACCGTCGGATTCTCCTGAAACCGGAACCGTTGGGTTCGTATCGAAAAGAGCTTTCCAATGAATATTAGAAATTTAAAATCTAATGGTTGGATTTGGAATCATGTCCAAATCAAATTTGGAAAAAGTCGCTGTAAGTGCAGTTCGACGACCGTTATTGGAAATCGACTATACGAGCCTTGATAAAATTATTAAAAATATCTATAATTTGTGTAAAATCAAAATATATGAATTAGAAAGAACTGGGATGAAAAATTCCATATTTGAAAGGACAAAAATATATTTTTATCGAAATGAACTAGTTTTGAACTAGATTTGAAGTGGTTTTAAAATAACCAGAAATTTCCAATATACGAATTGGAATGGATTTGAATCGAAATTATATTCGGAATATTTCGATGTTGGGTTTCGTGATTATACAGATATGGTTGTGGGAATTTGAAATATATATTTATATCGTTATTTCCAATACGATATTTGTTAGTTTCAGAATTTGATATTGAATATAAGCCGATATATTTTCTATTCAGAGCCTTGTATTTAATATCAAATGGGATTCTGGGTTCGTCGTGAATGGTGTCTTAAATAACACTGTTTTTGGGCCCAGTGTAGAAAGAAATAAATCTTTTAATTAAGATTTAGTGAAATTGTCCAGCTAATTAGTATTTAATTGGAATTGAATATAAATTGGTTTTTGGGTTTATTGTGAGCGGTGTTTCGAATAACACCTGTTCTTTAACCCGATCAACAAGGAAATGTGATTTTGGGTTTATCGTGAACCGTGTTTTAGATGACATTGATTCTTTAACCCAGTTAAGGACAGGATATTGAGTAGTGGGAAGATTAAAACTAAGTGGAGTTTTAATGAACCTTTAATTAGATTAAAATGATCGAGAATGGAGTATCACCAGTTTTTCTCCAAAGCGATAGTTAAATCTTTAATTAGATTTGAACGTGAAATGGTAATTAATATTTACCGATAGCACCGTGGTGTTAGATATGGAGTATTGCCATTTTTGCTCCATGGGATGAATAGGTTGGGATTGGGAAATAAAATAAATAATTACTTCGGTGTGGTTCGCTAATCCCAACTAGTTTGGAAAACCATAATATGGTTTGAAATGATATCCAAAGGAAGATTAAAGAATAAATTTAGAAGAATTTATCTTTGATAAAATTAATGGGAACCTTTCCCTAAGAATGAGAATATCATAATAAAAGAATATTCTGAATTGGAATGAGGCGTATGTTTTGTTTGTGTAATATTTGTTTATTATATACGCGGGTTATTCGGAAAGGCCGGGTTTATACCCATTCTGAATAACCGATTCGACGATAAGTCGAAGATGAAGACGGTGGTTGAAGACCGGAAGTCTTCACATCGTTTGGGTGATTACTGATGATCTTGATTGGGCTATACACCCAAGATGAGGGAATCAGTTGGTGATCGTCTAGACGTACTTGGAGATCGATGGATATGCGAGGAAAGTGCCTCCGGTTTCGTTCAGACCCAGAACGAACTTGTAAATGGACTGTGTGTCTGACATTGGATTTTATTCTGTGTTGATTGATCTCTATTAAATATACATCTGTTTGGCGGTGGAGAATTTATTCTCTTGCTTAACGCCCTTCTCTGAGACGTATGAGCTCATAGGTTGTATATCGATGGACATCAGTCGCATGGAGTGAATTTCCTGTGTGGCATGCCTAAGTGGCAAATGATCAAGGCTTCTGTTGAAAAGCAAAGTCTTGTGGTTGATGATCAAAGCACGGCCTGTGTGGCGCAGCTCTGTGTATAGCGTGAATTCGTGAGCCTCACACCTCGGTATGAGTCAAAAATGGGATAAGGACCCAAGGAGTGCACGACGTTTCTTTCTAGCTAGTGGTGATGTCAGTGCTTAAACTAGCTGACATTTATATACTTTTCACCTGTGTGGTTGTTGGAATGCGAGGCGCCTCGGATATAGGTCCTATAGGACCGGGAAACGTGTGTTCAGGAATTGTCAATCCTCAAAAGTAAGAGAGGACCGGCCTTGGAGGTTCCAAGGGATCGCTGTGTGTGGTCCTGAGACATTTGCTAGAGTGTCTCGAATCGGAGAGGAGCTTCCCCTTGCCTCGACTCATGATTGAATCCAATTTCCAATACGTGACTTGCGGTTTTATTTGTAGAGCCTAGTATGGCGACATGATATATGGTACCCATGCCGTCTATGATTGATATTTATGATTGAAATTGATTTGACACTATACACCTATAATAATATCAAAATAATCTGTTTTTAAACATATCAAGCATTCTTTGGCTATTATAAGGTAAAACCCTATCCTCCGGCTTGCTTTGCATTGTGTGATGGGACCTGGGTCTTATAATAGCTTCATTTTTCCAAAAAGCATTGCGTTGTTTTGTTATATGCACTAGTATTCTTGGGAGGAAACCCGTTCCGTGTTATACGGCGTGGTCCCTTGAATTACTCTCTTTTAAAGTAAAGTTTTAAATAACTATTTTAGTTCTCACACCAGTCACATGACTGACCTGGAGTTTATTGTTTTAACCTAAACTCTAGGTGCCCTTATTTTCGACACGGGCAGCTAGTAGTTTTGCTTTTGCAGATTTATATTCAAAGGATCCTAATTTACAGCTGGAACGATGTTCGGAAAGCTCTGTATCCATCGCCTTCAGTTGTGTGTTGTATTATCTTTCCGCTGCTATGTATTTTAATGTAATTTAGATCTCTGATATTTGTGAATTGTATTAAATTCATTCATACTCTGTATATTCTTGTATTCTGATGGAATTGTTGTAATAAACAATGAAATGTTCTTCTATTTGCGTTTTGATGTGGCTTGTTTTCATCTCAATCCGGGCTTTCCTTTACGGGGAAGTTCTGGTCGTTATAAGAAAAGTAAGTAAATAAAATAAAAAGAGAGGAGACGGGCCAGCAGAATTGGGCCTGCGGGTTACTAAGGAAAATTTAAAATAAAAACAAAATGAAGTAATTGGTCCATAGTATTTGGACCAGCGAAATAAGGTTAATGTTTTAAAAGAGAAAATAGAAAAGAGAGTTAGGAAAATAATGGGATGGGTTTATTTAAATGGACCTGCTTAAATTAAAAAAGTGTAAACGTTTAATGAGAAGGGAATTCTTGTCTTAATTATATTATAGACAATTGGTTTAAGTAAAATTCCTAATAACTTAACAAAATGATTTTTGTTTAATAAATTTATAACTTTGCTAAGTTTGTAAAAATAAATTAAATAATATACGATTGTGAAATAGATTTCATATACACTTATAAGTATATTTTTCTATGAAATTAAAGTGTATTAGTTTAATATTAATTATTCATGTGAATAATTAAATTATAAAAATGGAAAATTATCAAATCATTTCAAGACGATGTGGAAATAAAAAGTTGATGAGTTAAATTAAATTCAATGATCAACCATGACGAAAGGAAGGTGATTTAACTGTCACTGATAATTTAAAAGTTTTGAGTAAAACATCAAAGTAATATTTTATCAACTTAAGTCGAGAAATCTTTTAAATATTTAAATGAATTAAACTAACGATGAATAAAAGGGAGTATTAAAGATCAAATTTTATATAATAATTTGATCCATTTAAGTATTACTTGTCCCTAAAAGATATTAACGTCGATTGTTTCAAATAGTCCGGAAAATAGATTCCACTTCGATTCGATTTTTACGTTGCAAGTCGAAGATTATCAAAGAAAATAAAAGACGGAGTTATGCAAGAATTATTTTATAAATCCTAGGTAGAAACTGCCTAAGATGGGTTTATAAAAAAATGTCTTCGGTTTGTCCAGTTCCAGGACAACTTGTATGGACGGATGTCTGATAGAGTATTCCTAACTAATCACGTACATTGATCTTTTCAAATGTAGTTATGTGGTGGCAGAGGAATTTGTTTCTCTTGCTTTATACTTGCAATATTTTTTTGGAGAAGTTAATTAGTAATTAGCAGGTTTTGACGATGTGGCATTCAAAGAAAATAAAAAGTTTTTGTCAAGGTAAGTTTAGCCTCAAGCTTCACACCAGGAAATGACAAAAATCGGGCAGGCAACATAGCTATGTGGGTAGCTCCCATTAGGTTGTATTATCACCTATCTAGAGATATTCCTTTTTTTCTTATTCTATCGATGTTGTCCCATTCGGGAAATGGTTGCCGTACACAACCAATGGTGATATACATTCTATACACTCAAGAGAAATGAGTGGTCGGTCATGTGTGGCCGGGTTACAAGAAGTTCTTGTTGAACCTAGTGTATTCCTCTCTAGAGATACACTATCGGAAGGTGGTTGCATACCTTGTCATAGTTGGAAATCCATTATCCATAAGCGTTAAGCGATTTTATTTGTATATTATGTAAGCAGAATGTGAGATGCAAACATTTCTACTAAATTCTAAATTATTTGTGGAAACCCTAGATAATATCATAATATCTAATTTAAATATGCAAACAGTTTGATTCTCATAAGGTAAAAATTGTTCTGTATTTACGACATGGTCTTATGAGTTATTTTTATTTCTTAAACTTGTTTTAAAATCGTTTACTCACACCAGTCCCCGACTGACCCAGAGTTTATTTTTCTGTGTTTTCCTTAAACTCTTGGGTACTCATAACGCTTGTTATGAGTAGACAAGTAACCCAAGTCTTGACTTAACTTTGGAGTAGCTGGATGTGAAGTATCAAAATGTTGGCCTATCTATCATGTTTATGTATAATTATCTGCAAGTTTGTTTATCCATGATGTTATGTATAATTATCTGCAAGTTAGTTTATCAAAAAGTTTAAGTTTGTAAATTGTGATAACATGTACCAGTATGTATGAAGTACTCTGATGTACTTGGCTTATGATATGTAGTATTTTGAGTTATTCTATTTTGTTCAAGTTTCGCTGTGAGATTCGGATGTTTTCTTTAGTTTTATCTTCTATCTCTATTTTATTCCTATATAATGACACGACTTCCGAGGTGTTCGAAAGTCGGGTCGTTAAATTATCATTCGGTTTGGCCTAAAAAGGTTTGGATTTGAATTCGTTTCATAGTTTAATTGGGTTTGGATCCTAATTTGGGTGTAAACGCATGCATAAATTGGAATGAGTCAAATGTAAAGATTTTTGGGTGCATAACACCACAAAAAGGGTTAATTGGATGAAATATAGATTGTGAACATACATGTATGAATGTATGAAATACTCTACTTTTAATTTAGTATTGAAACCTTTTTCTACATGCCTAGGATACAAGTTGTAATTGTTATGTATGTGTATGTTTTCCACTACTACTATTTGTTATATGTTCATTATGTCATCATGTTATGTTGTAGCGGTAAAATATGGAAAGACCTGAACTTGTATAGATTAATTTGGATAAATGACAATTGCCATCCCGCGATTAGAACGTTTCCCTGTTTATACGAATGTTATGTTAATTAGGTGCTATTATTATATAATTTATTTAAACGTAATTGACGTTATATTGGTGTAATAAATGCGATTAGGTTAGAGGTGAATTTGAAATGTCCCATAAACAAATATACATATATATTTGTTTGCTTGTGTGTGCGTATTTTTTTTTGAAAATGGGTACCTATCATTAGCTTATAAAAAGAAACATTACAAAGTCAGAAATACAGAAAATTCACATACGTAGGCCCAAAGCCCATTCTCTAACAGCATAAAAATCTAAAATGATTCTTTCAGCCACTGTCATTCAGATCGATTCCCCAAAGTTGAAGCAGCCGGATGTTCTTAGTTGATCTTTCGGAAGTGGCACCATTGTCTCTAACTAGATATACAATCTCCTTTCCAATTTGTTGCGCCTTAGCAGTGTAATGGGTCTGTCTATTGGAGAAGATTCTTGCATTTCGTTCTTGCCAAAGGAAATAAATACTGGCAGTGAAAGCGCCAAATGCAAGATCCGCTACCTGATCATTCTTTTTAAATCTGGATAATAATGAATGGGCTTCGTCTTCCAACGAACTTAACATGCTTGATGAAATGAGTAGCTTTCTTTTTTATTGAGCTCCATATAAAAGCGGAGTATTCACATTTGAAAAATAGGTGATGAATTGTTTCTTCTTCCTTCTCACAGAGTAGGCAGATAAGGTCTGTGGATATTCCAAATCTAGCCATTCTTGCTCTTGTATTCAATCTGTTGCATGCAGCAAAATAGGAAATGAACGACATTCATTTACTGTTCATGTGGTGCCAGATAGCTCTATAAATGAGGCTTGCGCAACCCATATTTCTAGTTATATCCCAAGCCGCTCGAAGTGTGAATCGACTTCCGGTACACCATTCATAATGATCCGAAAGGAAAAAGGATGGACAACCATCAAATTGACATGTTCAGCTACCTCTCTCGTCGCAGGATGTAATGATGGGTTTAAAGCATAGTCCTGTAGGATTAGTTCCATTGTATCATTCTCGGATCCCAAGGCTTGGAATCGGCTAATGCCATGTATATCGACAAGGCATTTACAGTTTAACCAAGGTTCAAACCAGAGTGATGTTTGCGAGCCAGTTGAGATCACCTTGTTAAAGAATTGCTTTCCATTGGTTCTTAAACGAAGCATGTTTTTCTAGGTACTTGAAGCGTTGTTATTAATAGCCATACACCAAAAATGCTTACCAAAACAATATCTCTTCCTCATCACTTGCACCAGAGGCTATCATTAATTAGATAATTCCATAATAATTTGAGGCACCAAGCTTTGCGTAGTTCAGAAAAAAGTTGAATGCCTATTCCTCCTTCTAATTTTGGTTTGCACAAGGAACTCCAAGAAAATTTATGTTGAGATCCTCCCCAAGAAAAGTCTGCGCAGATAGATTGTAATTTGTCTAATGTAAATTCAGGAATTTGGTAAATAGTTAGCCAGTAGAGAATAATAGGAGTGATCACCAATTTGATAAGTTCAGCTCTCCCTGCATAACTCAAGAAATTAGATTGCCATCCTTGTAGTTTCTGCTGGATTCGGTGGATAAAAGCCTGACATTCGGAATAATGGAGATAGTCTGAAGAGAGTGGCACGCCAAGATATTTGATAGGCAAGTTTCCTTCTTCAAATCCCAAAATGTTCTTTATATCAGCAACGTTCACGGCAGCTTGACTGAAATAAATTTTAGACTTATCTGCATTGACGGTTAGATCTGCAAATTATTTTAGCTTTTGGAAAATCCCTTGTAAGGAGAGAGCAGAAGTAGAGGCGGCTTTACTGAAAATTATCAAATCATCAACATAAAGTAGATGTGTAATAATAAGGGGAAATCTGAAAATTGGGCTAAAGAGTTGCATTTTAGTGTCCTCGTACATAAGAAAAGAAAAATACTCCATCGCGATCGTAAAAAGATAAGGAGGCAAAGGGTCTCCTTGTTTGATTCTGCGAGTAGAAGTAATAAAACCTTTTGGTATGCCTTGAAATATAATGGAGAAAGTGGCAGATGAAATACATACATATATTATGTTGATGAAATGTGTTGGAAAACCCATACACGACATTATATAGCAAATGAACTCTCGACTAATCATGCCGTAGGCTTTTTGGAGATCCACTTTTACACAAAATCTGGACACACCAACCTTTTTGAAGTCTCTAAGTAATTCATGTTCTAGAAGAATATTTTCACTGGCGTAGCATCCCTGAATGTATGCACACTGATTTTCCGATATTAAATGTGGTAGGAAATGCTTAAGCCTGTTACATAGAATCTTGGAAAACACCTCGTAAAACATATTACAGGATGAAATTGGATGGTAATGTGAGATAGAGATAGGCTTATCTGTTTTGGAAATTAATGTGATAAAGGTATGGTTGACACCTTTTCGAATCTTTCTAGAAGAAAATATATCCTGCATAGCAAATAACATGTCAAATTTTATTAATTCCCAGTGATGCTTCATGAATTTAGCATTAAATCCATCTGGTCCCGGGCTGGAGTCGTCGTGGACATAGAAGACGGCTTGCTGGACTTCCTCCATAGTAATATGCCACAACAAGAAATTTTTCCCGGAAGTGTTGATATAGGAGATGGATTGAAATTGCGGAAAATTTCTGACTTGATCACCATTGAACAAGATGGTGAAGTACGAAATTGCCTCCTGCTCAATATGATCCAGATTATGCAATAATTCACCTGCAGAAGTTATAAAAGCTCTGATATTATTCTGAATTCTTCTAGCTGA
Source organism: Allium sativum (assembly GCA_030737875.1). NCBI lineage: Eukaryota > Viridiplantae > Streptophyta > Magnoliopsida > Asparagales > Amaryllidaceae > Allium > Allium sativum. Next base: position 887,071,663 of record CM060916.1, on the reverse strand, counting down.
CATCTTGGAGTGGAAGAATTGGAGCTTACATCACCCTGCTGAAGCCACGCAACCTTGCTTTTCTGCCGTAAGCTCCAATATTTCATATTATTCTTCATGTGAACAACCTATTTAACTTCTAGCATTTCATCGTAAAGTGTGAGGTCCTTAGGATTCAGATCAACTGCATTCTCTAAAGATTTTAGTTTTTCTTCAGTTGCTTGTATAATGGCATAAATATATATATATATATATATATATATAATGACATATAGACGCGAGGTTAGTTGCCATTTGTGGTAAAAGCCTACCCGGAACCGACCGGCATATCCAACAACCACAAGTAGGCCCAACTAATGTGAGATGTCTAGGTGCCATGGGACATTCATAAACTTAGTCACTAGACACGAGGTTAAACTGACTTATAATAGAAGACTGCCTGGAACCGACCGACATATCCACCATCTACAAGTATATGGGTTAATGTGAGAGGTCTAGTGTATATATAACTATAAATATATATATGCAGGTTGATGAGTGAAAATAAATAGGCATACAATGCCTTAAGAAGGTCTTAAGTGGCCGACTCACCTTTTTATCTAATTCGAGCATTAAGTGGTTAGGACTAAGATCCCTCCAAAGGTTTATTCCTTGGAGAGGAACCCAAGTCATGGGACCAACCCTTATTAGTTTTAAGGTAAGTCTTTGGGTCCTCCATCCTTAAAAGTGGTTAGGCATAAAATGGTTAATGGAGTGGGATAGTTCACGGGGGATGTACACTTCCTCTAGAAGCTTGTAAGGGCTCAACTAGGGACAAGTTGGTTATTGAAGGATATGTGTCCATTGCATGCTCACCAATTGTCCGAGGGAAATCTTAAGTGACATAGGTGTCCTACCGGGTAATATCAGTTAAGTAGTAACGTTCTCAATACTACTTCTTATATTACAAATGAGAGAATAGACTTAAGCACGTTAATGTACTAGGACGGGGTTCTTAAAAGGATAGGGGTCTGCCTCAGGGTTATAAGAGATCGTAAGAATCCACCTTTAATAGGGCCATAAGTAACCGAGAATGCCACCTCGTTGGGTCTTTGCCCTAAAACAATAATGGCCGATTGACTTGGGTATCCACCCCATTGGTTAGATACTTATGTTTGTGTGAAATCTTGTGTGCTGCGTAGAAATACCTTGACATATGTAACCTGCTAAAAATATAGGGTATGGACATTAAGTAATACTATATTCCAGTAACACAGAACTTTATATTCTGACCCCTTCTCCTTAACATCCAAACAGGTCAGTAGATGGGGTAAATCCATGGATGGAGTCCTGATTGAAGACGATGGAGAAGATGAAGTTACTATGATATTATTAGCTGTTATTGCTGTGCTTCTTTTGGAATTTTATGATGATGAACTATTTGATGTACCTTTTGAATAAATGTAACTGTGACTAGGTATTTATATGATTTTGAAATAAAGGTACATCTTATTTTTGGTATTATATTTTCTCTTTCTGCTGTGTGAGATTTCCTTTCGAAGTATGTGTTAGTATTATCTGTGAAAATGTAATCCTTACAGGAACCAACGACCCGTTTAGAATGACTCTATGTTTTTATGGGCCTTTACTGGGTCGAAATTTAGGCCCATTATGGGCGGGTTGTTACAGTGTAAGTTTGGGTAAACACCTTGGTAAGTGTAGGCCCCCGTTGTAGAGTCGACATCTGAAATAGTACAGTTGAATAATGTTACCAATATGATTAATCAGTGTTACAACTACCTATAAATGTAATTTATCACGCATATCAAGTCGCACTGATGTTGCGAGAAGGACTTAGAGTCACCCCGGTTCAAAGAAGGATTTTTATTCTTGTTTGCCCAGTTTCGATCTGAAACCTTATGTAAATTCAATTATACACCTAATTTAATTAATGTACGAAACAAAAACAAAATAGAAATTAAAATAAGTTTAAATAACTTACCCTCACCGCGGGACTATCCTACAATCGAAGAAAACCCGAACAAACCTCCTCGATCATCCATCGAGGCTTCTTTCCTGCTGCTTTTTCTTTGTCTATGGTGTGTTTGTAGTTTCATCTCATCTTATTATTCCAGTAGTTAAGAAAGACATTCATATTTTTTGGGATGATCCCGAGCAACAATTTGCATATTACGGAAACAAATTATAAATTTCGAAATGAAAAATAAACTATATCCTTACCAGAACCTCAGCGAAGATTGCATTCCTGATCTGAGTAGGAATGTCATCCCAATGGAGCCAACTATCTATCAGCCAACTTATGTAGGACAACCTAGAAATAGATAAAATAAAATCTGTAGAATGGATCTCAAAGCCCATGCGGAAAATACGATGTAACCCCATTTAATAAAATTTAAATAGTAAACATTTACTAAATTAAATACTTACCCTGCACTCTAGGGCATGAGCTCTACGACTAGACTTAAATTAGATACTTGCCATACATATACATTATATATAGGTTCAACACATCAATTCATAAACTTAGTACAACATATTAGTTCGTTATTAGAAAGCATACCATTGTACAACATAGCTCACAACATAGTTAAAATTCAGAATCTATGTTTACAATATATGATACAAATATTATCAGTTTTCTGATTCAGTCTCGGTCTAGATCTATTTCTTTTTCTTATGTACTCTCAAATACTTTTATTAAAACATTTGATTCATCATTTAAACACCCTAAATCAATATCATATGTTATTATTATATCATCATTTTGTTTTATATCCATTAGATACGCTGTATCTTTTGGAATAACAATTCCTTCAAACGTAAACCCTCTCTTTTTTTTACTACAACAAAACAATATGCTTTATCCCCTTTTATGGATGGATACAGAGCAAAATGTACTTGTAATGCTTGCTTGGCTAATACGAAAGGATCATACTTATAGTAATGTGATGTGTGCTTTATTTCTATAAGCTTATAATATTTGTGCATATTGATTCCAATACCAAGAACATTGCCGAGCCAGTTGCACTTGAATAAAACAACTTTTTCAGTAGGTTGTAAGTAACATGATGGGCGACTCAGATTTTTGGTCGATTAATATTGAACATCTGATATTGTTTTAAATGTTGAGTTGATAATATAAATGGGCTTTCATGGATTTTAACGATTTAATAATCAAATTCAATTTAATTACGAGTATATCGAATTATCATAATCCAAAAACGGGAATAATTGAATTCAAAGTTAAAACTAAATCGAAAGGATTCAGATGATCAATATAAATTTTATTTGAGTATAAACGATGATAATTCTAATAATTTATTATCAAGGGGTTAATTGTTTTGAATTTAATTTATATTACATCGATTTAAATTGACATATTCTCCACATGATCAAATGAGGCTTCGAAACTTGTTCCAGTGTGTTCACAATAGTGGTATAACCCTAGGAATTCCATTTGTTGCGCTCAAATAGGAGTTCGAAACTCACGCGATATTTTAAATTAAATAAATTCACATCAGTTCAACATAAATAGGGTAGCCAACATATATATCATACTCGAAGACACTCAACCCCTATTCTTTCTACGCAAGGAAATTCTGAGAGCCCACCCTAGCTACATCCATCGTTTTCTTTCAAATCGCGTACAATTGGTTCCTTCCCTTCACTCCAAAGTAAAACAACGATGTAATGGAATGGTATGATTTGTCCCCTTCATTGCCTATAAAACCACGGCTACCACTGCTCTTTATTTCTTTCTTCCGCCAAAAAAATCCTTCCCATTTTCCACTCATTCCCGACTAGTTCTAAAATAAATAAATAAATAAAAATCGAAACCGAAGGCTTTAGGAAAAATTGGAAATTTCCGCTTCCGTCATAGGATTCGAATTCAAAATAAATTGCCATGAGATTGTATACTCGTGCCTTTCATTCTCGTACACGAATTGGTTCGTGCGATGTTATTTAGGGGATCTTGAGTTTAGACTGCAAACTAGGGTGAGCGTTTCTCAAGACAAAGGGCACAGATCGGCCGATTTAATGATGCATGTTGTAAAAACCCGAATTCCGACAGACCGATATTTTTTTAATTATAATCCATCGAAACTAGTGTTGGTTGCTCTGGTATCATGCAAAAAAAACAGAGATATAAAATATATCAAAGCTCAGAAAATATCTCACAGCGAAATGGATAAAATATAGTATAACCAAAATATAACCTTACCGTAGTAATAATACTGCCTAACCAGTATCCAAAGTTATCATATCTCTACCACAAATCTAACCTGCAAGTATGCTATGAGTAGGGGGTCAGAACACAAGTCCTGGTGACTGAATTTAAACTACACGTCTTGGATAATCCTACATATACCGTTCAGTTACATTTTCTGATTTATTAGGTTACTTGTGTTAACAACACTCAAGGCTTACTCATACGTCATACCCATTTACTCCCCAGTGGATTAAACTAATGAAGTATATATGTAGTTACCCCCAAATTAAGCTACACCCCATGATACCCCACTCACATGGTCTTCGCCGTAACGCCACAGTAATATACACAGTCTCTCATCCGACGCCGGAGTGACGTATGGATCCTATATATCAATGCAACATTCCGCATAGAACCGCCATCGCTATACTACGTAGGCGTATGGACTGTCGCCTTTGATCGAATCAGATCAAAGAGTAATGCCGCAGAGTCTACGATACACTACCCAGAGCAGACATGCATGTATCTAGACTTTCCCACGTACGTATCGTCAATCGTATTCGATGCCTTAACCGCACATATCCTCTACTGTGCACCAAGTTCTGTGGCAGGGCTGTAAAAGAAACACAGAACTCGGTCGAGAGCTTTTCCATCTCTGTACAGGCCCGCCTTTAAGGGCCTCAAAATACAGATATTCCATGGGGTCTGTTTTTCATGGTGGTAATGGCCCCACCTCGTCCCCTTCCTCAACTAGTAAAGACTACAAGAGCTAAGCGACTTGCCCCTAACAAACAATCTAAACATCCATTTGGTGTCTTCCCTTAACCACCATGCCTCGATAGTGAAAGGTTGATGGCGTCTTGGGTTTAGCTCTAGTCCTTTCGCATCCCATTGGCTGCCGATGATGGGTACCCGACGATCTACTATCCTTGCTTGGTCCTGACCTGCCTCCCGTTGAGGAGATCGCCGAATCACCCTAGTGTCATCTCGTCACAGCATTCTGACTGCAAAGCTACTTTTGTAGTCAAGGCATACTCACCGGGTAGTAACGCGCAAACCCAATCTCTGTGAGCACAGCCTAAACATCTTCCACCACACAGAGGACTACCAGGAGCACTTTACGCGTCCCAGGAAGACGCGTTCTTCCCTTTCCAGTCCTTCGGAGCTAACAGAATAATCTGATGGACATGCGCTCCCTTCGTGCCTCATGACACCGCGATGATCTACCCTGTTGGGTTGTTCATCTTAAACGTGCAGACTGGTCCAAGCGCCTTATTTGAATTTGTTATTAGACCCTATGCCTAAACTTCAATTATGCGCTTGCTCAACCTCACCAACTTTCCTTTTTAACTTGGTTATTTCAAATCATATTAACTTCTTATTCAAGTTACCAAGTTCTTTCCGAGCCCTTTATATCTCTAAGGAATGGATCCCTCTTGCTTATTAATTTTGGTTACAAGACTTAACCCTTTTACGTTTATTAATAAGCCCATAACATGTCATTATCTAGATTGTAATCCAAGGTCTGTAATCTACAATCTCTTTATATTATTCATTGTCTAATAACACGTTCTACTCAATATGTAATTAAGTATATCTCAATTCACATGTTTTCTGTTTAGCATGTCACTTTATATTTATGATTAATTATAACTTATTTCATTTCATAAGTTTGCTTCATTCTTTCTTACTTAATCATAATTTCATCTAACACTGTCACTACAACATATCGTTGTTCACTTATTAACTTATTTCTCTTAACTAAGGTTTACTAATAAGTTTTCCTTTTCATTAATATAACTAATGTTGTCCTTATCAGTAGATTTCAGATTCTCGTTCTTATAGATAACTTAATTTACAATTAAGCACAACTTATCCCATTACATAAGTTATTCCATTTCATTTATCATTTATCATAACCTAATTTATAATTTCCACTTGTCCCTAGGACAAGCCTACCTAATATATAATCATTCTCATTAGTGTAATTAATTTTAAAAGGTTATTATCATTCCCCGTTCATCCCAATCCTTTTTACTGTTGTAACTTTCATTCAATCACATTCATTTCCATTAATTAAAATTAGTGCCATTTATTTCTACCCTTTTATACATATATTCATATAAACATATATATATGTTTATGCACTAGACCTCTCTCATTAAATTAACAAAATTGTGGATGCTGGAATTGCCGAGCGGTTCCGGGCAGACTTCTTCCATAAGATAAACTTAATCTCGTGTCTTAGCACCGTTACATGTATATTTACGTACTAAACCCCTTACATTAAATTAACAACTTGTGGATGCTGGATTTGCCAGGCGGTTCCGGGCATACTTCTACCACAAGTTGAATTTAACCACGTGTCTAGGCACGGTTACAGTTTTCTAGTTTCTGTAAATTTAGGCATATTCATTCTATCTAAATTTTACTATATTCTATTCTTACATATCATACTTAATGTACTATTAAGTCCATTATTTGATTACCATGTCACATGTAATTAACTTCATTCTAAAATAATAACATGTACTATCAATCATATGATTATTCTAATCTAACAATTTAACATGTAATTGTCTCAATTGTTATAGTTAAGGTTTCAAGTACAGAATATGCCACAGATTAACATGTAATTATTCTAAATTCACTGTAATTTAACTTATAGTAACCAATTAACAAGTTATTAAAACATGAAAATATACAATAGTAATGGTTTCCACATATTTTAACAAGTTTATACTTTTTAACATATTAACATTTCAACACATCAAACTAGCATTTTAACATATTATATTAACATTACGGCAGATTTACATTGCATATTAATGGGAAATGTCAAACAATAATATACTATTATCAAAAATGATATAGCTTTAATCCACTCACCTAGTTACTTTCCAATTCCTGAACCTGGTCCAGATCTAGCATTTCATGGTTCCACTAATTGGATTTAGAACCTAACAACCATGGATCCACAATTCTTACTAAAAGTAATAAAGGAAGAAAAAGGAGAAAATTGAATAGACTAGATCCAATGATTTACCTTACTTCGCATATGACTCTGAACACCTTTTTTTTATTAATATTCATCCTTTTCCTCTAGATCTTGAACCAGAATTTTCCTAAACTAATTATTCAATTTTTCTAAAGAGATTTGAGGAGGAAGAAGAATGGAAGAGTATAAATGTCGTCTAAGAAATACGAGATTTAGGCTAGGCTCTACTAGCCTGTTTATAGGTGTCAATGCACACGCAACACTGAGTCAGCACGAATATGGTCTAGAAAGCATTCCGGATTTGTCAAAGAATCTGCCAAGATCTGAGGGGGTTGACCCCTGGGTCGACACCATCTTGTAGAGGTCGACCCATAAGTCGACACCCCTTTGTAGGGGTCGACCCCTATGGGTTCGGATGCTGAAAATTAACACGGGCGCACTTCACAAGTGCGCCGGTGCAAAATACCTTGGCGCGCTTGCCAAGTGCGCCAGTTGTTCAGGCCTGCTTTTTGTTTTCTTCTTCAAACTTCTACTGTCCATAACTTCTTCATACTTTATCCTTTTTACGCAAACTCGAAGTCTATCTAGACCAGAATTCCGAGACGAACCCAACGGTACAGTCCATTTTACTTAATTCTGAATATTAAATTAAGTCATCCTCAATTTATTATCTTTAATTAAAAATGCGGGGTGTTACATTCTCCCACCCTTAGGAAATTTCATCCTCGAAATTTAATAAGGGTAGAAATCAAATAACCCCTCGCATAATACCCATCCATCATGTGTGCATCCAATTTTTGCAAACAATGTGCACTTGTGCAAAGTGTAATACAACACAATTATACATGAATGAAATGAATTTCTAAGCGGTACCTCCTATATGTACGCAAAATTTTCAAAAGTCCTATAAAAACATGATGCTCACATCCTAAATATTCTGGCAGTTCTACATGAATGCAATATTTTGAAGATCAAAAATGCTTTTTCATCCAAATTTTCCCATTTTCTTACGGAGCAAGAGCGTAGTTTATCCAATTTTTGCATCCAAAACCCTGCCAAGCAACTTTATTTTTCGAATTTCAAAAAAAAAAAATCTAATTTTCTAAATTCGATTTTTATGTTACAAAAAGGTAGAAAACGGAAAACTTCATATATTCCATTTTTCTTTTTCGACCTTTTTCCAACCATACTTGGATTTTATGAAACTATTTATAAAGATTCCCTATTTTCCTATCCAAGCACAACCCACATAAGAAAATTTTCTTTATTTTCTTTTTCATCTCATCTTGGAAATTTTTATTCTTGTCCATCTTTCTTTAACTATCATGTTTGTCAATTTACTGAGTTTATTGTTTCCTTTTTAGTTGTTCCATTACTCTTTTCTTAGCTTATTTAACTTAATCCTCAGATCTAAGTTTAGTTTCAAATAAGCCTTCTAGTCCTTCAACTAAAATAGGAAAATAGACACTCTACACATCTACTACTAAATGCCAAGAATCTCAGGACTATGTCCCCATCTGAAAAATTCAAACAACAGGATGTAAATTACTTACCCTCTATTGTCGAGTAGTTACCACTAGTCCAAGCTGTGTAGCAACAGTCATTTCAAGCAACAGCCTACGCTTCTCAATGCTTACGCATTCTACGGGAACTTACCATCATTCCAAGATAATTCTCGCTATCTACTTCATAACCTCAAAACTTTTCCCGTCTTTCCTAGGCACTAATCCTCACCTACTCCACACTTTTAAAACATAGTTTGGCCTTTTCATTTCTCTTTTCTTTCAAAAGTTAAAAGTATCAAAACTTTATTTTCCTCACTAAAACTTACTTTTGCCAAACCATAAAACATGTCACTTAATATAAAAAAATGGAAATCAAATTTTTTTTAAATCACAAAAACTGGAGTAGATAAGGACAACTATTTCTCAATCGGGTTTATAACTTGTTCTTGCTTGTAAGTTCAGTTTAGTTTCTTACTACAAGGTGCAAACATCTACTCTATTCCTAGTTTCTACAACTTATTTTGTCCATCCAACAAAATTTTCTCTTTTAAAACAATTATAAAAAATGATTGTCAAAAGAAAAGAGATTTTCAAAACTTTCTTTACTGAGAATTTTAACAAAATGCAATATTTTCTAAGTTTTTCTTTTTAATCTCTACAAGAAATCACTATTTACAAAATATACCCTATTTTAATTCAAAATCCAAAATGTACTTTTTAAATATGTTCTTTACATAATTTAAAACTATAACTTTTAAGATCAAAATTTGAAAACACCATAAACCATTTTCCTAAAACATTTACAATTTCAAGTTCTTAAAAGTTAATACTGGGGTTAGACTCAAAGCGGGTTTCCAATTTTCCTAGGCTTTCCTTGACACTCCCACAAGGTCAATTCTCTCAACTATATATATTCCTAATCCATTTTTCTCTTTTTAACCTTTTCCAATTTATAAGATTTTACTGCCAAACCCACTAACCCAAAATACTAATCATATGGAATTCACCTTCCTTCCATACAAAGTAAAACGTACGTTTTCCACCCAAACCACCTAAGGTCTTAGATTTCCATATTCATTCCTTTTATGTACAAAACAGACATCCCAAATCTTACCATATTATACTCTTTCTATTTAGTGGGTTCCTCTATGGATCTAGGTATACATATAATATATTTATATTTTTTAGAAAAATACGTTCACTCACTATCTATATAGGAATCCTAAACCTAGGCTCTAATACCAGATGTAGCAACCTGAATTTCGACAAACCGATTTTTTCTTCAAAATTCTAATCCATCGAAACTCATGTTGGTTGCTCTGGTATCCTGCAGAAAAGGCAGAGATATAAATATATCAGAGATCAGAAAATATCTCACAGCAGAATGGATAAAATATAGTATAACCAAGATATAGCCTTACCGTAGCAATAATACTGCCTAACCAGTATCCAAAACTATCATATCTCTGCCACAAATATAATTGCGATTATGTTATAAGGAGGGGGTTAGAACACAAGTCCTGGTGATTGGATTTAAACTACAGATCTTGGATAATCCTACATATACCATTCAGTTACATTTTCTTTTTTATTAGGTTACTTAGGTTAATAACACTTAAGGCTTACTCACACGTCATACCCATTTACTCCCCAACGGATTAACACAATGAGGTATATATGTAGCTACCCCTAAATTAAGGTACACCCCATGGTACCTCACTCGCACGGTCTTTGCCGTAATGCCACAGAAATATACGCAGTCCCTCATCCTATGCCGGAGTGACGTATGTATCCTATATAACAATGCAACGTTCCGCATAGAACCGCCATCGCCATGCTACGTAGGCGTACGGACTGCTACCTTTGATCGAATCAGACCATAAAGCAATGCCCCAGAGTCTACGGTACATCACCCAGAGCAGACATGCATGTATCTAGAATTTCCCACGTACATATCGTCAATCGTATTCGATGCCTTAACCGCACATATCCACTACTATGCACCGAGTTCTGTGGCAGGGTTGCACAAGAAACACGAAACTCGGTCGGGAGCTTTTCCATATCTATACAGGCCCGCCTTTAAAGGCCTCAAAATACAGATATGCCGTGGGGTCTATTTTTCATGGTGGTTATGGCCCCACCTCGGCCCCTCCCTCAACTAGTAAAGAGTAGAAGAGCTAAGCGACTTGCCCCTAACAAACAATCTAAACATCTAGTTGGCGCCTCCCCTCAACCACCGTGCCTCGATAGTGAAAGGTTGATGGTATCTTGGGTTTAGCTCTAGTCTTTTCACATCCCATTGGTTGCCGATGACGGGTGCCTAACAATCTACTATCCTTGTTTGGTCCTGACCCGCCTCCCGTTCAGGCGATCGCCGAATCACCCAAGTGTCATCTCGTCACAACATTCTGACTGCATAGCTACTTTTCTAGTCAAGGCATACTCACCGGGTAGTAACGCGCAGACCCAACTACTATGAGAACAGCCTAAACATCTGCCACTACACAGAGGACTACCAGGAGCACCTTACGCGTCTCAGCAGGCCACGTGCTTCCGCTTCCAGTCCTTCAGAGCTAACAGAATAATCAGATGGAAGTGTGCTCCCCTCGTGCCTCATGACACCGCGATGATCTACCCCGTTGGATTGTTCACCTTAAACGTGCGGACTGGTCCAAGCGCCTTATTCTAATATGTTATTAGATGTTATGTCTAAACTTCCATTATGTGCTTGCTCAACCTCATCAGGTTCCCTTTTTAACTTGGTTATTTCAAATCATATTAACTTCTTATTCAAGTTACCAAGTTCTTTCCGAGCCCCTTATATCTCGAAGGAATGGACCCCTCTTGCTTATTAATTTTGGTTACAAGACTTAACCCTTTTACGTTTATTAATAAGCCCATAACATGTCATTCCCTAGATTGTAATCCAAGGTATGTAATATACAATCTCTTTATATTATTCATTATCCAATAACACGTTCTACTTAATATGTAATTAAGTACATATCAATTCACATGTTTTCTGTTTAACATGTCACTTATTATTTATGATTAAATATAACTTGTTTCATTTTATAGGTTTGCGTCATTCTTTCTTCTTTAATCATAATTTCATCTTTCACTGTCACTACAACTTATCGTTGTTCACTTATTAACTTAGTTCTTTTAACTAAGGTTTACTAATAAATTTTCCCTTCCATTATCAAAAATGATATAGCTTAAATCCACTCACATAATTGCTTTCCAATTCCTAAACCTGGTCCACATCTAGCTTTCATATGGTTTCCCTAGCTGGATTTATAACCTAATAACCATGGATCCACAATTCTTACTAAAAGAAAAAAAAGGAGAAAATTGAATAGACCAGATCCACGAATTTACCTTACTTCACATATGATTCTGAACACCTTCTTAATTAATATTCATTCTTTTTCTCAAGATATTGAATCAGATTTTTCCTAAACTAATTATTCTATTTTTCTGAAGATATTTGAGGAGGAAGAAGAGTGGCAGAGTATAGATGTCGTCTCAGAAATATGATATTTAGGCTCTTCTAGCCTATTTATAGGTGTTCATGCACACATAGCGCTGAGTCAGCATGAATATGGTCCAGAAAGCAGTCCAGATTCGTCAAAGAATCCTCCCGGATCTGAGGGTGTTCGACCCCGGGGTCGACACCTCCTTGTAGGGGTCTACCCATGGGTCGACACCCCTTTGTAGGGGTCGACACATATGGGTCCGAATGCCGAAAATTAACACATGCGCATTTCACAAGTGCGCTAGTGCAAAAATACCTTGACGCACTTGCCAAGTGTGCCAGTTGTTCTGGCCTGCTTTCTGTTTTCTTCGTCAAACTTCTACCATCCATAACTTCTTCATACATTATCCGTTTTATGCAAACTCAAAGTCTATCTAAACCAGAATTCCGAGACGAACAAAATGGTACATTCCGTTTTACTTAATTCTATACATTACATTAAGTTATCCTCAATTTATTATCTTTAATTAAAAGTGCAGGGTGTTACATTCTCCTACCCTTAGGAAATTTCGTCCCCGAAATTTGATAAGGGTAGATATCATATAATCCTTCGCATAATACCCATCCATCATGTGTGCATCAAATTTTTGCAAACATTATGCACTTGTGCAAAGTATAATACAACATAATTATACATGAATGAAATGAACGTCTATGCAGTACCTCCTATATGTATGCAAATTTTTCAAAAATCCTATAAAAACATGATGCTCACATCCTAAATATACTGGTAGTTCTACATGAATGCAATATTTTGAAGATTAAAAATGCTTTTTCATCCAATTTTTCCCACACTATTATGGAGAAAGAGCGTAGTTCATCCAATTTTGGCATCCAAAACCCTACCAAGCAACTTTATTTTTCGAATTTTAGAAAAATCTAATTTTCTAAATTTGATTTCTTATGTTACAAAAAGGTGGAAAATGGAAAACTTCACATCTTCCGTTTTCTTTTTCAACATTTTTTCAACTGTACTTGGATTTTATGAAACTATTTATAAAGATTCCCTATTTTCCTATCCAAGCACAACCCACATATCAAATTTTCTTTATTTTCTTTTTCATCTCATCTTGTAAATTTTTATTCTTATCCATCTTTCTTTAACTGTATTGTTTGTTGCTTTACTGAGTTTGCTGTTTCCGTTTTAGTTTTTCCATTACTCTTTTCTTAGCTTATTTAACTTAATCCTCTGATCTAAGTTTAGTTTCAAATAAGCCCTCTGGTCCTTCAACTAAAATAGGAAAACAGACACTCTACACAGCTACTACTAAGGGCCAAGAATCTCAGGACTATGTCCCCATCTGAAAAATCCAAACAACATGATGTAAACACTTACTTGCCATCTATTGTCTAGTAGTTAGCACTAGTTCTAGTTGTGTACCAATAGCCATTTCAAGCAACACCCTAGGCTTCTCAATGCTTACACATTCTACGGGAACTTACAATTATTTCAAGATAATTCTCACTATCTACTTCATAGCCTTAAAACTTTTCCCGTCTTTCCTAGGCACTAATCCTCACCTACTCCACACTTTTAAAACATGGTTTGGCCTTTTCATTTCTCTTTTCTTTTAAAAGTTAAAAGTATCAAAACTTTATTTTCCTCACTATAACTTACTTTTGCCAAACCATAAAACATGTCACTTTATATAAAACAAAATGGAAATCATTTTTTTTCAAATCACAAAAAATGGAGTAGATAAGGACAACTATTTCTCAATTGGGTTTATAACTTATTCTTGCTTGTAAGGTTAGTTCAGTTTCTTACTACAAATTGCAAACATCTACTCTATTCTTAATTTCTACAACTTATTTTGTCCACCCAACAAAATTTCTATTGTTAAAACAATTATCAAAAATGATTGTCAAAAGAATAGAGATTTTCAAAACTTTTTTTATTGAGAATTTTAACAAAATGCAATATTTTCTATGTTTTTCTTTTTAATCTTTTCATGCAATATAACAAGAAAACTAGCGAGCTATACATGCTCTATAATATGCACCTTTTACCGAGAGAATTTTATTTTAGGCTAAATTTTCGTAAGTAATCACTATTTACAAAATATACCCCATTTTACTTCAAAACCCATTATGTACTTTTTAAATATGTTCTTTACACATTTTAAAACTATAACTTTTAAGATCAATACTTGAAAACACCATAAACCATTTTCCAATTTTTTTACAGTTTTAAGTTCTTAAATGTTAACAATGGGGTTAGACTCAAAGTGGGTTTCCAATTTTGCCAGCCTTTCCTAGACACTCCCACAAGGTCAATTCTCTCAACTGTATATATTTCCTAATCCATTTTTCTCTTTTTAATCTTTTCCAATTTATAATGTTTTACCACCAAACCACTAACCCAAAATACTAATCGCATGGGATTCACCTTCCTTCCATACAAAGTACATTGTACATTTTCCACCCAAATTACCTAAGGGTCTCAGATTTCCATATTCATTCCTTTAGTGTACAAAACAGACATCCCAATTCTTACTGTATTATACTATTTCTATTTAGTGGGTTCCTCTATTGATCTAGGTATATATATAATATATTTATATTTTTAAAAATAAAAATATGTTCACTCACTATCTATACAGGAATCCTAAACCTAGGCTCTGATACCAGATGTAACAACCCGAATTCCGACAGATCGAATTTTTTTCTCAAAATTCTAATCCATCGAAACTCGTGTTGGTTGCTCTGGTATCCTGCAGAAAAGAGAGAGATATAAATATATTAGAGCTCAGAAAATATCTCACAACGAAATGGATAAAATATAGTATAACCATAATATAGCCTTACCGTAGTAGTAATACTGCCTAACCAGTATCCAAAGCTATCATATCTCTGCCACAAATCTAACCTGTGAGTATGTTATGAGGAGGTGGTCAGAACACAAGTCCTAGTGACTGAATTTAAACTACACATGTTGGATAATCCTACATATACCTTTCAGTTACATTTCTTATTTATTAGGTTACTTGGGTTAACAGCACTCAAGGCTTACTCACACGTCGTACCCATTTACTCACCAATGGATTAACCTAACGAAGTACATATGTAGCTACCCCAAAATTGAGGTACACCCCATGGTACCCCTCTCGCATGGTCTCTGCCTTAACACCACAGAAATATACGCAGTCCCTCATCCTACGCCAGAGTGACATATGGATCCTATATAACAATGCTACGTTCCGCATAGAACCGCCATCGCCATGCTACGTAGGCGTACGGACTACCACCTTTGATCAAATCAGATCACAAAGTAATGCTCCAGAGTCTACGATACACCACCCAGAGCAGACATGCATGTATCTAGACTTTCCCACGTACGTACCATTAATCGTATTCGATGCCTTAACTGCATATATCCTCTACTGTGCACCGAGTTCCATGGCAGGGATATACAAAAAACACGGATCTCGGTCGGGAGCTTTTCCATATCTATACTGGCCCGCCTTTAAGGGCCTCAAAATACAAATATTCTATGGGGCCTATTTTTCATGGTGGCTATGGCCCCACCTCGGCCCCTTCCTCAAGTAGAAAAGAATAGAATAGCAAAGCGACTTGCCCCTAACAAACAATCTAAACATCCAGTTGGCGTACCGCGCCTCGATAGTGAAAGGTTGATGGCGTCTTGGGTTTACACTGTAAGAAAACACTGATTTAGCGTCAGATATTTAGAAGCGGAAATTTCCGTCGTTAATTTGCGACGGATTTGCATATGATCTGCAAGGGATAGTTTTTTGTTTTTTCAAATTTTTTTCTTTTATTTATTACCGTCGTCTTCAGTCATCCGTCACTAAGCCGTTGCAAATTACGTTAAATTACCGACATACCGCTAATTTCCGCTGCAAATCCAGGCAAAGTACCAACGAATATTTATCGAAGCTATTTTGCAGTAGAATTCCAACAGATTTGCAAGAGATGAAAATATCAGTTTATTATAATAATTATTTAATAATTAATAATAAAATTTAGTACTTATGAAATGATATCTAGTATTCAATAATTAATATTAAATAATTGTATTTAATAATTACAGTTGATAATTATATTTGATACTTATATGTTATAATTATATTTGATAATTATATTTTATATTTCAAAAAATTTAAAAATTTGAAATTATCTTGAACAAATTTGAAATAAATCATAAAGTTTATAAAACCAATTATTGTTTGAGACGAAATAACTAAAATTTCTAAACTTTAAAATATAGAAAAGTTCATTTAATAGTTTAATTTAAATTGTATAATACTTCATATTGTTATTTTTAAATTTTCTATAAATTCTGACTGAGATAAAGTACACTTTTTTTAAACGTTGGCTCCGCAGGAATTTTTTTGGATCCAACACGTGAAACTTTTGGCTCCATCGTTCAAGTTTCATTGTAAAACGATTTATAAAATATATGGTGTGTTTTATCTATTGTAAAACATTGTTTGACTACGATTACTACCTTAAAACGTTTATGACAATTTTTTTATTGTGTGCTTTAATTATTTTATATAATGATTGCAAAGCATTGTCAATAATGTTTTGTAGTTGGTTGCAAAGAGATTATGCTTATAACTTATGTGAAATATTGTAAAATATACTGACATTAACGATGAATGTTAACATACTGAAACCCTTGTGAAACACCCCACCTCCGTTAAGGTCACTCACAAAGGGAATGCCTTAACTTTGGGGGAGCATTTTAGGTAAAAGATGTAGATAAATTACAAGACAGACTAATAAAGCAGCGGAAAATAAAGTCATTTCATAAACAATATGGTTCAGTCAAGCTTTTACAACAGTTGTCTCAATCATACTTAAAAGTAATACATAGAACTTTTGTCTTGATCTAAAAAATTCCAAATATAAAAGAAGCATAAAAACAACAATGATTTTCCCCAATAAAGCATGAACCAGCCATAGCAGTGGAAGAGAGAGTCCAAAGCAATACATCGACTATCTTCGAGCTTGGAAAGAAAACCGAGCTAAGTGGTAACATTCCTCCCTGTGAACCTAGGGGGAAACGGAAGAAAAGAGGCGAAACGAAACTAGGTCAGACATAAGTCTGGTAAGTTCAGTGACTTTCAGCATATAAACAAGCAAAAGCATCATGACATGAATAAACTGAATATAAGACAATACCGTGATAACAGGGATAATAAGATAACATAGGATAAGCATAAGGTATGATAAGGCAAGATAAACTGAATGCGCTTCTACTCTTTCTCTGCTTCGCTACTACTTTGTTATTCTGATTTCTATATCTATCTCTGCACCACCTAACTAGTGTCCCAACCAGTAATCTGTATAAAATGATAACGTGATCCCAATCCCCGTAATTGTGGTAGCCTTCAGGTGTACATCTACAGTGAGGATTCCACCTCAATCTGCCTAATTGCCATGAACAAGTTAGATGTACCCTTACTACCCTATCGATCAGCTCCCTACTTGTATTCATTTCTCTTGTGTCTGTTTCAATCGGCCCTCTCTTGCGTGTAGATACCCTGTGCTGGTCCCAATATAAGGTGTATCAATCTTTATGATAGCGACCCGACATGATTCAAGATGCACAGTGTATAACTACCGGTACCCAGTGCCTGCTTTTTCCCATTTCGGAGTACGTGCAGGCCCGTAAACCATCGGAACCTACATTGACGTACCCCATGCCGCTGTTTTGACCGCTTATAATCAGCCCAGTAATTGTGCCCCACACTGCCTAGTTTCAGGGTACCATGATACATCTATGTGGGTTACTGCTGAAATGGGTCCCTGTTACTAGGGTTTCCTATTGGTTAAGTTTGTGGGCCCATATATACAAATATTACCCACCTACACGAGATGTACTTAACCCTCCCACCGATTCAAGCATGTTTACTTAACGGTTAAGTTTGTGGGCCTATATGTACAAATATTACCCACCTACACGAGATGTACTTAACCCTCCCACCGATTCAAGCATGTTTACTTAACGGTTAAGTTTGTGGGCCTATATGTACTAATATTACCCACCTACACGAGATGTACTTAACCCTTCCATCGATTCAAGCATGTTTATTTAATGGTTAAGCTTTATGGGCCTATATTTTCTAATATTACCCACCAACTCGATATGTACTTAACCCTCCCGCACATTATGCCATATTGGTTAAGTGTTGTCCATTCATGTTAACTTAACCCACCCATTCATCGTGTCATGTTGGTTAAGTGTTTCTTATTAACTTAACCATCCTCACTTATCATGTTAGATTGGTTAAGCGTTTCCTATTAACTTAACCCTGTCCGTTCATCAAGTTATATTGGTCAAGTGTTTCTTGTTGACTTAACCCCACGTGTTCGTCTTGTTGTATTGGTTAAGTGTCATCAATCAATTCAAGTTAACTTAACCCACCTACTCATCATGTCATGTTACTTTGGTTAAGTGTCTCCTTCTTGTGTTAACTTAACCTTACCACAAATCAAGTTATATTGGTTAAGTGTTTCCCTTTTGTTTTAACTTAACCTTACCACAAATCAAGTTATATTGGTTAAGTGTTTCTTATTACTTAAACCTACCCATTCATCTAGTTATATTGGTTAAGTGTTTCTCATTAACGTAACCCTAGTCATTCATGTTATATTGGTTAAGTGTTCCTATGAACTTAACCCTAGTCATTCATGTTATATTGGTTAAGTGTTCCTATGAACTTAACACTAGTCATTCATCTTGTTCATTAGCATTAATTGATTTATTAATGCACCAACCTCTCACATTAGATATGTGTTGTTGCGGTTACTAGATGTGTCGGGCGGTTCCGGGCAGTTTTACAACACAACTCAATCTAACCTCGGGTTTTTCTTGGGCATGACGCACTAACCTCTCACATTAGATAGGTGTTTTTGTGGTTACTGGATGTGCCGGGCGGTTCCGGGAAGTTTTACACCACAACTCAATCTAACCTCGGGTTAGGCATATTCATCTTTTCGCTAATTTACATATTTACTGATTATATGTAAATTATTCACAATTGTTGTCAATTTCACATTATGCCTCATTTTCCATAAATGTCCAAGTCTAGATTTATATGCTGATTATCCCAACCAGTCATATTCCAATTCTCAAGTTATGCCCAACAAAGCTAATTGCAAGTTATGGTCCCCAAATTCAATTTCGAGTTATTACTCAAATTAGGCTACATCTAATCTTCCCAATTTTGTACTAATAGTCATGCCCCAATACCCCAAGTTCGCAACAAAGACAAATTATGCCCCAAGTCATAAGTAACAAAAATACGTTCTACCATTACCAAATAGACTATTCCCCATTACCCCCGCATTCCAATCGCATGTATAATAAGTTTCAGTCTAGATTCGAGGTTAATCTAGATTCATAAAATAAAGGGGACGAAAGAGGAACATAAACAAGAGTAGGCATAAAACAGGCATTAAAATGGTGGATCTGTCAAATATTTTGGACCTAAGAGGATTACAGATCTGTTAGAGTTGGGGTATAACAAAGATAGATTTGAAACAAATTGACAAATATAACCTCATAGACATATAGATCTGATATAAATAACATCGGGAACCTAAAAGGATTATATATCAGATGTCCAACAAAGACAGGCATGATTTAATAATAACTTCCTAGACATGTAAATCATTGATTCAATAGAAAGATAGGAATTAATCTAAAAGATTTGTCTTATCATTAAGCATGGACTTAGATCCATTTCATTATATGCCAAAATCACTATTAGGTGTTTAAATCTGAAAATAACTTGAACTTACATGTTTACAGTTCAATTTTCGCCTAAAATCCCAAGTTATATGTCCAATATACTTTATGCCTCAAATCTCAAGTCAGATGTCCAATACTTTAGGCCTCAAATCTCAAGTCATATGTCCAATAATTTATGCCTCAAATCTCAAGTCATATGTCCAATACTTTATGCCTCAAATCTCAAGTCATATGTTCGATACACTTTATGTTTTGAATACAACATGTGTTATGTCCTCAAATCAGTTACAACTCAATTATGCCCAATTATACACAATTTAATACTTTTCCCAAATTTTAGCACTGGTCATGTCCAAATCATATTTTATGCCCAATTTTATTTCCAACGTACGTTCATCTCTTATGAGATTTGGCTCAGGCTCATAGTAGCCTGGCTATAAAACAAAAAGGGAAGAAGGAAAGAAGAGACAAAGAATGGACATAATATTATCAATGAGATAGATCCAAAGGATATAGAAAGACAGATAGAAATAGGCATAATCTCATATCCAGATTTACTACAATGTCAGAATCACAATTAACTTTTATTTCTGAAAGTAACGTGAACTTACAAATTACAGAGCGGTCTTGAATTCTGGGATCTATATTCTGAAACTGAATAGCTCTCCCTTGAAGTAGACTATTTGTTCTTCTAATTTAGATTTGATTTGATTCTTAGAAATAGTTGTTGAAGTCGTTGAATTAGCCTTTGAATCTCTATTAGAATTCTAAACTTGATTTCTATGAAGGACTTGAGCAGCATAACCCCGTCTTAGATTTATTTTAATACGAATTAGGGTAGAGTATAGGAAAAATGAAGTTGTGTAGAGAAAACTGTAGCCTTAGGGGTGTTTATATAGCATAGGGATCAACGAATCTGGTCAGAACGGGCGTCCAAATGCAGAAAAATGAATCCGTCCTCTGATCTGGAAATAAAGGGGAGGTCGACCCTCAGGTCGACCCCATGGTCGACCCCCCAGGTCGACCTGGGTCCTGGACGGGAAATTTCTCCCGCCCAGCCCGGGTGTGTGATTTGAATTTCGAATTTCAAACCTAAGCTGTTTTATTTAAATCTCTGAAACTTCTGAAGTTCATAACTTCTTCATACGGAGTTCGATTTACGCAAACTCGGACTCTATCTCAAGTAGAATTCCGAGACGAACGCAATGGCGTAACCCGTTTCCCTTAATTCTTCTCTTAAAAATTAAGTATACTTTAATTTTTTACTTTGACGTTCACAGAAAATACGATGTGTTACATTCTCCCCTCCTTAAAGGATTTCGTCCCCGAAATCTTCAAGTTAAGAAGAATGTATATCCTAACATCCAACATCCATCTACTCAACCATTCAATTACATGCATCCATTGTCCTTAAAAAGATTTCTAATGCTTTCATGATCATATGCATAGTGTGTGTACATGTCCTTATCTAATGCAAAATCAGGCGGTCTACTGATTCAGTTGACCTCCTTAATGCCGATTATGTTAGTGCCATGAGTCCATCATGTATGCAATTATTCCTAATCATACTTTATAACTTCTACATGAGTGCATAGTCATTCATACAAGTGCAACATCCATATGGTAACACATCAAGTTTCAATCCATATATATAAAAGTTCACTCATGCATATGGAATATGAAAGTGACTGAGCCGATCTAGTGCCTAATATGTGTATATGCATCCACGAGCAACCACTAACAAACACTTGCAACCTGAAACACCCCACCTCCGTTAGGGTCACTCTCAAAGGGAATGCCCTAATTTTGGTGGAGGTTTATAAGTACAAGTCACAGATATACAAGACAAATATAAGAACACATATTTGTAAACAGCGGAAGAACAACAAATTTTATTTCATAAAGTCAAATACGTGTTACAACAACATCCTTTCCAAAAACATAACATAACACTTTCATAATCTGTCTTGAGTACATTATTTAAAGAAGCATAAATAAAACATAGATAAACTGCAAAAGCCCCATAGTGGATTGTCCAAAGCCATAGTTCAAAACAGGAAAGTCCAAGCAATACATTTCTCTTCTTCAAACTGGATGTTGAGGTTGGTCAAGCTGCTGTGTTCCCTCCCTGAGGACCTGGGGGGGGGGGGGGGGGAACGGAAGAAAGAAGACGAAAGAAAAGTAGAGTCAGACATAAAGCCTGAGTAAGTCTAGTACTATTTTGTCTATGAATAAAGAACTGGGTATGATAAGTATAAACAAGAAGTGGGCTTGCACTATAAACTTGGTTAAGTTGTCTAGGGTCGAATATACTATCGTACCCCATGTTGATCTCTGAACCCATATAAACTAGTTTCCAACTGGCACCCCATAATCAAGGTGATGTGATCCATTCTATGATGATCGTCTCCTACTCGCATAGTTACATGTGTCTTACGGCCCCCGATGTTGTAGTTACCTATGCTGGTCCCACCATGGGGTGTATCAAGTCCCATAGTGGCAACCCGACACAACCTTAGAGTGCACAGGTATGCTACTGGCGTCCAGTGCCTTATTTTTCTGCGCCGGAGTGTGTGCACGCCCGCACTCCGTTAGAACCTACACTGCTACACCACCGCCGTCGCTTTGACCTCTTACAATCAGCCCAGTAATCGTGCCCCTCCCTGCCTAGTTTCAGGGTATCCTGATACACCTTCTAGGGTTACTGCTGAAAAGGGTCCCCCGTTACTAGGTTTTCTATCTCTAGCCAACATGCTAAGTTGGTTAAGTGTTTCCTAACCTAACCCCCACCAGTCCGTTTTGTTTAGCATGTTCCATTTTGATTAAGTCCATAGTTCACTTAATCCTATCAATCCTGACTCAGCCTTAATTGTCTTATTAAGGCCCTGACCTCTCACATTAGACAGGTATTGTTGTGGCTGCCTGTTGCCGGTTGGTTCCGGGCAGTCTTACGCCACAACTCAGTCTAACCTCGGGTCCTTGCTGGGCTCCATGTTTAACCTCCCACATTGGATAGGTATTGTTGTGACTACTGGACAGCCGGGCGGTTCCGGGCAGGTTTACATCACAACTCAATCCAACCTCGGGTTAAACACATCGTATGTTCTACATTTACATATTTTGTCATTCCTCTTTATTTCTTATATGTAAATATTTGCGGCCCATTATTAAGTTAATGGTGTAAAGGTTACACCAATCATGGGCCCAACCCATACTTGAACTTGGGCCCTTCTATTTTATATTTTCATTCATTAGTAATTTTAACCCAACATTATTTTCCCCCGTTTAACATGTCCGTTTATATATATTTTGGGCTTAGCCTTTTAAAGCCCAAATTAGCCATGCGAAAAGGGGAGGCTTAAAGCGTAATTACATACACAAAGAGGGGAATGTGAGCGCATGAACTTGCAATACGACGTTGGAAATACAAAATAGAAACTGGTGTACTTGCATAGTGGTAACATAGGTGACATGAATCAAAGCATGTGAACTTGTAATTGAGATATCATTATTGTCACATGAACCTATATTTTTATTTAGGCATAATGTCAAACATAAGCATGGCATAAATATTTCTAGCATAAGCATGGCATAATGTCAAACATAAGCATGGCATAATATCAAACATAAGCATGGCATAAGTATAGTTAAATTTGTTCACATAACCATGGCATAAATATTTCTAACATGAAATCATGATTCTTACTTTAGCCATGTAAACTTACAAAAAGGGACCTTTTGAACCTAACCTAGCCATGTACCACATATGTCATCATATAATTCTTGTAAACAAGATAGACCTAATCATGGTTTTCAATTATGCCAAATATCATTCATAGCCTAGCCATATTCATAAATTTGCCAATAGGTTTTCTAGTACAAAAGCATGGCTTAAAACATAATGCCAAATTCTCAACATAATTTCATATGGATAATAACCAAACTTGTTCCAATTACTTACAAAATGATTTATGCACAAAAATATACATCATGGTGGCATAGAAGCAAACCCCAAACTTGCATGAATTTAAATCAACTACATACATGTAGCTTCAACATGGATTACATAATTTGCGAAATATTCCAAACGTATACTTGCATAGAACTACCGCATGTAGTTCTTTATAATGAATAACATAATTCATAAATATCCAAACGTATATAATATTTCAAATTGATAAGAACGCACAAATATGAATTACTTTATTGCCACAATTCAAGCATACAAACCAACACAATTGTTTATTCATACCAAAGTAATACTCTACTTACAATGGTGTGATGAATTCTCTAGTTTAGGGATTGAAGACGCAAATTCTTTTGTTGAATTGATTTGTTTAGGTTGCTTTAAGCTTTAGAATCTTCCTCCTAATCCTCTCTCCAATTTGGTGGCTACTCCTAGTCGTTCCTCAGCAACATGACGGCTATGTTCTTATTTTTGAATGAATAGATTAGGGTTTAGTCTAGGGTTGTTCATATAGAGGTTAGGAACTGATTAGGACCCTTGATGTTGCTTGGATTGATCGTAGCCATTCATTCTAAGGAGAGACCAATTAAAACTTGCCACCTAGCCCTAGTGACAAAGCAGACCACAGAAAATCGACCACAAAGAGAATAGGCCAGCCGGGTTAGACTGGGCTCGACCTGGGTCTGGACCAGGTCGACACCCCTGTCGACAGGCCTGTCGACCTGGTTAGACCAGGTCGACAGCCCAGTCGACTTGGTGGGTCAGGCGGGTGTTTTTCCGCCCTGGCCCATTGGGCCCCATTTTCAAATTTAAACCTGATTTATTCTGTTTGAATTTAAACTTGATTCTCAAACTCCCGAAGGCCATATCTTCTTCATACGGACTCCGTTTTTCGAAAACTCAGACTCTATTTCGCGTATTTTTCCGAGACGAACGCAATGGCATATCCCGTTTCCCTTAGTTCTTTGATTTCAGATTAATTATACTTTAATTTGCTAATTTCACAGTTATAGAATTTGCGGGGTGTTACATTCTACCCCACTTAAAAGGATTTCGTCCCCGAAATCTTCAAGTTAGGAGGAATGTATATCCTAACATCCAATCATCCATCTACTCATCCATCAAACATGAGCATCCATTGTCCTTAAAAGACTTCTAATGCTTCATGATCATATGCGAAGTGTGTGTGTACATGTACTTATCTAATGCAAAATCAGGCGGTCTACTGATTCAGTTGGCCTCCTTAATGCGAATTTTGTAAGTGCCATGAATCCATTATGTATGCAAATTTTCCTATTTTTGATTTTACATGAGTGCACAATCATTCATTACAAATGCAACATCCATATGACAACACATTAAAGTTCAACCATATACGAATGCAAACATATATGCATATGCAATATGAAGTGACTGAGCCGATCTAAAACCTAGATTGTGTGTGTATATGCAACCACGAGCAACCACTAGCAATCACTTGCAACCACTTGCAACCATCATCCATAACATGTTTCAACTACATGTTTCCATCCAAAGGGTTTCTACCTAAAAGATAAGGTCGAGGAAATATACCTAAAAAGATAGATAAAAGCGCAACTTAAGGAAAAAGAAAGATCAAGGATGTACCCTCGAAAAGAAAAGGGTAGGCAGTGCGTATTCTAGCTTCAATTTCCCAAGTCGCGTCTCCCTCGGCGTCGCTCCACTGAACTTTGACGAGCTTGACTTCGCGGTTGCGTAGCTTCTTCACTTCCGTTCCTAATATGCGGGTTGGAACTTTCCTTATGGTTGCTTCGCGTTCCACTTCGGCCTCTTCGAGGATATTTGGCTCTACCACTTCAGCTGACTCATGTAGACATTTTCGGAGATGTGAAACGTGAAAAACGTTGTGGACTCCGGCCAACTTCTCGGGTAGCTCTAATCTATAGGCCATTTTCCCAATTTTCTCGATGATAGGGAACGACCCTACGAACCTTGGTGCTAGCTTTCCTGTGGTTCCAAAACGAACAACGTTTCTTAGTGGTGATACCTTGAGAAAAACTCTGTCTCCAACCTCGAATTCAAGGTCGGTCCTTCTCTTGTCGGCATAGGACTTTTGTCTGTCTTGGGCCGTCTTCATCCTTCTTCGTATTAAGTCTACTTTCTCTGAAGTCTCTCGGATCATATCTGGTCCAAGTATGAGCTTATCCGTAGACTCCCACCAACAAGTGGGCGATCGGCACGGTCTTCCATATAAAGCTTCGAAGGGCGCCATTCCGATGGTTGCTTGATAACTGTTGTTGTAGGCAAATTCCACCAAAGGAAGGTGGTCTTCCCATGTCCCTCCGAAGTCGAGGACGCATAGCCTTAAGAGATCTTCCAAAACTCTGTTCACTCTCTCTGTTTGGCCGTCGGTTTGGGGATGATAGGCCGTGCTCAAGCATAACTGCGTTCCTACTGCTTCTTGCAGACTCCGCCAAAACTCGCTGGTGAAGATGGGGTCTCGGTCACTAACAATGCTAGATGGTATTCCATGGAGTCGAACAATTTCCTTGAGGTAAAGTTATGCTAGGGATGAGGCAGTTCTTTTACTTTTGACAGGTAAAAAGTGGGCGCTTTTAGTAAGCCTATCCACTATTACCCAAATGCTAGTGTTGCCTCTCCTAGACCTAGGCAGCCCATCGATGAAGTCCATTGAGATGCTATCCCACTTCCACTGTGGGACCTCCAGAGGATGCAGTAGTCCGCCAGGCTTTTTCTGTTCCGCCTTAACCTGTTGGCACACCATGCACTTAGAAACGAACTCCGCCACGTCCTTTTTCATGCCGTTCCAGAAGAAAGTCCTTTTTATATCTTTGTACATTTTATCTCCGCCTGGATGTATCGTCATCTTGGAGTGATGTGCTTCCTCGAGAACCTTCTTTATCAAATCTTTTGTCTGTGGGACGCATAGTCTTCCGTCTCGCCTTAGCAAACCCTTATCGTCGATGGAGTATCTGTTGAGGTGACTTGAAGTCTCACCCCTAATTAGCCTATAAATTGTTTCCACAAGCTGAGGGTCTTCGCGCTGTGCTGTCCCTACTGAATCCACTAAAGTTGGGCGCACCTCGAGAGATGCTAACAAGCCTGGTACGAAATCGGAGGAAGGCCTAAAGTCGAAGCTGGGTATAAACTCTAGGCTTTGTCTTTCAACAAACAATGGGCTTAGGGTCAATTTCTTTCGGCTCAACGCGTCTGCCACTACGTTGCCTTTGCCCGGAGTGTAGGAGATTTCGAAATCGTACGAGGCAAGAAACTCCATCCATCTTTGTTGCCTCAAGTTAAGATCCTTCTGCGAGAAAAGATATTTCAACGATTTATGGTCAGTGTAAAGTTCGAACTTCTCACCTAGGAGATAGTGTCGCCAAAACTTGAGTGCAAAGACAATGGCGGCTAACTCAAGATCGTGGGTTGGGTAGTTCTTTTCATGCACCTTCAACTGCCTCCCACCATAAGCTACTACCCTTCCTTCTTGCATTAAGACGGCGCCTAGCCCTGTCCCACATGCATCCGTATAAATAGTGAACATCTTGCTCCCATCTGGCAGCGTCAAAACTGGGGCTGTTGTAAGAGCCCTTTTCAGTCGTTGGAAAGCAAACTCGCAATCCAAGTCCCAATTGAACACTAAATTCTTCTTGGTCAATTTCGTGAGCGGAGCTGAGATTTTCGCAAAATCCCTTATGAATTTTCGATAGAAACCTGCTAGTCCTAGAAAACTTCGGACCTCAGTTGCATTCCTTGGTGTCTTCCAATCCTGTACCGCCACTACCTTAGCAGGGTCCACCGCTAACCCTTGTTTGGATACTATGTGCCCAAGGAACCTCACCTCTTCCCTCCAAAAGTGGCATTTGGAGAATTTGGCTTTTAGTTGATGGACTCGCAAAGTTTCCATGATTGCCCTTAAGTGCTGAGCATGTTCCTCTTCACTCTTTGAGAAGATAAGGATATCATCTACGAAGACGACTACGAATTTGTTGAGGAAATCTCTAAATACCCTACTCATCAGGTCCACGAAGTAAGCAGGTGCATTTGTCAAGCCGAAAGGCATGACAAGCCATTCAAAGAAGCCGTCTGGGGTTCTAAACGCCGTTTTATCGATGCTATCCTCAACCACCCTTAGCTGATGAAAACCGGTTGCTAAATCGAGTTGGGAGAAAACAGACGCCCCTACAAGCTGGTCAAATAAATCGTCAATTCTAGGGAGAGGGTGCCTATTCTTTTTCGTTAGCTTGTTGAGCTCCCTATAGTCAACACATAGACGGAGTGAACCATCCGCCTTTGTAGCGAACACCACTGGAGCGCCCCATTCTGAAATGCTCCTCCTAATGAACCCCTTCTCTAGAAGCTCTTTAATCTGTTTACTGAGCTCTTTCCTTTCTCGCGGAGCCATGTGTCTAACGGGCAACGCAACGGGCTTTGCATTATCTACAAGATATATGCGGAAGTCTATTTCCCGCTTCGGAGGCAAGCCCTTCACCTCTTCGAAGACATCCGGATATTCCCGGACCACTCTAACTGATTGCAAATTTTCAACAGAGGCATCTAACGATTCAAGATAACTAAGCATAACCGCATACGAGGGATTACAAGAAATTTCCAAAGTATTACCGAGCTGGGTTAGGAGCCTAACAACCCTTTTCTCACAATCAAGGATGGCCCCATTACTGGATAGCCAATCCATACCCAAAATCAAACCGTACCCCGAAAAGCCCAAAACAAAGGCACTACATTGAAATTCAACACTTAGGATAGAAATTTTCAAATCTAGACAGATCATAGACAAATGAGCTGGGCCCCCAATTGGGTTTGAAACAATTAAGGGGTCCTCTACCATACTAGTTTTTAGGTGCAGAGATTCTACTAAAGCAGACGAGATAAAGGAGTGTGATGCGCCAGAATCAAATAAAGTGCGAACGGGGTGATCATAAAGATAAACTACACTTTCTACAGAAGTATTTATACCTCGCTGTTGCAATGGTGGCGCTTCTAGCACATGAACCTGTGCTCCTGGGGTGGATCCAGCGCCCTGCCCCTGTCCTCGTTTCTTTGGGCAGTCCTTAGCCCTGTGGCCTGTCTGACCGCACGAAAAGCACCCACCATTCTCCTTGGCCTTCTTTTTTCGACAGTCCTTTACTAAGTGCCCCACTTTGCCACAGAAATTACACTTCCTCTTCTCTTTGTTGCCTTTCCCGCCTTTCTTAAAGTCTGTCTTCTTAGGCTGCAAACCCTCTTTCTTCCCTTGAGAGCTTTCTGCCTTTGTCTCCTTCTTGCCCTTATCCTCTTCATTCAGCAATGCCATTTGCACCAATCTTTCATACGTGGCTCCCATGGGTATATGGGTCATGGCCAAACTGTGTAATGGCTCATTCAACCCTTTGACGAAACGGAGAGCCTTCTTGTGCGGGGTGTTGACTAGGTCAAGCCCAAACCTAGCCAGCTCATCAAACTGATTCACATACTCTCTAACAGTCTTGTCTCCTTGCTTAAGGAATAAGAATTTTTTCCAACTGCAAACTTCTTTCCGCATCTGAGAGAAATTTGGTCTCAAACCTTGCCCTAAAGTCCTCCCATGTCTCCACTGGTCTTTCAGCATTAGTGACCTCCCACCAGTAGGAAGCCTCGCCCTTCAATAGCCACACCGCCAATTGTACTTTTTGTCTATCTTCTACCTCAAAGATGATGAATAGGTCTTCAGTTTCTTTCAGCCAATTCCTAGCTGCTACGAAGGACTCAGTTCCATGGAAATCCCTTCCTCCCATAGCTTTAAAATCTTTACATATCTTAGCAAAAGCGTTTCCCCGAGGAGGAGGTGGAGGAAAAGGTGCTGCTGCAGCTGGATGATTTCCTTCAGCTGGGGGAGGAGGAACGGTAGGACCTGGCTGAGTGGCTCTTGCTTCTAAGAACCGTCTAAACCAACCAGGTATTGGCACCCCTTCCAGCAAGTTAAGGTCTTCAGACATGCTGAAACAAAAAGGATAGATTCAAAACGAAGGATAAGAGATAGTACCTATGGCTTTGGGGAGTGGACTTTGCCTTTTTAAAATAAAATAATATTTTTCTTTTAAAAATGCTTCTTTAAAATTTCCTCCTTGAAAATAATTTTTCAAAACTATTTATCTTATCTGGTAAACCTATGCTCTGATACCAAGTGAAACACCCCACCTCCGTTAGGGTCACTCTCAAAGGGAATGCCCTAATTTTGGTGGAGGTTTATAAGTACAAGTCACAGATATACAAGACAGATATAAGAACACATATTTGTAAACAGCGGAAGAACAACAAATTTTATTTCATAAAGTCAAATACGTGTTACAACAACATCCTTTCCAAAAACATAACATAACACTTTCATAATCTGTCTTGAGTACATTATTTAAAGAAGCATAAATAAAACATAGATAAACTGCAAAAGCCCCATAGTGGATTGTCCAAAGCCATAGTTCAAAACAGGAAAGTCCAAGCAATACATTTCTCTTCTTCAAACTGGATGTTGAGGTTGGTCAAGCTGCTGTGTTCCCTCCCTGAGGACCTGGGGGGGGGGGAACGGAAGAAAGAAGACGAAAGAAAAGTAGAGTCAGACATAAAGCCTGAGTAAGTCTAGTACTATTTTGTCTATGAATAAAGAACTGGGTACGATAAGTATAAACAAGAAGTGGGCATGCACTATAAACTTGGTTAAGTTGTCTAGGGTCGAATATACTATCGTACCCCATGTTGATCTCTGAACCCATATAAACTAGTTTCCAACTGGCACCCCATAATCAAGGTGATGTGATCCATTCTATGATGATCGGCTCCTACTCGCATAGTTACATGTGTCTTACGGCCCCCGATGTTGTAGTTACCTATGCTGGTCCCACCATGGGGTGTATCAAGTCCCATAGTGGCAACCCGACACAACCTTAGAGTGCACAGGTATGCTACTGGCGTCCAGTGCCTTATTTTTCTGCGCCGGAGTGTATGCACGCCCGCACTCCGTTAGAACCTACACTGCTACACCACCGCCGTCGCTTTGACCTCTTACAATCAGCCCAGTAATCGTGCCCCTCCCTGCCTAGTTTCAGGGTATCCTGATACACCTTCTAGGGTTACTGCTGAAAAGGGTCCCCCGTTACTAGGTTTTCTATCTCTAGCCAACATGCTAAGTTGGTTAAGTGTTTCCTAACCTAACCCCCACCAGTCCGTTTTGTTTAGCATGTTCCATTTTGATTAAGTCCATAGTTCACTTAATCCTATCAATCCTGACTCAGCCTTAATTGTCTTATTAAGGCCCTGACCTCTCACATTAGACAGGTATTGTTGTGGCTGCCTGTTGCCGGTTGGTTCCGGGCAGTCTTACGCCACAACTCAGTCTAACCTCGGGTCCTTGCTGGGCTCCATGTTTAACCTCCCACATTGGATAGGTATTGTTGTGACTACTGGACAGCCGGGCGGTTCCGGGCAGGTTTACATCACAACTCAATCCAACCTCGGGTTAAACACATCGTATGTTCTACATTTACATATTTTGTCATTCCTCTTTATTTCTTATATGTAAATATTTGCGGCCCATTATTAAGTTAATGGTGTAAAGGTTACACCAATCATGGGCCCAACCCATACTTGAACTTGGGCCCTTCTATTTTATATTTTCATTCATTAGTAATTTTAACCCAACGTTATTTTCCCCCGTTTAACATGTCCGTTTATATATATTTTGGGCTTAGCCTTTTAAAGCCCAAATTAGCCATGCGAAAAGGGGAGGCTTAAAGCGTAATTACATACAAAAAGAGGGGAATGTGAGCGCATGAACTTGCAATACGACGTTGGAAATACAAAATAGAAACTGGTGTACTTGCATAGTGGTAACATAGGTGACATGAATCAAAGCATGTGAACTTGTAATTGAGATATCATTATTGTCACATGAACCTATATTTTTATTTAGGCATAATGTCAAACATAAGCATGGCATAAATATTTCTAGCATAAGCATGGCATAATGTCAAACATAAGCATGGCATAATATCAAACATAAGCATGGCATAAGTATAGTTAAATTTGTTCACATAACCATGGCATAAATATTTCTAACATGAAATCATGATTCTTACTTTAGCCATGTAAACTTACAAAAAGGGACCTTTTGAACCTAACCTAGCCATGTACCACATATGTCATCATATAATTCTTGTAAACAAGATAGACCTAATCATGGTTTTCAATTATGCTAAATATCATTCATAGCCTAGCCATATTCATAAATTTGCCAATAGGTTTTCTAGTACAAAAGCATGGCTTAAAACATAATGCCAAATTCTCAACATAATTTCATATGGATAATAACCAAACTTGTTCCAATTACTTACAAAATGATTTATGCACAAAAACATACATCATGGTGGCATAGAAGCAAACCCCAAACTTGCATGAATTTAAATCAACTACATACATGTAGCTTCAACATGGATTACATAATTTGCGAAATATTCCAAACGTATACTTGCATAGAACTACCGCATGTAGTTCTTTATAATGAATAACATAATTCATAAATATCCAAACGTATATAATATTTCAAATTGATAAGAACGCACAAATATGAATTACTTTATTGCCACAATTCAAGCATACAAACCAACACAATTGTTTATTCATACCAAAGTAATACTCTACTTACAATGGTGTGATGAATTCTCTAGTTTAGGGATTGAAGACGCAAATTCCTTTGTTGAATTGATTTGTTTAGGTTGCTTTAAGCTTTAGAATCTTCCTCCTAATCCTCTCTCCAATTTGGTGGCTACTCCTAGTCGTTCCTCAGCAACATGGCGGCTATGTTCTTATTTTTGAATGAATAGATTTGGGTTTAGTCTAGGGTTGTTTATATAGAGGTTAGGAACTGATTAGGACCCTTGATGTTGCTTGGATTGATCGTAGCCATTCATTCTAAGGAGAGACCAATTAAAACTTGCCACCTAGCCCTAGTGACAAAGCAGACCACAGAAAATCGACCACAAAGAGAATAGGCCAGCCGGGTTAGACTGGGCTCGACCTGGGTCTGGACCAGGTCGACACCCCTGTCGACAGCCCTGTCGACAGGCCTGTCGACCTGGTTAGACCAGGTCGACAGCCCAGTCGACTTGGTGGGTCAGGCGGGTGTTTTTCCGCCCTGGCCCATTGGGCCCCATTTTCAAATTTAAACCTGATTTATTCTGTTTGAATTTAAACTTGATTCTCAAACTCCCGAAGGCCATATCTTCTTCATACGGACTCCGTTTTTCGAAAACTCAGACTCTATTTCGCGTATTTTTCCGAGACGAACGCAATGGCGTATCCCGTTTCCCTTAGTTCTTTGATTTCAGATTAATTATACTTTAATTTGCTAATTTCACAGTTATAGAATTTGCGGGGTGTTACATTCTACCCCACTTAAAAGGATTTCGTCCCCGAAATCTTCAAGTTAGGAGGAATGTATATCCTAACATCCAATCATCCATCTACTCATCCATCAAACATGAGCATCCATTGTCCTTAAAAGACTTCTAATGCTTCATGATCATATGCGAAGTGTGTGTGTACATGTACTTATCTAATGCAAAATCAGGCGGTCTACTGATTCAGTTGGCCTCCTTAATGCGAATTTTGTAAGTGCCATGAATCCATTATGTATGCAAATTTTCCTATTTTTGATTTTACATGAGTGCACAATCATTCATTACAAATGCAACATCCATATGACAACACATTAAAGTTCAACCATATACGAATGCAAACATATATGCATATGCAATATGAAGTGACTGAGCCGATCTAAAACCTAGATTGTGTGTGTATATGCAACCACGAGCAACCACTAGCAATCACTTGCAACCACTTGCAACCATCATCCATAACATGTTTCAACTACATGTTTCCATCCAAAGGGTTTCTACCTAAAAGATAAGGTCGAGGAAATATATCTAAAAAGATAGATAAAAGCGCAACTTAAGGAAAAAGAAAGATCAAGGATGTACCCTCGAAAAGAAAAGGGTAGGCAGTGCGTATTCTAGCTTCAATTTCCCAAGTCGCGTCTCCCTCGGCGTCGCTCCACTGAACTTTGACGAGCTTGACTTCGCGGTTGCATAGCTTCTTCACTTCCGTTCCTAATATGCGGGTTGGAACTTTCCTTATGGTTGCTTCGCGTTCCACTTCGGCCTCTTCGAGGATATTTGGCTCTACCACTTCAGCTGACTCATGTAGACATTTTCGGAGATGTGAAACGTGAAAAACGTTGTGGACTCCGGCCAACTTCTCGGGTAGCTCTAATCTATAGGCTATTTTCCCAATTTTCTCGATGATAGGGAACGGCCCTACGAACCTTGGTGCTAGCTTTCCTGTGGTTCCAAAACGAACAACGTTTCTTAGTGGTGATACCTTGAGAAAAACTCTGTCTCCAACCTCGAATTCAAGGTCGGTCCTTCTCTTGTCGGCATAGGACTTTTGTCTGTCTTGGGCCGTCTTCATCCTTCTTCGTATTAAGTCTACTTTCTCTGAAGTCTCTCGGATCATATCTGGTCCAAGTATGAGCTTATCCGTAGACTCCCACCAACAAGTGGGCGATCGGCACGGTCTTCCATATAAAGCTTCGAAGGGCGCCATTCCGATGGTTGCTTGATAACTGTTGTTGTAGGCAAATTCCACCAAAGGAAGGTGGTCTTCCCATGTCCCTCCGAAGTCGAGGACGCATAGCCTTAAGAGATCTTCCAAAACTCTGTTCACTCTCTCTGTTTGGCCGTCGGTTTGGGGATGATAGGCCGTGCTCAAGCATAACTGCGTTCCTACTGCTTCTTGCAGACTCCGCCAAAACTCGCTGGTGAAGATGGGGTCTCGGTCACTAACAATGCTAGATGGTATTCCATGGAGTCGAACAATTTCCTTGAGGTAAAGTGATGCTAGGGATGAGGCAGTTCTTTTACTTTTGACAGGTAAAAAGTGGGCGCTTTTAGTAAGCCTATCCACTATTACCCAAATGCTAGTGTTGCCTCTCCTAGACCTAGGCAGCCCATCGATGAAGTCCATTGAGATGCTATCCCACTTCCACTGTGGGACCTCCAGAGGATGCAGTAGTCCGCCAGGCTTTTTCTGTTCCGCCTTAACCTGTTGGCACACCATGCACTTAGAAACGAACTCCGCCACGTCCTTTTTCATGCCGTTCCAGAAGAAAGTCCTTTTTATATCTTTGTACATTTTATCTCCGCCTGGATGTATCGTCATCTTGGAGTGATGTGCTTCCTCGAGAACCTTCTTTATCAAATCTTTTGTCTGTGGGACGCATAGTCTTCCGTCTCGCCTTAGCAAACCCTTATCGTCGATGGAGTATCTGTTGAGGTGACTTGAAGTCTCACCCCTAATTAGCCTATAAATTGTTTCCACAAGCTGAGGGTCTTCGCGCTGTGCTGTCCCTACTGAATCCACTAAAGTTGGGCGCACCTCGAGAGATGCTAACAAGCCTGGTACGAAATCGGAGGAAGGCCTAAAGTCAAAGCTGGCTATAAACTCTAGGCTTTGTCTTTCAACAAACAACGGGCTTAGGGTCAATTTCTTTCGGCTCAACGCGTCTGCCACTACGTTGCCTTTGCCCGGAGTGTAGGAGATTTCGAAATCGTACGAGGCAAGAAACTCCATCCATCTTTGTTGCCTCAAGTTAAGATCCTTCTACGAGAAAAGATATTTCAACGATTTATGGTCAGTGTAAAGTTCGAACTTCTCACCTAGGAGATAGTGTCGCCAAGACTTGAGTGCAAAGACAATGGCGGCTAACTCAAGATCGTGGGTTGGGTAGTTCTTTTCATGCACCTTCAACTGCCTCCCACCATAAGCTACTACCCTTCCTTCTTGCATTAAGACGGCGCCTAGCCCTGTCCCACATGCATCCGTATAAATAGTGAACATCTTGCTCCCATCTGGCAGCGTCAAAACTGGGGCTGTTGTAAGAGCCCTTTTCAGTCGTTGGAAAGCAAACTCGCAATCCAAGTCCCAATTGAACACTAAATTCTTCTTGGTCAATTTCGTGAGCGGAGCTGAGATTTTCGCAAAATCCCTTATGAATTTTCGATAGAAACCTGCTAGTCCTAGAAAACTTCGGACCTCAGTTGCATTCCTTGGTGTCTTCCAATCCTGTACCGCCACTACCTTAGCAGGGTCCACCGCTAACCCTTGTTTGGATACTATGTGCCCAAGGAACCTCACCTCTTCCCTCCAAAAGTGGCATTTGGAGAATTTGGCTTTTAGTTGATGGACTCGCAAAGTTTCCATGATTGCCCTTAAGTGCTGAGCATGTTCCTCTTCACTCTTTGAGAAGATAAGGATATCATCTACGAAGACGACTACGAATTTGTTGAGGAAATCTCTAAATACCCTACTCATCAGGTCCACGAAGTAAGCAGGTGCATTTGTCAAGCCGAAAGGCATGACAAGCCATTCAAAGAAGCCGTCTGGGGTTCTAAACGCCGTTTTATCGATGCTATCCTCAGCCACCCTTAGCTGATGAAAACCGGTTGCTCCAAAACTATCGTTGATCGCATAACTGGCTTTGCATTGTCAACTAGATATATGTGGAAGTCCATCTCGAGTTTTAAGGGGGAAAACCCCTAACCTAATCAAAAACATCTGCGTACTCATGGACTTGGATCGAAAATCATCGATAAATACATAAAGTAATTCTAGGTAGCTAAGACAAACTGATCCCTTAGGATCGCACGAAATCTCGAGGGTATTTCCGAGGCAATTCGAAAGTCTAACTACCTTCCTAGCTAACCAATCCATGCCTAGAATTAACCCATAGCCCATGAAACCTAAAAACATAAGTATCTCAAATCCTTACAAACCAACGATAAATGAGCCGAACCACAAATTGGATTTAAGACAATAATTGGATCTTCTACTATACAAGTACTAAGGTGCAGAGACTCATTTATGGAAGCAGATATAAATGAATGTAAAGCGATAAAATCAAAAAGAGTACTAACAGGATGATCAAAAAGAAAAACTAGACTCTTTAAACAGAAACCTTACCACCTCTCTCTCAGGTACGCTGGCGGTGAGAGCATTCAGTTGCCCTCCTGAAAATCCTGTCATTTGTTCTTACCCTTGCCCTTAATTTTTCGACCATAATAAAGATACTTCCTCTTGTCTTAGGCTTTACTATTCTTTCCTCCCCTCTTGTCCTGTGATTCTTCCACTTACACCTCTTTCTTTTTACCTCCTTTGTGAACCAAGTCTATAACCATGAGTTCCTCATCCTTGGGTTATGCTCCTTAGCAAAACTCCCTCATTCTCATCTTTGCCACCCTTGTGTAACTTGTTGACAAGTCTCTCGAAAGATGCCTCCATCGCATGGAAAACCCTACAAATCTCGAAAGAAAATTAGCCATAGGTGAAACTACTGCGGCCATAGATGAAAGTTCGGCGCTTATTTGCCCTTTGACAAGTGTCGTAGTCTCATCAAGCCTACGGAACCATGCTGCGACGAAGTTACCTCCCAGAAAGCCAGGAGCCCCGGAGACTCAGGAAAGAAGGAAACAAGGATTCAAACAGAGGATCAAAAAGATAGTGCATATGGCTTTGGGGAATATGCCTTTAAAACAAAACTTTTCTTTTGAAAATGCTTCTTTTAAAATCGTTTTGAAATTAATTTTTCAAATCTTTTATCTGATCCGGTAACCTTCAGCTCTGATACCAAGTGAAACACCCTACCTCCGTTAAGGTCACTAACAAAGGAAATGCCTTAACTTTGGTGGAGCATTTTAGGTAAAAGATGCAGATAAATTACAAGACAGACTAATAAAGCAGCAGAAAATAAAGTCATTTCATAAACAATATGGTTCAGTCAAGCTTTTACAACAGTTGTCTCAATCATACTTAAAAGTAATACGTAGAACTTCTGTCTTGATCTAAAAACTTCCAAATATAAAAGAAGCATAAAAACAACAATGATATTCCCCAATAAAGCATGAACCAGCCATAGCAGTGGAAGAGAGAGTCCAAAGCAATACATCGACTATCTTCGAGCTTGGAAAGAAAACTGAGCTAAGTGGTAACATTTCCTCCCTATGAACCTGGAGAGGGGGGTGGGGTGGGGGAAGGAAGAAAAGAGGCGAAACAAAACTAGGTCAGACATAAGTCTGGTAAGTTCAGTGATTTTCAGCATATAAATAGGCAAAAGCATCATGACATGAATACACTGAATATAAGACAATACCGTAATAACAGGGATAACAAGATAACATAGGATAAGCACAAGGTATGTGTAATAACCCGGAAAATGTGAACCAGTTTAAAATTTTTAAATTTGGTTATTACCAAAGAATTTGAATAGTTGAAATAGCATATTTCAATAAAACATAGAATTGGGTATAATATTGCAGTTTGAAATTTTGAATATAAACTTTGTCTGACTGCACCGGGTGGAAAATATAACGGATTTTAACGAAACTGAAAATATTTAAATCTGTTTATCAATACCTTTCTAATGAATCTGAAAAATCGAAATTTCATAACGGAAATCAAAAGTTATGGCCAAATGAATTTTCAGAAAGGTCGCTATATAGTATATATAGCCCTGGAAAATTGAGATTTTGCATACGACCTCAGAATTCGACGAAACCACTTTTGTTGGATCCGGGATGTAAAATTATTGCTAAGTTTCAAATTTCATAATTTTTGAAGCTAGTACGTGAGCGGGGCAAAAGAAAACGTGTTTGGTCAAATTCTGTTAAAATGGGTCGACCTAAAAATGGCTGTTTTTCAAACGAGCTCAGAATTCGATGAAACTGGTTTTGTTAGGACCGTATCGTCAAAACAAAGCTAGATTTATTTTTCTGGAATTTTTCGATTCAGTTTGTGGCCCTGGCAAATTGAAATGTACGTTTAAATTAAATATCGAATGTTTTATATTTTAAATTGATAAATAACTGACTGTAACAGTCGAAATGGCCAACGAAACATATCCCATTGAGTCCGGAATGGGGGTATTTAGCTAGGGGCGACAGTCGTTGGGTTTAAAAAGGAGTCCGTTTGCAAAAACACTATTTAAAAATTTCCTATAAATTCTGGCCAATAGGAAATTTTCTTTTAAAAAAAAAAAGCTCAAAAAAACCCTAGCCGCCAGAACTATCGACGACTACAGTCGTTCGCTCCTTCCCGACGAAAATCCCGCCGCCACAGGCGACGCCAGCCAACGCCACCACCCTTACTCGACGCCGCCCACCTCCTTCTTCAAATCCGACCAACCCCTGCTCTTCCTCCCTTCGCCAGCGTCGAGAACGACGCCCAGGAAGTCGCCGACTTCACGTCGACGCCACGATCGCCAGAGGCGATCGCACCTGCTCCTCCGACCACCGATAGGACCGCCTCGCTCCCCTCTTTCACGTCCCACTCTCTGATCGGAGCATCGATTCACGGATTTTCTGAAAAATTCAACCCTAGTTTCGAAATCAAAAAGGGGTATACGGCTGAAACTGATTTTTACACTTTAAAGCGTTGCAAACTTGTAAAAATCATATCTTTTTGCTATGTTAACGAAATTCGATGAAACAGGAGACACCGTGACCGCAAGGAGGCTCTCTACATTCTAGAAGAAGCCGCGGATTTTTCTGACCTTCCTACGATTTTTAGCACCGCAATAACCAATGTGAGGAATCTAAACTATTTGTGTGAATGTAATCGCGTTGTATAAATTATATAAGCGAAGTGTAAATTATATACGCATTGTATACCTCATGTACATGTGTTGTATAAGTTATATTAGCGATGTATAAATTATACAAGCGTTGAATGAAACATATATGCTTTGAATTGTGATGAAATGCAAGTGAATTATTATATATATATATATATATATATACTCCCCTCGTCCACAGACCATGGACGATATTTATTGCTTGTGATTGACGTGATATCATATGGTTTGACGAATGGTTAGAAATAATTGTTTGTGGTTGATATTATGGTTGAAAAATACCTTTATGGTTGAAAAATACCTTTGTGGTTGAAAAATACCCTCTTGTGGTTGAAACAAAATAGAATAGGATTGTGGAATTGAAAATAAAACATGCCGCCTGCGTGCGAACTAGATGCATGATCCCCATTGTCAAAAACCGCGAGGTTTTAAGGTAGAGCGAGGAGCCGTACTAGGGACGGTCCCGGTTTTAACTACCCTGCCGTTATGCTGCCGAAATTTTCTGAAATATTTATGTGTTAGAATAATTTTCATTCGTTGAAATAAATTGCATAAACTTTATCGAATATCCATGTGTTGAGTTGCAATTCATTCGTTGAGTTGAAATTCATGTGTTGAATATTATTTGAATTTAAACAAATGGCTTTAGCGATAAAAATCACATTTATATATATATATATACAAACCTTATCGAATATTCATGTGTTGAGTTGCAATTCATTCGTTGAATTGAAATTCATGTGTTGAATATTATTTGAATTTAAACAAATGGCTTTAGCGATAAAAATCACATTTTTATATATATACAAACCTTATCGAATATTCATGTGTTGAGTTGCAATTCATTCGTTGAATTGAAATTCATGTGTTGAATATTATTTGAATTTAAACAAATGGCTTTAGCGATAAAAATCACATTTTTATATATATACAAACCTTATCGAATATTCATGTGTTGAGTTGCAATTCATTCGTTGAGTTGAAATTCATGTGTTGAATATTATTTGAATTTAAACAAATGGCTTTAGCGATAAAAATCACATTTTTATATATATACAAACCTTATCGAATATTCATGTGTTGAGTTGCAATTCATTCGTTGAGTTGAAATTCATGTGTTGAATATTATTTGAATTTAAACAAATGGCTTTAGCGATAAAAATCACATTTTTATATATATACAAACGATATAGAATATTCATGTGTTGAATTGCAATTTGTTTGTCGAGTTGAAATTCATGTGTTGAATGGTATCGTCTTCTAAAAATAAAATGAATCGACAATGAAAACTATATTTTTATAGTGAATAAGAAGAGTTGAAAATACACATGTGTCGAATAAATATTTTTGATGATAAAAATATTCCTTTTATCATGTATACGCTTAGTTAACAATACACATGTGTCGAATAAATATTTTTGATGATAAAAATATTCCTTTTATCATGTATACGCTTAGTTAAAAATACACACGTGTCGAAATAAATAATAGTTTGCTAGAAATATTATTATTAGCTTTGTTCTGCATATATATACATGTGTTGAACAGGAAAAATGGATTAGCTGTAGAGTAAAGAATTTATTTGCATGCCCGACAAATAGGTAAACCTTGATGAGTTGGCTGCGCAATTTTATTTATATATCAACTCCTGTGAATGCCATTGGATGCGGAGTGCTGGATTTTCTGTGTGAAATAATAAACAACGCCATAGGATAGTAACAATTAATTTTGAACTACACTACATGGTATACTTCTTGACGATAGGCATACTTCATCATATTCCACATAAGCAATTGGAGCTTGTGTGACGAGGTGGAAGATTTACCATACAAGCAAGAGGCTTGTATGGCGATGCCTATATACTACAGGTTGAACTGATGACTGATATGGACTATATAAATTATAACGATAAATTGCCAGATTAATAAAAACCCCACACGGGTCTAGAGTTGACAATAATCACGTCGCTCTAGTTATTAGATACGGCACATGGACTATTTATTTCCACACGGAAACGGGGTGACGGGAATTTATTCTCTGGAGTGATTATCAGTACATGCTCCCCCGTAAACACCAAAATATATCACTAAAAATATGTGAATGCTTTTTAGGATTTATTGGGTACCTAATACGGCCCAATAAATTTCCAAACCCCTCCCCGTACAAAGGAGGTTATGGCGAAATTTTTCGAAATATTAAGGCGTTAGTGAAATATTTGAAGTGAAAACAAAGTTGAAAATATAAAATGAACTATAGTTGAAACTATGGAATGAACTATATTTATATATATAAATATAAATATAATTAAAAGGAATAGAGGCCGTGCAGTTCGCGTTTCGGAATCGTAATTTGAAACGATTAGTACGAGAAATCCGACCATCGGATTTTCCCGAAACCGCAACCGCTGGGTTCGCCTTGGAAATATCTTTCCAACGACACCAACCTTGTAAAAATCCAACGGTTGGATTGTCCGGAATGTTTAATTCAAATCTGAAGAAAAACAGCGCCAGAATCGTTTATATTTATATATAAATATAAATATAATTAAATTAAATCGAATAACGACGCTGTAGTTCGAATTTTGAAACCGTAACTTCAAACGACTAGTGTGGAAGATCCGACCGTCGGATTCTCACGAAACTGGAACCGTTGGGTTCGCTTTAGGAATATCTTCCCACTGATATAGACTTGGTAGAAATCCAACGGTTAGATTTTCCGATATGTGTAAAACAAATTAGAAGAAAAACAGCGCCAGTGCCACGGCACGACCAGAAACGTCGTTTAATTAAATATGGCCATTTTTAAATAAATAAAAATGGCGAAAAATCGTTATAAAATATTATAAGCAACATAGGTTGCAAATAAACCAATTGGGCTTGAATTGTTTGATATTTGATGGTTGTATGTGTATGACATGAAAATAACACTAATTAACTGAAAGATGGATGTCGAATAATATAACCATATAAAGAATCGATATAAATTCTAATGACGTGAATTATTTGAAAAGGCCGAGCTAACCCTCATTTCAAATAATTCATCGAGCGATTCGAATTGGAAAATGCAAAGACGATTCAAGACCGACGATCTTCGTATCGGTTGGATGGGCGCTACTGAGGTTCCTAACCGGAGTAGCTACCGGAAAGGGACGGAAGTAGTAGCCGTCTGAACGTATGTGTGGATTGGACGGATATACGAGGAATTTGATGCCTCCGGTTTCGTTCAGACCCAGGACGGACTTGTAAATGGACTGTGTGTCTGACATTGGATTTTGTTCTATACTGATTGATCTCTGTTAAATATATATCTGTTTGGCGGCGGAGAATTTATTCTCTTGCTTAACGCCCTTCTCTGAGACGTACGAGCTCAGAGGTTATATATCGATGGAAATCAATCGTATGGAGTGGACTGCCTATGTGGCATGCCAAGATGCTGTGATCAAGGCTTCTGTTGCAAAGCAAAGTCTTGTGGATGATGATCAAAGCAAGGTCTACGTGGCCTATCTTTGTGTATTTCGTAGATTCGCGAACCTCACACCCCGGTATGAGTTAAAAACGGGATACGGACTGCAGGGAGAGCACGACTTTTCTTTCTAGCTATGGTGGTGTCAGTGACTTACCAGCCTTGACATATATATCTACTTTTCACCTTTGTGGTTGTTGGAATGCAAGGCGCCTCGATTATAGGTCTGTAAGGACCGGGAAACGTGTGTTCAGGCATAATTAATCCTCTAACGTAAGTGAGGACCGGCCCTGAAGATCCAGGATACCCAGTGTGCGTAGTCCTGAGGCATTTGCTAGAGTGTCTCGAAGCGGAGAGGAGCTTGCCCCTTGCCTCGACTCATGACGGAAATCCAATTTCCAATACGAGATAACGGATTCGATTGTAACTTATATATGGCGACACAGTGGCATGGGACGTTCATGTCGCCTATGATTGATATTTATGATGCTATTCGTTTTTGAAACATATATGCACTAGTAATAATATCAAATGACTTTGCTTTATACGTATCAAGCATATTTGGCTATTATAAGGTAAAACTCTATCCTCCGGCTTGCGTTGCATTGTGTGATGGGACCTGAGTCTTATAATGGCTTCATTCTTTCTAAAAGCATTGCGTTGTTTTAAAAAGAATTTACTTTGTTTTAAATGCACTAGCAATCACTGGAGTAAACCCATTCCGCGAAAGTGGCGTGGTCCTATGATTTGCTATTTACTGTTGTTTAACTGTTAAATAGATTCCTCATACCAGTCCCCATGACTGACTCGTTGTTTGTTTCACTTTGCAAACGCGGGTGCCCTTATTTTCACACGGGCAGCCTAGTACAGGTGACAGGTGGTTTTTGGTTCTGCACTGCTGCACAGCGCGCACTTTTGGCTCATGGCGAGGCTGACTTCATAAAGATGACTTAGATATTTTCCGCCATTACTGTACTTACATTATGATTCCGCCACTGGCGATGCAGACTGATTTACTTTCCGTATTCCTCACTATATGTATATGTATTCCGCCTTCGGCGATGTAGACTGATACTCTTATTATGTCTCACTGCATGTATGTATTCCGCCTCTGGCGATGATGACTGATCACTTTCCTTTTATTTACTAAGTATATCCCACGTTAGGCTATTCTGGTATTCCTACATGTTGTGGTTCCGCTGTCATATCCATGTAAAATTATTTTATTTATTGTTTCTGCTATTATCTGTACTCTGCTATGATGATTAATGTGTTATTTCCTAATGATTATCCTTAATACC
The DNA here is from genome assembly GCA_030737875.1 of Allium sativum. NCBI lineage: Eukaryota > Viridiplantae > Streptophyta > Magnoliopsida > Asparagales > Amaryllidaceae > Allium > Allium sativum. The sequence continues at coordinate 887,027,268 of CM060916.1, read as the reverse complement.
GCCCCTCGGATTTTGGGATCGTCACAGTTGGTATCAGAGCTTTGGTTAACCTTAGTTCCGGGATCTAACACATTAAACACCTCGTCAAATTAGAATCAGTAGTGTTCTATTGCGAGTAGCTCAGTAGAGATAGGATTAGCAATGTCCTAGAATGAGCTAAGCAGATTAGCAAAACAATTTGATCAGTACATCATCATTATCTTTCCTTGTATTCCCTTGCTTTATCATTTATGAAAATTATCAAATCTTTGAGCTTGACTCTTTTCTTGCTTATACAGTATTATCTTAGATGGCTACACGAGCAGCAGCAGCTAGAGGAGGCCGTGGAGGCCGAGGAGATGCAGCAGGAGGACGGGGGAATATCCCCGTCGTAGTGGAAATCCCTATTGTTCAGCCACCAGCACCTGAAGACTTTGAGCTTGATAGAGTTGCGAAGAGGTACAGAAATCTTGGGGGAAAACCTTTTACTGGCACTGGCACAGTGACCGAAGCTATAGCTTGGCTGAAAACCTATGAGAAAATCTTCGAAGGTATGGGTATGGGAACTAACAACAAAGCCCGACTTGGCATTTGGCTCCTTCAAGAGGAAGCAGAGCTGTGGTGGGATGCCATTACCTCTGGGGATGCAGCTGGTACTATCCGGACTTGGGAGCAGTTCAAGACTTTATTCAATGAGAAGTTTGTACCGGAACAAGCTCTAGAGAGGATGAGAGAGCAGTTTGCTAATCTCCAGCAGGGAGACCTCTCTATTCAGGATTATCTAAATAAGTTCACTCAGCTATCGCGCTATGCTCCAGAGCTGGTTTTGACCAACAAGGCAAAGAATAAGAGATTCATATTTGGGCTGAAGCACAAGTATCACGATAGAGCTATGAGCAACATCAAACTCTCTTTTACAGAACTAGTAGAGATGGCTTGCAACTACGAAGACATGGATGAGAGGCATGCTAGCCAAGACCGCGCTAAAAGCCAAGCAGGGAATAAGCGCAAGGCTTCCACAGATCAACCCGAATCTAGCATTACCGCGGCCGCTACTCAAAAACCCGCAAAGATCCCAGAAGGAAACTGCTACAATTGTGGGAAGCCCGGTCATTTCTCTAATGTGTGCAAAGCCCCAAGGAAGCCGAAGGCAAATGACTCAGCCGAATGCTACAACTGCCACAAGAAGGGGCACTATAGCAAGAATTGTCCTTTGAAGAAGAGCGCACAAGTGGCTCATGTCTATGACGGGAAGACCCCGCCAGCTACCACCGATGGATCAGGTAAACCCGATGTCTTGGGAGGTACCCTTACCATTAAAAATATTCCTGTTTCTGTACTTTTTGATACTGGTGCATCACGTAGCTTCATATCTGGTATCCTTGTTCACAAACTAAAATTGAAACGAAGAAAACTTAAGGAACCAATTAAAGTTCAAAACCCGATAGGAGGTTCTGTCAGTCTCAGTATATACTGTAGAGTGCCTATCTCCTATTCATGTTACAAGTTTCCCATCCACTTAATTGTAATGGATTTATCGGAATTCGATGTTATTCTCGGTTTGGAATGGTTAACAAAATATAAGGCCGAAGTTAGATGTGCCGAGAGAATCGTTAAAGTTAAAACAAAACTTGGGCATATCACTATACCATGTCACGGCTCAGAAATTAATAGAACAGAATTTTGGTCTTCTTTAGAAATTATTCCCCCTTCATTAGAAAAGATACCGGTCGTGAAAAACTATGCGGATGTGTTTGAAGAAGAAGAAAACTTACCGCCGCAAAGAGAAATTGAATTCAGAATTGATTTAGTTCCGAATGCCCGACCAGTAGTACATCCAATAAGAATGGCCCCAAAAGAAAAAGAAGAGCTAAGTAGTCAAACCCGAGAATTACTTTGGAAAGGTCTAATCAGGCCGAGCTTTTCAGCATGGGGAGCCGCAGTAGTATTTGTCCCGAAATCAGACGGTACTCTGAGACTTTGCGTCGATTACAGGGATCTCAATAAGCAGACACTGAAGAACAAATATCCTTTGCCCCGAATAGACGATCTGTTAGATCAATTAAATGGAGCCACCGTATTCTCCAGAATGGACCTAGCTACAGGTTTCCACCAATTGCGTATAGCCAAAGACTGTGTTCCTTTGATAGCCTTCAGGGGTCCCGATTTATTCTACGAATGGTTAGTGATGCCGTTCGGTTTATGTAACGCTCCGGCATACTTCGTTGATCTTATGAACAGGGTGTTCCGTGGTGTATTGAATAAATTTGTTCTAGTCTTCATCGATGACATTCTAATCTACTCTAAGTCGGAAGATGAGCATGCAAAACATTTAGAACAAGTGTTGAAAATTCTTAGGAGAAACGTCTTAAAAGCTAAATTTTCTAAGTGTGTCTTCTGGCAGAATGAAGTTAAATTCCTTGGCCATGTCGTGTCAAAGGAAGGAATTGCTGTAGACCCAAGCAAAATTACAGCGATTCAGAACTGGAAACAACCTACTACTCCCACAGAAGTTCGAAGTTTCCTTGGACTAGCTAGTTACTATCGGAAATTCGTTCAGGATTTTTCAAAGATATCAAGAGTATTGACAAAGCTTACAAAGAAGCATGAAAAATTCAAATGGACTCCCGAATGTGAAGAGGCTTTCCAGGAGTTGAAACTGAAGTTGACAACCGCTCCAGTTTTGACCATTATAGAAGGCAACCAAGACTTGACTGTATGGACAGATTCTTCTATTAGAGGGCTAGGAGCAGTACTAATGCAAAAGGGCCAAGTGATCGCTTATGCCAGCCGTCAACTAAAGCCGCATGAAAGAAACTATGCTACTCATGATCTTGAGTTATTAGCTATCGTGTTCGCTTTAAGAATCTGGAGGCATTATTTACTGGGCGAGAAATTCGAACTATTTACCGATCATCAATCCTTGAAATATCTGTTCGCTCAGAAAGATTTAAACCTGAGGCAACAACGTTGGTTAGAATTCCTTGCAGCATACGATTTTGAAATTATATACACTCCAGGGAAAGCCAATGTTGTAGCAGATGCGCTCAGCAGAAAGAATGAAATCATTGCCAGTTTTATCATTACTTCTTCCTTGCAAGATAAGATAACTATTCTTCAGAAGGACGATGAATTCATTAAAAGGATTAGCCAGCGGATCCAAGAAGGAAAACCCTCAGATTTTAGCCTTGATAGCCAAGGAGTCCTAAGATTAAAAGGGAGAATTTGTGTGCCTGGAATCCCAGAGCTTAGAAGAGAAATACTTGATGAGTGCCACAATTCCAAGTTAAGTATCCACCCCGGTGTAAGCAAAATGTATAACGATATCAAACGCACATTCTGGTGGAAGGCGATGAAAAGAGATATTTCAATATATGTTAGCAGATGCTCCACTTGCCAGCTAGTTAAGAGAGATCAACAGAAATTGACTGGATTATTACAACCATTAGAAATTCCAGGATGGAAGTGGGAACAAATCTCGATGGATTTTATCGATGGCCTCCCTCGAACTAGAAAAGGAAACGACAGTATATGGGTAATCGTAGATCGCTTCACGAAGACTGCCCATTTCATACCTGTCCGATCCAACAGAACGGCTCAAAGTCTAGAACAGATTTATTTCAGAGAAATAGTTAAACTTCATGGGGTGCCGCTCAGTATAGTCAGCGATAGAGATCCCCTGTTTACTAGCAAATTCTGGGAAGCATTCCAGGAAGAATTGGGAACCAAATTAAATCTAAGCACCGCTTATCACCCTCAGACAGATGGCCAAACTGAACGGGTGAATAGAATTTTAGAAGATCTATTGCGGGCTTGCGTTATCGATTTTGGAGGCTCATGGGAAGATCATTTACATTTAGCCGAATTCTCTTACAACAATAGCTATCAAGCAAGTTTGGGAATGTCTCCATTCGAAGCACTATACGGTAGACCGTGCAGATCTCCCGCATGTTGGGTAGAACCTGGCAACAGACTTGTGTTAGGGCCCGATATGATTCAAGAAGCATCAGATAAAGTCGATTTCATTAAGAAGCGATTAAAAACCGCATAGAGCCGACAGAAAAGTTATGCTGATGCGAGAAGAAGGGATATATCGTTTGCCGTTGGCGATTATGTATATTTAAGAGTTTCTCCAATGCGAGGAGTAATCAGATTTGGCAAGACTGGGAAGTTGGCACCGAGGTTTATTGGTCCCTTTCCTATACTTGAACGAATTGGAACTCTTGCATATAGGGTTTCATTACCTGATTGGTTGCCTGGTGTACATGATGTGTTCCACGTATCTCAACTCAGAAAACATGTTCATGATCCAGATCTTGTTGTGGAAGAAGCAGCGCAACAGGATATTGACATAACTCCAGAATTAGCACTCAGTAGAGAGCCATTAAAGATAGTTGGCAAAGAAACCAGAGAGCAAAGGAGGAAAAAGATTCATTTAGTCCAAGTGCAGTGGAGTAGTGATCCTAGAGACTGTACTTGGGAGACTGAGGAAAGCATTAAACAAGCCTATCCCAAATGCAGAGTGGACATCTCTGACTAACTCCGGTGCAAGGTACCTTTACAATACTTTGCATTTACATTTTATTTCCTGCTTAGCAGTTATTTCCTTTTCGAGGACGAAAAGTTTTAAGTGGGGGAGATTGTAATAACCCGGAAAATGTGAACCAGTTTAAAATTTTTAAATTTGGTTATTACCAAAGAATTTGAATAATTGAAATAGCATATTTCAATAAAACATAGAATTGGGTATAATATTGCAGTTTGAAATTTTGAATATAAACTTTGTCTGACTGCACCGGGTGGAAAATAAAACGGATTTTAACGAAACTGAAAATATTTAAATCTGTTTATCAATACCTTTCTAACGAATCTGAAAAATCGAAATTTCATAACGGAAATCAAAAGTTATGGCCAAATGAATTTTCAGAAAGGTCGCTATATAGTATATATAGCCCTGGAAAATTGAGATTTTGCATACGACCTCAGAATTCGACGAAACCACTTTTGTTGGATCCGGGATGTAAAATTATTGCTAAGTTTCAAATTTCATAATTTTTGAAGCTAGTATGTGAGCGGGGCAAAAGAAAATGTGTTTGGTCAAATTCTGTTAAAATGGGTCGACCTAAAAATGGCCGTTTTTCAAACGAGCTCAGAATTCGACGAAACTGGTTTTGTTAGGACCGTATCGTCAAAACAAAGCTAGATTTATTTTTCTGGAATTTTTTGATTCAGTTTGTGGCCCTGGCAAATTGAAATGTACGTTTAAATTAAATATCGAATGTTTTATATTTTAAATTGATAAATAACTGACTGTAACAGTCGAAATGGCCAACGAAACATATCCCATTGAGTCCGGAATGGGGGTATTTAGCTACTGGCGACAGTCATTGGGTTTAAAAAGGAGTCCGTTTGCAAAAACACTATTTAAAAATTTCCTATAAATTCTGGCCAATAGGAAATTTTCTTTTTAAAAAAAAAAAAAGCTCAAAAAAACCCTAGCCGCCAGAACTATCGACGACTACAGTCGTTCGCTCCTTCCCGACGAAAATCCCGCCGCCACAGGCGACGCCAGCCAACGCCACCACCCTTACTCGACGCCGCCCACCTCCTTCTTCAAATCCGACCAACCCCCGCTCTTCCTCCCTTCGCCAGCGTCGAGAACGACGCCCAGGAAGTCGCCGACTTCACGTCGACGCCACGATCGCCAGAGGCGATCGCACCTGCTCCTCCGACCACCGATAGGACCGCCTCGCTCCCCTCTTTCACGTCCCACTCTCTGATCGAAGCATCGATTCACGGATTTTCTGAAAAATTCAACCCTAGTTTCGAAATCAAAAAGGGGTATACGGCTGAAACTGATTTTTACACTTTAAAGCGTTGCAAACTTGTAAAAATCATATCTTTTTGCTATGTTAATGAAATTCGATGAAACAGGAGACACCGTGACCGCAAGGAGGCTCTCTACATTCTAGAAGAAGCCGCGGATTTTTTTGACCTTCCTACGATTTTTAGCACCGCAATAACCAATGTGAGGAATCTAAACTATTTGTGTGAATGTAATCGCGTTGTATAAATTATATAAGCGAAGTGTAAATTATATACGCATTGTATACCTCATGTACATGTGTTGTATAAGTTATATTAGCGATGTATAAATTATACAAGCGTTGAATGAAACATATATGCTTTGAATTGTGATGAAATGCAAGTGAATTATTATATTATATATATATATATACTCCCCTCGTCCACAGACCATGGACGATATTTATTGCTTGTGATTGACGTGATATCATATGGTTTGACGAATGGTTAGAAATAATTGTTTGTGGTTGATATTATGGTTGAAAAATACCTTTATGGTTGAAAAATACCTTTGTGGTTGAAAAATACCCTCATGTGGTTGAAACAAAATAGAATAGGATTGTGGAATTGAAAATAAAACATGCCGCCTGCGTGCGAACTAGATGCATGATCCCCATTGTCAAAAACCGCGAGGTTTTAAGGTAGAGTGAGGAGCCGTACTAGGGACGGTCCCGGTTTTAACTACCCTGCCGTTATGCTGCCGAAATTTTCTGAAATATTTATGTGTTAGAATAATTTTCATTCGTTGAAATAAATTGCATAAACTTTATCGAATATCCATGTGTTGAGTTGCAATTCATTCGTTGAGTTGAAATTCATGTGTTGAATATTATTTGAATTTAAACAAATGGCTTTAGCGATAAAAATCACATTTTTATATATATATACAAACCTTATCGAATATTCATGTGTTGAGTTGCAATTCATTCGTTGAATTGAAATTCATGTGTTGAATATTATTTGAATTTAAACAAATGGCTTTAGCGATAAAAATCACATTTTTATATATATACAAACCTTATCGAATATTCATGTGTTGAGTTGCAATTCATTCGTTGAATTGAAATTCATGTGTTGAATATTATTTGAATTTAAACAAATGGCTTTAGCGATAAAAATCACATTTTTATATATATACAAACCTTATCGAATATTCATGTGTTGAGTTGCAATTCATTCGTTGAGTTGAAATTCATGTGTTGAATATTATTTGAATTTAAACAAATGGCTTTAGCGATAAAAATCACATTTTTATATATATACAAACCTTATCGAATATTCATGTGTTGAGTTGCAATTCATTCGTTGAGTTGAAATTCATGTGTTGAATATTATTTGAATTTAAACAAATGGCTTTAGCGATAAAAATCACATTTTTATATATATACAAACGATATAGAATATTCATGTGTTGAATTGCAATTTGTTTGTCGAGTTGAAATTCATGTGTTGAATGGTATCGTCTTCTAAAAATAAAATGAATCGACAATGAAAACTATATTTTTATAGTGAATAAGAAGAGTTGAAAATACACATGTGTCGAATAAATATTTTTGATGATAAAAATATTCCTTTTATCATGTATACGCTTAGTTAACAATACACATGTGTCGAATAAATATTTTTGATGATAAAAATATTCCTTTTATCATGTATACGCTTAGTTAAAAATACACACGTGTCGAAATAAATAATAGTTTGGTAGAAATATTATTATTAGCTTTGTTCTGCATATATATACATGTGTTGAACAGGAAAAATGGATTAGCTGTAGAGTAAAGAATTTATTTGCGTGCCCGACAAATAGGTAAACCTTGATGAGTTGGCTGCGCAATTTTATTTATATATCAACTCCTGTGAATGCCATTGGATGCGGAGTGCTGGATTTTCTGTGTGAAATAATAAACAACGCCATAGGATAGTAACAATTAATTTTGAACTACACTACATGGTATACTTCTTGACGATAGGCATACTTCATCATATTCCACATAAGCAATTAGAGCTTGTGTGACGAGGTGGAAGATTTACCATACACGCAAGAGGCTTGTATGGCGATGCCTATATACTACAGGTTGAACTGATGACTGATATGGACTATATAAATTATAACGATAAATTGCCAGATTAATAAAAACCCCACACGGGTCTAGAGTTGACAATAATCACGTCGCTCTAGTTATTAGATACGGCACATGGACTATTTATTTCCACACGGAAACGGGGTGACGGGAATTTATTCTCTGGAGTGATTATCAGTACATGCTCCCCCGTAAACACCAAAATATATCACTAAAAATATGTGAATGCTTTTTAGGATTTATTGGGTACCTAATACGGCCCAATAAATTTCCAAACCCCTCCCCGTACAAAGGAGGTTATGGCGAAATTTTTCGAAATATTAAGGCGTTAGTGAAATATTTGAAGTGAAAACAAAGTTGAAAATATAAAATGAACTATAGTTGAAACTATGGAATGAACTATATTTATATATATAAATATAAATATAATTAAAAGGAATAGAGGCCGTGCAGTTCGCGTTTCGGAATCGTAATTTGAAACGATTAGTACGAGAAATCCGACCATCGGATTTTCCCGAAACCGCAACCGCTGGGTTCGCCTTGGAAATATCTTTCCAACGGCACCAACCTTGTAAAAATCCAACGGTTGGATTGTCCGGAATGTTTAATTCAAATCTGAAGAAAAACAGCGCTAGAATCGTTTATATTTATATATAAATATAAATATAATTAAATTAAATCGAATAACGACGCTGCAGTTCGAATTTTGAAACCATAACTTCAAACGACTAGTGTGGAAGATCCGACCGTCGGATTCTCACGAAACTGGAACCGTTGGGTTCGCTTTGGGAATATCTTCCCACTGATATAGACTTGGTAGAAATCCAACGGTTAGATTTTCCGATATGTGTAAAACAAATTAGAAGAAAAACAGCGCCAGTGCCACGTCACGACCTGAAACGTCGTTTAATTAAATATGGCCATTTTTAAATAAATAAAAATGGCGAAAAATCGTTATAAAATATTATAAGCAACATAGGTTGCAAATAAACCAATTGGGCTTGAATTGTTTGATATTTGATGGTTGTATGTGTATGACATGAAAATAACACTAAATAACTGAAAGATGGATGTCGAATAATATAACCATATAAAGAATCGATTTAAATTCTAATGACGTGAATTATTTGAAAAGGCCGAGCTAACTCTCATTTCAAATAATTCATCGAGCGATTCGAATTGGAAAATGCAAAGACGATTCAAGACCGACGATCTTCGTATCGGTTGGATGGGCGCTACTGAGGTTCCTAACCGGAGTAGCTACCGGAAAGGGACGGAAGTAGTAGCCGTCTGAACGTATGTGTTGATTGGACGGATATACGAGGAATTTGACGCCTCCGGTTTCGTTCAGACCCAGGACGGACTTGTAAATGGACTGTGTGTCTTACATTGGATTTTGTTCTATACTGATTGATCTCTGTTAAATATATATCTGTTTGGCGGCGGAGAATTTATTCTCTTGCTTAACGCCCTTCTCTGAGACGTACGAGCTCAGAGGTTATATATCGATGGAAATCAATCGTATGGAGTGGACTGCCTATGTGGCATGCCAAGATGCTGTGATCAAGGCTTCTGTTGCAAAGCAAAGTCTTGTGGATGATGATCAAAGCAAGGTCTACGTGGCCTAGCTTTGTGTATTTCGTAGATTCGCGAACCTCACACCCCGGTATGAGTTAAAAACGGGATACGGACTACAGGGAGAGCACGACGTTTCTTTCTAGCTATGGTGGTGTCAGTGACTTACCAGCCCTGACATATATATCTACTTTTCACCTTTGTGGTTGTTGGAATGCGAGGCGCCTCGATTATAGGTCTGTAAGGACCGGGAAACGTGTGTTCAGGCATAATTAATCCTCTAACGTAAGTGAGGACCGGCCCTGAAGATCCAGGATACCCAGTGTGCGTAGTCCTGAGGCATTTGCTAGAGTGTCTCGAAGCGGAGAGGAGCTTGCCCCTTGCCTCGACTCATGACGGAAATCCAATTTCCAATACGAGATAACGGATTCGATTGTAACTTATATATGGCGACATAGTGGCATGGGACGTTCATGTCGCCTATGATTGATATTTATGATGCTATTCGTTTTTGAAACATATATGCACTAGTAATAATATCAAATGACTTTGCTTTATACGTATCAAGCATATTTGGCTATTATAAGGTAAAACTCTATCCTCCGGCTTGCGTTGCATTGTGTGATGGGACCTGAGTCTTATAATGGCTTCATTCTTTCTAAAAGCATTGCGTTGTTTTAAAAAGAATTTACTTTGTTTTAAATGCACTAGCAATCACTGGAGTAAACCCGTTCCGCGAAAGTGGCGTGGTCCTATGATTTGCTATTTACTGTTGTTTAACTGTTAAATAGATTCCTCATACCAGTCCCCATGACTGACTCGTTGTTTGTTTCACTTTGCAAACGCGGGTGCCCTTATTTTCACACGGGCAGCCTAGTACAGGTGACAGGTGGTTTTTGGTTCTGCACTGCTGCACAGCGCGCACTTTTGGCTCATGGCGAGGCTGACTTCATAAAGATGACTTAGATATTTTCCGCCATTACTGTACTTACATTATGATTCCGCCACTGGCGATGCAGACTGATTTACTTTCCGTATTCCTCACTATATGTATATGTATTCCGCCTTCGGCGATGTAGACTGATACTCCTATTATGTCTCACTGCATGTATGTATTCCGCCTCTGGCGATGATGACTGATCACTTTCCTTTTATTTACTAAGTATATCCCACGTTATGCTATTCTGATATTCCTACATGTTGTGGTTTCGCTGTCATATCCATGTAAAATTATTTTATTTATTGTTTCTGCTATTATCTGTACTCTGCTATGATGATTAATGTGTTATTTCCTAATGATTATCCTTAATACCGCCCCTCGGATTTTGGGATCGTCACAGTATGATAAGGCAAGATAAACTGAATGCGCTTCTACTCTTTCTCTGCTTCGCTACTACTTTGTTATTCTGATTTCTATATCTATCTCTACACGACCTAACTAGTGTCCCAACTAGTAATCTGTATAAAATGATAACGTGATCCCAATCCCCGTAATTGTGGTAGCCTTCAGGTGTACATCTATAGTGAGGATTCCACCTCAATCTGCCTAATTGCCATGAACAAGTTAGATGTACCCTTACTACCCTATTAACTTAACCCCGTCCGTTCATCAAGTTATATTGGTCAAGTGTTTCTTGTTGACTTAACCCCACGTGTTCGAATCGTTGTATTGGTTAAGTGTCATCAATCAATTCAAGTTAACTTAACCCACCTACTCATCATGTCATGTTACTTTGGTTAAGTGTTGCCTTCTTGTGTTAACTTAACCTTACCACAAATCAAGTTATATTGGTTAAGTGTTGCCCTCTTGTTTTAACTTAACCTTACCACAAATCAAGTTATATTGGTTAAGTGTTTCTTATTACTTAACCCTACCCATTCATCTTGTTATATTGGTTAAGTGTTTGTCATTAACTTAACCCTAGTCATTCATGTTATATTGGTTAAGTGTTCCTATGAACTTAACCCTAGTCATTCATGTTATATTGGTTAAGTGTTAATATGAACTTAACCCTAGTCATTCATCTTGTTCATTAGCATTAATTGATTTATTAATGCACCGACCTCTCACATTAGATATGTGTTGTTGCGGTTACTGGATGTGTCGGGCAGTTCCGGGCAGTTTTACACCATAACTCAATCTAACCTCGGGTTTTTCTTGGGCATGATGCACTAACCTCTCACATTAGATAGGTGTTGTTGTGGTTACTGGATGTGCCGGGCGGTTCCGGGAAGTTTTACACCACAACTCAATCTAACCTCGGGTTAGGCATATTCATCTTTTCACTAATTTACATATTTACTGATTATATGTAAATTATTCACAATTGTTGTCAATTTCAGATTATGCCACATTTTCCATAAATGTCCAAGTCTAGATTTATATGCTAATTATCCCAACCAGTCATATTCCAATTCTCAAGTTATGCCCAACAAAGCTAATTGCAAGTTATGGTCCCCAAATTCAATTTCGAGTTATTACTCAAATTAGGCTACATCTAATCTTCCCAAGTTTGTACTAATAGTCATGCCCCAATACCCCAAGTTCGCAACAAATACAAATTATGCCCTAAGTCATAAGTAACAAAATTACGTTCTACCATTACCAAATAGACTATTCCCCATTACCCCCGCATTCCAATCGCATGTATAATAAGTTTCAGTCTAGATTCGAGGTTAATCTAGATTCATAAAATAAAGGGGACGAAAGAGGAACATAAACGAGAGTATGCATAAAACAGGCATTAAAATGGTAGATCTGTCAAATATTTTGGACCTAAGAGGATTACAGATCTGTTAGAGTTGGGGTCTAACAAAGATAGATCTGAAACAAATTGATGGAAAATAACCTCATAGACATATAGATCTGATATAAATAACATCAGGAACCTAAAAGGATTATATATCAGATGTCCAACAAATATAGGCATGATTTAATAATAACTTCCTAGACATGTAAATCATTGATTCAATAGAAAGATAGGAATTAATCTAAAAGATTTGTCTTATCATCAAGTATGGACTTAGATCCATTTCATTATATGCCAAAATCACTATTAGGTGTTTAAATCTGAAAATAACTTGAACTTACATGTTTATAGTTCAATTTACGCCCCAAATCCCAAGTTATATGTCCAATATACTTTATGCCTCAAATCTCAAGTCATATATCCAATACTTTATGCCTCAAATCTCAAGTCATATATCCAATACTTTATGCCTCAAATCTCAAGTCATATGTCCAATACTTTATGCCTCAAATCTCAAGTCATATGTTTGATACACTTTATGTTTTGAATACAACATGTTTTATGTCCTCAAATCAGTTATAACTCAATTATGCACAATTATACACAATTTAATACTTTTCCCAAAATTTTGCGCTGGTCATGTCCAAATCATATTTTATGCCCAATTTTATTTCCAACGTACGTTCATCTTATGAGATCTGGCCCAGGCTCGCAGTAGCCTGGCTATAAAACAAAAAGGGAAGAAGGAAAGAAGAGACAAAGAATGGACATAATATTATCAATGAGATAGATCCAAAGGATATAGAAAGACAGATAGAAATAGGCATAATCTCAGATCCAGATTTATTACAATGTCAAAATCACATTTAACTTTTATTTCTGAAAGTAACGTGAAGTTACAAATTACAGAACGGTCTTGAATTCTGGGATCTGTATTCTGAAACTGAATAGCTCTCCCTTGAAGTAGACTATTTGTTCTTCTAATTTAGATTTAATTTGATTCTTAGAAATAGTTGTTGAAGTCATTGAATTAGCCTTTGAATCTCTATTAGAATTCTAAACTTGATTTCTACGAAGGACTTGAGCAACATAACCCCGTCTTAGATTTATTTTAATATGAATTAGGGTAGAGTATATGCAAAATGAAGTTGTGTAGAAAAACTGTAGCCTTAGGGATGTTTATATAGCATAGGGATCAACGAATCTGGTCAGAACGGGCGTCCAAATGCAGAAAAATGAATCTGTCCTCGGATCTGGAAATAGGGGGGAGGTCGACCCCATGGTCGACCTGTGTAACCCAAGTCAACCCCCTGGTCGACCTGGGTCCTGGGCGGGAAATTTTCCGCCTAGCTCGGGTGTGTTATTTGAATTTCGAATTTCAAACCTGAGTTGTTTTATTTAAATCTCTGAAACTTCTGAAGGTCATAACTTCTTCATACGAAGTCCGATTTACGCAAAATTGGACTCTATCTCAAGTAGAATTCCGAGATGAACGCAATGGTGTAACCCGTTTCCCTTAATTCTTCTCTTAAAAATTAAGTATACTTTAATTTGTTACTTTAACGTTCACAGAAAATACGGGTTTTACACCTTGGATTATTATAGTGATCTGCACGAAAGAGATATTAACCACTAGATTTGATTGGTAATCCTAAAAATTAAGTTAGACACATCATCATCCGTTGGATTTACATTGACTGTTCGGATGTTTGCAACCTTTAGTGACCCGTTAAAACACTTTCTCAAGCGTCCTTCAATAATCCTCATCTTACATCGGGGTAAAAATCCCCTTTCTCGCATCCAGCTTTGATTTTTACGAACATTTCCAATCCACAGTAGGTCCTTTTTCAGTGTCACCTTCTAGTAAAAGCTTCAGAATATCGGATATTTTATCGAGGCTGGTAACGATCTGGCACGAACGCATCAAATTTAAGAATAATCGGAATCTTAGCAGCAAAGCATCATGTAAATTTATGAAATACATTAACTTACGATTTGATAAATTAAATAGTAGTGTTTAGGAAAGGGTATATAGGGATTTAAGGAAAAAACATTAGCGATTGGGTTGAAATCGATTACTACTGGATTTTCTATGGTTTCTCTTAGGGTTTTCAGTTATTATTTCCTTTTTCAGTTGACTTATTCTCTGGTTATTGCTTTTAAGTTGTTCCGTGACTTTATAATTTTTTATATTAGAATAGACCTTTGTCTACTTTCATGCTTATGTTTCTTGCTTCAGATCTACAGTAAAATTTTGCTTATTCTACTGTATAAACATAGCAGCGGTAAGTAAATTTAGCTTACTGAGAATAACTTGTTTTACTGTAAGCTTCTTGGATATACTAAGTCAAAACCCAATTGTAATATTAATTAATGGTTGGTTTGTTGGTCTGGGACTGGTAATATGGATTTAATGGAGATAACAGTGGTCAAATTTTCCCATGCTTCTAGCTTGTAGTTATATCATAAACCAGTGAAGGATGACATAAGAAATGAAACCATGATTGTATGATTCTTAAACATTATTTGCTTGACTAGTATTTTGGAATAACACTAAATTGCTAATATTTTAGTTTTTTGCATTACTAAATTAGAAGTTCTGCAATAAGGTAAACTGAGATGTCCAAAGAGTTGAACTATGTGACACCTTTAAGAATTTTGGATGCTATTGACTTAGGAATTAGTTCTTGATACATGTACCATTTATCTTGGCTTGCTGTTAGATCTTGTAGTGCCATTCAACTATTTTATTTACAATTGTGGTGACTATCTATAATTGTCGATGTCGCTTTTTATTGAAAAATAACCGTTTTGAAACTAATATTACCAAGGCATTATCTTTTAGTACTATATATTAGTGAAACTTTTTGATAAATAACCTAAAGTGGTGTTGTGTAAATTCAGTTAGCCACATATATGTGACACCCCACGCCAGTTAATGTCACTCACTGAGGGAATGCATTAAGTTTCGTGAAGCGCTATAGGTAAACAAACACAGAATAATTACAAGACAGATATAAACTAGATAACAGCGAAAATTTTAAATTTTTATTTCAAACATAAATCATAATACCGTGGTCCATAATACCATAAGTCACAAAAAAAAATTACAATAAAATAACTTCTGTCTTGCACCATCAGAGTACATAAGTAAATAAAAAGCATAATTTCCCTTATTGAAAGAGTTAAACCATAGTAGAGATAAAAACTTAAGCCATACTTCAGAAGTAGCTCCTAGAAAGATGATATCTGAGTCCTGACTAAGCCTGAGTGTTTCCTCCCTGAGAACCTGGGGGGAGGGGGGAACGGAAGAAAGAAGGAGAAACAAAAGGGTCAGACATAAAGATTTGCGGGTCTAGTTACTTTTAGCCAGTAAATAAATAAAAGTAACATGATAGGCATATAAAGTGGATAAGAGAGAGATTACTACATAAATAGCAGGTGTGACAAGGTAAGCAAGATAAGGTGTATGTGCCTCACTAATGATTACTCTGCACTATTACTAGTATAACTAAAATGAGATGATCCCTTCCACTATAAGTTGGTAGACTTAGAGCATACGTCCGAGTGTACCCTAACCACTACCCTAATCGATCGGCTCCCTACTCTGTAGATATCCTGTGCTGGCCCTACAGTAGGAGCTATCACTCCCTAAATT
This sequence comes from Allium sativum, assembly GCA_030737875.1. Taxonomy (NCBI): domain Eukaryota; kingdom Viridiplantae; phylum Streptophyta; class Magnoliopsida; order Asparagales; family Amaryllidaceae; genus Allium; species Allium sativum. Next base: position 887,011,360 of record CM060916.1, on the reverse strand, counting down.
GGCAACCCTTCATTTCGCAAGATGTGCACAACCACATCTACTGGTGTTACGGTCGTCTTATCCCCATCTGTCTGGCTCATGCACGCACATGGCCCGGTCAGTTTGCACCGCACACACTGTCCGTCTCGTTTGGATCTCTTACAATCAATCAGTGAGCGTGCCCCTTCTCTGCTTAGTACGGAGTTCTTTATTTGATACCTACTCCGGGTTACTGACTGAAATGGGTCCCACACAATATGATACAAGCTCTCCCCTTTGTCTTGTATCCCCACTAGTTTTTTTAGTGGCTATGTATACCCTTAGGTGTCTTTAATTACATAGCCCTTTGTCAGATATGCTTATCCAAAAGGGTGCCTTTAATTACATAACTTTATTATATTTTTCCATCGGTTATGTATACCAATAGGTGTCTTTAATTACATAACCCTATTGGGTTAAGTTTGTAGGCCTATATGTAAATATTGCCTACCCCCTCTAATCTACTTAACCCACCAACTACCCATCGAATTTTACTTAACCATAACTTAAGTTCATAATCATACAACCCTTATGGATTAAATTAGGTTAATTAGCCCAATTCATTACCATGTCCAATCATGGTTATATTGGGCTAGACCTCCCACATTAGGGCTACAACGTATGGATGCTGGATATGCCGGTAGGGTTCGGGCAGTCTTATTCCACAGTTGGTTCTAACCTCGTATCTTAGCCCGATTTGTATTTGCACACTTAGACCTCTCACATTAGGTTCAACATTAATGGATGCTGGATATGCCGGTCGGGTCCGGGCAGACTTCCACCCTAATGCAACCTAACCTCGTGTCATAAGTGCGATTACAATTTCCTAATTGTAAATACTAAATATTCCATTTTTATACAAATCTACCTATGTCATTATAGGTGATTATTTCTATGTTTCCCCATTTGAATTATTTATGCAATTCATATAAATATTATCTAAATTATGCCAATTATAAATCCCTTTTCCCTGTTTCCTAACTAACGTATTCACATGTATTTTGGCGACATCTAGGCTATAAAGTAGCCTAGCCATAACAATAAAAAAGGGAATATGACAAAGGTGATAGTTTCAACATATCTTGGCATAAACATGATAACAAGGTGAATGGACATGTAATTAACATCATAACAAGGTGGACATAAAACTGATGAACTTTTGGCAACTATGATGTCAAAGCAAGCATAATGATATCTAAATTAACCATTTAGGTGTCCAACTATTTAGATCTAGTATAATTAAGGTGACATAGTAATATGTTTAGATCTAAAGATGGTTTCATATGTCAAGTTTTACAACATATCTGGATTGATCACAATATGATAGGTGAAAGGGGATTTACATAAAGAACTAGATCTAGCCGATGTTACAACTGTCCAATTTAATAGATGTAAATCCACCACAATATAGTTACAAGTCAAGATCCACATAGGCAACATAATAGAATAACCACAATTGTATTAGATCTAAGGAAATCGATCTATCATGACATAGTATAGGATTTAACACTAGCACAGAATCATATTTACAACATATCTAATTCACAATCTTTCACAATTTACTTTATTTATCTAAACCTAAAAGCAACTAGAAACTCACAGTGTTAGATTTAGAGAATAGAGAAAGAATGGGTCTTGAATTTATAAATTTGATTTGCAAAGTACGTTGTTGTAGAAAATGGTTCCGTCTCAGTTCGTATTCCGGTAGCATATGGCTCTCATAATTTCCAATGAAGAAATAGGAGATTTGAACACATATTTATAGCTGTAGTACCCTCTGAAACCGACTGCCACCTCAGGCCTAGTGGTGTCGACCCCCTAGAGCAGAAATTTTGCCGCTTTGAAGAATTTTTCAAATTTAAACTGTTCTGGATAAAATTCTGACTCATCTCTGACTCATGTGTGTATACATAATATTTCTACGCGTATACAAACTTAAAACCCTCATAACTTCTTCATACGGTGTCCATTTTACACAAACCAAATGTCTATCCTGACCAAAATTTCGAGACGAATGCAATGGTGCAGTCCGTTTCCTCTAATTCCGAATATTAAATTAATTATTATTTAATGTATTCTCTTTAATGTCGTTAAAAAAATTCGGGGTGTTACATTCTCCCCTACTCAAAGGATTTCGTCCCTGAAATATCTAAGTTGAGAAGAATGCATATCCTACCATCCATCATCCATCTACTCATCCACCAATCACTGGCATCCATTGTTCTTAAAGGTTTCTAATGCTTATATGAATATATGCAAAGGTGTGTGTATATATCCCAATACTAATGCAAAGATCAGGCGGTCTACTGATTCAGTTGACCTCCTTAATGCAATGTATGTTAGTGCCATGAGTCCAATATGTATGCAAATAATCCTATTATATCATGTGAGTTCTATATGTGTGCACATTCATTCGTCCAAATGCAACATCCATATGCTAACTCATCCATTTCCATCCATATGCAGTATGAGAGTGGTTGAGCCGATCTTAGTGCCTAATGTGTGTGTGTATATGCGTCCGCAGTCAACCACTAGCAAACACTTACATCCACTTGCATCCATCAAACATAACATGTTTCAAACACATGTTTACATCCATAGGATTCCTATCTAAAGGCCGAAAAATACTATGGATAAGATATACTCAATTGACAGAAACAAGCACTGATAATTTGAAAAGGAGTTAAGAACATACCCTCCAAAAGAAAAGGGTACGAAGCACGAATCTTTTCTTCGATCTCCCAAGTCGCATCCTCTGGGCTATCTCCCCATTGAACCTTTAGCAACTTAATCTCCTTATTGCGCAGCTTTTAACTTCTGACCCAAGAATACGGGTAGGGACTCTTCTGATTGTTGCCTCCCGTTCCACTTCTACTTCTTCCAACATACTCAGCTCAATAACTTCTACAGTGTCATGCAGACACTTCCGCAGATGGGAGACGTGGAAAACATCATGAACACCCGATAGATTTTCTGGGAGTTTCACTCTATAGGCCATTTGGCCAATTCTCTCGATTATGAGAAAGGGTCCCATAAACCTAGGTGCCAACTTCCCTACTGCTCCGAAGCAAACCACATTCCTTAGAGGTGATACTTTGATAAAAAATAAGTCTCCCACTTCGAATTCGATGTCAGTTCTTCTCTTGTCTGCATAGGACTTTTGCCTATCTTGAGCTGTCCTCATCCGCCGTCGAATAAGGTCAATCTTTTCGGACGTTTCTCTAACCATATCTGGACGAAGTAATAATCTTTCTGTAGATTCCCACCAACAATTTGGTGATCTACAGGGTCGTACGAACAATGCTTCGAAGGGTGACATGCCGATGCTAGCTTGATAACTGTTATTATAGGAAAACTCTACTAAAGGAAGATGCTCTTCCCAAGTCCCTGCGAAGTCTAGGATACACAGTCTTAAAAGATCTTCAAGAATCCTGTTCACTCTCTCCATCTAGCCATCAGTCTAACGATGATAAGCGGTGCTCAAACACAACTATGTACCTAACGCTTCTTGCAAGCTCCTCCAAAATTCGCTGGTAAAGATGGGGTCACGATCGCTCACGATGTTGGAAGGTACTCCATGAAGATGAACTATCTCACGAACATAAATTGCTGCCAACCATGATGTCGTCCTCTGACTCTTAACTGGAATAAAGTGAGCGTTCTTAGTGAGTCTATCCACCACAACCCAGATACTGGTGTTTCCTTTCTTTGATCTAGGCAAACTATCTATGAAATCCATAGAGACGCTCTCCCATTTCCACTGCGGAACCTCCAACGGATGAATAACCCTCCGGGTTTCTTTTGCTCAGCCTTGACTTGCAGGCAAACCAAACGTTGAGAAAACAAATTCGGCAACATCCTTCTTCGTCCCAGCCCAAAAGAAAATCCTCTTCATGTCCCTGTACATCTTATCACCGCCTGGATGAATGGTCATCTTAGAATGGTGGGCTTCTTCTAGGACTGCCTTATCAAGCTTCGAGTTTGAGGAACACAAAGCCTTCCATCTGTCGCAACCACCCCTTTTCATCTATGGCATATCTACTGAGGTGACTAGAAGTCTCCCCTCTTCTGAGCTTATCCATGATGTCTAGAATCTGTGGGTCACCTTGTTGCGAAGCTCCTATCTGGTCCATAAGGGTCGGTCGTATCTCCAAGGATGCAAACAAATCAGGCAAAACCTCGATGGAGGGTCCAAAATCAAAAGATGATATGAACTCCAATTCTTTCTTTCCACAAACAGAGGACTCAGGGCCACCCTCTACCTACTTAGTGCGTCTGCCACCACATTACCCTTGCCAAGGGTATAAGCAATCTCAAAATCATATGAAGCTAAAAACTTCACCCACCGTTGTTGCCTCAAGTTGAGATCCTTCTATGAGAACAGATACTTGAGAGATTTATGATCGGTGTATAACTCGAGAATTTCTCCAAGTAAATAATGACGCCACGTCTTTAAAGCGAATATTATGGAAGCTAGCTCTAGATCATGGGTGGGGTAGTTCTTCTCATGAATTCTCAACTGTCTACCCCCTTTACATATTACTTTCCCTTCCTGCATCAGAACCACACCAAGCCTTGTACCGCACGCATCAGTGTAAATAGTAAACACTTTTCTTTCATTAGGTAAGGTCAAGACTGGGGCTGTTATTAGAGCCCTTTCAATCGTTGGAAAGCAACGTCACAGTCTATGTCCCATGAAAATGCCAAATTCTTCTTTATCAGCCTAGTGAGAGGGGATGATATCTTCGCGAAGTCGTTAATGAACTTCCTGTAATAACCTGCCAACCCAAGAAAGCTTCTCACCTTGGTTTCATTTTTGGGAATCTTCCAATCTTGCACTACAACCACCTTCGTGGGATCTACAGCTATCCCTTATTTGGAGACCACATGCCCTAAGAACCTCACCTCTTTTCTCCAAAAATGGCATTTGGAGAATTTTTCTTTAAGCTGATGGTCACGGAGAGTTTTCAAAACTTCTCCCAAATGCTGGGCATGCTCTTCTTTACTCTTGGAGAAGATCAAATATCATCAACAAAGACTACGACAAATTTGTTTAGGAACTCCCGAAACATCCTATTCATCAAATCAACAAAATAGGCTGGTGCATTTGTCAACCCAAAAGGCATAACTAGCCATTCAAAGAAACCGTCCGGAGTACTCAAAGCAGTCTATCTATGCTGTCCTCAGCCACCCTCAACTGATGGAACCCCGTAGCCAAGTCCAACCGAGAAAATACCGAGGCACCAACAAGCCGATCAAACAAATCATCAATCCTCGGAAGCGGGTGCCTATTCTTCTTGGTGAGCTTATTCAACTCTCTATAGTCAACACACAAACGAAGCGAACCATTCGCCTTAGTTGCGAACACTACTGGAGCACCCCATTCAGATATGCTTCGTCTGATAAACCCTTTCTCAAGTAGCTCCCCTACTTGCTTACTCAGCTCCCTCCTTTCCCTTGGAGCCATGTAGCGCACTGGTAATGCAACTAGCTTTACATTGTCCACCAGATATATGCGGAAGTCGATCTCGCACCTTGGAGGTAAACCCTGTACCTCATCGAAAACATCAGAATAATCTCGAACCACTGGAACAGATTGCAAATCATCTATGGATGCATCTAGAGACTCTAGGAAGCTAAGCATAATAGACCCTTGGGGTCATAAGAAACTTCGAGGGTCTTCCCATGACAAGTTAGGAGTCTAAAAACCCTCCTCTCACAATCTAGAATGGCCCCATACGTGGTAAACCAATCCATTCTTAGAATCAACCCATAGCCCATAAACCCGAGCACATACACGTCTCACTCAAACTCGACGCCTAACACAGATATTTTCAAACCCCAAAAAATCATTGATAAATGAGCCGAACCACCAATGGGGTTTGAAACAACTACTGGATCTACTACCATACTAGCAATTAAGTGCAGATATTCAACTACAGAACTTGATATAAACGAGTGTGAAGCGCCAGAATCAAAAAGTGTTCTAACTGGATGGTTTGAAAGAGAAACTAAATTTTCTACGGAAATTTTTCTACCTCTTCCAGGAGCACTGATTGCGAGAGAATGCACCTGCTCTTTGACCTTGTCCCTACGATCCCTGTTTCCTCAGGCACTCTTTAGAGAAGTGTCTGACCTCTCCGCAATTAAAGCAATTGGCCTTCCTTCTCTTACAATCTTTGATCAAGTGACCCTCTTTTCCACAATTGTGACATTTCCTATTACCCCTGCCTTTGTCATCTTTCCCTCCTTTCTTCTGCTATTGCTGCTGTTGTTGCTGTTGTTGCTGCCCCTTCATGGGCCACACCTTCCTATTTTGCGATGTCCCCTCAGCTTTTTCTTCCTTTACTCCCTTGTCCTCCTCATGCATTAGGGCCATATCAAAAAGATTTTCAAAAGTGGCCCCCATTGTAATATGGGACATGGCTAAACCATGCAGAGGCTCATTCACTCATTTAGCAAACCACAAAGCAGTTTTGTGTGGTGTATCCACCAATTCTAACCCGGACCTTGCCAGTTGGTTGAACTTGTTCACATACTCCTTCACCATCAAGTTTCCTTGTTTGAGTGCTAAGAACCTCTCCATTTGTATGCTTCTCTCAGCTTGGGAAAGAAATTTCATTTCGAACCTCTGTCTAAAATCTTCTCAAGTTTCCACCGGACGTCCAGCTTGGGTGACTTCCCACAAAAATGAGGCTTCGTCTTTTAATAGCCAAGCAACTAACTGAATCTTTCTTCGGTCCTCCACTTCAAAGATTATGAATAAGTCCTCTATCCCCTTAAGCCAATTCTGAGCTTCTACGAATGTCTCGTTCCCATGGAATGGCTTCCCTCCCATAGCACGGAAGCCTTTCCAGATCTTGGCAAAGTTATCTGCTCTTGAAGGGGGAGGAGGAGGAATGACTGGTGCAACTGGGGGAGGAACGTCTCTTTGGCCTTCAGCTGGCATCGTGGCCTCCAAATACCTACGGAACAATCCGGGTATTGTGACGCCCTCTGGGATATTAAGAAAGTTTTGTTCCCCAGACATGCTGAAAAAGGAAAAAGGAAGAAATTTAGATAAAGGACCGAAGGATATTACATATGGATTCTTGGGGAATATTTTCAAAAAAGTCATTTCTTTCTGAAAATACTTTCTTTTAAAACCTTTTTTATAAATAATTTTCAAAAACTTTTATCTAATCTGGTAACCTTCATCTCTGATACTAAGTGTGACACCCCACGTCCGTTAATGTCACTCATTGAGGGATTGCATTAAGTTTCATGAAGCGCTATAGGTAAACAAACACAGAATAATTACAAGACATATATAAACAAGATAGCAGCGGAAATTTTAAACTTTTATTTCAAACATAAATCATAATACCTTGGTCCACAATACCATAAGTCAGAAAAAACCATTACAATAAAATAACTTTTGTCTTGCACCATCAGAGTACATAAGTAAAAAAAGCATAATTTCCCCAATTGAAAGAGTTAAGCCATAGTAGAGACAAGAACTTGAGCCATCCTTCAGAAGTAGCTCCTAGCAAGATGATATCTGAGTCCTGACTAAGCCTGAGTGTTTCCTCCCATAGAAACTAGGGGGAGGAAACGGAAGAAAGAAGGAGAAACAAAAGGGACAGACATAAAGTCTGGCGAGTCTAGTTACTTTTAGCCAGTAAATAAATAAAAGTAACATGATAGGCATATGAAGTGGGTAAGAGATAGATTACTACATAAATGGCAGGTGTGACAAGGTAAGCAAGATAAGGTGTATGTGCCTCACTAATAATTACTCTGCACAATTACTAGTATCACTAAAATGAGATGATCCCTTCCACTATAAGTTGGTAGACTTAGGGCATACGCCCGAGTGTACCCTAACCACTACCCTAATCGATCGGCTCTCTACTCTGTAGATATCATGTGCTGGCCCCACAGTAGGAGGTATCACTCCCTAAAGTGGCATCCCTTCTTTTCGCAAGATGTGCAAAACCATATCTACTGGTGCCACGGTCGTCTTATCCCCCTCTACCTGGATCATGCACGCACATGGCCCGGTCGGTTTGCGCCGCCCACACCGTCCGTCTCATTTGGATCTCTTATAATCAATCAGTAAGTGTGCCCCTTCTCCGCCTAGTACGGAGTTCTTTATTTGATACCTACTCCGGGTTACTTACTGAAATGGGTCCCACACAATATGATACAAGCTCTCCCCTTTGTCTTGTATCTCCACTAGGTTTTTCACTGACTATGTATACCCTAAGGTGTCTTAATTACATAGCCTTATGTCAGTTATGCTTACCCTAAAGGGTGTCTTTAGTTACATAACTTTATTATATTTTTCCACCGGTTATGTATACCACTAGGTGTCTTTAATTACATAACTTTATTGGGTTGAGTTCGTGGGCCTATATGTGAATATTTCCCACCCCCTCTAATCTACTTAACCCACCCACTACCCATCCAATTTTACTTAACCCTAACTTAAGTTCATAATCATGCAACCCTTATGAATTAAATTAGGTTAAGTAGTCCAATTCATTACCATGTCCAATTATGGTTATAATGGGCTAGACCTCCCCTATTAGGCCTACAACGTGTGGATGCTGGATATGCTCGTCGGGTCCGGGCAGTCTTATTCCATAGTTGGGTCTAACCCCGTGTCTTAGCCCGATTTGTATTTGCACACTTAGACCTCTCACATTAGGTTCAACATTAGTGGCTACTGGATATGCCGGTCGGGTCCGGGCAGACTTCCACCACTAATGCAACCTAGCCTCATGTCATAAGTGCGATTACAATTTCCTAATTGTAACTACTAAATATTCCATTTTTATCCAAATCTCCTATGTCATTATAGGTGATTATTTCTATGTTTCCCCATTTGAATTATTTATCCAATTTAAATAAATATTATATAAATTATGCCAGTTATAAATCCCTTTTCCCCGTTTCCTAACTAACGTATTCGCACGTATTTTGGTGGCATCTAGGCTATAAAGTTGCCTAGCCATAACAATAAAAAGGGAATATGACAAAGGTGATAGTTTCAACATATCTTGGCATAAACATGATAACAAGGTGAATGGACATGTAATTAACATCATAACAAGGTGGACATAAAACTGATGAATTAGTGGCAACTATGATGTCAAAGCAAGCATAATGAGATCTAAATTAACCATTTAGGTGTCCAACTATTTAGATCTAGCATAATTAGGGTGACATATTAACATGTTTAGATCTAAAGATAGCTTCACATGTCAAGTTTTACAACCTATCTAGATTGATCACAGTATGACATGTGGAAGGGGATTTACATAAGGAACTAGATCTAGCCAATGTAACAACTGTCCAATTTAATACATGTAAATCCACCACAATATAGTTACAAATCAAGATCCACATAGGCAACATAATAGAATAACTACAATTGTATTAGATCTATAGATCTATCATGACATAGTATAGGATTTAACACTAGCACAGAATCTTACTTTATAACATATCCATTTCACAGCCTTTCACAATTTACTTTATTTATCTAAACCTAAAAGCAATTAGACACTCACAGCGTTAGGTTTAGAGAGTAGAGAAAGAACAGATCTCGAATTTCTGAATTTGATTTGCAATGTACGTTGTTGTAGAAAACGGTTCCGTCTTAGTTCGTATTCTGGTAGCATATGACTCTCATAATTTCCAATGAAGAAATAGGAGATTTGAACACATATTTATAGCTGCAGAACCCTCTGAAACCGACTTCCACCTCAGCCTTAGGGGTGTCGATACCCCTGTGGGTGGGTCGACACCCCTTAAGGGGGGTCGACACCCCTCTAGGGGGGTCGACCCCCTGTTGCGGGAATTTTGCCGCTCTGACGAGTTTTTCAAATTCGAACTGTTCTGGATAAAATTCTGACTCATCTCTGACTCATGTGTGTATACATAATATTTTTGCGCGTATACAAACTTGAAACCCTCATAACTTCTTCATACGGTGTCCGTTTTTATGAAAACCAAATGTCTATCCTGACCAGAATTTCGAGACGAACGCAGTGGTGTAGTCCGTTTCCTCTAATTCTGAATATTAAATTAATTATTATTTAATTTATTCCCTTTAATGTCGTTAAAAAAATTCGGAGTGCTACAATATATCATGTAATGTGTTATAGTGCACTTTATAATTTCATTTTCTTTACTTGCTTGTCAAACGCCAACTAAATTTTACACTGTTTTATCTTATATCCTTTTGAATTTAGATTATTTGTACACTAGTTTGATATAGTTTTTAAAAAGTGAAGTTGGATAGATAATTTTAGGCTAGCACTCTCATTTGGAGGAATAATTTAGACTCATTTAGATTATCTTGCAAATAGTTCTATATAATCTTTTATGTGTTCTAAAATAAACCATTGAACATTTAATGAAATTTCCTACCATTTATTTCTTTATACTTTTTAATGTAAGCGAATAAATCTTTGGCGTTACGCTTAGCATCTTCATGCTTCTTATATTTGGTTTTTCATTTTTGCTTCATGTTATTATGTTAGCCAATGCAAAGATAGACAACTACCTTACAATTTTTATAATTGATACAAATAATCCCTTATGCAGTTATCCTGATTTCCAGATTTTGTAGTCTCTTGTTGCAATTTACTGTTATTTCCATGAAACTATGTTATTTGCTAATGCGATATTTATACCAATTTCATCTAATGAATTTGATTATCTTCATCCTTCATTCGATACCCATTCAAGGACCCATATTCACTTATTCAAATGTTCAATTACATGTCACCGGCTTACAATAAAAGTTGAAAATATAAAAGAATTTCATATTCATTGTCCATGCACTTAGATGTAGTAGTGAAGTACGCTGGATGAAAATAAGCTATTTATGATGGAGGAACGGAAATATGGTCAAATCATTGCAAATCTCTTCCTGGGATGTTTTCTGAAAAAAATAAATCATTTATATTTAGAGCTATTTGAACAATATTTCCTTGCCTTCTTGGGCATATTCCTAATGTAATTAAACATTTATCAAGCATTAAAATTGGGGAACATTATTTTTGGTCATAATTCCTTTTAAGCATTCTATTTCTTCGGCCATAATTATTGTTGATATTTTGAACTTTTATTTAGTATTTAATGATATCATACTATTTTACTTAGCTTTAAAGGGATTAACATTCAAAAATCTTCCATATTTTCGTGATCTGGATCCATTATAACTCATATCCATCTCAAAAAATTATTTCTACTTCGTTTTTGGACCTTAAATTTTCACCTCTTCCTATCTTAATTAACGTTCCCTCAGGACTGAATATAAACAGTCCATTGGTTAATACTTTGTTTCTGGTACTAACGTACACTTTGTTTACTTGCTTGGTTTAAGCTAGTGGAAAGGCTATATCCATCTTTCCTTAATTTAGAGTTTGGCATCGACGTAATTGGCTTTGTGATCTTCTTGGCCTCTAGCTCTCCGTCTAATGGGTAGAAAATATATACACCTTCTAGTTTGCCATGAACATCTTTTTTTGATTATATTCACATTATACTATTTTTTTCTTAATATTGTCACGACGACCTTAGAATGATTTCACGCTTTATCTCATTTTCATATTTGGTTTTGAGCTTGATCATATAAGATTTTATGCTTGGTGGAAACTTCCCCTGTAATGGGAAAGAGAAAGAATTCTAATTGTTACCATCATAGAAGTCTTTATCCAAGAGATGTGCAAAGAAGGAATACTTTCACATTTACAGGTATCTTCATTTTTCATTTGTAGCCTTAAATCATGTATTTTGTTCGATTCACTATAGAAATCAATAATAGTTAGTTTCACAATTGAGTAAATAATATTGTTTGTTTTTATGCTTTATTTGTCTTCAGTAAATTATTAGAGATATAAATGAAAGAATGTCAATATAAAAAAGAATACTACTTCATTTTTTTTTTGTTAATCATATAGATTATAATCTAAATGATCGGCTTTTTATTATACTATAGTATAGTATCATTTAACATGCAAACCTTGCAAAATAGTTTCTTTTTGCGGATTTTTGAGATATGTCATATCGTGTTCGAACTTGAATTTGAACTTAACACATACTGTTGTCATCATCATCGGAATTCAGACTTAATTAAGCAGCAATGGCATTTTCAATCTCTTTGAACTTAACACCTCCATTTTCTATTTTTTCAGGTGCTTCCAAAAGCTCGGGCAATGCTTCTCTGATTTTATGAATGCTTTCCAATGTGTAGTCCGCACCTTCCACTTTCCCAGACTTACCCACAACGAGTGCTATCTTAAAAAAAGATTGCTTTGGTAGGGTCAATTTATTATGTCTGGCATTCAATTAAGTTGGAAATATGGTTAGGATGTGATTAGAGCATGCATAAGAAGAAAAATGAATTACACTTGGTTATTAAAAGTCCAATTTATTATGTTTGGCATCCAGTTCCTGAAACTTCAGTTTAACCAAAATATACCTTATATTGGCATAATGGAACAATAATGTGTTAACTTATTATGTCTTGAATAATTTAAGTAGTTCTACTACAGTGGATTACATATTTTTTCATTATTGATACATATGTCTCATCTCACAACATCTAACTTGAATATACAAAAAAAGTAAAAATTGATGACAAATCAATAATAATTTATAATCACATTTATTTCTTTACCTAGTACCAACGATAAATTATCTATGAACAATGCAGGATCTTTAAAGCTTGGTTTCTTTTGTTTTGTCAATATACAATATAACAATTATTAACGTTTTGACTGTTTATTTGACATTAACAGGACCATTGTTGTTGATGTTAAGGGGAAAATATGAAAAGCAAAGCAAGACGAAATCTATCATTTTTATATTTTGTAAGTAAATTTATTGATGTAAAAATGTATGTCGTATTATGTATGGACATGGAAAATTTGATAAAACAATATGTACGAAATGCTAAGTTGTTTGCATGATATGTACGAAATAATATACAGTAATTTATATATATATATTTTGGGTTATGTTATTTATTTTACCATTGACAATTGGATGATAGTATTTGGTAAAGCTGTAAGTAGAATACATGAAAGGATATTTATTGGCAGAATAGAAAGGGAATAGCGGCGGATCGCCTACAAAAAATGTTTAATCTAAAAACTATTTTGTCGCTAATCCCTTGGCAATTAGTAAGGGTTTACCCACTTCTTTTGTAAATAATGTTTTATTATAAATTAATTATTCGTCAGTAAATAGTCGGTATATAAATAAAAATTAAATTAATAAATAAAATTTTGTTTTTATTATAAAATTAGTAAAATGACGGAAAACTGTCGGAAAACTCATGCTAGATTCCATCGCAAATTCTGACACAATTACCATCATGGTTTTAACCGACCATAGAGTTATGCAGGAAATCTGTCGCTAAGGCCAATTTAGCGACGGATTACACGCTGCTATATGCTAATTTTCTTATAGTGTTAGATCTAGTCTTTTCGCATCCCATTGGCTGCCGATGACAGGTACCCAAAGATCTACTATCCTTGCTTGGTCCTGACCCGCCTCCCGTTGAGGCGATCGCCGAATCACGCTAGTGTCATCTCGTTACAACATTCTGACTCCAAAGCTACTTTTGCAGTCAAGGTATACTCACCGGGTAGTAATGCGCATACCTAACCTCTTTTATCACAACCTAAACATCTGCCACAACATAGAGGACTACCAGGAGCACCTTACGCGTCTCAGGAAGCCGCGTGCTTCCCCTTCCAGTTCTTTGGAGATAATAAAACAATCAAATGGACGTGTGCTCCTCTTGTTCCTCATGACACTGCAATCATCTACCCGGTTGGGTTGTCCACTTTAAACGTGTGGACTGGTCCAAGCGCCTTACTTTAATATGTTATTAGACCCTATGTCTAAAGTTCCACTATGCTCTTGCTTAACCTCATCAGGATTCCTTTTTAACTTGGTTATTTCAAATCATATTAACTTCTTATTTAAGTTACCAAGTTCTTTCCAATCCCCTTATATCTCTAAGGAATGGACCCCTCTTGCTTATTAATTTTGGTTACAAGGCTTAACCCTTTTACGTTTATTAATAAGCCCATAACATGTCATTCTCTAAATTGTAATCCAAGGTCTGTAATCTACAATCTCTTTATATTATTCATTGTCCAATAACATGTTCTACTTAATATGTAAATAAGTATATCTCAATTCACATGTTTTCTGTTTAACCTGACACCTATTATTTATGATTAAATATAACTTATTTCATTTCATAAGTTTGCTTCATTCTTTCTTATTTAATCATAATTTCATATTACATTGTCACTATGACTTATCGTTGTTCACTTATTAACTTGGTTCTCTTAACTAATTCCATTAATATAACTTACGTTGTCCTTATTAGTAGATTTCAGATTCTCGTTCTTACAGATAACTTAATTTACAATTAAGTACAACTTATCCCATTACATAAGTTATTCCATTTCCTTTATCGTTTATTATAACCTAAGTTATAATTTCCACTTGTCCCTAGGAAAAGCCTACCTATTATATAATCATTCTCATTAAATTAACAACTTGTGGATGCTGGAATTGCCGGGCAGTTCCGGGCAGACTTCTTCCACAAGTTGAACTTAACCTCGTGTCTTAGCACCATTACATGTATATTTATGCACTAGACCCCTTACATTAAATTAACGACTTGTGGATGCTAGATTTGTCGGGCTATTCTGGGCAGAGTTTTATAACAAGTTGAACTTAACCTCGTGTCTAGGCGCGGTTACAGTTTTCTAATTTCTGTAAATTTGAGCATATTCATTCATTCGGAATTTTATTGTATTCTATTCTTACATGTCACACTTAATGTCCTATTAAGTCCATTATTTGGTTATCATGTCACTTGTAATTAACTTCATTCTAAAATAATAACATGTACCATCAATCATGTAATTATTCTAATCTAACAATTTAACATGTAATTGTCTCAGTTCTTACAGTTAAGGTTTCAAGTATAGAATATGCCACAGATTAACATGTAATTATTCTAAATTCACTGTAATTTAACTTATAGTAACCAATTAACAAGTTATTAAAACATGAAAATATACAATAGTAATGGTTTCCACATATTTTAACAAGTTTATACCTTTTAACATATTAACATTTCAACACATCAAACTAGCATTTTAACATATTATATTAACATTACGGCAGATTTACATTGCATATTAATGGGAAATGTCAAACGATAATATACCATTATCAAAAATGATATAGCTTAAATCCACTCACCTAATTGTTTTCCAATCCCTAAACCTGGTCTAGATCTAGCATTCCATGGTTCCCTAATTGGATTTATAACCTAACAACCATGGATCCACAATTCTTACTAAAATAAAAAAAGGAAGAAAAAGGAGAAAAGTGAACAGACCAGATCCAAGAATTTACCTTACTTCGCATATGATTTTGAACACCTTCTTTATTAATATTCATTATTTTCTTCCAGCTATGGGATCAGAATTTTCCTAAACTAATTATTCTATTTTTCTGAAGAGTTCGAGGAGGAAGAAGAATGGAAGAGTACAGACGTCGTCTCAGAAATACGAGATTTAGGCTAGGCTCTACTAGCCTATTTATAGACGTTCTTGCACACGCAGCACTAAGTGAGCATGAATATGGTCCAGAAAGCAGTCCAGATTCGTCAAAAAATCGGCTCAGATCTGAGGGGTTCGACCCCTGGGTCGACATCCCCTCGTAGGGGTGGACTTATGGGTCAACATCCCTTTGTAGGGGTCGACACCTATGGGTCTGGATGCCGGAAATTAACGCGGGAGCAATTCACAAGTGCGCTAGTGCAAAAATACCATGGCGCACTTGCTAAGTGCGCCAGTTGTTCTGTCCTGCTTTCTGTTTTCTTCGTCAAACTTCTACCGTCCATAACTTCATAAGTTATCCATTTTACGCAAATTCGGAGTCTATCTAAACCAGAATTCTGAAAAGAACGCAATGGTACAGTCCGTTTTACTTAATTCTGAATATTAAATTAAGTTTCTCAATTTATTATCTTTAATTAAAAATGCAGGGTGCTACACGCAGTGCAGGGTAGGGTAAGCTACGTGTGTAGGTAGAGGTTGGGGGAATTATGGAATCAAACAAAAAATCGCACGTGGGAACTTGGATGTTGAAGTTGCGACGTCCATGGGGTGCTTGTACACGTCATGATAGTGACTAAGAGGTGAAGCTCGGAAAGGAGAAGCCAAATGTAGGGAGGGGTTCACTAATTTGTGTGGTAGCATGCACAAGGGAGAGTGAAACGTGGACTGTAAAGTAACAGGAGTGAAACTCACTCTATTGGGTTTGGAGAAACACACACTGTCGTAAGTTGGAAAGGCAATATAAATAATGAAGGGTTAATTTATTTGTTGATTAAGTAAATACAATTTAATCCATCAAATACTTCTATAAATCAAAACAATTTCATACTCATTCAATAACGGCGTTCAACAAAATGAGTTGCTTTGCGATCATAAAAGAATTATCTTCATTTCAGGATTGAATGGAACCAGATTAAAGCTTGTTGGTATTTTGATTAAATTAAACACTTCTTTAATTTAATTAGAAACCAATGGTTATTTTGATAAATTATCAATTAAAAATCAAGGTGGTTAAACTCACTCTTTGGATTCGTTTATAATTTATTATAAACGAATTTTTATTTTAAATAATTTTTATATGTTGTTTGCTGAATGTTTGGATGCATTGAATAATTGTTGATGAATTGTAGCTATTATATATTAGATATATTTAGGCTTGGTGGTTGTCGCTATTATATATATACATATGTGTGTATATATATATATATATTGGATGTTTCCCGTGGTACCATTAGCGGATGACCCTATGTGTCCCACAATATATATAGTGTACGACCTTCTATACCACGATATACTGCCTTGAAGCTGGATGGGTATTATTTATGTTGGCTAACATCTGTAGATAGAGGAAAACAGGTTGGAGGGATCCAACTAGATTCCTCAAATGTTATTATTATTTGTTTTCATATATATTATCATATATGATGTGTTAGAAAACCCGTTGTTGATAATTAAGTGTTTGGATATTGGAATATCACTGGCTCTAATTATTGATATATGAAAATATCGCGAAAAGGAATTTTGAGATTTAAAAAGAAAAAAAAACTATTTTTCCATATTATAATTTAAATTTCTAATGGGCTAGGAAATATTAACTTGTTTTGAATAATAAAAACAAGTAGTGAATTTACAAACGAAGTTTATAAATAAATTGGAATGATTATCATTGGAAAATTCAGGAATTTAAATTCCAATGTGAATTTGAAAAGAGGAATTGAGAATCATTTCAAAGGAGAATGATGAAATTATTTCAATGTTCGAAATGTTAATATAATAGGAATAAATCCATATGGATTTATGATTTGAATTCGATTATGTTGAATCTATAAAAATAAATTATTTCTCGGGAGTACATTAGAATTATATTAAACAGAAATTTAAATTATATTTAGATATGAAATAGATTCTATGTTTTTATTTATAAGTTCTAATAATAAAATATTCCAAAATAGGAATTGGGTTTTAAATGGATATTTGAAAGGGAAGCTTGTTTTAATTTATAAAACAAGGAAATTAATTTATAGACAATGTTTATAAATATAGCGAAGTAAATTATCATGGGATAATTTGGAATTATAAATTCAAGTATGAATTTAAAAGTGAGTTGGAAATCGTTTCAAAAAGGGAACGACGGATTTTATTCCTGTAATTTGGAATATAAACTAAATTGAGATAAATCCAAGGAATTTATAATTAAAATTAAATTTTGTTGAATTGTATAAAATAATTTATCTACCAAGAAATTGGAATTTAATATATGAAATTGAGTTGTAAATGAATTTTTAACTGAGTTATGAAATAATCGACAATTTAGTATAATCGAGAAAATTTAAGTTAGACTTAGAAAATTGGTTTAATTTATATTTAAATACCTAAGAATGATATTGGAATTTATTTATAAATGAAGTTTAATGTTTATAATTAAAACGAGTTCGTCGCGATGCGGTACTTCGTAATTTAACGATTTGGAATTTAAATGAATATATAGAATTCAATATAAGTCAGAATTATTTGAAATAAGAATTGTTTGGAACTTTTGAATAATATTTTTCTAAAGAAAGAGAAAAATATGGATTTCTCCATATAGATTTTGAGCTATGTCAAAATCAAATATTCAAAAAATAGCGGTATAATCATTTGTAAATTATAATAAGTAAATAAGTAAATCAAAGGATTTTAAGTTAATAAAATTTGGATTTCCATTAGTAAAAATCCAGACATGAGTTATGAAATAAATATGAACTCAGGAGGGGTTAATTAGTTGACTTTGAAAACGATACCCGTTTTTGTTTATTAATTGAAGTTAACTAATTTAGAATTAATTAGTTAAAGGAGTTCTTGTATCAAACTTAACTTTGGTTAGGTAAATTGGATTTGTAAATTAAATTTTGAAGTTAAATATGAAACTCGAGTTAGAAACAGAATTCGATTTGTGTATACGTGTGTTAAAATTATAATTGAACATGATATGTTTAAATAAAAAGTGAAATAGGAAAAAGAGATAATTAGAGAATAAATTAGCGAATTGAGTTAAAAAAAATTGGATTAAGTTGTAATAAATTGGAATTGGATGAGTATGTGTTAAACAGGTATGGAATGTGTTGGGGTTTTGTGCGCAGCGGAAGTTTGACAAACCGCCAAGAAAAATAGGATATTTTTCACCCAATCACTTAAAGATGGATGTGATTGAACAATAAACAACACCACAAAAATATCGGAAATATGAACACAAAATACTCCACCCAACCACCCTCTTTATTGATTCACCAATAAAAAATGTTTACAATCGATCTCAACTATCGTTACAAACAATTACAACATGAACCAATAACCTTATTGAGAAATAGGTAGAGAATATCTAATGGCTAAAAATTTGAGGAGAAAGACAATGAAGAATAATGGAAAATTTTCCACACCTAATGAAGATGTTAGCTAGGCTTTTCATAAAGTGAATTGCTTCATACCCAAGTAAATTTGGCATCCAAATTATCTTCATATATGTTAAAAAACTATTTCGATAAGCACCAAATACCCTTGCCTTAAATGTCCACAAATATAACAATAAATCTCTCCATAAAATCTAGCAACAAATCTCTCCATAAAATCTAGCAACAAATCTCTCCACAAAATACGTAAGATTATTTGTTGCCCAAAATTATGATTTGCGTTTCACTAATTTCAACACTCCACCTTGATACCAAATCACAACATCTCCTCAAAACCACCAAACTTAGCTCTTCCTTTCAACCTTCTTTTCTCAATTAACATCATTACAAACCTCTATCATCGCCCACTAATGATGAACCTCCCTCATCCGTGCACCATGCCAATAGCGATCTTCAAAAGCGTATGTAATACTACAAAGACCTCCATCTTGTCTTTGTGGATTTCACAACTCGACATCCGTCTTCTGTTTGACATGATCTCTTCATCTCTGGGATCCCTCGAGCATCAACATCTAGACCCTTGTCGATACCATGATCCTTCACCTTAGGACCATAAGCAATGACCATATTAACCTCTCCACCTTGCTGTGGACTAGGTTCTTCAGCCATCACCCGCCTTCCACTGTCGACTACCGAACCGACCAAACTATATAGGTTTCCCTCCTTCAAAACTCCTCGTATCATCACACGACCACCCTTCTTCACTCTCAAAACTCCACCTCGAGTCTCATAAGTGCAACCACGGCGATCTAACTGACTGAGAGATATGAGGTTATGCGAACAAGTGGGTATGTGCCTCACACCGGCCACTTCTCTCACGACTCCATCATGCATCCGAAACCTAACAGCTCCAACTCCATAAATTGGTAGCTCTAATCCATTGGTTGTATTTATCATGACAACACTCTTCTCATACGAAGAAAAACTTTTCACATCACGACATATGTGAAAACTAGCTCCTGAATCCATCTTCCAAGGCTCCACAACACTAAATAGGACATCACATAAAGAATCGCTTTCGGTACGTTCAACAAAGCCTGCTTGTGCCAAATCACTATTATTATCACCTTGCACCTTCTTCTTCTTCTTCATATCTCGTATATAAGAATAACAATCATTGCGCTTGTGACCTTCCTTCTTGGAATGGAAACAAGTGATTGCACCTTTTCCCTTGGCTCCCTTTTTCTTCCAAACTGTATATTTCGAGTACCTTGCTACCATCGTCTCACTATGAACCGATTTCAACTACGACCCTTTTCTTCTTAACTCCTCATTCAAAAGTCTGCTTTGAACCGTTTCCAAAGAGACAGTTCCATTAGCATTAGAATTACTCAATGAAACAACCAAAGTTTCCCAGCTTTCCAAAAAAGAACTCGTCAACAAAAGAGCCTGCAACTCATCATCAAAATTGACCTTCATGTTTTCCAATTGATTGACGACATCTTGAAACTCGTTCAAATGCTCTGCAACTGACTTTTCCTCATCCAACCTCAGTTGTACTAGCTTTCGTACTAGAAAAGCCTTGCTTGTAACACTCTTCGACTCATATAGCGATACTAATTTGTCCCACAACGCCTTCGCGGATTCACAACTAGCCATATGGTGGAACACCGAATCTTCCAAATATCGGTGAATTAATGCAATCTCCTTTTTGTCCATTTTCTTCCATTTCCCCTCATCCATATTCGAGGAATTCTCCTCATCTCCATCAATGGGATCATGCAAATCATTGAGATATAGAATGTCCTCCATCTTCAGCTTCCATATACGCCAATTCTTCCCATTCAAAATAGCCATCTTCGAAAACGTTATCATCTCCGACATCTACAATCTTCATTCCAACAAACACTCCAAGCTATGTGATGAACTGAGCTCTGATACCAATCTGTTATGCAAAAATTTCTCTGATACCAAACTATTGGGGTTTTGTGCGCAGCGGAAGTTTGACAAAACGCCAAGAAAAATAGGATCTTTTTCACCCAATCACTTGAAGATGGATGTGATTGAAAAATAAAGAACAACACAAAAATATCATAAATATGAACACAAGATATTCCACCCAACCACCCTCTTTATTGATTCACCAATAAAAAATTGTTTACAATCGATGTCAACTATTGTTACAAACAATTACAACTTGAACCAATAACCTTATTGAGAAATAGGTAGAGAATATCTAATGGCTAAAAATTTGAGGAGAAAGACAATGAAGGATAATGGAAAATTTTCCACACTAATGAAGATATTAGTTAGGCTTTTTATAAAGTTATTTGCTTCATACCCAAGTAAATTTGGCATCCAAATTATCTTTATATATGTTAAAAAACTATTTAGATAAGCACCAAATATCCTTGCCTTAAATGCCCACAAATATGGCAATAAATCTCTCCATAAAATCTAGCAATAAACCTCTCCATAAAATTTAGCAACAAATCTCTCCACAAAATATGTAAGATTATTTGTTGCCCAAAATTGTGATATGCGTATCACCAATTTCAACGGAATGAAGTTAATGGAATAAATAAATTGAATGCCGAATAAAAGAGGTATGTATTTAAATTAATATGAAATTTTATGAGCCTATATGGCAAGCCGCTTGGATTTTTGATTTTCTTCCTGAATGGAAGTGCCCAAAGGGCGATTTGTAGTAGTACCGATTGAGTCCTACTATAGCGACCCAGTTTTTTCAGCTATTTGAATTCGAATATTTAAATATGTTTAAATATTATATTTGAAAATATTAATGGATTTAATATTGAGTTCGTTTATAAAATGATGATTGAATGCTTAATTTATATTTATATTATAAAACGAGCTCGTAAGGTCGCAGTAGTTCGTAATATTGAGTTTTGAACTTCAATTGAATATACAGAATCCGTTTAAAGTCAGAATTCTGTGAAACAAGAAACATTAGGATCTTATTGATTATAATTTTCTAATGGAAGAGAAAAATCGATATTTCAACTTATATATTATGGACTACTCATGTCTTGGAGATGCATATTTTACAAATACTAAAAGGCTAAAAAAAATTGTTGATTCATGCATACGCGAATCTATATTAACACGAGCAAATGAAATGTATGCACTAAGCTCCCACATAAGCCTAAGAAGATGCTACCTGAATCTCGCATATTAACCTACCCCAAAACGCCTCGCTGCATTGTAAGATCAAGCACACTGCTACCCATGTTAGATTTTACACTCTATAGGCAACACATGGAAAGCTAAAATCTATAGTTATGCCTTGAATGTGAAATAACACTACAGCTAAACCTATTTTTCTTCTACCTACCCTATTCAACAGTGTACGAACCACATTCGCGATTCCCTTTCATCATAACTACATCTAGTAGCGGCACATGTCATGTCCCCTCCTTTTCACTTCCACGCAGCTACCTACCCCTTTTCTTCCATAGGTTACCGCACAGGCTAAGGAGATGAGTGCGACGTAGTGCTATCTCCCCATCCCCTCACTTATATATAAAATTCCGTTACTCCTTTTTCTTTCAGAACAACACGGCAAGTCACATTTTAAACCGAGAGCCTCAAAAAAAAAAAAAACGAAACTGGGAACTTATGGGAAGATATGGGGAAGTGGTAGGCAGACCGTATGGGAATGGAAACAATTAAGTGGTGGGGGTGTGGCTTTCGAAAATGAATGGAGTAGGTTGCGTAGAAAGAGGAAGAGGTGGGCAGTTTGACACGGGGTCGGAGACCGTTCAGCTGGTGGTGTTCCGATGGCAGGGAAGGCGGTGTAACGGCATACAGTGGTGGATGTGAGGAGTCGCGCATGGATCTATGGTGTTGCGTCCAGGTTCATATATTATTAGTTGGGAAGGTGGCATGCGTTATCAGGTGGGAAAAAGGAGGTGCGTGTGGAATTGGGGAGGAATGAGACGCGGGGAGGCTTCATGTTTGAGAAGAATTGAAGTTTTTGACTTTTTACATAGGAAGATAAAGGTGGGATGACGATACAAGGGCGATGGGATTGCGAGCCTTGCTTTAAAAAAAATTAAGAAGAAGGAAATTTACAAGAAAAGAAAAGAAAAAGTGTAATGAAGAAATGGTGAAGCAAGTTGGAATAAAAATGAAACCAATGTGGTGGGGAAAGAGGTATGGGGAGGTTGATATACTGTACGTTTCATATTTGATTTAGAAGGAGGCCTGTATGTTTCGAATGAAGGATACCAGTACATGGTCCGTATGAATTGCATGAGCCCAGCGAGAAAAAAATGGAAAAAAAGAAATTAAGATGGGCTGAGGGAAATGAATGGGTTGAGGGAAATGAACCAAGGAAACCTGCATGTTATTGGTGAGTAACATGGAAGAGACCATGCATATGAGAATGATAGTGGGAAGGGTGTTAGCTATATGCATTTTATTAGAAGCGGACTGGACGTGTTGAACAAAGGTGAACGAAGAAGTAATGTGATCCATTTATAACATGAGTAAATAATTTTAATTTTAATTAAGTATCTATTATTAAAATTAAACGGTTAACTTATTTAACGTATAACTTGTGTATACATTCGCAGAATGGAAAAAAAAACGGAAAGCTTTGGAAAGATATGAACGCTAGGATCTAGAACTGGTCTAGTCAGAGATAGAAACAACTGGAATTGTCAGTTGAATTAAACACTTTTTTAATTTAACTGAACCAAAGCGTTTTAACGACATAATTAAATCAAGGTGAGTTAAACTCACTCAGTTCTCCCACTTATAATTATTATAAGTCGGGTTTATTATTTGTGTGCCATGTTTGCTAATTGTTGGTTGATCTGATGATTGTTTGGATGTTGTTATATATTGTTATATCGATTATTTAAATTAAACGTTTTTTAATTTAAATGAAATGACATCGTTATTTTTAATGATTATTTCCAATAGAGGTAACTTACCTTGTTGGTTACGTTTATAATAATATAAACGTATTTAAATTAAATTGGATGCTTGAATTATTATTATTAGTTGGCTGCTATCAGTTGAATTGACTATTTATCTGCATATGATCATTATATAAACTATTTAACCCATGTGATTGGATTATTGATTTGGTTACCGATTGTTGAATCCACATTCAACATTGTTCTGATATAAACCAATGGGTAGTACTGGTTGAGGATTTGGCAGTAGATGGCCTAAATTATACATCGTTTTATTAAAATTGATTTACCGCTAGAGAATAAAGTTATAAAATTTATTTTATAACTGAAGACAGGTTTTGAGATATATTATTTTGAATGAAGTTTATAAAAAGGAAATAAACCAACCACATATATATATATTGTTTATTTTAACCAACAATCATCATTTTTGTACCAAAATCTACCATGTGCGAAGCACGTGCCTCATCTTAATTATTAAATGATTTATAAAGCTAATTCTTATATTATTAAGATGGATAAGCAAGTGAGCAAAGATTAATGTAATGATTTAGAACTGAAATTAATTATTTTTAAGTAAAAATTAAAATGGAATTATATTGAATCGATGATTATTTATTTAATAATAATCGAAGTAAATGGGATTATTTAAATTAATTATATTATTAAAATGAAAAGATGAGTTAGAGTTGATCAACAAGTTAATCATGTTTTAGATTTGACCAAGTCAACGACTTTAACTAAAATTGATTATTAAATTAAATTGGTTTATGTCGATTAATTTAAGGGAATTATTTGACGGATAATTGTTTAGATTAATGAGATTTTAAAAAGGAAATTTAATATTTATTTCAGTTATCGATGAAGTAAATTATAATCTTAAATTAATAATGATTTAAAGGAATTACTTCTTAAATGAAGTTCATTTAAGTAAGTAATCGAAGTTAGTAATAAAATATAAATTGAATTTCGAAGTGAGTTTATGAACTGGTTTACCTTTAAACCGAGTTTGGTAAATTAAGTTATAAAGGGATTTTAAGCGAATGCGATTAGCTTAAAATAAATGTTTGAGGTGAGAAAAGAAAATCAATGTAACAACCCGGATTTTTAGAACCAATTTAATTTTTTTGTTTTAGCTATTTTAATGGATTTTATATATTTAAAATGATTTATTTTAAATAATAGTGACTAAAAATTTATTTAAATCAAAGTTAGAACATATAAATTTATTTCAATTATAAAACAAGCCTGAAATGGCACATTAGTTTGAAAATTCGATTTTAAATTTAAAATGAATGTACAAAATTCAAAATAAATCGGATTTTAGTAAAACAAGAAATATTTGAATTTGTTTAATAATATCTTTCTAATGAATGTGAAAAATCCAGATTTCATAATATAAGTTGAAAGTTATGTCCAGTTTAAAATTAAAAGTAGTCGCTATGGAATATATATATATATATATTTTATATAATATATAGGCCTTAAAAATAGTCATTTTGCAAAAGACCTCCGTTTTCGATGAAACCACTTTTGTTGGATCCGGAATGTCAAATTATAGTCAGGTTTCAAATTTCATAGTTTTTGGAACCAGTATGTGAGCGTGGTGAATTTAAATGTGTTTTGTCAATTTAGTTTAAATTTAATCGACCAGAAAAAGTCAAATTTTCAAACGGTCTCCAAATTCGACAAAATTAGTTTTGTTAGGACCGTATCATCAAAACATTGCTAGATTTATTTTTTTTGTAATTTTTGGAGTCAGTATGTGGCCCCGATAAATTAAAATGTACGTTTAAATTTAATATATATTGAATTATATTTTAATTTTGAGAAAAACTAATCAAAAAAGTCGAATTGGACTACGAAACATATCCCATTGTGTCCGAAATGGGGGTAATTAGCTAGGGGCAATAGTCGTTGGGTTTGGTTTGGAGTTCAGATGCGAAATACACTTTTTAGAAATAAATTGAATTAAATATTAATAAAATATTATTATATATACCCTTCAAAAACGAGAAACCCTAGCCCCATATGTTTTCTGCGCCACCAGTTGTTCTCAAGCGCTGATATCGTCCCGATTTCATTTTCAAAATTCTCAAAATTCATTTCGAATTAATAAAAACTTTTTAAACAAAAATTAAAGAGAAATTCGTGATCCACAAATCTATATGGACATGATCGAGTTTAAAGAGGCGTATAGGGAGGATTTGGGGCTTAAACGTGTGAGGTTTGGGGCTGAATTCTGGCAAGATGGTGGCGTCGAGTTGGGTGGCAAGGGCGACGCCGAGGGAGGATGCGACGGGCTTCAAGGTGGTGGAGTTGGATCGGCTGCGGAGGGACTCGATTGGCGTGCAGTTGGTGATTTAAGGATCGTGAATGGGTTTCAGCGTGGTCAGGGAACGATAAGGAAAGGAACAATGGTTTAAATGGAGTAATTATATTAATTAATTATTTAATTAGATTATGGATAATTAATTAATGTAATTGACGTATAAACCCCAATATATTTTTCATACGAGGTCCAAAATCAATGATTTCAGATCCGTTGGAATCGTCTCAACGATATCTACACAATGGAACTGACCAGAATAGAAAAGGAGCAAATATGAATTTTATACGAATTCAAATCCAAACAAAACTGAAATTTAGGAATAAAAGAATGGCAGAGTGGAAATGAAAGTGAGAACTCTTTGTCACTCAAATTATTTTACAGTTATTATATCCTAGGTTGCAGACGGGGCTTAGTAGCTCCTGACACTATTTTTTGTGCAAACCATGGTTGATTGTTTATTTGGATTATGATTGGGATTGTCCTTGATTGAATTGTTGTATATAAAATTATTTATATAAATTACTTATATAAAATTATCATGAAATGACATTAGAATAAATATTCATTTACAAATCGGGCGGTTTGTTTATGTACACCTATTTATCTGATACGGATTGGGATGATAATTTTTACACATCGCCCAATTGCACAAAAAATAATCAGCATTTGTTGTTTGAAAACCCCATATGGGTATTGGGATGATATTTGCCAAACACTGATCCCAATAATTAGTGGCATGTCAATCGTTGGTTTGACAGGCTGGGATGAGCGTTATTTATTTATTTTAATGCTTAGACAGTTGTAAATTGCACTTTGAATGATGTTTGAATGTTGAATGATTATTTATCATTATTGTTGTACACTTACGATGTATGAAATCCATATAACTGAGATTATATGGTAATTGATTGAATCACATTCCGATTTAGAAAATAAAGAATATTTTAAAGTAAGGAACATTTTAAAATAACGAATATTTTAAAATAATATTCAGTGAATAATCAAAATACGATTTTGATGTCTGATTTTGGATGGACACGAAAATATTGAAATATATAAAGCCGATTTAAGTAGTAAACGCTATTTTTAACCCGAATGGGTTTATCGATCGATTTTATTCATTTTATAATGAATATCAAAAAGTGAATTCAAAATCTGATATTTTGAAAATATTATCACTTTAATATTAAAATGATATGGAATATTCAATTTTGATTTGAAAATTGAAATGAAATTGAAATTATTTTAAAATGAATTTAAAACGAATATATTGAGGAATATTCAATTTTGACTTGAAAATTGAAATGGAATTGAAATCGTTTTAAAATGAATTAAAAACGAACTTATAGAGGAATGTTCAGTTTTGATTTAAAATCGAAATGGAAGCGGAAATCGTTTTTGAAACAAATTTATAAACAAATTCATAAAATATGATTTAAATCGAAATTGATGATATATATATTATATATATAATGTCCTGAATAGAACGCGCCGCGCAGCGCTTGTTCGCGAATTTCGACCATTAACTTCAAATTGATGTAACGGGAGATCCGACCATCGGATTCTCCTAAAACCGGAACCGTTGGGTTCATATCGAAAATAGCTTTCTAAGGGACATAAGATATTTAAATTTGAATGGTTGTATTTTAAGATATGTCCAAATCAAATTCAGAAAAGGTCGCTATGGATACAGTTCGGTGGCCGTTACTCGAAACTGACCGAAATGGCTATATAAAAATTATTAAAAATATAGGTAGATTATCAAAAATCATAATAAATGATTTGGAAAGAATTGGGATGAAAAATTCCAGTTTTGGAAAGATAAAAATATATTTTTATCGAAAAGAACTAGTTAAAACTAGAATAAAATTCCAATTATTATTTTTAGAAATAATAAAATGGATTTGTAAATGGAGCTTAAAATAACTAGAATTTTCCAACTAATAAATTGGAATGGATTTAGAATGGAAATTATCTTCGGATATTTCGATATTGGATTCCGTGATTATACGGATATTGTTGAGGAATTTGGAAGATATATATATCGTTATTCCCAATATGATATTTGTTGATTTCAGAATTTGATATTGAATATAAGCTGATATAATTTCTATTCAGAGCCTTGTAATTAATATCAAATTGGATTTTGGGTTTGTCGTGAACGGTGTCTTTGTTAACACTGTTCTTAAACCCTTGAATCTTTTCAATAAGATTTAGTGAAATGTACCAATTAATTAATATTTAATTGGAATTGAAATGAAATTGGATTTTTGGGTTTTCGTGAACGGTGTTTTAAATAACACTTGTTCTTTAACTCATTTAACAGTGAAGAGATGATTTGGAATTTACAAATCTTTTTATTAAGATTTAATGGAAATTTTCCAAAGTAAAGTTTACCAATTTAATATATTAGATTGGAATTGAATGGAATTCGATTTGGTAATAATCGAGATGAGTCTCGGTAAAGGAAGAATGTTACTATATATGGAATTTAAAAGGCTTTGCCATTATTCCACTTATAGTATTAGTTTGATACGGAAATTTATATCGATTATATACTGTTATGATTTCCGTGAAGATTCCATTTTGATGGAAGATGATTTTGGGTTTATTGTGAACTGTGTTTTAAATGACATTGGTTCTTCAACCTGGTAAATGATAGGATTACTTTTCCTAAAAGTTGAATGATCATAAAGTAATGATTTACGATATTAAAACCAAGTTGGAGTTTTAATGAATCTTTAATTAGATTGAAATGTGAATGTGATAATTTAAATTGTCAAATTTGGGAAATGATCGAGAATGGAGTACCACCAGTTTTACTTCAGGCGATAGTTAAATCTTTAATTAGATTTGAACGGGAAATGGTAATTAATTTTACCGATAACACCGTGGTGTTAGATATGGAGTATTACCAGTTTTTCTCCATGGGATGAATAGGTTGGGATTGGGAAATAAAATAAATGATTATTTCGGTAAGGTTCGATAATCCCGACTAGTTAATAAAATCTTTTGAACTTGTTATCTAAAGGAAGATTAAAGTATAAATTTAAAATAATTTATATTTGATAAAATTAATGGGAACCTTTCCCAAAGGATATGGATATTTGAATAAAAGAATATTTTGAATTGGAATGAGGCATATGATGTGATTTTATAGCACTTGATTATTGATTATAAAATACGTGAGTTATTCGGAAAGACCGGGTTTATTCCATTCTGAATAATTAAAACGACGATGAAGACCGGGGTTCTTCACATCGTTTGGATGATTACTGATGTCTTGATTTGTCTGTATACCCAAGACAAGGTAATAAGTGGTGATCGTCCAAACATACTTGGAGATCGACCAGATATGTGAGGACCTCTCTCCTGTATTGGACATATGGGACGAGGAATACGGCACCTCCGGTTTCGTTCAGACCCTGAAGGGAATTGTAAATGGACATATGTCTGACATTGGATTTCATTCTGTATTGATTAATTTCTATTAAATATATATCTATTTGGTGGTGGAGAATTTATTCTCTTGCTTTACACCCTTCTCTGAGACGTACGAGCTTAGAGGTTATATATCGATAGACATCAGTCGTATGGCGTGAACTGTCAGTGTGGCATGCTGAGTGGCATGCGATCAAGGCTTTTGTTGAAAAGCAGAGCCTTGTGGTTGATGATCAAAGAACAGCTTTAAATAGCAAAGCTTTGTGTATATCGTTAATTCGTGAGCCTCACAACCCGATGTGAACCAGAAACAAGAGAGGACCCCAAGGAGGACGTGTGTTTCCTTCTAGCTAGGAGTAATGTCATGGTATGGAGCCCAAACATTTTACTCATGTGGATGTTGCATATTATTTGATAGATAGCGAGGTACCTCAGATTTGAGTCCCTAGTGGCTGTATGTGATGGTCGACATACTAACCATATTTACGCCTCATAGGACAGGGAAACGTTTTGTTACCAATCCTCAAATGTAAGAGAGGACCAGCCCTGGCGCTCCAGGTGCAGTTGCGACTGATCCTGAGACATGGGCTAGATTGTCTCGAATTCGGTAAGGATGATCCGTTGACTTGGTTCATGATGGAAATCCAATTTCCAATATGACACTTTTTGGTTTTAATTGTAGAGCCTAGTACGGCGACATGGTATATGGTACCCATGCCGTCAATGATTGATACATTTATATTTGAAGTTATTTTTAACACTATGCACTTATAATAGTATCAAATGATTTGTTTTAAAATGTACCAAGCATGTTTGGCTATTATAAGGGAAAACTCTATCCTCTGGCTTGCGTTGCATTATGTGATGGGACCTGAGTCTTATAATAGCTTCATTTTTTGAAAAGCATTGCATTGTTTATAAACAGTTTATGCACTGGTATTCTTGGAAGGAAACCCGTTCCGTGTTATACGATGTGGTCCCTTGATTTATCCTACTTTAAAGTAAAGTTTTAAATAACTGTTTTAGTTCTTACACTAGTCCCATAACTATAAAGGCCGGAAATCAGTACCAATTCGAGCTGACTAATTTCAACCCAAACTGCACGAAATTTCGAATCTTTAATAGAAGAATTTAGAAGATGAGATAGAAAAGGTAGAACTTATAGAATAGAAGAATAAGAAGACATCAGAATTACACAGCGGAATAAATCTCACATCGGAATTTCACAAATTACATAATATATTACATAACAGAGTTTGTTACATCAGAGTACATCATTCGAATACAACATCATATGTGGTACTGGCCCAATACATAAACTGGATACTTGGAGATGGATATAGCTACTGGTCTTGAACTTGAACTTCACTGGGTTCCACTTGCCTTACCTGAATCACTTGCCTACTCATAACAAGTGTTATGAGTACCGAAGAGTTTAGGAAACACAGAAAATAAACTCTGGGTCAGTCAGGGGACTGGTGTGAGTAAACACAGTTAAATAGATTAGAAACAGGGAATAAGGTTTTCCATTTGGACAGATTCATTTACTTTAGAAATCTTTAGATCATTCCATGTCTAATATCTGGATAATGACCTAAGTATTTTATATCAAAACGTTTGATATTACGATAGTTTTTATCAAATAAATAACCATTTAGTGAAACGCTTGCATCTCACGTTCACATATATAGTATAAAATCAAAAACCGCAAAGCGCTTATTGGAAATTGGATTCCAACTGACAAGGTATGGGAGCACCTACCGATCAGTGTACTCTAGAGGGTATACACTACAGGTTCAACAAGAACGTCTTGCAACCCGGCCACACATGACCGACCACTCATTTAGCTTGAGTGTATCGAATATATTATCACCCTACGGTGGTAGCTAGCCATCCGTTCCGAAAGCTGCAGCAGCGAAATATAGATTAAGAAAACAAATAGGAATTCTCTAGATTGTGATAATACACCCTGCTTGGGAATGACCCAACTAGCCATGCTGCCTAGCCCAACTTTTGTTACTTCCGGGGTGTGAAGTTTTGAGGTCACGTTTATCCATCTGACAGATTTCTCTTCAATTACTTTGAATGCCACATCGTCATATCCGTCAGAAACACTCATTCGATCACCCAAATATATTGCGGGCAATAAAGCTAAGAGAAACGAATTTCTCCACCACCAACGTAATATACTTACGTAAGTCGATGTGTAGAATTTAACTGACATACGTTGTCAGACACTCGTCCATTCAGGTTTGTCCTGGGATTGAACAGACCGAAGATATTATTTAAAATCGCCTTTGCACATCGTCGTCTTCAGTATTCTGACATACATCGTATACTTCGAGTTGAAGTGGAATATTTATTCCGGACTCTTCGAAACGATGTAAGAATATCTTTTATAGTCGATGAATATTTATCGGCTTAATCTGATTAAGATTAATTCTCTTCATACAAACAGTGTTTGTCTACTTGGTTCATAACAGGATAGTTTAATTGTCTTTTAAAAATAATCAGTTAAGGTATATGTGTTTCACACAATGTTTTGTTCAGTTTTACTCATCATTTGGGAATGAATAAGTAATGCACGTGCTTTGCACACGACACTTTTACTTCTTTTATTATTTCATTTCAAACGATGTTTGAACTCTCCTTCCCTTTTTAAATCATCTCCTTATTTTTAATTAAATTTAAATAATTTAAATTAACTATTCATTAGTTATTTATAATTCAAACTGATCGAACTCCTACAGTCGAACATCTCGCTTTGATCTTTTTCTGCTTCTTTCCACTTGCCTCTGACTGATTCAATAAAACTCACCTTTTTATTTAATTTATTAATTTATTTCTAAATTTTATTTATACTTCAAATTTTAAATTTAAACAAATTTAAAATTTAAAATATCGCATTTTCAAAGTCGGTTTGGCAATTACCTGAACACCGGCCTTGGCAAGTGCCAAGTACCGGATTTGGCACTGCCAAAGTACCAGACTTTGGCAAATGCCAAAGTACCAGGCTTTGGCACTGCCAAAGTACCAGGCTTGGCAATGCCAAGGCACTGGACTTGGCAAGTGCCAAAGTACCATGCCTTGGCAAGTGCAAAGGCACTAGACTTGGCAAATGCCAAGTACCAGACCTTGGTACTTTATCATCCTTCAGATATCAGTGCACGGTGGTGCACGTGCACACAACCTTGGATCGACGAGGAGCCACCGCACCCATCCCAACAAGTCGCGCTCCACCTCCAGTCAATCCTCCACCCGTCCGATCCCTTGTTCGCCGTCGCTACAGTGATTTGACTGTCGAGCTCCCTCACGTCAGAAAATGACATCGGAGAAACCGCAACGTGCTCCCACCTCAGGCCAAATGTCGCTATCCCCTTTTGGCCAAGACACCGCACCCCTCCGACGCCGCCATTCCCCCATGTCTGATCCCCTAACGCCTCGCCGTCGATGAGCAATTCCGACGCAAACAAACGAACCCATCAACTCAAGAAAACCCCTATTTCTCCCTTGATCTCGAAATCTACCCATTAGAAAAATTAAATTGTATTTTTTCCCCGATGCGCCTGTCCCCGATGAAGCTCTCCTCCCAACCGCCTGAGCTCTAGTGGCTCCGACGATCGGAATTTGACCAAAAACCCAATTCCGTTCATATTCAAAATTCTCGTGATCCACTAACTTAAAAATCATTATTTTCATTTTAAAAATCATCATTTTTATCTGCGATTACGTTTATATAATTCAAACGAGTTTTTATTACATTTCAAAATCCACTTTGAATTTGTATTACAGAGAACTACTGTGTTTTCTGTTTGAACATTACCAGATTTATATATCTTCCTTCTTTGATCCCATTTGTCAATGTGTGTGATATATTTCTATAGTTTTCATCAATCAAATTGAAGAAACACGTTTTATTTATTTCCAGAAGTCACATTGCATATGTTCTGTATTTTACAGAGCACAATACAAGTTTTAACAAAAGTGTTCAATCATCCAATCAACTTACACAAACATTCTATGATACATACTACATGAGAGCTCAATTTATATGGATGAAATCAGGGTGTTCTGGTATCACATTTCACTTGTTGACAGTAACAGAAAGTGATCAAACAAAACTTGGCAGTTTAACTTAATAACAAAACTGTTTACAGTAAATGTTTTAAACACAGAAAATTTAAAGGTGTTTCACTCACCAAAAGCTTTCCAATTTCCAGTAAGAGATCTTTAGAAATTTTGATGTGAACATAGCTTTGTTGTCAGAAGAAGTGTGAGATTTAAGGCGTATTTATAGGTGCATTTTATTATAAAATACTTTGCTTACATTTTAAGCTATAGCATTAGACTCTTTAGGTTAGACTTACCCCTCCCTTTAGTTCCTACATGCTACCACTTGCTTAAGTATGAAGGAATTAATTGTTTAATTGAGATATTACATATTCTCTTGTCTTTACTTCTTCTTCTAGAACATAATCTTTCCAAAATCTTACTTCTTTAAATGATGCACATGGTTTAGATATTCCTTAGATTTCATTTGCATTATAAAATGTTTTACTTAACCTCTAAGTGTTTAGATATTTTTGCTAATATGAATTTAATATTTGCAAGTTGCTATTTAGGATCCTTAGGTGATTTCTTAGGTGATGACTCTTCATATTTTAGCCATACTATCATATCTTTGCATTTGTCTTTTCTTGCATGATATCTTCCTATACTAGATTTATAGTATCCTAAATTAAGATTTTTGTCTTGCTTTGTTATATGTATGTTGTGTTGTTTTGTTCTAAAGTTCTTCTCTAATTTTAAGTGAACAAAATGGTCTTTATATAATTCATGTTATAAGTTATTTTGTTTTTAATCCTTGCTTTGTTAATATAACAAACTATGAACTATTTATATTCTTATATGAATTATCACTTATGATTTCTATCAAAATGTTTTATACTTGTTTTATATTTTCAACTCCCAAGATCAACAAGTATATACGTTATTTTATTTTTACATACATATGCTTATACATATATATTATCAAAATTTTACTTTAGTTTTGTTTTAAGTATCATTTATCATTTTAATTCCTTATTAAAATGATTATTAAAAACTAGAAAAAGTCGGGACATTACAGTCCACCCTCCTTATAAGAATATCGTCCTCGAAATTAAAGAGTTACGTGTAGATTTTTGTTTTAACTAAAGTCACATTTGTAATTATTTACCAGATGGATTCCTTACTTAATTTGAATTCTAGTTAACTATTTCTAAAATCCAAAATTCTGATTTCATTTCAAAATCAGCTATATGGGTCTATACCCAACCAATAACTCAAGTCTGGTCTTTACTACTGGGAAATACCAGTTTTATCTACTGGATATTATTCTAACTTTAATTCAACATTGTTGAACTCATTCTGGGCTGACCCTAATCATTTAACTCATTCCATCGGTTGTTGTGGTGGTCCTACTCATTTCTATTATCTGCTTATAATAGCTTGATAATCAAACTTGATCAGCTGATTTATCTAACTGTGACCTAAGTCGATACCTCTAGTTATCTTATACTAAGTATACAATTTATTTCATGGTTTAAATTTTCAAAATACGCTCTCTCATTATTTACCCAAACTCAATCTAGAGTATTACTAACTCTATCTCTACTGAGTTACGCCACAGAGCCAAGGTTACTCCTCAACCAATAGCTCTGATACCAACTGTAAAGGCCGGAAATCCGTACCAATTTGAGCTGACTAATTTCAACCCAAACTGCATGAAATTTCGAATCTTTAATAGAAGAATTTAGAAGATGAGATAGAAAAGGTAGAACTTATAGAATAGAAGAATAAGAAGACATCAGAATTACACAACGGAATAAATCTCATAGCGGAATTTCACAAATTACATAATATATTACATAACAGAGTTTGTTACATCAGAGTACATCATTCAAATACAACATCATATGTGGTACTTGCCCAATACATAAACTGGATACTTGGAGATGGATATAGCTACTGGTCTTGAACTTGAACTTCACTGGGTTCCACTTGCCTTACCTGAATCACTTGCCTACTCATAACAAGTGTTATGAGTAACCAAGAGTTTAGGAAACACAGAAAATAAACTCTGGGTCAGTTAGGGGACTGGTGTGAGTAAAGACAGTTAAATAGATTAGAAATAGGGAATAAGGTTTTCCATTTGGACATATTCATTTACTTTAGAAATCTTTAGATCATTCCATGTCTAATATCTGGATAATGACCTAAGTATTTTATATCAAAACGTTTGATATTACGATAGTTTTTATCAAATAAATAACCATCTACTGAAACGCTTGCATCTCACGTTCACATATATAGTATAAAATCAAAAACCGCAGGGCGCTTATTGGAGATTGGATTCCAACAGACAAGGTATGGTAGCACCTACCGATCAGTGTACTCTAGAGGGTATACACTGCAGAATCAACAAGAACGTCTTGCAATCCGACCATACATGACTGACCACTCATTTAGCTTGAGTGTATAGAATATATTATCACCCTACGGTGGTAGCTAGCCAACTGTTCCGAAAGTTGCAGCAGCGAAATATAGATTAAGAAAACAAATAGGAATTTCTCTAGATGGTGATAATACATCCTGCTTGGGAATGACCCAACTAGCCATGCTGCCTAGCCCAACTTTTGTTACTTCCGGGGTGTGAAGTTTTGAGGTCACGTTTATCCTTCTGACAGATTTCTCTTCAATTACTTTGAATGCCACATCGTCATATCCGTCAGAAACACTCATTCGATCACCCAAATATATTGCGGGCAATAAAGCTAAGAGAAACGAATTTCTCTGCCATCAACGTAATATACTTACGTAAGTCGATGTGTAGAATTTAACTGACATACGTTGTCAGACACTCGTCCATTCGGGTTTGTCTTGGGACTGAACATAGCGAAGATATTATTTAAAATCTCCTTTGCACATCGTCGTCTTCAGTATTCTGACATACGTCGTATACTTCGAGTCGAAGTGGAATATTTATTCCAGACTCTTCGAAACGATGTAAGAATATCTTTTATAGTCGATGAATATTTATCGGCTTAGTCGGATTAAGATTAATTCTCTTCATACAAACAGTGTTTGTCTAATTGGTTCATAACAGGATAGTTTAATTATCTTTTAAAAATAATCAGTTAAGGTATATGTGTTTCACACAATGTTTTGTTCAGTTTTACTCATCATTTGGAAATGAATATGTAATGCACGTGCTTTGCACACGACACTTTTACTTCTTTTATTATTTCAGTTCAAACGATGTTTGAACTCTCCTTCCCTTTTTAAATCATCTCCTTATTTTTAATTAAATTTAAATAATTTAAATTAACTATTCATTTGTTATTTATAATTCAAACTGATCGAACTCCTACAGTCGAACATCTCGCTTTGATCTTTTTCTGCTTCTTTGAGACGACCCGAAATCCCGTTCTCACGGAAACAAGGGTTATCTTTGGAATATAACACAGAAACAGATAATAGCAGAACAGAATTAAATAAATACACCAGATAGTGAACAATAGAATATACTGGATAAAAGTAATCATCAGAGTTACACAGTATACAGGATCTTACTTAGTACAAATACAGTTCAGCTATACATAAATGTCTACAGCGGAAATAAACAAAATATGTACAATAGGAGCTGAACAGCATAAAAAGAAATAAATGATAGAATCCATCTTCAGCTCCAGCTATCCAGAAAGAACCAGCTAAACCTGAATACAAGGCTGCCCGTGTAGAAAAAGGGGCACCCGAGTTTGAAAGTGAAACAAACTACGAGTCAGTCATGGGACTGGTATGAGAAATCTACTCAACACATATATAATTTGGCTAATCACAGGACCACGCCACTTTCGTGGAACGGGTTTACTCCATTGGATTGCCAGTGTTTTAAAACAAATCATTCTTTTTAAACATCGCTATGCTTTATATAAAAATGAAGCCGTTATAAGACTCAGTTCCCATCACACAATGCAACGCAAACCGGAGGATAGAGTTTTACCTTATAACGGTCAAAATATGCTTGATACGGACAAAACAAAGGCTTTTGATATTATTGCTAGTGTCTATATGTTTTGAAAACAATTTCAAATCATAACTATCAATCATAGACGGCATGGGTACCATATATCATGTCGCCATATATATATACAATCAAAACCGCACGATGTCGTATTTGGAAATTGGATTTCCGTCATGAACCAAGGCAAAAGATAGTCCTTACCGAATTCGAGACGCTCTAGCCCGTGTCTCAGGTACAGCCGCGACCATACCCTGGATCGTCAGGGCCGGTCCACACGAAGTGGATTATAATGCCTGAACAATGCGTTTCTCCACCCTTTGGGGTGTAAATGAGCCAACGAATGATTCCATCGGACCCGGATCGTCCGATCAAACCGAGGCGCCTCGCAACAGCAACAACCACATAGGTGAAAAGTATATAAATGTCAGGGTTGGTAGGTCACTGACACCACCCTAGCTAGAAAGAAAACGCACGTCCCCCCTGAGGTCCTGCTCCCGTTTCTGGTTCATACCGGGGTGTGAGGCTCGCGAATTCACGTTATACACAAAGCTACGCCACACAGGCGGTGCTTTGATCATCACCACAAGACTTTGCTTTTCAACAGAAGCCCTGATCACTGCATCTTAGCATGCCACACAGGCAATTCATGCCATGCGACTGATGTCCATCGATATACAACCTCTGAGCTCGTGCGTCTCAGAGAAGGGCGTTAAGCAAAAGAATAAATTCTCCGCCGCCAAACAGATGTATATTTAATAGAGATCAATCAACACAGAATAAAATCCAATGTCAGACACACAGTCCATTTACAAGTCCGTTCTGGGTATGAACGAAACCGGAGGCACTAAATACCTCGCAAACCCTTCGACCACCACGTACGTCTGGACGACCACCACTCATTATCCATATTTCGGGATGCCTCCCAATCAGGACCTCGGTTACCATCCAAACGAGGTGAAGATCTCCGGTCTTCGACCACCGTCTTCATCTTCGACTTTCAATCGTCGGTCGATTATTTGAAATGAGAATTAACTCGGCCTTTTCAAATAATTCACGTATATTTAGAATTTCAAATCAATTTATTTTAATGGTTAAATTATTTGCCAACATCAATTTTGTTCTTTAATGTAATTTTCACACCAAACACATTCAACCATCAAATACAACATAAATCAAGCAAATTCAGTTTATTTCCATTTCATATCGCTTATGATATTTTATAACTATTTATCGCTATTTTTATTTATTTTAAAATAGCTAATTTATTCAAAACGACGCTTCGGGCCATAAAGCGGCCGTGGCGCTGTTTTTCTTCAGATTTGATTTACACATATCTGAAAATCTAACCGTTGGATCTTCACAAAATTTACATCATTAGAAAGGTCTTTTCAAAACGAATCCAACGGTTCCAGTTTCGGGAAAATCCGACGGTCGGATCTCCCGGTACAATCGTTTGAAGTTTCGATTTCAAAATACGAACTGCAACGTCGTTATTCGATTAAATATAATTATATTTATATATATAAATAAATATAATCGTTTCTGGCGCTGTTTTTCTTCAGATTTGAATTAAACATTCCAGACAATCCAACCGTTGGATTTTTGCAAGGTTGGTGCCGTTGGAAAGATATTTCCAAGGCGAACCCGACGGTTGAGGTTTCGGGAAAATCCAATGGTCGGATTTCCCGCACTAGTTGTTTGAAATCACGGTTTCAAAATACGAAC
Source organism: Allium sativum (assembly GCA_030737875.1). Taxonomy (NCBI): domain Eukaryota; kingdom Viridiplantae; phylum Streptophyta; class Magnoliopsida; order Asparagales; family Amaryllidaceae; genus Allium; species Allium sativum. Next base: position 886,971,794 of record CM060916.1, on the reverse strand, counting down.
TGCACGGCCTCGTTTCGTTTTAATTTTATTTATATTTATATAAATATAGTTCATTCAATGATTTCAATATCGTTTTTACTTCAAATATTTTTCTAACACCTTAAAATTTTGGAAAATTTCGCCATAACCTCCCCTGCACCGGGAGCATCGGGAAATCGCAAATAGCTTTCCCGGTCCTTCTAATCTCAAAAAGAAAAAGAAAAAGCCAAGCGGCTAGCCAACAGGCTCATAAAATCATCACCCAAACAAAGCAGTAAATGTGTACCTATTTGTCGGGCACAAAATTTTATTCCTCTTCTCTAGCCCCTTTGCTATAACATGTTCAATGAATATGCATGTACATATATATACAGTTCTTATCATTTATCATTTTCTATTCAACTTCATATTTGATTTCTATTTGGTTTAAAAACACCATTCATTCTAATGTTACATAAATAGGTGCAAATCATTTCATTAGCTAATTAATGAATATTTCAACTCATATATGTTTATTTTGAACAAGTGGCTATTTTTAACACTTCACATTTCAACGATTTATGCCTACAATAAAATGTGATTTTTATTATCAAACAATTTATTTCAAAATATGAATACCATTCAACACATGAATTTCTAATCAACGAATGAATATCAATTCAACACATGAATGTTTTCTATAGTTTCTATATATAGATAAAAATGTGATTTTTATTATCAAACAATTTATTTCAAAATATGAATACCATTCAACACATGAATTTCTAATCAACGAATGAATATCAATTCAACACATGAAGGTTTTCTATAGTTTCTATATATAGATAAAAATGTGATTTTTATTATCAAACAATTTATTTCAAAATATGAATACCATTCAACACATGAATTTCTAATCAACGAATGAATATCAATTCAACACATGAATGTTTTCTATAGTTTCTATATATAGATAAAAATGTGATTTTTATTATCAAACAATTTATTTCAAAATATGAATACCATTCAACACATGAATTTCTAATCAACGAATGAATATCAATTCAACACATGAATGTTTTCTATAGTTTCTATATATAGATAAAAATGTGATTTTTATTATCAAACAATTTATTTCAAAATATGAATACCATTCAACACATGAATTTCTAATCAACGAATGAATATCAATTCAACACATGAATGTTTTCTATAGTTTCTATATATAGATAAAAATGTGATTTTTATTATCAAACAATTTATTTCAAAATATGAATACCATTCAACACATGAATTTCTAATCAACGAATGAATATCAATTCAACACATGAAGGTTTTCTATTCAATGAATAAATATAGTTTAAGCATATGAAAATAATTCAAACACACGAATATTATTCAAAATTTCGGCAGCATAACGGCAGGGTAGTTAAAACCGGGACCGTCCCAAGTACGGCTCCTCGCTCTACCTTAAAACCTCGCGGTTTTTGACAATGGGGATCATGCATCTAGTTCGCACGCATGCGGCATGTATATGTTTATTTCATTTCCACAAACTAATCCTATGTGGTTTCAACCAAATATTTCTCAACCACAAATGGGTATTTTTCAACCACAATCAACCTATATCAATCACAAACAATCCCAAACAATCATTCGCTATCAATCAATTTTCACAACAATTTCAATCAATAAATATCGTCCATGGTTTGTGGACGAGGGGCGTATATATATATATATATATATATATATATATATATTTATATATAGCAATTCACTTTCATTTCACACATATATATATCTATTTTTAAATCAGAAATCTCACCAATAGCTATCCAACTTCACGACACTTCACTTTAGAGAAATCTTCGCCAATCTCGCCTTTCGTCGCTTTCGTTGCCCGTATTCTCTACATATGTAAAAATCGAATTTTTACTATGTTATTCAATATATAAAAATTGCATTTTGACTTCGCTATTCAATATATAAAGATCATATTTTTATTATTCCTATGATGTAAAAATTATATTTTTATTACTTTAAGAATATAAAAATCATATCTTACTTCTTCTACTCAATAAAAATTCCGTCTTTTCTATTTTAAAAATATGATCTTTTCTATTCTAAAAATCTGATCTTTCTAAAGTTCTAATCTTTTTCTATTTAAAGTTTAAACCTTTTCATCAAAATCAGTTTTATCCTTTATAAAAATCAGTTTTATCCTTTATAAAAAAAATCAGTTTTATCCTTTATAAAAAATCAGTTTTATCCTTTATAAAAATCTGTTTTATCTTTTATAAAAAATCTGTTTTACTCTTTTATAAAAAATCAGTTTTTACTTTTATAAAAAATCAGTTTTACTCTTTTATAAAAAATCAGTTTTATCTTTTATAAAAAATCAGTTTTACCTTTTATAAAAAATCAGTTTTATCTTTTGTAAAAAATCTGTTTTATCTTTTATAAAAAATCAGTTTTATCTTTTATAAAAAATCAGTTTTACTCTTTTATAAAAAATCAGTTTTACTCTTTTATAAAAAATCTGTTTTATCTTTTATAAAAAATCAGTTTTATCTTTTATAAAAAATCTGTTTTTACTTTTTAAAAAAAATCTGTTTTACTCTTTTTTAAAAAAACAGCATTACAGAAAAATAAAAATAAAATAAAATACTTACATTCTTGCGAAGAAAAAGGGGGGGGGGGACTGAAGAAGATGTCGGCGGCAGGAGGTGCTGGAGGTGGGGGTTTGAATTCGAAGAAGGGGGGCTCGCGATTCGGCGTCGCGATGGTTTCGAGGGGGACGGGGTCTTCGGGGGTTTCACCACTGGGAGGAGGAGGCTGGACGGAGGGAGGGGGCGATGTCTTCGTCGGCGGCGTTCGCTTGAGGGGGGGCTGTCGATAGTTTTAGGGTTTGTTTTTTTTTCTTTTTCGTTTTGAAATTGAAATGAACGGGGGGGGGGGGGCCAGAACGAAGGATAAAGGGAGGGAATTAAAAATATATGTATTTTTTTTTTATTAAATTAATTGCATAAAGTTGACTTTTACCCACGACCTCGAAACGAGGCCCACCGCCTGTCGCCCATAGCGTTTAACCCCCATTCCGAACACAATGGGATATGTATCGCAAGCTGATTTGATCATTTCGATCAGTTTCCGTTAAAATCAACATATAACTCTATATATTGAATTTGAACGCGCATTTCAATTTACTGGGGTCACATGCTAACTAGAAAAATTCTCGAAAAATATTTTCTAGCTTCGTATTGACGATACGGTCCTAACAAAACTAGTTTCGTCAAATTCTGAGACCGTTTGTAAAATGGCCAATTTCCAGTCGATTAAAGTCAACTGAAACTGGTCAAATGCGCTTTCCTTTGCCACGCTCACATATTGATTCGAAAAATTATGAAATTTGGAATCTAGCAATAACTTTACATCACGGATCCAACAAAAGTGGTTTCGTCGAAATCCGAGGTCGTATGCAAAATGTCCATTTTTAAGGGCCTGAATTCCATAGCGACTATTCAGAATTTTCAACTGGACATATCTTTTGATTCCCGCTATCAAATTTCGATTGGTCGGATTCGTTAGAAAGATATTACCAATTAGATCCTAATGTTTTTGGTTTCACTAAAATCCGGATTGTTTTGCACCCGGTATATTCAATCTAAGTTTGAAATCGAATTATCGAACTACCGCGCCATTTTCAATTCTATATATAATTATAATTAATTATATTCATTTTCAAATGTCGATTCAAACTCAGTTTTCATCGCCATTATTTAAAATATTTATTTTAAATATTTAAAATCCATTATTTTAGCCAATTTAAAAATTTTCAAATTGGTTCAGATTTTCTGGGTCATTTCAATCTCCCCCACTTAAAACTTTTCGTCCCCGAAAAGGAATAAAGTCGAAAGTGGTTTGATAAATCTACAATCATACAACACAACAACCAATTTGTTTTTTAACTTTTTCAAACATATAACTTTTATATATTCAAAAATTATATTTCTAAAACCAGACTATATATATATAATCACAAATACGTTATTTAAAAATATATTTCGCTTGACTCGTTCTGAGGCACTTCTGACCCCATCTCTAACGAGTTGTTCTGATTCTGCTTTACTTATACTAGGATATTACTGATCCTATCTGTATAGAGTTACCCGTCCTAGAACACTACTGGTTCTATTTCTGACGAGTTCGTTCAAATGTTATATTCCAGAACTAAGCTTAACCAAAGCTCTGATACCACGTTGAGACGACCCGAAATCCCGTTCTCACGGAAACAAGGGTTATCTTTGGAATATAACACAGAAACAGATAATAGCAGAACAGAATTAAATAAATACACCAGATAGTGAACAATAGAATATACTGGATAAAAGTAATCATCAAAGTTACACAGTATACAGGATCTTACTTAGTACAAATACAGTTCAGCTATACATAAATGTCTACAGCGGAAATAAACAAAATATGTACAATAGGAGCTGAACAGCATAAAAAGAAATAAATGATAGAATCCATCTTCAGCTCCAGCTATCCAGAAAGAACCAGCTAAACCTGAATACAAGGCTGCCCGTGTAGAAAAAGGGGCACCCGAGTTTGAAAGTGAAACAAACTACGAGTCAGTCATGGGACTGGTATGAGAAATCTACTCAACACATATATAATTTGGCTAATCACAGGACCACGCCACTTTCGTGGAACGGGTTTACTCCATTGGATTGCCAGTGTTTTAAAACAAATCATTCTTTTTAAACATCGCTATGCTTTATATAAAAATGAAGCCGTTATAAGACTCAGTTCCCATCACACAATGCAACGCAAACCGGAGGATAGAGTTTTACCTTATAACGGTCAAAATATGCTTGATACGGACAAAACAAAGGCTTTTGATATTATTGCTAGTGTCTATATGTTTTGAAAACAATTTCAAATCATAACTATCAATCATAGACGGCATGGGTACCATATATCATGTCGCCATATATATATACAATCAAAACCGCATGATGTCGTATTTGGAAATTGGATTTCCGTCATGAACCAAGGCAAAAGATAGTCCTTACCGAATTCGAGACGCTCTAGCCCGTGTCTCAGGTACAGCCGCGACCATACCCTGGATCGTCAGGGCCGGTCCACACGAAGTGGATTATAATGCCTGAACAATGCGTTTCTCCACCCTTTGGGGTGTAAATGAGCCAACGAATGACTCCATCGGACCCGGATCGTCCGATCAAACCGAGGCGCCTCGCAACAGCAACAACCACATAGGTGAAAAGTATATAAATGTCAGGGCTGGTAGGTCACTGACACCACCCTAGCTAGAAAGAAAACGCACGTCCCCCCTGAGGTCCTGCTCCCGTTTCTGGTTCATACCGGGGTGTGAGGCTCGCGAATTCACGTTATACACAAAGCTACGCCACACAGGCGGTGCTTTGATCATCACCACAAGACTTTGCTTTTCAACAAAAGCCCTGATCACTGCATCTTAGCATGCCACACAGGCAATTCATGCCATGCGACTGATGTCCATCGATATACAACCTCTGAGCTCGTGCGTCTCAGAGAAGGGCGTTAAGCAAAAGAATAAATTCTCCGCCGCCAAACAGATGTATATTTAATAGAGATCAATCAACACAGAATAAAATCCAATGTCAGACACACAGTCCATTTACAAGTCCGTTCTGGGTATGAACGAAACCGGAGGCACTAAATACCTCGCAAACCCTTCGACCACCACGTACGTCTGGACGACCACCACTCATTATCCATATTTCGGGATGCCTCCCAATCAGGACCTCGGTTACCATCCAAACGAGGTGAAGATCTCCGGTCTTCGACCACCGTCTTCATCTTCGACTTTCAATCGTCGGTCGATTATTTGAAATGAGAATTGACTCGGCCTTTTCAAATAATTCACGTATATTTAGAATTTCAAATCAATTTATTTTAATGGTTAAATTATTTGCCAACATCAATTTTGTTCTTTAATGTAATTTTCACACCAAACACATTCAACCATCAAATACAACATAAATCAAGCAAATTCAGTTTATTTCCATTTCATATCGCTTATGATATTTTATAACTATTTATCGCTATTTTTATTTATTTTAAAATAGCTAATTTATTCAAAACGACGCTTCGGGCCATAAAGCGGCCGTGGCGCTGTTTTTCTTCAGATTTGATTTACACATATCTAAAAATCTAACCGTTGGATCTTCACAAAATTTACATCATTAGAAAGGTCTTTTCAAAACGAATCCAACGGTTCCAGTTTCGGGAAAATCCGACGGTCGGATCTCCCGGTACAATCGTTTGAAGTTTCGATTTCAAAATACGAACTGCAACGTCGTTATTCGATTAAATATAATTATATTTATATATATAAATAAATATAATCGTTTCTGGCGCTGTTTTTCTTCAGATTTGAATTAAACATTCTAGACAATCCAACCGTTGGATTTTTGCAAGGTTGGTGCCGTTGGAAAGATATTTCCAAGGCGAACCCGACGGTTGAGGTTTCGGGAAAATCCAATGGTCGGATTTCCCGCACTAGTTGTTTGAAATCACGGTTTCAAAATACGAACTACACGGCCTCGTTTCGTTTTAATTTTATTTATATTTATATATTTATATAAATATAGTTCATTCAATGATTTCAATATCGTTTTTACTTCAAATATTTTTCTAACACCTTAAAATTTTGGAAAATTTCGCCATAACCTCCCCTGCACCGGGAGCATCGGGAAATCGCAAATAGCTTTCCCGGTCCTTCTAATCTCAAAAAGAAAAAGAAAAAGCCAAGCGGCTAGCCAACAGGCTCATAAAATCATCACCCAAACAAAGCAGTAAATGTGTACCTATTTGTCGGGCACAAAATTTTATTCCTCTTCTCTAGCCCCTTTGCTATAACCTGTTCAATGAATATGCATGTACATATATATACAGTTCTTATCATTTATCATTTTCTATTCAACTTCATATTTGATTTCTATTTGGTTTAAAAACACCATTCATTCTAATGTTACATAAATAGGTGCAAATCATTTCATTAGCTAATTAATGAATATTTCAACTCATATATGTTTATTTTGAACAAGTGGCTATTTTTAACACTTCACATTTCAACGATTTATGCCTACAATAAAATGTGATTTTTATTATCAAACAATTTATTTCAAAATATGAATACCATTCAACACATGAATTTCTAATCAACGAATGAATATCAATTCAACACATGAATGTTTTCTATAGTTTCTATATATAGATAAAAATGTGATTTTTATTATCAAACAATTTATTTCAAAATATGAATACCATTCAACACATGAATTTCTAATCAACGAATGAATATCAATTCAACACATGAAGGTTTTCTATAGTTTCTATATATAGATAAAAATGTGATTTTTATTATCAAACAATTTATTTCAAAATATGAATACCATTCAACACATGAATTTCTAATCAATGAATGAATATCAATTCAACACATGAATGTTTTCTATAGTTTCTATATATAGATAAAAATGTGATTTTTATTATCAAACAATTTATTTCAAAATATGAATACCATTCAACACATGAATTTCTAATCAACGAATGAATATCAATTCAACACATGAATGTTTTCTATAGTTTCTATATATAGATAAAAATGCGATTTTTATTATCAAACAATTTATTTCAAAATATGAATACCATTCAACACATGAATTTCTAATCAACGAATGAATATCAATTCAACACATGAATGATTTCTATAGTTTCTATATATAGATAAAAATGTGATTTTTATTATCAAACAATTTATTTCAAAATATGAATACCATTCAACACATGAATTTCTAATCAACGAATGAATATCAATTCAACACATGAAGGTTTTCTATTCAATGAATAAATATAGTTTAAGCATATGAAAATAATTCAAACACACGAATATTATTCAAAATTTCGGCAGCATAACGGCAGGGTAGTTAAAACCGGGACCGTCCCAAGTACGGCTCCTCGCTCTACCTTAAAACCTCGCGGTTTTTGACAATGGGGATCATGCATCTAGTTCGCACGCAGGCGGCATGTATATGTTTATTTCATTTCCACAAACTAATCCTATGTGGTTTCAACCAAATATTTCTCAACCACAAATGGGTATTTTTCAACCACAATCAACCAATATCAATCACAAACAATCCCAAACAATCATTCGCTATCAATCAATTTTCACAACAATTTCAATCAATAAATATCGTCCATGGTTTGTGGACGAGGGGCGTATATATATATATATATATATATATATATATATATATATATATATATTTATATATAGCAATTCACTTTCATTTCACACATATATATATATCTATTTTTAAATCAGAAATCTCACCAATAGCTATCCAACTTCACGACACTTCACTTTAGAGAAATCTTCGCCAATCTCGCCTTTCGTCGCTTTCGTTGCCCGTATTCTCTTTATATGTAAAAATCGAATTTTTACTATGTTATTCAATATATAAAAATTGCATTTTGACTTCGCTATTCAATATATAAAGATCATATTTTTGTTATTCCTATGATGTAAAAATTATATTTTTGTTACTTTAAGAATATAAAAATCATATCTTACTTCTTCTACTCAATAAAAATTCCGTCTTTTCTATTTTAAAAATATGATCTTTTCTATTCTAAAAATCTGATCTTTCTAAAGTTCTAATCTTTTTCTATTTAAAGTTTAAACCTTTTCATCAAAATCAGTTTTATCCTTTATAAAAATCAGTTTTATCCTTTATAAAAAAAATCAGTTTTATCCTTTATAAAAAGTCAGTTTTATCCTTTATAAAAAATCTGTTTTATCTTTTATAAAAAATCTGTTTTACTCTTTTATAAAAAATCAGTTTTTACTTTTATAAAAAATCAGTTTTACTCTTTTATAAAAAATCAGTTTTATCTTTTATAAAAAATCAGTTTTACCTTTTATAAAAAATCAGTTTTATCTTTTATAAAAAATATGTTTTATCTTTTATAAAAAATCAGTTTTACTCTTTTATAAAAAATCAGTTTTACTCTTTTCTAAAAAATCTGTTTTATCTTTTATAAAAAATCAGTTTTATCTTTTATAAAAAATCTGTTTTTACTTTTTTAAAAAAATCTGTTTTACTCTTTTTTTTTAAAAACAGCATTACAGAAAAATAAAAATAAAATAAATAAAATAAAATACTTACATTCCTGCGAAGAAAAAGGGGGGGGGACTGAAGATGATGTCGGCGGCAGGAGGTGCTGGAGGTGGGGGTTTGAATTCGAAGAAGGGGGGCTCGCGATTCGGCGTCGCGATGGCTTCGAGGGGGACGGGGTCTTCGGGGGTTTCGCCACTGGGAGGAGGAGGCTGGACGGAGGGAGGGGGCGATGTCTTCGTCGGCGACGTTCGCTTGAGGGGGGCTGTCGATAGTTTTAGGGTTTTTTTTTTTCTTTTTCGTTTTGAAATTGAAATGAACGGGGGGGGGGGGCAGAACGAAGGATAAAGGGAGGGAATTAAAAATATATGTATTTTTTTTTATTATTAAATTAATTGCATAAAGTTGACTTTTACCCACGACCTCGAAACGAGGCCCACCGCCTGTCGCCCATAGCGTTTAACCCCCATTCCGAACACAATGGGATATGTATCGCAAGCTGATTTGATCATTTCGATCAGTTTCCGTTAAAATCAACATATAACTCTATATATTGAATTTGAACGCGCATTTCAATTTACTGGGGTCACATACTAACTAGAAAAATTCTCGAAAAATATTTTCTAGCTTCGTATTGACGATACGGTCCAAACAAAACTAGTTTCGTCAAATTCTGAGACCGTTTGTAAAATGGCCAATTTCCAGTCGATTAAAATCAACTGAAACTGGTCAAACGCGCTTTCCTTTGCCACGCTCACATATTGATTCGAAAAATTATGAAATTTGGAATCTAGCAATAACTTTACATCACGGATCCAACAAAAGTGGTTTCGTCGAAATCCGAGGTCGTATGCAAAATGTCCATTTTTAAGGGCCTGAATTCCATAGCGACTATTCAGAATTTTCAACTGGACATATCTTTTGATTCCCGCTATCAAATTTCGATTGGTCGGATTCGTTAGAAAGATATTACCAATTAGATCCTAATGTTTTTGGTTTCACTAAAATCCGGATTGTTTTGCACCCGGTATATTCAATCTAAGTTTGAAATCGAATTATCGAACTACCGCGCCATTTTCAATTCTATATATAATTATAATTAATTATATTCGTTTTCAAATGTCGATTCAAACTCAGTTTTCATTGCCATTATTTAAAATATTTATTTTAAATATTTAAAATCCATTATTTTAGCCAATTTAAAAAATTTCAAATTGGTTCAGATTTTCTGGGTCGTTACATTCTTTCCACTTGCCTCTGACTGATTCAATAAAACTCACCTTTTTATTTAATTTATTAATTTATTTCTAAATTTTATTTATACTTCAAATTTTAAATTTAAACAAATTTAAAATATCGCATTTTCAAAGTCGGTTTGGCAATTACCAGAACACCGGCCTTGGCAAGTGCCAAGTAACGGATTTGGCACTACCAAAGTACCAGACTTTGGCAAATGCCAAAGTACCAGGCTTTGGCACTGCCAAAGTACCAGTCTTGGCAATGCCAAGGCACTGGACTTGGCAAGTGCCAAAGTACCATGCCTTGGCAAGTGCCAAGGCACTAGACTTGGCCAATGCCAAGTACCAGACCTTGGTACTTTATCCTCCTTCAGATATCAGTACACGGTGGTGCACGTGCACACCACCTCGGCTCGACGAGGAGCCACCACACCCATCCCAACAAGTCGCGCTCCACCTCCAGTCCATCCTCCACCCGTCCGATCCCTTGTTCATCGTCGCTACAGTGATTTGACTGTCGAGCTCCCTCACGTCAGAAAATGACATCGGAGAAACCGCCTCGTGCTCCCACCTCAGGCCAAATGTCGCTATCCCCTTCTGGCCACGACACCGCACCCCTCCGACGCCGCCATTCCCCCATGTTCGATCCCCCAGCGCCTTGTAGTCGATGAACAATTCCGACGCAAACAAACGAAACCATCAACGCAAGAAAAACCCTATTTCTCCCTTGATCTCGAAATCTACCCATTAGAAAAAATAAATTGTATTTTTTCCCGATGCGCCTGTCCCCGATGAAGCTCTCCTCCCAACCGCCTGACCTCTGGTGGCTCCGACGATCGGAATTTGACCGAAAACCCAATTCCATTCATATTCAAAATTCTCGTGATCCACTAACTTAAAAATCATGATTTTCATTTTAAAAATCATCATTTTTATCTGCGATTACGTTTATATAATTCAAACGAGTTTTTATTACATTTCAAAATCCACTTTGAATTTGTATTACAGAGAACTACTGTGTTTTCTGTTTAAACATTACCAGATTTATATATCTTCCTTCTTTGATCCCATTTGTCAACGTGTGTGATATATTTCTATAGTTTTCATCAACCAAATTGAAGCAACATGTTTTATTTATTTCCAGAAGTCACATTGCATATGTTCTGTATTTTACAGAGCACAATACAGGTTTTAACAAAAGTGTTCAATCATCCAATCAATTTACACAAACATTCTATGATACATACTACATGAGAGTTCAGTTTATAAGGATGAAATCAGGGTGTTCTGGTATCACATTTCACTTGTTGACAGTAACAGGAAGTGATCAAACAAAACTTGGCAGTTTAACTTAATAACAAAACTGTTTACAGTAAATGTTTTAAACACAGAAAATTTAAAGGTGTTTCACTCACCAAAAGCTTTCCAATTTCCAGTAAGAGATCTTCAGAAATTTGGATGTGAACTTAGCTTTGTTGTCAGAAGAAGTGTGAGATTTAAGGTGTATTTATAGGTGCATTTTATTATAAAATACTTTGCTTATATTTTGAGCTATAGCATTAGACTCTTTAGGTTAGACTTACCCCTCCCTTTAGTTCCTACATGCTACCACTTGCTTAAGTATGAAGGAATTAATTGTTTAATTGAGATATTTCATATTCTCTTGTCTTTACTTCTTCTTCTAGAACATAATCTTTCCAAAATCTTACTTCTTTAAATGCTGCACATGGTTTAGATCTTCCTTAGATTTCATTTGCATTATAAAATGTTTTACTTAACCTCTAAGTGATTAGATATTTTTGCTAATATGAATTTAATATTTGCAAGTTGCTATTTAGGATCCTTTGGTGATTTCTTAGGTGATGACTCTTCATATTTTAGCCATACTATCATATCTTTGCATTTGTCTTTTCTTGCATGATATCTTCCTATACTAGATTTATAGTATCCTAAATTAAGATTTTTGTCTTGCTTTGTTATATGTATGTTGTGTTGTTTTGTTCTAAAGTTCTTCTCTAATTTCAAGTGAACAAAATGCTCTTTGTATAATTCATGTTATAAGTTATTTTGTTTTAAATCCTTGCTTTGTTAATATAAAAATCTATGAACTATTTATATTCTTATATGAATTATCACTTATGATTTCTATCCAAATGTTTTATACTTGTTTTATATTTTCAAATCCCAAGATCAACAAGTATATACGTTATTTTATTTTTACATACATATGCTTATACATATATATATATATTATCAAAAATTTACTTTAGTTTTGTTTTAAGTATCATTTCTCATTTTAATTCCTTATTAAAATGATTATTAAAAACTAGAAAAAGTCGGGACATTACAATGACTGACTCGGAGTTTATTGTTTCTACCCAAACTCTGGGTGCCCCTATTTTCCACATGGGCAGCTAGTAGTTTTAGTTTTTACAGATATTTCTTTTTCCCAGGATCCTGGATTTACAGCTGGAGCTATATTCAGAAAGATCTGTATCCATGTATTTCTTTCAGTTGTGTTATGTATAATTTTCCGCTGCATAATAATTTTAAATCTCTGATATTTTCCAATGTGTAATATTTATTCATACTCTGTTATATTCTTGTACTCTGATGTAAGTTGTTATAATAGTAATGAAATGTTCTTCTGTTTGCGTTTCGATTAGTCTTGTTCTCAAAGCAGTCTGCCTTCTTGTTCGGTTTAGGCCAGCCGGGAAGTTTGGGTCGCTACAATCGAGATGAAAAGGGTTTATATTAAACCAAAGTTGTATAAATGAGTTTATAAAAAGAGATGGGAAGCTAAAGCATAAATTTCAAATTAACTTTAATAAATGATGGCATTAAGTGAAATAAATGAATTTGAAATAAGATTCCCAGAGGGATATGAATGAAAGGTTTAGAAAAAAGATTCTTGTAATTGAATTTGGTGAAAGATCGAGTAGTAGGATTTGTAATAAAATCCGGATAATGAAACAAACAGTTTAAAGAAGCTAAGGTTTAAAAGTTGATACTTTATTTATCATTTACTAAATCAACGAATTTAGTAATAATAATATGTTTAAAAAGGAGATTTCAAAAATAAGAAGGTTTTATAAAATCGTTTTTTAATAAAATAGTGAAGTGGTATTTGTTGGTTTGGAATGAATATGGGCTTTTGAATTACAATTCAAATCTATCTTAAGGTAAGAACATTGTTGATCAAGGTCTGAGAGGTAATTAAAATACCCCAACTTGAATGACTTCGGGATTATCGAAGGATGGTATTAGATGTGATAGAAGATGTTAGAGTAATTTATTTGAGAAATAATAATATAACGTTATTTGAAGGGTTTAGAAAATATATATAATGGGATTCCAAAATTTAAGGAATTAAAAATGGGCTTGAGAATATGGAATGGTATTTCCAAAATAAGAAATAAAGGAATGTTTGTGAAAATATAACAATATTTTCAAAATAAGAGATGAGATTTGGAATGAGTTATTCTTAAAAGGAAAGTGACGATTATGGTGTTTAAATAACGAAACTAAGAGAGATATCGAAATGATTGTTTATGATGATAAGTTGAATCAATTTACCAACTAATAAATATAAGTAGCAAATGTTTTGAATGATATTTAAAGTTAGAATCTTAAGATATTTTTCCAAATATATAAATGAAATGATATAAGAATATTAATATATTGATATATTATTTTAATGGCCTAGTGACGTTGTATGCTGAACCAATGGATTTGTTTATTTTTATGATTGTTTATTTTGATAGTTAAATAACCGACTATCAAAATCATACCCAACGAGCTGTGGTAAGGAAAGACCGGGATTAAATTTATATTCGAAAACCATTCTGAATCAGCAACTTCGTAAACAAAGAAGATATCTGATGCTGATCGAGATGGAGCAATTGAAGACCATAAATCGTCATGAGCGGGGGAACTATTGTTGAATTTCTCTAGCTGATACCTAGAGATATATATTTGATAGTGATTATATCGTGATTGAAATCTATAGATTGCAAGGACTACTCGCTACTGATCTATAGGGCGATTCCTAGGATGTGGTAGGAGGGTGCCTTCGGTTCATCCTGTTCCTGGATGACTTGAATGGACGGCGTGGAATTCAAAAGTGAATGATTACCGGATGTTCAAAAAGAGAATTATAACCTCAAGCCTCATCAACCGGGAAATGACAAAAATTGGACAGGCACCATGGCTATGTGGGTCGCTCCTATTAGGGTATATAACCACCTGTCTAGAGAAAATCCATTTCATTCTTTAATCTATTTCGTTGTTGTCCCTTTTCGGGAAACGTTGGGTAGCTCCCAACCGTTGGTGATATACATTCGATACACTCAAGCGAAATGAGTGGTCAATCATGTGTGGCCAGGTTGCAAGATGTTCTTGTCGAATCTAGTGTATTTCCCTCTAGAGATACACTAGCGGCAGGTGGTTCCATACCTTGTCATAGTCGGAATCCAATCTCCATTAAACGCCCACGTTCTTGATTGTATACTATATATATGGAGCGTGAGATGCAAGTGTTCTACTAGATTGATATTTATTTGTATTTAGACACTATTATAATATCATAATAAGATATCGATTTCAAAATGTTTTGGGTTATCGTAAGGTAAAAGCCGTCCATATTTATGTGTGGATTTGTTCTTACGATTATCATTTTCTTTCGAAAAGGGTTTTAACTTTAAAATTAAGTTGGATGATATTATAAACTTAGCAATTTTTCCTCACTCTAGTTCACCAGACTGACCCGATGTTTGTAATGCTTGGGTTAGACAGGGGTTGTACAGGTTTTGGTTATCGGATGCTATGAAGTCCAAAGACGAGCCGAAGGTGTTCAGACGTATGATATTATCTAGTATTATTCCGCTGTGTGATGTATATGAGGACAGATTATTATAATTTTCCCGGTGTATTGATGTACTCTGATGATTGTAAGTTTTTATTTCAATGCTCTCTATAAAGTATATTTATATATTATATTTTGTTCCGCTATGATGTGAGACTCTGTGTTGTATTAGTTCTTCTTCTATTCTAATATTGGTTTCTCTCTTATCTCATCCTCTAATTTCTTTCTATTAACATTTCGGTATTTCCGATGCATGAAGATACGACATGGTGTTTTTATGTCGATTTTCAGGGTCAAAAATCCCTGTTCCTTACACGTACAATGGATACACTAGCGAAATTTTCTGGAAATTTAAGGAGATAGAAAAAATTAAGAAAAGTTGATAACTAGAAATAGATTTATCAATTACATATAGAATTTTATAAGTGAATAAACATATAATGGAAGTTTATAATAAAAAAAGAAATTTATATAATTAAATCTTGATAGATTGGAAGGAGAAACAAATTCATGTTTTAGAGTGAATGATGGTTTAGAAGCAAATGTTTTGAAGATTGAAATGATTTTCATTGATAAAAAGTTAAGAAAAGAAGTTAAGGAAACTAGGAACTGACTTGTGACTGTTCAAGTTGAATAGCTTGTTGAATGTCGATCTGATGTTGGTTTTGGCCTTCGGGATTGATACGTAGGGAGTTATTCTCTTGCTAATTTACGGTTAGGGATTGATGAATATGGAAGAATAGTGATTTGTGAATATATGGAAATGTTTTCCGATGTTAAAAAGATACATTTTTCTGGAATATACAAAATAAATATTTATGATAGATAGAAATATTTTTCCAAGAATCGTGAGAGGCTAAACGGATTTTGAGAACTATTTAGGTCAAGATATTAAAGAGAAATTGGTAAATGATAAGTTTAATTAATGAAATATTAATTAAGAGGTCCAATGATTTCTTGATGCTTTGGATGAATGTTAGTTTCCTTCGATGGTTAAATAACCGACTATCGAAGTATTGGCCAATATTGTTGTCAATATGGAGAGACCAGTTGGATTATTATCCGAGAACCACTCCGTATTAGCAATAGCATTGCGAATCAGATTATATGAAGACAATATAAGATGGAGTAAAGTGTAAGGGCTTTTTCTGTTAATCTTAGGTAGAAATTGCCTAAGATAAATTAATGGAAATTGTGCCTTCGGTTTCGTTCAGTCCCAAAACGAACTTGTATGGATGAATGTCTGACATATGTTGATCTGCATAAAGTTTACATATGGTGGTAGGGAATTTATTCTCTTAGTATAATATCTTGAATATATTTGTGCAAATCAACTAATAATTAACGGCTTTGACAATGTGGCATTCAAAGTGATTGTTCTATCAATGAAAGGTAAGTGATCGTAACCTCAAGCCTCACAACCGAGAAATGACAAAAATCGGGTAGGTAGCATGACTTAGTAGGTCACCACCAATTAGGGTGTATTATCACCTGTCTAGAAAAATTTCATTTCCTTCTTTAATCTATCGATGTTGTCCCTTTCGGGAAACGGTTGTCGATCCCCACCGGTAGTGATATACATTAGATACACTCAAGCGAAATGAGTGGTCGGTCATCTGTGGCCGGGTTATAAGATGTTCTTATTGATCCCTGTGTATTCCCCTCTAGAGATACACTATCGGAAGGTGGTTCCAACCTTTCCATAATTGGAAATCCATTACCCAAGCGCCCGCGGTTTTGATTGTATAATATGTATGTAGAGCGTGAGATGCAAGCGTTCTGCTAGATTGTTATTTACTTGATTTAGACACTATTATAACATCAGAATAATATGGTTTCAAAGAATGTTTTTAGTTATTGTAAGGTAAAAACCATCCGTGTTTTTGTGTGGATCGGTCTTACGATTATCCGTTATTTTAAAATGATTTTTAAAATTTAAACCAAGTGGTTGGTGTTTACTCACACCAGTCCCATGACTGACACAGAGTTTATTTTGTTTTGTTTTACCCTAAACTCGTAGGTGCCCAGATTTGTAAGGGCTGTCGAGTAGTTAAGGTGTTTACAGATATCCTTGGAGGAGCTTGGAGCAGGAGGCTTCAATGTTATATATATATATATGTGTGTGTGTGTGTGTGTGTGTGTGTTTATATATATATATATATATATATATATAGAGTTTATATCGATGTGTTGTGTATGTGATGTACATTGATGACATATGTAACAACCCGGATTTTTGGAAGGGGTTGTAATAGCTCAGAAAATTTTGGCGTTTTGAAAATGAATTAAACTGAATTTAAATAGAACTTATATTTGGAATTCAAATTAAAAATTGATTTTTTTATCTCTTGAATATAGTCCAGATATATTTAAACGACATTTCTTTCCTAAAATTAATAAGAAAAATAGTCAACATTAACGTTACTAGTGTTTGAGGAGAAAATCAAATATATGTGTCATTATTTAATTTAATTTAATGTTGAAAATATATGCTTATACATTTATTTGATTTTATTCGAATTATGGGCTAATTAATTTATTAATAAATTTGTTAAATAAAATAAAAATAATAAATAAAAAACATTGTTTGTGCGCTTCGCTCATACTATTTCTCCTTGGTTCAGCTTAACATTGGATGACATATTCAGCCCAACGGTTGCTTTAGTAAATAATGTTGTATACTAGTAACGTTCGATCAATCGTGTTCAATCCGGCATTAACATATTTGATAATTTTGAATCAAAGTTTTGGTGCTGAACCTAGTCGACACTTGTTGCGGAATATTATTGCTGCTTGTCCTTGCCACCTTATTTTTAGCTTATCAGGTGTTGTCTCTTTATGTGTCTGGATTCTTCTGTTTAAGGTTATAAAATAGTGCGTACCCTTTACCCTTCGTTCAGGACAAAATATCTATCTCCCTTCACTTTTCTTTTCAGTCGTTTGTTTTCATTTTCTTCCCCAAATCAAAAATTGTTTCCTCAGCCAAATTAATTTTTCATCCCAAATCATGGATCCACCGACTCAGTTCAGTCAGCGTTCTTCAGTCCGCTCCTCCCTGTCGCTAATCAGAGCGTCTCGCCAACCTCCTCGATTCCGTCAAAGTCAAGACTGTGGTTTACCTGAACATCACGTCTGTCCTTCACCCGCGCAGTGCCGCCACCATGCCGTGGTATTTAGATGCTGCGTCCTCTCCAACTAACTGCAGTGACGGCGACTGCTGCCTTTTTCCTCCGTGGTTCCATATGCCATCACCCAGTCATGCAAAACCCGCTCGCTTTCAACCGCAAGCCAAGTCATTGACTTTGTCGCTGAAATCATCATGTCCGGTAGCCTTAGAGCCACCATGAGCCAAAGCTTACCTCCATTCTTCTCCAGTTAGTGACTACAGCGCCAGGAGCTGTTGTTTCCTCTCTCGTGCACCGCTTGCTGCATCTAAAATTGGTCCAGTTAAAGGTAAGCCTTGCTTACGATTAGACTTGTTTCAAGTTGGTTATTTCGTCTCTTTACTAAATATGATTGTTTTGTTACTGCTTTCCTTAACTGTTTGGGGCGAATATTTTAGTTGGCTGCTTTATTTTCATTCCCTAATAGCATGAGTATTGCACTGCCTTAGATTTAAGCCTCCTTGAGTTTTAAAATACATGTTTGCACCATATTTCGATTGTTGTTTGGATATTGAAAGCTGACAAATAGTCGCGCATGCATTTATATTTTAATGTATAGGTTCCTTTGAAAGTTAACGCCTTGTTGATCCCTTGAAATTACCCTATTCTTGTTTTAAAAATTGTCCCAAGTAGTTTGATTAGGCATGTTGCCTTGAATTTGACTGTTCCATTTTCTACCTGCTCCTGTTGCCTCTCGGTACTAGGCTGAGATAATGAGCCGTTTTTGCTTCTTGGTTTTAATTTCATTCACTTGTTTTGCTTGTGGTTGCACTCCCTTATTTCATCTAAATAAATAATAAATAATAGCAACTCATATATATATATATATATATGATTTTCTGTTCCATGGCCTTACTACCATGCAAGCTGCTGTCATTTTCATGGAATTACCACCACCATTCATGTTTGATTCTCTTATAACACTTGCTTATATGCTCATTTAGTGTAGTCTCATCTATTTGAATATTAAAGAACAAATAGTGTTTTGTTATAGAAATTGGTATAACATTCACAATGTATTCACTGTCATGCTCCTTGGACTGTCATGCATGTCTAAGCATAAATTGACTTGGCCTTTAAGCTTACATAACAGTATATTTATGTAATAAGAAGCCACCTTGTTATGCATGTATATCCATTTTATGCTCTTGCCACACTTGAATGTTACATAGTCCAAAATTTATATTGGTACACTCGGTGATTACCACCCAGTCTGGAACTTTTCCATGAGAACATTTGGTCATAGGACATATTGCACTATTTATTTATTAATTTTTGATCCAAGCATATGCCTGCCTCGCTTTGTAGTACCTGCTACATGCCATTCCATATTTATCACTTAAAAATTTCATGCGTGGGTCTTGGTTACGTTTGTTGGATGAATTGTGAGCATGGGTTATATAAGGCATGGGTCTTGGTGGTTCCTGATATGTTGATTGAGGTTATACTTTTATGTTGTGGAAATCCAAGAAATTGTAGTGTGTAGTGCCCTATCAACATATTTGTTGTATAGTAAATTGCTAAGCCACTCTCATACATGTAAAATATGACCATTTTGTGTTGAAAGTTTATTCGGTGGTAAGTTGTGCGGTCAATTCGCATGCATGCTGTCCTATTGAATTTATTTATGTATTGCCATAATTTTGAACATGTTAAATACCATGACATGTATCATCTTTTTGTTGTAAATCTTATTTGATGTCTGAGTCTATTCGATCCGCATTGGTAAGTATTTTGGTAGTTCTTTGACTTAGATATTCGAAATATTTAATACATATGGTCAGGATTAACAATTAGATTTATGTGTTTATTTCGAAGTGACTTACTTGAAATAAGTTTAATCCTAACTCGGATGTTTTGTGTATTTTGCATGGAACGCTCGGGTCAAGTCCTAAGTGTTCCAGATTTTAAAGATTCAGCTCGCAAACGGGAGAGGAATGTGAAGACGCTGGGCGCATATGTGCGCAAGGATCGACTAAAAAGTAAACTTTTATTTATTAAAAGTTGTTTATTCATTTTATGTCTCTTCCGTCGTATAAATGTTTGTATTAAACTCTGTTATTTATATAAAAATTTACTTCGCTGCAAATCATTATACGCTGTGATTCTGTGTTAAATTCTAGTTTAAACCCCATAAGCCAATAACAATCCGTCGTTTTGAACGCTTCGAATTGATTTACCTACCGATTTGGGGCGGTCAAAATGGCGGGTTAGTAACAACCCGGAAATTCAGAACTAGTTTAAAATTTTTAATTTGGCTATTTCAGTGAATTTTGAATATTTAAAATAAATTATTTTAAATAATAACGACGAAATGTCTATTTGAATCGATGTTTGAAAATAAATATATTTATTTTAATTATAAACAAGGCTTGAAATGGCGCGGTAGTTTCAAAATTTGAATTCAAACTTTGATTGACTGTACCGGGTGCAAAATAAAACGGATTTTAGTGAAACCAAAAATATTTAAATCTGTTTATGATTATCTTTCTAACGAATCTGAAAAATCGAAAATTCATAGCGGGAATCAAAAGTTATGGCCAAATGAATTTTCAGAAAGGTCACTATAGAGTTAGCCCTTGAAAATAGCCATTTTGCAAACGACCTCCGTTTTCGACAAAACAACTTTTGTTGGATCCGGGATGTCATATTATTGCTAGGTTTCAAATTCCATAATTTTTGAAGTTAATATGTGAGCATGGCGAAGGAAAATTTGTTTGGTTGATTTCAGTTAAAATTGGATCGACCAGAAAATGGCCATTTTTCAAACGGTCACAGAATTCGACGAAATCTGTTTTGTTGGGACCGTATCGTCAAAACATAGCTAGATTTATTTTTCTGGAAATTTTGGGATCAGTATGTGGCCCCGGCAAATTGAAATGTACGTTCAAATCAAATATTGAATGTTTTATATTTTAATTTGAAGAAAACTGACTGAAACAGTCGAATGGGCCTACGAAACATATTCCATTGTGTTCGGAATGGGGGTATTTAGCTAGGGACGATAGTCGTTGGGTTTGGATTGGAGTTCGTTTGGAGAAAACCCTAATTTTTGAAATATATATATTGGCGAATCACATTTTTTCTTTCTCTCTCCCCGATTCGACGGGAACCGTGCTCCCTCCTTCTCTCCTCAAATCCGGCGATTCCACGCAATAAAACCCATCAGTCCAGTTGAAGTTTTTGAAGACCTTCCCATCCTCTTCAAATCTATACCTGCCACGCCCTCCCTCGTTGTGTCGTTCTCGAGATTCGCGCCTGGGAAGGTCCACCGCATCGCCTCGATTTGCGCGCCGATCACCAGTTCGAGTTGGCCATCGTGGGTAGCGCCTGGAAGCTCTTTCCAAGCCCTTCGACGCTGCGCCGCCCGATCCTCACATCGTTGCACGGATTTGCGGAAAATCTAAAACCTAGGTTTGAACGATATTAGAAAAGGTACGACCTTTATTTTATTTAACTGTTTATAGCACTTTAAAGTGCTACGGTTTATGATTTTACAATAAAAATCATATCTTTTTCGTATGTTGACGAAATCCAGTGAAACAAGAGACACCGAGACCGTGTGGACATCTTCTACATTCTAGAAGAGACCGGATATTTTTCTGAGCCTTCTACAATTTTTAGAGGAGTGGAACCCAATGTGAGATTTCTGAATTATAAACGATATGGAATAACGATGTATAAATTATACGGTCGATGTATGAGTTATACAACCGTTGTACACATCATGTATAAGCATTGTATAAGTTGTATGTGCGATGTATAAGTTATATATGTGTTGTAAAAATTATATATGCGTTGATGGATATTGAAATATATTGAAATGAAATCGAAATTTATTTATATACGAATATATATATATATATATATATACTCCCCTCGTTCACAGACCATAGACGATATATATTGGTTGTGATATTGTTTGGATTTGGTTGATGTGAAATGTGGTGAATATCATGAATGGTTGATTGGAAATGATTGATTGTGGTTGAAATCCCAATAGGATTAGTATATGGGAAAATTCGTCTGCGTACGAACTAGATATTGAAATCCCCATTGTCAAAAGCTGCGGGGCTTTAAGGTAGAGCGAGGAGCCATACTCGGGACGGTGCTGGTTTAAACTACCCTGCCGTTATGCTGCCGAAATTTTCTGAAATATTTCTGTGTTGATTTATATTCATGTGTTCAAATATATTCATGTGATGAATGAAATAAAATGGTTTGAACGATAAAAATAACATTTTTATTGAATGAATGAAATAAATTGTTTTACAAATAAAAATCACATTTTTATAGTATATATAAAGTATATAAAATAATCGTGTTTTGATATAAATTGTTTTACAAATAAAAATCACATTTTTATTATATATATGAATTGTTAAATATAGTGATGTGTTAAAATAAATATTTGTTGGATAAAAATATCATTTTTATCACATATATGAAATGGTATTGAAATCAAAGAATGGATTATATATATATATATAATTAAAATAAATTGAATAACGAAGCTGCAGTTCGTATTTTGAAACTGTGATTTCAAACGATTATTACGAGAGATCCGACCATCGGATTTTCCCGAAACCGAAACCATTGGGTTCGCTTTGGAAATATCTTTCCAATGGCACCAACTTTGTAAAGCTCCAACGGTTGGATTGTCTGGAATGTTTAATTTAAATCTGAATAAAAACAGTGCCAGAATCGATTATATATATATATATAAATATAATTAAAATAAATCGAATAACGATGCTGTAATTCGTATTTTGAAATCGTAACTTCAAACGATTGTACCGGGAGATCCGACCATCAGATTTTCCCAAAACTGGAACCGTTGGATTCATTTTGAAAAGATCTTTCCAATGATATAAAATTTGTAAAGATCCAATGGTTAGATTTTCAGATATGTGTAAATCAAATCTGAAGAAAAATAGCGCCATGGCCGCGTTCTGGCCTGAAGCGTCGTTTGAATAAATGGGCTATTTTTAAATAAATAAAAATAGAGATAAATCGTGATAAAACATTATAAATGATATGGAATGAAAATAAACTGAATTTACTTGGTTTATTGGATATTTGATGGTTGAATGTGTTTGACGTGAAAATTACATTAACGAACTGAATTATGGATGTCGAATAATTTAACCATTGAAATGAATTGATTTGAATTCTAAATATACGTGGATTATTTGAAAAGGCGAGTTAATTCTCATTTCAAATAATTGGTCGACGGTTAGAAGTCAAAGATATGAAGACGGTGCAAGACCGATGATCTTTAGGTAGGATGGATGGCTACTAATGCCTTGGATGGGAGTTGCTGCCCTGAAGGGGTTACAGTGGTGGTTGTCCGGACGTACTTGTTGATCGCTCAGATGTGTGAGGAATAAAGATCCTCCGGTTTTGTTCAGACCCAGAACGGACTTGTAAATGGATGTGTGTCTGATGTTGTAGATTGACAACGTGGCATACAGAAATGCAGTGATCAAAGCTTTTGTTGAAAAGCAGAACTTTGTGGTTGATGATCAAAGCAGGGCTTTAAATAGCTAGCTTTGTGTTTAGCGTTGTTTCGCTAGCCTCACACCCCGGTATGGACCAGAAACGGGAGAGGACCTCAGGGAGGACCTGCATTTCTTTCTAGCTAGAAGTGGTTTCAGTGTTTTTACACGGCCTGGCATTTTACTTATGTGTATGATGGATAGCGAGGCGCCTCGGTTAGTTCGGTCTCTTTGGAGCCGATGGCCTGGTCGGGATATGACCAGTTTACACCCCATAGGGTGGGGAAACGCAGTATTCAGGCATTTTAATCCGCTCCATGTGGACCGGCCCTGATGATCTAAGGGCCCACCTGTGACTGGGCCCTGAGGCTCGGGCTAGAGAGTCTCGAAACAGTAAGGACGATCCCTTGCCTTGGTTCATGATAGAAATCCAATTTCCAAATACGACATCGTGCGGTTTTGATTGTATACCTATATATGGCGACATGATATATGGTACCCATGCCGTCTATGATTGATACTTATGATTGAAATTGTTTTTGAAACATATAAACACTAGTAATAATATCAAATGCTTTTGTTTTATTTGTATCAAGCATATTTTGGCCATTATAAGGAAAAACTCTATCCTCCGGTTTGCGTTACATTGTGTGATGGGAACTGTGTCTTATAATGGCTTCATTTTTATAAAAAGCATTGCGATGTTTAAAAGATTTACTTGTTTTAAAGCACTGGCAATCCAATGGAGTAAACCCGTTCCGTGTTAGCGGCGTGGTCCTGTGATTGGCCATATTATAAAGTAAGTTAAGTAGATTTCTCATACCAGTCCCATGACTGACTCGTAGTTTGTTTCACTTGCAAACTCGGGTGCTCCTATTTCTACACGGGCAGCCTTGTATTCAAGTTTTAGCAGGCTCTTTCTGGATAGCTATAGAGCTGAAGACGGACTCTGTCATTTATCTCTTTTTATACTGTTCAGCTCCTGTTGTACATATTATGTTTTTGATTCCGCTGTAGACATTTTATGTAAAGCTGAACTGTATTTTGTACTATATATGAACCTGTATACTGTGTAACTCTGATGATTATGTTTATCCAGTGTATTCTATTGTACATTATCTGGTGTATTTATTTATTTCTGTTCTGCTCTTATTTGTTTATGTGTTATATTCCAAAGATTACCATTGCCACCGTGGAACGGGGGTTTGGGGTCGTCACAGGGTTGTTACAATATATGTATGTACAAATTTGTATTTCAAAGATTGGTATATATATTATGTTAGATCAAAAAATGGCTCTAACACCTAAATTGTCGTATTTTGAGCATAAGATATGAAGAAATAATCGAAAAATAGAGAAAAAGGCAAGACAACAAGATTTTTATAGTGGTTCGGCGTTAACGAGCCTACGTCCACTTCATATTTTCTCATTTCACTCATAGATTGCAATTACAATGAATGTTGTCTTTCAATCACTTGAATTCAATGAATAGTTCTCTCTGAATCCATTGAATTTATTGAGGAAGATGGTGGTTATTCATGGAGAAGTGTTGGCCATGGCAGCCATGGAGGTTGAGATGCCAAAAGTCCCCTGAAAATGCCATCTGAAGGTGTATTTATAGCTGTAGGAAAGCTCCTGGGAGGACTGGGTCGTGGTAGGACACGTGGCAGGCGATCCATGAAAGTAGGAGCAGGAATAGCCTTAAGAATAGGTCAAAACAGTGCGCTTATCTGCAGGTTCGGTGGTCGGATCGTGGTAATGGGATTGGATCGTGGTCACGGTACGCACCACGAACGGGTCGTGGTCGGAGGGAGCGAGCAGGGTGGTGACGAGTCGGATCATGACGCGTGAGGGGCGATCCGAGGGGGGCGATCCGATCGTGACGCGTGGGGGGCGATCCGAGGGGGGCGATCCGATCGAGGGCGAGCTGATGGGAGCGATCCGATGCGATGGCCTGAGTCTTCAATGCTAGATTACACCCATTCACGAAAACGGGCATAACTTTCAAACCGTAAAGCCGATTGAGCCAAACCAAAGCTCAAACTGAAGCTAATTCAAAGAGCTACCATTATTTGATGTGAATAGATCCAAATGAGGTCATTTGATAGGGGTTTCGGGTCAGTTTATACTGATGTTGTG
This sequence comes from Allium sativum, assembly GCA_030737875.1. Lineage (NCBI taxonomy): Eukaryota > Viridiplantae > Streptophyta > Magnoliopsida > Asparagales > Amaryllidaceae > Allium > Allium sativum. The sequence goes on along the minus strand of CM060916.1, from coordinate 886,945,742 downwards.
ATTTTGACCAAACTGCCTTGTGTCTTCTGACGATGCTCCCAATGCCAGAGAGCGTTGTTATCCAGAGATTCCATATGTGACAGCATCTGCCGAAAAGTGTTTCAACATGGTATTTGCTTTGGGTAGCCTGGTCACAAAGCAGGCTAACATTTGAGTTGAGTCAATAAGGCATTTAATCTTGAAGATTTTATACTTCCTGTCATTGCATCTGGTAAGAGTTGTAGGTTCAGCAATCTTAGTCGACCCAGATAATTCTGTACTGTTTCTCAATTTAGCAAAAATCGGAATTGTATATGCAAATGGTTGAACCACGTTTGCTTTGATATCATCTCTTCTCTTTAGTCAGATAGTGAGGATTGCCTCATCGGGCATCAGCGACTTCGGTTACTCTCATCAGATCAGTTGCGGAGTCAAGTAAGGTTGTTGAATGCGAGTGAATAAATGTCGTTATGAAGTTAGTTGGGCCCCACCGTTTATGCTTCAGCATAGTTCGAAATGGTTATCACAGTCTTATTGAGTCTCTTTCTCATGCTCGGTTCAAATGTGCTTGACAAACAAGATCATGGGCTCGATAAGTGGTATAGATTCTCTTTGGAATTGCAAATTCTTGTCATTGTTTTCCAGGGCTTTTCCTTTGTCCTTATCGTTTTGGGAATTAGAAGGTATATTATATTCCGCTACGATGTGAGATTCTTTGTTGTTTTTTTGTTTCTACTTCTATCTTTTTCTTCTTTATATCATAATGATTCGTATTTCTGTGTAATTTGGGTTGGACATGTGATGTATTTAGTCAAGTCAGATGGTACGGATTTTGCAGGCCATTACAGTTGGTATTAGAGATAGGGTCAGTAGTCCGTAGAATGAGCTGAGTGTATATATACGAGATCATGTATTTGTTAGTTGATATAAAAAGTGTTTTATATTTTGTTGATTGGTTTGGCGAGTGGTTTATGAATTCTGGTCGATACAGGAAGTACAACTGTATCGATAGGTGTTTCTAAGCGCTTGAGTGGATGGGTTGGCTGTTGTTATTATAATCAAATGAGAGTATAAAATTGAAATGGTTATATATAACCATATATATAATTTGTATATGAATGAAATATACAAATAAGATAAATTGAAATGGGATTCAGAATAAGAATTAAGAATTTAAAATCCTAGGTTTTTGAAAAAATAATTGTCTAAATGAGTATAAAGTAATATAGCATTACTTTGAAGAATTTGAATGAAAACCATTTTTAAATGGATTTTGAAAGTGAATTAGCACGTAACTCATTTCAGTAGCTGGAAAATAATTCTAATGATGACTGCAACATCATCGGTGTTCATTTTCGAGTTTCTAAGTGATAGATTGCTACCATAGTAAAAGTTTCTAATGGAAAGTGGTTTGAAGGAAGACAAGTTGTTTTGGGAAAATTCAAATGTTTTGAATTTTAAATGGTTGTAAATATATGTATATATATTTATATGATTTCTAAAAGATTTGAAATAAAACCTAGGAATTTGAATTCTGAAATTTAAATTTACCTTAAGCAAGTTAAATGGAACAAAATGAATAAATTGATTAGGATCAATTTAAATGAAATTGAATGCATATGAATGGAATATATATTGGATGTGACTGTCTTGATTGTAAATCATTCGAATTGAATAAATATGAGTATAGATAATGTGCAATTGTAGGGGAAACCAAAAGTTTTGTTGGAACTAAATTTGTGGAAATATGAAAGTTGAGGTTCAACATAATTGAGTTTTCAGAAAGTTAATGGGTTTGTAGCATTTCTCCCACATTAGTAATTTCGCAGACGAAATTCTTTTAAGGATGGAAGAATGTAACGACCCAGATTTTTGATCGATTAATTTTGAACATTTTGTATGGTTTTAAATGTTGAGTTGATAATATAAATGGATTTTTTAATGGAGTTTAACGATTTAATGATTGAATATGATTTAATTTCGAGTATATCGAATTATCGTAATCCGAAATTGGGAATAATTGAATCTGAAATTAAAACTGAATCGAAACGATTCAGTTGATCAATGTAAATTTTATTTGAGTATAAACAATGATAATAATAATTTATTTTCAAGGAATTAGTTGTTTTGAATCTAATTTATATTATATTGATTTAAATTATATCTTCTCCATACGATCAAAAGAGGCTTCGAAACTTGTTCCAGTGTGTTCAGAATAGTGGTATAACCCTACGAATGTCGGTTGTTGTGCTCAAATAGGAGTTCAAAAATCATGGGATATTTTAAATTAAGTTAATTCACATCGGAAAATAGGGTAGCCAACCTACATATCTTACTAATGAAGACATTCAATCCCTATTTCTTACTATGCAACAAATTCTGAGAGCCTGCCCTAGTTACATCCATTATTTTCTTTCAAATTGCGTACAACTGGTTCCCGTCCGTCCTTCACTCCAAAGTAAAACAACGATGTAATGGCATGGTACGATCTGTCACCTTCGTTGCCAGTAATACCGCAACTACCCACTGCTCTTTATTTCTTTCTTCAGCCACAAAAATCCTTCCTATTTTCCACTTTTTCGCGATTAGCTCTGAAATAAATAAAAAATACAAATCGAAACCGAAGGCTTCAGGAAAATTTGAAAATGGCTGCTTCCTTCATAGGATTCGAATTCAAAATAAATTGCCATGAGATTGTATACTCGTGCCTTTCATTCTCGTACACGAATTGGTTCGTGCGATGCTATTTGGGGGATCTCATGTTTGAACATCAAACTAAGGTAAGCGTTTCTCGAGACAAAGGGCATAGATCAGTTGATTTGATGATGTGTGGGGAGGAATTCTGAAAAAAAAATCACATGTGGGAACTTCGATGTTGAAGTCGCGGCTTCCACATGGTGCTTCTACACATTGTGATAGTGATAAAGAGGCGAAACTCGGAAAGGAGAAGCCAAACGAGGGGAGGGTTTCACTGATTTGTGGGAGTAATGGTAGCGTGTGTAGGGAAGAGTGAAACTATAACAACCCGGATTTTCAAAACCAATTTAAAATTTTAATTTTAGCTATTTTAATGAATTGAATATTTAAAATGATTTATTTTAAATAATAACGACTAAAAATTTATTTAAATCGAAGGTAGAATGAATAAATTTATTTTAATTATATAATGAGCCTGAAATGGCGCGGTAGTTTGAAAATTCAATTTCAAATTTCAAATGAATGTACAGGATTCAAAATAAATCTGATTTCAGTAAAACCAGAAATATTTGAATCTATTTATAAATATCTTTCCAACGAATGTGAAAAATCCAAACTACATAACGGGAATAAAAAGTTATGGCCAGTTTAAATTTCAGAATAATCGCTGTAGAATATATATATTTTTTATATAATATATGGCCCTTAAAAATAGCCATTTTGCAAACGATCTCCATTTTCGATGAAACCATTTTTGTTGGATCCGTAATGTCAAATTATTGCTAAATTCTAATTTTCATAATTTTTGGAATTAATGTGTGGGGTAGTGGATTTAAACGCGCTTGGTAATTTCAGTTTGAATTTAATCGACTAGAAAATGACTGTTTTTCAAACGGTCTCCAAATTCGACGAAATTAGTTTTGTTAGGACCATATCGTCAAAACATAGCTAGATTTATTTTTCTGTAATTTTTGGAGTCCGTATGTGGCCCCGGTAAATAAAAATGTATGTTTAAATTCAATATACATTGATTTATATTTTAATTTAAATGAAAACTGATCGAAACGATCGAATTAGCTTACAAAACATATCCCATTGTTTTCGGAATGGGGGTATTTAGTTAGGTGCGTCAGTCGTTGGGTCTCGTTTGGATGTCAAATAAAAAAGTTGACTTTTTGGGAAAAAGAAAATTAAAATAATTATTTATATAAATATATCTCCCTCTCTCTCCCTATTTCTCTCTCCCCGCTAAAACATTAAAAAGGAAAAAAAAAAAACCTCACCAGTCCTAACCCTAGCCCGCTGCCACTGTACCATGACCCCTCCTACCGCCACTGCCGTCAAAGCCCCCCCTCTTTCAAGACGCCTCCACCATTTCCCCCCTCCTTCTCCTGTCAATTCGAGGTCCCCAAAACCCCCCTTCACCAAATCATCCTGTCGCCGCTACCCAGGGCCCACACGCCGCCTGCCGCAACTCTAGCCGCCTCCCCAACCACCTGCCGTCCTCAGCTCAGCTTTGAATGTGGACCCCCATTCGCAGAAAAAAAGAACCCTGTAAGTAATTACATTTTTCAATATAAACACCATTGTTTATTTTCATAAATTTATATATAAATAACATTGCATAAAAATGTTATTTTTATATGAGAAGCATGGTTTTATAAATCATATTTTTTATATGAGAATCTTTGTGTTAACAATATGATTTTTATTATCTTAATAGCATAATAAAAATGAGATTTTTATATGTATAACATCATAATAAAAATGTGATTTGTTTTTATATGTATAACATTGATAAAAAGTTATGATTTTTATATATGAATAGCGACAAAAAGATTTGATTTTTAATCACCAAAAGATTTGATTTTTAATCACGAAAAGATTTGATTTTTAATCACGAAAAGATTAGATTTTTAATAATGAAAAGATAAGATTTTTAAAAATGAAAAGATACGATTTTTATAAAAGGAAAAGATACGATTTTTCATAATATAAAAATATGATTTTTATATATGTAGAGAAAATAAAAATATGATTTTTATGTATATAGTATCAATATAAAAATGTGATTTTTAAATATATATAGCGTTGTTAAAAATATGATTTTAACATATACCGCGTGAAATAGATTGCAATGGAACTGTCGGGAAACAAATCCAAATCCAAACCGTTCAGAAATGAAGAATGGCGGAGTGGAAACCAAAGGTGAGAACTTCTCACTCTAATTTTATTTTCTAGTTAAATATATATACTAGGATGCAGACGGTGCTTAGAAGCACCCGACACCTTTGATTGAAACCATGGATGTTTGATTGTTTGTTTTGATTGATAAATTGGTTGAATTTGGTTTGGGATGTTAATTGAATTGATTAGAATTGGTTTGTGTATGGCGCGAGGCATTATTAGGCAAGGGATAAGTTTAGACCTTATTCCGGTTCTAGTATCGCGCCGTCGTGATGCCGAAATTTTCTATAAATGTTAGAACAATAAAAATATCATTTTTATTGTATAAATGAACTGTATAAAATATTCATGTGTTGAAATAAATATTTTATCGTTAAAAATATAATTTTTAACGAGTATATGAATGAAAATAAACATTCATTTACAAATCGGACGATTTGTTTATGTACACTCATTTGACTGATATTGATTGGGACGATATATTTTACACATCGCCCAACTGCACACAAAAATCGGTGTGTGTTGATTGAAACCTCACACCGGTATTAGGATGATATTTGACATACACTAATCCCAATTGTTTAGTTGTATGTCAATCGATTGTTTAACAAACTGTTGTAAGCGTTAATTATTTATATGTAATGCTTATGCAGTTGTGTAGTGCACTTTGGATGATGGTTGATTATATATCATTGTTGTTGTATACATATGATGTATGAAATCCATTTAAATAATATTATATGGTAATTGACTATGTCTTATTCCAATTAAAAAATAACGAATATTTTAAAATAATATTCAGTAAAGGATTAAAATGTGAATTTGATGTCCGATTTTGGATGGACACGAAAATATTAAAACATATGAAGTCGTATTGATTAGATATGCGTTATTTTGACGCGAACGATTTTTATATCGATTTTATTCATTTTTATAATGAATATCGAAACGGAAGTGATTTCAAAATCTGATGTTTTGAAAATATTATCATTTATATATTAATGATATGGAATATTCAATTTTATTTTAAAATTTATTATGAAATTGAAATCGTTTTTAAAACGAATTTAAAATGATTTATAAAATACGTTTTAAATGGAAATCGATGAAATATATATTATATATAATATATATAATATAATGGCCTGAATAGAACGCGCCGCGCCGCGACCGTTGGTGAATTTCGACCATTGACTTCGAATTGATATTACAGGAGATCCGACCGTCGGATTCTCTAAAAACTTTAACCGTTGGGTTCGTATCGAAAAAAGCTTTTCAACGAATATAAGAGATTTGAAATCTAATGGATGGATTTGGAATTATGTCCAAATCAAATTTGGAAAAGGTCGTTGTAAGTGCAGTTCGATGACCATTTATGGAAATCGACTGAAAGGACCTTAATAAAATTATTAAAAATATTAATAATTTGTGTAAAATCATAATAAATGATTTGGAAAGAATTGGGATAAAAAATTCCATATTTGAAAAGATAAAAATATTTTTTTTATCGAAATGAACTAGAATTATAATCCAATTATTTTTAAAATGAATAAATTGGATTGAGAATAGGGTTTAATATAACCAGAATTTCCAATATATGAATTGGAGTGGATTTGAATGGGAATCATCTTCAGAATATTTCGATTTGGATTTCGGGATTATACGGATATTGTTATGGAAATTTGGAAGATATATTTGTATCGTTATTTCCAATACGATATTTGTTGGTTTCAGAATTTGACATTGAATATAAGCCGATATAATTTCTATTCAGGGCCTTGTATTTAATATCAAATTGAATTTTGGGTTTGTCATGAACGGTGTCTTTAATAACACTGTTCTTAAAACCAGTTGAGAAAAGAATAAATCATTTAATTAAGATTATTATAGTTTCCAGTTAATTAACATTTAATTGGAATAAAATGGAATGTGAATTGGGTTTATTGTGAACTATGTTTTAATAACATTCGTTCTTTAACCCGATTTATAGTTAAATGTGATTTTGAATTTATAAATCTTTTTATTAAGATTTAATGGAAATTTTCCAAAGTAAAGTTTTCCAATTTAATAAAATAAATTAGAATTGAATGGAATTCGATTTGATAATAATCAAAGTGAGCTTTTGTGGAGGAAGACTGTTAATATATATGGAATTTAAAAGGCTTGGTCGTTATTCCATTTATATTATTAGTCGTATACGGAAATTGATATCGATTATGTATATATATCGATCTGTTTTCCGTGAAGATTCCATAATTAATGGAATGTGATTTTGGGTTTATCGTGAATTGTGTTTTAAATGACATCAGTTCTTTAACCCAGTTAAAGACAGAATTACATGTCTAACATTATATTTTGAACTGTACGGTTGATCTCTGATAAATATATATCTATTTGGTGGCGGGGAATTTATTCTCTTGCTTAACACCCTTCTCTAAGATGTACGAGCTTAGAGGTTATATACCGGGAGAAATCAATAGTACTGTGTAGATTGTCGATGCGGCATGTTTGTGTTTCCAAAGTTAAATAATCATTAATATTGATTTTTGGGAAGATTAAAACTAAGTGGAGTTTTAATGAATCTTTAATTAGATTGAAAAGAGAGTGTGATAATTTAAATTATCAAATTCGGGAAATGATCGAGAATGGAGTAGCACCAGTTTTACTCCAAACGATAGTTAAATCTTTAATTAGATTTGAACATGAAATGGTAATTAAATTTACTGATAACACTGTGGTGTTAGATATGGAGTATTATCGGTTTTTCTCCATGGAATGAATAGGTTGGGATTGAGAAATAAAATAAATGATTACTTCGGTAAGGTGCGTTAATCCTGACTAGTTTGGATATACCATAATTTGGTTTGAATTAATATCAAAAGGAAGATTAAAGAATAAATTTAAAGAATTTATCTTTGATTAAATTAATGGGAACCTTTCCCAAAGGATATGAATATTTGAATAAAAGAATATTCATAATTGGAATGAGGCATATGTTATGTTTTTATAGCACTTGTTTATAAAATACGTGAGTTATTCGGAAAGGCCGGGTTTATACCCATTCTGAATAACTGATTCGACGATAAGTCGATGATGAAAACGGTGGTTGAAGACCGGAGGTCTTCACATCGTTTGGATGATTACTGATGTCTTGATTGGGAGGTACACCTAAGACAAGTTAATAAGTGGTGACCGTCCAGACGTATTTGGAGATCGACCGGATATGCGAGGACCTCTCTCCTGTATTGGACATATGGGACAAGGAATAAGGTGCCTCCGGTTTCATTCAGACAAAGAACGAACTAGTAAATGGATGTGTGTCTGACATTGGATTTTATTCTGTGTTGATTGATCTCTATTAAATATATATATGTTTGGTGGCGGAGAATTTATTCTCTTGCTTAACAACCTTCTCTGAGACGTACGAGCTCAGAGGTTATATATCGATAGACATCAGTTGCATGACGTGAATTGTCAGTGTGGCATGCTGAGATGCAAATGATCAAGTCTTCTATTGAAAAGCAGAGTCTTGTTGTTGATGATCAAAGCACGGCCTTAAAGGGCATAGCTTTGTGTATAGCGTTAATTCGCGAACCTCACACCTCGGTATGAGTCAAAAACGGGATAAGGGACCCAAGGAGGACATAGTGTTTCTTTCTAGCTATGGGTGGTGTCATTGTATGAAGACCAGACATTTATTACATTTTTACCTATGTGGATGATTGATTGCGAGGCGCCTCAGATATATCGGTTACTACGGAGCCGATGGATAGGTCCTATAGGACCGGGAAACGTGTGTTCAGGAATTACCAGTTCTCAAATGTAAGGGAGGACCAGCCTTGTAGGATCCAAGGGTCTACTAAGGGAGATCCAGAGGCATTTGCTAGAGTGTCTCGAAGCCGGCAAGGAGTAAATCCCTTGCCTCGACTCATGACGGACATCCAGTTTCAAATACGTGACATTTCGGTTTTGATTGTAGAGCCTAGTATGGCGACATGATATATCGTACCCATGCCGTCTATAATTGATACATTTATATTTGAAGTTGTTTTTGATACTATACACTTATAATAGTATCAAATGATTTGTTTTAAACGTACCAAGCATGTTTGGCAATTATAAGGGAAAACTCTATCCTACGGCTTGCGTTGCATTGTGTGATGGGACATGGGTCTTATAATAGCTTCATTTTTCCAAAAAGCATTGCGCTGTTTATAACTGTTTATGCACTAGTAGTCTTGGGAGGAAACCCGTTCCGTGTTATACGGCGTGGTCCCTTGATTTACTTTATTTTAAAGTAAGTTTTAAATAACTGTTTTAGTTCTCACACCAGTCCCATGACTGACCTGGAGTTTTTTGTTTTAACCTAAACTCTGGGTGCCCCTTTTTCCACATGGGCAGCTAGTAGTTTCGGTTTGCAGATATTATATTCACAGGATCCTGGATTTACAGTTGGAGCTATATTCGGAAAGCTCTGTATCCGAGTATTTCTTTCAGTTGTGTTATGTATAATTTTCCACTGTTATTTAATGTATTTTAATCTCTAATATTTTCCTGATGTATATTATTTATTCATACTCTGTATATTCTTGTACTCTGATGTAAATTATCGTAATAAGAAGTGAAATGTTCTTCTGTTTATGTTCTGATTTTTCGTGTTCTCAACTCAATCCGGGCTTTCCTTTACGGGGAAGTTTGGGTCGTTAAAGAAACGAGGGCTGTAAAGTAATAGGAGTGAAGCTCACTGTATTGGGTTTGGAGAAGCACATAGTGGTATATTAGAAAGGTAATAAAAATAATTAAAGGTTAATTTATTTGTTAATTAAGTAGACAATTTAATCCATTAAATACTTGTATAAATCATATCAATTTCATACTCGTTCGATAACAGGGTTTAACAAAACTAGTTGCGATCATAAAAGAATTATCTGCATTTCAGGAATGAATTGAACTAGATTGGAGCCTGTTGGTATTTTGATTAAAATGAACACTCATTTAATTTAATCAGAAACCAAAGGTTATTTCGATAAATCGTCGATTATAAATCAAGGTGAGTAAACTCACTCTCTGGATTCATTTATGTTTTTAGTATAAATAAAGTTTTATTTTAAATAATTTTTATTGTTTTTTTGCTGATTGTTTGGATGCATTGAATAACTGTTAATGAATTGTGGCTATTATATATATTAGTTACATTTAGGCTCGGTGGTTATCGCTATTATATATATATATATTGGATATTTCCCACAGTCTCATTAGTGGATGACCCTATGCTCCCTAAAACATATATAGTGGATAATCTTCTATACCGCAATATCCTGCCTTGAAGCAGTAGGCAGTATTTATGTTGGCTAACATCTGTGGATGCAGGAAAACAGGTTGGAGGGATCCAACTAGATTCCTCAAATTTTATTATTGTTTGTTTTCATATATATTATCATATATAATGTGTTAGAAAATCTGTGATTGATAATTAAGTGTTTTGGATGTTGGAATATCACTGGCCCTAAATATTCATGAAAAATGAATTTTGAGGTTTAAAAAGGAAAAACTATTTTTCCAAAATAGAATTTGATTTCGAATGGGCTAGGAAATATTAACTTGTTTTAAATAATAAAAAAAAGTAGTGAATTTATAAACGATGTTTATAAATGAAATGGAATAATTATCATTGGATAATTCGGGAATTTAAATTAAAATGTGAATTTGAAAAGAGGAATTGAGAATCATTTCAAAGGAAAACGATGAAATTATTTCAATGTTCGAAATGTAAATATAATAGGAATAAATCGATAGGGATTTATGATTCGGATTCGACTATGTCGAATCAATAAAAATAAAAATTTTCCAGGAAGTATATTGGAATTGTATAACATTAAAATTTATATTTATATTTAGATATGAAATAGATTCTATGTTTTTATATATAAGTTCAAATAATAAAATATTCGCAAATAGGATCCAGGTTTTAAATGGATATTTGAACGGGAAGCTAGTTTTTATTTATAAAATAAGGAAACTAATTTATAAACGATGTTTGTAAATATAGTGAAGTAAATAATCATGAGATAATTTGGAATTAAAAATTGAAGTATGAATTTAAAAGTGAGTTGGAAATCGTTTCAAAAAGGGAACGACAGATTTTATTTCAAAATTCTGAATATAAACTGAATTGAGATAAATCCAAGGAATTTATAATTAGAATTCGATTTTGTTGAATTCTATAAAATAATTTATCTCCAAAGAAATTGGAATTTAATATAGAAAATTGAGTTGTAAATGAATTTTTAACTAAGTTACGAAATTATCGACGATTTAGGATAATCGAGAAAATTTAAGTTAGATTTAGAAAATCGGTTTAACATATATTTAAATATATAAGAATGGGATTGGAATTTATTAGTAAATGAAGTTTAACATTTATAATTAAATTTAACTAAAACGATCTCTCCGTGACGTTGTTGTTCGTAATTTAACGATTTGGAATTCAATTGAATATATAGAACTCAACATAAGTCGGAATTCTTTAAAACAAGAATTGTTCGGACCTATTGAATAATATTTTTCTGCTGAAAGAGAAAAAACTGGATTTCGCCTTATAGATTCTGAGTTATGTCAAAATCAATTTTTCAAAAAAAAAAACAGCAGTATGATTGTTTATAAATTATAACGATTAAATAAATAAAATCGAAGGATTTTATGTTAATCAAATCTGGATTTACATTAGTAAAAATTGAGACATGAGTTATAAAATAAATATGAACTCAAAAGGGGTTAATGAGTTTATTTTGAAAATGAAACCCATTTTTAATTATTAAATGAAGTTAACTAATTAGGAATTAATTAGTTAAAGGAGTTTATGGATCGAACTTAACTTTGGTTAGGTAAATTGGATTTGTATATTAAAATTTGAAGTTGAATATGAAACTCGAGTTAGAAACAGAATTTGATTTGTGTATAAGCGAATTAAAAATATAATTGAACATGATATGTTCAAATAAAAAGTAAAATAGGGAAAAGAGATTATTAGAGAATAAATTAGCGATTTGAGTTAAAAACAATTGGATTGGTTTGGAATAAGTTGGATTTGGATGAGTATGGGTTAAATAGGTATGGAATGATGTTAATGGAAGAAATATATTGAATGCCCAACAAAAGAGGTACACATTTAAATTAATATGAGATTTTATGAACCTATTTGGCAAGCCGCTTGGCTTTTTGATTTTCTTTTTGAATGGAAAGGGCCCAGAAAGGCGATTTGTAGCTGTACCTATTGAGTTGTACAATGGAGATGCCGATGAAATTTTCTAGAAATTTATGGAGATAGATAAAATTAAGAAAAGTTTAAAACTAAAAATCGATTTATTAATTACATATAGAATTTTATAAGTGAATAAATGGCGAACTTTTTGTTTTGGAACGTGCAGGGTATCAACAACGATGCATCTATAGCTAGATTTAAGTTTATCGTTAAGAAGCATATGGTCTATTTGGTGGCGCTTCTGAAACCTTTTATGGGTTCGGAGAAGGTCACCAAGTGTGTTCTGTCCCTTGGCTACGGCGGTCCCTTAACCAATGTCTCGGAGGAGATTTGGATCCTTTGGTCCGAAGACATCGTGGTCCACCCTGTCTTTGACTCGGCTCAGCTTCTCTCTATAGCTTGTTCTACGTACCTTCTTCCCTCCTCCTTCCTTTTTTGGTCGTTTAGGCTAAACGCGATCGGATTGAGAGACTGGCCCTATGGTCCGACATCCTCTCTCTTTCCGATTACGGTTTTGGCGTATTTGTTTTAAGCGGCAACTTCAATGTCGTCACCTGCCGGCTCGGAAAAAGAGGTGGCTCCTTTGTTAATCGGGCGTCAATGGCGAATTTTAACTCCTTCATCATTAGCTCTGGCCTCTCAGAGGTCTCTTTCATCGGCTCGACCTTTACTTGATGTAACAACCTGGAAGGTCCTAACCGGATTTTTTCTTGCCTTGATAGGGTCTTCGAATCTAGAGGTTGGTTCAACCTTCCATTCTCATTCACTATCTCCCATCTGCAACGCACCTTCTCGGATCATGCTCCGATGATTCTACGATGCTCTCCCCTCACCCAGTCTGGCCCTTCTTCTTTCCGATTTCAGAGTATGTGGAGATCTCACCACACATTCCTCCATGTTGTGGAATATTCTTGGAATTTCATTGTCCTCGGGTCCCCTATAGTTGTGTTCTCTACTAAGCTGAAAGGTCTCAAGGCTTGCCTTATGTCTTGGAACATGCATGTGTTCAAGAATATCTTCGATCGCGTTACGGTAGCCGAAGAGTCTCTTATCTTAGTCGAACCATCTTTTGATGAAGTTCCTTCTCCTGCTAACAAGGAGGCTTGGGCGCTTGCTCAGCTTGCCTTCTCATTGAAGCTCCGTATTGAGAACGACTTCCTTCACCAGAAGGAAAGGATCAAGTGGGTCGTCGAAGGAGATACGAACTTCAGATTCTTCCATCCATAAGAATAACAACATCCTTTCGATCCTTTGGATCCAACGCCCTGACCTCTCTTTGGTTTCCACTCCAGTGGAGGTTAAAGAGACGATTTTATCTCACTTCCAATCATTTATCGGTACTCCTTCGGTGTGTGTCTCTGACCCATCCCTTCTACCTATTATCCCTAGACTGGTCTCACCATCTGATATCGTCGACCTTGCCGCTCCTCCCTCCACCGACGAAATCAGGATGTAACAACCCGGAAAATCAGAACCAATTTAAAATTTTTATTTTGGCAATTTTAATGAATTTTGAATATCTAAAATGATTTATTTTAAATAATTACAACAAGAAATTTATTTTGAATAGAACTAAAACGTATATATTTATCTGAATCGACGTTAGAATATAATTATTTATTTCAATTATAAAAGGAATTGAAAATGGCGCGGTAGTTTGAAAATTCGATTTCAAATTTCAAATGAATGTACAGAATTCAAAATAAACCGGATTTTAGTGAAACCAAAAATATTAGGATCTATTTGAAAATATCTATCCAACGAATCCGAAAAATTGAAATTTCATAGCGGGAATAAAAAGTTATGTCCAGTTGAAAATTCAGAATAGTCGCTATGAAAATATAGCCCTTAAAAATGGAAATTTTGCAAACGATCTCCGTTTTCGACGAAACCACTTTTTTTGGACCCGGAATGTCAAATTATTGCAAGATTCCAATTTTCATAATTTTTGGGATCAATATGTGAGTGTGGCGAAGTTAAACGTGTTTTGACAGTTTTGTCAATTTGGATCGACCAGAAAATGGCCATTTTTCAAACGGTCTTCAAATTTGATGAAATTAGTTTTGTTAGGACCGTATCGTCAATACGAAGCTAGAAATAATTTTTCTGGGATTTTTAGAGTCTGTATGTGGCCCCGATAAATTGAAATGTACGTTTAAATTCAATATATAAGGATTTATATATTAATTTAAAGAAAAACTGATTGTAACGGTCGAATTGGCTTGCGGGACATATCCCATTGTGTTCGGAATGGGGGTAATTAGCTAGAGGCGACAGTCGGTGGGTTTGAATTGGAATTCGAATTAAAATTTTACCTTTTTAAATTAAATTGAATTAAATAAATTATATTTATAATTAAACCCCCCTTTTACTTTCTCCCTCCCTCTTTCCCCGTTCAGTCAAAATCGAAACAAAAGAAAAAAAACCACGTGCTCCTCAAATCGATGGTGCCATCGCCATCGCCCTCCCCTGGCGGCGCCACCGTAGCGCCCTGTGCCTCCATGTCCCCAGCTTCTCCCTCCACCTTCACTTTCCTCTCTCTCCTCCTTCAACGAAGACCGCACCCACGCCCTAGTTCCAAATCCGCCGCCCCCCCTTGAAACCCTAGTCGCTCCACCACCTGACGTCGCGCCACCTACTGCAACACGCCGACGCCGCCCCTCTCAAACCCCACCTCCGACTGTAGACTCTCCTCCCCCCTTCCATAAGCAAATGTGAGTTTTTACTTCATTTTATTCAGTTTAATTAGTTTAAAAATCTGGTTTTTTTTATAAATCAAAATAGAATTATTTTCATAAATATAAAACAAGCATTGTTTCATATGAAAGGTTTGATTTTTATTAGTATAAAGTTTTGATTTTTATTAGTAGATAGGTTTGATTTTTATTAGTAGAAAGGTTTGATTATTATTTGTAGAATGGATTGATTTTTATTGATAGAAAGAAATGATTTTTGTTAAAGAAAAGATAATGTTTGTAACATGAAAAGATTATAAAAGACGCGATTTTTATATGAATGAAATTGTTTTAAAGATGCGGTTTTTTATAAATGATTTCTAATTAGAAAAAATATGATTTTTATATATGTATTGAAATAAAAATATGATTTATTATATATATAATATATAGCATTGGTTTTAAAAATATGATTTTTAAAATGAAATTGATTTGAATATAAAAATGTGTTTTGTTTTTGAAAAAAAAATATTATTAGCATGGTTTTTTAAAAATAGAAATAGCAATATTTTTATAAACAAAAATATCGTTGTTTTGTAAATAAAAATAGTATTTTTATAATATCATAGCGAAGAAAAATATAATTTTTAGCCATATAAAAATTTGATTTTTATATATGTGAAGTAGCGATAAAAATTCGATTTTTACATATATGAAGAAGCGATAAAAATATGATTTTTACTATGAACAGCGTGGAAAGAATTGCGATGAACTAGTGGAAAATAAATCCAAATCTAAACCATTCAGAAATAAAGAATGACGGAGTGGATCCCAAAGGTGAGAACTCCTCACTGAAATTTTTTATACAGTTATTTATTTTTAACTGCATATATGAACTGCTCCCCCGTCGTCCACAAACCATAAACGACTTGTTTGATTGTTTGGTTGATTGGAATATTTGTTTGAATTTGGTTTGGGATGAAACAGATTGATATAATTTGGTTTGTGTATGACATGCGCCATTATTAGGCGAGGGATAAGGCTAGACCTTATCCCGTTTCTAGTATCGTGCCGTTATGCCGCCAAAATTTTCTAAAATAAGTTAGAAAAATAAAAATATCCTTTTTATTAGATAAATGAACTGAATAGAATATTCATATGTTAAATAAAATATTTCATCGTCAAAAATATTTTTTTTAACGTGTATATGAATAAAATAAATATTCATTTACAAATCAGACGATTTGTTTATGTACACTGATTTGACTGATATGGATTGGGACGATAAATTTTACACATCGCCCAACTGCACAAATAAAATTCATTATTTGTTGGTTGAAACCCCACAAGGGTGTTGGGATGATATTTGACGTACACTAATCCCAATTGTTTAGTTGTATGTCAATCGATAGGTTGACAGATTGTTGTAAGCGTTAAATATTTATGTATAATGCTTATACAGTGTAGAATGCACTCTGGATGATGGTTGATTGTTTATCATGGCTGTTGTGTACATGTGTTGTATGAAATCCATATAAATAACATTATGTGGTAATTGGCTATGTGTGATTCCAGTTCAGAAAGAAGGAATATTTTATAATAACGAATATTTTAAAATAATGAATATTTTAAAATAATGAATATTTTAAAATAATGAATATTTTAAAATAATGAATATTTTAAAATAATATTCAGTAAAAGATCAAAATCTGATTTTGATGTCCGATTTGGGATGGACACAAAAATATTTAAATATATAAAGCCGTATTGATTATTGACGTCATTTTGACGTGAACGATATTTATATCGATTTTATTCATTTTTATAATGAATATCGAAAAGGAAGTGATTTCAAAATCTAATGTTTTGAAAATATTATCATTTATATATAGATGATATGGAATATTCAATTTTGATTTGAAATTGAATATGAAGTTGAAATCATTTTGAAAACGAATTTAAAACGATTTATAAAATACGTTTAAATGGAAATCGACGAAATATATAATATATTATATATATATATATAATGGCATGAATAGAACGCGCCGCGTCGCGGTAGTTCGCGAATTTCGGCCATTGACTTCGAACGGACATTACGGGAGATCAGACCGTCGGATTCTCCTAAAACCGGAACCGTTGGGTTCGTATCGAAAAGGGCTTTCCAATGAATACAAGAGATTTGAAATCTAACGATTGGGTTTGGAATCATGTCCAAATCAAATTTGGAAAAGGTCGATGTAAGTGCAGTTCGATGACCGTTTATGGAAATCGACTGTACAGGCCTTGATAAAATTATTAAAAATATCAATAATTTGTGTAAAATCATAATAAATGATTTGGAAAGAATTAGGATGAAAAATTCCATATTTGAAAATATAAAAAAAATTCGAAATGAACTAGTTATAAACTAGAATTATAATCCAATATTTTTAAATAATTAAATTGGATTTGAAATGGTTTTTAAAATAACCAGAATTTCCAATATATGAATTGGAATGGATTTGAATCGAAAATATCTTCGGAATATTTTGATATTGGATTCCGTGATTATACAGATATTGTGGAGGAATTTGGAAGATATTTTTATTTATTTATTTCCAATACGATATTTGTTGATTTCAGAATTTGATGTTGAATATAAGCCGATATATTTTCTATTCAGAGCCTTGTGTTTAACATCAAATGGGATTTTGGGTTTGTCGTGAATGGTGTCTTTATTAACACCGTTCTTAAACCCAGTGTGCAAAGAATAAATCTTTTAATTAAGATTTAAAGAAGAATTTCCAATTAATTAACATTTAATTGGAATTGAAAATGGAATGTGAATTGGGTTTGTTGTGAACTGTGTTTTTAACAACATTCGTTCTTTAACCCGATTTATAGTGAAATGGGATTTGGAATTTATAAATCTTTTTATTAAGATTTAACGGGAATATTCCAAAGTAAAGTTTTCCAATTTAATACATTGAATGGAATTCGATTGATAATAATCGAAGTGAACTTCTGTGGGGGAAGACTGTTGATACATATGGAATTTAAAAGGCTTTGTCGTTATTCCATTTATATTATTAGTCGGATACGGAAATTGATATCGATTATATATTGATTTGTTTTTCCGTGAAGATTCCATAATTAATGTAATGTGATTTGGGTTTATCGTGAACTGTGTTTTAAACGACATTAGTTCTTTAAACCAGTTAAAGACAGGATTACATGTCTAACATTGTATTTCGAACTGCATGGTTGATCTCTGCTAAATATATATCTGTTTGGTGGCGGAGAATTTATTCTCTTGCTTAACACCCTTCTCTGAGACGTATGAGCTTAGAGGTTATATATCGTCAGAAATCAATAGTACGGTGTAGATTATTGATGCGACATGTTTATGTTTCCAAAGTTAAATAATCATCAATATTGATTTTTGGGAAGATTAAAACTAAGTGGAGTTTTAATGAATCTTTGAATAGATTGAAAAAGGGAATGTGATAATTTAAATTATCAATTTTGGGAAATAATCGAGAGTGGAGCATCGCCAGTTTTGCTCCTAGCGATAGTTAAATCTTTAATTAGATTTGAACGGAAATGGTAATTAAATTTACCGATAACATCGTGGTGTTAGATATAGAGTATTACCAGTTTTGCTCCATGGGATGAATAGGTTGGGATTGGGAAAATAAATAAATGATTACTTCGGTAAGGTGCGCTAATCCCGACTAGTTTGGAAAACCTTAAAATGGTTTGAATTGATATCCAAAGGAAGATTAAAGAATAAATTTAAAGAATTTATCTTTGATAAAATTAATGGGAACCTTTCCCAAAGGATATGAATATTTATAAGAATATTCAGAATTGGAATGAGGCGTATGTTGTATTTTTATAGCACTTGTTTATAAAATACGCGAGTTATTCGGAAAGGCTGGGTTTAGACCCATTCTGAATAACTGATTCGACGATAAGTCGATGATGAAGACGGTGGTTGAAGACCGGAGGTCTTCACATCGTTTGGATGATTACCGATGTCTTGATTGGGAGGTACACCCAAGACAAGGTAATAAGTGGTGACCGTCCAGACGTATTTGGAGATCGACCGGATATGCGAGGACCTCTCTCCTGTATTGGACATATGGGACAAGGAATAAGGTGCCTCCGGTTTCGTTCAAACAAAGAACGAACTAGTAAATGGATGTGTGTCTGACATTGGATTTTATTCTGTGTTGATTGATTTCTATTTTATATATATATATATATGTTTGGCGGCGGAGAATTTATTCTCTTGCTTAACACCCTTCTCTGAGACGTACGAGCTCATAGGTTATATATCAATATACATTAGTCGCAAGGCGTGGATTGCCGGTGTGGCATGCTGAGATGCAAATGATCAAGGCTTCTGTTGAAAAGTAGAGTCTTGTGGTTGATGATCAAAGCACGGCTTTAATACAACACAGCTTTGTGTATAGTGTTAATTCGCGGGCCTCACACCTCGATATGAGTCAAAAATGGGATAAGGGAACCCAAGGAGAACATGACGTTTCTTTCTAGCTATGGGTGGTGTCAGCGTTTTACTAGCCCTGACATCGTTGTTATATTTCTACCTATGTGGTTGTTGGATTGCAAGGCACCTCAGTATATCGGCTACTGCGGGAGCTGATGGATATAGATTTTATAGGACCGGGAAACGTGTGTTCAGGAATTGCCAATCCACTAAAGTAAGTGTGGATCGGCCTTGGAGGATCCAAGGGTCTACTGCAGGAGATCCTGAGGCATTTGCTAGAGTGTCTCGAAGCAGGCGAGGAGTACATCCCTTGCCTCGACTCATAACGGAAATCCAATTTTCAATACGTGACATTTCGGTTTTGATTGTAGAGCCTAGTATTGGCGACATGATAGATGGTACCCATGCCGCCTATGATTGATACATTTATATTTGAAGTTGTTTTATACACTTTACACTATAATAGTATCAAAACGATTTGTTTTAAGCGTACCAAGCATGTTTGGCTATTATAAGGGAAAACCCTATCCTTTGGCTTGCGTTGCATTGTGTGATGGGACCTGGGTTTTATAATAGCTTCATTTTTCCAAAAAGCATTGCGTTGTTTGTTTTATGCATTGGTATTCTTGGGAGGAAACCCATTCCATGTTAAACGGCGTGGTCCCTTGATTTACCTTGTTTTTAAGGTAAAGTTTTAAATAACTGTTTTAGTTCTCACACCAGTCACATGACTGACCTGGAGTTTATTGTTTTAACCTAAACTCTGGGTGCCCCTATTTTCCACACGGACTGCTAGTAGTTTTGGTTTTGTAGATTTATATTCACAGGATCCTGGTTTACAGCTGGAACGATATTCGGAAAGCTCTGTATCCATTTATCTCTTTCAGTTGTGTTATGTATTATTTTTCCGCTGCATTGTAATTTAAATCTCTGATATTTCTCTGATGTATAATATTCATTCATACTCTGTATATTCTTGTACTCTGATGTAAATTGTTGTAATAAGCAATGATATGTTCTTCTGTTTGTGTTCTGATTTGTCTTGTCCTTAAAGCAATCCGGGCTTTCCTTTACGGGGAAGTTCGGTTCATTTCATAGGAATTGTGTTTCTACACTCAGCAAGGATAGTGCTTGTGGGCCTGATGGTTTCAACGGAGTTTTTTCAGAAGTGCTTGGCCGATCATTCAAGAGGATTTTTGTCTTGCCATCAAAAGCTTCTTCTCTGGTGGAGCTCTCCCTAAGTGATGGACTTCAACCAATTTAATCATCATCCCAACTGCGAAAATCCTCGCTCATGCGTGGATTTTCGCCGAATCAGCTTATGTAACTTCATCAACAAGGTTATCTCCAAGGTGCTAACCTCCCATCTAGCACCATTTCTTGATCGTGTTATCTCTTCTTCTCAGGATGGGTTCGTTAAAGGATGCTTAATCACTGATAACATCCTGTTAGCCCAGGAGATGGTTTCCCAGATTGATAGAAAGGTCAGGGGTTCTAACGTGGTAGTCAAGCCGGACATGTCTAAAGCTTACGACCGTATGTCCTAGTCTTTCGTGGTGAAGGTTATGAAGGCTTTTGGCTTCCCCGAAGTGCTTATTGATCTTGCTTGGAGGCGTATTTTCAATTGTTGGTTTTCTGTTCTCATCAATGGAATGTCCTACGGGGTTTTTTCAGCCTGGAAGGGGTCTTTGTTAGGGAGACCCCCTTTCCCTGATGTTGTTCATCATTACCGTCGAGGCTTTCATACACGGAATACAATCTCTTATAATAACGGTCCAGATTCAGAGGTTTGGCATTCCCCGTGGATGTCCTCTTATTTCTTCCCTATTGTAACAACCCGGATTTTTACAACGTGCAAAGACAAGAATCAAGGCAGAATTTAACTATAAAATCTGAAACAGGGGAAAACGGGCTGTGCCATTGCATTTGTCTTGGAAAAATACGCGAAATAGAGTCCGAGTTTTCGAAAAAGGGAGCCCGTATGACCAGGTTACGGCCCGTCAAAGTTTTCAGAAAATTTGAAGTTCAAAAACAGTTCAAATTTAAATTCAGAATTCAAATTCAGCCAAAACAGACTGGGCGGGAAAATTCCCGCCCAGACAGGTCGACAGGGGGGTCGACACTAGGGTCGACCTCCCCCCCCCCAACCAGGTCGACACTAGAGTCGACCTGGGGGTCGACCTCCCTGGTCGGCCAGGTCGGCCTGGTGCACTTATTTTGGCTGTTTGGACCTATTTCGTTGGCTAGTGATGTGATTTGATGGCTCAGAATTGATTTAGGGTTAATCCTATGGCTAAAACTAATCCTAAACTCTATAAAAAGACCCCTAAGACCTAACCTAAATGTAACACCCCGAATTTTCTATTAACACTAAAGTTGCTAAAATATTAATAAGTGTGTAAGAGAGGGGATGTATCTAATATGAATATAAAAATATTAATAAGTGTGTAAGAGAGGGGATGTATCTAATATGAATATAAAAATATTAATAAGTGTGTAAGAGAGGGGATGTATCTAATATGAATATAAAAATATTAATAAGTGTGTGAGAGAGGGGATGTATCTAATATGTATATAAAAACAATAATAAGTAAAGGGGGATGTATCTAATATGTACATTGTAGAAAATATATATATATTTATGACATGAATAGAAGTTTATTAATATGCTGAGTGTTTGCTGAGTCACTTCTGACTCATTGCTGAGTCAACAAGATAAACCCCATCTTGTCTGAACGGCTGCGGTTATTTCTATGTTAAATCTAATGGCCTAAATGAATTCTAAAATCTATAAATAAGTGGGTATACCCTAGACCTAAATCACTTGTAAAATTAGAGAAGCTACCGTCATGCTGCTGCCATGGAGTTCAGCATAGCCGTCACAAACTAAGAAGAGGAAGCCTAATCATCTACAACTAAATCTACACAAATCAAATCAAAAGATCTCTCTTTCTCTAATTCTTTTCTTTTGTTGGTGAGTATGATGATTCTCACAAGACTATTACAAACTAATTTGACTCAGTTATGAACGGATCACAAGAAAGTGATGTGATTTGTAATTGTAAATTCTATATATTGTGGATCTCTTATTATGTTATTATGTTGTCGTATGATGTAAATTATATATGCTATGTCATGCTATGTTGTAAATTCTCTTATGCTATGTCGTGCTATGTTGAGAATCATGTCAAGCTATGTTATACTATCATACTATGCCATGTTATAAATCATGCTATATTATGTTGAAAAATCATGATGTTGTTGGATCATGCTTAAAGTTATGTTTTTTTTTTCTTAATTTAAATGGATCTTGTTTATGGGAATTTGCCTATTAGGTTAGGTGTACCCATAAACTTGAAACTATAATTAAATAAAACTTGATTATGGGAATTTGCCTATTGAGTTAGGTGTACCCATATAAAACCATGTTGTTAAAAAATTAGATGATGTTGATTCACACATGTTCATATGTAAGTTTATGAAAATTGATTGAGATCATATTAGGTGAATTTTGAACAAGTTGACACCTTTAGATCCATGACATGTATAATCTATGCAAGTTGGACATATGCAAGTTTCACCCCTTATTATGATTCATTTGGTCACATATACATGTTGTTATTATGATAATCTCTTTTATGCTATGAGTTAGGCTATTCGAGTCTAACATATATTTCGCGAATAAACGTTCAAACGTGGGGTAGGGGTAATATTAGGAATTAATAAATTGGGTGCAATTTTGTAAGATGTTGCATACCATGAATGAATGTCCATAATTGAGTCAATTATGGACATTGTTAAAAATTGGAAGTAATTAATAATTCAAGTAGGGAATTATTAAAATTGGGGGAAAGTGGATTATTATTAATAATCAATGCTTAGGACACGAGGTTGGACCCGTTTGTGATGTAAACCTGCCCGGACCCGCCCGGCAAATCCAGTAGTCACAAATGTCGGCCCAATGTGAGAGGTCCTAGGCCCAAACTAAAGCATAACAGTTGTAAAGACACGAGGTTAGACTCTTTTATGGTGTAAGACTGCCCGGACCCGCCCGGCAAATCCAGCTGCCATAAATGCCAGTCTAATGTGAGAGGTCTTTATGAGGTTATGGCCTTAATGAACTAAGAAATACTTAACCATATAATCATGTAAGGTGGGACATGGGAGTTAAGTAGGTGCCTTGGGTGGCATGAGGAATCTGGTGGTTGCCTTTAGAGGCATTTGAAATACGATTAGACTTAACCAAACACACATGTAAATAAACATGACTAAGTGGGTTAAGTGGGATGGACTAATGGGGACAAGCTTAGGTGGAATGCTTGTGGTAAATAGTGGGGGCCCATTTCAACCAGTATCCCAAAACGTATCTTTGTGGGCTCGACCCAAGTCGAGGACGGGACACGCATACTGGGTTTGACTATAAGAGGCCAAAACAGGGAGCGGTGGCAACGCAAGTCCAACGGGTTTCATATGCGTGTGTGGACCCGGGCTGGTAGGTAAGACGTTGTTGCATCGTGTAGGTATAAGCCGTGCATGTCCGTTGTATCAGGTTGCCACTTTAGGGGAGTGATACACCCCACTGTGGGGCCAGCACGGGTATCTACGAGTTAGGGAGCCGATCGAATAATGGGAAGTAGGGTACACCTAGTGGAGATAGGGGCAGGCGGCACCTATGTAGTCAGCTAGGGGTACGTAAAGCCA
Organism: Allium sativum; assembly: GCA_030737875.1. Classification (NCBI taxonomy): domain Eukaryota; kingdom Viridiplantae; phylum Streptophyta; class Magnoliopsida; order Asparagales; family Amaryllidaceae; genus Allium; species Allium sativum. The sequence goes on along the minus strand of CM060916.1, from coordinate 886,921,747 downwards.
TTGGGAAAGTTTCTAAGTGAAGCTAATTGGGATGAATCTTTAGGGTGACTGGTGTGGTGCAGTATAGTGTTTATCCTTTAGTATTTAGGAGCGCCTATAACGTTGCCTTTAGCGATTGTCTATGTCCTTAATCTGCTCTTCATAGACATTTTCTTGTTTTCCAGCTTATGCCTTAGTCCAGTTATTTTGGTAATAGTATTGTAGAATTATCATATTCACCAGACTTTATGTCTGACCCCCTCTTTTCCATCCCTTTTCTCCCTTCAGGTCCGCAGGTTGGGCCAAGTTCTAGTGGAGTCTAGTTGGATCGCTTATCTTCTGGAAAGCTTGGACTGCTGAAGTAAAGTCCAGCTTGTTATCTTTCTTTTTAATGGCTATTCATGTAATGGGATTATGTACTTGTTTTATCAAGATAGATATTGTACTTGACATTGAATATGGTGTTATGATGTAATCAAACATGTTTTGACTTCTGCTACAATGAAATAAAGTTTTTGAATTTCCAAGTACTATTTTATATCTGTCTTGTTGTAATTTTACTGTTCTATATTCACTTAAAACCTCCATGTAAGTTAATGCATTCCCTTTGTGAGTGACATTAATGGACGTGGGGTGTTACACTAAATCACTAAAAATCATTCTAGCAACTAAGTGCTGCCAAAATCTATCTTGATCATGGCCTCCATCTTCAACCTCAAAAGCTTATGCGTGCAAACTAGATTCAAGACGAAGGTGCAAGCTTTATACACCAAATCAAGGGTTTTGATCATCGTCTCAACATGGATTCTACGACAAGACGATTCAGGCTCCTAAATCTCTAAGCCACGCTAGGTAAGTTCTAGCTACTTCTAGATCTAAACGTTAGTTTTAATGATGGCATGGAATAAAATGCGATGAAACATAAGTATGCTAGCCTATGTGAACTTAGTCATTGCCCCTTTCTTGAAACTATGATCTTGGGCTATGTTTTAGCAACTAAATCATGTTACACAAGTTGCATTTGGCTTAGTTTATCATGCAAGTTCGAATCTTTACTTAGGAAATGTTAGCATGAACCCTTGGGAACCATTTTGACTTGTGAACTACTTGCATGAACTTGATTTGGGGATTATGCATGTTAAGGAACCTAAACCCCTCATGATTATTAACATGCATATGATGAACCTATTATGCACATGTTAGGATTTCCACCCTATGTCACCATTTCCATGATAATCACTCTTTTTGCTAGATTTGGAATCATACATGTTTGAGGCCTATAATGCATATGCTAGTTGAGTGGTACACCTTGGTCTTAAATTGCACCATGTTTGACTTGTAACCATCTTTGACATCTTATACCGATCCTTGTTATATTATTCCTACTATGTTGACTCACTTTCATTTGCGTTGGGAGTACGATTTGGGTAGTCTAGGCAAACGTGAATATGACATGAAAACATGACTTGGAATATGACTCGAAAACTTGACATGGAATATTGGCATAGATTATACATGAAAACATGTTTAAGATAAACTTGACATGAACTTGACACGTAGAAAAACATGGAAGTGGCCAACTCGAGGTTGGGTTGAGTTTGTAGCATAAATCTGCCCGGACCCGCCCGGCAAATCCAGTGGCTACAAACAATAGGACCCAATGTGGGTAGTTGGTCATATCGCGCTTGAAACCCGAGGTTAGACTAGGTTGTGGTGTAAATCTGCCCGAACCCGCCCGGCGTAACCAGTAACCACAACAACGTCTAATGTGAGATGTTGAGAGTGCATTAATTCAATTAATGCCACATGATAAGGTTAAGTAAATCTGACTAATGACACTTAACCGATATGACATGAATGGGTAGGTTAAGTGAAACCGGGCTTGATTTCTTAATGACACTTAACCGTAAAATACAGTTAGGGGATGGGGTTAAGCTAATCTATACTTAACTAATCCGACTCGGTAATTAGATGAGGTTAAGTAACCTACACTTAACCAACCTAAACACGGTAATTAGATGGAGTTAAGTTAACCTACACTTAACTAATCTAAACACGGTAATTAGATGGAGTTAAGTTAACCTAGACTTAACTAATCTAAACATGGTAATTCGATGGGGTTAAGTTAAACATTTAAACAATCTAAACATGATAATTCAATGAGGTTAAGTAACCAATACTTATCCAATTTAACATGATAATTCAATGAGGTTAAATAACTTATACTTAACCAATTATACATGATGATTGGATGAGGTTAAGTAACCTATACTTAACCAATCTAATATGAGAACTTGATAGGGTTAAGTCACAAGACCGTTTAAATATACTTAACCATTGTAATACGATTAGTGGATGGGGTTAAGCTAACCCATACTTAACCAATCCGACTCGATAATCTGATGGGGTTAAGATAATCTATGCTTAACCAATCTAACACGATAATCTGATAGGGTCAAGACAAACTAATACTTAACCAATCTGACTTGATAATTGAATAGGGTTAAGTCATGAGCTTCTTGGTATACTTAACCAACTTGTAGGGCTAAGTCTTGAGCTTAAATACTTAGCCAATCTTGACATGATTCGTAGGCGAGTTAAGTCATGAACTGGAATGACAATACTTAACCCATTAGACAAAACCCTAGTTCAGGGGACTAGGTGGGAAATCGTAGTTAACAAGGATAACGGAAAAGGGAACTAAGTGATAAACCTTAGTTTAGGATTACTAAGTAATAATTCTTAGTCAAGGGATTTGGACCAGTTCACAGATAGGTGAGTAACCCGATACGGTAGGTCATCGCTTAAACACACGAGGAGGAGCAAATTATCTGACTTAGATAAAGGCTCCAACGAACTGGGAAACGAAGCAGTAGCTTCGGAGGGGACGTGAGGGTACTCTTGGTATCCCTCTGTGAGGTTGCGGATGGTCCATGAAACCTGGGCTCACAGAGGTTAAGGTCTGCGGTAGAAGAACCAATAGTATGCCTTGGTTGCTGTGCGAGCAACCTAAAGACGGGGATGGATTAGCGTGGAGTCGACGATACTTGATTTTTGCCCTGGATAGCGCGTCGTCGACTACCTACCATCTTTAGTCAATCGCGTACGTATACGGAAAGGCAGAGAACTCTCAACAGACCATATACTTGCTATCGAGTTATGGGTGAGGTTGGCCAACAGGTAAGTGGGGCATAGGGGGCCGGAGTATAGTTCTCGTGCATGATATTTCTTGGATTGCCTTTCAGTAGTTGAGGGAGAGGTCACGTAGGACCATAGCCACGGATACAAAAACAGACCTTGATATCTGCATTCGGCAGACGACTTAAAGCTCCCGACCGAGTCTCATATTTCTTGATTTGCCCTGGCACGGGACTCGGATGACACATTGAGATACATGTGCAGTTAGACATGGAAAAACGATTCACGATGCTTACGTGGGGAAAAGGGCGCGGTTGACGGGTAGCATAATCCCTAGTAGCCTTAGGTGGCTAAAACCCAAACCGAGATACGAAAACGTTCATTAGGTAGCATAATCCCTAGCGGTCCTAGGTGGCATAAATCCTAGGTGAACACGCGATAGTTCATGGTAAGAAAACATAACCAGATCAAGGGTAGCAGTCCAAAACAACTTCAAGGATAAAATGGTACTACGTTGAGGTGGTATAGATTTACATGGGAAAGCCCGTACGGCCTACGGCAAAGGACTGAACTTATACATGGAAAGAAACATACAAGTTAGGAAAACCTATGTACGCGATATATTAGGTTGACATGGACCATTTCATGACTTTGGTCAAGGGACATTTTGTAGTTAACTCATGGCACGGGTTGGGATACTAGTACGGGAGGTGCAGAGCAAATATACATGATAGATACCTTGGGATATTATACTTGATAGAAACCTGACGATGTGATACTTTGATTTACCTTGACACCGTAGTTTATCATGATACCTTAGTTTATCTTGATACCGTAGTTCACCCTGTTATCTTGGTTTAGTTTATCTATCTTGTCGACATCCTTATGTTTATTTTCAGTTTATGCATGTCATGTTACCTTTACCTGTTTTTATGCTGGAAGTAGATAGGACTTACCAGTCTTTATGACTGACCGTGTTTCCTTTCGCCTCTTTGTCTTCCGTTCCCCCCCCCCAGATTTTCAGGGAGGAAATACTGTTGTTAGTTCGGACCTCTTTTGCTTGAAGGTCATCATGTATGGCTTGAACTTCCACGGGCTATGGCTGCTTTACTGCTTTACTTGGGGAATAATTTATGAAAAGGTTTTATGCTTCTTTACTATTGCAAGACAGGTTTTGATGTATTCTGGTGTAAAAAGATTTAGACCTTATTTCATAAGGTAATCAGATTTGTTTTACTTCCGCTGTTTTATATATGTTTTGTCTTGTAATATTTCTCTGCATGTTTACCTCGATAATGCTTCACCAAACCTAGTGCATTCCCTTTGTGAGTGACCCTAGCGGAGGTGGGGTGTTACATTTGGTATCAGAGCAGAAGGTTACCAGACTGGGCAAAAGTTTTTAAAAACCTTCTGAAAACTATTTGAGAAACCGTTTACAAAGAAGCATTTTTCAAGAAAGGTTTTATTTTTAAAGGCTATTCCCCAAAGGCCATTAGCGCTATCCTTTGTTTCCTTGATTGAATCTCTTTTCCTTTCTTTCCTCCATCTGTAGTCACAGTAGTTTGAACTGCGACTAATCCTTCCCTAGCTACCTAAGTGTTTTCCGTGCGATGGAGGTAGTTCTCGAGAGACCTGTTGCCACGTTATAAGAAGGGATGGTAAGAACAAGGATAAAGGATATGGGCTTAAGGATAAGCAACTTGTTGGTAGGGCTCAACCCATGACGAGAGAGTATTCTTGGTATTGTAAAACGGGACGGATAGTTAAGTATTATGGAACAAGGACAAGATCATCGAGAAGGTGAGTGCATACCCTCACTAGCGTACCTGAGAAGGATGGTAACATTCTTGTTGAAGGTTTAGTTATTCTTTTCTATCATCCCGCCAAGACTTTGTTTTGATCACCACATCATTTAAGTCTGCTTCGATAGTTGAGTCTCTGCACCTTAAGTACTAGCGTAGTAGAGGATCCCATTTTGTCTCAAATCTTGTTGGAGAATCAGTCCATTTATTCACGACTTGTTTGGAATTGAGAGTGTAAATGCCAAGTGTTGAGATTAGAAGCAATGCTTCTATTGTTGAGCTATGGATGGATTCTAGGGATGAAGTGGTTATCCAGTAAGGGATGCCATTCTCGGTTTTGAAAGGAGGGTAGTTAAACTCTTAACTTGTCTTGGTAATACCCTCAAAGTCTCGTATAACCTTTTGGGTTTTGTCATGGTTAGTTACCTAGAATCTCTTGATGCATTTATTGAAAATCTCTGATCCGATCGAGTAACGTTCGCCAATAAGGCGGATGGTTCATTCCCCTTAAGCATGGGTTATAGGAATCACCCTAGTAAGTGCACGTGGTAACATGGATTGGCATCGGTAAACGAGATCCAGAATTCACTAGTGAATTTTGGAGAGCTTGCATGAGTACGCAGATATGTTTGAGCCGAGCATACTAGGGAAAGAATAAGTGAAAGTGAAACGAGAAGCGACAGTGAAATGAGTTTCAACTCATATCTTGGAAATAGAATCAAGGAGCTACGAAATCATGGAGTTAAAAGATGGTCGAGGTATAATGGAATTAAGCTCATGGAAATGCGGCTTAGACGCACGCATCATATCTCTTTTTTAAGAGTATATCTTTGATCCCTGGTTTTTCCAATGGAGCTTACTTGTATTCCATCTGTTGTGGACATCCTCTTGGTCCTGTTTTCAATCTTATTTCTGATACAAACTCCGTAAGGAGTTTGTCTTGTTTATCTCCTCGATCCTATCTTGAGAACCTTAGGTAGAACCCTATGGATGCAAACATGTATTTGAAGCATGTTATGATTGATATGGTTGCAAGAGGTTGCTAGTGGATGCGTGAATACACATTAGATACTAGATCGACTCACTCACATTTCGTATTGCATATGCACGAGTATTTATACTTGTTTATGGATGAAATTGAATGTGTTATCATGCGGATGTTGCATATGAATGAATGTTTGTGCACGCATATGGTGTATATATGACTAGGACTATTTGCATACATGTTGGATTCATGGCACTAAACATACTTTGCATTAGAAAGATCATTCAGGCCTGATCATTAGCATTAGCTAAGGAACATATACACACACTTTCTGCATGTGTTCATAATGCATTAGGAGTCTTTTAAGGACCATGGTTGCCTGTGGATGATGTTTTGAGTAGATGGATGATGGATGGTAGGATACGTTCTTCCTAACTTGGAGATTTTGGTGACGAAATCCTTTAAGTTAGGGAGAATGTAACAACCCGGATTTTTACAACGTGCTAAGACAAGAATCAAGGCAGAATTTAATTATAAAATCTGAAACAGGGGAAAACAGGCTGTGCCATTGCGTCCGTCTTGGAAAAATACGCGAAATAGAGTCCGAGTTTTCGAAAAACGGAGCCCGTATGACCAAGTTATGGCCCGTCAAAGTTTTCAGAAAATTTCAAGTTCAAAAACAGTTCAAATTTAAATTCAGAATTCAAATTCAGCCAAAACAGACTGGGCGGGAAAATTCCCGCCCAGACAGGTCGACAGGGGGGTCGACACTAGGGTCGACCTCCCCCCCCCAACCAGGTCGACACTAGAGTCGACCTGGGGGTCGACCTCCCTGGTCGGCTAGGTCGGCCTGGTGCACTTATTTTGGCTGTTTGGACCTGTTTCGTTGGCTAGTGACGTGATTTGATGGCTCAGATTTGATTTAGGGTTAATCCTATGGCTAAAACTAATCCTAAACTCTATAAAAAGACCCCTAAGACCTAACCTAAATCACTAAAAATCATTCTAGCAACTAAGTGCTGCCAAAATCTATCTTGATCATGGCCTCCATCTTCAACCTCAAAAGCTTATGCGTGCAAACTAGATTCAAGACGAAGGTGCAAGCTTTATACACCAAATCAAGGGTTTTGATCATCGTCTCAACATGGATTCTACGACAAGACGATTCATGCTCCTAAATCTCTAAGCCACGCTAGGTAAGTTCTAGCTACTTCTAGATCTAAACGGTAGTTTTAATGATGGCATGGAATAAAATGCGATGAAACATAAGTATGCTAGCCTATGTGAACTTAGTCATTTCCCCTTTCTTGAAACTATGATCTTGGGCTATGTTTTAGCAACTAAATCATGTTACACAAGTTGCATTTGGCTTAGTTTATCATGCAAGTTCGAATCTTTACTTAGAAAATGTTAGCATGAACCCTTGGGAACCATTTTGACTTGTGAACTACTTGCATGAACTTGATTTGGGGATTATGCATGTTAAGGAACCTAAACCCCTCATGATTATTAACATGCATATGATGAACCTATTATGCACATGTTAGGATTTCCACCCTATGTCACCATTTCCATGATAATCACTCTTTTTGCTAGATTTGGAATCATACATGTTCGAGGCCTATAATGCATATGCTAGTTGAGTGGTACACCTTGGTCTCAAATTGAACCATGTTTGACTTGTAACCATCTTTGACATCTTATACCCATCCTTGTTATATTATTCCTACTATGTTGACTCGCTTTCATTTGCGTTGGGAATACGATTTGGGTAGTCTAGGTAAACGTGAATATGACATGAAAACATGACTTGGAATATGACTTGAAAACTTGACATGGAATATTGGCATAGATTATACATGAAAACATGTTTAAGATAAACTTGACATGAACTTGACACGTAGAAAAACATGGAAGTGGCCAACTCGGGGTTGGGTTGAGTTTGTAGCATAAATCTGCCCGGACCCGCCCGGAAAATCCAGTGGCTACAAACAATAGGACCCAATGTGGGTAGTTGGTCATATCGCGCTTGAAACCCGAGGTTAGACTAGGTTGTGGTGTAAATCTGCCCGAACCCGCCCGGCGTAACCAGTAACCACAACAACGTCTAATGTGAGAGGTTGAGAGTGCATTAATTCAATTAATGCCACATGATAAGGTTAAGTAAATCTGACTAATGACACTTAACCGATATGACATGAATGGGTAGGTTAAGTGAAAACGGGCTTGATTTCTTAATGACACTTAACCGTAAAATACAGTTAGGGGATGGGGTTAAGCTAATCCATACTTAACTAATCCGACTCGGTAATTAGATGAGGTTAAGTAACCTACACTTAACCAAACTAAACACGGTAATTAGATGGAGTTAAGTTAACCTACACTTAACTAATCTAAACACGGTAATTAGATGGAGTTAAGTTAACCTAGACTTAACTAATCTAAACACGGTAATTCGATGGGTTAAGTTAAACATTTAAACAATCTAAACATGATAATTCAATGAGGTTAAGTAACCAATAATTAACCAATTTAACATGATAATTCAATGAGGTTAAGTAACTTATACTTAACCAATTATACATGTTTATTGGATGAGGTTAAGTAACCTATACTTAACCAATCTAATATGAGAACTTGATAAGGTTAAGTCACAAGACCGTTTAAATATACTTAACCATTGTAATACAATTAGTGGATGGGGTTAAGCTAACCCATACTTAACCAATCCGACTCGATAATCTGATGGGGTTAAGATAATCTATGCTTAACCAATCTAACACGATAATCTGATAGGGTCAAGACAAACTAATACTTAACCAATCTGACTTGGTAATTGAATAGGGTTAAGTCATGAGCTTCTTGGTATACTTAACCAACTTGTAGGGCTAAGTCTTGAGCTTAAATACTTAGCCAATCTTGACATGATTCGTAGGCGGGTTAAGTCATGAACTGGAATGACAACACTTAACCCATTAAACAAAACCCTAGTTCAGGGGACTAGGTAGGAAATCGTAGTTAACAAGGATAACGGAAAAGGGAACTAAGTGATAAACCTTAGTTTAGGATAACTAAGTAATAATTCTTAATCAAGGGATTTGGACCAGTTCACAGATAGATGAGTAACCCGATACGGTAGGTCATCGCTTAAACACACGAGGAGGAGCAAATTATCTGACTTAGATAAAGGCTCCAATGAACTGGGAGACGAAGCAGTAGCTTCGGGGGGGACGTGAGGGTACTCTTGGTATCCCTCTGTGAGGTTGCGGATGGTCCATGAAACCTGGGCACACAGAGGTTAAGGTCTGCGGTAGAAGAACCAAGAGTATGCCTTGGTTGCTGTGCGAGCAACCTAAAGACGGGGATGTATTAGCGTGGAGTCGATGATACTTGATTTTTGCCCTGGATAGCGCGTCGCCGACTACCTACCATCTTTAGTCAATCGTGTACGTATACGGAAAGGCAGAGAACTCCCAACAGACCATATACTTGCTATCGAGTTATGGGTGAGGTTGGCCAATAGGTAAGTGGGGCATAGGGGGCCGGAGTATAGTTCTCGTGCATGATTTTTCTTGGATTGCCTTTCAGTAGTTGAGGGAGGGGTCACGTGGGACCATAGCCACGGATACAAAAACAGACCTTGATATCTGCATTCGGCAGACGACTTAAAGCTCCCGACCGAGTCTCATATTTCTTGATTTGCCCTGGCACGGGACTCGGATGACACATTGAGATACATGTGCAGTTAGACATGGAAAAACGATTCACGATGCTTACGTGGGGAAAAGGGCGCGGTTGACGGGTAGCATAATCTCTAGTAGCCCTAGGTGGCTAAAACCCAAACCGAGATACGAAAACGTTCATTAGGTAACATAATCCCTAGCGGTCCTAGGTGGCATAAATCCTAGGTGAACACGCGATAGTTCATGGTAAGAAAACATAACCAGATCAAGGGTAGCAGTCCAAAACAACTTCAAGGATAAAATGGTACTACGTTGAGGTGGTATAGATTTACATGGGAAAGCCCGTACGGCCTACGGCAAAGGACTAAACTTATACATGGAAAGAAACATACGAGTTAGGAAAACCTATGTACGCGATATATTAGGTTGACATGGACCATTTCATGACTTTGGTCAAGGGACATTTTGTAGTTAACTCATGGCACGGGTTGGGATACTAGTACGGGAGGTGCAGAACAAATATACATGATAGATACCTTGGGATATTATACTTGATAGAAACCTGACGATGTGATACTTTGATTTACCTTGACACCGTAGTTTATCATGATACCTTAGTTTATCTTGATACCGTAGTTCACCCTGTTATCTTGGTTTAGTTTATCTATCTTGTCGACATCCTTATGTTTATTTTCAGTTTATGCATGTCATGTTACCTTTACCTGTTTTTATGCTGGAAGTAGATAGGACTTACCAGTCTTTATGACTGACCCCGTTTCCTTTCGCCTCTTTGTCTTCCGTTCCCCCCAGGTTTTCAGGGAGGAAATACTGTTGTTAGTTCGGACCTCTTTTGCTTGAAGGTCATCATGTATGGCTTGAACTTCCATGGGCTATGGCTGCTTTACTGCTTTACTTGGGGAATAATTTATGAAAAGGTTTTATGCTTCTTTACTATTGCAAGACAGGTTTTGATGTATTCTGATGTAAAAAGATTTAGACCTTATTTCATAAGGTAATGAAATTTGTTTTACTTCCATTGTTTTATATATGTTCTGTCTTGTAATATTTCTCTGCATGTTTACCTCGATAATGCTTCACCAAACCTAGTGCATTCCCTTTGTGAGTGACCCTAGCGGAAGTGGGGTGTTACACCTATCTTTTACGGACGACATTATTATGTTCACTAATGGTAATCGTTGTTCCGTCCTTCATTTTCTCGGTCTCATTCAGCTGTACGAGAGTTGCTCTGTAACACCCCACGTCCGTTAGTGTCACTCACAAAGGGAATGCACTAAGTTCTGTGGAGCATTTTGGGTAAAAGATGCAGATAAATTACAAGACAGACAGGAATTAAACAGCGGAAAGTAAAACTTTGCTTTATTGATAAAATAGTTTGTACAATGATTTCTTACAATATCAGAGTATCATCTGTCTTACAAAATAAAGAAGCATAAACCAACATTTATATTCCCCAATTTTTAGCAAGAGCCAGCCATAGCATCTGAAAAGAGAATCCAAGCAAAACTTCGACAAATCTTCAAGCTGGGAAAGAGTGACAGTCCAACTTAACCTGAGCTATACTATTCCCTCCTTTACTACCTTGGGGGGGGGAACGGAAGAAAAGAAGACGAAAGAAAAACAGAGTCAGACATAAAGCCTGAGTAAGTTCAGTAACTTCTAACATATGAACATGGAAAAACAAAACGCCATGAATTAACTGAATACAAGATAATACCATGATGATAGGGTCAGCAAGATTAGACACAAGATAATCACAAGATATGCTAAGCTAAGATAAACTGGATACGTTCTAATACTTTCGCCGCTTCGTTATTACCTTGTTATACTGATTTCTATATCTCTGCACCACCTAGCTAGTGTTCCAACTAGTAACGATAACGTGATCCCAATCCCTGTAGTTTCCATTGACTTTAGGCATACATTTATTATTTATTACCTAGATCTAATCTTGGGTTTTCTATCAAGTGCTTTCCAGATTCAACTAGAGTTTACGCTATCTGCTGAACGCTTCTCGAGTTCAGGGTTTATGCCACCTAGTCCAACTAAGGATTACGCTACCTGTCGAACGATGCCCCCAAGTCTAGGACACACTACCTAGAGTGGTATATGTTCCTATACTTCACCACGCATGTATCGCGAATCGTTATCACTTATCTAGATGCACATGTCCTGTAATGTGCGACCCGAGTCCTGTGGCAGGGCAAATCAAGGAATACCGAACTCGGTCGGGAGCTTTCAAATATCTGCCGATGCAGATGCTAAGGTCTGTTTTTATTCCAGTGGCTATGGTCCCACTTGACCCCTCCCTCAACTAATGAAAGGCACACCTTGAAGAATGAGAACTATACGCCGGCCCCCGGTGCCCCTCTATCCTATGGCCTTCATCACCCATAACTAGATAGCAAGTATATGGTCTTTTGGAGTTTTCCGCCTTTCCGCTTCACGTATCTCGATTGACTCAAGATGGATGGTAGAAAACGAGTTGCTATCATAGGGCTACCGTTTTCTCGTCGAATCACGCCGGTCCATCCTAGTCTTTAGGTTGCCATATATTGCAACCAAGGCATACCCCTGGTTCTTCTATGCAGACCTTAACCTCTGTGAGCCCAGGAGGATCATCTGCAGCCTCAGAGAGGGATACCAAGAGTACCATCACGTCCCCTCGAAGCCTCGGGTTTCGTAACCCAATTCGTTGGAGCCTCCTTTTTGCTTAGACGGACCTTCGCTCCTTCCCGTGTTATACTAAGAATTACTACTTAGTTTTACTAACTAAGATTTACCACTTAGTCTTCAGAATTGTTGTTTTCTTAACTAAGGTTTACTACTTAGTTCTCTTTCCCGTCAATTTGGATTGATTAAGTGTCATTAGTCAATTCAAGCCAACTTAACCCTCTTCATTCATCCTGTTAAACTGGTTAAGTGTTATCAGTAATTCATGTTGACTTAACCCTACCACAAACCAAGTTATATTGGTTAAGTATTTATTACTTAACCCTACCCATTCACCCTGTATTGGTTAAGTGTTCCTTTAACTTAACCTTGCCCGTCTGTTTTAACTAACATGTTAGTAATGGTTAAGTATTATCCCTTCATGTTTTAGACTTAGCCCTATTCCTTTATCACAATCTGACGGTTAAGTGTTCATGTTTACTTAACCCTACGGTCTTGTCCAGCTAACATATCAAATTGGCTAAGTGTATTAAATCTTACTTAACCCCAACCTCTTGTCTAGTTAACATGTTAATTTGGCTAAATGTATTAACTTTATTTAACCCCACCTTCTAGACTAGTTAACATGTTAATTTGGCTAAGTGTTTTCTTAGTTACTTAACCTCTACAAATCTTGTCTTGTTACCATGAGTTTGGTTAAGTATCCCTATGGACTTAGCCCTCCGTTCTAGCTTAACTATGCTAAGTTGGTTAAGTGTTCCTATGGACTTAACCCTCCCATTCTAGCTTAATTGTATGAACCTAACCCCACCTACCAGTCTTGTTATCATGTTGAATTGGTTAAGTGTCTTAGTTAACTTAACCCTAGCATTCTTGTTCTAGCTTTAACAAAATAGATTAAAGCCGCTACCACTCACATTAGACAAATATAGTTGCGATTACTGGATGTGCCGGTTGGTTCCGGGCAGGTTTACATCGCAACTCAGTCTAACCTCGGGTTAGGCATATTCGTGTTTTCTGAGTTCAAAGGGTTTTGATCAATTTTCAAATCAGGTTTTGAAAGTAACCATCCCGTTTGTCGGACCAGTTAGGGATAGCCAGGGAGAGCAGGAAACTTGTATTTTCCAAACCCAAGCCTAGACACTATCCTCTCTGTCACCCTAGAACTTTCTGGTGTGTTATTAAAAGAGATGTCGTTAATAAACCTTTAATTTGTCTAAATTTGTATTTTCTCATTTAGGACAAATTCTATAAGTAAATTATTCCTAATTTACTTATTTCCTAATTACTCTTTTAATGTAAATTGTCAACATTTATGGCCCATTTTCCCCTCTATATCATATTTATGCTTTTTGGTATGTAAACTATACCGAATTAAGTGTCACTAACCATGATTTTGCTAGACATGACAATTATTCCCACTTACGGCCAATTTTCAAGTTTATGCCAATACACATATTATGCCAAATTAGCTAATCCAATTCTGATTTAACATTCTAATTACAGTTCGTGTCAAACTAGACTTATTATTCTAGTTTACAATTCATGTAAATGCTAGATTTACAAGTCAATACTAGATTCAAATTACACATCCTATAATTCATGTCAAATTTATCCAATTTGCATTTCTACGAAGCCATAATACATGTTCCCAATTTATGCCAATTTCCAAGTTAAAAATTATGTTTTTAGTAAATTTCATATTTTTCCCAAATCGCATTCCCACCGTTCGTATAATCGTGATTCAATCTAGATTATAGATAAATCTAGATTCGTAGCAAATAGGGAATGAACCAAAGATTGCTATGAAAAGGATAGACATAACAACTAGCATAAAATGGTTTTGAATAACGACGTAGGTTCAAGAACATGGGTAGACCTAACTTAATAGGTAAATTCCCAAGGTCTAAAACCAAGAATAGACAGAATAGAGACGTAGGTTCAAGTACATGGGTAGACCTAACTTAATAGGTAAATTCCCAAGGTCTAAATCCAAAGAAAACCAAGAATAGACAGAATAGAAAATCAGGTTTAGACCCAATTTCACAGTCACAAAACTTAAGCAACACTTTCCTAGTCATGAATCATAGGTGCTTAATCACAGCTGTCCTTGTTATGTCATAGGAAATAGTTTATTTTCCTAGTCAAGGGCATAGGCTTGTGTTCATAGTCTAGGAAATAATTCTCATAGTCACAGTCATAGTCATAGGCAATGTTCATAGGCATAGGCAATGTTCATAGTCATAGGCAATGTTTATAGTCATAGGCAATGTTCATAGTCATAGGCATTGTTCACAGCCATAGGCAAGGCCTAATTAGTCATAAAATCATAATAGTTCTTAATTAGGTCCAAAGATGTAGGCACAGATTCGAATAGAAAGATTTGGCATATTCTTTTATTCCTTTAATTCATGTCACGAACAGAGAGAGAAACGTTCAAATCTAAAAAGTAACCGACTTACAGAGATTAGATTAGAACAGAAAGATGGCGTTGCTATGATTCGTAGAAAAACAGTCGTTGAAGTCGTTTGAACCTCCTCTTGAACCCTAGCTTGACTTGAACCTCTTCTTGAAAATCTTCTAGCAGTATTTCCTCGTCTTGATTTATTTTATATATATTATTTTACTCACTTATTTATTTATTTCTCAGAGGCAGCATAAGGATAGAAAAGAATTGTGAATAGAGAGAATCAGGTTCAGAAAGCTGGAAAAAGGGGGGGTCGACTACCCAGTCGACCTAGGGGGGTCGACTACCCAGTTGACTCCCCAGTCGACCTGGGGGGGGGGAGGTCGACTACCCAGTCGACCTGGGTCGCTTCTGAGTCTGTTTTGAAATTTGAACTTTGCTGAAACTTCCGTAGGCCATATCTTCCTCATATGGACTCCGATTTACGCAAACTCGGACTCGTTTTCATGCAGAATTCCGAGACGAACGCAATGGCGCAGCCCGTTTCCCTTGATTTTGAATTTAACTTTTAATTCTTCCTTGATTCGTGAATCTTAGTGTTACAGAATTACGGGGTGTTACATTCTCCCCACTTAAAAGGATTTCGTCCCCGAAATCTTCAAGTTAGGAAGAATGTGTCCTACCATCCAATCACCCATCTACTCAACCATCTAATCACAGGCATCCATTGTCCTTAAAAGATTTCTAATGCTTTCATGTTCATATGCATTATGTGTGTACATGTCTTTATCTAATGCAAGATCAGGCGGTCTACTGATTCAGTTGACCTCCTTAATGCAAATCATGTCAGTGTCATGCGTCCAATCATGTATGCAAGCATCCCTAGTTATGTAAATACTACATGTGTGCACATCCATTCATCCATATGCAACATCCATATGATAACATATCAAGTTCAATTTGCAAACAAATACATATCTGTAAATGCAATATGAAAGCGTCTGAACTGATCTAGTGCCTAATACGTATGCATATGCATCCTCGAGCAACCATTAGCAACCACTTGCAACCACCAACCATAACATGTTTCAAACACATGTTTACATCCATTGGCTTCTACCTAAAGGATCAAAGATACGACCTAGAGGATATACTTTGGAAAGAGAGAAACAATTATGCGTAAAGCTCCTAAACAAAGAAATCAAGGATGCACCCTTAAGGAAAAAGGGTATGATGCTAGTGTCTAGCCTTCTTGAGCTTTACTCTACTGTATCTTAAATAATTTAACTTCACGATTGTGAAGTTCCTGATCTCCATTTCCAAAATAAACAGATGTCAATCACGGTACCAAGTATATGTACTAAGATGATTAGAGGTCTCCCTCTCATCCACCATGCCATAACCATAAGGGTTGAAAGGTTACTACGTGCTCTTTAGAGTGCCTATCACAACTACTCATCTCTCACGCAGCCCATCCTAGTCGAACTCGACATTCCTCAAGTACAAGCCCTAAAGGCCTAAGCCAATAACAGACAAGCACCCAAGGAATATCTCCTCTGAATTTAGACGATCTATGTAAGATGATATAAGCAAATTCGATAGTTATTCTCAAATCCCTACTAACCAAAAATAAACTGGTCGGACCACCAATTGGGTTTGAGACTCTAGTGGGATCCTTTTACTATACAAGTGCTATGGTGCAGAGACTCAACTATGGAAGTGGGTATGAACAATTGCGAAGCACTAAAACCGAAAGAGTACGGACAGAAAACTAAACTCTTCCAACAGAACTTTACTTCCTTTCTCCTAGGTGTGCTTGGTGGTGAAAGTATGTACTTGCCCTTCTGAAAATCTTGTTCCTCATTCTTACCCTTGTCCTTAATTCTATGCCCTATCATACCCTAGTAAAGATACTTCCTCTTGTCTTAGGTTTTATAATTTCTTCCTCCTTTGTGAGCTAAATCTACATCCATGAATTCCTCATCCTAGGGATATGCTCCTTAGCCAAACTACTCATCCCCTTCCGTGTGTAACCATGTTGACAAATCTCTTGAAAATTGCCTCCATCGTTCGGAAAACCCTATAAGCTTCGAAAGAAAACTGCCCGTAGGTGAAACAACTACGGCTATGGATGGAAGCCGGGCACTACTTTGCCCATCGATGAGGTTACCACCCAGAAAGCCAGGGGCCCCAGAGACTCAAGAAAGAAGGAGACATGAATTTAAACAGAGGAAGAGAAGATAGTGCGTATGGCTTTGGGGAATATGCCTTTAAAACAAATCTTTTCTCTTGAAAATGCTTCTTTAAAAACCGTTTTGAAAATAATTTTTCAAATCATAATCTGATCCGGTAACCTTCAGCTCTGATACCACGTGTAACACCCCACATCTGTTAGTGTCACTCACAAAGGGAATGCACTAATTCTGTGGAGCATTTTGGGTAAAAGATGCAGATAAATTACAAGAAAGATAGGAATTAAACAGCGGAAAGTAAAACTTTGCTTTATTGATAAAATAGTTTGTACAATGATTTCTTACAATATCAGAGTATCATCTGTCTTACAAAATAAAGAAGCATAAAACAACATTTATATTACCCAATTTTTAGCAAGAGCCAGCCATAGCATCTGAAAAGAGAATCCAAGCAAAACTTCGACAAATCTTCAAGCTGGGAAAGAGTGACAGTCCAACTTAACCTGAGCTATACTATTCCCTCCTTTACTACCTTGGGGGGGAACAGAAGAAAAGAAGACGAAAGAAAAACAGAGTCAGACATAAAGCCTGAGTAAGTTCGGTAACTTCTAGCATATGAACATGGAAAAACAAAATGCCATGAATTAAATGAATACAAGATAATACCATGATGATAGGGTCAGCAAGATTAGACACAAGATAATCAAAAGATATGCTAAGCTAAGATAAACTGGATACGTTCTAATACTTTCACCGCTTCGTTATTACCTTGTTATACTGATTTCTATATCTCTGCACCACCTAACTAGTGTTCCAACTAGTAACGATAACGTGATCCCAATCCCTGTAGTTTCCATTGCCTTTAGGCATACATTTATTATTTATTACCTAGATCTAATCTAGGGTTTTCTATCAAGTGCTTTCCAGATTCAACTAGAGTTTACGCTATCTACTGAACGCTTCTCGAGTTCAGGGTTTATGCCACCTAGTCCAACTAAGGATTACGCTACCTGTCGAACGATGCCCCCAAGTCTAGGACACACTACCTAGAGTGGTATGTTGTATATAACGGTGTTGTATACACAATTATATGATTTTTGTTTGATGATAACAAACAAATATATTTATATTATAAATGTGTTTGTTACTGTACTGTTTCATATATACATCACAGACTGGAATATAATATTTATATTTAAATAAAATACGATTGTACAAAAATTCAAATATTAATACAGTATTTTATTTAAATAGAATATTTTATTTCAATATTCAAACAGTACAACTTTTACAACTCCACTATTTGTACACTCCACTGTTACTTTTCATATCAGTACAATCTTCATACATTCAATACATTTTCATTTACAACACTCACACACAGTATACATTCACTCAGGTACATTCTCATTTTCAGTTAAAAGCTGACAAAACTGTCTTTTGTCTTCTGTCTTCGCTGTCAGTCCAGCTCACTGTTGTCTGTCAGTCCAGTCATCATCTTCATGCTTATCTGTCACATGAAACACACACACACACAGTACACTGCAATAGAAATAAAAATTGTACTCATGCAAATATAAATTAAAAAAAAAGGATAATTTTTTTTTTGCCTCAGTTTTCTGGTGTGTTTCTCATCATTTTTCATGACTTGATCTGATTCATCTGTGTCTAGGTAGACAGTTTGTATATGTACAGGGACAGGAAAATTCCTATATGGCTGCATATACACACGTGTATATATATACACGTGTGCATTGCCACGCCAATACAGTGTGCAACTGAGGAGTAGCCACGTGGACCATCTCGACTCAGTGCACAATGCAAATCAGTTTGCAAAAGTTCAGCAAACATGTATGGTCAAGCCAACATAAAAAGCAATGCTATACAATGGTGCAACAAGCTCAGGTCAATGTACAAGTACATGCCACAAACAGGTTCAAGAACATGAATAAAGTGGTTCAGGTCAACCAGAGGTGCAACACCAAGTTCCTAATGCAGATTTGAGTACAAGTCAAACATAACTGGGACGAGCAAATACACACAACAAGCATTAATGGTCGAGTTCACAACGTCTATGATATGGAGCCAAACAATAATGAAAATCAAGCATGTGGACTAGCAACACAGAAAATGTTAAAAACAGCATGGAGTCGAGCACAACAGCATGGAGTCGAGCACAAGACACACTGCCATGGTCAAGTCAGACAAGATTCGTGATACTAGATAAATTCAATGCAAGAGGGGCAAGCACAAGTGCTACAGGTTCAGACATGCACAAGCTAGACAAGGCCAAGGTGACAAAGCATGAAACAGTATGTAAATATGGTTCATACAAGCACAACATACATATACAGGTAAAGCTAGTCGAACCAGCAAAGAGATGGTGCAGCTATATGTGCACAAAGTGGTGTGACATCTCAGTATGGCTCAGCCCAGAATAGCATGAGCAAAATCAGTATGGGATCAAAGTGCAACAAACAAGTTTGGCATGGTGTATGAAGATAATCAAGACTAGGTTCAAGGGAGCTACATTCACAAGGTACACAGTGAACCACAAGTGGACAAGCAAATGAAGAAAGTGACAACAAATCATCATAAAATATTTTCAGATATGGAAAAGCAAAAACTGCATACTGGAAATCAGGAAAGTTTTTTTAAATCATGCAAGAGTAAACACTGCAAATATGCAGGAATTTTTTTGAAGACCAAAACCACAGCAGGAATTTTTTTTTAATGGAATTATCAAGCAATTTGGCAATGATCCAATCGTTTTCTGGATGGTCCAAGAAAATTTGCATTCCAGAAATGAGTGAAATTAAAATCCAATCAAGTATTCATTTCTGGCAAGTCTTGTGAAGTATTTCCAGAATTACCAAAGCCGAATGTTTTTATTTTCAAAAGAGTGTCAATGGTGAATTCAATCAAGGAAACAAACTACAATCATGTAAGAGAGCCTCAAATAAAGTTCCAGAATATCTCAACAAATTAAAAGCAATCTCAATGCCGATCAGTTTAAATTGGAAGCTTACACAAATTCACGCACAAGCCAAAAGAGGAAATCATGGACATTTTCCAGATTTGATAAAATCATTCAAGGTTTTAAATCGAGCTTTTTCAAAAGAGGAAACCACAAATCAAACCAAGCAATTTAAATTCATTCAAAGGTCCAGATCCATCATTCAAATCGAGGGTTTTCAAAAGGGGAAAGCAACCAATAATCAGCCAAATCATCTCAAGTCACATACGAGGAAATCAGAGCTAATTAGGATTTTAAAATCCTATAAACATCACCTATTACATCATTGGCAAAATCGATCGAATCGACAAGCAATAAAAAGCATACACGGAAAATAAGGTTCAGATAAACTCACGATTTTTCCAGGGGATTAAATCAACTTCCAAATCGATCGAGCAAGGAACTAGAAGCTTCAAAGAAACCGTGGACACCACTTCATCTCAATTCAGCAATCAGAATCGATTTGGGGATTTTTTTTTAGCTAACCCTAGGGAGGCCGCCATTTTTGTTTCCCAGAGAAATAAAGAAAAAGATCGGGCTAAAATTAAGAGAGTGCATCAACTTTGAAAGGGGCCGGCCAACATAGTTTTAAAAGGGGATGACCCCTTATATTTAAACTCCTAGGGTTTTCTTTGTTTATTTAATTTTGTTTTGTTTTTAATTTTTCTTCTGTAAACAATTCTGAACAGTTTTTTCTAGAAGTCTGTAAAATTCTAGAGTTCCAGTCAGGGTGTTGACTGGCAGTCCACTAGAGTCTGTAAATTCTAGGGTTACGAGTTACAGGGTTTGTAATTCGGGAAATCTGATCGAGGGGATATCAGTAAGTCTAGGATTTTGAGCGTAGGGTTAGGACAGGAGCAGGTGCTGCGAGTGTACATGGTCTT
The DNA here is from genome assembly GCA_030737875.1 of Allium sativum. Lineage (NCBI taxonomy): Eukaryota > Viridiplantae > Streptophyta > Magnoliopsida > Asparagales > Amaryllidaceae > Allium > Allium sativum. The sequence goes on along the minus strand of CM060916.1, from coordinate 886,900,970 downwards.
GTATGCGGGATCTGTTTATAACACCTAGTAGAAACCTTTGGAATGCAGCAGTAGGCAGGGTTTTGCCGAAGCTGGGTATATCTGTGTGTGATTTATTTTCTGCACTTTTATTTCTGCTGCATTTTGTGATCTATTTATTATTTTAATATCCTATCAGTTTTTCAATTCAGTTTAAAAACTGTGATAAACCCTATTCACCCACCCTCTAGGGTTAATCTAGATCCAACAAGTGGTATCAGAGCAGGTATTTGGTTAACTCTAGAGTAATGATGATTCCTAGTTGTCAGTTGATAGAGAGTTAGTCCAGTTCATCTCCAACTATTTTCAATGGAACAGATTTTTTAAACTGGAGATCAAAAATGGAATTTTATTTAAAATCTGTTAATATTAAATGTTGGAATGTTGTTATCCATGGATTTGATAGTGTAGATATTACTTCCAATACTCGTGCTATGAAAATTATATTTGATTATCTTAGTACTGATCAGTTTAATCTTATCTGCCATTGTTTACCTGCACAAGAAATCTGGGATACTCTCAATACGAAGTATGGAAAATCTAACAACAGCTCAAAACCCCAGATTGTCAACTCAGATTCAGAATTCTGTTTAACAGGATTTACAAATGAGAATTCAGAAGGATCAGATGATGGAGAATCAACGGATGCTGAAGTTGAAAATTTCTCATACGAAGATTTGGTTTATATGTGTGTTGATTTAACTAAATCTGTTGATAAACTAAAATCTAAAAACAAAACTCTAAAATCCAGGAATTCTGAGTTGACCGGCAAAATTAATGATTTGGAATCACAACTTGAATATTTTAAAAACCTTTCAGATTCAGATTGTAAAAATTGTTTGAAATTGAAAACCAATCTTGTTCATCTCAATAAAAATATTCAAAAGTTTGAAGATGAAATTTTGATTTTAAAAGCAAACAAGATTGAGTTATCAAATTTGAACAATCTTCTACAAAAGGAATTTGAAGTTTTTAAAACTGATATAAATTCTAAATTTGAAATTGCTGAAAAAGAAAATTTGTTGAAAAGTGATTCGATTTTAAAAGAGCTTGAAATTGAGATTGAAAAATTCGACGAACTTGAATCTGAAAAGCAAAATCATTTTGAACTTGAAATTTCTAAATCCCAAGTCAAAATTAAATCTCTTGAAAATGAGAATTTGGTTTTGAAACAATCCAATGCTGAACAGAAGATCGCTATAAATAATTGCTCAAATTTACTAAAAGAAAATAACGATCTAAAATCAAAAATTCAACGATTAGAATCAATTTTGGATAAATTTTATAATGGGGAAAAATCGTTGAATATGCTGTTACAAAACCAAGTTTCTATTGGAAATAAATCTGGTCTTGGCTTTGGGAAAAATGATGTTTTTGGAAAACAAAATTCAAATGTTTTGAAAAATTTCTCAAACTGCTTTAAAAGGAACTCCTTTGAAAATTTGAACTCTGAAGATTTCAAAGGATTTTTGAATCAAAATAGTAATGAGAAATCGTTTTATAATAAACCATTTAAACATTCTTGGATCCCAAAAAATAAAACAGGCTTTGTCAAGTTCAAACAGATTTGGGTTCCTAAGGGTACGAAAGTTAATTCTAATGGTTTGTTATATAAACAAGTCTGGGTACCAAAACATATGAATACAACTGTAAGTGGTTTTACAAACTTTGTTAGACCACTCGATCCTATAAACTGTTAGGTACCGAAGGAGGCTGAGGAACTGCTATGCAGAAAGAGAAACTGGCTTCAAACTGCTTCATATCATTGAATCACTTTCAGTTCCTTTAGCCAAACTAGTTGAGTCAGAGATTCTGGTTTACACTGATCTCAGGTACGATCTCTGAACTCATCTTTGTAAATATCTTGTTAATTTTCTTGTTTATTTCTTCTTCTATCTCCTTCTGTCTCTTCTGTTTATTTTTTTATTTTTTTTGGTTCAACTTGTCACTACCATATATCCTTTCTCTTGGGATTCCTTAACGTCCAGTTGCAGAACTCTTGACTGTCTGGAAATTTGCTTTACTGAAAGTATGATATTGTTAATCTTTTCCAGATCTTGAATTTAAACTTGTATATATCTGCAATTGTTTTTTGAAGCTCACCTTCCGTTTTCTGAATTCCTAACAGTGTTAATGTATTCTTCTTATATCTTGAACACTGTTAATATGAATTCTATTTTTTTTAAGATCTGAAATATTATTGAAATATCACACATCTCTGCTATTCTGAGTTTCTTCTAATTCAGTTTAGAACGGACTTGAAAATTTATACTCATTATAGCACTCTATTATTTGTCAGTTATGATAATTTCAGAATTGTTCAGATTGGTTTAAATATTTTTGATTCATCTTGAATCAGTGATACATCTAGAAATCCATCTTTTATTCATGATCATTTTTTTGAAAATTATTTGTTTGAAATCATTTGAAATCCCTGATATTTTGAATATCACACACCTCCTAAAATTGAAATTATCAATCTTGTGTGAATAATTCATTATATCTCAAACTTGACATTAATTCAAGTGATTTCAGATAAATTATTTATTTATAAATCATGAATATCTCTTAATTATTTGATGTAAATGATCTGAAATTATCCTTAGAAATTGTTGTGAAAAATTCCTTTGAAAATCTGGTCTTGAAATTCACTCTTATTTCATGATTATTTGATTTAAATATTTGTTTGTTTAAAATCATTTGAAATTATTGATTTATTGAATCTCACACATATCTCGAATCAAAAATTTATAATCCGGTGTGATCGATTCATTAAATTCTGATATTTTCATATTCCTCAAATGATTTTAAGCAAACAGTATTTAAATCATTAGATCATAAATCATCATATATGGCCATCATCGTGACAAGTATGATTTGAAACTATGTTCTGTGTTGCTCTGATACTATTTTGAAAAATGGTTGTTTTGGAATCACATGCTTGCTGCTCTGATACATGTGCATAGTCTATTATCTCGTCTGTTTAGGCTTGGTACTTAACAATTCTTTTGTCTATGACATTCTTGTTCAGTATCATGTTAAAATTCCTCCTAAATAGAGACACCAAGTGGTATCAGAAGTGCCTTATATTTGTCTCATCCATCTGTACTTAGATTCAAATCTTCACCATGTATATATCCACACACTCCTTTTGTCTTGTACACAATTTTCCCTCTTGTCGTGTATAGATCAACATATTTCTCTTGTATTTGATTTTCAATTTTAGAATTATTTATTAATTATTCATTCAGAAATTGAAATCAATATCAAAATTGAACTGTATTTGTAATTCATCAAAATAATTATCAGATTTTGAAATTGTGATGAATTGTGACTGCAGTATATTTCACAACAAGAGGAGATTTTATTTATATTTTCATGATAGTTGAACATGTGTTATAATATCTCTGAACTGGCAATTATTTCACAACCATCTTCTTTACCTATCACATGTCTGCCATCCATCATGATTTTATATTAATGTAGAGAGTTTATATTTTTTTAAAATCATCTTGTTTTAAAACAGTGAAAATTATTTGTGATAGAAATGGGACTATATTAGTATTCAGAATTAGTGATAATTGAAAATTATCAATAATCCCAGTACAGTCAAGCTTTTCTCATAATATAATTAATTTAGAAATTTATTTCACAGTCCATTTCTGTACCTACCACAGTTCTATCATCCATATTGGTTTCATATACCGAGGAGTTTTTTTTTATATATAGCTGAAAATAATAAAAATATAATTAATATATAGGAGTGTCTCTAACCTCATTTAAAAATCCAAGCTCTGGTTATGCAAGGTTATGAGACATCTTATAATTTAAGCTGCGACTGATCTCATTTAAAAATCCAAGCTCTGGTTATGCGTGGTTAGTGTGCTCTTAAAAAAAAGGAAATAAAGTGCTCAAAATAGAAATAAGTTTGAAAATTGGGATTTAAAAATCTGAAATTCTCCTCTGAGTATAAAAACCAGCCTGTCAATCCATCTTCTAATCTGTGAAATATGTTGAAATCTTATGACGTATTATGATTTGTTGATTGATAGGTATTGGGATTTGAGATTATTCGATTTTCTCACTTAAGTTGAATTATTGGTTATAGTCCAAATCCATCACTGTTTTTGTGCTTTATTTTTATAAAAATCCTTTGAAAATAATTGGAAATGAATTGTTTTTAAAATTCTCTCCATTTTATATAAAATTCATCGTATATCCGTCATTTTCTACAATGTGAAATATGCCACCTGTTCTTAGAATATTATGATTTTTGTTTGACTGATTGAAATTTATGATGACAGTTCTTCCTCTTAAGCTGATATTGTATTTGTTAGTCATTTTTCATCTATATTCTGTATCCTTTTGATGATAGAAAAAGGGGGAGAATGGGTTGAGATTTTGATTTATGAGTGAATATTTTATAAATATTTTCAATTTTATTCAGTTAAATTCACTCAAGCACAGTTATAGGGGGAGTTACCTGTTGTAGGGGGAGCTAATAAATAGGGGGAGTTCAAACACATTTACTGTATTCAAAATCTTAATATTTGTTTGTCATCATTAAAAGGGGGAGATTGTTGTATATAACGGTGTTGTATACACAATTATATGATTTTTGTTTGATGATAACAAACAAATATATTTATATTATAAATGTGTTTGTTACTGTACTGTTTCATATATACATCACAGACTGGAATATAATATTTATATTTAAATAAAATACGATTGTACAGAAATTCAAATATTAATACAGTATTTTATTTAAATAGAATATTTTATTTCAATATTCAAACAGTACAACTTTTACAGCTCCACTATTTGTACACTCCACTGTTACTTTTCATATCAGTACAATCTTCATACATTCAATACATTTTCATTTACAACACTCACACTCAGTATACATTCACTCAGGTACATTCTCATTTTCAGTTAAAAGCTGACAAAACTGTCTTTTGTCTTCTGTCTTCACAGTCTTCACTGTCAGTCCAGCTCACTGTTGTCTGTCAGTCCAGTCATCATCTTCATGCTTATCTGTCACATGAAACACGCACACAGAGTACACTGCAATAGAAATAAAAACTGTACTCATGCAAATATAAATTAAAAAAAAAGGATAATTTTTTTTTTGCCTCAGTTTTCTGGTGTGTTTCTCATCATTTTTCATGACTTGATCTGATTCATCTGTGTCTAGGTAGACAGTTTGTATATGTACAGGGATAGGAAAATTCCTATATGGCTGCATATACACACGTGTATATATATACACGTGTGCATTGCCACGCCAATACAGTGTGCAACTGAGGAGTAGCCACATGGACCATCTCGACTCAGTGCACAATGCAAATCAGTTTGCAAAAGTTCAGCAAACATGTATGGTCAAGCCAACATAAAAAACAATGCTATACAATGGTGCAACAAGCTCAGGTCAATGTACAAGTACATGCCACAAACAGGTTCAAGAACATGAATAAAGTGGTTCAGGTCAACCAGAGGTGCAACACCAAGTTCTTAATGCAGATTTGAGTACAAGTCAAACATAACTGGGTCGAGCAAATACACACAGCAAGCATTAATGGCCGAGTTCACAATGTCAATGATATGGAGCCAAACAACAATGAAAATCAAGCATGTGGACTAGCAACACAGCAAATGTTAAAAACAGCATGGAGTCGAGCACAACAGCATGGAGTCGAGCACAAGACACACTGCCATGGTCAAGTCAGACAAGATTCATGATACAAGATAAATTCAATGCAAGAGGGGCAAGCACAAGTGCTACAGGTTCAGACATGCACAAGCTAGACAAGGCCAAGGTGACAAAGCATGAAACAGTATGTAAATATGGTTCATACAAGCACAACATACATATACAGGTAAAGCTAGTCGAACCAGCAAAGAGATGGTGCAGCTATATGTGCACAAAGTGGTGTGATATCTCAGTATGACTCAGCCCAGAATAGCATGAGCAAAATCAGTATGGGATCAAAGTGCAACAAACAAGTTCGGCATGGTGTATGAAGATAATCAAGACTAGGTTCAAGGGAGCTACATTCACAAGGTACACAGTGAACCACAGGTGGACAAGCAAATGAAGAAAGTGACAACAAATCATCATAAAATATTTTCAAATATGGAAAAGCAAAAACTGCATACTGGAAATCAGGAATTTTTTTTTAAATCATGCAAGAGTAAACACTGCAAATATGCAGGAATTTTTTTGAAGACCAAAACCACAGCAGGAATTTTTTTTAAGGGAATTATCAAGCAATTTGGCAATTATCCAATCGTTTTCTGGATGGTCCAAGAAAATTTGCATTCCAGAAATGAGTGAAATTAAAATCCAATCAAGTATTCATTTCTGGCAAGTCTTGTGAAGTATTTCCAGAATTACCAAAGCCGAATGTTTTTATTTTCAAAAGAGTGTCAATGGTGAATTCAATCAAGGTAACAAACTACAATCATGCAAGAGAGCCTCAAATAAAGTTCCAGAATATCTCAACAAATTAAAAGCAATCTCAATGCCGATCAGTTTAAATTGGAAGCTTACACAAATTCACGCACAAGCCAAAAGATGAAATCATGGACATTTTCCAGATTTGATAAAATCATTCAAGGTTTTAAATCGAGCTTTTTCAAAAGAGGAAACCACAAATCAAACCAAGCCATTTAAATTCATTCAAAGGTCCAGATCCATCATTCAAATCGAGGGTTTTCAAAAGGGGAAAGCAACCAATAATCAGCCAAATCATCTCAAGTCACATACGAGGAAATCAGAGCTAATTAGGATTTTAAAATCCTATAAACATCACCTATTACATCATTGGCAATATCGATCGAATCGACAAGCAACAAAAAGCATACACGAAAAATAAGTTTCAGAGAAACTCACAATTTTTCCAGGGGATTAAATCAACTTCCAAATCGATCGAGCAAGGAACTAGAAGCTTCAAAGAAACCGTGGACACCACTTCATCTCAATTCAGCAATCAGAATCGATTTGGGGATTTTTTTTTTAGCTAACCCTAGGGAGGCCGCCATTTTTGTTTCCCAGAGAAATAAAGAAAAAGATCGGGCTAAAATTAAGAGAGTGCATCAACTTTGAAAGGGGCCGGCCAACATAGTTTTAAAAGGGGATGACCCCTTATATTTAAACTCCTAGGGTTTTCTTTGTTTATTTAATTTTGTTTTGTTTTTAATTTTTCTTCTGTAAACAATTCTGAACAGTTTTTTCTAGAAGTCTGTAAAATTCTAGAGTTCCAGTCAGGGTGTTGACTGGCAGTCCACTAGAGTCTGTAAATTCTAGGGTTACGAGTTACAGGGTTTGTAATTCGGGAAATCTGATCGAGGGGATATCAGTAAGTCTAGGGTTTTGAGCGTAGGGTTAGGACAGGAGCAGGTGCTGCGAGTGTACATGGTCTTGTATGCGGGATCTGTTTATAACACCTAGTAGAAACCTTAGTAATTCAGCAGTAGGCAGGGTTTTGCCGAAGCTGGGTATATCTGTGCGTGATTTATTTTCTGCACTTTTATTTCTACTGCATTTTGTGATCTATTTATTATTTTAATATCCTATCAGTTTTTCAATTCAGTTTAAAAACTGTGATAAACCCTATTCACCCCCCTCTAGGGTTAATCTAGATCCAACATGGTATATGTTCCTATACTTCCCCACGCATGTATCGCGAATCGTTATCGCTTGTCTAGATGCACATGTCCTGTAATGTGCGACCCGAGTCCTGTGGCAGGGCAAATCAAGGAATACAGAACTCGATCGGGAGCTTTCAGATATCTGCCGATGCAGATGCTAATCTCTATTTTTATTCCAGTGGCTATGGTCCCACTTGACCCCTCCCTCAACTAATGAAAGGCACACCTTGAAGAATGAGAACTATACGCCGGCCCCCGGTGCCCCTCTATCCTATGGCCATCCTCACCCATAACTAGATAGCAAGTATATGGTCTTTTGGAGTTCTCCGCCTTTCCGCTTCACACATCTCGATTGACTCAAGATGGATGGTAGACGAAGAGTTGCTATCACAGGGCTACCGTTTTCTCGCCGAATCACGCCGGTCCATCCTAGTCTTTAGGTTGCCATATATTGCAACCAAGGCATACCCCTGGTTCTTCTACGCAGATCTTAACCTCTGTGAGCCCAGAAGGATCATCTGCAGCCTCACAGAGGGATACCAAGAGTACCCTCACGTCCCCTCGAAGCCTCGGGCTTCGTAACCCAATTCGTTGGAGCCTCCTTTTTTGCTCAGACGGACATTCGATCCTTCCCGTGTTATACTAAGAATTACTACTTAGTTTTACTAACTAAGATTTACCACTTAGTCTCCAGAATTGTTGTTTTCTTAACTAAGGTTTACTACTTAGTTCTCTTTCCCGTCAATTTGGATTGGTTAAGTGTCATTAGTCAATTCAAGCCAACTTAACCCTCTTCATTCATCCTGTTAAACTAGTTAAGTGTTATCAGTAATTCATGTTGACTTAACCCTACCACAAACCAAGTTATATTGGTTAAGTATTTATTACTTAACCCTACCCATTCACCCTGTATTGGTTAAGTGTTCCTTTAACTTAACCTTGCCCGTCTGTTTTAACTAACATGTTATTAATGGTTAAGTATTATCTCTTCATGTTTTAGACTTAGCCCTATTCCTTTATCACAATCTGACGGTTAAGTGTTCAATTTTACTTAACCCTACGGTCTTGTCCAGCTAACATATCAAATTGGCTAAGTGTATTAAATCTTACTTAACCCCAACCTCTAGTCTGGTTAACATGTTAATTTGGATAAATGTATTAACTTTATTTAACCCCACCTTCTAGACTAGTTAACATGTTAATTTGGCTAAGTGTTTTCTTAGTTACTTAACCTTTACAAATCTTGTCTTGTTACCATGAGTTTGGTTAAGTGTCCCCATGGACTTAGCCCACCGTTCTAGCTTAACTATGCTAAGTTGGTTAAGTGTTCCTATGGACTTAACCCTCCCATTCTAGCTTAATTGTATGAACCTAACCCCACCTACCAGTCTTGTTATCATGTTGAATTGGTTAAGTGTCTTAGTTAACTTAACCCTAGCATTCTTGTTCTAGCTTTAACAAAATAGATTAAAGCCGCTACCACTCACATTAGACAGATATCGTTGCGATTACTGGATGTGCCAGTTGGTTCCGGGCAGGTTTACATCGCAACTCAGTCTAACGTCGGGTTAGGCATATTCGTGTTTCCTGAGTTCAAAGGATTTTGATCAATTTTCAAATCAGGTTTTGAAAGTAACCATCCCGTTCGTCGGACCAGTTAGGGATAGCCAGGGAGAGCAGGAAACTTGTATTTTCCAAACCCAAGCCTAGACACTATCCTCTCTATCACCCTAGAACTTTCTGGTGTGTTATTAAAAGAGATGTCGTTAATAAACCTTTAATTTGTCTAAATTTGTATTTTCTCATTAAGGACAAATTCTATAAGTAAATTATTCCTAATTTACTTATTTCCTAATTACTCTTTTAATGTAAATTATCAACATTTATGGCCCATTTTCCCCTCTATATCATATTTATGCATTTTGGTATGTTAACTATAACAAATTAAGTGTCACTAACCATGATTTTGCTAGACATGACAATTATTCCCACTTACGGCCAATTTTCAAGTTTATGCCATTACACATATTATGCCAAATTAGCTGATCCAATTCTGATTTAACATTCTAATTACAGTTTGTGTCAAACTAGACTTATTATTCTAGTTTACAATTCATGTAAATGCTAGATTTACAAGTCAATACTAGATTCAAATTACACATCCTATAATTCATGTCAAATTTATCCAATTTGCATTTCTACGAACATGCCATAATACATGTTCCCAATTTATGCCAATTTCCAAGTTAAAAATTACATTTTTAGTAAATTTCATATTTTGCCCAAATCGCATTCCCACCGTTCGTATAATCGTGATTCAATCTAGATTATAGATAAATCTAGATTCGTAGCAAATAGGGAATGAACCAAAGATTGCTATGAAAAGGATAGACATAACAACTGGCATAAAATGGTTTTGAATAACGACGTAAGTTCAAGAACATGGGTAGACCAAACTTAATAGGTAAATTCCTAAGGTCTAAAACCAAGAATAGACAGAATATGGACGTAGGTTCAAGAACATGGGTAGACCTAACTTAATAGGTAAATTCCCAAGGTCTAAAACCAAAGAAAACCAAGAATAGACAGAATAGAAAATCAGGTTTAGACCCAATTTCACAGTCACAAAACTTAAGCAACACTTTCCTAGTCATGAATCATAGGTGCTTAATCACAGCTGTCCTTGTTATGTCATAGGCAATAGTTTATTTTCCTAGTCAAGGGCATAGGCTTGTGTTCATAGTCTAGGAAATAATTCTCATAGTCACAGTCACAGTCATAGGCAATGTTCATAGTCATAGGCAATGTTCATAGTCATAGGCAATGTTTATAGTCATAGGCAATGTTCATAGTCATAGGCACTGTTCACAGTCATAGGCAAGGCCTAATTAGTCATAAAATTATAATAGTTCTTAATTAGGTCCAAAGATGTAGGCACAGATTCGAATAGAAAGATTTGGCATATTCTTTTATTCCTTTAATTCATGTCACGAACAGAGAGAGAAACGTTCAAATCTAAAAAGTAACCGACTTACAGAGATTAGATTAGAACAGAAAGATGGCGTTGCTATGATTCGTAGAAAAACAGCCGTTGAAGTCGTTTGAACCTCCTCTTGAACCCTAGCTTGACTTGAACCACTTCTTGAAAATCTTCTAGCAGTATTTCCTCGTCTTGATTTATTATATATATATTATTTTACTCACTTATTTATTTATTTCTCAGAGGCAGCATAAGGATAGAAAAGAATTGTGAATAGAGAAGAAGACCGGGGCTGTTTATATAGTGTAGAAGTCAACGAATCTGGTCAGAAGGGCGTCCGGATACAGAGAAACGAATCAGGTTCAGAAAGCTGGAAAAAGCGGGGGGGGGGGGGACGGGGTTCGACTACCCAGTCGACCTGGGGGGGGTCGACTACCCAGTCGACCTGGGGGGGTCGACTACCCAGTCGACCTGGGTCGCTTCTGAGTCTGTTTTGAAATTTGAACTTTGCAGAAACTTCCGGAGGCCATATCTTCCTCATACGGACTCCGATTTACGCAAACTCAGACTCGTTTTCATGCAGAATTCCAAGACGAACGCAATGGTGCAGCCCGTTTCCCTTGATTTTGATTTTAACTTTTAATTCTGCCTTGATTCATGAATCTTAGTGTTACAGAATTACGGGGTGTTACATGCTCGGACTAACTCATAAATTCTGCCAAAAGCTGTTTCATGCCTACGCAAGACTTGTCCCCAGTTAGGTCCTCTTGGATTGAAACCTACACCGGGTTCATTGTTGCCTCCCTCCCTTTGCCTTATCTCGGTATTGTTCTATGTCATGGACGGAAATTTAATGCTATTTTCGATCCCCTGACTGACAAAGTCAGGGATAAGATTATTAGGTGGAATGCTACTCTCCTTTCTCAAGAAGGGAGACTGACTCTTATAAAGTTGGTTCTTGACTCAATTGAGTCGCACGTCTTTGCTGCTATGAGTCCGACCTCACCCTTCTTCCAATATTTTTAGTCGTTGGCATCGCCCTTTTTCTGGGGTAAAAAGGACAACGCTAATAGTCATCACAGTATTTCTTGGGACATCGTTTGTCGTCACAAAAGCGATGGAGGTCTGGGCCTTCAAAATCCTCAGGATACTTGTACTGCCTTTGCTTGCAAGTTGTGCGTATGGTTTGCTGCTAACGATCCGCTTTGGGCACCGTTTCTGCACGCCAAGTATCGCACACATCTAGCCACGAATATCACCGATGTCCCATCTTACTCTAGTGAGATGTGGAAAAGAATGTAATCCGTGAAGCCCTTCTATGACTCTCACAATGGGGAGGGGGGTCTGGTAAGGATGGAGGTCCTTTCTCGATCAAGGCAGCATGGAATGAAGCGAAAAGCTCACCTCCAAAGCTCCTTACTTTCTCCTTCATTTGGGATATCTGAATTATCCCGAATGTACCTACAGAGGATCTCGTTAGTGTCCTGATGTAGATGTTGTCGAGCAGGTGACTTGGAGTCCAGTGTTCACCTATTTTTTATCATTTCTTGTGCCAAAGCTGTCTGGAACTACTTCGGGAACTTGGTTGGTCTTTGAGGTAATGATGCTTCCTTCGCAGATTTACTAAGATACTGGTAGGTAGGCATCTCAGGCAAATTTATCCTTTCGATCCTCTTTCGTCTGACTCTTTGTCTTCTCTACTGGCATTTATGGTGCTCAGGGAATAAGGAATTTTTTGACGAATGTCCTATGGACCCTACTTCTATCATTGGGAGAGTAAGGAATGATGTATTCCTTGATTTTCGTGGTCGGCCTTTTAAGGGAGCGATTGACTTCCGATATAGGCAACTGACTCATATTTTTGACATTACTACTTATCAGCCTCCCCCTCGAGCGGGGATCGGTTGACTATTCGTGGCTGTTATCACCTCCCCTCTTTTGTAGACTTATGTTGTTTTCTAGTCGCGCAGGTCCTGGCTATATAGGTTTCTTTTGGAGTTAGCTCGGCAGATGGTTCTGGAGCTCCAACTTGGAGAAGACAGACTTTGGAGGGGTTTTATCCTCAGATTTAGTTGCCATCTTGGGCGTTATGTTGTAGCTTGATGCTTATGCCGCCCCCCTTCGCTTATGAGAGTCTTTTGTATTTTCTCTTGTAGTTATCAGAGTTGTTTGGTTTTCGTTCTTCCCTTTGCTTGCTCGGGAGGATCTTTTTCCCATAGAGCTAGGGCTTTTTTCATTGTCCTTTTTATTTTATACGTTGTATTTTATTATGTCACAAACTTTGTAGTCGTCTATAAACTACAAATTAGTTTTCGTATGCCATTGGAGAAGGCTTTTTTCTCCCTTTTTCTATATAGATTTTTCATTTTCAAATAATAATAATAATAATAAGCGAATAAATGTATAATTGAAGTTTATAAGGAAAACAAAGAAATTTATATAATTAAATCTTTAGAGAGTGGAAGGAGAAACATATACACGTTTTAAAGTGAATGATTGTTTATAAGCAAACGTTTTGAAGATTGAAATGTTTTTTGTTGAAAAGAAGTTAAGAAAAGGAGTTAAGGAAATTAGAAACTAACTGGAGATTAGTTAAGTTGAATGGCTTGCTGAATGTCGATCTGATGTTGGTTGCGGTCTTCGGGGTTGATTCTTAGGGAGTTGTTCTCTTATTGATTTACGGTTAGGGACTGACGAATGTGGAAGAATAGTGATTTGTGAATATATGGAAATGTTTTACGATGTTAAATGGAGATATTTTTCTGGAATATACAAAATAAATAGATATGATAGATGGAAATGTTTTTCCAAGAATCGTGAGAAGCTAAACGGGTTTAAAGAAATACCTGGGCCAAGATATTGAAGAGAAATTGGGAAATGATAAATTTAATTAATGAAATGTTAATTAAGGGTCCAGTATTTGTCTGATGCTTTATATGAATGTTTGTTCTTCCACGATAGTTAAATAACCAACTATCGAAGTATTGGCCAGTCTAGTTGTCAATATAGAGAGACCAGTTGGATTATTATCCGAGAACCACTCCGTATTAGCAATAACGTTGCGAATCAGATTATATGAAGACAATCGAAGATGGAGTAAAGTGCATGGGCTTTTTTTGTTAATCCTAGGTAGAAATTTCCTAAGATGGATTAATGAAAATTGTGCCTTCGATTTTGTTTAGTCCCAAAATGGACTTGTACGGATGAATGTCTGACAGAGTATTTCCAAAAATTGCATATGTTGGTCTGTACTAATATACATTTGATGGCAGAGAATTTAGTCTCTTAGCATAATATCTAGATTATATTTGTGAAAATCAATTAGTGATTAACGAATCTAACAATGTGGCATTCAAAGTGATTGTGCTATCAATAAAAGGCATTCAAAGTGATTGGCTAAGTGGGCCGCTCCCAATTAGCGTGTATTATCACTTATCTAGAGAAAATTCATTTCCATATTTAATCCATTGATGTTGTCCCTTTCGGGAAACGGTTGTTGATCCCAACCGTTGGTGATATGCATTCGATACACTCAAGCGAAATGAGTGGTCGGTCATGTGTGGTTGGGTTGCAAGATGTTCTTATTGAACCCTGTGTATTCATACACTATTGGAAGGTGGTTCCATACCTTGTCATAGTTAGAAATCCATTACCCAATAAGCACATGCAGTTTAGATTGTACATTACGTATGCGGAGCGTGAGATGCAACCGTTCTGCTAGATTGTTATTTACTTAATTCAGACACTCTTATAATATCAGAATAATATGGTTTCAAAGAATGTTTTGGGTTATCGTAAGGTAAAAACCATCCGTGTTAATGTGTGGATTGGTCTTTCGATTATCCTTTCTTTTAAAAAGATTTTTAAAAGTTAAACCAAGTGGTTGGAGTTTACTCACATCATTCTAATGACTGAACCAGAGTTTATTTTATTTTGTTTTACCCTAAACTCTTGGTGCCCAAATTTGTACGGGAAGTCAAGTAGTACATGTGTTTACAGATATCCTTGGAGGAGCTTGGAGCATGAGGCTTCAATGTTAGATATATATATATATATATAGAGAGAGAGAGAGAGAGAGAGTTTATTCAGCAGTTTTGCATATGTGATGTACTCTTATGATATATGTATGTACAATTTTGTATATCAATTTTTTTTATATATATTAAATTTTATTCCGCTGCGATGTAAGATTTTGTGTTGTTGTTTTTGTTTCTACTTCTATCATTTTATTCTTTATTTCATAATGATTTGTAATTCTGTGCAATTTGGGTTGGATGTGTGGTGTATTTAGTCAACTCAGATGGTATGGATTTGCGGGCCATTACAAGATCGTCCTTTGTTTTCCCATAACATTCAAAATTGTATTAAACACATTATCAAACATTTTTTCAATGTGTTTCACGTCGACATTATGTCAGAATAAGATATCTTTCTAATAAAGTAGCACTCATAATATACTTTGTTTTCATATTTATTTACAGAAAATGGAGTCCGCATGCAAAATTTATTAATTAATTAAGTTGTACGTATATATTAATACACAATGGTTTGAATTTCAATAAATATATACAAGCTAGGAATATATTAAATAGGATAGGCTTGGAAAGAATATCCTCTTTCATTTCAAACTTATGTGTATATATTCACACACAGTAGGGAATAAGAATAAATTAACTAAGGAAAGAAATTAAGAGAATTAATCTAGGAACGATAACAAAATAACATATGAGAGACAATTATCTTGTGGGCTCGACCAAGAAGCGGCATCGACCGCCTAGTCGACCGCCCTCCTAGGGAGGGTGTCAACCGCCCCTCTACATGGAAGCTTTGTGAGGGTTGTGTTATATAGGGACTTATTTATAAATACTATCAATCAAACCGTTTATATTTAATCAATTAAATTGTAACACCCCGTAAAATTCATGAGTATTAATAAATAAATAAATAAATAAAAAGAGGCAATTAAATGATATGGCTGGAAAATGAGATTTTGCAGCTTTAGGAATTTGGCTACGAAACCCTTTTATTTGGATTCGTGGAAAATTTTTGAATCATTTTCATATATAATATGTTGAAAATGGTTGATGTATGAAGAAGTTATGAACAAATTAATTTGGACAGTGTATGCAAAATATATATATATAATTATGTGAATATCATATATATTGTCCAAATTATAAAATAAAATAAAAGAGGGAAATTCAAATTTTGAATTTTGAGATAAGATCTAGGGGACATCATATATTGGATATATGGAAAAGAATGAAACAAATTAAGAACGTAATTAGTAAAATAAACAGCTCAGTAACGCAGCCAAATTAGGCGTTCCAGCCCCGAAGGGGGCGACTACTCCCCCTTAAGGGGTGTCGATAGTAGGTCGACCTCTAGCAGTCAACCGCTAGGTGGTTGGAAGGCCCAATCATCCTACGTGGATAAGGGTTTTCTAAGAGGTTATATTTGAGGCTTGGATTAATTTTAATTAATCCGACGGCTCACGCTCACACGAGCAAGTATAAATAACCCCTCATACCACACACTAGAAACCCTAATCATTCTACATCTCTGCCTCCATGTTGCTAAATTTCATAAAAAAACAAAGAGAACAGGGTGAAGGTTTCTTTTACTTTTCTAACTCTATTATAAATCTCTCTATTTCAATTTATATAAGTTTAGAATTTCGGAATTTAGCATAAACGTGTATGTATAAGACTCTAATTGTATGTTTCTTATATGTATATTGTAAGGAGGATAATCAAAATTGGCTTGAACGTTAAGAATCTTTGCAGATCTTACAATTCTACCATATCTCCGCCTAATTTGTGAGTGGAATTGAGTTTTGCTTAAGGCATATTCATGTTTTTAACAGTTTGTCATATGAATTGATATGCCTAGGAAGATTTGGATATTTGATAATAGGAACATGAAAACCCCCAAATCTTCTATCTTGTAATTACGTATGAAATTGTCATGATGAACTAATTTTGTGGAATTGTGGTTTTTGTATTGGATTAAAAGTAAATATGAGTGTTGTACTATTATTTATATTTTATGTGATTCATCTTTATTATCATTAGATTATATCCAGGTTTGGATTCGAATGTTTCGTGGTTTGATTTGGGTACGGATTCTATGTTGGATCTAAACGCATTCACAATTGAAATAAGTCAAAGGTAAACATTTTTAGGTGCATAACACCGGACCAGGTGAATTGGGTGAAATATGAACTATAAACATACATATTTAGGTGTATGTAACGCTCTATTTTAATCCAGTATTGAAATCATTTCAACATGCCTACGATACAAGTAGTAACTGTCATATATATATATACATATATATATATTCTATTCACTGTTATCCTTACATGTTCATTATGCCATCATGCCTATGTTGTAGCGGTAAAAATATGGAAAAATCTAACTTGTATGCCTTAAATTGGATAAGTTGACAATTTACCACCTCGTTAGAACGTTTCCCTATTTATACGAATGTTTACGTTAATTAGGTGCGCTATTATTATTTTACTTATATAAACGTAATTAACATAATTAACGTTGTATTAATGTAATAAATGCGATTAAGTTATAATTAGAATTTGAAATGTGACCTTCACAAATATATGTATATATTTGTTTTCTCGTGTGTGCGTATATATAGAATGGCTTAAATATATAAATAAGTGACACATAGAGACGAGGTTAGTTGTCATTTATGGTAGAAGCCTGCTGTGACACCCCACATCAGTTAATGTCACTCATTAAGAGAATGCATTAAGTTTCGTGAAGCGTTATAGGTAAATAGAAACAGAAACATTGTAAGATAGATATAAAATAGCAGCGGAATTTTAAACTTTTATTAAACAGAAAACACAGTGGTTCAAATCCCAGTTACATCATAAGTCTGAAGTGTTGAAACCCCATTACATTAATATAAAGCTTCTGCCTTGCACTTAAAATCATCAGAGTACAGAAATACATCAAAAAGCATAATCCCCAAAATATTGCCATATCAGAGAAGACAAGAAATCAAGCGGTACATCAAAGCAGCTCCAAGTAGAATGGAAGAGAAAATCCAAATCAAGCCCGAGTATTCCCACCCTGAGAAACTGGGGGGAAACAAATTAGAAAGAAGAGGAAACAAAATGGGTCAGACATAAAATCTGGCGAGTCCAGTTACTTTTAGCATATAAATAAGTAAAAGCATCATGACAGGCATATAAACTGGCTAAGAGAGATAACATCATAAGATAGGTATAATAGACCGAGCAAGATAAGCAGAATAAGCAGAACAGAATAGGTTACGCTTCTCTAATACTTTCCTCTGCACCAATACTAGTATAACAGATATGTAACAGGATTGCATACTCCATAATTACTTAACAGAAATAGGATGATCCCAACAGAAATATAATGGTAGTTTTAAGTGTACTCTAGTAGCGGGTTTTACCCCAAACAGAATTAACCGGTACCTAAACAGGAATAACAGGTGTTAATCCAAACAGAAATACTGGTACCCCACAGAAATAGACAAGACTAGATGTACCCTAATTACTACTCCCCAATCAATCAGCTCCTATTCCATAAATACCCTGTGTCGGCCCTACAATAGGGTGTATTACTTCCTAAAGTGGCAACCTACAGAAGGACACAGACCTATTTACAGGTGCTACAGCGGCTTATTTTCCCAGAGCAGGCCGTACTCATGCATGCACATGAGTCTGTTGGAACGCGCCAGTAAAAACCTCTTCCCGGATGAACCTCTTACAATCAGCTCAATAACCGTGCCCCGACCCCTATCTAGTGCGGGGTCCCCCTTTAATACCAGAATGGGTTACTGACTAATATGGGTCCCACACAACAGATGACACAAGCCAACCCTTACAGATCTTGTGTCCCCAATTAACTAGGATTTTGATACGTTATGCCTAACAGATTTAACAGATTCGCACAACCCCTACAGATTTACGGGTTAAACCTTACAAGTTAACGGGTCCATATAACCCCTACAGATTTAGCAGGTTAAGTTTCCTAGATTAACAAGTTCGTATAACCCCCACAGATGTAACAGGTTTACTTAACCCCACCAATTTAATAGGCTTACTTAACACCACATACTTAACAGGCTTACTTAACCCCACATACTTAATGGGTTTACTTTACCCCACAGATTTAACAGGCTCATACAATCCTTATGGATTCAAACAGGTTAAGTATTACAAGTTCATCACCATACATTAATTTGTAGTTATAATGCGCTAGACCTCCGACATTAAGTCTACCACTTGTGGATGCTGGATATGCTGGTTGGGTCCGGGCAGACTTCTTCCATAAGTCGGACTTAACCTCGTGTCTTAGCATCGTCACGTGTTTATGCACTTAGACACCTCGCATTAGATTTACCACTTGTGGACGCTGGATATGTCGGTTGGGTCCGGGCAGGCTTCTACCACAAATGTAATATAACCTCGTGTCTAAACGCGGTTATTGTTTTGATTACTGTAAATCTAGGCATTTTCATTATTTAACAATTATTCCTATTTCATTATAGGTTTTCATGCCCCTTTTCCCAATCATATTCATCATGTACCATATGCCCCAAATTTCCTAATACAATTTATTCCCCAATTTTAACAGATTAAACAGGCTTCACATATTCTTTATAGTTCCATTAACATGTTTCGCTTAATCTTAAATTAAGCCTACAGATTTATTTGTCCCAAACAACAAGTCATAATTTACCGTATAAATCATGCCCCAATTTTTAGTCCAATTTCACAATATAGTTTATTCCCCTAGATTCCAATCGTGATTCAAAGTACAAGTTATTCCCCTTAATTACCATTTCGAATCATTCCTAATTTAACCCAATTCCATTCGTATGCATATTTCAGCGATATCGGCCTAGGCTCGAAGGTAGCATGGCAATAAAATACAAAGGGAATAAGAGAGAGAGAAGAAGAAAAAAATAGGCATAAAACCAAAAGTAATAGAAATGGGTATATGATAGCAGAAATAGGCATATAAGAACAGAGTTGATGAACATGTGATAATAGAACTGATTAGGCATAGTGTCACGATCATAAACAAGCATGATGAGATATAACCAGTGAATTAGATATAAAAATAATGGCAGATCTAACATGATAAATAGGCATAGGCTTAGATCCAATTCATAGTCATGTAAAAATAACTTAGATACACAGGTTATGGCAGATTCGATATGATTCAATTAGTCACAGGCTTAGATCCAATTCATAAACATGTTAAGATTGTCTTTTAAGTATTCATATCTAAAAATAACGTAGACTCACTGTGATTGGATCTATGAAATAGTAGAATAATTGCAGATGAAGAAGCACAGATCTCTGAATTTATGGAACTCTTGTTGTAGAAGAAGAACAAGCTATTTTAGTCTAGGCAGAGGAAGCATCTAGTTCTTCATTTTTTTTAATGAATAAAACAATGGGTATAGGGTCCTCTTTATAGCATAGTTCAACGAATAGAGCAAAGAAATCAATCCACATACACAGAAACAAATTTCACCTAGATCTGGGGGTGTGTAGACACCCCTGTGTGGGTGTCGACCCATGGGTCGACACCCCTTAGGGTATGTCGATCCCCAACGGGTGGATTTCCCTTCCAGACTTCCCGCTTCTGTTTTAGAATTATTTTGAACGGTTTTGACTTTGGTTATGTATATATATAATATTCCCTTATGCGTATGAAAGCTTCTAGGATTAATAACTTCTTCACACGGTGTCCGTTTTATGCAAACTTGGTGAAACGACCCAAACTCACCCGTAAGGGAAAGCCCGGATTGAGTTGAGAACACGACAAATCAGAACATAAACAATTGAACATTTCATTGCTATTATAACAATTACATCAGAGTACAAGAATATAACAGAGTATGAATAAATAATATACATCAAAAAAATATCATAGAATAAAATACATTACATAGCAGCAGAAAAATAATACATATCATAACTAAAAGAGATACACGGATACAAAGCTTTCCGAATATAGCTTGTAACACCCCAAATTTTCTGTTAACTGTATAATAACAAATTTAAGTATAATTAATTCTTAATGAAGGAATTAAGGGAAACGGGTTTCACCGTTGTGATAGTCTCGGAATTCTGCTTGAAATAGAGTCCGAGTTTGCGGGAATCGGACTCCGTATGAAGGAGTTATGACCTCCGGAAGTTTCAGAATTCAAATCAAAATTCAAACAGTTCAAAACGAAGTTCAAAATTCAAAATCAGACCCAAACTGGGCTGGGCGGGAAAATTCCCGCCCTGGCACCAGGTCGACCAGGGGGTCGACCTGGGTGTCGACCTGGGTGACCAGGTCGACCATAGGGTCGACCTGGGGGTCGACATACCCAGTCGACCTGGTTTGGCCTGGCTGGCCTGGTCGGGTTCTGGTCGATTTCTGAGGCTTGGTTGTGTCACTAGGGCTAACATGTCGCATTTTGGTTGGCTCCTTTCGAAGTGAATGGTCTAGATTCGTCTATGATCATCTGACGGCTCAAATCAATCTAAAATTCTATAAATACAACCTAAGACTCCAACCTAAATTCACATAAGAAATTAGAGACGGGGCCGCCATGCTGTCGGTAGGAAATTGAGAGGAGCCTCCACTTGTAGAAAAGCTTAGAGACGAGCCAAATTAGAGTTAAAACACGAATCAAATCAACGTTAGTCTACCTAAAGGAACGCATCTTAATTTCAGAACTCAGAATCCAGAATCCAAGTTCATCGATCGTTGTAAGTCTAGTTACGTTTGAGATGTGAATTGAAATAGAACATGATTTGATATGGATTGGAAATTGGAATCACACTATGTTGTATAATGTTTAACAATGTATATATATGTTGCGATGATTTTATTGTGAATGGAATTGGGATGTTTGTGGTATAAATTGATGTGATGTGGACCTGTTTAACATTTGTAATTGAAAACAACATCTCTTGCAAGTTTGTGGTTAATATTAGAATTTACACCTTTATGTTTATGTGGTTAACATGGATTGTATACATTTTGCTAAGTCCAAGTTAAGGCTTATATACACATGTTCTATGTTAAGACCGTTATGCCAACATGATTAAAATCCTTGTATATATATATTCTTATGCTCATTTCAAGTTGTAATTGGATCCATTTGGGTTACACAATTAATACGAGTTTCATGTTGAAATAGGCTACATGATTTGAGTTAGTTCACATCTTTGTGTTAATACCAAAATTTGACATTTTTATGAACATGTAATAACCTTGTCACATGCTAGTTTTGTGTTTGAAGTTATGCCTAGATAAATATGTTTAGGCCTATGTTTATGCAAGTCAAAATTATGACATTCATGATGAACATTTTGCAAGTTCACCCCTATTATGTTCATAATGACTATACCAAAGTGCCAAGTTCACACCTATGACATTCATGATGATCATTTTGCAAGTTCACCCCTATTATGTATATAATGACTATGCCAAAAATGCCAAGTCTACACCTATGACATGTTATGTAGATAGATTCCTTTATGAAAACTTTGTACGCTAAATTATGCTAAGTTTTTAGCCTAATACGGTATGCCAAAATCATGCGAACGAAAATTAGGCTAAGAGTTGTTAGTCTAATATTTAGACGGGGTAACGTTGGGTAAAATTGGTAGGAAAACTTGACATAAAAATATATGAAATTGGCATATTTGTCACATGCCAAAATTGGTGACATTTAAATGGTATAAATTCTTATACCAAAAATGTTAAACTTGGAATGTGGGCCATAACATTTAATGGTTGACAAATTTACATATAACCAGTAATAAATACAAATATGTAAATTTAGAAAATACGAATGTGCTTAACACGAGGTTGGATTCAGTTGTGATGTAAACCTGCCCGGACCCGCCCGACTGTCCAGTTGTCACAACAATACCTATCCAATGTGGGTGGTTATGCATTAAGCCCAATAAGGACCCGAGGTTAGACTGAGTTATGGTGTAAACCTACCCGGAACCGACCGGCACATCCAGTAACCGTAACAATATCTGTCTAATGTGAGTGGTCGGTGCTTTAAGAGGCTAAGGACAGATGGTAGGGTTTAGTTAACTAAAACACTTAACCAAATTCAACATGTTAACAAGAATTGATGGGTGTGGTTAGGTTAATACAAACACTTAACCACTTAACATGTTTGACTAAAAAACCCTAGTAACGGGGACCCATTTCAGCAGTAACCCAAATTAGGTATCATGGTACCCTGAAACTAGGCAGGGTGGGGCATGATTACTGGGCTGATTGTAAGCGATCAAAGCAAAGGCGGTGGGTGCAACAGTGTGGGTTCTAACGGAGTGCGGGCGTGCACACACTTCGGAGCAGACAAACAGGGCACTGGGGGCATCAGTAGTATAACCTATGTATTCGAAGGATTGTGTCGGGCCGCCACCATGGGTCTTGATACACCCCATGGCGGGACCAGCATAGTTATCTACAATCTTCAGGGGCCATAAGACACAGATGATTATGCGAGTAGGAGCCGATCTTTAGAAAAAGGAGATCACTTTACCCTCAGCACGGGGTGCCAATTTAAAACTAATACATGTAGGTGCAGAGATATAGTGTGGGGTGCGATAGGATATTCGATTCAAACTGCTTTATCTTAGTTTATGATACTTTCCTATTTCCAATTTATACCTATCATGTCCTTATTCTTATTCACATATTGAAGAGTCACTAGACTTACCAGGCTTTATGTCTGACCCTATTTTCTTTCGTCTTCTTTTCTTCCGTTTCCCCCCCAGGTCCACAGGGAGGAAACAACTCAGCTTAGTCGGACTCTTTGCAAGCTTCAAGATAGTAGATGTACGGTTTGGACTCTCTTGCTTTGGCTATGGCTGTTGGATACAATCATGGGGATTTATGCAGTTTTAATTATGTTTTATGCTTCTTTATTTAATAACCAAGACGGAAATGATGATGTAATGTTTTGGAAGTGTTATGTGACAGTTATGGAAGTGTTTTGTATGAACAAGTATTTTTATGAAATAAAAAGTCTGTTGTTTTCCGCTGCTTATATATATGTGTTTATATCTGTCTTTTGTTTATCTGTGACTTTTACTTACAAACCTCCACCAAAGTTAAGGCAGTCCCTTTGTGAGTGAACTTAATGGAGGGTGGGGTGTTTCACTTGGTATCAGAGCATAGGTTTACTAGATAAGATAAAAGTTTTTGAAATTATTTTCAAAAGATAAGTTTAAAGAAGCATTTTTTTTCAAGAAAAAGTGTTGTTGTTTTAAAAGGCATAATCCTCCAAAGCCATATGCACTATCTCTCTCTATCCTTCGTTTTGAATCTTTATTTCCTTTTCGTTTCAGCATGTCTGGGGACCCTACTCCCCAGCTACAGACGCTTTTACTCCTCCTCCTCCTCTACGTGAACCAGCAAGCGGAAGAATCGCATAACAAGGAGACGGATAATAGTCAAGGAGGAAAGGATCACAAAAATAATAACAAGACATGTGGGAAAAGGAAATGTTATTTCTGTGGCATTGTTGGACATATAGTGAAAGACTGCAGAAAGAAGAAGAGGAAGATGAGTGCTACTTGTTTCCATTGCGGCGAGACTGGACACATGGCTAAGAACTGCCCAAAGAAGCGAGGGCAGGGACAAAGGGCTGGATCCACTTCAGGGGGTCAAGTTCATGCACTGGTGGCGCCTCCACAGGAACGAGGTAGTAATATTTCTGTAGAAAGTGTAGTTTATCTTTATGATCATCCAGTTCGCACTCTCTTTGATTCTGGTGCATCACACTCCTTTATTTCATCTGCTTTAGCAGAATCTCTGCACCTAGACACTAGTATGGTAGAAGATCCCTTGGTTGTCTCAAATCCAATTGGGGGCTCGACTTATTTGTCGATGGTTGGCTTGGATTTGAAAATCTCTATTCTAAGTGTTGAATTTAGATGTAGTGCCTTTGTTTTGGGCTTCTCAGGATATGCATTGATCTTAGGCATGGACTGGTTATCCAGTAATAGTGCCATTCTTGATTGTGAGAAAAGAGTGGTTAGGCTCTAGACTCGGCTCGGTAACACTCTAGAAATTTCTTGTAATCCCTTAAATGCTGTTATGCTTAGTTATCTAGAGTCGCTTGACGCTTCTGTTGAGAATTTACAGTCGGTTAGAGTGGTCCGGGAATATCCGGATGTCTTTGAAGAGGTGAAAGGCTTACCTCCGAAGCGGGAAATAGACTTCCGCATATATCTTGTTGATAATGCAAAGCCCGTGGCTTTGCCTGTTAGACACATGGCTCCAAAGGAGAGAATGGAGCTCAGTAAGCAAGTTAAGGAGCTTCTGGAGAAGGGGTTTATAAGAAGGAGTATCTCGGAATGGGGTGCTCTAGTGGTGTTCGCCACCAAAGCAGATGGTTCACTACGTCTTTGTGTGGACTATAGGGAGCTAAACAAGCTAACCAAAAAGAATAGGCACCCTCTTCCCAGAATCGACGATTTGTTTGATCAGCTTGTAGGTGCGTCGGTTTTCTCCCAACTTGATCTGGCTACTGGGTTCCATCAGCTCAGAGTGGCTGAAGATCGCATTGATAAAACGGCGTTCAGAACCCCAGAAGGTTTCTTCGAGTGGCTTGTCATGCCTTTCGGCTTGACCAACGCACCCGCTTATTTCGTAGACCTAATGAGCAGGGTGTTCAGAGAATTCCTCAATAGGTTTGTGGTGGTCTTCGCAGATGATATTTTGATCTTCTCAAAGAATGAGGAAGTGGGATAGCGTTTCAATGGACTTCATTGATGAGCTGCCTAGGTCAAGAAGAGGCAATACTAGCATTTGGGTAATAGTGGATAGGCTTACTAAAAGCGCCCACTTTATACCCGTTAAAAGTAGAAGGACTGCCTCGTCTCTAGCTTCTCTCTATCCCAAGGAAATAGTTCGACTCCATGGGATACCCTCCAGCATTGTTAGTGACCGAGACCCTATCTTCACAAGCGAGTTTTGGCGGAGTCTACAAGAAGCTGTAGGCACACAGTTATGTTTGAGCATGACATATCACCCAAAAACCGATGGCCAGACAGAAAGGGTGAATAGAGTTTTAGAGGATCTTTTGAGACTTTGCGTTCTTGACTTTGGAGGGACATGGGAGGATCATCTTCCTTTGGTGTAATTCGCCTACAACAACAGCTACCAAGCCACCATCGGTATGGCGCCCTTCGAAGCTCTATATGGAAGACCGTGCCGATCACCAACTTGTTGGTGGGAGTCTACTGAAAAACATATACTTGGGCCGGACATGAATCGAGAGACTTCAGAGAAAGTGGACTTGATACAAAGAAGAATGAAGACAGCCCAAGACAGACAGAAATCCTACGCTGACAAAAGAAGGACCGACCTTGAGTTTGAGGTTGGGGACAGGGTTTTCCTTAAGGTATCCCCTTTAAGGAACGTCGTTCGCTTCGGATCCGCAGGAAAGCTAGCACCAAGATTTGTAGGACCGTTCCCTATCATCGAGAAGATTGGGAAAATGGCTTATAGAGTAGAGCTGCCTGAAAGGTTGGCTGGAATTCACAACGTCTTTCACGTTTCTCATCTCCGGAAATGTCTACATGAATCTGCGGAAGTGGTGGAGCCAAGCATTCTAGAAGAAGCCGAAGTAGAATGCGAAGCAACTGTAAGGACAGTTCCAACTCGAATCGTAGGAACTGAAATCAAAAAGCTACGCAACCGCGGAGTAAAGCTCATCAAAGTTCAGTGGAGCGACGCCGAGGAAGACGCGACTTGGGAAACTGAGGACAGAATTCACGCGACTTACCCTTTTCTTTTTGAGGGTATATCCTTGATCTCTCTTTTTCCTTAAGTTGTGCTTTATCTATCTTTTTAGGTATATCTCCTCGATATTATCCTTTGTCCTTAGGTAGAAACCCCTTTGGATGTAAACATGTATTTGAGACATGTTATGATTGATGGCTGCAAGTGGTTGCTAGTGGTTGCTCGTGGATGCATATACACACACAACCTAGGTTTTGGATTGGCTCAGTCACTTCATACTGCATATGCATATATGTATTCATATTTGTATGTGGTTGAAACTTGATATGTCGTCATATGGATGTTGCATTTGTATAAATGGTTGCGCACTCATGTAGGATTATGAGTAAGGACAAACTTTTGCATACATAATGGATGCATGGCACTTACACTATTTGCATTAAGGAGGTTAACTGAATCAGTAGACCGCCTGATTTTGCATTAGATAAGGACATGTGTACACACTGTGCATATGATCATAAAGCATTAGAAGTTTTTTAAGGACAATGGACGTCTGTGTTTGATGGTTGAGTAGATGGACGATTGGATGTTAGGACTTACGTTCTTCCATACTTGAAGATTTCGAAGACGAAATCCTAAAAGGAGGGGAGAATGTAACACCCCAAATTTTCTGTTAACTGTATAATAACAAATTTAAGTATAATTAATTCTTAATGAAGGAATTATGGGAAACGGGATTCACCATTGCGATCGTCTCGGAATTCTGCTTGAAATAGAGTCCGATTTTGCGGGAATCAGACTCCGTATGAAGGAGTTATGACCTCCGTAAGTTTCAGAATTCAAATCAAAATTCAAACAGTTCAAAACGAAGTTCAAAAATCAAAATCAGACCCAAACTGGGCTGGGCAGGAAAATTCCCGCCCAGGCACCAGGTCGAGGTGACCAGGTCGACCATAGGGTCAACCTGGGGGTCGACCTGCCCAGTCGACCTGGTTTGGCCCTGGCTAGCCTGGTCGGGTTCTGGTCAATTTCTGAGGCTTGGTTGTGTCACTAGGGCTGACATGTCGCATTTTTGTTGGCTCCTTTCGAAGTGAATGGTCTAGATTCGTCTATGATCATCTGACGGCTCAAATCAATCTAAAATTCTATAAATACACCTAAGACTCCAACCTAAATTCACATAAGAAATTAGAGACGGAGCCGCCATGCTGTCAGTAGGAAATTGAGAGGAGCCTCCACTTGTAGAAAAGCTTAGAGACGAGCCAAATTAGAGTTAAAACACGAATCAAATCAAAGTTAGTCTACCGAAAGGAACGCATCTCAATTTCAGAACTCAGAATCCAGAATTCAAGTTCATCGATCGTTGTAAGTCTAGTTACGTTTGAGATGTGAATTGAAATAGAACGTGATTTGATATGGATTGGAAATTGGAATCACACTATGTTGTATAATGTTTATGTTGTATAATGTTTAACAAAGTATATATATGTTGCGATGATTTTATTGTGAATGGAATTGGGACGTTTGTGGTATAAATTGATGTGATGTGGACCTGTTTAACATTTGTAATTGAAAACAACATCACTTGCAAGTTTGTGGTTAATATTAGAATTTACACCTTTATGTTTATGTGGTTAACATGGGTTGTATACATTTTGCTAAGTCCAAGTTAAGACTTATATACACATGTTCTATGTTAAGACCGTTATGCCAACATGATTAAAATCCTTGTATATATATATATATATTCTTATGCTCATTTCAAGTTGTAATTGGATCCATTTGGGTTACGCAGTTAATACAAGTTTCTTGTTGAAATAGGCTACATGATTTGAGTTAGTTCACATCTTTGTGTTAATACCAAAATTTGACATTTTTATGAACATGTAATAACCTTGTCACATGCTAGTTTTGTGTTTGAAGTTATGCCTAGATAAATATATTTAGGCCTATGATTATGCAAGTCAAAATTATGACATTCATGATGATCATTTTGCAAGTTCACCCCTATTATGTTCATAATGACTATGCCAAAGTGCCAAGTTCACACCTATGACATTCATGATGATCATTTTTCAAGTTCACCCCTATTATGTATATAATGACTATGCCAAAAATGCCAAGTCTACACCTATGACATGTTATGTTGATAGATTCCTTTATGAAAACTTTGTACGCTAAATTAGGCTAAGTTTTTAGCCTAAAACTGTATGCCAAAATCATGCGAACGAAAATTAGGCTAAGAGTTGTTAGCCTAATATTTAGACGGGGTAACGTTGGGTAAAATTGGTAGGAAAACTTGACATAAAAATATATGAAATTGGCATGTTTGTCACATGCCAAAATTGGTGACATTTAAACGGTATAAATTCTTATACCAAAAATGTTAAACTTGGAATGTGGGCAATAACATTTAATGGTTGACAAATTTACATATAACCAGTAATAAAGACAAATATGTAAATTTAGAAAACACGAATGTGCTTAACATGAGGTTGGATTGAGTTGTGATGTAAACCTGCCCGGACCCGCCCGGTTGTCCAGTAGTCACAACAATACCTATCCAATGTGGGTGGTTAAGCATTAAGCCCCATAAGGACCCGAGGTTAGACTGAGTACGGTGTAAACCTGCCCGGAACCGACTGGCACATCCAGTAACCGTAACAATATCTGTCTAATGTGAGTGGTTGGTGCTTTAAGAGGCTAAGGACAGATGGTAGGGTTAAGTTAACTAAAACACTTAACCAAATTCAACATGTTAACAAGAATTGATGGGTGTGGTTAGGTTAATACAGACACTTAACCACTCAACATGTTTGACTAGAAAACCCTAGTAACGGGGACCCATTTCAGGAGTAACCCAAATTTGGTATCATGGTATCCTGAAACTAGGCAGGGTGGGGCACGATTACTGGGCTGATTGTAAGCGGTCAAAGAAACGACGGTGGGTGCAACAGTGTGGGTTCTAACGGAGTGCGGGCGTGCACACACTTCGGAGCAGACAAACAGGCACTAGGGGCACCAGTAGTATGACCTATGTATTCTAAGGATTGTGTCGGGCCGCAGCCATGGGTCTTAATACACCCCATGGTGGGACCAGCATAGGAATCTACAATCTTCGGGGGCCGTAAGACACAAATGATTATGTGAGTAGGAGCCGTTCTTTAGAAAAAAGGGGATCACTTTACCCTCAGCATGGGGTGCCAGTTCAGAACTAATACATGTAGGTGCAGAGATATAGTGTGGGGTGCGATAGGATATTCGATTCAAACTGCTTTATCTTAGTTTATGATACTTTCTTATTTCCAGTTTATACCTATCATGCTCTTATTCTTATTCACATACTGAAGAGTCACTAGACTTACCAGGCTTTATGTCTAACTCTATTTTCTTTCGTCCCCACCCCCCTCAGGTCCATAGGGAGGAAACAATTCAGCTTAGTCAGACTCTTTGCAAGCTTCAATATAGTAGATGTACGGTTTGGACTCTCTTGCTTTGGCTATGGCTGTTGGATACAATCATGGGGATTTATGCAGTTTTAATTATGTTTTATGCTTCTTTATTTAATAACCAAGACGGAAATGATGATGTAATGTTTTGGAAGTGTTATGTGACAGTTATGGAAGTGTTTTGTATGAATAAATATTTTTATGAAATAAAAAGTCTGTTGTTTTCCGCTGCTTATATGTGTGTTTATATCTATCTTGTGTTTACCTGTGACTTTTACTTATAAACCTCCACCAAAGTTAAGGCAGTCCCTTTGTGAGTGACCTTAATGGAGGGTGGGGTGTTTCATAGCTCCAGCTGTAAATCCATGATCCTGTAAAAAGAAATCTGCAAAAACCAAAACTACTAGCTGCCCGTGCGGAAAATAGGGGCACCCAGAGTTTAAGTTAAAACAATAAACTCCAGGACAGTCATGGGACTGGTGTGAGAACTAAAACAGTTATTAAATCTTTACTTTAAAAGTTGGGAAAATCAAAGGACCACGCCGTAACATAGAACCGGTTTTCTCCCAAGAATACCAGTGCCTAAAACAAATAGCGCAATGCTTTTTGGAAATATGAAGCTATTATAAGACTCAGGTCCCATCACATAATGCAACACAAGCCGGAGGATAGAGTTTTACCTTATAATAGCCAAACATGCTTGGTACGTTTAAAACAAAAATCATTTGATACTATTATTAGTGTCTAGATGTTTAAAACACTTTCAATGTAAATGTATCAATCATAGACGGCATAGCTACCATATACTATGCCGCTATACTAGTTCTACAACTAAAACTGAAAAATGTCGTATTGGAAATTGGATTTCCATCATGAGTCAAGGAAAGGGATGTACTCCTTACCAATTCGTATCACGTCTAGCAAGATGACCCAGGGCTCGGACGCTGGCGAGCCCCTGGATCCTCCAAGGCCGGTCCTCTCTTACTTCTGAGGATTAGTTATTCCTGAACACACGTTTCCCGGACCTAATGGAACTATCTCTGAGCCACTAGGGATTCAATATCCGAGGCGCCTCGCAATCCATCATCCACATAAGTAAAAATGTCTGGGCTCCATACCATGACACCACCCCTAGCTAGAAGGAAACATCATGTTCTCCTTGGGTCCCTTATCCTGTTTCTGACTCATACCGAGGTGTGAGGCTCACGAATTAACGCTATACACAAAGCTATGCTATTTAAAGTCGTGCTTTGATCAACAACCACAAGACTTTGCTTTTCAATAAAAGCCTTGATCATTTGCATCTCAGCATGTCACACTGACAATCCATACCATACCACTGATTTCACCAATATATAACCTCAAAGCTCGTACGCCTCAGAGAAGTGTGTTAAGCAAGATAATAAATTCTGCACCACCAAACATATATGTATTTAGTAAATATCAACAAATACAATATAAAGGAAAATAATGTTAGACATACCATCCATTTACACGTCCGTTCTGGGTCTGAACGAAACTGGAGGCACCTTGTCCTTATCCCATATGTCCAATACAGGAGAGAGGTCCTCGCATATCCGGTCGATCTCCAAGTACGTCTGGACGATCACCACTTATTACCTTGTCTTAGGGGTACAGCCCAATCAAGACATCAGTAATCATCCAAACGATGTGAAGATCTCCGGTCCTCAACCACCATCTTCATCGTCGACTTATCGTCGAATAAATTATTCAGAGTGGGTATGAACCCGGCCTTTCCGAATAATTCATGTATCTTATAATCAAGTGCTATAAAAACACAACATAAGCCTCATTCCAATCCAGAATATTCTTTTTACAATTTAAACCAAATTAAGGTTTTCCAAACTAGTCGGGTTTAGCAAACCTTACCGAAGTAATCATTTATTTTATTTCCCAATCCCAACCTATTCATCTCATGGAGCAAAACTGGTAATACTCCTTATCTAACACCAAGGTGTTATTGGTAAAATTAATTACCATTTCGCATTCAAATTTAATTAAAGGTTTAACTATCACCTGGAGTAAAACCGGTGGTACTCCATTCTCGATCATTTCCCATATTTGATAGTTTAAATTATCACATTCTCATTTCAATCTAATTAAAGATTCATTAAAACTTCACATAGTTTTAATCTTCCAACAATCATTATTTAATGATTATTTAACTTTGGAAACACAAACATGCTACATCGACAATCTACATTGTACCACTGATTTCTACCAATTTATAACCTATAAGCTCATTTGTCTCAGAGAAGGGTGTTAAGCAAGAGAATGGATTCTCCACCACCAAAAAGATATATATTTAGCAGTGATCAACAATATAGTTCGAAATACAATGTTATACATGTAATCCTGTCTTTAACTGGGTTAAAGAACCAATGTCATTTAAAACACAGTTCACGATAAACCCAAAATCACATTCCATTAGCCATGCAATCTTCACGGAAAACAGATCAATATATAATCGATATCAATTTCCGCATCCGACTAATAATATAAATGGAATAACGGCAAAGCCTTTTAAATTCCATATATAGTAATAGTCTTCCACCACAGAAGCTCACTTCGATTATCACTAAATCGAATTCCATTCAATTCCAATTTATTATAGTAAATTGGAAAACTTTAATTTGGAAAATTTCCATTAAATCTTAATAAAAGATTTATATATTCCAAATCACATTTCACTGTTAATCGGGTTAAAGAACGAATGCCGTTAAGAACACAGTTCACAATAAACCCAATTTACATTCCATTTTATTCCAATTACTAAATATAACTGGAAACTCTAATAATCTTAATTAAAAGATTTATTCTTTTCACATGGGGTTTAAGAATAGTGTTACTGAAGACACCATTCACAACATACCCAAAATCGACTTTGATATTAAAGATAAGGCTCTAAACAGAAATTATATCGACTTACATTCAATATCAAATTCTGAAACCAACACATATCGTATGGGGAATAACGATATATATCTATCTTCCAAATTCCTCCATAATATCTATATAGTCACCGAATCCAATATCGAAATATCCCGAAGATGATTTCTATTCAAATCTATTCCAATTCATACATTGGAAAATTCTGGTTAGATTAAAACCATTCATAAATCCAATTTATTTATTTAAAAACGTTGGATTATCTTTCTAGTTAATAACTAGTTCATTTTGATAAAAATATATTTGTATATTTACAAATGTGGAATTTTTCATCCAAATTCTTTCCAAATCATTTATTATGATTTTACACAAATTATTAATAATTTTAATACTTTTACCAAGGCCCGTACAGTCGGTTTCCAATAACGGCCACCAAACTGCATCCATAGCGACCTTTTCCAAATTTGATTTGGATATAATTCCAAATATGACCATTAGATTTCAAATCTTTTATATTTATTGGAAAGCACTTTTCAATATAAACCCAACGGTTCCGGTTTTTGGAGAATCTGATGATTAGATCTCCCATAATGTCAATTTGAAGTCAATGGTTGAAATTTGCGAACGGTCACAGCGCGGCGCATTCTATTCAAGCCATTAATATATATATATATATATATATATATATAATATTTTGTTCAAAATGTATTTTATAAATTCGTTTTAAAAACGATTCCCACTTTCATTTGAATTTCAAATCAAAATTGAATACTCCTTATCATTATAATATTTAAATGATAATATTTTCAAAATATCAGATTTTGTAATCATTTCCTTTTTCGATATTCGTTATAAAAATGAATAAAATCGATATAAATATCGTTCGCGTTAAAATGGCGCATATCTAATCAACACGCCTTCACATACTTCAATATTTTCGTGTCCATCCAAAATCGAACATCAAATTCACATTTTAATCCTTTACTAAATATTATTTTAATATATCCGTTATTTTAAAATATTATTTATTTTAAAATATTTCGTTATTTTAAAATATTCGTTATTCATGAATTGGAATCAGACCCAGCCAATTACCATATAATGTTAGTTATATGGATTTCATACATCGCATGTACACAACAACAATGATAAACATTCATCCATCATCCAGAGTGCATTACACAACTGCATAAGCATTAAATATAAATAACTAACATTTACAACAGTCTGTAACCGATTGATTGACATACAACTAAACAATAGGGATTAGTGTATGCCAACTATCTTCCCAATACCCGTGTAGGGTTTCAACCAACAAATACTGAATATCATTTGGGCAGTTGGGAGATGTGTAAAATTTATCGTCCCAATCGATGTTAGTTAAATGGGTGTACATAAACAAATCGTCCGATTTGTAAAAGAAATAAGTAAAAGAATATTTCTTTTCATTTCAGGAGAATTTTATGCCGTTCACATATACGTTAAAAAAATTATATTTTTAACGATGAAATATTTATTTCAACACTTGACTATTTTATATAGTTCAATAAAAATTATAATTTTATCGTTCAAACATTTTATTCAATACATGAATATTTTAGATAGTTTATTTCAGATAATTTCGGCATTATAACGGCGCGATATTAGAACCGGAGTAATGTCAAGCATTACCCCTCTCCTGATACTGGCTTGCGCCATACACAATCATTAATCAATCCACAAAACCACAATGTAATCAATTACACCACAATACAGTCAATTTCACCACAATTCAATACAAACAAATATCCATGGTTTGTACACAAAGTAGTGTCAGGAGCTACTAAGCACCGTCTGCAACCTAGGATATATTTAACTGTAAAATATTTTGAGTGAGAAGGTGTTCTCACATTGGGATACACTCCTCCATGCTTTTCTGACGTTCTGATTTGCTGTTTTGGTTCCATAATTTGCAAACAAGCTTCAATCTTCACATGATCTTTTTATCTAGCTTAAGCGTGCCAATCCGAACAACTTTCGCCTAGTGACCTTTCTTCCGAAAATGCTCCAATTCGCCAGAATTTGCGAAAAGACAAAATTTGGACAGTAGACTTTGGACGCGTTTTTTGAACAACTCCGTAATCCAAAATATGGCTTCCATATATGCAAATTGAAGAGAAAAACGAGATCTTCGACTTTGGTACTGTGTAGTTTTGGCCAGAAGTACAAGGTTTGGGAGTTATTGGCTAAACAAGGTCAGGAGTGTTTTTGCAAATACGGGATTTTTTATAAAAGGGGATTTTGGGCATGGGGGCCCACAGCCGGACTGGTGGCGGCCTGAGATGGTGCGGTGGCCTGACAGGTGGTGGTGAGGTCACTAGCGGTGGGTGGGGCCCACGATGGCTAGGGTTTCACGGTTTTAGGGTTTTAGAAGGAGAGAGGAAGGGAAAGGCGGTCGGAGGTGGTGGAGAGGCGGCAGCCGGAGGCTGGGGAGGCGCGGCTGTCGTGGGTGGTAGCGCGGCACGAAGGACGGCGGCTGGAAGGGGGGTGATGGGTTCATTTCAATTTTTTCTTCCTATTTTGAACGATGGGGAGAGAGTGAAGGAGGGTTGACCAAGTATACATATATAATTTAATTTTAAATTCCAGAAAGTTACTTTTTCAGTCTAACCCCGAATTGAACCCAACTACTGTCGCCTCTAGCTAAGTACCCCATTTCGGACATAATGGGATGTGTCCCGTAAGCCAATTCGACTGTTTTGATTAGTTTTCATCAAAATTAAAATATAAATTAATATAACGTTCAAAATTGATTTCAACGTACATTTTAATTTACCGGGGATACATACTGGCTCAAAAATTCTAGAAAAATAAATCTAGCTATGTTTTGACGATACAGTCCTAACAAAACTAATTTCGTCAAATTTGGAGACAGTTTGAAAAATGGTCATTCTCCAGTCGATTAAATTCAAACTAAAAGTACCAAACGCGTTTAAATTCACCACGCTCACATATTAATTTCAAAATTTATGAAAATTGAAATATAGCAATAATTTGACATTCTAAATCCAATAAAAGTGGTTTCGTCGAAAACGGAGGTCGTTTACAAAATGGCTATTTTTAAGGGCTATATATTTTATTAAAGTATATATAAATTCCATAGCGACTAGTCTGAATTTTAAATTGGAAAAAACTTTTAATTTATATTATGAAATTTGAATTTTTCACATTCGTTACAAAGACATAATTAATTAGATCCTAACGTTTCTTGTTTCGTCCAATTCTGACTTATATCGTATTATGTATACTTAATTGAAATTAGAAATCGAATTTACAAACTACCACGCCATTTTAGGCTCGTTTTATAATTAAAATAAATTTATCGGTTCTAACTTTGATTTAAATAAATTTTTAGTCGCTATTATTTAAAATAAATCATTTTAAATATTCAAAATCCATTAAAATAGCTAAAATAAAAAAATTTAAATTGGTTCTGAATTCCTGGGTTGTTACATTTGGGGTCTATCTTAAGCAGAATTCCGAGACGAATGCAATGGCGCAGTCCATTTTACTTAATTCCCAGTATTTAATTAACTATTTTTTTAGTTTATCATTTTAATGTGTTTCAAAATTAAGGGGTGTTACATTCTCCCCTACTTAAAGGATTTCGTCCCCGAAATCTCCAAGTTAAGAAGAATGTATATCCTAACATCCATCACCCATCTATTCATCCATCAATCACAGGCATCCATTGTCCTTAAAGGCTTCTAATGCTTATATGAACATATGCATAGGTATGTATATATGTCTCTACACTAATGCGAAAGATCAGGCGATCTACTGATTCAGTCGACCTCCTTAATTCAATATATGTTAGTGCCATGAATCCAACATGTATGCAAATAATCCTACTATAACATGTAAGTTATATATATGTGCATAATCATTCGTCCAAATGCGACATCCGTATGATGATACACCCACTTTCATCCATTAAAAGAAGAAAACTGTACACACATCCATATGCAGTATGAGAGTGATTGAGCCGATCTAGTGCATAATGTGTGTATATGCATCCATGAGATCCCACTAGCAAACACTTGCATCCACTTGCATCCATCAAACATAACATGTGTCAAACACAAGTTTATATCTATGGGATTTCTACCTAAAGGTCAAAGATTCGATCGATAGGATACACACGAATGACAGAAGCAAGTACGAATAAAAGCATGGAAAAAGAAATTAAGAACATAGTCCCGAAAAGGAGAGGGTATGAAGCGCGATTCTTGTCTTCAATCTCCCAAATCGCATCCTCGATGTCTTCTCCCCATTGCACTTTTATTAACATAACCTTCATGTTGCGTAGTATCTTAACCTCTGATCCAAGTATTCGGGTAGGAACTCGTCTAATTGTCGCCTCCCAATCTACCTCTACTTCCTCCAGCATGCTCGGCTCAACTACCTCTGCTGTATCATGCAGACACTTCCATAAATAAGAAATGTGGAAAAACATCATGAATATCCATACATAAGCAAAGCGAGTTGTACGCCTTAGTTGCAAAGACGACCGGAGCACCCCATTATGATATGCTTCGCCTAACAAACACCTTTTCAAGTAGCTCCCCTACTTGCTTGCTGAGCTCCCTCCTTTTCCATGGAGTCATGTGGCGCACAGGTAACGCGACTGGCTTCGCATTATCTACCAAGTATATCTGGAAATCAATCTCGCGCCTCGGAGGTAAGTCCCTAACCTCCTCGAAAACATCTGGATACTCACAAAATATAGGTACAAATCTCTAATCATCGCAGAAGCAGCAAGTGATTCTAGGAAACTAAGCATGATAGACTCTCTTGGGTCACTAGAAATCTCGAGAGTCCTCCCACAACAAGTCAGAAATCTAACGACCCTCCTCTAACAATCCAGAATGGCACACCATAAATGGCTAGCCAATCAATCCCTAGAATCAGACAGTACCCCCATAAAATCAAGTACATATGCGTCGTGCTCAAACTCGACGCCCTAAAACAGATATCCTCAAACCCCGACAAATCATAAACAGATGATTCGTGCCCCCAATGGGGTTTGAGATAATAACGGGATCAGAAACAATATTAGTACTAAGGTGTAGAGACTCAACCACAAAATCACATATAAAAGAGTGAGAAGCCAAAATCAAAAAGAGTCCTAACTGGATGATCGGAAATAGAAATCAAACCTTCAACAGAAACTTTCATACCTCTGTCCGGTACGCTGGCCTCGTGAGCATGCACCTGCCCTCTAGAAGGTACTGCCCTTTGGCCACGTCCTTGATTCTTCAGGCACCCCCTAGTATAGTGTCTGACGTCCTTGAGAAAGAAACTTCATTTCAAACCTTTATCGAAAATTATCCTAAGTCTCCACTGGATGACCTCTTGTGTCACTTCCCACCAGAATGAAGCCTCATCTTTCAACTACCAGACAGCTAACTGAATCTTCCTATGATCGTCAACTTCGAAAATTCCAAACAAATCCTTTGTCTCTTTAAGCCAATTCCTTGCCTCTACGAAAGTTTCGGTTCCTCAGAATGGATTTCCACCCATAGCACAGAAATCTTTGCAGACTGTAGAGAAATTATCCGCTCGCGGGGGAGGATGAAGAGGAACAACGGGTGCAGCTAGGGGAGGAACGACTGCTTGGCCATCGACGGGTGTCGTGGCCTCTAGATACCTACGGAACCAGCCTGGTATCGTAATGCCCTTGGGAATATTAAGTTCCCCAGAAATGCTGAAAAGAAAAGGAAAAGGGATTCAAACAATGAATCGAAAGATATTACATATGGCTTTGGGAAATATATTTTTCAAAACAGACTTTTCTTTTGAAAATGCTTTCTTTTAAAAACTTTTTGAAAATAATTTTCAAAATCTTTTATCTGATCTGGTAACCTTCAGCTTTGATACCAAGTGTGACACCACACGTCCATTAATGTCACTCATTAAGAGAATGCATTAAGTTTTGTGAAGCGTTATAGGTAAACAGACATAGAAACATTACAAGACAGATATAAAATAGCAGCGGAATTTAAAACTTTTATTAAGCAGAAACCATAGTGGTTCAAAACCAGTTACATCATAAGTCTGAAGTGCTGAAACCTCATTACGATAATATAAAGCTTGTGTCTTGCACTTAAAATTATCATAGTACAGAAATACATGAAAAAGCATAATCCCCAAAATATAGCCATATCAGAGAAGACAAGAAATCAAGCGGTACATCAAAGCAGCTCCAAGCAGAATGGAAGAGAGGATCCAATCAAGCCCGAGTATTCCCAACCTGAGAACCTAGGGGGAAACGGAAGAGAAAGAAGAGGAAAAAAAATGGGTCAGACATAAAGTCTGGCGACTCCAGTTACTTTTAGCATATAAATAAGTAAAAGCATCATGACAGGCATATAAACTCGATACGAGAGATAACAACGTCATAAGATAGGTATTACAGACTGAACAAGATAAGCAGAATAAACAGAATAGAATAGGTTACGCTTCTCTAATACTTTCCTCTGCACCAATACTAATAACAGATATGTAACGCGATTGCATACTCCATAGTTACTTAACAGAAACAGGATGATCACAACAGAAATATAATGGTAGTTTTAGGTGTACTCTAGTAGCGGGTTTTACCCCAAACAGAATTAACCGGTACTTAAACAGAAATAACGAGTGTTAATCCGAACAGAAATAACGGTAACCCACAAAAATATACAGGACTAGATGTACCCTAATTACTACCCCCCAATCGATCGGCTCCCTATTCGGTAAACACCCTGTGTCGGCCCCATAGTAGGGTGTATTACTTCCTAAAGTGGCAACCTACAGAAGGACACAAACCTATTTACTTGTGCTACAGCGGCTTATTTTCCCAGAGCATGCCGCACTCATGCACGCACATGAGTCCATTCGAACGCGCTAGTACATACCTCTTCCCAGATGAACCTCTTACAATCAGCTCAGTAAGCGTGCCCTGACCCCTACCTAGTGCAGGGTCCCCCTTTATTACCAGAATGGGTTACTGACTAATATGGGTCCCACACAACAGATGACACAAGCCAACCCTTACAGATCTTATGTCCCCAATTAACTAGGATTTTGACAGGTCATGCCTAACAGATTTAACAGATTCGCACAACCCCTACAAATTTACGGGTTAAACCTTACAAGTTAACAGGTCCATATAACCCTTACAGATTTAGTAGGTTAAGTTTTCTAGATTAATAGGTTCATATAACCCCCACAAATTTAGTAGGTTTACATAACCCCACCGATTTAATAGGCTTACTTAGCCCAACATACTTAACAGGCTTACTTAACCCCACATACATAATGGGTTTACTTAACCCCACAGATTTAACCGGCTCACACAATCCTTATGGATCTGAAAATGTTAAGTATTACAAGTTCATTACCATACATTCATTTATGGTTATAATGCTCTAGACCTCCCACATTAAGTCTACCACCTGTAGATGCTGGATATGCTGGTTGGGTCCGGGCAGACTTCTTCCACAAGTCGGATTTTACCTCGTGTCTTAGCACCGTCACGTGTTTATGCACTTAGACCCCTCACATTAGATTTACCATTTATGGACGTTGGATATGTCAGTTGGGTTCGGGATGACTTCTACCACAAGTGTAATTTAATCTCGTGTCTAAGCGTGGTTACAGTTTCTGATTACTGTAAATTTAGGCATTTTCAATATTAAACAATTATTCCTACTTTATTATAGGTTTTCATGCCCCTTTTCCCCGTCATATTCATTATGTACCATATGCCCCAAATTTTCCAATACAATTATGCCCCAATTTTAACAGATTAAATAGGCTTCATGGAATCTTTACAGTTCCATTAACATGTTTCACTTAATCTTAAATTAAGCCTACAGATTTATATGTCCCAAACCACAAGTCATAATTTACCGTATAAATCATTCCCCAATTTTTAGTCCAATTTCACAATATAGTTTATTCCACCAGATTCCAATCGTGATTCAAAGTACAAGTTATTCTCCTAAATTAGCATTTCCAATCATTCCCAATTTAACCCAGTTTCATTCGTATGCATATTTCAGCGATATCGGCCTAAGCTCGAAGGTAGTCTGCTATAAAATAAAAAGGGAATGAGAGAGAAAAGAACAGAATAGGCATGAAACCAAAATAACAGAAATGGGCATATGATAGCAGAAATAGGCATATAAGAATAGATCTGATGATCATGTGATAATAGAACTGATTAGGCATAGTGTCATGATCATAAACAGGCATGATGAGATCTAATCAGTGAATTAGATGTACAAATAATGGCAGATCCGACATGATAAATAGGCATAGGCTTAGATCCAATTCATAGTCATATCAAAATAACTTAGATACACAGGTTATGGCAGATCTGTTATGATTCAATTAGTCACAGGCTTAGATCCAATTCATAAACATGTTAAGATTATCTTTTAAGTATTCATATCTAAAAATAACGTAGACCCACTATGATTGGTTCTATGAAACAGAAGAATAATTACAGATGACGAAGCACAGATCTCTGAATTTGTCTAACTCTTGTTGTAGAAGAAGAATAGGCCATTTTAGTCTTGGCAGAGGAAGCAACTAGTTCTCCATTGTTTCTGAATGAATAAAACAGTGGGTATAGGGTCCTATTTATAGCATAGGGCCAATGAATATAGCCAAGAACTCAGTCCACATACACAGAAATGAATTTCACCCAGATCTGGGTGGGTGTCGACACCCCTGTGTGGGTGTCGACCCATGGGTCGACACCTCTTAGGGTGTGTCGACCCCCAACGAGTGAATTTCCCTCCCAGACTTCCCGCTTCTGTTTTCAAATTATTCTGAACGGTTTTGACTTTGGTTATGTATATATATAATTCCCTTATGCATATACAAACTTCTAGGCTTAATAACTTCTTCATATGATGTCTGTTTTACGCAAACTTAGGGTATATCACAAGCAAAATTCCGAGTCGAATGCAATGGCGCATTCTGTTTTACTTAATTCCCAATATTTAATTCAGTATATTTTTAGTTTATCATTTTAATGTGTTGTAAAATTACGGGGTGTTACACCTGCCCGGAACCGACCGGCAAATCCAGCAACCACAAGTAGGACCAAATAATGTGAGATGTCTAGGTGCCATAGGCCATTCATAAACTTAGTGCACTAGACACGAGGTTAAACCAACTTGTAGTAGAAGCCTGCCCGGAACCGACTAGCATATCCAACATCTACAAGTATACGGTTAAATGTGAGAGGTCTAGTGTGTATGTGTGTGTGTATATATAACTATATATATAAGTCTGACATGTGAAAACAGACAGGTTTGTTATGCCTTGAGAAGGTCTTAACTGGCTGACTCACCTTTTTTCTGGTTTAGGTCTTAAGTAGTTAGAACTAGGATCCCTCTGAAGGTTTATTCCTTGGAGTGGAACCAAAGTCATTTGACCTACGCTTGCTAGATTTGAGGTAGGTCTTTGGGTCCTCCTTCTCTAAAAGTGGTTAGGCATGATACGGTAACGGAGTAGGGTTGTTCACGGGGATGTCCACTTCCACTAGAAGCTTGTAAGGTCTTAACTAGGGACAGATTGGTAATTGAAAGAATATGTAGCCATTGCATGCTCACCAACTGTCTAAGGGAAGTCTTAAGAGACATTGGTGTCCTACCGGGTAATATCAATTAAGTGGTAACGTTCGCAATATTACTTCTCATATTACAAATGAGAGAATAGACTTAAGAACGTTGACGTACTAGGACATGGTCTGAATGTGCAATTGTTCGCCTCAGGGTTATAAGAGATCGTAAGAATCCACCTTTAATAGGGCCATAAGTGACCGAGAATGCCACCTCGTTGGGTCTTTACCCGTAAAAACACTAATGGGCAATTGACTTGGATATACACCCCATTGGTTAGAAATTTGATGTTTATTGTGTGCTGCGTAGACATACCTTGACATATGTAACCTGCTAATAATATAGGGTATGGACATTAAGTAACACTATATTTCAGTCATACAGAACTTTATGTTCTGACCCCCTCTCCTTAACATCCAACCGGTCAGTAGGTGGGGTAAAGCTATGGATAATGTCATGATTGGAGCCGATGAAGAAGACAAAGTTATTATGATATTATTAGCAGTTATTTCTTTACTTCTTTTGGAATCTTATGAGAATGACTATTTGATGTACCTATTGAACAAATGTAACTGCAACTGTGTATTTCTGTGGTTTTGAAATAAATGGTACATCTTATTTTCGGTATTATATTTTCTCTTTCTACTGTGTGGATTTCCATTCGAAGTATATGTTGTTATTATTATATGTGCAAATGTAATCCTTACAGGAACCAACGACCCATTTATGATGGCTCTAAGTTTCGATGGGCCTTTTCTAGCTCGAAATTTAGGCCCATTCCGGGTGGGTTGTTACATAAATCCAACGTCTGAAAACACGATAGCAATTATAAAAAGAGCCCCAACCCCTCACTCCAAACCCTATCTCAATTCTCTTCGTTGCCTCCGCCATGCCTTCTGCCATTGCTAAATCTTCAGAAAAGAAAATAGGTTCCTCTTTTGTCTTCTTAATATATTTTCATTTCTTCTATTCTATCTAGATTTAGATTTGGACTTATTCCGAAATTTAAATTTATACATACAAGAATTCTAATATATGTGATTCTTATATGTATATAGATTTGAAAGGCCGGAGCTTGTTCGTTCTTGAAGGCCAAATCCATACTTTTATCCATTCAATTCTCTTGTTTCTTCTTCCTGTAGCTTTGTAAGTGGAATCCAA
The DNA here is from genome assembly GCA_030737875.1 of Allium sativum. Taxonomy (NCBI): domain Eukaryota; kingdom Viridiplantae; phylum Streptophyta; class Magnoliopsida; order Asparagales; family Amaryllidaceae; genus Allium; species Allium sativum. Next base: position 886,857,355 of record CM060916.1, on the reverse strand, counting down.
ATAAGTTTCTATTTTTTGTAATTCGATAGTTATGGATTTGGATTGTTTGCCTTAGGGGATTTGGGATATATGAAAAAAAAAATGATTAAACCCCCTCCCCCCCCTAAATCTTCCATTTATTTTATTGTTTGTAGAAATGTTCAATCAAGTTGTATCTGGGTTTTGGGTTATTGTAATAATCAAAGACATTATTCTTTTGTATGATTTTATATATTGTTTGGATTTTCTATATTGATTTGATTCCTTTTTATTATGTTTTTATTGTAAATTCGTATGTATGATTTTTGGGCAAAAGATTAAGATTAGATAGTTGTCACTTCAATAGGTTTGAATCTCTATTTCTCCCAGCCCGCCTAGAACCGAGATCCGCTGGGTCGGGTCGGGTCCGTCGGGTGGGGTCTAATTGCCACCCCTATGGCAGCTCTTTCTAATTCAAACTCTACAAAAGTATTTGCTATAATTTCTATATGATGATCCCAAACATAATACTCAGGTACGAAACCGTTTTTGCATAAGTGGACTTTTGCAACATCGGGTAACAAATAATTCAAATGTCTACACCAACTACACGGACAACAAATTTCTGGATCGTTTCTATATTACTTAAAGTGAATTCAACAAATGCGATTATACCATTATAAAAATCTTCTTTTATTGAGCCACTCAGTCCTCTTCTTTGATACATCTCCTCCGATTAGCAAAGTAATCAATTATTTTTCCTATTTGAAAAAATGAGTCACAAGTTAAAAAATAAATATTTATTTTCAAGAATACAAATTCAAAAAAGCTTATTTTCATGGTTGCATTACACATTTATAATATTTAAATTTAAATAACTATTTCACAAATTCAAAAATATTTTCAAATATAGCACATTTTATTTTTTAACGTATCGATAAAAAAAGTTATCTTTTTTCCATGGTTAGCCATCCTACTTTCAAACACAGTAAACACTTACATTTCATACATTATTTTGTATCAAATGATTCAAAAAAAATTCGACATCATTTCCCTTTTTTCCTGTATTGTACACAAATGTGTGTATGTAAGAGACAAAATAGGGAAGTTACAATAAAATTTTGTGAACCACTCCAACGAAGTAATATGAAAAATATAATCGCTTACTTTATTTATAACTTGTCCACATACATGGATAAATCCAACAAGCCTTCTACCAAATGAAATATAAATGGTCGTTTTATGACCAAAACGGCCATTTATATAACGATCATGTACAACAACTGTCGGATGGGGCCAAAAACTATCTAAAGGATATAAGTCAAGATGTGCGCATTTTATGAAAAAGAATATATTTTTACTTATTTTTATATATTTAAAAAAGTATTTTAATTTATCACATTTGTTCAACATATTTCATCGACTAAAGACTGCTTTAGTATTATTATCATTTTCCAGCACACTCAAATCTCTTTTAGACTCATGCATTCATTTTTATTGCATAAGTTAATACAAACACAATACAATATTTCTAAGTTGTGCATTCATTTTATCTTATTCCAATTAACACAATATAATGATAGCACCAACACATATATATAATGGTTTACATATACACAAACAATAACAATTTGTATATATATTTTGCAATTTGACAATAACATATGAAATATGCACATAAAGGGATGTTATAAACCATTAATATGCTATTAGAAACTATTGCAATCACCACATAGCCCTAATTTATCAATATTTGCAAATATAGGTTTAGGGTAAAAAAATTAATTTTAACTAAAACAAGATAAAACCTGAAATAGATTGACGTAGACGTTGATTTTAAAGCCGAGTAGGTTGTAAGATGCTGAAAATGGTGTTTGGGAGCTTGAAATTCGGATTTAGGGGATATAGGGTTTGGTTTTCGTTTTTTTGGAGCTGAAGGAATAGGGAAGAAGTCTAGGGTTGCTTATTATTCTCGCAATTCTGACGGTTTCTGATGGCTACCGACGACCCATCGAAAGCTGTCGAAAATAAGCCGTCAGAAGCCGTCTCCCCATCATGTCGGAATAACATGATTTTCTAATAGTGCTACTTCTTCTCAATAGCAACCTTGTTCTTAATTAGCGGTTGAAGGAAATAAAGACATATCCTCAATATCACCAACTACCCCAAGAAATCCAAACCTGCAAAAAGAAGCATACCCAATAATTATTGTGAATCCCAAAAGTCTATCCATAATCATACAATTAGAGTTCTAAACCAAAAAAACTATCCATTGGTGGCTGACCTGAATTTTTATTGGACTATTTTCCAGTCTGAATAATCAATAGTACAAATTAAGACTTCACTCACTATCCGCTCAAAAAATTCAATTCAAGCTCGAACATGAAGTGTCTGAACCGAAATAACTGAAACTGTCTGTTAACATCATTTTTATTCATATATTATATATTATAGTACTATGAAATTTATTTTCTCTCTCATGTGCAACTGTATCTTTAGGGAATCTGTTACAAATATTACATTCCTTTTTCCCAGGATGACTATATCATCTTCTCCATGTTTCCATTCATCATAGACGTTTCAAACCACTTCCAAATCCATAAAACAAATCAAAATTATAAATGCCTTCCAAACTAATAGGAAATCAATCAGAGGAAGTCAATCCAAAGTTTATATGTTACTCAACCTTTTGGTTCGGCTATCAGAAGCAATCTATATTGGTATGACTCGACCATCATGTGGCTACACGACTCGGAAGTGTCATTCAAACATATAGAGATCAAGTCTAGATGGACTCATGCATATACGAACATTCGAGCTCATCCAAACAACTCTTGGATGCATAAGTATTTGGGGATCGGTAGCCATCTCACTCCGAGATCGGTATGACACCCCCACACTCCAAACAGCTCAACAATCAAGTCTAAGACATTAGAGACTGGTACAATTCCCCAATATCTTGAAAATCCATAGAACACATCAGGGATCAATATGACTCAGCAACACAACGACTTTCAACTTCAAGGGTTCGTATTCCTAATCCTTCCACTGGAACAAAGCAAAATTTAATCAGAAGACAAAGTAAAGCCAAAGAAGCAACACTACAATGTAAAGACCACAAAACATAAAGATGTCATTGGGTATCGATACTGATCCCGGGTTGGGTACCGATCCCCATATATACTATTTTGGGATTTAGGCTCTTAAAGGCCAACTCTCCCCTACACTCCCTAGCTTCCCTCCGAATCTCCAGCAGTAAATAACCCTCTTTGAAGAAAGAAAATGAGCTTTGGCACTTTATATTTTGATCACTCTTGTAAGCTCTACGAGTAATATCAGTATTGCTCTATAACTTGTGATTTTCATCAATAAAGTGTTAAAACTTGGGAGTGGATGTAGGATAACAATGGTCGAACCACTATAAACAGTTATATGATTGTTTTCCTAGCAATTTTCATAAGAAATTCCTCATTTTCACTTGTTTAACAGACGTTGAACTCTCGGGTGTTGTGCCAACATTTGGATATCAACATTCTAGTGTTTTCACCAAGAGACTCGGAAAAAGCTTGCTTTTCCCACCATTCTTCCATCCAAGTTTGGAGCGCAACTCAGATCCTTTAAGATCCACCTACCAAGCTTGATAACAATAGTGAAGAAGGGAAAATCCACCATTGTTGGACCATTTAATGTTGACCAAGAAGCATCCACCCATCAATAGCCTTCTGATGCTCCAGCCACTATTGATGTGGCTACATCTCTTAATTCCGAGGCTCCGGTTACGCATGCCCAGTTAATCGGAGTTACTAGAAATTTGGAGGAAACTCAAAGACCCCTTAATGAGAAAATCAAGAAAAATCTTAGTTTGATGCAATTACTACAAGAGCGTACTCACCAAGATATTACTCACCCTCGAGCAAATAGGAACACTCAACCCCCTCCAAATTATATCTCTAAGAGTTCTTCCTTTGATTCTCTCTACAGTAACTGAAGCCAATGAAGAAGAATCAACTGTGATGGTACTAGAATCACCATCAGATAGGAAGAAAGTTTACCTGGCCATTCTCGATTAGGGTCCAGCCTTGATCAACGGACTGGTGCTCAATCTTCTGTTATAGTCAATGTAACACCCCACACTTTTATAAGCCCAAATTTCGACAAAAATCTAAACTCGAACACATCCAAGCATGGGGTGTGTAAATCTTGTACCTGCAAAGAAATGAGCATGAGAATAATTAGAGTGCGGTAAAATAACTCATAGCGGAAACAAAATTGGATAGACTAGTATTAACTAAAGTAACTACCATATAAAAGTGAGTGACCATGTCAATACCGAGCATGAGAGAGAACGAGAACCGAAAACCAAACAAAAACACCAGTGTGAAACCAACCTTCTCTAAAGAACCTTGGAGGTTATAATGAGGAGGGGGTCAGAACAACAAAATTCCGGTGAACAGGACGAGTTCCCGTTTGGTTAAACCCAAGATATATGTCTTCCAAGGCAAGTAATTATAACCTAACCTTGTAAACATTTACGCTTGACTCTAACTACCATGCTCGAGGCAGTATTCCAAACTATCTTGATACTGAGATAAAATGTTTACACATAAATTTATGAAGCCTTTAAACTAATTATTTAAACCGAGAAGTGAACACCTAATCACGGAGTTTATTTACTCACGTGTGTACTTAGCCACATAATGCCTCACTATCGATGATAGATAGCACGGGTTCTCACTATCACTTAAGACCCGAGGTGGACCTGTTGGTCATTTTATACCTCTCGATGATTTAATCAACGTTATTATAAACTAGAGGACCCTAGCTACAGGGTCCTACTAATTAAGGCTTTTGTCGTTCATGCGTATAAACCCATGCCCTGCATAAGGTGAGAGATGGTATCTCATCGCTTAAGATTGATAGGACTAGGTAGACAACATCTCGCCATTTATGACCTTCTTATGGTGGAATCTCATTGTACCATCTAATTAACCTTGTTGGATAATCTCCTAGACGCTTAATACTTCCCGTAGGATAGGTAGCCCTATGGAATTAACCATACTGGATGTTTTTAAATCCAGGTTTAGGTAGGACTCGAACACCATTTAAAACCCCTAACGGGATGACCTATTCCCAAGTGGACTCCTCGACTTGAAACCACTTAAGACCCAAGAAAACGGAATATTCGCTAAGATTATAAAGCTCGTACCCAATTAGCCTTTAATGCTTCTATTTATGGGAGGTAGGATATGCGATTGCTTAATACATTTTTATATGGATCTAACCACTTAAGACCTTAATCCCAAAGCAGGCTATGTTATTGGGTTATTTCCGTTTAGTTTCTCTTTACGGAAATGTTATACGTACTCAACTAGCTATCGTCACGGGTTCCTAAGGATAATGATATTCTACATCAATAACCTACCAAGTCAAATCTAACCTTTAATTATAGGTTCTAGATAATCTGTCATAAGATAAGGAAAGTTATATCCTTCTTACCCTAGGATATTTTTTAATTATTTTCCTAATTAAACTTAGTATTTCAAACAACAGTCAGTACCCATTAATCCCCTTTTTATTTCATTTATTTCTGTTTCATTGTGTTATTTCCATTTCTGACCCTAACGGTCATATTTTCCTAAGGCAACAATTTATCTTTAAATACCTTTTATTCCCATTGATTATAATTAATGTCACTCATGAACCCAATGGTCATAATTCCCTAAGACATTAATTTTCCTTAATTATCAGTCCCGAAATATCTATTTGTTGCACCCCAATAGACATTACTAATTTATTGTGTATTGTAATTTTTTTTTTTTGAAGACTGGTTAAATTTTATTGATGCAATGAGCCTAAAAACGGCCCACGCCCAAGACAAAAATGATAGCGTTACAGCTTCAGGAATACAACAAAGAAACTAAATACGGTAGGTAAGACAATGATTGCAATACAACAACATATCTTCAATACCATATTCGCGTCCATTGCAAAGAACAGAAACCCAAACGTAGTTACCCCAAACAGCAAAAATTAAGGCATCATGGCAGGCGAAAATCACATCGCTCCAAAGTACGTTCTGCTTCCAGGACATTTTTGGTGAGTAATTTCTTCTTAATCCTTCGTATGAGAATGTTTACACTAGTGTGGATAAGCCTACTAACCATGGTGCTGTCTCTTTTCTTCTTCTCAAACACTCGCTGATTTCTCTCCTTACAAATACAGTGAACTGAAGTTGTCAGTGTTATTTGGATCAGTTGTTAGCGCAATGGCGAATATTTCTGCGTTATCAGGTGAACAAGCTCATCTTATAAATTACCTAAAAAGGTCATGCCATTATTATGTTTGGTCGTGTTCATGATGTCTGTACTAAAATTACACTCGAAAAATAAGTGGATGTGCGATTCTGGTTGAGCGTTATAGAGAGAACAAGTTAAATCAACGTTAACACTCCATTTCGTAAGTCAGTCAGTGGTCGAGAGTCTGGAATTGACTACTTCGTAGGTGGTGAAAGCCATTTTGGTGCAGTTAGCTTTACTCCAGATCGAATTAGTCTAATATTTTACTGCATGTTTGGCTCTGATTCGATTTCAGGCCGAGGAAGCCGAAAATTGACCATCAGATATATCAGACCATACCAATATGTCTTTCGTCGGGTTCGGGACAATTTGGATTTGCTGTCTTTCAGGTTGCAGTTTTTGCATGCAACTGAGATTGTTTGTAGCCCATGTCCCATTGGTAATGATTTTATCCACATTATAGTCATATCCATCCACAACCGTTAGGGAATCCCAACCTAAATAGCTGATAAGTGATTGCCCACTGAACCAAGGATCCTCCCATACATTAGTAGTTTTTCCATCCGCAAAGTTGTGGTGAATCATTTACTTGAGGGAGTCTTTACTTGCCATTATGTGTTTCCAAACTAAGGACGAATTATTGTCACATTTCATGATCTAAAAATTCATTTTAATGTGCTGTTCTTCATCCATGTTGCCCAGAGTATGTTGACTTGAATAATTTTCCATGCCTGTTTAACAATAAATGTTTTCTTTAACTCTTTATGCTTAGTCAGTCCCACATCCCCCTCACTTTTGGGTCTGCAAAGAATGTGAAAACAGACTTTGTGCACACCTCCCTTCTAAAGAAAATTGGCGCATGTAGAATTGATTTTATCAATTGAGCAATCAGGAATTTGGAAAGTTTGAAGCCAAAATCTTACCTTTTCCATGATTACTATGTGAATGAGTTCAACCCTACCAGCGAAGGATAGTAATTTGGAGCTCCAGACATTGACTTTTTCTTTAATGTGTGCAATCAATTCGCCACATTCTCTATCATTGATGATATTAGATGATAGGGGAACTCCTCAGTACTTCACTGGTAGCTGACTTTCATCCATATCCATAATTTGATGAATAATTTGTTTCTCTTTGCAAAATTTGTTAAAATAGCATTCTGATTTGCAGTTATTGAGTTTCAGACCTGCATAAATCTCAAGTTTTTTGAAAATGTCCGTAATGGTATGAGCTACAATTTCATTTGATTTGAACATAGTGATTAAGTCATCCGCATATAGTAAGTGATGAACTATAGGTTGATGGTTGTAAACTGGTTGAAATAGACCACTGTAACCTGCCAATTCCATTTGTAAGCAAAAATATACCATTGTAATAGCAAAAAAGGTATGGGGAGAGCGGATCTCCTTAGAGAATACCTCAATTCGAAGTGATGTAGCCCTTAGGTGCACCATTAATCATGATTGAGATAGTGGTAATTTGTTGTGGGAACCACATACATTCCAACATGTGTATATTGAAGTCTCGATTGAGCCTATCATAAGCTTTATGCAGATTGACTTTTGTGCAAATTTTATTAATCCTTTTTCTATTGAATTGTCTCACTAGTTCATGCGCCAAAAGTGAGTTTTCTGATATATATGCCTGCCTTTAATGAAGTCTGATTGGTAATCTGATATGAGATTAGGTAAAAAAATGAATTAAACGATTACAAACCACCTTGCTGAGGATTTTTATATCAAATTAGAGCATGCGATGGGTCCATATTCTTCAATTTTGCTAGGTTTGTCGACTTTTAGGATGAGTGTGATGAATGTATGATTGATTTCTTGTATAATTTTCCCACTTATAAACGATTCTTGGATGGCTAGTAGTAATAACTATTTTGTATGTTGCCAATGCAGCTTGAATAATTTAGCATTCCACCCATCAGGCCTGAGGTTGGAATCATCATGGCCGGAATAAATGGCAGTTCTGACTTCCACTTCAGACACCGTTCTCAACAACATAATTGCCCCCTCCTCGTTTATCAAACACCGGCAATTCACATGGGGTAAGTCACTTGTGTTGTCTCTGTTATATAGGTCATCGAAATAAATTATGGCAGAATGTTCAAAATTTTGTAAGTTAGTGATTGGTTCACCATTAGCATCCAATTCATTGTAGAAGTTGTTGTAATTCTTTCGATAAGACATCTTAGTGTTGAAAATTTTGGAACAATCATCTTCTTGAGTTAGCCAATTTACTTTAGCCTTCTATTTCAACTCAATTACTTGTGTCGATAAGGCTACTTTGAGTTGAGCCTGAAGCCTGATGTAATTTTAGTTTAGGGCATCATCAAGAGGGCTTAAATCAAGCAGTGTTAAAGTGGCCTTGCATTTTCTCTCTAATTCTTGTAGCGAGCTTTTCTGCATGTTTTTGTTCCAAGATTTCAGTCTAGATTTAGCAGTATTAAGCAAATAAACTAGCGAGTACCACCCCTACCCTCTGTCATAGGAATTGATTGAAGATTAATGATGTCATTGTAGTCCTCAGCCAAGTGCTAGGAGTTCACATATCTAAAATGGATCCCTTGTGTTTGAGTCAAACTGTTATTAAAAGTAATGTATAAGGGGCAGTGATCACATGTAGAGCTATGAAAGATTTCCTCTTTTAAATTTGGGTTCTTGATAATCATGTCTAATTAACACACGATCAAGTCTACAACTAATTTTTTTTAGCTTCACCGCTTCTCCATGTGTATTTCAGTCGCATATGGAAAGCTTCGACTAGCCATTTTGCAGCCACATAGCTATTAAACTCAGTGACTTGGGCTAATTTAATGGTGATCCCACCTTTCTTCTCATTAGTTAGTAAAATTGCATTGAAGTCACCAAGTATCATCCATTCATTTTGTATCAATTTAAATATGTTAGTTAGAGATTGCCAAAGTTGCTTATGAACCGAGGCCCGATTATGCGCGTAAACAAAAGATCAAGTGAAACTGAGACCACCAACATTAGCGGCATGAACTCTAATTTGTTGGTCATCTACACAAATTCCAATAACAGTCCAAATGGATTTGTGCCAGAAAACCATAATTCTACCAGTAGAAGTGGTAGAATTGTTGTTGATAGTACCCCATTCATTGCCAAGCGTACTTTCAAAAGTGGCCAGTGCATCAGCTGCCATTTTGTTCTCTAATAAAGCAATCATAGTAGGATTATACTTATTTCTAATATTAAAGAGGTCAAGTTGACGGGTACCCCCATTCAGACCTTAACATTTCAACATATAATAGAGGTTATAAACCTGTTGATTTGCTCCTTATGACTGGAGCAGAGTCAGCGATTGTATCCACCGTCTTCTTTTTGCATTTGACAAATTGTTTTGCATATTTTGGATTCAGTTTTGGAGATTATCTGTTTGTGCATTGTTTGAACTTTCAGAATTGGAATCCTGATATTATAATTGTATGTCTAATTCGTTGATCTCGTTCATGTTTGCAGGGTCGGGTGGGCTTGTCCCAACAGGGATAAGAGTAGGAGGAGGTAGGGTCCAATGGGCCTGTTGAGGAGGCACCACCTTGTTGGGAGTGGAAAGAATTTGCAGTGGAGAAGTACTTGGGTATAGAGCTTGCACCATTGTTGGTTCCTACTTTGTCACCACCTCAGTAACTTGGTTAGCTATGATAGTATGTACATTAACATTTTGTGGGGTAGGTAGCTTCTCAGTCTCTCCCTCCGTCATAAGGTCAGTGGTTGTTTCTTTTATGAGCTAACTTTGTGTAGATAACATAGTGGGGTGGTAAGAATGTCAGTGGGGTCTACCTATTTCTTTTTCCATACTTGTGTGGGTACCTGTGTGTGGATTTTTGGGATAAGGCATTGTATAATACTACGTCCCAAACACTTGCACTCAGTCCACATTGAGGGTATGAACTCATGTTAAACCTCTTATAGATAAACAATGGCTTAGCTATCCTTGGCTCTAATGGTTTTTGGAAGCGTAGTATTTGCTTTGATATCTATCAGTACTCTTGCAAAGTTTAATCTCTTTATATTTATGGTGCAATCATCAATATCAATTGGTTTGCCAATAATGCAGGCAAGTTTACTTATGTAACACCCCGAATTTCAGTTAATATTAACATTCACAAATTAAAGAATAACTAATCCCAGATGTGGGAATTAGGGGAAACGGGTTGCGCCATTACGTTCATCTCGGAAAAATACGCGAAATAGAGTCCGAGTTTTCAAAAATCGGAGTCCGTATGAAGAAGATATGGACGAACGAAGTTAGGCAGAAAAACCGAAAACAAGCCAGAATGCACCGGCGCACTTGTGAAGTGCGCCAGCACAAAAATACAATGGCGCACTTGGGAAGTGCGCCCGTGTCGAGCCAGAAACCTGCACAGCTTTCTGGTTTGACCCTGGCTGGCCTGGTGCACCTGTTTTGGTTCTCTGGTCTGTTCTGCTGACCTGTGACAATTTTTGATGGTTTAGATCTAAACTAGGGTTAATCTAAGGGTCTAAACTACATCCTAAATCTATAAATACACCCTAAGACTACCCTAATCCATACTAAAAATAGATACAACGTCATCATGCCATCAAAATGCAATTAGAAGGAGCCTCCATCACATTTTAGAAGAAGATAGCTTCTCAAATCAACTTCTAATCAACTCTAGCAACTTAATCTTCTTCATAGGAGTGCTAATCAACAAGTTGTGAGTTTCTATGCCTTTAGCAAGCAATTGCTAAACTAATTATGATAGGATGTAATGAGGTTATGGTTATGAATGTGGATCAATGCAAGTTATGTTATCATATGCTATGTGCTCATGATGTTAGTTATGCAAGTTTTATGCTATATGTCCATGATGCTAGTTATGCAAGTTTTATGTTATATGTTCATGATGCTAGTTATGCAAATCACTATGATAAACATTGATCCATTATGACACCATGTTATGCAAGCTTGGTGTTTGATTATATGCAAGTTTATATATGACATGTTATGCAAGTTTGGTGTTTGATTATATGCAAGTAACATGTGCAAGTTTACACCTTTGTATGATATGCATACATATGCAAGTTTACCCCTTTGTATGTCATGCATACATATGCATGTTTACCCCTTTTCATGATATGAGTAACATATGCAAGTTCATCCTTTTTTAGACCTATGACATGTATGCAAGTTTATCCCTTTATGATAGGTCTATGACATGAACATCTACGCAAGTTACCCTCTTTATGACATATGTGATTCATGCAAGTTTGGGTTGATTATTTATGCTAGTTGGGTTTGATGTTGTGGTCATATATGCAAGTTGACAGCTTTAAAACCCATGTTGATGCTAATGTTATGCTAAGTTGAACCCATTGTATTTGTGATGAATCTTCCCTTTTAAGTATGTCATGTTAGCGTATTACGTGGGGAACGATGGGGTTAATATTCATGTTAACAAAATTGTGGTGAAATTGGTATGATGTTGCATACCATAAGTGGATGGACATAATTGAGTCAATTATGTACATTATTAAATTGGAATTAATTAGGGAAAATTAATTCAAAATATGGGGGTGATTAATTAGGTGTAATTAATCGATTAAGACACGAGGTTGGACCCTTTTGTAGCATAAGACTGCCCGGACCCGACCGGCAAATCCAGCGGCTACAAATGATTGGCCCAATGTGAGAGGTCTTAGGCATAAACTAAATACGTGACAAGTGTAAAGACACGAGGTTAGACTCTATTATGGCATAAGGCTGCCCGGACCCGACCGGCAAATCCAACTGCCATAAAAGACAGTCTAATGTGAGAGGTCTTTACAAAGGTTACGTTCTTAATCAATTAAGAAACACTTAACCAGATAAGCATGTAGTGGGGCATGAGGGGTTAAGTGGGTGCCTTGGGTGGCATGTGGAAATCTAGTGGTTGCCTTGGGTGGCAATAGAAAATACGATTAGAATACTTAACCAAAGTGGAAACATGTAATTAAACATGATTAAAGGGTTAAGTGGGATGCACTAGAAAAGGAGCAAGCTTAGGTGGGTAGCTTGTGGGGGCCCATTTCAACCAGTAACCCATATGTATCTTTGTGGGCTTGACCCATGTCGAGGACGGGACACGCGTACTGGGCTTGACTATAAGAGGCCAAAACGGGTTAGCGGTGGCAACGCAAGTCCAACGGGTTTCATATGCGTGTGTGGACCCGGGTTGGTAGATAAGACGTTGTTGCATCGTGTAGGTATAAGCCGTGCACCGTTGGTTGTATCGGGTTGCCACTTTGGGGAGTGATACACCCTACTGTGGGGCCAGCACGGGTATCTACGTTAGGGAGCCGATCGCTTGGGGAGTAGTGGGTACACCTAGTGGAGATAGGGGCAGACGGCACCTATGTGGTCAGCTAGGGGTACACGAAACTACTAGTTAAATTTTCTATGTCCTTGGGTGGGATCAACCTTTAAGTTAGGAATGACTGGTGTGGTGCAGTTTAGTAATTATCCTTGGGTGGGTAGATGCGTCTTTACCGTTATCTTGGTTCTACCTATGTCTAGTTGGCTGCTTAGTGTAGTCATTTATCCCCAGTCGTTACCGTACCAAGTTTATATCATACCCTAATTACTTTAATGATTGTATTGTTAAAGTTATAGGACTCGCTCAGACTTATGTCTGACCCCGTTGTTTTTATCTTTCCCCCCCCCCTCAGGTCCTCAGGTTGGGCCTAGCACTAGTGGGCTTTGATCAGATTGCTTTATCTATCTTTTGGAGCTTGGACCGTTGATGTAAAGCTCAGCTTATCTTTTCTATTATGGCTATTAGTATGTAGTGGGATTATGTACTTATGTTTTTATCGAGATGGATATTTTGTACTTGACTCTTGTTGGTTTTTGGTATGTAACCAAACATGTTTACCTTTTGCTGAAATGAAATGATGTTTTAAATTTCAAGTATTACTTATATCTGTCTTGTTGTAATTTTTCTGTTCTATATTCACTTAAAATACTCCACCGAAGTTAAGGCATTCCCTTAGTGAGTGACCTTAGCGGGTGTGGGGTGTTACACGTGGTATCAGAGCTGAAGGTTACCAGAACAGATAAAATTTTTAGAAAAACTATTTTTCTAAAAACATTTTTGGAAGAAGTATTTTCAAAAACATGTCTTTTAAGAGAAAAGTTTTTGAAGAAAAGCATAATCCCCAATAGCCATATCTTTATCTTTCGAATTCTCCGTTTTGAATCTTTCCTTTTTCGTTTCAGCATGGCTGAAGATCTTAACTTTCCGGAGGGTGTGACGATACCAGTATGGTATAGGAGATTGATGGAGGCTAGTGCCGCCGCTGCGGGTCCAGCAAATGTTCCTCCACCACCAGTTGCACCCGATCTTCCTCCCCCTCCTCCTCCTCGCGCGGATACTTTTGCTAAGACTTGCAAGGAATTTAAGGCTATGGGATGGAAACCTTTTCAAGGATCAGAAACTTTTGTGGAAGCTAGGGATTGGCTTAAGGAAACGGAAGAGTTGATAGACATCTTTGAGTGGAAGAAGGAAAGAAAGTCAAGTTAGCTGCTTGGTTAATGAAGGGAGAGGCCTCGTTCTGGTGGGAGGTCACTAATGGAGAGCGCCCTGTTGACTCTTGGGCGGATTTCAGACAAAGGTTTGGGGCAAAGTTTCTCTCAGGGCGGAAGAAAATCTGTATATGGAAAGGTTCTTGACTCTAAAGCAAGGAAACTTATCAGTGAAGGAATATGTCAACAAGTTTAATCAGCTAGCAAGGTTTGGCATAGACATGGTGAATACACCGGAGAAGAAGGCTTTGAGGATTGGCTATGACTCACATCCCTATGGGGGCCACCTTTGAGAAGCTAGTAGACATGTCACTTATGCATGAGGAAGAGAAGGGTCCCAATGCTAATAAGGCACCCGAGAAGAAAGGAGATCAGAAGAGACCTCAACAGCAACAACAAAACAAGGGTGGGAAAGGCAACGGTGGCAAGGGAAAGAAGAAGTGCTTCAATTGCGGGACACCTGGCCACTTAAGCAAAGATTGTCGGAAGAAGAAGAAGACTGGCTGCTTCCACTGTGGCGAAGCAGGGCATCTAGTGAAGGACTGCCCTAAGAAGGGGCAGAGGACGGGATCTACCTCAGGAGGACAGGTGCAAGCTCTTATGGCACCAGGTCAGGCAAGGGGGCAAGTTCAGGCTCTCGCAGTTCCACCGATTCAGGAAAGAGGTAGAACTATTTCCGTTGAAAGTCTGGTTTTTCTGTTTGATCATCCTGTCCGTACTTTGTTTGTCTCTGGCGCATCGCATTCGTTTATCTCATCATCATTAGTTGAGTCACTGCACTTAGACACCAGTCTAGTAGATGATCCCTTGGTTGTTTCAAACCCAATTGGGGGCTCCACTTATTTGTCCATGATATGTTTGGGTTTGAAGATTTCTATACTTAGCGTTGAGTTTAGACGTGATGTTTTTGTTTTGGGCTTCACGGGCTATGGGTTGATTTTGGGCATGGACTGGTTATCCAGTAATGGTGCCGTTCTTGATTGTGAAAGGAGAGTTGTTAGGCTCATGACCCGCTTGGGTAACACTCTCGAGATCTCTTGTAATCCCATGAATTCTGTTATGCTAAGTTATCTTGAATCGCTTGACGCTTCGGTCGAGAGTTTGCGATCTATTAGAGTGGTCCGGGAATACTCGGATGTGTTTGAGGAGGTGAAGGGCTTACCTCCGAAGCGGGAGATAGACTTCCGAATATATCTGGTGGACAATGCTAAGCCAGTATCTTTGCCAGTGCGCCACATGGCTCCTCGTGAGAGGAGGGAACTCCATAAGCAAGTAGGGGAGTTGCTTGAGAAGGGGTTCATAAGACGAAGTATATCGGAGTGGGGTGCTCCAGTGGTTTTTGCCACGAAGGCGGATGGGTCCCTCAGACTTTGTGTAGACTATAGAGAACTCAACAAACTTACAAAGAAGAATAGACACCCATTGCCGAGGATTGATGATCTGTTTGATCAGTTGGTTGGCGCCTCAGTGTTTTCGCAGTTGGACTTAGCCACGGGGTTTCATCAGTTGAGAGTGGCTGAGGATAGCATAGACAAGACTGCCTTTAGGATTCCTGATGGTTTTATGAGTGGCTTGTGATGCCATTTGGTTTGACGAACGCCCCCGCATACTTTGTTGATCTGATGAGTAGGGTGTTCAGGGAGTACCTTAATAAGTTCGTGGTGGTCTTTGTGGATGACATCTTAGTCTTTTCTAAGAGTGAAGAAGAGCATGCCCTACATCTTAGGGAAGTGTTGGAGACTCTTCGAGCGCATAGCCTTAAGGCTAAATTCTCTAAATGTCACTTTTGGAGGAAGGAAGTGCGGTTCTTAGGGCACGTGGTCTCTAAGGAAGGGATAGCTGTGGATCCAGCTAAGGTAGTATCCATCTAAGATTGGAAGGTTCCGAAGAATGCTACCGAGGTGAGGAGTTTCTTGGGGTTGGCTGGCTACTATAGGAAGTTTATCAAGGACTTCGCGAAGATATCAGCCCCATTAACTCGCTTGACAAAGAAGAATCTAGTCTTCACATGGGACGTAGATTATGATGATGCGTTCCAACGGTTAAAGAGAGCTTTAACCACAGCTCCAGTCTTAGTGTTGCCAGATGGGAGTAAGCCATTTGTTGTTTATACCGATGCTTGTGGGATAGGACTAGGCGCAGTCTTAATGCAAGAGGGAAGGGTAATAGCCTATGGGGGAAGGCAGTTGAGAGCGCATGATAAAAATTACCCTACACATGATCTTGAGTTGGCCGCTATTGTTTTTGCGCTTAAGACTTGGCGCCATTATCTTCTTGGCGAGAGGTTCGAATTGTTCACCGACCATAAATCTTTGAAGTACTTGTTTTCTCAGAAGGATTTGAACTTAAGACAGCAAAGGTGGATGGAGTTCTTAGCATCCTATGATTTCGAGATAGCGTATACCCCTGGCAAGGGTAACGTGGTGGCGGACGCCTTAAGCAGAAAAAGGTTGTCCTTGAGTCCATTGTTCGTGGAATGACGGAGCTTGGAATTTATCTCGATGTTTGACTTCAGACCTTCCGTTGACTTTGTACCCGGTTTGCTAGCATCCTTAGAGGTCAGACCTACTCTTTTGGGACGGATTGGCGAGGCACAGCGGGACGACCCACAGTTGGGTGAGTTGGTAGAAAGGCTCATAAGGGGGGAGTCGTCCAGCCATTTGAGTAGGTACACCCTAGATGATAAGGGGTGGTTGCGTAGAGACGGTAGACTTTGTGTACCGCAAGATGAGGGTTTGAGGAAGGCTATACTTGATGATGCACATCGTTCTAGGATGACCATTCATCCCGGTGGGGACAAGATGTACCAAGACATGAAGCGAGTTTTCTTTTGGGCCGGTATGAAGAAGGATGTGGCCGAGTATGTCGCTAGATGTTTGGTGTGCCAACCAGTGAAAGCGGAGCAAAAGAAACCCGGTGGGTTGCTTCACCCATTGGAGGTTCCGCAATGGAAGTGGGATAGCGTCTCGATGGATTTTATCGATGGATTACCGAGATCGAGGAAGGGTAATACGGGAATTTGGGTTGTGGTAGACAGACTTACTAAGAGCGCCCATTTTATACCCGTGAAGAGTAAGAGGACTGCTCCATGGCTAGCTTCAGTTTACCTTCGAGAGATAGTTTGGTTGCATGGTGTACCTTCTAGCATAGTGAGCGATCGAGATCCTATCTTCACTAGCGAGTTTTGGAAGAGTTTGCAAGAGGCAGTAGGGACTCAGTTGTGTTTGAGCACCGCATATCATCCTCAGACGGACGGCCAGACCGAGAGGGTGAATCGTGTTCTAGAAGACCTTTTGAGGCTATGTATCTTAGATTTTGGAGGTACATGGGAAGAGAATCTTCCATTGGTGGAGTTTGCGTATAATAACAGCTTTCAGTCTAGTATTGGCATGGCTCCTTTCGAAGCTCTTTACGGAAGGCCTTGTCGGTCACCTACATGTTGATGGGAATCTACGGATAAGATCTTGCTTGGGCCCGATATGGTTAGAGAGACTTCGGAAAAGATTGATTTGATTCGAAGAAGGATGAAAGCAGCGCAAGATAGGCAGAAATCTTATGCGGATAAGAGGAGGACGGATCTTGAGTTTGATGTTGGGGACATGGTCTTTGTCAAAGTATCTCCATTACGGAATGTTGTTCGCTTTGGGTCCGTTGGAAAATTAGCACCAAGGTTTGTAGGACCGTTTCCTATTAAGGAAAGGATTGGACAAATGGCATATAGAGTGGATTTGCCCGAGAGACTTAGTGGTGTACATGACGTATTCCATGTGTCACATTTGAGGAAGTGCCTACATGAGACCGCAGAGGTGGTAGAGCCGAGCTTGCTTAGAGAAGTGGAGGTAGAGCGTGATGCGACGATTCGACGAGCTCCTACTCGCATCCTTGGGTCAGAGATTAGGAAGTTGAGAAACAGAGAGGTTCAACTAGTCAAAGTGCAATGGGGAGATGATGAGAGCAACGCTACTTGGGAGACAGAAGCGAAGATGCGTTCACTGTACCCATTCTTTTTTGAGGGTATGTCTTTTAATTTCTCCTTTATCGTTTGTCTAGTTCTTATTTTATCTTTAGTATGTCCTCTCATTAGTACCTTTGACCTTTAGATAGGGTGAACCTATGGTTGAAACATGTGTTTGAGACATGTTATGATTGATGGATGCGTGTGGATGCAAGTGTTTGCTAGTGGTTGCTCGTGGATGCATATACACACACTTTATACACTAGATCGGCTCAGTCACTTCATATTGCATATTGCATATAATTGTGTGTCGGTAGCTATATTAATGGATGTATAATGGTTGTGTTATCATATGGATGATGCATTTTGGTGTATGGTTGTGCACACATGTAGAAATAGTATGTGTCGATAGGGTTCTTTCGCATACATATTGGATGCATGGCACTATCATGGTTTGCATTAAGGAGGTCAACTGAATCAGTAGACCGCCTGATTTTGCATTAGACAGGGAACATATACACACACTTTTTGCATATGTTCATACAGCATTAGAAACTTTAAGGACAATGGATGCCAGTGTTTGATGGTTTAGTAGATGGTTGTTTGGATGGTAAGATACGTTCTTCTGGACTTAGAGATTTCGGGGACGAAATCCTTTAAGTAGGGGAGAATGTAACACCCCGAATTTCAGTTAATATTAACATTCACAAATTAAAGAATAACTAATCATATCAGGGTAACAAAATGCTCAACCTCATGTTGCAAACACTTCTGGTGTTGTTGGAGGTTTCAACATTACCATCCATTACAAAAGAGAATTTGCAATGAGAAAAGAAAAATACCATAAAACCGCTTCTTATGAAAATCCACCTAATATTGCTTAAAAAAACGGGTAGGTGAAATTACAGAAAGTAATCTCCATGCGACAACACACAAGAACAACAAGTTGAATCAAATAGGATGAGGTACAAAATGATGGTTACTCCATTGATTAAGTAAAAGATTAATATCCACATCATGCGATAAAACTAGTCATAACTTCTCATCTATAAAACGATGTGCTAAATGGGTCACATTTCTATATGGCCAGTTCGAACGTAGATTCCCGAACTCAAAAGTCGACTTTAATAAAAAGAGAATAGCTACAAAATCTCTATAGCCAGTCAAACAAAGACCATTCAAGTCCGCGTACAACACGGATGCCTTTAAAATCTCATTAAGATTCTCCTTAGAAAAACCATCCAAAGAAAACTTAATCTTCATCTTTGAAACGATGATGGCCTTCATCAAAATATATTCTGACAAGATATAATAAAGGCGGATGCAACACAAATAAAAATCCTATTCTAAGATCTCAAAGAAAAGGACTGATGCAAGCCCAACTGCCTCGTAAAAATTTCTTAGCCCTATAGCGGTGAGACCTTTTTGCTCATTCTGATCCAACCAAATGATATCTCCCTAAGGATGAGACATAAATGTTATGAGTAAGATCGGGTAGTGCAAGTAAGTATTATGGACTAAGAAATGATCAGAGAGAAGAAATTGAATTTAGATCTTAAAGTACTAGTGGGGCAAGATCTAATGGTAAACAAGCGCGGGAAAGGAGGAAGTGAGGCGGTGACAAAGAAAGAGAAGAGGGATAAGAATATGGTTAGGCTAGATGAGAAAATAAAGATGAAAGAAGTTAAGTAGGTGATTTGAACACAACATTTACGTTTAATTCCAAGGTCCAAGTTGTATCAAAATTGATCAACAAGTTAACTACTCTAGGTATAACGCTAAACGTTCAAATGTCAAATGGGTTTTGGTTAAAGATTAAATCTTAACCTTATTAGGTCGGATTAAAATATTAACCATCCCGCGCCATTTTTTATGATTTGACGCGATCCAAAAAACAATTACCTTCATCACGGCGATATGAAAGACCTCAGTCAAACTCTGAACCATCTCTAAATATTCAAAGTAGTCTCAACAACAATGATGCAACCACAAAACGAATGAACGAATTCCCAAAATAATTCAGTTAGAAATCCGTAATTAAATTAAAAAGGATTTTCCTGTTACTTAGTTGACAAACAAATAAACGATGCGCAAAGCAAATACCCCAAAAACCAAGAAGAAGGATTTTTCTTAGCTTTTTCGTAGGAGACTTTAACCTTTTCAAAAATGGAATTAATTATAAGCTAATGGTTTCGTATTTATAAATCCAATTTATTATTAGTATTATTATTATCTATATTCTAGTTCGTATTACAACCTGAAAAACCTTTTCATCTTCAAAAATGTTGGAACTTTAAAATCTTGAGGATTTAATTGTAATAATTTCAATAAATCATCCAATTGGATTATTTATTAAAATCACACAAAGCTCGAACAATTTTGAAACACGAATATATTAAAATTTTAAAACCATATCTTTATGAAACATTTTTTCGAAACCGTAATTTCAAAGCTTTCGAAATCCATTTTATTTTTCCAAATAGTTTTAAAAATAAAGTTCCCTCGAATACAGGGTCAGGAACTCAAACTAATATTTTCAATAAAGGAATATCCAGAAATTTAACGAAGTAACGAATGGATATACCTTGTAATTATATTTCTGAATGGATACGATATATTAACATGGATTTCCCGTTTCAGACCAAGAAAAGATCTTTGACTGGAATTACCAAACGAAACCAAAAACCATGAATCACGACTACCTTAGTTGTAGTTAGATTTTTGTCCAGTCTCCAAACCCAAATCAACGGAATCCACTATATGTCGTCCTCATGCTCTTCACAACGAAATCGCTAACGTACTGTGGGGTAAGACATAATTAGCTAGAAACCCGAACTCAACCTATTTCAACTCTTAGTCGCTTAAGACCTATCTTATATAATTAAGCCCACGACTAATTCATTATTAGAATAGTTTAAATTCTAGTAAGGAAGACAAACAAAAATAGAAAAGAAAATCGAATTACGTTCTCTCACGAGTCATAATTTAACTAATTCCCCTGATCGTCTAACCTATGCTCTAATACCAAATGTAACACCCCACTCTTTTCTAAGCCTAAATTTTGACAAAATTGAAACTCTAACACATCCAATCATGGGGTGCGTAAATCTGATACCTACAAATAAAGGAGTAAGACCATAATTAGAGTGCAGTAAAATAACTCACAGCGGAAACAAAATTGAACAGACTACTATTAACTCAAGTAAATACCTTAGAAAATTGAGTCACCGTGTTAATACCGAGCATGAAAAAGAACGAGAACCAAAGACTAGACTAAAACACCTATGTGAAACCGGCCTTCTCTAAAGAACCTCAGTGGTTGTAATGAGGAGGGGTCAGAACAACAAAATTCTGGTGAATAGGAAGAGTACAACACAGATTACAATACACGGATGTATTCCATTTGGTTAAACCCAAGATATTTGCCTGCCAAGGCTAGTCATTCTAAACTAACCTTGTGAACATTTACGCACGACTCTAACTACCATACCCGAGGTAGCATTCCTAATTATATTGATACCAAGATAGAACGTTTACGCATACATTTATGAAGCATTTAAACTAATTATTTAAACCGAGAAGTAAACTCCTAATCATGGAGTTTACTTACTCATGCGTGTGTACTTAGCCACTTAACGCCTCACTATCAATAATAGATAGGGTGGATTCTCCCGATCACTTAAGACCCTAGGCAGACCTATTGGTCATTTTATACCTCTCGATGATTTACTCAACGTTATTATAAAATAGAGGACACTAGCAATAGGGTCCTAACAATTAAGGCTTATGTTGTTCACACATATAAACTCATGCCCGCATAAGTTGAGAGACGTCATCTCATCGCTTAAGAAGACTAGGTAGACGACATCTCGCCATTTATGACCTTCCTATGGTGGAATTTCATTATACCATCTACTTGACCTTATTGGATAATCTCCTAGATGCTTAATACTTCCCATAGGATAGGTAGCCCTATGGAATTAACCATACCGGATGTTTTTGAATTCATGTTTAGGTAGGACTCGCACACCATTTAGGACCCCTAACTGAATGACCTGTTTCTAGGTGGTCTCCTCGACCCAAAGCCACTTAAGACCCAAGGAAGCAGACTATTCGTGAAGATTATCAAGCTTGTACCCATTTAGCCTTTAATGCTTATATTTACGGGAGGTGGGCTACACGGTCGCTTAATACCTCTTTATAGGCGGATCTAACCACTTAAGACCTTAATCCCAAAGTAGGCTACGTTATTGAGTTATTCCCGTTAATTTCTCTTTACGGAAATGCTATATGTACACAACTAGCAATCGTCATGGGTTCCTATGGTTAATGATACTCTACATCAATAACCTACCAAGTCCAATTCTAACATTTAATTATAGGTGTAACAACCCGTGTATTTCATAATAGTAAAATTCACAAATTAAAGTATAACTAATTCTAAATGAAAGAATTAAGGGAAATGGCTTATGCCATTGCGTTCGTCTCGGAATTCTGGTTGGGATAGAGTCCGAGTTTGCATGAATCGGACTCTGTATGAAGAAGTTATGGCCTTCGGAAGTTTCAGAACCAAATTTAAATTTAAACAGCTCAGTTTCGGATTCAAAATTCGAAATTTAAACTCAAACTGGGCTGGGCGGGAAAATTCCCGCCCAGTGACCAGGTCGACCTGGTCAACCATGTAGTCGACCTGGGTGTCGACCTGCCAGTCGACCTGCCCGGTCGACCTGGCTGGCTAGGTCAGACCCTGGTTCGAATTTCTGTGGCTCTGTACGGTCTGAATTCCTCCTGTCTGCATCTGATGGCTCAAAACAGTTTGGAAACTCTATATATACACGCTAAATCTCAACTAAAATTCACATAAAAAAATAAGAAAGGATTCGTCATGCTGCCGGGAAGGAGTTGAGCATAGCCGTTAAGAGAGAGACGAATCAAATTAAAGCTTAATCAAATTAATCAACAAGATTTGCTACCCAAAGGAGAGCATCTCCAAATCAGAACACAGAAATCAGAAAACAAGAATTCATCACACGTTGTAAGTATAGTGACCTTTCAGAATATGAATAAAAATTGTGATGTGATTCGATGTAAAAGAAAATAGAATTGTGTTATTGTATAATGATGTAAATTCTGTAATTTGTGATGATTCTGAAATGATTTGTGTATTGGTAATTGTGGCATAAACTGATCGATGCAAGTCTATTGGACAGTTGTATATGAATATAATGACACTTGCAAGTTTGTGGCAAAAACTCGGATTTGATTCCTTTATGTTCATATGATAACATGGACTATATACATCCTTTAAGTCTAAATTAAGACTTATGTAAACATGACTTAGATTTCTTTAATGATCCAAAAACCTATGTATATATATTTCATGTTCATTGCAAGTATAATTGGATCTATGTTAAGCATCGTTTGGGTTACATAAACTATGCAAGTTTCATGTTAATTTAGAGATAGTTTACACCTTTGGGTTATGTCAAAAAGTGGACATTTTGTAAACATGTAACATGCTAGTTTGGTGTCTGACATTATGCCTAGTTATACATATGTTTAAACTCACATCTAGCCAAGTTAAAAGTTATGCCATTTCATGTGACACCTATTTAGTTATATGCCTATTTGAATGCAAGTTCAAATGACCCAAAGTTTATGTTAAAACGCTAATTTGCAAGTTCATGCGCTACACACCTTTATGTATTAGAAAATATTACATGTTCTTGATTTTCCCCTTTTCTCACATTTATAAAGTTGGGCTGAATTGTGTCGAGCCCAACGTTAGTTATAACGTTGCGAACGTACAAACGGGGATAATAGCATTGGGTGTAAAATATGATAAAAATATAAGTGTTGGCATATTTGGCACATGCCAACGACTGTGACATTTTAGCGGTATGAATTGTTATACCCAAAAATAAAGGACATGACATTTACATATAAAATTGAATGGTGAAATGTAAATTTAGAAAATACGACATGTTTAACCCGAGGTTGGATTGAGTTGTGACGTAAACCTGCCCGGACCCGCCCGGCTGTCCAGTAGCTACAACAATACCTATCCAATGTGGGCGGTTAAACATTGAGCCCAATAAGGACCCGAGGTTAGACTGAGCTACGGTGTAAACCTGCCCGGAACCAACCGGCACATCCAATAACCGTAGCGATATCTGTCTAATGTGAGTGGTCGGTGCTTTAAGAGGCTAAGGACAGTTGGTAGGGTTAAGTCAACTTAAAACACTTAACCAAATTCAACATGTTAACAAGAATTGATGGGTGAGGTTAGGTATATTCAGACACTTAACCACTTAACAAGTTTGACTAGAAAACCCTAGTAATGAGGGACCCGTTTCAGCAGTAACCCAATTTAGGTATCAATGGTACCCTGAAACTAGGCAGGGTGGGGCACGATTACTAGGCTGATTGTAAGCGGTCAAATAACGGCAATGTTAGGTGCACAGTGTAGGTTCTAATGGAGTGCGGTCGTGCACGCACTCCGTAGCAGACAAGCAGGGCACTGGGGGCACCAGTAGTATAACCTATGTCGTTTAGTAATTGTGTCGGGGCCGCCACCATGGGTCTTGATACACCCCATGGTGGGACCAGCATAGGTATCTACACTTCTTGGAGGAGCCGTAAGACACATGTACGAGTAGGAGACGATCTTTAGAAAACAAAAAGGATCACTTCACCCTCAGCATGGGGTGCCTGTTAGAATAATTCTAGTAAATGCAGAGATATAGTGTGGGTTCGATAGTATATTCGATTCTGGACTACACTCACTTAGTTATGATACTATCCTTTTTTCAGTTTATATCTATCATACACTTTTCTTATTCACATACTGAAGAGTCACTAGATTTACTCAGACTTTATGTCTGAATCTATTTTCTTTTCGTCTTCTTTTCTTTCGTTTCCCGCCCCCCCCCCCCCCCAAGGTCCATAGGGAGGAAACAACCCAGCTTAGTCAGACTCTTTGCAAGCTTCAAGACAGTAGATGTACGGTTTGGACCTCTTTTGCTTGGATCATGGCTTTGGATATCACTATAGGGATTTTTTCTACCTTGTTTATGTTTTATGCTTCTTTAATAATCAAGACAGTTATGAGAATGTAATGTTTTGGGAAGTGTTATGTGACAATTATGGAAATGTTTTGTAAGAACACGTATTTGATGCAATAAAAGTCTGTTGTTTTCCGCTGTTTAAAATATGTGTTATTATATCTGTCTTGTGTTTATCTGTGACTTATACTTATAAACCTCCACCAAAATTAGGGCATTCCCTTTGTGAGTGACCCTAACGGAGGAGGGGTGTTTCACTTGGTATCAGAGCATAGGTTTACTAGATAAGATAAAAGTTTTTGAAATTGTTTTCAAAAGAAAGTTTAAAGAAGCATTTTTTTAGAAAAAGTGTTATATTTTAGAAAGGCATAATCCCCCGAAGCCATGTACACTATCTCTCTATCCTTCGTTTGAATCTTTCCTTTCTGTTTCAGCATGTCTGGAGACCTTAACCTTCCTGAAGGAGTAACGATACCCGGCTGGTTTAGGAGGTACTTAGAAGCAAGGGCCAATGACGCGGGCCCAACAAACATTCCTCCTCCAGTGGCAGCGGTTCCTCCTCCTCCTGCCCCTTCTCTTGGAAATGCTTTTGCCAAAACATGTAGAGACTTCAAGTCTATGGGTGGAAAGGACTTCCATGGAACTGAGCCCTTTGTAGGAGCAAGAAACTGGCTAAAGGAGACCGAGGATCTGTTTGACATCTTTGGAGTTGATGACAGGCAAAAGATACAACTGGCAGTGTGGTTACTCAAAGATGAAGCTTCGCATTGGTGGGAGATCACTAATGCTCAGAGGGCAGTAGAAACATGGGAAGATTTTAGGACAAGGTTCGAGTTGAAATTCCCCTCCCAAGCTGAAAGAACCCTACAGGTGGAGAAGTTCCTAACTCTTAAACAGGGAAGCATGACGATTAGGGAGTACGTCAATCAGTTTAATCAGTTAGCCAGATTTGGGCTGGACTTAGTAAATACCCAACACAAGAAGGTGCTTTGCTTCGTCAAAGGTCTGAATGAGCCTCTACACAACCTTGCTATGACCCATGTATCCACGGGAGCGACTTATGAAAGCTTGGTGGACATGGCGTTGCTACACGAGGAAGACCATGGCAAGAAAGAGACTAAGGAGGAGGAAAAGAAAGAAGGTTTGCAGGCTAAGAAAACAGACTTCAAGAAAGGAGGGAAGAACAAAAAGTCCCGTGAGAAGAGAAAGTGCCATTTCTGTGGCATTGTTGGACATATAGAGAAAGACTGCCGAAAGAAGAAGGCGAAGATGGGTGGCTGCTTCCATTGCGGAGAGACTGGGCACTAAGCTAAGGACTGCCCAAAGAAGAAAGGGCAGGGACAGAAAGCTGGATCCACTTCAGGGGGTCAAGTTCATGCTCTGACAGCACCTCCACAGGAACGAGGTAGTAATATTTCTGTAGAAAGTGTAGCCTATCTTTATGATCACCCAGTTTGTACACTTTTTGACTCTGGTGCATCACACTCCTTTATTTCATCTGCTTTGGTAGAATCTCTGCATCTAGACACTAGTATGGTTGAGGATCCCTTAGTAGTTTCAAATCCAATTGGGGGCTTCGCATATTTATCAATGGTTTGTTTGGGTTTGAAAATCTCTATTCTCAGCGTTGAGTTTAGTTGTAACGCCTTTGTTCTAGGCTTCTCGGAATATGGTTTGATCTTAGGCGTGGACTGGTTATCCAGTAACGGTGCCATTCTTGATTGTGAGAAAAGAGTAGTTAGGCTCTTGACTCAGCTTGGTAACACTCTAGAAATTTCGTGTAATCCCTTGAATGCTGTCATGCTCAGTTATCTAGAGTCGCTTGATGCTTCTGATGAGGATTTACAGTCAGTTAGAGTAGTCCGGGAATATCCGGATGTCTTTGAGGAGGTGAAAGGCTTACCTCCGAAGCGGGAGATAGACTTCTGCATATATCTTGTGGATAACGCAAAGCCCGTAGCTTTACCTGTCAGACATATGGCTCCAAAGGAGAGAAAGGAGCTCAGTAAGCAGGTTAAAGAACTTCTCGAGAAGGGGTTCATTAGAAGGAGCATTTTAGAATGCCAGTGGTGTTCGCAACCAAAGCGGACGGTTCGCTTCGCCTTTGCGTCAACTATAGGGAGTTAAACAAATTGACCAAGAAAAATAGGCACCCTCTTCCCCGAATCGACGATTTGTTTGATCAGCTTGTAGGTGCGTCGGTTTTCTCCCAACTTGATCTGGCAATTGGGTTCCATCAGCTGAGAGTAGCTGAAGATAGCATTGACAAAATGGCGTTCAGGACCCCAGACGGTTTCTTCGAGTGGCTTGTCATGCCTTTCGGTTTGACAAACGCACCTGCTTATTTCGTAGACCTAATGAGCAGGGTATTCAGAGAGTTCCTTAATAAATTCGTGGTGGTCTTCGTAGATGATATCTTGATCTTCTCAAAGAATAAGGAAGAACATGCTCAACATTTGAAAGAAATCATGGAAACTCTTCGAGTTCATCAGCTAAAAGCCAAATTCTCCAAGTGCCACTTTTGGAGGAAAGAAGTAAGATTTCTTGGGCATATAGTGTCCATAGAAGGGTTGGCGGTGAACCCCGCGAAAGTAGTGACAGTGCAAGATTGGAAGACGCCAAGAAATGCAACCGAAGTCCGAAGCTTTCTTGGGCTAGCCGGTTTCTATCGAAAATTCATTAGGGATTTCGCGAAAATCTCAGCCCCACTCATAAGGCTAACAAGAAAGAATCTAGCATTTGCTTGGGATTTGGACTGTGACATTGCTTTCCAACGCCTAAAAAGGGCTCTTACAACAGCCCCAGTTCTAACTCTGCCTGACGGAAGCAAGTTGTTCACAGTATACACAGATGCATGTGGAACGGGACTAAGCGCCGTTCTAATGCATGAAGGGAGGGTAGTAGCTTACGGTGGAAGGCAACTGAAAGTTCATGAAAAGAACTACCCAACCCACGATCTTGAGTTGGCCACCATCGTCTTTGCACTTAAGTCTTGGCGCCATTATCTCCTAGGTGAGAAGTTCGAATTATACACTGACCATAAATCATTGAAATATTTCTTCTCGCAGAAGGATCTTAACTTGAGGCAGCAAAGGTGGATGGAGTTTCTTGCCTCGTATGATTTTGAAATTTCGTATACCCCCGGCAAAGGCAACATAGTGGCAGACGCGTTGAGCTGAAAGAAACTAACCCTAAGCCCGCTCTTTGTAGAAAGGCAAGCCTAGAGTATATAGCCAGTTTTAACTTTAGGCCCTCCTCTGATTTTGTACCTGGTTTGCTAGCATCTCTTGAAGTACGCCCGACTCTCGTAGACTCAATGGGGGCTGCACAACGGGAAGACCCTCAGCTTGTTGATGTGATTGATAAACTTGTTAGGGGTGAGACTTCTAGTCACCTCAATAGGTACTCTATCGACGATAAAGGCTGGCTGAGACGCGATAGAAGATTATGCGTCCCACAAGCAAGGGAGTTGGTAAAGAAGGTTCTTGAGGAAGCACATCATTCCAAGATGACGATACACCCCGGCGGAGACAAAATGTACAAGGACATGAAGAGAGTTTTCTTTTGGAACGGCATGAAGAAGGACGTGGAAGATTTCGTTTCCAAGTGTATGGTATGCCAACAGGTCAAGGCGGAACAGAAAAAGCCTGGAGGACTGCTTCACCCTCTAGAGGTCCCACAATGGAAGTGGGATAGCATTTCAATGGACTTCATTGATGGACTGTCTAGGTCAAGAAGAGGCAATATTAGCATTTGGGTAATAGTGGATAGGCTTAGTAAAAGCGCCCACTTTATACCCATTAAAAGTAGAAGGACTGCCTCATCTCTAGTATCTCTTTATCTCAAGGATATAGTACGACTCCATGGGATACCCTCCAGCATTGTTAGTGACCGAGACCCTATCTTCACAAGAGAGTTTTGGTGAAGTCTGCAAGAAGCTGTAGGCACACAGTTATGTCTGAGCACGGCCTATCACCCCCAAACCGATGGCCAGATGGAAAGGGTGAATAGAGTTTTAGAGGATCTTTTGAGACTTTGCGTTCTTGACTTTGGAGGGTCATGGGAAGAGCATCTTCCTTTGGTAGAATTCGCCTACAACAACAGCTACCAAGCCACTATCGGTATGGCGCCCTTCGAAGCATTGTATGGGAGACCATGCAAATCGCCAACTTGTTGGTGGGAGTCTACATATAAACTTATACTTGGGCCAGACATGATTCGAGATACTTCAGAGAAAGTAGACTTGATACGGAGAAGGATGAAGACAGCCCAGGACAGACAAAAATCTTACGCCGACAAAAGAAGGACCGGCCTTGAGTTTGAGGTTGGGGACAGGGTTTTCTGTAAGAACCCGTAACTTCCCCGTGAGGGAAAGAGCGGATACTTTGAGAACAACACACAAATGAACGCAGACGGAAGAACATTTCATTGCTATTACAACAATTCCATCAGAATACAAGAATATACAGAGTATAAATGAATAAATTACATTCGATAAATATCAGAGATTACAATAAATTACATAGCAGCGGAAAATAATACAAAGCACAACTGAAGGTGATATACGGATACAGAGCTTTCCGGATATCATTCCAGCTGTAAACCAGGATCCTATGAATATAAATCTGCAAAACCAAAACTACTAGCTGCCCGTGTCGAAAATAAGGGCAACCAGAGTTTAGGTTAAAACAATAAACTCCAGGTCAGTCATGTGACTGGTGTGAGAACTAAAACAATTATTAATATTGGTTTTAAAGTTTGGTAAATCAAGGGACCACGCCGTATAACACGGAACGGGTTTCCTCCCAAGAATACCAGTGCATAGAACAAACAGCGCAATGCTAAATAAAGAAAAATGAAGCTGTTATAAGACCCAGGTCTCATCACACAATGCAACGCAAGCCGGAGGATAGGGTTTTCCCTTATAACAGCCAAAGCATGCTTGATACGTTTAAAACACATTATTTGATACCCTTATAGGTGTATAGTGTCAAAACAATTTCAATCATAAATATCAATCGTAGGCGGCACAGCTACCATTTACTATGTCGCCATACTAGTTCTACAATTAAAACCGCAATATCACGTATTGGAAATTGGATTTCCGTCATGAGTCGAGGCAAGGGGCAAGCTCCTCTCCGCGCTCGAGACACTCTAGCAAATGTCTCAGGACTACACACTCTGGGTAATCCTGGATCGGTTGGGCCGGTCCTCTCTTACGTTTGAGGATTATTTATTCCTGAACACACGTTTCCCGGTCCTTACAGACCTATAATCGAGGCGCCTCGCATTCCAACAGCCACAAAGGTGAAAAGTATATAAATGTCAGGGCTGGTAAGTCACTGACACCACCAAAGCTAGAAAGAAACGTCGTGTTCTCCCAACGGTCCGTATCCCGTTTTTAACTCATACCGAGGTGTGATGCTCGCGAATTCACGTTATACACAAAGCTGCCACGTAGGCCGTGCTTTGATCATCAACCACAAGACTCTGCTTTTCAACAAAAGCCTTGATCATCGCATCTTAGCGTGCCACACAGGCAATTCATGTCATGCGACTGATGTCCATCGATATTCAACCTCTGAGCTCGTACGTCTCAGAGAAGGGCGTTAAGCAAAAGAATAAATTCTCCGCCGCCAAACAGATGTATATTTAATAGAAATCAATCAACACAGAATAAAATCCAATGTCAGACACACAATCCATTTACAAGTCCGTTCTGGGTCTGAACGAAACCGGAGGCACTTTCCTCGCATATCCATCCATCTCCAAGTACGTCTGGACGACCACCAACTATTTCCATCCTCTTGGGTGTACAGCCCAATCAGGATCGTCAGTAATTATCCAAACGATGTGAAGACTTCCGGCCTTCGACCACCGTCTTCATCTTCGACATATCGTTGAATCGGTTATTCAGAATGGGTATAAACCCGGTCTTTCCGAACAACCCGCGTATATTAAAAACAAATGTTACACAAACACAACATACGCCTCATTCCAATTCAGAATATTCTTATATTCACCAAAATCACATTCTTAGGGAAAGGTTCCCATTAATTTTATCCAAGATAAATTCTTCTAAATTTATTCTATAATCTTCCTTTGGATATTATTTCAAACTAGTCGGGATTTGCGAACCACACCGAAGTAATTATTTATTTTATTTCCCAATCCCAACCTATATATCCCATGGAGCAAAACTGGTAATACTCCATATCTAACACCGTGGTGTTATCGGTAAAATTAATTACCATTTCACGTTGAAATCTAATTAAAGATTTAACTATCGCTCTGGAGCAAAACTGGTGATACTCCATTCCCGCTCATTTGCCAAATTTGATAATTTAGATTACCAATTCATATTTCAATCTAATTGCAGATTCATTAAAACTTCTTTTTCTGGGTTAAAGAACTAGTTTCATTTAAATTATTGATATTTTTAATAATTTTACCAATTCATATTCCCAATTTTTCCCAAATCATTTCTTATGATTTTACACAAATTATTGATATTTTTAATAATTTTATCAAGGCCCGTACAGTCGATTTCCAACAATGGCCATCGAACTGCACTTACAGCGACCTTTTTCAAATTTGATTTGAACGTATCTCCAAATCCAACCGTTAGATTTCAAATTTCTAATATTCGTTAGAAAGCACTTTTCGATACGAACCCAATGGTTCCGGTTTTAGGAGATTCCGACAGTCGGATCTCCCGTAATGTCCGTTTGAAACAAATGGTCGAAATTCACGAACTGCCGCGGCGCGTACTATTCAGGCCATTATATTATATATATAATATATATTTCGTCGATTACTATTTAAAACGAATTTTATAAATAGTTTTGAATTCGTTTCAAAAACATTTTCAACTTCCATTTCAATTCAAATCAAAATTAAATTTTTGCTTTATAAATTCGTTTTAAAATTCATTTCTATTCAATTCAAATTTCAATTCAATTTGAATTCAATTCAATTCGTTTTCAATTCAATTCGAATTCGTTTTCGATTCAATTCAAATTCGTTTTCAATTCAATTCGAATTCGTTTTCGATTCAATTCAAATTCGTTTTCGATTCAATTCGAATTCGTTTTCGATTCAATTCAAATTCGTTTTCAATTCAATTCGAATTCGTTTTCAATTCGATTCAATTCAAATTTCTTTATCTATTCAATTCAATTTGAATTCCTTTATCTATTCAATTTATAAAAAAACGAATATAATCGATATAAATATCGTTCACGTCAAAATAGCGCATCACTAATCAATACGGCTTTATATATATTAATAGTTCCGTTATTCTATTCAACAAATGAATCTATATTTTTGTCAACACGTGACTAATCCCAACGAATGAGTACTGTCCACGTGTGACTATTTTTGTTATTTAATATATTTTATGAAAATTAAGGTATCTATCGTTTGATATTAAATCAGACTCCAACCGTAAATTAGTAAGAGAACGATTCCCTGAATATTAACCCCGAAGGCCGAAACCAACATCAGATTAATATCCAGGAGACCACTCATCTTATCTATTTTCCAATTAGTTTCTAATTTTATATATGATAAAGATGTAAATTTTATTATTAAAATATTTCGTTCAACACATGACTAATCTCAACGGATGAGTACAGTCAACACATGAACCTTTATTTTATAATATTCTTTATTTTCCCGATTGGAATGAGGCCCAATCAATTACCATATAAAGTTAATTATATGGATTCCATACAACACATGTATATAATAGCAACGATAAATAGTCAACCATCATCCAAAGTGCACTACACTGTATAAGCATCAAATATAGATATCTAACGCTTATGACAGCCTGTCAATCAATCGATCGACATATTTAATCAATCAGGATGAGTGAACTTCAAATTTCATCCCGACACCCGTGTGGGGTTTCAAATCAAGAAACACAGATTTTATTTGTGCAGTTGGGCGATGTGTAAAATTTATCGTCCCAATCAATGTCCTTCAAATAGGTGTACATAAACAAACCGTCCGGTTTGTAAATGAATATTTATTTATCCACATTCACGTTAAAAATTATATTTTTAACGATAAAACATTTTATTTTAACACATGAATTTTTATTCAGTTCATTTACAAAATAAAAATGATATTTTTATTTTTCTAATGTATTTTAGAAAATTTCGGCGGCATAACGGCACGATACAAGAAACGGGACAAGGCCTAGCCTTATCCCCGGTCTAGTGAAGGCCCACGCCATTCACACATCAATCAAATCTATTCCATTTCACCAAACAATTCAATTCAAACCAAATAATCTAACCAACCACACAACCAAACAATTAAACAAACAAGCCATCCATGGTCTGTGGATGACGGGTGTCGGGTGCTACTAAACACCGTCTGCATCCTAGTATATATATATAACTAGAAAAAGAAATTGAAAGGTGAGAAATTCTCACCGATAGCTATTCCAATACCACGACTCTTCATTAATAGAAATCTTCATCGTTCTCGCCTTTTTGCCATCTTCGTTGCCTATATTCTCTACATATGTAAAAATCGAATTTTTTACTTTGCTATCCAGTATATAAAAATCGAATTTTTACTTTGCTATTCAATATATAAAAATCGAATTTTTACTTTGCTATTCAATATATAAAAATCGAATTTTTACTTTTCTATTCAATATATAAAAATCGAATTTTTACTTCGCTATTCAATATATAAAAATCGTAATCGAATTTTTACTTTGCTATTCAATATATAAAAATCGTAATCGAATTTTTATTTTTCTACACATATAAAGATGATATTTCTAATATTCCTATCATGTAAAAATTATATTTTTAATTCTCTACATAAACAAAAATCATATTTTTACATCTTCTATATAGTAAAGATTATATTTTTAATACTTTAAAAATAAAAATAAAAAAAATCATATTTTTATTTCACTTTCATATTGCTATTTTTATTTTAAAGACCATGCCCTTTCTATTTTAAAAATCCTAACTTAACTAATTTAAAAATCCAATCTTTTCTATTCAAAAAATCTAATCTTTCCTATTCGAAAAATCTAACTTTTCTATTCGAAAAATCTAATCTTTCCTATTCGAAAAATCTAACCTTTCCTATTCGAAAAATCTAACTTTTCTATTTGCTAAAAAAATCAGATTAAACTAGAAAAAATATTTAAAATAGATTAACACAAAACAAAATAAATAAATAAAATAAAAAAAGATGGAAGCTTACAGTGGATGAGGGAGAAGAGGGATCGGAGGGGCTGGAGTTCGCCGGTGGTGGCGGGCGGAGCAGGCGAGGGGGGTAGGTGTCGGTCGCGGTGCTCGTAAAAGGGGGGGTTTCTTCGCGTCGATTGCAGGGTGGGGGGGCTTCTTCGCTTCCTGGCGACGGTCGATGAAGAGAGAGAGGGGGGTCTCGCTTCCTGGCGGCGGCCGACTATGGGAGGAGCGGCGGCTCCTCCCCTTTTTCTCCCTTTTTTTTTTAATTCTGAACGAGTTTGAGGAATAGAGGGGGGGGGCAGCGGGTTAAGGGAGAGGAAGATATTTTTTATTTTTTTATTTAATTATTTTATTATGAAAAAGTTGACTTTTACATACGACCTCTAAACAAGGTCCACCGCCTGTCGTCCATAGCGTTTTACCCCCATTCTGAACCCAATGGGATATGTATCGTAGGCTGATTCGATCGTTTCGATCAGTTTTCGTCAGAATCAACATATAACTCTATATATTGAATTTGAACGCGCATTTCAATTTACCGGGGTCACATACGAACTTTAAAAATTCCAGAAAAATATTTTCTAGCTTCGTGTTGACGATACGGTCCTAACAAAACTAGTTTCGTCGAATTCTGAGACCGTTGGAAAAATGGCCATTTTCCAGTCGATTAAAATCAACTGAAACTGGTCAAACGCGTTTTCCTTTGCCACGCTCACATATTAATTCGAAAAATTATGAAATTTGAAACCTAGCAATAATTTGACACTGCGGATCTAACAAAAGTGGTTTCGTCGAAATCCGAGGTCGTTTGCAAAATGTCTATTTTTAAGGGCCTGAATTCCATAGCGATTATTCAGAATTTTCAACTGGACATATCTTTTGATTCCCGCTATGAAATTTCAATCTTTTAGATTCGTTCGAAAGATATTATCAAATAGATCCTAATGTTTTCGGTTTCGCTAAAATCCGGATTGTTTTGCACCCGGTACATTCAATTGAAGTTTGAAATCCAATTATCGAACTACCGCGCCATTTTCAATTCCTTTTATAATTATATATAATTATTTATATTCTAACGACGACGTATAGAAATATATTCATTCTATTCTATATTCAAAATAAATTTCTCGTCGATATTATTTAAAATAATTCATTTTAAATATTCAAAATTCGCTAAAATTGCCAAAATAAAAATTTTAGACTGGCCCAGATTTCCGGGTTATTACATTTTCCTTAAGGTATCTCCTTTAAGGAACGTCAATCGCTTTGGATCCACAGGAAAGCTAGCACCGAGATTTGTAGGACCGTTTCCTATCATCGAGAAGATTGGGAAGATGGCCTATAGGTTAGAGCTACCCGACTGACTGGCCGAAGTTCACAACGTCTTTCATGTTTCTCACCTCCGGAAGTGTTTACACGAGTCTGCTGAAATAGTGGTGTAACGACCCGTATTCTACGCATCATAGGACCGTAGAATATTTATTTCGTTGGCATATGAAGTCGTATGGTCATGTAACTTTGGGAGACTACTATTGGGGTCATTTCCCATGTTCATGATTTTTCCCGATTTCTAAATGACCATTTTACCCCTAGTTGGCACTGTTTTGGCAATAACTTTTGACTGGAAAGGAATTTTGACTTGAAACCACTTCCATTGGCTCCGGATGATGGTTTACAATTCCGTAGAGTGGTCACATTAGCCAAACGGACTCACCGTGTGGGAGATATGGCTGAAACAAGTTTCAGATGGTGAAAAACAGCTTAATTGGGCTTAACCGGGTGGTTAACAGCTAGGCCCAATGGGGGATTTCGGGATTAGGGTAAGGAGGAGGCTGAAATCAGTTAGAGAACGATTTTATCCTCATTTCCCAGCCGCCACTTTCTTTCTTGCAACCCTAGCAATGGCCTCCAACACCCAAATCACCTTCTAATCACTTTCTAATCAAGTTTTGGCTTAACCTACATCAAATTAAGGAGAGGAAACACGAAAGCAAGGCTAGAGCTGCTGTTATACATCAGTATTCGCCCAAATCAGCAAAGTTTCAGTTCTGAGAATTTCGTTTGTGGCCAAGGTGAGTGATTAGCCTCGTTTTGACACTAATTACAGTTAATTAAGGGTAATTAGTGAAGATTAGCGAATTTATACACTGATAAATTCTAGAAAAATATCTATAAATTCGAAAATAATATTTTATGCCTCTGGTAGAAATTTGGTTTAATTTGGTTAAGTTCTGTTAACCCTATGATTAGTTTTACTTAAACATGCTTTAGGGAAAATAAGGGGTTTTGGGTATATTTGATCCATTTTGACATGTAAATTCATTGTTTTTGTGTTTGTGGTTAGTTTGTTATGTTGCTATGACTGTTTGGGATGATTTGTGATTGATTAGTATAGTTAGATTTGTCGAAAACGTCGTCGAATGGCGTAAACAAGTTGCTGGAAAAAGTTGCAGAAAGTTGTGCAGGGTTTCGGATCGGATCGGATATGGGCTCGGATCGGATAGGAGACCTGGGCAAGGAACCCGACCCGAATTGGAGTCTGGCACAAAAGAGGCTTGGCAAAAAGGAAGGCCATGTTGGTTAAGCTGGGGATCAGATCGACTTAGACACGAAGGGCTCGGATCGGAACTTGACACTTGGGAGAACTGGCAAGAAGGAAGGTCACGCTAATCGAACTGGGATCGGATCAGATGAAGAAGGAGGGATCGGATCGGAGCACGTGAAGAACGGGGGAGCGGATCGGAGCGGAAGCACGAACTGGAAGGGAGATGGCACCCGACCCGACCCGAAGTGGGACGCCCGACCCGAACCGATGCAACGCTGTGGACCCGAACCGAACCGCTGCAGGGGAAGACTACGAACAGAGCCAATTCAAAGTAGAGGACCCGACCCAAACCGATGGCTAGGAGGGGAACCCGACCCGACCCAGTATTGACCAATAACCCGAGATGCAAAGGTAGTCCAATATGGGAAGTTAGAGCTCAGGATCTAGTTGGGAACCGATGAGTTCACTTCATGATTGGGCTTTGCTGCGGGACGTGTGCCAAGGGGCAGTCGATGTTTATGACTTTGGATCACTATGTATGGGAAGTACGTGAACCGATTCAGGGCTGAAATGGCCTAGGTACGACTAAAGGGCTATAAACCAATGAAGTGGGGTCATTTGTAAAGATTTGGTCATGACTCCATGTGGTAAGCTTGGTTGTAGCAGTAGTTGTACAAGTTGAACTCCGTCACTACTTCGATGGGTCTAGTGATTGACAGTGGTAGACATCGTATGCTTTACGCACTGAGTGAGGGATGTGAGGATGGTTGCTATGGTTGATTTGTTTGTTATCATTACGACATACACACCCCACCCCCGTATTCTTTACACTACTTATTATGGCACCTTAGAGTACTGTACGGTATGTGGTACTAACTCTTTGGTTGCAGGTCCAGGTTCAGGTATGGTTTAGTATACCTGTTATTGTTCTGTTTAGATGCTTATCGCTCATACCAGGATTTATGTCTGACCCAGAGTTTTATGTCTCCTCTTATTACTCTGGGTGCTCACACGAGCAGACTAGAGACAGGTTAGCTGGTGATGCACGGGTAGATGATCCGGAGACAAGCAGGAGGCTTCCACATAATATATATATAGTATTCTCCCTGTGTTGTTGAAGATCACTGCTTGGGCATTGGTGGTGCATCTTCTACTTTAGCTTTCTTTTGTTTAGAGATAGTAAATTTGGAAAGTTGTAATAAGCTGTATTTGGATTTCCGCTGCTCTAATGTTGATGTTGATTTTAGTTATCAGCTTATGCACTGTCTCACCAGTTTTATGTCAAGTATGTTCTTATTATTATATTTTACTCCATGCGCTGTGAGACATTCTACAGGTTCTTGATTAGTTCGTTCCCTTCTTTCCTTTCTCCTGACGACCGTCCCGTGCTAGTCGGGCATGTGTACAACGCACTTTCGGAGGAAATGCAGGCTCGTGCGGGGCGGGCCGTCACACTTGGTATCAGAGCTCTAGGTTGCGTAGTTAACCTAGGGAAGTTATCAGGGAGAGATAATATACGTATACGAGAGAGCGTATTTGTGATTATTTTGGTTTTTAAAAAGCTATATATATATATACTATTAGTAGTATAAGAATGAAGTCGTGCTGCACTAGCACCACTATGGGGTCGTTAATCATTTCCTTTTTTAGATTGACGATGAGCCGATATGTTAGAGGTACCGGTAGAGGGGCCAATAATGGGAATGCTGCTGACATGAGGACGATGTTTACTGACCTCATGAGAGAGATGCTTAGGGATGTGCAGAGGGCAGCCCCCAATGGTGGAAATGGTGGTGGTCCAAT
Source organism: Allium sativum (assembly GCA_030737875.1). Taxonomy (NCBI): domain Eukaryota; kingdom Viridiplantae; phylum Streptophyta; class Magnoliopsida; order Asparagales; family Amaryllidaceae; genus Allium; species Allium sativum. The sequence goes on along the minus strand of CM060916.1, from coordinate 886,818,956 downwards.
AGTGCAGGCGCCGAGAGTTGACTTTGCCAAGCTGAATAAGGATTATACTAGCCTTGGTGGGAAGCCGTTCCACGGAACGGAGTCGGCTACGGTTGTTCAGGATTGGTTGGATAGTTGCGAACGTATCTTCGAGGATTTGGGTATCGAGGATGCGATGAAGAGAAAGCTAGCGTCCCGTCAGCTGCAAGGGCGGGCAATGAATTGGTGGAATGCTATAAAGGCAGCTACTCCCGAAGATCAGATTACTTGGGAGCAGTTTAAGGCTCGCTTTAGCGAGAAGTTCATTCCAGCTGCTCAGAAGTCAGTGCTGTTTAAGAAATTCTTGGACCTCAAGCAAAATGGCAGAGCTGTCTCGGAGTATATTGCTAAATTCGATACTCTGTCGAAATATGGGTTATCTCTTATTGATACTGCCGAGAAGAAGAATGAGAAATTCATAACTGGTTTGGATCAGTACTTGGGGGAAAGGCTTATTAACCACATCGATGAGACGTTTGAATCGTTTGTGGGGAAAGCATTGAGATCAGAAAGTCTCTACCTTAAGCCGAAGACTGAGGTTGCATCCGCAGATGAGCCAAAGCCACAAGCAAGTGGTGGAGGCAAGGGTGGTTCCCAGAATAAGAGGAAGCAGAATCAGACTAAGGATGGCCAGAAGAAAAAGAGTAAGCAAGATGTTGAGTGCTTCAGGTGTGGTAAGAAGGGCCATTATGCTAGTAATTTTCGGGCCAAGCCAGCGGACAGGAAGTGCTTCAACTGTGGCCAAATGGGACATCACAAGGACAAGTGTCCACAACCCCCTAAAGAAAAGCAAATGGTGAAAGCCTATGCCCTTAATGTTATTCCTTCTTTGTCGAATGCCCCAACTGCGGCGGAGAAGGGAAAGAATGTCGTCAATCAAGGTATGCTTTCTGTTTATGATGTTCCTATTAGAGTTTTGTTTGATATCGAAGCTTCCAGTTCTTTCATATCTAGTGACCTGGTAGATAGGTTGGGACTGGAGCCCGAGATTGTCGATAGACCTTTAGTAGTGATGAACCCGATTGGTGGTTCGACTAGCCTTAGCATGATTTGTCGTAATGTGGTCTTATCGAGTCATGGATGCATGTTTGTTTGTGATTGCTTTGTTTTGGGCTTTACTGGGTTTGGCATTATTTTGGGAGTAGATTGGCTCCGAAGATACGGGGTGGTGGTAGACTGTGAGGGCTTTTTGGTGACAGCTAGAGCGGATGATGGGTGGAGGATAGTGTTTGGTGGTCTACCCAGTAAGGGGGTATTGGCTAGTTTTCTAAACTCCCTCGACATTCCGCATAGTGAGTTGTCAGGTTTGCCCGTGGTTGGCCAGTATCCGGATGTTTTCGAAGAAGTGACCGGGCTTCTACCACACCGAGAGATTGAGTTCCGTATTGATTTGGTAAAAGATGCCAGACCTATAGTGATGCCACTTCATCGTATGGCACCAAGGGAGCAGCGAGAGCTCGAGGTGCAAGTCAGCGATCTTTTGAAGAAGGGATTTATCAGAAGGAGTGTTTCTGAATGGGGAGCACCAGTTGTGTTTGCTACCAAGGTGGATGGTTCCCTTCGTTTGTGTGTAGACTACCGCGAGTTGAATAAAGTGACGAGGAAGAACAAGTATCCTCTACCGCGGATAGATGATTTGTTCGATCAGTTGAGTGGCGCGAGAGTATTTTCTCAGTTGGATCTCGCGACAGGTTTTCATCAGCTTAGAGTGGAAGCTGAGAGTATAGCTAAAACGGCATTTCGGACGCCGTCTGGGTTTTATGAGTGGTTGGTCATGTCATTCAGGCTGACCAATGCCCCAACGTATTTTGTGGATCTTATGAATAGGGTATTCAGAGATCAGTTGAATAAGTTTGTCCTTGTGTTCGTTGATGATATTTTGGTCAACTCGAGGACAGAGGAAGAACACAAGTAACATTTAAGAATAGTGATGGAGGTGTTGAGAAAACACCAATTGAAAGCAAAGTTTTCTAAGTGTCACTTCTGGAGGAGGGAAGTGAGGTTCTTGGGCCATGTTGTATCAGAGAATGGTATTGCCGTGGACCCGGCGAAGGTGGCTACGGTACAAGATTGGCCTACGCCCAAGAATGCAACAGATGTAAGAAGTTTCTTGGGGTTAGCTGGATATTATCGTAAGTTTATCAAAGGTTTCTCCAAGATAGCAGCATCATTGACCCAGTTGACCAAGAAGAATCAAGCTTTTGTCTGGGATGAAAGGTGCGAGAATGCATTCAAGAGTCTAAAGGACAAGTTGACATGCGCACCAGTGTTAGTCATTCCTAAGGGGAATGAAGAGATGACGGTATACATGGATGCCTGTAGTACCGGACTGGGTGCCGTATTGATGCAAGGTGGTAGGGTTGTAGCTTATGCAAGTCGGCAATTGAAACCGCACGAGAAAAGATACCCTACCCATGATTTGGAATTGGCAGCGATCGTGTTCGCGTTGAAGATGTGGAGACACTATCTCTTAGGAGAAAGATTTGAGTTGTTCACAGATCATAAGTCGTTGAAGTATCTCTTCTCCCAGAAGGATTTAAATCTCTGGCAACAAAGGTGGTTAGAATTCTTGGCTTCCTATGATTTTGACATCGCATATACACCGGGAAAGGGCAATGCGGTGGCTGATGCATTGAGTAGGAGACATGCCAGTTTAGGGGCTATGTTTCTTGAATGGAAGCAACTGAAGTATATCGCGGGGTTTGATTTCAGACCAAAGTGCGAATTGAATCCAGAAATGTTAGCAAGTTTGACGGTCAGACCCACTTTGATTGAGCGGATCGTCTCTAGTCAGAGGGACGATCCAAACCTATTGGAAATCATCTCCAAGTTAGAGATGGGTATCGATGAGGAGATGAACAAGTATGGGCTTGATCGAGATGGATGGCTTAGAAAGGATGGAAGACTAGTCGTACCCAATGTCAATGGATTGAGAGATGAAGTGCTTAGAGAATGTCATCACTCAAAACTGACTATACACCCCGGTGGTAACAAGATGTATCGAGACATGAAGCAGACCTACTACTGGGAAGGGATGAAAAGAGACATTGGGAAGTTTATATCCAAGTGCATGAATTGCCAGCTAGTTAAAGCCGAGCAAAAGAAGCCTAGTGGGATGTTGCAACCATTAGAGATTCCCGAATGGAAATGGGAGCAAGTCTCGATCGATTTCATCGATGGTTTACCAAGGACTAGATCGGGACATGATAGCATTTGGGTAATTGTGGATCGATTGACTAAAAGTGCAAGATTTATACTAGTCAAATCGACCAGAATGGCAGCTAAGTTAGCAGAATTGTATATGAAGTGAGTAGTGAGATTTCATGGAGTACCTAAAAGCATTGTGAGTGACCGAGACCCGTTGTTCACTAGTGGGTTTTGGAAGAGCTTACAAGAGGCTCTAGGGTCAGAGTTACATCTTAGTACCGCATATCATCCTCAGACCGACGGTCAGACAGAGAGGGTGAATCGTATTTTGGAAGATCTCTTGAGAGCATGTATATTGGATTTTGGTGGATCATGGGATGACCATTTGCATCTAGTAGAGTTTGCATATAATAATAGCTACCAATCCAGTATCGGTATGGCTCCATATGAAGCTTTGTACGGAAGACCGTGCAACTCACCATCATGTTGGATAGAGACTGGCGAGAAGTTTATGCTTGGACCAGATGTGGTGAGGGAAACTTCAGATAAGATCAAGGTCATTCAACAACGAATGAAGGCTGCCCAAGATAGGCAGAAGAGTTATGCTGATAAGAGGAGAAGAGACCTAAAATTCTCCGTTGGTGACTTGGTGTTTGTCAAGATTTCTCCGTTGAAAAGCGTGATACGATTTGGCAGGAGAGGCAAGTTAGCACCAAGATTTGTTGGCCCATTCCCTGTTCTTGAACTGGTCGGGAATTTGGCATATAGAATTGAATTACCAGAGAAGATGGCAGGAGTTCACAACGTATGTCATGTTTCCCAACTAAGGAAGTTCGTTCATGACTCAGATATGACTATTTCACCTGATCAGTTAGAGGACTTCAAAGTAGAACCCGAGGCGGTTGGGAACCGCAAGCCGGCCCGTATTGTCGAGCACGACATGAAGCAACTTCGAAGGAAGGCGGTGAAGCTAGTCAAGGTTCAGTGGAGCGAGGACGAGAATGATTGTACTTGGGAGACAGAGGAGAACATTAGGAAGACATACCCAGAACTCCTTGCCTGGTAAGATTTTGACTTCGATTTAGTTTTCCGCATGCTAGGATAGGCTTGTTTGCTTGCTTTGCATGTTTGGTTGTTGTATGTGGCTGTTAGGCATGTGGGATCTTTTGTATGTTTTGGGTTAAGGAATTTCAGGGACGAAATTTCTTAAGGGGGGGGGGGGGGGGGAGAGTGTAACGACCCGTATTCTACGCATCATAGGACCGTAGAATATTTATTTCTTTCACATATGAAGTCGTATGGTCATGTAACTTTGGTAGACTACTATTGGGGTCATTTCCCATGTTCATGATTTTTCCCGATTTTTAAATGACCATTTTACCCCTAGTTGGCACTGTTTTGGCCATAACTTTTGACTGGAAAGGAATTTGGACCTGAAACCACTTCCATTGGCTCCGGATGATGGTTTACAATTCTGTAGAGTGGTCACATTAGCCAAACGGACTTACCGTTTGGGAGATATGGCTGAAACAATTTTCAGATGGTGAAAAACAGCTTAATTGGGCTTAACCGGGTGGTTAACAGCTAGGCCCAATGGGGGATTTCGGGATTAGGGTAAGGAGGAGGCTGAAATCAGTTAGAGAACGATTTTATCCTCATTTCCCAGCCGCCACTTTCTTTCTTGCAACCCTAGCAATGGCCTCCAATACCCAAATCACCTTCTAATCACTTTCTAATCAAGTTTTGAATTAATCTAAATCAAATTAAGGAGAGGAAACATGAAAGCAAGGCTAGAGCTGCTGTTAGACATCAGTATTCGCCTAAATCAGCAAGGTTTCAGTTCTGAGAATTTCGTTTGTGGCCAAGGTGAGTGATTAGCATCGTTTTGACACTAATTACAGTTAATTAAGGGTAATTAGTGAAGATTAGCGAATTTATGCACTGATAAATTCTGGAAAAATACCTATAAATTTAGGGCTGTCAATGGATATCCGAAAAATCCGAAATCCGTCTGCATCCGTATCCGAAAAGCGGATAAATATCCGATATCCGGGAAAGCGGATGTGGATGCGGATATAGGCATATCCGCATCCGAAAATTATCCGTCCGCTTTTTTCCCGATTATAGCTTAAATTATGTGTATTTTAACATAATTAAATATACTAGTTTATTAATTTGCAAAATTAAAAGTCTACTAAACGCATGTTAATTGCTCAAAATTATATATTATCATCATATTTATTTGTTTTTAGCAATTTAGTAATCAATTAGGTTGAAAAAGATTAATATTAAGCTAAAAAAATTCATTTCTATTCATTGATTTATCGATTGTTAGCGGGGCGGATAATTATCCGATATCCGTCCGTATCTGCGGATACGGATATCCGATATCCGAAAATGGTTTCGGATGCGGATACGGATATGGCACTATCCGTATCCGAAAGTATCCGTTGACAGCCCTATATAAATTCAAAAATAATATTTTATGCCTCTGGTAGAAATTTGGTTTAATTTGGTTAAGTTCTGTTAACCCTATGATTAGTTTTACTTAAACATGTAAATTCATTGTTTTGGTGTTTGTGGTTAGTTTGTTATGTTGTTATGACTGTTTGGGATGATTTGTGATTGATTAGTATAGTTAGATTTCTCGAAAACGTCTTCGAATGGCGTAAACAAGTTGCTAGAAAAAGTTGCAGAAAGTTGTGCGGGGTTTCGGATCGGATATGGGCTCAGATCGGATAGGAGACCTGGGCAAGGAACCCGACCTGAAATGGAGTCTGGCACAAAAGAGGCTTGGCAAAAAGGAAGGCCATGTTGGATAAGCTGGGGATCGGATCGACTTAGACACGAAGGGCTCGGATCGGAACATGACACTTGGGAGAACTGGCAAGAAGGAAGGTCACGCTAATCGAACTGGGATCGAATCGGATGAAGAAGGAGGGATCAGATCGGAGCACGTGAAGAACGAGGGAGCGGATCGGAGTGGAAGCACGAACTGGAAGGGAGATGGCACCCGACCCGACCCGACCCGAAGTGGGACGCCCGACCCGAACCGATGCAACGCTGTGGACCCGAACCGAACCGCTACAGGGAAAGACTACGAACAGAGCCAATTCAAAGTAGAGGACCCGAACCGATGGCTAGGAGGGGAACCCGACCCGACCCAGTATTGACCAATAACCCGAGATGCAAAGGTAATCCAATATGGGATGTTAGAGCTCAGGATCCAGTTGGGAACCGATGAGTTCACTTCATGATTGGGCTTTGCTACGGGACGTGTGCCAAGGGGCAGTCGATGTTTATGACTTTGGATCACTATGTATGGGAAGTACGTGAACGGATTCAGGGCTGAAATGGCCTAGGTACGACTAAAGGGCTATAAACCAATGAAGTGGGGTCATTTGTAAAGATTTGGTCATGACTCCATGTGGTAAGCTTGGTAGTAGCAGTAGTTGTACAAGTTGAACTCCGTCACTACTTCGATGGGTCTAGTGATTGACAGTGGTGGACATCGTATGCTTTACGCACTGAGTGAGGGATGTGAGGATGGTTGCTATGGTTGATTTGTTTGCTATCATTACGACATACACACCCCACCCCCGTATTCTTTACACTACTTATTATGGCACCTTAGAGTACTGTACGGTATGTGGTACTAACTCTTTGGTTGCAGGTACAGGTTCAGGTATGGTTTAGTATACCTGTTATTGTTCTGTTTAGATGCTTATCGCTCATACCAGGCTTTATGTCTGACCCAGAGTTTTATGTCTCCTCTTATTACTCTGGGTGCTCACACGAGCAGACTAGAGACAGGTTAGCTGGTGATGCACGGGTAGATGATCCGGAGACGAGCAGGAGGCTTCCATGTAATATATATATAGTATTCTCCCTGTGTTGTTGAAGATCACTGCTTGGGCATTGGTGGTGCATCTTCTACTTTAGCTTTCTTTTGTTTAGAGACAGTAAATTTGGAAAGTTGTAATAAGCTGTATTTGGATTTCCGCTGCTCTGATGTTGATGTTGATTTTAGTTATCAGCTTATGCACTGTCTCACCTGTTTTATGTCAAGTATGTTCTTATTATTATATTTTAGTCCATGCGCTGTGAGACATTTTACAGGTTCTTGATTAGTTCGTTCCCTTCTTTCCTTTCTCCTGACGACCGTCCCTTGCTAGTCGGGCATGTGTACAGCGCACTTTCGGAGGAAATGCAGGCTGGTGCGGGGCGGGCCGTCACAAGTGGAGCCTAGCATTCTAGAAGAAGCCAAAGTGGAACGCGAAGCAACTGTAAGAAGAGTTCCAACACGCATCTTAGGAACTGAAGTGAAAAAGCTACGCAACCGCGAAGTCAAGCTCGTCAAAGTCCAGTGGAGCGACGCCGAGGAAGATGCAACTTGGGAAACTGAGGACAGAATACGCGCTGCCTACCCTTTTCTTTTTGTGGGTACATCTTTGATCTCTCTTTTTCCTTAAGTTATGCTTTATCTATCTTTTTAGGTATATCTCCTCGGTCCTTTTTCCTAAATCCTTAGGTAGAAAACAAATGGATGCAAACATGTATTTGAAAACATGTTATGGATGATGGCTGCAAGTGGTTGCTAGTGATTGCTAGTGGTTGCTCGTGGATGCATATACACACACATCCTAGGTTTTAGATCGACTCAGTCACTTCATATTGCATATGCATATATGTATTCTCGTTTGTATGTGGTTGAAATTTTATATGTTGTCATGTGGTTGTCGCATTTGTATGAATAGTCGTGCACTCATGTAGAATTATGAATAGGAAAAATTTGCATACATAATGGATTCATGACACTTACATGATTTGCATTAAGGAGGTCAACTGAATCAGTAGACCGCCTGATTTCTGCATTAGGTAAGGACATGTACACACACTACGCATATGATCATGAAGCATTAGAAGTCTTTAAGGACAATGGACACCTGTGTTTGTTGGTTGAGTAGATGGACGATTGGATGGTAGGATATACATTCTTCCTAACTTAAAGATTTCGGGGACGAAATCCTTTTAAGGGGGGAGAATGTAACACCCCGTGTATTTCATAACAGTAAAATTCACAAATTAATGTATAACTAATTCTAAATGAAAGAATTAAGGGAAATGGCTTACGCCATTGCGTTCGTCTCGGAATTCTGGTTGGGATAGAATCCGAGTTTGCGTGAATCGGAATCTGTATGAAGAAGTTATGGCCTTCGGAAGTTTCAGAACCAAATTTAAATTTAAACAGCTCAGTTTCGGATTCAAAATTCGAAATTTAAACTCAAACTGGGCTGGGCGGGAAAATTCCCGCCCAGTGACCAGGTCGACCCAAGGGTCGACTGGGCAGTCGACTTGGTCCCCACCAGGTCGACCATGCAGTCGACCTGGGTGTCGACCTGCCAGTCGACCTGCTCGGTCGACCTGGCTGGCTAGGTCAAACCCTGGTTCGAATTTCTATGGCTCTGTACGGTCTGAATTCCTCCTGTCTGCATCTGACGGCTCAAAACAGTTTGGAAACTCTATATATACACGCTAAATCTCAACTAAAATTCACATAAAAAAATAAGAAAGGAGTCGTCATGCTACAGGGAAGGAGTTGAGCATAGCCGTCAAGAGAGAGACGAATCAAATTAAATCTTAATCCAATTAATCAACACGATTTGCTACCCAAAGGAGAGCATCTCCAAATCAGAACACAGAAATCAGAAAACAAGAATTCGTCACACGTTGTAAGTATAGTGATCTTTCAGAATATGAATAAAAATTGTGATGTGATTCGATGTAAACGAAAATAGAATTGTGTTATTGTATAATGATGTAAATTCTGTAATTTGTGATGATTCTGAAATGATTTGTGTATTGGTAATTGTGGCATAAACTGATCGATGCAAGTCTATTGGACAATTGTATATGAATATAATGACACTTGCAAGTTTGTGGCGAAAACTAGGATTTGATTCCTTTATGTTCATATGATAACATAGACTATATACATCCTTTAAGTCTAAATTAAGACTTACGTAAACATGACTTAGATTTCTTTAATGATCCAAAAACCTATGTATATATATTTCATGTTCATTGCAAGTATAATTGGAACTATGTTAAGCATCGTTTGGGTTACATAAACTATGCAAGTTTCATGTTAATTTAGAGATAGTTTACACCTTTGGGTTATGTCAAAAAGTGGACATTTTGTAAACATGTAACATGCTAGTTTGGTGTTTGACATTATGCCTAGTTATACATATGTTTAAACTCACATCTAGCCAAGTCAAAAGTTATGCCATTTCATGTGACACCTATTTAGTTATGTGCCTATTTGAATGCAAGTTCACATGACCCAATGTTTATGTTAAAACGCTAATTTGCAAGTTCATGCGCTACACACCTTTATGTATTAGAAAATATTACATGTTCTTGATTTTCCCCTTTTCTCACATTTATAAAGTTGGGCGGAATTGTGTCGAGCCCAACGTTAGTTATAACGTTGCGAACGTACAAACGGGGATAATAGCGTTGGGTGTAAAATATGATAAAAATATAAGTGTTGGCATGTTTGGCACATGCCAACGACTGTGACATTTTAGCGGTATGAATTGTTATACACAAAAATAAAGGACATGACATTTACATATAAAATTGAATGGTGAAATGAAAATTTAGAAAATACGACATGTTTAACCCGAGGTTGGATTGAGTTGTGACGTAAACCTGCCCGGACCCGCCCGGCTGTCCAGTAGTCACAACAATACCTATCCAATGTGGGTGGTTAAACATTGAGCCCAATAAGGACCCGAGGTTAGACTGAGCTACGGTGTAAACCTGCCCGGAACCAACCGGCACATCCAGTAACCGTAGCGATATCTGTCTAATGTGAGTGGTCGGTGCTTTAAGAGTCTAAGGACAGTTGGTAGGGTTAAGTCAACTTAAAAACCTTAACAAAATTCAACAAGTTAACAAGAATTGATGGGTGAGGTTAGGTATATTCAGACACTTAACCACTTAAAAAGTTTGACTAGAAAACCCTAGTAACGAGGGACCCGTTTCAGCAGTAACCCAATTTAGGTATCAATGGTACCCTGAAACTAGGCAGGGTGGGGCACGATTACTGGGATGATTGTAAGCGGTCAAATAACGGCAATGTTAGGTGCACAGTGTAGGTTCTAACGGGGTGCGGTCATGCACGCACTCCAGAGCAGACAAGCAGGGCACTGGGGGCACCAGTAGTATAACCTATGTCTTCTAGTAATTGTGTCGAGGCCGCCACCATGGGTCTTGATACACCCCATGGTGGGACCAGCACAGGTATCTACACTTCTTGGGGGAGCCGTAAGACACATGTACGAGTAGGAGCCGATCTTTAGAAAACAAAAAGGATCACTTCACCCTCAGCATGGGGTGCCTGTTAGAATAATTCTAGTAAATGCATAGATATAGTGTGGGTTCGATAGTATATTCAATTCTGGACTACACTCACTTAGTTATGATATTATCCTGTTTTCAGTTTATATCTATCATACCCTTTTCTTATTCACATACTGAAGAGTCACTAGATTTACTCAGACTTTATGTCTGACTCTATTTTCTTTTCGTCTTCTTTTCTTTCGTTCCCCCCCCCCCAAGTCCACAGGGAAGAAACAACCCAGCTTAGTCAAACTCTTTGCAAGCTTCAAGACAATAGATGTACGGTTTGGACCTCTTTTGCTTGGATCATGGCTTTGGATATCACTATGGGGATTTTTGCTACGTTGTTTATGTTTTATGCTTCTTTAATAATCAAGACAGTTATGAGAATGTAATGTTTTGGGAAGTGTTATGTGACAATTGTGGAAATGTTTTGTAAGAACACGTATTTGATGCAATAAAAGTCTGTTGTTTTCCGCTGTTTAAAATATGTGTTATTATATCTGTCTTGTGTTTATCTGTGACTTATACTTAAAAACCTCCACCAAAATTAGGGCATTCCCTTTGTGAGTGACCCTAACGGAGGTGGGTTGTTTCAATAGGTTCTAGATTAACTGTCATAAGATAAGGAAAATAATATCCTTCTTACTGTAGGATATTTATTTAATTATTTTCCTAATTGGACTTAGTATTTAAAATGGCAATCAATACCCATTAATCCCCTTTTTATTTCATTTATTTCTATTTCAAAGGGTTTGTTTCCATTTCTGACCCTAATGGTCATATTTTCCTAAAGCAACAATATATCTTTAAATACATTTTATTCTCATTGATTATAATTAATGTCACTCATGAACCTAACAGTCATAATTCCCTAAGACATTAATTTTTCTTAATTATCAGTCCCGAAATATCTATTTGTTATACCCCGACAGACATTACTAATTTTTTAATTTATCGTATGTTGTGTATATATGTGTGTGTATATGTTTATGCACCAGACCTCTCACATTAAGCCGACCACTTGTGGATGCTGGATTTGCCGGGCGATTCCAGGCAGACTTCTACCACAAGTTGAGCTTAACCTCGTGTCTTAGTGCAGTTATAATTTAATTCCCTAATTGGAGTTTATAACACTAGCCTATTTAGAAATTGTAACCATTAGGCTTAACTGCCTAATTAAATTTGTTTTTCCCAATCAATGTCGGTTACAATAGCTATTTATTTATTGACTTATAGCCCTATATATAGCAATCAATTACACTAATTGCTACAACGGTTACCACAAATATATTCATTTCATATGTACTGCATTTACATGTATAATTACATAAAATAAAGTTCATTCAAACATTCATTATATATATATATATATATATATATTTCGTTATCGACTTAGATTCGGACAGTTAATGTATATATATTTGTACTTATATTTTTGAGCAGTTAACGTAGTAAATTCCTTTTATTATTATTGTTAAGTTTAATAATTTGGCTCAGCTAATAACAAAACATTCCTTTTTGTATTCAGTCTTGAAATAAGGTTCTAAATCTTGCAAAAAGACTGTCAGCTATAATTATTGTAAATCATGCCTGAATATTGGAATAAACATATTTTAAACCATAAGAAATATATATTTATGTATATTTTGGAATAGTCAATGTAAACTATGCACAAATATATATATATATATGTATGTATGTATGTATATTTATATTTGTACATGAATTTACACAACTTTTCCCTCTTTTCAATATTTGACATATTTCTTATTGGTTTCAAATAGTTTCTTTATTTAAAGAGGACAAAAAGGCACAATTTATAATATCTTATTTAAACCCCAACAAAATCGAGCACAAACAAGTTTATGTATTTCTAATCAAAATTGCATAATTTATCATTCAACACTGAAACTAGAGATCTGCAATAAAACTACATCTTAATAGTGTTTTATGGGACTGATTGCCAGATCTATAGTGTTTTACAAGAATCACAATATATTTTCAAACACAATAGTAGAAAATAATTTAAACAGTTAAGTAAGCCTAAAAATAATATTATTCAAAACCACACATCTATAATTTTAGAGTTTTGACGACATTTATAAATAGATCTAAGAAGCACCATTTCAGATTTAATAATATATGAACATAACTGATAAATGTTAGGCATAGATTTAAGATCTAATACCAACGAGATAATAAGTTATTGTAACTTTGTATATAATTTTCCTACTCACCTGAAAGCATCCAAATATGAAATCTGAATAATCTTTTAGGCCTACAGTTCCCATATTCTTATAGATTTATAGTTATTCCGAAAAGGGGATACTTTCAAATTGGTAGATTTGCAAGAAAATAGGAAAAGATCGGAGAATATGATGAAGAATAGCTTAGACATCAATTCATATCCTTTTCCACTTTAATCTGATTATCCCTTTCAAATCCATATGATTTATGTTTGATTGATTGTATATGTGTCTATTTTTCTGATTTAGAAATTTATTTGAAAAGAAAGGGAAATGGCAGAGCTTCGCTGCGGCCCACAGATTTGTGTGGAAAAGAATAAGGCCTTACCCCTTTATATAGAGGAGTGGAATTGACCATGAACCGTTGGATTTGATTCAATAAACATCCTTTCATTTATATAAATATATATATTACTAAACCCTTTTAACCTAGCCGTCACTGGACTGTTTAGGCAAATGCACGAAGCTGTCGACCGCCTATACCAGGGGGTCGACTACCCTTGTGTCACTTTTCCCAATGAAGGCTGGTTATAAAATGTAATATATAGTATATTTATTATGTTTTATTATTTCCATTCGTTTTTCTTATTTTTTCCGTTCGCGAAACTCCAAACATGAAAGTGTACCAGAAATCCGAGACGAACGCAACGGTTAATGTATCATGGTCAAATTCCATCATTTGCAAAAATTCCTATTTTTGATATCTAATTAAATAACTAATTTATTGTCAAAATTCTGGGTAGGTTCCTATGCTTCAACCAACTATCCAGGCCCAAGCTACTTCAAGCCATCCTTCGCGAAACCAATGAAGAGGCCGGTGACTCACAAGATGATGAAGATATTCATCCAAGAGGGCTTCCTAGGCAGCACACTCTAGAGTATGCACTACGCCATAGATGGCCTATGGAAACCCCAGAGAAGTGACGCATTAGGTTCCAAAAAGTGTTGCTATATGCAAAAAATGATCTGTGGCAACACTTTTTTGGGGTTGCCTTTTGCCGCGTTGCCTTAGAGTCAAAGGCAACACCTTTGCGACCCTATGGTAACATCAGTACACATGTTGCTAGAGGTACCACTAGAACAAAAAAAATACCCTTTCACAACTGCCAAAAACAGTTGTAATGTCCAGTACAGCTGACACTCGTAATAAAGTCAACCTTTTTTACAACTGTTTCTAGCAGTTGTTAAAATTTGTTTTACAGCTGTTAAAAGTAATTATACCTCAACTGCTATTAATCAAAGATTTCACAATATTATAATAAATATTATTATAACACAGTATTTTATTCAAATAAATATTTTATTTCAACATTTCAAATGGTACAAATTTTTTGACTCCACTGTTGTACATTCACTCGTATTTACATACATTCCTCACTACATTATCACTCGATTCACTCATATACAGACTCACGAGTACAACCATAAACATGAAAAAATACATGAAAATGATTATATAAACTACTACCATTATTTTTCCCTTCTGATGATTTGCTCGCAAAGTATGCGCAACTATCTCACAAGCACGTTTTCCTCTTCCATAATGTTGTGTATCAAGGCTGCCACCTTTGCCTCCTTTTAGTTTTGCTCCCAAGTTAGATGCTTAATATACCAACATAGCATTGTACAAACTGTGTAATGCGTGTAAATTTGAATATCAAGTGAACCAAAATTGATAACACGCTACAAATTTCAAAAACTGGTGCTCATATTAGGAAAGCCAAGTGAAGATGATGATCTAATTATCTTTATATATCACATATATAACATAGGACCAAGCTTTCTGAAAAATCTGTTAACAATAAGTCAATTAAAGGAAAAAAAATCATTTATTTGTAAACTATTCCTTGGTATCCTAAAAGAAATACACAGTTGAACCATCTGCAGGAACAACTATTTATGATGTATAATATATGGCTATGAATTATATTAATATGATACAAATAAATATATTTAGGAAAATTTTATATATACCCACGTAACCATTCAATTGATCCACCGTAGTCGACGAGAAAGTGGAAGTTAAAATATAAATGGTATGGAGCTGTATGTTGAAAACAGGATATGAGGTACGGATGCAGTTCATGTTTGGTGTGTGATTAAATTATGGGTGGATAGACAGTAATACTGTCATCAATCAGTGGATGGATAACGGATTAACAGTTGAAGGTAAAAAAATGACTAATGCAAAATGAATTTGTATTTAATAGAACATAATACCAAGCTTCATACATTTAACGTTCAATTTGGATACAAATTCACACATGAGATCCTTATAAAATATGACCAAAGCATTTGTATTTGTGTAAAATAATATTCTGTAAAGCTTTCAAAACCAAATTCATACCTTAACAGCTTCTTCCCCAATATCATCACTAACAAGAGTCACATCCAGAACCACCTACTTCGACAATCAAAGCCTCCTGCCCATAGCATAACAACTCACGCAGACAACTGTTCACAAAACTAACCCTTCTGCCATAATTACTCTGCTTCATCAAAACCACAACACTGCATCATCAACGCCCCACATCAGCTCGTACAATATATTCAATCCCAAAATCGATTTTGAACTGCATACCCCAGAACACCCTTCGTCATCACAAACCAGTTCATACCCAAATTACCCAATCGCAACTCGAATAACTCGAACAGCCGCACTTTGAAGATTCAGAACCCGATTCGAAACTCAAACCACATACTCAATCGATACCAAATACCCTAACCCGATCGATTCGAGCTTACATAGATTTTGAAAAAGAATAAAAAAAAGGCAGTGGATTTAGATGACACGGAAGGTATTGAGGATTTGGACCAAGGATGAGATTTTGGATTTAATTGATCCTCTTTCGATTGGGACTTCCAGATTTGATTTTTTTGGACGATTAAGGGTTTGAACGATTTAGGATTGTGAAAGTGAAGGCCGACCATAATTTTCTTAAGTGAAAACAACAAGAATTATTTTTCAGCGGGAAAATGAAAATTAGGGGAAAAGAGGCTAAGGTGTTGAAAGAAAATCAGATTGACGCAGATCAGTAACGTGGACCGTTTGATCGTGTTGACGCGGATTGATAATTTTATTCACGCGGCTACTGCAACACATGCTGATATCTATGCTAACACATTGAAGCGTGCGTTGCAATAGATAAAAAACAGCATAGCAATGGCAACATTGTAGCTAGCAACACCATGGGTTTTCGTTGCGATAGGCCATCTATGGCGTAGTGATGATTACGACCGCTGGAATCTAGTGAAGATCCAAACTTTGGTTCTCACCGACATGGCCCGTAGGATCATGAGAGAATTACAAAGGGGCACGTCACTAACGACTGGAATGCCAGTACGAGATGTAACCCATTCATCGAAAATTTTCTCAATGTTGAATGGCATGGATGTTTTAATATGCCACAAATAATGGTTTACTCAAGTAGATCGATCCTCAAAACTTCTTAAACCTTATGAGTCGCATATGGACTCCGCTTACGCCACAGATTTTGTGAAGTGAAAATACCTCCCCGTCTTTCTTGAAGGCATGACATTATTGTGTTCACTCAACTTGCATCGAGAACCATCTCAATATTTGATCAAATCAGAAGGGAATTGGTTAAACATTTCAGAATGCACGTGAGTCGACCTGAAGACATCCTGACTATCTCCAACATCTACCAGGGAAGCAGAGAGACTTAGAAGCGCTACCTTAATGGTTCAAATGGTAAATATTTAACAATGTGTTGTTCGAATGTTACTTCTAAAATGCATGACAATAGCTACTATCCTTAAATTTCAAGTAACATGGTGATCGGTGTTGTATTTTACCTATTTGCTTCAGATCCGTAACGCTAAAGCAGATAGGTTTGAAAGAAACACGTATATTTGAACTAAGGAGGGTTCCAATAGCTTCATATATATTGTTGGTTCAAATGTTGTACCAACTCTTATAGAGATCTTCAAAAGCTTTATTAAAATGATAGAATGGAATTCCTAAACAAATAGTGCTCTATGAAAGTACAAAATGGAATTCCTCAGAACGTATCAGTTAGTAGAAAGAAAAAGAGAAGAAGATAAGAAGAAACTAAACAAATGCTATTATCATTGGTGTTATTCAGATATTGGACAGACTTATTTACCTCTTCCTATCAATGGTTCAATATTATTCTCTACAATCAAAAGAAAAACATGTTTGCTTATAAAATTAGTATTTAAGTGTACCATTCTATATTTTATAAAACAAGATCAATGAATCCAAATGGTATGACATCCTCATTATATCCATATTTTATTCACGAACTAATATTAGAACATGATTATTCAAACATCTTGCTGGTTTATATGATTAAATCAGATTATCCTAGAATATCTAAATCTGAATTAAACATATATGATCAAATCCACAGTGAAATTAGCATATAAAACATGAAATTACCTTAATTTAACACATATAATATGTAGTTTTCGTGTGTGAGATATTTATCACTCACCAATTTCAAGATCCAATGCAAATTCGATGAAATCAGATCTGGACAGCGATGAAATCACCAAAATCAATACAACTAGATGAAATATAATCTTCTCGGATTATGATCTAGCCTCTACATGTGATCAATGATGAATTAGATTAAATAGAATGGAGGAATTATGGTTTAGATTGAATCCAGATAACCATGGACACAAGCCCAAATGTTTGAATGATGAGAGAAACCTTAATTCTCTCTCTAAACCCCTCTTTCTCTAGTTGCAAGTTACTAGTCTAGTGGGCTTCACTAATCATCCCATTAACAGCGAACTGGTATACCTAACAGAAATAGGAACTTAAAACGGTGATTTCTCCCAAACCGCTCAGCCAAATCTTTAATGTGGTCAATCTAGGGAATTGCCAACCGCTATCCCGATTAAATGAGATCGATTTCAGCATCTGATTTGATTGCTATCAAAAGTTATAGCTAAAACAATATTCAAAAGAGAAAAAAGATCACAAATTGATTCGGTAAAAATCATGGGCATGTCTAACATTCCCATGAACAACATACTAAAATCTGAGAATGATCGGACCATTAGGGAATTAAATATAATTATTTTACAATATTACAATACGTAAAATACAGGTCGTTACTGTAAATAATACCACATTAATTGATTCAACTTCATCAGTTACATCATATAATTCCTGAGTACTCCTTGTCTTTCTTGATGGGCTTGAAACACAGTAAGTGCTTGGTGAAAAAAGTGGGGTAATAGCTTCATTTACGGTGTCATTCTCCATATTTTCCAAATCTAAAAAAAAATCCTCGGTTATTGAAAAAACAATTTTAATGTTTTTGTTTTCAATTTCTACATTATCATAAAAGGTATTTTCATCAAAATGAACATTTCGGCTAATCATAAATTTTTTCAGTAGTTGGTTTGTATAATTTGTATGCCTTGCTTCGCTCAATATGAACAATGAAAATGCATTTCTCTGACTTGTCATCCAATTTTCTCTTAATTGCATATGGCATATGAGAGTAAGAAACATTCCTAAATATTCTTAGATATTGAACATTTAGATTTATGCCATAACATGCTTCATGTGGTGAGCAATTGTTAAGATTCTTTGTTGGTGACCTGTTAATCAAATACACTGCACAAGAAACTGCTTCCAACCAAAATGTTTTAGGCAACCTCTTCTTCTTGAGAAGACATCTAGCCATCTCCACGATTATTCCATTTTTTTCTTTCACATATGTCATTTTGTTGTGGTGTATGACGGGCTATCATTCATACATAATACCATTGTTTATACAATATTTTTCAAACTCATTCGAAAGATATTCACCACAATGATCTATCCTTAAAGTGTTGATTTTAAGCCCAGTAAAAGCCTCCCGTTCTACATTGAAAAGTTTAGAGTTATGAAAAGCTTTTTTAAAGATATTATTTGAGGCTACTTGAATTCTAGCGACGACCAGATTTTTCTTTGATAAGTAACATGTCATATAATGAAAATAAATATTGCTTCACTTTTTTTTAAAGATACCCCATGCTACGCAAATTAATTTTTTAAACCAAAAACAAGACAAACTTCAGGCATTTTTTCTATTATTCCGGTTTTAACTGTGAATTCAATCTCACTAATACCACTAACTTTGTAAGTTTTTCTAACTCCAAATTTAGCTTCTTTGTAATCGTGTTCAGACAACTTTAAAAATAATTTTTTATTACCTATCATTTGTTTGCTAGCTCCACTATATACATAACAAGCATCATCAAAATATCTGGTTTTAGATACGGGCAATAAACTTTCTTGATTATCATATTCTTTGTTGTTGCTCTCATACACTAAGTTAGCATCATGTTTTTTTCCTCTTTATCTCAAAATTCATTTGCCATAAGATCAGGTTTGCGGCAATTAAAACATTCAAAATAGCCACGACCTTTTCCTCTCCGATTTCCACGTCGTCTCCTTTTTGTGCACCACTTGAATTCTGATTGTATCTATAATCATTTTTTTCATTTTCTTCATTCGAATGGTCGCCTCTTCCACGAGCGAATGCGCATTTTCCTTCCTTATTCCTCCGCTTCCATTACAATGTCCTTTATCTCTTTGATTTTTAAAATCTTCCTTGTTTTCATTTAGAAAGACTATTGATAGGAGTGCTCGATCCAAATCTATATATATATATATATTTTGTTGAGTCTTTCTTTATGGGCTTGCAACCGAGCTTATTAATGGTCATGGAATTTAGATCTTTGGATTCTTCAATGACTACAACTATATAATCAAATCTAGAATCCAAAGAGAAGAAGAATTTTTTCAATGACACGAATATCATCTATAGTTTTACGATTTTTTTCAGTTGGTTGACTATATATAATACCCGTGAACAATAATCTGAAACAGGTTCAAACTCCTTTTTCTTGAACTTTCAAACGCTCCTCGAAGTGTTTGCAAATGAACCGTTTTTACCATATCATCTTCCTTGAATGAACTTTGCAAAACTCTCATGTTTGCTTTGCAGAAGTAGTAGATTGTATATTTTCAAACATAGCATCATATGGTTGTAATTCTTGGTGGATATGAAACAAAGCTAGTTTGCCATTTTTCCTCAATCTTCTTAAATTCTCCTTTTTAGCATGCGTTAATGCTTCCTCATTTTCAACTTCAATATACCCATTTTTAACGATTTTCCACTCTTCTTGAAATCTAAAAAAGATTTTCATTTGAATACTCCATTTACCATGGTTTTCTTTTGTTAATTGAGGGATAATTAAATAAAGAAGGGAATAGAATTGGTATGGTATAATTTTCAATGATTTCCCCTTTTTGGCATGGTATTTCCTTTTATTAAAAAAAAGAAGTAGAGCTATTCATTTTAATCCGACATAAATTCAAGATTGTTATGATATCAATTGTTGGATATTTAAAGAAAAAAACAGAGCAATTGAAGAAACATAATTTTTATATTGTTGCATATTTTTTTCTTGATTACAAATGCAAACCTTTCTGCCCAATTAATGCAAATAGCATCATCCAATTAACGGATGAGATTTTGCCTAACACATTAATAATCTAATTAACACTAAAAATAAAGGAAGTTGGATTCAGTAATGTAGAGCAATTAACTAACAGTGACATGTTTCAATTTTAATTTAAGCCTACGTTCGATAGGTTTCTGGCAAAGAAGTGGACGATGAACCTGAAAACTGTGTTGAATTTGATGAACTTGTATCATATGCAAAATACTTTTGCACAGGATCTACAGCATCTAAAATCATGCCTTCTCCATACAATTCCCAAATAGGGTACAGTAAAGCCACACCACCAAACACCAGCGGCATTTTATAGCTTAGAAAGCTACATAGTTGTTCACAAAACCAATTGGTTGATGTGAACTGTAGGTTCATAGTATATATCCTGGATCTTAGTTGAATATTTCCCAATGTGGGAATATAAGTTTCATCATTTTCTACCACAGGAAATTTCCAAAGCAACTATCCCAAAGCTGTAGACGTCAAATTCTTTCTGCGCCCTATCCATCGTAACACTTTCAGATGCCAAGTAGCCCATTGCCCCCGCTAGAACTGTATTGTGTGATCTGATTTCATGTGAAAACAGAAATAGAATTGTATATCCTGATTACATAATTACATATTTATAGATGGGAGAGAGCATTCTATAATAGAATATTCTAGAGCATATTTGAATCTATACCAAATATAGACCAAATTAATACAATCCTAATATAACTCCTAATTAATGCAATCCTAATATAACTCATAAATAATACAATCCTAATATAACACATAAATAAAAGGAAACATATTTTATGATTATCTCTAACATAGCTCACGTTGTTTAACACCCCCCGTCAAGTTGGAGCTGGGAGAGAAATGTCGAGCACGCCCAACATGCTAAGTAATCATTTGAAATTATCAGCACCTACTGGTTTTGTGAAAATATCCGCTAGTTGGTCGCAAGAACGAATATAGGAAGGAGTAATAATACCAGAGAGAATCTTTTCATGAACGAAATGACAATCTATTTCGATGTGCTTAGTTTGTTCATGGAAGATGGGATTTGTAACAACCCGAATTTTAACAACATGTTAAAATCATAAATCAAGGCAGAATTAAATTTTAAGATCAGAATCAAGGGAAATGGGTTACCCCATTGCGTCCGTCTCGAAATTCTGCTTGGAAACGAGTCCGAGTTTGTGAGAATCGGAGTCCGTATGAGGGAGATATGACCCTCCGAAGTTTCAGGAATTTTCAGAGTTCAAAACAGCTCGAATTCGAGTTCAAAATTTGAATTTCAAAACCCAGACAGACTGAGCTGGAAATTTCCCGCCCAGCACCCAGGTCGATTGGGGAGTCGACTGGGCAGTCGACACCCCCAAGACCAGGTCGACTGCGCAGTCGACTTGGGTGTCGACCTGGTCCCCGAATCTGCTTTTGGGCCTGGGTGCATTCTGATGTACCTGGTCTCGTTTTCTGCCTAGGTTCGTCCGCCTAATCCTATATAAACAGCCTCTCGCCTCATTCTCTCTACACCATTTCATTCTGTCCTTATGCTGCCTCTGAGAAAATGAATAAAATAATACATAAGTCTGAGACGAGGATATGTTGTTCAAGTCTTTCAAGAGGAGATTCAAATCTAGTTAGGATTCAAGTAAAGATTCAACGGCTTCTAGCAACGATGCCTAGACCATATTGAATCAAATCAGAAGATTAATCAAGTTAGACGTTTCAACACGACAACGAATCGATTTGTCCTCTCTTAGCCAATCAATGTAAGTTCTAGTTACTTTTTAGATTGAAATGCTTAATTATAATATGGCCATGGAATAAAGTGTAATTGGATGTAAGCATGTTCATCGGTTCAAGTCTATTTCTGTTTCCTCTTGAATCTTGAGTTTTGGGCTTTTCTATCTTTATTCTTTTGTCAAGTTCATGATCTATTCAGCCTGTTGTAAATAAGTTCATGTTAATGTTATTCTCAAGATCTATCTTTTATGCCTGAGATGACGTTTTTATGCCAGTTTCCTCTCTATACCTATTGTTATACAAATTCTACCTTCCCCTATTTATTTTCTTTGGTGAACCTAGGTCAATTTCGGATCTAGGCCTAAACCGCGATTTGCGTACGATTGAATACGGGGGAATCTTGGGATAATACCTATTTGGATATATGTGTTTGGTGGAATTGATGGCATAACATAAAAACTGGATATTTGGGTATTACTACCATTAACATGAAATTGAATATTTGGGTATTATCATTATAAGAGTAATTGCAAGAATGGGGATTGCCATATATAATTTGACATGGATTTTGATATATGTAATATGACATGGATCTTGATATATGTAATTTGGCTAGAACTCGTTATGGGCAAATTGGTGTAAACATGTTATACATGTAATTTTGGGTATAAAATGGATCTATGTAAATTGAGCATAGCTTTGTAAACATGTAAATCATGAATCTTGACATATGTAAAACGGCATGAAACTTGGTATATGTGTAAATTGGCATATATGTAAAACAGCATGAATTGAACATATGTAAATTTGGTATGAATTGGGCATATGTAAAACTGACAAGTAACCTAGAACTTGGGTATATGTTAATTATGAAAAATTTGGAATATAAACATATATTATAATTTATGACTTGGAGAAAGTTTAATATGAACGCGCCTAAGTTGGGTTTTGGGTAGTTGGTTTGTATTGGACATCTAGAAAGCATGTAAGCATGCTTATGAACTTGAAACATGAATTGGTCATGAATATGAATCATTTACTTGATAATAGGCATAAGTGAAAACATAAAACTTGAACATGGACATGACATTAGAATGAACTTGAAAATGGCCAACTCGAGGTTGGGTTGAGTTTGCAGTGTAAATCTGCCCGGAACCGCCCGGCGAATCCAGTGACTGCAAACAATAGGATCCAACGTGGGTAGTTGGTCATATCGCACTTAAGACCCGAGGTTAGACTAGGTTGGGGTGTAAATCATCCCGGAACCGCCCGGCAAATCCAGTGACCACAACAACTAGTCTAATGTGAGAGGTTGGGGTGCATTAATGAATTAATGCCACTTGATAGGGTTAAGTCATGAACCGCTTGAATATACTTAACCAATTTCACACGACAGCTTGATAGGGTTAAGTCATGAACCGCTTGAATATACTTAACCAATTTGACACGATGACTTGATAGGGTTAAGTCATGAACCGCTTGAATATACTTAACCAATTTGACGCGATGACTTGATAGGGTTAAGTCATGAACCACTTGAATATACTTAACCAATTTGACACGACGACTTGATAGGGTTAAGTCATGAACCGCTTGAATATACTTAACCAACTTGACACAAGATTCGTAGGGCTAAGTCATGAACTTGAACGACATCACATAGCCAATTTGACATGACACGTAGACGGGTTAAGTCACGAACTTGAATGACCACACTTAACCAACTTGACATGCTAGACAAATGGGGTTAAGTGTCGAATTTAAATGACAACACTTAACCTGCTGGACGGAAACCCTAGTTATGCGGTCCTTTTCAGCAGTAACCCACTAGATGTATCATGGTACCCTAGAACTAGGCAGGGTGGGGCACGATTACTGGGCTGATTGTAAGCGACCAGAACGACGGCTGAGTTGGTGCGCCATTGTAGATTCAGCCGGACTATGGTCGTGCACGTAGTCCGAAGTTGAAAAAGCAGGCATTGGGCACCAGTAGGTTTACACTGTGCGTGCTTGATTCGTGTCGGTGGTTAGCACCCTAGGGCTTGATACACCCTATGGTGGACCTAGCACAGGTGACTACATTCGAGATAGGGACGTATGACATAGACACATGAACGAGATAGGACTTGTAGGGGAGCCGATCGATTAATAGATCATTTCGTGAGACCAAGTAATGGGTCATTTCATGACATTGGGCAAGGGATCATTTTATAGTCAACACATGACACGGGTTGGGATACTAGTACGGGTGGTGCAGAGCAAATATATATCATAGAAATACTTTAATGGTGAAACAGAGAAATCTTGCGGTGCTTGATAGAAATCTTGCGAATTTATACTTAGTTTATCTTAAATGGGAACCTTGCGATGTTATACATGACAAAAATCATATGAGGTTATTCTTAGTTATCTTTCCTATAGCTTATCTTGTCATCATGCTTATGTTTACTTTCAGTTTATTCATGCCATGTTATCTTTACCTTTTTCTATGCTGAAAGTCACTAGGACTTACTCAGTCTTTATGACTGACCCGTTTTGTTTCGCCTCTTTTTCTTCCGTTTCCCCCCCCCAGGTTCGCAGGTTGGGAATACAGCTTAGTTCGGATCTTACCAAGCTCCAAGGCTCTTTCTTGTACGGCTTGGATTTCTCTTGGCTATGGCTTGCTTTGCTTTATTGGGGAATACTACAACTTATTTTATGCTTCTTTGTTTTTGAGCAAGACAGATATTTCAACTATGTAATTGGGTATTGGAAGTTGATGGGCTTTTATTGTAAATAATTATATTTAATAAATGGTTTGAAGTACTTCCACTTTACTTTCCGTTGTTTTATATATGTCTGTCTTGTAATATTTCTGTGTATGTTTACCTAGATAATACTCCACCAAAGCTAGTGCATTCCCTTTGCGAGTGACCCTAGCGGAGGTGGGGTGTTACATTTGGTATCAGAGCATAAGGTTACCAGACTGGGCAAAAGCTCTTAAAAAACCTTCTGAAACTATTTTCAAAACGTTTACAAAGAAGCATTTTTCTAAAAGAAAAGTTTTGTTTTACGAAAGGCATGTTCCCCAAAGCCATATGCACTATCTTTTGATTCTCTCCTTGAGTCTCTTCTCTCTTTCTTTTTCACCATAGTTTGTAGGCATACAACACATGTCGGAGGGCAAAGTAGTGCCCAACCTCCATCTGTAGCCGCAGTAGTTCCATCTGCGACTAATCTTAATTTCAAGCTTTGTAGGGTTGCCGTGCGATGGAGGTAGCTTTCGAGAAACTTGTCAACAAGCTATACAAGGATAGTAAGAACGAGGATAAAGAACACAAGCCTAAGGATGAGAAACTTGTTGATAAGGCGTAATCCACGAAGGAGGAAAAGGTGAAAGGGAAGAGGTTAAAGTAAAAGAATAATAAAACCCATGACAAGAAAGAACATCGTTGGTATGGTAAAAAGGGACATGTAGTTAAGTATCATAGGAAAAGGACAAGGGCAAAGAACAAGATCGTCGAGAGGGCAATTGTATGCTCTCACTACTAGCATACCTAAGAGAGGTGGTAACGTTTCGGTTAAAAGTTTAGCTTCTCTTTTCTATCATACCATGGGAACTTTGTTTTTATACATCGCATCCTTTTAATTCTGCCTCGATAGTTGAGTCTCTGCACCTTAGTACTAGCGTAGTAGAGGATTCCATTTTTGTCTCAAATCCTGTTGGGGAATCGGCTCATGTATTCATGATTTGTTTGGATTTGAGAATGTCTATGCTAAGTGTTAAGTTTAGAAGTAATGCTTACGTTTTTGGGCTATGGGTTGATTCTAGGGATGGAATGGTTACCCAGTAAGGGTGCCATTCTCGGTTTTGAAAGGAGGGTAGTTAGACCCTTGACTTGCCTCGGTAATACCCTCGAAGTCGTGTGTAACCTTTAGGATTTTATCAGGATTTGTTACCTAGAATCTCTTGACACATTTACTGGTAATTTATTGATCCGCTCGAGTAGTGTTCGCCATTAAGGCGGATGGTTCATTTCGCTTATGCATGAGTTATAGAAAATCGCCTTAGTAAGTACCTTTGGCAACATGGTTGATATTTGTTATTTTCAAGAGATAATTCATCTATGTGAAATACCTCCTAGTAAGTGAACGAGATCCAAGATTCACTAGTGAATTGTGGAGAGCTTGCATGAAAACATGAGTACGTAGTTAAGTTTGAGCCGAGTATACTAGAAGGAGGATAAGTGAAGTTAAAGACCGTCAAAGCATAATGGAGTTAAGCTCAAGGAAACGCGACTTAGAAGATTGAAGACTAGATACGTGCATCATATCTTTTTTTAAGAGTATATCCTTGATCCCTCTTTTCCTGTAGAGCTTACTTGCATGTTATCTTTTTCCTCTCGGTCCAATTCTCAATCAAATTACTGTTGCAAACCCCATAGGGAGTATGACTCATCTGTTAGTAATACATTTTGGGGCTTGAGGGTGTCCGTTGGGTTGACTAAATTCTTTGGGTGTCAGCCTTATGTTGATTTCGGTCTTCGGGGCTGGTGCTTAGGGAGTTCTTCTCCTAATCAGTATATATGTGTGACATATATTTCCAATTTTGACATTGCCTAATGGGCACAAGGTTTTTACTTGCTTCTATCATTCGGCTATACCTTTAGGTAGGAACAATTGGGTGTAAACATGTGTTTGAGACATGTTATGATTGATGGTTGCAAGTGGCTGCAAGTGGTTGCTAGTGGTTGCTCGTGGATGCATTTACACATTAGGCACAAGATCGGCTCAGTCACCTTTCATATTGCATAAGCATGAGTGTTTATACTTGTTTATGGATGAATTTGAATGTGTTATCATGTGGATGTTGCATATGGATGGATGTTTGTGCACACATGTAGTGTTATTGTGACTAGGACTATTTGCATACATGTTGGACTCATGGCACTAGACGTATTTTGCATTAAGAAGATCAATCAGGCCTGATCATTTGCATTAGACAAGGAACATATACACACACTTTCTGCATATGTTCATACAGCATTAGAAATCTATTAAGGACGATGGATGCCTGTGATTGATGATTGAGTAGATGGATGATTGGATGGTAGGACACATTCTCCTTAACTTGAAGATTTCGGGGACGAAATCCTTTAAGATCAGAACCAAGGGAAACGGGTTGCGCCATTGCGTCCATCTCGAAATTATGCTTGGAAACGAGTCCGAGTTTGCGAGAATCGGAGTACGTATGAGGGAGATATGACCCTCCGAAGTTTCAGGAATTTTCAGAGTTCAAAACAGCTCGAATTCGAGTTCAAAATTCGAATTTCAAAACCCAGACAGACTGGGCGGAAAATTTCCCGCCCAACACCCAGGTCGACTGGGGAGTCGACTAGGCAGTCGACACCCCCAAGACCAGGTCGACTGCGCAGTCGACTTGGGTGTCGACCTGGTCCCCGAATCTGCTTTTGGGCCTGGGTGCATTCTAATGTACCTGGTCTCGTTTTCTGCCTAGGTTTGTCCGCCTAATCCTATATAAACAGCCTCTCGCCTCATTCTCTCTACACCATTTCATTCTGTCCTTATGCTGCCTCTGAGAAAATGAATAAAATAATACATAAGTCTGAGACGAGGATATGCTGTTCAAGTCTTTCAAGAGGAGATTCAAATCTAGTTAGGATTCAAGTAAAGATTCAACGGCTTCAAGCAACGACGCCTAGACCATATTGAATCAAATCAGAAGATTAATCAAGTTAGACGTTTCAACATGACAACGAATCGATTTGTCCTATCTTAGCCAATCAATGTAAGTTCTAGTTACTTTTTAGATTGAAATGCTTAATTATAATATGGCCATGGAATAAAGTGTAATTGGATGTAAGCATGTTCATCGGTTCAAGTCTATTTCTGTTTCCTCTTGAATCTTGTGTTTTGGGCTTTCCTATCTTTATTCTTTTGTCAAGTTCATGATCTATTCAGCCTGTTGTAAATCAGTTCATGTTAATGTTATTCTCAAGATCTATCTTTTATGCCTGAGATGACGTTTTTATGCCAGTTTCCTCTCTATACCTATTGTTATACAAATTCTACCTTCCCCTATTTATTTTCTTTGATGAACCTAGATCAATTTCGGATCTAGGCCTAAACCGCGATTTGCGTACGATTGAATATGGGGGAATCTTGGGATAATACCTATTTGGATATATGTGTTTGATGGAATTGATGGCATAACATAAAAACTGGATATTTGGGTATTACTACCATTAACATGAAATTTAATATTTGGGTATTATCATTATAAGAGTAATTGCAAGAATGGGGATTGGCATGTATAATTTGACATGGATTTTGATATATGTAATATGACATGGATCTTGATATATGTAATTTGGCTAGAACTCGTTATGGGTAAATTGGTGTAAACATGTTATACATGTAATTTTGGGTATAAAACTGGATCTATGTAAATTGAGCATAGCTTTGTAAACATGTAAATCATGAATCTTGACATATGTAAAACGGCATGAAACTTGGTATATGTGTAAATTGGCATATATGTAAAACAGCATGAATTGAACATATGTAAATTTGGTATGAATTGGGCATATGTAAAACTGACAAGTAACCTAGAACTTGGGCATATGTTAATTGTGAAAATTTTGGAATAGAAACATATATGATAATTTATGACTTGGAGAAAGTTTAATATGAACGCGCCTAAGTTGGGTTTTGGGTAGTTGGTTTGTATTGGACATCTAGAAAGCATGTAAGCATGCTTATGAACTTGAAACATGAATTGGTCATGAATATGAATCATTTACTTGATAATAGGCATAAGTGAAAACATAAAACTTGAACATGGACATGACATTAGAATGAACTTGAAAATGGCCAACTCGAGGTTGGGTTGAGTTTGCAGTGTAAATCTGCCCGGAACCGCCCGGCGAATCCAGTGACTGCAAACAATAGGATCCAATGTGGGTAGTTGGTCATATCGCACTTAAGACCCGAGGTTAGACTAGGTTGTGGTGTAAATCTTCCCGGAACCACCCGGCAAATCCAGTGACCACAACAACTAGTCTAATGTGAGAGGTTGGGGTGCGTTAATGAATTAATGCCACTTGATAGGGTTAAGTCATGAACCGCTTGAATATACTTAACCAATTTGACACGATGACTTGATAGGGTTAAGTCATGAACCGCTTAAATATACTTAACCAATTTGACACGATGACTTGATAGGGTTAAGTCATGAACCGCTTGAATATACTTAACCAATTTGACATGATGACTTGATAGGGTTAAGTCATGAACTGCTTGAATATACTTAACCAACTTGACACATGATTCGTAGGGCTAAGTCATGAACTTGAACGACAACACTTAGCCAATTTGACATGACACGTAGACGGGTTAAGTCACGAACTTGAATGACCACACTTAACCAACTTGACATGCTAGACTGATGGGGTTAAGTCTCGAATTTAAATGACAACACTTAACCTGCTGGACGGAAACCCTAGTTACGCGGTCCTTTTCAGTAGTAACCCACTAGATGTATCATGGTACCCTGGAACTAGGCATGGTGGGGCACGATTACTGGGCTGATTGTAAGCGACCAGAACGACGGCTGAGTTGGTGCGCCATTATAGGTTCAGGCGGACTATGGTCATGCACGTAGTCCGGAGTTGAAAAAGCAGGCATTGGGCACCAGTAGGTTTACATTGTGCGTGCTTGATTCGTGTCAGTGGTTGGCACCCTAGGGCTTGATACACCCTATGGTGGACCTAGCACAGATGACTACATTCGTGATAGGGCCGTATGACACAGACACATGAACGAGATAGGACTTGTAGGGGAGCCGATCGATTAATAGATCGTTTCGTGAGACCAAGTAATGGGTCATTTCATGACATTGGGCAAGGGATCATTTTATAGTCAACACATGACACGGGTTGGGATACTAGTACGGGTGGTGCAGAGCAAATAGATATCATAGAAATACTTTAATGGTGAAACAGAGAAATCTTGCGGTGCTTGATAGAAATCTTTCGAATTTGTACTTAGTTTATCTTGAATGGGAACCTTGCGATGTTATACTTGACAAAAATCATATGAGGTTATTCTTAGTTATCTTTCCTGTAGCTTATCTTGTCATCATGCTTATGTTTACTTTCAGTTTATTCATGCCATGTTATCTTTACCTGTTTCTATGCTGAAAGTCACTAGGACTTACTCAGTCTTTATGACTGACCCGTTTTGTTTCACCTCTTTTTCTTCCATCCCCCCCCCCCCCAGGTTCGCAGGGTGGGAATACAGCTAAGTTCGGATCTTACCAAGCTCCAAGGCTCTTTCTTGTACGGCTTGGATTTCTCTTGGCTATGGCTTGCCTTGCTTTATTGGGGAATAATACAACTTATTTTATGCTTCTTTGTTTTTGAGCAAGACAGATATTTCAACTATGTAATTGGGTATTGGAAGTTGATGGGCTTTTATTGTAAACAATTATATTTAATAAATGATTTGAAGTACTTCCACTTTACTTTCCGTTGTTTTATATATGTCTGTCTTGTAATATTTCTATGTATGTTTACCTAGATAATACTCCACCAAAGCTAGTTCATTCCCTTTGCGAGCGACCCTAGCGGAGGTGGGGCGTTACAGGATTTGATGCAATATGAATTGCAGCTTGGCTATCGCAATGTATTGATATAGGAACAGATGGTGGAAAACAAAGTTCTGATAAGATTGAATGTAACCATTGGACTTCAGCGGTAATAGCAGCAAGAGATCGATACTCAGCTTCAGCAGATGATCGAGAAACAGTCGGTTGTTTCTTTGATTTCCAGGAGATGGGACTAGAACCAAGCATTGTAAAATAACCGGTAGTAGAACGGCGAGTGACGGGGCAACCTGCCCACTCCGAATCAGCAAAACTGACCAAAGAAAAAGAACTCGTTGCCGATAGGAATAAACCTTTACCAATAGAACCTTTGAGATATCGAAGGACTTTATTTGCAGCATCAAGATGTGTGGAACGAGGGCTTTGCATAAATTGGCTAAGTTTGTTGACAGCATATTGAATGTCAGGACGAGTAACTGTAAGATATAAGAGACGACCGATGAGTCATCGTTAAAGTGACGGATCAGGCAAGGGATTGCCGTCATCTGGAAGAAGTCGACAATGTTATTCAATAGGAATTGGAGTTGTACGAGAACCAAGCATACCTGAATCCTTTAATATGTCAAGTGTGTGCTTACGTTGACACAAAAATAATCCTTTTTTGGAACGAGAAACTTCAATACCAAGAAAATAACATAGACGCCCAAGATCTTTAATGGAGAAAGATTTGGCGAGAAATTGTTTTGTCATGGAAATAAAAGATTCATTGTTTCCTGTAATGATAATATGATCTACGTAAACAAGAACAAATACTGAAGTATGATCACGAATATACGTAAAGAGACTGTAATCGAAATTAGATTGATGAAAACCACGTTGAATTAAAGTAGAAGAAAACTTAGAGAACCATTGACACGAAGCTTGTTTAAGTCCATAAATAGATTTATGGAGCTTACAAACTTGATTGTCAACATGACGAGGAAAACCAGGAGGAAGTTTCATATAAACTTCCTCATTTAGATCACCTTGGAGGAAAGCATTATTTACATCTAATTGATGAAGAGACCAATTTTTAATTGTAGCGATAGAAAGAAGTAGACGAACGGTGACCAATTTTGCTACCGGAGCAAAATTATCATGGTAATCAATTCCTTCAACTTGGGTGTAACCTTTGGCTACTAAACGTGCTTTATATCGTTCAATAGAACCATCAAAGCAATATTTAATTTTATATACCCATTTGCAACCAATTGGTGTTTTATTTGGTGGTAATGAGCAAATAGACCATGTTTTGTTTGCTTCGAGAGCACGAATTTCAATAGACATTGCATCACGCCAAGCAGAAGATTGAACTGCTTGAGAATAAGTTTGAGGTTCATCATGATTAATAATTTTGGACAAAAAAACATGATGAGAATGACTAAACTTTTCCAAAGAGAAATATTTGGATAAAGGAAAAGAAGTAGATGAAGGAGAGACGTTGCATGCATAATCATTGAGATATAATGGCCTTCATCGAATTCGCTGAGGACGATTTAAATCAGCAGTATTCGTGGGAATTATAATTGAAGAATTATTATTAGTTTGCTGAGACTGATTTGAATCAGCGATTTCTGTTGGAATCAGATTTGGAGAATGATTTTGAAGTGAATTTTCACCATTTTCGGTTGTATTAGATGAAGAAATATTAGTTGGTACTGATGAATCATTTTGAAATGGTGTGAAATTTGTAGGTGAATCATCATCTAGTGGAGTGATGGAAATGTCGTTAGATCTATGATCTGAAATGTTTTTATACGCAAAAACTGATTCATGAAAAATAACGTCACGCGAGACTATTGTGCGATGAGAATAAGGATCATAAAGTCGATATCCTTTTTGACCATAAGGGTAACCAACAAAAATGTGTTGCTTACCTCATGCATCAAATTTATTTTTAATATGCATATTTTTCGCAAAACACAGACAGCCAAACACACGTAAAGATGAATAAGACGGAACCTTTCCAAATAAAACTTCATGAGGAGATTTGAAATTAAGAGTACGTGTGGGTAATTTATTTATGAGAAATGCAGCGGTGAGAACACATTCTCCCCAAAATGAGAGGGGAGATTAGCTTGAAATCGTAGTGAACAAGCAACATCAAGCAAGTGTCGATGTTTACGTTCCACAATCCCGTTTTGTTGAGGAGTGGCTACACAACTTCGTTGATGGATTATACCATGAGAATAAAACCAATTTTGAAACTCTAATGAAAGAAACTCAGTTCCATTGTCAGATCGAAGAGCTTGAAGTTGTGGAATAAAAATACCACCATCTCCAGATTGTATAGTGGAGATTGATAGTCCAAATTGTCTATTAACTTGATTACAAAAATGTTTTATCATATAAAAGGTTTGAGACTTGAATTTCATTAAATAGACCCAAGTGCATCTTGAATAATCATCAACAATAGTAAGAAAAAAACGTGAACTATTTTTAGATGGAACATTAAATGGCCCCCAAACATCAACATGTAATAATTCAAAACATACAGAAGAACAAGTTACACTTTGTGGAAATGAACCACGACATTGCTTAGCTTGTGGGCAAACATCACAAATAAATTTATTATTCGCGGATATATCCGGAAAATTATTAACAAGAAATTTAAAACGAGAACTACTAGGATGACCAAGGCAAGAGTGCCAAAGATCAAAATTATTTGAATGCTGAAATGAAAAAGCTGAATTCAAATGGGAAACATCCTCCAAGTAGTAAAGGCCACAATGAACTCTACCCCGACCAATCTACTTGTTCATCAACTGGTCCTGAAAATGACATTGAAATTTAGAAAAAAT
This sequence comes from Allium sativum, assembly GCA_030737875.1. Taxonomy (NCBI): domain Eukaryota; kingdom Viridiplantae; phylum Streptophyta; class Magnoliopsida; order Asparagales; family Amaryllidaceae; genus Allium; species Allium sativum. The sequence goes on along the minus strand of CM060916.1, from coordinate 886,785,447 downwards.
TACTTCACAATTAAGTTGTTTTGCTAATTGTGAGACAGATAATAAATTGAATTTGAATGATGGGATAAAAAATACATCTTTGAGAATAAGGGATTTTGAATGTTTAACAATCCCAATGTGAGTCACTGATGCAAAAGTGCCATCAGATAATTGAACAGACTTATGTTTTTACAATGGAACATATGAAGAAAAAATTGATAGTGATGTGCATATATGATTTGATGCACCTGAATCTATAATCCAACAAGAAGACAAACAAGACAGAATTGTACCTGCTAAGTTAGCCGAGAGTTCACCAATTTCGTCTTTGGCCAAGAGAGCAAGAAACTTGTTGTACTGTTGAGTTGTCAGATGATTATTTGGCATAGCATGAGAAGTTAATCCATGTTCAGCTGCGCGCTTTTCTTGCTTGCTTGGGAAGCCATGCAGTTGATAGCATTTATATCGATTATGTCCATATCGGTTGCAGTGATCACAGAATGGACGTTGCCTCTTTGACAGCCCACGATATGGTGGCTTTGAAGCTTGGAAGGCAACAGACTCAACAGCTGGCGTTGATCGAACATTCAAATCTTGTTGCTTCTCTTCTTGACAGACAAGATTGTAAATCTGCTGAATGGACGGAAATGGCTCCATAAGGAGAATCTGACTACGCACAGCAGAGAAACTATCATGCAGTCCTTGAATGAACTCCATGGCTCGATCCTGATTTTGCTGTTCAATAATACACTTTCCATTTCCGCAAGTACACGGATCAATTGAAATAATGCTACTCAACTCATCCCACAAAGATTTAAGTTGGGTGAAGTACAATGAAACACTCATACCTTCTTGTTTGAGTGAGGAGATAGAGAGTTTTAACTGATATATCTTCGGCGCATTAGACTGAGAGAAGCGCTCTTTGAGATCCATCCATATCTGGGCAGCGCTGTCGGCATAGAGAATACTCGGCCTGATTTCCGGAGATACGGAATTGAGTATCCAGCTGCCAACAAGATCATTGCAGCGGCGCCAATTGACAATGTCGGTTTCCACCGTTGGGATCGGTAAGGAACCGTCGACGAAACCAAATTTGCTTTTGGCTCGTAACGCAATTGTAATGGCACGACTCCAAGAGCCATAATTATCACCAGTTAAGAGAGGTGTGACAAGAACAGTAGAGGGACTATCAGAGTGATGGATAGCATAAGGATCAGCTCTGATAGAAACAGTAGGAGGATTGTTATCATTAACCATGATAAGAGATTGAGAAAGACAAGAGTGTAATTTTATTTAATGGTGCTCTGATACCATGTGAAAACAGAAATAGAATTGTATATCTTGATTACATAATTACATATTTATAGATGGGAGAGAGCATTCTAGAATAGAATATTCTACAGCATATTTGAATCTATACCAAATATAGACCAAATTAATACAATCCTAATATAACTCCTAATTAATGCAATCCTAATATAACTCATAAATAATACAATCCTAATATAACTCATAAATAAAAGAAAACATATTTGATGATTATCTCTAACATAGCTCACGTTGTTTAACATTTCATGATCAACAAGCCTTGCTAATCCGAAATCTCCTAGCTTAGCTTCAAACTATGAATTCAGCATAACATTACTTCGTTTGATGTCTCTATGAACTATTCGTTGTTCCCATTCTTCATGTAGATATAGCAAAGAAGATGCTAAACCTGGCCATGACAAGGGTTTTTCGCTCAAAGATGATGATCGAGGCTTCCATTGGTCAAGTACTTGTAAACAAGCAAGAATTCTCGCTGTTTGTGGCACCAACCGACTAGTTGAACTAAGTTATGATGCCTCAATCGGCGGACGATTCTGACCTCTAACCTGTATTCTTTCTTTCTTTGTCTAGACCCTGAAGAAACCCTTTTGATTGCCATCTCTTCATTATTCAAAATCCCTTTATACACTGCTCCAAATCCTCCTTCCCTTAGCCTTCTTTCTGCTGCAAAGTTGTTTGTTGCTGCCACTAGCTCATTTGATGCATACCTTTGAGGCCGTTTTTCTTTCTCAAATTCTCTTTCAATGTCAAAATCTTCTTGCTTTTTTCGAGTATTGAACGAATGTATGAACCAACCCCCAGATATGAGAATCAGTACTGTACCAAATGAACCTGCTAGGCCTGCTATTAATCCAGCTTTACTTCTGTCTTTCTTTTCTGGAATTTCTGGTGGCTTTTTGTGCTCGTCGATCTTTTCGTCCAGATTAGAACTGAAGCTCCAAGATATGATTTCATGCAACTCTGCTGCCGAACTTGTGGAAGCTGAAAAACCAATCTCTACTTTTGGAGGTAACACTTTTCTTAGATCAACATTATACGAGAGGCTTGAATTTCCTGATCTATATATTGGATTTTCATCGTATGTCAGAAAAACTGACAAATTTTGAGTGTTTGAATCATAGGTAACCCATGCATTTGCAGTCCAACCATCTTTGATGCTACTATTCCATGTTACCGCTGCAACTGAAAAGATCGAGCCAACATCAATTCCTACGTGATTCGCTGAAGGATCAAAAATATCCTTGTGGCTGTCAAACTCAACAACAACAACCTGGGAAGAAAGAGCATTTACAGATCCGTATAAACCAAGAAGGCCGTTTTGCGATCTATCCAGAAGTTTGAGTATATTGTGCAAGGAAAAAGGCCAAGCCTTCGCCGCAAAAGTCCTCTGGATTTACACATTTGATCATGAAGGAGAAATGGGTCTTGAAGCTTGTAAGTTCTCTAGATTTTTCATCATACAGAACAACTCTTTGTTTATATACAGCCCTGCCTATGCGGTTTCTTACTGCTTTGCCTTTATTGTCTTCTGTGAGTTTTATTCTGCCACCATTGATAAACGCGGGACCTTGGCTTTCAATTAAAGATTCTGATCTTTGATCGAAACTTGAAATGTTGAAAGAGAGTGGGTTGACATGTGAAAAGAATAATGAAATTATAAACAATAGAGAGAAAATGGAATTCCTAGGTGACATTGATACTAGATTTCTTAAAGACTGAAACATTTATATAAAAATAGGGTCGATGTCAAGACTTTTGAAGAAAATGGAATTCGTAGATGACATTGATACTAGATTTCTTAATGACTGAAACATTTATATAAGAATAGTGTCGATGTCAGGACTTTTAAAATGGTAATGAAGTCAAGTCATTGTGTGTGAATTATCAAAAGGAAGGTTCATGCTTAGTCTTGGATGGATATTAGTTGAGCTTTTTCTTACATTAATTAACTGTTTGAAAAAGTGTTTTTTCTTTCTTTCTTTTTCTTACATGTGATAATATGCATGGGAATATTAATTGACAGTAAAGTCTAATGAAATAGTCTTGCATGGATATTAGTATAGATTTTAAAGTATTATGTGATATAGATTGAATTCCTTATGAGGTGAAGCCAGGTGTGAGTGGTTACTTATAGTAGCTGGAGGGGTCAATTCTTCTGTACCCAACTCGGGTGTTCCCGTGTGCCCGACAAATCATAACCACACATCAACCACATATATTATTAATAATCTAATGAACGGGTCCTACAATCCACTCAAAACCATTAGATTTTGTGCAAATCAGTGGCTAAGATTGATCTGGCACATGAGAACATCCAATTTGGGTATAGAACAATTCACCCCGTAGCTGGATGTGTAGTGGCATATGAATAAGGGAAGCTCTCTAATAAATTGATGTTATTAGTATTCTATCAAGGTGGATTAGACTTATTGTGTCACATAATGTTAGTTGGAGTATGTGGATTTCGAATTCCTCACATGTTCTATGTAATGACCCGGGTTTTTGTAGACTTTGGTTATCGCCATAACTCAAAGATGACTAACCAAACATCGAAAAATACCGGATGATTAATGAAAGAAATTAGAGGGTGAGGAAAGATAAGATAGAAACTTAGAATAGAAGAAGAAGAAGAACACAACATCAGAGTAACACGAACCTCACAGCAGAACGAATAACATATAATAGATAACATAACTTTTAAATATAACAGTTATGTATACAATAGCACTTATCAGAGTACAGCACTTACAACACAGCGGAATATAAACTATAGCTATATGATCTTGAAGCCTACTGCTCCAACCTCTCCAAGTATATCTGTAAAATCCCGACTACTTGACTGCCCGTACAAATTTAGGCACCCAAGAGTTTAGGGAAACAAAACAAAATAAACTCCGGGTCAATCATGGGACTAGTATGAGTAAAACAGTTTAAAATAGTTTGAACAACTAAACGATATCTCATAAGACCATGTCGTATAACGGAACGGATTTTTCCCTTATGAGAATCCAAATTATCTTTATATCAAAAACCTTTTGATATTATAATAATGTCTATCAACCACAATATAATAATCATCTAGCAGAAACGCTTTCATCTCACGTTCTACATATATAGTATACAATCAAAACCGCAAGCACGTATTGGGTAATGGATTTCCAACTACGACAAGGTATGGAACCACCTTTCGCTAGTGTACCTCTAGAAAGGAATACACTGGATTCAACAAGAACATCTTGCAACCCGGCCACACATGACCGACCACTCATTTCGCTTGAGTGTATCGAATGTATATCACCAACGGCTGGGATCAACAACCGTTTCACGAATGGGACAGTATCGACAATAGATTTTTTGAAATAAATGAAACTCTAGATCAGGTGATTATACACCCTACTTCGGAGCGACCGACTTAGCCATGCTGCCTGCCCGATTTCTGTCATTTACCGGTTGATGAGGCTTGAGGTTACGCTTCATCATCACACCAGATTCACTTCGAATGTCACATCGTCAAATCCATCAAATCACCGATTGACGTCCTCAACAATACATTATGTGTTAGCTAAAAGAAGTTTCCTTCTCCGCTTCCACTCTTGGTACGGTTGGAGAAATCAATATACATGATCGTCTGGAAATACTCTGTCAGACATCCGTCCATACAAGTCATCCAGGAACAGGATGAACCGAAGGTACTATTCAGTATATCCATCTTAGGCACTGTTATCTAAGATTTATACAACAGCCCTTGCACTTTACTCCGTCTTCAATTTTCTTTGGCATATATGATTCATAACGCTTATGCCAATACAGAGTGGTTCTTTGGATAATAATACAACCGGTCTCTCCATATTAACAACGTTAAAATGGTCAAAACTTGGATAGTCCGTGATTTAACTATCGAATAAAAACAGGTGTGCAAACAACGATATTATTTCCAAATGGAAATTCTATCAATCAATCATCAATCATATATATATATTTATATATATATACATATATTTCTTTATTTTCTATGTTTAGAAAATATATTTTATTAACACTGGAAAACATTACCATAGCTTATTTACATATCACTATCATTTCACAACTATCAGTCCCTGACTGTAAACTAGTAGGAGAACAATTCTCTAAGTATAAACCCCGAAGGTCGAAACCAACATCAGATCGATACTCAGAAAACTATTCAACTTACTAATCTCTAGTAAGTTTCAAATCTTATTTAACTCTATTTCGATTAACTCTAATAGAATAACTAATATTCGATTAACTCATTTCAACTCTATTTATTTATTCCTTTTCTATTTGTTTACTTAACAAATAATTATTCCTTTTTCAATTCTATATACTTAACAAATAAATATTTCCTTTACCTTTCCTATTTATTTAACAAATAAATATTTCCTTTTAACTTTATCTATTTATTAACAAATAAATATTCCCTTTTCAATCTATTCTATTTATTCTAACCAATAATATTTCCTTTTATATCTATTCTATTTATTCTAACCAATATTATTTCCTTTTATATCTACTCTATTTATTCTAACCAATAATATTTCCTTTTATATCTATTCTACTTATTCTAACCAATAATATTTCCTTTTATATCTATTCTACTTATTCTAACCAATAATATTTCCTTTTATATCTATTCTACTTATTCTAACCAATAATATTTCCTTTTATATCTATTCTACTTATTCTAACCAATAATATTTACTTTTATATATAAAATCCATTGATTTTATCTAAATAAATTTATTTTCAAAATCAATTTTGAAAATCCCCTTACTACGTTCAGGTATTTCTTACGATATTTACAATACCAATTAACAGTGATCGATACCGTTCAAACACATATAATCAACACAGATTATATATCACATCATATTTTACACTATATGAAAAACAGTAAAATAAATGTTGAGGAATCCAGTTGGATTCCTCCAACCTGTTTCCCTGCATCACAGATGATAAACAATATAGATAACATCACTTTCAGTTCCATATGATATATATTGTTAAACAGAATCAATATAGAAATTCAACTAACTGATTAGCAGTTCAATCAAACAGTCAACACACAGTCAATCAGCCAATATTTAACAGTTCTAAAAATACAACATGAAATTATAAACTATTCAGAGTTGGTGAGATTTACTCACTTTGTCCGTAATCGTTAAATAACGATTTACGGTTTGTTGATTTAGATCAGGCAATTTATTTCTCCATAAATTGAGATAAGCTTCGAATCATTCCAAAGCAGTTTCATAACGTAGATATCGTCGTTATGATTCCAATGTTATCGATTTCGTCTAATTCTGATATAAGATGAGATAATTATTAAACTAACACATTTATATAACATTTAGTTAGTTTAAATTTTAACTACACAATTGATATGGGACATCTCACCCATACAAAATCCCTCGGCCCATTCAAACTCAAAAGCCCAGACCGCTCTTTCCTTCAACACCCAAGAACAGACAAACTTCCCACACCCGATTCGTTCGATCTGCCTTCTTCCTTGTTAACAAATCTCCATACTCCAGAAAACTTCAACACAGACAATCTCCTTTTATCCAAAATCAAACAGCTCATCTGATTGTTAACTCAAATCAGTACAAAATAACCCAACAGCACAATATCAGGTAAATACATTATTGGGTAATATCTTGATTACAGACCTGTGAATCCCCTTTTTCTTCCTGATCAAGAATGCGCTGCTCTCTTCTTTACATCCTCATTATCTTTTCCAGACCAACATCACATTACAGGGAAAGAAAAACCACCTCGTTTCCAAACTGTATACCTTTCCCCTTCCAGATCTCGACTTCACCATCTACTTTCTGCAATCCACTTAGCTTCAGCAAACCATTTCCGACTTCCTTTTTCTACCTTGCCAACGCGAGCTCCAACAAGCTCGAACAAAGCCTCGCAGAACCTCAGGTGCCAAAAATCGAGCCCCTAACCACACCAAGTCGCAATAGGGAAGACTGCCGACTTCCTGTGAACCCATGCGTCATCCTTTGGGTTCGAGCTTCGCCACACAACACTAATGAAACTCTAAATCGCATCACCAATCTAAAACCCATCTTCAAACTAGCAGCTTGCCGCTCTAATTCGTTGGAGTGTGGAACCCTAGCTCGTGGGAAAAACGACAGCGAACCAGAGAGGTTTAAGCACCAGAGAAACCCACATCGAACCACATGAAACTGGTACGAGAGTGAAGGGCTTGTTTTGGGGATTTCGAATATATGTATACTTATTTTGATTTGTAGAATTACTTTGATTATGTTGTGATTTGTTGAAGAGATAAAGAAAAGAACGGCGAAATTGTTTTGACCGCAAAGGAAAAGTGGAATTAGGTTAGAGGAGTTAGAAGATTATTTATAGGAGATTATTTTAGTTTGTATGGATTTGAGTCTTCCACGTTTTCTCTTTTGTTTGAGGTTGTCCTTCTTACACCGATCTACCAAAATATGTCGGCTCCTCCTTTCAGTCATTAGCGAAAATGTCTACACCCATATATTCATCATTCAAAACCACCACGCACTGCTCACTACTTCTCGCTGTACACTCACACTCCCATTTCATTTTTCTTCACGTGTAAAACCCTATACACTAGCTACTCCATATGTTTACGAGCTGGCGACGACAGAAGTAAGAATACCATTGTGATGTACAACGTGACACAGTTCCAAAAATATAAAAATATCGGTAGATTAACTCATATTGTGAAACCCCAAAATGTTGATTACAGGGTGCAAAATACTCCAAATAAAAGTTGCGTATTTAATTAAATAAAAATTACAGTAAAATTCTAAAAATTTAATTATCGTTATGTCCCAAAAGAACCTTGTCTAAATTCAAACCCGGTATCAAGTTATATCGAATAAACTGTTACGGTCGATAAACGATTCTATAGCGACTATTTTAAAATTTGATTTGGACACAACTCACAATCTACACGACAAAAATCCTGATTTTTCTCTTCCACTAGAAAGATATACTCTACCAGCTCCATATGTTTCTTGTTTCACAGAAATCCGGCTTAAAACGAATCCTGTACATTCAGTTGAAGTTCAAATCGCCAAATTACGAATTGCAGCGCCATTTCAAGCTCGATTATAATTATAATATAATTATATGTTCAAACTGTCGTTCAAACAATATATTCGTTATTCAAATTCAATTCCAAGCTGAATTAAATATCACAGATGATCCAGTTCACACCATATCGCCATTTCAGCCAAATCTGATTATTTCAGAATTAAATATATTATTTAATTTATTATTTTAATTAAATATTCACCATTTTTTTTATTCAACGACCATGAAATCCTTTTAATCACCATTTTTAAAATTAAATAAATTAATTATAATACATCTGCCAATGCGGGTCATTACATTCTTCCCTACTTAAAATAATTTCGTCCTCGAAATTGCTAAGTTAGAAGACAAACCCTATCGACTGGTTAGAACATATTTGTTCACTTCTCAACTTCAGTTTCACTGAACCAATTTAATTTCAATTAAATTATCAATTAATTCTTATCAACGAAAATTTTCAAAAATCCTGAAAATTTTTTAACGCCTTAACTTCTCGAAAAATTTTGCCAGCACTTCCTTTGTACTGGTCAATACGTCAAACCACCACTCGCCTCTCTGGGCCATCTCCATCCCAAAAGAAAATCAAACAGCCAAGCGACTTGCCAATTCAGCTCATCAAAATCTCATGCCATATGAAATATAAACTTGTACCTTTTTGTCGGGCGTATCAACTCTATCACTTCCATATGCTATCAACTCAGCATATACCAATGTTATCCCAATCAAATTCCAATCTGCTTTCATCAACAACACAACCATTAGCTTATATCTGAGCCAAATATCATTTCAACTCGAGTTTCTTCTCGATTCCCAACTCTTAACTTGATTATCACATTACACTTCAAATTTGAATCTCATAATCCAATTTGTCTTGATATCATTCTAATTCAATCTCAGTTACCACTTTACTGGCTTTACTTCAATTCAAATTTGCTGTTACAAATTTCTGTTAAATTCGTTTTTAATTCAAATAGTCTTTCCCTGGGAGTTTTTAAACAGTTTGCTCTTTTCAAAAATCAAATTTTCCTTTTTGAAATTCAACACAACTTGTCTTTCCCAAAACAAATTCAAAACAGTATCTCTGGTAGTAATTCGTCACTTACAACTCGAAAATGAATACTGATGATGCAGCTGTCATCATCAGAATCTATTTTCCAGCTATCGAAGTGAGTTCAATACTATAAAACCATTTCTAAACATTTCCACCTTGAAATTCATTTTAAAATATAATTCACACTGCTTGTAAAACAATTTAAAATCTCCTAGGATCTTAAATTTTCCTTATTTTTAATCCAAATCCATTTACAAACACTTACAATTTTCCAGAATTTCAATTTCAATTCTGATTTAAATTTCAGATTTAATTCAATTCATTTTACTTATCTGAATTCTGATTGGTTATTTACATAACCATTTCACATTTTTATAATCTTATCCGATTATAATATCAACCAATATATCCAATATGTATCAAAATATACTTTGGGTAAAATTATTTTCATTTACCCTCTTTCAAAACATATCGTGCCGACCCATCGTATTTGAGTGTTTATAAACTCTTACCGATACAGTGGACCAAACTGATCGACCAGAACCCATAAACAACTCAACCAACGAATCTCCACAATATAAAACAAATTTTTATATCAATAACAAATACGTTCACTCGTACATATACACTCAAACTCAATCTAGGGTATTACTAACCCTATCTCTACCGAGTCACGTCACGGAGCCAATGTAATTCACTTTACTTAAGCTTTGATACCAACTGTAATGACCCGGGTTTTTGTCGACTTTGGTTATCGCCATAACTCAATGATGACTAACCAAACATCAAAAAATACCAGATGATTAATGAAAGAAATTAGAGGGTGAGGAAAGATAAGATAGAAACTTAGAATAGAAGAAGAAGAAGAACACAACATCAGAGTAACATGAACCTCACAGCGGAACGAATAACATATAATAGATAACATAACTTTTAAATATAACAGTTATGTATACAATAGCACTTATCAGAGTACAACACTTACAACACAGCAGAATATAAACTATAGCTATATGATCTTGAAGCCTCCTGCTCCAAGCTCTCCAAGTATATCTGTAAAATCCCGACTACTTGACTGCCCGTACAAATTTAGGCACCCAAGAGTTTAGGGAAACAAAACAAAATAAACTCCAGGTCAGTCATGGGACTAGTATGAGTAAAACAGTTTAAAACAGTTTGAACAACTAAACGATATCTCATAAGACCACGCCGTATAATGCAATGGGATTTTCCCTTATGAGAATCCAAATTATCTTTATATCAAAAACCTTTTGATATTATAATAATGTCTATCAACCACAATATAATAATCATCTAGCAGAAACGCTTTCATCTCATGTTCTACATATATAGTATACAATCAAAACCGCAAGCACGTATTGGGTAATGGATTTCCAACTATGACAAGGTATGGAACCACCTTTCGCAAGTGTACTTCTAGAAAGGAATACACTGGATTCAACAAGAACTTCTTGCAACCCGGCCATACAAGACCAACCACTCATTTCACTTGAGTGTATCGAATGTATATCACCAACGGCTGGGATCAGCAACCGTTTCCCGAATGGGACAGTATCGACAATAGATTTTTTAGAAATAAATGAAACTCTAGATCAGGTGATTATACACCCTACTTCGGAGCGACCGACTTAGCCATGTTGCCTGCCCGATTTCTGTCATTTACCGGTTGATGAGGCTTGAGGTTACGCTTCATCATCACACCAGATTCACTTCGAATGTCACATCGTCAAATCCATCAAATTACCGATTGACGTCCTCAACAATACATTACGTGTTAGCTAAAAGAAGTTTCCTTCTCCGCTTCCACTCTTGGTACGGTTGGAGAAATCAATATACGTGATCGTCTGGAAATACTCTGTCAGACATCCGTCCATACAAGTCATCCAGGAACAGGATGAACCGAAGGTACTATTCAGTATATCCATCTTAGGCACTGTTATCTAAAATTTATACAACAACCCTTGCACTTTACTCCGTCTTCAATTTTCTTTGGCATATATGATTCGCAACGCTTATGCCAATACAGAGTGGTTCTTCGGATAATAATCCAACCGGTCTCTCCATATTAACAACGTTAAAATGGTCAAAACTTCGATAGTCTGTGATTTAACTATCGAATAAAAACAGGTGTGCAAACAACGATATTATTTCCAAATGGAAATTCTATCAATCAATCATCAATCATATATATATATACATATATTTCCTTATTTTCTATGTTTAGAAAATATATGTTATTAACACTGGAAAACATTTCCATAGCTTATTTACATATCACTATCATTTCACAACTATCAGTCCTTGACTGTAAACTAGTAGGAGAACAATTCTCTAAGTATAAACCCCGAAGGCCGAAACCAACATCACATCGATACTCAGAAAATTATTCAACTTACTAATCTCTAGTCAATTTCAAATCTTGTTTAACTCTATTTCGATTAACTCTAATCGAATAACTAATATTCGATTAACTCATTTCAACTCTATTTATTTATTCCTTTTCTATTTGTTTACTTAACAAATAATTATTCCTTTTTCAATTCTATTTACTTAACAAATAAATATTTCCTTTACCTTTCCTATTTATTTAACAAATAAATATTTCCTTTTAACTTTATCTATTTATTAACAAATAAATATTCCCTTTTCAATCTATTCTATTTATTCTAACCAATAATATTTCCTTTTATATCTATTCTATTTATTCTAACCAATATTATTTCCTTTTATATCTATTCTATTTATTCTAACTAATAATATTTCCTTTTATATCTATTCTACTTATTCTAACCAATAATATTTCCTTTTATATCTATTCTACTTATTCTAACCAATAATATTTCCTTTTATATCTATTCTACTTATTCTAACCAATAATATTTCCTTTTATATATAAAATCCATTGATTTTATCTAAATAAATTTATTTTCAAAATCAATTTTGAAAATCCCCTTACTATGTTCTGGTATTTCTTACGATATTTACAATACCAATTAACAGTGATCGATACCGTTCAAACACATATAATCAACACAGATTATATATCACATCATATTTTACACTATATGAAAAACAGTAAAATAAATGTTGACGAATCCAGTTGGATTCCTCCAACCTGTTTCCCTGCATCACAGATGTTAAACAATATAGATAACATCACTTTCAGTTCCATATGATATATATTGTTAAACAGAATCAATATAGAAATTCAACTAACTGACTAGCAGTTCAATCAAACAGTCAACACACAGTCAATCAGCCAATATTTAACAGTTCTAAAAATACAACATGAAATTATAAACTGTTCAGAGTTGGTGAGATTTACTCACTTTGTCCGTAATCGTTAAATAACGATTTACGGTTTTTTGATTTAGATCAGGCAATTTATTTCTCCATAAATTGAGATAAGCTTCGAATCATTCCAAAGCAGTTTCATAACGTAGATATCGTCGTTATGATTCCAATGTTATCGATTTCGTCTAATTCTGATATAATATTAGAAAATTATTAAACTAACACATTTATATAACATTTAGTTAGTTTCAATTTTAACTACACAATTGATATGGGGCATCTCACCCATACAAAATCCCTCGGCCCATTCAAACTCAAAAGCCCAGACCGCTCTTTCCTTCAACACCCAAGAACGGACCAACTTCCCACACCCGATTCGTTCGATCTGCCTTCTTCCTTGTTAACAAATCTCTATACTCCAGAAAACTTCAACACAGACAATCTCCATTTATCCAAAATCAAACAGCTCATCTGATTGTTAACTCAAATCAGTACAAAATAACCCAACAACACAATATCAGGTAAATACATTATTGGGTAATATCTTGATTACAGACTTGTGAATCCCCTTTTTCTTCCCGATCAAGAATGCGCTGCTCTCTTCTTTACATCCTCATTATCTTTTCCAGACCAACATCACATTACAGGGAAAGAAAAACCACCTCGTTTCCAAACTGTATACCTTTCCCCTTCCAGATCTCGACTTCACCATCTACTTTCCGCAATCCACTTGGCTTCAGCAAACCATTTCCAACTTCCTTTTTCTACCTTGCCAACGCGAGCTCCAACAAGCTCGAAAAAAGCCTCGTAGAACTTCAGGTGCCAAAAATGGAGCCCCTAACCGCACCAAGTCGCGATAGGGAAGACTGCCGACTTCCTGTGAACCCATGCGTCATCCTTTGGGTTCGAGCTTCGCCACACAACACTAATGAAACTCTAAATCGCATCACCAATCTAAAACCAATCTTCAAACTAGCAGCTTGCCGCTCTAATTCGTTGGAGTGTGGAACCCTAGCTCGTGGGAAAAACGACAGCGAACCAGAGAGGTTTAAGCACCAGAGAAACCCACATCGAACCACATGAAACTGGTACGAGAGTGAAGGGCATGTTTTGGGGATTTCGAATATATGTATACTTATTTTGATTTGTAGAATTACTTTGATTCTGTTCTGATTTGTTGAAGAGATAAAGAAAAGAACGGCAGAATTGTTTTGACCACAAAGGAAAAGTGGAATTAGGTTAGAGGAGTTAAAAGATTATTTATAGGAGATTATTTTAGTTTGTATAGATTTGAGTCTTCCACGTTTTCTCTTTTGTTTGAGGTTGTCCTTCTAACACCGATCTACCAAAATATGCCGGCTCCTCCTTTCAGTCATTAGCGAAATTGTCTACACCCATATATTCATCATTCAAAACAACCACGCACTCCTCACTACTTCTCGCTGTACACTCACACTCCCATTTCATTTTTCTTCACGTGTAAAACCCTATACACTAGCTACTCCATATGTTTATGAGCTGGCGACGATAGAAGTAAGAATACCATTGTGATGTACAACGTTACACAGTTCCAAAAATATAAAAATATCGGTAGATTAACTCATATTGTGAAACCCCAAAATGTTGATTACAGGGTGCAAAATACTCCAAATAAAAGTTGCGTATTTAATTAATTAAAAATTACAGTAAAATTATAAAAATTTAATTATCGTTATGTCCCAAAAGAACCTTGTCTAAATTCAAACCCGGTATCTAGTTATATCGAATAAACCGTTACGGTCGATAAACGATTCTATAGCGACTATTTTAAAATTTGATTTGGACACAACTCACAATCTACACGACAAAAATCCTGATTTTTCTCTTCCACTAGAAAGAAATACTCTACCAGCTCCACACGTTTCTTGTTTCACAAAAATCCGGCTTAAAACGAATCCTGTACATTTAGTTGAAGTTCAAATCGCCAAATTACGAACTGCAGCGCCATTTCAAGCTCGATTATAATTATAATATAATTATACGTTCAAACTGTCGTTCAAATAATATATTCGTTATTCAAATTCAATTCCAAGCTGAATTAAATATCACAGATAATCCAGTTCACACCATATCGCCATTTCAGCCAATTCTGATTATTTCAGAAATAAATATATTATTTAATTTATTATTTTAATTAAATATTCACCATTTTTTTATTCAACGACCATGAAATCCTTTTAATCACCATTTTTAAAATTAAATAAATTAATTATGATACCTCTGCCAATGCGGGTCATTACATTCTAGAACATATATTAGATTGATTGCCTCACATATTGAGTCATTTTTGTATGTTCCAATGGTGGAGATGGGTTTCCAAATACTTGTGATTTTTATTATACTGTGATTTTTGATGATGTAATTTCATCTAAAAAGCATGCCTCAGATACTACTTTATAATATTGCGGATTGTTAAAGTCAAGATTCAATTCACAAGTTGGACGGGTAGTGGCATAAAGTTGCTTGTTTCCTTTGCATGTTGTTTGCAAGTAAATTTTTTATGGAAGACGAAATAAAACCAGATTTAATATCTATAATGTTTTGACTAGAATCATTTTTCTATGATTCTACAATCTGCATGACTACTAACTATTCAATTTTGACCGTAACAAAAAATTTGGTTTTAGAAAACAAATCTTTAGTAATAGTGCTAGATAATGAAGGTAATGCATGTAATGTCAAACTCTGTGCAAGATGAATCCCGTTGAATTCACCGAACTTAATTCTTTAGTGGTCAGTACTGCAAACAATAGTTGGTTGACCCCAAAAAGAAAAAGGAAAAATATATAGAAAAACGGATCTGATCTTGTTTAAAGAATATGAATATCAAGGTGAGAGTATATCATTTAACAATTTTTTCCGAACGTCTACTATTTTATTGATAAATAAATAACAAAATTTAATTGACTAACATTTATAGATTGATTTAAATTCGACTCCATAAGAATTGATATAATTTATGTATCTATTTTCGTATGTAGTTATGTGTTCACTTGTTGACTTTTGTTTGTGGAAAATTCAACAATTGGCTATTTAGGTCATAGTTTTTATGATCGTGCCGCGAATCGAACCGTAACGATTCAAGGTTTTGAGGGTTCAACCGGTTGAACCGTTAAAGCCATGCTATTTTTTTTTTTGCATTGAGTTTATATTTGAAGTGAAAGAAAACAAGTTGCAGTGGAAGAAAAATTGTAAAAGCAGATCTGAAATGTCCAACATCGTAGAACTACAGGGTTGGCTCTTAATCTACTCTTTATAAATACAACTGCTTTACTTATTCCACTTGTAAGCTAGCTTGTGTAGCAGGCTTCAAGTTGGGCCTAGTACACTAAGCTTGTGTGGGTTGTACCGGTTTTAATGCGGTTCAGTCGGTTTTTGGGCCATTACGATTTTTCCATGTTCCAGGCTGTTAAGCTTGATGGCCCGCCGTTAATCGTGGTTAAACCATCAGCTCGGCGCGGTTATGAAAACATGGATTTAGGTTAACTACAAGACACATGTCTGTCAATCAGTAATTAATATAATTGTGATTGATGTAATTCATATAGCTATGCACTGGAATGCATTCCATAATACACCTAGCTCTCATCGTATCTATCACACCCACACACGTGTGTGTGTGTGTGTGTATGCATACATATGTACATACATACACACACACACCCCACACGCACGCACGCACCATGGCACCCCTATTTGGGAGCACTCCAAATACACTCAATTTATAGTCACTCGTTTATATTGAATACTAGTGTGAACCCGTGCTTCGCACACGGGTTGGTGAAATAGTTTTAGAATTTCAAGTCTCAAAATAGGTGATGTGGCTATAGATGCAAATATACAACATGTGTAAAGTTTTAAATTCCTACAATTAATGATCAAACTAAGTACACGGATAGATAAAAGAAGCAATGAAATAATTTACTACATACATTGATAAAATAGTAGCAGGTAGAGAGAAGTTTAAATAAATTAAAATCAAACTATTAGAAATTGCATTGTTTTAAATTTGTGAAAACAACGTCGAAAAGAAAAAAAGTGCATGCAACAAAAGTAATATCTAGAAGGAAAAAATTATAAACAGGATTTCAGTAACGATAAAACAAAAAATTTGCTTAAAATATATTGTAAATCAATGCTATTCAACTTGGAAAAATGCAGACATAAGCAACTCGTTGGCTTTATTTCATCAATTTACGTGTTGCACCTAATATATGGAAAGCAACCTGGAAAAATAAAAATATGGCAAGGCTCATAGTGAAAAGTATCAAAATAATGCTTATACTTCAGCTAACATGGCAGAGAAAGCATATCAATGGTGAATTCATTTCCAAAATAACTGGTGATATAATATGATGTATAACTTTGTTCTAATTGTCTATAGGTCGAAGGAAAACAGAGCTAAATATCTTTTTAAACTCATGGTTGAGGTAACTGCATAGAAGGGGAGAGCAGGCGAACAAATTTGTAATGAAGAATCGTCAGAACATACAGTTTTCTATAGGACGACGCGAATAGTTTCAAAAAATGCAGCACAATCGACCTTAGGTTACATCTCATCTACATTGTTGGGCTTTGATTTATTTTGATATCATCATTTAATTTGTAGTTACATTCTATTGATTATTGCAATCTTGCATCTCGGTGAACGATTCTATAATATCAAATAGAATCATATCAGATATAGGTACTGTACATGATGCATGCCCAACATATATTAGACAACTTTTTTTTAATGCGCCCAAACAACATGTTCATTAATCACTTCTCATTAACATTAGTTACTCAATATCTTGTACCAAAATACATACTATTACATGCATAGAAAGAGACATATGATCACTAATAATAACCTATAGTACGAATTTGACATCGATATGAAGCAATAGCTCTTAGTTGAATCCTAGCAGAATCTATGCTAGGCCAACTCTTAACAACATATATTTTGCAGTACAATTCCAACTAATTATCACTTTACTTTTATGACTTTACATGTACTATGAATAGATAATGCATTGAAAAAACCATAATCAGGTCAGTAGTAGTTGTATGGTAAAGAGTATATCACCACATTAATTTTCCTGCCAAGTGTATATCAACTGCTCTTTGTTTTCTTCTAACTTCCAACAACTTCTTCATTTGAGTAGGCATCCACCAAAATTTGTTTTCTTGTATACTCACCGCTCTCTGTTGGAGAACCTTTACAGGTCTTACACTAAAAAATGCAGGAAAAATAATAATACTATATTCAGTTTTTAAAACTGAAAATGGAACAGAAAATATCAATTAAAACTTAACTGTTAAGAAAATAATATGAGTAAATAGTAATCAGTGAACTAAAAGCACTTTAGCACTTTGGGTTGATCGTGAGGGCTACCAAAAAGGGTTATATCCGTTCAACCTTTTCAGATGAGAAGAATGTTGGCATCTTTAATGAAGCATGGATGGAAGTGGGAGTTTGTAATACATCTGCCATTATAATATGCATAGAAAGAGTAAAATATTAAGAGTATACTATGGATTATATTGGACAGACACAAGTAGTGCGAGTTTAAAATTTTATATATGAAAATAAGTTGATATGGAAATTGTAAAAACAATAAGGGAATGCTATAAATTGTATTAACAATCATCCAAATGTACATATAATTATAAATCCATAAATATTTGGAGACAGTATTTTGGTTGAGTACAAAAGTGAAAATAAGTTGATAGTAAGTGTAAGAATAGCAAGAATATGTAATAAAAATATCTAATATCATTTAAACATAGAATATTGGAAATATGTGAAACTGCCATAAAATTTATGATTACCTAATAAAGTTTTAGCGAGTGAGAATTTAAGGTAATAGCGGGAGAAGAAATGTTGAAAAGGACACAAATAAATACTATTAACGTCTACCTTAAACTGAATAAAGGATTAATCGTGATTAAGCATAATTTCTTATTTTGAGTTTGATTTTTTTTCCTTAGGAAGAAGTACTCTCAGATACAGTCCCCATCATCCCACAAAAGAAAAACCAAGAAATCAATTTGCTAACTTTGTATAACTCAAGATCTTTCATTGACTTCAATACTCCACAAACCCTTGACAATCACAGTTTGTTTGATAATATTTTTATCAACTTGGAAATCAATCCAAGTGCAAATAAAAGATTTCAAAGTGTGGTAATAGTGAGTGAAAGTATGTGATATGGCTCTAAAATAAGATATAAAACTTAATTAACAAAATACATTTCTATAAATTCTAATAAATTCAGCAAATTAGAATTGTAAGATAAATCTACTGTAATGAGCAGATTCTATACAACTACAACAGAAATATGTATAAATGGAACACAAAAAAATTGAGGAAAGTAGCAAATATAGATTAGGAGAGTAATATTACAAATATCATGCACAACTACAACGATGTAAAGAACGGAAGAAGAGTCAGTGTTAGTTTACTGGTAAGGAAATATGCCCTTTTCTAGGCTAAATTGCCCGTTTTAACATACCAATATTTGGAACTTGATGCATGCATACTTGGATTTTTGGGAAAGGGTCTGCTATTGAATTTGTAAATGAATTGCGCCTAGTGGTTAAAAATACAAAAAAGTTGCAAGTCATTAAGTTTTTTTTTTAGAAGTCGTTAAATCCTATAGAACGTCAAAATGAATAAAAGTGAACATACCGATGTTGTGTATCTATCATATATAAATGCAAAAGAAAGTATATCCCATTCGATTTCGTACCTGAACCATTAACTACAAATAGAGAAATAGAAAAAAAAATAATTAAAAAAATACCAATGAAATTATTAATGTTACCAGAATTTGTACATGCATACAGTAATACCAATGAAACCAAAAAGGTAAGTATAAAAGCTTTCCTCATATACATGGTGCCCTTTGAGGATGTAGACAGTAAATTACTTCAACTTCTAAATTGTGTTTTTTATTTGAGGAATTTAAAAAATTCCATTCTTATTCTCATACCCTGAAACTTGATTTTGGGGCCTTAGGTAATTACGTTAAGCTAAAATTAGATATGCATATATGAGGACAATAGTCGAACTATCAAACAGAGAAAAACAGAAAGCATATATAAAAGCAATACATGTTTTATGAGAGTAATAGTCGGACCATCCAACAGCTTAACCGAAATAGAAAATAAGCACTGATTTGATTATCATTAATCAACGAAGTTGAAACATAGAGCTTAACTTCTTCAAGAAATAACAGCATCATAAATTTCAGTTGGAACAGCAAAAATCGTTGCTCGTCAAATAAATTTCAGATTTGAACTATACTGTGTTCCCGCTGCAGGATCCCCTAACTTAAAGTCATTCACAATCGTAAATGGGAATAGGCAGAAAACTGCAAACTTTCATACAATCAGCAAGTCATCTCGATATTTCCCTTTCAGACAAAATAGCTAGGAAAAGAAGCGAACATAGGGTGTAATAAAGTGACAAAGGACATTACCTTACCATGAATATCGGTAGATCTACCGAATTGTGCAGATGAGAGGCGCAGGAGAAGGCCATGTTGATAAACGATCCGATAGTGCATGCTGGAAGCTCCAGTTGTTACTAGCAGGCGGAAATATTTGTGGAGGCACGTGGCTCAAACGCGGTCGTGTTCATCTATAGATACCGTGGTAGAACGGGAAATAATCGATTGGGCGGAGGGGTAGATGAAATGCAAAAAGGGAAATTGCAGGGAGTACGAATGCTTGTTTGATCAACTGCTTGAATGAGGAACCGAACAGGCCCAAATTAATTTAGGGTTTAAGAAGGAAAACCGGTGGGGCTGCAAGAGAATGAGTGGAGAGTGAAAGGAGAAAGGAGATGAAGGGCAAACACCGCAGATAGACATGGGGGAGGAAGAAGCCGACATGCTAGACGAAGGTGAATAACACCGGGAACTGGAAGCGGAAGGGGTGTGAGGGATTAGGTGGAAGAGAACGTAGAGAGTAAAAGAAACAAAGTGGAACACGGGTGAAAGAGTGAGACGGTTGAGTGCACAAAACACGTGGCATGCTCATATGCTGTCCTAATAGAAATTGGACGGGGCTTGAGAGCCATCTAAAAGAAACTCAACTTTAATAGTGTAATATAGATATTAGTGAGGTAGAGAGAGTTAATGGGAAGAGAAGAAACGAAAATGTATTGTGGAACTCAGAGGGTTATTTATATATATATATATATGTGTGTGTGTGTGTGTGTGTGATAGGTTGAATGGCACCTCAGTTTTGAAGCACCCTAAATGCACCTCGTTTATAGCCTTTAATTTATATTAAAATAAAGTAGTAGGAAGAGAGAGCGAGTGGAACGAGAGAGATGGGGAAATACTTGGTGGAAATCAGGGGCAAATGAGGTGCTGCACTGTTTGGGGTGCCATTCCAAAGATTGTCGAGCATGCTTGGAACATAGTTTACATCGGTTAAATCAAAATAACGATGAAGTCAAGTCATTCCAAAGATTGTCTCAATGAGCGGAATGATCGTATAATAATCAATTTCAACTGCAATATTTTATTTCTGTCAAAACTATGAGCTAGCATATCTAGGTTGCCCCATATCCATGTCTCATATTGCTTATGTATGCTTGAATAGTTATTTTACCTAAGGGTTAAAGTTTTGATGTTTAATTCATTCTATGATTAGATATTAATCTTCTACTAACGACACCTGTTCATAATGCTTTGCGTCATTCACCTTCATTTAATTGGTTCAATATGAAAATTTTGCATGTTTATTAGCTATTTGTTTAAGTCTGAACAATGCTCTGAATTTTTTTCGAACTTTAGAGTTCTGTAGATGTGATTTCTATGGTACCCGTTTAGTATTGATTAAAGCTTAGGTTGAGAATTTAGATTTGTCCATACTTTCTTACTACACGGTTTCTTGGTTTGATGCTTTTGTATACGTTAATTCCTATGTTATGCTACATTTTTTGCATGGTCAATTATACGGTATAAATATATTACGTATAAGCATTGATGTTGTAGGTGTCTTTTGTCATTGCCTTATTATATTAGAAGGAGTTGCTACTATTCTTTGGAATATCATTGTTTTGGCACTTAATAACAAAATTGAGGGTTAAATTGAATTTTGCACGCCTAATGCATCTTTTGAAGGTGGAAAGACCATATCTACTATCAAGCTCGCACAAGAAATCTAGCTTTATGAGAACTGAACCGTCCGTTTTGAATTTTTGATCATTTTATTACCAGGCTTTCTTCCTCACACGTAAGTTGTGACCGTTTCTCCGCTCCTCTTCCCTGTTCCACCTTTTCCCGCTGGCTTTGTCTTTTCGCTCCTCTTCGACTGCCTCTTCCCCGATCTGCCTTTTCTAGCTCAAGGGAGATCAATATTTTCCATTTCCTTACTCATGGTTGAAGACATCGTGCTTTAGCTTTTCCACATCATCGATTCTATTTAATTATTTTCGGTATGTTCTCCAATTATTGTATTTCAACCATCGAAAGCTTTCACACACTTTACTAATTACCACCTCTGTTATTTTAAACCTATGAAGCTACTCTAGGACATAATTGATTACTGTTATCGCTTCAGATTTTGCAATTTGTTTCATGCTTGGGTAATTTCACTCTCATATTTGCAGATGCTTATCTCTGCACATGTTTTTTAAGATAATTACATCTTAATTCATATTTCTGTACCAATTTGAATTTTCTGAAAAATTCTAGACTTCGCTTCATTCTCTTAAAATACGATAATGGCTCAAATTATTTCAATTGCTCATAATAGTCATGTACCTAACATATTTTTTTGAAATATTTTTTGAGCTTTTATTGAATGAATCACCTGTTTTTTCTAAAGATTCATTAGTAATGGATCCTAAATTCAGGTCGTCAATGTCTTTGGCTGAATTATGCCACTATTATGACTATTGAAGTTTTTCATCGTATATATCTAGGCCTATCAGCTAACGACCCCATTTATACTATTTATACGTGTAATATATACTATATGAAGCCAGTGTGTCTTTTACTGACATTTACTGATTTCACTCTATTTGTCAGTATTTTCATTTATACTATTTTCCTTCGTACAGCTTCTTTTTGTGTTGATTATTAAGATGACGGTTATGCTTGGATCTCTATTTTCTTTAACTCATTTTAAAGTTGTTTTGTTTATATCTATATACATGTTGAATCCAACCTGTTCATATAAGCAATAATGGGCTGTCATTCACATGTTAATAAAATACTACCAAAAAGTCGTGAAAAATTAAACACTACTGAATTCACTAAAGCTGTAAGCGGGAGAAAATATATAGCTAAAACATGTTAACTTCTGTTACTAATATATTACTTATTATATTTTGCAGCGCCGCATGGTCAAGATCTAAAGTCATGTGAAGTAAACAGAATGATGCCTTTCCTCACTTTCATTAAAGCAGTTTCATCTTAGCTGCCTTTCATATTTATGTCCTACAAGGAGTTAGTTCACATATGTGTGGATTTCATTAAGACTAATAGGTACAATTCCTTTTCTTTATATTAATTTTGTTCAATAGAAATTGTTCATTATTGATTAAAGATCCGTCAAACCTTCACATTCCAAGTGAATATCGTAGATTTTGAGTTTAATTTGTTTATTGTTCTACACTCCTACTCCTATTTTTTTAGCTGATATGTTGAATTATAATTAAAACTGAATATTGCTTTGTTAATATTCATTAATGGAAAACCTCACTATAACATGTATTTAAATATTTAATTGTGCTACATGTACTTTGGTTTTTTTAAATTACTTTGTGTAGTTTTACTTGAATTATTTTTTCAAATTATTTTGTTAATTTTACACCTGAAGTATGTGCTATATTTTTACTCAAAGAAATACATGTATACTGTTTTACATGAGTTAATGACATTGATTTGGTAACTTGAAAGCATTTCTTTTGGATTGATTTTTTAAAAAACTTAATTTGAATTGATATATAAAAATTGTAAATCTTCATTATTTCTTTATATAAAAAATTCTTAAAGAACTTAATTTGAATTAATATATAAAAATTCTTAAAGAATTTAATTTGAATTAATATATTAAAATCATATAATAAACTATTCATATGTTATTACAGTACCATCGTAATGTGTTTTCCGTATCGCGCGTACTTTTCGTCTTTAAAGGGATTGGCAAGTAATGTCTAACTCATTATAATGGGCTGATATCACCATATAAAATTCCCAATTGTTCTGCATGTATTTTTTACTGAATGGATTACCATAAAATATACAAACATTTTATGCACTTTTACAAACATGTATTAAAGTATATTATAATACATTTTTGTATATATACATTTGTTATAGATTGTCTTGCAACATTCGTATAAAATGTTTGATACAAACATGTATTTTTTACTAAATGGATTTATATAAAATGTTTGATATCATAACTGAATTGGCACACTTGACATATAAATCATTTTAGTATACATACAAAACCTGCCTAACATCATGAATGGATTACCATAAAATGTCGAATTAGAAAAACAAATTGATTTATATGTATATATGCACCTGCGTTTATCAAGCTACCACAGTTTTAGTTTTGGCTTTCAAATAAGGTTGATATTTCATCTTATATTGTTATCAAAATGGAGATTCGAATATGCAATGGTATCATTGTTGTTCGCAGAAAAATTCATGTGCCTTACCAGGTGAAGCACAAATTGATTTATCTTTTAATTTTATGTTTTGATTTGTTGACCGTCCAATGTATAGAAAAACAAATGCAATGAGCAGAAAAATAAATGCAATTTGCTCAACTTTAACTATCAACCAGCTATATTCGAACTTTGATGGAGAAGAGGGCTTCATTTTAACATTTCACTATAAATATTATTATATTCATTTTTATATTCATCATTTATCCATTTCAAATGATGAAATTTTATTTTATAACTAGAAAAAAAGGTCGGCTTGAATGTATTGCATCTTATCTTGAAACATGGATGAAAAGTATTGTTGTTTTTAATACTTGAAAATCTTTCCATTCTTTACTAATCATTTTCAAATAATTTGTCATTTTTTTGATGCGCAGTTGAACTACCTCATCAAAGGGGAAAGGGGTCGATCGACATGTTTGATAACTGCATTTACAAAATGGTAAGCTGCATTAACGTGATGCTAGCCATGGAAAAAAATATTTGCTTCCAATAACTTTCTTCTATCATTTAGAGTTGTTTCCATTTAAGAGTCCTGCATTACACAGTATTTTGTCAGGATAAGGTAATCATTAGATATTTTTAATTGGTCCTGCATTACACAGTAGTTTGCCAGGATAAGGTAATCATTAGATAAAAAGCAATGTACTTTTATTGCAATGACATAAAGTACAGTTTAGTATTTCATTTTATCTTTCAAACCTTCAGTTTATTCTCCAACCCCAAATCAAAGTTGAACATCTACTTTTCATTAACGATAAGCTCCATTAGCCAATATACCGTTCATTTTGTTGTTGTTGAGGCCATTGGTTGAATTTAACCAAAATTTTCATTTGTCTTATTTCCAAAATTCATCAACCTAGACTCTGCTCTGCTACTAACTTCACATATAATGTCATAGTTGAAATGCTTTGGTTTATTCTGCTATAATCCATTATTTCCTCATGCTGGCTCATGTCAGCTAGGCCTTGCTGATCGTTTCCATCAAACTGAAAATGCGTCTGTTAGTTCTATAATTTTTTTTGTGTTCCTCTACAGTAAACTTCGAAAGTAAACCGGAAAGATTGGTACTCAAAACCATGTTTGTTATAATGATATTCATAATTACATGAATTTTTAACATAGCAATTCATTTATTGACAGTTACGATGTTATATTTACTTAAATTTGACATCATTGTGATACAAGTTGAATTTTTACTTAGTTTTTTTTTTTCCACTCTTTTCTGTGATGAAACTAAAGTCATTTGTTTCATATGAAAGTCAGTTGTTTCATATGAATGTGTTAAATCATATTTGTTTGAAATAAAATCTTTCATTATTTTATTTTCGAACTTAACTATTCCAACTTCCTCATTTTAGACATTGTAAATTATTGACTAAACTACTGTGACCTCATTTTAAAATGGAAAGAAAATCTCTTATGAATAATGCCATATCACATTCACTGAGGATTGTATTCCATTTTCCACTCTGGTAGTTGGTAACTTTAATTTCTGCTTGAAATATTTATTTTTTTCTACTTTATAATACAAAATGCTAAAAAATGTCTTTTAAAATTACTCGATACTTTCTCAATCTCAAATTTCACGAAGGAATATACAACTATATGTGTGAGTTGGAATCAAGGGTTTATTGATACTTGATGAGAGTTTCTTCTTTAAGGTACTGAATTTGTGTGCATTGAACAAACTTACTGTCATTCTCAAATACTAACCATGGTAATAAGGTACTAAATGATCACGCTAATCTATCAATGAAGCAGCAAGTAGTTAATCTACGTTTGTTTATATCTTTTTTACAGTTGACCCCCGTTCATGCTCGAAATTGTCCGCATAGCAGAGCAGCTCACTATGGAGCAGTCTTTCAGCTTAAGGCGGCCTACACTTTATTTGATGAAGACAACGAAGGTTGCATAATAAATGAGCAAGAAAAGGTGATGCGTTCACTCAGCCAAATCCCGACTAAAGCAAACTGCAACTAATGTTGGACGATGTTAACACCGATTATAATGTTAAATTATATTTACCATAGTTTCTCAATCTCAAGGTCCAACAAAGGACATGGTGATGACCAATATTGGAGAGGTGCTAACCCGTGAAGAGATCCAACAGATGATAAGGGAGGTCAATGTTGTTGGTGATGGAAAAAATCAGCCATGAACATTTTGTCGAGGTTGTCATGGCCTACGTGGTACACTTTATGATCAAAGAAAAAGGAAGAAAAGAATTATGTAGGCTTTCTTTCTTCATGTTTTTATTTTTACTATTTGTTATCATGACTGTTTATGTTTCATTGCTTTGCATATAATTTGTACTGTCCTGTGTGTTGTTTAGTTAGGATATATTATGTAAACAAAATGAATATATTTTGTCCTGTTTGAAGTTGAATTATTTAACCAGTTTTAAGTACCACGTGATTTTGTATATGAGATGGCTATTCTTTTGAGTCAAATTGCATACCAAAGGTCAATACAAATCATATTCAGTCTTTAGAGGATATGCTCAAGTTATGATTTAATGACTACACATTTGATGAAATGAGAAAGTAACAGGTTGTTTTCTCCTGCTACTGCAATCTAAAAGCGCTCTGTAATCCTGTCAAGTGTATTGTGCAAACGAGTATACGAAGGTAAAGATAAATCAACAATGAACACCTCAAAAATTGTACTCCTGATTACTCAATTGTGAATTCAAGTGTTGTTACCGCGATTTCTGTACAACCTCCACTGCCTTTGCAAGGCGGAAGGTTTCAATTAACCTTAGAAATTAGTGTGTAATATTCTATTCCTCTCCAAAAAGTTCCATTTGTTATGCAGCATTTTTTAAGTGATAAATTTGTACTATTTTTTAGTTTTTCGCTTTCTTCCCAAACTATTCAGAACTTAAAACCCACATTTATCAAATATTCTTTTCTTTCTTTAATTTTACGCCATTGGTTAAGTGATTTTCCTAGCATTTATTGAAGAGGAATTAGTAGTATTATCAAGTTTATAACGCTAAATACAAACCTCAGGAACTTCCATTAATTCAATATATATTTTTTTATATAGTTTTTACTAATATCCTCTCTTTTTGCAGTTCGATTTAATTGTAAGCAACAATTCCATCAATGCCGTGTGCGAAGCACGGGTTCACACTTGTTTCTATCTAATTTTATGTTTAAATACACACACATATGAGGCACGAAGGTGATTTTCTTCTTCACTGTCAAATCTTAGGCCTCAATCCGTTTTTTGTAGCCGGTCTGTGCTTAGCGTTTTCATAGGTTGTTCCTGCCCTAAATCTTCACTCCTAGAAACATTACTGTAGATCAAAATAGATGGATTTCAACGATTCTCTCCCGTAACTAGGTGCTCCAAATCGACCCTTTAATTAAGCAGATCTGACAGAAGACGATGTTCCAATCGACGTTCAAGGATCAAGTCATCAAAGATCTGGATAATTTGCCGACATCGGTCTAGTTTCTACCATCATGCTTAATTTACCCATTTTTTCCAACTGATCCACAAATTTGGCGTTTGATCGATTGTACAAGTCAAAGCTTTAGTTCGAAATCCAAAAAGGTAAGCTCCTATTAATTGATTCTCAGTTCAGGAATTGGGTGTTCATCTTTATTTTAATGGTAACCTATAGATCTCTACATATCATTATCTCGGCTTGTTTAAATTTCAACATCAAAAAAACATTATCATTGTCGAACCTATGTCGAGTAGTAAAGACGAATCGTACTTGTAAAAACTGTATGTACAAATTTCAGAATGTATCGTTTAAGCTAGGGTAAATTGTATTCAATTAGTCCCCTAAACCACATGCTTAACGGGGAAGATGTGGTGATAGTGGTCTTATTTTTTGATGCTGATGATTCTGAGTTGGTGTTATCACGCTATTTCATAAGTTCAAAGTTATGTCCACAGGCTTCACTCTGGAAACTTTTCAATTACAAATTTTGTACAGTTTACACTTTGACACATGGTATTTTGCTTTCACTGTTAAACCAATAACATCAAGGATTATTTTTCACAGCGGTGGATCAAATCATGTGCACCAATTTAAGATATTGTGAAGCAGAATTTGGAAAACTTTATAGAAGATTATTGGGTAACTACATTTGATATTAGCCAGTTGTTTTACCAAGAAATAGGAATTAAATCTATTAACAGATTTAGATTCAGTTCTTTTGATTGAACGACAATGAAGATGTTCCCGAAAAGATAGGCGACCTAGTAAATGGTTACTGCAATCACAATGTTTAATGAGTTCGGTATCTGAAAGAACGTGTTGTTAATGTCGAATTTATGATGACCCGCCTTGTGGTCTGGTCCAAACCGATGGTTAAACCGACTTAAACCAATCAACAAGACGTATCACTTGGGGTCACAACGCATAAGAACTGAACAAAACAACCTTTTCATTATCATTGCAACAACTTTTAAATTATAGTACAGAAATATTATCAGAGTACAAAATTAAATACATGCATAATGGAAATAACTATATCAAAGAGTATCATGTAAACAACGAAAAATATAAACTCAGCAGATAAAATAAAATGCTCTGCATACAGCTCTAGCTTCAATCCAGCACCTGCTCTATAAAATATCTACAAACCAAAACTACTAGGTTGTCCGTATGAAAAAAATGGGTACCCAGAGTTCAGATGGAAGAACAATAAACTCTGGATCAGTCATGGGACTGGTGTAAGAACAAAACAGTTATTTACTTTATTTTAAAGTTGGGTAAATCATAAAACTATGTTGTATAACACGGAATGGGTTTCCCCTTATGAATGCTAGTCATAAAACTACTCGCAATGCTTTTTGGAAATGAAGGTACCATAAGACTCGCATCTCATCACGCAATGCCACACACACCAGAGGAGCAAGTTTAGCCTTATGATAACTAAATATGCTTGATACGCGAAAGTCTTATTTATTATTACTAGTGCATAGTGTGGAAATCACTTTCGAAAGTAAATGTGTAAATCTTAGAAGACGTAGGTACAATATATTACGCCTACATACATATATTACAACTAAAACCAAAGGTTCGTATTGGAAGTTGAGTTCCATCAAGCAAAGGATTTCCCTTTCCGCGATTCAGAACACCACTAGCGGGATGTCCCAGGATCAACAAATGCTTCTTCTATAGTGGCAAATCCGGCCACCTATACAGGGTGTAGTTCGGGTTTCTCCTGAACATAACGTCCCCCGGTCATTGTTGTCCTTTATCCAAGGCACCTCATTCCATCATCCACTAAATAAATTTCCTAGGCTTCATACCATAGCATCACTTTTTAACTAGAAGGAAACGTTAGTCCTTAACTATGCTGTATTTCATCCTGTTTCGGCTCATTATGTTGATTCATGAAGTTTTTGATTCACGACAACAAAGAAATGAAGATCGATTGAAGAGTTAGTATATATGTTTATGTGTGTGTTTAATGTGTTAGAATATTGTTAAAATCTATCCTCAAATAATTCTATACAAATGCACGAAGAAACTATGCACTTATGAAAAGAACTAGTCAACTAGTAGCAACTACTAGTCAACTAGTTAAAAATGTACAAGTCAACTAGTAGCAACTACTAGTCAACTAGTTAAAAATCTACTAGTCAACTAGCAAGTTCCATAATTGTACATTTTTGTACTAACTTTTCGACTGGTTAGTTTTCTATCAGTCGACTGGTAAGCATAAAAATGCACAATTTTGGCCTCTTATGAATACATACATACATACATATACATACATACATACATATATACATATATATATACATATACATATATATATATGTATACACATACATTTCAACCAGTTGACTAGAGATTTTTGACCAGTCGATTAGTTATTTATAACGGCTATTTCCAACGAAGAGACTTCCTTTCACCAATAGTTTTCAATTCAATTTCAAGAGAAATAGTCGCTTCTTTTCACTGAAACTTTTCATGAATAATAAATACAATTCGATTACTATTTAAACACTACAAACATCACTTTCCATATTACTGAAATAACCAATTCTTACTGATTTTATTCTATTTCTTGATCTACATTTCTAAGCACTCATGTATTCTAAAAAGTTCTCAAATATTCAAATTACTTATTGAATCGTTGAATTTATTACAAATCTCTTGATTCAATAAGAAATATACTTCATTCAATCTTCACATACGCGTTATATACTTGAGGATAAGATTATAGGAGGGTTGTACTCAACTATTGGCTATTCGGTGTTATTCAAGAACACAATCAGAAGTCAAACTCTTATTGTTTGTTAAAGTCATGTGTCGGCGCTCAGGCGGGAAATCCTTGTTGGGGCTCGGATTGTTGTGAACCTGTTCCTCCGGGTGAAGAGAGGGCGTTGATAGTAGAATTCCAGAAGGAGTCTGGGACTGGACGTTGGACAAGAAGTCTGAACCAGTATAAAATTCCTGATGTCACTTTACTTACCGCATTTACTTATCTGTGATATTTTTATTGTTTAATATTTATTTGCATAACTATTGTATTAGACAAGTTAGCATATCATATCTACTTCCGCATATTTCATATAGAAATATCCTACTCTAAGTCACAAGACACAATTTTTCGCATTACCAGTTGTGAGGCCTGAAGTCACGCTTCTACACAAAGCTCTGCTTTTCAACAAAAAGCTTTTGTAACGAACTGGGGATTCGATGCTTGAATTCCAACAATAACACAAAAATCCCGTATTACTTGCCAAAACCCAAGTATCGAAAATACCAGATAGTTATTAGAAAGAAATTAGAGAATGAGAAAAAGAAAGAAAGAAATATTAGAATAGAAGAAGAAGAAGAAGCAACTAACCAACACAACACAGAGTCTCACTTCGTCTTCCATACAAATATTTCCTTCTTTCTTTTCTCGTCCTCTAATTTCTTTCTAATAACTATTTGTGTTTTCGATACTTGGATTTTGGCAAGTAATACAAGATTTTTGTGTTATTGTCGGAATTCGAGCGCCGAATCCCCTGGGTCGTTACAGCTTTGATCATCAATAGCTCATCACTTAGCATGTCACATTGTCAATTCACAACATATAATCTGTGTCTATTAATATATAACCCTCTGAGTGTATAAATCTCAAAGGAGGGTGTTAAGTTAAAAGCATAAATCCTCCGCCACCAACTGCTATGTCATCAACATAAACCAATTGCTTATGCCGTAAAATACAACGTCAGATACACATCCATTTGCAAGTTCATTGTGTGTTGTGAAAGAAACTGAAGGCACCTTATTACTCGTCCAATAAAGGAGAGAGACCCTTGCACTTTTGGACAATCTCCAAGTACGTCTGAATGACTGCCGCTAATAACCTCGTCTTGGCTGTACACCTCAATCGAGATATCAGAAATTAATCCAAACTATGTGAAGATCCCCGGTCTTCAACCACCGTCTTTGGTATCTTCAATACTCGTCGTATAGTTATTCAGAATAGGTTGAAATACGGTTTTTTCGAATAACTAACGCATCTTTACAAACCATAATTGAGATATAAAAATATCATGAGTCTCATTCCATCTCGGAATATTATTTTACTCAAATCATTCTTTACATTGGGAATTACTCCGATCCCTCAAATCTTATCAAAGATTTACATTCTTTAAACTCTAGTTTGGATCTTTCCTTGAAAATCATTTCAAAAGATTATAAAATCTCATTTCACAAATTTAACTCAAATCGAGTTTCTACACCTTATCGGGATTATTGAATCTCGCGAAAAAGCTAATTTCTCAAATCATTACCCCATTCCCATCCTATTCATCCCATGAAGAAAAAAATGGCAATACTCCATATCTAATTTCCCTCATATTTTGGTAAATTTAATTACCCTCTTTCATTTCAAATTCGATTAAAGATTTCAGTTATCTTTACAGGAAAACATATTTACCCAAACTCGTCCCATTCATTGATCATTGATTAGGGTAGATTACTTTATCTTTCCTTATTCATATCTCTAGCCCAAAATCTTACTTATGATTTCTTGATCTTATCATTACGCGAAAAACACGCTTATCTTCTTTTAAGCGATCCTTGAACTTCGCTTCCATTATCGTTTGCTAGGGAATTTTTTTCCATTAAATCTTTATAATCAAATTAAATACAGATTTCACTTTAACTTAACTTGGGAAATCATCTTTCCTTTAACTAGGTTAAAGAACAAATGTTATTTAAGACATCATTCACGATAAAACCAAAATCATACTTCCATTAGGAATGGAATATTCATCGAAATCATATCAGTTCACAATCGATATTAACTCCCGTATTGGACTAATACTATAAGTGGAATAACGACAAAGCCTTTTAAATTCCTTAAATATTAAAGGGCTTCATCTACGGAGACCCATCTCGATTATCACTAAATCAATCCCCATTTGATTCCAATTTAATTCATTAATTGAAAAACTTCATTAAATCTTAAAACAAAGATTCAATTAGTCTTAACGAAGATTATAACTTTCTAAATTTCCAAACATAATTTCATCTTTAATTGGCTTAAAGAATGTTGTTGTTGAAGACACCATTAACGACAAATCCAAACTCAGTTGATATCAAATATAAGATTCTAACAGAATTACATCAACTCATATTCAACACTAATTCACGTAATCAACTAATACTATAAGTGGAATAATGATATAAATATCTTCCAAATTCCTTAAAATAGTAAACATCTACACAACATAAATCAATACCAAATATCCGAAGATCATTTCTAACCCAATCATATTTATTAATTTTGTAAAACTTTCCATCTTACTCAAAAGATCCATCCAAACACATCTTTCAAAGCGTGGTTATATTTGATAAACCAATTAACTTAGATTTCCAAAACGTCGTTTTAAAGTATTCAGCAAGTTAGGATGAATACTCAAAATTTGAAATATAGTTCAAAACTTCATATTTCTTTCTCAAATTACTTTAAACTCATTTATTATGATCTATCATAATTTTTCCATATTTTTAATAATTTTTATATGGCTATTTAGATCGATTTCGAATTACGGTCATCGAACTGCGTTTACAACGACCTTTTCAAAAATAGATTTAAACATAACATGAAATCTATAAGTTGAAATCCAAAATTTCTTCTTTCATTTGAAAGTTACTATCAATAGAAAACAAATGTTTTTCGTTTCGGGGAAATCCGATTTAAATTGCATTAGTTATGGACGTTTGAAGTTTATGGTCGAAATTCGCGACTAGCGCTGTGTGACACATCTTATTCAAACCATATTATTATTTAAAATAAACTCATCCGATTCATTTGGAATATATTTTATAAAACGTTTATGAACTCCTTCGAAAACGATTGTAACTTCTAAATCAATTATAACTCAAATTGAATATTTTATTATTATAATATTAAAATAATAATATTTTTCAAAACTAAATCTTTTAAAATCGAAACTTTGTAGTGATCCATTTAAACTTTATATAAAAATAACGAAATACCCAATTTGAATTAAAACATCGTTTATATATCTAACTCCAATTCATTTTTGAATTTACTATTCAAAATCTATTTTAAATTAGAACAAGCCATTTCCAATTCAAATTTTTTTCAAATTCATTTCAACATTTTCAATAGTTGTTTGAAATCATCTTAACTTCATTTCCAAATCATTTCAGATATAAAAATACAATTTCCATTTTCATGTTTAATTTCATTTAAATGAATATATTTTCATTTGATATTCTAATGAAGCGAGACTCAATCAATACCCAAATTATTTCATATTCATGGTGTCAATTTCTGTAAACAATATAATAACAACCACAACAGTTATCATCCATCAATCAATAGTTATAATATTAGTGTTATAATCGCTAACGCTTGTACATACATAAACAATATATATAAAACTATAAGAACATCAATCATGCACGAAGCAACTATAGCAACCACAAGCAATCAATATATAATCAGTTAAAAATTATAATTAACTTTCAAGTTGAATCAAAAGAGTCCTCATGGTGATTGCTGACTGTTGCAATAACGATCGCTTTAAATTAAATTAAACATGGGTTTAATTTAACTCAAAATTCCAATTAGCTCCAATCAAATCCAAATCAATATATATACGTAGTATTCTTCTGCACGATTCCAACAGATCACGTTTCGTCAGATCTAAGTTCATACGAGTGAGATACAGTTGTCTAAGTTTGAACAAACTAACAACGTCATTAATTAAAATAATTATTATGATTAACCTTTTTAATCCATCATCTCCCACGTTCATCGTTCACGCACCAGCCCCTTTCACCCACGTCGCGACCACCAGAGGCCCCTAGATGCCAAGCCAAACCTGCCTCCACTAGCCGACCCGACCTCCCTAGCGTCGTCGTCCACCTATAAATCGCCCACGAACGGAAACCGTTCGAGTTCCTCCCCTGGCCGCCACACGCTACCATTCCCTATGAAATTTGACTAGAATGTCGACTTCACCACCACGAACATCTTTCTAGATGAAGCCCCAGCCAAAAACGCCATTATGTCGTTGAAAATCACCGATATATGATAGCTGCTCCCAAAAACGCATCACCCCCGATTGTCTCCAAACTGGAACACCAATGGCCGTATTAGGTCGATCGACCAACTTGAAACTTTTCAACCTACCTTTCCTCTACAACTTCCCGGTTGACACCATCACCTAACTCTCCCTCGTTTGCATGCAATTTTAGAAAATTCGAAACTCACCCCACTGACTTCGAACCCAAATTTACACCAAACCAATACACCAACCGCCCCTAAATTTTTACTGTAGGTAGCACTCGTCATACACTACAACTTCCTAGTTGGAACATTCCTCCAAATCTCAATCGTTTAAAAGATAAAAATTAAAATTAAAATAGAAGAGTTGCTTATTTGCAAAATCCAGGGGCTTTTTTGATTTGGGAATATGGTTTAGGAATTTTAGGGGTTATCTATAAGGGAGATATTTTGGGTTTAATAATATTATACTATATTATTATATTACTATGTGTCTATCGTTATCTTCAATTGACGTTTGTAAATTCACACAATCACATATGAGCTCCATTCGAGATGAAAATAGATATACAGCTATGGTTTGACATTATGGTCCCAATCAAACTTGTTTAGTCGAAATCCGAGTTCGTTTGCTCAAATAACACTAGTTTGAGCTCAAATTGTTGAATTTATATTGATTATGTATCTACATTGAACGTTTATAGCTCACACAGTCACATATTAACTCTGATTGATCTAAAATTTGGAATCTTACAATATTTACTATTCCGGGTCCCATAAAATTGGTTTTTGTCGAAATCCGAGATCGTTTGCAAAATGGCTATTTTCCAATATTTAATTAAATCTATAAATTATAATTTAATTTCAAGATACTCAAATCTATTAATAATAAAACATTATTATCTTATATATATTAAAATAAAATTTCATATAGTTTCAAAATAAACTATATTGGATTTTAAACTCGATATCTCCTTTTCAAGCTAAATCGATATTCAATTTATTTTAAAATCCATTTATTTTATTTAATAAATCGTTATGTTTTATAAACGATTCCATAGCGACTTTCTGAAAATTTTATTTGGACATAACTCATAATCCACAAGATGAAATCTTGATTTTTCTCTTTCATTAGAAAAATATAGTTCAATAGATTCGAACCTTTCTTGTTCCAATGAATTCTGACTTATATTGGATCTTATACATTCATTTAACGTATGTTGTGAGCTCGTTTTTAATTATATTATACGTTATACATTCAAACCTTAAATTAAATAAATTCCAAGTCGTTAATTCTTAAAGTAAATCATTTTAAATATTTAAATATATTAAATATTCCTTAATAAAATCTGGGTCGTTACAAAATTTGTGGATGATAAATGTAATGGGAAATCACCGCTTAGTGATGGAGAACGTGGATTTCTTACAACAATGCCTGATGGAGCAGTATGCCATCTTTTAGGAATACGTGGGATATGATGTTTTTTGTGCAAGGGGGTCGCACATACTATAATTGGACCTGATTTAAGTTTATTTAATATTTACATTATGCTTGTTCTCTTTTAATATATTTATGTTTGTATGCATGTATTGTTATTTCATGTTTAATAAAAGTGTACCAAGTTTCAAATTATGAGTTGGCCACATGCCTCATTCTTTATCTCGTAACTCCGCCTCTGCCTTCGTTATTTAGAGTATGTGATTGTGGTTTCCTAAATCGAATTCTTCCTTAACCAGTTCTCATGTTATCTTATATAAATATATAGGTTTTTAATTACAAGAATTTATTAAGAAACTAACTGGATAAAATGAGATAAACATTTCTCATTACATTGTACACCTCGGCATTATGTTTTTATATACAATCGAACAACAACCCAGCAATGATGGGCCGAACAACAACCGAGCAACACACAAGAAAAAAAGAGTACACACATAAAAGAGTATACACATACTATATACATATATGACATATATAAAATCTCTACTCACAACACTTCCCCTTAAGTTGGTGCATAGACATTGATCATGCCCAACTTGCCACACAAATACTCAATCCTGGCACCACTCAGCACTTTAGTGAAGATATTAGCCAATTGTTCTTCAGTCTTAATATGTCCGTAGCAATCAGACATTGCTATATCTTTTCCTTGGTAAAGTGACAGTCCACCTCCATGTGCTTCGTTCTCTCATGAAATACCGAGTTTACTGCAATATGTAGAGCAACTTGATTATCACAATAAAGAGTTATTGGTTTAGCAATCTCCAGCCAAACCTCACACATAATATGATACATATACATTACCTCATAAATTTCTTTAGTCATAGCTCTGTAATCATATTCAGCACTCGACCGAGAAACAATATTTTGTTTCTTACTTTTCCAAGAGATCATATTTCCTCCTAAAACACACAGAAACCAAAGGTTGATTTTCTATCCATTTTCGATCTTGCCCAATCTGCATCACAGAAACATTCGACATGTGCATGTCCATGACTCTTACATATAATTCCATGTCCAATGGTTCCATTTAGATAGCTTAAAATTTGTTTTAAAATGCTCCAATGATACACAGAAGGAGATGGCATAAACTGGCTTACTACACTAATAGCAAAGGCGATGTCATGTCGTGTAACAGTCAGGTAGTTTAACTTTCCTACTAGCCTTCTATATCTCTCTGGATCTTTAAACAATTTGCCACCCTCTACGATATCACTATTGAGTTGAATAGGCATGGCGCTGGGCTTAACTCCTAGATTTCCAGTTTCTTTGAACAAATCAAGAACATACTTTCATTGAGACACAAAAATACTGTCATCACTCCTTTTGACTTCAACTCGTAGGAAGTACTTCAAATCTCCTAAATCTTTAGTATGGAACTGCTTATTGATAAAAAAAAATTAGATATAAAATACTTGATTCATCATTATCAGTGATCACTATATCATCAACATAAACCAGCAGTAAGATTATTCCTGGCTTAGTGTTCTAATTGAACACTGAAGATCAAATCTAATTTTCACTATCCCAAAAATTTCCATTGCATTACTGAATTTTCCAAACCAAGCTTTAGGACTTTGCTTACATCCATACAATGATTACACAATAGACCACTCTTTCCGGCCAGGGAGTTGGATCATATATACTTCTTCTAAATCACCATGAAGAAATGCATTCTTTATATTGAGTTAATGCAGTTTCCAACTATATGTTGCTGCCAAAGAAATTAACAATCTAATAGAAGTTAATTTTGCTACTGGAGAAAATTTTCAGAGTAATCTACTCCATACACCTATGCATAACCTTTTGCAACTAGAGTCTGCCTTCAACCTTGAAATTGACCCATCTGAGTTAGCTTTTATAGTAAATACCCACTTGCATCCAATGGGTCTCTTATATTCAGGTAATTGAACTAAATTCCATGTTTCATTATACTCAAGAGCATTTATTTCTTTGATCATAGAAGCATGTCGTCCGGGATTTGATAATGATTCCTTAATAGATTTAGGTATAGAATAGATTCACGGGAAGCGATAAGTGAATGGGTGGATGTGATACATGTTTGTATGAAACAAATGAGGAAATAGGGTATATACATTGACGTTTTCCTTTACAAGAGCAATAGAAAGATAAGTCTAATGATTAAATTTAGAAACATGTTCATGTTCAGGTGGAGGAATAATTCGTGATGTAGGTGGAATTAAATCATGAGAAGATGATGAACTAATTTCAACCGAATCATTGATATTATTCTCTTCTTGAACAGATTCAGGCATTTCAAATACAAGAAATTCATTACTCTCCCATTGATTTTGATATAATGATTGGAAAATTGGTGTTTCTTCAGTGAAGATGGCATCAACGGATACAAGGTATTTATTTAGATAAGGGCAAAAACATCTATATTCTTTTTGTAGACGAGAATAGCCAAGGAATATACACTTGACTGACTTTGGATCAAGCTATATATTTGTGGTCTAACATCTCGAACAAAACATATGCTCCCAAATATTTTTGGTTTAATAGGATATAGTGTTTTATCTGGAAAGAGCATAGGGTATGTTATATCACCATCAAGATCAGTCGAAGGCATGCGATTTATTATAAAACAGGCTATACAAACAACATCAGCCTAAAAGCCTTTAAGTACACTCATATGAAATAACAATGCATGTGCAGTTTCAAGCAAATGTCTATTTTTTCTTTCACCAAATCCAATTTGAGATGTTGTTTCAACACACGATGTTTCATGTAGCATTCCATTCTGATTCATATAGGTATGAAATAAACTCGAAGTATATTCTTTTTCATTATCACTCTTTAAAGTTTGAACGTATGTATTGAATTGAGTTTCGATTTCAGCACAAAATGAACATAATATTGAATACAATTCAGAGCAATCTTTCATGAGAAACACCCAAGTCACATGTGAATAACCATTCATAAATGTAACAAAATATCTAAATCTTAGTTTAATAATTATAGATGTTGGACCTCAAATATCAGAATGAACATGTAACGACCTAGAAAATTTGACATTTAAAAATATAAATTAAATTAAGATGTATCACAAAATAAATATGTATATTTGGAATTTTGTCTATTTTGAGCGATATTTAAGTGAACGTTATAGAAAACAAGATTTTTACCATTATGAATTTATTTTGTAATTTAATTAAGAAATTATTTTTGGTCTTGCAATTTGGTATGAAGAAAATATATGCTTAAAATTTTATATTTAATGCTTTTGCTAATAAGAATTAATTGCATAGATTAGCAACCAATTGTGCATTAATTGTCAATATATTCTACTTATTAGATATTTATGGATGATTTCGATTTATTAACTTTATATAGTATGGAAAGGTTAACTGCATATCTTGCAATTAGTTAGTATAAATTCGAATTATCTTATATATGTATACATAGAAATGTCTTTAATTTTATATATGGCAAAGGTTTAATGGTGCATGTAAGAAATTAACTGGGCATTTATCGACACATATGTCGATTAATAGGTTTTAAAATATATATTTTAAATGCAAAAGAGAACTTGGACTTTTATTTTGAGCGTAGTATTCAATTTCAAATGGAATTGCATTGTAAATATAATCTCAGTCTAAAAACATTTGCTAGAATTAATATTATTACCAAATTTTTGTTGAAAGGTGATGGTGAAAACAAAATCAACATATAATAGATTCCGCAGCTTAATTAAGAAATGATTTATTGATTTCAAATCAAACCATTAGGTATAAATGGCATAATTTAACGTTAAATTAATATTGAAGTTTTAATTTAGGTAGTAATTAATTTTGTTTAAATAAAATGTTAAGTTTAAAATTTACTGTAAAACGGCGCAACTTGGAATACAACCAATGTAATAAAACGTTTAGCTTTATATGCAATTTAAATTTTGAATTGGAAATAATAATATATTAAGAAAGAGTTATTACCATTATTAATTTAGTTGCAATTTAATCAAGAAATAAATTCCAAAATTTAATATGAGTGTTTAATGTTTAATCCGTTCACCATAATTCAATTTTGTCAAGTAATATGGAATTGTAGAGAGAAATATATACAATACGGTGCATTTATTTTGTCTGTTAACCAAAGGATATGATTCATTACATATGTGCACTCTGGAATTTTTGACTGGATAAATTTACTTCATTCAAACCACTTTTCCATTCAGCCCAATGTTTACTCCATCAATATTTGAAATAAATCTGGTTCTAAATGTTGCCATATCTGTAACGACCTGGGGAATTCGCGATCCTGGTAATCGACATATAACCCAATGTCGACTATCAAGCATCGAAAACACCGGATAGTCCATGAAAGAAATTAGAGGGTGAGAATAGATAAGATAGAAACTTAGAATAGAAGAAGAAGAAGAACATACAACATCAGAGTAACACGAATCTCACAGAGGAACGAACAATATATAATAGATACATAACTTTGAAATAAAACTAGTATATGTATACAGTAACATTTATCAGAGTACAACACTTACAACACAGCGAAATAAACAATAGCTATATGATCCTGAAGCCTCCTGCTCCAAGCTTTCCAAGTATATCTGTAAATCCTGACTACTTGAATGCCCGTACAAAATTGGGCACCCAAGAGTTTAGGGAAAACAACACAAAATAAACTCCGGGTCAGTCATGGGACTGGTGTGAGTAAACTCCAAACATTTGTTTAACTTTTAAAATCCTTTAAAAGAAAGAATAATCATAAGACCAATCCACACATAAACACGGATGATTTTTACCTTACGATAACCCAAAATATTTCTTTTAAAATCCATACTCATCTGATATTATAATAATGTCTACATCAAATAAATAGCAATCTAGTGGAATGCTTTCATCTCACGTTCCACATATATAATATATAATCAAACACCGCTGGCGCTTATTGGGTAGTGGATTCTAACTAGCAAGGTATGGGACCACCTTCCGACAGTGTATCTCTAGAAAGGAATACACCGGGTTCAACAAGAACATCTTGCAACCCAGGCTAAACATGATCGGTCACTCATTTCGCTTGAGTGTACCGAATGTATTATCACCAACGGTTGGGATCAGCAACCGTTTCCCGAAAGGGACAGTATCGAAAT
The DNA here is from genome assembly GCA_030737875.1 of Allium sativum. Classification (NCBI taxonomy): domain Eukaryota; kingdom Viridiplantae; phylum Streptophyta; class Magnoliopsida; order Asparagales; family Amaryllidaceae; genus Allium; species Allium sativum. The sequence goes on along the minus strand of CM060916.1, from coordinate 886,743,786 downwards.
AGATTATAGAAGTAAATGGAATTTCTCTAGATCATGTGAAAATACACCCTAATTGGCAGCTAACCACTTAGCCATGCGACTTACCCGATTTTATACCATTTCCGGTTGTGAGGTTAGAGGCCATAACGTATCCTTTACAAACCACATCTTCATTCACTTTGAATGTCACATCGTCATACCCGCCAAATCACAAATTGATTTCCCCAAAAATACCACGGGTATACAGCTAAGAGAAACAAATTCCTCCGTCACCAAACGTAAATACGTTTGAAGAGATCAACTTATGCGATCTATTAAATATACTCTATTAGACATTCTTCCATACAGATCGTCCTGGGACTGGACAGACCGAAGGTACTACTCTGTAAACAGGACAACCCTTGTATAATTTCGTCTTCAATTATCTTCATCATATTTGATCGCAACGCTAACGCCCATGCAGAGGGGTTTTCAAATAATGAATCTGATCCCGGTCTCTCCGTATTGACAACGGAAAAATGGTCAAAAACTTCAATAGTCGGTGAGTAAACTATTAAAGAAAATGTAACACCCCGTATATTCTATAACAGTGAAATTCATAAATTAAAGTATAATTAATTCTAATGAAAGAATTAAGGGAAATGGCTTACGCCATTGCGTTCGTCTCGGAATTCTGGTTAAGATAGAGTCCGAGTTTGCGTGAAACGGACTCCGTATGAAGGAGTTACGACCTCCGGAAGTTTCAGAATAAATTTGAATCCAAAAACAGCTCAGATCACGTTTAAAATTCGAATTCGAGTTCAAACTGGGCTGGGCGGGAAATTTCCCGCACAGTGACCAGGTCGACAATAGTGTCGACTGGGCAGTCGACCTGCCCCCCCGGGCGATTACGCAGTCGACTTGGGTGTCGACCTGCAGGTCGACTTGCCTGGTCGGCCTGACCAGGTGGGTCTGACCCTGGTTCGACTTCTGGTGTGCTGTACGGTCTGATTTTCCTCCCTGCTTGCTTCTGACGGCTCAAAACTACTTGAAAACTCTATAAATAAACTCTAAGACTCAACTAATTCACATAAGAAAATAAGAGAGGAGTCGTCATGCTGTCGGGAAGGAGTTGATCGTAGCCGCCAAGAATCAAACTAAGAAGCAAACTAAAGTCTAATCAAATCAATCAACAAATTGCTACCCAAAGGAGAGCATCTCCAAATTCAGAAAACAGAAATCAGAAAACAAGAATTCGTCACACGTTGTAAGTATAGTGATCTTTCAGAATATGAATAAAAGTTGTGATGTGAATCGATGTAATTGAGAATAGAATTGTATTATTGCGCCATGATGTAAATTCTATGTATTGTAATGTTTCTATCGTGATTTTGTGTATTGATATTTGTGGCATAAATCGATCGATGCAAGTTTGTTGGACAATTGTATATGAAAGTATTATCACTTGCAAGTTTGTGGCTAGGATTGGATCCCTTTTATGTTTATGTTGATATCATGGACCATATACTTATGTAAACACACCCTAGATCTGAGATCCTTTATGCTACATGACTCAAAACTTATGTATACATCTTAAGATCCACTACAAGTATGATTAGAATTATGTTAAATGCAGTTTGGGCTACATAAACTATGCAAGTTCATGTGGAAATAGACTATATATTAGATTTGGACATTTTTGGGTTAATTTACAACATGCTAGTTTTGTGTTCGACATTATGCCAAGTTAATATGTTAAAACCCAAGTTTGTATAAGTCTACATATGTCATCCTATGTGACACCCATTTAGTTGTATGCCAATTTAATGCAAGTTCACATGATCCAATGTTTATGTTAACGCCAATTTGCAAGTTCATGCGTTACACCTTCTATGTATCATAGAAATATTATATGTTCTGAATTTCCCCTTTTCTCACGTTTATCAAGTTGGGCTGAATGGCGTCGAGCCCAACATTAGTACGTACAAACGGGGGTAACAGCGTTGGGTGTAAAACATGATAAAATATATATGTTGGCATATTTGGCGCATGCCAACAAATGTGACATTTTAGCGGTATAAATTGTTATACCCAAAAATAAAAGACTTGACATTTACATATAAACTTGAGAAGTAATAAAATATGTAAAATTAGAAAAGACGACATGTTTGACCCGAGGTTGGATTGAGTTGTGACGTAAATCTGCCCGGACCCGCCCGGCTGTGCAGTAGTCACAACAATACCTATCCAATGTGGGTGGTTAAACATTGAGCCCAATAAAGACCCGAGGTTAGACTGAACTACGGTGTAAACCTGCCCGGAACCAACCGACACATCCAGTAACCGTAGTGATATCTGTCTAATGTGAGTGGTCGGTGCTCTAAAAGGCTAAGGACAGGTGGTAGGGTTAAGTCAACTGAAAACACTTAACCAAAGATTCAACATGTTAACAAATATTGATGGGTGGGGTTAGGTATATACAGACACTTAACCACTTAACATGTTTGACTAGAAAACCCTGGTAACGTGGGGACCCGTTTCAGCAGTAACCCAACTTAGGTATCAACGGTACCCTGAAACTAGGCAGGGTGGGGCATGATTACTGGGCTGAATGTAAGCGGTCAAATAACGACAACTGTTGGGTGCACAGTGTAGGTCTAACGGTGTGTGGTCGTGTACGCACTCCGGAGCAGACAAGCAGGGCACTTGGGGCACCAGTAGTATAACCTACGTCTTCTAGTAATTGTGTCGGGGCCGCCACCATGGGTCTTGATACACCCCATGGTGGGACCAGCATAGGTATCTACACTTCTTGGGGTAGCCGTAAGACACACGTACAAGTAAGAGCCGATCTTTAGCAAAAACAAAAAGGATCACTTCACCCCCAGCATGGGGTGCCAGTTAGAATAATCCTAGTAAATGCAGAGATATAGGGTGGGTTCGATAGTATATTCGATTTTGGGCTACAGTCACTTAGTTATGATACTATCATGTTTTCAGTTTATGTCTATCATATCCTTTTCTTATTCATATACTGAAAAGTCACTAGATTTACTCAGGCTTTATGTCTGACTCCGTTTTTCTTTCGTCTTCTTTTCTTTCGTCCCCCTCCCCCCACCAAGGTCCACAGGGAGGAAACAACCCAGCTTAGTCAGACTCTTTTGCAAGCTTGAAGACAGTAGATGTACGGTTTGGATCTCTTTTGTTTGGATCATGGCTTTGGACATCACTATGGGGATTTTGCTGCTTTATTTATGTTTTTTTATGCTTCTTTGAAAATCAAGACAGTTATGGAAATGTAATGTTTTTGGAAGTATTGTAAGACAATTATGGTATGGTTTGTATGACACGTATTTTGATGAAATAAAAGTTGTTGTGTTTCCCGCTGGTTAAAAATATGTGTATTTATATTTGTCTTGTGTATCTGTGACTTATACTTAAAAACCTCCACCAAAATTAGGGCATTCCCTTTGTGAGTGACCCTAACGGAGGTGAGGTGTTTCACTTGGTATCAGAGCATAGGTTTACCAGATAAGATAAAGGTTTTTGAAATTGTTTTCATAAGAAAGTTTAAAGAATCATTTCTTTTCAAGAAAAAAAAAGTGTTATATTTTAAAAGGCATAATCCCCCGAAGCCATGTACATTATCTCTCTCTATCCTTCGTTTTGAATCTTTCCTTTCTGTTTCAGCATGTCTAGAGACCTTAACCTTCCTGAAGGAGTAACGATACCCGGCTGGTTTAGGAGATACTTAGAAGCAAGAGCCAATGACGCGGGCCCAGCAAACATTCCTCCTCCAGTGGCAACGGTTCCTCCTCCTCCTCCTGCCCCTCCTCTTGGAAATGCTTTTTCCAAAACATGTAGAGACTTCAAATCTATGGGTGGAAAGGACTTCCATGGAACTGAGCCTTTTGTAGGAGCAAGAAATTGGCTAAAGGAGACTGAGGATCTGTTTGACATCTTCAGAGTTGATGATAGACAAAAGATACAGCTAGCAGTGTGGTTACTCAAAGATGAGGCCTCCTATTGGTGGGAGATCACTAATGCTCAGAGGGCAGTGGAAACTTGGGATTATTTTAGGACAAGGTTCGAGTTGAAATTCCTCTCCCAAGCTGAAAGGAGCCTGCAAATAGAGAAGTTCTTGAATCTTAAACAGGGAAGCATGACGGTCAGGGAGTACGTCAATCAGTTTAATCAGTTGGCCAGATTTGGGCTGGACTTACTAAATACCCAACACAAGAAGGCGCTTCGCTTCGTCAAAGGTCTGAATGAGCCTATACACAGCCTTGCCATGACCCATGTATCCACGGGACCGACTTATGAAAGCTTGGTGGACATGGCGTTGCTACACGAGGAAGACCACGGCAAGAAAGAGACTAAGGCGGAGGAAAAGAAAGAAGGTTTACAGGCTAAGAAGACAGACTTTAAGAAAGGAGGAAAGAACAAGAAGTCTCGAGAGAAGAGAAAGTGCCATTTCTGTGGCATAGTTGGACATATAGAGAAAGGCTGCCGGAAGAAGAAAGCTAAGATGGGTGGCTGCTTCCATTGCGGAGAGACTGGGCACCAAGCTAAGGACTGCCCAAAGAAGAAAGGACAGGGACAGAAAGCTGGATCTACTTCAGGAGGTCAAGTTCATGCTCTGACAACACCTCCGCAGGAACGAGGTAGTAATATTTCTGTAGAAAGTGTAGTCTATCTTTATGATCATCCAGTTCGTACACTTTTCGACTCTGGTGCATCACACTCCTTTATTTCATCTGCTTTAGTAGAATCTCTACATCTAGACACTAGTATGGTTAAGGATCCCTTAGTAGTTTCAAATCCAATTGGGGGCTCTGCTTACTTGTCAATGTTTGTTTAGGTTTGAAAATCTCTATTCTCAGTGTTGAGTTTAGTTGTAATGCCTTTGTCCTAGGCTTCTCGGGATATGGTTTGATCTTAGGCATGGACTGGTTATCCAGTAACGGTGCCATTCTTGATTGTGAGAAAAGAGTAGTTAGGCTCTTGACTCGGCTTGGTAACACTCTAGAAATCTCCTGTAATCCTTTGAATGCTGTTATGCTTAGTTATCTAGAGTCGCTTGATGCTTCTGATGAGAATTTACAATTGGTTAGAGTAGTCCAGGAATATCTGGATGTCTTCGAGGGAGTGAAAGGCTTACCTCCGAAGCGGGAAATAGACTTCCGTATCTATCTTGTGGATAATGCAAAGCCCGTAGCTTTACCTGTTAGACATATGGATCCAAAAGAGAGAAAGGAGCTCAGTAAGCAGGTTAAAGAACTTCTCGAGAAGGGGTTCATTCGAAGGAGCATTTCAGAATGGGGTGCTCCAGTGGTGTTCGCAACCAAAGTAGACGGTTCACTTCGCCTTTGCGTTGACTATAGGGAGTTAAACAAATTGACCAATAAAAATAGGCACCCTCTTCCCCGAATTGACGATTTGTTTGATCAGCTTGTAGGTGCGTCGGTTTTCTCCCAACTTGATCTGGCAACTGGGTTCCATCAGCTAAGAGTAGCTGAGGATAGTATTGATAAAACGGCGTTCAGAACCCCAGACGGTTTCTTTGAGTGGCTTGTCATGCCTTTCGGCCTGACAAATGCACCCGCTTACTTCGTGGACCTAATGAGCAGAGTGTTCAGAGAATTCCTCAACAAATTTGTGGTTGTCTTCGTAGACGATATCTTGATCTTTTCAAAGAATGAGGAAGAGCATGCTCAACATCTGAAAGAAATCATGGATACTCTCCGAGCACATCAGCTAAAGGCAAAGTTTTCAAAATGCCATTTTTGGAGGGAAGAAGTAAGATTTCTTGGGCATGCTGTATCCAAAGAAGGGTTGGCCGTGGACCCCGCAAAGGTAGTTGCGGTGCAGGACTGGAAGGCACCAAAGAATGCAACCGAAGTCCGAAGCTTTCTTGGGCTAGCCGGTTTCTATCGAAAGTTCATAAGGGATTTTGCAAAAATCTCAGCTCCACTCACAAGGCTGACAAAGAAGAATCTAGTGTTCAATTGGGACTTGGATTGCGAGTTGGCTTTCCAACGCCTGAAAAGGGCTCTTACAACAGCCCCAGTTCTAACTCTGCCTGACGGAAGCAAACTGTTCACAGTTTATACAGATGCATGTGGAATGGGACTAGGCGCCGTTCTAATGCAAGAAGGGAGGGTAGTAGCTTATGGTGGAAGGCAACTGAAAGTTCATGAAAAGAACTACCCGACCCACGATCTTGAGTTAGCCGCCATCGTCTTTGCACTTAAGTCTTGGCGACATTATCTCCTAGGTGAGAAGTTCGAATTATACACTGACCATAAATCATTGAAATATCTCTTCTCGCAGAAAGATCTTAACTTGAGGCAGCAAAGGTGGATGGAGTTTCTTGCCTCGTATGATTTTGAAATTTCCTATACTCCTGGCAAAGGCATTGTAGTGGCAGACGCGTTGAGCCGAAAGAAACTGACCCTAAGCCCGCTCTTTGTAGAAAGGCAAAGCTTGGAGTATATAGCCAGTTTTAACTTTAGGCCCTCCTCCGATTTTGTACCGGGTTTGCTAGCATCTCTCGAAGTACGTCTGACTCTAGTGGACTCAATAGGGGCTGCATAACGTGAAGACCCTCAGCTTGTTGATGTGATTGATAAACTTATTAGGGGCGAGACTTCTAGTCACCTCAATAGGTACTCTATCGACGATAAAGGCTGGCTGAGACGCGATGGAAGATTGTGCATCCCACAAGCAAGAGAGTTGATAAAGAAGGTTCTTGAGGAAGCACACCATTCCAAGATGACAATACACCCAGCCGGGGATAAAATGTACAAGGACATGAAAAGAGTTTTCTTTTGGAATGGCATGAAGAAGGACGTGGCAGATTTCGTTTCCAAGTGTATGATATGCCAACAGGTCAAGGCGGAACAGAAAAGGCCTGGAGGACTACTTCACCCCCTAGAGGTCCCACAGTGGAAGTGGGATAGTATTTCGATGGACTTCATTGATGGACTGCCTAGTTCAAGAAGAGGCAATACTAGCATTTGGGTAATAGTGGATAGGCTTACAAAAAGCGCCCACTTTTTACCTATCAAGAGTAGAAGGACTGCCTCATCTCTAGCATCTCTTTATCTCAAGGAAATAGTTCGAATCCATGGGATACCTTCCAGTATTGTTAGTGACCGGGACCCTATCTTCACAAGCGAATTTTGGCGGAGTCTGCAAGAAGCTGTAGGCACACAATTATGTCTGAGCACGGCCTATCACCCCCAAACCGATGGCCAGACGGAAAGGGTAAATAGAGTTTTAGAGGATCTTTTGAGACTTTGCGTTCTTGACTTTGGAGGGACATGGGAAGAGCATCTTCCTTTGGTAGAATTCGCCTACAATAACAGCTACCAAGCCACTATCGGTATGGCGCCCTTCGAAGCATTGTATGGGAGACCGTGCAAATCACCAACTTGTTGGTGGGAGTCCACGGATAAACTTATACTTGGGTCAGATATGATTCGAGAGACTTCAGAGAAAGTAGACTTGATACGGAGAAGGATGAAGACAGCCCAGGACAGACAAAAATCTTACGCAGATAAGAGAAGGACCGACCTTGAGTTTGAGGTTGGGGACAGGGTTTTCCTTAAGGTATCTCCTTTAAGGAACGTCGTTCGCTTTGGATCCACAGGAAAGCTAGCACCCAGATTTGTAGGACTGTTTCCTTTCATAGAGAAGGTTGGGAAGATGGCCTATAGATTAGAGCTACCCGAGAGACTGGCCGGAGTTCACAACGTCTTTCATGTTTCTCACCTCCGAAAGTGTTTGCACGAGTCTGCTGAAATAGTGGAGCCTAGCATTCTAGAAGAAGCTGAAGTGGAACGTGAAGCAACTGTAAGAAGAGTTCCAACACGCATCTTAGGAACTGAAGTGAAAAAGCTACGCAACCGCGAAGTCAAGCTCGTCAAAGTTCAGTGGAGCGACGCCGAGGAAGACGCGACTTGGGAAACAGAGGACAGAATACGCACTGCCTACCCTTTTCTTTTTGAGGGTACATCTTTGATCCCTCTTTTTCCTTAAGTTATGCTTTATCTATCTTTTTAGGTATATCTCCTCAGTCCTTTTTCCTAACTCTTTAGGTAGAAAACAAATGGATGCAAACATGTATTTGAAAACATGTTATGGATGATGGCTGCAAGTGGTTGCAAGTGATTGCTAGTGGTTGCTAGTGGTTGCTCGTGGATGCATATACACACACATTCTAGGTTTTAGATCGGCTCAGTCACTTCATATTGCATATGCATATATGTATTCTCGCTCATATGTGGTTGAAATTTTATATGTTATCATATGGTTGTCGCATTTGTATGAATTGTTGTGCACTCATGTAGAATTATGAGTAGGAAAAATTTGCATACATGATGGATTCATGACACTTACATGATTCGCATTTAGGAGGTCAACTGAATCAGTGGACCGCCTGATTTCTGCATTAGATAAGGACATATACACACACAATGCATATGATCATAAAGCATTAGAAGTCTTTAAGGACAATGGACACCTGTGTTTGTTGGTTGAGTAGATGGACGATTGGATGGTAGGATATACATTCTTCCTAACTTGAAGATTTCGGGGACGAAATCCTTTTAAGTGGTGGAGAATGTAACACCCCGTATATTCTATAACAGTGAAATTCATAAGTTAAAGTATAATTAATTCTAATGAAAGAATTAAGGGAAATGGCTTACGCCATTGCGTTCGTCTCGGAATTCTGGTTAAGATAGAGTCCGAGTTTGCATGAAACGGACTCCGTATGAAGGAGTTACGACCTCCGGAAGTTTCAGAATAAATTTGATTTCAAAAACAGCTCAGATCACGTTTAAAATTCGAATTCGAGTTCAAACTGGGCTGGGTGGGAAATTTCCCGCCCAGTGACCAGGTCGACACTAGTGTCGACTGGGCAGTCGACCTGCCCCCCCCCCAGGTCGACTACGCGGTCGACTTGGGTGTCGACCTGCAGGTCGACTTGCCTGGTCGGCCTGACCAGGTGGGTCTGACCCTGGTTCGACTTCTGGTGTGTTGTACGGTCTGATTTTCCTCCCTGCTTGCATCTGACGGCTCAAAACTACTTGAAAACTCTATAAATACACTCTAAGACTCAACTAATTCACATAAGAAAATAAGAGAGGAGTCGTCATGCTGTCGGGAAGGAGTTGAGCGTAGCCGCCAAGAATCAAACTAAGAAGCAAACTAAAGTCTAATCAAATCAATCAACAAATTGCTACCCAAAGGAGAGCATCTCCAAATTCAGAAAACAGAAATCAGAAAACAAGAATTCGTCACACGTTGTAAGTATAGTGATCTTTCAGAATATGAATGAAAGCTGTGATGTGAATCGATGTAATTGAGAATAGAATTGTATTATTGCGCCATGATGTAAATTCTATGTATTGTAATGTTTCTATCGTGATTTTGTGTATTGATATTTGTGGCATAAATCGATCGATGCAAGTTTGTTGGACAATTGTATATGAAAGTATTATCACTTGCAAGTTTGTGGCTAGGATTGGATCCCTTTTAGGTTTATGTTGATATCATGGACCATATACTTATGTAAACACACCCTAGATCTGAGATCCTTTATGCTACATGACTCAAAACTTATGTATACATCTTAAGATCCATTACAAGTATGATTAGAATTATGTTAAATGCAGTTTGGGCTACATAAACTATGCAAGTTCATGTGGAAATAGACTATATATTAGATTTGGACATTTTTGGGTTAATTTACAACATGCTAGTTTTGTGTTCGACATTATGCCAAGTTAATATGTTAAAACCCAAGTTTGTATAAGTCTACATATGCCATCGTATGTGACACCCATTTAGTTGTATGCCAATTTTGAATGCAAGTTCACATGATCCAATGTTTATGTTAACGCCAATTTGCAAGTTCATGCGCTACACCTTCTATGTATCATAGAAATATTATATGTTCTGAATTTCCCCTTTTCTCACGTTTATTAAGTTGGGCTGAATGGTGTCGAGCCCAACATTAGTACGTACAAACGGGGGTAACAGCGTTGGGTGTAAAACATGATAAAATATATATGTTGGCATGTTTGGCGCATGCCAACAAATTTGACGTTTTAGCGGTATAAATTGTTATACCCAAAAATAAAAGACTTGACATTTACATATAAACTTGAGAAGTAATAAAATATGTAAAATTAGAAAAGACGACATGTTTGACCCGAGGTTGGATTGAGTTGTGACGTAAATCTGCCCGGACCCGCCCGGTTGTCCAGTAATCACAACAATACCTATCCAATGTGGGTGGTTAAACATTGAGTCCAATAAAGACCCGAGGTTAGACTGAACTACGGTGTAAACCTGCCCGGTACCAACCGGCACATCCAGTAACCGTAGTGATATATGTCTAATGTGAGTGGTCGGTGCTCTAAAAGGCTAAGGACAGGTGGTACGGTTAAGTCAACTGAAAACACTTAACCAAAGATTCAACATGTTAACAAATATTGATGGGTGGGGTTAGGTATATACAGACACTTAACCACTTAACATGTTTGACTAGAAAACCCTGGTAACGTGGGGACCCATTTCAGTAGTAACCCAACTTAGGTATCAACGGTACCCTGAAACTAGGCAGGGTGGGGCACGATTACTGGGCTGAATGTAAGCGGTCAAATAACGGCAATTGTTGGGTGCACAGTGTAGGTCTAACGGTGTGTGGTCGTGCATGCACTCCGGAGCAGACAAGCAAGGCACTGGGGGCACCAGTAGTATAACCTATGTCTTCTAGTAATTGTGTCGGGGCCGCCACCATGGGTCTTGATTCACCCCATGGTGGGACCAACATAGGTATCTACACTTCTTGGGGTAGCCGTAAGACACACGTACGAGTAGGAGCCGATCTTTAGCAAAAACAAAAAGGATCACTTCACCCTCAGCATGGGGTGCAAGTTAGAATAATCCTAGTAAATGCAGAGATATAGGGTGGGTTCGATAGTATATTCGATTTTGGGCTACACTCACTTAGTTATGATACTATCATGTTTTCATTTTATGTCTGTCATATCCTTTTCTTATTCATATACTGAAAAGTCACTAGATTTACTCAGGCTTTATGTCTGACTCCGTTTTTCTTTCGTCTTTTTTTCTTTCGTTCCCCCCGGTCCACTGGGAGGAAACAACTCAGCTTAGTCAGACTCTTTTGCAAGCTTGAAGACAGTAGATGTACGGTTTGGATCTCTTTTGTTTGGATCATGGCTTTGGACATCACTATGGGGATTTTGCTGCTTTATTTATGTTTTTTTATGCTTCTTTGAAAATCAAGACAGTTATGGAAATGTAATGTTTTTGGAAGTATTGTAAGACAATTATGGTATGGTTTGTATGACACGTATTTTGATGAAATAAAAGTTGCTGTGTTTTCCTCTGTTTAAAAATATGTGTATTTATATCTGTCTTATGTATCTGTGACTTATACTTAAAAACCTCCACCAAAATTAGGGCATTCCCTTTGTGAGTGACCCTAACGGAGGTGGGGTGTTTCAGAAAACATGTGTGCAAACAACGATATTATTCCAGATGGAAATTCTATCGATCAATCATCAATCAACATTTATTCATTTCCCCATTTCTCGTTTCCATAAATTCATCAAATCCTTATTTTTCTAATTTTAGAAAATATACGTTATTAACTTTGGAAAACATTTCCATTTCTGATTCACGCATCACTGTCTTCTCACATATATCAGTCTTTAACTGTAAACTAGTAAGAAAACAACCCCCTACGTATTAACCCCGAAGGCCGAAACCAACATCAGATCAATACCCAGACAGCTATTCAACTTAACTAATCTCCAGTCAGTTTCTAATTCCTTTAACTCCATTTTAATTCCTATTTCAAACCCTATTTCCTTTATAAATATTTTATTAGCAAAATATTTACTTAAACCCTTTATTCACATTAAATGTAAATAATATTTCTTCTTTGTAATCAAAACAGTTTGATTTCGTATTTAAAACAATGTCCCAAATCCAATTTCTATTTATACTTCTAATTATAGAATTATTTATATAAAATTTCATTTCATTCTTCTAACACTTATAATCCCATTTATTATCACCATTATAAATGCTGCTCAAATTCCACTAAAAATATCGGTGTTAAAACCGATTCCTACTCCTCTATATAAATTCAGTCTTATATATTCTGTTTATCAAATGATAAATATTTTATTTAATTTATAAAACATTATTTATAAATTAATCTTCTCAATCTATTTGTTAAAACAGATTTCTATTTAATATCCACTTTAAACCATCTTCTCATAATTCTTTTATATCTCGTCTAATATCCCTTTTATAATTCTATTTATTTTCTAAATAAATATCCCTTTAATATTTCTATTTATTTTCTATATAAATAATCCTTTTATACTTCTATTTATTTTCTATATAAATATTTCATTTTCACAATTCACTTTGAAATTTTCCTTTTTACATTCCAGTATTTCATATGGTATTTAAAATACCAAATAACATGACCAGTATCATCATAATCAATCACAGATTATATATCACATCATATATCACAATATATGAAAACAAACCGTATTATAAATATTGAGGAATCCAGTTGGATCCCTCCAACCTGTTTTCCCTGCATTCACAGATGTTAAACAATATAAATAACATCAATTTCATTTCAATATGAAATATTCTGATAAACAGAATCAATATTCTATTAACGATTTATATATATCGTTATCTATATTCTCAACCAATAAATTAACAGTTAATCCAAACAGTCAACACACAGCAATCAACCAATATTTATTAGTTCTAAAAATACGTAATAAAAATATGAACTGATAGAGTTAGTGAGTTTTACTCACTTTGGACGTTTATCGTTAAATAACGATAAACTGTCTTTGATTCAGATCCGACAATTTATTTCGCTATAAATTGTAACGAGCTCTGATTCACTCCCAATCAGTTCCATTGGGTAGTGTCCGTCCATACGATCCTAACGGATCCTGTTTTGTTGGATTTTGATAAAGTATGAGCAAGTTATGATAATTATAACTTAATACACATTATATATACATAATTAATATAAATTTGAAATCTTATCGGGCCTCACCATTACAAAAAACCGGCCCATTCCCATATGTGAAAACCCCAGGCCCATTCACTCTACTTCTTCTTCCCGCAAGATACATCGTGCTCCAGAATTTCCCCAAACCATCTTCGATCCCTCCCACTTCTCTGAATCCTTCACGTTAACCAAATCCGAACACACCATCATCCATCTCTTCCAAAACTACATCACCCCACCACCTTCAGGATCAACTCGAGCTCAGTTGACTGCTCGCGTCATCTGCCTTCTCCCCTGTACACTGCGCAAAACTTGCGACCTCCATGAGAATGGAAATACACAAAACTCTCCCTCGAGTTGCTAAACAGTCTCATGAAACCGAATACCACGTCTAGAATTCGAATTGAAGCATTAACCTCTCAAAAAATCTAAACCTAGGTTCCGCTGCCTAATTTCAAATGGCAAAAATCACGATCGAACCCATCAAAAATCATATAGGATTGAAGAGCACTACTCGCTGGACTCAAAAACACTTGTTTTGGATTTTATAAAGTTTTATTTGAATTCTTTTGGATTTTAAAAGGATCGAAAATAATTTTTTGGAAATGAAAAGTTACGGCAGAATTTTCAGTTGACTTAAGAGAGAAATAGTTTAGGGTTAGGAATGATAGTGAGAGTATTTATAGAAAGTTTTAATATTTTTTATTCGATTTTATATTTAGTTTTTAAGCTATCGCTGTTTACATTTGTCCTTAAAAATTCCTAAGATCACACATGATATCCAAAAATCACGAAAATGGACATACACCTTCAGTTCGACATTACGGACCCAACGAAACTTGTTTCGTCGAATTCCGAGTCCGTTTGCTCACACAGCGTATTTTTAAAGTCAAATATAGACTGTTTTTCACATTAAAATTCTGTATGGCTACATACTGACTCCAAAAATCACGGAAATTGAAATGTAACAATAATTTAATATCCCGGATCCAACAAAATTAGTTTCGTTGAAAACGGAGCTCATTTGCAAAATTGGCTATTTTTAAAGCTCTAAATAAACCTCCTTTAAATATTAATATACTTAAAAGTAATTAAATTAAATATTAATTAATTATTATTATCATATATATTCACACAGAATATCATTTAGCTCCAAAATATACATATCGGAATTTATAATTCGATATTTCAAAATCCCAGATTATATCAGTATTCAATTTATATTGAAAACCATTATATAATATAAATAAATCGCTATAAATTATAAAGGAATTCAATAGCGACTTTTCGAAAATTTGATTTGGACACAACTTACAATCTACATGACGAAATCTCGATTTTTCTCTTCCATTAGAAAAATATACTTCACCAGCTCCGAACGTTTCTTGTTTCATAGAAATCCGACTTAAAACGAATTATGTATATTCATTTAAAGTTCAAATTGCCAAATTGCGAACTATCGCGCCATTTCGAGCTCGATTATAATTATAATATAATTATACGTTCAACTGTCATTTATATAATATATTCGTTAATATAATTCAACTCTAAACTGATATATATATTCTAAATTGTCCAATTCACACAATATTGTGAATTCTGTTATTTCCGATCATTCCAGAAATAAATATATTATTCTATTATTTATATTAATTAAATATTCAATATTATTTAATTAAACAACGATTTAAATTTATAAATCACTTTTTAAATAATTAAATAAATTAATTATTACACTGTAAAAATACGGGACGTTACATTCTTCACCCCTTAAAATAATTTCGTCCTCGAAATTGCTAAGGTAGAAAATAGACCCTATTGATTGGTTTAAAAATTATTTGTTTACTTCTTTAATTTCAGTTTCAACTGAACCAATTTAATTTCAATTAAATATTTATTTATTCCTACTTACGAAAAATTTCAAAAATCCTGAAAATTTTCTAATGCCTTAAGTTTACGGAAAATTTGGCCAGCACCTCCTTTGTATTGGTCAATAGCTCAAACTCCAACTCGCCTCTCTAGGCCTTCTTCAACCCAAAAGAAAATCAAATAGCCAAGTGGCTTGCCAATTCGGCTCATCAAAATCTCAAACCCATATAAATATAAACTGGTACCTTTTTGTCGGGCATATCATTATATCTTTTCCATCTGCTACCAATTCAGCATATACCAATATCATCCTAATCAAACTCAAATCACTTTTATCTCCAACACAACCATTCGTTTATCCAAGCCAAATCCCATTATCAATCTCAAGTACCGTTCTTGATTTTTAATTTAGTTTCACAAATTTCCATCTAATTTGTTTTAATTCAAATAATCCGTTTCTGGGAGTTTTTAAAAATCTTTGCTTTTCAAAAATCAAATATTCATTTCGGAATATCAAAACAACTCTTTTTCCCAAAATAATTCAAAAACAATCTCTTTGGTAGTAGTCTGTCACTTAGCAACTCGAAAATGAACATCAATGATGCAGTGTCATCATCGGAATCAATTTTCCAACGATCGAAGTGAGTTCAATACTATATCACTTTTCAAAACCATTTCTAAACACTTGCATTTTGAAATACATTTCAAAATACCATTCACACTGCTTGTAAAACAATTTAAAATCTCCCAGGATTTTAAAATTCTCATATATTTAATCCATATTCAAACACTTATTCAAATTTCCAGAGTTTTAATTTCAGTTCTGATTTAAATTTCAGATTTAATTCACTTTGTAATACTTATACGAATTTTATTTGATTATATATATGTATAACCATCTCCATTATAATCTTATCTGATTATAATAATAACTAACACATCCTATATATTATAATAATTCCAATATAAATGCTATATTTATATCAAAATAAACTTTGGGGTAAAATTATTTCATTTACCCTTTCTTTTCAAAACATACCATGTCAGTTCATCGTATTCGAGTGTTTAGAAACTCCTACCAATATAGTGGATCAAACTGATCGACCAGAACTCATAAACAACTCAACCAATAAATCACCACAATATAAAACAATTTTTTATAAAATCTACAAATACGTTCACTCGTATATATACACTCAAACTCAAATCTAGGGCATTACTAACCCCATCTCGACTGAGTCACGCCCCAGAGCCAAGGTAATCACTTAACCTTTGCTCTGATACCACTGTAACGACCCGGGGAATTCGCGATCCTGATAATCGACATTGGGTTATATGTCGATTACCAGGATCACGAATTCCCCGGGTCATTACAACATCAGTGCAAAGATTTGTGGTATTTCTTCTGCTTTTTGTTCCTTTTCTTTCGCTACAAAAAGGACGTACCTCCTTCTTCGTTTGTCCTTCACAACAATTCTCTCCTCATTTTCTTTAAATTTCTAAAGGACATTTCTTCCCTAAATACTACAGCTTGAACCCCAAGATTGGCCTCTACTTGCCTTAAGAAACATATATACAATTATTTATAAAAGGGGGAACCGATAACAGAAGCTTTGCTGTTGAAATCATGTTTCATGCTTTGATTTCTTGTGCCTTGAGTCGTGTGGTTATGGTTCGGTGATGCCTGCATGCGAGAAAGGAAGTGTTGTTTGTGTCCGTGCATAGATATGTGGTCTGGACATATATATTGGGTAGAAGGAGAAGCAAAGACCAGCGTAGGCGCAATCATCCGATAGCTGACAGATGGTGGTGGCAAAGAAGACGATGCGAATCGGATCTTGAAAAGGCCTTTTGTGGAGAGCTTTGGGTGAGAACACTCGAATTTAATTTTATTATTTAATATGATTTAAAGTTATGATATACTGAGTAGTTGATGGATGGTAATTGGTTGCATGAATGGTTAATTACTGATTAGTGAATGATATTGCCATTTGAATATGGTATGTGATGTGTCATGGTTTCCAATAAATACATATCAGGGTGCGTTAGTGGTATAACGCGCATTCATAAATTGTATGTGGTATGCTTTTAAGTAATAGATGTATAAATGATTGTTGAATGTGTGATTATGCATATGCACTAATTTTCAACAGAAAATTTAGTAATTTCTTAAATTTAATTAAAGAGCGAGTTATAGATTAAATGACAATTAATGGATTATGTGGTATTTTTATTAACTTAACATCACCGATTTGTTAATGTTTATTGATTTAACAATGTTATTAAGATTCTTTGATTCGATAATAAATTGTTAGTTAAGTAATATTTGACTATTTAAATAATCTTTCTAGTTAACACTTTAACAAAGATATTGAATTGATAATATTGATTTAATTGTATGATGTTATTTAAAACGGATGATTAACTAAGACGTTAAGAATATTCTAAATATTGAATTAAATAATTGTTTGAGTAGTACTTGGGGAAAGCTGTTAATTTGATTTTAATGGCATAATAAATTGAATTTGGAAAAAAACTAATTAAAATGTTATGTTCGATATGAATTGTTATCATAACTTATTTTAAAAGTGACATTGAATTAAAATTGTTGATTTTGAACTTAATTACCGCTTTGATTAATGAATTGTTGTATAAATTAGGCAAACTCGAACATTTTGATTTTCAAATCTAATATGACTTTAGATAATTATTTGAAATGATATTATAATTAAAAATTGGTTGAAAAGATATTTTAACTTGCATTATTTAATATGAAATTTGATATAAGTTTGGATAAATTTTATAATGATACATTATAAATTGCTTTGGATAATAATTTGAATTTGAAGTCAAATAAGGAATGTAAATTAAGTTTCAGGTTCACAAATAGGTTTGTTCCGTTATCAATTCTGGAACAGTAAACGGGGTGTGTAACTAAGGCAAGGGATGCAGCAACCAGTGCGCTGAACTTACCTAGCCAACTTTTACTTATCTAGACTGGTAAAAGAGCAAATTGAAAGTGAATCTCGAATATTGTGAAACAACAACTATAATAAATAGTTTTCCAATATAAAATTAGGTTAAATTGGTTGGAAGTGATCTTCAAATATTTAATATAAGTTCTGTAGATGTTGACTAATACTATTTGAGGAATTAAACGGTGGAAACATCGTAATTTCGCTTATAGTATCAATTTAATACGGAAACATATATTGGATATAAGAAGTTTCGATTTCTAACCAACCGTATATTAATATAAATCATTCGGATTTAACTTGAATGCTACGATGATAATATTGTTTACCCGAATAAGATTTAGGTCAATTGTGGAAGTCAATATGGAACTAAGTGAACGAAAGTAAATAAGTAGAATGTCTTTGAGATCGATTGGATGTACTCAAGATTATCAAAACCAGTTATACTTTTCAAATATGAATATAAATTCAAGTCATCAGCATGGAAAGGAAACAATTCCAGTTTAAAATATTTGTATATTTATATAGGTTTTCAACTATATAAAACATGGTATGTTGATTTCAAATATTTTAATAAGACTTATTTGATTCAAAGGATATGTATATGTTTAAATCATTCTATTTACTTCTTCAAACTTTAATATTGTAATTACCCAGGGTATTCGACGCCCGAATTCCAACAATTATACATAAACCCATATTACTTGTCAGAACTCAAGTATCATAATCACCAGATTATTAATGAAAGAAAATAGAAGGTGGTATAAGAAAGAACTAAATATTAGAATAGAAGAAGAACAACAACACAACAACAACAGAGTTTTACATCGTAGCGGAACAAAATATAATATAGAAATAAAACTTTACTGAGAGCTTTGAAATAAAACATACAATCAACAGAGTACATCAACACATTTGAAAAGTTATCATAATCTGTCCTCATATACAATACACAGCGGAACACACACTAGATATATACGTCTGAACTCTTCCAGCTTATCTTCATATTTCATAGCATCTGATAACCTGAACCTGTACAACCCGGTCTAGACTGAGCATTTACAAAATGTCGGATTAGTCTGGTGAACCAGAGTGAGAAAACTCGCTAAGTTTTAAAAAAAACATCACCCACCTTGATTTTAAAGTCTAAACCATTTCTTTTTAGAAATCATATCTTATTCTGATATTATGATAGTGTCTAAACACAAATAAATATCAATCTAGCGGAACACTTTCATCTCACGTTCCACATATATAGTATAAAATCAAAAACCGCGGGCACTTATTGGAGTTTGGATTTCCAACTGGCAAGGTATGGGACCACCTTCCGACAGTGTATCTCTAGAGAGGAATACACCGGGTTCAACAAGAACATCTTGCAACCCAGGATAAACATGACAGGCCACTCATTTCGCTTGAGTGTACCGAATGTATATCACCAACGGTTGGGCTCAAACCACAGTTTCCCGAAAAGGGACAACATCGAAAAAGATTAAAGAATGAAATGGAATTGCTCTAGATAGGTTATTATACACCCTACTTGGGTGCGACCCACTTAGCCATGCGACCTACCCGATTTTATTCCATTTTACAGTTGTAGAGGCTTGAGGTTTAACATTACCTTTAGAATATCACATCACCAACACTTTGAGTGTCACATTGTCAGATCCGCCAAATCACTAATTGACGTTCCCAAAAATACTCTGGTCGTTAAGCTAAGAGAAGTGCCCCTCTCCACCACTAACAGAATTACGTTTGTAAATATCAATGTACGTGATTCTTAAGAAATATTCTGTCAGACATTCGTCCATACAAGTTATCCAAGAACAAGATGAACCAAAGGTACCCTCCTACTACATCCTAGGTATCACCCTATAGATTAGTAGCGAGTAGTCCTTGCAATCCGTAGATTCCAATCACGATAGAACTACAATATATCTCTGGTTATAAATCAGAGATTTAAGTAATTCTTCCATTTTATAAAGATCTACGGTCTTTGACTTCTCTGTCGCGATCAGCATCTGATATCTTCTACACTTTCGTATTGCTGGTCGGAATGGTATTCAAATATAAATTCGATCCCAGTCTTTCCGTATTAACAATCGTGTTGGCCAGATTTGATAGTCGGTTATTTAACTATCAAATAAAACAACCATTCAATCATAAAATAAAATTAATTTTACTGTTTTAGCACTCAACATCACTTGGCTTCTTTATTTAAAAATAATTAACAACCAGCTAATTTAAATATTCCAATATTTGGAAAACAATATTTCATTTCTTACTAATATTCACAAAACAATTTCCCTTTAAGACATTTAAAAATATATGTACTAATAATATCCAATATTCCATTTAATTATCTTTTGCAAAACATTTACTACAGCATTATCCCTTGCTTATAATTTGGAAATTAATTCGACTAATTATTCGTAAAATAATCATTATGAAATCTCTTTTGTTCCATTACTAGAAAACAAAACCCGACACTTATCGTTTTTTAAAATAACTTATTTTAAATACACATCTCTTTATTTCCTTTACTAGAAAATATCGTTGTATTTTAGCAAACCTTCTATTTTCGTTTACTTTGGAAACATCATTTTATATTTCCCAATCCTTTTATTAGTTAGAAACATTCCCTTCACTTATTTATGCATTTCTATACTTCAGCCTCAATTAGTCCCTGATCGTAAATTGGTAAGAGAATAATTTCCTAAGTATCAATCCCGAAGACCGAAATTAGAAAATCACTCAACTCAGCCCACCTCCAGTTAGGTTCCAATCCTTATCTTAACTCCTTATCATCCCAAATTATTCCACTTCTAATCCCTTCAACCATTTCTCGCTTTGAACATCTCGTTTCAAATCCCATCCATCTTACTTAAATTCACTATTAAGTATCACCAATTTAAAATCAATATTTTAAATTCACTATTATTCCTCTTATAAACCTTGTTTATAAACTTTGGTTTTAATATAAACCCCTTTTTATCTCGTTTTCTTTTTACTTAATTCAACTATTAAGCACACCTTTATTTTAAGCTATTGCATTTGCTTTAAATCCCCTTTATAACTTCATTCATAAAATCATGGATTTTAATATAACCCGATCATAAACTCCTTTCACGACTTAACTATATCTAAACTCAATCCCTAATTCAATGGTTTTCATATACAAAGTAATCTTCTTAAAGTAAAAATAATAATCTATTTCAACATTAACTACTTAAAAGTAGTTAACTACTTTATTTACCAAAAATGTATAATAAATTCCTTAAAAAGCCTTATTGAAGTTCAACAACTATTCGTTAAACTATCTCCTTAAATTAATTAAAACAAATTAATCTAATTCCAATTTCAATTAAAACTTTATCCAATTCAACCCATGATTATCTCATTTCGATTCCAGTTAGTCCTTGTTTTAAATTAATTAGTAATATAATTAATTTATTGAATATCACTTTTAATTGTTTCTTAGACACGATTATTCAAATTCTAAATCACTATATTATTTTCTGCTCATATGCTTAAAATTCTCATTAACATATGAATTTGATTTATAAAATCACATAACAATTTCTTATAAATTTAAATATTAAATACTTATTTCCTATTAAATAAACTTCCATTCCAAAATAATAGATTTAAAAATCTATTTTCAGTTATAAACTAAATTTTATAACTTCTTTTTAGTCTATTTACCTGACGGTAAATTCATATCTATAAAACGGTTGATTTCAAGCCATCTGATGCCAATTAAAAACCAATACTATCCATTGGTTAAAAACTAACAACTGTTGAATTTCAGTTCAATAGTCAACAACTCAATCAATTGTCTAATCCATATTGGTGAAAACAGTTCATATAATTGTAGTATGAACATAACAATAAATTTGAGGTTGGATCCCTCCAACCTGTTTTTCCCTGCATCAAATACGTTATCCCAAATAATATTATTCGATTCAATAAACAGAAATAATATTTAATAATAAATAATAACAGTAAATTCAATCACCCATATTTTTATTTAAAACGTTTATATTTTTATAAACGTAACCAACGAGGTAAGTTACCTCATTTGGAAACAAATCGTTAAAATAACGATTTGATCTTGTTTGAAATAAACCAACATTTAATTCAACCAATTCATTCAATATATAAATATTATGCAGCATACAGCAAACAATTATCAATCATAGCACACAAATAATAAACCCGACTTATATAAATATAAGTGGGTAAACTGAGTGAGTTAAACTCACTTTGATTTGATTTGTTTTCGAAATGGTTCAGTTACAGTTAAATTAAACTATCGTTTAATTTAACCGTAAATCCCAGTTGTCTCCAGTCCTGTCCAGATCAGTTCCATACTGTTGTGTCTGTCAATATAATTCTAGTGTAGCTCGTTTGGTTCTATTCTATTAACGCAATAAAAATAAATATAAAAGTTTTTAGGGTAGCGTTCTTACTTAGGCATTAAGGCATAGGGACATGTAGCAGTTTTCGCATGTGTTGATGTAGACGGTTTAAAACTTTAGGTTGTACCCGAGTAGGTTGCGCACATTTCATTTTCTTCTAGGTTTAGCTTAGGACCTAAGCTTAGTATTATATTATGTTTTCAATTCTAGACGGTTATTTATTTCACCACTGATTATTGGTTATCGTTAGTTTCATACTACCATATACAGACTTCAACTACGAAGAAAATTGACGTACCGATATATATCTTACCATTCCGAACCCAATTAAATTCGTTTCGTCCAAAATCGACTTCGTTTACACAACGATGTTGCTTCAAATTTCAAATCATTTATCGGTTCACTTTTAAATTACTCGTACCGATAAAACAACTCTGATTGGCTCCAAAACAGGAATCTAACAATAATTAACCATATGTATTAAAATAAAGTTCTTTTCGTAGCTCAATTCGATCGTTATCTTCAGTTACGCTCAAATCCTTTTTTAAGACGAACTAAATTTATTAAATAAATCGTTATAATTTATAATTAATTCCATAGCGACTATTTTAAAATTTTAACTGGGCATTTCTCATAATCTAAAAGCTGAAATCTCCATTTCTCTCTTCCATTAGAAAATTATAATCAAATCGATCCGGACGATTCTTGTTTCACATAATTTCGACTTCTATCGGATTCGGTATATTCAATTGAAGTTCAAAACTCAATATTACGAACTACCGCGTCATTACGAGCTCGATTTATAATTATATATAAAATAAATGTTTAAGCTTCGTTATATGAACGAATTGTACATTTTAAATCCATTTTAAATACCAAATTAATATTTACTATAATAAAATACATTAAATATCTGACTACAGAAAATACGGGACATTACAAATATATAGTAGGTAATTGTTTTAATCATTTTTATTTTAAGATTTTGTAAACATATATAAATTAGTTTATAAAAGTTTATTATTTCAAATATTTTATTTAATTAAATTGGGAATTATTCCAATCTTGAAACCTTTGATTCGAATATAACCAATCGTTGATTGAATAAACTCAACGAGTTCGAATTAAAGAAATAATGTAAATCTTGAACCTTGATTTACAAATGATTTTTTTTTTACGATCATTCTAAATTTAGAATGAATTAAGTTATGTGTATATATGATGGAAATAACTTAATTTGAAATTTTATAGTCTATAGAATGCGTTGGTTATTTGGAAAGACCGGGATTGAATGTAAGTCCGAAAACCATTCCAAGTAATAATACGACGCTATGAAGGAAATTGAAGAATTGGAAATGGCAAATGAAGACCGGGAATCTTTGGACTTATTTGGATAGATTGCTAATGTCTTAAATCTGGCCGTACACCCGATACGAGGTTATAAGTGGCATGAGGTCTGAATATATTTGAGGATTTTTGGATTTTGTTCCGTTCAGACCCCGAATGGACCTGTATGGATTGTGTGTCTGACATTGTAACTGACTGCATGGCAGTGATTTCTGTTGGTATATATACATCCGACTGTGGCAATTAATTATTTTTGTCTCTTAGTTTTATGTGCATAGAGGTTATGTATTGATAGAAATCAGTGACATGTTGTAAATTGACAATGTGGCAAACTCAAGTTATGGAATAAGCTAGTGATGATCAAAGCATGGCTTATTTAAGCGTAGCTTTGTGTATACCGCGACATCGACAAGCCTCACACCCCGGATGATGAGAAAGCGACGGTTAGGTTGTTGATATATACATCATTTTGCGATCGATAGCTGCGGCGGAGGTACCTCTTGTGAACTTGTGGGAATTAGTATGTTCAATGTCCGAGTCTGGATGAAAACTGGTGATTTACCTCGCGATTTGTAGTTGGTGTCTGAGTCTGGATGAAAACCGTGTTACACTACGCTTGTGTTCCTGATTGATCTATCGTGTCAGGAATCATCAAGTTGGAAACCCGATCTCCAATATGCTCCCTTATGGTTTAATTTGTATACCTGTTAGACCAAAAAATGGTCCTAACACCCAATTGATCGTATTTTTCAGAGAATATTGAGGAATCATGAACTAAAAACAAGAAAAGTCAATCAACACACGAAATTTATAGTGGTTCGGCGTTAATGAGCCTACATCCACTTCATAGTTTCTCATTTCATTCATGGATTACAATTACAAGGAATTTAATCACTCAATCATTCAAATACAATGGATAATTCTCTCCGAATTCATTGATTTTCATTGGAGAAGAAGGTGGTTATTGGTGGGGGAATTCGGCCATGGTTACCATGTATGAATGAAATGCCAAAAGTCCCTTCAAATGGCCATGTTGTGGTGTATTTATAGCTGTAGAGAAGCTCTGGGCAGTTCCGGTTCGGATGGGCCACGTGGCGTGACCGGAGGGGATTTCAGAAGCAGTGGAGAACGTAGAAAAGTGGCTACCAGGTCGTGCTTTGCCAAGTGGAGTCCGATCCGCAATTGTAGGAGTCGGTTATGCCAAGAGAAGAGGTCAAACTCCATGTGTAGAAGCAGGTCCAATTGGTTCGGATCGGATCCGAACCGAACCAGTTGTTCGAGCAGAATGCCTGCACGCACTTCTGTACAGAATACTTCAGGCGGTTCGGGTAGAGGGTACTCCGATCCGATCCGGGGAAGGGGATCCGATCCGATCCGAATGGAAGGATCCGATCCGATCCGATTCAAAAGGAGGGATCCGATCCGATAGGGGGATCCGATCCGGTGACATTTGCATGTATAATTCAAATTTTCCATCTTTCTATCACTCCATCCAAGTGATCGCCAATCAATGTAAGTTCATACTCAAGTCCCTGGCTTTGGGTAGCCTGGTCACAAAGCAGGCTAACATTTTGCCCCCCAAAGTACATCTTATCGCAGATGAGATGTGCTTTGATTAAGTCAAGATAAATCTTTTTAGAACGTCATCCACCCTTGAGGAGGTTTTATTAGATTGTTGCGTTACTTCCATGGGTGCTAGTTAGTACAAATTCTATGGAAGGAGTAGTTGAAATGATCGGGTAACCGTTTTAAACATCGTCGAATCAAGATGTTGATCTCCTTCATGATAAGTCATATAGGGTCGTTGGCTCTTGTGTGAGATCGTGCATACACGGGACATTGCTAAACGACTTCGTTCCCCAAACGAGTCAAGTGTATTATCGATTCAGGGTTTCTTTTACACATAAGTCAATGTATGAACTAGATATCCAAATCATGTGGTAGTATAAGAATCTTCTGGCCTTGAGCTAGTATTTAGACTGTTGGGATAGACCACATCATACTTGGTGCATGCGTCTTTCAGTTGCGCTCGTCTTGGGACTATCCGGACATCTGGATAGTAATCAGATCATACTAAAAGAAATCCACGAATAAGTTCATCATAATCGTAAGGCAGTAAAGGAGTTTTCCACATTCTCTAGTTGATAGAGTTGTAGATCAATTCTTTGAAGTCATGCTTGACCCATTAGTTGGCTTACTTAGACGGTCAAGATGAATCATGTCATATTCCAGAGATATAAGGTATATGTGCTGAATCAAGCATCGAGTAAGGGTCATGTTCAAAGTCAGTTTGTCAGTTGAAGCTCGTGCTCCCAACATCAGTGGTGGAAAAGCGAAGTCAATGCCCATGCCCTCAGCGTCGGTGGGGGTTGGACCAGGTCAATCGGACATCCAGTCTATAAGCCTTTGAACTTTCTTTCTTCACATCGGGTTGGAGCTGCAGGTTCAGCAATCTTAGTCACCCTATGTCGTTATGTGCACATTCCCAAGTCATCAAGGGTTGGAGTTGTATATGCGAATGGTCGAATCACATTCGCGTTGGGGTCAACCCATCTGTTTAGCCAGAAAGCAGTGATCGCCTTATTGAGTATATCAGCAAACTTAGATACTCTCCTCGCATCAGCTGCAGAGTTAAGTAAGCTCGTCAATCTTGTAAGCGAGCGAACGTCGTTAGTGAGTTATTCGAGCTCCTTCGTTCACGCTTTGGCATAATCCGAAATAGCCATCATAGTCTTGTTGAGTCTATCTCCCATGCTTGGTCCCATTAAGCTTGACAATCAAGACCACGGGCCCGATTAATGACATTGGTCATTTCCCGAATTGTAAATTCCTGTTAGTCTTTCCTGGGGCTTTTCTTTTTCCTTTATTATTTCAAGAGTCAGATGGTGCTCCATTCTATCGTGAAGACATTGAGATCATCCATTTTAACATTAGCACACTCTTATTGCATGAATCTGTCTGTCTCAGGATAGGATTTTCCAACGTTTCTAGGAGAATCTCATGGTAAAGAGATACCGAGGTTTGTTTCAGAGGTGAATCTGCCAAGTCCTCTTGGTGGGTCTCGATGCAAAGAGATTTTGAAGTTTGAGATATCCAGAATACCGGATACTACAGCAATCAACGCTATATATGGTCCAGGTCGATTTACCGATGCCATTGTGGCGGTGATTCTTTCAAGGAATGCATGCAGGGTCTCACCTGATCTCTGTTGAAGCATCAATTAATGTTGCCAATTTGGCCCTCATCTTTGAGAAGTTGTCGCTAATTACCTAATTTTAGCGCTAGTGCCCCCAGTATGAAGTCTTAAATTGGGTCGAAGCCGGTTTCTGGCTTCTTGGTTGCGCATATGTAATAGCCGTCAATCAGGCTTCTGTTTTTTAAGTCTGGATGGTGATCCGCTACTTGGATGTATGCAGGTTGTTCTTGAGGAGCCATTCTTCTGCTTATAGTCTGGGTTATTGTGAAGCTCAGATAATCTTAAATGTGCCAAAAGCTGGCAGATAGTCAGATGATGATGTTCGAAGCTCTTATCTTGTACTCCCCATCCATGGGGATTTTACTAAACGGTGGTCATCAAATCCACGTATTCTCTGAATTCATACTCCCTCATCGAGCTGTGAGTTAGAGTTTGATAGAAAATGATTTGTTCGTGTCTGACTCATGTTAGTTTTGGATCTCCCATCCAAGCTCTGAGGATTGGAGTCGAATTGCGATATGTCAAATTATTGCCACTTCGAATGCTTCTACTTTCCCCCTTCATGACGAGCCTCATGTTGAGGTTGAGCTGGGTTTTAAACATTCCTCCGAATTGGAGCAAAGGTTGGTCGGGCTTCGTTTAATTTTTCGGTGGCTCTTACATATCCATTGTTTTCATCCAAAATGTTACAGTCGGAAGTTGCATGCTACAAATGCCTGGGAGGAGGTTGGTTGCATCTTGTTTCATTAAAGACGACTATGCCAACTCGTCCTAGGGTCCCATATGATCTGGACCATGGAGCAAGGAGTGTTTGAGCCAAGTTCATTGTCGCTTGAATTTCCATGGTGCTCGCTCCAGCGAGTAAGCCGTAGTTACTCGGCCTTCCATCTATCCAAGTAAAAAAGTTATCCATCATTTTCTGTCGTTTCCAGAGAAGTTTGTCTCACTGAGCCATCTGAGTTCACAAATCAGCAAGGGTACCATCCATTTCATATCTAGCTTGACATGCTGAGGGATCATCACAAGAAGAAATCTGCTATCTTCCTTCGATCCTAGCGCCTTCTGCGCCTATATCCTCAGCACGGAAGAAATTTCTATCTTCCTTCTTCTTAGCTTTTGAGTCTGAGTGTCAGGCAATTCGCCTCCTCGCAAGTTAGGAGACAAAGCAATGGCATCTCCCTTTACATGGGGTCTTTCAACCGGGATGTCGGTCCGGACTAGCAAATGGACGTTCACTCTGCATCCATTTCGTGGTCCTCTGGCGGCCTGTCAAGATCGAGGTATAAGTTAGACACAGACATATAACATTTAAGAATATTTTTAGCAGTGCGGCCCCAGTCCGGGGGTAATGGATAAAGGTTGGCAGTTGTATCACATCCCTTTTAAATTTAGACGTGGATGCACGGAAGGGAGACATTGTTTTCAAAGCTTATGTGATTGAGTTATCCAAGTGCTCGAGTTATCGCGTTTTCTATTCAATATATTTGCGAGGTAGCACTCGTCGTTGCACTTGGGCTATGGCCAGTCACACATGGGTGTGTATGTTGATTTGATATATCACTCTTAGGACCTCCTTTCGGTGATTGCATTGAGTCGTGTGGGAAGCTTAGCATTAGAAGTCGACGTCATTCCTTCAAACACGACCCCTTTGTTGTTGTATGCGAGTATCCCTTGTGTCTTTGCTTTGTATCTGTACATAATCTTGCAATTCGAAAAAGAATAGTCAGCTTAGTCTTGCAAGCTACTAAGTCAATCTTTGAGTCACAAGCAATTGTAGCTCGAAATGAAAACATGTTGAGTGCTAATCTATCTAGCATAGAATTATTAAATGTCAAAGTGTCAGGTGTCGTAGTTTGGAGGTATAGTGTCTGTAGCCTCCATTTAACTTTGAAACACGGGTCGCGTCCGAAGCGTGTTTGAAGTTAATTCAGAAATCTATGTCCGTGCCCCCAGCGTTGATGGGAGCCGGATTAAGTCATTCGGATGTCCGATCCGTAAGTCTTTTATAATCCTGTCCTCAGTCGGAGGGCAATGAAGATTGCATGCACGTCGCAGCATTGTCCTTTATACTCTCTCCCAAGTCGTGAGAGTTAGAGTTATGGGTTTAGTGGTCTTAAGTCATGGTGCACCATTCACACTAACCCAACAGATTTATACTCTCTCTCAAGTCATGAGAGTTAGAGTTATGGACGTCGCGGTTCGTCCTTTATACTCTCCCAAAGTCAGTTTGGGTTAGAGTTGTGGATCGAGTGGTCTTAAATCTTGGCGCGCCTGTCACACTCGTCCTAAGTTTATACTCATATCCAAGCTCTGAGGATTAGAGTTAGTCGGGCAAACAGTCGGGTCACATTTGCCTTGGCATTGTCCCTTTGCTCCCATGTCAAGGGCAAAGGTCGCCATCAGGGATGGTCGGTTCACGTCCCTGTTGATTTTATACTCCTCCCGTCGGAAGCATGGGAAAGAGTTAAAGATGTTGTTGGAGAGTGGTCGAGTCATACTCATCCTCGTCTTAACATTTCCCTTTTGCCCCCACATCGAAGGCAAAAGTTATGTCGTTCATGTGATCGTGCCCCTGTCATTTTTCACTCTTCTCGTTGGATCAGGGGATGGAGTCATAGAACTGCTAAGTGGTTATGTCACACCCGAGTATATCTCTATGTCGTGTCTGGCAAATTAAAGGCTAGATGTTGAGGATGCCTCATTTGTATGCCTATGCATAGATATGTTGAAATCATGTGCATATATTCGCTTGCCCCCTACTTCAGGGGCAAAAGGTCCGTGAATGAATGGTCGAACTTCATTTATGTCAGGTTGTTGGCATCAGGAGGGAGAATAGTTGAATCACGTTCGTCAAAGCTTTACGTTCCTCCGACTAAACCATGGAAGGAGTAGTTGGCACCAAACTTCGGGTACCTGCATCATTCATATCGCATGAGTTAGTCATGTCCATAACTCAGGCAGCATGTAAAAGTAAATTGTATGATTGAAAAGTAAGCATATCAAGGGGCAGTGCTGCCTCCTTTAACGGATCGAGCCATGTAGACGGTCGAACTGCATCCATCCAGAATCGGATTCCGACGTTGAACGTCAATGCACAATTATCTTGAGGTCTTCCACGTGTGAGCCAATGAATGAATGGTCACCTCCGATCCATCCTAAGCTATACAACTTCTCTCAGGTGAAGGACGTGGCTCTGTAAACAAGCAGTTCAATCGGGCTCGTTACGGCAATGCTCCATAATTATTCCTGTAGGTGCTCAAAGTTTGATCGGTACCAGATTCGGGGTACCTACATCATCCATATATAAATTCATCTGAGTTAGTTACATCAATAACTCATAAAGCATGGAAATATAAGAGTCATGGTTAAAAAGTAATCCTGTTAAAGGAATGGATATCATTCTGTGCGAAGATGGCATTGCATGCTCTTTGCAGGTCCATTTTTCCTCACTACATCTCTGTCAGGGGATGGATGTCAAAATCTTTAGCTGGAGATGAACGTCTTTTCAAACCGTTGTGGGGTGGCGGTCCTAAGAATGAACAGACCTTGATTAAGGACTTGGAGTGACAAAGGCAACTAGGTAAATACTATAAGCGAATGATGAGGTCGCATCTTATTTGAATCGCCTTCTTGCCCCCATGCTAAGGGCAAGGATTGAGTATAAGGGAGTCATGGCTGCTAGGGGGATAGTCATATCTCATCCATCCGCAGATATGCCTTTAGTCCCATGTTGGGAATAAGATCTAATGCACAGATAATCAACCAGCACCCAGGCTTAAGTGCTCTAAACCTTTTAACTTGCCACCTCTATCGAGTAGCATCTCCTAATTAGCTAAATAGCAGGCTCTTCCAGTAACATGGTCGCCATGGACCATTCCCATTTCATCTTTCATTAGGAATTTTAGCAATAGATACCAGGGTGCAACGTAAGCTCTAATCGCCGCTAGAGCTGGTCAGTTTAGACCTTAGTCAGATAAACTCGACTACAATAGCATGGCTTCCAAGGCTTGAAGTAATGTTCACGTTTTCTATCACAATTTATGTATGAAGTCGAGAGCTAACGGTCGATTCATATTTGTTTTGATCTCGAACTCTCATCTCTTGACAAAGGTCATATGGTGACTGGTGAGCAGTCAAGTTGCTATCATCCGAGCAAAGATTCATATGTCCAATCATGGCCTGCAGGGGTTCAGCTGTTACCAATCGTTGGGAACCAAAGTATGTTGACCTAACCCTTATTCGATGGAAATCAGTCTTCCTCTATGCGATTGACAGCAAATAGCCATTGCAAAGGTTAGCTATGTTCTTCGGGAGGTGAGACGCAGGACATTTTATTCATCACATCATACAATTGAAGTGTTGCTTTGGGATGTTGGGATCTTTAGCTGCTTTCTGGTATCCCACTATTGACAATCATGGTCACTAAGATCATATGAATCATCCTTGAAGTAGTGTTCGAACTGTTCTATATAACTGTCATTCGATGCTCCGCCGATTGGACGAGTTTAAGTCATATAAATGGGATGGTCACTACTCATTAGGGAACAACATCAGTTGCATTGTTGAAATGTACACTATCGGTGCTCCAGAAGATGAGGCTACTATTAGACAATCATTATCTCGTATACTGTCGTTGTTAGCAAGCTGAATCTGATTGACAGCTCCTCCCATTGAATGGCATCGGCAAATAGAGGTTATGGCTTCTGGAGGAATCCTAGTCGTTGCCATTTGGTTGTCATATTCTTTGACTATCCACCTTATCTTCATTAACAAACTTTGATGACTACTGTTGGTCAAAATATACGTCGAGCCGAAGGCGAGACGTGATCCGAGACGAAGGCGAGGCCGTCAGCGGGTCCGGGCGCAGCGCCGGCGGGGGTCCGGGGCCCCGCAGTCCCGGCGGCGATCGACCTAGCCGGTTAGGTCGAAAATGTGGGCACTGCACGATTTTTTCGATTTTGGAAGATGGAGCCTTTTCTGAAATGATCTTAAAAATGTATTTTTTCCAAAAATAGCTGTTTCGGGTCGGATCGGATCATGCCTTCAAATTTGCGGTTCGGAGATTGTCTTCAGGTCGGGTCGGATCGGACTAGTTCCTCCGAGCCGGATCGGAGACGTCATTAGCTAGTCGGTTCGGTATATATGAAAGAGCCGGTTCGGATCTCCTCCTCCTGTTCGGATCGGTCTTCCCTACCCTGCATCTCCACTTTCCTGCGGTTCGGGTAGTGGCACCCTCTTCGGTTCGGTTCGGAGATGCATCATTGGGTCGGGTCGGGGTATCAACAGCAGTTGGATTCGAGTCCTGCTCAACAAGTCAGGTCGGAGCACTGTCCCCGGGTCGGTTCGTGGTGCCACTCCTTTATGGCTCGGGTCGGGGGTACACATCCGATCCGAGGATAAATCTTGCCAGGAACTTGAAGTACTTGGCTCTCTTTCGAGGTGATAGGGGATCGGGTCAGATTGAGGTGTCAGTATCGGGTCGGTTCGGGTCCGATCCGACCCGGGCATACTTGAACCAGTGACTGGAATGAAACTTGCAGCCTTCTTGTCATCTTGTTCTGTACTCAATTCATTTCTGCGAGAAGCCCATCGCTTTTTATCTTTTCTTGTAGGCATGGAAAACGTGGATTATCTCTTCGGATTTGGTGATCCAAACAATAGAATAATAATCCAGAAAGCTGAGGATTCAATCTTCTCAGTGAAAGCACCAAAATGTTAGACCAAAAAATGGTCCTAACACCCAATTGATCGTATTTTTCAGAGAATATTGAGGAATCATGAACTAAAAACAAGAAAAGTCAATCAACACACGAAATTTATAGTGGTTCGGCGTTAATGAGCCTACATCCACTTCATAGTTTCTCATTTCATTCATGGATTACAATTACAAGGAATTTAATCACTCAATCATTCAAATACAATGGATAATTCTCTCCGAATTCATTGATTTTCATTGGAGAAGAAGGTGGTTATTGGTGGGGGAATTCGGCCATGGTTACCATGTATGAATGAAATGCCAAAAGTCCCTTCAAATGGCCATGTTGTGGTGTATTTATAGCTGTAGAGAAGCTCTGGGCAGTTCCGGTTCGGATGGCCCACGTGGCGTGACCGGAGGGGATTTCAGAAGCAGTGGAGAACGTAGAAAAGTGGCTACCAGGTCGTGCTTTGCCAAGTGGAGTCCGATCCGCAATTGTAGGAGTCGGTTATGCCAAGAGAAGAGGTCAAACTCCATGTGTAGAAGCAGGTCCAATCGGTTCGGATCGGATCCGAACCGAACCAGTTGTTCGAGCAGAATGCCTGCACGCACTTCTGTACAGAATACTTCAGGCGGTTCGGGTAGAGGGTACTCCGATCCGATCCAGGGAAGGGGATCCGATCCGATCCGAATGGAAGGATCCGATCCGATCCGATTCAAAAGGAGGGATCCGATCCGATCCGATAGGGGGATCCGATCCGGTGACATTTGCATGTATAATTCAAATTTTCCATCTTTCTATCACTCCATCCAAGTGATCGCCAATCAATGTAAGTTCATACTCAAGTCCCTGGCTTTGGGTAGCCTGGTCACAAAGCAGGCTAACAATACCTATGGCGACATAGTAGGATGGGGTACGATGCCGTCTAAGATTGATACATTTATTTTTGAAATTGTTTTCAACACTATGCACTCATAGTATTGAAAGAGAATTTTCATGTATGAAAGCATTTTTGGTTATCATAAGACAAAACTTTCCCATTTGGTGTGCGCTTGCATTGTGTGATGTGGGACGAGCTTATGATAGCTTCATTTTCCAAAAGTCATTGCAAATTTATATGCACGGGCATTCACATGGAGTAAACCCGTTCCGCATTAGCGGCGTGGTCCGGTGAATCTCCCAACTTTAGAATAAATCCTAAAAATAATTGTTTTATATTCTCACACCAGTCCCACGGCTGACCTGGAGTTTGTTGTTCCTTCCTAAACTCTGGGTGCCCACTAATTACCACACGAGCAGCTAGAGGTTTAGTTTTACAGTTATTGACCTTTGGAGCAAGAGTTGGAGCACTTTCGGAGTTGGAGCTTCGAGCTAAAGTTAGAGTTTCCGCTATATCACATCGCTTCTTCCGCTAAAAGTATATTTATGTTTCCGCTGCTATATGTATGTAACTATGATGTAATATTGTTTTATGATATGAAAAGTTCTATTATTTTGTTCAATGTATGTTAGTACCCATAACAATCTGCCTTTATGAACGGTTTAAGTTGGTTTAATTACCAGTGAGAACTGGGCAAAAAGACGGGTCGTGATATTTTGGTATCCGAGCTTTGGTATACAAAGCTACGAGGTACGACATATTTGAACAAAAGATAGTGTAATGACTCGCATTCTACGTATCGTGGGATTGTAGAATATTTATTTCTTCTTCGAATAAAGTCAGATGGTCGTGTAACATTGGGAAACAACTATTGGGGTCATTTCCCATGTGCATGATTTTACCGATTTTTAAATGACCGTTTTGCCCTTGGAGAATCTTGTTTTGCCTATAACTTTTGATTGGTAAGGAGTTTTGATCTGAAACCACTTCCATTGGATTCAGATGATGATTTACCTTTCCGTAGAGTGGTCACGTTGATCAAACGGACTTATCGTTTGGGAGAAGTGGCTGAAATAAGGTTTGAAGATGGAAAAACTGCTTAAATGGGCTTAATAAGGTAATTAGCAACTAGGCCCATTAGGTATTTCGAGATTAAGGTTATATAAGGGCTGATAGGGGCTAGAGAAACCCTCCTTTGTCATTTTTCAGCTGCCACAAGCTTTCTCTTCAACCCTAACAATGGTTTCCACCTTCTAAAACACCTTTAATAACTTTCTAATCAAGGATTAAGCTAATCAACATCAAATCAAGCCAAAGTAGCATCAAATCAGAGCTGGAGCTGCTGTGTTGCATAGGAATTCGACCCAAATCAGTGGAGACTTCAGATCTATAAATTATTTGTGGGTAAGGTGAGTGATTAGCATGTTTCTTCACTAATTACAACTAATTAGGGGGGATTAGTGATAATTAGCGAAATTATGACTTAGAAAAATATGGAAAAATATGTAGAAATTCTTAAATATGATTTTATGCCTCTGTTAGAAATTTGGGTTAATTTGGACATGTTTTGCTAATCGTATGGTTAAATCATGATTAAGGGGATTAAGGGGAAAACATGGGTTTTGAGTATGTTTGATCCATATTAACATGTTATATTGTTGTTTTGGTGTTTATGGTTGATTATACATGTTCCTATTGCTGTTTGGAATGATTTATGATTGCTTAGTAAAGTTAGAATGGTCGAAAACGCCATCGTATGGCGTACAATTGCTTGCTGGAAAGTTGCAGGAAATTGTACAGGACCCTGATCGTGAACCTACCCCCACGAGCCGACCCGACCGGACCGTGATACCTCTTTCATGAGTGGACAAGGCTCCACGAATGGCCGCTGCTCCACATGTTGGTTACGAACCCACTCATGCTCGAGCCCTACGAACCGTGAAGCACCATAGACCGATGCCGCGAGCCAAATGAAGCACCACGACCCAAAGCATCTTCACGAGTGAACCAAGGTCCACGAACCGCTTGCGTTAGTCACGAACCAGATCCACAAGAGGACCATGATATGTCCATGGATCACGAACCGAGGAGGACGCAAGACCACGAACCAGAACTCCACGGATGGGACCCATGAGTCAACCATGATCACGAACCGTTGTCAGGGAGCGAGTCGCGAGCCGATGCAAGGTGCACCACGAACCGG
The DNA here is from genome assembly GCA_030737875.1 of Allium sativum. Lineage (NCBI taxonomy): Eukaryota > Viridiplantae > Streptophyta > Magnoliopsida > Asparagales > Amaryllidaceae > Allium > Allium sativum. Next base: position 886,708,148 of record CM060916.1, on the reverse strand, counting down.
TGCAAGGACCCGCGAACCGATCTGGATGGAGGAAGAGCACGAACTACGAACCGTTGCTTCATACGAATCGAACCCAAGTGATGACTGGAGTACTAAGCACACCTGAACCAAGATGATGACTAAAACCCGAGATGCCAAGGTAGTCCAAATGAGAAGTTATGGCTCAGGATCCAAATGGGGATCAACAAGTTCTACTTCATGATTGGGCTTTGTTGCGGGACATGTGCAAAGGGGTTATCGATATCCATAATTTTGGTTCGCCACTGAGAGAAGGATTAGTAGCTATGGATCAATGCAATGGGGTCATTGTGACACCCAATGGCAAAGTGATCGTAGCAAAGTATTGGATGATCGAAGTGGTGGATATCGTATGCTTTACGCACTTAGTGAGAGATGTAAGGATGATTGCTATGTTTGATGTTTTCTATCACCATGTCATGCACACTCCCATATTATCTTTACACTTTATGTTAGTGTTACCTTAGAGTACTGTGCATCCTATTGTGCTAACTCTTTGGTTGCAGGTTCAGGTATGGTTTCTTATACCTGTTATTTGTTCATCTTAGAGATGTATACTTGCTACCACTCATACCAGACTATTGTCTGACCCAGAGTTTTATGTTTCTTCTTATTACTCTGGGTGCTCACACAAGTAGACTAGAGACAAGTTAAGTGGTTGCACGAGTAGCTGTACCGAAGACGAGCAGGAGGCTCCCACGTACTATTAGCATATATTCTACCTGTGTTGTTGTTGGTCACTGCATTGGGCATTAGTAGTGCACCTTTCCTTTTTGCTTTAGAGACAGTATTTTAAAGTTGTAATAATGATGTGGATCATAATCTATATTATGGATTTCCGCTGCTATGATGGTTTAGTTTTCATCTTATGCACTGTCTCGCCTATTTTATGTCACGTTATGTTATTATTATATTTTATTCCATGTGCTGTGAGATACACTACAGGTTCTTTGATTGTTCTTCATCTTGGTTCTTTTCTTTTGACGACCGTCCTGTGTTGGTCAGGCATCGGCGCAGCGCATTTCGGGGAAATGTCGGTTGGTCAGGGGTGGGCCGTCACAGATAGAACTCATCAAAGTTATAGTATCTCATTAGAGATTGGGTTTGAAATGCCTTAGAATGGGATTCTGGAATATTTCGTTGAGAGAACGTATTTGTAAACCATAAATTTTATAAGTAATATTTATTTTACTTAAGCAAAATTTTACAGCACTCCTTTTCGAGGACGAAAGGTTTTAAGTATGGGAGAATGTAACGACTTAGAAAATTTGACATTTAAAATATATAAATTAAATTAAGATTTATCGCAAAATAAATATTTATATTTGGAATTTTGTCTATTTGAGCGATATTTAAGTGAACATTATAGAAAACATGATTTTAACCATTATGAATTTATTTTGTAATTTAATTAAGAAATTATTTTTGGTCTTGTAATTTGGTATGAAGAAAATATATGCTTAAAATTTTATATTTATTGCTTTTGCTAATAAGAATTAATTGCATAGATTAGCAATCAATTATGCATTAATTATCAATATATTCTACTTATTAGATATTTATGGATGATTTCTGTTTTATTAACTTTATATAGTATGGAAAGGTTAACTGCATATCTTGCAATTAGTTAGTATAAATTCGAATTATCTTATATATGTATACATAGAAATGTCTTTAATTTTATATATGGCAATGGTTTAATTGTACATGTAAGAAATTAACTGGGCATTGATTGACACATATCAATTAATAGGTTTTAAAATATATATTTTAAATCCAAAAGAGAACTTGGACTTTTATTTTGAGCGTAGTATTCAATTTCAAATGGAATTGCATTGTAATAATATTACCAAATTTGTGTTGAAAGGTGACGGTGAAAACAAAATCAACATAAAATAGATTCTGCAGCTTAATTAAGAAACGATTTATTGATTTCAAATCAATCCGTTGGGTATAAATGGCATAATTTAACGTTAAATTAATATTGAAGTTTTAATTTAGGCAGTAATTAATTTTGTTTAAATAAAATGTTAAGTTTAAAATTTACTGTAAAACGACGCAACTTGGAATACAACCAATGTAATAAAAACGTTTAGCTTTATATGCAATTTAAATTTTGAATTGGAAATAATAATATATTCATAAAGAGTTATTACCATTATTAATTTAGTTGCAATTTAATCAAGAAATAAATTCCAAAATTTAATACGAGTGTTTAATGTTTAATCCATTCACCATAATTCAATTTTGTCAAGTTATTTGGAATTGTAGAGAGAAATATATACAATACGGTGCATTTACTTTGTCTGTTAACAAAAGGATATGATTCATTACATATGTGCACTATGGAATTTTTGACTGGATAAATTTACTTCATTCAAACCACTTTTCCATTCAGCCCCATGTTTACTCCATCAATATCTGAAATAAATCTGGTTTCAATTCTTGCCATATCAGTGCAAAGATTTAAGATATTCCTTCTGCTTTTTGTTCCTTTTCTTTCGCTATAAAAAGGACGTAAATCCTTCTTCGTTGGTCCTTCGCAAAATTCTCTCCTCATTCTCTTTAAATTTCTGAAAGATATTTCTCCCCAAAATACTACAATTTGAACCCCAAGTTTGGCCTCTTCCAGCCTTAAGAAACATATATATAATTATTTATAAAAGGGAGAACCGATAACATAAGCTTTGCTGTTGAAATCATGTTTCATGCTTTGATTTCTTATGCCTTGAGTCGAGTAGTTACGGTTCGGTGATGCCTGCATGCGATAAAGGAAGTGTTGTTTGTGTCCATGCGTAGATATGTGGTCTGGACATATATATATTCGGTAGAAGGAGAAGCAAAGACCAGCTTAGGGGCAATCGTCCGAAAGCAATGACAAATGGTGGTGGTAGAGAAGACGATGTGAATCGGATCTTGAGAAGGCCTTTTGTGGAGAGCTTTGGGTGAGAACACTCGAATTTAATTTTATTATTTAATATGATTTAAAGTTATGATATACTGAGTAGTTGATGGATGGTAATTGGTTGCATGAATGGTTAATTACTGATTAGTGGATGATATTGCCCTTTGAATATGGTATGCGATGTGTCATGGTTGCCAATAAATGCATATCAGGGCACGTTAGTGGAATAACGTGCATTCATAAATTGTATATGGTATGCTTTTAAGTAATAGATGTATAAATTATTGTTGAATGTATGACTATGCATATGCACTGATTTTCAGCAGAAAATTTAGTAATTTCTAAAATTTAATTAAAGAGCGAGTTATAGATTAAATGACAATTAAAGGATTATGTGGTATTTTTATTAACTTAACACTATCGATTTGTTAATGTTTATTGATTTAACAATGTTATTAAGATTCTATGATTCGATAATAAATTATTAGTTAAGTAATATTGACTATTTAAATAATCTTTCTAGTTAACACTTTATAAAAGATATTGAATTGATAATGTTGATTTAGTTGAATGATGTTATTTAAAACAGTTGATTAACTAAGTTACATTATCTACTATTTACGCGTAATAGGCTGTGTAGCATCACGCTACACACCCGTCTTCCTAAAAAATACTAAGTTACGTTATGAATATTCTGAATATTGAATTAAATAATTGTTTGAGTAGTACTTGGGGAAAGCTGTTAATTTGATTTTAATGGCATAATAAATTGAATTTGGAAAAAACTAATTAAAATGTTATGTTCGATATGAATTGATATCATAACTTATTTTAAAAGGGACATTGAATTAAAATTGTGGATTTTGAACTTAATTACCGCTTTGATTAATGAATTGTTGTATAAATTAGGCAAACTCGAACATTTTCATTTTCAAATCTAATATGACTTTAGATAATAATTAGAAATGATATTATAAAAATATAAATTGGTTGAAAAGATATTTAAACTTGCATTTATTAATATGAAACTTGATACAAGTTTAGATAAATTTTATAATGATATATTATAAATTGCTTTGGATAATAATTTGAATTTGAATTTAAATAACGAATGTAACTTAAGTTTCGGGTTCACAAATAGGTTAGTTCCGTTATCAATTCTAGAATGGTAAACGGGGTGTGTAACTAAGGCAAGGGATGCTGTAACCATTGCGCTGAACTTACCTGGCCAACGTTTACTTATGTAGACTGGTAAAAGAGCAAATTGAAAGTGAATCTCGAATATTGTGAAACAACTATAATAAATAGTTTCCAATATAAAATTAGGTTAAATTGGTCGGAATTGATCTTCAGATATTTAATATAAGTTCCGTAGATGATGACTAATACTATTTGAGGAATTAAACGGTGGAAATATCATAATTTCGCTTATAGTATCAGTTTAATACAGAAACATATATTGGATATAAGAAGTTTCGATTTCTAACCAATTGTATATTAATATAAATCCTTTGGATTTAACTTGATTGCTACGATGATAATATTGTTTACTCGAATAAGGTTTAGGTTAATTATGGAAGTTAATATGGAACTAAGTGAACGAAAGTAAATAAGTTGAATGTCTTTGAGATCGATTGGATGAACTCAAGATTATCAAAACCAGTTATACTTTTCGAATATGAATATAAATTCAAGCCATCGGCATGGAAACGTAACAATTCTAGTTTAAAATATTTGTATATTTATATAGGTTTTCAACTATATAAAACATGGTATGTTAATTTCAAATATTTTAATAAGACTTATTTGATTTAAAGGATATGTATATGTTTAAATCAATCTATTTACTTCTTCAAACTTTAATATATGATAGTTAATTGTTTTAATCATTTTTATTTTAAGATTTTCTAAATATATATAAATTAGTTTATAACAAATTTATTATTTCAAATATTTTATTTAATTAAATTGGGAATTGTTCCAGTCCTGAAACCTTTGATTTGAATATAACCAATCCTTGATTGAATAAACTCAACGAGTTCGAATTAAAGAAATAATGTAAATCTTGAACCTTGATTTATAAATGATTTTTTTGACGATCATTCTAATTTAGAATTAATTAAGTTATGCGTATATATGATGGAAAGAACTTAATTTGAAATTTTATAGTCTATAGAATGCGTTGGTTATTTGGAAAGACCGGGACCGGATGTAAGTCCGAAAACCATGCCAAGTAATAATACGACGCTATGTAGGAAACTGAGTAATTGGAAATGGCAAATGAAGACCGAGAATCTTTGGACTTATTTGGATCGATTGCTAATGTCTCAAATCGGGCCGTACACCCGATACGAGGTTATAAGTGGCATGAGGTCTGAATATATTTGAGGATTTTTGGATTTTGTTCCGTTCAGACCCAGAACGGACTTGTTTGGATTGTGTGTCTGACATTGTAATTGATTGGTTAGCAGTGATTTCTATTGGTATATATACATCGGACTATGGAAATTAATTATTTCTGTCTCTAAGTTTTCCGTGCTTAGAGGTTATGTATTGATAGAAAACATTGACATGTTGTAAACTGACAATGTGGCATACTGAAGTTATGGAATGAGCTAGTGATGATCAAAGCATGGCTTATTTAAGCATAGCTTTGTGTATACTGCGACATCAACAAGCCTCACACCCCGGATGATGAGAAACAGGCAGTTAGGTTGTTGATATATACATCATTTTGCGATCGATAGCTGCGGTGGAGGTACCTATTGTGAACTTATGGGAATTACGTATGTTCGGTGTCCGAGTCTGGATGAAAACCAGTGATTTACCTCGCGATTTGTAGTTGGTGTCCAAGTCTGGATGAAAACCGTGTTACACTTCGCTTGTGTTCCTGATTGATCTTTTGTGCTAGGAATCATCAAGTTGGAAATCCAATCTCCAATACGCGCCCCCACGGTTTTATTTGTATACCAATGGCGACATAGTAGGATGGGGTACTATGTCGTCTAAGATTGATACATTTATTTTTGAAATTGTTTTCTACACTATGCACTCATAGTATTGAAAGAGAATTTTCATGTATGAAAGCATTTTTGGTTATCATAAGACAAAACTCGCCCATTTGGTGTGCGATTGCATTGTGTGATGTGGGAAGAGCTTATGATAGCTTCATTTTCCAAAAGTCATTGCGAATTTATATGCACAGGCATTCACATGGTGTAAACCCGTTCCGCATTAGCGGCGTGGTCCTTTGAATCCCCATCTTTAGAATAAATCCTAAAAATAATTCTTTTATGTTCTAACACCAGCCCCATGACTGACCTGGAGTTTGTTGTTCCTTCCTAAACTCTGGGTGCCCAAAAATTTCCATACGAGTAGCCAGAGCTTTAGTTTTACAGTTATAGACCCTTGGAGCAAGAGTTGGAGCGCTTTCTGAGTTGGAGCTTCGAGCTAAAGTTAGAGCTTCCGCTATATCACATCGCTTCTTCCGTTGAAAGTATATTTATGTTTCCGCTGCTATATGTATGTAACTCTGATGTAATATTGTTTTATGATATGAAAAGTTCTATTATTTTGTTTGATATATGTTAGTACCCATAACAATCCTCCTTTATGAACGGTTTAAGTTGGTTTAATTACCGGCGAGAACCGGGCAAAAAGATAGATCGTGACAGAACAAGTTCAAAAGGAAAACTAGCTCTTTTATTTCTTCTAGGATTTAAACTGACTCGATGGTTTTTTGCATATTGACATGGCTCAGTGACTGTAATGAACTAAAACGTGGACATAATTTCTTTAAAAAGGATAGGTATAGATGACCTAATTAATAGTGAGTCTTTAAGGCCTGAGAGGTACTTGAACAAGCAAATAGTTTTCGATCAACAACTGGAGTATCAAGTATATACAATCCTTTTGACTCATGCCCTTTACCAATAATTTGCTGGGTCACAAGATCTGGAAATATACAATGAGATGGAAAGAATGAGATAGAACAATTTAACTTCTGAGTTGATTGAGTGACTGAAAGTATATTGAATGCCAATTTACGTATGTATAAAGCAGATTTTAATGGGAAAGATGAATGGGTCGAACCAGTAGTTCGAAACCCCTGAATATTAGATTCAGAACCATCAGCTAGAGTGGCATTATGTGTGAAATTTTGTGATAGGAGATTTGAAAAGAGGAGACAATTACCTATCATATGATCTATAGCACAAAAATCAGTGACCCATTTCTTTTTTCTTGGATTAGCAAAAATATTTGTTGACGGCAAAGAATGTCGTAAACACCAAAGATTCCTATTACTAGGAATAGTTAATTTGGTCGCAAGACTAAGTAAGAGAAAGCGGTAAATGACACGAGAATTTATAGTGGTTCAGCCGCGGATTAGGCCTACGTCCACTTTGGAAGGATGTTGAACTTTTATTAATCACTTAAGAATTACAAGGTAGAGCCATGCTCATTACATTCACTTTAATAATTTCCATATGCTAGGTATTTGGGAAAGAGAATATTTAATTCTCCTTCTTCCTCAAATAGGAGATGTCATTAATGAGGCTCATGAATCTCCAAGAAGGTCTCAAGTGAAGAAAATCCAACCCCCTTGAAGTGTGAGGCCATGGGCTATTTATAGGAGTAGGGGTAGGTAGGAGTAGGTAGAAATAGGGGACCACTAGCAGAATTTCGAACCCACCACCTACGCGCCTCAGAATTTCGAACCCGGGCCCGGGTTCGAAATTTCGAACCCAGGCACGGGTGAGAAATCTCGCTCCCGTTGGGTTCGGAATCTCGAACCCAGCCATGGGAGCGAGATTTTGCACCCGCTGGGTTCGAAATTTTGCACCCACTGGGTTCGAAATTTCGAACCCAGGCATGGGTGCGAGATTTCGCACCCGGCTGGGTGTGCATTCCCCGTCATGCCTGGCGTGAAGTCCTTTCGATGGGAGCGAGGATCCCAGGACCGGGTGATTGAGGCTCGTAGCTCCTTCGGGGTCCGAGGCCTTGGTTCGTGGATGTCTTCTGGATGTCTTGAGGTTACAAGTGGTGTAGTCCCTTCTTGATCCTGTTTCCTTCACTCCCGAGCGTCCCTTTTTGGCCTCAGCTTCACGAGGTACGTTGCGTTGCGCGTATCTGATGCTCTCCTGGGAACCAGACCAAAAAGTCGGTTAACATTTTCCCCCCTAAAGTACGTCTTGTCTTTGACATGATGTGCTTTGTGTATGTTAAGGTAGTAACAAAGCTGTCAATTTTTCCTATAATTCAAAAGGCGAATAGTTGTTAGCTCTGGAGCTCGTTCTCCCTGGCGGTGTAGATGGGACATCGTTCGGAGGATGCGCCGCGCTCAAATCGTTAAGTGTTCATAGTGCGTAGCCTCCGTGGATGCACGGGAGTCGGCATGCACATGCGTGGAGCACGTACACGAGAGTGAGTGTCACAATACCTCTGATCCTGGAGGTACGACCATCGTCATCATCATCATATTTTTTTTGGGTTGGAAATTTTCGTGCTTGGGGTGATCGAAATTTCGAGGCCAGGGGGATCGAAATTTCAAACCCAGGGGTTCGGGAATTCGATCCCCTGGGGGTTAGAAATTTCTAGCCCAGGGGGATCGCAATTTCGAGCCCAGGGGTTCGGAAATTCGATCCCCTGGGGATTTAAAATTTCGAACCTGCGCTGGGATGCGAAGAGACACGTTTTTCTTTTATAAATAGGCCCCCTTCACCTTTTTCCTTCTAATTTTTCTTTCTCTGGCTGCCATTACTGAAAGCTTTGAACCCGATAATCTTGAGCCCGATAATTTCGAACCGAGCTAGGTGAGGCCTTGAATCAAGGAGTTAAGGAGGGAAGGAGGTCGAAGAGCCACGGTGGAGACCTCGAACCCTCGTGGGTTCGATTTTTCGAACCCAGCCAGGTTCGATGCCTCGAACCCCTATGGGTTCGAATTTTCGAACCTCACTGGGTTCGAATTTTCGAGCCCGTCGGGTTCGAAGTCTCGAACCCCTATGGGTTCAGATTCGCGAACCCCGTGGGTTCTAATTTCTGAGTCCTCTATCTAGGTTTGAAATTTCGAAGCCGGAGAGGCTCGAATTTTCGAACCTAGGTTGACTCAGAATTTCGAACCCTTCTGGGTTCGAAATTTCGAACCTAAAGCTCGAAATTTCAAGCCCGACATGGTTCGGGACTTGGTCTTTGAAGTGTCGAGCTTCCAATTTGTCATGCCGCTGGACTTTGACTTCCGAACATTCGTCTCTGGATTTGCATTCTTAACGTCGATACATATATTGTTAACCGCGCGTGCGGGGTTTAGGATTGTTCACATATTTTAGAGCATACAACCGGACTGGGACTTAAACTAGCTTTCTTTATGTAGCTTATCCTTTCATAGCATTTCTCGTACATATTAGTTGTCACCAACACGAGGGGTATAGGTCACTATACTGCCCGTTCTAATACTGATTCGTTAAAGTATAGCTAGAGATGCAGACTAGATCAAGGACCAGAAAGACTATGGAATCTGAGGCTTCCCAGCCCTCCTTACACACATCCGACCCTATACTTAGAGGTAGCTCGTATGGCCGCGAGCTTGAGACCACCGAAGGGTCGACTCCTTCTCATTCGACTGGCTCGCCCGAAACGTCTGAGCACGGGTAGCAACTTGAGCGGCAATATTCCTTGGTCGTGACTGAAGAGGCCGAGAATGTAGATATCATGGGCAAGGATGCGCCCGCACCACCGATGGCTCCGGACATGTTGCCTGATACGGTGATTTTGGAGAATCCTACCGACTCAGTGTAGTCGTGTATGAATGCTACCGCGGTCAGGAAAATGGCGGTATGATTTAACATACCGGTGGATGATGCCCATGCCCCTGGGAGAGATGGCAGAGCCCATGTGCCGCCCGAGGGTTTTACTGCCTGGAATCAACAAGCTTGCCTTGCTGGGTGCATGCCCCCGGCTAATAACTTCATTCGGGATATGTTGTTCTACTTCCGTCTCGCGCCGTCACAACTACATCCTAATGCTTATGCCTCTCTCCTGGGTACTTATGTTCTCTTCCGTGAGTTTATGCACAGGGAGCCCACTGGGGAAGATATTCGATACTTCTTCCACCTAAGGAAAATGAGCAATCCCTCCCCCTCTCAATGGTCTCTGAAAGCGACAGCCACCACAAAATTCTTCGTCGGGACGTGGCTTAGGCTGTCAGTGTTTAAGCCGCGAGTGGTTCTTCATTAGCTGCCCTCCCGGATTTTCCAGAAGGTGGATTGAGGGAAGTAAGTGTTTCTCTAACTCCGTTCCTTGCCGTAATTTTTGGATTCCTTCCTTTATTCATGGTTTTAAATGGGATATGACAGGAAATCTAATAGCTCCCACGGGGGATGAATCGACAACGCCTCAATGCTTTGCGGGCGATACCAGAGAATCACCGCGATACCAGTACCATGACAAGTCAGGATCGCCTTTTGCCGTGCTGGGTTATTGCCGGACAACCGAGCTATGATCAGGCCCGCGGTTGCTATTAGTGCGCCAAAGGAGGGAGTTGTGGCAGGCTCTATCCCTATTGGGTAGAAGAGGAAAATGCTCCCAACGGGAGGAGAATTGCAAAGGACTGCTCCGCCTCAAGGAGATGTGCGCGGAGGCGAGGTTCATGGTCAAGAGGAGGTTGCCAAAGATGAGGGGTTGCCGAGCACTCCCATCCCGCCTCCGACAGGGGAGGGGGAAGGAGTGTTGGCTAGGCCGCAGTCTCCTGCGACTCACTCAAGGGCCACTGCCTCGCTTGAACCCACGAGCCAGTTTGATGGCTTAAAGTGACTTGCTTTAGTAGTGACTCCATCGCAAAATACGACGAGCCTGGAAGAACTTTCCTACGCTGCTGAGGGGTTAACTCCCTTGATCGGACCGCAATCTGGTCTATTGAGAGAACATTTTGGGCATACATCAATAAAACTGCATAGCATAGACGTTTTCCTACCTGAGTTACTTGACTAACTTCGGATAGTTCCATTGGAAGGTGTCATGGCAGGAGGACGTGGCGGACAAAGTTATGGGCGTGGGGATCGCCAGCCTCCTCAGAGTTCTTCTTTCGAGAGATTCCGAAGATCCACCAGCTTGTATGGCACTTCACCTTCGCTAGAACAAGATAGCGGTCGTCGAGATCGTGATCAATCTAGGCGAACTCCGACACCTCCTCCTCCTCCTATTTGCGTGTCCGTGGGAAATACTCGGCTCAACATAGGTGAATCTCGATCTCAGCCTTCGACAACTCCCCCGTCGGCCTCCCCTCCGGCTCCCGTTCAACCTGCTAAGGGGAGGGAGCTGTTGTTCGGTAAACTAAGGCCGGGCATGGAAGTCGTGACGAGAATGCAAAATCTAACAGAGTCCCAAATCCAAGCATTTTCTGTAGAGGAGAGGAGGACGTTTTTGAAGTTGTACTTCCCTCAGTATCATTTTGACGAGCTGCCGTCTCTCCCTCATCTCCATCCTGCTCCCAGTAGGGAATCCGGAGATATATGGATGCATGTACAGGCTGCGTATCACCAGGCCAATGAACTTACCAAGTATTCCCTCCATCTCTCTGAGTTGATCAAGAGGAAAGCCTGGAGCTCATCAACCGTCAACTGACTATTGATGGTGAAAAGACCTCACTTACCCACTTGGAAGCTGAGATAGGTGGGTTTCTCTGCTGCGTTGTGGTTAATTTACCACTACCTCGTGTGTTTCCCAGTTTTAACTTTGGACTATGCTATTGTAGTAGAGCTGAAGCGAGCCTACGCGACTTTAAACACAGGGGCTTCTTGTGACCGTGAGACTTTTAGCGATACAGTAAGTCGCTTGGCCCTTGAAAACATAGCCCTTAAGGATGATAAGGATGAATGGTCCAAAGTATGCTCTGACATGGAAAAGGAAATTAGAAAGGTTACTCAGCTCCAGAATGACAATACCGCTTTGAGGGAGGAAAACAAGAGGTTGCGGGCTGAGAATGCCGAGGTTGCTGAGTTAAAGATGCAGCTCGAGGCAATGAGGAAAGCGAAGGAGGACGCTGAGGCTAGCAACATGGATGTGTTAAGTACGGCTGAGGGTATAAAAGCCGAACATGAAAGGGAGATAGAGCAGTTGAGGGTACAGTTGAATGATGCGGAGTTCCGTGTTGGGTCCTTTTTCGAGGAGAGTATCCACAATATCTACGTGAAAGCTTTGAGATTCCGAGGGATTTTATGGGTCGAAGACTACCCCCGCGAGCTGGCCAGAATCTGGGAGGGGTTAATCCCTTACGAGGCCTTCTTGCGTCAAGTGGACGTAAGCACTCTAGATGAGCGCCAACTTGCGAATGTCCTTCTGAACAACGATGAACGTGAGAGGCTGAAGGAGGGAAGGAGGCTGTTGCAGGAGGATGCTGAGAACGAAATGTTGGCAGGCTTGCCGAAGCGAAAGGAAAGTTTGCGGTGACCGGGAGCGCGGTTGTGGCGGAAACATTCGCAGAGGGGAGTTCTCATCCGCCCCTGGACCCCGGATCTGTCATGGTGAGTGGTCCTGGGGATTTGGCCCAAACTGCTACTGAGTATAATCCTGACTTCCCAGCACTAGGGGATACCAGGTTCACCTTACCCATCGTTGCAAGCATCCTTCCTATCGCTCCTATGCCATCCTTGACCATAGGTAAACTCCTTTTACCCTGCATCCATGAGGATGAAGTGATTACCGAATTTATGGAGTAAAAAGGTTGGGTCTTTGCTATGCAGTTCCTCCTGAGTCTACGACGGCAGCGGACCCCGCTCCTATGATCTCTCAAATGATTGAAGCTGGGCCGAGCCTCATAGGGACACAAGCCGGAGAGGGCGGCGACCAACTCGATACCTTTTCTTGTATAATAATAACTTCTAGCATGGTCGACATTCTTAACGAAGAAGGGGAGGTGGTCGACGGACAGAGTGCCCCTACCAAAGGCCCGGTAGAAGCCGACGTGACTTCGACGGCGGCCCTGGTGGCGAGTCAACAGGCCAGGATGGTGGCCAAGTGTGAAGAGGTAGAGGAGAAGAGAGAGCAAGACGAGGCTACTAGGAAGGAGATCCTAACGAAGACTCGGCAGGATGCCGAGGCGAGAGCTGCTGACACTGTCGTGAAGAAGACAGCCGATGAGGAGGCTGAGAAGAAGAGGGCTAACAATGAGGCCCGGAAGAAGAGGGAGGATGAGGAAGCACAACGGAGGACTACTGAGTCCCTTGAGAAGGCCAAATCTGGCGACGTCACGCCTCATAGGTCCCAAAAGCTCGCTTCTCGGAGGGCCGCCAGAGAAGCTAAGGAGAAAGCTGAGCGGGAAGGCAAGGTGGTCCCGGAGACGAGGGATGTTGTAGTCGGCCTCGCTGCTGGGGGTGCCACCAAGCCTACGCCGCAGGCCACCCTTATTGATATTACCGAGGTTTCTAGTGGCAACGGGATGGGTGAGAGACACCTCTCGGCTTCTCATGAATCAACCACTTCTCGGAGGGGCCGAGATGGAAAGAGCAGGTCTGGTAAGAAGAGGCCCAGAGCCAAGGATGAACCGACAAGCGTGGAATCTGCAAAAAAGAACAAGCACAAGAAAAGGAGACATGATTAGCGTTAGCAACCTTAGTAGGAGTTACCGTTATTTTGGTAATGTAGGCCGATAGTTTACGCGAGTACGGCCCTCACTTTTGGTTTTTCAAGACACAGTGTGGTTCTCATGTACACCCTATCATTAGAAAGTAAAAGTGTTAGACACATATTTGTTTTGTGTGTGTGTGTGTGTGAAAAGGAAATATGAATTAGTAAAGATCGATGTTTATGTCAAAAGTTCGGATGTTATTTTTATGTTTTCCAGCGTCCTATACTTGCATAAACTTACTTATCGGTACACTTGTCACAAAAGCGATTAAGGGTTGTCTCTTGGTAAATTATTCTAGAGAGGTGAGGTAGAATGCTGGTTTCAGTAAGTTCCCCTCAGCTCAGGGAACCCGTAGTTTGCGAAACCAGGCTGTGCGCCTACTGTTTTGGGTGGCCTGGGGTTAAACCAAAGTATAGCGAAGGCGTAGGGCGTCGCGTTGTGCGGTCCTCCAGGTGGGTGGCTCTCCCGTCGTTCATCAGGTTGAGGCGAGCCGCCAGACGTCGTTTATTCGCTGGCGTAGTTTTCAGCCCCGGTCATCAGCTCGTAAGGTCCGATCGCGGCCAAGGGCTGCTCCCAAGCCTTGAGAGCTAAGGGGAAGAAACGATTTAAGGTCAGTCTTGGTGCTGCGCCAAGATTCGACGGGCACCTGCAACCAGCGAAGAGAGATTTGCATCGATCTTAGTCGGTCGCTGAGGGGCACCAAGCTGCCTGGACTAGGGCGCGGAACGATTTATCCTCGGCCTCGGCATTGGGCCGAGGTTCGAGTTAGTGGTTGTTTATACTCGATCGGGCCGCTGGCCGGCGATTCGAGTAGCGTTACCGGCTCCCGTGCTCGGTGTGTCGGGCATAGCCAAGTATTTTAGACTCAGTGTTTCCTAGAAATTAGAATTGTCGCACTAGCTCCCTTGCTCGAGGTACTGATGTGACGGTCGTAGGCGTGAATCGAGTTGGTTGTTGGAACTAACAGGACGCATTATGTGAGAAGTAAACAACAAGGAGATAGGAAACTGAACATCATTTCTACTAATAACTTTGAAAGTAATAGCCTTTACAATGCCTTGAATTCTTGGAAAAACAGAACATTGTTTGAAAAGCATGAACAACCGTAAACTGAGTTATGTAAAGTAGCGGTGGAGATGTTCGTTGTTCCATGCTCTTGGGAGTTCAGCTCAGTCGACGGTGGCGAGCCTGAAAGTTCCACCACTGAGCTTTCGATGTATGGAGTACGGGCCATCCCAGCGAGGCGCGAGGCCTATTGGCAGGGGAAAAACCCGCTTTAAAACGAGGTTGCCGACGTTGAGTTCCTTGTGGCGGACCCTGAAATTGAAGTATCGGGCTACTCGCTGTCGTTGGGCAGCGGCTCTAATATCAGCCTCATTCCTTTTTTCTTCCAACAAGTCGAATGATCCTAGAATTAAATCTTGGTTTTTCTTTGGATCGAAGTACGTGACTCGATGGGATTGAAGCTTGAGCTCAATGGGAATGACAGCTTCAGATCCGTACGCGAGGGCGAAAGGAGTATGACCGGTTCCTGTCTTGTGGGTGGTGCGGTAAGCCCATAGAGCTAGAGGAAGTTCGTCTGCCCACATACCCCTGGCCTTTTCCCGATGCTTCTTGATGATGGACTTGATGACCTTGTTAACCGCCTCGACTTGCCCATTGGCTTGAGGATGAGCCACCGCTGAGAATATTTTATCGATGTCGTGGCGCTGACAGAAGGCTTTAAACTCGGTGCTCTCGAATTGAGTGCCATTGTCGGAGATGATAGCTTGAGGCACTACATAACGGGTAATGATGTTGTGAACAACAAAGTTGATCATCTTCTTCGTGGTAATGGTAGCGAGAGCTTCAGCTTCTGCCCACTTGGTGAAATAGTCCACTGCGACGACGGCGTATCGTGCCCCGCCTTTGGCCATTGGAAGAGTTCTGATGATGTCGATTCCCTACATGGCGGACGAACATGGGCTGACCATTTGAGATAATTCAGTAGACGGGGCTTGTGGAATCTTAGAGAAGCGCTGGCACTTATCGCACTTACGAGTGTAATCCGCGGTGTCTTGATTAAGCGTGGGCCAGTAATAACCATGTCTGAGAATCTTTCTGGCCAGGGTCGGCCCCCCAGTGTGGTCGCTGCATTCACCTTCATGCACACTTCTTAGCACTTGGAGGGTGTCGCCGTGAGCTACATACCGGAGCAGGGGAACGGAAAAACCTCTGCGGTAGAGTACTCCGTCCATAAGAAGGTAACAGGCTGACTGGCGAGTGAGCACGCGCCTTTCCTTGTAGTGCTTTGGAAGGATCCCGTGCTGCAGGTAATTTCTAATCGGTGTCATCCAGGAATCAGGCTCGGGTTCGGTGCTCATGATCGTCTCGTCTTGCCCTTGCTTAATGCTCGGAGAGTTGAGGACTTCTACTGGGGAGAATCCGTTAAGTTGCGGATCTCCAGAGCTTGCCATTCTTGTGAGGGAATCTGCTTTTTCATTTTGCTCGCGTGGGATATAGGTGATGGTGTAATGCTCGAGATAGACGAGTAGCCCCTGAACCCGGGCCAGGTACTGGGCAAGTCGTCCCTCTTTCGCTTGATACTCTCCCAGCACTTGTCGGATGATAAGCTGTGAATCAGAGAAGATGTGGATGGTCTCTAGCTTGAGTTCAATCGCGATTCTAAGCCCGACGATCAAGGCCTCGTACTCCGCGTCGTTGTTAGTAGTAGGGAAATTTAGCCTCAACGCGTAATACATCGGGCATTCTTCAGGGGTGATGAGCACGACTCCGGCCCCGGAGCACTTTCTATTAGAGGAGCCATCTACGAATAATTTCCACTGGGCGTCGGGAGTTCTAGCGTTCTTTGCGGGATCCTCCCCGGGGGCTGTGAACTCCACGATGAAATCTGCGAGAGCTTGGCCGAGGATGGGTCGTCGGGGGATGCAGGTTATCTCAAACTGGCTTAACTCTATGCTCCACTTTAGTAATCGTCCTGACGGCTCGGGTCGCTGCAGGACCGGACGCAGTGGTTGGTCAGTGAAAACTTTTGTGGGATGCGACTGGAAGTACGGACGGAGCTTTCTAGAGGAAATCAATAAGCAGATTGCCAGGTTTTCTAGCTTCGGGTAATTCTTCTCTGCCTCCGTCAATCGCTTGCTGATATAGTAGACAGGCCATTGAGTACGATCTTCGAGGCATATTAGTACCAAGCTGAATGCCTGCGCAGAAACAGCCATGTAAATATATAAGTCCTTATGGTCTATAGGTTTAGAAAGGATAGGTGGTCGGCCTAAGTGGTCCAGAAGTTCCTTGAATGTGGAGATGCATTCGGGAGTCCACTCGAAGTTGTGTTTCCTTTTTCGGAGTAGATCGAAGAAGGGGATGCACTTGTCGGTGGCCTTAGAGATGAACCGACTTAAAGAGGTGACCTTTCCGTAAAGACTTTGGAAATCCCTGATGTTTTTGGGGACTCGGATGTCCCGAATAGCTTGGATTTTTCTGGGTTAGCTTCGATGCCCCGAGAATTGACAATGAAACCCAAGAATTTTCCCGAGGCGACTCCGAAGGAGCATTTCAGGGGGTTGAGTTTCATGTCGTACTGGCGAAGGACATCGAATATTTCGGAGAGGTCATGGACGTGATCGCTTGATATTTTAGATTTTACCAGCATACCGTCCACGTACACCTCCATGGACTTTCCAATTTGATTTTTAAAGAGTCGATTAACCATTCGTTGATAAGTGGCGCCGACATTTTTGAGGTTGAAGGGCATAACACGGTAGCAGTAGATCCCAAGATCGGTTTTAAAAGAGGTATGATCTTGGTCGCGGAGGCTCATCGGGATCTGGTTGTAGCCTGAGTAGGCGTCCATGAAAGATAGTAGCTGGTATCCGGTGGTCGAGTCGACTAATCGATCGATCTTTGGGAGTGGAAAGCTGCCCATGGGACATGCCTTGTTCAGATCGGAGAAGTCGACACATGTTCACCATTTACCGTTGGCTTTTTTAACCAAAACTGGATTGGAAACCCATTCAAGATAGTCAGCTCCGCGGATGAAGTTATTGTTGAGCAGACGGTCTCCCTCTTCTTCGAGTGCTTTGGACCTCTAGGGCCCCATAAAGCGGCGCTTCTGTTTGACTAGAGGCATTGTGGGATCTAAGCAAAGGGAATGGCAAGCAATTGCGGGGTCGATGCCCTTCATGTCGAAGTGAGTCCATGCAAAAACATCTAGATTTGCTTTCAGGAAGCATATGAGATCTTCTTTGATTGCTGGGTGGAGTTGTGACCCTACCTTCAACACCCTTGTTAGGTCATCGAGGTTGACGGGAACATCCACCGTTGATTCGATCGGGGTAGCCCTCTCGTATTCGGGCTCTTCGTCCTTCCATGGGTCGAGGTCATCGTAAGGACGAGAGTGGCGCCTGAGTCAGGGCCTAGACGCCTCTGATTGCTATGCTGATACATTCTTGGTGCAAGAAGGCGTGGGCACGACTTTGCCCTTATCCTTATTGCATGCGTTCTTCCATTCTATTGCATAACATTCCCTGGCGCTTACTTGGTCAGCCTTAACGGTTCCGGTCCCAATTTCCGTCCGGAATTTTATTAGGAGAGACCATGGCGCCATGTAAACTCGTAATTCGGTGATAAAGGGGCGCCCTAGGAAAGCGTTGTAGGGGGAATCGATGTCTATGACCATGAATGTGAGAATTCGGACTCGGCTTTGGTCCCCCTCACCCAGTTCTACAGGTAGGTCGATCATCCCTACGAGGGAACTAGAGGCCCCATTGAAGCTGTGAATTACGGTGCTTCAAGTCATTTGTTTCAAATTTCATCTGGTCATAGGCGACCTTAAAGATGATGTTGATCGAGCTCTCTGAGTCGATTAAAACCTTCCGAACGGAAGCGGCACCGATCTGGGCAGTGATGACTAATGGATCGGTGGTCGAGATTTCCACCCCTGTCGATTCTCTTTATTGGAAGACGATGTCATCCCACATGGTCTTTTGTAGCTTGGATGGGATGGACTCAAGGAGAGCGGAGCAGGCTTCGTAAGTAGCATACTTTATGGAACTCACATATTCCTCCATTTTTCGAAAGCTATTATGTGTGGGGTAAGGTCCGCCATATATGGTGTTGATCACGATTCCTCGCCTTGGGTTAGACTGTCCTGGAGCTCCCCTGTCGGCTGCTTGTGAAGCTGGCGCTGGAGGCTGCGAGTTTGCTTCGGGTGGAAAGGGCTCTTAGACATATTGCTCGAGCCGTTTATCACGAATAAGTTTCTCGACTGCATCCCTAAGTTGGTGGCATTCGTTGGTGTCGTGCCCGTACACGTCGTGGTATCGACAGTACCTCCCGGTATTCTTCTCGCGGTCAGTTGATTCTCTAACGCGCGGTTTCTTGTATGGCAAGGTGTTACACGTTTCCAAGTAGATTGTCTCTATGTCTTCATCCAATGGGGTGTAGGTCTCGAAAGCTTGGAGAAGGCCGGGCTTTCTCAATTCCGGATGGGCTTGCTCGTTGTTCCGTCCATCCGGCCTGCCTTTGTTTGATTTTTTCCTTTGGGGACCTGCCCCTCTGTTTTGGTTGAAGGGCTCCCCGCCTCGCCTACCTCTTAAGTGGTTGTTGGCGGTATCCGCTTGGGGATCATTGGGACGACTTGTGGTGGAAAGCCGGTTCCGACATGCTTCTTCTTGGCACAAGTATTGATCTGCCTTCTCATAGAAGGCGTTGAGGCTCTTTGGCTGCTGTTGATTGATCCATGCCCCGAACTCTGAAGTAGGGAGGACACCGTTCGCTAGCTAAAAGAGAACGGTGCGAGGATCTGGATCCTCTACCTCGGCAAGAGCTATGTTAAACCGGGAAAGGTAGCTTTTGAGTGATTCAGCGGGGCCCTAGTATAGGTTGGACAAAGTGAGGGCATTCTTCGGAGTTGGGATATGCACCCTGAATTGCTTGACGAACTCTATTGCTAATTGTCCGAAGTTGTTAGTGGAATCAAGTGGGAGGCGAGAGAACCAAAGTAAAGCGGTGCCGGATAGGAAGACCGGGAAGCTTTTGCACTTGGCTGGGTCATTACCCCAACTTGAGTCCATTTGCCATTCATATCGATTCAAGAAGGCACAAGGACCAATGGTACCATCGTAGAGTGGCATTTGTGGCATGCTAAAGTGCCTTGGCCACTCGGCTTCATTTACTCTTCATGTGAAGGGGTTACGCCTAATGTGAGCTTCCCATGCGCCGTGTGTGCCCCCTCGCATTTCCCTCATGACCCTTCGTATCATGTCGGGGAGATAGGTCAGGTGTGGATCCTCCATTGGGATCCATGGGTTTTGACGCAGTTCCGGAGTCCTGTTGCGAGGTCGTCTTCTGTGATGGATGTCCGGATCGTCTTCCTCCATGTCCTCGACATCTATGATTGGGTCTATGTGCAGACGTTGAGGTGGAGCGGGGTGATGCGGATCCTGTTCTAAAGGAGCGCGGGCCGTTGGAATAGCGGGACCCTTCACCCTGATTAGCGACCATTGGGTTGTGTCGAGGAAGAGGTTGGTTTGTAGGATCGGGTCCATCATTGATAATCAAGCGAGAGCGGTCTCGGCACTGCGCCCCCTCGCTGTATGTGACTGTAGTTCGGTCGTCGTTCCCATTCTCGTTGGCATGACTGTTACCATTATTGAGGGCATTGGTATGAGCGGCGACATTGTTAATGAGGGTGAACCTCCTCCTTTGGTGCGGGTCCCTTGACTCGGAAGAGGAAGTTTCCGATGCAGTTGGTCGGGGTCGAGCAGTGTTGCGAGTTAATTGAAGTCGGGCGACGACGCGTTGACTTTCTTGAAGTTGTCGCATAAGGCCGATGTTATCCCTTAATGCTTGGTTGAGATTGACCGCGGTGTTCTCATATCTTTCATTAAGCGCGCGAATTTGAGCTTAGGTAACAGGCACTTTGGGGTCCACAACAGGATGGACGATTTCACTAGTGGTCGGGACATCTACCAGGTGAGGTTGTTGGGAGGTACCATCCTCGGCTGCGGCTGAAGAGCCGGCCATTGCGTTCTTTGACTTCTTTATCATCGTAAGCAGACTCGACAGCAGGTTGAGCAAGGAACCTTAAGCTCGTCGAAGTCGAGATGATAATGTGGAAGAAAGACGCAAATCTTGAATTCAGACCTTCTCAGTGAAAGCACCAAATGTTGACGGCAAAAAATGTCGTAAACACCAAAGATTCCTATTACTAGGAATAGTTAATTTGGTCGCAAGACTAAGTAAGAGAAAGCGGTAAATGACATGAGAATTTATAATGGTTCGGCAGTGGATTAGGCCTACGTCCACTTTGGAAGGATGTTGAACTTTTATTAATCACTTAAGAATTAAAAGGTAGAACCATGCTCATTACATTCACTTTTATAATTGCCATATGCTAGTTATTTAGGAAAAAGAATATTTAATTCTCCTTCTTCCTCAAATAGGAGATGCCATTAATGAGGCTCATGAAGCTCTAGGAAGGTCTCAAGTGAAGAAAATCCAGCCCCCTTGAAGTGTGAGGCCATGGGCTATTTATAGGAGTAGGGGTAGGTAGGATTAGGTAGTAGTAGGTAGAAATAGGGGACCATTCCAGAATTTCGAACCCACCACCTGCGCGCCTCAGAATTTCGAACCCGGGCACGGGTTCGAAATTTCGAGCCCGCTGGGTTCGAAACTTCGAACCCAGGCACGGGTGAGAAATCTCGCTCCCGCTGGGTTCGGAATCTCAAACCCAGCCATAGGTGTGAGATTTCGCACCCGCTGGGTTTGAAATTTCGAACCCAGGCATGGGTGCGAGATTTTGCACCCGGGTGGGTGCGGATTCTGCGTCATGCCTGGCGTAAAGTCCTTCTGAGCGGCGCGAGGATCCCAGGATCGGGTGATTGAGGCTCGTAGCTCCTTTGGGGTTCGAGGCCTTGGTTCGCGGATGTCTTCTGGATGCCGTGAGGTTACAAGCGGTGTAGTCCCTTATTGATCATGTTTCCTTCACTCCCGAGCATCCCTTTTCGGCCTCAGCTTCACGAGGTATGTTGCGTTGAGCGTGTCTGATGCTCTCCTGGGAACCGGACCAAAAATCCGGTTAACACTATTGGTATTTGCAATAGTAGTTACTATCGTGTTGATTTGCTTATATTGTTCGGATAATCAATAAACTTTGTATATTCTTCATGAGAAACCATCATATTCTGATTAGCTTGATGTTGAACTTTTGCAACATTAGTTACCTGTGGATTTGCAGCCTGCCTTTGCTTATTTTGTAATTTCTAGCGTTCAAACTTTGTATACCTGGTTTTTACAGTATGCACATGACTTGTATCCACTACTTGATTTTCGTATCTAGGTACACCAGTATCTCTCTTCTATACATTCTGATTCTGCTTCCATGGTACATATCTATTATTCACTCATATTAAAGCACTATTATGCTGAGCATTATTATTCGAAGTTGAACTTGAAATTCCAGTTTAAAGAATTCTTCTAAACACATCATGTAATGAAGTAACATTTGATCCAAACAACACTTGAGCTTTAGTAGACTCATATTTAGGTGGAAGATCCTGCCAAGAAACTTATAATGGCCATTTTCTCCCTCTATTTCTATTGTACCTTAACGCCATCACTAATAGGAAGAAGTAGATTGAATTCTTTATAAGTTTTCTTGAATGTCAAGAAATAGTTCATCAACGATTGATCTTGTTTTTCAACTCGATAAAACGACATGCAAATTTCATATATTTGATTTAAATTTCCTTTTCGAGAATATAAGAACTCTAGATAATCCATATGTTCTTTCACAAACTCACAATGATTCATCAAACTGATAATATCACTCTCAATTGTATTTTGTATCTGAAGAAACAATTGAGCATCATCCCAAAGCCAAATTATAGCTTCTTTGTCAGATGGATCTACTTTAGGTGGATCTTTGATTAAATGATTATCTCTCAATACTCCGTAGATACAATCAAATACTTTTACTCCAATCAAAGTAATTTGATTTACTTAATTTGTGTTCAGTTATCTTCGACATCACCGGCATGACTTTCATGACTGATTTATTCTCTACCATGGCTTACAGATAAAATCGGAGAAGTGGATCTGAGATTTGAAATTTAAATCAAAAACCATTGCTCCGATACCATGTACAAATGAAGAAGAAACTAAGTGGATAAAATGAGATAAAATTTTCTCATTACATTGTACACCTCAGCATTATGTTTTTATGTACAGTCAAATAGTAACCCAACAACACACAAGAAAAAAAGAGTACACACATAATATATACATATATCACATGTGTGAAATCTCTACTCACAACACCAGCTTAGGAAAGTTCTCTTTACCTTATCTTTTTAGGTTATATACGAACGAATGGTGAGTCAAACGTGGTTGAAATTGAACGTAATTAACAACATGTTGTATAATTTGAGATTGTTAGCATGTTTGCTTAGATAAGGATTTTGTAGGCCCGACCTAGGAGCAAGGAAGCCGAGATATTCACTAAGGCACTTTCGTTTAAGGTGGAAGAGTGGGACAACAAGTGATATTCAATGCTTTAAAACGATTATTTGTTAAAATGTCAGGGAAATGTTTTTTTTTAAATATTGTATAGTTTAGTGGTTTGTCGTGTAGCTTTCTAGAGACTGACCCAGGTTCAAGCCCTGCAGCTGATTTTCTTTTTTTGAATTATTTTATCCTTAACCTCCTTTTTATGGCCTTACCTAGGGCAAGAAACATAATCAGACCGACACTGATTTTATGCATAACCTGAGGATATTGCATATTTTTAGGAAAATATCCAGTGTTATGACATGTAATAAAAATAAAGTACAGTCTTAAGGCCTAGCACTAAAGCTGGGTTTTGAAACATAATTATGTGTTATGATATTGCATATTTCCATGGCCTTACCTAGGGCAAGAAACATAATTATGTGTTGGTCACATGCCTCTTTCTCTCTCCCATGTCTCATGTAACACCCCACCTCCGCTAGGGTCACTCACAAAGGGAATGCCCTAGTTTTTGGAGGGGCATTATCTAGTAAACAGGCACAGAGATAACACAAGACAGAACATAGATAAAATAGAGTATATAAAGCAGCGGATATAAACTTCAAAACCAAATCTCATTGCTGAAAAATAGAGTCAAAACCTCTTACATCAAAATGCCAAGTCATTATTTCATTACATCAAGTTCTAAAGAAGAAAAGTACTTAAAACAACACAAGTCAAATATTATTCCCCAAAAAGAGCATGAGTGCAGCCATAGCATAGCTCAAGACCAAACCGTACATGAGCTGTCAGAAAACAAGCGAAGTCCAAGCTAAGAGCTAAAGTTTCCTCCCTGAGAACCTGGGGGGGAAACGAAAGAAAAAGAGGTGGAAGAAACGGGTCAGTCAAAAAGACTGGTAAGCCCTAGTGACTATCAGCATAAAAACTAATAAAGTTAACTGGACATGAGAAACTGAGATTAAACATAAAGATAATAACTGGACTGGCATGATAACAAAAGATAACAAGATAAGAGTGGCATCGCATATTCAAGGTTCACTGCACTAACTGTACTAGTGTCCCAATTCCATGTCAAGTATAAATCCAGAAATGATCCCTAGGCCCAATAACATGAAATGACCCAATACGGGGTCCAACAGTCCATCTTAATCGATCGGCTTTACTCGTCGTGTATCGGTGTCATACGGCCCAATCGCGGAATGTAGTTACATGTGCTAGGTCCACCCTAGGGTGTATCAGGTCCTAGGGTGTCAACCACTGACACAATTCAAGCACGCACAATGTAGTACTACGGGTGCCCATGCCTACTTTTTCAACTCCGGACTAAGTGCACGACCCTAGTTCGCTTGAACCTACACTGGCGCACCAAACTCAGCCGTCGTTCTGGTCGCTTACAATCAGCCCAGTAATCGTGCCCCACCCTGCCTAGTCCCCAGGGTATCGTGATACTTCTAAGTGGGTTACTGCTGAAAGAGACCACGTGGCTAGGATTTCTAATGGGTTAAGTATTGTCATTAAAAAGGTCATGACTTAACCCTATCCAAACATGTATCTAGTTGGTTAAGTATATATACAAGGAGTTCAAGATTTAACCCTATCAAATCGACGTGTCAAATTGGTTAAGTATATTCAAGGGGTCCATGACTTAACCTTACCATGTGGCATTAATTCACTTAACGCACCCCAACCTCTCACATTAGACTTGGTTACGGTTACTGGATGTGCCGGGCAGTTCCGGGCAGATTTACACCATAACCTAGTCTTACCTCGGGTTTAAAGTGCTATATGACCAACTACTCACATTGGGTCCTATTATTTGCAACTACTAGATTTGCCGGGCGGTTCCGGGCAGATTTACGTTGCAAATTCAACCCAACCTCGAGTTGGCCATTTTCAAGTTATCTAATTGTCATGTCCCAAATTCATGTTTTCAATCTTATTCTCATGTCAAGTTTTCATGTCATATTTTCATGTCATATCATGTCAGTTCCATAGCCAATTTTAAAGTTTGCCTAATCTACCCCAAACGTGTCCCCAACGTACGTGAATTCGCATTAATACAACATGTCAAAATAGGGAATAACACAAACAGGATAGTCATAGAATGGCAATGGTGTTCACAAGTTAAGCATGATGATTATGACATTACAGGCATATGAAATAGGGTCTCAACATCAAATTGACAAGACATGGTGATAGACATGGTAAAGGATTGACATAAGATAGTACCCCAATAATAGTTTCAACATCACAGGCATGGCAAGATAAAGATCGAAAAGGGGTTTTAGATTAAACATGAATATATCCAAATCAAGTTCATACTAATATTCCATAAGTCAACATTTAAGATGAATAGATCTGGGGTGTACAAAACTAGATCCCAAAATAACAGATTTAAAAGTGATAGTCATAGATCCAAGATATACAATGGTAGATCCAACTTAGTTATCATGTTTAGGCATAATTTCAGTTTACATCGTGTTCAGGTTAAATTTACAGTTTAAATCTAAGAGTGACAAAGGGCTTACAGATCGTAGTCTAGAGAATAAGAAAGCAAAAAGAGTAGAAGCAGAATCTCTAGCAAATCCCCAAACCAACGTAACACTAACAAAGTCCTGAATAGCCTCCTTGTTCTCTATCTTCCAGTCAGAACTTCAGCAGCATATGGTCGGACAAGAATGTGATAGAAAGTCTAGGGTCAAGGGCTGTTTATATAGTGTTTAGAGAGTGAATCTGGACAAGCAACGAGACCAGATACATCTGGCTCAAAAACAGGCTAGGTGACCAGGTCGACACCCAAGTCGACTGCCCAGTCGACTTGGTCTGGGGGGGGTCGACTCCCCAGTCGACCTGGGTGCTGGCCGGATTTTTCCCGCTCAGCTGTCTGGATTTGAAATTCGAATTTTGAACTTGAAATTTGAACTGTTTTGAACTCTGGAGTATTCTGAAACTTTGGAGAGCCATATCTTGGTCATACGGACTCCGATCTTCGCAAACTCGGACTCGTTTTCAAGCAGAATTTCGAGATGAACGAAATGGCATAGCCCGTTTCCCTTGATTCTTATTTTAAAATTTAATTCTGCCTTGATTTATAGTTATAACACGTTATCAAAATACGGGTTGTTACATTCTCCCCTCCTTAAAGGATTTCGTCCCCGAAATCTCTAAGTTAGGAAGAACGCATCCTACCATCCACATCCATCTACTCACAACATCATTCACGAGCAACCACTGTCCTTAAAAAGGATTTCTAATGCTGTATGAATATATGCAGTATGTGTGTGTATATGTACTTATCTAAAAAGATCAGGCGGTTACTGATTCAGTAAACCTCCTTAATGCAAGATATGTTATTGTAATGAGTCCAACATGTATGCAAGATATGTTAGTGTAATTAGTCCTAAATTACAATATGAAGCAAATAATCCAAATAAAAATCCCAAATCAATTAGTCCCAAATTCGTTGTCTAAAGCGTCGTAGTTGTTGTAGCTTCTAGTTGTAGCCTTCAAGAATCGTCCTCTATCTTCTATAATTTTATTCTTTGTATTTTAATTCAGAGCTCTAGGTTTAATGGCGGTGGCCTGAGGCTAAAATGAGATAGTATGATTTAGGCTAGGTCTTAGGTCCTTTTTATAATGTTTGTGAGTTGTTTTAGACCGTCGATGGAGCTTGATTCAATAATAGCCGTTCGTTTGAAGGAGAGGCCAATCCGGAGCTGACACCTAGCCCTAGTGACAAGGCAAGGCTCAGAAAATCGACCAAACATAGACCAGACCAGCCAGGGTGGGCTGGGTTCGACCTGGCTCTGGGGCCAGGTCGACACCCCAGTCGACACCGTGTCGACTTGGCAGTCGACACGGGTTACCCAGGTCGACTGCCCAGTCGACCCCCAGGTCGACTGCCAAGTCGACCTGGGTGCCTTAGGCGGGAGTTTTCCCGCCCTGGCCAATTGGGCCCGATTTTGAATTTTAAACTTGTTTTTCTGAGCTGTTTTCGTCTGTTTGAATTTTAACCTGAATTCTGAAACTTCCGGAGGCCATATCTTCTTCATACGGACTCCGTTTTTCGAAAACTCGGACTCTATTTCGCGTATTTTTCCGAGACGAACACAATGGCCTATCCCGTTTCCCTTAATTCTTTGATTTGAAATTAATTATACTTTAAATTTGTGAATTTCACTGTTATAGAATACACGGGGTGTTACATTCTCCCCCACTTAAAAGGATTTCGTTCCCGAAATCTTCAAGTTTAGGAAAAATATATATCCTAACATCCAAACATCCATCTACTCATCCATCAAACACGAGTATCCATTGTCCTTAAAAGACTTCTAATGCTTTATGATCATATGCGAAGTGTGTGTATATGTTCCTTAGCTAATGCTAATGATCAGGCCTGATTGATCTTCTAAATGCAAAATATGTTTAGTGAAATGAATCCAATATGTATGCAAATTTTTCCTATTATAATTCATAATTTCTACATGAGTGCTCGAACATTCAATCATATGCAACAACCAAATGATAGCACAACCAAGTTTCCAGAAAAAACACTCATGCATATGCAACATGAAAATGTGTCTAAGCCGATCTAGTGCCTAATGTGTATCATGCATCCACGAGCAACCACTTGCGACCACTTGCAACCATTTCGCAATCATAACATGTTTCAATTACATGTTTACATCCAAAAAGATTCTAACTATGGTTCTCAAGATAGGATCGAGGAGAGAAATAAGATAAAACAAAGCATCTAGAATAGGTTAACGATGTACCGCCAGAAGGTCCGGTCTGCTTCTCAGGGCAGTCTTTGCTGATGTGTCCAGTCTTCCCACAATGAAAACATTCACCTTGCTTCCTCTTCCTCTTTCTACAATCCTTGGCTATGTGCCCTTCCGTACCACAGTAATTGCATTTCTTTTTATCACGTGAGTTGTTGTTCTTGCCTCCTTTCTCGGAGTCTACCTTCTTATTCTTAGAATCGTTGGGCTTGACCTCTTTCTTCCCTTGAGAGTTTTCTGACTCTGTCTCCTTCTTGCCCTTATCTTCCTCGTTCAGCAATGCCATCTGCACCAACCTTTCGTACGTAGCTCCCATGGGTATATGGGTCATGGCCAAACTGTGTAATGGCTCATTCAACCCTTTGACAAAGCGGAGAGCCTTCTTGTGCGGGGTGTTGACTAGGTCCAGTCCGAACCTAGACAGCTCATCGAATTGATTTACATACTCTTTGACTTTCATATTCCCTTGCTTAAGAAATAAGAATTTTTCCAATTGAAGACTCCTTTCAGCTTCTGAGAGAAATTTAGCCTCAAACCTTGCCCTAAAGTCCTCCCATGTTTCCACTGGTCTTTCTGCATTAGTGACTTCCCACCGGTAGGAAGCCTCACCTTTTAGTAGCCACACTGCCAGTTGTACCTTCTGCCTATCTTCTACCTCAAAGATGACGAATAAGTCCTCGGTTTCCTTTAACCAATTCCTAGCTGCCACGAAGGACTCAGTTCCATGAAAGTCCTTTCCTCCCATAGCCTTAAAATCTTTACATATCTTAGCAAAAGTGTTTCCCCGTGGAGGAGGTGGAGGAAGAGGTGCTGCTGCAGCTGGATGATTTCCTGCAGCTGGGGGAGGAGGAACGGTAGGACCTGGCTGGGTGGCCCTTGCTTCTAAGAATCGTCTAAACCAACCAGGTATTGGTACGCCCTCTGGCAAGTTAAGTTCTTCGGACATGCTGAAACAAGAAGGATAGATTCAAAACGAAGGATAAGAGATAGTACCTATGGATTTGGGGGACTTTGCCTTTTTAAAATAAAATAATATTTTATCTTTTAAAAATGCTTCTTTAAATTTCCTTTTGAAAATAAATTTTCAAAACTTTTTATCTTATCTGGTAAACCTATGCTCTGATACCAAGTGAAACACCCCACCTCCGTTAGGGTCACTCTCAAAGGGAATGCCCTAATTTTGGTGGAGGTTTATAAGTATAAATCACAGATATACAAGACAGATATAATAACACATATTTTTGAACACCGGAAAACAACAACTTTTATTTCTTCAAAATACGTGTTACACAAACCATGCCATAATACTTCCCAAAGTCATAACTGTCTTGATTACATTATTTAAAGAAGCATGAAGAAAACATAAATAAACTGCAAAAGTCCCCTAATTGCTGTTCAAAGCCATAGTCCAAAACGGAAAAGATCCAAGCAATACATTCTTTCTCTTCAAGCTGGATGTGAAAACTGATCAAGCTGCGGTATTCCCTCCCTGAGAACCTGGGGGGGGGGGAGGGGAAACGAAAGAAAAAGAGGCGAAAGGAAAAGGGTCAGTCATAAAGACTGAGTAAGTTCTAGTGACTTTCAGTGTAGAAACGGTTAAAACAACCTATCATGTATGAACTGGAACTAAACTTAAGAATGGTGTCAAGGTGAACAAGATAGACTAAGGTGATCAGGATAAGTCAAGACAAGTCAAGTAAAGCATCACATGTTCGAGATTCGTTGCATCGACTGTACTAGTATACTAAGCCCATATCACAAGTTAATCACGAAATAAATCCCACGGCCCAATATCATGAAATGACCCTGAAACGGGGTCTGACCCAAGTACGGGGTCCTACGGAGCGATTATCTAGTCGATCGGCTCCCTACAAGTTCTAGCTCGTCAAGTGTCCGTGTCATACGGCTAATCACGAATGTAGTCACCTGTGCTGGGTCCACCTTCGGGTGTATCAGCACTAGGGTGTCAACCCCTGACACGATTCAAGATGCACAGATAAATCTACGGATACCCAGTGTCTGCCCCGGATACGTGCACGATCGTAGTCCGCTGAACCTACACTGGCGTACCCCACTGCCGTCGTTCACCTCTTACAATCAGCCCAGTAATCGTGCCCCACCCGGCCTAGCCCCAGGGTACCTTGATACTTCTAGAGGGTTACTGCTGAAAGGGGTCGTGTCTAGGGTTTCGCCTAATAGATTAGGTCATGTAATTCGTGACCTAACCCGCCTAACAGATTAAGTCATGTAATTCGTGACTTAATCCTTTTCTAGTCTAGTCATGTCAAGATGGTTAAGTATGTCATTTCAATTCGCGACTTAACCCGCCTACGTGTCATGTCAAGTTGGCTAAGTGTTGTCGTTATCAAGTTCATGACTTAGCCCTACAAATCATGTTCAAGTTGGTTAAGTTTTCTTTTCATGTTCATGACTTAACCCTAATTGGCATTAATTGATTCGTTAATGCACCGAACCACTCACATTGGATCCTGTTGTTCGTAGCCACTGGATTTGCCGGGCGGTTCCGGGCAAGTTTACGCTACGAACTCAACCCAACCTCGGGTTTCAAGCGCGATGTGACCAACTACCCACATTGGATCCTATTGTTTGTAGCAACTGGATTTGCCGGGCGGTTCCGGGCAGATTTACACTACAAACTCAACCCAACCTCGAGTTGGCCACCTTCTTGTTTTCTAAAGTCATGCCCATGTTCTTATCAGATTTTGCTATTTCCACATCATGTTCATATGTCAACTTCGTGCCCAACTAAGGCATGTTTAAAGTCAAGTTATGGCATGTTCAAGTCAAGTTTTCGTGCCATATTTCATGTTCTACTTATGCCAAATTTCACAGTTTATGCTTATAATTAATTCAAGTTTTGCCTATTCTACCCAATCGTATCCCCAACGTATATAAACGTACTTCGTTCACAAGCATAAACAATTCAAGAGATAAAGGGGAATAACACCAAACATGTGATAGGCATATGTGACAATTCCAACATCACTTGCATAATAAACAGGCTATAACATATCACATGGTTGCAATACTAGTATGATGATAACTTGGCATAGTAATGATCCCAACTTAATTTAACATGATGATTTCAACTTTACATCATAGGCATAATAATCATTGCGGGCATAATAATAATTTTATTATAAACATGAAACATTAAAGGCATAGTAATCCTAATAGGCATAGTGGATTCCAATTTAGCATTTTTAACATAATAATTCTCATAGACATAATGATTCCAATTTATCATAATGATTCTCATCTAACATTATAAACATAATGGTTCCAACTTAGCATTTTTAACATAATGATTCTCAACTAACATTATAGACATAATGATTCCAATTTAGCGTTTTTAACATAATGATTCTCAATTAACATTATAGACATAATGATTCCAATTTAGCATTTTTAACATATCTAACATTATAAACATAATAATTCCAACTTTTCATCATAACCTAGCAATACCCAATTTTTCATTAATCATGATGGGTATATTAACATCACAGGCATAATTCCATCAATAGTCATAGCCATGGTTTAATTAGCATCATAGGCATGGTTTAAACAACATAAAGATTTCAATAAACATAGTGATTCCATGGACATGTATTAGTCCAACTTGCCAAACAATTAAACCCAAGTGATTCATAACAACATCAAAATCATGACAAGTTCAACTTGCAACGTTGCCATAGCAATATCCCCAAATTATAATTCAAAGATAAACAATATAAACAATGGATTAACAATAGTTCCTAAATCCGGTTTCAATTCATGGCATGTCCATATTGTTTTAGCGTTTTTGCCTAAAAAGTAACATAGAACTTACAATATGAAGCAAATAATCCAAATAAAAATCCCAAATCAATTAGTCCCAAATTCGTTGTCTAAAGCGTCGTAGTTGTTGTAGCTTCTAGTTGTAGCCTTCAAGAATCGTCCTCTATCTTCTATAATTTTATTCTTTGTATTTTAATTCAGAGCTCTAGGTTTAATGGCGGCGGCCTGAGGCTAAAATGAGATAGTATGATTTAGGCTAGGTCTTAGGTCCTTTTTATAATGTTTGTGAGTTGTTTTAGACCGTCGATGGAGCTTGATTCAATAATAGCCGTTCGTTTGGAGGAGAGGCCAATCCGGAGCTGACACCTAGCCCTAGTGACAAGGCAAGACTCAGAAAATCGACCAAACATAGACCAGACCAGCCAGGGTGGGCTGGGTTCGACCTGGCTCTGGGACCAGGTCGACACCCCAGTCGACACCGTGTCGACTTGGCAGTCGACACGGGTTACCCAGGTCGACTGCCCAGTCGACCTGGCTAGCCCCAGGTCGACTGCCAAGTCGACCTGGGTGCCTTAGGCGGGTGTTTTCCCGCCCTGGCCAATTGGGCCCGATTTTGAATTTTAAACTTGTTTTTCTGAGCTGTTTTCGTCTGTTTGAATTTTAACCTGAATTCTGAAACTTCCGGAGGCCATATCTTCTTCATACGGACTCCGTTTTTCGAAAACTCGGACTCTATTTCGCGTATTTTTCCGAGACGAACACAATGGCGTATCCCGTTTCCCTTAATTCTTTGATTTGAAATTAATTATACTTTAAATTTGTGAATTTCACTGTTATAGAATACACAGGGTGTTACAATACGACGCTATGAACTAAATCGAGGACTTGGAAATGGTAACGAAGACCGGGAATCTTTGGATGTATTCGGATTTATTGATGATGTCTCTAATCGGGCCGTACACCTAATGCGAGGTTATAAGTGGCATGAGATCTAAGTATATTCGGAGATTTTCGGATTTTGTTCCGTTCAGACCTACAATGGACTTGTATGGATTGTGTGTCTGACATTGTGATTGATGACATAACACTGATTTCCGTTGATATGTAGTTTGTGATGTACGAGCTCGAAGTGGTTATGTATGGATGGAAATTTGTGGTCATGTTGTGAATGGACAATGTGACATACTTAAGATATGAAATGAGCTTGTATGATCAGGGCATTGCTTATCTAGGCATGCTTTGTGTATGACGTGACATCGACAAACCTCACACCCCGGATTGATGAGAAACTGGCGGTTAGGTTGTATACTTATATATGATTGATGACGAAGCTGCAGCAGTGGGAAACCGCTTATGAACTTGGGGAAATTAGGTATGTTCGGGGGGACGTGTCTGGTCGAAAACCGTTGATCTACCCTGCGATTTGTTGTTGGTGTCTGAGATGGACGAAAAAGGCGTGTTACACTTCGCTTCGTATCCCTGATTGATCTTTCGTGCCAGGAGTCATCAAGTTGGAAACCCAAATCTCCAATACGAGCCATACGGTTTTGGTTTGTATATATATATATATATATATATATATATATATATATATGGCGACATAATATTATGGGAATTATGCCGTCTAGGATTAATACATTTATTTGCGAAATGGTTTCCACACTATTTAATAATAATATTGGAAGAGGATTTTTCGTATGAAAGCATATTTGGTTATCGTAAGATAAAACTCGCCCATTTGGTGTGCGCTTGCATTGTGTGATGTGGGACGAGCTTATGATAGCTCCATTTTCCAAAAGTCATTTCGTATTTATATGCATGGGTGTTCACATGGAGTAAACCCGTTCCGCGTTAGTGGCGTGGTCTGGTGAATTTCCCAACTTTAAAAATGAAGACCTAAAAACTACTGTTTTTTGTTCTCACACCAGCCCCATGACTGACCTAGAGTTTATTATTCCTTCCTAAACTCTGGGTTCCCATTAATTTTTACACGGGCAGCTAGTAGTTTAGTTTTGCAGTTATAGATCGTTGGAGCGAAGTTCGGAGCGTTTTGTGAGTTGGAGTCCACGCCAGAGTTGAAGCTTCCACTGTATCTTTTTGTTCTTTCGCAAGAGTCTATTTATATCTTTTCTTCCGCTGTATGTATGTTGTAACTCCGATATTCTATGTAATTCTGATGTAATTATTGAATTATTCAATGAAAAGTTCTATTACTTTGTTTATCTTATGTATTTACCCATAACAATTCGTCTTTATGAACGGTTTAAGTTGGTTTAATTTCCGGCAAGAACCGAGCAAAAAGGCGGGTCGTTACAGTTGATATAGAAGCCCTCGACGAGCTCTTCGATTTTGTGTTTGGAGTTTTTGAAAATCATTGAGTAATTGAGGAGATAGAAGGGGAAGAAGATGGTTGCGTTTCATCCATTGAAGACAAGGGGGGCACTGTTGTAGAATTAGGGTTTTAATAATGTGTATTTATAATGTTTTAATATTTAATTCTCTAGTTTTGCAAATAAACCTGTTAAGTCTCATTAGCTCCAATTTCAACCCAACGAAAGTTATCCCTAGGCAAATACCCCCGTTCCGGACGCAATGGGCTAGGTCCCGTCAGCCCGTCTGATCGTCTCAGCCACTTTTCTTTATTTTAAAATATAATTCATTTAACTATTAAATTTGATCGTACATTTTACTTTACCGGGGCTACATACGGACTCTAAAAATTACAGAAAAATTATATCTAGCTTTATTTTGACGATACGGTCCTAACAAAATTAATTTCGTCGAATTTTGAGACCGTTTGACAAATGGCTATTTTCTGGTCGATCCAATTTGACTAAAATTGACAGTACACATTTTCTTTTGCCACGCTCACATATTAATTCCAAAAATTATGAAAATTGGAATCCTACAATAATTTGACATTCCGGATCCAACAAAAGTGGTTTCGCCGAAAACGGAGGTCGTTTGTAAAATGGCTATTTTTAATATTAATATATATAAAAATTCTATAGCGACTATTCTGAATTTTAAATTGGATATATCTTTTTATTCCCGCTATGAAATTCCAATTTTTCAGATTCGTTGGAAATATATTACTAAACAGATTTAAATATTTTTGGTTTCATCAAAATCTGATTTATTTTGCATCCTGTACATTCAGTCAAGGTTCAAATTCAAAATTTCATACTATCGCGCTATTTCTAACTCCTTT
Source organism: Allium sativum (assembly GCA_030737875.1). Lineage (NCBI taxonomy): Eukaryota > Viridiplantae > Streptophyta > Magnoliopsida > Asparagales > Amaryllidaceae > Allium > Allium sativum. The sequence goes on along the minus strand of CM060916.1, from coordinate 886,673,298 downwards.
TATAATTAAATTAAAAAATTTCATTCTAACTTCGATTTAAATAAATTTTTAATCGTTATTATTTAAAATAAATTATGTTAAGTATTCAAAATTCACTAAAATTGCTAAAATAAAAATTTTAAATTGGTTCCAAAATTCCGGGTTGTTACACTGGGGGTCGTAATCCGGTAGAACCGTGGGTACTCCTCGGTACCTCGTCATATTATCTTGACCGAGCCCTCTATGATTTATATTTAATGTTGTTGTATCACGGCGCATCCCTATTCACCGACGTACTGGTGTTTTATATGCAAACTGTACGACAACAATATAAACGGTGTAAGGGTCGTATGGTAATCTCACTTACACTATTTAAATACATTTACTTTACTGAATAGACACTATTATAATAGCGTGTTCTATATCTACCTAGCAAGTTAGACAACAATGGAGATGAAGGGAAAACCCACCATTGCTGGACCTTCCGATGCTCGCAAAGGAGCATCAATCTAGCGACTACCTCCTTCCAATGTTATAATGCCCGCCAATGGGTCCACATCTCTAGATCCAGAGGTTCCGATCACTCAAGCCTAACTAACCGAACTTACAAGAAAACTTAAGGAAACGCAAAGGCGGCTTAACGAGCAAGTCAAGAAGAACCTTGAATTAATTCAACAACTGCAACATAGGGCTAAACAAGACATCACTCGTCATCATGCAAATAGTAGCAACCTCCTCCAAACTACGTCTCCATAAGCTCTACATCTCATTCTCTCCATAGAAACCGAAGTCAATGGAAAAGGGCTAACTGCGACGATGCTAAAACCATCGCCAGAAATGCAACGCGTCAGCATCACCATCTCTAGAGCGGGCCTAGTCTCGACCAAGGGACTAGCGCTCAGCTCCCTACTAGGCAGGCCCAGCCTGTCGCCTCATGTAACTTGGCTCCTACGCTTCAAGCAACACCTCTGGCTCTAGCTGCTTCCCCCCAGCCTCCTCACAATCAATGAGAGGATTGTAACAACCCGTATTTTCAATAACCTGTTATAACGTAAATCGAGGCAGAATTTAAATTATAATTCTGAATCAAGGGAAACGGGCTATGCCATTGCGTTCGTCTCGGAAAAATACGCGAAATAGAGTCCGAGTTTTCGAAAATCGGAGTCCGTATGACCCGATTAAGGCCCAACGAAGTTTTCAGAAAATTCCAAAGTAAAAACAGATTTCAAATTCAAGTTTGAATTTGGAAATTTGGGCCAGTTTGGGCCAGGCGGGAAAATTCCCGCCAGAGCACCCAAGTCGACAGCCCTGTCGACTTGGTTGGACCTAAGTCGACAGCCCTGTCGACTTGGCTGTCGACTTGGTCCAGCCGGGCAGTTTTGCCTGGTGCACCATTTTGAGATTGTGTTGAGCTTGGGGGCCAGATTCGGTTTTGAGGGCTGAGATTGGAACTAGGGTTTAATCCTAGGGTTGAAACTAGTCCTAATCTCTATAAATAAGGCCCTAACCTAACCCTAAATCATCATTATTCATTCTAGTAACTAAACTATGGCAAAATCAATCCTCTCATGGCCTCCACTCTCTTCATAAATTCCTAAACAAATTCTTATGAGATTTTCCATGCATACAAGTGTTTATAAACTTGTATGAGCCTCTTTAGCTTGCATTCAAGTCAAGTCTCTATATTTGCACCATAAAGAAAGAGTTTTGATCAATTTTGCTTGCATTTTTGGGGTTTAATTGGTTGCATAAGGGTTTTCTTATATTTGCTATACTCATTTGAGTCCTCATAAGCATTGTAAGCCCTATTCTACTTTCATACTTAAACTTTAAAGTTAAATGTATGATATGCGAGTTAATATGCAAGTTTACTATGCTATGATATGCAAGTTTATCATGTTGTAATATGCAAGTTTATATGCAAGTATGTCATGTTATAATATGCAAGTTTATATGCAAGTATGTCATGTTATAATATGCAAGTTTATATGCAAGTATGTCATGTTATGATAAGCAAGTATGTTATGCAAGTTTGGGAGGATCATTTTGTTCATGTTATCATGTTATGCAAGCTTATCTTGAGTATGTGAACATAAAGCTTCAAGCTTTATGCCAAAGGTTGCATTTTGGCAACATGTAAGTTATCATATCTCTTATGATAACTTGCATGTGAGGCTAGATGCGAACTTATGGCCATTTTTACATGTCATTTATCACCATGTATCACCAATGTGCTAAGTTTGGTTTTATGCATGCTTTTGAGGCCTAATGCAAGTATATGAACATATGTACATTTCATATGCCACCATGTTAAACTTGTGGCTTCAACACTTTTATGTCATGATTATGCCAAGTTCCCTCTTTCTTTCCTTTATGCGCTATTGCGATATGTAAGCGATGGGATTGCGTTTGGGGTTGGGTAAACTTAAAAGACATAAAAACATGAGCTTGGGAATTTACCTATTAAGTTAGGTCTACCCATTGGGAATTTACCTATTAAGTTAGGTCTACCCAATTGCTTGAAAATTTGTAATATGTTTTGGAAACATGATGGACATGACACTTAGAAAAGACAAGTGTGACCAACTCGAGGTTGGGTTGAGTTTGTAGCGTAAACCTACCCGGAACCGACCGGCTTAACTAGTTGCTACAAACAATAGGACCCAATGTGAGAAGTTGGCCGTGTTGTACCTTGAACCCGAGGTTAGACCAAGTTGTGGTGTAAAGCTACCCGGACCCGCCCGGCTTAACTAGTAACCACAACAAAGTCTAATGTGAGAGGTTAAGGCGCATTAATTAATTAATGCCTCGTGATTAGGGTTAAGTCATGGTCCACTTAATACTTAACCAATTTGGGCTTGGTAGATTAATCAGGGTTAAGTCGTGAACTCATCGTTACACTTAACCAAGTTAATCCATGATTAGAAAAGGGGTTAAACCGTACTTAACCCACTAGAAAAATCCTAGCAATGGGGGTCCACTCCAGTAGTAATCCCTAGTTCGTATCATCATGACCCTAGGGACTAGGCTAGGGTGGGGGCACGATTACTAAACTGGAGGTAAGTGACCAAAAGCGACGGCAGAGTGGTACGCCGGTGTAGTTCCGGACGGACTATGGTCGTGCACATAGTCCGGAGCCGGGGAAATCATGCACGGGTACCAGTAGATCGAGACTGTGCACGCATGTTTATGGTGTCCAGGGGTTGACACCCTAGGGCTTGATACACCCGACGGGAGACCCGGCGCAGTCTGACTACAATTATGTTTGGGCCATATGGACACCAACACGTGACGAGTTAGGCTTATAGGGAGCCGATCGACTAGACCGTTTGGTTGGACCTTGTATTAGGGTCATTTCATGTTATCGGGCCAAAGCTTGGGCCAAGGGATCAATATTTGTTTTTTCAAGTCATGTTAGTTTGCTAGTACACCTGTGGTGCAAAACCTTAATCCTGATTATGCGATGACACCTTTATCTACCTTGTTAGTTAATCATCATGCTAGTATGTGGTTATCCTTATGTTCATCCCTGCTGCTCATGCCAGTTAACTTTACCAGTTTACATTGATTGTAGTAGGGCTTACTCAGTCTTTTTGACTGACCTGTTTTCTTTCGCCTCTTTTCTTCCGTTCCCCCCCCCCCCCAGGTTCTCAGGGAGGGAATATTGGAGCTTAGCTTGGATTTCTGATCGCTTGCTTGTGGGATTTTAGCTCATGTACGGTCTTGACATGAAGCTAGCTATGGTTATCACTTATTTTGGGGATTGTACTTATGTATTTCAGTTTTTTCAGCAATGTTGTTTTATCTAGACTTGTGTATTTGGAAAGTTAACATTATGTTGTACCAGACTTGTTTTGAAATGGTTTGAAATTTTCCGCTGTTTTATCTATGTTATTTACTCTGTTTACATATATACATATGTTCTTGTTCTGCCTTGATATATCATTATGCATGTTTACCTGATTCAAACGCCCCTCCAAAGTCAGAGTGCTTGCAAGAGTCACCCTGGCGGAGGTGGGGTGTTACATTTGGTATCAGAGCATATGGTTTACGAGAAGGAACAAAAAGGTTTTTAGAAAACTTTTGGAAAACTATTTTCAAAACCAAGTATAAAGTATTTTCCAAAGAAAAGTCTAGTTTATTTTAAAGGCTATTCCCCAAAAAGCCATTAGCAAAATCCCTTCGTTTTTCTCCATTCTGAATCTGTCTTTTCTTCGTTTTTAGTATGGCCGATAACTTTGCTATTCCGGAGGGAGTACACGTACCTGTTTGGCATAGGAGACTTTTGGAGGCTAGGGCGACCGAAGCCGGCCCCGCAGATGTTCCTCCTCCTCCTCCAGTAGTTAATGTTCCTCCTCCTCCTGTCGCTGAGGTTCCTCTTCCTCCTCCCCCTCAGTATCCTCAAGTTGACTTCGCGGAGATTTGCAAAGACTTTAAGGCGATGGGTTGCAAGAATTTCTTTGGAACCGAGACTTATGTAGAGGAAAGGAATTGGTTGAAAGAAACCGAAGATCTTTTTGCCTTCTTTGATATAGATGACCGTAGGAAGGTTTTATTAGCAGTGTGGTTGCTAAAGGAAGAAGTTGCACGTTGGTGGGTGGTCACCACCGTTACTAGGCCAATTGAGACTTGGGATGACTTTCGAGGAAAGTTTGGACTAAGGTTCCTATCACTGAAGCAAGGGGACATGACTATTAGGGAATACATAGATAAGTTTAATCAACTGGCTCGGGTCGGTTTAGACTTGGTTAACACAGCTCAGAAGAAGGCCCTATACTTTGCTCTAGGATTAAACGAACCATTACATGGTTTAGCCATGACTCATATACCCTTGGGGGCAACTTTTGAGAGTTTGGTGAATATGGCCCTACTCAATGAAGAGAATAGGAGCGACAAGAAAGAGATCAAGATGAATGATACTCAAGCCAAGAAGACTGATTCCCGGTGGAAAGGAAATCGGGGTAATCCAAGCGGTCAGAGCAGTCAAGGCAATAAGAACAAGAACAAGAGTCAAGGCAACAAGGGGAACAACAACAAGGGAAATAACAAAAAGGGAAAGTGCTATTATTGCGGTTCAGTTGGGCATCTTATTAAGGATTGTAAGAAGAGGAAAAGGGAGAATGGTGAATGCTTTTTCTGCGGTGAGACTGGACATTTCACTAGGGATTGCCCGAAGAAGCGAGGGCAAGGCCAGGGTCAGACTCAGCGTGCTGGACCTTCGGGAGGGCAAGTTCATGCTCTCAATGCCGCTCCAGTTCCCGATCGAGGTAGTATTTCTGTATAAGTCTTGTTTACATCTCTGATTTTCCTGTTCGTACCTTGTTTGATTCTGGTGCATCGCATAGCTTTATCTCATCTGATCTTGTTGATGGTTTGCACCTAAGTACTAGTCTAGTTTATGATCCCGTGTGTGTTTCAAATCCAATTGGGGGTTTCGCCCATTTGTCTATGATCTACGTGGATTTGAAAGTCTCTATCTTAGTGTAGAGTTCTCGTGTGATGCTTATATTCTCGGTTTCATGGGGTATGGGTTGATTTTGGGCGTGGATTGGGTGTCCAGTTTTGGAGCCATCCTTGATTTTTGAGCATAGGGTTGTGAGGCTCATGATTCGCCTCGGTAATACCCTAAAAATTTCTAGTAACCCTATGAGTCTCGTCATGTTGTGTTATCTTGAATCCCTCAACTCGTCTATCGATAGTTTGCAATCGGTGAGGGTGGTCCGAGAATATCCTGATATCTTGGGTGAAGTGAAGGGGGTTACCCCTAAGCGAGAGATAGATTTCCGCATTTATCTGGTTGATAATGCCAAGATAGTTTCGTGGCCGGTAAGGCACATGGTCCCGTAAGACGGGAGCTAAGTAAGCATGTGAAGGAGTTGCTTGAGAAGAACTCCATTCGATGAAGCATTTCCGAGGAAGGTGCTCTAGTAGTATTCGCTACTAATGTGGACAGTTCGCTTCGCCCGTGTGTTGATTATCGTGAGTTGAACAAGAAGAATAGACAACCATTACCAAGGATCGATGATCCGTTTGATCAGCTTGTAGGAACATCTGTTCTCTCTTGATCTTGCTACTGGATTCCATCAGCTCAGAGTAGCTGAGGATAGTATAGACAAGACTGCGTTCAGAACGCCAGATGGATTCTTCGAATGGCTTGTCATGTCGTTCGGCTTGACTAATGCACCCGCATATTTCGTGGGCTTGATGAGTAGGGTGTTCAGGGAGTTCTTGAACAAGTTTGTCGTGGTCTTCGTAGATGATATTCTGATCTTCTCTAAAGATGAGGAAGAGCACGCAAGGCATCTCGTGGAGGTGATGGATACGCTTAGAGCGCATCAGTTGAAAGCCAAGTCCTCCAAATGTCATTTTGGAGAAAAAGGAGTTAGATTTCTTGGGCACATAGTTTCTAAGCAAGGCTTAGTGGTGGATCCTGCTAAAGTGGTCGCAGTCCAAGACCGAAAAGCACCGACGAGGACAATTGAAATAAGAAGTTCTCTCAGTTTAATTAGTTAGTTAGCGTCCCTTGAGTTTAGACCTACCCTTCTAGATCAAGTAGGGACTTCACAGAAAGAAGACCCGCAGTTAGTCGAGATCATGGACAAGTTGATTCGAGGCGAGATGGTAAGTCACCTCGCTATAGATGACAAGGGATGGCTAAGACGCGATGAGAGAAAGAAGGTTCTTGATGATGCACATCACCCGAGGAGGTGGCCGAGTTTGTCCCAAGGTGCATGTTGTGCCAACAGATTAAGGCCGAGTCATAAAAAGCCCGGTGGGCTATTACATCCATTGGAGGTCCCCGCAATGGAAGTAGTAAAGCGTCACGAAGGATTTCGTGGATGGACTGCCTAGGTCAAGGAAAGAGAATACGAGCATGTGGGTCATAGTAGGTAGACTCACGAAGAGTGCTTATTTCACTCCGGTAAAGAGCGAAAGGACTGCATCATAACTAGCGACAGTTTACTTTCAAGAGATAAAGCGGTTGCACAAGGTTCCCTAAAGTATAGTTAGTAACCATGACTTAATCTTCACTAGCCAGTTTTGGGGTAGTCTACGGGAAGCCATGGGCAAGTAACTGAATCTAAGTACGGCCTATCATTTGCAGGCAGATGGTTCATTTTGTTCAAGCATGAGTTATAGAAAATCACGTTAGTAAGAGCAATTGGCAACGTGGATTGGTAGTTTTAAGAAAAGTTCTGCTGCGTGGAATACTTTATAGTAAGTCAACGAGATCCAGGATTCACTAGTGAATTTTGGAGAGCTTGCATGAAACCATGAGGTCATAGTTATGTTTAAACCAAGAATGTTAGAAGAGTAAGTGAAAAAGGAAGACGAGAGACGACAATGAAATGGGTTCCAACTCATATTTGGAAATAAGAGTCAAGAAGCTAAGAAATCATGAGGTAAAAGACGGTCAAAGCACAGTGGAGTTAAGCTCAAGGAAACGTGACTTAGAAGATTGAAGGCTAGATACGCGCATCATATCTCTTTCTAAGAGTATATCCTTGATCCTTGTTTTTCTATGGAACTTACTCGCATATTATCTTTTTATGTATATCCTCTCGGTCCCATTTTCGGTCCTATTTCTGTCGGGAGGTATGACTTATTGGCTAGTAATACATGTCAGGGTTTGAAGGGGGTCCGTTAGGTTGACTAAACCTTTTGGGCTTTTATAGAATATAGGTTGGGTTAGGAAGGGATTTCTTGTAATCCAAAAAGGAGTATATCTTGCTTATCTTCCCGATCTCTTTGTAGCATATCTTTTGCTATCCATGTTTGTCTGGATTATCTAGTATATCGTGTTAATCTTGTCATGAGAACCTTAGGTAGAAACCCTTTGGATGAAACATGTGTTTGAAACATGTTATGCTTGATGGTTGCAAGTGGTTGCAAGTGTTTGCAAGTGGTTACTCGTGGATGCATTATACACGTTAGGCACTAGATCGGCTCACACACTCCTCATATTGCATATGCATGAGTGTTTATGCTTATTCATGGATGAAAATTTTTGGTGTTATCACATGGATGTTGCATATGGATGTATGTTATGTGCACACATATAGATGTTATACATTATGTTAGGAATTGCATACATATGGATTCATTTCACTAACATAATTTGCATTGATGATATTTGCATTAGATAAGTACATATACACACACCTTTGCATATGTTCATACAACATTTAGAATCCTGTAAGGACAATGATTGCTCGTGGATGATGTTTTGAGTAGATGGATGTTGGATGGTCGGATACGTTCTTCCTAACTTGATGATTTCGGGGACGAAATCCTTTAAGGAGGGGAGAATGTAACAACCCGTATTTTCAATAACCTGTTATAACGTAAATCGAGGCAGAATTTAATTTATAAATCTGAATCAAGGGAAACGGGCTATTCCATTTCGTTCGTCTCGGAAAAATACGCGAAATAGAGTCCAAGTTTTCGAAAATCGGAGTCTGTATGACCCGATTAAGGCCCAACGAAGTTTTCAGAAAATTCCAAAGTAAAAACAGATTTCAAATTCAAGTTTGAATTTGGAAATTTGGGCCAGTTTGGGCCAGGCGGGAAAATTCCCGCCAGAGTACCCAAGTCGACAGCCCTGTCGACTTGGGAGTCGACTTGGTTGGACCCAAGTCGACAGCCCTGTCGACTTGGTCTAGCCGGGCAGTTTTGCCTGGTGCACCATTTTGAGATTGTGTTGAGCTTGGGGGCCAGATTCGGTTTTGAGGGCTGAGATTGGAACTAGGGTTTAATCCTAGGGTTGAAACTAGTCCTAATCTCTATAAATAAGGCCCTAACCTAACCCTAAATCATCATTATTCATTCTAGTAACTAAACTATGGCAAAATCAATCCTCTTATGGCCTCCACTCTCTACATAAATTCCTAAACAAATTCTTATGAGATTTTCCATGCATACAAGTGTTTATAAACTTGTATGAGCCTCTTTAGCTTGCATTCAAGTCAAGTCTCTATATTTGCACCATAAAGAAAGAGTTTTGATCAATTTTGCTTGCATTTTTGGGGTTTAATTGGTTGCATAAGGGTTTTCTTATATTTGCTATACTCATTTGAGTCCTCATAAGCATTGTAAGCCCTATTCTACTTTCATACTTAAACTTTAAAGTTAAATGTATGATATGCGAGTTAATATGCAAGTTTACTATGCTATGATATGCAAGTTTATCATGTTGTAATATGCAAGTTTATATGCAAGTATGTCATGTTATAATATGCAAGTTTATATGCAAGTATGTCATGTTATAATATGCAAGTTTATATGCAAGTATGTCATGTTATGATAAGCAAGTATGTTATGCAAGTTTGGGAGGATCATTTTGTTCATGTTATCATGTTATGCAAGCTTATCTTGAGTATGTGAACATAAAGCTTCAAGCTTTATGCCAAAGGTTGCATTTTGGCAACATGTAAGTTATCATATCTCTTATGATAACTTGCATGTGAGGCTAGATGCGAACTTATGGCCATTTTTACATGTCATTTATCACCATGTATCACCAATGTGCTAAGTTTGGTTTTATGCATGCTTTTGAGGCCTAATGCAAGTATATGAACATATGTACATTTCATATGCCACCATGTTAAACTTGTGGCTTCAACACTTTTATGTCATGATTATGCCAAGTTCCCTCTTTCTTTCCTTTATGCGCTATTGCGATATGTAAGCGATGGGATTGCGTTTGGGGTTGGGTAAACTTAAAAGACATAAAAACATGAGCTTGGGAATTTACCTATTAATTTAGGTCTACCCATTGGGAATTTACCTATTAAGTTAGGTCTACCCAATTGCTTGAAAATTTGTAATATGTTTTGGAAACATGATGGACATGACACTTAGAAAAGACAAGTGTGACCAACTCGAGGTTGGGTTGAGTTTGTAGCGTAAACCTACCTGGAACCGACCGGCTTAACTAGTTGCTACAAACAATAGGACCCAATGTGAGAAGTTGGCCGTGTTGTACCTTGAACCCGAGGTTAGACCAAGTTGTGGTGTAAAGCTACCCGGACCCGCCCGGCTTAACTAGTAACCACAACAAAGTCTAATGTGAGAGGTTAAGGCGCATTAATTAATTAATGCCTCGTGATTAGGGTTAAGTCATGGTCCACTTAATACTTAACCAATTTGGGCTTGGTAGATTAATCAGGGTTAAGTCGTGAACTCATCGTTACACTTAACCAAGTTAATCCATGATTAGAAAAGGGGTTAAACCGTACTTAACCCACTAGAAAAATCCTAGCAATGGGGGTCCACTCCAGCAGTAATCCCTAGTTCGTATCATCATGACCCTAGGGACTAGGCTAGGGTGGGGGCACGATTACTAAACTGGAGGTAAGAGACCAAAAGCGACGGCAGAGTGGTACGCCGGTGTAGTTCGGGACGGACTATGGTCGTGCACGTAGTCCGGAGCCGTGGAAATCATGCACGGGTACCAGTAGATCGAGACTGTGCACGCATGTTTATGGTGTCCAGGGGTTGACACCCTAGGGCTTGATACACCCGACGGGAGACCCGGCACAGTCTGACTACAATTATGTTTGGGCCGTATGGACACCAACACGTGACGAGTTAGGCTTATAGGGAGCCGATCGACTAGACCGTTTGGTTGGACCTTGTATTAGGGTCATTTCATGTTATCGGGCCAAAGCTTGGGCCAAGGGATCAATATTTGTTTATTCAAGTCATGTTAGTTTGCTAGTACACCTGTGGTGCAAAACCTTAATCCTGATTATGCGATGACACCTTTATCTACCTTGTTAGTTAATCATCATGCTAGTATGTGGTTATCCTTATGTTCATCCCTGCTGCTCATGCCAGTTAACTTTACCAGTTTACATTGATTGTAGTAGGGCTTACTCAGTCTTTTTGACTGACCTGTTTTCTTTCGCCTCTTTTCTTCCGTTTCCCCCCCCCCCCCAGGTTCTCAGGGAGGGAATATTGGAGCTTAGCTTGGATTTCTGATCGCTTGCTTGTGGGATTTTAGCTCATGTACGGTCTTGACATGAAGCTAGCTATGGTTATCACTTATTTTGGGGATTGTACTTATGTATTTCAGTTTTTTCAGCAATGTTGTTTTATCTAGACTTGTGTATTTGGAAAGTTAACATTATGTTGTACCAGACTTGTTTTGAAATGGTTTGAAATTTTCCGCTGTTTTATCTATGTTATTTACTCTGTTTACATATATACATATGTTCTTGTTCTGCCTTGATATATCATTATGCATGTTTACCTGATTCAAACGCCCCTCCAAAGTCAGAGTGCTTGCAAGAGTCACCCTGGCGGAGGTGGGGGGTTACAAGGATGATGATGAATCTTATTACAACCTAGATGTCCATCCAAGGAGGTTTCCAAGGCTGAACACTCCCGAACTGGATCATGATCGTTGAAATCCAGTGGAGATTCAAACATCGGTTCTCACTGGCATGGTTCGTAGGATCGTGAGAGAATCACGGGGCCATGTCACTATTGTTTGAGAAACCATCACGAGACATAACCCCTTCACTAAAAACGTGCTTAACGTCGAATGGACTACACGCTTCAACATGACGCATTTCACGGTTTACTCATGGAAAACAAACCCTCGAGACATCATAAACCGCTACGAGTGGCACATGGATTATACCCGCGCTATTGGTGCCTTGTGAAGTGCAAGTGCTTCCCGGTTCTCCATAAAGGCGTGGTTCTGTCATGGTTCTCCCGAATCCTGTTGAGAACTATTTCCAACTACGACCGACTCACAAGGGAATTGGTCAAACAATTTACGATGCATGTAACCAGACAATATCTGCCCTCATTTTATGTATTGGAGGATCGTAAAATATTTTTATTTAATTCCCTGAGGGTTAGATCATTCTAATATTTTAATATGTTGGTTATTGGGATGTGATACAAGTCCATAATTTTTACCAACTTTATTTGTGAGCATTTTGCTCCTATTAGTCTTGTACAGGGCATAACATTTGACTAGGATCGAATCAGGTGTTGAGGTCGGTTTCATTGGAAAGAAAATGGTGTTGCCCATTTTGTAGATTGGTCACATTAAAGATTTGGTTCAGCGATTTGGGAGGAATCGTTTTTTTTTTGTGTTTCACAATTTCTATTCAGGTTTTTAGAGCCATTGATGGGCTGATTTGAGAAGGCCTATTAGTGGGCTGGTGGGAGGCTATAAATAGGGGTTAGAGGCATGGAGAATAGATTAATTTCTTCATTCTCTCATTTGGTTGAGCTCTTAACCTTCCTTGCTCAATCAAATACACCTTTCCATCATTAAAATTCTAGATCTACATTAGAAAATCAAAGATCTACGTCGTTTGAAGCTAGATCTGCGTCAAGTGAATAGAGATCGCATCAAATCAAGAGGTTTGAAGCATATTCTTCGCTATCAGGATTGAGAATTCAGCGATTTCAAGTTAATTCGAAGAATTGGTGAGTGATAAACATCTCTCACACGGATTCAATCAAGTATATGGGTTGTTTTATCATATTTTCATCATTTTATGTTGTTTTCACCTAGATCTACATCATGGTAAGTATATTTTCATTTGAATCACCATAGGATCAAATCTAGCAGCTTAAAATCGGTAATTCTTATGTTAATTCATATGTTTATGCAAGTTAGATCCATTATTTTGTTCATTCATAGATTTGTCATGATTTTGGTAAATTTTATATGCTTATGGATGATTAATTATCATTTAAGTGTTTTTGATGATTTCATGATGTGTTTATGGTTGAATTTAATGAGTTGATTTCATCGATGTTGTTGGTTGATGGTGATTTTGTCAAATTTGGAGCTATTTTCGTTGAATCTGGAGTCGGGTCATTTTTCATAGGTTAGGTCGCATGGTTTGTGCTCCAAGAAATGAGGTCAGGTCGTCTCTTGAAGCTTAGATTGTTGGTACATAGGTCGGTTCGTCGAAGAGAATGGGTCGTCCGAAACATGTCTGACTCAAGGTTTTATGTTTCCACTTATTACGTTGGGTTGTTCATCCTATTATGGGTGGGAAGGTTGAGTAGCAGGTTATAGGTAGCAGAGCTTAATGAGGACGATGCTGCTGTGTGATGGCAGGAAGGAGGATGGCGTATTATTTTGCCATTATGTAGTATTTCTGTTTCCCCTGTTTGTCGAGTGTTGTAGTAAGGAATTTTTTTACAGACATTTATGTTGTAATCCAAAGTCTTACAGATATGATTTCTAGTTATTATGAAAGTTTCAAGTTTCTGCTCAAATGTGCTTTACCATTAATTCCTGTTGTATATATTTTATTATATTTTATCCTTGCGTTGTGAGTTATACGACAGGTTCCGCATTGTGTCTACCTACCTTGATGATCGTCCGTAGTTGCCTGGCACACCTTTCAATGCATTATTCCTCTTGTTTAGTGCAGGAGTTATAGGTGGTCGTCACATTCGGTATCAGAGCTCTGGTTATCGATTTTAGCCAAAGTTCGAAGACGTAATTACCTATGAGAGACGTATTTGTAGATTTCTGATGGATGAATATTATATATTAGTGTATAGTGTAGCAGCGTTTCACCTTTATAGCAGTTTTCTCGTAAGTGGCTAATCATTCTATATTACAGATTTAGAACAAGTTGTCGACCACCAAGACACCCTACTAGGGAGGAGGCTACTCCTAGAGAGGAAATGGCGGTATACCAGACTACTCAGCTATGTTCAAGGTCATGCTGGCAGCGATCATGAGGAGGGTACCCGCTCAGGAAGAAACATCGGTAGATATAGGAGTTCAAGTGCATGTACCGAGGGCTATGGACTTCACAAAGCTATGCAAAGACTTCGCTTCTCTCGAAGGAAAGCCATTCAAGGGGACAGAGCCGAGTAAAGAGGTTTAGAGGTGGTTTGATGCTTGTGTATGGATTTTTTGAGATTTGGGTATTGATGATGCAACGAAAAGGAAGCTTGCATCGAGATAATTGCAAGGTAGAGCCATGGATTGATGGAACTCTATCATTGTGGAGACTCCGGAATAAGAGATAACATGGGAACATTTCCAAGTCACGTTCGAGACGAAGTTTATCGCTACTGGTCAGAATCCAGTTCTTTTCAAGAAGTTTGTGGAGCTAAAACAGAATGGTCGATCAGTGCTTGAGTATGTTTCTGATTTTGAGGGCTTGTCCAAGTATGCCCAATCGTACAATGACTCCTTATCAGAAGAACGAAAAGTTTGTTATGGGTTTGGATACCTATATTGGGAAGCCATTGGTGGATCGTCTTGACAATCCATATGACAAGATAGTGGAGAAAGCTGTTCGACATGAAAGCTTATTTCCTAAAGAAGCAAATGTTGTCGCTGCAACCAAGGAAGCTTCGAAACCACAACAGGGTGGTAATAACAATTAGAAGAGGAAGCAGCAACAGCAGAAAGGAAAGGATGGCAAGAAAAAACCTAAAAGCGAGGTGGTTTGCTACAACTGCCAATAGAAGGGCCATTTCGCTAATGAATGTAAGAATCCAAAAGCTAAAAAGAAGTGCTTCAAGTATGGAAAACCTGGGCATGATAAGAAGGATTGTCCGAAGCTATCGAAAGGAAAGCAGATAGTGAAGGCTTATGCTTTGGAATTTGTGCCATCTTTTTCAAGGGCTCTTACTACAGAGGAGAAAGGGAAGGGTGTCGTTATTCAAGGTACTCTTTCAGTTAGAGGTGTTTCAGTTTGTGCATTGTTTGATACTGGAGCATCGCATTCATTTATTTGTAATGAGTTTGTGTGTCGCTTGGGTTTGGAACATGAGATTTGTAATTGAAATTTAGTAGTGACTAATCCAGTTGGGGTTCGTCCAGCCTTTGCATGCTTTTTCGTGGTCTTGTGTGATCGAGTCATGGTTGCTCTTTTGTGTGTGATTGCTTTATTTTGAACTTTGCTGGGTTTGGGATCATCTTGGGTATGGATTCGCTCAAGAGGTATGCGGCAAGGGTAAATTCCGAGAAGCTTGAGGTGAGAGTCAGGGATGTGGAAAGGCGAAAGCTTTTGATTAGATAATACTGAATATGTTGTTTTCGTGAGTTTTTTATATTCGCTTGTGATTCCACAAGAAGGTACTTGTCATCTGTGTTGATCGCTAATGAGTTTTAGGATGTCTTTGAAGAGGTCAAAGGTTTGCCACTGCATCGTGAGATTGAGTTTAGAATCGATTTGGTCGAGGGTGCTAGGCCTATCGTCATGCCTCTTATGCAGATGGCGCCTAGTAACAGCGAGAGTTAAAGCTGCAAGTACACGAACTTTTGGGAAAATGATTCATTCAGAGAAGTGTATCTGAGTGGAATGCACATGTTGTGTTAGCAACCAAGGCTAATGGCTCGTTAAGATTATGTGTGATTTATCATGAGCTGAATAAAGTAACTAAGAAGAACAATTATTTATTGTTGAGGATAGACAACTTGTTCGATCATCTGCACGAAGCTAAAGTGTTTCTCAAATGGATTTGGCAACAAGATTTCACTAGTTGAGAGTGGCAAAGGATAGTGTGCCAAAGACTGCTTTTAGGACACCATCTGGTATCATCGAATGGTGGGTGATACCATTTGGGTTGACTAATGCGGTAGCGTATTTCATAGATCTTACGAATAGAGTTTTCAGAGATTAGTTGAACAAGTTCGTGCTTATGTTTGTGGATGATATTCTGGTCAACTCTCGGAATGAGGAAGAGCACAAGACGCATTTGAGAGTTGTTTTGGAAATCTTGCGAAAGCATCAGGTGAGAGCTAAGTTTTCAAAGTGTCACTTCTGAAAGAGCGAAGTGAGGTTTTTAGGCCACGTAGTTTTTGGAAATGGAATAGCCGTTGACCTCGCCAAAGTGGTAGCAATCCAGGACTAGGATAGACCTAAGAATGCGACAGACATGAGAAGTTTCCTTGGGTTGGCAGGTTATTATTGTCAATCTTTCAAGGAATTCTTCAAGATAGCTTCTCCATTAATAGGATTGACGAAGAAGAATCAAGTGTTCACATGGGATGCAAAGTATAAGCAAACTTTCAGAGTCCTGAAACAGAAACTGACGAGTGCTCCTGTTTTAACGATTCCAAGTGGGAATGAAGAGATGGTGGTATACGCTGATGCATATAGTACTGGACTTGGAGTAGTGCTGATGTAGAAGGATAAGGATGTGGTCTACGCTAGTCGACAGCTGAAGCTGCATGAAAGGAATTATCCGACTCATGATTTAGAGTTGGCAGCGACCGTGTTTGCTCTGAAGATGTGGAGACATTACTTGTTGGGAGTTCGATTCGAGTTGTTTACAGATCACAAGTCATTGAAATATCTTTTCTCCTAAAAGGATTTGAATCTTCGGCAGCAACGATGGTTAGAGTTTCTAGCATCATATGATTTTGGTATAGCATATACTCCTGGTAAAGGTAACACAGTGGCGGATGAGTTAGGTTGAAGACACACAAGTTTAGGAGCGATGTTTTCAGAATGGAAGAGCTTCGAGTATTTGGTGGGATTTAATTCAGACCACGGTGTGAGTTGGAACCTAAAATGTTGGCAAACTTATCGATAAGACCTATTCTCATTGAAAGGATTGGCGAGGGCCAAAAGCTTGATGCAAAGCTTGTCGAGATTATCCAGAAGTTGGAACTAAAGGACAAAAAATTCGAGGTCAATCAAGAAGGTTGGCTTTGAAGCAAGAACGACTGGTTGTTCCCGATATTGACTGATTGAGATATGAGGTTCTAAGGGAATGTCATAACTCGAAGTTGATGATTCATGCCGGTGGTAATAAGATGTATCAGAACATGAAGCGAGCCTACTACTGGGAAGGTATGAAAGGGGATGTTGGAAAGTTCATTTCCGAGTGTATGAACTGTCAGTTAGTGAAAGCTGAATAGAAGAAGCCAAGTGGATTGCTTTAGCTGTTGGAAATTCCTACGTGGAAGTGGGAGCAGATATTGATGGATTTTATCGGTGGACTACCTAGAACCAGGATAGGAAACGAAGGAATTTGGGTCATCGTGTATCGCTTGACCAAAAGTGCAAGGTTTATTTTGTCAAGTCGACTAGCACAACATCGAAGTTGGCTGAGCTTTGTATAAAATGGATAGTTTGATTCCATGGTACCCGAAGAGCATAGTGAGTGATCGAGATCCATTGTTCACGAATGAATTTTGGAAGAGTTTGCAAGAAGCATTGAGAACTGAGTTGTGTTTGAGTACAGCTTATCCCCAAACCAATGGTCATACTGAGAGGATTAACCGAGTTTTGGAAGATCTCCTGAGGGCTTGTGTATTGGACTTCGGAGGATCATGGGAAAACCATCTACATTTAGTTGAGTTTGTGTATAATAATAGTTTCCAATCAAGCATTGGGATAACACCATACGAGGCATTGTATGGAAGACGTTGTAATTCTCCGGCCTGTTGGTTAGAGACTAGAGATAAGTCGACACTTGGGCCTTAGATGATAAGAGAAACATCGATTGTATAGATATCATTCGGCAACGAATGAAGACAGCCCAAGATCGTCAGAACAGTTGTACTGAAAAGCGTCGAAAAGATTTGGAATTCGACGTTGGTAACATGGTTTTCGTGAAGGTTTCTACGTTAAAACACGATGTTCGGCTTGGAAGTGAAGGAAAGTTAGCCCTAAGGTTTTTTGGACCATTTCCGATAATCAAGCAATTCAGAAAGCTCGCATATAGCTTGGAGTTACCCAAGAAGATGTCGAGTGTGCATAATGTTTTCCATCTGTCGTTTCTTCGAAAGTGTGTGCATGATTCAATTGTGGTGATATCTCCAAAGTATTACGAAGACCTAGAAGTATAGACCGTAGTTACTAAACCTCATAAACCGCTTCGAGTTGTGGGGAATGGCACGAAACAGCTTAGGAGGAAGACAGTTACGCTAGTAAAGGTACAATGGAGTGAGGATGATGACGATTGTACGTGGGAAATGGAAGAAAAGGTAAAGGCGACCCGTCCATAACTCTTCGTCGGTATGACCCATAAGTGTCGTGTCATTCTTACCTCGTTGTAACTTGTACTATTATTGTTGTTGCTATTGTTGTTAGAATTCTGCATGCTAGGATAAGGCTATAGATGCATGGCTTTATGGATGCTAGTTTGGATGTTAAATTGGTTGCTCGTGGATGATAGCCATGCGGAATTGTTTTAGTTGCTTGTGTTTGCTTGGGATTTCGGGGGTGAAATTCCTTGGGGGAGGGGAGAAAGTAACATCCCGCATTTTACGTATCGGAGGATCGTAAAATATTTTTGTTTAATTCCGTGAGGGTTGGATCATTCTCATATTTTAATATGTTGGTTATCGGGATGTGAGACATGTCCATAACTTTTACCAATTTTATTCGTGAACATTTTGCCCCTGTCAGTCTTGTATAGGGGATAACTTTTGGCTAGGATCGAATCAGGTGCTGAGGTCAGTTTCATTGGAAAGGGAATGGTGTTGCCAATTCCATAGATTAGTCAAAACACCAATTCCATATATTACTCACATTAAAGATTTGGTTCAGCGGTTTGGGAGGAATCGTTGTTTTTATGTTTCATAATTTCTGTTCAGGGTTTTAGAGCCATCGATGGGCTAATTCGAGGATGCCGATTAGTGGGCTGGTAGGAGGCTATAAATAAGGGTTTAGAGGCATGTAGAATAGTTTACTTTCTTCATTCTCTCATTTGGTTGAGCTTGTGATCCTCCTTGCTAAATCAAATACACCTTTCCACCATTAAAATTCTAGATTAGCATAAAAAAATCGAAGATCTACATCGTTTAAAGCTAGATCTACATCGTTTGAAGCTAGATCTACGTTAAGTGAAGAGTGATCGCAACAAATCAAGAGGATTGAAGCATATTCTGCACTGTTTGGAATAAGAATTCAGCAATTTTAAGTTAATTCGAAGAATTAGTGAGTGATAAACATCTCTCACACGGATTCAATCAAGTATATGGGTTGTTTGATCATATTTTCTTCATTTTAAGTTGTTTTCGCTAGATCTTCATCATGGTAAGTATATTTAATTTGAATCACCACAAATCTAACAGCTTAAAACCGGTAATTCTTAGGTTAATTCACATGTTTATGCCAGTTAGATCCATTATTTTTTTCATTTATAAATTTATCATGATTTTGGTGAATTTTATATGCTTATGGATGATTAGTTGTCGTATAAGTGTTTTTGATGATTTCATGAAGTGTTTATGGTTGAATTGGATGATTTCGATGAGTTAATTTCATCGATGTTGTCGGTTGGTGATGATTTGGTCAAGTTTGGAGCTATTATGGCCAGATCTGGATTCAGGTTGTTTTTCATAGGTCACGTCGCAAGTCTTGTGCTCTAAGAAATGAGGTCAGGTCGTCTCTTGAACCTCAAGTCATTGGTGCATAGGTCGGTCGTCGAAGAGCATGGGTCGTTCGTATTCATAAAGCATGGGTTGTCCGTAACATGTTGAAGCTTCGGTTCGTTGGAGTCAGGTCGTTAGGTCGTTGGGTCATGGCTTGTTACTCGAGAAATGGTGATAACATGACGTAGTTGGGTCGGGTCATTTATGTTCAGCTTGTCCAAGCTTAGGTTGTTCATATTCGGGTCGTTCAAACTTGAAATGTGCCTGGGTCATTGGAACTTCTGGGTCAACTGAATTGGTCAGGTTGCCTGGAGAATTGGGTCGTTGAAGCTTGGTCAGGTCACCTAGAGAGTTGGGTCATTGAAGCTTAGTCGGATCGCCTGGAGAGTTGGGTCGTTCAATGACCTGACTATTAGGCAGAAAATGACCCGACTATATTGGTCATTTAATGATGATATTTTTGGCTTGGGAAGGAACGTGTCTTCGACGTGTGTTCAAGGAGGAATGTCGAAGTGTTGTGAAGTGTTCATTGATCGTCGTAATGCAACGAATGTGAAGATGACTCAAAGTGATGAGTTAATGGATAATGGTTGCTCAATAGGGTTGCTTGAGCTATGAATAGCAGTCAAGGAGGACGACTAAAGATATTGTAGGCTGAGAGATTATCGTTGTCGTTGGTCCTAGCAGGCTCAAAGTAAGGGTATAATAGGGATGCCTAAAATACCAGTTGGATGGACGAGCACCCCGGGTATCCTTGAAAGGCTTAGATACGTTTCATTGTATGGTGTATGGAGTTTTTTCTAGAACCAGAGAGAACTTCCATCCTAACTCAATTAGGATGGAAGTTCTCTCGGGGTTACCATTAGCCATTGACATGTGGCAGGGCTGGCCGTCATAGATTAGCAACGGTTTCGAAGCAGGATTGGCAGTGACAACCAGAGTCATGGATGAATGATTGATTTGGTTCTATTGTCTTGTGTAGATTATTCAACATCGGAGGAGATATCTCTTGGGTGCTTGTCTTATGTTGGTTTAGGACTTCGGGGCTTGTGCTTGAGGGATGTCGATATTGATTAGGATGGTTAATGCTTGATAACCGATTGTTATGGATGTATTATACCTTCTAAATTCTTGATTTGTAAAGGCTATCACTGTCGGATGTGGGGAAGATGAGTTTGGGTTTCTTTTCTGATGTTTCAGGTAGATTGATTGGTTAATCTGCCTATTCTCATATGCTTTGTTGACGATGTTAGTTAGCTGTTTTGTTGCTCATTAAGACTGTTGTCTGACTCAAGGTTTTATGTTTCCACTTATTGCCTTGGGTTGTTCATCCAATTGTGGGTAGGAAGACTAAGTAGTAGGTTACAGGTAGCAGAGCTTAATGAGGACGATGCTGCTTTGCGATGGCGAGCAAGAGGCTGGCGAACTATTTTGCTATTATCTAGTGTTTATGTTCCTGCTGCTTGTTGAGTGTTGTAGTGAGGCCAATTTGTACAGACATTTATGTTGTGATTCAAAGTCTTATGGATATGCTTTCTAACCGTTATGAAAGTTTCATGTTTCTGCTCAAATGTGCTTCAATATTGTTTCCTGTTATATATGTTCTATTATATTTTATCCTTGCGCTGTGAGTTATCCGAAGGTTTTGCATTGTGTTTACCTACCTTGATGATCGTCCATAGCTGCCTGGCACACCTTTCAGCGCATTATTCCTCTTGTTTTGTGTAGGAGTTATGGGCGGTCGTCACACAGACCCAAAGACATCCCGACTATTTCCAACATCTACCAAGGCACCAAAAAGATGCACCAGAGCTACTTTGAAAAACTTAACAACGCACCAGCAGTATTTGAAGATCCTCAACTTCAAACCATCCTCGTCATCTTGCTAAGGGCGTACTTCTCGATTCTGACTTCGGGCCTGGATCGACCGGAAATAACAGAAAAGCCTGGAAATTTTCTAAGAGAAGGCCAACCAGTTACTACGCCAAGAAGAAGCATGGAGGAATCAAGCTACTCAACTTGGTCATCCTAACAATCTGCATCCAGACAATATCCTTAAACAAACCAGAGAAGGTTCCGAGGACTTTGGTTCTGATACTCCAAACAAACCTTCTTAATGCGGAATCAACGAGGACACTTCTGGCTACGCTACGCCCAATGAATCCCTCAACATGTTTGCCATGAGGACCACGACACAATCAACTGTCATTGTCTGAGTGATGCTATTGCGAATCCTCTCTACCGAGGAATCTTGAGTAGTACAAATAGACCCGTCCAACTGATGTTCTCGAGCTGTCCAACGCTCACCAAGAACTATAACCTACGAGTCGCCTGACAATCGACTAGATCCTCAGGGATCGCCTATACAACTCAGCAAGATTGCAGCAGAAATAAGTGACTTGAATCAGCGATGCTGCAACATCTCATCTTGCTTGAGTCATAATTTATTGCTTATTTTTAGAAAGTAGTTCGTTTCTAAGCTTGTACTTTGACATACTACATGAGTTGTTGACATAACCAACTTTGAAGTAACCATTATGCAAAGTAATACTACTATACATACAGACAAGCTATTTCACTATCCATTTAACCCTAATATAGGGGTAAGTGCCATAAGACCGATGGTTAGTACATGATCCACATTTTCTCTGGCATAGTTGGGAAGTCTGTCTATTGGTACCTGTTGAGAAAATGTGATACCAAGTGCTTGTTGGGCTAACTCCGATCCTTGGAACTTAGATCCGAGTATAAAACGGATGAACCTATGGCGTTCACCCAAATAATCCTCACCACTTGGGATCAATGACCGAAAGGAGGTCCCGAGAGTGAAGTTACCTTAGATCCCCCTAAAGTGGGATCAATAACCGCAAGGAGGTCCCAAGAGCGGAGCTACCAAATCTTGACTTCAAATGACTCGAGATTAACGACTAAAAGCAAGTCTTGAGAGTGAAGTCAGTCCGTTCAAAATTCACATGACTTGAGTTCATCAACAGTGAAGTCTCAGACAACCTGAATCTAAGTATAACGATGAGCTACATTACATGAGTACAACTATAAAAAGTGTAAAAATACTCGATCAATTTGAGCAATCACCTCCATTGATGCAGTGGTCTCCAAGGTCATCACAGGAGAAATCTGTTTGCTTTTCTCTCTTAGCCATGTCTCCCCCGTTGGAGATGGAACAAAGTAAAAAAGTAAACCCTCTTCTCCTATGGGTGCCTCCTCATTGTTGTCGTCATCACCTCCATTGATGCAGTAGTCTCTAAGGTCATCGTCGGAGAAACCGATTTGCTTTAATCATCCAACCATGTCTCCCCCATCGGAGATGGCATAGGAGTAAAAAGAAAAACCTCTTCTCCTATGGGTGCCTCCTCATTGCTATCGTCATCACCTCCGTTGACGGAGTGGTTTCCGAGGTCTCACTGGAGAAACTATTTTACTCTCCTCTCCTAACCATGTTCCGTCGTTGGAGATGACATAGATGTAAAAAAGCAAACCTTATTCTTCTACGGGCGCCTCCCAAGGAGGATCGTCATAACCTCCGTTGACGCAATGGTCTCCGAGGTCATCGTTGGGAAAACTGATTTACTTTCCTCTCCTAACCACGTCTCCCCTGCCAGAGAAGGCATGGGGATAAAAAGAGAACCCTCTTCTCCTCTGGGAACCTACTCATCGTTGTCGTCGTCAGATCCGTTGACAAAGTGGCCTCTAATATTGTAGTTGGAGAAATCGGTTTGAAGACCTCTCCCAACCACATCTCCCTAATCGTAGGAAGAACAAGAGTTAAAAGAAAACCCTCTTCTCCAACAAGCACCTCATCTTCACTATCATCATGACCTCCCATTTCCTCTTGAGCTCTAGCCACTTCCCCTCTAACTGGAAGCATGTTGGAAAGCACGACAGAGGGGACATCCGAAAGCAGGCCCGAGGCCCTGCAACTTCCAACAGTTCCCTCACTAGCAACAGCTTCTCTACGACTCGTGGAGCGACCTTTAGGGAGCAAACCCACTACGTGGTGAAGATGATCCGAAATCAACGTCTCGGCATCGTAGAAGTCACTTCTATCATCCCTCAAGGCTAAGAGTCCCTATAAACAAATACTTTGGAATGTGATGACAACCTTTAGTTTTATAACTGAAACCATCATCATCACCGACCATCAACACATAACTTAGGTCGAATCACGACTGGGTTAAGAATCGAATCCCTAAGTTAATGATTTAACCATATATCCACATCCCATGTGTGTATTCAAATTGTCAATTTAAACAAGTTCGTCTTTCAAGCGTTACGCCGATAGGCTACGATACATTCAATTTCAACTCCAATCCAATCGTGTGATGTCGCGTGATGGTTCAAGTTTGCAAACCGGAGTTCTTGAGCCAAAGAAACCAACTCAACTTCGAACTCTCCAAAAAAGAAAGAAAATTTTCTTAAGTATGAAATCAAAATTCATATCCCCATGAACTTGCAAATTTTCTCTTACTCCAAGTTTGCATCCCAAACTAACGATACTCAAAACTTTCCCAACTTTGTATTCCCAAATTCAAAAATCCAGAATTCCGATCCCCGAATCTACCTCCCCCTTCATCTCCCAATTTCCTTCTACTAGATACCAAAAGATATTCTAAGTTTTCAGGATATGAAAATCCATTTCGTATTCCAAAAAACCATCAAATATCTGAGATACGAAAACTCCTTCCGTATTCCCCAATGCCTAAGTTATTTTCCATCTAAAGAAAAGAGGGAAAGAAAGAAGAGAGAAGGTACTCGGGATCGGTATGTTTGGGCTATGCACTTCGAGATCAGTACTAGCAGGATCGATATTCTTTGGATCCAAATTTCGGGATCGATACACATGAAGTTCAAACCTAGCTATGATCATATTCACTTGTTTTCGAACCCTCGATTGCCGAGACAAGCTGGAATCAACGACCACTCATGTACACAACAAATGCTTAGTATCCGAGTGCACATGTTTGGCAATCGAGCTCAATCCCTCTTCGAGAGAAAACCTATGTGATCATACACCCGAACATACCAACTTCATTATGTTTTACATTTACAACTCCGATCGTATTACGGAAAACCACATGCAAATGTGTGAGTAAATAAATGATCTATCCCGACAATGGCTCATTTATGCCCCGTTGTAAGCAAGAGTTGGCGATTGAGGATAATTTCTTGAATTAACAGAAATTACACACCCACTTGAGCAACCAGACAGTTTCCAATCCGAGCAACTAGAATTTTCAACAATGCTGGAGTTGCCCGCTCGAACTAGCTTCAACAAAAACGTTGCAACCTCTCGCACAAGCTTCAACAAAAACTTGCAACCGCTCCAAAGTGATGCACTTCTTGGAATATGCTTCTCAACGGAGAGTCGTGACCATTCGCTGGACACAGTGGAGATCTCTTCTGACACCAGATACTTTTCTCGATTCAAAGCACGTCATGTTTACACAAGACATACTTTGCAGGGCAATTGTTACCTGGCCTTTTGGCTCGGCTACTAGAAGCAAGTCCAGGCTGATACGACTCGACCATCACATGTGGGTAAGAGGCTCAGAAGTGCCACTCAAACACCTAAAGAACAAGTATGGATGGAGTCATGCAACTACAGCAATCTCAGTTCATTAAAACAGCTCTCAGATGGCTAAGTGTTTGGGGATCAGCATAAACCATCCTTCGTGATCTATATGTATCCCCAAACTCCAAACAACTCAGCAAATCTGCCTAACACCTACAGGATCAGTATTTCTGATTTCGTATCCTGGGAACAGGTCCATATTTGCCTGAATTCTTCGAATCGATGTTTATCAAAACACTCTGGATATGTTTTCCGTAAGAAGACTTTCGAGATCGGTGCTTCTTCTCATAGCTTCCAGAATCACCAAAATATCGTAAGTGTCACGGGGTCAGCATGTAACTTTGTATCCCCACAACATACTTAGGATCGGTGCAAAGTATGAAGCACACAAGATCAGTGTAAAAGAACTCATATCCCAGTACGAAGTCATAGGATTCAAGACTTTGAGGAGGCACAGGAAAATATCCAAATCCTCTTGGATCGGTACCGATCCCAAAAGACGAAAAGTGTGGGCACGTGCCCACTTTCCCCTCCTCCTACCTACTCCCCGCTCCTATAAATACCCCTGCTTGATACAAAAATAGGGTTGGCTTTTGGATCCGTGGATTCTTCTTGAACTTTTGGAACTCAAAAGGAACTTTAGGACTCTTCTCCACACTTAGGCACTTCATGAAGAAGGATTTCATCCCATTCTTAGACTTGGCATAGCTTCTTGACCCCACCTTCTTGGATTGACTTGGTTTCATGGACTTTTGAAGGCTACCTCTTCCTCCTCCATGCTTTGAACCCCCATTGGAAGAATTCATCTTCGCCTACCAACAATTTGGCACCTAGGATCCTTATAGCTCTTGTAATCTCGAAGGAAATACTGATTCTACTTTGTAACCTGTAAAAGTTGATTAATAAAGTGCAAAATTATCGGAGTAGACGTAGGCTTGGAAGAGACGAACCACTATAAAACCGTGTTATCGTATCTTGTGTATTTCCCTACATACTTACATCGCTATATGATTATTTTCACTTTCCTGAAAATATGTGGGTTTCATACCAACTTTTGGACATCAAAATGCAGTTTTAAAAGTGAATGAGATCAAAATGAAGTGCCACTTTAGCAAATATGTCTAGAGAAATTAGACAATGCTATACATAATTAATGATAAAGAAAACCAGCTTCCGATCAAGTACCATGGTGTTTCCCTTTCATCCAACATCATCAGTGATAAAGAATACGACAACTAATTAAAAGATCAGATTTAATACAAGAGTGGAGGGCTAGACTGTTATCCTTTACTGGTAGAACTGAACTTGTTCACACGGTCGTTACATCAAAAGTTTCATTCTCGCTACAGAATTCCCAAATATCAAAAGAAACTATCTAGAAAGTAGATTCCTCCTGCATAATCTTTATATCAAAAGGGAGGATGCATAAAGTCAGCTACAAACTGCTGTGTAGGCATAAATGTGAAGGTGGGTCAAACTCAAATATTTAAAAGACCTAAAGAAATATGTTTCTTTAAAATCGACAAGGAAAACCATCTCGTCCAATAATTTATGGGTAAGATGGATGGGACAGAAGTGTTTCAAACTTAATTTTTGGCATATGAAAATTGATAACAACGCTTATTTCACGCAGAAGGCTATTATGAAGGGTAGGGACGAGGTGCAAATAATCGACAAGAGGTAGTTTGCCAATGAGGAAATGACCAACTTGTGGTTTGATCCTTGGCTCAACGGAAAGAGATTAATTCAGAAACTTGGATGGGGACACCTTCTCAGCTTCTAGTGAAAAAGATGCTCCACTTAGCCACATTATGGAAAACAGGCAATGGATTTCCATAAGTTTTAGATGATCAAACAATTCGATGACCATATAGAGTATGTACATATTTTAGTGGCTTCCATGATCATAATTGGTTCGAAACTTACATAGAAGGACTTTACTTATAAGATTGTTTGGGAGTAGTCCAAATTGCAAAATCCTATTCTTGAATGGGTGAATTTGTTGGCAAGAAATCGCAAAATGCCATAACTTCTACATTTACAACTCGTTGCTCGCAAACCAAATACGTTAATTGACCAAAAAATTGCAAGTGACCCAATGGTGCAAGCCCCGTTCCCAAATTCTGAAAATTTTACAACTTATTATTTGTTAATTGATTTTCGTGTCTTATAAACTCAAGTTGTTACATTCTCCCCTACTTAAAGGATTTCGTCTCCTAAATGTCCAAGGACATAACAATAAAATTAGTATTTTCATACAAATATCTATAACCACCTACTCTAACATTATCTATTAGAATCCATTATCCTTAAGTTTCCTATTGTTATTTATGTAGTCATGCAACAGTGTAGTATATATGTCGCTAACTAATGCAAAAGATTAGGCGGACTATGCATTAAGTTGACCTACTTTTTATACAATTATGCTTGTGCAGTAGATCCAAATGTATGAAAAATCCTAATAAACACAAATAATTTTACATGCGTGCTTCAAACATCGTTCATATGAAACAATCATTTGAAAAATATCCATTATACCAACCATGAAAATAACATAAATGCACATGCATCCATATGCATATGTTTAGTGTCCTATTTGCCAATCACTAACAGTGCCTAGAATGTGTATATACAATTTTGCATCCACCTGCGACCACTTGCATACATCAAACATAACATGTTATAACATAATGTTGCAACTAAGTCCTACCATCCATAGGTTATACTTTAAGAATTGTTGATTCAAAGGGTAGGAAAGATAGAACATATCCAAAGATAATGGTGGAAAAGCTCAAAGCAAACCATCAAAGAGAAATAGATAAGAAATGTGTCTCTTCTCCCTAGGTTCCCGAGTAGCCTCATTCACATCATCTCCCCACTGAACTTTTACTAATCTCACTTTCTTGTTTATGAACATTTTGATCTCGTAGTCTAGGATCCATTGTGGCACGTAGTGGTAGATGCCTCTCTCTCGGTCTTCTCATCCTTTAGTATACTCGACTCAACCACTAACTTAGTATCCACAATAGATGAATCTTGTAAGCATTGTCGCAAGTGTGAAACATGAAAAGCGTTGTATACTACGGAAAGTCTCCAGGGTAGTCGAACTTTATATGCCATCCGCCTTACTCTGTCCAAAATAGGGAATGGTCCAACAAATCTGGATGTCAACTTGCCTACATAATTAAATATCACCACATTCTTAAGTGGTGATAAGTTCATGAAAACTAGATCTCCAACCTCAAAATTCAAATCAGTCCTCCTCGTATCGGCATAGAATTTCTGTTGATCTTGAGCCGCCTTCATTCTTTTCCTTATCAGGTCAATCTTCTCATAAGCTTCTCTCATCATGTCTAGACTAAGTTCAAATTTATCTGTCGTCTCCCACCAATACCAGGGAGATATGTAAAGTCGTCCATACAATGCATTGAAGGAAAACATACTAATGCTCATTTTGAAACTATTATAATACGTGAATTTTACCAAAGGTAGATGCTCTTCCCATGTCCCTTCGAAGTCTATGATATACAGTCTCAATAAACTTCTAAAATCATGTTCTCCCTTTCAGTATATGCATCATTCTAAGGGTGATAATATATACTCAATCTGAGTTATGTATATAATGTCTAATGTAGACTCCTCTAAAACTCATTATTAATAATAGGATCCTTATTGCTCACTATCCTTGTAGGAACACCACAAAGTCGAACTATCTCTCAAATATACACAGAAGTTAACTAAGGTGTTGATCGATTGCTCTAAACTAGAATGAAGTGGGAGCTCTTCGTCAATCGTTTTATTATAACCCATACACTAGTGTTGCATTTCCTCGATCTTGGCAACACATCGATGAAGTTCATGGATACGCTCTCCCACTTCCATAGTGGTATGTCTAACGGTTAGAGCAATCCACGAGGCTTCCGTTGCTCCGCCTTCACTCCCTAATAGACCATACACTTAGCCACAAACTCGACAACATCTTTCTTCCTGCCAATCCAGTAGAAAACTCTCTTCATGTCGTGATACATCTTTTCATCATCTAGATGAATTGTCATCAGAGAATGATCATCCTCAGCTAAAATTGCACATCAGATGGATTTTCATATACTCTTGGTAAGAGTAAGAATGTAGTTGATGGTAAGATTTTTTGGAATGAAAGGACTTGGAATATATGTAGCATCTTTTTGAATACTCCAAAGTAGGATAAAGGGAGCATTTCTAGGGATCTTTAGCACACCACGATTCTGAAAAGGAAAAAAGAGTAATTGAGCTTTGGGCTAACCCAACAACATTAATAGCAACCACCTATGTGAAGAGAAGTGTTTGAATAGTATGTTTTGGAAGAACCTTCAAGAACTTATAGGAACCAATGCTGAATCTAAGTATAGTTTATCACCCATAAACAAATAATCAGACAAAGAGAAGCAACTAGGTCCTTGAAGGATTTAACTTAGAAGTGCATCTTGGTTATTATTGTACATAGGGATGAATCTTACCACTATTAAAGTTTAATGTTGAGAGTTAGGTGTGCATCAAGGTTTCACCATTTGAGAATGAGATGATAACCTTGGAAAACTCGTTTATAAAGTAATAACTTATGGAGATAACTTTGTAATCATTTGAAGATAAGACTAATAAACCTAAGTGTATTAGATCCTTAAACCACCACCATTTTGAAAGGATTAGATAACCTCATTCATCTTTCCTTGGCTTTTAACTAAACGGTCGATATGTGTTCCGCCAGATGTCACTGATTTCAACAGAATCAGTGAGCTTCCTTCTAGTTTAGGATTTACTGGTACAGGTATGGTGAGTACCTTGTGTCTAAATCTCTGTGGTCTCCTAGTTTCTAGGTGTTAGTGGTATATCATGGATTGTATCAGTTTTTGTGACTATGTAGTTCTTTTTGAGGGTTTTGTGTGGTTTTGTGTCTCCTTCTTGGTAGTGTTTCCCTACCTCTAACCATAGTGATAACCTAGCAACAATGATTAGAGGCTATTTTTTGGATGCTGCAATTTTTTTAACCTTATTACCCCGAGGTCCGGGCTTTTGAAATGGTTTTGTTAGTCGACAACAAGTTATCTTCCCTTTAAGGAACATGGATTGATTGTGTTTTGGTAATTTACTGCTATGATATTATTCCGGATTCTAGAATGTTTAGAGTGGTTTCACTCATGTTAATGTCTGTGTTGTGTCTCTAGTCTTGCACTGTGGTCATGTCAAGTCATTTACAATTTGGTTTTTAACTATAATATATGTTAGTTTGTTGTAGAGCTTTTCTATCAGTAACTGGATGGTTTTTTCATGCAATTTAGTTAATGTAATGTCCCTCCCTATGTAGAGAATTTATTTTCATTTGTGATTGCCAGACAACTAGCTATGTCTTGCTTTTGGTTTATTTCCATGCTAAGTTGTTCCACCTGTGTGGTGTTACGCAGTGGACGACCCACTCTAAAAATCACTAAAGTGGACGGTCCACTTTATAAATTATATGTAGTAGAAACTTGAACATTCTAACTCCTTTAGTTATCTGTAACTGTTATTTTTTATAATAAAAAGTGTTATATATCACTATAAAAACTGGTTTACTTTGCCAAAAAAAGACTAATAAGTTTAGTTTTTGAGAAAATGGTCGAATACTTATATGATGTAGGGAAATAGAGGTTCCATACGGATAATGAGATAAATGCTGGTGTTCCTAGGAAAGAAATTAAAAGAAAAGGATTTAGTAAGATAAAGGAAATTAAATGTTCACCTTGAGTCTAATCTTATATTATCTTTTTTCAAAATCAGTATGCTTTTGTTAACTTACGAAATATCAGTACAATGCAAATTAATACATGCAAAAATTAAATACTAGTTGCTTAAGAAAAATACAAGCATAACATAAGAATTGTTTTAAATAGGACCCATGATGAGGTCATCTCCTGAAGTCTGGAGATCATCCCGCTAGCTGCATGTTTTTTGCATGTCACTCCCAAGGTATATGAAATAGCTGTTGAAAACTATCGCCCCCAAATATAAACTCCAATATTTTTGCATGATCCATGAAGCAGCAACCACAATGTAATCAGTTGTAGCCAATATGCCCCCACTTGTTCAACTTAAACGAAATCAGTTCCAGATGATTAACAGTTACCCTAGGTCTTCCACGTTGGTGTACCTCCATCATATTCTTGAATTCATATCATTTGCTAATAAAAACTCATGAAAATAACGAACTAAAACCCTATCGCATAACTGAGAGGACCTTCCAAATAAAACTTATGGAATGGGACAAGGTGGTGAATACTTAACCAAAGAAACTTCCAATCTTTCTGCATAACTCTTTGATTTCCAGTGGTTCATAGACTCAGCATCATTATAAATCTACTTACTAATTTCCAAATTCAGTAAACCTAAACTAGCAAACTATAGTAGACTACACAAAGTTAACTGAATCTATACTTCATCAGTTAGCACAAAATTGAGTAACCCCAAAGAACTACATCATCTAACCTTATCCATGAATTGCCATTTAAACATTCACTAGTGACAATAGGAAAGCCCAATCTTTGAGTAAATCGATATGAGAACTAACAGATCCAAAATGCAATACAGTTTGGCCATTACCCAATAACATCCCAATAAAAATCTTAAGATTCTTACCTCGCCTAATCCTACATATATATATATATATATGGTTTTAGAAATGGATTTTTTTAAAAAAATAGTATGCTCTGATATGAAATTCATATTTTTGGAAGCTCTATTAAATAATAATTCCTTTCAAAAATAAATTCTTGCAACTCTATAAATATTTATTCTTCCCCACAAAAAATTTAATATAAAATTATAAAGGATAAATTGAGTTTTGAATTTTTTAGAAGAAATGTAATCTTATATGCTTGGGCGATATAAGTGGAATGAATAGAGGACTTATAGGTAAAGATTACAGACGTGGGTTTGAAAAGTGAACACATTAAAACTATTGAGGTCATGAAGACTCTACTTGGATAATAGATTAGATTTTGGAATTTTAAGCCATGTTGTAACTACAATTAGGTCATACCAGACTGGTTAGAATGTGTTCAATGCTGAAAAGAGATGAATGGATAGATGAGTCAGAAGTAAACAGAAATTTTTTGGAGGTAAATTAGTGAATATGCTCCAAGATTTGTAAGAATTTTTCGTATAGTAACTGTCTTGGGTGAGATAATAAAGCTTTTCAGTGAATTTGTATAAAGTTTCACAACAACTAAAATAGAAACAATTCAGTTAGAAGAGACATATAAGAAGCAGGAGTCGTTGGTTTATCATTATAGGACATAGCTTTAACAAATTCCGGATAAAGATTATTTGTCTCAAAAGATGGAACTTTTAGATGTAGCAGATTGGTAAAGAATCGAAGTTTATTAGGATTTTTATTCTAGTATCCCTTTTGGAGGGTAGATTCTAGGATTAATCCTATGAATGGTAGAAATAGATGTAGACATATTATTATAACATGCAGTGTATGATGGACGCAAGTGGTTGTAAGTATTTGCTAGTGGATGCCGATAGATGCATATATATACACTTGGCACGATTATCTTTTAGGGATCAGCAAAATAGGTCACATAAGTATGTGCAAATGGATGTACGATGCATTTTATTCGTTACACAATTTCTGTAAATGGCTGAGTAACATATGGATGTTGCTTATGAATGATGGTTGTAGCATACATATAGAAATATTGGTCATTATTAGGATCTTTGCATATATTTGGATGCATAGCACGAGCATAATTGCATTGACACGAGGTCAATGAATCAATAGGTTGCCTAATCTTTGGCATTAGTTAGAGATCTTTGCACTATAGAATTGTTTACAACATAATTTTCCTTAGAAATCTTAAGTACAATGGGTAATGGATGATGTTTGAGTATATGGATGTAGATTTTGATTGTGGTTGTTTATTACAATTTCTGTCCTTAGGGATTCCGGGGACGGAATCCTTTAAGGAGCAGAGAACGTAACACCCAGATATTTTAATAATAAGATTAACAATGAAAATGAATTAAATATAAATTAAAAATACTTAAAAAGAAAGTTTTATAGATGTTTGAATTTGGCTATGAAAACTAATATGTTACGTCCATGGCGATTTTCTAGAAAATTTTCATATATAACTTGTCTAAATCTGAGTCAAAATGAAGAAGTTATAAAGAAAAGAATGAACGAAAAATAGATAGGCTTAAAAAGAATATATATAAATGTGTGTATGTATGTATGTATGTATGTATGTATGTATACATACATACTTACTTACTTACTTATATATGTGTGTCGGGTCAACCGCCCATCTGATCAGGTTGCCCCGCTTATGGAAAAAATGCCCAGTAAACCTTATATCTTGCCAGTTTTCTTACCAAGTACTTGATAAGAAAGAGAATTCTGATAGTGGTATAAACCTGAACCATTCAGATTTGAGATTAGCGGTTGGATGTTTACCTATAACATGTCAACTCCAAATTTAATCAAGTTGATCCTATGGCCCGAGATACCTTAGCACACCTATAAATACAACCGGGTCTTGTCGTTTCAGTCACTAATTTCTTCTTCCTTTGAGTTCCCTTTTAAATTTTAGCAATGGGACATAAAGCTAAATATTTTCTTTGAGGAAGAAGAACATAAATAATTAAAAAAAAGAATTATATAAAAGGGATCAAGGAAGGCCACCAAACATCTGCCTAGGATTACAGTGAAAGTAACTATTGTAGAAATAAAAACGAAAGAAATAGGGTTAAAAATAGTTTTAGTTTACAGTTTACTTCTAGTTTAGTACAATTTATTTTTAGTAATTTTACATTTCTTTAACATGTGTTAAGTAACTTACGTTTATGTAATTTTTATATAAGAAAATATTCGAATCCTTTTGCATTTATGTGAAAAACAGTAGAAAAGATAGAAATTCCATGTAACATGGGTTTAAAAAGAAAATGCAGAATTTATAGAAAAGATCGAATGCATATGTAGTTCATGTAAATTTGTCGTAGAAGAAATGAACTATTATGAAAAGATAAAAACTAGAAAAGGAATAAAATTTTAAAACTTTTAGAAAAACAAGTTTAAAGTTTTTCAGTTGAAAACAAGTAATGGACGATTTTTCGATTAAGCATTTTTGTAACTGATTCACATTTTTTATTGCATATCTTTTGCATGTATTAAAGGATTATAATTCTGTGAGTTTAGATTTAAAAGAAGTTGTTAATCCATTTAGATTATGTGAAATTATAGGAAAAAAAGATATTTTAGGTAAAGCAAAAAAATACATAATTATTAGAAAAGATTAAAAATACATGTAAATTTGCAATTAAAAGAAAATGGATTGAAAAGACTAAGCCTTTGAGACTTATAGGTAAATTATAACATATGTTATAATTAAAAAAAGCAATTTAATATGATATTGGTTCATGGTACAAATATACGGCCTTAAAAGTAGAGGCTGTCATGAAGTAGAAAAGACATAAAAAGAATGGAATATCATAATAATAAGCATACTAAGGGCCCGTATCGGTGCCATTCAAATATGCATGCCGATTAGGGTAAATAAATGGTCAATAGGTAAGACTTAGTTAAGGGGACAGAGGTTGGTGCGCAATTAGACTATTGATTGTAAGGCATGTACCATCGATGACTAAGCGTGTAGCATCAATTAGAATAAATAAGTTACTAATGGCTCGTACCGACAGTAGATCAGACAGGCATGTCGAATTAGTGTAAATAAGTGGTCGATAGAGAGTGGATGATAGTTAGTGCAATCGGCGATGATCGATCATACCACATTGATTAGGGTTAATAAGTCACTATTGTGTCCTACGCTAGATAGATGTCCATCTGAAAGGTAAACCTGTGGACGGTGATTAAAAGGGATGTTTAATATATGTGAACCGATTCACATCTGAGCGGGTTTTTATTCGATGTCAGGGGTGACGACTACCTTTCTAGCTTAATGGTAGAGAGTTAGAGGGCAATATGGGTACAAATATGAATCATTCCAAGTAGCACTTCTATAGTAAGACTTAAGTGCAAATAACTGGCTTGAACAATCAACTAACCTAAGAAATCAACCTAGTTAATTGTCCTAAGTAAAGCATGAAGACTAAATCTTATCATTTGGAACTGTTCTTAAGTTTACCATCACTAAATTATTCTCTACCTAGTAGTCATTATCTATTCAATAAGCTTTTATGTCTAATCCATTCACTTTTCCCCTCTTCCCGCATAAAGATACATGAAATTAGAAAATTTCATGATAGACTCGGAGCATGGCTTAGACGCTCCACTCTTATGTTTTATCAAATTGTTTTCACTCCTTTTTATTTAGATTTGAGAGAGAGAGAGAGAGATGTTTTGATATAAAATTATGTACTTTGATATTACAAGTGATTTTGAGACTTTGATCTAATGAAGTTTTATTTAGTTATGACCAAAGGAATAATACTTTTCAAAAATTTCAATTATTTCATTTTTGTTGTAAAAATATGTTATATTATGTCTTGTAAATCTTAGTCTTTGTAAACTTTTTAGTTATACCTAGACACTCCACATTCCTTGGTATGACTCGTTATGGGTGTGCTAAGTGGTATGGCGTGTTACGTTTACTCTCTTTATAATGCTTTTCAATGCCGATTAGCCTTTACTGATTTAGGGCATGCATCGTCGCATGGTGTTTGTCGTAAAAATTCCCAACTTGTGGTGGAGTCAGGATAGTAAGAGATGATTAATGTGACAAACGGGAATTTTGGCAATAAAAAAATTAGTTATTTAATTAGATTCTAAAATTGGAGTTTTCGCATATGATGGAATTTGACCATGAAACTTGTGCCGTTGCGTTTTTGATGGAATTTTGGTCAACTTTCGTGTTCAGAACTTTGCTTACGGAGTCCATATCAAAAAGTTACGGATGAAATATGAAAATGGACAAAAATTAAGTAAAACAGAATATATATAAAGGGTAGTAAACAACCTTTCCCAAACACTACCAGGTCAACCCAAGCGGTCAACCACTGAATCGACCCCTGGTCAATTTTGATGGTGGCGGCTAGGGTTTTATGTTTTATAAATTATATATCGGATTTTTTTGAAATTTGATCTAGCGGTTCAGGGTCATTTATATGTCTATAAATAAAGGACTAGACCCCTACTATTTTCTCATATTTTCTAGAGGCAACAACTAAACTCTGCCTTTCCCAATCCTCTAACCTCTTCTAAAATTCAAAATATAAACCTATATAAATCTATGGAGAGATTGGATTCAAATTTATGAAAAAGGGTTGGTTCTTCGAGTATGTAATTCTTTTCGTTTTAAATTTCCTTCTTCTTTCCCAATTTCTCTTTCAGATCTATAAATCTAAATAGGTATATGTATATCCCCTTTGTATACAAATTATAGACCTGTGAGATTTGGGAATCATAAGCCTAAAGTTGTGTTCATATTCTGATTTGGATAGCTTTCTGGTGAGTGGGAAATATATTCATTGTTTATACTATCTTATATATTTCGTTTGTGTTAAATCTTAATTGTATGCCTAGAATTTATCAGATTTGTTTTGTTATTTTCAAATCTGAAATAATATATATAAAGTTTAAATATGGATCTATAGGCTTTTTAGTTTAATACTCTTATATTGCCTGCAATTTATCTTGGATTTTTTGGGGCTATTGTAAACACCATGATTCTGGAAATCAATCCCAAAATATTGTCAGGTATGTAGTGAATTATTATTCCAAATTCATAGGATTTGGATTTATATATAGGATTTGTGCAGTTATGATTTAGAATTATGAACCTGCTTGTGTTTATTATTGTTAGGGGTTTTTCTTAATTGTTGTAGATTTTGCCTTTTTCTCTTTCCATATAAAAAGGCATTATTTGAAATCTATAAGGAACGTAAACAAACCAAATAAGAAGAGATGTGCAAATTCACATATTTATGCACGTAATTTTCAATATCTATTTTAAATAAAATATTAACCTATTTCCTTGTAATTTTAAATATTCTAATTTTCCTCTTTCAAATAGTTTGGAAAAAATTTACAACGATTACAATAAATAACATTTTTATGAGATTTTTAGTCTTAAACAAGACTAAATATAAAAAGGATTATTCTAGTCGTTAGTTTGGAATGGAATATAAAAGGATAATAATGATAATAAAATATAATGAGTAATTGTGTTAACACCACGTTTAAAATATAAGTATATAATTATTATAATATTATCGGTCCAAATCTATGCAAATAACGCTATTATATTAAATAAATGTTTGTTGTTGTGTATTTGAATTTGAAATGTTTCACTTCATGGGAATAAAATTATGGTAATAATTCCCATAATAAATGAAAATAAATATTTATGACCGCTATAGCAATAAACGTGAAATTTGTTGTTATAATAAAATGGGTTGTGAATGTAATAATGAATAATTGTAATAAATTTGGGGTATGAATTAAACAAGGAATAAAGGCCAAATTTGGTTACAATTTAAATTATGACTAGGAATAGTAATTGTGACTCCAACTAGAGAAATAAATAAAAATCTTATATATATATATACACTCAAATAAGAATTCGATGAAATTAAATTAGGAGTTCAAACGATTAGATTAGAATTCTAATGGGACTGATACAAATCGCATCTAAAAAGATTGTCTATTGCATTACGAAACATGACTATTAGGGTTATTAATGGCACGAGACAAATATGGAATAAAATTAATTTAATGTCCATTTCATTAGGAAATATGACCATTAGGGATGTTAATGGCATGCGATCGTTATAATAATAAATGGAATTAAAGGGGATTTAATGAATTAATTGCCGCAATAAATACTTAGTTCAATAGGAAGTAAATAATTAAATGTCCTAGGAAATGAAGTTATAGAGAATTATCCCTAGCTTATTCTTGTTAAATCTAGAGTTAATATTTTAATTAGAATAAGGATTAGACTTAATAGGTTAATGATGAGAGGTCAGTTGCCTTATTCGATAGAAATTTGCACTTTCCAACAGTTGAATATATCTACAACTGATGTGAGACATCATTAACCATAGGAACCCGTGACGATAGTAATTGCATAACAAGAATTATTTCTAAAAGTATTTACTTTAAGTGCGAGGTATTAAGTGGTTGCTGTGCCCGTTTCCCTTCCAAAAGATGAAACCAAAAAGAAAATAATTCATAGCATAGCCCACTTAGAGAATTATAAGAAAGGCTAATTAGATATGAAATTGGTAATCCCTGCGATGGTTCGCTTCCTCAAGGTATTAAGTGACTGGGGTTGGATTCCGCTTTAGGATAAGGTATTAAATGACTGCTACATAGGTACCATAGGTCAGCCTATCTACGTGAAGTATTAAGTGACTAGGGGATTTTCTAATAAGACCAACTAGATAGTAACACAGGGTCCATAGAGGGAAGGTCATAAATTATGTTAGTCGTCTACCTATCCTGTAGGTCATAAATGATTGCTTACTCTCTCATCTTATGCGGGGTTTGGGTATATGCGTGAATGACAAAAGCCTTAAATTAGTAAAACTTAGTAGCTAGTCCAATAATTCATATTAGGGTTTGGTAAACCACCTAGTAAGGTATTAAGTGATTAATGGATCCGCCTTGGGCCTTAAGTGATCATAGGGATCCTCCCTTTTATTATATTATATTATACTATGAGCGAGGCTATAAGTGGCTATACAGAATAACCCATCTCCTTTATAGGTTATTGATTATTTGGAAAGCCTGCCTCTTAGTTTTAGTATTTGTTTGAGTGGTGGTTTAAATGCTTCAAACTTATGCGTACAGGTTCTATCTTAGTAAAACGATAACATTATCGTTGGGAAATGCTACCATGGGTATGGTAGTTAATCATTGTGCGTAAAACTTTACAAGGTTAGGTTATGATTACTATCTTTATTATTAGACATACGATTTTGGTTAAAACCAAATGGGATACATATGTGTAATATGGATAGTGTTATACATTTTCGACTCAACATGACTTGTTGCTTTGAACCCCCTCCATATAAGAATTCTCAGGTTCATCTTGAGGAAGATAAGTCTATCGAGTGTTCAAGTTTAGTTTTCTGTTCTTGTTCTCTCATACTCGGTGATGTGGATATTTGTTTTTAAGGTAGTTGTCTAAGTCGATACTTGTTATCCTATCTTGTTTCCGTTGTGAGTTAGTTTTATTGTACTCTGATTATAACGATGCTCATTATCTGTAGGTACTAGATTTACACTGTAACGACCAGGATTTTGACCATTTGAATCTTAATATTTAAATTGGTTTTAAATATTTTATTTAAATTGTAAAACGGATTTTTATAAGGAAATTATTTATTAAAAAACAAATCTTTAAGCGTATAATTTATATTTATAACATTTAGTAGTTAGCATCTTTAAGACTTAATATTCAGACATGACTTTGAATTCAAAACATGCAGCGTTTGGGTTGACATTTAAATCTAAACTCTAAATACTAGGTGCTAATGAAACGAAAGCAAATGGGGAAGAAAGCAAATGGGGAAGAAACCAATGAAAACTCTCGACATTTTTGAATTGTCTAAAATGACTGCAAAGGAGTAGATGCCACATGATTTGTTCCCTATTTGTTGGTGCGCATCAGTAAAATTCTTCCACCCCAAATGTAAGAACGTGCCGACCAAGGAATGCAGCCTACCCTATTATATGATACGAAAGCACATGCAGTATCCATCAAAAAATTAAGGTAATTTTTATTCTAATCCACGGTTTTAATAAGTTAATCCACTATTTTACTTTAATAAATTAATCCATAACTATTTTGTAAGTTAATCCACGAGTGGATTAACTTAAAGATTTCACTCTATCATATAACTTACAATCGATTTTTGTGCTTCTTGTTTTACCATGACATTACAAAACGTCTCAGTCTACAGGAAAATCGAATGCAGCAAATATATATAAAAGAAAGAAACCAGAAATTGCAAATCAAGTAGAAGTCAATGAATGATCTAAAACAATTCACCATTAGTTTGGATATGTACACAAAGTTGCATTACCAAGCTCCGGGCCTTTCAGCAGACCAAAATGAGTAGCATTTTTGATGTTATGTTGCTTAATTAGATTTACCACAAGATAGTTTGACCAAACACAAGGAATACATCAGTCATTTTACACAGCCTTAAAGAATAAATACCTTCATTTTGAACTGAATCCAAATAATTTAGCGAAAATATTTTTGTTTTTTCCGTGAGTACTTTTTTCTGGCTTAACAAGAGCAGGTGTTATCTCCTTTTGTACTGAAATTGGTGATATAACCTCCTTGGGTTTAGCTGTTAAGACAAAAAATTGCATTCATCAAAAATTGTAATAGAAGGCAAAAAATTTAAAACTGAAGTACAGATCAAAGAATATTCGAGTTTAGTACATTCTAATCACTTTCCTTCATCATTGGCAATATCTATAGTACACTGAAAACTTAAATTTATTGAAATTTCATAAAACTCTAGTGAAAATTCAGATTTAGTGAAAACGAAGAGGAGAAGACTGAGAAGAAGAAATATACGTACGTATGTTTTTAGGTGGATACACTGATTAAAAATTAAATTTTAGTGAAAGTCAATGATCCTATAAAATAGGGTGGATTAACTTACTAAAATTGTGGATTAGAATAAAAATTACCAAAAATTAATGAAACCCTGAAAACGTGCCGACCACGTATAACTCGTTGAAAGCGACGTGGATATTTCCTTCAGCTTCTTCGTGTATATATAACCCCAAAAGCATTTGTCCATTCCAGGAAACAAAACCGCAACCCTTCCAGGATTTCTAAAACAATTCAGATGAAAACCGCAACTTTCAAAAATCAAAAGAAAATTCCACTTCAAAACTTGTTTAAAAAAGAAAGAAAGACCGAATCATCAGTGAAATATTGAGCTTTCAGTTCTATTGTATTTCTTTCAGATAGGCTTCCCTCTTACACCAGTTATATACAACACGAAATAATCCTCTGTGTCTTAAAAAGAAACCAGTGAGATGAACTGGATTTGCGCGGCAACAAGGAGCTGACCTGGAGGCAAATTGATCTCAGCGCGGCGTTCAACAGGCCATAGCACATCTACGATGGAGTTTGGGTAGGATTCGAACATATACTGTTCGCGAGTTTCCTATAGCATAAAGTAAGGTCGAATATTTAGATCTGGGTAGAGTGGTTCGAGCTCGAACTCGCGATCGGTGAGGAGGAGAAGGTAAAGACAGTGGTGAGGGTCTAGTAGTGACCGATAACTTATAGCAGGAGGAATTTTGTGATGAAAAGTATTGCTTGTTACTGTAGTGGTGTGTGGACTGCCTTCGCGATGCAAACATTAGGGGGCTTCCGAGTTCAACAAGCGAGTTAAGGAGCAGGGAGGGGTTTCGAAAGTTTTCTAGGGAGTAAAATTATACAAGAGTTATTTTTGGACTGGGAAGAAGCACTGGAACGTTGGAATGGTGGCAGAGGCCTTCTCATGCAAAGGTGAAGTTCAGGGAGAGTTTCAGGTGGTATTTTTGTTCGATGGAGACATTTCTGCTGTGTGCGAGGAAGAAACTCAGACTCGAGTGGATGTGCGCGGCCTATTTTAGATGTATGAGGGAGGATGAAGCATGAGATGGGAAAGAGCATGGTGTTGGCGGGGCGATGAACAGTGGAGGAATGAAGCAGTAATAGACGAAATAAGGTGGCCAAAAGTTGAAGTTTTACTGGGTTCGTGCTTTGTTTATACTTTATACAGAAGCAGGGGAAGGATTAAATAACGTAAGTACTAAGTTAAGTAAAGGATTAAAATTTATTATAGTTAATTGATTTTAATTATATTGGTTAAATCGATATGAAGTTTTAGTTGGTTGACCTTGTTCATTAAATATTGGATCAAAGGGATGGGTGAGTTCACGATGTAAACAACGTGATTAACGGTTAAAAACGAGATTAGGTTAATAATTAAAATGTGTCAATTTTATTAAGGTTTAAATCACGTTAAACGAATTCAACTTATAACACATGAAATTGTTTCATTCGTGAATAGAATCTGATGCAAATGGCCGTGTTGAAATCGTATCGACGAGGCCTACGTTGTGGAGCTAATATCGCTGAGAAATGAACTGCTAGAATTTTGTGATGAAATCAAACGCCTGGTGATGTAAACGAAACTGATGCAGAACTGTCAACTGTAAAATAGGGTGAGTAAACTTACCAACTCTGACTCGTTTATATTTTTATATAAACGAGTTTTTAAATTTATTTATAGTAATTTGATAATGTGTGATGGTCATTTGCATGAATGGTTGGTAAATTTGGTTGAAATGGTTGATATAGTTTTACCATTAGTGAATTATTAATTAGTTCATATTGAGGTGAAATTTATATTATTGATGTTGATTAACATCTATGGATGTAGGGAAACAGGTTGGAGGAATCAAACTGGATTCCTCAACATTTATATTACTGTTTTTATTCGATTGTGATATATTATGTGTTATATAATCCATAATTGGATATGTTGTGTTTGATTTACCCTATCCCTAGGAACTTGGTATTTTAGATACTGTAAAATATTTTCAAATGTGGGAAAGGAAATTGGGATTTAAAAATGGAGTTTATTTCCAAAATAGAAATAGAATTTCGAATAGAGTTGAAAATAAAAATCTATTTAAGTGGATAAATCAAGACGTTGTTATAAATAAGAATATAAATTAAGTGGATTATAAATCTTTGGATAAATTGAAATATAAGTTCAAATATGAATTTACATAGGAAAGTGAAATCGGTTTTGAAATCAATATTTGAAAATAGATTTGAACTTAGCAAATTTTAAAGGAAATGATAAAAGAGGTTTTAAATGATTGGAATAAAAATGAGATTTGTATGTAAAATTCTGAATAGAAGTTATGAATAGAATTTGGATTTAAGATATTATTTATAAGTACGAAATCAAACTGATTTGATTATATATAAAAGAAATATATTCACGATTAAAGTGAATAACGGTTTAAAGGGAATATTTTGCAAATGAACCATCTCTAAAGGAATTTAGTTTTGAAATATGAATCCATAATGGAAATTAAATGAAAAGGGAAATGGTTAATCGTTTTAGTTCAAAATACAGAATATAAAATATAGTGTGATTACGTTGTGTAGATTAGAATGGTTAGAAAGGAAATTGGTAATGATTCGGAAAGGATAAATTCAAAAGTGAATTTGGAATTTGAATCAACCTGAAATGGTAGATAAATTCCGAAGTTCGGAAGATAATCGAATATGGATTATTCGAAGAGAGTTATTTATTGGAATTCAATTATATAGAATTTAGGGAAGTAGTTATTTTTACTTTCTATTTTGAATCAAATCTAATTAGTTATTTATTTATTTATTAATTGAATTAATAAGTACAAATTATATTTTATATATCAATTATTTGGGAATAGCGATTTTAGCGTTGTCGTTATAATAAATGTTTTATAAATCTAAACAGTGATTTTAGCGTTGTCGTTATAATAAATGTTTTATAAATCTAAACAGCGATTTTAGCGCTGTCGTTATAATAAATGTTTTGTAAATCGATACAGCGATTTTAATGCTGTCGTTATAATAAATGACTTATAAATCAAATATTTGGAAACAACGATTATAACGTTACCGTTATAATCAATGTTTTTCCGTAAAGAAAGTGGATTCTTAGATTGAATCTGAGAGTCGCGTAAGCGATATTCTATTTGAAGTTGTGAGCTTTGGCTATTTCAAAGTTGAGAATGTTGTTCAATTAAGGTCTGAGAGGTAATTATACCCCAACTTGATTGTCTTCATGATTGATGGAGGAATGGTTAAGGTTCGATAGTGAAGACTGGTTAGCAATATGGTTAGTTAATAAATGATTAATGGTTTTAGTTATAATAACGATGTTTTATAACATCGCGTTAATTTAAAGAATTTTGAAATGTTTCCCAAAATAAAATGAGAGATATTTTCTACGCATAGAAAAGAAAATGAATTGGTCAACAAGGAATTAATAAATGGATTATGGAAATATTTTGCGATATTAATAAGGGATATTTTCTGAATATAGAAAATAAGGATTCGTGAATATTAAGAAATGTTTTCTAACTGGAATAAGAGATATTTTCTCAAATAAAGAAACTAGGATATTGTAAATGTTTTCCAAGAATCGAGAGAGACAATTGAGCTTTGAAAAGACAG
Organism: Allium sativum; assembly: GCA_030737875.1. Taxonomy (NCBI): domain Eukaryota; kingdom Viridiplantae; phylum Streptophyta; class Magnoliopsida; order Asparagales; family Amaryllidaceae; genus Allium; species Allium sativum. The sequence continues at coordinate 886,629,161 of CM060916.1, read as the reverse complement.
GAAAATGGGAATTTGGAATTGATAATAAAATAAGGAATTTATATAAAAGGGGCCAGTATTGCTTGATGGTTGATCGGTAGAATTTCAATTTGGAAATAGGGTTGTTGGTTGAATGGATGTTCCTTTGATAGTTAAATCACCGACTATCAAAGTTATGATTTATTTTATACCTCCGTTGTCAATACAGAGAGACCGAGATCAGATTTAATATCTGAAAACCACTCCGTATTGGCATAAGCGTTACGAATCAACTTATGTTGAAGAGATTATGAAGACGGAGTAAAGTGCAAGGTCTATTCTATTAATTCTAGGTAGAAATTGCCTAAGATGGATTAATAGAACGGTGCCTTTGGTTTGTCCAGACCCAGGACAACTTGTATGGACGAGTGTCTGACAAAGTATTTCCAAAGGGATTACGTACGTTGATTCCTTCAAACATACGAAGTTGGTGGCAAAGAATGGAAACTTCTTTAGCCTAACAATTTGAGTATTTTTGTGGGAATCAAGTAGTGATTTCCGATGGATCTGACGATATGACATTCAAAGTGAATGGTGGCCAGATGTTCTGGAAGATAATTCAAACCTCAAGCCTCACAACCGGGAATTGACAAAAATCGGGCAGACAGCATGGCTATGCGGGTCGCTCCCATTAGGATGTATAATCACCTATCTAGAGAAATTCCAATTGCTTCTTTAATTTATCGATGTTGTCCCTTTCAGGAAACGATTGCTGATCCCAACTGTTGGTGATATACATTCGATACACTCAAGCGAAATGAGTGGTTGGTCATGTGTGGGCCAGGTTGCAAGACGTTCTTGTTGAACCCCTGTGTATTCCTCTAGAGTACACTGATAGGAAGTTGGTTCCATACCCTATCATGTTGGAAATCCAATCTCCAATAAGCGCCCTACGCCTTTTGATTTTATATTATATATGGAGCGTGAGATGCAAGCGTTCCGCTAGATTCTATTTATTTGTTGTAGACACTATTATAATATCACCGGATTTGATATCAAAATGTTTTGGGTTATCGTAAGGTAAAAACCATCCGTGTTTATGTGTGGATCGGTCTTACAATTATCTTTTCTTTCTAAAGGGTTTTTAAAAGTTAAACCAATGGTTGGAGTTTACTCACACCAGTCCCATGACTGACCCTAAGTTTATTTTGTTTGTTTTCCCTAAACTCTTGGGTGCCCAAATTTGTATGGGCAGTCAAGTAGTCGGGATTTTACAGATCCAATTGGAGGAGCTTGAAGTAGGAGGCTTCATCAGTATGTTATAGACTATCATATTTTCCGCTGTGTATTGTGTTGTCTTTGGAAACAGGTGTTTATAACTGTTCCAGAAATAGCTGTTGTGCTCTGATGATGGTATGTATATACACCCACTGATTTGTATTTCAAAAGTTATGTTATTTAATATATTTTATTCGTTCCGCTGTGAGTTTGTGATCTTCGTTTTTCTTCTATTCTAATATATCTTTCTTTCTATTTCTCATCCTTTATCTTCTTTCTAATAATGATTCGTATTTCTGTACAATTTGGGTTGGGCGTGTGGTGTTATTAGTCGACTCAAAGAGTACGAAAATTCGGGCCATTACAATTGGTATCAGAGCTGAAGGTTGAGTAGTAACCTTGGCTCTGTGGCGTGACTCATTTGAGATAGGGTTAGTAATACCCTAGATTGAGTTTGAGCATACATATATATGAGTGCGTATTTGTTGATTTGATATAAAATTTGTTTTATATTGTGTTGGCTGGTTTGTTGAGTGGTTTATGAATTTTGGTCGATACAGGATGTACAACTGTATCGATAGGTGTTTCTAAACTCTCGAACAAAGAAATTCGATATAGTATTATTTTAAAATGGGTAAATGAAATAATTTTGTCCAAAACTATTTCTGATAAAAGGAATAATTTTCTGAAATTATTGATTTGGTTGGTTGTCATTATAATCAAATGGGATTATAATATAGAAATGGTTATATAAAACCAAAGTGAATTTGTATAAGAATGGAATATACAAATAAGTTGAATTACAATTGGATTCAAACCAGAATTTGAGGATTTAAATACCGGTTATTTAGAAAATATTTTCTGAAATATTATAAAGTAATATAACATTACTTTGAACGATTTTTGAATAAGAACGGTTTTAATGGGTTTTTATAGTGATTAAGCACTAAATCACTTCAGTGGCGAGAAAATAATTTCGATGATGGGTCGCGACATCATCAGCATTCATTTTCAAGTTTCTGAGTGATGGATTGCTTCCGTAGTAATTTGGGAATGAAAAATTTGTTTGAAAAGGAAAAGATGTTTTGTAAATTCAAATGTTTTGAGTTGAGTTGATTATATATATATATATGATTTCAAACTAATTTGAAATAAAATTCGGGAATTTGAATTCTGAAATTAAAATTTAACTTGTATAAGTTGGATAAATTGAAATGGTGGAAGTAAATCAAATGGATTGAAATTTAATTTAAATGGAGATTGAATTAGAGATAATCCGAATGAAATTAAATAAAGAGAAATGTTGAGATTCGAATTATTAACATGAATTCGACTTATGAATAAGCAAGTTGAATATATTGGATGTTGTTAATTGAAATTTAATTGTGATAAATTTGGACTTATGTATAATAAGTGGATTGACTTAAATAGAAATCAGATTTGAATTGATATAACGAAGGTGAACTAATGAGAAGTTGATTAGAGTGTTAATAACGGGAAGTTGGATTGATTTGAAACCAAATGGAAGTGGATATATGTATGCAGAGCAGATACTGAATGGAAGCAATTGCAAGAGAGAATTATGCTCGACAAAAGGTACATGTTTACAATATTACTTGGGTTTGATGGTTTTATGAGCCTATGGGGCAAGCCACTTGGATTTTTGATTTTCTTTTGGATTGGAGAAGGCCTAGAAAGGCGAGTTGTGGTTGTACCGATTGAGCCGCGCAGGGGAGATGCTGGCGAATTTTTTTTGAAATTTTAAAGAGTTAGAAAATTTTCAAGATCTTTTTTGATAAATCAAAATGAAGTTGTTAATTTTAATTGAAATAAGAAAACCAGAATTGGTTAATAAAATTTCAAATGGAATAATGAAATTGATAAATGGATTTAAAATCAATTGGAATGGGCGTGAATATGCAGAAGAGCATATGGATTGAAGACAAGAAAGTGATGATGGATTGGTGGACAGATCATTTGGAAAGAATTATGAATGGTCGAGTATTGGTATGAGAATTCGAAGGTTGGGTAAAATCTGGGTTATGGAGATACGGTATATAACATTTCAACGAAGTAGGTTATGAGGAGTTAGAGTTATGGCATTTTTTTTCTTCTTAGCAATTTCGAGCGCGAAATTATTTTAAGGGGGAAGGAATGTAACGACCAGGATTTTGACCATTTAATTCTTAATATTTAAATTGGTTTTAAATATTTTATTTAAATTGTAAAATGGATTTTTATAAGGAAATTATTTATTAAAAAACAAAGCTTTAAGCGTATAATTTATATTTATAATAGTTAGTAGTTAGCATCTTTAAGACTTAATATTCAAACATGACTTTAAACTCAAAACATGCAGCGTTTGGGTTGACATTTAAATCTAAACTCTAAATATTAGGTGCTAATGAAACGAAAGCAAATGGGGAAGAAACCAATGAAAACTCTCGACATTTTTGAATTGTCTAAAATGAATGCAAAGGAGTAGATGCCACGTGATTTGTTCCCCATCTGTTGGTGCACATCAGTAAAATTCTGCCATCCCAAATGTAAGAACGTGCCGACCAAGGAATGCAGCCTACCCTATTATATGTACGAAAGCACATGCAGTATCCATCAAAAAATTAATGAAACCCTGAAAGCGTACCGACCACGTATAACACATTGAAAGCGACGTGGATATTTCCTTCAGCTTCTTCGTGTATATATAACCCCAAAAGCATTTGTCCATTCTAGGAAACAAAACCACAACCCTTCCAGGATTTCTAAAATAATTCATATGAAAACCGCAACTTTCAAAAATCAAAAGAAAATTCCACTTCAAAACTTGTTTAAAAAAAAAAGACCGAATCATCAGTGAAATCTTAAGCTTTCGGTTCTATTGTATTTCTTTCAGATAGGCTTCCCTCTTACACCAGTTATATACAACATGAAATAATCCTCTGTGTCTTAAAAAGAAACCAGTGAGATGAACTAGATTTCCACGGCAACAAGGAGCTGACCTGGAAGCAAATTGATATCAGCGCGGCGTTCAATAGGCCATAGCGCATCTACGGATGGAGTTTGGGTAGGATTTGAACATATACTATTCGCGAGTTTCCTGTAGCATAAAGTAAGGTCGAATATTTAGATCTGAGTAGAGTGGTGCGAGCTCGAACTCGCGATTGGTGAGGAGGAGAAGGCAAAGACAGTGGTGAGGGTCTGGTAGTGACTGATGACCTATAGCAGGAGGAATTTTGTGATGAAAAGTATTGCTTGTTACTGTAGAGGTGTGTGGACTGCCTTCGCGATGCAAACATTAGGGGGCTTCCGAGTTCAACAAGCGAGTTAAGGAGCAGGGAGGGGTTTCGAAAGTTTTCGGGGGAGTAAAATTATACAAAAGTTATTTTTGGACTAGGAAGAAGCACTGGAACGTTGGAATGGTGGAAGAGGCCTTCTCATGCAAAGGTGAAGTTTAAGGGGAGTTTCAGGTGGTATTTTTGTTCGATGGAGACATTTCTGTTGTGCGTGAGGAAGAAACTCGGACTCGAGTGGATGTGTGCGGGCTGTTTTAGATGTATGAGGGAGGATGAAGCATGAGATGGGAAAGAGCATGGTGTTGGCGGGGAAATGAACAGTGGAGGAATGAAGCAGTAATGGACGAAACAAGGTGGCCAAAAGTTGGAGTTTTACTGGGATCATGCTTTGTTTATACTTTATACAGAAGTAGGGGAAGGATTAAATAACGTAAGTACTAAGTTAAGTAAAGTATTAAAATTTATTATAGTTAATTGATTTTAATTATATTGGTTAAATCGATATAAAGTTTTAGTTGGTTGACCTTGTTCGTTAAATACTGGATCAAAGGGATGGTAAGTTCACGATGTAAACAACGTGATTAGCAGTTAAAAACGAGATTTTGTTAATAATTAAAATGTATCAATTTAGTTAAGGTTTAAATCACGTTAAACGAATTCAACTTATAACACATGAAATTGTTTCATTCGTGAACAGAATCCAATGAAAATGGCCGTGTTGAAATCGTATCAACGAGGCCTACGTTTTAGAGCTAATATCGCTGAGAAATGAACTGCTAGAATTTCGTCATGAAATCAAACGCCTGGTGATGTAAACGAAACCGATGCAGAACTGTCAACTGTAAAACAAGGTGAGTAAACTTACCAACTCTGAGTCGTTTATATTTTTATATAAACGAGTTTTTAAATTTATTTATAGTAATTTGATAATGTGTGATGGTCGTTTGCATGAATGGTTGGTAAATTTGGTTGAAATGGTTGATATAGTTTTACCGTTGGTCGATTATTAATTCTGTTTAGTTCATATTGAGGTGAAATTTATATTATTGATGTTGATTAACATCTGTGGATGTAGGGAAACAGGTTGGAGGAATCCAACTGGATTCCTCAACATTTATATTACTGTTTTTATTTGCTTGTGATATACGATGTGCTATATAATCCATAATTGGATATGTTGTGTTTGATTTACCCTAGCCCTAGGAACTTGGTATTTTAGATACCGTAAAATATTTTCAAATGTGGGAAAGGAAATTGTGATTTAAAAATGGAGTTTATTTCCAAAATAGAAATAGAATTTCGAATAGAGTTGAAAATAAAAATCTATTCAAGTGGATAAATCAAGAAGTTGATATAAATAAGAATATAAATTAAGTGGATTATAAATCATTGGATAAATTGAAATATAAGTTCAAATATGAATTTACATGGGAAAGTGAAATCGGTTTTGAAACCAATATTTGAAAATAAATTTGAACTTAGCAAACTTTAAAGGAAATGATAAAAGAGGTTTTAAATGATTGGAATAAAAATGAGATTTGTATGTAAAATTCTGAATAGAAGTTATGAATAGAGTTTGGATTTAAGATATTATTTATAAGTACGAAATCTAACTTATTTGATTATATATAAAAGAAATATATTCACGGTTAAAGTGAATAACGGTTTAAAGGGAATATTTTGCAAATGAACCATCTCTAAAGGAATTTAGTTTTGAAATATGAATCCATATTGGAAATTAAATGAAAAGGGAAATGGTTTATCGTTTTAGTTCAAAATTCAGAATATAAAATATGGTGTGATTACGTTTTGTAGATTGGAATGGTTAGAAAGGAATTTGGTAATGATTTGGAAAGGATAAATTCAAAAGTGAATTTGGATTTTGAATCAACCTGAAATGGTAGATAAATTCCGAAGTTCAGAATATAATCGAATATGGATTATTCGAAGAGAGTTATTTATTGGAATTCAATTATATCGAATTTAGGGAAGTAGTTATTTTTACTTTCCGTTTTGAATCAAATCTAATTAGTTATTTATTTATTAATTAATTGAATTAGTAAGTACAAATTATATTTTTATATATCAATTATTTGGGAATAGCGATTTTAGCGTTGTTGTTATAATAAATGTTTTATAAATCTAAACAGCGATTTTAGCGTTGACGTTATAATACATGTTTTATAAATCTAAACAGCGATTTTAGCGCTTTCGTTATAATAAATGTTTTGTAAATCGATACAGCGATTTTAACGCTGTCGTTACAATAAATGACTTATAAATCAATGTTTTTCCGTAAAGAAAGTGGATTCTTAGATTGAATCTGAGAGTCGCGTAAGTGATATTCTATTTGAAGTTGTGATCTTTAGCTATTTCGAAGTTGAGAATGTTGTTCAATTAAGGTCTGAGAGGTAATTATACCCCAACTTGATTGACTTCATGATTGATGGAGGAATGGTTAAGGTTCGATAGTGAAGACGGGTTAGCAATATGGTTAGTTAATAAATGATTAATGGTTTAAGTTATAATAACGATGTTTTATAACATCCCGTTAATTTAAAGGATTTTGAAATGTTTCCCAAAATAAAATGAGAGATATTTTCTACGCTTAGAAAAGGAAATGAATTGGTCAACGAGGAATTAATAAATGGATTATGGAAATATTTTGCGATATTAATAAGGGATATTTTCTGAATATAGAAAATAAGGATTCGTGAATATTTATCTCTCCTTTTCATCCCAACTTTTCTTTTCGTCAAGAATCCAGATGGGGTAGATATAGCCGCGACTTTTCTTCTTCTTTTTCTAATTCAAAGGGAGCCCAGCGTTCTGAAATTAGGCAGGGCGTAAATAATTATCTTTGTGATTCTTATGGTAATTCGTTCTTGAGAAAGCGGACTCGATTATGCTTCAGATGCGGAGGATCGGATCATATAGTGAAAGATTGTAGGAGTAAAGGTCGATGCTTTCATTGCGGTGGTCTTGGACACAGAAAGATTTTCTGTTCGGAGTTTTATAGAGGAAAACCAAAACCTGAATTATTGCACTACATCTGTTCGAGATTATGCCAGAAACTTATTTCTTTCATAATTCTTTTTGATCTGTCAAGTTCTAATCAGAAGGTTGAAGGAGCATATTTGCTGTTACTGTTGGAATGGCACTTTGAAGGATTTGTGGATGGTTTGCTGTGGCCAAAGGGGGTTCATGGTGATTCAAGTAATGTCATTTATCCTCCTTTGCCTTGTCTGTCTGAGAGAAAGGAGCATGCTAGCTCGTTTTGTATTAATTTCTTGAAATTAAGGAGATTATTTTCTGATTCGGTTTCAATGCATAAGAAGAAGGGGTTGCTATTATTGAATGATATTATGAGGCTTTTCGATATTATTAACACTATAATTAATTGTGTTAGAGGAGAAGCTGTTTATCAGGGTTTCTTGAAAAGCGATGATGAGTCTATTATGAGATTGGAGAGTGGTTCTTTGCAGAAGGGTGTTGTATCAAAGACTGATGATTGTTGTGACTTAGTGGGTGATATGGTTAATGAGTTATATGATGATTCTTTGCATTGTGAAGATGTAATGGTGATTCTGTATGAGAGATGTTTGGGGTCACAGCATACGGATCCGATGATTCTTGATCCCTTTGTGCAATATTGTATTGGCAATTCTGAGTGGGTTGATGGCAGGGGACTTGATTGGATGGGGGTAGATATGGGAAACGTGATGAGTTTGGACAAAGTTTCTGCGGATTCACAATGTTTGGAAGCAGGAATTGCGAAGGTGGATATGGCTGGATATTCCAAGGAAGTTCTAAAACGTGTAGGGGCAGGTAATATGTTGTTGGATTATCAATCTTCTGTCATTCATTCTTGTATTAAAAATGGTATGGTGGAATTGGTATGTGGGGAGAAATGTTCATGTCAGGGGAACATGGCGGTGTCAAAAGAATTTTTATCGTTTTCTAAGCTTTCTAATGTTGATCGAAGGATTAAGAGGAGAAGAACCTTCTCTGTCATGAAGCAGGACCTATGGTTGGCCATGAATAAGGGGGTGTGTATGGGCTCGGTGCTGTCAGGATTGAGAGACAGTCATTGTCAGTTTGGTGAGTGGTATGGGGTTGGATTGCAAGAGGAAAGTGGAGAGAAAAATCAGGTTAGTGATATGTCTATAACTTTGTCAAGGAGGGGTAAGCGTAGGAGTGTTTATCCTAGATCGGGTTTGGTTCGTCGCAGTGCGCGTATCAGATATTATAAAGTCTCTGGTAGTAGCGTTTCTTCTAGGTCTTGGACTCAGGACTCATGAAGTAGTTTTTGATGAGGGGCTCTTTAATGAGCTGTTTGGTTTGGTGATGGTTTATACATTGGTTTATACATTGGAGTATTCTATGTCCTGTGCTGGAGCGTCTGTTATGAGGCAGTCTTTTTCTTGTTTTTTTGATGTTTGTTGTTTGGAGAAGTTAACTCAGTGTGTGTAGATTTGTTTTTCTCTTGTTTTTGTTTTTAGGTAGGCGGTCTGTATTTGTTAATTTTCCATTTATAGATATATATGTGTGCTCTCTTCTTTATAGAAGATCACACATTTTGCTTTCAAAAAAAAGGATTCGTGAATATTTAGAAAAGTTTTCTAACTGGAATAAGAGATATTTTCTCAAATAAAGAAACTAGGATATTGAAAATGGTTTCCAAGAATCGTGAGAGACAATTGAGCTTTGAAAAGATAGGAAAATGGGAATTTGGAATTTATAATAAAATAAGGAATTTATATAAAAAGGGGCCAGTATTGCTTGATGGTTCATCGGTAGAATTTCAATTTGGAAATAGGGTCGTTGGTTGAATGGATGTTCCTTTGATAGTTAAATCACCGACTATCAAAGTTTTGATTTATTTTATACCTCCGTTGTCAATACGGAGAGACCGGGATCAGATTTAATATCTGAAAACCACTCCGTATTGGCATAAGCGTTACGAATCAACTTAATTTGATGAGATTATGAAGACGGAGTAAAGTGAAAGGGCTGTTCTATTAATCCTAGGTAGAAATTGCCTAAGATGGATTAATAGAACGGGGCCTTTGGTTTGTCCATACCCAGGACAACTTGTATGGACGAGTGTGTGACAGAGTATTTCCAAAGGGATTACGTACGTTGATTCCTTCAAATGTACGAAGTTGGTGGCAAAGAAGGGAAACTTCTTTAGCCTAACAATCTGAGTATTTTTGTGGGAATCAATTAGTGATTTCCGATGGATCTGACGATGTGACATTCAAATTGAATGGTGTCCAGATGTTCTGGAAGATAATTCAAACCTCAATCCTCACAACCGGGAATTGACAAAAATCGGGCAGGCAGCATGGCTATGTGGGTCGCTCCTATTAGGATGTATAATCACCTATCTAGAGAAATTCCAATTACTTCTTTAATCTATCGATGTTGTCCCTTTCGGGAAACAGTTGTTGATCCCAACCGTTGGTGATATACATTCGATACACTCAAGCGAAATGAGTGGTCGGTCATGTGTAGGCCGGGTTACAAGACATTCTTATTGAACCCCAGTGTATCCCCTCTAGAGTACACTGATAAGAAGGTGGTTCCATACCTTGTCATGTTGGAAATCCAATCTCCAATAAGCGCCTTGCGGTTTTTGATTTTATATTATATATGGAGCGAGAGATGCAAGCATTCCGCTAGATTCTATTTATTTGTTGTAGACACTATTATAATATCACCGGATTTGATATCAAAATGTTTTGGGTTATCGTAAGGTAAAAACCATCCGTGTTTATGTGTGGATTGGTCTAACGATTATCTTTTCTTTCTAAAGGGTTCTTAAAAGTTAAACCAATGGTTGGAGTTTACTCACACCAGTCCCATGACTGACCCATAGTTTATTTTGTTTGTTTTCCCTAAACTCTTGGGTGCCCAAATTTGTACGGGCAGTCAAGTAGTCGGGATTTTACAGATCCACTTGGAGGAGCTTGGAGCCGGAGGCTTCATCAGTATGCTATAGACTATCATATTGTCCGCTGTGTACTGTGTTGTATCTGGAAACAGGTGTTTATAACTATTCCAGAAATAGTTGTTGTGCTCTGATGATGGTATGTATATACACCCACTGATTTGTATTTCAAAGGTTATGTTATTTAATATATTTTATTCGTTCTGCTGTGAGTTTGTGATCTTTTTTTTCTTCTATTCTAATATTTATTTCTTTCTATTTCTCATCCTCTAACTTCTTTCTAATAATGATTCGTATTTCTGTACAATTTGGGTTGGGCGTGTGGTGTTATTAGTCGACTCAAAGAGTTCGGAAATTCGGGCCATTACATATACTCTCCGTGCTTAAATGGGTTCGAGGTTTGATTTTTATCGAACTTCGGGCTCAAAAAAGTGTGGGGTGTTACAATTAATTTGTAAAAAAGGCATATTATATTGTCAAATGGAAAGTTGCTTACCACAATGACAAGGGCAATAGCGTAGAAACTTATTAGTGCACTAAGGAAACAACGATTTGTAGAGACTTCCTTAAGCACCAAGGAAATAACGATATGTAGCAACCATAGGGAAAGTCATGGTCTTGGCATCCAATCAAGAATTTTAAAGACCCCGACCCCAGGAAAGATGACGAACTAAAATATTATAGATCCACTGCATAAGAGATGACCATCAATATCTCAATTGATAACGATGACCTATCAAAGTTCTTGAAGATCATATTTCATCTCAATTCACGATGAATAAAGGATTTGGCTCACATTGATATTTGTGGTATCTCATCGAGTATTGCGAGTTATACATTAAATATTGACCTTAAGTTCGTTCTTGTTAAGCAGAGGATATGCATGCCAGGCCTAGAGAGCTCAACCATACTCAAATAGAAAGTGGACAAGTTGAAGAGAAATGACTTTGTTCGCGACACCCTCTACCCAGACTAGTCTCTAGTTCGGTCCTTATAAAGAAAGCTAAGGGGAAATAGCATGCGTGCATCGACTACTCTGACTTGAATACGACATGCCGAGAAGATAACTATCCATTAATAAGAATTGATAAACTTGTGGAGTCAATAGATGAGCACGAATTTCTTTCATTTATGGATACATACTATGGTTATAATTAGATTCTGATGCATATTCCAAACTAGGAACTTACCAGTTTCATCACTAATTTAAGGCTAAATAATTATTTTATCAGGCCTTTCAAATTGAAAAATGTTGGGTCCAAATATCAACCATTGTTAAATCAAATGTTCAAAGATAAGGTCAAAATATCACTGGAAGTATATGTGAATGATAAGCTTGTAAAGCTACAGTTATCGGAGATGCTTAGAATTCACAACAAATGTGAAATGAAACTCAATCCCTTGTAATGCTCGGTTGACATTGCATCGAGAAAATTTCTAGGCTTAATTATCTATTCTCATAGAATTGAAGTCAGTCTAGAGAAAATTGTTATCATCCGGAACATCAAGGTTCCCATAAAAATCAAGTATGTACAGAACTTAAATGGGAAGGTTGATGTACTTAGCCGGCTCATGTAACAACCCGAAAATCTGGGCCAATTTAAAAATTTTATTTTGGCAATTTTAGCGAATTTTGAATATTTAAAATGAATTATTTTAAATAATACCGACGGAAATTTATTTTGAATATAATTCGAACGTATATATTTATACGCGTCGTCGTTAGAATATAAATATTTATATATAATTATAAATAGAATTGAAAATGGCGCGGTAGTTCGATAATTCGATTTCAAACTTCAATTGAATGTACCGGGTGCAAAACAATCCGGATTTTAGTGAAACCAAAAACATTGGGATCCTTTCGTGAATATCTTTCCAACGAATCCAAAAAATCAGGATTTCATAGCGGGAATAAAAAGATATGTCCGGTTGAAAATTTCTGAATAGTCGCTATGGAATTCAGGCCCTTAAAAATAGACATTTTGCAAACGACCTCGGATTTCGACGAAACCAGTTTTGATGGGTCCGTGATGTCAAATTATTGCTAGGTTTTAAATTTCATAATTTTTCGAATCAATGTGTGACCGTGGCAAAGGAAAACGCGTTTGACCAGTTTCAGTTGATTTTAATCGACTGGAAAATGGCCATTTTTCAAACGGTCTCAGAATTCGACGAAACTAGTTTTGTTAGGACCGTATCGTCAATACGAAGCTAGAAAATATTTTTTCTGTAATTTATCAAGTTAGTATGTAACCCCGGTAAATTGAAATGCGCGTTCAAATTCAATATATAGAGTTATATGTTGATTTTGACGAAAACTGATTGTAACGATCGAATCAGCTTGCGATACATATCCCATTGTGTTCGGAATGGGGGTAGAACGCTATGGACGACAGGCGGTGGGCCTCGTTTAGAGGTCGTATGTAAAAGTCAACATTTTGAAATTAAAATTAAAAAAAAAAACTCTCTCCTCCCCATACCTTCTCTCAGCCCCCCCCCCCCCCCCCCCCCGGTTCACTTTTTCAAAATCAAAAGGAAAATAGAAAGAAAAAAAATGTCGAGACAAAACCCGCCGCCGCCCTCCTCCGTTCAACCCACCGTCGAGCCGCCTCCCCATCGCGCCACCGCGTTGCCCCCCCCCCCCCCACCGTCGAACCTCCCTCCTCTCCCGATTGAAGAACCGCACCTCCTTCCCCTCCGTCCTCCCTCCTTCGCATCGATTTCCGCACCCCCTCCCCCCCGAAAAGCCCTAGCCTGCGAACGCCAAACACCCCCCCCAGTCGACGAAACTGTAAGTTAATTTTATTTTTAATTCTTTATTTTGTTTATATTGTTTTAAAAACTGAAATTTTTATTGTTTAAAAACTGGAAATAACATTGTTTAATTCGAAGGCAGTTAACAAATGCATTCCTTTCTTTGTCCTAAAAAAAAGGGAAGCATAACTTTTCTTGGACATAGGATTATACTGAAGCATTCCAAAATCTTTCAAACTACGTGGATAGGCTTTAAATCTTGTCATAGCCAAAGGATCACGAGGACTTGTTCGTCTATCCAGCTGCGTCGTTATGCACTATTAGTTCTGCGCTCGGACATGTTGGCGACCAAATCTAAAGACCTATTTACTATGTTAATAAGATGTTAATGAGAGTAGAACACACTATCCAAAGCTCAAAAATCCATTATATTTCCCTTTGTTTACATGCAGAAAGCTTCATTATTATTTTTAGGCTCATCCAATTAAAGTCTACACTGTTAGCTGCTATGGTAGGTCCTATAGCAGCCTGAGGCATCTAGGAGGTTACTTGAGTGGAACATTAATCTGATCCAATTTAACTTCACTTATATCCTTCGACATCTGATCTAACGTAAAGCATTAGCAAACTTTGTAGCTGAATTCAACAAACTTGACGACTCTCTATGTAACACCCCATGATTTTAAATATTAAAATTAAAGAACACTTAATTTCAAATGTGAGAATTAAGGGAAACGGGTTGAGCCATTGCGTTCGTCCCGGAATTTTGCTTGAGGTGTTATTCTATCTTGTCTGTATGGTCTTGATTGCTTCTAGGTTAATCTGACGGCTCTTAATTAATTAAAATTCTATATAAGCAACCTAACCCTCAATCTAAAATCACTCTAATTCATACCAAGAGCCGCCATGCCGTTAATGGTGAACCTAGAGTAGCCGCCGTTCTTTTTTAACTCAAAAGCAAGATAGAAGTAAGAATCAAAATCAAATCTAATCTAAATTAGAATAACAAATTAGTCTACATTAAAGGCAAGCAATTCAGTTTCAGAATACAGATCCCAGAAAAACAAGACTATTCTTTTGTTTGTGAGTATAATTTCTTTCACAAATTAATTAATTAATTTAATTGTGATAAGTTATAATTGGGATTATGAGAATATGACTATTGAATCATGTGATGTTATCCTTTACAGTTTTGTTATTGTGGATCTATTTCATATGTTCAATTGTACATGTTTAACTTGATTCATCTTATGCAAGTTTGGGATGTTAAATCATGTGTATATGAATCTTATGCAAGTTTGGGATGTTAAATCATATGCTAGTTTATGAATCTTATGCAAGTCTGTAGGTGGATTATACACAAGTTCATATGTGAATCATGTACATACATATGCTAGTTTATATGCAAAACATGTGACATTAATTTACATGTTTAGATCCATATGCAAGTTCACATTTTATGTTTAGATCTATATTTAGATCCATGGCAGTACATAGTTATGCAAATTTATGTTCTATATGCCCTTTGCCTATGCTAGTTTTGTATGTGAATCATATGCTAGTTTGAATGAAATTCATATGCAAATTATAGGAAAACCATATCCATATATGCAAGCTCACGATTACATGTTTAGATCTATATTTAGATCCATGATAGTTTATGCAAATTTATGTATATCCATTGCCTATGCAAGTTATTGGCTATGCAAACTTATGTTATGATTCTTAGATCTATTTTATGTGTTATGCAAGTTGTGTTGTTGCTTTTCTTTTTATAAGTTAGACTATTTGTGAGTCTAACATATGTCATATTAAAACGTACGAATAGCGTTGGGACAATGGGATAATATTAAATATTAATATTGTGAATTGGCATAAAATGGCTTAAAAAGGCTTATAGTTAATTTGAGACATTAATTGGTATAATTTGTATACCTGGAATTTATGGACATAATTTAGGTGACAGTTATGGACATAAATTAATTTGAAATTTGTTAAAAAATTTGAATAGGGATATTAATCCAATTTAAGGTTAAATAATTATGTGTAATAATTAACCGCCTAAGACACGAGGTTAGACTCATTTGTGGTATAAGGCTGCCCGGACCCACCCGGCAAATCCAGCAACCACAAACGGTAGTCTAATGTGAGGTCAAAGGCACAAATTAAATGCGTAACAATTGTAAAGACATGAGGTTAGGCTCGTTTACGGTATAAGACTGCCCGGACCCGCCCGGCAAATCCAGCAACCGCAAACGGTAGTCTAATGTGGGAGGTCTTTACAAGGTTACGGTTCTAATGAATTAAGCAACACTTAACCAGATAAACATGTGGTGGGACATGGGGGTTAAGTGGGTGGCCTGGGTGGCATGTGAAATATGATTAGAAACACTTAACCAAGTTGAAAACATGTAAGAAGTCATGAATGAGAAGGGGTTAAGCGGGAAATTATAGTGGGGACCAAGCATAGGTGGAAAGCTTGTGTCAAACATGGGGACACTTTTCAAGACAGTAACCCATTAGGTATCTTTGTGAGCTCGAGTTAGATCGAGGACGGGACACGCTTACTGGGTTTGATTGTAAGAGGTCAAAACGGGTTAGCGGTGGCAACGCAAGTCCAACGGGGTCATGTGCGTGCGTGGGCTCGGGTTGGTAGGTAATACGTTGTTGCATCATGTAGATATAAGCCGTGCATCTTTAGTGGTATCGGGTTGCCACTTTGGGGAGTGATACACCCCACTGTGGGGCCAGCACGGGTATCTACGAGTTAGGGAGCCGATCGCATGGGGGTAGTGGGTACAACTAGTGGAGATAGGGGCAGGCGACACCTATGAAGGCAACTAGGGGTACACGAAACTACCATTATCATTATTATGTTCTATAGGTAGGATCAACTTTTAGAGTGACTAGTAATGGTGCGGTATAGTAATTATCCTATAGTGATTAGGAACGAGATTAACGCCAGAATATTCCTCTTGTTTGCTTTGTCATGCCCACTTGTTTCACAGTCATACCTTGTTTTACCAGTTTATGCCTTATCCTAATTACGATAATAATTATATTGTTAAAGTTATTGTACTCGCCAGACATTATGTCTGACCCCCTTGTTTTCGCCTCTTTTCTTCCTTTACCCCCCACCAGGTTCTCAGGGTGGGACCGGTACTAGTGGAGCATGAATTGGATCTCTTTCTCTCTCTTTTGGAAGTGCTTGGATTGCTGAAAGTAAAGTTCAGCTCATCTCTTTTATGGCTACTTATGTTGGGGTTATGCTCTTTTACTTTATGTACTCAGAAAACAATTTGTCAAGATGGATATTAAGTGTACTTGGTTTTACTGTTGGTTTATGAGTTGTTGTAATCAAACTATTTATCCGCTGCAATAAAAGTTGTTTTAAAATTTTCAAGTACCAATTATGTATCTGTCTTGTTATATTCTGTTCTATACACCAATAATGCTCCATGAAAGTTAATGCATTCCCTTTGAGAGTTACATTAATGGACGTGGGGTGTTACACGTGGTATCAGAGCTGAAGGTTACCATAACAGATATGAGATTTTGAAAAACTGTTTTTCAAAAGCATTTTATAAAGAAATACTTTCAAAAATATGTTTTAAGGAGAGTATTTTTCAAGAGAAAAGTTTGTTTTAAAAACATAACCCCCAAGAGCCATATATCTTTCCTTCGATTCTCCGTTTTGAATTTCTTCTTTTTCAGCATGTCTGGGGAACCTGAGATACCTGAGGGCATACCGATACCAGGCTAGTTTAGAAGGTATCTGGAGGCTAGGGCCACTGCCTCAGGCCCAGCAATTGTTCCTCTTCCCCCAGCTGCAGTCGCTCCTCCTCCTCCCTCGCCTCACGTTGATACTTTTTCGAAGATATGCAAAGATTTTCGGGCAATGGGCAGGAAAACTTTTCACGGATCAGAGACGTTTGTTGAAGCTCGAAATTGGCTTAAGGAGGTGGAAGATTTATTTGGTATCTTCGAGGTAGAAGATGGAAGAAAGGTCCAATTGGCTGCTTGGTTAATGAAGGACGAAGCCTCATTTTGGTGGGAGGTCACGAATGGAGAGAGTCCAGTGGAGACATGGATGGATTTCAGGCGTAGGTTCGAGATGAAATTTCTCTCACGAGCAGAAGAGAATATATATATATGGAGAGGTTCTTAACATTGAAGCAAGGAAATTTATCAGTAAAGGAGTACGTCAACAAGTTTAATCAGTTGTCGAGATTTGGCTTAGACTTGGTGAATACACCTGAGAAGAAGGCCCTGAGGTTCGTTAAATGTTTGAATGAGCTACTACATGGGTTGGCTATGACCCACATTCCGATGGGGGCTACCTTTGAGAAATTGGTTGACATGGCACTTATGCATGAAGAGGAGAAAGGTGCTAATGCTAATAAGGCACCAGAGAAGAAAGGGGATCAAAAGAAATCACAACAGCAAAACAAGAAAGGTGGTAAGGATAACAATAGCAAAGGAAAGAAAAGGTGCTTTAATTGCAGGACACCAGGACATCTGAGCAAGGACTGTAGGAAAAAGAAGAAGACTGGCTGCTTCCACTATGGAGAGGCAGGACATCTAATCAAAGACTTCCCGAGGAAACAGGGGCAAGGCCAAAGGACAGGGTCCACTTCTGGAGGGCAGATTCAGGATCTCATGGCACCAGGGCAGGCAAGAGGGCAGGTTCATGCTCTTATGGCACCAGGACAGGAGAGAGGTAGAAACATTTCCGCTGAAAGTTTAGTTTTTCTATTTGATCATCATGTTCGTACTTTGTTTGACTCTGGCGCTTCACACTCATTTGTATCTGCTTCGTTAGTTGAAACACTGCACCTAAATACTAGTCTAGTTACGGATCCCATTGTAGTCTCAAATCCTATTGGTGGTTCGGCTCATCTTTCAATGATTTGTCGGGATTTGAGAGTGTCTATCTTGGGCGTTGGGTTTGAATGCAACACCTTCGTTCTTGGCTTCATGGGCTACGGCTTGATTCTAGGCATGGATTGTCTAGCTAGATACGGTGCCATAATAGATTGTGAAAGAAGGGTAGTTAGATTGTTGACTCGTTGTGGAAAGACCCTCAATATTTCTTGTGACCCTAGAGGTCCGGTAATGCTTAGCTACCTAGAATCCCTTGACGCATCCAATGATGATTTGGAATCTGTTCGTGTGGTCCGTGAATATAGTGACGTCTTCGATGAAGTTCGAGGTTTACCCCCGAGGCGCGAGATAGACTTTCGAATATACCTAGTAGATAATGCAAAGCCAGTTGCATTACCAGTGCGCCACATGGCTCCGAGAGAGAGAAGAGAACTCAGTAAGCAAGTGAAAGAGTTGCTTGAGAAGGGGTTCATAAGAAGAAGTATTTCAGAGTGGGGTGCTCCAGTCATTTTTGCTACAAAAGCTGATGGTTCACTTAGATTGCGTGTGGACTATAGAGAGCTGAATAAGCTCACAAAGAAGAACAGACACCCATTGCCGAGGATAGACGATTTATTTGATCAGTTGGTGGGTGCTTCAGTTTTCTTGCAACTGGATTTGGCTATAGGGTTTCATCAGCTAAGGGTGGCTGAAGACAACATAGATAAGACTGCATTTAGAACTCCTGACGGTTTCTTCGAATGGCTCATCATGCCTTTTGGTTTGACGAATGCACCCACATACTTTGTTGACTTAATGAGTAGGGTGTTTAGGGAGTTTCTAAACAAGTTTGTGGTAGTATTTGTAGATGATATCTTGATTTTCTCTAGAAATGAAGAAGAGCATGCCCTACATCTTAGGGAAGTCTTAGAGACCCTACGAGCGCATCAACTTAAAGCTAAGTTCTCCAAGTGCCATTTTTGGAGAAAAGAAGTGAGGTTCTTAGGACACGCGGTCTCTAAGGAAGGGATAGCTGTGGATCCCGCAAAGGTGGTGGCAATCCAAGATTGGAAAATTCCTAAGAACGCAACAGAAGTAAGAAGCTTTTTAGGGCTGGTCGGTTATTATAGGAAGTTCGTTAAGGACTTCGAGAAGATATCAGTCCCACTTAATCGGTTAACGAAGAAGAACTTGACTTTTGCTTGGGATGTTGACTGTGACGATGCTTTCCAACGTCTGAAGAGGGCTTTAACGACAGCTCCAGTTTTAGTTTTGCCATATGGGAGTAAGCCATTCACAGTATATACCGATGCTTGCGGGATAGGGCTTGGCGCAGTTTTAATGCAAGAGGGAAGGTTGATATGCTATGGTGGAAGGCAGTTGAAATTCCATGAGAAAAATTACCCTACCCACGACTTAGAGTTGGCTGCCATAGTTTTTGCGCTTAAGTCATGGCGTCATTATTTGCTTGGCGAGAGGTTTGAATTGTATACAGACCATAAGTCGCTAAAGTACTTGTTCTCTCAGAAAGATCTAAACTTGAGGCAACAGAGGTGGATGGAGTTTTTGGCATCCTATGATTTTGAGATCGCATATACCCCCGGCAAGGGTAACGTTGTAGCCAACGCCTTAAGTAGAAAGAAGTTGACTTTAAGTCCTTTGTTCGTAGAGCGGCAGAGTTTGGAGTATATATCTACCTTTGACTTCAGACCCTCTGTCAATTATGTACCCGGATTGTTGGCATCGTTAGAGGTGCAACCTACACTTTTGGGGCGAGTTGGAGAGGCACAGTGGGATGACCCACAGTTGGTTGAGATAGTAGGCAAGTTTATAGGAGGGGAGTCTTCGAGTCATCTTAATAGATATGCTATAAATGAGAGAGGCTGGCTGCGTAGGGATGGGAGACTTTGCGTACCGCAAGACGAGAGTTTGATGAAGACAATTCTTGAAGACTCACATCGCTCTAAGATGACCATACATCCTGGTAGTGACAAGATGTATAGGGATATGAAGCGAGTTTTCTTTTGGGTCGGAATGAAGAAGGACGTGGTTGAGTTCGTTTCTAGATGCTTAGTGTGCCAGCAAGTCAAGGCGGAGCAAAAGAAGCCCGGTGGTTTGCTCCACCCTTTAGAGATTCCGTTGTGGAAACGGGAAAGTGTTTCCATGGATTTTGTAGATGGGTTGCCAAGATCAAGGAAGGGTAATACGGAGATTTGGGTAATTGTAGACAGACTTACCAAAAGTGCCCATTTTATTCCCGTTAAAAGTAGGAGGACCGCCACATGGTTAGCATCTGTTTACCTTCGAGAGAAAGTTCATCTGCACGGCATACCCTCTAGCATTGTGAGCGATAGAGATCCCATTTTCACAAGCGAATTTTTGAAAAGCTTACAAGAGGCGGTTGGAACACAATTATGCTTAAGTACCGGTTATCACCCTCAGACGGACGGCCAGACCGAGAGAGTAAATCGGATTCTAGAAGACCTTCTGAGGCTATGCATCCTAGACTTTGGAGGAACATGGGAAGAACATCTTCCATTGGTGAAGTTCGCCTATAATAACAGCTTTCAGGCTAGCATTGGCATGACACCTTTTGAGGCTCTTTATGGACGACCGTGCCAATCACCTACTTACTGGTGGGAATCCACGGATAAGGTTTTGCTTGGACCCGACATGATTAGGGAGACTTCGGAGAAGATAGACCTGATTCGACGGCGAATGAAGACGGCGCAGGACCGACAGAAGTCATATGCTGATAAGAGACGAACCGATCTTGAGTTCAATATTGGGAACATGGTTTTTATTAAGGTGTCACCGTTAAGAAACGTAGTCCGTTTTGGATCAGTAGGTAAGTTGGCACCGAGGTTCATAGTACCCTTTCCAATTATAGAGAGGATTGGGCAGATGGCGTATAGAGTAAAGTTACCTGAGAAGCTTAGTGGTGTTCATGACGTGTTTCACGTTTCGCATTTGCGTAAGTGTTTACACGATACGACGGAAGTGGTGGAGCTGAGCACGCTCAAAGAAGTGGAAGTAGAGCGCAATGCCACGGTTAGACGAGCTCCTACACACATTCTCGGATCAGAGGTCAAAAAGCTACGCAACAAAGAGGTCAAGTTGGTTAAAGTGCAATGGGGAGATAATCAAGGAGACGCGACTTGGGAGATGGAAGAAAAGATGCGTACATTGTATTCTTTTCTTTTTTAGGGTATGTTTTAACTTCTCCTTTTTCTACCGCTTTGTTAATACTTGTCCTATCATTTAGTATTATCTTTGCGATGACATCTTCGATCTTTAGTTAGGAAGAACCCTATGGTTGCAAACATGTGTTTGAGACATGTTATATTTGGTGGATGCAAATGGATGCAAGTGGTTGCTAGTGGTTGCTCGTGGATGCATGTACACACACATTAGGCACTAGATCGGCTCAATCACCTTCATATTGCATATAAATGTGTGTGCATATCTAAAATTAATGGATGTATAATGGTTGTGTCATCATATGGATGCTGCATTTTGGTGAATGGTTGTGCACGCATGTAGAAATAATATGTATCGTTAGGATTCTTTCGCATACATAATGGACGCATGGCACTATCATGATTTGCAGTAAGGAGGTCAACTGAATTAGTAGACCGCCTGATTTTGCATTAGACAAGGAACATATACACACACTTTTTGCATATGTTCATACGACATTAGAAATCTTGTAAGGACAATGGATGCCTGTGTTTGATGGTTGAGTTGATGGATGATTGGATGTTAGGATATACATTCTCCTTAACTTGGAGATTTCGGGGGCGAAATCCTTTAAGGAGGGGAGAATGTAACACCCTGTGATTTTAAATATTAAAATTAAAGAACACTTAATTTCAAATGTGAGAATTAAGGGAAACGGGTTGCGCCATTCGTCTCGGAATTTTGCTTGAGATAGAGTCCGAGTTTACGTGAATCGGACTCCGTATGAAGAAGTTATGCCCTTCCGAAGTTTCAGAATTTAAATAAATTAAAAACAGTTCAGGTTTAGAAAATTTGAAATTCAAAATTCAAACAGGGAAATGGGCTGAGGGGAAAATTTCCGCCCAAGGCCAGGTCAACCAGGGGGTCGACCTCCCTATACAGGTCGACCAAGGGGACGACCTACCCCCCCCCCTAGGGCAGATCTGAAATATGACGATGTTTTGACTCACTACTGAGTCATTAGGGCTGAGGTGTTATTCTGTAACAACCCGGAAAATCAGAACCAATTTAACTTTTTTATTTTGCCTATTTTGGTGAATTTGGAATAGTTAAAATAATTTATCCTATATAATAACGATTAAAAATTTATTTTAATTGAATATATTTATTTTAATTCCAAAAAGAATTGGAATTAGCATGGCAGTTTGAAAAGTCAAAGTTGAACTTTGACTGAATATACCGGATTCAAAA
The DNA here is from genome assembly GCA_030737875.1 of Allium sativum. NCBI lineage: Eukaryota > Viridiplantae > Streptophyta > Magnoliopsida > Asparagales > Amaryllidaceae > Allium > Allium sativum. The sequence goes on along the minus strand of CM060916.1, from coordinate 886,606,628 downwards.
TTTAACGGATTTTGGTAAAACCAAAAATATCTAAATGTATTTGTAAATATCTTTCCAAAGAATTCAAAAGATCGAAATTTTATAGCGGGAATCAAAAGTTATGGCCAGTTGAATATTCAGAATAGTCGCTATAGTATAATCGCTAGCCCGTATAAAAGGCCATTTTTCAAACGACCTCTGTTTTCGACGAAACCACTTTTGTTGGAACCGGAATGTCGAATTATTTTAAGTTTAATTTTCCAGAATTTTTCGAATTAATATGTGAGCGTGGCAAAGGAAAATTTGTTTTGTTCATTTCAGTCAAATTTAATCGACTGAAAAATAGCCAGTTTTCAAACGGTCTCAGTATTCGACGAAATTAATTTTGTTAGGACTGTATTGTCATAACAAAGCCAAATATATTTTTTATGAAATTTTCTGAGTCCGTATGTGGCCTCGGTGAATTTAATTATAGGATCGAATTAATTTAATAAAGGATTTAAATATTAAATTAAATAATTCAGGCCACAAACAGCCGTTTGGGCTGACGAGACCTGGCCCGTTGGATCCGGAATAGAGGTTATTAGCTAGGAAGGCCTGTCGTTAGGACTGAATCGGAGTTGTGTAAGAAATTTTGGGTTTAATTGTAAAAGTAACAATTTAATATTATAAAAATAGAAAATCAAAAACCCTAGTACTGTTCATCGTGTACATCAGCTGCCATCGTTCAATTCATGGATGAAATGCGCCGAGCTTCCTCTTCCAATATCTCTCCATACCTTCAGTAATACCCTACTCCCTTTTTGATATTATTATAGAGCTTTTCGAGAGCTTCACGTACATACCGAAATCATCCCTCCCCATCACCTGAATCGACCGCTCCTGCTCCCTGAACCCGACCGCTTTCGACCGCCGTAACCCCCCATGACCGCCACCGAGTTGGCCAATTCCACCCTAGGCCGACGCGCCTCCCCAAGCCTGACAACCCCGTACGATCTAATCGACTCCCCGTGGCCCGGTCGAAGTGGAAAGTTCTGACCTAAGTTCGAACTAATAATTGAAACCGACAGCCAAGTTCTGTAGAAGGAAGAAGGTAAAGAAATCCTATTGATTTTATTCATTAATTAATATAAAATTGTTTTATAACTTGATTTAATCGTCTCTAACTCATACGACGTCAAAAACAAACAATTTCAGATCTTGTGCGATCGTAGAGACGAGATCTACGCTGCTGTCCAGACTAGATTTGATTCCGAGCTATTTGGATTTTGACTAAATTCGCAACCTGACAGTGAGAATTCTGATCCAAATGATTAATTATAAACTAAATATTTTTATCGCTTAAAATTTATTGTATGAATGTTATTCATTTAGATCTGCTATGTTATGATATTGGGAAATTGTTGATTTGCTGTTTGGTAGTATATTGGGATGTTCATGGTTAATGAGATCTACGAGGAAATTTTGTTGTGATACATTTCTCATTGCATTTAGATTAAGATCTAAATCATATTTTGATTTAGATACGTAGACGTTGATTAGAATCATTTTATTTTTTGATTCAAAATATAGAATCATGCTTTTATCCTCTAGATCTATCTTTCTATCATTCAGATCTGCGCTTTTATTTGAGATCCATGTGTATCGTTTGGATGGAAATAAAGATCTTAACTTTTATTTTGATCCATAAATTTTGATTTGATTCATTCACTTGAGATTTGGATTTAGATTAAAGATTGTGTTTTTGTTTTGACTTATAAACAAGGGAATTCGATCAATAATAAAATATTATTTCATGGATAACATAAAATATGGGTTTTACAAAAAGAACAAGTTTTCTTTTTAAAAGAACATGTTTTTTATGTCATTTTCTTTTTAACTTAAAAAGGATTTTTTTTTTAATGTCATTTTCTTTTTAAGTTAAAAAGAATAGTTTTTGTGTCATTTTCTTTTTATAATAAAAAGAATCGAACAAAAGATTAAATTTAATAGAAATATTTCTATTGTTAAATTAGTTACAATAAAGATAATAGTATTAAAGGTGACATTTTTCTTCAAAATAAAAAGGAATGTTTTTGTTGTCATATGGATCAAAATAAAAAGACTGGATTTAGAAATGACATTTCTATTGTCATTATAGTTGTAAAGATTGGATTTAGGAATACCATTTGTATTGTCGTTATGGTTGAAATCTAAACATAGGAAAAAGACCACATTTTATTTGCATTTTTATATGCAAATATAAACAACGTAGAAAAAAAAGATTTCATTTTTCATTTGTATTTTTAGATGAAAATGAAAAGTAGAAAAGATTACATTTTTCATTTGTATTTTTAGATGCAAATGAAACGTAGAAAAAGATTACATTTTTCATTTGTATTTTTAGATGCAAATGAAACGTAGATAAAGATTACATTTTTTTATTTGTATTTTTAGTTGCAAATAAAACATGGAATAAAGATTACACATTTTTATCCATATTGTAGATGTGAATAAAAACATAGAATTAAAAAGTATATCTTTATTTACATTGTAGGTGTGAATAAAAACATAGAATTAAAAAGTATATCTTTATTTACATTGTAGGTGTAAATAAAAACATAGAATTAAAAAGTACGTTTTTATTTACATATTAGATGTAAAAAGAAACTTAAATTTAAAATGGCATCTTTATTTACGTTTTGGATGTAGATAAAAAGAATAACTTTGAACTTACATTTTTATTTACATTTTAGATGTAAATAAAGAATTAGATTGAAAAAATATTTTTTTTTATTTACATTTTAGATGTAAATAAATGAATAGATAAAAAAGTTATATTTTATTCACATTTTAGATGCAAATAAAAAGAGTAAATTTAAAGCGGCATTTTTATTGACATTTTACATTCAATAAAAAGAATGGAATTAAAAGAAGAATTTTTATGGTTATTTTAGAGACCAAAAAGTAGATTTTAATGTCATAATTGTTGAAATAAAAAGAACAGAAATCAAAAGTTATATTTTTATTGTTGTTCTAGGGACAATAAAAGAGTTAAAATAAAAGTGACATTTTTATCGTCATTTTAGATGCGATAAAAAGAGTAGAAATCAAAGTGACATTTTTATCGTCATTTTCGATACGATAAAAGAATAGATTTAAATAGTTGAAATTGCCAAACGATTAATATTTATATATATAAATATAAATTATAAAATAAACAAATCGTGCGTGGTAGTTTGCGTTTCGGCAATCGTGACTTTAAACGATTATATCGAAAGGTCCGACCGTCGGATTTTCCCAAAACTGGAACTGTTTGGACCGCTTTGGGAAGATCTCTCCAACGGTATAAATTTCACCAAAATCCAACGGTTAGATTTCAAGATATGTGTAAATCAAATTTTGGTAAAAACAGCGCCAGGGCCGCCCATCGACCCGAAGCGTCATTTAATTATTTTGAGCTATTTTAAATAAATAAAAATAGCGATAAATCGTTATTAATGAATATTAACGATGTAAAATGATTTAAATGATAATTATTCGAAAAATTATTTGAAAAGATCGAGTTCAACTCATTTCAAATAATTATGCAGCGATTTAAATCGAACAAATAGAAGACGGTGATTGAAGACCGACGATCTTCAACATCGAATGGATGACTACTGATGCCCTGGACTGATTTGCTCCCGGGAAAGGGTTACAGTGGTAGTTGTCCGGACATTCTTGTTGATTGTCCGGATATGCGAGCACCGACGAGAAATCAGGTGACTCCGGTTTCGTTCAGACCCAGAACGGACTTGTAAATGGATGCGTGTATGACGTTGGAGTTCATTCCATGTAATTAAATCGATTTCTATCTAATATATATCCGTTTGGTGGCGGAGAATTTATTCTCTTACTTAACACCCTCAGAGGGTATATATGGATAGTGGTTGGTCGCATGGCTTGAACTATCAATGTGGCACACCAAGATGCAGTTGATCAAGGCTTTTGTTGAAAAGCAGGCCTTGTGGTTGATGATCAAAGCATAGCCTGTTTATGCGTAGCTTTGTGTATAGCGTGACTTCACGAGCCTCACACCCCGGTTGGAGTCTAAAACGGGACAAGGGAACGCAGGGAGTGCACACGTTTCTTTCTAGCTAGAGAGATGTCAGCGACCTACCACCCCTGACATTTTACTTATGTGGATGATGAATTATGAGGTACCTCGGTTTTATAGGTTGTTAGTGGCCATCTTAGAGGTTCAAAAGAACCAGGAAGCGTGTGTTCAGGCATAACTAATCCACTAACTTTAGATATGGACCGGACCTGCAGATATCCAAGGGTTCACTACGGGGAATCCTGAGGCATTTGCTAGAGTGTCTCGAATCGGTAAGGAGATCGTCCCTAGCCTTGACTCATGATGGAAACCCAAATCCCCAATACGACATTACGGTTTTTATTGTAAGCCTATATACGGCGACATAGTAGGATGGGGTATTGTGCCGTCTAGGATTGATACATTTACTTTGAAGTATTTTAATACTGATTAGACACTAATAATAATAAAATATTATTTTATACGTATCAAGTCATGTTTGATCATTATAAGGTAAAACTATATCCTCCGGTTTGTGTTGCATTGTTTGATGGGACTTGAGTCTTATAATGATTTCATTTTTCTAAAATTAGACATTGCGTTATTTTGAATAAAATTTGTTTAAATTATGCACTGGCAATCCAATGGAGTAAACCCGTTCCGCGTTAGGTGCGTGGTACTGTGATTTTCCACCTTACAAGATAATGTAGTAGAAGATTTCTCATACCAGTCCCATGACTGACTCGTAGTTTGTTTCACTTTGCAAACTCGGGTTCCCTCTTTTCTACACGGGCAGCCAAGTGACAGGTTTTAGGTTGACACATTCTGGATTGAAGACTGCTTAGAGAGGAAGACGAAGACCTTCTCTTTTATCTTTTATTCTGCTTTGATACTTGTATTCATCTTTGGATTTTGATGTACGTTATGGAGTTTGAGACTTATTTCCTTTTCATTCAGACTTTCTATTTTGCTAAGTGTATTATGTGTCTGCGTACTCTGTTGTATTGGATATTATGATGATGATGACATTTCATTTTCCGCTGCAATTATTTATGTGTTATGATATTATCTGAGATCTGTTTTTGTTGTAAATATGTTGTATTCCAATGATTATCATTGCTTTCATTCTACGGAAGTTTGGGGTCGTCACATATTCTATCTTGTCTGTATGGTCTTGATTGCTTCTAGGTTAATCTGACGGCTCTTAATTAATTAAATTTCTATATAAGCAAACTAACCCTCAACCTAAAATCACACTAATTCATACCAAGAGCCACCATGTCGTCAATGGTGAACCTAGAGTAGCCGTCGTTCTCTTTCAACTCAAAAGCAAGATAGAAGCAAGAATCAAAATCAAATCTAATCTAAATTAGAATAACAAATTAGTCTACATCAAAGGCGAGCAATTCAGTTTCAGAATACAGATCCCAGAAAAACAAGACTGTTCTTTTGTTTGTGAGTATAATTTTTTCACAAATTAATTAATTAATTTAATTGTGATAAGTTATAATTGGGATTATGAGAATATGACTATTGAATCATGTGATGTTATCGTTGACAGTTTTGTTATTGTGGATCAATTTCATATGTTCAATTGTACATGTTTAACTTGATTCATCTTATGCAACTTTGGGATGTTAAATCATATGTATATGAATCTTATGCAATTTTGGGATGTTAAATCATATGCTAGTTTATGAATCTTATGCAAGTCTGTAGGCGGATTATACACAAGTTCATATGTGAATCATGTATATACATAAGCTAGTTTATATGCAAAACATGTGACATTAATTTACATGTTTAGATACATATGCAAGTTCACATTTTATGTTTAAATCTATATTTAGATCCATGGCAGTACATAGTTATGCAAATTTATGTTCTATATGCCCATTGCCTATGCTAGTTCTGTATGTGAATCATATGCTAGTTTGAATGAAATTCATATGCAAGTCGTAGGAAAACCATATCCATATATGCAAGCTCACGATTACATGTTTAGATCTATATTTAGATCCATAAAAGTTTATGCAAATTTATGTATATCCATTGCCTATGCAAGTTATTGGCTACGCAAACTTATGTTATGATTCTTAGATCTATTTTATGTGTTATGCAAGTTGTGTTGTTGCTTTTCTTTTTATAAGTTAGACTATTTGCAAGTCTAACATATGTCACATTAAAACGTACGAATAGCGTGGGGACAATGGGATAATATTAAATATTACTATTGTGAATTGGCATAAAATGGCTTAAAAGGCTTATAGTTAATTTGAGACATTAATTGGTATAATTTGTATACCTGGAATTTATGGACATAATTTAGGTGACAATTATGGACATAAATTAATTTGGAATTTATTGACAAATTTGAATAGGGATATTAATCCAATTTGGGGTTAAATAATTATGTGTAATAATTAACCACCTAAGACACGAGGTTAGACTCGTTTATGGTATAAGACTGCCCGGACCCGCCCGGCAAATCCAGCAACCACAAACGGTAGTTTAATATGAGAGGTCAAAGGCACAAATTAAATGCGTAACAATTGTAAAGACACGAGGTTAGGCTCGTTTGCGGTATAAGACAGCCCGGACCTGCCTGGAAAATCCAGCAACCGCAAACGGTAGTCTAATGTGGGCGGTCTTTACAAGGTTACGGTTCTAATGAATTAAGTAACACTTAACCAGATAAACATGTGGTGGGACATGGGGGTTAAGTGGGTGGCCTGGGTGGCATGTGAAATACGATTAGAAACACTTAACCAAGTTGAAAACATGTAAGAAGACATGAATGAGAAGGGGTTAAGGGGGAAATTCTAGTGGGGACCAAGCATAGGTGGAAATCTTGTGTCAAACATGGGGACCCTTTTCAAGCTAGTAACCCATTAAGTATCTTTGTGACAGCACAGATTTCGCCTGACCCGATCGATCGCAAAATCGACCAAGACCGTTTAAAACCCGCATACGTTAACTCTGGGAATACAACACATTAGAATAATAACAGCAGACTTTTATAAACATTACAATAACGTTACATCAGAGTACAGAATATCAGAGTACATTGAACAAAATACAGCGGAAAATTTAAATTACAACAAATACAATACATTGCAGCAGAAAAAAATAGATACAGCGGAAGACAACTATGCTCTGGACACAGCTTTAAGCTTCAATCCAGAATCATGCTCAAGAGATAAAGACCTGTAGACAAACTACTCGACTGCCCGTGTGGAAAAGAGGGCACCCGAGTTTGCAAAGGTGGAAACAAACAACGGGTCAGTCATGGGACTGGTGTGAGAATTCTTAACTAATTTAACTAATAGTAATAAGGCAAATCCAAGGACCACGCCGCTAACGCGGAACGATTTTTATTCCAATGGATTGTCGGTGCATAACATAAAGTGAATCATCAAAAACAACGCAATGCTTTTGGAAAAATGGAATCACCATAAGACTCAAGTCCCATCACACAATGCAATGCAAACCAGAGGATAGAGTTTTACCTTATGATGATTAAACATGCTTGGTACGATAAAAACGAATTTGATATTATTATTAGTGTATATAAAAACATTTCAAAATAACTATATCAATCCTAGGAAGCATAGCTACCATATACTATGCCTCCATACTAGTAATACAATCAAAACCGCATGAGGTCGTATTGGAAATTGGGTTTCCATCATGAGTCAAGGCTAGGAACGATCACCTTACCGATTCGAGACACTCTAGCTAATGTCTCAGGATCCCCCGCAGTGAACCCTTGGATCCTGCAGGGCCGGTCCACACATACAGCTTTGTGGATTAGTTATTCCTGAACACACGTTTCCCGATCCTATAGGACCTATCATTCGAGGCGCCTCGTTCCATCATCGACATAAGTAAAATATCAGCCAGTTTAAGCACTGACACTACTTCTAGCAAGAAAGAAACGTGCTTCTCTCCCTGCGTTCCCTTGCTCCGTTTTAGACTCAACCGGGTTGTGAGGCTCGCGAAGTCACGCTATACACAAAGCTACGCCTAAACAGGCCGTGCTTTGATCATCAACTACAAGGCCTGCTTTTCAACAAGAAACCTTGATCATTGCATCTTGGTATGCCACACTGTCAATCCATATCATACTATTAATCTTTTGCCAAAATATACAAAAGGGTGTTAAGCAAGAGAATAAATTCTCTGCCACCAATCATTCATACATTCGGTAGAAAATCAATAAATACAATATAAAGGAGTACAATGTCGGACACACATTCCATTTATAAGCCCGTTCTGGGTCTGAACGAAACTGGAGATACCTTCATCCCGTATGTCCAGTACGAGAAGGAGGTACCCGCATATCCGTGCGATCAACATATACGTCCGGACGGCCACCCTGACTCCCCTTCAAGGTAGCTACTCCAATCATGGGCCTCGGTAACAACACATCCATTCGATGTGAAGATCGTCGGTCTTGCACCATCTTCAATTTCTTCGACTGTTAGTCGCCGTATTCATTATTCAGAATGGGTTAAACCCGGTCTTTTCGAATAACTTGCGTGATTTAAAATTAGGTGTTATATATAAAACACATCAACGCCTCATTCCAATTCAGAATATCCTTTTAATAAAGTATTCACATTATTAGGGAAAGGTTCCCATTAATTTTATCAAAGATAAATCTTTCAACTTATTCTTAAATCTTCCTTTATTCACCTTCAATCTAATTAAAGATTTATTTAAAACTTTATTAAGTTTTAGTCTTCTAAAATCATTGTTAAATGACTAATCACTTTTCTGGAATTAACCTTATCTTTAATCCGGGTTTAAGAACTGATGTTATTTAAAACATAGTTCACGAGAGACCCCATTTCTTGTTTCATTAATTCCCAATTTAATATATAATATTAGGCACTCTTCTTTTAGAAAATTTCATTTAATCTTACTTAAAAGATTAATTAATAACAAATCAAAATTTCAGTATTGATTTGAGTTTCAAGAACTAATGCCTTTCAAAACATTGTTCACAAATAACCCATAATCAATTTACTTTTTCTTTCAATTATATTTAATAATTGGAAATCTCATTCAAATCTTAATAAAAAAAATTTTTTTTTACTCAAATGGATTTAAGAATAATGTTATTTAAGACACTATTCACGACAAACCCAAAATCTAACTTGATATTAAATATAAAGCTTTGAATGGGAATTATATCGATTATATTCAATATCAAATTCTAAAACCAACGGATATCATATCAGGAATAACGATATTAAATATCTTCCAAATTCCCAAAATAATATCCATATAATCACAGAATTAATATTGAAATAATCCATAGATAATTTCCATTCAAATCCAATTCAATATACTCATTAGGAATTCTTGGTTGTATCAAAAACCATTTTAAATCCTTTTATTTATTTATAAAATAAATAAATCACTTATTTTGATAAAAATATCTTTTACCTTTATAAACTTGGAGATTTTCATCAAAACCCTTTTTGAGTCATTTATTACGATTTCACATAAATATTTTTATTTACGTATTTTAAAACGTTTCTAAATTCATTTCCAAGACGAATCCAACTTTTATTCCAACTATAATCTAAAAATTGATTGTTCTATATGTTATCCCTTTATAATGATATTATTTTACAAAATATTAATTTTGAAATTTCTCTTTTAATATTCATTATAAAATGGATAAAATAAATCGATAAACTCGTTCGGGTTTTTAAAATGCGTTGCTATTTTTAAAACGGATTAAAAGCCCAACTCATTTTCTTATCCATTTGTATTTTGTAATGGGCTAGACCTCTCACATTAAGCCTACGACTGGTGGATGCTGGATGTGCCGGTCGGTTCCGGGCAGACTTATTCCACAAGTTGGGCTTAACCTCGTGTCATGCCCGTTTCGTATTTGTGCACTTGGACCTCTCACATTAGGTTCAAAATTAGTGGTTGCTGGATATGCCGGTCGGGTCCGGGCGGACTTCCACCATAAATGTAACCTAACCTCATGTCCAAGCACAATTATAATTTATAATTATAATTAATTTTTCCAAAACATATTATTTGAAATTATCCTTTCCATTAAGGAATCTTAATTTTAAGATATTCTTTATTTCTAAATATCTTGATTTCAAGTATCTTAATATAAATTGTAACTTTCCATATTCTTATAATATTAAAATAATATTATAATAATATTTTCAAAATGTATAATTTTATAATTCAAACTTGAAATATTAATTAGTCATTTATTGCTACATTTATTCTTATAATATTTAAAACAATATTATAATAATATTTTCAAAATGTATAATTTTTGAATTTCAAACTTCCAATATTAATTAATTATTTATTACTGCATTAACCAATCTTGATAACTTTAGAAAATTCTGCATTGGAATGAGACCCAAATCAAATACCATTAATTAATGGATTTCATACAACGCATTTGTGAAATAATGATAGACATTCCTTTATCACCAAATTAACATTCCAATAACATTCAAATAATCATTCACACAACATTCAAATGACATTCAAACAAAATCCAAATAATAATATATTATTTGTGTACTTGGGCGATGTGTGAAAATATCAGCCCAATCAACATATATAAGTCAGGCAACTTGTATATGGCAGTGTAACATATTTGAATTATCATAAATAATAATAATAAATTAACATTAATTAGCATGCTACCTATTTTCAAAATTCAAACATTGTATCACATCCAAACATCAATCCACAACATACCATGCATGCCACAGAAATAATTCACAAACATTCACCACAGACATTTATATACATACATTTATGAAAATAAATAATAACCATAAATAAAAATTGAGTGAGAAAAGAGTTCTCACATAGATTTGACTTTATCGGTTCCAAATGGGCGGTTCTATTTCATATGCATTATCATGACATTTAAAACATGATTATGATTCATATGCATTTACTTGACATTAAAATATGGTTTTACTTCTTGTCCCTACATAAATGCTAAAACAAGTTTATTTTCATAATACTACACAAACACTAAAAATATTCTCATGTTTTTGCTAAAACGCTAAAAATAAAATTATATTCATGTTTTAACTAACTCAATAAAAATATGTTTATTTACATATTTTAACTAAGATGCTAAAAAATAAGATTATTTTTATATTTCTACATACACGCTAAAATTAAGATAATAATTCACTTTTCTTAATACCGTTAAAAATATGATTACATTTCATATTTTTCATTAACGTTATTAATATAATTATTTTCAAGTTTCAATACAAATGCTAAAAATAATTTTATTTTCTATATTTTATAACGGCACTAAAATATAATTATTTCCACCTTTCATGAATACTCTAGTTTTTATTTTCATTTTTCATAAAATTACATGACGCTAACTTTACATCCATTTTGCTCAAAATTTAATGATGCTAACTTTACTTTCCTTTTTCTTAAAATTAATCCAACTTTTGTTTACTAACATGTAAATTTATAATAAATGAAATTAATCCAACTTTTTATACTCACATAAATGACATATTTTTATATTAACATAATGACAACCTTTTTTTTATATTAATATAAAGACAACTTTTTTTTTATTAACATAAAGACAACCTTTTTTATACTTTCATAAATGACAACTTTTATATTAACATAATTGACATATTTATATCATAAATGACAAATTGATATTAACATAATTGACCAATTTATATCATAAATGACAAATTGATATTAACATAATTGACATATTTATATCATAAATGACAAATTGATATTAACATAATTGACCAATTTATATCATTAAAATGATAATTTAAACTAACAAAACACTTCTTAACAAAATGATACTTTAATGTTAACAAAACATTTCTTAACAAAATGATACTTTAATTCAAATTTTTCATTACCAATGGAAGTGACATTTTTATTTTAATATTCCAATACTAACAAAAGTGATATTTTATTCTCTAACAAAAAGTTGACATTTTATGTTTTCTAACAAAAGATAGCAATTTATGTTTTCTAACAAAAGATGGTCCTTTTATTCTCATTTAGCATTTCTAAATAAAAATGATCTTTTTATACTAACGTAAACATTTCTAATAAAGACGGTATTTTAAATCTAAATCATCATTTCTAACCAAAATGTCATTTTTAACTTGAATGAACATTTCTAAGCAAAATGTTATTACATTTTTCTATCTAACAATAATCTAATTCAACAAATTGACATTTTTAATCTGCCAATCTTAATATAACAAGTTTTACACTTTTATGATGTCAATTCTAGAACAACAAAAATACTCCACAATATCAACACAGTAAATCAACCAATCTAAATTTCACACAGCGCAGATATTTAGTATTACAATCAAAATAAACAAAAAAAAATATTTATATAATTTATTCTAAATTTAAAACGAGAAATCACACATCGGTTGTTGAATCCTTCAAAATTGTAGATCACTCCGTTTTGATTCTAGTCAGTTCTGGAAGGTAGTATTCTACGCTGCGAATCCAACTTAACTTGAATCGTTCGCTTTGGGCCTCGTATGTAATAGATAGACAAGTTTCTATGTTAATTATAGAATCATACTAATTAAATTATAATTAATTTAATTAACCACGCTTACTTAATCGTTGCCATATCTATTATCTTCTTCCATCAGAAATACGTTTCTTGGAACCCATTTGTTCGCTCCTTCTGATCACCGTTGCAAGCCACACCACCAATCCGTGAAAGTAAATATGATCTTGGATTTTTCGTGGTAGGTAGAGGATGTCGAGGTGCTCAAAACCCAGAAAGGGTTTGGTCGGATTTTATTCTGATTGGAGATATAAATTTTTTAGTTTCAGGGACTTTTGTGCAAAGAAGGAGGAGGCCATAGAAATGAAGATGAAGAAGATGGAGGCTAGGTTATGTTTAGATTTTCAGAATTAGGTTATGGCTGGTCTATAAGATATTATATACGGGTTACTTTAATTCAGCCCATATGTAATTTAGACCATTTTAATTATAGCTTTAGTGTAATTATTTACATCCGTTTTGCAGTTTTAAGAACCGTACGACCACATACTGATTCCAAATTCGATGGAATTTTGATCACGGCTAATCCTAATCAATACAAACCTATAGAAACTGGTTTCGTAAATTTTCGAGTCCATATGAATTTTTAATGAATTTTTAAAGTCAAAAATTGTCCGTTTACACTGAAAAATTAATTATAATTATATATTAATTTTAAAAATTACCGAAAAATCATTTTTAGCTTTGTTTTGATGATACGAACCCACCAAATTAATTTTGTTCAATTTGAAGACCGTCTGCAAAATTTCATTTTTCAAGGCGTATATATTTAATATTAAAAATAAATTTTTATACCAATAATTTCCGAAACTCGAAATATATAAGTGTTTATACTTTTTAAATGTAGAAGCATCATTCTAAACTAAATGGAAGTGGTTTCGAGTCCAAATTCCTGCGTATGCAAAAAGTAACATTTTTGACCTTTATATATTATATATAAATTTCATAGCGACCTTCTAAATTTTAACTTTGACATAACTTTTTATTTCCGCTATGAAATTTTGATTTTTCGGATTCGTTGGAAAGATATCTTAAAATAGATTCTAATATTTTTGGTTTCACTAAAATCCGTTAAAATTTGCATCCTGTACTGTCAGTCAAAGTTCAAGTTTGACTTTCAAACTACCGCGCTATTTCTAACTCCTTTTATAATTAATATTAAATTATTCATTCTAACTTCGATTTAAAACAATTTTTAATCATTATTATTTTAAATAAATTATTTTAAATATCAAAAACTCATTAGAATTACTTAATATAAATTTTTAAATTTACCCCAAAAATTCAGGGTTGTTACAGTCTCCCCCACTTAAAAACTTTTCGTCCTCGAAAAGGAACGAAGCTAAAAGTGTTTAATTAACTAACTCATCTTTTATTGATTTTCCTCAATTGGTTTCTATAATTTTATTAGTTGAACTAATAATTACATTACACAACCATCAATCAATTAGTTGATTAGCTTTCCAAATATATATAACTTTTATTTATTCAAAAATCATATTTTCAAAGATCGGATTATATATAATCAAAAATACGTTAATTATAAACTGGTTACTCTCAACTCATTCTAGCGCATTACTAACCCCATCTCTAATGAGTTTTCTCATTCTAGGATATTGCTGATCCTATCTCTAATGAGTATTCTTATTGGATATTACTAATCCAATTTTTGATGAGTTTTTTGTTCAGTTCTAACGAGTTGTACCCCCAAAGATTTGAGCTAACCAGAGCTCTGATACCAACTGTAACAGCACGGATTTCGCCCGACCCGATCGATCGCAAAATCGACCAAGACCGTTCAAAACCCGCATACGTTAACTCTGGGAATACAACACATTAGAACAATAACAACAGACTTTTATAAACATTACAATAATGTTACATCAGAGTACAGAATATCAAAACAAAATACAGCGGAAGATTTAAATTACAACAAATACAATACAATGCAGCGGAAAAAAAATAGATATAGCGGAAGACAACTATGCTCTGGACACAGCTTTAAGCTTCAATCCAGAATCCTGCTCAAGATATAAAGACCTGTAGACAAACTACTCGACTACCCGTGTGCAAAAGAGGGCACCCGAGTTTGCAAAGGTGGAAATAAACAACGGGTCAGTCATGGGACTGGTGTGAGAATTCTTAACTAATTTAACTAATAGTAATAAGGCAAATCCAAGGACCACGCCACTAACGTGGAACGGGTTTTATTCCAATGGATTGTCGGTGCATAACATAAAGTGAATCGTCAAAAACAACGCAATGCTTTTGGAAAAATGGAATCACCATAAGACTCAAGTCCCATCACACAATGCAACGCAAACCAGAGGAAGAGTTTTACCTTATGATGATTAAACATGCTTGGTATGATAAAAACGAATTTGATATTTTTATTAGTGTATATAAAAACATTTCAAAATAACTGTATCAATCCTAGGAAGCATAACTACCATATACTATGCCTCCATACTAGTAATACAATCAAAACCGCATGAGGTCATTTTGGAAATTGGGTTTCCATCATGAGTCAAGGCTAGGAACGATCTCCTTACCGATTCGAGACACTCTAGCTAATGTCTCAGGATCCCCCGCAGTGAACCCTTGGATCCTGCAGGGCCGGTCCACACATACAGCTTTGTGGATTAGTTATTCCTGAACACACGTTTCCCGATCCTATAGGACCTATCATCCGAGGCACCTCATTCCATCATCCACATAAGTAAAATATCAGCCAGTTTAAGCACTAACACTACTTCTAGCTAGAAAGAAACATGCTGCTCTCCCTGCGTTCCCTTGCTCCATTTTAGACTCAACCGGGTTGTGAGGCTCGCGAAGTCACGCTATACACAAAGCTACGCCTAAACAGGCCGTGCTTTGATCATCAACCACAAGGCCTGCTTTTCAACAAGAAACCTTGATCATTGCATCTTGGTATGCCACACTGTCAATCAATATCATACTATTAATCTTTTGCCAAAATATACAAAAGGGTGTTAAGCAAGAGAATAAATTCTCTGCCACCAATCATTCATACATTCGGCAGAAAATCAATAAATACAATATAAAGGAGTACAATGTCGGACACACATTCCATTTATAAGCCCGTTCTAGGTCTGAACGAAACTGGAGATACCTTCATCCCGTATGTCCAGTACGAGAAGGAGGTACCCGCATATCCGTGCGATCAACATATACGTCTGGACGGCCATCCTGACTCCCCTTCAAGGTAGCTACTCCAATCACGGGCCTCAGTAACAACACATCCATTCAATGTGAAGATCGCCGGTCTTGCACCATCTTCAATTTCTTCGACTGTTATTCGCCGTATTCATTATTCAGAATGGGTTAAACCCGGTCTTTCCGAATAACTCGCGTGATTTAAATTAGGTGCTATATATAAAACACATCAACGCCTCATTCCAATTCAGAATATCCTTTTAATAAAGTATTCACATTATTAGGGAAAGGTTCCCATTAATTTTATCAAAGATAAATCTTTCAACTTATTCTTTATTCTTCCTTTATTCACCTTCAATCTAATTAAAGATTTATTTAAAACTTTATTAAGTTTTAGTCTTCTAAAATCATTGTTAAATGACTAATCACTTTTCTGGAATTAACCTTATCTTTAATCCGGGTTTAAGAACCGATGTTATTTAAAACATAGTTCACGAGAGACCCCATTTCATGTTTCATTAATTCCCAATTTAATATATAATATTAGGCATCTCTTCTTTTAGAAAATTTCATTTAATCTTACTTAAAAGATTAATTAATAACAAATCAAAATTTCAGTATTGATTTGAGTTTCAAGAACTAATGCCTTCCAAAACATTGTTCACAAATAACCCATAATCAATTTCCTTTTTATTTCAATTATATTTAATAATTGGAAATCTCATTTAAATCTTAATAAAAAGATTTTTTTTTACTCAAATGGATTTAAGAATAATGTTATTTAAGACACTATTCACGACAAATCCAAAATCTAACTTGATATTAAATATAAAGCTTTGAATGGGAATTATATCGATTATATTCAATATCAAATTCTAAAACCAATGGATATCATATCAGGAATAACAATATTAAATATCTTCCAAATTCCCAAAATAATATCCATATAATCACAGAATTAATATTGAAATAATCATTGGGAAATCTTAGTTGTATCAAAAACCATTTTAAATCCTTTTATTTATTTATAAAATAAATAAATCGCTTATTTTGATAAAAATATCTTTTATCTTTGTAAACTTGGAGATTTTAATCAAAACCCTTTTTGAGTCATTTATTATGATTTCACATAAATATTTTTATTTACGTATTTTAAAACGTTTCTAAATTCGTTTCCAAGACGATTCCAACTATAATCTAAAAATTGATTATTCTATATGTTATCCCTTTATAATGATATTATTTTCCAAAATATTAATTTTGGAATTTCTCTTTTAATATTCATTATAAAATGGATAAAATAAATCGATAAACTCGTTCAGGTTTTTAAAATGCGTTGCTATTTTTAAAACGGATTAAATAGCCCAACTCGTTTTCTTATCCATTTGTATTTTGTAATGGGCTAGACCTCTCACATTAAGTCTACGACTGGTGGATGCTGGATGTGCCGGCCGGTTCCGGGCAGACTTATTCCACAAGTTGGGCTTAACCTCATGTCATGGCCCGTTTCGTATTTGTGCACTTGGACCTCTCACATTAGGTTCAACATTAGTGGCTGCTGGATATGCCGGTCGGGTCCGGGCAGACTTCCACCACAAATGTAACCTAACCTCGTGTCCAAGCACAATTATAATTTATAATTATAATTAATTTTTCCAAAACATATTATTTGAAATTATCCTTTCCATTAAGGAATCTTAATTTTAAGATATTCTTTATTTCTAAATATCTTGATTTCAAGTAACTTAATATAAATTGTAACTTTCCATATTCTTATAATATTAAAATAATATTATAATAATATTTTCAAAATGTATAATTTTGAAATTCAAACTTGAAATATTAATTAGTCATTTATTGCAACATTTATTCTTATAAAATTTAAAATAATATTATAATAATATTTTCAAAATGTATAATTTTTGAATTTCAAACTTCCAATATTAATTAATTATTTATTACTTGCATTAACCATTCTTGATAACTTTAGAAAATTCTGCATTGGAATGAGACCCAAATCAAATACCATTAATTAATGGATTTCATACAACGCATTTGTGAAATAATGATAGACATTCCTTTATCACCAAATTAACATTCCAATAACATTCAGATAATCATTCACACAACATTCAAATGACATTCAAACAAAATCCAAATAATAATATATTATTTGTGCACTTGGGCGATGTGTGAAAATATCAGCCCAATCAACATATACAAGTCAGGCAACTTGTATATGGCAGTGTAACATATTTGAATTGTCATAAATAATAATAATAATAAATTAACATTAAATAGCATGCTACCTATTTTCAAAATTCAAACATTGTATCACATCCAAACATCAATCCACAACATACCATGCATGCCACAGAAATAATTCACAAACATTCACCACAGACATTTATATACATACATTTATGAAAATAAATAATAACCGTAAATAAAAATTGAGTGAGAAAAGAGTTCTCACATAGATTTGACTTTATCGGTTCCAAATGGGCGGTTCTATTTCATATGCATTATCATGACATTTAAAACATGATTATGATTCATATGCATTTACTTGACATTAAAATATGGTTTTACTTCATGTCCCTACATAAATGCTAAAAACAAGTTTATTTTCATAATACTACACAAACACTAAAAATATTCTCATGTTTTTGCTAAAACGCTAAAAATAAAATTATATTCATGTTTTAACTAAATCAATAAAAATATGTTTATTTACATATTTTAACTAAGATGCTAAAAAATAAGATTATTTTTATATTTCTACATACATGCTAAAAATAAGATAATAATTCACTTTTCTTAATACCGTTAAAAATATGATTACATTTCATATTTTTCATTAACGCTATTAATATAATTATTTTCAAGTTTCAATACAAATGCTAAAAATAATTTTATTTTCTATATTTTATAACGGTACTAAAATATAATTATTTCCACCTTTCATGAATACTCTAGTTTTTATTTTCATTTTTCATAAAATTAGATGACGCTAACTTTACTTCCATTTTTCTCAAAATTAAATGACGCTAACTTTACTTTCCTTTTTCTTAAAATTAATCCAACTTTTGTTTACTAACATGTAAATTTATAATACATGAAATTAATCCAACTTTTTATACTCACATAAATGACATATTTTTATATTAACATAATGACAACCTTTTTTTTTATATTAACATAAAGACAACGTTTTTTTATTAACATAACGACAACCTTTTTTATACTTTCATAAATGACAACTTTTATATTAACATAATTGACATATTTATATCATAAATGACAAATTGATATTAACATAATTGACCAATTGATATCATAAATGACAAATTGATATTAACATAATTGACATATTTATATCATAAATGACAAATTGATATTAACATAATTGACCAATTTATATCATTAAAATGATAATTTATACTAACAAAACACTTCTTAACAAAATGATACTTTAATGTTAACAAAACATTTCTTAACAAAATGATACTTTAATTCAAAAATTTCATTACCAATGGAAGTGACATTTTTATCTTAATATTCCATTACTAACAAAAGTGATATTTTATTCTCTAATAAAAAGATGACATTTTATGTTTTCTAACAAAAGATATCAATTTATGTTTTCTAACAAAAGATGGTCCTTTTATTCTCATTTAGCATTTCTAAATAAAAATGATCTTTTTATACTAACGTAAACATTTCTAATAAAAACGGTATTTTAAATCTAAATCATCATTTCAAACCAAAATGTCATTTTTAACTTGAATGAACATTTCTAAGCAAAATGTTATTACATTTTTCTATCTAACAATAATCTAATTCAACAAATTGATAGAACAAATTGACATTTTTAATCTGTCAATCTTAATATAACAAGTTTTACACTTTTATGATGTCAATTCTAGAACAACAAAAATACTCCACAATATCAACACAGTAAATCAACCAATCTAAATTTTACACAGCGCAGATATTTAGTATTACAATCAAAATCAACAAAAATATATATTTATATAATTTATTCTAAATTTAAAACGAGAAATCTCACATCGGTTGTTGAATCCTTCAAAATTGTAGATCACTCCGTTTAGATTCTAGTCAGTTCTGGAAGGTAGTATTCTACGCTGCGAATCCAACTTAACTTGAATCGTTCGCTTTGGACCTCGTATGTAATAGATAGACAAGTTTCAATGTTAATAATAGAATCATACTAATTAAATTATAATTAAATTTAATTAACCACGCTTACTTAATCGTTGTCTTATCTATTATCTTCTTCCATCAGAAATACGTTTCTTGGAACCCATTTGTTCGCTCCTTCTGATCACCGTTGCACGCCACACCACCAATCCGTGAAAGTAAATATGATCTTGGATTTTTCGTGGTAGGTAGAGGATGTCAAGGTGCTCAAAACCCAGAAAGGGTTTAGTCGGATTTTATTCTGATTTGGAGATATAAATTTTTCAGTTTCAGGGACTTTTGTGCAAAGAAGGAGGAGGCCATAGAAATGAAGATGAAGAAGATGGAGGCTAGGTTATGTTTAGATTTTCAGAATTAGGTTATGGCTAGTCTATGAGATATTATATAGGGGTTACTTTAATTCAGCCCATATGTAATTTAGTTCATTTTAATTATAGCTTTAGTGTAATTATTTACAACCATTTTGCAGTTTTAAAAACCGTACGACAATATACTGATTCCAAATTCGATGGAATTTGGATCACAGCTAATCCTAATCAATACAAACCTGTAACGAACTGGGATTTTCGACTCCGAAAATCAACATCAAACTACCATGTTGACCATTCAGACATCGAACATTCCAGATCATTAATAGAAAGAAGTTAGGGGATGAGAATAGATAAGAAAGAAATATTAGAATAGAAGAAGAAGAACAACAACACAACACAGAGTCTCAAATCGCAGCGGAATAAAATATAATACAGAAATAAATCTTTGTTGAGAGCTTTAAAAAAATACTTACAGTATCAGAGTACATCACACTGAGGGACAGCTATAATAACCTGTTCCCCCTATACAACACACAACGGAAAAGTAGCTATATAATATCATACGTCTGGACATCTCCAGCTCGTCTCTGAACTTCACAGCATTCGATAACCTGAACCTGTACACCTCGGGCTAACCCGAGCATTTACAAAACACCGGGTCAGTCTGGTGAACCAGAGTGAGATAAACTCGCACAATACTAAGGGTAAATCATCCAATCATGATTTTAAATTTCGAAAATCTTTCAAAAGAAAAGGATAATCGTAAGACCAAATCCACACATAAACACGGATGGTTTTTACCTTACGATAACCCAAAACAGTTTTAAAACCAATATCTTTTCTGATATTATAATAATGTATAAATACAAGTAAATAACAATCTAGTAGAACGCTTGCATCTCACGCTCTACATATATAGGATACAAACAAAACCGCGGGCGCTTATTGGAGACTGGATTCCGACTATGACACGGTATGGGACCACCTGCCGATAGTGTATCTCTAGAGGCAAATACACTGGGTTCAACAAGAACGTCTTGCAACCCGGCCTTCACATGACCGACCACTCATTTCGCTTGAGTGTATCGAATGTATATCACCGACGGTTGGGATCAGCAACCGTCTCCCGACAAGGGACAACATCGAAACATAGATTTAAGAAACAAATAGGATTTTCTCTAGATAGGTGATTATACACCCTAATGGGAGCGACCCACATAGCCATGCTGCCTGCCCGATTTTTTTCATTTCCTGGTTGTGAGGCTTGAGGTCAGAATTTCCTTTACATCCCCTGGCCACCATTCACTTTGAATGCCACATCGTCAGATCCGCCAGATATCACCAATTGATGTCCACAAAATACACTAGTTGGGAGCTAACCAACTATAGCATGTTTGAAAGATATCAACGTTCGTGATCCTTTGGAAATACTCTGTCAGACACTCGTCCATACAAGTCATCCAGGAACAGGATGAACCGAAGGTACTCTCCTACTGCATCTCATATAGGAATCACCCCATGGATCAGTAGCGAGAAGTCCTTGCAACCCGTAGATTCCGACCACGACAGAACCACAGTACATCACTGGCTGCAGACCAGAGATTATTAGCAGTCCTTCCATTTACGAAAATCCACGGTCTTCAATGCTCCATCTCGATCATCTTCTAATATTTTCACGTATTTGTTGGTCGGAATGGTTTTCGAATATAAATTCGATCCCGGTCTTTCCGTACCAACAATCGTATTGGACAGATTTGATAGTCGGTGTTTTAACTATCAAAATAAACAGTGTTTCAATCAAGACAATCAAATGGGTTCACTGGTTCAGTAATCAGCATCACTTGGCCCTTTTAAATTAAACAACTGTAATTTAAAACTCTCAATATTATAAAAATTATTTCTCGCTTCTTTATTTATCACAAGATTATACTTTAAAACAAATTCATTTTTATACTCAGTAAAACCCTATATCATATCCAATTCTCTATATTTTTCCTTCGAATCAACTCGTAAACAATATTACGAAATATCTCTAATTCATTACTTGACGGTGCTTATTCCAGCCCTTACATATCATTCCACTAAATAAATTATCCCTAATCCCCTTTTCCCATTACAACTAATATTATCCTTAGATAGTCCTGATGTCGTTCAAGTTGGGGTATTTTAATTACCACTCATACCTTGATCGACAACGTTCATACCCAAAGATAAATACGCGTTGTAATATAAAACCAAAATCTCATCTAATCCCAACACAAATTCGATAAAATTATTCTATTCAAAAGTATAGTTTCATAAACCTTCTTTCCTTTTGAAAACCTCTTTCTCGAATATACCATTCGTTTTTAATTCACTTCTTAAGTAATATCACTTTTAACTCGGGCTTTTTAACCAAACTCATTTTTATAATTCTAATTCGGTTACAAAATCTCATGATCCATGCTTTAACCAAATCCACTTTTACTAATCCCTTTCTCAAATCCATTCAATACTTCCTGCTTTGAAAATCTTATTTTTAATCTTCCCCTCCTACTTAATACCATTATTAAGTAACTTTAATTACAATTAACACTTTTACCCATTAAGGCTCATTTACACACCCCTGATTTATTATAAATCCTTTTGATCTGGATTTCTTTTTACTTAACTCAAACCATTTAGTAATATTTATTTTTAAGCCATTATCTTTGCTTAAAATTCCTTTTTATAACTTATTATACAGATTTGGATTTTAAATATAAAACTTGCCCTTAATTCCCTTTCACCACTCAATTGGATTCCATTTAAATTTCGAATACTTTTTAAATGAATCTCAATTAAAAGTATTTCTCTAAATTATCAAAATAATAACTTACTTCGGTCGTTAACCACTTCCTTAGTTAATTCCTTTATAAAATAAATATTAAATTTCCTTTTTTTAAAAACAATACCATCGATTTATTTCTCAATTCTCGTTCTTATCAATCTGATTAAGATCGGAGTTGGCTTCATAAAATTAATTAATAATAAATCAAATCTTAAATAAAACATTTATTTAATTTCCCTTTTTCCAAAACTTATAATTCTAAATAATATATTTCGAAATCTACTCCTAGTTATAAAGATAAATCTTTATAACTTTAGTTTTATCGACTCACCGGTTGGTAAACAAAATGATTTAATCTCAGGCCATGAACTGCCGATTACTCAACCAATCTCCCCCTTTTGTTAAACCAACACAGGTAAATTTTCTAGCCCAGAATCACTAATCAATTAAATCCATTTAATTGAAAATTTCTATAATAACAACTGTTCAACATCAACCAAATAAACAACCAATTCAAACAATTAAACATGCTTATAAAACAACGCGGTCCACAGGGTAAATTATCTCTATTTGGTCAAATCGTTAGAATAACGATTGGTTAATTTACTGAAATTAAACAACTGTTTAATTCCGTCAATTAAATCAACACATGGATCAACCAACAGTCAATTAACAGCCAACAGAGCACACAAAAATAGAAACCCAATTTATATAAAATATAAATGGGAAAACTGAGTGAGATTTACTCACCTGGTTTTGAATCTGTCGATAATTATCTGATTTTTTTTTGTCAAATTAAACTGGTCGTTTAATTCGAATAAGATTCTCAATTGTTCCCGATTCTGACCAACCTCTGCTCCATCTCGAAGATCTCGTCTTTACGGTTCAAACGCGACAAACCGTGTTTAAATCTGTAAATGTATGTGCCATATATCGTTAAAACAAATTTATAAAGAAATTAACTATTTAGCTTTAGATAAAAAAATATAGATGGGCCTTTTTACCTTGAATCCACGGCCCAAGCAAACCCGCCCACTTCCACTAATTAAACCCTACCCTATCGTTTTTCTCAAACCCAAAATTACAGCCGCCTCCACCAAAATCCTTTCATGTCCGATCTCAAACCCTAATCCCCCTTTTCGTTCTTTAATGGCCATCGGAACCATCTCCGTTGAACCCCCTTCGAATCTCCATCCCCTCCTTGCCTTAATCGCAACTCGACCCCTTCCCTGTCAAATCCGTGAACCTCCATCAAACCATACTCCCTCCAAATATTCCCAGACCACTTCTGCGACACCCAAAGTCACCACCACTTCGTTGTTCAACCTCCGTGCCTTTCCAGAACCACCACAATTTATACCCGAGGCTTCCAGATGACCCTACATCTATACGTCGAACGAGGTCACAGCATTTCGAGCGTGGATCCTCAAGCATAGATAAGTGGTTTAATTTGATTTTTGATTTGCTGCAGAAATTTTGTTTTGATTTTTAAAAATGGTTCGAATTGCTTCCATTTACTGTCTTTGTTTGGTTTTGGAATTGAGAAATCATACTGCGTGTATGTGCATATATATAACGTGGAAAACTTTGGATCAGATCAATGTCTTTCAAATACTGTTCTTAGGTAGGTCAGTTACCATGTGCTTAGGCCATTTGCTCCTTTAGCTTTCCAGGTTGTTTTGTACTGTTGATAGAAAATTGATATCTGGGTGATAGATTTTAGCAGGGATTTTGTTTAGTATAGTATTGGATTTCATGTTATTGTCGGCTGTGACTTGAGTTGTTCATTCAATTCAGAATTTTGAACCGTAGATTGTTGGATTTATCATACATAGTACAGCCCTTATAAATTTGTTTATGCTATTTACCGTGTATAGGAAGATATAAATTTGCTATTCCAATCTGTATAGATTTTATGGTGTGATCTATACATAGATTTGATTTTCTAAGATATTCATTGTACTATTCAAATTAATATACATACATAGCTGTTCACTGTCTTGTTTAATTAGCTGTTTTGAATTGATGTATCCATATATTCGGGTTTTCTTAGTTGTCCCTTTTCACTTCCATTAGCTGTTCTAGCTATGAATGGTCAGTTTCATTTTGCTGTTTCTTGAATGAAACAATTCATATTGGAATTGGTATTCACAATGCATTACACGGCATTGTACAATCAATCCACTTATGCTTATCTCAGCTGTTTTATTACTGTTTTATAACAGTGCATTTACTTTCTGTTTAGCTGTTCATACCTATACTTTCTTTAGCTCCATAGCCATGTATGGTATTTACACTGAGTTGTATCGTCTGTTGATTTGTCGTACAGGTAATCCTTGAATTAACAATACTGTATGAATTCTGGAATTCTTGATTTGATCTTATTTCTTATAGTTGTCTCCTTTTTTCTCTTCTTGGGAATATATACTACTCTGACCATTTTTCTTCTTTTCCCCTTTCATTTCCAGATCAAAACTGAGATGATGGATCACTGGTCTCTTGAAAGAGCTGCTGATATTAAGAATCCTTTTTGGTTGTTTCATTGTTCTGTCTTATCATAGGTTTTGAAAATCCGAGATCAAATGTATATGAATTTATAGATGTAGTCTATTGAAATGGGTATATATATATTTTTGTATCGACCAGTACTTATAGATTAGCTTAGTTATGAATTGTCGATTTCACTTAGCTGTTCCTTCTGTGCTTATGGAGATTTTTGCGTGTTACTGTTTGGTGAAAGAGACAGGTCGTGCTATATTAAAAATCTAAAATGAATTCCTTTGTTTCATTGTACTTGTTACATTCAAGTTTTCTTATAATCTACATTCTAGTTTCACGGATCAGCTTTTCTTATTTTGTTGAACATGTGGGGTATGTGTGTTCCGGTTCCAGTTTCCATGTTCATGTTGCAAATTTGTCTTAATGAATATGTATGATATATATGTATTATCCAGCTTAAGGCGAGTTCAATTATAAATCTAATTAAATTAAATAGCTAACAACAAATTTATATTATCATATTAATTAAAATAACAATTTCAATTTCAACAGTATAGAATCCCAAAACTCAACATTACAAAATTTCGGTTTTAAATGGCATTCCATTTTCAAATTCGATTTATATTATATATATATATATCTCATTCGATCGTGTTTTAAATAATGATTTAAATATTAAAATCCATTAATATTCCCAATATAATAAATATTTAATGGTCCAAAAATACGGGACGTTACAAAACCTATATAAACTGGTTTCGTAAATTTTCGAGTCCGTATGAATTTTTAATGAATTTTTAAAGTCAAAAATTGTCCGTTTAGACTGAAAAATCAATTATAATTATATATTAATTCTAAAAATTACCGAAAAATCATTTTTAGCTTCTTTTTGACGATACGAACCCAACAAAATTAATTTTGTTCAATTTGAAGACCGTTTGCAAAATTTCAATTTTCAAGGCGTATATATTTAATATTAAAAATAAATTTTTATACCAATAATTTACGAAACTCGAAATATATAAGTGTTTATACTTTTTAAATGTAGAAGCGTCATTATAAACTCAATGGAAGTGGTTCGAGTCCAAATTCCTTCGTATGCAAAAAGTAACATTTTTGACCTTTATATATTATATATAAATTTCATAGCGACCTTCTAAATTTTAATTTTGACATAACTTTTGATTCTCGATATGAAATTTTGATTTTTCGGATTCGTTGGAAAGATATTTTAAAAGAGATTCTAATATTTTTGGTTTCACTAAAATCCGTTAAAATTTGCATCCTGTACGGTCAGTCAAAGTTCAAGCTTCACTTTTCAAACTACCGTGCTATTTCTAACTCCTTTTATAATTAAAATTAAATTATTCATTCTAACTTCGATTTAAATCAATTTTTAATCATTATTATTTTAAATAAATTATTTTAAATATCAAAAACTCATTAAAATTACTTAATATAAATTTTTAAATTTACCCCAAAAATTCAGGGTTGTTACAATCTTTGTGAGCTCGAGTTAGATCGAGGATGGGACATGCTTACTGGGTTTAATTGTAAGAGGTCAAAACGATTTAGCGGTGGCAACGCAAGTCCAACGGGGTCATGTGCGTGCGTGGGCCCGGGATGGTAGGTAAGACGTTGTTGCATCGTGTAGATATAAGCCGTGCATCTTTAGTGGTATCGGGTTGCCACTTTGGGGAGTGATACACCCCACTGTGGGGCCAACACGGGTATCTACGAGTTAGGGAGCCGATCGCATGGGGGTAGTGGGTACAACTAGTGGAGATAGGGATAGGCGGCAAGGGGTACATGAAACTACCATTATCATTATTATGTTCTGTAGATGGGATCAACTTTTAGAGTGACTAGTAATGGTGCAGTATAGTAATTATCCTATAGTGATTAGGAACGAGATTAACGCCAGAATATTTCTCTTGTTTGCTTTGTCATGCCCACTTGTTTCACAGTCATACCTTGTTTTACCAGTTTATGTCTTATCCTAATTACTTTAATAATTATATTGTTAAAGTTATTGTACTCGCCAGACTTTATGTCTGACCCCCTTGTATTCGCCTCTTTTCTTCCTTTTCCCCCCACCAGGTTCTCAGGGTGGGACCAGTACTAGTGGAGCTTGAATTGGATCTCTTTCTCTCTCTTTTGGAAGTGCTTGGATTTCTGAAAGTAAAGTTCAGCTCATCTCTTTTATGGCTACTTATGTTGGGGTTATGCTTTTTTACTTTATGTACTCAGAAAACAATTTGTCAAGATGGATATTAAGTGTACTTGGTTTTACTGTTGGTTTATGAGTTGTTGTAATCAAACTATTTATCCGCTGCAATAAAAGTTGTTTTAAAATTTTCAAGTACCAATTATGTATCTGTCTTGTTATATTCCGTTCTATACACCAATAATGCTCCATGAAAGTTAATGCATTCTCTTTGAGAGTGACATTAATGGACGTGGGGTGTTACACTCTAGATAGCAGCGAGCCATCCTGCGTCTACTGGAAAATATTCATTAATGGAGCCATAACAATCGATGTCCTGGAACTCCTAAGGAACGATCAATTTATTGTTCCTTGAAGCTCAACTTTCCAATGACGAATAATGAAATAGAAAATAAACTCCTGATTGTGGGGCTCTGACTTTCCAAAGAACTAAGGGTAGAGTTAATTTAGATCTTTTGTGATTAATAGATTATAATATTCTAATTGAGATTAGAGTTCCAAGAAAAACAGGCACAACTTTCTCCTTAACTCAATCGTCATTGACCGACTTTGAACATTACACCATTACACATATCCCTTTTGAGAAAAACGAGAAGCATATCCATTAGCAAAATCAGTTAGATCTTGAAATACACAACTTGTAGCCTAGTTACATGTAACCCCCTACATTGTTAATTAAATGATAAAATAAATTTTGTAAATTATTCAGAATTTGATCACGGAACTAGCGTCATTGCGTCCATAGCGATTTTTTGATCAATTTAGACCTATGCTTTGTAGAAAATGGATTTAAAATGAAAAAATATCTTTAAATAAAGTTTTAGAAAAAACGAGATAAAGACGATATAAGAGGAACACAATAAGAACAATGGCTACAAATGTTTTTAGTCTTATGAATAAAAGCTAAGTTAGGTGAGTTGGTAAGGAATGCACTTCCCGAGGCGAAGATTAGGAGTTCGAGTTCCGCCAAAGTCATGTTTTTAATTATAGAGGGACGATTAAAGAGAAGCATTTTCTAAGAGAAAACTATGTATAAATATATAAGAAAAATTATATATATACATATGTGTGTGTGTGTGAGTATATCTATTACCTATAATAAAAAGCAAAAAAGCAAAATGTATGATGTGGAACCGTTCTTTTTATTTTATATCCAACGTGTCCTTACATTGACTACTCCGCGGTACTCAACTCCTATAGTAACCGAATGGGCATGCTTATCGATAAAGAAAAGAATTGAGGCTGGCATGTGTAAGTTTTATTCTTAATTTAAAATTAATGTTTTTGTGGTCATGCTTACGATTATTAGTAGGGCTGGCAATTAGAACCGAGAACTGAAAACCCGAACCGAACCGACAAGACCCAAACCCGAACCGAACCCGACAGGTCTAGGATCGGGTCTAGGTGATAAAAAATACAATTTAGACCCGATCAAACCCGACCCGAAATGACCTAACCCGACTAAAAAACATTGAAATATATGTATTTTTAGTATTATTATCCAATCGAACCCCAACCGACCTGACCCGACCCAAACCAAAGGTCGGGTCGGGTCAAGATTTTAAAAATGTATAGTTCAGACCCGACAAACCCGATCCGCCAAGAACCGAGACCCGTTGGATCGGTTCCGGGTCCATCGGGTCGGGTCTAATTGCCTGTAACGGCAAGGAATTTCGCTCGATCTGAATTGATCGTTAAACCGACAAAGACCGTTCGAAACCCCTGATCGTTTTGAGAACAGGACAAAACAGAACGCAAACGGAAGAACATTTCATTGTTATTACAACAATTCCATCAGATACAAGAATATACAGAGTATAAATGAATAAATTACATTCAATAAATATCAGAGATTACAATAAATTACATAGCAGCGGAAAAATATACAAAACACAACTGAAAGTGATACACGGATACAGAGCTTTCCGAGCATCGTTCCAGCTGTAAATCAGGACCCTGTGGATATAAATCTGCAAAACCAAAACTACTAGCTGCCCGTGTGGAAAATAGGGGCACCCAGAGTTTAGGTTAAAACAATAAACTCTAGGCCAGTCATGTGACTGGTGTGAGAACTAAAATAATTATTAATATCGGTTATAAAGTTTGGTAACTCAAGGGACCACGCCGTATAACACGGAACGGGTTTCCTCCCAAGAATACCAGTGCATAGAACAAACAGCGCAATGCTAAATAAAGAAAATTGAAGCTGTTATAAGACCCAGGTCCCATCACACAATGCAACGCAAGCCGGGGGATAGGGTTTTTACCTTATAACAGCCAAAGCATGCTTGATACGTTTAAAACACATTATTTGATACTAGTATAGGTGTATAGTGTCAAAACAATTTCAATCATAAGTATCAATCATAGGCGGCATAGCTACCATCTACTATGTCGCCATACTAGGCTCTACAAATAAAACCGAAACACACGTATTGGAAATTGGATTCCATCATGAGTCGAGGCAAGGGGCAAGCTCCTCTCCGCGTTCGAGACACTCTAGCAAATGTCCCAGGACCCCACTCTGATCCTTGGATCTTCAGGGCCGGTCCTCTCTTACTTTTGAGGATTAGTTATTCCTGAACACACGTTTCCCGGTCCTTACAGACCTATATCCGAGGCGCCTCGTATCCAACAACCACACAGGTGAAAAGTATATAAATGTCAGGGCTGGTAGGTCACTGACACCACCCTAGCTAGAAAGAAACGTCGTGCTCTCCCTGTAGTCACTATCCCGTTTTTGACTCATACCGAGGTGTGAGGCTCGCGAATTCACGTTATACACAAAGCTACGCCACACAGGCCGTGCTTTGATCATCAACCACAAGACTTTGCTTTTCAACAGAAGCCTTGATCAATTGCCACTTACGCGTGCCACACTGGCAATTCACTCCATGCGACTGATGTCCATCGATATACAACCTCTGAGCTCGTACGTCTCAGAGAAGGGCGTTAAGCAAGAGAATAAATTCTCCGCCGCCAAACAGATGTATATTTAATAGAGATCAATCAACACAGAATAAAATCCAATGTCAGACACACAATCCATTTACAAGTTCGCTCTGGGTCTGAACGAAACCGGAGGCGCTTTCCTCGCATATCCATCGATCTCCAAGTACGTCTGGACGATCACCAACTGTTTCCCTCATCTTGGGTGTACAGCCCAATCAAGATCATCAGTAATCTCCCAAACGATGTGAAGACTTCCGGTCTTCAACCACCGTCTTCCTCTTCGACATCTCGTCGAATCGGTTATTCAGAATGGGTATAACCCGGCCTTTCTGAAAAACCCACGTATATGATAAACAAATGTTACCCAAACACAACAAACGCCTCATTCCAATTCAGAATATTCTTTTATTCACAAAATCACATTCTTAGGGGAAAGGTTCCCATTAATTTTATCAAAGATAAATTCTTCTAAATTTATTCTTCTATCTTCCTTTGGATATCATTTCAAACCATATTATGGTTTTCCAAACTAGTCGAGATTAGCGAACCACACCGAAGTAATTATTTATTTTATTTCCCAATCCCAACCTATATATCCCATGGATAAAACTGGTAATACTCCACATCTAACACCACGGTTTTATCTGTAAAATTAATTACCATTTCACGTTCAAATCTAATTAAAGATTTAACTATTGCTTTGGAGCAAACTGGTGGTACTCCATTCTCGATCACCTTTCAGATTTGATAATTTAAATTATAAATTCACTTTTCAATATAATTAAAGATTCATTAAAGCTCCACTTAGTTTTAATCTTTTCAAAAATCAATATCCTGCCTTTAACTGGGTTAAAGAACCAATGTCATCTAAAACACGATTCACGATAAACCCAAATCACATTTGATATTAAATACAAGGCTCTGAATAGAAAATATACCGGCTTATATTCAATATCAAATTCTGAAACCAACAAATATCGTACTGGAAATAACGATATAAAATATATCTTTTAAATTCCCATAACAATATTTGTATAGTCACGAAATCCAACATCGAAATATTTCGAAGATAATTTCGATTCAACTCCAGCCCAATTCACGTATTGGGAATATTGATTATTTTTAAAATCACTTTCAAATTCAATTTATTTATTTCAAAAATAAATTGATTTTAATTCTAGTTCAAAACTAGTTCATTTCGATAAAAATATATTTTTATCTTTTCAAATACGGAATTTTTCCCAAATCATTTCTTGTGATTTTACACAAATTATAGATATTTTTAATAATTTTATCAAGGCCCGTACAGTCGATTTACATCAACGGCCATCGAACTGCACTTACAGCGACCTTTTCCAAATTTGATTTGGACATAATTCCAAATCCAACCGTTAGATTTCAAATTTCTAATATTCATTGGAAAGCTATTTTCGATACGAACCCAACGGTTCTGGTTTTAGGAGAATCCGACGGTCAGATCTCCCGCAACGTCAATTCGAAGTCAATGGTCGAAATTCACGAACTGCCGCGGCGCGGCGCGTTCTATTCAGGCCATTATATAATATATATATATATATATATATATATATATATATATATATATATTTCGTCGATTTCCTTTTTAAAACGAATTTTATAAATAGTTCTAAATTCGTTTCAAAAACAATTTCAACTTCATCTTCAATTTCAATTCAATTCGAATTCATTTCAATTTTATTTAATTCGAATTCAAATTCGTTTCAATTCAATTCGATTTCTAATTCGTTTCAATTCAATTCGATTTCTAATTCGTTTCAATTCAATTCGATTTCTAATTCGTTTCAATTCAATTTCTAATTCGTTTCAATTCAATTCGAATTCATTTCAATTCAATTCGAATTCATTTCAATTTTATTTAATTCGAATTCAAATTCGTTTCAATTCGATTTCTAATTCATTTCAATTCAATTCGATTTCTAATTCGTTTCAATTCAATTCGATTTCTAATTCGTTTCAATTCAATTCGATTTCTAATTCGTTTCAATTCAATTTCTAATTCGTTTCAATTCGAATTCATTTCTATTTTATTTAATTCGAATTCAAATTCGTTCAGTTCAATTCAATTTCTAATTCGTTTCAATTCAATTCAATTTGAATTTACCTTTTATTTACTTCAATTCGAATTCAAATTCACTTTCTATTCAATTCGAATCGAATCCATTTTTTATTCGATTCGAATTCATTTCAAATTGATTCAATAAAATTTCAATTTGAATTTTAATCTAATTTGATTTGAATTTCATTTCAAAATATTAAATTTTGAAATCACTTTTTAATATTCATTGTAAAACGAATAAAATCGATATAAATATCGTTCACGTCAAAATAGCGCAACTCTAATCAACACGGCTTTATATATTTCAATAAATTCGTTATTCTATTCAACAAATGAATATTTATCCTATTCAACACATGAATTATATTTCTTTCAACACACGACTAATCTCAACACATGAGTACTGTCAACACACGACTATTTTTGTTATGTAAAATATTTTATAAAATTATGGTATCTATCGTTTGATTTTCAATCAGATTCCACCGTAAAGTAGTTCTAATTTTAAATATGATAAAGATGTAGATTTTATTATTTAAAATATTTTACTCAACACATGAACATTGTCAACACATGAATATTTTCATATTCAACACATGAATTTCCTTTTATAATATTCATTTTTTTCCCGATTGGAATGAGGCCCAATCAATCACCATATAATGTTAATTATATGGATTCCATACAACACATGTATATAATAGCAATGATAAACAATCAACCATCATCCAAGGTGCACCACACAATTGCATAAGCATCAAATATAAATAATCAACGCTCACACAGTCTGTCGACCAATCGATCGACATATAATTAAATAATTGGGATTAGTATACGCCAAATATCATCCCAACACCCGTGTGGGGTTTCAAATCAACAAACACATATTTTTATTTGTGCAGTTGGGTGATGTGTAAAATTTATCGACCCATTCAATATCAGTCAAATCAGTGTATATAAACAAATCGGCCGATTTGTTTATAAATATTTATTTATTCACTTTCACGTTAAAAATTATATTTTTAACGATAATTTATTTATTTTAACACATGAATATATTTCATTATCTATTTCACATCAACTTCACAAACAAATTTCACAACACATCAAACAAGCATACAAGCCATCCATGGTCTGTGGATGACGGGTGTCGGGTGCTACTAAGCACCGTCTGCATCCTAGTATGTATATATAACTAGAAAAAGAAATTTGAGTGAGAAGTTCTCACCAATAGCTATTCCAACTCCACGACTCTTCATTTATAAAAATCTTCGTCGTTCTCGCCTTTCGTCGCTTTCGTTGCCCGTAGCCACTATATATATAAAAATCACATTTTCACTTCGCTATTCAACATATAAAAATCATATTTTTACTTCGCTATTCAATATATAAAAATCATATTTTTACTTCGCTATTCAATATATAAAAATCGAATTTTCACTTCGCTATTCAATATATAAAAATCGAATTTTTACTTCGCTATTCAATATATAAAAATCATATTTTTACTTCGCTATTCAATATATAAAAATCATATTTTTACTTCGCTATTCAATATATAAAAATCGATTTTTTACTTCGCTATTCAATATATAAAAATCGAATTTTTACTTCGCTATTCAATATATAAAAATCGAATTTTTACAATCACGCTATATGGATAAAATTCTATTTTCACACCGCTACTATATAGATAAAAATTCCATTTTTACACCGCTACTATATAGATAAATTTTTTATTTTTACAACTATAAATATTTTGCCTTTTCTATTTAAAGATTTCGCCCTTAAAAATCATAGCTTTTGTCGAATAAAAATCTTATCCTTTACCGAATAAAAATCTTATCTTTCCTTAATAAAAATTATAGCTTTCTTCTTAGAAAAATATAACATTTTTTGTGTATAAAAACCATAGCTCTCTCTCTATATATATAATCATATTTTTATAAACTTCATGTTGTTTAAAAAAAATCAATGCTTTGTTATTTAAAAAAAAAATCAATCAAAACTTTTCACTTAAAAATATAATCTTTTCAATTCTATTCATAAAATAAAAATCGAATTTTTATTCCTTAAACAACTATATAAAAATCACTGATTAATTACATATTAAAAATAAAATAGAAGGGAGCTTACATTGTTTTGCAGAGGAGGGGGACTGATTCACTTCAGGAAGAGGAGGAGGGTGGTGCGCGCAAGTGGAGAGGGTGCGGTTTTTGGCTGAAGGGGGCTAGGGTTTGGCTGCGCGCGAGCGGTGGATCGAACAGAGAGGGTGGAGGGGCGCGCGCCTGTCGGAGGGGGAGGGGAAGAGGTGGAGAAGGTCGGCGATGAGTGGCGGGGCTGATCGCCTGGCGGCGGCGGGAGGGGCCATCGCGCTGAGGCGCGATGGGTTTTCTCTTTTCTTTTTTTTTGATTTGCAAATGAATTCTAACGAGGGGGTTAAGGAGATAAAAGGGGTTTTTATTTTATTTTATTAATTTAATTTCAAAAAGGAACTTTTTTTTTCGACCTCGAAACGGGACCCACCGCCTGTCGTCCATAGCTAATTACCCCCATTCCGAACACAATGGGATATGTATCGTAGGCTGATTCGGCTGTTACAATCAGTTTTCGTCAAAATCAAAATATAACTCTATATATTGAATTTGAACGCGCATTTCAATTTACTGGGGTCACATATTAGCTAGAAAAATATTTTCTAGCTTCGTATTGACGATACGGTCCTAACAAAACTAGTTTCGTCGAATTCTGAGACCGTTGGAAAAATGGCCATTTTTCAGCCGATTAAAATCAACTGAAACTGGTCAAACGCGTTTTCCTTTGCCACGCTCACATATTGATTCGAAAAATTATGAAATTTGGAATCTAACAATAACTTGACATCACGGATCCAACAAAAGTGGTTTCGTCGAAATCCGAGGTCGTTTGCAAAATTCCCATTTTTAAGGGCCTGAATTCCATAGCGACTATTCAGAATTTTCAACTGGACATATCTTTTGATTCCCGCTATGAAATCACGATTTTTCGGATTCGTTGGAAAGATATTCTCTATTAGATTCTATTATTTTTGGTTTTACTAAAATCCGGATTGTTTTCCACCCGGTACATTCATTTGAAGTTTGAAATCGAATTTTCGAACTACCGCGCCATTTTCAATTCCTTTTATAATTATATATAATTATTTATATTCTAACGACGACGTATATAATATATACGTCGAATTCTATTCAAAATAAATTTCTCGTCGTTATTATTTAAAATAATTCATTTTAAATGTTCAAAATTCGCTAAAATTGCCAAAATACAAATTTTAAACTGGCCCAGATTTTCGGGTTGTTACAATCTCCCCCACTTAAAACTTTTCATCCCCGAAAAGGAACAAAGTTGAAAGTGGTTTGATTAATCAACTCTATGTTCGATCTGGCTTCCATTCTCTAACTTTTCAGTTTCTGAGAATTTTCAAATTCTTCAAAAATTTGGCTAACACCCGGAATTTTCGAAAAATTTCGCCATAACCTCCCCTGCACCGGGAGCCACGGGAAAATCCCGAAATTGCCATACAGGCCTTCTGATCTCAAAAAGAAAAAGAAAAAGCCAAGCGACTCATAAAATCATCATCACCCAAACAAAACAGTAAATTATAGTAAATATGTACCTATTTGTCGGGCAAACAAATTTTATTTCTCTGCTCTAGCCTCCTTGCTTTGACCTGTTCAATGTGAGTACATATATATGCAAGCAAATGTGACCAATTTTCAATACAATTCAATATTCGATTCAATTAGGCATAATGGCTCAATATTATCAAACAAATAAACAAACAACTCCAACATCAATCAATTAGTGAATTAGAGTTTCAAATTCATAATTTTGATACATATATACAGAAAATCATGTTTTTGATGTCAATTCACAACAATGTATTCTAGCTATGTTTTGGTTCTCACACCAGTCTAATGGAAATATATAGAAATCACACCTTCGTCACTCGAAAATAAATACTGGTAACGCTGCAGCATTATCAGAACCATCCCTGGGCAACTAGAGTGTGATCCTATATCTATCTAGTATATTAAAACTTCGAATATACGTTCATGACGCGTATACGCGAAATCTTTATATACCCGATTGTCCATATTCAAAATAAATAAATATTTAAATACGTATAAAGCAATTTAAATTTTCAAAACAAAATTATTTTCATTTGAAAAATATACTCTTCACACTCGTTCCAAGATACTACAGATCCTATCCCTAACGAGTCATTCTAATTGGATATTACTAATCCAATATCTGATGAATTCTTTCGTTCGGTTCTAATGTGTCTTGTTCTCGAGCTCTGTAAACCAAAGCTATGATACCAACTGTAACGACAAGGAATTTCGCTCGATCTGAATCGATCGTTAAACCGACAAAGACCGTTCGAAACCCCTGATCGTTTTAAGAACAGGACAAAACAGAACGCAAACGGAAGAACATTTCATTGTTATTACAACAATTCCATCAGATACAAGAATATACAGAGTATAAATGAATAAATTACATTCAATAAATATCAGAGATTACAATAAATTACATAGCAGCGGAAAAATATACAAAACACAACTGAAAGTGATACACGGATACAGAGCTTTCCGAGCATCGTTCCAGCTGTAAATCAGGACCCTGTGGATATAAATCTGCAAAACCAAAACTACTAGCTGCCCGTGTGGAAAATAGGGGCACCCAGAGTTTAGGTTAAAACAATAAACTCCAGGTCAGTCATGTGACTGGTGTGAGAACTAAAACAGTTATTAATATTGGTTTTAAAGTTTGGTAACTCAAGGGACCACGCCGTATAACACGGAACGGGTTTCCTCCCAAGAATACCAGTGCATAGAACAAACAGCGCAATGCTAAATAAAGAAAAATGAAGTTGTTATAAGACCCAGGTTCCATCACACAATGCAACGCAAGCCGGAGGATAGGGTTTTTACCTTATAACAGCCAAAGCATGCTTGATACGTTTAAAACACATTATTTGATACTAGTATAGGTGTATAGTGTCAAAACAATTTCAATCATAAATATCAATCATAGGCGGCATAGCTACCATCTACTATGTCGCCATACTAGGCTCTACAAATAAAACCGAAACACACGTATTGGAAATTGGATTCCATCATGAGTCGAGGCAAGGGGCAAGCTCCTCTCCGCGTTCGAGACACTCTAGCAAATGTCCCAGGACCCCACTCTGATCCTTGGATCTTCAGGGCCGGTCCTCTCTTACTTTTGAGGATTAGTTATTCCTGAACACACGTTTCCCGGTCCTTACAGACCTATATCCGAGGCGCCTCGTATCCAACAACCACACAGGTGAAAAGTATATAAATGTCAGGGCTGGTAGGTCACTGACACCACCCTAGCTAGAAAGAAACGTCGTGCTCTCTCTGCAGTCACTATCCCGTTTTTGACTCATACCGAGGTGTGAGGCTCGCGAATTCACGTTATACACAAAGCTACGCCACACAGGCCGTGCTTTGATCATCAACCACAAGACTTTGCTTTTCAACAGAAGCCTTGATCAATTTCCACTTACGCGTGCCACACTGGCAATTCACTCCATGCGACTGATGTCCATCGATATACAACCTCTGAGCTCGTACGTCTCAGAGAAGGGCGTTAAGCAAGAGAATAAATTCTCCGCCGCCAAACAGATGTATATTTAATAGAGATCAATCAACATAGAATAAAATCCAATGTCAGACACACAATCCATTTACAAGTTCGCTCTGGGTCTGAACGAAACCGGAGGCGCTTTCCTCGCATATCCATCGATCTCCAAGTACGTCTGGACGATCACCAACTGTTTCCCTCATCTTGGGTGTACAGCCCAATCAAGGTCATCAGTAATCTCCCAAACGATGTGAAGACTTCCGGTCTTCAACCACCGTCTTCCTCTTCGACATCTCGTCGAATCGGTTATTCAGAATGGGTATAACCCGGCCTTTCTGAAAAACCCACGTATATGATAAACAAATGTTACCCAAACACAACAAACGCCTCATTCCAATTCAGAATATTCTTTTATTCACAAAATCACATTCTTAGGGGAAAGGTTCCCATTAATTTTATCAAAGATAAATTCTTCTAAATTTATTCTTCTATCTTCCTTTGGATATCATTTCAAACCATATTATGGTTTTCCAAACTAGTCGGGATTAGCGAACCACACCGAAGTAATTATTTATTTTATTTCCCAATCCCAACCTATATATCCCATGGAGAAAACTGGTAATACTCCACATCTAACACCACGATGTTATCTGTAAAATTAATTACCATTTCACGTTCAAATCTAATTAAAGATTTAACTATCGCTTTGGAGCAAACTGGTGGTACTCCACTCTCGATCACCTTTCAGATTTGATAATTTAAATTATCAATTCACTTTTCAATCTAATTAAAGATTCATTAAAGCTCCACTTAGTTTTAATCTTTTCAAAAATCAATATCCTGCCTTTAACTGGGTTAAAGAACCAATGTCATCTAAAACACGATTCACGATAAACCCAAATCACATTTGATATTAAATACAAGGCTCTGAATAGAAAATATATAGGCTTATATTCAATATCAAATTCTGAAACTAACAAATATCGTACTGAAAATAACGATATAAAATATATCTTTCAAATTCCCATAACAATATCTGTATAGTCACGAAATCCAACATCGAAATATTCCGAAGATAATTTCGATTCAACTCCAGCCCAATTCACGTATTTGGAATATTGATTATTTTTAAAATCACTTTCAAATTCAATTTATTTATTTCAAAAATAAATCGATTTTAATTCTAGTTCAAAACTAGTTCATTTCGATAAAAATCTATTTTTATCTTTTCAAATACGGAATTTTTCAGCCTAATTTTTCCCAAATCATTTCTTATGATTTTACACAAATTATAGATATTTTTAATAATTTTATCAAGGCCCGTACAGTCGATTTCCATCAACGGCCATCGAACTGCACTTACAACGACCTTTTCCAAATTTGATTTGCACATAATTCCAAATCCAACCGTTAGATTTCAAATTTCTAATATTCATTGGAAAGCTCTTTTCGATACGAACCCAACGGTTCCGGTTTTAGGAGAATCCGACGAACGGATCTCCCGCAACGTCAATTCGAAGTCAATGGTCGAAATTCACGAACTGCCGCGGCGCGGCGCGTTCTATTCAGGCCATTATATATATAATATATATATATTATATATATTTCGTCGATTTCCTTTTTAAAACGAATTTTATAAATAGTTCTAAATTCGTTTCAAAAACAATTTCAACTTCATCTTCAATTCGAATTCATTTCAATTTTATTTAATTCGAATTCAAATTCGTTTCAATTCAATTCGATTTCTAATTCGATTTCTAATTCGTTTCAATTCAATTCGATTTCTAATTCGTTTCAATCCAATTTGATTTCTAATTCGTTTCAATTCAATTTCTAATTCGTTTCAATTCAATTCGAATTCATTTCAGTTCAATTCGAATTCATTTCAATTTTATTTAATTCGAATTCAAATTCGTTTCAATTCAATTCGATTTCTAATTTGTTTCAATTCAATTCGATTTCTAATTCGTTTCAATTCGATTTCTAATTCGTTTCAATTCAATTTCTAATTCGTTTCAATTCAATTCGAATTCATTTCAATTTTATTTAATTCGAATTCAAATTCATTTCAATTCAATTCAATTTCTAATTCGTTTCAATTCAATTCAATTTGAATTTACCTTCTATTTACTTCAATTCGAATTCAAATTCACTTTCTATTCAATTTGAATCGAATCCATTTTCTATTCGATTCGAATTCATTTCAAATTGATTCAATAAAATTTCAATTTGAATTTTAATCTAATTTAATTTGAATTTCATTTCAAAATATTAAATTTTGAAATCACTTTTTAATATTCATTGTAAAACGAATAAAATCGATATAAATATCGTTCACGTCAAAATAGCGCAACTCTAATCAACACGGCTTTATATATTTCAATAAATTCATTATTCTATTCAACAATTGAATATTTATCCTATTCAACACATGAATTATATTTCTTTCAACACACGACTAATCTCAACACATGAGTACTGTCAACACACGACTACTTTTGTTATGTAAAATATTTTATAAAATTATGGTATCTATCGTTTGATTTTCAATCAGACTCCACCGTAAAGTAGTTCTAATTTTAAATATGATAAAGATGTAGATTTTATTATTTAAAATATTTTACTCAACACATGAACATTGTCAACACATGAATATTTTTATATTCAACACATGAATTTCCTTTTATAATATTCATTATTTTCCCGATTGGAATGAGGCCCAATCAATCACCATATAATGTTAATTATATGGATTCCATACAACACATGTATATAATAGCAATGATAAACAATCAACCATCATCCAAGGTGCACCACATAACTGCATAAGCATCAAATATCACAACACCAGAAAAGGGTGTTGCTAACAGTTATTACCGTTACTAATATACTTTGTAACAGTTATAACCGTTACCACAACATACGTGACAAACTGTTGTCACGAATATTGCAACGGTTATAACTGTTACAAAGTGTGTATATTACAACAGTTATAACCGTTACAAAGCATGTATCTTGCAACAGTTATAACCATTACAAAGCGTGTATCTTGCAACAATTATTACTGTTAGTATGTAAAATAGACTATTTAATACAATAAATTTAATAACAATTATAACTGTTAAAAACTTGAATATTGTATCTAGCTTGTATTACGTAGTTCCTTTTAAACAAGTAACAATCATAATATGCTCCAACTAATTTCATAAAGCATATACCAATAAGAATATACAGTATATAATATAACAATACCCCAAAGAAAATATAACATATCACAATTTGTATCCTAATTCAAATTTCATTTCTATCAAACTATCACAATTTAACATACAACCATTCATCGTCCATAATAAATATCAAATAACGTCGAAGTATCATAATTTAACATACAACCATTGCACAAAACGCAAACGATAATAGGTTCTTTTATCATCCCCAAAAATTTCGGCGATGAGATCTTTCTCAAAATTATCTAGACCTTGAGTTTCTTCGCCAGCTTCTGATCTTTGTTTTGCTTCCGCTGCTTCAACCAAAGCCTACAATGTTCAACAAATATAATAATATGAGTCAAGACATGAAAACAATGCATATTGCCCCTTCTAACAAATAATTTTATAACAAATAATATCAGTCAAGACGTGAACATCGCTCGGCGTCGCTCGGTTTAGGAACTGAAACCTGCCCGAAACATATTTCAGTTTCCTCTGAAACATGAAACCTGTTTCCGGTTTCAGGAATGAAACCTGAAACAGGCTTCAGTTTTTACCTGAAAACTGTTTCAGGTTTCGGGAATGAAAGCTGAAACCTGTTTCACGTAGAAACTGAAACCTGTTTCGGGTTTCAGAGGAAATGCCCGCATGTAATAAACAAAATACATTCACCTATAAGATTTTATTTTTCGTTTATCGTGGTAATTTGAATTCACAAGTTTATCATTCAAATTATAATACCTTTTAATACAAACATAACTGATTTCTGTATTAATAAATAAATTACACATATAAAATATACAGTTACAGAAACAAAAATTCATGATTATTGAATGTCGAAACTTTGTATATTTACTCATATACAACTATTTCTTAAACAGTAATAAAAAAACACTTAAATAAACATATATACAACTATGCTAACTTAGATACATGCTATGTATCACAATATAAAGATGAGTACTACAAATATATGCAGCTACTATAGTCACATGAATGTATAGGAGTGAAATCAAAGGCAAGTAAACACGTAGACAATAAAAGTATGAGAAAGAAAAAAATGAATGAAGATAAATAATAGAGCAGATGAACAAATTTGCGAGTAACATATTGTTATATGCACATCACTAGTGACAGCTGAAGCTTCTTATGATAAAACTGCTTATAACTATGGAAATATGAGAAACGTTGGTGCAGCTTTTGGTTTGCAGTAGAGGGTTCAAGTTTAAGTATATGTTTTAGCCATTTATCCTTTTTTGGCATGTACTAGGATAGTTTAGTCCTAAAACCCCACAATACATATAGATTACAGTAAACCTTCGGTCATCTTTCATTATTATTTGAATAATGGCAAACCATAATGCTCTCTCGTTTAATGGAACCTGAGACTAATCTAGAAATGAGAAATTTTATTTGTATTATTTATGCATGGTGGACCAACTTAGTAATGTCAAAATGTGGATTAACTCAATAAACAGGCGAATACAAATATAATCTACCTTCTCTATATTAGTACCACTTTCAGGTTAGAGACAGTTTACATGAGATCCAGGAAATGCATGAAACCTGAAACAGGTTTCAGTGAAACCGAAACTTGTTTCAGGTTTCAAATTTCAGATTTAACAAAAATAGTAGTTGTTTTGCATGATTGAACAACATATAAATAATGAAATTCAATACTTAAATAATTATTGTTATAACCAAGAAAATTGCAAAAATTAATAAATCGCATAGCAGCTTTACATACCAAATATTGACCTTAACAATTAATGTTCTTAACTGATAATTAAAAAAAAGATTCGGATTACTTACATATTTTTCAGCGGCACATGGAAGTACTTCCCCAGCTTTTTTTGCTTGTATGTGCTATTTTCCAAACAAGAGTTCGCATAGGCTTACTTTCCGGATTTTCCCTTTTCTAATAAAACATACCAAAAAAATTTTAACGCATTTAAATAATATGTACTTAATCCTGATAACTGAGTTATCCAGTCAAACTTTCCTACCTCTATTATAAAACTTTAAGAAACATTTCAATTAAAGGAAACATAATTAGTGCACTTGATAAAAGGATTGAAACTTCAGTTTATCACATTCAAATAATCTGTAGTTAAATCATGAAAACTGAGTTATCCAGTCAAAGTTTCCTGTGTCTATCATAAGATTTTTGTACTAATGACTATAGACAATTAATATTTTGGATGTTGAGATGAGGATACATTCCTAAGAATTTTTGTAATATACCAAGTCTTTATTAGCATTAGGTGATCCAGCAGGTGATGCACCAGAAAGCCTGTCAATCCCCGATGGTTTGCTGTCACTCAAATCCTGTGCATTAGACTCCTGAAACTTCACAAGATAGCCTTCTAACTTTTTGAGTAGTTTTTCATTCAAGTTTTCGACCTATGATGTATAGGTAAGAATAAAGACAAAGATTTAAAAACATAAAAAATCCAACTTCTTCTCATTGTTAATTTCCTAAGATATGGTTAACTGTGTGAATTAGATAACAACTGTCTCATTACAAAAATAAAAATTTAGAATAGTAGTTAATTAGAGTAAACAAAAAGGATAATCTTGATGACATTGTCCATAAGAAGAGAAATATACTTGTTCTAGATCTTCTTTAGCGAAAATGGACACCTATAAAATAGTTATTTTAGTTTATAGGAAAATACACAAAGGTTTAGTAAAAGTGAACTTTTGAGTAAACAACTATGTAAATTTCGTTGTCTGACC
Organism: Allium sativum; assembly: GCA_030737875.1. Classification (NCBI taxonomy): domain Eukaryota; kingdom Viridiplantae; phylum Streptophyta; class Magnoliopsida; order Asparagales; family Amaryllidaceae; genus Allium; species Allium sativum. The sequence continues at coordinate 886,562,093 of CM060916.1, read as the reverse complement.
TTTCATCGAGAATCACAATAAAACCTCTGGGTAAACGATATTTGTAGTAGATTTCGCTCCAGTTGATAATAATGCTTTTGAGCATATAGAAATAAACTGTCACTTTCCTCCAATCGAAGAGTAGCAACGCTTCTCTGGCTTGCTGACCTGTAAAAATTTCATACTACTAACTTTTCAAGTTATTTTTCATGGTCAGCCGAGAATATTAGTAATGCATTTGCAAGATGAAAGTAAAAGAGAGGAGGGGGGATGATGAGAAATCATGCTGTAAAATATTAGCAATAAAATTAAATGTATTACTGACGTTAGTAACGATATACAAATTATATAATATTGGAAGTTTATATCAAATGCCTTTATATAACAGAGGAAAGATGCCTATATAATGGACATTATTTCACAACAAAGAACAGAGATACATGTTCATCCAAAAAAGATTGGAATAAAATGAATTTTCACGGACCTGTAACTTCAAATAAACTTGGGCATTTCTGAAATCGATATAACAATAATACAATTATGTAATGAAATACACAATTATATTTGTTATAACGAAATATTATATGCTACTAATTAAAATAATAATAGGTAGTATCCAATTCATGGTTTATAACATTATTTTCACACTGATTTGTTTCCATTGTAATCCCATGTCCTAAAATAGCCATGAATCAATTTGTATTATGTTGAGGAAGTAATAAATATCCATTTTATGGAAGTAAATGTTAATTAAGAACCTATCCACTCAGCATTATATAGAATAAAGTTATTTTTAGCATAAATATCAACATATGTCAAATATAGGTCAACTACAAAACATGAGTGTGGCAATGGTGAATTCAGTGCTCCTGTCCCATGATTTTTCTAACGCAAAGAATGCAGACTTGAGATTTCAAAATTAGTTAACCCAAAGTTGACAGAATATGGTACCATTTGAGATTAAAAAAATACATACAACAATCTTAGCAGATTGTTTCTGAAACAAAAACATATTTTAAAACAATGTATACTGCTAAGAGATATACTTATACTATGAAATAGGAAATGAATAAATAGCAAGAAGTTTTCTTGTATATCATAAAAATTAATATAACAATCAATACAGGAATCTAATGGTGTAAGGACTAATATACTCTTATTATAGCAATTGTAAGGACTGATATACGCTTGGGTCCAGCTATTAGCACCCCATTGTTTGCTCTTCACACCCCATTAAAAACTTAAAAAAAGTAGTTTCCCATTGTACCCTTAAACATATACATGTGCTGTTTGACATTGATAGAACTCAAACAAAGTAGCCATCAAAAGGAATTGCACACACATAAAATAGAACACCTGTATAAATCAGTGGAGACTATTGAAAAACCACAATTTTAATGAATGTTGAAATCCTGAAACCCAGACACCATATGGACGATGAAATCCACGCTTCAGCATGACTTTGAAATCTTAGAAAGCAAGTTAATGTCCAACTTTGATACAATTCAAATGATGTTAGTCGACGTTGATCAAAATTAATCAGCACTTAAGGCAAACATTGATTGTGGGTTACAAATCACCTTTTTTTTCTTTCTTCAATGCTGACAATGCTGACGACTGTAAGGTTGCTTCGTTCTTCTTTCCGTTGTTTTCCATGGATATGTTTTAACTAAATTGAAATAGGTAGATTTTTTTTACGACAACAGAAACGAAAGGAAGATTGAAAAAAGAAAAAGAAGTAGCATGAAAAACAACAGGGCACTTTAGGAAAAAACGGGGTGGCAAAAGAAAATCATGGGGTATGTATTCTATTTTTAAATTGACGGGGGGCAAAGAGCAAATAACGGGGTGGCAATAGCCGCACCCTATACGCTTTCATTTATGAAATGAAGATAATGACTTGAAATAATGTATACTACCAAGAGATACTTCAATACTATGTATGCAAACAAAATAATTATATATAGAAAAAACTGTCTTATCATAAAAGGAATATTTGAAACTAATATAGCAATCAATATAAATGGTGTCCATTTCAAGGATATTTGGAACTAATATAGCAATCAATATAGGAATTAAATGGTATGCATTTTCCTTCTACATTGCCATATAAATCAAACATGGACAGTAACTAAACTTTAGGGAAATTTTGTCATGCTGTTTATATTTGTTTCGGCATTAGGTTCTACCAAAGGTAACCATTCATAAAAATCAAACATGGACAGTAACTAAACTTTAGGGAAATTTTGACATGCTGTTTATATTTGTTTCGGCATTAGGTTCTACCAAAGGTAACCATTCATATATGAGGTAAAAGGGCATACATATCACAGTTTTAACTGTTTGTTAATTAAATTTCTTTCGTCTTATTCAAAATTTATACTAATAAATGATAAACTAATACACCTTAACATTTACTACAAAAAAAATAAAATTAATTAATATTACTATTTACTGTGAATTTCTTTTAAAAATATATTGTATTTATATCTTGTCTAGTTTGATATATAGCACATTGTAAAAATTAACAGGTGATACCATTTCATGAATATTAGGTGTAACAAGTAATTAAAGATCAGTGAAACAATCCACTACAATCATGGACATCTTTCTTCTATTTGTATGGGAGGAAATCAATAGTAAAAAATAAGCAAATATATAAATTAGGTACAATTAGGCACATAGGTTTGGCAATAACAAAATAAAAAGGGAAAACTTTGATCTTATTAATAAATGATAATTTAATGAAATATATTAATTTATCCAATACCTTAATGTTGCAGGTAGAAGGGATCTTTTTTATTGGGAAGGTCGTGTATTCATATCAGTCAGCACTAATTTAATACAATTCTGATTTATCAAAATAAGCATATGAAATAGAATGTTAAGCTAGTGTGCTATTTATAGCTGTCAAAACTGTACTTATGATTTGTAAAGATAATAAAGCATCCTTCCATATTATTAATATACGTACAAATCCACAAAAATAAAGTACTGGCATGCATACATCAGACTGAATAACTATTTGTTGTTCCATTTACACAAACAGTTATATGCATAAACACATGTAAACTAACATAATGAAGATGCAGTTGGGAAAATTGACCTGTACTTGCAAAAATAAGTATGAACAAGTTGTGAAAAAGAAGAAAGAATAGAGGCGAAGTTGGAACTGGAAATGTAGATGATAGTAATTCTAACTTTTTAATGTCATCTATGGTAGATGAAGAGAAAAATTGGTATGGAGGAGGAGAGATATACCTTTAGTTGGAATAGAGAAAACTATGCCTGGGAATTAAATTGAAGAACTAATTAAGTTTGAATAGAATATCATGGAAAAAACTAAGCCTGCAAGCAACTGCTGGACGTGTAGGACCAAATTTTAAGATAACAGAAGCAACTTAGGGTTATTTTAAATGATCTATCAGTAATATTACAAATCAGCAATCAACATTCCAAATCAGTAGGGAAGAGGGCTATAATTGTTAGACCTAGAACTCATTCACATTGCAAATCAGTAATATTTTAAACGATCTATCAAATTAGGGTTTGAGCAACAACATGGAAATGTAATCCACAACAATCATTATCAAATCAGTAATATTTTAAATTACATAAATTAGTAATATTTTAACCTACATAAATCAATAATAGAGTCGAGCGAACGCAAAAAATCACCTGACTTCGACCTGGAAAGTCGGAGGAGGTAGAAGCGCGGACGAGGTGGAGGCGCAAACGACGTGGAATCGCGGATGAGGCGAAGGAGGAGGCGCGTGACAATCTAACGGAGAACGAGAAGGAAGCGGCGAAACCTAGAACGATTTATTTCTTTTTTATTTTCAGAGGAAAAAGGGAAAAGAAAAGGGTTAGAAGCATGATAAGTGAGAAACTAAGAATAGAGAAGAAAATTACTGTTCAGCCCATTACGATTCCCTCTATTTACCAAATTCACGAATGTAATAACGGAAAATACCGTTATATTGTCTTATAACGCAAAAAACTGTTACAAGTTTATCACAATAATAACTGTTACAAATTGAACCAAGAAAAGTGTTACAAAAAGGCCTGTTTGGTGTAGTGTATAAATAATCAACGCTCACACAGTTTGTCGACCAATCGATCGACATATAATTAAATAATTGGGATTAGTGTACGCCAAATATCATCCCAACACCCGTGTGGGGCTTCAAATCAACAAACACATATTTTTATTTGTGCAGTTGGGTGATGTGTAAAATTTATCGACCCATTTAATATCAGTCAAATCAGTGTATATAAACAAATCGGCCGATTTGTTTATAAATATTTATTTATTCACTTTCACGTTAAAAATTATATTTTTAACGATAATCAATTTATTTCAACACATGAATATATTTCATTATCTATTTCACATCAACTTCACAAACAAATTTCACAACACATCAAACAAGCATAAAAGCCATCCATGGTCTGTGGATGACGGGTGTCGGGTGCTACTAAGCACCGTCTGCATCCTAGTATGTATATATAACTAGAAAAAGAAATTTGAGTGAGAAGTTCTCACCAATAGCTATTCCAACTCCACGACTCTTCATTTATAAAAATCTTCGTCGTTCTCGCCTTTCGTCGCTTTCGTTGCCCGTAGCCACTATATATATAAAAATCACATTTTCACTTCGCTATTCAACATATAAAAATCATATTTTTACTTCGCTATTCAATACAAAAAATCGAATTTTTACTTCGCTATTCAATATATAAAAATCGAATTTTTACTTCGCTATTCAATATATAAAAATCGAATTTTTACTTCGCTATTCAATATATAAAAATCATATTTTTACTTCGCTATTCAATATATAAAAATCGAATTTTTACTTCGCTATTCAATATATAAAAATCGAATTTTTACAATCACGCTTTATGGATAAAATTCTATTTTCACACCGCTACTATATAGATAAAAATTCCATTTTTACACCGCTACTATATAGATAAATTTTTTATTTTTACAACTATAAATATTTTGCCTTTTCTATTTAAAGATTTCGCCCTTAAAAATCATAGCTTTTGTTGAATAAAAATCTTATCCTTTACCGAATAAAAATCTTATCTTTCCTTAATAAAAATTATAGCTTTCTTCTTAGAAAAATATAACCTTTTTTGTGTATAAAAACCATAGCTCTCTATATATATATAATCATATTTTTATAAACTTCATGTTGTTTAAAAAAAATCAATGCTTTGTTATTTAAAAAAAAAATCAATCAAAACTTTTCACTTAAAAATATAATCTTTTCAATTCTATTCATAAAATAAAAATCGAATTTTTATTCCTTAAACAACTATATAAAAATCACTGATTAATTACATATTAAAAATAAAATAGAAGGCAGCTTACAGTGTTTTGCAGAGGAGGGGGACTGATTCACTTCAGGAAGAGGAGGAGGGTGGTGCGCGCAAGTGGAGAGGGTGCGGTTTTTGGCTGAAGGGGGCTAGGGTTTGGCTGCGCGCGAGCGGTGGATCGGAGAGAGAGGGTGGAGGGGCGCGCGCCTGTCGGAGGGGGAGGGGAAGAGGTGGAGAAGGTCGGCGATGGGTGGCGGGGCTGATCGCCTGGCGGCGGCGGGAGGGGCCATCGCGCTGAGGCGCGATGGGTTTATTATTTGTTGCTAAATATTGGAAGCTAAATATTTATTATTTGTTGCTAATAAATGTAAATTACTGTAGTTTTCAATTAACAAATATGTTAAGCATAAACTAAATATTAATTTGATGATCACTGGTATAATGTGTTTTCTTAAAGTTTGAAAATTTTAAGTTTTTAGGTTGGTGCTTCATCAAATTACTTGGACATAAGTTTCTTTCGGACAAAGGATATGTAACGGTTTAGCCTTATATAAACCCATAATTATTGTGATTGTACTTGAAATAAAGTAATATGATTCAAATCATAGCCATGTATAAATTTCATTTAACCTTTTAGGATGATTAACAGCAAATGTGTTTAGTATATCGTTCCATGATGCCATTTGTATATGTATATATATATATATATATATATATATATATATATATATATAACTATAGTGTTTTGCTAATAAATGGATACCTATGTTTATATTATTTCATTCTAGATTCACAAATTTGGCAAGCATAAATGAGGTGAATAATCAGTCTATTAAATAGGTATAAAATTCAAATTTACGTCTTTATACAGATTACAATTAAAAGTTTAAGATCACTTCTCATTAATGTGTTTAATATAAATAAATGATGTCATTTAAATGTAAGCAACTATAAGCTCATTTATGTTATTTTTTGTAAATAAATGGTAAAACATCACCATGATTCTAAGCTGATTAATTTGGTAAGCATAAATTAAATAATTTGGTCATCACAAGTATAATACACTCATATCCATTCAAAAAGATAATGCCAAAAATACAAGATATTTGTTTAGTGGTCTATTGTTGATTCAGGTTTAAGATTGGTATTTCATTAAATTTGCGTGACAATACAATTTTTTATAATCTTTTGTTAGTTCAGAATTTTGGTTTGACAAAGATGTATACAATGAAAGGTGGGGAAAATATAAGGTATATTTTAACATACGACTGTTGTTTTCATTGAAAAAATCATTAATGAATGCATTGTACACATAATAAAATTTTATTTGAGTGGATGGACCCATGCATATAAGTATGGGGTACTGGGCCCCTTCGGTCATATAAGTTGATATGTGTTGGGTCCTGTTGATTTGTGCTCATCAAAAGGTGGGGAAAATATAAATTTTTGACATGACAACATTTGATATAATTCAATGAATTATTATGCTATAAATTACTTTCCAGCTATTTTCAGTTGAATAAATACGATTACATAATCTATTGTTAGTAACAAAAGATATTAGTTTTCTTTCTTTAGAAGTCCATTTTTATAAATTACTATCAGTTATATAGGTTATTCCATTTTCCTGTCATCCCATCCTCTTTTCATTTTGTTCATGTTGTTATGTATGCTTCCTTTTGTAGGTAGCTTACCAACCTTCTCGAATAACAATTTTTTGTCATACTTTATAGACAATAATGCACATAGGTGTTTATGTAAGTAGAATCGCAAGCAACAGTTCATTTGCTATTTACCATTATGTTGTAAGGAATACTTCTTCATCATGCTTTTTTTAATTTTAGGAAAGAGAAATCTATAGAAAAGTTGAATGTTGTAGATGTATGTCATGTTTTTTTAATCAAAACTTTATTCTTATTTTTATCAATTATCACTTTAATTTATAATTCGAGACATCTATATTTTACTGTCTTTTGGCAGAATAAAAGTATGGATATGAGGAAACTACACTAGTGAAAGCAAACACCGGTTTGGACAGTAGCAGTACTGCATATAATTGAGGAGGAACCAAGAGGCAATGTAGAAAAAATAGTAGGATGGTTAACTAGGGAGTGGATAAACAACCATGTAGACAAACATAAATGCAGAGGGGGCAAAGGGAAATTTTCAATTGAGAATCGTTAACCCACTGCATAGAAAATGGGGACAAACTAGAAAAAGATGATAATGCTCTACATGTAGAAAAGCCTACAACCTTTCTGTCTGAGATAATCAAGATAAAGAGTTGCAATTGGTACGTTGAACATTTTTAAGCCATCACCCACATAATAGATTAGCTGTAGTGTAATCTACTAGCATCTACATGTGAACAAATATTTTTTAATTTTTTGTTTACTTTTTTTTGGTCGCCGAATCTATGTTTCAGTTTTTCATACAGTAAGTATGGTTTGAAGTTAAATTGTTTGATATTGTTACTATTCAAAATTTATCTTTATATGCTGAACTAGATTGGAACCAGTGCTTCGCACACGGGGAGTGTTAAATCTTGTGGTATGCATGGAATTGAAAAAAAAATGTATTTGAAGAGTAGGCATGCAGACGAGTGAAGTAACTTAAACATGTATAAATATTATAGCCGGTTTTGATAGTTCGAAGTGTATAGTTAGTTTGAGAGGTGACAAATGTAAATTTAAACAGAAATGTAGGTAGAAAAAAGGTGTAGTATAGTATGGCTAAGAAAGCATTGAAGTGGGGAAAAGTTTAAACATTGTAGTCGTTTTCATGTGATAATTGGCTTCGAAAATATGTGTTGTAGGGGTAAATGGGCAACTGTTCATAGTTCGTAGGTTGGTAAATTAGTTTGACACTGAATTCTATAGTTTGAGGTTAGGATTTCAAGTGTGGTTTATATAATTAATTTTGTACACCGCTTTCCTACCCGCCTTCTTCTTGTATTTCCATTGGGTAATCTACGGTTTGTCTATAGTAAAAATTTACAAACCAAGGTATAACGTTGGCACTGGCTGGGTGATAATAATAATGAAAGCTGAAAAATGCATGTTATGTGTGGATGCTCATTGCATGATGTCAAATGCTCTTAGTGTACTACCCATGCTAATATAATAATTATCAATGTTAATTTATATGTCATATTTTACAATGTCTACGTCTTCAGCTTGGGCACTGTGAAGCAGTAGTAATAGTCCACAATCAATGTGCAATTCAATGCAAAGGAAACGATTGAAGATGTGTGTACCATGATGATAACAGTATGTTGCAATCTACAGAAAAATACAAACTTTTAGGTTAAAAATTTAAAGTTGGTACTACTAATAAAGCAAGAATGGGCATGTTAAACCCCGTTATGAAACGCGATTCGGAAAACAATGGTTCAGACACATCTCAAAGCGTACGAGCACTAGCCTGGTCGAGTGCAAGATGGTCGAGAAACATAAGGGTTTGGTCGTGCATCTTCTGCTCGGTCACAAGTGGTCGCACGCTACAGGGGTCGGTCACGCTCAATACGGTCGGTCACATTTTTGTTGAAGGATCGGTCGTGCAAGCTCACAAACCCGGTCGCGCACTACATCCTGGTCGTGCATGCATGTCTGGTCGTGCACCATACTTGGGGTCGGTCTAGGAATGGCAATGGGGCGGGTTGGGGCGGGTTTCACGTGCCCCAGACCCGACCCGGACTTTTTAAACCCCGCCCCAGACCCGCCCCGTGGACCCGGTGCGGGTCTGGAATTTCGCCCCGTACCCGAAACCCGTACGAGTCAGGGTAGACCCGACCCGCCCCACGACCTGGTGATATTGTGTTCTAATGTACACAAATTTATGTACTTATATTTTTTATCAATAAATGACAAATTATATACATGTTATAATGTGTTCACAATGATAAGGGAATAGAATAAAATGAGTTGTAAGATTAAAGTTCAAAATGTATGTATTTGTTATTGTATGATCATCATTGATGCAACTTAATACTATGAAAATTTTATAGTTTGTAGACTGAAAAAATATAATATTTAAGTTAAAACCATGCATACCTAAAAAGATTAACAAATAATCATTATAGTCATAAAATGTTTTCATGATGTTTCAATCATGCGGGTCGGGTTGGGGCGGGTTGGCCGTGCCCCAGACTCGACCCTAGGCCCGGACCTCCAAAAGCGGGTCGCGGGTCTACCCGCCCCGAAGACCCTATGAGACGGGTCTAAATGAGTCAAAACAGGGGCGGCTCAAGCGGGTTTGGACCCTAGACCCGCCCATTGCCATCCCTAGGTCGGTCAGATCAACACATTTGGGTCGGTCGATCTATGCTATAATATAAAGGGGCCGACTATTTGGACACAAAATTAAACATAAAGAGAGAGACACAAAGCCTCCACCATTGGATTTGTTAGTCTTTATATGGAGAGTGCAATTCATGGGTGAATCCAATGGTTGAGATTTATTGTGTGCAATTTTGTGTCTTCATTTTGTGCCTAAATAGAGTTTCTCTAATATAAAATAATAAATAGTTCTGCTTATTTATGCAAAGGGAACGGTTATAGTATGCAAGCATGAAATGGGGACCGTGCTTACTATAATATTACATGAGACTGGACATGCATATTAAAGCTTGGCCATTTACACTGCTTCGTAACCGCATAATCCATGTTGAAGTCCATGTGGCAAATATAGGTCGAGCAGTATTAAATAATATGATGGCTACGTGTAAAGAACTAATATGGATCAATAATTGACCAAATATGAAAGGCAAATGTGTTAACGTGAGAATACGGTCCAGCGTATATCATGAAACAAGACAATATGGACTTCAATGCCACGTCAGCTCATCGTGATAGTATATTGCAAATATAGTGCGTAAGCTGGACCAAGTGATATGTGAATAAACTAGTAAACATTATTTACACGTTTCACCTATTGCAAGGAGTTGTGGCACAGCTCATACAAGAACGTGATATATAGTGTATGGACGGGCACTTCAATAAATAATATAGTGCTCGTTGTATTTACATGTATATAATGAATATTACATGATTACATGGCAACTTTTGCGTGGCTCACTCGCTCACATAAAACTGGGTCGCTCACTACTTATGAATAGTTTGGGTCGAGCACATCAGTAGGGTCGAGCAGTTCCTTCAACAATAGGTCACACGTTCAATGAATAATATAATGGCAAAGTTGTAAATTTTGTTCCCATATGTATAAACTCTACATAAAACAAAGCCACACAAATGAATAGCAAAATGACTGTACACGTAGCAGTATAACACATGGCTTACGAAACCGAAATAATGAGATCGCTCATAGAAATGATGAATTGGCAAAGGTCGGTCACCAAAATAGGAACAGTGGCATCATTATAATTTCTTGGTCGTGCAACACTATCCTGGCCACACACACTTTTGGCTCGAGCACCACTTTTTGGATCGGTCATGCCAACTGTGTACAGCTGTCCAGTGGCATTTCCGTAAATACAACTATGAACGATCCATACCCTGTACACCTAAATTACAACTCTGCCACTACCCCTAAACTTCACCTATAAATACCCCACTTCTCAACCATTCAAAGGACGAATTTTTCTACCCTGAAGGGCTGCTTAAATCATTTCTCCACCACTCTCAAGCACTCTAAGCTCCATTAATGGCTTCTCAAGTTCAATCCACCTTCCTCCAACAACAAATTGACTAAGTCTTCTCCAAACTTCATTACAAATCTCTCAAACTCAATCCAAATGATCACCAACTACCACTAATTCTCTCTCAATCCTAGATCTAATGCAAAATCATCATGGATCTGATGAAGATCATCTAAGTGTTCAAGTCTTTGAATATTTACAAACTACCGTCACAAATCAAAAGATCTCACTCATTCCATTGTGAATTCAAGCGAGATCAAAAGTGAAAAGAGAGAATAGAAGATCACTGAAAAAGAGAGAAATGAATGTAAAAAGAGAAGTCATGTATTTTGTAATTGTGGTGATGATAATGAAAGCTCTTCCTATAGTGGATGTAGGCTATTTCTAAGCCGAACCACTCTAAAATTCTTTGTTCTCTACTATTTTCCTTTTTAATTTGTGTTTGTGGCCCCTAAATCTTGAATCATGCCTTTTGGTGAAGTATTGCAAAAATACCTTTGGTATTGAGGTCGTTTTTTGATTTCAACATATGGAAGGCCTCGATGGATGGGAAAGCGATAAGAACGAAGCTGAAGTTCAGGATTCGAAGCCGAAAGCTAAAAGCCACTCTGATCGAAATACCCGACAAGTTGCAAGTCCCGCCAAGGGGGCACCTCCCCATAGTGGAGGTAAAAGACCTAGATCATCTAGCCGTGATCGCTCGCCAAGACGAGCATCCAAAAAAGAGATCGAAGTCTGCTCTGCGGAACGACACAACTCGAAGGAGTATATGGAGGATATGGTAAAACAAATCATGAAAGATGGCAAGGCTCGCAATGACAGTGAGAGGGAATGAGACTTCTCCCCCAACAAAAATCCATTTACGAAGAGGATCCGCAAAGCTGAGTTCCCTACAAAGTTCACTCATCCTACTCTACCTCCGTACAACGAGACTTATGATCTGAATCACTTCCTGTATAGATATGAATGACATATGAATGCAACCAAAGCGACAAACGAGATCAAATGTCTGTGCTTCCCTCTCTATGTAGAAGGCGTGACATCATTATGGCTCACAAGGCTGCCACCCAAATCCGTTGACCAATTTGACGATTTTACTCTAAAATTCATGGAGTAGTTTAGGCTGCAAGCTACAAAGGCTAAGGATGTTATCTCTTTGACATCAATGAAGCAGAATCTAGGAGAATCTGTTAAAGCTTTCCTCAAGAGGTTTAACACTGCCTTATCAGAGGTGGGGAATCCCGAACCCCGCATGATCTTAATGTCTCTAATCGGTGTCATATATGAGAAGAGCGAATTTGGTAGATGGATTAAAATGAAAGTACCAAATACACTTGAAAAATTCTATAAAAAAACAGAGGAGTATATGGGAGTGAACAATAATCATGTGCCTTTTTAGATTAATGATGCTAACCAGTTTCTTGAAGCTCCCAAAAATGTTGCTACTCAATATAACTAGAAGAACACTCAGGGGAAGAAGCGCGCCAACAATGGAAAGGGAAACAAATATTATAAGAAGTCTCGCCTTTTTGGCTCATCAGAGTTGATGCCTTTGAATGACACTCCTGAAAATATCTATCTTGCAACAAAGAATTCTGAAGAATATGCGGAACCAAATCCGATAAGGCGACAAACTCGGGAAAGTTCTGTAGGTTTCACAACTAGTCTGGTCATAACATTAATGAGTGTCGACACTTGAAGAACCTTATCGAGGAATTGATCAGGAAAAACATGATCCAGCAGTATGTAAAGAATCCGTAAGCTACAAATCTTTCTGCAACTCCCTAGGGGCAGAGGACATCAAATGGTCAATCCGGTCCAAGCAATGCAACTCCATCTCAAATCAATGCAAGGTCGGTGATCAACTAATAACTGATGGTGGTGCTCCGACTTTCAATGGCTCGGAATAAGCGATCATCATCGCCATAACTTTATTTTCATGCTTTACTTCAAAATTCTCGTAAAACAGTCTGTAATATTTTACAAACACTACTGAACATTAGCTCTGTGACTAAGAGCATATGTACTTGAATAAATTCCTTGCTTGCAAAAATTTATGTCAAATCAAAACTTGCTTAAGGGATGATTTCAAATTGCAGGCTATCTGTCGAGCGTTTGTTCCAGTAAAATCTGACGAAATATAGCGACCCCAACAACACTAGTTCAAGCGCCAAAGGCTATAAATATCAACATACACAAATGCAAAATTAGAAAAACACCACCTTGAAAAGTGAATGGTAATAGTCGCAAAGATCGAACACAAGTGCCACGACAAACAAATGAGAGGGTTGTAACTCTTGTCGAAGGGGCACTTCCCCAAGTGAGAGGTTCAAAGCACCAGTTCCTACACCGAGATAGCCTGCCAAGTCAAGCGTCCGACAAAGGAACTGGTGTATGCCCCATGAAACGATACAACATCCGTAAAATCCATTAGCGTAACATCTGATTAACTCAGATGTGATGAAATCCATTTGCGTAGCATTTGATTAACTCAGATGTGAGGAATGATGAAATCCATTTGCGTAACATCTGATTAACTCAAATGTGAAGAATGACGAAATCCATACGCGTAGCATCTGATTAACTCAGATGTGAAGAATGACGGAATCCATTTGCGTAGCATCTGATTAACTCAGATGTGAAGAATGACGAAATCCATTTGCGTAGCATTTGATTAACTCAGATGTGAAGAATGACGAAATCCATTTGCGTAGCATCTGGTTAACTAAGATTTGAAGAATGAGGAAATCCATTTGCATAGCATCTGATTAACTCAGATGTGAAGAATGACGAAATCCATTTGCGTAGCATCTGATTAACTCAGATGTAAAGAATGACGAAATCCATTTGCATAGCATCTGATTAACTCAGATGTGAAGAATGACGAAATCCATTTGCGTAGCATCTGATTAACTCAGATGTGAAGAATGACGAAATCCATTTGCGTAGCATCTGATTAACTCAAATGTGGAGAATGACGAAATCCATTTGCGTAGCATCTGATTATCTCAGATGTGAAGAATGAAATCCATTTACGTAGCATCTGATTATCTCAGATGTGAAGAATGATGAAATCCATTTGCGTAGCGTCTGATTATCTCAAATGTGAAAAATGAAATCCATTTTCATAACATCTGAATATCTCGGATGTAAAGAATGATGAAATTCATTTTCGTAGCATCTGATTATCTCAGATGTGAAAAAAGAAATCCATTTGCATAGCATCTGATTATCTCAGATGTGAAGAATGATGAAATCCATTTGCGTAGCATCTGATTATCTCCGATGTGAAGAATGAAATCCATTCGCGTAGCATCTAATTATCTCAAATGTGAAGAATGACGGAATCCATTTGCGTAGCATCTAATTATCTCAGATGTGAAGAATGTCGGGCCTCAAATTAACTCGCGTAGTGTCTGAGTACCTCAGACGTGACAAGTGTTGCGCCAAAATCAGAAGTCCTTCCATAGCGGAGGCGAAATCAAAAGTTTAGTCATCCCCAAGCGGGGGCACTAAATATAAGACCTTCCCTAGCGGGGGCACAAAGATATAGAAACTTCTCCAAGTAGAATTGAATTCCTATTGAGTTGACAAGTTCAGGGGCTCTACGCATGGTTGGCAAGTTTAAATAACTTTGGCCAATAAAGTAGAAGCTTCTAGCGCATCAACCGCAATCGAGGAAACTCGACAAGCTGATCACATCAAGCTCTTGTGACTTGTGACGACCCACGGTACTGAGGCAACACAGCCACATAAAAGTTGAATAATGCTTGTAACAACCCGCATTTCTGATAACCTGTTATAACATAAATTGAGGCAGAATTTAATTCTAAAATCTGAATCAAGGGAAACGGGCTATGCCATTACGTTCGTCTCGGAAAAATACGCGAAATAGAGTCCGAGTTTTCGAAAATCGGAGTCCGTATGACCCGATTAAGGCCCAACGAAGTTTTCAGAAAATTTCTAAGTAAAAAACAGATTTCAAATTCAAATCTGAATTTGAAAATTGGGCCAGTTGGGCCAGGCGGGAAAAATTCCCGCCACAGTACCCAAGTCGACAGCCCTGTCGACTTGGGAGTCGACTTGGACTGACCAAGTCGACAGCCCTGTCGACTTGGCTGTCGACTTGGCTCAGACGGCAACTCTTGCCTGGTGCACCATTTTGAGAATGTGTTGAGCTTGGGGGCCAGATTCGGTTTAGAGGGCTGAGATTGGAACTAGGGTTTAATCCTATGGTCTAAATCACTAGCCTAATCTATATATAAGACCCTAACCTACCCTAAATCATTCATTATTCATCCTAGCAACTAAACTATGTCAAAATCAAACCTCTCATGGCCTCCACTCTCTTCATACAATTCCTAAATCAATTCCTAAGAGATTTCCATGCATACAAGTATATTTAGGCTTGTATGATCCTCTTTAGCTTGCATTAAAGGCTTGTTTCTCTATTGGCATCATAAAGGAGGAATCTTGATCAAGTTTGCTTGCATTTTTGGGGTTTTAATTTGTTGCATAAGGGGTTTCTTACATTTGCTAAACTCATTTGAGTCCGCACAAGCATTGTAAGCCCTATTCCTCTCATACTTGAACTTTGAAGTTAAATGCATGATATGCAAGTTGACATACGTTATGCAAGTTTGTTTATGCAAGTATGATATGCAAGTTGTCATAGTTTATGCAAGTTTGTTTATGCAAGTATGATATGCAAGTTGACATATGTTATGCAAGTTTGTTTATGCAAGTATGATATGCAAGTTGACATATGTTATGCAAGTTTGTTATGCAAGTATGATATGCAAGTTGACATATGTTATGCAAGTTTTTTTATGCAAGTATGTTATGCAAGTTTGGGATGGTCATATGGTTCATGTTATCATGTTATGCATGCTTTTTGGGCCAAAAATGTATTATGCAAGTGTATGAACCCATGAACATTTCATATGCCACCATGTTGAACTTGTGGCTCTAACACTTTTATGTCATGATTATGCCAAGTTCCCTCTTTCTATCCTTTATGCGCTATTGCGATATGTAAGCGATGGGATTGCGTTTGGGGTTGGGTAAACTTAAAAGACATAAAAACATAAGCTTGGGAATTTACCTATTAAGTTAGGTCTACCCATTGGGAATTTACCTATTAAGTTAGGTCTACCCAATTGCTTGAAAATTTGTAACATGTTTTGGAAACATGGTGGACATGACACTTAGAAAAGATAAGTGTGGCCAACTCGAGGTTGGGTTGAGTTTGTAGCGTAAACCTACCCGGAACCGACCGGCCTAACTAGTTGCTACAAACAATAGGACCCAATGTGAGAAGTTGGTCATGTTGTACCTTGGACCCGTGGTTAGACCAAGTTGTGGTGTAAAGCTACCCGGATCCGCCCGGCTTAACTAGTAACCACGACAAAGTCTAATGTGAGAGGTTAAGGCGCATTAATTAATTAATGCCTCGTGATTAGGGTTAAGTCATGGACCGCTGGAATACTTAACCAATTTGGACATGGGGGATTACGGGGTTAAGTTAACCTACACTTAACCAATCTAAACTCGGTAAATTAACGGGGTTAAGTTAACCTACACTTAACCAATCTGAACTCGGTAAATTAACGGGGTTAAGTTGAACTTAACCAATCCAACTCAGTAATTTGATAAGGCTGAGAACCAATTTGATATCTGGTCTGGATAAACTAACATGATTGATAAATTAAACGAACCTGTTTTGCGGATCTGTAGGACCCACATCAAATTAGGCAAGTTTGTAAATCTGTTATCTGATCCGTTAGTCTGAAAACTGATCATCTGAACTTTGTATGTCTGAACTCTGTTAATAAGTTAATCTGAATCTGATAGTCTGGGGACACAAGGGGGAATACTTGTGTCATTTGTTGTTTGGGACCCATATTAGTCAGTAACCCTTTCTGGTATCAACACTTTGACCCAACTGTAGGTAGGGTCCGGGCACGCTTACTGAACTAATTATAAGTGGTTCATTCTGATAATGGCGATGGGTGTTGATGGTGCATTCCAACCGGGTCATGTGCGTGCATGGATCCCGGTCTGCCTCTGAGGATGTAAGACGCCGTGGCATCTGTAAATATGCCTGTGCCAATTGGTTGCCACTTTAGGGAGTGATACACCCTGTCGTGGGGCCGACACAGGGTATTTATGTATTAGGGAGCCGATCGTTTGGGTAGGGTTTAGGGTACACTTAACTCTGTCTGATTCTGTAGGTACCGTCTGTTTTGTTGGGTGGTAACACCCGTCTGTTCTGCGTGGTACCGTCTGTTAGGGTGGTAAAGGCCCACTACTAGTGTACACCTAATTTTAGCATTCTGTTTCTGTACTCTGTTCTGTTAGGGTGATAAAGGCCCATTATAGTCAGCATTCTGTTTCTGTACTCTATTCTGTTAGGGTGATAAAAGCCCATTATAGTCAGCATTCTGTTCCTGTACTCTGTTCTGTTAGGGTGATAAAGGCCCATTATAGTCAGCATTCTGTTTCTGTACTCTGTTCTGTTAGGGTGATAAAGGCCCATTATTGTCAGCATTCTGTTTCTGTACTTTACCTGTTAGGGTGGTAAAAGCCCACCTTTCCTAAAACTCTATCTCCGTATGGACCATTCTGTTCCGTCCTGTTTCGATGCAGATACTGTTATACTAGTATTGGTACTAAGAAGTTGGATCTGGACTTAGGTCAACACCTGATATTGGGCCAAGTTTAGGCCAAGGGATAAATCCTTGTTTATACATGACATGTTTGAATGCTGGTACACCGGTGGCGAAAAACCTTAACCGGATTATGCGATGACACCTTTATTTACCTTGCTAGTTAATCATCATGTTAGTATGTTGTTATCCTTATGTTCATCCCTGCTGCTCATGCCAGTTAACTTTATCAGTTTACATTGATTGTAGTAGGGCTTACTCAGTCTTTTTGACTGACCTGTTTTCTTTCGCCTCTTTTCTTCCGTTCCCCCCAGGTTCTCAGGGAGGGAATATTGGAGCTTAGCTTGGATTTCTGATCACCTGCTTGTGGGATTTAGCTCATGTACGGTCTTGACATGAAGCTAGCTATGGTTATCACTTATTTTGGGGATAGTACTTTTGTATTTCAGTTTTTCAGTGATGTTGTTTTTATCTAGACTTGTGTATTTGGAAAGTTGACATTATGTTGTACCAAACTTGTTTTGAAATAGTTTAAAACCTTCCGCTGTTTTACTTATCTTATTAACTCTGTTTACATATATACATATGTCCTTGTTCTGCCTTGATATATCATTATGCATGTTTACCTGATTCAAACGCCCCTCCAAAGTCAGAGTGCTTGCAAGAGCCACCCTGGCGGAGGTGGGGTGTTACATTTGGTATCAGAGCATATGGTTTGCGAGAAGGAACAAAAAGGTTTTTAAAACTTTTGGAAAACTATTTTCAAAACCAAGTATAAAGTATTTTCCAAAGAAAAGTCTAGTTTATTTTAAAGGCTATTCCCCAAAAGCCAGTAGCACAATCCTTAGTTATCTATTCTTATTTTCCTCGTTTTGAATCTATCTTTTCCTTCGTTTCAGTATGGCTGATAACTTTGTTATCCCAGAGGGAGTGCAAGTTCCTGTTTGGTATAGGAGACTTATGGAGGCTAGGGCGACCGAAGCCGGCCCCGCCAATGTTACTCCTCCTCCGGTGGTTCCCGTTCCTCCTCCTCCTCCAGTTGCTGAGGCTCCTCTTCCTCCTCCTCCCCCTCAGCATCCTCAGGTTGAGTTCACAAAGGTTTGTAAAGACTTCAAGGCGATGGGAGGCAAGAATTTCCTAGGCACGGAATCTTTTGTTGAAGCTAGGAATTGGCTGAAAGACACTGAGGACTTGTTTGCTATCTTTAGGATTGATGACGAGAGGAAGATCTTATTGACAGTGTGGCTTTTGAAGGACGAAGCAGCCTATTGGTGGGAGGTCACCAATGGGACGAGGCCCGTCGAGACTTGGGCCGATTTGAGGGCTAGATTTGTGGCTAAGTTTCTATCTTCTGCTGAGGCGAATTTACAGATGGAGAAGTTCATTGCATTAAAGCAAGGTGATATGTCTGTCAAGGAGTATGTGAACAAGTTTAATCAGCTGGCCCGTTTTGGTTTGGATATGGTGAACACTCCTGAGAAGAAGGCTCTTCGATTTGCTAGAGGGTTGAATGAGCCGCTGCAGGGTTTGGCGATGTCACATATTCCGCATGGGGCTACGTTTGAGAGTTTGGTTGATATGGCCCTACTCAATGAAGAGAACAAGAGTGCAAAGAAGGAGGTCAAGGTGAATGAGTCTCAAAACAAGAAAACAGGGCCCAAAAAGGAAATGCAAAAGAAGGAGGAGAAGTCTGAAGATAAGAAGGAAAAGAAGTGCTTTACTTGTGGAAGCTCAACTCATCTAAACAAGGATTGCAGAAAGAGGAAGGGCACTTGCTTCAACTGTGGAGAGATGGGACACTTCACTAGCGACTGCCCGAAGAAGAAAGGGACTACAACAGAAGGAACGGTGAATACTCGCATGGCGGGTGAATAGATTAGGGCTAGAATAATTTGTCTGTAGGATGTTTAATTTTCCTTGTCTGATTTTCAGTATGAAACTCTTTTTCTGGTATTTTGATTCTGTAATGGCAACTCAGTACTTTAATGCTAGTCTTGCTTCTGATCTGGTAATAGTCTCAAACTCCCTGAGAGTTATAACTCATCTGTTTGTGATAAATTGGGATTTGAGAGTATCTGTGACTATGACAAATACATTCTGGGTTCCTACCATGCTTAGTTTCCTAAGAATCATTTGGGAAGATCTGATCTGTACTAGTAGTCTGTAAGTATATATACCAAGTTTTTGTTTTATCTGTACTCGCTTCCATCACTCGACTGTATCTTGTTGAGATAGGAATCCTATGGATGTAAACATGTGTTTGAGACATGTTATGTTTGATGGTTGCAAGTGGATGCAAGTGGTTGCTAGTGGTTGCTCGTGGATGCATAAACACACACTAGGCACTAGATCGGCTTGAAATACACTCTCATATTGCATATGGATGTGTGTACATTTTCAATTCTTATGGTTGCAAGATGGTTGATTCGGCACATGGATGTTGCATATGGATGTATGTTATGTGCACACATATAGATGCTATACATTATGTTAGGAATTGCATACATATGGATTCATTTCACTAACATAATTTGCATTGATGATATTTGCATTAGATAAGTACATATACACACACCTTTGCATATGTTCATACAACATTTAGAATCTTGTAAGGACAATGATTGCTCGTGGATGATGTTTTGAGTAGATGGATGATTGGATGGTAGGATACGTTCTTCCTAACTTGAAGATTTCGGGGACGAAATCCTTTAAGGAGGGGAGAATGTAACAACCCGCATTTCTGATAACCTGTTATAACATAAATTGAGGCAGAATTTAATTCTAAAATCTGAATCAAGGGAAACGGGCTATGCCATTACGTTCGTCTCGGAAAAATACGCGAAATAGAGTCCGAGTTTTCGAAAATCGGAGTCCGTATGACCCGATTAAGGCCCAACGAAGTTTTCAGAAAATTTCTAAGTAAAAAACAGATTTCAAATTCAAATCTGAATTTGAAAATTGGGCCAGTTGGGCCAGGCGGGAAAAATTCCCGCCACAGTACCCAAGTCGACAGCCCTGTCGACTTGGGAGTCGACTTGGACTGACCAAGTCGACAGCCCTGTCGACTTGGCTGTCGACTTGGCTCAGACGGCAACTCTTGCCTGGTGCACCATTTTGAGAATGTGTTGAGCTTGGGGGCCAGATTCGGTTTAGAGGGCTGAGATTGGAACTAGGGTTTAATCCTATGGTCTAAATCACTAGCCTAATCTATATATAAGACCCTAACCTACCCTAAATCATTCATTATTCATCCTAGCAACTAAACTATGTCAAAATCAAACCTCTCATGGCCTCCACTCTCTTCATACAATTCCTAAATCAATTCCTAAGAGATTTCCATGCATACAAGTATATTTAGGCTTGTATGATCCTCTTTAGCTTGCATTAAAGGCTTGTTTCTCTATTGGCATCATAAAGGAGGAATCTTGATCAAGTTTGCTTGCATTTTTGGGGTTTTAATTTGTTGCATAAGGGGTTTCTTACATTTGCTAAACTCATTTGAGTCCGCACAAGCATTGTAAGCCCTATTCCTCTCATACTTGAACTTTGAAGTTAAATGCATGATATGCAAGTTGACATACGTTATGCAAGTTTGTTTATGCAAGTATGATATGCAAGTTGTCATAGTTTATGCAAGTTTGTTTATGCAAGTATGATATGCAAGTTGACATATGTTATGCAAGTTTGTTTATGCAAGTATGATATGCAAGTTGACATATGTTATGCAAGTTTGTTATGCAAGTATGATATGCAAGTTGACATATGTTATGCAAGTTTGTTTATGCAAGTATATTATGCAAGTTTGGGATGGTCATATGGTTCATGTTATCATGTTATGCATGCTTTTTGGGCCAAAAATGTATTATGCAAGTGTATGAACCCATGAACATTTCATATGCCACCATGTTGAACTTGTGGCTCTAACACTTTTATGTCATGATTATGCCAAGTTCCCTCTTTCTATCCTTTATGCGCTATTGCGATATGTAAGCGATGGGATTGCGTTTGGGGTTGGGTAAACTTAAAAGACATAAAAACATAAGCTTGGGAATTTACCTATTAAGTTAGGTCTACCCATTGGGAATTTACCTATTAAGTTAGGTCTACCCAATTGCTTGAAAATTTGTAACATGTTTTGGAAACATGGTGGACATGACACTTAGAAAAGATAAGTGTGGCCAACTCGAGGTTGGGTTGAGTTTGTAGCGTAAACCTACCCGGAACTGACCGGCCTAACTAGTTGCTACAAACAATAGGACCCAATGTGAGAAGTTGGTCATGTTGTACCTTGGACCCGAGGTTAGACCAAGTTGTGGTGTAAAGCTACCCGGATCCGCCCGGCTTAACTAGTAACCACGACAAAGTCTAATGTGAGAGGTTAAGGCGCATTAATTAATTAATGCCTCGTGATTAGGGTTAAGTCATGGACCGCTGGAATACTTAACCAATTTGGACATGGGGGATTAATGGGGTTAAGTTAACCTACACTTAACCAATCTGAACTCGGTAAATTAACGGGGTTAAGTTGAACTTAACCAATCCAACTCAGTAATTTGATAAGGCTGAGAACCAATTTGATATCTGGTCTGGATAAACTAACATGATTGATAAATTAAACGAACCTGTTTTGCGGATCTGTAGGACCCACATCAAATTAGGCAAGTTTGTAAATCTGTTATCTGATCCGTTAGTCTGAAAACTGATCATCTGAACTTTGTATGTCTGAACTCTGTTAATAAGTTAATCTGAATCTGATAGTCTGGGGACACAAGGGGGAATACTTGTGTCATTTGTTGTTTGGGACCCATATTAGTCAGTAACCCTTTCTGGTATCAACACTTTGACCCAACTGTAGGTAGGGTCCGGGCACGCTTACTGAACTAATTATAAGTGGTTCATTCTGATAATGGCGATGGGTGTTGATGGTGCATTCCAACCGGGTCATGTGCGTGCATGGATCCCGGTCTGCCTCTGAGGATGTAAGACGCCGTGGCATCTGTAAATATGCCTGTGCCAATTGGTTGCCACTTTAGGGAGTGATACACCCTGTCGTGGGGCCGACACAGGGTATTTATGTATTAGGGAGCCGATCGTTTGGGTAGGGTTTAGGGTACACTTAACTCTGTCTGATTCTGTAGGTACCGTCTGTTTTGTTGGGTGGTAACACCCGTCTGTTCTGCGTGGTACCGTCTGTTAGGGTGGTAAAGGCCCACTACTAGTGTACACCTAATTGTAGCATTCTGTTTCTGTACTCTGTTCTGTTAGGGTGATAAAGGCCCATTATAGTCAGCATTCTGTTTCTGTACTCTGTTCTGTTAGGGTGATAAAAGCCCATTATAGTCAGCATTCTGTTCCTGTACTCTGTTCTGTTAGGGTGATAAAGGCCCATTATAGTCAGCATTCTGTTTCTGTACTCTGTTCTGTTAGGGTGATAAAGGCCCATTATTGTCAGCATTCTGTTTCTGTACTTTACCTGTTAGGGTGGTAAAAGCCCACCTTTCCTAAAACTCTATCTCCGTATGGACCATTCTGTTCCGTCCTGTTTCGATGCAGATACTGTTATACTAGTATTGGTACTAAGAAGTTGGATCTGGACTTAGGTCAACACCTGATATTGGGCCAAGTTTAGGCCAAGGGATAAATCCTTGTTTATACATGACATGTTTGAATGCTGGTACACCGGTGGCGAAAAACCTTAACCGGATTATGCGATGACACCTTTATTTACCTTGCTAGTTAATCATCATGTTAGTATGTTGTTATCCTTATGTTCATCCCTGCTGCTCATGCCAGTTAACTTTATCAGTTTACATTGATTGTAGTAGGGCTTACTCAGTCTTTTTGACTGACCTGTTTTCTTTCGCCTCTTTTCTTCCGTTCCCCCCCCCCCAGGTTCTCAGGGAGGGAATATTGGAGCTTAGCTTGGATTTCTGATCACCTGCTTGTGGGATTTAGCTCATGTACGGTCTTGACATGAAGCTAGCTATGGTTATCACTTATTTTGGGGATAGTACTTTTGTATTTCAGTTTTTCAGTGATGTTGTTTTTATCTAGACTTGTGTATTTGGAAAGTTGACATTATGTTGTACCAAACTTGTTTTGAAATAGTTTAAAACCTTCCGCTGTTTTACTTATCTTATTAACTCTGTTTACATATATACATATGTCCTTGTTCTGCCTTGATATATCATTATGCATGTTTACCTGATTCAAACGCCCCTCCAAAGTCAGAGTGCTTGCAAGAGCCACCCTGGCGGAGGTGGGGTGTTACAATGCTCGAGAAAAATATTACGGGTTCATCACGACATTGCAACAAACCTAAAACCAATTTACTCCCATAAAAAAGCCAATACACTTGGCTTGATCTTGCCTTCAAAAATGGAGCATTTGAAAATTTCGGCAAAATCAATATGCTCGATAAAACTCACTGCACCAATAAAGATCAACCTGGAGACCCAATTAGAATCTCTTAACAAAAAGGCTTCCTCGTCTACAACACTCCAACTATAAATAACTCACAAGAGAAACCGATGATATTTTTCTTCAAATCTAAAGAGAAGCTGTGCTTAAAAGACAACTGTGCGAATATGACATAGTTCGAATCTAACAAAGTAGTAACGCTTCTCAAGGAATTGAAGCCAATGCCCGTCAACAGTTTCAATATGTGATATAAAAGGAGATTGAGCAATAATTAAGCACTGGGGCAAGCCGCCGTGAAACAGAGATTCAAAATTTTATATATCCCAGGATGATCCATGGTGTCAAAGCAAATATAAATTCAAATTTCTAAATCTAACTGAGCTACTGCAGCAGGCCTAAAAGTAGACAATAAGCAAATTCTTCTTTCCCTGACAGTCTTGCAACAAATTTGGGAATGCCAATATAAGTGCACGCTTGATTAAGAGACATATTGGGTCAAGCACACAATGGCATCTTTCCGACAAATTGTCAAGAGAACGAGGAATAACCAAAGATCGATTTGTTTACAATCCAAAAGCTGCAGTCACTCTAATCTCAGAGAACTCAAATCGAAAGTCCCAACTTGAACAGGTACACGTTTCATAAAGTATGAACCGTCGTACAAGATTATATAAGTCATTAAAAGACCAAGGCTTGAAATCAGTAATCAATGTATGTATCGATTAGCAGAACTCAGGTATCCTTGCGAACTAGGGTTAAAATATCGTATCCATGCAGACAATGTTTGAGTAACTATAAATAGTTAAACAAAATGATCCTATATAGACACGTTATTCAGTCCCAGTCACAAAATTCACTATAACTCATTTTTAAAGACTGACTAATCTATTATTGATGTGGACGATCAATAACAAAGTATAAGTCCAAAATCGTTCAAGTGCTTGTTTTAATTACAGAACGGGTGGTAAGAAGCATATAATTCAACCAACAAATTTTGTGCTTGGATCATCTGGAATCAACGAGTCAAAGGGTCAAAGCATGATTCAACATAGCAAACAAAATGCTATGATTGAATGTCAACGCGCAATAAATTCAAATTTCGAAGCATCCAGGTGCCTGCTACATTAAGACATGAACAATCCAGACTCGAACTATTGCCGATTCAAATGAAAAGATACAAGTCAATACAAGGGCCCATCGAATTTCCAAGCCCGTATTTTATATAAAAACACAAGCTTCTACGGGCAAATGTTAATCCCGTTGTGAAACGCAATTCGGAAAACAATGGTTCTGACACATCTCAAAGCATAGGAGGGACGAACTTCTTCGAAAATTCAGCCTTCCGAATTCTTTTACTTGAAGCAAAGTCCCACTCTCTCTCATCTTCATTTCTAACCGTATTCTCCTTCATGATTTGCTTAATCATCTTCGAAAAATACTCCTCGTCGTTGTGTCGTTCCATGGGATAACGCCAGTTCCTTAACGGATGCTTGTCTTGGCAAGCGATCACGGCTAGTGAACTGAGGCCCTATACCTCCAGCTCGGGGAGGTGCCCCTTTGGTAGGACTTGCAATTTTTTGAGAAGTATGCTTTCCGGAGTGGTTCTCTCTTAAGCAAGATTGCTTAAGCTCGTTAGCATTTGTCTTTGAGTCCTCGATGTCGGTATCATTCCTACCACTTGAGATATCATCTACTTCCTCTACATAGTAATCACGATTGCGATCTGAAGCTGAGGAATGTGCGTTCTCATCCAAGTCGATTTCAACTATACGATTAGCCAGATTGACATGAGCAGCGAGAAAAGCATCTAGCTCGTCCATCAAAGCTTTATTCGAGGCTTCCATTTGTTGATTCAAACCAGCCACAATTACATCCAATTCTCCTTGAGTTACACCAACTCCCGGGGTTTGAGCGGTGGTTGGATGGTTAGTTTGAGGAGTGAATGTAGCATCATCAACAACGTTACCAGAGAGTATTGTGGATTTACCATTCTTCTTTGGAGGGGCCATAATATCAGACAACATTATAGTTTTTAGAGAAATTCTTTCAACGAGTCTGGCTTTTAGACCTTGCGGATCTATCGTAAAAGAGCAGACTTCAAATATTCCGTATCAAGGCTCTTAACCTTATGGTCGTGGGTTTGAGCCTCACGGTGAGCGCCAAAATGTTAACACCGAAAAACGACGCTAACACCCAAGGAGGTGTAGAAACACCTGTAAACTGTAAAAAAAACTAGGTTAAAAGCAAAAAATAGCAGAAAAAGTAGAGTAGAGAGCAGATTTATAGTGGTTCAACATCTATTTTGGCCTACGCCCACTTCGAATGAGGATTTCATTGATTTCTCCATTACAAGGTACATAATGATACCGATTTACACTTTTTATGATGCTTTACAATGATTCTGTCTCAATTCTCAAAGATATTTCTATAATTCTCTATCACTCTCTCAAATCAAGAGTAGAAACATTCAAATCCCACTAGTAGCGATAATTGTCGGACTTGATCTTCGATAATCGAGCTCGGTGAAAAACTTCGATGATTTCTGGAGGATAATGATGTTGAAGAAGCTTGAATGATGCTTGAAGAAGCTTTAATGGTGTTGGAGAAGCTTGAGATCAATATTGACAGCCTTGCGGGAGGATAAAATCTAATCCCTTTTATGAATGAGGTGGTCTAGTATTTATAGGCGGAGATAGAGTGCTCAAGAGTTAGTGTTGTAGTGCACACGGTCGATCAATAAATGTGATCTATAATTCCATGCACTCCGTGAATCTGAAACATTATTTATATCTACCACGGTCCCCGTATTGGTGCCCACGATCCATGCATTTCCTTAAACCGACCCATGCTTTACAGCTCGCATCACACGTGTAATATTTTGAACCACTGTGTAAATATAAATGTGATTTGATTCATGCCATTCATTTCTGGCCGATCCATGGTTGCATTCTCTTCATGGATCGCATGCAAAACGACCCACATGGCACAAACAACCGATCCATGCTTATGGTTTACTTTATACACGATGGATTGCAGCTAATTTTTACACCACCAATCCATCGTTTTGTGCCGACCTATATTACCACGATCCATCATTTTAGTAGTAGCATCACGAACCAAATTATGTTGTGACCCATCACTTCATTCCATAGGCCTTATGACCTGACGATCCATATACTTGCATGCGATCCATCTTGTCTACACGACCCTTGTACTGAACTTTTGTGCACCATACATGTGTGGCAATTGGGGTCTGATCTAGTGCCTCTAGTGCCTTTTTTACCATGTGCACTCCACGCTCCATGCTTGCCGATCCACAGCATCCATCGACCCGATCCAAGTTTATTTCATTAACGATCCATGCACATATCACATGAACGCGATCCGTGTATGCACAACAATACATGTGCATGACCCAACATCGAATGACCCATTTCATTTGCCCGATCATGTTGTGTACATGATCCATCATGTAACCGAGCCGATCCATTTCATGCACCATCCATGCATTTGTGCTATCATCGTACAGTCTATCGATAAGAACAGTCGAACCCCTTTTTAGGCTAGTTAACAGTGGCCTTGGCCGTCGAATTACATCAGATGTTTGCACTACTTATGCATGTAAACTATGGGTTCGCTTTCGTTCAAATGACTCCCTCTGGGCGTCCTTTCTTCATACCAAATACCGTCGTCTTCTTCCCATGGACTTCTCTAGAATCCCGTCTAATGCAGGTGAGACATGGAAAAAGATGCGGTCCGTGAAAACCTTCTCTAATTCTCATGAAGGCTGTGTTGGTTGGTGTGGTGCTCCATTCACCCTTCGAGCCGCTTGGAACTCTATTAGAACCCATGACCTCCGACTCCATTTTTCGGTCACATTTGGGACCCCTGCATCCCCCAAGGTCTCGATTCTGATGTGGAAAACGCTTACAATGATTTTTCATTAGATGAGAACCTTCGGAAGATCGGTTTCCCAATTGTGTCACGTTGTAAATGTTGTTGCGAGGGGGGGGGCGTTGGAATCTTCCGATCATCTTTTCTTCGAGGGCTTCCATGCTCGGACTGTCTGGTCTTTCTTCCGGTATCTGATAGATTTCCGGAGAAATGCCTCGTCCTTTCTTGATCTCCTTCATCTTTGGCAGGTTGGTGTGCCGGGAAAGTCTCTACGGGCCATCCTTTTTCGTCAGGTTCCATGTCTTA
Source organism: Allium sativum (assembly GCA_030737875.1). Classification (NCBI taxonomy): domain Eukaryota; kingdom Viridiplantae; phylum Streptophyta; class Magnoliopsida; order Asparagales; family Amaryllidaceae; genus Allium; species Allium sativum. The sequence goes on along the minus strand of CM060916.1, from coordinate 886,533,842 downwards.
TCTGCTGACATCTTTGGTACACGCGAAATAAGGCCATTTTCGATGAAGCCTTGATGAACTTCGGGCTCCATTGCGAGAAGGGTGAAGAATGATATCTTTCTGGCCTTCCGTGGAAGACCGTTACGAGGTGCCTTTCGAGCCCTTTCCCACGAGCTGGTGTTGGTTATTCCCTGTTGGATTTTTGTTCTTGTAGTGGCTTTCTCACCCCCCCCCCCCTTTTCTGATGTTTAGTTCAGTGTGCAGGCTACACAGGTGACTTTCCATTGACTTCTTTGAGTATTTGGACAGGGTTGGTGGCCTCTCTCTTCCTCGACGGTGCTTCCTTTGCTGCTTGCATGGATGCAGTTATCATGGCTTGTTTCCTCCAATTGGAACCTTTTCTCTTTCTGGGTGTCATTCGTTGAGGCTATTTGCTTTCATCCCCCTTATTGGCCGTGGTGGTCACCAGTGGTCTTGTGAGTTTCCTACTCCACCTATTTTTTTTTTTTTTTTTTCCAGTGAGTAGGGCTTTATCGTACTGTCTTATGAAGTTGGGTGTTTTTTTTTCTTTTGTTCGTTGTTGTTTTCGCCTTTATTTATACGGTTCCAGTTCTTTGCTATACCCTTTTTGTTAGCCAGAGGAGATTGGTTATTATATTCGTTTTTGGTTGTAAAAATAAAATAAAAAATAAATAAATAATTCCCTAAATTCAGTTAGGCACCACCTCAACTTTAGATAATGAATTTATTTGATGATGTTGATAGCGTCACATTTTGAAGCCATTAGTCTAAAAATTGTCCGAAATACCAAATTTGAAAATTAAAAAAAGAAAAGAAAAAAGTAAACTGAGATTTTATTGATAATTTTCTCTGTGGCTTACAATGGATGGATCAGCTGTTTATTTAGACTTTATACATATATTGCGTCTGGGCTGATCTTACCATATAAAATAAGCCTGCTAAGTGACTTTGGGTCTGGACTTGATAACTGATCGGTTTCTGTACTTAACTTGAGAGAAATATGGGCGCGCTCTCTCTCTCTTTCTTATATTTCATTTGTTATAATCCCATGAAAGTATACTGAATTATAATTCACAACCCATAACTTTTGTACATTTCTATAAAGAATAATATGTTCAAAAAGTGCGTAAGGAATCATCTCAAAACGTCCGAAATTTATCAAAGAAGACTATTGTTGGACTTTAGGTCGGCAAATAAATGTACCAAAGAAGACTTGCTGATTTTGAAGTCTCAAGTCAAGTCAATTGAATTATTCCAGATACATGACTCGTTCAATTTTCTATTTATTTAAAATATAAAATATGCAGTACCCTATATGTAAGATCTCGCATCAGTTGTTTTGTCCCCATTTCTCTATCCTTCCGTGTTTCACCTAATCACAACCCCTAATTTTTACTTTTTACAGTTAAATCTTTTCATTGTTGTTGGACTTAAATGCAAAAAAGCGGAAATGAAAAGAATTGAGTGAAGGGACAAGCGGAAAATAGGATAGAAGAATTGGTCTCTTTAAGATTAGGGTTCACAACTTATGGCTTTTATTAAATAAAAAATGTTTGTGCATATGACATTGATGATTAATGCAATTGAAAATTCAACAACTGCCTAAGCCAAACGTCTCGTTAACGATACTGCACTCATTTACACAAGGACTGACTTCATCACCATTTCCATATAAATACCTCAATCCTAAAAGGTTTACTACAGCAGCGTAAGCAAAATGTCTTATAAAAATTTCAGTTTAACTCTTTTACTAACATTATCGTTTTTCTTTCCGCATGCCATCAACTCACTCTTCTTCAACATTTCAAGTTTTGATCATGTATCAAAATCATTAATCGAACTCCAAGGCGATGCATTCATCAACGGCGGCACAATCAAACTCACGAAGGACAGCATGGACTCAGCCGGCAGAGCCCTGTACAAACAAGAAGTCATTTTGTGGGACGAGAAATCCGGAGAGCTTACAGACTTCACAACGCATTTCTCCTTCATAATCAAATGCGTAAACACAAACAGAACTCGCTGCGGGGATGGCCTGACATTTTTTCTAGCAAAACATACTGCAACTTTTCCTAAAGAAGCAGGAGGCGGCCTTCTCGCTTTACTTCCGCCTGTAATCGATTTTAGCAGTCCCGACAATGCGGTAGTTGCTGTTGAGTTTGACACATATAAGAATTATTGGGATCCTTCGAGTGACCATGTAGGTATTGATGTGAGCAACATCATTTCATCGGCGAATGTCTCGTTGCACAGTAGTATGAAAGATGGCCGCACTGCATATGCACGGGTTGCATACCATTCTGCCACCAAAAATTTGACGGTTTTCCTAACATATGACAAGCATCAAGCATATAAAGGAAAATCAATTCTCTCCTATAACGTTGATCTTAGAGACGTTTTGCCTTCAAAGGTGGCTATTGGCTTTTCAGCTACTACGGGTCGGTGGTACGAGTCACATGAAATCTTATCTTGGAGCTTGAGTTCTACACTTGAAGGAAAGACTGATCAGGATCCTAACAACCCTACAGCGCCTGCAGAAAGCCCGAGGAAGGCGCGGGAAGAAGCAGAAGCACCGGTGAAGGCAGAAAGCCCGATGAAGGCAGAAAGCCCGAGGAAGGCTCCGGAAGAAGCAGAAGCACCGGTGAAGGCAGAAAGTCCTGATCAAGCGGGGAGAAGTCCAGAAATTTCACAAAGTCCAGACAACACAAAGAAGCCAGAAATCGGAGATAACTTTGAAAACTCGGAGAATGCAGACAAAGGCAACGTTGGGCTAATGATAGTTGGTCTATCAGCTTCCATAGGTGCAATTCTAATGTTTCTTTGATTTGGTTTGGCCTAAATCAAAGGAGGTTCGAAGAATAATTATAGAAGTTTGGAGTAGACCAAACGGAAGCAATTTCATTTGATAATCGTTTGCATGTTTGTTGTAGCTTGATTGATGTATACCTGCTGGAGCCTGTGTACTGTTCATTGCCTAATAAAGAGTCGTGTGTTTGAAAAGAATGTACGTACTAAATGTCTTATATAAACGGAGTTTGTGTTATAAAACGAACACAGAACAGAAGAAATAAGGGAGATAGAACATTTCTATTCATTCAGATGTGTATATCTTTCTATTACATTGGCTCGTTTATATATAGACTTTGGAGCTGATGTTTAACTTTTTCCCATGATGTGGGACTAAACAGAGAACTAATAAAAGCATATTCACAATTATATATATATATATTACAACACTCCCCCTTGAATATGCGTTTTCAAAACTTGAATGCTCTGCTAACTTGAAGTTGTCCCTTTTAAAACATATATGATGATTGCTCCCCCTTATTATTATCTTTCTTGCATATATTTGTTCCGTCGATACAATCATTGTCTGTTGCCTTCAAAACTCTATCAGGAAAACCCAATGGGAACCTTGAACAAGAAAAAGAGTATAGCGTCTGACATTATGAATATCATATTAAATGATATTCCTTAAAAGAGTTTGATTCTTCAGGATCAAAACAATGCCTCAGTAAAAACCTTTTTATGAAAAACTCTGTGGGAAAAATCATAAACAAGGAAAAGAGTGCAAATTCATTTCATCTTTAGATAACATGTTTTACAATGTTGCCGTAAGGGTTGATACTTCCGGATCAAGATAATGCCTCATTAAAAACCTTACTAACAAAAACCCAGTGGGAAAAATATTAGTGAAGGAAAAGAGTACATTATAGCATATTTTTATATGCTCCCCTTATTTATAACTCATTACCCAATTAATCTATTGATGTAGTCGACGCATGCCAATTTTGTATATCATCTTTTGGAATGTTGATTTGGAAATTGCCTTTGAGAACAGATCTACCCTCTTTTCTTGAAACTGAATTTGTTTCTCCTCTTTCTTGTTATCCTTTCATGCATATGTGAAGAGAAATTTAGAAGAAATGTGCTCCATCTTTTCATACTTGATATAATTCACTTGAATCTGAGCCATGCAAATTGCCTTGTCTTCTTCATAAATAATAGTTTACTACATCAAAATATGTTTGATACTTCTGGATCAAAACGTTGCCTCGTCAAAACCTTACTAAGAAAAACCCGATGGGAAAAATCTTAGTGAAGGAAAAATAGTACAACATACAATGTTATATTTACAACATCAAAAGTAGTATGATACTTCTGGATCAATGTTATGCCTCGTTAAAACCTTATTAAGAAAAACCCAGTGGGAAAAATCTTAAATAAGGAAAAAGAGTACATTGTAACTTATTTTTGTATGTTACTTTTGGGTTGATACTTCTGGATCATGACCCATGCCTCCTCCCTTTTGTGATTTGTATGATACTAATATTCATTTATGAATACACTTCAGGTGCTTATAATTTTCTGTTTCAATCGGACTTGCATGTTGCAATACATATTTGATGAATAAGACAACTTTCATTACTAAGCAGGAATTCATCTACTCATCTTGAAGTATATCAAGATTTTCATTACAACAATACTTAGAAGAATGTTGCAATCTATCATCCATGTTCTTGGTATTCTTTATAATAACAAATGTTATTTATGTTCTTCAGGAACTTATGTATTATAATAAGTTTTGCATATCGCAACTACCACTTCAATGAATATTAAGAGTTTTATTACAACAATTCTTGAAAGCAGGAAGTGATCTACTCATCATGAATTATTTCAATATTTTCATCACAACAATACTTAAAAGAATGTTGTAATCTACATTTCTATCTCTTTATCACTACCAAAGTTATTTAAATTCTTCTAGAATTCGTATACTTTCATTGTTTATACCTTCAGGGTATTATAAGTGTTTTAAACACTTTCACCACTTTAATCAATTCAGTTATCTCTGAAAATACAATGTTCATGGCATTAATATGTTGTTGACACTCTATGGTGCTTCAGTAATTATATATATATATATATATATATATATCTTATGAACTACAGGTTCATATCTTATGGACTACAGGTCCATATATCTTATTTAGGAGAATTTCATGATGGCCAATCATGTTTCTCTCTAATCTGGGATTTTTAATCCATTTATAAATATAAGCGCTTCATTATTTATTAATTTATCATCGATGATTATTTCTTGTCAGTTCTATACATAATTTATTGAGATCTCAAAACTTATCATGCTTTAGTACCTAAACCACTTCTGGGGTTATTTTGACAATCATGTCATGGGTTTCTTTCAAAGTACCCTTAAGTGTTTCTTCAGGATCACTCACCTCCTTTATTTTGCATCTTTATGACTTACTCCAAAAATATTTTGAACTGACTTTTATACCACATTTTCAGCTGTGATTTACACCTTTTGATCCTTCGGGGATTCAAATGTATATTGGAGAAAGCCTATTAGGGACATAATTGATAATTTATGCAAGTTGCTTAATACTTTGCATAATTCTATATGTTAGCAAACATTTAAAATCAATGATTCCTTTATCCTCCCCCTCAATGTTGACAAACATTGTCACTTTAAATAATAAACCTACTTTGGATTCATTTTTGATCCATTATAGCATCATAGCTAGCAAATACATTAGATGTATTTCAATTGCAGGAGGATAATGCTCTTATTACTTGATAAGATGCATTCATATTGTATTGCTTATTCCCTTTCAATGATCTAATGACTTGGAGGAATTTTCTATCATTTGAATATGCACATAACTTCAGGTCATTCAATATTGATGTCAATCGACTGCATAAATTATAATATGAATTCATAACAACTTCAGGTTGTTAATTAAATATCGCATATATGTGTATATACGTGCGTCCACGTATTACATATATAATTGATTTGCATATTCTTTCTCATTCAAGTTATTGATTTTAGAACAAATGTTTATAATGTTCCAATCATTAATTTTTTGCTTATCAAGCAATGTCAACGTGAATCTTAAAGATCGTTTCATAATATCCAAAATATCTGATTTGGAACTGCATTGAACTTCTGGTTCAAATGAAATATATGAACAACTTCGAGTTGTTAATCCATATTGAATTTCTGGTTCAAATAATATATAAACAATTTCAAGTTTGTTAAACTATATTGAACTTCTGGTTCAACTGTATTGAACTGCTGGTTCCACTATATTGAACTTATGATTCCGCTGTATTGAACTTCTGGTTCCACTGTATTGAACTTCTGGTTCCAATGTGTTGAACTTCTGGTTCAAATAAAATATATAACAACTTCGAGTTGTTAAAATTTATTCTTCAGTACAATATGTAAATATAAATATATATGTAAGATACAACTCATTTTGAAAATTGTGAAATCTTTGGATATCAATTTTGTTAATGTTATTATTTCACATTGTTTCAATAAAGCTTCAGGCTTTTAAATTATCAAGTATTTCAAATTCATTGATTGAGGAACTTCGAGTTCCTATGCATATATATACACATACATATGCATATCAATTTTATAAATTTATGATGAACTTCTGGTTCTCAATCTTTTAACATACTTCTAATAAAGAAGCTTTTACATTCTTGCTCATAGACAAGATTTCAAACTTGTATACTTTATCAAAAATGTTTATATAATATATATATATATATATATATATATATATTTATATATATATAATTCAAGACTTCAGGTCCAAGACTTTGAGTTATACAATTTCCAGTATAAATATTTTCTTTGCACAACTTCAGGTTGTGGTTCTATCCTTTCTTCCATAACATTAGTTATTACTAGCTAAATACATCGAATAATAATACATATGTTTTATACAAACATACATCAATTAACTTACAATAGCCAATGCATTTAATACATTTATAATAATATGGTAATACAATATATATTACCATAACAGTACATATAATGCATTTATTATAAAAATAACAGAAATAACCATTATACGGTCTAAATATATGAATCAAATAAATAAATTTTACTTAAAACAACATAACATAATTTGGATCTAGCTACAGTATTGATCAAAACTGAAATAAACAACTTACAGTTGTACTGCATTCCCAATAATCATATTTTCTAAATACCATGTACATGCACAATAACTGATCCAGAATTGAGTAGAAATGCATAATTATAGAACCGAGATTTTGCATTCTTTAATATGAATGATTCGAAAAACTTGCAGATCTATACATAAAATTCACAACATAAAAAAATTTACATGTTTCAAATTATACTACCCATATATAGATCTTTCTTTTTATATCAAAATTACTTCTTGCCTTTTTAGAACTGCAGGTTCTAAATTTTCCATGTAATGACAAAATTCGTTTTTGCATTCACTTCCGGTGTGTAGAATTAAGAACAATTTTTAGATTTTAACTTAATATGATCTTCAGGATGCATATTTTCTTTAGTCATTAAATTTGCATCATAATCTTTGATATTTGAAAATATTTCAATGCAAATTCTTTTATAGACATCAGAATATAATATCGCTTCTAGGATATTCCATAAACACCATTTATGGAGTTTTAATACATTTTTTTTTACAAATATTTATCGCCTTTAATTGTAGAAATCTCTTCTGGAGATATTTTATTATTTTCAAATAAACAGATCTCTTCTAGAGATATTTTACCATTTCCAAATATACAAATATCCTCTAAAGATATTTTGTTATCATCACTTCTGGGATGAACTTATCTCTTCCAGAGATAAATATATACAAACTATTGAAATGTCATATCAATATACAAAAATACATTCAAACCTTAAATGCATTAACAAAATTAGGTGCATTAAATAAAAATAAGATTCAAGAGAGAAAAGAAATCACTACTTCTGGAGTGTATGATATTCCTTCAGGGAACATATCTTTTACTTATGTAATTATTATGCAACAAAAAAATTCTAACATCTCTTCTAGGATGTTGGATTTGCTATATAAAATTAAATCTCTTAAACATCTCTTTAAGAGATTAATATGTATACTATATCTTCAGGATATTCAATAATATAAACTGTACATGAAAGATGTCAGTTATATGAAACATGTTTAGAGATTTTCTATTGAATCTAGTGTTTTTGTCACATATTATAATGTGTGTGTCTCTTTTAACTTCTTCTGGAAGTACAATCCTTTTATGTCACAACTTTTAAGAAAGCATCGGGCTTTTGTTTCATCTTTCTCATTTGCATATGAACTTCAGGTTCTTTATTTGCATATGAACTTCAGGTTCCTCATTTGCATATGAACTTCAGGTTCCTTACTTAAAAAAAATTGTATATGAACTTCAGGTCATTTACATATGAACTTCAGGTTCCTAATTGGTTTACATCATGAGTTTTCAGTCTCACTTCCAGTGATAAATAAATACTGCTCTTGAATTTAAATGATATATCATTATATTCTATACCCATAATTCTGTTGGATATACATTAAAAAAAATCAATTTTTTTTTTTTTCAAGAGATATTTTGTCTTTAGTCTATCCAAAAGAATCACATACGAAGAATAATAGTAGATTGGAAAGGATAAAACTAGATCTACCTCTACATCATCAATAATGTAAACAATACATATATAATCAAATCTCCATTTGGATTTGGGAACTCAAAATTAGATCCGCAAAGAATTGAAAGAATATATCTACACATATTTAGGATCAGAATAGATAATTAGATCTAAAAAGTTAGATCCACTAAAATAGAATCTAAATCTACAAAAACTGAAAAAGAAAAGTGATCTAGAAGTATGGATCACATCTAAGCAGAAGACACAAACAAGTTCATATATGTAGATCTATATGATTTCAAAACATAAAAAGAAAAATAACTTACATGATAGATCCATAAATGTAGATCTAGAATATTTCAAACAATATCTCTAATAGAGCTTCGTGCTGATAACGTGTTATAAAACGAACACAGAACAGAAGAAATAAGGGAGATAGAACATTTCTATTCATTCAGATGTGTATATCTTTCTATTACATTGGCTCGTTTATATATAGACTTTGGAGCTGATGTTTAACTTTTTCCCATGATGTGGGACTAAACAGAGAACTAATAAAAGCATATTCACAATTATATATATATATATTACAACAGTTTGGTGTTTTTTCACCCAATTTTTAATTTTATTTTATTTTAGAGGTTTAACCGTGCAAATAACGACCGCCAAAGAAGAGTAACATATCTTTCCGGTTTAAATTTTGACATTCTTTCATGTTTCTTTCTTTCTTTTTTTTTTTTTTTTTTTTTTTTTTGAATATTTTGAAAGTATTGATCATATTTTCTTCTATTATTACTTTATATTATATTATCATCTATTTTTTTTGCTAATTGTCTAGAATAACGAATTGAAATGTGTGTCATATGCTCTATGTTTTTGTTAGTAGGTCCATTTTAATCAAACCAAGCTAATTCATGCACCATGACTTATTGATGTTGTATATCATTTGTTGATGAATGACCAACTGAATTGAAAGGAAGTCATATGCTGTTATTATTTTTGTAACATATAAGAATTTTATCGTTCTGATTGGAAATATTTCATTAATTTTAAATATTCAAAATATTGGTATTTATAATTAAAATAACCTCCTTTAGTTAAATCAAATGATAAGAAAGCCATTTTAAATAATTTAGTTTATAACAATAAATAGTTCAAAGAAAAACAGACACTACAAAAAATTATTAAATTAGAGATTGATAAATTCCGTCTTTAATTAAACAGTTCGATCTCTATATAATTTTTAAAGATGAACCAAAGACTAAAATTTCAATCTTTAAATTGCAAGTCCTAAATTTTATTTTTAACTGAAATTTCAGGCTTAAAAGTTAATTAAAGATTGAATTTCTATCTCAAATTTTTGTAGAGACAGAAACCTTTAAGACTGAAATATGGTATCTGATCAGTCACAAACTTTGCACATCCTAAAAAAAAGCATTCGCTAACGAGATAAAAGAATAGCGAACTGCATTAATCAATCATGTTTAAACAAAAATGTGATCTCTCATTAATTTCATTCTAACAGTCAAACTTTTTGATATATTGAATAAACATGAATAATAGAAGCAAAGTAATAATTAATATGCACAAACACAATTAACATTTTTGACAGCAATGGATGATACAAGGTACAAAGTGAATTAATAATGAAACAAGAAGATATTTGGATTAATTGACAAGAATAATCCGATGTTTAACGTGTTCGTTCATATTAATCTCAAGTTTGCGTTATTTAAAAACAATCCCAAATTTAGGGTGCCTTCCCAAATTGATCCCATTTTCCTGATGATCTGTTGTAGCAGGTTTCTATATCATGAACAGTTGGTTCTTCTCCCTTGCTCGTTACTGACTCCAACACAATTCATTAGTTCCTCCTTCAAAATTCACATATTTTCTCAGCACAACAATTCCCCTTTCGCATAATCTGATTTGAATTTCAGCAGAAGAAAAGAAAAAAAAAAGAAAAAGAAAACACACAACCAAAATTCCCAATTCACAAATGAAATCAATCTGCAATCTCTCTGCACCGGAAATTCAAAGAGATTAAAGAGGCTTGTTTGGGATTGCATGCTGCGTAGGAGATGGAAGAGGTCACAAAATAATCCTTCATCCTTACTGCTGTGCAACCATCACTACTTGAACACCTTCTACATGCATTGTTCCCCACACAAGCCTGCTGTCGAACTACCAGTATAAAACGCAAACACCAAACTCAATCAACAATGTTAAATTTCATTCTCCAAATGCCAACTGTATTGGCATGAAATGATGGTAGGCTCCATAGGCATCGATGAATTCCGTTGGCACATCTCTGAACTTATCACTGTCGCCCCTTCATCCTTTTCCAGATTTCTAAAGAAAGTGGTAGTATAATTTCCAGTGAGAAATCCAAAGCCTTTGAATAGTGAGAAATCCAAAGCAAGATGGATCATCCACACCTTTGTTAGATTTCCAGTGAGAAATCCAAAGCCTTCATCTTGTAATAAAATACATTAGATTCTCCTGTTGAAGAAGATGGATTCAGATGCTCTTTGATAACAGTCATAATATTAGTGCAAATTCCAGAAAGTTCAGATTTTCCTATACTCTCTAATATTCTTCACATGATTCTCGTTACCTTTTGCCTCTTCCTTTTTCTCAGTCGAAGAAAGAATTCTCCATGACACCGAGCAAATCCTGAAACCAAAATCATATGCAACACCACAATCCAAAATCCAGAATCTGCCAAAAAATCGAATTTTGACTGTGCCTTCGAATCTGCCAAAAAATCCAATTCTTAGGTCTTTGCCTTCGAATCTGCCAGGAAAGTGGTATTGTAATCTCTAGATCGGTCTTTGGCTTATACAAATTCCCAAAGGAGAGAACTGTCAGCTTAGATCTATTAAGTGATACTGAAATAAGTTTGTGTTCTGAGACCAGTATTGCTTGCTATTATGAGATGCTCCTAGTTTTAATACGCTCCTCCACACGAATTGGTTATTAGGCGATTTCAGGTGCCGATGAGCTACGCGTAGAGATTCATAGCGAGTCTCATAAGTTTGGGACAGAAGAGTCCAGAGAAGGGGCGGTGGGCATCGCGTATTTTTATTTGTTTGAGCGTGAATCAATAGAATCGGGGAAGGAGGGAGCAGATGGATGAAGAGGAACGCTAGATTTGGGAAAGTTAAAACAGTTGACCGGCTATTGCAAGTTGATAAGGTAATGGGATCAATTTGAGAAGACAGCCCCTAAACTTGGGATTATTATTAAATAACACAAACTTGATATTAATATAGGCGGACACGTTAAACTTCGGATTATTCTTGTCAATTAATCCAAGATATTTTACTTACATATACATTTCATTTTGAGCAGAAAAAAAAGAGTTAATATCACAATACTACTATTGATATTAAATCAGAATGAAAATTATGAAGTTGTAGCACATATTCTCCTCCTTTTAAATCTTTTTTGAAATTCATTAGCTTCCATGAATCTTCACAGCCAGCAACCACTTCTCTTCTTTCTCGCTAGATCTCTCCATTCCAAATCAGATCGAGCTCTGACCCAAGTTTTGTAGCCGTCGTGGGGAGGTGGAAGGCGATTTTGTTTCTGAAATTGTGAGTCTGATTGTAGTTTTTAATGAGGGATTTGAGTAGATGACGTGGTTATGATTTTAGTAGCCACGATTTTTGACCTTTGCGCAGTCTGAAGGTGATAGGATCGCAGTTGAGGTGAAAATTATTGTTCCAAATGAAGGGAAGTTTATTGCTTTAGACGAGCTTTGAGTGGTTTTGGTTTGGATTGATGGTAGCGAGGATTGACAATAAAGGGAGGAGCTTGGTTATCGTGGGTTTGGAGGTTGGTTGGAGAGTGGATGCCTTAGAAATAAAAATTGATTAGGAATAGGAAGGAGAAGAATAAATATTAGCTGGTTGCAATTTAGTGGGTGAGAACGAAGAAGAACGTGGAAATTACTGTGCAGATTAGTCGTTTGTTAAAATATATAGCCTGGATTACTAAGCGCAACCGTTGGATTAAAATAAATAAAAGAATCTTATTCGTCAGATATTTACCGATCCAAAAATCGTTTTTGTGTTGAGTTAAATACTGAAATTCAGTATCTAATCAATTTCAAATACTAAAAACCGATCAGTGACTGAATTTCAACCTTTGATCTGTGAAATTAACAACTGAATACTTTGGTTACAGATCAGCCACTGTTTAAAAACAAAAAATTTGCAGCTTTAATTTGCAGTCTTTAGAAGGAATTATTTTTGTAGTGAGAAAAAGTGACAAAAAAGAGTTTTTCGAAAATGTAGATTTTTGAAAATGTAAAAATTATATCTAAGCAATAAAGTTACTTTGGAATGAAGAATCTAAAGACGCTTCAGTCTTGAGCAAACAATTTCAGCAACCATATTGTGACATGCATCAGGTCTAAATTAATGAATTTTCATATCTCTTTCATTTAAAAAAGGTGCAGCACCTTATGATTAATTTTTTTCGAAAATATGCAATTGTCAAAGGTATCATTCACCACTACTTTGATGTTGTCCCAATGTAACTTAAAATTTTCTTCATTGAATTCATCCAAACCCTTACCTCTTTCGTGTTTAACCAAAAATACAGCACTCCTAATTTTTATTAAGATTAAGATGGTCATTTAGAAATTCTCTTCCATAGTCAGATATTATGAATTTGCAAATCACGTTTGGCAAAATTGTTGTCAATTTTGGTTGAATAACTTCCCATGGAATGAAATAACCTTCTTAGCAAAATTACCATGTTCTAATTCAGCTCTCCACCATTAACCACACCAAACCCCCAATTGCTATAGCTAGCACACCCAAGCCCCGACTATTATTTCTTTTGTTGGACAATTTAGCATAGAAAAGAACGTGGTTTCATCTCCAATAACGACCGGTCACAGTAAGCCTTCTGTCTTACAACCAAATACTCCTAAGTATCGCTTTATCTAGATTGATTTTAACAGCATGGTATCATTTCACATTATCAAAGTGGGTTGTTTCTAATAGTTTTTTGCAACTTGCAACTTGCAACTCTCATTGCATGAACCTACAACTTCTAGCTTAGTACGATTTTTATTTTTAGACCAATCACCAATAATCCTTTTAAATTTTTAATGAGGCGGGTCTGTCATGTGTCTTAGACAACCACTTATACATTGTTTAATCCTTACAAAATATTGTACACATGTGTTACAATATTTTTTTTAAACCATTTAAACATCAATTTTAACATAAGCATTAATATAACCATGTCTGAATAATTGCTTCACATTAAAAACTTATTTATACTTTTACAACAAAATTTACACATCTCCAAGATTTAACAGTTTAAATCTATTAACTATATAAGTTGATATTTCATATTTGATTCACAATCAATATTTGTATTTTATTTTGAATAGCAACCCATTTAAATTAGCAATGTCGTTATTAATGCCACTAATTCACTTTTAAGAACAATCTATAATTATATTTCCATCTTGATAAAAATTCAACATTATATTTTATTACTTTTAAAATTTACATAGCTATTACCAAAAACAGCTTAGAACACAATTCCCACTTTATTTTTGTCAAGAAGCACTTGTATTTGAAAACATAAATCCGTAATTTATTAATATTCATTTCAAAATAATTGAACACTTATTTTAAAAATATATTTGTGCTTAAGTATTGATTGCTAATCAATATTGTATATTTTTAATATTCACATTAATCATTTAGTTATAATTTACAAATGCAAATTGAAATAAATTTCTTATTATAACAAGGTTATTTAATTTATCCCAATATACTTAAATCAGAAAATCATAAATTCTTCATTTTCTTTCTCCATAAATTATATGAGTTAGGCTCAAGAACTTGTATTTTATTTGTCTTAGAATTTCACAAAGTCCTGATAACACAAAGAAGCCAGAAATCATAGATAAGGTTGAAAACTCGGAGAATGCAGACAAAGGCAACGTTGGAATGATAATAGTTGGTCTATCAGCTTCGATAAGTTCAATACTACAGTTTCTTTGATTTGGTTTGGGCTAAATCAAGGAGGTTCAAAGAATAATTATAGAAGTTTGGAGTACATCAAGCTGAAGCAATTTCATTTGATAACTGTTTGCATGTTTGTTGTAGCTTGATTGATGTATGCTGAAGCCTATATATTGTTCATCGCGTAATAAAGAGTCATGTGTTTGAAAAGAATATACGTAATAAATGTTATATATAAATGGAGCTTGTTGTTTTTTCCCTCATTTTTGAGGGACAATTAGACTTAGGTACCTGTTAAGTTTCAAAATACAAAAAAACTTTCTATCTAAAAACTTTATAAATTAGATCCTTGTTTTTCGAAAATCAACAAAAAAACAACGTAAAAATTTACAAAAATTCAATTCATTACGTAATTATCATCGTATTCATGCATTAAAACTACAAAAAATGATTCAAAAACTAGAAAAATAAAAAATGTGCACGTTGTAGAAATTTTCTGCAATTTTATGTATAATTGTTGACATTGCAACAATTATATTCAAAAGTTGCAGAATTTTAAGCAACTTTTGCTGGTTTGCGCGAAAAAATCAAACTCGAAGCCTATACTTATTAAGACATTCAAGTATTGCAGAAAAATCAGCAGAAATATAATTTTTTTTTGCATACAAATGAAAAATATTTCATCTTCAGTAAATTACTGTGAATGATGCAAATATTTGCTGATATATCAACAACTTTTTCATTTAGTTACATCAACTACTATAAAATAGTCGCTGATATATTAGTACTTATAAATAATTGCTGATATACCAACAATTATTCATCCACCTTTTAACGTATGCATTTAATGTGTGAATAATTGTAGAAATGTCTACAATCATTCACAAAAATTACTGATATTTCAACATTTTATTGGTGTAGAATTCCTCCATGATTATTGTAACACCCCGTATTTTATATAAATAATAAATGAAAATATCGATAATTTATGGCTTCAGAATTTAGCCTCGAAACATATACCATTGTGTTCGTGGTAGTTTTTTTAATTCATTTTGGTATATGACGTGCCCATAAAGGAGCTTGTATGAGAAAGATACTAATGAACTAATAAATCAAAAGATTATATTCAAATATATACGCACAAGTTCGAAATTCAAACTTAAACATAAGTTATAACTGGAAATTATAATTCAGATGGGTTATATTAAGAAAGGAATAAAATATTATTAATAAACGCTAATTAGAAATTTAAAAATGGCAAACACTCACATACAAACCCAGAGATGGGTCGACTTAGGCTCACGTGGGTCGACCTAGTGGTCGACCCGCCTCTAAGGTGTGTCGAACTACTCGGGCCAGATCTGCTTTGGTTTGTGACGTGTAATTCTTACTTATGCGGCTCAGACTTTATATTATCAAATTTGATGGACTAGGATTTCCTATACACCTACAAATAGACTGGTAGAGCCTAGCCTCCAACTCATATTTTCTGAGACGACGCTAAGGCTTTGCCATTTTCTTTTCTCTCCAAATCCTTCAAAAATTAGAAAATTAGTTTTAGGAGATCCTAATTCAAGATTTGAAGGTAAAGAATGTAAGTTTACAACATAGGTGTTCAGAATTCTAATCAACATGAGGTAAGTTCTTGAATCTGATTTATTTAGGCTTCTCTCTTCCTTTCCCTATTCTATAAGCATCAAATTTGTGAATCCATGGTTGTTTTAATGATAGATTCATTTAGGAAGGCCACGGGATAACAGATCTAGATCAGATTCAAGGATTGGAAAGCTGTCAAGTGAGTGGATTTAGAATCATACTTTTTGGATAACAGTATATTTGTCGTTCGCATTCCCGTAATTCTTAACATGTTAAATAACTGTAATTTTTGGTTATTGCGTTAAACCTTATTTGAAATTAGTTGATAAAGTTTCTGTTGTATAAATCTAATTCCATTAGGACTTCTGTTGAACGGGGAATTTACTGTAATATTGGAATTGCAAAAGTTGCAATAAATATGGATACATCTTTAAGAATTGATATGCCTAAATGATTAAAGAGAAATTACAATAATTATAGATAACATGTGAAACAGGAATTCGATGCCTAACTCAGAAATAAGAGAAGGAAGATATGTAATAGATTGAGTTAGTTGGATTTGGGAAAAGTGATATATTTCCATAGTGACAAATTTATGAGGGCGTAGTTGTAAGAAGGGTCACAATGGAAACAAAAGAAATAGCTTGCAACTATGAATCTAAATTAGTGAGCGTTGTGGAAATAGATCATTATATCCTTCTGTAAATAACACTAACGAGGTGCGTGAAATGCTTTCCTAAAAACAATGGGAAT
This sequence comes from Allium sativum, assembly GCA_030737875.1. NCBI lineage: Eukaryota > Viridiplantae > Streptophyta > Magnoliopsida > Asparagales > Amaryllidaceae > Allium > Allium sativum. The sequence continues at coordinate 886,517,030 of CM060916.1, read as the reverse complement.
ATAAATAATTGTGACTTAAGAAAGTTTACAACGAAAAAAAAATTGTGATAACGGGGAATATAACCTGTTATGATTAATTATGAGAAAAAGAATGTAACATAATAGGCAGACTTATCCTGGGGACAAGTGAAAATTATGACATGAGTTAGATAAATGAAAAAGGAAACTTAAGGAAACTAAGTTAATAAGTAAATAACAACAAGAGGTTGTAATAATGAGGTTATGATTAAATAAGAAAGAATAAAGTACGCTTAATATTAATTGATTTTTTATTGAGAAATATGAAGCCTAATAAAGGAAATCAATATTAATCAGAAGCCGCTCCGACGACATAAGGCTGAATAAAGTAAGAGAACAACCAATTGTATGCTAATGAAATCTAGTAACTTGAGATAATAGTTAAAAAAGGTATAATCAAGTTAATTGGCAACATGATGAGATACAACAGGCACTTAATTAAAAGATTATACGTAGGATCTAATGACACGGTAGTGTAATGAGCTTGGACCAATCTGCATGTACGAAGGTGAAGAACCCAACGGGGTACATCATCGTGGCGTCTAGAGGCACGAGAGGAGTACATCCATTTGATTATTGTGCTTGACATTCTGTTAGCTTTCTCTATGGGACTGGAGGGAAGCACGCGACTTCCGAGGGACGTGGTAGGGTACTTCGTGGTGGTCGTCTGTTGCGGTACATGCTTAGGCTATACTCGCAGAGGTGGGAGTCTACACGATACTATCCAGTGAGTATACTGAGACTGCGACGATAGTTTGGCAGTCAGAAGACTATAGCGGGCCGCGTTGGGTGATTCAACGATTGGCCTCAGGAGAGGCCGGTCAGGACCAAATTAAGGATAGTAATCGTCGGGTACCTTTCATCGGCAGTTAGTGAGGATGCAGAAGGAATAGAGCAAAACCTAGAGACCATTGATCTTTCACTATCGAGACGCCGGTTGAGGGACACACCAAATTAGATGATAGATTGTTTGCTAGGGGAACATCACTTAGCTCTTGATATTGTCTTTCACTAGTTGAGGGAGAGTCTTGGGTAGGGCCATAGCCATCGTGAAAAAAAGAAGACCATACTTGGATATCTGTACTATGAGTCCTTTGAGCAGACCTATACAGATATGGAAAGCTCCCGACCGAGTTTCGTGCATTATATGCATCCCTATTACAAGACTCGAGGTACAGTAGACAGTACATACGTGTGAGGCTCTAGATACATGCACCGGATGGTGTATTGTGGACGGGAGGGCATTACTCCGTGTTGACACTTGATTTGACCGAGGAGTTTGGATATGATGATCCATACGCTTGCATGGAACAACGGTAATGGTTTTGTGCGGTAACGTGGTGTAATGATTTGGATTTCCATACGTCGTTCGGCGTAGGATACTCTTTCGTGGCATGATCATGGAGACTATGCGAGGAGGGCACTATGTGGAGTACCTTGATACGTTGGGCGTAGCTATACATATATACTATATTAGGTTAATATACCGGGGAGTAGATGGTTACGACGTGAGTATAAAACCTTGAGTGTTGTTAAGCAAAGTAACCTAAAAAGTAAGAAAAAATAACAGAAAGATATATGTAGGGTTATTTGAGAATGTATAATGTCTAGTCACTAGAACTTTGTGTTTTGACCACCTCTTCATAATACACCCGCAAGTTAGTTTATGGCAGAGATATGATAGCTTTTGTAGCAACCCGGAAAATCAGAACCAATTTAAAAATTTATTTTAAGGAAATTTTGTTAGAAAATATGCCAGAATTTAAAAATTCCATTTTTAAATTAATTTATTGAATTTAAAAAAAAAGGCTTCTAAATAAAATTATGATGTTATTAATGAACGATTTAAAATTTTAATTGTGATAAACAACAATTTATAATTTGTTAAATTGTGATTGATAATATTGGAAATTATTAAATTGTTTATACATTTGGACTAGCTAACTTTAAACTATTATTGAAAGGTAATATGGTTATCCTAATTTGTATGTATGCATCATTGTCTTGTTCAAATTGATGACTGCTAATGAAGATGACATTGTTTGTTTTGTTTATTTGATGAATCAAATAATTGAATTTTTGTTGTGCTTTAAAATGTTCAAATACAGATTTGTCTTTAAATATTCAATATAAATGTAATTGTTTGGATCTAATAGCTTTCTTATTCAAGTAACATATTGTTTTCTTCATTTTGTTAAATAAAAACTAAATCTATATAAGTTCTAGTACAATGACTCATTTTAGATCATTGGTTTATAAATTTAATTTCGAGTCTAACTTTTAGATCTAAAATTCTATGTTCATGTTAATGGATTAAATTATATCTTAAAGGTTTATTTGAACTTTATACTCAATTAGTTGAATGTTAGGTTGTTAGTCCATGTTTTATCTTTTATAACTAAGTGTAACATTAGACTTGAAAGTTTATATATATACATAATATTTTCAATTAGATATTTGGATTTTATAAAAAGGGTTTTGTCAACACACAAATATTTTAAAACTGATGGTTGTAATTATGTGATTTGTATTATAAGGGAGTTTGATTGAATTTAACTCATACATACATATATATAGTTAAATCTACATTCATGTTTTCATATAAAATTTATTATTTATTTCAATCTTGATGATGCAAAATAATTTCTTTTCTTTAAAGGTTAAAAGGGGAAAACAAATTAAACACGTGCTTTAAACATTGGCTATATTTATACTTGTATCATGATGTTTGTTAATTTCATTGATATGCTGCATCCTAATGAGGAATCCAATTAATCGTATATGTTAATTTTTATTTATTTCCCATTTTATTGACCATCTACTGATTCAAATTATATGTCTATACCTTTCTATCACTTTATAGCACGTACCACATGTTGCACTTACAAAAATTACATTATCATACATTTGTTTGCACTCGCATCTATGTCACATGTTTGTTAAATCGAATTGATAATAAATGAAAGATTTCTCTCTCTATGCAAATAATATTCTCCCTATTAATTAAATAATTTAAAGAAAGGAAATGAAACGTTTTTCTCTCCCCCTCATTAATTGATTGCATTAAACGAATTAAACGAAAGGAAATGGGAAGTTTCATCTCTAAATAAATTTAAATAGCAATTAGTTTTATAAAAAAAAAGAGAATTAAATAAATTTATAAATACCCAAAAATTAAACAAAACCCCTAATTCATATCATGAGCCGCCGCCACTCACCTTCTTCAATGGCCATTATATTCCAAAACAAATCCAAAAATTCCTTCTCTCTCTCTCAATATTTTCAAACACAAATAACTGCAAAAATCTTTGTCTAAATGAGATGCTTCTAATTGGCGATGGTGGATCGGGTTCAAGTGGCTCCGGTTGGCGTGCGTTCTGGGTATGGCAATGTCGAAGTTGGGTTTGAAAAGGGGCCGATGTATGGAGTGACGAACGAGATAGGAAAAGGTCATTAGGAAATTTTTAAATAATTAAACTATTATAATTTATGTATGAAATGCTTGTAACTTTCACAAATGAAAATAGAATAGAGCGAGACGACTTGCATTGGAATCACCTTGAAGAACACTTCGCTGTGAAACCAATTTGATCAGATTTGGAGCTAGTGGTGATTTTTGACTAAATTAAATGAATAGTTTAATTTAGTGAAAAACAATCGTTATATAAACGATCTCTGAAAGCCTTCGGTGAGATTTCTTATTTAAATAATTAAAAATAAATTAAGTATTATCGTGTTTGGAAATTCTTACATATATGTGATTCGAGTTAAATTGTTTGATGTTGTTTATTGATTTGTTGATTTAATGGAATAATTTTGTTGTATTAGAATCGACAAAATATAAAAATATCATTTTTATGTGAATTAGAATTGTCATATAAAAATATTTTTTTATGTGAATTAGAATTGTCACATAAACATATCCTTTTTATGTGAATTAGAATTGTCACATAAACGTATCATTCTTATGTGAGATTTCTCGATTAAATATATATATATATATATATATTTGAATTGAATTTGATTGTGATAAAATATATATGCTATATAAAACACATATAGGCGTTGTTGAAATTGATTTTCCTTGGTCGTGATGGATTGTTAGATCAAAATATATGTTGATCGTTAAAATATTGTCCTTACCATTTCAGTTTAGAACAAAAATATTCATTTGTTAATTTTATTTTTGTTAGTCAAAAATATTCATTGTTGAAATAAAAGAATATATCTTTGAAAAATGTCATCATATTAGAAATGTCATTTATTAGAAATGCCATGATATTAGAAAATGTCATTTATTAGAAATGCCATGTTATTAGAAAATGTCATTTATTAGAAATGCCATGTTATTAGAAAATGTCATTTATTAGGAATGCCATGTTATTAGAAAATGTCATTTATTAGGAATGTCATGTTATTAAAAGAATGTCATTTATTAAAGATATGTCATTTAGTTGTATTCATACCTTGTAAACAAAACTTGTCATTTTTATTAGAGATGTTTATTTAGATTAAACATGTCATTATATATGTAAATAAAGTATTCATCGTTTGAAAAATGCTCATACATTAGAAATCACATTTTTATTATATGCGTGAGTACACCATTTATTCATTGTTTTGAATAAAAGATGTTAATAAATAAAATCATGTTGAAAACATGTATAACATTTAAAAAGTCATCTTTTATGTTAGATTAGAAATAAAGAAAATCACGTTAAAAACATGTTTATCACTAAAAGGTCATTTTTAATGTTAGATTAGAAATAAAAAGAATCTTGTTATGTCAACATTTGAAAATCATTTTTATTAGATCATGTTATGTTAACATTAAAGATAACAATTTTGTTAGAAGATGTTTATTTACATTAAAGATAACAATTTTGTTAGGAGATGTTTATTTACATTAAAGATAACATTTTTGTTAGGAAATGTTTATTTAGATTAAAGACAACATTTTTATTAGAATTGTTTATTTAGATTAAACATGTCATTTTTATTAGAAATGTTCATTTAGATTAAACATGTCATTTTCATTAGAATAGTTTACATTAGAAATAAAATAACGCTTTTGTTATAAAATGTTGCGTTCGAAATAAAATAACATTTTTGTTATTAAATGTTGTATTAGAAATAAAATGTCATTTTTGTATAATATGTTATGCTAGAATAAAGATGTCATTTTAGATAAAGATGTCATGTTAGGATTAAATTATCAATTTAGTTAAAATTTTCATTTTATAATAAATATGTCATTTAAAGTAGAAAACATATTTTATAATAAATATGTCATTTAAAGTAGAAAACATATTTTGTAATAAATATGTCATTTAAAGTAGAAGACATATTTTGTAAACAAATATGTCATGCATGTTAGAAGACATGTTTTGTAAACAAATATATCATTTAAAGTAGAAAGCATATCTTGTAAATGAATATGTCATTTATTTAGAATAATGATTTGTCAAATAAATATGTCATTATATTAAAAATGTTATATTAGAAATGTCATTATATTAGATAAAAATGTCATTCATTTAGGAATGTCATTTCATTTAAAAATGTCATTCATTTAGGAATGTCATTTCATTTAAAAATGTCATTTTATATAGAAATTTTACATTAGATTAGAAATGTCATTTTATATAGAAATGTCATATTGGATTAAAAATGTCATACATTTAGATTTTGTCATGTCATGTTACATCAAAATATATGTTTGTTGAAATTAAATTATAAATTTCAATTTATATTTTAAACAGTGAAAATGTGTTAAATAGAAAATAATTCAAACCAAAATATAATCGGTTAAATTCATTATCCAATGATGTATTTATGAAGCCTATTTTTGTTTGAAACCCCCAAATAGGTATTGGGACGACATTTAATATACACTAGCCTCAATATTTAGCTGTATGTCAATCGATGGGTTGACAGTCTGCGTTGAGCATTATTTATTTATTCATTTTAACGCTCACACAATTATAAATTTCACTCTGGATGTGAATGGATTGTTTATGGATTATTTCTCATTATTTTTATATACATGTGATGTATAAAGTCCATATAACTGAAAATATATGGTAATTAATTGAGTCGCATTCCGATTCAGAATATATTTTAAATAAATAATATTTGAAAATAAAGAACATTTTTATATAAAGAATAGTTTAAAAATAACGAATATTTTTCAGTGAAATAATTACAATTAAAAATTATAATTGCACTTTTGACACGAGGTTAGGTTGCATTTGTGGTGGAAGTCTGCCCGGACCCGACCGGCATATCCAGCAGCCACTAATATTGAACCTAATGTGAGAGGTCTAAGTGCGCAAATACGAAGCGGGCTATGATACGAGGTTAAGCCCAACTTGTGGGATAAGTCTGCCCGGACCCGACCGGCATGTCCAGCATCCGCAAGTTGTAGGCCTAATGTGGGAGGTCTAGCCCATTATAAACCACTAGTGTGAACCCGTGCTTCGCACACGGTCATCATGAAAACAATGTGTTAATACAACATAGTGCAAAATTGAATGGACGTTGTGTTGCAGGCAATATATATTAGTTTTATAGATTTTATTTATTTTTTTATTAAAAACAATGGACATAAAATTGTAATTTTTTTCAATGAGGCCTTATTTTCCATTCTTTGTATCCTTGACTATTTCATTCATTTACTTTAAGAAATCTTGTATCTTCCATGAAAACACACAAGTACATGGCTATCCATATTGATATACATACCAACTACTCATGAAAAATCATTTGTTTGATGATTGATCCTCAAGATGATTTTATATAAATATATCCTCAAAATCAAAGCATGCAATGCATATTTTAATTTTTTACTTTTGTGACATGCAAACTTACTGCAGAAGTTGCTCATGGGAAGTAGAATGTTGGCATAACACAGAATATCAAAAGTGCATCATTATATAATGCCTAAACAAACCATATTTATTTAGCTTATTGATAATAATATATGATAAGTAAAGTTTTAATAACATAAAAATATAAATATCAAAACATCATAACTGAACAGTAGTGCAACTGTATCATGTATTTTAATTAACAGTACGTTTTTGCATCCTGTTTGTAATGCTTGTAACATGAAAACTTCATGTCATCTCTTCTTGAAGCCAACACATCAACTAAACTCTTCTTGAAGCCAATGCATCAACCTGTAGTATAAAAAATATTAGCAACATAAAGCCCAAGAGCCAATTTGTCATGCATAATGTAAACATGAGTATGGAGCCAGTTAGGCCATAGTCAGCACACAGAAATATGAACAATATTTGGAAGGAACTTCCATATTTGAAATGTAGATAGAGACGCATGCAAATATTGTTGAAACCGTTGAAATTGTAAGCAGTTAAATTTTGTTTAATAATGTTTGATGAAACAAAAATTCACCTAACATAGAAACCATATCATTAAGTTAACGACAGCGTTAAGCAAGTTAGTGTAAAATGTTAGGAACACAGCCAATGTTGCGGTAATCGTTTGACATGCAAACATGAATGAAGGTAAAATAAATATACAGGAAATTTAATGCATTTTTTGTTAGTTATAATTAAAGAGGGAAATTTGAGTTCTAGTAGTGGTTAAAATAGCAAGCAAACTAACCCTAATAGGTATACTGATTTGTAGAAAATGGGAAAGATATGAACTGATAAATTAGCAATTGTAAACTGCAAGGCAAAAAATGAAAAATATAAGGAACATTTTCAACAATATATCGGCTAGACGCATGGTTAATGTTAGTTTTGGCGGTCGAGAAAGATGTATTTTGTTGGAGAGAAAAAGCAAATGAACAAAAAAATGTACCTATCTTCCGAACAGGATTCGTGAATGCCTTAGAGATTTGTTCATAGTTGAAGTTTTGTGAGCACAACACATTAAGTCTTCAGCGTTGGAAATATATACACATCCCACAAAGTCATTCATGCGGATGGTTGTGTGAGCCGGATTGATCATGATGTCTTAAATAGTGCAAACAGTGAAAGCATCAAACATAAATGGGATGATCAAACAACTTAACACTAATTATCAAACACATACATAGTATATGAAAATTCGATAACTTATTTGAAAGCCATGACTTTTGGTGACCAAATGACATATTGGATGATCTAACCAAGCTTGAACCTGAATATAAAGGTATAGTTTATAGAGAAGCTTTATATGTTATAATGTGTGCATTCCTATGTATTCATCTCTTAGATTTGCCATTGACTTTGTTTAAGCATTCAAGTTGTTTCTTTTTTTACCTCCAAACATTATCATTTCTATACGAAATCTTATGTAGCATTAAGGTTTGTAATTTACATATTTCCTAACTGCAAATAATAACAAAGACGTCTTTAAATCCTACTCATAAAAGTCAGAGAAACGCCTTTAAAAATGGAGAAATTGCTCACCAAGATATTAATTTTATCAAGAGACCCTACTTGTATTGGTCATATATAGACCTTTTGGTTTTAGTTTGCAAAACTCATTTTTTCAATTTGAAAACATTTTGAAAAAAGAAATAATATAGAACTATCATAATAATTTAGTATAATGACTGTTCTGAACAATAAATAAGACAAATAAGTAATTTGGTCAAAATAATTTACATTATTTAACCGAGAAAAGAAATAAGAATTTAAACTTTTGCTTAAATGCTTTTCAGTCGTTTCAAAAGAAGAAAATCTCTTCGTTGATTTTTCATAAACTAATAAATGCATCGACCAAACAAAAATCAAACTATCACATATATTTTGACTCTATTTAATTAATAATTTTTTTTAATCTTATTTATTGTTAAGAAAATACATAACTTTCAACCTATATTCACAAATCTGTATTCGTGTGTATGTAAATCTCTATATGCAGGTGTGCATCAGATAAGAGAGTTGGGATTGCGCTTTTACTAAAGACCTATTATTGTCAATTCCCAGTCTTAAGACGATTATCCCTGATTCACCGACATTAGCTTCCGAACAAGCTCATGCCATCTCGTGAGTAATAGAAATCGCAAGCACCAATTAATATACTGGCTTGCATCGGAATGCAAGTGCAATAAAATAAGACTTTATGAAGGCTGTGAGGCGACCAACGGGAGAAAGAATTCCTATTTCATTCATTTTCTTTGATAGTTACTGAACACCTTCAAAATCCGACGGCACACTGAAACAACTCAAGCGAAAGAAGCCCGCATACCCCCTCTTCTTAGTTGCCCCAGTATGGAAGGATAGAAATGATCAAAATAAGGAAGAAGGTATGAAATCACTAAAGGAAAGTATATTATAGTTGTCCCACGTATCCATATACAAACTCTAGGGGAGCGAAGTGACGTCTATTTCTTATATGTAGCCTTAAAATGAAAAAGAGTACCTGAAAAATTCTAGTTAGCCGCATGCCTGTTAGCTCTTTTACACTCGGAAGTACTTCTCGTTATTTTTTATATTACGGGTAGATAAAATGGCAATAGAAGAATCGAACTTAGACTTATACACAACAACATTTACACTGCCTATATAGGCTTCTAAACCAGAGCATAGAAGTGCTTGCTCCACTTGATGTAATAAAAGGCGCTGCGAGAAGGTCTGTAAAACGAGTAACGTCTTACCATATAACATAGGCGTATTGCCCCCGGTCTTGGAATCCGATCCCAATTGGTTGGAGAGAAAAAGAGGGCATCTAGGTGAAAGGGGTCAGCAGTTGTAGTTTGAGTCTTTTGGCAAGTCATTTTGTCTCTGTAATCTCAGTACCCCTTAGCCCAATTAATATACTAAAGGCCAGTAACTGCCATTCCTGCTATTCCCATTCCCGAGAGCAAGTGAAAGTCTTTCAAAAAGCAATCCAGAGCTATGTTTTGAGTGAAAGCTGAAAGCTGTTCTATTGAAAAAAATTTCAAGTATCAAGTAAATGAGCTCTCTGTCCCTCTTAGAAGAGCCACCTGGGCTTACTATTTACGTTACGCGGGAGAGACTAAATTCTCAAAAAAGTGAGTGAATCCAGCGGGCAAGAAGGAGAAAGGCGTAAAAAGGTCAAGCTCGTAAACCGGTGAGAGAGCAGGGGTATTCAAATCGGAAGCAGGCGCCAGTATAAACATAGGGGAGGTATATTCATTGGGGAGGTGGTTGGATAGCAGTCCTCCCCTAAGAGTTCTCCCGGGAAATCGCTTCCTCTAGGCATGCTCCCTTATCTGACGCGGGTTCCACGGATTCTAGGACAAGCCAGCGAGATAGAGACCGAGTTCGTTCGAGAGCCCTATGAATCTCATGCTAACACCAACTCCAACTGGTACCATAGAGAATAGGCCATAAACTGGAGAGTCTTGACCAATTCGAAAGATCATTCGATGTAGTTGAAATAACGGAATTCGGGGTTGTTTGGGCAAGTAACGGAAAATCAATCAAATTCATAACTGTCTCAATATAACCCTTCCTTTTTCTTTTTTTTGTTGTCTGAATATTCAGTTAAGACCATTCTAATGCTCCTTTTCGCCATGCATAAACTGAACCAACAATTGGGATAAGCACGAAAATGAAAGCAAATATAAATACGGATACACCTTTTGGCCACCGATGAAAGGCCAGTCATGTAATTCAAAATCAATTGAGAAAGAAAAAGCCCAAGTATTTACTTACTACCTAATTCCGAGTTTCAACCGAACTGCTGGAACCCGTTTTCCCTTGCTTTTAGGGCAGATAGATGGTCAGCTTAGCTATGAATTTGACATGACACGGTCCCCCCGAAGAGCCTAAGATAACGGGGGTTTGGTTTGTTGCTTTCCCATCTCATTAGGGACAAAACCCACCATACGAAAGCTTTGAAAAAGCTATTTCCCCAGATCGGAATCTTACTCTTCACAGGTGGTGCTACGCTTCGCACCTCTAGCAAAGGCAAGTATTAACCAGGCCGACTTGCCTGTGAAAAGCAAGCATATAGCTATGAAATTGAAAATGGGACTCCACCAGTATACTTAGGGGAAGGAAGGTGCTCCACAAGCATTTCTTTATATATATATATTTCTTCACCGCCCTCCCGGCGCCAAGATTAACAACAACAAAAGGTGCCCTTCCAGTGGCACCAGAAGCAGCAGCGATACCCGCGGACCCTCTTTTTGATCGAAAGTTGACGGGAGTGGTTTTCTCATGAATTAGACTTTCCCTAGGCTCCCAGCCCGTACTTAATCCGTAGAGCGTACACCCCATCTAAGATGGGTAAGGAAATAACGTTACTAAGCTACTCCCTCCTTTGAGTTAGGTTTGCTTCGAATCGAAGCTCATCTGAGAAGAACGCCAACCCTGACACCGGCTTTATCAAAGCATATAGGTACCTTAAGTGAGGCACTCTCGCTCTTATTAGTTATTTTGCCGGGTGAGTATTGAAATGACAAGGAGTTTTGCTAGTGGAGAAGCGTAAAAGGAGGACTTTTGCCTAGCAGATAGAGAATCCAGTACGGTTGGCGCGGTTGTTGATCAGATAGAGAACCCCGTACTGGTACCCAAGATTGGGAGTCAAATTCCGGTAGATAGATGTCTCGAACAAGACCGGAAGTCGCGAGAGAAGTAGTGATGCCTTGCGAAACAAGTAGCCAGAGGTTCTACGTCAGATTACGATAGGTAGGGAAGAAGTGAGCAGACCCCTCTAAAGATTCCGATCCGAAACAACGTTAAGCCGAGTTGCCCAAGAGTAGATGCCAGAATCAACTACAAGAGCCACTTAATGAGGTGGCAGGTGCCTGGGGTTCTAGCTTAAATTTCAATAGGTGAGACAGGAAGTATAATACTCTGAGCAAAATTAAGTACTTAATTTAACCCCAGCCTTAACCAATTATTCTTTGCCCTATCGATCCTTTACCTGCATCTTTGGTATGGGCCGAACAAATCAGGAACATTTGGTGAATCCTGAATCAGATTACCAGAAATTAGAACTATTATGCAAATTCTCCCTGTCTGAGGATCTCTTGCTCCAGCCCTCGACCGAAGAGAGAGGCCCGTACTAAATCGAGATATCCGCCTCATGGCCCCATCTAAGGGGCGAAGCTGCATTGCTGCAGCCTTTAGCCTGGATTTCCCGACCGTTCGGAGTCCTACCTATTCGAGTGAAAACGGAGCAAGAGTCAATCTACTCTAATAGGAGATACGTAAAAGACTTTATTTTCTGATTTCATTCAATATGGGTTGACATATTATGATCTCCCCAGCAAAGCCAATAAGGCACAGCTCCGCCTCTCCTTTGTGCTCGGTTCTTCGAGAGAGTCCTGGGTACTCAAATCCCTAATACCTCGGTTACCAAGTGCTTAAGCAAAAGAGCATCCTTTAACAGGAATCGAGCTATAATGTGAGCCCTGGATGATCCATCTATCATTGCAGTTCTTCAACGATGATTTCGATTTAATTTTATTGGGTGCGGACTAAGCACCAGGCATTTGAATTCACTAGCGAAGTAGTAGACCTTGGCCCCGTACGTATCATAGAGTCCTGGGCTCTTGCTGCCCTATCGTAGGGTTTCAATTACAACTTCCTCCCCCTAGTGAAAAATGAACTATACGCGAAAAATGCACGAGAACTTACGTTTTCATTATCAAATGTAGATTTGATTTGAAGGTTGAGAAGTAGTTGATCATAGATGGCAAAGGGAGTAAGAAGATTTGATGAGGCTTCATGTTGATAGTTGAACTTCTTTTTTAGTCTTTGTTTTTATTTCTTGTACAAGTGCAGATTCTATGCTTTTTCTTTCTTTCGCTGTAGCACAGTACCAATATCCATACTTTTCCTTCTCTTGGCTGGTTTGGTTATAATAATTCGCGGATACAGCCCTCATTGTTTGAAATTGTACATGAAAAATATGATAAGTAATTCAAAATGGAAATTCTGATTGTAAATTTTCTTATGTACTTATCTCTTTACATGCTTGTTTTTTTTAATATCACTGTTGTTTCTTACTTAACACAATTTCGCATATGTATTCAGCATTTAACTTAGTTGTGTAGTTCGTAGTTGTTGTTTTCTTACTTCGCTTAGCTTCGCTTATTATTGCCACCAAAAATGTATTTGGTGAAATATCACTATTCAATATTGTCTTCTTTTTACTAAGTGTTAGTGTATATGCCCCAACTTCACTGGACTGCTTTCTCCGAATATTTTATATGAAACTAGGAGCATTTGAAAGCTCACTACATGCCTCCAGTCCAGAATGTGTTATGGTTCCTAACTTTGGGAATGCTTGATTTTGGTCGTCGTTTCAAACTTCTCTTTTTGTGATCGAGTATTTTTCTCTGATCTTTCAGTTCACCTTTGCAATACTCTCGTTTGGGAGGGACTTTCACATTCATGAAAGGTTTTAGGATCAGGTTACAACTGATCTACCGGTTTACTATCACGACACTTTGGTTCATGATACACCTTTATTTTATGTTCACGAAGGGTTTTTTATGGTCAGATATCCGACGACCAAATGGCCATAGAATTCAAGTTCGTCGAATCCAAAAGGCATTTTTAAGAGTATGGCTTACAAAATGCACACGGAGAGTTTGTCTAGCTCAGACTTGGTTCACTGCTCCAAGAAGCGATGCATGGCTTACGAAATTGTTTATAGACTTTACTTGAATAGGGTTCCACGAGGGGGTGCACGGCTTATCAAATGCGTGCATGGGAGTTTGATGCCTACTCGAAGGTTATGGGGAAGCTGTCAGTACACCTCCTACTGGGAAAGTGAATGAGTTTGATCCCTAAGCTATCTGCCTTATCTTACTAAGCAGATAGAATACCTTTACATTGTTTGATCTAGAGTTTACTTCATTGCCTAAGGATCTTCTAGAACTAGACTAGCTGATAATAGATTCTGTTCATCTAATAGAGTCTGTTCAGGTGATTTAAGAAATGATAAGAATCAAGTATATTACATTGACCTCTTACCTATTAGATTCTATTTTATTTTTCTATCCCCACCAGAGAGGGGATGCGCTTTTATTAATATACTGGGCTCTGGCCTGGTAAGGCGCTAGAAAGCAATTGGATATATTTACCTCTTGACTGCATTTACAAGGGCTTATCTTAGTACTGGTCTGGAACTTACTGAAATCGAAAGGAACTAGCCTGCAAGAGATTAGGAAAAGCATTAATTAAGAATGCTTTCTAAATGATAGTACTTTATTTAAGATAGGACTTACTATTAACTCTTACGCTAGGTGGTACTAGTAGTGATTTAGTCTCGTTATTTGGTTATACTATTTGTTTAGATCAACACCTTCTCCTTTCATGTGTTAAGCATAACGCTAGCTTCAAAAGTGTAGTCAAAATTATTTCACTTTATTCTGATGCCTTCTCTTCCCATTAAGCTTTTCTTTGCTCCAAGTCTGTCGCCATTATGACTACTTCAATTGTAGTTTACACATCCAACTCACAGTCCGGTCTGCATTCTGAACAGATGGCATGATTTGTATGACCCCCTTAGGAGGGCTACTATTGGTGCACAAAAGAAAATAGACTAGGAGTTCATTTTGGTAGTAACAAGGGTGGTAAAGGATAATATGCCGAAGACTGCTTTTAGCACACCATCCGATTTCTTTGAATGGCTAGTGGTGCCATTTGGGTTGACTAATGTGCCAGCATATTTCGTGGATCTTATGAATAGGGTGTTCCGAGATTTCTTGAATAAGTTCGTTGTGGTCTTTGTGGATGACATTCTGATCTTCTCAAAGAGCGAGGAAGAGCATGCCCTACGTTTAGGGGAGGTTTTGAGGACTCTCCGAGCGCACCAGCTTAAGGAGAAATTCTCCAAATGTCACTTTTGGAGAGAGGAAGTAAGATTTCTAGGGCATGTGGTCTCCAAGGATGGGATAGCGGTGGATCCCGCGAAAGTAGTTGTAGTTCAAGAAAAGTAGTTGTAGTTCAAGATTGGAAGATTCCAAAGAATGCAATGGACGTGAGGAGTTTTCTTGGCTTGGCGGGCTATTATAGAAAGTTTATCAAGGACTTCGCAAAGATATTATCCCCACTCACCAGACTGACGAAGAAGAATATGACCATTTCTTGGAGTATTGACTGTGAGGAGGCTTTTCAGCGACTGAAGAAGGCTCTGACAACAGCTCCGGTTTTGACTTTGCCTTATGGGAACAAAGTGTTCACAGTGTACACAGAAATGTGGTGCAGGGCATGGTGCGGTCTTGATGCAAGAGGGAAGGGTAGTATGCTACGGTGGTAGACAGTTGAGGGTTCATGAGAAGAACTACCCTACCCATGATTTGGAATTGGCTGCTATAGTATTCGCGCTTAAGACTTGGCGACATTATCTACTTGGAGAGAGGTTCGAGTTGTACATGGATCATAAATCTTTCAAGTATCTGTTCTCACAGAGGGATCTCAATTTGAGACAGCAGAGATGGATGGAGTTTCTAGCGTCCTATGATTTTGAGATTGCTTATACCCCTGGCAAGGGTAATGTGGTGGCGGACGCGTTGAGTAGGCAGAGGATGACTTTGAGTCCTCTATTCGTAGAGAGGCGAGGCTTGGAGTACATATCGACCTTCAATTTTAGGCCATCTACAGATCTTATACCTGGTTTTTTGGCATCCTTAGAGGTGCGACCTACTCTTATGGATCAGATAGGATCTTCGCAGCTAGAGGATCCACAGATAGCAGACATCTTGGACAGGCTCAGTAGAGGGGAGACTTCTAGTCACCTTAGTAGATATTCCACGGATGATAGAGGGTGGTTGCGACGGGATGGAAGGCTTTGTGTTCCTCGAGTTGGGAGTCTGTTGAGGACAGTCCTTGAGGACGCCCATCATTCTAGGATGACTATCCATCCGGGCGGCGATAAGATGTATAGAGATATGAAGAGGCTTTTCTTTTGGGCTGGGATGAAGAAAGATATAGTGGAGTTTGTTTATCGATGTTTAGTTTGTCAGCAAGTTAAAGCTGAACAGAAAAAGCCTGGTGGTTTGCTTCATCCTTTGGACGTCCCATAGTCGAAGTGGGAGAGCATCTCTATGGATTTCATCGATGGTTTGCCTATATCGAGGAAAGGCAACATCAGTATTTGGGTTATAGTAGACATGCTTACTAAGAGCGCTCATTTCATTCTTATTAAGAGCAAGAGAACGGTAGCATAGTTGGCATAAGTTTATCTTCGTGAGATAGTCCATTTACATGGAGTACCTTCTAGCATAGTGAGTGATCGTGACCCCATCTTCATTAGTGAGTTCTGGAAGAGCCTGCAAGAGGCACTAGGTACACAGTTATGTTTGAGCACCGCCCTCAGATCGATGGGCAGACTGAGAGGGTGAATAGAGATCTTGAGGATCTTTTGAGGCTGTGTATCCTAGACTTCGGAAGGATGAGCATCTTCCGTTTGTTGAGTTCGCCTACAACAACAGTTATCAGTTTGGTATAGGCATGGCACCCTTCGAGGCATTGTACGGACGACCTTGTAGATCACCGACTTATTAGTGGGACTCTACGGATAGGCTTCTACTTGGACCTAAGATGATTAGAGAAACTTCAGAAAAGATTGATCTTATCCGCAGACGCATGAAGACAGGTCAAGACAGGCAGAAGTCATACGAAGATAAGAGAAGGACCGATATTGAGTTTGAAGTGGGAGACACGGTTTTCATCAAAGTATCACCTTTGAGGAATGTGGTTCGCTTTGGATCTGCAGGGAAATTGGCGCCAAGGTTTGTAGGGCCATTTCCCATACTGGAATGGATAGGTTAAATGGCCTATCGGGCCAGATAGATTGGCGAGTGTTCATGATGTTTTCCACGTTTCTCATTTGCGGAAATGTCAGCACGATAAAGCATAGATAGTTGAGCCGAGCATGCTTGAGGAGGTAGAGGTAGAAAGGGAGGCGACGGTTAGATGAGTTCCTACCCGTATACTTGGATCATAGATTAAGAAGCTACGCAACAGAGAAGTTAAGTTGATGAAAGTGCAATGGGGGAGAAAACGGCGAGGATGCAACTTGTTCCAGAGAGGCTGAGCTACGCATGATAACTTATAGATGATCACGTACGGAAGTTGCTACCCCAAACAAAGGAGCTTCCCGAGAAAGACAATACCAAACAGGCTGGCTCATCAATGGTTCGCAGAGTAGAGTGATTAGAGGGAGATTGCTATAGGGAGGTATACGCTTCTTCGTATGATAGAGGTGGGTTTGTGACTTGCCGTAGAAAGTCATCCTCCCAACATTCGATTGACTGCCAACATGCAATCAATACCTACGCTCCCCACTGCACTTCTTTCACAATGAGTACTATTAGAGAAACTTTGACTTTGAGAAGCATGAGAATATGTATGTAGTAAAGAAGGGGTAATCAATGGCATGCGCCTAATCCGCTCTTACAGATAGAGATCTGCTCCTCAAGTGCAAGATTCGCTGCTAATTGAATTGGAATTTCCGGGCCTAAAACCCCGGGCTTAGTAAGCGCTTTTAGTCATCTGTTTGCTTGAACGATTGGGTTTGTGTTCAGCCTACCTATAGCTAATGAAGTCAGCCTTGCTTGAAGAAAAGAGAAAGATAGTCAATCCGGATTTACTTAAGACTTTTCAGTAGGCGAATCCGTTGCTCCTGCTCCAGAGTAAGGGGTGGAAGGCTAGAGGATCTCAACCACTTATTTTGCACAGAATAAGTGTCGTTAATAGCACGGATCGAATGAGAAGGATGGGATTGGGTTCAGTTAAGGTAACCTAGAGGGTGGGTGAAAGCCTAATTTCAATCGAGCTTGCATCTTAGTACGAAAGTCTTGATCAAATTGGTAAGATCTTTCACTTTAAGTGAAGTTTTTTTCCAAAGTGAAATGCAATCGCCTGCTCTCTTGGTTCTTTCTTCGCTTCGAGCGATCTAGAATGATAAGATCCTCTAGCTGGGCTTCTTGTAATCCCTCCTTAGGTACTGATACTACAAGGTTGTTTTTGGGATGCTTCTGGTACTCAAAATACCCTTATCCTTCTTCTGAGCTAGTTCCCCCCTGGGGTTTGATATTCAATGGCAGTTGTTAGTTTTTCTCCAAGCAAGACAGTTGCAATAGGGAGAGTATAAGTACTAAACGGAGTCTCAGTAGAAGTCTTTTTACCCCTGAAAGAACCTCCTGGGAAGTGGATTCACTTATAGACCATGTAGTTGTACTTGTATAAGTCTCCAGTCTCATAAAAAGTGCCTATAGACCCCCCAAAAGACGAATAGTTAGCCGCCTTAATAAAGAAGCTTTTTGCCCGAAAGGACTAAATCAATCGCAACACAATGGGGGAGGGCATAGGCCCTTGTTGATACAGGAGCAACCCATAACTTCATATCCGAGGGGACCGATCCAATATACTCTGCCGGGAGAAGGTGCGTAGCGACAGATGGCTTGGGGCCACAACTCTTTCAAACTTTGCAGTAAAAAGGATCGTAGAGCTAGAGGCTTACTATTACACATATAATAAATAGGTCTCAATGGCAGCAGCTCAATCACTTTCTTGATGAAGAGAGTCATCAATATAAATGCCGGTGAATATTCAATCGCAGCAAAGATCCCAGCAGGGTCTTTTATAATATATATAATGAATAGTCAGAGTCAGAAATTAATATACTGGCCTTCACCACGAAAGAAGCTTTATCCTTTCTTCGGAGATAGCACGGGCTAGGGATAGTTGCAGTGGAAGACCTTCTGGAAATTGCAAAGAAAAACGAAAGCTTTCTCTTGCGAGTAATGCATGCTAGCTTGACACTCGTCTTCAACCTAATTTAGCAGTTTATGACAATTTACCTAGATGCAAGGACCCAAGCGAGGAGAGCGTTCACAGTAGAATAAGGTCCCATAAAGGATATAAGAGTGGTCAGGAGTGTGCCAAGGCATTCTTTCAAGTAGCAAGGCCAGTATGAAGATCCGATATTGATAGATTCTGGGAAGCAACAACCCTCTTTATGATTATAAAAAGAAAACACACAGGTTAAGCGAGCAAGTTATTTCCAGAAAGACTATCACTCAGACTATGCTTCGCACCTTCTTACTAAAGAATGCCATCATCATCTTTCTCTAATGCCCGTTCAAACCTAAGGGAGTGGGGTAACGATCTATGCAAGTGCCTCTGACTATTGGCCAAGGAAGCTATGGTTTTGTTCACAACTATTGGGTATAGTTAGCTTTGGTCGTAAGACCGGTACTCCGCTCTATGCCCAACCTCTTTCAAATCTGAAGTCGAACCCTGGTACCAGTGTTAACCGAACGGAGAAACGCGAGGTTTCGTCCGGATCGGTGTCTAACCAATCCCACATCCCAGGCAGATTCGTAAACAATCAATCATACGCACGGAGACCATACTTATTTTATCCTATCCAGAGAAAGAAGATTATTCTCATTCCCTTTACTAGTCCGATCTTCCCCCGGTTAGGATATCACTATGGCAGAATATTGAGACATAAATTTGGTAATAGATAAGGGCAGGGCGACCTCTAGTTTCATCAGCCACTGAAAATGAGTCCGGTTACAGATTCGGTCAAGAGGTGCGTAGAAAGAGTTTGAATCTAGGGAGCCTATGATACCTAGGTCCAGTATATTAAAGGAAGGACCGAAGGAAGTATATTAATAAGTTGAGCCTATGATACCTAGGTCCAGTATATTAATAGAATCCATCTTTTTGAAATCTTATAGTGTTGGTAACTCCAATCTTAGACAGGTAAATTCTTATTCAAACCACACTGATACCGGCAGCCCCCTTATTGCAGAAGCAACCAAGCAGGAATATACGTGTAGGTACACATTTCTGTGTTATTCTGTCAAGCTAGGTTCTGGGAAAGAATGAACAGGTTGAGCACAAACTCATATAGTTGGGAACCCATCGTGAACAGAGCCATAATGGTATGCTCTCATTGATCGAAGCAGATATCCAACTTCCCGATGGTAGTCATTTTTCTAGTTTCGTTAAGAGTAAAGCATCGTTCATGGCTAGGTGACAAATTTTGACTAATGAGTTTCGCTATCCAAATCCCAGGAGGTGCGCAGGGGCCTCGGCATAGCTCTGCTCGGTTTTAATATCTGTTCGCAAAAGCAGCCCAGTTTGAACTTTCATCAATTGGTGTTCGATAAGTCGAATACGCGTCCCCGGCTCAATAAGAGGAATCAGCAAAAGACGGGCTCACGATCAATTATTGGAAACCATAGAGTAAGGGCAGCTCAGCAGCTCAAATCCGTGCTTGCAAGGGAACCTTCTATGCGTGTTCTGTTCAAAACTTTCCATACGGGAAACGAATTGAACCAATTATAGCTATGTTTTCATGAACACTTTTCTCTTCCGCTACACACAATGGAAGATTCTTTCTCCGGCCTTCTGGCTTATCAGGCGAAATCCAAACCTCGGATCTTCGATCTAGGAATTAATGTATCAATTTCTGTTCGATAATTGTATCCTCTTTAGTAAAAACAGGCGCACTTGATGTGTCGAATCTTGGATTCATTTGACTTGATATTTATGTATCGGTTTTTGTCAAACAGCCATACAAAATACTCGATATCCCTTGGCAAATCTACGAAATCATAAGTTCTTTAGTTTGACCGAACAGTTGGTCTTTCCATCCGTCCCTTGCAATAGAACAGCTGCGCTACCTCCCGTCGCCTTACCGTTTATGAATAACTCCCTGCAGCCAATACCAATAGTTGTGAACAACCATAGCAACAATGTCCGTTTAGTCTTACTACAACCAAAGAGCACCCTTATGAGAACAATCGTCCCTCCCTATGGTCGCCAATTAATATACTGGCTTACGACCAAAGCTGATAGCACCCTTTTAGTCGATCCTTCGGTCACCTCCCTATTCCGGCAGGAGGATATTCTAACCTAGGTCGTGTATTTGCTTTTCTTTCTCTTGGCGATGCTGCTTTCCCAACGAAAGAGAACTAACCGGGTTACCCGCACTCGTCGTAAAGAAAGCTAGATTCAGTAGTACTGGAGGAAGTTACTTCAACAAACCGTCCTATCCTAAAGTAGACATGTCAACACTAAATTACGTAGCTCACGTTCGTTCTAGTCCTTATTTTGATACTGGTACCGGGAATCCTTTGACTCCTGATTATGAAGACCCAATAGGATTTGTCAAGAATGAGAACTATGTTAATCTTCATTTTAGTCGCTACACACGATCATCTGAGATTCGATACTGAAAAGAGGTATGAAGAAGTTATATTAATTAGGAAGCGGGATTCTCGCTTCGAGTAGATAACTTAGGCGAAAAAGGGGGGATATTACCCGTATTGTAGGAACAACGGAACAAATGTTCCTGTAGAAAGTCTCCTTCTCTACTGATAGGTAAATTGTAGGAACGGAACACTGCCTGCAGCTAGTTCCAGGCCGCGGGTATGAACCAGTTATATATTAATTAGGAAGCGGGAATCTAGCTTCTCTGCCGAATAAGGGGAAAGTATGAACCGGGTAGATTCTCGTATTATGTTTGGGTAAATTCCCCAGTATTGTAGGAACAACGGAACGGAACTATGAAGAAATTCATTGTATGAAGAGACTAACTCTTCTGCTACCAGATATTCAATCTGTCAAGTATCCTATTTCATTATTGCTTGAAAGGGTGAAATTTGCTGTTTTTCACTTAGGCTAGTCAAGAATCGATATAGCACTCCATAACTATAGTAGCGTTCTTTACCTCAAGAAGAGTAATAACTAACTCAATATACCTTGATCAAATTGCAAGGGAGAAGTCTACTTATGATACTGATACTGGTAAACCTATTGAGAAGTGGCATAGAGCTTTCCAACTTCTCTATACGTTGTTCTTGAATGGGGCCCTAGTATAGGATGCATGAAGAGAAGGGGAGGTTAATTCACTTGACTTATGACTTGAATCACTTACCAGACATATGAGTTAGGCACCTGACTTATAACTTGTTGTTGCATATGTTGATTCTCTACCAGTAGGATAGGGAGTTTACTTTGTTGTTGCATATGAATAAGGAATAGGGATTGATCTCGCTACGTACCTTCTCGGCTAGCTCGAACTTTTATGGTCCATTGTCCTTGAAACTCTCATCTGCGCCTCTGGTCTTGAAAGCAATCTCCTCTGGAAAGCCATCACTCAGGCACAGGAATAGGCCCTCTATCCGTCTCTCTCAAGCTATTTGAAAAGTAAGCTGATCCGTCCATCTTCTGTCTCAAGCAAGTAAGTTAGTCACTCGGAATCCATTGGCCAATTAAGATTGCCGCAGATGAAGATCTTTCATTCCGTGCTTTGTCCCCTATGTAGTAAGTATGTGGTACCTGCGAATGCTTATGGAATTAGAGCTCGGTAAGCTCTGGTCTAACTAGTTTCTTCTTGCTACCCTATCACCCTAAATCTAAGCGCCGGGCAAGGCACGCAATCTCAGACGTCAGAATCTCTTCTTATCTGATATTCGAAGCAAGGACATGTTGATCTGTCTTTATCTACCAGATAGCCTCATCTTTCCCCCCTCCCCGGATTCGATGCATCTAGGGTTTTAGAGAGGCTTTGTGCCCCCCTTTTATATTGGTGCTATCTTTACTGAGGTTTTTCCTACCTATTCACTCTGCGTAGATTGCGCGGAAAGAGAAGTCCATTTTTATGGAAGACTAGGCCCTACGCGGGAAGCCTGAGAGGGAGAAGGCTTTCTGCAGTTTGATAATCTCAACCTTGACCTCGAATAAGCTCTTTGATGCAAGTGAAGAAGAATGCTTGAGATTCCAAGTAAGGGCATTCTCTCCTGAGCTAGGCATCGGACTCGGGGGTTCCTTAGGGACCGATTCACAAATGTAAGGGTAGATTGCGCAGAAAGAAGCCTTATAGAATCTGTGTCTTTGACTTCTCTATATATATGAATCATGCCCAAATTCAAAATTAATAAGTAAGGGGATGATTGATTTGTTGATTTAATTCGAATTATTCATAAGTCTGAAATCTATAAATCTTTATTGGTATATTCTCAACATGTCAGATGGTCCAACTGTAGAAGAACGAGACTCTGATGATGAGACAAGGCATTATCCAGAATATCCCCCATTAAGAGAAGACAAGACTTCAAAATCAAACGTACCCGCTGATGTCCCATTGCATAAAAGAAGAGCTTTACCAGATGTCGGCATGGTTGGATAGTAAAATGCTCAAAGATGGAGCCACAGTAAAGAAGTGCTTGACGGAGCTAACTACCAGATTCTTGGGAATAGTTAGAGATTGGTTCGTCTGTTTGGGAGAATACAGAAGAATGCTCTTCTGCAACAGTCCAAACTTCCAAGAAGCATTGGCAGTCATTCATATGGAGTTCATCGGTGACGTGGATGCATACACGAAAGCTCAAGCTGATGAGTACTTGGCCAGGAAGTGTTGTTCGCTAAGAAGGATCGATCTGGAAAAGCATTTCGGATGTCTGAGTCCTCCTGAACGGCTACAACGATCCAACAATGAAGAATGTGGACATTTCATCTCTACCCAACCAGAAATAAACAGGATGCTCAGAATGCCAGGAATAGACCTTGCAAACACAACTTTGGGGCAAATCAACCAGATGTGCTATGCTGCATTGGATAAGATCTGTGAAACCCAACAAAGTCTCAAGGAACTGTTCGAAAGAGGCCGAAGGATCAAATCATACTGTGACAAGTCTCGCATCCAGATTGGCTGCAAAGAAAACAAATGCTCCTGTTCAAAGAAAAAGAAGAATGCGTATAAAAAGGAAGAATGAAGAAAAAACAATACAGGTACTTCAGGATAAAGAAGTACAGGAAGAACAGTTCAGATAGATGTTATCTGTGTGGAAGAGAAGGACACTATTCGAAGAACTGTCCTAATAAGAGATACAAAGCTGCAAAGCTTGCCAGCAACGTTCTACTACAAGGAGAGGCAAACACATCAGATGCTGAGATAGAATCCCTCTTCAGCAAGAAGAAAAGGATGAAAAGTCTTTGCTATAGAGGATACCTCATCAGAAGATGAAGACAGTTCAGAAGAGATCCCCTACATATTCATGGCCAAAGAAGTTCCTGTTCTCAGAAGCTGCAAAACCATTCAGGAAGCAATGCCATCTCCAAATGTTGAAGTCACGATCCTACCCTCAAAATATGAACATCCGATCAAGGCAATTGGCATGATGGAGCAAGGATAACTATGATGAATTCAGATATCCTACCAGAAGACGCTTGGAAGAAGCATAATGAATACTCTAATGCTGATGATGGTAAGACTTTCCATACAGCACTCATTTCCAGAAATCAGATTCACATCCAGTTATTCCCAGAATGCACAGTATGGCTGAAGGTCATCGGAAGCAAGCTTCATGGTCATGACCTATTAATGGGTTTTGATCTGTTCTTCAAAGCACAGAGGATACAAGTCCATCCCTACGGGCTAAAGTACAAGAGGGAGTTCAAACCATTCTGTACTACTCAAAAGCTGTTCTCACTAACGGATGCATCAGAAGAGTTTGGAGACATAGTCAGTGACTTAAAGAGAAGCTGACTCACATCAGCAGTTCAATCATCCTAATCCACTATGGAAGAATGATACCTTCTTCGTCACATTACCCTTCAAAAGAAACGAAGACATTAACTCCACGAAAGCAACACATCCGGGGATGACTGCTGAAGATCTCAGTCTTGCCAGAATGTGAACAACTGCTAGCTGATGGGCTGATCGAACCCACAAATTCAAATTGGGCCTGTCCAGCCTTCTATGTGAATAAGAGATCCGAGCAAGTCAGAGGAAAGAAGAGACTAGTGATTGATTACAAGACCCTGAACCATTTCCTCCTAGACGACAAGATTCCACTACCAAGAACCCAGATACTGTTCTCACACCTTGGAAGAGCCAAGTACTTCTCAAAATTCGATCTTAAATCAGGATTTTGGCAGCTTGGAGTCCATCCAATCGATACAAGACGGCGTTTTGCATTCCTACAGGACAGTACCAGTGGAAGGTCCTACCCTTTGGACGATTGCACCATCACTATTTCAGAAAGCAATGATCAGAATATTCGAGCCAGTCCTGCACAATGCTTTGGTTTACACGATGTCCTACTGTTCTCAGAGACACTTGGAGAACATAGGATCCTTCTACAAGAATTTATCAAGTCAAGAAGTACGGAGTGATGCTCTCAGAAAAGAAGTGCACAGTAATCACTACAAGCATTGAGTTCCTTGGAATGAAGATCACAGACG
Source organism: Allium sativum (assembly GCA_030737875.1). NCBI lineage: Eukaryota > Viridiplantae > Streptophyta > Magnoliopsida > Asparagales > Amaryllidaceae > Allium > Allium sativum. The sequence goes on along the minus strand of CM060916.1, from coordinate 886,491,858 downwards.
GTACCTACCAACCAGGAGCCCACTTAGCAGAAGAACTGAAAAGATTTCCAGAAGCCAACCTTTCAGTCAAAGAAATACAGCAGTTCCTTGGAATAGTCAACTACCTAAGAGACTTCATCCCTAACTGCTCAGCTTACACCAGCCAGCTGTCCAAGCTCCTCAGAAAAAACCCTAGTCCTTGGAGAGCAGTCCGATGGTTGAAGCAAGCATGCAAAGCCTTACCACCACTCAGGATTCCAGGAACAGGCAAAAGGATACTTCAGACAGATGCAAGTGACGATTATTGGGGGTGCAGTCCTCTTAGAATCAGAAGACGACAAAGAATACTACTGTGGACATGCAAGCAGACAATTCAAAGATTCAGAGAAGCACTATCATGCAGTATACAAGGAGATCCTAGCAGTCAAGAATGGCATCAAGAAATTCGAGTTCCATCTCATTGGCCACCAATTCAACATCAGAATGGATAATACCTCATTCCCTCAGATCATGGAGCTAAGAGGCAAAGGCGTTCCGGATAAGCAGTTACTACGCCTCAATGACTGGTTCTCAAAGTATCAGTTCACAGTCCAACATGTCAAAGGCAAAACTAATGTCGTTCCAGACTATCTCTCAAGAAGACAGCCGGTCCAGATGATTAAGCCTCCGAAGAAACTGTTGATTTTCTCAGTCAATAGTCCAAGGCCACCTGACAGTTACTAAGGATAAAGATGGTTACAATACCAATCACTTTGATTGGGCCCTACAAGGAGGATTATAGTTTTATTTCCCGTCTCAGTTGTTATGGTATGTATTAAGGTCATATAGACCGTAGCAGTATGTATGAGGTCGTATAGGCCATAGAAGTGTACAATAAGGTCCTTAGACCATGGTATGAATGACGGAGAAATATTCACCAAGAAGCTTACGGAAGAAGACATGAAGAAGCTTACAAAGGAAGATGAAAAGAAAGCTTACAGGAGAAGCCAGCCAAGAGAGCACATCCTCTCTATTACCTACCTTATAGAGATAATATAGAGGATGTTCTCTCCCGAAGAAGAAATTCCACGTCGAGAGGGAAAACAACCTATGGTGGTTGAAACAGGTATAAGGGATGAACCAAATCCTGAGCTAGCGACCAAGGATTCTGTTGCCCCGATCGTTCAAGAGGAGGATTCTACGGGCACCTTTGGGGGACTTGGTGATTTGTGCGAAACTTCTTAGCTAAAGGGAGATTGTTGCCTCAGACCCAACTGCTCCGGGTGGAAAGTATGCTGGAATGACGGCTGGGGAAATTTCTAAGTTGCCTAACAAGACTCTTGACTTAGAAACACCACTTGAGATTGGTTCGCTATTAGGCATGTATTAGGAAATATCGACAAGCTTTTCGCGCCTTTCATAAATTCCTTAGCTTATTTCAACATTTCCTTTAATTAGATGCTGTGCTGAAATAACTTGTTGTTCTTGTTTCAGAATCGGAGATGAGGCCTTTACTTATTGGGGACTTCCAGAAGCATACTCGTTCTTCTTCTTTTAACCCATCACAACTTCTGCAAAGCATTCTCATAAATCACAGGATTCCCACCGAGCTCAGCCACATCATGATTATGAGTAGACTGAAGAGCAATGGCAGTGGTTACGCGATCATGAAAAATTGTTGGCTGAGAAGGAAAGGCAAAAGGGGGATCTTCGAAAGAAAAGGAAGGATGGAGGTGACCGAAGTAGAGATGATCCTCAAACCAGAATAGATGCACCTATTATCCCATCCTCGGATGAACTCCAGGCTATCATAACCAGGCCTTCATATACAGTTGGGCTCGAAACTTTCACATAGATTTGGTGGTTGGGACATGAGAGGAATATGCTTTGACATGGATCTCCACCCGAATGATAAGCGAGATATGGTCGAGGATCTGACTGCTACGAAGAACCTTGTGACTAGTCGTCTTGATGCGGCTATAGAGACAGTTGATAAGTGGTTTGCAGCATGGTACAAAATCTGCAACGAGTTTCAATGCCTTAACACCAAATTGAACATATTCAAACACTGGAGAGCGATAAGGCTAAAATGAAGTGATCAAATCCCAAGAAACCGAGATTACTTCACTTCAAGGTGGGAGTTCCAAAATTAGCAGCTTAGAGGATGAAAACGACAGGCTTAAAAAGGAACTTGAGGCTGCTAAGTAGAAGGCTACAGAAACAATTCGAAGATGCTCAGAAGGCACAAGAAAATGCTGAGTCTCAGTTAGCCTTGGAACGAAGAACTTCTTCATCTTATCAGCAAGAGATTACCCGTGAAAAGCTTGCTACCGAAAGTACCAGAGCCAACTCTTTAGAGAAAGACAAACATACATCTTTGGCTACTATTCAGAAGAGATGATGAAGCCACTTTCTTCGATTTCTATGTTTACAGCCCGCGGAAGCTTGCGTTTCCTAGGGAAGGATTATGGTAGGACACTGGCTCTGGTCTGGGAGGAAGTGCTTAAGCGTTCTGAAAACGTTGAAGAAGACTATCTCTTAAAGGAATTCCTTTGCTAGACGAAGATGACTAGGTAGCTTTGGCAGAAGGCAAGAGGCTTCTTGTGGAAGAACAAGCTGAATCAACTGGAGCCAAGGCCTCATTGCTGCTACTGGTGATCTGCTAGCTTGACTGATATTAACTTTTCACGTTCTCAAACCCAAGCGGACCCTCCAGTAGATCCTCCTGCTGCACGGGGAGAAGGAGAGATTGTTGGCGAAGATCACGCCACCACAGAAGATGTTGCGGAGGAGCATGATGATCGTCGATGACTTTGAAGTTGATGTGAATCGCTACGCTCCTCAGGTAAAGCTAAAATCTACCAAGCCATGTTGGATTTAGATTACCTTGTTTACCCTTTTGGGTATGCTAAGTTTCATGCCTACTATACTCATGCGATAAGCTTACTTTCATCACCGCCTCCCCCTGGTGGATATACTGCTATGATGAAAGAAGCAATTAACACTGACTCGTCTTCGTTATCATTTACTACTGCTATTGCTCCTCCCCCGGTGAATGTATCTTCCCAGCCGGGATGAGAGGATAACAGCAATTGCCGATCTGGAAGAGGATGTTCCTAATCTTGGCGACGACGACAAGGATTCTGAAGATACAACTAAAGATTTGGCGGGGAGAAAGGAATTGACACATCCTCTAAGCGAAAAGGACGTAAACGCTCTGCTTCAAAGAGGAAAGTCATAGATCTATCGTCTCCCGAGAGTCCTGTCAATAAACAGCCAGTTGGCATGCCTTCACCTTCTCCTTCCAAACTTTCACTCAGGTCCAGTGATTCGAAGAAGAAGAAGTGATGCTTCCGACTTGTTTTGCCTTTGTTATAAGGAAATAGCTTCACTATTAAACAAATCCAAACATCAGACAGCACATAATTTCTTTTTCGATATGAAGATCATAAAATAGAAAAAGAAATTTTTTCACTTTGCATCTCCGTCGACCCTTCCTTCGGGCGCCTTGATCTACCTGGAAGAGCTAGTTGGTACTGGCTTGTAAGGGAAGAGGGAGGGAAGCATTTGTAAGGGAAGATAACGCTAGGGGCAGTGAAATAGAACCTATAATTGGCTGGCGCTGGAAGAGGTAGCCTGGGGAGGAGCCTAGTATACCAAGTCCAGTAGATTAATAGGGAGGACGAGATAGTCAAACCCTTGGACTTTTTCGCTATAGCTTATATAGACGATGTCCTGATCTTTGAAAGAAAGGTCACGTACGAATGATAACGTACGTTACGTAAGTGCCCACTTCAAGCATCTAGAAGCATTTCAGAAAAGTCTAAAAAAGTTCGATTTGGTCAATAATCATCATTCTGAAAATTCTTGCTGCCGAAATCCTTAGGATTCGCGTTTGGCGGTTGGGTACCGGGTACCTGATCCAGCCTCGTTCAGTGATTTGTAGTTGATTACCAACCTTGGCCCGGACTTGATCGTTTCTATTATTAATATAGAATGCCGCGCAGGAGCCCCTATTCGAGTCGAGTAAGGTATCACTTTTTTTTAAAGCAAAGGAGCTCCCGGGAAGCGAGAGCTAGCTCGACCAGCCCGTCGATCCAAACGTTTTCTTCGCTCCCGCCCTACCTGTAGTTTTTCATAGAATTCCCTGGCCCATTAGAATGTTGCATGCTGGCAAGAAAGTCATCCGATAGGGCAGAACAGATAGGACATCCGAAAAACAAAAGAAAAATCAATAGAAAGCTTTTCACTATCAACGTCGAAAGCAAGCTCCCAAGCGCAATCAAAAAGCCGAATGAGAGAAAGCTCCCGATCTAGGCGGCAGTCATAGCTTCGGTTCCACAGGAGGTGCTTGCGACAAGGATTCCTGTGTCTACTAGAGAGTAGAAGTCTTGGTTAGGGATTATGCCCTACCAAGAGCAAGAGCCGTGTCTCTTGACAAAGGTCATTCTTCTCCTTCTACGAATATTTCTCATCCAAGACATAGCTTTCTTTGGCTTCCGCGAATCGCTTCAATATAGTCTCATGGCTCGACCGGGCCTCTCGATGTTTTGACAGGAGTCAGTATTAGGGCGATATGGTTTCAAAGAAGAATTTGGTACCAATTGATTGAACTAAGTTCGGGCTAGTCGCGAAACGGATTGCGTACCTAGTTTCCCAAGGGCCTTGGCTTAGTTTGCTCGCTTTTTTTCAGTAGGGGCGAAACCTGACTTCCAATTAGCTAGCCATGCCACCTAACTAGTGTAACGACTTAATAATGAGACCAATATTCTTCGGATTTACAAGTCTAATGGGAGAAGAATGGCCGCTAAATAAAGATATTATGCCTATCCCCAATCCCAACTCTAATGAAAACAAATCGATCTTATGCTCCCCACTCAGGAAAGTTTCACTAGTGCCTAGTATATTAATTGGGCGGGCGATAAAAGAGTTACACAATCTAGACTATTGGCCATTCGCGGTCAAAGGTGAGATGTCAATGAACGAAGAGAAAGTGAAGATTAGTGTATGAGAAGGAGTGGTTCCCCTTAAGATACTTGGGTCCTGCCTGAATGAAAAGTGGGGAAGGGAATACGAATTCCTCTCGAGCTTGTGTTTGGTTCTTTCTCCCGGTCTGTAATAGGGCCTTGATTGGCCTGCTATTCGTATAAAGCTTCTGTCTCGGCTACCTGCCTGGTACTGAAGTCTGATTCGGTTCTGTCAGGCCCACGTGTTGAGTGATTGTCAGATGCCAAGTCTGTGACTGAAGTGAAGGCAGGAGAGACTTTAAGCCAAGGGAAAGCTGACAGCTAAGCCAGTAGGTGAACTGAATGAAACCTATCGCTCTTTGGCTGATGCCGGAACTACACGATTAAAGCCTGCGTATACTGCTCCTACCTATATGAGAGGGAAAGCGAACTCCTACCGCTAAACCTATAATGCGGTTGTGATAGGTATCTCGAATTCAATCCCGGCCTTTAGTTTAGGGAGGTATTCTAAAGTGGTTGTTGTCAGGTTCGCTTCGCACCTGCGAAAGGTCGAGAGGGCTATCGAAGATACCATACCGGCTTGTGGGAGTCCACTCGTGAGCTCATGGATATTCTGAACCATAGCTGCCCCTTTCCCTTATTCTCGCGCGGACTGTAACAACTGTAGCTTCAAGTGCAAGTAGGACTGGCCTTGATGTAGCTTATCGTGAAAGAGAGAGAATCGCTGAAAGTCGGGTAATTGAATAAGGCTCTTCCAATAGTTGCTTATTCGTAGTCGACTGTATCAGCTCGAAGGCTTGAAGTAGGTGACAGTTCCAGAGAGGCAGGCAAGTAGAGAGTGCTGATAGGACCGAAGCAAGCCTCTCAACTGAAGGGGGATAGAATGAAAGCCAACGGAAGAAAGCCAAGTGCCGGCAATAAAGGCAGGCTAAGCAGTCAAGGCAAGGGTCCGAAGGAGAGCTAGCCCCGAAAGGGAAGTCATTGGGGTCAGGTGAGTCAGCTCATGCTGATGTTTCCAATCCAGTCAACAAGTAGGGGCACGAAATAAAATAGCAGTAGGGAAAGAAAGAAATAGGGAGGGCGGAATTCATTGATTTAAGTGTAGATCGAGACTAGACTAGAGATTAAGTTGAGCCAGCATATGGAGAGACAGGGCCTGCTAGACCTAACAGCGACTAAGCTTATTGATTCTGTCTTTACGTCAGGCACGAAAGCCGTAGCTTGTTTTCTTGCTTAATCGAGATTGGGTTCTACAGATAATTGATAAGTCAAAATAGAAAACTTTCTTTCATGTTGTATATGTTAGAAACTTCAAGGATGACTGACTCCTCTGTAGGAAGCCGGAGGAGTAGAGTAGGCACCCGAAGAAGATGCCAAAGGAGCTAGTCACTATCATCGTGTATTAAGGAACAGGCTAAACTGTTGGGCCTAGTATATTAATTGGAGCTCCGCTCTTACTTTATGAAATTCAAAGATCCCTGCTACCCTACTTGATACTTCTTCTAGCCGCTCCCCGATTGACTAGCTGAATGTAATCATCGATGGCGTCTTGCACCGGGCCCATTTCAGTGTGAACATTGAGTGGGAGTTCGGTTACATTGCTAAGAGAATCCCCTGTACTAGTTCCCCTTGATCAAATTGCAAGGGAAGTGGAAGTTTGAGTTTCTTTTGATGTCGCTGCGCTGAGAGTTCTCTTGTTAGTTCCCCATCGGGAAATATTAATATTGCTGCTTTTTACGTTTACAAAGACGAGGCAAGAGATGAGAGGATGAAGATAGCTGCTTTCATAGACGCAGGGGAAAAGGTGCTTCCTCCATATAGGACCGAGAATTCCGAAACGAAAGAGAAAGCGGCACATCTATCTTAGCCAACCAAGGAAGACATCTCGCATATCGCACATGAAAGGGAAGCGCATCTCGTCAAGTCAGTTCAGTGATACGAAGATAGGCAACTCTCAAAGGTAACTCTGGCTCTAGAAGCCAACCCATTTGAATGCTTGACTTTGACTCTGTTACTCTTTTACTTTTTTAGGACCACTGTTTAGCTTAGTTTGCTTTGATCCTCTCCCTACTCTAACTGGGCATTTCGTTAGGTGAGTCCAGTTGGTATGTTATTTAAGGAAGAACTGGGTATGTCGGTTATTTCTTTATAGAGAAAGGTGATGAAATCGAGCATTGATCTCATTAAACTTTCCTTTCTGTCTGTGGTGAGGGTGACCTTGTTCAAAAATGGTTTGGTGTGCCCTTTCCTATGGTGTCTCTTCTGTGTTTGTCTAAAACTTCGCTCATTCAAGAATCTCCTATTAGAGACCTTATTATTTACAATTCATCTGAGGAAGGAATAGTAAGATATGACTCAGTAGTCAGTTCCCCTGTGCAGGCCACAAGCGAACTGAGTTTACTGACTCGCTAAGAGTTGGTCTTCCATAGTAGCGGGCTCGATGTACAACAGGTCACTCGTTGAAGAGTGAGGAACGAACAGATATTGAGTCATCAATTTCTTTGAAACCATTTTACAGGACGGTAAACTATGCATGCTAGCTTACTTAATTAGCAGATAACAAGAAAGATACAAAATCTTTCGATTTAATGTAGTGAGAAATAAAGTCAAATTCGTGTTTGATAGAATTCACTCGTTATGCTTAACACACCAAAGTAAAAGGTTGAGACGCATATAGATGCGGAGGATCAAGTATATTCGGGAGGACATAAGGGATGTTGTTTGGACGGAGGTAGCGCAGCTGTTCTATTCTTCGAGGGACGAACGCTGCCCCAGTATATCAATTGGGGGATGTACGAATACTCATTCTCTTACCC